>JAUKUA010000003.1:0-4800000 GCA_030549175.1 Lasiosphaeris hirsuta | reverse complement strand
ATCCGCGAAACAAGCACAGCGCGAGAGAGAAGAAGAAAAGGAAGCTGCGAAGGTAGGAGAGATGTCGGGTCGTCGGGTCACATAAATACTAACGCCGTAATTAGGTCGAGGAGATCTCGAAGCGTCTCGAGGAGCTAAATTATAACGGCGTCACCGAGGAGCTCATCCGCTATGCCTTGCACTCCAAGTTCGCCGCCGGCTTGGTCGACAAAGCCGTCGAGATGGTACAACTGCAGCAAACGGCATTTGCTGGCATCATACAGCCGTACAATGCGAATGTCCAGATGGTCGGCGCCGAGAATCGAGGCAATGTCACCTGCTATTTAGATGCTCTGCTTTTTGCGATGTTCGCGAAGCTATCAGCTTTCGAGTGCATGCTAAAGAATGACTCGACAAATGAGGCACAGAGGAAGCTTGGAGCCTTGATCAGGCTATGGGTCAATATGTTGCGAAGTGGAAAAATGATTCACATCGACCTGGTACGAGGCAATGCGTTTCCATGATGTTGACTGGAAGCTAACCAAATGCTAGACTCAGCATATACAAGACGCGCTGGCTGAATGTGGATGGAAAGATGCTCAGTTGCCCGAGCAGCAGGACACATCTGAGGCATTTGCCTTTATTACCGAAACATTACAGCTGCCTCTTCTTGCATTGCAAGTTGACCTTTTTCACCACGGTAAAGGAGATGCGGATGATCACAAGGTTGTTCACGAGAGGCTTCTAAACCTCGCTGTCCCCCGGACCCGGAAGGAAAAGGACTTAAGCTGGAAGACTGCTTAGAAGAGTATTTCAACAACAAAGTCGATGTGCTCCGGGACAGCTTCGAGGAGAAGAAAGCCTTGGACATTTCGAATTCTGGTTCTAAGAACACCATTCGAATAGTTACCGAAGAGGAAGAAGGACGCACAGGCGAGCTTGTGGAGGGTGGGGAATCTGACGGCGCACCCCTACAGCGGAGGTGGACAACACACGAACCCCTCGTCCAGTCTCCTGTTGAGACGCCAACAACTAGTTTTGCCAGGAACTTTGAAACACCCGCACATGTTAGGCACAGGTCGACAAGCATCATACAACGTATTGTGGTCAACGACCAGCAAAACTCTTCAGATGCAGAAAACGAGAGTTTTCTTCAAAGAGCAAAGCGCACAGGGTCAACTGTGGTGAAGGCCGTCACCATCCCGGCTTGGCAGTTTTTCCGGCTGATACGTAAGTCTCAGCCTTGCTTGTTTATTGACATAGATATCTAACCTAGTTTCCAGCCTGGCATGCCACTTCGAACAGTGAGCCAAGCAGCGACGCCGAGGTTGCCAGACATTTCAACCAGCGCCCTGTTGTTGGGATCTGCCTAAAGCGGTATACCATGACAGAACAAGGCGTGCCGATACGACAAAATACCATGATCGATATCCCCAACAGCCTTCGTCTTCCACACTTCATGGTAGTTGATGATGTCAAATCCGATCAAGAAGCGGGTGGGCTAAGCCAAGAATACAAACTCGAGCTGCAGTCTGTTGTCTGCCATCGTGGCGACTCCTTGCACAGTGGCCACTACATCGCCTTTGCTCGGGTTGCACCGAAGCTTCTGACGGACAACCGGAGACATGACAACGACCCACCCCCAGACTATGAGGAAGCACAGTGGTCAAAATTTGACGATCTGGCGATAGACGATCGCGTAACTTATGTTGACGACATCAAGCAGTCACTTCGTGAGGAGATGCCATATCTCCTCTTCTACCAGATTGTTCCGATGGTGGACGTGAGCACCACATCCACTGATGGGTCTGTCACGGAACCCCCGTCGTACGACGAACTAAAAACTATGCCTCTTGCCAACTCGCTCTCAGCCCTCTCAGCCCTTGACATTGGGGCAGAAGGGACAGATCCTACCTCGAGGTCAACTAGCAGTTACTTCGACTCCACCACAAACCTTGTGCATAATGGCCCGAGCATTCGCTTTAGTGCAGAGATTGAGCGGCCATCGCGCCATAGTTTGGACGAGGGTCTGATCTCGGCTCACCCAATTATCGATATTGACAACTCTAGACGCGGTAGCGCAGCACTTTCCGAACCCGCATGTATAAATCCTTCTCTCACGCCGGAGGCCCCCTCGCCAGCCATTACCCCTCAAGATGAGACCACGGCAGGGAGGTTGTCGCGGGCCGCGGCCAAGTTCGCAAAAACAGGAAGCAAATCCCGCCCCACTAGTCAGGCGGGCGAGGGACGGATCAGCCTGTCGATATCGAATCTTGGCTCGGGGCTTGGCTTCCGGCGGGGAGGCAGTAAGGAGCCGCTGAATACCGCGGCTGTTATTGGGGCAGAGTCACTGGATGAGCAGGTCATTGTCGAAGAAGAAGAGGCGGCGAACACCAAGGAGAAGAAGGAGGAAAAGGAACCCAGCCACCATTACCTCCATCACAACCATACACATAAGAAAGAGCGGACCAAGTCGAAAAGCCGTGAGAAAGACGAGAAAAAGGACAAGGGCAAGTCCAAGGCCTCGAAGGACAGTGGGGTTCCCGATCGGGAGTGTGCTGTTATGTGAGGGTCGGTAGTGAAACAAGTATGGGGACTCAGTTTTGGCCTTTCTCTGCTATCGCCACAGTCTCTTATCTTAGTGGCGGGCTAGCTGCTTGGATGGGTTGGGTGTGTTGGATGATGATTATGATGATGCATTTGCATTGCATTTTGCTCGGTTGGGACGGTTTGGGCATATTATGGCGGTTTTGTTTTGTTTTCCTCACGGGCCACCACCCCTTCCTATTATTAATTGAGGGCTTGGCATTAGGGGTGGGAAAATGGTACCGGGGTATGTGGTAGGGTTCTCAGCAGGCAGTAAGCAGCGGCAGCAGCAGCATGGCAGCAGGGTATTGTTTTTTTGCGTGAATGTCAGTGATACCAAGAGGAACCGAGAGAAGGAATTAAGGCACAAAAGAGCAGCGGGGAAAAAGACTCAGCAGCATCTTGTATGATTGGGGTAGAATGAACGTCCTTGTACGTTAGGTAGATAAGAAATCATTATTTAATTTGGAGATGTTGGACTTTTGATTCAGCACTAGTATGGCCAGAGTGGCCTGCCAGTTGGGTTCAGAATTGGCCTCGGCAATGAACACATTACTTTATCCACAAAGTCAGCGCACAGCACTGCACGCTGGGCATTACATGCGAGACAGATTATGAGATATTGGTGAGGAGAGTCGTTTCAACCTTGTCAAGTAACCGCTCGACATCCAGCAAAAGACAAGCACTTGCCGAATCGCTGTCCGGAGCCACCATTGTTACCTATACTATCTTTACACACCTGAATGCATTATATCTACAATCGCTCATATGGCCGAGCCGAGACCCAAATGCTAGGTCTCTACGCTAGAGCCTCATCCATGTCCTGTAGGCTAAAAAAGGCCGTCCCCATGATAAGTCTATAGTACACAAGTTTTTCTCATCCATCCACTACCAGTCGATTGTTGTGTCGGTATGCATTGTGACAAGGAAAGGGCGCTGTATAGGCGGATGAGAGAGAAAAGCTGAAATGGGAGGAACGTCTATGGTTCGTCAATGATATGCAAAGACCCGGGCTGACGCAGTGAACCATAGCATCTCGTTCGTGATCGCGGCAGCCGATTGTACTAAAACACGGGAGAAAATGTAAAACGGGAAAAGCATGATGTAAACAGCATGTTCATCCATTGTCGCCAGGGGCGTCATCGCTGACATTAGATTACGCGGTCATAAGATGAGTCGGTAGTCGTCGGTAGACATGACTTGTCCTCCAAGAAAGGATCTTATCACTCTAGAATGGGATGTTGGGGGACGATTGACCACCAAGAGCTTCCTGCTGCTCCTGGAGCTCTTCGCCAGAGGCCTCAAGGTTGATGCCAACACCGAGTTTTGCTTGCTGCTAGAATGGATATTAGTAAGGCCAATAGCTGAATTCATAGGCGGGATTTCCTTACAGTGAAGTGATCCACTTCGGCAGCGAATGTCATGGTGACCGGGGCAGCAACACGCTTCTCGAGCAGACAGCTGAGCTTGCCCTTAGTATCAATCTGCGCCCGGAATGTCGACATCCTAAAGTCATACTTGGCACCGAAAGAGGTTGTTCCCTCCTTTTGAATAGGACCACCCATCATGCCACTGCCAGGTACAAGAGACAGGGTCATGTCAACACCTGCCTGAACTCGGTCTGAAAGGCGCTTCCAAAACGACGTGTTCAATGCGCCTTGGGCTTGAAGCTGGGCACTCGCCACCCAATCCTGGGACTTGTAGCGAGCAACATACGAGACAGCAGTGTCGGGACCTTGGGTCATACCGGCACGTTGCCACACAGCCTCAAGGCCGAGAGCGAGCTTCGGGGTAACGGACTGCATGTAGTGGCCGATGAAGATACCCGTAAGGCCACCCTCAAGATAAGAGGGGTTGAGGGCCTTCAGTGACGCTGTAAAATCATTGCCGACGTATTCGTGCTCGAACTGCGCCATATCTTGGCCGGCACCTCCTGGGGTGACCTGGAACTGCGACTTGACAACGGAAGCCGGGCTCAGCCGCCAGTTGAAGCGCGCCGAAAGCGAGCCCTCGTTGTCGACGTTGCCTTGGGCGAACATCTGACAAATCTCGTTAGTCACCCTCTTCGTTCTCATTGATTATCAAAATGCATACCTTGTTGGTTCCATACATGGCAGCGAAAGTGTATGGGTTCAACCGCTCACCCAGAGCAAACTGGTGAGACACTTGGAATCTAGAGCCTTAATTAGCCAGTGTGCAGGCATATTGAGCTATCTGCAACGATGAATTGCTTGGGCTTGTCGCGTCTCGGTCTGGGAGGGCCAAGTGATGGGTATAGACGTACAGAGGGTTGAGACTGAAGACCTTGGAGATCTCGGCGCGTAGGCCGGCAAACATGTAGTTCGTAAGAAGAACATCGCGTTGCACCTCTATTCCCGTTAAGAATTAGCGACAATATACCAGATTATAGGACAGAGCCAGACGACTTGGATAGGTGACCTGGGCATAGCGATGCCATGAACGGTCAGCGTCTTCGCACTACCACATACCCTTTGCAATCGTCTCTACTGTGCCTGGGTTGGAAAGACCCAGCCTCGCTCTTTTTTCCTGGAAGGACGCATAAACGTCTAAAACGCCTGACACCAAGGGATTCTTAGCCAAGAAGGCTACGGGGGATTCGGAGCTCGACGCCATCGTTGCAGGAAGCGCAGCGGCGCGAGATAGTCGGGAGGGTGAGGGAGGGTGCGATGGATTCTCAATTGATGCAGGGTAATAACTGCAGATGGGCCCCCGGTATGTGGGTAATTGCGATCGAAAGGAGGCTCTCTCGGCGTCGATGAGAGAAAGTGTTTACTGCGGATTCGGTAACTTGGTCAAAGGAGCTGACCAAAAATTTCACGGTGCTAAAGGTCCCGGTCGATGGCCCCTGCGTGACTGGTGGAGGCGGCCAGCCAAGCTTCCAAGTTCTGCTCCACCAGCCACGTGTGGCGCACAGCTGGGGCGTAGGCTGAATGTCAACTTCCCGTCCTCGTCACCGCCAGCCGCCCTCCTGCAGATCCTCACAACACATGACACTTCCAAGACAGACTTGTCTTCCAATTCACACAACCAGCTCAGCTCAAAGTAACAGGAGCTGATGGATATCAGGTTTTGGTCTCGGGTTATCAATTTCGATTTATCAATTTCGATTATTGTACTATATATTTATATGTACTCAGCGTTGGGAAGTACTGTTGCTCACTTTAGGTCTGTAATGTATCCGAGCAAGAGCGTAGAGCAACTAGAATGTCATACTAAAATGCCGTTGCGAGGTGTGCTGGGTGGACACCCACGGTGATGGGTGATGGTATGGGGATCCGATTGGCGACCTGCATGCACTGTGCACAGACGTGGATCTCGCTCCCTTACCCCCATTACAACCCGGCTTCTCCCATCTGAACTTCAACGGGACCGCTCCATTAGGGAGGTGCCCAACCTATGTACACTACTGCTATTTCCTCATTCTCTACAGGACAGGAAGCTGCCCAATAAACTTGCACAACACTGTCTTCCACCTGAATCTGGCCGACCTAGCGACGAAAACAGAACTGTGAGACTTGAAACAGCAACCTAGCGTCATCCGAGGATAAGGCCTGGAGGTGCCAGTCCATATTTGGCCGGCGTTCTTGCCACCAAACATTTGCGAGGCGGCGTTTGTCTCTCTTGTCTCTCTATTGCGGCTTTTTAGGACATCTTTCAAGGCCGCGACAGAACTCGGTCATTTGCACCAGGTTCGGAAGTCACAGGAAGGTGACTCGAGCCCCGAGTAGCACTCGCCGATTCCGGTGAGCCCCGCCAAGTTTACGGGTAGCTTTCACCTCACCAAGTTTAGCTTCTGTCTTCCTCCTTACACTTTGGCCGTCCCAAGGTGACAAAAAAACGCCCGGCCTTTTCAACACAACATCACCCTCACGTCCGAGTCCTGCCTGGCTGACACCGGATTTCTGAATCAAACCTCACCACCATGGATACCCTTCTGTAAGTCAACATTGCCTGCTGTATTTACCCCTCTCCTTCGGCCGTTCTTGTCATACCTATTTTAGGTAATGCTGGCACCAGGAGCATGATGTTTCGATCAGACAACTCCAACTCCCACTTTCAGTCTTCCTATCACAACCCCATAACAAACTTATGACTGATGGCTCAGGACCGCCGAAATCGCGGCTAACGCACCCCGCTACCGTCGCAAGAGCTCAACATTTATCGACGGTATTCATGATGTCTCTGAGGACCCCAGCAACATGGCTCCAGCCCAGCTGTACAGCACCATGTCTGGCAGACTTTTCCACTCGGGACGGATTGCCATTGTCATGGTTGGGCTTCCGGCACGTGGAAAGACGTAAGTGGATCCTGCATCTTTTGAGAGACCCTGACTGATTTTCACCTAGCCATATCTGTGTCTCCATGGCTAGATATTTGCAGTGGTAAGTATTGATGCGAATACGGACCTGGGAGACCTACTCACTTTTGTATACAGGCTTGGTGTAAAGACACGTATTTTCCACCTGGGCGATTACCGCCGTGCTACTGTTGGTGAGGGTGGCCAAGTCCCCCAGGACTACTTCTATCCCAACGCATCGCCGGCTTCAGTCATGCTTCGCCAGAAAATCCTAAAGAAATGTAGAGAGGATATCTACGGCTGGTTGAACCATGAAAATGGACAGGTCGCCATCTACGATGCTGTGAATCCGACTGCGAGCGGTCGCCGGTCCCTCGCAAAGGAATTTGCGAAGCATGATGTTCAGGTGAGCATACAGATATCTACTTGAGGAGGAGAGGCTGGCTGACGTGTGTGCATCTATGATAGACACTCTTCATTGAGTCATTCGTCGATGACGAGGAAATTCTCAAAGAGAACGCTCGCAACGTGAAAATATCCTCGCCCGACGTAGGTGTGAGTCTGAACCAACTCAAGTGGCATGCAGTATTGACATTCACAGTTCCATGGTATGGATCCGGATGAGGCTGCCAATCGGTATTTGCAGCGAATCCAGACAAAGATCCCAGTGTTTGAGACAATGCAGGAGGAGGAGTTGAACTACATTAAGATGATCAATGCTGGCCAGGCCTTCTTCTACAACAACGTCAGCTTCAACTACCTTTCTCACCGAATCGTCTTCTACTTGACCAATCTCCATATCAAGTCACGCACTACTTTTTTCGTTCGAGCGGGCACCGCCACGGAGGAGGATTCATACAAGGCCGACGCACCCCTTTCCGAGGCAGGCAAGGCCTATGCCGTCAAGATGACCGAAACCCTCATAAAGCACCGGGAACAGGAACGTCAGGCAGTCATTGATGGGGGTGGCCGTGATCTTCCGCTGCGACCCCTATCGGTTTGGACTTCTACTCGGCTCCGCACCATTCAGACCGGTGAGCCCCTCAAGGAACAAGGCTACAAAGTTCGCCAGCGCTCTCAGATGAGTCAGATCAACCCGGGAGTATGTGAGAAGCTCTCGGAGCGGGCCATCCGCAGCCTCTACTCCGAGGAGGTAGAGAAACACGAGCTCGATCCCTACCACCATCGGTACCCTCGTGCTGAGGTAAAGCGGAATTCTTTGCCAAGTTTATTATTAAGTATTGGTGCTAACTGGTTTCAAATAGTCCTACCATGATCTCGCCGTCCGACTGGAGCCCATCATCCTTGAGCTTGAGCGTGAGCAAAACGACCTTCTCATTATCGCCCACGAGAGCGTCCTGCGGGTGCTCTACGCGTATTTGATGCATTGCAGCACGAGAGACATCCCGAAACTCAAGTTTCCGAGAGATGAAATCATTGAGATCATCCCGGCGGCGTACCAGAATGAGGCGAAACGCATCCACATTCCCGGTCTTGACCCCAACATGATCCCTGGTTCCCCCGAGGACATTCGCATTCCGGTCCAGAGCCCTGTCAGCGGACCGCTGTCGCCCCTTGTGGGCCCTAGCAGCCCGGAGCCTGGTGAGATTATTTTGTCAGTTCGCCCACCTGAGAAGGTAATCAACACAGCGAAGGAGATGGTTGCAGACAAGGTAGCTGATGAGGACTGAGGGATCTTGTTGCGGGTAATATGCTGGAGTTTTTTTTTTTTTTTTTTTTTTTTGCAGACCATTCTAATCGAATCAATGATAATCAATTTTTATGATATACTGAGAGGAATCCTAAGACGATGTGATGTTGGTATTTGCTTTACTCGTTTGGTGCTATCTGATGTTTATACTCAGAAAGGGGGATCACCGAGTTGACGCAGCTTAACCCTAGCACTGGCTATTCTGCAGCCAGGCATTACGTAGCGCCGGCTTGGCGACCCCTCAGGTCCCCCGCAGTACAGTTGGAAGGTGTTGCATCACTAATCCCGTCTGCAAGCTCGTTCCAACGCTGGCTCCCTACATTAGCTTCGTCAATCCACAGTCTATTTCGAATTCAACATGAGCGAGAGAAAAGCCCTCGTCACTGGGGCCACGGGCTTATTGGGCCGGCAAGTTTTCAAGGGGTTTGGCAATGGCAACTGGACCGCCAAAGGAACAGGTTTCTCCCGTGCTGATGGGACTACGATCCTCAAAGTCGACCTTGGTAATGCTGAGGACGTCGAGAAGGCATTAGATGAGTTCAAGTGCGAGCCTTTTTACTATTTTCGGAGGTCAATGCTAACCCTCGAGGCAGGCCGAACGTAGTCGTCCACTGTAAGTTCTCAAAAACCAGGACCCCTTCGTGTGCAACACAACTGATCAGGTCTCTAGGCGCCGCCAACCGCTTCCCTGACAAGGTCGACGCCGACCCCGAAGGCACCCGCGCCATCAACATCGAGGCCTCCAAGACCCTCGCTCGCCTATGCGCCGAGCGCGATACAATCCTCATTTACATCTCGACCGACTACGTTTTCCCGGGCCGCCCTGGCGAAGCGCCGTACGAGGCGGATGTCACGCCCGCACCGACCAACCTATACGGGCAGACTAAGCTGGATGGAGAGAAGGCGGTGCTCGAGGAGTTTGAGAAGGCTGGGAAGGAGGGCATGGGGATTATTCTGAGGGTCCCCGTGCTGTATGGAGAGGCGCATACCAATGCGGAGAGTGCGGTCAATGTGTTGATGGATGCAGTGCTGAAGGTACAGGATGGAGGAAAGGGGGTTATGGATCACTGGGCGATTCGCTATCCAACGAATACGGAAGATGTGGCGAGAGTTTGTCGGGGTAGGTGATCTTCTTCTGGGTAGTTGAGGTTAGAGGTTTTCTGACTGACTGTGCTCAGATATTGCCACCAAGTATCTTAAGGCCAAGGATCGAGCTTCGCTGCCGCGGGTGCTGCAGTTCTCGAGCGAGGACCATTACACCAAGTATGAAATTTGCGAGCTGTTCGCCGAGATCATGGGCCTATCCCTCGAGAGGCTCGTGGCTAATACGGAGGGCAATGACCCCAACGCGAGTGTCCAGCGGCCATACGATTGCCATCTCAGCACCAAGGCACTCAAGGACATTGGCATCGATGTGTCGACCCAGGACTTTGTTGGCTGGTGGAGACGGGAGAAGAGAGCTTTCCGGAAATGAGTTGGGAGTGGGAGGTTACAATACATGACAAGGATTTGTTCCTCCAGGAAGAACCTTTGATTGGGAGATATATATGGCGTGTTATCAGAGTAACGTTGTAGGGCCAACAAGTCGATAGTCAATCAATGTCCAGGGTAGGGAATAGAATCGTGTCAGAGATGGAGTCATTCGGCCAGCTTGTGGAGGGAGGGTTCATGCTGGTGACGAAGGCTGGGAGAGAAAGGCAGAGCGTTGTGTTCCGATTCCAGAAGGCGACTAGGGCCACCGTCGTGTCATTGCTTTTGCTGGACGTCAATCTCGATACGGGCTTTGTGGGGATCCTTGGCAGGCCCGATTGGGGGAATTTCAGAGAGGGAGGCTGGCAGCAAGCAAAGCCAATTCCACTTGGGGGCGAGCACCCTTGCTTGGTTCCTTGGCTCGGGGTCGCTTCTCTTCGCTTGTCGATGGTCCGCTTCCAAGGGTGAGACAAACGCTGATTGACGGCGGTGAGTCCCGAATTCACTGTGCCGCTCTTCGGATCGTGACATGTCACAACGGATGTTACTTTGCACATCCGCTCCTGCTCGGGCTGGTCCCGATTCCCTGGGGAGGCCGGGACCACTACTCGAAAGATTTTCCGTGGACCTGAGTCTTCAGACCGCTTCTCCTTCTCTTCTCCCTGACGTGCCACTTCGCTCTGGTGTGAATTGATTTATTCTGTCTCCTCCCTTGTGTGGATTTGCCATGCAGGTCTGGAAGAGTGATGCCCGTCTTCTCGCCTGCCCCATACTGCCTTACTAGTCTGATGCAGAATACCCTTGGAGAGCGCAGAAGAATTGGACCTTGGTGTTGAGCATCATCACAGCGAACGACGTCGACGACTTACCAGGCCCTTGGATCCTCGGGAAACGGCACGGGAGAGGGTGGTAAGCTGCACCTGCACGCCCATCACTTCGGCACATCTCGGTTCTGCCGGTACCCAGTGGGCGCTCACGGCACAGGGCCTCGGCCTCCAACCCACGAATCCACAGATCGATCCCACAGCGGGTAAGCCGCCCGCTAAGCCATTTGGGGGCGCCGATACGGGGCCCCGGCCATGTCAGCCGCCTTCGACTTCGACCTTGACGGGCTCGACCTGCCACCAAAACGAGTCTCGCGGTACCACGCATTGAGGGGCAAGAGCGTGTCCGAAACGCCTGCAAGCGTTGACGATGTGCTGGTGCGTGATCGGGGACAAGACGAGGGCAGAAAGGACTCGTTTGCGAGCTGGAGCCTAGAGCCCCTAAAAATCAACAGGAGGCGGTCGAGGACATTGACCTCGCTCGCATCGTCGCTCGGCGATGGGGCACCACTAAATAAGGTTGCGGTTAAATCGCCCGCCCGGAGGCTATTCCCAATGATCCCTCCGTTGCCACTGGCGCAGAGAGACTTGAGCGCTCGGCCCGCCCGCAGCGCCGATGACGAGCTGGACAGCAACAGCTCGGTCCTGAAGCCGGCACCGCACATGGGTGTGTGGCGGGATGACGAGGTGGCCGACACTCTGCCATTGAGCCACGAGGTTCACCTTACTGCAGGTGGTCCAGTTGCTGCAGCAATCACTGTCGACGAGGCAGTCACGACGCCCATTGACCGCCCTGACGGAGGCCAGCACTGGCCGCTGCAGCAACTGCAACCACAACTAACGCAGCACACAGAAGACGACGACCAGCGTCGGAAAGAACAAGAGGAGGAGGAGGCAGAGCTGTTAGTGGCACGCCTCGAAGCGGAAACTGACAGAATCCTGGCCGAGCAGCGCAAGAGGGACATGGCCCGCCAACAGCAGCAGCGACCGCAGCTGCAGCTATCCGCGCCCCCCTCCCCGTCACCCTCCCTCTCGCTCTCGCCTTCCCCGTCGCCTTCGTCCTCCTTCTCGCTCAAGCCCCGCAGCCCCGTGCTCGAGAAGCTCTCGTTCCTGACCCGGGGCCGCAGGGTACACGGTGCCGCCCTCTCACCAACCTCCTCCATCTCGCTGCGCTCTCCCGTCTCGCCCACCATTTCACCAACGTCTTCTATCGGTGCCTCTGTCGATTTTGGCCGCCCCAGTGGTCTCGAGCCAAGCTCCATGCCCCCCCAGTTCATCGAGCCTGGTGGGCGAGGTCTGGTGCCACAGATGGACGCTCTGCGTGGGGCAAGCAATGGTGTCGACAGGGTGAGTTTGATTGCTTTAGGTTGCCGTGATATGTTTGTCTGTTTGCTAATCGACGTCGCAGAGAGTTGCCGTTCGGTGTAGAGGTGTAACGATTGACCTCATGGTCGGCGTCGAGACCACCGCCGTTGACATTCTGCTGGCCTGTGCAGACCAGATGGGCCAGGAGATCAACGTAAACAGTAGCATGCTCGTAGAAGCATATACTCACCTCGGCCTCGAGCGACGCCTTCGCCGCTACGAGCGAATCCGGGATATGCTAAACTCATGGGACACCGACGCCCAGAATATTCTGATTGTGTCGCCCGACACCCTAGAGAGCGACCCAGACCTCGACCTCGCCAGCGTCCCAGATAATGAAAGGCCGCCGGCGGGTTTTGTTCTGCCAGTATACCACTCCCATCGCCCGGGCAAGTGGAACAAACGTTTCATTACACTGCTAGAGGGCGGGCAGCTGTTCTCTTCCAAAAAGCCCGACCCGACGCCGGCTGACAAGGACGTATTCAGTCTGTGCCACCTGTCTGACTATGACATCTACTTCCCAACCGAAGCGCAGATGAGAAAGCAGTTGAAGCCGCCCAAGAAGTACTGCTATGCCATCAAGAGCCAGCAGAAGACGACGGTATTTGTCAATACTGAGAATTACGTGCACTTCTTCTGCACCGAGGACCCAAACGTCGCTCAAAAGCTTCACGCCTACGTCCACGCTTGGCGCAGCTGGTACATTGTTAATCGCATGCTGCAGTTGCATGCTAAGAAGATTGAGCGTGAAGCCGAGCCGCCGCCGCAGATCCCGGTTCCCGTGGTCGAGAAGCACAAGCCAAAAAAGTCCATCAGCCACGTAAAGGTCAATGGCCATAAGCTCAAGGTTTCGGTCGACGAATCCCCCTACGCCATCGGCGCCTTCGAGCCTTTGATTGATCTCCAGCGGTTTGATAAACCGCTCGACGAATTTGGCAAAGATTGGTTGCCTGACAGACAGTCCATACTACCTCCAATGCCCCCGATGCCACCACTTGACAAGACAATATCGGCTTCGGGCAAGTCCGAGGACTCGAAAGGTGCCTTCGCAGCCTCGGGGCTCCTCAGCAGTGCTTACGACGAACGCAAGCAGGCCCAAAAAGAAGACAGGGTCGCCGACGGGCCCTTCACAGACGGGCCCAACCTCCTCAACAGCACCTCGTCACCGGCAAGTACCTCGGAATCACCAACTGACACTTCCCCCAAATCATCAAAAACAACCACCTCTCCCACTACCGAAAAGAAGCCCGAAATATCCTGGTTCCCCTCGGCGCTTGAGCACAGCGCCAAAGCCGCTAAAGTTCGTCCCCCTCCTCCGCCCACCGTGACCCGCCCGAGCACCTCCGCCGGGCCCTCTTCTCAATACGAGCGCGACCAACAGCGCCGCCGCAATCAACAGCCGTCGCGAAGCGGTGGCGGCAGAGGCCCACCAAACCCCCTTGTAAACCTCGCTCCAGGATTTGTCGAGGCACCACAATGGTCTCGTGTCGGCAAGGGCCGCGGTGTGCAAACACCCGAGGGGGTGATGTTGGTTGACTTCGCGACGGGGCCCGGGGGTGGACCGCCGGGGCCGAAGTTTTTGGAAGTGCCACCGAGGAATTTGGTCCGGCGGGATGGAAACAGTAGCAGCGGAGAGAAGAGAGAGAGGACTAGAGACCGGGAGAGGGAAAGGGATCGGCAAGCCCAGCCTGCTCCACAGACTTACCGCTCTGGTGACAGACAACAACCCCAGTCACAACGTCCCAGCACAAGCGATGGCCGTCCTACTGGTGTTCGTCGACCTACTGTGAGCAGTAGCTCTCGTCGTGGTGACGGGTCGGATCTCCCGCCCCTCCCCCCGCTTCCACCTCCGGGAGCCAGACAGGGCTTTCCCCTCCCGCCTCCCCCGAGCAGAAGCGAAAGGGAAAGACCAAGCACGGCCGGTGGACATTATCCACCGCCGAGGATAGGAGAACGGCCTAGTACCTCAGGAGGGCATCCGCCTAGGGCTGGGGGTTTTGGGGGAGGCCCGAGGCCGCCGCCGCTTATGGGTGGCGATAGGGCGGTACCGAGGGGGAGGGATCCAAGACCGCGAGAGGGTGTGCGGGAGGCGCCAGCCAGAGCAAGAAGCGGGAGTGTGAGGATTTGAGTTTTAGGTGTTCAGTTTTGTTGCTTTGGCTTGCGACTAACTGGATGTGTTTTTTTGTTGTGTTACTGTTTTTTTAATTGGTGGTCTTTTTACAGCATTTTATGGGTGAGATGAGGGAGTTTGGAAAGTGTGTTGGAAAATCAAGAAGAAAAAAAGACGACCTAACAATTAGTTTTGGCTGTGGTTTAGAAGGAGTTTTTGTTTACTCTGAGCAAACAGGAGAGTTAATGATAGCCATTCAAGGTGGGAAAACACTGGCATTTGACGCTTCTCCTTAGACTACTATATTGCAATACATTCTTGCGAGTCGATAGATGTTCCATCACTTGCTGCCTCTTTTCCGACAAGGTATGAGCTCGGAGGAGCGCAACTATTTCTGGATTCTCAGATCTTTTGGTGTTTTGGATGCGCAGCCATCAGGCCCAACATGCGGTATTGCAACATGCGACTGATCTGCTCTTTCCACGTCACACAGCACACACGGCACACACGCGAAGCCATCGCCAACATGGCATCTTCCGGTGAGAACTTCGCGACCGCATCAGAGGGAGGAAATCCCTTCGGCGATACAGGCTCTCCGTCTTACGGGAGAGGCCCGCCAGTGCTCATCTTCCCTCCCTCCAACTCAGATGAAGGAGGCAACCCGTATTCCACGGGCCGGAATAAGGGCAATGGTAAGGCGCCCGCCGACATCAAGCCGACCACCGCAGAAGCAAAGGTCGTTGGCAACATCTCGGGTGATGCCTTCGGCTAGCTGACTGGCAACAAAGGCACGGAGATCCTCAACGGCTTTCGAGCCGCCTTCAAGCCTTCCGGCCCGGTCCGGGAGCAACAGCTTCTTCTTGGTCTTACCGAATTGAAGCACCCGATCAAGGTCGTACGGATTGTGATAATATTTAAGGGGGGTATTACCATAACGCTGGAAAGTACATGCATCGTTCTCAGGACCGCGTGAGCAGAGAAAACACTACAACTTAGATTCACACAAATCCATGTATCGAGCCGACTACACCCGCATGTTGGAGAACAGGCTAGAATTGTGCATTGTGCATACATTTCATATCGTCTCTAAGAAACAACCGATTCTGTCTGTAGGTAGGTAGTCATCAAAGTATGGTTGACGGTATGACCGAACCATGATCAACAAGAGTATCCCAAAACAGCGTCACCAGCTGAGCAAGGTTTTTTGGAGTACGAGAACAATGCTAACTTACTTTGCAACTACACATTGTGAGGATTTTCTTTGTTGTGGAACGGCATTTCTTTTTCTCGAGGGAATTTATGTAAGCTTTTACCTCGTTTGCGGTGACGACTCCAGTGACCTTTATCACATTCCATCCAAATTGGGGGAATCTACAGGTGTGGCGCTACGCGGCTGTTGGGGACATTCTGATATGGAATTGGCTACGGTGTCGTAGAGGTAGGCGGAGATTATACTCATCGGTATGGAAAGTCGCCCCCAAGCGCATCGCCGCCTCCAAGGCCCATAAAGAAACTCAAAGGCGCTTTGAAAGCTACCCAGGAAGCAATGGTGGAAGGTAAGAAGGCATATAAGTCGGCCAGGCAAAGCCGTAGAGGGGGATCAGGCAGCCTCACCTTCAGACTCTCCTCCCCACCAGAGTGTTCAGACCCATCATCCACAGACCAAACCAACAAGATGTCGAGCCACACCCTCGCCAACACCTTCCGGTCCTCGCGCCTCATCTACCGCGCCGTCGACGATGCCTCTCCCGTCGACCAGGGCTTCCTTTTCTCGGCCATCGACAACGACCCAACAGGCGTCGGCAACCTCAGCTTCTGCCCCGTGGCGCCCGGCAACCACGCAGCCATGATCTTGATCGCCATGACCAAAGGCTCCCTGCTGCGCGTGCTGGCGTGTCTCCCGCCCGACGAGTCCACGGGCCCTGAGGCGCAGCCAACCCCCATCGGCTTCGCAGCGCTCATGCCGAGGGCCCCCGACGCCGCGCACCACAGACATGCGCTACTGGGGGTGGTGCTGGCGGCGCCGTTCCGCGGGCAGGGCTACGGCAAGGAGATTGTGAATTGGGTCTTGGATTGGGGCTTCATCAGGGGAGGCCTGCATCGCATTGGCCTTGGGGTTTTTGGGTACAATGAGAGGGCGTTGAAGATGTATCGCAGCCTTAGGTTTACCGAGGAGGGGAGGGATCGCGAGGCCGTCATGTTTGAGAGGCAGTGGTGGGATGTGGTGAATTTTGGTATGTTGGAGAGCGAATGGGAGAAGTTGAGAGGGTGAGGGATGGCAGTCAGGACTTGATGCTCCACATACTTGAGGCAAAAATACCTAGGTAGCCAAAACGTTTCATATTACGTTGAAATCCATTCATCATTTGTTGTGCAGTGGGTTGAAGCGGGTTGCATCGGGGATAATTGTATCTGATGGCGTAATTTTTTGGGAGGGGTGTCTGGGTGTAGATGAACAAAGGAAGAGAATCGGCGCACGTCACCGACAACTGCGCACTCGGGTTCCAACCCCGGGACCGATTGAACGGGTGGCGCCACGCTAAAGCGTCGGGGTTGATTCCCGACGATCTGTGATGTGGAGTAGTTTCGGTGGGGCGCCGGGCGGCGGTCGCTGTCGACCGGTTCGGAGCCTCGCATATGACGAAATTTGGTGCCATTCGAGGTGCAATGTAAATAGAACCCATCGCATTATCTGCAGTGGCTGCATCTGCCTTTCTCGATTCACTTGCAGCATCACTTAGACTCTGAATCCGAAGTAGCTTTGTTGGTTCTTCCTTATCGCTTGTGCCAACACCCCTCCTGCCCTCCTGCCCTCCTGCCCTCCTGCCCTCCTATTCCTACCATTTGCGCATCTGCAGCCTGCCCTTATTCTTCCGGAAAACAAGCTCAAGGCAGCAGCCAAACCAGGAGGCACCCGCAGATAACCCCAGACAAGGAGAAAGGATGGGCTCTCGCTCGGGGCAGAAAGAGCGCGGCATCCGCATCGCCATCGACCGCGGTGGCACTTTCACAGACTGCGTCGGCAACTTCCAGGGCGAGGATATCATCATTAAGCTGCTCTCAGAAGACCCGGCCAACTACAGCGATGCACCCCTTGAGGGCATCCGCCGCATTATGTCACATTTCCTCAAGCGAGAAATTCCCCGCGGCGAGCCTCTCGACACGGCCCAGATCGACTCGATCCGCATGGGCACCACTGTTGCAACAAACGCGCTGCTTGAGCGCAAGGGCGAGAAGATCGCCATGGTCGTCACTCGCGGCTTCAAGGACTGTCTCGTTATTGGCAACCAGTCGCGCCCCAAGATCTTTGACTTGGCCATCCGCAAGCCTGAAGTTCTCTACTCTGCTGTCGTCGAGGTCGACGAGCGCGTGACCCTCGAGGACTACGCCGAGGACCCCGAGCGTCACCTCACTAAAGTCCATGTCAAGGCTGGCACCGTCGAGGCCAAGTCGGCCGACCTCGTCATGGGGCTCTCGGGCGAGGCCGTGCGTATCCTACAGCGTCCCGGGAAGGACGCAATTCGAGCACAGCTGCAGGATATCTTTGACACCGGGATCAGGAGTATTGCCGTTTGCCTGATGCATTCCTATACCTTTCCAGATCATGAGGCACTGATCGGCGAGGTCGCCAAGGAGATCGGTTTCCAGCACATCTCGCTCAGCCACGAGCTCATGCCCATGATCAAACTTGTCTCGCGCGCCACCTCGGTGTGCGCCGATGCCTACCTGACACCAGCTATCAAAAAGTACATCTCGGGCTTTCAGCAAGGGTTTGAGGGTGGCTTGGGCACCAAGAGTGTTCTCCAAGAGACAGGAGACAGGGGCGCCCGGTGCGAGTTCATGCAGAGCGACGGCGGCTTGGTCGACGTTGAGAAATTTACTGGCCTCAAGGCCATTCTCTCGGGCCCTGCTGGGGGGTTGTTGGGTACGCCATCACGTCGTATGACGAGAACACCAAAATACCCGTCATTGGCTTCGACATGGGTGGTACAAGCACCGACGTCTCCCGCTACGGCGAGGGGCGATACGACCATACGTTTGAGACTACTACAGCCGGCGTCACCATCCAGTCGCCGCAGCTCGACATCAACACTGTTGCCGCTGGCGGCGGATCCATGCTCTTTTTTAGGAACGGGCTCTTTGTGGTTGGTCCTGAATCGGCGGGAGCCCACCCCGGTCCAGCATGCTACCGAAAAGGGGGGCCGGCAACCGTCACGGATGCAAACCTGTTTCTCGGCAGACTACTTCCAGAGTTCTTCCCTAAGATCTTTGGCAAAAATGAAGACGAGGGGCTGGACCCGGAGGCCAGCAGGAAGGTGCTGCAGGAGTTGGCCGACCAGATCAACAAGGAGACTGGCAAGAACATGGCCGTCGATGGGGTCGCGTACGGGTTCCTCACAGTGGCAAACGAGGCCATGACGCGGCCCATCCGAAGTATCACAGAAGCAAAGGGGCACGATTCTTCAAAGCACCGACTTGCAACTTTTGGTGGTGCAGGTGGTCAGCACGCCGTCGCCATTGCTGACTCCCTGGGCATCAAGCAAATCCTCATTCACCGATACTCTTCGGTCCTCTCAGCATACGGGATGGCACTCGCTGACGTGGTAGATGAGAGACAGGAGCCAGACTCTACCGTCTGGAAGGCCCAGAGCGAGGTAGTGGAGGGGCTCAGGCAGAAAATGGAGACGCTCAAGGACAAGTCTCGCCAGACACTCAAGGACCAGGGTTTTGAAGAAAGTGAGATTGTCTTTGAAGAGTACTTGAACATGAGGTATCGCGGTACCGAGTCTGCTCTCATGATTATCAAGCCGAACAAAGAGGATTCCGACAGGCTCTACAACGGGAATAGCTGGGACTTTGAGGCCGCATTTGTGAGGCAGCACCGCTATGAATTTGGATTCACTTTGGACGATCGGGACATCATCGTCGATGATGTTCGCGTTCGCGGCATTGGCAAGAGTTTCCGGTATGATGAGAAGACGGTCGATGAACAGCTGAAAGCTGTTAGCCGGCAAGAGATCACGGCGGGAAGGCACAATTCGCACTCCCGAGCAATGGTTTACTTTGACGGTGGTCGTCTGAACACACCGATTTATAAACTGGGCGATCTCTCTGTAGGCGACGTCGTGAGCGGGCCGGCCATGCTCGCGGACGGGACGCAAACCATCGTTGTCACGCCCAAGTCTACCGCTTTGGTCCTCGAGACGCACGTCATCATTGACACCCAAAAGGAGAGCGACAAGGACAAGTATGAGCATCCCTACGGACCGAAATCCTTACCCTTATATACCGACTAACATTCTGGGCAGGCCCTCCAAAACATCGAGTGAGCGTGAAGTGGACCCAATCGTACTCAGTATCTTCGGCCATAGATTCATGGCCATCGCCGAGCAGATGGGCAGGTCGCTCCAGAAGACCAGCGTCAGTACCAACGTCAAAGAGCGCCTCGATTTCTCGTGCGCGATATTTGATGCCGCTGGTGGTCTGGTGGCCAATGCCCCTCATCTTCCAGTTCATCTGGGTACGTTGAACTAGTCTTTGACTTTTTCATTATGATGTTTCGGGTCTAATGAAGAAATGGCTAGGCTCCATGTCGACGTGTGTTCGTCGGCAGGCGGAGATTTGGAAGGGAAGGCTCAAGAAGGGAGACGTCATCATTTCGAACCACCCTTCATACGGAGGAACTCACCTTCCAGATGTCACGTTGCTCATGCCAGCTTTTGACGAGGCTGGAGAAAAGATCCTGTTCTATGCGGCCTCGCGAGCACATCACGCTGATATCGGAGGTATCACCGCCGGAAGCATGCCGCCACACTCCCGCGAGCTGTTTCAAGAGGGGGCCGCGATCAAGAGTGAGAAGCTTGTAAGTGAAGGCAAGTTCAATGAGCAGAGGGTGGTTGAGCTCTTTTACAAGGAGCCGGCCAAATACCCTGGATGCAGCGGGACTCGCTGTCTGGCAGACAATATCAACGACCTGAGAGCGCAGGTATCCGCGAATCAGAAGGGTATTTCGCTCATCGAAGGTCTCGTCGACGAGTACGGCGAGGACACAGTTCAGTTCTACATGCTGGCAATTCAGAACAACGCCGAGCTACAGGTTCGAAACCTCCTCAAGACCGTGTCTAAGCGGTTCGAGGGCAAGGATCTCTCTGCGGTTGACTACATGGACGACGGCAGTCCGATCCGGCTGAAGATTACGATTGATGGGGAAAAGGGCGAGGCCATCTTCGACTTTGAAGGCACCGGCCCCGAAGTATACGGCAACATCAACGCGCCCGAGGCTGTGTCATACAGTGCCATCATCTACACACTACGCTGCATGATCTCGGAGGACATCCCGCTCAACCAGGGATGTCTCAAGCCCGTCACAGTGCGCATCCCACCCAAGAGCCTACTCTCACCCTCAGACAACGCCGCTGTTGTCGGCGGCAACGTGCTCACCAGCCAGCGCGTTACCGACGTCATCTTCAAGGCTTTCGAGGCATGTGCCGCCTCCCAAGGCGATTGCAACAACCTGACGTTTGGCTTCGGCGGCAACGTCACAGGCCAGGATGAAGTCAAGGGATTCGGCTACTATGAGACCATCGCGGGAGGTAGCGGCGCGGGGTCCTACTGGGAGGGCACTGATGGCGTCCATACGCATATGACCAACACGCGCATCACTGACTCGGAGGTCTTTGAGAGACGCTATCCCATCCTGCTACGCGAGTTTTCGATCCGAAAGGGGTCCGGCGGAAAGGGGCAGCATCGCGGTGGCGATGGCGTCGTGCGTGACATTGAGTTTCGGATTCCGGTACAGGCGTCGATTCTAAGTGAGCGGCGAGTGTATAGGCCGTATGGAATGGCTGGTGGCGAGGATGCGGAGTGTGGGCTGAACCTGTGGGTGAGAAAGGTGAAGAAGGCGAGTTGGGAAGAGAGCTTGAGGAAGATTCAGACTGGTGGGGAGACTGAGGATGGAGAGGAGAACGAGGAGGAGGAAGAGTATGAGGAGAGGTACATCAACCTGGGCGCTAAAAACAGCGCGCCGATGAAGGCCGGGGATAGGATTATCATCAACACGCCCGGAGGAGGCGGTTGGGGAAAGGTCGGGGAAGAAAAGGTCAGCAGCAGGCCGAAGATGGATCCCACCGAGGGCTGGAGGAAGGGGTCTCATGCTGCAAGGGAGGACACGGCGTTGCAGGTCTGAGGCTGGGTTATCATCTAGTTTGCATCTAGTTTACGGCGGTGAAGAGTTTCTCTGGAGATGGTATGGCACTGCATTTCATGACTATTTGTATGTGACGAGCTTTGAGGAATAGGGCATTCATTCCTTGACATCTAAAGCAATCATCATCGGTTTCTATTCTCAATCGAAATCTACCTTATTATTAAACCTGAAGGTGAGAGTTACACTTATTTGAGGCACCCCCGGGTTCCGGGCAGCAACTCGTCCCTTCGAAAAGACCTCAGGGGCACCGTCGATTAAAGCACATCTTTTGTTTCTTTTCTCGGCTCGCTTTCGTGGCACCTGGCTTTCGGGCGCCCAGAAAACATGGATTATGGATGAATTCTAGGACCTTTGCAAGTTAACACTAGGTACATTTCTGCGTCGTCGTGGTAACATCTCGAAGGCACCTCTGTACCACACGGCATAGCACACCGTATGCAAAGCTAGACTGCCATACCCTTGGTCCTTATGACCCCTGCCACCCGAATTGAGCAACTCTTCGTCTCATCCCGCTTGATTCTATTCCAATCCTCAATACCACCGCAGACAGCTAGGCATGCGGCTGGAACCGCGTAGCAAGCAAATATAACCGACGGCTCATTGGCAACACCACACACTCGTAGGTTTACCACTTCATTGTGCAAACACCATTGCTACATACAAACCCCTGACCTCTGACCTCACCGACTGGGTATTCCAACCACGATAACTACCTCGCAACAAAAATAGGTGATTAAAAAAAAACCACTCACCCATTCCCATCCCATGGGGATCCCTGCCGTGCTATCCCGTTCCTAGTAGAAACTTGCAAAACTCCCATTTCTCCGTACCATGCATTCCATCAACCTTCTGAAGATAGAAAACCATATAGGATAGTATAATTAGACCCTCCGAAAATGCTTTGCAAAAACCCTTAACTTGGCCCTTTGACCGAGTCCCGAAATTCTCCCAATGAAAATGCTTCGAGAACGTACAATTTAACGCGAATTTGCCCCAAACAAGGCAATTCGAAATAAGACCTCGACAAATAAGTCGCCGTTGAGAAAGAACCCGCACATGGGCCGGTTAATCGGCATCGGCAAGCTGCATAATGAGCCGCGCCGCCATATCCAGGAACGGGAACGGGCTCGTGACCTCTTTGTCCTCGAGCAGTTTGCCTTCCGCTGTCTCATAGCCGTCAACTTTGAAGTCGACGAGATACACGCCGTGCTCCATCTCGTAGATCTGGATATCCATGCGCATGGCCACGACCTGGGGCTCGCCGGCCCCGGCTTCGCGTATTGCGCGGAAGTCGTCACCGAACTCGCCTAGACTTGATGGCACAGAGTGCTTTTTTAATGCTTGGGGTCTGTTAGTTTGTTTCTGGCAACCGCAAGGGAAGAAAGGAAAAACCCACTCTCCGTGGCCCAGCGGATCTTGAGATGCCAAGGGTCCGCCGGAAGTTTGTATATCTTGCTAGGATCTATGCTGACTGCCGAGGAATTTGTCCTGCGCGATCGCGGAGAGCCATCATAATTGTCGTTCTCGTCATCACCGCTGTGGAGGTTATCGTAGTCTTCATCGACAAGCCACCCTGCACCAAGCTTAGATAGAGCCTTGTAGATACAAACGAGAGCTTCCCAGGGCGCATTCCTCGAGCGAATACCAAACTGCCATCGAACGGGCTTGGTCTTCTTAGGCGGATTGACAGGCGTAAGCCCCTGAGGCCTCTTATTGGCCTCGTCGAGACGGAGTTGACTGCGAGAGTGGGGTTTGAGACGGCGGAGCGTCTCTTCCTGTTCTGCCTGGCTACGTGGTTGGGGTAGTGGATCGGGGCTGGTGGGTGCGGTCTCAGGGAGCGGTATGCCCGAGGCCTTGGCCTTTTCCCTTTCCATAAAGACTCTGTGGTATGGAGGTAAGCTGCTGGGCAGAACGCCGACCTTGTTGATGTAGGGCTTCGCTGAGGCCGCAGTGCTGGTAGAGGCGATGGAGCGGGCTGAGGACATGTTGGGGTCCAGCATTGGGCTTATGTTGGAGTCGTCGCCAGTTGTGAGAGTTACGAGTTCTTGATCGATCTTAGCACCTTGTTCGTCATCTCCGGGCGGGGGGGGGGGAAGCTCCATAGGGATTATCTGAGCCCAGATTTGCTTCAGGCTGATAGTCTGCTAGGGTCACGACCAAAAGCCGAGAACACGAGACGGAAGCACATGGAAACAAGAGCGAGCAAGGGCGACAACCTGAACGGAAACAGACCACCAGAAATGTCCGAACAAGAGAAAATAAAGACTCACGGTTATCCTGCATGAGTTTGTTCTCGCGCACAATCATGTACGCGTCCTTGATGGCCGAGGGCTCGTCGGCTTCGAGGGCCTCCTGTACATCCTGCTTGCCGTAGCCCATGGTCTTGCTGATCTTCTCGGTGACCTCGTTGTGAAGCTTCTCCTGCACCTGGCGCGGAGCCTGGGGAGCGATGTCGCTCACTTTGATCGCCTTATTGAGATCTACTCCGGTATTTAAGAATTCCTCGGCCGGTGGGTGGAGATAGGCAGGAAGGTCCTTGAGGAACCAGGGATCTTGGCGGATCTCCTCGATGGTGGCCCGCTGCACGGGGTTTACCACAAGCATCTTCTTGATAAGGCCAGCAGCGCCGGGACTCATCCAGGTCGGTACCATATAGCTACCGCGGGCAATCTTAGCAAAGAGACTAGGAATGTGTTCGTCATCAAAAGGCAAGCGGCCAACAAGCAGAACATAGAGAATGACACCGCAGCTCCAGACGTCGACCTCTGGGCCGGCATATAGCTTGCCGCCAATGACCTCGGGAGCGGCGTAATTGGGTGAGCCACAGCTCGTCTTGAGGAAATTGCCATCACTCATAATATTGCTGAGTCCGAAGTCGGCGACCTTGACGTTGAGGTTTTCGTCAAGGAGTAAGTTCTCGGGCTTGAGGTCGCGGTGGACAATCTTGTGGCGATGGCAATACTCAACAGCACACAGCATCTGCTGGAAGAAGCGACGGGCCTCATCCTCCTTCATCTTGCCGTGCTGAACGATGTAGTCGAAGAGCTCGCCGCCGGCATATTCGAGGACCATGATGATCTCGGTTGGGGTTTTGATAACGGTGAAGCTGATGCGTGGGTCAGCAAGGGGAAAGCGGGGTGAAATCACAGATTGGGGGGGGGGGGGGGGGGGGATACTGCGTACAGCTTGATGATGTGCGGGTGCCGCAGCAACTGGAGGTACTCGATCTCACGCTCGACCCGACCCTGCATGTCCCGGCTGATGAGCTTCTTGCGGGGGATGATCTTGAGGGCGACCTGCTGGCCAGTTCCGCGGTGGACCGCCAGCTTGACTTTGCCGAAGCTGCCCTCGCCAAGCGTCTTGACGATATTGTAGGCGCCGATGCGCTGCTCGGTGCGCATCTTGTCGCGCAAGGGGGCCTCCGGGGCCATAGCAGCATTCATTGAGATGGTGGTGGACTGGTGTGCGTTGTACCCAGTGCCACCCGACCGCTTGTTGCGCCGAATCTGCGACGGCGACAAGGAGATGGAGAGCTCCTCGTCGTCGTAAGCCTGCGCCATGGTGGGAGAATGAGTGAAGGACGTCAATCGGGAACGGACGCGGTGACGCAGGGACGCGGTGACGCTGGTCGATGGTGGCAAGAAGTCAGGGTGACCAAGCTTGGACTGCCCGCAATTGCTGGGTTGATGACTCCCGGGACGTTGGTGGGAACGGCGAGGGGCTCCGCCGCAACCTGGGCGGTAATTGTGGGGCACACACAAGCCGAGAGCGAAGTCGCTGCCACAACCCCTGCCAACCCCAACCTTTTTTCCACAGCTCAACCAGGTGAGGTACGGTCTTCCAGGACCGGCACAGACTGGAATCACCAAACATCAAACATTAAGCTGGAGGGAGGTCAGGTGTTCGGTCTCATCTTTCTTCTGTCAGCAGACCCTAATACTACATTGTTTACAACGTTACCCTGTCTAGAATAGACTTGAAATTTCTTCTTGGCTCGGAAGGTAACCGGGCGTATTTCGCTGTGCAAACGTACATACACATTCATCATCATGACGGTCCCAATATTCGATTCCGTTCGGTTACTTGTGGAAACCCTAGTCCAACCCCGTGGTCTTCACCTGTTGCTTTCCCGAATTCCTTCCCGGGAAACCTCCGAGGCTGCTGGATATGAGGCGCCAATTCGAATTGTTCAATTATCAACAAACTGCCCAAATGGCCATTCGGTCCAATGCTATAGAGCTCACTAGACTACACCCAATCAAACAACGAAATGGTGTAGATTCCCTTCTATTATACACAAATACATACCTAGAGCCCTGTGCCTATTCGATTACGCCTTCTTTTCCTCTTCCCGAAGTCGGGCTACTAGCTTCTCTTGTAAGAACGGACTTAACCCGAGGCTACCACATAACAGATCAAGGTAGTTAGCCAATGATCTGGAGGCATGTACACGTAATCATCCAAGGAGCGCTGAACTACTCACATTCCCTCGTTTGTTACAATCCGATATGTGCCACTAGGTTGAAAGTTGCCGATAATCATGCCCCTGCTGTCAACTTCAACACTACCCATAATATCTTCTGGCCTAGCATTAAACAACAATTAAGTATTGGACTCCATCTCCTCGTTACTAATTGGGACAGAACATACCAGGCTATCCGCCCAAAGTCCGGAGGGTTGCGCGCATCACTCAAGTGCACCCACCCACCAACTCCCGCCCCCCGGCACCACCCTCAGCACTAGCCCCCCCAGCACCGGTCCCGCTATCTCGCCTTGTCCTCGGCTGAGTAAAGGTGAAGCCCCCAGGTGATGCGAGCGCCTGTGCCTGGCTTTGCAGCCCCGGATCCTTTGGAGAATGCTCTGCCAAAACATCGTTGAGGATGGTCAGGAACCCATGGTTCTCCTGGAACGAGTTTGGCGAGGGCGGGATGGACGTCGTCGTGCCAATTGCAAGCGCTAGGTTTGGGGGGGTCGTGTCAAGGTAAGAAAGCAGATAGCTTTTTGGGTTTTGAGGATGGGGGAAGACCTTCTGTAAAGGGGAGAAGGGGTGTTAGCTAGTGGGCGGACGATGCACAGAGACCGAGAACTACGGTGACTGACAATGCTTTTGTTGGAGGCTAACGTGGAGATACCTCTTACAGAGCCACGCAGGGGTGAAGCAACGCGGAAGCACGGCGCAAGCATGATGGGATACTGCAGGCTCGTCAATTGAGAGCAAGTCTCGAGGAGGGTGTTTTGGACGGAGGACACTGATGAAATGGGAAATGCCGTCATTGGCCATCATGTCAAAGTCGCGGCGAGATGCCGCCGGCAAGGTAAGGTAAGTGGGGCGGGGGCCAGCAACCCCTGTCCGCCCCACCAGCACGCGAAACTACGCGGTTTTCAGTCTCCAATTTACGCAATGTGGGATTGGATTCGAATGTTGACTCTGACCCCCGACAATCAATTGCCAGCACCAGCAACCCACGGCGATGCATAGCGGTGTCCAGCACTCAAACTGCGCCCCCCCGATCCAATCCACATTTTCCTACCACCACAGAGAGTAAAATATATCTCGCGACAAGATGATAGTAATAAACAGCCCCCGAAAAACGCCGGCGAAAGATCAGCCAAAGAGCCCCGAAGGCGGCCCCAACAGGCGCACGAAACCAAAAGCCCCTTTCTTTGCGCCCAAGAACCTCGCGCCGTCCATCGCGATACCTTCGTCCTCGCCAGCCTTTGCAACACCAGTGCACCCCCTGAAGTCCTTTCAGGCCCCCGCACCCGCCAAATCAGCCATCCTCCCCATTATCCTCCCCCAGCGACCCTGCGACCGCTCGCCTTCCGTACCTTCACCAAGAAGCACAGCCTTACCCTGACTTCCACGGCCCTTCAAGCACTCGCAACATTTATTGGAAGGCATTGTGGTTCAGGATGGAGGGAAGAAGGGCTTGCAGAAAAGGTTCTCGAGGAGGTTTCCCGGTCCTGGAAGAACCGCAATGGCGGTGTCATTGTCGACGGTAGCAGCTTCGAGCTGAAGGATATCCTCAAGACGCTCGAGGGTAATATGAGCGGCGGAAAAATCATGACAGGCCCTCGGGGTATCAGCCGCCAAAACAGTCTACTACTAGAGCCCTCTCAAGACGCAGAAAACTCGAAGACTCGCCTTGGGTTGAGACCCGCGGCGTCGGCGCTTTCACGCGAGGACAGCCAGACTAGTTTTGGCATGTCAAGTCTTGACTTTGCGGAAGAACCCGAAGATGATGCGCTCAATGACGTCCGAAAGTGGCTAAAGGTTATACATGCCTTTGAGCAACCGCGATATACCTACAATGCCGCGAAGAAGCACTTTGAGAGGTTGGCCCCCTTGCAACTCCCTCTCCTCTCGCCGCCTGCCCCTGCTAACATGTAGCAGAGACACATCTCGACCTTCACTATTGCCCTCTGCCTCCCACAAGACAGATGCCTTCCGTAACCGATTTAACGTCATTCACCAACGCCTCCTCCGCAATGAGTCCTTTCAACCCTCAGCCGTCGCCGGTGCCCGGGGCGCAGGCCGGAAAACCACTTCAGAAGCCATGCATACGCACAAGATTACCCCCATCGCCAACCTCCTCGGCCGTCACGGAAGCCACCACATGCTCCTCGGCATGCTAGTCGTGCTACCAACGGGGAGCCTTGCAATCAGCGACCTAACAGGAACTATTACGCTTGACCTGGCAGATGCCGTCGCCATCCCCGAGGACTCAGCCTGGTTCGCGCCAGGCATGATCGTTCTGATCGACGGTGTGTACGAAGAGGAAGAAGAAACAGCTGGCAAGGGGCTCAGCGGCAGCAGCGGTGTCGGCGGCACCATCGGGGGCCGCTTCCAGGGCTTCTTCATTGGACAGCCGCCATGTGAAAAGCGGCGCGCTACGCTAGGTGTTAGCGGTCTCGATGGCGGGCCCGACCACACCATTGGCGGCGGTTTCGGGTGGATCGACTTTATGGGCGTTGGCAGCGAGCGCGCCGTTGGTACGCGCATGCGCCGGCTTGAGCAGCGAATCCTTCGCCAACCCATATCCCTCGATGACACCGCCCCGGTCGTCCCCGCTGGTGGCCGTAGCCGCGTCGTCATCCTTGGCGAGCTCACTCTCGACCAGCCCCGCAGCCTGCAAGCCCTCAAGAAAATCCTCGGCCTCTACGCCAGCGATCCTTTAGGCTCAATGCCCATGGCGTTCATCATCACAGGCAACTTTGCCGCGCATGCCGTCATGGCCCGCGGTGGGAGTGGTGGCAGCATCGAGTACAAGGAATTCTTTGACGCCCTAGCATCGACGCTCGCCGACTACCCGACGCTACTCACTACAGCATCATTCATCTTCGTGCCAGGTGATAATGACGGGTGGGTATCGGCATTTGGGGGTGGCGCGGTGGTGCCCCTGCCAAGGAAAGCAGTCCCGGAGCTGTTTACGTCGAGAGTCAGGAGGGTTTTTGCGGCGGCGAACGCTGAGGCAGGGCTTGCTCCACCCGGGGCAGCAGCAGAAAGTGGGAAGAAGATGGGTGGGGAGGCGGTGTGGACGACGAACCCAAGTCGGATGACGGTATTTGGACCAGAACATGAGATTGTCCTTTTCCGGGATGACATCTCGGCGCGACTGAGGAGGGCTGCCGTGAGGTTGACTTCCAAGGGGAAGGGCGACGAGGAGGGGGTCGAGGATGTCGCCATGTCGGGTGCCGTACCCCCTTCCACTACCGGGGAAGACGACACCATGGATCTCGACGCCGATTCCCAACCCCCGCCCACTAAGACCCCCGACGACGCCGAAGAAGTCCCGTATGATACCATCACTGCCCGCAAGCTCGTCAAGACTCTGCTTGACCAAGGCTACTTGGCTCCCTTCCGCCAGGCCGCCCGCCCCGTCCACTGGGACTACGCCACCCCGCTCCATCTGTACCCACTTCCTACCGCCATGGTGCTCGTCGACACGTCAGCGCCTCCATTCTGTATCTCGTATGAAGGTTGCCATGTCATGAACCCGGGCAGTGTGCTCGTTACTGGCAGGAAGGGAGTTGCCAGGTGGGTTGAGTATGAGCTGGGGAAGGGGGGTAGAGTGAGGGAGTCTACCTTTTAGTAATTCGTTGGTCTTTTGAGCCGGGTTCTGGAAGTGATAGAGTTGGTTGATGATGACGATGGGTTTGTTTGGCATATAGCTGGTGTTTGGTTGTTGACACATGCTAAGCATGGGTATTGGGACGTAGCTTACGGGGATTATGGACTATAATGAATGGATCTATGTTGGATTCCGGTGTGAACTTCTCCATGGCGAGGCGTAGTTTGAGGGGAACCGGGCTGTTTACAGCCCCGAAGACTAACTATGACATCCACTTTTATACTCGTGAAAGCAACACACTACTAACCTAGCAAGCAAGCGCCAATGAGTTCTTTACATTGTGTCAAGTTTGGCACATGGCGTGTTGCTGAACTTGACAAGCATGTCGAAACGAGAGGGCTTTCCTGAGTTCCTTAAGTCCTGCAAAAGGGGAGGAGGGAATATTATAGATGGATGACCACCACTAATACTACCGATCAGACGTCCGCCCCGAAGCACACACCGGACGATTTCTTCTCTCATGCGTTCAGTACATTCCAGTTCTGGTCTTTTTTGGTCAGCGTGTAACATCAAAGTTCTGGGCAGAAAATGATCCGGCTTGTTGAACCTCTTTACCCCTTGTGAAACTGCAATGAAAGCCGATCCTGTGGTATGAAACCCCTCTGTACATGTACTAAACCCCTTTCCAGATTCTTGATATTTATTTTGAGATTATAAAGACGTGTCCAAGGACTCAATATGTCTTGCGGAATCAGGCAGAGGCATACGTACCACTAGCGTAGACACAAAAAAGTAACGGGTCCAATTGTTTTAGTGCCATACTGCACCCGCAATCTTACTGGAGCATCAACACAGATCCTTGAGATCCCGTTTCTTCATGTATGGGCCAATGGACGCCGATTCATGAATGAGCTGGTAATTCCGAACCCAGAGGCTATTGTTGACTTTCCCAGCGTTTAGCCGGGGAAACAATAGGAATGGACACCTTACCAGGAGGGATACCCTTGTTATAGTTCCCAGACCAAGCATACCGATATTATATAGGTGTTTATATAAAGTATACATAGAATGGACAAGTGGGAGAAACATTATGCCGGGGTCCATGGGCCTGGCTGGAGGTGAGCCTCTGTGGGATGCCAGTTTTCCGGGGACCTCCAACATAATATCAGCTGGTGTTTATGAATAGACCCAGCGAGAATATTGGAGTGCTCGCCAACCCCTATTTCGCATCAATTCGGAGACTGTTTCAAAGTCGTTCTTAACCCTTTTCATGTGAATCTCCTCCAAATCTCCCACATAAAACCGTGTCCAGTGGACTTGACCGTTCAATTACGAGAATTTATTGGTAATGGCGATTCAGGTAAAGGGAGCTGACCCAGGTGATCGGGCATTGAGGCTCTCAACGCACCATGTGGACAACTCAGCCAACTTGAAACGAGCTCCTGTGTCACGCTTTTCCCCCCTTCTGTAAAGAAAGAAAAACTGTGCGCTTTGACGCTATATTTACAGCGTTTATATGTTTATATGTTTGTAAAGGTGATCATTCAGAACCCAGGACCGGCAAGGAACATCCTGCAAACGACACGTCTGCCGTATTACTCGACATATTCACCAAGCGGCTGCCCTTGCCGAGCAATAATTGGGGTCTGTTGCCCCAGAAGGGTATTTCTAGCCTTCCTAGCCATATAGTCCAAAGAGGGAGAGGGGAGGGGGGCAGAGAGTAGTTGAGAGTAGAATCACGAAGCAACACAAGACATAGCCAACTAAAACAGACCCACCGGGCAGCAATATGTTACTAATCTTACGCAAGAAAGTCTTGATCGAGTATATAGCTCCACTTACTCAGGATTCAAAGAGTATTTGCGACCCGATGGCGAGCGTGAGTATCGCGGCAACTCGTCTTCGAGCTCATCCCTTCTTCAATGACGCCATGTACTATGGAGATGTAGGCAGAGAATTTGTAATGATACATACCACCTCTGCGCAGTCCTTTCACTCTGCACAGCGGCCGATATGGTTTTCGCCTCACATACCAGCAACCTGACAACGTCAGCATTGCCTACCAATATTGGGCAACATTTCCCTCTTACGACCTCAACAACACATCGACCCCCGTCAGGCCCGGTGGCGTTCAAAGGTCGGCATTTCGTATCTCCACTAGGGTCCTCGTAGCTCTATTAGCTGTAGTTACTAATTAGTAATAACTATGTGGCATATGTAGTAGTGGCTATAATAAGGGGGCCCCTGAGTAAGGGGCATGGAAGTTTGTTCATGCTTGTTTTGTTGCGGGTGCTTGCTCACCCTGAAAGCGAGAGCACCAGGTCAATGGGCCAGATGATCGGAGGTTATCACGGTGCACAGAAGCTTCATTACTGCCGTCTACCATCAAATTCAAGCTGCAAGTCCCAAGCTTTGTGTAAATGGGGCGGGCCTCCGTCTGATGCCCAGCTCCCGCGATCCTGGAAATGAAAATTCGCCGTGGAAGGCAGCTCGGGATATTGTTTTGCTTCTTCCCTCTTGGATGTCTTCATACTGTCTCGGGGGTTGGGAGTATTCGGTTTGTCTGAGGTTTGTGTTTTCGTGGGACGAACACCTACCACATGGCGGTGATGTTTCTCAATCTTGATAACTGCACTGATCCCTACACAGATCCCGGTGGTCTCGGGCCGTTCAAGCTCGCCACTGTTGCCGAGACGGCAGGATGCATTTAAGGTCCTCTTAAGGTTCTACAACAGCCTTAACTTAAATTACCGGCTATTTGAGATGGTCTTATACATGAACCACGGCGCCGGGAACTCTGTGCCGCCACGCGTCCGAACGATGGCCCTAAGCTATCTGTCGCAGATATAGCAAGGGCGTAAGCACCACGTACTGCGCTGTAGTACCCGCAGGTAATGTAGTAGGGGCCTACGGATGCTCTACGACGCTGTGGCGAGTGGTTAAGCGTCGGGTCAAGCAGGACAGACGGGAGGCAAGCCACAAGGGCGACGCTGACCCCTGGGGCGACGGAAGAAAACCGGGCCAGCTTCTGAGGTCACTGTATTCAAGGTGGGGGGGCTATCGATGCCAATTTGCGCTCCCGCGACGGGAGGGGATGCAATAAACCTGCAATTTAGTCACCCTAACCTTCTCCCAAGAGCCGCCTCTGTGTTTGCCTTCCGCATCCGCATCTTTGTCTTTATCGATGAGTGTGTCTCTCCTCTCGTAGGAGCTGCACGACGCCCAGCAGCCATCACGAGATCGGATCATGACAGTCAACCCAACTCATGTGGTTGCTTCCATTACCTGACAGAATCGATGCCCTGCGGAGCTGCAGGAGAGGGGCTTGACAGAAAGCGGGAGCGGGGCAGTGTGAATTCACTACAGTTGCTGTTCCGTATCATATGTCCCGAGAACCTTTCCGAGGAGGAGAGGTATCATTCCGACGGGGTATACAGCTGGCTGCCGCATTTCCAGGTTTTCGCGCTTGCTGGCATTCTCGTATCGCTGCCGGATGACGCCCGGTCAGCCCAGCGCGCAGAATTGGGCGCCCGCAGGCTACAGCATGAGCTGTGGGCGGTGCGTGCTATCTAGCTGTTTGACTGACTGTCTTGCGGTCGAGGTCTTGCTACCATCTGGCCGTTTGGCCGATCTCGACTAGTGTACCGGCCTGAGGATACACGGGTTTCGTCTTATTGGTGCGATCTTTTTTTTCTTCTTCTTCTTGGTCGCTCACCCAAGCTCGTGACAGATCAATGTGTGCTTCCAACACACAGGCGATTGGGCGCTTGCTAGCAAATGGCAGCAAGCGCTGACTCGCATGGCCCAGAAGCTGCAGAGATGCGGTAGTGAGGATTTGTTAGGTCGATAAGGCAGGGTAGTAGTAAGCACCAAAATAACACAGGCTGCCCAACGGGAATGCGGTGTGCAAGGGTGTTGTGACTTGTATAGCCTGGGAAGAGCCAACGACATAGCCAACCAGAGCTATGGATGGAGATCTGGATTTGGAGGAATGAGGGGATTGCGGGGATTTGCCGGGCGGAGTGTGGCTCTGCTCGTCTCCATGGCCAGCCAGACACACAACAGATGAGACTCGATGCGACTCAATGCGACTCGCTCGCTTTGGCGCTCAATGCGGGCGAGCTCTCGAGTGCAGCCGCATTCCTGCAGGCCACTTGCTTCTTGGCTTCTGCTCATAGCTCACAGCCTGACAGGTTGGCCAAGCAGGAGCCGGGAGTGGTCCACATCGAGGTCACAACCCTCAGCCCTGGCCGAGGTTTTGCAGAAGGGGTGGGATGCCAGCACGGATCATGCCAGGGTTGCAGTGAGGGGGAGGGAGGGGGGGATACAAGTAAATGATGTCAGCGAAGCTTTGGCTTGGGTGAGCCTCGAGCTGAGGGGCTTCGAGGGAGGTGTGACTGGGAGTAACCCCTCCTTTGTCGTTCTGGTCGTCATGCAACTTGAATCGACCGCCACTAGAAAGCCAGGAATGAAGAAACAGGTGAAGACACGAGTAGCCACGGGACAAAAGCCCCGAAGAGAGGGTGTTGAGGGTCTAAAATCTTGCCTAACGGAAGGCGCTTGCCAAAGGCCCGGATCTTGCTGGGCCGGTCTTGCCACTTTCTGCGGCTGTTCGCGAGAAGCAGTGAGTAGCTGCCAGGTGGGCACGAAACTTATCACTATCGATTGCTGCGTGCCGATACGGATGAGCAACTAAGAGATAACCGGCCGGCACCCCGGCCGGCGACGGCATGGTCGAGTATCGATGAAGCGCAACAACACGAGAGAAAGACAAGAGAAGGGTGGAGCTGAGGCAGAAGCCGGAGGCATTGGCCGGGGCTTCGAAGCCGAAAGTCAGCGCCGGTAGCTACAGCTTGGACGCTCTTGGCATCCTGGCTCCGACGAACTCAATTGGTTAGTCGGCCCAGGCAGCACACCAGCAACAAACCAGGATTGAGTTTTCAAGGAAATAATCGGCGGATCGACAGCAAGGCTTGCAAGGCTTGCTGGCGGGCCTCAAGCTATTTTCGGCACTCGCTACCCACGACGCCACTCCCACCGCCCTCCCCTGCCTCTCTCCAAGCTCTCTCCAACCAGCTCCCCATTCTCCAACCCACCACCACCCAGCTCACCCAGCCCTGCCGTTAGGTACTCCGGTGCTGTGGAGCACCGAGATACCATACCACCTTGTCACTCCACCACCACACCACCACAGCACACCTCCCGCACCTCCCACTCCGCCCCGCCCACCACCCACCGCCGAATGCTCACTGCAACCTCACCACCATAGCCAACCCCACTCTTTTCTTTCAACCTCACCTCTGTGGAGCAGCAAACACAATCCCCGATTCCCAAACCCCAGAACCCTAGAGCGCGCTTCCTGCCGTCAGCATTCTGCCCAACTTTGCACGGCGCTTCCTAGAATCATCCATCGCCTCATTGGTGAGAGAACGTCTCTGTCTGAGCTGTCTCGCATCCTCTGGGTTGGGGGGGGGGGGTTTCAGACGCGAGATCCAAGAGACCCAACAGCGACCCCAAGACCCTCGTTTCGAACAAACCATGATTCGGGGCACGAAAGCAGGGCCCAAGCAGCACGAGACCGCATTTCGCGCATTCGCCGTGCTCAAGCGACCCGTCCTAACTCGCTTTAGACTTGTGGCGCCGCTCCAGAGCCGATCGTCGTCTCTTAGTTCCCTTTTCCGCGCTTTGGCGCCGATCGTGTCGATTCGATTCATCCTTACTTTATGTGTTTTGCAGTACGCTCGCATTATCGATGACTAGACTCACGGAGGCAGCCAGCCAGCTCCAGGGCCTCGAGCCCGGTGATTGGGCTCCCGTCCAGCCGCCCACGTGTGGGCGGGGGCATTATCACGAATCTGAGACTTTTGATGTCGCTGAAAAGCTGAGTCGTGGGTGACCGTACTGTCAAAAATCGCCAAGGCCTTAGGCCCTAGGCCTAGTCAAGACTCCAGACGCGATGTTGCCCTGACACTTAGCGATATATTGGTGGCACATTGTCGACATTGGCACCACAACATGGATCCCAAACAACAAGAAGCGCGCGAGCAGCCAGAGAATCCACACAAGTCACAGAGGTTCCTGAAGAATCTTGCCCAATACCTCATGATGCATGGTCTCCTCGGGATCGGCACTGATATTAGCTGCATCTCTACTGTTCCGGGTTGCACACTGCGTAGCACGACCAACCACTAGTTCTCGCCTTTGTGTCCGCATCGCACCGCATGCCCCTATGTCTGAGGCACTATGTCTGAGGGGAACCCCAGGAGCGTTGCTGGCATGACGTGTGGCCATAGCGGTGCCCATTAGCGCAGATATTGTCAACAACAAGAGACACCCCAGTCCGGCAGCCAGCTCAGCCGACCAAGCCGGCTCGAACAACTTGGCTCACTAGCAGGCCGTTGGTTGCGCTCAACCCAAACCTTGGCGGTAGTTGTTCGCGGTCGAGGGCTGTGAGATAATCGGCTTGTTCATTGAATTGGTCAGCGTACCGCTTCTCTTGTTTTCTGACAGCCCTATCGATATCGTGTCCGAGCCCTCGGTTGTCCCTGTCTTGGCCTGCATCTCCCATCGCCAAGCATGCCCAATGGCCGGGAGTTAGCTCTAAACGGTGAGCCCGTCGAGACTGTCATCAGGCGCAGTGGACAGCGCCTCGGCGAAGTTGTTTGCCAGATTTGGAAGGTTGCAGTTTTTTCCCCTCGCCCTCAGAATTCCCAATGCGCCCTAGCTCGCGTGTTTTTGCACCTTGTATGCAAAACATGTACATACAGATTGTACATACAAGCTTGAGCTTGGAGCATCTCCCTCTCTGCCCCCCATTTACCCCCCCTCCCCCTCTCCCCACATTCTCGACAACGTTATAGGGCCACAAATATGATGTTCACTTACACACTGGTGGCGTTATGGCTGAGGACCCCCCCTGCCGCTCAAGACGTTGGACGAAGCCGACTGCAGCAAACTGCGCCGCACTGGGCATATGTCTTGTCTCGGGGAGGGGCTAGCCGCCAAACTCCAACCTGGTCATCATTTTCTTACACCTTGTGAGCATACACTGCTATGGTACCAGAATACCGCCTCTTTTGCGGCCCTGGCCCAGGTAGTCCTGGCCGAGACCCCCTTGCCACGCCCTACTCTAACTCTCACCTGTAACCCCCAACTGTGTACGGGATACGCCTTGAGGCTCGTCGTGTCTGTGACCAAAGCTCACCGGGCCAGTGCAAGTGCAAGTCGCTCTGTGCCAAATCACTAACGAGGGTGCCATCTAGGCTAGGGATCCTGTCTAGGGATTCTGTCAGGGACCGAAGCCCGACCTGCAGCTACCCAATACCAAGAGTACACAAGCTGTGTTGTTCACGAGCCAGACCAGCCAGGCCAACCCGGTCCGGGGTGGCCCTCGAGGGCCGCCAGGCTCATCCTCCAACCTTTCTGTCATCTCAGCCTCCACTCCATCCTGCACGCCTCGCCCCAGCCAGGCACGCTAGGAAAAGGCTCTTGGTGCCCCGACCACATGGAACACCAGTGAGGTCAACGATGGTTTGCTGGGCTGATGTGCTGAATAGTATGGTCTGGTGGCTGCATCTGCAGCCTCGCACCGCGCTACCCTCAAGTTATTAAATGCCTTTCGTCTCCCTCTCCTCATGCATTGCTCTTCTCGCTGATCTTATTTCTCAGTGTCAGCAACGGGTTCTTGGATTTCATTACCTCTGTTTGTCTTTTCTTTAATAGTTAATAGCGATCCTCACCTCTACACTCGTTGTTCCAAGATCGCTTCCCTCCACCCCGGGGGACTTGTTCGTCATGCGTTCACTAGCGTTCAGCTTGCTGTCCCTGGCCACCGCTGCCAGGGCGGCCACCGTCACATACAACTTCACTGCAACATGGGTGTGGGCAGCTCCTGATGGCGTCGGGAGGCCACTCGTTGGCATCAACGGCCAGTGGCCATGCCCTACGATCGAGGCCAATGTCGGCGATACCGTCGTGGTCCACCTCAGCAACGAACTCGGCAACCAGACTACCGGCCTTCACTGGCATGGCATCAACCAGGTGTCTACCGAGGACATGGACGGCCCGAGTGGCGTCACACAATGCCCTGTCCCACCCGGATCGTTCATCAAGTATGAATTCGTCGTAGATGTGGCTGGCACGTATTGGTGTAGGTTCAACTCAGTCTCGTATTCACTGTGATGAGGCACTGACATGAGACTATCAGATCACTCTCATAACATGGGACAATATCCCGACGGCCTGCGAGGCCCATTCATCGTGCACGATCCGGATGATCCCAACAAGAGCAAGTACGACGAGGAGGTCATCCTCACCGTCTCTGACTGGTACGTTGCATCTCGCCCAATGGCATGGCTTCAGACGCTAACTTGATTGGCAGGTATCGTAACCAGAGCCTCGACCTCGTTCGACAGATGCTGGTGCCTGCCAATACTCGCTTCCAGCCTCCCATCCCAGACACTATATTGGTGAACGAGGGACAAGGCGCCAACATCAACTTTGTCAAAGGCAAGAAGTACCGCATCCGTCTCATCAACTTTGCAGCATTGGCTGGCGCTTTCCTTCATTTTGATTCGCACACCATGAAGGTCATCATGAACGACGCCGCCCTTATCAAGGAACAGGAAGCATATCAGCTGCGTGTCGCCCCAGCCCAGCGCTACGATTTCATCATCGAGGCTATCGATCGGGATAGCGGAAACTACCCCTTCCTCGTATCACTCGACGTGAATCGAGACTTCCAGAACCCAGCTCTCGGTGCGCTGCGGTTCCCCTACAACTTCACCGGCTACCTGGTCATGGACAACACGCAGCCGCTAGACAAGGTTGACGTAGTCGACGTCTGGAATCCGGTAGACGATGCTCACTTCCAGGCATACGATGGCGCGGCGCCCTACGCCGACTACAACAAGCTAATCAAGCTTGACTTCCAGTTCTGCTTTGACGCCAACGGCTACCCGCGCGCATGTTTCAACAATGTCACATACATTGGCCAAGCAGTACCCACTCTGTACACGGCAGCGACAACAGGCGATGACAACTCCAATCCGCTCATCTACGGGCAGGTGAACCCTTTTATCGTCGAGGACGGCGATGTCGTCCAGATTGTCGTCAACAACCTTGACGAGGCGGCGCACCCGTTCCATCTCCACGGGCACCACTTCCAGGTGCTCGACCGTCCCGGCCCCACGGCTGGCTCCTGGCCGGAGCGCGACGTCAACTATGCGTCAGAGCCGCCTAGGCGGGACACGGTGGTTGTCAATGGCCAGTCGTACGCCGTGCTGCGCTTCAAGGCGGACAACCCCGGAGTGTTCCTGTTCCACTGCCACATTGAGTGGCACGTTGAAATGGGACTGACCGTCACTATTATCGAGGCGCCGTCCAAGCTGAAGGGCCTCGTCTTCCCGGATGACCATCTCGATAACTGCAGGATCCAGAAAATCCCGTACCAGGGCAATGCTGCTGGCAACACGCAGAACTACACCGACACCACCGGGTTCGTGACGGTCCCGCCGACTATATACAATGGGTAAGCCTTTTTTCCTCCTGCTGGGTTTCGATTGAAGGCGGGCATGATGTTGACGAGTTAAATAGCGCCATGTACATTGCGCCGAGCTAAGCTCTTGTCGCTGGTCTATCACTACGAGCAGAGTGTCTGGTGTGTGAAATGATGTCCTCACGAAGGAAAGAAAAAAAAGGATGATGATCATGACTGTTGTGTCAAGATGGAATAGAATGGGATTGGGATGGATGATACCACAGACATACCTACGCCGGCCGTCACTCAACTACTGGCGGCCGTGGTGACCCCGACTAACATGCCGGGGCTTAATAGTAGTTGGATTCTGTTTTGTTTTCTTCTTGTCATATGCGGCACCGCCGGCAACATCATAGGGGTTTGGGGGTGTTTTGCTGGTTTTTTTTTTCGTCAGTCCCTCTTTGCCAGCTCTCCGTTGCAATCGAATGGCTTGGTTTGTTCAAGCGAGTTGACGTGGGGGTAATAGAAAAAGATCGCATGAGATGCCACTTAGCAAAAGATAAACGGAATTCATAAAACGTGTCTTGGGTGATTTGCCGATTCGCCAGACGTGATGTAGCTGTGAGGTTGACATGTAGCTGCGAGATTGGCATGACGTGTATGATGCGTTGTGAGGGTGATGAGGGCTTCTGCGGTGACCTTGCTCGAGTGAAGTACCTGTCTGGAGGCGGAATGGGATGGGGGATAATGCCGCTGGCACTGCGACTCGGGGTTATTTGTGGGTTTAGTGTGCTCCGATGGGTGTCGAGTCGAGATGGACTGTCCTGACTCGCTGGTGAGTGGTGGGATTTGAGTCGCCAAGAGCACTTGATCGCCATGGACCACTTGGTGATTTACCATCAAGTATCTTAGTCAGGCTGCGTGCTGTGTCTTCGCCTCGCCATCTTGGTTGCTTTCGGATCGTCGTCCAGATCGAGTAAGGTATATCTAGATACCTTAAGTACCCCAAGGTATCTTGGATGGATCCCGGCGGAGAATTGGAGGTGGCCCAAGGTTTTGATGGACCAGAGACAGAAAACCGGATCGTGGGTGACGGATGGGACTGACTTGTCCACGTTCGAGTCGATATGGACTGGCTAGCTCAGGCCGGTCAGGCCGGCCGTGTTTATCCTATCTACTACTAGAGCCGGAGTGAAGCCGGCGTCGACACGGTCTTGGCGAGGGGGTCGATGTATCCTCAGTGACAACAAAGCGTTCGCTGGATTCCTCAACGTCGACCAGAAGACGAGTTTGCTTGGCCTTTCTTTGGTGACCTGGCTGGCGTTGATATGAGAAGCTATCTAAGTGGCCGGAGCCGCAAAAGAAGAAAGAAAAAAGATAGGTAATCAAGATATCGAGGCCGGGTGATGTGACGGGAAACACGGGAAAACCTGCCGTCGAGAGGATGGGCATCGGGAGAGAGACGATAGGGATTTGGGGACGGGAGAAAAAATGTTTATCATGTCGTCGAAGTGGGATGTCGGCTGCTGTGTGGCCCACTGTCATGCCGGGCCAAGGCATCTCGATGAGACAGCGATGCGAGTGTGTGGATGGATGTGGGTAGGCATCCGATAACATGGCGACACGGCGGCGACATGACGCAGGTGTCGAGCCCCGTCATACAGCAAGACCGGCATTCGAGACAAGACGGGCAGCGGACCGAGCGAGGATCGGAAGCGGGAACGGAGGAAAGGAGAGGACCAGAGATTTTACAGGAAAGACAAGGCCGGCATACAGCCAGGCATATATATATCCCCTTGAGAGATGAGATCCTGCCCCCCAACACACCCTTTGTCATGGGAATTAACTTCTCGTGCTACATGGAGGATGGAGAAAGCGGCGCAAGCCAGCTCACCACCACTCCTAATAGTGTCTGGATCTTGTTCGACAGTGGCGGCGGCTGGCGGTGGTTCCCAGCAAAGCAAACCAAGACGAGCAGAGGGTCTGTCTGTACTTGGAACGGGATGGGAGGATCATCTCATGCACCCTTCTGGGGAGAGCAGGATAGGTTCCAACGAGGTTGCGGTGTGGATGGTACGGATGTTTGTATATATGAGCTGGAACGCCTCACAGCTATTATTTACATATGTCGAAGGCATGTCATACGTATGGGGCAGTAAGGGGTTCTGGCTCTAGTGGCTCTCGCAGCCTTATGTGACTGGAGGCATGTAGTACTGCCGTGCAGACGGAATCGAACAGCTGCTCTCACACCACTCCTACATGCCGGTGAAGCCCAGCCCCCAAACTAGCAGCCCCAAGCCGTTGGGAGTCGATGAGTTGTCAGCCCGGTGAAGTTGCCGGCTAGGATGGAAGAGAGAAAAAAAAACCCCCAAAAAAGAGACCAGGGCCAGATGCTGTTGTAAGTCCGACCACTCAGGACGGCCGAGGCGCTCTCCGGCAGCCGTGATTCGCCGGGCGACTTGCAAGCCGGCAACGCTGGATGTACGTCTCGGGCAAGACAAGAGCGGTAGGCCCTCTCGGAGGCGACCGGCTGGCTGCCGTCAGGGGCCTTTTTCTTCCCATTCGCGAGCGCCCTACGGGAGCGGCAGTTGAAGGCTGGCCTGCCTGGCTGTCGTTGGCTGGCAACGGGAGTCTCGGTGTCGTTCAAAACATCAATACAGGGGGTCGACCAGACAGGCTGTCGCGCATTGCTTCCGCGTCTGCTTATGAATGCTTATTTTCTTATTTTATCCGATGGCCGTGGCGCCTGCCTGCGGTGCTCATTTCCAACTATTACTACACGGACGGGGGCGGCGACGTCTTATAGGCTACAAGCCGGCTGGCCACAAGGCGGAGTCCCGGCCGGAGGATGACCCGAGAGAGACTGACTGACTGCACCGGAGCTGAGGCGGGGCCAACGGTTTGCCTCCAAGCCATCGCCGAGCCGGCCAGGGTGGGCATCTGGAAGACCATGCTGTGTAAACCGAGCAGCATATGCTTGTTAGGCGACGCTGAGGGAGCAGGGACATGGCACCGTGAAGAGGCCAAGGCGGGCACCCATGTGCTCGTCTGAACGAAGCATCCTGTCACAGCGTGTGACTTCTCAACCTGGACCCACGGGGAACTAGCCCGTCTCGCTGCAGCGACGCAGCTCCTAGTTTCCATGCCTCGGAAATAGAAACCGCTGTAGGACCGTACAGGGTGAGAGAGAACAATCGCAAAACTAACCCAGCGTGCCCGCCAACGGTGACCTGGTATGGCGCCCACAGGCGAGCTAACACACTACTGCAAAGGACTTGGGAAACAGCAAAATAGTCGGCCATGGTTTACTTGCGCAGCCCCAGCCCCAGGAGTGTGTGCGTGTGTAAAACGAGGAGGCCATGACAGCAGGGACTTTTCAACCTGCATGCGATCATCACTACTTGTTGATGGTTGATCTGGGGCGCTGCCCTACACTTTTAGCCTCAGGAGGGGCACAGCAAGCAGACTGGCTCTCTTTCCGTCGTTCATGTTTTCGCAATCGCTTTGCCAAAGCGAAACCCCATACGAGCATGGGCATACGTACAGTAGTATGCTGGTTTACATCCGGGATTAAACAGCTAACTACGGGGGTAAGCGTGCGAGGAAAAGGAGACGACTCTTGAAGAGCGAGCTCGGGCCTCTCAGTCATCACTCGATCGAGTAACGCCCGATGCATCAATGACACGTTGGATGCCCAGAGAGTCTTGGATGTGGGCATGAGCGCCCATCACATCTGATCAGAACACCGCATCAAGAGCTTGGGGCGTCCCCAGACTCGCGATCTGTGACAATTGCAGTATGGAGGCTGGTTCGGCGCAAGGAGCCAATGTCTTGATCCGGGGGGGGGGGGGGGGGTTTCCCCCAAAGGACACAAAGGGTAAACGAAGAGAGCAAAAAACCCGGGTGCCACGTCGCCGGGACGAGCTGATGCAAAGACAAGAGATGGAGCGGGGAGCACACAGGATTCCCGAGCCATGTCTTGGTCGGGAGGCCAATCTATGAGCCAAACGCCGTGCCATCGAACAAGCCCCGAAGACTACAGGACTTACCTGCATTGCAAAACAGCGCACGTAGAAGCTGGCCAGTCATGGCCACGGGATAATTCCGAACTATGATACGACCTCGTCCCTCCTAACCCCCCAGTACCTGTTGTTTTTCCGGGACCTGGCGTGCCGAGCTGCCTCGAGAAATTTTCGATCTGCCGTGCCCCTGTACTTGGAGCACGGCCGATTGGCAACCAAGGCCATGACAGGAGACACTTTGAATGCACGTAGAAGAATAATTAGATGATGGCTTCCTGCGGACAGACGAATTCTGGGGGGCATGGGTGCTGCCTGCAAGAGCAAGAAACAACGAGCAATGCACTAGCCAAGTCGAGCTGCTCACACCACTTTGGAGGTAATGTGGGAAGTACGGCTCGTAGACCTGGTTGCGGGCTCACCTGGGTGCATAAAAAAAAGGGACAGATGACACAATCGTGGGGTTGTTCCCGCAGGAAAAGATGCGGCAGAGGGGAGATAGAGTGCGGTGGGGATCGTAGGGAGGCTATCTGGCTCTGTCGTCGCTTGGCTGTGGGAACTTTGGCGTTATTTTCATAGGGTTAAGATAGGGCAACGATATCGCCTTCCTCTTCCCCGGGATAGCAACCTGCCGTGATGTTGTCAGTCGCCAAGCAGTTCTTTTCGTGGGTGCAGTGGGTTAGTTTGCATGACGGCAGTGATCCGGAGTCCGGTGGTGGTGGAAGCGAGGCTACTCAATTTCTTAGCCGTTATTGACAGCAGTGATAGTAAGAGGGTACCACCTCAAGAACCGCCTTGACACGTTTGATAATGGGGCGATATGGATAACGGTCAGTAATGTTGATGACCATATGCCCAGCTGGGTAGGCCTCCAAGTCCGCCGCAACGGACCGAATGAGGACGCGGGCGTGCTGAGCGAGCGGGCGTTGGGCCTATGGCGCATGTTGCAAGACCCAGGCGGCAGATAAGACAAAGAAAACGGGGCCAGTTATTAACCTTGGCAATGTGCGCAATAAGAAAGGGGTCTGCTAGGCAGCCAGAAAGCCGGGATGCACTCCCGAACAAGGCAGGGGCCTTTGAATGCGGGTGGCGGACAATGCGCCTGTCCAGTTGGCATTGCTCCGTGGACAGGCAGCGGAGAGCGGGCAGCATGAGCGGGCAGCGGACAGGCAAGAAGTGTTCGACAGCGGGCAGCGGGCTGAGCAGTCAGGCCGTCGGGTCATTCGGCGGGCTGGCAACTCTCAAGCTTGTTGGCCGCAAGCTGGAGATCTTCGGATTCTCGAAGCCCTCGGTGCTATGGTCGGTCGGGGCGACTGGACAGCAGGTTGAGTGTGGCTGGTGGTGAGACAGGGTGCAGTAGCGATCTCTCTCTCGCTCGAAGGGAAGGCCAAAAGAAGGTTGCGGTGGGCGGTGGACGGTGAGCCTGAGCATTGAACGCTGAGCAGCCACTGGACAGCTCAGTCGTGGCCACTCGGACTACTCTGGGCACAGCACCTTGGGAGCGCGCAGCACTTGTCGGACCGGACCGGGAGTCTGCAATGGGCTAAAGATAGGACGAGCAGACGCAGGAGGGCTGAAGGGGGATCTGGAGGGATCGTTCGGGCGTGGGCCTGTCGCTGCCCTGTGCCTGGGCAGGCAGGCGGGCTGGGTAGGGGGTGTGTCGAGCGCGTCGAGGACTCGAGGGTGGGACTCGAGGGTGGCGGACGGTCGAGGGAACACGGTTGGCGGCTGGCTGGCAGCGCGAGAAAGGAGACGGCCGCCAACAGCGCCCACAGCCAGCCCCACTGGCAGAGCGAGCGAACAGAGATTTGAGATGCCCCCGTTTCGGGCATAGCGCCTCAGGCATGCGCAAAAGGGCTGCATTCCCTGCGCAGGTGGATGCAGCGAACGGCGGGCGGGCGCTGGGAGCTGCAGCAAATGCATCCAGATGCGGTCATCTCGAGAGAATAGATATGTGCCATCTTGGCATTGTGCAATGTGCATGAGCTACGATCTCTATGCTGAACCCTAATCCGGAAAATGGGTAAAGGGGGTTAATTTGCTGATGACCTGAGATCCAAGTTTGGGTGTGCGTCGAGAGCATGGCGAGAGTGTCCCGAGTGTGCCCTAAAGGCGTGTGGAAATCGAGTCGTAAATCTGGTGGAAATGGTCGTGCAGGGTTTCGTGCATAGTGTTCTTTTTCGAGCGCCTTCGAGATGACGGCCCAGACATTTTCTCATATCCGCAGTGCCGTTTTCGATAATCCTCGACATCTGCAACATTAGCGGGTCGCTCGGTTAGGTGCTTAGACAGCCTGGCAGCTGTCCCGCGCTTGTGCTGCCCTGGCTAATTGCATCCACTACCGTCTGCCAGCTGGTGGGCTGACGGCGTCGTGGAAAGCGAGTTGCAATTTGTTGCACGACACAGTCAGCACCACGCCAGGAACGGGCTTGGCAATCCAGGGAAGAGACAAGGGAGCAAGGGGGCCCAGGCTCACCACGACAGGGGCGGTGCGCAGGGGCCAACTGCGAACCCTCAGCCCCCGCTTTTTCCCCAGTTATCGCTCGCTCACTTGCGGCACTCGCTGCGCCTAGCAGCGGGCAGCAGCAAGCCGCAAGCAGTGGGGATCCAACAGGAGTAGGAGCTAGCAGCAAGAGGGCCTAATTGTCGCCAACTTGCAGCAAGGATTTCCAATTCAAGCTTCAAACCATCATGTTCTCGACGACTCAGGCTTGTGATGGCTGCTGTCGATCCAGCGCAGCCAGCTCTGCCCTATACTACGCAGCATACTACACACTATTGTCTGAACTATTGTCCATTGTTCCCGGAACGTGCTGCTGCTGCTGCTGCGGCTCGCAGAGGTTGCAGAAAGGAGAAACGAGTCGCTGTGATGCGAGAAACGAATTTCGACCAGAAAGAGAAATTGCAGGGCACCAACAGCCATTTCCGTCGGCCTGGAGCAATGACATCAATGACCAGGTCGCAGCCAAGACATGGAAGCACAGCGCTGCACTCCCTACGAATGCGTGCTTCGTACAGAACGCACCGCACCATCCGTACCAAGGTACCTCACGGCGAAACGCCTGTAACAACATAGCCCCGGCGTTCCGGGGGGGGAGGGGCTTGCGGGCTTGGTGCCAACACAACTTGTCATTCATGATTCCATTGCTTCTCCAGACGCCAATCCTCCCGTCCCCAGTGTTTGACCAGCCAAGCAAGAGGCAGCAAAAGCCGAAACAGCTGGCAGTTGCTGACGGCCGCTGAGCCTCTCGTCTTCAGACCTCTGTGTTGTCAGACAGTCTTGTATTGTGCATCGATTGCTCCACAGAGGTTCGAAGCCACAGAAGCGACAGGGAGCATGGATGCTCGATGCTCCGCTCCCCCACGTCTCGGACCGCTGCTACGCCTTTCCTCGGATCTTGGACCAGTCGAGGCTCTGCTGCTTGCTCTGGTATCTGAATCGCTGGACCAGGGGCTGCTGGGCTTGGGCTGTTTGGCCTGCTCCATGATTCCATTGTGCAATACCGTCCCATGTCCCGCGTGCGATGTAGCCAGGAACCGCGCCTCGATGTTGCTCACAGCTCACAGCCCACTACTGACCAGGGCTCGAGACGAACCACGGGCCAAGGGTTCGGCTGAGCGGGTCATCGGTGCCTCAGATAGAAGGCCGTCAGCCCAGCGGGAGCACTGGATAGCAAGCGCCGTCCCGGCGTAGGAGGGCAATATGAGCAATTTAGGCCTGCCGACCTGGTAATCAGTCCAAGCCGGCGCGCCGTCCCTTTGATGGTCGACCAACGCCAGCAGCATGGAACGGTCGGCTCGACTGGGTTTCTGACGGGCCCATGGGCCCATAAGCATCACCAATATGCGGGTAGCTGGGCTCGCCTATGTGCTATGTGCTATGTGCGGCATCTCGATCTCAGGTAGCCAGTCACCACCCACACCGACACCCAGTCAACACTGGCCCACGCCCTCCAAAACTCTGCGGACACGGCCGCCGTCGATCCGGTCTTGATTCGCCCTGGCTGCGTCCCAGCGCCCACGGTACTTGACGGGGGTCGACGGGGCGTGGATTTGAAATCGAAAACTGAGCATGTTCTCTTTGAGCGCTGGAAGCCCGCCCTCGGTACTTTGGCCATGCACCTCTTGACACCTTGCAGTTGGGCATGCTACCTGCTGTGGCACTCGCAGGGGCGGAAACCGTATATCGAAGCCTATCGGAAACCATTCTTGACGAGCACCATCAAGCATACCACCAAGCACCAGCCGACGCCAACCAGCAGCCAGCGTCCAGCAAGGATCAGGTATCAGACACCAGGTATCAGGTCAGATGCGCGCTGAGCGGTGCAATGTATCACGTCGCCCTGCTGGACTACAAGTGCACTAACTATCATGCGCGACTCCAAAATCTTGCACCGTAACTGCTGCCATCGTGCCTATTCGGAGACGTGCCGCCTATCTTGGATGTTGACACTAGCAGTACTGGTTTCGGCAATACTGCCTTGCCTGGGCGTGAAAGACCTGGAATGCCGTGAATGCCTGGGTTCTAGGATGCGGAATCACGCATAGCAGTACAACTACTTACAACACAACTGCGGGCAGGCTGGCGTTGAAGATCGCGCCTAGGCCCGTTCGGAACGGCGCTGTATCGGTTGACGTTGGCTTTGAGCTGGGCCAGCGGGAAGTTGCTGACATAGCATCGCCATTCCGTGATCCAGCTTCGGCTTGTCCCACTCCCGCAGGCTACTACTACCACACAAAGCCACAGCACTACGACGTAGCACCAGGCCTATCAGCTTGGCAGCTGCGAGCTTTCGAGGTGGGGGGCGGCGCTGGCCTATGAGAGGACGGTGAGCCGGTGGTGGCTCGTCCTGGCGATGAGGCTCACCACGTCCGTCAGCTGGCAGCGACTACACGTTTTGCTATCGTGTGTGCTTGCTGCGCAGTGCGGTCGGCGACTACATCTTGCTCCAGGACATGGCAGCATGGCAGCATGGGATGCACCGGCGTTCCATGCCCTGAGAAATGGCATGATGCTGATAGTCCGCGGCTAAATCAAGTGCAATTGGCTGGCGGGCTGCGAGCCGCCCTGGTTGCAATTTTGTGCTGTGGTGGCTCGCCGTGGGGGAGTCCGTCCGGACAGTCCGGTGGCCCATGAACAATAGTCCAGGGACAACAGACTCAGCATGCGACCCACCTTTCCCCCCTTCCCCTTCTTCTCGCCCAGGGACAGCGGGCGGGATTATGGATTAGGGATCAGCAAATGGTGGCCGAACAAGAAGAAAAACCTCGGACCTTCAAGTCGACACAATACGGACCGTTTCGTATTGCGGAGGCTGACCATCTGCTGGCCTCAGGTGGCCTGCGCTTTGTCTCGCATCGACAGAGAGTTTGCATCGCGCCTGCTTCCTTGCCCCCTCCGAGTGCTGAGGTCCCCCAGTGCTCCCCCAGTGCCCCTCCGCCAGGCGACGGTCGATCCGCCGCAGCCCTAATGGGGGGGGAGGGGGGAACGACGTCGAAGAGCGCCCGGCGAGCGCCCGTCCGTCCGCTGTCCGCCGTCCACGTCTGTTCCTGGTGTTGTTCAATTTCCCAGTTCGGACGGTCTGGGCGTTTAGTGTTTGGGATCCCAGTCCGTCTCCTCGTACCTCTCCTGCCGTACACGGTACCTGCCCGCCGGCTGCCCCAGCCTACGCCGTTTTAGTTTCCCCAGCGTCAGGGCTGTGCCATTGACAAAAAAAGCCCCGGTCGTTTCTGGGCGCGCAGCCCTTGCTTGAATTGTTCCCGCTACTTGACAGGGCGTCCTGTCAGACTTTGGGCCTGGTCTTTGCTGTGCAAAATTCCCGGGTGGCGGTACCAATCATCTTGCATGGATGTCGCCAAAAAGGGAAACCCCAAGATTATCAATGAGCCTTCGGTCACCGAAGGCTAGCAGGACCGGACACTGGGGCTTATCCCACCGGCAAAAAGGATCATGGATTCGAGTGCTGCCAGCGGAGGGGTGCAGGTACACGATGCTTGACTCTGTCTTGCACACACACCCCTCCCCCCTGCAGAGCATGGGTGCCAGTTGTAGCCTTCTCACATGGAAGACGCCAGGGTTGCTGAGGCTGGTATTTTTGGTTTTGGATATTGGCCCCTACGTTTCCTGCTTGCTCCTTCCCTCCATATATAAGATGAAAGCCGGCTGCTTGCCGTACCTGAATTTCTAGAGAAGCCATCAAACCACAGACAACACCCTGTCAACAACCTTCAAGATGGCTGACAAGTTGGCATTTCTCCTCTTCGGAGACCAGTCACTTGACACCCACGGCTTCCTGGCCCAGTTCTACCGACAAGAGAAGCAAGGCCTGCTCGCAAAGGCCTTCCTAGAGCAAGCTGGACACGCATTGAGGAAAGAGGTGGAGGAGTTGAGCAGATTGGAGCGATCGAGGCTACCAATATTCCGCACACTACAACAACTCAACGAGCGATACCACGCACAGCAGCTCAAGCACCCGGGCATCGACGGCGCGCTACTCGCTATCTCTCAGCTCGCACATTATATCGAGTAAGTACCGATTCTTTGGCAGACGTCACCGCCACACATCTAACACAGCGGGGTTCTAGCCATGCCGAAAAGAACTACGAGGATGTCACTCAGCATGATCGTACTCTCCTCGTCGGTCTCTGCTCGGGGCTGTTCGCAGCATCGGCCATCGCTTCGACACCAACACTCTCTACCCTCGTCCCCGTGGCCGTGCAGGTCGTGCTCATGGCCTTCCGCACCGGCTCATACGTCCACAAGCTTGGCGAGCGGTTAAACCCGGCGACAGAGCAATCGGAGAGCTGGACATACATCTTCCCCGGCCTCAAGGTGGATGAGACGAACAAGGCTCTTGAGGAGTTCCACCAATCAAGCGTGAGTCTGGCAATTGGGAATGGCACAGCAGCGGTCGCTAACATGACACAGGGAATCCCACAAGCGAGCAGGACTTGGGTTAGCGCAACCTCTGCCGGTAGCGTTGCCATTTCCGGCCCGCCTACAACCCTCAAGACTCTCGTAAAGAGTAGCACATTCTCGGCCAAGCCAACATCAATCCCGGTTTACGGCCCCTACCACGCGTCGCATCTCCACTCGGCTGTTGACATCGAGAAGATTCTGAGGCTAAGTGATGCTGAGGTCACAGACGCCCTCGTCCACACACGACCAAGATCGAGGATTATGTCCTGCAAGACAGGCACCTGGATCGCCGCGGAGGACACCAAGTCACTTCTAAAGACCGTCGTTTCTGAGATTCTCAATGAGACCCTCGTTTTCAACAAGGTTCTTGATGGCTGCCTCGACACTGCCCGCAAGTCGGGTCTAAAGAAGTGCTTGATTCTTCCTCTTGGGCCCACCCAGAACGCTGCCACTCTTGCGAATCTCTTGAAGGCGCAGACCGATCTCGAGGTTGAGCTCCGCAAGGCACCGACCGGGACATTCGAGACCAATTCGACCATCGGAAACCATGGATCGGTTGGCAAGGACAAGCTTGCCATTGTCGGCATGGCTGGTCGATTCCCCGACGCGGCGAGCCACGAAAAGCTTTGGGAGTTGCTCGAGAAGGGCCTTGACGTTCACCGTGTCGTCCCCGCGAACCGCTTCCCGGTCGAATCGCATTACGATCCTACTGGCAAGGCTGTCAACACCAGCCACACGCCTTATGGGTGCTGGATTGAGAACCCTGGGTTCTTCGACCCCAGATTCTTCAACATGTCACCCCGCGAGGCGTTCCAGACCGACCCTATGCAGCGGATGGCGCTCACCACCGCCTACGAGGCGCTCGAGATGTCTGGCTATGTCCCCAACCGGACCCCATCCACTCATCTGGATCGCATTGGAACTTTCTACGGTCAGACCTCCGATGACTGGAGAGAAATCAACGCCGCGCAGGAGGTCGACACCTATTTCATCACAGGTGGTGTGCGTGCTTTTGGCCCCGGCCGCATCAACTACCACTTGGGGTTCAGTGGTCCTTCGCTGAACATTGACACGGCTTGCTCATCAAGTGCTGCCGCGATGCAGGTCGCCTGTACTGCGCTGTGGGCACGTGACTGCGACACAGCGATCGTTGGTGGTCTGTCTTGCATGACCAACTCGGACATTTTCGCTGGTCTCAGCAGAGGACAGTTCTTGTCGAAGACTGGCCCTTGCGCCACATTTGACAATGCTGCCGACGGCTACTGCCGTGGCGATGGCTGCGCGTCAGTCATTGTCAAGCGCCTTGAGGATGCTGAGGCAGATGGAGACAGAGTTCTCGCGGTCATCCTCGGAACTGCTACCAACCACTCGGCTGATGCTATCTCCATCACCCATCCCCACGGTCCTACCCAGTCTATCCTTTCAAAGTCGATTCTGGACGAGGCTGGTGTTGATCCTTTGGATGTTGACTATGTTGAGATGCACGGAACTGGTACTCAGGCGGGTGATGGAACAGAGATGTTGTCGGTCACGAACGTTTTCGCGCCTGCAAACCGCAAGAGAGCTGCTGACAGGCCTCTTTATCTTGGCGCTGTGAAGGCGAACGTTGGGCACGGTGAAGCCGCTTCAGGTGTCACTGCGCTCTGCAAGGTGCTCATGATGATGCAGAAGAACGCCATCCCTCCCCACGTCGGCATCAAGCCTGGCTCTGTTATCAATCAAACCTTCCCCAAGGATCTTGGAGATCGCAACGTGAACATTGCGTTCCACCTCACTCCCTTCAAGAGGAAGGATGGGAAGCCGAGGCGCGTGTTCATCAACAACTTCAGCGCAGCTGGTGGTAACACCGGTCTTCTACTTGAGGATGCACCGAAGGTGAAACCTGCTACGGCTGATCCCCGCAGCCAGCACATCATCACCCTCACTGGAAAGTCTAAGTCGGCCATGATCCGCAACGCTGAGCGCCTGGTCGAGTGGATGGAGAAGAATCCCGAGACGCCGCTCTCGCACATCGCGTACTCTACCACCGCGAGAAAGATTCAGCACTACTGGCGCATGAACGTCGCTGTTTCATCGATCGACGAGGCAAAGAAGGCCATCCTCGCACGGGTCAAAGAGAATTTTGTTCCCGCCTCTGCGCAGCAGCCCAAAGTGGCTTTCATGTTTACCGGTCAGGGCTCGCACTACGCTGGTCTCGGAAAGGAGTTCTACGAGCAGTACTCCGTATTCCGCACCAACATCGACGAATTCGACCACATCGCCCAGATCCATGGGTTCCCATCTTTCTTGCCCTTGATTGACGGCAGCGAGCCTGATGTTTCCAAGCTGTCGCCCATTGTCGTTCAGCTCGGCCTTGCTTGCTTTGAGATGGCTCTCGCTCGCCTGTGGGCATCGTGGGGTATCAAGCCCGCTGTTGTTCTTGGCCACAGCTTGGGAGAGTATGCCGCTCTCAACATTGCTGGCGTTCTTTCGCCCAGTGACACCATCTACTTGGTCGGTGCCCGCGCTCAGCTCTTGGTTGAGAAGTGCACTGCTGGCACTCATGCTATGCTTGCCACCATGGGCTCGGTTGAGACCGTGACTGAGGCTCTTGGCGCGAAGGCCAGCAGCGTCAATATTGCGTGTATGAACGGTCCCCGCGAGACTGTTCTCAGCGGCGAGGCTGGTCAGATGACCGAGATTGCCCAGGAGCTGGCTGATGCCGGGTTCAAGTGTACGCAGCTCCGCGTGCCGTTTGCTTTCCATTCTGCTCAGGTCGAGCCCATTCTCGACGAGTTCGAGAAGCTTGCCGAGTCGGTACAATTCAACGCGCCTACTGTTCCCATAATCTCTCCCCTCCTTGGCAAGCTGGTTGAGGGTGAACCTATCAACCCCGCTTATCTTCGCAACCATGCTCGCGAGGCTGTCAACTTCCTAGGTGGCCTTGTTTCCGCTCAGGAGTCTGGTGCCATTGACGAGAAGACCGTTTGGCTTGAGGTCGGCCCTCACCCTGTCTGTGCTGGCATGGTTAAGGCCGCATTTGGTGTTGCTACCATCGCTGTTCCGACTCTGCGACGCAATGAGTCGACCTACAAGACTCTCACTAACAGCTTGTGCACGCTCCACACTGCTGGTCTGAACATTGACTTCAACGAGTACCATCTCGACTTCAAGAGCTCGACCCGCCTGTTGGATCTTCCCAGCTACTCCTTTGATGAGAAGGACTACTGGCTCCAGTACTCCGGCGATTGGTGCCTTACCAAGAACAGAGTTGGCGCCGCTTCTCCCAAGAAGCTGCTCGAGCCGGCTAAGCCTAAGCTGTCTACTACCACGGTGCAGAAGATCACCAAGGAGGAAGTCAAGGGCGACATTGCCATCATTGAGACGGAGTCGGAGCTTCACCAGGAGCAGCTCAAGCAAGTGGTCTCTGGACACATTGTCAACGGCGCACCCCTTTGCCCATCCAGTCTTTATGGCGACATGGCCATGACCATTGGTGATTACGCCTACAAGCTGCTGCGTCCCGAGTCCCATAATATTGGTTGCAACGTCGCCAACATGGAGGTTCCCAAGACACTCATCTTCAACGACACTGCTAAGAGTCACATCCTCAGATGCACAGCCACCGTCAACGCCAAGCTCGGCTTCGCCGACATGGTATTCCATACCGGTGAGGGGGCCAAGAAGACCGAGCATGCTTTTTGCAAGGTCTACTTCGGCAAGCTTGAGGACTGGCAGTCTGAGTTCGATCGCGTAGCCTACCTCATCAAGTCTCGCGTCGACTTCCTCAAGGAGGCCGAGAAGCGCGGTGATGCGTCGAAGATTGGCCGCGGTCTGGCTTACAAGCTTTTCTGCGCCCTCGTCGACTATAACTACCGGTATCAGGCCATGAACGAGGTCATCCTTGACAGCAAGACATGCGAGGCTACCGCTAAGATTATCTTCCCCACGAAGCCTGAGGATGGCAACTTCCACTTCAGCCCATACCACGTCGATGGTGTCTGCCACATCTCTGGGTTCATTATCAACGGAACTGATGCGGTCGACTCACGTGAGCAGGTCTTCATCTCGCACGGCTGGGGCTCACTCAAGTTCACCGAGCTCCCGGTCGCTGGCAAGGAATATCGCAGCTATATCCGCATGCAGCCTGTTACTGGCAGCAAGATGATGTCTGGCGACGCTTATGTCTTCGATGGCGACAAGATCATCGGTATCGGTGGCGATATCCGATTCCAGGCCATCCCTCGCAAGGTTCTCAACATGGTCCTTCCTCCCCGTGGTGCTGCTGCTGCATCAGCTGCTCCTGTCCGTGCTGCTCCCGCGGCCGTCAAGGCCGCACCGGCCAAGACCCCCAAAAAGAGCAAGAAGGAGACCGTGACGCCTTCCAACATCGGCAAGGTTAACCAGAAGCTCAAGAGCGTCGTTTCTGAGATCATGGATATCCTAGCTAAGGAAGTTGGCTGCAGCCATGATGAGCTCGCTGACAACATCGCTTTCACCGATCTTGGGGTTGATTCTCTCATGTCTTTGACTGTCAGCGGTCGTATTCGCGAGGAGCTTGACATTGACCTCAACTCGCACGCCTTCGTTGACTTCCCTACTATCGGTGCCTTCAAGGGTTATCTTGCTCAGTTCGAGACTGCTGGCCGCAAGGAGAGCATTGTTTCCTCTCATGATTCTGATGATTCGTCTGACGACGAGTCGCCTGAGATCGAGTCTGACTCGAATGTTACCACTCCTCCTGACGACAGCGAGACCGGTTCCGTCAAGGGTGAGCCCGCTGGTGGCGACAACCAGGAGATCCGTGACATCATCCGCAACACCATTGCAGCTGAGATGGCTGTTGAGGTTGATGAGATCGTGGCTGCTCCTGATCTTGCCAACCTTGGCATGGACTCGCTCATGAGTTTGTCCATTCTCGGCACCCTTCGTGAGAAGACCGGTCTGACTATCCCCTCCGACCTCTTCGTCTCTAACCCCAACATTAAGGATGTCGAGCGCGCTCTTGGTATCAGCGAGGCCCCTAAGCGCCCTACCGCTCCTGCGAAGGTCGCGGCGCCCAAGGCTGCTCCGGCCCCGGCTGCCCCCAAGCACCCCAGGATTGGTCTCGAGGAGCCTTGCCCGCCCAAGCCTCCTAGGCCCACCAACATGGTAGACGCCTATCCCCACCGCAAGGCATCCTCTGTCCTTCTCTCTGGCAGCCACCGTACGGCGACCAAGCACCTCTTTATGATTCCCGACGGCAGTGGCTCTGCCACCTCCTACACCGAGATTGCTGATGTCGGTGGTAATTGGGCTGTCTGGGGTCTTTTTTCTCCTTTCATGAAGACCCCTGATGAGTACAAGTGCGGTGTCTACGGCATGGCTACCAAGTTCATCGAGGAGATGAAGCGTCGCCAGCCTAAGGGCCCTTACTCGGTTTCTGGCTGGAGTGCTGGTGGTGTGATCGCTTATGAGATCGTCAACCAGCTCGTCAAGTCTGGTGAGGAGGTCGAGAACCTCGTCATCATCGATGCTCCTTGCCCAGTCACCATTGAGCCCCTTCCTCAAGGTCTACACGCCTGGTTCGCCTCTATCGGTCTCCTCGGCGATGGTGATGACAAGAAGATTCCCTCGTGGCTCCTGCCCCACTTTGCTGCCTCGGTTACCGCCCTCAGCAATTATGACGCTGAGCCGATCCCCAAGGAGAAGTGTCCCAAGGTCACTGCCATCTGGTGCGAGGATGGTGTCTGCAAGCTCCCCGCCGACCCCCGTCCCGAGCCCTACCCGAAGGGCCACGCCCTCTTCCTGCTTGACAACAGGACCGATTTTGGTCCCAACCGCTGGGACGAGTATCTTGACATCAACAAGATGACCTTCAGGCACATGCCCGGCAACCACTTCTCGATGATGCATGATGACTTGGTATGTTGCCTCCCCCTATCCTAGGCACAGGCACATGACTAACAACGATTTGCAGGCTAAGCAACTTGCTGTATTCCTCAAGGAGGCTGTCTTGTAAATTGGAATGAATAGGTAGACGGTGGGTTGAAAATGGGTATAATGCGGAGCCGTTGATGACAGAAATGGTTTGATGCTTTTTAGCGCTGCTCGTCTTCACTCTACATCACTTGCTTAACGATGGTGGGATCCTGTTCGACAATTGGGCAGAGACGCACTTATCATATTGTAATCGCCAATATTTTCTTGTGCTTTTGGGATGGACAAAGGATATGGCATCGGATACTATGGGTCTTCCTTTCTTTCTCTCTCTAGTTTTCTCATTACATGGGGACAATGGGGCGTTCGCTGATTCTTTTTTATGTTTGCTGGCTTATGCGTCGAGTTTGGTTAATAGCATTGCACAGTGGGATTGTTTGGTATTTTCTCCCTGATAGACTATTTACTTTTTCGCATTTCATCTCTTTCGCGCTGTTTCTTGCTATTTCCTTTATGTGCAATTGTTGCCTTACAGTGTTGCTGCCGCTTTTGAGGCTCGTCAAAAATACTCGAAGCTAAGCAAGTTTGTGTACACCTTAAAAGAACGGCGCTTTCGTTTGTTAATCTTCTCTTTGCCTGTAAAGTGGTTTGGATACTTGATGTGTTACATTGCAAAAATACTCGGTTTCATAATACTAGCACAGATCAGACTGAATCCACATGTCCCTAGGGTTATCGTTTAGCTACTATGCTTCGTCCATAAGCCCATACTTTTATGGTGACCTGTAAACGTATTTGGGAGCTTGTAATTTTTGTCGTAGACTTTAGCCATCTTTAGGGTCTCCTCCCCGTGGGCTTTGGTAATGTAACCAGCGGGGCCAATGATAGTATCTCCAAGTGCCGCCGTCGTTTGTACTTTAGTATTCTTTTTTCCTCTTGTGAATTAAGGTTTCGTGTATTCAAATGATATATGCTCTCTTTGTGCCAAAAGGATGATAAAAATCATGGGATAGTGGTACGCCCGCAAATGTCGTATCATAAGTGAACGCCCAAGCACATGGCAAACCTGAATGAGCTGGCCTTTAAACCGCAGTGGGCAAAACCGACCGGAAGGGAATACCCCAATACCACGATGCAACAGCCATTGCACCCACGCTCATAGAGAAGGCCATCAAGAAGTTGACATCGTTGTTGTCCAACAGATCCCACCCGTTTTCAACCACTCTCGATGGTCTCTCGTCCCCAAAGCTTGGCCGGCGGTGCTTGTTTTTGGCATCATATCTCTCAAGGCTCGGCGCCGCATCGTCATCGACAGCAGAAGAGTTCGTGCCCTGCTTCTGAACGGCATCCTCTCCCTCGCCATGGAGGAGAGCAGCCTTGGCACCCGTTGTCGCCTTGCTATGCTGGCACCCCGCCGCCGACGAGACTAGGACACGCACGCCGCCCTCGCCCTCGACAATCTTGCCAGACCGCACATCCTTGACACTACTCTGGAACAGCCCGCCCAGGATGCTATCTAGCACACTTCCCAGGAAGCCCCAAACCGTCAGCCCCAGAATCAACAGCTGCCGCTGGGGATCAGTCCAGGCAGCGACACCGCCTCCCAGGCGGCCAGCCGTCGCAGCAGTGCAGAAGGGGAGGACCGTCACGGCGGCCGTAACAACGATGACGCTACCGAGGAGCCCAGCGCCCAGCCCCGTCAGGCTGACACCACCATTGGTGCCGCGGGGCACCTTCCTTAGGTTCCAGCTGGTGATGAGACGGGGTGAGCCCGTCGACAGGATGCCTAACTCGGAGCTGAAGGTGTCGGCGGCAACGCAGGCGTAGTTTGCGATGATGCCGATGACGAGCAGATCGCCGCGCCAAGAGAAGCACAAGCTTTCCGGGCCGGCCCCGGATGCAGCCCCGGATGCATCGGGAGAGGCGGTGACCAGCAGGGTGTCCTTGCGGACGCTCAGCTGCCAGGCGTGCAGCAGACACAGGATCGAGGCCGTCAGTGAGTTTGCCAGCACCTGGATGTGGGTACGTGGGCCCTCACCGCCCGATGAGCCCCTGGAGTGCATGGTCAGGGTCGCCTTCACATTTTCCTTGACCTTTTGCGTTGGGGGCCGGTTGGTCAGCGGTGTGTCAATATAGAAGATAAATGGGAGATAGATAGATAGATAGGGGAGGGGGAATGGGGGGCTTGCCGCTCAACCAGGCTTGAGAGGCTTGAGGGAGGTGGGCAGGAGGGGTAGGGTAGCCCCAGGAGCTAAGGTTCACTCACATGCGTCGCTCGCGTACCGGCGAGGAAGAACACGACGAGCAGGACAAACGGCAGGTTCCACGGGTGGACGGCATGGGCTACAGCCGTGAGGAAGGCGGCAAAGATGCCGGCAGGGGTCAGCGAGTTTTTCGAGTAGGCCCGGTAGCAGAGCAGCGCTATGGCGGGTCCTGCGATGATGGCCCTCATTTTTCCTTTCTGTTTTTTTTGTGGGTTTTTTTTCTTCGCGAGAGTCTGCGTGCGGCGGTTGGGCTCTCGTGCGTGTGCAGTCAGAAATTTTAGGGCGTTGTGTGTGGTCTGTGGCCTTCGGCGGTCACTGTGCCTGCTGTGATGGGACGAACACGTCGTTGGGCGATGACGATGGCTCTCGCGCCAGGAACACCAGTTGTGGATCGGATCACTGGACCAGCAATGTTTGCGCAAGACGCTCTTGTGCGACTAGGGTCATTCGCTCGCTCGGATCATCGGCTGACATCAGCATCAGCTGGTGACACTAGGAACCCCCGTCCGTACCTTGTCGGAGGCTGTTACTTGCATAGCAGCCACTAGCGTGGCTGCCCCCCCGCGATATTGTCCTACCGAGGCGGGCGCCGGGGGGGGGGAGCGGGGTGGACGGGCTCTGACGGGGCTGCCAAGCTGTCATGCCTTAACTAAGGAGGCTAAGGCAAGGTCCCTGAAAGCTGAGCTCGACATGCAGCTGTCGCCTGCCACACTCGCCACGCTGGCACCTCAAAATATACTCTTTCGACCCAACAACAGGAAATAAGCTTCTGACGTTGACCTCTTTTCTGTGAGTTCTGATCGTGCTCGTCGACTCACTGCCTCGTTTCCCTCGGCGACGACACCAAGTTCCCCCTTCACCAAGTTCCCCCTTCCCGCCCATACCTCTTTTCCAGCTCCCCCGTATCTTGTTTGACTGATGCGACTATAAGTCCAAGGCAACTTCCGCTCGTTGCCGCGGCCGCTATCTCTCCCTTTTTCATGCATTTGACCCTTTTTGCTTTTTGACGTATTTGACGCCATTAATGGCAGCGCAGCATTGCTGCCGTTTCACTAATTTAACTTGCCGCCAGGTCGCAGTTCACCCTGGCCGCGAATCCTTCGCAGCCTTACTTAAATGATACAATGGGAAGCAGCCCGCAACCAGCACAGCCCAGCCCGCACTGAAACAAACTACGCAGCAACGTGGTGACGGGACGCGCCATGGCTTACGTGCACCGCATCAATCACGGTCAATCGAGTCAATGGACGGTTCGGTGAGAGATAACCACTTTTTATTACAACCTCAAACAGGATTATTGAGCCGTGCAACACCTAGGCTGCCTTGGCCTGCTAGGCATTACGGAGTAGCACGCTACTCAATCACGCTTTGCCGTTCAAACAAAGTCGCATTGGGATGCAACTCAACCCTCAGTCCTAGCTTCTCGTCGGCTGGGCATCAATAGCGTCTGCCGCTTTGATCAAAACAGGCCATCCAAGGGGCGCATCAGTCCCAACCATGCCCGTTGTGGTGTTTTCCATGTTTCTCAAAGTTCCAGAGCCGCAGACACGAGAAGGAGCTATCACCGCACCCCTCGGCGTCCAAGCAGCCGGCAACCAATCGCCCGTGTCCACCGCCAGAGTTGCATCATCGCCCACCTCGCCCATGGACTCTGGTTGCTGCACCTCCATCGGCAACTGTTATCGCTGGAATCATGTCGCGAAGGATGCTACACCTGGCCAGCTCGCTGCCCCGTGCGGAGTTGCCCCTTCGTATCCGTCCCCTCCCTATCATCCTTGTCACTCAGAAACGTCAGTTTATTTTTGGAATGGACCGTGTCGTGCATCCAAATTGAGACGACAATGTTGGGACGAATTCGGCTTGGCGATTTGGCTTTCGGTATGGGCGAGATGCGGTTGGGTTTGCCTCGATCACGACTTTGACCGTGGTGCTTCTCCGCAAAGGGATTACCCCCCGTTGGGGCCCTTCTCGGCGGAGAGTCCAGGAGGATCGCGTCACCTTGGCGAATGCTACCCTCCGCCGGATGCCCCCCACTCCACCCCTTTCCAACGTCGGTTTGGTGCTTACCACCGTGTGCCCTTGATCCCTTTTGTTGATACCCTCCATGTGATACCCTTCTGTGATGGGTTTATCCTTGGGCCATGTCCACACTGAAGAGATGCGCTGGCGAGTGCCTATGCGTGCATCACAAAAGCACATCCTCCCTGAACTTGGGCTGATAGGATCTTTCGGTTGAGTCTGTCAACTTCGTGTTCTGTTGCAGCAAAGGTCGCTTCGGTGGAGGGCGCAAGGGGTCTTGTCAACCAATCGTGGGATATCGATCATGTCGCTGGGATCAGGCGCTTGTTGAGCATCTCCTGTCTGCGGCACAGGAGCAGACGAGTGTTTGGCAACATGATTGGTGTCTTATGAGCGCAGAGCCAACAGCCGTTTTTTTGCGGAATGAGTGCCGTGGGCTCACTAGAGGTATCGCCGTGCAAAGGCCAGTGTGTTTTGGTATCGAAATCCATTCGCCTTTGACCCGCGCTAGCCTCCAGCAATCTTCCAGAAATGCAACGCAGCAAAGTTTGCCACTGTTGACCTTCCACCACACATGTTGGCCGAACCCCAATCCAGTACTCGACTGCCCCACGGGAGTGGGAGAACCCAGTGTTGATGAGTTCTTAACCGGGTGGCCCGAGCGTCACGGCACGATAGTACGTCGGAAGATACGACGCGGCCGGTCCGGTCGGTTCTTGTCGGCGCCGTGAGTCGAGACCAAACGCTGTCCGTAACCCCACCATCCCTCACAGTCCCTTCTCTCTTGCCTGGCTAACACCATGCTCAGGGGCAAGCCAGCATCCAGACCTTCCAATGCACCTAATCAAGCCGTCAACCACGCTGGTGCGATAATCCTCGCGGAATCGTGGTTGAAATCGCCCATGGTAAATCTCAGCCTGGTGCCAAGGAGATGTCAACTCTTCTCAGGGCATCGTCGTTGACAAAGGTTTCAACCAAGCAGTCCTCGATGGTGGAAGGAGGTGGATCCCAGAACCCTTCAAGTCTCCTGTTCGGTGTCGTCGCGTGGTTGGACTCGTGAATTCCTCCCATCCCGTCAGATTCCTCCTCTTTCTCTACACCTTTGTCTTCTGGCGTTCATCCCTCGACCGACCCTGTCTCAGGTGGTGTTAGACCATGAGGATGTCCATGGGTGGATGTTCCACAGTCGAGATAGTTGTCAAGCCCTGTGCTGGAAGATAGGTCTTCGTCCCCTTGCTCTCGCTACCTATCCTCAATCCCCATACCGTCAGGTCATGCACTGGATGTGTCGTCGTCGTAGCTGCCCAGATCGAGAGACTATCTGCGACAGGAAGGGAGTCACCACATGCGTGTGGGGGTGGGCACTGGGGGTTCTTATACCCTCGGCTAACAGCAAGGTGGAAGGAGGGAGGAGGAGGGAGGTTTGGGAGACGGTCGGGTCAAACGAGAAGATCGCCGATATATGACCCTCCGACGTCCGATATCTGCCCCTCCCCCTCCATTCCCACTTTCCAGCCTTTCTTGCTCATGGTGGTCTGGCTATACCGGCGTCCCCTTGTCAAAGCGCGGCGAAAAGCAGGCGGACGACATGCGGCAGATCTTCACCTATGTTGGAGAAGGGAGCCAGCAGCATATTGGGGGGGGGGGGGGAGGCAAGGAAGGAAAGAAGACGCAATATAGGACACCCGTCGCCGATACAGCGCAAGCAAGCCGCCCCACTCCCCTCCGGCCCATATGGCGCACATTTCGTTGCACTCTGGGGTGCTTGCAGGTCTCGGGCATGCCAGGGGGGAGGGAAAGCTTTAGTTGTGATGCTATCCAGGGGGCAAGGGAAGGGAAGTAGCGAGCCAGCATACAGCGCAGTGTGTATAGAGGGCGCGAGATAGGAATATTGGGTACATACCGGTGATGGATGCTGACGTATGCTTCCTGCTTGTCCCCAGCTCGATATTGAGATACCTGCTGAGCGTGCAGGGAGGCAGTACTAAAAACAAGTCCCTCCGGACCCCAACGGGACCTACGAGCAGGTCCATCCAAGGGCTAAAAAAAAAAAAAGGGACCAATAACCAATATGCAAATCCGGCTCGGTGACTTTCGGTCTTCAACTCGATGTCTCGGTTCCGACAGCGCGCGTCGGCGATACCTGAGTCCGGCGCGGTCCCGCCTGCAGTTTGAACGAATCACTGCAACGAAAGTGTTTGTCGCTCCCCCTTCCTGCACAGCGTTGCGCTAACAGGGTGTCTTAGCATGCGACCTTTTCCTGCTCGAGCCCTCAAGTCCTCTCCATGCGGACTAGTTGTGTGGTGGTGATCCCCTCTGCCTCCCCCCTTCCCTTTTGGATGCTAGGACGTTTCAGAATATGCCTGCCATCCCTTCTCCGCCCCTCCATCGTGGCTTTTCCACCTAATTTTTGGCCTGTAGGGCCTACTGGTGTGCCAGCTCTCTCCCCACCCCCCACCTCGTGGCTTTTGACTGGTCTGATTTTGCTGAAAAGTCGGTTGATTTGACTGGACTGGGCGAGGTTCACCACGCAAACAGAAAATAAATCCAAGAAATCCGAACTCCGGATGACACGAACAGACAAAGCCAGCATTGCGGCACACCCGTTGCAGCCTGTGTGTCTGTGTGCTCAGTTTGTGAGTGCGCCGGGTGTGTGTGGCCGCCCCATGGTTCGTCGATCCCCGCGATCCCGGAGAGAGTCCTTTCCCCAAGGATGGGACGGACAGGCACTGGCTCTTGCCGCTGGCTGCAACCCAGCGACCGGCCGAGCTGCTTTTTTTTTTTTTTTTTTTTTTTTTTGTCTCGCGCTGTCTCGCTGGAAGTCCGGGGATCAGAGACATTCAGTGTCGAGCCCCTTGCTTCCTTTTTCTGTTCAGTTAATCCTGAATGCGGGGAACCAAGCATATACTACCATTATCGTAGGCATCAAAAATATATCAAAACAAACATCACGAAAAAAGCACTTCGGCTCGTCGGTTGTCGGCCTCCCCAATACACAAGTACTATGCGGGTTTTAGGGCGTGGTTACGTGACATTTAAAAAAGGCACCGAAATTCCACTACCGCACACGCTTAGACTGGACTGCCGCGCTGCCAGCCCTCCCGCCCGGCCGCCCGCGCTCCTTAGGTCGGCGGCCCAGCCCACTCGCGCCATCTTTCCCCCCATCGCAGACCGTTGGCACCGACCTCCGATGTTACATACCAGCGAGCAAAAACACACGCCAGCGCTTCTGTTCGATCCCGCTGATACTATTCTACATTGGGCATGGCAAGATTGCATCGTCTGCCTTGGTATGCAGTCCTGGTCGTCTTGGTGGCCCCATCTCGTTAATTCTTGTTTCAACCGCCAACGAATCCTCCGGAAGCGCTATATCGATTTATACTAGCTTAGGGGGGGAAACGTGACGGGATGGAAGGAGGGAACTTTTGCGCCCCCCCGAGACGCCGACGACCGACGCCGGCATGGCATGTGCCAATATCCACGACAAGGAAGAAAACTCTCCAAAAGAGGAACTTGAATCGTGTGCGGCATTGGAACGGCACGGAGGAAGACAACAACCCTAGTAGAGCTGAGGCAAGGGAATAGGACCGCAACGGATGCCTTGCTGGGGGAAGAAACATCTAATGCAACGCCCAACGCCGGGGCGCCGGTTTGATGAACCTGCCAATGCGCTGTCTCGCTCGCTCCCACGTTCCCAAGCCGGTGTCGTCTTCGTCCTGCCTTGTCCGGACGTCAACTTCGGACTTGCAGAAAGCCAACATGCTGTCTGCCTGTCTGAGCAAGAGAGAAAAAAACGGGAACGGACGAGAGAGCATGGGTCGTTGGCCTGTCTACCCAGCGGCCTTCACGTGGAATATGCGACAATGACAGACAGACAGCAGCGGGACCGATAGGAAGACCGTTTGTTCGACAGCTGGCCGTCGTTGATTTGGCCTCCCCGGATTTGGCCTTCCTTCTCCCTCGTTGCTTCTGTCGCACACGATGTGATATCTGATCTCACGCATCGCATGGGCGTTCGCACGACATCGGATATACTACATGAGGTTTGCCAGGTTCCCAGTTGGAACCGAGGAAACAGCCAACCAAACAGAGCAAAAACCCCCAGTGGCCCGGAGGCGCTGGTGGCGCCGGCGCCATCGGTGTTGCGGCTCCCTCCTCTGTCCTCTCGCCTTTTCACGGGCGTCTAGACTACCCCCTCGCTCGGCTTGGTTTGGCAAGCGCGTATAGAGGATGAGTACGTCGTCCGGACCACGACATAGTAGCTGAACAGAGACGTAAAATCTGAATAGTAAAGCTTTGTTCCTCGTCCCGCCAGCGATCTTGTTCCTATTGCGGTGGGCGGCCAACAAGATGCCACGGACCATGGTCCTGAATATATTGACCCACGGGTTTATCAAATCCCTGACTCACAGACCAAACATCAAAGACGATGTCCGGCAAGACCCCAACGAACGCCCGGTACGACTAGGATGCTGCGTGTGTGTGTGTGTGTGTGTGTGTGTGTCAAAGTCGGGGCATAATACCCGAGCCGAAGTAAATTCTCCGTGAGACCGACCTCATATCGTCGAGGAGTGGGTTGAAGCTATGACCTCACGGAGACTGAGCCAGCTTCAATACCGACAGCAAGCAAACAAGCAGATATGCCGGACTAAACAACGCATCAACCACAAAGGGAGAAACGACGCTACTGATGCAGTCTCGAAGTCCTTGAATCAAGGGGCAGATATCGCAATATTCTAGAAGCAAGCTTCGGGGCCGAAGCAAAGTCTTGGGGGACGGGCCAATGTAGAAACCCCACAACTAAGTGATGTGACTCTCAGATATCAACGGAATGTGGAGATCGAAACCAATCCTACCGGACATTGCAAGGGCAACGTGGGGATCTTGGGGTTTTCTGGGGGGAGACAGCGCCGGCAGACAAGAAAATGTGCAACTTCATTATCTTGTCGTATTTAGCCGGAGGCATATACGGGTCTCCAAGCAAAAGTTGCGCCGACAATAGCATGAAAAAGGCCGACGATGCCATCTTTCTGGGAGGAGGTCCTTCAACTGTGCATGTTGGGCTGTACTGCGGTCGCCAACCGGGGAAGGTAAAGACAAAGGAAAAGGCCACCAGTTGTAACTTGAAATCTGCAGCCAGCGAACTAGACTGGCGAGAGCGCTAATAGTGTGTGGCCTCCGGGTTACAAACAGGGCAGAAGACCGACGCTCCGGAGGGCCTGGTTTCAGAAAGTGGCCCTCGATGCCGAGACGGGTATAGAGGACTCGGATGGTATATGCCTTGGTTTTGTTTGCAATGGGAGATGCCCGACTGTCCGAGTGGGACTCCTGTAAAAGCCTCATGAGCCGGGCGACCAGAGACGTGTTGCGCAGCAGCAATAGCTTCGGGCGGCATTGACAAGTCGTCCCGAGCAAGATTTGTTGAAGAGATGCCCCAAGTGTCCCGGGCCATTGCCTCGCCCGTGCGGCACAAGGCATGAGGAATGACGAGAAGTGCTGTCCCAAAATGTGTGGTTCAATCACGATACCCGAAGTCGTGGTGTTGCGCCTCATGTGATCTGGCCACAGCGAACAACAGGTGATGCCGGCCGGTTCGCCGAGACAACGGTGGGAGGGATTGCGAGTGACAGATGGCAACGGCTGTCAATGCGTCGGGTAACAGCCAGAAGTCTGGCGCCCGAAAGGCAGTGCTAGAGTGCCGGAAAACAAGGCTTGGGGCCGGTGATGGAGGCCTAGCCCGCATGTCAGTCTCGGTCGGGGAGGAGATTGGCGCTGCAGAAGGGCGCAGCACCTTTGGGGGTCCGCCGCCTGTCAAGTCCGCTAATGTCCGCCCCGCGAGGGACCCGAGCTGCCACCCTCAACTTCCCCACAATTCCCATCAAGGGGGCTGCGGGAAGAACAAAGGGGGCCAACATAAAGGCCCCCGTGCTCGATTTCCCGCCCACTTCTTCATACCATGTTGGATTCCAAGGAAAGAGGTGGAAAATATGAGCGAAGGAATCCTGCCACTCCAGGAAAAGAAGCATACCTCAGTCCACCCACGCCAACACCGAACTGAGGCACACAACTCGACTTCGGCTGTAGCCCATGCCCGAGACCAACAGGCGCTCCCACTCGGCAAGCACCTCAGTGTCACCGCGCGGCCAATGAGCGGAGTGCTCACAACACGACGACCGACGCCAAACCCCCCATTCCCCGAGACGGGCGCAACCCACCACGCGCATCCAACCCGTCGGAGCCTCAACACGGGGCGGAGGGCAACCTTCCCGCCTGGCGCAACCCGCCATGGCATACTTTTGATTTAACTAGATACTTATCACCTCCGTTCTGCCACCACCACTGTGCCCGCTGCGCATGGTTTTGCCCATCCGACCACTCGAGGTTTGCCAGCTGTCGCTGTTCTCGGCTTGCATTTCGACACCGGTGCCGACACCTGCCTCGATCAGCCCAGGGATTCTCGGTGTTTCTCAGCCCGATTCGGAGAGGATTGTCCTGGGATGCACAACAGGATGCCTGCCTAGGCTGACCATGGCCGCAGTTTTGTTAATCGACGAATCTAGTGCGAGCATGGGGATGGCCCACTTTCTCATGTGCGAATCGTTTTACACCAGTCGATTACCGCGCACCTGCGAACAGTCCAGCTGCGAACCCCGCCCACGAAGCTATCCGTTGACGGTCAGGTCGTACTGAGCTTGAATGCTGCGTGATGCACCAAATCCTAAGACCCATCTTCAGCTGACGCCGGTACTTGTCATTCGAGCGCACTGGGCAATCCCACGCCCCAAAGCTTCGCAAGTTTGTGGAGGCTTGGGAAGCCTGCAACTATCACCCAATTGGGGGGGTCCTTGGCGATCTTTGCCTGATGAAGCGGTGTGCTGTTCTGCGGCGACTCGGGGTAACAGCCGCACGGCCTCGACAAGTGAGGCATCGCCAGGTAATTGCGTCTGTCTCCACGATGGGCTCCAAGCGGAGAAAGTCGCCCAACCTGATGAGCCTGAAAACACGCCAAAGCCAATGCTTGCTTCCTCCGAACTTGTAAGTGCAAAATCAAGCTGCGGGGGCGACGTGAAGCATGTCTCCAGCAGAGAATATGTGAGCTGTGGGATTCTTTGGTTCAGACGAACCACTGGGAGCGAAGTGGAGGCATAAACCCCTCTCTTGAAGAGCCTTGAATTGGCTCAGATACAGAATCACTTGCAACCTACCTTGAGCTTACTTGCAATCCCTGACTGCGTGCACAGGCAAGGTGGGGGGACTGGGGTTGCATTTACTCTCGATCAAGAGAATAATGGAACCCAACTCGGGAGCTCGACCACTCGGGACTCAAGCCTGCGGTTAGTTTTGCATTGCCGAACTGTCTTGACTGTCGGCGGTGTGGTGATGGGCGCGGGTGCCGGGTAGTTGTGTCCCAGAAGATTCTCTTCCGATCTGTCTTTCTCTTCCAAAGTGTCTTTTTCCTCGGGAGTGGTTGTCGTACTGCGTGCGTGGGGTGCAACATGCTCACTGCCGCAAAACCCTTCCTGGTGGTGTTCCAAGTTCGAATGGCACCCTGGCCCGCTCTCAGAGTTGAGAAGGAAACCAGAGCGAATCGAACGGTCATAGGGGTGGTGATGCAGCAGCGGTGGCCGTATCTCGAATAGCAGACCATTTTCGTGGGCCAAGGAGCGGACGAAAGCTGGTCGCTCCAATGGACTGGGGTAGTTGGTACCCGTTCGCAAGCCACGTCTATTATTATGAGCGCCATGCATTCGCTCGCATCTCGTATCCCCAGGCTGGCTTCAAAGAATGAAGGGGACAGGGCTCAGCCACAGCCATGGGTGGTGGTTTCCCTGCCTCTGCCTCGCTAGTGTCGACAACCCCCGTAGCCATCGAGTCGCTCTCGAGTAGAAACAATATGAGGCGTTTTGAAATGGCGCTTCAACGGTTGCTTTCAATCTCATTATCTCATTGTTTTCTCTTTTCGGCCTTTCTTGCTTATTCGTAAAGGGGGGCCGGACCCAAACAAGGAGTAGCTTGCAAGGTAAAGCAAGGTTCAGGAGAGGTAGGATTGAGAGGGGCGGTGATGCCGCAATAGTCTGCTGTGGCTTGCTTTTGTAACGGTGATCGATGCGAGATTGCGATATCGAAGGGGCAGCCACCTGAGGCAATCATCAAAGACGGCAACCATTGAGAAGTCAAAGTTCACGGCAGAGAGGCAAAGGACTTGGACAGCAGTCGGCCGCACAGCCGCGCGGTCGTGTGACTCGCAACCACTTGGGCGCGCTCCTGACGTTTTTCGATTGCCTTTCTCGAAAAGTGGCTCTCGAGGAAGGCGCCATGACCTCGCTTGGCGTCGTCACGGGAGGTTGGCTCGCACAGACGTGGAAATTGCGATGGACGGTCGCCATACGCAGGGGAACGAGGGCCCCGGGCTGGCCCCTGGCTGGCCCTATTATACCTGTTTGTTGCATAACCCTCGCTTACCTAAATTCGACGGGGAGATGGCGTAATTCTCCGTTCCCGCTGCGCTTAAGTCAACCTTGACAACTCGCCATCATCTACGCACGGTCCATGTCTTCGCTTGTCCGCGCTTATTCTCTTCATTCTTCCAGGCCTGGGCATAAGCTCGGCAGAGCACACAGCTCCAGTATGTATGAAGGAGTGCTGACAACAACAGCAAATTGTCCCGGACCTATTGTCAGCATCGAGATCCAGTTTTTGTACGCCATGGAATGATTCGTGCCGCTTCGCCCACAGGATTTTCGTTTCATCAGCCACCCCAGCTATAGAGAAGCCCCCAACTAGATCTTGGATTGCGTCAACGTTATCCAACCATGCGGGGAGACGACGTCGGGTTCCGATGTGATCGCCTTCCGGGATCACGATAGGGCTTTGTACGAAATTTCGAGATCGTCGCTGCACTGCTTGCGCAACACTTGCGCGCTTCGTTGTTCATTGTGGTTCGGCCGAACACAGACCGCGACTGTCGGAAACCGACGAGGCGTTGCATTTGCCGTCTAAGAACTTTCGGCGCGGTAGTTAGCTGACACTCGGTGACCGAGCTGCTATGGTGGATTCGATAACAGCTGTGGGACAGCTTGAGATGGACGAAAAAGAAAAGGCCGCTCCCGCCTTGAGACCCAAAGCACCCCCAAACCTCCCAGGGGGAGGTGGAGGCGGAGACCCTTCCTTCGGGAGTCGGGACGGTTGAGACATGGCAACGCAAAAGAGGGGAGATGGGGTAACAACTCAGACCGCCTCGTTGAAAAGAACCAAATAAACTGAAAGGAAGGTCTGAGACAGGCAGACGTACGAGGTGGTTTACCAGGTAGGGCAGGAAATGCCCCGCTTGCGCTGTGCTAGAGGGGCGCACGGCAGAGTGGGATGCTGCAAGTGCACACAGATACTTTACCAATCAAGACCCTCCCGACTGGGTACTGACAAGTGGGCACGAGAATGGGTTACCATAAGAGGCTTGCTGGCTCACCATTTTGCTCTCACCGACAGCGGTCCCCGTCCTGTTGGGCTGTCAAAGCGATCCCAAAGGTTGATCTGTTGATATCTCATCCCGATATAGAGTGTCCCCCGGTAGGACGGGGATGGGCAAGACAAGATGCATGATGATAAGATGCATACGCCGTGATGCATACCCAACCAGCGGAGCCGGCCAGCTTTGCAAGACGGTGAGAGGGCAATGGCATGAGTAGAAAGATTTTTCACACCTGGCGCCGTGTGAGCTTCCCGCTCCGATCCAACGCCATGCCACGTCAAAAGCCGCACCGCCCGCACCGCTCGCACCTATCGGCATGGCCTCGCACACCGTCAGCACTTTGCCGACTAATACGCGGGTAAAGCGAGGCATGAGGGAAGCCGCCCCTCCCGTCCTCCTCGGTGCGCGATGGGAGGGGGATGGAAAGTGCGTATATGCAGTGCGGTGTACATACGATGGGACTCGGATCCTTTGCCGCGCAAGGTGGTGCGAAGAGAAAACAGGCAGTGGGAATTCCCACGGGTTCGTTTGCCAGCAGCAGTTCGAGGTCACCACCAGCCAAGCCAAGGTGTGGCAGGGTGAGGTCACGGGCGGGAGACACGGGGATAGGACGGTTTGCGCGGGGACCCCGCCGCCTCAGCTACCGATTGATTGCTGCCAGTACGGGATTTCTTCTATGAGATGGCACAGTCCATAGCATGTCACAGCATTTCTCGGCGCATCTCTGATTCAGCGGTGATCCAGCAAGTCGACGTGGTCGTCCAGAAGCCTTTCAAGTCGTGAGACGCGAGGAAGCGAACTCCGAAGGCGTCGAGTCCAGATCCGGAAATATCTCTGGCTGACTCCGTCTCCCAATTGGCTCGGTCGTGGATGCCGTGGCGCGGGCTTAGTCCCCCCAGCCTAGGCACTGATGGCGTATTTTTTTGGTGAGAATTTGTGAGGGGGGGCAGGGTCAGGTATTTCGGCATCGAGCCCCTCCACACCCTCCGCTCCAGAGCCACACCATCCACCAACCCACCACAATGGGGAATCATGCTCGGTCCGCTCAATAGCAGGACGCTAGTCTTCCTGGGGAAGGGACAATGTGACGGCCTCAAAATGCAGACCATTCTCCCACACTCACTCTCGATTGCCATTGGGTTGAGAATGGTGACGCAGACGGTGGGCATTTATCGCTAATCAGGCTATCAAGGCTCTGTTTGAGCACCAGCCGCACCGGCAGTCGGTCTATAGAGTATACACGCAGTCGGGCGGTTGGTGAGCTTATTTTTAGTCGCGCTGGCAATATACACCTTATTGGATCTCTATTTCTCTATGAATCATGGTTTAGCGATATTCCCGCACCAGCGGAGACGAAAGCTTGAGCGGGTTCGCGGGCTGCCTACGGCGTCAACAACACTTTCGAGACAGAGCACGGTGCCGTCTGTCCCAACTGTCCCTTTTCCACCCAAACAATCCTCCGCAACCTGGAATAGTCTAGCAAGGCTTGCCAGGGCAGGGATTGCCTGTTGATAACATGATGCGCGCAGGGAAGTGATGGAGGCGTCTGGCGAACCACACAATGAGATGCCGTAAGCAGAAACGTGGGACGTCGTTTATCGTTCATCGATTTGGATTTGGATTTGGATTTTAAATAACGAGCGGCAGTCATTTCTGTCGGCGATGCGCCGCCAACTAGCGTCAACTCAGTCGTCGAGAAGACTCCAAAAGGACAGCAAAGCGCGAATATACCGCTTAACCGTATAATTGATCGTATATCACTCGAATTGCTTTCAGCACTACCAACTGGGGTCACCTCAGTTCCTGGTACGTTTTTCAAGCGGCACATCCAGGGATTTTGGTGCTCGTTTCTGCAGAAGTGCAACCATCAGCGGCTCGGTCGTGCTAGGGCAGGCGCCGGCGAACAGGGGGAGCTGTGAGAAAACGGGAGAAGCACAGGGGGCAGGGGGCGGGGGTTCGTCGTCAGCGGCATGCCTGGCTTCCAGATTAAGTTTAGCCTATCATTATTTTCTGTCGAAAACATGGGCTTGAACTCGCGATGTTGGGACTCGATGAATCATGCATGCCCCTCTTTGCTCTCTTACGTGGTAAAGTGTTATCATCCTATCTCCCCGTTCTCCCAGTCGCGGAGGGCTCGCTTTCACTTTGGCTGCAGCCGAACCCGGGAGAGAGAATTGAGTTTGTGCGCTGGGCCCTGCAGCCCGTCCACCGTCTGGAAATGTCTAGGATGGCCTGGCGAGGGGCTTCCCATCTTCCAGGCTGAGGGAGAAGACAAGTCCGAACCCCGCAGATTGTGAATGGTCGAACCGTCGCTTTCGAGGTGAGAAGTAGATTGTTGTCCAAGAATATCCGCGGGGGGGGGGGGGGGGGGGCGTAGTGGAGTTTCCTGTAGACGAAGGTATTCTTTGTTGGTTTGCCTTCAGTCGCCACATTACCAACCAGATTGGGTCTTTCCTGCGACACTCTCATCACCTTAATATGGGAGGGTGGTGATACAGGCGGCGGCAGAACCGGCGGCGCAAGCGGGCAGTGAGGAGTGGCCAGCGGCGAACGGGAAGTCAGCAGCAGTCGGGCTGCTGCCCCTCTGCCATGCTTTTCCGTTGCTGCTGCCCTGTGAGCCTTCGGCGCAGGAACCGAGAGCCCCAAAAATGGCACCGTAGCCTGAGCACTACCTTAGTACCCCTCCGCCCCGGCAACTACCTAGACGCAAACACCAGCCACGGTTCAACGACAGCCACTCGCTCTCCCATCTTTTCACATCCCACCATGAGCGAATCGTGTATCGCCTCGCGAGGGCTGGCCGGGACTGGCTGCCCGTGCTCCCATCTGTGCGTGCTCTCGTCTCGCGCGTTTTCTTTCTCTTCCTCTGGTCAGAACAAGGACAGCCAGATCGGATCAGGAGGAGGCAGGCCAGAGGCAGGGGGAGATGAGGGCGATAATTCCATGAGCCCTATTTCGTGCAGCAGGAGACCGTGCTGGCGGATGGGGGACGGCGTGCTGGGCGTCCCATTCCTAGTCGGGCATAACAAGATGCAAATTTATGAAGGGGACCCAATGTGGGAATTAGCACCCACACTCGCCTTTGTGAAGGAGGGGGGGTGGTAGCTGCCGCGGCCACGCCCGTTCTGCAGGTTTTGCAGGCACAGGAGAGGCGTGACCGTAGCAAAGCCGATCATCTGGGTTGATCGACAAGTTTTTTCTCTGATACAACACCGAACCTTGCATACGCTTAGTTCCCATTCATTCGACACTCAGTCGACTTTCGCTCGACACCCTGCCCGGCCGGCCACCGTCGAGAACAATGGAGACGCTGAACAGCATGGCAAATTGGCATCCTATCAATACTGATCGGTATTGAAAATATTCACATGGTGGCTGTTCCGCCCCAGTCCAGTTCCCGCCGTTCCTGAGTGCCAGGTTCCAAGGTCACAGAAATGCCGAGCACGAGCTCTTCGTAAGGACAGGAGGGGGGTACGGGGATACATGTCTACTTTGGCGATGTTTTGAGAGCAACGGCCGGCTCTGTGACCCTGGCGCGACACGCCCATCGTACACCACTGTCTGAACTGTCTCGATTGTTTGGACCGTCTAGGCCGCGCTGGACATACGAGAACTCGAAGGGTTCCAGTGCGGTTCCAGTGCTCGAACCGTGGCTAGCAAATCCCACGTCGCACACTCGACACAGACCCGAGACGACGGGGTACAGGGCCTTGTCGCTCGTCAACAGCTGGCCAGGACAGGGCTTCCCAGGCCTGCCAGGCTGCCGTTTACTGAGGCGCTGAGATGCCCTCCTGCCTGCTGGCCGCAGCTGCAACCGACTGGCCTGACGCCCCGGCGCCCTGACATGCACTGCAACTCCCCTCACCCCTCACTCCTCACCCCGCAATACGAATTTCAGAAACTGCGAGTTCCTGCCGCGATTCCCATCCGTCGTTCTCTGGCCAGCCGCCGCTTGTGCTTCTTGTCCTCTCTCGTTCCTTGGGCCTCATTAGTGCCTGGCACCGAAACTCGACACTTAGCACGACATCATATCGAGTGCGAATGCGCCAGCCGCCGTGAGTGCCTGCTTGAAACCCGTTGTCGACCATTATCGACCATTATCCAATTTAATCCCGGCTACATGGTCTACATGGTCATTTAGACCGTCCATGCTTTGCAGCCGTGTGTGCTGGGCCGCGGGGCCCGCTGGGCCTGGCGGGGGCCCCCTTGGCCCTTGGGCCTTCGTACAGGACTGCACAGGTCTACCTGCAATGCCCGCAAAATGCCTGTGACTACACGATGGAGGTAGGCCAATTCGACGAATTCGAGCTTCTTCCGGCACTTTGCTGCTTGGGGTTTTTCTGTTTTGATGCATGCATCCACAGAAGATCGCCCGCGCGTGCTGTGCTGCCAGCATGGCAGGTCGGCCTTGGACAGGATCCATGGTCCACGGCCCATGGATGCTGTCCAGATTGCCCAGGTCTCGCCGCGCCTGCTGGCCAGCTTGCCAGCCACTGTGCTGCCCCGTCCAGTCGTCCTGGGTCGTCGCCGAGATAGCCAGCACGCGCGAGACAGCGGCGACAGCAGAGACAAGCAGGGACAGCAGCAGCCCAGAGACACAACAAGATGCCGATACCGAAGCCTGCTTCTTCTTGTTTTCGTTTTTCGCCGCCCACCTAGCCCGAGAGACCTGCCTGAGAGACCTGCCTGCCCGGCACACGGGCGGCGGCCAGCACTCGCGAGACTCGCGAGGCTCGCGGCTAGAGGAGCCAGAGGCAGGCTAAGGCGACCCAGTGCCCCAGTGCCTTGGCTGGTGATTCTGCAAGCCTGGTAGGAAAACTATCTAGCCGTCTTTTTGCCTGCTGCTGCTTGCCCCGTCCTGGGCCAGTCTCGCGCCAGTTCGGGCCCAAGGGACAGCTTCCGCCCTTGGCGTGCTGCCCTCGATACTCGCTCCCACGCCGTCATCAGCGCTGGTGCGGGAGCGCAGAGCCCACGGTCGGTACCTCGAGCCTGGTACCTTTTTTAGACGGCGGCTGAACACTGTCAACAACCAGGTCGGGGCCTTTTTGCTTTCTCCATGTCTTAGATACGTACCCACCCAGCGCCCGCCTTCGCACTAACAGAGACAGCCACACTTCCTGGGCGCTCTGCTCGCTCTCCCCCCCCCCCCTGTCCTTTGTCCCCTAGTCCCCTGTGCTGCTCATGCTGCTCACCACACCTCTATACAAGGTACATCGACTACATCCACATTCATACCCATGTCCCTGCTCCTAGCTCCCTGCCCCCTCGCCCACAACACACCCATGCCGCTCTCGAGGGCGGGCCACTGCTGAGCTCAGTTTCGCGGCAGCACCGCCTCGGCCTGAACGGTGAGCAGCAGCCCTGTGTGTGCCTGTCTGTGTCTATGTCTGTGTGTGCCAGTGTGGGAAAGCTATGTCTTATCAATATTTCCGATATTGAAAAGGCCCGGCCATCCAGTACCCTCTCAAGCCTCCCCAGAAAACCCTCTAACCCTCGTGTCGGAAGAATCTCTCTCGTTCGCTCGCTGCAAGTTCCATGTTTCCTGCAGACGCTTAATTTCTAATCCTCCTCGATCTCGTCGATCGGCTTGGGCCTCTTTCCCTTTCTTGCATCTGCCTCCTGCGGTCTGCCCTACTTCTACATACCCTCCCCCACCCACCACCCCCCTCCCTTCTCGTCGACCTGTTCCTGGCTCGTACATATCCATACATCGTCGTCATTACCGCCGCCGCCATCGTCGTCATCCACCGAGTAGCAGTTGGCCCCTCCAAGCTACCTGGACGTGGACATCCTTCGCCCTTCCGACTTGGACGGCAACCGCTCACAGCAAGTCGTCAGACACGCGCTGCCCGGGCTCCACCTCGCCTCCACGAAGACGACCAACTCGTGATATGTAGAAGGCCTGCCTGGATACCCGAGCCCCTCAGATATAGGCCAGCAGCAGCAACAGCAACAACAGAACCAAGCAAAGCACAGTCAAGATGGTCTTTTGCGCGTACTGCGGGAAGAGCTTCACCCGCAAGGAGCATCTGGAGAGACATATTCCCAGCCGTGAGGATACCCAACCAAAGAGGGGCAGCAGCAGCCCGGGGTGGAAGAGCGTGCTAACAGCCTGACCGCAGACACCAATGTCAAACCCCATCGATGTGGTGCCTGCCAACTATCCTTTGCCCGAAGGCAAGTTTTGCTCGACCCTCCCCGAGTTTACTGGCGTGTGTGTTTTGCCTAGTCTAACAGGATGTTGGGAACAGGGACCTCCTCCAAAGACACCACTCGACATACCATGAGGCAAGGGATCCAATGGAACCGCTTCCGGGCGGTGTCCCAACCGTAGCCGGACGGACGCCCATCGCGTGCCAGAATTGTGCCAACGCGAAGACAGGCTGTGACAAGAGGGTGCCGTGCTCGAGATGCGCCGAGAAGAACCTGCCCTGTGCTGCTCGGTTCGCACGGAGGTCGTCCAAGGCGGCCGTTCGTGCGGCGCAGGCGAGTGCGGCTTTCCAGAGCGCACTTGCCCAGTCACCAGGGCATGTGTCGCAGCAGCAGCCACAGCAGCAACCGCAAACCATCAACCCCTCGTTCATGGAGGTTGAACAGAATGTAACCAAGACCGAACCCGGGAAGTCGCCGTCGGCTATCGAGTCAGCGATCACAGTCGATGGGCACATGCATGAGGGGTCGCCCAAAAAGAACTCTCCGGCGCATTCGCACGTCAGCCCCGCCGACTTCCCATCGCCGCACACGCGGGTGGACGGGTTGGACGACTTCATGCAGATGGGCAGCGACTTTGTGGGGCAGGAGTCGACATACCAGGACCTGCTGGTATGGCCCGACTACCCGATCGAGCTCGACATGTACCCGCACCCGATGCCGCTCACGCGTACGGACATTTCGATGCCAGCGTTCACGGAGCTCAGCGACATGTCGGCATCTTCGGAACCCATGACAGCATCGTCGTCGCGGGGCTCGATACATACGCGGGGCACGAGCATCATGTCGACGAGCGATTTCGACAATGCGATGAAGTCGAGCGAGCTGGCGATGGCGGCGCCGTCAGACAGCTCGATTCCCGAGTTCGAGGTGGTGATTGCGGCCGAGGGCGCGTGGAACCTGGCGCGCTGCAACCCGCCTATATACACGGGGACGTGCCCGCGGACGGCCATCGTGCATCTCGAGTGCCTAGAACAAAAGTCAAAACAGGAGGGCACGTGGAGCTCGCTGGAAAAATACCTCGAGCAGGTCGATTGGGACGCTTCTGATTTGGCGTCGGTGGTGCCGCTGACATCACGCACACGTGACAAGATGCTCGCCATCACCCAGAGCTTCCTGCACAAGGCGCTCGAGATACACCGCGGTGGTGTCAACGGGTACCCCAAGAACGGCTATGCGAGCCCGGGCGACTTCAACTTTATTGTGCTGCCGCCGTCGCAGATTCTCGAGTACTTCCTGCGCAGCTATGTGCGCAGCCTGTCGGTCTACTACCCGCTGGTCGTCGCCGGCCAGGTCGACCCCAACGAGATGCTGCAGAACAACCAGGCCTCGACCCTGCTGGTCCTGCTCATGATCGCCCAGGGCGCCGCCGCCATGCCCATGGCCGAGGCCCGCTACCTCTCGGCCGGCCTCACCGAGACCTGCCGCATCTCCCTCTTCGACATCGTCGAGAAGGACGTCGAGCTCTCGGCCGACCCCATCGCCCTGCGCTGCGCCCTGCTCTTCATCGTCCTGGGCGCCTGGAGCGGCGACAAGTGGCTCATGGACATCGCCATGGGCCAGCGCGGCATGTACATGTCCATGCTCAAGCACGCCGGCATGCTCGACCCCCAGCCTGCCATGATCCCCACCTTCAACAGCTCGACAAGTGCCGAGCTGCAGTGGCGCTCCTGGCTGCACCGCGAGAGCCAGAACAGGTATGTCGCACGCGTCTAGCCAGGCCTCTGACCTCTGCAGCCACATGCTAACCCTTGCATCCAGATTGGTCTATAACTATGTCATGCTGGACCAGGAACTCAGTCTCTTCCACGACACGGCACCACTGTTTGCCATCACCGAGCTCCAATGCCCCCTGCCCGGGCCCGAGGTCCTCTGGTCGGCGCCCAACGCCGAGCGGTGGATGGCCACCATGCAGTCGGTATACGGATGCACCGCCAACCTCAACCCCCAGCTCCTCAATGTCCAGTCGGTCACGCCTTCCTTGAATGACTTGTTCCAAGACTTCCTCCACGACAACCTCTCCAGGCGGCAAGGCAGCCTCTCGCCCCAGCAGCTAAGGTTAATACTGCACCCGCTCCAGTCACTGCTCTGCCACCTCCGCCAAATGATCTCTTGCTTCTCCGATGTGCTTAGCTCGCGTCGCACAACAGCACGGACCGTGACCAAGGCCTCAACACTGTTGAGGCTAGAGGAGGTCCAGGCCCTACTCCAAAAGTGGTACGAGTTGACCATGACATACTACAAGGCCAACCCCAACTGCCCCGTCACACGCTGCAACCTGGTCCTCTACCACTTGATCTCTCTTAACGCCGTCACAAACTTTCCCGAGATTGAGCGTCTGGCCCGCCGCGAGGGCTTCGACGGGTCGTACTGGGAGCTATCTCTGCGGCACAAGCGCTGCATCTACCAGCGCGAGGAGGCCATCTTCCACTGCGGGCAGGTGTCCCGCCTCCTGCGGTCAATGCCCAACGACCGCCGACCATGCTGGTGGTCAGCCGCCATGTACCGCGCAACCCTCATCATCTGGGCCGACAGCATCTCACGCCTCGACCCCAACTTCCAGCCTGATAAGCGGGAGAACGCGGGGACGGGGAGCACAGCCCCGGTCGCCATCGACCAGGTCACCCCTGAGGACCCGGCACTCATTGCCTACCTGTGGAGTGGTGATGGTGTGGCTGTCCTCACCAGGCTGGATGGCTCCACGATCAACCTTGATAAGCCGGCAGATGTTCTACAATATGCCGTCAAGAATATCGAGGATGGGTTTAGCTCCCGCATAGGGGATGGAATCAAGCGCAAGTTGATACAACTTGGTAACAGCTGGAGCGTTGACACCATGGGCGCTCCCGCAACCACGGTTGCTTGAGTCTTTTTTGCTGCCTCCTACATATATTTCTTCTTTCTCCGGCTGGGATTGGCGGGCGGCTTTTGTTCTTCACTTCTTCAAGATGGGATACAAAAAGGGTATTGCTAGGTTTTCTTTCACGCACATGTTTTGGGGATATCCGGTACTCAAGGGGGTCAGGGGCGCTGCCTCCCCCCGACCTTTTGGGATGATGGCGTTCAATGGTTTGGGAAGATCCAACTTGCAATTGGATGGGCAATCGGATACTTGGCTGGGTTGGGACTTACGATGAGACACACACAAATAATGGGCACGGTGCATGACGGCGTTGATACCTCGGTGACGAACATTTTATTACTCTTTTGTTTTGGGATTCGAGTTCTAGAGATGAGGCGACAGGGCCCACATACAGCACGCCTCATTGGGCGCTCAGGCAATTGGGATGGTTATCTTGTTTTTCTTCGATTCACGGTGTGGGAAATGTTTCTGTGCCACGGCACGGTTGGGGGGGAAGGGATTGGGGGTCGAAAGGATTCGTCTTGATAACTATCACCAACAGTACGTGTTGGTGGAGGGACGCAGATTCGCATTGGGGAGGCTTATAGTCATTTTTCATGTTTATCTCAACAACCTACTCTCATCGAGTGCTCAGCGATTGGGTGCGTCTGTTGATGGCTTCGACCATCGACAAGGGAAAAGCGTCATGTCATTACTTAGTAATTTAGTCTCTAGTCTTAGTTACTATTCGGGGAGGGGGTGTGAATCAAGAGTTGGGTGAAATAATTGAGTTGCTGTACATACTAGTACTTGCCTCGTTTGTCCTATCATTGTACGTTCTTCCTCTTCGCATTCGGCTCGGTTCCGAGAGTGGCTCCTAGCCTACTGTCTTGTTCTTTTTTCATCTGAACCTATCAAAACATAGCATAGCGTCTAAGCCCGGACAGCTAGGTCATGGACTCCAGCACGGCCACGCCACTGCGGTAGCTCGCAGCATCGCATCTCCCTCATCTTCCCCAGACTGACGGAGGAGGCAGATCGTGCATGGCAACTCTGCCCCCCTCTGGCTGAGCAAGCGCTGCTGCAAAACACAGCAGCACGCAATTTGATGGATGCAACTTGCGCAGCACCAGTGGCCTCAGTGGCCTCCAGCGGTGGCCTATCTGCTGGGCCGCACGCTTCGTTCGGTTCGCTCCGGGCTTACCGTCTCACAAGGCTGAGCTCATCTCGGTCTCTAATATTATTCGCCCCAAGCTCATTTCTAATTCAGCTTCTCAAAAAAGAATCGTGTTTACTCTAGATGATACGGGCACAATCGCTTCATCAGCAACATACGACATTAGCTTCTATTCTGGCCCGATGGTGTTAAAACACACCACCGCATCTTCGAATATCTCCGAATTACACGGGCACAAACGTAGTCACAGACACAGTCACGACCCAGCATTGATCATATATTTAAAAATGGTTTTCCGCGGCGGGACGAAGCTGCCCCGGCTGACGAAATAAGCAGCCAATCCCACACACACACACTGCCTACCTGAGTAACTTGACTGAATGTCGCTGTTAACCCCTTCCGGCGCAGATCGATGGCTGCCTTACCTAGAGATCAACATGCAAACAGACTGCCCCTACGGTGCCTGCCAATGGGTCAACTGCACTGCGACACTCTCTCCGCAGGAAGGAATCGAGCCCGTCCCATCCATCCGGCAGTTCTAATCCAGGTTGGGAAGGGGGGCGTTCGTGAAACACGCCGAGACCCTAAAAAAATTTAAAGGGACGGCTGTCAGCAGCGCATGCGCTCCCAACATGTCCCATTTGCACCCATTGTTGAGCAACGACCACTAACAGGATGCTGTGGCGTGCTGGTACAGTTGCCTACCTTACCCAAGGTACCTAGAGCCTGACGTTTCCGCCCCCGATGGAAGGCCGCCCACCACACCTTCCATCCCCGTCGAGGTGGAAGGAACCCACGGGACCGAACTCCGCAAACCAGACTGAGGTGACTGGCTGAACAAGACAAAAAAGTGAACCGCTGCCCGCGCGCGTTGGGGGCGCAGCCTCTTGTCTCTCTTTCCACCAGCAACACCCGGAAGATTGGCATGTAAGGAGTCTTCCAGGCCGCATCTCCCGGTCCCGAGATATACACCCAGGGGTAAGAGGCTGCATCTTGGGGGCGCAACGGTAAGTGGTTCAATCTAGAAATCGATAGCGAAGAAGAAAAGAGAAGAACCTCGCTTCCGCCCTCCCTGTATTCCTCCCATCTCGCTAGGCCTCCTATGTAATTAGATACCTAGTCGTCTCTCGTAGCTCCTCCTCACGCACGCTGTTCCGCCGAGCGGAAAGGTAGACTCTAGATTCCATCCCCTCGACAAGCGCGCGCGCCGGGTGAATCCTCCGTTCCTTTGCATCTGGGAACCTGGTGAGAGGTGAGATTGGGATCTAGACTCGCGCCAGATCCCATCGCCAAAGCGACCCAACTAGAACCCCTCCTCCATCTGCCATTCTGCCGTCCGCCAGGCAGGTAGTTCTAGACACCATCATAGGTTCCCCCCACCCCCCTCCCCTTCTACCGCCCTAGCCACCCAGCTCCCGCACATGTAATGCACCAAGGCACTTTGGATAGGTACCCAACCGGTCCCAAATCCCACCCGACCATGCCCTCCCACCGTTGAAGCCGCGGGCGCGGCACAGCGAACGCCTGTCACAGCAGCCCGTTAAAGGGCTGAAATGGATCGGGTGGGGCTTTAGCTCGGAGCACTGAGCCCCATGCGACCACTTACAGCTTAGGTCGCTGTCGACACTAGCGGGTAGGTAACACTTACACACAACGGCAGCCTTACCTAAGACAACCAACCTCAACAACACCACGGATAAGCCAAAAATCCCCTATTCCCTCAGTCACATCGTAAACAACACACGCACAACCAAGTTCTCACGCGATCTCCTCCCGGCCATATTCTAAGCCCAATCTCGATCCAAATGCCCAAACACCCCCTCACGAGACGAGAAAGAAGAAAAAAGGGTCGTGCGCGATTCCCTACCACTCCCACGTTGAGATCGCCACCAGGATAACCCACCTACCCTTGGAGGCACGGGGAGTGCTACCCACACTCTCTTTGCTATCCAGTATTTTAGAGTTAGTCTCCACCACCAAAAGGTAAAAGGGTATGGCATGGGTACGCATACTGCCAAGGCCCCTTGCCGTGAATCGTCCAATCGCGCGGGCCGCCCGATACTGCTTCCACACCCTCTGCATGTGGCAGCGTGTTATTCGGAACATTTTACGCTTATTTGCTCGTAGGTTGTCCCTCGGCGTGTGCCTTAGCTCCCTGTCTTGGAACCGCGTTTGCGTTGCGGATCATTGCAACGCGGGATGGCACCATATCCGACATCAAGGTGTCTATGTGGGTGTAGGTGGGCGAGTGGGCAGCCAATATAGAACCTGTTGCTATTTCAGCCCCCAAAACCTGGTCGGGTCGTTTGCGAGCCCGCGCACATGGAAAGCTCGCCAGGGGTGCGTGTGCGTGCAAGGGTATCCCAATCTCAGTGCCGCCCGGCGCATATTATCCAGACTAATCAGACATATATTAAACCGGGAGGTTTAGGAGTGTGAGAAGGCGGTGATGCCCTAGCTTTCCAGTCCTAGTGTCTCAGCTTGACACTTTATCTCGTCCCGCTCCACAAGGCAGAGGCGGCCCCCCCATTTAACCTGTTGATCGTAAGCCGTCCCCCGAATCTCTCCATGATTCCGAAAAAGCTTCGCTCGTCTGCTGGCTTATCAACACAATTGAGGTCCACTCAGTACCGGGCAAGCAGCGCATCAAACAGGGAACAGGGAACAGGGAAGAACGGGACATAACGACATGACGGGAGCCCATCACGATACATAAGCTTGATCCCTAAACACCAAAACAATAGTGCGCACCTCGGGCAATAGTAATATTGCGGAACCCTCCCCCGCAATATCGCCCAGACAAGCTTGGATAATCATGCCAGTGGTAAATCATGCTGGGCTACTCCCTTTCCGGTGATCACCAATGTCGTTTTGGCTCAAATGGAGCGGGGGTAGCTGTCCCTAGCCGTATTTTTGGCAAGACGGGTTTCTTTGGCCAACACTAGTTAGGCCAGCCCAATTGCAAAAAAAAAAAAGAAAACAACAGCGTGCTTTCACGATGCCGAGATGCGCTGCAAATGAATATGCCGTCACTGCAACCTAGACAGACCCAGACACGTCAAGCGACGCACAGGTTTGTCGCCCCTGGTCTGAAAGTTCCATTCACTCGCTAGGATCTGAGGGAGAGAGAAGCCATATTGACGGAACCGAAATGGATGGAGAGCTCTTATCGCAATGTAGCGCGCAGACGGTGCAGCAGCCACCACCAACGGATGCCTTTGAGCCGTTGCTGGCGCGAAACAAAGAAAAGAAATAACGGTGCCAGCCGGCAGCTCGGCGTGGTGTTGCCCGGAAGACCCACACGACTGTGAAAGCGAGGCGCATGGAGCTTCAAGAGACAACGCTGCACTTGCAACTTGTGTCGGGTCGGTCGGCTAGGAACGAGATAGTACGAATGGGAAGAGAAAGGAAGAAGCAATAGGCCTTAGCTGCTCGTATTGCGCTGCATCGGAGAGACTCGCTGGGCAGGGTTCTGTATCCGCTCCGAACGCAGCATCCGCCGTGGGGCTGGCTAGGATGGGCCAGTTCGGGGGCGGGCCAGGGCCAGGGCCAGGAGATGTGTGGGATGGGATGATGCGCAGGAGGTAGGAAAAGTTCCCGCAGGTGACTGCTGTCCTCGTCGATATGCAGACCGGAATGTCGGGAGCGGTGGGCGCAGGGCAGAATCATGGCGCATGACGAACAGGTGTGCGGGCATGTGCGCGGGAGCACGACGCGTTTAAACGACTTCTCGGCCGATAGCCCGGGAATTTTCGAGAGTTGGCTGCAAGTGGCAGACGATAGGTATATGTCAGATGCACACAAACAGGCTAAAGTCTGGCGGCAGGCCCCCCCCTCGAACCAAGCTCTGGGGAGGGTGTTGGCGGTGTCGGGCCAATTTGGGTCCATATTGGCAGTAGTAATGCTAGTGGGATGAGGCAGCTGTGAGGCCAGCTTGAGGCATCCCGAGGCAGTTTGATGCAACTCCTAGTTCCCGCGCGTGGGTGCTGGCAGCCATGACGCGAGGTTGTAGCACAAATGTCGGGAGCGAGCGGGCTGCAATCGATTGGCTCGTGCAGGCCACGCGTAGGTAGTTCGCTTGAGCTACCTTGGGGGACAGGCAGAAGGCAATATGGGAGCTGAACCGATATTGAGGTCGCGTTGCTCGTGCCGGGTCTTTGGGAGCGGCAGCGGCAGCGCAACAGTTGCCTGAAGCGGGTGTAGCGCGACCCGTGGGGTCAATGAGGCGACACACGACGGGGTTCTGGGGTTTCGGGTCGCACTAGGAGCTCTGGTGATTAATTATTTGGCCGAGGCATTGGGGGGGCAGCTGCTTGGAGTGCAGTGCCGTGCAGCGCTACGGCGGATCAAAGTATGTCGAGGTGCATCGTGATGAGATGTCGTTGGAGTTTGGTGTTGAAGGTGAGTTGGATTAGGGAACGCGAGGGTTGGGGAACCCTACCAGGCCCGTTTGCTACTTCTAGCCCCTTTGGGACTAGCTGCGCCACCTCTTTAGGTTGGGCGATGGTGGCCAGGGTTCTCCGCATCCGATCAGAGACACCTGCCGTTGGACAATTGCCGTGCACGGACTGTGGACATTCAACCAAGAATTGTTTCTCGTCACTCGTCACTTTCTTCGTCATGCTCCTGTCTGGTCACTTTCTGACCGTCTCCAAGAGGCGGATGCTATGTCAGCTCCGACATCGCTCACGATAATCTTCTATCGCCACCCACCAGTCCGTCGCACTCCCACAGCTAATCAGGGACGACGAGAGGCCATGACAGAGGCCAGAAAATGCCGTCGTAACCACGGTCGACTCGACGCTGTGCGGGCCGGCAATCGACACTTCAAACAGCCGAAGCAGGTTTCCCGCCCTCGGAGTCGATGCCGTGCATGGCCAATCGAGATAGCATCCAAGACATACCAAGACAGGATGCACAACACGCGGCCCGGTGCCGATTCGGCCCCGCTGTTTCAAGCCAATATCCCACCATATCCCACCATTATCCCATGATTCATCTATACCAGCAAAGCCGTTGGTCATCGCCACCAAGCACCCGCGACATAAGCGCCAGGCAGTCCACGTGATGGCAGAACTACCTTCACACTCCTCGCACCAATACTTGATTTAGCCGGATGTCCGTGGGGATTAATGTTTATTGCCTTCTCGCTACTCTCACAGTCGCATTGGACGCTGGCTTCTGCTGTCTCATGTCTGGTGTTAATGACAGAAGCACGATGACGCTGTTTCCTGTACGCCTTTCAGTGGAAGCAGCACGCGGAGCCTCAGATCTGACTGCCGATTCACACACCTTTTCTTGTTGACCCGGTCTCGCGAAGCCCCTGATTGTCTTCAGCCATGAATCATCGGAGCATCGTGACTCTTCCCGGTGAGTCTGAACGAGAGCGATAAGCGGAAGTTGTCCTGAGTGTTCTATAAGCCTCGGTTCCGAAAATCGCCGGCCTTGAGACGACATCTTCCAGCCACTGGGAAAAATCCCGTTCATGGTGATAAAGGGGTCCGCCCAAAACCCTTTCCGGGATGGAAACCTGCTCGATCCGGCCGGTCTGGAAGCGGAGAATCCGAGATCTCCCCTTCCGCCTCCTTCCGCCCCCCCCCCCCCCCCCCCCCCCTCCTCGACCACACAAGTCAGACTAAGCCTTCTGCGGCAAGTAAATATGCTGCGTGGGCCCTACGAGACCCTAGCTACTTGGCATCGCCTTTTGACCACACCTCATGTTTTGATCGTCAACTCCTTTTTGCGCGACGAGTGAGGGCGCTTTGTAAATAGCAGAGATTACAACGGCATCTCGGCCCTCGACTCTCACCACCAGCAGACAAGCCATATGAGCCCCTGGTGTCTCGAGGGAACTTTTGACGATCTGCTGGTTCTAAAACTGGATTCTCTGCGTAGAGGTCGAGAAAACGGCCAATGCTAAGCCCTCATGACCATGGTCTATCCAGCTGAGCCGGGGGAGGGGACACAAAGCGTCGCATCGACCACTATGAAGCTGTATGAGCACCCACTAACGGGCGAGCCTGTCCCAACCTCAATGCCAAGATTGCTTGCTTCCAACCCATGGGGGTTCGCGTCGTAAAGCATACAAAGACACAGACATACACCTACCCCTCCCTTCCTGTCTTCGATCGCATGACATATCGTGGGGTGGTGTAGCGCTCGAGGTGCTCTCCGACGGCATCGTGGTCACATTCCGCATCCGTACCCGCCAAGCCGCGAGATGACCGTTTCGGGGAAGACGGCCTGATTGTTTTTCATCGCGCTGGCTCCCGCCCGCCCCCCTCCCCTGGGCTGGTCGTTAGGCGGATGGCATGAGGAGATGCAAAATCCCATGCATATAGTGTTCTGGAAAAGCGATATGAACCGCGCGCAGCAAAGGGCGAGCGGTGCTGCTTCTCCTGGTTTCTTTTACCTGTTGGATTCTAAAACGCTCTTAGCCGTGCCGTGCCGTGGGAGGCTGCCCGCATCGAGATGGGGTTGTCAGAGGCTATGGACAGGAAGAGGCAGATGGAAAGTGTGTCTCGGTCTGGGCGCGCGAGCTGGTGCGCTACACCGTGGCTTGTCTGCTTCCTGTTGGATAACCAGAGTTTGGATATGGTCTGATCTGTTCTGATCTCAGCTTATTCCCCGGGCTCAAGTCAACGAGCAGCGGCCGCGGTATAGGCAAAGGTCATGGTTGCTGAGCAAGATACTGTACTTGCAATCACGACTGTCTCACTGCGCTGGATAGTCTAATGGTCCCGACGCCGCCCTGATAGTGGCCGGCGTTATCTAGAGCGAGGTGTGTGTGTGTGTGAGAAGATGCCATGTTATCTCCGGGCATCGATCCGATGGCTTCGCCGCGAGGGTCGGGGAGAGAGGGTGTGGTGAGGAGGTGAGGAGGTGAGGAGGTGACATGCTGCCCACCCCCTTTTCACTCTAATACCGGGTTTCAGTATCTCGTCTGAGCCTCCTCGATTGATGTGCCAGCTGCTGCGAATTGCCCGGGCAGAGGAACACGGTATGCATCCAGCAGGATTGTGTGGCACGTGTGGGTTCCCATAGACGTAGAGACATGTGTCGTAGCGTCACTCATTCGAGATTGATGGATTGCGACTTGGACTGATCACTTGCTGAAGCCAAATTGCACTTCCTCGCACCTTGGTGCCGTTTCCCCTGAACTCAATTGATCTTTGTCGACGAGTTGGTGCCCCAGCATGTGATGGCAGACAGCGGGTGGTAGGGTCTTAGTCATGAGGCTCTCAACGACCAGGCCGCTTCACGTGTCAGCAACGGTCCGCTCACACACACCATCTCTCAACTAGCCTAGTATAGCCTGGCTAGTAGGAAGCAAAAGGAAGGAAAAACCCCCGTCCGGGCTTCCACGTGGGACGTGCGACTCCTCCCTGCGCAGCACTGACGAGACTAAGGCGGGCAGGGGAGGACAAGAATCGAGTGCCGGCCCAATCTCGATCCCTCTAACCCTTCCTTCCTTGGTTGGTGTGTTCAACAGATCGTCGCCACCATGCTGTCTTACCCCCTCTGGCCTCTCTCCCCCTTCCCGTTCTGACCATACGTGAGCGAAAGAAGGGACCGAAAAGGGGGGGGGGGGGGGGGGGCGCCTGGCGAGGGTGATTGGCTCTACCATGTTGCCGTTTCGTCATCGCGTGTTGAGTGTGAGAGGAAGTGCCATAAAGACTTGGCTCTCTCTCAATAATTGCCGCGAAGTTAGGGCCGTGCTCCATGGCGGTTGGCCGAAAGGGGGGGGCAGAAAGCCAGCCACAAAGGCAAGAGACCTATGGGGATAAAACGAAACAACCACCAACCCACCAGGCCGTGCAGTAGCAGTAAGCTTTCTGCAGGACGGGGCAGGTACCTTCGTTTCGTGTCATTACCCCACCTCCTTTTTCATGTGTGTATATCATTGGAGGCAGAAGGGTGAGGTTGGCTGTCGTCATGCGGCCGCCGTCCGTCCTTCCCATTCCAGGGGTAAATAGAGTTAAACTCGAAGGGGTCTTGCCTGACATCATGGGGTCCTGGCTGAGGATCCAGAGGCTAATCATGCATGGGCGAAGATCTTTTGGCTCTAAGGGTGCGGATAGATGTTTTGTTGGCGTAGGATGGGTGCGTAGTTTACCGCGTATCCATTCTGAGGCCATAGCTACGAGGGCCCCCTATTGCAGGCTCAACCGCGAAATCGAGTCCACTAGGCGGACCGCCAATAGGGAGAGTCGGAGAGACAAGCGAAACCGAGCCAGCGTCGAAAGGGAATTGAGACTGCCTTTTAAACAGGGCTTCGGCATATTGGCTGCGGGCTGGAGGCCCTGTTTACCGACTGCGGCATCGACGGGCGTCAACATGCAAGCCACAATCCACGATGCCTCGAGGCTGACGACGACACGGGCTAGAGGCGCAATTATTCGCCGCCGGCCCGCAGGAGTTCCAGGGGCCGAATGAGGAAAGGAGCACGGTCGATCCGGGGATCCGGGGGAAAAAAAAGGCATGCTACAGGACCGGTTTGCTACGGCACTATGCTACAACCGCACGTGTTTTGTAAGAGCAGTGAAGCTTCTCAGATCCGAGTCGTACAGGTGTGGCATGGTCTCGATCTTGTGGCGGACAGCCTCAGGGTAGCGTCGACAAGGTACCGCACAGACTAACCAGGGGGCGTCGTTGGGGTTTTTGCTCATTTGTTTACTACGGCACGGGGGTTGCTTGGGGAGTCTCGGATGCGGCGGGAGTCAACCAGGCGACTCCCAGTAAGCTCCCTGCTCAACCAGCGAACCCGACGGGGCAGAGACGCGAGAGGCTTGTCGTAATTGTCGTGAATGCTCACGTCTTTGCTAATCTCAAGCCAATCAGTCGGGATCCCGATCCTTCGCCGGGACTCTTGTTGATATCAGTCCCCTAGCCCACTATTCCGCGTCCGCCTCGCAGGACCGGCCTCTTCCAAGACGCAGGGCGAGAGCCATGTCAAGGCCCAACCGCCCAACCGCAAGAAAGGATATAGGCTTAACCACTCAGGGCCACCGGATATCGACCCTTGGACGGCGACCATCATCCACTCTCGGCCGCGCATCGCTGGAAGCCCACCGGATTCGACTAGGCTCGAGTCACACAACCGGGCCGGACCGGCCAGACACGGACAGCAGGCGAATCACTGACAGCTCAGCCAGCACGTCCCAGTATGTCTCGCCCCAGAACAGGAAATCCAAGACAGAACAACACATCGCTACAGCTGGCCACATATGTGTGAGATGCGCGAGATATCCCACATGTCTTCCCACATATCTCGGTGCTATCTCAGTGGCCGCCAAGTGCTGTGGCTTGAGACGCGACCCCACGGGCCTCCGGTCTCGTCGATAAGCCCTGCCGTCGCAGGTCGCAGAAAGGTTCACCTGGCGGCTGCTGGCTATGCTGGCTATGCCGCGTAGGCAGCTAAGGGAGGAATAAGACGAATCCCCCTTTGATGCACACCGACCGGCCCCGACAGGGGCATTTGCCAGTGTTGCATATCCGTATCCCGGACACTAATGAGGCTACCGCTAACACCTCGAACATGGGCGGCCAAGCGAGCGACCGCAATGTCGTCATCAATCGGTCGCAGCGCGGGGGCGTCAAGGGTCTCTTCTTCAGTCCGCGTTGTAATGCGACAATGGAACCATGCAGCTTGTACACTATCATCGTAGCGTCGCATCCAAGCCAAGATCATAACTGCTGCTAGCACTGCTGCTAGCAAGGATCTCGTTAGTCTCGACGAGCGCGCTACAAGGGTACGCTGACTGGGCGAAAAAAAAAAAGAAAGAAAAAAACACTTACGAGTGCTTGTTTCGTGTATGCATGTATCGAAGCCGTCGTCCGTTCAAGGGTGTGGGCGTATTTTCGCACTAGAAAGCGCAACAGACCCCAAGAACCAGAGAGAGCCCTACCGCCTTTCTCTCCGTAGGAGTTTTTGTCCATGGTCGAACCCAGCACTGCCGGGGGCCGATGCGACCCCAAAATCCCCTACAGATCCTTCTCCCGTCTGCACCACTCAATCCCACCTGTCAGTACGTTACAGTGGAGAAAAAGAAGCCCAAGAGAACCAAGAACTGACCTCGAGAACGCCTCCCAAAGCGCAGACTCTCAAGCGCATCCAAGCGCATGGGCTGTCGCGGCCCCATCGTCCCAACATCGCCTGTTTGGCAGCCGGCTTCGTCAAATCCGGCCTCTCAGAGCCACGGGATACCACTCAGCTCGGCAATCTGAGTCTTTCGGTGTCTGCTGCTTGCTGCGTGCTGCACGCTAAAAACCTCGTTGCTTTCTTTGCTCACCACATACAACCTCCCCACACCCAGTAGGTAACTCCCCCAGACGCAACACTTCGGATGGGCAACACAGCAGCACGCCAGCCGGAACGAAGTCGGCCCTTTGCCATTCGACCAGGGCGAGTCCACACTTGCCAACCACCCCTACATCCGCTGCATGGCTTGCGTTCCACCCCTTCCATCCATTCATTGTTCCTTGTACCTTACGCAGTTACATAAAAGACCCGCGGACAGAGCGCAAAAGACCAGACGAAAAAGAACATCATCGCGAACAGCTGGTTGGTCAAACCGCACACCTCCCACTTCCCGCCGCGAGGGCAGGTAGCAAAGCAATGTAGCATGTCGCTCGCAGCCCGCGCCAAACCCGCATGCAAACTATAGCAGGAAGAAGAAAAAATTGCAGACAGGCCCCATTGCTGACAAGAAGGATCCCGAATTCTCCTTGACAAGACCGAGCAACCAGCCAGTCAGTCATCAAGCGAGCAAGTTAAAACCCCTAACCAAAATCCTGTCCCGCTTCGAACCGTACCTACCTCAACCGCGGCGCGTACAACTTGAGTTGTCATATCCGCCCTCGACAAGTACGCCCTGTCCGCCACGTATCTTGCCGTGGTACCATAGTGACCCAACTCTTGATACGCCATATGGAAGCGAAGATGAAGAAACAAAATTTTCCGAGCCTTCTCGTCCACCCAGCCAGTCTCCGTTCTTTGCAATGGGCCCGGGGAAGCAAGGCTTGGCTTCCTACGTAAAAGTCAATGCACTCGATCATGATCGATGAATGCTGGGTGTGTGTGTGAACCCCTCCTCCGCTCCACCCTGTATCCATCAAACCTGTAACCACAACCACACAACAAAACAGCTGGGAGGGGGGTACTTGCGGTTGCAGGCCGTAGGGCTGTGCTAGGTAAAGATCCTCACCTCCTCCCCCACCCTTGCACATCACTCACTTGGGCCTGGGTGAATACACGAGAGCCTCTCTTGCCTCTCTGCCTGACCGGTAGGTGCAACATGTTCACTTGTTGATGCGGCAGATACAGCAAGCGGCATAAAAGGCACGCAGAAAGCTGGCAGGCTAGCCCTTGGCTGCAGTAGTACGAGAGTAGTGAATCAGCCTCTCTGCCTGACCGAACCTGACCAACTTTGCCATTGCGGTGTAGATACCATCGTGAATGCAGGATGTACCAAGTAGCCTAGCGGCCAGACGGACGGGGCCGGCAGTAGAAAACCAGCACCGAGAAGTCGTTGAGGTGTCAGAGGGTCCAATACTGCGGTGCTGCGGTACACCCTCATGACGTCAGGTCAACCCCTGATCCTAGAAAAACATCTAGATCAAACCATTCTTCCTTACGGCATCTGTGAGATAAGTCCCTCTACATATAAAGAATGCCGAATCCGAGCCGTGCCTGCTGGAAAAAAAAAATCACTGCTCGAGGTAGAGGAAAAAGGAAGAGGGGCTCAATGGTTCGTTCTGGTTCAAACCAAATGCTAAAACGAGAAAGTGTGAGGACGCCATCTTGACGATCCTGGTGCTCTGGTTCGCCATCTTCATCCAAGACAAGCAGTGACAGCCAGCCACAAACTCGCCAGCGGGCTCGACTTGTCCTACTTTGGTCGACTCGCAAAAACAACCCCACGCCAACGCCCCGCTTTTGCGCTTGCGGCTACCTCGGACCAACAATGGATGGGGACGGCGGGCGGAGCAGCGCATTTGCCGTCTCCGGGTAGTGGTGGTGGGGGAGGGGTGGACTCGAGGGGGGGGAGCTTTCCACCCGGCCAGGGCCAGGCCGGCCAAGCCAGCTCAACGTGCAGGGCCTTCTGCAGCCCGATCAGACAGACCAGACACAGATAAGCTACTGAGACTGGATTTTTACAGCTCACACTCGCAGCGTCGAGTGGGCGCAAAACGCACCAGTTGGAAAATCCCGGTGTGGTGTTTGGGGCAAAGGCCGCAGCGGAGAGTGGGATGTTTCCGTCGTCCTCGCCTTCTCCACTGGGCAGCGCCTATTAGGCATGAGGTTGAGAGATGACGAGAAGCACGACTCAGCTTTGACCGGCTGCACGAGAGAGCTGCTCGGTCCCGAGAAGCCTCCCCTGCCCATGGGAGCCAAGAGACGCCACCGGGGCAACACCGCACTAGGGGCTGCAGAACGATGCCTCACGAACGAAAGGGTGGGAGGGGTAGTGAAGAAACCCCAAAAGATGCTCGAGGCTCTGCTCCCACTAACGGCCTGAGGTCCAGGTCTTCTTCTCTTCGGGCATTGGCCTGATTTGGTGTGTGGGATGAGAAGCTGGATTGGTGGGATAAGAGTGCCTGGGAGCTGTTCTGCCAGGCCCAGGGCATTCTTGAAAGAAATGGGTGGTGGCTCATTCGTCCTGGAGCTTCCAGATGGATGGATAAGAGACCTGCAATATTGCCGATGGACGCGGCTGACACTGGCAGCCCAGGGCCACTTTGCCTCGAGCATGTGTGATGGCATCGTCTGAATTCTACGAATTCTGGAACTTGCCAAAGCTGCAAAACTACTGCAAAAGCTGTCAAAAAGCTGCAAAGCTGGGATGGAACAGAGCCGCTGGACCACTGGCCATCATGTAAAAAATACACGGCTGAGACAGGCAGCCGACGTTGCAGCGCGGCGAGCCGATTGCCCAGTATCGGGGACAATGTCTCAGTCGTCCGCCCTGAGGCTGGAAGCTAGGGAAGCTCGTGGGGACGTCTCGAAGCGGGACGATTGTGAGCCCGAGGGACGATGCGCTGGACAAGAATCTGACAGTTGACGACGACGAGGGCTTAGTAACACCCCCAAAAGAAGCCTGGAACGCGAGAGGATTGGTGGTACGGTACCATCACCGTCAAGTGTCAGGCGTCAAACGGCAACCACAGACTAGATAGACAGCTGTGCAATCGCGGGTGAGATACCGGAACGGAACTCAGGGACTGTACCTCTTTTGTGTAACGACCAGTGATTGGCAGGCGTGGCAGGCGAGGCGAGATGGATGCCGCGGCAGCCAGAAAAACCGGTCTGTACGTGCTGCTCGAGCTAAGATAGTAATATGCATACCTATTGTCGTAGGCTGAGATGGCGATTATCTTACTGATAATGCACTGATGCGCATCGCAGCATCACCTCATCCCAGTGCACAGCGTGCTGGTGTCTTCCATGCTTGCTGGGCATTGCGGTGTTATTGTCGACGGCTCGGCTGCCAGGGCCCGTCGCTACCCTGGTTGCTGCTGCACCGACACTGGCCTGTGGCGGAGGGGCCGTATCTGACTGTTGCTCGGTCTCGACATCGCTTCAAGGCTGCGACTGGCTAGGCAAGAAAGCAGGTGTCGGCGATGTCGGACGGAACGAGAACGCTGGCGTACCGGGTAAGATCTTTAATCATCCTCCGTCAGCCTTCACGCAGATGGGTGCGAGATGCGCCAGTATTGGTGTGGGTAACGGGTGTCTCGAGGGTGCTAACGGGGCGCAGGCAAAAGCCAAGAGAGCGTGGTGGATGGTGTGGCATGGCGGAAGAGGGAGACCGTCATTGAGGGATGGAAACTGCAAACGCGGCTGTGGCTGGGGGAAGGGAAGGGAAGGAGAGGGGAAGCGGCGGGTGTCAGCACACAAACCAACGTGGACATCTGCTGCGTTGTTTGAGTGGTCGCTGTGGTGGAGTGGTGGTGGAGTTGAAGGTCGCAAGGTGGGATGAACAGTCTGGGGCTGCCCTTGCCGTCGACTAATCTCCCCCGCGCCTCCGTATCCGACCGTCTACGTACCTGGCACGCACGGTACCCGCCCGCCGACGCCCGGATCGCACATGGCTTCCACGATCCGGGGAGTCACGGGAATCACAGAGAGAAAAAAAAACGTGATTTCAATGGCACGCACAAGCCTTCCATATTTTGCAGTTTGAAAACTTCACCGGTTCAGTTGGGGCCCGTGCCCAGATCCTACCGCGGCACAGTACGGTTGAGCGCGCATGGCAATCCGTACATACAGAACACACGCAACACCGCACCCCATACATGTCGAAGTGTGAATCAGGCGGAAGGGGCGAGGCTGCCACCTCAGGGTGCCATGGCCGCCCGGGTCGCAGTACGACGTGCTGTCGTGATTCACCTGCATTGCTCCCCCTCCCCCCTTCCCACTTCATGCCGCAGGCCCAGGGAACCAGCTGGGCACCTTTCTGTGCAGTCGAGGCCGGGCCATATGGGCCCCATTGCCAGCGTCGCATCGAATACCTCATAAACCGGGAATGGGGGATTCAACACGACTGAGCTGCGTAGAGTGCGAACAGACCGCCGTGCGACCCGATCATAGCGGACGTCAAACCACCCCGCGAAATCCAAGACGGTCGCGAAAACTTTTGGGACCTCCCCCGCCCAACCGATTGATTGCGGCCAGGGTGCCGACAGCACGTTGACAGGGGCCTCCTAGCCTCAGGCAAGGCTTGATCTGATGCGCGACCAACAGCCACCTAAGAATAGCAACAAAAAGTCCCGCCAGCAACGAATAGCGAATTACACCGCGAATTGCTTTCCCCGCTGTTCGACGGAGCAAGAGCTATCATCGTCGTTGCTACAAATTGATTACCTTTCTTTTACCTCTAGCTCTAAGCGGCGCCCGGGCGAGCGTTCCATATTCAGCTCTTTAGAGAAAAGCAACGTCGGGCGGGGATAATTGTCTAGCTCTGCGACTCGCATACACTGCAAAACCCATCCGCAGCTGGCTGTTTCCGTTATGTGCAAAACCCCTGCTAGTGGCCCTGGTCGGGCGAGAAAGCTTTGACCCAAGAGCTCGAAGGCGATAGGCTAAGGCGCCCTCAAGAGTTCCTAATCAGGCAGGATGGAGGAGCATGGGTCCCCTTCCTTCCATTTCGCTCGATTGCCCCTCGTCTGCGACTTACAAGAAAGTTTGTGACTGTTTTTCCAGGAACGAGGAACGCGCAACACTTTTTTTTTTCCCTCTCGCGCTTCTCGCTTTCTTCGCTTTTCCCGCTCCGCCATCCAAATCAGCCAGGGGGGACAATGTGGATTCGTCACCAAGGTCCTAAAGTTCCCCGGAGAGGCCCAACAAATAACAAATCCAGCAATGGGATTGATTGATTTGCTCCGGACGGGCCAACGAAACGAGATGAGACCCCGTCAGACCCGCGACAAGCAAAACAGCAAAATCCCCGGAACCAGTCAGCATGAGCCCCCAGGGGCGCTCAGCTTGGTAGCCACTGCCGGCCAACCTGAAAGCGCTGAAAAGCCCTAAAAGCGTTGCGTTGCCCTCGGCAATCACGGCCACTGCCCATTCCGTCACGTAATCGCGAAAAGATGACCCGCCCAGATGAGACCGACGATGACGACTCAACCCTGACGACAGACAGCATTGCATTTCGCGGACATAGGCCAGGAGCCAATCTCAGACCAATCTCAGATCGAGGAGCCCGAGGCGTCGCAGCGATCGAAGCCAGCCATCCAGCCATCCGTCCATCCGCAAACCCAGCTTGCCAACCAGGGATGATGGGGCCTCGCTGAGGATCTCTGTGTCTCGTCTATCTCTACTCCTCGTCCGAGAAAATACCCAAGAAAGTCTCCGCCAGCGTAGGTCACGCTGCACGGGGTTATTACCTCCCCGTTGCCTTATTACCCGTCCACCAAAGAGATAGCCCAGACACGGCAGAGGAAACCTAAAGTGACCCGCGTAGCAGGTTCCCGGCACCAATCAATATCCCACTTCCATGCCCCCGTAACCCCGTAATAACCCAAGAGAGATCTGCCGTGTCTGTCTCTCTTGTGTCTTTGCCTGTCTCTAGAGAATCACCTGCCCACCTCTAGCTGGGCAGCCCGCCCGTCAAATTAAGCAAAGTCGTCGATAACGCGCTCGACCCGGGCTGTGTCTCGGCGCCCCGTGCTTGCTCCCCTCGTACTATCAAACGGCGTCCATCCATTATACCGCAGTATGCAATTACGTAGTATGTCGCCAGCAAGACACACTCGCGAGGTCCCACAGCAGAGCATCTGGCATTATGTCACACTGTCACACCCAACTGCCGTGCCATTGGCTCCCTGGTAGTCCCGTCCATCTTCGAGATCTCCCCGATCCACCACCACGACCGCTATTCCCCTATGTCCGGCGCTGCTGCTCCTGCTGCTGCTACTTGTTCCACCTCAGGTCCCAAGCCGCGGGTCTGCTCATCCATAGCCCAGGGCGGCCAAGCGAAAGCCAAGGGGGCGGGGGGTGGGAGGGTCCCCCCCATTGCCCATTTTGTTGGGTTTCTGTTGTCCATGGTCCCTCCCACGCTTCCAAACCCCCCCCCAATGAGCCTAAACATAGCTATCCCATATTGAGCAGCCAGGAAATGTCACTGGGCCAAGGCTTTTGGTCTCTAGCACTGCTATATCTTCTATACTATGCCTTCACCCAGGTGCTGCACAGTCCTGGCACAGCGTGACATAACCTACCTGGGATATACGACCCAAGATGAAGTAGAGTGCAACAAATGCATCAAACACAGAATACGCTGCGTCGCCCTGCGTCGCGCTGCGTTGTGTTGCGTTGCGTGGGATGTCGTGCATCGCATTTTTCGTCAAGGTGAAGACGTTCTGCGCGTCACATATTCACCTTCCTATTCTGTTGCAGGTGGCAGTGACGATAGTGCCCTAATGATATGTTTATCTGCTCGGTCTGATGAATTCTTACAAGTCAAGAGTACGAATGCCAGGGTCCGGGTTTACCTCCTTCGTCTTCAGACGGGACGGACATAAAATCCCGGGACTGTGCTAAGGTATTGCGTGAGCGGGCTGGGGTAGCCGGAATCTAAGCTCACCTCATCAATCAGGGCATATCTTTTGTCTTTTCGCCTCGGTGGACCCATTTGACTTACAACCAACTGCTGGCTGTGCTTTGGTCTGCCTAGGATCAACACGAGGCACAGGAACAACTACGCCCAAATAAGCAATGACAAAGACTGACAAGCTTGCTCAGGGTTGCTTTTAGTGGAAACTCGATTTGCAAATGTCTAAAGCAACTTGATCACGGTATTGCGCGCTTCTGTGAACCATGTACCTCACTCAATGTGATTTTCGCTTGTTGATACAAGAAATATTGGAAGAGAATCCTATCAAGTCAGATGCCGCCAGGAAAGCAGACAGCTGAAACGAGTACCTCCGTTGCCTCTTTCCCGGGCGAAAAAAACTCCTTGTGTCCCAATCCAGCATGCTTGCCAGATAATGTTCTTCAAAGGTCCATGAATAGACAACGCAAACGACTGCCCGTGACTCAAACCTGGGCTCCACACTCGAGTGGAAGAAAACTGCGCAACCAGACAGACAGCTCATTCGCGAAGAGACAATGAGGCACTGTTGGAAAAAAAATGACCGTGGACTTTTTTTTTTGCCACCGAAACTGAGCCCAAGCACATTTTCTTTCCTGATCCAGCATCTTGAACAACTGGCCTCCAATCCCGAAAACCCCCCTCTGGCACCACACCACGCCGTCAGGTTCCTGTAGGACCCCGGCATTGTTTGCTGTTTCCTCTGTTCATAAACCTACCCCTCGATCCCAAATAGACCTATAGTGGGGTGCAAAACCGTCGTCGCACGTAAAACGCCCAATTCGCCCAAATTCAGACCCCCAACCACCCCCACCCTCCCCAATACCGCACCCTCATGTAGGTAGATCGAATAACGTTGCAAAATGCTCCCAGTGTGATCCAACAAGATGGGAAAGCGGTAAATCAAACTAGACAATATCGATTATCTGGGTCATGAACGGGTCATCGGGGCCTCTTCCATTTTCGAGGCCCGCGTCATCGAATAATAATAGAAAAAACGTATGATCATAAACCCCCACCCCCCCGAGACGCCAAGTCGTGAGACGTAGAGATGTAGTTCGTCATCGTCATCGTCGTCGACCCTTGCTACGCGAAAGTCATGTCGCCTTTTCTGTGATGTATGACCTCTAACGTAGAACCCAGGGTGTGGCCGAGGTATCCAATCATGGCCTTGCTGACTTCAGGGTCCTCAGAAAGATCGGCACAGACTTCTCTAAATTGGGCGTACACCTCCTCAAGCTTCCGCAACTCGCGCGCTAGGATTTCTAGCTCGAGCCAGCGACCCTCTTCACCCATGAGCGTATATGCTCCCAGGCTCACGCCCAGGGCATTCGGCGAGGCCGCGGCGGCCATCCCGCCGGGCTCAAAATACGTATGAGACGCGTTCTTGTAAAACGATGTGATCTTGCCAATAACAGTGGCGAGAAGCATGGCTGCAGTGTGCGTCCCGGACCGGCTCATGCACCTGGGGCAGCTCAACATGGATGCGCACCCCTCCACGGCTTTCCGATTCAGCGAGAGAACAATGTCGAATGGAGGCGAGGCCGGTGATGACGCATTGTGAAGCGCCTGAAGCGATTGAAGACAAGCCGTAAAGCACGTGCAGGACCCAGAGGAGCCCCCCGAACCAGAAGATGTCGACTTGTGCCGCGGGCTTGGGCGGAGATGCGGCGTTGCTGACGGGCTCGGGAAGTAGTTGGGTGGCAGGGTGCCGGGAGTCGGGAGCTGTGAATGGCTGTAGGCATACATATCTTGTGTGCTCGGGTCTGGCCAAGTTCCCATGGGAGCCGACATTCCAAAATCATACGAGTGAGAGCGACCGTGGCCCATCGGCGTAGTCATGCCGGGAGACTCAACAAACTGCGATGCCATATCGTTCGGCGGTGTCCAAGGCATACCGGTCGAGTACATGTCTCCGGTCATTGTGGAATCGCCATGGCCAGCCGGGCTCGTCTCGACTCCCATCAAGGCCAAACCTGACATGGAATGACTCCGACTCATACCCCCGTCGACGCTCGTCGGGGGGGTATGCCAGCCGGTCTCCAGCTTGTATAGGCCAGGGACGTTCTGATGGGAGTATACCATGCCCTTGTCGTCGGATCCAGGCGACAGGCCCGACATATCTGTGGGAAGCGAGCTCTGCAAGTTGGAGCTGCCGTCTGATTTGGGCTTTCCGGCTCTGCTCGAGGGCGAGTATCGACATTCGATCCCGCAGGCAAGACACCGGGAACATATCGGGCGGGCCTTTGAACATTTGACCTTTGCGAGAAAGCAGCCGTCGCAAGATGCGCGCAGCCGCTGCTGGCGGGGCTTCGAGGATGCCATGATGGCAGTGAGTGTGGCGGGTCGAAGTGTTGCGGTATGTGAGTTATGTGTGTGCGTGTGTGTGTGAGTGGTGTGTGTGGTGTATATGTATGGATGTCTATGTATCTTGGTGGTTCGACTCGACGCTGGAAAGTCTAGATGGCGACGGGAACGATTGTGGACATAGTATATAAGAAAAACGGGATCCTCGAGCGGCGAGGCGAGGGAGGAGAGGCAAAGCGGCAGCGCGTATATGAGTTGGATGCAGCTTGTATTAGTCGGAGGGAGGGGTGGGGATGAATTACAATATAGCGTTTTGGCGGGTTGAGGTGTGTGCAGGATGAACTACGTATGGTGGCAGCGAGAGTGGGCTGTGGATTGTGGATTAGGAGAGAACAATAGACCACAGAAGAGACAAAACGGAAACCGTCACAGCCATTACCCAGAGCTTCTTCCTTCAGCGGGGACAGCACGAGCGAGCGGTAAGCTGGCCTTGCGTGGAGGAAGCGTGCTTGGGGATAATTAAGCTTAGGAGAGCGAGAACGAGGGAGAGGTGCAAGAGGTGCTCAGAGGTCAGAGGGTGATGGAACAGCCGTATGCTTAAAAGGGAACGAGGATGCCCGGTTAAAAGAAGCCGCCGCGCTAAAACCCGAGTGAATTTTAGAGACACACGACCCACTTGGGCGACGAAGTGTTTGGTGTGTGTGTGCGTGTGTGAGACTGCTCGACTGCTCGCCTGCGGGTCGAAGCGCAGGCCAGTCTAGTGTGTGCGTGTGCGGTGGTGCAGTGGGCAGTGGGTGTAGCGTCTGCCGTGGAGAAAAGAAAGAATGGGTGTGTTTGCTGGATCCGGGAGCACTGCCAACGGATCCCAATACCAGCCGTGCGGCCAGAGCGAATAAAAAGCCCACAGAGCATTCTTGAGCGCCCTCTCGACGCCCGGGATCTCGAGATACTCGACTGATTGAACGAAAGCATGGGGGACCCAGGAAATGTGGGATGAGGCGCCCTGAGGTTGGAGTCGCTGGCTAGCAACGCGGTATCATCACGAGAGGCAGTGGTCTGCCCACCATGCTCCATCTCCATGCCCGCCTCCATGCCTCCCTCCTCCTAGGTCGACCTAGCTAGGAGCACCCGATGCTTGACACTCTCAATTAGGGACTCCCCGGCGCCAGAAGAAGACAAGGGCATTTCCATTAGCAAGGAGCATGCAGTGGTCAAGTGCACGCACTGCTCTCGAAGCCTCCGGGGCCAAAACGAGGCCACTTCGAAAAGAATCGCGAACCAACAAGTACCTGCCAAACCCACTCTCGACAGAGGCCCAACGGTGGTCTGATAGGAGGCTGACCGAGGGAGTCCAAAGCCATCCATAATCTGGCTATGGAGAAAATGTGTTGGCGAGTGGATGACGCAGTGACGCCGTTTGTCACACCCACCCACACCCACCCCCAAGGTGGTTGGGTCCCGGATACTGCGGTAGCCAAGTAGTATGCGACAGGCGGGGCGGTGACGTTAGCGGGGCGACGGTGAGAAAATGGTGCGGCGGAGCGTTGAGAAACTGCTAGTACAGAGCACTGATTGATGGTGGAGTGTTGCTGATGGTGCTAATGGTGTGGCATCGCTGCCGCATCCCAGGTAAGGCCTGACATGCGACAGGGCCGCCCACACTGCCCACGCAGCCCACGAGTGCTGCCCAAGAGAGCGTCGACGACATCGACGACTCCAGACACCAGAGCCACAGCACCAGACACTCGAGCCGGAATTGTAACCAGTCTCCGCAGTTGCAGCTAGGTTGCCACTTAAAAATACGATGCAGGATACATGCATGCTGCAAATAGAGCACCTGCAAGGCGAGGCAACCTGCTACGCAGTCGGACAGGTCCAGGGTCTGGAGGCGCTCTCCAACCAGCGTCGACGAAGCTCGCCAACAAATTGGACGTGTCCTGTACAAGTCGCCAGCAGCAGGACTGCCTGTTTGCGAACTTACACAGGACCTAGCGATCCGGGGGGCCCGTGACGAGTGACCACCGAGTCTGAGTTGTGCTGTGTGCTTGCTCTGTAATGAATTGGTGAGTTGCCCAGACACCAGTAACCATACAGGCATCGAGATTGAGGGCTGAAGTCGGCGGCTCACGCGCCAGGGGCTCGTGGCCGTGGGATAGGTGTCTAGGTGTAGGAGTTCAAGTGCAGTGCACAGCTGCACAGGGTCATGGCTGCTGAATCCTCATCTTGTGGGTTATGGAATTTTAGATTGGGGATTGGCACCCAAGTAAATCGCTTTCAAGAGATTTATAGAAGGAAATGAGAATCGACACTGGTTCTCCATCACGCTCTGCTAGACAGATGTTCGATGACGACTAGAGTGGGTGAACTGAAGCTCAGCGCGCGCCCTTCCCCAAAGCTGCCTTAGCTGAAAGGGGGGAAGGGGCGGGGAGGGAAAGAGGGGTGGTGTGGCGTGAGCGGTGGCCGCGACCAATTGTGCAGGTACTGCATAAGGATACGGATACCTTACCTCAAAAAGCTCTCCAACTTGCTTGAAGCTGGAAAGTTCGAACTGGGAAGGATCAAGGTTCACCTACCCGCTGCAAGGTCCTCGAGACTTGATCATGGTGAAACAAAACAACGCCATTTCGCCACTGCGTCGCGAAATAACTTGCCGTTCTGCCAAAGCGCCGTCCTGCTGGAGCGCCCTTAAAGGTCGATGTTCATTTCCCATGTTCCATCGTTCCGCGATGCCGTGCGGGCTGAAGCTCACATGGCCGGGCAGTCAGGGCCTGAGCTAGATCTGTGTCCAGCGTAGCGTCGGAGAATTTCAGTTTGCTTACGAAAGGACACCACGACCTGACTTTTGCGAGGCAAAACGAAACTCGTGGGACACGGGCCAATCACTGCGAGGGTTATCATGATTAATCAGATTAGCTAAGGTTGAAGTAGGTACGGAGGTACGTGGTACTTGATCAAATAGCTTTTGGCAACCATCATCAATCTCCCAAACCGCAATTGGATGATGCTTGACCTACTTTCCCTATCAGGACTCTTCCGCTCTCGGTCTGCGATCTATGTCCTGGTGAGCAAACCCAGCTGCGGTCTGGCTGCGGTCTGCACTGCACTGCGGCATCTGGTAGCTCAGAGAGCAATTGGCAATAATCCAATAATCTAATACGCCATATCTGTGTACAGGAGCTTGCAGGGAAAGAGCAGCCAGACACCCACAGGGTGCAGAAAGAGCAACCGCGGATGCTAGGTGGATGCTGGGGCGAGTGAATCAAGTCATTCTTATCGTTGCCAGAGATGCGAGGAAGGCACACATTGGACAATGACTCATTTGGCGATGCTGATAGTTGCGATAGCTGTTGATAGCTCAAGTCTCAATGGGCTGTCCTTCCCGCGCACAGGGACTCGGCTGGCATTCTTCGAGTTCTAATTAGTGAGTTCTCGATCGAGCCCAGCCTCAATATTCCATATCTATTCCGCAGCGAGCCCCGGATTCCCGCTGGGAACCAATCTCGTGTTATCGTTATCTCTGCCTCTCTTTCTTTTCGTCTTTCGCCCTCGCACACCCCATCCTTTCATCCCTTGCCCTTTCTCCGCTTCTCGATTGTTAGACCGGCAATATCCAGACGCAGGTGCAACCGCCGCCACCTCCATCACCTAGGCAGACAAACATGGTATCATCTGGATATTGGTTGCAAGTGGCGCACAGTCTAGCAGCTTTTGAGCGCTATCTCCCTTTTCCCACTTCCACGGGCCTTGCCGACAAAGCGGGTCCCCTGGGTGAGAATTGTCAAGGGCTTCCCTGTCTTGACATGCCGCTGGCCATCTGGGTGGCCTGGGCAAGCCATGTTCTCCCACACAGAGTCGATATTGAGGGGTTGATCATGTCGATCATATCGTCGTCGCATCTAAAGGACACCAGGTCTCCTCAAAGCTCAAGCCAGTAGCCCCCATGTTGCAACGACGAATCTGCAGCTCACGATGCTCCAAAACGCTCATGGCGTGTAGCGCACATACTTTCGTATGTGTATCCGGTATCATGGCAGGCTGTCCAGACTTTAGAGAAATGCCTCTCGCTGCATCATTTCTGCAAGCCTCCCCCCCGTAACGAGAGTGGGACAAGGCCTCGGACTTGGAGGCGTTGGTGGCCCAGAAAGAGCAACCCGAAGCCAATTGGCAACAATTCACTCCCAGAGGGTGATGGGTCAAAGTCACTCGCCTAGCCCTTTGGGTTTCGCCGCCCTCGCCCGCGCCTGCAAGATTGCCTTTAGCATCATGGATTGGCACATTGGGCATGAAAGCACAGGCGCGGAACGCTGTCTCTGTGTGTCTAGCGCACGACGTACTCCTACACGACCCGACCAAACCGAACGGCAAAGGGCTCATGCAAAGTATTGACCGCATGGGGGCAGCAGTCGAATCGGACGAAGATGCACTAGATTCCCGGCACATGCAACTGGCATCGCGACGAAGAAAAAATGGAGTTAGTTCGAAGTCCCGCAGACGCCGGAAGATGAGGCGCAGAAGCCCAATCGCCGATGATGATGATGATGATGATGGTGTTGTTCAGCCCCCCCCTGTTGGTCGCAATCATCAGGTCGACTTCCCCGCCATCAGTGCTCTCACCTTAGCAGGCGTCCATTATGCCGCCCTTCCAGCAGTGATCGCCACCAAAGGAGGGCTCTGCGCTCGCGAATACCTTCACCGAAAGCCATGGCTTCTATCCCCCTTGTCTCCTGCCTTCCCCTGCCCTCTCTCAGAGCAGTATATCAGATGGCGATCGGAGCCGACATCCCACAACATCCCCGCTGTATGCCTTAGTGGTTGACGTGGCGCTGCCATACAAGGCGCTAATTGTTTGATAGCCAACCCAAACATTTCCTGTCACGAAACACGAACCTCCGCTCTGGTTCCTCCCACACCACACCCGCCGCATGCCCCCAGAAGCACCAGGAAATCTGCCCTTCTGTCTGTCTCCGAGGGAGTGGCATCTGGTCGATTCCCTGGTCTTCTGCACGTCATTGGTCTCCCAGGCGTGAGGGCTGAAAACCTGCAAAGCTCGGACGTGGAGACATTCAACTACACCGGGCTTGGGAAATGCCGAGACGTTCTTTTCACGCCTTGTGGCGTTACAACCTCTCAACGCTCCTTGTTACCTTGACATCACTCGCCGTGGCGGGTTTGCGTGTTTGGATCCTTCCACCGCTTCAGCCAGAGAACCATGGAACCATCAAGCCCAGCGCCTCACCTCCATCCCCATGTGGTAGGGACAAAGCACAGGCGGGCTACACTAGAGGCCGAGGTCGCCGCCCACACCGCCGACCTCGTTGACTTGCAATGTGGCGGACGAGTGGGTGGCTGCCAAAACCGAATCGATGAGGTCGACCAGCAAGGTGTGTCCCGTATACTACATATGTGCATACATTTGCTCTCAAATACACTTGTACAAGGTATTGGTAATGAGTGGTGTACCAAAAGCCCCATCGACCTCTGTTCAGCTGAGCCAGCCTCGCAGGGGCGCGGGCCCCGTGCTTCACCTCAGCCCGGGGCCCTGGTCAGCCTACGCACATCTCCCCTGACCAGCATTCCCACTGTCACTCATCGAGGTCTGGGATTCCGGTATGCTACAGAACATCATGCTACGCTATCACAAGGGTGCACGATGATCTTCGGAAGGATGCTTGCTGGGGCCAGCACACATTGTTCGATCTCAGCTGTCCTTTTGATGATATCTGTCCGTTGTGTCATTGCTAGGCAGGGATGCCGCAGTTTTGCATGCGTCGCCGATTCGGGAGGAGGGGCTGCCTCTTAGACTTGTTTTTGCAATCATTATGGGTCTCGGTGATTCCTATCAATCCCAGCAAACCGCCAAAAGTCTCACGTGCGCGTTTGTATGTGCACTGTCTCTGGAGCATACATGGGCGATTCGGAAGACTGGCATTTGACCATCACCACCCCCGCTCGGCAAGAAAGGAACTTCGCAGAACCAGCCCCGTGCAGCGATGCCCAGCATTCCTATGGTCTTGACCCAGTATACAGAGCAAGGGTTATCACCTCTGGGATGGCACGATGGCTAGCTGGTTTCCCCCAGGCGGTCAAGACTGGTCCGTCTGCAGTCGGCGTAGATCGACACAAATCATGACTGGATCGTTCGGCACGTATCCATGGCAAAGCGTCCATGCGATTTCCGTCCCTTTGCTCTTACTTGCCACGCTATCGTGCCGAGACGACGTCTGAGGCATAACCGCGCGCGATAGGATCTCGAAGTGGGAAGTAGTGCAGTGAGGTACATCGTGTCACCTGCTTATTGCTGCCCATCGAGGTCTTTGCAGATAGCATCCCTGCGAATGTGTACCTACTGCACAGTGTGCCGCGAGCTCGTTGCGGTGTGCTAGTTTGCTGGTTTGCTTATAAAAGAACTGGGAAAAGGAAACTGACCGGATGCTCTACCCGATGATCACGTCACGGCACCCCAGAAAGCTGGCCTGAGCAGTTTGTCAAGCGAAGTCTGTCGTGCAGTTTGCGCGCCTGATGCTCTGCTCTGAGTAAGATCACGTATCCCAGGAAGGGGGGGGGGGCATGGTGGAAAGCCACCTGGACCCGCGGCGCAAAAGCTGGCTCAACGAAACAGACCGTTGAATACGTCTGCCATAACCACGATGACTGCCGTAAGCAGTCGCCTATTGTTTCGAGCGCCGGTCAAGTCTGGAATGCGTGTAGCTCCAAAAGTCAATCCGGGATAGGAAACACAAGGCGGTTTCACCTCAGAGGAACCAGAAAATCTACACGCACGCGCCACTGCTTGTCTTGGGCCGGAGAAATAATGCACTTGAGCTTCTTTGCTCTGTTCCCAAAGTCGCGTGGACTGCCCCACAGACCTGCCCGTCTTACCCCGAGAGGCACTACACGTTAAGAGTATTTGGTCTCTTGAAGACTCCGCCCCCTTTTTCGATGGTCAACAAAGTAAAGCGCTTTGTTCACCTTTGGCGTGGACTTAGCCCTCGTCACCTCAGCTATAATTTCACCAGCGGCGAACGGCCCTTCCTTTGCTTTGGTCAAGCAGCACACTGGATCTGACGGGTAGATGCGTTGCATATTGTATGTGCGCTTTTGCGAGCTTGTGGAGCCGTCCACCATTTGTACCTCTTCCGCCTTCAAGGTCGGAGCTAGATGAATCCTATGTAACTGCCCAGCTACTATCGAGCATCGCAATCAAGCATCGTAACGCGGGGGACATGGGGAATCCAGGTTGGCCCGGCACGTTCCTCCCGCGCCTCCCGATATCTCCTTGTTCGACTGTACCTGAGCCGGGAAATGGAAGAAGAAGCCGAGGAATCTTCTTGAGGTCTCTTCACCGCACCATATACGCAAACCCTTCCCCGGCAGTGGCAGGGACCCACGAGGTCGTGCAACGGTTTCCTTGTCTCAAAGTGGCAAGTTCCACCGCAAGAGGCAGCTATCCGTCATTCCCAGAGATGCAACTCCCCGTTCCCCCATTCCCCACCGCTAGGGAAAGGGCGATTACTGGATGCCGAGGAGAATAAAAGTCGACGGAACGGAGTGGTGGCCCCGTCATACAGCATATATCATCACACGAGGAGAATGGAGCCGAGGGGAGATGATAAGTCGGGCCACCTCTCTCGTGGCGTGCCCCGGGATATACGTCGCACGCCATGTCTATCGAGGCCGTGGAACACTTGATAGCTGCGATTCGCAGGGGATGGACTACAGTTTTCGGATCAGAGATTGTGGAAATGTCTGAGGTTGCAGGAGAACAAGCACGGAGGGGTGCGTATGATTTGCATAAAAGCCGTGAAACGTCAGGCAGAAAAAGCCCGTACAGCTTATCGCGACGACGTCTCTTGCATCCAGTTCTGGGCTTGGAGATATCAGCCCCCCCCCCCCCCTCTTGCGCCTCCCCGATGTAAATATGTGTTCTCTGTTCCAAACCGAGACCATTTGGGAGGGGAAGATTGATATGATGTATTCTAGAAGGGATCGAGAAAGACAAGACCACCCTTCCATGTCGACATCCATGGCCGTTTACCTTTTGGCGCAGAAAGCAAAGAGTGGTCCGAGTCCATGGATACGTGGGCCAGACACGACCGTGATAGATGCAGTTGTGGAACGACTGCAGAATCGACGACGGGGGAAAGGCCTACAAGCTGTAATCCAGGGCTCAGGATTCCATATTTTACGCTTGTTTCTACGCGACAGTAGGGGAATATTGGATTAACGACCGGAATAGCTAGGGGAGGCGGTAAGAAGTCGGGGAGAGAAAGGGAAATAGAAAGGTAACATGTGAAGAACTGACGTCAGAACTCAGAACCCAGGAAGCACCCCGCTTGTTGGTTGCCTTTGTTGTTTTCTTGCCGCCTTGTCTGCGCGAAATCTTGCCCTGCAGACAAGTTAGGGTATGTTCTGCAGCAAGTGCTTTGGCAGGTGGAAGCATGTGAAGCCACATATGTGTGTGCCTGACCTGATGTTTCTCCCAGGGGGCTGGAACTCTGTTTCTCTCGACGCTCGGGGGAACAGGGAGAAACAGGGAGAAACACAACGGTCGCAGGAAGAAGGGGCTCTTCGGTATCCAGACTTGAGCTCACTTGCTGTCCGCGTCTTTCTGGAGGCGGTCGCTGGCTGCGGCTATCAGTCGTTATCCCGGGCCCCCTTCCCCCCCCCCCCCCCCCCCTTTTTTTTTGTCTAGACATTCGTCGGCTTCTTTCAATCGCAATTTTCCTGTTCCCGTGCTGTCCTTGACATTTCTTCTATCCCGATGTCAGCTGAGACAATATTTGATATCGATATGTAACTGCATCCGCTCGTGATGGTATTCATGCCGTGGAACGAATCACAGACGCGCAGGTTTTTTACCAAGTACCGCTCGGCCCAGGAATGAATGTCGTTGGCTGTATCAAAGCGAGCACAAATCCTTGACACTCCAGCCCTTGATCGGACCATACGGAAAGGAGGCCGATTGGGAAATGCCTAGGCAGCGCTGCCCACCTGTTCGCCAGGTTGCCTCCCTCTTCCAGCCCATCACAATACGAGGCGGCCGATGAGGGGTCACCTTGCCGTCGCCGGCGTGCCCTATCCACTCCCAGGGGGGCTGTCACGCATTCTGGGGTGTGACAAACTGGGGCACAGCGAGCTTCGATGTATGACTGTTTTTTTTTTGGGAATGCGAACGGCAGCCAGTTCCTCCGAGCAATGCCCCCTTCGTCAGCCGTACCACGCCCGGCACTTGAGATTCTCAGCCCGCCCGTACACACCACATTGTCGGCGGTAGAGAAGAATTGGGGAAAACAGAAGAGCGCCTTCTCCCGTTCCTGCGTCAGGCTCTCTGCAGCCCGTCGCCGAGTCCAGATTGGCTCTTCCACCTCGACGATCAGCCGTTGGGCCCGTTAGTAGGCTGGCAACCTACACAAGCGTAGCGAAATCAGCTCTTGTTTAGTTGCTTACCCACCACTACGCCGCGCGACTCAGCACGTCTGGCTGTCTAGATGGAACCGGTTTCCTCTCCCGACATGTGTAAATAAATCGGTATTTGAGAGGCGTCGCGGCACAGTGAGGTGAGGTACGATGGGCAGATAGATGGAGTAGAGATAAGCGAAGAAGGTTTAGGCCACCCCCTACCGTGCCTGCTATTTGCTGGTGGCGACATCTAGACGGTGCTTACCGGGTATTTCGGCCGGCCTTGGTTCGAAGACTCGAGCAAGCCCGATCCGAAGGAGATAAGCGACGCGCGCCCACTGCCGCCGCGGGTAACAGATACAAAGAGGACGAAACGGAGGGCAAAGTAGCAGGAACATGAGCACTGACGTTGAAGCCGGCCGTAAAGGACCTCCGGGTCTGTCCCCCGCTAATCGCTATCGCAGGGCCCACTCAGCCCTACACGGCGGGCAATAAACTTCAAGATGTGCTCGTATGCAGTGAGCGCGGCAATAGCATGGACCGCTCCATCTTGGAGTGTGATGAAGGGAGCAGACTCGCCACCGTGATAGCTTCCAACAACTCCTACTATGCCCGAGTCGGACCCCTTCTCCCTTCTCGTGGGGGTCATTGGTATTGTGCCATCGAATATTTGTCAAGATGTCGGCACTGGACTGAGGCGGGGGGGGAGGGGGTCCCACAGGCTGTTCGGGGTTCGGGAGGCGTTTGAGGTCCGACATGCAGCTCGAATTCATCCAGAGGCTTCCGTGATGCTTGGTCATGCTAACTTGTCTTTTCGCGGGCCCCGGAGACTGTCAGGGAGTGCTGTGTTGCTCCTGGCAACGAATGCGTGTGTTGTTGGCCCCTTTTTGGGAAGCCATGTGAAGGCTAGGATCCATACCTCTTAGTCTGAGCAAATGACTTGCTGAGAGGACTTTGAACTTTTACATCGGCAGGACTAACGGGTAACAGCAAGGGCATTGCGATGTATCGGCTTCTCGGCTTCCATTACCCAAGCAGAGCTAAGAGTATCTCGGTGCCCCAGGATAGAGTCGAGCACGTCGGTAGGGGATGATGTTTGCCATTGACAATGTCTCTTTTGGGGTTTTAGAACTCTTCTATTTATGATTTGCAACCGGGGTATGTACCAGATTGTCCATTACCTTGCTGAGTGTTTTACTGTCAGGTCCAGCTACACAGAGACAAATATATCACACAATACTTTGGAATTCTCAGTTCCCCCACAACTTGAATCCATTTCTTGAAGTCTCATCAGAGTTTATGATCTCTTTTGAATATACACATGCTGTCTCGCGTTGGTATCGCCTTGGTCTATTTGGTAATGATCCCTTGCCTACATCATAAGCACCATTTAAAGGCCGTTATACGGGGAAATTACAAATTCACAGACCAGTCAGAGCGTCTATCCATCAGCCTATCCTTTTCGTGATACCTGGGGTACATGACGACTACTACCTGAGTCTCCAATCAGGGCTGTCTCGCGGAGGCTTGAAGAACGAGTGGGGTTTGGTCGGGCCATGGCCTTAGTCCTTCTCGGGCTGGTTCTACTGGAGTGTGTCTGTGTGGTTGTGGGTAAGGGTTGCTGGACTTTCAAAGCTGTGCCAAATATCAACTGAACGAAGCAAACTTCTAGGACGAGCTAAACGACATAAAGAGAGAAGGGGGCTACTATCCGTTGACTCCTTTTCCAGCTCGGAGCCGGGCATCAAGGGAATTCAGGGAAATGATGCCCAAGGTCACGGTGGCACCCAGCAGGGGTAAAGAAATCAAGCACAAAAAAGAACATACAACACCAGGGATTCGCTGGTCGTCACCGACCCAACTACTAGTCTGGCCCTCACTGGCTTATCTATGGGAGAGCGGACGGGATCCCGAGTTTTCCAGTAGGTATGGTCGTATGTATTAATCACTCCACTTTAAATCACCTATACACTAGGATCCTGCCTACCTAGAGAATCACCCTCTGAGAAATAAACCCCCGTTCTGAGAATTAAACCTCCGTTCTCAGCCAATCCCCAGACTAACTATCTGTCTCCCACAATGAATGAGAAAAACAAACCAAACACCCCATGATAGATAGGCCTCCTAGAGCCAGCAAGATAAGCTCGCCCCAATTCCCACATATGAAACTTAGTTCCCCTCCTGCCCCTATTCCACATCTACATTATAATATTCTGAAAGTCGAAGAGTTACCATACAAAACCATGTAATTCACACAAAATCCACTGCGCTGGAACACCATGTACGTTTCTAGACGGAACATATATCTAGTTTATCTACACCACCATTTTCAACTTAAAGCACAACATTCAGCCCATCCAGCGAACAGACTTGAACCTAAATACAAAAAAGGGACCAGAGGGCCGTAGATCGTAGGCAGTACTAATGTCGCCAGAATCAGCAACTAGCGGGTTTAGCTCAGTTGGGAGAGCGTCAGACTGAAGCCAAACTTCATCATCTATCTGAAGGTCATGTGTTCGATCCACATAAACCGCAAGAGTTTATTTTTGCGCATTTGGTGGAGTATGCATGCAGTTCATAGCCAGGACCAACTCCTTTTGTGCTTCAGGCACTAAACACTTCCACACACAACACAAAACATCATAACAACTTACAATTCCATTGTGCTATCTAAGGTGGGTGAATAATACCCAAGGACCCAATCCATATCCATGCATGATCCCTGAAGTTAAGCTACGTGCGTGGTCCAAAGAACAAAACAAAGCAATACCCTAAGTATATCCTGCCCCTCAGACGAGACGCCCACTGCTGGATGGTAACCTAAATGATGATGTGGCTCAAGGAAACCCCGGATAGCAACCCGTCAGCTAGCCGATGTGATACGGCCTGGAGAGCATTCTCAGCAACCCCCTGCATGTCTCTAAGCTAAATAACGCAAACACCTCTGGATTGCTATTCTCTATTTCACCTTCCAGCTTTCGGCCAACCAAATTACTCACTCCCCCTGTGCGCCCTAGCCGAATCCTCACTCCTCTCCTGAACTTTTGCCTTCAGCTCACTCCGTACCAACTCCGCATTTTTCTTTTTCTCGGCAGCCGCCGCCGCCGCCGCAGCTCCAACAGCGGCTTTGGCCTTCTCAACGATGGCTTTCCATTCGGGGTTGCCACTGGGGTGTTCTACTGGCTGCTGATGTTTCTGTTGATACTGGCGAACAACGCGTTGTGCCTGGCGCATCTTGCACTTCATGTGGTAGCCAGGCTCGTTTGCCTTCCGCCACTCGAGGTATGCCTCATACTGCTGTTGCTTGATCGGGTCGTGATCGCGCGGCTTCTGCGTCACGGGGAAATGGGGACGGTTAATCTTGCGATCCGGGCCAAACAAAGGCGCGCTCGGGGCTATGTATGGCGGAGCAGGGGGTGGCATAAATGGTGTTACAGTGGGGGTAGGTAGGATCGGCTTCAGTGTCCCTGGTAAAGTAGGAAGAGGTGGCAGAGTAGCCCCAGGAAATGTGCTAAATTCATTGATACCAGAAAGGCTTTGTAGCGCTCCTACGTTGACGGGTAGTGTCACCATGGCTGGTGCTAGCGAACTGAAGGGGTTTACGACGTTGTCGAAGGCGCTTGAGGCTGGTGGGGCTGCCATGTCTGGGTTTTCCATGCATGGCAGAGGGATCTGCTGCGATATCAGGTCAAGGACACCACAGCCTTCGGCCATGCCGAAGGTGGCTGGAGGCATTGACCGCTGTAGAAGGGCGAGCATTTGCTCCGGCAACATTGCCACGTTGGGCGTCGCCGCCTCGAAGCTGGTGATATTACCTAGTCCAGGGCCGAATCCCGAAGGCGGAGGTCTCGAAAGTGAAGGAGAGGCCTGCGGAAACAAGTTCGTAAGCGGAGTGCGAGTGATCTTCTTCGGAGAGAGGACTGGCACTCGCGCCCTGTCGAATGTCGACCTGAACTCCGCCGCGGTAGGATTCAGCCTTTGGGTTTGACCATCACGGCGTGCAACATCGTGAGGGTCCTGGATGGATTGTGCTGCCGTATTTGCTGTTGTTGGAGCTGTTGAAGGATCTGTGCCCCAGCTGTGACCGCTGCCACCTGTCCAATAGCCGGAGTCCCCGGAGCGTTTTTCCTCTGTTGTGCGAATTCGGCCAATCAGTTGCTGTGTAGCTCTCTCGATAGCCTCTCTTGTTGACTCGGTGGTTCCGGCGTTTCCTTGGGCGGCCACACCGTCCTTGACCTTTACAGCAACTATAGCAGGATCTGTAGCTATGGGATCTGAGATTGACGCCTTCGATCTCTGGCTTATACTGCACGGGTATTGTTGGGCGTTCTGTAAACGGCTGACCAAATTCTGGAAACGGGTTTGATCGCTCCCGGTCAACTCTTGCTGCGCATCGTGGGTCTCTGATCCCATAGGGCGGATGCCACCAATGCCGGAGTCGGAGCTTTGGCCTTGGCTTTCGGTCCTCTCTCTTCGGAAATTGACTGGGCGGGAGCTGAAACGCTGCGTCGCAGAGCTAGGCAAGTTCTTAGGTCCGAAGATATTTTTGGCTCGGCTGAGCATCTCGAGAAGGTCAGATGGAAGGGCGTTCGAAAGGTTTTTCTCGGGAGAGGAGCTTCTGCGGATGTCATCCAGCTTGATAACGGGCCTCAGCTCTCCGATTGATTCCGACAAGGCACTGTCTCGCGAGGAACTAGTCATTTCCACCGGTACCACATCGAAGACGAAGCTGTTGGAAAGTGTAATCTCCTCGCCATTGACGTTCATTGTCATTTGCTTGATGCTCTTGAACTGAACCGGAATTCCATCGCTAGGCTTGGTTCCAGACAACGAAGATGAGGTTGACGGGAATCTATGTGCCGGGGCAGAGACAATCATCTCCCAAGGCGCTTTATCCTCCCTTGGGCGGTAGTATACGAAGTGGTCGGTCCGGATGTCTTCCATCTCGACCATAAATGGAGATGAAATCTCGGAGCTGCTTCTCCCACTTCTCCTATTCCTCGTCATGGAATCCTTCTGAAAGGGACTGCCAGATGAAGCACCCTCGATGGCTGTCCTGCGCCAATCGGCCGAGGCGATTCCTTTGGCTTTGACATTGGACGCCGATGTTTCTGAAAAGTTATTTGTCCTGATCCGGAGACCCGAAGTCCTGATGCGACTTTGGCCCCTGTTGGATAGGGGAAGGTGGCTTCTGTCTGACATGTTGATGGGTGCTCACGCCACGTAGCTGCGGTCTTCTAGAAGCAGGTTGACTGTGAAAGAATCCAAAGAACCGCTCAACCGAGTATTGAAGGGTGATCTGAGAGAAGATTCAGTGTTAGAGATGCCCCCCCTGAAACTCGTCTTCTGCGGCGGCGTCTGGGGGACATGACAAGTCCCCTCGAGAGCAAACGGACCAACAAAACAGAAACGCAAACACTACCTGCGGATGCTGAATGCTGCTCTCAACCGGATTGCTGCCACCCCGTGCTACGTAGAGAGCACCGAGGTCTGTTCGGAATGATGTCTAGGGCACTAGTCTATTAATATCAAGGGCTGAAGACTAGGGACTGACTTGTTGGCATCCCTGAGAGAGCCCACAACACACTAGAAAAGGAGACAAGAGATAGTGACCTACATCTAGGCGTTCATGCAGCCGGCTGATATGCTGTCGGACTGGCTCAAGTGGCTTACAACCCCTTTTACAACTGGCTTGGACAGCTCCGGGAGCGGAGAATGAGCGGGCTCCAAAGTTTGAAACGAGTGTTGCTGAAATTTAAACGCCGCTCTGGAAGTTTGGCGAGATGATTTTTGCTTGAAGTCTCGGGGAACGTCTGGCTGTGTGAGGCGTACCGATGATATGTTTGGGCTGAGGTGCGTCGAGAACAAGTGGCAGCCCGAGTGCGGCCAGAAGCTTCTGATGTCAAACAGGAGACCAAGAATGGCTGGAGGATTAGGGTGTTTGGTTCACTGATAGAAACTGTCCGCCGAGTTGAAGATGAACGAAATAAACAAGGCCTGGTGTGCTGATGGGGATGGGTTGCGATCAAAGCCAGCTATGTCGTTCAAAGTGTATCGTCCGACCAAAAAAAGGGAGCTAGGCTTCTGTCGAGTCCAAAAAGTCCAAAAAGCAGAGAGGAAGAGAGAAGAGATGTCGTAAAACTGCGAACAGACGCTATAACCACAATCTACCCAAAAAAGGCCGGTGATGGCTGGATTCCCGACTGCGCTCTGGTAGTTGGGGATGATGAGGGATTGGCCGCAAGGACAAGGTCAAAAGGGCCAACCCAGAGATTTGAGACGAACGAGACCCTGGCTTTTACGAGGAAGGAACCGATAGGTCGACTTCGATATGCTCCAGGTCGAGTAGCTGCGTGGAGGTACCTGCTCGCCACCTGCTGGCATTGTGATGCAGTCGCGAGAGGCAACTCCTTCCCTCGCTATCACTGCGCTTCCTCCATCTCGATGGAGGAGAATTCGGGGAGGAAGGGGCACGAAACAAACTTCACCCAACAGAGACAAAAACATGGAAACTTTCCAACAGGTAGGCAATCCACAGTGCACCGAATTCAAGAGAACAGAAATGCATCTCAACCCTCTATCCCATTAGCTGGATATAGGTCTAATCAAACCTAAACCAAACAGAATCCGCATTCTCGGGGAATCGACCACCAATTGAAGCTCAACAAGGAGAGAAACACCATAACGACCCAATCTCATAAAGTGCCATTTCATAACCTCATCCCATCCCATATTTTCGCCCACGCCCACGCCCACGCCCACGCCCACGCCCAAGAGACGAATCCAGTACTATTACCCAATACTTTAGACATTACTCCCTCTCCCCCTCGGCCCCCACGCTACCCTGTATCAACGCCCCCAGCTCCCACGGATTAAGCGTACTCCTCCTCCTCGACGCGACCCTGCTCGTCCGCCGTTCCCTTTTTCGGGGTGGCAGCGACCTCTCCTCGGGCCTGGGCGCCAGCTCATCCACATCATCATCTCCCATCTCCATCACCGCTCCCTCGACACCTCCATCCGACCGCGTACTCCTCGCGGCGGCCGCTGCATCGGCAGCCTCAGTATCCGCGGTCGCTGCCGCAAGACTCACCCTTTTCTTGCTCCCGCCCCGTAGCGCCTTGAGCTTTGCGCGCACTCGGGCCGCGTCGGCTTCACGTTCGGACGCTGCGAGCTTGGCGGCGATGGTGGCCATGGACAGCGGCGACTGCTGTGGTGGTGGGAGAAGGCTTCCTCCCGTCCGCGGCAGGGGCAGACGCGAGTTTCCGCGTCGTGGAGAGCGGTCTCGGCTTGGGGTTGGCTGGACGCTGGGTAGAGGCGGAGGAGGCATGACGTCCGTGCTCTTGTTAGAGAGGGCACTGCTATTTCCTACAGTACTAGTGGTAGATGCCCCAGACGCGCTCCGGGTTGGCTTGGCCGTGGGCGGCTCGTTATCATCCGGTTTGGGTCGTGTAGTCCGAGTGGAGTTTGGCCGTGTAGGACCAGCGGCTGGTGCTGGCCTCCTGGCCGATGAAGGAACTGCCACTTTCCTGTCCTGGAATCTGGGAGTCGGAGATCGCCGTCCCCGTGTCCTTGCGGAGGAGGTGGTTGTAGTCTTCGGTGCAGAGTCATCTGGAGTTTGAATAAGCTGCACGCTGCTTGCTGACGATGCGGATGCGGACAAATCCGCAAAGGAGGGAAGTGCCGTGTCCTCTTGCTGGACCGGCGGGAGTGGCTGGGCAACCCTCTTCCTTGGTGAATGCTGGGGTTTCTCTAAGTGGGGTGGCGGTAAAGGTGCTTCTGATTTGAGATCCCAGGTATTTTCCTCTGCGACCGTTGTGAAATCAATTGGGGCAGGGCGCTTTCGTTGATTCAGTTGTCCTACTCCACCCCTATTGCCTGCTGTGTTGGAGTCACGCAATGGAGAGAGTTGAGGCGGCGGAGGCAGTGGTGGTGATTGAAGCATGAGGGACTGCTCAAGTATCTCGACGTTCGGCCCTTCCTCGTCAAAGTCATCAACATCCGCATCGTCCTCAAATATGCTCGAGTCGCAGTCGCTCACGTCGGGGTCATCCAGCTCCGGTGGCGCAACGTATCGCAACCTTTCCGCTGGGCTAGGTGAGTGCGTCATGCTGACCTCTTCCGCGTCCTCAGGAACAGCCGATAAGCGAAATCCCACACCTTGGGAGGTCTCCTCAACGTTCTGCACTCGTACTGGGCTCAGCCTCAGACTCATCTTCAGTTCCTCCATGTTCACCGGGCGGCCATTGACCTGCATCCTTCTGCGCCATCCGTCAATGAGATGGACGGCCTCTTTCCAGCGCGTCTCCATCTTCTCCCAGCCGTCGCGAAGTCTGTGAATCTCGTCTTCCCGCACGACGACCTCCTCAATGGGGACAAAAGAGGGGTTCGTCAGGATGGTGCGCAAATGTTCGAGGAGAGACTCAATTTCAGCCGACAACTCGACACAGTTCGCCGGTAACGGCAATGCGTGGCCTTTAGCGTCCTGTACGGGGCTCGCGCCTGTGCCTGCGCCATCCCATCCGCTCATTTCCTTGAGTTGCTCTGTGAACTTGCGGATCAGGCCCATGAGTGTCTCGTTCTCCTCGCTGAGGCCCTTAGCTAATTCGGCGAGGAAGGAATTTGCCTCCATGCGCAGGTCGTAGCCATCACTAGTCGTGGCACCGTTCGCAACCATTTGATCACAATCAGACCCAACCTCTCCTGTGACGACAATTGTTGTGATGCCGGGACTTTTGCTGGCCCCGCGCGCCCTGCTCGCCTCCGAGACTGCCTTCTTGAGCCCGTCAATCTGGCGGTCCCGCTTGCGCACCTCGTTCGCGCAGGCAGCCCTTGTCTGTCCAACTAGCACTTTGGTTCGCGCCGCCTCCTCCTTTAGTCGGTGAATTATCACCTCGGCGGTTTTGAGCTGGGTCCGCATGGCGACCTCGGAAGACTCGCTGATGCCTACCTTGCGCTGTGCCTCGACATTTTTCTCTTGGAGTCGTTGGATGTCATTGGCTTGCCGCAAGGACTCAGCGCGTACTGTGCGCAGCGTGGTCGACAAGGTCTCGCGGTGCTCGGCATCGCGCTGGGAGCGGGCTAGTCAGTATCGTTGTCGCTGCGGTGCAAAAAGAGCAGAAATAAACACTCACATCGCGTCTGAGGATGAGGTCATTCACCACCGACATAATACGGCCCATGGTGGCCCCGATCTCGCCATCGCTGTTGCCGGGACGAGTAAAGTCGATGCTCTGGCCATCGTGGAGCAGGCCGCGCGAGAGCAGCTGGTTGTTGATGTACAGCGACGCCGTGCGCAGGTTGTCGAGCTCTATCATGATGACGGGCTCGTTGAGTGCATCCAAGTTGTGGCAGCTGCAGTAGACGTGTCTGTGTTGTGGAAGTGTCCCAATTCGGATCGCCAGAAGCACACCTCGAGGTCTGGAAGCAAAAACACGACTTTGCTGTGTGCGGGACGGCGGGCTGCAAACCTGGAAATCAAAACTTGCTGGCTCCTCATTGGCACTGCAGAGGCAATCTCGAGCCGTGGCACTGTTTATTTGGCGGGGCGTTGCTGTAGGGATAACGTCAGCTGGTATTTGCTGGGTCACTAGCTTGCTTTCAACCCTAACCCTGAAGCGGCTTGCCCCCGCTCGAGCCCTCGGTCTAGTCTAAACCCTAATCTTAGTGCCGTGGGGAAACCTGCTAGGGCCTGGCTGAAGATTGAGGCCAGTGAGGTTACATGCGAAGAAACACACACTTACCAAATGTTCCTGAGTATCATCTGGAAATCTCACAAAGGCAACAGCCAAACAGGGTTGACGGGATTGTGGGAAGAGTATGAGAAGAAATCCCCACTTCGGACCCCCCAAACTGGTGGGCAACTTCCCTTTAGCGAAGAGATCAAACATCTAACCATATCTTCGACACTATACAATCCCTAATTCCCACCATACCTTTCACATACGACCTGAGCCCAGACTCTCTCTGCATACCGCCGCAGGTTCTGAATATTAAGTACAAAATCTCCCTCTTGCGGGCTTGGATCGCGAAGAAAAAGAAGTCGAAATCCTAGTACTAATGCCCCCCTAGTGACATTGTATGATACTGGATTTGTCGTCTCATCGCGGGTGATGGTGATTGACTGCCGTTTCACCGGTTCGAGAATACCACCCTGCTGTAACATAGCAGCAGCCCGTCTACACGTGATCGCTCCTTGTGGACGCGAGATTTCTTCCTCCCATTTCTCTAGCAGAATATGGTATTGCCGGCGGTCGAATTTCGCTAGAATGACGATCTTGACTTCGTGATTTGATGTCCGAAACCGCCACCGCATGTCGTTGTGAAGTCCGTCTAATGTTTGGGGATCTCCAGCCTCAATGACTAGTGTTGGCCACTTGCCTACTCCTGCACGTTCCGGCCATGGACCGCCTGTCGAATCGCCTTCTCCGCCGTCTCCTCTAGGATGGCCTTCTTGCCGAAATGTTGTAGTACCTATATCTTCCCAAATATCCTCCCTATCATTCCGGACAAGCTGGCTATAATACCGCATATAAAGTCCTAGATGAAGGGTCTCGTGTAGCTTGGTTGGGATCGCTCTCGTAGCGGCGAAAACGGAACTCACGACGTCGCTTCTCTCGCTCACGCTCGATTCCGGTAAAATGAATAGGAGTGACGTCTAACTAATTAGTATACTATACAGAAATAAGAGGGTTATGCCATACTTGTGACGGTAAGGAAATCCCCAGTAATGCTATTAATTACGTCGAAGAGATCTTGCACATTAGTAAATCGCACGGTCTTGGGATCGTTATCTGACTTTGATTCTACCGAAGTAGGCATAGTAGACGCTGATAAAGCCGATACTGACATAGATGCAGCTGATGGAGATACCGCCGCCGGCGGTAGCGGCGCCTTGCCACCAGATGCCTTGACTAGAATGATAACGAGTAAGCATGCAATCCTGGCAATAATAGGAGAGCGGGATTGGCCTACAGGGTAGCAGGATTGCGGCTACGACGTGGTTAGCGAGCTCGAACAAATTGTCCTCAACATGCATCTAGGCCAGAATTTCTCTTGCGAGGACCTTGCGCCCTTGGTACTCCAGAAACTGGAAGAAGGATCCGAGGATGCACGCAGCGCGGTTATGTCTAGGGCTGGTTCGACCAAACCAATCGAGCTTAACGTTCACCTTAAGACTGGCAAGCTCCGGGTCCGAGATGGCGGACAGCTCCGAGGACAGCGAAGACTTCTTGGCTGGGTGTTCGGAAATCGGCGCCAAATGGCGCAGGGGATCGCCCCAATCCATGATGTTGCTGCGTATCGTTCTCGGCTGCGGCTGCAGGGACTTTAGAATAGCCAATTGGGGCGAAAGCTCAGAAATGGTGGATGGGCGCATAGACCAGCTGCCGCGGGGTCCTGTTTGCATATATGTGGGGTCTTTTATGGGGCTTTCGTGGTGGGGTTTCACTAGTTACCCCAACTTTCCTCTGAATTTTGGTTCAGTCTTTGACCACTGTAATTCTTCCCTTCCACCACCCGCCTACAACACTTGTTCCTTCCATTGCCAAACCCCTTCCAATCGCCCTGCATTTACGCATATCCTACTTTACACCATTATCCATCAAAAGCCATCCGTCCATATGGCCGATGGCAAGAGAGAAATCGCCCAGCTCGGCTGGCTCGACAAGAAAATGATCACCGAGCCCTGACTGGCTCAACAAGAAAACAATCGCCCAACTCGATCCTGTCGCTCTACCCGCCAACGCCTACAGAGACATCTCCTGACTCCCCCACGCCGTCTGTGAGTTTGCCGGTTTCTAGCGTCGATATGATCATCGCCGAGCTTCGTAATCGCAGGTGTGGCCGACCCCAGGTGAAAGAGGAGTGGTGGTGCATCAGCCTCAGCCGTAGCCAGTTCAACACTCTCGAGGCACGTATTAAGGCGGACAAGGACATCTACTGGTCAAAGTAGGTAATCTACTTACCTTTGGCCTAATATTACATCAGCTAACTGTCTGAATAGGTACGATTACTTCCCTGGTCTTACGTTGGCGGGAACTCGACATGAAACCGTTCTTGGGAAGTTCAAGAGAAGGATCACACGACAGTTAGATAATATCGAGGACAGTGACAACCAAGTCGCTGCTGAATTCGCTCGGGGGATAGATTCAACGGAAAGCTCTGAGATTAAAGGCATAGAAGGAGGACCACATTGTCCGGATGCATCATTTACGCATAAAGATACGAAAAAGCATGGTGTTGTTGTGGAGGTTCCCAATTTAAAAAAAGAGGAAGGATCTGGAGTACCTAGCAGACGACTACATTCTAGGTTCTCATGGGCTGACCCAGCTTGTTATCGGCATCGACTTCGAATATCAGGAGAACAAGGGGAAGGAAGCAAGAGTCATAGTATGGCGATCAAAAGATGTTGAAGAAGACGGGGAGATGTTACTCGAAGCAGCTGAAACTGAAGAGGGGGGTATCTTTCGGGCTGTAGATGGGAGTTTGGTCAATGGCGAAAAGATGCTCCGTATCAGGCTTAAGGACTTTGGGAACCGGTACGATTGCCCTGGGATTGATAATATCCCAGGAGAGATCACCATCTCCTTTTCTGAGCTATATAATATAGCACAGCAAAGCGATATCATCGTAGCAAAGAGGGACGGGGAACAGGACAACTCTCGCTACCCAATACGAAAGTGGCGGAAAAGGGACCAGACACCACCAGAAAGACTCAGTTCCCCTGATAAGAAGCGGTTCAAGGCAGTAGAGGAAGAAGTAAACAAACGGCTTGACAACCAGGATAGCGACTATGAGCCAGAGGAGGTGGTGAATGCAAAGGCAAATCCTGAGGTGCTTGCACGATTGCGCCCGCGACCAGAGGTTCAACAACAGGAGAAGGATAGCGATTAGAGAACAAGTAGTACGTTATCGGGAGGGTTAGCGATTAGAGAAGCATTCACATTGAACTTTTCATTCTCACAATAATCAAGTTGGTCCCAAGTCGGTAGGTAGTCTTTCCGGTCCTAAGTTGCACCCCATTTTCTGGGCTTGTGTCCCGTTTTCTGGACTCCCGAGCTTCCATATCCGGCATACTTTGCACATAAGCCCAGGACACATGGGAAAATCTCATGGTCCTGTTTTCACATATGTGGGGCTTCTTTTTGTAATTAGCCTTAACTCTATTCTTTGGCGATGATGACGATGACTCTAGGTATGGCGAGGGAAGCGCCAATGGCGAGTCGGGTGTATTCGCCGCCTTCATCGAGGAGGGAGCAAGGCGCCGAGAAAGAAGAAGCCGGTTGAAGAGCCGGATTTTGACAAGGACCTAGCAGCGGCTGGCGAGTACTTTGTAAGTCATCCTCTCCCTCTGGTCAAACACCTGATCTCCTAAATCCCAACCCCGCCAGATCTCCCGCCTCCTGACCACCACTCTCCCCAACTTTTACTCCCCTATGCAGCACTGGACCAGTACGTTCCGTGACATTGCCGGAACCCCCCCCCGTCGAGACCTCCGACCTGGACGGCTGCACGTCCTCCTTCACCATCCCAGACCAGTACGGCACCTTCACCGGGTTCCTCGCCAGCACCGGGCTCAGTGAGTGCAGCGCCTGGCCCGAGTAGCTGCCTATCTACCATATTGAGGTGGTAGCAGCGCAGAAGGACCTGCACTCGCCATTTTACATGAGGAAGGAGTGGTGGCGGATGGTGAGTTCTCTTGACTGAAACGAAACGTGGAAAGGGTGCTGATGGGAGAGATGACTAGGGGGCGAGGAGGAGGAGGAGGAGGAGGAGGAGGAGGAGCGGGAACGTCTGTCTTTTGATTAGGGTGTTTAATTGGAGTCGGAGGCCTGAGGTGGTGTTTTACCCGGATCCGTGGAACCACTTCATGACGGGGAAGCTGAAGTTGGAGCCCGAGAATATGTATACGGGGTGGATTCGCCAGACGGGCGATGATGAGAGTGCTGGGTTACAGTCATGAGCCATGAGAGTTAAGAATGATGCGGCTGGCGTTGAGGTAGTGGGTTGGGGTTTAGGGACGGTGTCTGTCTGTCTGTCTGAGGTATACGGATGCTATACAGTGGTCACGGGGTGTATATGTGTGTGTGTGTGTGTGTGTCTGTGTGTGGGAGGATGGGTGAAGATTGGGCTTGTGTACTATGCTTCGAAAGGGATGAATCCAGGAAAACCTCAAGCCTGCAGGGAATGACGGCTATACCATATCCCGTCGTAGCCGAAACCCTCGAGGATGTGGAAGACTATATCCTCATAGCCGCGATCCCTTGGAATAGCGCAACTCGTAGTATATTGGGTATATTGATCCTGGCAACGAATAGCCACGTCCCGCTGCCCGACTAGGTACTCCTACTTCCATATTATTGATATGCTAATGATACTAGTATACACTCCCTACTTCCCCTCCTGCCCGTCAGCGTGTTCCGGTACCGGCTCCGCAGCGCCTGACTGGTCCAACCCCTGCCAACCGGGATCCCACCCTTGACTGTGGTCGACCGCGCCCTTCGACTCGCCCTCGGCCGCCATGCCCTTGATGTCACTCCAGTACTCCAACCGCCTGACCTCTTCATCGGCGTGCTTGATCGTCACCGCCAAGTTGTCCACCTTGCGGTCGAACTCATCAGTCCCGGGCCCGGCGTCCTTCCTTTTCTTCCTCTCCTCTTGGAGAGCAGCCGTCTTTTCAAAAACCTCGGTTAACCTCGTAAGAAGCGCCCGCCGCGAAGCCTGAAAGACAAAGAGAGACATGACCTCGTGCATGGTATCCTGTAGCCCTTCGAGCTCGTCCTTGGAGTTGTCCAGGTAGCTATCCAGCGCCTCGATCTTCTCCCTGTCGATGCGGGACCCGCGCAGAACAGCCAGAAGCTCTGACAAGTGCTCGATAGTTGCCGGCTGCTGGTGCTGCGACTCGCCGTTAGCCGAGCTACTCATGACGCTCACGCGGCTGCCACGTTTGCTGGCGGCGCCGCTGGGGGTGCGGTCGTGCTCGCGCTCGAGCTCGGCCGAGGGCCGGACCGAGAAGTACTCCGGGTTGAGCATCTGCGGATCATGCTGGGCGAGGTAGCCGGCGTTATCCTTCTTGATGCGCTTCCGGATCCAGGCGCGGCGGCGCACGAATGAGCTCCACCAGCTGGCCTTGTGCCACGAGAACTTTTTGGAGAACATGAACGAGTACTCCCAGCCCTCTTCGTCGACGCCGTCGTCATGGTTGATGCGCCATTCGGGCCAGGCCCACTCCCAGCTGGGATCGGGGACCTGGGCGTTGGTAATGTCGGTGGGGCTGGGGTGGTGGGCGTAGTTGGTCCAGGGCGTCGGGTCGAGGTTACCCAACGCCTTGGAAGAGAACAGCGGCATGCCGCAGAGGAAGCCGCCCCGCTGGTTCTCGTATAGGATGTCGATGGCAGACTCGGGAGTTTTTGGCCTCGACCTTGGCTTTGTTGCCTGGCTCATCCTCTTTGGCCTGTCGGCGCTCGGCTCAGGTGTGGGCTCTATGGGGGCCGTTAGTACACGATTACGTAGGGGCGTATCTCGGACAGTCCAATTGACGCGACTTACGCTCAAGCTGTAGTGAGGGACCACCGTCTGTTTCTGCTGACAAGACGTGCCCATTCTCTACGGCCTTGGCCGGGGGAGTTCCCACATCATCATGCTCGTCTCCCGGGGCCTCCGCAGGGGCAGTCTCTAGCGGTTCCCGTCGATCCGAGGAGGGTCCCGCCTCGGCGACTGGCGGCTCAGTGCCGTGTGAGAAAGAGGTGCGGAGGGAGTCGTCATCCTGGCCGGGCTCGGGGGTGGAGTGGTCGACGAGCTTGATCTCGTGATCGAAGTCGCTATCCTTGGGGGGCGGCACGCGGCGCGAGGAGCGGTGGTGTTTGACACGGGGCATGACTGTCTTGTCACGGTCTATCTGAGCTATCTGGGGAAAGGCAGCGGCATGGCGAAGTCATCATGTCGGCATGGTGGGTCTGGCGGGAGCAGGAACAGGAACTTCGATGGCGCGCTCCCGTCGAGCTGGTGCCTCTCGCCTCAACGTGTCTTGATTCCACTTGTCCCGCGTGGGGTTTCCTCACTTGGTCGGTAAGACGATGCAGAAAACACCAGGGCCCTTGTTGAGTCGCGATTCCGGGGTGCTCGGCGCGTCCAGGCAAGGCAGGCAGCGGTTTTCAGATTAAGAATTGGAGGAATTGGCAAGTCGAGGTGCCGCGTCATGATGTAATAGCACCACCCCAGCGCCCCCTGAAGGCACGCGCTATGTGCGCCAAGCTTTCCATTCCAAGATCGGGTGAGCTTGCTGCAGCTTCAAGCGCATCTAGGCCATCACGATTCAAACATGGAAAACTAAAACAAGCCCCAATAGACAATAAAATAATATAAAGGGCATAATACAATAATGGCTTGCCCGTTTTCTCTCGAAACAGCGCTGCCAGTTGTCTTTGTAGCCTGCACCAATCCGCAGGCTACCGTGTCGCCGTCTGTGTGGACTTGGCCGATGCACAAATCCCATTGACTATGCACAAAGAAAGAGCTGGAGAGGGGGTGTTTCGGACTTTTGCATCCCAGCTGCTGCAGGTGGGTCTGCTGTTGGCCCATTGGGGGCCGTCCCTCCTCTCCCCGCCCTACGTCATGAATTACCCGTCATGAAAGGGCAAGCTCGTGCTGGACAGAAAGAAGCAGGGCGAATGAGAAGCACCTTCCTGCTATCGCCATGTAACGTGTACATGCCTTAGCTAGCCGGCCGAGGTACACCTGCCAGCGCCCGATGGAATAAAACCATGCCATCTGCCATTCCATTCCTCTCCCTCTGCTCCCTAGCCATTGTGAACCATTTCTGAAACGGCAGAACAACCACCAGCATCCCGCACCACCACCACAACCAAACCTCACGAAAACCAAAGAAACCATCAACATGACAAACTCTCGCGCCCCGATTGCTCTTGCTGCTGCGGCGGCTGGTGGCATAGGATACTACCTCTATACAGCGGGCGGCTCGCCCAAGGTCGCCGAGAAGCAGTTCGAGAGTACGCTCTCTCTTCCCTCACCCTCTCTCACCTACATCGCTAACCCCCCCGGCTCCCAGGCGACGCGCACCGCGCCGCGGCCAAGATCCGCTCCGAGATCCCTCCGCACCAGCGCACCGATGCCGAGAAGGAGGGCAAGAAGCTCGGCCAGGAGGCCGGCGCCAAGTTTGACTATGCTGTAAGTTGTCGTCCCCGCCCCATCCAACTTTTGAGCGATGAAGTTGACGAGGAACGCGAAATAGGTCAATACCGCCGACAAGGAGCTCTCCAAGGCTAAGCACGACGCCGAGTCGTACGCTAAGGCGGCTAAAGCCGACACGCTCAAGAAGATTGACGAGATTGACCGCAAGGTCGAGGAGGGCGCGTCAAAGTCTAAAAGCTACCTCTCGTCGTGGTTTGGCAGCAAATAGATCATGATCAGTACCTGGAAAAGGGGAGTAAGAGTAGCAAGGGTAAGGGAAAGGGAAAGGGGGTCTGTTCATATGGCGAGTTGATGCTTTCTTACTTTTTTCTTTTCGGTTATCTTGTGTTACGAATGTTATGCATCTAGTCCATTACCAAAATGGCTCTGCTGCCAGGTCCCGACGACCAGAGCGGCCAACATCAAGCTCTCTCGCACTTCGTTGATCAAACCACGCAAACATGCACAGACGTGACATCAATCGATTCCCTCCCGGCTCCTCTGCAAAGGGAGTACCTCGAAGCTACTAGACCTAATTCAAAAGCCCATCCATCATACAGATAAAGTAACCCCATAAACTCCCATCAAAACAAAACAACACCCCCAACCCCTTAACTCAAACCCGCCGCAACCAGCTTCAACACCTCCTCCGTCTTCTTGTTTGCATTCTTTGGGTCTTTCGCTACCGCTTGCCAATACTCGCCATGGCGCGGGTCGTTGAGCACACACTTGGCGACCAGCTCAGCACGCTTCTCTTCAGTGCCATGCTGCACCAAAAACTTGTAATACCACGCCCATGTATCGCCCACGTCCCGATCTAGCAACAGCGCCTTCTCAAACCAGTTCTGCGCGCGATCGAGTTTCCTCTCCGCCCACAGGATCCGCGCCGCAGTGACTAGCAGCACGGGGTCGTCCTCGACCTTCTTGATCGCCTCGGCCAGCAACGTCTTGCGCTGGGTGCGGGGCTCCAGCCCAAGGATGCGCTCGGCCCAGAGCAGTCCGCTCTTAGGCATTTGTTGTAGAGCGTTGGCCATGAGGCTCTTGGCCTGGCCGAGGTTGCCGGCCCGGCGTTCGACGCGCACGAGCTCGGTCCACAGCTCGGGCGACTTGGGTACAGCCTGGCGCGCGCGGTCCAGCACACTGCGCGCCTTGACCACGTTGCCTGAACGTTCCTCGAGCCGCGTGTACAGCAGCCATATGGGCACTGACGAGGGGACGCAGCGAACACCAGTGCCGTAGGCCTCGCGCGCTTCAGCAGGCTTGCCTAGTGCTTCGTAAATTTGGCCCTTCATCATCCACAGCTTGGGCGCCGCTGGGAAGAGGAGCAGGGCGTCCCGGACCAGGTCGAGCGCCGCTTCGTTGTCGCCAAGCTGTCGCTCGAATGCGGCGCTGCGCATCCATACGCGATCGGTTGGGGCATTCTGCCGTGCTGTCTTGAGCAGGTCCCGCGCCTGGTCGATGAAGCCGTTGTCAGCCTCGAGCTTAACGGCCGCCAACCAAATGTCCTCGTTGTCAGGATTTTGCTTGAACGCACGCGCTAGCACGCGGCGGGCCTCGTTAATCTCGCCCGCCTTCTCCTTGGCGAGCATGAGCCAGAATACCTCGATGTGTGGACAGGCCTCGACGGCCTTCTCGAGCGCCCGCCACAGGTCATCCTTGGTCCCATGATTCCGCTCGAGGTCGACGGCTGCTGTATAGAGACTCTTGCTGTTGGGAAAGACGCGCAGGGCATAGGCGTAGATAGCCCGGGCTGTCGCGAACTTCTCGCGATTGATGCTTGACTTGGCATCCTCCATCCACATCTCCTTACGGTCGTCATCCTCATCCAAGCCCCAGCCGAGTGTTTCCTCGATGATATTGCTGCACGTGATAACTGCACCCTCCTCCTCACACTTCTCCGCCTCGCCGATCCACTCCTCACGCTTAGGCATGGCGTTTTGCTTGGCAAGGAACTTGACGGCGTTCTTCATAACAGGCCGCTTCTGACCTTCACCCATCTGTTCTTCAAGACGGGCTGCAGCAATCCACAGCTCGTGTGAATTAGGAAGCTTCTTGACGGCCTTGTTGAGGACCTTGCGGGCGTTGGCGGGTGTCTCGAGACGCGCCAGCGCCAGCCAGAGATCTAATGACTCAGGGATGAGTTCTGTGGCTTTCGCCAGGAGCATCCTCGCGTCTTCTACGTCCTCCTCCAGGTTTACAGCCTCCTTCCATAGCGCTTCTGACTCCTGGTTGTGGTCCAACGCTCTGCGGATGACCTTTTTCCTCGACCGGGGATCATTTTCAAGTTTCATGGCTTCGACCCAGAGTTTTACCGACCGTGGATTGGCCCCAATAGCCTGTGCGGCGATAATCTTGGCGTTGTGGTTGTCGTTGAGATGGATGTTTTCAAGCCAGATATCTTCGCTCTTCGGGCAGTGCTGACATCCTTTGGCAATTAAGCTGCGGGCTGCCACGGGCTTCCCAGCGGCGATTTCTAGCCGAGCGGCGGCGACCCAACTGGAGGCCTGCTTCGGGTTCGAATCGACGGCCGACTTCAACATCTTTCTGAACTGCTCGACATCACCAATGCTCTGCTCGGCGCCCTGCGTATTGGCGAGTGAGGTCAGGTAGCCCTTGGGATCGATACTCGTTGCGCTCCCTGCTGTTGCGGTGCCGCTGCTGTGTGACTCCTGCTCTAGGCGCGCCCGCAACACCTTGTCGCGGGCAGCACCAATCTTGGCGAAATCAGTCACGGTGCCATCCTTGTTCCCTTCGGTGCTCGCGCCGTCGTCGGCGACCGTGGTGCCGAACTGGCCGGAGTCTCGGGCTGCCGCAAGCACGCTGTCGGGGACGGCGTAGAAGCGCTGCATGCGGGCCTGGCGCTCTCGCTTGGCGCGGCCAGTGAGATCCTTGGGATCCGGGAGGTTAGCCCACTCCTCATCGGTGACGGACTCGAGGGCCCGCTTCAGGCCGGCGAACTGCTGCTGGATCTTGGGATTCTTGCGCTCGTACTCTTCGAGGTCGGCTTTCTCTCGTTCTTCCCTGTGCGAAATCTTTGGTCGGTACTCTGCTCATCTAGCTTGACTGATAAACCAGGTGCTTCATTCGGTGTGGGAGGTGTTTCGGGGGGTGTCTGGGGAGGCTGGTAGGGCACGGGGTGACGGAAGAAGATAGGAGAGCGAGAGACTAACCTTTGCTTCTGGCGGCGGCGAGCCATCCTGTCGTCGACGTCCTTCCATATCCTGTCGGCCTCCTCGTCATCCTTCTCGTAGATGCCGCCGGCAAACAGGCCGACCTCGTTGTCGGGGTCCTGGTAGCGGTTCGGGTCGTCGTTGTCATCGTCTTTCGCCTCGGTGAGTCCTAGCTGGGCCGATCGCTTTGCGACGGCGGCCTTGATCTGGTCCTCGGTTGGGCCCTCGCGCGCCGGTCCCAGGTCGGATCTGGTCGTGAAGCCTGTAGCGCCACGCCCAAGACCGGCGACGTAGTTCTCGGGCGCCGGCTGGCTCAGGAAGTCGCGTCGACTCGTCATGGTGGGCGGTGTGGGTGTTGTTCAGCAGTCGAACCGTCACTTCGCTAGCAGGTGCAAGTGGCAGGCACTAAGTGAGAATATCCCAGCCAAAAGTATTTGGGCCGGCAAAACACCGGCAACGTTCACTTTTCCAACAGGCAGGGGTAGCTCTGAAGTATGCCAGGGTTAGGGTTGGCCATGGGACGGCCAGATAGCTACCAAGTGGTCGATTTCATTGGGCTTGGGCCGGAGAGAATAGTTGTCCAGTCCAGAACCTTTAGGATACATTCCTAAGAATATGCAGTCTTGTTTAGAGGCCGTTTCTTGTCTGGTAGTTGACGGAAGGTGGCGCTCAAACCATAAAGCCCAACCTCCAGTGGCGAGCAAGGGACTTGTGATCAGTTCTTGGTGTTTTGGCATTTGGTCACTCATCAACCCTAACCCTAATATTAGGTTGATGTTCAGCCCTTTTCAACAGAGGCACTCAAGTGCTGGTCGTAGCTTAGGCATATTCTTTGTCGATACTCTTCAACCCACAACTCTCAAACTCCCATGTTAGCCTAAGGCATCGACGGACGGCTACAAGCAGAAACAAGACCCCCATTTCTCAATTTTCCCAATCCATTTTCCATAGCCACCCCATCTACAGAGACGCGTGTATCCTAGGTGTCGCATCCCATCCCCTCACTGCAACAAAATATCCCTCTCCTCGTCTAACACCCCGAACAGGCCCTCAATCTCCTTGGCCACCACCTTCAGTTCCTCCGCCACCTGCCCTGTGACCAGCGCATATGCATACAGCAGGGCATAATCCCTCTCCTCAACGTTGACATGGGCCAACGGTCCCAAGTTGTCTCCATCACCATCTTTACTCGTCCCAGCCATACTGGCCCCCTCACCCAAGTGGTCTTTGCGGAACTGGAAGATCTTGCCCAGCAGCCGATCCCGCATCCCCATGACGCTCGGCAGCGCGTCCGTCAGCGGGTATTCGAGCATCATCGACGACGCCAACACCTGGAACACGTGGCATATGCGGTCGCACAGAAGCGCGCGTTCGTCGGCTGTGTACAGCAGCAGGGCTCTCTCGCCTTCCGTTAGGCCCCTCTTGTGCTGCGTGACGAGCGACATGGCGTAGAAGCCGTCGAGGATGCGATGCGTACATCGCATGAGCCGACCGGCCTGGTTCGTGGGGAACGGGCCCCGGAGCTCAAACTCTGACGCCGCACTGCCGCGGAGCTTATCCAGACGCGCCGCGTACTTTGCCAACGCCGCTTGCTCGCCTGACCGCAGGTACGAGCGGCTGCAGTCGCTGCGTAGCAGGATTGCGAGTGGCCCACGCTTCCAGATCAGGCCCATCTGCAGGTACAGCATGCTGAGGCCCTCCTTGAACTTCTTGCGCGCCGATATGGGCCACACCAAGCGACAAACAACCAGCCCCCAAAGAATGCCCGCCGTGACGGCGACAAAGCGATGCTTTGCAATCTCGCCAATAATCGGGTGCAGTCCGCCCTCGTCGTCATCGTCATCGTCGACAGATTGCGACAGGCTGTAAGCATACAGAGTTGACACATTGTAGGCCAGCAGCGTTATGCGGCCCAACGGCGCCTTGCCCCGTGCCACTATCATCCAAAAGCTCCAGAACGCCACGAACCACCCCATGAAGATGAGCCCTGCCGCATTACCTTGCGTGACATTCCAGTTGATCAGCGTTGCTCCCACGCCAATCAGGGTCCCCATAAACCTTGACCACCCAGTAGTATTGGATGCGCCAACGGTCATCGAGCACACAATCATGAACGACAACAGGCCCCACTCGCCCCTCCAATGTTGGTATAGCTCCCTAGTCTGTGGGAGGAACGAGAGGGCCGCCCAGAGACTACCACCAAGGCCAACCTTGATGCCGAAACGGACTGCCCCGAGGTTAGCAAACTGCGTTTCCTATATCGGCGAAACAGTGTACTGCTTACTATCATCCCTTGCCAGCTTCCTCAAAAGTCGCAGAAATCTTTGGGAAAGAGTTGCAACAACCTTGCTGGCCTGTGGTGCCGCCTCCCAGTTGTACGTGTCTCGCCGGTTGATCATCGAATCGGGAATGCCTCTTGGCATGGCGCTCTTCTTGATCGGTTTGATAAAGGCCTCTTGCTCACCCGTGTCGTACGGAAGAGCGGGGAACTTCCTACTATTATCTTTGCCACGCCTCCACCACTTCATCCATCCCCAGCTCCTTGTTTTGTGATCACTGGCAAACTTGAGATCATCAAGCACATCCAGATACTTCTGCATCTCCTCTCCAAAAGTCTGGAGGCTGAAACTGAAGTGACCGCATGCGGCCGCCACCTCCTCAAAGTCGGCCTGGATCTTTTCGGTTCTGGTTCGCTCGAGTTCAAGGTTTTTGTACAACTCCTGTAGGGCATTTGCCCTCGCGGCATTGAAAAGTCCTAGTGCATCAGTAAGACTTTGACGGAAATTGTCATTAATCGTGATCTCGAACTTTGGAGCGGATCCGAACTGCGGCTCGCGGAGCACCTCGGAGAGGGTGAAGGCCAATGATTTCATAGAGGGCCCAAGTAAAGCAATGAATAACTCGAAAATGTCTGAAGGGGTGCGGAACGACCGCGTGCCTTTAGGGCCGCCCTCGTGAATGCACCCGTCCCTGGCCCGGCTCCTCTCGTCGCCGTCGCTGCCCTCGGACGCCTCCTCGATCGATGAAAGGGTGAGAAACCGGTCCTTGCCGCTCGCAAACATGTTTGAGATTGACCTTTGTAGCGTCGGCGAGAGAGCCGAGTCGGTAGGAGACATCATCCCGGACATCGAATCCATCGGCTCCTTCAACAGCGCAAACTGGGTATTTGCAGCGCTCCTCAGTCCACCGATGGATTGGGCCAAAGTTTCCATCGACTTGACCACAGCTCTGTCGAGCTGATATAGCCGCTCATGGCCAACAAAGTATCGCTCAAATTTCGCCTCCCGAAGATTCTTGGTCAGCTGGGGATAGGCGGAAGAGTATGCAGATGACGCTGCGGCAAACTCGGATGAGGACACCTCATCCTCGGATCCGGTTAGAAAACCCCGTGTGATCATGGCGAGCATGTCACCCAGCGACGTAGAGGCCTTCGCCATGGACTGGCGTAGCAGGACCACGGCCGAGATTCTCCATAGCAGCAAGTTAACAAGTGTCGTCGTCGTGATGCCCATGACAAGCATCTTAAATATCTGGACAATCTTCAGGTTTGAGAAGACATGAGTAAACACAGCCGTCTCCTTTGTAACGACAGCGATGATGGCCAGAGAGGCTAGCGTGCTGCCCACGTCGACCAGCGGGTTGTTCATCCTTTGCTTGACCCATCCTATGACGCCAAATCCGCCGCCAATAAAAACGGCCAGAACGAGGGCATGTGCAAGCGGGACCATGGAAAATGTGCTACCGAATAAGACCGATGTGCACATGGATAGGATCGAAACGACCTCAGCGTACGCGATGGCCACCATGGCGATCAGGATAGCCTCGATCATGGAGCCCGCCGTCCTAGCCGGGTGAAAGTACACAGTGATAGTGGCCACAACATGTTTACCGTCAGGTTTGCCGAGAAAGTTAGACAGCGGTTCCAGGAAGGTTGCCAGACTCGCCAACGTGTAGGCCAGGGCGCATTTCAGCACGCCGCGGCCTGTCGGGGAGTCCAGCCATCGGATCAACCGGCCGGTGCCAGTTCGGATGTTATGGACCGCAGCATACGATCGCTCCTTGAGAGACTGCCGCGCCGAAAAGAAGGGCACTATCGTCGAGCCATCGGGGCCGCCATTCTGGTCTGCGCGCGTGGAGCGGAGTGTAAAGTTGCGCCGCGAACGCTCGCCAGTTGTAGGTATTATGAACGTGCCGTTGCGCAGTTTCTGTAATAAAGAGTTAAAACAATAATTCCGGCCCAAATCCCAAGTTGAAGAGACTCCTCACGCTTCGTTTGGAGGGCCTCTGGGGCGGCCATTGGCCTGCGGGAGGCGTCGGAGAAGCAGAGCTCATGTCAAGCCGTGCGCAGTCCGGTCCCTTCTGCTCATAGCGATGAGAAGCTCTCCGGAGAGGTCCAGCAGTGCTCTCGCGGATTGCTGTTGGGTTATTTGGCCGGGTTGGTGTAGGGTGGGTCGCGTTGAATCCAAGATTCCGTCCGGTGTCGAGGAAACAGTGGGGAAAACAGAGAACGCGCACTTCTCTATGACAAACAGCCCGAGCAGGTGATGCCCTGACTTGAAGACTGGGGTACACCTTCTACCTAAACGGTCTTAGTAAGACCGAAACGGGATGCGCCTGCCGCGAGAGCCATGTGGGGTGACGTAGCGGGGCTGTTAGATAAGCTCAAATCTCAGCGTGTTGAACGCCATCACAGGACATGGCGGGGTTCGTGAGCTCCATCAGCAGCGGTGGTGCGCATACGGGACGATTAGCTAAAGATCACCGGTCTACTTCCAAACTGCCAATCTCCAAATATCCACCGGGGCGTCAGCTTGAGGGCGTACGATTGGCAACCTACCACACGCCGGGCTTGCCTTATCGGCGAATTTGTTAAAATTCATTTTTCTGTGATACAGTCACCCGTTAGGCCTTGGCCGTGAGATATTTACGACATACTCAGCCCTATATCATATACCAACAGCGACACAAGCCAGAGGGCCCCTATGCAGAGATTTTAGCCTATGATGTCTTCCGCTATCCGGAGTTGGAAGTTCGCTCCGTTAGGGACAGCGCCCACGGCTGATGTTCAGAGGCGAAAGCTGCAAGGCATCGTCTTCGATGTTGATGGCACATTATGGTAGGTTCGACGAGTTCCTTACTTTATTTTCGATTAACCTTATCCCGCCCCTTTTTGCTGCCGCATTCACCTGGGCTACTTTATTTCAACCTCAGGGTCTCAACCCAACCGAGCGCACATCAATGCCCACAAACCCTAGTATTAACAGTCATGAAGGTAGTGACATCTTCGCCCTATCCCCCCTCCACGCTCAAACATCACCTCCGTCGTCTTAACTAACACGGCCGGGGGGCTCCCACCACAGCCAACCACAAAACTACATGTTCGCCGAGATGCGCAACGCCCTCGGGATCACCAAGGCAACCGACATCCTCGACCACGTCTACTCCCTCCCGACCCCCGAGGACCAGTACCACGCCATGGAGAAGATTCGCGACATTGAGCGCACCGCCATGGCCAGCCAGGTAGCCCAGCCAGGCCTAGTCCAGCTAAGTATACACCCCCCGGTCCCCCCCCAAAACCACAATTCCCGGCCCCTAACCTTCCCACCCAGTGACCTATCTCGACTCACGTAACATCCGCAAGGGCATCTGCACCCGCAACTTCGACGCGCCCGTGAACAATCTCCTGACCAAGTTCCTCGCTGGCTCCGCCTTCGAGCCCATCGTGACGCGCGAATTCCGGCCGCCCAAGCCCGACCCGGCAGGCATCCTGCACATAGCGCGCAGCTGGGGCCTGGTGCGGCGCAGCGGCGACGATGAGGCCGGTGTGCCTCTGTCCGAAGTAGACGAAGTGTCTCGGCAGGAGCAGCATCAGGAGGATAGCGATGGGCTTGTGCCTACCTCCGACGGAGAGGCTGTTGCGGACGCGAGCTCGCTGATCATGGTTGGAGACAGTATCGATGATATTACGGCCGGCCGCCGGGCGGGGGCGAAGACGGCCTTGCTAGTTAACGATGTCAACCGTCACCTAGCCGAGCATGAGAACACGGACCTGGTCATCTCGCGGCTAGACGAGCTGATAGAAGTTCTTGAAAAGGGGCTTCTCTGACGGAAAGACGAGATAGATATACCGGGGCCGAATCCGGATAGCCAATCCATGTTCATCTAGGAAGAATATATGCCAAAAATGGTGTGCCCTTCCGCCCTCGTCGCCATTCCCATCGCCCCAAAGATGACCCGGATCCAGGAGTAAGTACAGAAGAAACCCGGTCCCAAAAGCTGCTCCAAAATCTACCCGAATCATCATCATCACCATCTCCACTCCACTGAACCTCGTAGTCTCCAGTTCATCCGTCAAGGATGCGATTTGTCAGCGCTCCTCTCTATCAGTTGTCACCAACGCATAGATAGCCAAGGTTCAATAACGGCAGGTCGAATCACACGCAAAAATCTCCAACATGGCCGCGACATGGTAACGCTGTTAAATGCTGTAGATGGTCGGTTTGGTAATGGCCGCCCTTGCGAGGCAGTCATAGTATTTCGAGAGTTGTCGAGAGGGCCTGAATGGTGGTGAAGCAGAGCCCTCGCCGTGACGTTGACTTATGACGGGAGATGACGGGGTAGAAAAGAAGAAGTAATGGAACCGAACAGAAAAGGTTTTTTATAGTGAAAAGGGGTAGTTGTAGTTTTATGCAAGGAAACACCCACTCATACGAGTCTTTTCCTGCCATAGCAGGCTCCATGAATTAGTAGCCTCCACCATTCAAAGACCCATTCAGGGACGGCACGATAGTCGCCTGTCGCCGGTTCTCTCTCTTAGGCTCATCTCCAAGCGGAGTTTGTCTCCGAGGGGGTGGCGGCGGTGGAAGCGGCCCGCCGGGGGGGCCGGATCGGATCGGCAACGAGAAAACCGCCTTGTTCGCACTCTGAGAGCCCGAGGTTCCCAGAGACCGCTCTTCGGCCGAGGCAAGCTGGCCGAACCTGGGAATCGAGTTTGTCGTGACTACTCGTGATCCCAGTCCCGGATGTACAGGCGGTCCACCTGGGCGGCCAACGCCGCTTGCTCCGCCCCGTGTCGGGGATCGATTCGATAGGCTGCCATACATCGATTGGTCACGAGGTGACACCATAGTGCCCAAAATGGGAATCTCACCTGAAGTGGGAGTTTGATCTGTCTGGGTTAGGAATGTAGGAGAGTCGCTCGACCGCAAGAGCTCTTGTGTCGCTGGAGAAAGCTGCGGCGCCAAATGAGACTTGCGGTTGTCCCGGTCCATCAGGCCGCACGCCCAATCTCTCAGATCAACTGGAGTTCTCTTTGCGGCTTGTACGAACGGGTCTCGGTCCTAAGGCGGCGTGTTAGCGGCTGACATTGATATCGTGGAAAGGGGAACAACAATCTTACGAAAAGTTCTTGAGGAGTTGGTCGCTGCTCGGGCGTCTTGTAAAGACACTTCTGGATCATGTCGTCCAAGATCTGCGGAAAGGCGTCGCTCTTGGGTAGTCGAGGTGCCGGTTCGTGGACAATTTGCTGGAGCAGGTCAAGAATACCAGCTGGGGCGCTTTCGGCATCAGACAGCTGCTCACTCGCGGCAAAGGGGAATTTGCCAATAGCCAACTCCATAATGCTTAGACCGAAGCTCCATACGTCCGACTTGACAGTGTACTTTTCGCCCTGGATTCTCTCGGGGGCCATGTAGGTAGATGTGCCGACAAATGTGTCAGCAATCGAGTTGATCAGCTCGCCGGATACACCAAAGTCGCAGAGCTTGATAGAGCCCCGGGAGTTCACCAAGATATTTGAGGGCTTGATATCTCGATGCATGATGTGATGCTTCGAGTAGAGGTAGGTGAGACCGCCCAGAGTTGCCTCAGCAATCTTGCCTAGCACGTCGACACGAATTGGTCCAAATACTCGCGAGACGCGGTCCAAGGAACTACGCGACCCCTATTAGCATTTGCGCCTAATACACTGCTGCAACAGTTCCACGTACCCAACATCCATATATTCCATGCACATGATCACGTCATTATTGTCGTTGAGGAAGGCGCCGTAGAAGGTGACAATGTAGTCAGAGTGACAGCCGTGCATAATCTGGAGTTCACGAACGATGCGCTTGCGCATCTCCCTCTTGGCCTCCACGTGAATAATCTGTCTGTGTGTCAGGGGACATTCCAAGGAGCCCAGGCCGCTTGGGGGAAGTTTCTTTGACGAACCTTGCGCGCCATCACTGTATTAGTCGGGATGTGCCTGACTTTGCTGACTGTTCCACCATTGCCGGCGCCCAAGTCTTTGATGATCTCAAGATCCTCAGGCCTCAAATCTAGGTTGAACTCGATGCCGATCTCCAGCTGCGCCGCATTATCATCCCCCTTCTCCCCTGGACGAGGTCCCAAGTTGGCGTTCTCGGCGGTCGGGGGAGGCTTGGGAGCGGCGGGTGTCAGAGCAAGGCCTTTGACATTCTTGCGCTTCATAGAGCGCGGAGCGAATCCGTCGGCCATGGGGGGCGAATTGGGATGAGGAAACGGCGGATGGCGAGGTTGGTCGTCGCTCGGTAATTATAGACGAAGACCTGCTGAATCTCCTGTGTTACTTGTTGAGCGGCAGGATGGGTCGCATTCCTGAGCGAAAAACAGCGGGGCGGAGGCTGTTGGCGCTGTGGTGAGGGGTGTGGCAGCGCAAGTGTCAGGCTTCAAGAAGAGTGCCGTCGAGCTCCGTTCGAGATCAGCGGTGCTCGGGTTTGTCGGTGTCTACCGAGAGCGTCGTCGTGGAGGTCTCTTGGGTCGAGTTTTGGGTGAGCGGTGTCGATCCGGACCTCGATCGATGGCAAAGTCGAAGCGACAGACGACCCGCAGCGGGTAATGATAATGCTGGATGGGCAAGCAGGTGTGTCTCTTATCAGCGACAGGTCTCGCGGCGTCCACTGACAACAGCGGTACAGGGTCGCAAGCACAATGGTCTCGACTGCAGATTTGGCGGAAGCAGCAGTATGCGACGCAGTCTCTGAAATAATGGACGGAAAAAGCGAGAATTGCCTCTGGATTTTGGGGTGTGTGAGGTTACTGGACAGGTTCTCGCCGATGTGGTCAGTCAATGTGGGGTCCAGAGCCTGGGAGGTCGGTGCCGTCTGCCAGAAGAGACGAAGCACAAAGGAGGGGTGCTCCTGATTGCAAGGGCAAGGTTGCTGCAAGGACAGGGCTGTTCTGTCCCGCCAAGACAGTGGGTTTTCTTTGTTGGCACTGCCCTAGTCTCGTCGGGCTTGCGACCAGCGCCTTCGTAAAACCGGTCGAGATTGGATTGCGTGTTGGGCGTCAACCGCCCATCGATGGCCTGCAACTTTGCTGACACCCAGTAGCTCATACCCTGCCTGTTTGGAAAGCCGGATCTCATCTCAAACCTGGAGTCTTGCAGTCCGGCGAGTCCCAGTGTATACGCTCTTGGCAGCGGCGTGATGGGCCACAAGCATAGTACGAACAATAAGCACTGACACAGTATCGCCAGACCTGGAGGCGGGGATCATGAGTTTACAAATCCAGACCATCTCATCGAAAACCAGTTTGAAATTTCAGGAGTCTTCCCGTCCTAGCCTTGAAATTTAGCATGGCGCTTCTGAGAGAAGGACACATTCGGCTGCTTGGTCAACGCACGGCAGCGCAGGGCGCTCATTCTAATGATGGACACGGCGCCCGCCTCTTCCCACAAGCTCTCTCCTAAAGGATGGGGGGGGAGGGGGGAGGAACGCCGTCAAGCGCGCTCCAGGCTCTTTGTTGAAGCACCGACCTAATGGCAAAACGGGCCTGTGTCTCATGTGAGGCGTGTCGCTGTGATTGGTCATTCGACGAACCGCCAACGGCTGGTCGATTGGCCATGACGACCTGCGACCTCCCGCAGCAAAAACTGTTTGCGAGCCCACATCCTTCCACTAGTCGAGTGCGACAATCAAGCGCGAAGGATGAAGAACTTGCAATTTGGCTGAGTAAATGAGTTGCCGGTGGGAAGAACAGTGGTCCTTTTCCGTACTGGGGCCATATCTGGCCGGGCTACTCGCGCCAATAACTGGACTGAAAGGGAGGACAATATGCACCCCAAAGAACTGTGAAGGATTATTATTGGCGGAATAGCCGCCGTCGATGCCTCACGCACTCAAGTCCATGTATTCCCACAAGATGGACTCTGAAGGGCCAAACGGCAGGTTGGTGTAACTTAAGGGGTGGCGTGCGTGACTCGAATTTATGTCTTGAAGGACACTTCTTGATTGCTTTTCTAATTTGCTCTAGTCTGCACGGGCACAAGGCCCATCCCTAGGATTCCCCGGACCCAAAGTGCGGATCGGAGGCATAACCCCCACTTAAGGTGGACAGCGCCTTGAATATCGGTGCCGGTGCTGTGCATATCCAGACATCTACGTCTTCAATGTCGCTGAGTCCCAGAGGGGATGTTCACCACTGAAGAGAAGGAGTGAGGTGACTGAGATGGTAACTTCGGGGCAAGTCCGTTTCGTGGGATCCTCAAGGTCTTGCCAATGACTAATTTTATTGCTGAAAACAAAGGTACTGTTGAATGATGGTCTCAAATCTGAGGTTGGAATTTGGTTGACTGGAGACAATGTTGGAATCAAGATATTGTTGGTGCAACAGCCTTCAGTTAGCACAGCAGAGCTACTCTGCGTAGTAAGGGTAAAAAGTGGCGTACAGACTAGGTTATTGGTTGACATTAGACAGACTACTGGCGAGGCTGAACGCGTTTGTGGCGCGTGGCGCAATGGGGAACGTGCTGCCCTTCTCCAAAAATTCCGATCTTTGACGTTCAGCAGCCTGGCTGCTTTCGCGTGCACCTTTCTTTGATAAAGTTAACTTCCTGACATCGCGCCCCCGCTTGCTTTCTCCCTCTTCCATCAATTTCTGCGATTTCTGCGCAGCTACTGCAGTTCCCCGACAACGTGCCCTCAACTGGGGTCCAAATTTCCGTAAGGGCGGGTGTCTTGAGCTCACGTCTCAACCCCGCGAGATTAGCCTTCACTATGAGCAACAGCATGCGAGACCTGATTGACGGCGAGGCCGAGCTTGACGATGAGGAAGATGATGAGTCATTTGATGGCGAAGAGGGTGACGAGGCACCGCCCAAGCGCAGAAGGACAAAGGAGGCCGCTGTAGATGATTCCAGCGAGGAGGAGGAAGACGATGAAGACGAGGAGGAAGCAAGAAGAGTATGTCGTTCGCGCCCTCTGCGCGCCCCGGAATATGCTAACGCAATGTCCACCTATAGATCCGAGAAGGCTTTATCGTCGACGAAGATGAAGAAGACGAGGCCGACGCAGACGAGCGCGAGCGCCGTAAGAAAAAGAAACGCCGTCGTGCCGAACGCGAAGAGGAAGAGCAGCTTGACGAAGAGGATCTCGACCTCATAGGCGAGGCCATTCCTGAGTGGGAGCGAAAGTCACAGACCCAGGTTGGTCATCAAGATTAGACAGTCGTGATGCACACGCTAATTTGCCCGCCACTTCCAGCAAACCAAGTTCAAAAGGCTGAAGCGCGGCCACCGAGACGAAGACCGCCGCAACGAGCGCCCTGGTCTTGCAGAGATATTCTCAGACGATGATGACGATGTGGGTGATGAGCGGCCATACGGGCGCCCGAGCCACCGAGCGCAAGCCGACGAATTTGACGACTTTATTGAAGACGACTATCCGGAGGACGATGACGAACGTATTCAGCGCCAGGAGGACTTGGAGGTTGCTCGCCCGAAAGACAAGGCTCTGATCGTTGACACCACTGGCTTGGATAAAGATGCCCTTGATGACATGGAAGCCATCTTCGGTAACGGAGAGGAATACGACTGGGCCTTGCAGATCGAAGAAGACGAGGAGGAGCGCGAACGGGAAGAGCAGACCATCGAGCTCAAGGATGTTTTCGAACCCTCGCAACTTACCGAGAAGCTTCTGACGGACGAGGATAACGAAATTCGTGTCAACGATGATCCGGAGCGTTTCCAACTCGACCGCAAGCCTTTCAAGAACTTACAGATGTCCGCGGATCAGTTCAGGGAGGAAGCCAGATGGATCACCAACCTAATGTGGCCCAAAAAGCAGCTGCCGGCGGATCTACACAGTCCATTCAACAAGGCCATTGGAAAGGTACTGGAGTTCTTTGTCATCGACGGTGTCGAGGTCCCGTACGTCTTCCAGCACCGGAGAGACTACCTCATTCATGCCAAGAAGGTCCGCACGCAGAGCAATCGTGATGATCCCGATGCGCCCGAGTACACCGTCGATGCCGAGAAACTCCTCACGCAAGATGATTTGTGGCGCGTTCTGGATCTCGATATCAAGTTCCGGTCCTTGATTGAAAAGAGAAACTCGCTAGAGAAGTCGTATGAGAAGCTCAAGGCTGTCGCTGATGTGCAAGATGTCATTCTTGAGGACATGATTCGTCAAGCTGCGACAATGGAAGAGCTTCAAGATTTGCAGGACTATCTTAATTTTCAGTATTCAGCACAGCTGAAGGATATTGCTGCCATGGGCAACGGTGCTTCCAAGGAGATCAAACGGCCCGGAGCTAAGACTGCCTTGTTTGAGCGCATTCGAAAGTCGAAGGTTTATAATTTCGTGCGTGCATTCGGTATCTCACCGGATCGCCTGGCTCAAAATGCTCTGCGCGAGGGCAAGAAGTTGTCATCAGATGATGACACCAAGTTTCCGATGGATCTTGCTGATAGCCTGACCGACGGCGACTTCCAGACGGGTGACCAGATAATCTCCGCCGCTCGACAGTTGTACGCCGAGGAGCTATTCGTCAGTCCGCGGATGCGCAAGCATTTCCGTATTAACTTCTACCAAATGGGCTGGGTTAGCTGCCGTCGGACAGAGAAGGGTCTGCGCAAGATTGACGAGGCACACCCCTATTACGAGATCAAGTATCTCGTCAACCAGACTATCAGGGATCTAGCAGTCCGACCTGAGATCTTCCTGAAGATGATGAAAGCTGAGGAAGAAGGCCTCGTCGAGGTTCAGCTCAATCTGGAAAACGAGCGTGAATTCAGGCGACAACTGTACATTGAGTTCGCTTCCGACAACTTCAGCGACCTTGCGGATGCTTGGAATTCGGAGCGTCAAAAAGTGCTCGATGTCGCATTCTCAAAGTTGGAGAAGGTGATAGCAAAGGGTGTCAAAGACTCGCTCCGAACAGCTTGCCAAGAAGAGCTTCTCAAGACCTGTCGCGAAGAGTACTTCAAGCGGCTTGACCAAGCCCCTTTGAAACCTAAGGGCATGATCCTAGGAACCATGCCACGCGTGCTTACCCTGTCAAACGGTATGGGAGATCCAAACCGGGATCCTGTGTGCTGGGCGTGGGTGGAAGAAGATGGGCGGGTGCTCGAACATGGAAAGTTCCAGAATCTGAGCCGCGATGAAAATCAGCGTGAGGCCTTCACTGAGCTGGTCCGGCGGAGGAATCCCGATGTCATTGGCATCTCCGGCTTCTCAGCTGACACGCACCGGCTTATCAAGGATGTCGAGGGTCTCATTAGCGAAAAGGGTCTTATGGGCCCCGAGTACGATGATCCAGAGACCAACGAATACCGCAGTGACTTGCTTGAGGTTGTTGTCGTCAACGATGAGGTGGCACGCTTGTACCAAGACAGCCCCCGTGCCATTGCTGAGCACCCGACGTTAATGCCTCTTACTCGGTACTGCATTGCTTTGGCCAGATACATGCAGAACCCAATGAAGGAATACGCAGCTCTTGGCAAAGATGTCACCTCGCTTTCGATCCACCCTTACCAGCGGTTCTTGCCACAGGACAAACTTTACAAGCACCTTGAGACTGCCATGGTCGATATGGTCAATCTCGTGGGTGTAGACATCAATGAGGCAATGGGAGACCCCTACACGGCACACCTACTGCCTTATGTGGCTGGTCTCGGGCCCAGAAAGGCAACCCTTCTCATCAAGGGCATCAATGCCAACGGCGGCGTTGTGAGCTCGCGCGATGAGCTTGTGGGTGATCCCGAGCGGCGCAAGCTTCCTGTCCTTGGCCCTCGTGTGTGGAATAATTGCGCAAGTTTCTTGTTTATCGAGTACGACACAACGAGTCCAGATTCGGACCCACTGGACAACACGCGTGTTCACCCCGAGGACTATGACTTGGCCAGGAAAGTGGCGGCCGATGCTCTCGGTCTTGACGAGGAAGATGTTAAGGCTGAGACGGATGAGAACGGCGCAGGCGCCATCGTCCGCAAGCTCTTCAAGGAGGACGAGCAAGAAAAGGTCAATGAGCTTATTCTCGAGGAATATGCCGAACAGTTGGAGCGCGAGTATCAACAGCGCAAGCGTGCCACACTGGAGACAATCCGCGCGGAACTACAAGTTCCGTATGAAGAGCTACGCAAGAACTTTTCTACACTTGTTGCGGAGCAAATCTTCACCATGTTCACGGGCGAGACTCGGGATTCTCTCTGCGAGGGCATGATTATCCCGGTGAACGTCCGTGTGGTCAAAGACGACTTTGCCATTGTCAAGCTGGATAACGGCATTGAGGGCCGGATTGAGTCTCACGAGGTCTCGCAGCGACACTCTCTCAAGGAAGTGCTCCAAGTTGGGCAGACGATCCAGGCTAAGCTGATCGACCTCAACCGGAAGGACCTTGTTTGCAAGCTCTCCATGCGGGAGGAAGAGTTGCGGCGGCCGTACCGGAAGCACTTTGACCACGATCGCGGCCAGTGGGATTACAGACAGGAGGACCAGGACAAGGAAGAGCTTCGGGAGAAGGACAAGGTGACGGGTCGCACCCAGAGGGTCATCAAGCACCCGCTGTTCAAACCCTTCAACAGTACCCAGGCAGAGGAGTACCTGGGCGGGCAGCCCCTTGGAGAAGTGGTGATTCGGCCATCATCAAAGGGGAATGATCACCTGGCGGTGACGTGGAAGGTTGCTGATGGCGTCTATCAGCACGTTGATGTACTTGAGCTACAGAAGGAGAACGAGTTCTCGGTGGGCAAAGTGCTTCGGGTTGGTAGCAAGTACAACTACTCGGATCTTGACGAGCTGATCGTCGACCACGTCAAAGCTATGGCCAAGAAGGTTGAGGAGCTTATGCAGCATGAGAAGTTCCAAAAAGGTTCTCGTGCAGATCTAGGTAAGGATACTCCGTGCCCTGTTTTTTATTTATTTATCGAAATGGGATGCTAACAGTGTGCTACAGAAAGGTGGCTGACAACATACGTGGACGCAAACCCCAACCGGTCGACGTATGGGTTCTGCCTCGACTCGAAACACCCCGGCTACTTTTACCTGTGCTTCAAGGCAAGCGCAGGATCCAAGGTGGTTTCGTGGATGGTCCGGGTGGTACCGCATGCGTACGAGCTTCTAAAGGCGCAGTACCCCGACACGAGAGCACTTTGCAACGGCTTCAAGCTCCGGTACCAGAGCGAGATGCTGAAGATGCAGTCGGGTGGGCGATAGGGTAGTCAAGCGAAGGACGAGGGATGAGTTTGTTATTATGGACTGAATGTAACAGTATGATACGGAATGCGGGCGAATTGGTGGACTGGTGGATTGGTAAGGACAGGCGGGGATGGCACACTGGCATCATCCATCCTCTGTGGTACGGTCGAGTCTCACCAGACTCATAGCCAGTACACGGCTCCAGGGAGCGAGTCGATAAAGTCCCTTTTTTTTTCTTTTTTTTTTTTTTTTAGAGAAAGAGAAAACAAAATGCGCTCCGAGGGCGAGGCTCAGACTCTACATAATAGCACGCATCCCATGTTATGGATATTTTGATTTATTCTTGAACTTGTGTTCTCTATTCTAGCTTGCTGATAATCTATCCACGGGCACAAAAGCATTCACGCTGAACTTGAAGCCGCGTGTTGGACGTCGTATTCCTGCGTTGAACCTGCATGGGGGCAAAGCTAATTCGCTGCCCGCGATAGGCACTATATGGTATTTTCGCGCCTCTAGTTTCCTTCCTAACGAAATTCAATTCGCGAGCGCAGATAACTCTTCTCCTGTCAAGACGCCCGCATTTTCATTTTGGCTTCTCTCGTTCGCCGCCGATGGAGTTTTCTGATTATTCTCTCTCCGTAGCCGCCGGCCGAAGATGCCGGTGTAGCTGACCAGCAATCAGGGTACTCTTACTCACATTCCGGAACCACGCGGCATGCCAGCTTACCGACGCACCCGATGCAGTGTGTCGTATGTTGTATGTTCAAGTTATGTGCTCTTCCCTGGAGGACTCAGACCAGGTCAATCAGCCATTTGAGCGCCTCACCACACCCTGACCTCATGACGATGGAGCACATGACGACGTGGACAGGCCTCGAGTGCGTCTCCATGCCCCACGGCGTCCGGGTGGTCAATCTTGTTCCCCAGCACCACAAATGGCACGTTGGCCAGCCCTTCCATGGAGAGCGCGTCCAGTTCGGCTCGCGCCTCGCCGAAACGCTGCGGGTCGGCGGCGTCGACGATGAAGGCGACGCCGCTGGCGTCAGGGAAGTAGCCCTTCCACAGCCGCCGCGCCTGCTGGTGGCCGCCGACATCGAACGTAGCGTACCGCGAGTTGCCAATCAGCAGTTTTTGCGACATGGGGTGCACTGTAGGGGCCATGGCGACGAAGAGGGTGGACTTCCCGGTGTTGTCGAGGCCAAGGAAGAGGGGTTTGTAGTGTTTCCTCATCAAACCCAAGTAGATGAGGTTGTCATGGACCTAGTTCCAGAGGAACATGATGCGAGTGGTTTGGTGACGCGTTTTGATGCGTAGGGTGGTGTCTATCGCTGAGGTAGTAAGACGTAGCTTTTGGGCGGCCAAGATGCAGATGGCAAAGAAAACCCAATTTCGTGGGAATCTGTTTCTGAATAAATAACCATTGTTCTCAAGTCAAAGTAATGAATAAAGTTGTTGCGCTCGTTGCTCAACCGCCGTTCACACACTTAACCTACACCTGGTGGGAACCATGGACTTTGGTATCTCAATTTTCCTTTGATTTTTATTTTTATTTTAGGCAATGAAGTGACTGTTTGAAGTCCCATATGGAAATCTGGCCACAACTGTGAACCTTCAGTGGCGATGATTGTCACAGAGCTTAAAGTCTCTGATTTTGGTTGTTTGAAGTCGTTCCTGTTTGGGGTTTTGTTTTCGAAGCTGCACGATCGCACAGAGGCAAAGCTGACAAGGAGGTTAAGGCAGAACGGCATGCGCCCCTGCACCGATGCATCCAATGGCTAAGCACCATTGGGCCGATCCGTAGGGCTGATTCGAAGAGCCGTAGATAGCTGGATGGCTGGATGGCCGGGAGCTGCCTGTGCTGACGAAGCTCGCCTGCTCCCGCTACGTCAACCACATCTCCACCTGTCCCAAAGGCTACCAACCACGCACCGACCGACGCTCCAGCCGACTCCTTGTTCCGTCTTCTGCAAAAGCCAGTCAGCCAAACAGGTCAAGGCACCGGCAATGGACTTTCAGCAGCATCTGGATCATCCCTGCGCACCATAAACTCTTTTTTTCTCCCTCTCCATTCGCGACGCCGCAACCCCAGACTTCACCTGTACTCAGCACTGGAGACACCCACTCCTTACGGGCGCAAAACATAGCCGGCCATGGCAGGCATTGAGCAGCTCGAAATCCACAGCAAGGTATGCCGACCACCCGCGTACAAGGCACGAACTGCACGTCGCGAATGGCCGCTGACGAACAGAAACACAGTCCTACATCGTGCGATGGGTCAAGGTCGAAGCGGGCCACACCATCTCGTGGAGCGTCCAGCCTCACAAAAAGTCCATGTAAGCCACTGCCCGCGGAACGCGACATCCAAGTAAACACGCATTGACTTCAGCACTGCAGAAATTTTGCTATTGTCAAACACCCAGGAACCGGCGGCACCACCCTCGCATCTCAACCCGACGAGGCGACGGCACTTGACCAGCAAACCGAGGGTGTTGCCGACCCCAAGGTAGGCCTCTTCGCGAAGAGGGACGCCAGCACAGCCCAAGATCAACTCGCTAAGAAGGGGTTTATACCTATAAAATGGCACGGAAAATGCGAGGCCGACAAGGTCTCCACGGGTACCTACGACGTTACCAGCGGCGGCATGTTCGGCCTGGTATTTGACAACACATTCTCGAAGCAAACGTCCAAAACAGCTACCTTCGTCCTCCTGACTTACCCAACCGGCGCGCCGCCGCAAACCGCCCGCCACCTACCCAACATGCAGGCCGGCCCCAACGCCAGCTCTAGCAGAACGAGCTTGGGGAAACACAACAGTCCACGTTTAGGAGATGTTGCCTCCGACTCATTCGACAGTCTGCACAGCCATCAAGCCGGAGGTCGGGGGTTGTCAACATCAGGAAGGAGCGAGGGGGCAAGCGCAAATTCCTACCACGTAGGCACACTACTGAAGAGGAGACGGAAAAAGGGACAGGGCTACGCGCGACGCTTCTTTTCTCTCGACTACACGACCTGCACGTTGTCATATTATCACAACCGCAGCTCGTCGGCCCTGAGAGGGGCCATCCCACTAAGCTTAGCCGCCGTCGCGGCCGATGAGAGGCGACGAGAGATCACCATTGACTCGGGGGCTGAGGTCTGGCATCTCAAGGCTTCTAATGCTAAAGAGTTCAACGAATGGGCCCGCGCGCTCGAACGTGCCAGCCGGATTGCTCGAGGCTTGGAAACACTGATCAATGAGCCGATCCCGGAGACAGCACGCATGCCCCAGGGCGTCGCAAGTGTGCCAAACACGCGACACGAAGAGGACAGGGAGTGGAAGCAAGTAGAGACGCTGGTCAGCAGAATAGTAGGAAGCAGAGATGCCCTGCGGCGACTAGTCAAGGATATGGCAGCCCAGAAACAAACAAACAGCCACAATTCACTCCTCTCGCCAGGAACTCTCGCCCTAGCTGAGGATTCAGACGGCTACTTCCCCACACAATCCGAAAAGAGGCCCTTCTGGAAGCGCAAGGCGAGCGCCTCATCGCCGCTCACACCACAGGCCTTCCAGAGCGCCTTAGGTTCCACACTAGCTGTGCCCACACCGACTACAGCCACAGCAGCACTGCCAAACGGCGGAAGGAAAAGGTATGGTAACCTTCAGGGAGAGCGCAACGCGTATGATCACTGCACAGCGCTGTTGAGCGATCTCGACTCGGTAGTCGTTGAGTTTTCCAACCTTCTCGCTACCAGCAAGCGCAGGCGGCTACCCTCTTCTATACCCGCCGCGCCGAGGCGTAGCTACGAGTCTACTTCGACGACGGAAGAGTTCTTCGACGCCGAAGCCGGGGAAGCAGAAGCATCTCAAAACCAGCTCATGATAATCAATCACCAGAGCGAAGAGGACACGGCGGCTTCTGATGCCGAGGAGGTTGATATCCACGAATCCTCTTCGGTTTCATCAGTTGAGGACGAAGAGGACTTTGCATACACGTTGGATGGCACCGGCAACCTCTTCCCCGTGAAACCAAAGTCCCTAACACCCCTTCCAATCACAGAACCTGTTCCCAGGCGCAAGACAATCCCCCGAGCAAAGGTGCCCCCTCCCAGTCTCATTGCGTTTGTCCGCAAAAATGTTGGCAAGGACCTTAGCACTATCAGTATGCCTGTGTCGGCCAACGAACCGACATCGCTCCTCCAGCGCGTTTCAGAGCAGCTCGAGTATGCGGACCTTCTCGACAAAGCGGCAAAGCAACTCCAGGCCAGGGACCGGCTTGTGTACGTGACGGCATTCGCCATCTCGCAGTTCAGCAACGGCCGCGCCAAGGAGCGCGCCATCCGCAAACCCTTCAACCCGCTACTCGGCGAGACATTTGAGTTGGTGCGGTCCGAAGCCGAGGTTCCGGGAGGCTTCCGGCTGCTGGTCGAAAAGGTATGCCACCGTCCCGTGCGATTAGCCATGCAAGCCGATAGTGCGTCATGGTCCTTTGCGCAGTCTCCGGCACCAACACAAAAGTTTTGGGGCAAGAGCGCCGAACTCATGACCGAAGGCCGTGTGCGTGTCAGCTTGCGGCTCCCCGACGGCGCTGGCGACGAGCTTTACAGTTGGACCATCGCGACCATGTTTCTACGTAACGTTGTCATGGGCGAAAAGTACGTCGAGCCGGTCGGGACCATGCATGTAACCAACGAAACAACAGGCGCCAAGGCGGCCATCGAGTTCCGATCCAAGGGCGTGTTTGGCGGTCGCGGCGAAGATGTCCAAGTTGAGATATACGGCCCCGACGGTGGACATGCCGGCGTGTCGCTGACAGGCACTTGGACCGGGGGCCTCCGCGCGATGCCAAGCGGGGATGAGATTTGGAAGGTCGGCAGTCTGGTTGAAAATGCTGCGAGCACATACGGCATGACGACATTTGCTGCAGCGTTGAACGAGGTTACTCCCCTGGAAAAGGGGAAGCTCCCGCCGACGGACACCCGACTGAGACCCGACCAGCGGCTGGCCGAGGAGGGTGATTTGGACGGGGCTGAGGACTGGAAGGTGCGACTCGAAGAGGCACAGAGGGTCAGGAGGAGAGAGATGGAGGAGAACGGAGAGGAGCACAGGCCTAAGTGGTTCGTCAAGGTTGAGGGCGGCACGGAGGGGAGTCAGGGGGGCCAACCAGGGGCGACCGAGGAGGTGTGGCGATTGAAGGGCGGGAAGGAGGGGTATTGGGAGGAACGTGCGAGGGGTGGATGGGGTGGGATTGTGGATATTTTTGATGCGTAGTAGGAGTAGGCTTTTTGCTTCAAGGCAGTGTGTTTTGTTGTATCGTTTGGATTAGAAGTTAGATACCTAGTTGTCCTGTGGGCCGATGTTGGGGGTTAGGGAGGCCGCGATGGGATTGATTATGGAATTGGCGGTTGCGTGTGCTCACTTATCACTCGCCTGTGTTTGCTGCAGCTTTGCGTGTCACTTTTGTATGCTATTTAGGCCGGTGTCTGGGATTGCGGGTCGAGGGATATCACACATGGCCATGGTTGGATGATGGGGTTTTGTCAGGTTGGGATAGGATACACGAAGGTGGCGAAGGCAGTGAGAATAAAAATAAGAAGGCATCAAGATACTAATTGGATGCATGATGAACATGTCAATATGTTGTCGACGAAGCCTTTGGGGGGGGGGGGGGGGGTAGGGGGGTTACCAGGCTCAAACAAGGAGATAAGCTCCAGAAAGGAGAGACCAAAAAGAAATACAACATCAGGGATTCGCTGGCCGTCAGCAACCCAACTACCAGACTGGCCCTCACTGGCTCATCTGTGGGAGAGCGGACGGGATCCCGAGTTTTCCAATGAGTCCTTCTCTTATACAAAGTATGCCGAATGTGGAAGCTCGGGAGCCCAGAAAATGGGATATTGTGGGTTGCAAGCACCATGCTCCTTGTTGGCAAAAGGCGCTAGTGCGCGCGGCGCACACGCTCGACTTTCGCTGACGCGATGCAACAGTCACAATACAACTATCTTCGCCAATTGCCTACATTTGCAGCCATTTTGATGCATATCCACGAATACAGTTGTCATCTATCGCCTGCAGGCTGCCCGTAGCGATGGTTCGCTATGCCATCAAACATCAGAAGGCCGTTATTTACCTGATGGTCGTGGAGGGTTTGCCCGCAAAGGCAATTGCCGAAGAAGTAGGCATAGGAATCCACCAAGCACGCAGATACAGGGCCAAATATAAGCTCACTGGCTCTCCTTTTGTAGAGCCAAAGACTCCGCAGAACAGCTTGGTCTTGGCGCCGTGGTCAATGGAGGTACGTGAGGCTATTCCCAGCCATCAAATGTATGCTAACTACCTTGCAGAAGGTGTTTGACTTACTCAAGGATAAGCCGGATTTGTATCTTGACGAGATACAGTGGTTCCTGACACTGGAGTGTAACCTCTATGTGGATATCTCGACCATAAGCCGGCGCCTGAATAGTGCGCAGTGGTCCAAGAAGTAACTTGCACACAACGCAGCGCAACGTTACGAGCCACTCCGCCTTGACTGGGCATGCAAGGTGTCCAATTTTACTACGTAAATGTATGTCTTTTGTGACGAATCTGGGACTAATAAGAAAGACGGGGCTCGCCAAACTGGGTGGGCACCAAAAGGCATTTCGCCATGGAGGTTGACTGACTGTGGCAACGTCGCTAAGTTCTAGGTGTTACCTACGATAACTATCAACGGCCTACTTGAAACCATGATCTATGAAGGCTCTACTGATAGCGGTAGCTTCGGCACATGGCTACAGGAGTACTTGTAACCAAAGATGCATCCTTTCCCTGGGCCTAACAGCATCTTAGTCATGGATAACGCTACCATCTACCACTCGCCGCGGGTCACGTTACTCTGCCATCAACACGGTATATTGTTGTGGTATTTGCCGCCTTACTCTCCAGACTTCAACCTAATCGAGGCTTTCTTCAGTGACGTGAAGGAATACATCCGGCGCTACTACGAATGGAGTGGTATCTTAGATGCTGAAGACTTCAAGGCGTTCCTGTACCGGACCGTTACAACAGTTGGCAAACGGATTGGGGCGATTCGCGGCCACTTCAGGGCTGCAATGGTTCCATTTAGAGAAGAGGGTGTGGTTATTATTTATCCTCTATTGTATGTGGAGGATCTATGGGAAGGGACTCTCCGCCGGGTACCTATACGGCATCTTCCCATCTATGCAGGTTATGGCGGCCATGCTAAGGAGCCCGGCACACGCATACGCTCTAACGCTAACACACCACTTCGTTGCCACCGGGCCAGTCACCACAGCTCCTATGCCTCCATCCGTAAGACTGGCAACGGCCACACCCTCCCGCACACCGGGCAACATGTTCGGGAGCCATCTGACGAACGTATCTCCGTGGAATCCCTCCTCTCCAGCTAGGTGCCTCAACGTACAGTCATTAGCCGTGTATATTCGCGGGAGGGCAGCGACGCCCATGCATGACTGAACCTACTGGCAAAACAGCGGCACCTTGCCTTCAACGGCGCTGATATATGTTTCGTGTAGAAATGCGACTGCATTTCGACTGGGAAGATAGGCTCTCACGGGGTAGTCGATATCGAGGTCGATATATGCATTGTACGCCATCGTGACAGTTTCGTCTTCCGTATCTACCCATAGCCGTGACGCCTTTTCTTTTTTCCCGGTAGTCTGACTCAAAGAGGTAGACGGCGTGAGAGACAAGCTTGTCAGACTGAATTGGCTGCCGCCTAGTAAACAACGGCTCGGTGCCCGTCTGGTCAACATCACCACCGCCTCGGTAAACACGGCAACCTCTCAGAAAGCCCCAAGCGGCAGCATGTCGCATCAAGCCACGGTGAAAGCACGAGTCGAGGAACTCGAGCATCAGTTGGCCGTCGTATGGAGGTAAAGCATGAAATGTTCCGCCTTACACACGCTCAGAAGCACATCGAGATTGCCGCGAACGGCTGCGATCGAAGCGTCCATGGTTAGCCTGCGCTGCGCAGCCGGAGAGCGCACGCAAGCGGCAGAACTGCTCTGTGTAAGCATGCATGTAGAAATTTTCTTGTGGTCACTGAAGCACTATTCATATGAAGTGCTAGTTTTCCGGTCTGGAGTTGATAGTTGGACTGGAAACCGATTCGACACTACGGTCATGCATGCGGGAAAGCCGCGGGGGGGGGGGGGTTTTTTCCGGGCTGGTCGCCCCCGGGAACAATGATCAGGTGGGGCTCGGCCAACGTTCAACTCTCAAACTCATTGCAGAATGGGCACAAAACCACATGTTCAAGCCAGCTGTGCAGGCGGGTTGGTCCCCTTTCTCTTCTGAAAACAGCGAAGAGGTGCCATGTCTTGGGCGCAAAACATAAAGTATTTGCTGCTTTAACCCTAACCCTTACCATATGGCTGCATAAGTGGATCCTAGCTGGGGGCCCGTTCTCAATTTTCGATGGAGTACGGCGCATGCGTGCATCTGTAATCTCTCCATCTTTTTGCTCAACCGTACAACTCGAAACTATCGCGACGGCCGCGACCACGACGACACATAGAAATGATCCGAATATAGGTTATGTCCTTGGGAGTCAAGCAACTGTGGAGGGTCTTTCCGCAGCCACATGGCACTCGAGGACTCTCCCTGATTCCCAGGGAGACTCTGGCGCCGGGAAGCAGCCTTCGACATTGCCCTCCTCTCCGTCCTCTTCGAGCATATTTCTCCTGGATCTCGAAACCGAACCTGGACCCCGAGGAGCATCCGAAGCCCAATGATGGTCCCGATGCCTTCGAGGAGCTCATGCCATCGCTGCCCGTTGGCAAGCCTGCACCGCCCATATCGGGTCTCCTCGATCGCCTCGCTGGCGTTCCCGTCCGACCCCATGGCCCGCGCGAGTCCATTCTCGTCCCGCCCATCACGGAATACCCCAAAAGAGACGAGACGTTCCACTCCATCATCAAGCACCAGAAAGCCCTCAGGCGCCAGACAATCTTGCGCAACCCTAAATATGGGAAAAGAAGAACCGTCCCCCCCGATTGGCGCTGGGTTCTCCAGTTCCTCATCCGCTCCACCCCTGACTACTCGCCCCAGAAGGTTACCAACACCGCCGTCACGGTCACCATGCACAGTCGGTTGGCTGATATGCTGGACCCCGCTAGAGAGAATAGTCTGTGGGGTATCACGTCACAGGCCGGCTGTGCCATGACGTTGGCCCCCGTGCAGGACGACGAGGACCCATATGTCACCATCTCGGGAAGCCGCACCGCTGTGGATTCTGCTATCACTGCTATCCGCAACATTGATGACCTATTCATCATCGCCCCCGCACCCCATCCTGGCGACACCGAGGCTGACACATCGGATATAACCGCGAGAGCCTCCTCCCCCTTTACGATACACTCATCGTCATTGAGCCGTCGCCTCGTCGTCAATGTCAAGGCGGGTCGGATCCCACGCCCCCGGGAATGGACAGTCAGAACACTCGAGGAGTACGTGACCGACTTAACCACAAGCCGCATGCGGCCCGGCATGGCACATGAGTTATACACCGCTGCCGACAGTCACGAGGACGCCGTCGTGCGTCAGCTACGCGACGTCTTCAGGGAGCCTGGTATCGCGGCTATTGTGTCGCCCAGAGCTCTCAACATGGCCGTCGCATTCATGGCCCGGAGGAGCGCGTTTTACCGGTCAGCTCGAGACCTTGTCAACTACATCCACCAGGCTGGACAGCCGCCGGACGTCGATACCTTTTGTATCTTGCTCGAGATTGCTACCAAAGGCGGCGACATGCGTGAGTTCCAGATCATAGTCCGCCAGATGATGCGCCGTGGGTGCCGCCCTCCCCTTCGGGCCTGGATTCTTTTCCTCCGCATGGTTGAGGCCGAGGAAGTCAAGCGGTACGTTCTGCACTATCTGCACGGCAAGGGGCTTCTCAACATGCCTGGCGCCATAGGCCTCGTCGCCAACGAGATGGCCGCGGCCGACACATACCGGGCTATACAGTTGGGTTATGACACTGAAACATTCGTCGCCAACCAGAACGCCCTCTATGGTCGAGAGTGGCTGACCCGGGACTCGGGTGACAAAGTTCTAAACGTCCTTGGCTGCTACGGCAAGTTCGACGAGGCCTTTGACTTTCTCAAGGTCATGTGGTCCGGAAACTCCCCGCTGACCCGCCCAGGCGCGGTGTCGCTGACTATAGCTATCACGCACTGCAAAATGCATGGGCAGTTCAACACGGCCCTCAAGTTTCTCGAGCTCTTTGAAAAACATAACGCCCCCAAACCGAACGCTATTGTCTGCCACATGCTCTTCATGATGGCGTGGAGAATGCATACGCCGCATATCCTCGGCGTCGTGTGGCGGTATGCGAATCGCATGGGTAATACGAGCCATATCATGCGAAGCAGGGCGATCCGGCTGCTTGATAAGGACGAGCAGGTTAACATTCTTTTGGGTCGGTTCTATCACCCGAAGGGGATGGCGGCGCATGCAGCAGACGCAAAACCGTCCGAGAATGCAGGCGGGGAAGAGTCCCCGCCGCCGCAGCCTGTGAAAAGCTTGGATATGTACCAGAAAAGGACCTTTGTGAACGATTTGCTGCTCGCTGACTATAAGGTGGCCGGTTCAAAGGGTCTAAAGGACCAATTTGGTCAAACCATTTGGCCATGGCAGCGCTACCATGAGAAAATGCCGGTGAGAGACATGCTCACCAACATGCGCAAATTTTATACCCACTGGCACGACCGGGGCTGGCGTCCGGCCGAACGCCTGAGTCACATGCTGAAGCGGGCTCAGCTGCTCGACCGGGAGCTTGAGGAAAGATCTCTGCTGGGGTTCGAGATCCCCCTAGAGCCGTTGCCGATGCCCGTCGAATGGAGCACGCAGAAGATGAGGGTGGATACAGGCAGCGACGATGATGTGGAATACAGGTCGCTTTTGCGCAGCATCACCGAACCCCATCACGGCAATGAGGCCGCGGGAAAGGATATCAAGGACTATGAAAGGCATTTGGAGGCTGCGGGAAAGGAAGGAGAGAGAATAGTAAAAAACGCCCTGAGCTTGTAACCGGGCCCTCGGACGAGCAACACCATATTAAGGTCGCTGTTCATCTCGAGTGGAATTTTAACCCGATTGAGACAACTTGAATCTCCATGTACCATATTGTGTAAATATTTGGTGGCGTCACATATACCAATGCTGCTGAAATATAGATAAAGGGGCTCCGAAGGGGCAACTAACCCCCTTTTTACTTTTTATTTGATCCCGAATGGCAACGCTTCTCAAATTGAACGTGGTGATAGGGAAGATTAGAGGCACATGCACCCAGGCTACCGTCACGAACAGCCACAACACCTACCTTCATCCCGACTTCACCAACAAAACACACGCACACACATATCAAACATCACACAAAACCCAACCAGACTCGCCACGCAAGCAGCATTCGTGATAGCATGACGAAGTCCGTGGCAGAGGAGGACCTAGGGACATGAACTCAAAACTTGAGGAGCAAATGGTAGTAAAAAAAAAAAAAAGAAGAAAAAAGGCAAAGCTCCAGCGGCAGTAAGAGTAAAAAAGAGTAAGTCGGGAGTAATTGAGGTTCCCATTTCATGAATCCTGTGTCTCCACCCATCACTGCCCATCAGTCCGTCCGTCCGTCCATCCATCACTCTCCATAGATCAGATCCTTCCCCCCCCCAATCCCATAGGCAAGGGCACCCACCCTTCCGCCCGACCATGCCATCTTTCACAAACCGCCACCCCGTCCTCACCGAATTTATCAAAATATTTGTGGCCTTCTCTATCGGGTATGAGGTTGTGGTGTGGTTTTTCGTAATCCATCGAAGGAGGGGAGGGGGAGTGGATAGAAAGTGAGGCAGGAGAGGTCAGAGGGTCAAGTCAGGGGGGGGGGGGGGGGGGAAGGAATAAGGAGCCGATAAAAACACCCCACCCCCGCACCCTTTCTTTCAGCTTTGCCTTCTTCCTCTCTGCATCAATTCTCCCTTCCCCCCTATTTCGTGACCCCTGCCGTCTCGCCTCGTTCTATCTCCATCCAGCCTCACTTTGGGATATAGCCTGACTTGACATGACTGACTAAACCGCTCCAATTCACACACAAGACCCAACAAATCCTCATCCCTTATCCCTTGACCGTCTCTAACCCTCCCTTCACGACTCCTTCTTAGCCTCCGTCGCCACGGCTGGCGTCTCTTTCGTCTCGGCAGCGGGATCCTTCCCCCCCTCAGCCGCCTTTGCCTCTTCCTCGTCCTTGACCTCCTCGGACTCGACAAAACCGGAGCCGGACTTGCCGGCCTGGCTAACCAGGTCCTTGTCCTCCTCCGAGTTATCAAACATCTCGGTGTCGTCCGAATCCGTCAGGACCTCAGTGCCGTCGCCCAGGAAGATGATGCGGCCCCTGTAGCCGCCCATACCGAAACTCTTGCCGCTACTGCCGGCGCCGACGCCACCTTGCTTGTTGTGCTCCTCGACGTCATACCCGCTGTCACTATCATCAAAGTTATGATGCACGCCAGGGCCTCGGAACTCAGCTAGATCATCGGGAAGACGATTGAAAAATATATTAGTGACAAGATCCTCTTTTTGTCTAGGGCCGTGCTTACAATAGAACAGCGGGTAAAAGGGAAAGGGGAAGAAAGGTGCACAGGGTGCGATACATGGGGTGTGGGTAACAAACAGATAAGCAGAGATGAAACGGAGAGAAAATAATGACGGTAAAAATTCAGCGCTGATGATAAACTCGATCAAGAGGGTGGCGAGTCCCTACCATATTCAGGGGGAGCGCAAGGGCCGTCTCCATTGGCAACCCGCTTTGCTATCTCCGAGTACCACTCCTCCTTAGTCCGCCCCCTGAGGAAGCCAATGACGATCATGGTCATGTTATCGCAGCCCACGCCGCCCGTCTCCGAGTTGGAGGCGAGGCAGTTGTCCATCATGTTCTCGCAGATCTTCTCCAGCTCCTGATGGGCGGCGATTCCCCGCCTGACGAACTCGACCACGGCCTGCGAAGACTGGCAATCCCAGATACCTGGATAGAAATAGAAATTAGCTGTAGCTGTTTCGTGGTCTGACAGAGTTACGTACCATCGCAAGCGATTACAAGAAACTCGTCATCTTCGGCCAAATCGTGGACCACGACATCCGGATAGGCGGTCACGATCTGCTGTTCTGGCGCCAGCTCGGCGCTCTTCTTGAACTCGAAATCTCCGATGGCTCTTGAAAGGGCCAGGTTTCCGTTCACTCGGCCGAAATCGACAAAGCCGCCGGCGGCTGTGATTCGCGCCTTTTCGCCTACAAACACGTCGCAAAAGCTTTTGATTAGTCACCAATTTTGCAGGGAAACCTCCAAAACAGCATAGAAAGTACCTTCGTTCTGGGGCTTGTGGTCAAAAGAAAGCGGCTTCGCGCGGCCCTTGACGCCCAACACACTTCTCGAGTCGCCGGCATTTGCCTGCAGATGTGGGCATTAATAAAGTGGGGGAGGGGGAAGCGTGAGGGCGGGGGGGGGCAGAGCCCCCTTGGGAGGAAAACCAACAATGTAGATCTTGTCTTCGGTAATCAAGCCGACGCAAGCGGTACAGCCCGAAACTTCTTCTTCGTATTTTGGGTCTATTTAGAGACTCCCACGAATGATCAGCCTCGTTTTCCTCGGTCATAGAGATGGATTCTGGACGTCAGAGTATGGATAATGAGGGGGGGCCGTACCATTGAGGATCGCTCGGTCGGTTGCGAGAAAGCCGTCCTTCAGAGCCTGTTCGTAGTTGCCTGTCTTGAACGTCTCTTGCTTTGCGATAATGTTGTGAATATTGTCTCCTGCAAATAGCGCGACCTTGTCGCCGCCGTGGCCGTCAAAGACGCCAAAGAAAGAGAGTTTCGAGGCGTGATCCTTGGCAGCTTTGTTGCCGGCCAGGAGGTCGAGTATTGTGATGTGCGAATCCTCCATGCTGATGCGCCAGCCCTGCATGGCGGAGACGCCATAGATCAACCGTTCATCCTCGCCATTTGCCGACGCCTATGGCCATGGCCGCGGAGTTAGCCTCTCGTTCTGTCTGCGGTCGTTCCGACGGGCGGGGTATTATTTGGGTCTGGGAAGAGGACGTCGGACGGCGGAAACATCGGCGATGAAGCGAACGCGGAGCGTGATACGACCGTCGCCTCAACGGTCAGGATGCCCCTTGAGAGGGCACCAGCGTGGGAGCAAGACAGCCAGAGGCGCGTGTGTCCCTTGTGCCCTCGAGAATCTCGAGACCCCTTCATAGCGCTCCGAGGGTGCAGTGCGACAGGCGGGCAGGACAGGACAATTCACAGGGCACTAGTATCTCACCTTATCAACAACGGGCTCAGAGAGAGTCTGGCCCATGGTGATGCTGTGTTGGAATGTAATTCGGCAGCGGCGCGGCTACCAGTGGAGGAAGGAGGGGTTTGTCGGCGAGATTGGGAGCAAGGCGGATGGTCGTGTTAGGTTTGGAAGGTTCTAGCAATGACGTTGAAAATGCTGGATGCGAGTTGGTCTAGGCTGCAAGGAAGTCTTAAAAGCTTCTGCGGCGTCAGATTTTTCGTCGGTTTTTCCAGTCCCAGGTTGCTGGGAGAGTCGCTGGGTGCACAGAGTAAAATTGGTGGTGAAGCGGGGTTTGGCGAGGCCGTGCAAAGAGGGCCCTCTTTTGGCGTGGTGTCTGTGCAGCAGCTGACAAGTGCTTGGGAACCTGGCAGGCAGGGTGGCGCGTCAGGGGAGCGAGATGGCGGCCGCTTGGCTTGGAGATGCGGCAAGCCGGCTCTGGATTACGACAGAATTCAATGAAAAAAGCTACAGTGAGCAAAGTCACAATGCATGGTTACCTCAACCCGAGACATCTGTCCTTTCTCCACCAGACACCAACAACCAAGGCAGAGAGGTCTGCCGTGCGAGGTGAGACTATTCAGGCGGCTGGATGACGATGGCCAGCTGTGTGGGGTAGGTAAGGCAAGGTCACATCTTGCAGCTGGATTAATTACCAACTCCCATCTCACCTTGGGATCCCCGTCTCATTAGCCACCGATACAGGTACGACATCAACAGGCCGAGCGAGGGTCTCGCCAAGACGATCACAGGAGGGGAAACACAATGGGCCGGCCGCATTGGCATTGCGCAAATACGGATATACTATCGCTTTCTGCTCTCTGCTTGCGAGATGGGGCGGATTGGGCTGCATCGGACTGCGGGGACTGCGAGGAGAGTGAGGAGATGGGAGCATCAGGCCTCGTCTCGACTGTGGCTGGCGATCTCGAGTGGGAAGGCATGGCCCAATTCGTGCTTGCGCGCACGCGACATCTCCGTGCTTTCCGCCCTTCCGCTTCCGCTTTCCGGGTTCTGGTGTTGCCCAGGTCCCCAGTGCTGGCGGTCTGTTGCAGGGCTGGCCAGGCACCGGTAGGCAGGCGGGCAGGCACCTACCTGACCGCCACATCAAACCCCTCCGTCCCCTCTGCCCCGCCGCCCCCACCTGCTGGAGGTCAATTTCCCGATGTGCCCCGTGCGATGCTGGTAGGGCAAGGCGGGCAGCCTAATGCTGCACATCATTTCTCCCAGATCTCAAACTGCCTGACACTAGGAAACACGAACACGATTCAACACGCCTCCAGATCTGGCTCGGGCTTCCCACAAAACCAAACACAAAAAACGATGACGGCGATAACCCCATACCAGATGCTTGTCTCTCCAATACCTGTATTGAGCTGAGTAGCACAAGATTACCAACAGTGGATCTAGCCCCTCCCAACATATTCCTATACTATATCGGCATCTAGACTTCCACTTACCTATCAACCCCACCACTACATGGCCATTATCAGATATAGACGACATAATCCGACTCATCCCCTTTGCTTGCCTCCGACGCCTGCGAATGCCCCTTAGACCTGCTATGCCCCCCCGTCCCAGTCCCCTCGCTCCCTGCGACACTCTCTGCCCCCTCCCTTTTGTCTTCCTCTTCCCGAGAGCCTTTCCTTGTCGAATAGCTCTCGGCCACTTGTCAGGGGACATGAGATCCGATCCCATACTCCCAAACTGTTTGCCTCCCCCCTCCAATCCCGTCAGTCCCCCCCTCCCAACCACGGGTGACTCCTCCACAGCCTCGCTGACACTGACACTCCCGCCCCCGTGAACCGTCCAGTTAGGTTGTTGCGATAGCGACCTTGACACTGACAACTCAAAGCTACCTTGGCTCTGGCTCTGGCTCTGGCTGATGCTTTGTACCGTTTCGTCGCACCACTCTTCCCCAGTAGTGGCTGGCTGGGCAGGTGGCAACAGAACGGGGCCTTTAGCGGGCCCAGACGAAAGCGACAATGACCACGTCTTAGAGGGGTGGAAGGGGCCCTTGCCAACGAGAGCGGTGTAGTTGACTGTTTTGCTGGTGTCTTTGGTCGTACTCCCTATTCCCAACCCGTCCCTTACCACTCCAGCACCAGCACCAGTTCCGGACCCCGGCCCAACGCCCGGAGTCAAAGTACTGTGATGCCGGCGGTGATAGCCCGTCGTCGCGGGAGACAGAGACGACATCGGCGACGGCGAAGGTGGTGGTGGCGGAAAAGCCCCTGAAGCGGTAGGATTGGTGTCTTGCTTGCTAGTATTCGAGTTGGCGAAGAAAGACTGCCCAGTGCCTGGCGGACCGCGCCGAGTAACAGGACGGGTTGAATTTACTGCAGTGGGAGGCCGAGGGAGCAGCCTAGATGCAGCTCTTGGGGGCGGGGAGATGGTGGAAACAAGATCGCCTCCCTCTTCCAAGCATGTCTGAGATTGTGGCGAGGCGGCGGCGCTGCTGTCGGAGGTGCGCCTATAAGCGAGAGTATCAATGGTTGACATACTGCGACCATGGGTGTGAAACTTTGGTCTCCCCTTGGCGGCTCCAGCGGCGTTACCCTTGAGGAGATTCTTGCGAAGCCATGGCCAGGCAAATTTATTGACTCCCGTTGCCTGAATGGGAGGGTAGTGGCCCAGCCGCGATTCCGTGCGTAACGGGAGAATCTCGTGGTCCGAGCCCGTGACCGAAGAAGCCGTCCGCGGAGGGGATCGAGGTCTTGTATACGCTGATTCGGCCGTTGGCTGCATGCTCCGTGCCTTGACGAGAGACGGGATGTTGACCTCGACTGCGTCTCGGAAAGAGTTGCGGCTACCGTTACCAAGCAAGGCCAGGGTGTTATCGTCTGGCGTGAGCGTGTTGCCCGAGCGCCCCTCGTATATGCTCGTCTCCGAGATATAGCCTAACGAGCGATTGTTTCTCAGTTCGTGCTTGCCGAGGCGGAGGGGCGTAACGGTCGTGTCACTGGCTATTGACCCGAATTCTTCGTCACCCGAAGGGGTTCGTTCGATAGAGGGGAGTAGCCGAACCGTATTTAGCGGTTTAGGTACCGCAGGATTAGTGTTGCCCCCATAGCCCTCATGTGCCTCCCCAAAGGCCTTCTGCTCCGTCCCGAGCAGGTCTCCAAAGGAATTAGAGCTGTGAAAACTCGGACCGAGTTCCTGTGTCGAGCCATAGTTGTGGCTGAAGGGCCCATCTGTATGCATTACAAAGGTGCCCGGGAGGGGCCCCGAGATGTCTCGTGTGTTTAACTTTGGTCTCTTCCGCTCCTTACGCCGCCGGAAGCACCAGAACAGCAGGCACGTCACCGCGATGGCCAAGAGCAAGGTCGGCAAGAGTACAGCCAGCAGGATGATGTTGGGGGGAGCGGCCGCGTCGTCGTCAGCGGAAGAAGTTTGCTCGCCGCCTGTCGGAAATACGGTTGGCTCAAGGGTCGATGTCAACAACGTGGTCTGCTTAGGGTCCGGCGCCGTTGAGGCTTTTCCTGGAGAGGACGCAGTGCGGATATGCATGGTCAGGGGTAGCTTCTCGGCTTTGCCCGAGCTCTTAGACCTGACCTGAACAGTGATGCCAACAAGCGACTCCTTAAAGTCCTTGGGGACGTCGCCAGATATCCTGAATTTGCTGGAGTCGACCTGGACCCATGAGGATGACGCATCTGCTACTGCCGAGACTTCTGTGCCCTGGGGGTTCGTCAGGTATGGGCCAAGATCGAATGTAAAGTGCTCTCCGGCTGTGGCTGTCAAAGTAGGTATGTCCCCCTTAACGAGTACAGGCCCCTGATGTGCTGCATCAGTCAATTCGACCAGAATATTCAAATTGAGGGTGTCCGAGAAGGCGTCCTGCAGCGTGACGGTGAAGCTCGTTGTCTTTGCCGTTTCAGGGATCGTGCCGCTGATGTGCCAGGTACTCTTGTCGACAGATAGCCATGGAGGCATATTCGGAGTAGATACAATGACCGGATTATCAGCGGTTGCTGGCTTGCCGTCTATCTTGATGCTCTCCCGTAGGTCGGTGTACAGCAGGGAACTTCCGACGGTTGCGTTTAGCAAGATGGTTGTGTGCTCGGCCGTAATCTCATGGTTTCCTACCACAATCTCGAACCGCAAAGATGCTGCAGCAAATCCGACAACGTCGCTCGCAACTACCTGGAAAGCAAACGGCTGTGGGGGCTGTATCAGGGACTCAGCTGGGGGTGTACGTCCCGAGAAGGACAGCCTGCCAGAGTCAAAGGAGATCCAAGCCGGGAGGGGCGTGTTGTCGGCCATGACCGCGTAGTAGTTCAATGGGCTTCCTGAAGGATCCGAAAATGTATTCGGTGCAAGATCAAACGAGATTGGCGTCTGGGGAGGCGTCAAGACCGATGCGGGGCTGGAAAAGACGCCAAACCGGGGGACCTGTTTCTCCAGAGGGATGCTGACTTTCGGGCCAGTACTTCGCGATACGACAAGAGTGGCACCAAGCGTTGTTGATCCAGTTTCATCGGTTGCCACAAGGTTGATTGGAACTCCCACTACCAGTCCCGGCGTGATGTCTGCGTCATTCGGAGTACCGAACAAGCGCCGGCTCTCGCCATCGATGGAGAGCCAGGCCGGAGAGTTGGCGAGTTTGTAAGTTATCTTTGAGCTAGATGAGAAGGTCGACGGAGAAAAAACGAATATGAATGGCTGCCCGACCCTCGCTACAGGAGGCACCTGCGAGTTGATAGGAAAGTAGATGCTCGGAGCGGCCGATGAGAGCCCGGCAAGGACAAAAACTGCCCAGAATGCTACCCGGGATGCCATGATTGTCAACGGCAAGATGCGGGATCATGCTAGGTGACAACACTGGGAGTGAGGAGATCAAGTGTTGAAGACATGGAAAAGAAAGTTTTCTAGGGGAGCTGGAGGATGGGACTTCGTCAACCTCACCAGAGACAATCGTCAAGGGGTGGCTGGTCCTCGAGGTGTTGCCCAGTTTTGGCTCCCCCTTGCGTCATGGTTCGTGACAGTAGTATTGCCAGGGACCTAACCATTGCCTCTCCCTCGCTGCCCGCCTCGCTGGCCCCTTTGGCCAGGGGACTACCGCCCTGGAGGGGACAAGATAAGGGCGGAATGCAACCTGCTACGGTCAATTTTGTGCGATCTGGGGAAGATCTGGGCATTGAATCAGGGGGTTGGCAGAGGGGGCATTCCCACATTCCAGTGAGTTGAGGGTCGTGTCAGGGACCTGCGCGGGATACCAGAAAATTGGCTGTGCGACAGGGAGACTGGAAACATCTACCCAGGGGAAGGAAAATTGGAGCTGCCACTACTTTGATGACCGCTGCCAACAGCGAGCTGAGTGGAAGTTGAAGCTATCGCCGTTGAACGGTCCATTGTTTTTGGCTAAGCTTAATGCCCAATCACCACTGGGTAAGGGGCACGTGGACGGCGTCTTGGGCCGAAAGTACCTACCTTCCTGTTAAATTTAGATAGCACTCGCTGTTCTGTTGCCTTCTCTTGCCATTTCTGCTGCATTCGCTAACAGTCGGCGAGAAAGAGCAGCCGAAACTTGTGGTGTTGAAACGGCAATCGCGATAAGCTCTGCCGGCCTCGGAGGGGCCTCGGAGGTGCCTTATATCCACAAAAGTCTAGACTTCGGCAGCCCAACCCAACTCGAGCGGAGCCCGTTTCACCACTCTTAGCTCTTTTTTTCTTGAAGACTTGAAGAAAAACATCAAGACCAAAACCAGCAGCCGACATGTTAGAACTCAACGGGAAAGACCGATCGCCGTCGCCTGAATTCTCGCCGTTCGCCTTGACCAACGAGGGACTAACCGCACTCCCTGTGTACAAGGCCGCCGGCGACACTGCATTAGACTTTGGGGGCCTCCTTGACGACCCAGTCAAGCTCCACGAGGACCTTGCATCGGGATGCGGAGGCCAATTATGGCCTGCCGGCATGGTGCTGGCAAAACATATGCTGAGATACCATCGCGACAAGCTGCAACACGCTAGGATGTGCGTGCCCGCATTTCCCGTCAACCAGCGCTATGGCTCCCCCTCCCCAGACCAAGCATGCCGAGTGATAGTTCGTGGCAGCAGCTGACAGGGCTTCTCACTATCAAGACTCGAGCTCGGGGCCGGAGGCGGCATCGTCAGCCTCGCCGTCGCAAAGGGGGTCCGTCCGAACTCCCCGCTGTATATGACGGACCAGCCCGAGATGGAGTCACTCATGAAGCACAACATCACCTTGAATGCGCTCGACGGTAAAGTCTTGCCTAAGATCCTCAATTGGTAAGTCTAGCCAACCCATTCCTGTGGATGCGTTGCCTGTGGTTGGTACGACTTCGCTGCCTTGTTCACCAACACCCGACGTGGGGGTCCGGAACCTTCGGGTCGCCCCCTTGGCGGTTACGGTCGTGCAAAGCGTGAATAAATGTTGTTCTAACGACGTGCTCCGACGCCTGCTCGACACAGGGGCGAGCCGCTATCCGCAGACATTGTTGACTTCAAGCCTGACACCATCCTGGCCGCCGATTGCGTCTATTTCGAGCCGGCATTCCCGCTGCTCATGCAAACGCTGAAGGATCTGTTGGCGCTATGCCCCTCGACCACCGTCTACTTTTGCTTCATGAAGCGACGACGGGCTGATATGCAATTTATCAAGGTAGCGAAAAAGGCACTTCAGGTGACAGAGGTAGTGGATGAAGACCGGGCCGTGTTCAGCAGGCAAGGCTTATTCCTGTATACTTTCAGTAGTCGTAAATGACCCGAGAATGCAGTGTGGGTGTATGCGTTAAGAATTGTCCGCCGTGCTAGGGTGTTGGCGTGATGTTGGCATGTCCGAGCAACAACTGTGCAAAGCGCCGTCTGCAGCGCTTACTCGCACTACCTACAGGAAGGGCGGCTTCTCAACCGCACAAACCTCCCTGAAGATGCGCCCACGTTGCCATATTGCCATGATCAAGCAGCAAGCACCCCGCCTGCTGCAGAGGCTATCACCAGGCCTCCGCTAGACAACTGGCAGCACGGCAGGTGCTTGCTGCTTTCCTGCTGAGCAGGCAGCCGATGCCTCGGCTCCTTACCAGCGGCCGAGTTGCAATCTCTCGGGCGATGACCCAACTCGCAACACAGGGCCTTGGTGCCACGCCCAATAGGAGATGCGCCGGAGTACGTCGGATTCGAAAGATGCAACAAAGCGGTGCGCCTCTCAGCAGTTTGCGTCTATGGCTTAGCTCTGATTCTTCGGGCTAAACTCGATCCACGAGAAGGAGAAAAGGGAAGAGGGAAAACGCCCCCGGAAACACGAAACAATAGACCCGAGCTCACCGGGCCTGCTCTCCTGATTCAGATGACTAACCTGTCTCCTCCTGAGTTTTTAGGGGGGGGGGAGGCTTTTAGCTTCTGGCTTTTACCCAGCCTCGCCTCACCATGCCGCATTCCACGCGAAGTTCCGACGAACTTCGCTTTCATGCGCTCCACTCCTTTTTTCCCGTCAAGCTTCATGCTGTGCTGTGTCTGTGAAGAGAGTAGGGCCGTGTAGGCAGTCTGCATGCTTCCTACGACCCCAACTCGAGAGAAAATATCAGAGAGACGTCGCCGCGGGGTGCTTCGATTTCGTCTGGGGCGACTGCGTCGAGTGCCAAAGTGCGTGCATTGACGGGCAGCGACAGCAAACTTGGGAGTGGGGAACAAGATCGACGTGGATCCCGAGTGGAGCCTGAGGCCTTTCGGGATACGGCACCTGATTGGCTGAGTGCTAGTGGTGTTCCTGGAAAAGAACAAAGCCCACCAGGTGTTTTCCTCTGTGCCTTGCATGTTGATGCAAGGCACAGAACTGCTTTTTGTCGCTGACCCCCGACGCAGCTCGCGAGCGCTACACTTTGTTTCTCCCATTGCTGTTAGCTAACTACATCGACTTTTAAGCCCAAATAATTGTTCTCGAGGTCTGGTTTCGTCGTGATTTCATATTCCTCGAGCTCAACCAATCATCCGTAAATTGTTTCTCAGCGGGAGCTACCCCCAAACACACAACATGTCCGTTTTCATCAACGGCGGCTCTTGGACCATGTCTGATAGCCCAAGGACTGCGCTAACAGATCGTGAAGCTGTGTTCGGTATCGACGCCCACATGTGTAGCTAAGCCGGGATGGAGCTGGGACCGTACCTGACGTAACGGCCCAATCATGGATTCCGGCTGGGAAAAAGAGAAAAATAACATGGAATGGCCTGCTGGGTCTCTGAGCCTCTCTGCAGGCCAAGCACCAGCCCGCCAACCGCCAGCTCTCTTCCACGTCCAAAGGCCTCCTCCCAGCCCTGACTCCACGATTCCATAAAGCACAGTGATTCTGTCCAGCATTCCAGTCTTTCCCTCTCCTTCCCCCCGTCAACACATTCTCTGTTTGCCAACCCACCCTCATCGATTCATTCTTTCCGCGAGCAGGCTCAGTGTGAACACACCCTCCTTTCAGGACCCTAGCAACGACTCGACCTCAGCGTTTTCCCAGTCCAAAGCTACCCACACTTTCTCTCTTGCGACAATTTGACGGCTACCCACACGGGCTCCATATCCACACCTTGCCCTCCCGGTCAAGGACCTTATCGCCTCTCTGCGTGGGGAAGAATACAAATCACAGAAAGCAAAACTTCTAGGGACTCTTTCTCACATCAGTCATTACCCAACATCCTCATCATGAAGTCAACTGTGTTGGTTTCCGGCCTCCTGGCCTCGCTTGCTCTCGCCCAGCCCCACGGACATGGTCATGGCCATCGCAGGCGGGCCCCTCATCCAGTCCATGAGAAGCGTGAAGTTGTCACTGACTGGGTGACTGAGACAGTCTATGAGACTGTCACCAAGTTGATCGACGACACCACCACCGAGTGGATCACACCAACCCCGAAGGCTTTTGGTGTCAAGGTGACCACCTTGACCACCTCAACCAAAACTCCTGGCCAGTTCCATGAGGGCGCCTCTGCGAGCGCACCCAAGTCGCCGGCGGAGACGCAACCGCCAGCTGCTCCGTATGTTCCCAAGATCGCGAGCTCTTCACCGGCCCCCGTGGTGGTTGGGACACCCACTTACGTGCCTATTGCGCAAAGTCCTGTCCCAAGCCCCGCGCCACCTCCGGCTCCTGTCCCAAGTCCTGCTCCAGTGGCAGCGCCAGCGCCAGCTTCGGTGCCTGCTCCGGCAGCCAAGCCGGCAGCCGAGGCTGGATCACCGTCCTCGCACACTGGTGAGATCACTTATTATGCTCTGGGTCTTGGAGCATGTGGCTTCGACGACAGCGGCAAAGATTACACCCAGAACATTGTGGCTCTCTCACATGAATTGATGGGCACACAGTCCAACGGTAACCCCTATTGCGACAGGACCATCACCGTTTCATACAAGGGAAAGACTACAACGGCTGTTGTTCGCGACAAGTGCATGGGCTGCGCCATCGACAACATTGATGGCTCAGAGAAGCTGTTCACAGATCTGGGCGAACCCCTCGGCACGGGCCGCTACACTGTTGATTGGTGGTTCAACTGAAAGGCGGCCTCCCCTTGACTTCTTTTTTTTCACCTGCCGCAGTGCGCTGCAATTTTTCTTTCTTGACGGCACTTTTTGACGGCGTGTTACACATTGCACTAGCTCTCAGGCGAGGGCTCGGTGCGTTCAGCATCTTGCAATTCCGCAGCTGTCACCCTTTTCACGATCTCGGGCCAATTTCCTTTTTGTGGAGAAAATCATGTGGGGATGAGTACATCGCTTGCGATGTGGCTTTACGAATCTCTTTTTTTGTTTCTTTTTTTTTTTTTTTTTTTTTTTTTAAAAAAAAAAAAAGCTTCTTGTGTGGCATGGGAAGCTTCTCCCACACAACGGAATATAGATACCTCATTATACGGACGGTGTGCATGACGGAAACCCAGGCCTCTGGGCTAGGAGGCGGGGATGATACGGGTTTACACGGGTTTATGACATCCCTTTTCAGCAAGGACATGACGAAAGAATGTGGTCATGGTGGCTGATGAGGCCAGCATGTTCTCTACCACAAAGGGGTACCTTTCAGTGTACATACATTATAGTCGATTAGCTGATAAATTGAGAAGACGACGACTTCATGACGACGGAGAAGTGTAGAATAGAGATTGCCTTCGCTACGTTGTACGTATTGTGGAGTCTTTATCAAGACTTATACTCGGAAGGTGAGGCGTGACAATTATTGACAGGACCTGCAAATTGAGGGGTTGAAAAGAGCGATTCTTGACGCCGCGAAAACTAAGGGGATAATAGTAGGATCGAGTGGTTGACCTCTACTATTATCCAACTGCTTCAATATTTGACGCAAAAACAAGCCAATCGCAAAAAGAGATGTTGTCGAAATAAGATCTGGCAGGACCAAAGCCGCGTCAAAGGATCGCCTCAACCGGGTAAATATTTGATGTGCGACGTCGAGTGGATGGGTGCCTGATGACCGCACTTGTGCAACGTCAGCCGCCAACTGCAATGGGGCGCCAACCTTAACTCGACTGCAGCCCGGTTGGATCTCGCGATTGCCTGCTGTGCAGATCTCTCAGATCTGAATTGGGCGTCTTACTATCAGTGTCCTCCGGATTTTCGGCTTGTAATTTGCGATAACAGAATCCCCGACGGCGTGACGTCACGGCACGGCATGGCGCTCTCAGACCTCGGCGCCGTCAATCGGCGCAATCTCGCGATGTTACGGCGCTCGCCCACCGCTGAGATCTCGGGAGCCCTGGGCGACTTAGGCACCCTGCTCCCGCTCATGATCGCTCTCGCTCTCAAGGGCTGTATTGATCTCCCCGCAACCCTTGTGATGACAGGCCTCTTCAACATTGCAACGGGTGCCGTCTTTGGCATACCTTTGCCTGTGCAACCCATGAAGGTGTGTCATGTCTCACTCCCTTCTCCTCTCCGTCTCACCCTCACTCACCCTATAACAGGCCATCGCCGCCGCCTCCATCGCACGCTCCAGCGTAGAGATGGGCGGAACCCTCTTCGCAGGCACCCTGGTCTCCCTCGCCGTCCTAGTCCTCAGCCTGACCGGCCTGGTGCGCCGCCTGAACCAACACACGCCGACAGCCATCATCAAGGGCATCCAGCTGGGCGCGGGCCTGCAGCTCGTCCTCTCGGCCGGCACGTCGCTGCTCCTCGGGCTAGACTGGACCTCGCCCGCGCTCGACAACCGGCTCTGGGCGCTGCTGACCTTCACCCTGCTCCTCCTCGCGCAGCGCCTGCGCGGCCCGCGCTTCCCCTTCGCCCTTCTCGTCTTCACCGCCGGCCTCGGCCTCGCCGTCCTGTCCATCCTCTTCCCTCACCGCCGCGGCAACCACGCGCCTCACCTCCCGCGCCTCGCCCCCTGGCAGCCCAGGTTCTACCTCCCTCTGCCGGAGTGGTCCGGCGTGGACACCGCCATTGGCATGGCCGTCGCGCAGCTCCCGCTGACGCTTCTCAACTCCATCGTCGCCGTCTCCGCCCTCGCGGCTGACTTGTTCCCTAGCGAGGGGGAGCTTACGCCCTCGGTCACGACCATCGGCCTCTCGGTCGCGGCTATGAATCTCGTCGGGTGCTGGTTCGGGGCGATGCCCGTGTGCCACGGTGCGGGCGGGCTGGCCGCGCAGCACCGCTTCGGGGCGCGGAGCGGGGCCGCCGTCATCATCCTGGGGCTGGCTAAGGTGGCCCTGGGGGTGTTGTTTGGGAGCACGCTGGTGGACTTGTTTGACGCGTTCCCCAGGGGCATGCTGGGGGTGATGCTCGCGGCGGCCGGGGTGGAGCTCGCGAGGGCCGGAGTCTTTCTTAGCGGGAACCAGGGTGAGGAGGGGTGGACGATCTTGCTAATGACGGCAGCGGGGACGCTGGCGCTGAAGGATGTCGGGGCTGGGTTTGCGGTGGGCATGATGGTTTATGGAGTGTATCGACTTGGGGATTATTTGGAAAGGAGGGGCGTGGGAGAGCGGAGGCCGCTGTTAAGGTAGGTTTTTGGTGAATTTATATATTTTCGGCGCAGGCTTGGGAAATTTACTTATAGGAGGCGGTGGTTCGGAGGGCAGCATCATTCAATATCATTGGCGTGGCTTGGTATGTCAAGACAAAAATGTCTTCGGGAAAGTACCATTCCCCCTTTCGAAAGCACTGGCGACTTAAGCAATATACTTGCTTAGCAATAAATATCAATTTTGTACTCATGTTTCGTCAACTCAGATATATATGGGCCGAGGACGAGAGGCCGCGAGGTACGTGACGACAAGTCCTACTTTGAGGTAAGCTGAATACATTCTCATCTATCAAGACATGAGAGGAAGTTGCTTATATCTCTCATAGATGACACACCGAAGCTTCGAATGAAAAAGCCGTGCTCATAGGGGCGGTATGTGATGATGCCAGTGTGCTTACAAGCTCGGCGTGAAAGCACCTCGGTTGAGGTACCCTGAATCAAATGCCGGGGTTCCTTTCAATCCAGCCATCGTAAGATAAGACTCGGGATAAGTTATGATATAGAGTTTGTGTAGAGTTTCCCAAGGCTTTGTATTGAGAGAGGTGCTGCATTGAAGAAAGGGACTTTGCTTGCTCATTGGGATAAAGGTTGAGCAACATGTTCTTTTCTCAACTAGTTCGGGAGACGCCTCACCCTGTCGTCATCTGTGACAATGTTGAACTTCTGCACTACATACAAGAAATGAACCAACTCTAAATCTCGAAATAAAAGGGGGTTATTTTTCCTTCTTCAGAGTGTTGGGGTCGTTGAGGTGATTGAGATGACGTGGATCAGACGTCTCACCAGGGGAAAGTAGTCACTGTTGCTGGTACATGGCAATGCCACCATCTCGTCAGTTGAGAAAGGCAGTAGAAGCCCTTTGCATGGGCATTTAGGTAGTCGTTGCGCCTAGATGCGCCTATGTTACCAAACTAGAACTGCGGCTTAATCAACGATATCCATCCTATCCTAGCAGGGAGAGACATGGAAACAATATAAAAGAAACAATCGAAACAAAAGGCGGAGAGTTTGCCAGCGTGGAGCATCCAAGAATGAGTATCCAATGGCGGCAGACCGAGACGCAGCGCGAGAGTCGGTGAGCTCTTTCGTGTGACTGCGATTGCTGGGCATGGCATGCTTGGGCAAATTTGATGGAAGAGAGGGTAGAGGTAGGCTCAGACAAGGAAGCCGCTGCTGGCGGCCACTGCAACACAAGCTACGAAGTAAACGATCCAGCCGATGTCATCTGGGTTTTCCACCTCTGTTCCATCTGGCAAGGAAGGACGCGCCTGCCGAGACACCAAAGAAGGAAAAGTCTAGGCAGGCTGACTGTGGGGCGCGGAATATTAGAGCCAATCAGGTGGCGCATTATCCAAAATTTGGGCTCCACGGCAGGGGCCGTGCTGGGCTTGTTGGGTAGAAGGTAGGCGCATCCGGGGCGAATAATCCGCAATCTCTAGCGATCTCTAGTGCTGCCACTGTGTTGCGCAGTCCTGGCACTCGTCTCAAGAGCTCAAGGCTGCATTACACCGCAACACACCGCACTCGGAGCCTCCAGGAGCCCTCGCCCGGGCTGCTACCAGACGAAGGAGCTTGTCCTGAGCAGCAAGCGATGAGTTCGTCCGCGCAGGACGGCGCCGGCCAGTCGCCGGCGCCGCCTGCCTTCTCTCCCCTCACAGAGCCGACAAGCGCCACTGAACCCATCGCAGATCCCATTGCTGAACCTCTCGACGCAGAGAATCGCGAACCCTCCCCCGAACCCAATGTCGACCGCGACGACGCAGCGCACCCTCCAGCTCCAGCCCCCTCCTCTGCCAATGGTTTTGCACCTGCCCAGCCCAACGGCCACCAACCCCAAGCTTCAGGAGCTGACAACACACACATGGACATGGACATGGACCAACAACACCACCAGCTCCACGCCAACCCCCAGGGCACCGGCTTCACGGACAGGGACATTGAGATGCTCTACATGAACGGCGGGTCGCTGGACTACCCCAATTCCATAGACATGGATCTCTATCAGCAGCAGCAGCAGCAGCACTCGACCAATATCCTCATGACCCTCGCCCGCATGTCTGCTGTCCAGCAGCATGCGCAGATGGGCATGCCCCCAACAGTCCACCCATCCCAGGTCTCTCTCCCCAACTCGCTGCTTGAGGCCAACAGTCATCAGCTTCCTAACAACAACGCCCACGCTGCCCCTCATGTCGAGTCCCCACTCGAGTCATTCGCCCGCATCGAGTTCGCCGATAGCGTGTTCCAGATGACCACGTACGCCGTTATTATCGGTCGTGATCAACGGGCTCTAGAGCAGGCCAGGCGCGACGAGCGCCGCGCTGAGGACTACCAGCGCAGGATGGACCAGAACGCGAGCCAGGGGCTCCCGCCTCCATCCCCACCGAGGCAGGAGCGCGGCAAGTTTAGCAAGTCGTACGTCAGCGAGGAGGGCGGCATGTTGGGGCCCGAGTCGGATGGGGACGAGAGCCATCGTCCAGCTAAGAGGAGGAAAATGAGCGGCAACGGTGGCTCCGCTTCGGGGGAATCACAACCGCTGCCGCACCAAGAAGCAGCTGCGGCAGAACTAGCCGCGCAGGATGATAAGAGTCTCATTGTCAACAGGCAATATGTCTCCCACACCCCAGGAGCAGCCGCTGTTAATCTCAGCGCTCTCCGACCTTCGCCGTACCATGTGCCTTTTATTGGTATCCACTCCCCGGGCCCAAATATCGCGAGTAGGACAAAAGCCATTTCAAGAGAACACTTGAAAATCCAGTTCAACTCGAAGGCAGGCGTCTTTGAGGCTATTCCTTTGCATCGAAACGGGTTCTTCTGCGAAGATGTCCATTACAAGGATGAGAAAGTGGTGCTCAAAAGCGGTGACCGTCTGCAAATCAAGGATGTTGACTTCGTCTTCCTCATAAATGGCGTTCCACGTGGAAAGTCTGGGGCGGAAGAATATCCGGATGAAGATGACATGTCGGCAAGGAGGTACTCAGAGGGTGGCAAGGAGATGAGCTTTGAGTTCGAGAGTACTCATGACCAGGAGAGAAGGAGTACCAGCGTCGAAGAGGTTCAGACCGCCAAGGTTAAAGTCGTCAAAGCCCCTGAAGTGGTCCAAGTGGTCCCGGTTGCTCAGGAGCCCGAGGCTATTCAGCTTGCCCGGCTTGCCCAGGTCGCTCAGGCCGTACGGGAAGACAGCGGAAGTGAGCTCTCAGACGGCGGTGACGATGATGATCAAGACGACGAAGATGACGACAACGAGGTCATGGAGACGATCGAGAGAGACGCTATGGAAGACCGGAGAGGTATCCAACCCGAAATGGAACAAGGTTCACTCCCCGAATTCCCCCCAATGCCGCCCAAAAAACGGGGTCCGGGTCGACCACCCAAGAACGGCATCATGTCAAAGAGGGAGGAGCGGTTGCGCAAGAAGGCAGCCATGGAGCTGGCCAAGAAGAGCATGCCGCAGCCGCCCCCCGGAGAGCCACCCATCAAGAGAAAGGTCGGGCGGCCGCGGAAGCATCCGTTACCCGAAGATGCGCCAGACAGACCTGAGAAGCGGAAATACAAACCCCGCAAATCCCGCGAAGAAGGCGGGGATGGTTCTGACGGTGATCGAGCCACCAAGGAGAGGAGGAGAGAGAAGCCCAAAACTCCGCCGCTGGAGCTCCGCCGGGAAGACTACAGCGAAGCTGCGCTACAAAAACCCAACAAGAACTATGGCGTTTTGATAGACGAGGTACTGACGGCGGCGCCTGAAGGGCTTACCCTGAAGCAGATATATAAGAGGATACAGATTAACTATCCCTTCTATTACTTCACGGTTGATACCAAGGGGTGGGAGAGCAGCGTCCGTCACAACCTTATTGGCAATGATGCCTTCAAGAAGAACGAAGAGACCCACCTCTGGAGCCGCGTGCCGGGTATAGATATCGACGCGGGCAAGAAGCGGAAGGCGACCTCTCCCGACATGCAACAACGGTCGGCCTCCCAGCAAGCCTATGGCCAGCAATTCCAAGCTCCCATGGCCCCTCACAACAAGATGTTTCACAGCGAACACTCGTCCCCGCCCAACTACTATCAAGGCGCCGCTCTTCAAGGCACATCTTATCCTGCCGCATACGGCCAAGCGCCTCCAAACCAACATCCCCAACACCATATTCCTCCACCACCGGCGGTTGTTGCTGCCCCGCCACCCCCTCGACCAGCATACCCGACTCCTACTCGGGCGCCCGTGTCTACTCAGGCTCATGGGTACGGAGATCCGGCTGCACCACGCCCACCACCCCAGACGGGACCACAGCCAACCTCATATTCCTCTCCCTACGCATCTAAACCTCTACCGGCAACAGCCGCCCAACCCGGCGCGACCCCACACAGCATGGCGCGGCAGTATGCTCAACCTCAAAACGGCCCTGTTGCCACGAACGGGCTGTCCCGAGTTACCAGCATGTCTCCACACGTCGGGGCACAAGGAGGGGTACCTAGCACCAGGCCGCTCGCACCAGCCGCTCCAAGCGCCGCTGCACGTCCACTTCCACCAGCTGTCGCTCCTCAGTTGATCAAACATGTCCACAATTTCAAGAAGTCCGTTGCCCCTCAGCTAGAGAAGCGATCAGCAGCATGGAGCGCCATTGCAAACTCTGCCGCTCGTCGCGGGCTCGGCCTGACATCGCGGTGCCTATCAGGAGACGAGGTGCTTGAAAGGATCGTGCTAGGTGTATTCGAGTCGAGCAAGCAAACACTGGGTGCGCATCAGTCGCTCAACCCCGGACTACTTCAATCTATATTGGAGTTCAAAGGCACGATGATGAAAACTTTGGAGGGCAAACTGGGTGGGCTCAAATCGGAGTGCTTGATACTATCGGCTATCGATCGTGTCCTGGGCTTTGCCGAACGAAGCACCATGACCGGCAGTGAGGCCGAGATGAATGAGTATGAAAAGGCAGAAGTTGTGCTCATTCCAGCCATCAAGACGATGCTCTTGAAGCATCAGAAAGCTGCCGCCGCTGCCGCTGCCACCGCCCCACCACCAGCGGCAAAACCTGCAACGCCAGTCTCTACGCCCACTCCTGCGTCGGCTTCCACATCTACCTCTGCGGCTGTGTCTCGACCTTCGCCTGCACTGGTGACAGCGATGACGGCTGCGCCCACTTCTACACCCACTCCCGCGACTCTGCCCAAACCTTCCCCGGCACCGGTAGCAGCGATGGCGCCCGCACCCTTCGCTACGAACGCGACCACAGCGGCTCCTGTAGCCATGACAGGACCCGCACCCGTTCCCACAACTGCCCCCTAGTCAAAGGACTTTAGTTCTTGTTGCTGTTGTTGCGTCTTGGAGTTTAGCGTGACGGGAGTTGGAGGTTTAGTATCCCCACAACACATGATGTATGTGCAACGAAGATTCAATCTGAGTCCGCTCCGTCTTAGGATACGGCGGCACCTGATTACGAGCATGATAATTTGCGCTTTGCTTATTAGCTCAGATATAAAATCACAGACTCATTGATGGCCTGCCCTTTTGGCATGGTCTTGACACCCGAATAGAAGCGACATCCTCCAGTTCCGGTGCGTGGCGAGTTGAACACGAGGTGCAGTTCAATTGAGGTTGAGTTGAAATGGTATTGTTAATGGCTATGTTTATTTTCTTCCCTCCCTCTTCATGCTCGTTGAGGGTGAAGCTATACTCCCATTTTGCCCGATTGTAGTGCCTTGTCTGGTTGTTTACAGCAACTGACAGTTCTGCCACTCTCGAGACAGCATGGTACATCCTCCATCCAACTACCTGTACCCGTGTCCCAGTTCTTTGCTTTATCAGTTTTCGCCTTGATGTACAACTAAGCTACCTAGTTCAGAGTACTCTCCTTTTGGTGATTCACATGATCCGTCGAAGTTAGCAGATAACAATGACGTATACGATCCAATCGTCTGTTTGTTAGACGCGATTTGAATGTGAGAAAAATATGGCTCGCTGCCTGGCCCAAGCCGTATATCGGGGTGGGTCCTTTCGAAGCTTTAGTATCCCCCGTATGTTACGTGTGAATAACCGGACTAGGGTTAGAGTGTGCTACAGGTCAAACTAAATTCTCGAGGATAGGAATAGCATTCTAGATTTCGCTATCATTGGTGACGACGGGATGAAGAGCCGATTACAAAGTAAATTGAGATTCGTAGCACTGTCAAGGCAGTTGCCCAAACATCCAACACCCTACGCGACAAAATCCCAACGAAAAATGTCGTCGCTTTATATCCTTCAACCCCAGCCGGCTCGCTGGCACGTAGATAGGTAGCCAAGGCAACTCCAGCGCCGCCTCACTAAAGGTTTTTGTCATCCCCTTTAACATCCAACCTCGCTCAACTCCGCAATCGCAGTAACACACCCATCGTCCCGGCCACCATCCATGACACTCACCCACCCTCGACCCCAAACAGCATCAGCCCCGGCGTGTCAAGCGAGCCCACTCCATCCTCCCGAAATAGGCGATGCTACTGTGGAGGTCATGGCGAAACAAACCGCCACCTAGGGGAGAGGAAGGGAGACCTCGAGGATGGGTGTGACGATCAGGTACCGCATGTTATAGGCGTGACGAAGACGCTCCATGGGGCTGGCGAGGTTGGCATCACAACAGAGATGGTCGATGTTGAGCCCCTTGAGCTCCAAGGCTGTGACGCGGTCCTCGGGCCGCGAGTGCTCAGTGGCGCGGGATCCAATGCCGGGTTCATGCCTCGTGAGGATTTCGCGGTGACGCGCGACGTCGATTGGGTCTTTTTGGGTGTGTTGGGTGTTGTTGACCTGACGGTGTGTGTGGGAGGTCCGAATTATGCTGTTGATTGTGGTTCGGCCGGGTGAGAAGGTTCTTGAGGGCAAAGCCGGTGGAGGTAGTAATGTGATGGTTAACGTTTCTGCCAGAGGCTTTTTCGTCGACGAGCGGAAGCGGGGGGGGGGGGAGGGGGTGATAGATGTAGATTAGGTGTAGGTAGAGAATGGTGAAAAGAGGGTTGGAGAGTGGTAAAGGAGTCCCCGGGATAACGGCTACCTGCTTAGGATCGGAAATATGGTGTGAGGGAAATTGTGGAATATGTTGAGTGATTGGAAGGTTCGCAAAAGGTACGAGAAAGCGGGTAGGAAGGAAAAGGCAGCAAATAGCAAGATTCATCCCAAAGGCTCATCCGAGGCAAGTAAGGAACGTGGCCGACCGCCCCAGGCGTGGCTGACAACTGGTAGCTTAGAAACGGGAAGAGGTGCTGTGCACAGATCTTTGCCCCTGAAGCGACGAGGTCGACTTGGTATGAAGTTGACAACCTGGCCCCGATGCGACCGTTTGTCCTGTGCCCGTTCTACCCGTGCCCTGCCGAGAGCGGAGATGTCGACGCGTTTGCGGCCGAGCGCAACAGGCACCTCTCGGTGCGCGCGCTGCTGGTTGACCCTTTCGCCGTCGTCCACGCCTACTCAGGCCTGCTCCCGATGCGCGAGATGGTCCTGCCGCCGTGGACGTGGCAGGCGCCGCTGTCGCGGATGCTGGCGTGGTTGCAGCCTTACGAGAAGGGCGGGAAGGAAAAAGAGGGGGAGGAGGCCTGGGAGGGGGGTATGTGGTGCTTCCTACGGCTGTGGAGGATGAGCGGCCGAGGTATGAGGAGGGACCGTATTCTATGGTGGAAGGGTTTTTGTTGCCTGTGGGAGGGGAGAAGGCTGCTGCTCAAAGTGGGGTGGTGATGCCCTCATTCCTATACGGTTTTAGTATTGGTATGTCCATTCCAGCGCGTAGGCGTGAGGGCATTCAGGGATGCGACAAACCACCAGTTGCCAGGGAGACCACCTGTATATAACCGGCGTCACAACGCCTTGCATTCTACCTTTCTTTCTTTTCCTCAAACAATCCACACAGTTGATAGCTAATCCTCTATCGTATCAATTCTTCGCCTTGCACACGATTTCCAGCCTTGATTGCGGCCGTGCAACAAAGGCTGCGGAGAAGGTGCCTGCCTAAGCAGCATAGGGACCTTGGATATCCCATCATTGCGATATTTTATTGGTCGAGATCAACCCCATAAACCCACCACACAATTCAACAGTCCCCGCCCGCACACAGCGAAAGAAGTATTTTCAGCGAGTTGGGCACAGATACCATCAGCAGAATTTTCCTGCAGCCTAGAGCGGTGGGGATCCCGGGCAGAGTTGTACCCAAATTCTCATACCGGACGTTGGGGCAGCTGAGCCTCCCTGGATGTAGCAGCACCAATTTCCCAACTTCACGTCAAGTGCCTTTACCAGGGGGGCGGGCCTTTATACCAAAAACGAGTCCCTGTCTGGACTCGATAAGAGGTACACGGCACTGCCCCGTCTACAGACGCGTTGTTTTCACTTCATAGTTCCCTCCGGCGGTTGCTGCAGATTTAAGCGTACCATGACCTAAGTAAGCCGGGTAAGCTAAGGTAAAGCAAAATAAACGACTACTAACCTCTAGCCTTCTTACAACGTGTGTATAATAGAGAAATCGCCTCTTTATTCATAAGACGGCTCAGTTCGGAGAGCGTATCCGGGACCGGTGTGCAAGGTGGGATGGGAGGAGGGTGCGGCTCAGGATGATAGCCGACATGGCAGAATAATGTAACCAACCGCTCAAGTTTATCTGGTACCTTTTCGGAATGGTAATACTGTCTGTATGCGAGATGTCGGCTAGGACAATTCATACAAAGGACTCTGTCGAAGGCACGGATACTAGAGTAAGTTGTTTTGTTAGGCTGATATATATATATATATATATATATATAGTTAAATATAAGAGGGCCTTGCCAAAATGCATTCTGAAAAGATAGCAGGCTCCCCACGTTTGCACTCCGTAGCCATTCGCGGCTGTCGCTCCATAAGTACGCAACAATAAGCCAGCGTCCTGTGAGCCATCGAGGCTCGTCCTTGGCTTGTTCTGAAAAGACAATACGCCGGCCCCACTTTAACCGTGGAAAGGTGTGACAAAAGCGCGTACGGGTAAGGAATTTCATGTCGCCTTTTTCTTGCACTTGGCAGTCTCGCCACCAAGTACCAATTCCGCTCTTAAGTTGCTCAGGAAGATCTATCAGCATGCATCGAAGTAATAAATACCAGGGTGAGTGCCGCCGAACGCTTTCAGCTTGGTATTCTTCTGGAATGTGATAAGAGGAAATCACCCACCTAAAAGGTCGTGCTTGTGGCGCGGCAAGGTTTGCTGGTTTTCTGGGATCGAGGTTTGTAAACGTTAAGCAGCGCTTGACAAAGTGCTGAACTTTATTACGTCGATTTTGACGTTTTATCTCTTTAGCCGCGGATATGTTGTCGTCTTCAGCTTCTGCGTTCCGCCAATGGAAATAGGGGTGTTCTTCATTAAGAGGGGGATAAGGCTTGATGACAGACATGGTAGCTATTAGGGAGCGAGGGGGGAAGGCATGTAGACTGTAGTCTTGGGAAAGTTAAGAGAAAGTGAAGAAGCCATCTATTTGTACCCTTTTCCCTCTTACTATTTAGTGGATTTCCAAGGGCTCACGTATAATTGTACATGCTCTATACACATCTGGACCGATCCGGCACACAAAAGCTTATGATCCGCATGATCCAGATACGCGCGCACGATATGAGCTCATGGTCGCAATTGACTCTCAGCTCGATAACTGGTACATCCATTCGTGGCTGAATTCTACCTTTCAGAGTTTTGAAGCTATCCGGTAGCACTTATGTTCGGGGGCTACCTCGGCTCACTTGGGCCCACCAATCAGGGTAAGCCGAAGGTGCCCTCGAAGCATCGCCACCGCCGCTGCTATCACCAGGTCCACTATTATCATTGCTGCTTTTACTGTTGGAGCTGCTACGGTATTTACTCGCCGGAGTGGCCAAACCGGGGAGTAGGGCAACTAGTCAAAGGATACTTCAGTGCAGGCGTGCAAAGCAGTATTATTATTGTTGTTGCTGAAGGAAGGAGTATATAAGCCATCCTGCCCGTTTTATATATACATCGTGTGGCCAGTTCTTCCTTTCGTGGCCAGTACTGTCCATTCTGGCCATCGTGTGTGCGACTGCCTTCGTGAGCCTTGGCGCCGGCGACCCTTCCGTCCTTGTCACGTGCGTCCGCACGTGTCGCTGCCGAGTTCTCCCGTTCGTGGGTCATGACAATTGAATCTTGAATAAAGTCTGTACCGTCTCTGATTGAAGTACACTCTCGCGATAAATAACACGTCTCGACGCGGAGAGCGTAGGAGACACGGCGGCATGGCCGACGTAAATACCATTCTTGCTTCTCTGCTCTGGCTGCCCGGAGCCCTGGATCCTGGCGCACGCCGAGAACGAGCGCTTCAGCTGTGCCACAGCGGTGTGCGGGGCCAGTGGTACAGTGTGTGTGCAGTAGACTTCAAGGGCTACATATGCCCCGCCAAAAATGTCTTATCGAGGGTGTTTTGGGCGGCACCTCAAACAGCGACACAGGCACTCTGCCTGGAGTTCCTGAGCTGTGAAGAGACTTTGGCAGGTACTTGGTGACCTAAGCTCAGGGTACCTCTGGAGGGTGGTTGAGGGGGGTCGAAAACAGCGGGTCAAGGCTAGCCAGAATTGGCACCCAGGACGGCAAAACATGAGCTTTTCCTATTCTCCAAAAGGCGTGTTATGCCGACGATAGTTGTGGGGAGCGGGGTTACATTGACAGACATGTGACTACCTGCCGGTAGGTACCTAGGCATATCACAACGGTGATATATCCCGATATCCCTTGTCATTTACTCAAGCTTCAGAATGAAATATACATGACAAAACTTACATTATCATTTTCGCATTCACGCCTACTGTAGCACCACACATTACGCCCACCCATGTCGGACCTACCGCCAATCATCCTCTACCACTACCCTTACTCCCCTTACGCCCGCCGTATAATTTGGTACCTCCGCCTGCGTAATATCCCTTACATCCAATGTGTAAGTCCCCTCACGCCCCCTTGATATCTACCATACCCACACCCGTCAGCTCCAACCGCCCATCCTCCCGCGCCCCGACGTCGCCCTGCTGGGCATCAAATACCGGCGCATCCCGCTCCTATCCATCGGCCGCGACATCTACCTCGACACGCGCCTCATTATTAAGAAGCTCGAAGCCATCCCGGCTACCGGGACCGTTCGCCCGCCGCTCTCCCCGCCCTACGGAACCCAGGCCTTCCTCCTGACCACCTTGCTCTCCCACTGGACGACCGGCCCCGCCGGCCTCTTCACCCACGCCCAGGCACTGCTCCCCGGCTCCGGGCTGCCCCTGCTGCAGAACAAGGCCTTCTTGCGAGACCGCGCCGACTGGGCCAACAACAGCGTCTCTCACGCTGAGGCGGCGGCGCTGCGGCCCGAGGCCGTCCTGGCCGTCCGGCAGGCCGTCGAGCTGCTGGAGCAGACGGTGCTGGCGGACGGGCGGGAGTGGGTGCTCGGCGGGGAGGGCCCCGGGCTGGGGGATATCGAGGCCGTGTGGGTGGTGCACTGGGTGATTGGGCTCAAGGGGATGGTGAAGGAGGGGGAGGTAGAAGAGGATAGGTTCCCGCTCGTGTTTGCGTGGGTGGGCAGGTTTCAGGAGAGGATGGAGGCCTTGAAGGAAAAGGTTCGGGCGGTCGGCGGGGAGGAGGCGAGGGGCGTTATTGTTGGGAGTGGAGAGTGGGAGGGGGATATTAGCGTGGAGGAGGGGGACCCGGCTGTGAAGTTTTATGGGTTGGGGAAGGGGACGAGGGTTGAGGTGTGGCCTATGGATTCGGGGTCAGGGCATGTTGATGTCGGAGTGCTGATTGGGATTGATGGGACCGAGGTTGTTTTCGAGACGGAGAAGGGGATACGGGTGCACGCGCCGAGACAGGGTTTCCGCGTGAGGTCTGTTGTAGGGGAGAAGGGATCGAATCTGTAAAAGCCGGAACATTGGCTTCTAGATATTGACTTACCGATGTGTAGCTTAGGTTTATTGTCGCAAGCTATCTGGTGCTTAGACGCTGCGTGCTACAGTGCTGCATGGATGCAGCATCAACCCAATGCCAGCACCTGCGTGGATAGATAGCGTTGATTGCAGCTGAGAAGGCGCGGCCGATTCCAATCGGGGCGCCAGGAATGGCTTTTTCGCGTCTTTGTCGTCCTCGGCCCATGGAAGGAGCGAGTCGTGATATCATTATCCCCTCCCCCGCTTACGTCGGCGGCTCTGCTCAATGCCACCCGAGACGCCAAAATTCCCCAGAAACCCGGGCCTAGGCGCTGTCACAGCTGTCTCGGGACTCGGGACTCGGGTCGTTTGGCTTTGTGTCCCCCACGCCTGCCGCTGCGACTGCGATGCGCGCCAGCGCCCAGTGCCTGTGCCTGTGCCTGTGTGTATGCCTGTGCCTGGGGGCCCGCCTGGCCTGTGTGTAGTGTACGCACCGAAACTGGCAAAATGGCCTTTTTATTTATGCACCGCTTGGTAATAGCGTATGATCGCCCATTGTCCTGAGCTGTTGGCTATATTTACTCGAATGTCGCCATCGTCGCTGGGGGCAGGTGGGATGGCTATCAGCGCTCGACTGGCAACGGCGAGTGCTGCATGGCGCAAAGAGAGTTTGGAGATGGGCCGACCGTCTCCAGGCTGACGTGAGCTCCGTTTCGCCACGGTTCTGGCGCATGCCGTCGTCTGCCACCAGCAAACTACAAAGCACGAACTGCGAACTGGAGCAAGCTCATGGAAAGGCAAAGCAATTACTGATGGCAGTGTAGCAGCACCCAGTCCAAGCCAAGCAAGCCTGCGCCGACATTTCCAACAAATATTGCATTGAAACACTGTTGTCGGGGAGCCGGCCACACAACCTTTCCAGCGACCCACTAACCAAGGCACCCAGAAGCCAATCGAACTGACGTGATATTTATACTCTCCTTGAAAGAGTGGTTGGATACCCCGGGCTTTCTAGCCGAGCCAGTCTTGCCAGGACCTAGGCCAGATGCGTGGTCTAGGCTGTATCCAAGCCCGAATTTTGACCGCGAAGGGCCTCTTGTCATTCTGGTTAAAATACGAATTCAATCAGGCTTGACCAGTCTGATAACCCGTTTTCTTGCTGTCATGCTGCCGCTCGTCTTCCTCCTGCCGGTGCAGGAAATGCTGCCATGCATTGCACAGTATGCTACCCGCTTGCGCGGTAGTGTCGCGAGTGCTTGGCGGAGGAAAACGTTCGATTTTTTTCTCCATTTTCTTTGTGCCCCCGGTCTCATGCTCATGTTTAATTGGTAGCGCACTGAACCATGGATGCTTGTTTTGTTCGGTCATCTTGTGTACCCCCCCTAGCCGCTCGGGCCAAGCGGCGCCTGGTGTGCAGGTAATTTTCATGCGAGTGCGTCATAGGGGCGGTTGAGCAACTCTGAGAATGCGCAGGGAAAGATTGGAAGCTGCACTTGCTGCCAGACAACAATGTTCCTTCTGGACAGCGGTTCTAACACTCTAACGTCAATATCCTTAGGTTCCCAATGCTACCTCCACAGCGACTTTCTGGTCGCTTGGAATGGCTAGGATCAGTCAGGGGAGTATTTCGGAGCCGCGCCCGTCGCTAAAACGTTAGAGGTCCGGAAAGGAACCTGTCGCCACAGTGCGAACAACGGGCCGGCTGCATTGGCTGCTGAGACACCCATTCCACCATCCGCAGTCCCTACGGTTACGTCATCGCTGTGAATAGAGGGTCGGACAATACCAGCGCCACCCCGGCCATCGATTCCTTTGCGAGCTCACAAGAAGGAACAATGGAAATACGAGTGAGTCGACCGATCCTGCTCGGGGGCAAAATGCCCTGGCGATCGTGATCGCAGTGAAGAACTGGCATGTCGCGACAACACGGCCGCTGTCCTCTGATATTTTGCTGGTGCTCGCCGGGTTCTTCCTGGTTGATGGGAGTGCTGGCGCTGGCGCGCGAAAAGGGCAAGTTTGGGGGTGTCGGGACACACAAATTAGCTGGCCAAAGGATCTGATTGTCAGATTGCAACCGTCACCTACCGTCCCGGCCTAGTGCCTGACGCAATATCTCGTCGCCAGCCGGCAGCCAAAGGACTGCAGACGGTTGCAGACGACCAGGGAAGGGGGTAGCCAGACGGAGATACAACCCCGCTGTCTGATTCGACAGGACCGAAGGGCACTTGCCACAAGTGCCCCACTCTCCATAATTATTCCGCCATCTGCAGTGGTCCCATTCCATCCCATCCATTCAGAGCGGTGAGGTGATTGGGGGCGGACTCCTTTTGACCGTGTGCCACCCCTTTTCCCCCTTCTGCACCGTTGGCAGACAGCAGCGACATCTTGCTCACACACCACTCATGCCTTGCTCATCGTCGCTGGAGCCCCAGAGGGAGTGTGAGGGCGGATTCGATCCAGCTGGGTCTAGAACACCACTGCGGCAAGACCTGCTTACAGCGGCCCAGGTCAGTAGCTGAAAGATATCGTTGGCTGAAAGGCTCGGAGGCTCGGAGTCTGCCTCCGGCATTATTGATATATTGGACAACCTGCTTGATCAGCGGGCAAGGCGGGGATAGTTGGGCGCGGACTTGGAATACACGGCGTCGATGGCCTAGGCCGTCTCGATTGACCTCGCCAGATGTCCTAGAAAGCGAGGCGGGCGATCTCTGTGTTTCCGTGCATGCTGTGCTGCAACACGTCTTGAGAAACAAGAGGGGACAGGGGATTAGAATACTGAAAAGCAGGAATGAGGAAGCAAGCACCGAAACCTCGGGCCTGCACACCGGCGGTGTGCATCTCGAGTGACGCTCGCGGTCGCCATCGAGATGCAGATGGCTTGGATGGGCTCTGGGGCCTTTTGGCCATTTGACGACTCGATTGCTCGATGCCGGATGTCCCTATGCAGGGGGTCGCTGGAAGTTCAACCCGTTGCGTGCTTGTGTTTCTTCTTCCCCTTTCGTTGCAGCGCCAAGGACGGGGTGCCCAGGCAAGCCAGGCCAGGTGCTCGCGTGAAATCGAGACACGCTGGCACTGTGTCCTAGACAGTGCCAGCAGCGAGGCGGCCAGGCCCCATGCACATTCCATGCCCACCAGCACCAGGGCTACCAGGGCACCAAGGCCACAACGGTGGTGGGAGCCGGACAGTGCAGCGCTGCAGGAGGTGGGTTGATGCGGATACAATGCAGATGGCTGGGCGACCTACCGAGTCCTTCGAGAAGGCCAGAGTCGTGGGGAACAGCCAGCCCGGGGAGGTAAAGAATCGCAATCGCAACAAGAATCGCAATTATTCAGCACGGGGGGAGGAGGCCGGCTTTGTAATGCCCCGTCCTCCCTCGCCGTAGGTCACGGTGCCCTTCCCAGGCGGCGACCTGCCGGACAGTCTTGTCTCGGCTGGCTGACGGTGTGTGTGGCCCTGCCCGGCGATCGAAACATTGCTGCAATCGAGAAAGGAAGAATGACAGTGGGAAAGTCGGTGGGATTATCAACAAGATGATACTGTGCTAGACGGTGAGTGGGTCCTTTGACTGCGCTCGGTTTCTTTGGTCCCTCTGGCGAGTCTGCAGGGAGTGTGGTCCCGGGTCTGTGTGGTCTGCGCGGACGGTCGCTCACTCGCTGGGGAGGGGGCGACCCCATTGTTATTTCACTTGTTGCGCCATCTCTTTTCCCAACGTCATACCTGACGTCTTTCCCGGTCCTGGTCTTCCCTCCTTCTACACACCCGCATCAGCACCACGTCGCGAGGAACCTACGTAAGATATTTACGATCCCCGACCGGCAGCCCAAAGAGGCCGACAGACGCTGCACTGTAGCGTAGCAGTCTTTTTATGGTTTTTATGTGTTTGTGACCTCATAACTCGTCGCTTTTCCTTTTTCACTCCTGCCGTCGGTCGCTCGCACCTGCAGCTGGAAGGCGCCGCAAGATTTTTGATTGACATCATGGCGTCGCCCACTGGAGCCGCTGGCCGAGGTGAGTCGATATCGCCCAAACAATCAAACAAACCATCCCCACCTCGACAAGGTGAGTCGAGCCGCATCATCAATCGCTCCCTGCGTCGCTTGCACCTGGTCGCCGACACTGTTGCTCTAGATGCCCAGTCCGATTCTAAGCACGACCCCCCCCCGAAGTCCGAACAGTCGTCGTCGTCGTCCAATGCCGAAACCGCCAAACCCCTCGCACCGCCACCCCGTCCCCAGCAGCAGGCCAACGGCAACAACAATAGTCCCGACTACTTCTCCAACCCCATCGCCGGCTCCCTGAGTTTGGAACCCAACCCCTTCGAGCAATCCTTTGGCGGCGCGCCTCCCGAGACTCCGGGCGGCACCAAGCTACCCTCCGTCGCCGCCCTCACCTCACCTTCGTCACTTCTCCCCGGCACCGGCGTCACCCCCTTCCCCTGGGGAGCCGGTTCGCTGCGGACGGGCCCCCTCAGTCCGGCGATGCTCTCGGGCCCGACCAATGATTACTTCGGCGACACCCATCACATTCGCGGCGGCTTCCCGACACCCAACGAATCGTCGCTAAGAACAGGACTTACACCAGGGGGTAGCGGGTCTATGTTCCCTGTCCCGAGTCCAAATTCCCAAGTTCTTTTCAACCAGCTAGCCGGTAGCGCCGCGACACCGGGTACTATCGATTTCCACCGCACCGCCTTGAGCGCGGCAGCGAAGCGTGAACATATCGCACAAGCACCACAGCAGCAGCAACAGCAGCAGCAACAACAACAACAACAACAACAACAGCAACAACACCAACAGCAGCAGCAATCACAACAGCCACAACAGCAGCAGTCCATAACATCGCAACCCCAGCCTCCAACTGCGCACCAGGAGATGAGCAATGGTGTTGCGCCTCTGAAAAGCGAAGCTAAGCCACACCAAGGCCCCTACGATCCCCACGATAACGATGCAGCGAATGGCCTTTTCATGCTTGCGCAAGGACGAAACGGCACACATTCTCAACCCCAACAGCAGTATCCTGTGATAGCACCACCGCAGGTCCACACTCAACGACAACCCGCTCCCGCTGTGGAACCAATCAACACCTCACCGCAAATGAATGGGAACGGACACGGAAACGGAAACGTATCCATTACAGGGAGCTCGGCGCGTGGCGTTAGTGAAGCCGCAAGTGCGATATCCGATGAGAGTGAGGTGGCGCGCCCCAACACTCGCGGTAAGGGCAAGCGAAACTCTGCCGGTGGCGGCAATTCCCGGCGCAAAGCCGAGGACGCCCCCGGTAAAGGCCCAGCGAGCAAAAAGTCAAAAACCAATGGCGGTGGGCCGTCGTCAATCAACAGCATGGACATGGACATGGACAACTCTGATGATGATGACATGAAAGACCATGACATGGATGGCAACGGCAAGTCTAAGATGACGGATGAGGAGAAGCGGAAAAACTTCCTAGAACGCAACAGGTATGCTTCTCAGTGTTATTCATATTGATCCCAGACTTGAGAGACTAACCAAAACTAGGGTTGCCGCACTAAAATGTCGTCAGCGCAAGAAGCAATGGCTACAGAACCTCCAGTCAAAAGTTGAGCTGTTCAGCACCGAAAATGATTCCCTGACAGCACAGATTTCGCAGCTGCGCGAGGAAGTGGTCAACCTCAAGACCCTTCTCCTCGCACATAAGGATTGCCCCGTTACCCAGCAACAGGGCATGCACGGAGCTTTCATGCAGCAAGCCATGGAACCTTTCAACTCACAGATGAATCCTTATGCGATGGGCGCAACTATCCCCGGCCAGCCAGTCATGGCCGGCCAAAGCATCAACCGCCGTTACTCATAACTCTCTTCTGACACCGTTCACGAGGCCATGACAAAGTAATGATTTAGGGACACAAAATTATAGGGACTTGAGAGTCCTCTCCCAGATATATTGGGCTCGAGTGCGGCATAGGTCGGCTGTCCCACGGGTATTCCAATTACGAGCATCATTATTGGGTCAAAACGGGAAAAGAAAACAACGCCTACGCGAGACAGATGTCAACAGTTGGGCCGGGTCGGGGTACCTCCTGTTGACTGATGTGGTGCTGGGCGCCGCCGTGAAGCTCGGCAACGACATGGGTATCTCAATTTGAGCTACCCTGTATCAACAACTCTCTTGGGGCTGATGTGGAGCATCCGTTTTTCGGTGTTGGGAGGGGTTCTAGGCTGCCGGGTAACCAGGGTGCAGCCTATGCTTTTTCCGGTGGGAGGGGGGCATTGATCTATGCTCATGGCTGCACAGTGGTTTGGCGGCTGGTTTGCTTTCAATTGTCTCGCTTTCTTCTACGCACACACATCTTCATTCTCACGCACACTCACACACAACACACAGACTAGAGCTACCACTCATGTCTTGTCCTTTGTATGTATTTGGTAACAAGGGTATACATCAAAAGCGGCGTACGGGGAAGACGGGACGGGGGTGTTTTGGTTTTGCTCGTTTTTTCGCCTCTTCTTTTCTTCTCTTTGCGCGTTCGGAGGGGCGGATGCTATGGGCACAGTAGCAAGGTGGCAGGGCGTTCCGAGGCTGATGATAGGGCCCCGCGGTGGGAGCTCTATGAATGGGTTGGATGGATGCTAGCCTCCGGGGAGGGAATGGGGAGATGGTGGGAGTGGAAATAAGAGTTTTATTTCTTCATCACTCTTCATCTGATGGGGTGGGATGATGTTAGAGCAGTGTGAGTGTCTGTATGGTGGAATCTCTGTCTCCGCCATTTTTCTTTTCAGAGACCGTGCGCGAGAGAGTCTGGGAGGATGTGTGAGTAGCAAGGGGAGGCAACATACAGAGCTACATTACCTTTTTTTCAGCGATGAAGATGAGGAACAAAATTCAAAACCAGTTAAATAAAGTTGTCTCCGTCTGGGATGTGGTTGTGATCCAACAGCCTCTGGACTCCGTTGGCCCAAGAAGCTACGCAGCCGGCAGTTGCCGCTCAGCCCGGTAGCATTCGAGATCTATGTTTCGATCTAGAGTTAAAAAGCCAGCAGGGAGGTTGGATGCTGGGAAGGGTAATTGCTAGGGGTGAGCCACTAGAGTGATGAAGTCTAAAACCCTAGCTCGCTTCTATCCCTTTCACCACTGGAGTTGTACCCAGCCCAAGGTGATCATGCCATATCGTTCACCGCCGATTGAGTCGACAGAGCGCAGAAAGTTTTGTCTCAGACGCGTACTATGCTGTAATTGACCGTTGTAAGAAGAGTGAGTTACGCTGTCAAGCTTGAAGCACAGGGGCGCAGCATTCCAGGGTGTTGACACGTAGATTGACCCAATTGAATGCTGAATCAATGCTCCCATGTTGATGGGAGCCGATTCTTGAGCTCAAGTGGGACTAAGAGGCAAGCTGAAGTTGACCTTTCCTGTTTCGGCTAAAATAGTGGGTATACTTCTGGCCCGAGCGTTCATGAGGAGCCAGTTTTGGGGCCAACAGGTAAACAAACGAGGCGCAACTTCCCTGCGACCAAAGCATCAGTCGCCCGGCAGCAATTCGAGACGTGAGGAAACGTGGGACCGAATATTCAGCATCACTTTACGCATAATTCGAGCAGAAAAAAAGGAGAATCTGGAGACGACGACCCCGGCCATTGAGCACGAGAGGGCCGTTAGGGCATCAGATCGAATTGACGCGTTCCCGGCCCGCCCACCACACACAACCCCCCCGTCCTGGGCACCTAGCCGTTCCCTCGCAAGGATCGAATTGGAGCGACGCGCCTCAGCTTTTCGTTTCTGTCGCAAAAATACCACCACCAACCCACCACCACCGCATTCACCGCACCCGACCGCCCAAAAATACTGCCACCATAATCCCAAAACCACCGCGTTGATGCACCGACCGACACGCCATCCATGACGACTCTCGTGCGGACCCGGCAGCCTTTAGAAGTCTTGAGCATGAGCAACCAGGCCGAGCGCCGGTACAGTAAACGCCTCGCGGGTACGACTGCCCCTCCTCATTCCCCACGGCTCGCGTGCGCGACAATTGCATCCAAACCAAGACTAACGAGTGAACTGTTGCAGCCTCATCGGTGTATGACGAGCAGGATGGCGATTTTCTATTTACGCGCGGGTCGAAGAGGGTCAGGACGGCAGCAGAGCCAGAGCCCGAGACCGAGCCCGTAGCACCACCACCAAAGAAGAGCGCAGGACGACCATCGAAAAGCACCACCAAGAGACGCGTGTCACCGCCTCCTCCTCCACCACCTCCCGCGCAGCCCCGAGCTGCTGCCCCGGCGCCGAGAAGAACGTCGAGGCGGACGTCCAGCTTGAACGTCGCACCACCCGCACAACCACCGCCCGCGCGGCAACAACAACAACATGAGGAGCTTGCCGTTCCCAAGACCAGGGGTCGGAGGAAAGCGCGTGATTCCGTCGACGTGCCGCCACAGGAAGAGGACCACCGGCCACAGAAGGCCGCGCAAAAGTCGACGCGTACAAATGGGGCACGCGCGTTGAAGAGCTGGCAAGAAAAGCTCAACGAAGAGGGACACGATACGCCAAATCTCGTCGCGGGGACGCCTGTGGAGGCGGACCGCTGGACAGATGCGGAAGGCAGCTCTGAGTCGAGGCAGATCGCGTTGCCCTTTAGCGACACGCCCATAATCAACCGAAATAAGGAACTGAGAAAGAAGGGTGGCGCCAGCGGCAGCAGACGTAGTAGTCTGGGCATGCGGGGGCGGCGGGCGAGCTCGCTGATTGATAACGGCCACAGCGCGTTACCACATCGCGAAGTCGACCCAGCCGAGTTCTACAAGCATATCGAGGCCGAGGGTCTCAGCGAGCCGCGGCGGATGAAGCAGCTGTTGACATGGTGCGGAGAAAGGGCACTTAGTGAGAAACCGCCGCACGGGAGCCATGGTTCGAGTGTAGTACTGGGAGGTGAGTAATTGTTTACTTTGTTGAGGGCGTTGAGGCGTGGCAATGGCTGACAATGCTGTAGCACGCGCGATACAAGATCAGCTACTGAAGGACTTTGGTTCGAGATCTGAATTCTCCGATTGGTTTTCGAGAGAAGACGCGCCAAAACCTCCAGTGGTCTTGAAGCCCAATCCACGAAACATTGAGCACGACGCCAAAATAGTAGAATACGAAGCCAGGATCAAAAGGTATGCTCCCATGCTAACAAGCACAACTTTCAAGCAGACTATTGACAAGGAAAAAACCAGACTGAAAGAAGAAAAACGGGCCTGGCAAGCCCTAGTCAAACCCCTCCCCGAGGTCGAGCCGCTCTACCCGGACGACGACCCGCGCAAGGCGCCGCTGCCGGACGAGTCGCTGCTTGACCCCGAGGAAGCAAAGATTCTCGCCGCTCTGACAAACCCAGAGGTAGCATTCGGCTCTTTCAAGCGGCAGACACGCTCGCGCCTACAGAACGCCCAGGCCGCTCTCGAGCATAAGGTCAATTACCTTGCCGATAGTGTACACAAGCTCGACCGGCGCGTTGAGACGGCGGGCCGTCAGGCGGATGCCGTCCTAGCAGTCAGTGCAGCGAGACTCAAAGAAAGGGAAGAGCGCGAGAAGAGAGCTGCCGGGACGAAAGAGCTGCCGACTATGGAGGTGCTGAGGAGTCTGGGGAGGATATTGCCAGAAGGGGGTGGGTGAGTGTAAGTATTTGGACCATATCTATGGGCGGCATTGGGTGTTTGTGGCGGTTTGTCCAAAGTTCTGACTCATCACCCTTCAACGGTTCCTGTTCTATGAATATAATGACTGGGACGAGAATTTTTTGTTTTGTTGTCGTTGTTGCTGGGCGGGAATCGGGAGCGACGGGGTTTACGGGGGCGGGCGGGGCGGATAATTCTTATTTTCACATCTGGCGGCGGCGTTTACGGATGGGTGGACGGGAGGAGAAGGGCGCTGCTGCTTTTTCTTGTTTACTTGCCGCGTCTTTTGTGATATCCCGCGGCTTGCTAGGGAGATAACCTAGTGTGGTGAGGTTGAACATGTCAGCAGTACCACGGGGCAGGAAAGACGGTGGTGTATGTCGGGTTCGATCGATGTACGCCAGACAGAGTCAGGCGGACAGACAGTCGCAATGGAGACAGTCGCAATGGGCGATTTCATCGTCGGCTACAAACAGATTTGTCCGTTGACGAGTGTTGATTCCTAAATTTGTGTTTATTCATGTTGTACAGATGCAACTACATGGGCCGTGTTCTGGCCGTATATAAACCACCAAGCCAAGTTTTTGTATCAGATAACCGCCATCTATCTCGGTATCCATACCTCTTATATATACCCGTCTATGCACCCCAAAATATGGATTCATTCCACGCCCTCCCCCCCCCCCCCTTTACTTTCTATCGGCATCCAAATGCGGCATAAACGCCATCCCCCCCTTGCCCTGTCCCCGCTTCGCCTCGACATGCTCCCGCAGCAGCCGTAGCACCTCGCTGTCGGCCCACCGCGCCGGCACCGGCCGGTACGCCGGCTTGAACGTCCCCACCGTCTGCGCCCACTCGCCCGTGCGCGGGTGGGGCGCCGTCGCCACGTCCTGCTCCTGCTCCTGCTCCTGCTCCTGCACCTCGGCGTGCGTCTCCGGGGCCGCCTCCGCGCCTCCCGAAGATGACGGCGGCGGCGGCTCCTGCGTCGCCCAGTAGTAGATGTCCCAGTCGTTCTCGTCCAGGAAGAGGTCGTACTGCACCAGCTGCGCCGGCCTCATGGAGGCGAGGTTCTGCGCGGCGAAGGTCGAGAGGAGGAGGTCGGATTCGAGGGTGCCGCGTTTTCGGGATTGGTCTGAGGAGGTGTTAGTTGAGAGCCGGGGGGGGCGGAGGGGCGGAGGGACCCGAGGGGCCCGAGGGGGACGACGGACAGAGCAGGCGCGCGCGCATCGTGGAGGGCGATTCGCCTACCCGGCGCAGCGGCTCGATCTTGAACTTGGCGCCCTGCAGCTCGCCAACCTCCAGGTCCCGGGTCTTCTCGCCGGACGTCTTGGAGGCTGTCGGGATGCTGGGGTTCGTGCTCAGGTGGCGCACCGGAGGCCCGAAGGCGCACTGCTGGAGGAGGGTCGCCGTGCGGCGGGCCGCTGGTCGGAGGGCGTGGAGGGGCGCCATGGTCGGGAGTGTCGGGTCGGTGTTTGAGGGGTCTGTATGCGTGGGTGTTTGGAGGGGGGTCCAATTGGTAAGCCGTCTTGGGAGTGATGATGTCGAGGGTGGAGGTCGTGGACCGTGTCGATCCCCTGACACCGCTTGCGGGTTGGGTTTCGTCTAGCTCCGCGCCGTCTCTCAAGGCGCTTCCCTCGGCTAGCCGAGGCCGAAAGTCGATTACGGCTCGGGTCCGTGCTCGCCATGGGAAAGCCGACCGAGGGTTAGGGCTCACAACCTCTCCAAAGACAGTCGAATCCCGTTTGTTTGCTACCTTGAAACATCTGCAAATTCCCAATATACATATATATATATATATATATCCCTGGCTTGAAAGCTACAGTGTATATTTAATTCTTGGCCGTCACAAACATGGCTTCTTTTCCACCTTCGGCGTCGAGGGTTGGATCATATTGTCGGGGGATCCTGTGACGGCGCTGGCTGACAGTATATAATCCACAATCTGGGTTCCCAGTATCGACTTGGAATTCCGGTACCCCTTTTGGTAGGATGGCGTAACGGTAGTTGGATTGTGGGTCAATGCAACGCCGTGATAGATCCCGTTGAGGCCCTCAACTCTGGGTCGATCAAGTACCCCATAAAGGATATAAAGGTAACCTGTCCACGGGCACGAAACTCGCAGGTTGATGATATATTGCTGTTCTCATCGCCCCCATCGCCCATTTGTCTTCCATGTATCTCTTCATCGACATTTCTTTGCCATAACATTAATCGCTTCCCTCGCCATCGCCCGACTCACCATTTCTACCTTTGTCATCAGGGCTCATGAGGCCCATTCTCACCAAAGCCATTCGCAGAATGTAGGGTTTTTACCATTATTCTTTTGCCTCGCTCGGTCAACAGATATTAACTACCCTTCCGGGACAGAATGGCAGCGGATGCCGCTGTTGAGCCGACGCCGACACCGAGAGTAGGGTTAGCCATGATTGAGTCGCCTTGGTGTCGAATTCCGATCATAGCAAAATGGCAAAGCTAGTGCTTGCGATGAAGCAGCACCGAGTGAACGACTCTACGCGGAGAAGAGGGCGCATGGACAAGGCTCTGGGGCTTTCTGAATCTACACTCCTTCGAATACTCTCGGACACGGACGGCCCCCAGCGAATAATATCGACAGATAGCAAAGCCACCAAGGGACACCAAGTCTGGCCACAAAGGAGAACCCGTGGTAGATTCTTTTGAGCCTAGGTCATCGTTTTAATAGGTGCACCCTAGACGACAATGTCCAACCCGAGTCCGATCCATCATATTTGGCTGTTCAGAGGGTTGTGGAGTCACATGTGTTATCAGCTACGTCTTGTCATGTTTGCTGTTTGCAGGCTTTATTGCTCTAGAGCCTGATATGAGCTCGCGAGTCGTGGAGGCTGGAATATACCTATGCCGAATGCAAAGACGGTTCCCCTTTTCAGCCATCACTTCTCATTATTCTCAAGCTTACAAAGGCGGCAAATATGCTCCACTGCTGACGGCAAGCAAAATGCCGAGTTCATAGTGCAGAAAAGACGATTGGCATAGTACAGGGTGACAGCCTCTATATAAACCTTGTACAGTACACCAGAAAGATCCCTTCATATGCTCGCCTGCGTCGCGCGATTGTGAACACCTCCCAGAAAGAGCTCGCAAAAACTCCCATGCCCATAAAAGCCATCCATGCCATAGTGTGGTGCGTAGCCCCCCTCGTACAGCGTCATTAAATAAGATGCTTTGATCTGAAGTACGCCCTCAGGTACATAATCTGCCAACCCCAGAGCGCAATGAGCAGGAAGGTGGTGCCGAATCCGAACCACTTGACGCGCGTGTTTGTGCTCTCGTTGGTGTCGCGCAGCTTCTGCTCGCGGACCCGCAGGTAGTCCATCTCGTTGACGATCTCGGACACCATCTCCTCGATGCGGCGCAGCTCCGTCTCGACGGGCTTGAGCTTCTCGGTGGCCTGGATGGCGGACCAGTCCTTGGCGTCGGCGCCAATGTCGATATCGAGCTCGACGTGGCGGTGGGGGTTCTCGACGTACCGCGCTGCAGATTCCTGTTAGTCCGCGCCTGGTGATGACGACATGACGGAAGGGGGGGGGGGGGGGGGGGAGGGCTACGCACAGCCTGTCAGGAGGTTCTCGAAGCACACATCAAAGGCGGCGTCGGCGTGCGAGGTGAAGACGGTGCGCTGCTCGCCGGCAATGTCCTTGGGCTTGCCGTACTCGTTTCCTGCTGCGTCGGTGATCTGTCCGGGCTCTTGGTCAGTCCTTTGACCCCTAATGAAATGGTTTCCCCAGCCCGGAGCTGATCAGCACTTACGTGCATGTTGACCTGCATGCCATCACCCTTGAAGCCGTCGACAATGGCCGTGACGACGACCAGGGTGTCCTTGCCGACAAAATTCCTTATGCAGCGCTGCGAGTGCTTGTTGTGCGTCGGGAGGGCCTCGAGGTCGAACTTTAGGGCGTTCGCGCAGACTGCCAGCAGCAGCAGGCTGCAGACATTCTGCAGCAGCGATGGTACTCGTGCCATGATCGCTGTAGTGTAGATGTGCGGAGGGCGGCGTGCTGAGCGAAAGTCGGGTGGGAGAGAGAAAGCTCGCTGCGACTCGATTCACGGTGGAATTACGCATAGAAAACGGAAATCTGTCGCCTTCTGCTTGGTTGGGCCAGCTTTAGCGCAGGGGTCGGCGCCGTGCCAAGCCAATCAGCGGCCGGGTACTTGGGGCGGTTTTGGAGAGCAGCCTCGCAGCCCCACACGAGCAGGCGACCGACCCCAAATTTCTCAGCCTCGCGACACCTTGGCTTTCGTGCTTTTGTTTCCCTTTTGCCATCGACTTGGGTATCCCATCCGAGAGACCGCATCGCAACTCCCATTCCGCGCTAACTCCCGAAAACCCACCCGACACCAATGCACAGGCTCTATCGCAGGTATCTTCTGTTCGGTATCATCGCGACGGTAGCCACTCCAAAATGCCGAAATGTAAGCTCCCTCGCTCGCATCCAAGCGTCTCCCCGCCCGCGTCGCGCACTTCTAACCAAGTCCTCAGTCTTCTGCGACTACTGCGATGTCTACCTTACGCACGACTCGATGAGCGTTCGCAAGGCCCATAACAGCGGTCGCAACCACTTACGTAACGTAGTCGACTACTACCAACGTTCGTCCCCCCTTCCCTCCCATCCAATCCCCCCATCCATCCAATCCCCCAAACTAACCCCCCCCCCCCCCCCCTTCGCAGAAATCGGCCACGAAAAAGCCCAGTCCGTCATCGACTCCATCACCTCGTCCTACGCCGCCGAAGGCCAAGCGCACGCCAACCCCATGCTGCCGCAGAACCAGCCAGGCGGCATCGCGCCGGGACTAGGTCCGATGCCAGGCTCAGCGCCGCCCAACTTCGGCGGCTTCCCGTTCCCGGGGGGCCCGCCAGGAGCCTTCCCCCCGCCGCCAGGCTCGGCCGGCGCGCCGCCCTTCCCCTTCCCGATCCCCGGCATACCTATGCCAGGGATGCCGGGCGGGCTCCCGCCGCCGCCGTTCCCTGGTGGACCCCCCGGCGCGGGTGCGCCCCCCTTCGGTATGCCGCCGGGCGGTGGTAGAGGTATGCCGATGCCGCCATTCCCGGGCGGTGGTGGTAGTGGTGTCCCGCCGTTTCCCCCGCCGCCTGGAGGCTTGCCGTTCCCCCCGCCGCCCGGCGCGGGCGGCGTTCCCAACTTCCCGTTCCCACCCCCCGGCCAGGGTTTTCCTGGGATGCCGCCCTTTGGGATGCAGGGCGGTGGCGATGGCAGGTGAATTCGAGAGAGTACACGGTTTGTTACTTGAGGAAGGAGAGGGAAAGGAGAGAGGAGGGTTTGCTGGGGTGGAATGGGTTGGTCTGGTTTGGTTGGGTTTGTTGTGCTGTGTAAATTTGCAACTTTCGGAGGAAGGCAAACGGCGTAACAATGGCGTTCCGTTCACTTGATGGGGAATCAGAATTACTTTGCGAGAAACATGGCGAGCCGTTTAATCGGCTGCGGCTGGAAATGGACCTAATACCTAGATCTTTGCGGCCAAGGGTTGGAGGATTTAAGTACGACAGGGCTTGGGATACGCCCTCTCTCTTATCCCCCCAGCGAAGCCCAGGCAGAGCCACCTAGTCAAATAAAGTCTTTTACAACAATGCGGGCTCAGCTCAGCTTCTCAAAAGACATCCGTCTTGAACTATTATGGTGGTATCATCATACGACTTGGAAGTAAATACAAACATCTAAAAAGTTACAAGCCCGCTTATTCCACCCCCCCCCCCCCCCTCCCCTTACCTACATTCCCCATCTTCCGCGGAATGCGCTTCCTTGTTGTGTCCTTCGTCCAACCCCATCCAAGCATTGGGCCTTCCGTGCTCTCTACTCGTAATCGTTTCATAAAAGTCATCGAGATAGTAAAAGCTCGTTTCTCCCCGAGTTGTCCCAGTCTTGTCGACTGTTACATACTGTGCTCCCCGTGGGAGAAACGAGTATCCAACACGCCGCTGCTCAGTCGCCCTCCCTTCCATCTTTTATTCGCATGATCATCGTTATAACGAACAAACGGTAGATTGTAAGAATATTGTCGTTTTTCTTTCATATCATCGTTAAAATAGTTGCAGCAATAGTGCCCATCGCACACAGATCCAAACATGCAGGAATTGGTGGGCGAAAGCAACCCCCGTTTTCTAGCCGAAATGCAAACAAAATTCCATGTGCTAGCCGTTGTGCAGCAAGATAACCAACTAATGTAATGAAACAAGATTCGAGACAAGTGTGAAGCAACAAATCAAAGTTGCTGATGCTGCTGTTGCTGCTGCTGCTGCTGCTGCTGCTGTTGCTGCTTCTGCTGCTGCTCCAGTCGTTGCTGTTCCTGAAATGTTTCCCGGTAGCTACCACGCCGAATGACATCTCCCACGCCGTCGCGGACCTCGCGGGGGCTGCTGATCATGCGGCGGAGCTCCTGATTCCTCTTCTCCCGCCGGCGCTCGCTCATACGGCGGGGTATATTGATCCTGTTTCCTAAAGTGGGCAGGAATCCGCTGCGTCTGACCGAATCGGTCGACGTCTTGGGCGACCGCCAAAAGAGAAGATGCCGGTTGTGCAGACTGTCAGTGTTTGGCGCGGCATATGGCCGGCCATCGTACAGAGGGATCCGTGGCAAAGACTCCATGCTTCTTCGGAACTTCATGACTCGCAGGTTACCGCTTGGTGTGCGCCGAATCGTCCTTCGGTCGAGAGGATCACGCCCGTCACCGTATTCATCTCGGGTGGGCAATATGGCAAAGGTCCGCTTCACACGAGCGCTCAGACTGGCACTTCGGCGGGGTTGGTTGGGACGGTTGTCGATGGGCGGATATTTGTAAGTTCGACCGCCTGATCTCTCGTCAACCCATTCATCTTCCGATTCATCCTCTGAGTCATCAGCATATGCGGGTCGCCAGTGAGGGTGAAGGCGGTCCTCGTCAGCAGGTCTGTCGTCTGTTGAGTATCTTCTCAATCCAGGCCGCTTGCCTCTGCTGTCCCAGTCCGGCTCTCTCCTCGTCAAGGAGAACGCCCTCTTCAAGAGACTCGGCGCTCGAACGGGGGAAGGGCCATACTCCGAATAGCGGCGGCGGCTTAAGGTGCGTTGGAGCAGCGAGAGGCCCCGCTTTGGCTTTTCGTCTGGTATGTCATAATGGTAACCCAACTGCTTCTCTTGCTCTCCAGCAGGCGTCAGCCCTGAAGGTGTCGCAGGGATGAACTTGATGGCTGGCGGCAACGAGGGAGGCTCAGGGGGCGCTCTGGGGTTTCTCAAGGGCGAGTCCACATCGTCCATAGAAAAAGCCTGCGGTGGTGTTGCCGGGACAGCTTCATCCGCATCGGGGCTTTGGATCGCAGGGGTCGTGGGTTCGGACGGCCTGTCCCGTTCAAGAGACGAACTCTCTGATGGTTTATTGGAATGGTCAACGATTACCACCGATTTGTTCTGGTGCGGGTATATATTAACGGCCAATGCTTCGGACACTTCAGCATGAGATGTCCCAGTTGTGTCGACCGAAGCTTGCGAAAAAGGCGTGTTCTGGACGGACAGACGCCTCCCGAAAAACGGATCTCCATAACGGTCGACATGAAGGCTGTGCTCGTTGTCCGACTGACCATCGTGGGAATCGTGGTAAGCTAGAGAATGCCGAGCATCTCTAGACTTCCTAGAATCGATTGAGGTTGCACGACGAATTAAAATCTCGGGACGGAACTCCTCTAACTGAACTGTGGGTGGCGTCCTGGGAGCCTCCTTGGCAACCTGTTGTTGGCTTTCGACTTTCCGATCCTCCTCGGTGCGGGGATGTTGCGTCGGAAGCTTTTCAAGCAGTCGATGAACCCCTTGCAACGCATGAGTTGCCTGCTGCGCCTGTAAGGCATTGTGGGCCTTCAGACTTTCGGCTGTGAGGGAAGCAGTTCTCGAGGCGTTTCGGCTGGTCGGGGCTGAGAGCGATGATGAGCGAGTAGGAATTGCGGGCGCGAAGTCAATGGTTCGTTGATCCCCCGGCCGAGACCCGTCAGATTCGGAGATAGTTCTACTTCTCCGAGCCGGTCTTTCAAAAATGGGAACATGTTCCTTGCTCTTAGATATTTGCGACGTAGGAACAGAACCAAGACTCTGGCTCCGCTTGGACTTCCGACTGCTTGTTGACCGTAGAGAGGGTTCCTTGCTAGTCGACTTGACAGACGATCGGCGCTCAGGAACAATAACAACCGGTATCCCGCCGTTTTTCAGTACCTCTCGGCGAGCCTTTCGGCTGGAGATCGAGTTGTATGTGCCAGTCGATGCATAGCTTTCGCGCGGGACTTCGCCCGCCAGCTTAGAGTTGGATAAGCGTCGCCGTGGCCCATTATCGATATACGCCGAGACAGAGGTAGGTGCGGAGCTGGCAGGAGAGAGGTCTGAGTGAGAATCGCGCAGCGCCATTTGTTTTCTCACATGGCGCAACGTCTTTCGTCGCTGAGGCGCCGTTTCGACGAGAATCGCCTCCACTATCGTTGAGGCTGTAGACTTGGTGGACATCATGGACGACCGCCTAAAATCAGTGCTGATAGACGATTCGGAATTTGACGGAGCAGCCTGAGCAGGTATCCGGTCGGACACCACTCTGCGTGCAGGATACACCACCGGACTCTCCTGCAGGGCTATGCGTAGTGCCTTGGAGGCATTTGTCGGTGTCACCGTCATGTCATCAACCACTTCTTTGCTTCCATTCACCTGGGCGACCGGTCGGCGTTTCTTAACCATCACATTCCTCCCCAGGTTGTAATCCCATTCCTCTTCTACCTCGCTTGCTGAACCTCCGGTCTTCTCTCCCCACTCACCATCAAATGTCCTAAACGCCTTGACTGCTCTGGGGGTTAGATCGTTTTCAGGGCTCGACTCGAGCCCAAGTCCCAACCCTACGGCTTGCGGTGCCGACTTCTTGTCTCCGTTGGCCTGGCGAACAGTGCTCTGGGATGTCTTGGTAGACGGTACAATGGCGCGCAAAGTCGATTTTCCGTCGTCCTCGTCCTCGGAGGAGTAGGGGTTCTCAGGCGCGGTCCTGAACGACTCGGTCCTCGAGTCGTTCATTACTTTGGACGGCATGCGGTCGTTTATTGTCGGCCGAGGCCTAGCGAGGCGAGTGGCGGTGCCTGGGGGCGTTCTGTCGGGAGTCAAATTAGGCGTTGGCGGGGTCTGTTGGTTTATGGGAGTAGTCGGGGGACGCGACTGGACATTCTCGGAGCTTTGCAAGGGACTTCCAACGTACGTCGGGCTTGAAGGAATGACGGATCGACTTGACGACGACTTTCTGGAATGCGCAGCAGGCGGCGTGGGAGGGGGCTCGGGGCCTCCCCCTAATCGCCTCGTCCGTTGACGTAAAGAGGGATTCGAGCCATGCGAGCTGGCGCTCCGCGACATGAGCGTATCGACCTCGAGACTACCATAGTTTCTGGGAGTCGAACGTTGCAAGTCGTGCAGGACCGGGCTCGGGTAGCCGTCCTTCCTCGGGTGCGGCAGAACCTTGTGCTTCTTGAACATTCGCGGCTGGCTGGCTATGCGGTTCGCATTTGATCCGAAAGCATACTCGGCCTGGGGCAAACCCATGTTGGGCAGCACCGGCGTCAGGGCAGCACTCGCCGTCATTGGCAGCGACAGCACGAAGCAGCGATGCCGAGCCAAGCAAATGCCGTTCCGGTCGTCCTATGTTCTCAGGCACTCTCAACAACCTAAGTCGACCACGGCGAGGGGCTTCGCATGTTGCGAACAGTTACGAGGGTTGGTGTCTGGATAAGAGGGGGGTAGGTAATAGGGCGGCTGGCGATACAGCAGCTAGGTCTGGCACTTGGCTTTTGCAGTCTCGCAGGTCTCGCAGGTCTCGCGGGCGGCCAGGGAGAGGCTGAGGTGGGACATGGACATGGGATTTGCGGCCGTTCGGATGGCGGAAGGCGGATGGCAGATGGCAGTCGAAACAGATGCCAGCGGCCTATCTGAGACACCGACAACTGGCTTTCGGGGCCTTGTCCACCGCTGAATGGTCGTGCAAGTCTGCAAGTCCTGATCAGGTCTGGGCGCGGGTGGCAGGAAGCGCAGTCGCTGTCATGTCCGGTGTTTTCGCAGAAGTCCTCTCCAATGGCTGCGCCTATTCACCAATCACACGGTCGCGAGCTTAGGTCGAGCTCTCCCGGCGCATTGTTCGGGAGTTGCGAGCTGTGTGCAGGGCGGGGGGGCAAGAGACAGGAGACAGACCGAGATGGGGGAATACAGGCAAGGGGTTGCAAGCGCCAGGCGGCACCTGAAATGAAACGATGCTAACTATTGACTACTTGGCTGTTCTAGGACGGTGTAGAATGGGTGGCGGGAGTCTGGCGGCGTGGAAAAGGAAAGGGAGGCACCGCGCCACACACACTTGACAGAGAACGGAACACGGTTTGGCTTTGGGTGATTGGACACGAGACAAAAGAGGCAGTTCAATTTTCCCTCACTAAACCGTCTAGCCCTCGAATCGTCGACAGCGAGCAGCAGCTGGCAGGCACAGTGCCAAGACCCCCAACTCCCAGCTCTCAGCAGGCCAGCTGCCTTCACACCGCGCGGGGAATTGCGATGCAGACTGTTTGCCCGCCCTCGGGTCCTTCCTTCCCTGCCGCTGCCTTTGCGATGGGGAACGGGGGCTGCTTCCCAGCTTCCCAGCTTCCTCGACATCAGAGACAAACGCTCGGGCCAAGAGGGGGATTTGCAGAGAGGCTGGACCAGTGGGGGGAGATGCTTGTACATCTTGCCTGTTCAAAAGGAAAAAGTGGCCCATCCTCGGCCTCCTCTCCACACCTCGTTCCCTAGGCTCCCTTTGGACCCATTTTGCCGCCTTTCCGCCTCCTATTGTTCATTGCGCTCTGGCCGCAGTCGTCTCGCAGTCGTCCTGTTGCAGTCGGTGTGTCCTCGCGCAGTCCCAGCCAGACGCAGACTGGAGACGCAGAGCGATGCAGACTTGGAGAAGCAGAGACCCAGACCCGCAGGCCCAGACACGCAGACCCCAAGACAAGAATAGGTTGAGCCAGGCGTCCACACAGAGCGCAGAGCACTGCAGGTCGCCATCGCTGGGCCTGCAGTTTCTCGCCCTCACGGCATCGCTTTGCCCAACTATTGCTGTGTACAAGACCCGTGTGGAACGCGCGACTGCATCGAGCATCGACAGACCGCTAGCGTGCTGCACCAAAACCAGGACATCAGCCAAATCAGCGTGCGAGGGCTGCTGGTGCCTTTTCGACGCATGCAGAGCGCGCAGCAGTTCCGCGGCGAATCACCTTCCGTCCTCCCCCCCTCTGCTGTGCAAGCAAGTGTGCAAGCAAGTGCAAGCAACATCGTCGGGGGGGGCTGGGTCAGAAGGCCAGCGCTGCTCGACATCTATTGCCCACCTGATGCCCCCATTGTCCACATATGCTTCGTCGCGCGGCATCCGTCTCACCGGTGATACCATCAGGTGGATTTGCGGGCTCCCGTCCTCTCGGGACCTATAACGCAGCTAATTATATGGAAGTATCTGACGGGCCGCTTTTAGACTGAATGTCGTGGTTGCACTGTCACTCGCATCCAACAACGCACGCAAATCGGCAGTGTCTGGCCGATAACTGAAGGACATGCTAGCCAACAGTTGCACTCCTTTCCATTCTCCATCGCCCCCATTTATATCTTACTTGTCTCAAATCTACGTGCATTGGCTGCTTAGTCGAAGTCGATGAAGGATCCATGCTTAAATCACAGCCGCCCCGCCTCGCCTCATGCCACTCTTAATGGGACCGCTTGAAGGTCCCGAGGAACCCGGTACCGAAACTTGGTCGAAGACGGGCCGCACAGCTGGCACAGGGTTGATCCCGGCCTTAGACACATTTTCGTGTTTGCATGACCCCTTGACTCCTCAGTAAGCAATACTGAAAAGGGGGATATCGTCGCGAGGCAAAGCTGTCTCCTCAGCCAACCTAACTTGTCTATCTTGGTTGATTTGAGAGGATGAGCTCCCCAAATCCCTTAAAAAGTTAACGTCATACAGCCAACTCCGAGCTGCTTCATCTTTGCAAAGGGATACCTGCAAGCGCAAAGAGGCACTGAAGCCAGTGCTCCATCAAGGCTTTTTCTACAAACCTAGGTATGAGGCAGGTATGGGTTTTGTTAAACATCAAACGATGAAAGCCACATGTTTTCCCATACAAAGTGCTGATTACGGTTTTGGAGAAACCGTAGCACACATGCTACCCTTCAAGGAGCCAAATCTGTTCCTGTTTGGCGAAGAGTAGCTCTCTATGACCACGTTTCTGTGGCTCCCCAGCGGCGAGTAGCATGGCAGCATAGCTAACAGGCATGCCTTGCCCTTATCAGGCACAGGTTTGAAGTCTCAAGACCGACAACCATATTGCCGCAGCAGCCCAGCAAGCCAGAGCTTATCTTCAACCCCACCACGGCCGTTTGTCAATGGCTTGAGCCCCGCTCCGGACCACTGGCGTCATTGACAACGACCCGGACGAGCATGCTACTCGCCGGGTCCGATCTCTGACTGCCTGCATCTTTCGAGATTCCATTAGTGGTCTAAATTATCTCGCGGCGCAGCGTGGGACCCCGAACCTGCGGCGAGGTTGCAATCCTAAGGCTGCGAGCACTACGTGGTCCAACTGGCGGACGCCATCCGCTTTATCTCCATGCTCCTCCCGCATGCGAACGCGATGTCATCAACCATGAGGCAGCCGTTACCTAACAAGAACGACGGCCATGACATGCCGCTGCCCGGCGTGCTAGATGGCCAGCATCGAGCCGACCAGTGAGTGGGCACGGATGGCTTGAGCTTGTCCCGGAGCGGCTCCTAGAGATAAGCTCGCGAACTGATGCTCGGCGTTCGTCGTATTTCCTGCACGGGAATATGTTATGGCGGTGCTCTCTGCCAATCCGATGGACGTATCGCAGGTGCATGCAGAAGCACGGCAGCAGTGACGGCAGCAGTGAGCAAGTCATAAAGCTCACAGTTCAGCCCTCCTCCGGGTTCTAGCATACCCCCTCGCTCTCATCCTCGCCGATTGGGAGACTCCGACAACCTCTATAAACACGATGGTGGCCCGAAGCTTCTTCGCCCTTTGCCTTGCGGCCGTTGCCGCAGCCCACGGCGATCATGACCACGATCAAGATCCCATTGCTGGTCCTCTCCAGGCCCTATGGTACAACACGCTGCCAGGAGATGGAGGCACTCAGGTCCGTTCCGGTGTTGGCGTGTATGTTTATATCCGTGAGGTTGACGGCGCAAGTAGGCCGACTCGGTCTTCTCCGGAATATCGACCTTCGGCCGTCTCCCTTACCTTCCCTGCCTCAACCATAGGGGTATCAACTATGACATAGCTTTCATTGGTTCGTAGTCCAAGCTCCTGTCAGCTGAATGGTCAACTGATCGGCCCTCTGCAAGGTGCCCCTTTTGACACGGGTACATCGTACCGGCCGGGCGCTCGCTTTGGCCCGTCCGGCATCCGGCAGGGATCCCGCCGACTCAACCTCTAGTACGCCGGCTGTGTCCCATCTTCGCACGGGTTCCCGCGGCTCGCTTGCTGACGCGCCCCCACAGTGGCGGATACAACGTGCCCCTGGACACGAACCCGTTCAACAGCTGGGCCAAAGTCATCGACTGCGGTGACATCCCCGTGACCTCGTAGGTTGGCACCCATCCAACACACGCCCTCGTGACAACCCTCCACTTACATGTGTATGTGTGTCGCGACTGTGTAGCTATGACAACACCTTTGCGCTGCACCAGATCGAGGAAGGCCACTTCAGCATCCTCTCACGCGCCCCCAAGACCGACGCCACCAAGAAGGGGCCCTCGCTGCTCGGCAAGACCCTACCCCGCGTCATCACCCTCGGCGGCGACCACACCATCACCCTCCCTCTTTTACGATCGATCAACCGCGCCTACGGCCCCGTCTCGGTCATTCACTTCGACAGCCACCTCGACACCTGTAACCCTTCCCATCCCCACCTCCTTTCTCTCTTTCATTACAATACTAACCCCACCCAGGGCGCCCCAAGGTTTTTGGCGGCAGCCCTTCCGAGGTCGCCTCAGTCAACCACGGGACGTACTTTTACCACGCGGCGCAGGAGGGGCTGCTGCGTAACGACAGCAACATCCACGCGGGCATCCGGACGACGCTGAGCGGGCCGAGCGACTACGAGAACGACGGGTATTGCGGGTTCGAGATTGTCGAGGCGCGCGAGATCGACACAATCGGCACCGACGGCATCATCAAGCGGATCCGGGACCGGGTCGGGACGTCGAACCCCGTTTATCTGTCGCTGGACATCGATACGCTGGATCCGGCTTGTGAGTTTTCTCTTGGTTGTCTTGAATGATGGGGTGGTTTGGAGATGTCCAGGGGGCTCGGTGCTAACGGGTTTGTGTAGTTGCCCCGGCGACGGGAACCCCTGAGACGGGTGGATGGTCGACGAGGGAGTTGAGGACTATTTTGAGAGGGTTGGATGGGATCAATCTCATTGCGGCGGATATCGTGGAGGTTGCAGTAAGTTTCGTCCCTAGGGGTTTGTAAGATTGAGCTGATGTGACTGTTAGCCCGCATACGACACAAATGCTGAGCACACGACTATGGCGGCTGCGGACTCGTTGTACGAGATCATGAGCATCATGGTCAAAAGAGGGTGAGTATCTGTCTGATTCTGTTTGGAAATGACCAAATACTGATTGCTCCAATGCCAGACCTCTCAGTGTCATGGATGGCGAGAAGGAGGAGGACCTATAGGGCACAGGGCCCTGAGACAGTGAGCAGCAAGGCAATCTAAGCAGGGGTCGGTACGAGTTCCGGTATACATAGGGGTATGCTGTCTATATACGGGTTTAGGAAAGAGGGGCCGGGTGGTGTAGCTGACAGTAGTGGTGCCTGGCGTCACATGCGAAGTCTCCGGTGTATATAGGGCTAGCTTAACACCAAGAGCAATTGAAGGTATCACGAGAACATGTGAGACAGAGCAAAAATCTAGCTGCGGCTGAGGCTGTCGAGAAAGCTGCATAGAGCTGGAGGCTGTGTTACCCATAGATCTAGCCCTGGCAGATTGATTGCGATCTGAGAGACTGCCTGCGATACGCACACGAAGTCGCCGCCCGACCAATCCCTGGGATCAATTCCTAGGGCCTCGGGATCGGTCGGTGAGTACGGAGGGCCAAATAATCGCCCTGTCCGCTTCGGGTGTCAACCAGAGCAAAATGTCTATTTTTATGCGCATTCATCCAGCTCCATCCATATCTAGGCTAACTTACTCGATAATGTCGGCAATGACATCATGCGGTGTTGGTCGCATTGTCGCAGAGATTTGTCTGCAAACGGTATGTGGGCAGACCCGGTGCGGCGCCCCCCGGATTCTTTGCCCCAGATTATTGCGCTTTCACGAAGGAGATGATGCAGGCTCGAATTTGCGTGAGGCAGACTGGGGAAGTTGTGGGTGGGAAAACACACTCACCTAATTGAATTAAATGGTCTGAAGAGGGAAGGAGCGGGCGGCCTACACATCGTATATTCCAAACCCCAGGACGCAGAATTGATGGGTTCCTGCAGGGCTCCCAGGACATCCCCGCCATCAATGTTCAATCGGAGAAGGTTCAAGGCCGCAGTAGCACCGTGAAACCATTCATCTCTCCGTCCCTGAATATACCCTGAATCTCGAACCCAATCCGAAGTCGCGATTTGCTTTCTGATCTCGGCCCCCGACTTTTCCCTGTTGCACAACCGCTCAAAGCCAGCCAGCGGACAAAATCAAGGCATGATGATGATGGACTGGGACGGTGCGCCCTGACCCAAGATGTCGATATGGTGCAGGCTACCAGGGCCAAAATTCGAAAGATGTGTCTCCTTCATGTCCCGCAAACGGAAAGAGAGCCATATGCGGCTCCTGGCGAGAGAAACGCCGTGACGTTACCTTAGCTCCCGCGAGACCTAGATTCTCGTCGCCGGTCCCGTGGACGCTTTGGAGTGCCTGTTTCGTTTCCCTCATTGGGCAGAGCGACCGCAATGACAGCCTACCATGGAGCCTACCCTGTCTCACCCACCTCCCGCCTCCCGCCTCGCCTCACTCAAGAAAGCTAGCACACCAGACCTCGTCCCATACGACCGGGTTTAGTCTTGTCCAACACGAGCTCCGACCCTCCACTCCCTCCCTCCCTCCCTCACCAGCCACTATTCCACTCTGTTCCTGGCTAAGCTGTGGGGTACCTCGCCCCTTTGGTGCTTTGTCTCCCAGTCTATCGCGACTGTTTGCGGACCCGGGGCCCCCGGCTTTGTAAATCCCTGACTAAAAGTTAACCATACGATGTAAGTCGCCGCGGTAGGCATGCTGCATTCTCAATTATAAAGGTCTCGCCATCCGAGCCTCCATGACAGTGTGTCAACCCTCCGTACAATTCCCGTCGTCTCTCTATACTCTCGCTACATCGCAAAGTCATTCACTTGCCTGTTGCTTCATCGCTCCAGACGATACTCTCGCTCAAACCCAACCGGCTCTATCCAACGACCAGGGACACTCTCATCATATACAAAATGAAAAACGTCGCTATCCTTGGCTACCTTGCCGCCACGGCTGCTGTCTCTAGCGCTCAGGTTACTTTGAACGATGACGGCACTTACACCTGCAAGACCGCCGGTGCTGCTTACTGCGCCGGTGACTCCCTGAAGACCGACATCATCATCCGCTGCTCCGGTACCGTTGGCCAGCCCGGCCGCTGTAGCAACGTACGTAACTCCCGAGAGTCCAAGTTGTTGAGCCATACTAACAATATGTCTTAGAACCTCGCCGGTCAGGAACCTATCGGCAACCACCCCTCTCTGTGCTGGCAGTCGTCCTCAACCAGCGGTGACGCAGCCTGTGAGAAGAACTGCGTCGTGTACGGCTCCTCAGGCAACTTCAACGGCACCTTCACCCTGCCCGCTTCGGTGTGCGCGCCGACCTACACGGCCACTTCAAGCACCGCGAAGCCGACGACAACCATCACCTACATCAACCCTACTCAGCCCCACCACGATCCAACGACCACCCTCACCTACGTCCAACCCACCCAGCCTCTCCACGGCGGCAACGCTACCGTCACCTATCTCACTACTACCGCCTATACGGCTACCCCCGTTGGCCCCTCGGGCTCGCGCACGACCGTCACCCCTGTCCCTACCGCTGGTGCATCATCCCACAGGGCTGCGGGTGCGCTGGCTATTGTCGGCGCTGTTGCCGCGTACCTGCTCTAGGTTTAATGTGTAATCAATACCCCCTTTTCCCTTCGTGGAAGGGGGTAAGAGAAAAATCGAATACCGTTATATTGTCTGACATGGTCCGACGTCACCGGGTGATACCACTGTCATTTTTCACTTTATTAGATATATATATATTTACCATGTCCGATAGCGGACATGTTCCTCCTTTTAATGCTGGGCGCATTCAGAGGTGCTGAGCTTTTTAATGCCGGAGTTTAGGGTGTTGTTCGATGGAGACAATAGATGATGAGAAATGCCGATGAGAAGGGTTATTATATGGGGAAGAGTGGACAAGGAGTAGCTTAGCTAACTAGGTAGAAACAGTTTAATCACGAAGAGGTTGCTGTGAACCCGACCATCACCCTTTTCCAAGTTTACCTGAGAGATGGATGATGACTTTATAAGCCCTCTACCCCCTCTCCCCCCATGTCTTGCATGATAACGCCAAAAAAAAAAAAAAAAAAAAAAAAAAAGGCATCAACACGGCTGCATACGCTAGCGTCCCGGTAAAGGCCTGATCCGCCTTCTCTACAAACTAGGCCGTCACGGATGCGAAATGCCATGATAAACCCCGTCGTAGCCCCCAGTTGCAAAAACAACTCACGCCTCAAAACCAACAGCCACATGGGCCCCACCAAGAACACAGCACCCACCAAGGCCGCGCCCAGCCTCCACAAAAACGCCTCCGCTCGCCATGCTCTTGACATTCGCCCCCCGCGCGCCCCCCACAGGCTCGATCTTTCCATCGACCGGCTCCTCCCAAGGTCCCGTGTTAGTTGCGTTTTCCAATTTCTGGGAGTTTATGCATCTGTTGTGGCGTATCAGCCCCCAATTCAGTAGATCGTTGTCGAGGGCGCGTTCGACCGAGATGAAGAAGGCATCGAGAGGGCTTCGGTAAGCGGTTGTCATGTAGGCGTAGTCCCGGACAGCCTGTAAACTAAGGGGAGTCAGCTACCCAGTTGAGGTGGCGGGTAGGTAGGTGTTATCATACTATACTTCTCGAGGACAGTAGGGAAGATTTTGGTTTGTTGGGATACTTCGGCGGGCGATCCAGAGTGCATCAGTATCCCAATGCTAGCGAGTTCGCATTTCAGGGCTGTTAGGTACGTTCGCTTCAAACCAGCAATGCTAATGCCACACGGAGACCATCCCGGCGGGACCTCGGACGGGAGATTTTCAAGGGTAAGAACTGGGATATCCAGCCGAGAATAGCCCATCGCCGTGTTACTGCCTGGATGATCTTTGATCGGTACATCCTATGAGCTTCTCTCCAAGATTCTTCGCTAATGTCCACCATCGTCTGTTGGCCTGTTGGTGGCAGTGCTGCCCCTGGAGTACTGCCATGAGTTCCTCCATGATTGAGTTGAGTTCTTGCGCAGCCCCTCCTGTGGTTTCTCCCGCGGCTTGTCGCCATTGCCTCAAGTTGTCGAGACTCAGCCATGTGTACTGCTGTCATGGTATGTGAATATAATGAGCAAAGCTTCCGGTCAACGTCCGCGCGAGGCCGTCCAAGGTTGCTGACGCATTAACGTAGTTTTGGGGCTCAAAGGTATACTTGAAAATCGGGGCTGGTTAATGATAGTTAGGGAGGTTGATGACAGAGAGGCTTCAGGTTGGTAGGGCGAGAAGGGCAGTGAGTGGGTGAGGTTATCAGCGAGGACTATACCGGGTTATTATCTCAGGCTTTATCTTTACACGTATTATGCCTTTCATTTCTAATTTCGTATTTTCACTTGTCCTTTCAGCACAAATATTGCGGTTTGAGAGCAGGAATGGAGCTTAGAATATTAGTAATTGGTAATGATATGGGGTACCCAACATGTTTCAAACTTATATTATGTGGGGGATTGGCTGTTATGACATTAAGACAGCTTCGGCGCGGGCCACCTTCATGGGCCATGCATGGACTTCTCTATAATATCTCAGTCCCGACAGCAATATTGATCGCTCAAATATCTCAGATACTCACATAGGTACTCAGTAAAGCCATTAAAAGGACAATCTGAACCCAAAACCCCTCCTCTCTAGCGACACAGTAACCCCTACTCCCCCTGAACAGTAGCAACAAAACCCACCTCCTCAGCCCACCACCCCTGAAAAAGCCTCAACCTCTCGGTCCTCTCCCTCGCCAACTCCCTACCCACCTCAGTCTTGCACATGCCCTCCAGCTTGACCAGCTTCACGTCCACGTGATCCACGCTGCCCTGCAGATCCCTCGCGCCCTTGGCCCCGCCAAAGGTGAACATGCGGGCCAGCCCCACGGCACCCAGGGCGTCGAGCCGGTCCGCGTCCTGGACCACGGCGAGCTCGGGGTGCCGTGTGACCAGGGCGGCGACGCGGGCGGGGTCCTTGACCTCGGACGAGAAGGAGACGCCGAGGCAGATGGTCTGCAGGGTCGCGGCTAGGGGAGGAGGACAGGAGAGGGACAGCAGGAGGGTGGCTATTGGGGTTGGGTCGGACGCGGCCGAGGGGGGGAGGTATCTGGATGGGTTAGATTGGGGGTTTGTCTGAGCGGCGGTGGGAGGGTGGGAAAGGGCCATCTGTGGGTTGGTGTGGATCCAAGGGGCGGGTGAGGGTTGGGCTCGGAAGGGGTAGGGGGTTGAGGATGGGTGATGTGGGTGGGCTCAATAAATGTCTTGTTGGTATGACATGTGCGTAGCTAGGTGTGGACTCACTTGTGATCGCCAACATCGTGCAGCAACGCGGCTAGGTGGATGATACGGAGGTCGAGGTCCGCCTTGTTCTCAGATTTTGAGTAAATGTATCGAGCCAAGCCTACCACGCGCTGAATGTGATTCCAGTCGTGTGAAGCATCATAGTTCTGCATAAAGTCCTTGACGTGAGCCGCCACGGACTGCACCAGCGGGTCATCGGCAAAAGTGTCCATAATGTGTTCTGAGGTCGTGCGAAGACGCTTCTCTTGGCTGACAGTGTTTACGAAAGAAAAATATTTTGAACATTGTGCTCATGTTCGCGGTTCTTGAACTCTGAGACCTCACGTTGGTGAGTCATGAAACGGTGGGGCCATTTCTCCCTTAGGCAGGTCGCAGTGCTGAACGCGAAGGCTTGAGGTAACTTGAAAAGATGCTTGGATTCTTCTTGCACCAAGGCAAAATATCAACAAGGCAATGACTTCATAAATCACGTGGGAGGCTGCTCGAGCAGAGCAGAGGCTGCATACGCTGAAGATATGCAAAGGCCGTGACAGCATCGGATCCGGGAGGAGTGACGGGTGCCGGGCGGCTATTGCAATGACACCTCGATGCCTGTTCCGCAGATCGGGCGCTTGATAGCCGCCATACGCGTGAAAAGGGCTTGAAAAGAGCGTGCGAGGCTTCTGTGCGCAACGCAGAAAGGTCTGTGCAAGTCTAGGTTCAAGATGGCGGAGAGCTGAGATGGGACGAGGTGAATTGAGCTACGACTCGGTGTGTGGCTACTCCATGTCCTGTGCGTGTGGCAGGTGGTAAGGTAGAGAGTGGAGCCCTACGGCGGCTATTTTGCGCACAGGCGAGGGGACATGGACGCGCATGTGGCCACTGAGAGCAAGGAGCGATAAGCCCCCATATCACATCCCATCGGAATAGAAGATCTAGAATTCTAAGGCAGTCAGAGGCAAAGCACTGCGCAGGCCCGTTGCATTGTTCCCTGATCGCTGAACCTTTCCATCGCCGATGCGGGTCCGTGGTGAGCGTTCCGGATGTGACGGTGATGGTTCCTCACATACCCGCCGAAGCTACGCTGATTGCGTGCATGCACCAAGCAGACCAAGCAGCTCTAGGCTGCCTTCGCCTGGATATATCGCCATATATCGCCAAATACGACCTGAAGGCTGACGACTGGCCGACGGCCCAAAGGCAGACTCGGCACGTTGAGGTAAGGCTGGCTCCCCCCTTGCATGCGGGAATCGGCCACCTAGCCCGTCTCTTGCACTGCCAGCTTGGCCCGAGGAAACGATTTATGCTCTGGGAGGAGCAACAGTGTTGTGCAACCTCCGTGCCTGCGGCCATGGCGTGGCCTTCGCCGTTGAAGGAGCCATCTTACATCGGAGGGACGAGATCCCAGGAGTGAGATCGCGACTGAGAATGCTGGACGGAGTACGGGACTGCTTTCCTGACAGATGCCCCGCATCTAACTTGGTTCCATGCTGACATCAATCGTCGATTTTCCACTGTCGCAATATGGTCGACCCAGAAGGCGGGCCGTCCAAGTCGACCCTGATGACCGGATGACAGCCAGTCAGCTCATGCGACGTCCCGTAAGTCCGCGAGTCTGCTGCATCGACCTGCGACCTGCGACCTGCTTGACATGGTGGTAGAGCATATTGCCAGCAGCATGTAGGAGGGATTTGATGCTCCACAAGCAGTGCCATCACAGCTGTCTAGCCATCAGTCAAGTGCGCTGCAGGCTTGACAAAAATATTGACCCCGGATGCGTTCTGCGTGCGCATCATGCAGATGGCAGTTCTCCGGGTAGCGAGGCCGGCCGTCATTGGTGGGAGCCGCTCTTTCGACTCTGTGGAGCGTTGCGGTGATGTGTGGAGAGGTCTGTGTGATAGCTCGATGGAGGCTGCGGGCACCAGCGCGGATGGCGCAAGATCGGGCTCTTGTGTGCCGTGATTGGCCAATGGCGGCAGGGATTTAGACGCCCGGCCATCCCAGAGCTGCCTAGTGCCGTTAGTGATCACCTAAAGCACGGGCCACATCACTCCTCGTTGCTCTGCGGACAATTCTCTCATCACATTGCTTCCCTCTTTTTGCCCTTCTCGCTCTCACGCACCTCTCCCCGCCATCCCGCCTCCAAGGCTGCCCCTCTGCCCCCCATCCCCCTCCCCAAGCACTCGCGCTTCTCGGTCTTCCCAGCTTCGCTGCCATGGGCGTTTTAGCCGCCCATCTTGCAGGGCCTTGCAGCAGCAGCGCAGACTGGAAGCGTGCAGCTAGTGCTCGAAGCTGCAACCTGCCCAACGTGACAAGGCCGGGCAGGGGAGGGGCTTGCTCGGGTAACGCCTGTTCGTGATATTGATTGCGATGCAGTCAAGACGCCTCTCTGCCGAATCCGTCCCCCTCATTGGCCCTCGCGGGGAGGAACTGGCTGCTGTGAGTGCTACCGTGAGTGCTGCCCTGCACCCGGCCGGCAATCCTGGCCGTGGGTGGCCGACTTACTGGCCGTCTTCCTTGTGCTGCAGGTTGGGCCACTGCTTGGGTAACCACCATACCACGCCTCTCTCGCGATGACCCGCCATTGATATAAGGCCCGGCCGCCTCGCCCTTCCACTCTCCTTTCTCTTTTTTTTTCTTCAGCAAGCTCTCAACCTTCAAAAACCAGTTCCTGTTTCCCCTTTCCCCCTTTGTTCTTTTTTTCTTTCACAGAGCTGTGCTCTGCTGCCCTTCTAATTTTCCCCAAAAAAAAACTAATACCAGAAAACCCATATTCCGTAGCCTGCTGGTCTTGCTACTATCCCACCCCTGTTAATCCATCCTCGACTATCCCTCAAAACAGTAACTGGTTTTTACTTGCTCGAATCGATCTTCGCCAAGACTCTACTTTCTCAAGAATATCTTAATTATTTCAGCATCAGTCAACATGTCGGCTATCCAGCTTTCGTTTGGTCTCCGTGTTTCTTCTGGCGTCAAGACCGTCCATCTTCTTGGTTCCTGGGACAACTACACCGGTCAGCTCCCGCTCTCCAAGGACAAGACCTCGTCCAAGTCCGGCTCGTGGAAGGGTACATTCCGCTTCAACTCCAACGTCATCGAGTCCGGCCAGCGCTACTGGTACTACTACATCATCGATGGGTACCACGTTTCGCACAACCCCAGCGAGGAATCGACCGTTGAGCCCACCACCGGCCGCGCCCTGAACATCCTCGATGTTCCCAAGTCCTCTTCCAAGTCCTCCAAGTCTTCTTCTTCCTCTTCTTCCAAGTCGTCCTCAAGCTCGTCCCGCCACTCCCGCGAGTCTCACAAGTCGTCCTCCTCGTCCAAGAGCCGCCACAGCTTGTCGGTCGACATCCCCAAGGGCCGCCCCCTGTCCGTCTCCCAGATCAAGGCCCCCAAGCCCGTGTCGCCGCACGCCACGCGCCACATCCTCGATGTCGACTTTGACGAGAACGAGCTGAGCAGCCGCTTCGCCGCCACCGGCATCTACGACGAGTACGACGAGTACAACGAGGAGATCATCACCGATTTCGGCACCGACTCTCCCGTCTCCTCGACTGGCTCGTCCGTCTCGTACCGCTCCGACAGCTCCAGCCCCAACTCGTCTCTGTCGGGCTACAGCACCCCGTCGTCGGACTGCTCCTCGTGCACCTGCGAGCGCTACGGCATCACCCGCAAGGGTGAGCGCGTCCGCATCGACTGCGGCGGCTCCCGCTGCAGCTACGACGACTCTTGCTCGTCCGAGGAGGAGGAGTACGCCGCCGAGCGCAGCTCCCGCCGCCACGGCATCGTCGTCCGCAACTGATTGCCAGGCGCCCACCTCGGGTGAGGACAACGACAACATCACGAAGAAGAAGAAGACTTCCCAACTTGTTTACCAGGACTTTTGGAGAAGAGGACCCGACAAGTGCAGCCAACTTTACTTAATAGGCTTGCCACGCGGTTCCCACCCCTTCCCATCCAGGAAAAAAACACCACCAAGAACGTATCGACGTCCAGGGCCGATCCACGATAACACGGGGTCCTAATGAATTGGCCGTTCACTCACTTTTTGGATTGCGGGTTGGACACGAGTAGCGCGTCCTCAAGAGGAGGAATTAGGAAGAGGTCGTGTGTGTTGAGGATCCGGTTCTTTTCTTCTGGAAGGAAAGGGAATCGAATCCCCCCACGACCTATCCCCCCCCCTTTCGGGATTGTGTTCTCTGTCTGTTTTTATGCCCGCTCACTAGTGGGTCGATGCTGCGGCCCCACGATTTCAGCCAGTTTTATTGGCTGATCGTGTTTTTTGTCGAAGCAATTATTCTTGAGAATTGTACATTTATTTTGTCAAGCGCCCTTGGAGTGCTGCGCTCCTCTTCCTGGTGGGGAGGGACGCGGTCTCCAGCTTCTGGGCAAGAAACACACGCAGACGAGGAGAAAGGCCTCGCCTGTGGGGAAGTTTCACTACGGGGATGTATGTTCTTTGGCATGGGATTCCTACTTCAAGGGATGGTTTTTGGTTGGGATACATGTCAAAGAGAGAGACAATTTTTGGTGCTGGATCTGGCGCTTGCGAAGATCTGGGCTTGCCATTAGGTTTATTGTGACAAGGCAGGGTTGAGATGCTAGTTAATTTTGTATCATCGCTGTCGCCGTCGTGAGGAGGTGGAGGAATATGGATAGAAGACGATTGAATTTATCCATGACAAGTACATTTGACGCTGGTCTTTCTGTGACAAGTGAAACTTCCAGTATTCCCAGCAGGTCGTCTCCGAAGGACTCCAGGCGGTAAGTTCCTGTGTAGGAAAGGTGATGTAGCGATGTAAGCGCTCCCCCTTTTTCTGTTGGTATCGGGACGGCAGATATATCATAGTCATCAAGCGCATGCATACGTGTGCGCTCTCTTTCACTGGCATTGCTAGACGCTATACTAATCGTCCTGTCCAAATGCTCCCACGGCCGTATGCTCCAAATATCTACTACTACCCTATCGGCAACGGTATTAGATTATATATACATTGACGCCTATCTGTCTGATATGCTCCCAGATCCCGTTCAATTTGCCTGCACAATCCCATTCCTCACTTGCCTCCTCCCGGTCCTGATGTCTCGCCTCGAGACGCAGCAGCACATCATGCCGGCGTGGACGATAAACGCCCACAGCGCGAACCCGCTCGCAATCCACATAAACACAAACATCTTGACGCCCACGCGGGCGTGGATGTTCAAGTCGGATTGGGCCTCGGCGGCGTACTTGAACGCAAAGCTGATGACGCTGCCCACGATGGTCGCGGCGCCGACGAACGTGCACGTCAAGAAGGAGACGATGGCGAGCGGGAGACTCCACCAGCGCGAGCGCACGGCAAGGGGTGAGACGAAGATCATGATGAAAGAGATGACGGCGCCGGTGAGGAAGAAGCCGAACATGATCTGTGACGTGATGCGTAGGATATCGAGGATGGTGATGACCTGGGTCGGGAGAGCGATGGTGGCGCCCGAGAGGAGCTCGTTCATGAGCACATCAACGGGGTTGAACCAGTAGAGCTTTTGGGGTTTGGAGCAGAAGGTGATGCCACTGAAAGAGGTCAGCCGGTGAGGATTAGAGACAGGGAGCGGTATGCTTACACATTTTGATAGCCCTCGCAGAAGTTCCATAGGCCAACTTGGTAGAAGTCGTGGAGGCCAATGGTCTGGGCGATGGAGTTGATGAGGCTGGCGTTGGGGACGGATTGAGGGATGATGTCAGAGAGGTCCAGCTTGTAGAAGAAGATGTCGTTGAGAACGGGCTTGTTGGATGTGTTCCCGATGAGGATCTACAAGGTTCAGCACTCAGTGCTCAACGGATGGCTTGTGCTTACTTACAAGAATCAGGAAGACGAATGAGATGAGATAGGAGACTGATGCGCTTATGGCAAAGCCTTTGCGTAATTTGGTGGCCCGTTTAATGCTGTCCTCGGTATAGACGGGAGTTTGGACGGCGGGAGACTGTTGCTGATCGTGCTCCTTGTAGGGGGGTGGGGAGGATGGCGAGCCTGACTGCAACAGTACACCCGTTTCTGCGGCCGGCGCCCGCTTTCGAATTCGTAAGATTGAGGGCAAACCCATGATGGTTTTTTTGCTGTTTTTTTTTCTTTTCTCTTTTCTTTTCGTGCGCACTCGCCAGTACGAGACGGATTAGAGTGCACCGTCCTTCAGTTCAGGGTCGAGCTAGATTTTGTTAGAGCAACCTTGGCATTAGGTCCGCGGCGATAAGCTCGATCTGAAGTGAAAATCGAGATGAGGTACGATTGGTATTTTTGTCTCCGAGCCTGCGGATATAGAGCTAAAGGCAAGCTAAAGGGGAATCCAGGGAAATGCGCCCTTGGACAATGAGAAGGAAGAAAACAATTAGGAATTGGACGCAAGATCCGCGGTTTCGGCGGGCAATGATGTCGTTGTCGAGGTTGCAGAAGTGGGCTGTGCGTGGGTACCTGGTGTGGGCTTGACGCGTGCGCACCCATGTCTTAGAGCCCACCGCCGACTGGGCCTCGATTGGCTCCTGACCCCTTGGGATCTCTCACAGTTAGGGTCAGTGGGACTCGCGAGACGCCGAGGGCAGATGCAAACTGCTAGTTAGAGGGGAGGATCCTTTACTCCTCCCATCTGACCTTTTGACACTGCCATTTGCTCCATGTTTTACAGTAGATGGGCGCCTGCCGTCGCAGCCGGGATTCTCGACAATCTGCAACGCTGGAACTGAGGATTTTCGGGATCAGTGAGTGAACTCGGAATACGGGCGGCAGGACCCTGCAAGCGCCGCCAGCCCAGAGGGCCCAGCGTCGATCGGTGACTTGGCCGAACTTGGCACAGCGCCCGGCCCGTTGCCGGACGCTGCAAAAGTTCGAATTCTGACCAACGACGTCATGTCGATCACAGAGGCATGCCCCCCGTCATGATTTCTTCAGGTTATCGAGCCTCTCAGAGCGCATCAACCCAGACCGGAAGATGGCGCAGACGGTGCAGCCATTCAGGACGAGATAAAGTGCAATGGCACCACGCCGAGACACGTACAGGTTGGCTGTCTGGTCGGCTGGCAAGCTCGGTCATGAAGCCGGGAGCCAAGAGCGCGTCAGCTGTCGCCCGGTGAATCGGCAGGGAGGTATCCTTACGGCCACCAGGGGTCTCAGCGAGCCTCCCCCACCACTGACGAGGCAGTGCTAGCTCCCACCCATGTTGTGTCGATGTTTTAACCTTGATGAGGCGAAGGCGCTTGATGAGGCCCCACTCAGGACCTGAAAGTCATGCCAGCTTGTATTACATTTTATTCGTCTCCGTCCAACCCTCTCAAAGCTTCACTATTTGTTTTCAATGTGTTGAGCCGCCTGCTGTTCTGCAACAATGCGCACGATGGCGTCTCTAAAGCGCTTCGGCCGTCTACTCTGGGCATTATCTCTCAGCATCAGTGTCGTCCACTGCCAGGGCTCCTCAGATTCCTCTACCAGTACCACCTCGCGGTCGACGAGCTCGAAGACTACTTCGACAACTTCAACCACCAAGGACGTGACCGTCTTGACCGGAACGAGAACGGATGCTACCACCAAGCTGACGGTAACGCCCACATACCAGACATTCGCGTCAACAATCACGTTGCCGACGTTGTCAGGCTCCGCCTCCAATGCCAGCAATACGGGTTCGTCGACCGTCACATTTATCAGCGGCTCGACAACAATAGGAGGCAATTTCTCGACAAGTGCGACACTCGGCGCTCCCATCCCGACAAACACGCGGCCATGCAACAACTACGTCGAATTTTGTGATCGCAAGTACAGCAACATAACCGTTGTCGGCTGCCACAACAGTCCCTTCGTCCGCGCCGGCTCCGCTGCCGCGAACCAGCAATTTCCCGTTGTCGACCAGCTCAATGATGGCGTCCGCTTCCTCCAGGCGCAAATTCAATGGCCGACCAACGGTACGGTCCCACACTTCTGCCACACGAGCTGTGACCTCCTCGACGCGGGGCCCATCACCGAATGGTTGACGACGGTCAAGGACTGGGTAGCATCACATCCCTACGACGTGGTCACCATCCTTCTCGGCAACGGCAACTACTCGACGCCCGATTTCTACGTGCCGTATATCGAATCTTCAGGCCTGCTGCAGTACATTTACAGGCCGCCGGTCGTTCCCATGTCGATTGAGGCATGGCCAACCCTGGCATCCATGATCCTGTCGGGCCAACGTGTCGTCATGTTCCTCGATTACATGGCCAACCAGACAGCCTACCCCTGGCTCATGGACGAATTCTCGCAGATGTGGGAGACGCCCTTTGATCCGACCAACCAGAGCTTCCCCTGCACTGTGCAGCGCCCGCCTGACCTCAAGGATGAAGACGCCAAACAACGCTTGTATCTGATGAACCACAACCTCAACGTCGAGGTGTCGATACTCGGGACTTCGATTTTGGTGCCTGCCGTTTCGGTGCTTAACCAGACGAATAATGCGACAGGCTTTGGGAGCCTCGGGTCGGCAGCTGGGAATTGCCGAGCGGATTGGGGCCGTCCCCCCAACGTGCTGAACGTCGACTACTACAACTTTGGAGGGTATCCGGGCAGCGTGTTCGAGGCGGCAGCGAAGATGAATAACGTCACGTATGACCGACCGTGCTGCGGGGTCGCTGTGGGCGGGTCGATGAGGAAGGCGGCTGTAGGGCCGTTATTGGGAGTAGCGATGCCATTGGTATGGGGCTTGGTTTGGGTGTCGATCTGATCTTGAGCGAGAGATCTTTCTTGCCGATTCTATTTGGGTATAACGGCATTGCAGGGGCGTTGGCGGGTTTCATGACCTTGAAGTTAGACGGGCGGGCACCAGCTGTTGTGTAATGATGGGCGAAGTGCGACGGAAACGTCTCCCCTATCTGATGGGCCGTTGTGGGAGTAACACGCATCCTGCGGGTGGTGCGATGAGCACGGTAGAACAGGCTGGCCTTGGGGTAATGTGCCGTTTCGGGATAATGTAGGAGTAATAACGAGAGAAGAGAAGAAACACACCGAGGTGAAATTCTGGGGAATCTTCCAGGAAAGGACAGTGAGGCAATGACGTCTGCGGGGTTTGGGGTCGCGTACCCCTGTTCGTGGATTTGCATCCCCTGGACAGGCACAGGACCGACCGGGACGCAGCTGGCTGACGATAAGCCGAGCCGAGGTTGCCAATTGCGGAGCCCCGGTACCGTGTCGCGACCACTTGACGGCCTCCAATTGACAACCACATCTCCCTCTCGCTCACTCATTTTCACATCTTCACCCATCTCACCGCAAAACACAGCACCATACCTCTCTCACTCAAAACTTGCCCACCATGTCCAAGTCATTCACCAAGGCCGAGGTCGCCACCCACAAGGGCGAGAAGGAGGGCATGTACATCATCATTGACGACGGCGTCTTTGACATTGCGAGTATGCTTACCTGGCCTCATAACCCCCGTCAAATATCATGACTGACTCGGTTCCAGGCTTCCTCGATGAGCACCCGGGCGGCGCAAAGATTCTCAAGCGTATGGCTGGCAAGGACGCCACCAAGCAGTTCTGGAAGTACCACGGCAAGAACGTGCTCGAGAAGTACGGCGCCAAGCTCAAGGTCGGCACGCTGGCTGAGACGGCAAAGCTTTGATGCGCTGCGTTGTTTTTGAGTAGAGGGGGTTCGTCAAGGTCTGTTAGATCTACTGGAACCATTCATCTTTCGCGAATTTCGCCATTTATGTTATCATCGATGACATGGGCTGGGTGCTGGAAGTGGCAGCCAGCATTGATGAGACGGCTACGTCTTACCGCGGAGTTTGGACATTTGGAGTTGAAGCCACTGTTAGCTGGTTGGGTTTCGAGGATAATTGCGATATACGATAGAGATACCATGTGAGGAGCGATTGCTTTTACATATTCACTGTTGTGGGAAATATTCACTTAAAGTCGTGAGCGTGTCATGGGGTCGATGACCTGTGTAGGTCGGGGTCGGGAGGAGGAAGGAACCTGTGACATATCTTTTGTATTCAGTGAATGATAACTCGCTCTTGATCCCCCACGTGTGTAGAAACTCTCTGGGGAGCTATATACGCCGCTAAGTGCTGACCTCCAAGGAGTGGGGACATTATCCGCCTCTATAAGGACAAACACCATGAACACCGGCACCTTCCAAGTGTAACATCTCTCACAGGCCACTGCTGTAAGGTTTATTGGGACGTTCACTATTAGCGAGGCAAGCCACCGCTATCTTTCACTGGATGGATTCCCTTCTGGTCTGACATTACCACACACCAAGACACCTTTTCACAAGAGGGGAGAAGGACTCGACAATTACTCCAAGTACTTTGCGCACCAGCTACGAAACCGGGGGTGGGCCTTGTCTCTTTGCGGGAGCCTACCTATTACGAAGGCATATTGGAATACGGCAAGTACGATTTTATGTGCCAATCACTCAAAAAGGCAGGAGCAAAATAGTATAACCCCCTCCCCCCACCTTGCCCGAGGATGTGAGGATTTCACTCTTCTCTCTTCTCGATCGAGCTCACCTCTGGTACTTGATGGTATTCTAACCCTACGAGCTTTGGGTCACAGGAAACTCTGGTATTTCTCTATCCACCCCCTTGCTTTTCTCTCCCTTAACGGCACCCAACCGATTCGAGGTTCGAGGAGTTTAGGTCCAGCGCTCCCGATTTCGTCTACTGTGTCATATTTGCTAAATACACGTAGCAGAATAACCTGCCGCGGCGACAGCAATGTGACTCGTTTCAGGATTAAGAAAAGAAGTAGCATGGTCACGGCGGGATTAGGTTTATCTACATGTAGATGAATGCAAAAAACACCACACCCCCCCTCCCCATCGCCATTAAGTGTGATCCCGCAGCCACCAGTCTAGCCCGCACCAGCCCTAGCAATTTCACGTCCCATACGTGGGTTACTTCGGCGGATGGACTCTGCATTCCCGCCAGTAACGGCATGGATGCTCAGTTGCTCGAATGGAACCGCAAGTCTCTCTCGGCTTGGTCACCGAAAGAAGCTACAACGGTACGACAGAGACAGCCTGCCCACGTGCCCCCCACAACATTGCGGTTGACTCGGCAGGGTGCTCGGGAGTCCGGGGCGCCAGAAACAAGCTATGTAGCGCTGTGGAAGTGAGCCATTTCTAGTAACATCGCCGACCGCCCCGAAGGATTCCCGGGCGAGCCGGGGTCATCCAGACTACAAGTCCTTCTTGGGGCTGTACTCCAAGTGATATGAGAATGGTAACACAGTACATGCTACTTGGATGTATCGGAGCACGAGAAGGATAGCCCGCGATGCTCGGAAAACTGCCCAGTAATCCGGCCCGTCTTCTCCTTGTGTGCCTGTCTCCATATCATGTACACTTCATGTGGCGTCTGACGCGGTGCAACAAGGGAACGAATGGGACGTGTGACAAAAGATAGAGGAAAAGTTCCAGCATCGTGACACCATCTGGTAATTCCTTCCAGTTTCCCTGCAGTCTCCTTGCAGTTTCCAAAGAACCCCTTTTCCTGCTCGCCATCCACAACAGCCAGCCCCTGAGCACCAAAACACAGGATCACCTACCACAGCACTCCCTTTACCCGCCCACCGCCCATATTCATCTGCACCTCCATATCACAGTAATCCGTCACCACCGCCGCCCGCAACGAAATGAGACACGTCATTTTGACCGCCCGGCGCGGGTATTCAGCAGAAATAATCTTGCAAACGCCTGTGTTCCAGACTGGCCCCCATCCATTTGTTGTCAGCCGTCACACGCAAGGATTGGGCCACATGGGGAGCGCCCGGGGGAGGATCTGAACCCCAACTTCTTTCACTCCACACGCATGGCCCCATCTCCGCACTCCGCACTCCAACCACCGACGCAGCGAAAACCCCCCCCCCCCAATCTCTCTCTAGCTAGCTGTGACAAAAAATGCCACCAGATAACCGGACCGCCCCGATTCCCTCCTGCACGACGCGGCGGGCGCGGGGGGGGGCTGCAGATCTGCTCCGATTGGTGAGCCTCCTCCCGTCACACACCTTCCCGCGCGACCACTCACCGCCCGAAGTGGTCGACGATTTGGGTCCTGACAGGTCTCTTTCGCGTGGAGGTTCTCCCCCCATCAACGTCCAATCAGCCCTACAAGCTACACCTCATCTTGCCCACATCACTCCGATTTTCTTGCACAAACACACAACCACCCCAAACGGTGAAAAATGTCGCAGCATCATGACTCACCAACCGCCGTTCACGCGGGATGCAAATGAAAAGAAAATGGCCCGACTCGCGCGCTGCAAGCGCCGTCATCTCAACCTAGAGAGAGAAAAATAGGCCGTCTCTTTCGCGAGCTGCGGCCATGATAAGGTAGGGTATCTGACAAAGCAATGTACCACGCGAGTAATCCCCAAATAAGTTCCGGCAAGGCATGATGTGCTGAGCATCACCAGCACCGCCTCATCACGTAACCACTTTCGGGGCGCCCGTGCTTGTGTTGCAGACGGGAGCCACTCATTCACCCCGTTTGTCCCCCAGACGCCAGCAAAAGAATTTGGAAGGGCGCAATGTTGCATCCGTTGATAGTTGTGAGAGAAAAAAAAAATGGTATTAGTGAGTCAGTGATGTTGTAGTAATACAATGGCAAACACTGGGTGCCCCTCTGCTTCCCAATACCCAAGCACCAAGCTCGCTTGGGAGAGGCTCAAGAGACCCAGAATCAGTTCCACACCGGGAATCATGTATCCTCGCATACATCGGCCTTCGTCCTCCATCCAATACGGTATTTGTTCGTGTGATAACGACTCCATAACAAAGGTATCCAAAATGCCTCGCCCCGGCCATTCACTTTTATGTAGCGCCCTTTTCCCTCCGGAAAAGGAAAAAAAACAACCAAAATCCCAGAGAACCCACCCAGTCTTGTGATGTGTCTTGCAACCCTATGTGTAACTCCGTGAGCATGAACAGCGGCCCGCCCCCGCTTCGCGATGTGGCGTAAACAAAATAAACGGCGAATAGGTTGAGGTAGTAGTAGTGTGTTGTTGGTACAGTGATATGCCCCCCTTTTTAGTTCAGAGAGAGGACATGCCAAAACAGAGCGTGCTCAACGGCGGATTGACATGCTCTGGGGCCAGTGGTCACGGAAACTGACAGGGCTCGGCGGCGGCGGGGCCGGGACGGAGTAGTCGTCTTCCTGGATGGTGTGAATGGGAGCTAATAGCTGGCTGTTCTTGGACGCTAAGGTTGCGTTGAGGCTCGCAAAGAGGTCCTGATTGGTGACTAGAGCTAGGTTGCGGCGCGAGGCCGCAATGGGGATGGGAGATGCGATTTGAGTAGGCATGGTGAAGGTGTAGCTTGCTGTGTCAGACACGTTGATGGTTGTTGGTGGTATGGCGGTTGACCTTGTGAATGTTCGAAGGAGTCGTTGATATGGCTGAGTGCTGGAACTGGAAGGCAGGCGAGCAAAAGTGCAAGACCTGAGTTTGGTATTAAATAGACCAAAGTAAGGTGGTGGCACGCGAGGGAGGGCTGTAGCTCTTGTCCCAGGTTACGGGGGCGGCGACGAGTCGAGAATGGAAGCACCAAGTACAAGCTGGATGGTTGGTTGCAGCAGTGGCAGTGTACCGTGGAAGAAGGGGAATGGAGAGGACTGGGTTGCTGGGTCTCAGGCAGAACGAGGTCTTATATGAAAATATGGATTACAGATGCGGCCCATGGAATCCTGGGGAAGACGGGTTGGGCCAGGTACTTGTACAACCACCCCAGACTTTTCCGTCGTCAAAGGTCCGAGATTTGTCTTGGTTGCTTGGGTATAATTCCACGCAAATGAGAAGGTACATGCCGCTCAGATGCGCACAGAGCAGGTTGTAGTGTAGAAAAGAAAGCAAATACGGAATTAGCGAGGTACCTGGTCACTGCTGGCTTCGTTGGCTTGCCTGAGCCCAAGACATGCCACTGGCTGCTCCGGTAGGTTTCTTTTTGCCGTGGCTCCCCGTTGAACCGCATTTGCCCCCTGTCGACTCGCAGGGCCGCGGCAGGGAGGGCTGAGAAGAAATGTGAGGCATGGGCGTCAGACCAGACACGGCACCAAAATGGCATGCCCCTTGCCGCCAGGAAAAAGTGCCTGTGACAATGCGGCATCTCAGGGAGGAATGTTCCAAAACAGAGAAAACAGGGCGTGTGCAGGGGATGCCGCCGCGACGCAACACACCGACCAGCCAGCAGTCCGGTAAAGACTATGATGGCTACGGTACGGGGTACTGCGTATTACGGACCTGGCGATCCTGCGCCAGACTTTGGCCAGTGATGGGAACTTGGGACGACAAAGGCACCCCACGCAATCCTACCGGCCGGTGAAGCGCACCTACTATGTACACTACTTACCCACTATTGCCAATGCCTGATCTGACCGACATGCCTGTCCGTTCTGTCCGTCAATGAGAAGCGAGGAAAGAGACGAGACATGACACTTGGCAGCGAGTATGCAGCGGATTCGCAGCCAAAAGCCGTCGTCGGTCAGCGAGATGCCGGGCCAGCAAGTGGGTAAGCTGCCTTGATTGCAACCTATAACGTCTCCAGTTAGTAGCGTGTCGATAGACCGTCTCGGTTTTCGAATCTGTTGGTCATGGTAACAGGAAAACCAACAAGCGGTGGGTGTGAGGAGTCGTGTTTGGCTGGCCTGCTGCTTTGTTCGCTTCTCTGCCTTCCAATCTCTGGCTGGGGCCAGGAAAACGGCCAGCCGGGTGTCTGTGAGCGCGCGAGAGAGGAATGTGGAACGCAGCAACAGATTTTTTTTTCTTTCGCTTGCTCCCCACGGGGCAAGTCTGGGGCGGCGAATCCACACTTTTCCCCAACTGGGGTTGCTCCAGCCCGCGGAAATTCAAGTGGGTCTGTGGGGAAGACGACGGTTCGTCTGAAAGCTTCTCCACCTCTCGACTCAGCTTGCCAACATCACACAGAGGTGAGAAAAAAAGGTGACATCGCTGCCTCCAGTCTCTCCAGTTTTGCCAGTCTGAGCACTTCTCATTGCTCCGTCTTCGCCATTGGCAAACAATATGTCGGATGCACGCCTCGCTTCCCCTACCTCCCCGAATCTTGGCCTGTGACGATGCCCGACAGAAAATCCGATTGCAGCGACTCCAACCTTGCGCAGAATACGTACAGCAGCCACGCAGACTTCGTACCTGCGCAGTAGTGTGTCCCAGGCATTGAGTGTCTGACAAGGGGGGTCGTGCATAAGTGAGGATTGAAGGCTGCTGCTTGCCGCAATCAGACTTGAATGTGGCCTTCACGCTATTATAGGGTAATATCTTGGATTTTGAGGGTAGTAGAGCATGCCAACCTGCCAATCACACACTCTGTGAGTCGATTCCCTTTCCGATTCGGGCTTTTTGTCAAACATGGGGGTGGCTGCTTGGCTGCTCCCTCCCCACGAAAGACAGAAAAAGCCTCTGATTCTATCAAGTCATGTTTTCGATGCGTTCTCAGGAGGAATGCTTGCTACAGGGTGTAAAGAGTGCATCCCTGCCCTGTGTTCTTGTCATCATGACATGCCCTTCGACAGAGTCGTCCGATATCCATGATCTCCCACTTGTACCTGCTTCATGCCGTTGCTCGGCCGTTTCAAGAAATCTTCTGGAACCTGGGCATGGTACGCATCGAATTACGTGGCAGACATCGAGCGAACATGCCCCCCTGCAGGCCCCCCCTTTTCCGCTTCCCCCCAGCTTTTTGCCCACCTTTCGCTCTATGCCTAGTCCGGATGTCGGGGCAATTTTCCGGCTAGCGATGCGACCACGGTTCATGGCTTGACTGCTTCCCCAGACTTTCCGCAGCCCCGGGAAGCTCTGCCAAGCAAAATATCGATCAAGGAGCATGGAATGCCGCGCTGAGCTGGCAGTTGATCGCCTTGGTCTTTCCGCAGAGGTATCATGTCATTTGATCCTGACCTCTTCTGGCTAAGAAGGCCAAAGCACAGTGTCCTCGAGCACAGTCCTGTTCCCGTCGCGAAGCTGCAGTGAGGGCGGCTCCTCGTGTCTTCTGCCGATTCGGCCGCAAGTTTTGGTGTGTCAAGGTTTTCAACATCATTTGCTGTCCTTGGCCGACTGCGTCATGAATTCCAAGTCCCAAGCAGTTGTGGGGGAGGTCGGGGATCGGAGTCATGAGAGAACATCTCCCTTGATGGCCTTGGATGGCTTGTAGCCCGCTTGAGCCGCCGCTTTCAAAGGGACGGCTAAATCGCGGAAATGGAGGTACCGCCTTGCAAGGCCTTGGGAAAGAGGGCTGGCTGGCCCCATCGCGCGATAAATTGGTGATTTCGTGACTTCCTTTTCATTTTGCTCCTCTGAAGATTTTGCTGCTCCCAGATCCCGGAGCAACGTGTCGGCAGCCGAAAACCGAGCCCCTAGGCTGTTTGCTTCATAGCGCACAAACCCTAGCTGGGTCTCTAGCCAGGGCTCGGATGTATCTAGCTAGATCCCCGGCTGAAGTCTGCCAGGGAATGGGAAAGGGAGCCAAGTCCTTTCTTCGCGCGGTTCTGGACTCAGGGGGATTTTCTCCCTCAAGCGGTGTTGTCAACAACTGTTGATCCGGCGACTTTTCGATTCACAGACCCAAAGCGAGCAGTTGAGAGGCGGGAGGGGTTTGGAGAATAATTATGTCCCAGATCAGAATCGCAACCGGTCTTGTGCACAATTAGTGTATTTATTAGCGTATTTGGCCGAAAAACACGTGTGAATGAAAATGCTTCCGCATATGTTTCAAATCGGGAGGCCGGGTAGTAGTGGTGGGCCGATCGGCTCGGCGGACAATTGACTGTATACAGGGAAAACAAAGCTAGTACCAGGACATCTTGCCGAGTGTCGGGCCGTAATCCAGAGTAGTGACATTGTGTTATCATAATTATTATGTCCTTGGGCGGGCTATAATTGGCAAGGAACTTTTTGTTTTCATGTTGTGGTTTGCCCACTTCCGCTGTGATTTAATTGCTACCTCGACGTCTCAGAATGCACATTCCTAGAATAGCTTGAAATATTTTTGAATTATGCACATGGCGGCAAGCTTTCAATTTGAGATACCAACTCAGTGGTGAGAACTTTTCCGTCTCCGGGAAAAGAAGAAAACTTTAGAAGACTGCCACAAACTCGTTTAGGTTATAGGCCGCCTTCGCCGTACCACTCCAAAGCATTCTCTGATCCTCTTCACTGAGCCCAGCCAAGTCGCAAACCATCTCGACAACTTTGTGCCACTTTTGCCAGGCGTCATCACCCACACCTACAGAGCACACTGGCCAGTCACTGGCAAACATGATCCGACTGGGCCCAAATGCTGCGAGAACCACGGCCAGCCATGGGAGAATAGCCGAAAAAATATCGGCGGCCGGGCGAGCCTTCAAACCATCGGGAAGCTCACTGAAGCAGCCGCTTAGCTTCATGTATGTTCGGCGGCACTTGCTGAGTGTGAACATAGTAGTGCGCCACGCAATGAAGGACGGGTCCGTTTGGCTGATGACGGTCAAGTCGGGCTTGCAGAGATGATCTGGGACCGAATTAGTATTACACTCGACTCAAACATGACATAAAAATAAGTGAAAACCCTTACTCAAGATAAACACCACCTTCTCCTCCTCATCTACCCCGTCATGTGCACGGTCAATCAGATCAACGGCCTCCTCCAGCTGCGCCCTTCCTCGGCGGTGCTGATCCACCCCAAGATCGAAGACATACCCCCTTTTCCCCAGCAGCTTCAAGCCCTCAATGAACCCATCCCCCAGTGCAGTCCCGCTCGGCTTGTCCTGCAACAGATACCGGAATCCCTTAACCCGGGCCCACACCTCGGGACTACCCGCCGCCTCCTCCGCCTTGGCAAGGTACTCGGAAAGCTTCTCCGCGCCGAGCGGGACCGGAGCCCACGGCACGACGGCCAGACACTGCTTGGAATCGGCGAGCGTGAAGCCCTCGTCGGCGCCGGGGGCGCCCGCGAGGAGGCGGCGGGCCCAGGCGATCTCTTGGAGCGGAGCGGTCCAGTCTTTGGAGTCGTCGTTTTTACGGTCAGCTTCAATGAGGATGAAGCCGTCGAGCTCGGGCGGGGACGAGGTTGCTGTCTGGAATTCGGCAACCGAGTGGCGGCCGGTCAGGGGGTGTGACGGGGTGTGCCAGGCGAGAGAGGAGAGCTCGGATTCGGGGTAGAGGTGGATGTGGGAGTCGATGGTCGGGAAGGGCATGGTGGGCGATGGTTTGAGGGGTTCAGGATGGATTTTGGGAATGGCTCTAGCACTGGTTAGAGTTGCATTGGGGGTATCTCTTTGTTCTTGCGAGTAAGATATGGCAGCTTGAGATTCTCAATGTCTAGTGTTGATGCAGTGCCCAAAGGGCAGCAACTCTCACCGACATGGCGGGGTTGGGAATAGGAGAGACCCCGCTTGCGAGTACCCCTGTCAGATGCGTTGATCTCTCACCCGAAACTGGCTGGCTTGACCTTGAGAAATAGCGGATGAAGGGAAGCTGCGAGTTGCCCGGTACATACGTTAGGAAAGTGCTTAACTGTGCTGTAAGAAGGAACGAGGGCTCTATAATGGTCACTAGGGACGGAGGGGATGGTCTGCTGTGAGAGAGGAAACAGTGCGGGCGTTCAGCGGAGCGTTGACGCACGGTGCGTGCCTAGCAATTAAACAAGGGGTGCGCCCCTCGACGCGAATGATCGCGCCGCTACACCGTGCCCAACGCGCGACCCCTCCAAATATTCAGTCGCTGCTGTCGCCTCTCACTTTGTTGTGGACAGATTATACCACAAATGCCCTTCTGCATCAACGTCAGCGTCGCCGAACAGACCACAGACGAGAGTAGCCACACATCATGGCGCACAACGAGATTACGCAGGGCGCAATAGAGTACGTTTTCATCCCTCGAATTTTCGGGCAGTGGGCACCGACCAGCAAACAAATGATCTGACCGGCCTTTCATCCAGTGCCATCTTCAACGATCCCACACACGCCTCCGACCGCTTCCCCGTCCCTATCTTGCAATGCCTCCAGGTCAAGACCCTTGAGTCAAAGGCTCCAGGGAATGCCCCCGAGAGGTATCGCCTCGTTCTCAGTGATATTCGCAACTATGTGCAGTGCATGTTGGCCACCCAGTCGAATCACGTCGTGCATGATGGCCTGCTTCAGCGTGGATGTATCATCCGGATGAAATCCTACCAGGCACAACATCTCAAGGGAAGGAGGTACGACAGTAGTTCTTTCTTGCTTTGCCTCAACATCGCTGACAAGTAGCTCAGCGTTTTGATTATCCTAGACCTCGAAGTGATCTCAAACCTCGGCACCCCAGAAAAGATTGGGGACCCGGCAGCCATCGAGCAGAAATCCTCTGAGCCCCAGCATAATACCACCATGGGAGGCGCCGGTTTTTATGGCGCGAAGAGCGAACCTGTTGAGGATACCAAGCCGCAGGTCCAGAAGCAAATGGCATCTCGACCGACTGGCAACAACAGCGGAGGCAGCAGCAGCACACAGCATGGCGGAGGCACTCTCTACCCTATTGAGGCGCTATCTATGTATTCGCATAAGTGGACTATCAAGGTGAGAGTCACACAGAAATCCGACATCAAGACCTGGCACAAGGCAACCGGTGAGGGCAAGCTGTTCAGCGTAAACCTCTTGGACGAGAGCGGCGAGATCCGGGCGACGGGTTTCAACGACCAAGTTGACTCGTTCTACGAGTTGCTCCAGGAAGGCTCTGTCTATTACATCTCGACCCCGTGCAAAGTCCAGCTCGCCAAGAAGCAGTGGTCCAACCTCCCCAACGACTACGAGCTCACGTTCGAGCGCGACACGGTAATTGAGAAGGCCGAGGACCAGACCAATGTGCCACAGGTGCGCTTCAACTTCTGCAACATTCAGGAGCTGCAGGAAGTAGAGAAGGACGCGACGGTCGACGTCATCGGCGTCCTGAAGGAGGTTCAAGAAGTGTCACAGATCGTATCGAAAACAACACAGAAGCCTTATGATAAGCGTGAGCTTATCCTCGTCGATGACACAGGATTTCAAGTGCGCCTGACCATTTGGGGGAAGACGGCGACCAGCTTCGACGTCGCGCCCGAGTCTGTCGTAGCCTTCAAGGGCACGCGCGTGGGCGACTTTGGCGGCCGCAGTCTCTCACTCCTGTCATCCGGCACCATGGCCGTTGATCCGGATATTCCAGAAGCACACCGGCTCAAGGGCTGGTACGACGCTTCAGGTCGCAACGACACGTTTGCGACACACAACGGCATGGCAACCATGGGCGCTGCCACGGGCCGCAAGGACGAGCTCAAGAGCATCCAGGACGTCAAGAAGGAGAGTCTAGGCATGGAGAACGTGGACTACTTCAACCTCAAGGCAACAATTGTGCACATCCGACAAGAGAACTTCTCGTACCCGGCCTGCCGCAACGAGGGCTGCAACAAGAAGGTTGTCGACTCAGGCGACGGCACATGGCGCTGTGAGAAGTGCAACGTCAGCCACGACCGCCCGCAGTACCGCTACATCATGAGCATGAGCGTCAACGACCACACAGGCCAGCTCTGGCTCAGCGCCTTCGACGATACGGGCCGCGTCATCATGGGTGGCAAGAGTGCCGACGAGCTAGTCGAGATCCGCGAGATGGACGACACACGGCTTGCGGCCGAGTTTGAAGCAGCCAATTGCAGACAGTTCATCTTCCGCTGCCGCGCAAAAATGGATAGCTTTGGGGAACAGCCGAGGTATGTCGGTTTTTTTTTTGGGGGGTCGTCGTGATTGATAGTGTTAGGATGATTGGCTAACGATGGAAACAGGATTCGCTACCAGGTGATGAGCATCGCACCCTTGGATTATAAGTCTGAGGGCCACAAGCTGGCGGAGCTGATCAAGCAAATGAGCATCTAGGCCTCAAGTGAGCTTAGGAAAAGGGTATTTTACTCCAGTCTTTTACTTTGGGATCGGAGACGGTCGGGTATGCCGCGAGGATAGTGGCTACACGGTCTTAGCTTATCATTTGCAACCTCTCCATAGGCTCGTGGACTGATTTGCCAACATACACTCAACCATGGAGATTTGGTAGACCGCATGGGCAAAGGGGGGTGGCGATGTTTATTACGGGCTGATGATGTCGGAATAATGTAAACGCGCATGTTTAACGCGAAGTGAGAGACATACTCGGAGGTGGAGATGAGAATCAGGGGCCGGTCAGGGGTGACCACCTCCAAATAAGTATTTGACTTTGTCCGCACATTCTAGCACAGCGCCATGGGTATTGATATAGCTTCTCTCACTGCTCATTCAACAATATTCTTGCAAAAACAGAAAAAAGTCCATGCAGCACAAGTATAATGCTCGAATCTTCTCAGATCCTCGTTGCAGTTTCGTCTGCCCTTTCCCGTCTACCTAACCTCTGCTGAGAAGTGCATTTACTATGCTCTCTATCGTAAAGCAAGTGCACACCATGGTAGCATTAGCCCATCCTCGCCCTCGTAAGAACGTCAGCTCTACTACATAGCATTGCTTCCCAGAATCATCGACCGGTCCAAGTCTCCCCAATTGCCCCCCTCAGGCTACGATCCAGCGTGCTATAGTTTCAATACACGTCCCCACGCTGATACATCACGCTGGTCTTCATCATCGTTAAGTAACTGTGTCATTTCCCTTTTCATGGCCCAAGCACCCCCGACATGAGATCCTCATCCTCGATCGAGTGATCGAATCCGACGAACCCAGGATCCTTGTCCTTGTTCTTTGAGTCCCTAACCAAATGGCGCAGGTACTCCCGACTGGTCCCCAGACGCTCATTTGTTGCCTTGACGATGGGCTCAAGGTTCTTGATGCGCTGCGCCGTCTGTAACATCTTGGCCCCGAATTCAGCCTCGCTCAACTCCTCTGTTGGCGATAAAAAGGTAAGGTACGCCGGCTGTCCCTCTGGTTGCTCGACTACGCCATTTAACATTCCATCCTGGATCATCCCAAGCACAAGCTCAAGAACCTCAGCCTCAGTTGCAAGCGGGGTGCCCGTCTCTGCGCTTTGGGTAATCGTGCGAATCTGTGCGAGTGATATCTTGGTGTAGATATCGCGCAGACCAACGATCTTCCACCGCTGATAATGGGCGAGAACGAGACGCATCAAACCGAGGTTTCCCTCTTCGGCCCAGAACTGTTGGCCGAGGGTCTCGAACTCGGCTTTGAGGGTTTCCGCAGTCTCCTGCTCGAATGCGGTGCCGATCGAGGTGTACGGCTTACCGAGGGTTCCATAGATCTTTTGGGCTCCTTGCCAGGCGAGTGCGGGCACCGTTGGCGTCTTTCCGGTGAGTAGTAGCCCTACAAGCACCCATTTGTTATGGGCCTTGGCCATAATATTACTGCAGACACCGTCCTTGGTTGGGTAGGAGATGACGCGCTCAAGCGCGTCAAAGGCCTTCTGCCAGGAAGAGCGTGCTATGAAGCATAGGCCACAGAGGAGATCGTACTGCAGCACGGCGCTGCTGTTGAGCTTGGTGGTAAGACCAGTGTCGGGTGTGATGTATGCCGGGGGTGGCAGCTGCATGTCGCAGAGGTACCGGCCGTCGCTCGAGCTTTTTATGCCAGGGTAAAAGACGATCGTCTTTTCGATGACGGGTCTTATAGGCTCGATGTTATCGGTCAGATAGGCAAGGTTGACTAGGGATATGTGGTGTGAAGTGAGCATGGAACCCGTGGGGTCGATACGGAGTAGGGCTGTAGCCAGCAAATCGACGGCAACTGAAGCCTTGGTTCTACGTTAGCAAGCTCCGCCCGCGCGTCTGGTGTACGGGTCACTCACTGGAAAGATCTCCCCTTCCCCGACAGTCGTGAGTAGATTTGACAGTGTGGTGCCGACATATCGTATCTGCCGCGGGTCGAAGGTCATCAGGAAGGTGGTTATTGCTGAAAGGAGGGGTTGGTTCGTTTGGGGAGCCTTGTCGCGCGACAGGAGTGTCTGGAGCAAGGCGAGGTAGGATATCGAGTTAATCGCCGGGTTTACATGCTGGGTAATTGGTTAGCAACGGCAAAGCTGAAGCCTCCGCGCGGGCAGAAACGCACCTCGAGAAGTTGTGCGGCGAGGCCACTGAAGGTAGCAGTGTTCTCCTTGATCAACCTCTCTACCTTCTGGACGTGTTGCTGAGCAGTCTTGTGGTAGACGTAATTTTCGGTGATCTCCTTGGCCTCGGGGAAGGCCAGAAGCACCGAGGCGCAGTGATCCATGTTGGTGGTAACCTGGTGAGTTGAAATTTAGCGTCGTTATCTCGAGATTTGGCTTGGCGAGCCGAAACGGTGGGGTGGGCGGTGCGAGGTCAGAGGGAGCAACTGCCTAGGGGACACTCGAAGGCGGAGAGCTTGTTGCAGTCATTCCGGGGTCCGGGAAAGCTGAAGGTGGCAAGTGTGTATGCTCTGGCAAGAACTGTCCGGGTAGGGATTTGGAGGCGGTTCTTCGTTCCCGGTTCGCAGTTGCAGATCGACTCTAAAGTTGTGGTGTGGGCAGACGCCAGGCTGAAGCTCCCCGCGATTTGGTGTGGAGAAAGGAGTGTGGGCCAACGGTTGCAGGGATCACAAAGCCCCACTTCTGGGAGTGAAAGTCATGGGAACAAGGAGCTAGGGCCAGGGTTAGGTTTGTATAAGTGCAGCCCCCCTTGCAACTTCAGCCTGATACCTTGGAAGGAGAGCAAACAGCAAGGCAACAAACGCCAATTTATACTGAGACTCGGTCAAGAATATCCCCTCAAGTCCGCACCGCAGCTCGCCCAGTTGTGCATGTAATTAATTCCTCATACCGCCTGCTTCCATGCGATGGAGCCTTATTGTATAGTAACATACTGTGCAGAATGGCATTATTTACCCTGAAAATACTGATCACCTAGCGCCTTGACAAGGTGATGATGAACGCCGAGATGGGATGCTGATTCAGTGTTTCTTGGTCCTTAATCACCCCAAATTGGGTTCCAACCTTGCAACGCAGCCGAGAACTAGAAAGCACCTGACACTAAGGGATAGTGGCAGCTCCCGTCTTCGAGGTTCATTCCAGAAAGAGGGAAAGAGGGTGGAAGTTTCCTCCCTTTTTTCCCACCCACAACCAAGACATGGAACATAAATAATCTCTGAACAACTTCAGCTCACTATCAACATAGGACGCAATGGGCCGGTAACTTCGTTATGCCGTGGCGGGGTGAACCACAGGGCGGCATCTTCATCATTTACACCACTGCCGAAATTACTTTCTGCCACTGCCAGCCTCGCCTCGTGCCACCAACATGGTGTGGACATTGCTGGAGAGCGCCCTGGATCTTCTTCATAGTCGCGAGAGTCTAGTGAGTAGGTTGAGAATGAGTGGAGCGGCGATAGCCCTGTGCTAGGCCCTGTGCTAAGCCCTGTGAATAAACCCGAGGCAGTGTCAGCAACCAACCGCTCGTCGATAGGATGCTGGCGTTCTACCTTCGCATGACGCCGGGTCCAAGAGACGCCTTTGGTCAGGTGGTCATACTTAAATGCCAAGGGATGAAGGACACGATAGTGTACAGCAAAATATAGACTGTGGCAGAAATCGTATGTTTTGTTTCTAGCACCCGTCAACGCGGGGACGTTCACTGCTTCCTGAGCGACACCAGGGTTGTTGGTATTGTAGGGGCTGGGTAACGCTGTTGTCGCTGTGGAATTTGTCTTCATGGGACGTGACTTTGTTTGCCCATTCTGCTTCACTCGAGCGCGGAGCGAAACCAGCTACCCGCCTATTGTTCCCGCCGCGCGGTGTGCTATCCTAAGCAAAGGCTCAGTGATCACTTTATATATCCCTACAGCCGAGCAAACTCTCAGCGAAGTAGTTGAAGACTTTAATGGAGAATCAACAATTGACTCTGTGTGTCGGCGCGTGCGCCACACAGGCCTCTTCGCTTTTTGAGAGGTTCCAGGTTCAACCTTCCTGATTTATTTACATTTATCCACCTCTTTTATTTTTATAACTTTCCTTCTCTCCCTTGCTTGGCCGGTTACTCTACTCACCATGGCCCAAGGGCCATGATACTTCGCAGAGCTAGAGCTAAGTCGAGAAAACTATAGCCCCCAATGCACATCCCCGATCCCTTATCCACCACTACAACTAAGCGATCTTTCAGCGGAGTAGCTCCCATTTTCACAGTATAGAACCAGAAAATGGCTCTCTGAGCCTATGCACGAAGCCCCTCTCTTCTTGACCAGAAAATCCCAGATTCAAATTCCCCAACATATTCTTGCTCATTTCCAATCCACCCCCCCTCCCCCACCTAAAAAAAAACCTTGAACCCCCCTGCGCTACCAAACCATCTTGAAAACAACCTGCCATAAACGCATTCACCCTCCTATCACAATGCACCAAAGGAAGAACAAAAAAGTCTATGAGGCCATGGCTCTATCTGCCTTATAAACTAGGACGTCTCACTCGACAACCTATCCCCAGAGCATGATGATAACATTACCAGGACAGAATTCTTTACCATTATGTATCAATTACCAATATTATACTCTGATCCCAGCATGAGCACCCTGGCTAAAACACATCGCAAACACAAGCAGGTATCAAGGTCGGTTCTTCATACACGATATGTAACCCATCTCCATCATCTCACATCCATCTGTCGAGTTACACCCTGGTGCACCTCTGTCCCATCAAAAGTCAACATCACCAAATAACATTCCCCAGGGGGCACCAAAGCTCCAAAGAGATCTTCCTTTTCTCACGAACGCAACATCACAAGTATATAAATAGATGGAAAGCAAATAACAAATAAACACGGGTTTGAGTGAAGCACGCTGTATTGACCGGATAGCGATCAAGTAGCAGCAGGCAAACTCAGCCCCTTCTCTTTTCTCTCACCCCTCCTCCTCTCTTCCACATTTCGGGCTCCTCCTTTTCCATCGCTATGATCCACTCCTCGCTAGGCACTTAATCGAATCGGGGAAGCACCAACCCATAAAATAGCAACATGACGCCGATCCGATGCCAAATCTGCTCTTTCTTCCTGGGTTGACAAAATACATGACACATTATGTATAAGAGGGTGGTGGTGTTGGGATCGGCGAACAAAGGAAAGCAGTAGCGTTGCGCATCGCATGATCGGTGGTGGGTATTTGATGTGAGATAGTTGCAGTAGTTTGATGACGTAGGGAATAGTGATGTTGGTGGCTGTTTGGACAATAAAAAGATGATCTGCTTTGTGGTTGTTGTTCTTGTTCAGGGGGGCATCTCCCGAGTCCCGCCTAGGCACTCTGGGGCAGTGAGAGATCTTTCTCAGGCCCAAAGCCGAACCCTCTGGACCGGGCACTCTCAACCTGGTGGAGTCCAAGCTTCTCCAATCCCGAGACTCCGCTGTCAGCCTCGCCATAAACGACGATACCCAGCCCACTCGCTTCCTTCTTCTCATCCTTCTGAGCAATACCGTCGTCGTCGACCCCCTCGTCGAGGTTCATCAGAGCCGGCGGTCGGTGGCGCATTTGCCTTGCCTTTGCCAGAGAGATTGTCTTTTGCTGGTATGTCGTTGTAATGGCTTGCGTGTCATCGCGGTCGATAGTCGCTTTCATGAGAGCCGCCATCCACAATCTGCCCTGCTTGATGTTCGGCACCGCAAAATAGTGGACAGTGGGTCTCGTGAAGTTGACCGCGCGAGACAGGCCAGCGCGCGGGGGTACGAGCTTGAAGATAAAGATGGAATCGGATTCCTTGATAGGGTCGCGCTCCGCTTCCGTAGCAGCGAGCGTCGGGACGTGACTTCCCGCAGGGACCGCGGGTGAACTTGAAGCGCCCGTTAGTGTTGCGTGAAGCCCTGTTAGCCGCTCGTTGTCGGCAGGAAGCACCCGGTGGAATGAGATATCGATGAGACCTCTCTCCTGGTCGTCATCCTCGGAGTAATAGTATGCTAAACGTCTCCCCTTGAGCACAAAAAGACGGGGCTTCCATGTCGTCATGAGGTTGGCACTTCTCTTCTTCATCCACCCACTGTAGTCTGCATCTACGATGGCTTCCCGAGGTGTGACCTTCAGCAGGCCACGTGTGTACGCGCTGGTCTCTTTCTTCGTCTTCCGGCTGCTGCGGCTGGCCGCAGTGGTTGCCGTGCTTGGGCTCTTTGCCGCATCGGGGGAGTCGAGCTCGAAGCTCGGCCCAGCCGAGGGGGTGCTTGATCCAGTCCGTGATGGAGAGTATATCGGCGAGTCCTTGGCTGGTGAATCGATAGGCGAGGCCATCTTGGCCCTTTCGGTTCCCGTGACGGCATCCGAGGCTGCCCTTAGACCGAGCCCAGTCCGCAGCACCATGCCCACGTTGAAGTCGGGATGGTGGACCTGGCTCAAGCGCTTCATCGCGGATTTCGGAGATGGTTTGGCCTGCTCCGGGGAGTCGTCGAGTTTGGTGACAGTGGTTGAATTGATTTCGTGGGATCCTGGTATCGCCCGTATTGAATCCGTGGTGGCGGTTGATGCAGTGCGCCTACTGCCCAGGCCGTAGTACCTTTGAGCTGCAGACGAAACCTGGGCACCGGAATCGCGAACAGAGTCCACGCTGCCAAACCTTGAATGGCGGGAGAGGGCGGTTGCGCTCCTAACACGTTGCTCCTCTGCGTAGCTTGCTTTTGGTGAGCCGGGTCCAGCCTGAACGCTATCTCGCTTCCGCAGAACGTTACGGCGTCGGGGGTCAGCATCGGTCCCAGAGAAGTAGCCGCGCTCGAGGTCGACCGCCGAATCCTGCAGCCCCTGTTCTTGTGTTGCCATACCGTCCTGAACTCCCGCCGAGGACTGAGGGCGTTGCACGTAAGCGGTGGCGCTCCCTAGGGTCCAGTTTCGGTCGAAAGACGGTTGCTTTTTATGTACCGGTTCCGGCTGGGTAAACGTTCCACTCGCATCAATCTTAGGAGTGGTACTGGACGTAGGCAATGTTGTTCCTGTGAGGCGGAAGTCGTTTGAGGAGTGACGGCGAGAGTGATGCAAATCTCGGATTGATGCAGCAGAGGGCCGCTTCTCGTGAAACGTTCGGGTTGGGCTATCGGCGAGGGGTGACACTGGCGATACTGGCATGGTAGGTTCTAGTTTTGGGGTTTGCGAAATACGTTTTGTTTGGAGCGAGAGAGACCGGTTGTCCATCGATGTGAAGCGCGGGCCTGTGCTTGTCATTGTGTTCGTCCTGCTGCGTCCTTTTCCTGCCACGTCAGACCCTGCCTCGCTTCCATAAGTTTGAGTGGTCCTCCTTCCAACTGATCCTGACCCATTCACATCGTCCTGGAGGAGCTTGATCTTCTGCCACGTCTTCAGCCTTCGTCCTACAGAGCCCAAGTCAAAAGCCTTGATGAAAAGCGACGTCTGATCCATCCCGAGGAGTACTTCGCCCGTGATTTCTTGATCCCGGAAAACCTCGCAATGATGTTTTTCAACGCCGGCCATAAACAAGTATTCGGCGACCTGGTCGGCGGACCACGACTCAACCTCCACACGAGAATGTTCCGATTCTTCCTCCTCGTCCGTTTCGTCGCCCTGGATATATGAACTCCGATGGTCTACGTGGGAGCTGTACTCGCTGCCCGAATCGGTGGCATTTCGGCCTCCGTTGCTCTGCGGGGAGTTTAGGTCCGTGATGTGCTCGTTTATTACGTTTAATGTCTCGTGTAGGACGTGGCTGTCGGTGCTCGAGTTGAGTCGCCCAAAGCCACCCACCTGGGGAATCGAAGGCAAGCTGCTGGAAAACGCGGATGGTGGCCCGCTGGTTGCTGTCGCTGATTTAAATGAGCTCAGAGGGAGAGTGGTAGGGGTCGGCGGTGCGCTAGGAACCCCGGGGCTATTGCTCTCTTCTACGGGGGAGTTTGAGACCGGCGTCTGTTGTTCGTCGGCGTCTTCAGCTAAGGGCGCTAAACTTGGGGGCTTCTTTGGCGTTGTCGATATCGGCGTGCTTGTTATGGCAGGTTTGGGAGCCGGACGCGTATACACTTCCGGGCTGTTAGCTTGTGGGGGACTGACTAGAGATGCAAACATACCCTCTGGAAAGAGACCGCTGTTGCCATTGATCAGGTGTTTGCCCAAAAACCAGCCGTCTCCAAACTCATCGTCGCGCTCAATCAGCTCCACGCGATCACCCTTTGCTAAGCTTAACTCATCGGAACTGCGGGCTTGGAAGTCGTCTACACGCGTGCGGCGGTCAGTCAGCATTTTTCTTTTTCTGGGAAACACTCTGTGCAGGCCACTGCCGACGCAGCGACACGGTTATGAAGTAAAACACCGCAAATCGAGAACGGGGAGCGTGGTCGGACTCACGGATCACCATCAATATGTCTCCCACCTCGGGCTTGGTGCCGCCTGGGGCCGCCATCATCTTGCTTGTGATGACAGCTCAATCGCTGCGGGCGAGGCGTCTGCAGGAAAGACAAAAAAGGACTGGCCGATAGGATCAGTCACGACCCATCCAGTCGTCTTGACGTCGTAGGTGTTATTTTGAATTTCCTTCTCTTGCGGGGGAGGCGGGTCACGACGGGTTCGCCAAGAAAAGAAGGAAAAAAAAAAAGGAAAAGCAAGACTCGGCCTTCAGTCGAGGATGCGCGGGGGTGCCGCAGCTAGGGTATAGATTCCAGGCCGTCACCCAGAATAAAAAAACAATGTAGGGGCCTGGAGGGAACCTTGGATTGCAAAAGCAGAGGAATCACCTCAGCCAGGTATCCCAGAACCTGGTGAGTGCGGAAGGGTGCTTTTGAAAAAGAGGAGCACTGGACGGGAGGAGATGAGGATGATGGTGGTCTTAGCGGCGCCGCAGCCGTTCCTTCTCCGTCATCTGGTGGGCTGCAGACACGTTAGATCTATTTCCAGGGGCGTATGTCGTTGGCTTGGTTGGGCCCCGGGCAGTCCTGTGTCGCTTCGAGGTGGTGGCAAGCATGCACGCTGGAGCACCCTACAGGTCGTGGCAGGCGGTTTGAGGGACGATCGGGCTGGGAGGTATTTGGCGGCGTAAATGCTGGTTCCGGTCACTGATTGGGGAGGCAATCAACAGGTGCGCAGGTGCGTGGAATCCCGTTATTGGGCCTGGAAATGGGCTCGAATTGGGTTACCCCAAGGGGGGGGGGAGGGGGGTACAGCGTAAATGGAGGCAGCACGCAGGACGCAGGGCACGGTAGTCGAGTGCGGTCTTGGGGGGTGAGGACGCGGGTTGGTTGCCGCAAAATGGCGTCGGCCCTGAGATGGAGAGTGTGTTTGTTGAGGATGGGAGGGAGACAGTAGCCGAGACAGGAGTAGGTCGGCCGACTCTCAAAGTAAAAAACCCAAACCCAACGGCTGACGGCGAGGGTTTTGGCGAGGGGGCAATTCTTCGCTCGCAACCCAGAAGGTAGAGTGGAAAGTGCTGCGTAAACTTTGGGGCATCGGGAAGCCGACAAGTAAACAGGCAGGGCTCGATCGGGCTAGACCTCGGCGCTCAGAAGCGACCCAGACTCCCAGAGAGTGCACCCTGGGAAGGCGCGGGCGGGAATTGTTCATTAGTGCAATCCTGCACCCTGCACCCTGGATATCTAAGCACCTTGCTCCCCCAGCGCAAACCGCGAAGCCCCGGCGGCACATGTCGACCCTGTCGACCTCTAGCCTTTCATCACAAGGCATCATCCAAACGGCCAGCAGGGTTAGCACGACGAACCGCCAATTGGGGAAACACTTGGAGTTGCCTGGCAGAGACGTTGAAATCTCGATACCGATATCAAGAACCATCAGAGCCAAGAGAGCAGTCGAGAGTGAAATGAAAGCTCGCGTGGATTTGGCGGCGGCTGGTCTGTGATAGGCGGCCGAATCGGCGCATATTCGTTCGTGATCCCTGAAGCCCGGGCCACGGCCGACCGTCGACATACCATCGCATGGGAAATGCGTGCGTCTGTGAGCGCCTTGGAAAGCCAGCCGTCTCGCGCTCGCCAGCCCAGCCTCCATAACTCCAGCTCCCAGGCAAGCCCGGGGTCCGGTGCAGCACCAAATGGCCGTGCCGTTGGATGCAGGGTGCCGGCATGTGCGGACTTGTGTGAGCTCCCATCGAATCCGAGCTGAGGTAATACCTACCTACTACTGTAGCACTGTACCTACCGTACATGTATGCACTGCACAGAGGGAACACAACGAGCCTTGCCGCAAAGTCCCCATCTGCTTTGCTGCCGTCAGCGATTGGGCCTGACGCCTTGACAGCTGAAAGTTAGGTGGCTTGACTCGGGTGGCTTGTGGCTCTGTGGTCGCTTCATCTGGAAGATTTTGGGCAACATGATTGTGTTAGTCTAACCATTGTGAGCTCCTATCCCCTACTCGGGAGGCATGTCTTTGCCGCCACTGCACACCTGGCTCAATGGCTGCCTCTGGGTTGTTTCATTGCGCTTGGATGATTGGGTTGGGTTGGCGAGGGGAAGAGACAGCATTTGATCGTCTTTGGGAGCAGTTGTCCTTTCACATGGCTACGGCTGCCCCGGATGGTCCCAGCTCCCGTCCTGATTTAGCGAGCCGATTCAGTGCCCCTCCAGCCGGCTTCGGTGTGCAGATCCAGTGGCCTCCGATGCCCGGGTAGCGTGTCGTGAGCCTCGGCATCTTCTGTCACCTTGGCCCTCGACATTCGACATCCATGATCACCTACCGCCTATATCCCGAGGTATGAAATCCTTTTCGGTATACCAAAACAAAACCTCATTCTCACAATTGACAAGCCAAATTTGAAATTTACCACCACTTCCACCCCCCCATACAGCTCGTATCCCTCCCAAGCACAGCACCCAAGCACAGCATACACCCAATCTCATCACCCCCACGGTCCCACCCGACCCCCCAAAACGCAAATATGGCCCAACTCGCCAGTTACACAGATTACAAATACTACTTGGTGACCTCGCCCACGCCCCTCGTGGCCCACGTCGAGATCAACCGGCCGGCCAAGCTCAACGCCTTCCTCGAGGCCATGTGGCTCGAGCTGCGCCAGTTGTTCCAGCAGCTCTCGGCCGACCCAGAAGTGCGGGTGGTGATTCTATCGGGTGCCGGGGACCGCGCCTTTACCACCGGTCTCGATGTCCAAGCCGCCAGCCAGGGCCCGTTGTTGAAGGACGCTGCGGGCGGTGTCGATGTTGCGCGCAAGGCGACGCAGCTGAGGCGCCATATTGATGAGTTCCAGGAGTGTGTTTCGGCCGTGGAGAGGTGCGAGAAGCGTGAGTTTTGGGACCGGTCTGGCCGTTCTGAGCTGGTTGGCTGATCAGAGTAGCTGTTATTTGCGTGCTTCACGGCATATCGATTGGGCTGGCCATCGACCTATCCTGCTGTGCCGATATTAGGATATGCGCAAAGGACACAAGGTTTGCTGTCAAAGAAGTCGACATCGGCATGGCGGCTGATATTGGCACACTTGCCCGCCTTCCGAAAATTGTGTCAAGTTTCTCGTGGGTTAAAGACGTGTGCATCACGGCGAGAGACTTTGGCGCGGCTGAGGCGCTCGCGGTGGGTTTCGTTAGCCAGGTTCACGACTCCAAGGCTGCTGCGCTGGAAGCTGGCCTGAAGCTAGCTGAGGGGATTGCCTCGAAGAGTCCTGTTGCCGTCCAAGGCACAAAGGAACTGCTAAATCACTCCCGGGATCACACCGTGGCCGAGAGTATGTGACGCGTTTGCCGGTGTTGCTTATTGTGCTGGACTAACTATCTTTTAGATCTGAGGTACACGAGTGTTTGGAACTCGGCAGCTCTCCAGGCTGCGGACTTTCAGGTGGCTATGCTCTCTGGGATGAAGAAGACAAAGCCCAGATTTGAGAAGCTCTAATGGCGAGCGGACTTGCTATTTTGTAAACCGAAGCAAGGCTATGATGTAGAATTAGACTGTTCGCATCAACCGTGTACATATATAATACCCGCTTTTGCCCAAACTACGACTTTTGATCACCGTACATGGCTCATCGTCGTGGCGTCGCTGGATCAATATGCGCCCCTTGAGTAACCCGCAGACCCTGTCCTTAGCCGCGACATGGTGCCTAGTGTTGTCTTGAAGAACATATGGCGTATTGCCAACCGCCTCCTCATTCACTATCTGCTAGCGGTTCCTCTGGTCTGTATGTCTCCTTCAGACGCTTTAAGGGTGTCAGTAGGCAAAGGAAGCTGAAGCTTGTTTCTAAGGTGAGACACTCACATCCTCGAGCTTTTGCTTGAGTAGGTGCACCATGTTCTCCTTGACCACCAGGTGCGATTCATCAAGGTCCTCAATAATGATGTCGTTGTTAGCGCTATCAAGATGGACGATGATCGACTTGATGGCCGGCTCGCACTCGATGAGCACACCTAAAGGCACATAGATATCTCAGCCTAGCCGTCCCTACAACCTCTTGGCATGCATCGGTGGCGCTGAAAGAAGCAGTACCTCTGATTGCCCTCGGCATTTTAATGCGGTCAATGGTCCGGCGGGCACGTTTGCATGGATGGATATATCGAAGATGCGATGCTGCGGTCGATGGACAAATGGGAGTGGAGTGTGCTCGAGTTGAGAGGTTAATGTTGGCGCCTGCAGCGGCGAATTAATTGGTTCCGATATTGCGCTTGATTGAAGAGGCTCTTGCTCGGAAACGGCATCATCAAGTCAAAGCGGCCGTGCACTTTCAATGCAGGTGCTTCCAGGCCCTGAACCTGGCAGCGGCGCCTGGCGTCAATTGGCACCACTTTAGTGTGGCCTCTCTGATCATCTTCCCTGCTTCAGTCATCGCCAACATTGCAACTCCACGAGAGCCCACCTTTTTCATCACGCTTGCTCGGTACTTCGTGCAAGCGACGGTGAAGGTTGCCCCGCTGCACTACTCTCCCCGTACGGCAACATGGTTTCTACATTGTGCAGCTGCCAGGAGCCAAGTTGGAGAAGGTTGCATTCTGTTCCTGGATTAAGCTGCGGGCAGAGGCACCCACCCGGAGGTCGTAAGTCCGTTCCCGCCGACACACATGTCTTGCTCACTGCAGCACCGAGACAGAAGAGGAGAAAGGCGAGAGACATCTGGGAAACTGTTTGATATATATATCAAAAGGATGGAAAGATTGTGGGAGATCTCCACGATTTCAACATGCAGTGTGGATTGGCAGATCGCCCTCCTGCACAGGGATTTCGGAAGCCTTGGCCCGACCCGACAGGGGTCGACGCGGGAAGCTCTGCTCTTGACTGCTCTCGGCCAAAGGCTGGCGGGCACGCTGTGGGCAGCGAGGACCGAGCGACCGAGAGATGCGCCCAAACGGGACCGATTGGACTGGTGCTGGCATCATGCCTAGTGCCAATAGTGACCTCAGCCGTTTCACGCAGGTCTCTCCCAGTTGCACTCTGTGGCAGCCGGGTATATATCCATATAAGACTCCATTTTCGAGCAGAAACCGGTGGCACGAACAACGGCGTTGTTCTCTCTCTAGTTGCCCATATTCGGCCTCTTGAGCAGCTTCTTTCCGCTTACCAGCCCTCGTCGCCAGCTCCAGCTCTAGCTCCAGCTCCTTCCCCTAGATGCTGTCTATTTACACCAGACGCCCGTCGTGTCCACGCCTTAGCTCCGAGTCTTGCATGCGCAAAACTAACGGGGAAGCCAAACAAAGCTCTGCCTCAGAAAAAGCCACCCTGAAACCCACCACCGCAATTTTATGTTGAACGGGGGGGGCTTCGTCTGGGGGGTTGTCCAGGGTGTCCAGGGTGTGTGTGGGAGCGCTGGAGTGTGGGATGGACGAGTGAGGTGTCAAGTGGGAAGCGCAGCCCAGCCTTCGAATTGAATTGAATCGCCTCCCCCCGCCGTTCTCCCATCTTCTCCTCCTTTGCCAGTCAAGGCTGCGGTGCCGAACATCACCACTCGGGCTTACTGAGCGAGCACGGTTCGAGCAAGAGGAGCACGCAGTACGAACACACAGTAATATCTCACCCTTTTGACCCCTTTCGCATCCGATTGCTCCGTCAGCCGCAGTCCAGCATCCATTCGGCTTCGGCACATCCCCACCTGTGCTCCCCTGTGCTGCGCCGCGTGTTACTTGTCTGGTCTTTTTTTATTCACAGCTGGCCCTCAGCCCTTCTTGCACAGGTAATCAACACAAAACGATGCGACAGAAGTAGTACTGCGTCGCCCTTCATTAATTATCCTCCTGCCCATACTTTCACGACGCAAAGACGCCGAGACTCGTTGTCCCGCTGTGACAAACCCCCACTTGGGTTCAACGCCAGACAAGGAATTGTCACCAACCCGCCAGACCCAAGCACCAAGGACACGGGGATAACTGGTCCTTGGGCCCACCAAAATGTCCAACAACCCTTTCAGCGGCGGTGGTGGCCCGCCAGGCTTTAGCTCCTCAAACGGTCCCTCTTTCGGCAACAACGACAACAACGTCTCAAACAACAAGCCCTGGGTTTGGGTCCTAATCCCCGTCGGCATCGTCGTCATCATCGCAGGCTTGGCTGTGTGCTTACACGCTCGCCGGCGACGCCAACGCAAGCGCGACGCCGCCTCCCTTCCATCCCCCAACAACCCGCACAACCCACCCCGCTCCCGCGGCTTCAACGAGCGCGACATCGAGGAGGCTTGGGTCCGCGGCGCCCCGACTCCTGGCACGGCAGCAGCATCCTCCGGCGGGCGGTGGGCTCGTACTGCCGCAGGGGGCAGGCCGTGGTACTTTGGCAGCGGCAGCGGCAGCGGCGCACGCGGGACTCGGAGCCGGGCCGTCCGTCCGGAGGAAGGCCTCAACGAGCTCGGCGAGGCCCCGCCGCCGTACGAGAAGCAGCTCCCGACCACGACCGCCAACGCCATCCCCAAACCCCCCGCCTCCTCCTCGTCCTCCCTCCACCCGGACCAAGTCGAGCTCCAAAACCTCGCTCCGGCCGCCACCCCTATCCCCGCCACCGCAACCGGCACCACCGCGACAACGGCGACTTCGGCACGGACTAGCTCCGACGGCCGCAGCCCCCTGTCTCCCATCACCGTGTTCTCTTCGCTCGCCACCTCCCCGCCGCCCTCGTGCGGTCGCGCCTCGCCTAGCCCCGACCCGCCCATCTACACGGGCGGGCCGCCGGCGTACGACGGGCCACCACCGGCAGGCGCTGGGGCTGCAAGTACGAACCTTGCACCGCCTGCTCCGGCCGTCCTGCCTCAGGATCGTCGGTAGGCCTGTGGTGGTGTTGGAAAGGTGCACGATGATGATGATAATACACGAGAGGGATTGAAGCAAGTAGGGGGTTCGGGGGCGGCGACTTTTTGCGGCTGCGTTTTTGGAGAGTTGAGGTTTAGGATTGATAAAGTTTTTGGGCGTTTGACACGGAGTTTCGGGCCGGGCTGGATTGGTCTGTAATGAGGGAAGGGATGGGTAATATCCACATGGATAGTTTGGGGTTATTTTACCGCCCGCACCCCATGACACATTACTCCAAGTCGCCGGAAACTATTTTAGTCGGCGGCGGAACATGGAAACGTCCCATGGAAAAAGCATTCATCGTGTTATCTAGGGGTACGTAGTAAACCCAATAAGACAAGCTAATGTGGGAGAATCAATTTGAGAGCGTAAACAGCCCATTGACTGCCTGATCACTAGTGACCCTTAACAACCCCAATCTGCCGCAACCCCTTTTCCTCCTTGTGAATGTGCCTTTCCTCTCTCTCGGGCGGAAAAAGGAACCTTTGTACAGGTATATCCCCCACTTTTACAACTTCCAAGAATACTATATTCAGTACAGATCTTCCACATCTACCTCATAAAACGGTAGCAATCCTCTTTACGGCCACGGGGAATATGAATGACTGGTCTCTCCTTTTGCTAACATCTCAAAAAGAAGAGCAAACCCCCAGTCAACCCCCTCCCTCACAAGGTGAACCACAAGGTAAACCGATAATAAAACGCAAAACAATGCTATGCTCTGTGCAAAATATAAAATATGCATAGTAGAACAAAAACAGCCCCCGATGATCCCTCTAATGCAAAAATAAAGAAAGGAAAGACAATGAAATAGGTGCCTTACCATTTTCTCTAACATGACTTATCCGGTGGATAAGTCTCCGGACTCTCAGCGAGTCTAAAACTCGCCCAGCGTGCTCATCAAGCATTCGCACACTTGTTGTCTTCCAAGGCCGCAGCCAACTTCTTTGCGAGATCGTTGGTCTTGACCTGGAGCATCCATGTCTCCAGCTTCGTGCCATCCTCCGACGAGGTTGTCAGCTTGACATACTTGCCGCTGGCGGGTGGTTCCACCAGATAATTAAAGTTCGGAAGGACAAGCCTATTGAGTGCGATGTGGCCCCGAGGTTCGGCGCGCAGCAACAGCCGTACCGCGCCAGTCGCTTTGTTTCTGAGGATTCGTAGTGGCCCAACGCCCTGAGTTTTCCACGGGTTTTTCGTCTTGTCCTTGGCGGAGCCCGAGTCGTCGTCAGATTCGGTGTCGTGATGGAGTTTGAGAGCCTTAGCGCGGACCTCCAGGACGACGGACTCGTCCTCTTCCCCCGGCCCGCCTTCGGTTAGCGATATCTGCTCCTGTGGTGCCTCATCCCCGTCAGCGTTGGTTCCTCGATTCTCTTCAGGCTCTGTAGGTGGCTCGGGCGTGCCTGTAGCAGGTGTCGTTGCCAAGCTTGATGCCCCGCCGAAAGTAAAGGGGGAGTCTGAAAGAAACCATTAGCAATGCACCTTGAAAACATGCACAAGACGGAAACACGGGGTGAGGCTTACTTGTACCTGTTGAGGTTCCCCCTACGGGAGCTAGGCCGCCAAATCCAGTCGTAGGCTGAGGGGGCTTCTGTGAAAAAATCGCTGGGCCATTTGACGGTGTGGAGTTGCCACCAAAGTTAAAGATGGGTCCACCAGTGGAAGCACCGCCAAACATGTTGGCCTGCTGAGGCTGACTATTAGAATCCGACACGCCACCAAAGCTGATGGTAGGAGGAGCAGCGCTGCCAAATGTGAATGAGGTCGAAGGGGTTTGTGAGCCGCCATCGTTGTTGGCTCCGTTACCAAAATTGAATGAAGAAGGGGCCGAGGTTGCACCATTGGATGCGAAGGGATTCTTAATTGCTGTGGCATCGGAGCCTCCAGCCCCAAAGGTGAAGCTAGCACCACCACCAACTTGAGCCCCACCGAAAATCGTCGCTGGAGGCGCCTTGGAGGCGCTAGGCGTCTGGCCAAAGCCACCAAATATGGGGGCAGTTGTGGTGGGGGCGGTGCTGCCAAACGAGAACGAAATCTTTGGCGCTTCGGTTTGACTTGATGGGATGGAACCAAAGAGAGATTTGGGGGCTTCAGCCTGTGTAGCTGGAGCAGTGCCAAATAGCGGCTTCGATTCCTGAGGTGTGCTGGCCGCGCCGAAGAGGCTCTTCGTCTCGGAGGCTGTAGGTGTGGCCGTGGCTCCAAAGAGTGGCTTGCTCTGTGCTGGAGCGGCAGTCGATGTGCCGAAAGCAAAGAGACTAGACCCAGAGTTGCTTTCACTGCCCGAGAAAGGGTTCTTTACAGCAGGCTCCTCTGTCTTCGAAGAGGGAGCGGCAGTGCCGAAGAGGGGCTTTGCTGAACTGCTTCCGAACAACGAAGCCTGTGTTGCCTGCGGTGTCTCGGTTGACTGAGGCTTACCAAACAAACCACCCGCCGGGGGTTGTGATGCTGGCTCGGTCTTGCTCTGATTGCCAAACAGAACGGAAGACTGGTAGGCACTGGCCTTTGGAGGCGCAGGCTTGGGAGACATTGGTGCGGCACCAAATAGCGAAGCAGCCGGTGTTGGGGTAGCCGCAGAATTCTTATTCTCCTCAACCTTCGACTGGCTGAAGCCCATAGTACTCGCGCCAAAGAGTGGAGTACCGGTGCTAGCAGGCGCTCCGACGCCGCCGAAGATCGATGGGGCGGCCGCAGCCGGCTCGGTAGGTTTCGCGGAGAACGAGGAAAAGATGGACGCTGCAGGGGTAGCAGATGCAATTGCGGATTCATCAGCTTTCTTCATCGCTGCGCCGAACATGTTCAGAGGAGCTGCCTGCTTAGGAGCCTCTTGGGCAGACTCAGTCTTCTTAACACCAAAGTCAATGGTGGAGGAGGTAGCCGGTTTAGGCGCGGCAGATCCGAAGAGTGCACTGGCCGGAGCCTGAAACTTGATAGGAGTGCTGGTATTCCACGTGTTATTTGATGGAGCAGCTGTGCCTTGGTCCTTTCCGGGGCTGGTAGATCTGTCCTTGTCAGGTGAGATAGCAAATGGAGATTTGCTTTCTTGCGGCGCAAACTTTCTCACGGGCTGGCCATCAGTACCCCTCGTGATCCGATCGAAAATACTGCGGCCTTGGGAGCTGTCTCCTCCGTCTGAAGAGGCGCTTGATGCCCCGTTAGCCGTGGTGGCGGCCTGTGGTGTGGACACTCCGCCTGTTGGCCCTGCGCTCGGCTCATCGCTCTGGCTGGCCTCCTGACCCTCGGATTCAGCTTCACCGGCGTTGGAACTAGTCTCGCTCTCTGCATCCGCATCATCGTTGGGGCTCTCTTTGCTAGCGTCAGAAAGGTGGCTGAAAATGTTGGCCGGCGTGGCCTGAGGCTTTGCGGCATTATCAAAGACAGACCGGCCGGGAGTGCCATTGGAGAGCTTGGGTCCAATGCTGGAGCCGAACAAGCTGTTCTTCGAGGGAGACTTTGCGGGAGTCGTGGAGGCAGCCTGCGTATTGTTTACGATACTCTCAAAGACTGACATAGTGGCAGACGGCGTCTTCTGAGGTGTCGCTGCAGGCTTCAGTAGCTTGGACGGCTGGTTCTCATCAGGCTCGCCGACCGCATCAGCCTTGCGCTTGTTCTTGAAAGGGGTAGGGGGTACGGCCTCTGGGGCGCGGCCTCGCTTGTTGGCGTTTGACGCAGATGCCGTCAAAGCACTACCAGTCTGGGTCAACTCGTCCTCGGCCTTTCTCTTAGAACTGACGTTCGCCTTGTAAGCAACGACAGGTTCAGCCTCGACCTCATCCTCGGAGCTGGCGATGCCATGTTTCTGTTTCCACTCTTTCTTAACCGCCTCGGAAGCCCTCACTGTCTTGAATTCGTATAGACCATATCGCAGCATAATTAGACTGCGGCTCTTCTCAAACTCCTTCGCAAAGTTTGTGATGTTGATCTTCCAATCTTTCTTGGTGAAGACTTCGTCCGCAGCATACTTGAGTCGCCGGAGATCAAGAATACAGAAGAACTGTCTTCTCTGGTGCTCATCTAGATCGGGTGGGCAGTAGTGCGCCAGAAATTCATCCGCATATACAGACCCAGTCCGGGCAGGATCATCAGGAACTTCCCTGGCTAACACTTCGCCTGTAAGATGGCGGGGCGGCTCGGGGATTCTCATGGCGAAAAGCTCCGAAGGCGCGGTGTGACCCAATCCGCGGCTAGTAACATCAGCTGCGGCACCGCGAGGGACCTTTCCAGGCGTGTTAGGCGGGAACGCCTGCTTGATTGTGTTGTTCGGGACACGCGGTGAGAAGCTTGGGATAGCTGGCCGCTGATATATCGTCGAGTTTCGGAATATGTTGCGTGGTGTAGTAGAGGCGCCGGAGAAGTTGGTAGTCTTGCTGTAGAGGCTGGTCGGGGGGTGGGAGATGGTCGATGAGAAGGAGGACGACGTCGTCTTGTAGGGGTTGTCACCCGGCATTCTCCTTGGTGTAGCCGTGGCTGTGCCGGAAAAGCTCGATGCCTTGGGCGTGGTCGAGGACAGACGCGTCGAGAAATCGGACGCGCTGAAGCTCTGGGAGAGCTTGCTGGACGGTCCTTGAGCTCGGCCGATGATCTTGCGTGATGCAAGCTGCGAGTCGGATGCTCGCTTCACGGGGCTCTCAGGCGCGGATGTCGACGCGTTGCCGAATTCGACAGGCAAAGGCGCGAGTGGCTCGTTAGCTCCGGCCCTCGTCACTGCTTTCGCACTCGCATCGGATTCAGCAGGCGGCGTAGCGCTGCCGCGAAAGAAGCTGGGGATGCCGCCGAAGATGCTGCGCTTCTTTGCGGGAGGATCCATGGCGACGTGACGAGCGCTGCAGCTGTCGAGAAGCTTGAGATGCTGCCGTCGAAGTGAAGAGAGTGATTAAAGTATTAAATGCTGCGAATGGTAAGTCAGAAAAGCCAAGCCGAAATTGCGGTCGCGGTCATAAGGCTGGATGTTTTCCAGATCGGCACCCTCTTTTTTTCTGGGTCGCGTCGTGGGCCGTTGTGCTTAAAGAGGCTTTTAGGCGTGAACAGGGACGGAAGACAAGGAGTTTGGGGGGCGCGAATCGGGTGCGGGCTCCTCGTGACGGATAATCCACTTCAGCGCACTAAACAAGGGGAAAGGACGTACGGAACAGAGAGCGACTTGATGGATCCAATGAAATTGTTGATAGAAAACCGCATCGAGGTAATCGGCTCCTGGCGAGGCAGGCACGCACGATGAAGAAGAAGTCGGAGGATGCGGCGTGGTGTTTTGGGGGGGGGGGGGGGGGAAGCCTCTGTGCCTGTTTCTTTGGACAGGAGCGCAAGAAAAAAAATTTCATGAGGGCACCTTGTCAAGCGCGGGAGCTGGAACCCTGAGAGCAGCTCGGGCACGGACCACGCGCGCAGATCGATGACTGCCATGCGGGCAGCCGCTATCGCCTCAGGCACCGACGACGGAAAGGGTGGAATTGGGCGCGGCTCTTGCCGAATCCAGAATTCAGCCAGTCGCGGTTCGCGTCTGCCGCACAATCCGCCAGAATCCGGATATTCCCAAGCCATGGTCAGGCAGATGTGGGTGGGCAAGCTGCCACAGCTGGGTCGTTGACAACGGCGATTTCAGTTTCTGATATCCCACGCCTCCTCCATACTTATGGCCTAGGGTGGCTATATTGACCAGCTGCATAGGGATTGAGGATCGCGTTCGTGATGCCGTCCAGAGGTCCCACAATCCCGGGAGCCGTAGAATTCGAACACTTGGCTCCCGCAGTGGGCGATGGAAGCTCAAAGCTTGCAAAGATACGCCACCCGCTCCTCCCGCCTTACAGGAGAGGGGGCGAGCTATTCTGGTCGCATTTCGACTCCGACTCCAATTGGAAGCAGGTGAATGTTGTCTCTCATCCTCTTTGTTGTCCTGGTGCCCCAGTTGTCCCCAGACTCGGTAGTTCGAGTTGTCGTGCCATCAAATGCCATAAAAAATCGCATTCGTGAATTCACCAATGAGGGTCGTCTCGTCTCGGCAAGCTTCCTTAGGTTGCCACGACTCAACACCACACGTGTAACAAGCGCCCGAGCCTACGGTACTCGGATGACTCGCATGGCCGGATTTCCACAATGCCATCTCTCAAATTAAGATGCTTGTTCAGGCGGGAAGTCGATGAGAGCAGCGCGAAATCGCCTTCACCCCCACCTGCCACTCACATGTCGCCCATCCCACTTGATTTCCCAAAGAGAGGGTCTCCAATGCAAATGCAGCGCATCTCGATGCAATATCATTTTGCTCCGCCGTCCCTTTCCGTGGAAAGGGGGCACCTCGCTAGTAGTATTGTATTGTACAAACATCCGACTCTACAGCGATGCTCTCCATGTTGCCTAGATCCTCGGCAAATAAGTCATCATCATTAAACTCTCTCCAACTTCCAGCTCGTCCTCGCAATCTAGAGCTTGGCCTTGGCGAGGATAGGTTCCATCTTGGTCGCCTTCATCACGTCGCCCTTGATCTTGAGCTTGCCCGACATGAATAACCGCTGGGCGTTGGCCTTGCCGGTGACGAGGTTGCCGAAGTCGGCGTCGGAGAGCGAAAGGGTCACTATAGGACTCGCATCAGTAAAACGTCCCCAGGATGGAAGAGGGAACGCGCACCGGTAGGCTTCTGGCCGAGGCCCTTGCCGACCTCGCCCTTGTTCTTAAGGTCAATGTGCCAGCTCTCAGTCTCGCCAGCCGCGTTCTTCAGGTTGAAGGCGAAGACGGCATTGCCCTTCTTGATGGCGTCCTTCTTGTCGGCATCGCTCTTGAGCGCATCGTTGATGGCGTCGAAGGCAGCCGACGAGGGGAATTTGTCTAGGTTGCGATCGCATCAGCATTCAGCCCGTCCGTTTCCCTTGCGCCACCGGCGGGAGATAACACAACGTACCGTTCTTGAGCGACATGGTGGACGTTGTTTGGGTATGTTGCGAATAGGGGAGGGACTGATGACAGCAGTGGCGGGCGGAAGACTCGGGATTACTGCGCAGAAGGTTTGAGGAACGTGAGACACAGCGGTTGCTGGGCATGGGCCACAGGTTATAAGCTTACGACGCGAGGACAAGACGTGGAGAGAGAGAAGCCAGGAGGAGCCAGAGGTAATTGTTGGTTTTCTTAGTGCCGAGCTGGAATTGGATCCGGATGCGATTCGCGGGCAGTTGCAAAGGCTCGGAGCATGTGAATTGTGCCTCGGCCGCTCGCATCATCAAGCAAGCACGCGCCAATAGCGCAGGCTCAAGGCTCCCCCCTTTCCCCCCCCGCACCCACCACTGGCCTGCCGAGACGGGATGGGCCAAGCCTCGCTACCCCATGTTGGGGGTGGCCCGCCCAGGATGACGCCCCCCTGTCGACTTCCATTGGGTCGAGGTGAGAATCCGGAAATATTTCAGTGAGCATTCCACAGGCCTTCCCCAGCACCAGACCTGCCCGCCCTAGCACGACACCGCAAGCCTCCATCGTTTTCGTCCGGTTCCTGACGCACGATGCACCATGCACGATACACGATGCGCGAGTTCATTTATTAGGCGCGGAAAACTATATCGCGCGAGTCACCAAGCTCGAAATGCATCGCTGGCCGTTGTTCGGCACGGGACCCAGCCAACGCTATATCTTGGAAGCTTTCTCTTCACAAACCCGACTCGGCGCTCCTTTTCCCCATTTCCCAAGCCCTTCATGTAACCAACTCCGTCCCATGCTATGATGCCGGTCTTCCTATGTACCCCATATACCCAGACGCACGAGCCTCGGGAAATCAGCTCTCACATCATGATAAAAATAAAGGACATAAAAACACACTGGCCGCCAGGGCCAATCCCCAGTTAGGGATCAATGCTCTTCCCATATTCTCATCATCACCATCCCCACCCCCATTTCCTCCTTCAAGCCCCTCCCTCTTGAGATAAGCCGCAAGCGGCCCCCCCCCCAAGACCCAAGGTTCTCCTTCTGCGCAATAACCACGCCTTCACCATCTGTAGTATCATAGACCAGATTCGTCGCCGACTTTGCACTCAAGGAGTACCAAAACATCTCCTCTGCCCCATCCACCGCTACCATATTGGCCTGACATATACCTCCCGTACTTTGACACTGCGGGTCCCGCCACATCTTATCATTCATTCTGTTGAAGAAGACCCAAAGCGCGGATCCGTGGATCACCAGCCCATTGCTATTAGATACATACTGCGCCCAGGCACGGTAGCACCGGTCATCATCGCCTAGCCCCTGAGCAGCGCAGTTTCCAAAGGCCGGGTCCCCGTATACGGCACTCGGCGTCCACGGCGCCGGTGCGCGGTACGGCGTGCCAGCACCTTGCCAATACGGGCTCTCGGTCTGCTGCAGGGCAACGTAGACATTCTCGGCACCATGCAGGGCGTACTGATACAGCACGCAGTGCTCGAACGAGGTACCCACAATCCAAGTCGGGCCGGCGCTCTCGACCAGCGCGCCGCGACCGACGGCAATTGTCTGGGCTGCAGTATCAGGGTCGAGTGACGGGTCAAGGCCGTGGTCGGCAGCCCAGCCCCAAACACCCTCGAGGTAAGCCGATGATGTCTTTGCAAGGTGGAGGAGCGCAAAGGCGGCCTTGCAGCCCGCGGGGTCGGGCGAGGTGCACTTGGTGCTGACGGCTGTGTCGATGGAGCCGCCAACACGCATAACCACATTCCAAAGGCCAACATCACCGGGCGAGCGGCCGGCCATGTTGACCTGGATTAGGATGGCGCCCGGGAGGACGTCGCCGGCGGAGACGAGAATGTCGCTGAGCTGGCCGACGCCCTGGTCTCCGGGGTTGCCAAACTGGACGATAGGCTGCGGGTTGTTGGCGTCGGCGAAGTGGGGGCCGGTGCCGGTGATCACGCTCAAGGCTTCGCCGACGATGCGCGAGCTCGGCGGGACGTGGATGGTCTCTATGGTTTGGTAGATGCCCTGGGGTAAGAAGATGATCTTACAGCCTGCGTGCTTGCGGAGGATCGCGTTGATGGCGGGGCCGTCGTCGTGTGTGTCTGTTACGCTGTCAGCTGGGTTCTGGTATCAGTGCCGCGGGGGGGGGGGGGGGGGGTAGACTGACTGTCCCCGTATACTTCGAACCCGGGGTCGCCTTTTATACTGATGAACTGGCCGATGCCGTACTCTTCGTACTGCGGTAGGGGTGCGGTGAAGTATTTCTCGCCAGAAAGCAGACTGGCCGGCCACTTGATGGGGTACATTGTGCCCGACTGGTAGTTATAGGGAGCCCTGGATTTCTGTCAGCACTGGATATCTTAAATCCCTCCGGCGTAGGAGATACCCACGCGTTCCCCATGACCCAAGTCTGCCCGACCGGTACGGAGTTCTCCAACAAGGTGGCACCGGCAGACGACTTGACCGCAACAGCCTCGCTAACATCAAACCCGTCAAGAACCAGCGAGTTCTGCCCATATCCGCTCACATACGCCAGTACACCAGCCTCGCACTTGGACACGGAGGAATCAACAATCGACACGGACCCGGCGCTCCCGTCACGGCCCACGTCGACACCATAGCGGCAGTTGGCAAATGTGGCGCCCTGGATCGTTGTGACAAACGACCCCTGAAAAAAGATGCCCGTCTCGCAGCCGTCAAACGCAAGGCCCTTGAGCAGGTACTGCTGGCTCGAGAGGGACAGTCCGATGGCGCCGCCGGTGAATGACTAGAGTCAACCGCGTCAGCAATTACCCCTATTCAAAGACAGAAGGGAAAAAAACATACACAATCCGCCACGACCACCCCCGACCCCCCGTCCATGCCCAGCCCAACATGCCTCGAGGCGGCCGGCATGACGACATGGACATTGACAAAGCTGCAGCCCTGCGCGACGGACCAGTCGACGGCGCGGGCCTCGACGTGGCCGGGGACCCGCGTCGTGTCGATGCGCACGTTGCGCACGACCATGTAGAAATTCTTGGTCGCGCTGCCGTCGCCCTGGTGCGCGTCGAAGCCGCGGATGACGGGCCGCGGCCCCAGCGCAGCACCGGCCACCAGCTTCGGGGGTGCAGGGCGTCGCCGACCAAAAAGGTCGACACCAGGAGCTGGATGGGCGATGATACGAGGTTCGCCCCGGGCGGAATGGCGACGTAGGCCGGCCGGGTGGTGGCCGTGTTGGCGGTGCGGTTCCAGGCTGGGCGGGAGGGGAGGTGTTAGGTTTGGATTTGGAAAAGGGGTGGGAAGACGGACCGTTGACGGCTAAGTTGAAGGCTTCCGAGGAGTCGTTGACGCCGGTATTGTCAGCGCCGAATTGCACTCCCGTGCGGTAGTACTGGTAGGTAGGATCGGTGCTGGAGGGCGTAGTCCCGTTGTGCTCCATCTCAACCCGCCACCAACCCGCGGGAGGGCTTCCGGGGCCGGGGCCGGGGTCGGGGCATGACTGCCTGGGGTTGTGGTGGAGCGTGGCCGTTGCCCATGACACTGCTGCCACCAGGAGGAGCGACCTCATCGAGCCCGGGGCTGCACGCCGATTTTACAAGGTTCCAAACGGAATATAAACTGGAGGTGCTGCGTTATCTCGCGCGTACCATGGCCAGGCCAAACGGGCTCGTCTGGGAAAATCAAACATGTAGAGGGTTCATGATGTGCAGGGCGCTCCGGTTTACAGCTCAGAGGAAAATATTGGACGCCTGGAGCTTGCTGAGGAAAGCCACAACGAAATGATGACGGACAGGTAGCATTTGATCAGAACTCGAAACCCCCTGGCGAGGGGCACAAAGGGGGCAATTCTACTGCCTGTCATGTAGTAAGCACATGGCAGGTTCGGTTTGCGTCCCCGATCAATTGAGGCAATTGAGGGGCATGATGTAGTAAATTATTGTTACCCCATGCCCCTGTCATCTTTCTCTGCTTCTGCATGGGCGATCGGCCCCCAACCACGCGCTGTCTGTGTGGAAACAGGCCGCACAGACGCTTTTCAAGTGGGAAAAGTGTGAAGAGGGAATGAGCGCCAGTATGTGTGACTTTCGACACCGTCATCCTCCAATGCTGGTTGGTCATTGGGGGCTTCCGTATGATGCAAAGTTCAGGTCAGACCACATTGACTTAGATCCAATCAGTTACTTGGCAAGACGATTAAAGTCATCTACCGTTTTCCATGTTTGGTCCACACGGTACCTGGAGTCCGTGCGTGGGTCGCCTATCATTCAGTAAAACCGTGACATTGCTCATTTTTTTCCACAAAGCCTTTCTCGAGAGAACAAGTCTAGAAGCTATAGTAGAAGAAAGTAGAGCTGGTCAAAGATGGACGGCCCACGCACGGACCCCTAGTAAATACAAAGGCCCTCCATTCCCTTGGAGAACGGTTGGAGATTAGACGATCACGTGAAGTTTTTATAGTTCGACACCCATTACCACAAGGGAAAGCGCTAGAGATCAGACGATCACGTGAATATTTTATAGTCGAATGGGTACCCCAAGGGCACACTAGGTCAAGTTTGTTTCTTCGTGGTGGTTTTAGGCTCGTTCTCTCCGGCGGCCATTGTTAGTCCCAGATATCTGCTCACTTGAGCGAGGCCGAATGCTTTGGCAATTGCCATTTCCTTGTGTATTAGGTTGCGCAGGCCGGGTGGCAGACATATCTCGTCGACCAGAGACCCATCGCTCGTTGACCGTCGCCCTTCCAGATATTCTACATCCCGGCCTTCTCCAGCGCGCCCATAAAGCTACGACTGCACTCGTTTAATATGACACACACGGCTTAAGCTCTACCATGAGAGAAAAGTCTAGAGATCAGACAGTCACGTGAAATCTTTAGGAATTTATAGTCGAACAGGTCTACACTGTCATCTTCAAGGTCTTTAGTGAATAGTCGCTCCCAAGTCGTGGCGCCGTAGGGCAGCACCAATATCGGTCATCATCTTGATGCTATCATCCAAAACGGTGCTCACAATGCCAACCGCGATGACATTTCTCCTAACAGAACAAAAGCATACCGTCCACCCTCTGCACATGGCAAATGACACCCGACGAGAACATTGCCTGGTGTGTTGTGATGACTCGGAGCTAAGACACTTCATGCCCCGGTCAAATCACAATTCTGCTATATGCCATCACCTAAAAAGGTGCTCATGGTGCCAGCCGTGACGGCATTCTCACAGCGGAACAGAAGGTTGCCGTCTGCCCTCAGGTCGGGTGGAACAACCCCAGACCAAAACGCCACCTCATGAGTCACGACGAGTTGGAATACTTTACGTCCTCGGTCAAAAGCAAGCACACTTATATTGTTGGGCTATATTGTCTGTCATCGGCCAGAAGGATGCTCATAGTGCTAGCCGTGATGACAGTTCTTACAACGGAACAAAAGCCTGCCGTCCACCCTTGCCCGGGTGAAACAACCCCGGACGAGAAAATGTCAATAAAAGCACCAAGTTCTCCTTCTTTGGGGTCTTTCTCTGTGAGGACTTTGAAGCTCCGGAAAGAAACAAAGCAGGAGGAGAGCTGGCCAACAACCCAGACAGCGTTTCTTCGTCGCGGGGAGCCTTCATGTCCGAGAATCGCGTGCAGAGATGGCCCGTCTGAAAACGATCCCGGACGGAAACATCATCGTCTCATCACTTGCGACGACTCAAGATACCTCTCGTGCCCCCGATCAAGGCAGCAGACATCACTTGTATTGTCTACCATGCGAGAGAGTCGGACGAAAGCCCGGACGGAAGAGCAGCAAAGGACGGAAGAGCTTCCCTAGGTATATAGGCTTTCTATATAGAAAACACATTCATCACCGAAACCAAAGTCACCGAAGAGGAGATAAGAAAGACAAAGTCGCCGGACTCGGAACCGTCCAATCATTTAATTTGTCTTGCCCCCCAGGCCCCCGCCCTGACCGCCCTCTCCAAGGAAGTATGCTGGTATCGTATACTTCTCAATGGAAAGGAGGCATGCTAGTAACATGTGGGCGGGGGGCGCCCAGGGGGACACCGTCGTCATACTGACCAGGGGGGACACGGGTTGGAGGGAAGAGGGAGGGTATTTACCTACCCAGCCCTCTTCCCCAAGACATCAAACCCTCCCCCCCCTCCCCCCCACGAACTCGAGCGCGCGCAAAGCAATCCCACAGCACAATACTCCAACACAAAGAAATCCGGCCGGCCAAAACGCCCCAAGGATAAAAAACCGCAAAAACCCCCATCATCCCCCACAATCACCTGCGATCCATCCTCGCTGCCATCCTCCTTACTCGGGAAATTCCTCCCGATCTCCCTCTCATCAATCCCAATAAGCCCCCTTTTCCATCAATGGGGCGGGGAGGCCTTCGCCAAAGCATCACCTTCGGCAGACGCCACCAGGCACCCCCCCCTTCCCCCTTACCCAGCAGCCACCCCACCACTAGGGGTGAGGTGGCCACCGGGCAGGTGGGATGTGGGAGGGGCGCCTAGTAGCGCGCCTCAGGGTGCGCCTTGGCGCCCACCTCCTCCCCGGCCTCCTCGTCTTCCTCCTCGATCTCGCCGAGGTGGCTCAGCAGCGAGAACTGGTTGTTGTTGGCCCGGGCAGACGTCGAGGGACCGGGCGCGGCGATGGGGCGCGGTTTGGCCCACGGGACGGTGCGGGCGGGAGCGGCGGCGGAAGGCCGGGCGATCGGCCCGAACGGTCCGGGAACAGTGAGGTGCGCGGCTTGTGCACGGGTTGTTAGTTGGGTGTGTGAGTGAGAGACGAGGGAGTACGGACGGTTGCGGGAAGAGGAGAGAAAGGGAAGACGGGAGAAAGGAAGGGGAAAGAGAAGAAAACTCACCAACAGGGCTGGACTCCTCCACAAAACGTCTCCACTGGCCAGAGTTGCCGCGGACGGCATCCGGGCTCTCTACCCGGAGACCACGGGGCATGGCATCCGGCTGGGGATGCAGCATGTTGGGCGGGGGTGGGGCCATGTCCCGTCTGGCCGACGTCGTGCTGAAGTCGCTGCGGCATGGAGCGGCGTGGGTCGGGAAGCCGCCGTGGGAGAAGCGACGGGTCTCGGCCCGGCCATCGTGCTCCTGCTTGATGGCGACTCCTCCTCTGCCGGCCTGGGAGGGCGAGGCAACGACCAGAGGCTTGTTGTCGCTGTCATCGTCAGCGCGCTGCTGGCGAGCCAGCTCGGACTGGTGCTTCTTCCACCACGCGGGCAGGCCGTGGAAGAGGCCCAGCGAGTGCTGGGTTGCCTTGTCGAAGGGCATCTCGTGCTTGTACTTGCAGCCCTGCTGGGTGAAAGCGCAGACGCCCTCGTGGACCCACTTGTCGCAGTAGATCTTGGTGCGCTTCGCATTGTGCGACGGGGCCGAGGCAACGATGGAGTCGATATGAGACTGGTTGTTTCGGCGGCGGTTAGCCCCAGACTGTGTGGTTTTTCAAACGGTTACTCATGCGAAGGCAAAAAAAAAAAAAAAAAAACAGTGGGGAGTGAGGACCAGGGGGAGGAGGAAGGTGGGATCATGAGGAACAAACGGAAGGAGGGAGCGGGTGGAAGTAGGACTTTGGACAGCGTGACGTCTTCATTTGAAGAGTAGGTGCAATGTAGGTAGCATCATATCTGTAACTCACCTGAATATCGGTCTTGCTCGAGCTGGAAGTAGTACTAGCGGCCGGTTCGTCCTGCTGGCAGTCGGTTAGCAGCTGCAAACGGCAGAGTTGGGGCAGGGCAGGGGCAGAGGGAACGTACTCTCAGTGACACCATCTCAAAATTGCTTGAGCGACCATCAGGACCCAAGCCCATGGGCATCGGCAGGACCTTCATACCAGTGCTGCTGTTCTGGATGGCCGGGATATCGCGCAGCGGAGGGAGCATGTCGGCGGGGATGAGGCGGGTGAACTCGCCGTTGCCGCGGTCGAAGCAGTACGCGTACATCTCGTCCGGCATATGTTTCTGAGTTGATAGCTGCTTGTACGGCAGGCTGTGCGGCCGGCTGGCCATCTCCATGCCCATGCTCGTGTCGATGCCCATGTACGGCTGAGCCCTCTCGCCGCTGCTGAAAGTCTGGTGCTGCGACGGGGTCACGCCTCTCTCCATGTTGTTGCTGCCACCGGCGGCAGCCACAATGTCTCTACCCATGAAACCACCGCCGGGCATCGCCTCAGCATCAAGGAAGCCAGCATTGGGGAGGCCGGCATTAGGGAAGTTGTTGGTGGGGCTGAAGTCCATACCGAGGTTGCCAGAGCCCATGCTGGCATCAGGAAAACCGCTTCCGCTCATGCTGCGACCCATGTTGCCAAGGCCGGAGAGGCCTTTGAGGTCTCTGGGGACGCCTTGGAGCTGCTTCTCGTTCGTCATATTATTCCAGTAATGGCCGTACGCATAAGGGAACTGGGGGGGGGCAATGACGTGCTCTCGAACGGGGGAGGTCGTGGGGAAAAGGGCTGGGGACGCGCCCACCGACGGGTTCGATGCAGCAGAGTAGGCCATAAGAGAGGCGCTACCAGGGCCTCCAGATGAGGCAGGAAGACGCCAGTTCGAGGAGGCTAGGCTTCTGGCAGCGGGATGAAGACGGTTACCGGGGATCCGAGAGGCCCCGGTCTGAGGGTGGGCACTGCCCTGTTGGCCCTGATTCTCGGGATTACGCGCGTAATCCATGGTGTCGTCAAAACCTTGGTGAGGCGTGGTGTCAAGCGAGTCAGGCGTGTTGGATGTGATATATACACCCGTGTGCAAAGTGGCAAGGTCAGAGAAGTGGTTGTTATTGGGAGAGGTAAAGTGGCGATGAGAGTGGTTGGTAGGATTGGAGATGGGTTGGAGGTTTGTGAGAGTGTGAAAAAAGGTGTGGTTTTCAGAAGAGGTGCTGGAATTTGTATCGTGGGTGGGAGGTGACAAAACATTGGGCACAGGTCCGCGAGTGCCTTCCTCGACGCAGCTTGCGATACTTGAAGCGGGTCTCGACGAGCCCTCGGCGGGGCTAAAGACTCTCTGCATCATCACAAAGTCCCCACGGCTTCCTGAGGCCGACTCTGTGTACAGCACAGACCGCGCGGCTGGTGAGGGCAAGCGGCTGCTTGAGGCTGGTGACGACAACAAACGCGGACACGGCAGTGCGGCTGGTGATGTTGATGACCGCTCCCAGAGTTGCGAGGACAGCTCCGGAGCACCACCGGGGCTACCCTCCGTATCCTCCGGCCGTCTCGGTGATGGTGATGCCGGAGACAGGGTCTGAGAAGACGTTCCCAGGGAGCCGAGAGAGCCGCAACTAGGCACCAACCTGCTGTCAAAGAGGGAGTTTGCTGGGGCTGGCGGGAGTGAAGGGCTTCGATATGCTTTGTTGGCCCTGTTGAAGGAGCATATACCTTCAAAGATAGCTAACGAGGAAAAAGGACCATCGGGGGTGCGGAGGGGGGCACTTGACGACAAAGCCTCAATGTTAGTGAGCTTAAGCACACTCTCCTTCGAGGGAGCTAATGCTAAGATAGGGGGAATTTTGGATGCGCTCGAGTGCTTCTCTAGTGAAGCAGTATTGGTTCCAGTGAGTAGTGGTCCACTTTCCTTTATAGGATTTGAGAACGGACCAGATGTGCTGAAGCGAATGCGGCGAGGTCTATCTGTTGAGATGGGGTTGACACCGGCGACAACAGGAACACCCTCCGGAATATCTGAGACAGCAAGCCCGCCTTGAATACCAGGAAGCTTTCCCAACTGAAGAACACCAGTGCCAGGGGACACAGGTAGCCCCTTGGGTTGATCCACAGGGAAGGCAGAGTGCTGATCGGAAGCATGGGGCGGTGACAGAATATCTCGGGCCGTGATTGTTGGTACACCCGAAGAGCACGTTGAGTCTGTGACCGAGGGACAAAGAAGCTGAGGAGAGTTATCCGGCAAAGCGAGATGGCCCTCGTTTCCGAAATTGCCTATGTGCTCAGTGTGGGAATCCAATGGGCTCTTCAGAACTGGGATGGAGAGCTCCTCTCCAAGCGAGATAACATCGGCACTGCCAGAAACTGGAGCACCGTCTATACACTCTGCTAGGAGTTGTGATGACCGGACTGACTCAAGGGCGGGCTGTTCTGAGAGTCTCGCAGACACAGGAAGGCAAGAGAGTTTCGATGTCAAGTTGTCTATATTTTCCTCCAACTCTTGGGTTCGAGTCCAGCCGCCGACACTGAATTTGGCTGTATTCTCCAGCCCCTTTATATTTTCCAAAAAGAGTCGTGATGGATAGCCCAAATTGGCAGTCGAGACGTGTTCTTGGGAGTAAGAAGGCACACACGGCAATGATTCCTGGCCTGTGGGAGGTTTCTCAAGGGGCACCGAAGCTGTATCAGCTGGTGTGTTGGTAGATGAATCAATGCTAGGCTGATCTTGGAACTGTGATGCCAGGTATGCCAGTTCGCCTCGGTGTCTCAGGGGGGAAGAACAGTCAGAGACGCTCTCGGCGGGCGAGTGAGGGGGGTTGCTCTCGCTATTGGACGAGTTTCCGGGGCTACCATGGAGGTAATTAGAATTGGTGCAGTAAATGTATTTGGAAGAATGGGCTGAACCGACGGACCTGGCAGTTGGCGTTCTGCTCTCGTCCTTCTCGATCTTCTCGCTGTCCAAGGCAGATAGTGTGTTCTCGTAGTTCAGGGGCTCGCGAGGGCTCTTGCTGCTTGAATCGCCATGGGAGTTCTCACCAGGAGAGAGAGTGAGAATATCAGCTTCGGGGCCCAGTGGGAGGTTGAGTGAGCTCGAGATGACTACCTGGGACAGGGGCAGCGATGGAGCCGTGATGTTTTCGGGGGCACCGATAGGGGTAGGTTCCTCGATGGCTTCCTGGGCCATCCTCAAAGTTCAACGTGGGTGTGCTTAACACACACCTGCAGAAGGCAGAAGAAAGACCTAAAAGCTGCGGGCACAGAAAAGACCGGCGGCGGGGGTGCTTGGCCGGACCTATCTGCAAACGGGAAGGGAAACCCTAGCACACTCTATCCTATCTATACCGCTCTTCTCGCGTACGGGTGTTCGCTGTCTTCACTGTGCAGGCCCGCGGCAGGACAGCGGGTCGAGAGCGAGCAGCGGCAGCAGACACAGAGCTGGCAGAGGAGAGTCAGAGTCGGCAGCAAATCATAAAGACAGGCCGCGCTGCAGGACTAAGAAATAGAGACAAGAGGCAGGAGGCAAGAAGCGGGCTGTCCGGCACGAGCGCGAGGACAGAACCAAGAGCTGCGGATCTTGAACCCAGGAAGAAGGATATTGGCAGATACTGGCGGGACCCAACGTACAATAATGGAGGCGCCCGCTCCCGCCTTTTAAGGAAAGGACCTTCGTCTCTTCTGCCCTGGGCAGCCACTTGGCAAGCTGCAGAATGCTGCTCTCCTCCCCTTGTTGATGCCGTTACCAGCCTCACGGTGCCAAATGATCAAAATATCGGAGCAAAAGGCGTTTTGAGGCCTGATGAACAGGCGGAATAAGGCTATGCGAAATGCTAGAAGCAAACGCCGGATGGAGCAGGGAGTCTTCTCAAGCCTGGCTTAAGGTCCGCAGCTGCAGTTATCCGCCCTGCAGCGGCGGCTGGTTTGTGTTTCCACGTGACAAACAGACCTACCCTCTTTGCTTCTCTTTCCGCTTCTCGCCCATTCAGATGCCCGGTTCTCAAAGAGGACGGGATGCTGGGTCAGGGAATACAAGGGCACGACCCGTGTGGCACTAGGTACTGCCCTACTCTTCTCACAGACCCCAAAGGGAAAGGAAAATAAAAAGACCCCGATGCAAGTCAACTAGTGTCTTGGTCTTGGGCGTCCGGGGTGTCTGTGGAGGAAGGAGGTACGTTGCCGTGTAGCTGCCGGCTTATCTGTCTTCCTGCCTACTGATCTGTGCCGCTCTGTTTGAGATGAGGCTCGTGTGGGTACCTTACCCCAGAGGCACCTTCCCACGTGCTCATTGGATGGATGGTTACCTACCAGATGTTTACAGATGTCCATCTGCGACTGATGCCCCCCCCCCCCCCCCCCCCGGTCTCCCCTCCCGTGCACACGCGTCAGTCATGTTGGGTGTTTCTGCTTCCGCTGGCAATGGCCACTCTATGGCAATACGGAAACCTAGCAAGAACACAGGGCAAACAGGGGATACAAGCCCTCAGCCGTAAGATTTCCCAGTCCCTCATCCTCCTAGAAGTTCCCGGACCGTGGATATTATTATCCTCCCTTCTTCGATTCCACATCTTGTTCTTGGGCTTTCTTTCATCTCATCTCATCTCACCCCTCTCGAAGCTCACATCGCAGACGGAGAGGAAAAAATGCGCAACCGACGTCACATCAGCCCATTTGCCATACGATTGCCTGCTTAATGACACATCTCCCTCAATGACTCGGGCGTGCGTAATACGGACACCTTCCCACCGTGTAATGTCACATACCAGGCCATGCCGTCGCTCGTCCCAAGCGCCAGCCCCGAAGCTGCTCTTATCATGTTACTACCTCTTGGACGTTGTCAGGCCTGGATGGCCCGGGTGGCAAATTTATAGGCCTAATGCATTTTCCCCAATCGATCTGTAGATTTCGTGGAAGCAAACAGGCTTTGTGAGCTTCGACACTAACAACCAAGGGGACGGCTGAGTGCCAAGCCAAGCCACACGAACCAAAGTAAACATTGCCTGCCGATGCAAAAAAAGGGGCTGCTGGTCAGGTGCCTGAGGTGACAGTTGAAATGTGTCTTTATCTACCACACGCAAGGAAATCGAGAAACGCGACAATGCCAACGTCCCCCCGCCCTAGCCACAATGCCCTGAATTGTTACAACTCTCTTGGCGACACTGGTCTTTGCTCGCAAGACACAATCCGGCATACATCACTCAGCACACGTCGCTCAAAACACAACACCACAAGACACCTGATGTACCGACTCCCCCCAGCATCCCCGTCGTCCTAGGCTCGGACGAATAGGAAAAATGCCAGGCAGGTAATTTCATAGGTCCCTACTAAGCTATCTACATATCCTGCAAACCAGACAAGGCTCGCTCTTTCGTCATTCGCCATCTCTCATTAACCCAGTAATACCCATTTTCCGTAAGCGCCAAGCGAAATAGACCCGTGTCCATCTCACGCAAGACCCCAAGGGGATAAAGAAGAGGGGCGCAGAAAAAGCCATACCCCGGCAAAAGTTGCCATGACTCTATCGCTCCGTATGAAAGAAAACCCCATGAGGCCGCCCAAGCATATGTATCTGTAACGCCTATCTTGCCATCTGCTAAACGCCGACCGCAATACGCCAGTTGCTGGAATGCCCCCAATCTTCTCTGCCCTTTCTCCAGCAAGTTTGCGTGCAAGTACCCAGAATGCAAAATGTGCTACTCGGGATCTTCGGGCTGCATGTGTGTTGTATGTGTCGTCGCGGTGCGTGCCGACGTAAACCAGCGTGAACTCCGGCCGGCTGGCAGCGTGGAAAAGAGGAAAAGTAAAATTAGTGCAAGGTAAGTGTGATGTTCCGTATTTTAAGGTGAGGTATGCTGATACCCGCTACCGAGGTCTGTTTTGTAGTTGGGCGAGCTTGCTGAGAATAAAGGCCCTCTGCTGGACTAGCTTCTGGAGGTCTTCGCTGTGGACAAGCCTCAACTTATCAAGAGCCAGTCGTAGGCTGACCTCGTGCTGCATTTCTGGGCACTCCCACCCCAGAGGATGCAAGAAGTCACAAACTAGGCAGGGATCCTTAGGCGCTCTCGTGATCAGCGATACTGCATCTTCTCTCGTTCGGATACTTATACCTGCCCCAGGAACAGCTCCGGAGGGCTCCCCCGGTTTATCACCATCTCCCTGTCTGACGTTGACATTTCCGGGTTGTTCGGGTTGTCCGGGTTGTTGACGTATACCGTTGGGTTCGTGCTGTCCGGGGAAGCTTGTGCCATTCGGCTGCCGTCCGACTGGGTTTGGTTGCCCGGCTCGTGGGCTGCCATTGACCGCTCCTTGGGTTGTTGAGCTCGAGCCCGAGCCCGAGCCCGGCTGGCTTTTGGCTTTGCTGGCTGGGACTGGGACTGGGACTGGCGTGATATCTGTGGGCGGGGTACGGATCTGGGCTTGGGATTGGACTTTGGTGTGGGCGTCTTGGAGGTACGGGATGCCCGGGGGTTGGGGGGTTGGTATGGGGAGTCGTCCGGGTCCACTTTGCGGGTTTTTGCGAACAAGGCTTTGATGGGGGTTCGGGACTTGGGATTCTGCCCCTCGAGTGAGCTGTTTGCACGGGACGGGTTTTTTTTGAGAGCAGGCTTCGGAGTGACCAGAGAGCCGGTCTTCCGCGTGCTAGCCTTAGTGGGGGTTTTGTTGGTGGGGGTTTTGTTGGTGCTCGTACCTTGTGAACCCTTGCCCTGCGACTTGCGTAAGTTAGAACCATTCACCTCTGACTCACCGCTGGGGCCGATGCCATCCATTTGAGCCTCGTCAGCGCTGGACTCGGCGTCACTTTCGCCCACGAAACTTCCATCGACAGATGCCTGGTCGCTTTCGATGCCAGCAACGTCTTGAGGCTCCTCAAAGTCGAACTTTTCGCTTGTGTAGTTGGCAGCCTATTTATGGTCAGTCAGTTGCAGGTACACAACACAGCAAACATATAGCGACTTACACCGCGCCGACGACCACCACGACCAAGAGTCTCCATGTTACGCTCAGCTTCGAGTCTTGCTTCCTCCGCACGCTTCTGCAGGATTTCATCCCACACGCCCTGGGTAATTGTCCGTTCCTCTGTTTGGAGGTCCTCTGAGAGGTCCCCATCCTTGTCTTGGGCCCAGATACGGGCGAATGCGAATGCCGATTCCGCCGACTTGTCGCCGTCCTGTTTCGTCTCCTCCTGGACCGATCGATCCAAAAGCTTATCAACCGAAGCCGCGTCGTATGTGATGACGCTCTTCTTCTCGCCTTCGCCAAACAAGGCCGCTGCGCCGTGCTTCAAAACAGATTCAACGTCGTTTGTAAACTCTCCCTCCCGTTCGTCCATACTCTCGATTAGGAGATGATCCAAAGCCATTTTCTTGCGGCCTATCTGGAGGATCTTCTCCTCGGCGGAATCCACGGTCATAAGCTGAAAGCAAAGAACTTTCTTTCGCTGACCGATGCGATGCGCGCGGGAAAGCGCCTGGATATCCTGATGGGGGTTCCAGTCGGGGTCGAGAATAATAACGGTGTCGGCCGTGGCTAAGTTGATGCCAACACCACCGGCGCGTGTAGAAAGAAGCATCGCAAACACCCTGGAGTCGGGTGCATTGAATGCGTCAATTCTTTTCTGCTTTTCCATACTAGACTGACTTCCGTCCAAGCGCTCATATCTCATGTCCAAGCTGGCGAGGAAGTCCTCCAGGATGGTCAGCTGCTCGAGGAACTGGCTGAAAATAAGTACGCGGTGGCCACGCTCCTTGAGCTTGGGAAGCATGATCTCAAGAAGAACTAGCTTCGACGAGGCCTCGATCAGATTACGCCGCATCAGATCCGGAGGAGCCGAACGGTCCTCGATTGCCTGGCTGTAGACAAAGGGATGGCAAAGACACTTGCGTAGCTGCATCAGGATGTTGCTGAGCGAGCCTCTCTCGGTAGTCTTGAGCTTCCCGCGAGCAAACACTGAGCGGATCAACTCAGGATTCCGCTCCATTATCGATTTGCAAAGTTTTTCCTGCACGACAGACATCGTGACCGGAATAATGATTTGCGCCATGGTTGGTAGGAAGGTGAGAACCATAGCCTTGGTGCGGCGGAGAAAGTATGGACGGATTAGCTCGTGCAACCTGGGGAGGTTCTCCTCGGTTATCTCCCCAAATTGCTCATCGAGCTTGTTGGCGTTCATCTTGGGGTCGATGAATTGCAAAAGATTGAAAAGCTCTCTCTTGTTGTTCTGGAGAGGAGTACCTGTCAACAGGAGCTTAAATGGGACCCTGAGAGCGCTCAGGGCCCTGTAAAGGCCATTCTCGTCGTTCTTCAAAGCTTGGGCCTCGTCCACCACCATACCCGCCCACTTGACGGCGCTGAACTTATGGCGCGTCTCCGAGTCCTTGATCGAGTCGTAGGACATAATCAGGACATGCGCCTTCATCTCCTTACTGCCCTGGGGGAACAGCTCGTACTGGTAGGCCAAGTTTTGAGCAACTCGGCCACCGTAATACGCCACGACACGAAGGTCAGGGGCCCACTTCTTGATCTCGCGGCGCCAGTTCGCGCACGTTGCGTTTGGCACGACGATCAAGAACGGCCAGATCTTGGGATTGTCCTGGATGAAGCTTGACAGCAAGGCAACAACCTGGACGGTTTTCCCGAGGCCCATTTCATCGGCGAGAATGACACTTCGCTCATGGCGGAAGTTGTAAAGCATCCAGTTGAGACCCTCTAGCTGATAGGCCATCAGCTTTCCACGCTGCAGCCCCTTGGGCTGTTCTTTAACCTCTATTTCGCTAAATTCTGTCTCGCGAAAGGTGTCAATGCGCTCCTGCATCGTGCGCCATGGCACGGACTTGAAGTGTTTACCGTTGAGGAACTCGTGATAGGCCTCGAGGAAAGCATCCCAAAGAGCGCCAGAGTTGGGGGACGGCGGGTCATCCCAGACAACATCATCGTAGCTCAGGCCCTCAAACTTGACCAGTATCTGGATAACATGGAAAATCCGACTCTTGTCATCCTCGAATTTCTCTTTACGGGACATAAGTTTGTACGCTCGTTCCGCCTCCCTCGAGCGCGGAGCCCAGTTGACCGCCAAGATAATATCGGGTGTTATCCACGTATCATGGATGGCGTCCCTGGTAGTCCATCTCAGCAATTGGTCCTTTGCCGTGTCGTCGTCAAACTCGTCGTCAAACTCGTCGTTGTCAGCATTTTCGCCAAACGTGCGGTTCACGAAGGATTTCCGCATCCCGGCCTTGACGATACCATAAACCCAGCTGCCAGGCATCCAGACGCAGTGGTTATATGACTTTTTCTCCCACCTGACCAGGTATTCGACCTGGTCTTCAGTAAAGTCTTCAATTGATTGGCCTCTAGTGTAGCTGGCTCGGGAGATCGGTCTCCAAGCTACCAGCTTATCAGGCTTGAGTTCCTCCGTATCCAGACATTCTTTGCAGAGCCAGTTGATCTGGTACTCCTCAAGACGGTGACGGCGAAGATTCAAAGGGTCATCAATGGCAGGATCACGCGTCTTGATGGGATGTGGAAGGTGCTCGTAGTGCCAGCCGCGATGGCATTTCTCGCAGCGGAATAAAACGGTATCGCCGTTGTTGACCAGTTTTGGGTCAATGGGAGTGACGGGGTCAACACCGTCATTCTCGGCGCGTATCTTTTCCTCCTGTTTCGGAGTCTTCTTCTCTGAGAACCGCGCGCAGGAACGGCCCTGTACGTGGCACACCTGGCAGGTGTCCTCACGTGGGGCACGCGGATCCTTTTTTCTGTGTACGCAAACGCAGAAGCGGCATTGCAGAACGCAGGAGTCAGATGACACCTTGGTGACGCATTGGTCCCGAGTGCTCCGGGCACCAAGGCAAGCTTTGTGCTGCGCACTGGAGCAGCCCTGGCAGGGAATCAGAGCTCCCTTATTCGGGTTCGAGCCTCCATAGCCACAGGAGGTGCAGTTCCAGTGGTGAGCCTTCTTAAAGTCGACTGGGTATGACTGCTGGAAGGTTTCGCGCATGCTGGCCGTCTTGGACACTCCAACACTCTTCTCGTCCTCGATGTAGAAGATTTCTTCGTCCTCATATTGGTTGTCGGTCATATTTTTCGTATTTTTGTTCGCACGGGAAGAACGACGGGTCTCAAACTCGATGTCCGAGTTCTCACCTCGCGTGTATCCACCCATGCGTCCACTCAGGCGTGATCTCGTTCTAGAAAACCTGAGCTTTTTCTGGCGTTTCGGCCGAAGGATGTCTGACTGAACGACAGAGAAGTCGGGATCTTTCAAATCTTGATCTGAGTCTTGAAGTTCATCTCGGTCGTCGTTGCGACCATCTTTGCTCGAAGTCATGCGACCCAGGAAGGCTCTCCTTGTCGCTTGAGAACTCTCGGCCGCAGCTCTTCTAGTCGGGCGACTTCCACTGATTCCAAAGAAAGAGCCAGTTCCGGACTGGCGTGAGCGATAACGCTTAACAACGTCGAAGTCCTCAAAGTCGTCCTCAAAATCGTCCATCTCATCCTCTTCGCCATTGCTGCCGTAGGCACCGTCATCTTCCTTTCTCTTCCTTTTCCTCGAGTCCGCCTCATCGCCACCGTATTGGCCGTAGTGGCTGATGTGGGATGTCTGCGGTATAATTGTTAGTCACAATTGATGTAAAAGGTACGGTTAAGAAAACAACTGGTCGGCATCAAGGGCAAGGCAAATCAGGCTGGGGGTTTTGATGGGGCTGGGTCATGATTTTACACCTGAGAGGACTTGGATGACAGCCGAACAGAATGGGGAAACTAGGTTGCGGTTGCTACCTCGAATGAAGGTGGGACGAGATTGTGAGCTGTGGAAAAAGAAAATCAAGCTGTCTGTTCGGCATGAAGCATGCCGTATGACGGGTGCCGGTCCAACAAGCACTGGGCAGCAACGCAGATAATTTGAGACCGTCGTTACCTGCAACTTTGCAGACTCCGTGATCTTGGGGCAGGGAATAGATATATGGTAGGTGTATTGCTTCATGGGACTGTGCATTTGTGGGTGAAAATAGGTCTCACCATGCTGGATTGCACAAAGTCCTGCTCTGGGCGGCTGAGGCGTGGACAAGGAATCTTGAAATGAGCAAGGCTGGTCGAGACAGCTTCAACTTCGGGCGAAATAGCTCCGTGTATTTTGCAAGAAAAGAACGACGGTGGTGGAAACCAAGGGTAGTCACCTCCGCCGGTCTAGGTGGCATTGGAGTTGGTGTATATCTTGTGAGGAATATCACCAAACTTTGGGGTGCGTGGTGGAAGTGGAGAAGAATTTATGACGGTTGTAGGAATTTATAGGCCCAAACTTCGCAGGAAGGCGCTCGGGGCAGGTCTGCGATGGCAATGCTTGCAAGAGATTCGACGAAAAAGGCAGAGGTGAAGGGAGGAGGGGGGGAGGATCTCTGCACCAGAGCACTCGAGGGCGGGGCCGGGGTCTGGAAGACTTTTCACAGAAAGGCACCCATAAGATCGGACATGGCAATAGGGGAGGGAACACAGTTAGGGTCAAATTAGTGACAACGCAGCTAGGGGCAGTTGTGATGGTGAAAAAGAGGCTTCACCAGCTCAAGCTTGCCCAATCTAGCACGATAGCACCAACTACGTCACTTGACGTTTCAACCCAGAGACAGGTTGAGCTCAAGCTGTTCCAGCCAGCAAACCCACATGCCCCGAACCCAGCCCACGCTCTTTGCCAAGGCTTCCCTCCCTCACCTCCCTTGAGTGATGAGTTTCTGGCAAACGATGCCCAAGCCCTCCCCTCTCTCTCTATGCTTTTAGGCCCCCGTGCTTCTGGGTGAATCTTCTGTACGAAAGCCCTTTATCCACCAATTGCACTGAACCTCGACACTTGACAGGTCCCCCTTTCCCAGCATGTCGCAACCGTGATCAAAAGGACAATAAAATCATGAGAAATGCTAGTGTTCTTACCACAAGTCTTCGACTCCTCCGCGCCGGGTATCTCTCCGCCTCGGGGGTCGCTTCTGGGGTCGTTTCCTCTGCTGGCACCTCGACGCGCCGAAAAGTTGCTCGTCGCCTCCGTGATAACCATGGTAAGGGCACCTCGATGTCGACGGCCCTAACGCGACCTATGATGCCATGAAAGTTTCCGTTCGTGCGGTGATTCGTGATTCCGTCGGTGGAGCCACTGCTGAGTGGAGGGCTCCTCCCATAATCTGCCTCAGGCAAGGCCACATCCGAGCTTAACGGCTGCTCGGGTGGCTCGGGTGTGTTGAGCATCATTGTGTCTGGCGCAGCGTCGGGAGATTCGAGGCCCTCGGATGCTTCGAGTCCTTCGAGCTCTTCGAGACCTCCAAGTGCCTCTGGAGCTTCTGGGAGCTCCTCGTTGTCGGAGAGGTAAGACTGGAACTCGGAACGCGCTCGTTCGGTAATGGTGCCGGTAAACAGCTCATCTTCGGAGCTCAAAAAGCGCTTTCGCCTCGCCATGGTCACTCACGGCGGCGGGGGCCGCGTCCTCGAATAAGGTATAGCAGCAGCAACCTGGGCGCAAAGAGTAAGACTGGCTTGTAGAATAGGGGCTTCAGGATGGCAAACCTATCGCAGGGGTAGTGAGGAGGCTATGGTGCGTGCCGGGTTGGTGGTGGTGGTGGCCATGAATACCAGCAGCTTAGTCGTGAGGATCAAAAGTGGAGGGAACGCGACCCAGTATATTGATTGACGCGTTTTATCGGACTCGATAAGAGGAGCTAGCTCGAGGGATGATTCACGCCGCCCATTGGCCCAAGCATCTCACGCAGGGATATTTTAGTGGGCGGGTTCATTCTCACCTAAAAAATCCCCCCTAAAAAAAAACCCTATATACCTGCGACTGCTGTTTGCATTCGACTCCATATCTCTTTTCTCCGCAAAACGAACCACCAGCATAACACACGACGAAGTTCTAGCATTTTCAGGCACATAATATCTCTCAAGGTTATTCGTACAACTTGGATACTCTTGATGCCCTGTTGAGCCCTTACCCGCCTCCGCGCCCCCAAGCACTACTGCTCCAATACAGCCTTTTTTTTTTTTTCTTCAGGAGAGGAGAATCGCTGTGTGCTACTAGAGATCATTGTCCGAGAGCTCATAAGATACCGCTTCTCAAGTAAAAGCCAATCTCAATCAATCCGCAAGAAAGCGAGCCTGTCAGTAGCCGCATAATACAAACGGCAGTGTGCAGCCCGTCCAAAGCTAGTAGCAGGGGCTAATGCCCTGAACTGGTAGGACGTTCCATAGTCTTACCGAAGTTTGGCATCACATCAAAGCAGTCATGACACTCTCATTAGCCTGCCGTGCTTTGCGGCCCTCCTCTGCGTTGATATGCTCAACGCCAGTTGGTCTCACAGGCCTCACCGGCGCATCAAGAAACGCCACCCTGCTCTCTGGCATCCACCGAGGCATGCGCCGGTCAGAAAGGACTCGGGGACCATCCTCAAGGGCCCCGGAAGGTGAAAAGCCCATGACATATGCCGAGAGGCAACGAGCCCGAGCCGCGATCCCTAAGCCGGCCTACAAGATCAGCAGGGGCAAGAAGGACATCACCGAGTATCCAGACAAGGCTAAGCCTCAAACACGTCGTGCGCGCTTCTTCGATCCTGAATCCGACTTTGGAAAGAAGAGTCTGGTATATCAGCTCAAAACCGGGCAGCTGAACAACGATATACGCGCCCTGGGACAGGCTGACAATAGAAGTGCTTCAGCGCTAGACCTCGGAGGGGGTCCGGAGGCCGGTGACGTCTTCAGCAAGGCGATACGAGAATTCAACAAGGAGCCAGATCGTAAGAGATCCGGGTCGGTTGACGAGTCTTGGGCCGGTCCGGCCCGTTCCAAGGATCGTGGATTTCGCGACGCGAGGGGGTCCACCAGAGGTTCCAGAGGCTCCAGGGAGATGAGAGACTCGAAGGGGCCTAGAGAGACAAGAGGGGGATCTTTCTCGGCCGGTGACGCCCGGTCTTCGGATCGCTCTGGAGGTACGGAGTTTATGAGCTCAAGGGGACCTACGGAGTTCGGAGACTCGAGAGGGCCCAGGGAGCCAAGAGAGTCTAGAGGAGCTCGGGAGTTTGGGGCGCCTAAAGGACCCAGGGAGTTCGGGGGCTCTAGAGGTCCCAGGGAATCGAGAGAACCAAGGGAATCCAGAGGACCCAGGGAATTTGGAGATTCAAGAGGACCCAGAGAGTTTGGCGACTTTAGAGAACCAAGAGAGCCAAGTGAGTTCATCAGGGGGCCAAGAGAATCCAGGGAGCTAAGAGCGAGAGACTCGAACGCCGAGGACTTTTCACCTCGCAGTCACTCCGAGCCGCCAAGAATCACTCAGGACACCTTCGACCTGCGATCACCGCGCGAGATCCGTGAAGCCCGCGAGTACCCGCTATCCATCCCCCACACCACGGCGGCATCGCAGTTCCTATACGGTAAGTCCGTCGTCGAAGCGGCACTCAGAGGCGGGCGCCGGGAGCTGTATAAGCTATACATTTACCGTCCCAGCAACAACTTCGCGTCACGCCGCGAGCAATACGCCAAGGACAACACCCCTCCTGACTTCACGCTTGAAAATCTCGCCCAGGAGAAAGGCATCAAGGTCGTCGTCCTCCGCGAAGAGGGACTTCGTGTGATGGACAAGATGAGCGGCGGCCGCCCGCACAACAACTACGTCCTCGAAGCGTCGCCACTCCCACAGCGCCCCGTCGTTTCCCTCGGCCCGCTCTCCGAAGACGCCGAAGATCCCGGCTTCAGCCTCAACCTCGGCCACCAGTCCGCCGAGGAAGCAGCTCTTATCAAAGCCCCAGCCGACTTCGTCGCCACCCCGGCCCAGGACACGCACCGTCCGCTCGTGGTAGTGCTCCACGGTGTGCTCGACCCGGGCAATGTGGGCGCCATCCTGCGCTCAGCCAGCTTCCTGGGTGCGACGGCAGTCGCGACCACCAAGCGCGGCTCGGCATCCATGACGCCCGTCGTGCTTAAGGCAGCAGCCGGCGCGTCCGAGGAGCTGACGCTCTTCTCGGTCGACTCGGTCGAGCGCTTCCTCGACGAGTCGCGCGCCAACGGCTGGGCGGTGTATGCGGCGGTGCCGCCGCCGCCCGCGGGCAGGAAGCAGTCGCGGCCGCATCTGGATATGAGGGAGGTGGAGGAGACGGATCCGCTGGCCGAAAAGCCGTGCATTCTGTTGATGGGCAGCGAGGGCGAGGGCCTGTCGCGCATGGTTCGCAAGAGGGCCGACTTTGATTTGAATATCCCCAATGTGCTAGGCACATCCGAGACGATTGACAGCTTGAACGTTAGTGTTGCGGCCGGACTGCTGTGCAATGCGTTCCTCAGGGGGAAGGTGCATGCCAAGATGGAGAAGGAGAGGGCGGAGGAGAAGAAGTTTGCGCTGTGGTGAGACCCGCCGATGGCTGAGGGATCTGGCTGTATATCTTGCAACAGTAAAAGGCCACGCTGAGTATGTGAAATCCCATGCAAAATAAGGGAGTGTATCATGTTGTATTATATAGATATCCCAGACATAGAAGATCATGTACACGTATAATATCCATCGAGACTCGAGAGGGTCTCAGGAAAAGGGGTATAGATGGAGACTGTTCCAGACTCATCCTAATTCTGCAGTTGGCTGCAAGCAAGAGTGGTAATGCAGGGTCCATCCCTTGCAGGGGTAGCCTCCAATTCGTGGTTTTGGGTACGCGCCAAAGCTGGTAGCGAAAGAACAAAATCAATGAGCTCCATCCGATAAATGCTCAAAACGTCATATTTACTATTAACAATTAAGTGGCCGTTGCAGAGAGGCAAGCGCTGGGGCCGATTTCTGGTTTTGGACGGCTAGAAGGTGCAGTGAAGAAGGTGGATTGATGTCCCTCCTAAATACCCACCCCTGAACACTTTCCATAAAGCCTCCCGGCCACGCAACACCACCGGGAGCTCCCACAGGCGCCACTCTTGGCATTCGTTGTTTTGTTCGTCCAGAAAGTCAACACCAACACGGCCAGCCAGCACGCTACAGATTCTTGAAACAACCTAATTTTCTACGCGAAGCTGCGTCACAACCAATTAGTTGCTCATAAACTCTCGTGAGCGATTTCGAGAATGGCAAGACTTTCCCTCGGCGATTAACACCGAGCTCGAGCTAGAGCACACCTGGCGTCGTCGACGACATTCCCGGCCGTCTTCGCCATCGACAAGACACCTGCTGCGGTAGATAACCACAGCACACCGAAGGTCGAACGATAATTATACCGATTGCTAAGCAACATAAAAAAAATCCGCATCAATCATCAAAGCAGCACACAAGATGCGCGCCCTCCCTCTCTCCCTCTGGCTCCTGGGGGCAACGCAAATCGAAGCCCACACTCCGTCCCAGTCGCAACCGCAACCTCAGCTCCTCCCGACGGCAATCCGAAAAATGCCCCCCGACCAGGGCGAGAAATTCCACCACTCGTACTGCGCCTTCCCCGACCAGCCAGCCTTTGCGCCCGTCCAGGAGCGTCTCCTAGTTCCGGGAGCCGTCGCGGCGCGCAGCATCCTAGAGGCCGAAATCGAATTGCAGCAGTCGGCAGCGGGCCGTAATTCCTCCAGCTCAGAGGTCGAGATCCTAACAGGATACCGGCCGCCGTTTGCCCTCTCGTTTGGGAGCGAATCCGCAGAAGAGGAGGCACAAGAGAGACGGGTAGCGGCAACAGGGTGGCGCCGGCGCGCGGCCGAGGCTCTAGCCTTTCTCGAGCGCAGACAGTGGGCGTGTCCGACGGGGACGAGTAGCTGCGCGGATATAGGATATCCCAACTCGTGCTGCGGCACTGGCGAGACGTGTGTAGAGGTAGAGGATACCGGTCTTGGCCCGGTCGGCTGCTGCCCGGCCGGGGCGTCCTGCGGTGGCAGTGTGCAAAGCTGCGCCGATGGCAGCATGCCGTGTGCGTCTGATATCGGTGGTGGGTGCTGCATACCCGGGTTTGTGTGCCAAGGTGTAGGATGTAGGTTGTCTTTGTTGCGGAAGAGGGATGTTTTCACGACTTAGCTAACACGATATAGGCGTCCGCTCCGCCTCGGCGACGCCAACTCCCACGCCGTCTCCCACCGGTATCGTCACTCTAACCAGCACGTCTACAACAGTCATTTCCACAAACCTAACCCCCTCCACCGTTGTCATCACAGTCATCGTGACCATCACCCCGTCCCAGACACCCCCAACAACGACCCGTACAACAACTCAAATCATCTCAGCCCCTCTGCCCACCTCTTCTTCGGCCTCGAACGGCCCCGGCGCCCCCTACCGCCCGACCTCCTCGTCGAGCATCATCAACACCTTCTGCCCCACGGGCTTCTACGCCTGCCTCGCCTCCGCGGGCGGCGGGTGCTGCCAGACGGGCCGCGACTGCCAGACGACGAGCTGCCCGCCCGTGGCACTGACGACGATAGTCAATACTAATGGTATTACCGTCGTGGTGCCGGCGGCCGAGGTCCCAGCCGCGACGACGGGGAACTGCGCCACCGGCTGGTTCATGTGTGGCCGCGAGGCAGGCCCGTTGCCCGGGTGCTGTCCCTCTGGGTATAGCTGCGGCACGGCGAGCTGCTCGGTTGTGGAGCCGGCGGGCGGGACGGCGACGGTTGCGAAGGCGGTTCCGGGAGAGGCCGTGAGGATACGAGGTTGGGGTATGTGGGGGATCGTCATGGGTATCATGGGTGTCATGCTGCTTTGATTTTACAAGAGGGTGTTGCATTGCGATGGGTGATTTCAGGAGTCGGGCACGGAGCATGGATGGGGGTAGGCTTTGGCGTTTTGCTTTGCGAGATGATGCCGTTTATCTTGGGCTCTCTGATCAACACCATCAAAGGATAGTGTCGGTTCGTGTAACTTAATTCTAATTTGATGACACAGTCGTCGCTTCGGCACCACGCTCCTCGCAGTACTTTCGTACCTCTTTCCGCAGCATCTCCTGCTGCCGGCGCACTACGCACATGATATCCGAGCATTCCTGCCCGAACCTGCCTTTCTCACCGCCGAAGGCCGAGTACACCAGCACCATCTCGTCCAGCACCGCCTGCAGCTGGTTGGGCAGCCACGTCACGATCGGGCTCCCGCCCGTCGCCGTCGGGTGGTTCGTCTGCTTGAGGATGTACTCGCGCGCGAAGCACCAGTGCCGCCAGCGGAAGTCGCGGACCTGGTTGAGAATCCGGAGCCACAGCCGGCGCGACTCCTCATGAGCCCGCTCGTCCGCCTCTTCCTTCCCATCCAGCCCCAGCGCCCACGCCTTGAGCCCCAGCGCCTCGCTCCGCCCGCGCACCCACCCCAGGAACGCCCGGTGGTTGCTCGGCCGGTACTCGCGGAAGTCGTGCAGGATCTGTGTCAGCGGCGTGTCAGGCATAGGCACGCCCAGCAGGTTATCAACGAGCGGAATCATGCTGTCGTTGGCGCCGCTCTCGCCGCGGAACGACATGCGCGTACCCCCGCCGTCGGCCCCCCCGTCGTCGTCATCATCGGGACCCGCCACCCCGGCGTACAGCACCCCGCGCGGGAACATGCTCTGAGCCGTGATGCCAAAGATGAAGGTCCGGAACGAGGTGTACTCGCGCGGGCGCGAGCGCCGCCACATGGTATCCATGGCGACGTTGACGGCGGTGAGGGCGGTGAGCACGGTTTTGAGGGCGGAGTGCAGGGCGCTGCGCGAGCCGGTGGTGCGGGCTGCTAGCGCGCCCAGCGCGCCCTGCACCAGCGGCGCCGAGTGCCGTACCATGTCGATGTGAACGAGAACGAAGCCCGCTTCCGACGAGTCTGGGTCGAGTCCGTGCTCAAAGGCGCGGATCAGGCGGACGTTGGAGGGGGCGAGGCCTAGACTCGGGTCCGCGAGGCGGTAGTTGTAGAGGGCGTACGAGCCAGCGTATTCCATGAATGGTTTGAAGTCGCAGCTGGGGGGGGGGTGGGGGGGGGGGGTTAATTGGGGGTGGGGGTGTTTAGAAGGGATGATGATGGCTTACAGGGCAGCACATCGAGCAATGGGCCTTGAGATATTCGCCGGCAAGGTCTCTCGCCCCAGTCCATATGGCTCACCAAGCATGAACCTCTGGTGACACGGCTCGAGGAGGTACGCAGAGGCAAGGAAGGAATAGTCGCGGTAGAGGGCATTCATCAATGGCAGGTTGTCCTTGTACTTGTCGATGCAGTCGGTGAGCTCTGGAAGCTCATTCGTCACGGTCTCGCCCAGCTTCCCGTCGGCCAATAGACCAGGCTCGCCCGACAGCGTCTTGATAGGCATGCGCTGGAGGATGAATTCGAGAGGGTCGAAGTCGGCGGGAAGGGACACGATGGGGTCTATTCGAGGAAGAAACCCCCTTGTGCTCGAGACCATGAAGGCAGGGAGGGAGACATCGTCGGTCTGGAGGTCATCTAGGACCCGAAAGTCGTCGGTATTGTCGCCGAGGGATCCCATATTGGTTTGTCGATGACTTCCAGGAGCAGTGAGTACGACAGAAAAATATTATCCGCGAGGGGCTTAAAGATCAGGGAGAGATCAAAGAGAAAAGCGACAAGCTCTGGCCCAACAGAGCGCATATATAGGCCGTGGCCGGAATGGATTCCGGCATTAAAGCTTCCAACATTTCTTTCTTTTTTTTTTCCAATCAGCCACCCTGCCATGCTTTCCCTCGGACCTGGTCCGCTGGATTTCTCTTTGTCATGGTGGAGTGAAACCTAAGATAGAGAAGAACGAGACACGAGACCCAGGCGACCTGGTGATCGGAATCCGCCATCCACACCGCCCCGACACACAGAGAGCCGACAAGCAAGAGGAACGATATATTGAGTGTTCTTGGTATATTTCGCGTGTATTTACTGTGACGAAACGGCGTTAGCATGCTTAAACCATGCCGTCAACTTAAACTTCAGCCCAAACCCTGTCTACGGCCTAATCCACCTTTGGCGCACGGATGGAAGGTTGGAAGGTGTGAGGGCTCTTTCAACGGTTGAGGGGGTGCCTGTTACCCAACTTGCATGTGGACATGACGGATGGATTGATGTTCGTTGAGTAATAGAATCGTTGTGCCCCACAAATCTCCGGCCTTAGCCGGCCTCAGCCGGCCTCGAAGAATTAAAACGGCCGGCGCAATTCCGGCCGTTGCATCCGGCGACCGGGATGCAAAACGGAAGGGCGTTTCATCAATCCCATACACTGGAAACTTGCAATCCAGAGAACGGCCGGCAGATATGACGTAATGGGGTATATGGCTGGTTTGCGCGCAACCTCTGTTCACTAAAGTATTCCAAGACCGACGGGAATTCCTGTGTTACGTGGGATTACAATTCGTTCCCTGAGAACAGGCAACGTGAGGCTGTTAGGTTGGCGGAATATCGGTTGTTGGTATAAAAGCCAGGACGCTCCGCTATCGGTCTCGTCTCCAAGCCACAACGATGCATTGCGTGCTTGTGCTTGAACTGGAGCATTCATTTCTTGAATAAAATATTGGCATCCACTTCGCCGACTCCTATTCCTCAATGCATGGGTGGCACCAATTATTAGAATAAAACCCCGCCCGCTAACCTCCAAAAGCCCCGGCCCGACCCACACCACCCCGACCACCTACCCGGCACCGCCTGCACTTGAGCATGGCCGACCCGTCCACGGCGCCCCCGCTGGCCCGCGCGTCGGTGCAAGCCGCGCACGAGCTGATCAAGCCGTTCATCCACGAGACGCCCGTGCTGACCAACAGCACCCTCAACCTCCTCGCCTCGACCCCCCGCCCGCAAGCCGCCCTCTCGGGCACCGAGTGGGCCGCCCGCACGCCCGCCCAGCCCGTCCTCCGGTTCTGGTTCAAGTGCGAGAACCTGCAGCGCATCGGGGCCTTCAAGGTCCGGGGCGCCTTCCACGCCATCGAGCGGCTGAAGCAGGAGCCCGGGTGGGCCGAGGCGGGGGGCCGTGAGAAGGGGGTAGTGACGCACAGCTCGGGTACGACCCCTTCTCCCCCCCCATCTCATCCCACAAGCCCCCTTCTCACCCCGTCCCAGGAAACCACGCCCAAGCGCTCGCCCTAGCCGCGCGGACCAACAACATCCCGGCGCACATCGTCATGCCGACCATCTCGGCGGCGCCCAAGATCGCCGCGACCAAGGGGTACGGCGCGACGGTCGTCTTCTCGGGCAGCACCTCGACAGAGCGCGAGGCCGCGACCGCCGAGGTGATCGCGCAGACCGGCGCGCGCTTGGTCCCGCCGTACGACCACCCCGATATCGTGCTGGGGCAGGGCACCGCCGCGCTCGAGCTGCAAACCCAGTTCCAGCAGCTCACCTCGGATTCGACCAGGTCTCTACACGCCATTATTACCCCCTGCGGCGGCGGTGGATTGCTCTCCGGTACAGCGCGTATGTAACAACCCCCCTCCCCCCCTCTTCCTCCAAAACTACAGCCCCTGAAATCACCAACTCACCACTCTTCCCACCCCCAAAGTCGCTTCTGAGGGCACCCCCACCAAAGTCTTTGGCGCCGAACCCTCCTTCCAAGGCGGAGACGACGCTCGCCGCGCCTACTACTCCGCCTCGGGTGAGCGCATCCCCGCTGTCAAGACGCTTACCATTGCCGACGGCTTGCGCACCCCCGTCGGTGTTGTGCCTTGGTCCATCATCTACAAGCGGCGGCTCGTCAGCGGCATCTATGCCGTGAGCGAAAAAGACATCAAGGCTGCCCTGCGCCTGGTCTACGAGCGCATGAAGCTTGTCGTCGAGCCGAGCGCTGTTGTCGGCTTGGCCGTCGCCTTGTTCAATGAGGAGTTTCGGACCATGGTGGAGGAGGAGGGAGGAGAGGAGGGGTGGGACCTTGGAGTCGTGTTTAGCGGCGGGAATGTTAGCTTGGACGCGCTCGGGAAGCTGTTTGCATGAGTTAGTACCGGCGGCCCCCACATTTCTCATAGGTAAAGACCTCCATTATCAGCCCGCCATATATACACGTCGTACAGCTGAGTCCCAGAATTAAGAAAACGAGTCCGAAGGCTTTTTTTAGTCCCCTTTTTTTTCCCCCGAGGTATCCCGTCCTAGTGACTCGAGGGCGACCCGAACTGCCGTTTGCTACCCGCCCAGTGTCAAAGGGTTTCAAACAGTTGTTGAACCCCAAAAATCACCATTCTCATCCCACCGGTACCACCCATCCAGCTTACTTCTGGTTCTCTGGGCGCAGAGAGCTAGGAAAGGTTAGCCAGGCCACTTATCAGAGGGAGACATGAATACGTACCGGACAGCCTTGCCGGCAACCCAGATCTCAAGCTCGCGGATCTCCTTGAGCTCAGCCTCATACTTCTCACGGTAGTCGGGCTGCGAGTTGTACTCGAGCGAGCGCTTGGTCTCCTCGCCGGTGATGACCGAGTCGTAGAGGTCGTTGAAGACGGGCTTCAGGGCATCCTTGAACTTGGGGGTCCAGTCAATGGCACCACGGCGGGCGGTGGTGGAGCAGGCGTCGAACATCCAGTCCATGCCGTTGGCACCAATGAGGGGGTAGAGGGACTGAGTAGCCTCCTCAACGGTCTCGTTGAAGGCCTCGCTGGGGCTGTGGCCGCGCTCACGGAGAACCTCGTACTGGGCGAGGAACATACCGTGGATGCCGCCCATGAGGCAGCCGCGTTCGCCGTACAGGTCAGAAAAGACCTCCTTCTCAAAGGTGGTCTTGTAGAGGTAACCACTGCCGATGGCAACGCCAAGGGCAACGGCCTTCTCCTCGGCCTTGCCGGTCACGTCCTGGTAGACGGCGAACGACGAGTTGATGCCACGGCCCTCACGGAAGAGCGAGCGGACGGTGCGGCCGGAGCCCTTGGGGGCGCAGAGGATGACATCAATGTCTGTGGGGACCTCGACCTTGGTGAGGTCCTTGAAGACGGGCGAGAAGCCGTGGGAGAAGTAGAGGGTCTGTCAACCGAGTTAGGCTGGATCTCTCATTGGGAGGGCGAGTCAAAGGATGAGCCAACATACCTTGCCCTTGACGAGCTGGGGCTTGATGGCGGGCCACGTCTCGCTCTGAGCGGCGTCGCTGAGGAGGTTCATGATGATGGTACCGCGGCCAATGGCCTCGTCAACCTCGAAGAGGTTCTTCCCGGGAACCCAGCCATCTTGCTGAGCATCCTTCCACGACTGGCCGTTCTTCCGCACGCCGATGATGACGTTGAGGCCGTTGTCGCGGAGGTTGAGGCCCTGGCCGTGACCCTGCGAGCCGTAGCCAATGAGAGCAAGGGTGTCGTTCTTGAAGTACTCCTGCGAGGGGGCGAGCCCGAGTCAGTGGTCTGCCGTCAGATTTCAGATGGCATGACGGTTTTTATGACTCACCAAGAGCTTCTCTTTGGGCCAGTCGGCACGCTCTACAAGGGACGAAGATACGCCGTCAGCCACCAGCACCAGAAAGGAGGCGAATGCCAGGTAAATGACTGTCAGGGGAACTCACCATAGACATCCTCCTTCGAGCCAGCGAAGTCAATTGTCTTGACGCCGCGGACCTGCTGCCGCATGGGACGGGCAACGGGGGCAGCGACGGCGGTGACGCGGACGGCAGCCATGGCCGACACGAAGGTGCGGCACTGGACGGGCGACGCCAATTGGCGGCCCAATGGGGCACGGAGAGCCTTGGAAAAGGTTCTGGAGGCCATTTTCGATGGAATTTGAGTGGGGATGCTTTGGGAAAGGGTGGTTGTGGAGGGAACTCTGGGAGCCAAACGGTTTTATGCTTCACCGTCTGGGTAGTGAATGTGAGCAACAGAAATTTGATTTTTTTCTTCCGGCTGCTGCGAGCACCCAAGCTCTCACCGACTTCGGTCACTGCAAGGTTGGGTGTGGGGCCCTGTGGTGGGGGAGAGCTCCTCATGAGATTGCTGATTGGCTATACCGTGTGGGGGACGACCTGGGCCGAGCCAGGTCTGCAGCGAGGGCCCCCCGCCTGTCTGAGCAATGCCGCGAGTTCGTAAGCGGTTGTCGTGCTAAAACGGGGGCCCACGATGGTTTAGGTAAGACCTCTCCAGGACCCTCTGGCTCCTACGCGCTGCGCAAACTGGCCGAGATAACTCTTTACACACATTGCGCACACCATGTCAGACACGCAAACGCAAGTCTAGATCCCAAACGCGGCCTGGCCTTGGAACAGAAGCTGGCTTGGCACTCTGCGAGTTGAGCTGACGAAGACGCTGATATCTACGATCCCTGGTCCATTCTTGTGCAAATGCAATCAATACATACCTAACGCAGCAAATCAGACCAAAAACAACAAGACCAAATAGAAAAATGCCCGCAAAACCCAGATTCAGGACGTGATCGTGAACACGAACGCCCCCGCGAGATTATCGCATCTATGCCATTTCCATGTCGCATTCCACTCGAGGGTGGCTGCCCATTCTTCCACACAGCCCACGTCCCAGCATCCCCACGACCCGCGAGGGGCCCGCTCTAAACAGTCCCCCCTTTATATAAAGTCCAAGTTGCTGCTTCGCCGTCTTCACTTGAGCACCCGATCAAAGGTCTGGCCCTTGACGGAGCCGCCCCCCATGGCCGATCGCACGTTGCGCTTAAAGCCCTCACGGTTGAGCCTCAGATCCTCAGCCGCTTCCTTGTTCAGCGGGTCGCTCGCGTTTGGCTCGAGGAAGAGGAACTGCAGTCCTACGATGACGGCATTCAGGTTGAGCACCGGCTTCCAGTCCTCGCGCAAGATGTTGAGGCAAACCTTGCCCTCGAGGTCGATGTTGGGGTGGTAGATCTTCTCGCGGCACTGCACCTTGGGCGGCTCGTGCGGGAAGTTGGGCGTGATGTTGAATGTGAAGCTGAACCGGCCGCCCCGGTACATACCCTCATCCGGCTCGACGTATAGAATGAAGCTCAAGATGTTGTCAGGGTCCGGGAAGTCCGTCGTCATCGTGGTGCCCAGCGAGAGTTCCGACAGATCTGGCGGGGGATGCATCCGTCAGCCGATAACTCCGACGCAAGTCGAGTACACAACGGTCTTCATGATGGGCCCAAGGGATCTAATGCCAACAGTTTTATCTCACCTTTCTGGACTCGTAGTTGCGCCGCAGTCACCTTCTTCTTCTTCCCGCCCGCTGCGCCCTCGGCGTTCTCAGCCTTCTGCTGCTCCTTCTTCTGCAAAATCTATTAGAGACGGCGCGGAGCCAAGCGTCGCATCCAGTTCCAGAGCCATACCATGGACCATATTTTCAACATCGTGGCGGTTAGCGCGAAGTCGCGGGTATCTTGGGCGTTGATCGCGAGATATGGTGGGATAATGGCCGGATTGCGAAATGGCAGGGGACCAGATCGAGCCGATGGAGGTGTGCCTGGAGGAGCTGTTCGCGATGCAAGCAGAAGGAGAGGACACCCAACGACCAGCAGCAACTGCAAATACTGTCGCCTAGTGTGGCGGGTTGCTTTCGAGTGGCTCAATGAAAGAAAGAAAAAAAGGGCCGTCAGACACCCAAAACCCAACTCGGGTCGCAAACTCGCAACGAAAACTAGGCAAGGTTGGCTGCGATGAAGGACCCGCTTTGAAGTTGCCCCGCGGCAGCGTGGGGAGGGGAATCGAACTTCCGGGGTGGCCTCACCAGGCAGGCATTAACCCCGGTATACCGATAGCGCTGCCTTGACCCCGCGATATGGCGTTTGTCCCTTGTCCCCGCTGCATAATTCTATCACCGCCAACTCGCCTTTGATGACAAAAAAACATGTGTTTCTTTCAAATGTTCCGCCAAAGCTTGTCTTATCATGACAACAGCTATTTGAGAACCTGCCAACACTAGTAGCCCTTGAGATATCAATTTACCCATGCCATCAACAACACCGAAACCCAACCTATATGCCGTAACCGGGTATCTCAGTGAATGAATCGGAAACGCTCGCCCAGAGCCCATTCCCCCTCCTAGCTTGCATAGCAGATTCCATGGAACCCCCTATTCTAGGAAATTCCATCTTACTTGTCCAATCGAAAATAGCCACTGACCCCCTCAAACTCCGTCAACCCCTCTCCCAATCCCTTCGCATCCCCGTAGTACCGCAACCTATACACGCCAACCTCCGTCCACTCCTCCGTCTCCCATTCAATCGTCACCTCACTTGTTGCTAGCACCTCACTCACCCTGCGCCAGCTATACACTAGCCCCCAATCCCCATCATCTCTGACCCTCTCCCATTCCCCGGTCCCCGCCATCCTCTCCACCGCCGCAAACGTCCCCTCTAACCTCAGATTATTCCTCGGGTTCGCACCCACAAACACCGCACTCACCTTTTGCCCGCGCTTGTATGCCGGCTTCACATCCGTCAGGACGGCCCCAAATCCTTTGGTAAGCGTTGCCCCGTCGCGCACCACACCCGTGATGAATGATAGCGAACGGTTTGAGTGGTCGGGAGGGAAGAGCCCGCCCTCATGCCGGGGTGGGGCAGAGGCGCCCGCGCTTAGGAATGGCAGCAGCGACAGCGTCACGTTGATATAGGCGGCAAGTGTGTGCGGGCCGTACAACGTCGAGGCGCCCTCGTAGCGCTGGATGCCATATTCTTCCTCGGTTGTGATGTAGTGCGTGTAACTGTTGGCCGGACCACCGAGGACGACGATGGGGGCTGGGGAGGAGGGTTGAAACAGGGCGGACGATGTGCTGTGCACGGCTTCCTTCCAGCGACGGCCGGCCATGGTTGTTGCTTCGCCGGGACTGATGATCATGAAAAGCTGGCCGACGCGGAAGACTTGGATGTCGACGACGTTGGGGGTCCATTGGTAGGGAGTGTACATTTCACCGACGTCGAGGAGGACCGGTTTGGGGCTATGGCACTCGCGTTGCTCGGTGGTTGGGCTCTTGAGAAGGGCTCTGACGACCCGCCATATCGGCGATGTGGTCTCCTCGTTGCCGTCATGTTGGGTGAAATCGAAGGCGCCAGGCCCATCCGAAGTTCCAGCGGCGAACGAATACCCGAGAGCCGCCGGACATGTGGAGGCCAATGAGCCGTTGGGGAGGAGGAACGAGAACCCAGACATGTTGTGAAATGTGTGGAATGACTTGACCCACGACCCACGGACGGGAACTAGACTCAACTCAAGCTGATCGTACAGGGCCCGCGCTGGCTCAAACTGCCGCTTTCCAATCTCAAAGCAGGAGCTTTGCCCATTGTCCTTGGCCCTGAAGAATGGCCCCCTGGCGTGGCAATACTGGGATTTGCCATCACTGCAGGTGCTGTTCTCGAAGCTGCACATCTGATCCGAGCCGTCCTCGCACCAGGCGCCAAGGACGTTCGGACTGGTGTCGCCCACACTAGCCTGTGAAAACCCGGCCACGAAGCCTTCTGCTGCGTTTTCGTCGCCACGGGTGCTCTTCTCAAACAGATAGGCCGCGACGCCCTTGTTATCACCGGCGATGAGGGTATTATTACCCAGCATCGAGGTCCCATGGACGGGGAACCAGGTCAAGACACCAATATTCTTCCTATCCGATGCACGCTGGAACTTGAGCAACGTCAAATCTTTCTCCACGGACCCATCATCCTCGGCGCTGGAGGTATATCTGGCGCGCTCCTCGGCGGGGTTCGCCAGGTAGGCAAACAGGCTGCGGTTAATGTTTGCGCCGAACACCTTGGTGGTGCCCACACCCAGGTATCCCGGCTGCAGACTCTCGTGGGCGCGCCGGATAGACAGGACCGCGCCGTCAACAATAGCGCGATACCCCTGGCGGTCAAACCCCTTGCTGGTGACCTGGGGAAGCAGATAGTTGAGCCAACCCCCGGGTCCAGAATGCGAATGCGTGCCTGTAACGGCGACGTTGTGATGGTCATAAACATCATAGGATAACCCAAGCTCCCTTAAGGCGTTTAGAATCCCATAGCGGATAGCCGTGTCACCCGACTGAATGTCTAAGACCAGGTAGACAAACCGGTCTTCAGGGTGGTCGATACTGCCAACAATGAAGGCACGAGAATACAGCCGCTGGCGTAGACCGGTGCCGACCTGCTTCGGGTCTGCGTAGCCCATCAGGTTGATCTCGACGACAGGGCCGGTGATATCGGCTTTCCCCACGCCGATGAGGTACTCGTCCCCGAGATCCTGGGCCACCTGGGACCATCCGTCGCCACCAACGCAGGCGAGCTTCCAGCGCTTCAAGACGTCCAGCGCAGATGTGTCAAGCAGCAAAATAGTGAGAGAGAGTACGACGGCAATGAAGTACAATGCATTTTGCAGCGAGATGGGGCGCCTCGGACCTGTCGACGATGAACTCAGGGTCGTATCGAGGCCGTCCCTGTCATCCGCATCATCCGCATCGTGACTAACGAGGAGAGGCTCTTTTTCGACCCGGGTTTCGTCTTTCTTGGAATCCATCATGGGCAAAGTCCCCTTAAAAAAAAAGAATAAATGGGTCAGCGGCGCGGCATACTAGGTGACTCGACCTGTGAGAAATATCGCGACTACTTTGACGCTCCCGGGCTTATCGACGGCCATATGAGTTTTAGGCTCTGCTGGTGCTGACCCCAGCGACACGGGGTCAGGTGCAGGCGCGAGCAAAGGGAAAGAAAGGGCTTGGCAGGCTGTCGTCATGGCTTTGGCTGGAAAGCGCCCGATTCGCAGTTGCAACTCTGTATCACCACCCCATCCGTATTTCTATCAAGACTGCTCGCTGTGTAAATACCGGGATCAACAACGCAACTACAACTCTACAATCACCAATAGTCGGAGTAGATGATATAATGAGAATACAGGCTTATTTTCCGTATTACCAACACTTCACGTTTTTAAATTGTCAATTATGTCGAGGTTGGCCGTGGGTTGTGCTGTCCTGGGACATGTTAGCCCCGAAAAAATGGTCTCACATTGCCCCAGGTAGCTTCAGAATAGCAGTCTCAGACAGCCACTGATAATGATATGATGATTCAGATGATTGGCCGCGAATCCTCTGCTTGTCAGACCCAATGAGAAGGGCAGGCCAATGCTGTTTCGGGCTTACCCACCAGAGCCCGACCGCTTTTCCGCATCTTCAACGAAACACAACCACCCCAAACTCAACCGAACACTGTCTCTCGATGCTCCATGACCTGACGCCATCGCATGGATCCATACTACCAATTCGGTTCACCCCGAGCCAAGAACCACCCGCGCCAACGACTCTCGCAGTATTTCAGAACATTAGTGAAGCTAGCTTTCGGACATCCGTGTCCCGTCTGCCAATCTCTAAACCACAGCCCGCCCTCTAAAAGGGGCCTGTCCAGAATAAAGGCCAAAGGCTCAGTACCGGCCTTCCAAGGGTCCCGAGATGCCGGTTGTAAGGTCTGCCGTATGGCCCTAGATGCCGTCAAGGCATTTCAGCGAGGATGGTGCAAGGCCTATTTCGCCAATGGGGAAATAACACTAATGTTCGCGAGGAACAACACGCTGCAGCTGTGGCTAGATCGGCCGTCGTTGCCATCCGGGGGCGCGGGGTGGGATACCTTGACCGTCTTTCTGGCCCTTGGTATGGTTGAGCTCATAGAGATGACATAGATGAAGACTAACATAGTGGAAACCTGAAGATGACCCAGTAATACCGCGGTTCAAGCTAAAAGGGCCTCTTGCATATAGTACTAGCATTATTGCCGATACCCGGACAGATGAAGCTTTCAGGCGAGTATCATCCTGGCTTGAGGATTGCTTGTCCAAACATGACGGCTGCAAGACAGTCAATGGAGGATTCATGCCGAGCAGGGTGCTGGACCTGAGGCTGGCCGACGAGTACAAGTTGATACTTGTCCCTACTAGCCGCCTTCAACGATCAGCGGCGTATGCTTGCCTGAGCTATTGCTGGGGTAGCGACCTCGATGGGGTGGCGACGACTGTCAAAGCCAATGTGCAAGCACACCAACTCGGTATTTCGCTGATGACCCTCCCTCGGACGATTCGAGACGCAGTAATGGTTGCTCAGAAGTTGGCTATTCGATACCTTTGGGTAGACGCCCTCTGCATCATCCAGGACGACGGGGACGATTGGGCGCGTGAGTCGGCTCGCATGTGCGACATCTACTCGAATTCAAAAATCACCATCGCGGCACATCGGGCTACCTCGTGTAAGGACGGGTTTCTTGGAGAGCAGATTCAGGGGCAGCCAAGCTGGCAACGCGAGTTTAAGACCAAATTTGGGAAGAAGTATCCAAACGCAAGCTCGAGAAATATGCTTTTGCGCTTGGGACACCCACCTATGGGCTCCCCATCTCCCTTGGACACCCGGGGATGGGCTCTCCAGGAATGCATCCTTCCAAGGCGGGTTGTGCACTATACCGACGAAGAGTTGATCTGGGAGTGCAACACGCGTCATTTTTGCGAATGTGGCCATGTGGAAGGTCCCCAGGATGGCGGTGAGACGCGGAAAGTGAAGACGCAAATCAGAAAGAGCGGTGGAATCAGAGGAGGCAATCCAAATCCAATCAGCGACCCAACCATCGAAGGGTGGATGCAACTTGTGGAGAGATATACAGAGAGAAGGCTCACGTACTCATCCGACAGGTTGGTCGCCGTTGTGGGACTTGCGCAGATGGTCCAGGCCTCATCGACAGGCACAATGGACTCGGAATACCTCGCAGGCCTCTTCCGCAAGGCATTGCCGCGCCACTTACTCTGGATTGCCGGCGGAAATAGCGTCACACTGGAGGGAGCCCTTCCTCGGCCGTTACCCCCTCGCGCGCCCAGCTGGTCCTGGGCTTCCATCGACGGCCGAGTCCACTTTCCAGGCGAGCTTCATTCCGGGTGGGAGGACGCAAGTATTGTTATAGACCACGATCGAAGCTTCTGCTACCCAACCAAGGGAGCCGCCCATGACCCAACCGTTACGGGAGAGCTATTGCTAGAAGGGCTTGCGGCTCCGGTCAAGCTGATCACGGTGGAAGCCCGATTCGACAACCCAATGGAGCGACATAGCATGGGCTGGGCGGCCACTTGGATGGACAGGTTGACATATGTTTGGGCGCAGGATGGTTCCAGGACTAAAGTTGCCTGCGACACAGCGCGCGACCCGGAACTGAGGTTTGGGGACAAGGGCCACGGATGCTGGATTAGCGATGACCACCGCTGCAACAGATGTAAAGCCGACTCTTGGGACCTGGGCATGGAATACTGCGTTTTGAAAGTGGCGACCTATTACAACGAAGCTGGGTCTCCCTTTACGCCAGCGGAATACTTTCTTGTGCTTCAGCGGTCAGTAACTGTGAAAGGGGCCTGGGAGAGAATTGGCTTGGGCGAGATCAAGTTGCGCCAGGACAAGGCCAAAACAGAGGGGGATTTGTTTCGAGAAGCGAAGACCCAGACGCTTCGAATAGTGTAAACTAGTGTACTAATAAGACCAAATTTGAAATCAATCGGAGGGGGTTTAATAAACAGATGTGGTGCATCAATCCATGCCGAGGTTGTTTGTTGTCTTGCGACAAGGAGTTATTTGCAATCGATAGACCCCGCCGCCTGTAAATCAACCCTACCTTAGGCTAAACCCCGGGGTGGCATCCCCCACAGTGGAGACAATTTTTCAACATCGCGACTCAACAACCTCTGCGAGCTTCCTCATGCAACCGCGTCCGCACTTGACCCGGCGCAAAACCAAAAGCTTCACCAGTTGGCCTCACAATACGCCACCAAAAATCCGGAACCTTTAGAACCGGCTAAAATCACCCGCCAGACACACATTGACCAAACAAAAGAAGAACAAAAAAAACACCAACATCTCACCACCATCCACCATCACCAACCATGCCATCCATCACCACAATCCACGACTCCCTCCCCTGTAGGCCCCGTCCCCGTCCCCCTCACCGACATCAAGTGAGCTAACCCCTGGACAGATATCGACCCGGAACCAACCCCCTCCTCCTTAGCCGCCGCCCACGCCCTGATAGCCGCCGAACGCTCCCTAGTGCCCGACGACCCATCGCACGCGCTCCTCCCGCCCCCACCGACCCCCTCGGCCTTCCAGACCCCGCTCCTCACATCCGAGCTCGCCCGCGCCGCCTCAGGTACCAGGCTCTCCGCGCTGGACCTCTCACGCTACGAAGCGCCCACCGTCCCCGCGCAGGGGACGACCGCCCCCGCGGACCTCTCGGCCCTCCTAGCTCGCACCTACGCCGCGCAGACCTACGTCTCGTCGCGGCGCACGCACCTCGCGCTCCTGGACACGTACGGCAAGAACGCATGGCTCGTTGGCAACTGGCAGCTTGAGGGCGAGGTTAAGGCGCTGGAGCGGGAGCTGGCCGAGACAAAGCGGGCGATTGACGTGGTGACGCTGCAGCGCAAGGGAGCGCAGGACGAGGCCGGGCCCGAGGTCAAGGGGCTCGAAGAGACGTGGAGGCGCGGGGTGGCTCGGGTACTGGAAACTGAGGCGGCGGCCGAGGGGGTCAGGAGAGAGGTTCTGGAAGTACGGAGACGGGGGTGAGATACGATGATCACAGAGTAGAGTGGATCATGAGATGAGGAAGAGTTATATTGTACAAAAAAGACCAAGAAGTGGGGTATTTGCGGATGCCAAAGCTACATGGCAGGACGGACACACGGAGTTTCTTCACTACACGGCGTTGGGAACGGAGTACGGCATCAGGAAATTTCTCTATAAAACAGCGGAGTTGGGTGTTAAGTTAGCATAGGAATGCTTCGGTAGCGGCTAATGTAGCCCTGTTACTGCTGCTGCCTCTGCAGGTATCTGATGGCAGCTAGTCCTATGAGCAGACAATCTCCGTCAAGTGAAGGTTTGCTTAATCCTCAAACGCCATCCTCCCTCCCCGGTAAAACCGCAATCTTTCCATCCTTGTCTTTGTTCACCATATTTGGCCCGTTAGGTAAGGTATCTTAGGAGCTCCCAGCGAACTTCTCTTTTCCCTTAGCCCCGCTCATAGCCGCAGGCCCGGCGACTGCCTAAGACACCTGCAGAGGATCCATCTCCTCCACACCCGACTTAACGCCTACATACTTGGTTCTTCTCATGATACCCTCGACCGGACCAAGCAGTCGCTGAAATGCCGATTTTCCGAGCGTTGCTACCTTGACCTCGGTCTGGCTCACTACACTGGCGGCACGGGGTGCATCGTTCAGCAGCGCAAGCTCGCCAAAGAAGTCACCCTTTTTGTAGTGCTTGACCGGGGTCTCGTTGCCCTTCCTATATGCAACCGCCTCGCCAGACTCTAGGAGAAAGAAGGAGTGTCCCGGGTCGCCCTCGCGGATAATGGTGTGGCCCGGGGGAAACTTCTGGCTCTCGAGGGCATCCGCGATCTTGGACCGTTCATAAGGCGTGAGGCTGGACAGCAGAGGTACCTCTTCTAGGAAGCTCTCGTACATACGCCGGCGGGCAAAAGTCGACTCCATCAGAATCCGGCGGAATGTCACGCGGTCGAGAGCCCAAAGTGTGCAGTGCGGCTCGGCTGAGATAACGGTAGCGGCACGGGGCGCGCCGTACATCAAGGCAAGCTCGCCAAACGACCCACCCGCCTCAATCTTGCCGACAAGTTGCCCCTTGCCATCCGGTCCTACCTGTAAGGCGCCGGTAGGGTTGACATAGACATCAAAGGATCCCTCCTCGACCACATAAAAGAAATCACCGGCGTCGCCTTGTATAATCACCTGAGCTGAGATTAGAATTCGCGAAGATCGCCCAACGGTTTGCGAAGAGACAACTCACTTTGATCCCCTTGGTGGGGATCGGTTTCTCTACCAAGGCGCCCAGGATCTGCGCGCTCTGCTCATCGTCGAGATGACTAAACAAGAAGTTGCCGCCGATGGCATGTTTCAGCCGTTCTAATTGTTCCGGCGACTTGGGGTGTGAGGGGGGTGTCCAGTTGTCATATGTGTCGGCCACGGGCTTGAGAGATTCTGCTGACACCGAAGTACGACGAGCAAAGTTGTACTGGTGTGGATAGCCTTCCGGGTTTGGCGGTGGGCTCCTCAAGCCAGCGGTTGGTGGGTCGTAGGCAGAGTCGGCGCCAAAGGGTCCGCGGAAGGCGGCGCCGCTACCAAAGTTCGGAGTTGTTGGCGAAGTGACAATGTCATTCTCGTCTTCCTCAATAACCCTATGCATGGCACCCGTATCAACCCTGTTGGAGCCAAACGGGTTGGAGTTTGCCCCGAAGGGACTGGTGAAGCCGGCACTCGACATGGTCCAATGTCTGTCACGGATATCTGACAAGGCAATGAGGTAGAGTTTGAGGATTGCTGCCGTCCCCCGTGTTAGAGAAGCCACAGACGTAGCAGGGGCCGAGGTAGACACCTACCCCGTGGTCGGCTGCTTTCAGCACTCTGATAAACGCTCGATGTTCGTTCAGCGGGTTTGAGCGCCGGTGTATAAGTAACCCGGCCAGGTCCTAATAATTTCCAACACTGTTCCCGACCATATGGTTGGGGCGAAGGGGAGGCGGTGCGACTAGAAATAGTCCAAACAAGGCGATGACGGTTGGTTGCCTGTCCAGAAACCGGCGACGTTCAACTCGGTCTCTGTAACCTGTATGAGGCCGTCAGAGACACTTCAGGACAAACAGTGCTAGCAAGAACAAGAGACCCGCTCTAGGCAGCCTGAATGAAGGAACGGGGTAATTCAAGACAGTTGGGTGAGAGGTTCGGGGACCTGCAGACAAAACGGGCAGCTGCTTCTAGGAGAAAAGGCTTTGGGGCCGGCTTGTGCTCTGTGCCCATCCACATCCATGCCCGGTTCGCCGTAGACCAAGACAGGATGTGACATGTCGCGAGCGAGGGCCATGTAACAGGAGGGCGTCGCCGAAGCGAGCAAGATGTTCCGAAATGGAAACCGGGCACCTCATAGCTCCAGCTTGCAAGAGAAGACGGAACTTGCCTGGTTGCCTTTTTCGGCAGGGTGGGGGTCTGGCTGCTGGCTGCACCGATAAGAGATGCGCGCACACGGGCGGACACAGCTGTATTGATGTGGTGATGACCGAGAAGAAGATGCACCTGAGGTAGAGCGACGGGGGGTGCCAATGCGTGATAAAGAGGAGTAGTAGTCGACGGGAACGAGCCAAGCTAGGGAGGGCTCGCGATGCTCGCAGCGGGCGCGGGGTGGGCAGGAATAAAGGGCGAGACACTTCAGCCAAGAAGAGCGGTTTCCAGGCGGCAGGAATTGGGTCGCTGCATCTGCGTGTGCTTTCTCTGGCGATGCTGCAGTATTATTCAAGATCGAGACAGCGCAGGAGGCGAGGCCGGGGAGTGGGAATGGAAGGCGGGAAGCGATAGGACGGTGCAAGGCGCGAGGGGGAGGGTGGGAGGCAGGTATGGAAGGTATAGAAGGTAGGCGGGAGGTGAAGCTTTTGGTTTGGGCGAGTGGGGTGGTTTCCGCCCTACAAGTACACGGTCTGCTACTGCGCTCTCTGGCTCTCTGGCTCTACACTACAAAGTACTACTGTGGTAGGTGCTGCATTCGACGCATTCCATTCGGGGACCATACATTATCAGAGGACACCCCGCGCGGGGCCATTACTACGCCCGCGACGCCCCCAGGGCCTTATTCCAGCCTGTCGGGGACAAAGGAGGCTACCCACGAGCTTATCGAGAGGACTCCAGACTCAGGAATCAGGACCTAGATGGGGATGGATCGCTGTGTGGCTTTGAGGCGCTTGAGGGGGTTTGCGACCTTTGGGACTGGCGTGGACCTGGACGAGCTCTGATAGCTCACAGGTAGCTCGACGGTCGCGCGCTTGTGTGTGCTAGTCCCCCCTCTTGGGCTCCCCTCCTTCGTCCTCGCGGGCCACCCCTCCTACTTCTTCTCCACAAGCTGCTAGACGCATGGACCACTTGCAGCAGTCGAGGCTGTCGAACATTTCTAGAAGTAACCCACGGGCCACAAGGTGGCTCGTCCTCAGATTCAAGCACAGACAAGGGCAGCCAAGAGTGGGGCCTGCGGCGATGGGTGGGCCTGTTGGTTGGCTGGGCGCACCTTGCCTTGACGGCGCTGACGTGCTCTGAGCTTCACCGATCTTCTCCTCCGGCTTCTGTGCAGATCTACCGCTGTTCACTCGCAGGTGGCAACCGCACTGGAGCCGCCCTTGGCGTTGGGGGGGCAGCAGCAGCAGCAGCAGCAGAGCAGGCGAGACACGAGACGCGAAGCATGCCAACGAAGCCAGACTCGCATAACATAGAACAGCGATTGCGCGCTTTAGTGTACCGACTGCTCGCAAAGCTGCGGGTGCCGAGCTCTTCATGCCTGTGGTCACTGGTCAGAAATGTCGTGGAGAACCTGAGCTGTTAGCAGCGGCTACCACTCGACTAAGGGTTAGCGAAGTGTTTGTAGGTTATGGATGCCTTGGACCCGACTCGGGTTCTCCGAGGGCATTAGAGACGTCAGAGTGTCGGGTGATGTGGCGATATGATGGCTATGGAGCCATCATTGCGTCTGAGGAACTCCTTTGACGTTCGTATTGGGAAGTTAGAGGGTTAGGGTTCCTTCCTTCATAGTCACCCAGCCACATGACGGATCTCGTGACACATACAAGAAAGGAGTGGGTGGGATTGCAGGCCAATGTGCCAATGTCACTGCCTCCCTGCCAAGCCGAAGCACGGGCCACCCTTACGGCCAGAATCCGAAGGGTCCGCGTCTTCGAAACGCTCCCTTTCCCGTCTCCTGGCGCTCGCTGGACTGGAATCCCGAACCGTTCAACCCCAAGATCATCGATCCCGACTCCGACGACTGCCCACCAACTGCCCATCATGGCACCCCGCCGTCGTCGTGGCGCTGCCAGCGATACTCCTCCAGAAGACAATGCCTCGGAGACAGAAGCCCTCAAGAATAGGCCACCCAATACAGCGTTCCGCCAGCAGCGCATGCGAGCCTGGCAATGTGTGCTGACACCAAAACTCATTGTCACCATCTTCTCCATCCTCGCCGCCATCTATCTAGGCTTCGGTGCCTACCTAACCTACCTTGCCCACACGGTATGCATTTCTACACCCCCGTGCAGCCCGCCTCGCTGCATTGAGCGATTGAGCGATGCCGCCGCGCGCGACGGGAGGAACAAGGGAATTGCCGGTGTCGAAACGAGAGGCAAATGCTGACTGAACACAATCCACAGGTCCGTGATCTGCGCATCGACTACACAGACTGCGTGGCTAAGGCGCCCAAGGACAAGGCCGCCCCGATCCCCGAAGACATGATTACTGCCCACTTTTCCACTTCCGAGAACACAACCTTGAATCCCTTCCAGGCCGAGTGGCAGCAGGTTGAGCGCGAGTTCCCCATCCACAACTACACGGCGAACCGTACCGTCTGCCAGATTCAGTTTAATATCCCTGAGGACCTCAAGCCCACCGTCAATTTTTACTACTACCTCGAGAACTTCTACCAGAACCACCGCCGCTATGTCGGCTCCTTCAACGCCAAGCAGTTGTTGGGCGACGCCGTCGACGGCAGCACCATCAACGGGTCCACCTGTGACCCTGTCGCCCACGATCCGCTCGGCTCAGGCAAGATCGTCTATCCTTGCGGCATCGTCGCAAACTCCATGTTCAACGACACATTTTCCAATCCCGTGTTGCTGAATCCGGCCGGTACCAATGAGGACAGTCGCGTCTACGCCATGACCAATAGCACAGGCATTACATGGCCAGGACTGCGCGACCTTTACGGGCCGACAAAGTATAACCTTAGCCAGATCGTGCCGCCCCCCAACTGGTATGAGCAGTATAAATTTGGCTACACCGACGTCTCGCCCCCCCGGACCTCCAGAACTGGGAAGCCTTCCAGAATTGGATGATGCTCGCCGCCTCGCCCAATTTCTACAAGCTGTACCAGCGCAACGATAAGGACCCCATGGTTGCCGGCCGTTATTCGGTTGAGATTGTGTCCAACTTCGACACGATCGCCTACAACGGCCGCAAGTCCTTCCTCATCACCACTGTCTCGACAATGGGCTCGCGCAACATCTGGCCAGGCATAATATTCCTGATCGTTGGTGGCATCTGCCTATTCCTGGACATATACTTCATCCTCTCCTTCTTCTTGTGGAAGCCCCGCAAGCTTGGCGACCCCTCGTACCTGTCGTGGAACCAACCAGGTACTGCCGCGGCGCCAGGGACCCACGCTGCTTCGGCGTAGTGATCTCTTCTTCCATAACGACTTCGCAGAAAACCACCAAAAATGTGATATCCCTGATGGCGGAGAGAGATGACGCAAGAAGAAAATGGGGAAGTGCAGCGAGCAAGGCATACAGATATCATCGATCAATGAAAGACGGGAACCGGGATTGGGAAAGCGGGCGGGGCCGGCTGGGTTTTGGCTTGTGCTTGGTTGTGTTTTGCCGTTTGCTTGAACTGTATTTTCCATACATCTATCATCTATCCTGTGTTTTGGGGAGCTTATACTGGCGTTACCGGGTTGGGCAAAGCAGGAATCAATTTTCTCTCTCTTTTCCTCACTTTATTTGCTGCCGACTCTGTTGTATGTGCGTGGTGTGGTGTCTTTTCCGTATTTTGCTGTATATGTATGAAATACTGGGACCTGTGCTTCCCTACTTACCTTAGCTAGGTGTCCTTAGACGTCGGCATCGGCATGAGGGGAAGGGAGGAGGGGAGAGCAAGAGCGCGAGCAGTGGCGTTGCATGAAATGAAAATGCCTATAGATCAAGTTTGCTTCGTATCACATGTGTGAATGTGATGATATATCTTTGATCACTAACTCTAGCACTAGTTGAAGATACGTGCACTTTACCATCCAAAGAAGCATTCATTCAGTATTATTGTCTGATCCGTGAGAGCTATTCTCCTTTTTCCCGGGGAAAAAAAAACGAAAATTGACGCGTTGCAGACTCTCCGCGAGTTGTTGATCGATCCTGTTTCCTTCCGCCATCGCCATCCTGACTGGGAGAACTTCTCGGATCACTAAGTATACAGTAAATGCACAACCTCATACACAAGCAGCCGTCGGCCCTATTAGGGTAAGGCAATCTTCGCCATCCCAAAACCCAGACCCCATATGTTTTTGCGTCCTGTTTACCTCTTGCGCTTCTTCTTGCTATTGCGCTCACGCTCTGCCTCCTCCTCGGCCTCCAGTCCGCTCTCACGATCGCGCTTCTTAGCTTTGCGCTCGAGTTCGTCCCAGTCTTCACCCTCCTCATCATCACTGGGGTCCTCTTCGCTAGCCTCTGCAGAAGCATTGGAGTCAAAGTCCGAGTCTTCCTCGCTAGACTCGGATACCTCATCGAGCTCGCTATCGCTCATCTCGAAGGCACTCTCCTCGTCGGACTGCTGATCCGCATCCTCGTCGTCCGACTCGTTCTGCAGGAAACCCCAACCGCCATCGACAAAGAATTGGTGTGTATTGGCCGTTACTGTTTTCATGATAACCGACCAATTAAGGTTGAGCGGTCCCTCAGAGAAGGAAATGTCGGACGTGTCGAGGAATTCCTTCACATCGTCCAGTGACTCAACCGGAATGGTATTGATATGGTATGGAGCGCGTGTAAAGTCCTTGAAAACAAAGACGAGATCAAAGTTCTTCAGACCAAACTGCACACGTTCCAAATGGGCAACCTCAATGTCATCCAGGGTGAGCACCATAAAAGGCGGCTCAGTGAGTTGGATGAGGCACTCGGTCGTCGGCTGGATGTACACGTTACTACGGAACGGCACGCCGTTGAAACCAAGATCCCGAATAGGCATGTCGACTTCAATGCCCTCGGTTCGGCCAGCCTCGGCGATCTTCTCGGCAAAGCCCTTAAACAAGCGATCAAGCTCAGCCCGACGGCGGCGTTCCTCCTGCTCCGCTTCAAACTCGTCTTCATCGCCGTAGCGGTATTTGCGCTTGCGGTTTCCAGTCTCATCAAACTGAATGTCCGTGGCTTCTCTGTAGAACTGGACATCCTTGGTCTTCTTCTTGTTGCCGATGATGATAGGATCTTTCAAGTGGACGTGAATGATGACAATCAATTCATGTTGGCAAGGCTGGAAAAAGAGGTGACGGACGTTGGAAAAAAGAATGTCGACGCGCTGCTGGGTGCTGAGTGGTGACTGGTAGCGGATACCATTCTGGTGTATCTCGACCTTGCCGGGCACGCGCTTGCCCTCCATGGCCGGACGGATGAAGACGTTGTCAAGGACGGCAGGGCGACGATCTAGAACGCTTGTTAGTTAAGAACAGTCACAGACCATAGATCGGCGTCTTACTTCTGATCTCCACAAGCTTGTCTTGCTCAACCACATCCTCCATATCCTTCTTCTCTTGCTCCTTCTTGACGGCATCTCTCTTCAGATTTGATATCTGGTTCGCGATCTCGGCATAGCGTTCACCATCCGTCGATCTGAAAGTCAAACTCCTTACAAAGTGGGCTGATGCGTCTTCAAAGGGCTGATCATCCTTCCGACCAACACCCTGACCTGGAGAAAGGAAGTTGATTCGCAGGAACGACCACTCGCCCTCGTCGCTCTTGCTTGCATTCTTGATCGTGTTGATGTGGAAGGGAACCGGTCGTCCCATGACAGGAAGGTTGATGGTATGGTTCTTCTGATCGATCACAATACCCATATCCCGAACCTTGGCGGGGAATTGGTTGTCGCGCTTGTACGACTCAAAGCGCTTGAACTTCTTGATCTCGACACCATTCTCATCAGCAGTAGATTCCGCATACTTGGCTAAACCCTCCTTCTGCTTCTTTGATGAGAGTATTTTCTGATGCTCCCGACGCTTCTTGTCTGTATCCTCATCCACTGTCGAGTTGCGCTCCGAGCGAAGTCGGGTGCTCGTGATGTTCTTTGTTGCGACAGCACCCACCCGCGAATCACGCTTCTCTTTCTTGGGTGTTGGCTGGGTCTCTTCCTCATCCTTGAAGAAAAAGGAAGTGGCATCAACATCCACTGGCGCATCACCAGTGAACACCACCGGTTCGGCCGGGGTAACACGAATTGTGTCAGTAAGGACAAGCGAATAGACCTTGCTGTTCTTGTCCTGCGGGGTAGGGTTTTGGATGTCGTTGAAGCCTGTCGTGACACAGACCGTCATGCCATCCTTGAGGGTTCGATTGTTCTTGCCATTGAGGATGAGAGTAGGGTCCTTGTTCTCAAGACCAATACCAAAGCCGATATTCTTTAGAAAGTGCTTCTCAAGCTCAGGCTTCTTGGATTTGACAAGGCTGAGGGCTTTGTTGTAGACATCCTTGACGACAACGCCATCCCGAATCTCCTTCAGAATGAGGTTGTGGATAGCAAGGAGAAATTTGTAGTTGCTCTCTTGTGATTTGTTTGGGTCGACCATGAAGGTTCTGGCGACCTGGGAGCAGTATGACTTGTACCGGAGGCCCATGGCTGCGATGATGATTCCGGGATGCAGCACGTCGTTGTCGGAATCTGCTTGCCACTTCAGGTCAAACTTCCCACCACTCTGCACGACAGGCCCCAAGATCCAGTCCAGCTGTTCAGGGTCGAAATCGGTAGGTAGCTTCTGCCGATTGGGGAGCTCGACGGTCTTCCAGAATTTCTCATCCTCTAGCTTATTGTAGACCTTGTCGGCGAGCGCACTATGCTTGATTTTCTTATCCTGGTCGAGAATGTTGGACATCTCGTCCAGAAAGTAGGGTGTCAGGAGTGCCACGCAAGCCTTCGACGACGTGCGCATGGCCCGAAGCTCGGTCTCATCCTTTACCGAGAAGGCACCGGCAGAGAGCGCCTGAGCAACATCGACCTCCTCGATATCCTTGCAGTTATCGGCAAACGTCTTTTTCCATTCGTCGATGAAGGGGCCCTTGGAGGTGTCCTTAGTGAGGATGCCAACCTTTTTCTATAATGGCAGCCTGGTTAGCTCCTAGAAGCGCATGTTAATCCGAGGGGGTGTGACTCACGCCTGCTGCCTTGATGGCGTCTGTGATTTTGATGAAGAGCTTCTCATTCTCGGCGGCATCCTTGCCTCGAACGAGAACCTCAACGGGGTATCTGCCGCCCTTGATTTGGTCGAGATATTTGGCTGCTCAATGTTAGACTCGAGCGACAACACACAGGCCGGAAACAGGACAGCAGACCTTTCTTCTGGGTGGTGAGGATATAAACGGTGTCGAGCGTGAGGAGCATCAGGGTCGTGGGAAATTCGTAGCCTAAGAGCCAAAACTGGGAAGCTGTCAGCGCAGGTCGCAGGGAGTTGTCGCGACAATGGGATAGCTTGACGAAGTCAACTTACGTGCATGGCATTGTTCTTGTGAAATTCGGGGTTCTGGTCGACCTTGCCCATGAGGACAACAATAGAGGAGACGCCATTGAAGAGCGCGTCGCCGGAACGCTTGTCGGTCTTCCAGGCGTTGACGAAATGCGAGATGCGCTCCTGGAAGGTCTTGCTGTCGATTTTGATTTCGGCCATGATGGGCGACTTTGCAAACCGCACGATTGGGGATGGGTTAGCGACCCAGACCGCGGGGTTGATGCAGAAAGAAAGCTGCTGTCGCCGCGATGGAAAATGCTGCGGCAGCAGATAAACGGCTGGTGGTGGATGAACCTCCGCGACACAAGGCTAAGGTGTAACCTGTTCAGGCCAAAAGCAAAAAATTACGGGGTCGTCGCGTCTCCCCATGTCACGGGCCAAGCCTAGGCGTGGGCGCGTTGAGCAGTGATGCCTAAGGGGTACGCGTATGCCTCAGGCCGAAACTTTAACCCTTTTGCGCTCAAGACTCCAGAGGTCAAAGTTACTATAGTCAAATCTCAAGCACAACGACGGTGCTTGAAAATATTTGGTGTTTTCTTTTTCGGGGGGTAATGAATTTACCCGAGTTGGTAAGATGCCCTAGGTGCTATGTAAGCCTTGGTAAAAATAAATCGGCAGAGAGGCGGACGACCAGACACGGACAAAGAGAGCAGGAATGAGCTGTCGATACTGCTTCTTGTCGTTTAGGTGGCAGCCATCCCAAGTCATGACCCCCACTTCAAATACAATATTAAAAATTAGAGTTGGTTACTACCGCGGTATGGCAGAGATAATCACTGGAAGGAAGCGACTGGTATGGTACACATCTACCCTCAGTCAATCATTGACGTCCCTAGCCCGAGACGCAAAGGTGCCGATCTTTATCCAGATCAGGCGTCAAACTGAAAGCCGCCCGCCTTCTCTTGTTTCTATATTCCAATTCGGCGAAATTTCTAACACACAACCCGTATCCTGACATCTCGAGGAGCAATCTCAACTGAACCACTAACTATTACTACGACAAACAATACGTTGACTACATCTTCCTACGCAAGACCATTTGTTCAAGCCACTTCAAATCTGAGTTGTCGTCAGTGGTAGAAACATGGCGCCAGAATCCAACAGCCAGTGCCCGCCGGTGAGTCATCAATGTGTTTTGCTATGGCAAAATTGAAGAACATCAGACACGACGCAAATTTTCTGACCTACAATGCATCTCACTGCGCTATACAATAATGGGCGTTGAACACGGAAAGCGACACAAGGCATATAAGCGAGGTAGTGTGACGGCACCAGACAGGTCTGGAGGTATGAATTCTACTCTTCTTTGACTCCATATTTTAAGAATCACAATAGCCTGGGAGGATGCTGGTGAGTCCAAATTATTTCAGCACTATGCTGTCAGACTGTCATCGAAAAATTTCCTCACCTGGGCAAGCTAGTATCAGGAGCTTAGTTGACGTCGCATTCAACCAGGTGGTTCAAGCTCAGAAAATGGTTTTATCCCTTTTTTCTGTTGTAGAGTCCAGGGGTTCTCAAACACTGTGGGGTAGCTGGAGGTAGACTCCGAACCACATTACCCGACTTATTGGTATCTATGTAGATAGTAGCAGGTGCAATACTGGGTGGGCATGACGGCTTTCATGGGGACTTTCAAAAGGGCCCCATAAACGGGGAGCTTGGGATAGGCCTCCACGAAATCTAATCTCGATATGATTGATGTAAGGCCCACAAATTTTGGTCTTGGGGTAATTCCTCTGGCATGTCCCCTAGCTAGGTCTTGGTATCGATGTCCGACTGTGTCAGTCCGAAGGGCTCAAACTCCAGTCACAGCCAGAAGGAGCGGTTACCAATTATATATTGGCGACCACCGGCGGCAGGTGCAACTCTGCACACTCGCTGCTCAAAAGACAGGAGCACCTCCCACCCCCCTCGGATGACAATCTTCCTCCTCTCAACTCCAGAACAATCGTAGAGCCACAGCACAGGCTGAAGCATCAGAATATACCAACCGGGCCAACAACAACAATAGTACCGAAGACTGGATAAAAACTGCTGCTAAGAATTGTCTTCAATAATGACACAACAGCCCCTTCCGGTTTCATACACAGCTGTACTGGCTATTATCGGTGCTGAGCTATGAGTATCTATCACTAGGATCGTTCCATCCACTGTTATGACTCGCGAGGCCGGCGGAGTATATGCTTGTCTAAGGCATTGACTCGAGGAAGTACTCCCATCCAGGCATTACCAGAGCATAGTACAGTCCGCCCCCTCCCCCGTACACAAACCACAAACTACCTCGAAACATCCACCAGCTAGCTCCCCTTTGCCTGTCCTAACCCCCTCCTGCAAGATGGCGAACCCCCCCGCAGGACCAAAGCATCAGAGCCGCCAGGGACAGGCCCGGACCAAGAGACAAACATACAAACCACGCGCAAGACAAAGGGTCCAATCCACCCGAGACCGATTCCCGCCCTGATTGGGCCGATGTCCTACGGCGGAGGTGCGGGATGAGATCCTCGTGTAATCGGACCTCGACGGCCGGCTGCATAGATGGGATAGGGGAGCCCCTAGCGGGATTCGGGTTTAGATAAGGGTCGGATTGGGGAACGCTAGGACGGGGTCAGAGTAGCAGATATAAAGACCGATGCTGTTGGAAGTTGGGATAGGGTTCCATGCCGGGCTGGTGGTGCTGATGACATCAACGAGCAGAAAGCAGGGTCCTGTTGCAAACTCGTGTATATATGCGGCGTGTGCGCGTACATCTTGTGGATAGGTACACAGGCGCCATGTATGCATGTGTGGAGTTGCGTATGGTGGGAAATGTCTTGTTTTGATGCTATTGCTGCCGGTAGACACTCGAGGGCTTGCTTTGCCTCTCTTGGCGTTGTCGTGATGGAGGTAGGAAACCGACGTTTGCATGTGCTGTCACACCTTCCCATCTCCTATTGCTTTTGAAGAGGGAAAGGGACTCTCTAAACGTATCGCGGCACGGTACGTCAACGTTATGAGATGTCGTTTCGTTGCCCTTCCCCACATCTCCCCCCTCTGGCATCAAAGACACATACACAATCAGAGAATATAAACGGCGAGAAATGGCACCTTCTCAAAGTCATATTCTCAAGTATGGCGACCACAATAACCGAAGCAGTACCTGATAAAGCTCATTCAAGACCCGTAGATGCTATATGTTAGCAGATGGTGGAACGTCATGGCCAAGAACAAGGAAGCTGTCAAAGCGTTGGCAGCCGCAAGACAAGGGGAGGAGCACGTTTCTGCCTTGGTTTTTTTCTCCTTGCTGGCCGACCCGCCGGGACCCTTCGATCCAAGTCGGCTGTCTCTGGTGGCCTGGATCGAGAGATCCCATACCGCTTTTAACCTGGGATCCTGGTATTTCGGCGCACCGCCTTTCCACCGAGCTACCGGATTTACCACCTGCAGGTCTCAGATAATTTGTCTGGGGCGGCTCTGCCGGAAAGCCACGTGTGTTGTCAGAGACTTCCGGAAGACGTGCTCCGATCTGTCATTTTGTGGCGGAACGCATGGAATGCGGGAAAGGACCCTTGGTGCGGGATGTTGTGGTATCCTCGGCTCCCTCTGACGTATCTTTTACGCCCAGGGCCAGGGTGATGCTAGATGTTGACGGCGACCTCGTGCGTACACAGCTGCAGCACTTGGGCTATCCGAAGAGGCTATGTCTTGGATGGGTTCTGAGGTAGCTTTGGTGGAGGAGGACCGAAAGTAGACAGGAGGATAACAAGGAAGTGGTGGTGTAGTCGGGGCTCCGAACCTGCCGACGAAATTGCTGCGTATACTATTAGGACAAGCTGGCTGGGCTGAGAGTGAGAGACATATAATAATCATAGCTGACGGCCAGCTGGGGTGAAGCAGTCGCAACACTCAGGCCTGTGTGATGGGATATCGAGCTGCAGAGATACTGCGGTATTGGGGGCCAGATCCTGGGATGTCGAGTCCTTGCAAGCTGCAGCCCTGGTTGGATAGGAAGGCCGGGCGCAAAGCCTGCATATGCCGCACCTCTACGCTGGATACCCTCTCTGTCAATTGGTGAGTCCGGAGCGAGGAGCGAAGAGTAGGATTCTGTCTGTCAGAGCGTGACGTAAGAGGCGTGACAGCTTAGCGGGCGGGCGAGGTTGCGATCGTTGGGCCGATTCGCTAATCTGCACATTCAGTCCTGTTTAGATTCGACCTAGATTGGTTGGAAACCGACTGGGATGCAATACAAATCCTGAGACAAGATAGGAACCCAGGGACCTGAATTCTCGAGCGGAGATGGATTGGTTCGGAATGATTTGGTGCCCGTGCTGTATGAACTGGAAGGACGCCGTGCGCAGACCTGGTTGGGACTGTCCACGGCACTTTTGCAATAGCCCGGGGGGATCTCGATCCGGTCTCGCATAAGTGCATAAGGTCGTCAGTTTACCGCACTGTCTCCAACCTCCAACGAGCAATATCCAACGAGCGACCTCATGTGCTCAACAAAGAGCCCCGCAGCTGTGCCTCGTCCACCACGTCCGCCTGACTGGCAGAGGTTAACCGGTGGCTGACATCGACACGGCGTCGGCTGCCAATGCTGTTTCCGACCCAAGGTGCCAATGCGCTCCAGCTTTTGTCTCCTCGGTGGCTGCCTGACTACCCGTCTGGCGTGCCCTTCCCTTTGGCTGCCTTGCCCTCAGAAGTTCCTATCGCGACGCCCCCAGACGCCCATGCTAGGCTCGGGCGCTGTTCTGTTCTTGGCTCTTGCCTCTCGCTCTTTTCTCGCGCTTGTCCTCCGAGACACAAGATCGATCTCAGCGGATCTCACGTTCCCCGGCCCGGACAGCACACACACGTGTGTCTTTTTTTTTTTTTTTTTTTTTTTTCCAGGGCACGGGAGAACAGGGCCCGATCCACAAGATTCAGCACCTGCGCATCTCATGGATCATGGCACGAGCACGCTCTGACCAGGACCCTGCCATCGTGTCGGATCTGGAGCCGAGGATGCACCCGAGTCGGCTTATCGCATCTCTCTCTAATCAGCTCCTTCAACAGAACTCCTGTGCAGAGCAGAAGCTCTGCATTCTGTTTGCTGCTGCTATGCTGCCCCTCCGGCCCGGCCCGGCCACGACGTCATGGATTGCGGCCACGCCTTCATAGTGCCCGCCTTTGCAGATGACAGTGAAGTGCCAGAGAAGGGGGAGGGGAAAAATAGAAGGCCACACAGCGTCTGCAAAAACAAGGGTGTTTGCATCTTCCGTCAAACCCTTTCTTACCCCCTCTTCTGTGAATCAAAACGAAGCTTAATTGACACGGCCGAGCAGGCGAACGACCTCATCAAAGGGGAACGAGATTCTTGGCGACATCTCACCAGAATGTGGGCTGATTCTGCACCCACCCGCCGCGAGGGCTTGGCCTTTGTTGTGTCCCTCCGCCCTCCTTCGAGCTCCCGTCAACGGCTGCCAGTTTCCGTCTCTCATTTTCGTGGCAGACGGAACCTGCCTCGAACCTGGGTCTTGTCTTGTCGCCGCCCTGCCCTGTTCGGGCCGCTTGCCCTAGACCGGCCTTTCGTCACCCTTCCCGCTCTCTCCGTCGCCCTCATCTTCTCTCCAGTGTAGCCCTAACAGAAACAGCAGGAGCTGGTCTTGGCCGTGCATGTCTGCCGGCATGCGGGGAACCTTCGCTGCCGCGCGTGCATTTGTCGTGCTCGCGAGTCTATCAATGGCGGCTGAGATGGCCCTGTAGTGTTTCGCCCTTGGGGTCTCTCTGGCCCGTTCCTCGTTGATCTCTTTGCCAGCGTGGTGGCCCTAGAGCAAGCCTGGCCGCTCAATAATTCGGGATGAAATCGAGGAGGGAGAGGGGGATTGCGTGACGGTCGATGCCCGGGCTGGCACGACGTTTCGTTCCCATGTGTCCTTATTGGGTCAGTGTCAACTCCTCCGCCTCTGCTCACCGAATAAACTCTGCAGTTGGATTCAACGATGGATGTCGTGCTCGTTTGCTTGGGAGCTGAAGCATAGCACCCGGCCTGCCATGACTTCCACGAGGCTTCGCCTGCCCCCTCGTCTTGATTGGCCGGGTCTTCTTTCCCCTCTAGTTTGCGGGAGCCGAGTCAGCTCCCACTATAGCTCCCGGCCAGTGCCAGGTCGCATGCGCTATCAAGAATGGTCACACATCCAATCAGGGTTCAATCGCAGGGCCACAGCAATTGTGAATGATCATGTCGCACAGCAGCCTGAGCATGACCCGCGCCGAGGGTGTGTGACGGCTGCTCCTCCTCCCCTCTCTGATCTCGAACAGTTGGCGCGCGCGAGGTGACTATGTATGAGGGGTGGACGAGACCGAGGCTACCCACAGCCGGTGATTCATCTCCTACGCCTTCCCTTCCTGTACCCGCATCTGCAGGCTTACCTACCTGCCTACCCGTACGCAGTGCGCCAACGCAGGTTCGGAACAGGAACAGGGTTGAACCCGTGTGGACTATCAGATTACGGCTTGTTAATGGCCTCTCACCACGGTCGGGCCACGGGAGCACCTCTCTCCACGTCGACGGCGGGACGGGGAAGGAATTGCCTCTGACACCGACACGGATCGGATGTCAAGAAGGGTCTGGCAACACCACGCGAACACGCGCGGACACGACCCTGTGTCCGGCTCCAGACGAGGCAGCCGTCCTGATCGGGTCCAATTCCGAGGGCCCTGGTCGTGATTCGCTTTTTGCCTTGTCTTGGGCCTGAATTCTGTTTCATTCAACTGCTGTGTATGTAACCCCCCTTCTTGCGAGGTCGAGTCGACCTCGACCCCGGCTGGTGGTTCAGCGGCCAACCTTGTGGTACAGTATATTTCATTTTGCGGGCACCGCTCTGTCTTGCCTCCCCTCCCCTTCGCAAAACTCTCACGCTCGGCGAATCTTGTTGACTACTCCGCGATAATGCATGGCCCGGGGACGAGAAAAAGGGGCAAGCAGGGGGGGCTGATAGCACAGAAAACAAAGTGCAGTGTAATCCTCTGAGATCCTCTCGGATCTGGCCACTGGAGCTGGCCACTCATCTCGACACAGGTACGGCACCTGGGGGCATCTATTCTCATTACGTCTCACATTGAGCCAAGGGGACAAAAACAACAATTCGCAGTAGTAGCAGCTGTGCAATCAAAGCACTTCATCGGGATGCCACCACGCCGCTAGGAAGAAGACTGAATAAAAACCCCCTTAGGCATCAAGACATGAAAAAAAACCAAGAACACAGAGGCCCCGACCAGTCCATTCAGTTCTTGATACCGGTGTGCCGGGTGTTGCATGGCCTGGTGGCGCGGGAAAAAGAAAGAAAACTCCCTCCCTCTTCTCCCCACTCCTCCCCAAGAATCATCAATCGTAGTGTACACTAAAACGACGAGATAAAAATTGATATGTCATTTGCCACCACCTCGAACCACCGCATCAACCCACGCGGCGTCGCACGTAGTCCCCCCATGGGAAGAAAGAAAAAGAAAACGAACGCACCCGACATTTGTAACTTGGTACCCAGTGTCGATCACTCCTCGCCCACCTTCAAACACACCTGGGCACCCGTGTTGGCTGGTGCCAGAGCGCGGGCCGGTGCCGGTGCCGGTGCCGGCCGGGGGGAAAAAAAAGAACCTTGCTCTCGTCTCGACTTGTCTATTTTTCTTTTTCCTTTCCTTTTCTTCCTTCCCCGCGCCCTCAAACCCCCGATCCCCGTGTTTTCGAACACGGTGCTGCGCTGGCTGCACCCCCCCCCCCCCCCGCTCTCCCCCCTCACTCCCTTTTCCGGCCCAGTCATAACTTTGCCGGTGACCGCTCGACAGCCGGGTGGGACATCCGGAATACAGCAACTTCCGCTCATTGCCAGATAGCAAATGATATGTAGACAAGCCGGTGGAACCCGAAGCGAATTGGCAGTGAACGAGCTAGAGTCTCATGTTTGAATTAGGCGACATATTTGGTGATTTTATTTTCTCTTCTTGATGGTCTGGTAACCAGAAAAATAACCCTGCGCAATCCCACAACAGTTGACACTACACAGGAGTAAGAAACGAGAAGAAATAAACCAAACCAAAAAAGAAATATCTGCCTCTCGACATCATAAAAATGACGGTTTGTTCGTAGGCTCCATCCTCTTCCCTCCTTTCTTTCAAGGAGTCAGGATCGTCGCTGGTGCCGATTGGTTCCCCGTCTGGCGTGCCCGGCCAGAGGAAAAAAAATATCAAAACCCGTGCCCATCCTCTGCAGCTACAAAAACAAGACAAACCACAAATGTTGCCTTTTCCGAGTCAGAATTGTGTCGCTTGCGTGAGAACCCGTTTCCCGTCAACCATTGCCGGCATCCCCGCCATCTTTCGTACCCCGTTCCCCCCCCACACGCCACCAAAATAATCAACACCGCCTGTATCGTATGCTCTTCTAAGCTGACGGGGTGAAGGAAAGCTCTGGCCTCGAAGCTGATCTATATATGATGAATCGAAAGGCGTATTGGACGAGACAGCAACATAAAAAAGGACATTGACGCCGTGATAGATGCCGTGATTTGCCGCATAAGAAAACCAAGCCAACCAACCAACCAGCCAGCCGGTCCGGTCCAGTTCCAGATTCCAATCCCAAGTCCGAGTCCAAGTGGAGGGGTATATGTACACAGCAGAATTTTGTAGTCCGGACAGATCCGAGACATATGTATCGCTCGAGTGAAAATGACAAATGAGAAGATGTAGAGAGCATTCGCCTGCTAGTGTCGCTCGGTAAAGACAGTATGCGTGATTTGGGATGCTATATGTCCCAAAAGTTCTCGGAAGTGACGAGAAGAGAATGAGAGGTTGATGTGGTGAGTGGCTATGATGTCAATCGAGGCTTGCGTTAGCTCCGTTCATCTGCCGTCTTGGGTCGACCTGATCTTTGATCTAGTTGCCGTCTGCGTTCTAGCTTCGCGTAGTGCAGCCCACAGGCGTTACAGAGTGTTCGTGCGCCATCTGGGCCACGCCTCCATTCTGGTGTATCGATCCGGTTGCAACTGTGACACCTTCCCGGTGGGGCCGCGCGCTGTTGCAATTGTTAGCTTGGTTGTCTTCGGCGCGACAGCGCGTCGAGATGAGCATCGGAGAGCACCTACACCACGCCGTTTCTTCACCTCCGTAATATTATACGGCCCCTGCTTCGTACCATCCCCGTACATTGGCACATCTTCCTCTTCCATACCCTTGCGCCCGCCATTTTCCCGTGCGCGCTCAATACTTATCCGGTTTTGTTGGATAATCTCACGAATTTCCTCTAGTTTTTGGAGTGTGTGAAGGGTGGTGTTAATCATGGCATTGACCTCGCTTTCGGTAGGTAGCCTCGATGACATCGGTTGTTGAGCCCCTTGCTGCTCCCGTGCCGTTGCGAGATAAGCGTCGGCGAAGTGGGCAACGGTGTGCGATGAAGTCGCGATCTGCGTCATCTTTGTCGTTAGTCATAAGCTGGTATGCGAGTGCGCAAAGACCTACAGTGTTCAGAGAGTCGCTGTATCCCCAAGACTCGAAGGCTTTGTCAAGGGTGGACCTATATTCGCCTTCGTGGTGACCGTGATCGCGCTCGTCGCCATAGGTAGGAGGGCGTGCCTCAAAGGGTGAAGGGAGAGCGGGCCCATTGTGCCGAGGAGAGACGGGATATTGAGGGAGCGGAAGCTGCCCAGGGGGAGGTCGTGGGGGTGGTGAGTAAAGGTTAGACGGGGGTGGGCCCTGCTGGTGTTGGTGACCAGCGCTGTACTGCTGTTGCGCCTCTGCATGTCTTTGCTCTACCTCGTGCTGCTCGAGTTTTACGGGAGGTGACGGGTGTCGCCCTGGGAAGGTGTTGAGCGGAGGAGGCGCCGGCCTGTTTGAGAGAGCTGGCCGTGCTGGGCCCGAGAAAGCGGGCAGAGTATCAGCGCGCGGGTAGCTAGATTGGGGTTGCAGAGTCCTTGGCGAAGGGTTCTTATCCGACCCGACGTCCCCAAATGGCCGGGGCGGCGGCGCCGTTGAGAAGGGCGACGGGAGGCCCTGATTTTGAGGGATTGGCCCCTGAGAGGGTGGAGGGGCATACGATGCGGATTTCGTGCCTGAAATCACCTCGGAAATGGAAGGCAGGGATTGCCGGTGTGGTTGGTCCAAGTCGTCAGAGGTCCTCCTGTGAGAGTCAACTGGTGAGATCATGCCAGGAATGCTCGTGGCGGGCGCCGAGTGAGGGTAGCCAGATGAGAAGGAAGAGTGATGCGAGTGGTAGGGGCCGCCCGGGCTGACGAGTGCTGCTGTCGCCATGGCGGGAACCTCCCTGTACGATGTATCGATGCGCTCCCTTGGCCGGCGGTCGAAGTGGTCACTGTTGCCCACGGACTGGATCGCGCTGCAGAGCAAGTTGAGTTAGACGGGGCCGGTTGGGGATTATGGGTGTGCTTTGGATTCCTGCTTTCCAGCTGGGATGATGGATGTGGACGGACCTTTGCCTAGCGATGGGTTCGCCCGCTTCCATAGCGGGGTCTTGTTCAATGGGATGGTGTCGGCACCCTAAGAGGAAGACTAGCAGCCCATCTGCCACACGGCCCGTGGAAATCGAGATTGGTGCAGGTTCCGTGTCGAGGCCGATTACTGGCTTCGTGGCCGATATTTGCCACTAGGGGGTGCAATTGATGCTCTGCTGCTTTCTATCGTCAAAGACGGCGGGCTGCGAGTAAGATGATGTGGCAGGCCCCTTTTGTGACGGGCGGGCGCACGTATTTTGATTAGATCTACCGCGATGGGCGATCGTGGCGGGCGGTAACGGGCGGTACCTCGCGTCAAAGCCCTCTTTGAGGGTCGCCGAATCCAGAGGCGGAAAATCCCCGCACAACAGACTCGATGCGCAAATAGTACCCGACGACAGCTGTGTGCGTGTGATAGCGCTGGTGCTCGTATTTCCTTCTTTGCTTTTTGTTAATTTGCCGTCTCAAGACCCTTTTGACTCGCTCCTCTCTCCGCAGATCCGCAGCCCCTCGCTCTGTAAAATCGTCCCGTGTCTATGGGAGAGAGAGAAAAAAACGGGTTCCCTTGGTGCTCTATGCCGTGTTGATGTCGCAGATCAGCTGAATAAACGTGGAATAGACTCCCTAGTCGGCGGCAATGTGGTTGGCCAGCGATATGGGGTGACTGGCAGCTGGGATGTCGACCGAGCTAAAAGTGCCAGTGTCGGGGGAAGCGCGTGGGTTAAGAACGCGTGGAGACGAGCTATTATGTCGTGGTCGAGAACACTTGGGATAGACGGTTTGGGGCGGCGCGACGTCAGACTCGGGGGGAGGGGTGGGGTGGGAAAGCAGGAGAAGGGGAAGGGAAGGGATCGGGTTGGCGAGGGCAGATGCTGTATAATAAGGCAACCGCGGGCAGCTTGCTGCGGGCCGGCTGGGTGTGGTGTAGTAGATGTAGTGCTAGCGTAGTGTCTATGTGTGTATTATGTATTATGTGTGTACATACATACATGTATGCTGCGCATGTAGGTCACTGAGGTAGGGGAGCAGCCAGACGGCGCTGGAGGGTGGCTCCTGGTCAAGCGGTCGGGATGACACAAGCGTTCGGAGAAAAAGGAGGCTTGCGAACAGAGGGAAACGAACTCAGACGGACGGGTCGCACGGGTTTACAGGCGCTGCCAACTGGGCAGGCTAACTGATACTGTGCGAAGGTACATACAACACACTGATTGCAATTACGATGCAATGATTTCGACTACGACGCTGACTGCTGTTGGCAGGCTCGCGGTCTGGAGATTGCAAAATACCTGGGACGGTGCCTAATGTGACTGGCGGCACTGCCCTGGCCGTCCCGGCGAGGGAATGGGATTGGGAATGGAACGGTGGATGGTGCGAGGGATGAGCGAGGGAGTGTGCTCCCACGATCGCATCCGGTGCAAGGGTGCGAGATTTGGGCCGAAGGGGCCATCTGGTCAGGAAATGGAAAATGCAGCCCAGATTTCCCTGATGAGATTGGCGTGCGGGTTGGGGGGGGGGGGGGACTGGAAGGGGGGAGCCTCTCGGTGCGGGAATGAGGGGGCACAAATCATGAAGCTGAGGAGAGCTTGGAGAGGTAGGTGGGCCGCTGGGACGCCCGGGATCCCATCGGGCTGGGGCCTTGTCGATGCTGGGATTCTGACTAGCCAGGATCCTGGGAGGGAGTCCGATGCGGTGAGTGAGAGGTCGCAGCTAGCGGCCCGGGGGGTCTTCTGGAGCAGGGCAGGCACGGCAGGGACGGGTTTGTGGAGGCGCGCTTCCTGAGGAGCTAGGAGCTCGAGGAGTTACGAGGTGCCCACCCACCCACCTAGTTAGTGCCTCCACAGTGCCAGGACTGTACGAACACCACCTAGCGTCTGCAGCATGCATGTGCTAGAAGTGCAGAAAGCTACACTAGAGAGACACAACAATCACATTGCTAGAAATGTGGAAAACCCACCGACCCTGGCTCCCCTTCCGTGTTATCGGGAGCGACCAGTGAAGTGGGCATTCGTGATTCGTATCCCGTGTGTAAAGTAGCATTCTGTCAGTGCAAGACCGAGATGTATTAGTGGTGATACTATTGAGAAGCGAGGGCCGGCCCGTTGTGCCATTATTGCAATTCAACAGTGTCCATGTGTGCGTGCTCTCGGGTCGGGCTGTATTCCGATCTGCACGGAAGCGCTGTGCCCCACGGGCCTTGCTCTGTCTGAATGACGCGTGAGCACCGACCGCCAACTAGAGATGAGGCGTTGGCTTGGTTGCTCGAAGGCTGAAGCAGTGGCTTCCTGCCATGTCAGGTTCCGTGTTCCCTCAGCACGGTCCTTCGACGACACAATGGCACCACTTTGGCACTCCAATTTCCAAGACAGGGGCTTGCAAATCAGGTATAATCTGCTCGCCCAGCATATTATGCGGTACTATGCCTTTGACGGGGCTGGGGGCAGAAACTTGCCCCGCGTGCCAGTTGAAGGCGGCCTGATTACAGAAAGCCAAGACCGTTAGCCCAGTGGAACGGGTCTTGATTGGTCGCGCTGACCTGAACTGCCACTAGTCCCTGTGATATCGCCCGTGCGCTAGTAGTTTTCTGTCTTGCATCTATCGGGTCTGTGACGATGAAGGGGAGATGGGGTTGGCACTGTGTCCATGTCGAACCTGGGACTTGTCTGTCTTGGCGCCACATTCTAGAAGGACTTTTGCTGGATTGCCCCTCTCCGCTGAGGCACTGGATCGAGATCTGGGTAGCAGCAACACTAGCCAGCGGTAGCCCGTCCCAGCGGTTGGTCAATCATTTTCCCCAACGGCGATCCTGAGTGGAAACAGAGCCTGCCGACGCGGGCGCCTTACGCTCGTTCGCCGCTTGTTCTTAGAGCCGCCAGCGGGCGCGCGCCCTGATTCAACTGCGGGCCAACGCCCACCATGGCGTTAAAACGGCCAACTCTTGAAGCCGAAGCCTGAGCCCAGCAGGGGTTTGGGCTTGGGCAGGGAAGAGGGAAGGGGTCGAGGCTGGCACCTGGCAACCCCAAGCCACTTGCTCTGACATGCTTCCGTTCCCTGGCTCTTCCGCTATTTCGCAGAAAGGGCGCAATGCCCATCTATCATCGTCGCCCGTCTCCGTCATTTCCAGCCATAGTGACTGTCATATACCACAACCAACGAGCAACCATTTCAGCACGCACGGGGAAGCCGTGATATTTCCGGAGAGTGCGTCTTGCTACCCTGCTTTGTGCGATCCCGCCGAAAGGCCGAGAGATAAGGGCTCAAGAAGACGGCCGCGCATGCCCAGGGGCCACAGCCCTTACGTCGGTTGGTCTGGTAATGTCACGTACCAATGGGACCTAGTGTCGTGGGACGGGACCAAATTCGCAACACACAGTCTGGTCATTAGCGCCGATTCAGAGTGTGGCTCGTGGAAATAGCCCCTGCTACTCCCCCTCCACCTTGGCCCTCCACCTTGGTCGAGGATAGCGAGCTTGCTCAGTCGGCATCGTGCTCTGTGTACATGTACTGTACAGTACATGTCAAATTGTCAAGCCCGACCCGACGAGTATTTAACCCCCGTTGCAGGGGCGGCTGCTGGGAGTTTTGCTGGACCTGGGACGCGGCTCGTGATCCTTTGCTCCGCAAAATCTCTCCGGCGCTTTTCCATTGCGCCTTTGAACAACGGCATCGGTAAATGTCGCGCAATGTCGCTGTAATCTGTGTTTGAGCCAAGCTCAGCTGGTGAAATGCCGGGACCAAGTCTCATGATGGTATCGGCGATGCGATGCCGGCGCCGTGTTGAGAATGCAGTTCGCAGCTAACGATGCAACACAAGACGGAACACGTGGGCAAAAAGCATTTTGGGGCTGCCTGGGACTTGGGAGCAGCATCAGCTTTTAGCCCACGATTGGGTCAAACGACGCAGCTCATCGATCTGCGGATCTGGCCCGTCCCCGCCCAGCCGCTCCCAACGGCAAGGGTGATGAGATGAAGGGCGGGGCGGCCATTTTTTCCCTCGCAGGCGCGCCAAGTACAGTACAAGGCCATACCTGATTCGATACGTTGTGTTTGGGATGGTGTTCTCGCTAATCGAACGGTTGCATCGGGCTGGGATTCTGTCGAAACAGAAGGACAGATCCGAGAGGTGTCAGACGGCGGGGGCCCAAGAGAAGCAAACCCTGCCTGCAGGTTAGCCGAAAAGGGGCCGCCAATACCTTCCGCCCCAGTGTTCCCACCCCGCCCATCGCCTGCCGCCTGTCGTTTCGCCAGGCGTCTGTCATGAAGTTACGTTTTCATGTTAGGATGGGCATTGTCACTGATCCTCTTCGCCTCACGATGCCGCTCTCCCACTCTACCGTAGGGAAGAGAGAGGAGAATGTAGCACAGCTCCATACGCGAGAAGGGTTACTAAAAGCATGAAATGTGTCTCGTTGGCTCCTTTTCTCCCTCCCGACAACGCAGATCAGAAGAAACAACCCCCAAGGGATCAGAAACAAGATTCTTGGGGCCAAAACATAGGGATCGGCGTCAGCTGCGGGACGGTGGGATCTTCTGGGTAGCCATCGTTGATGCGACGCTGCGCAGCTCGGCAAGTTAGTGATTTCCCTCTTCGGTGGTGCGATGGTGTGCATGTGCTCAAACGAAACATCTAAGGTGCTATTGTGCAGCTGCAGAGGGGGTTACGAATGTCACGATTGCTGGCGCAACCTCCGCCAATTGCCTCACGGCCAATCTACCAAACAAGCCAGCGCCAGGATCAAAAGCCCTCCATTCCTCTACCCGGCCAGATGCCATCACGGCGCAGCAGCGCTCATTAATAGGTGCGCTATAGCGTGCCATTACCAACATTGCGGCCGTGGCCCTTTTGTTTCAACACATCTTGGGGATGTCTATCCAAACATCGGATCTGCACGTGGACCCCCTATCTTTTACCGCCCGCGTCTACTCATTTCTTCGATTATTATACCCTCAATGCGTACGCTTTCTTTATGCAACACCATAATGCGCTCTACGGCGATAATCAACGGCCGGTGACTTGTGTTTCACGTGTGGTATCTCTCTTCTTCCCACGTGTGATGCCGCGGCGGGCGGAATGGACATTCAGAAGAGCATCGCGGAAACACCGATCGCGAGCCCAGGATCTGGCGCGACGACACACAGCCGAGGTGGGTTGGCAGATTCCGTCGGGCACGGATTCATCGCCTAGTGTAGTGCATGGACAGGTTCGGGAAAATTGGGGCCGAATCAGGAAAGGCGAAGGCCCAAAGAGAGCCAAGGGAAAGCAATCAATCTGGAATCTCTGGATCGAACCACAATCCCCAAGGAAACGGTTATCGTCATTTCGGGATGGAGCATCGCCAAACGCGTTTCTCGACTACACTCCACATTGTTCTTGTAGGGTTCTAGGGTGAAGCCGCATATCTAAAAATACATACTTGATTTGAAGTCCCCTGCTCGCCCGCATGTGTCATTAGTCCTGTACACACTGTGTGACATACGGCCGGGCCAAACCCCTTTAGATTGGCAGCAGCTTCGGTTTTGCAACTGCGAAAAAGGGAAAATCTGTCACTCTCCCCTGATGCGCGGCTAGCAAACAAGGAGCACGCTGCCCAGAGGGCAAGTAGGAGAGAGAGCGGGCGGGCGAGGGTCGCGGACATGGACGCAGTGTGCAGTTTCCGTGTTCAGCTTTCTGCCTTAGACCCCACAGCGCCGACTGCGCTGGCCAGTCAGCTTCAGCGGAAGACCTTCCGGGCCCAAGCTTTGCAGTGAACAGGCCTCACCCTAGAATTGGTGGGGGAGCGATTCTCGATGCAGTGGGCTGTGACAAACACCCCCCCCCCCCCTTCCCCCCCAAACCCCCCAGAGCACTGGGAGCATTGGGGAGCCAATCCTCGATCCATCAATCCTTTCACCTTCCTTAGGGTTAGCTTTTGGGCTACCGGCACCAAATGCAATTCGGCACTAGCATCGGAACGCAAGCGACTGGCGCCCGCGCAACTGTGCACCGAAATTACGGGTTCCTCTCGCAGTACACTAGGGGCTTCCGATAACGAGGGACTGGAGTGCGGAATGCGGAGTGCGCTGTGCTCACACTTCAACGCCGCTGCTACTACCGCGCCAGTGGGAGTGGAGGAAGTGTCATTGACAGGAATGTGGCAACAGGGATACGGACGAGGATCAATTCTGGAAGTGATGGCTCAAAGGTTTCATGGCGCTACATTGCAGTTCTTACTGCTCCCGTCGAGTTTCCTTCCAGGGCTCCTCCCTCTGTTGCCGTGCACAGTCCATCCGAATACGCTCGAGGGATCATCGCAAGTCAACAGCGAGGCAGAGGGCGAGAGACCGCGCGCGGCCCGGCAGTTGGATAGCTGTATCTGAGTCGGGCCCCGATCCGCGCGCCTGAACCAGCACGCCCACGGCGGCACAGACGCAACAGACGCAGCAAAATTGCCGGCCGCGCGCTGGTGCTGGATTCTAGCCCGAGGTCGGGCGCTGCTCCGTCGCACAGCTTGCCTGCCCCCATTCCCTCCTATCAGATGCATATTCTGATTCAGCCTGACCGATGCCGAGCTTCCGTCGATTCGCAACGTCCACTCAACGCTGCGGAACCATCAAAATGGGGCGTCGACGACGGCAGGTCGTGGCAGGGGGACTTGCAGCCCGGTCACCTCCAACCCCCCCCCCCCCCCTGCTTGCGGCCATCGAGTATGTCGGGGGGAGACACTTGATCGGGAATGGTTCCGTTATAGGCAAACACACCCCCCATCAAGCCGCCATGCACCACAAGCCAGCACCGAGCACCAAAGCACCGCCAGCCAACGCAGGGCGGCCGTGGCCCATCTCCGTGCCATTGGCTGCGGTACCACAGCCGCATCCCAGATCAGGCCATGACTGCGTTTCCTGCAGGAAATCACATCTCGCAACCTTTCCTTTGGGTTCGTCGGGACGGTGGGCGGCGTTGATGGTAGACCGATGTCGCTCCTCGCACCAACCCGTTTTCGGCATTTTGCCCTGCTTCCCCCCCGCTCCCTTCGCAAGGTCTATCGTTCTTCGAAGAGATCTTGCCCAAGACGCTGTGATGCGCTGCTGTGCGACAAGCTGGGCTGTCCTGGTAGTCCCCTTGCCATTCCGAGACGCCGTGCCTAGAAAGGCGTCTCATGGTCAATTCCTGAATCCGAGGGACCATATTATTGCTGTTGCCCGTGGCCTCGCTCTCTGTCAATGTCACTGAGCTGATAGATCGCGGCTCACGAGCCGCTTAGGCCTCGCTAGAACCAGAAACAGAAGAGGTACATTCGCGCACTGTCACAACTGCACTCTTCCCGGTGGGTTTAAGGATCTGTCACATCCCCTGCCTGCCAGTCTGGCAGCATCCCATCACGAACACGACCATTCACAACGAATTTACTTGCTTCCGTCACCGCCACCTGCAAATTAGGATCCTGTAAAAGGTAGGGCAGATTCTCCGGTCGCCATGTGGCATGATCCAAGGCGGCTACAGGCAGATTTATCAGTGGACGCAACCGCAGGTTTGATGGTGCAGATAGCCGGGACTGGGCCTTGATTGGCACCCGTCTTGACACGGCCTCCCAGGCCTACATCACCACCAGCCGAAGCCGAGCCGGGCTTGTATGCGCGGACGCGAGTCTGCGTCATCTGGCAAGGCAATATTCGATCTGGAGCGACCGATATATTGCCCACCCACCCTAACCCGCCTGCGACAAGAACAGAAGAGGCTCCGAGCCCTTCCTCTCTAGTTCTTCAAGAGAGCAGCCCGTACTGCCATAGTGCAGCCGAAACCCTCAATTGGCGAGTTGATGTTCAGTGGGTTGTGCTGGAGGATTGTCACGGTTGCAGAGATCGAGCGACTTTCGGAGGGGCAGACGTGCTAATCGATCTGATGGCCGTCCGTAGGCGCAACTCTGCTCTCGTCTCGGTCTTCAGTGTCCAAGCCTCTAGCTGTAAGAGAACCAAACCGTTCCCTCTTTTTGTGATCCTGGCTTGGTCGCGTCGTGCTGCAGCACCTTGCGACTAGCCGGATCGAGGGACGCGATAGCAGAGAGCAAACAAGAGCAAACACACCAGGACCAAGCCATCCACACCCCCCACCGTTCACCATTCTCACGTGTTATCTTGGACATCAGCACTTAGTCCTCCAATGCATCAGCCCAAACATAGCACATGCGGGACAAGCTAGGACGCTATCGGCTCTCCATATACTTACTACCCCGGATCTGAGTTTCCCCCACCACTGTGATGGGTTCCGATCGTCTGATCTGGAGCGCTCAGATCTACCTCTGAGTGGGCGGCGATTGCATTGATTGACTGCATACGCCCTGTGCATCACATAGAACTTGATCAACGCTTCGCCATCTACTTGCGCGCTAGGTGCCTGTCCTTCCATTTTCTAACAAATTCCAAAGGGCTTCATCTCATAAGAACCCGGCATGAGTACTCCACCACAGCTGAAGCGTTGAGATTCGACGGGCTATAAATACCAACTTCAGGGAGCAAGATGGACGATGAAACGGAGCAGCCCCGTCTTGGCCAGCCCTTCTTACCCTGACCAGTACACTGCCCCCTCTGTCAATACCCCGGGGAGCCTCCGATGCAAAATACAGAGAGTGTAGTCGCGCAGGACGCAGTAGTACCGTTCCGAGGTGGCAGCGGCAAATCAACTGGCTATCCAGTGGCCACCATCTCTGGTCTGCCGATCGGGACAGAGCATGCTACGTGGTCCATGAAGTATCATGGTCGCGGAAAATTCACATGGCCTGCAAGCGCGGTATGAGGGTTGTCGAGGGAAAAGAGCCACCCTTCGCTGCCTAGCGTTTTAGCTTCTCATGCTCCCGAACAATGACTTGTCATGCCCCAGGCCGCCAGACCAGCAAACCGTCCATCATGTGGGCGCCGAGCCGGAGAAAAAGGCGGCGACCAGCAGAATGCAACCCCAACCTGACATATCATCATCTGAACCTTCCTTTGACAACACGTCTCCGCTGCAGCGATGCAACGATAGCGGTTGTCCTCGGGCAAAGCAGGGCCTCTGTCGACGTTGAGTCTTCTCCGCAATGTCTCACCCCTGTGCTCGCCATTTGCGGCGGGCTCGGAGTGAGCAGGCATCGCTCGGCTCGAGTTCCACCGTCCGGTGGTTTGGTTACCTGATCCATATCTGCATGCTCACCGCTGACCAGTGGTTCGCCCTGATTTGGGCCTGTTGCCTCATGGCACAATAATGCTCCCTCCCCCCACCCTACTTGCCTTGGCGTTGAACAATGGCCACGATTCCGGGGGCAAGGCGTTCCAGATCCCGCAGCTCGCCAGATGTGACCGATATCCGCATTCGTGTGAGAGGTCTCTTTGTTCGGGGGGCATGACTGGTCGCACGCATTTCTCCAGGCTGAGCCGAGTGGCTGTCTTCTGTGTCCTTGTAGATTTATTTGTGCTCCCGTGGGTGGCTCGCGGGTGAGCACACACCGAAAGCGAGAGGATCGGTTCGAATCATCGAGGCCGACAGGTGAGGAAAGAGGGGGCAACCGCAAGGAGAGATGGCAAGCCGTGCCTCTCCTCCTGTCTCAGCGGCCAATATCAAGCCCATGATACCGCAACCAAACCAAGCCGAACCTGGCCCAGGAGGGTTTCATTTCGTGTCAGCCTTGCCTGCTATGGATAGTGGCGTTTGTATCCTTCTTTTCTTTTTCAATTTGTTTCACTCAACTGCTCGCTGTCTCTCAGCGCGCACGCACTGGTCGGCGCACTGGGCGCACTGGGCGCACTGGGACTAGAGGAGCCTGAAGCCGCTACTTCCCACATGCACGACCAGTCACATTCCTCCAGATCATCAGATCAAATCGATCGACCACCGGTGGTTGCGGCCGATGTCCTCCTGTGGACACCCCAAACCCCCCCCCCCTCCTTCACCCCTGTGGTGTGGAATTGTGTGCGCATGTGGGTGCAAGGCTTCTGGGGTAGGCTGGGACAATCCCCAAAATCAGGATTATTTGCCTGCTGACTGCATACCGAGTATGGCGTAGGCAGGCAAGGTGGGAATGACTATTGGTTATTGCTAACTACCCCCCGATTACACTAATACATTACCCCATTTGGTGGCTCTCTTCAGCTTACTGGGTATACATACCTGCGTAGTATTGGTCCGCTATGTACCGCAGTACATGGTATACCCAACACGCCAATCGTCTCGCTAACTCGTCACGTCAAGACATGCAGCGTGATGAAACAGTTGTTATTCACCCTTTTTTTTCTTTCTTTTTTTGTATGGCTTCTCTGCCGATGCCGTTTTCTACCGAGGCTTCCATGTTCTCCCGCAGTCGCCTCGTCCTGTTTCGCTCGCTTGTGTCTCGGAAGACGTGGTGACCCGAAAGGCAGGAAAGCGCAAAAATGTGAGAGATGACAGGCCAATGACGGCCCGTGGGGTTTCCGTTTTCTTCTAGTAGCACGAGGTGCAAGATTGCGGGAGCCTCCGTTTCGATCCATCAACAGTTTCCGGGAGGACGGGAGGAGCCTCTCCGCCCGCCAGCATTGATTATCACCAACGATACTGATTGATACCTTGCAACACTAAACCTTGCCGGGAACCTTATCTCGCGGGCATGTCATGTTTCTTTTCTTTTTCCCGCCTCGCCTCGACAACGGAGAAAGACCAGCCGGCCGTTTTGGGTAGGGTCCAAATGCTTTCTTCTTTCTCTCCCACAAAACACAGCCAACTCCATGCCAATACGAGGGGGGCGGCAGGCGGACGAGGGGAGCGAACGGGCGTTGAAACGAACGCCCTGAGCGGAGCCGAAGCAAGCCCAAGCCTGACAAGCTGGGGGAGGTGGTGGGGGGGAGCCAGCTCAGACGGTTGGTCGTGGAGTGAGAGGCCCTGCTCTGTCCGCCATGCGCCTTCCCCCAATCGCAAGTAAGGGATGCGGGTTGTTTCTCTCCACCCGGTGTAGCCTTTGCCCGAGAGCGAACGAGCCCGAGAGACGGACAGTCGGATACACACGGATCTCTCCTTGTGCTTCGCCATCATCCTGGTGCTGTACGGCGGTCTCCCCCCCGCCCGGCCCCCGGCCCTGGTCATATTATCTTGTCATCATGCCATGCCGCTGCTGCTTGCGTGCCCTTCCTCCTCCAGCCACCAAGGAAAGGGCAGGCAAGCAGGTGGGCAGGCAGGTAGGCAGGCAGGCAGGCAAGCAGGCAAAGCACGCAAGCACATGGGGTGTCCCAAGTTCATGGTCGAAGGGAGAAGAAACAAGTGAACAAACGGGGAACGGGGAAAGGATGACAGGGCGACTAGGCCGCTCGCCTCGAAATTCCCATTTCCCCTTCCTCTCTTCCTCCCTTTCTCTCGTTACCACGCGTTTTGCGCGGTTGACCTCGTGTGGCCCATGCCAGAAACCGGGGGTGTGGTGCGTGGTTGTGCGCGCGGCGTCGATAGAGGGCAAATCGGCCGGGTCTGACAGTCTGGGCAAGAGTGGGCCTAGGCTTGATGTGGTTGAGGGACTGGGGTTTTGACCCCCATGGCACAAGAAACCCCCGCCGTGGCGCCCGATGGCGTTTGGATCGGGGCAGGGAGGGCAAGGTGAAGCGATGTGGCGCGTAATGGAATGCTGATGGTGCTGTGTGCGTGCGAGCGCATTTGTGTTGTGTGCCTGGCGCGATGAGACCGCGGGACACAGGACATGGGCACGCGCGCGCTCAGTCCCCCTCTCTCGTTCTATCTTTCCCTCTCTCTTTTATCCCTGGGGGAATGGGCCCCTCACTTCTTTTCGCAAGGAATAAATCCTTGCGGTGGTTCCCACATACGGGAAGGGCAAAAAGCTTACACTGACGTTTGTCATCGGAGAAGGAAGAGCCACCGGGGGCGGGAGGTAATATTGGGCGGGAGCGATAGACTAACTTTGCTGGCCTAGCGATACTATCGAGATGGAGTTGGCAGTACCATAGGCCACATGTGTAAGTGAAGCGGCCGTTGAGGAGTCTCTACCATATCTTGTTTACATGCCTAGGGTGTCCGTTATCTGCATATCCCTAGCTCCTTTCGCCATCGCGTACTGGCTATCAGACACATGGAACCAAAAATACATGTCTTACATAAAGGGAGGGGAGCGTAACACCTCCCCCCCCCGGCTGAGATATCGCGAGTCGGTCCCGCCATAATGGGACGGGCGCGCGCAGGCTCACGTGCGGCCAGCGAAGCACCCGACCCAGCGGATACCCGAGGGGGGGGGAGGGGGGCGGTGAGCTTGGGAACATCATGGATGTCTCGCTGGGGTTAAGTTAGTGCCGTCTCGATGGAGCAAGAAAAAAACAAGGTTAATTTTCTCCTTCCTCTAGCACACATGGCACCCATGTCTTGCATTGAACATGAAGAACGAACACAACTTTTTCGATCGTCGGCATACTGGAGTTATGAATTGCACCCCAGGCGCAAAGAGCTGCTGAGGTGGTAATCCTGAGGTGGTAATCTCGGGAGTGAGGGGGGGTCTGGACGGGTGAGAAAGAGAGATCGTCCCTGCAAAACAATGCACTCCTGCCGACAAGGCATTGCGGACAAGGTCTTTGGCGGTGATGGGGTGTGATGTGTTTAAGGGGGCGGGCAGGAGGGCTTGGTTGAGAATACCGTCACGGCTCGGAGGGCTTCTCTCTCTCTCTCCGGCACGGCAGGCAGGGCGTGATTGTTCGCATCGCCAGCGAGACACCGCAGCCCCTTCTCAATGTATCATGTCTTGCAAGAGGACAGCCTTTCACTTGGCGTAGTTACCAACAAAGCCGCTCCCGCGCCGATCCCCCTATTAGCTCACTGAATATGTTACGTAGGTGAGATGCTAGTAGGGCCTTTCCCACGTAAGAGAAGGCTCCACAAGGTTGAGTGAAGACTTGGCCAGAGAATACGAGAAGTGTTGGCCCCTTGGTCATTGTATCTTCGGGACCACGACACCAGCCGGCTTGAGTCTCTTGACAGATAGCTCAACCCATTCTTCTCCCGTCTTTACTACAACGGCCGCTGGCAGGACCTTGAGGAACACCGAGCGGCATTTACGGCCGCCAATGCCTGCGATGGGGGAGGTATTCCCAGGGCCGGCAACGAGCATGATCGCCAACACTCGCAGCAACCGCCATCTCTAGCAACAAGTCTCGATGGGGCTGGTACATTCGAACCGGGCCGAACCCACAAATAAAACATGCACAGTCCCAGGGGGGGGTAATCGTGTGCTTCGTGAGAATATGTATGTTCAATCGCGAGAGCGACCCCCCGAGGAGACAGTTTGGACTTGACTACCCCTTTTGGCCTCCTACCACTGAACACCTCTCGCGGTTCGAGGGACATCCTCCGCGCCAGCCACTTAACCAGGGGCGCGCGGCTATTTTGACTGCTGGATGGAAACCAAAGTACCTGACATGTTGCCTTTTCAGAGACAAGACGAGAACGAGAAGGTAAGCTTAGAGATAGTTGCTTTCCCAGTTTGTAGAGACGGGACACGGGTATCTTGACTAGGGTTCCAGCCTGTTACTTATCCTCCTGATTGACAACCGGAGAAGGTTGTATCCCTTCGCGTTCGTGAATCCTTGGGTATCGCTCGCTTCTACCGCTGAGTCGGTGTTCCTGCTGGCAGTGATATGGTTGGTTGCGTATGCCAAAACAGTTTCCTCAGCCTAGACCATGAATGTTGTTCAGGTCGTTGTTGAATAGCTAAGTATCGTGCTTCTAGAATGCACGTTTGGGGAGAGTGCAACTTTCGAGTGAGCAACAGAATTTTCATGAAGCTTACCACACACACTGCGAGGGAAAGTGGGCGAAGGCTCGAGGTGCTGACTGTATGGGCATATACGACACAGGTTCAGGAGCTGGTGTCTCAGCCACCACACAGCATCATTATCAACATGGGACGCTTCTGCCTCCGTAGGAAGTACCCAGGTCAACTACGAGCATAGTCGCCGCATATGTTAAACAAAGACCACCAGGACATTTCTCCGTGGATAGCCGCCCAGACAAGATATTACCGAGGCCGCATCGTGTGAGAAGGAGAAGCAAAAAGAAGACCAATCCCATATAAAAAGAACTAATTACATAACCTTATGTGCCAATCCTTCCTTGTCAATCGGTCAGAAATGGGTCTGTGATAAGTTACCCACACGTAACAAGTTCAACACCACCCTTCACGAGAACGTCCCAGTAAGAGATGGTAATGCAAACCCAAAAAAAAAAGGCCCAGAAAAATTAGCCCCTATCTAAAAAGCAGCGCAACCGGCCCACTGCTCTCCCCTTGCAGCCATAGCAAACTATCTCCCAACACCAGCGATGCATCTATAGGGCTCACGAACACCTTCTAAACACCCCCAGCAACCTCTTCAGCGCCGGTACATCACGCTCCAGACCCTGGAACCCCGACCCCTTCTGCTCCCTCTCTCCAATCTTGATAACCGCGCCGACCAAATCTTTATTGATATCCTCCGACACCACACTATCCTTGTGGTACGCGGGGTGGTTTGCGACAAAGTGGCGAATCCACTTAGCCGCCGTCCACAACTCGCCGCTCGCTCGCTTCCGAATCAGATCCAGGTACGTCGCCAGCTCGCAGCGTGTGACGACGTCGACGTTGACCGAGTCGAGGTAGCTCTCGACGAGGGGGATCAAGCCGGGGAAGTCTTCCTCCTCGCCGTCATCCGCGTCTCCGTCAACCTCGCCACCGCGGGCATACGCCGTGCCGTTGATGATTTCGTTGACCGTCATCAGGCGATACTCGTCTTCGACGGGGCCGGCGGGAGTTGCCGGACGGCTGACGCCGCCATTCGGCGTGTTGGACCCGCTGCCGTGCGCGCTCCGTGGCGGGCGAACGGGGAACAAGTTGCGGCGGAACCAGAACTTCTCCTCGAGGACGGCGTCCCGGGCGTGGGCTGTCTCCATATTCTCGTCGACGCGCTGAATGGGGATATAGAAATTCAAGTCGAAACTCAAGACGACGCGGGTAATCAGCACCATGAAAACGGCAAAGGCTGCGTTCTCAAAATCCGTCACTTGGATTTCCATTGGCCGGAACTCGACGCGCCATCCGATCGAGTTTTCGGCGGGTGGCGGCTTGAATCGCATATGCTGCCAGTTGGTGCTCTGGATGTTTTCGAAGTGGTCGGTCTTATTGAGGTCGAGCTCGTGCAGGTCCTCGTCGAAGATGACGATGGGGTCGCGGATGAAGAGATGCGCAAAGTGCGTCGCTAGTCGGTCGTCCATGCCGCCATCGAGCAGCTCCTGTTTGATAGCCTCGTCTATGACAAGTTCTGGGTCGAGGTACTCGGGCCGCAGACGCGGGTCTGTGGATATATATGTAGAGTTGGATGCATAGCGGGATTTAGGGATGCGCCAGCGCGAGTTATTAAGTGGCTGATGGATTGTTAGCAGGCAGAGAGAGTTGAGGGCGGGGTGGGAGAGCCCTACCTCTTCACCTAGCTCCTCTCTCGTGCGGTCATCGACGGCCTTACTGATCTGGTTCCAGCGAACATCAGTGTCGGCGAGGAAGCCTTTATAGATCGGGGTGGCGGCCGTCAGCGCCAGCAGGATAGGTCCTAGTGGACTAAGCTGGTCATACATCTGCCTCCCCTCGGTTATGTTCTTGGCCTGGAATGTGATTTGCAAACAGCAGCTGCCCATGCCAAAGGCCATGGCATCCATGTGGATGAAGCTGTCGGGTGCAGCGCCATTGCGCACGTCATCGTCCTCGGGCCACTGGTGGAGATCGTAGTTGACGGTCGGGTCCTTCCAAGGCCAGGGGGTGTTCTCGTCCCTAAAGACAGGAACATTGACCTGGACCTTCCGCCCTCTACGCGAGCGAATGTTGGCGGCGAGAGTCGGGAAGCGGATATGAGGGTTCGCAATCTCGTCCGGTACGAACTGTGACCTCAGTTTTGAGCCAGACACGGGGTAATAGGGGTCAGTAAACACGCCAGGACTTCCAATCCTTGGAAATGTTGTCAGGGTGATCGGGTACTCGTTTGGTAGCATGTGATCTTTAGCGATGCACCTCCTACAAGAGGTTAGATATCGAGGCGCAAATACATGAATAGGAATGCGAGGCTGCAGGTGAGTTTTACCTCAGCTTCATGTCAGGCTCGACATTCAGAAGTTCCTTAAAGTCGATACCCCATGGCTTACCAGGGGTAGCTTCGAGCATAAACCGGCCAAATTCCGGGTGGAATACCGGGAGCGTTACATTGGGTCTACAGGCTGAGTCAGTCTTGGGGCTCAAACAAAACACATGATTAAGTTCTCTCATACTTGGAGTTAGGAGCGTCTTGAAGCTCAGGGACACAGCCCCCCTTTCCAGAGAGCGCCGTGTCATTCGCCAGGGCGGTAAGGATATCTGCTTGTCTCAGAGACAAGAGAGCTTTGGGGTCATCGTCGGAATATGTCACAACTAGGTACTCGACCTTGCCGTGGGGTATTAGAGGCGCATCCTATCATGGCAAAAGGGGGAAAAAGAGGACATTGGCTGTACCTCATCGCCCCAGAGCAGAGCATCTCTTTCCTTGCCCTTAGCCTTATTCCATATCTCAAGTAGTTGCTAATAACTGATTAGACCAGTCATGGCGGGAAACCCCTGGATGACTCTCGGAAGTTCCGGGCGGCAAGGGGGATCGGGGGATCATGAGATGGGTCGCGGTCACTCACTTTGATGCCCCAGGCACGGACAAGATGCGCCTGCTTTTGGGCCTCTGGCCAATCCAGGGCCGTTCCCAAAGCTCTTCACGGGGATCATCAGTATGGCGTCATGGGAGGGAACGTGGGAAGCTAGTTTTACGCACAGGAGACCCATGGATGCTGCTGGTATTCGCCCGCCTCTGTTACGGGTTGCGCGGGGTTTCTTTGCACCTCGCGATGATGGATGCAAGTATGTATGTACAGGTATGTACTTCGCGGCTGTAGACGGCTCAGGCAGGATGAGGTGCTCTTCCCGTTGTCTGCAGGGAAAACTTCTTGGCAGTCAGCCCTGTAGTCAATCCCGGATCCAAGGGGGGAGGGGGGGGGGGGGGGTATGTATGTGTATGCGAAGATGTGTGTGATGTTGTTGTTTGTCTCGCAAACCAAATCACCAGAGAATGAGAACGAGAGCAATCGTCGACAAACCCCTAGGGGAGGGGGGGACAGCCCGGTATGTCTTGCAGCGAGTCCAGGTAAGTGAGGGGGTGATTTGCGCACGAGGACGAGGGGTCGCAACGATGCTATCGCGGGCCGGACCCAAGGCAGCCCCTTGCGCCGTCTTACCCAAGAGTACTTCCACTACTGTAGAAAGCTACAGTAGAAAACACGCAGCCCACCTCAGAGTGTGTGTGAATGTGTGATCCCCCACGTCTCCGCGCAGCCAGATGGCCACACGAGCTCAGTTCGCGGGGGTGCGAGACGGCCGCGGCCGAATCAGACAATGCACCTTGGGGATCGAGATGGGGAGCGAAGGCCTCTGGGGAAAAGGCGTCATTGAGGCACGCAATCGTTCGGGCATGTAAGTGGAGGGTTGTGGGTGCCGTTGGCGGTTGCGCTCCAAGCCTCATGCGCCTAGCCCTTACGCTCTTGTTTCTCAAAGGTGTAGAAAAAGGCAAAGAAGAAAAAAAAAAAACGAGGTTAGCTACCTTGTGCTTGACTAATGTGCGTCCGTATTATTGTGCTAGTGCAGCAGCAGGCATCCGCAACAGCAACAGTAGCAGCGATATCTGCCGGGTAATCGAGATGGAGTTAGTTGACTTCTCATTGCCGAGTCCCCTCACTTGACCTCCTTTCTCATCTGCGCGAGATGGCCAGATGGGTCGATGGGGTAGGAAAGAAGCAGGGGAAAAGAGCGTACTCCGACAGCGGGACAATGAATTGTCCCAAAGACGAAGCAGACTTCTTCTCCCGACAAAAAATGGCCATAATTAATACAAGCTTTCCCTGCGGGGTCCGCCATCGGAATTAAAGGGAAGGGGCCCTTATTCAGGAAGAGGGGATGTTCCTTACTCAACGTGGGAATGCTCGAGCTGCTTAGAAATCCGTGCCACTTACTGGGCTGCAGCTGGACTGGACTGGTCTCTTTTGCTGCCTCTAGAAACAGTGGCGTCTCACAACTTTCTGCTTCGCATTCCGAACAGGCTTGCCGCTGCGCTGGTTATTTTGCAATAGGCCCAAGGCCAGACCACTCGAGTTTCGGCGTCCACGGAACGCAGTATTTCAGCTTTGAGACCAAGACATGGGCCTCACCACGGTGCAGTTAGAGGAGCTTTGGGCTGCATAACACGCTGGCGAATGACATGTGAAACAGCACTTCAGTTCGGAACAAATAGATCTGATAAGATCTGATAAACCTCAACCTCATGCTAGTTATCTACTACATCTACACAACAACGCCCCCTCCCCCCCTCCCCCCAAAAAGAGACAATTACAAAACATAATGGTATCCCCAACGACGACCCCGTTTCATAAGTGCATGTATGAAAATTTCCTCTTCTTGAATAAGCCCCAACCTAGTTTTTATGTGTCAACCGACACCCCCAGAAACACAACCAAGACTCCATGTTCCCATGCACGCAATCCTGTAAGGTAACCCAAGGTAGTAATACAATATATGAAAAAGTCTGGAAACGAGAGGACCACTCATTGATCAATCCTGCGTCACATGCTGAAATAAATAAAAAAATAGAGAGATCACCGCACATTCAAAAATAAATCATCACCCTTCCTCGTCGGGGTCAGCTCAGGCACCCATCCTGGCGTAATTGGAATTGGCATATCCAAAACCTGCGCTGTCGGTGCTGGTAACCCCGACGTCGTCAGCTGCATGCCTCCGAGCCCCGGCCGACGATCTGGCAGCGGGCCACGGAAGGGCAACGATGACGATCCCGGTTGCATCTGCCTCTGCATCTGGGCTTGTCTCTGTGCCTGAGCCTGGGCCTGGACCTGGGCCTGAGGCTGCATCTGAGCCTGTCTTTGGGCCTGCATTTGGAACTGGGCTTGAGCCTGAATCTGGGCCTGGGCCGGGTTCTGAATCTGAACCTGCCTCTGTGACGCGACCTGCTGCACAGGCGGCGCAGCGCCCTCACGCGTCCACCCAGGTCTCTGCTTTCTCTCCTTGCCGTCAGCAGTGGTTCCCTTAGCAGCGAGTGCGAGGGCTGCCGCCTTTTCCGCGCCAAGTCGCTTCGCGAGGAGCGAGCTCTGTTGGGCTGACAACTCAGCGGGCGGTGGTACAGGGCGAGCCTGAGGTTGTTGCATCGGTGGCGTTGGACGCCATGATTGACGCTGCGGCTGCGGCTGTTGGCGTTGGCCTTGGTCCCAGTACGCCTGCTGTTGTCTCGATGCAATCCCCTCCATCGGGGCGTCGTACGGCGGAGGGCTCCGGGACGGCTGTCGCCTGCTGCCCTGCGCTGACCGTTGTAGCTGTTGCTGCGGCTGGTCGTTCCAGTATTGAGCCGATGATTGCGGCTGTTCTTGGCGACGTTGCTGTTGCTGTCCGACAGTAGGAATTGTGCCCTGCCTGGCCTCGGGAGATCCATTCCTTTGCTGGCCTGGGTTCCTGTTGGGGGCCGGGTTCAGAGCAGGCGCGTTCATAAGCCTCTGTGGCCCCGGCGTGAGCGACAATGGAGGACGCAGAGGCCCCTCTCGAGCTGGGAATGGAGACAGGTTTGCGCCATAGCCCCGCGTTTGCTGTTGCTGCCGCCCGTTGCTGCGATTGTGGATCTTGGGGTACGAGACTGGTGATCGGCCAGGTGTGCTAGGCGTACGTGGCGATTCTGCAACAGGGGAGAGATCCACCTGAAGCTCATCGTCAATGAGGTCTTCCTCCTCAAATGGCGGCGCGGCGCCCGACTCGATTGATGTCACCGAGTCCTGAGATCTCCTCCTATTCGCCTTCCTCGCCGATTTCCGCTTCGTTTTGCTGCTGTTGCCAGCCAGCTCCCTGCCATCTTTGATCATTGAAAAATAAGTGTCTGGCGGCGGCAGATCTTTAGGCAGGGGGTTCTCGGGGCCGGGCGTAATAGACTGGGGCGCGGTAAAGGGGGAATAGACACTAGACGACCGGTTGTCCCGTCGCTGGTCCTTGAATGCAATCGGTGACCCCAACTTTGCCTGTTCTGGTCTGGAAGGAACCCTCAGCGGCGACACCACAGCCCCCGGGGAAAACCATCCGTTGAAGCCTTGAGCCCTCTCAGCCTTCGTCTGATCTTGAGGACTCGGAAGCTCGACCTCGGTGCCCATCGACACGATCGTGCTCTCGGGTTTCCTCGTAGTGGACTTATTGCGCAAAACCCAATTTCCCCCCTTATCCGCAAAGAAGTAAGCCGTGGCTGACTGAGGGTCGGTAGCTGGTGGCCGCCAGATATTTCCAGACGCGCTATCCCCCTCTCCATCCTCGGCAAACTCGGTAACCACGCTGTCACGTCCATTGACTGGAGGCCGTACCCGCGGTGCACTCGGCAGAGTACCCGGTATAGCGAGAGTCAAGGCCGGCTTCGGCGGGCTTCGCTGCACCTCCCTCTCTATTTTGGGCGTTGCAGCTTTCGTGGGCGGGGTGGGAGCTCTCACGGGTAGCGGCTTCTGGACTGAGGAGGCGGTGGCGGTATAGCCAGGAGCGGGGGTGCGGCTGTACGGAGAGGGCGAAATGGCCAGGCCAATTCCACCAGGCCGCCCCATCTGGGGCTGCACCTGCGGTTGCGCCGGCCGGCGGAAATCGACTTCGGCGGGGGTATCATGGATGGGGTCTGAAATCTGGATCGTGGGAGGGCTGTTCGCTTGGCTTTTGCGCCCTCTGCTAAGGGAATCTCTCATCCTGGAAAAGCCGGTTTCTAGATCGCCATACCTCCTCCTCCGCACACACTTTGCCAAAAAGATCAAGAGAATGCCGAGAACCACAACAGCAGCACACCCGAGGGCAATACCTGTGATCTGAGCGCTGCTGAGTGGTTGCCGACCACTTGCGTTAGCTTGCTCGGGAATTGCTGTCGATGTCGCATCGTTTGACTGCACCGGCGTCGGTGCTACGGCTGTTGGCTCTGTGGTCGCCGATGTGGTTGTTGTGAGTGGAACCGAACTGCTGGTCGTCACAACTATTGGGGTGGCGCTGGTCCCGCTAGTTTGTGTTACGGTAGGCACAACCAGAGGCCCTGTCCCCGATGGGACAACCAGTGTAGCCACAATCGTCTCGTGCGTCTTTTGTGCGGCGCCAGCAATGCCTACGCACATGTTGTATGCGGTTGCTGTCGTCCCAACTACAGACATATGTTAGATGCCACTTGTAAACGCCAGCTAGATAAATACTTACCATTCGCATCCGTGCCCTTGCAAATCCCACGAGTACTTTCGGCGACAATGCACGAAACCGCTCCTTCCCCTAGCGTATACCCCGAACTGCCCGTCAACCTGCACAGACATTGCATCGACGGCGAGTCCCCACAGTCGCCCGTGTTGAAGTTGGCCTGGATAAAGGAGCGGAAGCACTGTTGGGCACATGCAGGCGCAAAGTTCAGTATCTCGGACGAAATGTTCGTCGGTGATGCCGCGCGGGCACCTGCCATAAGTGTGGTCGTCCATAGTAATACGAGGCACAGGAATGGCTTATTTGCCATCTGAAACAACATCTGTCGAGATGTGTGAGTGCAAATTTGCGGATATATGGGATATCTCCTTACCTCTAAGAGCTCATTGTCAGTTGGGGCTTCGTAGTGGAAGCCGTCAACTCTAGGCACTTGGTCTCCTGAGATGGAAGAGTAGATGGGCGGCCCTGGATGCGGTAAAAGAGTCGGCGCGGAGGGAGGTGGACGAGGTGTCGAAGCACGCTCAGGGGTCGGCGGTAGCAAAGGCGTGACGAGGTTGTAGATGGAGAGTATTAAAACATTAAGGGGAGATGACCCGCATCTCTCACCGTGATTCTATTGATTGAAACGAGGAGGCCGCGCCGGGGCTGGCGAAAGAGGAGGGAGGAAACGAACGCCGGGCTATGTTGACAGGAGACAAGGGGAGTAGTGATGAGGGCCCATGGGGGAATGGACCTGTACGACAAGGAGAAAGGGAGAGGGGAGGCCGTCAAGGGCTTGAAACAAGTGATGAGATGAAAGAGAAGAAATGGAAATGGAAGGAAACAAGAGACACGGGGTCGGAGGGATGGAGACAGGCCAAAGGAGAGGTCAGGTCGGCGCAAGGTCGGACGGGAATAGAGATACCGCCCTCGTCGCGGTCACCGGAGGCGGCCATCTCTTACCTTTTACACCGTACGCACTTTTGATGCTGGGTAGGGGCCCATGGGAAAGACTGCGCTTAATGAGACGGTAACACCGTTGCGACCATACACGTCCTGCCAATTGGGAGTATCTGGGGGCTACGGGAGGCTGCTGGGGCTATGTGGAGGGTGTAGTGGGTGTAGCGAGGGCTGCTGGACAATGGCGAGGCGCCAGTTGCGTCATTGTCGATGGCGTTTTGGAGTCGCAGGAAGCAGTGGGAGCACGCGGCGGCAGCCCGATCCGGGGGTGGATGCTCGCGAGGCTCGTCTGGTCGCCCCATTGGCCGCGAGGGCTATTTCGGGGAGATCAGGGTGCGGCGAGTGCGGACGAGTACCTGCGCGCAAGCGTCCCAGCATCGGACGGGCATGAGCCAGCATCAAGCTAGCATCGCCGGCCGTCAAACATGGGGGGCGTGGCAGATGCAGGAACAGACCCGCATGCAAATGAATGGCTGAGAGGCCCCCGTAGGGCCGAGTCAGACTGGCACGCGCTTGGTCGGCGCCTAAATTTGGGTGGACCTCGCCTTCATCAGCGCCAAATCGGGGGCCTTGCAGCGACCCTGCGTTCCAAAAATGCCCCGTCACGTGAACGTTGTCGACGTCTTGGGCGTTGTTGGGGGACATTGGCCGTCGCTGGCCGTCATTGGCCATCTCCCCGTCGCCGCCAATTGCAGCCAGCGTCAATGTCTTTGGCCGCCTCTCATGTCCACAGAAACTAGCAAGCAACTGCCAACAGTCTTGGTGCAGCCTCATGCTCTGCGACTCTTGGCTACTCGGCCCGAGTATCTGCTTCTGTTTCGGGCAACAGCTGAAATGTTGCAGACTGGCCCCCCAAACCTCAGCAGTTGACCACTTCTGTCGTCTCCTTTTGAGTCCACGGAAAAGCACTTGCCATTCGCGCCCATTCCAAGCGCCCTGCGGATTTGCCCGCAAAACGAAATGCACTCTAGCGTTTGTGATACAACTGGAGCATCAGAGCAGCCGCCACGCAACCTCAACAATAGATTAAAGCCCCCTTCCGGCCCATTCTGGCGCCAAACCAAAGCCTGTCACTGGGACGCTCCGACCAGCAAGAATTAAAGTCCCAGAAGGGACAAACATGCGGCTCTACGCCTTTTTGGTATCTACCCGATGGCTCCGTAATTCATTACAAGATCTGGTGAATCCCGGCTCCTCAACTCAAAAGCTCCTTAAAGACCCCGTCCTTGCTTCAAAATCCCCTCTCAATTCTGCTCATGTGGCAACGCCAAACATCTCGTCTAACGTGCCCCAATCCCATCAATATGAGTTGCCAAGCTTTACAATCTCAGGTTGGTATTATGTCCCAAGCACACCCCCTCTTTCGCATAGAAATCCCGTTCAACCACTCGTGGCGTTGGGAGCGTAGTCTGCCTTGGCCCGGCTCGACTTGATCACATCCTGCACCTTCTTCTCCGTCACATCCCAATCATTCGGGTCCAACTGGATCAGGTCGATATTGTAGAATCTGGCGATCTCAGCAAGAGCATTGAAGCTCTTGCGATCATAGACGAAGCTGATGCTGACACCTACGCGACCAAACCGGCCGGTACGGCCAATACGGTGGAGATATGTCTCGGCGTCAGGCTCCCGGTCACCAGGACCCTTCATCGGAATATCATAGTTGATAACAATCGCCACGCTGGACACATCGATACCGCGTGCCAGCACGTTTGTCGTGATGAGCACCTTTGAGCGTCCCGAGCGGAAATCGTCGAGGAGCGCATCTCGGTTCGCGCCTTCGTAGGCGCCATGGAGGGCTGTAACCTTGTGTCCATCGGCTTCCATGCGACGCTGAATCTCAGCCGCGCTGTCACGGGTCTGCGGGGACATATTAGAGTGCTTGCGTGTCATGTAAGGGTTTGAGGAACACATACCCTAACAAAAATGACTGAAGAACCGATGGTCATGAGGCCGTAAAGCTTGCAGAGAATCTCGTACTTTTGCTTCTCATCAGGGCAGTCCATGTACATCTGAGAAATACCCTTGACTGTGAGTTCCTGCTGCTTGAGCTTCATCTGATTGGCATTCGGGGCGAACTTTTCGGCGAAGGCCATAACGTTTGCCGGAAAAGTCGCCGAGAATAGCAGAATCTGGATGGTCTTTGGGAGGATGCTGATGGTTGTGAGTATTGTGCTAGTCACGGGGCCAGGCGCAACTTACGACTTGACACGGCTGCATTGCTCGCCGAGCCCTTGCATATCCAGCATGTTGTCGGCTTCGTCAATAACGAGGACCTTCAGCTGAGACACATCAAACTGGCGACGTTTGATGAGGTCAATGACAGTGCCGGGAGTTCCCACTACAACGCTGGACTTGACACCCGTCTCGCGTGCGATGGCGCCGGGGATGGCAGCTTCGACAATAAGACCCTCGCAGAATTGGCCGATGGTCTGCACAACCATTTGAATCTGGCGGGCAAGCTCTCGGCTGGGTGCCAACAACAATGCCTGGGGCTGTGTAGGCTTCGAGAGGTCGACGCGAGAGAGGACGGTGAGGACAAATGCGGCAGTCTTGCCAGTGCCTGACTGCGACTGGGCAATCATATTGTGGGGAGGGTCGCTGAGCATGAGAGGGAGTGCTTTCTCTTGGATCTTGGACGGCTTCTTGAAGTTCATGGCGAGTAGACCATCGTTTATTGCCTTGGGAAGACCGAGCTCGTCGAACGAGGAGACCGAGTAGAGCGGGCTTTCTTGGTCGTTTTGGAGGTCGCTGAGCTTCACCTCGACCTCGTAGGTATTGTCTACCAAGTTAGTCTCTTCGGCGCCGTCGACTGGGGCCTCCACAGCGGCGCTCGGGACTTCGGGCGCGGGAGTATCGGCAGGTGCCGTGATGCGACTCGCGAGGTCGGCCATACTGTCGAGTCGGCTGAGAGGGGTGTCAGCGATAGTGGTGGTGGTTTTTTTTTGGGGGGGGTTGTGCTTCAGAGAGAAGGTAGTTGGGATGGTGGAGTGCGAGGTACGTCGCGTGGATGGATGTCTTCAACTAAGGAGGCGGGAAAATAAGGCAAGAAACTTCGGGCCTTAGACTCTGTAGGTAAACTTCCAGAAGAAAGGAACGAAGAATAGCGAAGGTTGCAAGAAGCTCTAACGCGTCGGAGCTCAAAGCGGCTTACCTGGATGCAATCACCTGTTGCTTCAACTGGCTATGTTCCTAGAAAAGGGCGTAGAATACGCGTTGTATTTGTTGCAAGGTTGTTTTGAGTGCACGGGGGCTCCTGCTTGCGATGTCACAAAAAAACAGAAATCAGTCGCAGACAGGAGGCCTTGGTGATGGCGGGGCTTTGGGGTCAGGTTCACGGGCCACACTTTGGCGGGGTGAACGTTGAGTTGACGCCTCAGAAACAGGGCTAGAAATCCACACCGCCAGCCTTCAGTGTCTCAACCCCACACCAAATTCTGAGTACCCCAAATGTCTTCAGATTTAGCGGGCTTTTACTTGCCCTCATCCTTCCACAGCTTGTCTAATCTATTGTTTCCTTCAATTCACATCGAGTTGGTAGGACTCGCAAAGGAAATTTATTGAGATTATAAAAGAATACACCGAGAGCATTTTAGTATGCAGAGTAACGGCTTTCATTACACTCCTTTATTCTTCTTCAGCTATGGGTAGCGGAATGCGAACTCGCCCTTGTTGCGTATGAGCAGCTGTGTCCGACAAAGAACAGCTACGCCCTATTTTTAGATGGTTGTTGCATAGAACGCACTCTGCGAAGCGTGGGAGGTGGTTCTGCCACAAGAGCTCAGGCTAAGAAAATCTATTACCATTCAACTCACCGTAGGCATAGATAATATGGCATCGTAACACCAAGACCTCACACCATAAAGCAGAGCCCCCTTGTAACACCACCCATGGGTAGGTAAACTTTCCATGACATGACAGAGGACCCTTCTCCTCTTTTCCCCTCAAAGTAATGACAGGGACCTCACTGTGACCTGAAACCACACTGCGTCAAACGGTAGTGGAGCTGGCAGGAACACCTTGACGGCTCCAACAGACACGCAGCGATTGACGTTGGATTACTCTAAGTTACCAAGGGGAATCACGAGTCACCTGGGAGCATCATTGAACGATGAAAGAGTAGGCTGGAGTGGGTAGCACGGAGCGTCGAAAGCGATGGAACCAAAGCCATAGGAGAACAAACATCTCTATTCCGTTGATATCACATCCGCTGATTTAATGCCCATCTCCACGGGCAGTTCGTTCCATAAGTCCCGTCAATCGCCGTTGCCCCAATCCAGCCCAGAGAACGCCAGCTGAATCCTTTTCAGCGCTCACTCTGCCCCAACAGCCATAACGCACAAAGTAAATCTTAGGAGCATATCCCGGTTCGGCACTCGGCCCCGGGAGCTTTAAATCCCCCAAAACCACAAGCCAAAACATAGGTAACAAGAAGGTTAAAGTAAAATGGCAAGGATCCTCTGTCATATTCGTTGAATATCCTCGCAAAAGAAGCAGATAAAATCATGAAGCACCAGCAAATGACCCCGATCTAGTCTTGCGTGGCATGTTCGTCTCCAAAGGGGCTTCGTTCTCTCCCCTTAAGCGAGTTTCGCGACTCTCTCTGTGATGCTCTCCGTGTGGCTTCCTCAATTACAGCACTGAGACTCGTGGTGCTTTGAGCTGGTGTTGGTTTCGGGGGGTCAGAGAATGGGCCTTGGTCGGGTGTTGGCGAGTCGACGATGATCGTGGCGGAGTTTGAATCCCGAACGGTGGAAGAAGAAGACGTTACACTAGGCGACGGAATAGGCTCCTCAGGTACCTTCGGCTTGCCAAGTGGGCCAATCTTCTTCACGCTGCCGACACGAACGACCATGGCGCGGGCGGGAGTGGCCGTGTGGGCACTGGCGTTATTCAAGAATGTCGAGCCTACACTGAATGTGCTGTTGGCGGGACTCGGGGGTCGAAGACTAGTGAACTTTTCATAGTCGATGCTGGGAACTGGCGGGGTCGCACTACCAGCAGACCCGTTCGATAGGCCAGTCCTCACGCTGACCATCGCCGGCTTTGCCCGCATGCCGGTCTGCGCAGGAGCAACGATGACGGCATTCTTGCCGTAAATAGTCGAGGCTACACTGGAACGCGGTGCATATGATGTCCGAGCATAGGATGTACGGTCGCTGTAGCCGGACAGTGCTGAATACGTAGAGTCGCGCAAATCACCAGGAACGAAGAAATGCTGGTCGCTGGGAGCAGGGCTGTTGGCCTGCGATAGGGTGAGAGGGAGAGGCGGTACTGGGGGGACGAGAACCGTGGGAGAGGCGGTCGCTCGGTTGGTGACACCGGGAATGTATGCGATTTGGATGATGTTGGAGGCTCGAGTGAGCACCGTGGAGGCGATTGAATGGACGGTATGGGTTGATGACCGGTGATCTCTGCGCTCAGCAAAAGTCTTCTCTACCGAATCTCCTGACTCTGCTCCATCATCCCACGTCTCTTGCACGATTGGCTGCCTTCGCGTCCTGATGCAGTACCTCCAGACGAGATAGGTGACAGCCGCGATAGCGAAAACACCACCGACCACGCCTCCTGCGATTGCGCCGACGTTGGTAGTCGCGCCAGATTTCGATCCCGAGGATTGCGGCGTTATTTCATCGGAAGGGAGGCAGGTCGCTCGCGGGCAATCGAAGCAGTTGGGCGGGTATACGAATTGACACTGCGTCCCCGCTCCGCACGGCGGGCACACAAGCTTTGTCGACGAGTCGCAGACAAGACAAGTCTCTCGCTTCGTCAGGTCAAAAGTCCTGGAGACCGAGCGCATTGTGGCAGTCATCGTGGAGGAAACTGCGGTTGTTTGGGAGAGATTCTGACGACCGGGGTTGGACTGCCCGCCTTTGTAGATCTGCGGATCCTTGATAAACGTCGAGGCGTCAGGCCCAGCTCAGCGGCGAACGTGAGAAACTCGGAAAATGGTTGAATGCGTCCCAATCTACACAATAAATCGTAATGCTCGGTAATTCTAGCAACAAATGCGTTGGTTGAAATGGCTATCGGGAGAAGGCGCAATAAGACAAGTGCGACGACGACTTTCGAATGCGGAACCAGGCAATGGGGAAACGAGTGACTTGGAGGCTAGCTCAAAAGAACGGAAGGTGAATAATAATCCCAAAAAAAAAAAAAAAGAATTATCACCAGGAAGACATTTGATGCCCCTCTGTGAAGCGCAGCGGGGGCGGGGCAAAACTGAGGGGATCGCTAGGTGAATGGTTGAGTCGAGATAGATGTCGACGTGGACAGCGATGAGCGATGCTGGTGAAAGCTGGAGCAGAGAGCGAGCGGCCAGTCGGTGGGCTACGAATCGTCTTTGAGAGCCAAAGGGGCACTCGGGCCAGGTCTGCCTTGTTCTCCGTTGGTCTCACTCCCCCGAGTTCAATTTACGGAAGGGACCATTTGGGGGGCAGAGACACACCAACGCAAGGGCCAGCCAAGGAACGCCCAGGGTCCACTAACACTCTGGCGCAGCTCTTGGTGTGGGTGCCCGGTAGTTTAGCGAAACGTCCAAGAGGCGCAGCTTAGCCTCCTATTCGCTCAACCCACCACGCCCGAATTTACCCCTGGTTCTCCCACTGGTGCACGCTGGCCCTGTTCCCCTCTTTGGGAAATCATACCCTGTAATCTGCCAATACTGTCATGCGCGAAAGACTCTTCGAAATATTCGAAATCAAACCCAGCTGTGAATACTATTGTTTTAAAAATCGACAGATTCCTCGTCCGGTGGCCATCAATTGTCTCTGGTGTTTTCGCCGCCATCTGCCCGCTGCATGCCGCCACCCGACAACGAAAAGCGGAAAACGAGGGGCTCCCTTCTATGCCTATGCGACGCGGAAGCCCACCGTCTCGCATGTTGCACGTAAGGTACCCAGCCAATAGAGTGCCTCTCCAGGATCCGGGGGAGTGAACTCAGCCCAGGTGCCCAGTCCAAGGCTCCTCCTGAAGGATTGCAGATCCATTCCGTTCTCACCGACTGCTCGCGTCAGGGCCGGATTTAGCTTCGACTGTCCACGCTTCAACGCTGTCGCTTCCAGAGATCGAATATATTCTAGATCTGATAGACACTAGGGTCTCGACTCTGGTCTCTCAAACCCCACCATTCAAGTTAACGTCACGATGCGATAATGTGCAATTCAATTAACCAAGACGAGAAAGTGGTCATTCCCGCCCTCGTCAGCTTAGCGAGTCGCCTTGATATTAATTTGCGCCCCGAATGGCCAAATCAAGGACCTCCCCGCGCGTTATTACATACACGTCTTGATTTGGCCACTACCACTCTGCCGATATTACACCACGCCCCTCCTTTTCCATAACATAGAGTTGTCGATACATAATGTGTCGAGACTTGAAGCAGTCGAGGACAAATCTTGAATGAGACTTGAACTGAGAGGAACTGGTGTTAGGTATGCATAACTGTCACGGATGCTCGGGGACACAACCTCAGCGACGGAAGTCCGACGCGAAGCCCACCGCAGTGCTATCCTCCTGACGGTTGAGTATCATGTAACGCTGACATCTGACTTGGACCACAAGAGCGCACCGCCTCAGCTCTATATATTCCAATGCCGAAACTTACCTTACCTACCACCTGCATGCCGGAATGGTTGTTACCTCGTTGAAGAAACAGCAGATAAATGCCCTTTTCCCTTGATAGAGTGTAGATATGATGCCAGTGGAGCGCCCGTGGTCTTCTGAGTACGAAGTATACCCCCTAGCGTGGTCCCGGGAACCGCCTTGATAAACAAAAGGTTTTGTCACGCTGAACCGGGAATGACGCGAAATCTTCCTCGTAATTCCGTGGCATTGACGCGGAAGCGGGTGGCTAGAATTCCGTCTTAGTCGAAGGGAGGCGGAAGACTGTGCTCGATGAAATGTCTTATAACAAAGTGTTAAGACCCGACAATCAAGCCTCCGTGAGTTAAAATGGGAGAGATCGCCCCAAAAACCTCAAACGGGTTTGTCACGGACAGGAAAATATCTTTAGCCTGAGGGAAAAGTCATTTTCTCCATGCTCCCCAAAGCGCCAGCCTCTAACCAACTCCGAATTTCTTCCAGCATCACATGTTGTATGTACACTGGCTCGCTGAACATTGAGCCTGCTTTGCATCCGCCAAACAAAGAATCTAATGTTCTTGCATAAATCAGGCTGGGTAGTAGGCTGCAGGCAAAGCTCACGGACGAGGCCGAAAGCCTAATGCTCCTAAGAGAGATGATAAGCAAAAAATTTTGTGAACGCAGTTCTCAGGGCGTCAGCGGTTCGCGTGCTGCTATTTTATCAGGTCTTAGGATGATGGCGGCGCGCGGATTCGGCTGAGAAGAGAGATGCGCGGCAAATACAGCAGCACAGTCTACAGAGCGGGCGCCAAGGGGGGGCATGTGATCTATATTCAGGGAGTGCGGCTCGTCAACAGAGACCAATTTTAGATACAATCTAACCCTGATTTGTTTGTTAGCGCGGGACTTAAAAGCTCGTTGTGGATATAGAAGGGGGCCTTTCAAATCATCAATTATATCTTTTGAAGTGCTAGAAAGGCCTTGTTAAAAAGCATATATGCGTTTTCAAATGCCAAGAAGGCCTAGTTAACCCCCAAATACGCTTTTCGAATTGCTAGAAAGCCCATTTTACACAATGTGAAGGCCTCGTCGAATCTTCTCAATATCCCTGCGGGAATGTCCAGCGCTAACAAAAAAAACAGGCATGGATGGATTGTAAAGTCAGCCTTGACTACAAACCTGGCCCAACAAGGCTGGTCCAAGCTAAACAACCAAACAAACAACACAGCGCATCCGAAACGCCAGCTCCGCTGGATGAGGATTCTAAGATCTCCAAAATAGCCAGTCAGGCAACTTGGCGTCTGGAGAACGGCAGCAGGTTGCTGGTGTGAGACCCCACTCTTATCCCACACGATGTGGTTGGCTTGTCCGTTTCTGCAGGTGGTGTGTGAAAGTTGAGGTCTCAGTGAAGGGGATAATCGGGGCATTATTCCGAGATCGAGCTTCGTGCGATTGGGATGAGGGGGAGAAACGGAGGCAGCCGGTTCTTGTGACTGGCCTTCACTGTCAACTGGAGGATGCATCGGCGCCGAGATAGACCTCGTGTTGGCTAGCGGAAGGCTACACTAGTGGACGACTTGACCGAGGTGGTCATAACGTTACCAACGTATGCCGCATGGCCTCTCGAATCTGGCTGCAGCGCTTCTAGAGCAAACATTTGAACTCTGAGGCCTCACCTGGGCCAACATGAAGGTCGCAATCTATCATTGGGCAACGAACTCATGAGATACGCAGAAAATGCGGACACACAGGGTTGCAAAAACCTGATTTCTCGAGGCCAGGTAAGGGGCGAGATCATCGAGGGAGACCTCAGATTCTGTTCTCGAAGCATGGCGCGTGCGTGCAACGTGTGGCGACTTTGGCCCAGCGGCAAACAGCGGGAAACCGTATCGGACCGCAACACGTTCGTATAACCAGTCGGCGTCCGCACCCGCGGGCTCTTTGGGCCAACATTGGAGCGCTGGGGAATGCTGGTTCGTTTCGCATTGCTTTTGGGTAGACTGGGGTTTCGACCTCATCGTGAACCTTTGACGGGCCATTGGACGTTGGCCTGTGCAGATCTCAACAGGTCGCAGCTCGCGGGTGTTTCAGGGAGTCGGGGATAGGCCCACCAGCGAGGAGGGGATACAGATGCTGGACTCCTTAGAAGTGCACTCCACGTATGTTGATGGTTTTTTTCTCATTCAGCTTTTTTTTATGGTCATCACCAACCAGGAAGGAAGTAGTCCAACTGTGGGGTGCTGAGTGAAGCCATGAAAATTTGGCGAAAGCCATTCACGAGTTGGCTCATCAGACAGTGCGAAGGGATGTCGGAGTTAGGCGCCTTGGTGTGGGGTGGCACTGGTATCCGAATCTGTCTTGCGTGCCGCCATCACACAGTGCGCCATCGCGGCGCCTCCCTGAGCTGAGGCTTGGAGGCTGTTTGCTCGAACGCCCCCCGCCCCTCCCCCCCCCTCAAAAAAAAAAAAACAAGGTGCGGACCGCATCAGAAACATAAAAATTACCAAAGTAGACAAAATGCCATTAGGATAAGCTTCGTATTCAGAGATGCCAACGATATCGAGGGAGACAACCACAACATGCACTATGTAGCGTGCCATGAAACATCGAGCAAAATGGAGAGGACCTTGGCGCTCGGGCTCAGGGGCACTGCTGGTCCCGGGCAGGTGTTGACGGCCGTGACGTAAGGAAGTCTCGTGGAGGCCGGGTGCCGCGCAACAAGCTTCCAGTTGTCGCACAAGCCGCCATAGCTAGGAATGTGGGGCGGTTTCTTGCCATCCGGTATCCCTTGTCAAGCCACACGCCCTCGCCTGGCCTCAGAATACAAACGGGAACATTTCCTGAGCTCATGAAACAAGATTTTTGTGACCATTTTCCCTACTGCCCTACTCCAGAAACATCATTGCCTTGGGCCATCGACTCGCTACATTTCCAGCTCTTGACAGGTATTCCTAGCTGCTGTCCCAGCAGCTTCGTGCCCTAGCTCTGTTTTAGAGGCAGGTCTCGACCCAAGTACCTCGCTTTGTTGTGGGGTGCGATTGGACATCCAAGGTGCTGCGACAAAAGGGTCCGTCGTTCTATGACAAGCTACATCGACTGCACCACTGCAGCACGAATCCCTAGTCGGACGGTCTGCTCTTGCTCCTGCCAACTCCCTCGACCTCTGACAACTTCCCAAAATCACTACATCACCACATTTCCGCCTTGTCCTCGAACCCTAAGCTCCCCGCCGACAACGAGAGCTCCGCAGCCATGGCCTACCGCGGCCAGGGAGATCCCTATGGTCGGGGCGACGATGGCTACCAGGGCCACCCAATGCAGGATCTCAACATGCGCAACCAGGTACGTCTTTCATGTTGCCCGGCGGAGAGCCGTATTTCTAACCCAGATTCTTTCCAGTATGAGCACGATGACGAGGAGGCCCAAGCTGCGCTCCTGAATCAGAACCAGGTGCCCCACGAGAGCGATCGCCTGGGCACTAACACACCTCCATTCCGCCCTGCATCGGCCTATAGCTTGTCGGAATCGTATGCTCCTGGTGCTGGCACCACGAGACCTGGTGTTGTCGTTAATGAAGAGTATGCCGGCGCCCCCGGTCACTACCGCCCCGATATTTCGGGGGATCCAGCCTACCGGATGTCAGCGGCCGACACCGAAGACAGCTGGGTTCAGCGTCAGCAGCCCAATGCTGCCCCCGCAGGCGGACTCAAGCGCTATGCTACGAGGAAGGTCAAGCTAATCCAGGGCTCCGTCCTGAGTCTCGACTATCCCGTACCCAGCCCGATCCGTAATGCAGTCCAGCCACAATACAGAAGTGCCGAGGGCGGCGCTGAGGAGTTTATGAAAATGCGCTACACGGCTGCCACCTGCGACCCCAACGACTTCACCCTCAAGAATGGCTACGACCTGCGTCCCCGCATGTACAACAGACACACTGAGCTCCTTATTGCCATCACCTACTACAATGAGGACAAGGTTCTCCTCTCCAGAACCCTGCATGGTGTGATGCAGAACATAAGAGATATTGTAAACCTCAAAAAGTCTTCATTTTGGAATAAGGGTGGCCCGGCCTGGCAAAAGATCGTCGTCTGCTTGGTGTTTGATGGAATCGAGAAGGTAGACAAGAACGTGCTCGACGTGTTGGCAACCATTGGCATCTACCAAGACGGTGCGGTCAAGAAGGATGTCGATGGCAAGCCAACAGTTGCACACATATTCGAATACACCACACAGCTCTCGGTGACGTCTAACCAACAGCTCATCCGCCCTGCCGACGATAGCCCGAGCACACTGCCTCCAGTGCAGTTCATCTTCTGCCTCAAGCAACAGAACAGCAAAAAGATCAACTCTCACCGTTGGCTTTTCAACGCCTTTGGGCGCATTCTCAACCCCGAGGTCTGCATCCTGCTGGATGCTGGCACAAAGCCCAGTCCCAAATCTCTGCTGGCTCTCTGGGAAGGCTTCTACAATGACAAGGATCTCGGCGGTGCCTGCGGTGAGATCCACGCCATGTTGGGCGGGCGGACTTGTCTGTCTCCAGACACGATAGTCCGTACCACCCAGGGGCTCAAGGCCATCCGAGACGTCGCTATAGGTGACCAGCTCTTCGACCACCAGGACAACCCCGTGCAATGCCTAGCTGCTGAGGCTATTCAGACCTCGCCCAATATGAAGAAGGTCACCTACACGGAGTATAACTCATTGAAAAAGACATCCTTCACTTGTACATCAGACCATATCATGACGCTGCTGGCTCATAGTGTGAAACCCTTTATTTCTGATAAAGGTTTCGGTGTAACGTGGTGGACGCGTTGCGACAGGACGGAGTTCAAGAGGGAGGAGGAGAAGCTCAAGTGGGACACGGTGATGCATGGTTTGTACACCGAGGTGGTTCAGCAGAAGGGTCCCCGTCCAACTGACGGCGAGGTCCGCCAGTACCTGAGAGCCATAACCCGCAACTCGGTTGCCCCGGATTCCGAGGATCAGAGTGGGGGGGATGAGGGAATTAAGGACTGCCCTCAGTCCCCTGGTCTTGTCAAGCTGCGGGCCGAACTCAAGGACATAGGCGTGGACCTGGAGGACACAGATATGATCCGCATGGTGCTAGAGGAGCATATGAATGATTATCTGGAGGGCCTGATGCATGAGCGCGAGGAGGCCCCCGACGATGATGACGAGGACCCCATCATCGATCTCGACACCTCCTGCAAGAGACAGATCGGGTCCATCACCCTTCCGACGTCCACCCGCGCCTCAGATCCGACATATCGCCGCACTCCTGAGGTTGCGCCTTCGTCCCCCCATCAGGGATCCCAGAATTTTGAGCCCCAGAGCGTCTCCGAGTCTCAGGCCACATCGTATGCATCTGTGGTCGTTGAGGAAGATCACATGGAAAAGTTCGCCGTCGTTCGGGACCAGCTCTCCAAGCAGCCCCATGGTAACAGCCAGTGCAAAAATCCAAACTGCAAGGGGCTTCGGAGGGTGGCCATCAAGTTCAAGACCAAAGAGCAAGCCAACCTCGCTCATGAGCTGCTGTCCGGGGATCATTTTCATGTAGTCGACCCCTGTGCCGTCAAGGATATGGAGTTATTCACGATGACGATGGAGGAGTATCTGGCCACTTGTACGGCTCCGATGGCCCAGAAGATGAGGAAGTTGAGACTATATCGGGCCCCACTGAGGTTCGAGCCGTACCGTGGGCCGGAATCCCCTGTCCCCATCGATCCCTACTGGTTGGGGCTCTGGCTTGGTGGTGGGATCAAGAAGTCTACCCAGATCGCCAGCACTGATCAGGAGATCAAGGTCTACATCCAGGCATACGTCGATCGACTGAACAGCAACAGGCCGGATGGAGCTGAGCCTGTGCAGCTTGTTGAGGACCTTAGCCATGCAGCGGGCGTCACCAGTATTATCAATGGCAAAACGGCCACGGCTACGGTGGACTGCTTCTGGGCCATCAACTGCGTCACCGATGTCCGGGGCAAGACCTGGAATCCTGTCCGCGCGGGCTTACAAGGTCTGGGCCTGCTCGGTGACAAGAGCGGTGGCATCCCCGACTGCTACATGAACGGCAACGAGGACACACGGCTGGCTGTTCTCGCAGGCCTCATGGAATCCGACGGATGGCTAGACGGTCGCATGCACATCTACGGCTTCAGCCAGACCACCTACGAGCACAAGAAGACCGTGGAGGACGCCCACAAGTTGGCCATCTCATGCGGGATTCAATGCACGGGCATCACCGAAAGGCTCGTGCCCGGGGCCAAGGAGCCTAGCTGGAGGTTCTACATGAGTAAGGGGACGGAGAAGTTCCAGCATCACCTCCTCCTCCCCCGAAAGCGGCTGGATTTATCCTCGATGATACGGTATAACCGCGACGTACGCACCTTCGACGTCGAGGACGCCGGTCAGGGCGAATACCGCCTCATCGAGGTCTCAGGGGCCCTCTATCAGCTCGCAGATCGCACCGTGGTCCATAATTGCTCCGCGTTAGGCAGAAAGCTGCTGAACCCCCTGGTTGCTGTGCAGAACTTCGAGTACAAGATCTCCAACATCCTGGACAAGCCCCTGGAGAGCGCCTTTGGGTACGTTAGCGTGCTGCCCGGTGCCTTTTCTGCCTATCGCTTCAGAGCTATCATGGGCCGGCCCCTGGAGCAGTATTTCCACGGTGACCACACCTTATCCAAGATTCTCGGCAAAAAGGGTATCGAGGGAATGAATATCTTCAAGAAGAACATGTTCTTGGCCGAGGATCGCATTCTCTGTTTCGAACTTGTCGCCAAGGCCGGCCAGAAATGGCATTTGAGCTACATCAAGGCTGCCAAGGGCGAGACTGACGTTCCCGAGGGTGCCCCTGAATTTATCAGCCAGCGTCGTCGATGGCTCAACGGTTCTTTCGCCGCCAGTTTGTACTCGCTCATGCACTTTGGGCGCATGTACAAGAGTGGCCATAATCTTATCCGCATGTTCTTCTTCCACATCCAGCTGATCTACAACATCCTCAACGTCATCTTCACCTGGTTTGCTCTGGCTTCGTACTGGTTGACTACGTCCATCATCATGGACCTGGTTGGTACGCCGGTCCCCGCATCTCCCACTTCGGCAGAGCAGCACGGCTGGCCTTTCGGCGACACGGTCACACCCCTCTTCAACGCGACACTCCAGTATCTCTACTTGGCATTCGTCATCCTCCAGTTTATTCTGGCTCTCGGTAATAGGCCAAAGGGATCCAAGTACACATACATCACGTCGTTCATTGTCTTCTCACTTATCCAGACCTACGTCCTGATTCTCTCTGGCTACCTCGTTGTTCGGGCCTTTTCGATACCTCTAGATCAACAGCTCAAGTTCGATAATGCCGACAACGCAGTTGCATCTCTATTTAGCGGGTCAAGCGCGGCTGGTGTGATTCTTGTCGCCCTCGTTACCATCTACGGTCTCTACTTCTTGGCCTCGTTTTTGTACCTGGACCCCTGGCACATGTTCCACTCGTTCCCATACTACATGGTGCTCATGTCCACCTACATCAACATCCTGATGGTGTACGCCTTCAACAACTGGCACGATGTCTCGTGGGGTACCAAGGGATCGGACAAGAATGACTCGCTGCCATCTGCTACAGTTACGAAGAGTGAAAAGAATGAAACAGTAGTTGAGGAGATTGAGAAGCCCCAGGAAGATATCGATCAGCTCTTTGAGCAGACAGTCAGACGAGCTCTCGCCCCGTATAAGGATGAGGAGAAGCCGGAACCGAAAGACCTCGAAGACTCATACAAGTCTTTCAGAACCATGTTGGTTATTATGTGGCTGTTTTCAAACTGCCTACTGGCTGTCGTCATCACCAGCGACAATTTCAACTCATTTGGCATTGGGGTAAGCACTATCATGAGCCTTGTTGAGCAATTGCAAATGCTAACGTTGCTTCTAGAACACATCGTCGACAAGAACAGTTAACTTCTTCAAGTTCTTGCTTTTCGCCACAGCCGGTCTCTCGGTTGTCCGATTCATTGGTTTCCTGTGGTTTCTCGGCCGGACCGGAATCATGTGCTGCGTTGCCAGGCGGTAAACATCATGGAATAAAGAGGAAAATAGCTTTGTATATCAGCAGCATGCGGTCTTTTGCTTTGGTCTGGGATGGTCATCATGGTCGCATACTTCGGAGCAGGTGGCACACCATAAAATAACGGCCAGACATGTCAAATTTGTGTCTTTCTATGGTGGTCGTACTATCACATCAAGCGGCCGGAATGGGTCGCGGCAGGTTTTTACGAGGAGTTTGCATTTCGACAGAGGAAAAAGACCGCGGCATCTTATGGGGTTTTATTGCGGCGTTTAGATTTTACCAGGCCGACAGCTTGTCCGGCCATCAATAATACCATGCGAGTATTTTGCGTAAACAGTTGCCCGTATATTGTATGGATACGTGCGTGTATCTAGTGTTTGAAGTATATAAATGGCATATAACTTGAAGTGGCGTGACATTCAACTTCGATTCTGGTGTCAACGAATACTAAAAGTGCGGATACTACCCCGCCCCCCCTCACACCAGTGACGCAGCGTCGCCGGGGTGGCAGCTCCCCTCCATTTTACTTTCCTCTTTCGTCTTCGTACCACCTCCACCTCCATCAACACACGCTTTGTTCCCACATCTGGTTCCCGATTTGTGGGCAAAAGGTGCTTCTACGGATATTTGGCATCAATCTATTCTGTACTAATCTTAAACTAACAGAAATTTAACTCTATTTCTTCACTCGTGGGTGTCTCCTTAGCCTAGTATACCACGTCTAGCTGTTTTGTTCGACGACCACTTACACAGTTCACCAGCAAAGGCAGCAGACAGAGAGGTATTGACCAAGATTACATCTACCAAACAGCTAGAGCCAAAAAATCCCCAATACTCCAAAGAACTTCATCGAAAACCAACCAGATAAATATCATGGACACGTTCAAGCTCCTCCAGCGTCGAACAACGGACCTCTTTGACTCGCTGCCACAATCCCTCCCATCGATACAATCCCTCCATCTTGGTGGCGCCCATCATAGCCACGGCTACGACCACGGCCACGGCCAAAATCACATCACTATGAAGGGTACCTGGGAGAAGATTTCGGGTCTCCCTCCCCTGCCCCGTTCGTCGCACTCACTAAATGTCGTTGGCGGTACCGTCTACATATTTGGCGGCGAGAATGAGGACGCCCGCAAGCCTGTCAGCAACGACATGCATGCCGTCACACTGCCATCCAGCGGGGCACATGCCGACTGCTATGCCATCGAGGCCAAGGCGGCACCGACAACCAAGAAGTCACAGCCAATCCCTACCGTTCAAATCGAGGGCGAGCCAGACCCGACTTCCAGCGGTCCGCTCGATAAGGGTAAAGCCCCGGCGACCGACGCCGAGCCTGAAGCCCCCGAGCTCGGCGATCTTCCCACCCCACGCGTCGGACACGCGACGGCGGTCATCGGCCATCGTATCTTCCTATTCGGCGGCCGCGGTGGTCCAGATATGTCTGCGCTCGATGAGAATGGCCGGGTCTGGGTCTTCGACACACGCACCAATGATTGGTCCTACCTCGACCCCTCCACTCCGGCCGCCCCAACATCTCAGCCCGGCGCCAGCGCCATTCCCGCCCCGCGCAGCTTCCACGTGGCCGTCGCAACCGATAAACCGCGTGATTTTAACTCCGCCCCAGTACACCACCCTAAAGCCTCCACCCGTGCCGACGCCTGGCGCGACTGGGCGCTCGGCGACTCCGAGGAGGTAGGCATCCCCCAACGGCCTATCGTCGGCAACGTCGCAGCTAACGCCATTGATGCCGATATTGAGGGCTACGGCACCTTTATCATTCACGGTGGCTGCCTCTCTGGGTCCCCGGAACGTGCATCCGATGTCTGGGCTTTCGATATTCATAGCCGTACCTGGCAACGCCTCCCGGACGCTCCTGGTGCCCCGCGGGGTGGGGCGTCTCTCGCCATCGCACACAGCCGGCTCTACCGCTTCGGCGGCTTCAACGGTATAGGTGAGGAGCGCGGTCAACTTGATATGCTGGAGCTAGGCGTCGACAGCTTCGACGACGATTTCAGCGCGGGCGAGGTCTCGATCGCCGCCCGCGGGGGCTGGCAGAGTTTGCTGCAGACACCGCGGGAGAACGTCGGGTATAAGGATGAAGACCCCACTGCCGCGCCGCTGACGGAAGACGAGGCCGATCCATGGCCATCTGCTCGCAGCGTCGCTGGGTTCCAGGCCGTCTCGGTCGGCGGCGGGCGCGACTACCTCGTCCTGATGCTCGGGGAGCGCGAGCCCTCCGGAGCGGGTCACGAGAGCGCCGGCGGGTTCTGGGACGACGTCTGGGCATTTCAGGTGCCTGGGCATCATGGCGGCGGGGTGACGGCGGGTGGGCTGGCGAACTCGGTGCTCTTGGCAGTGGGGAGAAAGAGTGGTGAGGGGAGGTGGGCTAGAGTTGAGATGGGGCCACATGATGACGAGGACGACGAGTCGGCTGGGGGGCCAGGGGCGAGGGGGTGGTTTGCGAGCGCGACAATGGAGGATGTGGAGGAGGGCATTGTGCTTTGGGGAGGGCTGGATGGTGGGAATAGGCGGCTTGGGGATGGGTGGATTTTGAGGCTAGGTTGAATGTTTTCTGGACCGGGAGGTGCTGTAATTTGTTCTATCATTGTCTAGGGTCAAGGTTTCAGGGCAAAGTGATGCGAGTGAGGTAAAAATAGATGATCGGGATGGCTAGCGGCAGGTTCAATTGAGATTGCACCTCGGGGTCAGCTCCTCATGACACAAATACAAATGTTTGTTTTGGTTTATTTGTACATCACCGTCCATACCCCTCCCACATGCAATCCGAGCCTCAGTAGTCTACAAATCCTGCCTCGTCGTCTCGGCCCCCCAGGGCTCGCTCGTCAGGTTCGTCAGACCGTTGCTATTCTCGCACGTGTCCCGCCCACTCAGCGGGCCGGGAGCCGGTACCTTGTCCGCCTTGGACACGTCCAGGACACTCTCCTTGAGAGCCACAAGCAGTGACTTGATCGACTCAGGCGTCAGATCCTCGTAGTAGTCGTCGTTGATCTGCACCATGGGCGCGTTGACGCAGGCGCCGAGGCACTCGACCTCAAGGAAGGTGAAGAGGCCGTCGGCTGTCGTCTCGCCGCCGTGATGGACGCCCAGCTGCTCCTTGACCGCCTTGACAATCACGTCGCTGCCGCACCCCCCGAGCTGGCAGGGTGTCTATCGTGACCGTGTTAGAGATGGGCGCGGGCTGGGAAAGGGAAGGAGGAGAGCGGGCTTACGGTTGTGCAAACCTGGATGTGGAACTTGCCCACCGGTGTCCGGTTGTACATGGTGTAGAAGGAGGCGACTTCGTAGACACGCATCGGGGGCATCTCGAGCAGGCGCGCCACCTCGTTCATGACGCTGATGCTGGTGAAGCCGTGCTGGCGCTGGCCCAGGTCGAGGATGGGCATGACGGCGGCCTTCTTATACTGGGGCGGGTACCGCTTGAGGATCTCGACGATGATGGCCTCATTGGCGGGCGTGAACTTGAAGGGGATGCTGGGGTTGTTGTCGGAGGTGTTGCGGTGCTGGCCATTAGCTGTTAGTATGTGGTATTGCCCCTTCTATCTGCCCCCCTCTTCCCAGGCCAGAGGCTGCGGTCGCCGTGGCTGAGACGCGGATGGGGAGTCGGGCAGGTGGGAGCTCGAGATGAAAAACCTACCACCATGAGGGTGTCGCTCCGTCTTTGCGCAGCAACAGAGAATGCTCGGTGCTGGGGGCGCGACACCCGGCCGACCGAGCGTACGGCGGCCCGCATAAACAACGAAGTCAATTTGCTCGCCATGGCTGCGGCTGCTGTCGAGCAATGGCAGAGTCAATTGCGGGCGTTTCGCAGTCTACGGTCGTTAGCTTGCTAATTGCCAATTGAATGGCGACGACGTCGTCGAAAGCAAGCCCGGGCCGACTGCTCTGACAATTGGAGCCGTATGATTGGTTAACGCAGCGAGCTCGGTTTATTCATTTAACCGAGCCTGCAGCTACGGATCTGTACCTCACACCATGAGCCAATTGTGCACATTGCACATTTCGAATGCAAAGCTGGGGATGTTCAACAATTCATGGATTCTTCGTCAAGCCGAACAAGCGCTTCACACCTAGAGTCACGATCCGAGAGGACAAAATTTTACCTATTTTCCTTCTTCCGCTTATCTCCTATGGTTCACTGCCAAGCATCTCATCCTTACCATCGGCTTCATTGATCCGGCTGAAGTTGGCTGACACCTCAGGGAACAAGCGTTGCTAGCCATTTCAAGTCATCAATATCTATCAATCTCCATTTCATCAACCTCAAGTTCCTGTCATCATCATCGCAACTTGTCAATGCATTTGTTGTTCAATATTGCCTCTATATGTACCCGTCATTTGGCCAATGCACCAGAGTGTCTTCCTAAGGCCCGGCTGTGAGGTTGCTTGAGGGATCAGCAGGCTCAGCAGGCTGTGCCGATATGCGAGACCTTGGGCATCACATCCGGCTCGGGCTGCCATGAACATCTTCTCGAAATTCCGGGTTATCGAATTCCGTCAATCAAGTTGCTTTGACGGTGGCTCTGGTCTAGGAAGGAGGTCGGCGTGCCTACGTCGGAGGTATACAACGTGACCACTGACAACCCTCGCTTCGGCCGGCGAGATTCAATATACACAACCAAGATCAGTCGACAGCACCAGTAACCCACCAAAGGCAGCCATTTGTGGACTTCATTCGTCCCTCCGGTTGAAATGGGAGGCCTTCCGCCTTGTCCCTATTTGGAGTCCAGGTTGTCCCTTGGCTGTCGCTCCCGTGACTGGGCGCTATAGTGCCTAAAGTAAAGGCCTGAGGAACGGGAACGGCATTGAGTTGTTGGCGAGTGCCACCGCCCAACACCGCTCGTGCTGCCCACTGGCAACTCCCGCAGAGTGGGCCGGCAATATACACTACAGTCTATCTGAATAGATTGCAAAGACTTTCGAGAAGTCTGGGGCCCCGCCATTTCAGACTACCGACCATGCAAGCCTCTTGTCGGCACCAACCCCACCAACTTCCCACCACTGGCTACCGCCGCCCATTTGTCACAATGCCACACAGGAACAGGGAGGCCGTCATCTACAATATCTGTGCCGTCTTGAGTTGTCCGGGATTTAGGGATTCGGCGCGTTTCTCGGATGAACAAGCTGGGTTCCGTGGTAGGCGTCCACGCGTCGCTCGAACTGTACCGACATGTGCCCTCGCGATGTTGTATAAATAAGGTGGATAGATACGCCCCCATCTGTCACCTAGGTTCTGTATCAAGGCAACTTGTCTCTCGACCATTCCGACTACCTTCAACTACCGACTCCCTCGTCAACCTACGCCACCATGAAGTTCTCCCTGACATCCATCCTTGCCTGCGGGCTCGCCGTCGAGGCCCATACCATCTTCCAGGTAGGAATACTTCAAATACCACTCGAAGACACCACATGCTAACCTGATCGATAGAAAGTTTCCATCAACGGAAAGGACCAGGGGCAGCTTACCGGCATCCGTGCACCCAACAACAACAACCCGGTTCAGGATGTAACGAGCCAGAACATGATTTGCGGCGCACCAGGGACAAAATCCAACACCGTTCTCAACATTGCGGGAGGTGACAGGATCGGGATGTATTGGGGACATGTTATCGGCGGGGCACAGTTCGCCAACGACGTGGACAATCCGATCGCCAAATCGCATAAGGGCCCTGTGATGGTCTACCTTGCAAAGGTTGATAACGCTGCCTCGACTGGCACAAGCGGCTTGAAATGGTAACTATTTCCCGCACTTTGACGTACCAAGTAGGCGGAAGCTAACGCACTGGAAACAGGTTCAAGGTTTGGCAAGAGACCTTTGACACCAGCAGCAAGAAGTGGGGTGTGGACACCATGCTCCAGAACCAAGGCTGGGTGTACTTCAACATGCCCACGTGCATCGCACCGGGTCAATACCTCCTGCGCGGAGAGACCATCGCCCTACACTCAGCCAACAAGCCGAACCAGGCACAGTTCTACCAGTCGTGCGCCCAAATCAACATCTCTGGCTCAGGCAGCTTCACGCCCTCGTCGACTATCAGCATTCCCGGCGCGTACAAGGCCAGTGACGCTGGCATCTCGACCAACATCTACGGACTGGCTGGAGTGCCCGACAACGGTGGCAAGCCGTACCAGGCTCCCGGGCCAGAGCCAATCAAGTGCTAGGCGAGATGGCGCATCTTCCCACCGCGACGTCGCGGAAATGGACGAGAGAGGGGGCGTATAAAAGCCGCCAGGAAATAGCGGACTGGTTGGCGGGGATATTTCTGGGTCTAATATATATCTCATAAACAAGCATGTGAGGCGGGTTTTCAACGCACATGGGCAGGGCCCGGCCACGCACGCCGAATAGGCTGCGGTTTTGTTTTTGTATCATGTTCCATACCTCAGGGTACGGCGCCAAATAAAGCTGTTTGGATCGCCGATTCGCAATCGCTTTTCGCACCCGTCATGACCCGGCGTGAGATGAGATTCGGGACCGCCGCAATCCTAGGTAGATGCCAACTACTTTCAGCTTGCTATGGAAGATTCGGAAAAGCCGCATGTGGATCTTTGGTGGGATCAACTATTTCTAGAACGGTTATCCTTTGAGTCGAGCAAGCAAGGTGCAGATGCATTCGGGAGGCGAGCCCTGACTAAGGTCTGCATGGGGTGTCGCTCTCGCTGTCTCGGTTCGCGGCGGCATCGAATTTTCGCTGGCCCAGAACACCCGCAGAGATTACAGGTCAGTGAGCGCCCAATTGCTATGATCCCGACACGGCCAGGTCAAGCACCGGGCTCATGTGTGCTGTGATCAGTAGACGTAAACGGCCGAAATGGCCAAAACAACACGGAACCGAATACGGCTAATCAACAGCAGGTTGCCATGATACCATCAGTCAATTCGAGCCCGCATCGGTAGATGATGTTGGTGAGGCGAGTGCTGAATTCGGCTTGCTCTAACGATGTGAGCATCGCGAAATGGTACCTAGGTACAAGCCTGGCCAATGGCCAGCTCAGGGCAGCGACCAACGCCGACTGCCGCTTGCGTGACACCGACTGCCACTTCTGCGTGGTTCGTCGGCTGCTGGCCGTACATACTACCCCGTAGCATCCCGCGCACAGAGCACGAGCTGCACTCGGCTTGGACCCTGCCGGGCCTGACAAGGCCGGACTGCTCACCCTTGGTAGCGCAAGCGAACTTGATTTGTCGCCGCCTGCTCGTGGAGCACAAAGCTTGAGATGTTTCTGCTGCCGTGCAGCTCTTCCCCGCCGTGTCTGCCAAGAAAACACCTCACCTACAGATCTCATCCTCGCGATCCTGCTGCCCTCCAGTCACCTAGCTGTTGTCCATCTCTTGGCTCTTGGCTACCGCCAGCCGCAACGGAGAAGTAACTGGGAAAAGTAGTACGTTTGTTTCCATCTCAGATAACCCCGCCTCGCGATTCTATTGCAGAAAGTTTCCATCTCTTTTTGAAAGTGGGCAGTAGAGGGCGACAGGGACCTCATCGCGCATTCCCCACGGGAGCCCTGCCATAAGGTACCTACCTTCGTGCCCGCGCTCGCCGTGTTTAGCAGATTGCGCACTGGCACACAGCACCCATGGTCACATTGCGCAAATTCGCGCACTAGGGATTCGAGGAAAGCCCTGGTCCCTCATCCTCCGGTGGCTAAGCGTGCTTCCATGTTGCTGGCCCCCCCCCCCCCCGGGCGTACCACACTCCAGTGGCTCGTGGCTCCACCGCCGTTATTTTGTTTCCTTCCTCCCGTCTGCTGTTTCGATTTCTCAAATCCGTCTCTTCTTCTCTTTCCTTCTTCAACGTCACTCGACTCGATTTTCACCCCTAGACACGTTCCCAATTGGGCTATCTGAACTTCGGCTCTGTCTACCTCGTCTTGTGTTGTTCGCTCTTCCCGACGACCTTACCAACAAGACCTCGAACCCCTCCCATCTTGACGATTCCAACCTCTCAGCGCGAACACATTCATTACATTACCAATACCAACATACCAACACACATCCGCAAGCTCGCGATTCTGTAAGCCTTCACTGCGACCCCCAGTATGTCAATTGACCTAGCCCGAGCTGGTCTTCCCTCCTCGATCATTTTTGCGCCGAGTGGCATTTGGATGTTTCTTTGATGTTTCTGCGAGCGGAGTTCGCGCATTTCGGATGGCGCGGCATATGACGGATGCCAAGGGGGCATTAGTGGCGCCCTGAAGCTCCGCACCAAAGGAAACGAAACCCACCCCGCCAAACAACCCTCGCGACAAGGCTTTTTTGGACACCATAATCCTGCCTAACCGGCTGTCTAAGCTCCACATCAATCAGCACCTTTGTTTTTACCACTTACACACGCTACGAATAAGCATGTCCAATGGGTCCTTGCTAACTTGATCCAAGCTTTAATCACCCTTTAAGATGGCTGCCATCAACACTGCGCTCGTCGCTCGCGACACCGTCGCCCAGCTTGCTAAGCGCGGCAACTTCGCCTCAAATTCGCCCGGTGTCATCGTTGTCTTCTGCATCGTTTTCGTTGTCGCCGTTGGCCTCATCTCGCTCTTCCTGACAAGAAAGATCTCTTCTATTCGCGCCAACAGGGCGGCACGCAAGGCGACCGTTTAAATCTCATTTGCAGCCGATGGTGTGGTGGAGGGGGAGATGACGGGGAAGGGAGGATGGGGTTAATGAGTGATGATTTAGGAGAAGGGCGTGGGAATCCCTACTAACGGCTCGGCTTTCTTATCACGAAGTTTGTGGAGCCGGGACAAGCAGCCGATACGGATTAGCAATCCAAGTCGCCCAATTACACCGATTTGTCCCGGTCGTACTGTGGCCTAAACACCACATTTACTTCCGATTCTCGATTTCTTCGGTTTAAGAGGGTGTGTGGGCGAAGAGAGGATTGAGGGGTGGCGGCATTCATCATATATTGAATGAGCTTCGACGGCCCGACCGAGTTTGGTGAGGGAAGGCACCCTGGCCGGGTATGGAACAATGTCAGTGACATATAAGGGATACTATAACCTGTTGCTGTCTATGTTTCCTCTAATACTATTGATACCTCCTATGTACCCGCTTCCATATCATGCTTGTGTGAATGGCAGTATCACCTATTTTGTCACATTGGTTGCGTAAGTGTCTTCAGAGATTGGCACCATGTTAATATGTCAACCATAGAATCAGATTACGGTTACTCGCTATACGCTATACGATAAACACATCGGCTATCCAGGTTGATATCGCAAAGAGTATTTATTCCAGTGACAACGCCAAGCTTTTACCCCTATTCGGCTTGGCCAATGCGCTTAAAAACGATGCAGGTACTCCATATGCGTATGCTACAGACTACTTGATACAGCCCTGCAGAGATTAAGCGGTGTGCCTCTCTCTGGTTTTATCGCCAAGCATGTCGTCCTCAATCTGTATCAAGCCATTTACAGGCTACAGATTTCATCATGTCAGCACAGTACATATCCACAACAGCGTAACAGCTGATCAAATAAGCAGCCAGCCGCCATCCATCATAAGGCAACGGCTCCTACCTCAAGAAATGAAAAAAAAAAGAGACAGTGAAATAAACATACCGGAACATACTGCCTCAGCCTGACCCCGCCCTCCCGAAAGACCGCTGCCGTGTCCCCATCCATGCTGTACCCTTGACTATACACCACCTCTTCAATGCCGACCTGCACAATCTTGATACTGCACGTCAAGCACGGACACGTATCACAGTACAGCACCGCCCCATCCCGCAACCGCTCCCTACCGGCCTCGAGAAGCGCGTTCTCCTCGGCGTGGATGCACAAGCAGGTCGCAAGCCCCTGGCCCGCACCCTCACCGGCGTTGCACCGCGCGCAGCCGCCCTCGCCGCAGTTGATCAGCCCGCGCGGGGTGCCGTTGTAGCCCGTGCTGACGACGCGGTGGTCGCGCACGACGACGCAGCCGACGCGCCGCTTCATGCAGTTGGACCGCTGGGCGGCCAGGGACGCGAGTGACATGAAGTAGGCGTCCCAGGTGGGGCGCAGGCGCGACGGGTTGAGCAGGTCGAGGGTGGTGAGGGCGCGGTGGAACGCGGGCAGCGAGGCGGCCAGGTTGACGAGGCGGATCGAGGCGCGCGACATGAGCGGGAGCTGGCCCGTTTGCGGATGGTAGAGGAAGGCGTCAGACTGGATGGCGAACGAGGCCAGCGAGGTCGAGGCTGCCGACGGGGCGCGGTGCCTCTGGGCGGCCAGGTGTCGGGCGAAGCGCACCGTCAGGGGTGCATCGACGCTAATGAGCAGGAAGAAGGGCCGCCGCGAGTAGAGGTCGAGGTCGGGCTCGGAGGGTATCTCAGTGGTTACCCAGTTCAGGCGCCAGTTCTTGGTGACGAAGTCGAGGAGGTCGCTGGCGGAATCAAAGATGTGGTGCGCTGGGATCTTGTCTTGGGTGAGGGAGAGGCGGGTCTGGTGGCCGTTGGCAGCCGGTTGAGTGGTTGAAGAAGTGGTGCGAAGATAGAGGCGGGTGAAGTCATGTTGGTTGACGAGATAGTCGGCGACACCGTTCCGGCCGGCGAATATGTCTGGTGAGCTTGTTAGTGACGGCTGATGAGATGTGTTGAAATGGGGTAATAAGTACTGCCGCAGATGCCGATAAACATGTTGACTCCGAGTCCGGCGAGTTTGCTATTGAGCGAGGTTCAGATGGAGTCTATGCTATTATGATTGATTCAGGGAGACTATATATTTTTCTGACTTTCTTCGTACAAGGTTCCGAGGTGTAATTTCGGCCCAGACTTCAACATCTACAAGGCTGAGGTTTCCATGCGTTACACGACTGGGATGATTGGGCTGCGCTAGACGCGTTCCTGCAGGCAATCAACGCGTTGGTCGCATCCACTGATTGAAGGCCAAGACAGCCAGGAGCCAGTCCGGCGTGTGTGCCGATATTCAGCCAGAGGGGTAGCTTGCAGCTAGGCGGCTGATGCCTGTCAGCAGTGGCCTCAAAACCAAGACAAAGTGCGGGGCACCGCATAGCAGCTTGAGGGAGCTCCTGTTCAACCACCTGCCTTGCGACAGCAAAGCTTGCCCTGTATTTTGTCATCCGTCTATCCCCGTGTCACCCGACGGCTGCCTGGCTCACTGTCTGATCACCAGCCTCACCGTGACCCAGTGACAAAACCTACTCACACAGCTTGGCGACCACAGCTGACAGCAGCATTCCGGTGCTTCCAGCTGCCGGCTCTGGCTCGCTTCGCCTTTGCGCTCACCACCACCCTACTACTACTACGCTTTCTCCGACACACAGCTGCTCTGGGCCTCGTTTTTGGTTCTGCCAACAAAATACTGAAGCATCGTTGAAAAGCCTTTCCGCTGTTTGAGAGCGGTCTTTGAAGTGTTGAACTCGGTCCATAAGTTGCCTACGACAGTCGCGACCAGCTTCTCCATATAGCTATCGCGGACCTATATCCGGGGAGGCTTCAGAATTGTGGGCTTCGTCAAGAAACTACGGAAGTCGCGATCTGAACCAGCTCCTACAGTTTCAGCCCCCGAAGACCCGGAAGCCTGCATTCATTCAGAAAACAACAGAGTCTTCGTCTACCAGTCATCTACAGTAGTCGCGACTTGTTTCTGCACATAGCCATCGCTAACCTACGCCCCACCAAGGCTTCTCGAAGCCTGCGTTCACGCAGAAACACCTCAAAGTCGCAGGGCTCCGTCAATAAGCTACGGAAGTCGCGACGAGGAGCACCCATCTTCGGAAGGCCCCCGCAAATTCGCTTTCGTCTGAACAGCACGCCAAAGACCTTGGGTCCGTTGAGAAATTGTTCACGGCAGTCACGATCCAGAGCAACTTTTTTATTGAAATCTCCACCGCTGGAGACCGTCGGAAGCCCGCGTTCACCCCGGTAACACTGAACAGTCTTGGCTCAGCCTTTCAACCGTTCACTGCAAGTCACGACCCAGAACAGCTTTTGGCCCCGGAAATCTGCCCGGAAGCCTGCATTCTCTCAGCGACACCAAGTGAGTCACAAGGTTGTCGCAAAGTCGTGGATAGTTGTTTACCCATAACCGCCGCCGAATTTGCCTCTGGAAGCCCTCGTTCGCTCAGACAACAATACTCAAATTGAGTCAACTAAGTCGGTCACAGAGTCGGGTTCCACAATCGAGGCGAGTAAATAGCTGTTGCACATAGCTATCACCGAATTCCTTCCCGGAAGGCCTCTGGAAGTCCGCATTCACTCAGGCAACACTAAGATCGAGTGTCGCAGCTGCCTGACAAAGCCGACTCAACATGGCCCTCAGATTTGCAACATTCTCTTCGGAGATCGAACTACCATTCTATTCTGCTCTCTTCTCCTCAAAACTCGAGCATGACAAGCTTGATGACTCTGCTAGACCGCTGCTAGGCTTGTATGAGCCGCGGTCGCATGCGGAACCCGAGTCCAGCACGAGGATGCAGATCCTCGGGAGTGCACTTACTAGCAATCAGTGAGTGACTAGCCACCTTTGTTACGCATAACGAAAACCAGAGTTACTAACCAAACAAAGTGTGCCCCTTGGACTGAGCCGTGCTGAAGGCTTCATTAAAAATGTGAACACTATTGAAGAGTTCAAGAATACTGATAAGAACGCCATGATCCGCAAGGCTGGCCGTCAAGTTCGTGACTTCCTTGATTATGCGGTACTTTCGTGTCATACTAACACTCACCGTCTGGCAGATCTGGGACGCCATACAGGATGGCACAATTTACTCCGTCCCCTCACTTCTCTCGTCTTTCAACATCCTCTCTTTTGCAGACCTCAAGAAGTACAAGTTTACTTACTGGTTCGCTTTTCCTACCCTTCACTCAGACCCACAGTGGAAGCGGACTGGCCCGATCGGCTACTTGGATTCCAAGGAAAGCACGGCATTGGTTGAGCGTGTAGGAACTTGGCGATACAGCGTTGATAACAGAGAGCACGGCTTCTTCCTGGCAAAGAAGGTTCGTGGAGAAGATGCTACCCAGCAGCATCTTGATGAGCCTGCGTCCGAGATTGGTTACCGATGGGAGATTGGCTCTCTCCGAGACTTCGAAACAGGCTTCTTTAATGATGCTGCTGAGGGAGACCGATATGTCTCATTTGTCGATCCTTCCAGCTACCCAGAGTATCCGTCTTGGCCGCTTCGAAATCTCCTGATCCTGATCCGGCATAGATACAAGCTGAGGGAGGCCCGGATTCTCTGTTACCGAGACACCCAGTCAAAGAGACACGAGGCACGAAGCATCATTCTCCCCCTGGCTATGGACCAGGTCGGGAGCATGGAATTGCCCGAAATGCCCAAGGTTACTGGATGGGAGAGGAACCTCGGTGGAGATCTGCGGGCTCGGGTCGCTAACCTGGCGGAGTACATGGATCCCACCCGTCTGGCCGACCAGGCTGTTGATTTGAACCTGAAGTTGATGAAGTGGCGCCTCTCTCCAAACCTCGATCTTGACGCCCTGAAAAACACAAAATGCCTCCTGCTAGGTGCCGGCACACTGGGAAGTTATGTGTCCCGGAATCTGATGGGTTGGGGCGTTCGCAAGATCACATTCGTCGATTACGGCTCTGTTTCCTTTTCGAATCCCGTCCGGCAGCCGCTGTTCACATTTGAGGACTGCCTTGACGGAGGCAAGGCCAAAGCCACCCAGGCGGCGGAGGCACTCAAGTTGATATATCCCGGCGTCGAGACAGAGGGCCACGTCTTGTCAGTGCCCATGCTTGGCCATCCTTTCATGGATGAGAAGAAAGTGAGGGCGGACTTTGACAAGTTGCAGGAGCTGGTGGACTCACATGACGCCATATTTTTACTCATGGATACCCGTGAGTCTAGGTGGCTGCCTACTCTGATGGGAAAGGCTGGAAACAAGATCGTGATGAATGCGGCGCTGGGGTTCGACACATACGTTGTTATGCGACATGGCGCATTGCCGAAGGACGGCAGTGAAGATACTCTCGGGTGTTATTTCTGCAATGACGTCGTCGTTGCTGCTGACGTGAGTACCCTAATCATCTTAGCAGAGGCCGTTACTAACAGACTGCAGTCGATGAAAGACCAAACCCTTGACCAGCAGTGCACTGTTACCCGCCCGGGTGTGGCTGCAATCGCTTCCGCACTCCTTGTCGAGCTCCTTGCTAGCATTCTGCAGCACCCCAAGAAGCAGCACGCGCCGGCGCCTCGTGCGGCAGCAAACTCAGATTATGAGCGGGATCCGCCTGACCACGCCCTGGGCATCGTGCCCCATCAGATTCGCGGCTTCCTTTCCACATTCCAGAACATGGTCATCCGCGGTACGTCATACCCGCAGTGCAGTGCCTGCAGTCAGCCCATCCTTGCGGCGTACCGGGAGAGTGGTTGGGACTTTGTCAAGAAGGCTCTCGAGAGCCGCGACTATGTCGCTGAGCTGAGTGGGCTGGCCGAGGTGCAGAGGAAGGCGGAACTGGCCGCGGCAGAGGTGGAGTGGAGTGAGGAGGAGGATGTGGAGGAAGAGGGAGAGGGGATTATGCTTTGAGGAGTTGGAGAGAACCTCCAAGGTGTTGAACAGAACTCGGGAGGAGTTGAATGAGTGCATTTCAGGCCCTAATGTTTTGAAGCAAGGGCTCATCGGCAGTCCTTTATGTGTTTGATCCGGATGTATGAGGCCTTATTGTGATGACGGGGAGGCAGGCCTATCTATGGAAACGAAAGGAAAGGCATGTACCATAGGGTTTATGGATAAAGGGGTTGGGGTCGTGGACACTGGTCCGTGTGGGCAGGCATCTGGATGAGTGGGATACATGCTAGATCAACATGTTGAATTGAGTACCGTGAGAAATCATGAGAATAAAAAAATAGAGAAGCTGTGCAAAAGTGAAGGCACGAATCGGTGTAAAGCATTGCGCTAGCCGCGAATCGAACGCGGGGCCCATCGATGATGCTGTTTTATGGCAACGATGGATTTTACCACTAAACCACTAGCGCTGGTAATTAAATTGATGAAAACAGCTCCGCTGAATCTCTCTGTGGAGGAGAACGGATTTTGGTGTGTGGAGGATGGAATATCCAAATGTGCTGCGACAAGCCTAGCGTCGTTGATGACCCCTTAACACCAACTGCAGGCAAGCCGAAATAAAAGTGGATCCATCCATCCGCCAATCCGACAACGTCCAAAGGAACATGGATATTCCGCCAAAAAGTTGCCAATCGATCTTCTGAGGAGCTGCCCGCCGTGCCAAGCATCGCCGAATTCGAGAGACCGCCCCGACACGACGAACAGCTCTCAAACCAGCCAGTCCAACATCCACAACTTCCCGCCATCATGTCATCACGGCAATGGCTCTCGTCGGCGCTGCGCCAAGCGCAGACCGTCGTCTCCCGCCCAGCACCGCTGCAGAGGCTCTCCATCTCAACAACCTCTCCAGCCGCCGCCCGTACGAACAAACCCCCATCCCCCCTCCCCAAATCGCAACCAAAAAAAAAACAAAAAAACTGACTCCTCCCCTCGCAGTCCGCAACCTCCCCAACTCCAACTCCAGGTCCACACCGGCCGGCCGCTTGACCAGCCTCGGCGACGGAGGTCCACGCCCCTCGTCCAACGAAGTGCTCCGCGACTACATGCCAACGGGGCAACACCGGTCGCGCCAAGGTGACGGCGACCGGGCGGCAATCAAGGATATGGCGCAGTTGCACGAGACGGACAGCTACATGAAGATGATTGCGCGGCGATGGAAGAAGGGCGACGTGTACGCGCCGCGCGACCTGAGCCCCGTCGAGATGCGGCGGTGGAAGCTGTGGAATGAGAGCCAGGGCGATGCGGTCGACCTGCTGGGGTTCAACCCGCTGGACAACTACAGGGTAAATAATACTGTCTGGAGAGAAGGGGGAGTAGAGAGAGCCCCAATACTGACACAGGATACAGAACATGGCTCTCATTTCCGAATTCATTACCCCCTTCGGCCGCATCATGAACCGCAAGGAGTCGGGTCTTCGGCCTGTTAACCAGCGCAAGATGGCCAAGGCCATCCGGAGGGCTATCGCCCTCGGCCTTCATCCCAGTGTGCACAAGCACCCGCAGCTACTCCTTCACAGAAGGGGCGGTGTTCCTTCCACGTCTCTCCACCCATCCTCTTCTGCGCCGAGACTCTAGCTAGCTCTGGGCCGTTAGGATTAAGGCATAATTTTCTTGTACCGTATAGATACCAACAAATCGGCCACCCGCCGCCCCTGTAGACGTAATTGTACAACAATACAAGGGATAGCCGCTGGGGCACAATCTTCAACAAATTCCTACACAGTCATGCACAAAAAATACAAAGTGGTACATATGTGTGTATATATGCTAGTTCCAGATCATGCCATCATGTCTCTAGTGATATGGAACTTGCTGCCCGTCATCGTCTTCGTGCGTCCCTTGGTCGTCTCGAGACGTGCCCATATCTCTGGGTATTCCTGCTTTGCCCAGTCCTCAAACATCTTCTTCCTCCTCTCTCCAGGGAGGGCGTTATATGTCACGCCAAGCCTACATTGCCAACAATTAGCACACGAGCTGAGGTCACTTGTTCGAAAGAGAGAGAAAACCCACGTCATATGTCCAGGTCCATATCCTACACTCGCCTCCATGCCTTGTATCACTCGCTTGACCTCATCGACATTGCCCTGGCCCGCGAGAGCGCCGCAATACGCCCAGTGAACGTGAGACGGTACGTCGAGATCCATGCGCTGGATCTTCTGCCACACGGTACGTGCCGTGTTGTCACGGACCTTGATGTCTTCGCACACCCAAAACACAATAGCCAAACTGTTATACGACGGGCCTTCGGCCGAGTTCGTAATCTCACCCCAAAACTCGAGCGCTGTCGAGATATCGCCGGCCCCGCGGTACGCAATCATGAGCGCATTCCACATGCGGGTGTTCATAGGCACCGTCGTGTCCATCTTCAGCATATTGTGCATCATACGCGTGCTCTCACTGTCCGAATAACGGCCAAGCCCCTCGAGACAACGCACGTACATGTCAGCCGTCGGCCGCTTGGCCGGGTTGCCGTGTGAGCGCATATGGCCAAAAATGTAGCACGCCATGTCGGGGCGCTTGCGCTTAAAGAAGCTCTCCATCAGCCGTACGCGTCGTTCGGGTTCCAGCTCGGGGAAGAACTGGCGAAGCAGCGAGTATGCATCCCAAACGCGCGCCGTACTCGTCTTCGGGTTGAGGCAGTACTCGACCATGGCCGAGCTCACCTTGGCGCGCTCTTCGAGGCTGTACAAGACGGTGTGCAGTGAAAGGGTGTCGACCACGTCGTGCTGCTTGTCGAAGTGCAAAAACACTAGGACGAGGGCGACAACTGTATCAGGGTCAAGGACTATACGGTGTTGTTCGAGCTCAGCCGTGACATCTAGGATCCTCTCAATATCTAGCGTCTCGGCAGTACTCAGCAGGCGGAGATACTTGTTCAAGATACCGGCACACATGTTGTTTTGACTGAATCCGTCGTGATTTCGGAGTTTTTGATATGTGGTGTGCGCTCCGCTCAAGTCATTGGCGTCAAGTTGCCAGTGCATTTGGAGAATGAAATGGGCCGGCACTCGCTTGATGCCCAGGTCACTGCCGACAGATAGAAACGCTTCGGCGAGGTGGGGGTTCCTCTTGTCGATAGCAGCTTTGAGCAGGCGACTGAGAGTGCGAGAGTCTGGCTTGCAGCCCTCCTGCTTCATGGTCGTCAAAATCCCTTTGACGTCCTCAACCCCCCTGTCCATAGCCAGTACAGCCCAATAGCATAAGACGTCCCACACGGGCTTGGTCGGTTGGGAGCTCATCAGCTTCTCGACAATAGGCTGACTCCACTTCTGCTGGTTATTTCGCACGGAAAACCTTATCATCGCTGTGTAGGTGTCTACCTCTGGCGGTTGATTTTGGTGAAGTGGCTTTTCAAACCATTGCTTCGTCTCCTTGACCTTGTCCTGTCCCGCGAAGAAGGTGACCAGAACCTTGTGGACTGCGGGCACAAACTTTGCACCTGCCGCCTCCGCTTTCCGCAATTCTTCGAGGAGCTCATTTTCTTTCCCTTCCCTGGCCAGGCCCTGTAAAGCCAAGGTCCATTTCCACAAGTGTTGCTCGTTTTTTAAGATACCGCGTTCATCAAGCAATGTAGGCCAGTGCTCGTCGAGACGTTGCACCGCCTCCATAGCAGCCCCGTACTTTGTGAGAGCCATTAGTAGCAATTCAAAGTTGTCCCGCCGCCCTCCCTCTGCGCTGATATCGGGCGACTCCTCGTCTCTCAGCTTCAGTTCCTCATACAGCATCTTGGAGAGCTCGACATAATCGTGGGCGTTTGCTGTCCTTGCTGGAGCATTGAGTGTCGCTTCCAGAGTCTTCCGCAGATCATCGCGGGTGAGGTCGTTCTCGGGAACGTCATCCTCGGGGGATGTCTCGATGAGATGGCGCAAGAGGCGGGTGACGAGGAAGGCCTGGGTGGTATTGAAGGGCTTGCTGGATTCCTGCTTGAAGCGGACGAACTGCCTCAGGCCCTTAACTAAGCCAGCTCGATTGGGCGGGCGAGCATTCTCGGTTTCCATGCTCCGAAACTGGAGCAGGGTCTCGTAGCCGGGCTCGATCTCGGCCTCCTTGACCTCGCGGGGGGGCGCCTGGAAGACATTGAGGAAGGTCCTCCGCTCGGGTTGGCGGACGACTAGCTGGGGGAGTGAGTGGGCGCGGCATTCGGCAAGGCAACGAGCGGCTCCAGCTGGACAGGGCCTGAGAGGGCCATGGCCAGCAAGCAGTCGACGGTAGACATTGCGCGTCAACTGCGACCGCATCGTGGGAGGTAGAGCTAGTTGGAGCCAGTCCTGGGGGTGGAGATGCGAGTTAGCAATCGACAAGCTGCACGATGCCCATGTTGAACGCACCGGTACATGTTGGGAGGCCAATTGCTGTCGCAGTGGTGGGGAGTGGCAGCGGTTCAGTTCTGTGGCAATTGGGATCCTGAGCACGAGCTTTTCGATTGATGACCTCGATTTGTTGTTGAGCTGCCAATCCAAGCGGCCCCTGGTGGGTCGCTCAGGGGGCCCAAGCTTCGCTTGAGCTTGTCCACACTTCAGCCCGATGATTTTCCGATACGCTCGACACTTCAGTTGCTGCATATATTCCGTACAGCGTTGAGTCAAGGACATGGTGAGCTTCTTGCCTATGGTTCAAGTATTTCTTACCTTTCAGTTTATTCATAATATATGTTGATATTCAGTACAGGCCAAAACTCTGCTTTGTGACAGGTGTAGATGTATTTTTTAAGATTAAAAATGAATTAGGAGGACACCCTGTGATCGAGACAACAAAGAAGGGACTGGAAGTATATTGCCAATGCTCCCAAAGGCTACCCTGCCTGATAATGACTCTTGTTTCAATGGTTCGTAGGTAGTTCAAGTTCAGGATATTTTGGAATAACCCTAACCCTTAAGACTCTGGCACGCTCAACCACTGACAGCTCACGTCTAACACCGATTCTCAATCACTTGTAAATGATCCTCACATCACGCTCATCGCACATTCGCATTTTCTGTGTCAATAGATCACATCTCGCAATAAAACCCAATAAGATAGCTAAATCCCCTAAAATGGCACCACCCACCGTCGTCTCCCTCAAACAAGACTTCCTCTCAATTCAGACGCGTCTCCTCTCACAGCCCCTTGCCCCTTCACGGGCCTGGCGAGCCGCCAACAATAATCACGAAGAGAGCCTACCAGAGAAAGCGATCGACGACGCGCTTTTAAAGCTCAACCAACGTCTCCAGCAACATTCCCGCCGTGCCTACGCGCCTCAAGCCACGCGCCACGTCGCCGAGCAGATTGACCAGCTATACTGGAACGCGGCCGTTGCAGCCAGCGAAGGGGGGGACAACGACGATGAAGACCCGATCGAGGGCTTGACCATCGGCGCCGACCTAGGTAACCACTCTCCTCCCCTTCCACAGGCCCCCACTAACTCCCGATAGCCTCCCCCGCCACAATCACCTCCCTCCCGCTCTCATGGGACGCCATCTCCACCCAGCAAGCCTCCGCCTACCCCCTAGAGGCGAGCCGCTACGCCGACCTCGCCGCCCAACTCCAGACGCTTTCATCTCAGCGCAGCGAGGCCGCGGCGCGCGTCGCCCGCCTGCAGCGAATGCGCGCGCTCTTGGCACCGTTTGACGATGCCGCCGGCGTCCAGGAGAACCTCGTGACGCGCAACGGTGAGGTCGAGGCCGAGCTGCAGCGCATGCGCATGTTGCTAGCCCGCGTCGGCGGACGTGTGAGTCAGTTGCGCGAGCAGGACGTGCCTGTGGATGCGATAGAGGTGGTGGAGGATGTGGAGGTAGATGAGAGAAGGAAGGTTGGGCTACTCTTAGAAAGGTTTTGAGTTTGGGGTGCGGTCCTTTTTTCTGTCACAGTGTGGGCCCGGGTCAAAACATGTGTTCCAGGAAAGTACATAATCAACTGGGTTTACAGTCACGGAAGGAACGACGGAAACAGGAGTTATGGGATGAGAAGGGGCAGCCATATTCTCGTGATACTCAAGGCCAAATGAAGTTGACCGCTTAAAGCTCAGAATTATCATCCCACCCGCTAATCAAGTCCACCAATACATACCCCAAGCTAGCCCTCGCGATCTCAAGCAAGAGGGTATCCAGAAAATAAAGCATCGGCAGAAAAAAGGTCAGACTACCCAGTCGTAGCGTCCTTCGCACTGTCGTCCAAATCTAACACTTTCGCCTCATCTTTCTCCTCCCCTCCCTCCTCCTTCTCCTCATCCTTCTTCATTTCCTCGTCATCACTAAAATCATACGGGTTCGGCCTTACCACCCTCAGCTTTACAATCTCCTCCTCCTGGTCCCCCTCGGCAACCCGATAATACACCTTCAACCCGACGACAGCGACAGCATTCCACGGATCCCGCTCAAACTCGGCGTCGGAATCCCGGTCGAAGCGGTTATTGTTGTGGTGGCCCATAGGCATCGGCGGCATCGGACGCCCAGGCGGCCCCAGGTCATTTCGTCGTGCACTGTCGGCCATCATGTAGTCCAGGTCCCGCTCCGATATATCTGAGATAGACTCCAGGCTGCTCAGCGCATCTTCGTCTGAGTCGCTCGGTAGTCCATTGTCGGACCCGTATCCCTGGAAGCGGCCGCGCTCCGGCGGTTGAGGGAAGGGGATGTTTGGGCCACGAGAAGGGTGAGGGGGGTTGAAACGATCAAAACGCTGAGGCGGGTCGAAGCGATGGTGCGGGCCAAAGTCCGGCTGTCGAGGGCCTGGGGGCGGCGGGTGGTGACGGCGGTGGTCTGGGAGCGGCAAGCGCTCCACGAGTGGTGGTGGGGGCGGTGGTAGGCGGTGGTTGCGGTGATGGGTGGGACGGGTTCTAGCAGAAGGAGGTGGAGAGCCGTCACTAGAGTAATAGGGCCGGTCTCGGGGCTGGTCTAGGGGCTGATCTTGCTGAAATGGGTGATCCGGCTGAGAGCTACGGAGGAGGACCTCAAGCTCTTCCTTGATCTCGGAGACGGCTCCGATTGCTCGGCGGAGCTTCTCCTCAACCTCCGGACCGAAGCGAGCGGGCCGAGCATCATCTGGGTGCCGCTCTCTTTTGACATCGGCTCCGCTTGCCTCTGGTTTGTTTTCTCCAACTGGGGCTTGTTCGCTTTTGGCTGTTTCTGGCGAGTTGCTAACCTCAAGCCTGGTGTCCGTATCCTTGGAGACGCTGGGTTTAGGATTGTCCTCAGAAAGCGTTCGCTCTACGCTTTCTGCCGGTTTTGTTACGGTTGTCCCGTCTTCCTCCTCAATGTTACTCCCTGATGCAGTCGTCTCCAGCTTGACGGCTTCTCTCCCGGCCTCATTTCCTACAGGAGTGTCCTCACCAGCTGTCTCAGATGGGTGCAGGCTTGACGATGAGGCTGGAGGCGTACTCTCACCCGCATCGGTAGACGTTTCGGGCTCAGGGGTGTTAATTTTGACGTTTTCGTCTTCTGTGCCCAGTTCAGGCTGAGCTTGCGTCTCCTGGGAGGCACCGGGCTCAGTTTTCGTCTTCCCTTCAAGCCCCAATTCCATATCGAGTTTCTTGCTCTCATTCTTAGGGCTTGTGTGGTCTGAGGGCTGACTCCCCTGGTTGTTTTCGATCCCCCTACTCCCATCGTTATGCTCCCCAGCCTCGGCCACCTTCCTGTCTGGCTCCTTTTCCTCGGCCTCCTTCCTGTCGGGCTCCTTTTCCTCGGCCTCCCTCTTCGCAGCCTCCTTAGCCTCCCTTCTCCCTTTCTTCGCTTTCTGTCTTTCCTTGTCACGTCGAAGCATTTTCTGCCCCTGCTTTTTCCTCTTTTCGTTCTCGTACTGTCTCCGACGCTTCTCGTCCATGACGTTTTTGCGCAACCGCTCACGTTGCTTATCTTTCCTTCGCTTTACATATGCCTCCCGTGCTACCTTCTCCTCTGGCGTCTCGACAACTTTAGCTTTGCCATGTGCCAGATCATAGGCAAGCCCAATACGGAGGAGCTTTTCTCGGCGACCTTTAGCGTTTTTGCGCACAACGTCCTCGGGCGGCATACAGTCATCGAAGCGGTCGGCGTCGATCTTGACAAGGATGACATACTCGCCAGCCTCGAGCTCGAGCTCGAGATTGGCGGAGCGAGACATGCGATAAGAGCCACGGGTTCGTACAAGGTAGTCATCCTGGCCAGCTTTGTGGACACGGAAACCTAGCTTGAACCTATACTGACCCTCTAGCCCCCGGAAGTATCGATCGTCCAGCTGCGAGAGAACGATAACTACAGGCCCCGGCTTGGTGATTGTAAAAGCAAATTTTGTGTCGTGGTATTCGAGGGTCCACGGTACTGCCAGTGTCGTCCAGATGGACGTGATTTTCCAATCTGGCCCAAAGAGCCGAGTGCGATCGAAGTTTTGGTATTTGCGCAAGAGCTCTTTGTACGAAATCCAAAAGGCCCCATCGTCGCCAAATCGGTGTTCAAGCTTTTGAAGCCACTCTGGCGTCCACTCCTTGGAGCCATCACCTATTCTCAACCGTCAGTGCTGTATTACCACCAGGGATGGTGGATATGAGGGGAGGAAACTTACTCCAAGGGCCTTTCCACTCTGTTTTTCCCCACGGGTTTTTGAGAAGAAGAAGCCGTTCGCCATCCATCTCGACCGCCCGCATGACCGAGTAAGCATGGAGCTCGACGATACCCTTACGATCGCCAAAACCACGCCCCCAGAGGCCAGTGGAGCAGCCAAACAGGAACTCCTTGTTTACCTGCATAAGCTCGTTCTTCCAAAAGTTTTCTTTGTCGAGTATATCTGTGGTGAAAAGCTCCGAGGTCACGCCGCCGGTCAAATCTTCGATTCCCTCGCCGGTAAAGCCGCCTTCGATTGCGGCATAGTCTCCGTGGGCTTTGGCATAGGCCTTCTCCAGTAGCGGCAGCCACGTCTCGTTGGGGTTCTCACACTGCGCAAAGTACAGTGCACCGGAGTTGGATTGGTATGTCTTCCGGTAAATCTCCTCCGAGTCGGGGCGTTCTCGGTCATCCCAAAGTATCCGCTCAATATTGATCCGATCCGACACAGCCTCATCATAGTCCGGCTTGGTCAGGTACAGCTTGTCGTCGATGATCTCACTGTACCACTCTCCGTCGCGATGGAACACAAATCCATATACGCCCACATTGACGTCGTGGTGGACGCAAATACGCTCGATCAAGCCGGGCTTGTTGCTAAGGGTGCACAGGGCCGCCATCAACCAACAGTCCCCATCGCGCCCCTGGCGTACGTCGTTCGCAGTCGGCCCGTCGATGTAGAACTTGGGCTCATCGAATATCTCGCCTACACGCTTCACAGACTTTGGCGCGAACCTAGACCCGGGTACTCGGCCTTGGGGGGTGTGCTTCTCGGGGCTACCAAGAACCTCACCAGTACCATCTCCCTCAAGCCTGGTGTAAGGCCTCGGTATGGCGCGCCGTCTAGGCGGAGGGGGTGAAGGCGGTGGATGACGCCGTCGCGATCTGATGGATTCCGTCTCGCTGTCGGACGAGTCGTCCTTCGTGTTGTCAAGCGATTCGAGACAGTCGCGCTGGCCCGTCTTAAGATCGAACTCTAGATCAAAGTGCGGATCGCGATACTTTTGGTTTACACGCCGACACTCCTCAATGATCTTATCGACCTTTGCTCGGCAAAGGGCAGCAGCTTCCTCGAACGAGGCCTGGGTCGCTGTCCCGCTGCCCCCCTCCTTCGCCGCAGTTCGCCTGGCTAGCCGCTCGGCGTACTCGTTCTTGGGGAGAACAGTCGAGGCTAGTAGGAAGTCAGATGTAGTATCGCAAACACAGCAACTCATTGAACCTTTGTACAGGGGTGGTGTCTAGCCTTCGCAGGGCAGCAAGATATGATGCCGGAAAGGGGTCGAACTTACCCTTCCCAGGCGCTTTAGTAGTGAACTTCCTCCAAAACTCATCGATTTTCCTTTGCGGTGCCTTGAGATGGTGGTGGCCATGTTGCCCGGGTTGAAGGTAGAGTGGAATTTCGCCCACCAGCCTTCTCTCGTTGAGACCGCCGAGGATCGAGGACACCGACATTGTCGCGATTGATTTCCAGCCGCACCCTGTCAACCGCTTCCCTTCTCAATAATGGGATCGGCTTCCCTAAGCAAGCGCTTCAGCAGGCCGCTCTATGACGATTGGAGAAAGTGTCAAAACGGAGGATGACAAAATATTGAACGAGTCAACATGGGAAAGCGAAGGAGAGCTAGGCTGCAGGCGACAGCCTCGCCGTGTATATATATGTGCTGCATGTGCTGCAGTTGTACGGACATGGAGTCCAGTGACACTACCTCAGCTTTAGTGTGTGTTATTAGTCGCTCCTCAGCTTGGTCTCAGCCCCCCCCCCCCCCCCCCCCCTCACCCCTCACCGCGCCCCTCCCTGAGCCAATCTGGCAGTGCTGCAACGTCGGCCAACCTCTCGAAGCTCTAACCTCTCCCCCTATTCGTCTAGGGGAGATGCAGAAACTACCACGCTGTGACCCCATGGCGCAATCCGTCCGTTCACCAACACCTGGAGAAGTGTCGAAAGCAAACACTTCCGATCTATGTTCTGCATGGGCAAGACTCATCCATGTGCACAGTCGGCTGCAGCCATACGTAGTGTAGTCTCTGCCTGCTAGCCTGCATGCCTGCCTCTCCCAGTGCCGAACCATTTGGTCCCATTTGATTGTCCCGTTGTTTTGGCCTTCAGCCTTCGGGCCTTGACCTAGAACGGCTGCCATCCCGCCAAGCACCAATTACATGCGAACGTTGCGGAGGATGGAGCGAGCGAGGTTCAGGTTTTTTTCTTTTCTCGGTTCTACTTGTGCCGCGTGGTTGCGGCATGCCCGCCCCCGCTCCCGCCGCTGCGGCCATGGAGACCTCATGGACTTCCATTCTACTATAACGAGGCGTCTGCGGCTAACTGGCAGCGCTCCCGGCAGGCTTTCCGACGCGCCTCCTTCACTAATTCATAAAACGATGCACAAAAAGGAAAAAAAGAAGGCCAGCCAATGTCCATTAAATTCGGCAAAGACAACTGGCTAACCAATGCCAAAGCAGGACGACGAGGGCCAGAAAATAAGGCTGAAAGATGGGGATCAACCATGCCAACTAGTAACGGTTTCCGTTCCAGCAGTGGAGCAATGACCTAATTTTTGTTCACATACACTAACTTCCTTCAGACGTCGCCCGTGCCGATTATCTGTGGGGCCGTAAAACTAACCCAAGTTCGTAAGTTAACGCGGGACTTCAAAGCTCATTGAGGACATAGGAAAGGCCTTGTAAATGCCACAAATTTCCATTTTGCTGGTAGGGAGGCCGTGCGAAATATCAAGTATTCCAGTTTGGAATAATAGAAGTGCTGGTTTTGATGCCGTAAGGCCTTTCCCTGGCTGCAATGCCTTCTTCTCTTGGAGTGGGAAGGTAACACGCTAACAAACCAAACCAAACCAGAGTTAGATTACACAATCCCGCTCAGAAATCACTGGCGTGTGATTAGTTGGAGTTGGTGTGTGTACAGTACGTGATGATGCCAACTTTGAGCTTAATTTATGCTCTTGTTTTAACTTGTGTCTGCTAAATCAATTGTGATAAATCCTGCAAAGAGGATTGAGGTCTCGACTTTAATGCTACCGCGCCTTCCTTGTTGAAACACATGTTCATCGGTACACAATCACGCAATCGTTACAATCTAGAAATCCAACAACACACTACAAAACCGATCCCATCAGTTAAATTTGTCCAAATTATATATATAACTTTCTATTTTGAAATGTCGTCAGACACTGCCAGTCTACTTAATATTGGTGGTACCCCTGGCACCCCTCCCGGCAAATGTAAATCACGAGGCGGGTTTCTCATCCGGATATTCCCAATCCACCGGCAAGGTATTCAGGTCGAGAAAGAAATCCCAGTCCATCACCGGCTCCCTGAACCGGCTCACTCGGAACTGGAACTGCGTGAGCCAAAGGCCAACAAGCTGCGTCCCAACAATAGCAGCCGCTACAATGATTATGAAGGAAAGCCAATACATGGGAAAGTGAGTCGTAGACTCTGTGTTGACAACAGTTTTGTTTGACATGGTGGCTTCCTCTGCTCTTTCCGTGTAGTCTGGTATGTGGTCTGGCATGTGGTCTGGTATGTGGTCTGGTCTGAATTGAGCTGTGATTATGAGCTTGAGCGAGACGTGGATGGGCTCGAGCAATTAAAAGTTGGTTTCACATCTTGAAATACCCAACCTGACTGCAGTTCTTTGTCGGGGATTGTTCTGGTTTCGAACGTTCTTCTTCTCCTCACAATGCCCTTGTCTTTGTGGTCCTAGTTTTGGGACAAAGCCACCATGTGGTTGTGGGGCTGCCTCTTCCCTGTTCGGAATATATCTGTCCGTTTCCACATGCCTTCCAATTGTGCCATTCCCCCTGCCCGTTTTACAAGGTACCTGAATCACAGGATTTGAAGGCAGGTATCAAACTGTTGAATCCAAAGCCAAATCCTTATCGAGAAGGAATAGGAGGAGTTTGTGCCCCTATTTTGGGGGTTTGACATCATTTGGAATTGCTTTGCCATTGCCCCTTCCGTGTTAATATTCATAACATGCCAGGCACATCAGGGAGCAGACGCACGGGCACGTTTCTATCATGGCAAGGGCTCTTCAGGTACTGATCATGACATGTTTTCAGCGAATGTCAAACTAACTATTGGAATGTTCCAGGTGGTTCAGTGATTTCCACTCTTTCAAACCGATAGCGCAGTCAGTATCGCCATCATTACCCAACCCCAACTCCTGGGCGTTCCCATAGGACACGCACTATTCTTCGCTGTAGCATTATGGTCATTATGACCACTATGATGACTAAGATTGCCCACAGCCGGGACCACTACCGAGAAACTGAAGGCCTTCCCTGTGTCAACACAATTCGGCGCAACGCAAAACATCCTCGCCATCGCATCAGGAACAACAGCGTTGCCGTCGCCGTACGTAGCGTTCACGACAAGCGTCACAACCGGCCAGTAGTTGAGCACCATGCTGTCCCAATAATCGCGCAAGTCCTGCGGGGACTTGTACCCCTCGGGATCGAGATGGCCTGTTGCAAACTCCCAGCCGCCCTGGTCCGTGACAGATCCGTTGAGAAGGCGCATCGGCACACCTGAGGCGGAGAATTTGGGATATCCCCCCCCCCCCCCCCCCCCCCCCCGATCTGTAGAAGATGTTCATGTATAGATACTGGGTACACTCGTTGGGGAGAGACAGGGCTTCGCAGCCAACGACGCTCCCAAGGGGGCTGCCGCTGTCATTGGCGGACTCATATACTTGGTAATTGGAAGAGGCAGTCGCGGCCACCTCGGTGGCGGTGATGTACGCGTCCGAGACGAATCCTTCGCAGAACCCGTCGGCTTGCGGCGCGAGGTTGTCCGGGTTGTTCCAGGATCTATTGTTGACGAAGAATGGATGGCCCAGGTTCCACATACACATACCCCAGCTAGGGTCAACAACGACGGCCTTGGTGCCATCGCCCGTCTCTTCAATCAAAGAATCAGGCACTTGCACAGTCAGACTGTAGCCCACCATAGGGATGTCGTCGACTACGAGGTTGGAGGCGTCGAGGGCGGCCATGCTGATGGTCCATCCGTCCAAAAGCTACCCCGGGAATGGCTGCGATACGCTGTAAAACGGCACCTTGAACACACCCATAGAGTTCGAGTTACTGACGGCGTCAAGGTAGGCTGTTGAGTTGGTATCATTCGTACGGACCGTATCCACCGTCTGGGTCTGCGCCATACCCGCCAGAGTTGTAGTCGGGGCCAATCGTGAGGGTGAGGTCCATGACCATTGTGGCCGCAAGAGCCCAAGACCGAAATATCGCCATCATGTGTTGGTGATGGAGGAACGGGCAGGCTTGCCCTAGTTGCCTTGGCTGCCAAAGGTGGGTGGGTTACATATTAGGGATGGGAGCCAAGATGAATCCGCGCGGCACAGCAACTCCGCCCCCTGTTTTCCCACAGCCCATACGTGGACTCCAACAGTCTACCACGCAGTAAGTAGAGGAGATTCAACCGATCAGGCTGAACAAGGCCATAGTTCATTGTCGACTACCACTTCTTCCTCTTTGTCAGTCAACGACAGCAAAATAACCAGTCACATAACATCAATGTAAGACCAACAAAGAACATTATGATAAGATATTAATCCATCGCCTAAAAAATGCCAGTAGTTACCCAGGCTGCTCCTGTCGCTACCGGAGGCTGATCTATCAGCCTGCCAACAATGACACTATTTCATCATAGTGTCACTGTTCCCCTGAACTCACGAGCCTTGACAGGCAGACAACAAGACTCATTGTGTCGATACCATATAAGAAATAACAGAATCGCCTAGACCATGATGGCACAGCGTTTCCTTCTACCCTTACGACAGCTATGTCAGGTCGACTCAAGGTCTTCTGTTTCGACTAACAAGGCGAAGCAAGTCATCGATTTAGAGAAGTTACCTGTCAGGTTTCGCATACCAACTGACCAGGTACTTGACCAGGTACTTAAGCCGAGATGGACTTGACTATCCTCTACATCCTCCTCTTCCTCATACCCATCGCCTTCTGCTGCTTCGCCGTCATCAGCGACATACTCGACGTACGCCGCAAGAAGAAGGACGCCAAGCTAGACGAGGAGATGGGCCGCTTTGCCAAGTGGTGGGATCCTGACTTCATGAAGAGGTTTAAAGAGGGTCGCCTCGCTAGCCGCCAGCGAGCTGAGGAGGTGGCAGCCCGGTACGGCGTCAAGCCGCCACAGCCGTCGCTGCCCTCCCCCAAGCCCTACCCCACCTCAAACGTAGACGCCGTGGCTAAGCTCCGAACCCTCTTGGAGCCCAAGCCGGCCGACGACCCCACATCACTAACGGCATCAAGTTCCTATCCTCCCGTCCGCCCCCCTGGCTGGACCTACGGCAACCTGATAAATCCACCCAAGGAGATCGATCTAGCCGATGCGAAGGACCGTAATGAGCCCCCATCCGCCTTCATGGCCCAATACGACGGCCCGATCGACGGGCCGTCTACCACCATCCCCGGGCGGGAGCGGGAGCACTATCCCCAGGAAGTTGAGGATGCCTTCGAGGTCTACCGCGCGCGCGTGCTCAACGGCGAGTCCGTCGCCCCGCTGCTTGTCCCCACGCCGGAGGAGCTCCAGCGCGAGATCGACGCGCAGACACGGGTGGGCCTGGGCCCCGGGATTCGGGAGTACTACGGGGGCAGGCCGGAGCACGACCAGGCCATGCAGGGCGATGCGAGACAGGATAAAGGAAAGGGGAAGGAAAAGGAGCGAGGCCGCGGAGAGAACCGAGATGAGAACCATCCACAATCCCGAAGCCTGGATGGGGATGGGAAAGACCGGGACCGGGAGGGTCGTGGCCGCCATCGTGACCGTGATCCGGATAAGAAGAAGCACAGGTCGCATTCAGAGCACCGACACCGACAGAGCCGGCGAGACGACAGAGATGACAAGCACCGGCAACGGCGCCATCGCAGTCGAGACCCGAACCGAGAGCAGCGCCACCAGGAAAAGGAGGCTCTGCGTCGCGAGTCAGAGAAACTCGACAAAGAGCTGCAGGAATACCGTGATGCACACGAGCTCCAGCAGGACCACAAGGGAAGGATGAGATATGTCTATGTCGGTAATGACCCTAGATTCATTACTAAAGACAAATCAAACCACTGGCACTTGCGGAAGTTCTGAGGATATTTCTTGGTTTGAGGGAGCGAGCTTACCTCTATCGATATCCTTCGCTGCCTTCTGATCCCTCGCCCTCCGCAAGGCCCCGGCAGACTGCTTGCTCTCTTGCACTTCTTCCAACATGTGTTACCGGTGTTGTGGCATCCAGTCCTGTTCGGTTCAAGTAATGCGCATTTTGGCACAATGCGTCCCAATATATTGATTACCATTGATTATACCTCGGTACCTTTGTGACTGTAAGTGAGAAGAGAATTCGAGATTAGTCCCATCTGTGGTAGGTAGCTCAACAGCGAGAAAGAAAAAAAAAGAATTCAATTCCTCGAGAAAGAAACTGGAACCTTGTGCCGCAAAGACGGTCCACACAACATGAACTGAAAGGGCTACTCCGACCCCGAAGAAAGATTCAATGGCATGGGAGGGAAACTAAGGCCGTTCAGGTTTCGTTGGCGAGGAACATGAGGCAAAAAGGCAGGCGAGTCGCACCGATAAATTCATAATCCAATAATAACGCTCGCTCCTTCCCGAAAGGGACAATACGACGGCGACGCACTTTAAACGTGTCTGCAGTACCTTACAGAATACGTACCGCCCGTTCCAGAACCCCTCACTGCCTGAGAAATCCCTCTTTCCTATCTCCTAGATAAGAGCCCCCGGGTCAAGAACCAGCACCTCGTCTACTTCGTATGCAGCGCAGTATCCTCGACCTCTCACATGCCAAGTAGTAGCGAACCCGGATAAGCTTCTGAGCCTCAATTCCCACCTGCACCGCACCGGGTCCCCATCAACAAACCACCCAACCATCGGCGGCATTGCACGCCTAGCTTGCATCCCCGAGAAAATGCTGCGCACACTGCAGTCCACTCGAACCCAAGCGAACGGTTGGACGACACGACTGGATGAATGGACCATCGCATCCACTCTCCTCAGACCGAGCTAATACAGACTAAAACACCAGCAATCAGGGGTTAAGCTTTGTGGTGCATAGGTCTCAACAAAGCAAAAGCCGCTCACTTCTAGGAACGGCTGTCGGAACGGCCTCGGGTTGACCAATTTCCACCGTGATCTAAGCCACTGCCGAGCAAGACTATTGTTTCGAGAAGCTTGTGTGTTCTGTGCCAACTCCCGGGTCTGTCTCGGCGAGCGTCGTATAGACCGTTTTTAATTGCGTCGTCGATCTTGGCCTCGCGAGTTCGGCGTATCATGCAGGGGCGTATGCAGAGTGTCGGTGTAAACCTCCCGGTGGAAGAAAAAATAAAGTATTGCAGATCACATCGTCAGACGACTGGTAGGTGACCTCGAGAGTAACTCTCTGAATCTCATCATATCGCCACGCTACATAACATAACCATTTAAGGCGTTTTCCCATCTTCGCCGCATGCCATGATTAAACCTAAGACTTTACATGAGTCCTCTTTTCACGCCCTACCCCAAACACTGCTTCCACAACGACTGATTGATTGGTCCCCTGCGCCAGCCATGGTTCAATATCCCTCCTTATTTTGGGGACCGAGGATGAGAAGGTACTAAAGTCTCCCGCGAGCCGGGCTGCAAGCTCCTCAAAAACAACTACAACATGGCCCTGTAGCTACTGTGACTCCCAACGCCGACATAGATGTGGTCTAAACCCGAGTTCGAAAAGTAGTTGCAAATAACGCCGGGACCTGTATAAGGTCATGTGAACGAACCAAGGGAAAAAGCTTTATACACAAAGAATCCGAGTCGAAAATAGGTGGATGAAGGGGGGGGGGGGGGGTATCAACTGGTTGGGTGCGAAATCTACCTTGGCGTGAAAAGGCGGTGCTTTCGATGATGCACATCCAAGAGCGGATGGCTGGACCCGAAAGCTGTTCCATTGGAGAAAAAAACATGATAAAAAAGCCAATGCAAAGCTGATGGCGGTGTGTCTCGTGCGTGTTGCAGACAGAGGTTTAATGGCGGACCAAGGAGACGGATCAGTCAGCGCAGAGGTGCTGCGCCGCATGTGACGCCATTCCCCAAATGCGTTGTCCGTCTTAAGAGTTTTGCGTTTCGCTACGCCAAATGCCTGCGCCGAGCGGTTTGCTGACTCCGAAGCCCACCCCGACTGCAATTCCGACAACAAGTACACCGATCAGTATCTTGACGATGATGCGATTGCGCTTGCTCAGATGTGCGAGGCAGTTGCAGGTGTGCCGGTTCATCTTCGCCGCCTTGGCCTTCCGCTTCCAATGGTCCTGGCCGGGCCAAACCTGGCATTCGGTACCTCCCTTGGTGCATTCTGTGGATTTCCGGTTGCAGGACTCGCTTTGTGTGATAATGGCTTCGATATCGGTATCAAAGGGGTTCATACGGTGCGATGTTGGCGTGGAAACATCTGAAGCACGCGGTAACCCGTTTGTTTTCTCGACTGTCGGAGTCATGTTGTCTGAGGCGAACGTGTCCTGAGAAGGTTTCTGTAGGAGGCGAGTTGTTGTCTCAACAGTCAAGCCTGCCTTCTCGGGTCTTGTATCGGTGGCAACTGATGCCATGGTGAATGACGGCGAAGGGTTAGACTTGGCGGGGTGGTGTAATGGCTGGATGGGTAATTATATGGGCGGCTGGTGCCTCACTGAGAGATCGAGTCTGGTATGATGACAGCGGCGTGGTGACGCAGGTGCCGAAAAAAATAGAGTTAAGGCCGAGAGGCTGTTGATGGTGGTGACTGGGAGGCGTCAGTCACTTGTCTCAAGGACAAACACAGGATGCCACAAACGACGTCGGGGGTTATCTTGGGAAGGTGATGGGTGAGCTGCAGGAGGCTTTGGATGCGTACAAGATGGAAGTGGCAAGTGGACTGACCAGCAATCGCTGCGAGCGCGAGCCGTTTTGGTGTCAACGGGGCCACGCGAAAAGGAGAATTATAAGGCAACGCCCGTGATTCCTTCCCAGCAGGAGATATATGGGCGCTTGGTTCAATGTATTGCCGTAATGGGTCGTCACGCGTCCTACACAGGATGCCGGAGAGATGGGACGGACAGCGACAAGCCTGGGTGTCCCCTTTCTCGACACGCACTGCAGAGTGGTGAATTGAAGGAATTGGGCCGCTGCAGAGGAGGTTGTCATCGAGCAAGAGGGCGAACGGGGTGGGTAATTGGCAAGAGAAAAGGAAATGAGAGCAATGAGGGCAGCAGCGAGCTGTGCATCCCCAAGCACCTGTCCCCAGGTTGGCATGGCTAGCGGTACGTACCTGGACCTGGCTGCTTGGCCAGCATGACTGCAGCCAATCTGGGAAAAGTCGGCCTCACGGGTGCGCATACGGGCCCCACTTCACCCTCCCTTTGCTCAACAAGCATAGCCCGGCCTTATCCCAAGAGTGCATCCACCTTTGTTGCCTCAGTTGATCTGAGTGGCTGTCTTGGTGCCATTTTCCGTTTCGGGCAGCTTTCGGTTGCTTTGATTGGTGCATACTGCCAGCCCTGACGCCACTGCGCTCTGGGGATGCGACCACACCCCTCCGGGCACTACGACCTGCACGGGCTGCAGCTGTAAGGCCCAGAACATGGACGCTGAGCACACGCTGGACACACACGCAGGGCACGCGAGGGTGACGCTAAAGCGATCAAGAAGCAAACCCCCAGTCGAAGCTATTTCACGAGGCCATAGGCGCGACCATCACGTCCAGCTCGTTCAGCAGGCCCAAGACAATGCAAACAACTCGACCTCTCGGAGACAAAACACGACGCAGACACGACGACGGCAGATTGCGATGGCGGCGAGGCGCTCCCGGATCGGGCTTCTACCAGCAACCCAAGGACAACAGAAAAACACAGCACTCAAAGCAACACGCAAGCTCAGGCTGAATCAGTCGCCCACTCTGGTGAGTTGTCAGTGCGCTCCCAGCTCCGATGCACACCTCTCTCTCAGCAAACCAGGAAGATGTCAACCTGCCTGCAGATTGTGGCGGGTGCATCGCAGACAATCACAGCGACCTCGCTGAGAGCAATGGGGACAGGCGGCCCTTGGTAGTGATGCACTGCGGGATCCGTGCCGGCGGGTGTCCTCAAGGGGGCCAAGAACAAAGAACCAAGAAGCCATCGCGGCAGCGGCTACCACTTGACACAAAACCAGCCATCTGGTTGGGAGCCTCATGACACATCCCACATCCCACATCCCACCCACTCCCACCCGCCAACCCATATTGTGCCGTGGTAAGTTCTAACGAATTTACGTGCGAATGTACGTGCTTGATGCAGGTCCGAGAGAGCGCACACAAGCGCACACCAACAGCCATGGAATTTAGACAAACGACGCCCGGCCAACTCTTCCGTACGATGGAGCTTTCTCCCCTTTGGCCCCTCGAGCCCCCCCTCATTCTCGCTACTTACCCTTGCCCGTCTTTTTTCATGCTCCAGTCAAGGCTCCACGCTACCTGCCCCCTACATCCCGCTGCTGCAGCCATCCATGCACAAGAAAGAAATGACACTCGGCCGCCGTGGTGTGTATCTACACGTGGGCGTCACCCACTCACCTCACACCTGATGGGAAACGCGCGACACCTTCAGCACATCTGATCATGGAATTTCGGAGTCAAGTTAGTTAGAACCCAAAAATACCGGCTGACAGTATTTCGGGGCGGCAGCGCCACACCTCCCCAGCCGCCTCATGTTTGATACGGAAACTGCAATGAATAAATGAAGCGAAGAAATGCGGGAAGGTGGCCCTCTTTTCTTAGCATGACGATTAATTAATGATGCCTGCCAAGTTTTCTGGGGCCATTGGTCTGCAAAAATACTGGACCTTGATATCATCGCTGCCGTCTGTCGTCAGCGGGAAGGCGTGAAACGTGTGTGGTATGAATAGCGATTTATGGAGCCGGCTTAATAGAATGGCGAGATGCAGAGAAGTTTTCTTTGTTGCTCTCGCGCCCTCTCTTCTCCCTAACAATGCGCATCTCGATTAATGCAACGGCAACTCCCGATTATTCTCTCCAACCATTGTCTTTTCTTTGGCGCTTGTCAAAAATCCTTGACAGCTAACGAACGGACCCTACAACCCCGCGCTAACTAGCCCCCATACTGGAAATAGCTAGTCTATTTTGGGTCTAGTGTATATTTCCATTCCTGCGGGGTCGGAAAGGGTCTCCTGGAGTCTGGACCTCCGCTCCAGAATCTCACCTTCCTATTCGCCTCATCGAGCACAATCTTATGCCTTTTTGAGGAGGTGGAAGCTGGATATTCATTTCATGGGGAAAATACCATGCCTTCCCCTTCTAGTACGTTTCTAAACTGCCGTTTCCCCATTCTATTGCCGATCCGCTATCAGCACTCAATGACTCGGCGTTTACCGCAAAGGTTTCAACCTCACACAAATCATCTAAAGGTCAATTCAAGCGAGTCAAACTTGAACACCCCTCACACCATACACCACACCTGTGACCTCATCAACAGCATCAGTACCAGAGTGACAATACCTTTTGGGAGGGCAAAACATTTCTTCTGTACACCTTCAACCTTCCCTTGTTCCTATATATGCCATTGTCCCTCAGCGCACCCAAGCCATCAAACGTGGTAATGCTGCCACGCACCTGGTATCACGTCCCAACCATCGTCATTTGTCCACCCCTGGCTGCGTGGCCATAATGGTGTGGATGGGAATCCGCAGGCGGGTACAGTATTGTATTGAAGCTGTCACGGGAGTTCAGGAGATGTGGTCACACGACAACTCTAGCAGCCCTCAGACACTATAGGCTCAAGTTGCACGGGCAAGCCCCATGAGAACCAATGCTCACCATTACCGTTTCGGTCTCCTGGTAATGTTTCAGAGAGTTCAAGTTAAGTTCAGTCTCAAATCATAGTGTTGATCCATGTGTGAAACGCTTACTTTTGAGGATGCCCTGCTGTTGCGACTAGGCTAGATTACTCAAGTAATGAGACAACAGAGTAGTAGACTCACTCAAGATTATGCATTGATACCATGTACCTTGTTACATTTTCAATAGAGTTGATAGACTAGTAATCCTCTGAGATATCGAGACTTTTAGCACCACCATAAAAGGCGCTGGTTAATGTCGGGGGAGACGGCATTCACTTCAGGTTGGTATCGGTTGGTCTACTAATAGGTAATAACAGCAGTGATATCAAACTTATACGGCAGATGACAGTAGCGACCAAGCGATATCGTCCGTTATTTGACCAACCAGATAACTGCCTCAGCGAAGTTGCCGTGAGTGAAGTTTTGGGTCCCACGATAGATTCAATGGCACCATCGAATCTATCCCGAGTTGTAATCGGGTTAGGTTCTGGAGTTCAATAGTGGAAGGGATGTCACGGTGAGCTAAAAAGATTACCGCATACTTATGACCGCCCTGGCGCCCCATGACTTATAGTAAGGACCGTGACACAATTCGAATAGCTCTTCATCACTACCATGTCCCCAAGTCTCCTGAGTCTACACAGGCTACTAGGGATCAAGGAAATGATTGTATTCCCAAGGCTTCAAGTTCTTCCAAGTTCGGTGGTGGGCGGCGAATTAGCTCAAACCGCTTGCCAGGGAATTAAGCCTGGTCTGGAATAACGGTCACGCGCCTCCTCTGTTGATTTAATCAGCGATTACTACTGGGGGATTCCCAAGAGAGATTGGATTTGAACCTTGTCTCTAGGTTATCCAGTCGCGGTTGCTTTCCATACTTGGGGTGCTCCAAACTTTCTTGCCTGACCTAACAGAGACGCGTAGGCACGGGCAAGACTCCTGCTTCAAGCTGCTCCGTTTTCAATCTGCCCGTCAAAATAGGCGTGCCTGGGCATCTTGTACAGGGGTGGGAGGGCAAGAGCTGCCAGTCCTGGTGGGAGTCAGCGGGGGCGGTAGGTCATTGCTGCCCCAAATCCAGGCATCGGGTGTCGAGGGAGGAGGGACCTAAGGGAGAGGGCGCTACCGTCCTGCTGGGAGACACCTTTCAGCAAGGAACCATCAATCAAAGCATATATACCACTCTATCAGAGGTCCCAACCAACATCCCTCCCCGGCCCAAAATGGGACCTAAGTTAAGATAAAAAGCACCTATGGTCAAACGGGGAGGGACACCGGCCCTCTCGGTCAACCTCTCTCGCCAGAGGTTCGACGTTCGATACGAGATCCCGTCTTGCCGACTAAAGCAAAAACTACAGGGTTTTTCGTAGCCCACTACCCCCCGATAGGCTAGCTGGTGAGCGTTTTGCTATTCAGTTTTTTTTTTCTTCATTCATTGTTTTATTTTCAACACTGTCGTATTTGCTTTCACTCAGATATGTGCCCGATAGCAAGACAAGTTAGATCCGGCGCTCTACGGCGTGCCGATATGGATGATATTGTGCTGGGGGGTAAACATGCTGTGGCTCTGCAAAACCTTGTACCGGGTACGAGGTTATGAGTTTTGAGAGCAAAGAGCAGGACTTTGCCACTACCTAGGTATGTGCCTAGGCAAGTTTCACAACGTCCTGTTAAATATGTCCGAATGCTTCTATCCCACGTCGGACTTTCCAACTGAAAATGGTCTCTTGCGCTCCGAGCCGGGAAATACGAGGGTCATGGCGGGACTTAGGCAAGAACACCTAACAGGTCTGCGTGGTGACTGAATAAATGAAAGCACTTTCATGTCCCGACCGGGAGATCAATGTCACTCACCGGCCCAGTGTTATGCTCTGGCTGATCTCGAGGGCGGAGACTTGTGGAGCAAAATGGAATGCTTCATCAAAAAGACATACAACACCAGGGATTCGCTGGTCATCACCGACCTAGCTACTAGTCTGGCAGTCACTGGCTTATCTATGAGAGAACGGACGGGCTCCTGAGTTTTCCGGCACCTATGGTCGTATGTGACAAGATCAGGAAGCAAAGCTGGCTAAGAAGGAGAGAATCTTCGGGGCCGTTGGGTATTCAAGAACTAGGGTTAGGGTTATGAGCTTGTGTTTTTGGCGCAACCAAGTGGCAGACAACTTTCTCTCTGGCCACCGAGGGAACATAAATCGGCTAACTTCAGTGAAAGCGGGACTCTTGCGGTTCATTGAAATTCGGCTACTTTGAGCAAGCAGACTTACCCAACATCTCAATTTTGACTTGTTTTTCTCAAGACGTCTTTCTGGAGCAACCAATCTCACCAAACGCCAGCTTGTACCGGTACACCCCAGCCACACCCCACCTTCGCGCTGGCCCACTCTCGCTGGACCATTCGCCCCGCCATTCCTGCAATGCCGACCAGTAACCACACCACCAAGTCGCAAACCGACATCCCCAGCCACGACGACCTCTCCTCCCTCTTCAACGCCCCCATCCCCTCTACCATGGTTCGTCCCCCACCCCTCTCCCCCATCCAGCACAGACACTTTCTAACTCTGCCAACCCCCAGAACAAAGACGCCCACTACACTTACGTCCACATGCAGCAGGCGCGCGACGCCGACCTCTTTGAGGACTTCTGCAAGGACAAGCTGCCCGCCGACGACATCTATGTGCCGTCGCACCTGCAACCCATCAACCCCGAGGACGAGGACGACGTGGTGCCCGACCAGCACGCGGCGTTCGGCATCCAGAAGGCGACGCAGAAGGTGCGCGAGCCCGCGTGGAAGGATCTCGGCCTGGGCGAGCTGATGCGCCAGGGCCCCGGAGGTGCGGCCGGGTCTGGATCTGGGACCGGGACAGGGGAGGGTAGAGGGGGCAAGTCATCCGGCGCGCCGAGGAGGAGGGGGGTGGGGAGGGAGTACAGGGGCATGCCACGGTAGAGGGGTTTCTTGGGGAACTTTTTGGGAGGAGTAGCATCAGGACGGCGTTTTCCTCTTCACGGGTTATCAAGGCTGGCTTCAGACAGAACATACCCCCCTCGCACAGCATCGAATCGCTTTGTTTCTATGCATGCCCGCACGCGCAATAGCGCTCAGCCGCCCTCTATCCGCGCCATGAATGATATCACTGACCATGAGCCCATACCATCAAAAACTAAAGACATTGCCTGCCCACCCCCGAACGCCGTACCATGCCTGAAGCCAACCGACACACCCTACTCCTCGCCCGCTAGACTTACCCCTTCCCAATCAAGGCCTCCCTCTCCAGCACCTCGGGCTGAAACTTGACCAAGAACACTGTCTTACCCGGCCACATCTCGCCCTCCTCCTTCCCGCCCACACTATGCGCGGTAACCCTCGCGGGGAACGCGGCGCCGTCGCACACGCCCTCGATGATGCCGGCAACGAAGGCGGCGCAGTTCAGCTGGCTCATCTCGCGCGGCACGCTGACGTAGGCGTTGACTAGCGGCTCATTGTCGATAATCATGTACTCGTCGGGGGTGTCGGGGTTGGAGCTCTTCTCGAGCCGGTCGGCCTGCCGGCCAAACAGGTGCTGCCAAATGTTGATCTTAATAAAGTGCAGCAGGGCGATGATGTTGAGGGGGCGCGCCTGCGTGCGCGCGGGCTCGCGGATGAGGAGCAGGTCGAGGAGCTTGAGGCCGATGGGGTGGCCTTGGAGGTTCAGACTGCCCGCGCCCAGCAAAACGTTAGCAAGCGTCCATGTATATCTCGAGGGCTAGAGGGAGAACGCACCGCTTCTCCAGATCCTGGATTCCCGTCACCCTCTTCTGCGCGTAACTGATCATCTCGGAAAACAAATACGCAAAGCTGGCCTGGCTCAGCTCCGACGTCTTGCTGCGGTTGAGCGGGCGGTGGTAGATGGTTTTGCCGTTGGTCGGGTACCGCAGCCCGCCACCTGACTGCTCCTTTGACCCGCCCACCGGTTTCCCCGTCGCCAAGTGTGCCATTTTGGAGGCCGTCGGGGGTTTGTTTGCGCTGTCGGTATCTGTTGCTTGGGTTTTGAACGAATGGGGCGGTTCGGCTTGCTTGCTTCCTCGAAAGATTGGCGCGAGAGATGCTGAGACTAAAGCCATCCTTGGTGTGGCTGGACAGGGGTCTTCGTGGGGAATTCTGGAAGTACTGGGTACGTCCATCTCCCCGACCCCACTCTGCACAAATTAAATGCACGGTAAACTAGCACGGTGCAAAATCTCGATATGTTTTGTTTACCTTGAACTGTACTATCCCTTTTCACTTAGGAAACCATCTCACCCAAACGCCGATGTTTTCTGATAGAATTTCTCGACAAAAAAGTGCCTCTCGCTATTTCTGCCTAAAATGCCGCTGTTGGAATCTGCAAAGCAGTAACCCCTAAAATCCGCAACGACTAATAGCAGTCTTCTAATGAGCTTTCAGATTCACCTTGAAAGGTAACATCACATAATTTTCCTTTGATGTTATCAAGGTACCCCAAGGCAGCTAGCCCCCGAGATATCTTACAAGGTCAGATTTCCCAGCATCCATTCACTAGACTCCTGACCGATACTGGCTTTCTAAGCAGTTCCCCCCTCCTTGTTTTCCTCGCGAAGGCTCTTGAGCTGACTCGTGAACTCCTTGTTCACCCATTCCCAGTAGCTCGCCCACACCTGGCTAGAGCCGTTTACGGCGCTGCTCGCAGCACCATTCCCGCCCGACGAAGTCTTGAGTTTCTCACCTAGGTGGAGTGTAACACGCAAGACAGCCCTGTTCGCCTCGTCCTGCTTCTCTACCTCTTGCTTCACCGCTGTATCTTTCAGCTTGTGAGATAGTGTCTTCCGGAACGCCTCGGCTATCGTGTCCAGTCGTCGACTTGTCTCATCAGGATCCATGTAAACAAGCTTCGACACCATCAGGTTGCAGAGTGACCGGATGTCGTTGTCGTCACTCAGGCCGGCGATAATTCGGTCATAAAGATCGATGATGCTGATGCGCGAAAAGGCCGTCTCCATAAGAGCATATAGCGTTTCGTAGGCAGCCTAGATCTCAGTGGTTAGGAACTTGCCAAAACAAGCCATGCAAAAATATTTGTACATACCTTTCGGACCTCTAGGCCGTCGTCAATTATGTGCTTGAATGGTCCCATCTGAACCTCACGGACAAGCTCCTGCTTCACAACTGTCTCCTTCATAACGAACGGGATCAGTTGATTGAGGTGGCCCAAAATGAGCTCCGGCTTGTTGTGCGAAGCAGAGTTCAACGTCGACATGGCATGCCGGCGAATCTCCATCTCTGGATCCTCGAGCATTGTCTTGAGCATATCGATCAAGTAGTTCTTGATAATTGCATCAAATGCCTCATTTTCATCCGGGAGAGTGTACCGAAGCGCCTGGACCGCAATGGCTCGCAAAACCGGCGATTTGTTTTTCAGCAGAGCCTAAATCATTGTCAGTCATGTTTGGTCACGCTCGAAGAGGGGATAATAAAAAACGTACATCGAGCTTTGGCATATATGTCTTCGGATCAATTATGACCATACGGCCAATGCACTCGGCACAAACAGCCTTGTTATCGTCCACGCCGGAAGAGGCAAGGATCTGGTCCCAGATAAGTGTTGAATATTTGCTGATGTCCGTTGACGAAAGTGCAGCCTGCTGGAGGACCTCCTTGATCGACTGAAGAAGCAAGTATTGAGTACTGCCCTCCGTCTTCATAGCTTGCAAGATGACGGGGAGGTAGAGGGACACATTACCCGCGCCAGCCCGCCCCAGAGCAACTGCTGCAGACAGTGATACTTTATCAAAGTCTTTGTTGAATTGTGATAAGAAGAGCTGTGGCTGGAGCGGGAAGTTGGTACCAAGCCGCAAGCCGGCCTCACCGAGTACGGAAAGGGCAAGACTTGCTCGGGCTTGGTCACCAGAATTAGCCTTGATTTCCTGGACGAAGCTATCCATAGTAACTCCGGCCGAGGTACCGCTGGCAACAAGGAGAGTGCCAATAACCTTTCCGACAATTGAAGGATCGCCGCTAACACCAACATCCTTCAGCAGTCCTACCATCAACGGTTTGCCTTGCCCGATCTGACCAATGTTGGTCACGAGAATGAGAAGAGAGTCGAGGACCGAGCCTGCAATAGTAGACTGGAGGAGAACGCAAAGCGCCCGAATCAGCTGCGTTGTGACAACAATCTTCGGCTTCTCTAGGGTCAGGTGTGCGATCACAAGAAGTCCCGGGCCGAGCAGTTGCGTATCATTATTAGTGATGACCGGAATGAGAGCCGTCACGACACTCTGGACCGTCGAGTCATCTAGAGTACCTTTGGTGGCGGGCGACAGAACAATATGCTTAAGTGCCATGATACTTGACCCTCGCAATGACCGGTTCGCCTTCCGAAGCTGAGCCCCAAGCTCGACGGCTACTTGACGGATCCAATCTGACTCGAACTGGACGCCATGTGAAGCCAGAGCGGCCACATTATCGACGGCACGAACTGCAGCCAGCCGAGTTGTCTCGTTCTTGAGCCTGTCCAGCAAAAAACCAAGGGCCGCCTTTCGCTTGGCCTCGGGAAGCAGAGTCGATCCCTCGCTTCCCTCGGTTCTCGATAGGAGAGTACCTAAAGCGTGGATAGCTTTTTGCCGCACCTCTGCATCCGCATCATTGGCCGTTGTTCGGTCGACAATCACGTCGTAAAGTTTCTCAAGCTCCCCCTTGAACTTTTGGGCCGTGAGGCGAGACCGCGGGGGAGTGATGGCCTTAACAACCTCCTCTGCAGTCTGGATTGCTTGACCCGATATCTTGTAGAACCGATCGTGAACGGCGGAAACAACACCCGAGACGATCTTGGGGAGGTATGGCTGGAGTACTGCCGATGAGTGATTCTTGGCAATGTCGCTTGTCAGCCGGAGTGCCGCAATTCGAAGAGTGCCAGCCGTAGCTGAAGCATTGCCGCCAGCCGCTGAAAGGGAGGTTGATGAGGACGCCACCCCTGTCAACTTGATGGCATCAATAATTGGGCCTGTGATCTGTTCGAAGTACTGGGCCAGCCCGCCTCTCTGCACAGAAATCATATCATCCAGGAGGTTGATGGTGGCTTGCTTGGTAGGAATGAGCTTTCCCTTGAGCAGTTTGGCGGCTGATTTGACAATTGTAGGAGTGAGTGCCGCGAGGTCAGCGCGTGGCCCAGAAGTAGGAATCTTTTCCAGGGTAGGTGATGTAAGACCTGTGCCGGATAGATTGGACGATGTCAAAGTGATGGCGAACGACGAAGCACCACCACCACTGCTTTGCCGACGGCGTTTGCGGCTCGGGGGGGTTGGTTTATGTACTCATTTTGAGCATTGTCAATGGAAAAATCGGGAATAATGCCCTCCCCGGTCTTCCGGATCAGAAGCGCTATCGCCGACAGAATCTCGAGGCGCACGTTCTCCTCGCGTTCCTCGAACCGCTTCACTAGCGCGGGGGCCACTCTGCCATAGAGAACACCGCTCTCCAAAAGATCGCCGCTACTCCTTGTTGAGATAATGGTGTAGAGGGCCTTGGCTGCGCAACGCCGAACCTTCCAGCTTGCATCGTCGTCGTCATCGAAGCCACCATCGTCTTCGAACTCGTCCTCCTCCTCAGATTCTTCGTCTCCGTCGTCCTCCATCTCCTCGTCATCGTCTACGGCGTAGTTAGGATCGAACTTGAGATACCGGAGGGATGCGTCAACCGCGGCATCTGTGTAGGGTCGCATTTGGGTCGGGCACGAGGAAAGAAACGCTTCTAATGCTACCAAAGCAGCCTCTCGGACTTCGTTGAACTCGATGCCTGACTCACCGCCCTCGCTGATTTGCTCGAGCTGGCTCTCCAGTTCATCTTTCCCAAGGGCGCTCAAAATGAATGGTACCAGCTCAGGCAAATGTTGTCCAAAGCGGTATGGGATGGACCGAGCCATTGACCCAAGGATGGTTATGTAAAGGCGGCGTGTCACGACTGTTAGACGCGGATGGCTCAGCACGGCGACAGTCCGCTTTATGAATGCCACCAGGAGGTCCTCAGAGAGGTAGTGCGCAAGCATCGATACAGCAACAACTGCCCTCTTCTTCACCACTGAGTTGCCCTTGTCCTGTTCAAGCAGGGTAACGACCGCATCGTGCAATGCCTCGATCTCGACATGCTGCAGCATTGGACCAAAACATCTCACGACTTCGATTAGGACATCGACCGAGTCTGCCGTGAGATCCTTGTCGCTCTCGAATAGGCCGGGGATCATATTGCCGGCAGAGACGGATTGGCCTAGGAAGCGAGGAATAAGCACCCGACTGATGCTGTTGTATGCCTCGACAACTTCTCTAGAAGGTGCAAGACCAGAAACCGGGCGCGGAAGTGCTTCAACCACTGCGCGCATCGCCATGGAAGGGACCGAGTTGTCGACTGAGTTCTTAAGCTTCAGGCTAGACAACTTCTCCATCATGGGGACAATCAGGGAAATCGAAAGCTTTTTAACCAACGGTCCGAGGCTGTAGATAAATGTCAACACCAATGAGCCATGCGACACAGGAAAGGCGCAAAGATTTCTACCATTTGATTGCTTGATTCTGGACCTCCCCATTTTGATCGTCCAAGGCGCGAACGACACTGTCTACAGTGCGCGCCGATGTGTTGTAGTCGTGGTGGAGGAAGTCATGCTTTCCAATATTGAGGACAGTAAGGAGATCGCTAAGGGCCATAAAGCGAAAGTCGGGATCGGAATCGGTGACCTTCTGGAGAAGCTGGTTGACCGTTGCTGGCACCGGGTTGGTCGGGATAGTGGTCGCCATGACGGCTTCACTCTAGAATTAGCAGTGGTCTGCGAGCAAGAGAGTAGCTTGGTGGCGGGTCTGGCTGCAAGAAGTAAGAAATCAGCGAGCCCACGATCAAGTGTTTGGTTAGAAATACGACGGGTGGTGATGGATGTATGCGAACGGAGAGCGGGGAAACATACACAGACGCGACCATCAAAGTGCTTGGTTGGCGAGTAGAAGTTGGGGGGGTCTTGTATTTGGACACCCAACTTGGTCGTGGTCTCCGAGATCCCTTTTGTGCTGGGAGGGAAACCTCGGTAGTAGTAAGGTGGTAGTAGGAGGTGGGAGGTGGATATTCTCACGATGGGCAAGCTCAGGCCGGGAAGGAGTGGTGGGCAGGCAACAATGTGGATGGTGGGGTTAACCTTGAAGTGGATGGGTACGTTGGTGCGCGGGGTCGACGCAACCCTGAGCACGAGCCACTTAATTGATGGAGAACCATTGTTTAGAATTTTATCTTGAGGCCAGAGCACCCAAGCTAGCAGTTTTGAAGAAGCTGAAGATCACAATACTTGATTCTGTACCATATGTTTCGGTGTAATTATATCTATATATGTGCCCGACAAATGAGGCATCCATTAGATCTTGAAGTCAAGGGTTGACCTGATTGCGGCCCTTGCACAATCCCAACCCTTGACCTTGGCTATTCCTGCTGGTTGGCACCTGGCAGGCATCCCCTAGTCCTCAGTTCATTCCCTTTCGTGCTCAGGGAGCTTGGGCCATCTGGGAAGGATGGATGGCAGCTACCGAAAACAGCGTCATGGCTGTGCTGTGAAGCATAAAGGCCAGCAAACATCCTCAATGTCGGCCCAGTTCGGCCAATTGCAGCTACTTATTGGCGGTAGGAAGACGTTATCGCAGGGGACATACGAACTTAACCCCCCCAATGTTCTCGAGACGTCGTGCTCAGCTGTCCTCTTGGCATTGCACAAGTGAACGAACGTATTCAGACTCGAAATCTTGTAAAGGCTTAGCCACTACGACTTCAAAGCCCCACAGTCCTACCTACCTAGCTCATACCTACACAATATTGACATATCAAGAACTCGCCAATTATCCGTAGACACTTGGGCAACTTGTCACCTGAATCCGCCAGGCTGATTACATCGGCTACGGTCTCTGCTTATCGCCGTCGATCATGTGGGAGAAATGTCCATCGTCCATGTCACAGCGCCAATGAAGGACACAAAACCCAAAATCTGCAAAGCACATCCGATGATTCCCCTCCAGCTCTATCTAGCTCGGGGGTGGATGATATATCTGAGGAAATGAACGATTCGAGCAAGAACGTAAGTGCCATGAGCCAAACGACACTTCCAATCATTGCTGACATAGAACACAGCAAGGTACAAAGCTCACTGACAACCTGTCGAAACTCGGAATGGGTAGACTAAACCAAAATATCGCTTATTTCTGCTATGCCCAGGAGGGATGTAGTCGCTGAGCCGTCAGCTATTTTGGTCGGCTCGTCCACGGCGAGCAAATTGAGGTATCTAAACTTAAATAACTTACACACAAAAGAGTTATCATCTTGAAGAGAAATCCGTGCTTTGAAGCAATGTTGAAGAGGGCCAATAGCAAGGCGCAAACGCACATCCTACGCAGCTTCTACTACTCTGCAGGATCAGAGCATATTCGCGGTTGCCCATTAGAGGGAAAGAGAGATAGCCGTTTCCATTTTCGAGCAAGACTACCTTAAGGAAAGTGCAGTGGTGGGCCGCGTCCTGGTCTCATAAACATCCCGGCAATTGGGGACGCAGACTTCCAGGTATCCAAGACCACAACTCCTCCGCTGGTCAGAAACCAGTCCTATCCTCCGAGCCGGCATTTTTATCACCCCATCCTTGTGCGGCCCGCGAAGGGTCTGTCCCGTGACACAATGGCAAGGGCTCCATTGACTCAAGACTGGAAAACCAACCTCTGCGACTCCGGTGAGGACGGCGACTGCTCCAGGTCTTGCTTCATCGGCTGCGATCAGTTCGGCCGCACACAACATCGCTTGCGCCAGGTCGACCGTCACGAGGATCCCCTTGACCTCTCCGAGTATAAGGGATGTAACGCCAATTGCTGGGATTATTTTTTTCTGTGCACTGCCGGCTTGTGTAGGTTATTCCGCCCCCTGGCTCAAGCTTGGGGAAGGGCTGGCTAACAAAATTTCTAGACATCGGCAGCGGTATCTTCACAGCCAAGCAAACCAAACGGATCCGCGAGACATACAGCATCAAAGGCACATACGGCGACGACGTGGCCAAGGGGATATTCTGCCAGCCATGTTCGCTAATACGAAACGAACTCGAAGTCCGCAGGCGCGAAACGGATAAACGGGCTGGGGAGCTTGCCAGTGGCCCGTTTCCCCTGGGCGAGCTCAACTATCAGCCGATATATGCGATGGCCACCGAAGGCTATCGGTTGGAGCCTCAAATGACTTCGCAAAACTTGAGACACGTCGCCCCGACCCCTATAAATGGACAGGCCCATGGCCGTGAGGTGCACTTCCACTTAGAAGAACCAGGCGGCGGAGATAGAACAGGCCCACGCATTGTACCGTTATATCCTCCAGGGCATGAACTTGGCCAGCTACCGCTAATTCCTCATGTTGCGAGCCCTCTGCAATCCATACAATCCGAGGGCCTGGATCGTCGGTCGCAGGTGCTGACCCCGATCAGCGAGAGAGACAGCCTTGAAGAAACACGTGTTCAACAACGAAGAGAAAACAACCCCATTCAAACTTGGCTCCGATCCATGAGCCCAGCCCCAAACGACAACAAGCCCGTTGCGTCTGGGCCGCCCAGTCCATGTGATCCTATTATCCAACAAGTGTTACAGAAGAAAAATCACGGTTGCGGGAAATGTCAAACTAACTCGCCTTGCCCAGAGCCGTGCTGCAACCCTCAGAAAAAGGGTCATGTCAAAGGGGAAACACATCCCTGCCTGTCCTGCCAGTCAAAGGGCTCAAAGAAGAGACCGAAGAGCCCGAAGAGCTCGAAGAGCCCAAAAAGCCCAAAATCTGGAAGCAAAAAAAGGTCGCCAGCTATGCCCGAAAGGAAAACGCCAGATATCCTCGTAACTCCCAGCGAAACGAAAGCAGCGAGCTCGGGTATATTGCCAAATATTGTCAGCCAACAAGACGACTTCGACAATCCAGTTGCCCGCAACATGGGGGTTCTCAGGGCTACGCCTTCTCCGGAACACCATCTCAGTGCCGATGTCCTTGTCCCAAGCCCATCCGAGTCGCAAAAACAGCATAGCCTTGAAGCAGATATTGTTGTGCCAAGTCGCACAGGGACGCCTCGGCAACACCACATACAAGCCGACGTGCTTGCCCCGAGCCCATCTGGCTCCCAACGACAGCACAAAATTGAAGCCGACGTGCTAGTCCCAAGCCCGTCCGGATCCCAGCAACAGCATGGTATTCGAGATGATCCAAGGGTCCCCACTCCTAGCGGTTCGACAGTTGCAGTACACGAGATATCGGAGGATGAACCAGTCGAGACTCTTTTGTTCGCAGATCGTGGTCATATTCTCAACAACGACAGCCGCGTGTCTGTGGATGCAACGCCCTTACATGAACACAGTCTTGACTTGGACGAAGTTTTCAGTGTCGAGGAAGAGCCCGAGGCCGAGGCCGAGCCCGAAGGTCACAGTATTCCAGATGATCTCCAGGTGTTGGTTTCTCTTCCACTAAGCAACACCCACGAGCTCGAGTGGGATTCTCGCGTCCCAACTCCCAAACCATTGCCGGCGCGTGAACACAGTCTATCGAGAGATATTAGGGTCCCTACGCCCACGTCAAGGGGCCCATTTGCTCACGGCATCCACTTGGACGAACGGGTCCCGACGCCTGAGCTGGTGCGACTGAATTTGGATCACGATATCCTCCAGGATCGGAAAGTCCTTACTCCGAGCCCGGGTCGGGAGGAACATGACCTGCGCGTCGACGAGAGAGTCAAGAGCCCAGCTCCGCTCGCGGCACGACAGCACTCAATACGCTCGGACAATCAAGTTTCGGAGCCAAGCCGACAGCTCCGGGATCACGGCATCCAGGCCGATGAGATGGTTGCCTCGGTATTACGTCCGCGGCCAAAGGACCATTCTGTCAGCGTAGACACAAAGGTTGCGCAGCGGGCGTACCAGCTATTGGAGCACTTCTTGGAGCAGGACAAAAAGTCGGGCAGGTCATCGAAGTGATTGGTGGTAATGTGGCTGGAGACGGAGGAATCGAACATAACCTGTAATGCATAATAATGCACCCTAAGTATATCGCAATCGGTATTGATAGCCAAAGTATCGTTGCCCTAGCCCAGGTATACGAAACCCAGAACTTCGACTCGTTGTTCTTGATTAACCTAGCGTGAAGGGCTTGTCTGGATGGGGAGTAAGTTATCCCCGCGGGTACTTAGGTCGATCGGCACCTCAATGGCCACAGGGCTTAGCACCAATGAGACCCCAGACAGGCAATTGGCAATTGGCAATTCCAGTCCAATTGCCCCGCGTTGTATCTCCCACAATCATGCATGTCCCATGTTGCTGCTCCCCGCATGCCCTCACGCACCAGCGGGCAGCGAGTTCGGTCCCGCCTTTCTGGCAGGCCCCGATCTGACAGGATTGGCAGGGTCAGGTCTCTCTGTCGAGACTTGCCCCTCCTTGCCTGGTGCTCACCACAAAATCTTCCTTTGTCGGAGCGGGGTCCAGACGTAAATTGACTACCTGCATACCCGACCCGAGCCTTGTATGAGAACACCGTAGCCCTCGCTCCAAATCACCCATCTTGGGCCATCCCTCGTTTTCCCCCCTAGATTTGAGGATTCTGTGATCTATATTCTCCGCCCGATCCGGACCCAGCCTCGTACTCTTTCCCCCGCCAACACCACATCAAAGTCGCACAGTCACGCCCAATTGAGTCGTCTTCCCAGTCCGTCGGCTCAAGTCTATCGGCTTGCCGGATATCTAGGTCGCGAGGAATAACCATTACTAACGAAACCCGCACCCAAAATCAGAACCAAAACATCTCACTACCTACCCCACCAAAATGGCCTCCCCCGCCCTCTCCGCTCAGGTTGTCGACGCCCCGGCCACAGCCCCCGCCGTTATCGGCGAAGAGGAGCCATTCACAATACGCGTCGGCACACGGCGCTCGGCGCTCGCGCTGCGACAGGTCGAGATGGTGATTGCCACGCTCAAGGCGGCGCACCCGCACGTGTCGTTTGAGGTGCACGCGATGAAAACGGCGGGTGACGTCGACAAGGTGACGCCGCTGCCCGAGATGGGCAAGGGGCTGTGGACCAACGAGCTCGAAGCGAAGCTGGGCGCGCACGAGATCGACATGGTGGTGCACTGCCTCAAGGACATGCCGACGAGCATGCCGGACGGCATGGTGTTGGGGTGTGTTACCGCGCGCGAGGATCCCCGGGATGTCGTTGTGTTTAAGGCGGGCCATGAAGGGCGGTATAAGACATTGGCGGATCTGCCCGAGGGTGCGGTCGTGGGGACAAGCAGTGTGCGCCGGGCGGCGCAGTTGAGGAGGAGGTATCCCGGGCTGGCGTTCAGGGATGTCAGGGGGAATATCGATACCCGCCTGAAGAAGGTCGATACCGAGGCGTATGATTGCATCATCCTGGCCGCGGCGGGTCTGCACCGCATGGACTTTCATGACCGGATCGCGCAGTATCTCGACTCGACGACGGAGGGCGGCGGTATGTTGCATGCCGTCGGCCAGGGCGCGCTCGGGCTCGAGGTGCGGGATGGGGATGAGCGTGCTCTCAAAATCTTGAAGAGCATCGAGGACCGGCCGACCATGATGGCGTGCTACGCCGAGCGGAGCGTCATGCGCATGCTCGAGGGCGGGTGCAGCGTGCCGATCGGGGTGGAGACGGCCTGGGTTGATGGCGAGGACGAGGCTGATGGTGATGAAACCACCAAGAAGCTTAGGATCCGGGCTGTTGTTGTTAGCTTGGACGGCCAGGAGGGCGTCGAGGCAGAGCGGGCGGAGGAGGTGGCGAGCCTAGCGCAGGCCGACAGCCTCGGGAAGAGAGTGGCGCAGGAACTGGCAGAAAAGGGCGCGCAGAGGATACTTGATGTCATCAACGCAAAGCGGGGAGAGTCGACGGGAGCGATTAAGGTCAGCGATACCGCTTTTGTCGCGGCTTAGGCTGGAAGCTGAGGCTGGGATAGGGTGTATCATACGACATTACTACCATTTTAGACTGCGAAGGGTTTCTGCACAACATTGTTCAACGCGAGACCACAGAGCGCATATAGAGAGACAGCAAGCAAAACGCCGTCAGTTTAACTTATACGAACCTGTTGGTAGGAACGAGTTTGGCACCTTGTCAAACCGAAGTTGCTTCCGGGTGGCCTTTACACAGAGCAGCTGGCGTGATGTGTTTCTGAAAGAGTCCGCAGTATTGAGCAGTATAGCCACCCACCTTCGAATGGCGTGTGCGCGAGCAAAAAAGACCAAACACCCGTTTCCCGGTATATGCCCTATGATACAGTCCCCGGGGCCGAATATTGTTCAGGTTGAACTGTCTTGGGTGAGCTTGGCCCATAGCCCTCCCTTGCTCCCCTCGATACCAAAAACCGGCTGCACTCTCATACTTCATCTGAACCGCAATATGTACTCCCGATCTATCCGGGCACGACAAGGTCAAAAGGGAAAATGCATCGCTTAGTGCTCCTCGGCTTCGCCGGCGGTGAACTCCTTGTAGGCCTGGTCGTCCATAAGCTTTTCGAGGTCCTTGACGCCCACCTCGTCGACCTGGACCTTTGCGATCCAGCCGCCACCGTGCGAGTCGTCCTCGGGCACCTGGTTGATGGTGCCGGGCTTGTCCTCGAGCAGGAGGTTGACCTGTGTGATCTTGCAGCTGATGGGGGCGTTGATGTCGGCGGCGCTCTTGACCGACTCGACAGCGCCGATGGCGTCGCCAGCCTGGACCCTCTTCCCCTCCTCGGGCAACTCGACGAAAACGACGTCGCCCAGCGCCTTGGCCGCGTACTCGCTAATACCGATGACGCCCGTCTTGAGATCGGCCGAGAGGTCAATCCACTCGTGCTCCTTTGTGTATTTCCGTACTGCGTCTATGGCAGGGGGATATGGCTTGGTTAGTGATTCCTGATGTATGACGTGGTGCTCCGTTTTCGGGGACGAAGCAGCAAAGGGGGAGGGAGAGCTCACTTGTCGCAGTGGCCGAGAAGGCGCGGGCAGCGCAGACCCGAGAAACGGGGCTCTTGACGAGTGCAGAAAGGCCAGATGGCCGGGTGACCCTCAGGCACCGCGCAATTGAAGCCATTGCGAGGATGACTGTATGGTTTGTGTGGATGTAGAAAAGCTAAATCGGTTTCCTGGCGGTCAAGCAATCAGGTCGAATGACGCCGATAAAGAAAATGGGGAGGGCCAAGCTCCTGCCGGCTGGCGGTGGCTTTGGGCAGCTGCCGCCAGAGCTGCTCTTGAGCTGCAAGCGTTAGGTTGTCATTGGCTAGCCAGTCAGGGTCGAGGATACAACCGAAGTAGCCGAGCTCACCCGGAGAGCTTAGCTCACCTAGCTCACTTAGCTAATCAAGCTCAGGCGGGTTTCTGCGGGACAGCACATCACATCACGCCACAGGACAAGCACGGTCGCAACAGAACCCCGCGACGCGGAATGCGTGGAAGAAATGCTGCAATCTTGACAGCGATGCATTATTGCGGGCGATATAGACAGGCCACCCAATGGGAGGTGTACCACGGGCTGCTCTGCCCTCAACGCGGCAGCAAGGATGCCATTGTGTATATTGCGGTTCTCTAGCTCATGGTTGATATTGCGGTTCTATGCGCTGCTGTTGTTAGCAGGGTGGGATAGTTGTGGCTCTGATCCATTGTTGACATCGCAGACTGGAGAGGTTTTCTTTTGTTCTCCATGTTAGACGTGTTGTTGTGATCGTGCCTTCCTTCTTTGCTTTTCGGGACCTTTTGTGGTCTGCAGCCTGCGATCCTGTCTCGAGCCCTATTCCCCAAGCCAAGTGTCAGATCGCGTCGCGTCTCTGCACGCTTGACGCGCCTTGGCCTGCTGCACAAAATCAATTCAGTGAACACACATCGGGCGTCAGTGCTCAGCTGTGGCGCGGGCAGGAACGAGTCGGGTGCTTATAGTCGTTCCTAACCCCCCCCCCCCCATCCCCCAGCGCGTAGCGCCAAAAGCCTGGTGGGTTTCGCGCATTCTTGGTTCCGCTCTGTGGCTTCGTCCGTCTCGTTCCCCCCCCCCATCTTGGTCCCTTGCACCCGAAGCATGGAAATGGAGACATAGTAGACCCAAAAAAGGAGCTACACTACACAGTCATTTCATCCCGCTGCACCATCTGGCCCAGTGCCCTTTTTTTCTTCACCAGCATTTCTTTTTAGTTGATGACCAGGCTGCCTGACTAGTCTGCGCCCCGTCGATTGGTCTACAGTCTGGACATCTGCATTGGCCTGCGTTGACTCTAAGCAAAAGTGTCGATAGACCAGCGTTCGATGCCGTTCCACTGAATCTCGAGACCCGACCCGACCTGACCGAGCGGCTTGACCCGCGGCCACTGCGTATTTCCAGGAACTCAGAAACTAAGAATTACCAGAAGCCGCCTCACTCCGCCGCACGACTCCCATTTCCATGAAGTCGTCATCGGGCTAGTCTAGGAACCACCACCGAGCCCTCCCCCATCTCCCTCCCGAGCTCAACCCCGTCACCATTCCAAGCTCAGCCGCCGTCGAGCCCCGCCAAGCGCGCCGCCTCGCCTTGCCTTGCCTCGCGTACGTCCTGGGGCTAGACTTGCACTATCCAACCACACCCCAACCCTTACCCCGTCAAATCCTTCAACCTGGATTCCTCAACTCTCTCCGTCGGGTCTCCGGCCCAGTTTCACGACGCCCTCGACACTATGGAGCACGACCACCATATGCCGCTTGAGAGTCATGACGACACTCTCGGTGGCATCGAGGGCTCACCCCTGGATTCGGAACAGAACAATGCCTTTCGCGAACGCCACCATACACAATCCCAGTCTCTTGATCAGGGCTTGATGGGTTCGCCTCGCTCCCAGGGCCCCCAGGACAGCAGTAATGACAGCGACCCGACCGCTCGGTATGCGACTCCGCCGATGCCCCACCCCTCCATCTCGCGCCCTCCTTCGGGCCTCTCTGGACAGAACCCGGCTGCTTACGGAGCAGACCACGCCTCTAGAGCAGGCAGTAATGGGGCGGCCGAGGCGCAGAGCAACGGGCGCAACCATGTGGTCATCAAGGTTGGCATGGTGGGGGATGCGCAGATTGGCAAGACAAGCTTGATGGTCAAGTACGTTGAGGGCAGCTGGGACGAGGACTATATCCAGACTTTGGGTGTGAACTTCATGGAAAAGACGATTAGCATCCGCAACACGGAGATCACCTTCAGCATCTGGGATCTCGGTGGCCAGCGCGAGTTCGTCAACATGCTACCTCTTGTGTGCAATGATGCTGTCGCTATCCTCTTCATGTTCGACCTCACTCGAAAGAGCACACTGAACAGCATCAAGGAATGGTATCGCCAAGGCCGGGGTTTCAACAAAACTGCCATTCCCGTGCTTGTAGGAACCAAGTACGACCACTTTGTCAATTTGTCGCGTGAGGAGCAAGAGGAAATCTCAAACCAAGTAGGCTAGACAGTCCCGCCTATCCTCGGCCTGTTCGGACTTCACTCTTGACTAACACGATATCGTAGGCTCGGCGGTTTGCAAAGGCCATGCGGGCTGCACTGATTTTCAGTAGCACTAGCCACAGCATCAACGTTCAGAAGGCAAGCCAGCCTTCCTTATCCCTGTTGAGGACTCGTGCCACTTTGACCTAGTCTAACCGTCCCTACAGATTTTCAAGATTGTGCTCTCCAAGGCGTTTGACCTCAAGTGCACAATTCCTGAAATCAGCAACGTCGGTGAACCGTTGCTGCTCTATCAATCCTGCTAGATTGAGTCTACCACGGCGGACCTGCTCCTCATGAACCTCTTACTCACTGAGAAGTAACTCTCCTCACCCGAGTAGGATATCGAGCCAGTTTCACAAGGAAAAACAACCTCGACAACTGACTTATCGACGGCAATGAATGATGACACATTTTCTCACACCACCTGAGAAGAAAACAACACCTCAACTTGTTTGAGATGGAATTTTGGCATTCTACAAGCGGCGCGAGATGTTTTCTGGTCACCTCTCCTGGGGGAGTTGTCGACATCTAATTGCCCACACCCACGCCCCCGGACGGGCTTTGAATAAATACTACTACTAGTACTACTATTGCTCTTGCTGCTTATTCCGCCCAAGACTCACTCCTCTCTTTTCTGTCTGTTTTTCCTTTGTCCTGTCTGCAGCAGCAAAATGAGATTTCGGGTCAGACCTGGGAGGTAGAAGAAATGTTCTGGGAAGAAGCCTGAAGCCTGGAAGCACGCGTGCGTCGATCACATTGGGGACGGACTGTCCTTGACAAATGAAGGGGAGCTTGGGTGGGAGGAAGGATTGTGGGAAGCTTGCATTTTCGAGAGGAAACAAGACACGCATCCATCACAGCACAAGACGCGTCTACATTTTTGTTTTTGATGCATTTTTGTTTGGACTTTTCCCTGGCGGTCAACTGGAAGCCTGCTGGCATGGGATGCAGGGGGACGGAAGAGCTAAGGGGTTACGGGGAACATCACACCAGAAAGGTGACATGATGGGCCTTCCGTTGATCCCCCTCTCTCTACACGTGCATCTCGGTGGAAATGGTCGTTTTGGTGTGGATCATGCCTTGGAAGAGGGGCCTTTGTCGCTATGTCCCTCTGTGTGTGTATTCACGCCCTTGTTGTTTTATAATGCAAAGCCGCTGACGTTCATGATGTTCATATCTGATTATGATATTGTGAGGACCCGTCACCTGAGTATCAATCAGCTCAAGCGAGTATCGATCACCAGGCCTCTCCCACAGATAACCAAGATAGTCAACTAAGCTATGATATGTCTTGAAATCCACTGGTCCCAGGCTCGGCTAGCAACATGGGACTCGAATGTTGAGGTTGGGTGTTGTTCAACCCTGTGGTGCCTGGCCAACTCAACGGCCTGTCCTCACTTTACTCAAGCCTCACGAGACCGCCTAGTCCTGTAGTATTGTGTCCCACGTCATATGGGTCCCATGTCTCGGTTATTGTGTCCCATGTGTTGGTTATTCTCCTCTGTGCTACGCCATACGCCGTGAATCCTTTTCTTTGCGGATGAGAACCGTCCACCAGCTCTCCCGGCGGAGGCTGACGTCCAATGCTTCCGAGTTGGGTCCGAGGGGCTGGGGTAAAGTCCCCTGCATTCTGGTTGGTGTGCCTGGAAGGAGAGCCCCTTGGTTGTCTGTTTAGGGAGGGGGATGGTTGCTGTGTGGCCATGTTGGACGGCGACGTGGTTGGTTTGCGCCCCGCTGTCCCCCCTCCCCTCCCTCCGGCCGCAGGACGGGGAAGTAGGTTGTACTGTTGGACTGGAGCTTGGGACTTTGGGAGATGGGAAGAAATCGGCGATTCCATGAGGGCTTTGGATAGGGGGTTGTGGGAAGAGAGAGTGCTTTAAAACAGCAAAGACGTCAGGAGGCCTTCCTATCACTTAATATCCGTCTCTCGCATCATTATCTCTAAAGCTTCATACCGGGGATATCAGCACGCAGCACACCTCCAGATCCCAAAGAAAAGGGAAAGCCACCCACATCCGCCAAAATGAAGTCCTCCGCCGCTATCCTCCTCGCCCTCCTCCACCTAGCCACCGCCCAGAGCACCGACACCCCAGGAACCATCTCCTGGACGGCGGCCCCCCCGTTCGGCACCGGGGTCGTAGCCACAGGCGACGCCATCTGCGGCCAAGGCTTCACCTACTGCGGCTACATCCTGCGCGACCACCAGAGTAACAACCCCCCCCCCCCCCCCCCCTCACGTCCCCCCCTATCTCCCAACACCGCCCTAACCCTTCCCCCCCTTTCCCCTTAGAATTCCCCGAAGAAGACATCGTCAAAGCCTACTGCGCCGGCAACCCCGAGAACTGCGCCGACGGCAAGACCAAGTCAGACCCGATCCAGGCGCTGTACGTGTGTCTACCGTCGCAGCCCAACTCGAAGCGGGCGGTGGCGGCAGCGAAGCCGGCCGTGATGATCAAGGGCCGACAGGCCGCATCAGGCGTGTCGACGGGGACCACGCCCATATCGACCTCGTTCTGGTCGTCGACGGGGGCCAACGGGGTGGGCGGGGGCAACTCATGCTCGTCGACGGCGACGACGGGGAACCGCATCGAGCTGCTGTGCTCGTGTGGGAACCAGTGTCTGAACCCGAGCGCTGACCACATCGGGCGGTGCGACGTCCCATGCTCGTAGGAGTAATGGGGTGGGTGAAAAGAGAGGGCTTCGTTCATTCGTTTATCTAGCAAGGTTCATGATGGCATCGCCTCATCGTCCACTCGTTTCTATACACTGTCTTGTCTGTCTCGAGCAAGACAGCGAGGCAGCTTAGTGCTCTAGGAAATTGCAAAAGCCACATTCCTTTCTCTCTCAGACTTTCCAACCACTTCGCCGTCTCAAACCCGCGCTACATATTCATTCATAACATCGTGTGCAAATTGTCGTGATTGCCTACCCCGGGACAACCAACGGCGCCATTTCATTCGACTCGGGTGCATCCCTCTCCCTCCGTCCCTCTGCCGCCCCGGCAGCCAGGAAGCCCCTGATAGCAGGATTTCCGATCATCCGCTCCTCTCCGTCCTGCCTCACTCTGACATGCCAAAACAGACACGTCAGAAGATCCTTCTTATCCACCGCCTCACCTGAGATGCCATCTTTGCCCATCAGCTTTGACAAACGGGCCTGCTGCATCTCGAGAGCATTAGCCGCGTCAAGGTTCGTGTCCAAAAGCTCGGGCGTCGACTCCTTCGACTTGCCCTTCAGGAGGCTGCGACCCATGTGTTCCAGACGCCGCTGCACCGAAAGATTGTAAATCGACTCCTCAACGGTGCCGTCCACAATGTACAGCCACACCGTCGTCTCGTTCAGCTGTCCGATACGATCGACACGAGCAATAGCCTGCAACTCTAGCGCCGTGTTGAGCAGCGGCTCGCACAGGAAAACGTGGCTGGCGTTCACGAGGTTCAACCCGCTGGCGTGGGCTCTTGCGTGAAGGAGGAATACCTCGGTGCCGGGGTCCTCTTTGAAGTTGGTAATGCCGTTGGCCTTGTCAAACGAGGTGTAGCCGATGTTATATCGCCGGAAAGCCTGGGCAAGGACGTCCAAAAAGTCCTTGTACTGCGAAAATACAATGGATTTCGCTCCGGGGTCCGACTCCCTCAGCCAAATGAGATGGCGTACTAGTGTGTCCACCTTGGTTGTGAAGTTAGGACCGTTCAGCTCGATATTCATAATCTCTGCCAGCTTTTCCGGGCTAAATTGAGAGTAGATGGTCGATATTTTTTTAGACGGGGAGGTTTGCGGCTGACTCGAGTCAATTTGGTTCCCTTCTGAATGAACCTTGAGCTGCTGTGGCTTGAGAGTAATGTCATGGAGGTTGGAAGGCGTAAGGTGCCTCTTGCAGACTGGGCAGTTGTGGTGCGCCTTGAACCAGAGAGTGATACACTCTTTGCAGAATTGGTGGCCACAAACCGTTAGAACACCGATCGAGAATTCTGACTGGCAGATGACACACATCCTCTGCTCCGAGCCAGTTTCCGTCTCCTTGAGGTGCACTAAATATCGGTGCTTGGACTCGGCAGTCGCCAACTTTGTCTGCAAGGCATCTTCTTGTTTCGTAACTGTCTCGAGTCCGGCCTCATCAATTACGCCATCGTATTCTCCAACCATGTCTGAGACTGCCTGTAGCTGCCTGTAGAAGTCGAGGCGAGCATTCAGTGTCTCTGTAAAGCGTTCAGTTTCTTGCTCCATGGATGTCGCTGCATTTCCTTGTTCGACCTGCTGTTTCTGTGTGAGCTTCAGCAGATCTGTTACGATGGTGAGCTCATTGGCCGCTCTTGAGCTTCCGCTTGTTGCGTCGTGTTGCAGCTTCACTGATAGCGCTCTCAATTCTGAAATCAAACCCTTCAGCGAGTCGAAAGGGTCGGACGGTATGACAGGGTCAGGTTCGATTTTCCAGGTCTTAATATTTTCGCGGAGTTTGAACAGCTCAAGAAGCTTCTCGGGGAAGGGACCATCTCCGTTTAATGCCATTCGATTTGCCACTTTCGTCTCGTGCATGACGAGGAAGTTCCTCTGACCGGTTATCGCAGCTTGCCTGTCGGCAAGTGAAGCTCTGAGGACTTGAACGAAGACAAGAATTTCGTCCTGAAGTTTAGTTGACAGTTCATACTCTTCGCCAGTGATCTCATCATTTTCTTCGTCAACCAAAGGTTTCAAGAGAAGCTGGATTATGTGCTCTCTCCAGTCATCCAGCTGGTCGGCTTGTGTATTGAGGCCCGCACAGAGTTCCTCGAGGGCATTGACAATCTTGCGACTCTCTATACCTCTAAGGTCGGCAGATGTTGACTCGGGGATGACAGCAAAACTTTGATGTTCGGCATCGCTTTCTAGCCGTCCCATCAACGACTTTGATTTCCCGTAAGTCTGTAAACCAAGGTTAGCCATAGTTTCGTATCGAAGGACAACCCAACCACATGAATCATACCTCTTGGAGTATTTCCTTTCTAATAGCCTTGGCGAAGTCGTATCCCTCCACCTCCATCTTTTCCAACCGCTTGAACTCTTCCGAGCCAGGCACGGTCATCTCCTCATTGGACTTGATGGAAAAGTATCCGTTCGCGCAGAAAAAGACAGCTCGGTGCTGAACTTCGAGGGCAGAGCGAAGTCGACGCCGCGCATCTCCAACTCGGGGAAATAAGGTATCCTGGCTCCCGTCACCCTGATCATCGCCAGATGATGACTGGGCTGCCTGTGACGCTGCCTTACGCGCTTCCTCGACCTCATGCTCCAGTTGCTGGCGGCATTCTGCTACTATTGGTTCGCATTTCTCGCGGACCTCTTCCCAAAGAGCCAAGGCTTCTTTCGGCCGCTGTAGGCCCGCCAAAACCTGTCCTTTTGTCACCATTAGAGACAAGAGATTGCGCTGGTCAGTTCTCCTTGCTCCATCACTGTGCTCTAGCATAGCATCAAGAACCTCTTCCACCGTTCTCATAGGGGCGTCCCTATGTCTTAGAGCCCGGCGGTTCCGAATGCCCACCTCGGGATGCAAAGCTGTTTGCCGAAGGCGGTCGAGAGCCGTTCTCATGGCACTTTGAACCGTAGGATCGTTAGCGTCCCAGCCAGCTTCCAAGGGATTACCCTCGACATCCAGACCACACGAGACGGCGAGCTCCTTGAAAAGGCTTTGGTAGTTCTGCTCCTCAACTGCTGTAAATGGCATCGTAATCACGTAGCGTCTCTGTGCCGGAATCGAAATTTCGCTTCTGACCATGCTTTTCGTCTGACGCATTGATATCATGTTAAAGAGATTGTGGAATGGCTCTTTGTTCCCGGTTGTCATGAGGTTCCAGATTCTGGTGTCCGATGCATATGGCTCGAATCGGAGAAAGTGTAGGAGACCCCGGAGATCTAAAAATAAGTAAGACAAGGTTAACTAAAACAAGCATGGGTCTCACTCAAACCTTTTTGTATATCATCTTTTACCGGCGTGCCCGTAATTCCCCAGGCATTGACACGCGGTATCATTGTCGCAAGCTTCGCCGCGTTGTTGGTCCAGTTCTCCACCATCTGGGCTTCATCGATACAGACTCGCCACCAGGAAAGTTGCATGAGAGGAGACTTGGGCCGCTCATATTGTTTTGAGTTCCTCATGGAGCGTTCTGGCCCATCAGTGGCTACCCAGAGCTCAGTTCTCAGAACCTCGTAGGTAGTAATGACGATGTCATGCTCAGCCAAGAATTCGGCCCTTTCTTCCTCATTTTTGCGTTTAGTTGCCCTCTTTAGCCCAGGATAGTAGAGGATTCTGAGGGTTGGGGCGTGTCGATTAAGCTCAGATATCCACTGATCCAGCAGAGTGGATGGTGTCACAATCAGGGTTGCTGATGTTGGTAAGAGCTCACGGCTTGTGTATGGGTCAAACACCATGGCGGACGCTTCTGGTCGTTGGTGTAGGAGGACCAGTGCGATTACCTCGAGAGTTTTTCCGAGTCCCATCTCCTCTGCCAGGATGCCACCACGAATATTTTGGTGCGATAAAAAAACCGAAGTGTCCCGTATCGCAGAGCCGAAAATCGGGCTTGCGTAGAAGTCCTCGCCATAGACATCCTCGACAGGCACAAAGGAAACAGGGAGCCCTCTGTCTAATGGCTGATATGGCTGGACATTTCCCCGGCTGTTTTTAGGGTCTTGATGCCACTGCACTCCTTCTCGTCGCAATAGCCACTGAACAGCCCGACGTTGAAATGGATAAAGCTGGGCCTGCAGCTGAGGGGCTTCCATAGAAGACACTTCAGCATTGAACACGTCCTTGTCCGGGACAAACGCGGCCTCGTAGAAATCTTGAGGGGACCATGATACGAGGGATGCGAGGTGATTTTGACGCAGTTCGGGATACCAGGCCCCTAGGACGCTATCTCGAAGTGACTGCTGGGTGCTTGAGTCGCAATTCCCCCAAACGCTGATACTCTCGTTCCATCTGACCTCAATGCTGAGGTCCAGTTCGATCGAACTACTCTTCTGTCGGATACATATGTCAATAGAAGCCCAGACGCAGCCGGGATCGCCGTAATCAAACCCCTGCGTCTGGGCGACATTGAGGGCGACAAGCTGCTTGTTTGAGAGGTCACTGTACTTGATGGCATAGGTGACCCAGAAGGGATTGTCCTTTGGAGATCTTTCACGGGGAAAGAATATCAAGTTCCAGTCGCTTTCCGGGGTTAGGGGTACCACTTTCGTTAGTTTTAAACCCAGGGCCTCGCCCACGTTCCGCTTGGTGATAACGGTGCTCTCACTCGACGTGTTCGCCTCACGCGAGGGTAGCTGCAGCCGCTCCCGCGCCACACAAATGACATGGCGAGATGCGGTCGTCTTGGTGCGCTTCGCAGCTGGCTCGGTGACTTGTGCGTCAGAGTCGCCACTAGCCTTGGTCGGCATGAGGTGGACCATGCCGACTAGAGCTGCCAAACTTTCGGACTCGGGGAGTGCGTTATCGGGTTTCTTGCCTCGCCACCTAATCCCTCTCGGGCTGCGTTTGGTTCGCGGCATCGCGGCGATTGCAAGAGTCCAAGCAAATTTCCGGAGGTGTCGGCGACAAAACGAGAGAGAGTGCTCAAGGTTGGCTCCTTGAGACGCAGATAACGGGTGGCAAGGACATGGGAGAAGGTGAGCGAAATGATGAACCTCCTGCGCTGATTATATTGTGGTTTGGGAGCAGAGCGGCAAATGTGAGATGAAAATGGCCCGCGGGGCACAGGCATGCCTGCGGGTGGTGGGGTGGGGGATATAAGAGAGAGAGGAAGGTGAGGACGAGGGAGACAGCGACTTATACGCCTTGAACTGCCCAGCGCTGGTTGGCTTGCGCTGTAACTAGCCTTGAGCGGGATGCACCCGCGTAGATCAATTATTGGCGTTCTCTGATTGGCCTGCAGCACCGGAACGATCCACATTCCAACCTCGGGCGCTCGAGCCCACTTACGATCCCTGCTACTGGCTTTCACGGTCTGGCAAGAAAAGTTTCCCAACTTCTAACTCCAAACGCGTGCAAAGCGCGCCAACAGCGAAGCTCTCCACAGTCGTCTCGACCTGCCATGCCCACAGGCTCTGTCCAATTCGCAGGGACGTTTTTGCAATAGGTGCGTGCCACGCCTCGTTAATTGTCTGCCAGGTCGTGATTCTTTACGAGACTAACATATGCGCCAGCAGCAATGAAACCGCTACGGATACCGTCTGCCCTCGGGCTCCTCCTCCGGCCCAGCGCCGCGATCCCAACCATCTCCCCCAGTCTCCAGAACCAGGCCAGATGGGCACATCAGGGCGCGGTAACGGCTCCCCCCGCAATCCCGCCCACCACACCCTTCGTGCCCGACGTCGACACCTTTCTTACCCTGATTGGCCGCGGCCTGAAGGGGCATGCATCAAAATTTCCGACGTGGGAGGCACTGTTTTCTCTGAACACCGACCAGTTGAGGGAGTTGGGTGTAGAACCACCACGAACTAGGAAGTACCTGCTCAGATGGCGGCAGCGGTTCCAAGAAGGGAAGTTTGGGATCGGTGGTGACGCCAAGTACGTGGAGAACGGCACAGCCTACCTAAGGGTTAAGGAGGTGGACGTGAGCCCAATTTTGCGGCGGAGATCTGTCGTCAATGTGCCTGGCTCAAAAACGGTTGAGTCTATGCCAGAAGAGGACCTGGGGAAAATCAAGGGCTTCAAGGTGAAGGGAGTCCGCACCATTACTGGTCCGTACGTCTTACCCGCAGGGCTGGAGCGCGCCCGGGTGACCGTGACAGAGGGGATGTGGGAGGACAAGAGAGGACACAAGATCGACGGAGGTGAAAGAAGGCAGGCCGAGGTGCGCTTCAAGAAGCGCCTTGCGGAACGAAAGGCCCTGAGAGAGAAGCAGGGCTTCTACTAGGCGATATGAAACTGGCGCCTGTTGGAGCTGCTGTGATGGTAGATAGATACCTGTATAATATGTATATTTTCGGGGGTTGATATGCAAAGATCCTGTCCCCCTGATTCCCACCCAGTGTTCTCACAAAGCAGATACTAGGGACATGCCGCATATCTCATCAGAGCGGAGGCGAGAATACGGATATCTAATGCACCAATGTGCATTTCACCCAATGCGATGCCTCAATGGCGTGGCATTTTCATTCAGCAGGCTCATTTGAGCGTGGCAAAACGGTGGACGCCACCCGGAGTTGGACGTTGGCAGCGACTCCACTAGCTTAAGCCAACATCACCCAAATGAAATGTCAGCGTTGACTAAGTCACCTTTCAAGAATCAAGAAGAGTGCCCAAATGGACTGCCATACGTTCCTACGTGGATGTGCAGCAATTTACAAAGGGGGTTTTATCAGCCAGCCAAGCCAACCTCAGCCCGGAAACGTCGAATCCTGATGGTTTGGCCCGCATAGGGCTGAGCGATGTCAAAGTGCAGGCACCAGCAGCGCAATTGGGGGGAGTGGGTGAGCCACCGCCTCGGCGCCCAATGGCGCTGGCGCCGCACATTCCAGGGCAGAATAGAGGGCTCCAAGCCGACTCGAGGTACGCGGCGGCATACGCATACTTATATCGCAAGCTCGCACCATTTTCAACTGGCATCCGCCCTTGTTCCTCCATCCAACGCGCTCGCAATCCGAGCCTCACCTCCCAGCACTTTGAGAGCTGACGTCATCCCTTGGTTCAGCCGGGCTTCCCGACTGGCGGCAGTTGAGTTGCAATCCGTCAACCTTCAAGCCTTCGGCAACAATCGCGTGAGCTGCAATCGTGTCCTTTACGCCCACCGAGTCGCATTGACGTCCGCAGGCCCGCAGTATCGATACGCAACACGCGGAAACATACTACTACGCCATGTTTGAACGCATCCTGTCTGGAAGAAGAAAAGTGTGGGATGGTGGCCGTTGACTCACGCGAACATGATCGCCTCAAAGTTCCCGCTCCATAATCAGTCCCCAGCGATGCCGATACCGATGGCTTCCGGATTGCCCGCCCCAGCTCGGCATGCTGCGCGCCTACCGGGCATTCGGTACTGATGGAGGCCATAGCGGTCATCGGCTCTCGTCACCCGTCCTAGGCGCGCCAGATGCGCCAGAACCCCGAAACTCGCAACCCTTCCAATAGAATTGGAGACTCGAGAGGGTGTTAGTGCGCCGCCCTCTTGTATATTCAAGTAGCCCAACATCTACCTGGAATTTCCGGGCAGGACACGGTTTCACCAACCTTAGGCGTGTCCTCGGCGCGGTTCGGGATCAAGTCCGGCTAGCGGTCTTCATTGCTCAATCCAAGATGGGGAAACCTCCGGAGAGCAAGCCCAAGTTGGGTGCAGCTCACCTGCAGGCCTGTCACTGGACCTTTGCACCCTCAAAGCCTCGATGACTCAGGCCGCCGGGCTAGGCAGAGATGTCAACCATAAGTGAGTCACGATCTCAATATTGTCGAATTTCCTACCCATGCCCCCCTTCGCTGCGGCTTCGCAAATCAGGAACCTTGTTGTTACTGGCACCTTGATGCTTGTTTCAATCCATCATGCAGCAACTTACCAAATCGCAACACCTAATCCACATATGTTCAGTATGGGGTGGAGACGGAGCAGCTTCCTTGCTTGAGCTATTTTCGCCTCGATCTAGGGCCGCCGGCACTATCCGTCAACATTGTCACCAGGCATCCTGAGACATCCTGAGAGACAGAAACTGGAATACTGGCCGCGATCATGCCAATTGGGGCTGTGAACCAACCGGCCACTACAACACACCAACCCGACAGCACAATTCACACACACTCAGGCATGCCGGCTTGCAGGTGATCGCCAGCATTAAGTGCCAGTCAATGATCATTGATTGCGATGCAGCATTTGTCGAAGCCCGGGTTGAAGCTATTCCAAGCTGTGCTATTTCCTCGGTTTGGAAACCGCCGGCATCTTAACTTTTATGCGGTGCCATTTCAAGCCGCGAAACAGCAAGCTGGACGAGCGGCACAGTTGCAATTGGCTCAAGTGACGCTGGGAAGCGATGGGGGCGGTCTCATCTAAAGCTGTTCTGCTGCTAAACATATATGCGGCTGAAATGCCACCATCACTCTAACTATTGTCATTGAGAAGCGAGAGAAGTATCGCGACTCCCCAGCCTCTTGCAGACTAACCTAGGTCACAACTAGCGCGTGAGGTCGAATCGGAAGAGCGAGCGGCGTGCTCTGGACATCGCCTAGCGTCTGGCAATATTTCCCGATAATCTCCCGCTTGCAACAACCAGCAAACTGTCAAATGTTGCATCCAAGCATCTCCACCGCGGCCTTGGCAAGGCACAGTCATCGCTCTGTCGAAACTTTTGTGGATAGTTGCTCCGACGGGTAGAACGACACCGGGTCACGGAGACATGAGAAACGCCGACCTGGAACCCGAGATGGTCTTCTCGGCCGCTGCGATATGGCCAACACTACGGGGTAGGGCTAACGCCTGCTCCGTCGAGTAAGGAGCCCCATGCCCCCTATATCAGACCTTAACCGAACCCATTTTATTCGAGCGAATAAATATGCCTTACTAGGAGCGCTTGTCTAGTTTTGAGACCGACCGGGGCTGAAGCCACCAAGCGCGCCTCGTCAGTGTCCACAAGTGCCTGCCGCATGGAGTGCGTGACACAGCTGTCTGCATGCGCCCAAAGCTGCGTGCGGGTGGACAGCTGCGGGATAGTGCCACCAGCCACCAGCTTTGAATTACTTATCCACCAATCTAGGACTTCCGATCCAGCTGCGAGGCAAGGAGGCTTGTAAGTGCCTGTAGCATTGAAACATCCTACCCCATCGTCATCTCATATCCCATGATCGGCTCAACCACTTCACAGCCCATTTATGGATCATTGACGGCATCAATTGCCAGAGGCGAGCTACAATTGCGGCCGTGTCTATCGGCACGATTGCAGCACACTCCAAGAGACGCGCAGAATCGGCAAGGAGGAGGGTACTCCAAAAGCCAATCCCTAGAATTCATGAGGAACCTAACGTGGTGTTGTAGTTTCCGTGAGAGCTAATTCGGGAACAAACGGCATTGGCAGTAGTGGGATTTTGCTTCTCATTGGCGGTCCGTGGCCCAGCTGAAAGACAACGATCCCGCATCCCGGAAAAAAAACAAGCTTGAGTGTGATACATGTTTATGTTGGACGGACCAGCGTCTTGGGCCACAAGTATTATCATTCTTGAGATTGCGAAGTTGCGGATCTCGGAGAAAGTACTTCAACGCGGGATGGAACATTCGACGACGTCGTTTCAGCTTACGATGTGATATCCAAAGACCGTCTCTCAGCCTACCGTATATATCGCACTCTGTGCCTCTTGAGAGCATCCATAATCGGCGGAGTTGCTGTGGCGGTACCTCAAGAAGCTCATGGCAGCTCACGAGCAAGCAGTGAGGACTTGGCATCGAATTTGTCGAGTTAACGGTACGTTCATGAGATGGAAACGCAGTGGCTGTCTTCGTTGCAACACCGTTGAAACCGTCAAAACGCTAGCGGATAGCAAGCCACTTATAGGCTGACGCTTCGTATTGCCCTGCTCAACTCGGCTAGGCATGCAGAAAGTGCAGGGGAAGTTCCCAATACGTAGCAGCTAACCCACTGCAACAAATGCCACCGTCATTGCGCACTGCGTACACACACGGGCCCCTCGGGACCCCGAAGCGGTGCCAAGCTTTTAAAATTCCCTGGGGAAGGTCTCGGCCGGTTGTGACTCGAATCGCCAGGGCTGCTAGGAAGGATGCAACCCACGCTCCCACGCCCTCTCTGGGACATATTCGATGGCATCGGTGGAGAAAATTCCAAGAGCCGCGGTTGCACTTGCAGATCCTCACAGCCTCCAAGCTTTTGCATCTCCGCTGGCCTGCTGGCCACAAGGCTAGCGGGTTGATAACGAGCTGTACGGTGTACGGTGTACGGTGTACATACATACGCCGTACGGGATGCTCGCCGTAACCACACACATCTCAGCACTCTTACAGCCTGCCGGCCGGACAGGTAGACATACCGGCCTACCAATCACCACGGGGAGCAGCATACTTGACCGGCTGGGCATTTTCCTAAAGTCCGATGCTATCGGTGGTCGACAAATAGGGTCTGGACAGTTGCCGTTGTTGGAGCCATCTACTAGGAAAAGGTGCACTGCGACTGAACGCGTGCCTAACTATACCGACAAGCCAACAGGCAAACAACAAAAGTCCCTGACATGCGTGGCCATCGCTGTTCCTGGTAACGGCTCAGCCCAGGGAGAGTGTTGTTGCCCCACTTTTATGAGTGACAAGACTCAGGTACTAGGGACTTGCCGGCACCCCCGTCACTTACACACGTCAACCACACACATATACCCACGAAAAAGACTCATCGAAGGATTCGGGACAGAAGCCGAGAAAAACAAGGTCACATGTATCAAACATAGCTATCTGATATATGCTTCTTCCGAGATGATCCGCAGAGCTGTTGCGTTGCAGGTTGTGTGCTTGGTGACGATGGAGGGAGGCGAGGACGTTGAGGTTCTTTTGGATGGCTTCTGGGGGACTGTTCCTCGGGTCGTTGTCTCGTTCCGTCCCAGGTTCGGGGTCCCTGACAAAACACCCACTTTCCGAGGGGAAAATGATCAGCACCACTCCCGCACCGCAGGCACTACAGGATCCCCTGTCGTGTGCTCTAATTGCACCACTTCGACTCCAATTGCCCCTCAACACTAGCCCAGCAAGCTCTGCCTTGTTCCTGAAACCAAACAAGCTCATTTGACGCTCCAGGACCCAGAAGGCGTTCAGTGGGGTAGCAAGAGAGACAGCGCCCCCCTGGGACGTGGTATATTTTTATCTTGTGTCCCACATCTCCCCATTACTTGTCTAGTGCGATGTATACCGCGGGCCGGGTCGTATTTCTCGGGTTCGAACTCGACTGTCTACGTACCTGAGGCGGGCTCTGTCCCAGCTCTGGGCTGCCCACCTACGGCAAATCTCCCTACCAACCAGACGCAGCAAGTCACCCGTGTATGGGTGTGCATACAGATGTAAGCAGACCTTGAACGCGCTTCGCTCTTCCTCCCAAGAACCAGCGGATGTGCTTTTTGCCGTGGGGGGGGGGGGGGGCCTTCTACAGGTACTGCATTGGGACTTGGTTGCCCTGAGTACCTGCGAAGGTACATTACTTTCTGTTCTGAGATCTGGTCAAGACCGCAGTATGTATGATGTATCCATTCGCCAGGTCTGCATGCATGGGCGCGCGGTAAGAGTCGTGGCCAAGGCGGTCCACCCTCAAACGCAACATCTTCCGCCACCCATGAACTGCATCCCCTTCACTCCCACCACTCATACACCTCCTACACACAACCCCCCTTTCCAGCCCAGTCCAGCCCGGTGCCCCATATCTGCCATGCAGTCAACATGACGGCTTGCGATGGCGGCCATGCTTTCTTTACGCACCACACCCCTATCCCTGTTCCCGTCTCCCAGGGCAGCTGCCGCTCCTCGCCTAAGCCCTGCCCCTTGAAGAGTAGTCTGCGTCGACATGTAATGGATGGCAAAACGTCGGGTGTCGACCCCGGAGCACCAAATCGCACTCGCTCCACTCCACCTCGACGCGGCTTGAGTACAGACAGAGCCCCGTTGCCCATCGGCCCCGGCTTTTCAGAGTTGCGCACACCCCTCAACCCCCCGGTCGGGGTTGCCCGTCTTATATGGTCGTGCCTCGTGGGCTGGCACGCTCCGCGTCATTCCCCGGCGCCCCTTACCGAATAACATACTTGTAACACGACTTGTCTCTTCCCTATTAGGACTCATCTATCTATCCTGTCTTGAGCTATTCCCAGCTGCCAAGTCTTCTGATTTGCTGTATTCCCATGTTGAGCCAACCGCCAGAGAAGAGCAGACAAGGCACTCAAGGCACAACGTCAACTACGTCTTATCCGGAGCCTACCTGCAATTGCGCATTGCGCCTTGCCCCTTATTTAAGGGATACCGCTCGCCGCTACTGTTGATCGGGAAGAAATTTGTTGGAGACGCTATATAGCACACCGTCAACCTTGTTGCCACGTCTGTCTGCGGTCGGGAAGCAAGTCCTGTCTAGTGTGTTTTATAGATCGTTGATTGACAACGGCTTCTGGCCTGTGAGCCTCCTCATATTCCTCAGACCCTCCCCCCCTTTCCCCTTTCTTGGCCAAGCTTCGTAAAGAAATGTCATACCAACAACCCCCCGAAGATCCAGATCCGTACGGGTTCCCCCCCGTGCCGGAGGACGAGGGCGGTTACTACCCCTCGGACAACATCCCCGTGATTTACGTCGGGACCGAGAACGAGCACGAGTACTACGAGGAGCCAGAAGAAGGCGAACCGGGGCAGCAACCACCACAGACCCCGCGCGCGCACCACTCGCACTCGAGAAAGAAGTCATCCTCTTCGTCCCACCACTACTCCTCCTCCAAGGACAAGGGCAAAAAGCTCCACAAGAAAAAGAGCAGCCACCACAAATCCGGCTCCGACACCGAGACCGAATCCCCCAAGATGTCATCCCGCTCTTCCCGCCACCACCACTCCTCGTCTTCCTCTTCCAAGAAGGACAAGTCCTCGTCGTCATCCTCCTCCTCCAAGCCCTCCAAGGCCCCCAAAACAGACGACTGGACCGAAGTCACCGAGCCCGAGGAACGTCGACGCATCCAGAACCGCATCGCCCAGCGCAAGTTCCGTACGTCCCCCCTTACCCTTTCTCAACTAATCCCCCCAACCCATCTTCTAACCTAGACCCGCAGGCGAAAAGGCGCGCGAGCAGAAAGATCGAGCCCAGCGGGACGCGCAGAACCAGGCCTTCGCGGGCAACGCGTATACGGTGCCGGCACCCGACGACTTCGCCTCCACCGGCGGCGACGGCGAGTACGACGACGAGGCCGAGCTGTCGGGGCTGCCGTGGGGGAGCTTCAACATGCGGCACGTCATGGCGCAGGGGCACCGGGCGGCGGCGACGAATGTGAGCGGGGGGAGTCAGGGCGGCGGCGGTGCGGGTGTGAGGGGCGGCGGCGGCGGCGGCGGCGAGGATGGGTATCCAACGTCGTCGGGAGCCGGCTATCTACATCCCTTCGGCGGGGCCGGTGGCGCGGGGGGGTATCCGGCCGGGACGGTCATGAGTCCCGGCGGGGGGAGCAGTGGGGATGACGGCCGGTATGGGCCGTATGGGGCCGAGTACGGGGATGACTCGTCGCCGTACTACTACGACTTTGAGGCGGGTGGAGAAGGGCGGTGAACTGGGAGGAGGGTGTGGCTCGGGTTCGTCGGATTGTGAGTTGGGGTCTTTCCATTCTGTGAATCTCACTCTACAGGTTTACCTATGACTGGTGTTGTTACACACGCTATAGCGGGCGATGCTAACTGACACTAGAGACAGGAAGGGCAGGTGGTGCGAAAGGCACAGGAGCAGAGAAGCACGGCTGAAGAGGCGCGCTGAGACATGGCGACATGGTTTGGGCTTAGAGGGGGAAGGATCTTCGACCTTCTTCTCAAGGTCTTTGGGGCCGGGCATGTCCGGCAGAAAAGGCCGAGACAAGGCTAAAACTTTGACAGTTTTTTTCATCTTTTTCCTTCCACATGAGAGGCAATTCTTGTTGGCCAGAAATACGCATTGTGGGTTTGGATGACGGACATTGGGTTAGTGGATTCATGAGGTGGCTATGGGGCACGGTAACTGGGACATGTTGTTTATGAGCCGCCGAAGACTTTCGGGATCTGATTGATGACTGATAGATTTCACTCGTTGGTTTTTTTTCTCTCTCTCTCGGTTTACAGTTCGCAGTTCCACCTACTCTGTTACCGTTTTTCTTCTCTGTATTCCGTTTTGGGTTTTGGAGCGTTTCTACTCTTGCATATACCCCCTCTCCTTTCCTGCATGTACTGTAGACATACATACAAACTCTCCGCACCTGGGAATCACAAAATACACGCGCAGTTTCCCCGGCGCCTGGCTGTTGAGATTTCGATTAGTAATTGCCAGATGGCTTGCTGCAAGTGACGAAATGGATATCTGTTGGCGTCGTCTGAAGAGGATTGCTGCCTGACGACGCAATATTGCTTCCTTGAAATTTGGGGTGACGGGAAGGGAGACGCGTCGCAGCGTGTACGGAAGAGAATTACGCAGCCCTCATTTCACGCGGGGTTACCTAGGTACCCAGGTTGTAGCCCGTGGGGTAGGTACCGAAAAGTTGGTGTGCCTGCCGCCCGCGGACCCGCGGCCCTAGGTAGTGTAGGTGCAGGTGGTGTTGCCCCAGCGTTACGATGAGCCTAAGAGTTGCCAGGTGTGGCAGCCACACAGGTAGGTAGCGGGAGCCAGTGGAGCAGCAGGTGACAGGCCAGGCACGCACGCGACCACGTACCATACCAGGGTTTTCGTATTGGACACACGCACACCATCCGACCCAGTCCGCTCAAATCCGTCTTCTCCTGAATCGGCAAAATACTCCAGCACAACGACAAAAGCACACTGCCCGGCATTGGGTTGACCGGTGATATGGGAGCCAAGCCCAGGGCGGGGCTTGTCAGAACAGCGGTCTGGCGTGCCCCCTGTGATGGAACAACCCTCTCACGCTCGCGACCACTCCCCCGCGTCGCCCTTCCTGGATCACTGTGTTGCATCACCAAGGGCGTGTCTCCCCTGTCTGCCGGAACGCGAGAAAACGTGAGTTCGTGTGTCAGCACCTAGACAGACGGGCGGGTCCAGATGGGATGGACGGGTGTCGTTGATTGGCGCTGTGTACAACCTGGCCCAGCACTGACATCCAGCGTCGATTACCAAGGCAGCGAGGTGCAGTCGAGCAGAAACCCCGCGTCCTAGGACCGGACCCCCGGTGTTCAAATCCGGTGCTCGGTGTTACGGCGGACGGCTTGGCCGCCCTGCAACCTGAAACAAAGCCGTTAGGACGCCCAAGGCGAAAGGTCCCCATCCTGGTTGCACCAACCACGTTCTAACAAAATTGGGGAAGATCGATTTCAAACTCCCTGGTTTTCAATGCCATCGGACTCTTCGCACTCCGCCCGGCAGAAACAATAAATGGGTGATAGGACTTATCAACGTCGGAAGCCATCAACACACTGTTATCACCGACGGCACACTACACTGCGCTCTGCAAGGTCGAGTCACGGCAGAGGCTGGAGAGAAGCAGTCGGTCGGGAATTCGCCACGAACTGATGCCTAGCAAGCTTGCCAATGTCCGGTTGGAGCCGCTTTTCTGCCGGGCTCATTTGTCACCCGTCATAGGTCCCGTTTCAAATATGGCCAAGTCTCTTTCCTCCCTGTCGAATGGCTCTTCCTCTCGTCCGACTTGCTGCACCGCCCTCAATCATGGCACTGCTTGGTCACTCTTCTCACTGCATCTCTTTGAAAGTCGTTCTGTTACTACCATCGCCACTCCAAAGAGTCAAGAGAACGCTGGGCCAAGTGCCGGAGCTCAGACCTGAGGCCGAATAAGCCATATCAATACCACAAAGGCGCTGCATCTCCAAGTGGATGACCGAACAGCTACCGGGGAATACACACAGCCGAAAGCTGCAATGCAACACCGCTGAACAATATGCCAAAAGCCAATAGGTATCATCGGGGCACCAATGGCTCAGTACCACATGCCAATAACCTAGGACAGGCCTTGGAAGCTGAAAAGAGGGCGGACAGACGGCGGGTAATCTATCCGAGCCCCCCATCTTTATTTCTTGGATTTCAGCCTTGCAACCCCCGGACCCAGGGCAAGGCAGATTTACCATACCCATGCGTGCTTTGGGTACCCTACCTGCGTTACGCCTATGCGTTGTGTTGCGCTCACCGCTGCCACACCGGTCCCATGCACTACTCGGCTCACCAAAAGTATCTCTTCAACTGTATCGTTCTACAATGATCGACTACCGCGCAGTATCTACAACCAGCCATATCGAAGACACTGCATATCCCTGTCGTGGTGTATGTACGTATCTTCCTACTCCCGGCGACAGGCGGGAGGGCGTGAGCGTAGTCATGTCAACACAAAGTATCTCAGATGACCGCTCAGCCTTGTTCTGAGATAGGAAGGTGGTCAAGAGGTGTGCCGGACCTGTCTCCGGTGCGGCGGGACCAAGGAGAGCACCAGGTGCCAGCGTTGCTGACGAAGCATGGGGATGTGCGAACCCGAAACGGCGGTGGTGGGGAGTTGAGATGGAAAGAATAACTCGACAAGGGGACAATCGTACAATGGGGGCACATACCACTTTCCCCTCCAGTTTTCAGCAAAGTAACTTACCCCCCTGCGGATAACCATAGCTCAATCTGTATGTACACAACTCACATGTAGTGGGACTTTTCGCTTTTTTTCTTGTCGGTTGAAGTCACAAAATCTCGACGCTTTCTTTGGCTTGTTTTCTTCTTCTTCAACCCCTTCTCCATTTTGCGAGTTCGTGAATGTTTTGGGCTTGACTTGGATAGGTATGAGTCCTGTGGCTACCTCAGCAGCACTAATTGTACTCATCACCCAGGAGTTCAAAAAGCATGCGTTGGCAAATGATAGCCTTGTTCTCCATACTTTGTGAATATATATCTTGTCTTATTCAGCCATGACTTGGACGTAGCCTGAGTTGATATATATAGGAAGGTATCCTTAGTTTTGGGTTTTGGCTACTAATATATACCTTGTCTAGGAGCTCAAAAGAAAGGGATGAAGGAAAGGAACTAGTAACATTATAAGCCGTGTTCCGCCATCTACAAAGATAGGTAGGCTACGATTAGTTCATGCACATTTCATGGCCCCTCTATTGTGCCTTTGAAGTGTTGTGAAAGTCATTGTCACATTGAGAATGTCAAGACACACAGGAGTGGGTTGAGGCTCAATGTCTCCAACCGCTCTCCAACGGCAACCCGCCGCCTTCCCAGTGGAGAACCTGGGGAATTGGAGATGTCTTGGCGGGTGGCGTCGAGCTGACCCCGAACTGACCCCACGTTTCAGCTGGACCCCTGCAACAATGTTTGGTCCAGACCACCTTAGCCTGTTCGCGCACATAGCTCAGCCCTGTTGGAGATACTCGGACCTAGAGACGTGGTCAGAAAGCTCGACACCGCCGCAAGTGAAAACCCCCCTCATCAGTGCGATGGAGGCCTAACTCGCAAACCATCACAGGGAGACTTTCATTGACGCAACCATGGTCCACGGCCACCAATTGAGTCTCTGGCTCGCCTGCCTCGGACTCGCCCTCTTGGGCGTCCCGGCAGCGGCGACAGGAGACGAGTCCATCCTAAACAGCGAAATTGGTCGACAGAACAACGAAAGCCTACTATGGGGCCCTTATCGCCCGAACCTTTACTTCGGCGTGCGCCCACGCATCCCCCAGAGCTTGATGACCGGCCTGATGTGGGGCAAGGTCGACACCTATAACGACTTCCAGAATTCGATACGCTACACGTGCGAGCAGAACGAGGGCATGAAGGGCTACGGTTGGGACGAGTACGACACGCGTCGCGGCGGAATCCAATCTATCCACGACACTGAGAACGGTCTTGACATCACCACCTCCTTTGTCAAGGTCCCCGGCGGCGCACACGGCGGCAGCTGGGCTGCCCGCATCAAGGGCGAAATCAACGACGAGACGCCCCAGGACCGCAAGACCATCGTCTTTTTCTACGTGACCCAGGAGGGCGGCGGCAAGCTCGAGGCGCTTCAGGGTGACGACCCCAAGGGCTACGATGGCGACCTCACGCTCGAGGGCTCGTCCGAGGGGCTGGGCAACTACAAGCTCACCGTGAAGCGCGGCACAGGCGAGCACCCCACAAGCGACCACAAGCTGTCCGAGTTCCGCGGCAAGGGCACCGTCGTGCAGTCTCTGACGTACCCCGACGAGGTGCTTTGGCAGGCCAAGCCCGTCGTCTTCAAGCAGCTCAAGGAGGGCGTCGACTGGCTGGTCGAAAACAAATACGATAACACCGACGCCCCGCCGCCGTGGCAGGTCTACCAGCTCACCAACCGGCCCGGGGCCGGGAATGTGCATATTATCCAAAAGGTCTTCGAGGGCAGCTTCGAGTTTGATGTCCTCTTCTCTAGCGAGTCGGCCGGTAAGGAGCTCACGAGCGCCGACCTGACCCGGGAGATCAAGGAAACCACCGAGTCGTTCGGCGAGCGCTTCTCGAGCATCTTTACTCTCAAGGCGCCATTCACGGCCGAGAAGTACAAGAAGTTTGGCCGGAGCATGTTCTCCAACCTGATTGGCGGCATCGGATACTTTCACGGACAATCCGTGGCTGATCGTTCCTACGCGTCTGAGTACGACGAAGAGAACGAGGGGTTCTGGCAGGAAGCTGCCGAGGCGAGAGCGCGGAACAAGCAGCAGCTTGAGGGCCCGTATGAGCTCTTTACCGCCATCCCCTCGCGGCCCTTCTTCCCACGCGGCTTTCTGTGGGACGAGGGGTTCCACCTGCTCCCCATCGCCGACTGGGATATCGGCCTGGCTATGGAGGTAGTCAAGAGCTGGTTTAGCCTGATGGACGACGACGGCTGGATCGGCCGCGAGCAGATACTCGGCTCGGAGGCCCGCAGCAAGGTGCCTGAGGAGTTCCAGACGCAATACCCGCACTACGCCAATCCGCCTACTCTTTTCTTCGTTCTCGACGCCTTTGTCGAGAAGCTTGGCAAGTCCAACGGCACTCTGCCTGCCGGCAAGGAGCACCTCTCGCAGGCGGCTCTGCCCCTGTCCACGGCGCTGGTCGACAGCCCCGAGCTCGGCCTTGAGTACCTCCGCCGTCTGTACCCACTCCTGCGCCGCCAGTTCAACTGGTTCAAGAAGACACAGGCAGGCGACGTCAAGTCGTACGAGCGCGACGCCTACTCGACCAAGGAGGCCTACCGCTGGCGCGGCCGCACCGAGACGCACTGCCTGACGAGCGGTCTGGACGACTACCCAAGGCCCCAACCGCCGCACCCGAGCGAGCTGCACGTCGACCTGCTGTCGTGGATGGGCGTGATGGCCAAGTCGCTAGCCAACATCGCCGACGCGCTTGGCCTCGCTGAGGAGGTGGACGACCTGACCAAGGTGCGCGACGCCATTGAGCACAACCTCGACGACCTGCACTGGTCCGCCAAGGAGGGGTGCTACTGCGACGCGACGGTCGACGATTTCGAAGAAAACGAGCTCGTCTGCCACAAGGGTTACATCTCCCTCTTCCCCTTCCTCACCGGCCTGCTTCCGGCCGACAGCCCCCGCCTCAGGCCCCTCCTCGCCCTCCTCGCCGACGAGGACGAGCTCTGGAGCCCCCACGGGATCCGCTCCCTGAGCAAGAAGGATCCCTTCTACGGCACCAGTGAGAACTACTGGCGCAGCCCCGTCTGGATCAACGTCAACTACATGGCCATTGTCCAACTCCACGTAAGCCCTTTACCCCTACTTTTTTTTTTTTTTTTTTTTGTGACCTCCAAACGCTAATAGAAATACAGAATCTCGCGACACAACAAGGCCCCCACCAAGCTACCGCCCGCGACCTGTACTCGCGCCTCCGTAAGAACATTGTGGATACCGTCTACGCCGCCTGGGAGGAGACGGGCTTCGCCTGGGAGCAGTACAACCCCGAGACGGGGCGGGGCCAGCGCACACAGCACTTTACCGGGTGGACGAGCCTGGTGGTCAAGGTCATGGCCATGGATAATCTGGAAGAGAAGGCCGGCCAGGAGCGGGATGAGTTGTAAGTGCTTACGAGATGGGATAGAAGTAGGGTATATCGGTTATTTAAGGGAATGAAGTAGAAGTATATTATTGAAACGATAAATGCACGGGTCGCTTTGGTTACAACGGGGCAAGAATGGCGCTGAGAATTGGATTATATTCTTTTCTGCAATTATACCTGAGGCAGATATTCATTTGACACTTCGTTTCTCCGCTGCCTCTGGTGCTGAGTCTGTTACTGCATGTGTCCCACCGTTGTCCCGCTGCTGCCTATCGTGTCCTAATACCGCCCGCCTATGCTCCCCTTCGGATTCGTAAAACGCAGACCTACTTGTATAATAACAAAGAATATCGCTCCAAAGCCCCCCAAAAACGAAATCCTCACTTCACCTTACCGCGGAAATCCATCCCCTTTCTTCGCCACCTCCTTCCTAGGGAGCACTTCAACCGTGCGGCTCAACAGCGTCCTCAGCTCTGGGGTGATGACCTTAACTTGCTCCTCGCGCGCTTTTCCCGCGGCATCCTTAGCTCGCGGGGATTTCCCGGTATCTTGGCTATTTCCGCCGGGAGACGGAGCCACGTTCTGAGACGACGACGACGACGACGACGACGGCGACGCCGGGAGGGTCGGGCGCAACTTGGGCGCGGGGAAGTTTTCCTTCTTGTCAATGGCCTCTACCAGGCGCTGGAAGCGGCGGAAGAGTGCCTCGGCGCGAATGAGGGTTGATTCGAGGTCGATGGTGCCCGATAGCTCGTTGACTTTTCGCTGTTAGTATTGTGCCAGGAAGTAGTGCAAGACCAAAGGGGACATACCGTATTTCAACACCTCATCAAAATGCTTCAGATGCGTCATTATCACATCGCGATGCTTCTCCATGATAGCGAGCGCCACAAACAGATGGAAGCTGCTGCTCACGTAGTCGGTCCACAGTGTTTCCCACAGTCGCAGCACATCCATCCACTCGAACTCGCGCTTATACCAGACTAGCAGCATGCGGAAGAAGAAGAAGAAGTTGGTGCTGTCAGCCGACTGCAGGTGTGCGTACAGTTTTGGGTCCATAAATTGCACCAGGTGGTCGAGCGTTAGCAGCTGAGTGCGCATACCCGATTGGTCTCGCAAGAAGTTACGCTCCATGCGCTCCATGAAGTGCTGAAAGGCCCAGAACGCCATGGCGTCATCCTGGAGGACGGCATAGATGGGTGCGAGCAGGTCAGACATGCCCTGGACGTATCCCAGGTCCCGGTTGAACTCGTTATAGGTAAGGAGCATATCCTTCAACTGTTCCATATGCACGTTCGTGCCGCTTTCCGCGAATGGCGACTCGGGGTCTGGATGGGGGATATCCTCGCCAGCAAAGATGGGAACGTTGCGGTCTGTGCGGTGGACGTCTTTCTCTGTAGTATTCGTCAGCAAAATTGTCCTTCCTCAGTTTAACGGAAAGGCATCTTACCTATCCGGCCTCTCTGCTCCCTCCACCATTCACCCTCCTCTCCTTCTCCGCCCTTATCAATCTGCCGCTCCCACCAAGCACCCTTCAGCTTGATGTACTCGTCTCTCAACGACGCCGCTTGTGCTTTACGTTCGTCTTCGGTACTGTACCACGGGTAGACACCGAGGAGAAACAGCCAAGCCTCCTTACGCACGCCGTCTTCGGGGCCGAGTCCACCGTGGAATATTCGTTCCTTGACCTCATCGACCGTAACCGATAGCCGCCCGGTCTGGGGATCGAAGAAGCTCCTCCACTCTTTGAGAGTGAGGGTTTTCCTGAGCTGCTCTAGTGACAAGGTACTCGTACTGTCAAGTAGCTCAAACTCGCCCACATCGGTGTCCTCCAATTCCATGACATCCCGAGCGGTCCATATCCGCTGATTTCGGTCGCGCTCGCTCTGCTCCGCAATGCCCATAGCCCACCTCGCCAGGTATATACGAGCGCTGTCGAACTCGTCCTGTAGTGTTTGCACCTCGGGATTCCTAATCAGCCGCCTCATTTGGGGCGGTACCCGTGGGTTATCCAGGACCTCCTGCGCCGTTTGGCGCGTGAACGTCGTCACCTTGCTGAACTTCTCCATGATATTCCAGCCCGTCTCCTTGACGAACTTCATAAATGGATCCATACTCGCGTCCCGGTTATCCTGTCCTCTCGAGGGGCCGGCCGTCCCGCGCCCCTGATTCCCAAAGGCGCTGTCCCGGCGTCCGATGGCGCTAGGAGTGCTCGTGGTCAGCTTGCCCCCGAACGCGGCACTATCCTCGGGTGTCGGCTCGACTAGATATATGTTGGGCTCGGCCTGGCTGCGCTCAATGTGGACGTAGCGTCGCAGCCAGCGCAAGACCTCGTCGCCGCCCCAGAACATCTCCCCACCCTCGCCAAAAGGATCAAAGGTATCCCGCGCCCGCTTCTTCTTTTGTAGGATGGTGCTCTGGCACTCGCTATCATGGAAAAAGAGGGCCGGGAAGCTGTCACCGGCGCGGCTGTTGATGATAACACTGCCATACCACCAGCCGACGCTCGGCGGGCGCACAAGAAGGCTGTAGACGGCATTGACAGGAATGGCAAAGGCATAAGTCCCGAGAGAGCCGCGATGGGTCGTCACGGTGGGTGGGGGAGGCACGAGGTAGGACTGCTTGGGTGGGGAGTCCCCCTCGCAGAGGTCGACCTTGACATATATGCTCGCGGCGTCGCCGAGCTGAGTTTCGGGAACCCATGCGAGCAGCAGGTCGGCCGAGGACGGGGGATTCTTCTTGGAGTCGACGGATGAGGATGTCGTCGGACGGTCGCCCCCGGCGGGGGTCTTTTGTTGTAGGAGGGCAATGTACCCAGGGATATTGTCTTTTGCTGAGGGCGTGGGGTGGATGTAGACCTGCACGTAGATGCACATATCAGGGTCAGCTAGTGGTTGGGTGACGCCATGCGTGGGATTCCAGACTGACCTTGCTCTTGGAGAAGAGCAACTTCACGCCGCGGCCGGTCGTGGTGTGGGTAATAGTGTCATAGTCGCCCTCCTCGTCGTCGCTCATAGCGTAGAAGCTCCCTGATGGTGATGCTGGGCGAACAGGGGGGCAAGTGGAAGTGGAAGCCGGGTCTTGGGACGGCGGGGGATTCGGTATAGTCTGTGTGATGCGCGTCATCTCGTTTCCTCTTGCACTTTGAGGCCTGCTTGTGTGTGATATGTAGGCAGTCAGACAACGGGAAACCGTTTACTTCTCAGTAGGAAGGCTGAGGCCCATAGTATGGGGTTTGGAGAGACAGGAACAGCAGACCTACGGCAAGGCGGTTGACGCTGTGGGCCGAGGAGCTGGTGCCACTCGCGCAGCCTTTATGACACTATAAAGCGCCGATAACGAGCCCCGCGCTGCATGATGCAAGCATTGGAGGGGTGCTAGCAAGTACATATACTTTGACTCGCAGGCCTTTGGTCGCTCTTCTGAGGTAGAACTGCTTTGCCCTCCACACTGGGCGTAGTCACATTTCGCCCTCACCACGCACGCTCCAGACATTGTCGTCGTCATCTGCCACCCGCTAAGTGAGGAACCACGAGTTGCCTACGCCATGTTAGCCGCATTCCTAGCCGGGTAGACCTGGTTTTGCACACTTTAGCAGAACATTGGAATACCAAATCTGTTGCGTCGCACAGAGTGACAAAACTCAATTGAATCCATTACGTGAAAGCTCAGGAGGGTGAACGACCCGTGTGGTACCGAATGAACTAAACCTTCACTTGTCATCCCCTCGAGTACGGCGCATTAGATACGTTCATTCCGCCTTATTTGATTAAGAAGCTGACTTGCTTCCTCAACAGGGACCGAGACATTGTGCGATGACCGATATACTCAACAACCCTCCACGGATTGGTTCCACGTCGCCAACACTTTTATTATTACTAGGCTGCAGACCACTCCAGGCGAACTAAAGCATATCGATCAAATGCATTTAGACCCGCGTATTTACATCGACGCGTATTCATTGTACCCCTCGGGGCAAAGCGGCTCCGGCCTCAAACTCGCCAAGATCAACTTCTTGACTACGCCCCTTTGCGTACCCTGGCCCTGGCATTACACACAATGACTCGGGTTAGTATTCCCACCCTTAGCATCCCTCCTTGTGTGTGTGCATGGCGAGTTCCCTTGCAGCGAAGCAGCCAAGGCCAACTCCCTTGTAAAGCTACCAGCAAGTCTCGACAGTGAGGGCGCCCGCGCACCGACATCGAGCTGCGCCTTGGCTTACTCGACCACCCGACAAGACCGGCAGCGCTTGATTGTTTGAGATGATGAAGCGTATTGGCCTCGTTCACCTCATCCGTGGGCCGCTCGGAAGCCCCCTCCTAGACCCGCTCGGTAGCCCAACAGGTCTGCCGCCCCCGCTTGGTGCAGGTGCGGGTGCAGGCGCAGAGTAGTCCCCGCCCTCCGAGTAATAATCAAACCCTCCACTCGCCCACGGCGCATTCGCGGACATGACAGGCTTGTCCTCGTAGTTCCCACCGCCAGCACCACTCCCTCCATTGCCACTGTTGCTTCCCCATCTCCTCCCACTCGATTGTGGTGGTGGTGCTTGCTGCTGCTGTGCCGGCGGCGGTTGGAACGGTCCGGCACCCGCCGGGCTGACCGTCCTAGCCCCGCCGCCCCATAATCTTTGTTTCAACTTCTCCTGCGCGCTCCCACTCGATGAGCTCCCCGGCGGTGTAGTCCCCGCTGCCTGGTAGCTTCCTCCCCTCTGGTTCGGCAGCGGTGGTCGCAGCTGTGGACCACCATCTCCGCTCCCACCGCGGTTTCCAAACCGATTTCCTTGCCGCAGTGAGGCCGGCTGGTTCGGCTGAGCGGCGTTGTTATTGGTGTCCCATAGGCTGCTCAGCGCTCCACCACCACCGCCTTGTTGCGGTGGGTTGTTACCGGCTAGTCCACCGTACCGGCTGCCGACCTGCGGCTGCTGGGATGCGAAAACGGGCTGCACAGGTGGCGGAGCCTTGGGGTCTGGCGGTAGCCAGCCGGGGAAGGGTTGGCCCTTTTCTGCGTAGTAACCGCGCAGCACCCGGCAAACGTGCGTGTCGTCCTCGGTATCGCCGTCGGTCTCTCCGCCAAAGTAGGTGCGCTGGAGCTTGGTGATGTTGCTCGAGGCGTTAGTGATGATGTTGCTGTACCACGACATGGTGGCAGGCTAGGATGGGGGGTCTCTCAGAGAGGGTAGGGCGGGCTGGAGCTGAATGGGAGAAGGGCGGAGTCGTCGGCTGGATTGTGGGTGAACTGTGAAGGGCGGGTTTCGGGGCTGCCTTTGTTATTTTATTGTCCTCGAGTATTTATTTTTGGTAGCGAGGTTATTAAGTTGAATTCAAATTCCTATGACTGGGGGGAATCGTCGAGGTGCATCAAGTTTTCGAGGTGTCATGTGTTCAGTGGAAGGGAAGTGGCAGTGTCTCGGCGGGTTGGATGTTAGAGGCCGATGTTTCACAGGCGGGGCTGCAAGTTACCGACCTCATGCAGGCGATAGAGGACAAAGCGCCACTGATGGGGGTTAGGGTTATATGCTGCCCGGGAGGTGGGTGGTCAATTAATTGAAACGACGCGTCGGGGAAGTGGGGCAGTCACGTAACACGGCCAAAGGCGCGTCCCCCAGTCTCAATTTCATATCCATCACTCGTCGCTCCACCTCAGGTTCATGCCTACACTAAACAACACTACTATTATCCAACTAAACAAACACAAACCCAAACTTCGCAGCGGCCTAGGATAGATTTAGGACTGCTTGCGATGCCCGTCGCACAAACAGGACTCTCTTCCATCGTATAACATCCGTCCCGCTTGATCTCACTCCGTGCCCTCGCCCCCCGAATGGCCACCACGATGCTGCCCCAGAAGCGTGTGTTCGGCGAGGCCTCAAGTGCCCGCCGTAATATCGCGGCCACGCCCCTATCTTCGAAGAAGCGACGTCTCGAACCCCCCTCGTCGCCCGCCGTCCGCTTCAATAGCTCGCAAAATGATGGCAAAGGCAGACTTGCATCCAGCCAGGCCAAGAGCACTTTCGAAAGCGAGGTGCTCGAGCGCATGAGCCAGGATATTTCGGGCCTCAAGCAAACCAACTCCGAGAAAGATCAGGCATGGGAACGCCCGCCCCTACCCAGCACCTTCGATCCCTACAAGGACAATCTTGTGTTCCAGTCAATCGAAGCAGAGGAAGGTACTGTGCCTGGCGGAGGTGCTGCCGTAAAGCTCTTTGGCGTCACCGAACATGGCAATTCTGTGCTGCTCCATGTTAGGGGCTTCAAGCATTACCTTTACGTCGCTGCCCCTGTGTCCTTCACTCCCGAGGACCTGCCAAAGTTCCACGCCTACTTGGAGACACAAATGGCCATGCATCAGACCGTCATTGACTCGGTAAGCCTAGCCATGCGCGAGAGCATCTACGGGTTTCAGGGCAATACCCAAAATCCCTTCATCAAGGTCACAGTGACAGATCCCAAGTACATCAACCGAGTCAGAACTACAATTGAGAAGGGCGATGCCAACTGGAAGGGCATGTGGAAGAGCGCCGACGGCACCATTATGACATTCGACAACATTCAGTATCTGCTTCGGTTCATGGTTGACAACTCAATTGCGGGCATGTGCTGGGTGGAAGCCCCAGCAGGCAAATACAGGCTCACCAACGACAGACAATCCAACTGCCAGATTGAAGCTGAAGTCAGCTATCGCGACCTGATTGCGCACAAACCTATTGGCGAGTGGTCTAAAATGGCCCCTCTCCGAATTCTCTCCTTCGATATCGAGTGTGCCGGTCGTAAGGGCATCTTCCCCGAGTACACCCACGATTCGGTCATCCAGATCGCCAACATTGTCACAAGGTACGGAGAATCTAAGCCGTTCGTCCGTAATGTGTTTTGTCTCGACACGACCAGCCCCATCGTGGCCACCCAGGTTCTGGACTTTAGTAAAGAGGAGAATATGCTTGCCGCGTGGCAGGAGTTTCTCATCAAGGTTGATCCCGACATTATCACGGGATACAACATCTCCAACTTTGATTTCCCCTATCTCCTTGATCGGGCCAGGCATCTGAAGGTCAAGGGATTTGAGTACTGGACCAGATTGACCAACATAAAGTCTGCTGCAAAAGAAACAAACTTTTCCAGCAAGCAGATGGGCAACCGCGACACAAAAGCCACCAACACAAACGGGCGACTTCAGCTCGATTTGCTACAGTTGGTCCAGCGCGATCATCAACTTCGAAGTTATACACTCAACTCGGTGTGCTCTCACTTTCTGGGCGAGCAGAAGGAGGATGTGCACTACTCCATGATCACGGAACTGTTCGAGGGCACACCTGAGTCGAGGCGCCGCTTGGCTCTTTACTGTCTGAAGGATGCCTATCTGCCTCAAAGGTTAATGGACAAGCTGTCGTGTCTCGAAAACTACACGGAAATGGCAAGAGTCACAGGAGTACCCTTCAACTTTCTCCTTTCGAGAGGTCAGCAAATCAAATTCCTGAGTCAGCTCTTCCGAAAGGCTCTCGAGCAAAAGCTTGTCATCCCCAACCTTCGCAACGATTCCACCGAGGAGCAGTACGAAGGTGCTACTGTCATCGAGCCCACCAGGGGTTATTATGACGTGCCTATAGCCACTCTGGATTTTGCATCTCTGTACCCAAGTATCATGCAGGCCCACAATCTTTGCTACACAACGTTGATCAAGAAGAAGGATATTGAGAGGTGGAGCTTGGTACAGGACGAAGACTACATTGTCACGCCAAACGGCGACATGTTCGTCACCATCAAGAAGAGGAAGGGGTTGCTCGCGCAAATTCTTGAAGAGTTGTTATCGGCCAGAAAACAAGCCAAGCGGGAACTGGCAGTCGAGAAGGATCCCTTCAAGAAGGCTGTGTTGAACGGTCGTCAGTTGGCCTTGAAGATCAGCGCCAATTCAGTCTATGGTCTAACTGGCGCAACCAACGGCAAACTTCCCTGCTTAGAGATTGCCAGCAGCACAACCGCCTTTGGCCGGCAAATGATTGAGAGGACCAAGATGGAGGTGGAGAAAAAGTATTGTATCGCCAACGGCTATTCACACGATGCCCAAGTCATCTATGGTGATACCGATTCCGTCATGGTCAAGTTTGGCACTGGGGAATTAGCTGAATCGATGAGGCTTGGCGAAGAAGCCGCGCAATACGTGTCAAGCAAGTTCGTCAAGCCGATCAAGCTGGAGTTCGAAAAGGTCTACTTCCCCTACCTTCTTATCAACAAGAAGCGTTATGCGGGGCTCTACTGGACAAAGCCGGAGAAGTACGATAAAATGGATACCAAGGGTATCGAGACTGTGCGGCGTGACAACTGTCTCTTAGTACAGACAGTCATTGAGAAGATTCTGAGAATGATTCTCATTGACCGAGACGTACCGGGCGCACAAGAGTATGTCAGCCTCATCTTGAAGATTTATTATCCATACTGATTTACCATGTCCCAGATATGTCAAGGACACCATCTCGGATCTCCTGCAAAACAAAGTCGACATGTCCAAACTAGTTATCACAAAGGCGCTCGCCAAGGAGGATTACTCCGCGAAGCAGGCCCACGTGGAGTTGGCACAGCGCATGAAAAAGCGCGATGCGGGTTCTGCGCCAGGCCTTGGTGACCGCGTGGCCTACGTCATGGTCAAGGGCGCCGCTGGGTCCAAGAACTTTGAGCGCTCCGAGGATCCCATTTACGTGCTAGAGCACAACGTGCCCATTGACACGCGATACTACCTAGACAACCAACTGGCCAAACCGCTAGGCCGTATCTTCGAACCTATTCTAGGCGAGACCAAGCTCAAGTCGCTGCTTACAGGCGACCATACTCGTGCCATATCCGTGGCGGCACCAAAGGTCGGCGGCCTCATGAAATTTGCCAAGAAGACAGAAACATGCATGGGCTGCAAGAAGCCGCTGACGGGCAAGGAAGAAGGTCAGGGCGCCGTGTGCTCCGACGACGCACCTCGTGTGGGTGAGCTGTATAAAAAGACGCTCGACAAGGTTTCGGACCTTGAGGTTCGGTTTGGCCGGCTGTGGACGCAGTGCCAGCGGTGCCAAGGGAGCATGCACTGCGAGGTCATCTGCAGCAGCAAAGATTGTCCGATCTTCTACATGCGCATGAAGGCGAAAAAGGACTTGGAGGATGGGAATAGGGAGTTGAAGCGGTTTGATTTTGACCAGGCTGCTCTGTGGTAGCCACTTTAATAGACTGGCTGTAATTAGGTGGCGAACTTGGTGAATGGCGCTGGCGTTTTTGGAAGGACGGGTGGACGGGTATTGCGAGCATTTTCCTACCGAGGTATTCATGCGGGCTGGGGATTCAGAGCTCAATATTCATATATTCATATGTGTGCGAGTATGTCGTATTACCAAAGCTCTGATACACCAAGTCATGTTGTATGGTATGGTTTGTGTTTTGGAAGTACAAAGATAGCCCAGAGTATCAAGACACAGGAAACGAATCAAAGGCGAGTGATATTTTAACTACCTTTCGAATCCAGTTTGGTCCTGCCAAAGAAGAGTATATGTATACCAAGCGACAAATGCCTCCAACCCAACTAAGGTATCCAAACCAACCCATTTGTTCCCGACGCCTCCCTGCCCAGCAACCAGTTATACAGCTACATTCAACAAGAAATAACCTCTAGCGAATATCCAAGCCTGCCGAAGCGGGGGGGGGAAAGGGCCCGATATCCAAAAAGAGCTGTCCGGCCCGGAACTATACAGAGAAGAGGAAAAAAAAAAAAAAGGAACGCCATACCCCCCACCCATCCCATGCAGCCCACCCCATCCAATACGATCTAGAGGATCACGCCAACAACATCCCCTCCTCTACCATCCTCTTGTACTTGTCATCAGGCTCCACAAACTTGTACGCCTCCCCTCTCGTGACGCGGTCCACCTCTTCGCGGATGAAGGGGTAGATGTCCTTCCACGCATTCCGGCCCATCCACGGATCCAGGTGTCCGTAGCCGGGGACGACGCGGCGGCGGTACTCGGCGCCGTCGGCGCCGTCGGTGCCAAAGGCATCGGTCAGCAGCTCGTACGTGCGCTCGGTGGCCTCGGTGCTGAGCACGGCGTTCTCGCGGCCGACGAAGAGCAGGAAGGAGATGCCGCGCAGGCGCTCGATGTTCTCGGGTGTGTCGAGGCGCGTGTACGCAGGGCCGTTGGCCATGGCGTGGCCCTCGGAGCCCTGCTTCATGAGGAGGTTGAGCAGGCGCATGTTGACGCCGCCGAAGAAGCGGTCGATCTGGCGGTGGGTGGCCTCGTTGAGGTTGACGTGACACCAGCACCGGCCGAAGACGAGGGAGCAGCGGTGGCAGGCGGCGTTGCTACAGAACTCCTTGCGCGACTGGGGGTAGAGGCGCAGGGCCTGGTTGATGATGCGCTGGATCAGGCTGTCGTCGGGCGACGTGGTGCAGTTGAACCAGGTGCCCGCGAGAAGGGTGTACAGCTTGTCCATGGGGATGGGCCCGGCGGCGACCTTGGCCATGTTGGTCGGGCTCCACACCGGGTTCATGAAGACCTGCGAGCATGTCACGCCCTTGATCCACGATGCCGGGATCGTGCCGTCCAACATGCCTGTGCTCAACGCGACGCTGCCCATGCAGTGCGCTATTGTGTAGATCTTGTCGGTGCCGTGCTCCTTGCGGATCCACTCGTAGCACGCCTTGAGATCGAGGCGCGCGTCAAACGTCGTCCACATGTTCTCGGCCACCATGAGCTGCCCGATGCGGTGGACCGTAACGAAGACGCGGTACCCGGCCCGCGTGAAGTAGTTGACCGTGTTGTACGGAATCGTCGGCAGGGCAAAGATTTGGTGGTCCACCGCCGCGCCGGGAATCATGAAGACGTTGCGGATGCTCGCCTCGTTGTTGTCCGGGCAGTGCGTCGGCTCCCAAATGTGCATGCGCGTGGACACACCGTCGTCGGCTATGATATTGACTGAGTGGTCGGGTGGTGTATCGTTGATATAGCCGTCGTACGTTTGGCTCGGGTATTCCAGCGGCGTCAGGGGCGTGAAGAATAGCGACAGCGACTTGCGTGTGAAGAAGGTCAAGAAGCTGGCGGCGCTCATAGCCTTCTTCAGTAGGCTGCTACCAGTCGGAGCCATGGTGAGAACTTCTGAGAGGAAGTCGCTCGCCTGAATGTTCATGATGCCCTTGGCCACAACCTTGCCGCGGCGCCACGCGTCCTCGTCATCAAGGTCGGCGCACATACCGGCGACGTGTTCGCTGATGCTGACGTACAGTGTGCTGGTTGAGCGCCAGAACTGCACTGGCGACAGCGCGACCGACGAGTCAACGACCTTGTAGCCGTGGAAGTGCAGCAAACGACCGTCAACACCCCTCATATCAAAGTCATACGTCAGGTTACGGGTCCCAGGCGCTTTCAAGTCGAGCATAAAGAGATTGAACTCGCCACGCTGCACCATGAAAGGCGAGCCTGGAATCGACGGACACGCAAAGGTGCCTGTGAGCAGGCCACGGTGCTGCGCCGAGTCAGTGAGCTCCCGCGTGTTGAAGGACTGCACAGTCAGGAAGAAGCGCGCGCTTTCACACAGTGCCTTGGCCCTGCGGTACGCCAGTTCGTATGTCTCGCGCCTATCCTCCTTCAGGTGGGGATCGTGGTGAACGAAGCCGGACATGACCTCGGTGAAGCCCATACCGCTCGCGTGGACACCTTCGGCGGCCCGAATAACATCGCTAGCCACCGCAAGGGTCTCGGACTCCTCGTTGGCGAATGGGCGCACCAGCTGGTCTTCGCTACTGCGTCGGGGCGGATGCTGGGGCTTGCCGAACAGATCGAGAATGCGATTCCGCTCTGTGTTGATGACGAGGTTCTCGCGAGCGGCATACGCCTCGACGGAGCGCTCGGCCAGTGCAGTGATGGTGGCAAAGGGATTGGCGCCCAGTGCCGTGGGGATGACGGAGCCATCTGTGACAATAAGCCCCCTGTGGGTCTCGGGCCCGTTGCCGGTGAAGACGGCGCCAACGTGGTTGACGACACCGGTCGCACCTGTGTTGTCTCGGGCCATGCATGCTCCACTATAATCATGTCAGAATACATGGCGGAAAGGGGCCATGCGCAACGTGACACTACACACAAGGCACAAGAGAGGACGGCTACATACCCGATCGGATGGACTGTCACCTGCTGTCCCATGAGGGCGAAAAAGGGGTTCTGCACCAAGGTACCGCCAACCGCCTTGGTGGCCTTTTCGAGCAAGGCGTTCAATTCCTTGACGTGGCCACTCCTGGCGACGCCGAGGAACTCCAGCACAGGCTTATCATCCTTCAACGACAAGACGGCTTGGTTACCTGTGGGAAACGTTAGTCTCCAATCGCAAACACATGTGAGTTAGAAACCACTTGCTGTCGTGAGACATGATCAAATAAATCTGAGTCTTTTCGATGGCACCCTTCTTGAAGTAGGGGCCCAGAAAGCGGCTGCCGAAGCGCGCCAGCGTAGCCCGAGTCCGCTGCAGAAGGGTCTCGTCGGGCCCGACACTGCCCGGCATGTTATCGAGCATAGCCTGCAGAAAATGAGCCAGGGCGGCGGGAACGGCGCCCTCCTCAATGACAAAGCCATCCAGGGGGTTGTCGACCGAGTCCCGGCAGTCAATGACACTTGTGATGGTGGGACCAATGGGGTTGTACGGCGACGGGACGGCCCGCCCAACACCGTTTACGTTGTCGTCGGTGTTGTAGCTACAAATGGCGGTTGGTGTCAGCGCCGGGTTACACGAGATGTTGGGGAATGTGACAGAGATGTGTTGGTGGCAGCAGCACTTACCCAAATGCCAAGATATCGCCGTTTCCACTCATATTCTGACCAACTTGAGTGCTCATTTCGAGGCCCATGGCCTTGCTCCGCAGCAGAATCTCGGTGCTAGCGATGGCACCGGCGCCGAGGAAGACGGCCTTCTTGGCCTTCACCCACATCAGATCGTCGTGGAGGTTGGCTGAGAACTTGCCGCGGTTGCGACCGTGCCAGGCAAAGTAAATGAGGTAGCCATCGCCGTCAGCACACTTCTCAACGTAGCGCACCTCGCACTCGCAGAAGATATCGGCGCCCCAGTTCCAGGCGTCGGCAATATACGTCACAAGCGTTGTTGTCTTGGAGCCATCGTTGACGCCGGTGCAGTCTTGGCCCGTCAGGGCCGACGCCTTCATCTCAACGCCACAGTGGTTGGGCCCGCGACGGAACCGCGTCGTCTGACGAACCTTTCCCCACTTATCGCCGAGGCCAATGAGTCCGGCCTGCTTCTTAAGCATCTCCATCTTGGGCAACACGGGCCAGTCGTCGGGGTATGCCTCAGGCTCAAGCACCGTCTCGGCCTTCTTATAGTCTGCAACACGGGTCAGTCCTTGCACGACTCTCAAATTTTCATCCCGGGCAAACTTACACTTCCTCATCTCTTCGACATTGTCCCGGATCTCGGGCGGCCACTGCTTCATGGCCAGTGTCCTCTTATCCACCTCCATAAACACATTCGCATTCATCAAGCTCGTTCCACCAAGACCTGTGCATCAAGTCAGCGATGGCACATGACCAACCCCTTTCCCAAGAAGAACTCACCATTACAAACCACAGCATTCTGGCCCCTCCCGAAAACCAGATGAAACATGCCCGTCGGATCACCTCCATCCACCTGCAGCCCCTTCGTACTCCCCGGCGCCAGCGTGCCCGAGTAGTGCATCTCCCTGAGCGAATCTTTCGCCTTGATGGGATACTCGCCAGGCCACTTTTCGCGGCCCCTCTCGAGCAGGCAGACCGTCTGGCCGGTCCTCGCCATGTTCGACGCGGCGACACCACCGCCGTACCCCGACCCGATGACGACGACATCATACTCGCTGCGTAGCAGCTCCACGGGCCTAGATAGGCGCGGGAATGCCTGGCGTTCTTCGTCGTCCTGGTACGTGTGGATTTGCGCGGCGGGCCGGCTCTGCGGGCCGCCAGCATCCTGCTCGTGGACGCCATACGCCGGGATCTCATGCGTCTTTGCGTGGTCACCGCCGGACGAGGAGGAGCCCTCGTCGGCCGTGGTGTGGAAAGTGGCAGCGCTCCGCGGGATCGGGCTGGAGTTGGCACTCGACACAGGCGACTCAGGTGGCCGCGGAAAGAAGGGCGACGGCGTCGACGTGATACCGTCGATACAGACGCCCATGTTGGTAACGTCGGTGCTAAGGGCCGGGGTGGGCGGCGGTGACGGCGCGCCCCCGTTGGGGATGGGTAGGCCGCCCCCGTTGGCGGTCGGGGATTGGGGTGTTAGAGTCGCCATGATGTGTTTATCCTGATTATGTGCGCGCGCGAACGCGGCGGTCGAACGTGATGCTTTACCCTGACACTCGTGTGGATATCCAAAGCAGGTACAAGTGCTCGCACGGCTTGTCCTCTTCCAAGTAGATAGGCCAACGAAAGATGGGAGGACAACAAAAGTTGGAACCAGATATATATGTCCAGACAAGCCGGGCTGTATACCTACCAGTATAGGGAAGTGAGGAAGGGTAGAGAACGGGATAGAGGTCTAGGGACAAGAGGAAAAGAAAGGCTCTCGGGGCGGGGGTAGGAGATCTTGATAAATGAAGGTGGGCGCATGGGTTTGGGGTATGGGTGGATGGAGGAGAGGATGCTGCTGTTGGAACTTAGTGTCTAGATGCCATCCCATCCCTCCCGTCAAGGTCAAGGCAGTCAAGGTACCACCCCCCTTGTCTCGTTCGACGGCATGGCCATCCCCACCATCGTACCTTACTGCGCGTACTGCACCATCAAGGACCTAGCAGTTAGCGTAGCATGTGGCTGCTGGGGGAATAATGGAGGACGGGAGAGGACTAGTGCGTCGAGGTTCCCAAGTTCCCGATGATAGTTTGCTGCGAGGTGTATGCGGTACCGCGTCCCAGGCCCCCTGTCATGTAAGTGCGGCTAGGCATGCAAGGCAAGTCGACCACAGCTGCAAACTGCAATCCGAGTCCGCAATCCGCAATCTGCTGCGCTGCGCTGCCGCATGTGGGGGAGGACGGGAGGACAGGAAACGGTCAAAGGCCATAGGCCAAGCAGCGCTCGAGGGGCTCAAGTGTTCGATGGGTCCCTTCGGTCAGGGCGCAGCCCATTGATTGACCCATGCTGATTCGTCCCGGCCCTGAGGCTGGGCCGAAGCAAAAATAATCCATGAGCTGACGAAACAGCCGCCATTGGCCCAATTACCGGACACTGATGGAGGGGTGCAAGGGGTAAGGAGAGGGTAAGAGAGGGGGGCATGCCCGGGTCGGGGATAGCGTCTGATATGGGACCTGCGAGGCACGCACACGAAGGACAGAGACTCGCAGCATCGCGGCATCGAAACGCCATCAGCCATGCTCTGCCCTACACCCACCACCACCCGCCGACCAACTGCAACTTTGCAGCGTCATGCTGCAGTATACTTCCTCCTACCTAGTAAATATAATGTGAGGCGTGTCAATGTTTCGGCGGCAATATCTGGCTTGGGTTGCGGGTAGGCAGAAGAGGATGGAAGGAAGCGTTTCCTCGAACGCCCAAAGTTGGGGTCCGGATATCGAGCCAGTCAATGCCGACACCCAGGGGGTTATCACCCCCCGCGCCCACCGTACCGCGGCCAGATCAGGCCGTCTCCGTGCTCTATACATTCAAGTTTTGCATCGCATCCCATCACCCTCCCCGCCTTGACTCGGGTCTGCTATCCTGAGCATCTGCAAATCTGCACCACTTGTGTCGACCGCCGGTTGGATCTGACTAAGAAAACGGTGGCTCCCGCAATCCATATCCGTCGGCTAGCGGAGGAAGGATGCAGATGTAACGTCCAGGGCTGGGAGTCACGGAGTGTCGCTTGTGACATTATCTAAGGTGTTCAGTTGTTTGCCATCCCGCACTTCCCGTGCGCTCAGTGTAGTGGGTGTATTTTGGTATCTATGCTGCAAGTCATTCTAGTTGCCTGAACTAGAAGATGTGCAAAATCTGCCAGCCTGCCTCGTTGACGCCAAAGGTCGACGTCACCCCCTCCTTGAAAATGGGCAATCGACAATCAAGGGAACGTGTCTCTTGGACTCGCTCGCTCTCACATCGGATGCTAGCGCCATGTGTCAGAGAAAACGGCGCTGACGGGCCTCGCCCTCGTTTGTGTGTCCTTGACTGGTCGACTTGCCTCTGGGCTCTGGTCAGCTCTTGGAATTGATGTCTCACCGTGGTCAAGCGCGTTTGGCCATCCAAAATACTGCATTGCCTCCAAGTTGTGCGACGGAAAGACACTCGGACGTTCGCGAAAGATATGAAAGATGCTGCCTGGGCCCTTGCTCGTGCCCCTGCCCGCGGCGTCGACCGTCCCTTGTCGCCTCGGTTCGATGCGGAAACAGCCCCGGCCTTGCCAGGGCTTCCTCTCACTCTTGTCCCCCCCCCATTGCCTCGTTGCGTGCTGGGATCCAGATTGACCATGTTGCGGTGGTGGCTGGGGGTCAGTGGCTGTGGTTCTTATTATTGGACCGGAACCGATAGCCAATCTTCTGTCGAGCGCAAATCTATTCGCAATTATGCTGGCTCCCCCCCGCCATTGCACTCCTCCCCCCTCTCTCTGGATCACAAGTTCTTGGGGCCCCATTTCCAGACTCCTGGGCTCCTCTTTGCTGCATCGCATAGTCAGCCGTTCGATGCGGCCATCGTGTGAGCAAAGTGCGCGCGGAAAGGGGAGAGAGGATGCCCCCCAAGTGCGCCAACTGCATCTGCCGGAGCAAGCGGGAGAAGCGGTTTAGAAAGATGATTGGTGACGCTAATAGTAAGAGGGATTGGATGAGATATCTTCTGTCGTTGGTTCAGGTTCCCTCAGGCCCCTCCTTCCTCCTTGCGTCCCCCCTCCCCCCCCCCCCCCCCCCCCAAAAATCACTTGAGCACAGGTGTGTGACTATGGTTTGGATGTACCTGAGGAGCGCACTTTTGGTGTGGGGTACTTCGTACTTTATTACCCTTGCGACGCCGTCCCGAAGGATGCTAGGGACCCATCCTCAGCCCTGACGGCCCGCTTCAACATGCGTTGCCAGTGCGCTGCCTGTGCACAACAGTCCCTACTAGTAGTACCTAGTGGAGTAGGTCAACCCCATCCAGTGTCGTGGGTGCCGTGTGTCGTGCTTCCCATTGCAGAGAGAAAAGTTCCCGAACGGACGAAACCCAGAGATGGCGCAATGCGCGACGCAACCCGCAGACGGGGCCGGCCAAGTACCGCCCGCGAATAGTAACCGATTCAATTATCGAATAGCCGCCGTGGCGGCCACCGTCTTTGGTATGCATCGATGGCTGTTCGATTATGCGGCACCGCTCTCCCGGGCGAAATCCTAGTACTACACAAGGGAGCCCAAAGGCACCCACACACGGTGGTGCACGACAGCTGATCATCAATCGTCGCAAGGCTGATGAGGGGTATGGATGATGGCAAGACGGCGGCACGACGGGGGCTAGAGAGGGGCTCTGACGGAAGGCAAGACAGGAAAAACCGGTCGTCAGCTCGGTCCTATGTAGGACAACCAGGGGTTCCATCCATCCCGTCGGGCCAATTCGACGATTGTGTTCGATTCGGGAAGTTGGCAGGTTTAGCTCGGTGTAACAGAAGCACTTTCACAGCTCTAACTCGCTGGCTTGCGGCTGCGGAAAACGCGATTCTCCACGAAGCCCGCAGTGGAACTTGCCTGCCTGCCCGCTTTCGACGGGGGGGGGGGGCGCGCTGCCATTGGATCCCGGGCAATGGGGTAGCCTATTAATACGCAGTCATATACTTTGATTCGGGACCTTACCGGCGCATAACCACATTCGGCGCCGTGTCACGTCTTATTCATATTTGACACCAAGACATCGGGATCGGTTAATTATGAGGCCTCTTACATAGATATTCCTCCGTACCCTGTGTACCATCACACCGAGAGATGATGTCGACACCACCACGGCCACCTTCCGCTGTCTTCAGTCCTACAGCCCGACCGACAATGGGTGAACGGAAACGCACATTCATGACCCAAGCGCTGACTTGGGCACTGCCCCCCCTACCTCCGCACGGCCTCAGCTGAGTCAATAACAGCGGTGGTGATATGTTGGAGGGTACGGGTACCGGAACTTCGATCCCGGCGGCGCCACAATCCAGCTCGGCGATTGACTTGTCTGTCCTTGGGCGTGACAAGGAGGTGCCTCGGGCGCCGCAGTGTTCTGATGATCATGTTCCAAAGTCGTTCCCACTACGGATCCGTAGTAGAACTGTAAAAGCTGGCTCGAATTTGCCCAGGAAGCCAAGAGAAGCCAGCTCAACGCAGTGGGGCGTGATTGGTCTTGCCTGTGCGGTGACTATGAGTAAAGGTGGTCATGTGGGTTCAAGCCACCTGCTTCCCGAATACCATGAATGAATTTGGTGATGACAATGGCGTGCTTCCTACCTGAGCTGGAATTTTCTTCACCACTTCCTTCCTGTTCTTTTGCGTCGTCGTTGATCCTGCACTTTACACAAAATCTTCACATTTTCCCACACACATCTTCCCGTCGATCTGGGGAGACACAGGCCGTGTCCCGAAGCCAGATTACTACCCAGGGCAAGAAGAGGATGGGAGTGTAAGAAGCTTGGCATAGCTGCCTTTGCTCAATGCCGAAGCTGCCCACCATCGCTCTGTTGGTATCTTGCTGTGCCACAGCCACAGCCACCCAACACCACCAACAATCACGGATGACGACAGGAAAATGCCCATGTAACCGATAAGAGAAAGAGGATTGATGGTATATACTCGCAAGTCACCAACACATGCTTGCCCCCAATGACCCCCAATGATCCCAAACGCCAGCCAGCCAACAAAATACAGATGATGTCGACCACAAGGTCATTTTTACCCAGCCCATCTCACACCGGTGGGCCAGAGCCATCACATAACGTGACCCCCCTTCCCAGCTGTCGGCCACAGCAACTCTCGCGAGGCGCACCTCTCAGGAATTACCGCCCTCACACCCTTCAGAGCTTCGCCCACCAATCGCCGTGATCGTGCATGGCCTTTGCGACCTTGACGAAGCCGGCAATGTTGCTGCCGGCCACCAAGCTGGGGAGCTCGCCCTCAGCAGCCTCGACGTACTCCTTTGCCGTGTTGAGTCCAAGGAAGAAGGCGTTCTTCATGATGCTCTTGAGCTTCTCGTCAACCTCCTCCTGGGTCCACGCTAGGCGCTGACTGTTCTGTGCCATCTCCAATCCCGACACGGCGACACCACCGCAGTTGGCAGCCTTGCCTATAAGGGTTGTTAGCATCCTTTTCTCTCTCTACAACGCGCGGCCAAATGGCGGCTAACTGTGGGGGGGGGGGGGGGCACTGACCAGGAGCATACCACACGGCACCCTCTGACTTCTTCTCCTTGCGGACAGCCTCAAAGACATTGATAGCATCCTGAGTGCATCCCATGTTGGAGCCCTCGGCAATGAACTTGGCCCCGGCGGCAATCAGACCCTCGGCCTCCTCCTTGCTAACCTCATTCTGAGTCGCGCACGGGAGAGCGACGTCGACTGCGCCGATGTGGAGCCACGGCCGGGCACCCTCAATGTACTTGAGGTGCTCCTTGGAAGCGTAGGCGGTGAGTGCTTGGCGCTTCACCTTGAGATCCGCGATGGCCGCGATATCCTCGGCGGTGATATTGCCCACGAGGGCACCCTTAGAGTCGGACAGGGAGACAACGGTAGCACCGAGTTCGAGGCACTTCAGCGCGGCGTATTGCGCGACGTTGCCCGAGCCCGAGATGGCGACCCGCTTTCCAGCCCAGCCGCCAGCACCGGCATACTCGAGCATGTGGCCGACGTAGTAGATGAGACCGTATCCGGTGGCCTCGGGGCGGATCAAGCTGCCGCCCCAGTCGAGGCCCTTGCCGGTCAGGACGCCCTCGAACTTGCCCCTCGTGCTGCGGTAAGTACCGAACATGTATCCGATTTCCCGTCCGCCGACGCCGATGTCACCGGCCGGAACGTCGGTGTCAGCGCCGATGTGCTTGGCCAGCTCGCGCATGAAAGAAACGCAGAACCGGCGAATCTCGGCATCGCTCTTGCCCTTGGGGTCGAAGTCGGCTCCGCCCTTGCCACCACCCATCATCACTAAACCCTTGATGTCAGCTACCGCCTTTCTTATTTCATCCCCGTGGCCTGTCTGTTTCACTTACACCCTGTGAGAGCATTCTTGAAGATCTGCTCAAAACCAAGGAACTTGAGGCTGCAGTGCAGTGTCAGCGCCGACTAGTCTCGGACTTGTTCTTGCTGTCGCTCGCTTACATGGAAAGGTTGACCGAGGGGTGCAGTCTCAGGCCGCCCTTGTAAGGGCCGAGGGCCGAGTTGAACTGCACACGGTAACCTCGGTTGACCTGGAGGGCGCCGGTGTCATCCTCCCAGACGACGCGGAACTGAATGATGCGCTCGGGGATCGAGGCGACCTTGAGCGCAATCCTGTACTCGGGGTTCTTCTGGAACAGGGTGCTGTTCTCGAGAGTGCTGGCGAGCTCGTTGTACGCCTGCTCGAACTCGGGCTCAGAAGGAAGGTTGGACATGATGACAGTCAAATTGGGGTTATCCTGGAAGGATCCTGGGTATCGATCGCTCTTGGCTCGCGGTTTACCGTCTGGAGAGAGGAATGCAGGAGCGGTGGTGGGTGGGAGGGAGTTCGCGACGACAGGCGGGATGGGCAGGCTCGTTATATATGAGAGGGTAAGATGGTGGGGGGTTATTGTGGAAAGGAGCGAAGGCAAGCTCGAAAAGATGGGACGGAGACACAAGAGCTTCCTTGGTCGGGCGGCAATGGTCCGCTCCACGAAAGAGGAGGCGCCTACGGTCGGGGCAACACCAGGTCAACGGCCGCGTTGTTCACATCTCGCTGTGGCCACAACTGGCGTTAAACAACGGTGGGCCAGCAAGGCGCCGTGGCATCCACGGGGGGCTTCGCTGCGGGGACAAAGGCTAGACCTGGGCGAGATCGCAATGGCATGGAGACGCCGGTATTCGCTCGCCGTGTGAACCTGGATGTCCCACACCCGCAGTTTTTTGAGTGGCGGTTGCTCGTTACGCTCCATGGCTACGTGCCGTTTCCTAGTGCTCGACCAACTACTATCGATTGAGATATTTTCCAAAAGCGGGCAGGGCGAGCATGGCGCTGCAGTGTCCTTTGCGCATCATCACACATCACGTCGTCTTACCCGTGCGGTCCCCACCTTATCGGCCGCCTCTGAGTCGCGGGGTCGTGGTTGGCGGCCCCCTCAACCCCTCGATCCCTCCAGGAGGCCGACCGTGCGATGTCGGTTTGCCTGCGTGGGTTGGGCCACGTTGGAGGGGGGAAGTGTCGCGCTGCTTTTCTCTCGAAGAGCCAAGGCTGGCCAATCGAAGGGCGGGCCACCTGGAAACCCCTAGTAAAGAGAAAGCCGGCGCGGCGTTACCCCTTGTAAAAAGCCCACAGCTCCCCCACAGCTTATCCGCGAGGATCGATTGGTCGCCTCAGGATGGGCTAAAAAGCTGGTGTGAAGCGATTTCAAAGGGCTGCCGAATGCCTAATCCGTATGGAAAATGGGCTGGTCTCAATGGCGGGGTTGCCCCCAGTTGTTGGCTCCCCACCAACCCATCTTTCGCCCACCCCGCACACCACCCAAGCCCACATTGCCGCGACGGTGTAGGCTTAGGCGAAGGGCGAGACTGGCAAGACCTGACTTCCCATGAGGGGGAAGAAGGAAAAAAAAGAGGATTCGCTGCGTCCGGGAAGTTATCGGGTGTTGCTGTGTCGCGGTGTCGCCGCTGGGGTCCGATTTCGCCGCGGGCTTAGTCGTACAGGCGAGCCTCCGGAGCCTCCCGGAGGGGCCCTTCTCATTGGACTTGGCCAGGTGAAAACAGGGTCCTTCATGCCTCCATTCACGAAGCAATTTAGCAATGCGGAAATTTTCTACGCTTCAGCCTTACCTCGTGCAGCTCTCTGAGGGTCCTTTGCGCGCTCAGCTCGCATCGATAGTCAATGGAAATAGCTAACAGAATGGTGTCCGGTCGACGGGATTGGCTGGACCTGAGGAGCTGACCAGAGATAGGCATTTTACACGTCCTAGGCTCGGCATCCCCATGCAAGAAAAGTCTTTCCCAGGGCTCATATTGATCCCTTTGTGTCCAAGTTGAATAAGGAAAAAAGGCCTCTTTGTGAGAATAGAGAGCCATGAGACATGCATCATTGCGAAGCGCAACAATGTCATTCTTTCGGTCGGGGGGGGGAATTCGCTCATACCGACAGGTCAATTACTGGTGCAAGGCAGCCGATGTGACCTCTGATAAGTCCCTCAACGCTGGCTGCTCTGGTTGGGCGAGGGAGCTCTTGCACGGACACTATCCCGTGGGGGTCGTGAATTGCATGATGTCGCTGGGTGCCTATGCTCCGAGTCTTATAGCTTTGTCCTACACCAGGGACCTCCCAACACTTCCCGATGGAAGTACAGTGGAAGGCGAAATGGGTGTCGCTGATTTTTTAGTTGACGTTTTTAAGGGATGCGGGCAACCTGTCTTCGGTTAAACACTACGAGCTGGAGCCCAGAGAAGGTATAAATTAGGGGGCTCCCCCACACCCCTCCTGTGTCATGCTATGAAAGAAAAATTAAGAGAGAAGATAAGAGGTGGATTGTGAAGACATTACAATGTATATGCCCAACATCAATACATATATTATAATTTAGTCTCATAGTTGTTAAGGGGTCTGTGTTGTTTCTTTAGTCCAGTGGGTTAGGGTAGTATGAGTTGATATGGTATTAGGGTGATCTGGGCCAAGTTTTTGCTGCTGAAGATGAAGGCAATTTTGTAGTAATGTTAGGGCATCTTCATAGCGGCCCTGGCTTTTCCAGGTATAAGCGAGGTTGTTCATGCTTGTTAGCGTATCAGGATGCTCATCGCCTAGTACCTTCTTATACATCTTCATCACCTGGACCTAGAGCGTCTCAGCCTCCTTCCATCGGCCTTGGTTCTGGTACGTCGATGCGAGGTTGGTAACACTGTTTAGCGTACTAGGATGCTCGTTGCCTAGCACCTTCTTCCTCATATCCATCCCCTGGACCCCGAGCGTCTCGGCCTCCTTCCATCGGCCTTGGTTCTGGTGCGTCGATGCGAGGTTGGCAATGCTGTTCAGTGTATCAGGATGCTCGTTGTCTAGTACCGCTTTTCGCCACTTTATAGCGTTTAACTGGAACCTTTCTGCATCCTTCCATTGGCCTTGAGAAGAAAAGAACCCAGCAACGCAATGGAGAAGCGATGCTCTTGCTACCCTTTCATCCTTAAACCCTGTGTCTTTGGAGTCTAATACAGCTTGTGCGTGTGGAAGGTATGCTCCACATATTACGTGATTCTCGTAGTTGCCATACGGGTAAGCCTGCGATACAGCTAATAGCGCCTGTCCCGTGAACCGCTGTATTGTGCCTCTGTTGGCGAGCCACTTCCGGGTGACGAGCTGCACAAGCCGGTGCATATCCAAGTTGTGATCTTTGTCCTCGGTAATAAAAGAAAACGCTTTTAGAACTCCCAGAGCCTTTACGAACTGTATTTCTGTTATTGGCTCTCCTGCGTGCTGCTGTTTGTTGTAGGACAGAAATTTCGGCGGAATGGCCTGCCGGTCGAAGAGATTTATAAGCGATAGAATTTCGCCTGTAAAAGCATCTCGTTGTTGAATCTGCTCAAATGAAATGATCCATGTCTCCGCCACGGCACGGGGAGTCCCAGAGTCTCTCCCAACCGTCTCAAACTCTCCGCTTAGCAGGTCCACAAAGTTCTAGTCGCTCTTGTTTAAGAGCTGAAGGTAATCACTAGCTGATATGGCGTTCTCTTGCATGAATGTGGTTGCTTGGACCAGTGCCAATGGCAGATGCTCTAGCCGCGAAGAAAGTATTGATAACTCCGCCGTGGTTACGTTGACTCCGTTAAGCATTGTACGAAGTAACTGGCTCGACTCGTCCTCGTCCATCTTCCCGATCTCTATAGGGCCTTTCCCCTGGGCCAGCCTTAGGCCTGTCTGTTTGTTCCTGGTCGTGATGAGGATAGTGCCGTGGGCGCATTCGGGAAGATAGCGTGTAAGGTTCCCGTCAGGGTTAGATGTGCCAGTATTTGTAAGCGCTGGCCGACCGAAAAAGACATGTGTGTCGTCGGCGTTATCGATAACCATAAGCCACTTGCCGCAGTCCTTTCTCTCCAGCCACTTCTTTACTATGAGTAGCATATCCATTTTGGGATCATCATAACTGGGGACCTGGCATTCTTATGCGATGGAGGTGTATGACTGCCGGAACCGTTCAGCGCTGCTGGCGTGAACCTAAAAGACGGACACCTCTGGGCACGTCTCTTGAAGACGGTATACGTAGGCCAGGGCAATCTGGGTTTTGCTGTGGCCAGTTGGATAAGGTGGTAGTTCTGTAGCAATGGAAGACCTACCCAATACCGCCTAAGCCATGCAATGCTACTCTAGGCCATGGCTTGATAGCCCCCTGGCGCCGGCTATGGCCCAATTGCTGTTCAAGGCTCTTCAAAATCTTGGACCGCCCAACGAAATCTGGATTACAGTTATACGGGACAAGGACTAAAGCCTTTATTAGTGTCATCAACTATCCTTAATGGTATGTATTACATACACTTTGCGTTCGAGCCTTGGATTCGACGCCGCGCCGCTGATGCCCGTCGGGCAAGGCCCCTCAGCCTCTCGCGGACTTTGTCATATTCGTGGTCCTGTGGTCTGAACTTGACCATATCTGAGTGGGTGCGGGCGACGGCACACACATACTCAGGGCCATTTTCCCATGGACGGCAATGTGTCGCAGAGGACTTGGTGACGAGAGTAGCAGGGGGCCCAGTCATCGACCACTTGCCGTCTGTGCCTTGGGCAGCGGTTGGCGACTCGACCGTCTCGTAGAAGTAGACAATCTCCGAGTTACCCTCATTCCCTAGCGCCGTGTGGAATTCTTGCTGCTGGATGCTGAGGATCTCCGAGTTAATGCGGCTGAGGGAATTGACGAGGGGGCGGTTCGGACCATCCCCGACCATCGGGATCAGTGAGCTGGTGTCCATACCGTCGTGCGGAACGCCGAAGAACACGATTCCGTAAACCGCTTTCGTAAGCTGGCGGTCGTCCTCTTCCTTTGACTTTGAAAGTGCTATCATAGTCTGCTCGCTCAGTACATTAGAACACTGTAGGTGCGAGTGTTTAGTGGGAAAAAAAAGACCTACCTGCTTAATGATCAAACCTCCTAAGCTGTGGGCGACTAAGATGATGGGTCTGACAGTGGGGGGATATGCTAATGCCCGTATGCTGTTGTGAAACGATGATGCGAGATCTGACAAGTTCTGTATGCTCCTGCTCTGTGCGACTGCTGACTCGTAGCCGTAGATCATCACCCGGGCTATCGGGCGATCAGTATCCTCCCCGGTAAGGTCAAACGGCAGGGCGTCTCGTAGCCACATGTAGTTCTCATCCCTCTCTTTGAAGGATCCGAAAGCGTGTCCGCCGAGGCCGGATATCGCGACGACGTCGACCTTATGGTCCTCCGAAGGTGGAGCGAAAAGAGTCGTAACGCCGTAGAAGTCATCGTCAAGTATTACGTACTGGTCGCGGGAGGGCCGATCCTCGGGCGGCTCCGATAGCAGGATGCGCCGCGTCGGACCGGGCGACGCGGCGTTCCCGAAGGTGACCGTGGCGGTGATGTAACGGGGTTGAGAGCTTAAAGTGCCATCTGGTACTCCGTCGGCGTAGTCTCGGCGGGCAATGTCCAACCCAAAAAACGAACCCGTGACGGAGTGGGCTTTCTCGTTCTCGTCATACTGCAAATGTTACTATTAGATACACTCACGCACATACGTTACCTTGAGCTATGGGCAGGGGTATACGACACAAATTTGCCCTAGGGCGTCCCATCCAACCTCTGGAACTTTGAGTTTGGCCGTCCTGATCCCCACAAGGGACCGTCGAGACTCAAGCCTTCTCTAGCTACTACCAAGGGGGAGGATTAATATGTCTTCGAGGGCCAGCAATTCGAAATTCCATTCGACCTGCCCTTAGTATTGCTTTCTTTGCGAGCCGAAGCAGCTTTGACCGACTCGTCGATATAAAATGTCTTCAAGGCTTCGAGTAGGGCTTACGAAGGCAACGACATTAGCGCGGTCTCATGCATGTCCGGCGCCCAGTGGTCGTCTAGTATGAAAACTAGTAGATCTAGTAGATGCACGTAGTGTAGTTAATAAAAAGGCAATTGTTAGGGGCGCAGTGGACTTAAAGTGCGGCAATGGAGGTTGCGGAGGTTGCCCTATAGCACTGCTACTTTTAGTCCCCCACGGGGGCTTATACAACCAAATCTCTGGTTCGCGTACCTGCCGGGAGGAACTAGAAGGTAACGAGATTGACGCCATCTTATCCAGGCATAGTACCTAATGGTGACCTGCCAACCTACCTTGCCTATGGGGAATCTATTCGTTTTAAGGGGCGTTAAGTTGGCGCCGTTAAGTTAAGTACCAAGAGGCGGTGGGTAGGCCCTCGGAGGTTGTCCTGTCTCGATAGACAGCACCATAATGTTAGCTTGCATATTTGTATCCTTAGCTCACTAACCGGAGTAATGCGAGAAGTATATATCGTGACTATCCGCCGACCTTGTTTCTACTTGGCCTAAGATGCCCTACCTTGCCTAGGTACCTACCTTGGGGCAGGTAGGTATATCACCTAGGACAACTCGTATATGACCTCTGGTACATTGTTACCTTCTCGTCTGAGAAAACTGCCACTAATAACTGACAACTACCTTACCTTAGACGCCGTAAATTCGGGGCTGTGTATCTCCGGAAGTGAAGTTAGACAAGCCTTTGGCGAGAGTTAAAACAGCAGTGCTTCTCGTCATGGCCAATCATCCGTTCTTCTCATCGTGATTGGTCAGGCAACCAGCAGCGATGCAGTGAGTTGCACCAACACCAAGCCAGAGCTCAGTCCTTCTCAGAATAAAGCCCGCCCGCATGTCTAAGTACAAATAAAAGTGGTGCACGAGTAATATTGGTAGGTAGATGCTGAGCTCTCATAATGTAACTACCTGACAACTACATGAAGAGCCATCGTGTCGAATACATGGAGTTTGTGAGCTCGACACTTGTGAGACGAAACAGTACTCTCATGATTATTATGTGTGACGGGGGTGCAATGTTGCTCTCTGCAATATGATCTTCACTGTATTTGCCTCGGCATTTTCCTTGTCATTCATGGAATGGAGCATCGATGGCGTCTATGCCATGTTGTGACGTATTGGAGCCATTGTTAAAAGTATGGCATCTCTCCTTCATCGTCACCCTTTCCAGAAATCATCCACACGGCATTGACATCATTTCAAATTATGGAACAAACAAGTTGACAACACCAAACAATTCAACAAGGTATATAATTAGATTATATACAGGCTATGTACATCCGGATATAGGTATCATATCAAGGAATACTCGGTTCGTTCGGTACAGTAGCCCAGAAGAAGCGAAGTAATGAGGAATAGACAATATAAAAAAAAGAAAGAAAAAGGTTCGATATCAGATGAGGGAATAGAAAAGAGGATATATAGTAATAAAAAAGAAGCCATAACCAAAAAAGGGGGGGGGGGGGGGGGCGAGTGAGTTATTCTCTGTTTTGTTGAACTCAAAAAAAGTGTTTGTCTTGTCTATGCAATGAATTCTCCAGTTCGCCACCCCCGTTTCCCACAAGTACCTTGATATAGGTGGCCGATTCCATCCCATCCCAACCTCCCATTTTTGGCCGCTTGTCCCGAAGTTTAATCATCACGTAAATTCATCCCCATGCCCATCAAATACAGAAAGCATCTAAGACACCTGCATGACCATAGGCCCAGCCAGGATGATGTCGTCGGTGATGACGCCCGAGAGAGGACCGGCGCTGGCGAGGTTGACGTAGACGAAACCGGCGAGGCCCTGGGGGATCTGGCAGCCGGTAGCGGGGTTGAAGGGGGTGAAGGCAGTGCCGCCGGGGACACCGCCGGTGGTGAAAGCGCAGAAGGTGGCCTGGGCAGAGGCATCGGACTGAAGCTGGATGGTGGCGCCGGCCTGGAGAGCAGCGGCGTCTTGGCCAGCAGCCATGGTGAGGGTGGGGAAAGCAGTGAGGATCAGGTTGCTTCCCTCGGGGCAGCTGGCGATGAAGGGAGCGGCGAGCGAGAAGACCTGCTTGGCCGACAGCGGGGTGTCGAACGCTTGGGGTACGGCGACGATCTTGGTAGCGGCACGGGTGAAGGTCTGATGGCGGGCCTCAACGGTCAAGATGCTGCCGGCGGTGGATAGGATGCCCCCATCGGACACGAGGGGCGCAGCGCCCAGGTAGGCGGACACACCGACGTTCTCAAGAACGGCGGCGGTGGCGACCATGCCGGCAGCGTCAGTGAAGCCAAAGTTGTACTGGCATGCCTGGACGGGCTGGACACCAGCCTGGGCGATGGCGCCTTGCAAGAGCACGACATGGGCCTCCTCGGTCTTGCCGATGTTGAGCAGGTCGTCAATCTCGCGCTGCGTAAGGCCGAGTCCCTGGAAGTCGGTTGCCGGGAACTGGGCGAAGCCCAACCGGTAGAACTCGGACTCAAGGTGCTCCAGAGTCAGGGCGCTGAGCGGTGTTAGTCTCTGGTCCTGCTTTTAAGTAAAAGGAGGTGAGCTTACAATTGCAGGATATCAATGTCTGTGAGACCGGCGGCAGCAGCGGCGGCGTTCTGGCGCTTCATGACCGAGTGGATTTTCATTTGCGACTCGGTGAACTTGGGGAAGGCTGGAAGGGCCGAGGCGACGGTGGCCATCCCTACCGCAACGATGGCGATTGTCTTGGTGAATGAAGGCATCTTGGCGATTAAAATATTCCTCTGATGTTCCCTTTCCTCTTTCTCCTTTTCCTTTCCTTTTTCAAAATCTCTTTCTGGTGATAGGGAGTGTCGTGTGTCGAAGAAAGCAAGACCAGCCTGGTTATATTACAAGATATTACGTAGAATGGAAGTTGGTGGGGTGGTGAGTAACGAGAGAAGGCGAGAGAGAGACTGACAGACCGAGCTGCTTGAAGGAGAGTGAAAGCAGACCAGCGCTTTGGGAGGGAAGCTAAGGGGACGAAGCGAACTGAAAGCGTTGATGGCTGTGAGAGAAAGGAAGGGGAGGGGAGGGAAATACTAGGTTATGCAGATGGGAAACGGCCATGGATAAAGAAGGCCCGCCAAGGACTGGTCGAGGGCCGGCGGCTGCTCAGCTTTCCGGACCCGCATCATCACCTCTGGCATCGCCTCTGGTATCACTGGGGACGGGAGCGTGCAATGCGGCCTGGTCCCTTGCCATCCCTTGCCATGGGGTCTGCCATGGTGTCTGAGGGGGGGGGGGGGGGGCCAGCCCTGTCTTTCCCTCGGGGGGAGGGGGGCGGTTTCCAACGCTCGGGCTCGGAAGACAGAGAGACTCGTACCGCTGCTGTGAAGGGCAGGGTAAGGATGTTCAGATGGCAGGACTGGGAGGACTGAGGACTGGCGAGGGTGTGCGAGGGTGGCAGATCTCGACGTGTTTCGTTTCTCAGGCCCCTTGTTGCGACGTAGCGGCCTCGCTGCTTTTTTGGCTGCAGGTTGTCAGTTAGGCCCCGTTGAACGAGCAGGCGTGAGGCTCAAGGCGACGTTGCCGGCCAATCACAGGTCCGCATCCCTGTTCAAAGTTGGGACGAATGGCCCCTCTGCCCCCTGTTCGGGACCCGGGTAGCGCTCGGGGGGCCTGCTGGGGGCCGTCTGGTGCCTGAATTGAGCGCTGAACGAAAAAAGACCCCGCCAAGGCTTTTGGGAAAAGAGCTGCTCGCGTGCGTCGCCCTGCAGCGCGCCAGGGGTGGCACGGGGTGCAATGCCCAGGGGAATCTGTGACGTTGGCGCCCACGGTACTTGTCTCAGCCATGTTTCAATCAGGCGGACGTGTGTGACCCGGAGCTCTGCCATGAGAAATGTCTCTATCCAACGGCCCTCTTGCGACAGCACACTCGCCATCCGAGCCATGCCCTCCATGCCTCTCATCACAAAAAGCAGCAAAAAGGCCAACGCCAAGAACCGGGCCAAGGAAGCTTGTGCGTGCCTCGTCGCAAATCTCGGGCTGGTCCCTTTCCTTTCCTGGCTGTTTCTACCTGCTGCTGGATGCTCCCTTCCGTTGCGCTAGAACACCATCACCACTCGCCCCCATTGAGGTTGCATTGTGTTTATCCTAGCATGCCAATCCAAGGGCAGCGAGCAGGCGAGAAGGCCGCCGCGAGGTCTGGCCGTCTACCTTAATTCTGTGGCCGGCATGGGGATCCCCGCTGCATGCGTTTTGCCTACATGCCTATCTCACACATGGACACACACGCCGCGAGTCGAGCATGCTGGGACATCGTACGGTTATGACGATTCACAGTCTCACGGGCACTCGCCCGACACGCCGTTGTTTCTGCGAGGCCGATCACCCAGCCCTATTCAAAGACGAATACTGCTGTCGTAGTACACAAACTCACTATATCTTGTATGTAGCCGGCCTACGTGGCTGGAACTACGAATCAAGATTAGCTTGGCTACCAAGATTAAGTACGATCCATTCTGTCTGCAGCCGGATCTGGGCGGGTTTGAGGCCACTTGCCTTAAATTTACCCCGATCCTCCGCCCCCCCCAAATCCAGCTACGGCTCCCCGCGCTGGGTACCGTCGAGGTGGGAAGCTACCCCCACTTCATTTCGTCGTCTATTTCTAGACAGCATACCCTGGTTCTACGAATCCTGAATGCTATGGTAAAACCTATTGTACCTTGTCATGGAACACGGCTACGCTAGGTTGTGCTGTCTTGGTTGGCCATGACAGGGGGCGTGGTTTGTTCACCACTCAGCCTTCCTTCCATCTCCTCCCTGAACCAGAGAGTAGCTTCCGTCTACCGTAGGAACACCTGGGGCCAATGTTTGTGTTCAGGAACATCCCCAGAGCTGTTGACCGTCTTGACAAGAAACTAAACAAGTCGTGTATGGTCTCCGCACAGCGAAACTAGTCTCTGTCAGTCCCTATCGAGCCAGGCACCCAACTCGAACAGTAAAAAACGGGACGCCTATTCCCAACCCCCCTCAGCCTTGAAGATAACAAGACAGGCCGGAAAAACACACTCCATCCGAGTCTCTCCTGCCTTTCTTTGTACCTTACATAATTCTCCTCACAGACCTTCCCCATCAATACCCGAGTACCCCAACGGCCTGCCCAGCTCGTCCCCATCACCACGCCCATAACCTAATCCGAATCCCATGCAAGAAGATCTCCCATCAAAACGCCCAAAGCTCTCGTCTTATACCCCCTCCCGCGCACCAGCACCGCCAGCACCCCCCATTCCATCGAACCCCCCTCTTTCGCCCACATAGAAAAGCCCGGATGCCAAGAAGTCTCAGTACCGCAGATCAGTTGTCCCCTTCCATATGCCACCTTCACTTCCGAGCAGCTAAAAAGACCCGTCCCGTCTATTCCGTCACACGGGGGGGAACAAACTGTTTCCTGCTGGACCATAGCAGTATGAGACAGCTCCCGCCCTTCTATGCATACATAACCGCCTACACACAGAAGTCTAGGGGTTAAAATTGCCGGATCGACGCGCTCTTGTCTGGGCCCAATCTTGCATCCGCCATCCGCCTTGTTCTAGACGATACACAGCTGCTCTTCCGTGACACCTTACTATTAGCCTATCGGTAAATAGAATCTTGTGAAACCGGCTAACCATAAGTAGCGGAATCTTCAGTGCTACACCATCCATTTATCGATCATAGCTGCTGAATGCAAAGCCCGCGTTGATTTTCTCTCTGGGATATTAGACGGCCCTACTTGCGTTTTATGTTTTACTTCTCTGCTATCCCATTTTCTTCTCTCTGCCTTTGCTTTTCTACCACTTTCTTACCAGCAGCATGGCAAACTATCATGTCTGTAATACTGCTGCGAGCTGACGTTCCACCCCCTCAAAATGCACCACGACTATCAACAAGAATATTCCTCCCATAAGCCGTTCCATCGTCTATTTGGAACCCCCTGTGTCAATCTTCCCTCCTGTTTGTTCGACCAACTATTCTCGACGCATTGCACCTTGCACCTCTAGCCTAGGTCTGACCGACCACCATCCTTGCCAGTATGTCTTATCCTGACCTGGGTTATATGGTGAGCACCACAAGTCCAGCCATTAAAGTGCGTAGGGGTTCAAGGAGCGGATAGTCAAGCACCTGTGATACTGTTAGCTGTGTATGATATAATGAAAATACCAAGATCGGTACATACGGCGGGCTCTTGCTAAGATCTGTCTTGAGGATCACCGGCACTCTGGTCATCTCTGTCACATCCTGGATGTATTCACCACCCTCTTCTCTCAGCTTAAATAACTTCAAGTACTTCTCCTTGTTGGTCAGGCGCGTCTCTGGAGCCTCGGTAATGGGCACCTTCGAGTCCGAACGGGTGCGGTGGAGGGTTCCAGCCGCATTTGACGGCGATCGGGTAGGTGACCCGGGCACACTCTGCGTCGGCCGTTCCGCAAGGGATGCGCCCGCCATCGCCTCCGTGATATCCGAAGCGTTGTCCTCATCGTCATCAAACAGTGCGTCAACTTCATCTGTTGAAATGATGCCTGTATCAGTCTGCTTTCGGGCGGCTTCCTCCCGCTCCTTCTTGGCTCTCTCAGCCTCCTCCGCCTGGCGAGCGGCCGCCATGGCGTGCGAAATCCTCTGCGACGCAGCGGCCTTCGGGCGTTCGTCCTCAGGCACGTATGCAGAGCTGGGTACGCCCTTCTCCCAGTAAAGCTCCAGAACTCTTTTCTCCTTTCTGAATTCTGCCTTCTTCAACGGGAGCTGATCACAATGCACCCGCTTCTCAAAGCCCCATTCGGGAATGAGGACGTCAAAGGCCGACTCGTACACACAAACAACAATGCCTTCGCTGATCAAATCGCCATTGACTTCTTGGCGCTTCTTGTCCATAGCCCGGCATGACTCAATATGGACGCTCTGGTCCTGAGCATTCTGAGCTGAATCCTTCTTGGTGTTGCAGGACTCAACGGTCTTGACAAGGTTTTCCAACTCCTCCGTGTACTCGATCTTTCCCTCGGAAAAGACAGACTCAAGCTGGCGGTGAACCAGAATATCAGCGTAACGTCTGGTCGGGCTAGTGAAATGAGTGTAAAGGGGTAGGTTCAGAGCGTAGTGAGGCCACAAGTGCTGGGGCGTCTTGCCAGTAATGTAGTACTTGGCACGTTGCATCGATTTGAGGAGCAGGGTCTCCATGCCCTTTCTGATCTCAGAATCGTCGACCTTAAAGAGGCTGTTTTGTAGTGTGCCACTGCTTGTATGATCAATTTCATGACCGAGGGCCGTCATGCGTTCAACAAAAGTCTGTAGACGTCGAGGATTGGGGGCAGGCTGTCGGCGCAGGAGAGCCTTCTCAGGAAGCCCCTGGGCCAAGCGCTGGGCAACATGGGCGTTGGCCTTATGCACTAGCTCCTCAACAAGTTCAGTAGCCGTGCTCGAGTCAAAGATGTTGTGCTTGACGGGAATATTTTCGTCATCCAGCTGCTGAAGGAGACGGAGGGGCGCAATGGGCTCGCCACCAGCACCGAGACGTGCCTCACGGAACTTTTGGGTAATGAACTATACTATAGTTAGTAAATTCATGATCTCCTCGTTTGATGTATTTTTCTTACGTTGAGGATTCGAATATCCTCTGCTTGGACAACTTCGTGCTCGAACCCAGTCCGACCGGAAAGCGCGTCGTCGATTTGGGCAAGCGACAGCTTGCCGCCGCTCTGAACGATACCTTTTCCGACCCAGGCATCGCCTTCCGCAACAGCACCGTTATGTGGGTTGACGTGGAAGACGACACTGACAGTCAGGCGGTCCTCCTTAGGAGTCAGCGAGCAAATCTCACTCGAGAGCTTAGATGGCAGCAGCGCGCAGAACCTGTTGATAAGATGCACCGCGGTACCGCGCTTCTTAGCCTCACGGTCAACTAGAGAGTTTGGCTTGACGAAGTGCGTGACATCTGGCACGTGGATGCCAACCTCGATCTTGCCATCTGGCAATGACTTTACGTGAACTCCATTGCCGAGCTCGTCAGAGCCGTCAATATCAAGGGTGAAAACCTTTTCGTCCCGGAAGTCTCGGCGAGCCGTAATAGCAGCCTCATCTTCCTTTGCAATCGCCCAGTCTTGAAGGCCAACGCTACGCAAGACGGCCTCAGAAAACTCGTCAGACGCGAAGTTGTTGTCACGAAGCAGGGCGTCAGTCTCGATCTTAAGATCGCCCATTCTGCCAAGCTTCTCAACGAGAGTGCCGAACGGGTGAAGCGAGGTGATGGGCCAGCGCTTGATGCAGGCCACAAATATTTGATCAGCGTAGTCCTGGTGCTTCTCGACGAAATCGCGAGGGGCTTGCTCGGTGGGGATGGCAATCAACGGGACACGCTTATCGGTCGGCTTGAACCACACGATCTTCGGCTTCTCTTGCGAGCGGCTGTCCTGTTGCCTACCATTGTTGCCGTCTCTGGCGGCACGCTCTGCCTCCTGCTTTTCTTTGGTTGCCTGGCTGCTAGGTCGCAGCAAGCCCAAGGTTCCAGAAAACATTTGGCCTGCCACACGCTCGATCACTGCCACAATGTGACCGGCATACAAAGGCTTCTGTTCGTCATTGATCTCCTCTTCTTCCACAAGGAGAAGACTTTGACCTTCGACTTCAACGTCGTCGTTCTTCTTCTGCGTGGGGCGCTGTCTGAGACTGCCACGGCGGCGAATACCGCCGTCGCCGTTGTCATCACCGTTGTTTCCCTGATTGTTTCCAGCAGTGGATCCAGAACGAGTGTCGGTTATATCCTTGCGCTTCTTCTTCTCTTCCTTCTCGCGCTTCTGAGACCAAACCTCATCCACATCGAGAAGTTCGACAGCAACTAAATCGCCCTCGAGAGCACGATTGCGATCCTTGCTACCGCAGATAAAGATATCTGCATCGAGCAGGCCATCCTGAGTCGAAACGTATGCGTCGCTTCGGTTCTTCTTGTTCACACGAAGAATACCGGACACGAGCTGGCCATCGCCCAGAAGAGCAGGCAGAGTGGCCTGAGGTAGGTAAGGAGTGAATAAAGTCTTGCGCTGCTGCTGTTGAGGCTGCTGGGCGGCCAGCTGAGGTGCATGCTGACTGGCCCCGAGGCCTGCCATGTGCTGGCCATTCATCTGAGCAACCTGGAGCGCTTGCAGCTGGCTGATTTGCATGGGGTTAAGCTGCTGACCGGGAAACATACCCGGAATCATCATCTGGCCCGGGATCTGCATCAGTTGAGGCTGTCCAGGGTACTGGAAAGCACCAATCGACGAGATTGACTGGTGGTTGATCGAGGCACGGTTTCGGTGGCCTGGTTGAAAGCCTTGGGCCAGACCAGTGCCACTAGTTTGATCCTGGCCCTGGGGCTGGGTTTGGTTGCGCCAGTTGCCATCGAAATTGCGGGAGCCGGTGCGAGCATGACCACCACCGCCGCGGCGCGAGAAGTCGCTGTTTTGGCCGACCGAATCAGTAGAGAAGTGGCCACCACGACCGCCACGACCATTGGCGCCGACAGCCATGCTCTGGCTTCGACCATGTGCGCCGCCGCGACCACCACGGTAAGACGAACCCTGTGCAATCTGACTGTCTGCTGGGATCTGGGCGGTGTTGGTACCCTTTGCTTCATCTTCCGGCTTTTCAGCCGAGCCCGAAGCACTTGGAGCAGGGAATTGGAAGCCGGTTGTGGTCCGCTTCTGCTGAGCAATCTCGGCGGCTTTCTTGGCATCGGCCAAGGCCAGCGAGTGACGCCTCTGGTGACCACTACCCGCACTGCCACCTCGGCCTCCACGAGCGCCGGCATTCTCTCTTCCATGACCTTGTGAGTTATCGAAGTTGCCAAAGGCGGATCCAGAAGCCCCCGACGAGGGAGCGGGAGGGGGCCCCATGCCCATGTTTGGTAGGGCCGACTGATTACGGCGATGTGATAATGGTTGTGTTGGGGGGTTCAGGGCCACATTTTGCTGCGGGAGCTGAGTGGGGAACTGAAAGCCTGCCTGCGGTGACATGTTTGCCATGTTAGGCTGTAGGGGGTTGAAAGCACCACCGGGACCCATGGCCTGCGACTGAGGTATCATCCCCATGTTTACATATTGCTGGTGCGTAGCTTGGATTTGCTGTTGTTGCTGTTGGAGCAATTCGATCTGCTGCTGGAGAGCGATCTGCTCCACTGCGGATCGAGAAATGTGGTTAGCATCATGTTGTCACACTGGTAGACGGAGTGACCCCGGAAGACAGAAAAGGGGGTGGGGGAAGTTCGCCAAGATGTAGCAACATATTAACTTAGTCTAGGACAAAATGAACACTTACTGTTACCCGAATTCGCAAACATGCTCATCAATGGGGTGAGCTCTGAAGGGCTCCTGCGGTGGGCAATGTGGAGGCGGCGGCCAGTAGGACCAGGGACGCCTCCAGGCTGAGGCTGCTGTTGCTGCTCCATGATGATGCGGGCGTGGCGTGCGAGCCGCTAGGATGCTGGCGTGGGCTGGCCGATAGATGCACGTCGAGTGCGATACGATATTTTTTTTTTGATCTGTTGATGCGTTGAAGCGTGGTATGCGTTTGCGGGCGACGACAGGCGGGTTGTGAGAGTTTGTTTGGCTGGTCAGATGGAGGCTTGAATTTGGATTCTCTTCAAGCGGTTGCGGGATGCGGTTACGGTTGCTTTTGTGGAGGCGTCGCCAAAGGACAGTTCACGGCAAGATGTCGAATCCAACAAGGTTAATGAAAGATGGGAAATTGTCAAGAGGGAGTGTGTGGGAGAGATGGACGGCAGGGTGAGGGAAGCTGGAAGCATGGAACAGATGATGGGGAGTAAGGAGGGTGCGAGTGAGGAGAAACCCGTCGTGGGTTGTTGATGACGATGAGTAGCTCCAGGAAGGCAGGTCGAGCAAGAAGGTTGCCCCAGGCTCAGCGGACGGGCCACCGCAGCACCACAGCACTTTCAGTTGCTTCCTGGTCCGCAGCAACGCCGGCCTGCTACCGAAAAGGAAAAGTGGAGTCGAGTCCCGCAGTAGGAAGGGTCGATCAGCCCCACTCTCCAGTAGGTTCCAGGCTTTGGGTCCCACTTGCCCTTCGCGCGCACACTCGCCGCTGATGCTGGGAGGCTCTGGGCTGCCCGCTGTTCCGCCCGCTGTTCTGCCCTCGGACCTGCTGTTTTGCTGCACTCGTGAGTCTTTTGGGTAGACAGGCTGAGGCAGTGTGCAAGCAATCCCTGCCGCCGTGAATCGATGGAACGGGCAATTCACCCTAGCAATCCCCGGCGGACACTTCTCAGGGTGCCGGTACGGGCTGTCAGATTCAAAAATGCAGCAGGCAGACTCTACTGTCAATGTGGACACTAGACAACTCTCAATTCGACCGTTGGAGGCGGTGTCTCCCGTTGGCTGGTTTACCTGCAAGCTATGCGGTGCAAGCTGTGGGATACGCAAATCGTAATGATGAGAGAGGCTGGTTGGGTCCCTGGCTGGTGCGCGGCGCATTGCTGGCGCTGTGATAGGCGCCTTTGGGAACACGAGTTTTTCGAATTTGATATGAGGGTTGTGGGATTTAGTTTTTGCTCCTTACTTGATATTTCCCAATTGCACATTGCGTCTCTTTAACCGACGGCGACGATGTGAACTTTGCATGGAAGTTTTACTGACGTGATGGGCCGATAGTGGCAGCATACAAGCTTGCCTCTGAAGCATAGCTGCCCCCGCAGGGGGGAAACGCTGCAAAGACGGGAGAGGCTCTTTGGCGGGTATAAAATGGAGCTAACCAAATTTACTCCGAATTGGTTGATGGAATTGCTGCACCAATATCACAGAATGTTCCACTGCGTGTCCAGCCATGAATGGCTGACATATAAATTCAATATCCATACTCGGGTTAGGGTTGTGAATGGTCCCTGAAATCGGAAAACAAATGGTAGGATTCCATCGAGGTTCAATTGGAAGCATAGGTAGGTAACGGAAAATCTGCGGTCAATGTGCACGGACACCTGAAGCGTGTTAGGTTTATCCGACCTTGGACCGCCAACAAAGACCCATCCTGCCACTTGCGTCGCTGCGCAGCGCGAGGAAAAGGAGCACACCAGGAGGGTGACTCTAGCCACCTCGAATGCTTTGTCCGGAATCAACACCATATTCTCGACAAGTCACTTTCGATCTCCAACACCCAACACCGTCTGAGCGACATGGAATTATAGTGTCACTGAACTCATCCACCTGATACGACAATGGCAGGTTCCTCGCCCCCGCATCGTCAGAGCTGCCAGTGGGCTAGCCCCAACCGATCATCGATCATCGCCGACATCCTTGGTGATGATCGCAACTCCGAGGCGAGGCACAAAAGCCTGCTCGAGTCGGCGAAGAAAGAACACGATCGCGTAAGACTGGAAGCGGAGAGAGTATATCGGCAACATATGCAAAAAGAAGAACAGCAACGTCTACTGGAGGAAAAGCAGCGGATTCTTGAGGCCAAGCGACGCGAGGAGGAAAGGATACGCCTCGAGGAGCACAATGCTGCGGAAAGAACAAGACTCCACGCTCTTAGAGCGAAGAAGATTGAGATGCCACCTACGCCAAAGGAACCCGAACCTCCCAAAGCAACGGCGCCAGCCTCAATTCCTCCTCCCGTACATAGTTCTTCCCAGGCGACCTCCATGAATGGAACCACAGCGCCCCAAGCCCTCCAGACGCCGGCTCTTTTCGGTGGGAACAAACCTACGATTGATTCCCAGCCCGCTACCCACAATTCCTCCGGTGTCCAGAAACCAGGCCCGGCAAGCCAGACGACGGCGGCCATACAAGCGTCCGCGGCTCCCAATGCTAGAGGAAAAGCGCAGAACAATGGTCCCAGCTTACAAACAAAGCCTAGTCAGGCTCCTCAGACTACCCAATCCACTCCTCAACCCTCCACACCGGTTACCCCCGACAGGTACACTGTAATCCACCAGAATCTCAAAATACTGCGGAAGTTTATGATCGAGCAAGCCAAAGCCAACAAGGCGCTTAAGGAGCGCATGGGTGACATGAGGCGGGAGATCAGGAAGTGTGTAGGACAGCTCACTGGTGGCGCTGGCGCGAACCGAATACAGGTATGGGATATCGTGCAATCATTATCACGTCACACATTGGCTAACAGGGAGGTGGTTTGAAGCAAGCGAGCATCATAAACCTTTTGCGTGAGGCATTGGGGAATCAGGTCGGCTCGGCGCCCATGGACCCAAGCCTGTTTATTTTGGGGCCACGGAACCCTGTTCAAGGGGCTCTGCACAATGAACCCCAGCTACCGTCGCTGTTCTTCTACTTGCTGAACATCTTCTCAAAGGCAACAGTATCCCAATTCATCAACGAGGCGGGCGCGAAACCCGAGACGGCTGACCCAGTTGGCGTTTGTATCGCGTTCGTATTCTCCGACCCGGAATTTCTCTGGCGCGGCGCCTCACTTATCGATATTTTGATGGCCAAATTCCGCATCGTATGCCCGGTTCTGTTTGGCTACCGTGGCAACGAAAAGACAGAACAGGGGCGGGCACGCCTTGGGTGGTGGAAAGACAACGGTCACTGGGTCGGCGACCAGCAGCACATGGACCGGATGACGGGACTTGGCGCGGGCTTTGCAGCAGTTTCGCTACGCAAATTTGCCAACTCAAAAAAGGACAACCCGTATCCTCCGCGGTATTACTGGGCGGCCATGGCACGGATTGTGAACACGCCGCCGGCCGAGATGTCCAACACACAGTGTGTTGTGCTGCGATCTATGATTCAGAACTTCGAGCACAAGTTCATTGAATTTTACGGCACTGCTGCCATTGTAGCCCTGCGGATGTGTCTGGTCGAGTTCCCAGCCAGAGCGCCCCAAAAGACACCCGCTGTTGGCTCCCTGGAGGTGCTAGGACAGGTCTTGAAGCGGGACGCCGGCTTGCATCTGTGATAGGGTGGACTAGTCGTTGGGATGTTAGGTCGGCAACGTAGGCTAAGAAGAAAAGATGATTGGGGAACATGAATGAATCGTCAAGGTGGGCACGATTTGTGGCCGGGATAGTGATTAGGAATTCTTGTGGGGTCATTTATGCGGAGTTTCATTCGAGGAAGAGCCAAGGGGTCAATAAGCATGATACAGTTGCGGTTGTTATATTGAGTAGCTAGATATACCCAACATTGCTAGAGCAGGAAAAGCAAAATCCAAACGCCTGATCACGGGACTCGGTGTCCCTTTCTACAATTGCTGTAGGCTGCCTGTGTCGTCTTCATATAGTATACCCACCAATCCCCGCTATAACGCCAAAAGCAAAATCAACAAGACGATTAGTACCACAATCAACACCCCGATACAGCAGCTGCTCAACCTATCCTCGTTGTGCCGCATGACGTAGCGCAGCTTCTCGACGCCCGTCTGCAATCGCCCGCCCACCAGGTCCGCCAGGTTGTCCACCACCTCGAGCATCTCATGCTGCTCCTCGAGCTCGCGGCCCATGTCGTCGGCCTGCCGCCGCAGATTTCCCACCGTTTGGAATACCCCGTCGAGGTGCGTGTCCTGCTCGCGCATCATGACCTGTTGCTGTTGCTGCTCAAACTCGGCCGCATAGTCGTCGTTGCCGTCTTGGTCATCGTTGGTGTCGCCGTCGGCAATGGCAAAGGCGCTTGGGTCGGGGAGGTCGGTGTTGGTGGTCCCGGGGGCGTTGCGCCTGCTTCCGGTGGTGGGGATGCGCGAGGCGAGCTCCTCGCGCATGTTCTCCACCTCGCCGCCGACATCCTGCACCAGCCGCTTGCGCCGGGTTACTTCGGTTGCGTTGAGCCCGTATTGCGAGGGGTTGGACTCGACGGCCTTGACTGAGGCGACCAGGTCGGCTAGGTCTTCGGCGAGAAGAGCAAGGGCGGCTTCGAGGTCGGCGCGGGCCGAGGCTAGCTCGGGCGAGCTAGCATTCGTTGCGAGGGAGCGGATTCGGAGGTACGAGGTGAAGAGAGGGCGGGTGGATTGCAGCTGGGTGAGGACATCTCTGTGACGGCGTGTTAGTAATACTGGCTGTGGGGTGGTAGGTAGGACAGACGAACTGTTGGACCTGGAGGAAGGGGTCCTCCTCATGTGAAGACGACATCCTGCAGCCAGGGGAATGGTCGGTGTCACGTTATGGGGTACGATGTCGCGTCAGAAAAGGAGCGAGATCTAAGCATAGCGGCCTGACGAAGCGGCTTGTCGCTGGGATCCCGAAGTTTGGTGGAATGGGAATCCAGAAGAGTTTCGTTGAAAGGTGACTTGGCTGGAGGATGACGTTGCTTCAGCGTGCCAAAGGGGTTCCCCAACTGTCAGTGTTCCAATGCGCTAGCCACGGCCGCTGCAGCGGGCTCATTGGCACTGGGCCTACCTTGGGGGGTGAGTATAGTGCAGCCCTCCATTCAGTTGGCTCCTGAGGTGCGGCGCTTGGTGCCCCGCTGTCATGCAACTTACCCCCCGAAAGCCCCTGTTTTGCCCGCGCAGTGGACGGAAGGAGGCTGGAAGCTCGATTGCGGGTGAAGGTGAAACGTAGCTTCAACGATTGATTATTAGCAGCGCCGCTGGCCCTTTTTCTTGCCAGCGCCCCTCCTTCGCCTTTTCCAATTGACTTGGAATCCATCCAAGCCTCTATCCCATCTCGCTACCGCATCGCGATACCAACCTGTTCAAGATGTTTAACGTTCGGCGGCTTTTCCTGGCCGTCACGCTGCTTCTCAGCGTGAGCGTGCTCTTCTTCTCGCAGACCGCTGCTGCTGCTAAGGGGCCCAAGATCACCCACAAGGTCTACTTCGACATCACTCAGGGCGATGAGCCCATTGGTCGTATCGTCATTGGCCTCTACGGCAAGACCGTCCCCAAGACGGTTGAGAACTTCCGCGCTCTGGCCACTGGCGAGAAGGGCTTCGGCTATGAGGGCTCTTCCTTCCACCGCGTCATCAAGCAGTTCATGATCCAGGGTGGTGACTTCACCAAGGGCGACGGCACTGGTGGCAAGTCCAGTATGTATTTTCCCTAGACTTTGGCATTGACGGGCTGGGGTTCTAACACGTTTACTACAGTCTATGGCGAGAAGTTCGCCGACGAGAACTTTAAGCTCAAGCACTCCAAGAAGGGCCTCCTCTCCATGGCTAACGCCGGCCGGGACACCAACGGCTCCCAGTTTTTCATCACCACTGTTGTCACCAGGTATGTTTAACCCATGAGCGGACACGCGTTTCCCTACTGCTGAGTCCTATGCTGACATGATCTTCTGTGCAGCTGGCTCGATGGCAAGCACGTCGTCTTCGGCGAGGTTCTCGAGGGCTTTGAGATTGTGGAGAAGATCGAGGCCGCCCCGACCCAGGCAGGTGACAAGCCGACCAAGCAGGTCAAGATTGCCAAGAGTGGGGAGTTGGAGGTGCCCCCTGAAGGTATTCACGTGGAGCTTTAAAATCCTGTCTTTTGCACCCCTTCCAGCGTTGAACGGTGGCGAGGAGAAAATTAAAGATGGCGTCGTGTTGTATATGACCCCATTTGCAAAGCATATGCACTGTTATTCTTCTTACTTTCCGCTGAACCGCGGCTTTGAGATATTGATGTGCTGATCATTTCGGTCTCCGCTCCTCCCACACTATAGACCTGTACGGCTCGGCAGAATGGGCATCTGGAGTCTCAGATGAGGAGACTCTTATTGGCAGCGACAACCACCAGGCAGTCGTCGAGCACCCCGATGAGGGCGCCGCTGTCTTGGGAAAGGTCTTCTTCTTCGGCGTCATCGTGGCCGCTGTGGCAATCTACTTACGTATATCCAGGGGCCGTAATCCCCGCGACGGCATTATCGGGCACGAAAAGACGATGGTTTAGGGGGTTGAGGTGAGGGCAACTGTGTAACGGGAGTGTGTACACGGGTAAGGATATAGAGGCTTAAGGAGACTAGGCGTAAGGACTATGGGCTGTAAATGAGAGGAAGGTAAGTGTAAGCCATTAACCAGAGCAGAATAATAAGTGGCGTTTGGCTCTCCAAGTAGTTTCGTACCAGCCATTGCGAGTATGTGGATCGCACCCGAAGCAGAACACTTTACTGTCCGTCTGGGAATAGCTGCCTTTCCATTTCAGGGGCGCTGCTTCTTCAATCGCTGTCTCGTTCTGAACTGCTACTTACTACCTCAACCTTTTTTCTAGAATGCTCGTGCAGTAGTTTCGAGATCTCACCCACCTACATTTCAAGTTACCGACTGGGAAGTTGTGGTGTCGATGGGGCATCACGTGGACCCCATATTCTCGTCTCCAATATTTTTGAAACTCTGCACCAAGCGGCACCCTAACCACTCGGGCACTGGGATTTCAACATTGAGAAATATCACCCTAAAAAAGAAACAGGAAACTAGAAAAAATGAAGGTTCTCACTCTCAACTTCCTGACTTGCGCAGTCAAGACGTGCAAGGCCTCTAACGACTCATTTCCTCTGCACCCCAAGGACGCCGAGCTCGCAAAAGACGGTGTTGAGATCAACCCGCAGCTGTTAGTCAACGTGCTGCCCCGCATCGACTGGACCGCGCTGCGAACGACTTCGACAGAGGTATGCCTTGTATTTTTGAAACCCTGTTTTCACGTTAAGGCCAGCCTGTTCCCGATTGCTGCTCGCCTTCCCCATCCATGCACAAGCCCATCATGAAACCCCTGACCATACACCAACCCACGCACCTCCTAGTCTCATGGCCTCGAAGCGTGGGGCGAAACAGATCTTACTGACATTCTCAACCAGCTTGGCTTTCCTGCGCTGCCTGAGCAACCCCCCACCGCGGAGGACCTGACCTCAGATGAGAAGATGCTGCAAGAGCTGCACACACTCCTCCTTGAGACGCAGATGCTTGAGGGCAAGCTTGTTTGCGGGCACTGCGGGCATGAATATGCGGTACGGGAAGGTATCGCCAACTTCCTCCTGCCTAGTCATCTCGTATGACACGGCCAGGCGCATTAAGGATTACGGCGAGGCTAGCTGCTGTTTTCACGGCGTTTTTATGACCTGGACAGGAGTTATGGGCGTGGATAAAAAGTGACATATATCTTTCCTTTTAAGATGATGTCTACTTGCACCCAGAGATGGAATTACATGTGTGAGGGACCAAGATGAACCAAGACGAAGAACCATTCATTTTCAGTGTTGGATGATGGTAAGCCCCAACGCATTGATATCTCGCATACAAGTCAACTTCCTAAACAACAGAGTGCCCGAGGGTGTCAATGCTCTAGTGATCCCACAATTAATATGCCCAAGCCTCCATGAACTCCAACCCCGATTCAAATATATGCTACAGTCCCTCGGAGTCAACAACGCGCCAGGAGCAACACCCCCGCATCCCAGATTTACAAACAGACTGATCCGCAGTTTACGGCTTCCTCTGTGCAGCAGGCCCATTCTCCTTGTCAAACGCGCCATATGAGACCTCTAAGCTTGCGAGGGCCTTCAGGCCGACGGTAAGGATCGAAAGGATGACCACAAGAGCAATGAGGGCCATAAAGATGCCTAAAACTCAAGCATTAGCACAATCATTAAGGGCAACATTAGGCATTGCCAAAGCGCAGGGAAACTTACCAGGGGTGAAGAACTGGTACTTCTCGAACAGCGGCAAGTGTCTCGTCGAGTTCGACGCCCTCTGGCCGATAAAGACGCGTTTCTTTTCCACGTGGCGCTTGAGGTCCGTATGAACCGCCTCCATAAATTCAGGCTCGTACGTCTGGAACTCGTTGGGGTCGGAGAACAATATAACAGTCCAGTCACTGTCCAATGTGTCCAGCAGCCGTCCCAGCTCGTGATCTAAACAACTTTGCATCAGCGGCCTAGTAAGAGAGACCCACCCTACCTCGAGGGACTTACCGTTGTCAGCCACGACCTCCTGTCGCTTGTCCATCTCTTTCAGGCCGGGCAAGTGCGCCAACTCCACCCTCTCCACGCTGGCGGCCTTGCCCTGCTCGGCGCACGTCGCGGCGATGTAGTCGGCCAGCGCAGTGCCCGACAACTGCCCGATAACCTCGGAGATGGTGTAGCCAAACTTCGTCTTGAAAATGTCTTGGGCGACGCGAGCCAGGTTGGGCATATGCCACTTGCCGCCAGGGCCTGCATCGCGAATATCAGCGTAGTGAGTGTTCGGCTGCGAGACGAGGATGTAACGGCCCGTGGGGCATTCTTGGAGGATCCGCTTGGCTTCGGCAAGGGCCTGCTTGCTGGTCAGGAGATTGGTTCCGTCGTGTGGGTAGCTTGAGATTCTGGGGGCGGGAGGTGTGAGATTAGCATGTTGTTCGACGACAGACGGGTGGGAGAGGGATTAGGAGGTTTACGACTTACGAGTTGGAGGATGAGAAGATGATCAATGGCGATGAGTCTGAGAAGGCTTGCACGGCTGCCGTGCAAGCTAGTAGTGTGGCGGTTAGGGAGAGCTGCATGTTTGCGGATGCTGAGCTCTGTCGTGGGCGATTTCGATTGCGAGATGTTCCTCTCGTGGAGTTGGAGCTTTGCTATCGCCTGCGCGTACGCAAGGGGACGCCGAGTGCTGGCTGCTGCGAAGAGCGGTGAGAGGGGGCAGAATTAGGGACCCGGGTAGTTCCTGCTTTCAAGGTTCACAGGGGGGGTCCCGACTGTGAAATTTACAGTAGCTTTTACAGCGGCTACAACATTCTGTTCAGCATTTGATCCCCGGGTAGCAAACAAGATGTTTGCACAACCGAGGCCAAAGAAGAGCGCCCTTGGGCATGCGCCAACGAAGAGGAAAACCCATGCGATCGAGGAGATCTCATTTGACAAAGAAGCTCGTACCGAGTACCTCAGCGGCTTTCGAAAGCGAAAACTGGCGCGAATCAAGGAGGCACAAGCGATCGCGGCCGTCCAAGCTAGGGAAGAGAAAATCCAAGTGAGAAAACAGGTATGTGAAATCCGGGCATCTAAACGCCCACTAAACCTTTCGTTTCTTCTTCCCTTGCTTACTGGTTGGTTGGCTCCAGGTCAGAGACGAGCGAAAACAAGCGGTCGAGGATCATGTCCAAATGGTTCACAGACTTCTCCGAGAAGCTCGGGAGGCTGGCGCAGATGAACATTTGAAAAACAAGGATGACTCGGACGAAGAATGGGGAGGCTTGGACGACCAGGTTGCGCCAGAACCACCCCTCGACATGGAAGAAGAGTACATCGACGAGGATCGTTACACAACAGTCACAGTGGAGGCAGTGAGTGTGGATCGGGACGGCCTACACAAACCAGAAGCCGAGCCAGAAGAAAACGAAGACGGTGCTGCTACGGAAGGCAGTGCAAAGCCTGGCGACGGAGAGGGGGAGGCCGAGAAAAAGGGTGGCAAAGAGTGGCCAAAGAAGAAGAAGAAGAAAGCATTCCGATACGAGAACAAGTTTGAGAGGAAGCTAGAGCAAACGAAGCAACGAGCCAAGCGGGATAAGAGGTAGTCGGGGAGCATATGCACCCCAAGACGTGAATTGACAGAATTCCAAGCCAATGCTCCCACTGATCGGTTGACCGACCTTGGGGCAAACTTGCTCAATAAAGTAGCAACACTAAGTAATAGGAGGTATCGGGCACTGGGCCTTTCCACATCCTTTCTCCCCAAGTCCATCCATACGAAACGTACGAGACGTCAAAATCTAAGCCGAAAGCCACGACTCGGTGGTGCTGTGATAAAACCGCGAATAAAACCCCCCAAACAGACGCCCTGTGAGTGACGCTTAGATGTTGCCAATCTCCTGCTGGAAGTCCTCGAGCTCCTTCTGCACAGCGGAATACTTCTTGGCCATCTCCTCGTACTTGGACTCCCAGCCGTCGCGCTCGGCCTCCAGGGCCTGAACCTTGCGCTCAAAATGTCCGGCCTTGACGTCGGTCTGTCGGAGCCTATGAAAGACATGTCAGCACCATATCCCAAAACCCAGACCGACCAAGCAAACTCGGGCGGGATCAAGAAGGCGGCCAGAAAGCCTGTGTCGTGATGACTTACTTCTCATTTGCCTCGCGCAGGGTCTTATCGGCTACCTCGGCCTCTTCCTCGAGCAGCGCTATTTTGCGGGCCAATGCCTCGTTCTGAGCGCCATGACCCTGGCCCTCATCAGCGCTCTTCTTCAACTCGTTGATCTTGGTTTCCAGCTTCTCGACTTCGCCTTCGAGTACGCTGTTCCGGTGAGACAGGGACGTCACTTCTTGTTCCTTGGTGAGAGTTTCCTGCTCGAGCGCCTTGACCTTGGACTGGAGCTCTTCGACCTTGGACGATGATTCCTCAGCCTCCAGGCGGAGCTGGTTCATTTTCTGTTCAAACGCATCGTGCTGTTAGTGATGTGGACAACAGGGGGGCGGATAAAAAAGATAGAAATCATATTCCGGCGTCTTGGGGAATAGTAAGTACAAGATAGCTATCGGCCTGGCGTCGTGTGGTGTTGCGTGTGCTTCGCCTAGGAGGGGTGCCCAGCATGGTGGGGTACAAACAGGGGTCTAGCTCAGGGGATATTAAACTCACCTCCTTGATGCGGTCCATGGCGTCGGTGGGCTTGCGAAGCAAGGTATCAGTTTGGGAAAGAGGACGGAGGTTGAGATGCACAGGTTGTAAGAAGAGCAGAATCCAGCGCGCTGTCAGGTTTGGGAGGGGAGAAAGAAGGATGTAGAAAGGTCGCAGGCAGTGATGGTGGGTTTGGAAATGACAGGTGCCCCTCCTTCCCCGTTTCGATTTGTTCAGCGGGTGACGGTCACTTGTCTGATCTTCAAGGCCCGGCTAAAGGTGGGGCAACTTCAGCTTAGGCCGTTGCTGTGTCAACCAGGCTCCATTTCTTTTCCCAGAAACACGCCCAACAAACGCGAGCCAGGCTTGCCGACCCCCTGCAACGTGCCTCAATCCACCCTCATTCATCCACCAAAACGTCAAACTATCGACTTTCCGTCCTTTCAAATTGCCATCTGAGAGGCGGTCCCCAGAGCTCTGTCACGATGTTGGCGACTCATCACAACCAAGAAAATGTCTACACTCATCAGACTGGTGCCTCTAAGCAGCAGCTGCAGGCCAAGACCCCGGGCGCTCGCTACCCGAAGACGCCGCTCAAAGTACCGCTCAATGATGAGAACACGCATCACGGATTCGGCGGAAAGAGCGTTCTCAGGACGAAAGGGAACAATGAGAATATTGTGACGATAGGAAGGGGGGGCAAGTCCGGTAAGGCGAATATGGTGACACCAGCAGGTATGTGAGCGCGTTTCTGTGGTGTTCTCAATTGACGCTGATACTGTTTGCTTTGATAGGGTCTCGAACAGTTCGAGCGCCGCTTGGTAACAAGACAACAAATGCCAAGGCCAAAGCGACGCAGCAGGCCAGTGGTGTCAAGGACATTGTGAGCAAGTTTGAGAAGACGATAATCAACCCGGGCACCACTGCGAGACCAAAGCAGGCTGCTCCCCAGGTCGAATCCTCGAAGCTGGAAGTGCACACGGACAGAAGTCCTCTTGATGACGACGAGGACGTAGAGTATGCACCGCCGAATCAGAAGGATATACCTTATCAGTCCGACATACTCCCTGAAGGTGGCCTGACTTTTGAGGGTCTGAAGCCGGAAAACATGTTCAAGGGCTATTACCAATACTACTTCAACCAGGTGGACGACAATGGAATGTCAGCTAAGGAGCGGGAAATGGAAGAGCAACGACAGAAGACCTTCAAGCGTGGAGATGAGCAAATCATGAAGGATATGGAGGAGTTCGACTGGAGTGTTGGTGATGTGCCTAGCAGCAAGGATTTCTTCAAGGTGAAGAAAGACGCCACTGGCCCGGAGGCAGTGTCCGAGACCAAGAAGACAACGCGAATGGTCACCAAGCCCCCTACGACCATTGCATCGAGAAGCGCGGCTGCGGCCCTCGCCATGCCTTCCAAGCCTCGAAGCACCTCTCAGACAAGATTGGCCAGACCGAATGTTGCACCTGCAACCAAGCCTCGCTCATTCCTAGCGTCGCGGCAAAAGCCAGCGCAGACAGCGGTTATTCAACCTACTACCTCGTCTCGCGAGCGGGTAACGGCAGCTGCAGCATCCCGAAGCACGTTGGGATATAGCAAAGGCCGATCTGCTGTGTCTGTCGTCTATGGACGCAATGAACCAGTCACCCGCCAAGCCGAGGCTCCTATAAAGACCCCTCGTGCGCTGACACGCTCTTTGAGTACAATGTCCTCGGGATCAGATACCACGATTACCCCAGCACGTTTCGCTCAAACCCAAGTCTCACAGGACTGGAAGAAACCCGAGTTTCTTTCCATCTTCGACCTCCAAGAGGATGACGACGGTAATCTGGGCAACGCACCTGCACTCGACGACTTTGATGATGACTTTCAACTCTCCACGGATTTTTAGATTGCTATTTTGCGATCGGCTGGGCTTTCTGGCGTTTGGGAAAGGCGTTGGGAACAATAAGTACACATGTTTTGTTAATTCGGAATTGGCTTTGTTCGGCAGATTTGGTAATGGATGGATCCGGAGGAGGCGGTTTTGCGGAATGCCGATGCATCATGAATACCGTCGGCAATTGTCTTGACAAAGGGATGTTGCGAAGGAATGGGGTGTCTTTTTATTGGCATCAACCATTATAGTATTTCTTGCATGTAGAATAGTTGCTGTGGACAGCGCCTCCGGGCGCAACACTGTACCAATCCGGTCACTGTTAGTGTTAATTGAACTTGCCAAACTTGCGACTGTAAATACTTTCCCAATTCATAGTTCTATCTCATGAGCTTTAAATGGCACAGCTTAGTGCATAACCATGCCTCAAAGAGAAGTACTGCATCCCTTAGAAAGCCCTTCCAGTATTGATAACGGCATTTCTCTTATTGCAAAAGTCAATTTGGATTTCATAAGGCTTTCCTAGTATTCGAAAAAGGTCAATTTGGTACTTTAAACGGTCTTTCCCATGCCGTAAAGAGGTATTCTTTCTCACAATCATATGTAGCTTCAAAGTCTCACACCAACAAATAAACAAGGGTTGGATTGTAAATGGCACAGTGCATTACTATGCCTCCGGAAATATTTAAATAGTGCGCCCCTCTTCGGACTCCAATGGCATTTTCCGTGACGCATGCGTCCCCTATCCTTCGCATCTCAAAACATTTGCAGGAGAAAATAAAAAGGCTGGTATCCAACCAACACGTCTGGCAAGCCACAGATGCACACCCCGCCCCATTCTTTTTGAGGCGAGAGGTCCAGGGAGCAGAGCGCAGCACTTTTTTTTTCCCAATAACGCACAGGCCACCTTGCCAAAGGCTGGAACCGAGAATTAGCAGTGCCGGTTTGGGTTTAGCCATCCATCGCTCGCGAATTCATTATCATGCTTGATGGAACTCCTTGAACAACACTTCAAACCTTCGACTTCGCTCGAGCCCGCGGCCGAATTTTCACATCACAAATCCGCCTCCTCCGCGCGTTTCGCGTCATCAGCACAGGCGACCCAGCATTGCACCTCATTTGCCCCTCTGCCTCGTTTTTTTGCTCTACAGGAGACCCGCAAGCAGCCGTCGTCGCTGGCCCATTTTCCCCCCGGCACGCCTTGATCGGCAAAGGTCTGTCGCGTGGTCGCTCCATGCGCGCGTAATTCTGCCGCCTCAAAAGCAACGCCAGGCCATCGACACACATGCATGGTGTTTTCCAGCATCGCCGACACGAGATATGATGGTTGGAGGACGGTGGCCGCGGTAGACATCCCCCCATTCTCGCAATGACTCGGCCTCCTGGTGCGAGTTTCGCCCAGTTCTTCCCTGCCGCGCCGCGGGCTGCCAGGGACAGAGCCGTGGAGCGCGAGAGGGCACGCATGAAGACTCAAGAGTCGCCATCCATCCACCCAGTTGACGCCAACGGCCACCGCACTCCCTCGAACGCTTCAGCTTCGAGGGCAGACGAGCGCGCTGATCACGGCTCCGGCCTTTCCTCCAAGTCCTACCCGAATGGCTCCGTCGCCGAGGCGGCAAACCCTCCACCTGATGATACCGAGTCGCTTTCCGGGGATACTCTCACCACAGAGGGCTCGGCGAGTTCTCACGCGAGCACCGCCTCGTCCGTGTTCAGTGCTACTAACCAGCAGAACGCCATGGCCACAATGAGAAACTCAACAACATATCTAACATCTCTCACAACCATCGACTCCCCGACTTCGTCACATATCTCTGCCGTACCCCCCTCCAAGGCGCATTCGACCACCCCGCATACCGCCGACGTACCCAACGGACTGATCAATGACACGCTCACTGCTCTGCCCAGCGGCACCGAACGCGTACCTGCCCGAGACCCAAATCGCTCGATTAAGTGCGTCAAGTGCATATATGACCCTCTCGTGGACACCAAGATCTCGAGTGCCGAGAGGAGGAAGGCAGCCCCGAAGTTCAAGGAGTTTGGATCGGTACGTATAATGAATACTCATACACTGAGGGGGGAGCGTCATCTTTGTTGTGAACCATTTGGCTAATACCGCGCAATAGGCCGACGAAGATGACGATCCCCCCTCAGATCCGCGCCTTGCTAAGGGCGGTATACTCAACTACATCAACGTCGACTTCCACCTTCCCCGGGCCCGGTTACGCCATGCGATGTACAATCTGAGGCCGTATAAGTATGATCCCAAGACCTCTGTCGGCCCTGGGCCACCTACACAAATCGTTGTGACTGGCTTCAATCCCTTGATTGCCTTCCCCAAGGTTGTAACCGTGTTTGCCCAATTTGGCGACATCGCCGAGAGCAGCAACAAAATGCACCCGGAGACAGGAAGCTACCTCGGATTTGCTACATTTCGCTACAAAGACTCAAAGCCAAGCCAGAAGCGGCCGATATCAATCAGCGCCCACGATGCCGCAAAGCGCGCAATCAGGGAAATGCATGGGAAGAGAATTGAGTCCAACCAAGTTCGCGTCGAGTACGATCCGGATGGTCGTAGAAGCTTGCGCATGATGGAGGAAGTCCTCAAACAAGGCAAAGAAGAGTCGCAGATACTAGTCCTTGGCCCCAAGATTCCTACCGGCCCGCGATCGAAGGACGTCCTACCAGGCCCTCCCCCGACAGCGCCCAAAGGACCTGCAGCACACCGGGCGACGCAGGCCGGTCCAGAGGCGCCTTGGCCCCTACCGAAGCCCAGAGCCCAAGGCGTAATTGAGGCCGAGCCCATTATCACTCGTATCAAGCGCGAGCCCTTTATCTTCGTTGGTCACGAGCATGTCCCCGTCATGCACACCATAGTAGCCCACATGAAGAAGCGGCTCAAGACCTACACATTTGAGGATATCCGTACTGACAGGACTGGCTACTATATTGTGTTCCGCGATAATAGTCATGGACGGGTAGAGGCGGAGCGATGCTTTCTATCGGCTAATAAGACGGCGTTTTTTACCTATAAGATGACCATGGAGTTTCATCCCTACGGGACAATGGGAAAGAGCTCGCACGCATCGCCTACACCGCACACTTCTCACGACGAACTACGGCGATTTAGTCGCAGCTCTGAAGTGAGACCTGTCACTGAGATTCGCCAAAGGGATGAGCAGGAAAGGCGTCGGCGGGAAGAAGAAGCAGATCTTGAAGAGGAAAAGAAACAAAGGGCCAAGAACTTCGACCCGGTATTAGAGGCTTGTGAAGTTTCGCGACGGGATGTTATGGACCAAGTCATAAGGGACTTCCGTACCAAAACCGTTGCTGCCCTGCTCTACAAGTTCCTCGACCCTGCCAACCATGTCGCCAAGCGACGCAAGCTCAACATTGATGATCACCACAACTCAAAGCTTCCTTCTTTTGTCTTTGATGACCACGAAGACAAATCTCCCATCGGCACTCCAAATTCCAGAGCCGACCCAATAGAGCGACGCACCGCTCGTCTGGATGTGTCCTCTCTGCCTCGCATCCGCAAGGTCAAGAATGCCGGACTGAACACTCGAAAGTATGGTTTCAATGATCCGTTTGCCCGACAGCGCGCGCCAACTAGGCGCCACGCGTTCCGCTCACTTCATCATCGCCTGAGAGGTGACAGTGATGATGAGTCGGAGGACGAGACGGAGAACCGAGACTCTCTGGGACGAGATACAGAGGAGCCCGAATCACGACCTCGAAGTCGTATGAGTACGGATGACGAGGTTATGAAGGATGACTACGCATCATGGGGTCCTGTTGAGGATGATTCTATGACGGAGGCTAGCTTCGCACTCAACGACAATTCGCTGCTACCGAAGAAGAGGAAACTCGATATCCCATTAGAGACGGCTATTAAACGACAGAAAAAGAGTGATGAGGAACTATTTGGTGTGACTATTGATCGCATCGAAGAAGTGTTTGTCTCCAGGGGAGAATCCCCCGAAGACATCATTCTTCCCGACGTTGAAGGCGAAGAAAAGGACACGGACAGCTCCCGAATGCCCACGCCTGTGCCGCAGGGGCTCAAGGGTAAGAAGAAGCCTACGAAAACTAAAAAGAAATCCAAAAAGCAGATTTTTGAGGAGCGAGAGGCCCTTAAAAAGCAGCAGCAAGATATTTTCGAGAAAGAGGCGCGCCAATCTCAGGATACCCAAGATATCGAGCCAACGCCAGATGCTGAGCCTGAGCCTGAACAAGAGGCGCAACCTGAACCCGAACTTGAAAAGCCAGAGGTGAAAGAATTACCAAGTGACAAACCTGACCTGGACGAGAATCTATATCCTTCTTCCAAAACTTCGGCTCTTGTCCTCCCGCCGGACTTCACTCTCGATGTGGCCGCGTTCCAGCGGATGCCGCTTCTTGACAATGATCATCCTGATCTCAATAAACTCCGGAAGAAGTTCGGGACGAGTAAGATTGGCGATGCCGAACTCTGGCTGTGGAGGCGAGACCGACTCCGAGAGCTGAACTCGGCCGGTGGGGCGGCCGAATCCCCGGTGCGAATAGAAGGCTACTATGTGCTCAATTCGACAGGGTCCGCTAGAACGGAAGGTGTGAAGAAAATTCTCAACTCTGAGAAGTCCAAATATCTTCCTCACCACATTAAAGTCAAGAGGGCGCGGGAGGAGCGCCAGGCGAATGCTGGAAAGAATGTGAAGGATACCGCAGCTGCTGCTGCAGAAGCTTCCAGACTTGCCGCCGCCGAGAGTCTCGTTGCAAAGGGTAACTCGCGCGCCAACCGGGTCAATAACCGCCGGTTTGTTGCGGACCTCAATGATCAGAGAAAGACACTCGGTCAGGATTCGGACGTGCTGCGGTTCAATCAGCTAAAGAAGCGGAAGAAGCCTGTGAAGTTTGCCCGGTCTGCCATTCACAATTGGGGATTATATGCTATGGAGAACATCCCCAAGGACGACATGATCATCGAGTATGTGGGTGAGGAGGTTCGGCAGCAGATTGCAGAACTCCGCGAAAACCGGTACCTTAAGAGCGGTATTGGCAGCAGCTACCTCTTCCGCATAGACGATAACACCGTCATTGACGCGACGAAGAAGGGAGGCATTGCTCGGTTCATCAACCACAGCTGCATGCCTAACTGCACAGCCAAGATCATCAAAGTGGAGGGTAGCAAGCGAATTGTTATCTATGCTCTACGAGACATTGCGCAGAGTATGTATAGCCGCTTAGCCTGTTGGAGACGAGTTAACTAACAAGCCCGCAGACGAGGAGTTGACGTACGACTACAAGTTTGAGCGCGAGATTGGTAGCCTGGACCGCATTCCGTGCTTATGCGGGACGGCAGCATGCAAAGGATTTCTCAACTAATCGTTTAATGTCTTTGGCTCTGCGGGGAGCAGTACTGCTAGGGTTGCAGATACTACTCGTAATGCAATTGGCCATGATGACAGTGATGGGCGGCGGGTTTATTTGGGCGGGCTTAAAGCATTTACAGAGCGACTAATTTCCCACGCCTTTTATTTGGATCTGGAGTCTTCCGCCATGTTGAAGAGGTGGCTCGGGTCTTATATACTTGCATTGCAATGGTGCGGGTTTGGGCGGGTTGGCGGCTGAGGGTCATCACAGCGGAAAAAAGTTGAATTCTTGCTATCATTTTCATCACGACATTCGGACTTGGGCTTGGACCGGCCAGGATCGCCGCGGTGACGTTGTTGTTTTCGGGACGGGGGCGTTTTCGGAACCATAGACAATCACCCCTGATTCGTCTTATTATTATTATTTTTTTGCTTCCCAGGGACAACGGACACGGGTTCTTGTCTGTAGAACGGGGGTTTGGGTCTCGGTCTTCCTCTGCTGGCCCACAGGAGGGCGGTCTCAACGCAAGTAGATATGGATGGGAGAGATGGAGACTGGGGGAGGGAGGGGGTTGGGTCTCAACGCCGAGTTTCAATGTAGCGTAGCGTAGATTCGTCAGGGAGTTGGCGATAAAGAAGACGGCCAGTGCAGGACTGGGTTCGCGATGTACATATCCTGAAGATATCCTGAAGGGCGTTTCGGATTGCTTGGGACGGAGCGCACGGAAGAGGTCGAAAGGGGGTTTTCGAGGGTAGCCTCTTGGCGTTTGCGTCCAAATACATAGAGAATAAGAGGTCACAGTGATGGAGCCAGGTTGGCTCTAGATCTGAGACTTGAGATCAAGCTGCTGGGTTGGTATGTTGGCGCGTCAGCACTTTTTTGCGAATTGTGAACGGTGAAGAGTGTCCCCGCGGCTGCTAAGTCTATACCCAGGCGAGCCAGGCTTACTTCCTGCCTGATATGATGCCCAGGTCACGTCCCCCGCCAACTCGAGGCCATATGCTCCGTCACGTTCGCAACCAGACCTTCCCAACACCAACCGAACTCCACTAGGGAACCTACTCACTTCTCCACTTGGAAACCGCGATTTCGCAAATAAGAAGGCGCTAGGTTTACATGCAATTGGGTTTGCGGCCACGGCTGAGGGTACGGCCATCGCTGGTAGACTTGCTGGTTGGTGGTCGTGGCCGAGGTGAAAGCCACAGCAGCACCAGCGCCAGCGCCAGCGCCAACGCCGCCAGTACTGGTATCAGTCCCAGTAGCCAGCTGCAGGCAACCGCAGCCATCAGGACCACTGCATCATCGCCTCCACCCTCCCCTCCCTCCCCTGCCTCTTCTCCGCACGCCGCGCACACGCACGCGCCCAGGGTTAGGGTCAAGAGGCAACAAGACTCCCAAAGAGAGCTCGCACTTGCACTTGCACTCGAGCAAGCTGCAAACCTTCCGCTCCCACTATCGCCAGCTCCCGCCCCAGCTCCAGCTCCAGCTCCAGCTGCACCACCACTGCACCTCTGCCCTCCCGCGCCGCCATCGCCGGCTCCATCCCCGCCCGCAACCCCTTTGACGCTTATTCTGGAACTCCGGCTGCCTGCAGCTCCTGCGAATCCCGCGTCCGCGCCAATTGCCTCGCCCAAGATGGCTCCCGTATGTCTTCGGTCCCTCGCCCCTGGGAGCTACCCCTCCAGCGGGATATAATGATACTGACACGCCTCGGCCTCAGAAGCAAACAGAGCACGAGAAGGATGTTGCGCACATTGGTACGCCCAGTTTCATTCCTATCGCCTCCTTTTATTACTCACTAACATGCTGTTGACAGGCAAGATCTACTCGGTATCAGGGTGAGTCCCGTCCCCCCAATGCTCGTCTTCACGAGGCACCGCATTCTGCCCTCCCGCCTCCACACTGGGCGATATCTAACACCTCGCCTCCAGGCCCGTCGTTGTCGCTGAGGACATGATTGGTGTTTCTATGTACGAGTTGGTATGGCGCCCCCTGGAATACCCCAGGTATGATGCATGAGGATGTGGGGCTCTCTAGCTAATACGCGGGAATAGGTAAAGGTAGGCCACGACAACCTTGCTGGTGAAGTCATTCGGATCAATGGCGATCAAGCGACTATTCAGGTGTACGAGGAGACGGGTATGATACATCCCCCGAGGCACCCCCCTCCCTTCTCTACCTACTTGCCGTTGCTGACCTACCTCTCTCATAGCTGGCGTCACCGTTGGCGATCCCGTACAGCGGACAGGCAAGCCCCTGTCTGTTGAGCTCGGCCCCGGCCTCCTAAACAACATCTACGATGGTATCCAGCGGCCCCTCCAGAAGATCGCCGAGATGGCCAACAGCATCTACATTCCCCGCGGTATCGCTGCCCCGGCTCTGGATCGCCACACCAAGTGGGACTTCACCCCGACCGCAAAGGTCGGCGACCACCTCTCCGGCGGCGACATTTGGGGAACCGTTTACGAGAACTCGTTCATCACGGTTCACAAGATCCTGTTCCCTCCCCGCGCTCGCGGCACCATCACCAAGATTGCTAGCAAGGGCAGCTACACGGTTGATGAGAAGATTCTCGAGGTCGAGTTCGACGGCAAGAAGACCGAGTACGGCATGATGCAGACCTGGCCAGTGCGAGTGCCCCGCCCTACCACTGAGAAGCATTCGGCTAGCGAGCCCTTCCTCGTCGGTCAGCGCGTGCTGGACGCCCTCTTCCCCTGTGTTCAAGGCGGTACTGTGGCCATCCCGGGCGCTTTCGGATGTGGCAAGACTGTCATCAGTCAGTCCGTCTCCAAGTTCTCCAACAGCGATGTCATTGTCTACGTCGGATGCGGCGAGCGCGGTAACGAGATGGCCGAGGTCTTGAAGGACTTCCCCGAGCTCACCATCGAGGTCGAGGGCCGCCGCGAGCCCATCATGAAGCGCACCACGCTCATTGCCAACACGTCCAATATGCCCGTCGCCGCGCGTGAAGCCTCCATCTACACTGGGATTACTGTGGCCGAGTACTTTCGAGACCAGGGCATGAACGTTGCCATGATGGCTGACTCTTCGTCCCGCTGGGCCGAGGCCCTGAGAGAACTGTCGGGTCGCCTGGGAGAAATGCCTGCTGATCAGGGTTTCCCCGCCTATCTCAGTGCCAAGTTGGCCTCGTTCTACGAGCGCGCCGGAAAGGTGCAGGCGCTCGGCAGCCCCGCTCGCAATGGCAGTGTCAGCATTGTCGGTGCCGTCTCGCCCCCCGGTGGTGATTTCTCGGATCCCGTCACGTCGGCCACGCTGGGTATCGTGCAGGTCTTTTGGGGTCTGGACAAGAAGCTGGCGCAGCGCAAGCATTTCCCGTCGATCAACACGGCCGTCAGCTACAGCAAGTACACGATGATTTTGGACAAGTGGTACGAGAAGGAGTACCCCGAGTTCCCGCGACTGCGCGACCGAATCCGTCAGCTCCTCTCGGACAGCGAGGAGCTCGACCAAGTGGTGCAGCTTGTCGGCAAGTCGGCGCTGTCGGACCCCGACAAGATCACGCTGGACATGGCAACGCTCATCAAGGAGGACTTTTTGCAGCAGAACGGCTATTCGGACTATGACCAGTTCTGTCCAATCTGGAAGACAGAGTGGATGATGAAGCTCATGATGGGCTTCCACGACGAGTCGCAAAAGGCAATTGCTCAGGGCCAAACGTGGGCCAAGGTACGCGAGGCTACCCTCGAGCTGCAGAGCCAGCTGCGGAGTCTCAAGTTCGAGGTGCCAGACGACGGCCAGGACAAGATCACCAAGAAGGTATGTTCGAGTATGTCCCCAGATGAGTGGAATCTAACTAATAGTGATGGGCTCAGTACGAGGCGATTCAACAATCCATGCTTGACAAGTTTGCCGCCGTTGTGGACGAGTAGATTTGCTGTTGGAACTTGTTTTTCGTTCAGCGGGCAGGTATGAAGGGTTGAGTTGAGATTGTGTTGTTGTTGTTTTTTTGTCGCTGTTGCTGTCCGTCTTTCCTCGTTGACTTTTATAGTCTGACTTTGGCAAGTCAGTGTATGGCAATGTACATTTTCGGAAGCCCTGGCGAAGGGGGGAAGGGGAAGCCAGGCGCTTTACATAGACATGAGGCGGCCCGAGGATAAGAAAGGGGCGGAACACCATAGCCGTTGCATCCCAGGTGCTCAGGTTTACCTAAAAAGCTAACATAGCTAGGTAGTGGTGATGCGGAGTGGGGTGTCGTCGGTAGTTTGCATTAAACGAAGAGTATTTCACCTACCTTTAACACTTGGTTTCGCTGGCCACCTTTCTGAGCGTGCAGTGGCATGTTATCCGGGATTGAATTCTAACAATTTCCGTTGATTGCAGACAGCAAATATTAACACCCCTGCCCCGTGCAGCCACTCTAAACTACCAAGATAACGTTGAGTATCTGATCTAAACCTGTTTCCTCTAAGCACAACCAGTGCTATGACATCCTCCTCTCTATCTAAATATGAACCCCCGATGTCAAACGTAATATGTTGAGTAAATATTCACCATGAGTCAGCAAAAATCCGCAGTGGCCCGGCCAGTTTAGTAAACATCTCCTCACGCTCTCCCTCGGCCGTGCTCAAAATGGTAACAGCACCCCCAGCACCAATGCGCCAGACCTCGCGCGCTTCCTCCCCATCGCTCCCCTCCTCAGGCTTCATCTGCTCGTCATCCCAGCGAAACAGGCTCCGAATAGTCACGCTCCAATCGCCCCGACCCGTAGCACACATGTACCCTACCACACCCGAGTACAATCCTCGTTCCTTCCCATCTTCAATCCCCCCCAGAATCTCACAACTCCGCCTCTTAGGTGCCCCCGTCATGCTCCCCGGCGGCAGGCTGGCGGCCAGGACATCCAGCCCGGTATACCTAGTCCCCTCGCTGCGGCCGGCCGCCTCGGGAAGGCGTCCCTCGACGACCGTGACCATCTGGAAGACGCTCTGGTACTCCTCGACGCGCAGCAGGTCGGGCACGCGCACGCGGCCGGCGCCGCAGACGCCGTGCAGGTCGTGGCGCACCAGGTCGACGATCATCAGGTTCTCGGCCTCTTCCTTGGGCACGTGTAGGATGGCCTCGGCCTGGGCCAGGGTGGCGACGCCGCCGCCGCCGCCGGCCGACTTGCGCACCGTCCCCTTCATCGGCCGCATCGAGCAGAGCCCGCCGGCCGAGTAGCGCAGGAAGCGCTCGGGCGAGGCGCTCAGCAGCGTAGCGGCGCCCAGGCGCAAGTACGAGGCGAAGGGGGCCGGCTGGCGCGTCCGCAGCGCTTTGTAGAGGGTCCAGGGGGTCGGCCCGGCGTCGCTGCGCGGGCGGGTGATGGTCGTTTGGTCCGTCAGGCAGAGCTCGTAGGACTCGCCGGCGGCGATGTATTCTTGGCAGAGGGTGACTTTAGATTCGTAGTCCTTAGTAAGCGGTGGCTGGATGGCTATGGTTCGGGACAGGCGTCGGGTCTTGAGGGGGTCTCCTTCTTGGGTTGGAAGGTGTGCAGTAGCGACATGAGCTTGGCGGTTGTGTTTTCCAGCCACGTATCCGTCTCGAGTCTGCGAGACTGGAGTTGCTGGATGCGAACTATGCCCGTCAGATGGTCGATGACAAGGGACTTTGCGACCCAGACCAGACAGACATCCGGACGGTGGTGATGGCGAGAAGTCCCCAGTGAAATACCAATATCGCCGAGACCTTGCTCGTATGTGATGTACCCCATGAAACCGCCGACAAAAGGGGGCGCGGCAGACTCGGAAGCCTCAATGTGTCTCGCTTCGTGGAAACTAGCCACGAACCCCCAGATATCGCCGTAGGGAGCCAGGGGCACTCGCTGAGACAGGCCAGCCGGCAAGCCCTGAGCGCTTGGGAGCCTAACGACGGCGTAGTCGTCCCCGGTGTGGTGCTCAATCCGCAGCGCCTTTTCCAGGCCAGTAGCAACGATGCTATACCGGCCTCGCACGTCGGCTCTCGCCGAAGCGGCAGAAGCAGCGTTGGCAGAGTCCAGAACAATGCGCTCCGAGCCCTCGGGTTCGACGGCCTCGACAATATCGGGAACCTGTATGGCATGCGGTAGGGGAACCGCCATGGAGCGCACCTCGGCGTCCGTTTCGAGGGACTCCCACCACTGTCCGCCGCGGACTCGGTCCCCGCCCATCCCCGACGAGGACAGCCGCGACAGCAGACTCGGCTTGGTCGCATCCCTCGCCAGCAGGGGCCCACCCCCGACTGGTACCCTCCCCCTGGCCTCATTCCACCGGACCGCCTCGCCAAACCAGTTCCTCACGACCCGGTTCCCCTCCTCCTCGGTGCACACCGACTCGGGGTGGTACTGCAGGCCCCAGAACGGCTTGGTCCGGTGCCTCACAGCCATGAGGATCCTCTCCCCGGCCTCCTCTCCCCACGCGAGCGGTACCAACTCGCCCCGGGCCCGCCATCGCCAACCCTCTCCCCCTTCGGCCACGACCCCATCCTGCCCCACATCCGCCCCTAGGCTGTGGTACAGCGTCGCCCGGAACGCGCCCACCCCGGAGAACACGTCGTCCCCGCGGTGCGCGATCCCCCGCACCATGCCGTGCAGTCCGCCCCCCCGCAGCCGGCGCACGCCGCCGCCGCAGCTCACCACCAGGCTCTGGAACCCCAGGCAGATACCCAGGACCGGGACCAGGTCCTCGTCGGCGAGGGCCCAGATGTGGCGCATCAGGCCGACGTCGGCGGGGTGGGCGGGCGAGCCGGGGCCGGGGCCGCAGATGACGGCGGCGTAGCGGGACAACTCGTCGCGGAGGCGTGTTTTGAGGGACTCCTCATTTTCATGTTCATTGGCGGTAGGGGATGAGCAGGAGCCGTCGGGGGTGAGCAGGGGGGAGTCGATGGGGAGGACGAAGACGTCGACGCCGAGGAGGGTGGTGAGCAGGGCGGTGATGTTGTTGGAGAAGGAGTCATAGGCATCCAGGAAGAGGATCCGAGGACGGGGGGTGGTCATTTTGTGTCTCAAAGTGTTGGCGGATGACTGAGTGAGTTTTTTTTTTTTTTTTTTTTTTTCCCTTCTCCCTTTGCCGGCTTTCCTTGTTCCCGCTGAAGCCGTTCGTCCCACTTGGGCTGAACAGCTTAGATTATCGTTCCTGAGTTATCAATCAAGATATTATCTTTAAAGACTTGTGGTTGTTGAACCCATGTCTAATAAAAACAGAGATCCAGTAAGTGGCGGTAACCAATGAATGGCACGTTAACAATGAGTGGCAAAGCTCACATCCCCTAACTTCCCAGCGAAGGCTTTCCTTTGTAAACCCTAACCCTACGCGACGCTTTCTCAACAATGAACCCCCCGTCTCATGATGACCGACACACAGACATTGTTGTCCATCTGATGAAAGCTTGATTAGTCAATGCCAAAGTTCGTCGTGTTTGGCTCTCGGGCCATCAGCCGTGTGCCTCGGACCAAAGGTGAAAACACGACGCCGCCCAAACCAAGCGTATAACCACCCGACTTGTATCATCATGATATACATTAAAAATGCTAAATACTCACGTACCTCATGCTCTTGCTCGTCTATGTAATCCCACCTCATGTTATTTCACACCAACGCTGTCACCAGACCGCCCCTACCGATCCCTCACCAGGACTCTACACCCCCTCCTTGCGTGCCAAATCCTCCTCTCCTTCTTGCCCAACACCGTATCCATCATAGTCTGCGTCTCCGACCGCGGCCGGGTCCTCCTCTTCTCCTCCGCGCTGCTCGGCGTCCACAGCCTCGTCTCCTCGACGCTGGCCGCCACCTCGAATTCGCCGCGGCACAGCGCCGTCACCCCCGTCACCACATCCACGTGCCCCTTGCCGGGCAGCAGCGGCAGCGCCTGTTGCAGCGTGCCGTTCCACGCAAATCTGCGCGTGAAGTCGAGCGCCACGTTGAGTGGCCGCCGGCATAGCGACGGCATGACGCGTAGCGACGGGTAGACCGGCTGGTCGGTGCGGTTGGTGATGCGCACACGTAGCTGGAAGAATTCGTCGACGTAGACGGTGTTCTTGGTTTTCTTGGCCTTGCTCTGGACGGAGGATGCGCTGTCGTCGCCGTCGTCGTCGTCGTCCGAAGGTTCCACGACGGATATCTCGATGCCCAACTCCTCGACCTTGACAGCCTCGATCATGCGCGCCGTCAGACGCATGCTTCGCAGCTCGATTGTTCCGCGCCGTTCCGCGCCCGATATGGCCCGCCAGGACCCTCTGAGCGAGTCCAGGATCTTTTCTCGGTACCAGAATGCCTCGCGGTTAGCTCGCTCCACCTCTGGCGAAATCTTCGAGCTGACGACGAATTGTCGTTGCCGCGAGGGATTAAGAGCCGGTATAAACGCATGAGGATCCTCCAAGTAGACCCGTTTGACCGGGAGTATGACTCTGCTCGTGTTACCCGGTAGTACGTGCTCCTCGACCTTGGCCCCGTCATCAGACTCAAGGTCTACAATCATATTGCTCGGCCACGCATTTCGCAGATCCAGTATCAATAAGCAATGTGTATCTTCCGTAACCTCTGACTCCGCCCGTGCTGGAAAGCCCGTCCGCCTCCACAGTGGCTCCGGGATGCTGCCGTGCAGCGGCAGCACATCTATCCGGGAGACCTCGACACTGGCATTGACAGTAACTGTAAGCTCTTGCGACACCCGACGCGTGTAGAACTTCTCGCCAACTTCGTCGTGCGGAACCCCGAGATGAGCGTAGTCCACCTGGATAAGCCCATTGGTGAGCCCGGGCTTCCCGAGAATCTCAAAGTCAAAAACGGCAGTCTTTCCTGGCGGTATATATCTCTTGCCATCGCCGCGCTTGACCAGCCTGAGAGCCTGCTTTTTTGCCAAGATAAGTTCGTATTCGTAGAGCTCGGTCGGAGTTGCATCGCGGCTACTGAGGGCGGCCTGGAGAGGTTCCTGCGTAGAGTCATGGAAAGAAAACAGCAGAAAGTCAACAGGCGCCGTGGTTGACAGGTTGCGTAGCGTGATGGAAAATGCCTGGCGTTCTCCCTCCAGGATCATAACCGAAGACTGGGGAAGTGTCGAGGACTGGACCACCACCACAGGTTGCTGAGAAATAACGGTGAGCTCGAGAAACTCCGGCTTCAGCCGCTGGGCAGCGGGCGATGGGGCACTGGTGTGTAGGTCAAGCGCGCCAAGACCGATCGACTTCATCTTGGTCTCATCTTCGGGGGCCCACGGCTCGTGGAACAGAGGGAATCTCCTTTCCCGGCAGCCGCGGACCTTGATCCAAGCGCCCGTTACTTTGAGAGCCCCCGCGGATTTGGGTGTTCCCGATATCCTTAATATCTGCGTCCGGTACGGGCCTATAATAGTGCCCTCCACTCCTGATTCAAACTCGGCGCCCTCACTCTCTATCCGGATGCTCTCGACAAACACCTCAATCTCGTAAGGATTCTGAAGCGTAATCCTGAAGCTCGCCGGTTCCCCAGCTATCAAAACATTCTCGATGGCCGCGGTATCGGGCTGCTTCAAAAACGGGTTGTAGATGAACGGGTTGACGTCCTGCGACGTCCTGGCTTTGGCGGCATTCGGTAGGATGCTCTTAGCATGAGGTATAGGGGTCCTCGTTGGCGGCAGCGGCTCGAGCTTGATGCCCCGGAGGAGGAACTCGTCCCAATAGTCAGCCGCCATATTATCGATCCCCAATCGCTTAGACAGGTTCGTCGTCTTGGATATGTTAGCGGCGAGGCGTGTCTGCTCCTCCCTGCTTATCACCGGGTACGCATTCTCGCGCCGCGGGCCAGGAGCGATCCCGCTCCCAGCCGTTCGTAAAAGGTCGCTCGAGTACTTCAGGACTCCAGCGAAATCCGGCAACGCCTCGGAGAAGTTGATGCAAGACCGCAGGATATTGAGCTTGACGTTCCGCATGCCGAAGAACCTCGCTGCAGACTGCCTCTGAATCCTCTCGAGGACACCCGTGTCAGAGTTGTCCAGCTCCTTTGACTCCCCATACTCGCCAACGATCCCATACGTCTTGAGCAGTAGCCCTAAAAATGAACCAATGCCGTGCTCGATATCGCCCTCGCTGAGCTCAAGAGCACCAGCGCCAGTAGCGCCATTGCTTGTCCCGTTCAGCCCATTGAGAGCGACCAGTCCAGCAGCCGGGTGTATGCCAACATCTGCAGCGCCACGTGTCCGCGCCTCCACCAAACCGCTCACCAGGACTGACACGAGCTCTTTAACAACTATTGCCTTTTTCCTTTGCAGGCCTAAGCTCCCTAGTACGGACGCGATACCACCGAGTATCACAATCCGGTCGACCGTGGTCAATAGCTCTGAAGCTGAGGCAGGGAACGCTCGGAAGAGCGAGGCAACAACTTGCGTCCTGGGCGGGATGATATTGAATCTAGGCGAAGATGTCAGCGTCTTCTCGAGCGCCCTACCGGAAACCATCATCTCGATGGACTCCGAGCCGAGCTCGCCGTCGGCGACGTGCAGGGCGGCAAGCACCTTGCAGAACCGGATGACAGCCTCGGAGAGGGGCAGCGGCGGCAGATGCTCCGCTGATACACGCGAGTACAGGCCAATGATGCGCTCGAGCAAGTCGGGCAGGTAGACCTGTAAGTGGCGTAGCCAGCGAGGCTGCTTGGGCAACCTGGCTTCGGCCTCTTGAATCGCAGCTAGGACGCCGGTTCCCTTCTCAGGCGGCGGCATCAACGCGGTTGGGATTTGGAACTCTATTCTCGCCCAGCCGAGTAGCAACAGACTGATGACCATGAGCTCCAGGGCCTTTCCGTGCCAAAGATGATCGTTAATCGACTTTGCCACTGCGGCTGCTTCGCTGAGCTCCTTGACCGCGTTGCTCCATCGCCCAGCTTGAAGGTAAAGAGACCCCAGCACGATTTGGACCCTGCACTTCCCCTTGTTCCTCCATCTCTCGTTGAGACCGCCAGGGCCGAACCCCTGAACCGACACTCTATCCTGACTTTGGGATCTGACCCCTTCCGCCGTGTCGGGGCGTGCGGGGTTTTGTTGCTCAGGGCTGCCAGGCCCAGAACCATGAGACACCCCGGATATGTCGTCAAAAGTCGTGGGTGGGTTCGACAAGCCACTGCGTGAGCTCACCGGCGTAGATGGCCGGACAGGAGTGGAGCCGCTGGAACCAAAAGCGCCGCCCTTGGAAGGGGCCGGGGGCATTGACATGCGCACGTGGCTCCGGTCGGCTAATCCACTTGCCGAGCTCGACCTTACGCCAGTCGGCAGCGAGAACTGCGAGTTCCTCCTAACTAGCCCAGGCGGTTCGTCCCCCGCCATTGAAGACCCATTAGCGCCTGAGGATGAGCTGCCCGGCGAGTCTATATACGACATGCCCTCAAATGACTTGGCCAGGGTCGTCATCTCAGCTAAGACCACTGCCGAGATGTCGCACATGACTGTTTTCATGGTCGTCCGCTTGTGGTGCTCAGCGGGAGGAACGGTGATGATGCCCTCGGGGATTGGTATGGGATTCCCCTTCGGGACGTAATCAAATATGAGGACATGATGCGCTAGTATCTTAGGGTAGCGATCCCTTAGGTCCTCGAGCTCTTGATATAGGCCCCGTATGTTTGTCTCCTCAACTGTCCGGGCGCCGGATTGCCTCTTGCTGAAGACAACATTGGATATCTCGGAGCCGTCGGCCACCGCTATGAGGGCGAGCGGCTCGCGGTACAAATCGAAAGGTGATAGTGCAAGGTGGGAGGGCGGGGGCTGGTGGGTGATGAGCTCGTAGAACATGGCGCCGTCGGGGAAAGCCAGGGGCGAGAACATGTCTGAAGGCACGCACAATCAGCACAAGGGATAATAAACCGTCTGGAGGCATGGACCTAGTTATTACTTCTATGCGGCCGCCCATCGGGGCTGATGTCGCGTAGATGGACGACATGTTCGGCATTCAGGCAGTCGACAAAGGTGGTGAAGCGCTCCCGCTTGATGGGGCCGATGGGCAACACCAATGCCTTGACCCTCGCCGGCGCAATAGGTAGCAGGGGATCTAGAGACATCGTTGCGCCGCACTCATTCCCACGTCTCTCCTACAAACAACAGCAACGGCGGCAGCGTTACGTCGAGAAAAGTGACATATCGAGGCGCGGGAGCTTGGGCGCATCGAGCAAACGGCCGCCGCTCAGCTCGCGTAGAACTCGAGAGCTTATGTCTTTAGGCGCGATCACCGTGGGGTTGCTTTGATGGCGGCACGGTCTCTTTCGGGCAGCGAGGTGGCTTGTTGGCAGCTTGGGAAGTAATTTGTGGCTTTGGAGATGTCGTCGTGCTTCGCAGTGTAAAAGTATACATGGCCATATGCACATTGAGATGCACGCAAGTCACCGCCACTGTGCGATCGTCGGCACCCGTCAGTTGTGTCGCAGCAGCCCGAGCGCCAGGATGTCTCGAGCTACAGGGACGGTCATTGGCCGACCTGACCCACCACGATTTGGGGTAGCCCTGCAGCTCAGGGATTTCAGGGCAATCAACCCCTGACAAGCCCCTAGCTCAGGGGTGAAGAAGGGGGGGGGGGAATGTCATCACCAACTCGATTGCCAAGAGCCTCGTGATTTGTATGTACAATGATGTTGTTTAAGACTTCAGAACTACAAATACGTAATGATGAATGCCCTCCTCGGCTCGTCTAATACTATTAAAGCAGCTCCGTATTACGCCTTGCCGCCCATCGCCCAATGCAAACGTAACATGCTTCGTCGCTCTTCCGTACAATAATCGTGTCTCAAATGTCATCCCTTGGGATCCCCTCTTATTAACCGCCAGCTCAACGCCAACCTTCGTGTTCGGTGGGTATTAAACCATCCTTGAAGCCATTTCACAACAACAACAACCCCCTTGACGACAGTTGCACACCCGTCGCCTCAACACCACCGCCGTACATGAAGCCCCCAACCAAGAGAACCAAAATAATAGCGGCGAGGCCGGTGAACAGAGCCCTGCGCACAGCAGGTGGGAGACGGGCCTCGTCGCCCCTCGGCGCTTCCCAAACACTCTTGAGATAAAGTCCGATACCAGTGAGCACGCCGACAATCTGTTCCCAGCCGACAGAGTAATACACCAGACCCACGAGGGCAACGCCGTAGCCGATAAATTGCAGCCCGGCGATGGACGTGTTCCAAATCATGACGGACGCAATCACGAGTAGGATATTCTTGAGAATTCCCGTGAGCGTCATGACGAGACCCGAGGTCTTGCCAATCTGCGTAGAGGGTCAATATCTATCATTAAACAGGGCCAAGTCGAGGGAAGCAGCCTACCAGGAAAACGCTGCTGACATTGAGCAGGAAAGCAACCGCAGCGTTTAGTAGCAAAAGACCCCAACCAGCCTTTGCTACATCGGCGAATTCAAACTTGTGCGCTTCCGATGCAGCCGCGAGGAATACGTTCATGACCGCGCAGACGGGCGCATAGTAGTAGAGGCTGACGAGGGGGTCCATCTTCTGACCGTCTTCGGAAAGCAGCACCTGGATCATGATGAGGCGCATGGCCTCGAAGACAATACCACCGATCTGGAAAAGGAATCCAGCCCAGCTAAAGTCGATCTCGCCCAAACTCGCAAGCGCGACGCCAGCGACGATGAAGATGATGTTGAGGAAGCGTTTCAAAGACGGTTTCTCCACCCCCCACACCCACGCCGTAAGCAAGACGGCGACGGGCGCAGCGGCCTTGAGCATCTGGATAAATGCCACGCTGAGGTACAGATACACCATGTTGCTGCACACCAAGCTGGCGCTGTAGAGGAGGCCGATAGGTACGATGGCACGCATGTAGACGCGGCCCGTCATCTTGACAGTTTTCCGGCCATCGAGCAGCTTAGTCGTCCGTGCCAGGATCTGGGTTGCGGCCGTTGCGAATATGAGATGCCAACATGTCAAGGTCGCCGCTATGGCTTGTCAGCACTTTATCTCGCCAGACACATAACTACGATGAGAAGTTTACATACGGTATCCTGCATGAGCGTTAGCAAAGTCGTAGCGACGTCAGGGGAGGTGAAGCCTTACTAAACCCTCTGTTGTCAATCAACCACTTGTTGAACAGAATGGTGAGATTGGAGAAAAATATCCAACTCCTGCAAGACGTCAGCTACAAGCCCTCGAGGTGATCATCGCACAACGGGGCCATGAATCAAGCATACCCAATGTAGAAGAGAGGGTGGATTGATCGCGCCTTAGGCTGCACCTTCTCAGCCGGGGACCCAAGTTCGGGATCGGCCATAGCCATCTCCAGGCGCGCAATGTGGGGGGGGGGCCTCTAGCAAAGAGACGGTGGGCGATGCTTATCTTGGGCCAGCGGAGGCTGTGGGAATGAAGCGGCTCCTGTCAATCGCGCTCACTTGATCATGGGACAGCGCAGCGGTCGAGGTCGGCAAATAATTGCGATGAGAGAAAAAGAACAGCTCCCTACTACCAGTAGTACGCGCCTGAAGAAGGATGGTGGGTTGAGTGGGTCGGAAGCCGGCAGAGGCTTGGCTCCCTGGGCTGGCCGAAGAGATTCACCGTCGACAGGGGTAAGAATAAGGAGAGGGAGGACCGGAATGCGCCGTTCTTTGGGCTTCTTTGGGGTGGTTCTTCAGGAATGCAAGATCGTGGGAGCGGCGGAGTGCGACGTTGTCTGTCAGTCAGCGATCAGATCAATGCCAGCGGTGCAGCGGCGGGCTCGGCATCAGATGTTCGCGTAGGGAAAGGGGCCCAAGGAGCGACCCTGAAATGGGTAAGTAGCTGCAAGGCAGGATGGTCAACGATCTCGGCCTGGGGAAGGGGGGGGGGCGGAGAGGCAGCAGGGCGGGCCTAGAATGGGATTTCCAGATCCCTTCAAACTCGCAAATGAGAGCCAAGCCTGGCTACTATTGGCCGGTAAAAGCGCGTGAATGCACAGCGCCGGCATGTTGCACCAAGGGGCACCGTTTTCCTAACCCCTCGCAAACTGCACGGTACAATCGTGCGGCCGCTCATATCACTGAGATTAATAAGACTAATGCGATATCAAGACATGGGATCGCACATGTGTTTCTGCCGTTGTGTTCTGTATAATCTCTTTCCCGAATATCAGTAGCAGGTTTTATCAATGCCTGAGCATTCCCTGTCCGTGAAACTCGTATTCACTTCTACGCAGCAGATGCCAGTGATATGACAAGGATTCAATTGGTGACTCTCGACCTGTCAGCGGCGATAACCTTAAATATTTCGAACAGCAGATCATCCGAACTCCAACTCCCTCACACTGTACAACGGAAACATGTCTCTAGGTACCTTACTTGCCGTGGGAAGTGGCACAAGCTGACCTCATCGGTCACTGAGTTTCAACCTCACCCACCTAGCTAATTCCCGTGCAGGGAGCATGTCTCTCAGCGCCAGGATCATAAATAAGTGTGTTACCTCCCTTCCCATTGCTCATCCTGAGGCTACGTTGGCTAGCTCATTAACAAGCAACACAAAGTCGGGTAGCCCGTGGATAGTCGCTGCCCTCAACCAACACCGCCAGGTACAACGCTCGAACCAACCAGCAAGGCAGGAACGAGAGCTATACCCCCCTGCCAGACAATCGATTCTTTCCGTCGATTCTTATCTTCATCCCTTACCTCCCTCGCACCAGTAGGGAACTCCTTTCCCGTTCGTCTCTCACATGTCAACGACAATGATTAATGAGGATGAGTATGCATAACGTAAGCTTCATCCAGCCTGTTCTTGGACAAGGGAAACCTGCAAAACCATGTAGTGTCGGTGTGAGGTGGGCTAGTAATTGTAGTATCGCAGAAGGATGCCATTCTCGTAGGTAATATTTTATATCCGCGGGCGTCAAGCTCGTAGGCATCCGACGGGTCATACGCCAGTGGGCAAGTGGGTGCACGACTTGTTGTGTATAACTCCGTCGGTAAGCTTATTAAAGTGGGCCTATTCTCTCCCCCAGGTGTTCACACATCAACATAATATACCCAAGAAAGGAAACACAAAAGAAAAAAAAAACTGTTCTTGAGAGAGGCAAAAGCTCACCCGCCCAGCCCCTCCTGGGGCAACCCTTCCTCGGTAGAGAGGGCGGGCCAGAGGAGGTGGTGGTTACCAAAATCCTCAAGATTTTCCTCGGACGTAAATCGAACGGTGGTGCTGGCTGTCGTCGGTTTCTCGATCAGGAAACGGTATTAGCGAGTCGATTTATCGCCGAGTCGGCACCCCCGCCGCTGGGCCATTACAGCCCTGGACGGGCGGTTATGAGCAAGAATTTGGACTTCATAGATATAGGGCCGGCTGTCGGGCCAACCAACTTTAGGGTCAGACCTTCAAGGGCGAGTCCATCGTTCTTGTTGCTACGGTGGACTCGACCAGCCCTCCAGTATTACAGACCGAGAAGGTAGGCTGTTGTTGGGACTTTGTGAGCGAGGCGCCATCGTTGGGGTTCATCGAAACTAGAGAGACGGACATGGCAACGTATAGAGGGCAACTGATACATGTAGGTGCAGTATAAAAAACGTGTCCCATCAACTCCACGGGTCATGAACCTCTTCGCTTTCTGTTCGCTTTCTGTACCTCGATAACCTCTGAGCAGCCAACAAACAAGGAGAAAAAGGCCACCCTCGCGGGAACAGCCAGCCGACAATACTACCAACCCATAACATATATAATCACCCGCCATTCTAGGATAGAGGTAAACCATGACTAACCAAACGTCATATGCCCAAAAGTAAGCAACCCCAAAAACACAAAACAGGCATTCATTCCTGGTATCCATCATCCCGAACGCCACCGCTATGCTTATGCTTCATACATGTACCCATCATTCCGCCCCTTAATCAATCTCTTCGTCGTCCTCCGGCAGTGGCACTGCCATGGCTGTTTTAATATCAACAGTCTGCGACGCCACCGCCATGGCCCCTCGGGCAGGCATCGTAACGGTCGGCTTTTGAACCAAAACCCCACCCTGCCTCCCTGGCAGCTCCTCGGCAAGTCCATCCACATCTGTGACCAGAAGTGAATTAGGATCGATGCAGTCGTAAAAGAGCATGAAGACCCCTCCCTGCGCGAGGACTGTGCATTCTTCCACCCTGGTGACATCTTGGTCGCTTAGCCGCCACCACTGCGCCGGCGGCTCTTCGTCGAGAGAAGCAGTCTTCAGCTCATCCCCTTCCACTTTCTCATCCAGGGAACGGCCAGAATCACCACCTCCTATGCTTCCCACCTCATCGTCGTGATCATCTGAGGCTAGCTGTGACAGCTTATCGTCCCCTTCTTCCTTCCCACCTCGCACACCTGTATGCCTCCGGTAGCAGACATAATGCCCATTTTCATGTTGTCCAAAATGCGTAATCACTGCGCGGAGCTCGTAGATAGGGCCCGTAATCTTGGACGGCTGTAAATCCCCCGCCACCATCGACGACTTCGGTTCCAACAACCACTGCTCCTCATCCCGGTCCACAAGTTTCCCCACCTTCTTGGTCAACGAGTCCATCTCGCTTGGACTGAGCCCAGTAAACATGTCGGCACTCCCTAAACACCATGGCCCGAGGTCCAACGTCATTGGAAACCTAACAGACGCCAAGTTTTTGAACATGCGGCCTGTGTTCTCATCAAATACAGAGCGGTTCATATGAACCACCAGGCTTTGTGGGGGGCGGGCGACGACGGCCTGCTTGGTCTTGACCGAGGTGACTCGTTGCTGCGGCGAGAGCTTACATTTATCAGCGAGCGTCTTGTCGTCAAACGCGTCTTCCTCTAGCGCCTCTTCAATTGCCACCAGCCGCCTATGCAGTTCGGGTGAGTCTTCGTCACTCTTTCCCGCGTCGCGCCCTTGTTGTATGAGAAGCTTGATAATTTTGTGGACTTTGAGCAGCGAACATTTCGCGCACTCAACTCCCTGGATCTCTTCAACCTTAGAGTAGTTATCAAGCCTCTCATAGAGGTCGTGCTCGGCGCGGCCAATACCAAGGTTTAGCGTGACGCAGTTGAAAGGAATCATTGACAGCCCCTCGCAGTAACCACAGGTCACACATGCCACACGTTGAGCAATAAGGCCCTCCAATGGGTTGCGGTTCCATCTTTGATGCTCGATACTGTGTTTAGAGAGAGCTGCCAAGCTCTGATAGCCACTGTCGTCACTATGGTCACTGTGTTGGCTCGCAGACGTATCGTCACTCGCAGATTCGGCTTCGAGAGTTGATGGTTTCGGGGGGGCCCGGCTGGCTTTGGCGATCTCCTTATCGATTTCATCCAGTAGTTTCGAAAAGTATTCCTGCGCGTCTTGTTGCTGCCATGTGCTCATGTTCTTCAACGCGCCAGGGGTCCATAACGTTCTGCCGCTGTTGGATGGGTCATTGAGGTCTGCGATCAGGTTGCGCAGCGCGTCGGCTGCACCCCCCACAGGCTGTTCATCTTTCTGTTCTGCAGTTATTCCGGAAAGGTAGCTCGGGAAAGACTTGAGCGATGCAAGACTCTGGAGTATGCTGTTCTGGTAGCACGAATTGTCGTAGTTCCCAAGACCAGGCGGCTGGTCGGCCATGGGCTTGATACCTAAGGCGACACTAGACAGACCCGAGAGACTTCTGCGCCCGGCTTGGGATACTGACATGATGAGACCTCCTGGCTTGTCCATACCCAATACCCTTCGTAGGACATCACTTTTGGCTGCATGGGTTCGGGATGGTGTTTGGAGCATGGAGAGCGGGAAGAGCGGTGGGTTGAGCCAGTGGTCGACGGCGTAGAGTACCTTCGCCGGAATCGCAAATACCAGAAAGTCCCATACGAGGTATTGGAGCGCGGGAATACGGCCCTGTTGCGAGGCTTTCTCGTAGACAATGAAGAGGACGACAAGAAGAATAGCGACGAGAAACGAAGGATCGCGGAGGCGATCCCATAGACCTTCGGGGGAGTAGTAGGCCTGGTAAATATTCGGGCGGTCGTAAGGATCGTAACGCCCTAAGATCCGCCTGTCGTCAGAGTTCATCCTGATATGCGAGGTGTCGTCGATGCAAGAGAGCCGCACGAGGAGGCTGCGCTGATGTTTAGAGGGCTGCCTTCGTTCAGGCAGTACGGTGAGACGTGGAAACAAGAGCAATATGCCAAACTGCCATGACCGATAAAGGGCGCAGGCGCGATGCTTCTATGCAAATGTAAGGGTGGAAAATAATAACTATGATTGCAGGAAGCCTGAATGAAGCTGGTCTTGGAGCGGAAGGAGATTGGAGACACCCTCGATTGACCATGCGGGCGCCACCTCAACATGAACATGGGGTTGCAGGTTGCGAAGCCACGGGGCATCGGTGCCTGCCGCTAACAATTGGTTAGGCCAATACCTCCTACCTTAGTGGGGGGCTGAAGAACCCTGCTGGCAAGTCGCCAAGCTTTCCCAAAAGCTTGGTGGGGCTGCCATCCGTCGTCACTCCCGTCCATCTGGAAAGAAAAAAAAAAATAGGTGCTGCCCCAGTGGCCTGTGGGCTGTGCGACACCAACACCCCCCATCCATATCTAGGAAATCTGTCAGGCACAGACAAGATGACAAAAGGCACAATTTCCAAGCCCCAAAAAGGTATGGAAAAGACTCCCCAATAAAGGTGTACTGCACGTATCACTGACAATGTTTATCAGGCGCATCCCGTCACTCGCGCGCCGCGCGGCGTGCGACATCGCCTGGTATCGACACCGACAAGTCGCTTAAGAAGTTGAAGGCGCCCGAGGAGTCAACCGACCACCGCCCTGCCGTCCTCGCAGTCCACCACTCCGGCGGCGTGACCAAGAGGAATAAGCGCAAGACAGCCATGAGCTCCAAGGCGCGCTTGCGGCAGGAGAAGGCCATGGACCGTGCAGAGGCTGTCATGGACCGGACCGCACTGAAGGTCGAGAGGAGCAAGGGGCACTTCAAGGTCATCCAGTCGAGGAAAAAGCCATGGGAGGAATTTAACAAGCTCGCCCTCCTCGAGCTCGAGAATGTTGCAGTTGCTAAGAAGCTATCTAAGCGCCCCGAAGAGGACGATTCGGATGCTGCACTCGATGATGACGAGGATATGGATGAAGTCGCAGAGTTCGGGGTTGTCACTGCAGCCCCTGCGTCGTTACCAATCTTAGCCCCAGTGGGTGATGATGACGAAATTTTATGATCTCTTCGTAGGCGTCGATCTCGGGAACGGAAAAGGCTGGCGTTATTGCATTTAAAATACCACGGTGTAGACGTCCCACCGAAAGAAATTTGAGCCGAGTCGCTGTGATATTCGGGTTGTCCTCTCACGTCACATCTTTTATCGCCTTGGGCGTTTGACGGTCCAAGTCAAATAACAGTTTGTCAGAGGCTCGCTGGCATCGAAAGGAAAGCAGGGCTTCCGGCAACATGCGCCCAAGTATGCTTCGTCACCACTAAAGCCAGCCAAAGGTATTTGTTGGGCACCATGAATCAAGGCTTCCTTGCCTGGGCCTTTAGTAAAGCCTTTGGGGCCCAGTCCTTACCCATGGGTGTTAGGCACAGGATAAGAACCAAAACCTTCGGATACCTGCAACCCAACCCTTGTTTGTTTGTTGGCACGGGACTTCAGAGCTCGCTGTGTGCTATGGAAAAGGGCTTCCAAATACCAGAATGCTTTTTTAAATGCAACAAATGGCAATTTTTTATCGTGGAGTGGCTACGTGAAATGCCAAATATGCCATTTATAACACCATAATTGCCGTTTTGATTCTCCCAATATCTTTCTGGGGCTGGAATTTCTCCCTTCGGGCCTTAAAGGGGAGGTCACGCACTAAGAATGGTTATATACATGCAGAACCCAATTTCTCTAGGAAAGGGTAGGCTAGGTATTGAACTAAAAGGGCTACTGGTGCGCAAGATAGCTAGAATGCCTAAATTCACTATCATATATGTATACTAGTAGGGCATGTGTTGTTTGTGATTCGTCGTGCTTGTCGTCACATCCCCCAAGTCCCCACAGAGAATCTAGCTCTGGTTTGTTTGTTAGCGTGTGACCTTCGCCGAAAGGCCCTAAGGGAGATATTCCATGAAACAAACCCTGGAAGACTTTCGAGCAGCAATAATAACATCTTTCGCAATCAAAAAGAGTGTTTTAGAAGGACCCTAGGAAAGGCCTTTTGGAATGCCAGGGATCCTTTTCTTCTGCTGCAAAGGCCATATTAGGGCTTCAGTACCTGTAGGAATGTTACGCATTAGCAGACAAATCGGGGCTGGATTGTAACCATGCCGCATAGCTTCTCAGCCAAACCCACTGCAAGGGTGGAAATGCCTCCACACAGCAACCCCAACTTCGTTTCGGATTTTCAACATTGTGGGCCGTCCATGCAGAGGACAATAACACCCAGAATATCAATAATAAGCGGGTTTAGCTCAGTTGGGAGAGCGTCAGACTGAAGTCAAACTTCACCATCTATCTGAAGGTCATGTGTTCGATCCACATAAACCGCACAGCCTTTGTTTTTTGCCATGGTTCATATTCTTCAGTTGTTTTGACTTCTCTCATCTATGGCAATGCATAAACCCCAATCTTATATTTCCCCAAGGCATCAATTTGCCCTGTCTATGTACCTACCCACCAACAACTCACTGCACTCCCTGCTGTCCGTATACAGACGTCCATATTATCTACTCTGGGCGCCAATCCGTATTTATTATTTTACCAAAGAGCTTTTCGAGCAGTAGTGCTGTCAAGGTTACAACACTTGCTATATTTTGTCATCACAGTCAGTTATTAATAAATAGACCAAAAGAAGGAAAAATGAAAAAAGCGGTAGATAGTTGAACTTAACGTCGAAGTCTTTGCCATATGATGGAAATTTGTTCATATATTGTTTTCAGATGTGATTGACAACAAGGCCGTTCAGACCTGGTAGCAGTTGACAACTCAAGCGCCACGATGTATTTACAGGGGGCAGGCAATATGCCAACCTCAACAATGATGAAACGCCATAAAATCTCATGCCGAACATCGCGATCCTTCTGACCGCAGGAATTATCCCGCCTTAAGCCATCGCTACAACTGAGTGAACCGAGTGCGCCGACCATGGTAACGTCAAGCTATTGTCATGTTATGCTGTCGCTTTTGTTGCGCCTCGACAAGCGCTTCCCACCAGTGGAAATACCGACGGGGTTGAATGTGACGTCGTAGGTCTCAAAACAGGCAACCTGTGCCGCTCTATCCCTCCCCTCCACCCTAAACTCCAAAATCAACCGAACCCTCGGCCTCCCACACCTCCAAGACTTTTAGTCATGACTGTTCTTCATTACATCCATTCATCACGTTATATCCCTGCTGTGTTTGCTTCAGAACCCAATCATTCTGTGCCAAACGTCGCCGGTTCCGGGCCAGGACTGAACATGTTGTCGGGCATATGATTGTAGTTTATATCCGGCTCCCGTTTCGGGTGGGGTGAGCTGAGGCATGGACACGCGGTTTCGGTGGGAGAGGTATACATAGATGATGCTGAAGACGTGAGTCTAAAGAATGGCTGTGCTGGACATGTTACTGACCATGAGAATAGGACATGCTGCCTTGTCTCTCCCCCGGCCCAGTCGTCTCAAACTGCACTCCTTGCAAGGCCTGATATGTCGATGCAATGCTGGCATTCCGGCTGTGTGGGGATCCCCCAGCAGCCTGGTTGCCCTGGTTGTATTGTGCAAATGGCTGGCCAAAAATCTCGTTGCTCGTCTGAACAAACCGACGGGCCTCGTTACTGAGCCATCGATCGATGTTCGGGTCGTTACACTTAGCATGGGCCATCAAGTGGTGTTTCAAGCCGCTAACTTCTCCCAGCAGCCCATTGTACTCCATCTGCAGCTGCGCATGTTGCGTCTCGAGACCGATTTTGGTCTCCTCCAAGTCTGACACGTACTGCTTCTTTTTTTCTCTGCATTTGCTGGCAGCGATGCGGTTTCGTTCTAGGAACTTGCTTCGCTTGTGTTCCTCCTCTTCAGGAGCTTCCTTTTTGGGTTTCCTTGCTTTCTTCTTCTTGGGTGGCTCTTGATCAGGGGGTGTGATATTAGTGGTTGCGCTTCCGGATTTTGATGTTCTCTGTGACCCTGACTTGCTGCTCGAGGTTCGTCGGGTGGAGGGCCGTGACATCTCCATGGAGAGCACCTCGATCTGGGCTTTCATTCCGTCATTCTCGCTCTCCCCATCGTACAGGCCAGGGTCGACGAAGAGCGGCTTCTGGTCTGCTGGCATAGCAAACTGGTCCGAAAAGGTACCCCACCCGCCCATTCTCGAACCAAGGACTCGCTCGTCTTCGGATACCGAAGCGCCGGGAATGGGGAGCTTATCGCCGTACGACTGGAAGGACAGCATGGCGCTGACGCCATCTCCACCATCCTGTCCCGGGCTCTGGTACGGATTCGGGTCCTCGAAGTCGATGCAGTCGTTGAAGAAGTGGGACGGCGTATCCATTTCGCTTTCTTTTCGGCTCCCAGCCCCGGACCTGGGACGACGCAGTTGTGCTACCGGATTTGTTGGCGATTGGACCGGTGACAGCGGGCGAGCCTTGTCAGGATCTTGTCGCTAGATGCTGTCAGGAAGTCACCATGGGCGTGCCAGAACAGAGGTCCGGGCCCTCCTAAAGTGAGGAAGGTCCGGGAGGCCGGTGTAGCTGCCTCGGATGCTTTGCGGGTTCCGCCCTTGAAAATTTACGTTAGTCCAAACGCCACGCGAAGGGCGAGGAAGGAGAGAGATGTGTGGAAGGTCCCCAGGAATGGAGACGAGGAGCGGGATCGATGCTTCGTTTTGGCGAACAACATTTGGCTGAAGCTGTCGCGGGAAACCCGGATTCAACATACCTTAGCCAGGTTCTGTCGGGCTTACTAGGCCTACCGGGCAATGGTTCCAGTCGGTGGGTGTATGTAAATACGGGTGTGGCCAGTGAATATGATAGGGAGTGTTATGTGCCCAGCATGCCCCTTGGTTGGTCCTGTCGGGAATGTTGTACCACCACGCTTCGCCTTTCAGGCTCGCGGAAGAGATAGATACATTCCTTTGATGGGGTTTGAAGGTGACTGCTCAAAATGGGACAAACGGAGATGTTGGGGAAGAGAGAAGATGTGTACGGCGGGGCAGCGGTTCTGGTTTCGCAACAAGTGCTGTTGCAATTGCAGCATTGCAGGAAGCCGGCAGATTGGGAATTGGACAAGAGTACCTCCGAGGTTAGGGATGGCGAGGGGTTGTGCACTACGGCGAATCTGCAAAATACAAACTGCAATACAGGGAATTTCAAGCCAGGGGGGGGGGGGGGGGGGGTCAAGGTGCTGCCGCCGCCGCCGCTACTGCCAGACGCAAGATGATTGCTTGGATCGGGGCTACGCAGATGCGGCCTGTGGGCTTGGAGCTCGAGAAATATGCTACCTATGTAAGTAGCTAGATAGCAGCTGGTGAGCTTGTTGAGCTTTAGAGCTCCGTCTACAACTTCTCAAGCTGACTGGTGCAGCAAAACTCGCCTCTCCCAGCTCCTCGCCTGACTTTCCCACCTAGATGGAGCTTCTTCTCCTTAGGAGTCTTGCTCGCTCAGAGGAGCGGGTACCCCAAAGTATCGGCGGTTCGTCGTGGAGACAGATAGCAGTGGCTTTGCGGCACTCAGCCGCGCTCGGCGGTGCCGGGCGGGATCATCCTCGATAGACCGGGCGAGCTTTAGAGTCTGGTCTGGTTTTCCGATCCCGGGACCTGGCAACGGGCTCGTTGTACAGGGAGACGATGTGACGCGACCGCACCGTAACTTCCCTTGACAGTTTGGTGGTGCGGCCCCTCCAGGTACCCTGATGCCCAGGAGGTTGCCGCGGGAATACACGGGTATCGATCCCCCAGACATTGTTAACCTCCATTCGGTCCCTTGACAAGGTTTACCGCTAGTAGACAGGCCGCCTCCCATCACGGCAGCACTGGGGAGCGCTAGCAGCCAATTTTGAGCGGACCCGAGCCTGTCTTGCAAAGGTCTTGCAGAGAGAGGGATGAATGCGGGAGGTCGAATCAAGAATCTGCGAGGTCGACAACTGGGCATTGACCCCACAGCCATATTGAATAGGCGTTCAATTGGCAGGGATCGGCAAGCACGTGCGGGGTTGCCGCTAGTCCCCAAACCAGCTTGGCTCCTTGGCGAGAGCCCTTGTCGCGGGGTTAAACCTACTAAGATGCTGCCGATCACCAGTTCGCAGGGTTGCCAGCTCGTGGCATCGAACGCCACATCGTCGCCATCATCAATCTTCATCTTTCGTCTTCTGGGCCCCGGGGTAAGTAAGCAAGCTCGATGGTGACCGACCTGCGGGCTGTATTCCTGAAAACATCTTATGAGGACCTAGACAGCAGAAATCGCTCTTTTACGTCCGGACTGCGTACAACGGTGAAACTCGCACAGGGTATTCTCAACTACTTCCCCTCCGAGAGCACAACGCACGAGAGCTTCGAGCCTGGAGGATGGTCTTCAGGTATATCCTGGTTGGTGGGTTGTTGTTGAGCTATGATGCATGCGCCCTTGCTAGCTTGAGACACGAGCATAAGGCCTCAAGGCATGCGCATCATAAGGACCCCCGCACATGGATTGAAACTGGGAACAGCTCGCACAACTTAACAGCCCCCAGTAGTCGGTATCGATGTCAATAAAAAGTACCTTTAAACTTGGGGGAGCCGTGCGGCAAACCTTTTGTTTAATCGCCGCTCCGTGAGAGGACCTAGGTAAAAAATATCCGTGCACCTTCGTCTGCAGTTTGGTTGGACTGTTGCTCAATGTTTGCAGGAAATATGTCCGGACCTCTTACCATGAGCCTCAACTGGACGCCTTCGCACAGCTGAGCGCTACCAGGAGGAGCCAGCAACTCACTGAACTTCCGTTCTAATAACTAATATCGGCTTCTATCCCTAGCGGCTTGAATATGCCAGTACAGTAAGGTGTCTTCATAAAGCAGCGAGCCACGGATTGTTTCATCCGTCGCGGGACGGAGCAAATCTCCGTTGATCCAGGGTTGTGGGGGTGCAGAAAACCAGGGACTGCTGTGGATAGTCATAAAGTCTCGTGGCAATAGTTGTATGCAGGCCCTGAAATAAGAAACAACGTAAGGGAAAGAATGTAGCTTAATGATTGTAAAGCAGCATGCAGTGTTGATTGGAAAGTTGCAAGCTCAAAAGGCAGAGCTGGGTGGGATGTTGTCAAGGTACCTAAGTACCTAAAAGTAACGGGGCTTTCCACAGAGCGAACTTGAAGTGGCGTTTGACACCTTGGCACCCCGCAGCGGGGTCCCCCAAATCACAACGCGCGCGACCCTCGCGATGATCTCAAATGCGCGTGCTAAATTTTACCTCACGCGCCTCTTCACCGCAAAAAGTCCAAACCAGCAACCTAGCCTTCCACCACATTTATCTGCCTTGCATAGCCGTTTCTGCTCCCCTCCGCTCTAGCCAGGTCACCCTACACATAACCTCGTAGACACAACCACACACTACGAGGTAGCCGAATCACGAGATCAGCAATGGAGGCGACATCTACCCCGCGCGTCACTTGCACCTATCTCAATTCGTACGTTGGCAAAAATGTCATGGTAGTGGGCAAGGTTGTGACACTACGAGGTGACGAGGCCGTAATCGATGCCGACGGCAACATCACAGCCCACCTGAATCGCGTAAGTTGTCCCCTTCTTCCCTTCCCGGAGCCCGTCTCCCAGCGTAAGACAGAAAGGGCAGACCAAGAAGCTAATCCGGGACACAGGAGGCACATCTCTCGGCAGGGAGCGGCGTCCAGATCATCGGCAAGGTGAACCCAGACCTCTCAATCAAGGTGCTGAGCTCGCTCGACCTAGGCACCAGCGTTGGTGAGGACCGATTCTCGTCCCCGTCTCCCCTTCATCCTCCCTATCTCGCCCCTTTTCAACGGCTCCTCCCCAACCTCCGCACCTGTGTATACAGTATACAAGAAACGGGCATTGTCCCCGCGCCCGCAACTCTAACTACCCCGATCCTCAAACCAACCATCAAACAAGCACCACAGTTACCCCTCTTCACCGGCCCAAACCGCCCCTCAACTGTGCGAGCAGTTATCTAACAACCCGCCCCCCACACAGACTACAGCCTAGCCAATGCCGTTGTCGAAGTGACTCACCAACACAAGTCGGTATTTGCATATGATTGAGATGTGCCTTTCCGCCTTCCAACCGAGGGAGTAATAGTCATTGGCCTACATGTACTTAAACCCGACCATTCCATGATCGGTCTTGCTCCTCCACTCATCCATCGCGGGGTATATCCTCCGCGGAAGGTTGGGACAGGTCGAGGTTCTTTTCATCCCTCTCCGCCGCGACCACGGGGCTAAAGGAAAGTAGATACTTGGGATGGAGTCTTTAAACAACCCATATCTCACGGGGAAAATAGGGCAATCAAGACAGAGAAAGGGGATATCGGACAGACAAAGAATCTCAGCTTAGTGCCACAGGGGCAAGAGCAGACTGGCTGTGCCATCCATCCACCAATAAAACTAAAACTACCTAGCCATACAAGACACTTCAAGTAGTATCTGCATCCCTTGCGATACCAATTCATCACCGCTGCAGAGGCAGTGAAGTGGGCTGTTTGTTGGGCCAGTGGTCCTGGCGCCAGCTCCTTTTTCCCCGTCTGGCATCATCATGATGATACCAGACATAAACACAAATAATACTCGGAACAAAACAAAACCGAAGAAAAGACCAAGCTAGTAGTATCCTGCCCAAGTCCAGTGGATATCCCGTACGCCCTCGCCTCCCGTCTGGCTTCTGCATTAAGCAAAGAACGGATAATCCCAGCCCCCGAGATGAAGAGAGAAATCAGACCTCCTCCCTCAACACTCCAACCTTTCTACAACATTCCACTGTCTCAACCCCATCAACGCTATGCCCATCCGTCCATAAAAAAGATCAAATAGAAACAGAAAAAAAATCAAAGCCGTAGCTACCGTGATCAACGATAAGCCATCTGACCTATTCCAGAGAAACCATCTTATCGCATGCTGTCGCAGTAGAAAAGAAAACAGAACCAATGCGGAGTGAGCTCACAAATCATCCACACCAGCATCCAAAGCCTCTAGCACCCCCTTCTCCATGGCACTTGTACCAGCCCGGTCGAGCTGCGCCCACAGATTGTCCCCCAGTGATCCTCCAAAGTTAAGAACACCGCCCGGGTTCCGCATCAGTGGTGGCGAGCTAGGCATGATCAAGTCGGTACTCAAAAAATTGCCAAAGTCCAGCGCGTTGGCGTTGGCCAGGTGCTGGCTGACGGCGTCGCTGTCGAGGTTGGGTAGACTGATCAAATCGAGATCGACAAGCCCGTGCGATGGCGAGCCAGCCGTGAAGTCATTAGCCTCACTAAGCAGCTGGTTCAGCGTCGTTGTAAAGGGCGAGTCAAAGTGGACTGTGCTGTGATTATGTCCCATCTCCTCGTCGAGTAACGCAAAATGTGTGTGTAGTCCGCCATTGCGGGGGCTGCGTCGCCTGCCCGTGCTCAGCATCATAATGTTGGAGCCGCCTGAAGAGCGAGGGGTCTTGGATGGAGTTCGAAGAAGTTGGTTGAAGGCTTGGCCAGGGGATTTGGGTATTGTTCGTACGGAACGAATCGACCGCGAGATGCTCCTTGTTATGGGGCGGTGACTCGGAGTCGGTCGAGTTGGTGTCTTGAATACTCCAGACGACGCGGATTTCAGAGGCGGAGTGGATGGACGGTTGGGAGGCGTGCCAAAAAGCTCTTGCTCCAGATCGTCATGATTGCCAGGTGTTGGCGTGTCAGAGCGATCCGAGTTCAGGTTGGCGTTCTCTTTACCCGCAGATGCGGACTTCGGCTCCTGGAAATTCGTGTTTGTTTGGATGAGATTCACGTTAAGCTCCCCAAGAACCTTGGGCACTCCATCCTTTCTTGGTGATGGGAAGAGTATCCGTCGCGTGGTCCCAAGATCATCTTCAACTGCAATGGGGCTGTCCGCTGTTCCACTGCCCCTCGAGTGAGTTGATCCCGGTCCACGTTGTTCCGAGGAGCTACGCAAGTTTAAAATAATCGACTGTAGGCTTTGGTTTTTCTCATTGTCGTTGTCTAATATGGCATTGTTTTGATGACCTGGAGGGTGACTGAACTCATGCCCTCTTTTCGGCGAATCTTGATCACCCGGGCCGATTGGGTCTGTGGTGAAATAGGCTTCTGAAGTTGGGTTCATCTGAGCATCGCTTTTGCTGCGCGACTTCTTAGATCGTCCGTTGCCGTTCTTGTTTTCACGCTTTCGGCGCGGCTGGCCAAGTCGTGCGGCATCTTTCTCCCACCTGTCCGGGGGACGGTGACACTTGAACTTTGCGAGCCATATGCCACAAGCTAAGCAATAGTTAGGATCAAGATTCGCTTCTTCAACATGGATGTTGGTATACTTACGATTGCAAAGAAGGGATTCCTTCCACAGCTTCTTATCTTCTGTGGGACCAAGATGCTTCTTGATCAAACGGTACGCAGATGGAAGGCCCTTCGAGTCTCGCTCGAGTACATCGACCGTAGTCACACACCCAGGCTTGTCCGAAAATTCGTGAAAGCCGGGAACACCATGATGATCCTGCGTCCAGATTTTCCGCCATGTTGGCGTCTCGATAGCCCCACAATTATTGCAGAAAGGCGGCTGCTCTCCCTTTTGAATGGCGGTTTCTAGCCGCTCCTTGATCGACTGCTTCTTTACCTGATTTTTGCTGTAGCGCGGCGGCTCGGAATCGCTAGGCGGGCCACCGGGTTCTGACATGAATGATCGTGAGGGGGCGGGTAGCTCTGCAATGGGGTCACTTTCTGGAACAGGTGGTGCAGAAGGACCGCGCGAGGCTGGCCTTGAAGCGGGCTTCGAGGAAGGTTGTGTGGGCAGGGTTAGGACCGGCTCTGTAGTCATAGGGCGCTCCGGTACCGGTACCATGTCAGCAATGGGAGCGCCGGATTCTGAGCGCGGAATGCTATTGGCCTCGTTCCCCACTTCGCTCTTCAGGGCTTCCTGCAGGACAGTCACGATACTAGAGTGCACACTCTCATCATGCGGAGCAGCCGGTTGCTCAAGTTGTTGATGTTGGCGATCATGCGGCCCGAGCATTGACGCCTCTGGTTGCTGACTAGCAGATTGCTCTTGCAGTCGGGGAGTTTGTTGGGGAATGACAGAGTTTGGCGCCGTGTTTGACCTTTTAAAGGAGCGATTTGCGGGCTTCTTGAGACCTGAAACGTTCAATGCTGGGGGTCTGTTTAGAGTCTTGGCCTTTCCAGCAGGATTGAAGATGCTGGTAGTAGGTAACAGCTCTGGGGGACCTGGATTGACCTCATGAAAGGGGAAATTTGGCGGTTTCTGTTGTTGTGAACGGCTTGGCTTCTTGATGTTCGGCTTACTGGCTGGTTGTGGAGGGGGAGCAGATGGTGCCTGTCCTTGTCTTTGCGTGGGCAAATCATGCTCCTTGGTTCTCGGTAGCTCCTGGACAAGTTCGTCGTCGTCAAAATAATCATCAATCCCTCCACTCATGAAACCAGAATCAACTTGCGGCATTGGCATCGCCGGAAGGATGGGACTGGAAGCGGGAGGACTGGATTGTATATAAACGCTCGTTCTCGGAACAGGAGGCGACGAGCCAAGATCTTCAGGGCTATCTTCAGGAGTGTAAACCTGATCTGGCGATTGGGCCACCGACTCTGTTGGTGAACGTGCATCTTGGTTCATCGCAATTTGCGTTGCTAGCTGGCCTTGTTGAGTCTGGTAAACCGATTGTGGCTGATAAACTGGAGGGCAGTCGAGATCGCCGAGAGACTCAGATCTCGGCTTATTTTCGACAAACCTCATGCGCTGCTGTTGCCTCTGCAGGAAAGGTACATCAGGGACTGGCGTTGGCGCGCGAGGAACATCCTGAAGGTGGTTTGCAGTGTGGTTATCAGCTCCAACTCCGATTGGTCGCATGTTACGCAACGAGCCCGAAGTACTAGCAGCCACTCTAAGGGAGTCTGGCGCTGAGCCAAATGGCGCTATCAAGCTGTATTCCCCTTGAGTAACTTTAGCCCTCTTTCTTTGTGGCCCCTCATCACCATCAGTCGCCTCCTCAGCTGCGGAAGTACTTCCTGTGTCAAGTGGCTTCTTCCGCGGTCGGCCTCTCGGCCTACCTGTTGGTGCCCTGCTTCGAGATGCTCTACTAGAGGGTCGCGAAGGCCGGGCTGACTTGTCAGCCGAAACATCCATAGGCTGAGAACCGCCCACAGGAGACGGCACGTTATCGGTCGGCGCGAGGGGTCTTGCAGGAGCCAAGGACATGTTTGTGGGGGGCAGAGATGTTGGCGGCATGGCGTTAGCTGGAGGTATGCTGGCTGGTCGGCTGGGCTGCGGAGGAGCACTATCATGCCTCGTGTCCATGTACCTGGTATCGTTCATGGAGTTTTGGCTTTGGCCGTTCGGTTGGTTGAGCTGAGCGGGTGGGAGGGCTGGTGAAGGCATGGAGGCCACATTTGCGGAATGCCCTAGCATTGGGTTGGATTGGAGGAACGAGTTCCATTCGGAACTTGGGTCGGGCGGGGTGAACCTCGCTAGGCTCAGAGATTCGAGGCTAGAAAAGTCGGAGCGCTCTGGCATCTTGACTACCGCCGTCAACTTTAGCTTTACCTCTAGAGTTTCGCGACTGCCATTGCCTAGAAGCGCCATCATGTTTCGCGTCACGCGCCCAGTGACCATCTGCGGTTGTTGCTGGTCGTTGTTGTTCTGGTCCAGCCCCCATGATAACATGCCCTGCCCAACCAGGGGCCAGTCGGGTTCGGAGTAGTCGGTGGCATAGACACTATAGTCGTTGTCGTGCTGGTTCACAATCTCGGGGCTGCATTGCGCGACGGCCTGGAGAACAGTTCGGAGGTCGACAACGCCGATTGTTGTCCTGTCGTCGAAGGGCATCGACTGGATTTGGATGATATGAGGCCATCGTGCGAGGCAGTGGATCTGGTTATCTCTATCGAAAGTATAATGCACTTTCACTAAAAGATGTGTGAATTTAGAGGCAGGTGATCAGAGGATAGCTCAGATTGTACGTACATCCCATTGGCCTTGCCTGCAGGCCATAATCGTCTCCCCCAGCTGGCTGAGGAGAGGCAGCGGACCAGGCATGGCTGTTCGGCGTAGCCATGTTCCCCTCGTGTCCTCACAGTCCCGAGTCCTCGGTCTGCGACGCCACACACCGCTCTATCCTGAACGTCGTGCCGCTGCAGAGAACAATTGAGGATGCCGGGCGGGACTGCAAGACGTCGAGCGAAGGAATTAGGAATTGAATAATGAGGGACAAAGGTTGGGCTAGAATTTGGCTTAGGACAAGCCTGAGGACGAGGTTCAAGTTGGCTTGGGGGGTCGAATCGGAGGGGCTGGTGTTCTCATTGCCCAGAAGCGCGTCAAATCCTAGTCGCGTCGGTGGGTCAACCACGGCGAAATTGCTAGCGTCCGAGACCCGGGACTTTTAGTGCTCGCTAGTGGCGCTGTTGCAATTGCGGAATCGCAAACGCCAGATTGTAGTTGGGAAGAAAAAAAAAGACGCGGGGAAGCAGAGTGAACACAGAATATTCTCACAGAAATCCTGTGTGCTGGAGAATGCTGGCCGTCTGTTGCAGTACAAGGAGGATGCTGGAATAGCGGGACGAGTGTTGTGTTTGCCAGTGCCGCATTGGACCGTGCTAAAGTCGTGGGGAGTTGGCGTTCAATTCGCTTGGTAGGCTTGGGCGACCGTTCTACCGGCAGGGGGTGGAACGGGCAGGAGTGGATTTGCGGGTGCCTGCGTTGCCTGCGGATGACGCGAAGGTGGGGGAATACCTTACGCGCGCCTGAACACGTGCACAGAAACCCGACTGGCATGGGCACTTTTCCGGCCCCGGCAGGCACGGGCCAGCTGAGGGAGGAGTAGCCCAGGCTTTGGACTTTCTTCGCAACTTTCGCAGCAAACAAGCAGTGGTTCGGAGTTTAGCGAATGCCAACTCCGCACGCCGCCAAAAGCAGCAGAAAAACTGCCGATGAGCAGCAAAAAGAAAACCAGTTCTGGCGGGGAGTTTGGCCCTTTTCTGGGGCGTCTGTGCCTTATTTATACTCGCGGCAAAACCCCTCCAACGCTTGAACACTAGGCATCCACCGCCCTGGCTGCTGCAAAGCATTTACGCTCTGCTCATCCATTCACACCCGTCCTTTCCTTGCGACCGCGATCTTTCTCCTTTTCTCCTTCCCGCCCCTATCTTTTATCCTCGATTGAGTGAAAGAAAAACAACGCCATCGCAGCAGCCCCACTCGTCGGACCACCTTTTCAAAGTCTTCATAGCTTACATCTATCCTCCTCTCTTTCATGCATTTCACGCAGACGGACGATAACATTCCAGCTTGCCAGTGACGGCTTAGCCCAAAGCAGGTGGGGCGCAACGATCCATTCCTCGCTCAGTCGCTCAGCGACGGCTTCATTCTAGGTGGAACCTGCCTTTCCACCGCCAAAGTATTTATCTCTAGGGTACCCTACGTGGACATCCCGTCGTCGATTTCTAGGTGGGGAGGAATCTTGCAGCCGGGCCAACCCAACGACGCCACCACCCAGTATCTTGTCTTAGGGCCTTCATCATGAATCAGGCCACCGCTGACCGCGCAACTCACAGGCCAGCGGAGTAGTGAAAACGGGAAGGATGTTATATTTCAGGCAACCTAAGCATATCGAAAACGCCAAATACCTTTCCAAGCACCCATCCAACTCTAAACATTACAGCATCACTACGTCACTTCGCCATTTACCAATTCTTCGCATGGATCGTCCTCAACCTCTTTACAAGGTTTGGTGCGTAGTCGGTCCCAAGATACCTAGCCTTAAATAGCCACACAAGCCAGGACCAGATTCTCCAGTTGCCCAACTGTGCCGTTCCGCTGTTCCGCCCCAAACTGACACTAAACGGAACTGACTCACTTGGCCGGTACTCGGGCAGCTCGTCTGCACCGAGCAGATATGCATCCAGAATCTTGACCAAGTGCATAACCTGCTCATCGGCTGTCTTGCCGCGGGGCTCTTGGATATTGCCAGCGTCGCCGACGACAAAGATGTTGTCATGGTCCTTGGCTCGCAGGGTTGAGGTTTGGTTGACAAACCCGCGCTCGTCCAGCATCCTCGGGGGTAGGTAGGAGGTATTTGGAACGACGCCGAAGGCGGGTATGTATAGATCCGTCTCGAGACTCTTAGTCTTCTTGTTACCGTTGGGGCCAAGGGTGGTCAGTTCGAGGATGGTCGGACTACCCTCTCCCCCATTGGTTTCCGCGGCTACCCTCGTGTTGGTAACGATCTGGACATTGAACCTTTTGAGCTGCCTAATCGTCGTCTCCTGCACACTCTTCATGACGGTTGATTGGAATGGAAGGTCGCCACCGATGATGAGCGTCACTTCTTTCGTCCCCTTAGCAGCATACTCCTGTCCGAGCTCGCCGACCAACTCGATTCCCGTGGTGCCGCCGCCGGCGACAACTATGGACTTGGCGGATTGGATGCGCTTCGCCCACGCATGCAGCATCTCCTTGGTCTCGCCTGTTGTGGAAAGGTTCTTGAAGGGCAAGCCACCCTTGAAGCTGCTGCCGGTGGCGATGATACTTTTCACATAGCGATCAGCCAAAGCTCAGCTGGATTTAAAGGGGGTCGAGACTTACAGCTCATCGTAAGTGATGCTTCGTGTGGTGCCGTCGTTCTCATGGATAGTGACAGCGTTGACATCCGGGTTCACGTTCTCGGCCTTGCCTAGCACGAACTCGAACCGCTCGGCCGGATATTGTGCAAAGTTGGGCGCAATTGGGAGGAAAATCTTTTCGTCTGCCAGCATATCCGGGAGGATTGCACGGACTGTCGCCCAACACCAGTACATATGTGTGTTGGGGGACACGAGAATAACTTTCAAGCCGTCGATAATAGTGTCTGCCGTGTGCTTGAGGAGATAGTGTGCCACTGGGATCCCCGTGTAGCTGGCGCCCAGGATTACGACGGTTCTCACCATGGCTGGTAGTTGCTTTTGCGGGCGATATTGGGAGAGGGGTGGGTAGAAGGTTGATGCTGTGTTGAACAGTTTTCAGGTGATAATTCGCTTTCTATTATGAGGACTGTAGCCTGCAGGGGAGTTGAGAAACTGAACGGGGTGTGCCCAAGATATTATACACCGGCCGATTCTCGACTCGGGAACACCGTGCCCGGAGCCATTCCGACTTTCCATGGCCTTTTATGTATAACAGCCCTGATCCAGTGTTTCTGAGGACAATTTCCCATGGAATCGGAGACATAAAATGAACCTCAATTACGCCGGCCCCGAGCTTCGAGTCGTCGGACCCTTTTATAAACACCCGCCCAGCGAAGGCCGCGCGCGATTAATGGAGAAACCTAAGCTTGAGCCGCACTAAGAATGAAACCGAAACCGAGCACATGTCATGATTGGTGGCTCCGGCCACATAGCTATGGCAAGGCAAGGCGTGCCGAGACCGTCGGCGGAGGGAAAGCCGAGGCGAGCGCTGGCCAATCAAAGCAGGAGGGGCCAACAACTGAGTTTGAAATTACTACTTTTATCTCTCCCAAGTTGCAATATTCCCAAATCTCAGGTTTTCATTTCATTGCCAGTCCATCAAAAATCCAGTCAGTCCCAAGAGTAGTTTGTTTGAGCAGCTTTGAAGCTGCAATTCGGTACATAGCCTGAGATTCCAGGAAATCTGGCGATTTTGGATCATGTGTTCCGAAGCAAGTCCGAATTTAGTGTTCACAGAGGTCATAAGCCACCCCAAAAAAACAAGCATTCAAAATCAGGGGTGCTCGCTCGACCCTTTAGCCCTTATTCTTATATGCAGTTCCAGCAGAGGTGGAGAAAGGCAAACAGCAATGTCTCATCACATCCTCAAGTCAATTTCTACATGCTCATTTCCTAGCCATTGCGCCATTGACGGAGTACCAGACCCTGCAGGCACTGTAAACACGACCACACACCCGATAATGAAAACCGGTAACCATCTCATACATTGCAAGACACCCAACGATGTCATCATAGACCGAGGAAAATTGCACCCGCTGCCACCGCCCCAAAGAGCAAGCCTCCCGACCCCTGAATTGCACCGGCGCTTGAGGGGGTCGCGTTCGCCCCCGACCCTGTGCCGGTAGTGAAACCACCTCCGGTGGGACTGCTGGTCGGGCTACCACTCGTAGTGCTGGCCGTGCCGCCGCCGCCGCCTGCCGCGGTGTCGTTGACGGGGCCGGGGTTCGTCACGTTAAACGAGTTGCCCGCGACAACTTTGCCCTCGAGGTCGGCTGTCGTTAGGACTGCCGAAGCATTAAATCCGACAATGGTTGCTGCGGCGGTGCGGAGTACTGTGATGTCCTCCGGGTCGACGTCGCTAGTCTCCACTAAAATCTGCGTGTAGCGATGGCTAAGTGGGGTCCTAGCAGGCGGATTTGGGCCAAAGTAGGCTTGGATTGGGGCCGTATTGGTGCTGTTCTCCAGAAGGAAGACGTTCAGTGTGCCGCTGGCGGTGTTGATTCTCGTCGCTGTTGTCGCGGGCGTGAGACCTGTTTGCATCCAGTGCAATAATGTGTTTGTTGCTGGCGGCGTGTTTGTGGGAATGTCGAGGTCGATCATCAAGACAGCATACGAAGTTCCAGTCAACCGGACGAGTGTGCCAATTCGTGGCCGAGAAATAGTAGCTGCCCCAGACGGCTCCGGTCAGACACTTTTCAAATTATTGAGTAAGGCAATGAACGCTATCACTCACTATTTCTGGGAACCACGACGCCGTTAAGAGGTGTCACGCCATTGTATTCCACAATCAGATCGACATTTGAAGCTGGTTGGAATCCAGCCGGAGTTCTCGCTAAAGCAAGTGTTGCCACCGCCAACAGACCGGCCAAAGAGCCTGGGACCATTATGTCGAACCGGGACGAGCACGGCGAATAGTGGAATGTGACGGAAATGGGGAACCAGTCGTAGGGAGGACTAGAATGCTATCAACATCTGAGATGGAAGAACAGAACCCCTTTTTGGGGCGGCAAAGGGGGGAGGTTGCACATCTTAAGACTCGACGACGAAATCCCAAAATGTGACACGTCTTGGCGATTCCAGGTGCAAGGCAGGAACAATGGCGAAGGGATGAAACTTGCTGAAGCACGAGAGGTGCGATCATACCCGCCAATTCTCCGCGGCAAACGATTGGCCTGCAATTGGAGCAAAATTGGAGATTTCAGCAACATAAAGAGAATAAGACCAGTTAAAAGTCAGTTTTCTTCTACTGCCCGTGTTTGGGGGTTGGCAGAGCCCGGGGCTGACAGAGGTAATCCTAACGGCCGGATAAGATATGGATGGAACTAATTTGGAGTTGCAAGAGGCCAGGAGTTACTTTCTAGGGCTGGCATCGCATCTTTGGCTGACATATCGCCGTTGGTGCCGACGATGGCTGAGGGCTCGCAGGTTTCAATGACCTTATGAGCAAAGGTCGCTGTGGAGCTGCCTGCAGTTTCAGGGGATACTCCATACTTAGAGCACCGTGGTCCGCCGGGTGGGCCATGCTCCCGGGACAAAATGCCCGACAACCTTGGCGCATGAGTTACTCCGCAGATCCCCACACCGGGGTCGCGCGCGGACCTCGGGACGACGATGACGACGACTTCAATCTCTTGGATTCGAAACTTAGGATAGGTAGAATAACGCAACCTCAACACGGTACCTAATATGTAACGTCCAGTCTCCAATACCTCATAATCATTAATGTCATATAATCATAACTGTCATAAACGTGAAATCATTCAGCCCAGTTCACTCACACCAGCGCTTGGTTCAACTCAAGGTCGATTCGTTTCTCAAGTGAGAGGGTTCCCTTCGTCGACCAAACCACCCACCCCAAAAGCTTTTCTCCCTAGGCTCCGGCCGATAGGGTCTCAACGGATACAACGGGGCAACATTGTACTCTTCCGCGCTGGTATCAATGGAGACATAGTACCGTGGTCTCCACTTTCGCTCGGGAATTTCACCTAGCTTAGTGCTGTCGGAGGCGAATGACATCAAAGACAGCCGATTTTGTGCTGCCGTGGCCATCCTCTCGGGTGTAGCTTGAGGGCGTAGATGGGACCTGGGTTCCGGTGTTGGCCAGGCCGGGGGGCTTGTTACCTCGGCATTGAGTGTCTCTTTGCTCGTCGCGGGTTTCAGTGTGTCTTTGCTCGTTGCAGCTCTCAGTGTCTCTTTGCTTGTCGTGCTTTTCAGTGTCTCTTTGCTCCCTGCGGATTTCACCTCCTTTTCCGCCTTCGCCTCCTTGGCCTCCCTGTGTTCCTTTACCACAGACCGCTTTTTCTTGGGCGACCTTGGCATCTCAGAAGTCTTGCTTCTCCGTTTTGTAGACGCAGTGTCTGGGCTATGGGATAGGCGGCTCTTTTGCCGTGGCGATGCGGGTGATGGTGGTGGCGGTGGTGCCGGAAGTGATTTGGTGGGCTTGGGAGATGAAGGCGCTACAGATGCCCGAGAGGAGCTGCTGCCTAGCCTGCGGGAGAGGTGGTCGATTGTCTTGATTGCCTCGGCGCGGGACAGGTTCGACAAGGTCATGAGCGACTCATAATCCAAGACTGGGCTCTGCTCCTTGCTCGATATTCGCAGCACATTCGTGACAGTTGACCTTATCTTCTTCAGGATGCGGTTCAGGGCAGATACTGCGCGGGCTTCAGCCAGGACGCGTTAGCAGCCGTTGGAAGAGTCCGTCGCCGCCAGTCCTCTTGAGGAGGGATCTTACTTACCATCGCCCTTCTCGAGGCGGCTCCCTGCCTCTGACAATCTAGATGTGTAGGCACGTTCCACCTGTGAACGATCTGACTTGAGGGACTTGCGCAATGAAGCGTGCTGGTCTTCGGACGTGGCGGCATCGCTCCCTGCACGGTGTCTGAGTGCCTTGAGGAGTGAGAGACAGTTCGAATATGTCTCCAGTAGGGCGGTGATGCTCTCACCAAAGGCCATCGTATACGGTGTGAAGGCACGACGCTGCGTACCGGGCCGCCGTCGATGCCGGATGGAAGCAAAATGCTGTAGGATAGATAGTGGTCTGGCGGCCCGCACGGAAATGGGGTGCCTTCTACTTGTACCTGAACCCCATTCCAGGCCAAAGCTGCATCGGCCGATTCTCGACGCTTCACTGCAGGGAGGTGAAGGCAGAGATGCGGGGCGGACGACGTCTAACAACGGTTCTGTAACCGCCGTGCCAGCAACAGCCTGCATCTCGAGAAGAGCAACGGTGACCAATCGCACCCACGGGACGCTACGTGTACCGCAATTGGGGATGCACCGACTGGTTGAATGAGGATGCGGCTTCCAGTAACCAGAGCCATCCAATCCATCCAGGCTGCCAACTGGCGCTGTTGATTGGAACCATGGCTATCTGCGCGGGGAGGGGAGCATCTAAGGCCTCATTCATTGGCTTCAGTTGAAGAGTCATCCAGACAAACACCGTATCGTAAATCGGGGATTTACGGACCAGTCTGTTGGCCTGATGGTGGTGTGGGAGAGCCATCCGTGCCATTGAGTGCTGCGGGGAAATATCTCTCGAACCCACGTAGACCCCTTTTCCTTATTTGCCAGGCGACGGTGGGGCCAACAGCTGGTGAAACTGTGAACTGCCCGTCAGCAGCTGGCAAGCACTGACGCGGCAGCCCCGAAGTGGATCCAGGCCAGGGCGAGCGAGCTAGGCTGCGAATCAATGAAAGCCCCGCTGATGGAGGCCTGTGGCGATGTGCTGCTTCCATAGTTGCAACCCGTTTGGCCTTGGCCGAGAAACGACGATCTCTCCAAGCACTTTGTCTCTTTGTCGATATCGGTACACGCCGGAGACGCGAAGATGCAATTGTCCACTGCACGACACCTGTTCGCTCTTTTCGCCGTTCTCGCCTTCACTCCAGCCCTATCGATCGTCGGCGCCGCCGGTATTCAACCTTCGTGGCATGACGCACCTAGCCATCGCGACCGGAGCAGCGAGCATGTCTTTCCATTCTTAAGATGGCTGCGTGACAGCGCCGTAGAGGTCTTCCTCGGTCGGCCATCCCCGCGGACCCGGGCGAAGGGTGTGGGACCCAGCGACGAAGACCTTCAGTCCCGTTATCGTCACGACCTCGTGGTTCGCTTCAATGTCACCAACTCAGAGGAGGAGGACGCCCTCTCAAGGGCCGCTGCGCAAATGCTGTTGGACGTTTGGGCATTTAATTCGGAATACGTCGATATTAGATTGCACAAGGACGATGTGTCGCCGCTGCTCACATTGCTACCCGCCTCGTTGCAGCCGTCTGTCTTGATACCAGATGTTGCGGCGGCGGTTCGGGCGACTTACCCATCGAGAGCCGCCACGGTCTCCGACTTTGACCGGAGCATGGTCGCTTCATCAAAGATGCGTACATCGGTTGATGGAGTGGGTAACATCTTTTTTAGCGATTACCAGCCTCTATCGGTGGGTCATGTCCCTCAACTCAAATGGTCGCGTGACCAGGTAGCCGTCTACCCAGACTAACACCTACAGGTCATCACGAGCTGGTTGCGTCTGCTTGAGGCCATGTTCCCCTCATTCACCGAGATATCGAATATTGGGAAATCTTACGAGGGTAGAGAGATCCTTGCATTCCGTGTCGGAGATCGCAGCGAGTCTGAGAAAGCCCCAAGGAAAACAATCTTGGTGACTGGCGGTCTTCATGGCCGCGAGTGGATATCCACCAGCACGGTGAACTACCTCCTCTGGTCCGTTGTCACAGCTTATGGGAAGGAGCCAATGATTACGAAGCTCCTTCAACACTTTGATATCGTCTTCATCCCGGTGCTCAACCCAGATGGGTTTGAGTACACCTGGCAAGCAGATCGTCTCTGGCGCAAGTCAAGACAGCAAACCAAAAGACGCTTTTGTCGCGGCCTGGACCTTGACCATGCGTTCGGCTACGAATGGGAAGGTACTAAGCACCAAAGCGATCCATGTTCGGAGAGCTACGGCGGCGACCAACCATTCCAGGCAATCGAAGCGTCAGAGCTGGCCAAGTGGGCGAAGAACGAGACAGAAAACGGTGTCAAGTTCATTGGGTTTCTTGATCTGCATTCATACTCGCAGCAGATCTTGTTTCCTTACACGTACACTTGCATGGTGGATCCTCCGAATCGTGAGAATTTGGAAGAGCTCGCGGTTGGACTGGCCAAAGCTATCCGGCTTTCCAGCGGGGAAACATATACGGTGAGCTCGGCATGTGAGGGCGCTGTTGCTCGTGCATACAGCGCAAGCGAATCCCTCCCACGAATCGAGGCCGGTGGTGGCTCAGCGATAGATTGGTTTTACCGTACGTCTTGCACCACGACTCTGTCATTTTTTTTTTCGTACTAAAGCGGCACTTGCTAACCATACATATGATAGACGAGCTCCACGCCAAATACAGCTACCAGGTGAAGCTTAGGGATACCGGGAGCTATGGATTCTTACTCCCTAGCGAGCAGATCGTTCCCGCTGGGGAGGAAATGCTGAATGCACTCAAGTATTTCGGGGATTATTTGCTGGGGAATAACGGCATAGAGAAGTACAGCTTTAAAAAGAATGATGACGAGGATGACGAATGGCGGGACTTGAGGAGGCGAAGGCGGTAAATGGTTGTTTGGCAAGGTATTGCCGTGTAAGTGATGTTGAAATGGCTTGTCGGCGTTTGAAGCGGAAAAGGGTACTTTGGATGGGACTGTTTTGGGTTGGTTGCACGCTCTTAGCGTGGGGGTCCTGTATTTACGAAGTGTGTAACATGGAGACGCGTACTTCGTAATTGCGCGAACCTAGTACTGCTATCTTGGATGTATCCATGTATGTAGGTGCTTGGGCATTGCGAAGAGCGGAGGACGTTTAGCAGTAAACGTGACGCCGATGAGTCGATAGCGTATGTTCAAGACCAATTGCTGCTATCCAAGCAGGCGTGAAACAATTGACCACATACTGACCTACTGCGCAGCGCAGTACCCACATCCCCCTGACCTGTTCCCACAGATCATTGTGATTTACTCAGCGCTGGGAGCGAAGTGGGAGCGAAGGAGTTGCATCATGTTCCGGATTTAAGCTAGTGAGATGGAAGGTGGGACGCCTAGGCCTCAAAGAAGGCAGGCTGTACCCAACGGGGTCCACTTGCAACCCGCCTCCTACCTACCTACCTGCACTACACCCACTTGGGTTGGTCCGTTCGTTTGGTCGTTTGGTGAGCACTGAGCAGAGGGCGCTGGCCAGATCAGACACTCTTGGTCTTTCAGAACCAAGGGCCAAACTCTTTTCGACGACTCGACGTCCTCCTCGCCTTTCCCTACGAATTACACGCCCAACCGGCGTCACATCACGGCGCCTAAGTCTGCCATCTGCGCGACACCCCTCGCTCTTTTATTTAGTCGCATCGCCTGCACTCGCCCTGCACGGCCCCGATTGACGGTTTATTATATCGATGCACGCGAAGAGCGACATATTGACGAAAGTGGCTCGCCATTCATGCGTCCCGATGGATTATGACGATCGCAAACAGCTATAGAACATGCCGTTCCTACGACGCCGCGGCATCATGGCCAGCGAGTCTGACATGCGCCGCCACACCATCCTCGACACCTTTGCTGTGCCGAAACAGCCGTCTTCTCGCTCCGAATCGACCTCCGACTTGCCCGTCCTGACTGCAGTCGCGGAAGATTTCCCCGCGCCCAGCATTCCCGTCTCTCCCGCCGAGCCCCCCATCGATCGCACATCCTTTTCTTCCAGCTATACCGGAAGCCATGCCGGGAGATCTACCCTCGACATCCCCGGCCGTCCAGGGTCCCCGGGAATCCAGACAGAATCACAGAAGCATCGCCGGTTCTCCATGCTGAGGTTTCGTAATGCGTCCGACTCTCAGTTGGCGGCCAAGGCAAAGCTCCATGCGGCAGCAGAGAAGGCCCCACCGCTTCCGCGTCGTATGTTCTCATCAGTTGCTTTACGTACCCGCAGTGCCAGGCCACCTATCTGTCAGCAGGCACTTACCCATGTCCCCGCAGCTCCCGAGATCATCACCACCGCGCCCACCTTCGACGACCTTGTTCCCCGAAAGCAGACTTCGCGATTAAATTTTGCCGCCCGGATCCGCAGATCCGGCGAGATTTCTAGGACTGAGCAACTGGATGAATCGAACGAGCGGTTTGGGAGGAGGACTAGGCAAATGTCTCAAGTTCCCGAAGAGGGCTCGCCCAGCAAGCAGAGCGTGACCTTTGACGAACCAAGGCGGCCCGCGTCATCTCATGCCCCCCCGCATATGGCGAAGACCATTCGTCAACGCTGGCCCTCCCGGTTAACCGCCTCTCCGAGTCATCCAGGTCGGATGCCAGCTCAGGAGACAGGGTGTATGGGAGCACCACAACGACGACCCACACAGTCAGCACGACGACCACCTTCTTTAAACTGTCGCGACGAAAGCGCAAACAACCCGAGCCGTTATTTCCTATTGCCCACCTACAACAGAAAAGCAGAGCCTCACTTGCAGAAGAGGCGAACCCTTCACATTCTTCTCTCGCACCCCCTATTCCCGAATCAGCCAATGGATCACCGTCCAGGTCGCCGCCCAGCTCTCAACTCACCCCAACGCCGTCGAGGCCGTCGTCTAGAAATGGTATTACAACCCCACCTACCACAGGCCTCAGCCTGTTTTCAAGGCCCAATGCCTCACCAGCAACCGCTTTCTTCCGCCCTAACTCGAGGCACTCCGGGCACTCATCGCCCACCCGAGCTTACCGCCATAAAAGGGGCAGGTCCTCAACCTTGAGCTCGCTGGGGAAAGAATCACCGAGAGAATCTGTGGATGAGCATCTGGCGCCCCCAGTCACTAGGACGTCCTCCTCCACGGGTCGAAAGAGCTTCGGGGATCTTCTGGGTCTTAGCCGCTTGCGGCAAAACTCAGAAACATCATCAGCTCGTCAAGGAACACTGACACCTGCAACACCGGGCTCAAATACCTCTAAAAATAATTCTCTCCAGCTGCCAAGGGACTCTATCATCCTCCCAGAGCGCCGAGAAGATGACACACCCTCAAAATACCTTGAGCGTCTTTTAGAGGTTGTTAGTAGGAGTGTGATAGCAGCAGCCGTCTGCAAGGGCACTGACCCATTTTCCCAGTCCGTACTACGGAGTTACATGCGCAGCTTCAGATTCTTTGAGGATCCGATGGACATGGCCATTCGGAAGCTCCTTATGGAAGCTGAGCTGCCGAAAGAGACCCAGCAGATTGACCGCTGCCTGCAAGCATTTGCCAATCGTTACCACGAATGCAATCCCGGCATCTATGCCAACCCTGACCAGGCTTACTTCATTGCATTTTCTCTCCTGATCCTCCATACGGACGTGTTCAACAAGAACAACAAGCACAAGATGCAAAAGGCAGATTACTTGAAAAACACGCGAGGCGAGGGCATTTTCGACGAGATCCTAGAGGTTTTCTATGACAACATTACTTATACCCCTTTTATTCATGTCGAAGATGACTACGATATCAACGGCGAGCGCATCATCGCCCACAAGGCGAAAAAAAAGTCTTTGTTTCCAACCGTTCCACCAGACCCGGCGAAGAGAGTTTCGAAGGAGCCTATTGATCCATACACGTTGATCATCGACAACAGACTGGACATATTGCGGCCTAATCTGAGGGATGTGATGCACTTAGATGATCCATACACCTACCTGGGGACCGCCAGGTCCCTGAACCTGAAGGAGCTACAAAAGACCTTTTTCAAAACAGGTGTGCTGCAAATCGTCTCGGCGAGGTCTCGCCCTGATGCGTTTATGACGGAGAGGACCGCCACAAACCCAGAGGATGCGCACCCGGGTATTGTAGACATCAAAATCACGAAAGTCGGTATTCTGTGGCGTAAAGATACCAAGAAGAAGAAGACCAGGTCGCCGTGGCAGGAGTGGGGCGCTATCCTCACCGGTGCGCAGCTCTACTTTTTCCGCAACACGACTTGGATAAAAAATCTCATGCACCAATACGACGAACATGTCAAAAAGGGCCATGATGGAGATCCGTGTATCTTCAAACCCCCACTCGACCAGTTCAAGCCCGACGGCTTGATATCTACTGACGGCGCCGTAGCCCTCATGGACTCGACTTACAAGAAACATAAGCATGCCTTTGTCTATGTCAGACATGGCGGCTTTGAGGAGGTCCTCCTTGCGGAAGATGAGGAGGAGATGAATGACTGGTTGGCGAAACTCAACTACGCGGCTGCCTTCAGAACCTCGGGTGTGCGAATGCGAGGTGTTGTAGGAGGTAGCTACGATGGCCAAGGCCGGCGAGCAATAAGGAGACTCGATACCGACAGCGCGCAATTGATCCAGACGCCGACAGGTGAGGTTACGATTGCTCGCAGTCGGATAGACCACAAGATGGCACAGGATATTCTGGCAGCTCGACGCGCCATCATGTTTCAAAAAGTCGCAGATGCCAACGAAAAGCTGCAGGAAGCTGAGAGGACTCTTGACTCTCAACTTCGAAACTCGAGGCATCTCCAGCTTCTTGCCCCAGTGCAACCGAAAACTCGCGAGGCAATGCTGCTCTCGGCAGCGCGGATAGCAGCCCAGCTCAAATGGACGCGGATGGAAATATGGAAACTGAAGTGCCATCGAGATATCCTGCTACTGGACCTCGAAGAGGAGCGCCAGTTGCTTGGCTTGCCTTTGGATACGGGCCTAGACGGTTCAGTTCTCTCTGCACAGCCATTGGCCAAAGAAGAGCCCAAGTCAAGCAACACTTCGGTCACCCAAAAGAGCCCGCACTCTCCCACCCAGCTCTCGCTGACGAGAACTTCCACCGTCACTAGGAGGTCCGACGAGGACTCGTCGCCGCGAACAGAAATCTTTCAGACACCACCAACGAGCGCCACTGGTTCGAGTTTCCACAGGTCACAGAACTCTTGGGAGCTGCCGGGTCTGGCATTCGATTCTGTAGATTTGCGCAAGGCTTCAGTCTCGAGTGCCGTTTCATCTAATATGTCCATAACGGCAACACCTCCGAGGAACAAAGCCAGTTCCGTCCCCGCTGCTGAAAGAGCGAAGCTCGACCGATCGGACGAAGTGGACGCAGACGAGCGTGATTTATTGGAGCAAGCAGGGCTGATTGGGGCCGAGACAGCACGCGCCTCGGAACCGAGGTCGTCAAGTGTTGCTGCGGAGACAGAAGAGGGCGGTGAACGACGCGAGCGTCACTCCCACGGTGCCTCCACAGAGCGACATGATCGCAATAAGATCCGTCGCAGTCTCCAGCGCACACTTAGGGAGGGTGCCGGTCATATCTCCCACCACCGCAGCCGCAGGGGTAGAGACTCGGTATCAAGTGGCGCTATGTCTGACGAGACGGCCCGCGACGGTCCGGACGTTCTAGCAAGGGGTACCGGATCCTTCGTCGTCCACGGTAAGAAGGCCTCGGTGATTACCTTTGGGAACGAGCTGCAGATGCAAAGTCTGTCGCCAGAAGAGCGCATCCGCCACTGGAAGCAACGAGAGGAAGCCGTGGCCCCGTCTATTGGCGGCAGCAGCACCAGCACTCGCGGTGCTCCCACCCTAGATGTCACCGATTTCCGCTCCGTCCTCATTGCGCACTCGACATCTGACGCCGCTCGTGAGCACCGAGGCTCTGCCGCCAGCGGAAGCACCGCTACAGCCCGAAGCTTCAGAGAGTTGCACAGGAAATACTCAACAGCACAGGCTGCCAAAGGCTTGGTCTCGTCTGGAAGCCTGGCTCTGCCATCTGATGAGGACAGCGACGCGGCCATCAGCTTTTCTGATGGGCGCCGAACACCCTTGCCGCCTATTGAGGGTGAGCCGGAGCCTGGCGAGTATGAAGAGGGACCGGAATTTAGCCTGGATGGTGATATCAGTCCGCCCCCGAGCCGGGGCAAGAGACAGACAATGTTTTTCACACCAGAACCAGCATCGTCCCCTGCTAGGGATGGCTCGTTAGAGAGAGATGGGGAGGAGGCTGATCGGCTCCCGAGCCCGCCGTTACAGGCTGTGAGCGCATGATGTCAGTCTCGGGGACGGGACGCAGGGATGATGTGATCTTGGCAGTTGGATTCCGGGTTCAGGTTGTGTTTTGGCCTCGTTGTTCGGACTTGCAGGGGATTGGTTGCTTGTCAGTTGGGACATCACAAAAGTTAACTGTTATGTAGGTGCCTAAGGGCATGATTCTTTAATGTCCGCCTTACGACCCGTTTTCGGGGGCATCGTTTCCTTTTTTATCGTCAAGATGCCTGCGGTACACTGTACATTACAAGCCAGGGGAAACCTGTGCTAGGATCAGAGGCTTGCTTGCTTGCGAATAACTCGCTTCAAAGTTTTCCACCTTTTCTCCCTTTGTTTGTTCCCCGGAACAGGGGCTAGAAAGACGTGGAGCCTCGCATTCGGGATTTCGTTTCTGTTGGAGAGTATTCGAGAACTTTGGTGTCTCTATTCCACACACGAACGGACATTGATGACAGCCAAGGGATTGGGCATAACACTTTTTAGTTTTCACTTATTTTTCTTACTTTTCTAAAAAAGGCTTGCTTACTTGCCCAACTAGCTAGAAGACGGGAGATTTACGGCAACAGCAACGGGATATTCATTTTTTTTTCCTTTATTTTTTTTCCACTTCTTGCACTCTTTTGATTCGGGCTCTTAACTCGAGATACCATGGTTATTCCCCCCCCCAAACGAGGGCGGTCCATGAAAAGGGTTGGAATATTGGGAAATGATCGGATATTGTTAGGTTTCTCTCCAAAAACTTCAAGGGAAAATAAAAACAACTTTCTGTTTTATGTTAGAAGTTACTTTGAACGGGCGGATGGACGAAAGCATATATGGGGTTAGGCTGGGTTCGTCGTATTGGCAGTCTTCATTTATGGCAAGCAAAATGGTGTGGGGCTCTGGACTTAAACCCAGTTGCTATCTTGCTGTCATCCATCAATCGACTGGTGGGCACTGTGTTGAAGAGGGCGACCGAATGCAATGTATCTTTAGATCTTGTTTGATTGCACTTTTCTATGCCCTATAAACTCAAGCGGCTGTGAAATAGAGAAGATAGCTGAGCCGATTGTCAGTCAATGCGGCTCGGGAATGATTTGTTTTGGCACTTTGCCGCGTTCAACGCTACATCTTGGTATTTGACATCGGCTAGACATATTCACTTCTTTCCCCTCTTCTTCTTCTTTGCCGCCCCGCCAGAGCCGCCCACTGGTGCCTTCTCCACCTTGACGGATCCCGCGCCACCTGCCAACTCCAGTGTCTCCTCTTCCTTCACAACACCGCCCTGAGTCGCCTCAGCAGCACGCTTCTTGCCCTTCTTCCCCTTGGGCCGGTACGAGCTGCGATCGCGCAGCGGCAACCACCGCTCCGGATCTGGCTTCTTATTCGGGTCATAGCTCTTGGGCAGCTTCCTCTTGCGGCGCTTCCTGGCCGGCTGCTGCTGCCCCTTATCCGCTCCGGATTCGTCAAGCGACCGTTTTTTGCCCAAGGATGCAACAGTGGGAGCCGCGACGGGTAGTACGGCAACACCAGCATCGATAAGGGCATCCACATCAATGCCATCTATCAGCGTCTCGACTGGCGGAAGGGTGTCGAGGTACGGCTGCACTTTGGCAAAATCGCTTGTGGCGAAGCTAGCTACTAGACCAGCGGTGGCTACGCGGTCACCCGGCTGCGTGGAAACGAGGTGTGAGAAGGCCTCGCCTGCGGCGGCTAGGTCAGCTGGGTGGGCGGAGCGCAGAAGCTCGATACCAGCTTCACGGACGAGCGAGCTACCGCTTCCTGCTGCCGAGGCCGACTTCTTCCTTTGCCAATGCGCAGCAGCCTTGGCAAGTTCCTTCCGGATTGCCGAGTGCCGGCCTTGTTTACGATACAGCGATACAGCCAGGGCAACCAGACCCGGCGCAAAACGTACATCTGCATGGTCAGCTGTCGTGGCTGTCTCGAGCCTCTTGAAGAAGGCCTCGAGGATGTTGAGGGCAGGCCCGGGGTTTTGAAGCTGAATATACAGCTGAATGATAGTTAGGAGAAGACCGACGTCACTGGGTCGGGTTTCCAGCAAGGGGAGGATATGATTGAGGGTGTCCTTGCCGGTCTTTAGTTGAGATGCTGCTGCTGCGTTGAGGACCCCTAGATCGGCTTTCGCGGCCGTGATAACCGGCACGGACTCATCGCATAAAATGCTGGTTGTGGTCTTCTTGACTCCTGAGAACTTTTGTGCTTGAAGATCTATGACAAACTTGTTGTGTCGGAGGGCGGAGCTTTGATATTGAAAAAGACGGTCGGTTCCGGAAGCCTCTGGGAGAGATTCAAACAGCCGCTGCGCTATGAAGGGGTTGCTTTCAGCCTGGAGAACCAGCGCGTTGCTCTGGGCAATGAGCTTGGTGGACGAGTCAGACACGCTGGGCTCATGGTTAGCGGGCTTCCAACACAGAAGGCACGCGGCGTTATACACTCACTCGGAGAGTATGAGAGACTTGTGCAAGTTTGCAGCCTCGGCAAGTTTCCCCAGCTTTGTGTACACGTAGGCCTGTTGGACAACGATGGGCACCAGCTCTGTCTTCTTCTCATCCTCGTCCAGGTCGTCCGTGGCCTCGCAAAGATCTCTTGAGCGCTTCAATAGGACAGCCGCCTTCGCAAAGTCCCCTCTCGATATGCAGCCGCACGCAGCATTGTAGGCCGTCTCGAACCCCTCAAGGTCCTCCCTGCCTGGCTGCTTCTGGTCCGCAGGCACAGCCCAGCCCTTACCCTGCCACTCAAGCTGAGCGTTCGCCGCCGACAGATTGATCCGCAAGTCGTTCTCTTCACCAGCCTGGCCTTCATCGTCGACGTCGCCCAGGTCCCTGTATATCGCAGCAGCCTTCTCAAACTTCTCGGCGCGGTAGGCTACCTGAGCGGCGACGTGCTTCATGCCCCGTCCAACGCCGGCATCCTGCAGGGTGACCTCGGCGGCATCTAGCTCACCCGTCTTGTAGAGCGCGTAGGCCTTCTCCAGTGCGCATGCCTTCTGAAGGCTTGCGCCGCCCTCGGCGATGGCCCGCAGCGCATCGCTAAAGCGGTCAAGCTTCAGAAGCGCAACCACTCGGGCGTGCTGGGCGGCAACCAGGTCGGGGCTATTAGGCTTGGAAACCTTGATAGCGGCATTGGCGATCTTGAGGGCTTCGGCGTGGTCGTCAATATCGGCGCCGCGCAGTAGCGAGCTAAGAGCTGCGACGGCGGGGTCGGCCATGGTGTGGCGGCCGGAGGGGGTTCGGGTTGGGATGCGGTCCTGTGTCAATCGTTATGTTTGTCTTGTCATCCTCTTCTGGGCTGTCTCGGTTTTCTTTGGTCGGTATATGGGGCTCACGATGGCGACTTGGAATAGCTTCTCTGCTGCCGTCAGGTTGTCAGGTTTGTAGCAGGCCCAGGGTCTGCTTGCCTTGAGGTTGATGCGGGGCAGCTAGCCTGGGGGCAATTTTCGAACGATTGATTTTGTGGGGTAAGCGACGCTTGGCGGAGACAGCTCCAACTCCAAGTTCACCACAAGCATCTCCACTCTTTAACCTCGACCAGTCGTTGGAGGGCTTCAACAATAAAACAAATAGCCGACCGTCGATCTTCTATCTTGCTCTCCCCTTTTCATGCTTCCAACTTTCTCCTAGTATTACATCAATACCTTCATTAAATGCCCCTTGTCCCGTCGAAAAAGACAAACCCCCTTCTTGCGACATGGAGTGGGCGCCTCGCCATAGATTGTCATGACATATTTTTGCAATGTCCCTTCGTCATTACATGTTGAGTAACGAGATCCCAGCTATTGATATTACTCAATGTCATTCAGCCCCAACTCTCCACTCTTGTCCGAGCCGGTTTCTTACTTCGACCCCATCTTGGTTCCGGGCAACTCAAGTGACATTCCTGGCCACAAGCACCTTATATTCTTTGGGGTTAACACGATACATACTGCCCTCTAATTTGTGGAATATCTCCGTCACGTTCCCTTAGTTGATGCCAAGCGGCCATATAGCATGTACTACCGTCTTCGCCTTCTGCCGCTTTCCCAAATGTACTTTAGCCGCTCCACATCTCAGTGAGGCGGAATTCTTCCAGATGGACTCCAGGGAGACATTTGCGGACGATTCCGGTCCGCTCTGTGCCCTTAAGATGGGCGTGCTGTCCGTGGTGCCGGGCCCTCGGGCGCTTTGGGCAAGACTATCTCGTCGGACAAGTTGAAATATGGCGCCGTGCTCGCGTCTTCTCGGCATTGTCGCCGCTGCTCTTGGCCTCTGCGCGTCTTCCGAGGCCGCATACAAGCAGAAGTCACCGGCATTCACCTATACTTCCGCAGCCACTGGGCTCCAGCTTGGCGGCCCCAGCCTCGCTCCAGAAATCAGGGTCGCCCCCGACGATTTGCCCGGTGTTATTCGCGCCGCTAACGACTTGGCCGCCGATTTTGGAAGGGTTTTGGGTGTTAATGGCACCGTGGTTGTGGCCGACTGGTCCGCAACCATCGCGCAGAAGTTACCCTCGAGGCCGATCATTATCGTCGGCACCGTCGGAAAGTCCAGTCTAATCGACGGCTTAGTCTCTAGCAAGAAGCTAGACACAGCAGCCATTGCAAAAAAGTGGGAGACTTTCTCTTACCAAGTTACAGCGACGCCGTGGGATGGGCGAGATGCCGTCTTTGTCATTGCGGGCTCTGACCTACGCGGTACCGTCTTTGGCATCTACGATGTTACAGAGCAGATTGGCGTGTCCCCATGGCATTACTGGGCCGATGTACCCCCTACAAAGAGGGAATACATATGGGCCCGCAATTCCTCACATACCGAAGGCCCACCCTCTATCAAATTCCGTGGAATATTTCTCAATGACGAAGCTCCGGCCTTGACAGGTTGGGGCAAAGCCAATTTCAAGCAAAGTCAGTATGGGAGCGCCTTTGTTACCGAATTTTACAAGCATATATTCGATCTTGTCCTGCGGTTGAAGGGAAACTACGTCTGGCCGGCAATGTGGTCAAGCATGTTTTATCTAGATGACCCCAAGAACGGGCCCGCTGCGACCGAATATGGTATTTTCATGGGCACTTCACATCATGAGCCCATGGCTAGGGCTGATAAGGAACAAGGCCGGTTTCTGAAAGGTTCCTGGGACTGGAAGAGTAACAAGGCGGGTGTACAGTCGTTCATGGACGAAGGGGCGACAAGATCCAAAAACTGGAGCACCGTCTACACATTAGGCATGAGGGGATCCGGCGACGCTGCCTCCGCTACATTAAGCTCCAGTGCGCTTGAGGAAATAATCAGTTGGCAACAGAGTTCTCTGACAAAAGCTCTCGGAAAACCCTTGTCAGAAATTCCACAGGCTTGGGTTATGTACAAGGTGTGTGTCCCCTCTCTAACATACTCATCTCCCAAGGCTAATGAGAATCAGGAAGTTCCCGGCTACTGGTCAAATGGGATGAAGGTGTCTGACGACGTGACCTTGTTGTGGAGCGACGATAATAGAGGCAATATTCGCAGGATTCCCACAGACGCCGAACTCAGGCGGGCCGGAGGCTCGGGGATGTACTACCATTTTGATTATGTCGGAGACCCAAGAAACTACAAATGGATCAATACGATACAATTGCAGAAGACCTGGGAGCAAATGACACTTGCTCACGACAGTGGCAACAAAAACATTTGGATCGCGAATGTTGGGGATTTGAAGGCCCTGGTATGTCTGTTCGGATACGACTTATTGAAGCGACTGCTAATTCTACTCACAAGGAGCTTCCCACAGCCCACTTTATGGCGCTCGCGTGGGACCGAGACAGCTTTTCAGATCCAGATAGTACTCGGGACTGGCTCAAGGCCTGGAGTGGTCGCCAATTTGGCGAAGCAGCGGCCGAAGCGGCAGCATCCATCATGACAACATATGGGAAGTTGACAGCCCGCATGAAGTACGAAGACTTGAGCAGATCCCCGTTCGCCTTCAGTACCGCAAACTATGATGAAGCCGACCTCAACTACAAGGAATGGGTCGATTTGTTGGCCAAGGCTCAGGCTGTCTACGATAGCTTGTCGGCTGATGTGCAAGACTCGTTCTTTGAAATCGTCTTGCATCCTGTTCTCGCTGGAAAGACCGTGTTTGAGATATACAGCAAGGTGGCGATCAGCGCCGTCTACGCGAAGGAACACCGCGTAAGTGCAAACCAGTTTACCAAAGACGCCGCGGCGGCGTTTACTGCCGACCAGGCCATCACGAAGCGATTCCACACTCTTAAAAACGGAAAATGGAACCATTTCATGGATCAAACACACCTAGGGTATAACAACTGGCAGGAACCATCGTCAAACTCCGTCCCAAAGGGAACCTCTGTCTCTGGGTCAGCCACGAATGCTTTGATGGGAGTGTCCATCCAGGCTGGTAGCTCGGCATTTCCCGGCTCCGCAAAGTTGACACTTTCTGCCGTTACTCCATTCGACCCCCCAAATATCGACCGATGGATAGACGTCTACATTCGCGACACCGGATCATTCAGCTACAGCATCACGTCCAACGCAACCTTTGTAAGCGTTACCAACGCGCGCCAAACAGTCTCAACATCGAGCGGCAGTACAGACATCCGCTCCGTTGTCACAGTCGACTGGAAAGCTGCCCCGGCTGGCTCCAGCGTGGTGACGTTGACCATCACCAACCTCAACCAAACCGGGACCACCGCCACCGTCATCGTTCCCGTCGAGAACCTGTCGGTCCCCTCAGACTTCAAAGGCCACGTGGAGACCGACCGGACTGTCTCGATAGAAGCCGAGCACTTCTCCAAACCCGCGTCCGCCAGCGAGTATGTCGTTGTCCCCGACTTCGGGCGTACCCTCTCGGGCGTGAGGCTGCCGCCGAAGTTTGCGTCGCAGTCACCAGGCAAGGGCCCAGTGCTGGTTTACCCGTTCTACACCTTCACAAACTCGGTCGACGCGTCCGTCACGGTATACCTAGCGCCCTCGGAGAACGCCACGCCCAACTCGCCAAACCGGTACACTATCAGTGTCGATGGTGGTGGTCTCACCACGGTGCAGCCGGTGCCTGCGACGAGTGGGAGCTCGCAGCCAGCGGGTTGGGCCGACGCTGTGATTCGGAATGCGTACGTGAAGGCGAGCAAAGTAGGGAAACTGGCACCGGGAAAGCATGAGCTGAAGGTATACTTACTGGAGTCGACCATGGTGATCACAAAAGTGGTGGTGGATTTGGGGGGGGTTAAGTCGAGTCTGCTGGGGCCGCCTGAGAGTGGAAGGGCGGTTTGATAGGCACGGACTACCGGGTCTATGTGATGTGGGAGACAGATTTGATATCATTTTGGAAATTGGTATTTTAGTGCTATAACACAGCTTGAGCTCCTGTCAAGGGCCCTCAGGGGGGAGCACAGTGCTGTAACAGCTGCGGCTATTCTGTAACCGCACTGTAGCAACCTTCCGCCTTTTTCATGACGTGTATGGCTCGTGCACGCTTCAATCTCATGCAAACTTTCTCAACGCTTACACGAAACGATACCCGTGCACCATATTTTGCAGGTAGTTCGCATTCGTTTATACCTTTGCTCGGGTACCGGTAGCTATCAGACGGTGAATTTGAGCGACGGGGGGACACAGCCCAGGCACTTTTTTTTAAAGTACGAAGAAATGATGACCGTATTACACCTCGGCGGGCCAGTTGTCCGGGGCGCCTCTCGCGGTCTCTTGTCACTTCAATCGTCGACAAGACTATTCTCAAGCTCGTCGGCGCGGCTATCACCGCCGTCCACAGTGTCACTCGTCTACGACTTGCACTCGCCGACGAAACCTACCGTACCCGATGCCCAGACATCGCCCATTATCATCATGCACGGGCTGTTCGGGTCTAAAAAGAACAACCGGAGCATAAGTAAGTGAGTCAGAATCCGAGCGTTGCAGCCCGTGTTTTGAGGAAACCCCATGCTAATCACAATGATGTCGGCTGTAAAGGGCGCTTGCTAGAGACCTAGGACGTCATGTTTATGCCATCGTAAGTAGCCATTGGCGACAGGGCTTAGCTTGGTAGGACTTGACTCTAATCGTTCGTACGTGATGAAGGACCTCCGCAACCACGGCGAGTCTCCGCACGACGCCCGGCACGACTACACGGCGATGGCCGCCGACGTCGCCGACTTCGTCCGGGAGCACGGGCTGAAGCAACCCACACTGATCGGCCACTCCATGTAAGCCCGTCCCTTGCCCTCCCTCGCCCCGACCATCATCATCCCCTGACCGTCCCGCACCCAGGGGTGCCAAGACGGCCATGACCCTCGCCCTGCGCGAGCCCGACCTCATCGCTAACCTAGTCGCCGTCGACAACGCCCCGATCGACGCCCGCCTTGAGAGCGACTTCGCCCGCTACATCCAGGGCATGAAGAAGATCGACGCGGCCGACGTCACCCGGCAAGCCGAAGCCGATAAGATCCTCGAACCATACGAACAGGTCTGCCCTTCTCCCCCCCCTGTCTTTCCTCACGCTAACTTGGCCAAAGTCCCTCACAATCCGCCAATTCCTCCTCGGCAACCTCCACCGTCCCGACGGCGGCCGCACCCAAAAGTTCCGCGTCCCCCTCGCCGTCCTAACCAAGGCCCTCGATCATCTGGGCGACTTCCCGTTCAAGGACCCGAGTGCCGTGCGCTTCCCCAAGCCGGCGCTGTTCATCCGCGGCACGCGCAGCAAGTACGTGCCGGATGAGGTGATCCCTATCATCGGCCAGTTCTTCCCGCTCTTCCGGATGGTCGATGTCGAGGCGGGACACTGGCTCATTTCGGAGAACCCCGAGGAGTTTAGACAGGGTGAGTGCTTTGTGGGTCCCGTGAGGTGAGGGTCGAGTTGGTTAACAGTGTGATAACAGCAGTGATCAAGTTCCTCGAACCGGAGGAGTAGAGGGTGATGGAATGTTTAAAACATTGTGATTATTATGCTCAAGTCTCAAACTTGAAACCTCTAATAACGATGCAAGCGCAAACGGGAGTCTCCTGCCAGCCCCTACACCTGCATCCATGTCTTCGTATACCCCTCCAACCCCTACTCCAACCACGGAAACACATAGAATAGACATGTAAACCTCCCCTAGAACATGGGCGACGCATCGATGATGACAACAGAGGGTATCGGGATTTCATAGCCCTATCTGGTTCTAATGCAATGTTCTGATGCAATGGAGGAAAGGCGATGCATGTCCGACAGCGTCGTCAGATGCATCGTCAGCAAACGCCTCTGACAAAGAAAATGAAAGATAAGAGAGTACGGCATTCTAGTGGCGGCCCACAAGGAGCTCAAAGCCCATTTGGGAGGTAGAGGGGAGGAATTCCAAGACACACAATCAGCACGGACAACTCGAGAGATAGTCGCCGCCGCCGCCGCTAACAGCGACCGTGCCGGGGGTCCGGCCTGGTCCCGACAGGAGCCCGGGTGTCTGGATAATCTGGTCGACGATATCGACAAAGGGCCGCCGCACGTTGACACGCGTCTTGGCGCTGGCCTCGCAGAAGCGGGCGCTGTGCGCGTCGGCGAGTGCCTGGCCCTCTTCCGACGAGACTTCACGGCCAGTTTCGGCCTTGTCGAGCTTGGCACCAACCTGAGGTGGGGATGATGATTAGGGGGGTGTGCCAGGGGGATATGAGGGAGGGAGTGGTACCAGGTACAGGGCGACGGCCTCGACCGTGTTGGCCTCGGCCTCGTCGAACCATCGTTCCATGGTGAGGAAGCTCGCACGGCTGGAGATGTCGTAGACGAGGAGGACGCCGTGGGCACCGCGGTAGAAGCTTGTTGAGAGGGTGCGGAATCTCTCTTGTCCAGCCTGGCAGGGTCAATAATTTTGATAGAAGTTGTGAGGGTGAGTGGCAGTGATGTGGAAAAGTTCGAATGTGTAAGTGGTAAGAAGAGTTAAGAAACGGTCCCTCACTGTATCAAATAGCGTCAGACGATACGGCTTTCCTCGCACAGCAAGCTTTTTTATCTAAAAGGCATCACCGAGTGAGAAAGTCAGTAAACATATCACCAAGCCCATATACAGGGCTGCTATTTTCTGGAGGTTTCCTCGTCATGATCTTGACATGCGACATGACAAGACCAGGCCAAACTCAAGCTCACCTTGAAGTCAATACCGATTGTCGCTGTGGACGACTCGGGATCAAACTCATCGTCGCAATACCTGGTGAGCACTGCCGATGAACGGCACCCCTTCTAGTTAGCCCTGGATAAACAAAAAATCAAAAATCGCATATGCAACAAAGACTCACAAGCCGATTTCCCCGCCCCTGACGGCCCGATCAACAATATCTTGAGCGTCGGTAGAAAATCATCCGAAGCCATCGAATTGCAAGCGAAAGCCGGGTTCTTCCAGTGATAGGGGTTATGAATACAGTGAGTGTTTCTTCTTTTTCCTTGCCTTACTGGTTGCTATCGAGGGAGTCGATGAGAGAAGGGATATTTGTTGTCCAGCTGATGACGGCACTCCAGGATGGTTGGCAGGTATGTAATGTACGTGGCGGCTAACAACCGAGGTCCCTTGTCCTCGCTGTTGGCCTGCAGAGCGACGGCGGATGATCCCTTTCTTCCCTTTTCCTGGCTGCACTTATTTGAGAGTGACCCCCTGGATAATGATATGCCAGCTAGACGTTTTGATCATGGCGGGTGGGCGGATAAAAATTACCCAACAGTTTTCCAAGGTTGGGGATTGTGTAAGAGACAGTCGTCTCGGAATCTTGTGTTAGCCCCTCCGATGTAGATTGATGAGCACCGATCACCTCAGCTAACGCCCTGCCTGCTGCTATGACGTGTTGAAATAGGCGCTGCGCTTCAAGCACCTGCCACGTAAAAATGCTGGTTTGCCTGGGAAAAAAATTCGAGTGGTTGCAAGTTACTCGAGTACTCTCGTCTCCAGCTCCCTCTCAAAGGCAAAATGTCCATTTTGATGGTTGTACATTCTAACACAAAGACACTTGTTGAGGATGACGTTGACACTACCGGCGCCTTGCACCACGACAATGCGCAAAGCGTGGCAGCAGACCTGTGTTGACCTCGCTGGGATACATACGGACATAAGCTTTGGCAGTTTGCTAGGCACGTCGAAGGCTTGGAAGAGGCATCCAAAATTCACATGGTATTCGCACCGCACATGAACTCCTTGATCTGCACCTGGCACCAACACTGCTGTAGTCACGGTCTTTTATGATCCTTTTTCATTCCCTTCCTTCATCGTCGGCTGACAACGGAAATTCGTTGCCTGGACTACTGTACCATGATTCCACGCCAAATGCAACGAGAAAGCAAGACCAATTGCCCTAGAGAGGTATTGCTGGATAAAAACCGTGCCCAGTGCCTTCCAAATGACAAACCCAATCCTTTATACCGCCTCGAGGACAGTCTCGCGGAACTCGCGCTCCACCTTCTGGCCCTGCTCATCCGTGCTCGACTCGCCGTGGAGCGTCATCAAGGCACCAAGATCGAACTTGGGGGACTTGAGAAGCTTGACCTTGCGGATGTGAACCTACTGCGCGTTAGCATCCCGCATTGCACTGTGAAGTCCATATTGTCAAAACCCACGTTCTGGAGGGGGTAGATGCCCTGGGTGGCCTTCTCGATCTCGCGGCCGATAACCTCTGGGATGAGCTTGGAGGTAAGCTGGGTAAGGGTGCAGCTGGAGGCCTCGCGCTGGATAATCTCGGTCATCTTCTTGCGGATGGCGCGGATTTGTGAAGTAGCGGCATAGGTCGTCTTCTTGATCTGGTTGGGGCGGCGCTTGGTGAAAGCGATAGCGAAGAGGCGGATAAGGTAGTCGTCGGTGGTCTTGACCGTGACGTTGGCCTCGATCAGGGTTTGCCACTTGCGGACGAGCGAGCGGAGCTTGTCGGATGTGAAGTCAAGACCGTGGAAGTTGGTCAAGCAGTTCTTGCCTTGGACTTCATCGACCCGGAGCTTGACCTTGCGGAAGGCGTGGTCCTCATCCTTCTGGAGATCAGCAAGCGAAACCTCGAAGATCCGACCCTTCAGAGCATCGTTCGCGTTCTTGAGACCGGTGGTGCGGTTGACGAGGGTCTTGCCGACGCTGAGCACGTTGTTAGATATCTGTCTTTGGGGGTTTCACGGTCGATATATGCGCTGGGATGCCGGATGGTGTTCTTACTCGCGGACGTTGAAAGGAGCGGGGGCCTGTCATTTGACCATCGTCAGTCTGCTGACTGATTGATCCATATGGGTTGTAATCGTTGGCTCACCTTGATGCCGAACCAGTCCTTGCGGGCGAAGGGATCTTGCGTCTTCTTCTTGAGGCCCTTCTTGCCCTTGGACAATCTCTTGTTTCTGGAGGTGGGTCAGCCACCGATATTTGACTGGGGGTCACGACCGTCGAGTCTGGGCGCGGTCGTGTGCAATCTTGCGAACGGCGAACGTAAAAAAACGGAATCAAGGTCTACTTACTTGCCAACAGCCATATTGAGGAGCACCTGTACCTAGTACAGACAGAATGTGCTTCTTGTGTTGGTGATGGAGACCGTGCAATCGAGAGTCGCGAAATTTGGGTTTCTCTCCTTGAGGGTGCGAAATTGTGAATTGGTTGTGTGGGCTGCCAGCCCGCCTGCCCACGGAAAAACTAAGCCGGTGGGGCTGCACAAAAAGTGGGACTTGATTCGTCCGTCGGCCCTTAGGGCTCGAGATGGGCCGTGCCCAGTATCAAGCCCCGGAGAAATTGAGTTATTGCACTAACAGCGATAGCGATAACGATATGGACAGCCCGCATAGCGAGGACATGCAAGACTGGTCTTCAACTCGGAAAATGCATCACACAGACGATGGGTACTCGTGAACGGTTTGCCAAACCTGATATTATTCATTTGTCTCACACCTCGAACATCGACAGGCATGTTATACAGGCAGTTTTGAGTGGTTTGTACTTCATATACGCTTTTCTTTTCTTTTCTTTTCTTCAACTTTGACTATCTCCACAAACGTTCCAAATGCCCGACCTCTCACAGCCATCCATCTCAGGACTTTTGCGGCAGTCCGTTCCAGGACTTGCGAGTGGTTCAGGGCTAGACAGCCAAATCGGGTCCCCCTCTCAAACACCATCAGCTTCATCAAATAGGCATCTCTGCTGCTGCTGATGAGCCTCGCATGGCTCCCCAAATGCGCCAAAAACAAAACAAAAAAGCCGCTCGGCTGTCTTCGGTGGTTCCTGACCAACGACGTGGCAAGGCGCCATTTATGTACACCAAATGATTGTTTCAAGGGCGGTCAAGCACAAGTGGGTAATGTGACCATTCCCTTTTTCTTATAACCCGTTCTCGTTGGCCGGGTCAATTCCGCCAGCTTGGGATTCCACCAAATGCGCTGGTCGGTCGTGTTGTTGAGCCCCTTCGGCCCCTCTTTGATGCTTTAGTCCGGGAGCTGCAGCAAATAAGGAATGTGCACCGTTCAAAAACGCGCTCTCCGCCATTTCCTCTTTCGACTCCCCCTTAGCTCCCTAGCCATGCCACATTTCAGAGGCATCGGTGAGTCAAGACGTTGGGGTCTAGTCGTGGGGAAAAGGCGTCATCGGCACGCGCCGCTCCTGTTCCCGGAGGCTGCCGGGTGTCGGATGCTAGCGGGCAATGGGCGTTGTTGTGGTGGGCTGCTCTTGTCTCCAGTCTGAGACCTCCTGCCCGGGTCTGCTCTAGACGAAAAATAGTGTCATGCATCTCGGTTTCCCCTCGGCAACTTGAACTCCTCAGGGAGACTTGAGGTCACCGTCCTTTTCTTCATCTTGCTGACCCTCTTCATACATATCGAAGCTAGGGAAGCTGAAATAACGTCCTGTACCTGTCATGACTGTTAGCTAAGCTCGCGAATAACAGGGTTTGATAACCGTACATGGGCGGGAATGCATCTCGTCGAGGCTAACGGGAGATGACGAAAGATCAGAGCATCGGTCCAGACTATCGAACATGGGCGTCCGGGTGGATAGCGGGGATGTGGCTCGCATCATGGAGTCTGGGGGTGAGCCAGATGTGAAGGCTACCCGGCTGAGCAACTCGGTTGCTCTCCGACTTGACTGTGAGCTCGCCAGCGAATTTCGGCTGGCATTGGATGTTGTGATAGACGGCTCAGTGGCTGGAGCTCGAAGCATTCTCGGCCTCCTGCTGCTGCTGCTACGAGTGGACGAGTCCCTCCGCGACATTGGGCGAGAGTCTGGAGACATGGAAGACATGTCTGCTGGATATGTGGACAAACGGTCGACGATGGTTGTGTTGATGAGGATAGTATTGACCTGGGCGCGTCTGACTGTGCCTTGGACAGAGGTTGGTGTGGTGTGAAGTCTTGATGAGGAAGGAAGAAGAGAAGAAGGGTGATTAATATCAGATGGTGATGGGGGGCTTTAAGAAAAAGCCACCCACTTGGGCTGAAATTCGAATCCGCTCAATGCCGCAGAAGGCTTTTGCAGGTCTCAATGACGGCACTTTCGGGCGACATTGCCACTTGTCAATCAATGGTTTGAGTTGGCCAAGGAGGGGAGGCTAAGCATACCCGCCCGCTACCCGTCAACCAAGAACCAAAAGGCAAGGCGAGTGAGCCTGTGAGCTGTGTGGGTGTCAGTGTCAGTGTGACCGTTCCTGCCTGGCCCAGGGCCTGGCGCGCAGCAACCTGGCTCAACATGGCTCAACCCTGGCTCGGACTGCCGGGCTCGGAGAAGTGTACAAGGCAAAATCGATTGATTATGAGATGCTCCAGCTGTCTCCGTTTGGCTTGCGCCCCCCTGTATACCCCCAGCACCCCCAGCGAGGGCGTGGCCCACGAGGGGGGCCAGTCCGGGGGCACTGGGCATGAGGGTTGGTGAGGAGGAGGGTTCCAGATTCGGATCTTGGAGTGCTTGGCTCACTTGGGCACTGAGAAGAGCCAACCCCAGCGGCGCATGCAGACCGGTCCAACTGTATCGCACAGCAACGCAACCCCCCAAGCGTGCCCGTCAGGCTTCCAGACAACTTAGACAACGGTAGGTGGGGTACAGCGACCGTCGACAGCCACTCAAGATATGACACTTCAGGAAAACCGAAGCTGCACCCTGCAGGTCGGTGCATGGTCTGACAGCCATTGGCAACCTGCGCAGCCTACGTACCCGGGCCAGGCCTGTCTGGATATAGTGTGCTAGATTCTAGCCTGCCGCTGGTGTGATGTGTTAATCCAGCGCTCCAGACTGGACCAAGCTGGACGGCAATAAAGATTCAATGTGATCATATTGCCATACGGGCGGAACGGATAGGCCAGGTACAGCAACCTCATCTATCCCCACCACCTTGACAGTGTACTACCCGGGAGCACGGCATCGCCCGTATGGTATGTGCGAAGTAGCAAGGTATTATCGATACGGTAGCGTGTCTGTCAGTCCACTATCTGGCGTCCCGTTACTGCTAGCTTCGATGCTATGATGCTATGCGTTCGCAGGAAGGAATAGCTAGGTAGCTAGAGCTAGCGGAAGCTAGGGTAATAAGCTGCTCGCTGTTCGCTATTCGTGGCGTGGCTGTTTGCCAGTCGCCTACCTCCTACGGGAAGTCAGCCAACGTCGCTCCCGCTGATTGCCCTGTGGATGGCCCTGTGGACGCCCTGTGCTCACTCACTGGAAAGACGACACACCCAACAGTCATCGCCGCGCTGCGACTCGTCGGATATCCGTGGTTGTCCAGCGAGCCAGCAAGCCAGCCAACGAGCTGGCCTGCTTCCCAGTCTGTTCTCGTCAAATGATTTTGTGATAGCTGCGCGTCAGCCATGCAGTAGCCGACGCGCCCTCCCCACGATAGTATCGCCCCAAGCTGCCGCTGCCGCTGCTTTTGGTTCCGCTTGTGTTCTGCTTCCGCTTGAAGCTGGGAAGCCGCGAAGCTGGCTGATTTCGCCGATTGATGGAGGAATATCGGACTATCCGTGCCCGCATCGGCTTGCCTTGCTCGTCGACAGTTGCACACGCACACGCTTCCATCCTCTCAGATACTCACGATTAGGTACCGTGTCTATCCTGTAGGTATACCGTAGCGAGACGTTGAGTTTGACACAGCAGTTGCGGCTACAGCACAGGTAGGTCGAGCTTGCCGTGACCGTCGCTCAACACTATCAATTGTGAAGCCCGAAGCCAAAAAAAAAAAAAAAACACATCCCGATGGAGCCAAAAGCGAAAAACTTTGCAGTTGTCCCCTCCTCCCTCATGCGGGATTTTCCCCAATGGGCAAATTGCAGATGGCCTTGGAGGGCCATGGGTGAAGCCATCTTCGATCGATCAGCCTCGAGACAGCTGGTGTGCTGTTGTAGCTCCCTGATTGGAATTATTGCTGGCTGCTACGCCCCGCTCAGTCTTGGACTCTTAGAATTTGTGCTCGTGTTTCTAATTCCCCAGCTCCAGCGCCTCTCGTGTTCCAGTGTTACCCCACCCCCAGGGCAGGCACCACCGGGCACACGACGGGATCTTCACATTGTAACTGGAAGCTACCGCACCGTTTTTTTCCGCGGGGGGTAAGGTAGGTTGTCTCGATATCGGTGGCCGGTGAACCGGTTGACCTGATGAATCATCTCGACCGGGCCTCGACAATTCGATCAATTAATAATAAATCTCGATCTCCCGCTACATTCTTCGCTCTGTCCGCCAGCACGCCGCACAGTCAGCTCCTTCCCACGACCCAAAACTTGCCATACATTCCGAGTCCCTAAACAATTGGCCCAGTCACCCTCCCTATGCACCAGTCTCCCATTTTTGCCATCAGCATGCCATGTCACCTATGTACAAGTCTTGTCAGCTCCCCATCATCCTTCCTACGCGGCCAGCGCCGCCTAGTTTCGGCCCGTCTAGTCCTAAACATACGGTTTTCGCGGCCGAAAACCTACTGATGCCCGGAATCAAGCGGGTGCGGAGGGGGGGCAGGATGGAAGCGGTCCATACCGAGAGGCTGCTGGGCATGAGCGCGATTATTCACCCACCTGCCTCGTCCCACCCGCCGTGCCAATGGACTGTCGTACGTTTTGTGGCCTCTTCTGTCACCTATGTCAAAGATACCAGGCGTAAGCATAGAACATGGAAGCCGGCGGAAAGCTGCTTCGATAATGATGTCAACGAACAGCCTGAGGTGTGTGCGCCTCCTGCGCTAAGGGGGAAAGTAGGCACGCGAGGTGGAGGAACAAACAAACGCGGCGGCAGCAGGCTTGTGTCTCTACTCTCCTGCCTCCTCCTCTCCGTATTCGCTGGAAGTCCCTAGTCTTTGCGGCAGGCAGGTCGGCCAAAAGCAAGGACAGGCAGGCATACAGGGGTAAGGAGGGTCACCCGAGCACCTGGACGGGCCGGCGCCAGGTACACGACGCACTCTATCACGCCGTACCTTCTTCACCCTACGTGTACTACACTAGGACGTGACGGGTGGGAAACACCTAGCTGTTTGTGCCTGGTACAAGCAATACGGAATCAAGATCCGGCTCCTCGCGCCAAAGAAAAGGTTGGGGAAACTGGACGTTCCCGGATGCCGAACCCTTCCCCCAATGCCCATCCGTCCTACCCCAGTGTTGATCAACAGAGTTAAATTTATGTTTACGCGGTATATACGTGTGTAGGTTGCACACACACTGAGTGAGCGCGTGACCTAGAGGGCTTTTTTTTTTCTTGCTTCTTTCGATTTTTCCATGCTTCCTTCCACCTACCCCGTGGGGGACGGATGCTAGCCGGAAGAGGGGGGGGGGGGCAGACTTGACGAACCGCTAACATCCTAAAATTTATGCTGCAAGGCAAAGCAGGTAGACACATACGGAATCTGTGGAAAATGCTGTATATCCAATCTGCATCTGCATCTAGACTAGTGTTGAGTGTTCTTGCTACGAGGAAGAGAAAATTTTCTTCCAGTTGGGTTGCCTCGTGGTTTGGGATTTAAATGGCATTGGTTCAAAACGGGAATCCCCCCATGCAGCTCAAGCCGTATCCTCCCCTTCACTCCAGAGCAACCCGGGAAGGCGCACGGCTCGAGGCTCAAGATGGATTGCGGCACTCAGCAGAGATGCACAGTTCTGGAGCCCCGAGACGCACACACTTTTCAAAAACGGCCGCTCAGTGGTCGATACTGCGAGCAATGTCAGCCCTGGACTTTCCATTCGCTACAAAATGTCGAGGGGGTAAACACGGATGGGGACGGGGACTTACTCTTCCCATATCCGGCCCTGCACGGCCTTGAGCTCTTCGGCCGTCATTCGGTGACCTGTGGTAAAGTAACCTGCAGAGTTTCGTTAACACGGGAGGGCTGCCAGGCAAACCGCAGAAAAAGAAATTTTCATCCATACCGGCAGTGATCTTGGCATCAATCTCAACTCTCGAGTCGGCCGGAATCCAGGACTCTGGAAGCTCGACACGCTCGTGGATAGGGATCCTATTGGTGGCAATGTCAGGATCGCCGGCCCCGGGCAACAGCACGACAGCGCAGAAAAATAGCTGAGCGGCACAGCACATCAAGGCGGGTGTATTGGACTTACCCTTGACCAACGATGGCATCGTGTTTCATGCTGACGGGCGAGATGCGTTAGAAAATCAACAAATGCGGCAACCCGGCACGCACCCCTTTCGGCGCGCAAGGTACGACTCACTTGCTCATGCTCAACATCCTGTCAATCTTGGTGATACCGAGCCAGTGCAGGATATCCGGCATCAGGGCCTGGAACCGCATGTCTTTCACACCCGCGATATTTTCGGTCCGCTTGAAATAGTCCGACGCACGATCCTCTCCGCGTTTTCTGGCGTTGTACACCACTGCAGATCTTGGTTAGACGGAGGACCAGCGCTGCTTCCGAAAAGCGGGCAGAGGGCGCGGAAGGGGGGTGGCACCAGGGGTCCAACATACGGTACTGTGTGGGGCGGGTGAGCTTCACGAGTCCCCGACAACGGAATAAGGGGTCCTTCGTACCTTTGTTACTTCGCCCAGGGCTCGGCCCTCCTTTCGGAAGTAAATGACGACGCCAGTACCACCATTCTGTGCTTCCTTGACGGCTTCCTCGATGCCAAAGATAAGATAGGGTCTGCAGGTACAGATATCTGACCCAAAGACGTCGCTACCATTGCACTGTAGAAAGCAGGCGGTGTTAGCATGGTGCCAGTCTAGTCAGTGGGGTTGGATCAAAGTCGTGCCTCGTCATGGATGCGCAGAGCCAGCCTCTTGGTCGGGTCCGACATGTTCGCCGGGTCGCCAAAGACGTAGACGGTCAAACCACCTAAGGAGAAAACTGTCAGGCCACACGAGAAAAGAAGGGGCCGGGCCGGAACTCGGAGCTGTGGGTTTTTACCGATAGGGGGCAAAAAGACTTTGATGTCGCCGCGCGTAATCAACTGGCTGCCGCATTAGCTACAAACGGCGCGCTGGGGATAAAGTAGGCAGGCTTCGGGGGCTTAATTACTTCGGGATACATGCCGCCCGTGTGCTCGAAGAGAGACCTCCGCAGCGTGCCCTCGTCAATGCCGAAGCGCTCGGCCACGCCCGGGAGATACCAGACGGGCTCAACAGCGAACTTGGTCACAGCAAGTTCTCCGGCCGAGTTGAGGCAAACTTTGCCGTCAGGCACTAGTCTTCCGCTTCGGACGCTTTCTTCGAGCTCGGATAGCTTCATGTGGGCTTTGGTAATGGCAATAGTCGGTCGGAGATCAACTACAGAGCGTTAGATAATAGTCGGCCAACGGTGAGGACGCAAGCCAAAACATGCCGTTCTCCTTTTCGATGACATCCTTCCATTGCCAGGGCACAACATGGCCCCAGGGGTCCATGGCGACAATCTTCTTCTTGTCGCCCCACTGGGGAAAGGGTCCAATGTTGACGGCGGGCTCGCTGTTGGTAAAATCTGGGCGATGGTCCGGGTCGAGCTCCTTGCTGGCCAGGGCCAGGGCATAGTAGATGGAATAAGAGCCGCTGTGGGCGCCGATGGCATTCCGTCTCCGGATAGTGGAGGCAGACCGGGACACGGCCACGGGGCCCCGCTTCTCCGGATCCGCAGCGCCCCACTCCATCGGAAGCGGCTTGATGCCAATTTGCTTGGGGTAGGTGGTGAGGATGATGCGAGACGAGAAGCCGGATTGGGAATCTGTGGACGCCACCGGCGGCGGTGACTGTGAGCCAGCATCGGCCGGCAGAAGCGGCGGCGTCTTGGCGTAGCCGGAGACAAGGGGTGTATCGGAGCGGCCGGCGTCTTCGGACACGGACCCATTGGTTTCGGGGCTGGGTGTGTCTGCCCGAGTCTCTTCCAACTTGTTCACACGCTGTGATACCGACTCAAACGCCGACAAGAGCAGTGTTTGGCTTTGGGAAATGGCTTGCAAGGCGTTGCGCACCTCATCCATACCTGTTGTGGCCATGATGTTGTTGGGCTGCCAAGGTTGGCAGAGGAGGGGAGGGGGAGGGGGAGGGGGTAGAAAATGCGACACAAGGACACGGGGGAGGGAGAAAGGTGTTAAAAAAAAGCTTTGTTCAGGAGGCCACTATTCCCGTGCTGTTCTCACTCGGACTAAATGCGATGCCAGCAGCCGTTGGAAGCCGATCGGGTACCTGAGCACTGGCAGCCCAAGAATTGAGGTTAGGTACTGTTTAGGCACTGTACACGGTCACACAAAGAACAGAGGGATCGGGGACTTGGAATTGGCAATTGAAAGTAGGGCAGCAGCTTAGTTGGCTTTTAACAAGAGCAACGGTCCTGAATCCCTGGCGTCGGAACTCGAAGCAACTGGCCATTGGCATTGGCATTTGGCAATCCAATGTCTCGTCGTGTACCAGCTGATCGATAGGCAGGGTTTAGCAGGGGGTTGTGGCACTCCCCCTCTGCCCTGCTAGCACCGTTCGCTCTGTGGCTCTGCACTCGTCCGCTCACCTTCATGTCTCCACTCCGAGCGCGGGCTGGTGGGGCTCCATCTCAATCGGATCGGTTCCGCGCCTGCGCATCAACGACACTTCGCGGCCGTGAGCACACCTTGCGTTGAACACGTAGGTGAGCAGATGGAGAGGGCAATCAGTCCTGATAGTCTCGTAGCATAGCTCCCGGTAGCTCATGATAGCGAAGTGGATATGAAGGATTCCCGGAGATGGAAACGGCGGAGCATTACATATCGTTATCAACATGCCCCATACAACATACAGCATGTCTCACAGCCTTCCGGTGCCTGGGGATCAGGATGAAGCGTGGCAACGAAAGTTTCTTGTTGCAAGTCTCGAGGTGACGGAGCTCCATGGGATCTGCTTTTGTGGACCGCTTACACTACACAAAGAGCTGACAGGGGTGGTAGGTATGCACGGGCCATTTACGCAGGGGATCGCTGTTTGCTTCTTGACCGAGAGCGCGCAACTCACCTTTGATTCACCTTGGCGGGGCTCCAAATAGTGTTTCGACATCACCACTCTGCCGAAACTCAACTGCTGTCGCAGCGCGATCCACAACGCCTTTGTGCTTTACGCCAGAGGAAGAAAATCGACACCTCGACACCTACTTTTTCAAAGCAACTCGGCGCATCTACGCCATCCCCATCCTCCTTTTTTTCATTTCGCAGATTCTTCTCTCTTTTCTCTTATCTCCTGAACCGTTTCGCGGCAGACACGACCCTCGAGCCAACATGGGCAAGCGCAAAAAGGCTAGCAAGCCCCAAGGGCCCCGGAGAGTATGTGGATTCCTCTCTCTATCAATATTTTGCGTCTCCCATCTTGCGTCCATCTTGCGCCCGAAAGTAAAGCACCTAGAAGCTAATTAACCTTTGTTTGCCTCCCCTCCAGAAAGAACCCCTACCAACCGTATTCACATGCCTCTTCTGCAACCACGAGCGCTCAGTTGCTGTAAAACTCGACAAGAAGGCAGGTGTGGGCCAACTTGACTGCAAAGTCTGCGGCCAAAAGTTTCAGTGTGGTATCAACTGTAAGACGAGACATGCCTCGGGGCGAGATTGGGAGCGAGTTGATTACTGACCCTTATGCTATGGCAGACCTCTCAGCAGCGGTCGATGTCTACAGTGAATGGGTTGACGCAGCAGATGCTGTCGCACACAACGGCGAAGGTGACCCCGAGAGGGAGCCTGGCGCTGGCCGCCTGAGTGTTGGACGGCCAGGCGCATCCAAGGGCAAAGCAGACGTGTACGACGACGACGACGATAGGGGTTACGATGGAGAGGGGGTAGTAGCAGACGATGATGACTACGATTGAAACACGAGCGGATTCATAATTGGCTTTTGCCGTCTCTAGAGGTCCCCGCAGGCGGAACCAAGCCGTACAACACAGTCGACAAGCGAGCCAAAAGGCACATGTGAACTGCTGGGGACTCATGGTAAATCGTTACTTTGTGATTGGGTATTGAAGCGTCTGCTGCGTCCCCATAATTGCGCCTGCTCATTCCCAAAGCCTGATCCAGGGAAAGGCATTGCCACCTCCGACATTCTTCACCGGGTGTAATATCTATCACCGAAGTCACCAAGACCGGGAATGATGTAGCTGTCTCGCTGTCAGCTAAAACTCCCTCACGGATTGCCAGCGACACATACTTCTTCTCGTCTAGACCCTGGTCAACAAAGGCTGTCACCACCCTGAGCTTAGGAAACTTTGCAGCAAAATTCCTGATGCCCTCTGGGCTCGCAATGAGATTCAAAAACAAGATGCGCTCTTCAGGGACGCCACGAGAGATCAGAACCTCCACCGCCATGATAGCAGAGCCGCCTGCGCTTCAGATTAGCCAACACATCCCCCCTAATTAGTAAAGAAACTTACCTGTGGCAAACATAGGATCCAGTAAAAGGACCCATCTGTCGGCAATATCTTCAGGGAGCTTGTCATAGAAAAGCTTGGGCTGGGCCGTCTCCTCGTCTCTCTGGATCAAGATCTTGCCGATTCTGACAGAACGGCAGCAGTCCCGAAGACCCTGCTCCATAGCCTCGCCGGCGCGCATAATCGAGACGCCGCAGATCTTGCCCTGGAAAGATAACCCATCGTATGGGCGACCGACAGGGGTTGTCACTGTGTGCTCGGTCGTTGGCAAGTGGTTGAGGCCCTCCTCTACCAAGAGGCGGATGATGCGGTTGGAGTAGAAGATGAAGTCACCACGGTCAGTGGCCTTGTCACGGATGATCCTATCTCAAGCACGTCGGTGTGAGCTTACACTCAGTTTCAGGGGCCGGGAAGCGGGCATGATACGACGAGAAAAGGAAAAGAACGCACGAGAGGAGAGCGATCAGCTGGGGTGTTTGAGGGAGGACAGTAACGGTCTCAATTCCAACCTCTACCGACACGGTTGCGGCCGGCTTCTGGCTTTCGGATCGGTAGTCAGGGCCGACTGGGCGCGTGGGAGCGGGCTTGATCTTGTCAATTTGAGACATGGCGAATGGGTGTCAGTGAGCCGTGAGCGAGTTGCTGTAGTCGATGGGGATTAGCAAGCGCTCGGATGCAGAACGGGTGCGGTGCCAATGCCAACTCTTGTGAGCGAAGAACACGGTGTGTAAAAAGTTGCGAGGTTGAATAAAATAGGTTCGGACGTTGCACTGCTCATGGCATTCTGCCACCCAGAATCAACACCATCTCCCCTCACTTGCACCGCCGGAACTCGAATTGGGTACACTCAGAATTCAAGCCACTGTTCCCCCATGGTCGAAATCTCTTTTCGGGGCATACAGGACAATTCTCTTACCTGGCAGTTTTGGGGATATCTGATATAATACTCTGCAAGTGGAAGCTGGGTCGTTTTGCAAATTCAGCAGAAAAGATTCACCGCAAAGGGTTCAATCAGAAAGCATTCGCAACTTCCTGGTCTGGACTCCACTAGCCACCCCTCTAGGCTCCGCAGCTTGGCGGGCAGTCGGGCAGGCAGTCCCAAAATCCGTAAGTTCCATCAGTTCCTCCCATCCCGTGGCGCTTCGTGGTGGTGTGCACGGTCCCATCTGCAGGCGTTGTGCACGATTGCAGTGTGGGGTTCTGTCTGCCAAGGCTGGCCGAGCACGCCAACCAACCGCTCCTCAAAACATTCAAGACCGTGTTTGAACCGCACCACACCCTCATCGCATCAGCAACTTGCGCTGCGAGCCGCAACAAAGAATCATCCTGTGTTCCCCCCTCCCAAGATCCTGCCAACTGCACAAGCATTTATTAGGCTTCTAAGTCATCTTGGACCCCTCTCAACATATTTAGTGCTCCCATCCCCTCCTCGCTTTCGAAATCGCCTCCCCTGGTCCTTGAGCCGTCTGTCGCAACACACGCCCCGAGAGTTAGCCCCTGAATCGCGCCTTCCCTCATAGCTCGACACCAAGAATGTGCCATTGAGAGCTCCATACTCTTTGCTCGACTCGACCAATCCAATTGCAACTGCAACAAATATACAGCGACCAACGCACATTCCCTGCGTGCCCCGACACAATGAGTGACGTGTACGACTTTCCTGCCGACTTCCCCACCGGTTTTCCTGCCAGAAAGCGGGCGACAACTTATGGTAAAAGCGCGAAAAAGAGGTCGGCGGCCACGTCTAATGGGGCCCTCAGAAATAGGGATTCAACAACCGAGATCTCCGCGCCGAGCGCCCCCTCGACGTCGTCCTATAGCTCGCCAGAGCCACAGCCGAAATCACGAACCGGAATATCTACCCTTAGCAGAGGGAGGCAGCTCGGCGTCAGGAATGCGCACCCTGCAAACCCAAGATCACCAGACGAGGCGCAAAGCCAGCCGCTGCTTGAAGGCTCGGCAGGTAGCCTCCAGCAGGATGAGGATGTGAAGATCAAAAAGCGGAGGCTCACGCGTACATACTCGGAGAGGAAAGAGAACACTTCTGATCCATATGCAATGCCCGATTCACCGCCTCGCCCAGTGGCACGACAACCAGCCAAGAGTGTCGAGAAGGGAAGACCGAAACCGGCCCCAGGTGTAAAGGCGGTGCCCAAATCGCAGGTTACCCCTGAGAAAGATGTCAGCATGAAGGATGTGGTGGCGCCGTTCTCAGCAGAGACATCAAGATCGCTGGATAAATTGAGCGTCGATGCCGTGCCGCCAAGGAAAAGCAACCATCATATTCCATTGCGCCTCTCCCGCGAGCAAGAGCCGCCGCCACCCCGCCCCGTGAGCAAGAAGCGGCCTTCGCCGCCGCGAGCAAATCCAGCCGACCAGCCTGCGGCCAAGCCAGCTCCTCGTAAGAAACGCTTGATTGATGCTTTAGCCGAGCAGGCGGATAGCAGCTCCTCGGAGGAGGAAGACGCGGTGCCGCCACAGTTCCAGAGACCTGAGCCTTCAAAACCCGAACCAGTCACTGTAATATTCCAAAGCTCCAGCCCCCCACCCCCAGCCGCACTGAAAGGACCCTCGAGAAACGTGGGACGGCCTGTGGCAGCAGCTAAGAAAGCAGGCCCCAAGTTCACCTACAACCAGCAAAGATCGATGCTGGCCGAGGAGGATACCTTACTGGGCGGCGGCGGGCTTCCTGGTATTGATGAGGAGCCGTCGAATGGCTCGCTATTTAGTTTCGCCCGCCTACCGAAGGTCTCGACGATCAATACATTCTCGTTCCTTGACGAGGATGATGAAACGGTGAACACCGGTGCGGTACGGAGCATTCACGAATTGCGGCAAGCAGGAGCCAACAGCCGGTTTGCCGATGAGATGGATGATATCATGGACCGAATCGGCTCACCGTCAGCCAAGCCTTCTTCGCTCCGGAGGGGTGCCCTGCTCGAGCTAGCGCAGAAGATGAGCGAGAAGGCCTTTCGCCAACAGTTCCGTAATCATAGCGGCGACGGGAGCTTATTCAAATCTCTTGGAGAGGAGACGGACCTTGTCTCTGGCTACTCGATTCTTGCGATCCTAGTCACTCTACTTGCTGCCTCGTCGTCGGCACATTTGCTCCAGCAACTTCGCATGCAGGGGTTCGCCGCACTTCTCAGCCGGCTGTTAGGAGAGGGTACAGACATTGTCCCTCTTGCCAAAGATAAGAAACAGAACGTTACTCGAAACGGGCAAACAACACTGGGTACGATCAAGTCCTCGATGCTAAAATCGCCCATTTGGGAACCCACGGTGCCCACGTCCCTGTCCCCGCGGACCCTGGCGCTTAAATGTCTGGATTTGATTATGCGTCAGCCAAGCCACTCGCCGGGCGAGTCCGAGATATTTTCCCCGGCTGTCACGGATCAACTGTTTTTTATTCTCTCCGCCAGCGCGTCTGGCGAAGGTGAGGCTTGTTGGGATCTGCCAAGCCAGCAGGAGCCGACTGACTTCTACCTGGCGCTGTACGTGCTAGAAAGCCAATCGATTAGCGCGATGCAGTCGAACCAAGGATCAAGGTGGACGCGCCGCTATGTGCCAGTCGTGGTGGATATTTTGGAAAAGGCGCTGCGCCGCCCCATCGACAAGTTCAACGACCTCGAGAGTTTGACGCTGCGGATCACACTCAATACGACAAATAACAATCCGGAAGCGGTCCGTATGTTTGTCGACAATAATCTGCTGCAGGAGCTCGCGGGGTCGGCCTGCCGTGCCTTTGAGACGATCTTGAATTCTATGAAGGTGGATGCATTTCTGTCCAAAGTACACGAGTCTCTTATCATGATGCTAGGCGTCATGATCAACTTTTGCGTGTACTACCCACCGGCGTCGCAGAGCCTGGAGGAGGTTGGGGATAGCACAGGTTCGGTCTTGGACCGCTTGATTCGCGTATTTGCGGATAACCATTCGAAAACTTCGGATGTAAGCCATGTTCCCATCTTGAGTATCGGCCAAGGCGTGGGCTATTTACTAACAGACGCAGGCCGACTCTATGGAGAAGACGCAGCTCAATGTGGCCCTGGGTTATCTCTCAATTCTCTTAGGCTACCTCTGCTTGTGTGAGTCGATTCGGGAGAGATTTATCCTTGTTCATCCGAAGAAGAGCATTCAACCGCTTTTGGACTCGGTTAACGAGTTCATCGCATTTCACCACAAGGTCGCCGAGGCCCAGGGTAACGAGGGCAGAGCAAAACAGGAGACCAATCTCGCAGCATTGGTGCGTCTCCAGGACCTAGTCAGCCAGCTCAGAGCATAGACAGGGATACAGGGATGGTAGGCAGGGGAGGGGAGGGGGGGCAGGGGCGTAATCATGGCGCGAAGCGTAGGGTGGCACTCTTTTTAGGTTCAGGAGAATTATGGACGATACATGATAACTGGGTTGCATTGGTTGACTATTCCCGTTTTCTTTTGAGGTGCAGCAACTGATGTTTTGGAGTTATGATAAAATGGCCGGATTGTCGATACAGCCACAACATGAGATGGCCAGGCGCACATGGACGGGAAATGGCTTCCACACGGGGGATGCCCTACTGGCTACTACAGTTTTGAAGTTAGGAGAATCGAAATGAGTTGCATATGACTGCAGTGCTGCTTATCGAATGCTATCTTTGAGTTCCGTCTGTGATATCTGCTATTGGGCATTCGCGAGCAAGTGCAGTTGTTGGGCTGATGTTACACTAACGATCGAAGATCCAGCGATAGAGCAGCAGACTTTCACACCTGCCGGTGCGTTCGCAGGGAAGCTGCCTAGCCTATCGCTCGCCGATCTTTTTGCCTTATCGCTGGGCAGTGGGGGGACAGCCTCATGGATTTGAGCCGCAACCAGCGGGCCAAACTCGGGCTAGCCAAGCCCGGGTTTTACTGGCTGGCGAAACTGAGCGGCGCTATTAGGCGCGTCTAGAAGCGCCCCACTGTTACCTTCCAAGGGTACTCCGTACCCCACCTTCTGAGCTTCCATGCTAGGTTACCCCACTTCTCATTGCCATCCTCTCTTGCCTTTCCAGAGTAACTTGACAAGGATGGCTTGACATTTACTTTGTTTCTTGCAAGGGGATTCTGGAGGTATTTTCGAATACTTGCTTTAGAGTTAAGTAAATTTTTGTGAGTCGTATATAACCGAGCAATAGGGGTGTCGCCGCCGTCAAATATTACAATGACTACTTCAGGTAGGCATCTGGTGGCCTTGACTGCCCCCCCAAGTACACGAAATATCACGCCTATCAGTTTCTCAGAAAACAGCTCTCTGCGAATTTCTCAAGGTGTGCAGAGGCAGCGTTAATGCTACATCGCTCTCTTTCGCCCCCTTTTTTTCAAAGCCAAAAGACCTTCTTTGCTCACTGCCGCGCCTTAATTGGTCACTTTCACGAGAGTGAAAGCGGTCACTTCAACGAGCGCCAGAGCTCCCAAATATACCACACACTCTACGGGCACGTTCTATATAAGAGGGCCTTAGCCTCTTACTTTGAATTTGTGTTAGGTCCACCAAGGCATTGACGATTGCGGCGCACGGCCCCCTTTCCGCGGTGCACGGCCTTATTTCGCTGCCCTTATCCCACTTTGACACTGGCTTCTCGCATCGCATCGGCTCCCATCCGGCATCGGCACCGATCACCGACCACCGACCACCGTACATCACGAACCTCTCCCGCCCACACCCACACCCACACCCACACCCTCACTTTACTTAACCCACCCCGCGCGCCGCGATATTTGGTTGGAACCCTCACTTTTAAATGCCCTCACCACCAACCAAGCAGCGCAAGATCGCCATTGTCGGCAGTCGCTCTGTCGGTAAGTCTTGTTTTACCGGTTTGCCTGTGTCGTGATCCCCACCTTGCAGGTTGTGCCCCGCGCCATGGGCTCAATGGCTTTTGATTGCCTTGCGCCTCCCCCCCCCCGAGTACACGATGCGGGGTGCGAGGGGTATCTCGAGGGCACAGATCGCAACTCCCTCACCAATTCACTCCCTATCCTCAAACACAATCGCATTATATTATCGAATGGCACACTAATCGCGGGGTATCGCCAACAGGCAAGTCCTCCCTCGCCGTTCGCTACGTCGACGGCCACTTTGTCGAGAGCTACTACCCGACAATCGAGAACACCTTCTCCAAGGAGATCCGCTACAAGGGCCAGGACTACTCGACCGAGATTGTCGACACCGCTGGTCAGGTTCGTGGGCGCCGAATTCACCCTTCAGCTTGCGCCAGCCGCAGAGAAAGAGCGACACAGCTAACAGGGCCGCAACAGGATGAGTACTCGATTCTGAACTCGAAGCATTTTATCGGTATCCACGGTTACATGCTCGTGTACTCGGTTTCGTCCCTGCCGTCCTTTGAGATGGTCCAAGTCATCCGGGACAAGATCCTGAACCACCTGGTCAGCAGTCAACCCGGCAGCACCTTCCCATCCTCTACCTTTCGTCCCATCTTTTCCTCGCGGCCCAAACTAACCTTCTCTACCCCACGAACAGGGCACCGATACGGTCCCAATCTGCATCGTCGGCAACAAGTGCGACCTGCGCCCCGAGCAGCGCCAGGTCACCCCCGAGGACGGCAAGGCTCTCGCCGAGAAGTACAATTGCGCCTGGACCGAGGCTAGTGCCCGGTACGGCGAGAATGTCGCAAAGGCGTTTGAGCTCCTCATCGGCCAGATCGAGAAGTCGCAGAACCCCAACGAGGCCACCGACGGCGGCAAGTGCGGCATGATGTGAAGCGCTCCGTTTCCGGTTTCCGCAGTGGTCACTCACTGCCCTGGGGTGGATTGGGAGGGATGGGGGCGGATGAATGGTTTTGGGAGATGGACTGGGGATGATGGAATGGGAGGGTGTTTACCCCATTTGAAATTTGCGTTGGGTTGATTGGCTTGGCATGGGAACGTTTTGTTTGGGATGGCATACGCGGTTTTCCTCCTGCCTTGGGGGATTGAGGAAGCCCTCTAAGGGCAGGGTTAATAAACATGGCCTGGTTTGAAATCTGAACATATATGCCTTTCCAAGACTTGTGTGACGTGTTTGCCTATCACAAAAAGGGCTTCGGCCCTGTCGAGTAGGCCTTTTGATTTCCCACGAAGGGCTCTTCCTTTCTGGATACGACCTTTTTCTCCGTCTCAGAGGACGTTCTTTTCTAGTCTGAATGGGTCCTGTCTTACGTCTTCTCCAGATAAGGCCTCCTGAAGTGGTGTTCCCTCCCTTTTGAGCAAGACCCCTTGATCCTCTTTCTCGAGTACCGAGGTGGTCTAGAAGCACTGGGCTTTGGTACGATTAGATAGAATACAAGCACTCTTACAGCAAACACGCTAGTGTTGTCGATCCACTGGGATATGAAGACGTTGCGATCATTGTTGGCATGGTCGAAGAGGCCAGGCTCCCAAATAGCCCGACCCGAGCCCGGATACTACGTTGGATCCCGGACTAGGCCAAGAATCGTGGCTCCGTCTTGGTCTTCCTATCTCCCTACAAGAAGCCATCGGTGACGACGATGGCCGAGTGAGGACCAGCCTCATCCTCGAGGACAGGTAACCCGTAAGACCAACGGCTAAGACGACGCCGGCCTAGGACAGAAGGCCAGAGGGTGTGACCCGTATAATGTACTACGGCACTCGAGAAGATGACTACTTCAACCAGGCGAATACGGAGCCTGGCTCGGTGCCCCCCTACGGTTACACAACCGCCGTATTGGCCCCCCGTTTTTCCCTAGCGACAGTCGCACCTGCCACCGACCCAACAGTCTGAACCCCAGCGGTGCAGGCGCTACTACAAGCGTGGCGACTATTCCGCCTGTGGAAAGAAGACAGAGACTTTGGCAGAGAGTCGTCGCCATAAAAATCTAGAGGATTCAGGCAGGAGACGCCTTTGTGCGGTAGATGGGGCGCATGTTAGGGCTTGGAGCAACTTCGGTGATGTGATTGCGCTGGCACATTAATGACTGGAATACCCTCCCTTTTGGCGAAATGATCATTGGTCATTGACTTTGGGGACTCATCTGAGCTTACATCGACCATCGACACAAATTCCCCAGCTACAACACGTACTCGCCTCATCCCATCCTTGAATCGTCCAAAGCATCATCTCTACTATTCCCTCTATTCCATCCCTTCCCATTATTTGTCGTCTTCTCCTAACCTTCCTCGTTTACCATAAAGGCCGACCGCGATACCGCCTACCAGGTTCTAGACTCTAGGTGCTCGACAAGCATAGTATCAAGTATGGGCGCCCTTGCTCCCTCCGCTCTCTCGTTGGACAGCTGTCTCTTTGGGTCGTAGGAATTTCTACTTGGATCTTGGTCCTAGGTATGACGCCCACTAAAATTGTCTCGGGCCTGGCTGTTGGCGGGTTGGTTTTGTCTTTCTATCATTCCAGTTATTTTTTTTTCCTGTACTGGAGCTCATTCCTCGAACTCCCTGACTGCTTCTTCCGCGGCTTTTAGAAGGCTCCTGCGTGTGTCCCACTAGTTGCCTTTGTCTGGGCACCCGAGCTATTTAACCAGATACTCAATATTAGGTCGGTCACCGGACTAGACTGTCCTTCTCTTCAGTAGCCTTTCGATCTCTAACGATTTCCATTCGTCCGTGCCCAACTGCTGTTTCTACATGAATGCAACCCCAACCAGTGAGATGATACCTAACAGTACCCTTACCATAGTAGAGCATTGATCTTTTGGTGGGAGAAGCGGAGGCGTTTGAGGGAACGATGATGCCCATGTAATTTATGCTTTGGCGCATGGCACCGCAACTGAACCTCAATATGGGGATATCGTTTATAACTCGTACAAAGGGGCAATCAATCATATGGCTTTGCTCAGCGTAATATCACCGAATTGTCCCATGCTTGCTTTACCCTGCGATGACAAGAGATTTGGCCGTGTCCAAAGCGGATGAGCCAAAACAACGGAGGGCTATACGGCGGGATTCTCAGTAAAATGGGTAGCTTAGGAAAGCGGGAGCGAAGTACTCAGATGCGGAGAGAATATCTCACTTCGCTAGCCAACCATCTCCCTCGACCTCTCCCCGCCACCCCTATTTCTGGATGGTGGCCATAGACTCCTATCATTAATACCCTTGACAATGTTTATGGTTGCTGAAAACTTTACAACTGTTCACTTTGTTGACAACAATATTGTCATTGGCCATGGTTGATGCCTCTTGAAGAGGGCCGTGTTGCATGTAGCAACATTAGGACTGTTCACGCAGATCTAGAATGCTCAAAAGTAGCACTGGCTGGCTTCTGGAACATACACGAAGCTGTAAATCTAGGTGATAGGGATCTTGCTGCTAAGAGCATTCTATTACCGCACAGGAATATCCTTCGCCGCCTCCTTTTTTGCCTCCTTTGTCTCCTTTGGCTCCCGCTTGGGTGGCTGAGCAGCGAAGGGGATGAACTCGGGCGCGCCGGGGAGGTACTTGCGCAGCGGTTCTGGAACATTGATTCCCTCCTCCGTCTGGAAGTTCTCAAGGATGGCGCAAATTGTTCTTGTGGTCGCACATAGTGTGGAGTTGAGGGCATGGACATACGTCTTCTTCACGTCTGTCTGCTTCTTGACTCCATAGCGAATCTCAAGATCTCTGCTCTGGTAATCCGTGCAGTTTGAGCAGCTGACGAGCTCCTAATAAAGTGGGTTAGTACGTATAATTTCACACAGATAGGGCTGGGAAGCGTACCTTGAATTCACCTTGATGCTATAGAGGAAGTTAGCCTTTTGCTGAAAAACTACCCATCATAAACAGTCAAATGAACGTGGGAAAAGAAAGTGTTCCCTATAGGGCTTGCATATGAGGGATGTGACGAATGAAAAAAACTGGCGACTTACCGGGAACCAGGCCTCGAGATCGAGCTTCTTTGCCGCGGCATTGTCTATTCAGACAGATGTCAGTCGTGTCCCGCTCGGAAGAAGGGTTGTACAAAAAAAAAAAACGTACTCAGGGCGCCAGAGACAATGGCAACCACGCGATAGGGGATGTTGAGAGACTTGTAGAATGCCTCTGAAGTTCCGATCATGTAGTCGAACATCTCCCATGACTTCTCTGGCTCGGTCAAGCAAAATTGCTCGATCTGGTTGACCAGTCAGTCATGATTCGATACCATGCGAAATCGATGAGCAAATACCTTTGTGAACTCGTGAACGCGGAAGATTCCCCAAACATCCTTTCCGTGCTATTGTGAGGGTCAGGCACCGATGCATACATATAGACTTTCTAGGGGAACTTACAGCACCAGCCTCCTTGCGGAAGCATGTCGAGTAGCCCGCATACCTATTCAACGTTTAGCACCGTATTTACTGTGTAAGGAGATGGTACTCACTTCAGCGGGAGCTCCTTCGGCTGCAGCCATTCGTCACTGTGATATGCACTAATAGGTTGTTCGGAGGTCTTCCCGAGTGAGTACTTCTGTCAGCAGTCATCACAAGGAGCAGAGGTGGCATACCGCAATCAGATACTTGTCGGTGTCGGCCCCGTCTCCGGTCACCTTGTATAACTCCTCGTCAAACCTAACACTCAGTCAGTATAATATTGATGTATGATATGGCAGACCGCTGCAACGGGTGCCATTGCAAGCAGATGTAAGACATCCGCATGTGTGGTGACTCTTGAGTTGGACATACTGTGAAAGCTGCGCCGTCTTTGCCATCTGTTCTTTAAGCATGAGCTGTGGCGTCTGCAGCGCGGTGTATTCCCGCTCTGACAGGAACTCGAGGCCGTAGTTGATCAAAGCCCTGGTCGATCGTCAGTGTCTAGAACGAGGGGATGCATATGCCGGTTGTTCATACTGGTTGAGGAATACACCCCAGTTGCGCAAGAAGTATCCTCGGTGCCCGACAACCTTCACACCTCTCTCGGGGTCGTAGCCATCCAGTCTGGCAAGGACCTCGTGGTCTATTTGGAGTTCAATTAGTCGAGTTTCCCCAAAACAGGGGTAAGTAGGTGATGATGATGGACTTACGAGACTTGACGTTACGCTTCTCAAAGGCAACTCCCTCGGGAGTCCAGGTGCGCTCGACTGTGTTGTTGTCCTACATCTTGTTAGAATCTTATTACGACCCAAGAACAATAAACCCCCGTCACTGACCTCGTTGTTGGAAATGGGAACCGACTCGTGGACGATGTTTCCGATCGCCTTGACCTTGGCCTTCAGAAGCTTCTCCTTTTCGACTGCAGAATTAAGGAGGTCCTTTTTCTCCTTCTCAATATCGGCTGAGGCAATGTCAGTTCTTGTGCCAGACTGAGGGCGTGCGGCGCATTTTCCAACCTTTCTGCTTTAGGAGATTGGTGACGTCCTCCTTGGCCTGCACAATAGTTAGAAAAAGGTGCAAATAAGTAAAGATGGGCGAAGGGGGAAGTTTTGCCTTCTTCTTGGGGCCGATCTGCTTCTGGACCTCGTTGATCTTGGCGTTGAGTTGAGAGGCCGAGTATGCGGCTGTGGCACGAAATGTAGGAGTCAGACAAGCGACCTCGCAGGGTAGTTGGAGAAGGGACAGCAATAGAACATGCTCTTGCGATGGTCCTCGAACAAGGCAATAACCTCATCGACGGCCTCAACGGGGGCAAAGCGCCGGCGCTGGCTCTCTCTGATGGCCTCAGGGTTGCCGCCGCGCTCGGCGACTGTTCAGTCATCGAGTTAGCACACTGGAACACGGTATTGGAGGTGCCAGCCCAACGCGGGCGGGACCTGGCACTTGATAAATCAATTGCAACGAGAACAGCAAAGGATTTGGGGAAATCATACTGAAGTCGTTTACGTCGAGCATGTCTGCAACTTTCGAGTTCGTGTCAATACTGATGTCGCTGCAGATATCTGTGTAGGGAACGGGCTGAACTGGGGCGCGGGAGGTGAAGGTGTCGCGAAACGCCAAATGGCGGGGCAGAATATTTCAGACAGGCGATGGAGGGGAAATCTAGGTGGGGTTGACGGTGGCAGGGGTTCGGGTTGTGCTTGTTAACCCGATTCCCCCTTTATATCGATAACCAGCGTGACTCAACGGACTGGTCAGTGCAGAGAGGACTGCCACTGGCGTTTATTAGGTTATTTGTCCCGGTTGATCTCGAGCCTAGTCATACCATGTTGAGCAGCGCCTTGGGACGATTGGTAGCCGATTTCAGTCAGACTTCCAGCCCTCACCTTACTGACTTCTTCATTTTCCGAGAGCAGCTCGCTCCTTGTTGTCCAGCTACAACGACTTAGTTTAGAGGGTGAGATCAAACTGGTATTACCCATTATCGGCGCTCACTAAACAAAACTACACAACGCCCAACTTCATCCGGAATGTAGCTCTTTCCTGCTGCCTCGTTTCCCGTTCTCTTTCACGCCAATGAGAAATCCAACGATACCCGCCCTCAAATTCATCCATGTATAGCTAAACACCATGAGCCCATCATCATCATCATCATCATCATCGCGTCATGAACCCCTCAAAACACAAACATCCCCGTCGTAATCCCTTTCTCCGCCATAAGCGTGCTAACCGTGATCCTCGTCCCAACCGCATCCTGCCTCTTCCTAATTTCCTCCAGCAATTCAATCATCTTCATCTTTCTCTCGCCTTCCCCAACCCCTCCCTCGATCCCCCTGCCCCCCTCAACGCCCGAGATAAACAGCCTCACCCAATCCGCCCAGACCTCATCCACCGTCTCGATGCCCGCGACAAACAGCGGCAGCGGCCAGAGCATCGACGGCAGTTCGCGCGCATGCAGCTTTTCTCCCTCGGACCGCCGGAGCAGCAGCGCGATCTGCAGGATCGACTCGACGGCGGCCGTCGAGTCCTCATCGGTGCGCACGTCGAGCCGCACGAGGCGGGACCACAGGATCTTGGTCGTCATGAAGGCCGCGTACGCTGTCAGCCAGTGCATGCTGACCCGGCTGAGCTTCCCGGTGGGTGTGAAGGGTAGCGTTGGCGGCGAGGGGGTTGGGATGAGTCCGTCGTCCACTCTGCCCATGGTGGCGGTCGGGGCGGCCGGGGTCGAGTCATCAGGGGGTACGGGGCTTCCGCCGGTACTGTTGTGTTGAGGCGGGATCGCCATACCGGGCATTGGGCCGTACCGCAGGATATAGGCTGATGGATTGATGACGACAGCAAGGTCGAAGTCGGCCTCGACGCGCTGCAACTCGTTGTCGACCGTGTGTTTCTCTGCTGCGAGCTCCTCCCAGCTGTTTAGGTCCTGTACCGCGCTCGTCTGGCTTTGCCGCAGCGAGCGGTATCGCAAGATGCTCGTCAGGAGGCGAAACGTCTCGTGCAAGTGTAGGGCGGCTGGAATGCGCTCAAAGTCTTCTGCGAGCCGCTCTTGCGGATACGCGCTGCCGAACATGTCGAGATAACAGTTGTGCGAGCGCTCCAATATGAGGTGGTAGTCACCTCTCCCGGTAAGGACATCGAGCAGGGTTGGGAAACGCGGATAGTCGGCGCTAAATATGCTGATACGGATCTGGAGGTAGCAGGCCCACAGCAGCAACTTGCTCGCAAACCCCGACAAATTGAGGTTTCCCGCGTGCTTAGCAAGCCAATTTGTCATGCGCTCGAGTCTGCTGCTGGCCGCCTTGAGGCCGCCGTCGAGTACGTTGTAACGATTGAGGAAGAAAGACGTCGAGATGATGATCTCGGCGATGTTTGTCACGGGCAACACGGTGCCTAGCCGGACCGTGGGGTCAGGCATGGCGAGAAGCCTTTCGACGTGGTCCGAGGATTGAGAGTACCAGGTCGCGGCAACGACCGGGTCGGTGGGCACTTTTTCAGTAGCCGCCGAATGTTTTGCTGTCCAGGCTAGTACGGCGAGTCGCATCGGGCAGTGGGGGGAACACTTCTGCACGAAATCGGGCACGAACCTGTTGAAGGACCATTTTGCATCTTGCTCGTTGGTGAAGTCATCCTGTGTACAGTTGCGAAAGTGACTGAACAGTGTGATTTCATCCCTGTGGTGTTGTGCTGCTCCTGTTTCTACCCCTGATGTCGATGCTGCCGCTGACTTGGTGTTCTTGGGGGCCTCTTTGGGGGTCTCTTTCCTGGTTCGCTTGCGACGCCTGGGAATCCACTCCTTGGGCCCTTCGCGAATTTGGCTGTTGGATGAAGTCGATCCCTCGCTGTCGGAGATGGGATGGTTTTGCTGCGAGAACGGCGTGCCCGGCAGGAAGGCATCGAAGGGAGGAATCAGGTTCACAGGGGCCGCGGAGGGACCTACGTCTACGCGGTAGTTGAAGTCACGCTCGAGCTCAGGGTCGAGAGCGAAGTCGAAGGGAGTCCACAGCCCGGCAAACTGAATGGGGTCCAGATCTGTGACCCTGGTGCTGGAAGTCGATGGCGGGCCGAGCTGGTGGAGCGGCTCTAGGGCATAGGCGGACGGTGGATGTGCGAAGGAAAAGGAGGTGAATTGAGGCTGGAAGCTGGCGGTAAAGGCGTCGTGACGGGGATTAAATTGGGTCAGGTACGATGGCTTAGGGTCAACTCTCTGCTGCCGGGGAGGCTGCGATTCGCGTTTTGGCACGGGCTTCGTGTCTACGGTCTTCTGGCCGGTGGGAGTCGAGACGCGGATCCTGAGGTTGGTGTCAAAGGAGCTGTGGCAGGTGATGTTCATCCGGGAACAGTTTTGGCACGGGCTTCCTCCATGGCAGCGGACTTTTCTCTTGCGGCATGTTAGACAGCCTATTCTCAGGGGTTGTGATTAGTCTCGTGGCGTCTCTGAGCGATGAAGTTGGGGATCAGGGCCGAAGAAAGGGGGGGAAGCTCTGCTGACCATGGAATGTACGCTTGAGTTGCTCTGCCATCTTTTCTGTCAAGCTGGGAATGGAAGCGGGCTTTGGTATAGTCAGGCAAGAATGAAAAGTAAAAACAAGAAACGCGGTGAAGATCCCTTTTAAGACTTCAGCCCTGCCCTGTGAAGTGCCCGGCCGGCCCTGGGGAAGGCGTCCGATTTTAACAGGAACCCGGGGGTAAGTCGGCCACTAATTCCCGGGGGCAGGCGGCCGCCTCTAGGGCCACCAATGCCATCATGTGTAGAGGGCAGGGAGGGCATAGGGCAGCAGGACCACACCTCAGTAGAGAGCTCCCGGGGCGTCTGGCCGCCGGCCTTACCCCCCCTACCTTAGCTACCCTAGGTAGCTGGTACCTTGCGTCCATCACCAATTTGCCTACACCAGGTCCGATACAAACCAATGGCGGACGCAGACCACAAATCTCCAATGACAGCACAAAGTAGTCCTCGGCGCGGATATGGTAACAGGCGATTAGCTCAGCAACAGTTCTGCCGTACTGTACGGTACTAGTGGGCGACAAACTGCTCTAACCGCCCGCTTGGTGGTCAGGTTTAGCTGCCTACCCCAAATCCTGACCTGGGTATTTTATTTGTCTTCAACCCCGCGCACCTCGGCCACCCCCTCCCTGAATTGTGTCCTCGTCAACCCATTTGCCTCCTGGAAGACGTAGTAAAGACGTACTAGTAGCTCAAAGAACCTGACGTTGACCTTGGCGGCATCGCCATCCCATGACTAGGTGACGGGGACTAGCTCGGCACAACTTGAAATCAGCTCAGCCCGGAAGGGCTCAGTTGACTAATCAGGGGGGGTTTCCATATATTTCGTTGCCTGTTGCGCAGTGAGACCGCAGGGCCGAGCCAAACAGACCACGGGCCGCACACAGAGGTTGCACATACCTCAGGATAGAGATGCACACGAGGTACATGGTGTAGTAGAGAATGGCAATGTTCCCCCGCGCACTCTAATTGCTGCCCCGCCGGCGGCAACCGGCAAGGGCTTTTTGGCTTTGGTTTCCCCTTCTAAGGCGACTCGGTCGTGGTTCGGGGCTGGCAAGAGGTGATGGTCCCCTACGCTGCCTGTCTCTTAACTCCGACGTAGGGCCACTCATTGGGCACCGGACCAAGCAAGGGGACACCATACCACATTCCCAATTCATTTTACAAACCTCTTAGATAGTGCACCCTTGCCTTGTCCGTTCTGATATGGCCGGCTTTGATTTGTTTCTAAAATCAGAAACACCCGGTCTGCTCCTTGGGAGACACGCGTTTCCCCCCTCCCGCCCCGTTTCTGCGCCTTGCTCCTATCTCTCGCAGTGAAGAGCGGGGAGAGAAATCGTCGCTATCTGTCATCAAAGTGCAGGCCTCGGCCTACCGAATCCGCACGCACCTCTCCAATGCCGTAGTCGTATCAATCCGGGGCAGGCCCAGGCCGTCTTGCCTGCCCATTGTCAAAACCAAGCGACTTGAAGCCAGTTGAACATGTGTGTGCTGCAAGGTATGAGGAATTCAGTAGGGCCCCTTAGTAAGCGCACCGTACATCTACGACTCTGTCTACTTTGGTGTGCGGTGAATTCCTGAGGAAACTCATTTCATCTAGTTACGCCGCCCTCTCGACGTCTGGGGCACAGAATTAGTATGCGGGTAGGCTAGCGATTAGGCCAAACCATTTGAAGCGAGCCCGAAGAAACAATGAGGTGCAGTTTTGGCACCCGACAAACCGATAAACTCGCGGAAGGCCTCTGTGTGCAGCCGATGACATATGCCAAGAACGCCTCTGGAAGCGTTCCAGAAGCTCGGCCGCCTCAACACCACGGTCTGTTACCGCGGTCTGTTTTTCTGGATTCCGTGGCATGGCTGACCGGACGATGGCGGTTCTTTGTCAGAAAAAATACGGGCCCTTTACTACCCGGTGGCAATGTTTGGTGACGTTGACAGCACATAGTCGACACTTTGCAGCAGCTTTGCAACATTTTAGGGTATTGTCGAAAGTGCCTTGTCCACATGGGAATCGATAGACACACCACCCAAAGGCCACCCAAGATCTCTAACGGCGCTGCTGCAGGCCAACAAGATGCACAGGCGGGCCTCAGCAGGCGCCTTGGCGCCCAGCACCGGCATGTCGCCGAATCGGTCCCGGAAATGCTAGTTGATGGTGATGTGCTTGGGACCATCCAGGGGGGTGCGGGGGGGCTTGGAGTCTAGATTGACAGGTACCTACCAGACGTAGCCGTGCCTGCCAGTCTTCCGTATATTCGAGAGACAGGTAAGAATAAGCTTGTGCTGACATATCCGGGGGGCTCCGGAGGCGCATAGGAAGCTTCCCTTCCTACAGTTGGCTGAGACGATATGCAGTCGAGGGACCAGTGACCGCTCGTGTCGCTCTCATCACCTTGGAAGGTGAGGTTCACGAAGATGTAGATCGCCCGAGAATTACCACGGTGAGGGTCACTAAAGCTAGGTAGCCAGGCCGGAACACCACCTTGCCGGTGGTTCAGGTGAACCAGGCCACGCGTCCGGGCTCGATGTATTTGGGCGGACGAGCATTACTCGTTCGACCGGATTTCCCACTCAAATGTGCCGCGCTGGAAAAAAGTTCTCAGTGTATATCGTGAGGCTGTTTCCTGTCCATCGATCCTGGAGCTGACGCAAGCTCAACAGAGCTTGTTGTTTCTGAGCACCGGAGGACTTTGTCTCCCGTTCCGGAAGTAAGTATACTTGGATACTCTTGCACAGCGCGTCAAAGTGCGCCAACCGGGCGGGTTCCTTCCGGTGCATAGTCGGCCGCCCGCCATGCCCCCCCCCCCCCCAGGTGCTGCTCCTGTCCCTGTTTTCGGGAACACTTGACCGTCCCTGGCTCCCTTCGGGTCCTTTGCAGGCGAAGGAATCTGGCGGTGACGGATAGCTCCGGCTTTGGCCGCGCCTAAACCTGCTGCGCCATTTGAGGTGCCTTGCTGGGAAACTGGACTGGGGCTGCTGTTTGGCTGGGGCTGCTCTTTGGGTCGGCGGAGGATGCACCAGGGCCTCGCCTCCATATCGGGATTCGGGATTTGTATAGAAGTTAGGGGATAATATGAGACGTGCATCACCAGCGGCCACTATCAAACGAGTCAATGGTCACCCAAAAAACACGCAGCGTGGCCTGTCCTTGTCCCACGTTTCCCTGTCGTCGCCGTGACTTCCGAGATGGGAAGCCCACGCGACTCGATGGGCTATCATGCTGCGCGCCCATTGGAAAGTGCCAACCATGGCGGCGGACGTTTGTTGGAAAGCCCATCAGCGCTAACGGGAACGGGACGAGGAGCACTTTAATACCACCTCCTCTACAGCGACACCACGTGGTAACAGCTGCGCGGGTGGTTCTGCAGGGAACTTCGACATCCCAAGGCTTGGTTTTGGGGGCTAGGGTCTAGTGTAGACGAGATGTGCAGGCACAGCCCAGCAGGGTGAGACATGGAGCTTCTCGTGTCTTTCGTTCGTGATATCCCGGCTCTGAGCCGCGATATCGACGTTAAGAGGGGCCTTTTTGCTCACTGCACGGGCAGCCGCCTCTTCCCAGTTTTGGACTGTCTCATTTGACTGAAGCTAGATACCCAAAACAGGCAGTGTTTTCCTGAAGGCGTACATACCCTTGAAAGAGCGGATATAGGAAATGAACAGAACAAACAAAAGTCCAGCGATGGGGGGCGACAATGAAACAAGCAGCCGCTTGCGACCCGAGAGCTTGGGAGTGGTTTCTTGGTATTTCTGGGGAACGATGCCAAGACTACGACAGTGCCGTGCCGACGGGAGCGATCGAGGCTGCCCTGCAGCAGTCAACACCCTGGAGCTTTCAGAGTGAACTAGCTGCTTTCGGATTGAATGCACGGAGTACTCCGTACCGAGTCCTTCAAGGCCTACTATGTAGAATTCATAGCCTACCGGGAGCAGCGCCGCCTCGATAGGTGGGTATGCACCTTCCTTTCTGCCCCCTCCATGCTGGTGGTCAACCGCCCCGTCCTGCTTGCGACTGCCAAGATTGTTTACAAAAGCAATAAGGGGCACAAATCCATTCAGGAAGGCAAAAGGGGGTTTACGCTTTCGGCCTGTGTTATTCCTGGTAATTTTTATCGATTGCCAGGACCAACGCGAGAAATCAAAGACAGCGATGACACTCATTGCTTGCGCGACACTCTTCTTTGATGCAAATCCTCGTCTAAGTGCACTGCTGCGACACCTGGGCGCCAATTCGTCAAAAGACATGGGTAATTGGTCACTTGACGCAGCTCGAGTCGCGCCTGATGCTATAAGGTGCCAACGCCCGAGTGTCAATTGACTTACTCACTACCTAATTGTAGGCACAAATGACAGGGCGAGGAGGCAGATAGCATGATGTTTTTACAGCAATTCACCCCGAAGCTCAGCTGATCATTAAGCCAGCAAAAACGCTGCCCTGGACATTTTCCGTAACGACCGGGATCTCCGATCGGAAGCAAAGAGCAATGGACAGCGAAAGTACGGCCATGACGTGCCCATTTTGTGCCTGGGAAACAGCGGAGGGCGAATATGCCATGTTGTGGGTATGTCCGACCCTTCCGCTTGCGGACGATGCTCTTCTCCACCAGTAGACTCGAGAACAACAACCCCTGCCCGTTTTCATTATTTCTTGTTCTGTGCTAACCGCGCCTCCAGCACATGGAGACCCTGCACGCCGAGGGAGACTCTCCCTTTGTTACCAAGGATAGCGATAAGGATTCCGCCGGCGTCAAAGCAGATGGTGGTGGTGAGTTGCAGTATGCCGAATGCCCCGTTGAAGGCTGCGACGAAGTTCTCTCCCTGGACGAGATAGACTATCACATCGAGCTGCATGCCGATGAAGCCGACACCGAACTTGACAGGGTGGTAACACAGCCGGCGGTTCACGAAGCCCGCGCCAGTACCTCGTCCCCATCGCCCTCGAGGGCGCATCGAGAAGCCGAGAGGCAGCGCCGTGCTGCCCGCGCGTCGGAGGTGACCAGCAGCCAATCCAAAGCAATATCCGCCTGGAAGAAACTGCTCAAGATGCCCGACTCTTCTGCTTCTTCCACTCTATCCCCGAGACGTCGCCAAAACGCAAAGCCGGCTGCAAAGCCGGCTTCCAAGCCGGACTCGACCCACGGCAAGCGACTCGGGGTGTGTAATCCTTGTATTGAGCATTGCGAGACACGCTAATGTCTGTTTAGAAAGCCCAGCTTGGGAAATACGCACACGAGGACCACATGCCAGATTGGCTAGTTTCACTGTTGCAGAAAGAAGGCCAGGTCAAGTCTGAAGGTAGGCGGGAAGATTGCCCACATCTCTTTTCTTCACGGGGCTTGTATATTCTAACCAAGACAGGCGTGATATCGGTTCTTGGTCAGTTGCTTGAGCAGTGTTCATCTACCAGACACGCATATCTCTGCCATCCTCAGGTTCAACATATATCAAAGCTCAGAAAAGAGGGTACGTCTTATCTTAGCCTCGTACATGTCGGGTTTGGCTCGTATCTAACGCTGGCGGCAGGAGGCTTCTGTGGATACCGCAACATACAAATGTTGACTTCGTACGTCAATGCGGTTGAGTTCCAGGGGTCTCGGCGCTTGAACGGAAAGATTCCCAGCATATTTCAAATCCAGGACTTTATCGAATCGGCCTGGGATGAGGGAATCAACTCGCAGGGGCGCGTCGAGACGGGTGGCGTCAGGGGCACGAGGAAATACATCGGAACCCCAGAGGTCCGCCAGCCTTGTCTTCATACTGAAGACTAACCCCACTGACACGCTTCACAGGCACTAGCCATGTTCCGCCTATTAGACATACCGTATGCACCACCCCCGCTCCACAGGTTCACGATTACAAAACTAACTGCCACACCAGCTGTGACGCCCAGGGGTTCAAGAACCGGGAACCAGGAAAGTCCGAGGAGCTTCTCATGGAGTATGTGGAGAATTACTTCCAATCGGGAGTGGGGGATCCTTCGCAAAGGATCCGGCTGACCAACCTGCCGCCCATCTACTTTCAACATGCCGGTACGTGTGGTGGCTTGCTTTTGTAGTTGCACGAAACATGCAGCAGAACGTGGTTTACATTGCTTCGTCAGCTGACCCCCAACCATAGGCCACTCGATGACCATCATAGGCTTTGAAAAGCTAAAATCTGGTGGGAAGAACCTCCTTGTGTTTGACCCAATGTTTCACGATGCGACAAGCGTTATGAAGCTTGTCGGGCATAGGTTTAGTCACCCCTTCCCCGACATGTCTCTGAAGTTCTATCGCCGGGGTAGAAGATATTTGAGAAAGTATCATGAGTTCGAGGTTTTGAAGTGAGTTGTCAGCGCCCGACTTTGATGCCAGCACATTGTATTGCTAGCCGTTGACGATATATTCAGGTTGAAAACACTTCCAGGCGGGTTCCCACCGATTTGATGGGGCCTCTCCCTGGGACGCCCAGTCGGGATCCGAATCAAACGAAGTTGATCTTCATTGTCTGGGATATCTATTGGGACACGAGAGTCTATGCTGTTTATCTTTACCTTTACCCCTTTGAGTATTTTGTGGCGTTCACACATTAGATCGGGCTTAGGAAGTCATCTCCTTTGCAAACCAGGCCTGCAGCTTCTCGAGGGCCCGGTAGCGATGTGATATTTTGTTCTTTTCCGCCTTGTCCATTTCGGCGTAGCTGTGAAGACAGCACGAGACATGTCAGCAGGGTGGCGGGTACTATGACACACCATAGAGGTTATGGGTAATTTGATGTGAAAGATGACTCTTGACAACACCTTGAATTGCACGCATCCTGTGATTTTGCAAATACAGGTGGCCAAGGTCGAAAAAAAGGAGGGAGATAGAGGCTTACGTTTGTCCTTCGTACTCGAAAATAGGATCCCAACCTATCCAGATCCCGCTGGTTAGCCAAGTCCAAATTTCTAGAGACAAGACAAGCTGATATGGGAACTCACCAAAGTTGCCGGGACCTCTTGGTGGCACAATCTCGCCATCGGTGATACCCTGGAACAGGATCGGCTCGTGGCCCGGGCCCGGCGAGTAGGCAAAGGTGCAAACAGCCTTGGCCGACTTGTCCTCATAGGCAGCCAGGAGCTTGTTCAGGCCATAGTGACCGATGGATTTCATGAACCATTTGCTGGGATGGGGGGTTAGTATCGTGGATGAATTTATGAGCGGAAGCAAGGGTGGCTAGCATACATGTACGGTCCTGGAAGACCGTTCAGCGCATTGAAGCAGAGGCATGTGTCTTCGACCAGTACGGGGCCTTGGGTCTGTGACAAGTGGTTAGCCTTGACGAATGTTGAGATGGAGATTGAAAGCGGGTGGGGAAGTACTAGATCAGCTGCCCTCCGGCACTTGTCGATCGTCACCTCCTCGAGAGTCCCCTGTATTTCAAGTAGGTCCAGGGCCTGGTTTTCTACTTGGATGGCGGGCTCGAGGATCGCTTTGACCTCGACCAGCTTGTTGGCGTTGCCGGTGATGAAGTTGACGGTCTGCCGGGCGGCGGTGGGAGTTGCCATTTTGCTAGGCTTTCTTGACGAGAGGTCGTGAGAAAGAGGAAGAGTGGAAGGACTTCGACACCGTTTTCTTCCCAGCGTATGTAGAGTGGTAGGGAGTACTTTTGTATTGACTTTTGTCAGGCCGTTAGGCTCACCGTGGTGGGGCAGCCAGGTTATGGAGGGGCAGTTGCCAGGCCCCCCCCCCCACTGATGTCATAACCTCGATTAGCACATATCTGCGGGATTCGGTGTGGTGTTGAATAAAATCCCAACCGGTTTTGCATTATCACTCACCTCAGTTGAAGTGTGAAGAAATGACAGCCCGAGGACAGAGTTAAGTAACAAATAAAGCGTCTAGGTAGTGGCTTTGAACACTTATGGCTGAGCTCTAGTAGGAGTTGAGAGTTGGCTTGCGCGGAACCGGGATGCTTCGGCGTGACTTTAGCAACTGGACCTCACTTCAGTTGGTTTTAACTGAACTGGCATGCTTACGATATACAGTGGGCAATAAGGCTTGAGATTGCCGCGACCTCCTGGGCCATCTATCTGAACCTCGGTGAAAACATACTCACGTTTTGCAGGTTGGTATCATAGTCGCCAGGGCAGAACACGGGCAGCATCTCAATATCGACTCGCTCAGCGTCTTCCGTCCTTCCCGTCAGCGGTCCTCGAATTAGCTCGCAGCTGTCCCGCTATCCGCCTTCCACTGCTTCAGCCAGGCCTCTATCCGGTCGACATTGGTGTCCATCTCGTCGGCCGTCGTGCTCTGCAGCTCGACGACAATCTCCTCGTCGTACGACTCGCGCGCCTCCTCAAGCAGTACCTCCATGATCTCCGAGTCGAGATTCTCCTGCAGCTTAGCCTCGGGGTATTTTCTACCGCAGCGATCCTAAGTCAGCCGAAAGAAGGTGACCGGGGGGGGGGGGCGGCATAGTGGGCAACTCACCTGGCCGATAGGCGGTCATACAGCGTCGTTGTGTCGGCCCGCAGCACCACGACGAGGTCGATCCAGCTCTTGGGAAACAGGTCGCAGGCGTGCCAGTCTATTATGCAGCCGCCCTCCTTTACCTCCTCCTCGATGGCGTCGAGCAGCTGTGGGAATTTGTGTGTAAGCTAGTGTGTTTGTTACTTGCATACTTGTTCGTGTATGTACATGAAAACCGCTTCGGCAAATGAGGAAAGCGAGAAAAGGAAACAACAAGAAAACCCACCTTGTCCTCATCGACAATCCAGCTCTGGAACTCATCATCCCATCCCTCGTGGCACTCGCGGTCCTTGACAACCTGGTTGACCGAAAGGTGCTTGAGACCCGTGCGCTCAGCCAGGAGCTCACAATGAGTCGTCTTGCCTACACCTGGGGTGCCCGTGATGATAATGTTGGGGGACGTGCGCGTTGCCATGTCTGCCGGTGTTCCTTTTTTAATGCTCGGGTTGTGAAATGCGCACCTTTTTCCTCCTGCTTTCTTATTCCTACTGCCCTGGTTTCTCAGTTTCCTATCCGCTGCTGAAACGGTTGGGCTGGTGGATGTTTGGCGGGGCCGAAAAAAATTTCAGCTAGCGATTGGGGAACCATGCGAGACGGCCCAGTTTTCCACTGTGCTCCCACGGCTCCCAAACGCCATCTGATGTGAAGATACACTTACCGCGTGCGGGAAAACTTGAATATGCCAAATTGTTGATCAGGATTCACTTGTTTTAAACCTCTGATTCGAAGCCTGTTTTTACCCTGATCACCCACTGATATGCAAACCTCCGCCATGGATTGACATGGATTGAGCTCTATCATCCAACAGCGATAGTCTCCCTAAGCTCAAAACATATACCGTTTGCAACTAGAAAGAATAAGAGTAACCAAAAACTACCAGGTGCTCGGGTTACATTCATACAGCTAGCTTTTACAGTTGAATCCAGAGTTAATTTACCGTCACTTCATACACCGCCATCGCAACCTCTATACAGGAAAGCCCTTCTCGCCTTCCCAGACCATAATCATGATAATGCACACCAGTAGCATTCAGCTTAAGTCCTGCCGCTGGAATTTCTTCGCCAACGCAGACGCAGAACCTCTCAAAAACACTCAAATTAAGCTTCCCGCTCCATCACCAAGCCCCCTTTCCTTCTATCATCCTCGGCACGACCGTCCAGTAAGCTTTGGTGTGCTCGTCGCCCATTAGTCTGGGCTAACCCACCACAAGAAGGGACCCGTCCTCTCACCCCAACAAAATACTATCATTCCTTGAATAACCAAAAAAACAACGTGGCCAAATGCCATCGGTACATTGCTCAATTGCCGTTACTTCTAGCTTTAAGCGCCCCTCTTGGAGCACTAAGGTCGCTATTCCTCCAGGGATTGAGCAATGCCGAGGTCGGGCTCTGAGTTGCTAGGCTTGTGAGAGATCGTGGTGCCACCTAAGCACTCGCTGAGATCGACTCGGGGCCCTCGTCCACCTCTGTCAAGTCGTTCATGCTGTGGTTATCATAGTCCTCACCCTGTGAGCCGAACTCAAGCTTCTCCTGTTGCGCAATCGCCTGTGCTGATACAATCTCGGCAAGCCTCTTCAGGCGCGGAGTTTGCAGCCCTGAGAATTGTGTTAGAAAACAACCGCAAGCAAATACTGGTGCATGGGGAAGCAACATACAAGAGGGGGTATATGTCTCCAGAGCTGTGATGACTCTGGGCTCTGCGATCTCATATGGACCACTGTCGTCCATATCGACAGCCTGGAGCAGTAGCACGTCACTCTTCTCGGTCACCCTCGAGGCGACAGCTTTCATAATCTCCCCGTTGATGGGCTGTTCGTAGTCGGCAACGAGATACTGATTCAGGAGCTTTTGGATCTGGTTGGGAGAAAGCCTAAGAGAAAAGAGATTAGCAAAGCAACCGGGTTTTGGCTGCGGACTTTACTCACATCCAGCAGATGTCCTGGATAATCTCAATATCGTTGAGGGTCGCCTTCTTAAGCTGCAAGAGCTTTGTTGCTTGCTGTTGTGGGGTTAGTATTTGTATTTCAGAGGAATGGGCCGCACTTACCATTAGGTGCTCAAGCTGAAGTGTGCCCTCCGGCATATCGTGGCTCTTGCACCACTCTTCAATACGAGTGATGTTGTAGTTGATCTGCAGACCGCGCTTCCATGAAAGGAAGTTACGGCGCATGAGCAGATCGTTGAAGGCTGTCACGCCGACCAGCCGAAGCAACTCGGTAACGGTCTGGGTAATGATAGAGTCTTCAAGATAGTAGGCCTTCATGGCACGGAAAACGCTGTTCAGGAGGGATAGCAGATTGTCCATGCTGTATGCTGGCGCCGAGTTGGACTGCAGGAGCTTGCCAAGGAACCTGTTATTTTCATTCGTAACGAAGCCCGGCAGGGACTGTGACTCGATGATAGCCGGAATGATCATCTTTTGCAGCTTCTTCTTGAGAACCTTCATCCACGTGTGGTAGATGTTGAACTCGAGACTCTCCAGGTCGTGTTTGACAATCTCCAGGAGGCGGTCATACTCGTAGTTGTCCGTCTTCTGGGCCTCGTACCAGTCTTCGGCAAGGAAGACGAAGGAGAGCATCTCATGCACATTCGAGAGCCAGAATGCGCCTGGGTTGATGGCCTCGTCTCCATCGTGCTGCATGACTTCTTGCTGTATCGACTGCATGACATTGGCGAGGAAGCGCTCCGACTCCTTGACGAAGCCATTGTTCCACATCTCCGAGGTCACCAAGTTGATAAGATACGAAGGGAACAGAACCTCCTTGTCCGAAGGTGGTGGATTTGTGGCGGGTGATGGGATTTTGAGGTTGCGGATGAGGCCCATTGTAACTTCCTCGTTGAGGCCCTCCTCGTCGGCGAGGAGGGTTTCAAGCTCCATCTCGATATTATCCACGCCGGGGATAAATGTCGAGCCAGACAAGGTATTTTGGCGGTTGAGGCCAGGAATAGCCATAGAGACGGGGCGAGGGTTGTAAGCCATGCTGTACCTATCCATTTCGCGAGGCTCGGCTCCCGCACTCCGTCGCTTGGGCTTCTTAGACGACACCAAGTTGATAAGGCCGCTCGGTATGGGAGCGACAGGGGCGCTGCCGTTGGTGAGCTCGCCGTTGATTGGCACAGCTCTCCTTGCCTGCTCTAGCGCTTCTTGGAGCTCGGCTAGCTGTTGACGGAGCGAGCTCGTCTCTTCCTCGTGGCGCTGGCTTTCTTGGCGAGCAACCTCGAGCTCTGTGCTCGTAGCGCGCAGAGAGTCCCGGAGTTCCCGTTCCTCGTCTTGCATCCTCTTGACACTGGCAGATGACTCTTCGAAGCTCGCCTGAAGCTTCTTCATCTCCGTCTCCATAGCCTCTAGTCGGGCAGCTGCAATACCGGCCTGGTTGGCCTCGGTTTGCAGTTCCTTCGTCCGGGCCTCGAGGGCGTTGTGCCGGTTTCTCCAAATCGTCACTTGACCCTCGTAGTTCTCCACTTGCGTCTTCAGTTCTTTGTTTTGTGCCTTCATGGTGCCCAGAGACTGAGTCAGCTCCACAACCTTGTTCTCCAACTTGTATGAGATCTGCTTGAGATCGCGTGCCTCGGCACGAACCACCTTGTATTCCTTGCGAGCACTCCTGCCGCGCCACAGGCTCTGGATGATGACCACCTTCCTGCGATACTCTCTCCATGACCGAAGTTGCCTCCTTGATCGCCAGGCTCGTTGGATGATGACAGCAGCATTGCCAACCCGGGTTTCCATAATCTCCTTTCGTCGCAGGAATCCCTTCATGGCGGCCTGAGCAAGAATGACATCGTTTCTGATGCGTTGGAATTCCCTCCTTTGCTTCTGACCACGCCAGACTCTTTGGAGCGTGGTGACGGCGTGAATTGTGCGCAGTTCCTGTGCCTGCTTTCTTGCCTGATATGCCCTTGTCACTGACTGGAAAGCGATTATAGAAGCGCGAGCTTGAAGGTACTTCTTGCGGTAGTACTTCGCCTTGAGGTTCTTTTGTATCAGAATGGCACAGTCGTTCAGCCTAGTGGTTCGGAGGTTCTCGAGGAACGCCAGCATGCCGGCACGGAAGAAGATCTTGGTAAGTCCTAGTTGGTACTTGTCCATGCCTTTGCCAGTGCTGGCACCAAGCGCCTTGGTCAGGATGGCGTTCGCCATCTGTCTAATCTCCGAAGTCCATTCCGTTGACGGGACAAGCATGTAGTACCGCAGCGCGAACTCCTCATAAGTCCACCTTGTGGGGTAACCCGCACAACTAATACGGACAGTCTCGAGCACACCGCAGGCACGGAGCTGGCTCAGAACCATCGGTCCTTCGAACTTCCACGCTTCCTTGGCCTCGTTGGGTTTGATGCAGCGAATGTAGTGGACATCGGTGTTGTTGATCGTATGCATCAGCTCGATTAGCGATGATTTGAAGATACCACCGAGGGTAGGCTTGCGATTAACAGCGACTCCTATTCTCCTACCAATTGCCGGTTTCACTGCATTAGAGCTGACCGAGGCAAGATCTTTCTCCCGCACTGCCGATGCTGCCGCCAACACGGAACCCAGGAACTTGTTGGTCGAAGCACGAAGCACCGCCATGTGCTCGTCAGGAACCGTGTCACGGTTCTTTTCTATGAAACCGTCCGACTCATACGTAACGTCGATCGCATAGTGGCAGACGGTGAACGCAGACTTGCCGAATCTCGGCTTCTTGTAGAACTTATTCTTGTCGGCGGCATAGTTGTGGTGCAGCTTAGTCACAAACTGCTCATCAGAACCCATGGGCAGCCTCGACTCCTCATCCAAGAGCGAGAGAATGCCCAGTTTCCCCTCGATCAAGTCGATACAAGGCTGATTATCGGCAAAATCGATGAAGGTCCAGTCGATCTTTTCCCTGAGATACTCCTCCTGCTCAAGCTTGAATACATGCTGGTTGAATTCTTGTTGCAGCTTCTCGTTGGCGTAGTTGATGCAGAACTGTTCAAATGAGTTCTTGGCGAAATGCTCGAAACCGTAGATATCTAGAACGCCAATGAACGAGCTGACCCTGCTGAGGACCTCATCCGTGGCAAGGCTGTAGTTGATTATCTCCACTAGCCAATCGAAGAGACTCGAGTAAATGAACTTGGCAACAGAGTCTCGAACAACAATTGCCTGTGCCTGAGTCAAGTTTGATGTGATTTTCTCTCCTCGAGTGATGAGCTGCTTCTTCACAATCCACTTGGAAAACTCGGGGGCATCGATACCCAAGATCGCGCAAGCTTTGGCCAGTGACGGCTCGGTCGAAGACAGTGTGCTGTCTGTCCTCGATGCACCAATCTTGACGTTGCCCAAGTGCAGTAGACCAGCGAGCAACTTGAAAATCTGGGTTTGCTGCGCATCTGTCACGCCAATCGTCTTCAGGGATTGTCTGGTTGCGTTAAATTCGGCCTTGTCATCCACTCCATCGATAGTCGGTGTGGCGCCCTGGTTAAGATACTCAAACTGCTCCACAGGGAGGAGGCTAAGCTCTTGACGCTCCCTTTCTGACACACCAGCTATCAACTGATAGAAAATGTGGTAGTTTCTTTCCTTCAGGGGCTGGAAGACTAATCTCGACCGTTCCAAGAGATACGTCCTGATCTTGGCGCCAATGATGTTGGTGCTTTTGTCGAACATGATCTCGATGTACTTTCCGAAACGTGACGAATTGTCATTCCTTGTCGTCTTTGCGTTGCCGAACGCTTCCATGATGGGATTTGTGGCTAGGATAGCCTCCTCTGTCTTGCTCATGGATTCGGGACCCTTCTTTGCTCTCGCTTTGGTGCTGTCGGGTGATTCTCTTGTCGCAAAATATCGCATAATATATTTGGCGCTGACCGTTTTGCCAGCACCAGACTCGCCGGATACAACAATAGTTTGATTCTTGTTGTCTCGTAACATGTCCCTAGAACGCGGTCAGTTGAATATTCGAAGCATGCCGGACAGTGCCGCGGCGGGATCGTACATGAACGCCTCCTCGGCGATAGCGAACAAGTGGGGGGCTTGGGTTGCTCTCTGCTTCCCAGCGTAGACTTGGACCATGCCGGGGACGTAGAGCGAGTCTACACGCGCGAACGGGTTGGTCGCTATTAATACTATTCCCGAGTATGTGTAAATTTCCTTTTGGGCATATCGAAGACGGATTGCCTGCAAGACTGGTCCAGGCAAGGGCCATGTCAGCATCCCATCCTCCAGTGGCAAGGGCAGGGTGATCATTACCGGCAGGCTCGTTGAGATGTGAAAGGTTTGTCAAGTCATCGCTGGCTTCGAGCATCGTCGGATTCATCAACGGGGGTAGTGATGGGTCGTTGCCGGATTGGAGGCCCTCTAGCGAGACCTCGAGCGTCTTGGTCTGTGGTCAAGACGTTGGTTAGACATCTCGGGCGCGCAATGCAGAATCTCGATCTCTCGACGGTCGCGAGTAGGGAGCGGAGTTTCTTACCTCGCCATTTTCGAGCTCGAAGACGAGTGAGGCTTTTGAGCCGTTTATTGTCTTCTTGACAACCTCAGAGGCAACCCAGCCCTCAGTTGCGTCGGGCTGCCACGCTCTCGTACCGACATCATAGCTCTCCGACATTGAGTGCGATGGGCGGTGGGTGATGCCAAGTGTACAATCGGTGGTCGTTGATGGCTTCAAAAGCCAAGTCTAGCCGCGGGTTGCCGGCGGAAAGCCAGAGCAGATGGGGAGGTGGATAGCGGTAGACTCGGGGGATCGAGCACCTAGGTCCAGAAACTAACAACGTTCGCGAATCAAGGGGCGGAGTCTCAGCTGGCGACGGAGAGACATTCATGAAAGATCAATGGCGTTGTGGGCTGCTAGGTTTGGAGCAGCAATGAAATGCCCACTATCCTGGCTGATGGCGTCGACAGAGTCGGACAACGGATAAAGACGCGTGAGCGCTGCGTGTTGTTTCGCTGTGAGTAAACGGCGGGAGCTTTCGGTGGCAGGACCAGGACCCAACGTGTGAAATGTCGGGAACCCGTGTTAGAGTTTAGGGGCTGGGAAGAAAAGGTGCAAGGGTCAATAGTCGATAGGAGACACCTGCCACAGCAGCGACGGCCAACGACAGCCAGCCAAACAGGACGTGTCAGCGCGCCAAAACAGCAGAGTGCAGAGCACGGACTTTGGGAGACCCAGGGCTCCCCAACCTAGGTACTGCTCAGGGAAACCTCAAGCCCATGTGCTGTAGGTTCCGGCTACAATGTACACATGTGCATTCCAAACATGGAGGACATGCCATCTCCAAGTAACGAACTTTGGACGAAGCCAGCTTCACGGCGCCTATAAGAGTACCACCCAGCTGACGTATGACGGGATGGGAATACTCGGGTGACGCCCGGGCTACCAACTGGGGTGTTTGGGGATAAAGAGACGGCACGGCCGATGGAATATCACAGCCACAGGAATCGAGCACACCACAGCCAGCCAAAAGACAGCTTCCAGGTGAGCCGCCGCCGTTCAGCCTCTCAGCGAAAGACCCCCTCTCTACGTTCTTGCTAAGAAGCCCATCCAATTGCATAGCTGTACCAATTGCATAGCTGTGCCAATTGCATAGCTGTGCACAGTTGCGCGCTCGAGTGTCTATCCCCAAACTCGTCCCGATTGCGCGCTCGATTGCTAGACAGAGCAAGTGGCCCAAAACCACGTTTCGGCTTTCCCTCGAAAAAAAGCCGGCAACATCAAAAGACGGGTTTCTGTTTCCTCGCAATCTTCAGCGATCGGGCCATCCCCGGCGGCGGGATGGGGGTTCTTCTGCAGGGGTGTGGGTCCATCCCAGTTCCTCAACCATGCGGAAACATTCGAATTTCGAACTACGGCGCCGCCAAGACTCATGCACCTTTCGCCCACAAGTCACAATGAGAAGCGCCTCGCACTTTCTCCATGCCTAGAAATGAGAACTGACCTCGGGGGCAACCGCGAAAGAAACAGTCGCACGTGTTGCTACGATGTGGAGAGGAGTAAAGTTATGACATTCCCCATTACTTCACCGACTCTCCACCAGCTGTCAAAGCGCCAGAGTCGCACCAGAAGTTGAATCCAGGGGCTAGCCGACTTCTCCACCCCAGCCCTAAAAATCAAAATTAGGTCATTGCTCACCACAATTAGCGGTAGCGGAGACCCATGGGGTTAATGTCAGAAAAGCAAAGACAGCAGCTGGTTGCTAGACCTTCCAGAGCAACCATATGCCTCTAGCGCAATGCCGCAAACAACAGGATATTCCAGGTCTGAATGTCGCCTTTTAGCACCTTTCTTTCAAGCTTTCTCTTGCTGGAGAGTTGAGAAATGGTCCCATCTGACAATCTCCGCATCAGAATCGGACCAGGTACTCAAGCTAAAACCCCTGAAATGATCAGCCCGGAGATTTCTGGGCGTTTCGGATGCATGGAGCCAGGAGACAGGATCTCCTTTCTACATGTACGGATACATACCCATAGTCCCCCGCAACAAGCATGTGCATTTTGAGTAAGACAGTGCGAACAATAAAAGACAAAACATCTTCAGACTGCTCCAGGCGGATATATGTGTGATGGGTCCCACGTACTAAAAGAAATTTGACAGGAGCAACATTTTACTAGCCTTCAAACTGACGTCAAAATGCCTCATGTTTTTAGAAGAGTTCCTGCAACTACGGTAAAAGTTAGGGAGTGTATGTGATTACTTTTCTATCCGTGTATATACGGTGAATCCTGTTTTATATGAAGCCCTTGATGGTTTTGTTGAACCCCTGAAACGTTTGGCCACCCTCGTTCCCGATGACCATGATGCCACTAATGCAGATGCTCCAGGGCCACTGCTTGTATATGAACAGAGCCTTTCCATGTTGAATTTTAGACTCCACGACTCCAGGCAAAGAACCAGTACCACGTCCAACGCTAAACCCATGATAACGAACTAGTACAAAACCCGAGTGACAATCCGAGAGGGGAGCGAATCCAAGCTGTCGTGGATTTTCTTGATGTCTTCAGCCTTGACATTACTAATGTCGGCCATCAGATACGCAATATCTCCCTTGCTATCCGAGATCTGCTTGTCGACGTTATGCTCGGCCAGGATCTCGTTCACCTTGCGCAGCACACCAGGTACGTTGCGGTGGATGTAAATGACACGTGCATGGTTGGGCTCATCCAGTGTGATGGAGCGCATGTTGACCTCAGGCAGGTTTACACTGCCGAGCGTGGTGCCCTGGTTGATGTACCGTACGAGGGCATCGCTAACCTCGACGCCGATGGCCCGCTGTGCTTCTTCAGTACTGCCTCCGATATGTGGGGTCAGAATAATGTTGCTGAGACTGGTAAGGTCTGCGCCCCACTGGTTGAGCTGGCTGTTGAAGTAGTTGCCGTTGGCAGCCGGCTCGTTGGGGTACACGTCCAGGGCCGCGCCGGCAATCTTGCCGCTGCGGCTGGCTTCGATGAGAGCCGGGATGTCGACGACAGTTCCGCGGCTAGCGTTGATGAGATATGAACCCGTCTTCATCTTCTCAAACTGCTTGGTAGAGATCATGTTCGTGGTCTCTAGTGTCTCCGGGACATGCAACGAGACAAAGTCGGCCTCTTGCAGGAGAGCGTCCAGGTTCGGAACCTGTTTCGCCGAGCCCATGGCCATTAAGGTGAGGATGTCATAGTAGATGACCGACATGCCCATGGCTTCCGCAAGGACCGAGAGCTGAGAGCCAATGTGGCCGTAGCCAACGATGCCGAGGGTCTTGCCTCGGATTTCCCAGCACTTGGCGCTCACCTTGTTCCAGACGCCACGGTGCATTTCGTTGGAGCGGTCGCCCAGCTGGCGTGCTAGCGTGATGATTTCGGCAATGACCAGCTCAGCGACGCTGCGAGAGTTCGCAAACGGTGAATTGAAGACGGCAATGCCATGCTTGGCGGCATAGCTAAGGTCTACCTGGTTGGTTCCGATGCAGAAGCAGCCGATGACGAGTAGGTTCTTGGCCTCCCGCAGGACCTTTTCCGTCAACTTAGTCTTGGATCGGATGCCAATAACGTGGACATCCCTTGCCGAGTGTGTTAGCACGCGGCCAAGGTGGAAGGTGGACACCGTCTCATCACCAAAGGAGCAGAGAGTAAAATTTGCCTCCGAATGCGGCAAAAACGGGCGGACTCACCGGATCTTCTCAATGAGCTGGTCCTCGGGGAGAGAGGTCTTCAGGAATTCCACCTGGTACCCCTGGGCAGTCAGGACATCCCGTCCTGTCTGGTTGACATTCTCAAGAAGCAGAATCTTGATGTCTTCGGTGTTGAAGGGCTTGAGTTGCTTGGGCACAACCCTGTGGGGTATATCTCTGGCCATGAAGCTGTGACTTGGGGGTGAGTGGAAGGTTGTTGTGGGAGAGACACTGAGGCTGTAGGAAACTGTGCCGGTGTTCCTTGAGGGAGCGATGATGTCTCTGGCGGTCGCCATGATGCCTTTTATTGTGGTGGGAGTGAGTGTGAGTCTTCGTGGTAGCGCCAGGGATCGCTGTACCGCTGAAGGTTGTAAGTGGGTGGGATATGGGGAGTATGGGGATGCTGGTGGGGTTGTTTTATGGCGGGGTTGACTCACGTCGACTACAATGCAATCCGGGTTTTTCTGTTAGCGAGCAACCTAGACTCAAAAAGCCTCTGACTTTTGCAAATGCCTGTATGGCAAAGGGCGCTTCTAGAACACGAAATGCCCGAATCTGCGATTGAACGCCGAATGGTCTTCCGAAAACCAGAAACGTGTCTAAGAGATCCAATGAAACCACCGGGTATCATCAGATGTTCCAGTGACTGGAAGTCGTGCACTAACACATGAAGATGCGCTGAACTGTCATTCGCCTTGGCCTGAGAAAATCTTGCTGGATGACGGCATGCTAAAGACAGTTGCAGCCCACAACGCTGGAGCTTACCGAGGCACCGCCCACGAAAACGCCACTCCTCTCTCCTTCAACACCGAAGCCGATGACCCAAAAATCTTGACGCTACTTTTATTTCTCGATCTGCGTAGAGAAGTAGTTCTATCGGTCAACTACGAATAATGAAGTGTGAATGTTTCTGCTCTACAACTTTTGACAAAACCCGCAAACTTGGACCTACAACTCGCGAATTATCTTTGATAATCAGCTGACAACTTTTGGCAGGGGTTCAATTCGCTAGATTAGGCTCTGCATGAGATGTCAGGGTCCCTGATCCGACATGCCGGGTCGCCGTACCGCAATCGATGGCGTATTTCACATCACAGATTTCACACATTGTAGCCATCGCTACACAGCTATGCTCTGCAACACTCTGAATTCGTGGTCAAACCCCTCTCAGCCCTTATTCCTGTGCCCGGTTTCTCGGGTCCTTCACGTGGGCGACACTTGTCCTGCCCTGATTCAGATCCCTTTTGAATTACCGTCTATGCCACGACCGCTTGAAGGCTGGCCTTATTGGCCATCCTCACCAAGCTCAACCCCAAGGGTAACTACCTAGCGGTGGAAAGCAACTAAAACATCAAGGCATGTAAAAGCAAATTCCCCGGCACAACCTCATCGATCGTTGAATATATTATCGACCCATTCACGCCGCCGCGCACCTCCTGCATTCATTTCAAGTCTGAGGTTGCTTTGATGTAGTCGAGTATTGAAGTTATATCCGACATGGCGCATGTATTGAGGGCTAAAGGAAGGGACTATTCCCTTGATTAAAAAGGGTGGCATGTTGCCAGATTGGAGTTGGCACTATTTAGCTCTGTTTGCACTCAGCAGCCTCCTGCTTCGGCTTTGTGCCATCCTCCTGGTTCGGGTTAGTGGACTTTCGGGGAAGGGAAAGAGGCAAAAAATCAAGAGAGGCTCACGTCGTCCTCCTCAGACTCCTCGTCGTCGTCGTGATCCTCATCGTCGTCGTCATCATCGTCATCCTCATCATCATCTTCGTCATAGGCTTCAAGATCATCCTCATCCAACTCCTCGAAGGCAAGCGCCTCACCGGTGAACCAATCGATCGCACGGGGAATCAGCTTCTCCTTGATATCCTCGCCGAGCTGGTAGTCGAGCTCAAGACGCTCCTCGATGTCGGAGGCAGCATCGTCGTCCTCGTCGTCAGTAGGGGCCTTAGGAGGCGAGAAGAAGTTGAAGAACGACTCAGTCGGCACAGTCTTCTTGACGATGCGGGTCTGCTTTGTGTCTACGAGAGAGTTAGCAATCAAACCACGAATCGAGATCAGGGCGGGGGGCGCGCTTACTCTTGTTGCGCTGCTTCTTCTGCTCGACCCGGACGGTCAGGTCTTGACCCGCCTTCCAGTCGATCTTGTCACCCTCGGCGTGGTCGTAGATGAAATCGCCGCCGTAGCCGCTCTCATTCTGGTAGAAATATGTCTTGGTGATGGTCTTGTTGGTGAAAAAGGCGTTCTCGGAAAACTCAAAGATCAAGCGGAAGCCGGGCTTATCGAGATACTCCATGCGGATGTCGGTAAGTGACTTGAGGGCCTCCTCATCACGATCCGTAATCATCTCGGCGAGGGAGATCTGGTTCTTCATGGCAGAAAGCCAAAACTCGGGGATACCAGCCACCTTCTTGGCTGGCTCGGCAGCCTTGTCCTCCTTGATAGCGGCACCCTCGGCACCCTCCGCGTCATCATCTTCAGGATCCTCATCTTCCTCGCCAGCCTGTACCTGCTCCTCGGTGGGCTCGGTGCTGCCGTTCACAATCTCGGAACGTTGCTCGTACAGTGGGGTGAACTTGGCAAAGTACTTCTTCTCGAGCTGGAGAACCTCCTCCTGGAACTCGGCCTCGAGCTTGGAGTGCTCCTTCTGGATGCCCTTGAGGCCGGAGACACGGCGCTTGACCTCGGTAGGGAGCGACTCGATGTATCCAGACGATCGGCCGATAAGTCCACCAAGACGACCCTGGATCAGGGAAACGAGCTGCGGGTTCTTGGCAAAAATGGAGGCGGCGGCGGCACGATCCAGATCCTCTGTGGGCCGAGACGTCAATCAGTCTATGACGCGACGCGAGGCATGTTGGGCAGCAACAGTGACGACTAACCTTCTTTGATGCTAGCAACTCCGGGCTGCTGGGCGTGCGACGAGATGGGAGCATTGCTCGCCGGGGTATTCTGGGGAGTACTGGCATGATAGTCAGTATGGCTTATCGCGAGCGGCTTGGTTGCCAAATAGGCGGTGCCGTTCATATCGACAAAAACTTACGGAGCAGCGAGGTCTGGCCGCTTGTTTCTGATAGGTTCCGCCATGACGGCTGTTAGACGACGCGTGGTAGGGTGGTCGAGGGAAGAGGTGCGGCCACAGCAAAGTGTGGGTAGAACGATCTGGGGTTTATTCGAGGGGGAGAGTGTGCAGGGCAAAACAAGAAAGATGGAAGTTTGTGGTTGCTCGGTGCTGAAGAAGGAAATGTTGAGGGAGGGGAAAAAAGCCGTCTATGGGCCACTGAAAATTTGCGGGGCAATTCTTGGCCAGTGCGGTGTGTCAGTGAGGGGCACTTTTGGTCGTCACCACGGGCACCACACTGCTCCAGCACCGTTTTCCTTTGAATTCTTTTGCAAAACTTGAATCGCAACATACGCGGCGGGCTTGGAATGCCCCTACGCATCCATAGAAGACCAGAAACAGCTCCACATCCGGACTTGTCCCGAGCAGATTGGAAAGCTTAAAAAGCTTAGAAAGCTGCCACCTCGGCGTGAACGGACCGCCACCTGCTGGTCCATTCAACAATGTTGGAAGACCTTTGGCCATGAACAGCTCACCGCCTGTCATCGGCTTTTAGGTAAACCGAACCACACGGGCATCTCCTCTGTAGCCGATTTGATCTCAATAGAGTTCAGTGGTGAATCTAATTTTACACGTCCTCCACCTGCCACGCAGGTGAATGAGGCCCTTGGTCAACATATCTAGAGCCCCACATCTGGAGTCTTTGAACTGGGTCATGCCCGCCCGGAGGCCTTGCCGCCTTCCAGCTTGGGGGCAATGCTGTTAGCGCGGAAGTCAAAGGGGCAAGAGCAGGAAAAAAATATCGAGACCATGAGAAAAGTCCAGGTGGTAAAGCGGCACTCGAGCAGGGCCGGCCCCAGTAGTGAGCTCCACTGCTGATGGCCTGGTGAATGACACCGAGCTTGCCCCTCCATCAGCAGACATTTGTTTGTTGGCGCCAGTTGTTCAGCATGGGGATAAGGATTGGCATCCCAACCAGGAAGCGGTCCGAATATTCTTTACTCTCAAGGGCATATACTTTCTCACCTCTTCTTCCCAAAATCTATGCCCCCAAGTAGTTATGACCGGCATTTTTGGACCGAGTTCCTACCCGTCCAGTGTTCGGACGACACCAGTAGCGAAGGTTGAGCTAGTTCAGGAGCACATCTCCCAGGCTGTAGATCAATGGTGTGCATATTATATACAATAGCGAGACGAGACCACGTTCTTGGACGTAACATCGTCTCGCCACTCGCCTCCCCAAAATACAGATTGGTGGACCGCCTGGCTTTCATCATCTGGAACTGGCACTGGGGTGTTGCATTTCCTACTACCCAGATAACAACGAGATATGTACTTATCGGGGAGACAGCGCAAAGCCGACGTCATGGCGTTATCGGAGTCGGTATCTACAACCCTTGTCCTGCATGGCAGTGCCTAGGCACGGGTGCGGTGCCAATTGGAGCCGCGCCGACTACTGTCGATCGTGACGAGCGCAAACCACTTCAACATTCGTTTATATTTGCGCCGCTTAAGATGCGCACATATTTACTAGACCTTCAACACTGCACCGAGTATCGGCAGTAGCTGTCGAAATGGTCGAAACGAATTCGGTCCATGAGGACCAGCCCCAAGGCAGCAATACCCGCGGCGGCTTCTACCGCCTGAGCTCGAACCAGAGCAGCGCAAGCATCTTCGAAGATGTCGAGATGGCGCATGACGAGGTTTGCCAGAATTCGGCTACACCGTTGGCAGTTGAGATGAACTAACATACACAGCTCTACTCGGGCCCTATGGCTGAGTCCCTCCCAACGAGCGTTTCTGCCTTCAATCATCGCCGTGCTCGCGCCGACTCGACCACGAGCTACTCATTCTATCAAGACAACGACGATGAGGAATCACCAGATATTGATCCTGAAATTACTGAATTTGGCGACCTCGATGAGCTTCCATTCGATCACGATATAGGGGACGAAGACTCCTCAGATCTCGAACGCCACGCCCCCGACGACGACTACGTGCTTCACCGGAGGTCCTCAACCCAGTCCAGGGGTTCTGTGCGCAGCAGACTCCTCAGGAGGGACAGCGGTATTTCAGCAGGTAGTGCCTATGGCGGAAGTCGTTACAGTCAAAAGATATACATGGAAAACGAGGACCTCTATGTCGCCCTTGCAGGATTCCGCACCAGCCCTGTTGGGCTTGCTGCTTACTTCTTCATATGCTTCGCTACTTTTGGGCTCGGATGGCTCTTCTTCCGCTGGCTTCCTCGGTGGCATGTCAAACTGATCGGCACACTGTCATCTTTGCGTGACTGTCACTGGGTTGTTGTTGAGGTATGGATCACTCACTCGCCCCCCCCCCCCCCCTGCGTAACTTGAAGCTGACGATTGTATCCTTAGAATTCGTGGAATGAGATGGCTATCCTAACCGTAGACGCCCAGCCCTATGGGAGGCCACTTTCGACTGTCTTTGGGTCCCCTGAGAAGATGGTCTCATATATGCTGGATGACGACCAAGACCCCATCCTCCCAGAACTCCGAATGTTGAATTACCGCTACGTACGATTTTATTTCCACCCATTCAAGGACAGGTTTCTTTTTTGCAATGGCTGGAAAGATCCTTTGTGGTCAGATGTTCGAACAATTCGGACTGGGATTGACAGCGACGAGAAGAGTCACCGCGAGATCGTTTTTGGTGGTAATCTCATCGACATTGAACAAAAGTCGGCTTTTCGCCTTCTCGTCGATGAAGTGGGTACCCCTTTGACAAAACACAGGTGGAAAACACTGACCAAGCGAAACTAGGTGTTCCATCCTTTCTATGTTTTCCAGATTGCCAGTCTGGTTCTTTGGTCGCTAGATGAATATTACTACTACGCCGTTGCTATTTTTCTGATGTCATTTGGCAGTATTGCCACAACGCTCATCGAGACCCGATCTGTATGTTAATAAGACCCTAGTCTGTATCACTGCGTCTCGCTAACATCAACAGACCATGAAAAGACTTCGTGAAATATCTCGGTTTGTGTGCGACGTTAGAGTCCTCCGAAATGGATTTTGTAGGAGAACAGCGGCTCACCTCCAAACTATACTTGACTAACGAAGTTTCAGGGCGATACTTATCCTCAAGTGATCTTATCCCTGGCGATATCTATGAAGTCAGCGACCCAAACCTGGGCCAGTTTCCTGCGGACAGCCTGCTTTTGAGCGGCGACTGTATCGTCAACGAGAGCATGCTTACTGGCGAGTCAGTGCCGGTATCAAAGACACCGACCACCGATGAGTCGCTCCAAAATCTTGATCTCTCCGCATCAACAGTGCTCCCAGAGGTCGCGAAGCATTTCTTGTTTTGTGGCACAAAGATCATTCGTGCTCGAAGACCTCAAGAGGGACAAGGAGATGAGGCTGTCGCGCTTGCGATGGTTGTACGAACAGGCTTCAACACTACTAAAGGTGCCCTCGTTCGCTCAATGCTCTTCCCAAAACCCTCGGGCTTTAAGTTCTACAGAGACTCGTTTCGATATATCTCAGTAATGGCTTGCGTGGCTATGGTGGGTTTCACTGCATCCCTCATCAACTTCCTCAGGCTTCATCTCGAGTGGCACTTGATACTTGTCCGCGCCCTTGACCTCATCACCATAGTGGTACCGCCCGCGTTGCCGGCGACTCTCACAATCGGTACCAACTTTGCCCTTGGCCGTTTGAGAACGAAGAAGATATTCTGTATTAGTCCGCAGAGGGTCAATGTCGGCGGCAAACTCGACATTATGTGCTTCGACAAGACCGGCACTTTAACGGAGGAGGGTCTTGATATTCTCGGCATTCGAGTCGTTTCTAGATCTACCAACAGATTCGGCGAAATACTGACGAAACCAACCGCCATTGTACCTGATGAAAGCCACGGATCCGGTATCGAGGGTTCCAACGATACCCGTAAAGCGGCTCTTTATACAATGGCCACGTGCCACTCCCTTCGGTCGGTGGATGATGAGCTTGTTGGGGACCCTCTCGACCTAAAGATGTTCGAATTCACGAGGTGGACATTTGAAGAAGGAAACCAAGGCGGGGGTAATCCTGACGATGAAGAACAAGGTGCTCTACACCCCTCGATTGCCAGGCCTCCGCCGGGGACAAGCAGCCGTACGAACAGCGCTGGCGAGGGAGTTGACAGCAGTGTAGGTTTGGGCCGAGTACCCCATCATGATCACCAGGCATTAACCCATATATTAGGTTCCGTTTGAGCTGGGAGTTCTCAAATCCTTTGAGTTTGTATCCCAGCTTCGCAGGGCCAGCGTCATCGTGAGGACGTTTGGCCAAAAAAGCGGAGACATATTCGTTAAGGGGGCGCCCGAGTGTATGCGGGAGATCTGCAGACCAGAGACGTGTAAGTGTTCATCCGATCTTTAAACACATACAATATGGAGAGAACTAAACATACCCCAAGTTCCCACCGACTACGAGGAGCAACTGTCGCATTATACTCACCATGGATACCGAGTGATTGGCTGCGCAACCAGGCACATTCCGAAGCTCAGCTGGGTCAAAGCCCAGAAGATGAAACGCCACGAGGTTGAATCAAATCTCGATTTCGTGGGCTTCATCATATTCGAGAACAAACTAAAGCCTGCCACTGCAGGCGTACTCAAGGAACTTCTTGAATCAAACATTGGCTGCGTGATGATAACCGGGGACAATATCCTCACCGCTATCAGTGTTGCAAGGGAGTGCAATATGATCAACAAGACAGCCCATTGCTTCGTCCCCCGGTTTGTCGCAGGTCACTCCAGGGATCCCAACGCGAGCTTGCAATGGGAGAGTATTGACAACCACGTCTACCAGCTGGATAGCAACACACTGCTTCCCCTGCCGGCGCCAGCAGAAGGCGACGCATCCCTTCCGTTCGACATATCGAACCTTCGAAACTACTCGATTGCTGTTAGCGGCGACGTGTTTCGTTGGGTGGTCGACTTTGCGCCTCCCGAGGTCATGCAAAGGATGCTGGTCACGGGCAAGGTGTTTGCGCGCATGTCCCCAGACGAGAAGCACGAACTGGTTGAGAAGCTACAGAGCATTGACTATTGCTGCGGATTCTGTGGCGACGGTGCCAATGATTGTGGTGCACTCAAGGCAGCCGACGTTGGCATCTCGCTCTCCGAAGCTGAGGCCTCTGTTGCTGCTCCGTTCACGTCGCGGGTCTTTGACATCCGCTGCGTGCCCGAGGTGATTCGAGAGGGGCGAGCCGCGCTTGTTACGAGCTTCAGTTGCTTCAAGTACATGAGCTTGTACTCTGCTATCCAGTTTACCTCGGTCAGCTTTTTGTACGCGTCGGCGTCCAACTTGGGGGATTTCCAATTTTTGTTCATCGATCTCGCCCTTATCCTTCCCATCGCCGTTTTTATGAGTTGGGGCGGTCCGTTCCCGGAGCTCTCTCGGAAGAGACCAACGGCCGATCTTGTTTCGCGCAAAGTTTTGACACCGCTTCTCGGCCATATCTGCATCTGCATCCTAATACAAACAATCGTGTTCATTGCAGTGCGGGAACAGGATTGGTTTATTCCACCAAAGATCAATCCCGAGAAGTCCAACATCGAGAATTCGGAAAACACAGCCCTCTTCCTCACCTCTTGTTTTGAATATATTTTCGCTGGGATCGTGCTCAATGCTGGCCGCCCCTTTCGGCAGCCAGCAACACAGAACTGTACGTTTACTCCCCCTGGACGTTGTGAGTTCTACTAACGTGACAACAGGGCCCTTTGTTGCCACGATAGGCGTTGTCCTCCTGATTACATCTTACATGGTGGGCGATACAGCCTACTGGCTGCAGCACCTGATGCAGCTTACCTATATGAGCTGGGATTTCAAATTTTTCATCGGCGCCCTTGGTTTGCTATACCTCGGTCTAGCATGGACGGGAGAAAATGTTATCTTCCATCGTCTTGCTCGTCTTATCGGGCAAGGAAGGGAGAAGTTTATGCATCAGGTCAAGACGAGAAAGCAGTACAAGGTCATCCAGGAGAGGATGCTGTTCTAGAATGCAGGCAAGGTGGTATACAAAGTCACTGCATTACTAGATTTGATTGTATTATTATAGTACAGTTGCATAGAAGCGACGGTGGTCATATTTAATTACCTTTCGACCAAGTGAACCATACTTCTTGAGTTACAAGAAAATTTGCATTATGTTCAAGCCCCCATTACTAGTAATCCTCGATTGGGCAGGGGTCGCGATCTCGGGTGAAGCGGGTCGCCCGCTCGATCGCCGGGTCTGGTTCACGCCGCGGACGACAACAATGAGCCGAGCCTAGGTGCCAAGTGGATTTAGAAGGCGACCAGACCCAAAGAAGCAAACTGTACCAGATGAACTTGTCACGTTTGATGCATCTTGCAGTACGCTTGGACTAACAGCTGCAGGGCGCCTGCCATCCGAAACGCCCCCGGCTTGATGACCGCAAGACTCCTGAGCTTTTGCTGTATAGTGCCGAGTGGCTTCCGGCCACATTCCGGTAAACACCGCTTGATACGTAGGTAGCGCTTGCGAAACAAAGTAACGACCGGGGTTTTCCAACTATTCGAATAATTAAGCGGCAATTAAACAGCCAGAGGCCTGCAAAGCAGCTGCTTGCCAGGGGTGAGCTGTTCCTTTCTTTGGTAGTTGCGAGGCAGGAGTTTACATTGGAAGGTGGCTTAACAGGGAAAGAACCGCTCATACCGTATAACCAGATTTGTTTAGCAAGCAAGAACAGGGTGGCACTTGCCAAAAGTTCGCCGGGCTCAACGTGTCTTATGTCTGGATTGGCATAGGAAGAAATTTAATTGTGAGTGTTTTCAAGCCCTCCCGGTGCCTGCTTCAAGTTATTTTTGCTCCCCCAGCAACAGACGGCTCATTGTAATATTGAGATAACTTCACTCGCACGACACAACACGGCCAACGCCTGATCAAGATGGACTACGGTACAGCTCCCCCCCCTTCCCCAAAGTACCACCAGGCTAATCCCGACTAGACTGTGTCCTTGATACCATCCTGGACAGCGGCTACCTGCCGCACACCGTGATCCGGATGGGGATCCGGCACCAGGTGCGGGGACGCGTGGCCGAGATTGCGTCGCCCGACCTGAGCGAGGCCCTGGCGCGCAAGATGGCGTTTGTTGAGGAGCTCAAGGGACTCAGCATCGCCGTTGAGACGGCCGCCGCCAACAAGCAGCACTACGAGGTCGGCGTCGGCGTGCTGCAGGCCGCCCTCGGCCCCCGCATGAAGTACAGCTCGTGCACCTTCCCCACGGGCCGGGAGACGCTGGGCGAGGCCGAGGTACTGACGCTGCAGAACTATATCGACAAGGGTGAGATTCGGGACGGAATGAAGGTTCTGGATTTGGGGTGAGTTGTATTTCTTCCTCCCGTTCCCACTTCTTCTGCCGCCGGGCTCGAGGTTGAGTTGAGAGCGGGTTTGGAATTTTGCTAATTCATTGGTCTTGTCAGCTGTGGTTGGGGTTCAGCTTCGCTCTACTTTGCCGAGAAGCTACCCAGCTCCAAGATTGTGGGATTCTCCAATTCTAAGAAGCAAAAGGCGTTCATCGATGGCCAGGCAAAGGAGAAGGGTCTCAGCAACCTTGAAATCATCACTGGTGATGTTTCCACGTACGAGTTTGACTATGAAAGCTTCGACCGGGTTGTGTCGATTGAGGTAAGCCTATCCCGTACATGTTCTCTCTCTTTTCGGTGGCCAGAAGCTCACAGATCCGGTCAAGATGTTTGAGCACATGAAGAACTACGAAGCCCTCCTGGCCAAGTTGGCCAGAGCCCTGAAGCCTGGAGGCAAGGCACTCATCCATCACTTTGCTCATAAGGACATCCCATACCACTTTGAGGAGGGCTGGATGACAACGCATTTTTTTTCTGGAGGAACAATGCCATCGGCTGATCTCCTCTTGTACTTCCAAGGAGACTTGAAGGTCCAGAAACAATGGTGGGTCAATGGCTGTCACTACTCCAAGACGCTCGAGGTAAGCCGTGCCTTCCAACCAAACCATTCTTGACAGGGCCCGATCCTAGGCGGATTACTAACTAGTAGACGGCAGGCCTGGCTGAGCAAATTCATTGTCAACAAGAAGTTGGCATGGCCGCACTTGGTGGAAACCTATGGGGAGAAGAACGCGTACACATGGTACAATCGCTGGCAGATCTTCTACATGGCCTGCTCTGAGCTGTTTGCCTTGGACGGTGGCGACACCTTTGGTGTTTGTCATTACTTGTTCGAAAAGCCCCTACTCTAAGCGGTTTACCTTCAACGAGAACAGCACGTTGGCGTTTGCCATTACTTATTCGGAAAGCCATCGAAGTCGTCTTGGGTCGTTTGGCCATCATCGGAGGCTCGACTGGGGCAGATAGGATATCACAAGATCAAGCTTATCGGAGACTAGAATAGTTTCATGTAGCTCCATGAAATAGCTCGCCGTAAGAAGTATCAATCCCGTATGTACAATTCCCCCATTCTGTCCAGCAACGTCTCCCATTTCGGTGTTCAGTGATCCCAAGGGTGCTTCCAGCCGAGGAGGACGGGACCTGTGGCGTCGAGGTTAGCAGCATTCGGAAGGGATTGTTGTTGAACACTTGGATCGTACCGTCCTTCTTCGCCCGCCACATCAACTGTTTTCCTGTTAGTTGTAGCTCAATTGTGTTCACACATGTAATACTGCAGCAATTGGGAGGAACAAACCCAGAACCACATGCTGGCACCGAGGCCAGTGGCCATGAACCGGTATGCCCGCGGAACGTGAGGCTTGAAGTCCGCCATTGCGACTGTCTCTGTCGTGAGAAGTGTTAGATTGTTGGTTGGTCAATTGACGCAAGATAAGGGGACTGACTGACCCTCACGCAGTCAGATCGAGGTTTTGGGGGTGGGTTGTTACAATTGAGTGTTTTAGGATATGAAGCAGCGAGTGGCGTTCGTCGATGGTGGTGGTGCCGCGCTACTCTGTACGGCACACTCCCTAAGCTTCGGAAGTCGAAGCTTTTGTGCCTTAAAATCGAGGCGCAAAGAACGCCACCCCAGCATTTGCATCTGGGACTTCCGATATCCAGCCGTGACTACCTGGTCTGTGCATGCTAACATACGGCTGCCATCCAGCAAGGTTCGGGACTCTGACCTGTGCTTCAGTCGCAAATCTAAGGATCTGGACATTCAAACGATTGTCCACTCACTACTATTGTGCTAATGCCAATAGCAACCCCACAATAGCACACGCCTGGGGCCATGTCACTACATTTACCCATCTGAGGAGCACACGCCCGGATCCTCCCATATTTTCAACCGACGATTGCGATACCCAGCAACTATTCACTTTTGTTACCCGACCTTTAATCGCGGCACCGCACAATCAACCACCATGAGCGGCGGTGAGTTGAGAGAAGGGGCCGCCACCCCTTCACCTCGAGCCATGGCTATCGCCCACCAGCGACCGAAGTCAAGCTTTGTTGGATGCTCAAAGATCAGCGACTACGAGATTTTGGGCAAGCTTGGCGAAGGGACCTTTGGGTGAGTTTACCACTTCTGGTCCTTCATTGTGCCGTGGTTCTTTTTAATGCTCATTTCTGGTTACCAGCGAGGTCTATCGCGCCCGGTCTAAGAAGACTGGCGCCGTAGTTGCCCTGAAGAAGATTATCATGCATAACGAGAAGGATGGCGTCAGTGGCCTAGCCGATTGCCTTCCCAGCTCCCATCGATCTGACACTCCTCCAGTTTCCGATCACAGCTCTCCGAGAGATCAAATTGCTGAAGCTTCTTTCGCACAAAAATGTCCTTCAACTAGAAGACATGGCGGTCGAGCATCCGCCTAGGGCTGGCAGCAAGTTTATTCACAACCCGATTCGATGGTCATGCACTAACTTCAACAGACGGGAAGCGCACGAGACCCATCATGTACATGGTTACTCCCTACATGGACCACGATCTTTCGGGACTGCTCGATAATCCCTCCGTCAAGTTCACCGAGCCTCAGATTAAGTGCTACATGCTGCAGCTTCTCGAGGGTGTGCGATACCTGCATGCGAACCACATCCTCCACAGAGACATGAAGGCTGCCAATCTTTTAATCAACAACAAAGGAATTCTCCAGATCGCCGATTTCGGTCTCGCGAGACACTACGAGGGGGACGTTCCGAAGCCTGGCAGGGGAGGTGGCGAAGCGCGGCGCGAGTACACTAGTCTTGTGGTCACCCGCTGGTACAGGCCTCCCGAGCTTCTGATGCAGCTCAAGCAATATACCACAGCTATTGACATGTGGGGTGTTGGGTAAGAATATTGGCCATCACTCTTGTCACACGGCGCTGACCTCGATTAGTTGTGTGTTCGGAGAGATGTTGGTTGGTAAGCCCATTCTAGCTGGTAGCAGCGACGCAAACCAACTGGACATCATTTTTGACCTTTGCGGGAACCCAACGGACGAGAACATGCCGGGTTGGCGGTCTTTGCCGGGAGCAGAAGGCCTTCAACCCCGAACCAGGCACGCGAATTTGTCCCACAGATTCAGCCAATACGGCGCCAGCGCCATCTCTTTGCTCAAGGAACTGCTCAAACTCGACTGGAGAGCCCGAGTCAATGCAATTGATGCCCTCCAGCACCCATACTTCCGGACCGCGCCGTATCCTTCTGCCCCGGGCGATTTGCCCACTTTTGAGGAAAGTCACGAGTTCGACCGCCGGAAATTCCAGGACAGGAGAAACGCCTTACCACCGGCTCCAAAAGGCGGCACTGTTGGCCGAGGCGTTATTGATGGAACTGGACCTGGTTCGGGATTCAACAACGGAGACGGTTACGGAAGGAGTGGTGTCAATGGCGGTCGGTTTCCGCGTAACAGAGGTCCACCACCCGACAATGAGCGAGTGCCTGCTTGGCATAGAGAACGAGGACTGCCACCACGCCCTCCCCCGCCCGCCGCCGATTACAGCAACGGCTGGGAACCCACCGGTGACCATACAGAGGCCAGCTTCCGGGACAGAGATCGACCAGCTGCCAGAGGCCGTGGTGGAGCAGTTGTCGGTCGCCCTGACGTTGACACATATATCCCAAGCTACGACAGGGATGCGCCACGGAGGGATGACCGACGTCGTCCTCCCCGAGAGGACTGGGAGGACCGCCGGCATGATTGGGCCGATCGGAGACGGGGAGACTTTGATGAGCGCAGTCGGAACAGTAGGACGAGAAGCCGGAGCCGATCGCCGATTCGCGAGCGCGAGAGAGAGCGGGAGCGTGACCCCTATCGCAGATAGAGCCTGCGATCGTCTATGCGCGAGCACGGGAGAGAATGGGAGCGTGGCCCCTATCGCAGATAGAGGCTGCAGTCGCCGAGTTTCGGGAACGGCACAGAATATGAACCTGAGAGACAACAAGAGCGCGAGAGGGAAGTTCGTCCGCGATTTCCAGTTCGCGAGTACGGAAGTGAACAGGAGGAATACAACAGAGAACGGGATCGCAAGATACAACGAGAGCGCGAAGAGCAAGACAAGCGCGAGAGGTAACAAGAACGTCACATTTCGCAGATGGTAGGTGGTCTGTACTGAGGAGGCAGATGCTTCTCCGGAGGTGGATACTAGGCTAGGTAGGGGCTTTGCAAGAAGTCTCCGTTTACAGCTCGTTTGCACCTTGGCAGTGGTGCGGTAATGATTCTTGAGTTTAGGCGGTTTAGTTATTAAGGGCACGGAAGGGCATGGAAGGCGAGCTGGGGTGGTGATCAGTGTTGATTGTACTTAGCATTGATGATGACTGATGGCAGCGGTCACAGCTCGTAAGTCCTCGGCGTACAAGGGGCGTATATGGAGTGGGTGCTGGCATTGGGACTTGAGATACCTTGATCGGAAGTCGGGCAGTTTAGCAGTCTTACATAGGTAGTTGGAGCAGTATACTGTGAAATACTTAATGGAGAAGAGCCAAACGCTCCACCATGCGGATGGCTGGTCAAGTAAAAGGTTTCGCTAGGTCTTTAGTTTTGCTATCAGACAATAAAGGGTCCTTACAGTAGTTTATCATAGGGTCTTTCGCCCCCCTTCTCAGTATGACGCTTGACTTACACACTCTCCAACAAGTGGTTGTCTAGAACTCTGTGCCGACAATTGTTATACCTAAGATAACGCAGCCGGCAGCATCCTATCCAATTTTTTTTTTTTTTTCAAAATTGGAAACGACTACGTCCGCTAACAACGGTCATCGCCGAGTGACTCCTCCTGTCTCTCGACCCTCAATTGACCAATGTATCTCCCTCCAAATCCGGGATATTCGGCTGTGCCTCCCCATCCAAAGAGGATTTGTCTTTCGAAAAGGGGTCACTGAGGGGTGCACCTCTTCCCGCACGAGCCGTGCCGTTGTCCAGAAATGGCTCATGGAGAGATGACACTCCCCTGAAAGACGAATCGTTGTCTATGGCGTTGTATGTGGTCCCCGCTTCCGGAAAGTCTCGTCTCGGCGATTCTTCGTCGCCCTGCCTTTTCATGTCCCCGGGTGAATGCTCCAAGGCCGAATTATCAACTCGTTTCTCTTGACTAGTAGTATCCCAAAACAAGGTATTGTCGACTACCACCCCTTTTGAAGACGAATCATCGGCTGCTGTGTAACTTGTTGCCGAGTCGTCGTCTGCCATCTCCTCCGAGGATGTGTCTTGCTCCGCCGAATCCTATAGCGAATCCTCCTCCTCGTGAATTGTCTCGCTGAGCAATGGCCGCCCTAGGGTTAGCTTCTGCTTTCCTGAGTTTGCTGGTAGCAGGCTTTCCGGGAAGCTAAGGTCTGACCCGGGCGAGCTGTGAGCATCTTCCCATGACCCAACTTCAGTTTCTAACTCCTCCTTGATGTCTGGTGGGTCTGATTCGTTGATACCGAATATGTATACGACACTGCCATATATGGCCTGGATGCTGACGCCGCCTATCATGCCGATGTATACTGCGATGCTCAGCTAGGATTGACAATAACATGTACGTTAGATGTTGGCTGTTGTGACAGGGAGGGAGGCTGAGCAATTTTCATGAGAAAGTACTGACAAATATTATGAGAGGCTGTTATGATGTAAGTCTAGGAATTTCATGTGATCTGAAGCTTCCACTAGGCTTACCTCGAGGTCCTCAAGCAGAAACGTGATGACGGAAAACATGGCTGTCGAAATGTACCACACCGGGTACGTGATGGGCGTCAGGAGTACCAAAATACACGAAAGCAGTACTCTGACGGGCGTGAAGGCGGTGTTGGTAAGCCAGCTGGAAATGGCGATTGAGTATGCAAAGATGGTGGATACGACGGTCCATGTTGCTGTCAGCGCGGCGAGCGCCACATTCTGTTCTAAGTTGCCTGTCTCCATGGCGGGCGATAGCTCTGTGGCTTCTAAACCCGGCTTGAGCTGATTAAAACCGCCCGAGTTGCAGAGGCGGAACGCGTTTGATGACGAGTAAACGGTGATGCATAGCTTATACGTCTTGGTGAAGCTCTCGCGTCGACCAGTGTTTGGGAATTGCCTAGCGCATTGGGGCGACAGCACGGTAGCAATCCAATACAGAAATATGGTTTACCTGCAGCAGCTGCTTCACCGATGTTCCTCGCAAGATGGCTCGATGAGATACTTTTTTTCTCGCGGAAGGAGACTTTGACCGAGTTCCTCGAATTGGCATGTTCACGTCGTCAGTTGGACCTGGGCATGCAATTACTCATGCACGCCCCGATACCCGTATATCCATATATCTTCGCAAAACAACTTCAACTCTCACTCGGGTACACAACCATCACCCTCACCACGAACCAACTTCACAACCCACACCTCCAACTTCCCCGCCCAGAACCGCCCACCATGGCCACGACTATGCCCAAACCAAACATCACTCCAACCCCCAAAGTCCGCGAGCTGGCCTCCTGCACCATCAAATCCCCGTCATTTGCATACATCCACCTAACCTCACTCACAACCTCGCCCCAACCACCACCGCCCGGGGCCACTACCGATCTCGGCATCACACCCTCCGCCACCCTCGACGCGCTGCAAGTGCGTGCCTATTGCACCTCGGCATTGCGCCAATTTCTCGGCGCCACGGGCGCCGCCATCGCCGTCGATATCCTCGCGCTACGCGGGGCCGACTGCTGGCTACGGGTGTCGCGGCCGGACCTGGGGGCGTTCGCGGCGGCCATCACGGCGTGCGGCGGCGAGGGGTCGATGATTCTCCAGGTGCGGGCATGCGGGGACTGGCTGGGGAGTTTGCTTGGGAAGGCGGAGGAGTCTGAGCTCTGGACTCTATGAAACCGGACAAGCAACTGAGCTGGCTACGGGACATGCATTTTGCTCACCACTAACGCAAGATGTTGTTACTTCTGTTGTGGGTCCACTAGATCATGAATACATGCAACAAACCCGCTCGATTACCTGAGGGGAGCGTCTGAGCTAATCGCCAGTACCAACCAGTACCCGATGCCAGTACCAACCAAATAACGCCATGCTCATGGTAACCTCCCAGAATGCAAGCAAAGTTTGGTGACCCTCATATCCTGGTTTCCTTTTCCGCAGCCGTCCTACATCAGAGACGACATCACAGAGTTTTGCGCATAAGCCTGGCATATAATTAGCGGGGCCTCCAGAAAAGGGCAGATGCGCGAGTACTTACCATGGGCCGGATGTCTGGGTGGGGAACAGCCTCAAACTTATTGAATTTGAGCTTATAGTTGGAGCGGATGTTGATGTACGCCCCCTTGTTCTCTGTCATATCGCAGTACTTGGGTGCAGAGAATACTAAAGCAGGTTAGCATCGCGGGAATGAGAAACCTGACGAGATTCGAGATACGGGTCATACCTGTGATACATTTTCCGTCGTGCTCCTCCTCATAACCCTCCATTCTAACCTCGTGACTCCGAATGACGGCTTCTAGACCGTTCCTGTCGCAGAAACGCTTCGTGACGTCGGGTCCGAATTGCATGCCGACACCACGCTTGCTTGGACCACGTCCAGGCTCCGTCTGGGGATCAGTCCAGAGCATCTCCATCATCAACCCAGCCTGACCGGGTTGCCGTTGCTTGTGCCTATCCAACTGGCGAATGTCGTCAAGGGTAACATTGTCGTCCGAAAAGAGACCACCATGTAGCACAAAGAACTTGCTACCGATCAGCGTCGCCAACGGCAGCGCCGAGAAACTCTCCGAGAAGAGCCGGAAGGTACTAACGACGGTTAGCAACTGAAGCCGCCGGGGACTCGGAGGGGATCACTTACCGTTCGTTGTACTTGGCCTTGCACTCGCCCTCGAAGCCGTACGCCCTGTTCATGTCATCCGTCTCGTGGTTACCACGGTTGATGAAGAAGGCGTTTGGCCTCAGCCACTTGTAGGCGTAGAGCAGAAGCGCAATCTCAGTCGACCAAGATCCTCTGTCGACAAAGTCTCCGTTGAAAAGATACCAATTCTTCTCACCAGGCGCACCATTCAGCCGGAAGAGTTCCATCAAGTCGAAATATTGACCTGCCCATCTTGTTAGCCAGTCCACCGAGGGATAGGAGAGAGAGAGGGTAGGGTCTGCCTACCGTGCGTGTCTCCGCAAACAGTCAGCTGGACATCATCGGGAACATCGACTTCCACCATCGTTGGCTCATTGTACACAATGTTCTTGACGGCGATGACAATCTGGTAAACGAACTTCTTGTGAAGGGTTTTGCCAGTCTTGAACCGCTCAGTCATGTCATCGATAAACTCTTGTGTCATTTCCTTGCCTAGATGAGGGCCATCGTACGCAGGCTCAACCGCAATACCCTCAACATCGATGTCGTCGGCGGCCGACGGCTCGTCGCCTACTTCGATGGCGTTGTAGAAAGCGATTTGTCGCACCACCTTTTCGCACTCGACGAGCTTGAGCTTTGCATCCTTGTTGCTAGGGTCTATCTTCACACACGTCCTGAAGTCCTTGACAGCCTCCTTGGGCTTCAAGATGGCGGCATAAGCGGTGGCGCGGCGGTAGTATGCCTAGTTGATTTCGGCGACTTGTTAGCCCTTGTCCCGTATCTTCTGCGGTGGATCAAAGCGGAGGGAGTGCGCGCACCTTGACAAAGCTTGGCTTCAGTTCGATCGCTCTGGTAGCGTCTCTGACGGCATACCCATATGCCTCCGTCTTCAAATGTGCCTGCATAGATGGTAGGTTGCTAGTTAGTCACGCGAGCAATGGTAAGCCAGGGGTGGCGGCACTCGGGGTGGCACGAACCTGCGCTCTGTTTGACCAAAAGGTAGGCTCCTTGTCATTGATTTCGATAGCCTTTGAATAAAAGTCGATCGCCTTGTTCCAGTCGTGTGCTGCGAAGGCTTTGTTGCCCTCGTTCTTCAGGGCCACGGCCTGCTCCTCAGGAGTTGCCATCCTTCTAGATTGGTACCTGCTACCTTAGGCGCGGGGACATGCGGGAAAGTCAAGTAAGACCAATCAGCTGGGGAAATATCGCAAACAAGATACAGAATACCGCAAGGGGAGAAATAAATCCTAGGAATACTAAGTGGCAAGTTACAGCAAGAAAAGTGCAAGTTGGGTCAACTGCTGCCTCGCGACTGCGTTAATCGGAGTCGAGGCCTTTGCCCCCCCAGTGGCTGGGTACGGTGTATAGTCATGCTTCTGCCCCGCATGCGCTTAAGCGTAGATCGGCAGCATTCTACGCTGCTGCAACCAATTGGCTGCCAAGAGATGTGATTGATCGAGATCCCCAATCTGGACTTGCAGCATCTACATACCTTGGCTGCGTTTGGCCTTTTTCTTTCCCAGAGAAGTGTAATGTACAGAACTTGTGAGATGAATTCAGTCTTCCGTCAGTGCTACAAGGGCCTCTTGCCGTGGTGGAGTTGCCGGGTGGACTTCGCCACGGTACCCATCGTTTCCACGTCAGACAAATCTTTTGGTGTACGGATACGTTGGGGTAGTCGGGATCTGAGAAGATAAGATTAAGAGTAAAGAGCTGCTATAATGTCGCTCAAACGCACGTGTCTGCTGAGAGCCTCCAGCGGAGTGGACATGTCCAACCTTTCGAGGCGCATTGATCCGGACAGAAGACCTCGCACCACCTGCGATACAACCAGGTTTATGTGCAGCCACGGGCAACGAGGGCCAGGACCCGACAGCACTGCTGGACCGTGGGCAGTCTAGCCCGGACTTCGGCTCCACAAAATATTGGCCCGGGTTATTCACATCTCGGTGTTGAAGCAGGATCCAGTACCTACCTCACGTAGGATATACTTCAGCATTCAACATTCGATGTTTTGAATATCTGTAAAGTAATACGCCCCTGTTTCCTCCGTAACCAACAGAAGAATTTGGAACAACATAGCCCGTTGACGGATTTATACGGGGTAGCTGTTTGTATAAAATACTTGCACACACTTCAGCGCTCTGTAATATTTGCCGAGTCTAAAACCCAAACCAGCCAGCCAGCCAACCTATTACACTCCATAGCACATAATAACCAAAACGCCTGCTACCGAACGCCTCCCCAGGTCGCAAGATATGCTATCGGACCCGCCTGGTACCCTCAAACTCATCGTCGCTGTCATCCCTAAAACCTTCCTCAAGACTGCCTCTGAGTTAGCGTGTGGTCGATCCTGACATGCGCTTACATACTGACTCTCTACTTAACCTCCGTGTATCGTCAGCAGAATGGTGCCCCTGCTCATATGATTCTAGTATAGATTCGTCCACGTCGCCGAGCTCCTCTCCGTCATCCGAGTCAAATCCGGCATCCGAGTCGGCATCAGCTATGACAAGTCGGTCTTGTAGTCTGCGGCGCCATGTCGATGGGGTTATGAGGCTTGCGATGCCATTTTGCACCCTCGCGCGCAAAGACGACGTTTGGTTTGATATCGACTCAAGAGGGAGATAGTTGCTGTATCGATTGCGGTAGCGTTGCCACAAGGGATAGAGGGCGTAGGTCGAGACGAGGAAGAGGATCAGCGAGATTATGGCCGGGATGATCAGCGTCTGTGTACCCGAGAATTTAGTAACAATTCTTCAAATTGTGCAGCAGCCGAAGGGTCTTGTTACGCTCTCACCTTGACGACCGAGAACGCGGCACCCATGTTTGAACCGTCCCCTAATTAGCTGAGGATCTATTTTGGTTTTGTCGCGTGTCTGCGCAGTAGCACGAGCAATTGGAAGAACCGGGAGAACAACGCTAGAGGTCCGGAGAAACACCGGCCTCGACGAGCCGCGATGGAGGGGGAAGCAGCAAAGAAAGCCACGGTAAGGCTGAAGTCGGCTTGACGGCCAAGAATCACTTTCACGATATGCAGCGGTCATACGTAATCGGCTGGCTGGCGGGCACGAGGCGCCTGGTGGGACGTCGGCAAAAGTGGGGCTGACAGTCCCATCGGATTCGGTGGACCTCCCCCGTCAGTGGCGTCCATCCAATTGGGCAAGGCGCGAAAATGGGCCTTGGACCACATTCAGAACTCCTGAACTGTGCAGGACTCCTCAACACGGACAGGCCGTGTGTGACCTTGAGAACTTCCTCTTTCTGAAAGTCTGCATCGCCAGATGTACACTGTCTATAATCTCAAGGCTCTCTATGTCAATATACGGATAGAAACTCGCCCAAAAGCGCGCCTGCCTGTCAGCCTTGTCTCTGCCTCTTCTCATCCATCTATCTCCTGTCGAAGTAATCTGGAGGCACATTATCATGGGCTCTTGGCTTCTGGTGCCAGCCACGCCCGCTTTAAGTATTGGCTAATCGCTGCAGTATGTATTGGCTAGCTGGCGTCTGCTGCACGCCCACATGCAAGTGGTAGAGCAGGTGGTTCGCAATACAATGCCCGTGCCATCTTCTCACCCGCGGCTACCAACCTCAGACCGTGGACTGAACATTGCGAGCCTCTGACTGAAACTCGAGTCGGCAATTCTTGCGAGCCCAAGTAGAAACAAGGCTCCATCACGTCTGTCGTCGGAAACTTGACGGGCTGCACACTTAGATGACCTCATCCCAGAACTCTCTCCGCAAGTCAGAATCTCGTGTTGAAATCATCATGTTTCGTTCTGCCGACGGGAGACGCTCCGACGAGAGTGGAGTGGCCACAGGGCTCCAGTTGCATCCCATTGGAGCTCGGGCATCGCAAGTGCAGAGGCCCACGGCTACGCCCCCCCGCGAAGTGTCTTGCGTGACAGGGGGATCTCCCGCTAACCCGTTTCAGACGGCAAACCCCTTTGTCAACTTCGCCTTATCGATTCCGAGATTCTGCATTGCGTCTGCTACTCTGCCTCCATTTCCCACCTGAGCGACCGAGTGACTTGGCTCCCCAGAACTAAAACATCACGGAGGTGTTTCGCAAACACTCCATCGCTCATTCTGCCGAACCAAACCCTACTTTCGTCGCCGCCCCCGTTGTCTCAATCGAGCCGCCCTCGCGCTCCCCCCCCCTCAACGGTCACGATACACATTGACAGATCAACGCGAACTTGCGGCGCTTCCCTCAGCCAGCTCCCCACCTTTACTTTTCTCCAGTCTGTCAGGCTACCAAACTGTTAGGAAATTCCACACCCGTATGTCTGGGTTCCGTTCGATTTCCCACCATGCAAAAACCTTGGCGAGTGTCCTCGGCCAGTCCTTATGCTAAACGTTACCGATTTCATGCACAGAAAGCCCACCCCCGGCTCTGCGAATCGGTGGATTCAGACCCTTGTCGCCCTCCAAGAAAATGATGCGATGCGATGCCTGGGCCTGAGACACCGAGTCCATTGACGGCAGTAACCCATTTCACTTGAGCCGGTCCACCGCACCGCATTGATTGCTAGGTCCCGTACCGGCTCGACTGAGAATCCATACGCCCGTGGCTTGCAAATCGACGGGAAGAGCGCCGGCTGTTCACGCGTCCCGCTGAGGCCATGTCGTCCCACGACAAGTCCAGGACCTCCTCCGGGGGCAAGGCTTCGTCTTTCTTCTCCCGGGCCAAGAACAAGGTCGACAAGCGGAACACAAGCGATGAGGCCCGCTATCTGTCTGTCGACTACGACGCCTCGAGCACCGTCACATCGCGCAGCTCACGCCACCATCGAGAGTCATCTGTTGTCTCGATAGACCGCCCAAACACGCCCGAATCGGGCCTTAACATGATGGCCGGAGTCATGACGACGATCCCCTATGAGAGTGTCTCCGCTGACCGTCGCTCGCCCATTCCCGTCAACTACCTCCCAGACCCGAGCCAGATGCCCGTGCGGCGAGAGCCCTTACCACACCATTTGAACATGGCCACCAGTGATTTCCACCAATACCCAACCATCGAAGCATCTCAATACAATGCCAATCCATATGTACCCGGGCCACGCCCGCCCCCCGGGACCTCGAATGTCACAATGGCTTCAACGGGCCGTCAGACCCAGCTCCAGCAATGGGGGCCGGTGCGGGACAGTGGCGCCGCTGGGTCTCATAATTCGAGGTATAACTCATACGTGACAAATGGTGGCCGCACGTCGGCCGACCAATCGAGTATTTTGTCAGGTAATGGAGGACCCTATCATGGCCAACCTACACCAGATCGCTCATCGAGATTAGCACAAGTATCGCTCCCCAGCGCCTCGACCCAATCTTCATACCTATCCCAGCAGTCGCAAAGGGAATCCCACCGCCTAACGAAACCCCCTGGGACTGCAGGAGGAGGAGGAGGAGGAGGAGGCGGAGGCGGGGGTAGCGGAGGAGGGAGTGAAGGGTTCAATTTCCCCAAACCCGACGACGACTTTGTGATTGAACAAATGTTCCTTGCCCTGATGCAGAAGCGAGGATGGCACAACCTGCCCGACCAGGCGAAACGCCAGATGGTTGCTTATCCTGCGGGCAAGAAATGGACACTGATCTACCAGGACCGTCTCACCGAGTGGCAGGGCGAGCAGAAACGCAGGCAGACCGCTAGGATTGGCCAGTATAGCAGTGTCGACATCACCCAGTACTCAGATGTAGAGGATAGCCCGGAGTGGTATGTACGCAAAGTCATGGACAACACGCTCGACACCAAGGGTTTGGGCAGCTTGGAGGTCAACTTACGAACCCAGCAAATCGGCTGGGTCAAACGCTTTATCGAGTGTCAAGGTCAGGTGGCTTTGACTAATGTTCTCTTCAAAATCAACCGTAAGACGGCCATGGGCCCGGCGCCCGAAACAGGAAAGGGGGACAAAAATCTGGATAGGGAGTACGAAATTGTCAAATGCCTCAAGGCCTTGATGAACAACAAGTTCGGGGCGGATGATGCCCTGGCTCACCAGCAAGTTATTGTATCCTTGGCCACATCGCTAATCTCGCCCCGACTCACCACCCGGAAACTCGTCAGCGAGGTCTTGACATTTCTGTGCCATTGGGCCGATGGCAAGGGGCACATCAAGGTTATCGAGGCCATGGATGTGGTCAAGAGTCAGCAAGGCGAAAACGGGCGGTTTGACGCCTGGATGCGCCTTGTGGAGGTCACAGTCGACGGCCGAGGAAAGATGGGTAGTCTTGTCGGCGCCAGCGAGGAAGTGCGCAGCGGAGGCGTCGGTATGGAGAACCTACTGATGGAATACGCTGTCGCCACGCTTATTCTCATCAACATGTTGATCGATGCCCCCGAGAAGGATCTCCAGATGCGTGTGCATATCAGGGCCCAGTTTACAGCATGCGGCATCAAGCGAATCCTTACCAAGATGGATGCCTTCCAGTACGAATTGATCGACAAGCAGGTTGAGAGGTTCCGTACAAACGAGGCAATCGACTATGAGGACATGCTCGAGAAGGAGAACAGCAGTATCAAGGATAGCGTTGACGGCGAGGTCAAGGATCTCAACGATCCAGTGCAAATCGTGGACGCGATCCAGCAGCGACTCAAGGGAAGCAGGACCCAGGATTATTTTATCTCGGCCCTTCAGCATTTGCTCCTGATTAGGGATAATGATGGTGAGGAACGGCTGCGCATGTTTCAGTTAGTAGACTCAATGCTTAGCTATGTGGCCATGGATCGGCGGCTGCCGGACATGGACCTGAAGCAAAGCCTCAACTTCACTGTACAAAGTCTGCTAGACAAACTACACACCGACTCAGAGGCTCGTCAAGCTCTCGATGAAGCCCTCGAAGCCCGGCAGATAGCGGATGCCGCTATGGCAGAGAGGGACGAGGTGAAAGAGAGGCTGGCGCTCGGTGCTGATGGTCTGGTTGCCAAACTCCAAAAGCAGATCGATGAGCAGTCCCGGTTTATCGAAGCGCAGAGGAGACGGACCGAAGGACTAAAGTCCGAACTGGAGACCATGCAGGCTGTCCGATCCAAGGAGGCACAGCGTTATGAGTTGGAAACGCGAGAGTTATACCTCATGCTTCGCGACGCACAGGATGTTGCCGCATCTAACGCCGTCAAGGGCGGCGCTAAGTTGGGCGAGGAAGATCCTGCCCGCATGCAAGGTATCCTCGACCGAGATCGGCTCATGGAGCGTCTCCAGATGCAAATCGAGCGCCAGAAGACCCAGTTCAAGCTTGAGGGCAGAGTATGGGGCGAGGCTGTTGGTCCCTCGGATAGACTGCGGGCCTTGCGCGAGGAGATGGATGGGGGCTACGAAGACAATACCACCGACGCGGGCACCCCGCCAAGGGACTTCACTAATAGCATGCTCGGAAGCGTGAAGAGATCGACCAAGATACCGAGGAAGCCCATCAACTCCCGTGGGGAGCCAATCGAAGGCGTCTTGGAGGAAGAGGACATGGAGAGAGACGAGCATGGCGTGGTCTACGAGAAGCCCCGGATAGTCGAGATCAAACGACCCCTTCTCGATCCCAAACAGGCCAACGGTATGTTCAGTGAGATGGCCGGTAAAGTCAAGAGGTTTGATGCCAGTGACTCGGAAGATGGCGACGGTGTCACGACTGGCCCATCTCATCCTAGCATGGAATCACAAGCACCTGTCACACCAAGCGACAATGAACCTCCAAGGATTCAAATCACTAGTGCTGGCAGCGGGCCCCCGCCTCCTCCACCACCGCCGCCGCCAATGCCCAGCCAGATTCCAGGCGCCCCTCCACCGGCACCTCCACCGCCCCCGGTGCCCGGCCAGATCCCGGGAGCCCCACCACCGCCGCCTCCGCCGCCACCTCCACCAATGCCGGGCTCCCTTCCCGGTGCCCCACCACCGCCTCCGCCTCCACCCCCGCCCCCGATGCCCGGCAAGCTCCCGGGTGGCCCTCCGCCTCCGCCTCCGCCCCCTCCACCGCCTATGCCCGGCGGCAAGGGCATGCCACCGCCGCCACCACCGCCAATGCCCGGCGGTATGTCAGGCCACTTCCTTGCTCAGCAGCAGTCTTTTGCCGCTGCATCAGGTATCGGCTTGCCAGTCGTTCGGCCGAAGAAGAAGCTCAAGGCGTTTCATTGGGACAAGGTTGACTCTCCGCTTACCACCCATTGGGCTGCACATACGCCATCGGTGGAAGAGAGAGAAGAGAAGTATCTTGAACTTAGCCGCAAGGGTATTCTTGATGAGGTCGAGAAGCTCTTCATGGCCAAGGAAATCAAGCGACTCGGTGCGGCTGGTGCCAAGAAGGATGATAGGAAGCAAATCATCAGCAACGATCTACGGAAAGCGTTCGGTAGGCAATTCCCCATAACAGCACAGACATCAGGAACTGACCATGACCAGAAATTGCTCTGTCCAAATTCTCCAGCTATTCCGTCGACAAAGTGGTGCAAATCATCATCCACTGCGAGAAAGAAGTACTGGATAACAATGTTGTCATGGACTTCTTGCAGAAGGATGACATGTGCAATATCTCTGACAACGTAGCAAAACTGATGGCCCCGTACAGCAAAGACTGGACGGGTCCAGAAGCCAACAAGGAAAATCGGGAACAAGACCCAGCCGAACTGACCAGACAGGATCAAATATACCTGCAGACAGCCTTCGAGCTACACCATTATTGGAAGAGCAGGATGCGCGCTCTAGCGCTTACTCGCAGTTACGAAGCTGACTACGAGGAGATTAGCGAGAAGATGCGCCAGGTCGTCAGCCTATCCGAGTCACTCCGGGACTCTGTCTCGTTGATGAATGTCCTCGGACTCATCCTGGATATTGGCAACTACATGAACGATGCGAACAAGCAAGCTCGCGGCTTCAAGCTCTCTTCCCTGGCTAGGTTAGGCATGGTTAAGGATGATAAGAACGAGTCTACGCTGGCCGATCTCGTTGAACGTATCGTCCGCCAACAGTATCCAGAGTGGGAAGGCTTTGCCGATGACATCGGAGGTGTCATGGCAGCGCAGAAGATCAATATCGAGCAGCTCCAAGCAGACGCCAAAAGATATATCGACAACATCAAGAATGTACAAATGTCGCTAGACTCGGGTAATCTCTCGGACCCGAAGAAGTTTCACCCACAAGATCGTGTGTCACAGATTGTGCAGCGCTGTATGAAGGACGCCCGTTTCAAGGCGGAGCAAATGCAGCTGTATCTGGAGGTCATGATAAGTACCTATAACGACATTATGGCATTCTATGGCGAGGACCCGACCGATGAGAATGCCCGGCGCGACTTCTTTGCCAAGCTCGCCATGTTCATTTCGGAGTGGAAGAGGTCACGCGACAAAAACGTGCAGGCCGAAGAGACGCGGCGACGCAACGAGGCTTCGATGAAGCGCAAGAATGCGCAGCTCAAGTCGGCGGCGGCAGTCAGTGGCGAGCCTTCACCGGCCAGCCCAACTAGCACGGGGGCGATGGACAGTCTGCTCGAGAAGCTCCGAGCAGCGGCGCCGCAGACCAGAGACCAAAGAGACAGGAGAAGGAGGGCGCGACTCAAGGACAGGCATCAAGTTCGCGTTGCTTCAGGCCAACAGATTCCGGAATTCAACGAGATCCCCGAGGTGGAGGTCGGGCTTCAAAGCGCGAGGAGCGCAAGTTCGGGGCGGACGGACGACGAAGGAACAGTCTTGAGCCCCGATATTCTAAGTCCGATGAAAGAGGCCGAGGAAGAGGAGGACGACGTGGCAGCGCGGGCTGCAGCACTGCTGCAGGGAATGAGAGGCGACGGGGCGGAGGACCCGGCCGATGTAGAGAAGCGGGAGAGTTTAAGGAAGTCGAGGAGGCAGACGGCAGACGAAGAGAGGAAGATGAGGAGGAAGCGAAGGGAGAAGGCCCACTCAGGGACAAACGGAGATGGGGGCAAAGAGGACGGGGACGCACCGGAAGTTCCTCCAACGCCGAGCGCGGAGTAGTTCGCGGCAGTGTACAGGCATAGCGTCCTGGAAGGGCACTTTGATTAGTGGCTCGTACATTCACATATCACCAATCCGGCACTTCGATTCAAGAGAGCATAACCCATGCATATAAGTACGTAATGTCTACACTAAAGCTCAGTTGAAATGGATGCGGAAGCATCAGCAGTACATGATCGAAAGGAACCTAGTGTTGAGGGGTTATGTATTTGTAGGGTCGGGGTTGGATACAGGCGCTCAGCTAGGTTTGCTCAAAAGTTGGCAAGGATTCAGGGGTATTGTTATTTATCTCTCTTGTGCATAGATCCAAGCTAGGAGCTGTATCCTGCGGGGGTGCTACGCCTGGCCTGGCTGAGTTCTTCCTTCACCCCTCCCATCCCCAACAACTTTGCAATTAGCCGCGAATCTCGGCCCCTGCAGAAACCCCAAGCCAGAGCGAAGCAACCCCTCATCCGAGACGACATCTTCCAGGCCGTGGTCTCCACCATTTGGGGGGGGGGGGGGGGGATTTGACTGTCGGCGGTGTCTCATTGCTTCAGCCCTCCTCTTCCCTCTTCCTCCTTCCTCTCTTTGCTCTCGGAGAAGCTACAGCTTAATTAAGCCTTGTTCAGTCTAGAAAGCCACCAACCCACCCTCGTAGATAATCATGGCCGACGCCAAAACAGGCCTCGTCCTCGGCTACGACGGCGTGCACCCGTTCGCCCGCGTGGCGCTCAGCGACCGCGCCTCGGTCCAGGACCTACTCCGCACCCTACTCGACCCGCTCGAGCCCTTCTTCTCGCCCCAGAAGGCCCGCGTCCGCTGCCCCGGCGCCACCGCCGTCCGCTTCGACCAGACCGCCTCCGAGGTCGAGGGCATCTGCCGGCCCCTGTGGGGCCTCGCGTGCCTACTCGCCGGCGGCGGCGAGTACCGCGGCACCCAGTGGTGGATCGACGGCATCCGCGCCGGCACCGATCCCGACAGCGACGAGTTCTGGGGCTTCCCGCGCGACAACGACCAGCGCATGGTCGAGATGTGCCCCCTGGGCTACGCCCTGGCCGTGGCGCCTCAGATCTGGGAGGGGCTGAGTGAGAGGGAGAGGGGGAATGTGGAGGCGTGGCTGGGGAACTCGATCAACGAGAAGAAGTAGGTTGGTCTGGTAGCTGCTGTCGTATCTTGGCCGGGATGGTGGCTGACTTGGCTCCCTGGGTAGCATGCCAAATACCAATTGGCTATGGTTCCGCGTTTTCGCGAACCTAGGGCTGAAGAAACAGGGCGGCAAGTTCTCCCAGGAGCGGCTGGATGCCGATATTGAACACCTGAACACGTTTTACCGTGGAGACGGCTGGTCGAATGACGGCCCGGAGGGCATTCATCGTAGGTCTTCCTACCCCCCCCCTTTGCCCCTTTCCGGCGTCCTGCATAACTCACAAAGACGTATAGAGATGGACTACTACTCCTCGAGCTTTGCTATCCACTTCCTTCAGCTGCTTTATGCCAAGCTAGCTGCCGAGGACGAGCCGGAGCGGGCTGCCGAGTTCAAGAAGAGAGCTCAGCTGGCAGCTCTCGATCTGGTTCATTACTATGACAAAGAAGGTGAGAGCGTGAGTCTGAGAGATAAAAGTCCAGGGGTACAAATCTAACACCCTTTACCAAGGCCGGTCAATCCCCTTTGGCCGTAGCGTTGGGTACAGATTCGCCATGGTATCCTTCTGGGGCGCTATCGCGTATGCCGACATCGAGCTACCGGCCCCCCTGACCTGGGGAATGGTCAAGGGAATTGTCCTCCGTCACTTTAGATGGTGGCAGACACAGCACGATATGTGGAGCCCGAGCGGTACCTTGACGATTGGGTATTCCTACCCAAACATGTATGTGAGTATCTAACCACCACAAGAACTTGCTGGATGCCTCTCACAGGGAAAACAGATGGCCGAGAACTACAATAGCCCTGGCAGCCCGGTAAGTCAACGAACTTGACCCTAGTTCCGCTCTTCTAGGGCTCTGGCTGATAATGAAAAAAAAAAATATAAAAAAAAAATAGTACTGGGCCTGTCTCGCCTTTATCTGCCTGGCCGTACCAGAAACCCATCCGTTCTGGACCTCCTCCGAGGAAGACCCCTGGCCCGTCATCCCCAAGGTCAAGGCTCTCCCCCAGCCAGGACACATCATGAGGTAAAACCCACCCCACCATCCACCAGCCCTTTTCATTGTTCCTAACAGCGCCCTCCAGCAACCTCGGCGGCCATTGCATGTTGCTCTCGTCCGGCCAGGCCTGCAGCTACCCGATGAAGGGCACGCACTCCAAGTACGGCGGCTTCGCCTACTCGAGCGCCTACGCCTACTCGGTCCCGCCGGGTCTCTTCACGCTTGAGCAGTACGCGCTAGCGTCGCAGCTCGGCCTGTCAGACGACGGCGGCGAGTACTGGAAGACGCGGCGGCTATCAACCTCGTCGCTCGAGACGCGCGGGGCCGGGGCCGACGCGTCCCCCGTCCTCGTCTCCCTGTGGACCCCCTTCCCCGACGTTGCCATCAAGACCTACCTACTCCCGCCCGTGCCCGCCACCCCCAACTGGCACCTGCGCGTGCACCACATCCGCGCGGGGCGCGACGTCATGACGGCCGACGGGGCCTTCGCCATCGCCAACCAGCGCACGCTCGACGGGCGCTACCTAGACCTGTACGACGCCGCCCGAGCCGAAGGCACCTCGCCCAAGCTGATCGGCAACTACGACCTCAGCACGCCCGAGGCGTGGGCGACCGGGGCCGCCGGCGCCTTCGCCGTGTCCAAGGGCGCCGTGGGTATCCGCGCGCTCGAGAGCAAGGCGGGCGGCGTCGTGCGCACGGCGACGCTGGTGAATGCGGATCCCAACTCGAACCTGGTCGAGAGCCGGACGACGATCCCGACCTTGCAGCATACCATCAAACAGGGGGAGGCCGTGTGGTATATCTCGGCCATCTATGCGAAGCCGAGCGGGGAGGGCGTACCCAAGGAGTCGTACTTGGATGGGTGGGAGGCGCTGCCTCAGGTGCCGGCGTGGCTGGTTGACGAGATAAGTGCGTCTTGATAGGCGCGTTGTACGCAGCAAATTTCGCGAGCGATCCGGTGATTTTTCAACCCTAATGAGCAAACACCTTTATCTCACTGCCCCCTTTTTGGACACCGTCTACTCGTACCTCGTACTCGTGGTATAACAGCCCTAAGAAGAACAGTTTCAATTTCATCAACCTAATCGTTGAACTCGGTCCACACCATGCTTTTTGTTGAACACCCGTGATAAACAAAACCACGAGTCTGCCTCGATTCTTCGCCGCATCTCAATGAGCGCCATCTCTCGTATGCATGCATGCCACCGCTATACCCTGTGATCTCAAATGCGCCCCCCCCCCCCAAACTCGTTCCATCACAAGTCCCACACACCAACCCCCAATCTAGGCTTTGGCAAAAGCGTCAATAAACCTTGCCAGCTTCTCGGCGCCCTCAAGCGGAATTGAGTTGTAGTTGGAGGCACGAATGCCGCCGACACTGCGGTGCCCCTTGAGACCCGTCAGGCCGATGGCCGTCGACTCCTTGAGGAAAGCCTTTTCAGACTCGTCAATGGCGCCGTTCCGTGATGAGGTTAGTATATACATGTTCCAAACGGTTCGGCTCACTTGCTCATGGATGGCTTACTTTGGTCACGCGGAAGCAGATGTTCATCCGCGACCGTGCCGACTTGTCGGGGACAACCTTGTAGACGTCCGGGTGGGCATCCAGGGCGGCGTATATGAGGTTTGCCTTCTTGGCCGACAAAGCCTCCTGGCCGTCGACTCTGTCGGGGAAGGTCCTGAGCAGCTTCTTGAGCACTTGGCCGGCGATGTATACGCTAGAAACAAACCGTCAACTCGGATGACCATCGCAGGGTTGTCGAGGAAGGAAGCCTACTCAAAGATGCTCAGCGTGTTGTACAGGCTGTTGTTTTTGGCAATGATCTCGTATTGCAGCACAATCGGCGGGATTGGTAGTCCTAACTTGCGCAGCAGGGTCGGGCTCGGCTGAACCGTGTTAGGGGGCAGGAAGGCCTTCTTGAGGACGGCCACGGTAACGCCCGTCGATCCGAGGTTCTTTTGGGCGCCAAAAAAGAGGAGTGAGTAGTTGGTGGCAGGGAAGCGGCGCGAGAGGATATTGGACGACATATCAGCAACAACGATGGGGCCGGTACCGTCGGGGCCGGGGGCCAAGGCCTGGGGGAACCCGGGGAACTCAACACCGTCGACCGTCTCGTTGTCGCAGTAGTAGACAAGGGCGGCATCCTTGCTGAGCTTCCAAGTGCTCTGGTCGGGAATCTTGCCAAACTTGCCGCCATTCTCAGTGCGGGCATCGGCAACCAGGTTGACATACTCGGGTCCGAGTAGGCGCACGGCCTCCTGGTAGGCCTTGAGGGACCAGCCGCCGGTCACGATGTAGTCGAGCTTGAGGTCAGACTCAACGCGCTTGCGTAGGGCGGCAACGGCAGCAGCCTCGTCGTCGGCGCCGATCTCCATGACCACGGCAGCATGCTGGCGGGCAACCCATGCGCCAACCAGGTTGTAAATTGAAGCTGAAAACTCGCCGGTTCCACCGCCCTGCATGAAGAGAACCTCATACTCGGCAGTGGGGATGTCTAGGTATGAAGCCAGGTCAGCTTTGGCCTCATTGATGATGTTGGTGGCCAGCTCGGAACGGTGACTGTGCTCGGCGATGCCTAGGCCGGTGCCATTGAAGTCGAGGAGGGCCTGCGCGGCCGTCTCGAGCACGTCCGTCGGCAGCAGGGCCGGGCCGGCGCCAAAGTATGTGATATCCGCACGCGAAGGCATTTTTGATTGGATTCCTTGATTCGAGGTGAGTGGTGTAGATCCGACTCGAAACTCGACTTGAGCTGCTCGTTAATAGGTGCTGTAGGTAGACTCCGCTACGGATTTAGGGACTGGTTTAGGGACGTAAAACGAAGATGACAGAGAAAAAAAGATTGGATCTCAATGCCAACCCCGCATTGTTCTCTATACTTGTATAGTATACAGTCAGATATTGGAATGAACGGATCGCGCTTGCTGCACCTTCACCAGTAGCCCGCATATCCTGTGAAAGAAAATGAGCAACGCGACTAATGAGAGGCGCATCTCCCCGGGTGTCGGGGCTTGCAGCGAAGAGTATGACGTGACTCACGCTTCCCCAGATTTTACGAAATAAGGGGGGAGGAGCGCCGCACCGTGGGGTTTCTTGGGGTCTTTTTGGGGTCTTCTTGGGGCTTGTTAGGCCTTGCCTAGCACGGGCTGACGCCTGGAGTGTGGGGGGCAACCGCTAAGACGAGGGGAAGGGAGGGGTTATGGGAGCAAAAAAGGAGGGGGGGGGGGGGTAGCCGATCGCTGCAGACTCCCGCAAAAGTCGACGCGGCCGGCTCCTGCGCCGTGAATCCCCTTCCAAGAGGACGGGATGCTCTGGTTGGGAGGCGATCATGTCGACTTTTTTATGTCTGTCTGGTGGGGCATCCCAGCAGCTCCCCAGCGCCAGGCAGCCTGTCCACTGACGAAGCAGGCTGGGGCCTCGGGCGTATATCTGAAGACCGAGACCCTGATTGAGTCTTCTGGGCCCTTAGTTGGGTCCTTCGTTGAGGGCATTTCTCCTGAGCAGATCTGAATTGAGCATGAGGAATTGGTGTTTCCGGCTAGCTTAACCGGAAGGAAGCGCAGGACCGTCCTCTCAACATTGTTTCCGACAGAACCGAGCGACCAGACAGATCGAGTTACAACAGACGGAGATCACTCGTGTCGTCTGCCCAGAGCCAGGTTGCATTAACCTGCCCGGCGATCCATCTACATCAACCCAGGCAAGGCCAGGCAGGCCGTACGGGACAGCAGCAAAACAGCAAAGCACACGCCTTCGGGAAGCTAGCCGAGGGGGGGGGCCCAGATCCCAGCTGGACACACACGCCGCTTGAGCCTCATCGCCTTGGCCAGCTGGGCCGACTTGGCCGTCGGGTCGATCAGCAATCAGATGATACCGACAGGTCCAAGCCTTATAAAACATTTGCCGCGATCCACTGCACTGTACGTGCGGCGATAGGGTATAGGGTTGCTGGCTTAATAGGGGAGAAGGGGCCAGAGGGGCAATCGCCCAGGGCAAATAGGGCATTGGAGGGGGCTAAGTTGGCGCTAAGCAGCAGGGATCCCGACTAAGGTATCGTGAAGATTATTAAGAGGTGACAGAGAGAGGCCGACTCGCTCTCTGCTCGCCTCTGCTTGAGGGCATCCGACATATAAGTGCCTCGCACATACCTCCTGGATTGCCCCTCAGTCGATTTTGGGGTGTCATCGTTCCACAAGGAAAGAGCAAAGGAGACTGCCAGCTCCGTTGCGCTGGAGCCCTTGTCGTCTAGGCGCCCTCTCAGTGGATGCAATGCAGCAGTCGGGCACTGTCTGAAGGTGAAAACCGCGACAAAACCGGACCCAAAGGAGGCGAAACAACAAGCAAAAGACCCTCGCGCGTGCTATGGGAACGGCCTACGGAGACGTCATTGGAGAGCGAGGCTGAGGTTGTTTGGCGAGAGAATTGGATTCAACCTTGAGAGAAAGAGGAAAGGAGGAAGAAACATCGGTACCGACTGGAAAGATCTCGCCTACCGCCTGGAACTTGGAAGGAGCAGAACTCGGAAGGCTCGCCTAGCAATGGCGGAGCGAAAGATGTCGGAAGCTGGGCCGGCACGACATTCGCACTCGGTTCCTGCGGCACCATTCCGTGCGTGCGCCACTCCCCCCTCCCCCCCCTTTTTGCTCCCCCCAAAGTCCCCCCTAAGCACCCCTAACCCCTCTAACACCCGATCCTGTCGTGCTGCCCGCGCGCCGGGGCCGAGAGGTAGACGAGAGATAGAGCGAAAGCCAGGGGCTGACTTGGACTTCTGAATGGACCACACAGCGACGCACAACTCGCCGAGGACATGGTTCCTCACCTCGTCGCTCTCGCCGCTGTGCATTCGTCTGATCCGCCTGCTGCTGGCCCACGGCGACTATGTCGTGGCGTGTCTGCCGCCCCAGGAAATTGAGCATGACGACCGCAGCGCCGAGTTTCGCGAGCTGATCAACGAGTGCAAGAGCAGCCGCAAGGACCGCGAAGGCTGGAAGGACCGCATCCGCGGCATTCGCTGCGATGGCCGTGTCATGGGCCAGTGCGGCGCCGCCGTCGCCGAGGCCGTCCAGGTCTTTGGCCGCATCGACATCCTGCTGTGCTGCAAATTCGAAGGTACCTCTACCTCTCCCTGCTCTGTGCCCTTTGTTATTTGTTCCCATGCTCACCTTCAACCCAGCCGTCGTCGGGACCGTAGAGGAGCTCTCGGCCACGCCCGCTACGCGCAACTTGGTGCGCGACCAGTTTGAAACACTCTTCTTCTCCCAAGTCAACTTCATCAAGGCCGCTCTCCCGCAGTTCCGCGCCCAGCACACAGGCCATATCATAATCCTTACCAGCATCGGCGGGCACATCGGTACCCCTGGCATGTCCATCTACACAGCCGCCACCTGGGCCCTCGAGGGCTTCTGCGACTCACTGGCCTACGAGATCGCCCCCTTTAACATCAAGGTCACCATCGTCCAGCCCAACAAGGAGATCCAGAGCCTGACCAACAAGATCATCTTCGCTCCGCAACTGCCTTTCTATGACAGTGAAATCAACCCGGCCCCGAGCATCCGCGACATGCTCACCAACGTCCTCAACGCCAACCCTGACACCGCCCTCGACCCGCCCCGCTTCCCCCACCCACCGGCCCCCTCCTCCTCCTCCGCCTCCGCCTCCGTCGCCTCTGACGACGGCCACCACCCCCCTCCCGCGCCATCGCCCGAGGAGATCCAGTACCGCTACCCCCGCCTCCCCGCCGCCTCGCTTGATCGCCTGGTCACCGAGACGGTGCACGCCCTGACCGCCATCGGCGGCCACGAGAACCCGCCGGCCCGCCACATTGTCGGCTTTGAGGGCAGCATCGCCGTCAAGGAGAAGCTGCGCACCGTCACCGAGGAGCTCGAGGACTTTGTCGAGGCCAGTCTTGCCGTCGATATCTTTGAGAGCGAGCTCAAGGCCGAGGCCCGCGAGGGCCGCGCTGCCATGGAGGCTGCGCTGGGCGGAGGGTCGGGGTCGGGCATGTAACGGCTCTGCACGACTTGGTGGTTCTCTTGGTTGTGTCTCATGGGTGTGGTCGTGATCATGTAGGCGTGTGTCGTGTTTGGGGTATTACTGGCCTGGGTTGTTATTTGTAGATGTGCGGAGGAAACAATCAGCTTTCGGAGCAACAACTTCTTTTATCTTGTATATGCAAAGCTATGTCTCCTGCATGACACTCGAATTTGCGCGTCTTGGCTGGCCAAATGGATGCAAAAGGGGGGTTTTGGATGGGGGTTGTTGGAATAGGGGTTAGGTCTACGGGGTTGCTTTTGTGGTTTTCTTTTCTTCAATTTCGGGCTCGACATACGCGATATCATTGATACCTTGGTAGTTGATATGAAGAAATGGCGAAATAGTGGCGTATTTTATGACTAGCTTGCTATGATGCCGTTTGATTATCCTCATTTCTGCGCCCAAAGCGTATGTCTTTTCATACAACCAGTAGTCTAACAACCAGGTCTTGGGATCGCTGCTAATCCCGGGCGACCAATAACGCCGCGCTCAATCCCCTCACCTAGGGGGTCCAGTCGTCAAAAGATGCGGCTGTCAAATAACCCACGCATACCCGGCACCTAACCACGGCTTCTGCTCGGTCTCCGGCTCCTGCTCCTCTCGCGCCGAACGCGATCGCGGTCCCGGTCCCGCCGAGAGGACACGCTTCTTTGTCGGCTGCGACGAATATCTCGATCTCGATCCTTGTCTCGATCTCTGTCTCTGTCTCTGTCCCTATCCCGGCCCCGTACTCCATCCCTGTCTCTATCCCGATCTCGATCCCTGTCCCTCTCTCGGTCACGGCTTCTATTTCTTGACCGACTCCGCCGTCGGGTATCTCGACGATCATCCCTGTCTCGATCCCGTCGGTCGCGATCTTGAGGGCGATCCTTGTCTCTGTCGCGATCTCCATCATACCGATCATGTCGCCGCTCTTTGTCGCGGTCGCCATCATAGCGATCAGGGCGACGCTCCGGCTCGCGCTCTCGGGTTTCGCGCTCCCGGGTACCGCCAGGGATATAGCGGTCGATATCATCTGGCTCCCGCCGGCGCTTGAGGTCGGGTGAGCGTTCTCCTGCGCGTCTGTCATCGATTCCAGGAACCGGCATTCCTTTCTCTCTGGCTTCCTTCTGAGCGGCAAGGTAGGCTTTAGCTTCCTGCTCACGCTTCTTGACCTCTGCTTGCTTCCAGGCCTCCTTCTCATCGCGGTCAAGGTGGGAAGGAGGACGTGGTGGCGTACGGGAACGACTCTTGCGGCCACGGTCCTTATCACGATCCTTCTCCCTGTCCCTCTCCCTGTCCCTTTCCCTGTCCCTTTCCCTGTCCCTCTCCCTCTCCCTGTCCCTCTCACGGCTGCGCTCTCGGCGCTCAGGTCGCTCAGGGCGTTCAGAACGATCGCGGTCCCGCTTTTCGGTGCGAGTTAATGTTGGGCTTTCCCGTTTATCGCGGCGGTCTCGCGAGCGGGATCTGCTTTTATCGCGACGGACTGTCTTCAAAGGCGACCGTGAGCGATCTCGCCGCTCTGTTCTGGGACGTGGCGAACGCGTCCGATCTCGTGTGGTCCGAATACGGGAACGACTCATCTCCCTTCTATCGTCTCGCCTATCAGGCCGTACACGAGAGCGGCTTCTATCCCGACGATCTCCTTTGGTGCGAGACCGGCTCCGATCTCGTCTTTCGTCTCTCCGATCATCCCGGCGGTCGTCCCTCCGGTCGACTCTAGGTCGGGACCTACTCCGGTCCCTTCTGTCTCGAAGCCTTGATCGACTTCGATCTCTCCTGCGTGATCGGCTCCGTTCGGTGTGTCTGGGCTTAGGCGAGATAGAACGAGGATCTCTTCGCCTACGATCGTCGTCTTTGGCTTTCTCCTTCTCTCTGTCCCGATCTCTGTCCCGGTCGCGAATAGTTTTGGAGGCGCGGGAAGGGCTCCTGCTCCTCCGCCTCTCGTCCTTACTCCCAGAAGCCTTGGATTCCTTGACATCTACAGGTGCTTTGAGCTCCTTTGGTGGGTTTAGGTCTTTGACTTCCTTTGTGACCTTTACCTCTAGTTTGGGGGTTGGGTCTGCCGGCTTCTTCACCTCAGCAACCTTTGGCTTTGGAGAGTCGCGGCGAATAGGATCAATAGCCGATGCCGGCATGGCTCGTCTGGGTGGGGGGACAAGGGCCAAGTCCACCTCCAATTCGGGCTGTTTTGGGGCAACGCGCTTGCTCTCCCGGAGGAGGTCTGCCAAAGCCTCTTGTTCAAGGCGATCATGGTCCTCCTTGGTAAGAATCTTCTTGACATCCTCGTTGCGTGCCTCGGACTTGGTTTTACTATCACGGTGGCGATCACGATGGTTTCCGTCCCTGTCCCTAGACCGGGAGCGATCTTTTCGATCACGGTCATAATCCCGGTCTCTATGACGATGGTGATGGTGATGGTGGTGCTCCCGTTCGCGGTCATGAGTCCGGTCCCTGTCTCGTTCTCGGCGTTCACGACTTCGCTCCCTTTCTCGCTCACGCTGCTCTCGCCGTTCCTGCCGCTCTTTATCTCTACGCTCTTCATCCTCGCGTCGTCGGGCTTCTCTTGCCGCCTTTTCCTCCTCTTTCCTTTTAATTGCTTCCCTCTCCATAATCTCAAGCTCGAGTTGGCGTTTCTTCTCCTCGACCAATCGTAATTCTTCCCGAACGCGCTCTCTCTCAGCTCGGCGGGCGGCTGTCTCGGCGGCGTACTCTTCGTCGGTTTTGGCTCCACGAATCCGTTCTTGCTCGGCAGCCTCGTCGCCAATTTCGGCGTGTCGCAGCTCACGCAGGTATGATTCAATTGCATCATTATCAAACATGTCGTTGATGACCGCTCTAGCCTTCTCGTAAATGTTGCTTCGTTCAATGGCGCCATCAAGGAGGACTGTGGCTTTGCTCCGGTCGAGTGCGAGCAACTGACCTCCATTCCGCTCTATCTCTTGCTCGGCAACCTCCAAGATAGTCTTGGTCATTTCGGCCTCGAAGTTCTAATTTACCACCACGAGTTAGCAGGGATACATTGAGGACAGAACCAAAACTTGGTGATTCGGGCATTTGGTAACGTACCTTGGCCTCTAGCTTCTCCCATATTTGCTTGCGATGTGCATCGTGGCCACCCTTTTTCTTAAAGGTGTGGGCAAGGCCGTCAATCGCTGACCGGGTAGCCGAAGGTAGTGGTAGGTCGGATGCCTTGAACTTCCTCGCGATGGGTGCAGTCGATGCAGTCGGTGCAGTCGCATCTGCAACACCTGGTGCTGCCGAGGCGGCTGCGGACTGAACAACGCCCGGCATCACGGTAGGTGTGACCATGTCAGATCTTTATTCCTTTCGTTCCCATTCTCTGCGGGCACAAAAGCGCTGGCGTCGGCAAAAGATTATGTATAAAAGACTTGGCGGTATTCCGGAGCAGAGCGCGACACCCTCAAACAACCGCGTTGAAAATGGAGTGGCCGTTTGCTGGGCTTACTGGAAGGATGCTGGTGGGGCCTCGAAGCTTGGCTCGAGCTTAGGACAAGGGTACTTCATGCAGAGGCACCGATAATTGCAGGGTTGAAAAGACACCAGAGCTACGGATACCCAGGTGGCCAATGCGCTCCTAATACGGGAAAATCGGCTCCGACTAGCGAGCGGCCTAGCGAGCGTGAGCCAGAGGATAATCGATGAGCATTGAAGCCAAGCTTGGGGCCCACTCGAGAATAGTCCGACCCCAAACTCACGACAACGCCAACGCCCACGCAAGAGCTCGACCTCCCGCCATTCCACTCCTTTGTCCACGGACACACGAGATACAATCCAATTGGGGAGGAATTGAGGTGGTCCAGCTTCCTCTCTCCGTAATCCTCGCGCAACCGCACCTTCACACCACGCCCTCGCGAAATCCCTAGCGACACAATGGTCAACAGAATCATCTTTTGGACTGGCTTCGGTAGGTGATAATGCGTGCTCACTGCGAGTCAGTTGGATCGCTCGAGAGCTCTCTGCTCTTGCGCAAGCATCATTCGCTGATGGGTCTACCAGGCCTCCTTACCCGCGCATGGCAGCTGGGCATCGAGATGCGGCCATTCTACACAAAGAACGCACTATTGGGCTTCCCCATATTCGCAGGCGTCGGAGCGAGCTTTGGATACTGGCTACAGGGCATCGATGAGAAGCAGACGGCGGTGCTTGCCGAGCGGAAAGCAGCCATCTATGAAAAGCGGGCAAGGAGGGCGGCACAGACCGGAGAGCCTGCTGGCGCTGAGGCATGAAATAGGCAATTTCAAATGGGAGACATCGTGTCAGTGCTTCGGGGGATTGTGGTTGGGATAGCCCATGATGGCAGCTCTGGGTCACCCGGCTACAAATAGATTCGGTGTATAAAGTTTACTCCATCTCTAAAACGGCTATCTTGGTATGGCAAAGGCTTTGGCAGCCAACAGCCAGGCTGCCGAGGAGCTCCAGAGAGGTTTTGCTTCTAGTCTATGGTAGTTTGCATGTCTTCTGGAATTGACCAACTCTTTTAGTACGGCTGCTCCCTGAGCTCAGGCAATAACAGTGGGATCCTCCTGTTTCCTAAGAAGCGCGAGGATTGCCTGTGCTGGCGAATTGCCTGTGCCACTCTCGAACTCCGTAATGACTCCTGTGATATACTTGTCCCGAGTAGTGTCAAACAGCAGCCGGAAGGAATCTGACGTATTTTGCTCAGGGTCAATCTCGTTATAGGTGAGCGCATCTACTGAGACACGCTCTCTGTCGAAGTTGATGGTTTCACAAAGCACAATTACTTTCTTGCTTGCATTTGTCGCCGCCACCGCAATGTCAGCCGTTCCGGCCGCCGCATGGAGAGATCCATTTGCAAATATGGCCTCCGTGCCCAATAGCACATTTGTGGCCCGCTCGACATTGGCTCGTAATCCGCCGAGATTGGGAGAATAGAACACTCGAATGCCAACCTGCTGAAGCGACCTTGCAAGCTCTTGACCACCGCGGTCATAAGGATCGTCGATGATTGACACATCAAATACCCGTCCGTTCTCCCTTGCTAGGAGAAATGTCTTCTCCACAAGTCTGTGCCGGCCGTAGGTGAGAATCACATCGCCATCGTTGATCTGTTTAGCGGCGTTTCGGGCGATTACAAACTCAGCCAGTGTGATCCGTTCGTTGATAAAGAGGTCAATCGTTTCGAGCAGGCCCTCCTTGGCCTCTTCTTCCGGGGTGTCGATGTCAAAGTCATTGACCTTAGCCTTGAGGAGCCGGATGGCATTACCCATGGAGTAGCACATGGGCCTGCACTCTGTGAGATACTCGATCTGCGGGTTCAGGACGTGGGGAACAAAGTGGCGCGACAGTGAATTCCCCTTGGGTGTCTCGTAGGACTCGATGACCTATATCTCGTGTGAGCAAATCCCACCATGTATGCAATCTGGGCATTTCCCACCTTCCTAAAGGCTAGTAGAGTCGCCTCGAGCCTCGCAATGCTGTCCTTGATGGCGAATGTTGCCATCTGTTGGCCGATGACCAAAACTGCGGGATGGACATCTTTATGTGCGTGGGCGGTCGGTATCCTCTTTGCCATGGGGATATGGCTAAAGCATTCAGGAATGCCGCTCCGAACATCCTTTTCAACTACTAGTATCGAGGGCCGCCGCCCACTCGTGGAGCCTCTGTGTTGAGGACCAGTCTTACTCTGTGACTGTGGCCCATCCTGCTTTCCCTTCCCCTTTCCCCCCTTCGCATCCGCGGTCGTCTTCGCAGCATCTGCTGCGGCAACAACGGCCTTAGTCTCCTTGACTTGTGCTCGTCTGGCTGCCTTGTCTGCTTTCGCCTTTGCCTTCAGTTGCGCCGGTGTGAGTTGTGCAGGGTTTGCGGTGGCCGCGGTAGGTGGATTGGCAGGGGCTGGTATTGTTCGGCTTCCCCCTTGCGGAGATGTGACTCCCACGGGAGCCACCGTAGCCTGGGTGGCCATGATCTTCGGAGGCAACCTAGCTGTCTTTTCGTGACTGCCAAGATCCAGCGAAACTCAAGCAGGAACTGGCGCACAGGGCTAAGAGCGTTCTGTCTCAGTGTGTGAGCTCGTGAAAAGCTGGCTGAGTTTTCTCTGGCTTTATGACAGTCAGTCAGGTTTTCACTTTGGTGCCCTGTAAAGCAAATCAGTCAAATAATTGTTGCGGTGTGAGCTGGAAGGTAGAATTTTGGGAATTAGAATTGAGTCACGATGGGGAATGTGCAAGGCGGGCCGATGCAAAGTACCCCGTGCCCCCGCATCTGTCAAGGGCCCCTAATCACAGACCGATACCCCTGTCCGTTGTCCCTGGAGCGCGAAGCTTAATCGCGCTCAGCAGATGTAACAAATCCGGCCTGATGGAGTGAGCTGGGAACCTAGGGACGTTGTCAACCTAAGAAAGTCGAAATGTCCTGGCTACTCTATAAATACAACTGCAGCAAACGAAAAGATATATACAGTATGTTGGACATTTCACCTATCCCGAGCTGTCTCGGCCTCAGTCATCGGCAGGCGCTGCAGTGACTTTAGTACCCTGAAGAGTGAGCTTAATCTGCTTCCCAACAAACCCCTCTATCGGCTTGACCTCCTTTGTTTCTGGCACTTGCTCAATAAATTCCTTCACGGTCGCCAGCAGCGCCTTGGCCTCTTCGTCGCTAGCTGTCCTCTTGCCCCTCTTCGCCTTTTTCAGTAGCAACACTTGGACCCTGAATCCCTTGTTCAGGAATCCCTTGAGCTGCTTCAGCCGGGTATTGAGATCGTTAGGTGCGATGGCCCAGTTCAGCTCAATCTCCTTCACCATGACCTTGCTCTTGCGGAGTTCCTTGTTCTTCGCCAGTTGTATGGCCATCTCGGCTCTTTTGTCGACTATACGGCAGATTGGATAGCGAGGTGTGTTTGGGTCTAGGTCTTCCTCGCCTACTTCGTTCCCGTCCTCATTTCCCTTTCCCTTCTTTTTCGTCGGGTCGGCTATCACTACTAAACTCTCACTGTCGAGATCGAGGCTCCGCAACAGGTCTTTGGTCCGCTGCGGCTCAGAAAGTCGCCCAGTGTCATCGTTGCGCACATGTACAAATGGTGACCTGATACTGAAGTCGCGTGGCGTTTTATCGGTACCGGGTTTTTCGGATTGATTCTTGCCGTAGCGAATGAGCAGGGCTCGCTGGGTCGAAAAGGAGGATCGTAGCTGAGGCGAGATCGAGGATGGTACGAGGAGCTGTGGCAAGTCGAGTTGACCATGACACCCCGGGGCTAGGGCGTTATTGATAAACACCTTGCGGAGAGCAGCTGCCGGGCTGAAGAGGCATTGCGAACCCCTCATTATTTTCCAAGTCCAGGGAGGAAACGCTGGCATGTCGAGTCAAAGGAGGAGGATATTTACCTTGAAATCTTTAAGTTTCTTTTTCCTTTCGTGACTGAGCCACAACCAAGACACGGAATGTTCCCGGAGAATTTTAGCCAATCATTTTCCACCGCCTGCATGGCCAAGCTCCCAATAAAGCTATGTGCACGGACAGTTGCAGCTTTGACGTGACAGGTTCAAGATTCCAACTTGAAAACGGAAAAAAACAACACCATGCAGTAGTCGGACATGCCGCCCTCAATGTCTGGCGGTCAGTTCGGCGGGCTAATTGGCGACTTGCTCGGCCATCCTTTCCGGACCGTTATCTTCGCCGGCAAGTTCCTCGCCTTCACACACCTCTTTTTCGAGTATGGCATCCAAACGGCGCCGGCCCAAGGGCCCTCGATGCTGCCGACCTTTGAGCTACTAGGACAGTGGCTAGTTGTGTCGCGGCGGCATCGGTTTGGGCGCAACGTTGAAGTCGGCGATCTCGTCGCGTACAACATCCCCGTCGACGAAAATGTTGGCGTCAAACGCATCTTGGGCCTTCCAGGCGACTACGTCATGCTTGACACCCCTGGGCGCGAAAGTCAGGCTATGATCCAGGTATTATTGTTTTTCCATTTCAAATATTTCATCTTATGCGGCCGGCCACATACCATCCTTGATCCGCACCACGCCCATAGAGGCTTACAAGAGTTTTCTCTAGGTGCCGCAGGGTCACTGCTGGATTGTAGGTGATAACTTGGCGGCGTCCCGAGACTCCCGCTATTTTGGTCCAGTGCCGCTAGCTTTGATCAGGGGCAAGGTTGTTGCAACAATCAAGCCTTTCCATTTCCAGTGGGTCGAGAAGAATCTATTTCATAGAGAAAATAGATCGCCCGCGAATTAACAGACACTGGCTGCATTCGCGCAATAGTTAGTATCAACAAGGGGTTGCTCCTCCAGAGCGAATTCATCAAAGCCCCCTGCAAACCACGTCATGAGTTGAGCGAGGAAGTGATGTATGAAGAATTTGCGGATATCTCTGAATCGTGTCTAATTACATCTCTCTAGGACGTGCCAGGCCCGGGTTTGGGTGCTGGAGACGTCAGAATGGGGTAACGGGTAATGGTAAAGGCGTCAAGGTAGTGTTACGGTGATGAATCAGTTCCGCCGGTGAGAAAACCCGGGCGACACATGTGTGCCATAGTACAAAGGAAAACCAAAAGCCCACGTCGAGGGCCCGAAGTCATTTTGATGCAGCTTGCCCGCGATCTCGCTTGCCCAAAGCCCACGGAGACATTCCACATGTTCGGCCTCAAAATACAGTCCCCCCACCATAGTCCCAACGACCATTCCGTGTATTATAAACAATACTAACGCCACCAACTCCACGCCAATCCTATGCGGAAATGAATAAACCAGGAAAATGAATAAAACCGAGCACACGGCGAGCGAGATGTCGTGGTGAGTGCTACACTACCCATTCAGGGCTCTTGTCAACCTTCGATATGGCTCTTCGCTATACCCTGGCCAAGTAGCTCCAAGCACCGTTGAGCAAGGCTGACAACCTCACCCTCATCGTCATCTTCTAGCTCATTGTCGGACTCGACTTGCCGGTTGGCAATCTGCTTGATCATATCCACAACATCGTCCGATTTGCCAATAAGGCCAATAAGCTTCTTGTCCTCTGACTCGAGCAATTGTAGCAGAGTCCAGATGGCAATGTGCTGAAATGTAGCATCCCCACTCTCCAAAAACCGGCTAAGGTATCCATGGATGCCGTCGCTTGGCTCGGTCCAGTTATGGATGAAAATGCTGTAGTCGCCCACTGGTATTGTCAGCTTCTATCTATCCGTGTGAACCTGGGTTGACAAAACATACCTTTCGAGGAAAGATTGCCGAGGGCAGCTGCGCTGTTCCCCTGAACCTCGATGCTGGGGGACTTGGTAAGGGGTATTAAAACTTCAAAAACCCCCAACTCTAATAGGTGTGTTTTAAGTTCGTCACTTAGCGCAAGCACAGCGATGGCCGCCGTCATCTCGGATTGCACCGTCACAGGAACTTCCAGGACAAGCTGTTTGCATTTCTGCACTGCCCCTGCCTCAAGTACCAGCGCCTTGTTCCGGTCTGAGCTTGCCGCCAGATTCCTGAGGGTCGAGATAGCATGGCACTGAATCTCTTCATTGTCAGTTGATCCTAAAAGGTCAACAAGAGGTTTCAGGAACCCTGCTTCAATGATCGGAGATTCGTTCAAGGGATGAATTGAGATATTTCGAATACAGGCCACAGCCGACAGGATAAGGGGTAGATATGATGATTGGAGCAGGCGGAGGAGCGGGCCAAGACCGTTGGCTCGTACAATGTCAAGTTGGTATTTTTCGTCGGATGCCAGGTTTCGAAGCGCTAGCGCGGCCTGGCATTGAACCTTGGGCGAGGAAGAATCCATCAGGTTTACCAGGGACTGAACAAGACGGGGTTCAGTCTGAGCTAGTTTTCGCCTATTGTTGGCGTCCACGGCGATGTTGCTGAGGGCTGTTGTGCAATAGTACTGGACATCCACATCTGTAGAAGAGAGGAGCTGGACAAGAACGGGGATAGCCCCGGCGTTTACAAGCTGCTGCCGGTTCTCATCTGCGAGCCGTTAGCTGCAGGTCAGGTAGAGAGCCAAGTATCATCATATCATACCAGAGTGTGTCATGTTGAGGAGCGCCCCAGTAGCATTTCGCTGCACTCTCATATCCTTAGATTTTGCGAGGCGTGTCAACGGCCCTAAAGCACCGGATCGTGCAATCTTTGCCTTGTTATCCTCATGCGTTGCCAGATTAGTGATGCAGCCAACGGCATTGCACTGTACTTCCACGTTGGTTGACATCATTTGGCGAATGAGGGGAGCCAATCCACCGAGCTGAACGATCAAAACCTTGTTCTCGGCTACACTTCCTGTCAGTCACTTCCAAAGCCAAGATGTTCCCTGAGGTTCGTACTGTTGACAGCAAGATTTCCGAGTGCGGCGCTGGCTGCCCTTTGCACTTCGATATCTGGATTTTGGAGGAGAAAGAGGATAGGGTCGAGGGTATCGCGATCGACGGCTCTGACATCTACATAACACAAGTTAGCAAGCCCAGTTCATTGCGTCTTGTATCTCTGAGCCATTCCCAAGCCGTTGATCCAAGGCGCCCAGCTATCTCTTCATGTTTTCCAATCAGAGTAATGAAATGTACACACCCCGCTCAGTGATCTCAGCAAAGGTCAAGCTAGCGCTCCTTTGCAGGTCGATGTTTTCGGAGTAAACCAGTGTGCTGAGAGCTCGAAGGGGCTCACCCGAGAAGAAGTCTGTTTCTCCGCGCTGTACCAGAGTTAGCCAGCGAATACTTGTGGGGAAATATATGGTGGACGGACATTCTCGAGATACTGGAGGAGGTCGGCGACAGCCTCTCGCTCGCTGTCGGCTAGGACATTCTCGTATAATCCATCGCGGGATTTGCCTGTTGTTATCAGCGAAAAGTGTTTGCGTAGCATACTGAGAGCTGCCGTACCTGCGCAGCACGAGGAACTGCAGGCACCCATGGCTGTGAAGGGGAGCCGGGTCTCCTAATGTCGAGAGCGGCGGCTTCGGGAGTTGCGTAGACTGCGAGGATCAGAGTATTTTCCGGCTTGAGCCTGCAAGAGCCGGTCGCAAAGGTTGCCCACAAGCCTCAGATGGATGAAGCAGATATCAAAGAAACATTCTCGAATGAAATCTGGGCGGTGGTGTGGCCAATAACAAAGGCTGATGAAAGTTGAGTCAACAGGCCGATGATGGATTGTTTTGGGCGGGATGAGCTGGATCGCACGACAAGCACAGGCGAGGACGCCGGTTCATGAATCGAAGCTGCCTCTGCAGAGTCTGGGGTGGGCTGGCGTAGGAATGGGGCCGTGCGCAACCGACAGCGCAGCGTTCCTGGCCGCTTGGGTGGTTCAGGTGCAGCAGGGGTCGGAGGTCAACTGGTACTCTAGCGGCAACCACATGAGCAGGTCACGGTCAATTCCTCAACTCGAGCTCAGGGCTGCTGAAATGGGCGTTGTCAGCCTAGCTGGGTATGGTCTGTATGGTAGATATAAAACCTGATGGATTTTTTTTATTTCAAATTGAAGAGAGTAGAGGCATAAAGTAGAAGTAGAACAGGACCAGAAACTCTGCATCAGTGCCTGGCGTTTTCGGGTTCCCCCATCCAATAGCAGCAAAATGGCATTCCTGCTTTCAAGCACTAGTAGGCTGGTGCCATGTCATGTTTTGAGAGAGTCGAGTGCCTTTAGATGAAGAGATGTGAAGGACCTGAAGGCTGAGCGGCTGACGGTTGGTTCAAGCAATTGAGATTGGAAATGGCATGCACATGGATAACCTTGGTACCAACCTAGGGCTGACTGTGGACAAGAAGTGCTACCACCCTGTGCACCTCAAGCAACTCCAACTGCTTTGTCATAAGATATCAGACTCAACCAAGAATGCAAACCTAGAGGATAGGTAACATGTGGTGAAAAGGCCAAATCCTCACCGCGATACAGTATGCATTTGAGCTCTTGCGCCGAGGGGGATGCAGTGCCTTTGGGTATAACCTAACGCGTCTCTGCGTCATGTGAATTTGCTGGCAACCTGACAGTGGCTCCAAGTGGCTGCCTGTCCCACGACCCTATCCCTGGTGGAAATAGGTGCGGAGGATCGACATGAAATCGCAATGCCTCACGTCAAATGGTTGATATATTTCTTGGAGAAAATCGTCTCAAGTTGGGGGAGGAGAGCTCAAAACCTAAGTACCCGGAGGTAGCGTGGGCACCTATCTGTGTTGTGTAGGTGGGCAGCTTCCAATTCCTGGCCGTGGGGCTCTCGGGGTGGGCGATAAGGTTCCCCGTGGCGCAGCGGCTGATAGGTAGGCCGTTTATATAGGTGGGGTTTGAGTGGTTGAGAGACGGCCCAGACGTCCCATTTCTTTTTCCCTGTCCTGCCGCCCCTCGCCCCTCCGACCGCCGGTCGGCAACCACCCGACCCGACCTACTCCTGAAGGTTGTCCATCGTTTGGCTCGTTTGGCCGCATCGTTTAGCCCATCGGTTTGGAGTGTCCGGGAATCCCTCCCGATGCGCGTACCACGACCACGATAATGGATGACGCTCGTGCTCCCGCTGAAAAGGCGACTCCCAACCCCAGCAGTTCTGCTGCTGCTGCTGCTGCCACAACTACACCCAACGCCAGCGCCAGCGCCAGCGCCAGCGCCAGCGGCCTTCCTCCCGCCCCCTCGACCATAGCTGGAGGCGGTAATAGCGATGCTCATGGACCAGTGCTGCTGCGACATGGTCATGAGCTGCCCTTTGTCGCGCCGTCCTCCTACCTCCGCCCCAAATCCGCCCCCCGCGCAATGCCAGACAAGACGGCCGGCCCCTTGGACAAGGAGCAAATGCAGGGCCTGGTGAGCAGCATTCCGAGACATCAACACCCCGCCCTCCCTCACCTCCGTTCCTCGGCTCTCCCGCCCTGCGAGCCTGGTGGTCACCAGAGCCGCTTGCTGTGCGGGGTCCCGGGCCAGGCCGCAGCCGAGACCGACGGACGTAGAGATGTGAAAGAAGTAAATACTGACGCCGTCGGTTGGGCAAACAGAGGGGCATCCGCGAGTTTCTCAAGGTCCGCACCAGCTACGACGTCCTCCCGCTCTCCTTCCGGCTCGTCGTGCTGGACAACGACCTGCTCATCAAGAAGAGCTTGAATATCCTGATCCAAAATGGTGCGGTGACACGCAGCCCAAAGGTCACCCCTGGGCCACTGGGGTAGCTTACTTGCCCGACGTTGCGCAGAGCTGACGGACAGCAGGCATCGTCTCAGCGCCCCTCTGGGACTCGCACAACTCGACATTCGCTGGTTTGCTAACCAGTACTGACTATATCAATGTTATTCAATACTACTGCCAGTTCCCTGACCAGCTCAACCAAGTTGACCAGTTTCGACTCTGCAACCTCCGAGGTAGGTACCCAACGGTGGCGGATGTGCCCACAACTTAGTTGGGATAGCAGGCTAAGCGTGCCTATTTGTGTTTGTGTCGCAGATATCGAAAAGGCCATTGGGGTTGTACCGCTCGAGACGGTGTCTGTCCACCCCATGCGCCCACTATATGAGGCATGCCGGCGTATGCTCAAAACAAGGGCTAGGAGGATCCCGTTAGTCGACACTGACGACGAGACGGGCCGACAAACGGTTGTGAGTGTGATCACGCAATATCGGATCCTTAAGTTCATCGCCGTCAACAACGAGCAACACACTATGCTGCTAAAGAAACCAGTTGGGGAGCTTGGCCTCGGCACCTATACCAATATGGCGACCGCTACTATGAGCAGCTCGGTTCTCGACGTGATCCATCTCATGGTCAAGCACAACATCTCAGCCGTGCCGATTATTAACAAGGACTACAAGCTACTAAATGTGTTTGAAGCTGTAGATGTCATTCCTTGTATCCGAGGGGGGGCCTATGATGAGTTATCTGCGACCGTCGGGGACGCCTTGTCCAATCGCGCGGAAGACTTCGCAGGCATTTACACTTGTGGCGAGGACGATCGTCTTGATTCGATATTCGACACGATCCGGAAGTCTCGAGTTCACAGATTGATCGTGGTCGACGACGACAGCCGGCTCAAGGGCATCATCTCACTTTCGGATATCCTCAAGTATGTCCTCCTCTATGGCGAGGAAGATGATAACATTCGGTCGTGAGCGAGCCGCGATCGATGACGGGATTCATGTGTGTGATAGGCCCTCGGCTCGTTTCGGGTCTATCAGTGTTTTGGTATGCATTTACAAGGCGCAAGAACGGTATGTGGATCAAAGGAATACCACGGTTGCATATCGTTTTTCTCTGTGATGTTATAGATCTGGCTTTATTTTCTCCAGACCTCGCACCCACTTTGCGGCTTAACTCAGAGAGTCGGCCGAACGGGCGGCAGTGGTGGTCCTAGATAATGATGGAATTTCATAATCTTGGCTCAATCGAGCACCGTCCGCCCCAAATTGAGACATGAGATGTAACCGAGTCCATCGAGTGATGCTCCCTTAGGTACAGGGGTTAGTGTATTTGCGACGCTAAACAGACCGCCTCTGCTGGTCCTTCTTTCTTGTTAGCCCTTCGGAAGGATGGCAGTCGGGGCCAGCAGCCACCTGCACAACGGGAAGCAGCAGCTGGGTGCAAACGAACGGCATCTCGTTCTCGCTTGCCAAGTTCCGGGAAGCATAGTTCGCTTTCGCTTTTGACATGGACATGGTCTGCCGACATATCCCCCACTCATACGTCACATAGCTGCATCACAATTGCAGAACCGTTGACCGGGACATATCCCAACCTGTCGAGGGGGGGGACCACTCGCTGCTGGGATGTCTTACTATGACCACGAGATGGACGGGGCGTCAATGGGATCATTCCGTACGCCCTCGACCAAACAAAGCCCCTTTCCTTCGGACCACTACTCTGGGCAGTTCTCCCAGCTCGCGGAGCCAACGGCGACCATCCACCAAGGCCTTCCTCACTCGGCTACCGCAGGCCATCTTCCGCTGCCAGGGCCCGACCGGCGGGCAAACAGAAGCAGCGCTACTTGGACTACATCAAGCGGGGACGTAGCCGGTCAGTCGGACACGGACGACGTACAAGAGCGTCCAGAGGTCGTCCAAGAGTATAACAGACTCGCAAGAAAGGTTGAGATTCCTATATCCTCTCCCGCTTTTGGGTAGCTGTCGCTGACCAGGAGGCTAGCACGGTGTCCGAATGCTGGCCTCGGACGACTACAGCCCTTCGTCAGTCAGTCGCTCCCGGCTTCTCGAGATAGGGGTCACAAGGCTAACGGTCTGGCAGAGAGATCACTCGCCCCAGCACAGGAGAGGATGGTTCTCACGCACCTTCCGGCGGCAGGCGTCGGGAGCGAGCAACACGAGCTCGGTTCGATCGGACAAAAAACTCAGGATCAAGCGCAGTGTAAGCGACTTGGCAATGCACATTGTTCACCCCACGAAGAGGTGCACCCTCAAGGATGAAGACCTGCAGTCTCTGGTCCGGCTGTGTGGCAAGAGCATGTTGTACCTCCCGTCGGAATACGCCCCATGCTCGCTGATTCTTCCAACCTGTTTCCGTGCCACGGCTCAGTACTTAGTGCAGCATGGTAAGAGCCCACTCTATCCATCAGGTGTGTGATATTCTCACTGACACAAATAGCGGCGGATACGCGTGGGGTTTTTCGAATTCCTGGCTCTGTTCGGGTGGTAAACGCCCTCTACGACTACTACTGCGCCGAGGGCGAAGCGGACGAGATTGCTAGCACGACTCGCTGTCCAAACCTCCCCCTCCATATCAAGGCCGGGACACACGACGTTGCCTCAACCTTCAAGCGACTTCTATCCGGCCTCCCCGGGGGCATATTGGGGTCTCTGTCTCTGTGTGATGCCCTGGTCGCCATTCACAGCCAGCTTAAGGGAGACCCTGAGTTCACCAGGACGAAGCAAACCAAGCTCAGAGCAAGGCTGATTGCGCTGGCCGTTAGTAGCGTTAGATCGCAATTCCGCCGCGAGCTGATATGTGCCGTTTTCGGGCTCCTCTGCCTCATTGGGCGTACCGCCGAGAAGGCGCCCCGCGAGGATGAGCATGGCAGGCCGCTACCGACAGCCGACTTGATGGGATACAACGCTCTAGGCATCGTGTTCGGGCCGCTCCTAGTCGGCGATCTTATCAATGCGTATACGATGAAGCTTGCCAACCCCAGCGCTGGCTTAGTGCTGTTTCCCGTAACGCCGCCCCATACCAAGAGGGAGAGACGTCGAAGTAAGGCATCGGATGAGATTGAGACGAGAAGTCTAACGGTCGATAAGATACATGTGGCCAACGCCATCACGGAGATGCTCATCACGCACTGGCGCGATGTAGTCAAGCACATGAAGAGTCTCGGAGTTCTCAAGACCGGGATTGATGGGCCGAGCATGGCTGGAGAGCAACCATCAGGGAAAGGTTTGTTACGCCCATCGGCCTCGGAATCGTTCGTGATCAAGAAGCCCGCAGAGTGGAGCAGTATCCGGGCTCCCTCGGGGCCCTACGGCATGAGCGAATCCCCAGTCCCCCCAAGCCCAACCCCGGAAGCTCGTAAGTCCGTCCAGTCGGCACTTTGTAAACCACCCCAGCTAACCCGGTGTCATATCAAGGGCGAGCATCCGGTAGAGGAGGCGCGTGGCAGGAGAACTCGCGTGCTTCGCTCGTTGTCCAACGTCAACGGCCCAAAGGCGCCCGGTCTTCATCAAACAGCCGCGCAGGCGCGAAGGCGTCTCTGCAGTTGCTGTCTCCTACCGCCGAGGAGCCGCTGTTGGCAGATTTCGAGGAGCCGCCGGGGGCTGGACTTAGCATGCAGCAAATGTATAGCGTTCCTCCACCAGTAATTCACCAAGCCGCGCCTATGCAAGAGCCACACCCGCGTGGCAAGGCACCGTCGCTCGCCTTAGCTGAACCTTCACCAGTCTCCTCAGCAACGGCCCCCCATGCGCCAAACAGCTTAACACACAACAACACAGCTGAGCCCGACCTAGATCCTATAAGCAACGTCTCGGCATCGGTATTAGCGCACCGGCCTTCGCAAAAGCGGAGGCTGCTCGTCTCCAAGGACTCCATCATGTTTACCAATGATATAACAGCAACGCAGATACGGAGGGGAAACTCAGGTAGGAGAAGCACTGATCGGAGCAGTAAATCGTCCACAAAAAACTCGCCAGCAGACCTCAGGACCCTCTCCAGGATTGCCGGCAAGCGTCACTCTAGGGACTCAACCGAGAGCATCGCCTCGGGCTCGAGAGATGGCCGCTTCAGGACGACAGTCTCGAGGATAAGAAAGTCCGAAGACTCTCCCGGAGTCTCTGTCAACCAAGCTGGTAAGTTGGAAGATACCGCTGGGGTATCACATAAAACGGCACCAACTTCCATGTTGGTGGAGATAGACACCAAAACTCTTCGGCAGTGCGAGCCTAAATCGGGGGGGTCCGGACCAAGACGCTCGAGACTTCCAACATACAAGCCCAAGCACGGGCGCAGAGACTCTACGGACTTTGAAAGCCCTGCTCGACGCACGCCAAGCCCTACCAAACGTAACACAGAGGATCAATCTGGGGGCGGTAAAAAGACCGTAGTCCCTCGCCCTGCAAGCTCTGGGTCGGAGACAGCACGGCAGGAGGGCGCAATACAAAAGGGTAGTTTGACGGACACAACGAAGAACCGGGGTTCGATAACCAGCAGCGAGTCCTCCAACAAAGTGCCTGCCGAAGAACCCTCGACAGAAATGTCGGCCAGTGCCACGCAAAGCACAGACAGGGCAGCCAGCCATGTCCGCCACGGAAAACCAATCACTCCTTTGCGGAAGCACCAGAATGGAGATGAGAACCAGGGGAAAACTGATGAAGTCAGAAATCGGGGCAGGGCATTTTCGACGCCCAAACATAGCCCTACCAACACCACGGGAGGCACCCCGGCCCGGCCGACGCCAGGCTCGCCGTCCCGATCCAGGTCCCGGCCCGCGAAATCGGCAGGCAGTGCAGTGAAAGCCATGGCGGCAAAGTTTGAGAGCGCCTCCAAGGACCCCGTCTTCATTCCGAGCCCCATGCAAAGGGTCAACAACTGGGCCGATCTGAAGCCCAGCGGCGTGCTCTCGCAATACACGATAAACCCATCCCCAACAAAGTCACCGTCCAAGTCATCGACAAGGGCCAGTGCGCGCTCAGAGTCGGCTCATTCTGGGAGGATGTCTTGGGTGGCAGCGCTTCAGCAGCGGGATGATTCAGGTGGCTCGGTAGAGACGGTGCGAGTGGATGATGGGGGTTCAGAGAGGGCTGGGCAGGATGATGAGGGCAGTGTGGCGAATGTGGCCGAGGTCGAGATGAGCCACAAGGAGAGCGGGACGGCCGCAATGTCAGAGAGCGAGGAGACGGCAAGTGTAACATCACCACAAGAAGGCGCCACAGAGAGGGAAAACGACTCGCCTGGCCGTGCCGAAAAGGTCACACCGATATCTCTTAAACCGGCGATCAAGATCCCGTCTCCACAAAAGGACAGTCAACAGGACGCCACGACATCAGCCATCGATTCTAGAAAGCTCAACGATGACAAGACTCCAAAGTCTCATCCCGCTGCCGGTCCAGCAACAACCCACCGGAACGAGCTCAGTCACACACGCATCGTCAGCTTCGAGACAGAATCGCGATCCCCGTCAAGAACTACCCTCCAATCCTCGGACACCGCCAACCTCGACGACGAGAAAGCAGATGTAGCCTCCCTAGCAGCGACAGCCTCGCCCAGCCCGACAGGGAGTAAAACCGTAGCCCTGCATGCGCAGATCCGCAGCTTACAAAGGCAAGTAGCAGCCAAGGCCGAGGAGGCAAGCCAACTCCGCCGGCTGCTCGAGGCAAGACACGATCCGGACGTGGCCTTTTTGCGCGAGCAGCTGAGGCTGACGGAGCGCGAATGCCGGCTGTGGCGGGAGCGGGCCGAGGCGGCGGAGAAGAGGGTTGCCATGTTTGAGCGGGCGAGTGTGCGGGTGGGGAAGCTGAGGGAGAGGATGGCCGCGGAGGATGAGGCCGCGGAGGGGGGTGGCAGATGGGGCCGGGCATCGTCGGTGGAGCATACTGAGGATGAAGCGGTCGTGGCGGACAGGATTCGGAGTTCCTTGAGGGCTATGGATGGCGGTGTCAGTGGGGAGGAGGGAAGTGGTGAAGGTGCATATGAGGCTGAAGACGAGGGGGGGGATGATACGCCACCCCCCCAACTACTATTACAGGGATACTTTAAAAGTAGCAATAGTGACGAAGGAGGCAGGTTGTCGGCTACGGTGGCAGACATGTGGATGAAAGCTGAGGAGATGTTGGAGCAACACGAGAGATGAGTTAGTTTTAATCAGTTCCGGCAGGGAGGGAGGATTTGAATGAAGGGAGAGGTTTGATTAGGATAAGAGATAGGGAAGGCCGATGTCGAATTATGCCACGCATAAGTATAGAATGGTTTAAGTTTGCATAGTACTTACTAGGCGTTGGCAAGATAATAGTACTAGACTTAAGCCATGTTGGTTTCTCCGTTGGTGAGCCCCTGAACCCAAGTTGACCTCCCTACCATATCTTACCTGACGGGATTGTAGACGTACCGATTTTCTTTTATCAAAACCAGTCAACAAATCCTCCTGCAATACACCTTGAGTTTGAGCCATCTCGTTCCAAGCTGAGGCGAATCCAGGATCATCATGAGAACAAGAACAAACTCAACTATCCTGATCTAAAAATGAAACGCTCTGGCAGATTTCATAACACAGATGCAGTTTTGGTATTGGCGCATGGTAGACATACCCGCCGCGTTTCTATACATGTCTGATACAGTAATATGACACACAAGTAACTACACCCTCGGTAACCGCTCTCAAAGCGTTGCAATGCGCTTCGTATACTTCCACAAGCTCTTGTACTTGGGCTTTTGCCTCTTGGCTTCCCAGCCCTTGGCCGCGCGGGGCGTCTTGAGCGTCTTGAAGTGCTGATGCCTAAACTCGACGTCGGCGCCGGGGATGGCGTGCTTCTCCATGATATCGGCCGTGTTCTCATCCCACTCGGTCCTGAACAGGTTGAAGCCAACCGGGGTCAGATTGAACTTGTCGCGGAAGCTCTTGAGGGTGAAGGTGTCCCGGCCGGGCCCGTCATACAGCTCCTGCAGCTTGTTGGCGTCGAGCCTCTCACCAGCCTTTTGCTCGAGGATGAAGATGCTGAGTCTGTGATAGGGGGAGCCCTTCTGCGCGAAGGCGGGCAGCCATGGCACGGGTAGCTCACCACCCGTCTTTCCAGAGGGGCTGCCGACCAGGCGAAGGGGTAGATGCGTCTTGGTTGGGTCCCAGGGGATGTTGGTGGCCAGGTAGTGGCAGCGGCGGGTGAAGAGGTCAAATTCGGTATCCGGTACGTCCGAGTCCATCACCACGACCGAGATGAGACGCTCTCCCTTGTCAAAAACTTGCATGCGCAGCGTAGGCGCCACCTCGGTGACGCGGCTGTTGAGGAACTGTCCCGGCGCCACAGGCTGACCGCGGAACGACATCTTGACGTCTACCGTCGGCTCGAACTTGGGCAGAATATCCGGAACGATGTGGAACTGTTGGATACGCTGCACGATAATCTTCTGATCCATGGCATGCCATTTTCTGTTGGCGAGGTAGCGGTATATGGGTTTGCTCATATCACCTGTAGGTGAGTCAGCTCGAAGCTCAAAAGGGGGTTGGCAGTCGGTCCATGACGAAAAGGGGGCCTAGCGGCCAGCAGGTACGCACCCACGCCATCTTCGAAGCGCCGCTTAACCAAGGGGTCGTTGATATCCGCCAGAATCTTGAGCTCCTCGACATGTTTCCTCAAGCTCGCCAGCCGCTTCTCCTTGTACGCCTCGCCTCCACGCATGGTGCTGGGGTCGGCAGCCTCCAGGCGCTTGATCTTCTCCGTCTCGACCACTATCTGGGCGATCTTTTCCTGGCGGTCCTCGTTCAGGACCTTGCGCGCCTCCTGGAAGCACAAGTAGGGCATCTGCTCGAAGGGGACGTGGGTCGTCGTAGCGAGAGCGGCCCGCCTTCTCCGGGATCCGAGATCGGGCGACGTGAGCCTCGCCAGCTGCTCTGGTGTCCATTGGGGGGAGATGGGTAAGCCTGAGAGCTTCAGAGGCTCTGTCGTGGTGGCCTCATCCTTTCGGCTTGTCGTCGATGAGAACTGGCGGGCGGCGATGGACCGGGATTGACATGTCGCTGCGGTGCGGCCTTGCTGGAGGGACCGCACGATTGGCCGTGTGACCTGCTGGGACCGCGACATGGCTGACGGATATGTGGAATCAGTTCGAGTGGTCCGAGGTCTGGCGGTTGGGTTTTCTCCCTGTCAATTTCAATTGGGGAGCTATCACGCGACTGGGCCTGCAAAAATTTGAGGAGCACGCTGTGAGCTGCCGGCAAACTCCGCGCCGCAAGTGTCTGTGCGTGACCTCCAGATCTTTTTTCTGGAGGTCCAACCCAAGCATCAAGCATCAGCCTCATCGCTGTTCCTCCTCGACGGGTACAAGATATTCGCGACAGACCCACCAACAATCGAGCCAATCGACACACACCCATCGGCAGAACACAATTGACCTACGTTCCCGACCCTGCGCCGGCGACACACGACGGCTATGGCTGCTAAGGGCATGAAGAGTCTCGGCGAGGCCATGAGGGGACTGAGCCTGGCTTCGCGGCCGTGCAGGACACTCCCGGTGCGTCTCGGAATTGCACTTGCTTTTCAACGAGTTTGAGCTGACCTGTGGCGCATGGGATACAGGCCCAGTCATCACCCTTGATAAGTAGGCGCTCAATGGCAACCGAGGCGCCTGTCGCCAATATCACACGATCCGTTACCGAGGCGTGGCAGCCTTGTACGTGCTCCGTCCGCACCGCTACTTTCTTCCCCGGTTAACCCGTAGCCTAGTATCCTCTGTGCCGGTCACCATCTACTCCTTTCCCAGTCTCGAACCTCGTTCGCTCGAGGCCTGGTCTCCGAAGCACCTGCACTTGCCGTTGCGGCGCGACATCCTCCATCTAGCCGTGGTATACGAGGGCGACAAGACGCGACAAGGCACTGCAAACACGAAGACTCGGCGGGAGGTTCACGGCTCACATAAGAAGATGGGTGCGCAGAAAGGAAGTGGAGCAGCCCGTCGTGGTACCAGACAATCGCCCCTGCTTCGCGGAGGTGGAAAATCGTTCGGCCCAAAACCCCGCGACTTCAGCACCAGCCTCAACCGGAAAGTGTACGACTTGGCGTGGCGCACAGCACTCTCGTACCGTTACCGGCGCGGCGAACTCATAGTCACTGAGGATGGCATGGAGCTGCCACTGCCAAACGACTTTCTCCAACTAGCAGAGTCGGGCAAGCTTGGCCAGGTACTCGAGGATGGGTTCGTCAAGAAATATGTCCAGGACTTACTCGCCGCCATTGGTTGGGACAGGAGCAATGGGCGTACCACCTTCATTACGGGAGACAGGCGGCCAAACTTGTTTACAGCTATGGAGGCCGCTGATGCCGATGGAAGGGCGATGGAGCTGGAGGACGTGGATGTCAAGAACTTGTTGGAGACAGGGCGGTTGGTCATCGAGCGGAGCGCCCTGAAGGAGTTGATCAAGAAGCACCAAAGTGATTTGATCAGCCGTGTTGCAGTCAAAGGCATTTACGCCAAAGGCCCCCCAACAGGCCAGACTCTTGTCCACTACTAAATTGGGCAGGTAAGAGGGTCAAACTTGAGGTCCTCCTGAAGCTGTACTATACAATATGCGCGGAGCAGCGATCTCAACAAGTGGATCGCCCCGGCTGGCGGACTGTATAACTCTTCCTTGTATGGGATGCAGTACATAACCATTTTATCATGTTCTTTTGCATAGCTGCTCCTCTTGATGCGACTAAGATGACTCCCCTCACCTCACCAGTTGTCACCTTGGGTTGGCCATGATTATAATTTGACTTGAACAGAAAGTACGAATGACACGGACTTTTGTAAATCATACCTCAATGCAATGATGCACCTGCCCCAGGTAGACAGCGTGCAGCTACGCCACGCCACCCCATTTGTTGAGGTAATCGTTGCACCCAGTGGTTTGCAGTTGCGCACGGGCCACATTATTAACCTATTTAACCACTGGCCATATCCGCAAAACTTGGTCTTCTTCTCTTTTTTCCCCCATCCCAGTGCAGAGGTTTTACGTGTATCAGTGAGGATTCGTCCGAGATCACGTTTTTGCTAGTTGAAAACTACACCCTGACCGCTCCCAGTTGGCCGAGGCCGGCTGGGGAATTTTTGGAACCTCATCTCTTTCGAGAATCTTGCGATTTCATTCTTCGTTACCAACGTTCCCACTGCGGAGCGTGGTGGAGAAGGGTTTTTCCTCATTGGTGACGGGTATCGGCCTGCTCAGATCAAACGCTTCTTAGCGTTGGACATTTGGCATTACATCGATCCAGCCCATAATTTGCATAGGTCCGCTCCACTCTATCATGACTAGGAACATTAGAGAAATGGTCAACCGTCCTCACCGATGTAATATTATGTGCGCCGTTCATTGTTTGCTTATCACCAGTTTCAACACTTGAACAGGCTGGCAGTTGTTTGACACCACTCGCTGTGGGTACACGTGTTAGAATTGAGGGCATACCGACGACATCCTGTGGGGGTTGAGATAGTTGAGAGCATGGTATCCTGTCGATTGCGGTTGTTCGAATGTGAGAGCCCAGCTCAACGCATTTGCGCGCCTATCTGAAAATGGGAGTTTGAGTTCGCAAGCAAAATACCACACAAGGAAATCAACCACCACACGTGGTTCCGTTCCTTTACGTGTATTGATGAAAGTAGACTTCTCGCAGCGTTTTCAAGCCATGACGTTGAGGCAAGATGCAATGACATGCAGCGGCGATCGGGAGAGTGGCTTGGGACAGGCAAGCACGGCAAGCCAAAGGCGAAGTGCAGTCCGGACCTGGGCAGAGGGCCCACCTGTTGCCTGGTCAGGCCAAGCGAATTGAGGCGGATGCGCCAAAGGCGATGAGTCGCGGGCGGGAGTTGTGCCTCGGGAATCATCGGTGGCCCAGCAAAGTAGATTGTTGGTCATGCATTGGAGCATCGTGAGGGCGCGAAATGAGCGCCGGGCCTTTGAATAAATAGACAATTAGAGCAAATATTACAGAACAGCAGTCTCCAAGGGCTCGCCTGTCCGACGGGTCGTCAAGAAACAGGAACGACCCAGATCAAGCACCCAGTCCAGGGACGAACGAGAACAGCCGATCCCGATTGCTTACCGTAGGGGCCACCAAAGGGAAAGGTGGTCCGTGGGTAAAAGAGACTTTCGCACTGTCGGCGGGCTCAACTGGGCAACACTGGCAAACCCATCTTAGTCACCAATAAGCGAGGTTCCGCTCTCCTTGCGCCTCCTCCAGGCCGCCCGCCTTGTCACTTGATTATCATCGAAACTTCACCTTCTGCCGCCTAACCCTTCGCAATCGCCCAGGCGCCGCGACGAGGCCCGCGACTTGCGAAAATATCCATCGCCCATCGCCGAGACGTGGCCGTCTGGTTTTTTTTTGGTCTACATCTCCGCATACCTGTTACTGATTGATTATCAGCCGCCGTTTTGACACAGTTGGAGGAGTGAATGTTGGTGGACGGAGCCTCTGCGACCGCCATCGGCGCTTTCGCGCGAGTCGCCCTCGACAATACCATCCCCTCGACCACCGACCGCCGCATCTCCGCCATCGATTTCATCTGCCTTTTTGGCTGATTATTATCAGCTTGCGAGTCCAAAGCCTTTGGTTGGAGAAGGGCCGTCTGAGATTTTCGACGTTTCTTTGTTGAAAGGTCGCCACGCGGACTGGCTCCCGCCCACGTCGTTTCCCAACCTTTCTCGCCGACACACCCACCCATTACCGATTCATCATGTCCTTCCACCCGCAGACCCCGCAAAGTCCCTCGCAGCTCTCTCCTAGCACGAGCGACCTGATGACGAGCATGACAAGCTCCATGACATCCATCACGACGGCTTTGCCCACGCCCGCACACAGCGTCAACGGAAGCTCGATCCCTTCTGAAATGGCCCACGATACCGTCATGGGTGACGACTCACCGCACAAGCGCAAGCGAACCACCGACGATCTTGGAGAGCGAGAGCAGAAGAAAGTCCAGATCGAGGACCGCAGACTTGGTATTGAGAACCTTCATTTGGATGTCGGCGAAAAATACCTCCTTTGCAGAACTCGTAAGGCTCCCTTCACCTGCACACAGCAGCAGTACCAGCAGGCGCAGCAGAAGCAACCGCACGTCTCCCGCGGTGACGCGCGCTTTTCGCTGTGTTCTATTGTCTCTGTCCTATCGATAGCTCTACATGGGCTTTTCTTTCTTACAGAGACTTGGTTAACGATGTTTTTCCGCAGCGCATCCCCCGTCTCGACCACTAGTGTCTGAGGATCTCTTCGAGATGTACGGTTTGACGGGACTCGCTGCTGAGGTTGCCCGTGTGCTACCAAATGGCGAGAAGAATGCGATCCGCAAAACGTACAAGGGCCATATTAAGAAGTTGGGTGTCCAAGGCCATTTCGACTCGGTCAAAGAAGAGTGGCAGCGCCCCGACAGTCTCCTCAATCTCGCCAAATGTCCTGGCGATGAATGGAACGTGCACTTCGTGAGAGGCAAAGATATACTGGATGGGTTCACTGCGGAAACACAGGCAAGGCTTTCAAGGGCTACGACGATGAGCAAGGGGCTCGTCCCTAAGAATCTTTGGGACAGCTCAGTCTTGGGAGAGATTGGGCCTGGAAAGGGAGACAAGCAGCCACCGTCTGCGAGACCGACGGCGCCAAACACCCCATTGGCATCTGCTATCAATATCAATCTTCAACGAGCCAAGCCGCAGCCCGGCGTTGGCCAAGATGTGAACCGGCCGAAGCGAGGCATCAAGAAGCGGAGCTATGGCGACAGTAGCTTTGAAGGCTACAACGAAGGCTATCCCGACGATGACGGCGGAGCCGAAACTGGGTACTCGACCGGAGAGGGCGGTGATATGGCCTCCGGTCAGAAGCGCCGAAAAAAGGTGCCTAATGACGGCTTTGAATTTAACTGATGGGGCATTGCTGACATGCCACAGTCCCATCCAGTTAGTCAACAGTCGTATGTTCAGGCACGACAACCAAGCTACAGCCTTGGTTTGTCTGGGTGAGCCCGCACCCAAATGCGCCGAGTCACATACGTACTCAACTTCGTCGAGCCGCACGGTAACATAGCCGGCGGGTGGTATCTTGACGTAATAGACCTCATACTGGTGCCCGGGGCCATCCGGATTGGTGTTCAGGGTGATACCTGGTTGACCGGTTGATACTTATTCTCGACAGCGGGCAGGCCACGCGAGTTTTACTCGTTAGCCCTTTGTCAGCTTTGATTTGGTAAAGGGCGATCGTAACGGAAGATGCGCTCCGGCTATTGGGCTCTTGCGCATCAACTGGGGGTAGTGGGCATAAATGAAGAAAAGAAGAGAAGGGATAAGGAAGGCGAAAGGACTACCCGAGAAGTCCACATCCCTCCTCATTTTTCAATTCCTCCTTCTTTGGTTCGTGTTGGGGCCTTCGGGCGCCGAGCCACTTTGCATTTTAATGATATTTCAGCATGGCGTTGGGGTTTGCTTTTCAGAGATTCGTATGGGCGGATACTTTTGCATGTTTCGGAACGGGTGGAGGAGGCATCATCGGGAACGGAACTGCCAGAAAGAGTTCGATTTGTGCTCGGCATGAGGGAAAGTCTGGACAGTCCGTCCGGTATGAGGAAAGGCCTGACAGACCTAGTAGTCTTCATGGACTTGTGATATTGATTCCCAACCAGAGATACACCGACAAAGGGGGCACTATATCGATCCGACCATAAAAGCGGGAGGAAATAATTGACAGATTCTTCGGATCTTACCGTCAATCAGTGTATGAACATTGTGGATATTTTTTTTGGGGCCAGATTCGGTCTCTTTGTCCTGCTAAAGGCTGATTGAACGATTTTCAAGAACGGGACGATGGGGTTAGCTCCTAACTCTCTTTAATTCCGCCTCTCTTTGTCCGTCACCATATGATATTGGCACATGCCCGTAACACAACAAGGAATCAATCCCTATTTCTCGTCACCGGATAACAATATGTAGTACGTAATCACCGACTTCCTGGCTGGTCTAGGTAAAGCCCCCCCTCGACAATGAAGCTGTCACATTCCCAGGCTCACGGAGAGGCCGATGTTCTGCTCCCTGGCCGCATCCCTATCCCCAGAACAACATTACCAGCGGCGAAACAGCCCGATCAAGCGTTCCCTCTCGTCCCGGTTCCATCCTATCCACGGGACAACTTGTCTCGTGATCGGTTTTTGAGGTAGACGAGGTAGGCGCAGCGCATCCCTTGCCCATCACAGAAACTCAGATATCGCCCGCCTGGAGGCGTCATCCTGTGCCCAGCTTTGTATCATAGACCCAACCTCACCGACGAGCCTCTCGTAGTGTTGACCAGGAAAGAACAGTCCACAGTGCGCCCCGACCTCATCGACACCCTCCATGTAGACCCGTACCCAAGTCGGGTCCCGCACGCCGCCCGACTTGCTGGGTAGCATGCAGAACTTGCGCTCCTTTTTCTTCTTTGCCGCCGCTTGCGTGTTTTGGATGTCTTGTGGCCCGATTTGCCCCTTTTCTCGCTGATGCTCGTCCTCAAGGCGCAAGGCGTCGATTTCCCGATGCAGCTCGTCAACCTCCTGTCGGGCTTGTTTCTGCTCCGTTTTGCCCTTGCGTTGTGCCTCCTTCTTACTATCCTTTTCCAGCTTCTCCGCATCTTTTACAGCCTGGCGTCGCCGCTTCTCGATCAACTTTTGCCGCTCCCTGATGGCCTTGTCGCGGTTCTTGACGGCTTGGTCGTAAACCTTCCTGGCGCGCTTGGCTTCCTTCTCTGCTTGTTTCCGGGCCTCCTTGTCAGTGTACATGTCAAGGTCTATGACCTCTGGGGTGGTTGGCAGGTCTGGTATGGGGGGGAACTGGTGGGTTGGGGCAGTGACATTATCAGTTGATGTAGTCGCCGGCACAGAGATGTCTTCTTCGGATGTCTTGGGGAGCTCAATGGCCTGTGAGGGTGTTTCGGGCTCTTCCGGTTCTGGTACTGGATCAAGCTCCTGAAGAAGCGCCGGCTTTTCACTGTCGCTGTAATCCTCAATCGATATCCTGGGCGTTGACAACCCCGAATTGACGTCGACTGGGGTTGTGTTAGAGCCGTCCCGGCTATGATTGGGTTTCAGCAAGCTCTGTTCGGGTACAGGCACTGCCACAGGCGCCTCCTTGGGCTTCTTCGGCAACCCAGTTGATGCAGTGTAGTAGTTGACAAACCGAACCCTGGTAGGTCGCTCCCGCCCCTCTTGTTCAACCAACTCATCAACGTCCTCCAATATCCTGAGTCTGTTGTACCTCGACCTCAGCCCTGGGTAGTCAGCCAAGCACCCGCCAAACTCCAAATGAGACATGATGTGGCTTGTGGCAGCATCGATGAGATTTTCTTCTCTATGCTTCTTTGCAAAGTTGGCAATATTTCTAAACCACCCTCGATCAACAAACGAGACATCGTTGAAGAACGGAGGGTTGAAGTAAGGGTCGTTGGCCGAGGACTGCGATGGTGGAGGCGAGGAAAATTGTGAAGCAGTCGGCGAAGGCACTCCCGATGGAGGTGACACCTCTGAGTAGATGGAAGGGTCTGGTGAAAGGCGCCCTGAAGCTCTAGAGCCCACCGGGGTGGACTCAATACCACCGTCCACACCTGGGGGAGCGGGGGCTGGGCGAAATAGGCTGGCAATACCAGATACTACTATACCTGGGTGTAGGCCGAGTAATGGGGCGTCCAAAGAGACAGTTCCCAAGATACGATGCCGGAGTGGAAACCCATCAACGGCGTCACCACTTGCCTGCAGTTGAGGAAAAGGGTCAGTAACATGTCCCCAAATCCATCCACCGGCTATCTACGCGCAGTGGAAGCAAGGAAAATCCTCTGTGATAGGGGGCAGCCATCCTGCTGGGGGCCAAGGGCAACATACCAGCAAAGCAACATCGGCAGCCAACACGCCGCCCATGGAATGTCCTACAAGCACAACATCGGTGGTGGGAGATTCGTGCGGCTCAAGCCACTTGCTAAAGTTGTCACGGGCAACATCAATGGCCTTGTAGGTCTTGTATCGGGGGTAGATCTTGGAGTGGATGACATGAGTATCCGCCAGTGCCCCTCTGAGGAAGTTGTGGACGTGGGCAGGAAATGATCGAAAAGAGGAGTCGTTGCCCATGAAGCCATGAATGTAAACAATGAGCAAGGTGCGTCGTTGCTCCCGGTCGTTTAGAGAGGGCAGTAGCGACTGCGTCGACGACGACCGCGGATCGTGAGAGCGCCACTGTGGATAGTATGGATAGTACGCGACGTTTCCAGTGCCGTCGCCAGACGAGCCGACAGCACCTGCATTCCAGCTGGCGCTATTCACATCATTGATGCCCATATCACTAGGCAGCTGGAGCGATGAGCGTGCAGACCTTGGTGTTGGCGAGGTGGCCATGACGTCAGAACAGGTGGGTAGAAATAGTCCCTCAGTCCCTCGGTCTCGTCACACTTTGATGTGGTTGAGGGGTAGAGGGGTATGGGGGGCGCGTCGTGTTGGAGAAGTGCGGGATGCAAAAAGATCTCTTGGGGATCAAATGACTGACTCCATATTTTGAGATCTAGCAAGGTAGCTGTTGTTTCCAGATGGTGGATATTGGCTGTTCAGCTGTGAGACTGGAGGCCGTTGAGTGCCCGGCGCCCCAGCTGAGAGACCTGCAGCTGAGAGCCAGCCTGCCGACCTTAGGCGTCAGTTTACCCCGAATTCAATTGGCCCGCTTATTACTAGGGAGCTATGTACAGAGTACATGTTGACATTTCTGACAGGCGTGAGGGTGAATCGAATAGAGGCACCTACCGTAAACACTTGGACTTCCCAGCGAGGGAACATGGCTTTTGAGAGGCTAATGTGATTTTGAAGCCCCGCGCATTCGGGATATATATTCTACCCGGACCTTATGTTGGAATGGTTCCCGGTGCGGAGGTTCATGAAAGATGTTGTGTGCTACGGTTTCAGCCAGGCCTTGGTGGCTCCTATGCTTATCCCCTCGACTGGGTATATCAATTGCGTTGGTGCTCACGTATTCGGAAATTTGTACCGGGCTGCAACGTGGATATCTGCGCCTATCCTTCCGACTCAGTCGTGCTGTGGTGTTGAGTGGCACCACATTCAACCTCGAGGACGGAGTAAGTAGTAATATCGACTACCTGCGTCAGCGGGGCATTCATCCATAAATAGGGATGCCGAGCAAGGTGCTTCGGATGAGTTCGCAATACGGATGAACAGGCCTTTTAGCACGTCAGGAGGAATGCAATGACCTGAAAGGCTCAGCAGGCCGCCAGGCCGCAGAGGTGAGGTGGGGTGCAACTGTTTTCATTCGCTTTACCTTTGCGGCCGTCATCTGTTTGTCTGCAAACCAGGCCAGCGAAACAGGGTGGTTATCATGTTTGACAGCCAAACGGCAATTAGGATCGCAGCAAGTGAGATCCCCTGGCTGCGCATCCCAGAAATCGCAATTCATATTGATTTCGCCATCCAATGAGAACAAGTCGAGTCCTGCGGCCCTGCGTGGCATTGGCCAATCTCGACCTGGGTGTAGCTGGGAAAAGCCAACGCCCCTAATCAAGCGAGATTAGAAAACCCGTTGACCACGACGCTAGGTCCGAACCAACAGTACCTCTCAGGCCCATTCAGGGCCCTGCAGCGCAGCCAACCCAGTCCCTCATCTCATTTTAATCAATCAGTTCCGCTGCGAGGCGCTGCACTGTGTTTCCTTCTCTCCTCACCTATTCTCTCCACTTGCCATGTTGGTGAGAGTTTGACTCGCGCCAGCACGACGGAAGATGTGGAGTGGGAGAACTGGGAGATCCGGATATTGAGACCTGGCCGACGACAAAACACGGCCCCGATAAAGTTGGACACTTTTTGCGCGTCGAGCAGCCAGCATGATGAGATGAACGCGACGATGACGAGTGGACTGCGCCGGCCGACCAATTCCGAAAAGACATCGCTCCGCCCGCCTCGAGCTTACGAGTCGTTCAGCAAAGCCAGCACATGCACCCACGCATCGAATACGGGATTCCGTCTGAAGCGCGAAAAAGAAAAACTAGAGACACTCTTTTACACTCCAACAGCCACGCCGGCAAACCGGCTAACGCCGCCGCGATGACTAACCACCCTCGCGGGTCTTCACTCGTTCAGGCCCGCAAAAACCACAACCATCGCCATTTACACTCTTCCCAGCACGCTCGCGATCTCCAAGAAAGCGACGGCGGAAACCACATTCGTTCACCCGAGGAGAAACTGCAGGACCGCCAGGTCGTTGTCGTCCAAACCGTATCTGTCGTTCGCATTATCGATGACACCGGCGCCGTCATAGGCCTCTCCACACTCGTCCCTGATCCCGCGACCGAGTTGCCAGATCTGCCAGCGGCTGCCACTGCTGGCTTGACAGACCTAGATAGCGAATTGCCCAGCGTGTCCGCTCCAGGTTCGGCGTCTGGCGATGGCGCGCCGTCGTCCACGTCCTCCGCCCAGTCGGACTTGGCACTGTCGTCCTCTATCCTGTCATCGCTCTCCGGCCAAGAGACATTGACGTCCGCTCCCTACTCTAGCCCTACCAACTTTTCCCTACTATCCACGGGGGCCTTTAACTCTTCGTCATGTAAGATTCCACAGCATTGTTCCACCCGATTTCTGTTGCCGGACTAACCCTGCCCACAGCTCGTTTCCCCACGCTCTTTGGTAACAGCACCGCTCTCTTCTCAAACTCTACTAGGACCTCGTCATCGAGGACATCCGCTAGCTCTACTACAAGCGGCGGGTCATCCAACACCTTGACTTCGCTTTTCATCGTTCCAACTCCTGCGGGCGGGCCCGGCAGCGGCGATACGGGAGCGCCCACTACTCTAGACCCGGCTGCCACGTCATCGGAAGCGCCTCGCCCTTCCGGTTCCGGGCTTACGCCTGCAACACAAAGCGCTGTTATTGGAGGTGTGGTGGGAAGTGTCGCAGGAGTCGCACTCATTGCCTTGTTTTTGATGTTTCTTCTCAAATGGAAGAAGGGGAAGGGGGGCGGCCTCCTTCTCCTACGAGATGGGGATAGCATGGCCGGAGGGAGGGGTCCATCTTCGGGGCCTAAGGGAGGTATGGTGGAGCGGTCGGTCCCGTTCGCGGTTCCTTCAGCGCTCGCCAGCTTGACTGGAGGTAAACGGGCAATTGAGGACTCTACCAGGGAACCTAGCGAGGAAAAGGGATTCTATCGGGTTTCCGGAAAGAAGCTTATCTCGGTTTTGCACTCGGGCGGAGATGGCTACAGCGATCCACACGACAGCATGATCAGCGGCACCTCGGATTACAGAAACTCGGAAGCTTTCATCAGCAGTTCGTCCATGCAGCGGTTGCAACTCGGGTCCCCTATGCGGCCCGTAAGCGGCGTGCCAATCATGCGATCCGGGCCAAGTAGGACACCCATCCAAGCTCAAGGGCCATTCTCAGATGGGCCGCGTCCTGTCACCCCTCCGACGACCAACCCACTCAACCGGAGCCTTACATCGGGAGCCGTCCCGCGATTCACCGAGGATATGTGATGCGGGCGCCACGCCGGTAACGATGTCGGAACTATACCACCAACTCTCTTATATGTTTTTATACTTATTCTATAATGTCTGGAACTTTTGTATTCAGGCCGGAGGCGTTCGGGGCAGTACTACAAGTGCGTTTAGCCCCAGGCGGCCTGTTGGAAACGATGGTCATATTTATGTTGGCTACATGTGGAGCGTCGCGTTTGGGAACTGGGCGAGTTTGGCCCTGCCACGACCAGATAGTTAGATGCTACTGGCCACTTTTGGTCCTGGGACGAGCGGTTGTCCGTGTATTGGTGCTATTCTTTGTATATTCTTACTTTGTATCAGCCTTTGTGATCATTAGATCGTCAATAGTAAGAACTCCAGAAATATACAAGCAGTGAAGTTGAGGCACAGCACATGTTGATAACAAAGTTCGTGATGGGACACGTGAGAGAACCGTGCTGTTTCGTCCAAACAATGCTTTCGCGACTCAATAACTCGGGATGGAGGGTGCTTTTCATTCCTTCATTCATTCTAGGGCGAGTAATAAAAATGACAGAACCATCGGTAATGTTTCCCACGGTCTAGATTAGTTGGCGTTAGGCGGGCATTTGGGCCGGCTGGTGTCGTCTCAGACAATAGAAGGATCCTTGGCCGGGCTAGACCGTCGGGATGTGGTCCTCTCTTGATACTCAGACTCGAGTCTTCTTTGACCTTCTTCCATGCTTCCATTCAGGCCTTCGCCGCCCCAAATGCCAGTGACCTCGAGGCCGATCTCATCGCCACGTGTCTGAGGCAGAAGCGACCCGCGCTTACGGATTCTGGGCGAACCAAGTTATGCGGTTCAGGGGTCGTTCAAGGCCACCCACCCGTTTGTGAGACGGCGATGAAACCAGAATGGGTCTCCTTGGGGCGACTCCCAAACCCCACCGCTTGGACGCCATCACCATTCATGACAAATCCTCAACCATGGCCTTCAAGCTGTCTCTTCATAGTGAAAACAGGAATAAGACAGGATGAGCCGACCGCAGCAGGCGAATTTCCTGCAAGGAATTTTCAATAGCATTGAGCGCCACGGTGCATCATCCTGAGTTTGATGATATTCACAGCCCACCTCTCACGCAACATTTCCATCTTCTCAACTCCATCCACTGCCGCATTGGCCAACTGTCAATTGCTCAAGTGGAGTAGTATCCGTAATCGTACAACGTGCGTGCCGCGTCCGTTCTCGGGGGTTCTTCGTGGCGCCAAGGATGCTGGTGTTGATTGCTTCTGCTCAACCCCGGCTTCTTTAGTTAAAACGCGGGGCCATGAACGTTTCGACGCCGCACACGCCGTTTGCCGGTTGCCCCTCAAAGCCCCTACAGCAGCTGCAGGGCTCAGAAGCGGGTGGACTCCAGTTGACGACTGTACGTAATTTAGTGGGCGACCCCTCTAATCCAGCTATTAGGTCCGCAGGCGCGCCCGCCTGCGACGGGAGTTGCTCAAGATGCTTGATATACCTAGGTAGGCTCGCGGGTGCTAGAGAATAGCCGCTCTGCATGGCCGCGGCATCCAGGCCTTCTCCTTCCCTACCTGAACGGTCGCGTTTTGGTTCCAGGGGGCGAATGCCTGAGCCTGCCGAGCGAGTTGGGGTGCGCTAGGGCGCGGTACCCCCGTCGGAGATTTTATGGGACGAAGCTCCATCGAGAATCATATCCCCCTCCTCACATTCACTGTCCACTAATCCGTCCTGCGCTCACAGCGCTCTCGGATCCGGAGAGACAGAGCCCTGCCATTCTAAGCCCGTGGTGTGAACTGTGTGATGCAAAAGCGCGCATCACGGGCGCTGGCCAGACTGCTTTGAGTGCCTTGTAACGGGGTCTCGCCGCATTAAAGTCGGCCGATGCCCGTCAAGGCAAGATGCGAGCCCCTTCTGCGAAATTGCTCGTCCATCCCGAGGAAGGCGCCCCGTGCAAGATACGGACGGGCCAGAAACACTGACGGAAGTTTCGCTCTTCGATTGCGCACCCGCACTCAAACTTAGCATCCGGCCAAAGCCCCGCTTGCCTACCTACTGACGACTGAATGTAGCTGCTGCCAGGCTCGCGCGTGTCGAGGACATTGACACCGATCCTACCTGATAATTCGAGACGGGCGATCCCTAACAGGGACATGCTCTGCAGTCGAGGGTGAAGTAGCTGTTGGGAGGCACTGGCCTGGCGGTGGTCGCCGTTTCCGGTGCTGTTGGGGCCACAGGGCAGTTCCAAACACGCGCATCTAGGTCCAGGTCTGGGGCAGCTAGCACCTGATTCGCCTGCTCCCGGCGCATCTGTACATCAGATTCAGGTGTGACCGCTGCAAATCCTGGGCACACAAAATGTCTGGGGTAGGCTTATGTTCGCCGAATATGGCGACTTCCTATGCCATACATTCGAAGCATGACTGAAGCGTGAGGCGGAAGGTCGGCCGCCCTCTTACTCCCGTCATCTGTAAAAGTGCTGCATCGACGAGCAAACGTAGGTGGAAGTCTTCGGTACAATGACCACGGTGGGAGAGGCCGCTGAGACTAGATGGGTACATCTCGTTCACCCCCACTGGAGCGGGTCAAGGTCGTAGCTTACCAATAGAACCACCCCAACCCGCACCTGTCCGCGCACCCTGAAGTTTTGGTGCACCGTGCACCACACCACGATCCCGCCCCCCCACATGCAGCGCCCTTTGTGCTCCGTCTCTGGAGGCGCGAGGGTACTGCAGACAGGTCTTGGGGTTCGGGGTGCTACTGCAGCAAACTCGGACCCGGCTGACTTGCCATCCATACCTCAACTATCACTTGCTTCATCTATTGCCCCTTCCCGTCTCCTAGCTTGCTTCTCCGTGTCCCAGCTCCTACTGCTTTTGTGCATCCGCTCTTTTTGCTTTGTGATCCATCGCCATCTATTAACTGTTGACGCTGCCGTCCACCATCCGTACTGGAGCCCAGTTCAATTCCATATCCAAGGCTCTCGCCTCCTCAGCCCTACGACCGTTGGATGACCCCTCAAGAGGAACAACCCCCAAGTTTTCTCCTTAGCGCTGTCTCGAGCGAATCCCAACGTGCCGGCGCATTCAGCTACGAATCAACGCTCACAGTTTGTGAATAATTGTCGCTTGCTCGAGAATCGGGCCACCCCCCCCAGAGCGCGTCTACTTGAACACAGCCCCCGAATTCCGGCCTTTCCGGCCTCCCGAAACCCCTGATTCGACCACTCGGGAGGGCTTAAGACATACTGGGCAGTAATAATAGCACACGCTGCACCGCGCCTGGGCTTCCTTCTGGCACAACCACGTTCCTCCTCCAACCTCAACCTCATCTGCCTTGGCGAGAGAGCGTCGCAACCCAAACATTGCCGAACCTCGCCGACAGCGAGCCCAGCTATTCTCACTGACACAGCGCTGGTCGTCGTCACGACCGTCATCTCGATACGATGGACCACATGCACGGCGGTTTCCAGATGCCCATGGCGGCCCCGCCACTACTAAACCAACCGCCCCAGATCTTCGGCAGCTACACTGAACATGGCATGCCGCTTCACCAACTACCACCAGACCTCAGCGTCGCGCAAATGTTTGGGGACCATGGGCTTCTCGACGATTCGAACGAAGCAAAGAGGAGGAGGATTGCAAGGGTGAGCATGCGGATTTTAGTCTTGGGAGAGTTGGGTGACGCTGACATTCTTGGTTTCTACAGGCTTGCGATATGTGTAGGAAGAAGAAGATCAAGTGCGATGGGAAGCTGCCTGCCTGCACACACTGCATCAATTACAAGACCGAATGCGTGTTTACCCAAGTGGAAAAGAAGAGGAATCCGCCTAAGGGGTACGTATCTCTCTCGCCGCGCAGCCGACTGACCGTGAGCATGTCGGCTAACCAATTGTTTGTAGAGCCAAATATATCGAGGGTTTGGAAAACCGTCTAGGCCGCATGGAACATCTGCTAAGGCTATCGGGTACGTTTTGCAGCTGATGTCAGTTATGCGACAATTCAGCTGGCTAATTCTTTCACTTCTAGGTCTGCTTGACGAAGATGATGGCGCAACCGATCTTGGCATGTTGGAGAGAAAGCTTGCAGAGAAGCATCAGCAATCGAGACAAGCTTCACAGGCTATTTCCAACCCCTCGTCACCATCACAAGCAACATCGGGGCAGGATGGGAACCCCTCGACCCCTGGAAGCTCATTGCAGTCCCCAGAGCCAATGAAGGAATCTGAAAAGTCGGCGTCAATGCCGCCAGAAAAAGGCAAACCGGAGGACGAGCAGGAGGTTGCTGCCTTGTCGGAAATGATGTGCTCTTTGGTTACAAATAATGATGGTGATACTCGATATGTCGGTATGTTTCACAGCTCTAGGCTATTTTTACTAATGTTGAATGCATGGCTAATCCCGCCTCAGGATCTTCATCCGGATTTTCGATCTTCTCACCCAAAGGCATACAGTGGGTCAACCAGAAAATGGGAGATAGTTCTTTCCAGCAAATGATCTCGGACGTCTCCGTCGATGACCACAAATGGACTGCCTGGAAGCCCGATGTTTTCGGAGACCTATTTCGCCGCACTGTGTTCAAGGAACTGCCACCGAAGGTCGAGGCAATGTCGTTGATGAAAGACTACTTCGAGAACTTCAACTGCATGTTTCCGCTCTTTCACCAGCCGACCTTCATGCATCTGGTAGAGAGGCAATACTCGGCCGATCCGTATCAAGGATCTGGCTGGTGGGCAAGTTTGAACGTGGCCTTGGCGATTGCCCATCGCCTACGCGTTATGAGCAACCTGGTTTCGCAAGAAGAAGACGACGAGGCTTGGGCTTACATGAAGAATGCCATGTCGGTATTTTCGGAGCTTACTATGCGCAACACTGACTTGCTCAGTGTGCAGGCGCTTTTGGGAATGGCCCTCTTCATGCAGGGCACTCCAAACCCGCAACCGTCGTTTCTGCTTATTTCTACCGCCATTCGGCTTTCGCACAGCATCGGCCTTCACAAACGCGGCACTGGATTCAATCTTAACCCCATCGAGATGGAGCAGCGCAAAAGGGTGTTCTGGATTGCTTACATGTTGGACAAGGATCTCTGTCTACGATCCGGGCGGCCGATGGCACAGGATGACGACGACATGAACGTGGACCTCCCCGATGCCGACCCGGCAGATGGCATCGGCAACATCCCCTTGGCGGACGGGAAGGGCAAAATGAATTTGTTTAGAGTCATGTGCGAACTTGCTCTCGTAGAGAGCAAGGTGTACAAAAAGCTCTACTCAACAAAAGCGACCAAGCAAGCCGATGGCGAGTTACTCAATACTATTGGGGAGCTCGACCAGGAACTTGAAGACTGGAAGGACAGCATTCCCATCGACTTTCGACCTGAGCACGAGATCAAGGCATCCCACACTCCACTAATTCTGCACATTGTCATGCTGCACTACACGTACTACAACTGCTTGACCACGGTCCACCGCATGTCGGTCCACCACGGCTACTGGACGAGCCGACTGTCTAATTACGCCATCCAGGGCCTCAACGCCAGGCCGTTGAACCCACGGATTTTCTCATCTGCCGCGCTCTGCACCTCGGCGGCGAGAGCCATGATTTCCTTGCTAAAGTACATCCCTCAGGGGGACAATTCCTGTGTTTGGTGAGTCCTGGTCCCGCGATGGCAAAAGTATACTCGAATCACTGACATTATGCAGGATGGTGCTGTATTATCCTGTTTCGGCTCTTGTCATATTGTTTGGCAACATCCTCCAAAATCCTCTGGATCCAAGAGCACGCTCAGATACGAAGCTCATGAATGTGGTAGTAAACTTCTTGTCTATGCTTGGGCATGAGGCCGAGACTGGTGGTGTTCATCGCATGCTTGGTGTCTGCTCCGAGTTTGAGCGGATAGCCAAAGCTGTTATCGAGAATTCGGAGAAGGAACATGCCTCTCGGCGAAAACGCAAGAGCCATGACCCGTCATCGACTTCTAATAATATCAAGAATAGCCACTCGCCTTCCTTTAAGCCAAACCCCAACATGCCGGCCACCACCACGCCGAGGCCAATGACGGCCAGCTCAGCGACGCCGCAGCCAAGCTACGGGGTTATGAGTGAGCATCTCTCACCGGGGATAAATGATCACCGCAGCCCGCCGAACGGCGGATACAGCCCAATGACGACGTCGATGAGCCAGAGCCCATCCCCAGGAATGGCGCCAGCAGGGTGGACCAACGACTTTACGGTGAACGGAATGTCAGATGGCACGGCTGATTACAACTCGTTCGCCGAGTTCACTGGCTTTGGTGCCATTGCGGACATGAATGCTGCCGCGGCCGCGGCTGCCGGTATCGGCGCCGCCGGACTGGGCAGTCCACCCATGGGGTACCAGCAGCCTATGCTCCCGCAAGACCTGTTTAGCTTGCCAGTGACGCTGGATTGGGACTGGGCAGAGATGAGTGGTGGTGCATATCCGAGTGTCGAGAATGGCAATTTTGGAACGCCGGGGGGGCTGCAGGGGATGTAGTGTTGTCTTATGATGTGTCATTTTGCAAGGAGGTTTGGTCAAATCACAGCGTTTTCAGGATACCAGTTTTGCATTCTTAGACGGGAGTTTCCTTTTCACGGCTTTTTGTCTTAATATCTATGTCTTTCATTTGTCGGACCACGATGGATTAAAATAGTCATGGGTTTTATGCTCGCATTGGGGGATAGTTCATGTTTTATGATGAGGGCGCAATAGGCTGGATGCCCTTCAAGGGAGTTTTCCTGATGGCTAATACTTATGAATGCCTGGGAATCTCAACTCTGCATTTACATGATCGATGTTGGCGAGTGGGTCGGTTTTAGTTTTACCTATTTCAAGTGGCATTTTTGGCAACTTTGGTGAAGTTAAATCTTGGACTGAATAGCTGATCGAATCGATTACCATCATGTTGGCATATACTTTCCGTCAATGTACCATGTGAGTGTTTGGATATGATGGTAGGGCATTCGCGTTGCACCGTATAAGCGTTTTCGTAGGATATAAATTTCCTGGCCTATGCTTGGGCTCGCAATGTATATACACTCTTTATTGATGAGTACCTTAGGTAACCGGCTCAACAGCACTAAACCCTAACCCCCAGTTTGGAGACATGGATACTGCACGTGATGATATGCGCTAGGGCTGTTTGGGCCTAGCCGGCAGCAATGGACGGTTTCTCGCAATCATCGTCAACGATCAATGGTTTTCTGACTCGGCCATCGCGCAGACTTGAGAGGGAGCATTGGCACCCCTGGACGTTATCATTTTGCTCGCAGATTACATGGCAGCGCAAAACCGGACCCACACGAGATAACACGGCATTTTCAGCCGTCTTCTCGGCGCGTGCCTTGAGGCCCTAACCGCCACGGCATCGGCTCAACCGGAGTGGCGAGCAAGTCAGAGCTGCCATCACCAGACAGCGAACGACACCACACACAGCTTCGCAAAGCTGAGCGCCAACTCTGTCATCCCAGCCATGTTCCGATCCTCGACACGCCAGCTGGCGCGCACCGCAAGGTTATCCCTCGGCACAGCAACCCGCCCGGCTTCTCGAATTGCCGCTTTCGCTCGCATTGTACCCACCACCAATTTCTCGACTTCCAGACGCTACTCTTCTCAGCCCCCCAGCCCGCCCGAGGACGGCAGCAAGAGCCAGGCGCCTAAGGAACACAAAGAGGAACATGGACAGCCTCAGCCCCCGCCCGAGTGGAAGCTGCCCCCGGGTTGGGTGCGACTGTCCAAGGAAGAGATCAAACAGCTGTATATCCTTGCCCAGAAAGCACCGACAAAGACCGTTGCTCTGAGGATAGGTGAAATAACAAAAACCCTCGAGGTGCATGGGGCACCCAAGGAGCTCTCGGAGCTTCTTGAAAAACAGCGGACCGAAGGCTTGACTATTGTGGATGCCATGAAGGCTATTCGCATGGTAAAAGAGCTGGCGGAACAGTTGGCGGGGGAGCTGGAGAAAGGGGCAGTGCAAGGCAATACCGACTTCAATTCGAACAAGCCGGGTCAAGACAAGCCAAATCAGTCGCCATTCGAGGAGCCGAAGGGGACGGAAAGGGAAAGGGCTCACGGCCAGAGACAAGGTCAAGGCCAAGGGCAGCAGAAGAACAAGAAGGACGAGCCGCCGCCGCCGCGCGTTTTTGATATCAGCGAACTTCTCTACTGGACCGGTGGAGCTCTCGTGTTCTATCCGCTTTACCTCATGTTTTTCGCAGGGGAGAGTTCCCGCGAAATCACATGGCAAGAGCTGCGAAAGAACTTTCTTGACAGAGGACTTGTTGAAAAGCTTGTAGTCATGGGGGACCGTGTCCGAGTTGAGCTCAATCGCGAGGCCACGCAGTCTCTCTATCCCGATTCAGCCGCCGGAAAACCTGGGTTCAACTATTACTTTTCTATCGGTTCCGTCGATGCGTTTGAGAGAAGGCTTGACGAGGCTCAAAAGGAGCTCGGAATACCGTCCAGGGAGAGAATCCCCGTAAGCTACGCGACCGAAGGCATGTTCACTAACCTCTTACTTGCCTTCGGGCCTCCGGTTCTTCTCTTTGGTCTCCTCATCTTTGCCTCTCGCAGAGGAGCGGGCGGTGGTGGCGCTGGTGGTATGTTTGGCTTCGGCAAGAGCAAAGCGAAGATGTTCAACCACGATACCGCCGTCAAGGTTAAGTTCGCCGATGTGGCAGGTATGGACGAGGCCAAAACCGAGATCATGGAGTTTGTGAGCTTCCTCAAGTCACCGGAACGCTTTGAAAAGCTTGGTGCCAAAATCCCTCGCGGCGCTATCCTGTCCGGCCCTCCCGGCACAGGCAAGACTCTACTCGCCAAGGCAACAGCTGGTGAATCCCAGGTGCCCTTCTTTACGGTTAGCGGCTCCGAGTTTGTCGAGATGTTTGTTGGTGTTGGCGCGTCGCGCGTCCGAGATTTGTTCGCAACGGCGCGCAAAAGTGCGCCATGCATCATCTTCATCGACGAGATTGATGCCATTGGAAGGTCTCGTTCAGATGGTGGTGGATTCAGGGGTGGCGGTAATGACGAGCGGGAAGCAACTCTCAATCAGATCCTGACTGAAATGGATGGCTTCAATACCTCGGAGCAGGTAGTCGTGCTTGCCGGTACCAACAGGCCTGATGTCCTCGATAAAGCGTTGATGAGACCGGGCCGCTTCGATAGGCATATCCATATCGACCGTCCGACGATGAAGGGCCGACAGGAAATCTTCAAGGTCCACCTCGGCAAGATTGTCACCAAGGAGGACATGGGTCATCTCACAGGACGCCTCGCCGCCTTGACCCCTGGCTTTGCTGGCGCGGACATTGCTAACGCAGTGAATGAGGCCGCCCTGATTGGTACGTTGCATCTTTTTGCCGATTGAAACGGGATTTTAAAACTGACGTGCAGCAGCCGCGAGGGCAAACGCGAACACTGTCGAGATGATTCACTTTGAGCAGGCCATCGAACGCGTCGTCGGCGGTCTTGAGCGCAAGTCTTTGGTCCTCAGTCCGGAGGAGAAGAGAACGGTTGCATATCACGAGGCGGGCCACGCTATCTGCGGCTGGTTCTTCCGGTGGGCGGATCCGCTACTCAAGGTGTCGATTATCCCTCGTGGTCAAGGCGCGTTGGGTTACGCTCAATACCTGCCCTCGGGAGATGCCTACCTGATGAATACCAATCAACTGATGGACCGCATGGCTATGACGCTCGGAGGTCGCGTCTCGGAAGAGCTGCATTTCCCGTCGGTCACGACAGGCGCGAGCGACGATTTCAAGAAAGTTACGCATATGGCTACCACCATGGTAACGCAGTGGGGCATGTCAGAGAAGCTGGGCCCTCTCCACTTCCAGAATGACCAGAACCAGATGCACAAGCCCTTTGCCGAGTCGACGGCGCAAACCATCGACGCCGAGGTCCGGCGTATCGTCGATGAAGCCTACACGCAATGCAAGACTTTGTTGGTGGCCAGAAAGAAGGAGATTGGGATCGTGGCCGAGGAGCTGCTGCGCAAGGAGATGCTCTCTCGGGACGACCTCGTCAGGTTACTGGGCCCTCGCGAGTGGCCAGAGAAGGAGGAATTTGCCAAGTACTTTGACGGAAAGCATGGAGCACCACCGCCATTCCCAACGGAGAGCACGGACTCGCCGAGCGACGCACAGTCCCAGCCGGCCATCATTGAAAGGCTCGACGAGCCTACCAAGTGAAAGGGGCAGGGCAGCAAGGGCCGCCGTCATTCCGGGACCAGAGAAAGGTATTTTCACTCAACTTTTGCATCGCCCCGACCTTGGCGCCACTACTGATGGATATAATTTTCTTTTGGCGGTAAAGGACCATCAATGGCGACTGAGCGCTGGTATCCACTTGATTTTGGGCGAAGCGAAGTCATCAGCGAAGCCATCAGCGCCCCTCCCCCCCCCTTTATATGTAAATAAATGTAACCCGTGTTGACTGCCGGGGACAAAAGGAAAAAAGAGATTTATTAGCCAGGGCGGCTAGCTGTTGAGGCGAGACCTAATCAGTGGTCGAGGTCTATAGACTTGTACAATATCTGTGTTCACTTTGTATACTTAACTCATCCCAAACCATTACTGCATTGATGGGGGTCAAGTGCACGCTACGAAGCTGACGTGTATATATGTATATATGTATGTATATATATATGACTTTGCTAAGAACCCTTCTCAATCAAATCAATGAATAAAAACAAAAGAGAAAAGCAAGTGGCGTGTGGTCGTTGCATTGTCTGTTGCCACCCGTGGGCGTGTGATATTGACAGGTTCCCCCGGATTTCCGGGTATATAGCCGTGCACTTAGCGCTAGTGAGCCCTAGTTTATCACCAATCGCCAAGCGTTGCCTTTATCCGCTTTTATTTTCAGTCTCGCGCCTCTGTCATTGTGTCAATGATTTCGTATCAATCAACAGGGCAGAAGCCTCCCAAGTCTCCAAAACCATGCGTGGTGGCTACCTTGAGTTTTGGTCGGCGGCATTACGAATTCCTCCACCAATTTCAACAACCCCTTTGTGTATGTCCTAGTCGATTTCTTTTGGTTGCTTTTTTTTTTCAAGCTTTTGGCTTTTGAGCCTCTGCCCTGACTTTTTTTTTTTATTTTTTTACCACTCTCCAGTTCTCAGCCTTGCAGACGCAAGGGGCAAACCCAGCCTGACAGAGAGGCAATGGCCTCCACAAACGCGGCGGCAGCAACAGGGTCCAGAGATGGCCTTTCGATACCCACTTCTCTGAGGGCAGCCACAGCAAGCCCCCGCAGCGGGCGCCTCGTCCGAGACTGGGCGTCGTCATTCATTGGGGCCCGGAGCCGGTCCCGGCACGATGTCGGCTCCGGCTCTGACGCCGACGCCGGCCCCGGCGTCGGGATTGGATCCGGCTTTGCCCCTGCGACGGCCACGGCGGACGCGGACGCGGACGCGGAGGAGGTGGTTGTGCCGTTGCGACCAAAGCGCACGTCCTCTAGCTGGTGGAAGGTCCACCTCTTCCGCGGCATGGTAAACGACCTCCGCCAGCGCACCCCATACTATATCAGCGACTGGACCGATGCCTGGAATTACAGGGTCGTGCCGGCCACCGTCTACATGTATTATGCCAAGTGAGCTCTAGCCCCGAGACGGAATCACTTGTTTTACCTCGGGGATGTGTCGCTAAATTAGCTTTCTCTCGCAAAGCATCCTGCCGGCTCTGGCCTTCTCACTCGACATGATCACTAAGACGAACATGCAATACGGCGTCAACGAGGTCTTGCTGGCGTCGGTCCTCGGCGCTGTTGTATTCTCCCTAGCGGCGTGCCAGCCCTTGGTTATTGTTGGTGTTACCGGGCCTATCACCGTGTTCAACTAGTACGTATTTACATTCTTGCTGTGCAAGCAAGCGACATGGTGCCGTGTGACGTTATGGCTAACTGGTCATCAAGCACTGTCTACGACATCATGACGCCAACCGGCACTAACTATCTTGCTTTCATGTGCTGGATCGGACTGTGAGTGTCCCCCCCCCCCCTTTACACGTACCATCATGCTCTGTTCTCACTCCTACGACAGGTGGTCCCTCGTCTTCCACTGGATTCTCGCCATCACGAACTCCTGCAACTGGCTCCGTTACGTGACGAGGTTTCCATGCGACATCTTTGGCTTCTACGTCGCCTTCATCTACCTGCAAAAGGGCATTCAGGTACTGGAGCGCCTCGGCGACGACGAACCCTTCTACCTGTCCATCGTCGTGGCTCTCCTCGTCTTTGCCGTCGCCTACATATGTGGCGAACTCGGCCGCAGTAGCTTGTTCAAGCACCCCGTGCGCGTCTTTTTCAAGGATTACGGGACCCCCCTTACTGTTGTTTTCTTTACCGGCTTCGTCCACATGGGCAAGTTGAAAGGTGTCCCGCTGGAGAACCTACCTACGAGCACCGCTTTCTTACCTACGGCCGCGCGCGGTTGGTTCATCAGGTTCTGGGAAATCCGGACCGCCGATATCTTCCTGGCCATCCCGTTCGCCATCCTGCTGACTGTCCTCTTCTGGTTCGACCACAATGGTATGTCGATGCCCGCATGCTAAAGAGACGACCAAGTCAGTTGCCATTCTAACCTTACCATTGCCTAGTATCATCACTCATCGCCCAGGGCACCGAGTTTCCGCTGAAGAAGCCGGCGGGCTTCCACTGGGACCTCTTCCTCCTCGGCCTCACCACGGGTGTAGGCGGCCTTCTCGGGCTCCCCTTCCCCAACGGCCTGATTCCCCAAGCCCCCTTCCACACCGAGTCGCTCTGCGTGATCGAGATCGTCGCCGACACGGACGAGAGCGGCGAATCTAAAGGGCACTACGAGGCCAAGGCGACCCACGTCGTTGAGCAGCGCGTGTCCAACCTGGCACAAGGACTGCTCACCCTCGGTACCATGTCAGGCCCCCTCCTCGTCGTCCTGCACTTGATCCCGCAGGGCGTCCTGGCCGGCCTCTTCTTCATCATGGGGGTCCAGGCCCTCGAGGCCAACGGCATCACGGCCAAGCTTGTATTCCTCGCCCGCGACGTCGCCCTCACCCCCGCCGGACACCCCCTCAAGCAGGTCGAGCGCCGGCTCGCCATCTGGCTCTTCGTTGCCATCGAGCTCGCCGGCTTCGGTGCCACCTTCGCCATCACACAGACCGTCGCCGCCGTCGGCTTCCCCGTCTTCATCCTCGTCCTCATCCCCGTGCGCGCCCTCCTGTTGCCGCGCTGGCTGAGCCCCCAGGAGCTCGCCGTGCTGGACGCCCCCACCGCGAGCCCCTTCACCATGGAGAGCGTCGGCGGGCAGCACGATGCGTTGGCGTCGGCGAGCGACGTCTCGGATGCCCCCGAAGGCGGTGATTCCGATCGAAAAGGGCCGCTGCCGTCTGGGGGAGGTCTGTTCTGGAGTACCGAGGCCAGCACCGCTGCGCAGAGCATGAGGAGGAGGAGGAGCGCCGAGGAGCTTGCCGAGTTGGGGGAGAGCGGGAGTGCGGCGAGGCGGAGGGGGAGTGCTGCTGAGAAAGGAGACGGCGAGAGTGCCGTGGAGATGCAGCAGGGGGTGAGTCGGAGAGGCCAGGCGAGTAGAGCATCAGAGAGTCGATAGGGGCGCGTGAGGACTTTCACGTTGTGTTGGCAATTGCCTTGTTAAATACGCAAAGCGCATTCTGGATAGAGCAAAAACATATACACTTAATATGATGGTATCAGACAAAGAAAGGGGTGATATGCTTCTCGGGCCGTTGTAGAGTGCATCTTGAGGATTTCCATACACAATAGTTCCCATGACCAAGGTAGTGAAGCCACGTTGGTGCCGACGGCGATACGAGCCAATATCGTAGATCTCGGCCTTCGTCTAGAGGTAACAAGACAGCCCGCATTCGACTCTGAATTACATTTCATTACCTATTATATCTAGTAGATAACTGTCTTTACGAAAGAAGTCTATATAGATGAGAAACACATTACTTATACTTTCGGGCCTATTTGCACCTCATGACGACGTTGATGCTGACACTGATGAATTATGAGATGATGAAAAATCTGGAGAGAAACATCTAAAACATCTATCTCGACATTGCACCAGCGTTTCGCCTTTATTGCAAAAGCACCAACAGGCATGTCTAGACAGGGACAGGGAGCAAGATAGACAGCAAGAGAGCCCTTTCCTCCTTTATCCGCACCCATCACCTGGCGGAACCGCGGGCGATTTGTGATCTGGCAATAAAGGGCTTGATTAAAGCCATATGGCCCTGCTCAGTTTGCCCTCATCTATGAAAATCAGCTTTAGATGAGCCAGTAAAGTCGACCCGGCGTGATCTTTCATTGTGCTTGTAGATTTCTCACTCCGGCGCGCTGAATCAACTCTCGAGTTAGATGAAGAGAAAGCAAACCCCGTAGAGTGCCTTTTTCTACTTTTCCTGACCTTCGTTCGATGGATCGAGAAGAACATAAAGGGGCTTGGTTCCCCCCCGTCTGCGAGAAGTTGGATGCAGGAGGAAAACTTTTGTCGATGTTGCCACTTTTTCCAGCGGTCCCCCAGCATCGGCCGGAGGGGGCCGTGACAGACATGATGCCCACTGCCGCTATTTGCCTCGCCGAAGCCAGCCTCGATCACCAACCGAAAGAACTGCAACCTTCAACCATCATACCAGCCACCGGCAGCCATGGCGGAGCAGGGCAGAGCGGGTTGACCTGACGGTACTTTGTGGTCGACCGTTTTTCGAACGGTAGTTGAGATGGACAAAGTGGCGGTGGAGAATATGAAGTCCTGCCTACAGCTTTGCCGGCCGACCCTCCGGACTGGATACACCTTCTCCCCGCTCACTTGCATTAACAGCCGCCTGGAGCGATCTGGTCCCCACGGACCATTCTCGAGCAGGGGATCAAAGGAACGACCAAGCAGAGCGGCCCTTGTGGATCGACATGTCATCCCAGTACACCAATGTCGAGAAACTTCCCCGCCGAATACACCAAGACCCCGGACTGAGGGGAGCGGTTGGCGCTGGAGATTCGGCTGATCTGACTGATTCAAACCCTGTCACTGTCTGAACTCGGGCGCGGCCTCCAACCTGGCGCCTGTTGGTGGTTGTGGGTCGTGCAGCTTATCGCTCAGAGAATGGCAGCCAACCCAGCCACAGCAACGACATCGCTGATATTAACCAACATGGGGTGTTTGCTGCGGTATTCCCAGGACAGTTCGACGACAGCAGGGTTCTCAAGCAAACGCACGATGCAGACGACTGAAAACATGGTGTTTGGGACGGGCGATCTAGGACCTCTCGGAATCAAACGCAAAATCCCAAGCAGGCAGGTGGACAGTAGTGAGCAGCATGAAGCCGCAGACCTCGCCAGCTCGCGCGCAAAAAAAGAAGAAAAAGATACGATCTTGCAGTGAACCCCCGCCCCCGTCGAGCATATCACCGAGTGTCGTCGATATTGGATTTGCGGCACTTATTGATCGGATCCATCACGAGTCTCGCAATCATGTGCTTCTCTAAGAACGGGTGTTGTGCGTGAGATTCGCGGCGCGGTGATGAATTGAGCCGATGCATGCGGCATGCCAGTCATCGAGGCGAGAGAGGGGAGTTAACTTGATGGTGAAGGCGTGGACTCCGACCAGGATACTCCATCACACCTGCGTCCCTTTCCTAGCACAACCCTGTCGGCCCACCCTAAAAGGTAGGTCAAAGGCGCCCAAGACACCATCAAGCAGCATCTTCTCTACCTCGATGTCAGATTTGACGGCTGCCGGGTGGCACATGGGTGATGGAGGAGCTCCACTCCGCCGAGCTTCCCCCCTAGCGCACACACTAGAAGGCCGGGAGATAGATTGAAAAGGCGACTGAGCGCAAGGGCTAGCAGATAGAAGATGGTGATTGCCAACAACCAGCAGCAGCAGGATAAGCCGCAGCACAGGTCGAACTCAGGCAATAGGGCTCGCCAGCGGGGCCAAGAGATGCTGAACTGTCGGGGTTGGTCCTCTCGAGGGAGCTCGCCTCCCTCCGAAAAGGCACAGCTAATTTAGCCAAAAGCACAGTAGATTGAGCGGGAAGTCTGCCATAGCGCTCAACCAGGTCATGGGAGAGGCAAGAAGCATGCCAGCCAGGAAATGCCAGAAAAGCCAGGAACTGCTCCCCCCCTTCCCCCCCATGAGCTCTGCGGCGTCAGCGAGGGCCATGTAAAAAAGAAGGGGGGAAACGGGGAGAGAGACAGAGCGGTTCCCCGGATACTCGCCTCTCGCCTACGAAAAGGCCTCCTGAAATGGCCTTTTCGGCTCGTAAATAATGTCCGCGATTGGATCGTCTTCATTCAGGTACGCCTGCAACGCCTGTAATGCCTAGCAACGCCTGCCGGGTACTCCTTTCGCCTACAGACGTATGGAGACGCTACCGTCGTTTTTTTTTCTTTTTCTTTTCATGTTGGTAGTCCCACTTGGCTGCTGCGCTCACCTAGCTAGGGCGTTGTCCCTTTATATGTGGCAGCAGCGTCGAGAGTAGTTACCAATTGCTACGCCCTTCCGCCGCCAGAGCAACATTGGGACGCCATACATGATTGGCTGAGAGCGAGAGGGAGGAGGTCGGCCCTAGGAAACATAGAGGTGTAGATCGAGGTGTGGACAGGTGTGGACAGGTGTGGACACTGCCCGGTTAGAGGGTGGGTGGACAGAGGGATGGATTGTTGCATTGGTGGGAAGGGTCGAGGCAAGGCACGGCTTGACCGGAGTGAGACAGTGAGCGAGAGTTCCCATTTGGCGGCAAGGCTCAGTCCGCACTTAGACGGGACGTCCCCAGTTGGTCTGTGCACAGTATTCCTGGCCTCAGGTATCCGTACCGCCCAGTATGTCAATTTTTGTATGGATGTACTCCGTACATTAACCACATCCATCTTGGCCCGTGCGAGCCAGCATCCAGTCCCTCTTGTAGTCACCTCCTTTCTACCCCTAGATTTTGCGCTCGATAGCCGTGCCTTCCACATCACAGTCCCTATCTTCGCGTACATGCGCAAATTCAGCATTTACCAATAGTCTGCTCCTTCCTCCCACTCACGGCTTTGACAGCTCGGACGACTGACGAGCCGACATTCTCGCGCAGAACGGGAGCTCGCATGTCACTTGATCCTCGTCTGTTAGACTGTCTCAACCCTCGACCGGCTCCATGCAGTAGCCAACGTAGCTGTCCCTCTCCGCTGTTACATTCTACCTCTTTTCTCTGCTCTTCACTGCTGCCTGGCTACGGAACATCGGACAAGTCAAGCGTGCCGCTCCGACATCTCTCAGCCGCCGGCCATGTTCCTCGGCTCTATCATCAACTCGAAAAAAGCTCCATCATTACCAGTCATGGTCTGATCCTAGGATCCTGTGAGAGCCGGGGTCTAGGAAACGAAGGCTCCGACATGATGTAGACTTGTGGCTCGCGGTAGTACCGCCGGAGTCTTTGAATGCTGGAAGCCGATGACCGGCACCTTGAGCAACGCTCTGCAGTCCCATCCATTGCCCGATTTGGACTGAGGTATGACGTCCTATTCGGGTGTGAAGGGGTGGGCTGCTACTCGGTGCACGAGACATGCCATCCGCGGACCCCTACGCAGTGGCGCCTATGCAGTTCACCACCCTCTGCGGCCCCCCCCCCCCCAAATAGCCCGCCCTCTGCCCATTGAGGGTCGTCGCTTGCGCTCGGGAAGGAGAGGTGCGAGGTGCGTCCCAGCTTCTCGATCGCCCACTTGCCTGCCGCCCGACACGAGCTTTTGCCTTGGCAACCTCGACCGTTTTCTCCCCAGCAGTGTGATGCACATACAGCTAAAGGGGCGAGGAGAGGGGGGCCGGCTCTCTGCGAGAGGGCTCCTCCGCCCACACCTCAGTGTCAGCCACACCATCTTTCACCCACACCCACAGCTCCCTCGTTCCGCTTTTGTTGAAAGGGCAAGCACATGCAGAGACAGTCGGTGCCACGGCCCACTAGTGGTTAGCATCGTGCTTTGATCACCCCGTACAGCATGCCGTGCACTTGCAGGCAGTCAGCATGCAGAGGCAATAATGTCAACGAAGCTGGCAGGGAGGTAACATTGACACCCACCAACCCATGCAATGTTCGGCCGCAAAGGCAGCTCTTGTGGGGTGGTCGGCTGGCATCGAGGTTGCAAAGCTGCCAGTAGGCTGAGAAGGCCTTGTGCGGCCGCCTCCCCTCCCGCACCTCGACTCCCTCCCAACCACCATAACGGCCGCAGTTCTTTCGACTCGTTTCCCGGGGCAGACACCTGCTGGCCGCATCCAACAGGCTCTGTTCCGATAAGGTCATATGGAATGCACGATAGCGCTGGCATCACACACAGTTACTTCCTAGGACTAGACACCACGTACGTGGGCCAACCCCCAACTTAGTTTTAGAGTAGTTACACGGGCAAGCCAACGGCTTGCAGGCACGTCTTTGTCACCCACGGCGTAGAGCAGCGACAAACCTGCATGGCAATGCCTGCATGGGAGGCTACGCACGGTGCCGACACGGAATTGACTTTGTTGATTCAGTTACCCCTGTCCCGAGTAAGTCAAGCCCAGGAGAACTTGCACCGCGTCTGACAGAATAGCTATTCCTCACCCCATTACACCCAGCCCCTAGCCCCTAGGCCTCTGTTGCCCGTGCGGTATACTCAACAGCAACAGCCCTTTGGATCCTAAGGTTGAGTTGCGAGGCCGTGAGGGGGCGTCCGAGAGCCATACGACGGACGTGTAGCGAAGCAGATGAACCGGCAATTGCCTGAAAGCTTTCCCCAGATTCTTAATCGCCAACAACGCCTCACTGGTATATTAAGCGACGATGGGTGTAGTCGGTCATATGAGTTGGGGTCGAATGCGCCTGACGTAGCAGCACGCCAAAGCAAAAGTCTCGCTACAACATCTAGCTATACCCGCGAATCTTCTTTTCTCCCAAAGATGCACCAATGAGACGCGAATCCAGCGTTCCATTCCGCAGCAATCAATGGCGCACGTTTTCCTTTTCAATCTCTATATTTTCCGATCAAGTTCTGCCCCCAGATTCGGGACGACCCAATTGGAATACGGGGGAGTAGGGCGATCTCGCCCGCCGTTTCAAGCCAGTAGGATACAACGCTAGATGACAAGACACTGGTATCGTGGAAAAGGGGGCCCGGGATAGTGGGGGGAGGGGGGTACAAAGAGAGAACAACTTCCAAGGCAATACCAGCGACCACAAAAGCCGTTACTCCAATGCAACGCCGTCGCTGCGCTTCGGCGGCCGCGATGGCACGCGATGGCACGCGATGGCATGCCTGGTTGCCAAGTTCCCAACGAGGAAGCCTTCCAGATGCCCGCCGAACATGTCCCGTGTGTCTTTCGGCAAGCATAATAGATAAGTGTCTATGCCAAGCCTACCATCACCACCACTCACGTACTTTGCTTCGTGCTCCGCCCTCAACACCCGGGTCCTTTAAGCTTCAGGCGCGGTTCGATCGATGATCTAGAAGATTGCGTGTATCCAGACTGGGGGTTTTCATATTACTGTCCTTGCATTAGGGGGCTGGCATCATGGCGCAACAGCCACTCACTACCTTGGCCATGTTTTGTGTACAAGCTCTCTAACGGACCAGAAAACGGGGCTTTGGCCCCGTGGCCTCAGGCGCGGGCCGTCCACCGAGATGAAGCCGTGCTGGCCGCTGGCCAACCAAAAAGCTGCAATGGCTCCCGTCTTTACTCACACAACCGACATACCTGTATTCGCTCTTGAACATGTTACAACTTGCCTCTTTTCTGCCCTCATGAGCCCGAGCAATCGGCCGAGATTGGCCACTTCCTATTCATGCTGTCCCCTCGATGGCGACAAGAGTGTGGGCGGGAAAGGGGAAAGCATCAAGTTTGAAAAGGAGGGCGTGGTGGCAAAGGAAGGTGGGATTTCACCCAAAGTAAAGGCTCAGACTCTCTGCTTCGCCCTCCTGCGCTGTGTTGCAGGGCCGGTTGGAACAGCGATGTATCCCAGCCGGCAAATAAGAACACCCACGGAGGGAGCAAGGAGAGAAAACGTTGCTGAAACGACGCCAAAATGACACTAATAAGTCCCGGATTTGTAGGAATGGTGTAGCTGATTCTGGCTATCGGCATACGTTTTCATTGCACGCATTGATCTTTGCCAATGTAAAGTGACCGGGGGCCAGGAGCCTGCTATGTCGTCAACGGGGGCGGTCAGGGCATCCGGAGATCTGCTCCTGACATGGTGTGTTTGGATAGGTGCCGAGAAAAAGGCATCCATGGCCTCGTGAGCGCCACGCCTGCGGCATGCCATCCCGCCCGTTTGAACCAAAGCCAAAGCCCACTGCTACCTCATAATCCATCCTCCAACAGCATGCGCCGCTTCTTCCGAAGGGCAGCCTGTCCATGCAAGCTACTATCTGAGGAACTGTTGTAAGAAATGGTATATTGGGTTGGAAACGACTTATTTTTTCGGTTTATGTACATACAGGGGGGCAATGATTGGGAGAGAAAGATGGAAGTCAGCTCGTCCGCCCCCTCGGTCACGAAACCTCGCTGGTGATGCCAGCCAATTCTCCGCGGGATATCAAAAAGACCGATTTGCAGGCGTCGCCACTGCCTCACACCCCATCCTAGAGGTGCGCCCTCGGCTGCAAAGTAAACGGGCTGGCAATATTCACGCAGTTGGCCTAGGAAAAGCCATACATCTTCCTATCCATCGTTAATTGACCGCCCCCGTTGCAATTGTATCAAACTGTATTGTACCAGCGCAAATCAGATTTCCACTCCTGGGTTTCATTATGGTGAGATGGGAAAAAAAAAACAGAAACATCATTTCCAATCTGGTCTCCTATCCGTTCATCCATAGCTCCCAAATGCCAGCATGTAATTCGAACTTGGTATCCCTTTCCGACCGACCCTACACCGTAGACACCGTATGATTGATAGAGAAGGCAGCACCAAAACCCAAAAGCAAGAATAATGAAAAACGTCGGCCCACGCGGTGTACCATTTGCCAGTTCACACTGGAAGTAACAAGACTCAGACAAGCTGGGGAAGAATAGGACGGCCGGTTAGAAAGATTGCCAATATATGGTATATAGTAACACAACAAATACAAACAATATGTTTGGGTATTGGTCCTTGAAATAACAACAAACAGAGGCATATTCCGGAGTAACAGAGCCGGCGGCATTTAGAATTGTAAAGCAAAACCCATTTCATAAGGTAGTCATACGGTCTCATCGCGTCGAAGACAGCGCCCAGTTTCCTTCCCCCCTTTTTTCAGATTCCAGTGTGTTGTGTGTGTGTTTGGGTATAGTTTGTGTAAAGTATCAATTTTTGTTCGTCGTACTCGTCATGTCGTGCTGCCATAGGCGTTTGATGTTGTGTTGGTAGTAGAAGAGGCCCCCGTAAAACTGCGCTTGCGTTTCAAACCAAGATGATCCTGGGAGTAGTCATCATTACGCTCTCCCGAGTTTTGGTTCTGGCCCAGGCCTATGGGGCCACCCCCAAATGTATCCCTCATGGGAGTTCGAGTGCTTGAGTTGTTCATACTGGCTTGGAATGCCTGGGAGAAGTCGTTGGGCGGTGCGATAGGGGCGCTCATCTGAGGCATGGAATAATCGGCGCCCGAGGACCTAAACCCCGGCGTTCTAGGTAGGGAAAAGTCAACGGGCGCGGTAAGCGGGGCCGAGGGGAAGCTTGCTGTGTAGCTGGAAGAGACACCGCCTAGCTGTGATGTCGACGGTGTCCGAGGGCCTCCTGGCGAGTGAGCAGTTGACTGCTGATTATTCGATCCCACGCCAGACCGGTACTGGTTCCGGAGGTCAAGCATGAGCGGCAGCGAGGCCGACGCGGCCCGCAGACGCGAGCCCCGCTGCTGATTTGGTTGCAGGCTAGAAGATTGGAAGTTTGGATAGTTCATGTGGGTTGGGGATTGGAGGGTCGAGCCTGTATTTCCTCTGTGCTTAGTATATTGTTGTGGCTCCAGCATGGAAATTCTGCTTCGATGGGACTCACCAGAGTAGTTGCTCGAATCGTAGCCGCCAAGACCGCCCGCCGATGAACCACTCATCTGGTCCTGGGGATACATGCCTGGCTGTCGGCCACCCATCTGGGGCGAGTTTCCGCCATGGTAAGTCGTGTAGTCAATCGAGTCGCCTTTCCAAGACATGCTCGATCGTAGCGGAGATTGGAGAGTATCGGAGCGTGACCTGTTCATCGTCTCCCGAAGTTGGAGAGGCTGCAGAGGCCGTATTTGCTGTCGTGAATGATGGCTGTGCATCTGCATACCAGAGTCAAGGCTTGGTTGACGTGCAAACGGATTCGACGTCGACCTAGGCCCAGCGCTGAGGGGCCCAGGAGAGAGGTGGCTCGAGTAGCCATAACGGTCGCCTGAGGAAGGCGACATGGGAGATAGGATATCCGACGTGCTGAGCGTGGTCGACGGATTGAAGGCGATGCTGCCAAAGGCAGGGCTGAGGCCGGTTGGTGAGAGATGGTCGTCACCCTCTTGCCGTCGCACATCTACCATGAGGGGGCGCATCATATGGTCTGCGTAAGATGAGCCGCCAAAATCCACTGGCGATGTCATGGGCGTCCCGAGCCCGTGAACAGCACCATAGGGAGAGTGGAGCGCTTGCACGTTATCGAAGTCATCCGGGACTGCCCTCATCTTGATCATGCGATCGCGATCGTCGGCTGTCAGACGCTTGATCTTGGCCCGCCTATTTTGTTATCAGCAAATTTGTTCCTCCATCGACAATCGGAAAAGCGTACCTGTTTTGGAACCACACCTGAACCTGTCGAGGGCTAAGTCCCGGAATCTCCCGCGACAGCCGCTCCCGGTGTGCTGCGTCGGGATGTGGTTGCTTTGCGAACTCGCTCATCAGAAACCGTGTCTGCTGGTGGGTGAGTCTGAAGACGGTTAGCCACACCATTCACCTTCTTTGGCATCCAATTCTTACCTAAAGCGCTTCATCTTCCGCCGCTGGGCAGTCCTTTCGGCTGCAGTTTGGGGCTGACTTGGCGCATCCCCTTCACCTTCGCCCTCAATCATCTCTTCATCATCAAGGACGTCCTCTTCTTCCTCCTTGACACTGCTCTGCACTTCGTTCACTGGCTGGCTTGGAGGGACCTCAGATCCCTGGCCTGTTGAAGAGCCGGAGCTAAGAGGGTTGGACGTGATCGAGACGCCTGGCGTCTCTGTAGAAACCAGAGACTCTTCATGGACTGACGCGGTCTCGACTGCCTTGGCGGCGTACTGCTCTCCTTGGTTTTCTGGCTGTTCCGGAATCGGTGATTGCTGTTTTGGCTGGCGCAAGCCCAAGGGGTCTAGGCGATGCCCGAGTGGCGAGCCCTCCTGCTTCGGTTCAATCTCCAAGGGGTTGCTGGGCGCAGCCACGGTTCGGGGCTGCGCTTGCGAGTCTGCGTTCTCCGTCGAGCTTGTCACATGGTCGTATGATTGCGAGAAGAGGTTATTGTCTCCTGGCGGGAGAAATGAGTACTGACCCTGCCAGTCTGGCTGCGTCACGGAGTCGAAATGGTTCGACATGCGTAGGCTCTCCGTGGACTTGTGGAAAGGGGTCTCAAACTTGCTGATGGACCAAGGACTCTGCTCCGTAGCGCTTTGCCTGGAAACAAGCATTGGAATGAGCGGTTGGCCTTTGGTTTAGAATAGGGGGTTCCGTCTTGGTTGGGATAAACAGCTACTCGCCCTAGCTGCGCGGTCGGTATTGTAGAGGGCGAAAGACAAGTATATAACGAAGGCGAGGAGGCGAATTTCGAGCGGGCGCCCAAGTTGCTTCAGAGCACAAGAAGACAAGAGTATGCAAACACAGATCGCAACTCCAGGTGGGCAGATCTTGTACCCTTGGAGCTCCAAATCTGGTTCGTGGTGATCTCTGCCCAGTAGATCCTGTCGCCGGAGACTGGTAAAGGTCTGCAGAATATCGACAGAAAGGGGCGGCCGTCGAGAACTGTCGTCACTAAACTTTGGAGGGGAGCCCTTGAGTGTTTCCTGTTCACTTCTCCGAGGTTTCCTGCAGATCAAACCAGATGGATGCTTCGGGGAGAGCAGCAAGGCAGTGGGATCGAGTGAAAATTCCTCGGGTCTATGTGCGATGCGCGTCGTACCAGGAGATCAGGCCCACCAGTTAAAACGGAGATCAGACGGGGCCACCGTAGTCGTCAGGGTGGGAAAGTTGCCAGGTTTGAGTAATAGCCCACTAATGTACCAACAGTGTTGTTGGGCCAGGTCCTTTTTCCACCTTGGTGGGTTTGATCGTGGGTGAAGGAGTCCTGGCTAGGGTTGACGCAATAAGAAGACTGTGCCTTTGCCTTTGAGTGCCGGAGGTAGGAGCACGTCTTGTACAAATTTGAGGGTGTCAAACGATGCTCGGCGGGACCCTTCTACTGCGAGGTCCTCTTGGGTAGCGGGCTGGGTCCAGGAGCTATGGCAGCTCTCGAGGGATGCCCGTAGTTGTAATAAAGCCGTTCCCCAGCACCCTGCTCTTAGGTAGGACAGAGGTAGAATTAATACCGGTGGAGGGCCCAGTCCACGCGGAGAAAATGTCGAGGCAGCATCCGAATACAGGACAGGGCCTGCACGGGCAACCGCAAGAATCGATGACAAGTGCGGTACCTGGTACCTGACAGCGGACGGTGGCTATAACGGCAGGTCTCCGGGGGCCTGGCTGGAAGGCTTCCTCGAATAGAGGCAAGCCGCAAGCTATGGGTCTGGGGGATAATAATATCGAGCTTCCCCAGAGCATGGGAGAGCTGAGCCACACCGTTTTCCCTTGCCTGTATTGTCTGGGGGAGGGTTGACACGAGCGATGGGGTATATCGAAGAACCTGGTTCTTAAAACTTTCGGCTGAATGGCTAATGCCGTGCCAGGACGGCGATGGAACCAACGAGGGCAACTGCCACTCAAAGGCAGGCTGAAAACGGTCAAGGAAACGCTCACGCCAAGACCAGCGAGCAAGCAGTGAGGAGGACCGCTAGACAGGCGAAGGGGAAAGGCTGCGGCAAGCGCTGTTGTAGCCCGGCATAGGGTTGCTAGGACGCACGCATGCATGGAGCTGGAAAAGACGAGAGGTAGGCGAGACTGTGTTGGACCAATGGGGCCAGCGCAAACATCCGACACCCACGGGGACGAGACAAGGTCGTTGAACAGCGGGCTGCGGGCACGCACCTGTGGGCACTGCAAAAGCATTCCAGGTCTCCCTGTAGGGAGACACTCATCTCACTGTCTTACCGTGTAGTGCGGACGTAGACGAAGTCGACTGGGGGCATGCTAGAACTAGCGTTGGCAGAAAGCCGCACCACGAGGCCGGAAGACGTTCGTAGGGTGTGAGGAAAGGTACAGAACGTGCATGGCATCTCGGCTGGAGCGTTTGTGGGTGGCTGATTGGCCCCATCAACACATAAGATCTGGGTCGACTACACGGAGGGGAAGCATGACCGTTTCGAGGCACTCTCTCACTTGTTCCTCCTCTAGCCAATTGCGGACACCACTGACCAAAATCCCCAGGGTTGTGCGGTGCTTGCTTCTTGTTTTGCGGGGAGGGGGGGGCAAGAGAGAGCCAGGGGAGGGGAGGTCACTGAGGTGTGATCTAAGGGGGTGAATGCAAATCGGATCACGAAGCGATGGGGGGACTGGAATAAGCTGCGGATTAGGACGCAACGAGGACTGGCTGCTCCCATGAAATTGGGGCAGCAGTCGCTCGAAGCGGGATATCTAGGCTGGGAGAGGTGGGAGGCAGGCATCTGTGATGGTCAACCCTGGCAAGTTGGGTGGTGGGTGGCGGCAGGGGACGGTGGGAAGATCACTGATGGGCAGATCTCTTTCTTTGCCGACATCTGAGCCGGGGGGGGGGGGGGGGGGAGGAGAGGGGAATGGGGGGGATTGGGGGTGCTGCTTGAGGTTGACGGACAGCAGCCCAACGTGTTGCTGTTCTGCGTGAACAACCAGACATGGCAAGCAGGTGTACATGTGGATGGGCCTCGCACCCAGCTCTTGCGCCCTCACAGAGCACAAGATTTAGCCTGGGAGGACAGGCTTGCATCGAGTGATTTTGCACACTGTTCGTGTTGAGCTGGTCGAATCCTCTCGCGAGCGCGAAGGAGAGAGGGGAAGAGAGGTGTAGTTTGAACCGTGCGCCCCTGGCTCTGTGGTGTATCGCCGAGTCCACAGCGGAGCAGGCGGCTGCGCCGTTTTGCGCTTAACGATCCTTGATGCGAGCCACATCCAACGGTCGCGCTCGACAGGGGGCGACAAGAGACGACATATCAAGCTGGCAGAATGGGTGGCCGAACTTGACGCGGACGCGGCATTTGTCATGTCTGGGCCGTGGCATCATTTCCCTGCCTCTTCCCCACGAGCGTCAATGCCGACGTGCTCAAGGATTCTGGGATTCTGGGATCCGGGGAACGGCCGCCATGACATCTCAGAAACAGGACCGGACGAGCAGTCGGGGCTTGTGGGAAGATGCGCCGAACAAGCCGTAGGCTGATGTGGTGTGCGACCTCGTGGACCGCATAGCAGGCTAGGCTTGGTGGGGTTTGGTGCAACTGTACGATGGGAAATACAGGAGGACTGTGGTAAGCGTGCGTGAGGCAAGGTGTCGTGCAGCCAGAGGGTTGCATCGAGCAGGGCAGCGACGCGAGCGAACGAGGAGGTGCGCTGCGCCAAAGAGCCCAGGGTAGTTGGGCTAGAAGGATGGCTCGCAACGGTGGAAGCTTCTTCGTCGCCTCGCTCCTAGGCGTGTCCCTATCCCTGACGCCAGATCCAGCGTCTGTGCATCGCCAAACCACTTTTCGCAGCAGAGGTGAGTACCCATGGACCGTTTCATCAAGGACTGGGGCTGCTTGCCATCTGGTTGCATCTGTTCACATCTGGTGAATGAGATTCAAGGAAACGTTCTTCGCGAGATGCCTCCCACACCCGAACCCCCAAACGGGACTGGACGACGGCCATCCGACTCGCCGCCGCCGCGTTAGACTGGGAATTGCGCAGGGCGATATGGCGTAGTGCCAGGAACGAGATCCCACCCGTCCAGGCTACTGGGCCTTGGTGGAGAAGGGAATTCCTCGATCTCGCCTGGCATATTCTAGTCATTTTCCACAACGGCGCGTCGTTGGCACTCGTGCAAGGGTGTCTTTGTGCAGGTATCCTACAGGCCGTCCAAGGGGGAGGAGGGGGGTAGCAAAGGCTAACAATGCCGTCCTTTTTTTCTTTCGCTTCTCGCGCGGCAAAACGCCGTCGTGGGATTTGTGGTCGGCCCGGCTGGGCAGTCAGGTCGAAAAGTCTCGATGGCGGCGTTTATACGGCCGACCTGTCTGGCAAATATCACAGGAGTGCGCCTCGTGGGCAAAACAACCCACGAGATGAAGAAGGGGCCAGCCACACTAGGCAAGCCGCCGTGCTCAAAGGGAGGATGCCGTGTACTGTGCGTCCGAGCAGCCATGCCATGTGTGCAAAGAACCAAGAGCAAGGTGCAGGGAAACAGATGCATCAAGCCGAGGTCGGCGCAATTAGGCGCAGACAGAGTCGACGATAATTCGTGCCTTCAACTGGCGAGATTTGATGGCTGCTGAAGTCCCTGTCCCGTCCTGGGTGCTCGAGACGCGGTGTCACAGCGGCTCCGAATGACACATTACCAAGAGGAGAGGGTAGAAGAGCGTCCCACGGCGTAAGCCAAATTCTGTGTCGAAACGTCCGCCGGAATACTTGCGCAGTCTCGCTGAGTCCGGCCCAGCTTGGAACTGCCATGGCATGGCGACCCAAAATTTATCACCGGCAGTGTGCGTTTTGGACGTAACTGCCGCCAAAAGTCTCTTTCAGTGGCAGCTTCTGCGGAGCCATCGAAGCGTCGACTAGGTGCCCGATTAGGAAGGTGCGCACCCTCACAGAATGTGTTCCATGGTTGAATCCAACTGCAGCGCATTACCACACAAGGCAGGTTTAAGGAGAGGGCCGCTAGGGCCGCCAGAGCAGGCAGGCAGAATGTGGCAGGAGCATCCGGCACAAACTGCTCCTCTTGTTCAGTTAGGTTGGTTTTGTGCAGGCCAAGCAACACCTGAGTACCGCTTGCGAGGGCGTTTCAATAAAATGGTCCCGTGGTTGAGCCACTGCAGCGCGATGGGAACTGGAATACTGATATTAGCTAGTGGTTTCATAACAGCAGATTGTTGCTGCAAAGACAGCCTGAGGCTATAATTTTGCGTAGGGTTGGGCGGATGCCATGATGTTGTCGCACGCTGTCATTTGCAAAAAAAAAAAAAAAAAAAAAAAAAAAAAAAAAACTGTCCTGGAGATTAAGGACCAGACAGTGTCAGATATGACAGTTTTGCTTGCGATGCTCTTTGCTGTGTAACACTTTCAGACGCAGCTACTCATACAGCAACTGACCATGGACGCGCTAACTTCGCAGCATATCGGCAACTACTTTGTATGGTAGCAAACGCACGCCTTTGGCCACCCACAAGAGCATTAAGCTCCAGACGACTCAGATTCACTTGTACACTGGTAGCAGCCGCAGTCATCGGGGGTCACCGGTATCATGAGGTTGCTCCGCCGTCTTGCCTACCAACTGCAGACTGCAGTCCTGCGTAGGCTCATGATCCATCCATTCGCTAAGAACGGAGGGATCGGGGAGCCGGGGGTAAAACGACCGAGGCTAGCAGGGCACTTACCTAGCTGAGGCGGGCAGAGACGGCCAGGGAGATCTGGCAGGTCGGCCGTCTGCTCATGCTGCACCTCGTCGACGATTAGGTTAGGTGCTTGCACACCCATTTCCCACCTTTCCAATACGGCTTAGCAGGATGCAACGGGGATTAGCAGCCGAACAAAGGTTGGCCTCCCTGGGCCCCGGGCGGCCCTGGAGTAGCGATTTAGATCTGGCGACCAGGTGCGCCCAGGACTCTCCCTGGAGCCCGGAGTACCTAGGTAGAGTATGCGGGAGCCGGATTTTTGGGTCATGGCTTCCGGTGTTCGGGCCGTCACTGTCGACGCTACCATTTCACGGCTTCTCCGGGTTCCTGATCGGTCTGATGTTGTTCAATTGAAGCTGGTGAACCAGGGAAATATGTTTTCGTGATTGTGTAGATCAGTACCGCAAAAGCAGATGCAAGGTGCTGCTTAAGGCAGCTACGTGCCTGGATGATGTTGTAGCGTACCGTCCGTAAATCTGGGACCGCGGGACCTGTTTCCCCATGAGCACAACGCGAAGTACCCCGTCGTGGACGAGAGGTCGTCCTGAGCTCTAGCAGTGGAGGATCGGGTGTGCCTTGCAGCAAGCTAACATGTAAGACCTAAAACCTGCGCCGCCCACGCCACAGCGCCCCTACCAAGCAGCCCGCCGGCTCCACGTCCGGCTGGAATCCACCATCCAAAGCACAGCAACCCGCCTGACGGGATGCTGGTGGTGGGTGGGATGGTGTGAGATAGTGAGACACTGAGGTGGCTCGTGCATCCTTGCCGTTTTCTGTGCCATCAGCCATCAGCCATCAATCAGCCATCAGAGTGAGCCATTAGCAATAACCAAATCCGCCGAGCGGCGCTGTCCAGTCATTGACAAGCCGCAACTTGTGAATTTCCGTGCCGATAACTCTCGCCGCATCTCACTCGACCCAACCTCGGACTGGCTGCCGCTGGGAAGCCCCTACTCCAGATTGCGTGGGTGCTGCGAACCCGGGTTTCTTTCTATCTTTAGAGGGCGAGCTGCTCTGCAGACAAACACGCTTCAGATTCCGCATTCCATCTCCACCACTTGCGAAGAGCGACACTTGCATCTGCTGCTATTCTAGGTGGGTTCTCATAGCTTTCGAGATTCTAACTCGTGTGTCTCGGGCTTGACGGATCTGGCAAACGGTCAGGGTTGAGCGCCCTCTCTGCCGTTTGTGTTGAACCCGAGGGGCAATGCTGGTCCGCTTGGAAAGGTAAACGGTGCACCCACGTGTTGTTTCATTGCAACCACAGCGCAGCCTGCGAAGGGCGAGAGGTGGCAGCCATGCTGCAACTCGTGCGTACGCATTGTCCTTCCGCATCCAGCTGCTGAGGCGGGCGGATGGGCATGTAGCCGTCCAGTGACGCATGGAATGGATTAGGGATTGGAGGACCGTCGTGAACGCCGGGAGGCGTATAAGGCTGAGGAGAGTCCTGAGACGAAGAACGTCTGGCGAGTGTGCTGCCTACTTTTCCCGACGGGATCTCCCACCTGGGATATTTCGTGTTCTTTGTTCGACGTTCTGCTATTCTCAGAACGCTGCACTACGCGCGCTGCGTCCCCGTCAAAGCCTTCAATCATCGCTCCTTCTTCCCTGTGTCTTTATCCCCGCGTTCGAGGCGAAACGTTGGCTGCAACCGCTGCACACCAGGCTGGATCTTGATGGCGCGTCTGGTCGCACACCTCCAGAATCCGCCGGCAAAGGGTCTCTCTCAACGACGGCTTGTCTAGCTACCCGTCTTTTTAATTACGAAAAGAGTCGCCGTCACCACCTTGCCAAGCCCTGACAAGTGTCTAGAACTGACAACTGACTGAGAGTTTGACGGGGCAGCCGCCGGCCGCTATTACCCAGCGTCACACAAACGCCCACCCTCTGTCCTGCCTGATGGCCAGCCCTCACCCAGTCACGCTTCCTGGGATGCACGCGTGCCTGCATCTGTGGACCACGGCGACAAGTTTGTGCAAGCAAGGGGATTCCAGGAACCCCTGAGACGGCGCCTCTTATTGAGCATGCAGCAATCCGCAATATTGTCCAATGGCTTGGTCTCCCAACCCTCTCATGGCTGTCTCCACGAGCCCAGCACGAGGGTAAGGGAACGGCACCAGATTTGGCGCAATTCAGACCTCATCAATTCAATATTGGCTGTCCGTGGAATGGGGAACGAAGCATGCTGGAAGCTTCAGCATTCCCAAATTCCCATCAATCTCCCCGCAACCCGTTCTGTGGTCTCTCAGCTGCGCAGCACCAGGGAGAACGGGCGACTTGATGCTCTCGATTCAGCCGCCACCTGTGTTGCCGACTGCCTCAGTTGCTCCAACCCGACCCGAACACAAATGGCTCTCGCTATTTCACTCTCCCTATCCTCGCCTTTCTTTCAAGTTCCCGACTCGGGTTGATCGAGTATTCCCTGGGTTAAGGGCCTGACTCGTGGAAAGCATTTGGCTGCTGGCCCTCGTCTTTCTTTTTCCGCATTTTCCCACGGAGCAGCAGATCATGCGCACGGGTCGATGAAAGAGGTAGTTCCCGTCCTCGGTTGTGGGAGCGCAGAACTGTGATTTTCCAACGCGTCTGGCACGCGGCTCTCCACCTTACGGAGACGGGCTTCCGTTTAGCAGCCCGCACCGCCAATGAAACCAGTCAAGTCGAGGTGACTCAGACAAAAGACACCCATTGACTACACGGGATATCTTGCGCCTGTCAATCATGATGTGTCGCTATCACCTAGAGCGCTGGCTTCAGCTATCTCGCGATAGTGCAGTACCTCCAAATCTTGGACATGCCGTGGCCAACCAAATCGGGCGGGTGTTTTGAATGTGCGACATCGTGCAGAGACAGTTGGGGTGTGCGGTGCGCGCAAACGGCAAGGTCAACAAACTGGGGGGGCTAGGCTGTTCGACAACACGGCTTCGTGTCAACGAGACCGTATTTCTGACACCTCTACACCTGTCGACATTGTCCCGCTGACTCCACCATTCAGACGTTGACGGCTAAAACCATCTGACCACTGGGGGTTCCTCATCGACTGGACCCAATATACACCGGCGTATTGTCAAGTACACGATAGGGCCGAACTGCACCGTCTCCAGCAGCTGTCCTCACCACAGGCCTGCCCGCCCGGCGCCAGGCATCATATTAATATCAACCCGTGCGGATTGCATAGCGCGAGCGCCCAAGTTGAGCGACTCGACGCGTCGATTCGCTAGCGAAGGCAAATCGTCGAGCGGTATTGGTGCGGTATAGTGACACCTTCGCACACCTCCATCGCAACGGAATTCTGATGCGTCTCTCTTGCAGGTAGCGCACAATCCGGTTGGGTTTCCCAAGAGCATGGTGGCACGAGGTTCGAAGGCCAGGTGGATCTATATCTCAGGGTGCTCCAGTGCATTGGACCTGCCTTTAGCGGAATAGTCGTTTGGCTTCGGCCTATCCCTTATCACCCACCCCTTCAGACAACAGGTTGCAGGATGGATCATAGTAGATCCCGCGATTTGACAACCGACGGCGGTGAGGCTGTCTTTGCTTGCCTAGATCCAAAGACGCATACCTCGCCATCAGGTCCACCAACGCACATGACTTGTGCTGCACGACGCGCAGCGTAGGAGCATGTACGAGCCGGTGCATTCGACCTCGGGGGCGTTGTAGCGGTGCGCCTGCATGAACGAAGGAACGATACTGATCGCCCGTGGCAAAAGCACGTGGAGCGGTGGTAGCCCGTCTCCAGGTTTAGTCACGGCGATCTGTTTAACCGTCCGCTCATGCTTTGCCAACTCAGAAGCCCCAGCCTCCTCCTCGGCACGAGCGACACGGCTTGTCTGGGGGCCGCTTAACATACGCTGAGCTGTAGCACTAAGAGTATCCTCGCGGCTGCTGCCTTTTTCTCCACACGATGCGAGACTCGAGAGCCGACGTCTGCCGCTGGAGAACGCATATGTATATCACAGATGGGAGACCGGCCGGCGAGCCAGCCCGTTACACGATCATGAGTTGAGACCCAAGCCACTCGAGTCCAGGAGGGGCATGCTGGGATTCGCTCGCTCGAAAGCGTCGAGAGAGCACGCACACACTTACCACCTACGGCCTATATTCATCATCCGAGTCCAGGTTGTCTTGACCACGGTACTACAAAATATGTCATGTCTGAGCCAACTAGCCGGGAACCCCGGCCACCAAGACATGGATCATAGGCACAAAGAACTTCTGCGCGACTTTTGCATCATGGCTTGTTTTCTAGTCACCCTTTGGCTATCCAAGATGTGGTCCTGGTGTCTCAAGCCACACTCGGCTTCCGGTCAGGCTTCTCTCTCTATTCTTAGGGAGGTAGTACCGCCCCCTATTGGCCGAGCGGCAGAAGCTGACAATGAGAAACCGGCGGATAAATAGCAGGCAGGACATAGTCTTTCTCTCTCCGTTCTGAGCGGTACGCATCTTGTCGTCGGCCTGCGAGAGTTGAGTCTCCGGATTCCGCCCCAGGCAGGATTTATATGCTCGGATTGGTCTGCTAGCCACCGTCCCCGATGATGGTGAGCCTATCAGTGTGGAGGTAATGCCCCCCTTGCTTGCAGTTTTTGCCTGCCACCTCTTTTTGCTTTCCCCTCGTGATCCGTAATCCAAGTTCCTGCTCCACCCTTCCGAGTAGAGCTCGCTCGTGCATGTGGCGGGCGAGTGGGGAAGCAACGTTCCTGAGCGAACTATGCCGTCTTGCGTCCTTCCTTGCATAGAGCATGGAGCTGGCGCAGGAACAAGGCGCGTCACCTTGCCAATTTTGGCATGCTCGATGAGCCGGGCTGCTTCCGTCTCGCGGGCTCTATCGCCCTGGCCCATCACCTTTTCTCTCCGATTCGTACGTGTTGCCCTTGTCAGCTGATGGGTCGGATGCTCGATATGCTTGGACGCCCCTCCCCCCCCCTCACCTCCCCCGCCCCGTTCGGGAAACAAGCTCTTTCGTTCCGTACGGATCATACCCGAGACCGTCATCGGGGGCGCCCAGACGTTGAATCCGTCCTTGTACTAACAACTTGCGAGTCTGGCCCTGACCCAGCACTCATTATACCTCTATATCACAGCTCACATTTTAGCCCCTCCGGCCTTGCGGAGGCCGCTTTGCCATTCGCACGCCCTGGCATGTTCCACGGCTGACTCTGTGGTCCCGGGCAGGGACGCATGCACCCTGTCCTGCTCTCTATAGATCCCGCCCGACCCCAGACGTGCCCGGCCTATGCACCTGTCTGGTTAATAAAAATATATTGACTGGTTCGTGCTTGGTGTCAAATATGGAGTTCACCATCTCCTCTAGTCGCGCTGCGACTGTAGTGACAGCTTTCTCTACTATACCCCTGTTTCGCGTCCCTGGTCCTTGTCCTGGTTGTTCTGCCACCATTGCATGATTGTCTCCATATCTCCTCCCCACGGCTCAAGCCCGACCTGTCAGGTGTCGCCCGTACCTTGTCGCTCGTCTACCTCTCCCCCCACAGTACTATCGCTTCCCCCTTCTTGGCCCGGTGGGGTTTGGGAGGCTGGTGACACAGAATCTTTGCGGCAACGCGCTATCTATCACACACGCCGCACCGTGGGAGCTCTTCCCGATGGATGGGATGATCCGGCTAGGATAAGCCCGAAGGGTCATCGACCAGTCTCCGTCATCTTCCCCTGCTGGGGCTGCTGATGCTCACGGGTTTTGGAATCCGACCTAGACCAGACCAAACTGGCGGACCGGATGTGCAGCAAAAGCGAGGGCAAGAGGATTCGGCCCCAGTAGCTCGTTTTGCCTTGCCCTGCTTTTCCTATTGTCGTGTTTTGGCCCCTCCTTCCTCTCCCCCTTCCTTCCCCACGGGGTGCAGCTGCCCGAGACCGGCATGGCCAGGGATGCATCAGGGCCAGATCAGGGCGAGCCGGTGTCTCCCCATGAACATGACATGGATTCTAGAGGTCGAGACCTTTACCCCTCTCTTCCGAGCAGGACGGGAGCGGGGATGTTGTTTAGGGATCTTGTGGTTTGGGTGCGTTGCTGAGTCACAAGGGAGCCGACACTGGGCTCGTTTTATCGATCCTGAAGGGGGGATACAGTCTTCGGCGGCGTCACATGACTGTTTATATGGTCATGAGTAGAGCGTCATGAATTTTGACATTAGATTCGAAAAGGGAAAAAATCTAGAGAACTTAGTAAATAGGTATAGTACTTTGATTTATTTCCGCACCTTGTTATACATAGATCGATTCTGCAAAGTTCGTACAGTATGGTTGTGCTATGACATGTGTTGATGCTCATTACCCTTATTCCACCCCCTCGACAGCCCTTATTTAAAATTTGCAACGCCGCATTTCTTCACTGACATCCTCAAACACGTGTCGACCACCCAGGCATCTGTCGTCTCATTCAAGAGTTTCCAAGCCACGCAGGTTGACATATTCGTCCTGTGGCAGCATAAGCAACTCAAACCTCTCCGAGACCGCGGGGACCCCGGGGATCGAGAATGTCATGTCTTCCATACAAAGCCAACATGATGGTATCTAGTAATCATAAAACCCCTTCCCACTCTTCTTCCCAAGCCAGCCGGCATCGACCATGTTGCGCAGGAGAATACTCGGCCTGTACTTGGAATCGCCAGTCTCCTCGTGCAGCACCTTCATGATGGCGAGGCACGTGTCGAGGCCAATAAAGTCGGCGAGCTGCAGCGGGCCCATGGGCACATTGGTACCGTTCTTCATGATAGCGTCGATCGAGTCCCGGTCGCCAACACTGGTATCAAGGCAAATGATAGCCTCGTTGATGTAGGGCATGAGGATGCGGTTGGCTAGGAAGCCGGGAGAGTCGGCCGAGACGGAGGCGATCTTGCCCATCCGCTGACAGAAGGCAACGGCGGCATCCAGAGTCTCCTTGCTGGTCTGAAGGCCGCTGATTATCTCGACGCCCTTCTGGATGGGGACGGGGTTCATGAAGTGGGTTGAGACTACACGGGAGCTGTTGGTTGTGTCTCTGGGGTCCTGGGTGGTGGAGGCAGCGATGCGGGTGATGGAGATGGAAGAGGTGTTGGTGGCCAGGATGGCGTGCTTGGGACATATTTGTGCCAGCTTGGAGAAGATGTCGAACTTGAGAGACGGGATCTCTGGCACGGCCTCGATCACAAAGTCGGCCTCAGACAAGTTCTCGATAGACGTGGTTGGCGTGAGCAACGCACGGGCGGCATCAGCTTGCTCCTGGGTGATGCGCTGCTTGGAGACATCCTTGGCAAGGAGCTTCTCTAAGAAAGAGGGTTTCAGTAAGGCTGCACCAAGGTGCACAGGAGACACACATCACCGACCTGCAAAGGTCATCCCCTTTTCAAGCGACTTTGGCGACGAGTCGACTAGCGTCACGGGCACCTGGGCTCTTTGGGCGGCAACGAGGGCAATTCCAAGCCCCTAAATGCAGCAAAAGGACGAATTAACGACCGCTTGCTCTCAGACGGACCAGAATCCAAGTTCCACGGCGTCTTTGGAAGGGAAAAGGCTCACCATCTGGCCCGCGCCAATGACACCCAGTCGCCGAACTTCGAGACTCCGCCGACATGTCGTGCTGAAGAGGCGCAATTGGCTTGGCAGCCGCAGGACGTACCTTGTTAGAGTAATAGAGGACATAATTGAGGGTATTCCAGATGCAATGGAGAAAGAAGGGGCTATGAAGGTCAGACTCGAGGTCGGGGCAAGGAGTCAAGTTACGACTCTGACGTTGCAAGTTGATGCTCGATGGATTCCATCGGCTAACCTCGGCATCCGCTCACTGCTGCTCTGCCCCTGGGGCGGGTGCCAAGTGGGGGCAGATCACATGCCGCAAGTGCGGCGTATGGTCCAATACGCAATGGGGCAATTAACAGTTGGCAACGCGATCGCGCCTGGACCGAAAGGCAGCTCGACGCGAAACGCGTCCCCCGCCAATTCAGTGCCAAGCGCCTCTTTCAAGTTATCACCACCCCATCACCGAAAATTCCCAACACGACACACCCAAGCCAATTGCTGCGAGACGAGCTTACCAAGACGCACATGTCGGAGCTGCTGTGTTAGCTGTGATATCTGTCAATAATGGAGGCCACAGAGGCTGTCAACGACGATGTGGTCCACCCCGAGGTGCGGGCGCACATCAACAGTCTAGTGTCTGCCGTGAGTACCAGCACCTAAATACAGCACCCCTCGCTTCTTCGCGGCTGACGTTCTTTGTTTGTAGCTGGGTGGCATGAGCGTGGATGACGATGAAGGCTATAAGCTTGGTGACGACGCCCTCGAGGTTCTGCGCGATCTGAAGAGATGGATTAGATTCTACGACGAAAAGACCAACCGAATGGATGTCGCCAGGTGTCTTGCCCATGCAAACATCGTCGGAGGTGATCTCTTACAAATTCTCGCGACATGGCCTCCAAACTGCGCCGACAACCGGTACAAGTCCCGTATCGCCTTGGCTTGTTTCGAGGTCATTGTGCCCCTGACCTGGCCCATCGAAAAGGACCGAGAGACCATGACTGTCAACCACCACCGTCATATGCCCGTTCTTCAGCTTGCCCAGCTGGGTTACAAGCGATCCATCATAAACTATGACGCCACCCCTATCCTGAGCACTGCTGTTAGGGTGGCCCTTCCGTCAATGGCTATGTCGATCGGCGACCGCACCCCAAGGGACCAAGGCATCATCAAGCTCATCCTTTTCTTCCTGAGGAATATCGCCATGATTAGCCCTCCTCCCGGTGTCAAGTACGATGGCGATGAGACTCAAGTCTCTCGATCTACACTGATCGACGCCTTCTCTTACCAAGACATATTCCTCACCTTGTTGACTATTGCTTCCAACATGGGCGACGACTTCCGGACCGAAGATGTGATAGTCATGGAGATTATCTTTCATCTCATCAAGCGAGTTGATTCCAGCAGGCTCTTTGTGAGCGAGAAGGAGGTAAACAGGGCGCATGTCGACGAACTTGCGGCCGCCATGAACAAGGAGGCTGCCATGCTGAGATTATACAATAAGAATGCCCCAACAAGGCACAGCCGCTTTGGCACCATGATCTGGGTGAAGCGGGAGAGTGGAAAACTATCGACAATAACTGGTCAAGACGCCTTGCTGGATCCAGCCGCGCGCGAGAGGAAAATGGATAAGAGCAAAACTTTCAAGCCACCACGAAAAACCAAAAAGGATGAGATGGAACCCAAGGATCTTGGTCCTCGAGTTACACTTGATGAGAGGGCCCGCCAGCAACTGGGATCATTCGTGTCCGATTTTCTAGACTCTGGCTTTAACCCTTTGTTTGGACACGTTAGGAAATCCCTGGACCGAGAGGCGCCACATGTGCTCGATGACCATAAAGGCCAGTTTTTCTACCTTACAGCCTGGTTTTTGGAAGCCGAACGAATGCGAAGGAAGTCGAAGCAAGGGGCCAAGCCTTCTCCGACCGACGACGACGTTGGAAGCTTCAACCTCGTCGCTGAGGTGCTAAACCAGCAGATGCTTATCACCTTGAATCGCTTCTTGGAACGCTCATACAGCGACAAGGATTGGCAGCTGTTAGCAGCTGTTATGCGGTGCTTGACCCAAATACTCCTCACTGTCCAAGAAATGTCAGACTTGGGGAACGACGAGGATGAGGAGATTGCCGACAACATTCTCAGTCGGCTTTTCTACGAAGAGACAACCCATGATGCGATAGCCAACATAGCACGGACATACAAGGACCAAGGATTTGAATATCTAGATGCATCCACCGATCTTGTACACACCTTTCTCCGCATCTTGGAGGCGTACTCAAAGCAGAACGTGGATTTGCAAGTTCGCTCTAGAAAGAGGACTCGGCGAAAGAAGAAGGCCTCCAAAACCGCTGATGGACAGGAAGAGAATGAAGATGTCGCTGACGCGGAAGATGACTCTGCCGACGACGAACGGAATGCCGAGAAAACAAGCCAGGAAAGAAAGTTTGACTTTAAGCGATTCGCAAACAGATTCGTCTCCCAGGGAGTGGTCGACGCCTTTATGGCTTTTACCAAGTTCTATCTAGACCTCAACGACTCGCAGCTGAAGCGTGCTCATCGCTACTTCTACAGGGTTGCCTTCAAACAGGATATGAGCGTTATGCTTTTCCGTCTTGACATCATCCACTTATTCTATAATATGATCAAAGGTCCTGAACCGTTAGACAAGAGTTCTGCTGTGTACAAGGATTGGGAGGAACTCGCCAAGCAGATCATCAAGAAGTGCGTGCGCAAGCTCGAGGAGCGGCCAGCTTTGTTCACCGAGATACTGTTTTCCAAGATCACCAGTACAGCTCACTACTTGGAGTATGGCCATGAGAAGCAAACCGTCTCGTCTAATCCTAGACCAGGCGCGGAGCTTGAGTTCAAACGAGACGTCGGCCATGATCAGCAAGTTGCCATCGCTGTTGGCGTTCTCATTGACAAGAGTCAAACCGAGTACCTGGGGTGGATAAAGAAGCAGCTCTCCAATGCTGCGAGCGAGCGGCTTGCCTGGGAGAATGCAGAGAAAGCCATGATCGAAGCCGGGAATCCCGACGGGGAAGCATCTGCTGATAGCTTCGAGGACGTCGTTCTCAAGGACGCACCTCACATAAGTAAGCAACCCCCCCCCCCCCCCCCCCTTCCCACGTATTATAGCAGGACTGACGTACATTTCTTCAAAGCCGTTCGTCCTGAGGATAACGCTTGTCGCACGGCAATGTTTAAGAATCCTCACCTCCGCTTGCTCATGAAGCTCGTGGGCATAGAACGACTGACTCCCAGCATGGATGAATCACCGGACTCGACATGGGTCATCCCCGGGGCCATCACTGCTGATGCACTCAGAGACTCTGTCGACTTGATCAATAAGGCCGAGTTTGACCCCCCAATTTTTGATGGCGAATCAGCCGAGGACCAGCTGCGTCGAAGGTCTGCAGCACGTAAACGGGCTGCGTATGATGATGATGATGATGATGACAACGGCGACCGTGATATCGATGCTCTGTTCCCCGTGGGTGGGCCAACTGCGAGAAAATCTACCGCAGAGGCGAGCCGGCCAAAGAAGCGGCTAAGGCAGCGCAAACGAGATAACAGTCAAGAAACTGAAGGTCCTACCGAGGAGGAGCTGAACGAAAAGGCTCGAGCCCGCCGGCAAAAGGAGCTCGAGAAGGCACGCAAGATCAAGAGCGACATGTACGTCCACGCAAGCGACGACGAGTCTGATGCCGAAAAGGACCGTGAGTTCTTTGCGCGCGAGCGGGCTAGGCAAGAGGCCAAGAATGCAAAGTTTGGGTTGCCTGGCAAGGGCTTGATCCCCGATGAGTCCAATGGCAATAGTGGCGAAGATGAGGCAACTCAAAAGAGCAACAAGCCGCAAAAGAAGCCGAAAAAGAGGACCTTGGAAGCCCTCTTAGGGAGCAGTGAGGATGACGACGACTCGAGCTCGTCATCTGAAACCTCAGCGCCACGCCCGTCTTCGAAGAGGAGGAAGAAGCCGGCCAAAAAATTAGTAGAGAGCAGTGACGACGACGACGTCACAGCCTCGACCCAGTCCAGCCATACTGCAACAGCAGACGACGGCCCCAAGTCAGACGTTGAGACGGAGACAGATAAGATGTCGCTGTCGTCTAGTCCTGGCCGGGCAGCTAATAGAGGTGGCAAGGCTCGACCTTTATCGAAGACAGTTGTAGAAGTGGAGAGGAGCAAGGGCGAGGATATGGGGGACGAGGATGAAGATGACGATTTAGTTGCCGCCCCCTTTAGGGCACGGCCGAGGGCAAAGGGGGGGTTCGTCATTGATAGTAGTGACGAGGAGTGATGCATGACGTCGAGCCCAGTTTCATTGCGCGGTGTTTCGGGTATTGGGGCTATCATGGCATGATACGACATAGGCATAGCGATTTAGGGAAAGGAAGATACACATTATTGCGATCCAAGTATGATTTTCGGAGCGGTTACTCGGGCTATTTTGATGTAAATGATATCCGCAACCGTGTATTCGCAAATGAAGAATTCAGTGTTAACGAAACAAAAGACTGCCACCATTGTTCGAAACCACCAGAACTGATCAAAGCCAAATTAAAACCTAAGAGAAGCAGAAACATCAACAACTGACCCAATATTAGCTCTGCTTCACGCAATGACACCCACCCTATTTTCAGCGAGTAGGAGGTAGTCAGGCATCTCCCCAGGACGCGAAGTAGCACCTCCAAAGCGCGAAGGTAAGGGTCGAGCCAAATCTACAGGATGCAAGACGAGGAAACAATTTTAAAAGCCAAGTGAAAGCTGAAATACACTATACATCACTAAGAAAGACAGTGTCAGAAAGTCAGGGCTGGGAAGTAAGGGCTGCTAACGGGGATATCGCGTCGAAATGGACGTTGCCGTGGAGTGTATGGCTGTAGAGATATACGACTGCTCGACCCGCAAGCGCGTATTCCGCCATGACCCGTTGCCCCCCGGGCAGACGATGCATGCCAACAGTGAGAATGACAGTGTACAGGTCAATACAGCACCGATAGCTCGTTCAACTGCTGCCATATCCAGGTTTTTTTTTCTGTTCAGCTTCTTGAGCTTGCCGTCTCATTATTGCCGGATGGGGCTTTTATTGTCCGCGAAAACTTGGTCGCGGTTTGTCGGTCACTGGCGCGCCTTTTTTTTTTTTCCTGCTTTGGGCATCTTCGATGTAAACAAGGACTTGCTTTGGTGTGCGACCCTTGTGCGTTTTCTTGTGCTTTTCGGGCTTTACTGGAGTTCTTGTGTGTGGTTAGGGCCTGCCTCCCCTGCAATTATATTGACAGTATGTACTTAGTGGGTTTCTCGCCAGCGGGATGCGACGGCATTTTCACGAGGCCACGGTTTTCCGATTTGAGTGGGACGGCTAGGCGTTGATCAACCTTCGAGCCGGTAGCATAGAGCGGTTACTTTGGCGCGATTGACTGGACGTTGACAGGATTGGAGTTCAAACGCGGATAGGGACGACTAGGGTATTTTTGTCAACAAGTCTTTAGCTAAGGGCTTGTGCCCTTCCTAACTGATGAACCCGATAAGCTCGCCTCAGTTTGTTGTCCACTCATCAAGCAGGAAATGCCCTGCTCTTCGCCAACTTGACATACTTGGCTTGCCGCACGCGACGACTCTGATTCCCTCTGGCCTGCTTGAACAAGACCGGAATTTCTCCCCCTCAGTAGCCCTGCTCGCTGTATCCAAATAACCCGTATGCGAAACCCAGAGGATATCCTCTGGTCTAGAAATGGTAGTGAGTCCTTGTTGTGCGTGCCTCTGTCAAGACGCCGCCACGGGGCAAAGGCCCCTGTCGGAGAAGCCCCAGCCCGATTGGGTTGGCAGCCTCTCTCCGTAACCTGTTGCCATCAATGACCTTGCAAGATGGGCTCCAGCACCCACCCGTCTCTTGCATTTTGGCATATCACTGGCCGTCAAGGTCGAGGAAGAATTGACCGAGGCTGGCAAAAGGTTGGCGAACGGCGGCTGTGTAGTCGATGACTTGATGGTTCAATACCGCTTTTCACTCGTGGGCCGTGCCCAATCCATTATCGCCCTAGACTCCCATGTCAAAACTGCTTCGGGCACACTCGTTCAGTCGAGTAAACGTGCAAGCCCAAAGCCTTTCCTTTAAGTTATTCCCTCAGCCCCGCGTTGCTCTTAACTCCCTCGAGTAAGACATTCGCGATGGAGCGGAAGCCGTTCCGACTTTCGTGCCCCGTCCACGGCAGTTCCATGACACGCAACTCTGCGATGCAACCGCTCTGGCAATGTAACCCCCGTTTGGGTGGATCCTGAGTGTGGATTGGGGTCAGATGAGGGGACAGTCTCCAGACCCCAAGCTGAGGATGGCGCTTGGGCCAAACAGGCCAAGCCGATCGGCCCTCTTTTTAACGCCTTGCGCTTTCCGCTTTCCATCAACTCTATTCTCCATTTCCCCCACTGATCTGAACACAAAATATGGGGAAGGTCAGGGAATTGCTTGCAGCGAGGATCGGTGCATGGAGTGGGGGTATGCAGGAAGTGCTAGGATTGGCACACGCACTGCTTTCGGCTGCTGCAGTCATGGGCAGATTCGGAAAGCAGAAATCAAGCGCAAAAACGAAACACAAGGATTCGGAGGGGATCGGTGATGTTGCACTCTGGCAGCCCAGTCAAGCCCAAGTTAACTTGGATACCAAGAGTCTTGATGAAATAAAAGGGAGGGCGGTCGTGGAGAGGACTTGAAGAGACGAACGAGAGAGGGGGGGCGCAGGAGCAAATCTAGAGGTCACCCGACGAAGCACTTGCTCAAATGTCGGCGTAGAGCCAGTGTTGGCTCATCATTAGGAAACAGACACATATTTTCGGAAGAAGGGAATATGGTGATGGTAGGAAAGTTGTAAAAGGAGGAAAGCAGCGAGCGATGAAAGACGAGGAAAGTCAGAGGTTAGGTGCCTGGGTAAGAGCCGAGGCATATCAGCATTGACCCCGACCCTCCTTCTTCGCTCCCTCACGGTACGATGTACATACAACCACCCACCACCAAAGACATTGATTGACACATCGGTCCAATAAGAATAGTCGAGGTTTGGGACCATCGGGATGCAAGGCCACAGAGCAGCCCGTGATCCCGATTTCTGATTAGCGTAAAACTGCAGCATGCAATGCGTGTTGTATGTACTAACACACCAACGGATATACCTCAAGTAACATGCTGCGGTGGTCAATTCCCGTCGTGATCCGCTCCTTCCTTCTTCCGTCCATCCCCAGCAGTCGTGGAGCCCAGCCATTGCAGCTTTGCGTATTCCATCCAGACCACACTAACCCATGGATCAGTTGCCAGGCTCCATCAATCGACCAACTATCTATCACCCAAACAATCTGACTTCGGTAACTTCGCCCATCGCTCGGTGATTTTGGTATTGTCCAAGGGCAATCAATCAATGTAAGCACCAGCTGGGAACGATCAGTCCTTCGAAACCAGTACTGCCAGTGATCAGCACTTTCCAGCACATCATGGTGGGTTTGCATCAACATTGGAAGTCAAGCAGCGTTTTTACGCTACCTAAGAAGGCCCGCTGTCTTTGGCGTCTGCCTCTCGCTGACGGTACAAAACTAGACAGTGCGCGAATATATCCTTCACCACAAGCGCGCACTTTGAGCACCAAGAGTGAAGAACAGATCTCGGCCGATTCCTTGCGGATAGAGTGCCCCCTTCAAATGAGGCATCCCGATGATGTGCTCCGAGACAACAGTGTAGCCCGCTATAATTTGGAAGCACAATCGCAGAGTCTAGACAACCTATTTAGTTGGAAATTGGTCACATTGCAAACCAGCGAGCCGTTGAAAGACAAGGCTTTTTTTTCCTGACGGGCAACGTGTCACTTCCTGAGAAGCATGAAAAGGAGGCTTGAGGAGATACCCTACCTACCCAAGCCGACATTTTTGACTGTCTCGTAGAGGGTGGGTGGTATTATTTCGAACGGAAGCCATAGCTACAGCCTCAACATCCGCATATGCCGGTGAGGATTAGGTGCTTCCCTCACTCTGCTATTGTAGGCGGTTGGGCTGCGGATCGCGTTTGTCCAAATTTGTGTGAGGGTGCGGAGCTGGGAGACTGGTTGCTGGCTTGTCGCTCAGATACAGGGCGCCAACGAGCCAATGAGTACCTTACCTAGGCATTGCCATCCTCTCTGGCCAAGACAAACGACGAAAATCCCCTTCTCACCCGAAGCAAGGCTGTCGCCCCTTTTCTGTCAGAAGTTCTTCCATTCAAGTTATTGTACAGTTTAGCACTTTATTGTACCTCACGGTTGCTATTGTTCTCGTGTCCCCGTTCCTGTGCCAATCCGCGACACAATGCACCCAAATCCAAGGCGCAGGCTTGCAGATGGTAGTCACCGCTGCCTGTCTCGAGACCACTCTGGGCTATCATTGTCTGACCGACATCATGCGCGTCGCTACCTCTATCCTGCCAGAACGCAAATCCACACACCACCGCGGTCTTAAAGGGTATACACAACTGGGACAAGCCTCCATCCGAACACGCCATGCCTAGGCCGCAATGTCGAGAGTGGTCGTGGCGGAGATGGGGTCTCACATCTAGGATCAGCCGCGAGGCCCGGAGAATTCATTATAAGAGACGGCTACTCGATGTGAGCCGGTGGAATAGACAGGAGGCGGCGCCTGCACTGGTATCATTTGCTATTCCCTAACATGCCGAGTTTCGCTCCCAACGACAACATCGCGGAAAGGGCCCCAATCCATGGCCCTTCTCCCGAACAGCCACCCGAGCCTTCCCTCGAGACCGACCGCCGCCAAACCTCCGATCCAGGTAGCAGATGTCCAATGACGGACAACCAGTCGACCGAAGCACAGAAGCGTATGTATCAGGGGCGGAGACGCAGTTGAGGACAGACGCAGTAGTACTGACGTCCGGCCCTTAGCCAACATTACATGTCGCGATTTCATGGAAAACAACTGCAGATACAGTGACGACTGTACGAATCCCCTCCGTTTGGAAGCGAGCCTGCTGACACTGACGCCCGGGTCAGACCTCGAACGTCCTTTAGGTTGGGCTCGACTTGCAGCCATGCCTGACTATGTCAACAACGCAGACATATTCAGAACCTATAGCTACTTAAGCGTGCGGCTCATCCAGTACTCAGGTGGCCGGCTAGCTTTTCTTCAGGCCAAGCTCGACGAATATGACCAAAGAGAGAATATTCACCTTCGTGGCTTGACAGGATATCAAACAAGGGTGCCCGGTTGTCCTGAGGTTCAGGGCGAGTACGATCTCCTCATGGAGGCCATGGTGGAGGAATATCTACAGTATAGTAAGGAGACAACACAATGGCCCCCGTTCATCTATCTTCGTCGCTGACAATGGCCAACGAAACCAGCTCGGTTGGTGTCCGGATACAAACAAATGCTCCAACTTCACCCAGTCCCGCGGCCGCACTACGAAGATATGCTGGGTCCTATACTCAGGGATAACATGCTGAACATGGATGGGTTGATGTGGATGAACTCGCCAGACGAGGCTTGCAGCGTCTCAAAGCCACTTCCCAAGGTCATGGTTTGGCTGCTGCATTGCCGACTCATCAAAAGGCTTTTGGTGAGTGATGTTCCCGTGTCCCACTGTGTGCCCAGTGACAGTGTATATTGACATAGCTCGCAGAGGTCTCAGGCTGAGTCCGGGTCGCGATTTATCCCCTTGAACACCATCACCATTTTGCATCAGGCATTCGTTACCCTACAAGCTCTGACACCACTCATCACGATCGGAATCCTGTTTCTTGGCGGGTTAACCAAGGCCCAGTCGTTCGGTGTCGTTGTTGGCTCCACTGCCTTTTTCAGCTTTGCCATAACTGCTACACAAGAGATGGACATGCAGAAGGCATTGCAGCCCGTGTGTGCCTTGGGGGCTGTTTTTGTAGCCGTCATGGTATTCGCCGTTCCGCCGTGACGCCCTCGGCAATGAATAGATCTTGTTTTGCCCAAGGAGAAATAAGGGGGTGGGGTTTTTTTTTTGTTTACTTCGTCGTTGAAAGTGGGGTATGGAGCGTATGGAGGCTCGAAATTCCATTTCCTCTTCACGGCCTAGCCAGCTCCACCGGCCCGATGGTTCTTTGCGAATCCGCTTTCGGGAGCAGAACCCCGGGACAAGGGTGTGCATGGTGAGTTTCTGGGGGAGTCAATGGAGACGCGACAGATAAGAGGGCGTTAGAGGTGCATCTTCACCGCACTTTTGGAACTGTGGCCCGGAGAGGGCCGTGTCCCGATCCGAGATCACCACCCGACCGCGGGACCTGGGTATTGGCGGTGAGGATACAAAATACACCAGGCATAAACAGGCAAAAAAGGTGGCAGATTTATTTACAAAATGAAAATTGTATAGCGAATTACATTGTGGAATGCCTGTTCCCAGGTGGATTGGGATGTGAGCAAACCCTATTTGCTCCGGGGCGCTGTTGAAAGGGGCTCCCTTGGTTGTGTGACAGGAGAGCGTGGAAAAGGGTGGGAATTAGGTATTTCGCGAGGCTGGTGATGGGGGCGAGGTGGGGTCGCTACAGAATAATATTGTTTCTTCGGTCAACTAAAAGATTTTATTGTACAGCAGCCCCAACCCCCTACCCTTCCCCTTTTCGTGATGAGAAGGCAACCCATTCTTAGGGATTTTATAGATAGTCCATGGTTACGTGCCACATCAATCTAACCCTAGTCCCCAAGACTTGCCATCAGCCGCCGCCTCGTTCGCTCATCCTAGTGGTTGTTCTTCCCAAAATTGCTCACCGGTGTGCAGCCATGCGCAACAGCAGAAGCCGGTTGGATAGGTTTCCGTCGACATATCCATGTACGTCTCTCTGCGTAGTCAAAAGAATTTCGCGTGTCTCCCCCCTCATTCGGCTCCAACTCTGTTCCATTTTATGGCGGGACCGTTCCCTTGCCGCCTTTTTGGTGGTCCGTTTTGCCCGGTGTTCTTAATCTATACTTCGACCTAGACATTTTCCGCGTACCTCTCCAGTTCTTGAACGCTTTAAAACCAAGTCTCCCTCACTAGGGCCCGGATCTCTGAGGAAGAGAAGCCTGAATGGAAGTACCAATGCACCTCTAATGACATTGTACGATATCGGATTGGTAGTGGTGTTTTGGGTAATGGTGATGCTTTGTCTAAGCACAGGCTCTTGGTGCAGAGAGCGTCGCGTCGTGGTAGCTCCAGGTCGAACTGGCATTTCTTCCCTCCCACTTCTCCAAAAGGATTTTAGTACCGTCAAACTTGACAAGAATAACAATCTTAACCACGTGGTTTGACATAGAAAACCACCGCTGCATAATTATACGCAATTGCCTTAACGTCTAAGAAACTCCCGCCTCGATAACCAGTGTTGGCCAGGCACCTTTAGCAGCTCTTTCAGGCTTTGAGCCACCGGTTGAATTACCCTCTTTTCTGCTTTGTCCAGAATGAACTTGTGCTGACTGTGTAGCACTGCCAATATCTTTCCAACTGCTGTCGTGAACCTGCCTGATATTCTTGTTATATAACGGTTTGTGGAGTTGCTCATGGAGGTGGGTTGGGATGGTGATAATAAGGATCCGGGAATTGCTGTCGTAATCGCGAATGTGGAACTTATGTCCTTGCTCCTCTCGCGTAAGCTCGATTTCGGTGAAACGATTAAGAGATACACCTGAATAATTAGTATATTATATAAAGACGGGAGGGTAATATTATACCTGTGACGGTAAGGGAATCCCTAGTAGTGTGATTGATCCTATTAAACAGATCTTGCACATTGGTAAATCGCACGGTCTGGGGATCGTTATCTGGCTTCGATTCTACCAACTCTACCAAAGAGGGTATACGCCGATGAAGCCGATACCGACGTAGATGCAGCCGATGGAGATACCGCCGGCGGCGGCCTCAATGCGATTGATGCCATGGCGAAGCGTTGAAGCTGGGATCCGTGAAGCGGGAGGGGTAGGGTGCTCAAGCGGTTGAAAAGGGGTGGGTCCGCACTAGCCATTAACGGCAGTCCATTCTGGCAAGCTTGACGCCCCTCGTCAAGGGTGGGTCTGCTTCGGTGACCTGACTGGAATGCCGGGTCGACTACTGGATAACATGGAAGCCTTGCAACCCTTTCCGCCTTGTCTGGCCCACCATCTCTTCAACCTACTGGATACCTACCTACCTTACCTACCTACCTACCAAAGACAGGCTACCAAACCGGAAGTATTGCCTTTTGCGTCTTCGATTTCACCCTCCACTGACCTGCATTTGTGATGTCTTTACCACCAACCCCTCGCTGGAAGCACCCCAGCGGCCCCTATTCAATGTTCTTTTTCCCGAATCCGGAAAAATGGCACACTCTTTGGCATCGCCCGTCGGCATGGTGCTGAGTCGGGTATGTACTATCTACACGCTATTCCTCAAGTCCTATTGAGTTGCCCAGCCAAAGTAATGTACGAAACCTAGGTGCCCACCTCATGCTAACACTTAGGTTGGGTGCTGATCTGATCCCTCGAGCTCTCTCCAGCGTTAAACCGGTACTACAACTCCGACCAAGAAACCCATTGCCGCCGTGGTCAATTGGCAAACAACAGCAACTAGGTCCAGTATTCCCACCACCTCCCCGTGCCTGCATTGCCGGTCTGGCCAGAAAGTCGGACGGCTGCTCTTTTTACGTTCTCCGAATTGCCAGCCTTCCCCGGCCTCGACCGCCATGTGCTTCAGCAAACAGCATTGCCCCCAATGGCACCAGACGCGAGCAGCCACGTCATAAAAGCGAAATCTCGATTCTCCTTGGGGAATCTGGTGCTCGGGCATCCTTTGCATGAACGAAATCAAGCTGAAGCATCCATTATTGGATTCAAGTCCAAGAATCAGGCAACCGACTGCCCAAGAAACCGCATGGGCGCTTGAGGAACACGAACCGCCGGGCCGCCTCTAAAAGGGGTACTTCTAGAGGACGTACAGTTACCTTTTTTGAAATGCAAGGAACTTTAAGGCTGTCGTTCCAGTTGAGCCACCGCGGAGCAAAAGATGTGCATTGGGATTGCATCGAGGGCAATAAGACACTGAAGAAATCAGGAGAAGCTCCTCGAGCTATCTGGGCAGGCTTCCCTCGAGGCTAAGAGCAAATATCCAGATCAGTAGGTCACACTGCTCCATGTCCGGTGAGTCATTGTACGGCATAATGTTGCCCAGCCATACAGCCTTTGGATAGATAGCAAGAAGCACGGCCAGCTCATTGCAGGCGCATGTTTTCTTCTAGCTTCCATTCTGCACCTAGGAGAAGGTAGAGAGGCTCCGCTTCGGCACATAAACAGAGCCTCTTTCAAGTTTACATAGTCCTACTATCGTGTAACGCCCCGTTACTAGGCAATCCTGTGGCCTAGGTTGGAAATTCAGAGGCTGGTTGTATAGAAGTAAAGTTGTCCGCTGCGTGGACATCATGCGCCGTATAAATTCAGACGTATAATGGCGGTAGTTATCTCATTTCGTGATTAAGCATCTGTTTGGTAGGGCTGGCAGCGTCGTTGTACTCCGTCAACCATGCAAGGCGAGGCTCGGGGGTAGAAACTCGAATCTAGCAGGTACTGGGTTTCTTAGCAACCGTTGGAGAAGTTGTCACGCAATTTGTCTCGCCCCCCCCTCCAGCCGGATATCCCGCACCCGTAACGGGCCTCATCCGAATTTGGGGGCTAGTTGGGCCAACAATGAAAAATCGGTCAAGTTCTATCACTACTTCTTCCGGGCCAATGGATCCACCAAGAAATAAATGTGCTGGATATCATTGCTGCTCACGGGTTCTAACGAGTTCATGTACCGGTACTGATTTACACCCATTCTCGGACCGTCCCTCCTCTGTACGCCATACACCGCCACCAAGGCAGCGAGTCAAGCGACGGCATGTTGGTCTACCTGGCCAGCTCAGATACCACCGTGGTCGTTTCTGTAGCCTGTCGCCTCGAGACCTCCTACACCCACTTCCAATCCAATGCGTCAAAGTGCCATCCTTGAGCCGCAGCACCTCCGGGCAACCAGTTGGTTAGGCACGAATCGCACATTCATACAAGTACTCCCTGTACAAGAAACTGATACAGAGCCGCAGCATTTGCACCGACTTTCACTCACCGACAGGAGGGATGGTCTTCGTGATTCCGCAGCCACTTAAACCCCCAGGCTGACGCGCTTCTCAGGAGGCAGCAATGGTGTATCCCGCACCGCTCAAAGCATCGCCACAAACATGGACGATGGCGACAACGGAAACCGCGGCTTGGCCTGGCTCAAGGTGTGGGCCAGGGGTAACTTGAGTGTTGACATTGAGCAACAACCTCCGCCCCCTGAAGCATCAGCAGGTAAAGCTACAAGACAACCCCTCTGGCATGGCTTATTTAGGTAGCTAACAAATAGCAGAAGTCCGTCCTCATCCGGTAGCCTCATTCTTTATTCGCCACGACAAACCATAAGCACCTTGCCTACATACCGAAATAACACCATACCAATCCCATACGACTTAAATTTGCTAACGAGGTTTAGTTGATGAGGATCCTTGTAGATGGCCTGTCCTGTCTCGAACACAGGGCTGTTGTCACAACGGAAGTATACATCTTCGTTTCGGGACACTACGCCAACGCTTACTCTACAACTGTGAAGTTGAGATAGCACAACGAGAAGCCCGAATCCATGAGTTTGACAAGGAAGATGAGGACGTGGGTGAGGTGTCACTCCGCTCCCTCACCCCAGAGCAGATGTGCAACGGGGGAAAGGGGACCGACCGACAATTGAAGAAACAAGAGTTCATGAACGAGACACATGCCTTGTTGAATTGCTACAGTTGGTGGGCCTTGGTCCAGTATCAACCGAAAATGCTGTATACGCCAGCTGACATGCTCGTACCACAGCCGAAACTCTCATTCAAGATACCAATCTACGGGAGCGTGACCTCGTTGATCCATCAGAAGTATACAATCTACACAAATACATCACAAACCACAACGTTCTGGACGAGGCAGGAAAATACTTTCTGAGAGAGATCGATGATTTCATCACCAGTTCGCCAGAGCGCATACATGATCGCCTCGAATTTCTCCTCTTCAGAGAAAACCCCGGCTGGTGTACATCACCCGTGGTACGTTGAAGCTTGGTGCATTTGCCGGAGAAGGGATCCAAGACTGACACCAAAGTTTTGGTCAAGAAACTCTTTTTAGGCACTGCAGGAAGTGCCCAAGGAGCCGCCTTTACCAGCAACATCTTTAGTGACAGGCTCAGGAAGGTCGTCAAATTCCTCATCATGGCTCTAGTACTCCTGCTGCTGTTGCTGCCAGTGTTCATCCTGCTTCTGGTGCAGCCTACCAAGGAGATCTCTTCGGCCGTGGTCCTTATCTTTGGACTTGCCGTTGTCTCAATGATGTTGCAGGTGCCTAAGATCAAGTTCGACGTCATGTTTGTCGGTCTATCGGCATATGTCGCGGTCTTGGCCACATTCCTGTCAAACTCGCAGGACAATGCCATCCAATGCACGTGCCACTAGACAGCTGACACTGATCCAGGCTTGGTGGGTTGGTTAAGGATCGTAAAGGGAATTGTGCTACACAGGAGGGAGGTGTTGAAGGGTGCGGTTTTAGTAGGAAGCAGGATAGCGGGTGGGGACTTGAGTAGAGTGTGCAGAGTGTGCAGGCAGTGTTTTAGGCAATCATTAAATTATGAAATTTACGACAACAGCCATAATGACTTAAACGTGAAAATGGGCACAGAACTGCTGTCGTTTCCCCTGGTTTTAGGCCTTATTCAATTCGGGAAATAGTGGCTTGCACAATAGCCTCGTGATATACCTGGCCATTGAATTGCATCTGAAGACAACAAAGGTATAGCGAGCCACGGGTAGGAATGTGCGGATAAGAGGAGGCCAACTGAAACGACATGTCTGTCTAGCTGAGATAGAGATTCCGAAAATGATGAAACTTGGTTGCCTTTTGGGGAGGTGGAGGTGATTGGCTGACACACACTCGTCGTGTTACATTTCGGGAAAAGGGGGGCCAAGTAAACAATCGCTAATGACCTCAGGCCGTTTTTGTGCTGCCCGAGCATCAGTAAATCACGGGGATGGAAGGCGCAAACATCTAGCATCGAATACAGAGTCAATGCGTGGCAGGCACAGGCGAAAATCAACAACACAGGAGCCAATTATCTCAGGTAGTGGGTGGTGGTATCCATCCATTTTAGAGAAAATGACGACAGTCATTAATAGCTTGAAGCTGCAGTGTCAACTGCGTCGCTTATGTTTCCTGGTACCTCTCTTATAGCCTATGAAATCAATCCCACCCTTCAAGGTTCCTATTGCGCAATGAACCTATGGAGCGGTGAGTGCGTCGCATCCTGTTGACCCCTGAATCGAACCAATTCTGCACGAACCGGAAGTGCGTTCCTGGCTTTAAGCACTAAACGTGGCACACAAATTTGGAACACTGAATACCAGGCCTAGCTCACAAAGAAAAATCAAATATAGGGTGCGTGGAACACGATTGCAGAAAACCCAGAAGCCCCCGAGATGTACGTTACAATTTGGCCTCCTGTTTTTGGTTTCCATGTGTCAGCCCCACCCTTAGAGCCTCCGGGAAAGGAAACAGGCTATTGAGACGGGAGACGTCAAAATTATGTAGTAATTCTCCGAATGGAAACCGGGTTCTCACCGGAGAAGCAGAGCCGCAATTCGGGCGAACGAACTGTGCCAGACTGTGGGTATTTTGGGTTGTCAGGGGTTGTGTCCGGGATAAGCCTTTACACCACGTGGAAGTTCCCTGAGCTCGCATCGGATTGGATTGTTTTGGACGCTGCGAATCCACACAAGCCGGTGCAATGTGCTGCTGCTGCTTCTGAAACGGCCAGACCATGGTTATCATGCAGGAGGGAGATTAAAGTAGCCAGTGGATGTCACAGCCTTCTCTCGGTCGGAACTTTTGTCGGCAAAAGAACCTTTGACGCGGTTTCTCGCGGCCCCGTGGCCGGAATTTGCAGTTGTATGAGTTTTCTCACCATGGAACTAAGGTCCAAGGCGTGCCTGGCAAGGTACCTGTTTCCGGGGTGGATTCTAGCCAGCAGTGCGCCTTCCGGTAGCTCAGGCACCATGTTCAATGCCTCGGCCCGGCCAACAACCTGGAGTTCTCGAGGCTGTCACCGACGTCCATCAATGCTACAGACACCCGGAAGCGCCAAATCAACGGTTGGGACACACCTACCCCCAAGAAGGTGCTTTTAGCCTTGATCATACCTGCAACTGCCACTGCCTAGCAACCACCCCTAATTCTATGGGCCTCTCTCCTTCCCACAACCAAAACCAAGTGCTGGCAACAGGCTATGTAAACCATTGATCAAAAACCGACATGAACACTGGGTCAGGAAGTCACCTCCGGCAGCATCTACGCCTTCCACAAGCGATGTCTTCGCATCAGGCTCCGAATCGGAGGGACGATCATCAACTCAGGGGCAACTCGGTGCTTCACATCCCCTTGTCTCCGACCATCGGGACTATAAACTCCCCTTTGGTGCTGGCACCATGCGAGCTTCTCTCCCTAAGCACCAGCACTGATCTTTTACTTTCCGCCAGGTCAGGGATATTCTCGCCCGAGTATTCACATGTTGACCTCGGAATATGGTATAGCTCATGCAATGACGCTCATCCTTGGGTCAAACCACCTCACATTATCCGTGTTCGTTTGGTGTTTGCAGTTGCCAGGCTTTGCCTTCAGATGCACGCCCTCGCTATTGGATCTTAGGGGGCGGCAAGGGGGAAGGGGCGCAAAATAGTAACTGTAACTTGTTAGTAATGGAGCTGAAGCATATCTGAAGCAAGAAGCGGAAGCCAAGACACTTCATCCGATCTCAAGCGGCACCCTAGCTGCATACAGAATCTGTGGAGATTTGCCTTTGTCGCGCCAGATTTAAGACATCGTAGCTAACGATCGCAGTTAGGCGCGTCTATTGAGACTGTGACCCCACCTCTTAATCCGTACATACACATGATCGCCATCGCTCAACTATCTACTGACCACTCACCGCAGTGTATGGATCAAGCGCACCATACATGAATCCAAACACAGTCTAATCCTCAGCGCGAGCAAGATTCGAGTGCAGCTTGTGCTGCTTCATCATCGAGACTGTTATCAGTGCTAATACCGCCAGCCCAAGCGCCGCCAGCCACACGCCCCGAAAAGCCAGCATGAACGACTCAATGACCCCATCATGCCAGCCGTCCGGCAACCTTTTCAATTCCCCAAGATCGTTACGAATGCGCGCGATCACTTCCGCCGCGCCGGGTAAGTGGCCGAAATGTGCCCAGAGCTGCGTGGCGAGCACGTTTTGATAGATAGCCGATGCAATTGTGATGCCTAACGTGGCACCGACGGACCTAAACAGGTACGTGGCCGACGTGATGACAGCCTGATGCTCGTGGTCGACAGCAGCAATGCATGCCAGCAACGTCACCGTTAGCATTCCGCCGTAGCCTGCGCCATGGAGGGCCATTGCGACGTAGGCAACCCAGTTGCGCGTCTTCTCGTCCAACGTCGTCAGGAAAACACCTCCCAGAGCGAAGACCGAAACAATTGCGATACCGAGGCCCACATATTTTCCCGTCTTCTTCATGACGAGGCCACATCCGACGGATGCAAAGGAGACTCCGAAAGGTGCGGCCAGAAGTCGAAGGCCAGCCTGGGTGGTTGAGTGGCCTAGGACCTGAAGGTAAAAGGGCACATAGAAGTTGACCATCAACATAACCATAGTGCACAGCAAATTAGTGAAGCAAGCGGCGAGAATGGTTCGGTCCATAAGCAAGCGGACTGGAATAATCGGTTGCTCGGCGCGGCTTTCCCACCAAACAAACGTGACGAGCATCATGGCAGACAACGGAAGTGTCGTGAGAACCAGGGGGCTGACCCAGGGCACCAGATTCCCGCCAGCATTCAATCCCAACAACACTAGGACGAGGAACGCAATAGTCAGGAAAGACCCCGTGAAGTCAATGCGCGAGATTAGCGACTTATTCGAGATCTTTGGGGGAATCTTGACGAGAATGTGGACCAAGACAGCAGATATTAGAACGACGGGGACTTGGACAAGGAAGGCAAGTCGCCATCCCCATGCCGATGAATCATTGAGCACTCCGCCGAAGACGCCTCCGAGCATTGCACCACACCTAGAGTTCGTTATCAGGTCAATCTAAGCCAGGGAAATGTCGTTACGGATGTAGGAAGCACCTACCCATAGGAGATGTTGCCAATACCCTGAAACACACCCCTTTTTCTCAGGGGCACCAAATCAGAACCCACAAATGTGCTGATACTCATCAAGCCGCCGCCACCAATACCGGCGATCACCCGGCCGAAGATGATGGTGCACTCATCCTGTGCAAGACCACATATGATATTGCCCAAGGCAAACGTAATGTTGCTGAAGACCAGTCCCGGCCCCCGGCCGAAGATATCGGTTAGACGGCCCGACAGCGGCTGGCAGCTCGCGTTGGCGATGAGATAGGCGGTTGCCAGCCAGGACAGCAAGCTCAGGGACCCAAATTCGCTTGAAATAGGTGCCGAGAGCGTCGCGATGATTGAAGCATCAACGGCACCCAAGAAGACGCCTACCCACGTCGTCGTCAGGGTTAGGGTTAGACGAGCGGTCGACATGTCCTCGACGAGCACCGTAACCTCGCCGGACCCCTCATCAGGGTTATCAGAATCCCCATCAAGCTGCCCGCTGCCGTTGATAGGCTTGGTCAGTGGCCCGGCCAGCAGCGGTGTAGTCTCATTCTGAGCCTCGACTCGGCCGAGCGAGTTGCTTGGCTCGGATGCCGGCATAGAAGCGGTGTTATGGGGGCTTGGTGCTCGTAAATGGTAAACGTGGGCGTATCTTGTTCTTGAGAATATCAGCGCTCTCGCTAAGTTCAACTGAGTTGGGGGGGAAAGTGAAGAGAGATGCGAAAGATGAACTACAGCGGTGCAGAAAGGATTTTTATTGATCACTGAGGACTGATGCAGTGCTGCATGAGGTGCCTATTCACCGTATGGCGACACTGGTATTGGGCTTTGTCAGGAAAAGTGACTCTGTCTCTTGTGTAGGATTGCAAAAGAGTGGACATCTGCCAATCAGACGATGGCATATCCGGCGACTAGCCAATTACGCTCCATACAGCGGTGTTAGATAGGATATACGACGGATTTATAGGAACCTACCCGATAATCCCGACTGCACTCTGCCACCAACATCGCGAATCAGTTTCATCTGCAAGCACGACTCATACCTGCCGCCCTAAATCCCAAACTTGTAGCAGCTAGTCGCGCCGATTCGCATAGAAATTGCATCGCATTCAGCATGCACCTTTTGTGAGCTCTGTTCTCGATCATATTTCTAAACCTCAGACAAGTTTCCAGACCCCATCCCTCTGTTCGATCCTAATTTCTCTGTTCTCGTCTATGCTCCGCCGGCCTGCCTCGAGAATTGCTGTCGTCGCAATTGTGTTTCTCAGAGTCGGGAGTCCCTTCGCATCAAGGTCCTTGGGCTTAAGAGATCCGGAATTCACCGCACGACATCCATCCACAAACTTCTCCATCGATACATAACCGTACCCAGTCTGGCCGTTGAAGTTGCCGTCCTCATCCGGCGCATACCGCATATAAAAGGGATTATACCACATCAGCTGCCCGGCTGAATCGTCAGCAACATCATAGCCGCGCTTCGCTTGGTCGATTCGAATCTCGCCATCCCTCGCTAAGTAGTGGAAATACTGATTTGAATGCACGCCTGCTCTCTGAGGCGCTGTCCATGATGCAGTGTAAACACCCGTGGCATGCTTGCTTGGGTCATCGGAATTTTCCCAATGAACAAGTAATGAGATGGTGTCTTCAGTAGCTTCGTCACAGCCGAGGCTGGTTGCCACGCCTTTCGAGGCCGAAGCTGAGACTTTGACCGGCACATAGCCCAGCTGCGATACCATAGAGTCGCAAATATCAACGTGGTGACTGTTGAGGTAATATGAAATGTCCGAGTCAACACCGGCCCAGGCCTTGAATGTTTCCAACTGTGACTTTGGCTGAGACATATAACTATAAAAATAGTTGAAATCGCCAAGCTTTTGAGCTCTGAACCTGGCATCGGAGTATGCTGGGTCATAGCGCTTGTGGTGCTCGATGTAGACATAGATGCCGTGGCTGTCAGCTGCCTCGAGAAGCGCAAGGTGGTGTTTAAGCAGCTTGACAGCGGGCTTGGTTATCATGACGTGGATGCCGCGCTCGATGGCGTATAGAGCGATCGGGTAGTGTGTCGTATCGGGTGTGAAAATGGTGATGGCATCGCCAGGCTTGAGGGCATCGATAGCTGTCTTAAAAGCATCCGGGTCCTTGACGCCATCGGACGGGAACGACTCAAAGGAGGTGTCCAGGCCATTGTACGCCAGCGAGATGTTTTTATGTAGGTGATTTCCTGAAACCGGACATTAGCAATGGAGGTATGAGTGGGAGTCGTAGACTGACTTACGGATTGCTGGAAACTTTGTTCCGTTGACACCGACCATACCAAGCTTGCCGACCTTTCCTCTCCGCCGAAGGTCAAACATGGACAAGCCGACAACACCAACCTTCTTATCCGAACCCGAAGCACCAGTACCGACGAATCCGGTGGTGTACTCCCCTGTCCCAACCATCAAAACGTTCAGAGGCTCCATTGTTGCTGCAAAGGCTACCATCCACAAGGCGTGAAACGATGTCGAGGGAAAGATATCAACGGCCGATTCACTTGAGGGCGGGCTGAAGGCTCATAAGTACGAAGGTGCGAGAGGCGGTCATCGGCAGTACTGCATCACGCAGCGTTGGGTGAGCCTGTGCGGAACATTACCCCTACATGGCCAAGCTCTTGTTCCGTACCTTGCGTCACAGTATAGACGAGCTTCTGTATCTGCGGCTTCGCAACACTGGCCTAGAGGAGATGGCAAGAGGGGTCAGCCGGGGGCTTCAATTGGAGCAATTTGGAGAGGGCGAGCCCGTCCAATTGGACCAATCCGGCACAGGGATTGCTAGGCAAAAGCAGTTTTGGGAAGGAGCCATTGAAACCCATCGAGAAATACGACCGAGCTAATAACGCTCTCATATCGTGCTCTACTAGTGCTGGTAGAGATAGCGCAATACTTTCTGGGCAAATTTGTTTCATTGGAAAGAAGACAAGCCTGATTGTAATTGGAAACTGGACTTGAAGTCAGTCGGAATCGAAGGGCAGCATCATATCGAAGGAGCACCCGACAGGTGTGACAGGGGTTCCACAGCAGACGCCTCAGGCCGGGCCGCCGCCCCCCCCCCCACGCGGAGGCGCTCCTGCCCCCGCAATGTCTAAGGCATGTCGAACAAGCAGGGGCTCTGGTAATGTCAGGTGCCAATGGAATTCTTTTTCTGCTGCAACTCATCGCCGTTCACCCCTGGTCTGAGAATTCGAGTGACCGGCCATTATATCCCGGGCTAAATATGAAGAACCAGTGTGAGATGCTATATCGATTTCTTCTTGCTCGTTCTTTTCTTCAAAGAGACCTCGGCTCCCAGGCCCCATCAACTGGGTGATGGATGAGGATTCAGCTCGTGGAACAACAAGGCCCCAGAACCAGACACCTGCTAGTGTTTGCCGTGATTGGAGGAAAATATTTCTCCGTCCTGTGGCCGACTGGATGGATCATCAAGGTATCCATCCTCACCTCTTGCACTTCAGAGTACATGGCCAGCAATGCCAGTATCACCTGGAACCCGGAGGCTCTTGGATCGGCTATTCAGCATCCACCCTTCAACAAGCTCCCCGCCATGCTAACTCCCGCTCAATTTACCCGGGCTATGAGGACGGGGACCCGTGGACTTCTCGATTGCTCCACCATAAGGCAGTCAGCACCATTTCAAGACGACACGCGGTTCCATTGAGTCTACTCTGAACATCGCACCGCCATCCCCACCGCCTTACCCCTTGGCCATCGCGGCGGCGAAACCCCTTTCTACCACCTGCAAGCTGAACCTCACCCTCACCCTGGCCCTCTATGGCTGCGCCTGCGCCGAAACAAGAACAGATTGTAGTGGCGGGGGTTAATGATGCAGCCGCGGTCGTGTGCGTTTTCTTGCTTTCATGTCACCCTCGACTTGCTGCTTAGCCACGACCGCGAATCACAGCATGAGCTCACCAGCACTCCTATAGCAGTTCAATAACGTGGACACCACATCACCACCACATCACCGAGTTTGCTACCCGCCCCCTGCTCTTAACACAGCTCCCATTCCGATTCCGACCTTGCAGATCACCGGACCCGCGATTGGGGTTCTAGTTCTAGCCTGTCCGCTTGGCAGCGTTGAGTCCGCTTGCAGTCCATTTTGCAGGGGCAGTCAGGGTAGCTTCTCCAGGCCCCGCGGTCTTGCGTCTTTGCCCTGCCGTGCCTGTAGCTGGGATGTCTCTGCATTCGGAGTGCTTCCTACGTCTTGCTATTACTAAGTTAACCCTCTGCCTCTGGCACACGGTCGCTGGGGCTCGGGGACTCAAAATTCCGGGCGCGTGCCTTCCTCTTCTACGTCTACATTTTGGGCGTGCCTGGCGGCTCGTTGGCACAATCGAGCGAGGCGCATCCCTTGGCTCAACCCAACTGCCCGGTTGTTGGCTGATTGGTCTCGCCGCCAGGTCCCCCGAGCTCAGGACGCAAGCCAAAACCATTCTGGCCCGAGACACGGCACTCTGTCTGCGGGAGTACGTACATGCGTTATTTCTTTCCTCTATATGCTATAGATTACACCGATATAGCTTTGTGAGACGCCAATCGCCATTGCTGCCGCCTCGCCCGCGAGACATGATGGGACCCCTCCACCAGATGGCTCTGTTTGTTCTCCTTAGCTTCGACATCTTCCCGCTCCCTCCCACACTCCTTTGCCTTCCAGCCTAGGCCTTGGTTAGCCCTCGCGTGTTCTAGCCTGGCTTTACCTGGGCCAACAAGAAAAAAGTCCGAAGCTGGCTGCGCAGTCGGACCGTGACTTACTTATGATTATGTATACTTATATATCCTTTGACAGTTCACCGCCCCACAGCCAGTTACCATTAGGTCATGGAGGGAATCTTGCGTGCCGTGAGACCCTCCTTTTCACTTATAAGTAGCCGCGTCCCCCCTATCTCACCACTTCCCGTCTCCTCCGCCCAGAGCTGTCGCTTACCTCCATCCGCACTCCCCTTCCATCGTGTCCCTACCCGATCTCGGCCTCCAGGTCCCGGCGGTGTCCCTTCTCGTTCACCCACCTAAAGATCCATCATGACTGTCACCAATGGTGCCACCAATGGGCGTAGGACTGCCAGGCGGCAGCTGCCTTGTGGTATCTATGCGCCCACCATGACCTTTTTTGATCCCGAAACCGAAGACCTCGATATCCCCACTATTAAGAAGCATGCGGAGCGCCTGGTCCGAGACGGGCTGGCTGGACTGGTCACCATGGGCTCCAACGGAGAGGCCATCCACTGCACACGCGAGGAGAAGCTGGCAGTAACGCAAGCAACCAGGGAAGCCCTGGATGCCGCCGGATTTACCGAGACGCCTATAATCGTCGGTGCTACCGAGGGCAGCGTCAGAGGGACTGTTGAGCTGTGCAAGCTGGCCGAGAGGGCGGGCGGCGACTACGTTCTGCTGCTGCCGCCGTCCTATTTCCGCGGCCTGATGGACGAGCAAGCCGTGCACGACTACTTCACGGGCGTAGCTGATGCGAGCCCACTGCCCCTCATCCTGTACAACTACCCAGGGGCCGTCGCCGGTATCGACATGGACTCGGACCTCTTGATCAAGCTGGCTGCCCACCCCAACATTGTGGGCACCAAGTTCACGTGCGGAAATACCGGAAAGCTCACAAGAGTGGCGTTGGCGACGGACGCGAAGACGCCATTTTCGGAAGGATCCGGTTATATGGCGTTCGGAGGTGTCTGCGACTTTACGGTGCAGACGCTGGTCAGCGGTGGTAGCGGCATCATCGCTGGCGGGGCCAACGTCATGCCCAAGGTATGTGTCAAGGTATGGAACCTCTGGGCCGAGGGCAAGAGGGACGAGGCCATTGCCTTGCAAAGGATTCTTTCCAAGGGCGATTGGGTCTTGACGAAGGCGGCCATTGCCGGGACCAAGCAGGCCATCCAGAGCTACTTTGGCTACGGCGGGTATCCCCGGCAGCCCCTGAAGCGGCTCGATAAGGTTCGCGTGGCTGTGATTGAAGATGGGGTCAGAGAAGTGATGGAAGTCGAAAAGTCGCTCTAGCTGAGCCAGAGAGCAGGGTGGCGAACAGCAACATGTCCTCCCAAAAGTACAATATTCTGGTTTTTGGTCGATTCACACGAGTCACGACGTTGATTGGGCGCCAAACAGACTAATGGGGGCAGGGGTTTACCTAGGTAGGAAGAACCAGCAGAACGAAAGAACCGCTCTTGAAGACAGAAACGAGGATCTCTTATGATACTCTGGAGACGTAGGGGGTGGGTTATGGGGAGACATCGGGGTACTGATTCATTGTTTGTGGCACTGGCTTCCTGTTTCTGGTGGGCTTTGCTACTAATCGCACCAATCATTCCTCTCCCATAGAGGAAGGTCAGGAAAGAAGCGTTCAGGGATACATTCATCTATCAATATTGGTTCGTCAAGGACGTAGCGAGTGGGAATAGGGAAAGCATATTTATTACCAATATTACATAGAGGGCGGGAAATAAACCACATGAAACCAGGTCCGCCGATTGTATTTTCCAAGTGATACAACTCGAAATCATCATGTATCAACATTGAGTCTGCATAGATAGAGTGTCTATGGGCAAATACCATCTTGCATATATAGTGCCCCCCTACCTACCCGACCCTATTGCTTACGCCCTTAACCGTTGTCCCAAAGTAAGGTAGACTTGCTCCATCTGAACAACTATCATAGCCAGAAAAAAAAAAAAAGAAAAAAAAAAGGACAAAAAAAAGACGAAACGACACAAATGTAACTATAATGACTTATCCTGATACTTTGTGTCATCCACACCGAATGATGTGGAAACAACGGGGAGCTCGGGCATCAAGCTGTGAGCTTTAGTCAGAATCTTTGATCTTTGATCTAAGAAGAGCCAAACAAGTCCACTTCCCCGACAACATCACCACCACCACAAGCTGCAGGGGCCAGGGCAGCCGTCGGACCCAGGCCGAGCAACTTCATCAACTTCACGGTACCTGAAATTTCGGCGTCCGTATCCCGATGATATGCATAGACACGCATGCAGGCAAAGGTACTTAGTAAGAGGGGGCGGGGGGCAAACTTGCTTGACCCAGGGGCAAGCAAAATACAGCAAAACCGGCTTCTTTGCCTTTATTGGTCAAGTAGTCCTCGTGCCTCATCATCTTGCCTTGTTACACCTTGAACTTTTTCGGGTCCAGCTTGTCGATGTCCGCACTCTTTGCTACCCCGTCGTAAAGCAGCTCCGCCATCAAGCAACCGGTCCCCGGGGCGTTCTGGATGCCCCAGCAGGTATGTCCGGCAGCAATCCAAAGACCCGGGACCGATGTTTGGCCAATTAGGGGTCCCCTCTCCTCTCCAAAGCGCATGTGCCGTGGCATGTAGCACGCCTGTTTGGCTTTGACCGGGGCGGCACCAAGGACTGGACTGACGGTACCGATGTAAGCGACTAGGTCATCACATTGCGCCTCGTCGCATTGCACAAGGTCGGCGGTCTCTGGGAGCGGGATCGTTGAGTCGGGCTCTCCTACGGATGGCGATATCTAGTTAGGAAAATCTTATATATGTGGTCTCCCGTCTGGTGCAGGGCAAAACTAACCGCAGGCGTAGGCCTCGTTTCCCGGGCGGGCATAAATTTCCGGGTCCACGTTCCCTCGGTGCTTTCTCTTCTGGCCCTTGGTCGCTCGGTGTTCCGGTACGTAGTCTGATGGCAGTTGGATATTGGTGAAGACGGCATATGGACTGATATCGACATCGAAGACAACACTGTGCGCTCTCAGGCCCTCAACCCTGGAACGGGGTAGGAGCTTGCCGGTCCAAGGGCCGGCTGTGACAACCACGTCGGTAATCTCGTTGATGAAGCAGGCATCTCCAGTCTCTCGGTCCTCGTACTCAACGCTTCGCACACCTGACTTTGTGTGGTTGATTTTGGTTACCTTAGCCCCTATCCTAATATCGAGGCCCTTTTCCTTGGCCAACTCGGCAATTGAATTGGTAAAGTAAAATGGATGCACTTGCGATGTCTCGGTGAAGCCCGGCATGCCCATCTCTTCGTAGTGATGTATCAACTCGCCATCTATCCAGTCCAGGTCTGCTGGTAAAGGAGATTCTTGAAGTAGGCCAACAGCAACCTCGTCTTGCTTGGGGAGCTTTTCCCAGGTTTTGTCATTCTCATCTGGAACAGCGCCCTGGATGGGCAGCTCTGCGCTGGTGCCATTGGTGACCTCATTTGGTATCCGGGTTTTGGGCTTGATATCCGGAGTCTTGACGACGGCGCTCAGACTGCCACACCCCACGCGCCGGTAGCCCCAGCGTTCGGCCCCGTTATGCTCTGCGGCAAGCTCGCCGTGCAGTCGATAAGACAAAGGGACAAGGCAGGCCGGATAAGCCCACAGAGCTAGCAAACCGCCAGCCTTTCCCGAGGCGCCTGATGCAATTGAAGTAGCCTCCAGGAGGATAATGCGATCCAGGGCGGGGTTGAACTTGTCGTGGCGCGTTAGAAAATACGCCGTGCAGCACCCAATAATTCCTCCGCCTGCATTCCGTGGTCGAAGATGCACGTCAGTTCCCGTGGCCTCGAAGTTTCAGCAATGGAGGGGCAGTGTATTCAGGGTTTTCAGGGTCCTGTGCAAAATAGGGTCCATCGGGATGGGGAAATTGGGAACCGAAAACTGGGAATTGAACAATTGGAGCCATACCGATGATGACGATGTTTCTTCTCTGCGGCGAATCCATGTTTCCTGCTTTGTTTGTAAACTGTTGTTTTCCACGGTTACATGCACAGCAAAAGGAAGGTAGCATGCGGAGGGCTATGCCACCGCTGTGTGTTATGCGGTATATGGTACTCTGAAGAGTTCGGATCGACTTCCACGTTTGTTTGCGCTTCCTGTCGACGCTCAAGCCTCAAGCAAGCCTCCGTCTGAATGCAGCCAGTGATCAAGTGGGTGGGGATGGCTCAAGCTTCCTGCGCTTGCAGGTGCGGCTCTCGGATAAGTGGAGGCGGGGTAGCTCCCGGTTTATTTTACCAGGATGCCATTCGAGAATGTCTCGGCCCCCCTCCAAAGTGAGATACCTTATAATTGCATTGCGCGGGATACCGTGCTATGTCGTAAACCTGAAACTCATCGGAATTGCGTATTGAAGCCGGCGTTGACGCGAGCGGCCAATAAAAAGCTTGGCATCACACTGCCACGCGTGTCGTATTGCCCAGACCCGTCATGCACGCCACGTCCTTGAATAGGAGTCTACCGGGGCAACCTTACCTACCAAATACATGGCCTCGATATTAGCCCCGACTACAGTACCTTTCCCGTATTGCTTGCTTGAAATCCCATACCGAGGAACTGATACCGAGACGCTGATACCGAAACAGTTGGAAACGAGAGACGAAACCAACAGCGTGTGTGCGTGTGCACACCACACCAGAACCAGGGGAGAGCCAATCGAATCGCCACAATACCCTAACGGCGCAACGAGGCAATAGTCCGAAGTACATGAAACTCGATCCGGAATAAATACCGGCCTCGTCGGTCTTAAACCCCTCGCAACTCTTGACTTGGACGCTCATTCCTACTTCTCTTCATGCCACCCCAACTAATCCCGCCACCACGTCTTCCACGCATTTGCATATCGAGACCAAGCTATTCGTTAGTCCCCGCCATATCCCAGAGCCACAAAGTCCACCTCTCAAGCCGGCAGTTCAAACAAGCGACATCGAGATTCGTGATATCTCAGACCAACCGCCCACAGGTCCACCACAGACCTTTCGCAGCCATGGCATCCGCAACCAGCTTCTACGACTTCAAGCCTCTCGACAGTACGTCGTTGCTCCTTTGACCCTGCGCAGCCTGGTGGCTGCCCCGTGTTTGCCCCGTAACGTGCATGGCACAGGCTACCTAGAGACCGCCACTAACAACTGTTGTCTTTTTCTCTGTCGCAGAGAAGAGTGCTGAGGTCCCCCTCTCTGACTACAAGGGCAAGGTCGTCCTCGTCGTCAACACCGCCTCCAAGTGCGGCTTCACACCCCAGTTTGGCGGCCTGGAGAAAGTCTACAAGGACATCAAGGCGAAGCATGGCGATGACTTTGTCATCCTGGGCTTCCCCTGCAACCAGTTTGGCGGCCAGGACCCCGGCACCGATGACGAAATCCAGAGCTTCTGTCAGATTAACTACGGCGTCAGCTTTCCCATTCTGCAAAAGGTCGATGTTAACGGGGACAACGCGAGTCCTTTGTTCGAGTGGCTCAAGAATGAGAAGCCTGGTATTTTGGGCCTCAAGCGCATCAAGTGGAATTTTGAAAAGTTCCTTATCGGGAAGGATGGTCAGGTGAAAGGCCGCTGGGCGTCAACCACCAAGCCCGAGTCGCTTGAGTCGGTCATCCTGGAGGAGTTGAGCAAGTAGAGGGTCCTTGCTTGTCTGAGCGCACGCTTGGTGCTAGGGCGGTGGAAGGAGTTTGTGTACGAATGATGAATTGTTATAAGACAAGTAGTCTCACTTCTGCTATTGATGTCTTCGATCGAGATCGGAGAGGGGCTTGGTAGATACATGGAGGGTCACGGGGTGTGAATGTGGCAAAAGAGCCCGAATGGGTCAAGTTCGCTCTTGATCACAGTCTAACCCTTGTTCGACCCACATCATGGGCACTTCAATGTGCTATGTCGTCGGCCGACATGAAGCTACGTTCCATGGCATATCTTACTAGATATCCTGGTTCTCAATAGGTGTTCCCAGGTCCGGAAAATAGTGGCATTATTCGAGTGCTTGTTGCGACTACGACTCCGTCGCGATTACGCGGTCCTGTTACGGCTAGCTGTGTTGGCCTTGTAAAGCTTTGAAACAAAGCAAGAATAAAAGCGGGGGTTCAGAGCTGGAAGCGGATTTTAAATCCAGGCTGGACCGCAAGAGTCGTACAGGTGGATACATCTTTAGTAAGGTAGGTAGGATCTTGGCCGTATTCTTCTAGGCCTGTGTTGCTCAACTGTTAGGGGGTAGGTGCAAGTTGGAGAGTTCTTCAGGAAGCCGTGTTTGGATGATCAGCTCCTGCTTGAATTTTATGGAGACCATTAGGTAGACACTGATTTGCTTGAGTTCCAAATTTCCATCCCCAACCATCCAAATTCCCTCTTATTTTCTGCCTTTTCCAACCCCACCATTCTTTTCCCTAATCCCAACGAGCTAGTAATGACAGCTCTGACCGAATGCGTTAACCTTAGTCACACCATGTGCAATACTAGCTGTTGACACCCTAGCTATGGACCGCGTGTGCGAAGTTCTTGCCGTACTGAACATCACAAGCGTGGTTTAGTTCGAGACCAGTAAGTTATACCGTTCTTCTTGCACTTCCAGTCATTATAGGTATCTCCAACCGTCACAGCGACCCAGCCGGCACCATGTTGGTTCACGCAAGCGGCAGCGATGTCGATGCCGCCAAGTGTATGAGTAATGCCGGTGCCGCAGGCCTCCACGGGGACGGCCGCGCCGACGTGGGTAGCAGCGTCCATGGGGGCGGCCGTGGCGAAAGCGGCAAAGCCGACAATGGCGCCGAGAATGGCCGAGGGTGCGAACACCGTAGTGCTGCTTTATGTTAGTGCCATCAAGTACCAGACCCCTTACACAGAGTTGGTGGGCTAGGAGGATCTTACCTCGGGTCTCGGGGTAAAGTGTGCCAGGTGAGGTATGGGATGTGGTGAGGATATCCAAAGGGATACTCTAAGTCTGTGGTCTGGGGGTTGAACTTAATAGGTAAATATTGGTATGCCAGACCCAAATTGAACGCTATGGTCTGCTCGTATCCTTAAGCTCTTGCCTCTCGAGCCGGCGCGCTCCAGAGTCTTCGCCAGCTTTCCGTAGGGCTATCCGGAGTAGAGTACCCACTATCTCGGACTTGTAAGACTTTGCAGTAGTATCGTGCTGTTTAGACAGCTGGGTTAAGGCTGGATTTTGAGCCGCCTAGCCACCCCCGGTGCCTGCGGCCGGGGCTAGGCCGGTGTTATGTGCAACCATGCTGAGAAGTTTCATGACTGATTCCCATAGGCATTCCAGTTATAGACAATCCTGCCATGAAGTACCGTGAATCGTATTAGTATGGCACGGTAACCGATCGAGGGGACAACCTCCACACCTCAACTTGACATCAATTGCTTTTGGCCTTGAGTAACCCGATACCAGAGACAGCTGCGTGTTGGATCCTGCCGCTATTTGCATACGCAAAGAAAACTTACCATGGGCAGTTTCTTTTTTCCGCCTATAGCCCTGAATGTCCAACCTTTTCCGTGTTAGTAACATAGTATTCGCACAAGGATAGGGCGAACGAAGGATCAAATGGGGGTCTAGACATTCGGAAGTAGAGAGATATTCGGACTCTTGACTTTTGAGAGTGAAGAGACATTCGGACTGTTGAGAGTGGAGGCGGATTTTGACATGCCATCGGGGTGGGCATGTTTTGGGCAGCCGACAAGCATACGAAATCAATAGCAAAGAGCATGCCCCCGGTCCCCGCCAACAAAGATTGGGTTGTTTGATATTTTGACACGAGTGCATTGGGAAGAGCGGGAGAATGAATGAGTGAGATGCAGCGTAGAAAGAATGTGGACGAGGAAGAAGAACAAGCAAACTACTACTACAGAGGCTTGGGGGGCAAGAGGGTCGCGACAAGAAGAAAGATAGGATCGTAGACTCCGAGTTGTGTCATCAACATCGCCGTCGCTATTGCCATTGCCTTGTATGGTTGACCAACAAGTCCCACAGAGAGACTGCCAGCGGTAAGGTGGCTGAGCCAGGCTGTTCCGATGCGATATTGCAACAACTGGGCTCGTGACACATGTGGCGCGACAAATGGGGTGGCCAAATTACCTCCTATCTCAGTCACATCGCCTAGGAGGACAAGAAAATATACTACCCCCGATGCGGCCGAGAGTAATTGTTGTGTTCGCAAACTGGGGGCTTCAAAGGAACGCCCTTCCCTACGCACAGAATGGATGGTCCCTCCCGCTATAAGTTAAAGTTTGGGGACGGGGTCAGGGTGGGCTGCAGTCTATGGTGGACATGTGAATTTTGGAAGGTGTTTTGTGCTTGAGCCCTTTGCGGAAGGAAGTTTGTATGTATAGGCGTCATCCGATTAGCGAGGCCTTCCAGAGGAGAGGCAGAAGGGGGCTCACGGCACGGCTTCATATTAACTGCATGTGCTGCAAGTTGTGTAAGTGCTGTCTGTATACCGAGTCGATGCTATTCATAGAATGTGGGGGAGTGATGGCCAGCGTAGCAAGCCCGAGCCAGATGTTCCTTGTGAAGAGCTCTCTCAAGATGCAATCCCGGTTTGCTTGGATCACCAACACAATACACGTCGCCAACATCAATATCGAGAAGGCTGGTTGCGGTTGCACGGCGCGGGCTGATTGGAGCCAAGAATGGCGAGGGAAGCTCAGGCAGCTCTTGCTTTCGTCTCGGTCTGAACCGCAATTAAGCAAAACCAACTTGAAGCGGAAGTAATAACTAGAGGCACCGAATAAAGGCTCCATGGATGTCCCCCCCCCCCCCCCCCCCCCCGGTAATATCGTTCCTTCGTGTGCACAAGGGAGGATTCTCCCGTCTTCACCTTGGGTTTCGCATTTTGGAGTGGCAGTGTGCAACATGTTAGCTTTGCGGAGGGGAAGAGCAGATGAGGATTTGAGGATCTGAGTTGGGGTTGAAGGACAGCCTCGGCTCTGTGGCTCTGCGCGCGTGTGATTTTCGTCGGATTTGAGTGTGATGAAGTTCGAGTTGAGGTCTTTGCTCACTGGCTGCTTCCTAGTGCCCGCTGATCGGAAAGTCGTCGAGGGGTCCTCGGTGACTAAAGCGGTCAAGGGCCTCGAAAGCTCGAACGCGGGCACCGTGCACCCACCTTACGACGACCTGGGGAGGGCAAGCCAGGGGTTGACACCATGTAGGACCCACTCACGTGCCACTTGTCTTGTGGCACCGCAAGTGGGAAAGATTGCAACGTTCCATCATTGGCATGCAAAGGCGAAATCTTGTCAAGTACTCGTACCTCAAAGTTTTCTATGTGTGGTTATCAATGGGATTATGAGCAACCCAGTTGAAGAAAGGCAACGGAGGCCTTCTAAGACGATGCTTCGAAGCGAGCCACCACAAGGAATCATCAGTTCACCGCGGAAGCGGCTGCAGTCCATTTGGAATCGATTGCGTTCAGGTGCGTCGACAAACATTGAGAGCCCGGCGAGAGTGGGTGGGGCTCTGTGCTTCTGGCGTGCCTTGCGCTAGGCGGTACTATAAGGTACGTAGAATTGCTTGCAGCCACCTGCAGTGCGTGTTTCCGTTCAATGCTTTAGCATGCTCATCTTGCGCCATCAAAAGGACGAAACTTTGAGATGTGGTGAATCTCCGGGCGCTCATGGCCGAGCCAGTCAGTGGCAGTCGGTGGTAGGTGGGAAGCACACTTATAATCGCGTCGGCTGTCTTATAAGACATTTGTGTTAAGTATTCCCCTGAATAGACCCTCCCAGTTTCGAACAAGAGATCCGGTCCCGTCGGCCAGCCGGCCTTTCAGCTGCGGCCTGGATGTGTTGCGGTGACCTTCTGCCGAGGCGTGTGAGAGTGAGAGTTTGTGGGCGGGCACCATATTTATTGGGGGCTTCAGTGAAAGCCTTTCCCTGGCTCGAGCATGGCGCAATGGCTCCCTCGGGGTCAGCTAAGCTCACCAAGTAACCTGGGCGGAAGAGAGGCATTAGACAGAAGGGCCGTTTACCCTCAGCCACATCTCTTGGACTAAGATCTAGGATCCGCGGCTGACCAATGAATTGCGCAGCTGTGCCTCGGAGGTTTCCCGAATCGGCGTTGGCCGAAAGGACAACAGAATGAGGGGAAATCTGAAATGCGCCAATGGTCGCCAGAAGCCAAGGGCAGAGACTCAAAGTCACCCCGAAGCGTACCAGCGTGAGCGTTGTTGAGCGCCAGACACTGGAGATGAGATTTCAGGAGACACAGGAGCTCTGATTTGCCTCGTATATTGAGTGCCGGTATGGATATCATGAATTATTTGGCTTGAGTGGGGAGGTACCTACCGTACAACTACATACCTGTGTACATGCCACTGGCGCGGAGAAGAACTGGTGGCGTGTGGGATGGAAATCCTCAGGGCGTGTCTCGAGAGGGCCAGGAAAAAGCTTCCATGCAGACTTCTGAGACCCTTCTAGCGCCAAATCCCAGCCCTCGTCAAACACAAGCGAACGTGGGGCAGGGAGCGGTTCCGTCATTTCTCACTGAAGCTGTGAACATAAGCAAATCACATCCGTTTTACAACATTTAGCGACACCACAAGAGCAGCGCCCTCGCCGAGTCTGAGAAGGATCTATAAGCACGTCGTGTATACCACCGCCGCGAGCCTCGAAGTTTTTGGCGTCAAGGACCCGATATATTCACCTAAATTCCCGCAGGTCGGAGACACCGCGCCCCCAGAGACATGGCATACCCAAGGTGCCATGAGGTTCATTTTCATTTCCAGACTCTCAAGAAAAGCCCAGCGAGAAACACAAATTACCCCACGAACGCAAACTCGCCTTCGTGACCCCCCCCATCTTCGAGTAACCCTCACGGGCTTCCATTCAATGCAGACTTGCGTCGCACGGCACGCGACGCTTTCGCTACCAGATCGTAGGGATAGACGCTTGCTAGACCGAATTCTCCGAGCTGTTTTTAGAATCACAGAAGAGGGCAATATATATATCAAAGAGGCTCGTGGGACAGCTGTTACCGGGTAGTCAGATATCTGGTCAGGCTGGCCGGCCGTGTTGTGGTTTGCACATCGCCCTCATCTTCAGTGCCAATTAATTTACCTTCGTGTTGGATGAGGCGCGGCTTTGGGCCGCACCGACGTCACGATCCTGCTCCTCAGTCATTTAAACCTGCTCAGATGAGCGCCTCTTCCATCAGACAGAAAGATACCACCCGTTGTGTCTTCAGCTGCAAGCCTGTGGAGATACATCGTCAGTTTTTATAGCGGGAGTTCTTTACCGTGCTAGGCTAGGCCAACTGCAAGTCACTTCTTGGACATTGGATGGTTTGATCCCCTCCGTAGGTGGCCGTTTGTGGCTTCTCTTGGCGCCTTGGTCTCAGCGGCTGGAATCAGGGAAACCCGGGATTGCCAGGGGGCACGGGGGGCAGATGGCTTAAAGTTGGCGCCAACCAAGTCTCTCAACTCGGGGAACTTTTGGCTTTGCGATACATCGGATGGCCATTTTGTTTGTTTTGCGGCCAGCTCCGAACCGAGCAACGTCCAGTGCGCGACTCTTATCTCCGAATTACTGATACCACTGTTGAAAATGCCTCGATAATTGCCAGGCATGGCTCGAGCCTTGACACAGCCAGCACGGCCATCTCGCTTCAAAATTGCTGTGCAGTCTTCGGCCGAAGTTACACTTAGTAGCAAGGAGCCTGCCCACCATGTGCCTTGAATGCATGATGTCAAGTCGTGTTTGACGGAGCTCCTGCTCCTACTCGTTATCTCAGTGGGTGGTGGTGCGCCCATGAGCTGACCTGGGCATGGAAGCACGATAGAAGCCTATGTGGAAGCCCCCGTTCAGAGCTGACTGATTGGCTCCAAATTGTTCTTGAAGCCCAATACCCAATCGTTGCTCGGGACTGCTCAAGACACGGAACTCTCACAGCCCGGCTGGCGTCAATCCGGCCAGCTCGTCTGCGATGTCTGAATGGTGAATGGGCAAGCTCGTTATCAGCTATTTTGGTTGGCCTTCCAATGCGTTGGCTAGTGCGAGTGCGATGAGAAATTAAGCTTCACTCCAAGTTCTTCCCAACAAGCTCGCATGAGCTGCCTCGAGGTAGTCACTGGGGTCAGTGGTGGCCTCGTGTGGTGCTCACCACCTTTGCTCCTATGGGTCCTTAGTGGCTCTCTGACCCAAGAACCAAGATGACTAGGCGTACTTTATATTACTGCGTAAAGTACGTCCACTCTAAAAGCGACGGCTAGTACTGGGTGTGCGCAAACATCGCTGTAGCAGGACCCCCACTCAGCAGTCAGCGCACTCGTAGTCCTGCGTGGACCGTTTGTCCATCGCGTGGTGTCTTCGGTGCGGAACGGACGGAAATAACAGCAAACACTATACTCTGCTGCGCAGGATGTCTCACATGGTCCCAAGTGGCTCAAGGCCACACTCTTGGGACGGTCATGATGGACCTGTTGACTACAATCTAGATTGGTCCTAGTCACGCCTGGTAGATTCACCAGCTAGACTAGCGCCTAGGATGCGATTTCAGAGGACTCGGTTCGAAAGAGAAACGCTGTCGAGGCTGAGGCGACATGGGAATAAGGGTTTCAGCAAAGTACCGTCAAGTCGCAGAAAATATGACAACACACTCAGCCGCGCCCGCGGGAGGGAACCTTGTTACTTGCGGAGAACCCGTTGACGATGGATGGCAAAACCGCACTGTGGGTGATACCGAGCAGCCCGCGCTCGCCACGCCTGAGATCGGGCAATTTCTCGTGTTGTAACGAGGGTAAGGATAGGCTAGAGCGACAAGATGACGAGATCCGCCCCAACTCCCGGACTTTGGTTACAGTCGCGTACTCTGCCGATAGCCTAGTACCATAGAGCCTTGAGGTTGGTGAACTTTATTGTGGCGTCTTTTCATAGACGCGATCGTGTCGGTCGGTATTTTATTCGTTGTGATGGCGGTCCACGTCAGTTTCGACGATTTCACAAATGCGCGAATAGTTGCAACCCCCGCGCTGTTGTTTCCGCCTCCCCAGGCAACACGAAAGAACCCCAACTGAGTCCCCGCCAGCTCCTGCCGCCTCAGCGCTGCAAGTCAACCCCTCACCGTGGCCCATACTCTCACACAGATGCCCCTGCTCAAGGCCTGCAGGTGGTCCTAGGGCCACAGAGTGAGGACCTGTCGATGGTGGCCCAGATCAACTCAGCGCACCCAACCCACTATTTCGCTGTCCACTCTCCCACTTGCGGGCCATTGATCGAATCGTTGGGGGCCTGGGGTTGCTGGGCAATGTTGGGAGACGCTCCTACAATCAGCTCGCAATCAGTGGAGGAGTTAGCGAGGCCCTGCGATGCCTGCAGTACCTACCCTGGAGGGCCCTTCCTCGCAAGGTGCCCCATGCCAGAGGGGGGAAGCAAGTGGGCGGGAGCGAGCGAACAAAGCCTCAGATCGGGTCTGCGCACCAAACACCTCGTAGACACCTCGGTCCTTTCCTCCTACCTCGCCTTGGGCAAATACCCAAATGCTGGGACTGTGCACAACACGACACCACACACTTCGCTGCGACACTGCGGCGATGCCTAGGCAGGCGATGTCAGCCAGATCAAAGTGAGGGACGAGCAACCTGGGGCCTGGGGCATTGAGGCTCGAGCGCTGGGGGAAAGGGGACGATAGACGACGGGAGGGGTGGAGGGGCTACCTGTCCCGTTTTCCCCTCGCCCCCTCCTGTGTCTGCGTATCCGTTTTCACCGCGATCTTCCCACCTATTGAGGGGCTGCCTTGCCCGCCTCCTTGCTGCCGCCTTCTGCGTCCCTCTCGATCCAACCCAGTTCCCTTTTTTTTATTCCGAACCCACCACCGCGCCATCAGCCACTCCCCTTGGTCATGGCCGGGGTGTCGGGGGAGGTGGTGTGCAACATCACCCCAAGGGCCAAGGACCATGGCCCTCCACTCTGCTACTTCTCACCCCCCCCCCCCCCCCGTCACCTGTTCCCAGTTCTATTCGCGGCCGTTGCACCGCTCCAGGACCTGTTCCGCCCCCGGCCGATTCGCTCTTGTCTGGCGTTGGCCGTTGCTTGGCTCGCCCGCTTCCATGTACCTCTGGGTACATCGCTGATGGGGATTATGGTGCTGGCGCCGGCTGCAGCATGCAAGCGTGTGCTCTGCTACTATATACCTTCGCAGAGTGTCGTCGTCGGTGGGATCATATGGCAGCGGCCTTCATTAAACCGGTCCCCTCCACCTTCCAGCCGCATGCCCCCCGTCCCCATATGTCCCCCATATGCTTGCTCTCTTTGCCCTTCCAAGTTCCAGGTCGTCTTGCTGCGTGCTGTTATGGACCCTGAGCCTTCTCCATATTAATGTCCATTTACCCCCGCCAGTGAGCCGTCGACACTGAAGGCCAGCCCATTGTCTTGGATACCATCGCCAGTCGTCCGATCTTCACTCCCGTCGACCGCTCTCGGAAACCATATACTTAGCCGCATATACCCACGGTGATCACTGCAACTCACTACCATCGCCCATTAGAATGGCCGCTCCTCTCAACACGCCGTCCAACTCGACAGCGAAAGATGCTGCCTCGGCCCGGAAGCGCAGAAGGCGTGCGCCCGCTGGGGGTGCCGCCGACGACTGCTTCACCTGTGCCAAGCGTAACGTCAAGTGCGACCGGAGGAGGCCCTACTGCTCGCAATGTCTTGAGATTGGCAACGAGTGCTCCGGCTACAAGACGCAGCTGACCTGGGGCGTGGGCGTGGCCAGTCGAGGCAAGCTTCGCGGGCTGTCACTTCCCATCGCCAAGGCGCCACCTGTGGCCGGCAGCAAGACGGTCAAGTCGCCGACACGGGTGCGTACCAGCTCCACCACTTCCAATGCTCCATGGCCTGCCGAGCAAGATGACCGGATGGTCCGCGACGATGTCGAGCAGACTCCGGAGCGCAATAACCCCTCCGTTCCAACCACTCCCTTCCATCCCTACGATATGTCGCACATGTCTCCGATTGAGACTGCTCCCGGTGGCTGGAGCCACATTCAATTTTCGTCTTCCATGTCGGCGAACGAAGATGGGTCCAGGTTTCAGGGGAGGAGTCTTCCGCTGCCTATCTCTACCCATGGCGAGATGATGGGGACGACGATGGATTCGATGAGTGATATGGACTACATGTCGCCGATGGGACACTCGTTTCAAAGAGATGACCTGCCGCCCTACCTTCACAGCCCAACCGTCATGTACGATAGCTACACGGGCCATGGATCACCCGCCCCGCAGAGCCCGGTGTCTGCCATCATGATTGAGCAGCCAAGGGCCCCTACCTCGTGCCCAAGCCTTGTGTATACGCCCTCCGAGCCCGCCTCGAGCCTCCAGTCTCATGTGTCCCACGTTTCTCACGTTGATACCCTTGAGGCTCAATTAAGTCGCAAGTTGACGCAAGATTGCGACATCTTTGGTAAGATGCCATATTCCCTTTTTGAACGCAAGTAGCTAACCCCGATATCTTAAGCCCCTGGGACGCCCGATCTGGATACATACAGCACAAGTGCCCAGTCACACGCCCCCTTCTGGGCCCCTTCCGGTACAGATGACGATTCGGTTTCCCGGAGCATTCCAGAACACAGCACACTTTCATGGCCTCCCTCGTTTCCCTCACAGCCACCTTCCCCCGTCTTGCAGGTGAGCCCGGACCTCATCACCAAGATGCCGTTCTTCATCGACTACTATGAGAAAACCATCTGCCCGGGCATGGTATTTATCGATGGGCCCGGAAACCCATTTAGGGAGCACATTCTGCAGCTAAGCAGCAGCAGCAGGAGCTTGCAGCATGCCATTTGCGCCCTTGCCGCCTGTAATCTGAGGATGAAGCGCAAGCTCAGTCTAGGGCAGCATGGTAGGGAGATGGGCGAGAGACTCGACACGAGCTCCATGGACAATGGATCCGACGCGCAACCGGAGGATCAGTCCCTTTCAGAAGAGTATCATCATCGGAATTTGGCTGTCCGTCTGCTGAACGAACAGTTGAACGACACGGAGAAGTCTACACATGACTCTGTCCTGGCAACAATTCTGCTGCTGTGCCATTACCGGATGGCCGAGTCTGGCATTGCAAAGTTTCACACGCAATTCGCCGGTGTTAAGAAGATACTAGGGATGCGGCGGATGTCTCCTTTCCCTCCCTCAAGGGACTCGGCCTGGATGGAAGCCCTCTTCACGTACTTCGATGCCATATCGGCAAGCGTCAACGAGAGGGAGGCGCAGCTCAACACATCCTTTTACGGCGTCCTTCCCGATGCTCAGCTCCTACCCCTTGGCTCAGAGAACCTCGTCGGCTGCGACCGCGAGCTTTTCAAGACCATTATCAAGCTGGGCCGCTTGAATCTGCTGTCGCAACACCGCTCGGTGCAAAACCTTCTCGCGGGCGGCAACGCATCGTCCCGATCAGCTTCACCCATCACGGGCGCGTTCAAGTCTGCACCGCACATTGGGGGAGACCATAACAGCATTTTTGGAAATGGCATGCACCAGCGATTCGACGGAAACGGCTTCGCTACGACATTGGACGAAGAGGATATTCTCAGCACTGCCGCGCTGCATTCACCGACGGCGTACGATGATCACCGCAGCATGTTCTGGCGCGAGTGGAAGGATGCGCGCATTGCCCTGCAGAGTTGGGAGTTTGACTCGTCACGGGTGGTGGCATCATTGGTGCCGGCCTCGTCGGGTGCATTGCCACCCACGGGCGCGCAGGTGCGTGATCTCGGGTCGCTGAGCGAGGCATTCCGCTACGCCGCGCTCCTCTACACGGAGCGGTTGGCTAGCCCCAATGTTCCGAGTACCCACAGCAACTTCCGCAACCTGGTCAGCCAGGTGGTGTATTATGCGACTAGCCTTGAGGCGGGGAGCAGCGCCGAAAAGTTTCTCTTGTGGCCGCTCTTTGTGGCGGGGAGCGAATGCGTCAACGAGCTACAGCAAAACATTGTTCGGTCCAAGTGCCGCGAAATCATGGCCCGCAGCGGCTACATGAACAACCTGGCCGCGCTCAACGCACTGGAGCGCTTGTGGGCGGGGGACTGGAAGGACGACGCCAACCAGGGGTTGAAGAGTAGGGGCATGGGTCAGCGGGGGCCATTCAATTTCACCAGAGTCATTGGGGGTCCTGGCATGGATGTAGAGTGGATCATGTTCTGAAGCAGCAATGATGGGTGCCAGATGGAGTTTACGAGTCGAGAAGGTCAATAGGCGCTGCGGAGTACTATAGTAAGAAGGGCAAGGGGGACCAAGCAAGGTCTGGGGGGATCTCTTTTGTCGGCTATTGCTTCTTTATACTACGGGCTATGATGGGGGTATGGCGGGCATTGTTGTCATGTATGATGTATCATGTACGTATATAACGGATGATTGGGAAGGTATATATCAGGAAGTCCGCTTTCTCCTGGGTATTACGAGGCGTTTATCGGGGATTTGGGTGGCACTGGACATTTCAGGGGCGGCGCACCCACTACACTATGCAGCTGGCGATATAACTATTGCACCTACAGGCGTCCTGTGTTTAGTATATCTATATCGTAGATTTTACCTAGCGTCTATAAAACACATCTACCATATATTGGGGAACACCATCGCCAATGCTCAGATCTAGCGTCACCGAGACTGAAAATGGTTGAGACTGCAGGAGACGAGAGCCCGCTTACCTTGGACATGTGGAAGCTGCTCTCTGTTCTCACTACCCGGGGCCTGTTACCACTGTGTGTATACACACCGAACACGAGGGTCACAGCCGAGGGGCATCCTGCTTGTGCTGATGGATAGATCCGTGGGGGTTTTAAAGGTGTCCACACTGGGGAGCATCAAACCCGGGGCTGGACCCTGTCGAAGGAGTAGTAGTATTGACGTGCAGGTTCGAACCAAGGCAACGCAGTTTGTCGCCACGGCACCATGTCAAGCTTGTGATTTTGGTCCTGGAGAAAGAGGGGGGGAGGGGGGTGGATAGACGAGACGAGGTATTGGAGAGGGGAGGGAAGATGTGACATGAGGAGGATGAGGGAAGTGAATATCATGTGTTCTAGAAGATGTCCCAAAGGTCATGGAGGGCATTCTGGGGGTTGCAGAGGGGAGTGGCGGGTGAGAGGCGGGTGAGAGAGGGAACGGAGGATTGCAGAAGTGCCTACGGCGTGGTGTGCTTGTGGTGTAGCAACCATCAGCGCAATCGTTGAGATGCGTGGCTAGCCGCGATCCTACCCGTGCTAAGCCCAGGAGGGAAGCTTTGAAGGGAGGATGTGAGATGGGGATGGCGTTGCTTTACCTTGGGCTGGCGTTGGCCAGTTGTTGCTATGCTCTCTGAGACGCTTGCCGCCGGGTAGGTGAGATATGGGTGGCAGGTCTGTCCTGGCATTGAGGTGCAGTAGGGCAGTGCAGGCGGTTGAGGAGAAGGAAGGTCGCCAGTAACTTGGGATCGGGAATCGAGATGCGGTTCTGAGAATTTGGGGGGGAGGGGGGTAGGAGTGCGGGAAGAAACACAACCTAAGCTTGAGGGGGGCGTGCTCGCGGGCGTACCTTGTCAGCTGAAGCAGGAAGGAGGTCGAGCTCGCGCTGCGACCCCGGTCCCTGAGAACCTACACGTGTAGATAACTATCAAGACTCTGATACTCGCTTGCGAGGCAACCTCCAAGGCCAGCGAGCGAACCCGGCGTGGGCACCTCACTCAGCAGTCCCGGTCCGAGGCATTTCCGATATCCTTAGGAACGGACATGGTAATTTCATCTTCAAACTTTTTGTGGCTTACCAACTTGATATGCACAGGGACGGCCATATGCGATGCACCAAGCCTTTTAGTTTTGTGGTTAGGTAACCACATGAAAGGTACAAGATAGGAGAGCCTATCTTTGCCTTGGCTTAGACGGATTGCATCATGTGTGTTGCTGTGTCGCCATTGTCAGTAAAACTACCGAAATGTCAATAGCTTGAGAGAATGAATAGTGAGGAGAAATGTTACTTCACTTTCCGAGTAACGAAAATCGTTTCACGAAACCACATCCGAAATCAATATCGCCATGCATCATGAATGCGAGGTTGAGCTTTTGAAATGCAAATGAGAAGTGTGAGAGATTGCTGTGATAGAAGTGATTGCAAAACCTGGAAACGCTTTGACTGACAGCCGGCTCACAGCTGGCAGCCTGTCCCACTAACACACCGATAAGAGTGCTCCAACCCCACTAAAAAAGTCTTATCAGGTAGTCGGCCAGAAATTTTGAAGACCACCATACAAGGCTCGAACAAGCTAACAGCACAAGCGAGGGTCTCACCAACTACACACACACACACAGAGACAATGGGCAGAGAACTACAAAAGCGCAAGAGGCGCTCGTCGCGCGCGAAGGTGACCATGCCTAGCCGGCCCAAGAAGGCCCTCAATCCCTTAGGCAACGACACCATCGCTCAGAACTGGTTTGTTCCGTCTCTCCGCTGAAAATGCTTCGATGTCGGCTAACACTGCTCGCGCCACAGGGATAAGAAGGAGACCCTCTCCCAAAACTACAGCCGCTTCGGCCTCGTCGCCAAGCTCGGCACTACTGCCGGCGGCACGAACCAGCGTAAGAAGAAGTCGGCAGCGGCCACATCCGGCGCCCCGGGCAAGACGGACCCGCTCGTCTTCCAGTCTGGCGACCAGGGCCTGTTCCAGGTGAGCGAGGTCAAGGTCGAGCGCGACGCCAACGGCCGCATCACGCACGTGCTGCGCGAGGCGAACCCGCTCCGCGACCGGCTCAACGACTTCGAGAGCGACCCCGAGAACGAGACCGAGGAGAAGGAGCACGAGGAGTGGGGCGGCATTGACGAGCCCATGAACGAGAATGACAGGCCCGCCGTCATCCGCCAGCTCGAGCGCGAGGCCAACATGCCCGTCGAGACCAAGGCCCGCTACCAGAGCGAGCGCGAGCTCGAATGGCTGCAGAGCCTAGTGGCCAAGTACGGCGACGACAGGGGTGCCATGGCGCGGGACCGGAAACTCAACCCCATGCAGCAGACCGCGGCCGATATCACGAGAAGGTTGAAGAAGGCAGGTCTGCTCAAGGTATGAGGCTAAGAGGTGATTACATGTCTCTTTGGGCGTGCGGGGGAGCATCTGTGTTTGCTGGGGTCCTTGGATCCGTCAGGCCTTCCTTCCCGGCTGGGATTGTGGAGCCAATGCATCCTTGATGGGGCCTTATGAAGAGCAGAGTTCTTCGTATAGATATCGAACATAAAAAATGTTTGGCTCGCGAGGGTAGATATCCGGCCGTTTTACGTCCATGGAAAAGGGGAAGGTGAAAAAGGGGTATCTCTCCGGGCGTTTTGGCGTTTCTCTGAATTCAGATAAAGAAGGGAACAGCGCGAGGCAGGTCAATAACAAGTTTTCAAATATTCATGGTATCTCCTCTGGGAGCCCTTTTGACGCCGATAAACACCAAAACAACGACCGGGTTTCCCTATGTATAACAAGACCGTAAACCAAAGCAGTCAAGCCCCCCTTAAACTACCCTCTCACAAAGTATGCATGTCCCGAATCCAAATTCTGTTCAAATCAAATTCCACCTCTGAAAAACATGGACCGGTATCTATCTCGTTATGCGGTCATAATCGGCGCTGGGGAATTGCACAGGTCGATGAGTATCTTCGAACTCGTCCTGGGCCGAAGGGGCCGCATATCGCCCCCCGACAGCTGACGGGGTCGGATGGTACTCGTTGTCGCTATCAAAAGGGTTATCCTGCCTGAACGGGTTTTCTGTCGCGGCACCAGTGTAGCTGATCTGGCTACTCGCTTGACTTCCGCCGACGTACGGGTCAGGGGCAAGACCCGGGGCGCCATACGGGTCGGGGGCATGGCTCGGGGCACCATACGGGTCGGAATAATCGGAGTGGGGGCCGCGTTGAGGATCGTCGTCGTGGTCCGCCGCGTTCACGGGGGCATATGCCTCGTCATCGTGCGGCGCCATCGAGAATGCAGCCTTGTCAGGATCAATGTTTGCGCCGCCCTTGAGCTGGAGCTTGTCGTAGCCCGGCAACCGGTTGTTCCATTGGTGGTACTTGACAGTGTAGATGCTGAGAAAGGTTGTCACACAGAAGAAAAGGCTATTTAAGGGGTTAGCATGTCTGTTACGTCAGGTTTCGATCCGAGTTTATGGTGGCATCCAACATACAAGACAAAAAAGGATAGCCCCACGATAGCTTTGCTCAACTTGCATGCCTGCCCACAAAGATCGGCGGTGTTGTAGGCAGCCTGGGTAGACAAGGCGGAGAGCCAGATGACAGCGAATAGGCCATCGACAACAGCCATAACGCGGGGCCCAGCTAGTTTTCGTGTGCGGGGGAATCGTGGTGCCATGGCTAGATAGATCCATGCTGGTATCGAGAGGAAACACTATCCAAGGGGATGGGATGTTAGCCGGGGGGAGGGGCGGGTCTGCGCTTCCAGGTAGGCTACCTACCACAGCGAATGTCCAGCCAGCAAGGCCAGTGACCTTGGAGTCTTTGTCCTTGAAGACGGCGATCTCAAGACACCATAGCACAAAGGCGAAGACGACCTGGGCGATATGGAATCCCAGCTTGATAGCTGGGATCTGCTCTGGGTCGAACTCAAAGTTGTCAAACATAATTGCTCAGTTTGGCCGGAGCCTCCCGCCTCGAGTATGTGATACGGTCCAAGCTTGAGCTGAGGTTGCGTCGAAGTCGGCAGCAATGCGATGTGCGCAAAGTCGTCGGAAACGGACACGAGGGTCGTTGCGACAAAAGTGAAGGAAAGATCGTGGGGTTGTTCAGAAGAACAAAGGCATTATGCGGTGAAGCCAAGCGGCACAGCTGTCAGAAAGGACAAAAGCGGACTCGCAGGCGCGAGAGAAGCAAAAAAAAAAAAAGGTGCCAAAAGTTGCCTGGGAGAAGGAGGGGACGCGTGTGAGCTTCGCAACGGAGCCCCCTTCCTCGTCGAACAGGGCCTGACGATGGCACAGCCTCAGCCGCTTTTTTGGCCCAGCGAAGGGCCGGAGCCACAACAATGACGCTTCACAGGACGAGCCGTTGGTGTCTGCGCCACGCCTGACAGTGTCCCCAGCAACCAACCACAGTGACCGTTTCAGGGCCGCGGCTGAAATCTGAGCGCTGAATGGAGGGGCTGGAACCTGAGGCAGTTGGTCCCACCCCCACTGCAGTGCATGCTCTTGGCAGCTTTGAGAGCTTGGCTTGCAGCACTAGGTGACTAGCGGCCCAAGACTTTCAGACAAAGGGTTGTGGCAAAATACATCTGCAAGAATATGAGAAGGTCTTCTCTTTACTCTCTTTTTTTCAGTGGATCAAGTGGCTGATGGGGAATCGGCAGAGCAAAGCGAGAGCGCTGTGAGGCACTGGCGGATTGATGGACTGTTTTGGAACCCAGTCCTCGATCGAGTCTTGGCACACGCGCGGGCTGGATACCGAAACCGAGAGATGTTCTTCATAGCACTGTTTTCGCTCTATTGCATTGTTGCTGTGGCTCCTTGCATCGGAGCTTTTTGGAGGCCCCGATTGCTCCTTGTAACCACCTAGGCTCACGCTCGCAAGGCAGATTTAACAGCACGGGTCCAAGTTGATCGCCGCTTGTCAGTTATGCCGCCAGGATACTTTGCCGTGCAGCATTGAATCTCATAAGGGGGATATGATTCAGCTGATGTTTAGGTCCGGTCCGGTAACTGATTGGGGACAACCTCTGCCGTCAAAAAATAGAGCACCGACTGGGAGATGGCCGCCGCCCAGCCACCAGGCCTCCTGCAACCACAGCACGGGGTTACGACTAGAGTCCCATTGGGTGCCAGGGAATATGGACGTATTAATCAAATTCTCATTGTTTGCAAATACCTTAACCACCCCTAAACCCCGGAAGACCCATGAATGCATGTCCGCCATCGACAAACCGACTGCTGAGCACCGAGACAACAGGATCATTTACACATCATGTTTTCATGAGTTCTTCCCACCCAAGAGACGAATGAAAAGACTACACCGCCCATCAAAGCAACGAACTTGTCCGCCGTTCCAATTCCCCGAGAAACAGGAAAACTTCAGACACATCCGAGAGGAAAAAAGAAGACGAATGAGTGGATTCCAACACCACCGGAGACCCCACCCATGAGAGAAAAGAAGATAAGTGACATGAAAGACAAGGAGGAGAAATATCAAAGTGCTGCTAGGTAGACAGGTACAAGTTTTTGCACAAACATACGGTAAGTAGTCAAAGCTTTCGTCTGTCATCCGTCTCCATCATTTCAGTCGTTAGAGTGCTCTAGGCTGCCAGAATCCACGCCAAAAAGATGAATCCATCACTGCTAGTATCTCGGATTCATCGGCGGGTCCATGAGCGTGACACCGTGCTGTGAGCTATTGTCTTGCCCGCCCGATGGCGGTGGCGGCGTTCCCAAAGAAGCCTGCACTCGACGACCACCCACAAACCGGGCTCCGCTTCGACCCAGACTGTTGCGCTTCTCAAGCACGGTCTCATTTTCAAGCTTAGCGACGGCTTCCAACACCGGGGGGGTTCCGTTCAGAGCTAACGGCGCGTTAGGGATCGGGTTCGACATGGGAGTTGGGTTCGGGTTGAAGCCGCCGTCGGCGGGGTGGCTGAGGCCCATGCTAACGTCGTCGGGGACCTCCAAGCTCGTTCTCTTGGGCAGGAATGGCCCAACACTCTGTCTTTTTGAACGCTCCGTGGCAGTCGGGCTCGTGAGGCTCGGCTGGATGGGGAACCGGGTCTCAGGTCCGCCGCTGCTCTTATCGCGACGATGGCCACGCGGGCTCGGCGCTGGCGAAGTGGCTCGGCTCCTGCTGCCTCCGGCCTTTTCTAGCAGCGCGCGGGTACGCTCTTCCATATGCGCCTTGCGGTTGCTTTCGTCAGTCGAGATCGCCCTAGGACGGTTGTTCGGGGCCGCGATCGTAGCAGCTGCTGGAGCGGCTACGGAACCCTGGGTTGATAGTCGCTTCAATTCGCTAAAGATGGCGTCCTTGTAGGCGAATAGATCCCGGATCAGACGATAAGCGTGCTTTTCTTCCATCGTAAGTGACGTCTCAGTACGAGGGCGTAGGACGGACGGTGCCAACGTGGTGGCCAGCTTGGCAATGTACTCTTCGTCAGCCGAGGTGAGGTCAATCAATCGCGTGAAGTGGTTCATGCAAGCATCCAGTGTGGCAATGTTAGTCAATCGCAACTGGGAGAGTGTCTGCTGCAGTACCGGGACACGGGCCGCATCGCTGTCCGCGGTAGGAGTGTTGTAAATGGTGCGGATGATTTCATAAACGTGAGATGACACGAGAGAATCTAAAAGCTGATTAGAATGTGTGACGATACGTAAAACGAGCCCACATGACATACCTGGGAGTTCCAGCAAGTAAAGCTTGAGCAAGCTCGCGACAGTGGGGATGTCAAACTCTGCGAATACGTCCATAGATGGCGCTTTTCCGTTGTTGACTTTGGCCCGTAGCTTGTGAGTTTGAGCAAGGGGTACTTCGTGGAGCCACACGCCGCGACGCGCCTCGTCGCCCTCGAGATCCGGGTAGTGGTGGTCAAGGTACGTGAGTAGAGACGTGACAATGATTGGCACCCGTTTCCGATCCGCACGAGCGCGGGCCTCGAGATCCACGCCAAACGTCTGCTCGTCAACCTTGTTGTAATAGTTCTCGTAAACTATTACCTTGGGGGCGAAATTGCCAGTCCGATAATTCTCCAAAAGGTACCGCAGATCGCCGAGGGGCTGAACTGTCTCCTGATAGAGCATCATATTATCAACAGTAGCCTGTAGACTAGGGATGACATTGCTAATGGATCCCGAGAAATCGAGCACAACCGTCTTGATGGCCTTGAGACGGTCAAGTTCACAACGCTCCAGGAACCGGAGATGGACGAGGATGGCCTCCTCAAGCTCGCAGCGCATCTCGTCGAGCTTCTTGACCGCGGCCTTGTAACGGTCGTCCGACTCCCTGGCCTCCCGGCGCATCTTTTCGGTTGGTGTTTCGTTGGGACGCGTGGTGTTGAGAACGTTCCACTTCTCGAGATATTCACTAACGGCACCAACGACTGGCGAATCGGTGCCGTCCGCGGCAGTTGAAGGAAGAGAAAAGGTCCTCGCAATAGGAACCTTCTTCTCGGGAACACCGCTCATCTCGAAAGCCTTTGGCCTCCACTGATAGAACATCTTGGAGCTGTTTGCGAATGTATTTCCCACGTTGCCGATCAAGCGCAGGAAGCCGAGACCAATCAAGTCCTGGCCGATCCTCTCGGCGAAGCTGACACTTGAAGTGCCCATGTTCTTCTGAAGATACTCGACAATATCTGTGCCTGCCGAGGTGTTTTGGTATGTGCCTAGGATAGGAACCTTTGTCTCACCGATCTTGATGTTGTTGAGCATGTGCGCAATGATCTTCTTGACCTGATCGGGCGTGTAGACCTCGTCGCCAATCTCGTAAGGCTCATCCTCCTCCTCTGGCTCGGGCTCAACCTTGATTTCAGGGATGGGAGGGATGGGCTGCTTCGGCTTTGGGCTGGTCTCGGGGTCTTGAAAGGCCAGCTTGTTCTCCTCTTCAATGTCCTCGACCAAGCGGCACTTGTTAAAATAGTTGCTCCTCAGTTTCTTGACCGCCTCTGCCTGCTTGTCGTGGGCCTTAATCCTCGTCTGGAGCTCGTCTTGAGACTCTTGTATCCGGGATTCATGGGATTCGCACCAGCGTGCGAACGGGTTTACGACTAGATCCCGGATGTTCTGCGCGATCTTCTTGTGGTTCCTCGAGGCATCTTCCATCTCGGTCCGCACGCCCTCGTAGGCCTTGCGCACGCTGGCGCCATCGTCCCGACCAAAGCCGCCTTGTATCTTGTCAACCGAGGGGGCGATCTCGGATAGGCGCTGGCCGTAGACCTCCTCGGCCTCGGCGCGCATTCGAGCAATGGTCAGGACTTGGCGGTTCTCGACGACACCCTGCTGCAGCTTGCCAAACAAGACCCCAAGGCCTGGACACGATGGTCAGTATGTCTCGGGCACGAATCGAGCCAGAGTCGGCGAGAGAAGTTGTCGACTTCGGGCAGCAGCTTACCTGCGGCGTAGTCATTTGACCAGAAGGAATCTGCGAAGCCCGGCATGGTGCTGACGGGGGCGATCGCGTGTGTCAGTCCTAGTGTAGAGTCGGGGGCGATCAATATGGCGCTGGTTGCGTAGACGTCTAAATGCTATTCTCGCGAGGTCAAGTTGGAAGCTGCTGTACCGTAGCGCTGGGTTGTTTTGGTGAATAGCAAATGCAGGGGAAACCAGAATTTGCGTCGGCGCAATTGAGGCTGAGGAGGCAGGCGGACGCTTGGCTCCTCAGTTAGCCACCAAAAAAAAAAAAATAGCCCAGGTCTTCAGGGGGCCAAAGACTCAAGCGCTGATCAGCGCGGATTAGGCGGTATATTATTCGCAAACAGGTCCCGTGTTGGTCAATAATCCGGCTGCTGAAGATCCGCGTCGCAGGAACCTAGGGCCACCACAAAGGTAGAGAAAGGTATTGTATGTTGTTATAGTGGTGCCTGACGACATGCGAGGATGTTGGGCGAGAAAGTGAATAATGGAAGCTGAAAGCTTCATCCAGCCTCAGACAAAGGCCAGCACGAAACCCGTACCCATTGCGGCCACGACCTCCATAATAAAAAAAGGCAACCCACCCTAAGCAATTTAGCAGGTCGTATGCGACCCCTGCATCACGGGGACAAGCAGGGGTTCTTTTCCCACTATAAATCATGGAAGCAACGGGAGATGGGGCAACTCCAACTCGTTTCGATCTTGAAACGAAACGGCCGCCGTACCCCTCGAGCTATGATGCACGACTGGCCAACAACGAGAATTCGAGTTCCGCAAGACAACTGCTCGCCACCCGATCGTAGGAACGCATTGTTAGGTGCCAAACTGCATTCCACCATCATCTTCCATCATCTGTCGTATCGAGTATACATGTCATCTCAGACTCTCCCAATGGCCGCCGACAACTCAGCTGTTGGCAAGGACGGGACGCCCAAGCATGACATGTATGGTTGGACCGGGCCATTGGGACTTTGAGAGAGGATCCAATGGCGCAGGATGCAGGTCGGCCGCCTGCTACCTCCAACTGCCACCAAGGTAACGTCTGAAAGAACTGCCAAGGCTCCAAGGACCTGGACTGGCGGATTCGATGCGAGCCATCAGCGGCTTGGGCACCCAAGGTGCCTTCCAAAAGGAGGCATTGCTCATGGCTAACGATAATAAACGGTATTCTCTGCGAATTTTCTGTTCTCAAGTGTAAATGCTTGTCTGCTGGTTAGGTATTCTTGTGACCAAGGCTCCTTTCCAACAGAACAATTACGGAGGATAAACCAAACCAGATAGAATACCAGTTCTGCATTTCTGCCCATTTAAGTATTGTGTTCGACACAACAATGCGTCGCTATAAAGGTTATAAGTTTGTTCGGGGACGGGGTTCGAGACGGGATGTGGCCGAGGTAACTCGTAACTCCGGTGGTGGTGCAATCGCAACTTGCCATGAGTGAGATTTACGGGCTCAAAACAAACCCCACACGGCCCGGCCTCCCCGACGACCATGTCTCAACTACAACAACATGGCCATGAGAACTCAATCTACGGCTCGGGCCTCCCGGGCCGCCAGAATCTCATTTCTAGTGATATTGTCGTGTTTCTTGATCGCCTTGCTCTTCAAACCAACTAGGGATTATACGGGTTGGACGGACATTGAAGGTCACATCTTGGGACAAGGCAAAGCAAAGTCCATTGAGCAGCGCGTCAAAAGCATCCTCAAAAGGACGCCATTGATTGGTGAGGATAGATCCGTCTATATGCACTTACAGCATCCCGAATACACATGACATATCGCTAACTCAGCTACAAGACGGGCATAATGACTTGGCTATCATGCTGAGAGCCCGCTTCAACAACCACATATACGACGACGAGTTCTCTGGTCCGTTCAAGGATGGTACTCTTGCGTCCCACACGGATCTAGCCCGGCTGCGCGCGGGCCTGAACGGGGGTGCATTTTGGAGCGTCTTCTGGCCTTGCCCCGAAAATGGTTCCGACTACTCAGACGCGAACTACTTGTCCAGTTTGTCTCCCCTCCCCTTTTCCTATCCTCAAGGCCTCACTCATTGCCACGCGTGAGCGCTGTCACTAATACCAGCACCCAATTTTAGGCGTCCAAGCTACAGTTCAGCAGATTGATCTTATCAATCGTTTGAGGACGGCCTACCCAGACGATTTCTCCCCGATTGTAGACAGTGCCTCCGCCCTGCAAGCTTTCAAGAAGGGCCAGCTCATCTCGCCAGTAGGCATTGAGGGCCTCCACCAGATTGGCAACTCGGCCGCCACTCTGCGCCAGTTCTATGATCTTGGTGTCCGCTATGCCACCCTGACGCACAACTGCGGCAACAAGTTTGCCGACGCTGCGCTCTGGGAGCACCCTTTCCGTAAGGCACCCCCATTTTGGGGGGGCGTCAGCCCGGCCGGCCGGCTCCTCATCAATGAGATGAACCGCATAGGCATGATCGTCGACCTCTCACACACGAGCGTAGATACACAGCTCGACGTGCTCGGCGGTCGACGTGGTGGATGGGTCGGAAGTCGGGCTCCTGTCATCTACTCGCACTCCTCCGCCTACAGCCTCTGCCCGCACCCACGCAACGTAGAGGATCGCGTGCTCGAGCTCGTGCGGCGGCGCAACTCGCTTGTCATGGTCAACTTCGCTCCCGACTTTGTCTCGTGCGTGGCCTCGGATGGGGACACTGGAATCCCCGACTTTTATCCAACCAACTCTACCCTCGCGCACGTGGCGTCGCATGTTATCTATATCGGCGAACTTATCGGCTTCGACCATGTCGGATTCGGCAGCGATTTTGACGGCATAGGGAGTACACCTACGGGGTTGAGCGATGTCTCGCGCTATCCAGATCTGGTAGCCGAGCTACTGAGACGGGGTGTGAGCGATCGGGACGCCGCGAAGGTGGTTGGAGGGAACCTCCTTCGCGTGTGGAAGGACGTCGACGCTGTTGCTGCTAGGTTGCAAAAGGCCGGCGAGCTGATCCTCGAGGATGATCTAGGATCTGTTTGGTAAATATGAGGTTTACCTACCGTATACACAGAGCGCGGAACGGCTGAGCTGTGATGGCGTCCTGATCTAGAGCTGCATCTATAAAGTGAGATACAGTTATACGCTTTTCGTGCTGTACATGGAAGCAAGAGCCAATTCCGATTCCCTTTTGCCTTTTCAAATATGACCACATTCCCATGACCACTATAGTATTGTACATGAGCACGTCCCCAAGACTTAGCTTGAAGCCTGCGCTTCGATGCTTGAAAAGCCTGTCGCAATCGCCATGAGTATCGGGTAACGTCCAAGCAAATCGTCTAGCCCCTCCTCTCGACTTGGTTGAGCCTCTTCGCAGTCTCGATCTGATTCCTTGTCCGCTGCCCACGCACTGGCAGCCCCATGGCGTGCCGCCTTCCACGATATGTTCCCATGTCGCGCAATCGCTTTATGTTGTCCTGAACAACCCTCCTTGCCTCGTTCTCGATTGTCATAGTGGACAGCTCAGCTGTCAGGGCTGTGATGACTTTTGGTGGGAGGCTGCCAATCTTTGCGCGTGGGTGAATCGAGTACTTGGCCAGGATGCGGACTGAAGTTTGGGGGCCGAGAGCATAGAATGTCTCAAGTGCTTTCTGGAGAAGTAAAAGCATGTAAGTATATAAGCCACCTCTAGGTGCTGAGGGAGAGCCAGTTATCGCACCTGCACAAGCTTGTGCTCATTGAAGTTGACTCCAAGGATGAATACCTGAGGAAAGGTAAGTCAGCAAGCGCCAATCGGATTCAATAGGCCCAACTCCGTTAGAAAAGGCGATCCGTACCATCTTGTCGGTCTTGGGTGGTAGTCTGCACCTTGCGGCCAAGAGCGTAGCTTGCGTTCTCGCGACGTACCTGGAAATGCTCAGGGTCGCGACAGCATTGATTGAACGGAATCCGAGGTTCAAGGCTTGGCACCATGTTGTTTTACCGATGAAAGCCCGGTTGGTTTGAAGTTCGGTGGCAGCTGGCAGCTGGCACAGGCAGGTTGACAAGCCGTCGGCAGCTTTGCTCAACCTGTCAACTTGGGACCTGACGCCCAAACTTTGCAAGGGTGCGAATACTAAGAATTTACTTGCCACTAGTTACTATTTACATATTACTTGAAACCCACACAGACCGTCAGTTGACATCAGCTTCACGTCATCTCCCCTGCCCGTTCGCAATGCGGTCAGAGAGACCGCTTCCCTATTCCGAGGGCTTCTCCTCTGCAGAAGAGTATGTCGAAGACTTGCTCAGTTTTGCGGCGAATTCAGAGCTTTTCCAGTTTCTCTGCGGTGGTGTTCACATTCTTGATTTCTTCACCATCGAGCCGGGTCTTTTCGTCTCCGCTGTGCCTTCAGAATGGCAGAAGTTCCTCTTGGAATGCGAGCCAATGCAACTGCTAGATCTCTTGATGCGAGATGATCTGGACTCGGCCGTTGCACATGGTGGTGCGCCTCCCGATACTTTGCTTCAGTATGTCAAGGACATCAGAAGACTTTCCCTCCAGCGGTCCTTTGAGCCTAGCAGGTCGGAAATGCCTACCCTTCCTAGGTCCGTGGCTTTAGGCATGAATATCAAGAAGGTCCATGAAGTTACCCATTTTTCCGAGTACATCGAAAAGCTCTCCAGGGAAATCGCACAGGTCTCCGGCAACAAGTTGACTCACTTTGTAGATTTTGGGAGTGGCCAGAACTACCTAGGGCGGACGCTGGCCAGCCCACCTTTCAACAAGCACATTGTTGCCGTGGAGAGCAAGGAGGCCAACATGGCGGGGGCCAAAGATCTTGACATCCTGTCAGGCTTGGCCGAGAGAGAGAAGCGTATACGCAACAAAAAGCTTTACACCCGCATCATCGAAACACTAGATCCGTCACAGCACAACGATGAGGAAGCCCTGAAGCGTGCCGCAAAGGACCTCGGTGTAGCAGACAGCGAGATCGCTACCATTGATCTCAGATCTAGAAAGGACCTGCAAGCCACCTATGCTGACGAGGATGGAAAAGGTTGCATCGAGTACGTCGCTGGCCGCCTGGAACATGCCGACCTTTCGGGTGTCATCTCGCAGCTGCGAGGATACGAGGATTATCAAACCGCAGCCGAGCCGAAAGACCTTCGAATGATGGCCGTTTCAATCCACTCGTGTGGCAACTTGTCTCATTTCGGCATCCGTTCACTAGTCCTGAACCCATGTATCCAGGCAGTTGCCATCGTCGGTTGTTGCTATAACCTTCTCACAGAAAAGCTGGGGCCGGCGACATACAAGGTGCCATTTTGCCGACCAAGCCTGCAGCCGATCAATGCACGGGTTACCAGGGAGTCCGAGAGACGTGATCCGCAGGGGTTTCCTATGAGTGAGCGTCTTTCGACCTACAACCAGCATGGTATCCGCTTGAACATAACTGCCAGGATGATGGCATGCCAGGCGCCATACAACTGGGTGCAGAAGGAAAGTGATGCCTTCTTCACTCGCCACTTCTATCGCGCGGTGCTGCAGAAGATCTTTCTCGACAAAGGTGTGATCTCGAAGGTACACCACGGAGAGGAGTCCGGGGAGGGAGACAGTCCTTTCAATTCGAGCACCAATCCAGTTATCATCGGATCTCTCCGGAAACAGTGTTACACTTCATTCAAGGCCTACGTGCGAGGGGCCATAACGAAATTGACGACCAATACGGACTTTAGTCAGTACAATCAAGTGATCAGGGACAAGATGGGCGATATGACAGACGAAGAGATCGAGCGCTACGAGGAAATCTACGGATATCGGAAGAGGGAGCTAAGCGCTGTCTGGACCCTAATGGCTTTCAGTGCTTGTGTCGTCGAGTCTCTTATCGTAACAGATCGCTGGCTTTTTCTCAAAGAGCAATCGGACATTGTCCGCGATGCCTGGGTGGAGACGGTATTCGACTATCGGGAGAGTCCACGAAATCTAGTGGTTGTCGGCATCAAGAGATAAAGCAACTTCGTAGAAGGACGTCAGAAGGTCAAGCGTCGGCACCATGTCGGATCGGATCCCGCCCTCGGGTCGTGCTGTGAAATGTGGATTTTGGTTCTTAGCGCCAGGTTCGGCTTCAGGTTGCGCATCTGGGACGTCGATGAAGTTCATTTCGGGCCGAGAATCTTGCAGAGCCCGATTCATGTGCAGCTGGCATCCAATGAAGCCCATTAGATCTCGAATAGCAGCAGGATCGCGATCAATCACACCGGTTTTAAAGGCGGCCAGGTGAAGAGAGTTGCCCCCGCGCTCTCATTCCTGTCACACCGTACCTCGTGTCACGCGGGTGTGAACATGCATTGTGCATCTTCGCTTCAGTCTGATGTTGGGATCGTCCATGTGGTTTGACAGGTCACAACTGGCGCAAGGTTAGCTGTGGATAACTTGCCAACTCCATCACTCCATTATATGACGCTGAGTAGCGGAAGATCAGACGTGCCGAAGAATGCCGAAGCTGATATGACAACAAAGAATGCCTTGGGACAAGTACTGGCGATTATGCCGCTAAGGAATGCCGACCCCTGGGGTTGCCGTCGAGGCCTAAGGTGGCAGTATCCAGCGAAGCTGCGCCAGCCGAGGTGATCCGGGTATACCGATCTGGACAGCCGAACGGTTACCAGGATGGGAGATCAGCGGATCGGCCGATAGGTAAGGAGCGGGATTTTTTATAGACATTAAGCTGGGAGGTATAGCTTTCCCGCTGCTGCAGGTCTTGACCCCTCGCGGCCTCCAAGCCAGCCTTCGCAAGTATAGTAGGTAGTAGGTAGGTAGACATCAATATGCGACGGCGCGGGTAAGGTTCGGCGGGAGACAGGGGTGTTTACTGCAACTCGTAGGCTTGCCATTGCTTGGGAACGCCGCCTGCATCGCAACTGCATTGCTGCTGCATCGCCAGGAACAGGAACACGGCCTTGAGGTTTCCGGAAAGAGTAAGACGTCGCGAAGCCATGGTTAACCCTCTTTGGTCTATTTCTCCCGATGCTCCACACCAGAATCAGGTGTGACAGCCGCTGCTTGGCTAAGCTAAGTCGCACCCAGCAGCCAGCAGCTGATGCTATCGTACAGGTGAGAAGGAGGATGTAGACCAGGATTATGCTGTCGACGGCATCAAGTAAGCACCATTATGAGAACTTCGTCCCGCCTCGCGCTGTCGGCTTTGTCGCTGGTACCGAATCAGTAGCCACCCACAGCGCTTCTGCTTCCTCTTTTCTCCCTTTTTTTTCTTCAAAAGAAAAAAAGCTAGGTGAGTGAGAGGATCGCGGTTGAGGAACGATGATCGGGTGTATAGAGAAGACGCGAGAGCTGTCGCAGGTGACGACGCCAATCGAAAGTGAAGTTCCCCCACGTTCATGCCCCACCCACCACCTGCATGCAGCGCTCAAAGGCCTCTAGTCCCATTTGGCGGGGCAGTGCCCCCTGCCTTGTTCAGAGGTCCCCTTGCTCCCTCCCCTTTTCCATGGCTTTTCCATAGCTGGCCTCCAACGTCACAGGGAACAAGAGGCCGCTGGCAAATTATCCATGGATGTAGCAGTTCTGTGATCGATCTGGGGCTGGAACGTCTATGCATAGCGGCGCACTAGTGCCTAGCTTGAGCTAGCGACAGCCATCATCCGATCACTCCATCAAAGGGAGCTGCACCCACAGGAGACTGTTATATATATATCCCCCGCCGCCATAACGCCTCCCCGCCTGTCCACTGATGCAGTGACACGCCCCCCTCCTTCCCTCCACCCAAGAGCCCAGAGCCCCCGTATACGGAGCGCTGCAAAGCGGAACCGACATATCAAGATCCCTCCTTCCGCGATTTATTCGCCCCTCTCGACTTCCTGCTCCAATACCACAACAAAGACCCGACGCAGGACCGGGACCGGCGAGCCGTCTGCACGTTGATATAGGGGCCTTAGCGGGACGATAGCGATAGCGGGGCCATCGGGTCAATGGGTCGCTGGCAGCAGCATGTCTTGAAATCTTGATTTCCGCATCGCTCAGAGAGAGAGAGAGCGAGGGATAGAGAGCAGAGGAACAGGCTGCGTAACCGTTACCCGACATCCACAGCTCGCATAAACCTGACCCAACCACCAACCACCACCCCCTTTTCGCCCCTCGCGAGAACGCCTGCCATGCCGTAACGGCTTTTTCCTTCGGGTGCATTTCCAACAAAGTGGCAAGCCACCTTTACATTTGTTAGCTTGGCTACTAAGAACACAACCGACCGACCACCCTGGTATCTTTTGTGGACATAATATCCATCCAGGCAATATTTCTTTTTGTTTGGGCGGGCAAATCATCAACTCCTCAACCAATATCGAATCATAGTTTCGCTTCCAGCTGCCCCTCGTCAGTCTACTCGTTTAAACTTTGTTGGGTCTAAAGCCTTTCTTTTTTCTTTTCATATTTCTTCTCCAACGCGACATCTGGTCACTCCTCCGCAGCAGGCGAATAGAAAGAGAGGGGTATATGTGGGAAAGAAAGGGGGTCTCGAAACTACATCATTTCTAGAGACTGGCTTTGGCTTGCCTTATAAAAACCATACGAGAGGCAGGCGTGCCCCCCCAATAACGTAAACCCACACGAATACTTGCTAGTAAAGTGGGTGACGTTTTGTGTCGTTTGAGCCGCTGCTCCACGAGGCAGTTTCTCACTTCTCTGGGGACTCTGTCGCCACTACCACGCTACCATGAACGCCCAAATATCATTTCTCGTAAGCCAAACCCATTTTCATTCACCATCCGAGTGGGACGGGGCCACGGTCCCACCCATCTTGAATTCTTTCAAACAACTCGGCCTTCTCGCCTAAAATTCCCATGATCCAAGGAAGGGCAACAACGCCTTAGACCGTGTGGCTAACTCGGAACCTAGGAGGGGACGTTTAGCCTGATTCACATCCCCCTAGCCCTCTACTCAAACTTTGTCCAGCCCATTCTCCAGGTCCTTCTACCCCAGACGCCGGACGCCCACTCGGGATCTCCAGACCTCGAACTTGGGGCCTTGACGGCGGACAATCAACATGGCTTCCTCAACATCAGCGTCACGCCTATCGAATGCTCAATCGTGTGCCACAGCAACTGGACTAAAATCGTTTTCGAGCCGATTATCAAGCGGCTGCCCAAGGACGTCTCCAAGACAGTTTCCGTGTCCAAGAACTCGTACGCCGTCTTTTCCGTCTTTTCGGCTGGCATGGACGCGGGCTCTCGTGTCGTTGACTTGACCTCCCCGCTCGCGCTTGCAGGGATCCCGATCTTCTTCATCACCACCTATTACTCGGATTTCATTCTTGTGCCAACAAAGGACCGCCAGAGTGTTGTCAAGGCCCTCCTTGCCCGCGGCTTCGTTTTCTCCGAGGAGGAAGCCTCCTTCAAATCGGGTGGCCCATCAACGGCGCACAGCCGAGGCGCGAGCCAAAGTAGCGAACCCCCGTCAACACCCCCGCCATCAAGCCTCGGGGAGCTGCAAGCCCGGACGTTTGAGCTGCTCAGGAAGCGGAACGTGGTGCCGTACGTCGAGGCCGACCTGCGCTTGATTCAGTGTTCGGGGCGTGAGAGCTCGTCCATCCGGGAGTACTCGGACCGGCCCACGGGCAGCCGGGCGCAGACGGGCAACGGCTTCCGCAAGAGCTGGGTGGACACGGTCGACACAAAGCTCTATACCAGCATCATCTCGGCGCTTGTGTCGCAGCCGAGATTCTTGTCAATAACGCTAGCGCAGGACGACCCTCCATCGCTTCTCCTGGACAAACTGCTTCTCAACGTGTTTGGGGATTCACTGGTGGGCCCAACTGAAGGAACGCTGGTACCCATCTTCTTAGACCTCGATAACTTCCCATTCGAGGCTACGGGCATTGTATCTGGCGTTGCGGGGAAGTTGGTGCAAGAAATGCAGATGGCGGAGAGCGCCGAGCTGTCGTACTTATCAACAGCCCGCGCTGGTGCCGTGATTCTCTCTGACGAGCAGTCGTTGAAGGCAATGGATATTTTCAAGGCATTGTTGAGCAAGGAGGGGTGAAGGGTTGAGTCGAGGCTCATGAGAAAAAGGCTTCAAGGTGAAATCCCATGACAACGGTACCATGGCTAAGGAGTCCAAAATGGTATTTGGGGGGGGGGGGGTTCCGGGGATGCTGGGTTGAATTCGGTGGCTGTTTCTATTTCGGATTTCGGAAAGCTCGGAGGGCGGTACTCTTCTCATCCTTTAGAGACGGCGTTGAGTGAGGGCGGTTCATCTTGTCATTCTAGACAACGTTTAGTTAGATACCTGGCCGGGTAGGCAACCGTCTTTGTACCGGAGTGCGAAATGCATCATCTGTTCGTTTTATGAGCTTTCAAAAGACTGTTGCGGTGCGAAATGTGTTCATCTCCCATGCCCCTTCTTTTTGGCAGCGGTAGCCTCCGCGACCAGGCCGGCCTTGACAAAGGAATCGCGGGCGGCTTGGTTGATGAGTGCAAACCGCCGCGGTCCGAGTTTCTGACCTCCGTACCATCTCGTAACAACAACCATGGTGTCCCACAGGTCCATGAGCTGCATGAGATGAAGCAGCCTACCGCCTGCCGCCGTTTCGCCGTCGTCGTCGCAATCCTGGAACGAAGTGCCGTTTGGACCTCGAATACGCCAAGCTGTCATGTTGTGCGTGGCGCTGCGGATCTTCCTGTCTGACGAGAGGAGGTGCTGCACGTGCTGGGCTGCTTGGGCCGGCGAGGTCACAGGCGCCGAGCGCGCAATAAACGTCGACTTGAGCTCCACGACGGGGTCCGACAGCACCCAGGACGGCGGGGACAGACACGGGACCGGGGTAAGCACACGTCGACCAGCCTCCTCCCCGTCGGACGCATTGCCGCCCGCCCGCAACTCGGGGACGGGCTCCCCTTCATTTGCTGCGTCAAGCAGCTCCTTCACTTTCTCGATGGCATCAAACAAGCAGACCTGCCCGGGCTCATACACCTCACCCACGGCGTCACGAAAGAGCGCCAGGTCCCTTGCCGCAGCGCCTCGCCTGCTATGCTCTCCGGAGCTATAGGTGCCCAGCACGGTCGGCGGCTCGTCCGGGTAGGCAGGCGAGAATCGCAGACGGATGGACGACCGGGTGGATGCAATGTCTTCCTCGGCCCCATCCCCGGGGAGGCTCAGAATGTAGATGGCACCATCACTGCTATCGGCTGCTATGGCATCATCCTGCGGGGCCTTAAATAGGGTGCCCTCGCCATAAATCGAGTTGATGGCCTCGGTCTCATCGGCAAGAGCTTCTGACATTGCGAGAAGTTGAGCAAGCACTGGCCCTTTCCTTGCTGCTCGGGTCGTTCTCGGTAATGGTTAAGGTCGAGTTGAGAGACTTGTTGGGCGGGTGTGGCTTGCAAATTACGTGCGCCGAGGATATTAAGTGGGACCCTCGATCAAGAAGAGGGGCATAATCGTAGTCATGTTGAGAGTAGGAGGCACCTCTGGCCCTTCTGCTGGTTTGAGGAAATCGAAGCTGCGAATACAAAGACATCCGCGGTTACACTGCATAGGTACATACACACCTGACCACTAAACCTCGTAATTCATTCCTGAGATTTCCCATCATTTACAATACATGCCTCAGACCCGGTATTAACCATCTAAGAGCACCCGGCGCACCCAGCATTCCCCAATTCCCCGATTCCCTGGTTCATTGCTGGCAATCTTGCGCCGTTTCATTTTTCTGGTCCCCGAGGAGTCCGGCCCCCTGAACTCCAGCCCATAGTCATTCTGGCCGCCCCTCCTAGTTCCTTTCCAATACGTAAGAATATCAACGCATCGTTTGCTATTCCCATCACCAAAAACACACGCCGCCCGGCCAAGGCGACAAGAAAAAGAAAAAGAAACCAGTTTGGTTACTCGTACATACTACAGGTATGGCATCCACAAGGCATCGCAAAGCGCCAAGTTCATGGGGTTGACAGCCTTGGCAATGAGATCGATCACCGTCTGATGTGCTGGCAGGTTGCCCACTGGTGCCTGTGCGAGCGAAACCGCCTTCTTGACCACCATCTCGTTGTTGGCTTGGACCGCATCGCGCAGCTGATTCTCCGATAGCGTTCCTGTCCGGTGATTATTCGTGAACCAAAACATCATCTCGTCGCGCACAAACAAGGTGAGTGCATGCTCCAATTGGAACTCGGGTTCCGTCAGACAACGGGCAATCGCCATGATCGAGCAGCTGAAGATGCCCTCTGTCGCCAACGGCCCCATTAGTGTTTGGAGATTAGGCGTCAGTCGGAACGGGACAGGCTCCTGATTATTGAAGAAAGGTCGGTTGGGCGCTATAAATGCTACGAGTTCTGAGCCCCAAATGTTGCCCGATCCCCGAGCAATATTGATCTTGTGCGGATATCGCTTGTCGATGTGGAGAATGTACGTCATGAACGTCAAAGCCGCGAGCTGATAAGAGAACCGCCGTCGGAATAGCCAGAACTCGGCGAAATCGGGGAATGCTGCCTGGAAGTACTGAAGCACAACTGTGTGATCCACCCACTTCTCTTGGATGGCTCTAAGAACCTCAAGACGGGCCGTCACGGCATGGTCAGGCGGTTTCTGCACATCATCGTCAGCAAGTTGCCCTTGGCGGAGAGAGGCTGGCAGCTCGCCACTTACCGGTCCCTTGTTCTCTACCAGCCCTCGCAACTTTTCCATTGTAAACAACACCGGCTCATCCTTGGACATTCCGTTCCGCCGGCAGTGGTCCTCGTAAATGCCCTGGAGCGTGATGTGCGAAGAGTCTTCCTGCACAATCCTAATATGCGGAGCAAGCGGCACCATTAGCGGCAGAGTGAACTGTAGATCTCGCCGGCGACTCTCTTTCTTACTACTCAGCGTTTGGTTGAGTTGTCTGAAGAGCTGCAATATACGCTCTTCCCTCCGGCAATTCCTAGCTGCAGGGTGCTGAACGGCAAATGAGTGCACACTGCCATCGTGGCCGCGAATCTTGAGGCGGCGGTGCGATACGCCGATGCCACGGACAAGATCAACATTTGGCAGGAACCTCTCGATTCGGATAAAGTCCTGATTCTTGTCTCTGTGTTGCAGGTACTGGCCTGGGATCTCAACGTCGTCAAACTTTTGGTAACGGAACTCACTGAGATGTGGTGAGTAATGAGCGTATCCTTCGAGAGGCATGTGTGAGGGTCGCCGATCTAGCTTCTCTTCAAACTTATCACGCCATTTCCGGAGTTTGTGAATGTACTCAAACATTGTGGGCTTCACCTTAACGAAATCGGCTTCAAACGTGCCCCGTATGTGCGCGGGCAAGATAGTCTCAGCAAAGCGGGTGATGTTAGTCTCCGTGGCCGATGGCAGCTTGACGTCCTTCGCGTAAGAGGTCGGCATGCGGCTGACATAAGCTAACCCGTCGTTCAGGAGTGCAACAATGAGCCGGTAGGCATCTTCATCTGGCGGGCATTTGAAATGCTTCTGGATTTGATCAACCATAGTCTCCATGGAAAGTGCCAGCAGAGGAAAGGCGGTCTTCAGGGCGCTCATGATCTCCTCTGTGAGTTCCCACGGTGGCTTCTTCTGCGCGGCCCCTGTCTGCTGATCGCCCGGACCACCGCCGTTAGCTGCCGACTCGCCCGATTCAGCCTTGACGTCAGTTTTGGCGTCGCCGTTGGCAGTCGGTGGCCTAGAACCTCCGGATGTATCCGCCTTTGCAGCGCCGCCTTCTTGTTTTGTCTGTTGTGGCGAGCTGTTTGCCCTGCCGGGGGCACCCTGAGCTTTGTTTCGGTTTTTAGCCTCCTGGTTCTTTTTTATCACGAGCATGTCCTCCCTGTTGGTCCTGAGCAGGAAGTAAAGTGCCTGAGGATACATTTTCGCGATCTTGAGTAGGATTGTCTGCACCCTTGGGGCTTCCTTGTGCGATAGGCCAGTAAGGAGCTGAGGGATGTATGTGATCCAGTACCAGATGGGCATGTCACCCTTGAAGTCATCGAATCCTGATGCAATAGTGCCATTTGCATCATCCAAGCTCAAGAGCCACAGTATCCGGGCGAATAGTTTCCTCGCTTTGTGATTCTTGTAGCTTACTGCGGCTTGAAGGTAACTGGTGAGGGCTTGCCTAGCCGACGCAATATCTGCTGGGTCCTCCTTGAATTTCCTGTCGTTGAAATAGCCCCATTCGGCCCAGGCTTTGGCAGCCCCAATGTCAAAGTAAAGTGCCGTGCCATAAGCGCTGTCGGCCTCCTCCTTCGTCTTGAGCTTCTCCAAGAACATGCCCTTGAGCGTGTAGAACTCGGCTTTCTGGTTCGAGCTGAAATAGTTGAGGTTGGTATTGTTGATGACATCTAGACCGCTTCCAAGTTCATCTGGATTTTGATAATGGCACTTGGCCTGCTCTCGTAGCTTGAGGAATGCTTCCTGGATCTCGATGTTGGGGAGCGTATAGATACGGCTCAGTTGGCTGATGCAGACCTCGGGAAGATTATGCTTTCGAGCCACATGGGCAAATCTGTTAATGATCCAGGCCGTTTCGTGGTAGCCTCTGTAGGCAAACGAGGCGCCGCCCGGGGCGCTTTGCCCTTGCGCTTGCGGGGGTATCAATTGAAGATATGTCCCGTTGATAAGACCGAAAATGTGCTGTCGCCAGGTGACCAAGTCTTGCCAAGCGACGATGTCGTCCCAGGTGTTGGGAAGTCTATCTCGCCAGGCCCCTAGAAGCAGCTTAAGCTCTCCGGACTTGACATCAAGATTGTTCTGAGTTGTGCTAGCAAGACTTTGGCAGATGACACTAGCATCGTGAAGCTCGACAAGCTGCTGGAAGTTCTGAAGAATTGGGACGTGAGCTGCAGTGAGCCGCCTTGGGAGTTGGTGCCATTTTCGGATGGATAGTTGGATTGCCTCATCAACGACGCGGCTGAAGTCTACAGGCTGCTCCTGTTTGGCATGGAGCTTCAGTAGCGACATGAAAGCCTGGAAGAACGACCTTCTCGGCGTCGGGGCGTCCATAACGCCCTTTATCAAGGTGTCCAATTGTTCTCGGTTCTCTGGGTTTTGCCAGTAATCGGTATTGCGCCAGGCACATTCCAAAAGAAGATCCTGAAAGTTCTCATGTTTGGCAAAGTCCTGCAGGACCTCCCACTGCTGGAGCTTCTGGGCGCACACCACCCACTGGTCCTCCCACAGCATGTATTCGCCCTCGGAGAAAGGAATGACGCCAGTTCGAGCCTTGATCTGGGCTGCCTCGTACATTCTTTGTGCCTTGTCCCACATGCCATTTTGCTCATACGACAGCGCAGCATTGGTCTCAACAAACTGGCATCGGCGACGCCATGTCCCATAAAACAAGTCGTCTTCGCCAAGAGAAGCATAGAGGTCTACCAATGCGTCCAGGTTGCTCTCCCTCACGTTTGCCGAGTCAATTTCAGGCCTAATCGCGGCGTTTTCGAGCTGGTACAATGCCGTGTACCAAGCATCAAAGGTCTTGGCTTCAAATTTTAGAACGTGAGGGGGGATCTTGCACTCTGGCCAAGATTTGGCAGCTCCAGCGAGAAGAGACTGCACAACGTTGGGTCGCTTGTCCATTTGTCGAGCATGATAATCCTTGGTAAGAAGACCAACTAGCCCACGTTGGAGCTCCGACCGCTCTTCACGCGCCGTTGCGGCCCAAAACATGGGGAATAAGGAAACCCAGAGTTCACCAGCGAAGTTGGAATCGATGTGCTGGAGTTGTGTGAGGGGCTCGAGAACATCACGAACTCTGACGTCACCAAGCTCGGTTATAAAGCGGCGGTGAGTTGCCATAAACGCCTCGTACTTGTCATCGGAAATGATATTTGGTTCGCGAGAGTCTCGGGCGTAGGTTCCGAATAGCTGAGACACCGGAAGGGTCCGGAAATCCTCCTGATAAAGCTGAATCAGAGGGGTCATGTCTATTCCGCCCATCAGGAGTTGCGACGCCTGAGCTAGCCAGTACGAGTCGGCCAGAGTGTCCCAGTTTTGCGATAGGATGACATATGCCAGCCGAGCGCTTGCCGTTTTAGAGAGACTCTTGTCGAAAATGGACATGAATCGGTTGCGCATATCGACATCTTGTGCTCTCGTTCCAATGAGGAAAGCATGCTCCATCCGCACGGTGAGCTCAGTCCTTGTGATCTTCGGGTCCTCATAGATGCGGATGACGAGGTCGAGAAACTTCATTAGCATCGTCGGATCCTCACGGTGCTCAAACGATATCATCTTATGAAGAACTGCCGTTTTTTCCTTCAGCGTCGGCCACGTGCCTTCAGACCGGAATACCCAACCTTCGACCATGTCGAGGATCTTTTCGCACAGAGCCACATGCAGTGACTTCTCCACGATAGTTGCCAAGACACTAAGAAAAGGCCTCCTGCTGTCTCCCAGAATCTCCATACGCATAGCGGTTATCTCGACGGCCTTCAAGATCAACCCCGTTTGGATTTCGAGATCGTACGCATTCATCTCCTGCGGCGCATTGGCATCTTGCGGGACTCTAGCACCGCCAGCCTGATGAGCAAGAGCCGCATAGTGGGAGACATGATCACGAGCAAGCTTCGACTGGAGTGATTTCATAATGGCCGGGATATGCTGGTCGATAGCACTCGCTCTGCGGCGTCCCAGGGACCACAAAGTATTGATGCCTGAAACGTAGTGCCCAGCGTTCATACTTTCGCCAGCAATGTTGGACATGAAGGTGATGATCTCAGATGTCGGCTGCTCAGTTTCGCCCTCGGCATCGGCATCCTCCATAGGAACATCTTCCGGGATTGCATCAAGAATTCGCTTGATGATGGGCCTGACGTCACGTCCACCGTCGTAGTTCTGGTCGGCCGTGTGAAGGCAGTCTTGCACCTCGGGGTTCTCGGACTTGAGGCACTTTTCCAATATCTTCTGAATGTGGGGTATGTTTTTGATGACCCACTCGTCAGACTTGAAGTTGAGAATAATACGAACCACCTGAAGAGTGTTGACAATATTTGTGATGAACTTATCATCAACCTTGATTTCCTTCTCTGTGGGATCCGGCACGGCCAATACCGCCGTCGTCTTGTCACTGGCCAGGACTACGTCGGTAACATTCGGGAAGAGATCCACCTCGAGATCCCCCCAGTACTGGGGTTGAAGAAGGTTGTAGAGGAGCGTCATCGCTTTCTTGCAAAGCTCTGTGGAATTCGAAGGCGGAGCTGGTCCAACGGATGTTGGGGAATCGCGCGCTTTGGCTGAAGGAAGCTGATACCGTTCATTTAGTTGCGCGATGAACTCGACCAGATACTTGATCATCTTTTGACGGCCGAGTGCGGGAATCTGGAAATCTGCCCGTTCGGGTTGTCTCGCAGCGGAGGGAGACCCGCCTATCAATTCGTCGAGTCTCCGCTTCTTGGCGTTCGGAGACTCAGAGAGCCCACGAAGAGGTTCGCTTCTTTTCCCCTCGACACGCCTTTGCTCCCATTTCCAAATCAGCCACATCATGTGAAGGGCGAGTTTTCTGCTCTCGTTTGACAGATTTGGCGGCGGCGCAACTTTCCGAAGGCAGGTAATGATAAGCATTGCGAACTTATCGCGAGAGTCGTAGAATAAGACCGGATGCCTGACCAAGAAGTGGAAGATGCTGGTCATCTGCTGGTTGTTCTGGCTCTCCTCGGCCAATATGCGGCGAGGCGCGACTGCCCATACGGCGTTCCTATCGCCCGCTTGGGCATTGCAGCGTTTTGGCATGACGGGAGCCATCAGCTCCAAGGCCTGCGTGACAAGAGCCCGGCCCTCGTTCTGGTTGGTCTTGAGCAGAGAGAAGTATATCTGCGTCACGATCTTGGCAGGAGTCTCGTAGTGGGCAATAAAATACCCAATCACCACGTAGGCCGCATGTTTGTTGATCACATCGTCCAGCCGAATGTAAGTCCATCCAAACTTGATGAAGTCCTTACGTGCATCTTGCAGGATAGCGTGGTGATATTTGACAAGCATGGCCGAGAGCTGGAGGACTTCCATTCTGGTATGGTCAATCCGTGGATGCAAAAGGTCGTCTTGCGGGTCAGCCAAATTTGCTTTCCATATCTTTGTGTTGATGGAGTCGATAACCGTCTTATCGAGGAACCGCGGACCCTTGCTCTGCTCGCCACGATTCCAATGGCGCATGATATCCATCGCTACAATCGGATTGACAATGTTGTGAAGCAGGTACCACTTGGTCCGCTGGGACCCAGTCTTTCCCGCGTAAATATCGAGACATCGAAGCACGGTAGTCTTCCAGAAATCAATTGACTTGCTGGAAATGATGTGCTTGTAGATATGAGACAGCAAAGCCTGCGTCTCACGGAAATGTTCCGCGGTGATAGACTCGATCAGGGCAAAGAGAGGATCCAAGTCTCGTGGGTTCCTCTCCAGAGATTTAGTCAGAATCGATAAGAGCTGCTCTGACGCCTGATCCGCCGCTAGACGAAGATTTGGTGGCAGGGTATTCGCCCTGAGATTGCGCTCAAGCTCTCTGCCCACGTGCTTCAACCACTCAATGTGCTCCCTATTGTCCATCCAGGACAAGGTGCCCGGAAATTGGCAAAGGGCATCGAGAACATTGATGGTGTTCACAACGACGACGTATTTGCTGTCCTTTCCTTGGCTCATGATGTTGGTGCATGTCTTGATGATGAGTTCGACGTTTGACACGCCATACTCCCTGAGCGCCACGCTGTCTGGGTGGCGCAGGACCTGGGATAGGAACCGGCCATATTTCAGATCGTCCAGCTTCCCCAAGAGAAGGGCCCAGATGTCTGTCGGGTATTTGTTGAGGTATTTGTAGAGTGGAGCACGGAAGGGGCTGTGGTGAGTTCTACGCAGCTTTTCTTCCAAGTCCAAAACATTATCCACGACCCGCTCCTTGAACTGTTTCGCTGCTTCAGGCAGAAGATGGAAGATGTTGAACACAGCCGCAATCGTCTTCATTGGTGATTGTTGCTCAAAGAATGTGAACGAAAGCTGCTGTAGCAGATTGGGCTCAGCTATCGATGTGACGTGGTCTAGGAGACGAGCACCGATTTCCACCTTGAAGTAATTGGTGAGCAATCGTAAAAGCCGAGCAAGGTTTTCTAGCCCGTGCACAGTGAGGCGCTTGGCATCCTGAAGATTCGCGAGGACAGGTCGAAGGCCTGCCTGTAGGAGATCTTTAGGCAATTTGCTAGTGTGAGAAAGCACACCCTTCAGTGCTTCATTGGCTGCTCGGATAGTCGGAGGCGAGTCCGAGTATAGGCATTTGAAGAAAACCGACACGATCTTCGACCTTGTCGGATTGTTCTGCCCTTTCATGAATTCGTCGAAGCCCATGGCGGTACTGAGAATCTTGATGCAGGATACCCGAAGGTTGACAATGAAGTCTTGAGTTCTAAACTCCAGAGCTTTGCCGGCAAGAGAGTCATCGCTAGCATCCGCGAGCGCAAGGGACTCCATCAGCAACCTGTTCAAGTGCTCATCAAAGACAACAAAGTCTGGTTTCAGAGACATGTAGTAGGTGACAGCGTCAATGAAGCCGATCTGAATTGCGAATGGCAGAGCTCGTAGGGGCTTAGCATAGATCGGCTGCAATAAGTGTTTTCTGTTGTGCTCAACCAGCTCCCAGACCTCAGCACCTGCCGCCTTGGCTATCAGTTCAAGAGATCGCTTGGCAGTGTCGCGGACGTGTCGGTTCATATGCGAAAGCTCGCCGTTGAGTATCATGCATATCTGTGCAAGTCTCGACTGCTTTGTCTGCGGTTGCCCAGGTTGCGGCTGAGCTGGGGGAGGGACAGTTATGCAATCTTCCTTCTTGACGTTTTTCGTCAACCTCGTAAGGAGTATCTCAAGGGTGACCTGTGCCGAGCGTCGGGTTTTCTCGGGAAGATCTTGCGGCATGTCTTTGACAACATACATGAGAGCCCGGACAAACTCGATTTGCTTTGATGATACCCAGAGGTCTCCGAGGTCCATGTCGGTCAGCAAGATTTTGATGCCTAGGGTTCCACCAGTCTTGGTAAACCACTCTTCTTCGTAGCAGCCATGGCAGAACGTCGCCGACAGATTGTTGAAAAGTGAGAGACGCGAAACAGAATTTGCAGACCCAAAAATGGTGACGGCAGAATTGTACACCTCCTTGATCAAACGCTCAGCCCCCTCGCGAACCTCGGGGTTCTCAGATGCAAGGGATTCCAAGAGGCCCTCCGCCAACACACGGGTGTCGATGAAGAGTGGTCCTTCGCCCGCCTTGACGTCGAACGGAGAGTAAGTTCGTTTCATATCAACCAACGCTCGCCCCACCTCAAGGATGGTGAAATGACGCGCCAGGTTTAGGAGGAAGCCATCCACCTCCGCTTTGAACTCCGGAATGGACTGAGCAAACATAAGCGCTTTGATCAGTCTCTTCAGAATCGTCTCTTCTTCGTTCTTTTTCGCAACAGACCGCTCCCGATCAGAAGCCTCAAACACAGAGACATCGACGTCCTTGTTCCGAGTAATCAGATCTTGTACTTGGAGTCGGAGGAGACGAGGAAGGTCGTCAGGCAAGTTATCAAAACCAACGCGCAATTTGACCTGGGATTTGATCAACTGCAGCGCCTGCCGCTTATAGTAGGCATCGTGATGCTTTGAGGCTGCTCCTGGAACCCCTTTCTGAGGCTTCGGTACTTCCATCAATTTCTGAATGGCGAGGTCAATGCCCAGGTGAGCAGGAAAAGCTCTGTCTTTCTTCGACCCAATTAACCGCACGTCGAAGCTTGCCGGGTCGTCAACGTATTGGCGGAAAGTCACGGGCAGAGCGTCTGTCATAAACTTTCGATTTCGACCTCCAAGCTTCCCAAGAATTCTGAGTGTTGTGTGAGCGTGAAAGTGGCTGTATGGATGTGGCTTCAAGTGGTCAAAGAGCGCTGTCATAAGCTCATCAATGACGGGGGCCATTATGGGGTCCAAGTAGTCAGCCGTCAGGTTATCAACGCACAGCTCAAGCGTCCGAAGACCCTGCCCAACTAACTCAGTCCCAGCGCGCAATGCAACGACAAGAGGCCGCATGAGAAAGCTGAGATGAGGCAATAGGTTGCTGAGCCTGGCAGGCACCGTGAGGCATAGCTCAACGTACAAGTCTCGTTCAGCCGGTTTCCGGGCTGCCATGAGCAAGTTATTCAGAACGTCGAGAAGCATCTCCAGGAGTGGTAGGATCTGCTTGTAGAGATGCTCAAACTTGCCGCCTCCAATGCTCCTGAACAGGGAGCGAAGTAAGAGGAAGTAATTCATTGGTTCTTCGGCCATAGTGGAAAGCTCAATGGATTTGGTCACAATGTCAACCACGTGAGGGAGCAGGACTTGCTCGTTTTGGGTTGCAAATAGCGTGACGGCCATGAAGGCGAGCTTGAAGAGCCGGAGAAGGATAGCGGACTTCTTAATGTCCGAAGAGCCGACATCCTCGATGCGCTCCATTAGAAAGCGAAGCAGCATGCCACAGAAACTAGGTGACGTTGCTTCACTTGCGAGAAAGAATTGGGGTATATGAAGAAGGCCCGTATGCTCATGAATCATGTCGTAAAGTCGTGGTATTTCCTGCTGGAAAACCTCGTGGAAGGTAGCTGGGTCGATGCAATGGAAAACGGTGGCGAAGGTCTCCAGCAAATCCTTCTCTTCCTTACTGCTCGAGATCATGTAAAAGTTCGCCATGTACTCGACAGTCGAGGTGTAGGGAGATTCCGATGCCGGCTTTTCCCGCTCATAGTATCTGAAGACGTACGCACCCTCGCGGAACAGTTTGACAATGACCTTGACCTCTTCAGCAGTGAACCCATAGGCCACATCCGTCCAGTGGGCAGGGGCGTTAGCCAAGTCGATCCCGGGTGCCGGGTTACAGCTTTTCAACTGATAAAAGGTGTTTTTCAGCCCGTTCATCAAATTCTTGAAAAGAAACTTATTGTCCACCACTGGGTCTGTAGCGCGGTCACGGGTATTATTGGACGTCTTGATTGGCATGGCCGTGAATATATCCGTCTCATCCCATTCAGGAAGATGATCTTTGTCTGCGAGGTAGGTTTCTGACGTGTCGGAATTTTGTTCCGCATACTGCTTTGAGAGCTTGAGTGCATTGGGATATTGCCTGTTCATAGCAGCGAACTTGTCGCCAATAGCGTTCAAGATCATGATGAGATAGTGCCGAGCATCAACCTTGTTTGGCAACTTGGCGATGCACTCCGCCATGTTAAGGAGTAGCTTGGCACTCATAGTCTGGAAGCTCGTTCCTGGAAAGTTGTCCTGGAGGTTTCGGGTGTAGACCTCGACAGTTTTGCGAATCTGTTCAGGGGTAAGACTGTCCCTTACATGATGGATGAGATCGGCAAGCATGCTATATGCAAGCGGCCGCATTGTCTCGTAGACAGTCAGCCCATCTCCAATCAGGGTCCGCTCGTCCAACAGCTCGTCGATTTTGGGCAAGAAAATCTTGCGAAAGTTGAAGTTGATGATATGCCGAATGGCAACAAGCAGCTCCTTCCGAGCGCTTGACTTTTCTCGAGGGCAATCCTTCAGCAACCGGACAACTATTTCAGGCAGTGATGGCAAGAAATCGGTTAGTTGTTGGGAATATTGACGCAGCAGGTAGGCCAAGAAGCTCATGGTCTTCACCTGCGCTGTGATGAACTCGCCGAAAGCCGCCCGGTTCTTGATGTTAGGGCTCACACCCGTATGGATGGTTCCCCTAGCGGCAGCGTCCTTGTGTGCTTGCTCCTGGGCTTTGGCTTGGGCACACAGCACTGACTTGATGAGTGGAACGAAGAGCCTCACGTTCTGGGCAACTGTTGTCCGGTATACCTGGAATATCGAGACAACAATGATAGGGCACTCGGACAGCACCTTGAAGGACTGCATTCCCCTGAGCAGCGGGCGGATAGACTGCTGGCCGGCATCCGCGCCAAAGTCGGGCGCTCCTGTGGCTACAGGAGATCCCGGTCGAGGGGATTGTTGGGGTGCCAGAAATGTTGTCTGAGTGCTTCCAGGGGTTGACTCCCCGGCCGCCCCAGCCGAGGCCGTGTTGTCAAGCTGTTCGTGAACTACTCTCTCGAGCTGTTCAAACAGCTCGTGGATCAAGCTCAAGAAGGTTTGAACCTTGCCGGCGAGAACCTTGTGCTGGTGTCGCATAATATCAGATATGATCTTGACACAAAGCACGGCATTTTCCTCGTTATCGTTGCGCACGAGGCCCATCAACAGGTCGACAACTTCTTCGGCATACGGTTCGAATGGCTCGGGGGGGCTTGGTGAAGTAGGCAGTCTGTGGAATATCTCGAGTACGCAGTTGCGCAGCTTTTGCTGGCTGATCTGCTCCGGCGTGTTGGTCTGGAAGATGCATGGCTGTCGGAGGATGTGGATGAAGGCGGGCATAAGTCGCTTGAGGAAGGCGGCATAGGTCGGGCCGGTGACATAGTGATCAAGGCTGTCACGCAGCGTTGCTGCGGCTTCTACCTTGAATCGAAGCTCTGTAGGCACTTATGTAAGCTTGACGCGGCAAAGCTATCACTACTCAACTCCTAGAAGTCTGGTTTGAGTAATGCGGAGTCTGTGGTGAAGCCTTACCTGTGTCAGGAGTGCTCAGCTTCCTGACGACATCCTCGATCTGGCTACTCGCCATGCTTGCGACATCCACCTAAGCCAGTTTTGCAGCAGCAACCAGCCTCGGTACGCATGTGTGTAGCTAGAACACAAGAAATTATGTGGTGTGGGCGTGGTGGAATAGGTCCTTTCTAGCTGTTAGGTCGAACAGAATGATTCAAGCACCAAGACGCGGTTCTGAGCTTTGAGAGCTGTCGCAAACATACCTTTGGCGCCATGGATTGGCTGTGAGGGAGGAAAAGGAACCAAGTCCAAGCTGCGACTTCAATGAATATGGCTATGTTTTTATGTGCTGCAGCCTAGCAGTTGGTAGTGTGGGGGGAGAAGATCTGGATAAAGTTGTGATCTAAAAGGTTTCCGGAAGGGACGCGAGACGACTTCAAATGCGCCTGCACTGGCTGGCTCGCCTCATGGTTCGCAAATCGAAAATCCCAGAGCGCGCAAGAGCTGGGGCCTGCCGTCGCCAAATCTAACTGCGCTAGGTCCTGCAAAAATGTTTTTCCGTGCATAAGCCGCCCAGACCCCCACAAAATCCCAATGATCTAATCTAATCTTTTCCATCTTATCGGTAAGTCTTAGCGTGATAAGGGTGTTACTTAGGACGGGAGTAATGAGCATAAGGAAGAGCACAGGCACATGTGAATCTTAGGTATTACGGATACCCTCAATCCAATCTTGCTGTCACTCACTGCCGCCATACATACAAAGCATCAGTCATTGAAGAGTAGTCACACGTGGAAAAAATAAAGCAGCTCCTCAAATTCCCTGTGAGAAGATTCTTTATTTGACCTCTCCAGTAATGCTAATGTGAAACGTGGTATCAATGCAATCATAAAATACCCCAAAAGTAAACGGGGCCATCAGAAGGTAATGTGTTTCCATGTAGAAAATTTTCCCAAAATGTATACCCAGCCATTTCAGCGCCCCTTGTATGCAAACCCAAAATGCAAAAGCACCAAAACCCCCCCCCCCCCCAAACAAAACAAAACAAAACAAAACAAAAAAAAACAGAACCAAGCTCTCAACCACGGAACTCAACCACGGAACTTGACTGCGACACGGCGCTGCTTCGATGACGCAACAACCTCCAGAGTCGAGCTCATGCCGACCTTGCAGGTAGTACCAGCAGCAACAGCCATAATTTGCGACCAGGAGCCGCTGGCACACCGCTGGAAAGAGTTTCCACCGATGCAGTTCCAGGCACCCTCGCTGCTGCAAGGTGAACCAGCAGCGCCGCCCGCACCACCACTGGCACCGCCGCCAGTTGTGGGAGGGCTAACCCCAGTTGGTTGCGCTGAGGGGGGGTTCGGCACGGCGGGCTGAGGGACTGCAGCAGGCTCAGTCGGCTCCGGGGCGGGGTCAGCAGGCCCCGTTGGAGCAGCTCCGGTGGGGGCCGCCGCCTCGGAGGTTGCCACCGTAATGAAGATACCGCCGCCGCCGAATGACCGAGTGGGGGCGGGCGGTGCTGGGGTCCCCGGATTTCCAGGGTTCCCAGGGTTGCCTGGGATGCCGGGGTTCGCGGAATAGCCCGGGTTGCCGGGGTTGGTGGGGGTTCCAGGGCTCGGCTCCTCACCACCAGCTGGAGGGGCGACGACCGCACCGCAGTTGCCGACAGGAAAGGCGAGTTCACCACTTGCGAAGGACTGGACCGATTTTCCAGGGTTTGGGTACTTGTAGTCCTTGCCCTCCTCTGTGGCGCAGCCACCACCAGGAGCAATGTTGGCGACCAGCATGTCGGGAAGAGATTCCCAGTTTGACTTGGCCCCACCCGAACCCGTCAGCGTAACTGGAGCGCAGTTCATGTAGAATTCGCGATTTCCGATCTTGTTGAGCCAGGTCCAGGCGATGGTGCCGTTACCCGCAGGGATATCCTCGGGAAGCGGGAAGCTGTAGTCAAAAGGAATAGGGAAGTTGGGGTCATTGCCCAAATTGCCAGGAGTGTTCTTGGCTGGGCAACCACCCTCGATAGAGTGGATAACCTTCCAGATGCTGTTCTTGTTGGGGGCAATGTCGTAAGTGATAGAGATTTGGCAGGACCCTCCTCCGTGGACGGCAGTGCCAGTGAAGGCTAACGGCTGTGTGGAACCTAGTGCCATGACGTTTGACGCGCCATTGGCGTTGTAAACGCCATCCGGCGACTGGCAAGGGAAATCGCTACCATCTGGGGCAAGCGGACCGTTGTGAAGAGCAGGAACACCATAGGGCTTCGGCGTGTTCATCAACACATGGGCGCTGGAAAGGGTAGCAAAGCCACTAGCGGCCACGAAAGCTGTGAAAAGCATGGTTCCGAGAAAGATTTTTGGTTGTTCGTTCCAGACGATCGATTTTCAAAGTGCTGTAGAAGCGGTTGTGTTTTTCACAAGTTTCGACGGACAAATAGTTGCGACGGATATGTGAAGAGGGTGCGCACGCAAGTCGTAACTGGCTCGCTATCTTGAGCTTTGAAAAAGAGGGTATTGCACCAGGCAGATGAGTTCAACTCAAGAAAAGCGGAACGGGCTAGCCGTCAAAGAGCGGATGAGGCAGCTCGAGATGCCAAGGAGAAGAGGTCGGTGGGTGTCTCTTGGAAGAAAGATTTTAGGTTGGAACGAGACAGCCTCTCCTATTATACCTTGCCTGGAGATGAGGGAGGGATAGTTGGCTGGCCTTGCAAACCGACGCCGCCAGACCCGCAGGGCTATCACGAAAAAGAGCAACAAAAAAAAGGGATGGAGGAGAGAGCCGCTCCAGGAACAGGCGTAAAGGGCCAAGTGATTGGATAGCAACGATGGGAGCTGCACAAGGAACTTTTGGCCGGCAGTCCACTTGGAAGACCGGATTCCTGGCGTGCTTGGCATCTCTCGAGCGGTGCCCACGAAGTCAACCAGTCAAGAAGGGCCATCGTCCTGCGGCCGCCACAATCCGATGCAGCAAGACAGAGGGGATCGCCGCGAAGGGACAAGGGAGGGTGCTGGTGAGGCATCCCAAACCCCAGTCGGGACGCAGCGATAGGCCGACTGGCATCTAGCTTACTCGTTTCAAAACAATGGATTGGGCATAGACTAGGCAAAAACATTCTCCACAGTGGCGGAAGCATGTTCATGGATTGCAGGCTGCACGACGACCGCCTTACCCCTGACTAGCAAAAAAGGGAGACAGGATTGACAGGATGGGCCAAGCGGGGAAACTTGGCGCAACTGCATCAGGCCGCAATGAGCCTCTTCGTGTTGGGACCTGTGGCGATGCGTGATGCGCCAACGGTGGACACTTGTCCGCAGCGTCAATGGCCTATGGCCGTGCCAGCAAAAAGATGCTTCGGAGACCTCGCTGTTGGTATCGAAGAGGCCGCATTCTAAAGGACCTGTGAGGGGTCATCGATCCACGGTTACGGGACCACAATCTCTCTTCTTCCTCTTCGCTTCGCAGGCCTCGGCCACCGCTTGGTTTTTTTCTCTCTCCGCTTAGACTTTTCCGAGAATTCTAGGTTCGTTTTTTTTTTTTAGTCTTTGGCTGAAGTGAGGCAAGGGGCAGTCCTGCCGATTTCACTGGTAGGTTGTTTGTGGATCGGGCATCCTGGGCGTTTTTTTCACAGGGGTTGGCCCAAAAGGTGACTGGACGAGGGGGAAAAGTTAAGTCCTGGGATGAAGTCACAGCTCAGGCACAGACAAGGAGTGGGACCTGAGGGGTGGACGTGGGGTCGTGCCTGCCAAGGGCGGAATGGCAGGGATCCTCTTCTCTGACACTCTCAAGCCGCCCACCAGACGGAACGTCTCCACGTCTCCGATGGATGTGGACTGAGTATCTTTGTCCACACCTCAACGTACGGCAACCAAACCTGACCCAGAATCCGGGGAGGCGCCCACTGGAACTCCTGGACGCGAAGGAGCCCGCGTTGTTCTGCCCCCGACGTGTAAATTAAGTACACACCAAATCCATATCTCTGGATTCTGCTGTATCCTGGATTCTCTCTCAAACACGCCTCTTGAGCTGTCATCCAAGTGCTCTGTCTCTGTCTGAACACGCCAACCGAGGTGCAAAATGGCTGGGCCACCGAGGTCCTGCCTCTTTTGGTCGCGATCCTCTTCGCTCCTCAAGGTGTCGGCGACCCCTTGAGCGTGTACGCCGCAGGCCCAATCCAATGCGTGGGAGCCCTCCTTTGCGAGTTTGCACGGTCAGGGTTCAGCTTCCAGTGGAATTACGGGGTGGCTCAGGTGCCATCGTGGTTCCCAGATCCACGCAGCCACTCATCGTAGCGATCGGGCCTCTGCTGCAGTCCAGAAGGCGCAACCCCTGCTTTAAAAAAAAAGAACGACAAGGATTCCGTGGTGGGGTGCGAGGGGCGAACTGCCAAGTCCGCGGTGCCGACTGGCGGCAGCAGGCCGAGGGGTGAAACTTGCGACGGATGAAATCCAATCACAACGCTGCTCGGGCCAGCGACAGCGAAGAGTCAAAAACGCAACCTGTGGCTTGCGATGGCCCGCATCGGACATGCGCAAAAGACGGAAAGGGGCTATCACAGTCGGGACTCGTTGACACCTTACTAGTTGCCAGCTTGTGTTGTTTCCATTTGTTTCAGCACTCGACAAACAAATTGTCATCACCTGACTGTCTTCCCGTGGCGGAGGGCTTCGATAACGCCTTTTTACGTGCCAGCTGACGCTGTGGCTGCCTTGCAGCGCATAGGATAGATGTGAACCCCTAGCCAGCTGCCCACCATAGGGGCAGCTAAACGCCAGCGGACAGACGAATTGCATCTTATACCATCCATGTTCGCTGTGTCACAAAGTGTGGTAAACTTGAAGCACAACCACGCTGGAGACGCAGATAACTCGTATTTCCAACTGCTGTGGCATAGCACGTGTCGGCTCCGCGCTCAGGCGGATGAAGATACGGGACCGTGATCTTCGCAGGGATCTCCCCCTTCCCCGGACCTAGACACCCCATGGTGGTGTGCGCCTTTCAGGAAACGGGCCAGAGCGTCCGGATCTTGTTCTCAGCTTTTCTAACTGGCAGCTGGCAGACACCAGGTTTTGTATTGCGGAAGCATACGCCCATAACATGGCGGTCTGGCGATGACATTATCCGAGTGCCTAGGTAGGCGAGCATTGACATCAATTGACCTCCTCACTGATATGATGCAAGAAACGTGCGATTGTCTCGTAGCCAAACACAGCTGACCAGGTAAGTTCCCAACAGAGCGATTCATCTCCTCTGCCACGTCTTGATGTTTGACTCTGTTGAGCTAAATCCATCTCACATCAACAATTTCTCCTACACAACTGATCCCCCAGATCTTCTTGGTGTCGTCAGGCCAGTTTCCTTTAACTCGTGACGGTTTTCTTGTTACTCGTCGGCAACTTTGGCAGGGTCATCCGGGTCGCACTCTGCGGATCGCGAGAAAAGGGGGGTTAGTCTCAATCCGCGCCAGAGGCGTGTGGACAAGTAATCTACTTACCATCAAATATGTAACCCGCACGCGTCCACTTTTTGAGCTTCTCACGGCGGAACTCTTCGAGGTCCCACTCCCTTTCCTCAAGATCTTCGCGCTGTTGAAAGACATAGGTCATAGCCTTTTTCTCCCCACCCTCAACGTTCCCCTCTCCCTTGAGATCGCCAACCTTGACAAGGAGGTTGACGGAGATGGTGCGGCGCTCGTACTGGCCGCCCTCGAAAAAGTCGAGGCGCTCAATATTAGCGCGCGTCAGCCCCGTGACGAAGGCCCCGAGGACGGAGTGGTCCTTGTCTGGAGTCATGCCAGGATAGTCGGCATAACGGACCCGCCGACGGCAGTAGCCGTGGAGGACAGCCGGCTGGAATGTGTGCAGGTCTTTGATGGCGTCGGGTACATCCCTGCCGCCATAGCACACGGAGAAGAAAACATCCGGAATCATCTGGGATTGGGTGAGAACTGAGGCTTCGGTAGGTGAGGTGAGAGTTTCATACCAAGGTTCCTATCAATTGTCAGCGACGCTCGAGAAAAGGAAAACCGACAGGTGCTCTATTCACCATAGAAAAACGCGCAATGGACGCCGTCGTCGCCCTGGACCGAGGTTTTGTCTGCCATAATCTTTGGCGATATCTCTCTTGGTGCAGCCCACGGCGTCTCGAATCGTTTTGGTTGCGATATCGGTCGATGATTAGTAGTTGAGGACGAAGCTGCCTAATTGAGAAAGACGAGCTAAATGCCAACCAAGGAAAGGCAACTACTCCTATTAGCTAGGTATTATAGGTGCGGTGGGGAAGGCCCCGACAGTTGGCGCTTTATCCACAGGAAGTCTTTCCGATATAGCTTAGGTTCTTCCAAGAACGCTTGAACACTGCAGCAGCAACCCAAGGTAAGGAGGGAAATAGTTTGCTTGACACAATCTTTTAGTGTCAGGTCTGTATTCAGCATAGTGCCCGTAACGTAAATACAGCAGGTAAGAAACCACACTAATACGGGCGCATTCCGGTTCAAAGAAGAACCGAATCCACTTAGAAGGACACGGTCGGTCCTTGTGCGTTCGGAAAGCTCATGCGCAGATTGAGAGCACTTCGATCTTGCTTAACCCTAACCCTCATTGATCAGCTGTGGAGAGCCCTCTTTGCAACCTATGCTATCCTTCAGGGAAGCGATGCGCTAATAAGGAGGAGTCCCGATCGACCGGGCATGTCATGCCTGTGGGGGAATCCGCACGCGCCGGGGTCCGGGCCGACGCCGAGTGCCGATCCGTGAGACTTCGGCTTGCGTTTCCCAGAAACCCCGCTCAATTTCCCTCTTCAATGGCCACTCCTGACACTGTCCCCAGCATCAATTCGATGCAAGCCGTCCTGCCCAGTTCCCCAGCGAGGTGATATACCACACAACAATCTTAGGCAACCAACAATGGCGGCCAGCGATGACGTCGCGGCAGCAGCCGTGGTCCCGCGCAAGCTCTGGGAGCACCCGGACCCCAAGAGCACGCAGATGTGGCAGTTCCTGCAGCACGTCAACAAGAAACACGGTCTGCAGCTCCAGAGCTTTGGGGACCTGCACGAGTACTCGCTGGCGCAGCGCTCGTCCTTCTGGGCCGACGTCTTTGAGGCGTCCAACTTTGTCTACGGCGGCCGCCACACCGCCGTTGTCGACGAGAGCCTGCCCATCAATGCCGTGCCGCGCTGGTTCCCCGGCGTCACCCTCAACTTTGCCGAGAACATGCTGTTCTCGCGCGCAGGGAGTCCAGAGCGGAGGGGGACTGCGGGCAAGGAAGACGCCAAGATTGCCGTGACCGAGGTCCGTGAGGGCGCGAGTGCAACTCGCGATGTGTCGTGGGGCCAGCTACGGGCGCGGGCGGGACGGATGGCGAGCGCCATGAAGGCGAAGGGCGTGTCCAAGGGGGACCGCGTGGTCATCGTCGGGGCCAACAGCGTGGAGACGCTTTTGGTGTGGTTGGCGACTGCCTGGTTGGGCGCCGTCTTCAGCAGCAGCTCGACTGACATGGGCGTCGACGGTATCCTGCAGCGTGCCGTCCAAGTAAACCCAAAGGTGAGCATTACCTGGTGGTGAGGAAATCCGGTGGGAGCTTAGCTGACGCCAGTACCTACTGAACAGTTCCTGTTCATGGACGATGCCGCTTTGTACAATGGCAAGGTCGTCGATCTGCGCCACAAGATGGCCCAGGTTGAGGAGGGCCTCAAGGGCTGCTCCAACTTTATTGGTGTTGTGTCCATCCGCCGTTTCGAAGAGGCCCGAGATGTCTCGCATGTGCCGCGGACGGAAACTTGGGATTCATTCCTCTCCAGCGCCAGCCCCAGAGGCGGCATCCCCGAATTCGCACGCATTGAATTCCACGAGCCGCTTATAATCTGCTATTCTTCTGGCACGACCGGTATCCCCAAAGCCATTGTGCATTCTGCTGGTGGTATCATGATCAATTACTTCAAGGAGGGCGTTCTCCACGAAGGCCTCGGCCCGGATGCGATCACGCTGCAGTACACCACCACAGGGTGGATCATGTATCTCGCCGCGGTGGCGGCCCTGCTTTTCAGCGGCCGGGCCGTTATCTACGACGGATCACCCTTCCAGCCCGACGCCGGCGTGCTCGTGCGCATCGCGGGCGAGCAAAAGGTGACCAAGATGGGCGTCAGCCCGCGGTGGATGTTCGAGCTGGCCAAGAACGGGCTGGCACCGCGCGACATAGCCGACCTCTCCAGCCTGCGCATTGTCACATCCACAGGCATGACCCTATCCGATCAACTCTTTGAATGGTTCTACGACGTCGGCTTCCCAGCAAAGGTGCACCTGGGCAATATCTCAGGCGGCACCGACATCGCCGGGTGCTTCGGCATTATGAACCCGCTGACCCCCATCTACGTCGGCGGCACGCAGGGGCCATCCCTCGGCGTGCATGTCGCCATCTACGACTCGCTGCGGCCCAACGGGCCCGGAGAGGAGGTGCCGCACGGCACGCCGGGCGAGCTGGTGGCGGCCTCGTCCTTCCCCAACGTGCCATGCTTCTTCTGGGGCGACAAGGAGCCCGCGGCGGCGCCCGGGTCTAGGTACCACGCGGCCTACTTTGCCCGCTTCGACAACGTGTGGGCTCACGGCGACTTCTGCTGCATCCACCCCGTCACGGGCAACATCGCCTTCCTCGGCCGCGCCGACGGCGTGCTCAACCCGTCGGGCGTCCGCTTCGGCTCTGCCGAGATCTACTCGGTTATCGAGCGCCGCTTCGCCCACCGCGTCCAGGACTCGCTGTGCGTCGGCCAGCGGAGGCCGCAGGATAACGATGAGGCCGTCATGTTGTTTCTGCTTATGAAACCGGGCCAGAAGTATGATCGTGCGCTGGTGGCTGCGGTGCGCGAGGCGATCCGGGCCGATTTGTCCAAGAGGCATGTGCCGAAATACATCTTTCAAACGCCCGAGATTCCAGTAAGTTCGCGCTCTGCCCTCGCAACCAGCCTAGGTGCTAACCGGGAAATAGACGACAATCAACCTCAAAAAGGTAGAGTTGCCTGTCAAGCAGATTGTGTCTGGACACAAGATCAAAGCAAGCGGCACGCTGGCCAACCCGCAGAGTCTCGATTTCTACTACCAGTTTGCCAAGGTAGAGGATGTCGTTGGACCAAAGGAGAAGCTCTAGGATTTGGTTTACTATTATCGCAGCACTGGAGCTCCCCAAAATCGGAAACAATCAGTAGATGCAACAGAACAGAGCGCGATGGATTCTCTTCGCCAACAAACAGGGGTCGTGATGCATATTCGAAATGGTCATATCGATCCTTGTATTATAAGATTGCTCAACGAGGCATATTAGACGGCGCTTGATTCAAGCAGGCAATTCGTAGTCATTACTTTACACAATAATTACATTTCATCTTCCCATCTACGGTTTTGTAATCCCCTACTCTTCCCCAGTCCTAACGCCATCGCTATGCCGAGTACGATGCAGTAATATCACGTAGAGTAGGTATCTTTGCCCATGACGCCCGGCACCGCCCAAGAAAGGTTGAACCCAACCAAGAATGTCCAGAGTTCATGCCCAGAGTTCATCCATCCTACCCGTTTATGACCCTGAATGCCTTTTGTGAACCAACGCAAAACAAAATAAAACAGAATCCAACATCCGCTCTCCGATCACCCCCTACTCATCGCTCATATCCATGAGACTGACCCCTCTCTCCTCACTTGGCAAGCCATACCCTCCACGCACATTACGTCTCCCGCCTCTGGCAACACCTTTGCCCTTTGAGGTTATGGCTACACCCTTTCCTCGAGCCTTACTCTCCATGCGGACCTTGGCCGCAAACTTGCGCTCCCCAAGCTCCTGCTCAAAGCGGTCAAAGTCCTCCCCCGCGTCATCGTCTCCGCCGCCGGGAACTCCTCCCAGCAGTCCAAAATCAGCCGCGCCGTTAGCCGACTCCTCGAGTGCCTTGTTGAGCAGCTCTGTCGCAATAGGGTCCTGCGGGTGCATGGCAAGGGCTTCGTGTAGTACACGGACGGCTTCATCAGCCTTGCCCTGGTCGAGGTAGATGAGACCCTTGGCACAGAAGACGGCGGCGTCCTTTCCGCCATCGCGCAGCACCTGGTCAAACTCTTCGAGAGCCTGGTCATGCATGCGCTGGCGACGGTAGGCGTGGCCCAGGTTGGTACGGGCGCCGAGCCAGGCATGCGGGTCGCTGTCCATTTCGTCGGCGATGCGTAGCGCCTGCCTGAACCACTGCTCCGCGTCCTTGAGCCGGTCTTGGTGGTAGAGCACGATACCCATCTCGTTGAGCAGCAGTGGGTCTGTCTTACAGAGCGAGTATGCTGTCTTGAGAAACTCTTCGGCGGCTGTCATATTGTTCATGGCATGGTTTTGCATTCCCAGAAACACCTGCGGTAGGTGGGTTCCGGTGAAAAGTCGCGCCGCCGTCGAGTAGGCTGTCACAGCTTGGTCATGCTCGCCCTCGGCGGCGAATGTGTGAGCGAACCCGATCCATGCTGGCCCAAAGTTGGCGTCCATCATGCTTGCCTTGCTGAAATAGCGCCGGGCGTCAGCAATCTTGCTTGTTGCAAAGTAGTATATCCCAACAGCTAGCCAGGTGCAAGGCTCGTCCGGATGGGTATCTGCTAGCTCATGTGCTATCAGAAACAGGGTATTGTTCTTTTTGAGCTCGTAGAGGCAAGCAAGATGGATAGGATACACTGCAAAGTTGTGCTTGTCTTCGCAAAGGATGGAATCGGTAATGGAGAGGGCATCCCGGAAGCGGCACTGGGTGTAAAGCAAGTCAGCCTTGGCAAGGAGAATGTCGGCATTCTTTTCAAGGCCGTAATGTGTAGAGAGTGACTCAATGGCCGTGTTGAGGGCGCGGGGATTACGATATTTGGAGAGCTTAGTCTGGTAAAGCATACGGACGTAGTCGGCTGGTTCCTCGTCCATGTCGGGGTCGTCACCAGGGGCCCTGATGGTGCCGAAGTCAAGTGACTGCATGAACTCGTCCTCCTCATCAGGAGACATTAGGGAATTCATGACCAGCTGGCTGAAGGCCTCGTAGCACTGGACGTCAATCCGTAGGGCATCCTTGTAGGCCTCCTTTGCGCGATCAAAGGCGTTCTGTTTGGCATAGCAGAGTCCGCGCAAGTAGCACATGGCGGCCTCATATTTCCTGTTCGATGCCTCCTCATCATTGGAATCGTCGCTGTGATCCCTTAGACCCGGCCTCCCCAATGCACCTCGGGTGTTGCCTCTCGCAGTCTTCCGCTTGGCGTTGCTAGTAAATAGATGGGTCGGGCTGTGCTCGCCGAGCAAGGCCAGGGCATCACTGAAGAGATTCTGTCGGATCAAGCAATGGGCTGCAAGGAATCGGCAGGACGAGTTGGAGCTGATGAGGTTCTGTTTGACCAGTAGCGCATGGGCACGGGTATAATTCCCAGCAGCGAAGTGAACTTGAGCAAGCCAAAAGGCGTCCTTATCGTCCTCTGCGACCATACCCTGGTTAGTCTGGCTGTAGCAACAAGAACCTGGGGATCTGGGGATTGGGCGCACTTGTCATTGCCAGCAACTTGTCGCCAACAAATATGGCGGATTCGTATTGCGCTTTATTGAGCGCATCCTGCCGCCAGTCACGCAAGAACTTCTCCATATTTGGTTGTCTGGAAGGAGAGGCCATTGTGAGCAGTGCCCCTCTACAGGTTTCTTTGGGTGTAACCGATAGCTCAAGGAGGTGCGCTGTTGGGTCTATCTGAGGCCTGCAAAAAAAAAAAAAAACCAAAAAAAAAACCAGTGTCGATAAGGTTACGCGCCGCCAGAGTTTAGCTAGGCACTCGGTTAGCCGCAAGTAATTGAGCAAGAGGGTAGACTGGCGGCTCTCGGGGTGGCTCATATGTGGTGATGCAGGTCGGTCTTGCAGCTGTCAACGCGCCCTATCGAAATCAAAGTGGGGGACGCGTTGGGTGGGGCGGCGCGAGTTCAGGTGAGAACCCGCAAAGGTTTGGCGGCGACAGAAGGGACTTTTTCTGTTTAAATGTGTGCACGGACTATATGAAGGCTCGTGCCCAAAACCTGCACGCTCCGGGTCCTGCTTCCTTCAGGAGAGAAGTTCTTCAAGAACGGAAGTGACGAATCACCTGAGCCGGTTTTGTTATTGCCAAGAGTATCTATGCCCTGTGTTTGTTCCTTGACAGTGGCTCATTCCATCCACAAGGTCATCAGTGTGAGCAGAATTTCCACAAATACAGAAGCGATGAATAACTCTAGTCGATCTTGATCTATTAGTATTCCTTTGCTTCGCTCATTGTAAATTTAGATAGACAACGACCAGAGTTGATCCTAAAATAGAAGTAGGAAATACCTCTGTCTATTCTATCATTTTTTAGTAGGAGTAGGTAGTCCCTAACCTGTTGACTCAGAGACACACCCTCAAGGGGCCAGAAAGCCAAACTACCTTGGGAAGGTAGCTAAAAACGCAACTTGTCAAATACATTACGGGAGCGACGAACTACCTAGGTAATTCTGGTATCAGCATATCCAACTCTTAACATCAACAGCACCTCTTCTAGAGTTTCTCCCAATAATGCCAAATCACGGAAGCGACGGCCTGCTCCAGTCAACCTCGTTGCCCGCAAGAGGAAGTGGCAGCTTCCTTGGTAGGTAGGCACTTGACCCATGTGTGCCCAACGCGCCTTGCCAAGGAATATTATGTGGCGAATCGAGAAAGGTAAGGTAACCTAAGATACCCTTAAGGAAATAGCGAGCTACTTGACAACTCCCTCGTCATTATCTTATGGAATTATTGAATTCACGAAAGCCCCGCTCGAGTTCTTCAGCTGCCCAATAAGATAATGCTAAGGATACAAAGGTCAATCCTTCTTTGACCCATATGGTCTCATAGAAAATGGGTAAGGTAACTTGCCCTGACATACCTGCTGTACTTCTATCTGCTACATCCTATTTATTTGCCATTCCCGCTAATTGTCTTGTTCGTTGGCTGTGCCAGCCCTAAGCAGGTGGCCATCTTGTAAAAGATGTCAATATTGCTATATGTTCCTCCAAACGTCTCCTGACAAGGGCCCATGGCATACACAGGGACATCCGTCAGCGAATGCACCCCCTGAGCCTGGTCGACTGGCAAGGTGCCATTGACAACGAAACCCTCGGGGTTGTCAGATGCGCTGGCGTAGTAGTCACTGGACCCGCGGCCCGCGATCGTTGCCGCCGGGACTCGAGGCCCAGTCTTATTGACGCCGTACGACTCCCTGTGGTCTGGACTGGCGCCCATACCTGCCGCAATCACGTACCGTGGATCCCAGTTGAGGGGGAAGTTTGGGCCTGTGTTGTAGCTGATCCCCGGGTTCTCGATGGTATACTGCGACAGCCCCGAAGCCTCGTACACGCCGACGGCACTTCGTTTCTTGCGGTCGTCGCCTTGCTCGGCGAGGTATTTGGTGTCCGCGCTGCCAAATACGTCTGTCGGTGTCCCGCCGTCAGTGTCATGATCCTGGATTTCGACCTCGGAAGATTGTCAACTTACCGAACCCGTGCCCGTGGTCGGCAGACACGACAATCAAGGTGTCGTCCAAGATCCCAAGAGCTTTAAGCTTGGCAACAGTAGCCCTAACAGTATCGTCAAGCTCCAGCAAGTCGCCTAGGGCTCTGTCATAGTCTAGGGTGTGCATTTGCTTATCAATTGACGCCGCCTCGGACATGAGGAAAAAGCCCTTCTTGCCACCTCGGGTATGCAAGACGTCAATGGCCTTCAGTGTCATCTCTTTGAGACCAGGAAGGTCCTTTGCAGCAGCCTTAGCCCCTGATGGGTCGTTGCTCAGTTTCCCGAGGTTCTCTGGGAAGATGTTGCGGTCCAGCCAGACAGGTAGATTGCTTTTGCAAAAGACACCAAGCGCCTTGGAGCCGTTGGGAGCGGCCTGGAGGGACGTTTTGTTGAGGCTGATGGTGTAGCCCTTCTTGGCGAACTCAGCGTAATAGTCCTTTCCAAGGTACGAGCCAGAGCCAGGAAGGAACTGCTCGGCGCCGCCACCAAAGTATGCATCCGGACCGTCAATTTTGGTCCACGAGTAGTTGGTTACTCCATGCAATGCCTGGTCAATGAGCGCCCCGTATTGGTACCGCGACCGGGTATGGGCAGTCAGGGCGATGGGCGTGGCGTCAGCAAGGAACGCAGTCGAAACAGCACCCCACGCGGAACCCTTTGAAACTCAGCAAACTGGGAGAAGGGGGGGGGGTTGCCGGAATAGAGTATCTTACCCAGATGCGAATAACAAGTTCCACAATAGTCTCAACCTTTGGGTCATCGAACGCGTCAGGGGACGAGTCGGCATACACACTGATAAAAGGTCAGTCCGGAGGTCTCCGTCAACGCTCGAACCTTCTCACCCCATGGCATTGACCGTGCTCTTATGGCCAGAGTACAGCGCCGAGGCCGAGTTAGCACTGTCAGTAATAAAGGAGTCGATTGAGTGCGACTATTGGGGACATTTAGAACGATGATCTGATCTCCCAGTCGGAGTGTTGTCGACAAACCATTTGATGTCCCAGCACCGGGAACTTGTCAAGCTGCAGGAGGCTCTGGTACTTTCCGTTGATTGTCTTGTGGGCGAGCAATCGAGCTGCCGTAATCATGTTGGTCGTCATCCCATCTCCTATCCGACCAATTAGCATGGAGCGATGCAGTAAGAAGGATGCAGTAAGAATGATGCAGTAAGAATGAATTTCAAGGAGCGCCATACCGATGAAAAAGATGATGTTTTTAGCCTTCTTCTGGGTGGCGAGAGGCCGTACGGTCCACTCGGCCGTCGTCGTCTTCCCAGAGTAGTACTTCAGGGTGACGGTGTATTTGCCGGGCTCGTAGAGCGCCACGCGACGATAGATCTTGGAGGCAACATTGACGACAGACGGGGTCTTGGCGTCCTGAGCGAAGAGGTCCTCGAACCAGGAGAAGGTCCATTTCTCAATGGCAGGCTCCTTGAGCTGGAAGAATTCGGCGATAGTTTTGGACTTCCCGCCTTCCTTGGTGATAGTCACGGTGAACTTCTCGTCGGGCACGCCGCCATTGAAAGCCTCGGAGCCGTTCGCTGGGGCGTGGACCTCGAAACGGATGTCAAATTGTTGTCCCGGCAGGAAGTCCTGCTGATCCGGGGGAAGTACACAGCCGAGAGTCGGGCATGTGCCAAGTCTCCGGAAGGTTTGGCAAGAAACGGTCGACAGCGAGGCTGCCAGACACACGGCGATGACGCTCAGCCTGGAAAGCATTTTGCCGTGATTGGGGGAATCTACTTGGGTGATATTTCCAGGTAGCACCCCCCGGGCTATGGCGGCTGCAACTTATATACACCTGCTTCATGCCGGGGCACTATCCCACCTGAACTACGCTGCAGGCTCCCCGAGGCGAGGCGAGGCGGAGAAAGCCGCAGAGGATCCAGATTGCAGGTGTGCAGGTGTGCAGGTCCCAGGCTGGCGGATACGAACCCGTCTCGGGTGCGACATCTCGAGCACGTGTGTGTCAGGGAGGGGTATCGCGGAGGCCTTGGATGTGCTGGTACCGGAAGTTGGGGTCGTCCTGGCCCATCATCGAGGCACGACGCCGACTGCGCGAGGAACACATGCAGATGGCGCTATTGGCCCGTTTGCAGGCTGCCGGCCTCTAGGCCACTATTGTGCCTTCGCCGAGGTGCGGGCCATGCTTCGTGGCAACGTCATTTTGTAGTTGGCCGAAGCCGCGGATGTTTTGCCGATGCCGCCGTCAATGTGTGTAAACGTGGGGTGGACAGCGTGTCTGATTGGCGAAGACGAAGGTGCGCCTTGGCATCGAGCAACACCACGGGCCCTGATGCAACAAGTACCCCGGCTTGATTTGACGGCTCCCGGGTTTACCTGTATTGTCGGTGACTTAAGAAGGAAGGAGATTTACACCTAGCCACGGCTTTACGCCGCATTGCATGATATAATGAGGCAATTTATTCGATTGAATGTTGTTGGTTCAAGCTGTATGCTGAGAGAGGGACACTCCCTTTCACGAGGTAGCTGCATGCTTTGCGAACTCATAAAACACACACTTTGCGTATCTAATCGAGGGAAGGCTACGATCCTATATCAGGCGGAAGCTATTTGCGAATACTTACAGCCGATTGCCCTCAATTTCTCCCCCCCCCCAAGCGATTCGAGTCGCCGGTGCAGTTGAGCTTCTTCACTCTCATCAAAGCACATGATCCCACCGCTGCTGCTGAGACACGACGAATGGAACCATACCTTCGTATCTGCTACTCCCATCCTGTTGGAAATCTCTCTGACGTTCCCGCTTCTAACCCCCCCTCCCACGATGAGTTCAATCAGACCGCCAGCGCTTGCGGCTATTTGCCCAAGTCGCTCTGCATTGTCATGAGCGCCACCTCGTCCTCCCGACGTCAGTATCCCATCAAAGCCGAGCGACATAACGGTTTCTAGTCCTGCCTTCCAAGAATTATCTGCGCCCTGGTCGATCACATCGTCAAACGCCCGATGAAAGACGCACTTGAACGGTTTGGCCAAGGCAACAAGCGCCGCGTTGCGCTCAATATCGATATGCACTCCATCTTCCCCTGAGTGACCCTTCCTCAACAAGCCGAAGACGAACCCGTCCCCCTTCTCCGGGTTGAGTAATCCCGACTGCTTGAAAGTAACAATGGACCGGCGCATCTCGGCAAATTCATCCGCAGAATACACAAAATCCGGGTCTGGATATTGCCCCTCTGCATTGGGTCCTGGCGGGCCACGCGGTCGAATCATGACTCGCTGTACGACCTGTGGGTGTGCTTTGAGCTGTCGATTGAGAAGCTCGAGCTCTTTGGTGGTGGGCGTTGTCCCGCCAACAGCTGCGGAATATACATTAGTCTCAAGATACAGGAGTACACCAGAAATTTTGAGTGCGCCCTCATTCAGATTCCTGTAGAAGCATGGTTGGGATGGGAAGGTTGAGGATGATAACTTGAAGCGGGCGTCCCTGGACTGAAGGTGGGGGTTTTCTCAGGGGTAGTAAACAAACAACCTGGTAGCCCCAGTTCTCGAGCCAACCACGACGAAAGGGGGAATAAAACACGAAAAGTAGATAAAAAATTAGATGAAAAAGAGAACAGCCACCGACAGATGGCCCGCTCACTCACCGTACGAATTGATAGCATTAAGCTCGATTCGTCGGGCTCCATGTTGTGCCACCACTGACGTCCATTCTCCTCCAAAAATGGGCACTTCAAGCCGAGAGCAGGGATGCGGGTCTGGTGATGGCATGATGCTATGAATCTGAAGGTCTCCGTGCGCTGAATATATCTGTTAAACTTTGCGATGAGTGTTCGCGTGTTTCCCCCCTTCTTGAACGGCAGGTTTGAAAAGAGGAGATGGAAAGGACCGAACAATAAAATGGCAGGAATAGGCCGGGCAAGGTACTGATAGCCTGCGCGATTGCCACTTGCAAGCGAACAACAAAAGATTTCCCGAGGTCGATGTGGAGGGCAGATGAATAACAAGATCACCCCGAGACCCGAGAGAGCGCGTGGTTGAAACAGACAACCAGACGGGAGGGAAGTGGGGAAGAAGAACTCCTTGGGCTCGCTTCAAATGCCGTGCCGCGATCCCAAAGTTTGCTTTGATTGGACTTCCCACTCTGTCCAATCCCGCTGTCAAACTCAAAACTCAACCTCAATGGATGGAAACAAGACCGAAAAAATACTGCATAGAAGAAGATAAAGAACAAAACGAAAAGATGGAAAAGAAAGCATCAGTTCCACGCTAGATACTGAGACTGTGATGATGGATTGCCCTTTTCCACCCTGCTTGATGATTCAGTCGCGAATCCAATGCTCAATTAAACCCATGCCCATGCTGTAGGCCATACCATAATGCCGTTACCTCTCAGCTCCATCCCAAAATTCTCAAAGAGAGCCGCAAGACCTACACACCAGCCGCTCAAGTTCCCCTACATTTCTGGCCCATGAACGTAGCCTCATCAGCTTCTGAGTGTAAGCTCAAATAAATCTGGCTGAGATGTGACAGTTTGACCTGCTGTGGGAGTCTCGATTGACTCTACGATATGGCCAGCGCCCTTAGAGGGAGTCTTGGGAGAAGGGGCCTGCGTAGCCGATCCGGGCGCCGAGCCAGATGCCGAACCATAAGAGTAGTTCCCAGGATGGTGGGGGGGGTGTCCCAGGCCGCCGTCGTGCTGTGGACTAGCAGCATTGGAATGGCCGATAGGTTGCTGTGAACCTGCTGCATTATAATGACCGACAGGTTGCTGTGAACTAGCGGCATTGTGATGGCCGACAGGTCGTTGACCGCCATCAGAATTGTAGTGACGGTAAACAGCGCCGTGCAGACTACCAGCATTGTACTGACCGTACTGGGCACTGTACAGATCATCAGAATTCTGGGTGACACTGCTTTGCTGAGAACTGCCCTGGTGAGAAGTACCACGGTGCCGAGGTTCGGCATGCTGGGCCGAGATATGGTCCGGCATTCCGTAATTCTGCTGGACTGGGCCCGGATGCTGATATCGGTAGTCCTGGTGGTAGCTGGCGGGGTATCCCTGGGAAACATTCTGGCGGAATGGGAGGCTATACCCATAACCATGACCAAAGTTCGGGCCCATGGCAGGGCTATGGCCAAATTGTGGATCGTAGTATGGGTGAGGGTCGGGTCTGTAGTACGTCTGATTGGCCTGGTGATACTCAACTAATTGGCCGCCATTGTAATTCATCACTGGCGAATGTCCATCTCGAGGCATGAATCTGTCATTCTGAGCCTGCACGGGTGCCGAACCAAGCCCCGAGGACACAATCGAAGAAACTCCAGGCAGATTGTTGGAGGACGCCGAGTTATTGCTCACGGGGGTACTTGGGGTGGCAGGAGAGGGCTGGTCGGAAGATGTACCCTGGGTGGAAGGCAGAAAAGATGAGTTCTGGCTCAAAGGTGAATGGCCCGCATTGGATGGCGAGCCATGGCCATGGTGGGCGGCTTGGTGAGAGGAATCGTCGGCGTCGGCGTCGTGGGTGGTATTTCCAGGGGACATGCTGATATTGGGCAGGCTGGACGTTTCGGACTCGGACTCGACTCCAGTGACCCGTGCAGAAGCATTCCTGTGGTTCATCTTCTTGTCGCGTCTGCTTTGCGCATCCCTCTTAGCTCTCTTCTCTTCACGCTTGACAGCCTCTCGCTTGGCTTCGGTCTCTACCAATGCACGTTCCTCTGGGCTCACTGTAGAAATGCGTTAGATCTCTTCCTTTCTTTCCATGATTGGACATCTGAAACATACTCTTGTTCATGTACTCTTTGACGTACTTGCCAGCGTTGGGTGAAACACAACCCTGGACGACGTTGAGAAAGTAGTGCTCGACTTATGACTGCGTTAGCAATGCAACCGGTATAAGAAGGCGATGCGCTCAATACTTACAAAGGCAAAGGGTCGTGTACTCACGACGTTTGTCGTCCTCGATCTTAGCCATCGAGCGGACCATCTCCTTGGTAAGATCATCCCAGGAAACCTCAAGTTTGGTACGGTCAACGCCGACTCGATTTGGGCATTGGGCCATGATGACCCGCCAGAAAATCCGCTCCTCATTACGGTTCCAGATTTTACCACCCATTTTGCTGGCTGTTCGACAGAAAAGATCGTTGATGGCGAAGATCGCTGGGATAGGCACTGGATAGCAAAGAGTATTGGATAGCAATCACTTAGGCTTGGATAGCGGAAGGCGCTGGATGGCGGAAAGTATCGGATAGCGGTCGCGGTCAGAGGCTAAACAGTAATGATTGTTCAATGGCGAAGAGATGGCGAAGAGCGCTGGATGGTGAAGGGGATTAGATAGCGGTCGCAGGCTGGATAGCGAAGAGAACTGGATGGCGGTCGCAGGCTGGATAGCGATCGGGGGCTGGATGGCGAAGTAAGTATTGGATCGCGGGGCAGAGAAAGGATGGCGAGAAGTAGTGGTGGAGGGAGTGTTAGGAGCAGGAAATAAAAGCCGTCTAGTGCTAAATGGGAAGCCGAGACCAAGCGGGGCAGTTGGTGAAGGTATATTAGATTGCGATAGATGGTAAAGATGGTCGGGGGACAAACCTACCACCAAGCGAGACCCAGGAGGTTGGATGGCGAGCAGCCTAAGAACCGGGGTGGGCAGATCGCGGTCTGGAGAAGGGATCGCGGTCTAGGGAAAGGATGGTGATGTAGGGAAAGGATGGCGAGAGGCTAAAAGGGAGAAGGGCCGCGAGAGGCCAGAAGGAAATCAAGCAAATGCTGGCGGGTTGTGGTTGAAAAGGAGAAGGCCAGCATGAGGTCCGCGAGAAAGTAGGTATTTATATATTGCCGCCAGAAATCATTCACTGTGCGGAGGGGCCACGTCAGGTATTCACTCCAGATGGTTATTGCGTTTGTGCCCAGTGAATGGGAGCTTTCATCCCACACCTCACAATAACCACGCCCAGGTAGCTGCCTGACAATGGTCACTCACAGACTTTCACTTTGCTTCTGCCACCATCATATCCGAGTGTATGACTAAGGGCAAGCAGTGGGGCACAGGAAGGGATTCAAGCCCCTTGGCCTGACACCATCCTGAAGCGAACTGGTGTGTGTATTGTGGAAGCAGCCAGGAGACGCCTTTTGTTGCTTCCATCCTGTATTCCCGTGACTCATCATCCCTAACAGCCACGAAGCGTGCTGTCCTGGTTGGTGAACCTTTGACATGGAGTAGTGGTGGCAAGCACCTCATAATTCCAGGAAGCGCCATCACTCAAACTGGCTGGCAGGTTCAGGTGGGGTGTACCCGCGCGAAAGAAGGTAGGGGGCGAGCATCCTCTCCATCCTGGAGAACTTTGGGTTGGGATGTCAGCATCGTTATCGTCTACGAGGAGCGTGCTATTAGGGCTCACAATGCTTTTCTCCTGAAGCGGCACTACCCCATCCTTTACCCAAATACCCCAGCTGCCCATAGTGTTGGCAAGCACCATATCCGTTGCGAGGCGATCGCCAACTATTGCAATGTGGTGTGGATGGGTGACTCCTGTTTCTGGGTGTTCACGAAAGTAGGACAATATCTCATCGCCACAGCCTGGTTTCTTCACCCGGTGGGTGAGGACAGCAACCCCAGTGGCCTTCTGGACCTCTGATGCTAACCCACCATCAGTATCCCAGCTGCTGGCACCAGCCGTATTGGACACGATGAGAAGCCGGCGCCCTGGATAAGACTCACGCAAGGCTTCAAACCGTTTCTTTACAAGTTTAGTTTATGGCCCGTACTCTCAAGATATGTGATGCGGGAATGCTAGGAAGAAATTGTATACCTTGTAGGCCTCGAATACCTCACTGTGCTCTGGGTAGGCAAAGCAGTCGTCCTTGTCGAGAACGACGGCCTTTATGTCAACCTCTCTACCCTTCGAGGCAAAGGCCTTGTCCAATGACACTGGCAGGTCATTAAAGTTTGCAATGGTTGCGTGGGGGAGGCACAGTGACGGCTTTGCCAGCAGCTTGAAGATACCAAGTGATGCTGATAAATTGAGATTCATTGTGATAAAGGGGCAGTTGTGCGGTGAAATTTGACCTGTGTTTATTTTTGAGACCGAGAAGAAACGATGCTGCTCAAATGCATATCGTTGCGTATGGATTAGAAGATCCTTGTCCACAGACGGGAGGGAGCTTGGGCCCACTGCAGTGTAAGCTGCGAAACCCAAAAATTCTGGGCCGTCGCGTCCCCCTTTCCGGATCGCGTCCCAGCGGATGCATGGTGCTCAGCCATCAACTTCACTGTTAGTCACCGAGTTCTAATAACAACTGGATATCGCAAGCCATGGCACATTTCATAAACACACTGAGGATTATTTGCAGGCAATAGGCGATAAAATGGTCCGCAGAAAGGCACCAGAGCGAGAGCCAGCGGCTCGTTCTTTGCGAAAGCGCGAGCTGCCAATTGATCCCTATGAAGTCCCCGACGACACAGACTCTCCGAAACGGCACCGCCAGACAAAACCGCCATCCACAACCACCCGATCGAGTGCCCCCCAAGATGCGCACGCTGACGATGCTAGCCATGAAGCAGCTTCCGAGGCGCAACCCACTGTCGAGCCGACACCAACAAAGAAGCGGCCAGGTCGGCCCCCAAAAGCGTCGTTCATGAACGGCCAGGTCGCCACACCCTCAGCCCTACGTCAGAAAAAGGTGGCAGAAACCCCAATAAAGCTGAAAGGCATAAATGGTGTCGATACTCCCAGCAGGCGCAACTTTGCCGATCGGTCAGCCAGGCGCAAGAGTGCTAGGGCCCTCATTGATCGTGTGGTGGGGGGTGCCATCAGTGATGATGAAGGCGAGGACGGGGGCATTGCAAGGGAAATATACGAGTCCAGCGAGGATGAAGAGGACGAGGAAGAGCAGCAAAGTCAAGATGAGCACGAGGATCCAAATCCCACGACCCCATCCAAAACACCTTGGAAGAGGCGCAAGGCAACTCGTACGCGCAAGCGGTCGCCAACACCCCCCCGAGACCTGCCATCCCACGAGCAGTACTTTTACCAGAACAAGCCCGGCCTTACCAAGACCTCGGGGAACAGCCTGTCATCTTTGGACCTTCTCACCCACGAGGAATACTTCTCGGTACTTCGCCAAATAAAAGATCTGCATGCCAGAGACGTCCAGTTCCTCCAGTCCCTACACTCCGAGTCATTCCCCCAGTGGACATTCGAACTGTCCCAGGGCTTCAGCGCCTGCCTATACGGCTATGGGTCCAAACGGAGTCTCCTCCACCAATTTGCCACCTACCTCTGCGCCAAAGGACACCTCCCCCAGCCCAGCAAGATCGTCATTATTAACGGCTACGTACGCACGACCTCGGTGCGCGAGATCCTCGGCACCATCGGCTGCGCCATTGACCCCTCCTACAAGCTCTCGTCAGGAACCCCTGTGGCGCTTGCCCAGGCCCTCCTTGCTCTCCTTTCGTCTACCTCAACGACGATAGTCCTCATGGTCAACTCCATCGACGCGTCCCCGCTGAGAAAGGCTGGGACGCAGTCGGTGCTCGCCCAGCTCGCGGCACATCCCCAGATCCGCATGGTCTGCTCCGCCGACACACCCGACTTCCCCCTGCTGTGGGATAGTGGGCTACGTTCGGCGTTTAACTTTGTCTTTCACGACTGCACTACCTTTGCGCCCTTCGGCCCTGAACTCGATGTTGTCGACGAGGTACATGAGCTCCTTGGCCGCAAGGCACGGCGTGTTGGTGGGAAGGAGGGTGTGGCGTTCGTGCTGCGAAGCTTACCAGAGAATGCGAAGAACCTATTCAGGCTACTTGTCGCCGAGGTGTTGGTGGTCATGGAGGAGGGTGGGGTTGGGGATGTTGCTGAGGGCCCGGCGGTTGAGTATCGGATGGTGTACAACAAAGCGGTCGAGGAGTTTATTTGCAGTTCCGAGATGGCGTTTAGGACACTGCTGAAGGAGTGAGTCTCCCCTTTTCCTGCCTTGGTGTGGGAGAGTTTAGACTGATAGATGCCAGATTCCATGACCATCAAATTATTACGAGTCACAAGGACTCTCTGGGGACTGAGTTGTTGAGCCTTCCATTTAGAAAGGATGAGCTAGAGGCAATTCTGGAAGACTTGATGTCATGATCTTACGAGGGAGAACATAAAAGTTATCTGCATTTGGGTGGGAGGCAAAACAGCCTTTGCAACGTTCTTGGCCATTCATGAGATGAGGAGTCGGTAGATATCAAGTACGGATGAGGAATACAAGCATTTTACCCAACTTATCTGTCGCCAACCTTGATATTGCCATTGCACTCCATAGGCGGCCCAAACTAGCACTGCCGTGCCTTGTGAAACGTCGGCATGGGTTTCGATTCCCATCGGAGAGTGAGTGATAACGCTGTCCACCTTGCCACTCAAGGCTAATGATGGCTTGCTAATTAGTAAAACCCAGATAGGTCACAAACCTCTCTCGGCATTTGATGGGGGTAATCCACCATCGGTAAAGTGTCCCATGGGAATTAGGGACGAATATTCTGATCGTACAAATATATGATATCATAGGCCTGACATTCATCGGCTTGGTTTTTGAAACTAGGAAAGGATCAAATGACATGTATCTCAAGTCCCGGAGCTTTTAGTGGCATCATGACCAAGTAGTAACCCGAATCTCTAAACATGTGGGGGCTATGGGGAAGCAACCATAAAGGGAGGGACAGTCGACGGGGCACGGAGATCTATCAATCAACGGTTTTGACACCACCCTCGGGTAACGCACACAATCTGTTGGAAGAGAACGTTGCATAAATTTTGTTTCAGGCGAAAGCAGTATGACACAGGTGTTGCATGGAGACGAGATGATGCTCGTGAGCACCATCCCAATGCAAACATAACGCTCAAGGCAGTTCAAATTTGGGCTTGTCGGTACATAGCTCAGTACGAATACAGAATCTGAATGGTTGAGCTACCGGATCACACCATAGGCTACGCAACGGGGCGAAAAGTTTCAAGAGTCAAGGGTTGCCCTTACGTTACCGGCAGATGGGTAACAGCCAGATATCAGCCAAAGACAGATTCACAATAATTCGGTATCAATTGTAGTAAAAGTGAAAAGCGGTTAAATTTTTTCTGCGGACTCCTCAGTACAGACTGTGGTCTCGTGTCGTGATTTTGGGGACAGCCGCCCCTACCCACGACTCCTGCTCAGTCTCAACCAAGCTTCTGCAAAAGCCTGACCCGTGTGCCAATGTGCTTGCCCTTCGCAGACGCCGTTGGTTTTCCTGTGCCGTAATATGAGAGCCAAGAAGCAAATCCCCTTCTCTGCCAGATCTTTCTCTCTGAAAAGGGTATCATGCTCCTCCAACTCGCTCTCGCTCTCGTCCTCAACTGACGAAAAAAATTACCAGTCTATCTTTTGGAGCTCTCTCTATGAGTGTCCCAAAGCCCGTAGGTGGGACTGCCCTGCCGATGTCGCTTGCCGACGCCGACCAGAGAACCGAGAAATCCACTTTTGTCTATGAGATATGTAACGTGCAGGCAAAAAAAAAACAGATGCGCGGCGTGCCTTGACCCATTTTCTGACGGAAAGCAGAGGGGGGCCCTCGGCGAAAAATAGGGCAAGCGCAGAAACATGACGATCGTAAGGGTTGATCAAGATCCAGTCTCTCTAGATCAAACCAACCGTGGGCTGCAAACCATGCAAAAATTGCATGTGTCGGCAGTCTCTGTTGTCGACGTCCCAAGCGTTCTTGGTCTAAGGGTATCATGTCGTCGGGGGAGTTCTTTGTGTAACTTGGGAACAAACAAATCCGATCTATCGTCAAGTGCCCGAAGTGTGTACCTTAGAACCTGATCCTGGCTAACCCCGTGGGGTCGATTAGGTCATGTTCGCCGCCATTAAAAACCGAATGTGAAAAATCAGAAGCCGAGTGTGATGTATGTCGTAAGCCGAGAGGCGCAATCGATGATGTGGAAAAGGAAAACAATGCCGGCGGAATATGCCGGCGAACGCCGTGATGGCAGCGTTCATAGATTCCCAAGGGTGATGAGATTACCACCAAGACTGGCCGCCGGCACCTCCAGGGTTGCCATAGCCACCGCCACCGTAACCGCCGCCGCCGCCGTAGCCACCGGCACCACCACCGTAGCCGCCAGAGGCAGGGGGAGCGCCACCAAAGCCACCACCCCCGTAGCCGGCACCTCCTTGCGGCGGGCCTCCATAGCCGCCTCCGAAACCACCACCACCACCGCCACCACCGCCGCCGCCATACTTGCGGAAATCTGTGTTACCGCCGCGACCGCGGCCGCGACCACCTCCTCCACGGCTTCCGCCGCCTCGGCCGCCACCACCATACGAGGACTCACGGGCAATGGTCTCAAGGAACCCAGGGACCTCCTGATTGGCCTCCTTGAGCAGATCGATGAGCTCTCTTACAATGCTGCGGTTTCCGCGGTTGAAGAAGGCGGTAGAGATACCAGTGTTTCCGGCACGGCCGGTACGACCGATACGATGGACGTAGTCATCGATGTCGGTAGGGAGGTCGTAGTTGATGACGTGGGTGACGTTGGGAATATCCAAACCACGAGCAGCCACAGCGGTTGCGACAAGGACAGGGCAAACACGGTCACGGAACTGCTTCAAAGCCTGCTCACGTTCGCGCTGAGTGCGGTCTCCGTGGATGGAGTTGGCACGGAAATCCTGGTTGAGGAGGAAGTCTGACAGAGAATCCGCCATGCGCTTCGTCTCAACGAAGATGAGAGTTAGACCAGCGTCTCCGTGGGTGTGGAGGATGTCAAGAAGAACCGAGCGCTTGTCGGCATCCTCAACGTACTCAACTTTCTGGGTAATGTTCTCAGAGGTGGAGCCGACACGGCCAACAGAAAGGAAGACGTAGTCCTTGAGGAAATCCTGTGCGAGCATCTGTATGTCGCGAGGGAAGGTGGCCGAGAACATGAGCGTCTGGCGCCCGTCGGTACCGGGCATGTCTTCGCCCTGAACGATACGTCGAATTTGGGGCTCGAAGCCCATATCCAGCATACGATCGGCCTCATCAAGAACCAGGTACTTGATGTTGCAGAGCGAGATACGGCCACGCTCAATCAGGTCGACCAATCTGCCGGGAGTAGCGACAAGTAGATCGCAACCACGCTCGATCTGGCGGAGCTGAGGTCCTATCTCGGCACCGCCGTAAACAACACAAGGGCGCACCCACGAGCGGTAGGCAAACTTGCGGGACTCGTCATAAATCTGAGAAACAAGCTCACGAGTGGGTGCAAGGACCAAAGTTGTGGGATAGGCCTTGCGCTGACGGCCATAGCCGCCTCCCTGGCCGGCCGGCACAGGGGAGGGGCCATGAGTGAATGCCTGGGATAGAATGGGGAACAGGAAACCACCCGTCTTGCCTGAACCAGTCTGGGCGCAAGCCATGAGGTCGCGACCACCAATGACAATTGGGATGGAATACTTCTGGACGGGGGTGGGAACCTTGTAGCGAGCAAGCTCAATGTTGGTGATGAGGTGGGCGTCTAGGGGGGGAGCGCTGAAGCTCAAGATCGGCTCGGGAGGATCGCGTCCAGAGGGTGTGACGGGAATGTCATCGTACTTCTCGAAGTTGATACCGGTGTGCTGCTTGGACGGATCATCGGCACTTCCAAACAACTCCTTCTCAGCGCGAGGGTTCGCAGGGCCGATAATGTGCTTGCCATCACGCCACTGACCATCGCCAGAGCCGCGGGCATAAGCACCACCGCCACCGCCAGCAGCACCACCGCCGCCGCCAGCGCGAACGTCCAAGTTACCACGATAGGCGTTGGGGTTGAAGGGAGCGCCGCCAGCAGGGGGGCCACGCGGCCCGCCGCCCCAGCCTTGCTGAGGAGGAGCATCGAAACCGGGACCGCCGGGGGCGGCACCAGGGATAGGACCAGCAGGGCCAGTTGCAGGGGCAGCAGCCCAGTTTCCGCCCGCACGGGCATCGAAGTTGTTGCTAGAGGAGACGAGGTCAGCTAATGTTTGGAAACCAATGACAGATGACTAAAGAGGTATTTCCGAGCGGAAGAGGTTGGGAGATTTTCTGCTTACCCTGCCCAAGCACTTTGGTTGAGGCCGTTCATGGGAGGCGCGTTTCCTGGAATAGGACCGGGAGTCGGGCCAGGGCCAGGGGCGGGACCCGGAGCCGGGGCGCTGCTAGCGACATCCATCTTTCCTCTCATATGAGGCGGGATGTACGATCGTCGAGGCGGTCCGCCGAGCTGGGCACCAGGAGGGGCGGAGTCAAGGGACATGTTGCCCATTCCGCTGCTGAGTTGATCGGCCATGATTGCAGTCCTAAATCGTAATCGGGATGAGTGGTGATCGTCTCGTCGTGTTGGGAGAGAGTGAATATTTGGTAGGTGTCGAAACTGCTTTTCGAAACTCTCAAAAAGAACGAAGTGTTCAAATGAGAGTGGTCGAAATCAAGAAACGCTCGGATGCAGAAAATCTAGCGCGAGAAAGAATGCAGAGCGAACCGCAGACCAAAAGAAAGCCGAATGTCGTGCCTTCCCAGTCGTGTGTTCCGTATTATGCTGTGATGCCTCGTCTTCGTAGTATTAGACGAAGATCGTCTCCTGCGTTCCTTTCAAAGAACTAGGACAGTTCTTCAATAGGAAAAAGGAAAGACAAAGTTAAAGGAGAAATGCGGGTTCGAGTTCGGGATGGATTAAGAAATCCTGGGTTGTGTGGGAGAAGAGTTTTTTTTTTCAGAGAGAGAGGATTCGAAGCGACCCGGGAAAGGAAAAGAGTTTTGGACTTGTGTCGGATCCACTAATGCAGTTTAGGTAAAGCCGATTGAGCGCCTCTGGCGCTGTGGGTGGGTGGCACAGGCAGTGGGCAGTGGCACGGCCTGGGCAAGAACGACCAGAACGCAGACTCGCTGCAGAACCCTTGCCATAAACCTTTTGGTGGCTCACTCCCAGCTAGCGAATTTCTCAGCAAATCTTGGTGGGGAAGGAGATGTCGGGTCGCGCGATAGCAAAAAGACAAGCAAGTTTTCTCTCAGTTAAACCCTACCACACCGCATGTAGCAACACCTCAAGAAGATAGCCCTTTCAGGCTCTCTAGCCTCGGCTTGACTTGTGGTCCATCTAGACCGTGATCAGAGGAAAAAGGGGGACCGGCAGAAAGAGGCGAGAAAGTGCAGTTACATGTGTCACGGACTGGCCTACCTACAACTGTTATCGGGGTGCAGGCATTCAATTCCTCATGATTCGCCTCGCTTTCCCTTCCTCTTTTTTTTCTCTATTTACTGCAGCGCATCTGCCCCTTGGTTTGCTGGCAGGTCCCAGAATGCACGTACGCAGGAAATGAAGAACGGCCTGTTGCGTTCTCTTTTCTCCCCCCGAGTCAGGTCTGGTTTCTGGTTTCTGGCCTACAAGACCGGAGTAGACACCGAGACGAAGTGGGCTTCGCATCAGGCCCGCACCACATACCGCATCATAAAGCGTCGAAAGGGCTGACAGGGAACACCGCGAATGGTTCGCGGGGTTCGCGGGCTGCCTGCCGACTGCGAGCGATGAGCCGTGACCATCTGAGGCCTCACCGCCTCACTCACCACCACCCTCTACACACCCGTCGGCGTGGGGGGGGGGGGATATGCAATGTGCCGCTGTCGCGTGCCTATCGATATGCCACCGCCATGAAATTGGTTCCTCATCCGTTCACAGACCCTACCTCCCCGTCTCTGCCCTGATGGATATCTGACCCGCGCTTCATATCGCCTCAGCTTCCCGACGTCCTGTCATCATCTCGTTTCTGCTGCAGTGCTCCTACTGTGTGTATGGGCACGTGTGTGGAAGGCAGGTAGGCAAGTGCGGTGTAGAGCAAAGAAAACTGGAAACCAGTATGCTGCCGCCTGCATCCTGTGTGATGAATGTAGTTCTGCAGCTTTCAATGTACTTCTTATTGGCCGGCTTCCGCGCTCAAGCGCGGGTGGTGCCTCCACCGAGGCGCAATCCACCGAGCCAAAGCGACACTTGAGCAAACAATCAAATATCCCGATTCTAATTGTGACAGGTATTTGTTTGGACGGTCTTAAGCGGGTTAAAAACTGACGATCAACCCAGTTTTATGCATATATGTCTTCAAGTCCTGAGTCGGTGTGATAAGAGTACATCCTTTAGGAAGAAATTCACATCAGGGGCTCACTACCCAGCAGTGGTTTGACCCTTGCGAAACAATTCGAATGGATGCATTCCCTTTTTGCCAGGTATTATACAGAGTCCCTCTCGAGACTACTCGCCCAGACCCCCTTCGCCCTTAGCCCACATATCAAGCACTCTTGACAACCTTGTCGTCATCAAATTCGATATCCACGATCCCATCCTTGGTCACTGCCTTGACAACCATTCCCTTGAAATCTATTGGTAACCGTCTCTTCAGCTCATCCGTGCACATGATGAGGATCTTGATGCCTTGGTGGAGGGTGATGTCTGGGTGATGGTGCTTGTCGAGGATAGACAGGCAGTAGTATCTGGAACGTGTCAGTATCATGAAATTCTTCCTGGCTGTTGATGTGAAGCTGGCAACCCAATCAATGGCTACATACTGCGCGTAGCCGTGGGCGGCATATGGGAGCGACGCGAGCGACGCGAGGTAGTCCAGCCAGTACAGACTGGGCTTGTGAGTGATCGGGTCCACGCCTCCGAGGAGTAGGTTCACGTTGTATGGCTTTCGCGACCGCAAGCTAGAGGCAAGCTCGCCCCGGACGAAGTGAGCTAAGGCTGAGGGCGAAAGGTCGGTGTCATTGCGCATGGAGTAGAGCTGGGCGTTGGCTTGGATGTATTCGGCGAACTGCACTGTTGATGCATCAGAAAGGTGTCGGGATATCGCGCAGCGACTATCAGTGTGTACCTGTATCTCCAGCCTCTCCCGAGTACGCCATGAGCGTGTGTTTGTTGAGAGCTCTGGTCTTGTCGTCGGATGCCTTGAGAACCGTAGCCCCTCGCATCGTGGCCTTGGATGCCGCGATCAAGGTAAAGTCCTTGCCAGTGATGCCGAGAAGGATCTCCCTGGAGAGGTCAGTATGGCCGCACCGTCACGAAAAGCAGTGAAACTTACATCTTTTCTGTTTCTCTGCACAGAAAAGGGTGGTTGTTGGATGATGAGGTGGTTGACAAGCTTGGATTGCTTGCGATGCCGTTATAGCTATTCGCAAGGAAGGGAACGCGCACCAGAGCTTCAGCCTGCCCGTGCGCACGCACGGGCCCAAACTGCAAGCTCCCACGTGAATCCTTTGCACTAACAATTTGGCGGGCCTGCACTAACAATTCCCGCTACCTGAAGACCTGGAATGGGGCTGAAAATGGATGGGGCTTGTTGAAACCTACCTAGCCACGGTCCGGGAATTCCCTTCTCCGGGTTTAACACGGAAGTCGGTGGGTTGCTCCACCGATATGGTCAACTTTTTTTTCCTGCAGGGCGGGCCGTCAGAAATTTTGATTCAAGCTTGCAGCGCGAGGCAGCGCAGGCAGCAAAAAAGGCACTCGACGACGACAACGAACAGACAATTGCCAAGTTGCAGCCCGGCAGCAAGCTGCAATTGCTACTATGTCTTCCTTTTTTACGGCCCCCGGCGCCCAAAAGAGGAAACGCCCTTCAGCAAACGAAGCCCCCAAAAAGCGCCTCGCAACGGCGTCAAAGGGATACAAGTCGAATAGCAGAGCGCCCCCCTCCAAACCCGCCCCCGCCTCGAAGAAGATTGATCGCGATGAGTCTATCTCGGGCAGCGATTTGGACAGCGAAGACGGAGACGATGTCCCTGAAAGAGCCGGCTCGGAAGGAGAGTCGGAAGAGTCAGAAGACGAGAAGGAGACAGCCGCCGAGAAGCGACTGAGGCTGGCACAGCGGTACCTAGAGAAGACACGGCAGGAAGTGGAAGAGATCGACACAATTGGATTCGACGCCGAGGAGATTGACCGTGACCTTCTCGCCGAACGCCTGCAGGAAGATATCGCCGAGGCTAAGGGCAGGATTTACCGCAAGATTGCCTCCGAGCTAGACTTCCAGAATGCTGCGCATACACAGTTTCGATGGAACTCTGCATCGGTAACGTCGGTGGCCGTATGCTCACCGTATGCCTACACCACAACCAAAGACGGCGAGCTCACCAAATGGAGACTTCAAGATCTACCAAAGGACCAATGGCCGCAAACGACAAAAAAGAAGCCGAAGAAGCCTCCCGCACCACCAAAGCGGAAACCCGATAGGATATGCTTCAGCAAGGCAGACTCCAAGAGGGCAAAAGACAAAAGCTATCAAGGTCACATTGGCGCGATTATCGCAGTCAAGGCCTCCCAAGATGGCAAATTCGTCGTAACCGGTGGCGTAGACAGGCGAATGGTTATCCACAACGCCGAGGATCTTAAGCCTATTCGCGCCTTCAGCCACCACCGCGATGCCGTCACTGGCCTCGCCTTCCGCCGCGGCACAAATCAACTCTACTCCTGCTCCAAGGACCGGACAGTCAAGGTCTGGTCCCTCGACGAACTGGCCTACATCGAGACCCTTTTCGGCCACCAGGACGAGATCCTCGACATCGACGCCCTCGCACAGGAGCGCTGTGTCAGCGTAGGCGCACGCGACCGCACGGCGCGCTACTGGAAGGTGCCCGAGGAGTCGCAACTCGTCTTCCGCGGCGGAGGTCCCGGCGAGAAGAAGCGCAAGGCGTCAGCTGTTCACGAGGGCAGCATGGACCGCGTGGCCATGATCGACGATGAGATGTTTATTACAGGCAGCGACAATGGTGACGTGGCGCTCTGGAGTATTCACCGAAAAAAAGCTGTCTTCACCATCTCTTGCGCCCACGGCCGCGATTCCGCCCTCAAGTTGTCCGAGGTCTCGGCCGAGCGCAACCCCGACCCCAAGGTCATCCCTACCCCCCAGCCGCGGGCCATTACGGCGTTGCGGACAATTCCGTATGCCGACGTCGTCCTTACCGGCAGCTGGGACGGTTACGTCAGGGTGTGGAGGCTTTCGGACGACAAGAAGAAGCTTGAGGCAATCGGAGTGCTCGGGGGGGTCGAGGGTGGCCAAGCTGCGCCGATGGAGGGCGTGGTAGCTAACGGAGTAGCTGTTGATGCGGCAAAAACACAAAAGACAGGTAATAGTGACCTTGTCAAGGGTATTGTCAATGACATTGCGCTTTTCGAGCGTGGAGACAGGGGAAGAGACGGCTTATGCGTCGTGGTGGGCACAGGCAAAGAAATGCGCTTGGGAAGGTGGAAGTTTATAAAAGATGGAAGGTGCGGTGCCATGGTCTTCGAGGTGCCCAAGCTTCCGAAGCCAAAAGGGGCAAATGGCGACGTTGCGGACCATGAAGATGAGGAGAAGTAGCATATCCTCGCTACGACAGGGAGAGGGGATGGGCGTTGAGTGCCAAGATAGCTAGAGATTACACTCTGTTTAGCAAAAGAAATTGTCACATAATGTATGTATGTGAATATATCATTGGCCTTTCCGAAGTGATGCTCCGAAGACACTACTTTTATTTCGCTGTTCGCCAACTCCAAACTGTGACTGGGTCTTCAAGTTTACGCTTGATTCTTATCAACGCTCGGGGCTCTAAGATACTACACAGCCAACTCATGCAAGGCAAGGTATCTCCATGGAAGCAGTAGCCATCCATCCCAGTCCCGTTGTTTCCCGCAAGGGAAACAAAGTACACCTTAACACCATCAGAAAATGCCAATGCCGTGCCCCCTCATAAACCCCTATAAGGATCATCCCCCCAACGAACAAGAATAATGCAAATACTAAAACAACATGCCAGAGATGAACGTGATTCCTCACTCATGAGCAAGGCGACCGCGGTTCCGAGCCCTATACCAACCAAAGCTGCCTAATCATCCGTCAAATCGACATGGTCTCTGAGCAGTTCAGCCTTTTCCACCCTGCCAACACTGGAGCGCAGTGTGTTCCAGTTGCTCGCCCGACTTGGTGCGCTCGGTGAGGTAGAAAGCGATGCAATAAAACCCTTTCCTTGCCGGCGTGCCGAGCGGATTTCAGAACCATGTCTCCCAAACGCGGGCCCGCCAGCCTCTTGGACTTCACTTGCGGTCTTTCTCGTCGGAGGTGAAGTGATAAGCAGACGCGCTGACCTGGGACTGCGTTGGGCCGGTGATGACTCGGGCAGTAGAGGAAGAAAGCCGATGTCACCTTCAAACTTCTTTTCAATGGACGGGTGTATCACGTGTCCGGACGCCGGGACAAGCATAACCTCATCGCTGGAACCCTCTTGATGAGAGGGACGTGCTCTCGGGGTTGTAGGGGATTTCGGTAACGGCGAGACAGCGGGATCCCCCCCTTCGCCAGGTCTATGGGGATGTTGAACGACAGACCTATGACCAGATACTGGCAATCCCTCCGATCGAGGACTTACTGTTACCAATTCAGGTCTTATTGGTTGGGCTTGAGCAGGAACAGCCGTGACCTCCCTGCTAGGTCCGGGGGGGATATCTGCTTCGGCACTCCGCATAAGCGAAGCACTCGGCGTGGGTGCAGTGCTTTGAGGGTTTGTTTTCGCTTCCACCGCGGGCTCCAGAAGTCTGCCTTTCGAGGATGCCACGGTGCGCTTCTTTGTCTTCTCTTCAAGACACCTCTCCTGATGCCCTTTCTGTTCTGCGAATATGGTGTCTCGCCAGGTCTCACGTAGTTTTACGGGGTTAACATTCCACTTTGGTCGTTCGTTTTGAAGCAGCGTGTTGACGAATTGATCGGGGTTCTTCAAGAACTCTTGCATATAGCCCAGGAGGTAGACACCGCAATCGCAAAAATTATTCTGCTCTGGAATATTCTTTGCTTTCATGCCCAACACCGTTGGCAGTTCGTCAATGATCTTGTTCCGCTTGTCTTTGAACTCGGCGACGAGGTAGGTTTTCAGAGCGCCAACAGCCGGTGAGTGACTCTGGCCCAGTGAGTCCATAGTGATGATCCTTGGATCCTCTGGTCCATATCGTCTAGGGGGAGGCCCCAGTGACTTTCTCCCGCGTTTTGTCGACCTGCCAACCCTGGACGGCGTGTTCTTATCACCCGTGTCGTCATCGGCGATTAGGTCCACAACATTGCTGTTTCCAACGCTGGGCAGGATGTCGGACGTGACAATGTCAATTGACTTATCGGTCGGGGGATGTTGAGATTGAGTCGCCTTCGACTCTTGTGGCGGGAGCAAAGGGGGTTTACCTACCACATCGGTCATCTCTAGATCAGGAGAGGGCCCACGCGGATTCGTTGGCTTTGTTGAGCCATCGCCATATTCGTTTAGGAAACCACCATTACCCTCAGTTGATGACCTTGGGGCATCGGGATCTAGCCTGCCTGGGTTGCAGATTATTGCTACCCACCAGTGGAAATGCTCATTGACGGGAACTACGATGTAATCGTACGACAACAAATCCACCTTTGCCGTCCAACTTCTCACTCCAGCATAGTTGATCTTGCCCTCATAAGATCTGTCAGATCTCAGCTTGTCGTAGAAGAAGGAGTTATGCATGTAAACTCGTTTGCTCAGGCTTGGATCGCGCGCCGCCTGCATCTGAAATAGGTACTGGAGACCGAATCCAATAAGGTTATCGTTAAGACACTGCCCTTCGTCTAGTCTTGGTATATCGTCCTTGTCAACTGTTGTGCGCTGGTATGTCAGCGGGAGCTGCCAATCCCTGTCCCAATCTAGGTGCTCTTCCGCTTCAGACCATCGGGGAGCAATCGGTTGTGGCGAAGGCGCTTGAATTACGGTTGCCGCTCTACGGTTCCGGGTGCTCCTCAAGGACTGCTGTCTTGTGGATAGGGGAATTTCAGCAACATCGTCATCTTCAGTCCTGGACGCTCGTGTTGAGGCCGACATTGGATCCCTGAGAGTCATCCGAGAACGGAGAGGAACGGCCGAAGAAATAGATGCCGGCGTGCTAGCTCCACTGGCCTTGATTGTTTCTGAATTTTGTGCTCCCTTGCGTCCAATCGGCTGAAAACGAGCAACGTCGTGAATAGGGGTCTTGACTGAACTGGTGGCAGATACGTGGTCCCCTATTTCCCGAGCAGTTTTCTCGTACGTCTGATGAAGCTTGGCACTGTGTGAAGGTTAGTGTGACTGAAACAAGACTTTTTGAGACTGGAAACAGTACCTGTCTTCTTTGTAGACGTGTTGCAAATGTAGCACATCCACAGCCCACATTGCAGCTGACTGAGCATCTGCATTGTCATAGAAACGTATGACCATTTTTGCCCCAATCGAACGACTTGGGTCTGCTGGTTGAGCAATCTTTATTATAGGGCTGTCGGGATGCCAGTGTAGCATCTTGACATTCACAGTGATCTTGAGCCAAGGATACTCATCGACAGGGCTGCCGTTGGAGCTGAAGGCACGGAGATTGCGGGATTCCCCTTCTGGTTGCAAATAGCATCCCTTACCTTCTTCAGGTTTTGCTGGCTTGACATTTGGACCGAGATATCGATGAGTTTGCTCGCAAACGGCCGACCTGACCTGAAGGCATGGTTCCCACTTGGTTGGAGCGATATCCCCTTTTCGAGAAAGGCTGGGCGTAGGCGCCTTCGCGGAACCCCGAACAAGTTTCTTGTTGGCCATGGATGGGCTAGGATGTGGCTGGCTGAGTTCGTCGGCCTCGAAACTGGCACCATTGCCCGCAGGTTTTCCGAACCTGGTCATGACTTGTTGACGAGGATGGAATTGGCCGTCAGCGCCATCGCCAAACGAATTAGTCAAGCCTGGCGTGTCTAGGCGTCGCTTCGACGAGTTACCAAGCTGATGAGTGCGACGTGTTTGCGTTCTCGAATCTGGAGCTAGTTCATCGTGTTCCATAATTCTGTCATTCTCCAACTCAGATCCATGGAACCGAATCGTTCGGAGGGGAACTAGACAGGGAGATTGACTGCCGGTAGATCGCCGGGCGCGCCTGTCTGATCGCCTTGGGCCGAGGTTTGTCTCAACGTTGCGGAATTCAGGTACGCCGTTCGAGAAGGATGGCTTTCCACTTTCTTGGCTAGCATATTGCGTTGCCGATACTCTTTCCATATCCAAGTCCATATCCTGGGATGAATGTTGGCTACCGAGGAATTTCGCTGGCTTCTGTCGTTTTGCGGTGGGACCATCCGTATGCGGCCGATATGAGGCGTCTCGTTTTGTGCCGGGTGAAGGGGAATCGAGGGTATTCCTGGCCTGGAACCCTAAGTTCCTCTGTGCCGAGTTAGAACTATGTTGAAGAAGGCCAGGCGGGAAAAAAAAACGAGAAACCTACCAGAAAACCCTTGGTCGCCGCCATCTCGAGCGCCGCGCTCACTGAACCTGCTTTTTCTCCCAGTCGTCCACCTGTGGTTCAACCTCTCTGTCCTGTGGCTCTCTTTGTGCCCATAGTCTGAGAAAGGGGACGCCACAGTATGATATTTGTCAAGTCGATTTGGATTTTCGCGTCTGTCAAGCAAGAGTCAGTTGGAGATAGCTTGGGGAGGTTGGCTGAGAGCTATGTTGGAGCTGGGATGGACGTGGGGCTCAGGGAGCCGGGCGCAACGAGGCGGCGACGTACTCTTTCGCAGTTTTCGCATCCTGAACGCTCAGTTTCTCGGCAAATAGCGCAGCTGCATTCGCCGCAAAGGCTGCAGTTTTGTTTCTTGGCCCAGCTGGAGGTGGGTGCCTCGTCGAGGATGGTAGATGTTCAAGATTTCTAGGGTTGCGGGTTTCCAGATTTCCAGGTGGGCCGTGTTGAGAGCTGTGGAGCGCTTGCGCGAACTGAATTTCAGCACGCAGTTTGGCGCAGCCGGCTTGACAGCTCAGAGAGTCAGGATGTGGGTCTATGAATCCCAGTACTGGTCTTGGGGGGGAAGGTGTGCCATAGATATGGCGCAGGAGGTTCGACTCTGACCGAAATCTTTTGAATTAGTGTCACGAGGTCGCCGGCAAACGCGAAAATGTCATGGCCGGGCAGTCGTGCAATGGGAGACGCTCCCCGGTACGCTAATTCACCCCCTGCAACCGCCCCTAGCCCTGCGCTCCAATCCCTGCCCGGAAGCGGCCAGCTGCTCTTCCATTCTCTTTCACTTCATAGAATCAAGCTTCCATCGATTGCCTTTGACTTTGGGGGTAGAAACCCCACCATCATCAATTATTCGCCGCTTAATCCCAGTCCGGCGTGACGACTTAAAGTTTTACTCCCTCCTTCGCAAACCTAGTCCACCGGGCTGCTACCCTCAAGCCATCCCAAATACCTACTATACAGGGCAGTAATATCCTATAATCGAAATGCCGTTTAGAGGTTACATGCATATATATATATATATATATATATATATATATATGCCTTGCAAAGTATAATCTGAGAGAGAGGACCGACGGGTAAACTACATGGCTCTTATGTTCCCCCTTGGCGCCAAGGACATAACGACTTGCTTACCTCAGTGATGAATATCCATTCAAGGTTACGTCGCAAGGCATAATATCGAAATGGAAGGCGGGCACATATGATGTATACCTGTAAGCAGTTGCCAGTCTGCTTTCTTTCAGGTGTGTATTGGCTGGGAGTCGGACCTGACAATTCTTGTTCCATGACATTTGGGGCATGGCTTGGAGGTGTTTTCATGCGGGTTCTGCGGCAACTCTGGGGGCCGTTTCCACAGTATCCATTGTACCTAGGCATCATTTCAACAGCGGTCGATTATCCCACAGGCCATAGGATCCCTTCAGTTGATTCAACTACCCGTGACCTCTATTTTATTCCCCAAAGCTCCATATTCCGACGAAGCGCACTAGCACATGACCAATTGGCCAACGGGGTCATGACCTCTCCGGTGTATGGGGGACAGGGGGCGGTGGAAGCCGTGTCTAAAGACAGCCATCTAGAGAGGACTGCAAATGAGCCTCGTGATCCTGTAGGTGTAGTTTATGTTCCGAGTGCCTCCCGTTAACCCGTCCTTGCGGACCAGCACTATCAGTTAGGTGAGGTACCCGGTCCATTTCTGACATAAAATCAGTCTCTCCACAAAGTAACCATAAGCCACATCAACCAGGTCAACAACTCCATCCGCGTATTCCGCCTAGACATCCCCAGTAAAGGGACAATGAATGTAGCTGCCCGCCTCACCTCGCCTACTAAGGGACTCCCCTAACCCCCCCATCCAGTTCCTCCCGGGCCAATGGCTCGACGTCCACGTCCCCACGGTCCCAAAACCCGGCGGCTTCACCATCACCTCTTCCCCCTCCTCCGCCACGCCCCCTAATACCTCTCACAACGGATACCTCGAGCTCGCCATCCAGCGCTCCCCCGACAACCCGGCGGCAGCCTGGCTGTGGCAAGACCCCGCGCTCATCGTCGGCGAGACCCTCCACGTCCGCGTCGGTGGGAGCTTCGTCTGGCCGCCACCGGCTGCGGCGGTCAACACCATCCGCAAGGTCGTCTTTATCGCGGGTGGCGTCGGGATTAACCCCCTGGTAAGCATGCTCAGCTCGCTAGCCGAGTCGAGGCCCTCGCTGCCGGACGGGCTGGAGGTGCAATTCTTGTATTCGATGAGAGATCCCGGACCGCCCAGAGACGCAGGCGCGATGCTGTTCCTGGAGCGGACTGTGGGTCTGTTTGCCAATCTCCGGGGTGGGTTAAAGTTGTTTCTTACGGGAGAGGGCGGCGATGCTGCCGGTGGAGAGCAAGGTGTTGTATCCTGTGCCGGAGCAGATGTGTCATTCCAGAGTAGGCGGATTTCGGTGGATGATGTTGCGGCCATCCTCGGACCGGACAAGGAGCGTGCCGTTGTGTATGTTTGTGGTGTTCCTACCATGACGGATCACTTTGTTGACAAGCTTACATCGAAGTCCACCGGGGGCTAGGGATGAATGCGGATAGTGTGCTGTTTGAGAAGTGGTGGTGATCATGATATATATGATTCATCGACGGTGGCATGGAAGCATCATATCTGTCCTTTAAGGGGTCGGGTAAGGGTGGTGATACTAGTGCTTCATTCTTTCCATTATTGCCATAGCTTTCTAAAGGATTAAGACAGTGTTTCATGAAACTAAGATGCGGCTCAATCTGAGAGGTAGTATTCCTAATAAAGGCAAATGAGCGATTGTAGTACCACTTCACACGGCCGATGTTAATACTCCCACAATAACAAACACTGCCCCAGAAGTGCATAATAGATGTGAAACTCTCAGTCCCTACCATATCTCCGCCTTGGGTATCTTGGTATCTTCCTGATGTCTTCCTGGGTATCTTCCTGGTGCCTTCCTGGCAAAATACAACCGTAGCTCCGAGGTCCCGCTCAACGACTATACATTAATCTTACAGAATTACGGGGGCTATTTTGCCCTCTCTTCCTTGACATCTTCTCGTCCTCCGAAGATAATGAATCGGCAGTTACTACTGAACGTAAAAGAAAAAAAGAAAAAAAGAAAAAAAAAACCAAACTTCAGGCCCAAAGGACAGCACCAACAGCACCTCGGCAGATATCGGCCGAAGCCTGCCCCTTCACGCCTTCTTGGCCGCAGCCATCTTCTCGGGCGAGTGGCTGTACTTCCACCTCAGCCTCTCGAAGAAGGACCGGCCGGCCGGCTTGCCGCGGCTGGCGACCTCCAAGTCGCCGGCCAACTCCTCTCGGCGGATCGGTGGCGGGGTGGGGCCGACCCAGCGCTGCTCTCCCAGCCTGATACCTGCGAACGGGGAAGGAGCCCGCTCGGGGACGTAAAAGCAAGGCGAGGGCGCGAGCGTGGAGCCCGCGCCGCCCGCCTCTTCCAGCCAGATGCTGCTGAGGTCATGCTGCCCAGACCCCCGCTCAGCCGCGATCTCCTCGCCCGAACCGATACCCAAATTCGCCCTCGCGACAGCTTCCTCGGTGCCTGCACCAGCCGTCGACGGCTGGGATATCTCGTAGCAGGACGTTGGACTCCTCAGCTGCTGCACAGGTTTGTGGTCTTCCTCCAAGGTGATGTCGAGCCTTTTGTTGGCCAACTGGACCCGGACAATCTTGGCCTCCAGGAGCTGGAGGTTGCTGTCGTATGGCTCCCTGCTGGTTTGTTCAGCGAGGGAGGGCGCGATCGACGCAACGGACATCACCGACGTCCGCTTGTCGGCGGAACTTGGGCCCTCCGCGGTCCGGGGGAGCTGGGGTAAGGGCCGCTGGAGGTATGCGTCCTGGGCCGCCTTGCCCGACGTGGGAATGCGCCGGCTGGCGACCGACGCGAGGGGGGAGCGGATTGGCGGCGTCTCCAAGGCGTGCTGCTTCCGGGGGGCCGGAGTTGGCGTTGCCCCCTCCGGCCCAATGCCGTCAAAGTCATTGTCCCCGTGGCCGTGGGGTGGGACAAGATTCAGTTGCCCGAGAGGCTGGACTGGGCGGTAGTGGAATTTGAAGACCGCAAAGGGCGCCTCCAAGCTATCTATCAGCTCGTAATGTTGGCAGTTCTTGTCACCATAGTGGATATCACCATCTTTGTTGACCAAACCAATGCTGGGAGTCCTGCATCTTGTTAGCGAGCTGTGATTGACCTTTGCTAGGACAAGCGGGCCACTCACAAAATGCCCTTACTCTGTTGGGGTTTGTGCTCCTCCAGTCTCGCGTATCTGGCCTTTCTGCTGGAGGCTCGGAATACATGAACCTCAATGCAGCCACCATCATGGGGCATCGACCCATCGGGCAAGAAGACGAAACTCTTCCCCTCCATGCCGTACTCATTGCCATATTCTCCATGGGGTATCCAGAATGACGTGGCCACACTGCCTGTTAGCTCGGCATCAATTGCGAGGTCCCTTCCCCAACTGAGCATGCGTTGGGTGTTTATGGACAGTCTGAACAGCATGTATCTGCAGGGGAGGGCTGCAACATTACGGATCGTGTATTTGATCTGGAACTGCTTGCCTGAGAAATGTCAGCCGGAAAGGCCCCAGCTTCTGCCTGGGTGTTTGGGGCACACATGTTTACCTGGAGGAGCTAGTATGTAGACAGACGTCTGGGGGTTGGTCTTGCAGCGCTGGGTCGAGTTGTCTCTGGCGTCCTGCCGAGTCAAGCTGACTCCGGCGTTCTGGCCCGCGTTGTTTCCAGTCTTCTGCTGAGACGAGTTGCCTCCAGCGCTCTGGCCCAAATTGTCTCCTGTCTTCTGCTGGGGCCAATTGTATCTGGCGCTCTGAACCGAGTTGTCTCCGGTGTTCTGGCGGTACGGTTTGCCTCCAGCGCCCTGAGTCGAGTTATCCGCCGTGCTATCCGCCGTGTTCTGCCTAGACGAGTTGTCTCTGGCGCTCTTTGTGGACAACTTCGAAGTGTCTATCTGGGTGGGCTGCAGGAGACTGCGGATATCATAGCCATGGGCGAGCTGGACGGACGAACCATCGGGATGAGGGTATTCAGGAAGCTGTTCCTGACTGTATCCTGGGCCATTACTCACCATGACCGAGACCTCGATACCGCGAAGGGAGGGCATCTTGGCTGAAAAAAAAATTGCCTACCGTGAAGAGTTTCGAGGCTTGTCAGAGTGAGATTGGAGGCCTTGCCAGGGAATTGTGAGGCCTATCAAGGTGGCGAGATGGGGTGATGAAGAGAAAGGGAAAGCGGTCGGGAATGGAGACGGTTTTCTTCGGACGGTTTTGGCATGGGATGTGTACTACAATCACGGGGAAGGAGCACGGAGAAGGAGCACAGCGATCGGGCCTTGTCGTCGTGCGTGGGACCGCTTTTTCGGACGGTTTGGGCATGGGACGCATATTACAATCACGAAGAAGGACCGGCGGTGACCGGGGGCTTCGCCGATTTTCCAGGGGATACATATTACAATACCGGGAAGGAGCTCCGTGGCGACCGGGTTTCCTCGGCGATTTCGGTGCGGGATGCAGTTTGACAGATAGCGAGTCTACGGAGATTTTGGCACGGGATATATATTACAACACGGAGAAGGACCGGCGGTGACCTGGGGATTTCGGCGTTCGATATGAATGATAACCCCGGGGGGGACTCTTGGAATTTGTACCATAGGGATAACTGGCTTGTGGTGGCGAAGCGTTCATAGCGGTAGCTATGACCAGGGTTTCCGGTGTTTTCAGTGCGGGATGAGAATTAACGGAAAGGAGCCTACAGAGGCTTCGGTGTGGGATGTATATTGCGAGACGGGAAGGAGCATGGCGGCCGAACCTTGGTGTCGTGTGTGGGGCCGTTATTTCGGCGATTTCAGTGCGGGATGAAAATCAACGGGAACGGGGTCTACAGAGACTTCGGTGTGGGATGTATATTGCGAGACGGGAAGGAGCACGGCGGCCGGACCTTATTGCCATGTGAGGGGCCGTTATTTCGGTGATTTCAGGATGGGATGAGGACTCACGGGAAGGGAGCCTGCGGCGACTTGCCCTTATAGAGCCGGCATTTTCGTTATTTTTAGCACGGAAGGAGGCCGAATGGCGATGCTTTTTTGCTCTAGTGCCTATCAACCGTTTCTCGATGTACCCTGTGATGTCCTTCGTGATTCCCGGTGGCTAGCCCTTGAGACTCGTGTGCGGGACCGATTTTCTCAGCGACTTCAGCACGGGAGGTTAAGGTAGGTAGCTAGCAATGCCTTTTCGATACAGTGCCTGCTGATGACTTCCATAACCCCTAGTGATGCCTTCTGTGACCCTCCTATGATGTATTTTCATGATTCTAGCGAAATAGTTATCAAGATGCAGACAGAGAGCTCCGGTTGCTATGTTAGAAACAATTCATAGTGAGGCTGGCGATGTCTCCCTGGCCGAGTAAAGCGCTCCGCCGTCCGGAGTTGAAGGCACCAGCGTGCCTGGGGTTCGTTGAGTATATGAGGCAAGGGACTTGAGGGGTTATTAGTGAGTGAGTGAGATCAGGTATAGTTGAGCAGCACGCAAGTCCGAGAACTGTTTGCAAGCGGCCACTATAGCTATTTGTTCAACTATCAACGAAGTATGTGTATCTTGTTGATAGTGAGGCCGTGAATAATGAGCATCTGATATGTACACGCAAAGAGTGAGGAAGAGTGATGGTCTAGCTGCCACCAGTCACCTTCTTTGTGTCTTCCTCCTTGCCCAGCAGACCCAAAGACCGTATTTGGCCCGCTGTTGGGGCATCCTCTCGTGCACCGCCGAGTGATTCGGCCTTGCGATATGCGGCCTGTAGTGTCTTGACTCTGGCCGCCTGTGTGTGAAATAGTTAGGTTAGCTTGAGGTGCCAACAAGCTTGGGGGGCTGGTGCTGTGGTGTGGTTCGAACCTCTTTCTTGTGATGCAGGCACTCGTAGTAATCCTCAAGTGCAGGACCACACTTCTTCCGCCCGGTACCCGAGTTGTCCTCAGCATCCGAATTGACGACGTAGCAGGCAAGTACCTCCTGCCAGAAGGGAAAGCACCGCCCCGGTCCTGAGAGAGGTGGTCAGCCATCAGGCCGATTTACCGTCGGATGGGGCTATTGGAGCCATTGGAGCCATTGGATTGCGTGGGGGCACTCACCACCATGTAGGCCGTATCCTGACGCCATGATGGGCTGCGCAAAAGCCGGTTTGTGGTGTTGCGCGGGAGAGAGTCGTAGGGACGTCGCGAATATCGTCTTGAGGAAGTGCGCGGCAAGGTCTCGAAATGGAGCTTCACCTTGCCTTGCCACAGGAAACCGATGGGGAAGTCTCAGCGCCACACCTCTAGCCACATGTACCTACGAAGTACAAAGTCCCACATGCCGTTCCACACCCAACAAGGAGCTAGTCAACCAATCGCATTCCTTGGCGCCATCATCTGGAAAGCTGCCAATGTGTCCCATCGTCATCTTGCCAGCTGCACAGCTCCACAAACAGCTCTCACGCCCTCTCCGACTTGCCAGAGCTAGCGACCCGCCATGAGGCCGACCACCATCGTCTCGAGACTCTAGCCCTGCGACCTCTCAATTTCCCACATCGCGATAATGGCTCTCCTGCTTTCGCCCGCAAAGCTTGTGCTGCTTGCCGTCCACTTCGCTGTTAAAGCCGATGTCGACGGTCTGACCTCACTCGCCGCCCGCCATGGCACCATCCTTCAAAAGGAATTGTTGCTACGAATTCTCCTTACCTACCTCCCTGAAACGTTGCAGTCGAGCAAATATGTCGATTTTGTTGGGCAGCTTGAGAACGGAGCCTTTCCCGAGACGGGGCCACGGGAAGTCGACTGCTCAGCTGTTGAAGGGTTGACCGAGGAGGATGCCACAAAGAAAGTTCGGAAGCTTCGTCTGTTGTCACTGTCACTCCCAGAAATCCCTGAAGAGGTTGCCGAAGATACGACCACGCGGTTTCTCCTGCGCAGGGCCTACAAGGTGGACGAAGAAGCTGGCCTGCTGGACGAGCTCCCCAGCTTGCTACTGCCGTTCTTGGATTCCTCGCCATACATTCGTACACTCATGGTGTCCACTATACTGCCCTTACTGAGGCGAAACTGTGAATACTATCCTCAAGATCCCATCCCATATACCCTCCTGGGGTTTCAACAGCTGCCAGACCGTGTCGCCATGAACCTGCTGCTGTCGCAAACCGGTGTCCGTGAGCCTGAGCTCCACCTGGTCGGACGAGATCTGAAGGGCCTGGTTGGCCCTTGGCTGTTCAATGAAGCAAGGTGGAAAGAGAAAATCAAGGCAAATCATTCCGAGACACAACACTCAAGAGTCGACGATGCGACAGAAGGGGATGTCTGCCCTGGCTGGGAGCAGTTTCTCAAATGGCTTACCGCTCAAGCCGCAAAGACATGGAGGGTGGCCGTGAGCGCCATTGAGCAATGGGATGGTCCCGGAGACGTTGACCTTGGTGGCTGGGGTGCGATGTGGTTGAGCGACGAAGAGCAGGACCACCTAGAACAGAGGTATGCACGGGTAGCACTGGCGTCCGCGTATCTCATCCCTGAAGGATCAACTGCAGCTCTAGAGGGAGCTTATAGCATAGTCGCAAAGATTGCGAGTTTGCTTGACCAAGACTCCGTTCCGCCATTGCCTTCTGCCCTGGCAACATTGCCACCCTTGGCAGAGCAAGTCACAGACATCGTTTCGGCTGCCAGAAATGCCACACTTATGCGCAATAATCTTCTCGACGACTCGAATGTTTTGACAACGCCCAAAAAATCATCAATAGCGTTTCTTCATGGTCTGGTTCTGAGTGCCATTCTTCTCGCCAAGACCGGTTCTTCCTGTACGCTGAGGAGAGCTGGCGAGCTCGTGCTCCTCCAAGACGAGCGAGAACAGAAAGTGGAAGCTACAAAGTTAATTCACGCACTTGGAAATAGTGGCCCAAAGACAGATGACAAATTCTGGATCAAGGCGAGGAATGAAATTTTATGGCTGCGAGATTGGGGGGCAGAGGATGCCCCGGTGGCTTCCGAGCACCCCGCGAGAGGAATCTTTGGCCAGGTCAAGAGAGAGTTTCTAGAGGTTGAAATCCTCAAGGCGCTTTTAGCCAACACTCGTATGCCTCAACTCACCTCACGACCTGAGTGACAGGGAGATTACTGACAAACGACAGGTTATACACTCGCACGAACCATATATGAAGACACTCCGGATCGACCTCTGGGAAGACAACTTCTGCAAGACACCATCTATGCCATCGCGATGACCGCCTACGATAATGCTTCTAATCCCAATCGCACACGCGGCGGGCTCAAGAAGTGTGATGACATGTCAGTTTCCCTATTTGCCGATCCTATTATGGCTACTAACCGTTTAGCAGAATCAAGGCATTCCCCAAAACCATAGAGAAGTCTGCACCTGCGACAGGAAAAATCGAGGCGCTTCTTCAGGCTACTCATGCTCTCAGCGAGTATCGCCTTGTTCTCAAGCAAGGCGAACCCTTTACCCCTGTCGTATTACGGGTTCACACAGATCCCGTTTCCATCATCGACAAGATTCTTGAGCAAAATCCCAAGAGCTATACAAAGATACAAAATCTGATTGGCCTAGGGGCTCGCATGGTCCAAGCTGGACTGGTATCGCGAGATAAGCATGGTAATACCAATAATGCCACCGAGGAGGAACAGGAGCGGCAGCGTTTGACCACCGAGAGACGCATAACGGCTATGTGCATTGACACAGCCCTAACCGAGGACGACTTCGAGACGGCGTATTCCTATGTTGTCAACCACCTCTCGACCCTAAGCACAACCAACCCAGAGGTCGATGAGTACTCGTGGAAGGCAGCTCTACAAGCGGGCAAGTACCGCCGGACGGCCCACACCCTCCGACCCACGCACCTCGGCAACACAAGTGGCAATCCCGAGATCCGACACCTCGAGCAGCGCATTGAGTGCCTGTCAACAGCTCTGCGTATTGCGCCGGCCCCAACGCTGCAGGAGATCATCAACGCCTTCCGGCGCGCCGAGGAAGAGCTCGAGGCCGCTATCAAGGCCGAGGACGAGCAGGAGGATGCCTGGGACACGGCTGGTGACAGCATTATCCACAGCGGCAATATGCCGGGCGGTTTTACCTCTCCGACTGCGCACAGGCAAAACACCTCGACAAAACCAGCTGCATCCTCCCGCCGTCAACAGGTCGAAGAGGCGCCCATGTCCCTTTTCGACCTGTCTAAAGCGAGTGTCATGTCGGCACAACGCAACCTCACGGCTCTCTCGAGTCTGCAGCGCTCAACAGGACTAAGCCGGAGTGATACTGTGACGAGCAATGCAAGTACTGCTGAACGTGGGATTGGTAGCGATGGGGAGGACGGAGCGCAGAGCCAGACCAAACGAGCCCGCAAGAGGGATCAGCTCAGGGAGGCGGCCATGGGGACACTGGTTAGTGGTGTGGGTTGGTTGGTTGGCGCGCCAGCGCCGGTGGCTGAGAGGGATTGATGTAGTAGAGGGGATTGGGATTTGGGCGCTGTTGATAGTAATCATCAAATGGAGTGGCCTCCACAGTGTTGTAACTGGAAATCTGAACGAGTAATGAACTTGGAAGAAATACCCTTTAGTACTACTACATTGCCTGTGTTGGCGTAGTCATTTTCTTTTCTTGTGCGCGGTGGCCCAATAGGTAAATAAGGCTTTTGAGATATCTCAGCCCACAGGCCTCATGAATTGTTCCACACGCAACAATTGTTCCCATGCTCTTAACTCTGTTTATAGGCCCACCAATCTTAACATATTGGCTGCTACCGGTCTCGACGGCCTATTTGCAAGTCACAGGTGGCTGAAAATTGCTTTGGAGGACTAGAGCAGCCACGATGCCGAGGCGGGTTTGTATGCTCAGTCGTGCTTGGGTGTTTCCGACAAGTTAACGAAGGTGTCTGTATAGGTAAAAAAGCTAGCAACTCGCCGTTAAATTCACCAGGTGAATCCATGCTCAGGTATCTAGCTAAGGTAATTCGTCGCGCAAGAAACCCAAACCCCGTGCCCGTAATTCTTCGTCCCCTTTGTATCGTTCCTTTGCCTACCAATAAACAATAAACACCTTGGGAAATGCCCCCGCGAAATCAAAGCCTCTTCGCTATCAGGTCCCTCTACTACTATACATCTCATCGGCGCCAACCGTTCAAGGGCTTTATCGATTGGCAAACCCCCGTCATGTCTGCTTCCTTTGCTTTTCCCAAATCTACAAAAGGAAAAAAAAAAAAAAGCAAACCCATTTTATTTATGTCAAGACGTGAACCTCCCGGAGCTTTTCTGGCGAAAGGGACTGGGGGGCTACTCCGAATCAGAATCGCCATCCAAGCCCAGCAATGTCTTGTCGACCTCGTCCAGCTCATCTTCGCCTTCTCCCTCTCCATCATCTCCCGCGTCATCCCCGTCACCCTCGCCCTCCCCTTCGCCGTCACCCAGACCAAGCAGCTCCTTATCCACTTCGTCCAGGTCATCGGCCTCATCTGCGTGTGAACCACCATTTGCCCGGCTGCGGTGGACGCCGTTGGTCTTGCCACCACGCCCGCCCTTGCTTTGTCGTGGGTGCTGGCGTGCAATCAAGACTTCGACCTCGGCCTCATCCTCCGTCTCGGCGGGGTCGATCGGATCCTTAGACGGAGATCCTTCACCTTCCCCATCGTTATACTCATCGTCGCCATGGCCCACGCCGTTGGCCTTGGGGCGCTTGACGGGGGCAATGATGCCAAGGTCGGGCCCATCGTGATTTTCCCACCGCGTGAGGCGGCGGTGTGACCGTCGAAGAGCCGCACTGTATGATGCGAACTCCTCGCCAAAATCCTCATCTTCCTTTCTTAGGCGACATAGTCCGCCATAGCCCTTCTCCCGGAATGCGGAGCTCTGGGATTCAACATTAGCGTGGCCCATATTCAGGCAGTGTTTATTATGAGCCATGAGCTCTTCGTCTTCGCTGTCGTCGAAAGGGTCCGAGACCTGTGCTAGTCGTTCAAGGGCGTGAATGATGGAACCCTCGGCTCTACGTTTCTTTCGCGATACATGGTGACTCTTGCGTAGACCGCGGTCTAGTATGTATTCGACTCGTTGCGACCTGTTGCGTTCCACGGCAAGCTGGTGCGCGGTTGGGGGCCGGGGCTTCCTCGCCACGATGCCCTCGATCATCTGGCCGCCGCCCGGGGAGGAGCCCTCAAAAATCTGATATTTGAGAGGGTTGGTACCTCTACGACCAGTGCTGCCAGCAAAGACAGCGCTCTGCCGTCCAAGTGCGCGCGGCGGTGGGGTCGATCTCACACTATCGAGATCGCTCTCATGCTTTGACGGGCGAATTCGTGGCAGGATGCCTGTGGTTGGGCCAATATCATCACCGGCAGGCAATGCGCGGCCTCTGCCCCCTCGCTTGGTTTGGCTCTCGGCCATGAATGCCTGGTCGGCCTCGATGATTTTGGCGCGCATCTTTTGCTTGGTAAAGCCAAAGTCGATTTCCTCCTGAGTATCGACGTTTTCCTGAGCTTCCTCTTCTTCGTCCATCTCTTCTAGACGAGGCACGCCTTGATTCGCAACATCGACGCCGTAGTCCACACCTGGGCCAAAAGGATTCTCGTCGCAGCCCTCCTCGGTAAAGTCGGACTCCAGGTAGAACCACATGATCCATAGGAACGCGCGAGCGCGGCTGGAGCTGGTGTAGTTGGTCTTCATTATCAGGTCGTGGAATTCCCGACCCGGGGGAAAATGAAGCTCGGCGACCTTGCCTGCTGCCTGGCAGATGAGGAATAGGAGGTTGACCGGATTGGTGCGTGGAACCTTGGCCCATTTGAGATCGTCGAGCGAGCCAGGCTCTTGACGATCCTCTGCGCCGCCCTTGAGGATGGATTTCAACCGAGGAGCATCTTGTAGCTGTTTGTACGCGTGAGGGTCTTGATGGGCCTGGAGGGAGGGTATGGCGTGGTAGGTTCGAAGCTGGGCTCGCATCTCGGGGAAGACTATCGCATACTGGTTAGCACCAGGCCGGCGATGACACCAAGGGAGAAAGAACATGAGAAAAAAGGCTCACAGTTGAGTGTAGTGTTCATGCGACCAATATTGACTAGGAGGCAGACCATGGCCATGCCCTTGGCAGCATCGCGATCACTAAGCAGCTTATCTCGAAGGACTTTGCTGGTCTTGCTACTCCTAGACATGGTGTCGATGTACAGATCGGCAAAGCATTGCTTCCCGATCTTGTCGGGCTCGTAGCTGTTGGTAAAGACGATTTGGGGGTCGTCGAAAACGGCTTTGAGGAAGTCGTACTGTATGTCCTTGCGCCAGAGGGGCTCGCCATCCTCCTTTTTGAGATGTCTGACTTTGCCGACGACGTTGCCATTTTGGCCACTTGCGTCGTCGCGGGCGCGCTTCTTGCCGCGGGTGTGTTTCTCGCCGGGTTCTGGTGTCTGTGTGGCCATCTTGGTGTTGTCTTCGTCTTCGGTGACGACAGTCATGAATGATTTTTCGATGTGGACGGGGGAGCTGGGGGGCTCGGCATCGATGTCAGACATCGGGGCCACCGAGCTGGGGGATGCAGCGGCCATGGCTAAAAAAGAGAGGCAAGCTTGGTTTGCGTTGCGTGGTGGCCAGTGGTTTTACAGTTTTGACGGACTGACGGCAGAGAATGCCGCAATTTCACAGCGTCGGCCCCGCCTGCGACGGCTGCTGCACGACTGGGAATGTAAATGGAAATCAGTGATGCGAGGCTGGATTGGCGCGGACCTCGTTGGGAAAGCGTGAGTGCGAATGCGCGGTCGGCAAACAGAACAAACAGGAAATAAATTGGGTCGCGATCCCATCTACACGAGATTGAAAAATAAAAGGTCGAGGTGGCGGCTGCATGGACCAAATTGACGCTGTTGTCGCGTGCAGAGGCCAGATTTGGAGGTTGCAGAGCTTGGAGGATGAAAAGACGCCGGATGCCTGCCGCCGCTTGGCTTTGGTTTCCACCCCCCCGAAGGCATCGCGTCTAGGTCTCGACATTTTGTCGGCGATTGAACTGACTTTGGGTGACGTTGAGCTGGCCCGCCAGTGGTGCTGAACCCACAATTTATTACCTAATCGCGCTAGGCCAACACTCCAGTGGCTCTCCTGGCAACTCAGACCTTGATGGGGCAATCACCAAGCCTGCTCCCCTCAACAAAGTTGATGAGACCTCTAGAATTCTAGTATAGAAGCAAATCAAAGGTGACTTCTGTTTACTTGCGGTGTGATATCTGTCCTTGAAGGGATATATACACGGGGCTGTCAAGGCCACCTCGGCGTCCAAGTTGTTGACAAGTCGAGAGGGAACACTGTTTCGATATAAGATTGGGGGTCATCAAGGGGGCCCCTATCAGCAGCTCCCTTAGTGCCCCTAAGCATCAGCAGGATGCCCCCTCCCCAACCTACCAATGTACTGCAACCAGCAACTTTTCTAGCAACCAATCCAACCTCCCAAACAAGTGAAAATGGCAACAGTTGCGAGGATTCCCATCATCGACATCTCGAGCGACGTCCAAGACGAAGCCCAGGTAGCCAAGGAGCTTGTCGAGGCGGCCATCGAGCATGGCTTCATATACATAAAAAATACCGGGCGCAATATTCCAGTGGCCACCGTGGACGCCGCATTCGATCTGGTAATCGCTCAACAAGCACTCTTGGAATGATGGAACCCCGAATCTAACTAACTGCCCCAAGGCTAAGAAGCTCTTCAAAGCCCCGTTAGAGGAGAAGCAGAAATGCACCATTCAGCAAAACAACCGGGGTGTAAGTCGCGAGAGTGGACTTCATGACGAGAGAGTATTAATTGACATATATCGCTCGCTGCTCGGGAACAGTGGTCAGCGATGCAATACGAAACTCTAGATCCCGGGAACCAGCGTGTAAGTCGATGATGATTTGATTGAGGACTCGACCCGTGCTGACATTTGTGGCAGGTTGGCGACTTCAAGGAGTATGTGCTCCTCACCGACCCCAGAGCTCACCTCTGACCCCAGACGTGTAGGGCCTTTAACTTTGGAGAGTTCATTAATGGCAAGGCCCAACAACCCATCCCCGAGACCATAGCCGAGCACGAGAGTCAAATCAGTGCCTTCAGGGACCTCTGCTATGACATGTGCCTCAAGATTAACACTCTTCTCGGAATCGGGCTCAAAGTATGCCACCCCCCCCAGGGAAAAAAATACCTCTTTTAACTCTCTGGCAAGATCGACCCTCCCTCCTTCTTCACCTCGGCTCATCTCCGCTCCGAGGGCCCGTCCGGTACCATCCTCCGCCTCCTCTACTACCCGCCCCTCACCTCCACCACCGCCTCGGCCGCCGAAGACGTCCGCGCCGGCGCGCACTCTGACTATGGTTCTATGACAATGCTCTTCCGCCTCGCCGGACAAGCCGGCCTCGAGATCCTGACGCGTGACAACACCTGGGCGCCGGTCCCGGTCCTCCCGCCCGGCACCGCGGACGACCCGGCACCCCCCATCCTCGTCAACATCGGCGACCTGCTCTCGTACTGGACCAATGGCTTGCTGCGGAGCACCGTTCACCGTGTCGTCTTCCCCGGAAACAAGGGGAGCCTGGTCGAGGGCGAGACGGACAGGGAGCCGCGCTACTCGATTGCATATTTCTGCCACCCCGTTGGAACCATGCCGTTGATGCCGGTACCGAGTGAAAGGGTGCGGGCGTTTGCCGGGGCGGGGGCCGAGGCTGTCAAGGGGAATCCGTATGCAGAGCGCAAAGTTTTGACGGCCAATGAGCATTTGCATATGAGGTATGTTGGTTTTGTTTTGTTGCAAAGGGATGTAGAGGTTATCTATGGTTGTTTGCTAACTGTGCTGTGTGAATGCTTTAGACTGAAGGCAAGCTATCTGCAGCTATACAAGGATAAGGATAAGGAGTAACCTTCCTCGTTATGTTGAGGGCTGCCTACGAGTAAGGTAAATAGGTATCTTAGTAGGCAAATTGCAATGGTGTTGCAGACAACAAGACAGGTAGCCAATATGTCATTAGATTCATTACATATACTGATTATTCAGGCTATACCCCCACCTTCACAACAGTATGATATACAAAACATGAAAAGGGGCAAATAAATGCGGCATTAACATTGCCAATACTGAGGTAACTGCATTAGCCAAACCGACACCCGTGTGCACATTTTAGGGACACCAACCCAGCCAATGTCCCTCGATTCAAACTAGTAACCGTACTCATCATCGTCATCATCACCCCAGCCGGAACCATCATAGCCTGTGGTGTCGCCCCAGCCGCCCTTCTTGGTAGTGGTGTGGTTTGAACTCGCCACGCTGACAACAGACACCCTCGACCCCGCGACAGAGCTGTTTTCGCTGACCGAGGCTGGCGATTCGGGCCCACTGACAGTCGTCTTGATACTGGCTTTATCACTTCCTCCCACTACAGCTGATTGTCTGGCGTTCTGATAATGTTGCTGTTGCTGCTGTACTTGCTGCTGTACTTGCTGCTGTACTTGCTGCTGTACTTGCTGCTGTACTTGCTGCTGTACTTGCTGCTGCGCTTGCTGCTGCAGCTGTACTCGTCGCTTCTGCTGCGGTTGCTGCGGCGGCTGTGGTTGCTGCGGTTGCTGCGGTTGTTGCTGTGGTTGCTGTGGTTGCTGTGGTTGCTGTGGTTGCTGTGGCTGCTGTGGCTGCTGTGGTTGTTGTGGTTGCTGTGGTTGCTGTTGTTGAGGAACCTGGGATTGTTGCTGTTGAGGATGCGGCTGTCGAGATTGCGGCTGCTGAGGTTGCTGATATGCCAGCTGCGGCTGCGGCTGCGGCTGCGGCTGCGATTGTTGTAGGACCTCGCAGTTACCGGTTATCTGACTCTGCCTTTTTTGGTTGAGCTGAAACTGCTGCTGCTGCTGAATGTTCTGCTGCCCCAGTTGGGCCTGTGGTTGAGCTGGCTGCTGCTGCCGCGGCGATGGCTCGAGTCTCTCCAAGCTCTGACTCTGCCGTTGTTGATGCTGACCCTGTTGCTGATGTTGTACCTTCTGCTGCTGCTGCTGCTGCTGCTGAAACTGTTGGTTTACAACTTGTTGTGGTTGAACCCAGGCTGGTTGAACCTGCTGCTGCTGTGGCGGTGGCGCAGATTTCCCGAAGTTCTGACTTTGGCGTTGCTGGTGTTGGATTAGCTGTTGATGGTGCTGAGTCTGCTGCTGTTGTTGATACTGATGCTGCTGGACTTGCTGCTGCTTGACATTTGGATTACTGGCTCCTTGGCCTGGAAGGCGTTGCTGCTGATCCATATGGCGCTGAGCGAAGCTCAACTGCTGAGGCTGTCCCAATTGGCTGGCCGGATTGACATGAGGTTGTGCTGACATGCTCACCACTGCCCCATTCCAGTCTTGCTGAGGGCGAAGCTGTTGTAGCGGTGGCTTTTGCAAGCCAGAAGGTGGTGCTGGATGCGGAGTCTGAACTTGCTGTGAAGCGTGTGGTGCATGTGTGATGGAAACTGGCGGCTGAGAATTCATCTGGCTGCCGTTTTGTGGTTTTGCCGTCGGAGGCTGAACATACATTTGCGGGGCACTCGCCTGGTTTCCAGGCTGGGCATTAGCAGTCGGAAGACCTTGAGGTTGAGGCGCCTGGCTTCCCGGTTTCTGTAACTTGTTTCTACGCGCCGGCTCTGGACTACCGTTGGAGGCAGATCCCGTGTTGGCTCGTGGAGGACTTCCCGTCGAAGATCCCGGTCTTTTGGGGCTGGAACTTTTCCACATTCCCCCTAACCATCCGCCTTTCTCCTTTCCTGCGCTGGCGCTTTGTGGAGTCTGGACAACCTGCGGCCCAGCTGGCACCTGGTCTGTTTGGATAGCAAGTGGCAACCCGGCTTGTTGCTGTACCGGACCCTTCTGAGGAAAACCGACGGACTGGAAGTGAACAGGTTGCTGAGGGAACTGTCCGGGTGGTGGTGTCATTCCCGGTGGGTATGCTTGTGCACCCGGTATGAAATATCCAGGGGTTTGTTGAGGAGCCACAGGATGTTGAACAGCTGCATTGGCAGCTGGCCCATGCTTTGCCGGTAAGTTATTCACCACATGCAATACGGGACCTTGTGATTGAGGGGGACGAAAGGCCATCGATTGTGCCTGCGGCGGCATAGCTGCTAACCTTTGTGGCAATCCTGCTGTCGCTGGCCCCAGTATCTGGCTAGGGCCAGAAATCGATGGGTGCCCCGGCACTTGTATGGGAAGATTTGCATAGGCTGGCTGCGCCGACATCCGTGGTTGCATATTTGGATTCATGCCTTGCCCGCCAGCGGCTGCCGTCCCCGAAATGGAGATTGGCCGGTGGGCATTAAGACCATGTTGAGAACCCTGTGGTTGCGCGGCAATGATTCGGACCGTTCCAGGTTGCTGAGAATTTACAGGTGTTTCTTGAGGCATGGATTGAGCTCTGGAAGGCCGCTGACTTTCGGGTACGGTTGTTTGAGCGTTTACAGGCGCATTTTGGGGGTGCGAGGACTTTCGTGGAGGACCCTGCTGATACAAAGCCTGAGGCGCGCCAGCAACTGGATATTGCTGGGGACCTTGAGGATGGCCCTGATAAAGACTCGGAGGATTATGTCGTTGCAGAGGGTGACCCTGAAGAGGACGACCTTGTTGCTGCAGGGGGAGTGGTTCTTGATTCGGGGGCCGTTGATTGAGAATAGGTGGATGGGGATCGAGAGGTTCCTTCAGAGGTGGCACAGGTGGCGGGTTGGGCTCGGGTTGGTTTATGAGTCCCATCTGTGGCACTGGGGCACCAGGTACCGGCTTGGGGTGTTGAGGATCTCGACCAACGGATAACGCATATCCTTGGAATGTTTGCTGTTGGCCCATCTGAGCGCCAGACAAAACAGGCTGTGAGCTCATGCCAGGGGGTGGTCTTGCGGATACTCTCTGGGGGTTAACAGGACGAGGCGCTCCTTGGGACTGCTGAACAATTGTTGACGGCTTAGCTGCGGATATTGATCCTGTCTGACTGGATGACGAAGAGTCTGAACTGCCATGGACAGGTGAAGGTCGGCCGGGAACGCTTTGGACAGGGGCTGGTAGGCGACTTGCCGCATTCGCAGCGACTTGCCTCTGCGCAAAGGTCTGTGAGATGCCGTTTCCCTGGCCACTTGGGACCGGGTCATATGTAGACATGGGCGTCGAGCCTGGTGGCCGCTGCAATGTCGGAACCTGGTTCGGGAGTATACCGATTTGCACGTTGCTTTGTCCATGACCGTGTTGTCCTGGAAGATATAATCCTGACGGGGCCCCTGATGTCGAGTCCCGATGAGTTGACGGCAATTGGTCGTGCGCGGGCGAACCTTGACTATGTTGGTTTGGCGGTGGCTGGGCTTGGGAGGCAGGGGACGGCGTTGCGTTCTGGCCAACCTGTCTGGAGGAAGAACCGCTCAGAGAAACACGGTGAGCCGAAGCTGTAGACGAGGTGGGCGGTCCACTGATCGTACTTAGCCCCTGATTTTGAACATGACGGTCAATCATGTGCGCGTCATGCCTTAGTGCAGACAGTGGTCGATTTTGTACCACGGTTTCGGTAGAGGTTGATTTGGAAGGTAGATGTTGTCTGGTATCGACTGCTCGGGCGGGGAAGGATTGCATGTTGTCAATGGATGAGACGCTGGCGGGAGGTGATGGTTGCTGTTGTTGCTTAGGAACTTCTTGCACCGCAGGCTTTGGTAGTGACCCGGCGACTTGACCATGCTGTGCGATTGCAAAATTGCCATCGATGATATATCCCTGGTTCGGGTTTGGGCCAGTAGGTGACGCCTTGTTTTTCTCCGCGGCAAGTCTCTCGATAATTTGTTCCGGTGTAGGGAACGTCGACGAACGTTGAATAGGCTGTTGATCTCCCATAGGCTTTTCCCCAGAGACCTGTGAAACAACACTGTTTCTTGGAGAATGAGACTGAAGAAATGGCTCCGGCATGATGGCAAAATCTGATGTAGATTTGGGGACGGAAGTTGTTGGCGCGTTGTTACTCTCGCTATGAGATCGAGCGGATGCAGCAGAGTGCGGCCTCTTGACTCCACCCACGAAGCGGTCTTGGGTCGGGGGTGTGATTCTCTGATCCTCCTTAGGCAACGAGCTATTTCGAGAAGGATATGCTCTAGCGGTAAATTGATTTGTGGATGTTGCGGCAGCAGAAACATAGGGTATATCGTGCGCTGCAGGTGGCATATGATGGGAACTTCCTGACTGAGCCGTGGCTGGAGGACCAAAAGAAGCAGCTGCGTTGGGAAGAACAGGTCTGCCTCCTGGTGTGGGGGACTTGCGACTGAGATTCAAAGGTTGCACGTATGCCGACCGCTCAGCCTCCGAGGTATTCTCCTGAGGCCAATGCAAGGACTGGGCATTTGTCGGTAGGTTTGGAAGCTGTGGAAGCTTTGGATTTTCTGGACTGAAGCCCATAAAGGGGAGCGCAGGCATGTGAGACGGAAGTGTACTTGTCCTCACAACTCCATGCTTTTTGCCCTCCCTCGGTGGCTGTTGCCTTTGCTCTTGATGGGCCGAATATTGTCGTTGGGACTCCGGAGGCGGCACTGCATTGAGCTCCTGGTGGTGCACAGGCTTGGACAGAAGCTCGACTGTGCTGTCTATATCCTCTTGTATGTCTTTGTAAGGATTGTAGGAGTGTGTGCTCTTGGTTGGAGACGGCGACCGAGTGCCCTTTATGACCTCTGAGTCCAGCGAGGCCCGAGAAGCTTGATGATTGAGGTGATCATGTGGCTGCAGCGCAGGTTGAATTTGTATCCCATTCAGGGGTTGCTTTGGAGGAAGCTGTGGTGGGTGAAATGCAGCGGGTACAGTCTTCTCCAGAGTTGTTGAAGAATGTGTCTGGTGCTGCCGAACAGACGACTGAGGTGACTGGGACGACCGGGGCGGTTGTGCTCTACCTACGTTCGCATGAGGAGATTGGCGCCCATATAAATGCTCTTGGGTTACCCCGTGTCCATAGTGATTCGTGGTAAACCCGACTACAGGCAGCTCGGCGGGCGCGATATCGAATGCATTTGCGTAAGGCAGGGGCTGCATGTGGTCATGAATCATGCCGTGACCTGGTAGTTCAACAGGTGTGGGATGTGTTTCTTCTCGACACTGGGCTGTCATTTCACTTGGCAATTCAGGCACGACGCCGAGAGGGGAGTATCGAGGCTGCCGACTTTCCAGAGCTGGGCCTAGGGTTTGTTGGTGGGCATTGTTGCCAACTTGAAGGGCTGCTGCGACGCTGTCCATCACGGGGGTTACGTTGGCGGGTTGGCTGTTGTTGCTTAGAGGAGTGTTACCGGCGCTAGCGGATGGCGATATGTACGACCTTCCGGACTGCGTCGCGGGAGAATCCTCGACGCTCGATGTCTTCTTCCCGCGAGGTTTGCTCCCGCCAAGACCCAGCTCCTCGTCCTCGTCCTCGGGCAATGGACTGATATCGTTGTATGAACCCGGTCCCAGGTACATGAAATCGGGCTGGAACCACGGTTGGAAGCCACCACCGCCGTCATCAAAAAGGGTGGCCGAGGTGTTTTCATTATTGCGCTTGCTTGTGGACCGGCTCACGCTTCGTTCAGCGGTGCTCCTCCTCTTCTTCTGCTGTTGGCTCTCGAGCTTCTCCTCGGGTGGAAGATCGAAGGGCGGGGCAAAGGCATCGATGTACTCGGGGTATTCGTCGCCGGGCTTCGGGAAGGTGTATTGGACAATGCCCGTTGGCTTGTACCGGAAGAACCACCGCGCGCCATCGTAGTCCGACTCCCAGTGTTCTGGCAGGCTAGCCATATCTTCTTGCTCGTCTCGATCGCTATGCCAGATCAAGGCAGTTGAGTTGCCGACCGAGAATCAATCGGAGCAGCTATGGTGACGAGCTGCCGTCGAGTGTCGACGAAGCTTCCGTCTTGGGCAACCTATTCTGGCGATAGCATCTCTCGGTCGCGAGTCGTTGCCGCGCGCGAAAGCAGCCGCTACGGCAAGTCCAATAAAGAACCAAAAAAAAAAAAAAAAAAAAAGGCGAACACACAGTCGTGCTCTTACGAGTTGCCGCAGTTCTGGACCTGAAGCGCTGAGGCAGCTGGGAACATTTGTCGAACCTGTTAGCAGTAAAATGCGGCTGAGAGCCGCCATCGTAGAACCAATTGAAGGTAGCCTTTTGCTACCCCAGCATGCCTAGACAGTCCATTTCGGGGGCTTTGGGCAGTCCAACATCATGAGCCCAACGCCGAGCATCCCGCCTCGGCAAATCTTCTTCCAGGGTACAATAAACGTCCATCTCCAGCATTCCAGCCATAGCCGCGCGATACCCACCTACATATCTCGCCAGGGCTACCTTAGACAACAATATCAATGTACTCTACAAAGCAAGAGCAACTTAGAATTCACAGAATCTCGGGGTTTTGATGTTTTTCACCAACAGGAACATCAGACGAAGGTCTGCAACTACAAGAGTACTTGCTTTATCAGTCCGGGATGACCCGTGTCCCACCAGATGGCAGTGAGTGGATCCATCATCCCCTGCATGGGCGGCAGCAACCCGTGAACTCCACCCCATGACGGGGATGCAGTGGGGGTTCATGGTCAAACCCAATTTGCATAAGACAGCGGGGAACCCTTGGACATAACATCAAAAACGCGAACTCTTAGTGCTTTTGCAGCTTTTGGCAGACCATCCGTACCGTATACCTACCCGTCCTCCGAAGGCAGAGGGAGTCCCTGCAGCGAGCCGCGACCTGAGGCGGACGGAAGCGGGACACTGCAGGCGCAACATAATATATACGCCGATCCATTAGTACTACTAGCAACACGTTATCAAGCCGAGGCAACGCCTCAGCGACAAACTGTTTGCAACCAAGTCGAGAAAGGCAAGGGAGCGACAAACGCGCCCGCTGGATACCACCATGGCCCACCTATGACGTCATGCTACTCTTGATGGCTTCTCTGCGCTTTCCGTCTTCAACGCGAAGCCCACTCCTCTGCTCTCGCTCGATGTGCTGATTATGCCTCTCTAGTGAGAGAGGAGATCCTGTGTATGCTTCGGAATCATTAATTGTGTGCTCTGGTTGGTGCCTCCGACGCCTCCCGCCCGGCCCGAGAACCCGCGTCTATCTTGCGAATGAGACTGTGTTTAGAATCCACCATTTCATCGCGTGTGATGGCGTTTATGGGTAAGTGATCAGCGGGCGGGTGGAGATCAAAGGCACAGGGACGGTCCCGACGGATGCCTGCTACCAACAGGCCGCTTGAGATAACGTGAACCACGTAAGTCAGGATACACTCTATTCAAGGTTCAGACGTAGCCGCTTTCTGCGAATCCCACATTGGGGGGCCGTTGCGCAGATCCAAAGCAAGGAGCCGGATGAGGCACCCCTAAACTACAAGTACAACAAGATAAGCAAGGTGGACGAATAGACCATCCACTCTCCCCTTCTCACACCGTTCTACACCCCGCAGACATCTTCGTCTTCTCTCTTGTGCCATCTCAATGCGAGAAGATGGCGTCCTCGGCAGTGTCGCCTCCTCGACCGCAGCTCAACCTTCAGATACCCTCGTACGAGGCCCCTATCGATGAGAATGCTGCTGCTAAGAACGAACCGGGCCACCTCGCCCCTGACTTCATGTCAACTCTGAGCCCCCATTCTAGCGAGACCCGCGAGGCGGCCAATCGGCTGAACGACGACCTGGAGCTCCTCCGGGCTGAACGCATCGTATCTCACCAAGAACACGAGTCAGGACGCTCTCGGTCAAGAAACAGGAGCCACCAGGAGCGCGTGAACGAGGACGCCTTTAACAGCGATGCCCCCGCCGTGACCAACATCTCCTCGCCCCACAAGTCCACATGGCTCACCAAGCTATGGGCGAAACTGAGGAAATTCCCCCGGGTTTTACGGTACGTCGTGTACGCGATACCCGCTGCCGTCCTCATTATGGTGCCTATCTTTCTAGACTTGTTCGCCTACAAGCGCGACAGTGAGCCTGTCGGGGGTGATGGAGGTGTCCAGCTACTTTGGTTCGGCATCTGGCTCGAAGTTGTCTGGCTCACTCTCTGGGCGACACGGATCATGACCTCTATCATGCCTCTGGTGTTTGGTTTTGTTGCCGATACCGTGGGATCCAGTAATCATAAGAAGTGGAAGGATATCGGGCGGCAACTCGAGTTTCCCACTGCATTATTCCTTTGGCTACTGGCGGTTATGATATCTTACCATCCAATCCTTGACAATCATCGGGCCTCCACGGACCCGGGCGGCGACATGCCGGACGTCCCCTGGATCGATATCGTCTACAAGATCATCATCGCTTTCTTCACTCTGGCTACCCTGAACTTTGCCGAAAAGATACTGATTCAGTGGATTGCAACCTCATTCCACCTACGCACATACTCGCACCGGATACGGGAAAATCACATGCAGATTGAATTCTTGGTTACCCTATACTCATTTGCCAAAAATCACATCGAGGCTCAAGATCCCGTGTGGGACTCGTCTGTCACAGCTGGTAATTCCTCGGGCACCCGGACGCCGATGAAGGCAATTCAGACCAATGCTCGACAGGCATGGAGCAAGGTTGGTAATGCCGCCAACCGCATGGCTGGGGACTTTACTGGAAGGAGGATTCTTAAAGGAGGTCACCCCCGGAAGGTGGTTTTAGAGCTTCTTCGCAATACCACGGCCAGTTACACCCTCGCACGAGTCTTCTACCGCAGCTTCGTCAACCCAGAAAGATCAACCATCGTCTTAGGTGACTTGCAGCCCGCATTTGAAACGCCAGATGAAGCTGAGGCATGTTTTGGCGTCTTTGACAAAGACCTGAATGGTGACATCTCTATGGAGGAGCTCGAGATGGTATGCAACGAGATTCATCTTGAGAAGAAGGCCATTGCAGCTTCTCTCAAGGATCTCGACTCCGTCATCAAGAAGCTCGATGAGGTTTTCATGTTCATCATCATCGTTATTGTCATCATCGTCTTTATCAGCATCATCTCGAACTCCGCAGCCGCAGCCCTGACTTCGACAGGCACATTCTTGCTCGGCCTATCTTGGCTCCTTCAAGCGACGGCGCAAGAATTTCTTCAGGTGAGTCCCACGTATTCGCCTAGGTATCGCAGCAGCTCACAAACTTCCCTTATAGTCCATTATATTTGTCTTCGTTAAGCACCCATTTGATGTTGGTGACCGTGTTACCGTATATGGAAACACGGGCTCCATGATGAAGGGTGATGATTACTACGTTTTAGAAGTCTCGCTTCTTTACACCGAATTCAAGAAAATGGAAGGACATGTGGTGCAGGCGCCAAATTCCCTCCTGAACACGCTCTTCATCCTGAACCAGAGGCGCAGTCAGGGGCTGGCGGATCCAATCAATCTGAAGCTTCGCTTTGGCACATCCGAGGCTCAGATTGAGGAGCTCAAGGCCCGTATGCGGGAATTCTGTCTGGCCAACAAGCGCGACTACGCTCCCCGCGTTATCTCAGAGGTGCAAAGCATCGACGAGGTCTACAGTATCACCATGAACATCATCTTTTTCCACAAGAGCAACTACCAGAATGAGCTTCTACGTCTCACCAGACACAACAAGTTCGCCGTTGAGCTCATGCACCAGATGCACGATATGGGAATCGAGGGACCGCGCGTCGTCCAGCCAGGAGGGATGCGGGAAATGCCCATCTACTGGGCCAACGTCCAGGCCCCAGAATCTCAGCCTCCTCCGTCCGTGTCATCGCCGCCGCCCGCTTCCACGCCCATCGCGACAAGGAGGCGGAATAGTCGAGCAGCGGTGGTGGAGGCTGGAATGGACTTTCAGGATGTCTATCGCAACCGGCGCGCTGACGGTCATATCATGCGCCTGTCGTCGATTAGCCAGTCGCCGAGGGAACGCTCCGAGAGCAGTGCCGCCCTGGAAGAGCGACTAGAGGAGATCCAGAGCAAGGAAAGTGACTCTATTCGGCAGAGACCGTGGGGTCGACCGAGAGGCCGCTCAAATAGGGCGGACTCGGCAAGTAATGCCGTTTGAGTGGTTATGAATGAAATGTGGCAATGGCGATATGGGGTAGTAAGACATCTAGGACTCGGAGGCTAGATTCAGGGGTTAGATTCAGATGCACCGTCGTTGCTGGGTAACTTGGCGCGCTTGCATGGCTTAAGCAATCATTTCACAGCATTGTGTTCTAGAGGTGATAAATAGGTATGGAGTTCAAAAGAGAGTTCTGAAGACAAATTGGCGGATACAGATACGCTGTGATGACTTGGCCTCTCACCTCGTCACTACCTCACTGCCTGGCTAAGGGGTGTAGGGAATGGTTTTTATTACGCCCATCTATCATTCCTCTGCCCTTTGGTAGAAGCCGTCACAGGGATGGATTGTGGCCATCGGCTATGTACCTTGGATAATTACCTGAAATGGTAGTATGAGAGAGAGCTTATTTCAAGGTAAGTGCATATATTCCTGGACTAGAGCCAAAAGGAATGACCATCAGTTGAGTTTGGACGAAAATTCCGGGCAAATTCGTAGAGTTTTCTGGTTGTCGGGATTAAGCCATCACGGGCATACAGTCGGTGATATTTGGTTGTTCACGGTATGTTTATTGCGATGCCAATCGGGACACCCGACGATCCATGTAGTCATAACCCAACGCAAGAGGCTGGTATGTCTACGCAAGACCCTCGGCAGGATTACAGAGCAGGGAAAATTTACTCGTAAACCCAGTCCTCGCTGTGGCTCTTCCAGCTGATGATCTCCTCGGCGGTGAACCAATTCTCGATCTCGGCCTTGGCGTTCTCGACGCTGTCGGATCCGTGGATGACGTTGCGGCCCATAGAGAGGGCATAGTCACCGCGGATGGTGCCAGGGGTGGAGGCAAGGGGGTTGGTGGCACCAACGATAGCTTGAGTACAAACATGTTAGTCTCCAAAAATTTGGCCAAGGGGTAAACGCTAGCTTACAGCGGCCAGTCTTGACGGCATCAAGACCCTCCCAAACAGTGGCGACGATAGGGCCGCTAAGCATGTCTATCATGTGGGTTAGCGAGAGTTTGGGCTGAAATGGGCGGTCAACTTGCAGGTAATCAGCTTGGGGAAAAAAGGCTTGCTGCTGAGGTCGGCATCTGCGGTGGAGATCAGCAAGACTGTTCAGCGGCTTGAAGTTTTGCGGAATCATACAGTGCTTCTCGAGGTGCTCCTTGGATGGAGTGACCAGCTTGATGGCAACCAGCTTGAAGCTACACCAAAATGTCAGCTGGATGGCCTCCGTTCTTTCTGTTCGCATGCAATTTCGTACCCGCGGTTCTCGAAGCGGGAGATGACGGTGCCGACAAGTCCGCGCTGTCAAGAGTTAGTCACGGCTATGCAGACAGGCGAGATATATGACTAGGAGACATACCTGGACACCATCGGGCTTAATGGCAATGAAGCTGTGCAAAAATTAGTCTATTGAAGCTATAATCGCGGCGGTGGTGGCTGTTTGGAGGGGTCTAAAATGATGAATGGCGGGGTAATGGAGGGGCAGAAATCTGACAGGACCATGGCGAGGAGGGGTCATCTTACGTCTGCTCGGTGGTCGACATGATTGCGGTTGTTTCTGCTCTGGCAAAGTCTTGAGAGGGAGCTGGTAATTGACTGGGAATTTGGATGAAGAAAGGGTTTTCGGGAGAGCTGATGTGTTGGGAGGAGGTGGGCTGGCGGAGGTAGAAAAAGAGGAGCGCGGCCAGAATGCCACAAGCAGCCAGAAGAAATGGTGGGGCTCCTCGTTTTCGTGCCCTCGACTCTCGTTGGCTGATGTTTTGCCGCTTCTGCGGACCCCTCCCGACATCAAGCTTGTCCGGCGTCGTTGTCGCCTGAGCTGGATCGGGCATGTTTGCAGCTTTCCCTCTGCCTGGAACAGCGGCGAGCTTGACAAAATCTCACCAAGATCAATCTTACTTAGTTTGCACCGGGCATGGGGGCTCCCCAAAAATGATCGAGCGACAAAGTTGGTCGTGCTCCTGAGGGCAGTATCAATCTCTCAATCCATACGTCTAGAAGATAGGAGAGGTGAGGTACGGTGCGGTATGTTCATGGTGAAATGTCTGAAGTCTCGCGAATGCCTTTTGTTTTGGCATCAGGGCAATTTCACTCCCCAAGCGATAAGGCCGTGCCATGTTCCCAAACAGTATATGTATATCGTCATAAATATTCAACTGTCTGGCATCAACATCAACACAATGTTGACTCTCCATGATAGTCGCAACGGCGTATTCTCTATCTACTTTACATCATGGATATCCTAAAGCCACATTATATTGTCCGAGGAGCCGTTGAACTTATTTTCTCCCTGGTATAAAAGAGGAGTTTATACAATTAGATAATCGTGGAATGGTGTTATGCAGTTACCGTAGTCAATTAATAGACGGGGCACCAATCAACCAGGATATGACGCAAGGGCCAACCTGCCCCTGTCTCAGGGCGATGTGGCCAAACGGAAGCTTACAGGCACGGCAGGATGGGACAGCTTGCCTCTGAACTGCCGACCCTACGACCAGCTTCCAGCAATCAATTGCCTACACCAGGGTTGCCAGCTGGACATTCCTCGGTGACAATTACGAGACAGGATATCTCCGCAGCCCTGGAGGTTTCTTGATGACCAAACCGAAAGACCAGGCGTCGCATTTTCTTCTGCTGTGTGCTCTCCTGCTTCCTATTCCTGCAGCGCGTGTTGCGAGGGGCGTTCGAGATGTTGGTCGCGAGCCCGCTGTCCGGAAAATGGACAGCTTACATTTGTCTTGCGACTATTCTCTGTACACTGTTCACACCGGCAGGTATGTAGTGACGCAATTCAATCCAATTGCATCCTCAACCTTCAGATTGGGCTAACAAGGCCAAGTCTCGGTGAAGGAACATGATTTCAAGAAATGCCAACAGTCGGGGTTCTGCAAGCGCAACCGGGCATTCGCAGACCACGCCATCGGATCCAGCGCATGGAAATCGCCATACAACATCCTCCCCGAGTCCGGCTCCTTTAAGGATGGCCAGTTTCAGGCCAGCATTTTGAAGACCATCGATGACGATGGCAACACTATTCGACTACCCATCACGGTCTCATTCCTCGAGTCCGGCACTGCCCGAGTCACCGTCGACGAAGAGAAGAGGCAAAAGGGCGAGATCGAGCTTCGGCATGACAGCAAGGCGAGGAAGGAGCGCTACAACGAGGCCGAGCAATGGGTCATTGTCGATGGACTGGCTCTCGATAAGGAGGCCAAGGTCGCTTACGAGGACAAATCACAAATCACGGTTAAATATGGCCCTTCCTCCAAATTCGAGGCCGTCATCAACTTCTCCCCATTCGGCGTCGACTTCAAGCGGGATGGGAGCAGCCAGATCAAATTCAACGACCGAGGACTGTTGAATGTGGAGCACTGGAGGCCAAAGATCGAGAAGCCGGCAGAGCCCGAGAAGAAGGAAGGCGAGGAAACTGTGGAAGAAAAGAAAGAGGAGGAAAAGAAGGAGGAGCCTAAGGGTGAAGATGAAAGCACCTGGTGGGACGAGTCCTTTGGTGGTAACACCGACACGAAGCCCCGCGGCCCTGAGTCACTCGGACTTGATATCTCATTCGTGGGCTATGAACACGTTTACGGCATCCCATCTCATGCAGGCCCTCTCGCCCTCAAGAACACTCGTGGTGGCGAGGGCAACTACGAGGAGCCCTACAGGCTGTACAATGCGGACGTTTTCGAGTACATCCTCGACAGCCCCATGACCCTCTATGGCGCCATTCCATTCATGCAGGCACACCGCAAGGACTCTAGTGTCGGTGTATTCTGGCTCAACGCCGCAGAGACGTGGATTGACATAACCACTCACAAGGACTCGAAGAATCCTCTTTCACTTGGAATCGGCGCCAAAAAAAGCACCCAAACCCACTGGATTTCCGAGAGCGGTCTTTTGGACGTCTTTGTTTTCCTTGGGCCAACCCCACAAGATCTCACCAGGAAGTACGGTGAGCTCACCGGTACAACGGCAATGCCCCAGGAGTTCGCCATTGGGTACCATCAGTGCCGCTGGAATTACGTTTCCGACGAAGATGTGAAGGATGTCGATCGTAAGATGGACAAGTTCAAGATGCCATATGATGTAATTTGGCTGGACATTGAGTATACTGAGGAGAAGAAGTATTTCACCTGGGATGCTCACAGTTTCCCGGACCCCATTGGTATGGGTAAACAGCTAGATCTCCATGGTCGTAAGCTGGTCACCATTATCGACCCCCACATCAAGAACGTCGATAACTGGCAGGTTTCCAAGGAGCTCAAGGAGAAGGGATTTGCTGTGAAGAATAAGGAAGGAAATACCTTTGATGGCTGGTGCTGGCCCGGATCGTCGAACTGGATCGACGCTTTCAGCCCTGCCGCTCGGGAGTGGTGGGCGTCTCTCTTCAAGTACGACGCGTTCAAGGGCACGCTGACGAACACATGGATTTGGAACGACATGAACGAACCGTCTGTCTTCAACGGCCCCGAGACAACCATGCCCAAAGACAACCTTCACTATGGCAACTGGGAGCATCGCGACGTGCACAACCTGAATGGCATGACTTTCCACAATGCTACTCATCATGCTGTCAAGTCCCGCAAGCCTGGTGAGCTCCAGCGTCCGTTTGTGCTCACCCGGTCTTTCTTCTCCGGCTCTCAGCGGGTGGGTGCGATGTGGACTGGTGACAACCAGGCTGCGTGGGACCACCTTCAAGCCTCCATTCCCATGGTTCTTAGCCAGGGTATTTCGGGGTTCCCTTTCTCGGGTGCTGATGTTGGCGGCTTCTTTGGGAACCCGGAGAAAGACCTACAAACTCGTTGGTATCAAGCAGGTGCCTTCTACCCATTCTTCCGAGGCCATGCTCATATTGATGCTCGGCGTCGCGAACCATATCTGGCTGGTGAGCCGTACACATCGATAATCGCGGCTGCCCTCCGTCTCCGCTACAGCCTGCTGCCCTCGTGGTACACCGCGTTCCATCAGGCGTATGTGGATGGCACCCCGATTGTGAAGCCCATGTTTTACACTCACCCGAGCGAAGAATCCGGCCTTACCATTGATGACCAATTCTTCGTTGGAAACACGGGGCTGCTTGTCAAGCCCGTTACGGACCAAAACAGGGATTCCATCGACATCTGGATTCCAGATGATGAGGTGTACTATGATTACTTTACTTACGACATCATTCCGACCACGAAGGGCAAAAAGGTGACCCTGGATTCCCCTCTCCACAAGATCCCTCTTCTCATGCAAGGCGGCCGTATCTTTGCGCGCCGCGATCGTCCTCGTCGGTCCAGCGCTCTGATGAGGTGGGATGACTACACACTCGTTGTGACTATCGGCCGCGACGGAAAGTCTGCTGAGGGTGACCTCTACGTGGATGATGGAGAGTCGTACGACTTTGAGAAGGGCCAATATATCCACCGAAAGTTTATCCTTGATGGGGCCCAGAAAATTTCGTCGACAGATTCCGAGGGGCGCGGTGTCAAGAGCATTCAGCAGGGCGAGTGGATGAAAAAGATGCAGAGCGTTTTCGTCGACAAGATTGTTGTGGTCGGTGCGCCAGGCTCATGGGTAAACAAGAAGGAGGTGGCGGTGGAGTCAGACGGGCGGTCCTGGTCGGCTAGCCTTGAATACAGCCCGGCCGCCAACGGCCGCGCTGCATTCGCAGTTATCAAGAAGGTTGGCGCGAGAATCGGTGCGGATTGGAACGTCGTTCTCGCTTAAAAGGAGCAGTTGGATACCTGATTGTTGAAATATGAAGTTGTATTACACGCAAGATACAAAGCGGCAAGACGCGCGGAGAGGAAACGAGCATCGTCTTCAATCAAGTCTGGTTACATGGCCGATGAAGCCAAGCAGCAGCACACGCCACTGTCCCCAAGCGTAAGCAGCGAGCATCCTTTTGCATAAAGGTAGGCCGGTAATATACGTTGAAGTCCTCCGGGGATATATGGCCATTGGCGACTATTTGTCTTTTAGCCGCCTTGGACGTTCTATTGGTTAAACTCGACGGCCCTTGGGTTTCTTGGTCTAGACTCTTCGGTGCAAATTCTGGGAACCCAGGAGCCCGTCTCTGAGGAAAATAATGACCGGGCCCAGATGCGTCGATCCCATCTGCTGCACATATCCCGCTGCGGCAATAGCTCTGCTCACCCCCAACTTTCATGTCCTGAGAATTGGCGAGAGCCAGGACCCCTCACCAACGGGCGGAAATCTACTTTGCAATAGTGGGAGCTGGTGGCACGCACGGCAGCTTCGTGACACTAGCAGGTAGGTTCCCAGAAACAGTCGAGAGAGTGCTTTGTGCAACACGTGCTATGTGGCCGCGGCAAGAACATTCCATAATCTCGAGGCTCGCAATATAATCAAGGTGCCGAGGCGGTTGATGCTGCTGCTTAACCTGCTATTACCCATTGGACCCGCGAAAGAGGCATTAATTCTTCCCCACCTGAGGCTTAAAAAGCTGTTGCTGTCCTTGGTCTTTTTGATGCCATAGAACCTCTCGTGAGCTGCCTATCGTGTGAAGTGTCGAGTGTTTGGCTGTCCGTCTACCCACTCTGGCAGAAGCCCCCTTGATTCTCCTCAAGGACGCTGAAATTTGATTGCCGCGGTCGCAACCTCGCCGCCCTCCGCCGCCACCATGAAGACGGCCATAATCACGGCCCTCGCCGGCGCGCTCACTGCCGTGCCGGTGTCCGCATCCCCGGAATCCCTCCGCCACCGCGGCCAGACGGGCGGCCAACAGCGCCAGCGGAGAGCGGCCGAGTCAATCCAAGCCGGCGCTGTCTACTCGACCGTGTCCGACGACATTACCAGCATCACGGGCACCTTCCGGGTGCCGGACCCCTTCGCCCCGACCGCGGGGCCGACGAGCGCCAGCGCGGACCGGACCACGTTCGCCGTATCCATCTACGTCAGCCTCGGTGGCCTCGCCGGCGAGGCGTCGGCCTCGGCGTGCGCCAACACCACATCGACCCTCCGCGCCGGCATCGATGTCTTCTGGGATGGCATCGGCGGCACCGTCATGGCGCCTTTCGCATGGTACCAGTTCGGCACGCCCGCCGAGAACACGGCGTTCGGGTACGCCGGGTTTGGCGTTACAGGCGGTGACCTGGTGCGTATCACCGCGACGGCGGCCGAGACGGGGAACCCGACGATCCTGATCGAGAACTTCGGGCCCGACGCCAAGGTTGCCTCGGGTTCTACGCCTCGTGAGTCGGCCCCGCCGACCTATGGCGTAGGGGATAACCTGGGGGCTTCGCTGTGTAAGAGCGAGGCGTCGTGGATCGTCGAGGCGTACTGGCTCGATGAGCAGCCGAGAGTTCCGGTGGCGCTGGCCAACTTTACGGATGTTACGTTTACGGAGCTGGCGGTCAAGACCAAGTCTGGCAAGACGGGAGATGCGACGGGCGCGAAGCTTGTCGAGATCAACCTGGCGGCGCAGGGTGGCTTGTTGACCAAGACGGCGGCAAGCACGGGAGGGTTGCAAGTCAAGAGGGTGCTTGGCGGTGCTTGAATAAAGGGGCGCGGAAGTTTGTGTTTAGGGAAGAAGAAAAAGGTGGTTGAAGGGGGGGGGGGGGGGGGGCTCTGATGAAGATTATTTTTAGCCCATCTTCCAGGACTCTTGTTGTAGAAGTACGTAATATAACAAAGAGCCTCAAATGCAATGCCTTGCTGTCCCTTCTGGTAACTGATTTTCGCAACACGAACGGCTTGTAATCTGGCGCTCTATTGCTTATGCCGAGTGAATCGGCGCAGGCCGCCCAGCACTCGGGCAAACCAGGGAGTAGCCCAAACGCTTGCGACTATGCGAAGCGGCAACAAGGCCTTTGTCACGGCATATGCCAGAGCGACCTCGACCACAATCTTGTAACTGGCGTCGGAGCTCTCCCAGAGCTGGAGAACATTATCTCTTTGGGCTTCGCTGTTGTCAGCTGAAACTTCACGCTCTTCGTCCGCCTCAATCCAGCCCTTCTTCCTGAAGTAACGCTCAAACCGCCCGACTCCCTCATGGACATAGCTCCCATAGTGTTCCATCATGTACGATATCGGTAACAGGTTTGTGTAGTGGAAGACGCCAAATAGTCCAAATAAGGGCACGACCGCCGTCACTTCATGCAGGATCAGGAATGCGACCACGTGGGAGAGCGGTGCATCACGGAGCCGGTCTGTATACTTCCGAAGAGAGGAAGGAAGACGAGAGATAATGCGCTGGGCGCGTGTTGTTGGGTTCTTCGCGCCATTGGGGGAGTTCGGGTTGCTGCTTCCCCCGTTGGAAGTGGGCGAGGTGCTGGGCCTGGTGCTATTGTTGCGCGTTTGGCACTGTAGCCTGGACACAATGTGACACTTGGGTACCAATTGCCGGCGTGACCGGGGGGCCAGCTGAGGCCCTTGATGGAGGCTTTGTGGTCGTGAGAAGAGACGGCGGAGGGACATGACGGCGTGTGGATCGGCAGGTGGTGGTGGAGGTGTGGTTGGCGATGCTGATACATTTGACAGGGGCTGTATCGATAAGGTGGTCGCCCTATGAGATTACGAAACCCCCCTGTCCCTCGAAACAAATGCATCTACGTTGCTCGGCCAACCCACGAAAGCCTGAACTGTTGAAGCAAATGGGAAATTTAGTACTTTACAAGACACTGCGTGGCTATAAGACATTTCGCCAGCCCTGAACGGTCAAAGCATAACGCACTCGCGATAGCTGTGATGCATTGGCGAGGCAGGGTTCCTACACAATCTGTGGGAGCTGGGTAATCAAGTAAAGCCCATTGCTCGCTTCCACCACCCGGAGATTCCCCTCTTCTCCATAGCATCACCAAACTCCTTGACCGATTCAACTTCAAGAAGTCCTGGCTGGCCTTCTGGTTGAGCGGGTTCATGCTCTATCATGGCTGGCTTAGATACTAGCTGAAACTCCTTGTATCGCAGCCCCTGCATGTTGCGAGTCAACCAATTCATCCACTAAGAGAAAGTCGAGGGATCTAACTTGAACTGTGGCAACCCATTCTCGAACCCCTCGTTCGCTGCCCCTGCAGTACATGATTCCTGGGCTGCCTCCAATTCGGAGTAGTGCGTAGCATGAAAACTTGTCGGCGGCTTTGCGCAAGTGCGCGACCTTTTTGCGTGAAGTGATGTGGTGAGTTCGGACCAGGGCGTGCCACGGGGCCATCTGGCATCAAAAGGACGGTGGTTGCCTTCCTGAATCATCAGGAGCCCGAGTCGCATAATCGAGGTGAGGCGCATGGAAAAAATTACCGTCCCTTGGACAATCCGTTTTCCGGGGTACCCCACACGCTGAAGACGAACGTGCCTAGGTACATACCTTGCCGTACCTGATGCGGGATTTGGAGCCACCCCTGTACTCTGACGACACAGCTTGACACAGCTTGACGGGAACGCTTTATGATACCTATGACACTGTATAGCTGACTTGTTGCGATGCAACAAAAAAAGGGAATTTAAAGTAGATTTTATTACTATGATTTATACTGGCGCTGTTGTTCTCAAATGGTCGACTCTCTGTTTCTTTACCTCCCTACTCCGCGGTAGGACACTCAGGGAAATAAGGCGCAACCATGCTCATATGGTATGTCGCCATCCTGAAATCTCAAGACCTGAAGAAGAACAAGCACAACCCCCAACGCCCCTTTCGCTTCATCATACGGACTTTCCATACGCGCACATTCCTCATGGCCAACGAAATACAAATGCATCACTGTCCCGACGCGCTCGACCTGATAAATTTTCCCCCAAAGCGAGCTAAGTTCCGATCCTCTTTTCACATCTAAACTTGGATCACGGGCGGTTGCTCACGAGCAGCTTGTTGACCAATTTGCTCAGTGTGTTCCTGGTTTTCTTGATTGTCCACTCCATCCTGTTCACTCACAGTTGCTGCCGCCGCAGCCGCAGTCGCCTCCGCAGTCGCCTCCGCAGTCGCCTCCGCCGCCGCCTCTGCAGCAGCAGTTTCTTCCGCCTCCCTCCTCTGACGCTCGGCACGCTCCTGTGCTTCGAGGTTGGCGATATGGCGCTCTGCTACTCCTGGCGCAATGCTCGCCAAGAACAAAAGGCCTGCCCTTTCAAACCGCCGCACAGTGTCCAGGAGCCAATTTGCATTCGCGTTCCTGCGATCAGCCACCAGCCTACGAGCCACTTGGGCCGGGTTTGGATCTGCCGGTGGTCCACCCGCAGCCGCAGCTGCCCTAGCATTGCCGTTCGGAGCAGCCGGCTCTGGGGGTGCGGCAGGTTGTGCTTCACGCTGCTGTCGGTTCGGGTCTACTAGGGGAATCAGACCCTCCAGATGCTGCCGGAACGGATCCCATGCCTGATTCGCAAATCCATTGAGCAGACCTGTGTTGAGGGCGAAGACGGCAACAGCGATGGCCACCATGGTTACCCAACGAGACCAACTGGGGTCATTAGACGTGAACCACCAGACAAAGACTACCAGCCTAATGATCAGCCATATGTGAGGCCACGCCGCCGCTGCTAATGCAACTGCTCCAGGATTGACAGGGTGTGCCTGTATAGCGTGGACCGGGACTTGCTGCGGCTGCTGGGGTTGCCTGTTACGCAGCTGTGGCGGCGGCGGCGGCGGCTGCTGCTGCTGCTGCTGTCCAACCCGCACTTGTACCTGCACCTGCGGCTGGACCTGTGGTTGTGCTTGACCAGGAGGGTGTCTAAGATGAGGCTGCGGCTGATATGTTTGCGTTTGCGGAGGCCAAGAGTGAGCGGGTAGCGGCAACTGCTGCCGTATTGTTGTCTGGAGCGAGAAGGGCCCAAGGTTCGGCTGGCGGGTTGCCGGAGTTACATACATCTCCGAGCCTCCATTCATCAGCAGACCGCGGGGGCCGGTGGGTGAAGATAAAATATACACCTCTGGCTGACCCGGCGGTGGGTGAGCGACTGACTGGCTCTGGGGTATAGTACTAGGGTTGTTACTTCCATTGCTCACTGGCCTCGCCATAAAATCAGGGGTGGCGGTCCGGCTGGCATGTCTCGAGGTTCCAGGAAATAGGGGCGTCGTGACACCGGGCTGGATAGGCTGGATTGGGCCATTGAAATTGGCCAAGTTGGCCATGCTCGCCAACGAGGCTCCTGATGTGCTCCGGTGCATGGCATTGGTCATTGCTTGGGTTGCCTGGGTCGCGTCGGCCCCACGCATGATGCTAGCCACATCAACTGGGGACAGGGGCCCACGACCAGCAGGGTTAGGGGTCGATCCACTTCCAGTTGGAGGGGGATTGGTGCTGGAACCACCAACCGTCTCATTCACTGTCATCCTCCAGTACTGGCCATTGGGCCCGATGACCTCACGGGTCACTGTCTGTGTCGGGGCTGGGCTGGCAGGGCCATTTCTGCCACCGGTGTGCTCCGTGGCATTACCCTGTGCGTTGGCACTGGCGTTGGGGTTGCCGTCTTGGAAGACGTGGGCACCCATAGCGGCCCGTTCTCTTTGCTGCTGCGTCAGGTACTGCCGGTAGCCCGCCTCGCGCTGCAATTGGTTCATCCACTGCACCATGCTCTGATGCTGCTGCTGTTGCTGTTGCGCCACCATTTGTGCTATCCCAGCCTGCGCATGAGGAATCTGGGCCATGTTAGGGAAGCCCGGGGCAGCAGCGTGGAGGCCATGCGGCAGTCCGCCCTGAGCGAGGACACGGCGCTGGGGGTGATGTTGGGGATGGTGGTGGTGATGCGCTTGACCATCGGGGCGCATCGGGGTATTTCCAGGGCCAGGACTTTGGCCGAGTAGTGGGGTTGGTTGAGAGGAGAGGTGGGCTGGACCGTGGTGGTCGGCGACGTCTCTCAAGACCAAGTGAAGGGTCTGCTGGTCTCCGACGCGAAGCTATTGGGAGCCATGTTAGTGTTTTGCTGATCGCGACGCGGCTGGCTGCCCGGGAAACCTACCTGCTCTTCGGTGAATATCTCCTGTAGCGTGTCGCTGTCGCGCGCGAGGAGTCTCCCCCGATGGATCAACCGTTGGTGATCATCAGCTGGATGAGACGGCAGCGCTTCCCGTATCCTTTTCTTCAGCTGGCGCACTGTTGTATCTGGAGACAGCGCGGGAAAGACCAAAGGGCCGATTCCAACATTGGGAGACACGATCTGTAGGTTGGCCGTAAAGGGTGCCGCATCCTGGGGCGCAGGCTGCGAGGGACCTGTTGAGCCATCCGCCATCTCGACCATCTTTGACCGTCGTTCGACAATGTGTTCAATGGTACCTGATTCGGGTTCGAAATCGATCGTTTGGTCGCTTGTTCGGGTTGGGTCGGTAATCGTCAAGGCGCTGGCCTAGTCAGTAAACAAGAGAGGGCATGCCTGGCAAAAGTTGAGTCTGGCTTCTGAATAGGTCCTCGGCGTGAACCGGAAACCAAAACACGTAGTGGACCAAAAGGGGCTTGGGCGATTGCTCGGCGAAATACGAGGCGAGCAAAAGACTCGTGTGTTGGTGAGCAGAGCAATGTTGCTCAGATTGCTCTGAGAGCTGTTTCTTGACGTTCTTGTCAGCTCCAAAATTCCACGCTGTCTTCAGAAACAGCCGGAAAGGTACCGCCAAGGTATATAGTACCTGCCCCACACGAGTTAAGGCGAACGGGATGACCTGGAACTTTTTGTCTGGGAATCGTATAGGGCTCATAAGGAACATTGACGCTCGTTGGATCTTGCTGGAAGATTGAGATGGAAAGTATGATAGAAAAAAGAACAACTATCGTTAAGCCTCTAGAGCATATGTTCCTGAATATCCCAGTCCCCATTCCCGTAAGCTCATCGATCAAAACCTCTGCGAATTTCAGCGCTCTGCTCAGCGTCTGCGGGGGCCAAGTGTTCTGATGTCGCGGGTACCAGGCACTAAAGGTTGCGCTTTGCTGGGACGCCTTCCCTCGGGCAGGCAACGGGAAACGCCGTTAGCCAACGACTAGCTACCAACTTAGCGTCTTCATCTCGCAATTCTCGTTTACCCTGCGTCATGACGCCGATCCATTGATCTCGTTGTGCAGCTTCGAGAACCGCGTCGCCCCTGCCAGCCCGTATCCAACTCCTTTGGCGTCGGCTCGCGCATCTGTCACAAGCTCTATGACACTTTTGCTGAACACCAATGCCTAGCGACTAAGCTAGCCGCTAATCTTCATTTCCGCCGATAGATTCCGAGCATCGCAAAGAAACTGGCGACCGCGTGTGCCGGAGCAATTGAAGATGGCTGCTGCCGTTTGGGGCCCCATCTCGGCCAGGACTGGGCTTGCGCAAGCAACACTCGGCCGGTCTCCGACTTGCGTCTGTCGGCAAACATTTCTTGCGTCTCGCCGGGCGCAGCCAGCGGCGCGTCGCATCCTTGGACGCCGACCTTTCTCCCAGCAGCCGCCAAAACGGCCAAAGCCCTCGACCAAAATCGAGTGGCATCCAATCCCCATAGGCCTTGGAATCGGGTTTCTGGGGCTGGTACAGTTCTACAAGGTGTACTCAAGGGAGGAGAAGGAGTCCGAGGACAATGGCGAGCCAGGATCGCAACCCAAAAAGAGGCCACGCATTAGACCCGACGGTCCATGGTACGCTCTTGTTTCCTGTGTTCCCCTAGTGAGGGCGATACCCATCAATGCAGATGCTAACGAGCACTTCAGGCAGGTGCAGATAATGTCTACGCTGCCCCTAAAGGCTATATCGCGCCTATGGGGCAAGTTCAATGAGCTAGACATTCCTTACTATCTTCGAGTACCTGGGTTCCGGCTGTATTCTTTTTTTTTCGGCGTCAAGTAAGCTTAGAAGGGCTGCACTTATCTTGTTACATTGACTAACTTACCGTTTAGCTTGGATGAGATTGAAGAGCAGGATCTTCACAACTTCCCAAACTTAGCCGCCTTCTTTTATCGCACTCTCAAACCAGGTGTGCGCCCCCTAGACCCTGACCACAACGCCCTCATATCCCCAGCGGACGGTCGTATTCTGCAGTTTGGACGGATAGAGGGCGGTGATATTGAGCAAGTCAAGGGCATGACATACACCATTGACGCACTGCTTGGTCAAAACTCGCCAACGCCCAGTATTTCAAGTCAAGGCCTCAACGGCGACGCCAAGCCTAACCGTGCTATAAAAGAGCTTAAAGGTGACGAACAGTTGGTTGAAAAGGACAAGGAGTTCGCCCGTGTGAACGGTATCTCCTACACACTGCCTGACCTCCTCTCTGGTACCAAAAAGTCAAGCAAGCTCACCAAGCCTAAAGACGAGTCCGTCACCCCATCCCCTGCCTCCGTGTCTGAAGTTCGCGCCGAGCTTGCCCTTGGCGAGAAGCCATGGTACGATCTCATCTCGCCCGGTATCCAAAACGCGCTCTACTACGCTGTCATCTATCTCGCTCCTGGCGACTACCACCGCTTCCACTCGCCCACCAACTGGGTAGTCGAGCGGCGGCGGCACTTTGCCGGTGAGCTCTTCAGCGTCTCGCCCTACCTGCAGCGCACCCTACCCGGCCTTTTCACTCTCAACGAACGTGTTGTCCTCCTTGGGCGGTGGCGCTGGGGCTTCTTTAGCTATGTACCCGTCGGTGCTACAAACGTTGGGTCCATTAAGATCAACTTTGACCGTGAACTGCGCACCAACAGCCTCACTACAGACACGGCCGCTGACCGTGCTGCTGAGGAAGCTGCCGAAAGAGGAGAGCCTTACCTGGGATATGCAGAGGCTACATATGAGTCGGCGAGCGTTGTGCTAGGGGGTCACGCACTCCGTCGTGGTGAGGAGATGGGCGGGTTCCAGCTTGGCAGCACAATTGTGCTGGTCTTTGAGGCGCCCGCTCCTGAGCTTGATGCTTCGGGCGCTGTGAAAAAGGGTTGGTCATGGAACGTAGAAAAGGGCCAGAAGCTCAAGGTTGGTCAGGCTTTGGGCCGTGTACAGGACGAGTAAATCGCCATTCCGAGAAGGCGATTGAATGTGTGGGATAGGGAAAGGAGCACGACCAGTGTAAGTTTCATAGCCTGGAGCCGACTAATTCAATCACAAGCTCGCGTGGTTCCATATAGGTCTCGTATGTTCCCTAATCAGTATCGCCAATAACCCCCCTACTGCATAGCATCGCCACATCACAATTCAGTTACATTGCAACCCAGTAAGTATGTGTTGCACACATCACAGTTTTTCAATCTTAAAGTTTATGCCAATTCCATTCATCTTGGTCTATGGATTCGCATCGCAGGCTCCACGAGTGGGTATTTACATCTGGCTTCAAAAACAGAAGACTCCTCCCAATGCAAAATAAGCAAATGACCAAAATCTCCAGATCACGGTCACGATTTAGAGACGCGGCTTAAGCGCCGAACGACTTGAACTTCTCCTCGACAGGCGCAAAAGTCTTGTCACCGGCGCCGGCCGCCCGGCCGCCAAAGACGAGCTGGGCATTGAGCTTCCAGGTGGTGGGCAGCTCCCATGTCTCGGCGACCTTGGCGTCGACGAGCGGGTTGTAGTGCTGAAGGTTGGCACCTAGGCCCTCGGCCTCAAGAGCCACCCAGAGGGCGTGCTGGAGCATGCCGCTGCTTTGGGTAGACCAGACGGGGAATCTATTTCAAGGGAGGTCAGTCATGACGCCTTCCGCTGTGGAGGGAGTTGAGACATACCTGTCGGCGTAGATGGCGAACTTAGCCTGCATGCCCTTGACGACGTCCTCGTCCTCGAAGAAAAGGATCTACAAGAGGGTTCATGTTAGCAATGGGGCGAACTAGGCAGAAAAGGAGGTGAAACGCACTGATCCGGCAGCGCCCTTGAACATGGCCATGCGATTGCCGGTCGACTCCCAGCTCTCAGCAGGCACAATAGCCTTGAGGGTCTCGGTGGTGATCTCCCAGAACTTGTCGTGCTCGGCGCCGAACAGGACGACAACGCGGTTGCTCTGTGAGTTGAAGCTGCTGGGGACGTGCTGGAGCGCCTCCTTGACGATCTCCTCAACACGGGCGGGCGTGACCGTCAGCTCCCCGTTGAGGGCATAGAAGGTGCGGCGGGCCTTGAGGAAGTCGAGGAATGCGTTGGCGGCCATGGTGTTGGTGGGCTTGGCGTTGGTGGGCTTGATGTTGGTGGAGTAGTAGTGTGCTGGTCGTAGTGATGCTCGGGACGTTGGCGTGGCTAGAACGGTCGCTCGAAGGGCGGGAAAGGCTCTTGTTGCGGACTTGATAATTCGCTGCATAGGCTTGCTTGGTGCTGGAGTGAAGAGTGTGAGACGAGTGGAGGGAGATGGGATATAGGTGGATGCGGCAGAAAGGCCGAGCTCTATATATACTATTCATATTTGCTCGTAGCAGTAGGCACACTGTTCGGAGTGTCTAGCCTCCAAGAACGGGGTACACCCACCTCAGGCTCGCAGCATCGGCAAGCTCAGGCCGGGATCACGAGGGAGGGGGGGTAGCAATTGAGCCGTAGGTACATGGGTCTGCTGCCAAGACCGTGTAGCAGGCTCCCACATTCCCCCTAGCTCGCCTTCGCAGACCTCCCGCGTGGCTGTCGGGTGTTACTCAGGGCTCGCTCAGCAAATCTCAGCCAACTCGATCCAGAGAGATCCATGGCGTCGATGGAGTCCAGACTGTTCCCCAATTTTTCAGGGGTCGCGCTCCAACAGAAAAAAAGCTTAGCGCAGGCTTTGCAGTTGTCCAAGTCCCCCTGACACAGCCAATCGCGGCAGAAGCGCATTCCCCAAGCGGGAACTACACCCCGACCACGCCGAATTTCCAATCGTCTCTCCACCCCAATCCGATTGAATCAGCATGACAAACACACATTTCCCGGCATTTTTTCAAGCACCCAAGCCCACAGCTGGCCGCTGAGGCGGATCTCTCACCTACAACAGCACCAACGACTTAGTAATGCAGGTGGGGGTAAATCGATCGCTCCCTTGGTTATTGAGTCTCTGTTTGGTAAACTAATTCTCACGTTCACTACGCCCATTTGTACACTCGACCTCCGGAGTCAGAGGTCTTCTTTGCATGCCCCTGGCTTCATATCTAACCAAGTTTCGCAGGCCAGGGCCAAGAAAACACCTCGGGTTGAAACCCTAAACGACTTTGCTAGTCTACGGAACACCGGGAATACACCTACAAAGTATTCTATCCATAACAGTATTTAGTATCGTAGATGGAAGTTTATCTACATTGAATGGGTGGTCAGCATCTTGAATCGCCCCTGGCTGGCACGTCTACTAGTAATCCGCACACGAATGATACATCTGTGGTCTCGACTACAACTGGTTCGACCCCGAATATGTCTGTGAAGAAAGTCCCCGGCCACTTCTCACACAGCACCCACAATAAAGAGAAGAAGAGAGCCAGCCTCTAAAACCCGGACGATTGTCGGACGACGGGCGGACGAAGTGCCAGCCCCTAACCCCAGATCGCTCAACAGATGCCGAAACCCCCTGGCCTAATAGTGTAAGCCGCCTGTCATCAATCGGAAATCAACATCCTTCTCATCCTCCCACTCTCAGGACGTCCACTGCCTACACAGGACTAGCACTAGCCGATGTGCCGATCAACAATCGTTTACTAATTGAAGTAGTTTCCCCAGTCACTCACACATCAACCCCACCTCTCCAAGCTCCCCCCTCCTTTCCCAACTAGTGCAGCTGCGCCGTCGCCGTTGCGAGCTCCTAGGGAGCAATTGCGTCAGCCCCGTCGTCCTTATCGGCCGTCCAACGGCCCATGCGACCTACGTCACTCTCGGCCTCCGGTCGGCAAGGGGGTATTGTTCGAGTAGGGATGCTCGGACGCCAACTCTTATATGTGCATACCGCAGTCTCGAGGGTGTCTCAAGGGCGCTAGCGTTCGGCCGGACTGCCGTCTATCGCGGTGAGCAGGGGTCGTGGAGGTGAAAAGATCATAATCCGCACCCTGCCAGGAGATCGAATCACGTATCAGTAAACCTCTTGTTTCGATGCTGTATTTACGTTTCCCAACTCCCATTCTAAATACCTATGCTGGTCTATACATTTGAGCAAGGAGCTGAAAGCACAACTTGCAAACATCGCCATCAAAGTCAGCCATGTATCTCAAGGTATCTCTAATGGCGTTTTTCTAATACCGGCCCGAGCCTCATGCTATAATTCCCGTCATCATAGGCAAAGTGCCTCCCATCGACACCAACAATGCACACGCCAGAACGCCCATCTAAGAGAGTCTCTCCCTCAGCCCCACAGTTCCCTTCTCAAGTCCGCAAAGCGGTATAAAAAAAATCGAAATTCCATGTTTCCCCTCCCCCCTCCCCCCTTGACCCAAGCCCACCGAGGCATATCGAGCACAATCACCAAGTCTCGGCGATATACTGCCCAGCCTCCTTCTTGAGCTCCCAGAACTGCCTCGCCTCCTCACGCTCAAGGTTGCCCTTCTCCATGGCCACCTCAATCAGCGCCGTTTCCACACCCTCGCCCATCCCCTTTGTGCTGCCACAAACGAAGACACGTCCATCAACCGAGTTGATGATGTACCAGACCAAGTCTGATTGGTGCTTGACCTCCTCCTGCACATAGCGGCCCTCGCCGCGGCGGCTTTGCACTACCCGCTTGACTTCGTCCTCGTGCACGCCCCACTCGCCACTGTACAGCTCGTCGACCAGTGAGTCGCGGATGCCCTGGAGCACCCACACCTTGTTTGCGCAGTTTGCCGTCTTGAGGCGGCGCTGCACGAAGCCGCGGAAGGGCGCAATGCCCACGCCCGCGCCAATCAACAACATGGGGCCGTCCGACACAAATTCCTTTGCCAAAGGGTTGGCCATAAGGCCTTTGAACATGGGGATATAAAATTCGGGGTCGGCCTCACCCCTTTTCTTGGCCTCGATGAACTTGAGAGCCTGTCGCTGGAAGTAGCCAGATCCGATGCCAGAGCGACTGCCTGACCGCCAGTCATTCGTCTCATGAACGGTGACGGCTATCTCAATCAGGCGGTGCTGCTTGCCGTCCCGGGTCTCAAAGGACTCGTGCGGGTCGTTAGAGAGCGAGTAAAAGCGCGGCATCAAAGGCTGAAGCACGGAGAAGACAAGCTCTAGTGGAGGCTTGGCGCTGGGGAATGCGTGTAGCAACTGCACAAGAGTGACGTGGGGACCTGTCCGGAAGTCGCAAAACACGCCCTGGCCCTCAGCCGCGCACAAGAAAAGAAGTATCCTCCGCTCCTTCTCGTCTGTCGCATACTCGGCGAGTACGCGCAAGAGTTGCTTCGTGGGCGGGTATGACTGGATGTCAGAGCACCAGGTGAACAGGTCCCGGCGCGTTGTGACAAGCTCTCGTGCCTGATCTTCACCCCATACTGTAGGCCATCTCCCCTTGGTTGTTTGGAGGAGTACAGGCTTATCGCGCAGGAACCGGGGTACGAGGAGGAGATCGAGGACCTCGTCGACCATATCGTCCTCATTGGGTGCCGAAACACCTATTGCGCCGCCAACCTTGAAGTCTACACCCTCGCCCTCGGGATAGTTCGTGACATCGAGGTCAAAGTGGAACGTCCGTTTCTCGGCCCCAACCCCAGTCAGCTCCCGGGTGTTGTGGATGCGAGCAGGGAAGACATGATGCGGTGGGTGGGGTTGGACAAAAGATGGCGGTTGGATCTTTGTGTCGAGGTCTTCTAGGCTTAGGGCGTCCAACGTCTTTGCGATGTCGGCATCAGCGATTGTGTCGCGGGTAGCGCTAGCTGACACAGAAGCAACGGTAGGGGCCGACAGGTTGGAGGACCGGCGAAGAGGTTGCAGGAACATGGTCTGTTCGGGCAAGTCGGAAACGTTGCTCAGTGCGGAAGGAATCGCGTCGATCTTTAGTAACAAGGATTGAAATGCGTCATTCTCGGGGAGCTCGACACTTTCATAGTTAACACCATCTTTTCGCGATTCCAAGTTGAGACAGCAGCCACCACCACAGCAGCGCTTGATCAACTGTGTAGTCGTCTCGCCCGTAATGCGCTGGATGTCCGCAGGGCTCTGGGCGATCAGGCGTGTTGAGGCGCGTCTACGGCGTGGCTCAACTTGGCGGGGTTCTTCAATTTCTTGTTCGTCGGCCGACTCCGAATATGTAAGTGACGGGGCGACAGAGGGCGAAATTTGCGATTCCTCAGGAAAGCTGCCAGCCGACTGCACGGCAAGGAGCTGGTCGATCTGTGTTGCCATTGTATGATAAAATAACAATTGGCCCAGTGGGAAAATAAAAATGACAGGACGAAGAGTGGGGAGCTGCTGGCAGAAGAGCGGCCTTGAAGAGTATAGACAGGATGGCGCGTGTTAAAGATGTGAAGGCATGACCGGATTTTTGACGGAGAGAAGCCAGAAATCGCTGTGATATACGGATAGATGGGCCTCGGTTGCGGGAGAAGACACAGCAACGCAGTGTGCCAAAGTCAGGGCGAGAATGGTAGGTGGTCGTCGAGTCGCTAGCAGAACCTCAAAGATAGATTGGCAATTGACGAGCCAAAAGACGCACAGATTTGACAGGATGGAGAGAAGTCCAGAGGGAAAGGTAGAGAAGGGGAAATTGGTGATCTTTAACTAATCGCTGCCCATTTCTCTGGGCACAAAGCCCACGGTTGAGGTAAGCGATTGGGAATGCGGCACGAGGCTGGGGCTAGCGCAGCTTCCAGTGCGCAAGATGCGGGAGACACACAGTGCGCGGCTTTTTGTTCACCCTCTGGATCCTCTCGCCCTCTGCCCGCTCAGGTGGAAGATGCCGACAGGGGGCTGCCGTTTCCGCCCGATCTGGGCCCTAGGAGGGAAAAATACTGACGGTCCAAGGAAACAGGCAGGACCTGGACTCTGCCGTCCTCATCCTCGGCATCAGCGACTGCTCTGGTGGCTCTGGTGGCTCTCGCTCAGCACTGGCAGAAAGATGCTGGGTGCGTATTCGCACGTATTACTGCCCCGAGTGATAGATGCGCAGGCAGCATGTTGTCGGCTTCCCCTTATTGCAATACTTCTCAGCCCTGACCCAGCGACGGAGACGGCTTCTTTTTTTCTTTGCCGGGTGCTCCTGTCCGGAAATACACTGCCCCGATTTTGCCTGGAGTCGTACGAGCTGGAAACCTTGTCTTGTTCGAGTATACAGTATGGACATACCACTCTCAGTTCAGGCCAATTTTAGGTGGTGCCATGTATGGATCGTACCCAGTCACCGTTTTTACGTCAATTGGGAGTGCAACAGAGCGTATGTACCACACAGTCTCACGTAACTCGCAACTAGTACCTTACGCCCTAGACCTTTCTAGATGGGCAAGACGGAATGTTGCCACATCGCCCTCACCTAATGCCAGGGCCCTACAGAGGATGCGGCCCTGCGCTCAGCAAGCCCGCCCACGACCTCAGACACTGCGACACCCCATTATAAAAAAGATAAATATTGACGTCTAAGGAAATCCATCCTCCTCGTTTGGCACACCTACCCATATCATATCGCATGCCTGTGCCCGCAGCTCCGCGGGAACTTTCAGATGCTTGGGGAACTCAGCAAGCCCTGTCTCCGACCTCGGCGTCTCCAAGGCGCGGTCAGGGCTCAGCAAGCTGGCACTGTGCTGCACGCACAGTCTGGTGGTACCCAGCAAACCTATCTAATCAATCATATTTATCAATCAGCCCCACACTCTCTGAGACGGTCGGTCGGGACCCACCACCACAAATTCGCTTTTTCTCGTCTCACCGATTGATATTGTTGAGATTGATTAGATCATCAGCGGATCAGATAACCCGCCAAACGCGGGGGAAAGTGACGGCTTTTGAACCCCTGCCACGGAGCGATGGAAGATCGAATCGAAGCCCTGTACTTTCCAACCTCCAGCAAGCAAACACCGCCCATTCATCCGCCTTTATTACCCTGTTACCGTCCAGCAGGAAATAGGGGAAATGGTAAATGGCCCGCGACGACATCTCACTCTCCATTTCACCGCCCGGCTGCACAGGGGACCGCTGCCTTGACCTGTGGATCTCGGCGCGAGCTTTCTGGGATAAACCCCCATCATCAAACCTAAGTCCTGATTCGGAGCCTCCCCGTGTCATACTTTCGCTGCGACCTGCCCTACCGGCAATCGCCTACTCGCGGCACGACGCAGCGTATAAACGGTCAGCGTGCGTGCTTTTGCGTGCGTGACCTCTTGCGCGATTTTAACTGTTGACGGCGCGCAACGATCGTGGGCACATAGTCCACAACCACAGTCCACGGCCCAGTCAGTCATTTCTCCGCCATCCTGGGGGCGCAATGGTGCAATAAGTCCTCAGGCTAAACAATGTCTTCCCACTGATTTGGGTGCACCCCTTCCCCGTCCGCCACTCCTCCCCCGCAGGACAAGGGGATGCGATAGTGGCGCCATGAGCATATAGCTAAACCTATTCCCACCGGCTGGGCTGCTAACTTGCTAACTGAATGTTTCGCACGGCGGGGACTTGTTGATGCCCAAGGAGCCATCGGGTCAGCCAACCGGGCCAGCCCCGTCCTCCCTTAGTTCAGCCTCCAACCGCCGCCGCCCAGCCGTGAAGCTCTTAAGGCCGAAGCGGGGAACAGCAACAGGACGAAGATGGACACAGCGGTCAGCTCGAGGGCGAATGAGACAGTACCATGACCCAAGTGAGACGATCATAAGCTTGTACCCGTATTGTGTCACTACTCTACGAGTCTTATCTCCGAGCGCCATTGCGAGGAACAAAAAGTCACGATATCCCGTGTTGAGACGATTTCCGGAGGGCTTTTTTGGTTGGTCACGGGAAATGGACGAGATCTTGCCTCAGTGTGTAGTTCAACCGGAAATATGAGGATGTTGCATCGAGGCCCTGAGGTCTGGTTTCGGAAGGAGTGGCGTTGGTCGACGGAGCAGGCAACTGAGATTGGTCCAAGTTATGAACGCGTTGCCCCCTCTCCCCCCCTCCTGGGAGGTCCGGCCCGCTGCAGAACCCGGTTCTGGCTCGTGTCGAGGATGCTTGGGGTGGACTCAAGGCTCCGCTAAGTGCCTCAGACTGTCGTCATATGTGCATTGGCAACACTTTGCTCACCTGAGGGATGTGCAAACAGTGTCTAACCAGTTAGGACTATGAACCTAGGCACCTAACAGACCACGGCTTAAAATAACTACTAACAATGGCCAAGAACAGCTCTAATAAATAAAACAGAGGAAATAGCTCATAACATTCATTGACCATCTCTCTCCTTCCCTTCCACTTGATCCAAATACCATCTCTGCCCGATGCTTGCATACTTTCTTCTGGCGCATATAAAATTCTCTTGCGGGATATCGAGTAACACCAAGGTCGTAAATTCGTGAGTCCAGTAGTGTAGCTGGGGTCTGACAAATGCTGGAGGGTAGGCACCAAGGAAAAGGAACTACCACAAGAAAACCCTGTGTTTCATCACAGAAGTCAACCTTGTATCCCATCTGTCCTCGGCATGTCTGTCGTCATTGCACGTGAATAAGGAAAATGACAATAAGTAAAAGAGACGTCTCGTTCCAATCTCATGACGTTCGACAAAGCGAAAGGGAAAATGAAAGTCGGTAGACCAAATCCCAGCCAAGAAAACATATGGGGCAAAACTGCGTATTGCAGCAAATAGCCCCTCCCAACTGGCCCGATATAGCCAAGGTCAAGCATCCAGAAGGCCAAGATCATGACCGGGGAAAATCGCCAGAGCTCGGCCCCTAAATAAGGCCAGTCTGTGTCAACTGTGTCAAACGTATATATCCTTTAAGACGATATCGGCTCGGCTGTCCTCAGCCACTACCGCCTCAAGATGATGGATAGCCCATGCCCTAACGTAGGGCGCCTGAAGAAAAAAAAAACCCCCCCGTTGGGATTTCATCGGTGTTGGGTCCAGATTCGATAAATCGAATCCCGGCTCCGACTTGAAACCACTTGTTACTGACGACGGTTCGGGTCTCGCCGGTGCTCCCTCTCTCTGTTGTCTCGGTATTCTGGTCGGTTTTCCCGTGGCCTGTTGCGGGTGGAATCGCCTGTCTGGCGATCAGACAGGCGATTCTTCAAGATCCAGCAACGGTCGACAGCCGCATTCACGACATGAAAATCAATAATTGTGCCAATGAAAAACACCTTGACATTGTGTTCCACCGTAACGAGCTTCGCGTAGTTCACTCGAGATTCCTTGGCGAGTTTCTCGGTCGAATCTTCAAGGTGCAACCGGACAGGTGCAAACCCCATAGTAGGCTCGTTCCTAAGGTAATGGGGCCGCCCTCCTTCAGGGTATACAACTCCGTGCTTTTGAGGCTTTACGCCCCTCTTCGTGCACCCTCTTCGTTCATATGTCAAAATCGGCCTTGGTTCTGTCAGTGAACCAATTGGGAACACATCATGGAAACTTATACTTACACGCAAGTGCAATTGCCTTCATCGTTGGCAACAACGATAAAACGCCGGAATCCAACGTAAAATTGTACACCCAGATGCTGCTGTACTTCAACGTCTGTCATTGCCTCAGTCCTTCCGTTACCGATAGGTTCTGACCAGAGCACCTTGAACACCTAAGGGTCAAGAGGTTAGATAGGAATGGTGATGGTTCGTTTGGAATTGTGGCTTGACTAACACGGCCAGGCCTGAACTTGTAAGACGGCTCAATGTGGTACCCTAGTAAGGTCTATTAGGCTTGGTCATGCAAAGCAACGGGTTTGAGTCTTACGATCATCCAGTCGTTCCGCCTCCCCGGCTGCGGGGTTCCCAGAAATCCTGTCCGTGGGGTAGCTAGCCGTAAAGGGCCCCGAGAAGACTGTAGGAACGTCGGCTGGATCAGTGGGCGGGAAAGGGGGCGGATGACCTGAGTTGTATCCTCCCTCAACAGGACTTCCGGCTCTTGGGGTGTCATTATCATCGTTGTCCTCCTCGTACGAATAACTGCCGCCCCCAAGCCCCGAGGGGCCCGCAGAGTCGCCTGGGAACCCGGGTAGATATGGGTTTGCCTGATTGACCGCATCTTGTAATTCTGGGTCAAGTCCGGCATGGTCTCTCTGGTCTGTAGCAATACGTATGAGCGACAAGAGACAACGGGGCCAGCGCAATAAGACAAACCACCAAAGCACTTACCGAGCTCATCCCTTGAATGCTCTACTGATTCCTCTGTTGAGTATTCTTCGTGTTCGAATGTTGGGTAGTTTGAATGGTTGGCGTGGCCACGGCCACGATGGCTATGTCTCGGATCACTGTATGTGCGTCGCGATTCATCGTCATACGTTTCCGTTGCTGCACCTTGTGGTTAGCAATGAGATCATGGTGAGCAAACTAAGTTCATACTTGGCACTTCCACAGAACCCCCATCCAACGTATGATGGCTGTCTCCATAATCAGCATTTCCTGTCTCAAAACCAGTACCAGTCTCGAAACCGGTACCGGTCTCAAAACCAGTGCCGGTCTCAAAGCCTGAGCCAGCGTCTAAACCGGGACCAGCTCCAAACTCCGAATCAACCCGAAATCCCGAATTGGTGTCTAAGTTCTGGTTCAAGTCTTGGGGGTCCTCCGCGGGTTCTTCAAGCTCGTTGGGGTCATGGTGCTGCGGGTGGGGAAACGTATTTGTCGACCGGAAAGCATATTGCTCAGGGGGTTCGCCAATATTTGGCTGATGTGAGCCATAGGCCTCCGATCCTGTGTAACTTGAAGGCTCTGGGAAAAAAGGGTCAGAGGGCTCCAACTCTTCGGATTGCGGAACCGCCCTGTGAGCTCTGTGAGACTTCCTAGACGATGTGGCCTTAGACGAGGGCGGTTTCCTATCCCTATTGCCCCTTTTGCTGGACCTTCCCGCCGTGGTACTAGGGCCCTCGCCCTTGCCATCGCGCGTTGAGGACGAGGGGTAGCCATGCCGATGAGACACACCGTATCCCTGATTCTGGTTTGCAAACGTATAGTCGTAGCTTGGTTCACCATACTGACTATACATTCCATCTTGGCCGGGCGGCGGGTCATGTATGCCGATTTGGGAAAAGTCACCGCTCAGATCGTCGACGCCGTCGGCACGCGGGGCTGCTTGGCCGCCCCCGGGGCCATAGTTATAGATAGGGTTGCCTAGAAACACGGGACTTAGGAACAGAACTGAAAACAAAAGAACAAGACGCATACCGAGTGCATCTACTGTGTAATGGGCATTGTGGTTGGCGTCCCATTGATAGCCGCTCCATGGGGGTTGGTTTTGGTTACTCATGGCGACGGGTCATTTTGGGGCGAGAAAAGGAGGCGAGAGCTTGGACAGTGATGAATTGGACGACAAGGCGACATCAGAGACACCAGCAGGAGGAGGAGCGTCGACCACAGGCGAGGGGGCTTGGTCGCGAGTAGCCCGGGGAATACTGAGCTCTCTCCGAGTACCCGCGCTGGGGTGAGGACGTCACAGTAAGTTATCGCCGGCACGCGCCGCCGACCGCTTTCTTAAGATGATCCAAAAAAAAAAAAAAAAAAGTATAGCAGAGCCGCACCGCTGAGCAGCAGCAAGTGGCCACCAAAAGACGGTGGACTCTGGGACTATGGGAAGCGGGATCGCGAGCTTGTCGTCCGGCCGTCTTTTGGGCTATATTAAATGCAGTTGGTATTGGTGGGGAGGCAGCTCGTGACACAGGGACCCCAATCCCATTCGCGGCATCCAGCGTGTGCGGCCACTGGCTGAATGGCGTTGACGGATGACTGTCGGTACCTCTGCCAAAGTGTCGCCGAGGAGCGGTACGGTACGGCAGGGTGCCTGCTGGGAGGGAGTGTTGGTGCAGATCGAATCAGACAATTACCTTTTTGCGTTGACAATCGGGGGGAAAAGCGTGGAGACTGGCCTAGCATCAGGGTGTGGCTGCCTCTTGTCTTCTTATCTTGACCCAAACCATCCAATGTCAGCGGTTCCCGAACCACCCTCAATAGCCCCTAGTCGTGCGAGCCGTTGGCAAGCTCTCATTTGGGTCGCAGCTCTGGTGGCGCTCCAGCTGTTGCTTTTGTCCAATAGCCCGTGCCAGCCCGCTGGCTCCAACCTGTGGTAACACCTGGGACTGACGACCTTAGTACCTGATGATATGGAAACCTTAGGGCAGCAACCTGTATTGCTACTTCTGAAGCATGCTTTAGGCAGCTACACAGAAAGTGGGAACCGAGCATTATGGGCAGTGGACGAAAGAGAGAAATTCAGGTAAAGCAAGAGAAGAAATACAAATTCCTGATTTGGACAAGAGTGCATCACACTTCATCCTGTTGCCGATGTTCGCAACCTCGTGGCCAAGGCTCAAGTCTTGTGTGGAGCTGTAGTGGATACCTCGCTCCCATCAGATACCCTACTAGTGAATGTATCAACGGCTGCGTGCCTCAGGAAGGTGGGGACATCGCGGGGAACTACCAGGATGCCGCCGCCTAGCGCCTCTACCCTCCCGTCGCTACTCTGTCCCGCGTCACTATGGGACTTCGTCGTCGCTACTTCGTCCCTCATCGGGACAGAAGGGAGCAGTCAACATTTGGTTCTCGAGCCTATCTCTTTCGAAACGCTACTTTACACTTAGGGTAAAAATATGCTAATACCATCTTCTTCAGGAGCTGCCCTCCCCGGCCTTGGAGAGTGAACCTCACTCCTGCTAGTGCCGCCGTGCGATCCGATTGAGCCCTGAGGTACTTACTTGGGTAATTGTATACCTCACTGAATTTCTTCTGCCGCTCATTCGCAACTGGGAGTCCGGCGCGTCTGCAGCTGGCAAAGAATGTCGGATCAATCACGAGCAGATCTGGCATGGTGGGGGTCACTGACGGGACGCGTCCCGTCCCAACCTACCAACAACGGCAGGGCGAACGGCTGCAGGCCGCAGAGAGCGAGGGCGAGCCGCCGTGGGTGGTACACACCTGAATCAGGCACACCGATTTTCCTCTTTCGCATGCCCTCGACGCTTGTTATCGAGACGTGCATTCCACACCTAGAGATCAAGGTCAGCAAACACACCAACCCTCAATAACCTAACTCAAACAATCGAACTCGTCTTCTCTATTCAAGCTCTCCACGGAGTGGCGCGAGATCCTCAGCTTCCCGCCTGTCACGTCCTGATAGCTTCCACCCACATTTTTTAACACCTTCCTCAATCGTGCGCGCTCTGCAGTTTGATGGCTGTGCCAGGCAGGGTCCGTGTTGCAATTGAGCCAGATGGCGCCCGCAAGGAGTCCCGAGTATCATGCCTCGCCACGAAGCGACTCGTCACCCCCAAATGGGCCTCCCGATAATCGCCAGTTCGCGAGCAGGCCGATCTTGACTCAAATCCAAGAGACCAAAAAGACGTCCCTCCCCCAAGCCATCGCGATCGACTTGGCTCAGACCAAAGCCGCGATCCCTAGCCCTAACCGACTTCCCGCCAGAGCCCCTGTTTCTCGTGGGACCCAAAGAATCAATGGTTCAATAAGTCGTGTAGAGTTTCGCCGTGGTCGGACAAGCCCTGGTCCCGTGTCCGAATCTGATTCAGCATCCCTTTCGAGGGACGGAGAGTCATCTCCCAGTTCAGATGAATACCGTTATGACAACACAGGCCCATTTGCCGAGCGTTCCCACTCCAGTTTAACTCGGGGCAGAGGCAACGGTCGCCCGCAGCCATCATGGCGCTCTCAACAGCTTCAGAGCTACCATTCTCAATCTCCGCGACAATATCGCTCGGTCACCCTCTCAGCTAGCCCCGAGTCCGGCTCCTGGCGTTCCGAGGATGTTGCGACAAGGAGCAGGTCCGGTACGCGCGGCCCCGTGCTTTGGTTAATGGTTGAGGAACAACGCGACAAGGTTGCGCGGCTGCGGGCGATGAAGTCTGATCGGCGTGCTGAAGTACGACATCTTCGACGTCAAAAGGGAGACATTGACAATGAGTTTATGAACCTTTTCAGGCCCCTGCTACAAGTTCCTCAACTCAATTCGAGCAAACGGATGGTTGTGTCGTCGGACAAGATTGAAGAGGAGTTCAAGAAGATGCAGAGCGCTTACAACGACTACTATGATGCTGAGGACAAGTACGAAGAGTTGGAAACAGAGCTAGATCGTGAAGAGTCCGAACTTTACGCACTCGAAGCCGAATTCCACGCCACAGCAAACCAGCCTCACTCACATTTGGCCCTGTCCGATGCGGACGACGACGAGTATGGCGAGTATGACGAGTGTGCCGACGATGCAGGTGATGACGATGATGACGACCGGTTGTCAAGGTACTCGCTCTTAGGTATATCAGGGGAGCGCCAAGAGGACATCCACCCCTTGTACCAAGCACTTCTTGATGCCGCTGGCGAACGCGAGCTTGCCAAGGAGCACGTCGAAGAGCTCCGGGTCCACCGCGAGGGTATCTTGTATGAGCTCGAAATGGGTCTCCATCGGGCGCGTGTGCGCGCCAACCGAGGAAACTTACTTAGCGAGGAAGAACTGAAGTCGCTCAAGACATCACTAGCAAATATACCCATCACCCCAGCGGAATTCGAGGCTCGGTTTGGGGTCTCTATTGATATTGACGACCTGGACTTTCTTCGGGATTTTGAGCACCAGGAGAAGCTAGCGAGGCAGACGCTGGAAGAAACGGAACGCGAGGTCGGTCGATTGAGAGAATTATGCATGGAGAAGGGCGTGATGCGTAAGCATGCCACTTACAACGAGGAGTTTGTGATATTCTCGGGCAGCAAGCAAGCCGCCCTATTGCCGGAGGGTAATATGACGATCGACTCACCCCCGAGGGCTGGTAGTAAACTGACACACCCACGGTTCCCGATCCTGCTGTCAAATCCCTCACACGTACTGGAACTGCTTTCGCCCATCGCAGCACTAGAACAAGCGATGAAGTTGCCAAAGGACAACCCGGATAGCGCGCGACGCCGAGCGGAGTGTATGAAAGAGCTTGGGATTGATAATCTCATGAAGGGGGCGGAAAACAAGCCCGACTTCATCAACCAGTGGCTCATCCACAGATTACGGACATCACCGATGGAGGTGGAGCTCATGTTTTCCATATCTGAGAGATGGTTCAAGATTGTCAACCCTGGGCGGTGGCAGGAAGAGGTGCTTTACTTTTGGCGGAAAGATGATCTGGCGAGGCTGGCGCCGCAAGAGTTTCATGGCCCGCTGACGCCACGAGACGAGTTGGATTTTGACGACTTAAGTCAGCCCTACGTCAATTCTGATAATATGAGGTTATCAAGGGCTAAGAGTGAGGAGGGTGATAATAATCACAATCGACATCAGCGAAAAACGAGCAGGGCACAGTCTCTACGAAGTTTATCATAACTAAAGATACCCGGAGTCCATTATTATCGAGAGTCCCTTGTTTGGGGCCCAGTCTCAGCTGTATTGTCCAAAGGACTGTTCTGGGAATTTTTTTTTTTTAGCCAAAAAAGCCTGATTACTGAATTTGCTAATGAGGGTCGACCCGGATACGCAGGGCAGCGCCGCCACCCTCATGATGGATACGGCCTCTGATTGCTTTTGCTATACCCCACTGTATTGTATGTACCTTACACTAGCATCAGTGTCAAGGAAAACGGAGAGGGAAGGAGGGTGAGCGTTGTGTGGTGACAGATATGACTTTGTAATTAGTTGTCTTTTGTTCATATTTTCTTTTGGCTCCTCTCACGAAACCCCGACTTTACCTGCACCCCGACTTGACTTGTCATAATGCCGTCGTAACTTGTTAAGCTCACGTATTACCCCGCAGTGGGACCCACTGACGGCCCGAGCCATAGATGGTCCAAGCTGCAAGTCAAGAAGACGGGCTCCACAGTGAATCCCGTTCAGCTCTTTTGCTTCAGACTATTTTCGGGTGCTCTTGCCGGGCACAAGGGATGTTCTTCCATTTCTCTTATGTTTCTCGAGCTGCACGCAAACCTACTGTGGACCTATGCGCCTATAGCTGCCGCAGGTTTTATTAACTCTTTTTGCCCAAATTTCTTTTAAAAAAAATTCGGAAGTGGACCACATAAGTGGTTCTCGCAACTGATCCCACGAAGTTGTTCTTAGTGTTTAGTGACTTCCAAGAGACAGGGCGTGCTGTCCTCCCCCGCTTCCTGCAACCCAAATCAAGCAACTGGGGTTTAGATCAGTCACCCCAACGTGAAGCAACGATTCGCCACCACCATCCCACACTCGCAAGCAACCTACGTGCCGTTTTCGCAAATCAAAAGACGCAGCCCGCTGCAACATGATGAGCTGCCTGCCGATTTCACGTTTACGGCAAATGGAAATTCATCCTGGGACCGCCCTCCCCGCATCAGCTCACCATCCATGCCCCCCACCCTGCCTCCTCGCGACGCTTGCAGACTTGTGGGATGACTCAATATTCCTTCTCTTGTGCCGCTGTCTGTCCGCCGCCCAAAAACAAGCGGAGACGCAAAAATAACGCCCACGAGAATCAGTTCCCGTCACTCAGTTCATGATACGTCCGATGGCCTCTCACCGCAACTTCGAGTGCGGCAAACCTTCAGAAAAGTCGACGGGAAAAGAAGGCAAACCCCCCGTGTTGGCTGGGCGAGACCAAGGCTGCCCCAGCACTCGCCCGGGAGGCCGACCGCTTACATGGTGGGTGGCCGTGGCCCGATGCAGGCAGGCCTAATGTATAGAACCAAGTGGCAGCGGCGATGGGGTCCCATTTCTCTTAAGCCTCCTTGCGACCAAACCTGTCTGTCTGTTGGGGGGTTTGCGTGTGGTCGCCGACAGAACTATCGATTCCCAGACACTAAGAAAATACGGCAGAGGGAGCTGGGCAGGTGGGTCCTTCATGCCTCAGTCGCCAGTCTTGACTCCTCGGGCTCGTCCCGGCTCGTCACTTCTGTTGGGGAGCGCGAAAGGCTACTACTACTTACTTATCCAGCTCACCGTGCATGGGCTCGGTGTGCAGGCAACACAGCACCTCGGCCCGGGTAAACTAACTCTCTCGGTTGCTGCAGAATGTTGGACTCGAGACATTGGAGGTGTCCTACCAACTTATGGTAGCCGCAACCTTTTGGTAGTCAACTGGTCAGGGGCGGGACATACCACCTTGGGCGCCGCGAGAGAGTTTAGCAGCGTCGGGACTTGGCCGGCCTTCGCTACCGCGGCCTCCCCAGTGTCAGATTGGTAACTCCCTGTGGCATTCCTGCAGGCCGATCGGTGTGCATACATACACCAGACTACCCGAGTTAGCCACCTTAGGTAAGGCTGTCGGTGATAAATGCTCACTACCTTCCTTCCTCTTTGCCCCTGTTCCTCGGAGTTCCCGGGTACGACAGACCCAGCTCTGTGGAAGCAGCCCACCCCCTTGCATCTAAATTCATCCGGGATTCTCCACCTCGGTGACAGGACCCTTCCTGCATGAGGGGATTTTCGGCCCCTGTCAGTGAGGCTACGAGTAACACCTGAACACAAGCAGCTGGCATTTACGCTTTACCCCTTTATGTTGGCAGGCAGGGCTGGAGCAGCTGAGCGGTGAGAGCAAGGCGGCTTTGTTCTTAATATGTGGCAGCACCAAACCGCGATGGTTGCCTGCCAATGTCGGTCAGCAACATGTCATCGGTTAACTATCTTCGATTTGCGAGACGAGGCTGGAGGCGGCCCTTGTGCGACGCTTATTCTCACACACTGCCAGGTGGAAATGCTGAAACCTATTCCGAGCTAGTGATAAAGCATAGGCATGAAGCATAGACCTATCATGCCGAATACCTGTTCTAAATCTCCAACGTTTCCCTCAGCCTAAATGATTGACCGCTGATACTTTCTCGGCCGCAGACAGCTTGCTGCCGCAGTCCCGCATCATCGTAGGCGACAGCATCAACTGACGGCCGCGGGGCCAAACCAACTGCTCTCCCGGCTCTGCGTCGCCAATACGACCTCCCTCTTCCTGCTCGCCCGGCCCGGGGTGCGCTACGCTGTGATTTACGCTGGCGTCAACCCCAGCCCATGATATATGCGCCCGTGCCCAGATTCTATATCTATCGATTGATATTACCGTTCCCTAATTTTCCCAGCCTCACCAAGAAAGCGCTTGAATGGCCCTAGATACACGGATCAAGCGATGACCAATACGCTCCTGTCGGTATCCTCAGCCCTTACCGTCATGCTCCCCTGGTTTGCCTTGCCATGCTCATCCTCAGATGCCCTCTTCTTCGCAGAGTTGCGTAGTCTACCAAAGATTTTCGTAATGGCTCTGACGTCCTGCTGGCGGTGGCTTGTCTTTGTTGGCTCCTCGGATGCGTCAGTCCTCTTCCGGATGCGCAGAATCGGAAGTCTAAGGCGAGTTCTGCCTTTCCCAGTAGACGACCCCTGTGAAGTCTCCTCTGACCCCAGGCCGTTCTCGGTGCTGGAAAGTGGCAAGTGAACCGTGTTGGTCTCGGGTTCGGATCCCTCCTCATTCACGCCTAGCATCCACGCTGCTGTTGCACTCCCTTCTGGTCCAGGCTGGCTCCCCCCTTCTCGGGAGTCCCTCCCTTCTTGGGAGTCCCTCAAGGTCTTGCAATTAGCGAGCGACGAGCGCGGGGCCCGGCTGACTCCCTTCCCCTTATCCCTATTCCCGGTCCCGTCAACGTCAGCGAACCAGGACGGCGCGTCCGCCACCATGCTCTCCAAGGCAATGATGCCCTTGGCGTCCCCCCGACGCCTCTCGCATTTCCCCCTAATATCCTTCCCCCTCCTCCGCACCACCCCCAGCAACCACACCAGCCGCGGTTTCCTCCCCACCTCCTCGCCCACCGGCTGATCCTCCAACCAAACCTCCTCGCCTCTAATCCCCAGACGCGAGCCTTGCGGCGCCGGGACTGGTATGGCCGGCGGGCTGGCTCCGCCGCTGGCGCTATTGTGTGCGCTGTCGCTGTCTAGGCCAAAGTCGCCCGCGGTTGAGAGCGTGAGCTTGCCGCACCCGGCAAGGATGATCATGGCGGCCTGCCTGGCCCACTGGTTCCGGTCGTGGTGCGAGAGGGCGGGGTTGAGAGGGCCGCTAGCTGGGTCGGAGCGTTCTGCGGGGTTGTTGCCGCGGCATAGGGAGTTGCAGAGGGAAACTGAGCCGGGGGTTGAGTCCGAAGGACTGGGCTCCTTGTGCGATGGGCTGGTTCTTAAGGTTAGAGTATTTGGGTCGGAGTGGGGAGCCGAGGCGGGGGCGCCGTCACTGCCCTGGTCGCTGGTTGTGGTCTCGGTATTGGGCCGTTGCTTGGGCTGGTATGCGAGTATAGTCGGTTGGGAGGTGCCTTTGAGGTTATAACTATTTATGGCGGTAGGAATCCCGCCGTGGTCAGTCATGCTTGTAGATATGAACCACGGTGCTATATATGAATGGCAAGTGCAGTGACTGAAGAGGAGGGTGAGTGATGTTAAGTGACCTGACGTTCACAATAAGTCTAGAAGAAAGGCTGGCTTGGGTACTTTGCAGTTGAATTCAATACTGATGACTTTCTACTGTGATTGCTTGTCATTGAACTGGTTGGTGACAGTGTTTGGTTGAGTGTGGCGTATTCTTGAATATGTTTCAAGATGCAGCGACCTGGAGAAGTACCCTTTGTCAGCTCCCAAAATGACCACCTGCCATGGATACGGATCGGGCGGTAGTTCGCGACTTCCCATCGGACGAAATCGAGGGCAGGGCATTCGCACCTTCCTACCAGATCATGTTGTTGGCTTTGAAATCTGGAAGCAAGAGATGATTCAAGGTGCAAAAATATGTAACCAATATAATAAACAACTCGACGCTGCGTCATCGAGTTCCACAAACCGAGAGGGGGCATACAAACAACATCATATGATAGCAGTAAGGTTGGTGAGAGCTGATCAACAAAGCTTCCCAAATCTTTTTATCACTGGACCGATGATAAGTATTCTACCCGCCGACAAGCAACAGCTGCCAAGATATTTACCTGGTATGCCCCTTTTTGCCCCTTTACACTGTCAACAACCGATCTGCTTTTTTGTCCTTGCGCACTTCCGCGGACTTTGGGTGACTTGTGAGTCATATGTGCAGCATAGAGAACAGTTTTCTTATTCATAATGGTGGTAGTCTCAAGACACCTAAAAAGGGCATATGCTGTTTGAGTTGTCTACACCGGTGCTCGTCTCCCCAATACATTCAATAACACGTCAGCCAAGGCGCAATTGAAGTTGGTGTTGCCGCGGGTGGCTGAAATCTCCACCCTGCGTTCTACTGCTTTGAAATTTGGGATTCTTTTCAAATACACGTAGAAAATACAGCCCGCCACCATCCCTGAACGCCCTCGAGATGCAAAACACAACGCTTCGGCTTGTCAGCTGAGCGATTCCTTATTTTCCTCAAAACCACACCTAGTCGGTATCCTCATCGTCGTCTGCTTCCTCCACCGTAGCAGCCTTAGCCTTTCCCTTATCACTTGTACTGCCGTTCTGCTCGCTCTCCGCTGTTTCTGTCGTGCTGGTACTGCTCGTAGCAACACCCTCCGAGGCCACTGGCCGGTCACTGCTCCCCCCTGCCTCGTCTTGTGAGTTTGGGGTTGCTGCTCGCTGATATCCAAATATTCCTGGCGCACCCTGCCCACCGAAGAGCTGGGCCGAGCCGCCCCAATTTGGCGCAACAGGGGTCGGGGCTGTCACGGCAGGTGTTGCTGTTTGCTCCACCTCCACCGTTGTTGATGAGCCTATATGCATGGCATTGGGAGCCCCTGCTTCTTGAGATACACTCGCTGCGCTCGTGCTGCCGATTGTCCTATTGGTTGGCTCTGACCCCACAGGCCCTGGTGTTGAGCTGCTATTCCTCGAAAGTCGGGCTTGTGGGACGGCATCTTGTTGAGAGGGTATTTGCGAACTGATCGAATCCGCCGGAGGCGCTCCCCCATCTAGTCTATGAAGTGGGAGCAGGGACCACCCAGGGGGTATGACCACGCCGTCTGGCAACTCGGGACTGCCCGAGGGGATGGCATTGCCGTAGCTAGCACCGCCGTGTCTTGTGACGGTAGGTGTTGGCCGAGGAGCAAATGGATTCAAGGGTTGTAGTTGGGGCATATTGGGAAATGCACCTGCTGGCGGAGGGAACATTGGCGTAAGTGGGAACTGCGGCATAGGATTTTGGAGAGGTAAGGGTACCTGTCCTACGGGCACGCCTGGGTATGTTGTAGGTGCTGCCTGGTGCATTGGCTGCTGTCCCTGCTGTCCCTGCTGTTGTAGTTGGCGTAGACGGCCAAGCTCGTTCACTACATAGTTGAGCGTCTGCAACTCCTGTGCCGTATTCTGCAAAGCCAACATTTCCTGGTGAACACGCTGTCCCACGTCTGAAATCTGGGCCCTAATTTGCTCGAGGCTCAGGGAGGGGTTCGTATTCCCTTGTGTTGGGGTTGGTGTGGGGAGTGCGGGTGGTGCCGGTGGCGCATTACCGGCATCCATCCCGAGCCGCTGGGCCATTTCCTGAATCTCGTTGACTCCGCCCTGAGCAATACCTAGTCGGAGGGGGCCTAGATTGAACATTCTGACCCCTGGGTTCTGATTGTTCTCTTGGTTGTTTGGTGCAGCTGGGGCACCTTGACCACCGGGGGCTTGGCCGTTCGCAGGGGGCTGAGGTTGCCGATTTTGGCCGCCCGGAAAGCCGAGGTTCAGTCTGAATACCATTGCTTCGCCGTTCCTGGCCGGCTGGTTCCCCTCCCTCGCAACCGGTCTCCGACAGGTCGGACATACTTGCTGACGCTCAAGCCAGCTCTTCAAACATCCGAAATGAAGAATATGACCACAGGGAAGCTTCTTTGCGCGAATGCGTTCTACTTGACTGACATCTGCAGGATCCCAGGGGCGCATCTCCTCTCTGCAAATGATGCAAGTATTCTCGCGATCCAATTCTTCGGTGGTGGCGTCGGGATACTGATCCATGTCCCTCAGTGCCTGCCGATACCGAATCAGAGCACTGAGCCTCTTCAGGAAGGATCTAGTAGTCATGAACCAGTCGCGAATGATATGGATGGGTAATCCGTAAAAGGTAAAAAGAACGCAGAAGAAAGCCGTATAGATGCCGAGCTTAACAAAGTCTAAAGAGGGGGGGGGGCGCGCTCAGTAAGTCTCCGGCAAGTCAAGGGGTTGAGGTATAGAGCCTTACCTGCGAGTAGATCCAGCGTTAGAACCCACTGGCCCTTTGATTCCCACCCTGGGACCTCGATGTCCATCTCGTCCACATCATTCTCATCGGGCAGCTCCTCGTGGTAATCAGTAGCACCCTCCGTCTCCCTCCGCCTCAGGATAGCTGCTCTCTCCTCCCTGACTTGGCGCCGACGCTCCTCCAGCCGCTGACGAGTCTGGACCTTGACCACACGCTGTTCCACCAAAGAGACGATGTATCGAAAGCCCGTCTGGAACGAACATACGGTCAGGACGGCGAACTCAAACAGGAACATGACCATCATAGTGGGGCGAGCCTGTTGAATCACTGTGTGGATGGCGTAGCTCAGGAGCCATGTATCGTAGATGACGCTCAGAAGCAGTGAAATGCTCAACCGGGTGTGGAACAAACGCGGATTCGCTGGCGGCTGCTGCTCGAGGACCTCCACACGGCCCTCCCCAATCCAGCCCCAGACCTTGCCCGTGACGAGAGCCGTAAACATAATTAGAAAGAACGAGCCAACCTCTTCGCGGAAGATGGTCATGGCCAAGCAGGTTTCAGTGACGGCGAACCATGCCTTCTCGTACAACTGCTCGATTTCGACGGGTCGAAGGGGGCCGAAGCATAGTCGCTGGAGGCCGTAGATGAGCGAACCGTAGACGACGAACACCAGGTTGACGAGGACCTGTAGGAGAGTGCGTGAGCTGCTGGGTTCTTGGGTTGCCGTGCACATGAGTTGCGCGCGCTGGGGTAGGGATGGGGGGAGGGGGGGCTTGCGAGGGGCACGCACCATCAGCGACAGGCTGCTCTGGGACAGATGGACCATGGCCGAGTAGAAATTGGCGCGCTGGTGGAAGGCGGACACGACCACGCTGCCCGCGAGGGCCGCAGAGACCTGCAAGGAGAGCGATGTCAGCATTTTTGGCGTTGTTGGAAGCTTCAGTCGAGGCGCTCGAGCTTCCCGGAGCTAGCTCGCAGACAAACGCAAGGAGCTGGGACAGCTTACCCCGGCATACCAGGCGAACCGCATCTTCATCGGTCTGGAGGGCAAACGACAGTCTAATGGAAATACGATGTGATGAGGTCGATGGAGGGGTTAAGTGGCCATGGCGGTGCTGTATCTGGTTACTTTATCACGGCCCCGGGGCGACAAAGATGACGCCGCCAATTGATGCCACGTTATGGGAACTGCATCGGAATACGTGACGTGATGCAGTTAGAGAAAGAGCGCACTAGCCATCTAGTGATCAATGCGCGCACCGGGACCTTGGCAGTGTGGCCGTGCAGCTTGGCTACTGGCTGAGTTCCTCTTTCAGTCATTGGAGTTTGGTGCAGTGGCCGTTTATTCCTTGATTCAAGATCCGGACCGAATGGCAAACCCTAGATTTTCAGTATGTTTCACGCCTAGATTTTTTTTTAGGGGAGGGCGGTAGGGACTTTTTCAGCAGTTCCAAGTCATGATGACAACGTCGCAAAACAAGCCCTCAGCTTGAAGACTCTGCCGCCTCGGGAACATTGGAACTCCGATAGCCAACACATACCTATTGACTGGCAGGAACACGTTATTGACCGAGGCCCGCTTCCCCCACCCCGTTGCGCGTAGGTCCCATTTGCATGGTTACGGAGTAGGCTAGCGTGTCAATAAAAGCGAACGGCCACAACCGCGAGCGAGATCAGCTGGAATGCATTGATGTAAGCCAACGGGAATGGATGGAATAGCCAATGGGCTCTTTCGAAACTACTCACTCGACCAAGAAGTTCAACTTCCTCCTGAGAATTTTGAGTTTTGCACATTGCTGATGGCGATGTCGGCGAGCTGAACAGCCCCCTTGTCTACTGCGAGTACGCAGTACGCATCGTGTTGTCGCCAACACCACGACAGACTCCTCTCTCTTGAGCACCCAATCCAAGCGAGTTAAGACTTTGTATGATACATACCATATGCAGCCATTGACTTGTGCTCGCTCATAAGCAGGCGGAGTGGAATTCACCCGGAGACTGTCAATGACGACAGCTGAGGCCTTATGGACGAGAGCGCCGCCGAACTAGCATGACCCAATCAAGTCAAGCATGTCCAACCAGCTGAATGTCGCACGGCACGTTGGCCATGAAAGTGTGGCGAGAAGGCAGCTCCGCCCCCAAGCATAAATCCTGGCTTCCTATCCAAAAGACACAAAGTGCAGGGCTAGCCAGGTGCAGGGACGGAGGCGTTTTGCGGCTGAGCCAGCTTGCCCAGGGATATATCTCCTTACCCTCCTTCTTTCCTCCCTCACATTCCTTCCTTTCCTCCCTCCTCCCTTACCCGTCTCAGCACCGCAACCGCCAACCACCGCTTCCTCACTGTCAGGTCCTCCACGCCCCGGTCGAACACCCACGTCCGATCAACACCATCACAGTCCCTCTCCCAGATGTACTCAACCTCCAGCCCGTGCGCCGCGAGGGCATCGGCGTCGAAGAAGCCGCGCATCTTCTCCCGGCCCGTGTGAAAACCACCAACGACCCAGGTGCGAGAAGCCGAGCCCTCGGCAAGGAACCACGCGACCGAGGCCCGTAGGTTCTCGTGCTGCCACGGCATCCACAGACAGTCAGCGACGAAGATGCGATCAAAGGCGTGCTTGTTGGCTCGAGCCAGCGGAGTGCCGAGCTCGCCCCAGCCGTGGCCCTGGACTTGGATGCCGCTTGGCCCTCCATCTTCCGGATCGACAGCAGCGGCGCCATCTTCCGAGGTGGTCACGGCACCGGCGACGATGCGGCCCGAAGGAGAGAAGGACGGCTGCACGTTGGAGATGACGTTTTGCCACAGGGTTTTCATGACGGGCGCGGCGGGATAGTCGGTGACGAGGACGCGACGGGCGCCCAGGAGGGCTCCCATGAGGGACGGTAGAGCGGTTCCGGCGCCAAGCTCGAGGGTGGAGAGCCCGGCGATGTTGAAGTGCGAGATGGGTGGTATCACGACCTTTGCGCCGCCATTTTCTCGATTCGACTCGCCGTCCACCGACCCGAGCGTCCCAGCCTCGATCAACTCGGCCAGTTGCAACGATGAATTCCAAAGGAAATGACTGAACAGGCGGCGGTCCTCATCCTTTGTGGGATCCGCAAGGCTGATCTGCAGCGGCTTGGGGAGATGTGGTGAGCTGTAAAACAGGCCGTTTTCATCCCCGTGTTGGTTGGTTACATCGTCGGGGAAGATGATGCCGAGCGAGGATGCAAGGTAGTCCTCTGGCTCGTCATCGATGGGCCCGATCAATGAGAGGCGGGCCGTAAGAGCCATACTTTCTGCTCTGCTTTCCTCGGCACTGAATTAGTTGGTCAGATAATGTTTCAGGCCAGCAAGACAAGCAGCCACCAAGGTAAGGCGTGTGCACGCGTGCTAAACAAAATATGAATGAGGGCAATGTGTGTAGTCCACGGCTTGGCGTCACATATGCTTCCCCTGCCTCAGGTCAGTTGCATGTCACGACACCTTTCTGGCCGAGTGGCCTGGGAAGTTCAGAGTCTTGCATGCTCTTTTTCAAGAAACAGAAGGCGACAACCCAGCAGTAAATAACACGTTGGTGGGGCCTAAGAGGGACTTTTTTTTGGCTTTCTGCCAATTCTGACCGCCTCTAAATTCTAGTAGGTCTGGAGTTGCCGACAAACCTGCCAAATCGGAGAGTGGGTTCCTGCCAATCATTGGGGTACCTGAGGTTCGTCCCGTTTAGAATCCTTCCCGCCGGGTTGCTTTATTACTACTGCAAAGATATATATTACGGAACTTTAGTCAATCACGGTTCGCTTTCAAGAGTGATATTTCCAATTCGGAGCAGCATGTCAATTCTTGTCAAAGCAAAGATACACACACACAAATTACCATTTGGCTGCCACCTACATACACGCTACTGGTAATACAATCCGTCGCACTGCAACCTTTTCGTTCCTCCCATCCCGTGATTTCTGGCTTTATCGTATTGGTAACCATCAATGAGAGAAATGACGAGATGAGTGAGCGCGAATAGATGAGATTCAAAGCAAAATCCGACATGTTCGCTATATGCGATGTACCTCTGGCCTAACCCCTCCCCCCCCCCCCCCCCCCCAAAAAATTACCAGTTTCGTTCGTAACATGCCATATATTTGCCACTACACTTGAGCCACAGGGGGGTTGCGAATGGAACCTTTTTTAATCATCTTTGCGGGAATGGGCCCTAGTAAGAGTGACTGCAGAATATGAAGCTAAAAGAAAAGACAAAAATAGGAAGTGAAACAGGGTATCGTGCCACCGCGAACGGGTGCTGAAGAGTAAACATAAAACCAATAAGTAATAAAAAATGGTTATAAAAATGGCTCGAGTGAGAAGCGAAAAAAAGAAAAAGGTCCCACCCCAACACCCTATCCCGTCCAGCATATATTCATTCAATCATTAGACCCGTGTCCCATAAGTTGGGAAAAGAAAGATTAGAAAGCCCGACGCGCCAGTCATGCCCCCATTTGACACCAGTATTTTCCCCTTTTGGTAAATCGCTTGAATAATACCTTCCGTGTGGCCCGGTTTTTATCGTGTATCTGAGAAATGGATGTTGTTATAAGTTGATGAGTGAGGGGTGTGTTGTGTCCCAAGCTCAGTGTTGTGCGGTGGCCTCGACATCGAACTTCAGCATTTGCTTCAGGTCCTCCTCGGTCGGATCGTCAGAGATCCACGGTCCCTTCTCCTCCTCGGTCGCACCGTGGAAGCCCGCCGCGCGCTTGAGTGTCTGAATATCAAGATCTGTGACGTATGACTTGCCATCCGGGAGCTTGACGCGCACCTCGTGCTCAGTAGACAACATCATGTCGTCCTTGGCAAGACGCCGCGGGCCATCGAAGACGGCCATCACTCGCTTCTTCATGTTCATTTGGCCCTTATCGAAGCCCCACGAAGAAGGGTAGTCGCGCCGGTTCTTGCGGCCCCGGTTTTTTGTCAGAAGGGGCACGCCGCCTCGTGAGTGTGTAAGTCCACGCGACTTTTGCACACCGTTGGGTGGGTTACCCTTGTTCTTCTTCGTGGGTGAGGTGGCAGACTTTAGGCCGCGACCAATCTTGAAATCCTCATCGGCCATGTCATCCTCATCCATATCGTCATCGTCGTCATCCTCGATGCTCGTTGTCATAGTAGTAGTTGTGGGGAGGTGGTTCTTCTCCAGGGTGTTGTGCACATCCCGATCGTTCTCCACCTCGGCCAAGCGCTTGGCGTTGATCGCCTCGGCGGGGTCCTCCTGCTGCACAATGCGCAGTACACAGTCGTCCAGGTGCTCGTAAAAGTCTTGGGCATTGCTGAAGGTTTGCGAGCAGGTAGAGCATTTGCCGGTAGCGTCGGGGGCGTAGCCGGTGAGCTTCTTGTTGGCCCCATTGCCGCTCACACCGGTACTCGCTTTCTTGCGGCTGTTGGGAGGCGTTTGCTCAACTCCGTGCACTGCGGTCAAGTGACGCTTGAAGACGTCGGCCCGGTTAAATGACTTCTCAGCCGCCGAGCCGGATCCGGGGCAGAAACCGCAGACCATGGTGCCCTTGTAATGGGTCAACGTGTGCCTGTTCTTGTCGTATTTCCTTGCGAAACCCTTTATGTGGTATTCGCAGGTGGCAATGGGGCACTTCTCGGGGCGCTCGGTCTGGTGTGTGAGCATGTGGGCCTTCAAGTCCTTGAAGGTCTTGCCACAGTCGGGGTAGGAACATTTTTGGCGCTCCTTGGACTCGTCACCACTGTAGGTCTGGTCTCCCGAGTAATTGGAGTGGAACGAGACGAGGCTAGGTCTCCGCTGAGGGTCTACAGGAGGCGGCTGGAAAGGCGAGTGCGAGTAGGGCTGGTAATTGTTGTGCATGAATGGGGACGTATTGCCGGACCGGAGTTGCGGGGAAGCCGAGGGCGAAGCAGGATACGCCGAGTTGGGGGCCTGGTAGGGCTGTTCAAAGCCGGGCATGGCCATTGTCCTCACGTCGGGATGAATGAGCGAGGGGTCTGCGGCGAAACAATCTAGGTCAGCGATTTGTGTGCGGGGTCTTGGCGCGATTTTTGACAGAGGAAACCAACAAGAAGTTTCAAGAGGGGGTACGAAATGCCCGCTTGACTGAGAGAAGAAAGAGGAAACACGGCGGGCGGGAGCAGCATTGGACCCTGCAGGCGGATTCCAATCGTCCCGATTGGGACTGCTCCAAGCCGGGGGTGTGGCAGACGAAAAGGAAGAGACGGGAGTGGCAGGAGATGCAAAAACAAAACCCGACGACCCCATTGACGATGCTATTGAAGATGCAGACGTCGAGACCGAGATCGGGGACGCGGTCACGGCTGCTTGTACCTGTGCTAGGCGCGTGTCGAGGGCGAGACTCAGACCAAGGCCGGAGCAGGTTTTGGGGGGCACCACAGTAGAAGCAGACTCGGACGAGCCGCAGGAAGACATGGACCCGCGCGGCGTTGGACGTAGGTGAAGAGGAGGACTGGAGACATGCGAAATACGAGTTCTAGGGATCTGTGACAACTTACCAACAAAGCCCGGTCCTTTGGTGTTGGCGAACTCAAAAGTTGTGTTGTAGCCGTCAATTGCGCCGGGCGCGAAGGAATACTCAGAGCCTGCAAAGTAGTCGTTCTGGTCGACGATCCCCGGAGTTACTCCGAGGTTCTGGGGCGCCGCCCACTCGGGGATCGGCGCCAGTTGGCCGTGGTTTGAGAGTGGAGAGCCCATGTTGGACGACGATCCGCTGGTGATGCTGAGGTTCGATGACGGCACGCGCATGTCGCTGTCGTCGGGGTACATGCCTGGCGACGATTTGGCGTTGTACATGTAGGGGGTCTCGGCATAGATGGCGCCGTTGGCATCGTAGCCCATCGTCGTTGCGAATTCGTGCGATGCGTGTGAGGGCCTGGGTGGGTACGAGGCGTATGATTCGGGCGAGAGTCCCAGGTCCATAGGGGTGGAGCCGAAGACGCCCTGCGGCGGCTCTGGGTAGCTCATGTTGTAGTCTTCGCGATCGTGACGGCCGGGCGCGGTCATTTGTTGCAGCTCAAGTTCCGGGCTCGGGCTGCTGGGGGAGAGGCTCGATGGTGGAAAGGAGCGATTACCTTATGCTGTAATGGGCCGCTGCGTGTCAGTCATGCCGCCTCCCAGGCAGCGCAGGGGGGAGCCTTTTGTGTCACTGACCGTTGTAAAAGCACATGCCAGTTGGAGTCAAGCGAGTGCGGTTGTGAGTAACGAATGGATGTATCACTACTCTTATAGACTGCGCCTGCGGGTGTTCGTTGCGCGCGAGCTTGGTGGTGCTAGCAGGTGGGAGCTAAAGCGTGCTCGACTGAGACAGAAGCTTGCTTGGTCTGAGACGACGGCGGGAGAAGGTTGTGTGAGTCGGTGGAGATGAATTTGCCGTTGTAAGAGCAGCGCCACGCCAAAACCGTTTGCGATGATCTTTCTCTTATTTCACTTTGCTTTGGGCTCCCTCTTCCTCGCTTTTGTTGTCAGAGTGTCTAAGCGGGTTGCTGTGCTGCGCCTTGGTGGGTTGGGATGGAACGAGAGACTCGACGACTCCTTGCTGTGAGCGACTGGGTGGGCCTCAACTGGAGATGCAAATCAGACGCGTGATGCAGAAGCAGGTCGACGACGGGATGGAGTGTGCAGTCGCGGGAGTTGCTTCGGGTGGGCGCGAGGATTCTATATACCCCCGAACAGCATCTCGCAGGACAGGGCCTGGTGGAGGCACGATCTCTCCTGTAGGGCTCCCAGCCGAGTGAGGCGTAGTACTTACATTGCATGGGCTTGTAGGTACGTACATGGAGGTCGAACAGGGAAGGGGATGGGAGGGGTGGTAGCCACAAGTCCCCATGTACCCAGATACTTCGGTATCCACCTTTGTCCTTGGGCCTAAGACCGACAGGGGGAGGGGGGGGGGGGGGGGGTGGCATTGGGTGTGGCATGGGTGGGTACAGTACAAGGTACTTGCATCGCTACATTGGCGACCTCACGAAAACAAGCCCCATCCGATTTTTGCGTTGGTGTGGATGGAAGCAGGGGGGAGCCAGCGGCCGGGCGAAGGCCCTCGAGGGCTAAGTGCGTGCGTTGTGTGTTTTGGTGCGTGACGGGAGGTCCTGGTGTTCAGTCTACCCTTCCAGTCCAGGTCTCCAGGCCCTTTTCTCCAAACAGACCTCTACGATGAGTCGGAGACCCCAAGGGATGCTGCTGGCCGCCGTCCTGGGAGACTGCCAGCTCTCGGCCGCTGGATCAATGGGCCTATCTACGGCCTCGGGCGCTGCCTGAAGCAACTGAAGCCAAAGCTACAACCCACAACATACCCGTCTCCCATCCTCATGGATCCATGGGTGCATGGCCGTGGCCATTTCCATTTCACCCGTTTTCCAATACGCGAAAGGGGCCCTCAAAACAGAGACCGCTTTCCATTTTCCTCAGTCTCTCCACTAAGACGGGTTCTTGGCCCGTACACCTCGGGTACCTCCCCCCCCCCCCCCCTCGTCGACCTTGGGCCGGCCGGGTCTCTGTGTGTGTTGAACGTTCTGGACTCCTGATTATTGGCAGCAGCGTGAGCTCTGTATTCGGTGCATCCCTGCCGCTGCCCCCCGATGCTCCGTTGCTTGGTCGGTTTTCGCCTCGACGTGTGAAGCCAGCCAAGCGCGGCAGGGGGCATGCTACCTGTCTTTAGCATAGTGCAATGTCACAAGACGGTGGTGGCCTGGCTGGATGACGGAGGGGCTCTTGCTTTTGCTCAAGTGAAGCGAGCCCGTCTTTCTCGTTGGGTGCACGAACTGCCTCGCGTGCTGCGTAGAAACACGCCCGCAAGGGGTGGGGGAGCTGGCGGAAGCAAGACACGGTGAGGCACCTGCTGTCTCTTTGTCCGCACTGCTGGCTTGGCCCCTGAAAAAGTGTCTTTGCCTGACTCTCATTGCTTCTTTCGTCCCCTGATTACCCGATAACCAGTCAAACCTTGGGCCAGTCAGATGTGGCCGGGATGCCCGCAGCAGACGCCAAGCGCCGATTCTCTGCTGCCAGAGAGCTCTGGAGTCTGGAGTCTGGAGTCTGGACGCACGCCGTGGGACTCGTTCTTGGTCACTGGACCCGTGCCTGTGGCTGTTGCTTGCTTGAGGTCCTGTCGCTGCATGGTGAACACGCTACACGCTACACGCTACACGCTACACGCCCGGGACTAGAACTCGTTCGTGGCCCCGCGGTTAGACGGTGCAGAGAGCCTCGAGAGCCTTGCGATACCGCCGTGCTAACGCCTCAAACCAGGCTAGTAGAGCGTTGACTGTTGCTACCGTCAACGCCGTCTCAAACCTTACCTTGGTGGCCGGGTATGTACTATGTAGGCATGTGTGTGCGCACAATCAGACGCCTTCATCTGTTAGGCTCGAGTCACAATGGCTCGAGCGCTAGCCACTCAAGTGGCCTCAAGTGTGGTGGACAGATCACGCAGTGCTCAATGGCGAGGGGCTGGCAAGGCGGTCTCGCGGAGCAGGAAGCCAGATTGGGCCAGTGTAGGCATCTCCATTGCTCCCCGCGGCGCGCGGGCGAGACCCCTTCGCTTCTCGCTGTCAGGATCAGACGCCTTGGTCGAGGGGTGCTTCACGAAACATGGGATGCTCTGTGGCCATGAGCACCGGCCACACGACTGCTGGCTCGGCAGTCCAGACCCGTCACGAAGCGCATAGGACACATAGGACGTGTCGGAGAAGCAAGCCATCGCAACTGTGGTGGAGGCTTCTGGCCGCGCCCCATCACTAGCTAACCTTTGTCTACATTACACAGTTGCGGCACCGTGTAAGTCGAGGGAGTGTAGTAATGCCAGACTTGCCGGGTTTGGAGAAGATATTTTTATTCGCGAGTTTGTGCTGTGCACTGCACGCAGCTGCGCACACCCGACGTGGTGGGAGACGAGACGCCTGCCACCCGCAGCGCCCCAGATAGGTCCCCCCCCCACCTGGCCATGGCGCATCGTGCTGCTGTCCCTCATCTCAATGAGCTTCAGTGGCTTACCGTCTCCCCAGCCCGCCTTCCTGGCCCAATCAGAACGCGCAGAAGTCGTGGAGATGATGTGCAATGCCAGACAGCCGATTGTCCATGCTCCCCGAAATAAGCTGCACAGCCTTATTCCCGACCGCATTGGGACAACCCGTCCCTCCACGAGCAGTGCTGGGACGGTGCGGATCGTGGCTTCGACAGCACCCGTCACATCACGATAGATAATTGAATCCCGTTGGAGCTCAATTCCGGAGAAATGTGATTGATGGCGGCCCGCGACGCTTACAAGGGACAAGCGCGCTTGCCGCAATGTATGGCCGCCGCCGCGAGACCCAAATTTTGAGCGAACGTCCGCAAACCCAAATGTGCATCATTTCGAGGCAGGGCAAAAGGCGTCCCAGCGGAGTGCGGTAGGGCGACGGAATGCGGGTTGAGGGGGACTTGATGGGACGGTCAGCATCTTGTTTGCATGACACGCCCCAAAGAGGCATCGCGCTCCTCTGGACCACAGGCGGTCAGTGGAAAATTTGGGCAAATGGGGGAAGAGTCGCCAAACGTCGTCAAGCTTCCCACCAAACCACACAACCAGTCGTGGGCGCTCCCGAGCCGGCGGCACCCCTCATTGCCCCCCTCCCACCGCTCCCACCACCCGGACACATATCTCCATGCCGGCGGCTCCATCAGGTCGATTTGGCGCGAAGTGCGCCAAATTGACAAGCCACAGGGCCTGGAATGACCCGTCTTGTTTGGCGTAATTTGTTAGGAGTGTGAATTTGCTGACCGTACCTAATCTTTTGGGTTGGTATCCAACCGAAAAATGATGTGCCCGCTAGATGTCCTAGGTAATCCGCAGTCTTGTGACAATGTCGATAGAGAGAGCGAATATCCATGCTTCTGAGCATGAGGAGCGAACGAGGGACTCGTATCCTACCCACTCGTTTGGCTGATGGGGTGAAATGTGAAATGGTATACTACTACGCTGTACCGGAACACAAGCAGCCCGTTGGCCTGAGAGGTTGGACACCAAGGGTTGAATGGAAATCGTCTGTGATCTGGGACGAACCACGATTAGAGAGCTAAACTTGAGCCAGGGTTCGCTAGGGATCATCACCACCCTACGCCCGCAGGCTTCGCTTATGTGCAAGGCCAAGCTCCCCCCGCCCCCCAATGGCGTCAAGACCGTCCTGGCGCTCGAAACGCGGCCCTCTTCTCAGTGCCAAGGCGTGTTTGCTGTTCATTCGGAATTCAACACGGCAACCATGTTTTGAAAGCGCCAAATTTGAGTTTGTTTAATTGCGCATCGAAGATAATGCACGTGGAATTAAGCAAAATATCAAGTACACTGCTTACAGTGCGCGATGGAAATGTCGCGGAAAGGTTGTACCACTACTAAGTGACCCGGCATCGGGTGGGTGCACGAAACCATCCTGTTGTAGTCACCGATTAAACTGCGGAATTCCCGTCACGGAATCCAACCTCGGAGCAGATGGGAGGGCCTGAGAGGCACAGAGTACGAGGAGCGCCGGTTCTTCGGCAACCCGGTGGTGCAACGGCCACGGCATATGTCATTTGACTAAGTGCTAGGGGCCTTGGTGCCGTCACCCCTCGAGTCCTCCATCATATCCCATCTTGGCACCCCCCTTGTGTCGCATGTTGTTAGTGTGCAAGTTGCAGAGTCGCGGCTAGTGCAGGTTCACTTTGGACGGGGTCACAGAGTTTTGTTGACACAGCTTGAACTTGCATCGGCTTTCCTTGCAGTGTCTGCAAGGGGAAAGGGGTTGAATGGCCTCCTTTTCGCGACCTGTCCGGATGCCCAATGGCAGGGCGCGGGAGTGAGGACCGGAGTGAGGAACCGGGTATACCCAAGTTGGCTTTCTGTCTCAAATCTCGAGCCCGTCTCTGTCGCGCAGGAAATGGGTTGTCGTCTCCTCAATTACCCCTTGTCGCTCTCCGCGTGTTTCTCGTTCCTTTTTTCAAAACAGTGACAGTGGGGGAGAGATTTGGAGAGACAGGGCGTCTCAGCAGAAATCGAGAAATCGACAGAGAAAGCCGGCACGTGTGGCCCTGGTGTAGTGCTTGCGCAGATCAACGTCGTCCCAAACCCACTTCGAAGAATGCAGCCAAGTTCGGACTAGGCGTGGCGCAGCGACCCATGAGGCCTTCATAATAGGATATGATTGGCCAGTTTACGCTTGGCGGTGAAAAGTGGCAGTATAGGCCCCCTTGTCCCCGCGTTGGCTCTTTCTCTTTCTGGCGTTGCCCTGCTATCTATCCTGTTGCGACATTGTGTGGGGAAAAAGCCAAAAGGTAAAATCCAAAAAAAGAAGCGAGAGCCCCAGAGGGGGGGCGGTGCAACCTTGGTCCTGGGTCCTGTGGAACTGCCACCAAACAGCCTCCGAGCCTCTCCCCTCAAAGCCCTCCCCTGGCAGCAGCCTGCCCACCCGCACGAAATGTGATGCCGCGCTGCTTCCCATCCCAGTGGGAGCGAAAACCGGCCTGTGGACGCTCTAAGTGGTCGGTCCCGTCCCGTCAAACCCCTCCCTTCCGGGGAGCGGTACGAGCCTTGATTATTGAGTGTTCAATAGTAATAGCAACTATAGGGCCATCTCGACCAACTGAGACTGGTTCAACGAGATTACGAGGAATTTATGTGGGCATGTACTTGCTGCAGTATCTACATACATGCTCGAGGTACCGCTGTCCGATAAAGCGCTCTCGGTGTGAGGAGCACAGTAGCGTCGTCGGTATTCCTCACGGACATGCAGTTCCTCCCACACATAGCGATCCATGGATGGCACTCGCTATGCGCCATTCGGCTCCCTCCGCCTGGACTCCGCAAATGAGGTGTGATGGCGTTGAGTTCCCAAAAGCTACAATCCACTTGCTCTGGTATTACAGCAGACTATTAGGGCGCTATTACTCCGCGGGGGATAGGTAGTTAGGTGCTAAATTCCATCGATACCATTGGTACTCCGTCAGTACTACTAGACTGCAGATCGGCTGTAACTTCCACCAGCAATGCCACTGTGGCATGCACCATCATGCCCAGCACCTAGACAAGAAAAATGACGAAGTGACTCCCAGAGTTGGGCCCGAGGCCCGGCTTGGATCTCAAAAGTCAATTTCCTCTCTGGGGGCAGGTATTTTGACAGGATCGAGAATATGTGTGACCTAGTTGCAGTGTCATATTGACAGAATAATGGCACCCGGCGGTCTCGGCATGACAGCAGCTCACGGTTGCCTACCATAAAAAATCCCGATACAAAGGGCCGCGGGATGCCATGCTTCGGAACCGCAGATAGGCGGGTGCGCCTTGATCGGTTGGGCAATTCATTTCCATTCGGTGACTGGTGCAGTCGATGTGCCGGGAGGCAGGCTCCCAGCTTTCAAACTCGGCTAGGACTCGAAATAACACTTGGATATTGTCCTATCCGTGCGGCCGCCTTATCCCTCTGCTGTGTACTAGTGTACAGTCCGTGCGGCTGCCGCATTGGACCGCAACCGATCAATCCTTTTTTTTTTTTTTTTTTTTTTTGGCCGACCTCGTCAACGTCGTCATCGATGCTATTGTCAGGCTGGAGAAGTAAACAGGTTGGAGATATCACTTCTACTATTTTTGCGCCAAGAATCCCCGCCGCCTGCTGGTCCAGCCACCACCTCTTCCCAATCGAAGGGTTCCGTGGCGGGCTGGGAAGGCGGGCAGCGGCGGAGATGCAACCACACATGCGACTGTAGCGTCGCGGTTGGAGGGATGTCGAGCAGGATGGATGTATGTCGCTGCTGCGTGTTGTCGGACAGCGTCATTATCCAACCAATCACCAGGCCCGGGCGGCCGAGTCTCCATCGCCCCGGGCTTGTGGTTTGCATGACACAAAGGATCCGGGATGCAGACCGCTTGGCCGTTCGAGAGCACAAGGGGGGATAGCAGCAGCAGCAGCAGCAGTGAGATGGGTGCGGTGAAGGTGCGTTCAGCCCTATGAGGACAACCGCTCGCTGTTGTGTGAGCCCGCGACTTCTTGACAGGTCAAAAGAGTCGATTTCTGATGCACACTCTGATTTTGGCTGGCTGATATTGCAGTCTATCGCTCGTCGGCATGGTGTGAGTGGCCCGCCCCCGCGCACCTCTTGCCAATCCGCGGGCTCGACAGCAGCCGGATTCATCGCCACCTCCACCACTTCCACTGGACATGTAGCCCTACGGCCTCGAAAAATACACTAGCGCACGGTCAACATGCATCGAATGTTCAAGATGGCGAGGATAGGTTGCTCATGAGACTAGGAGGTTGCCATTGACACGTCAGACAAGTCACAGGAGGAGAAAGGTCCGCGGTGGGTATTGCATAGACACCGCCTGGTCTCTTCGGCAGTCTATCGAGGCGAGAGCAGGCACTCCATAGCCCGGATCAAGCGACTGCACTGCCGAAAGCACGCTTGGCCACGCCAGCCCGCCCGATGCGCGGTCGAGCTTGAGCGTTTGGGCTCGGCGCCGCAACCGGTCGTCGTTGTGCAGTCACTAGTTGGATGCAGTCATCCGGTAATTTAGCGACCGTTGTGAACCCTGCGATCCTGGGTGGTTTCGACTTCATGCGACTGCGTTGAAGAGTTCTGATTGGACAAGGATCGAACTTCGGCGCTGTGCGAAATAGGGGAGTGGCTTGTTTTCATCCCGGACTCGGAACGTGAGAAACCCTGCACGTAGCGAGATGCTCAAAATGCCGAAAAGCTTCGGCAGTGTGACAAGAACACCAACTGGCAAACTCTGATCGATTGACGGCACTGACAGAACAACCCCTCGGATGGGTTGTTTCTGCCATGTCCCCGCGGATGTATTTAGGAGGTAATCGCAGAGCCGCAGTCACGCGGCAAGAGAAACGTTGCGCAGACAGACGGCTGTTGATTGTTGAGCGAGCGAAGATGGAGATTCGAAAGGTCAACAGGTGAATAAGTTCTGCGAAAGCCGCCAGCCCACCTCTGCGGGGAATTGAACAGGAACCCGGCGCTGGTTGATAAGACAGGAAGGAACTCATAGGTTAGGACCACGCGCCGCCAAAGGTCGTTGTTGGCAAAGCGAGCAAGTTTCTTAGTTGAGTAACCTGGAAGCATTTCTTCTTGGTTGGGATGTGGAATTTGGTTTGTGGTCTTCCCCTGACGGTTGACATCCCGCGCTGCCGTCGCCATCAAATTTCCAGGAAGACTGACCAAGGAAACGCCGCACGGTTGCAGGCGGAACTTTTGTCAATGTCGCGGACGAGGGCCTACGATTCCGGAAGGAATCACGCTTTGCCCTAGGCGAGGAGAACATGTCTGGGGACACGGTTTAGATTTCCTAATGTGCACATAAAAATCGCTTTTTGTCTGAAACTTGCCAAGGAGAGAAGCGCAAGGTGACTCCTCCTCGAGGTTCCCTTGACCTCACTCCCCCTACGCCATAGCAGCGGCAGCTTTTGTCAGATACCAAATATCCCTAAGAGCATGTGCCGATAAACATTACGGCATCATCCTCTAGGCCATGGGCGGAGAGTGCTTTTCCAAGCCCAGGTGTGGCTCATGATGCGACTCTGCTCGATCTAGAGATAGGCAGGCATAGGGCTGAGTCCATGCACCAAGTGCTGCTCCGTGCCCTGTATCCGTACCTCTCTTGGTCAAACCTAAGACGAGCACAAGGTAAGGTACCTAGGTTAGGTAATCGCTTGGCTCTCTGAAAGTGTACATTGCTGCCCCCCGGTGGTACTTCCGAGCTCGAGTAGCACGTAAGGATTGCAGGTGATCACCGCCAGCCCATGTCACCGTGTTGCGCGATTCCCTGGCTGCCAAACACCGCTCAACTCACCACCTGGTAGGTAGGTTGGTAGGCCGTCGCTGCCTCGCTGACAAGCAAGGCATGGTCGTCCTAGCAGCGCATCATCGCAACCCTACCCTTGCTTCATTATGGCTTGGTGTCTTTCCCACGGAATCCAGTGCAACGGTAGCTCGGTTTGCCTGCAAGTATGGCACTGACAGCTGGCACTCACAGACGCTGGACTTTTTTGCAATCTCTCACAAAAGATGATAGGGTTGGCTGCCGATTGTGCCCAGACCCCAGGTGCAACTCCAAATCCGGTTTGGGCAATCAGTGCGACAGGCCGCAGAACAGACTGGTAGCAGGCCGGATGGGTTTTGAAACTCCGAATGCTCTCTTGCCTTTCAAGACTTCCGTCGCAAGTCGCAACCGACGAGCGAGCGAAATGGGAGATAATAGCCTCCTGGCAAAATTTCTCTATACAAAAAAAGAAATCGGCGCCGTCACGGTTGCGATCGCGGTCTGGAATCTCCACTGATTCCGAGGCCAATGCAGGATGTGAACCGTTGCAAAGGCTCCCCACCGGCTGGCGTTCAGGACAAGGCAGATTCCCACTCCTCCCGGCAGCCAGCCGCGCCACCGAGCAAGCCATCAACGCCATTGTGGGCTCAATGGATGGCTCGGGCAAGCCATACAGCATCGTTGGAAAGGCCAGCAAGCGCAGATTGGCCAGCACGCGCCTGTGCCTGTTGGTTTACCGAGAGCGGAGGTCGCCAAGACGGCCTCCCCGAGCCAGGCGGATCTTGTGTGGGGTGTCCTGGACGGCCCCCTCGATCAGGTACCGAGTGAACCAGAAGCGTGCGCTCACGCTGCGGCAGTATGGCCGTCACCACCAAAGAATCAAGCAGTCGGACCACCACACGAGTCCTTAGGGGCCATGTACGGGGCATGTCTGCACACCTCAACAAACCAACTGCTGCCAATACTGAATGGCACATCTACCCAAAGTAGCAAGTGTTTTCGGGAGCCAACACAACAGCAATTTTGAAGCTCGTAATGGGCCATGTTAAAGAGCTGCTCTAAACCATGGTAGTACCTAGGGCTTCGAGAAGGGACTTCTTTTGCATGAGTCTGCAAGGCAAAATGCAGGTGAGCGTCCATACCCTGGATGATCCCTCCCGATTGACCAACGCCAGTCTCAACAATAATCAGCTCGGTCAAACAAATGAGTGCGAAGCACGGAAGTAACTCCCCAATTGTGCTGATGGGAAGAATGTCATGTAACCCCTTCGTCGCAACAACATAATCACACATCCTTCAAGCTTCACTGCGTACATATATTGTACACCTAGGAGGTGTAGGGGGGGTAGTGTTTCGTTACATGTAAGCGTGCATCGCTATCTAGTTTGCGTTACCGTCACGTCTACGGGCAGATAGGCAACGAGGTCTGAGATTGTAACTTTCATCCGGGCCAGTGTGCATTGTCGGCAAACCAATGACCGCCACGAGGATTGGAGACACTGTATCGTTCATGAAGGCTTTCACATCATCCTGACCAAGCCACAGGGCCACCAGGTCAGAATGTCTTGTAGTGTAATGTTAGTGAATGGGCCCATTCCACCCCGCTGGCGCATTTTCCCAAACACGTGTTTCCAGTGGGACCCGGGATAAGCGCCGAGGAGCCTCGTTGCTTGAGAAAGCCACCAGCTCCCCGGAGAGTCCACAGGTAGGAAAGCAGAGCCTCAATCATTGTCCCTGCAAAGGGATAGGGGCCATGGAGACACGAAAACATTGTTGTATGAGTTGTGTGGAGAGAGAAACGAGGTTAGAGAGAACTGCCGCCGATCTCCAAACATTCGGCCTAGGTCCTACCTCACGGAGCACACCCCTACAGGGGCTTCCGGGCGAGAAATGAATTGACTTGGACCAAAGCAGAAAACTTAGACGAGAAGCGATAACCTGCCCCACACAAATCTAAGCCCGGTGAGGAATAGTGGACGCCATCTGTTCCGAGCACAGGCCCCTGTTAGAAGCACGGTCCAAGGGTGCCAGAACCCCTGCCGGGGATCTTCCCGTCATTGGGTGCGCGCCAAGAGTGGGCGTCTCTTCGGTTTCAACCCCTGCGGCCAACAAGACCCGTCACGGCTTTTTCTTTGGCGCCACCATGAAAAGCCCACATCGCAAGGTCGGACACTTTGTTCCTACCCCATGATCCAAACCAACGATGTTACCACGCGATAGAAGTCGGCAAACAGCAAACAGCGAAGACAGACGTTGATGAGCGAAGCTGTGTGTGTGCACCGTCTCATTGGGCAGTAAGCGACCATATCGGTGGTTGAGCGTTCTAAGTTTAACCTCCCGTTCCTTTGGCAATATATATGCCCAAAGAAGCTAGCGGGATCGAGCCCCGGACGAGTTACACTATACCTTTGCGATAGGGAAGTTTTATCAATATATTCGATGATATGTGACATGGATATTAGCGAGAGTTGCATCCATGCAGTGCATAGATAGCCCTAGAAGCTCCGCTATCCAATTCATCCAGTCTGTTGAGAGCAACTTTGAGCCGCATCTCCAAAACGTTCCCAGGGGGGCATGAGAGGCCCGTGACCACAGCACGCAAAGCATGAGCGGAATATGCCGTGAATTCTTACACTATCGCCAGCTCCTGCATTTGTGAAATTGGCATCGCGCATTTGCGCCTCCGAAGCCTAGACCTGCTGGGCGTTTCAATCCACGTGAAGGTCTAGCCAGAGCCCCGATCAGAGAAGGGGTGCATGTATCCGTAGAACTCTGAATACTACGGAGTACTTTGGTATGTATACCAGAAAAAGCAATGACAAGCGTGGGAGAAGCGAGGCCGAGGAAACCGTCTCCTCCATGTTAGGGGAACACCCCCCCCCCCCCCCCTTGCAGGGGACTGACTCCCTTGGCTATACACACCCTTCAACCCTCAAAATTTCCTGTCAGATCGATCAGTGGCTTTCTTTGCTCTCCCCATGGTCGAACCATCAAAGACCGGCACATCATTTTGCGTGAGGAGCTTTAAGCCAACGCGGGGAGTCGTGGCGCATGAGGGGAGCGAAGAGGCGCAGTCTGCCAGCGTGGCAGCCCTCTCTTCCCGATTAGTCAATGATCTCAAAATCTATTCGTAGAGCCCACGTGCTCATATTAGCTGTGATATGGGCAAGTAGTGGACAGGAGCGAGAGTAGCAATGTTGATGAAAGTTCGTATTTGACAAGCTTCATTCGTTCTCACGTTCTCATACACCGCCTGCGAGTCGACACACAATAAGTCTAGTTCTCTTGCGTCGAGACGACGAGACCAGTAGCATCTTCGGTTCGCGACAAGCGCTCGATCGCGATTCGGTTCTGTGTCCCCTCGCGCCAGTTGATAGCAAGCGATACTAGACATAGCACTAGCCAATCACGGAAGCTCAAGCTGCTGCCGCTCCCACGGTACTAGCAATGTCCTAACTCAAACGTCCTGACCGCATTTCCATTCCTAGATGTTCGTCACACGCATCATGGGATGGTGACGTTGCGACAGGTGCGCCGCTTGTCAAGCGGGTTGATTTTGACACAACTCGCCAATGCAACAACAATTTCGCTTTTGCCTCGACGGGGGGAGATGCAATGCAGCGGTTCCCCGTCTCCCTGTCGCCCCATCGCCGACCCGCACCACTGGAAGTCCCACCCGCGGAGGCAGGTTGCAGCACCTCATCTGCTTGGTACCTTTGCTATGTGCCGCATCTGAGAATGGAGGGACCTGACATCGAAGGGCAGCAGCATGTCAAAAGATTTAGGCATGTACGTACACCTCCCGCTGTCCCACCACAGTACGAGGAGACATCGCCGCTCACTTCACCTGGACCAGGATCCCCCCCCCAAATTCCCCTCACTGCCCGCCTTCCCCCGCCGCCCCGTGTCTCTAAGACGCTGGGACGGGAACGACCAAAAGGGAGCCCGTTGTGTGGGTGTGGTGTTCGCACGGAGTTTGTCCCGCAGCTGCTCTCTGCCCTGGACAGTCCTGCCCTCCTCGCCCCGGGACCTGATTGAGGCAGTGAAATTATTACACTAACCAATGTAACTTCACATTCCTATATTTGGATACTCTTTTTCACCTCCAACCTTTGTGTTCCTGGTGACGAGAAGGCGACTGCAAGGGTCCGTCAATCAATCAGTTGACAATCCAGAATTTGCAGGACCTGACTGGGTCGACTCGATTTACGGTTCCATCCAGCAACGGGATCGAGACGCGCCGCGATGAACAAGAAACCCCTACCGTCGCGGTGCTGCGGGGGGAATAATTATTGAAGCCCCTCGCGGACCGTCAAATGGACCTTCGACGATTGCCCACTCCCAGCAACCCTCTCAATCCTCCACAGCAGCCAGCATGCAATATGTACTTTGCACGCAATCATTCCGCCTTTTTTTTTTTTTTTTTATGTAGCTTGATCGGCTTTCCGCTGTGACATTGATGCGGATGGAGCAAAAGTGTTCCAGGCTCAGGCTCGCGCCCTCTGGTAAGGTCAAGCAACGGGGGTGTTGCAGATGGCTACTCATGGTCCCCATCCCGTCGTCCCGCCCGCCGCCCGCCGCCAACAGGATAACAAGGACGGGCTCTCACCCCTTTTAGGGAAGAATGGGGTGGGGAAGGCTGGCTGGTGGGGCATCATCCAAACACCACACCTCTCACCTCACCACGCTTGTCAACGCGGATCATATCATGCTGGTTGTTATAGGGCTGCTCCAAGCCCGCCTTTGCATGGTCCCAAGACCCGAACTCATTGGGCAGTTCCCACAACAACCCCCTCCCTGCCGATAAGCCATCGCAAGCTCTCCTGGATTCCCAAGAGGGGCGGTCAATACTTCTGGTTGATACTTCTAGTTGTGTCCGTGGCTCTGAAAATGCGAACGGCAGGCGTGGGTCACTGGGGAGGGCCAACACTAAGCCCTGGAGCCCTGGCGCCCTGGGAGTTACTGCCCCCCTGAACGCCTCCATCCGCCGGTCTGTCTGGGCAGTGTATCGACTCCTTAGCCAGGGCAAGAAACCCTCATCATGGTGATTCCAGACTGTTCTAGACACGGCACAATGGTGAGTAAGGAAGCATCAGGGTTTTTCTTTCTTTCTTTCTTTCTTTCCATCTTCGCTTGCTGCTGCCGATTTGGATAGTAAAATCATCATCATGTTAATAATGCGCATGCTGCATATGCACTTCGTCACAAGTCACCAATAATCTACATTCACTACATAAAAACTCTGCGCAAACAATCTACAACTAAAGGGCGGAGAGAGGTGTTTGGTTCTTGGAAAAGGAGGCGTCTAGGTCACGCTGTTGTCTGGGACCCTCTTCTCTCTTGTCTTGTCTCTGGCTGCAAATGCAGTCAGTGCTCGATCTGGGCCGCGCAGTCTCAACGATTGGGCGCGCTGCCTTCGTATTTGCTGCATGTCTTAAATGTCTCCCCCTTCCGTGCCCCTTTCACATGGTACGTACTCCGTACTGGCAGCGCACTAAACACTCTCATGAGACGTTTCGGTTGATGACTCTATCTCGCTGCGTGCGCGACGGCAGACGCACGCTACCGGGTCTATCTCATTTGGTTCCCGCTTCTTGGGAGGGAAAGGAGAAAAAAAGGAGAGACAGGAATAGACAGTCCCGAGATCGACAGAGCCCAATGGCAGCACAGCATCGGCTGGGTCACGGCGAGAGAGAGAGAGAGACAGGCCCTCCTTGGTTCCGCGACTTGCTCTTCACGTGTCCATTTGCACGGTGCGCTCACACACACGTATTCCAGGGATCCCAGTTGCGATGGCTTCAAAACACACCATGCAAAATTCCCTGCATCCGGGATTTGGGACGGCACCGACATGGAGGTGGGGAGGATAGAACATGTACATGGAGGAACATGTTGGTGATGACGGCAATTAGCTCATCAGTTAATATCAGGCCCCGCCATGCCGTGGATCTCGTCCCCCATCCTCGCCCGTAACTTTTTGTATTCTGGGTCGCTGTTTCGCCCGACCCCCAAGTGGCGACATGGAAGCTGCCGCGGGGTGATCCCATCACCCATTGCATTCCATATTGGGTGGAGGGATCATTTCATCGTTTATTGCTTAAAGAATTGAGATGAGGTAGTATTTGGGCGCTATTCTTGCGCTCCGATTCCCAGTCGCGACTTCCATGTCGCGCGGACCCAGGTCCTAGGCCAAGAGGCCCGAGGTTACAATCAAAGATTGAGCAACGACCGGGACCTGTAAAGTGTTATGCCTGCAGGGAAAGGGGGGGGGGGGGGGGGGGGGCCACTCCCAGTAGGATGGTTCGGGATCTCCAGTGCCACCACAACAGCAAACAGCCAACAACAGCAAGCCCACAGCAGCGGCGCGCGCCAGCGGCCCCGGGCGGTTGACACAGTATCACGGTATTCACATCCCCGTCACGCCACCTCATCCCATCTCTTTTCATTTTTCATCTGGTCTAGATCCATGACGATGCGACAAGTGGTAGCAAGGCCAGGATAGGAAAGGACTTCGCATCCCCACCGCCGCCGAGGCGGCGGGTTGAGGTAGCATGCGGCGAAGACAAGTCAATCAATCAATGACCACATCGCGTCACGTCATACCGCGAGGGATCAAGTGAAGGGATGGTTCGGATCCGTGGAAATGGAACCTCTCACAAACTTCCCCCCGACAGGTGTATTTTTTTCTTCTTCTTCGGGCCCTACTGCAGAAACCCGTCGGGGTTTTGCGTCTGCCTATGTCATATTGACGGCCGAGCCACTTGCCTGATTGATCCAGGGACAATACGGCGGAACAATGCCCGATGCCTGCGATATGTTGAAGGCATATCTAGATTTATCTCTAGCCTCAGCGGCAGTTGGCAGTCGATATAAGTCATTCAGCTTGGGGTGATCGCCGACTAGACCCATGCGTCCCATGCCATGGTCTCATCAGATCGAAGATCCCAAAGGCACCTGCCGTATTCGTAAACTGGCAAAATCTGGGAAAATCTGGGAAAATCTGGGCGTCGATCACCCACAGCCTTGACCGTTCCCGGGGATCTGGACGAGCGCTTTCCTCCTTCCTAGTCGAGATAGCGCAGAGAATAGCGCAGAGAATAGCGCAGCTTGTCCAAAGGCTATTTTTTGTTTTGCGGCTTGCCGCATCTCGTGGGATTTCAGATTTCAAAGACGACAACCGCCAGCCAAGCTCGTGCCCAGCCCGTTTTTCCCGACAGGCCGGTTACCACGATGATCCGTGATCCCAACGCCTGCCTCCTCCTCACTTCCTTTCGAGCTAGGAACACCGGAGCGCGTACGCTGAACCACTGCTTGAACCTGCAGCCGGGACGAGGAACGGAGGCGGGCGAGTGGGCTGGGGTGAAAAGAACGCGCAAACGAGCGGAAATCTCCGTTGCAAATGCCACTCTGTCCGCCTATTTCTTCCCAAGGCGTGCTAGCTCCAGCTATCATTCGACATAACACCACTCCCCCAGCATTCCCACCTCCCGCCAACGTGGCAGCGCGACGGGCGCTCGGGGCGCTGGGACGGGGGCCCTCCCTCACATCCCATCGACCGGAGGCTGGCTGGAATCCAGCAAGAGATTTTGACGCCCGCTCCCCCCAAATGGAAAGGGGGCCCTGGCAAAACGAGCGTGCGTCCCCTGCAACCATCATGGTGGTCATGGATGACATGCTGGCCCTGGCTTCTTCTGGGTTTCTCACGCGCGCGGGCGCGGGGTCTAGAACTCATGATGAACCAAGTACGGAGTATGCATACGGAGAAAATTGCCAAACCGTGGAGGGGGAGCCCTTGTGCCTTGCCTCTTCCGCCCCTGAAGTCCTCCCGCATGTTGGGGAAAGTACCTTATGAAATCAGGAACCTCAGCGTGTAAATCCATGTGATATGTGTTGCAGCTACATTGCTGCAGTGGGAACTGCGCTCTACTTCCTCCCGTTTCATTGCACCTAGCGGAAAATGCCGAAGTCTGGACCTCAGCCCCCCTGCTCCCCCCCCCCCCCCCCCCCCCCAGCCTTGACCCGTCCCCCTCCCCCTCTGGTGGGTCTCGACCCAAGCCATCCTGTGCGCGTGCTTTCCCATCCATCCTTGCCTCGTCTTTGCCTTGCCGGCCCGGGGGTTGACGGCATCCGAGATGAGATGTTGGCTGCGGCAAGGTCGCCGACCGCTCTTTTTTGTCACTTGTGTCCCCCGTTTCGCCCTGCTCCTCCCCCTTCACCCGCCTCCTGCGTCGGGCCAAGTATCGCCGGATCGACGCCGAATCGGCCGATTCTACGGATTCATGTTTGGGAGGCACATTTCTCTCGCCTGGCTCGCGCCGGCCATTGCATGCTGTGTACCCACCGAACGAGGTAAGGTACATATACACAAATGTCACGCCAGAGCAAATGCCCCTTACCTGTTTCGGTCGTGCAGTGTGGCAAATCAAATTCCACACCTGGAGAATGTGGGTGCCCGCGAGCCTGTCTTCACCGCATGGCCGCGTCCCCTTGCGCAAGACCTGGTGCTTGAGCCGAAACCCGTTCCTACCCGAGCCGGGGCTAGCAATTGGAATTGGCTCTTGGCTGTGATCTTCTCAGCAGCAGTTTTGTTTCTTTGCTTTGATTTGATAAAATGTAGTAAGCATTGAAGTGTGAGATGTTGACCGGTTCGCCGGAGAGAACCCTTGAATCAGAGCACGCCAAAACGTGTCTGTAGCTCAGTCCCCCATCCGGGAACCCCATGGAATTGATACTCCAAATGCACCTTGAACAAATACATCTTCCTCTGACAGCAAGTGTATGATGGGAGATGCCGAAGTCACAACTATGCATTTGTGAGGAGACTCTATATTGTTGCGTGACGAGAGTCACGATTTGGTATTTCGGATGAGGGAAACTACTCTACCCACATTAACTAGTCTGGTACGACTTAAAGCTTCGAGCAATATAAAGACCGTGAGTCTCTTGTTCATCTCTCTTCGCGGAACCGTTTCTCTTGTGATAAGTTTATCTTACCTCGATCCTGCCTTGGGCACCTAGACAATCATAACGTGCTTGTCTAATGGCTGGTTTCCATAAAGCCAATACACCGGGATGGCTAGTGCCCACACCGGAACCAACATACGGTTCCGGCCCTGACAGCTACAGATGGAGGCAAACACCGGAAATCAAGAGTTGTCTCCATACAATTTACCACATTGTCTACGGTTTTCAAGCTAGTCCAATGTACGTACATTGGTGTGAGGACCATTAACAGCCAAACAGGAGGGATAATTTGCATACCGGAGGTGATTGAATGACAACTCTCTCTTTGTGAGAAGTCCATCATACGTCAAGACATGGACTAGGAAGTGATCGTAACCCGATAAGAGTCAAGTCTGGTCTGAATCACACTTTCGACACGTATAGCATCAAGTTGGATAAGCTCGCGGTGCTAGATCGTGCCGAGATGATACATCGCCGTATAACATGTAATGCTGTTAGGTGTCATACAATGGTAGTCGTGGTAGCTGGCATCAACACCAGTATGACGACAGAGGAAGGGCGACAACTGCCTCTAAACGTAGAGAACTACCTAACTATTTGTTACAATGTTACCAAGTTCCCAAGATCTGTCTCTGTGGCAACGCGTCCTCGAGCGAAACATTCAACAGATAGGCATGTGTCACTGTATAGTAAGTAGGATGCCTTGAACATCGCCACAATCTAATATCTAACAGTGCTATGCATGACATTACGAATCACTTGATGATACTGTCCAACAGTTCAAGCAGACATGGCTCTGGTGAGTATCCACCGTGGCCTCCACGGTGTGGAATGCAGGCTCATGTTCAGAAGCAATAATTATACACGAAATGTAAATTAAACGTCTGCCATTAGGGGGAATGTCATTCCATTTGACGCTGCTAAATATAGCGTTTCTATCTATATCTCTAGTGCCTACAACACCCACTCGAGGAAGACTGGGTGTGAACGAGGTCGCCCTGGGCAATCAAGTTTGGGGGTATCTGAAGAACGTGTGAAACAAACTTGCCATTCTCCAACCAAACCGCAACCCAAAAGCCTGGGTCGAATCCTCGGATGTTGTCCTGGACAGATCGTTGGGCCTCAACTTGTGATCGCCCGAGATGCCCGAGTGACGGGCAGCGATTGATCATGCCAATCCAACCGTTACTTTTTATCTCACATATGCTGCCACAAGCAAATCCCCTTAACGCCATTCGCCTCTCCAGACTCACGCAAAGCCATCCCAGCCAGTTGAACACCGAGTAATGTGAGAATGCCCCTATCCCGAGCAACAAGCGACACCACGATCAAGCCCCCGTCACTCAGCTCTCAACGTACTCCTTCTGGAGGTAGACGCACGAGACCATGGCGTGGTCGCGCTCGTACGGCTCTGTGACTGGTGTTAGTGTGCCTGGGGGGAGAACACGTGGTGGAGGGGTTGAACTGACCTAGAGTAAGCTGCTCCTTGGGGAAGAACTTGTCCTCGCGAAGCTTCTGGACTTCGCTGGCGAATACTTGCTCAGGGGGGGCTGTGCTGTCAATGCAGCTTGCCTTGATGGAGATCAAGAGACCACCACCCTGCTTCAGGAAAAGTTTCGCGTTGATACCGACAATACGAGCCTGATCGGGCTGGGCAACATCTGCGAAGATGACATCTACCATGGGGCTACAGGGAGTTAGCAAAACCCCAACGCTAGTGGTATCGCACAGGATAACCTACAGGAGCATTCTGTACGCCATCGGCTTACGGGCATCCTCGACGATACTGTTGATTGCAAGTCAGTCAAGTTCGTGCATGTCCGGTCAGGAAATAGCTTACGGGATAACGTTTGTTCTGCGGGTCGCCATGTTGATCAGATCTCTGCCGGAACGGTGGGAGAACTCGACAGCCTAACGGGTTGATATTAGCATTGCCAGAAATAAACAGGTCCACAGGGCTGAACCTACGAAGACGGCACCAGTAGGCCCGACAATATCGGCAACGTGGGATACGGATGTGCCTGAGGCAGCACCAAGGTAGAGGACCTTGGACCCGGGCTTCATGTAAATAGACTCGAGACCTCCGAGGATACCAGCAGCAAGCTTGGAGCGGAAAGGATTCCAGATCTGAACGGCCGAGGTAGTTAGCATCCTTGTTCCGAGCGGATGGAGGGGCAGGAACTGTGTAGTCGGCAGCACTTACGCGGTATTCGGTCTTTGTCGCGGCAGAGCCGTCCTCCTTGCTGGCGTTCTCAACCGAGATTCTCTTCTCGCCATAGACAGACTCGCCAGGGGCAAGGTTCTTGGTTGCGAGGAGATCCTCTTTTCCACCACGGGCGACGAAGACACCCTTATGACGATGGGGCTCGACGATGACCTTCTTGCCACCAGCGGCTCCAGCTGCACCACCACGACCGCCACCACGGGGGCTATATTCATGTTAGCGCGAGGATCAGCTTCGAAGGATTGGAAACTGCACATACGCTCCACGACCGCGAGGCGCACCGCGTCCACGACCACCACCACGATCGCCGAAACCACCGCGACCACCACGGTCACCGAAGCCACCTAGGGTGCATGATTAGCATTGTTCCATCGAAGGTAGAACATATTTTTAGAGGAGTTGTTGGAACCTTGCCGAGGAGAACCAGAGGCAGGGCCTGCACCCTCTAAAGCGACATAGTTGTTGCCGAGGGTGAAATGTGAATATGCTGCGGTGACTGTGACTTACCACGGCCACCTCCTCTGGCACCAAAGCCACCACGGTCACCACCTCCTCTGCCGCCGAAGCCACCGCGGAAGCCACCTCCGCCGCGACCACCGCCGCCTCTTCCGCCGCGTTCGAAACCCATGTCGAGTTTTGTTGTTGTTTAAAGGTTAAGATATCTGCTTCGCATGCAGGTATTTCGGCAACAGTGTGGCGTAGATAGGGAATTGTTGTTCGGAGACAATTGGTGCCGTTGCGCGACGCTCGCAAGATTCTCAAATTTCTCGAGAAGCTCGATGGAGCTGCGTGCAAAATTTCTTGATCTCCAGAAAAAATAGTGGGGCCCAAACCCACTTTCTGATTTTCTCGGCCGTCGATTGATCCGTCTGGAGCTCTCCTGCCACCAGGCCAATTGGGGGCCTTCTATCTAGGCTGTTTCGAGCCTTATCTGACCGCTTCCTCGATTTACGGCGTGGGTAGTTAGCAATGCTAACACCACCAATGAACTCCGAGCGCCTGCCAACAGACACCCACTTTCGCCTGAGGCAGAACTTTTCTCTCGCACAAGACCGTGCGTCCGATTGCCCACAGAGCCCTAATCGCGAAAATCGGATTTCGGCGCCAAAATTTAGAATCATCACCACTTCCGAACCTCACACCCAGTCGATTCCCATCTTTTGCCATCGACACCCAGCCAAGATGGTGAGTGACCCCTACGAACCCGAAAATAAAATGAATTGCATGATAGTCTACGAATTGGTGGCATTTTCTGCAGCTTTGGACGCGAGAATGGAGTTTGGAGGAAATGCCCACCAGCTTGCAGGGCCGTTTGCTGCTTGTCGCAAAAACAGCTGCTGACCGCAGTCTTCTCGATGTTTAGGTTCGGTACGCTGCAACTGAGATTGCCCCGGCAAAGTCGGCTCGCTCGCGCGGGTCGTACCTCCGCGTTTCCTTCAAGAACACCCGCGAGACCGCTCAGGCCATCAACGGCTGGAAGCTTCAGCGCGCCCAGAAGTTCCTCGAGAACGTTATGGAGAAGAAGGAGATCGTCCCCTTCCGCCGCTATGCCGGCGGCATTGGCCGCGCCGCTCAAGGTACGACTTGACATGGACGGGTTTACTTGTGGCCTCAGATTTGCTCTGGGGAGTTGGATGACGGATTACGATCCAGGAGCAACTTTGTCGAGGCAGGAACACAGGGGCTTGGAATCACATGCTGGGCTGTGCTGATCATGTTGGAATATAGGCAAGCAGTTCGGTGTCTCCCGCGCCCGCTGGCCCGTGAAGTCCGCCGAGTTCCTTCTCGGTCTCCTCAAGAACGCTGAGTCCAACGCCGACTCCAAGGGTCTTGACACCGGCAACCTTGTTGTCAAGCACATCCAGGTCAACCAGGCACCAAAGCAGCGCCGCCGGACATACCGTGCCCACGGTCGTGTATGTGCCTCCTCTGAGCATCGACTCTCTGGGGAACGGACATCCATACTAACATTCGTGTAGATCAACCCCTACATGTCGAACCCCTGCCACATCGAGCTTATCCTCACTGAGGCTGAGGAGTCTGTCCAAAAGGCGGAGGATGTCGAGGGTCGTGTTGCTCACCTGAGCTCCAGACAGCGTGGCGCCCGTATCCACCGCGCGATCACCGAGGCTTAGATTGGGCGGGTAGAGGACTTGGGTGGGAATTATTTTGGCTGAGGGCTTGACTTTCTTCCGGAACGGTGTACGCGAGCATGGCATTTTTCGGGTCAAGGCTACGACTCCACAGAAAAGGGGTCGGTCATGAACACTCAATAAAAGGATCATTGAGAACATGAACTGGAGAGCCCGGTTGGGGTATCAAAATAGGTGCAAACCTTTGTCTATATGTTTGAGCACCATCTCAAACTAGCGAGCACTCCGAAGGGATATAGGTGTCTCAGAGTTTTCGGTGAGGGAGCAACCGGCTGCTTTGCTGCTTCGTTCCAGCTCCATGCTTTACTGAGATGCAATCCCTCGGAGGCCCAGCTAAGTAGGTAGGATGCAATGATGGCGGTCTTCCGCCTGTTCTTCCCGAACAGTGGAAAGCTATCATCCTGATGTGACCGAACTGCCTTGAAACCTTGGTGATTGTGGCCGCCACCAATAACAAATCCGCTGTCGAATGTGTGTGTTCAAGATATCCCTCTCTCTGAACAAGGCAAAAGAGGAGGCTCTCGTCAATCAGCCATACACCCCAGGTCATGCAAAACGCAACGCCTTGTAGACAAGACCTTGCCCCCCAATATCTATTCTATTGGTACACCACAGCCACAATACCTCGCACGCTCGAAACAAACCTGGTCATATATATATGCAGAGTGAGCGCGATACACTGCCATTTGCTCTTTTTTTCTTCCGCTTTGCCCAAAGACCCACGAGAAACTCAAACACGCTTTACCCCTCCATCTCAACATCTTCCCCCCCACCGCCTCCGGCGGCAGTGCCCTTCTTACGCTCCTCTATCCTCTTCTTCATCTTGTCCTTGGCCTGGTCGACCCACTTGTTATAGGCGGCGTCACCGCCCTCTTTGAGCTTGGTGGCCACCACACCCTTGAGCACCTCGCCGGCGAAGCCGACAAAGTTGTGGCGGCGTAGCGCATTCTCGAATTGCCAGTCGCGGCGCTTGCGCTCCTCGCGCGCCAGCAGCTCGACGTCGCCGAGCTCGCGGGCGCGGATGCGCAGGTCGCGCGTCATGGCTAGCAGGTTGAAGCGGATCTCGGTAGTGTCGTAGCGGGCGATGCGGCGCTGCAGCACCTCCATAACCTTAGCGGGGAACTCGCCGGGCAGGCAGGCGCCATGGCTGATGGGGGCGGGCTGCAGGCCGTCGAGCTCGTACAGGATGCCGTTGACGGGGGTGTAGGCAATGAAGTGGAAGGCCTCGTCGTCGTCGCTGGCCTGGCGCTGTGTCTCGTCGACAAAGGGGCTGCTCTTGGCGAAGCTGTTGTGCACATCACGGATCAGCTCCGAGTTGGAGAGGGCCTCGCCTCGGAACTCGGGCGGCAGCACCATGGTGAACTCGCGGAAGTCGCGCAAGCTCTCGCCCACGTCGACGTAGCCCGCCTCGGCCCCCTCGGCTGCGCCAGGGTCGGTCTTGTTGAGAAGCACACTTAGTAGCGCCTGGGTGCCGCACGCGTTCTGGATCGTCTGCGCTGCGAAGAAGAGGTTCTCAGAGGCGTCGTTGTCGAAAGCGCCATCGAGCGGCTTCTCGCCCCGGTAGGGCGCATCAGTCGGGAACTTGAAGAGAAAGATGACGCCATACACAGGGTGCAGCTGCGCAAGGGCGTCCGCGTCGAGTGAGATCAGCTCCTCGAATTGCACATCCTTGACACCGAGATTATCGAGCAGGTAAGTGAAGACGCCCTAGAATTCGGACCCCCCTCCTCACGTCAGCAATCCAAGCCCTGTCTCCCAATTGCTTGGAGTAACCCATTGGTCTCCTTCCGAAGCTCTTCCAAGGCCATCCCCAGGGTGTCTCCACGTACCGCATCGGACTCAACTATGATTCGTTGGTTAGCTGTCTAGCTCGTTGGGGGCGTTCTGTGGAGGAGTTTTAGACCACTTACTGGTATTCCAACCGCCACTCATGATTCCGGACTACACACAGCGGTCGGACTGTGGGAAAATGTGAGCTTTGTGCGTTGCCTTCAATCTGTTGTCAAGTGCAGATTGAGAGAAGGCCGAGTGCCAAGGTTGTTGTATCGACGTTTGGGACAGTTGGCGATTTGGGTGAGGGCAGCGTTTTATAATCCCTAGAGCTTTGTGATATGTACCCTCACATTTAAGGTGTGAGATTCGGTGCGCAAAAGCAAACAGTAGGTGTCGGAATTTGGTGATGATGCACTCATGGGACGTTGGTGTCGCTTTTCGATAAGATAAGAACACGAGGAGCGAGCCTGTGAAGTGCCAGCTGCTGCCAGCTGCTTCCGGCTGTGGACCTTCCTCCAACCTCAATTGGTTACTTTCACATCAACATCAACGTCACTCGGCGTAAAAAATAAACGTGCTATTACATTTCATGGATATTCTCATTTCTGAGCTACCCTAAATAGAGACAAGGAAACCTATGACTAATTTCTGAATACATGCCGGGTTTTCCACTCCATTGCTACCTACAGTGCCGCATACCGCGGAGAGCCAACCACGGCTCATAGCAGAAAAAGGGGTAGTGGCGAAAAACCCAAGTAAGCCCAAGTCTATGAACAATAGAGACAGAGATGATGTGAACGAAATTGCCGTCAATATGACAGTCACAGCCGTGTCAAAATCCCATCATCATTCATCATTTTCGTTTCGTCCATGTCTACATCCCAACACTATCACCCAGAGAACCGTAGGGACCATATCCCGGCAAAGATCTTCCAAGACGGCCGAATTAGGAGGCTATAAGCTGCCACACTGCGCTGCTTTGAGATAGGACTCTTTCCCGCCTGTGCTTAGCGGGAACCCGTTTCGTGGAAATGTCGAGGGGATGAAGCCCTCTCTGATAGTTTCTCCTCGGCCGTCGACGGGATGGGAGAACGAGGGTGGAGGGAGCTGGTGCTGTCGGCACTAGATGGCAGGGGGAACCCGGGATTCTCCTTGATCTCCCGTGGGTCGTCCCAGCGCCGGCCTTTGCTGAAGAGTCGGAGGATCCATGGCTTCTCGCCGGCTGGCTTCCAGGTCCAATACTCCTTTTGTTCATACTCTTTCGGCATGATCGATCCGCCGGATAACTTGATTACCAGCCAGATTGCAGAATTCAGTGTAGTATACGTGAATAACCCGCTGTTCAAATTGTTAGCTTACTTGGGCCCAGATTTTGCAGCACGGGCACTCACGCAATAAGCCCATATGCAACACTGTAGCTGAACGGAATAAAGGTCAGCGTTACAAAAGAAGGTATCGCGTCGCCGATGTAAGCCCAGTTAACCCTCGTGACTTGGCGAATCATCAAACAGCCGACCTGAAGTCATATTATTAGCCAGGTGTTAATTGGAAAGGGGAATTGATGTTGTTACCAGAATAAGTGTGCTTCCAGTTGCCCAGGGAGGAATGGACGCAAAGATGGGAGCAAAGAAGAGAGAAATAAGGAAGCAAATTCCCGTGACAATTGCAGTAAGCCCAGTGCGCCCGCCCTCCGCGACTCCGGCGCCACTCTCGATGAAAGCAGTGACCGGCGAGGTCCCGAACAGAGATCCGATGGAGATACACACTGCATCGGTGCAGTACGCGATCGTCGAACGTGGGAAGTCGGTCTGGCCTTTTGGCACTCTGCCGCAAAAGCGCGCCATGGAATACAGTGTTGCGGTGCAGTCAATGATGTCGACATAGAGGAATGTGAAAAGGGCAATAGCAAAGCGGCCTGCAGAATCTCCAGACAAATCCCACTGCTGCTGTGCCAGGGTATGCTTGATAGGGTGGAATGCCACCACTTGTTTGAAGTACTCCCATCTCTGGTTTCCCTCGAGTGTGGTAGGGAAGTAGGTCATGGAGGTGTTCCGCCTGCTGGTAGTCAGCTAAAAATAACACTGCGGGGGAGGGGGTGGGGGATGTAGTAGAAGCAGTGTAATAGGAGGAGACACACGGCCAGGATAGAATTGAGACAAGTACGATGCCGATGACGATAGCCGACTTAACTCGAAAGGCCATAAGGAATGTCGTGAAGAGTCCGCCGCAAACAACACCGATCCACATCTATCAATACCTTGTAAGAAACAAACACCATCATCAAGAGCAAGGGGCAGCTTACCTTCGGATTTGTCATGACGCCACGCATGCACTCGCCAGTCGGCGAAAGATCCTCAGCAGGGCAACCTCCAATAGCCAACGGCGTGCTCACAGCGCCAGTGATGATGCCAATTCCCGAAGAATACGACATGCCGATGAGAGTCAGGAACAGGCCAATCCCCACGCCGCTTGCGATTTTGATGCTCGTGGGGATAATTTTGACGAGCCAGTGGCGCATACCAGTGATCGCAAGAATGACGAAAATCCATCCCTCAATGAAGACCGCCAGCAGAGCAAGCTTGTACGAAATAGAACCAGTACCTTTGATTCCAACGACCTGGTAGGTGAAATATGCGTTTAGGCCCATTCCTGGTCTTGATGGTTTTGATTGTGAGCAGGGTGAACATTGCCTCAAATAATCCTGGGTTTACTTACGCCAGCGCAACAGGAAGATTGGTCATGAGTCCGAAAAGAATACTGCCAAGGCCTGAAATAGCAGCAGTTGCCGTGATAAGGTCAAGCTTAACCTCTAGCTGGATTATCAACAAAACCTCCTAGTATTTTAGCAAAACTGGTACGACTGACCATTGTAGCAGATGTTCCAATGTTCATTGTTGGCGCAGTTTCCCTGCGTGTCGATGGGCTTCTCGCATAAACAGTCAAACCCGGTGTCGGCAAGAATCGATGACTGTCAATGGTCAGATTATTCACGGTGATGGCACGAGGAGATATGGCTCTGCTCACATTAACAGCGATGATGTAGGCCATGGTGGCAAACGTTGTCAGCCCAGCGCGAATCTCGGTTGAGAAGTTGGCATCTTTGATTTCGTCAGGCTGAGCCTCATCATATCAGCTACCGTCGGGTAGTGTTCCCAGGAGGCAAGCGATGGCCGGTCCATTGACAAAATTGTATTTGAGAGGCTGAGAGGTTGGGAGGAAGGCGACTTACATGGCCGGAGCCCTGGAGCCGGAATACACGCCCGAATGTTGACTTGTTCACCCTTTCATTGATGGAGCTGAGAAAATTGCTGATTTTATTCAGCTTTGTCTCGAAGAAAGACCATCGGTTGGCCGGAGGGTTGACCGTGGGGCCTCCATCCCCGCCGCCGATGGACTGCATCTCGATTTCATCACTGGGGGAGTTAGTGCCGACCATTGAGGCGGTGCTCTTATCGCCACAGGAAAGAGAGGGAGGGTTTCTAGATAACAAGGCGGAGATGAGCGATCTGGAAGGTGCTGTTCAACGGCGCATGGGTGAGGAAGGGGAAGAAGGGTAAGCTGCCGAAGGAATTGTCGGTTGCACCACCTCAAGAAAACGGGTGTGCGTTGCTGTGCAGAGGGATTGAAGTGCACCTGCCTCTTTGATTCGAAGTGGGTCGAGGTAGGCAGGTGCGAGAGAGCATCGGATGAGTCCCAGGGGTAGCCAGTCTGGTCGGTGGGCACACCTGAACGCGTTGGGAAGAAAAACAAGGCGTGGGGTTTTGAACCATGGGCAACTTAACGCCCGGCCATTGCAGTAATTCCCCCTTGTTAGTGCTACAGCGACAAGATATAAAGTGCGTTGGGGATACACGCGCTGCTGCCAACTTCACTGCCGTGGAGGACTTCTATGTTTGCGACGGTACTAAGGTACCGTTTGGAATTGCGGGAGCCTGCAATTAATAAGAAGCCAATGTGCTGTTCCACCTTCCTCACTGCGGCTAGAATTCACATGCCCAAGCGGCACCTCATTCAAAAGCTGCTACTGGTAGATCTGACAGATAGATACGTGAACATGGACGCAGAAGAGAGGTGAACCAATGGTAGCTGCGGCCGAGTGTTCGTTGGTGTGTACCTAGTAGGCTCATAAGTACACAAGTACATACTTCTTGAGCACCGTGACGAGGGTGAATGGTACTACCGCATACCATTACAGGAACAAGAGAAAGAGCCGATTGACGAGACGGAAAGAAAACACCAGCCGGGTCCTCGCCAGGGAAAAAAAACTGCCTTTCCCCGACGTTTATTACGAGGCGACGAGAGCGGCGAGCTATACTTGTCGGAAGCAATTCATTGTCAGGCATCTTGGCAGCTAAGAATTCACCCAGATAACGATCTGAGGATTGGAGAACGCCGGATTTCCACCGAGTGGTATGAGGTGTTTAACACACACAAGCAGAGAGTTCACGCGCGTTTCTCAATCCTAAAGTATGGGTAGGGCAGACAAGATGACCTCTTTGCGATGTTATTTGCCCCTCTGTAGTCCTGCGGTGCTGAGTCTTTCTATGCGCTTGCTCAACGTCCGGGAGACGAACTCGGTGTGGGTTGTACAAAAGCGTGGTACTCTGCTGTCCGCCTGCATGACTCTGTGGTACAATCCATCGAGGTCTCAGCAGCAGGGTAAGAGGCAGGAGGTCGCAGGCCATCTCGTCATCCGAATCTGTCATACAATACTTGTGTTTTAGCTTACTGGCTTGATCCAAGCTAAGCGAAGGAGAGGGTAATGATAGCCCCTTGGCGGAAAGATGCGCCTATTTTCAATTATCATATTCAAAACCAAGGGCTGCCTGCATATATCAATATTGCTTTCCTGCAGAGAGGCGACTGAGAATCACTAACACGGCGTCACGGCCCCTTTGAGATTTTGTTTCCCATGAGACCGTACAGCCAACAAGTGAAGGCCCCTTGGGACAAACAACTCACCGCACACTGCGGCTTCCCTTGGCTGTGTTACAGGGCCGAACACCACGGAGAAACGAAAAACTGTGCCGAGGCCCGTGATAGGGTGTATCGGCGTGGACAATGTAGCAGAGTTTGAAACAGGAAAATATGCTAGCCCACTGTAATCCAGGTCAAGAACACTTTCCAAGAGGTCATTGCACGAGATGGTCTCGGCACACGGGAGGCTGCTGGTGTGGCTGTGAATTGTGGTGCCCAGACCTGCGGGGAGATGTCATTAAATGGGATGACTTAGGATCGTGGGCTGCGTACTATGTTCGACGCCACGGGCCGGGTTCACCCAATGCCTCCCGTCTCCATATTGACATGTCCATCTTGGCATGACAGAAAGGATGGAGGCCGTCAACCGGAAGAAGGGGCTAGGGGCTGGGAGGGCCTATAGTTTTGGAAAAGCCGCCGCCGAAGGAAAGCAAATGCATTGATAAAGACAATTGCTGATTGATGAACGGCTGAGGTCCAGACAAGGCCGCACGCTCGGGCTGGGAGCTTGGCGTATCCACACTCAGCTAGCGCGATCTTGAGAAAGGACCCGCTAATGCAGATCATTTTGGCCCACCCCGGATTTTCGAGGATCAGCGGGGCACGCTTGATGTGGAGCCTCCTAGACGACGACGTGCTGCCTTGCCAAATGAACATCTTTTTATCCGCTTGATGGGAACCCACTTGGTCAACCTGGTCAGGGAAATGGGGACAGCGCGAGTTAGGCTGGATTATACATGGATGTCCTCATATCACTCCTCTCTGCGTGGTTACCAGGAAGGGCATCCAGGGCAAGCTTCGACGTTGTCGGAATAAAAGGGACAGATGTCAAGGTAATCAGTGTGACCGTTCGTCTTACCTTGCTCTCGTAATCCTCGGCAGAAATCAGCAGGCTCCCACAAACACGACACATGATTGAAGGGTGGGTCGAGTGCAAACATTGTTCTGACAGTTTAACGGCTTTGCTTCTACTCGAATGCAAGGGGGTCATGACATAAAGTAGGTGCCTGCGTACCTTTGGTGGCAGGCTAAAGGGCGTCAGACTTCGGGAAGGACCGTACCGGCCACATGGGATCCTCAACTTGCAAGGTCTCGTCCTCGTGTGCCAAGCGCCAGCCACGCACGCGGGGGGTACTCCCTTATCAATTGAGCAGCGAAGGCACATTGTCTTGGGATGCCCAAATATGTCTAAAGGCAGGGTTGAGGAAAGTTCTATGGGTGATTATTTAGGCCAACTGGAGAGTCTTGTGTGGCGAACCAGCCATATTGCAGTTGAGAGGCAATGTGCCACCGTGAACCGCATCTCCTCCTTGGTACTGCATCGAAGGTACCACGACATCGATGCATCCCGCCATCAAATTGATATGTCCTACAATGAAATGGGTACAATTCCTCTGCCCCAGCAATGTTTGAGGGACTGGGTATGGTATGATTTACTGGACATGTTGGGATCTAAAATGTTCCCTCGGCGTCTCTTGGGGGAGTTGGCGGGAGAAAACGATACATGAGTACAAAAAATATGGGCAGTCATAGACTTGCTTGATTGGCGTACACCTAGGTGCCTAGCGAATCTCGATGCGTGAGACTCTAAAATAGTTCTACTCCTAGCAGCTACCGCCCAGTCCAGGTAACGGCCGAGACACGGCGAGAAATTACGACCAAGCCAAAGTACTACAAAAGTTCAGGCCGATTTAAGTATACGATTAAAAGTAAAAGATGTGCTCGATGTGGGGAATAATTTGGTGACTCAAAGTGGCCAAGTCCAGGCACTCCTTCCTTCCTAGCGATGACAACTGCCAGATGAGGCCCCACTCTCTACACCATGTTACTAGGTGCCGGATTTCAAATCGAGTTGCGTAACCGATGTCGGCCAGCCCAGCTACTTTCCGACAGGCGGGGGGAGAATACCTACCTTAGGAACCTGGCAGTGTCTCGCGTCTTCCAATTCCTAACATCGAAAACTAAGCCGTCTCAAAGGACCCGCTGTTCCCCCCACTGGCGTCTACCCACGACCGAGAAGTCCTTCCTCTAGCCCGGGCTGTATGGCATACTTCTCTTTTCACTCTTCCTCCTGAAGGCCCCGCCTTGCGCTTGTTTTCCCAAAGAAAATGATTACAAAACAAAAATAGTCGCTGCACTGACCCATCACCGCCACCAATTCCTCGCAACCAACGGCGCACTCGAATTTCCGATCATGCCTTCAATTTCTGGCATCATCAACTTCACGAATTGTTGAGGAAATCTGGGCTTCGCCAACCAAAAGGGACATTGTCTCACCACTTATCGAATCATTATACAAAAAGGATCCGAGTCTTCAACAACAATCTCACCGTCTGAGATCCCTGTGGTATTGCGCTGCGGCCTCACTACTCGAAATCGGAGCAGCTCAGCTTTGTGGGGCTCATGCTGCATGGACTGGCCAAAGGCAATTTGGAAAGAAAACGATAAAAGATGTTTGAGACTTGGGCCGACTGGGATGTCGAGCGGGTAGGCCAGAGGCGAGCTCGAAAGGAAACTGAGCGGGAGCTGAAAAAGAAAGAAGATGGCAACGGTGTGCGTGACTCTGTTTCAGCTCGGAGCTCTGTATCTTCAAGCGATAAGGCTGTTGGGATTCTCGGGAGCATTGGTAGGAAGATTGGCAGCACGACCTTCAAGGGCAAGAAAACCGACCCGACCACACCCCAACCCCCGAAGGATAGCAGCAAACAAAAGCGAACTTCGGTCCTCAGCCAGTCAGCGGTGATTTCCTCGACAACCTCTTCCAGTAAGCTGAAAGCTACCACTGACGATAAGTTGACCGACTCGGCCCCGCCAACTTACGGAGGCCATGTCGATCGTTCACCAGGCCCTTCAGAGAACTCGACTGACCGATCATCAAAACGTATGAAGGCTATATAAACCCACTTGGCGTACTTCTGTTCGGTTTGCTGACGTATAAGCCCAGATTCAATCTTCTCAAGAGCTACTGAGATTACTCTTCCAACATCTTCCTTTCTGTTTGACGAGTTAGCTTTTGACCCGTCATGCATAGCCAGAAACCTCACCAAGTCACCAGGTCCCGGAATTCGCATCACTCAAATGTCCGAGACAACATCTGACCTTAGGGAAGATATCAACAAAGACTACGGGCCCGAAAGCTCAGAGTTAATGATATCTGCAACTTCTCCAGCTGCGCTAACCCCGAACTTGCCTGATGCGGACAAGTCGGTGTCTCATATGATTCACGAATGGTACTCTTCTATTCATGGCGAATCCAAGACATCAATCTCACTCGTGCGGACTCCAAGCCGACTTTCTAGACAGAAAAAAGCCGTCTCGTCTCCAAGTTCGCCATTAAAGCTGGCCGTCAGTAACCCGGACGCATGGAAGGCCCCCGATGACTGGAAATGTGGTCAGGGTATGGGCAAAGCAGTGCCAGCCACCCAAAAGGCACGCCCCATGACAATTGAGGCACCTGTAGCAGCCAACCCATTGTCGCCGGATCTTGCTGCGATGCAGAGAGAGATAGTAAAAATGGCAATGGCGAGCCCTCAGATAATCATTGTCAGGCTCAATGAAGAATGGGGCGACTCTAACGATGCCGCGTTCTATAAGGAGCTAGAGATGGAAAAGCAACGCTGGATGCTATCGGCTCTACATGACATGGACAGGCTTATCGGAGTCACTAATACGGAAAAGGAGAAAAAACCTTTGGTTGGGGGCCAAAAGATTCTTGCTTTGTTTGAGTCGCAAGGTACGTGCAACCTAAGGTGCTGGTTGAAAGCTGTATTAACTCGACTAGCCACGGCTTCTTACATCGCAGCTCTGAACCCAAAAGCCGAAATCGTTCACCTAGCACCATCTCCCTTATCCCACACACTTTTCCCCAACGTCCAACCGTTATCTTCGATCATAAACACGGCGTTGCCGCTCGCAGCAAATTCGTTTACGGCGGTACACTCCCTGTCTTTACCAGCCACGATACCCAGTCAGGACGTCCCTCAAATGCTGCGGAATATACACCGTTGCCTTGCGCCGGATGGTGTTCTTCATCTGACACTGATCGACCCATCGCCTGCCTCTCAGTCTCTTGGTCCTCATATGAGGCAATGGTTGGAAGAGAACCTGTTGCTAAATTTAGAATCCCAATTCCGATGCATAAGCCCAAGTAGACTTTTGCCTATCTGGCTGGCTAGCGCAAAGCTTCGGGGGCAGGGCAGCACGATTTCGAGGATGAAGTTCCCAGCGATATGTCCACCGTGCCCAGCCAATGGAAACCTGGCTGTCGAGAAGAAGGAAAAACGCACCAGCGATGAGCTTCGAACCACTGTGGGCAGGAAGCTATGGCAAAGTATATGGGGCAAATTCGTTCATGGCAAAGTCTGGTGGTGGGAAGATCCAGCTTGTGTCGAAGAATGCCTCCAGCTTGGCACCTACTTCGAGTGGTCCCTGGTCGAGGCTGTCAAGGACAGCACTTAACGATCGACGCTACGGGGACCTACAAGACAACAGAAACACTTCTTTTCCGAAAACTCGCAAAGTTAATCAGTGGGGATGGAAAGTACCAAGAAGTGCATATGAGGCTGGGTAGGAAGGGCGGTTGGCATCTCGGTGTTTTCGTTTTCACGTTCTGCAAATACCCTTTGGAATTAAGCGCCCATTAGAGTAGTTTTCAATGGAGCCGGCCACATTTGCATTTGCTGATGCGGACACACTTTGCTGTACACCTTCTTTGCACGCCATACATGATGATTAACTTCATAATGGTGGTTTGTGCGTCCGCTGTGGAAATCTGGGAATCAAGGGAAAAGGGGATATCCAACGGTATATATTCACGATGTTGGTCACGTCTCCCCAAGTGGTGTTTGTCTGGTAACCCAAGTCCACAACATTTGTTCCGCCTTCAGCTGCTGAGATGGATGGAACAATGTGTTCTACCTTACTGCTTCAGGTGTCTCCTCCCTATTTCCAGTCCCGGCATTGGTACCAGGGCTGCTAGGAGCCGGTCTAGTTAGTCAACATTTTCTGGCAAGTTACTTGCAAATTTTAGCAGTATCTAGTCAAAGGAGCAATGCACCGCCATGCCGCAGATCCAGAGCTACCAAATTCACCAATGACCATGATCATTGGTCTACTGGGTGTTCAGACATGGCCAAAGAGCTCCGAGCTGAATGGCAAGAGTCTGTCCCTGGCTGTAATTTCTTTTAGATTATCGTTTTTCTTTACCCTCTCCGCCATCAGTATCTTGGTAACATTACGTGTTATCACAAAGATAGGGATCTACAATGAGAGAGGACTGGTGAACCGTGGTTCAAAAGCTTGGGCTTATATCGTGTGACGTGTAGACCTACAAGTTATCACAAGCCTAGAGCAAATAGTCTCGTTTTGGACCTCTGTCCTCTCATCTTGGCTCTTCGCCGGTGCGCGGGCCGCGCTGGGAATTACATCACTACATTTAATGGATGATGCCTGTAGTATTGGCTGCGGCTCAGCGGCCCACGGAAACTGGGTCTTGGCTGATAGCAAGTGTCTTCTTACTCGCCGCCCAATACATCACACCCAGCATCGACATGCAAGAACCCCCCACGTCATCACTGACAACCACACCGGCAGGTAAAAGAGCAGCGATATACGCAAGGACTCGGACCTCTCCTCACCTACCCAGTACCTCCGTCACTCACTTGCGCCGCAGGCGCACGGCGATGCAATGCAACCCGGGACGGAGGGAGAAGGGGAGGGAGCAAGCGAGGAAGCGGAAAGCGGCAAGATTACCAACACCGGGCTCTTGGCTCGCCCGTTTTCTCCGTCCGCGTTTCCCGTCCCTGGGATACTGCACCGCCGGAAGCGAAGATAAATTAGCGAGAGAGCCGCTCTTTTTGTCTCTGCGATTCCCGGTGTGCGGGCGACGCTGGGTAGGTACGCTTCGATTCGACGGAAAACCTTGGACAAGGCTCGCACTGAGAATACGACAGTGCTTTTTGGTAAACTGGGACCCTTTTTTTTTTTTTTTTTTCCTTCTCATTTCAGTGTGAGCTGGTTCTTTGGGAGGAAGATGCGGGGAGAAAGAGCGAGGGGGAAAAGGAGGTCAGAGCGTAAAGTTGGTGATGGCACGATGCAACGCAACACCATCGCGTAGGGTTGCCGAGCCCCGCGCGCGCTGCCGCTGCCGCTGCTTGGGTGGACCCGTCTGTGTGTGCGCGAGTTGCAGGATGCGGACTCGGAGGCCGCGGCACGGATAGCACCGAGGAACGGCGCAGAAGGCCGGGTTGCAGTCGATGTCTGCATTGTCTGTGCAAAAAAAAAAAAAAAAAAAAAAAAGGAGGCGAGAGAGGGCCGAAAGAGGGAAAAGAGAGGCGGCACGCAGGGGACGAAGCTTGTTGTTATATTGAACATTTCCTTTCTGGTCGTGTTTTAGGTGTCTCTAGAACGCCTACCAGTGGAGCGACAAGCCTTTAGAACGGAACTAACGGTTTTACTAGCAAGGTATCGGTCCTTTTGCCCAGAATACGTAGTGGCTAAGGATGTGTTACCCAGACGGCAGCAGATGGAAGCCTCTTGCCACAAGAGGTTCAAATAGAGCCAACTCTGGCGCCGTTTCGTTGCCGGGGACCAACCACCATCAGCAAAACCGAAAACGGTGTTAGTGTCCGCTGTCATGCGACAGCGTCTTCATGCGGTCGCATCTCCAAAGCCTTCTTTTCTGGGGATCCCTTCTTTTGGGTTGTGCTCGCAGCAGTCCACTGCCCCCCACCTATGGAGCCGTACATATCTCCACCCCCAGTTCTTTCCCCAGACGGGAGTCTGTATCCGTAGTGCTCACCACTCCACCGGATCCACCAACACGAGAGGGACGAGAGCGAGAACAAGGGATTGCAACTGAGTAGAAACCCAGGGGCAGCTCACCGTGAACCGTGGCAGCGATTCACCTTGAGTTTCATCGTCAAAAAATCCTACATCCCGTCCCGCGATACCCGCCGTACCGTCTCGTATGCCGTGCAGCTTATCGGCTGCGATACGGGCCAAGTCCCATTCCTTTATTTGCTCTGTATAGCTTCTACCCGTTGGTGCACTCAAGTTGCGTCTTGACGCCATTTCCGATGATGGTGATAATCCTGACCTCGGCGCCCTGACCTCGGCGCCCTGACCGTGTAGCATTTGCCTACCTTATACCCTGTCTTCTCCGCAGTAAGCAAAGCGACCACCACCTCCGAAACTGTTGTTCTGTCGGCGACAGACCCGAGTTGAGGCTAGAAGCAGCATCACCTCCCCTAATGTAGTGCTGTTTGCATGATGCTCTTGCAATCTGCAGTCGATCGCAATCACAGGCACGGCCGCTGCCGTAGGGCCAGCTCAAACTCATCACCAGCAATGAAAGCCGCCCGGGCTTATGCTCATGCCTGTATTCACCTCTCAAGGGGGACAAAATATCCACCCTCACGAGAAATAGAAAAACCCGCGTTGGTCAGGGTGAATCATCTTGAGCCTCATCTATCCTGAAAACACACCTGCAACGACTCCGGCGGCCCGGCGAGTTTGCCAATTGTGTCACATCACATAGTCCCCGCCTTGCCAAGGGGGTGGCGACTCGGGGAGACGCAGAAGAAGGGAAAGGAACAAAAGAGATGGTGTGGCGCTGTTGGTGTGTCAGAAAATCCGGGGAAGCACGCGCAGCAGGTCCCCCATCCATGACCCGCTTGCCCGATTGAACAATCGTCGATTCGCGATCAGCCAATGGCCTCACCTTCCCCGCTGTTCCCATTCACCGTTTTTCTACATGCGATTTCTTTTCTCTCTTACCATTCACTTTTGCGCTTCAGGGGAAGCGTATGTTTTGGAGACGCCAAAACATAAGGAGCAGACCGGCAATGCAGAAAGATGCCAATGGGAACGAGATAAGGCGTGGATAAAAAGAGACACTTTCTTGGCTAAGTGACAGGTCGTCAGATCGCTGTATCGCAGCCCATCGGATGACGGAATCGCGGGATTGCACGCGGGTGGGATAAAAAAGGGAGATAGCGCCACAAAGAGCCCGAGCCGCTGGGTAAAAGGCCATGACGGCAGCTCCTTCTCTTGTTTTGCTCTCTTGTCGTGTATCCCTGTGGCCTTTCATCGGCTCGACTTGATTTTTAGAAGGCAGCGCATTTTTCCTCCTTCTGTAAGGGATCATCAATTCGAAATACCGCAAAAGAAAGGGGGGGGGGGGGGGGGGGGGAAGGGCACTTTACTGGAGAACTTTGGCACAGTCGTTTGCCCTAGCAAACCCCTAATCACCACTAGCCAATCACCATCCGCCATCCATTGACTTGGACAAGTCGACTCGGAAAGTGTAGGTCACACAGCAGACGGTCGTCTACACCACACTGGCCTCACAAAATCTTCCCAGACACCCAATGCTACACTGCGCTGTTGTAGCTTATCTCCATGTGGGGAAACCACAAGAAATGATGGAAGTGGCACATGTTCCATGGATTTCTGTAGGAACAGCTGGCCGAAACCCTGTAAGCTCGTATATGATATATCTCTAGATTAAAAGACAATATACAACGACGCGACTTTGGGTCTCGGCAAAGCAGCTGAAGAAAATTTGTTTGGTTGCTGGTTGATGGGCGATAGCCCTACTACTGCTACCACGGGTCGTATGTGCATACAAAGCAACTACTACTCCCCATGCACTCCCCTTTTTCAGTGTACATCCCAGCCAAATCCCCCGGATCCATATCCAACCCCAGTAAAAGCAGAAAAAAACATCGCCGTACCTTATTGCCGCGTGATCGTGATATGTTTGAATACCTCGAACGCGGTAAGGTGAGCAATAAAAAGCCGGAAGAAAAAATAAAAATAAAAAATACAAAAGCTGAACTCCGTGCCCAACCAAGGCCGGGGTATATTCATTTTCGAGGCGCAGCAATTCGTGGCGAAAAGAGATCAGCCCACGCCGATGAGGCCCGGTTCCCAGCTCATTGCCGCCTAATGTTACAAGCGAGAGATAAAAGACATGAATCGAGGTCATAGACGTAGCGTAAGAAGTGTGTAGATGTTGTACATTAGGTATCCTCCGCCCGGTAGATCGAATCGTGGTATCGTGTTGTCGGAGTTGATTTTCCCATTCTTAGGACCTTGCCTTGTCAAGCATCTGTCTGTCGTGCGAGTCCGGCCGACTACCTGCGAGCTCAGTCATGCTCTCACTCTCGTACGTCTTATCGCTGTCTTTAGACCCATGGCGACCTTTGCTCATCATCTGGAATGAGCGCCCGACAATCAGGTCTTGCTTAGGCCGCCGGCTGGCAGCGCGACCTTCTCTACCAAAGAGCATTTTGCACGCCTTCCAAGACGTCACAACATAAATGACGGCATTCCAGAATCCCTGCAGCGGTAGCACGAAGGCGCTCATGTATTCAAGCGTCATCGATGCTTGATTGTTGTGCACAACCGAATATACACGATTGGCGCTTGATGGGATCCACGTCACCAGCATGGCTGTGAAGAAGAGGAGGGCGCATTTGGTGTACGACCACGTCGCATTGTTTGCTTCGTATGCGGCACGGCGGCGGAGCGGGTTCGCGGTGCGGGGCGGCGCGGCTTGGGCTTCGATCGTGACATTACTCTGGATGGGTAGGACAACATCGTTGTACGACTCGCGCTCGGCCGCGCGCCGGCTGGACTGGATGGTGACCGAGTACGCAGCATTCGGTAACTTGGGTGCTGCAGCAGCCTCGGAATCGCGACGCATGTTGCTTCCAAGCGGTGATAGGTCGATGCCTAACTTATCAAAGGCCTCCGAGGTGACGGTAACTTCGGTGGTCTTGCTTGAGCTGAATGGGTCGTCCATGGAAGCGGTCGGCTCGGGTTCGTGGTGACTGTAACTAAACTCTCGTAGTTGTCGATGCTTCTTATAGATCTCGCGGCCGGCGCGGATGTAAATGAAAAAGGTTATGAGTATCACGATCCTGCGGCACTGATGTCAGGTGGAAAGCTCGACAGAGGCAACAGAAGAAAAGGACTCACCAGACCGGCCCGTAGAATGTGGCGATGCGGAAAATATCCCACCTAGAGCTCACCCAGCACCACAATGTCGCATTTCCATACATTCGTCCCCTGTCTGGCGTCGAGACAAAGATGAAAGTCAGGGCGACAACAAAAGGCACGCCGTAACAGCATATCAGGTAGGGCGCCTCCATTCTCCGCAGTCGTTGGGCGTCAAACTTGAAGTAAAAGGTAAGGTAGACGTTGACGGCCATGGCCAATGTCCAGAAAGCATCTGCGGGCATGAACCTGAGAGAAACAAATCAGTCATCTGAACTCGGGATAGGGTACAAACAAGCATATCAATACTCACATTTGGATGAGAAACGCCTGGAACTGACACCCGGCGGAGTTGACATCACCAATATAGGACCGGGCCATGAGCGTAGCGACACTCGTGACGAGGTTGCCAAACGAGGCGTAGAACACTAGGCGGTTGATAGGCTTGTGGAAAGCCTTGGAGGCGCAAAAGGTGGCGATGATGAAGACGCACCCCAACACCGAAAAGACAGAGCAAGCACGCTCGATGATGCTGAAAACGTCGAGCGGCGGGACGGAAAGCGCCGTGTTAGAGCGGTCCATGTCTGATATCGACGGGCGTCCGGGGACGCGTGTCAGGAGGTTCGAGATGGTTGGATCGAAGAGGTGAGGAATGAGGTGGCATGGAGAAGCTGCGAGGTTGAGATCGAAGCAAGGTCGAGCCTACGTTTTCGAGTACCCGTAGCTAAGCCAAGCAACAGGGTTGGCTGGCGTATGGGGGCGCCGTCAGAACGGCAGGCGCTGGGCAGGTGCTGGTCCCAGCAGAAATTTGATCGTGACCTAGAAGTTGGCGGTGGGGAGCGATCGCTTTGCGCGCTCGGCGAAGTATGGGATATACGGATTCAAGTACTCGCCGGGGGTGAACAATCCAAGGCCCAGAAGGAGCGACAGCAGATCCCGGATGGGCTCGATGAGATGGGCAGCATCGTTCTTTACCCTCGAGCACAGGGGACTACTACGTAAGGAGGGACCACCTCGGGCGAACGAGTCTGGGGTTTGATGGGGGTGTGCGGGTTGTTTTTGAAGGGGGTCCAAGTGGTAGCATGGGCGTTCGAGAGATCTTATGCAGCTCTCGGCTGGGATGGAGAGGAATAGAAGCGTAGCACTCATCCTAGAGCCATTCTAGGTGTCAAGGGTTGCGTGACGGATACCTGCTTTTGGGGGTAGCAGTACGGGACAGGCATAGCCAGACACCAAACGGCAAGCCGTCTTCGTACACTGAGGGCAGGTACTCACAGGCACTTGGCAGCTACAGAGTGTGAAGGTGGAAGGTCGAGCAAAACACTTGAACCGCAAAATGCCTTTCCACGGCAAAATGCAAAGGTAGCCGAAGAGAAGAGCCTGTGGGAGCACGACGTGAGCATGGCCAACGCAGGGATGTCCGGCTCGGGATTGGCTGCAGGTATCAAAAGGTGTGTATCCGTACATAGGTGTGTTGTGTGGTCGATCCAGCGAGTGTCCCGAGTGATGGATGCGGAGAAGCGATGAATGAAACCTCGCCTCTGCCATCTCTCAGCGCGGGCACCAAGCCCGTCCTGACAATCTTATATCGTAATCCATCGTGCGCATCGAGAGCAAACATGATGACGGCCGGTGGGACTAGCCGCTGCCCACTGGGAAAATGGAGCTGCTTGTACCGCCACTCGCCGAAGTTCGATGTTGGGTCGGATACTGGAAGGCTCTTTGGCGCGGGGTCAAACAAGACGGACGTCGATGGAGGGTTCTCTGTAGGTCAGCGAACAAGACCACTGGACCACCCATCCTGGGCAGCGAGTCGACAGGGATCCCGGTCACCCCGGCTTCCAACCCATACAGGGCCCACTTACGATGGCAAGACACAACCCCTGCCCGCATCGTGCCCCTGCAAAGGCGAAAGAAACATGCCTTCTTCGCATCCCAGTCCCATCCCAGCCAAATGGACTCGAGTCTATCGAGCAGATGGAAACGGTCAACGACCGCACAGACAGTGCAGACGGAGTCGATGGGTTTGAGGAAATGCGAGAGCCAGCATGCCCACCGTCGACGTGTCGTATACGGACCGGCGCAGCGATGCAGCGATTCCAGAGGCACTATGCACAGCACCCGACAATATGCTCGTCCAACTGCGGTGCAATTGGCAACTGGCGACTGGCAATTAGCATTTGCAACCGCTATCAGCGGCTCCTCAGTGCCTGTTGGTGCCCGCCCAGCAGCCGGAAATCCCGCGTCCGCAAATAGCCATGAGGAACTGCCGGCCGGCTGGCTTCATCTCGTGTGTCGGCGACAGGCTTGGAAGCTCATCAGCGCGGTGAGCAGTCTCACTGCTGTATTGTGCCGGTCGCATCACACAAGGGGCGGCCGGCTACGCTCTGCTGCTGCGTGCACTGCTGCGTATGTGCAATATGCCACCCAGCAAAGCGTAGAAAGCCGCCCGACTTGCTGTTTGATGTCGAGGCTGTTTGAAAAGAACGGGCCATCCCGTTGGCAACGCACTGATCTATACATGAGAGCGGAGCCTACAAAAGGCAGAACTTTAGTAGACTGGAATTTGTACCAAGGTGAACATACATCATCCCCACAACTGTATCCAATGCAAACCCCGAACCAGATCAATCCATAACATATATCCCATATTGGGTTTCTCGCTTCTACCGTACTTATCTGGTCTACTTGAGCTCTCGGTCGGTCGACTGCCCGGGCAGCTGGGCCCCCTGACTTGTGGGTTGTGTGCCCCAGGCTACCACACTAGTCTGGTTTTATGCGGCCCTTCGAGCCGACGAGGCATCAAAGAGGCGTCAGCTGTCGTGCAGCCCCCTCGCCGAGTCAGTCAGTTGAAGGGAAAACTTTGTAGCTTATGCGGGCATTTGGTGCAGCCCAGCTCAAGACGGGTAGGATTCGGTCGAGGGTCTGCTGAGATGAGCGCGTCAAAGCGTCTCCAGGCCTGGCTGGGTAATGAGAGTGCAATGTGTTGACTAGGTCGTTGATTATGTCGTCTGCGATGGCATTGCCCTGGCCATGCTCGGAAACCCAAGAACGAAGAACAATTCACGGCAACAACGACTGTGGCACACACAGCCCGAGGAGGGTGGATTCGTGGCGCTGCCCACGTGGAAGCACCACGTTGCCAAGACAAGCCCCAAGAACCACCTCAAGCCTGTAACGGCGGGGAATCCGTCTGACATTCACCGTCAGGGTCTACTATTGCAACAACACACCGTTCTCGGGAGCTTAACGAGAGAGGTAGGTCTGTTCACGACCTCATCAGCGTTTGCATGGGTACCACCCCGGGTTTTCTCTTGCGCTCAGACACCCTCCACCCTCCTGCTCTCCCAGAAATGACGGTTGTGAAGGTGCTGAAGGTTCAATGGCAAATTGGATCCTTCAAACCTCTCAAAAACCGAAAGGCGTCGATGTGTGATGGTGGTGATGCCAAGCTTCATTGTTTCAACCTCTACTTTTTAGATGGTGGCAGTGAGCTCTGATCGAAGCCAGGAGGAGTTCATTATTAGAAAGGGGGGGCTTGAGTTGCTCGAATTGGGGTCTTTTGCGATGCGAAAGCCGTTGGTTTCGTCCGGCCAGCCCAAGTGCAATCGCACGCGACGAACCGTGGGAGCATGGATAGATATCGGAGATCTTCAAAGTCGTTTCGCCTTACGTTCGTCACAGGTTGATGCGGGAAGTTCAATGCGAGCTCTCCATGCCGACTGTCGCTCGCTCTTGGCGACCATGGAGCGAGGAGCAGCCTCGCCAAACGGATGTTAGGTACACCTTACCTTATTCCCTCCCACGACAAACACGGACGCCGGCTCGAAAATTATATTAGAGATTAAAATTTCGCTCGAGAAAATACCGACTTCCACTCAACGTTGTAATTGTCTGATAGGGCAACGGCTACCCGACTGCGGACATAATTTCTCCATCCTGGCAAAATTTCCTGGGGTTGCGGGTTGTTTCGGTGTGCGTCCGTGCTATGCACACCTATCCTCGTTGCCTCGTTCCCGACACAGGCACGGACCACAAACCTACAATGTTCTGGCCTTTGGGCCTCTGGACTTGTCGGCAGCAGGTACCCGACCGAGTAAGTGAGCCTTGCGATGAGGTGGTAGATACGCATCTCGCCATTCTTGGCAATGCCCGGTGCCGCTGCCGCTCACCGAGAGCGCGAGAGTCAACCATGGCCAGAACGCTCTCGGCCTTCGAGGTCACGACCAAGGAGCCGTGGGGGTTCCGTGTAAGCCGCCAAGTGCTTATAGCTTCTTGTGGACACTTGTCCGCGCTTGGCCCAGGAAATTGGTCGGTAGCGATATCGTGTTTTGCACATTGCATTCGCACGAGGGCACCCATCGCGAGCGAGGGGCAGGTGCGAGCCCATTGTTGGTCCGTTTCCAATGCTTGTCAATATAGCGATTTCAGGTCAGGCTGCTCTTCTCCTTCATCTCTAAGCATTGTCCACGCTGCATCGGCTCGCTGCATCGAGAAGGAGGTAGATGAGAGGCCGGTGTGGTGGCCGGTTGGTGGCCAGTGTGGTGGTCATGAGTGATCGCAAGGGGGGAAGCTGCCGCCGGAACACATGTCTCCTGGTTTTCGAGCCTCATCGTCTGTAGATCTTGCCGAAGTGTTGCCATCCTTGTCACCAGGCCGACGCGACACGTGGGATAGGGTTTGCCTACCTTTGTGTGTAGACAACGAGAGCCGTAGTTTAACCCAAGGCAGTGGGCCTCGGCGACATTTCGATATGTCTTACTTGCCCTCATTTAGACAATGGGAAGACAATATGTAGAGATGAAGAGCAGTCATTCTTCTTGACGACACCTCGCCCAGCACTACTGCAGCCACCCCAAAACGCCGACGCTAGGATATTTTTCCCAACGCCCACCAGGGGCCGCTACCTACCTTATTCTTCGGACACGCACAGTCACCCCCTCTTCTGCTTGGCAGTCCGAGCCACAGCACTTCAGGCGTTGAGGGACATCCTTAAGCATCGACCATGTTTCCACCTCAAGATGGGATGAAGGGAATCGCAGTTGTGGCAAAATGTTAACGCGCCCCCTCGGGCCGCACTCGCCGACCATGGAGCGCGACGATGCCGAGGGGGGATACTGTCTTAGCTCAGCCAACATCACACAGACAATTGGGGCTGCGCTGTCTAGTGCTTTGTGTATCACGGCCTGCAACCTGAGACTTGCCCAACGTTGACGAGGCCGAAGGGTACATACATGCAGGTCTAGACAACCTCAGACAGACCATCTTGCTACTTTGTCTAAATTGTTGTTACCTTTTGTCACTTTGGTCAGTTATCACTTTTCCACTAACGCTCGTGAGGCCCAAGCTCGGCATAAGGTGTGTACTATGGATAAGTGGTGGTATTGCGAGACCCTAAGGCTGTCCCGTGCCCTTGCTGAAAAGGGGTCGAAACGAGGTCCAGTCTAGAACCGGGAAAGAACGACGACACCATGACCAGGTGGCGGCCCTTCAAAACCGCAGCAACCCCTCTTGCTCCGAGATTGGGCTTGCTCGTCCACGATCAATCCTGCAAGCAGCCACAGCCCTCAGCCCTTACCCTTGCGTAAGCCACAATGCAGCTGAATGGGGACGGAAGACGGGCACCCCTTGGCGGCGCTTGCACCTCACAAAAGGAAGAAAAGAAATGTTCTATGTGAAATATGGCTGAAAGCCAGTGCCGCAAGTACGGGGCTGCGTAACTACACCGCTACACAACTTGAATATCGCTCAGTGGAGGCTAGCCTGGCCTCGGAAAGTGAATGAATGAAACGATCGCGTAAGGACATGACATCTGTGCTGCAGCATGTGTTATTTTTGGCGGTATAGCCTGCCTACCCACGCCTACGGCAACACATCGTCTTACAAGGGGGTATCTTGATCGAAGCAAGTGCTCTGTGCTCGGTACGACGGCGTTTATTCATGTAAGGTTTTTTTTTGTGGGCGGGGGGGGGGGGGGGTTGCATGCCCATAAATATAGGGGCACCTAGTCATTGATCACACAGCCATCTAAACTTGAGTGGTCACAGCAGTGACTTGCATTGTCTTTGAGAGGCCGTGACGCCGTTAGCTAGGCAACCAATGGAGACTCAGAGAGGTGGCTCACCAAGTTTGATAAAAGGGTGGACTCGGTGGCCTCAGTGATTTATTGTGATAATTTTTTTTAGATGTCCATGAGTTGAAGAGAGAGAAATGGGGAAAGTGAAACTTGAAGAATCCATCATTTAAATTCTTTTCACTTTACCTTGTTGATCTCTTCTCCCACGTCGGTGCCTTGATGTAACCCCTTTTGAGCCACGAGTAAACAATAAGGGCTCTGTTCACAACCGCCCCAGGAGACTCATAATAGGTACTCTTGATGAACCCAGGAGACGGCTTTCGTGTCAAGTGTCTTTATATGAACCGCTGGGCAGGCTGTCCCGCCTCGGATTATGTCTCACTCTGCGGATGCTTTCCTCAGGAGTCCGCCATGCTTTCTTTCACCAAAGCTTCCATCGCAATCCGGCGGCACCTGCTGAAAGCTCTTTTAACATAAACAGCCTTCTTTTGAGTGAACAGATACTAATATGGATATATTTTCTCACCTCGAGCCCGACCCACCAGCGAAGGGCTGTCAACTGGTTATTGACTTCCAAAACCAATGTCAGACCACTTGACCTGTTCTGCAAGCTTGACACCCGAAAGACCAGACTGCCACAGGCCCTGCGCGGATTCGTCGCAATGACAAGGCACAGAAACCGCCGGGGCAGAGGCCATCTCGGGGATCATAGGCCCCCCAGTGCGGCACCCGACAACTTCGACACGGACATGCTGAACAACAATCTCCCCGACCCTGGGCTCGGTTCGCCAGTGGCCCATCAGAGCCGCGCGGCCTCGTTCCACAGGCAAGCCCGCCTCGGGGCCGGCAACCCCCGATCCGGTTTCTCCCCGCGGCCCCCGGTCCTGCGCCGCTACGGAAGCCACAACAACCCCAACCACACCCCCGTCTCCCACCCCTACGCCTCCCAGCACCACCGGCCCTACCACCGCCCCCCTAGTAGCATCGGTGGTAGCGACCACATCACCATCAGCCGCCCCAACACCCCCAACTGCGTCGCGTGCGCGGGGACGCAGCGCCGCAACTACGTGCTGCGCGACGAGCTGGTCGCGCTCCTGGGTCGGACGGACCGGGCGCTGCGGCGGTGGGCGGGGGACGTCGGGGTGGGCGATGGCGACGAGGACGACGTTATGGACTGGCAGCGCGAGCAGGCGGCGTTGGTGGTGCCCATTGAACGGCGGCTGAGCGAGATGCGGCGGATCGTCGACGAGGCCGATCGGCAAGCGGCGACCGGAGATTCCTCTTCGGTGGCTGCTGGAGAGGATGGTGCCGAGGGCGGACGGATCAGGTTGTCGAAGGTGGTGCACGTAACCCCCCCTTGTGGATTTCGGAACGGTGTGCTTGGGAACGGAGCCAGGTCTGCGCTGCCGCCGTATTCGGTGCTGGGAGGACTTGGGGGTCCTGCGATCAACGTTCCGGCTGTGAATGGTGGCGGGTCCATGATGCCGCCGTATATGTCCGGAGCAATGTGCGTGCCGGTGAGCGCACCCGTCGTGGCTAAAGGATCCGAGGCTGCGCCGTGCCTGGGATCAGCACCGAGGCCCGGAATTGCCCCGTACCCACATCAGTATCGCCCAAGCCCGCCGCAATATACCACACCCCCGCCGGGCCGGGAATGGGCGCATGTTTCTCCTAATGGCGTGCGAAATCATCCTCCCACTGCTGCTCCGGCGAGAACGAACGGAAACTGGACGCCCCCTTGGGAGTACAGGAATGGAGATGGGGATTGGGGTGATAGCGAATAGCCGTGATTGTTCAGGTGAGCCCTGGCCCTGCACTCGAACAGGGAGCGAAGAGCCCCGAAGGGTCACCGCTTATTATGCTAATATTCGTTCGCTTCTGTGGGCGATTAGGAGGGAAACAGTAATCAGGGACGCTGGACAGGTGTGATCATGTATAACCATGTGCAATGCATGAATAAGAAACTAAGGTACCCAAGGTAAGAATGGGGATTTTGGTTGACGGGATCGGGTTATGTGCCCCAGGGTGGCCAGCGGTGGAAGGAGCGGAAGGGAGAAGAATATCACGCTGCTTTTTCTATTCTCCCCCATGGTCTACCAACAGCCAAGCTTGTATGGATTAGAGCAGGAGGGAAGATAAACCTACTGTCGTCGAGGTTGTGGATTCTTCACAAATGGGTGGGGGATAGGTCTCTGTGGAAAAGGGCTGCCGACGGTGGTTCGCTTCTTGATCCTGGACGGAATTAAGGGATCATTTATTGACCCTGGTCAGAAAGCACTAACCTATTTGAACGACACAATCAATTATCCTACCAGTTCAAATAATATAGCGCCCGCTGCTATCGTGACATGCCCGTTGCCCCACCCTTATTCTCCCGTATCAACAACCGGCCCCTTTTCATCAATCCCCACTAGCAGATCATAATTGACCCTCAAATTCTCCGCTCCGCTTAATGACCTTGCCAACATGCTCTCCTGTCTCTCCCTGACCAGCCGCCTCAGCGCTGCCATCAAAAACCCAGCCGCCACGTCCACCGACCAGCTGTCTGGAACCAGCTCCAAAACCTCTAGGACATCAAGCCACCCCCCAAACCTCTCCAGCAGCACCCCCGTCTGCTCCACGCGGTCGCTCAGGTCGTCGATAGCCAAGAACTCTGTCAGCAGAACTCGAAACAGGCGCGTCTGTGTCTCCCGCGTCGGGATGCTGTCGCGACGTCCAGGTGCTGCTGACGCGATCGATGCGCCCCCGCGCAGACAGTACGATACGGCTGTGTCGTAGTCGCCGAGCCGGTGGACGAGTAGTCGCAATGCGTCTTCGTGGCGCTTAGCTCGGCCGTCGAGAATGATGGCCTCGGGGACGAGTAGCTGCTGCTTTGGCGCGGCACCTGTCCCTTGGTTGTTTGCGAGCGAGGTGTCAATGCGCTTGCGGATCGCCGCCGTGTCGTAGTCGTGCCCACCGCCAAGAAGCTGCAGCAGACGAAGACGGCTTTGCCACACTTCGTCATTTGGTGGCGCGTTGTCGGTCAAGAATCGGAGATACGTGGGTTTTGGCGGGCGGAGGGCGCGATATGCCTCGTAAGATGCGGTCAGGGTTTCCCGGGATGAAGGTGATGCCTGCAGGTCTTCGATGACGATTTCGAGGTAGTAGGCAACGAGTTCGTTGACGTACTCTGTGTTGCCCTTGCCAAATACAAGATGCTCAAGATAGTACTTTACTGCATCCGGCGCCTCTTCTTTCAGAATTGCGACGACTTGGGTGGGCTCGAATTTCGGCGCCCTCCCCTTGTCGTCTGCGAAGACCTGAACACCGAGCTTGGGGTTACGTGTGGCAAGCCAGACGCCGTATTCCTGCACCAGAGCCTGGCTGCTGATGTTGGATAGGTAACCCCTGACTCGCTGCTCGCCATCGCCAAGCTCGCCGCCCCTGTCCTCTTCGCCCTCGATGATACGTCTCCAGGTCGCAAGCACATCTGCAGACATCTTTCTATGCTGATAGAGTCGGCTTAGAACAAAGAGACGGCGATAAGTCTCAAGAAGGCCTACTGCCCGATCGAAGCAATCCACCCCGTGATCGACGAGGTCATACAGCTCTTTCCGGATTGAGCCGGTCTTGCCAGTTTTCCCCTTGGGCGTGTCCTGGTCTAGCTCCAAGAGCACCAATAGTAGCGAAGCGTCCACCGTTCGAAATACCTCGTCCGGAATGCTGCCAAACCCCTTTTTCTTTCTCCATGCGGTGAGAAAGCGGAGTAGGAACCGAAGAACGTTCGGCGCCAAGGAGCTGACGGTTTGTATGACCGGACTAGCCGCTGCGGCCGACATGTATTTCTGCACAAGGCTCTTGACTCCGCCGTAGATCCATATGCCTCTGCGGTTCACAACAATTTCATTCCGAAGGGCAGGAATAAGCGCCAAGACAACCCGGGCGTCCAGGTCTCCGTTCAGGAGATTCTCTTCCATGACCGCCATCTCGTTATCTGCAAACGGTGGCTCTGGCGAGCCCAGGAATGTTGCGAGGAGCATTACGCTCGCTCGTTGCCTGATATAACCCAATGTCATAAACTCGAGCTCCGTCTTCGCATCCCTACCCTTGATCGTGTCCAGTAGCGAGAGCAGCTGCCCTCTTATTTTAGCACTGTCCGTGGTCTTTTGGCCACCCCCAGAGTACACGAATTCGAGAATCGATTCGAGTTGCAGGAGCAACGGATTCCTGACGGCCCACCATATATCTGCGCCAGCCCAGACGGCCAGACGGGATGACGTCTTTGCGAGAGTTCGCACAAAATCTTCGCCTTCTTTGTTCCTTATAGCTTCCCAATCCGCGGGCAGTGGCTCGTCGTCGGAGTCAAGATCACGGTCGAATAATTCCTTCTCCTGAGACAAGTGTGCCATAGACGTGGCAGTGCGGGAATCGAAACTTCCCATGGACATGGTAGGGGTGTCTGGATGTCCACTAAATGGCGAGAATCGTCTCTGGCAAAGTAGCTCTACTACCTCTTCAAAAAGCATTTCTTCGGTTTGCAGGAGCGACCGAATGCCTATGGGTGTGCTGGGAGCCACGTCTTTGACGCCGCTTCCTTTAATCTCCAACCAGAATTTCTCCGCTTCATCCTCTCCTATGTTGACATCGAATCGCTGTATTTCAAGGCCATGATGCAGACCATCCTCAAACTCCTTGGCCATGGAGGCAAGGACATAACCCTCCTCCTCGACGCCGATAGACGGCCGCGATGAGGATAGGTCTGTTGACCCCCCATCGAGCACGATCTCCCGTGGATACCTGGTGAATTCGACTGTGGGCCGCGTTGGGTCACCATCAAGATTCACAAACATGCCAATGCCAGGGTCGAGGGGGCCAGTGCCCGTCACAATAAGGAATTCCTCAGAAGATGGTGACGCGATATGGGGCTTTAGGAAGACAGGTCCTAGTTTCGATGGTGATGATGTGCGTGCCGGTGATTGGGTGCTGGCAGCCTGGGCGGCTAACAATCCAGGGTCTCGCGGAGGGGCAGGCAGAGGTTTGTTTGTGTCATGCTGGGTACGACTTGAAGAGTCACCTGAGGGACCAGGGCTTCTTGTGGGCGTCGGTGGGTCAAAGACGTTTCCAGTAATGAAACCGCCTAGGCTTGTACTCCTGGTATGGCTTTGCGTATCGTGCGGGGCGAGAAGGGGGCGGGCTGTCGCAGAAGAGGAGCTTCTGAGAAGCCCGCCATCTGACTCACTGGCAATATTCTGCGCCTGACCAAAGGGCCCACCTGGCTGCGAATTGTCTAGAGAAGAGATACTCATGAGCGGTATCTTCTGCTGGCGGTCAACATCCAACAACGAATAGCTCCTCGAGTCGGCCACGCAAGCAATCGAGTCTCTACGCACAGAGAAGACACTGCCAGCAAAGTCGATTTTCTAAAGCAAGTTAGACCGGTTCATGGGAGGACATGCAGGCAATGGATCGGGGCGACATACCCTGACGACCCGAGCATCGTCGCCTATCCTAATAACCTGGATGCGACGGTTGAGTGAGAGGAGGACAGTCACACCTCTCGCCCTGTCTTCGGCGGGGGCACTGAGTCCATCATTCAAGTCAACGCCTCCAATCCAGTTGCAGTTCTTGACTTGAATCGGTTCAAAAACAGGGCTTAGTTCGGGTAGGGAGTAGAAGGTGACGGTCCAGTTGCACAGGACGCAGACCTTTGCGACGCGCGGCAGAAGGAGAATCTGTTGTACGCCAGGGCGCGAGCCACTGGGAGAGCTTGGGGGCTCTGCATAGGCTGGCTCAATCCGTGAGGCAAAGATGAACTGGGAGCTGCTGGTCGGATCGGTGGGGTCGGGGGGGATCTGGAAGTAGTGGATCAGCTCCGAGGCCGTGGTGCCGATGTAGAGGTGGCCATCTGCGCGCAAGCTCATTAGCACTCGTCCATTATAGGCAACAGAATCGGGGGACTACTTACCGAAGTAGTCGATGCAGTTTATCTTTATGTCCTCACTGCTGCCGCCGTCAGGGGACAGAGGGACGTCGTGGAGCAGTGGGCGCAAGACGTAGGGGCCAGCTCCAGGGGGCTTGGGGTGCTTTTGCTTCCGCGTCAAATCGGATGCCATCTCAGACGCCGCACCATTGTCGCCGTGCCCCGAATCTGCTATACTTTTGTATTGATTGCCGCTCCAGGCACGGGCAGCGAGGCGTCGGCGAAGTTGGATATTTTGTGCTGGACGAGGTTGATTAGAGAATGGTAGCATTCGTCATGTGCAGTCTTTAACTCCAATCGGGGTTAAAGCTCCAGTCCAGTAAGTAGATATGAACCCCTGCATCGATCAGAAGCTCCCCCCAACCCACAGAAGCGGCAGGCTCCACCGCGTCGATTCAGCTCGGGCCAACTGGAACGTCGCGCTGTAATTCAGTTCGGGCCACCTTTTCAGCTTGCCTCTCGCCTCCCGACGTATTGATAGCCAACGTTCGATGTTTTAGTCTTGAAAGAGTCGCAACGACACTAAACACCCCGCTGGGCTCGGTCGTCGATTCGTTCCTACCACATCGTCAGAGCACCGCGCAGGGAAACCGGACCGAGGAATGGCAGACAACAGGCTAGCCGACGCCCCTGGAGCTGGGCCGGCCGGCACGTCGCCGCCATCTTCGAGTCACGATTCAGCTAACAAGTTCCAGAGCGCCATCTCGCAATGGAGAAGTACGACACTGCCTGCTACTTCCCCTGATAGGAGACTTTCTAATGCGCCCGCCAGGTCTCGACTTTACCTCGCTGGTCTCAAACCTCGACAACACAGCATCCGAGATCGTCACCTACCAACGAGACTCAACCGTCCAGAGGAAGGATCTAGCGCAGAAGACCAAGGACTTCAGAAAGTTAGATGATGCAAGCAAGCTGGGCGAGGTCAAGGGTTTGCTTAAAGGTATGCGCTCTAAAACCATGACAGCGAACCGGGTCTAACACCGCGATACAGCCTATCAGACCTTCATTGACCTCCTCACGAACCACTCCAAATCCATCAACTCGGCCTTCCTCCATACCTATACAGCGCTATCTGAGGCGCCAGACCCGTACCCGCTACTCGAGGCATCAGTCGATTCGATGCTCGTGTCCGAAGACACGTTGCCGAAGCTTACGGAGGAGAACCAGCATCTACAAAAAACGGTGGCGAAGCTAACCTCACAGCTTGATGAGACCGAAACTAGGCTGCAGACGGAACGCGACGCGAGGAAGCAGCTGGAGGAAACTCTAGAGACAAAGGTCAAGGAGGTCGAGACATCATGGACGGCTGTGCTGGGAGAGAAGCAGGACAATTGGGCGTCTAAGGAGAAGGCTCTGGAAGACAAGGTTGAGAACCAGGACCGTCTGCTTAACGAGATCAAAGCTAGCTACGAGGTCAACCAGCGACTTGGGAAGAACGAAGACGGCGAGGACAACCAGCGAGGATATGTCAACAGTGCTGAGCTCGAGATGGTACATTCCGATCTAGAGCGAACAAGCGCTAGACTGGCCGAGGTTGAATCTCGTAACGAGCAGCTACGTCTAGATCTAGCCCAAGCCAAGTCACAAGTGCCAGTCCAGCCGACAATTTCGTTAGAGGATGACCCTGGCTACCTGCGGGTGAGGTCAGAAAACTCGTCGCTCATTCGGAAACTGGACGCTGCGAGGGTGGAAAAGGAAGGCTTGAAGAGAGAACTAGACACGAAGCTGCGCGCTTTGGAAAGAGAAGCGGGTCTACTGAAGGAAGAGCGAGACGTGCTCAAGGCAAAGGTGCAGAAGTGGAGCGACTACGATGACGTCAAGCAAGAACTAGAGGTCCTGAAGAGCATCGAGTTCTCGACTGGAGACGATGATGATACCCGAGAGCTCCTCAATGACAGCGGGGCAGCGGCAAACAGCAAGGGAGTCACACTGGAGCAGCTCCTGTTGGCCCGCAACAAGAAGCTCGGCGACGAGCTCACCATCCTCCGCATGTCACACCAGGATCTACAGACGAGGCTACAAACCCTCCAGGAGGAGTTATCCAGGACAAACGCCGAGCTCGAGAAGTCCCAAAATCTCAACGAGAAGCTTGAGAACGAGCTCTCAACCATCCAAGCCGAGGCGCCCAATGCATTCCCATCAGGGGCCTCAGTCGCCGGCACATATGTGAGCCGGTATGCCCCCTCCATCGCGCCGCCGCGCAAGGGCCGGACGTCGCCCACATCGTCCATAATCAGCGGCTTCAACCCGCGCGACTCAGACAGGGAGTCCATGGGTATGGGTGGCGGCTCAGGCATTCTGCCCATGATCACGGCGCAGCGTGACCGCTTCAAGAAGCGCAACGCACAGCTCGAGCACGAGCTCTCCGAGAGCCACCGCAACGTGTCACAGCTCCGACAAGAGATCGCCGCACTGCAGCGCGATAATCTCAACCTGTACGAAAAGACGCGTTATGTCTCGACCTACAACCGCTCAGGTCCCACCACGTCGGCTTCAACGTCGTCCTCATCGGCCTACGCCTCCAACCCCAACCCCGCCACCGTGTCCATCGGCGGCGGCGGTGCTACCAGCCCCGGCCCGGGCGGCCATGGCATCGCGCTCGACCGCTACCGCAAGGCGTACGAGTCCAACCTGTCTCCATTCGCCGCCTTCCGTGGCCGCGAGTCGGCGCGCGCCTACAAGCGCATGAGTCTGCCCGAGCGCATCGTCTACTCGGTTACGCGCATGGTTCTGGCGAGCCGCACGAGCCGCAACCTGTTTGCCGTGTACTGCGTTGCCTTGCACGTGCTTGTCTTTTGCGCCCTGTACTGGCTGGGCACTGCCGATGTCGAGGCGCACGCCAGCCATCTGGGGCAAGCTGCTGCTGCTGCTGCCGCCGCCGGGAGCGGGAGGGGGGGTGAGGGAACGGGGACTGGGGCGGCTGGCGGTGCCGGGCAGTGGAGAGAGGAGGGGTTTAGTGCGAGGTGAGTGGACTGACCGAAGACGTTGGGGAGGGGATATGTGCGGTGAGGATGCGGTGAGGTTGCGGTCCACTTGCTGGGTGTCAATGTCTGTGTGTACGTTGTGCGACAGCGTGTGCGCGCGTTTGTGTGGATTGCTTAGCTTTTCTCCGCGCAAGGTTATTATGCCCCCGGCTGAGTGAGTCCAGATTGTGGACGGCTTCTCGGCGTACGCATTGCACTGAAGGAATTCGAGGACCCTGCAATCTTGCAATATCCAGGTATGGTGTACCCACACACCAAGCCGGCCTGCCGCTGGGAAGAAAGCTGGGCGGGCGGTTCGCTTGATAGAGGCGATGGGGCTTTGGCGGTTGCGCGGAAGTGGCTTGCCGTATACGGCATCGGTCGGTATGGTGGCATTGAGGATTGGGTTCCCTGGCATGTGGCTTTGCCTTGGCGATGGTTTTTTCTTGTTTGTTGGCTGCTGTGTGTACAAAATAACTCTATACCATATCATCTGTAGCCTGCCTACTGGAAAGCTGGGGGACTTGTGGGTGGGTCTATCTGTAGCTTATGTATTCGTATATGTTTACAGTCATATAAATGCATGCCGGGATAAAGCTGACGGTAGAGTGACTGACGTGTAAGCCTGTGTATGAAAAGTTAGCTGCTTCTAGCGATCATGTCTACTGCTATTATTATCATGTCTCTCGGTGGGCGACCAAAGGCGTCTGACCCTACACATGACAAGCACATGCACCAGGGATGCACTTTTGCGAGCCATCATGGGCAACCACCACGAACGGGTCCAGTAGTCGCTCGAGCCGGCTTCCCGCCCGCGATTTCGTGTCTGGTGCATGGTTAGATCTTGCCTGGGGTGGTGGGAAGTCTGAGATCGTTCTCTTATCTCAGGGAACTTTCCCTCCTCGAGACCAACGATGACGTTCTTGAAAGTGAGGCTACCTACTTTGGCCTACCTTGGCGGGGACGCATCGAACTGAATGGAGGTGTCGGTTGGATGTCGATGGTCGACATTACGTGGCCGCAGCGGTAGGCCAGCGTCTAATCAGGCGGGTCTAGCTGGGCGGAAGGCGAGGGTCTGGGAGGACGACTAGGGCCCCTGTCCATGCCGCGACGTGGTATCTGCGGGCGCCCGTGGCCACTTACTGCCCGGACGTAGTCAACGGTTTAGCCGACCATCGGAAGACAAGCTTTTTGCTCGCGCCTAGCGGTGGGGTTGACAACTACCTCCACTTGCCAACGGCGGTGGACAACATGGTGGGAGGACAACGGACGGAAGTCAGAGTGCAACGTGGGACGGTTCCTGGCCTGTTGCAAAATAATACTGCGTGCAGCGCAGACAAGCACGAGAAGAGAGCGGAAAGCTGCTCGTAAAAATAATTAAAAAAAAATAAAAAAAAAAAGAGAAGAAAAAGGAGGGCTGCACAGCAATATCGGATGCGTCGTTGGAGTTGCACTGGCGCGTCGCGGGCAGACTCGACTCAGGCTCAACCTGGTGCTCACCGAAATCAACAAAGCGGAAAGTGGCCGGTGTCCATTGATGAGTGTCGAGCTCCGCCTCTACCAACAGTATTGACAGCAGCAATTTCTTTGTGGAGGACTTCAATAAGAGCAAGAACAATCAGATGCCAGTCATGCACGGGTTCTGCCGGTAAATTCGGGCTAATTTCCCCCATTCCTGCTCTCGCTGCTATTTTGCCCAGCCCCGCGAATTTTGCAAGGTCCCACGCTTGCTCAAAGCTGGCATGGGAGAGCGTGGTTGAGTGTGGGGTGGCTATTTTTGCCCACATTGTTTGTCGCGCTTCAACCCCGGTCTATTTCAGGGTTTTAACCGCCCGCCAGCTGCCCAGTGGTTGACTGTCCACGCAAACCACCCTCCGTGCCGGGGTGACACCGGGACGACGCCTGTTCAGATTACCACACCCAGTTTTCCTGCTCTCTTCAGCCAGTTTTCCCCATTCCTCCCTCTCGTTCCCCATTTGGCCATTGAGCGCTACCCAATCGCTAGTGCAGCCGCGCTTGTTCATCTCATTTTTTCCCCTATCGTTGGTTATTCTCGTTCCGCCGCCAATTCGGCTGCCAACACACCAGACAGCCGCGATGCGCACGGGTAAGCCAAGTTCGCCGTACGCAGTAATTGCAACGTGCCGGCCGGCCGACAAGAGGAGGCATCGGCCGTGGTGTTTCCGGCCACATTGTTTCTTCGAGTGTAGCCGTCTTCGCGCGAGGTCGATTGCTATGTGCACACCCCTGGGCGGGGGTTTGGGTTCTCGCCGTGGTGCGTTTGGGAGGGAGGGGGAAGCTGCCAGTGGCCGACGATCAGCGTCGTCGTCCTCCACCTCAGGTCTGGCCCTCGACTTCCAGACCACCAGCACCACTCAAACGAGCTGAACCACTCAGAAGCAACAGACCTCTAGCTGGGTTTCGCGTGGCCAGCTCGCTGCGTCCAGTAGCTGCCAGCAATCAGCACATCATATTAGTCTTGGAACGTGCTATTCTATTCTCACTGCCCTCCCACGGTCTTGGGATCAGTTGTCTCAGTCTCCGCCTCCACCCCGCATGCTGTGCAAAGTGCTCTTACCATCGGCGCCCAAGCAGATGCAGACGGACTGCCTCCTGTCAGAGGACCTGAAAATGTCGAGTTGTGTGAGGATTTCAAAAACTACAAAAGCGATGGCCTTGAGGTGTCGTGCTACCGCACCGAGACAGCGGCGATTTAGCGAGCAAACTCGAGGATTCTCTACACGACGCGTTGCGCGCGGACTGCTCGCGAACAGCTTCTCAAATCCTCAAACTCGGCATGTCTGGTGGCCGCACCCCCCCCCCTTCCTCCCCCCCCTCCCACCTTCGGGTTCAACAGGGGGTGAGCCAAGAGATCGAAAACCGGCAAGATCAACAGCGCACGGCCCCCGGCGCTTGCGGCGGGGTGGTGGACGGGAGTCGAAGGAGGGGGGTTAATTGAAAGTCAGGGACAGGGGGAGTCGATGGAGATCGCTTGGGCGAGCCAGTCAGAGGAGGGCATTCCAAATCGAGAACAGAGCCGGGGTTACCTGACGGGGTACGGCAGTACAAGCAGCAGCGGTACCTTGGTCCCGCCAACATTGCTGGGCAAGCTGGGCGAGCTGGGTTGTCGGCGGCTGGCCACCCGGCTAGCGACTTTTGTACCCTCTCTTGACCTTCAATGAGGGCCCTTGCAAGGCTGGGCAGCTGGGCAGCCTGGCATGGGAAGAGGGCCCCTCGCGGCTGGCCACATTGTTTGTGCCGTCTGCCCGCGGGTAGCTCTCGCGCGCTCTGGGCCAGCCAATTCAGTCGCAACGCAGATTCTATATAGAACTCTCACGCCCTCCCCGGCCATACACGTTCAAGATCTTCATCTCCCCAGCTCCAACCCGATCTTCCAACCATATATCGTCTGGCTAGACCCTCTCTCCTCCCTCCAGGGCCGGGTCTTTCTTTCGTTTCCTATTTCGTCTTCATTTTGGGGTTTCTTTCGTCTATACATCTGGGTCTCTGCGCTTTCTTGTCTTCACGTTACCCAACACGCTATAATCGACGACATCTACCAGACGAACACAACCACACAACCGCAGCAAGTTGTCAGCCGTAAAAATGCTCGCCTCTGCTCTTCTGTTGACGGCGTTCGGCGCCACCGTCTTCGCCGCTCCCGTCTTCCCCGATCTCACCGCGGCGGCCGAGGCCCCGGAGACCATTGACACAATGACCGAGTACTTCACCCTGCTCGCCGAGAAGGTGCAGCAGAGCAGACTGGTGTCGGCCGCGCCTGTCTGCGATCTCTCCAATGCTGTCCTCCCACAGAGTATGTGTCTGCCCACCTACCCCGTCCAGCCATCACGACTTACACCCAGTCACAGCAAATCCACCTCTTCCCCCGCCTTCTTCGGGCTTGGTCGTCAAGCATGTCGCTATCGGCCGTGGTACTCAAAACTACACGTGCGACCTCAGCAACTCGACCGCCGTCCCCGTCGCCACCGGTGCCGTAGCCACCCTTTTCAATGTCTCATGCATTGCCGCTACCTACCCTGACCTGGCCAAGATGCTTGCCCGCGTCGCCCTCGAGTTCAATCTGACCCAGAGCGAAGCGTCTCGCAAGCTCGCCCCATCGAACCTCATCGTCAGCGGCCAGCACTTCTTCACCAACTCCACCACGCCCTTCTTCAATCTCGACGTCACTTCGGATCTCAAGCTCGGCGAGGCGCCGTGCGCCCGGGAGGCTGGCAGCCCGGCCCCCTCGGATGCGCCGCGCGGCCAGCAGGGCGAGATTGCCGTGCCTTGGCTGAAGCTAAAGGCTCGCGCCGGTGCCACCGGGAGCCTCCAGGAGGTGTTCCGTGTCGAGACCGCCGGCGGCAGTGCCCCCGCCACTTGCAACGGCGCGCCAGCTAGCTTCGAGGTGCAATACGCGACACAGTATGTTGAGCCGCAATTCTCAAAACTACTTTCAAACATGATAGCTAACACATATTACCAGGTATTGGTTCTTTGAAAAGCCGCAATGAGTAATCCCCGGCTAGCAGTTGCATGAACATATCAAAATGGGACGACATCATGAAGGGGTTGTATCATATGGGGTGAGGGGTATTTGCGTATGTACATTGCATGCATTGGATTGGATCTCGGGCGTTATTCGGCGCTCGGCAGGGAATCTTGGGCGGCTTTTGTTTTTTTTCTATTGTCTGCTCTAATTAGTACCTTGGGAGGGCTCTCTCTATATATATATATATACTGAGCCCGGGGGACTAAGGTACCTCACCTACACCATGTACACCTGTGCACCAGCCACGCTGTACCATTCCTCCCAAGTACATCGCACTTGGTCATTGTACATATGCCCTCGCATCATCTGTCACTAGAGAGGTCTGCCAGGAGCAAGAGCAGGTGATTTTGGATAGGGGATATATTACGCTGCATACTTGGCCCTTGGGATGGGCGCAGTAGTGCTTTAGATAGTTTAATGGTAAATCATGTACCTAAATCATTGTCTGCTGTTCGTTGTATGACTCTCTTTGGTGCTTCATTGCCTGCATCACATAACTTATCCCGGGCAAGTGTATCTCACAATAACATGGACACTTTTAGTATAATTCAATACAAGACCGACAAAACGGCATTGCTTCCAACGTCCTCGGCACACGGACATGGCCGGCACCACGGGCTCCACCGAATACAAGATAGCCATATCAAGACGATCTGAATTTTGGGGGCCGGAGATCTAGAGATCCGATCCAAGATCCTAGGGGAAGGACGTGGTTCCACGGGTCACGACTGCGCCGTTCTCCGTTCCGAGTTGCACAATTGCGCCCAGCGAAACCCCGAGAGATGGGACGAACCTGTGGGTTCGAGCTCGTCGGGCCTGTGCTGCGAGAGTCTAGATCCGAGTGGAGCTCAGAGATCCGTCGGTAAGGCTGAAACGGGCACGGAACCGGCAGATCTGTGGATCGCTCAGAGAGGATTTGGATTTGGAGATACCAACATGTGAGGTGCAGATACTGCTGCTGCTCGTATCCTCGCCTTGTGGGGGGGGGGGGGGGGGGGGGGCTCACCCTTACTCCCTCGCCGTGTCTGCGCGCATGCTCTGGCTTTTGCTGGCTGGGGTTGTGATTTTTTACAACCCAAGAGGATTTGCTCGTGGCATCAAGCAGGGCGGGGATGGTCATCTCGTATCTCCTGGCCAGCGACCTTGTGATACGGGGGATTGCATCGAGAGCTCTGCATCTGACCTACCTGTCAGCACAGGGGGTGTCTTGGATGTATGAAGTTGTGGTTTTGGTATGTCGGCTCCCGACCCGGGATTTTGGTGGGATTCGATGGAAGGAGTGTGGGTGCAAATTGTCATGTTCTGCTCCAGCCAAGTCGAGAATATCGGGTTTCAGGGGGGCCAATCCCCCCACATGGGAACTTGAGCCTCAGGGGATCGGCATTTGGGATCAGGTGCAAGCAAAACCTTCTACCATGGGGGCAAGTGTGGCCGGGTAGGTGACGACAACTGACAAAGACGTTGCAAGGGCCCGGGTGGGATCCGGATAAAAGAGGCTGCAAGCCCCCCGTAGGTCGGTCAGCCTACCCCCCCATGAAACACCACGGAGCCAGCGCACCAACCCCCTTGAACCAACCCCCTTCCTTCCCGAGCGAAGCAAACCACCGAAACCACCACATATACTCAAATCCCACGACACTTGCGCCTCCTGCTCAGTTTGTGATGCTGCGGCACCTTGCATGTCCCCAACACCCATGCCCCCCACCCCCAAGACAACAGCGCTAGTCTCTCTTGATGCCCATCCGATATATTCGGAACAAACATGTTTCCATCCAGTCACACAGACATCGCAAGGAGAGTCGCAAAGAATGTCAACCCTTCACGCAGGCGGCAACAAGTCCGCTGCAGAAGCACGAAATCTCAGCCCACCAGCCCGATCACCACCTTACGCCCACATTCCACTCCGACGATCCATGGATCCGACATCAAATCCTTGGATGAGTAATGCACACACACTACTGGACAAGCGATCGATGGCACGGATCACAGAACCGCGGCTGCTTCATCCCTTGGTAGTACGGCAACGGGAGCCGTGGTATGAAACAAGCGCGCTGACCACCACTCTGTTGAAATAAACCCGACTACGAACATCTTGCTTGCTCAGGAGATCATGGCCCGTTCCCTCCCTGCCGCCGGCAATCCTTAGCCCTGCTGGATGTACCCTCTTTTGTAGTCCAACACAAGTTCGAGGAGTGAAATGTATCCGTGACGCGGACGTCAAGCCCCCTCCCAAGAGCCAAGAAGTACATTATCTAGTCAGGGCGGTGTCGTCCCTTCACACAGTGCCGACTACTAGACTGCGCTCGTCTTTGCACCTTTCATCGACCATACCGTTGTAGCCAAATGAGACAGCTGAAACATGGGAGAAGAAAGTAGCACAATGTTAAAGCTCGCCCTTTACATGTTTCACATTAACTTCACACCATCACAGGTAAGCTGACTTGGCTCATCATCATTCAACATGCCGTTATCCTTTCTGACCTTGGCTCGCTCTGTGCTTCTCGCATTGTTCGGGTGCTGACCGCTAGTAAAAGATTCTTCCCTAGCGCCCCTTTTGGTATGAAACCCAACCAACAGGCTTGATCGACTTTACTCCCATAATCATTGAATGTGGACGGTGTAAGCCAACACCCATCAATCTTTGTTGTCTCACTGGCAAACCTACCGCCCACGATATCTTGTCCCTGTCTAGCGTATATCCTCTAAACAGGTTCTGTCCAGTTGACCACGTCCATAACTTGCCCAGCTGTCGGATGAGAATACCCTATCTTCAAGCGCAGACGCAGAGGCTGATGGGGTACCAAGTTAGTTCGGAACCTGAAATACAACGCTGTTGATTAACTTACCCCTTTACATCCTGCTACTCTCATCATCTGCGTAGCTTCAGATCCCGGAGCAATATCTGTCGAAGATATGCTGAGCAGCTGCAGCTTCTGTGACTTGGGAACGGCCGCTTGCAAGCCAACATTTGAGAGCGGACCACCCGCGTTGGTGAATCTGGCAATCGCCTGGATTGTCCCCTCAGTGTTCCGCTGTGTCTGGATTGTTACGTTCAGACCGTTGTTGTTGTAGACCGGGTGGCCGGCTGGCGCTGCTGGCGCCTGGGGTGCCGGTGGCGGAGAGCTGGCCATGGAGAACAGATCCGCACTGACAGAGGTTGGTGCAACTGCTGGAACATGAGCCGGGGCAGCGGCAGGAGGCCCCGAGGAGAACAAATCCATAATAGAGGCGACATTTGGCTGCGCTGGGGGAGAGGTGGCGGTTGGGGGTGAGCTGGTACCACCAAGAATGTCTGCTAGGAGGTCGGCGTTGTTTTGGCTCCCGTTGACCGGAGAGGCTGCAGGGGGGCCACTGTCGCCCATCAGGTCGAAGAGAAGATCTTCCTCCTTGGGCTTGATGACCTTCGACTTCCTATTATTCGCCTTGTTGGTCGTCTTCTTTGCTGCTTCCCCGAGAACTCGAGATTCCTCCTTGATCTGTGGAGGTGGCATCTTCTCGAGCACACCACGGCGGATTTGGTCGTGGACGAAGAGGTTTCCAAACTCGACCGCGCGCTGCTGCACTTCGACGTCCAGACTTGTCTGGTGGGTCTGAAGGAGGCGACGAATTCTCTCGATTTGGGTCGGGTCGGACAGTCTGGTGGTCAGTTTGATAAGAGCTGTGACAATGTACTCTGTAGTGACCTGGGTGGCGTAGTTGCTGTTGAGGATCGTAGAGAACAAGTCGATAATCTCATGCTCCTTAACCTCCTGCACTAGCTCTTCTTCTTCATACTGTCCCCCTCTGAGCAAGGCATCGCCATACTCACCAATGCACCAGGCACCGGCCTGCGTCAGACTTTCCTGCGTGATGTCTTTCTTGAGATTAGTGTATAGCTTTTGTACCGCATATGTCTGCAACTCGGGGGTTGTCGCAATGAGGCGAATGAACGAGGATAGAATGAGCTCTTTAACGTAATTCCCGGCCAAGGTCAGAACACGAAGCATGGTGTCAAAATGCCACCGCTTGTTTGGGGCATATCGATCCGCGGCGACACCGATTTGAGTGGTCATCGTGGGCTTGAATTCATTATCCGCCACCTCCAAGAAAGCCAGCAGTTCCCGAATCAGCACGCGGACATTGCTCTCGTTGATGAGCGTAAAGCTGAGATCGAGAGCTCTCCTCCTGATGCTAATATCCGGATCCCTCAGACACTCCAAAATCGTATTTCGGTGCCTTTGCACAGCATTGGTATCGATGGCCACCACCTTGACTAGTGTGTTTAAAGCAACGTAACGGATGTTGTTGTCTCTGTTTGTTAAGAACTTGCCGAGAATGTTGACTCCCAGGACCCGAAGGCCGGCGTCGGCCTCGATGTCTAGGATTGTTAGGACAGCTTCGTAGAGAATCGAATTGCCGACGTTCTTGGACGAGTCGGTGTTTGTGGCAACCTGGGCCAGAATGTCGTTAATCTGCTCCGTGACTTGGGCATCGCCACGGGCGAGGACACGCAGCAGGCAAAGGATCTTGACTTGCAAGAAGGGGTCTGTGATGCCCGTTACGTCATGCTCGGGGGCATAACCAGACGATGCCAGGGATTTGAGAGTTCTGACAAGCACAGGCACGAACTGCCTAAACTTTTCGATGATGTTTTCATCGCCGCCCTCAACCTCCTCCGCCTCGCACAAGCTGGTAACCAGCGTCAGGCCACACAGAAGCACGCCGTGGTTCCTATCCGAGAGCAGCTGTGACGCCTTCTCGATAAAGTGCTCTTGCAGGTCGGGGACCTTTCGACATATGCGCATGGCGCACAGGGCAGCCTTCCGCCGGATATATGGGTTCGCGGTCGATATCAGGTTCTCAATCTCGGCGAACAAATCTCTAGACATCTCGATCGAGGCAATGTTGCCGAGGGTGCAGAGGGCGAGGCCGACTACATATTGGTTCGAATGCGAGAGGTCACTAGTCATGTATCGTCAGCAAGGTCTCTCACGACCATTCAAGGGTGCATATTCTCGCACTTTTTGAGAGAGTTGGTGACCAAAGTCAAGACTTCTTGATTCTCGTCGAGGAGCAAGCTGGTCGCGAGGTGGCCGAGTCGCTTGTCGGCGAATCGGGGAGAGGCAAGGAGCTTGAGGCACTCGATCTGGCCGAAATGTGTACGCTCTCCAAGGGTGAAGAGATAGAGCAGTTTGGCGACATTGTTCCGCCTGTAGGAGTACAACTGGTCAGCAACAATCTGTCACCCTTTGACTTGGCTGTTGTTCATATGCACCTGACCGTATGGTCGCCGCTCTCCTCGCGGAAGCTGGCTCGGATAGACGCGCTCTCTTTCTGAATAACAGCCCTCTCGTCGGCGATGGTCTTTGCGGCGCGAACGTTGCGGATGAACTGCTTGACTGCGTGTGGGGTTGCGAGATGTCAGCGATGCCAGGCTCCCAGGATTCCAGGATTCCGGTAATCGAGCAATTTAGCAATCGGCCAGCAATCGCCAGGCGTCGGAGGGCGCTGCACTTACGTGAACTCATGGTGAGATAGTCGGGGCCCGCAAGGGGGCCTTGTGGAGGTTTCTGACCAGACTGGAGAGCGTGAAACCGGCAAGAAAGTTGTAAGCTGTTAGGCGAATTATTCAAGAGCTCGTTGCCCGCATAAGATATCGCTGCAATGTGGCCGCCGGATTGGCGCCTACGCCGGCAGGGAGGAGCGGAGCTGCCTCAGGCAGAAATTATACTTTGGCCCCCGCCACCCCTAGGAAACCCCTGAAAGAACTGAACGTCGATCGAAGATGGCTTTCTCATTGTCGTCATTCTAAAAGGGCCTATAACCATCAAGGTATTTGGGTATGCAACCAACTATCATTTTACTTCAAGTTCGAACTTTCACGACACACCTCTACTCACCCCCCCCCCCCCCCCCAAAAAAAAAAAAAAAAACATTGTACAGAAATGTCCATAGTCCAACAGTCACACGTCAATCCAGGTTGGTCACCGCGCAACGGCTCAACTAGCATAAGTGTTGATCTAGGCAATTATTAGCTAGTCTTAGACGTCGGTTTCCGCTCCTTGGTCAGTGGCCTCGGCATTCAGCACCCAGCAGTTCAAGTTAACCACATCCCAATCAGTAAATGTTGGGGAACACAAAAAGTGACGAACTCGGTGGTGGTTCTGGCCCAAAGAAAATCTCTGGCCCTCTTTGGTGGGGAGGCAACACCAGAACCACGCTAAGCTATCTACCAATCATGAGACGGCTACAACCTTCTGGGAGGCTCACCCCTTCCAACACACCCCTGTAGACACCTCACTGTTTACCTCGTGATGATTCCTTGGTGTTGTGGAGTCCCACTGACTCTGTTCCATGGCTCCAATCCAGTCCTCCTCATCCATTCAAGTCCTCCTTGCTCAACTCCATCCACGGTACTCGGCAGGCCACTAGGCCTAGTTGCTTGACATAGGCCGCATGTTTGGCCGTCTCTAACGGCTTTGTAAGGCCATCTGCAACCATCTTGGTGCCTGATATATGTAATAAGTCGAAGTAGCCTCGCTTGACGCGGTCAATGATCCATTTGTACCGTATATCAAGGCACCGCGTGCGCGCGGCGTTCAACGAGTTCAGGACATTGAGTCTGGCATTGACGCTGTCGGTATACATTACCACTGGGCGAGGTTGCTTCGCGCCGTATTCGTTGAGGGCATTCACAACCCAGCCGGCTGACTGGCCTGCAGGCGTGAGGTTGGCGAACTCTGCTTCTGTTGAGATTTTGGCCACAAAGGTCTGTTTCTTGCTCTTCCAGAGTACTGGCCCACCAGCCACGAAGATGATGTGGCCTCCTGATGAGTAACGTGTCTCGAGGTCATCGCCATGTGATGCGTCGGCGTAAATCCGTACCATCAGGTTGTTAAGGGGCAGCGATTTGCCTCCGAATTGAAGCCCTGGGGATGCTGTACCCTTGAGGCATCTAAACAGGTGCTTCACCACGGTCCAATGCTTGTCAGATGGTTTGGCGTTGCCTTCGCTCAATCTGGAGGCTGTGTACGTGATATCTGGCCTTGTCCCCATTGACAGCCAATTGAGGGAGCCCGTCTGTTTGATATAGAGCTTTTGTTCACCCTCCTCTTTCCATTCGGACGTTGGGCCGATCACCAGTTTCGAGGGCCATGGTGTTTTGACTGCGTGGTGTTCCTCGTATCCATACTTCTTGAGCATCGCCAGGGTGAAAGCCTGTTGTGACAGTTCAATGGTATGTGCCTTTTCGTCTCTGACGATGTCGAAGCCTAGGAATCGCTTCATCTTTCCCATATCCTTCAATCCGAACTCGCTTGGCTAGTTCCGTGACGAGCCAATCGTTCCCTTCGTCTTTATCAGCAGCTATGATGAGGTCGTCGACGTAGTTCAGTACCATAGCACTTGTGGCTTTGTTCCGGTAGATACAGACATCGGAGGCAAAAGGTTCGAAGCCCAGTTCTTCCATCACTGGGGTAAGGGTGTTGAACCAGTAGAGGGGGCTCTTTCTCAAACCATAGAGAGCCTTACGTAGCCTCATGGCCTTTCCTTTGGGTAGGTCCAATCTAGGGGGTAAAGCGACCAAGTAAGTCTCTCCTTCTGGTAATACTGAGTTGAGGAAAGCCATTTTGAAGTCCACTTGCCGACATTTCATACCTCTGACTGCCACTATCGCGAGGAACAGTCTGAGTGACACACTGTTTGCCACTGCCGCGTAGACATCTTGTAGGGCCCAGGATCCTTGCCCAAAGTTGCCATAGACTACCAGTCTTGCCCTGGCTATCTTTTCGTGGGTATCTTGGTTTGTCTTCTCGTCGAGTACCCATTTCGATGGAAGGATTGGATAATTTGTTGGTTCGTCTTCAAGTATATATACTCCCATTTGGCCCAGGCCATCTCATTGCTTCTTCATCGCTGGGAGCCACCATTCCCTGTAGTTTGGCTGCTTGGATGCCTCCCTCCAGTTCTTTGGCTGTCTGGATCTGGAGAAATAGGTGGTAAAAGTGAAGCCATCTACAACCCAGGTCCTCCTCTCCATCCTTTTCTTCCTCCGATTTCCACCTTATGATTGAGACGTTTGTCTCTCGTTTCCGGTCCTGGCTCTACCATATGATCGAGGCGTGATATCCATAGTAGGTTCTCAGCCTATATCCGGCTCTATAACCTTGGCATCTCTGGTTCTGTCTCTTCCTTGTGAACGAGGCGTTTGTCTCTCACTTCTGGTTTCGATTTTTGGGTTTGAGTATGTAGGGGTCTTTCATTGGTTGTGGTTTTGCTCTTTTCTTGTCTTGCCTGTCGAATCGTAGGCGGTGCCCCGTAGTGTGAGGTCTTTATCGTGTGCCTCGTGTTGAGGACTTTATGTGGCGTTCTTGCTGTCGTGCCTCATATTGAGGGCTTTTGTCATGTGCCTCGTGGTAAGGGCTTTGTTGTGTGCCTCGTGGTGAGGGCTTTATGTGGCGTCTTTGCCGTCGTGCCTCGTGGTGAGGGCTTTTGGTTGTTATGCCTCGTGGTGAGGACTTGAATGGCGTTCTTGCCGTCATACCTCATTTCGAGGGCTCTATGTGGCGTTGTTGCCGTTGTAGTGGCGCGAACCTTTCGCGGATCGGGATGTCGGAATCGATGGTCCAATAGGTTATGATTGGTCGAATAGATCATGAAGATCCAGGCCATGAAGGTCGTGGCCATGAAGGCCTTTGATGTGGAAGTTGTGTCGCGAATCGCGGAAGGTGGATTGTGTGCTACCAATTGGGCTGCAAAATTTGCAGTGGTCGCGATGGCGGGGTAAGGAGCCAGATTGCGATTGTCGGGTAGCCTTCCCGCGCGCGCGCATTGCGCACTGCGCGCAGGAGGCTGGGAATATCTTGAAAAAGGTGTTCCAGGGCCTGGCCTTCCTTGCAGTAGATACGCGAAGGGCTCATAGCCTGTAGGGAGCAATGTGATGATATTGCTACCTAGGTGAGGGGTAGATGGTATGTGTGGTGCGTGCAGGGAAAAGGCAGTGGCTGGATCTGGAGAAATAGGTGGGCAGTGGAGCACAGGCCTCTCTGGGCACAGGCCACCGCCAACAGTAAACCACAAATGAAGATACTTGTGTATCTCCTCGAGCTAGAAGCTCTCCGTTTTGTCCTGCTCTGGCGGCTGCAAGAGTGTCTTGTCGACCAATCTAACCACTACAATATAAATACACATCTATTTTTCATTCTTCTCAAACCTATTTCATGTTCGGCTCGTCTGAGTCGATCGATACTCCTGTCCCGGGACCTCGACGAAGCCCGGCGACCGTCGGCAATGGCTTTGACTCGCTCATCATGGGTTATTACTCTATCAAAGTGCATGTGGTTATCCCGGTGTTGGAGTAATGTGTCGTGTTGCTTCTGCTCATAATAGGTATATTCCTCAGTTGTGTGTTCTTTGTAAACATTTGTGCCGCAAGTCGCAGCAAGATGGTTTGTTTCATGGGTTCCACCTTTTTTCCCGTGAAGCTACAGAAAGCCAGTGACAATGTAGATAAAGTACAATTACATTGGTAGTATAAATGGGTATACCGGTCGAAGACGACGAAACCGGGAGTTAAACCAACTCAAGGCAAATACTGGGAGAGTATGACGTCTAACTGGGGTTAGCGGATGAAGGTACAACAAGAGGCATGCAAAACATTGGTAGAATTGTTTTTTGGGGGAAGTTTTATTTCTCTTTCATTATAAAGCCCTAGATTGCTTGGTTTCGAACTTCAAGTAAAATATGCCCTAACACCAAAGATAATCCCTTAGGATGATACTATTTCACACGAGAATGTCCAAGAATGGCGGGCGTGGCGATATGTAACTGCAGAATCTGATGCAGTGCTCCGATTCCGCTTGAGATACATCAGAGCACACAACACCGCATGATTTCAAACCGAGGGAAACCCTCAACAAAACTCAATGCCCACAGAGCGGTATCGTTTCCAGACCAGTATGTGCATGTCCTCTATTGTCACAATGTAACTATCCATCGTTTCAGGTCCAACCGTCATCGGTACAACCCCAGTCCTGCAACAAGCCCGGAAATACATACAGCTGAGTAAACAAGCAGTCCGGCAGCCGTCAATCACCCCATTCTCACAATGCGGGGTTCACTAACAGCGTGGAGTAGTTTATCCTTGGCATCCGTGTTAACCGTCAAACCCCCAAACTCCAACCTTCGATCCCCCTTCCAGGCCATTTCCCCGTCCGTCTCTCACACATGGAAAGGGTCCAGCGTTTCCGCTGGGAGGGTGGGAAACGGAACAATGATGGAAGCGGGGCTGTGCAAAGGATCTTTTCCACGGGTGTGTCTTGGGGGCAATCCCTATAAGGCTGAAGGGCTGCAGCCCGACAATCAACCTAAAGGGAACCATATGGCATGTCCGAGCAGATGCCGCTAGAGAGCACTGCCACAATCGACCTGCATGCCGTCCCTGGCGATTGGATGTGTCTGCAGAAATCTTGGCCGGCGCGATGACGTGAATGGGCATCCATTGCGCCTAATCGCTGAGACAAGCCTCAGTGCAGTTGTTGCTGCTCTAGATTGGGTCAATCAAGCGCGGCAGCAGAAGAGACCGTTCAAGTGACTCTTATTTTCCGTTTTAGCAACACTCCGACCGTGTCATCGAGATGGAGGGAGCGGACGCGATCAAACAAGAGTAGCTTTGAATAGAAACACGGCGCAAGAGCAAGCAAGTCCACCCGCCATAACTTCCATCCGGCTATTCTCCGAAACTCTCTATCGAGGGAGGTCGAGATAGCATCAAGCATAACGTCCAGCACGACTACAGGAAGCTTCCTTGCGGTTGATATCAGGCCTTTGTATCAAGCTACCCACGGACCCATCCAGAACAAAGTAGAAGAGAAATCCGAAATAAAAAGGCTTGGTTTTCGTGATGGCATACTGCGTAAGGGGGATATCGTTGATGGACGTGTGGCGTTTATTTCTGCATCATGAGCTGGACGAACTCGTTATCTGCCCGACCGGGGTTAGCATCTGCATATACGATACAGTGGTGGGCTAGGGTCCGAGCTTACAGTCAATACGACCATCGCCGTCCTGATCAGCCTCGCGGATCATTTCGTCAACCTCGTCGTCCGTGAGCTTCTCGCCAATCGAAGTCATGACGTGGCGTAACTCAGCAGCCGAGATGAAGCCGTTGTTGTCACGATCAAAGACCTACAGGAATGGTGGGTTAGATGGTGCAGAACGAGGTTCAAGCGGGCGGGCATACCTTGAATGCCTCGCGAATCTCCTCCTCAGAGTCGGTGTCCTTCATCTTCCTGGCCATCATGGTGAGGAACTCTGGAGGTTTCGTGAGCAGGGAATTCCATTCATGCTCTGGCGTGAGCCCTACCTGGGAAGTCAATGGTGCCATTGTTGTCGGCATCAACCTCGTTGATCATGTCCTGGAGTTCCGACTCAGAAGGGTTCTGGCCTAGAGATCGCATGACAGTGCCAAGCTCCTTGGTGGTGATTTGGCCTGGCTGTGGTTTAGCATGTCGTCGGTTTCATGAAGTTGGGCTTCACACGACGAGTGACCAAGGTCAGTGGTCGGGTGCGCGTGGCGTACGCGAGGCGACACTCTCGTCGTGAGCTGGGTTGGGCAGAGGCTGCGTGTCGGGTGTGCAGCTGAGGCAGGGGGGAGGAGGGGGACTAACCATCGCCGTCCTTGTCCTGTTGTTTTGCCTTGTCAGCCTAGCCTTTTGCGAATGCGCTGAGATGCGGGGTGGGCGCAAATAACAGCGCGACATGAACAAAATATTCACTTACGAACAGGGAGAAGGCTTCCTTGAATTCGGAGACCTGCTCTTCGGTGAGTGAGTCGGCCTATTCTCGGGTTTGCGGTCAGCTTGCAAACTTATCGATGCCGACTGAGGGGCAGCTCAGCCGCGGGGCTCTATCTCTCAACAGCGGACGGGCGCGCAGGGAGACAACAGCTACTGACCATGATGGTGGTTCTGGGGGGGGGAGGGGGAGAGAGTTGGAAAAGGGATTGCAGATGGTGTTCGTAGGATATGTATCTGCAAAGGCGGGTCGGGGGTGAGATATGGAGTGTTTTGAAGCGTCCTCTGCCTTGTCGTGGGTGAAGCGTTGGGAGGGTGTCGGTTTGGATTTAAATGAGTGACAGGCTTGGGATTTCGAGACGGCAGCGGGGGCCCCTCCTCGAAAGGCCCGGGCGTCCGTTTATGGTCGTCCACTGTCAGGCTTGACGCACTTTCCTGGCGCGCGGATCTCTGCCAAGCTGGCCAACCGGCTGGGAGGACAGCTTTGGCTCCCTCTGCGTACTCTGCCTGAGTGCCCGATTGCAGCCGTCCGTCAGCTGGCCAACCTGTCCCAGCATTTTTCTGTCAGCCGCCAGCCACCCCCTAACAAGGCTACAGGGCATTGGCAATTGTGTCTGGTTCGCCGTTCGTCATCATCAATGAAAGCCTGCCAGCCAGCCTCGAGCTTGAACCTTCCTACCTAGACCCACGCATGCGAATATGCGATGTGATGCCCGCACCAAACACGAACCCCAGGGCAGGACGCAAGACCAATCTCATCGCCATCACTAGGACCGAGTGCTTGTGGGCGAGCTGAAGCGCGCATTCCTCCCTTCTGGCGTCCGCCATGTGGCGAGACCGCACGAACCTGTAAGCCCCAAGGCAGTCCTGAAGACCCAAGGTCCCATCAAGGCTCCCAAGGCAGTGCGCGCCGAGCCGCGTGCCTGCCAGCTCTCTGAACAGCCCCAGCTCACATCAGTTTCTACCAGCTACATCTCATACCGGCAGTCGTACGCCCACCACCCGACGCAACGCAACCGGTATGGACCCGCCACCGTGGCCGATCGCTTCGGCGGCGGCACCACCGGCGCCAGCAGCACGGGCGTGCTCTTCTCCGCTGATGACAATCGCCGTGGTCTTCTATCATCGGGCGCGTACGACGGCGACGACGGCGATGCCGTGATCGAGATGGACCTATTACCACCGCGCTGGGCCGACCTGTCGGATGAGGTGTCAGACCTGCTGGCCGACATCGCCCACAAAAGCCAGAAACTCGAGCGCCTACACCAGAAGCACGTGCTCCCTGGCTTTAACGACGACGAGGCGAAGAAGGCTGAAGAGCGCGAGATTGAGCAGCTGACACAGGCCATCACGCGTGGCTTCCACGACTGCCACCGCTGCATTCAACGAGTTGAGCAGTTGGTCCGCGAAGGCAAGACATCCGGCCAGATCAGCAGGGCCGACGAGGTCATGGCCAAGAACGTACAAATCAACCTAGCCACCAGGATCCAAGAGGCTAGCTCTCAGTTCCGGAAGAAGCAGAGCGCCTACCTCAAGAGTAGGCCTCAACCAACACCACGTGCGCCGATGTTTATGCTGACCTGTCCATAGAGCTCAGAGGCATGGGCGGGATAACCACTCCCGCGGATCGCGTTTCTACACCCCTAGCCGGGCAGAGCGGTGGCTATACTGACCCATCCATCTTCGAGTCGGACGCCGACCGCTCGTTCTCACAATCCACACTCCAGGCATCCTCGCACCAAAAACTACTAAAATCTAACGACGTGGCTATCTCGCAACGCGAGCGCGAGATTGAAGATATTGCACAAGGCATTATTGACCTGGCCGACCTCTTTCGTGACCTGCAAACCATGGTCATAGACCAAGGCACCATGCTCGACAGAATAGACTACAACGTTGAGCGCATGGGGACCGATGTGAAAGAGGCGGACAAGGAGCTCAAAATCGCAGAGGGGTATCAGAAGAAGACAACAAAGAGGAAGATCATCTTTCTGTTGCTACTTATCATTGCCGCCATGATCATATTACTCGTCATCAAGCCCAAGAAGCAGCATGGCACTGACACCGAGGAATAACAGCGGTTTGACCCAGAGATTCCGGATTTCGAAAACGAAAGAACCACATGACGGAGGTTCAGTACAGGTAGACGTGTCTAGCCCCCGACAGGGGACACATCCACGACCGTGTTTTACTCCACACTGTTACAATTAAAAACCTAATCTGCTCTGCGGAACAGGCCTTTTCCTTTTTTTTGCTCTTGAATAATTACACATGTATATATGTACAGAATTTCCGGTCGCACCGCAGGAAAGGTTCACCTGCAATGGCGTACTCATCAAAATCTCGTGCCCGCCTCTTTGGCAGACAGTCACTAGTTAACTAGCTCCCCTATCCGAGCTTGGGATTGTTTTAAACAATCGATTTCGATCGTCCATTGTAGCTGTAAGATCCTCTTTAGCGCAATCTCAACGACCGTTTGCCCGACGTTCCACGAGCGTGTCTGTTTATGCGCCTTATCCTGAAGCGTATATCCCGGAACCTTAAGATCTTTTGATAATGCTCCCAGTACCGAACCTCTGCCACCAAAGTTTTTAGTCTTGGTAGGAACCTTTCGCCCCAGGCGTGATGGCACATGTCCCTGGCGGGCTTCAAGATCCACCGTTTTCTCGCTCTTGGAGATAGTAGATCGACTGCATAGTCAGGACAAAGGGACCGTAGTCTGCCACTTCTGGTCAACTTGGCCAAGTTGAGCATAACGGTCTTGGCAACATCTCTGCTGTCTATGGCAACACCTGCCCTCTTGAGCAGCGCCAGTATGCGAATTCCAGTCGTGAAGTGCAACGAGGTTGACAGGGTGGGGGCGACCATCTCTCGGAGACAGACCAGATCTTGATGAAAGGTCCACCGGACTAGTGCGCTTTGCATATTTTTGCGGAAGACTTGCTGAACTGGGTGGAGTTTGTGGTGTATATCCAGCTGATGTGGCATAACTTGGAAACCGTCTTTTGCCGCAGACTCACGAAACTGAGGAGCCACATCGAGGACATGGAAGCGCGTGTTGCGATCCTGCAACCGAGCATGATGGTAGTAGTCGATGAACTTCGTTGCGAGTTCCAGGAAGTCCTGCATGCGCCGGCTCCGTCCTATTTTCTCCAAGAGGATTCGCATGGCTTCAACTGAAGGCGGACATTGCAGCCCAATCACCCGACTACACAGGCGCCCATAGAAGACTGCGACGCTGATGTCGTCCCCCCTCGCTGGCGATACATTTCGAATGATGTGCGTTGAGATTGCACCAACGCTCCGCGGGAATAGCTCGATTCCTTTGTGCTGCATCGCATCAATGATCTTGGTTATTAGCGGTTGGTTGTTGGCCCCCAAGCAGATTATGAGAAGCTGGTTCGAAGCCTCCGTTATTAATTGGGTGAGGAGAGAGATTCTAGCTTCGAAAAGCAGACGATACTGACTCCAGTCCCCAGTCGAAAGAGCCTCCCCAAAAACATGCCGCTGCAAATAACCGTCGTCGTAAACATCAGGGTGCATATCGGACTGCAGGATTTGTTGGAGCATGTCCTCATTGCTAGCCGCCGCCCAGTTCCGTATGGCACTGGCATAAGTCGACGTACCGAGGCCGATCCCGGCCTTTTCTAGTTGGTTGATGCGTCGTATAATTCCCTTAGTATTAGACTCCCTCAACGCAAGAGATTGTAGCGAAAGCGGGCCAATACTTGTGAACCCGAGAAAACGAATTGAGTCGATGACAAAATCGAGTGACACCCAGGTGCTTGCAAACCACCGTGCACCCAGTTCGTCATTGTAAGCCTTTTCTTCGATGCCGAATGTCTGGCCGTGGACCTTGTTGATCAGGTACCGCATGTTCTGCCCTTGCCCGTTTATTTCCCCTTGACCGCTCTGGAGGCTTGGACTTTTCAAGTCTCTCACAACAATTTCCGTCTTCGTGAGTTGTATCTTTGGCTCATACGTAGAGAGAAACTGTAGAAACGTTCTTGAAGCATGAGAACGAGGTAGGTCGCCATTGTCGACAAGGATCTTCCGCCAAATGGCAGCGTAATTGGAAAACCCTCTCTCATAGAGAAATGGAACGACCGCGTCGTAGAGATTACGATATGGGGTTTCCCGATATAACCATCGTACGATCTCCTCACGCTTAACTCGTGAGATCTCATGGCGGGTGTGGTTGTTATATGAGAGAAGTTTTTTCAGCAACAGCTCGAATGTAGCTGCATCAGGGCCGAAGTTTGGACTAAGACGAGAGTGCCAAAGTTCAGCATCTTTTTTCCGCGCTTTGTTGGTGAAATAATCAATGCTGTACCAATATATATTCGGCCACCGCTTCCCATGTTTCTCATAGAGCCACTGAGTATAGGCCCAGACATTCTCCAATAAATGGTCCTGTTGATGCTTCAACCCGGCGGAGAGTATGGTGCCCCAGAATCTCTCCGCCGCACGGCCTTGTACCTCGTGCAAAGTCTTCCGTTTCATCAACTCGCTCATAACCTGACAAATCCCGGTGAAACTATCCAGCTTGCGGAAATCGAGAATGCAAAGCCAAAGATGAATGTCGTTCTCATTCTCCGGCAAATCAACCAACCGAATTGGTGCTGATGCTGGGTCTGGGGGTGTGAGGAAATCAGATTCAAAAGCCAGTCGTTCCTTGGACAGACTCAGCCAGTGCCATTTCCCATAGTCGACCACACCCTTTTGTAGGTCGACAGGATGGGTCGGTTCGTTTGCAGGGCGAGGAGGGCTGACCCCATCGGTTTGGAATTCAGAAGGGAGACGCTTGGCTCTGGCGAGGAAATGGGGGAGCAATGTATCTAGCGGCGGCTGGATCATCGTCTTGTAGAGAGTTGCGGTCCCGGGAATCGCAGGAGCCGGCGGGTTGGATAGCGCGGGTGGTGGCCAGGGAAGCTGTTTAGGTTTTCCATTACTAGGAAGAGCGCTCGGGTGATATCGTGCTATCTGTTGCAATGGGCGAGTCAACCTCCGCATTTTAGCGTCCAGAATTCCAATCTCGAATTGTCGGACGCGATATTCGGCATTGTGTCGAGTGCGAGAACCATATGAGGTATCTCACCGTCTCATTGTTTGGGCCGTGTCGAGGTGGTATTATTGATAAATTCTCCGCAATTCGTAGGATGAGTTTGGGTCGCGGTGGTCATCATCGCTCTCGTGTTCAAAGTTTGTCAAATATTTTGGTCAACCGACATGGGTGCAGCTATCTCCAGAGCCTCCAACCTTGGCACCTTGGCAGATATAGAGGGTTCAGAGAAGCGCTTAGTCACCTTCCCGCATTGACCAACTCATCCATCCACCAATCCAGGATTCGTGAGCAGCCGAGCGACAGGCTCAAAGCTCACCTCCTTGCAATCAACGTCTCCAGCTTTCGCTCTCTACCCAAGGTATCGCCATAATCGACCCTGAACCTCACAAAATGGCGTAAGCTTGCTCCCCACAGCAGAGAAGAACACCCAGTCCAAAGATCCGAGCGATATCGCACGCTGCCGGCCGCCAATAGCTTGCCTTTGGCCCCTCGTACGACTTCACACAATAGAGGCTAACACACACTTTCTCCAGCCTCGTCAATGCCCCGAACAAAGTGCCAGAGCACCAGCGTGCTTACCAGCAGGCATACCGAGCCCACACCCGTATCTGGAAGATTGTGAGTCGAGAGCGGGCCCGAAGTCGGCTGGACTGCAAAGTACTGACGAAATGACGCAGGCCCCGAGGAGCAACATCATGCTCACACCCTACCTGGTTGTCATGTGGGGAACATTCGGAGGTAGGAACTGAATGATCTATTCAGCTATCTACAACTACTGACGGCATCTAGCGAGCATGTACGCGATGGGTCGCACTGTTTTGGGCTACAAGACCTGGTTTGGCAAGGACTAAGCATGCGAAGCTAAAGAGCTAGAGGGGAATGCAAGGGGATTCCTGGATGCAGACGATGTGACTGTATGTGTATAGCACCGGCAATAAGATACAGCAAAGGCAGCTGCTTGGTACTTTGCGCCAGAACAACAGGTTGTCGAGCCAAGGCTCCTTCCCTTACATGCATTGCATTATCGATCGCGATCCCATTAATATTGACGCCACTATTTCCCGAAAATCCTGTTCCTATGCCTGGGAGAGCAGACCTCTTCTAAAATTACAATACGCCAAATGTGTCCTGTAAACCCCATCGCCTCGGCGGAGTGCGCAGAGCAAAACAGCAGCTGTTTTTTTTTTTCATCATATCATATGACTAACTCAGCTCGAACGGTGTCCTAGTACCCCTCTGCGCCAGGGGCCTTCTCATCCTTCCGAAGGCTGGTCAGCAGCTCACGGAAGCGTTCTTTCCCAGAGCCTGCCGCGCCGCCCTTGGGGCCCTTTCCACTCACATCTACGAGCTTCGAGATGCGCTCCCAGCTTGTGCCCCCAGAGGTTATATCTTCGCGGTTGGCGAGGAACTGTTCTGCCTCCTTACGTGACTGAATGATAGTCTTTTCCTTCTTGTTGTTGTAGTTCTCATAGAAGTCGTCAATGTTTTGCTGGGCCTCTTGAACGGTCTCAGCTCGCTGGGCAGCAAACTGCTCCGCGCGCTTCGCATTCTGGGCATCCCGCTTCTCACGCCAGTTCTTGATCACCTCGGGTTCTTGCTCCTCCTCGGTGAAGGCCGCATAGCCGGAATTATAGCTAACCGAGGGGCCAGTAATCGAGCCTCCTGGCGTGACACCCTTAACCAACACAGTTAGATCCTTCTCCAGGCTGCGAATAATTGTTCTATCATACCTCGTTAGGGGTGGAAATATCCGGGAATTGGCTCTCAAAGGCAACATTGCCGCTGGGAGCTCCGATGCCACCCCCTAGAAGATCGTCGTCGTCATCAAAGTCGGCATCCTCGACTGTCGCAAACTGGTGGGCGTCATCGCCAAGAATAGCCTTCTCCCGCTCAAGGAAGTTGCTCGTAGAGGGGCTGTCGGATGCATTCTTGATATCTGTCTGGGCTTGGGCGCAATGTTAGTATGGACAAGATTGAGAAGGAACCGGAGCCCAGTTCGAACTTACCGCCCGAATCAAAGTCCTCCAGGGATGGGAATCTGTCAGCCATCTTGCCGAATGGGGGGTTTGGTTCGATGTACTATAGGCGAATTTCAATAATTCTGGGGGGATTTATCGAGTGGGGTTTGAGAAGGGCGTCGTGTCCAGATCAAGATTTGTTGAAGCACGGTGGCTGTCTCTCAGTTGCCCTGTTTGCAAGGCTACGGCTACGCTGGCTTTCAGCAGGATCGAGCTGAGCTGAGCAACGTCGCTATTGGCCCAGCTTCGTTGCAGAGAGCGGGATATCTGTGAAGCGGGTTAGAGCTTATCAAGTATTCAACTAAACGGTACACTAGCTGCGGCTCAGATCTTTCAGATGCAACTCGGCAAGCTCCAGCCTCCTTCACATTTAATTAGCTAGTGTTCTCCCACCTCGTTCCATCTTTCACATTTGAGACCACCGAGCAAACACACTATCACGCGTCATCGCTTCCGTGCATGCAGTCAAGCAGACACAATTGTCGGCTTAGGGACGCAGCGTCTTTTATTGGAACCCTGGATTGTTTAATTCGAGGCGGGCAGGTCTTATTGCGGAGTGGAATAGACTGCAATATCAGGACCAACTGGTTGGAGCCAGGTCCAGGTCTTCTGAGAATTGCGGCCTCGTAGATGAGATGAGCCTTTGAGTTGAACAAGCAAGGCACACACCATAAAAAGCCAATCACGCACTTCGCACCCAGTCTTCGCCTCTGAGCACGACTGTCCTGTCAAATACCAACCACCCACCTCAGCACCTCCCCTACTTTCTTTCTAGCTCCATCCCCCCAATCTTTCGACATGGCGTACACCGATGATGCTGTGCTCTCCAAGCTGTCGGCCTTGAATGAGAGTCACGACAGTATCGCAACCACAGCCCAGTGGATCATGTTCCATCGGTAAGCGCAAATGCAATCAACAATGACTCTGTGTTTGCTTTGTCGCGCATGCGCTGACCCTTTCACGCAGGCGGCACGCGGCCCAAACTGTCCACCTCTGGTTGACAAAGCTCAAGGAGCTACCCAGTCCAAAGAGACTGAATATGATCTATCTTGCAAACGGTCAGTTTAGTCCACCAGCAGCCCAGTGCGTGCCAGGACAGTTATGTGACAGCCTCCCCAGGCTCCAGCTGCGTTGAAGAGCAAAATCCTCGGCGACTCCCGCTCCGGTTTTCAGCATTTAAGCTAACCATCCAATCCCGTCACAGAAGTAACGCAGCAATCTAAGGCTCGCCATAAGGATGACTTTCTTCAAGCATTTTCGCCCTTCATTGCGGACGCTACGGCAGTTGCATACAAAGGCGCCACCGCAGACGTCCAATCCAAACTTCGGAGAGTAGTCGATGTTTGGAGGGAGCGAAACATCTTTGAACGCGATATTCAAGATGCAATGGAAGGCCGACTAGATGGTAAGTCCAAAGCCAGGAGGGGTTTCAACCATACCGGCCCGGTCACTAATACCATCGATCAGAGCTTGACAAAACTCGCAGCTCGGCCAAGGTTGGCGGCTTTGGCGGTCCAATGTTCGGTTCAGTGGCAGCCTCGCCTATCCCTTCCGAGCTCAGCTCACTAGTTGCGCCTCAGCAGAGTGTCACAAAGAGCGTTCATCCGATGAAGAACACCCTCCTCGCCGCCAACGCCGAATTTGAGAAGCTGACCGACCCTGCGAGTCAGACACCGGCGGCCGCAGTCCATGCTGCGCGTCTTACTGGCCTGCTGAAAAACCTTGCCAGCGCCGAGGGTGCTGTGACAGAATGCATCAAGGCTCGGAAGGAGCTGATTACGGCGCTGGAGAAGATACTGGTAACCAACCGGGAGGCCTTGGAGAGAGACGAGAGCCAACTAATGGAGTTGAGTGGCCGCCGAACGCTTGCCGAGGCCAAAAAGCAAGAGGTTGAGCTTGCGATCATCGGCGGTTTGCCCTCCAACAGCAAGGAGCAGACGCCTGGCAGCCGCCCTTCCGGAAGCCCTGTCCCTGAGCCGGACCGCCCACAGGTTGAGGCGCTCACGCCGCCGCACGTTCAGGACCATGATGGTGACATTTATGCCAGCACCGGCTCTCCCGGGGGACAGAACGGCCAGTCGCGCACCTTGCCGGTCTTTGGCAGTCCTCCCCCACAGACTACATTTCCGTCAGCGCCAGGTATCGAGATGCTGTCCAACCTGGCCTCTCAATACCAGGCTGTGCCGCTCAATGGAAACAAAAAGCGCAAGATTGAGACCTCTGATGACTTCCCGGATCTTGGCAACGACGACGGAATAGATGCTGATGTTGCTGAGATACTACGGAAAGATGGTCACGCTTGAGCTTCCAGTCTCGATCCTCTCCCTTGTGGGCCAGCCAATGACAGTCGTCGATTCTAGCAAATATTGGAGCCTCTAGGTCCAGGTCTAGGTCTAGGCAGTTGTGGAATCTACCTGTACTATTTTCTGCCCACTTGTGTATGACAGGAGTAGGAATGTCGGTCATTAGTGTATTATGAAATTTATATGTATTGTATACATCAGCAGCAACATGCATGTGCCGCTGTCGTTAATTTGTAACGACGCGGACGGATGAAGCAAAGCCTTGCAGTATAACAAGTAGTAGGTGGGCCCTTGGGGAAAAGTTTGCCTTAAATCGATTTGGGCATTGTCTGGTTGTTCTAGCGGCTCTCTCTGTCCGTGAGGTTACCTATATTTCAGATTGGTAAAGTATCTTAGGGATTGAGCTTATCGCTTATTATCAAAATGGCTGTAAAGCCACGTCATATGCGCAATAATTGATCGCTGTCTGTGAAGACGGTGACATGCAGATAAAATACAGTACGGAGTGCCTAGGTAGCAATGGCAGGCGATGTTCCCGAGGCTCAAGGTCCGGCGGGTCCCAACCACAGCTGCCCGAACCGAAAACCGCGCACGGGGCTCGGCAATGACGGAATCCCGAGCTGTACTTGACCTGTCTCGGACATAACTGGAAAATGTCGACAAGGATCGCTCCGACCTCCAGTCTTGCCTTTTCCCCCTTGCATTCCTTCACATGCGAACACCAGGACCAAGGGCATGGACAGCCAAGAGCGAAGATTCGACATGACAGCCGACCAGCAGCTGTATCTTCCGAGATAGCGAGAGCAACGCCTGCTTCCACACAATTGCACTCAGAATGGTTTCGGGAGTGGCAGTCCGCCGCGCGATGCTGCTCCCGCAACGCGGCATCAGCTCCGCTCTCGCGTCACCCACTGTCCCCGTCTTATACCGAGATTCCAGCACCACTCAATCAGCCTTTTCTTCGCCCTGGGGTCCCCCCTCCAAGCCATGCCGTTCATTCTCCTCTCTCTCCCCGGGCAAGCCTATCGTATCACGGTCATGCATCCCGACTGTCGTTGCCCAGAGCAGCACTTCAAGACCACGTCTCCTGTCGGAGCCGAGATGGTCATCCCCGATAAATATCTTGCGTCAGCTGTCGACAACGCAGCCATCGCTGCGAGAAGCGGGCCAAGGCAAAAAAGAGCCAATCACTAGGGCCACACAGGAGCAAGCGCAGACACTGGCGCAGGAGCAGGAGCGGGAGCAGGGACAGGAGCGGGAGCAGGAGCAGGAGCGCGACCAGATAGAGTTGGACCACCTCAAGGCGCATGGGTTCCAGAGAAGCGCAAAAGCAGCCAAGGCCGCCCACGTCAACATGAGCGCCCGTCTCTCCAAGGAAGGCAAGGGGAAGGAGGGCAAACCGGGGTTCGCAGAGGTCTGGCGACTAATCAAAATCGCGCGACCTGAGCTCCGGTGGCTTGGTGCGGCCTTTGTCTTGCTCCTCATATCCTCGTCGGTCACCATGTCAATACCCTTTTCTGTGGGGCGTATCTTGGACCTTTCGACAAAAGACCCCGCAGAGGACGTCCGCCTTTTTGGCCTAACAATGCCCCAGTTCTTTACCGGCCTCGCCGTGCTCCTCACTATCGGCGCGACGGCAAACTTCGGGCGCATCATTCTGCTTCGGATCGTTGGCGAGCGAGTGGTCTCCCGCCTGCGAACTCAGCTCTACCGCCGTACCTATGTGCAGGACGCCGAGTTCTTTGACGCCAACAGGGTCGGCGATTTGATCTCGCGGCTTAATTCCGACACCGTCATTGTAGGCAAGAGTATTACCCAAAATGTTTCTGACGGCCTCCGGTCCCTTGTTAGTGGCTCGGCCGGGTTTGTGGCCATGGCCTGGCTCAGTCCCAAGCTGACGTCCATTATCCTTGTTATGGTGCCCCCTATTGCACTGGGAGCGTTCTTTTACGGCCGCACCATCAGGAACCTGAGCAGGCAAATCCAAAAGAACGTAGGTACCCTTATGAAGATTGCGGAGGAGCGACTGGGCAACATCAAAACCAGCCAAGCCTTTGTCGGCGAGGTTCAGGAAATTGGGCGGTACAGCAAGCAGGTCAAGAAGATCTTTGCTTTAGGAAGAAGGGATGCTATCATCTCGGGAACATTCTTTGCCTCGACGAGCTGGGCTGGAAACATGACCATCTTGGCTATGCTTATTGTGGGAGGCAACCTCGTCCGGTCAGGGGCTATGACGCTCGGCGACTTAACGTCTTTCATGATGTATACCGTCTTTGCAGGTTCCAGCTTGTTCGGTGTCAGTGGCTTCTACTCGGAGCTCATGAAGGGTGTTGGTGCGGCCAGTCGTCTCTTTGAGCTCCAAGACCGGAAGCCAACCATCCACCAGACAGCAGGAGTCAAGGTTATTTCAGCACATGGCGCAATCAAGTTCTCCGAGGTCTCCTTCGCATATCCTACGAGACCGGCGGTGGCAATCTTCAACAACCTCGACTTTGAAATCCCTTCAGGAAGCAATGTTTGCATTGTCGGACCTTCAGGGGGCGGCAAATCAACAGTTGCTTCCTTGCTTCTACGCTTTTATAACCCCACTTCAGGGACAATCACCATCAACGGTATCGACATATCTAAGATGAATGTCAAGTCACTCCGACGCCGCATCGGCATGGTCTCTCAAGAACCGGTCTTGTTTTCTGGCACAATTGCTGAGAATATTGCATATGGCCGGCCACGAGCAACTCGGACCGAGGTCATCGCGGCGGCCCAGAAGGCAAACTGCGGTTTCATCAGCGACTTCCCAGATGGTCTAGAGACGCAGGTCGGTGCGAGAGGGGCGCAATTGTCAGGGGGTCAGAAGCAGCGGATTGCTATTGCCCGGGCTCTTTTGAAGGACCCGGATATTCTCTTACTCGATGAAGCGACGTCTGCTCTCGATGCCGAATCAGAGACGCTAGTTAACGCAGCCCTCGCCGAGCTGCTCAAGGGGCGGAGCACCACCATCTCAATCGCACACAGACTGTCAACTATCAAGCGATCGGACCAAATCATCGTCCTATCCGGTGAGGGTACGGTTGCGGAAGTTGGCAGTTACAACGACCTCAGCAGGGACGGAAACAGTGCCTTTAGTAAGCTAATGGAATGGCAGATGAGCGGCGGCGAGCCGCCCGCGGACTATCGGCCGCCAGGTTCTGGAATTGAACATATTACGGAGGTGGAGGAGATTGAGGAGGACCTGGAAGCCGAAGATGAAGAGGAAGTTACTGAAGTGAAGGAGAAGGAAAGGTGATTCAGGATACCGTACGGGAGAAACGTAACTCATCCAAGGAAGTTGCATGTTTTGCTTCTTCGCTAGGACCCACACATACTTGCCTGTCCTCACATATTGACGAGACAGCGCGAATAATATTGCATCTCGGGAGCATGTCTGGGAGACATAACGTTGAGAACACATGCGCGATACAGATATACTGTATATAAAACATATCAAGCTCAGGCACTCCACTCAAACATGAAAGATAAGGACGGGTGGTCAGGTCATTCCAAGTACGGCGAGTATCTCTGTAGTTTCTCCCTTATCGCCCCCCCCCCCCTTCGATCCCAGTGAAGGAGTTGGATCAAGGAATTAAGCGCCTGCAGCACGCTCGACACGGTTGACTCAGTGTAACCTGGCTTTCGCCCAAAGGACTCGGGGGACGATAAAATGCTCGCTACTGTGGCGATGGTTTACCATGCTTGCCCTGATCCAGACAGTAGTCGTGTGACGGTTCAGGAGACCCCCAACTGAATGGCGAGGTGGCTCGGCAGGTATTGGCTGCAATCTCCATCCTCACATGTGTTTAGCGTGGCGGTCGCCAGTGGCTGCAGCAGTGCCACCATGCACGGCGACGACACTGGAAACTTCAGACGCAAGTTGAACCCCACCTGCCCACTATCGAGGGGGTGGGAAGTGTGGGTGATGTGGACCCGCCTATGCGGGACGCCCTGGAGAACAAGTCTGGACAACCCTGGAACAACCCTGCTGCGGCTGCATCGCTCCCAATCCCTCACACCAGGGACCCCTCCGAAATAGGCACCGAACGCGATTCCGGGTTGTGACTCGCAGCGGGTTAAAAAAAAAAAAAAAGAGGGTGGGCACGATTTTGGCGGGCAGGCTTGGAGCAGATTTGGCCAGTGGTCGGTGCTGTACCTGGACCTTTTGTGAGCCTTTGTTTGCTGGCGAAGCCGCGGTGTGTCATCTCCGTCCATCGGGTCCCCGTGGAATTTTGTATTTTTTTACCTCAATTACCTCCTTTTCTCGACCTGCTCGCTCCTTGCATCGAGATCCCGCATTGCTTGGCCAGGCTATCCATTGCTCTGACAAACACCTCCCCTCGCTTCAGTTACCTCCTGGGTAACCCCCTCTGGCTCACCAGCCTTAATAACCCATTCGTCTCCCCTGGATCTTGGACTCATCGCAAACCTGGGATTCATGTGCCTTTCAAGTCCTCCCTCTAGCCCCTACACCACATACTCCTGTTATCGTTGCCCTGTGAGCCTGCACACGGTGAGCGCAAGAAGGCCCGGGAGAAAATAATATACCATCGGCATTAAGACGGCATCTAGTTTGCTCAGCAAGCTCGGCACCAAGACTGCCACAGTTCATCCGCGCAGCCATTTCCTGTTTATTCGCTACCCCGCCGAGTTCGGCCCGGATTATTTTATACCATAAACCCCTACTCACACCGGCTCTCTTGTGCGACTCAACTGCACTCCGAAGATGGCTAGGGCACTCGTAAAGAACTCCAGCCAAAATGGTTGGATCGTTCAAAAGTTTGGAGGCACGAGTGTGGGCAAGTTCCCCGACAAGATTGCAGAGGACATCATCAGGTAAGTCTCACGCTTTGGAGTCTCATGTCTCACACTGCGGGCGGTGAGGGGCGGCCAAAAGCAGAGCAGCGCTGACGGCACATATCGGGTGGTGTAGAACACATGTCGAGGCCCATCGGCTGGTTGTGGTGTGTTCGGCCAGAAGCACAGGCAAGAAGGCGTCTGGGACGACAAGCCGGTAAGTTATGTGGCTTTTTTTTTTTCCCCTGTCTAGTCGAACCCCCTTGTCCCCCCGCACTTTCCGCAGGGCGACGGGGGTTCGGATCGCGGTTGTCAACGATTTGTCAAGATACCCAGATTCGTGCGGGATGGGGGGCTAACTGAAGCGTGGGTCGCTGCTTATCATAGGCTATTGGAGGTCTTCAGTAGGCTTCGTGCCATAATTGCCGCACCCAGCGATGAGGCATTCCAGGATGATTTGCTGAAGGAAGCCAAGCGCATCGTTCACGAAATCTGCGCCGACCATGTTGACGCCGCAGAGACCTTTATCCGGGACCCCCTACTCAGCGCCCTTCTCAAGGAGGAGACCGAGATGGAGTGCCAGCTACTCATTGAGTACCTCGAGGCTGCTAAGCGCTTCAAGCTCGAGATTAACTCTCGAGCCAAGGACCGTGTTGTCAGTTTTGGTGAGAAGCTTAGCTGCAGATTTATGGCCTGCCTCCTTAGGGACAGGGTAGGGCTGCCCCTGAATGTCTCGCGTGCCCTGTTTCTATGCTAACAGGCTCAAAAGGGGATAGATGCTGAGTATGTTGATTTGGCCGATGTGCTCCATAGTGAGACGCCAGGTCGCCTCGATATCGCCTTCTACAGGGATGCAGCAGCCGTCATCGAGAAGAAGATCCTGGCGTGCGAAGACCGCGTGCCCGTTGTCACTGGTTTCTTTGGAAACGTTCCAGGAAGTCTTCTGGACGGTGACATTGGCCGTGGGTACACTGACCTTTGTGCATCACTGGCAGCTGTAGGCCTCAGGGCGGAAGAGCTTCAAATCTGGAAGGAAGTAGACGGTATCTTCACCGCCGACCCTAGCAAGGTCCCCACTGCAAGGCTCATACCCTTCATCACTCCCTCCGAGGCCGCAGAGTTGACATTTTATGGCTCAGAGGTCATTCACCACTTGACCATGGACCAAGTGATCAAGGCTGTACCTCCTATCCCTATTCGGATCAAGAACGTCAAGAACCCTCGTGGTGAAGGGACTATCGTGAGGCCGGACCCGCTACTGGCTCCAGACCAACAGATCCAGAGGTCAAGGAAACCGTCAGACCCAACGCAGCGGAAGAAGCCCAAGAGGCCAACAGCCGTCACCATCAAGGACCAGATCTCCATCATCAACATTCACTCTAACAAGAGGTCGATAGCCCACACATTTCTGGCTCGGGTCTTTGCTATTCTCAACCAGCACAGGGTTTCCGTGGACCTCATCTCGACCAGCGAAGTTCATGTCTCTATCGCGGTCCACATGGGGAACTCAGAAGGGTCCAACTTTGACGGTGCTGTTGAGGGCCTGAGGGAGTGTGGTGCAGTCAGTGTTTTGCACCACATGACCATTTTGAGTCTCGTGGGAGCAGAGATGAAGAACATGATAGGGATTGCTGGCAAGATGTTCTCAACATTAGGAGAGCACCGTATCAACATTGAGATGATCTCACAAGGTAGGAATCACGTGGTGTTGTTCTTTGAACCTGGGACCAGGAGAGAGACAGAGCTAACAATAGATTGTTTAACAGGCGCCAGCGAGATCAACATCTCGTGTGTGATTGACGCGCGGAATGCGGAGAGGGCTATGAACATTCTGCACACCAATCTCTTTACTTTCCTTGAGTAGCTGTTGGTTCCATCGACAGGTGTCCCTCAAGCTGAGGATGGAAATACGAGCATGGGATAAAATGACCACAACTTGATGGAACCTCGTTTTCGCGACATCGTTCTTGATTCGCCGATGGAGATGACTATGCAGAGAGCGGCATGATAGAGCTTCGAATATACCGTTGCTGGGATGCAATTGTATGCGTGAAGAGAGGCCGAAAAGTTGCGCCGTGGTGGTTGAGCAAAGCATATATGAATTTAATAGAAAACTCAAAAGCTACCATGCACCGCCGTCCGTCTCGGAGTTGTAATTCCACATGAGATATTTCAAAGGCTAATTAGTTTTTTCTACTTGGTATGCAGGGGACTCTGGTCGTAGCATTTATGCCGCAAGGTTCCTGGGACTCGTCTTGTTGCAGTAGTTTTCGAAGGGGGACCACATGAGTTTAGTAAAACCTAAAAAAATGAGAATAGGTGAGAAAACACCAGAATATTCAGCCGGTAACTTTCACTGCTGTCACCAAACAAACAATAAATGCCGGGATCGATATCCTAACGGGGACTTGCAGTGTAGCTAGAACCTGGGCGGAGTCGGTCAGGCTTATGGAAGAGAGCCCCATCGCATATGAAAATTTTCTTCGTTCTAGCCCCTGACTGGACACGACTATACAGGACGAAAAAACCTCACAACCTCTACAACTAAAGCATAATATGCCCGGCTAGCTCAATCGGTAGAGCGTGAGACTCTTAAGACTCTCGCACAGTTAGGTATCTCAAGGTTGTGGGTTCGACCCCCACGTCGGGCTCAATTCCCGGTGATCACCAACCATTAATTTTTTTATTTTTTTTTTGGTATTCTCGCCTCTCACCTCAATACCTGTGGTATTGGAGACAGACGAAATGACGAATACGCGGGTGTGATCCGAAACTAACTCTATATATTTTAGTAATAAAGACAGTGGAAAAGGCTGCCCGTGAGGCACTATCCAGCATATTTCCCAAGCCGCGGTCGCGCTGAACCATAGGCCGCACACACCTGAGAGCTTAGATGGCGAATAGTACTTGTGTCAGTCTTGAATATTGCGGGTTAGGGTCAGGTGGTGCGGAAATCCACCCAAATTCTCGGCTTACTACTGGAGAACTTGATTGATATTCTCTCTATAAACGTGGGGGCTGGATGTGAATATGGAAATGCATTACCGTCATCGAAGTTGAAGTGTTTCGGCTTTCATTCTCACTAACTACCCATGTCATTCATGTTTGGGGAACGGTTGCCAAGACTTTTTCAAACGCCACTTAGGCAGCCTTGTCGGCCCGCGTCTCAGCCCCAAATTCCTGGCCTGTTTGTGAACTCAAATCGTCAATCAAATCGATAGCTAAGCTTCGTTTACTCAGCACGACTTTCGTCCTTCACAGCCAAGTACTCATCGCCGAAAGCGCGCGCGACTTTACTCGATAAACCCTCAAGCCGCTCGACTCCACGCAGGGGATTGCCATTGCCAAGATGCCGAAAGCAGAAGTTGGGTCAACTCGGCACCTGTCGAACCAAATGAAGAGCCGCGGGCTCACACGATTGAGATGGTACTGCCAAATCTGCGAAAAGGCCTGCCGAGACGACAACGGCTTTAAGATGCACTGCCAGTCGCCGTCGCACATGCAAAAGGCGCTCGATGCCGGGCAAAATTTCAAGAAGGTCGAGGAATCGTTCAGCAAGGCCTTCCTCTCCGAGTTCGTCTCGCAGCTGAGGACTGGCCATGGTGAGAAGAGCGTGCAGGCAAACCGCTTCTACCAGGAGGTCATCGCGCGCAAGGACCACGTCCATCTTAACTCGACCCGCTGGCACTCGCTTACCGACTTTGTCAAACACCTGGCTAAGGAGAGTATATGCCGCGTCGAGGAAAAGGAAGGGGAGGGGCTCTTTATCGCTTGGATCGATGACTCGCCCGAGGCCATGCGCCGCCGTGAGGCTGTGCGCCGAAAGGAGATGCAGGACAAGGGCGACGAGGAACGCGAACAGATGATTTTGCGTGCCCAGATCAAGCGTGCGCAGAGGGATGCCGAGGCCCGGGGCATGGCACTGGATGAGGAAGATGAGGAAGCAAAGGCGCATGAGCTGAAGAGGGGAGAGGGGGAGAAAGTCAAGTTCACGTTCGGAGTGTCGAAATCTACGCCCGCGATATCGACACCCTCAGCGGTGTCCTCAGGCGCAGCAACACCAAAGGACGTTGCCGTTCAAAGTACAGAGACGGAGAGCGTCAGCGGCACAACCTCAGAGTCCACTGCTACACCTGCTGCCATCGCAATGGTGCTAGATGTCGAGCCTAAGAAAGAGGAAACCGGCAAACCTGTGGAGCCCTTGGCACTAAAGCCGATGTCTATGAAGATGGGAGCCAAGCCCCAGGCCAAAAACATTTTCAAAAATGCCTTCGCCGGTGCTCCCAAAAAGGTATGGGCTGCTGAGCCGAAAAAGGTGAGCGAGGCTGAAAAGATCATGAAAGAGGAGATCGAGCGGAAGAGGGCTCGCGAAACTGGAGGGGGACCACCGAACAAGAAAACGAAGTTCCAGTTCTAGGCGGGTGTTTATGATTTTCTTTTGCTAGGAATGCCATACCTGGGGCGGGGCTTGGGTTGGATGTAATTACTTAGCATAAGGTGGCGTTTGCGATTTCGGGAACATGATACCAAAGGTTTTACTTATACGCAATGTCAAAGAAGATGGACAGCTGTTAGAGGGTAAAAGTATTCTCGCTGATGCGGGGGGCAGCCCCCGAGTATCGAGAGACGCCTAAAAACAAACGACGATACTAAATCTAACTCCCCAAACTCCTGTCCAAAATGCATAGTGTCAACGGGTGTGGCACGCCTAGTCCGCCTAGTCCGCCTCCGTTGCGCTGCCATCTCGTCTGTGTCCCAACATTAGCACTGTCTAGCAGTTGGCAAGGTTGAAGAAACTTACGGGATGTACTGAATGCGATACTCTTCCTCAATTGTCGATCTCACATCGTCGGGTAGCTGGCCCGAAACTTTGGTTGCGTACACGCCTCTCACGTAGGTGTCCAGTCTTTGCCACTTCGCGACCCAGGACCTCGCGGGGTTGGCAAGCGAGATGAGACCCTCAAAGACCTGTGACGTGCAGCTCTCGATCTGGTCCTGAGAGCCCTGGAGGTGGAGGAACTCCTCGCAGTTGGGGCAGCCCTCGTCTCTGAAGCGCTGGTTTTTTATGTGAGCTGGAGATAGCAGTAGATGGGAAGAGGAGAGGTACGCACAGCAAAGGTCATGACGATGGAGCAGACCATGCAGGCGCGCAGGTAGCGCTGCTGGCCGGGTGCAACAAAACTTTCTGACATATTTTTTCTTGGTGGTCAGGTGTGGAAATTTTGTTTGTAGTTGGGAGGATAAGATTTTCCAGTTGTCGCTGTGATGGCCTATCGGCTGGTTGTCTTTGTGCTTTGTGACAGCCTTGTTCCTGTTCTTTGTGAAAGCGGGTTTGATAGATGCTGAATGAGGCTGATGGATGAGAAGACCGTCTGAGCCAGGGGAACGCTACAGCTAGGAGCGAAACCAGCGTCCGCCCTTGCACTCTTTGAAGTGTTTGGGCACGGACCAACTGCGTTTCAGGGACATCTAGATACATTGTGACGCCAATAATGGCTGACATTTACCCGCTTTTTATGCTAACATCGCGTGAAGCAAGTATCGTAAAGTACCACAAGGTAGATAGGACTATGTGGCGCTTACGTGATTTGTCCCACATTGCAATGACATATGTCCCACAGTGCAATGACAGAGAAGGTACGTAGCTCTTTCGGGTAGGCTTGGCATCTGCTCCTTTCCCAGTATCCTTTTTGTTTTACCACAAGACAGTTTCTGCATTGCCGCGATTACATTCTGAAGAGACATGTGTCTGAGGCACACCAGGGAAAACCAATCAGACGCTTCGAGTATGCGCAATTGGCGCCACCAAGATGCCCAACTGCGGGGTTGGTGATCTGGGCATGGGCAGCGAAACACCGTGACCCTTCCACCTTCGAGGTTCAACATCCCATCAAACCCGCCAACATTCGCGCTACGCCCTCGACAACCAGGAGTAGGTCATTCCTAGCTATTCCCTGTGACCTCAGTTTCAGCTACTGATCTGATATTCCTACAGATCCCGCAAACGTCAGACGCACCCGCTCGTCTTTTCCGCCGCCGAGCATCGATATAAATAACTGCTGAGAGAGCCAAGCCTGGTGATTGTATGCAATGCGGCTCCTGGAACGCGGCGATACCGGCGAGTTCCGCCTGACGAAGCACCTCCCGAACGACGCGATCCCCGAGATTCCGCCTTACACGATACTTTCACACACATGGAGGGAAGACGGAGAGGTCCTCTTCAAAGACCTGGCGGACGGCCAAAAACAAACCAGGCTACACCAAGCTTCGATTTTGCGGAGATCAAGCCGAACGCGATGGGCTGAAATTCTTCTGGCAAGATACATGCTGCATCGACAAGTCCGACGGTGCCGAGCTTCAGCACGCTCTCAATTCCATGTTTCATTGGTACCGCAGCGCGGCGAAATGTTATGTCTACCTAGCAGACGTCTCGACCTATGCCCCTGACAATGAGTCCAGCTGGGAATCGGCTTTTCAAGCAAGCAAGTGGTTCACACGTGGATGGACACTTCAAGAACTCATTGCTCCAACTATTATCGAATTCTTCTCCATAGAGGGCAAGCGCCTGGGAGACAAGAAGTCTTTGGAACGACAGATTCACAAAATAACCGGGATTCCCCTCGGAGCTCTCCGAGGTAGCATCCTCTCCGATTTTAGCATCGACGAACGAATGGCGTAGGTCAAGGAGCGCAACACAACATGTGAAGAAGACAAGGCGTACTCTTTATTTGGCATCTTCGATGTGCATATGCCGCTTCTCTACGGCGAAGGAGAGGCGGGGGCATTTAGCAGACTGCGAGAGAAGATCGATAAGTATTACCACCGTCTGGCTGACCTGCGTTCTGTCGACCCGCGCCTTGAGAAGGAGCGTATCGAAGCGGCAAAGGGCGGCCTAGCGGTTAACGCTTACCGCCGGGCCCTCGAGAGCCTTAACCTCGACCGATGGCACCTGCCGGAAAACCGGATGTTCTGGATCCAGGGGGGCTCCGGCAAGGGCAAGACCATGTTGCTTTGCGGCATCATCAATGAGCTGGAGCGGGCAATGGTCGCCGGCGGGCACTGTCACAACTTGGCGTATTACTTCTGCCAAGCTACTGACTCACGTATCAATAGCGCGACTGCAGTACTGCGGGGGTTAATCTACCTACTCGTCCACCGGCAGCCACGTCTCCTCTTGCATCTACCTAAGGATACATACCCCTCTGATGACGTAGTGGCATGGATCGTCCTGTCAAAAGTTTTACGGGAGATGCTAGAAGATCCAAACCTGAAGGTTACCTACGTAGTCATCGACGCCCTTGACGAATACCTTACCGACCTGCCGAAGCTTTTGGACCTCGTCATCTGTACCTCGTCGGAACGTGTCAAGTGGCTCGTAGCGAGTCAGAATAAGACAACGATCAGGAGGAAGCTACAATCTGGCGATGGGCTGATAGAATTTGATCTTGGACTAGAAATGAATGTGGAGCAGGTGTCTTACGACATCGATGGGTATATCGATAATAAGCTATCTGATCTTACATCTCTTTGGGGTGACCTTCCGTTGAAGGATCATGTACGGGATATCCTACGCCAAAAGGTAGACGGCACGATCCTTTGGGCCTCTCTCGTCCTACAACAGCTGAGTAAGGATGAGGTTGAGAGCTGGCACGTTTTGCCAATCGTCAAAGACGTACCGCGCGGCCTGGATGGCATGTACGAGCGCATGCTGACGGAGATTGATCGGTATAGATGGGACGCGGATTTATGCCGACAAATACTTTCCGTAGCGATAGTCGCATACCGCCCACTTCACTTGGCCGAAATAGGCGCCTTATCTGGATTACCAGAACAGATTACAAAATCGACGGAGAATGTCAGGAAGATCGTGGCTAAGTGTAGATCATTCCTTACAGTCAGAGACGATCGGATCTACCTCGTTCATCAATCAGCAAAGGACTATTTAAGCGACCGAGCCTCCACCCTGCTCTTTCCCCATGGCGTGGCAATGGCCCACCGTAACATATTGGATCGATCAATGAAACTCTTGTCTAAAAAGTTACAATATGACATATACGGCCTTTACGAACCGGGGTTTCCTATCGACCAAGTCCATACGCCGGACCCGGACCCTCTTGCGACAGTGCGGTACTCATGTGTTTACTGGGTTAACCACCTTTTTGACTCAATTTCTAGCACAAACACAAACCTGGACACATTTCTACAGAATGATGGGGCCGTCCATACATTCCTCAAGACAAAGTACCTTTACTGGCTTGAGACTCTCAGTCTACTCCGGGCTATGTCAGAGGGCATCATTGCTATAGGACAGCTTAAGGGCCTACTGGTAAGTACAAAACTACAAAACACCAGAAGTCCAGACTCACAAAGAAATAGGGCCACATCGACCAAAGGCAGTTACCAACCCTTGTCCGAGATATATACCGGTTTGCTCTGTCTTATAGATGGATAGTAGAGCAAGTACCTCTTCAAGTATATATTTCAGCCCTTGTATTTGCACCAACCGGCTGTTTAGTAAAAAAAAATTTCGGGGTGGATAAACCTGACTGGATCAGTACCAAGCCTGTTATAGAAGCAGATTGGGATGCATGCCTACAGACATTAGAAGGCCATCGCGACTCAGTTTCGTCGGTCGCCTTCTCGCCAGATGGCTAGCGGCTCGCATCGGGCTCGTACGATAAGACGATCAAGATCTGGGATGCCGCGTCGGGGCAATGCCTACAGACATTACAAGGCCATCACGGCTCGGTTCGGTCGGTCGTCTTCTGGCGGGATAATCTAGAGAAGCAGGAGTACAGCTTAGGACGGGACAAGTCGTGGATTACTTGCAATGGCAAGAATGTACTATGGTTACCACCAGAATACCGCCCGAGCTGTTCCGCCGTCCAAGGGCGGATGGTATCCATCGGCTGTTCATCAGGACGAGTTCTCACCATTGGCTTCTCGCGATATGGTTAATATATTTCAAGTCTCTTTCACTCCATCCTCTTTATTTCTTTTTTCTAGTTTGACACCAGAAGGGCCCGGGAGGATGGGTTGCTTTATAGATACTATGAAAGTTCTAGCATTTTCTATCGATGTTAAGATGACTCATGTACTTTGCTTCGAGAAGGCAAAATATAGCTTCCATTCTCTTCCCGAAGCTACATATAACGTGACGGAGGTAAATTTGCTTAGTGGCGTTGGCGTGATGTGTGGTGGTAGCCAGGTGGGTTAACACATGATTAGTGCTGAAGAGGACACGTTGAGCTATCTTTCGCAGGAGAACAGACATCGCTACCCGCGCACGATCTGCCTTCACTTTGCATCTTTCAGGCAATGGATTCAGGCGACTCCGGGGCGATGGTCTTGGGTCGGTCGGCACCATTTGGTGGTGCCGTGGTCGTTCTGAAGCAGAGTAAGCTCGATCGGACGCGGCGTACCATGCGGGCGGTATAGCCGTTTATTTCTGCTATCTCGTCATCTTTTGGGCCATCTTCACCTTGTAGCTTACTGTTGATTATGGTCTGAGTTAGAGCACGCTTGTGGAGAGTGAAATTTGGCGCCATTGCAGTTGTGGTACTGTTGGTGATGTTACTGTCAGCACAGGAGCGAGATAACACCTGCCTCCCGTCTTTATGGCTCTCTCGAATGCGGCAAAATCGTAAATCCGTCTTTCGGATACCCGCCATGACTTATAAGTACCGCGTGTGAATAAAAACTAATCCATACTGCTATCAGCACGTCCGTGCATCTATCTTACATCAATAGAGTTTAAGCGACAGGACGCCAATTTCGCTCCTAGCTGTAACATTCAAATAGGAGACTTGGAAAGCTGTGTTAGCCAGTGCCAACCGCTGGGAAGTATCCCCGGTAAGTGTGGCACGGGCCAGAGGCTGGTTTGGCACCTGTTGAGCCTGGCAAAGCCCGGCCCCATTCCAGCTGGAACTGTTTGAATTTGGCCTGCTCTTTGCTCAACCCACTTCCCTCGAAGGCGGGAACATGCAATGCGCCAACCTTGTCAAACTTGTCGACTGACTGTTCCACAACATCCCAGCAGGCCGGGCAAAAGATGAACTACTGATTGTGCTCTTACATTTGCCCTAGTTTCGTATTGTGAGCTGTTGTCTCGGCCCAGCATAGAGAGAGAGGAGAGAGGAGAGTGAGCGCAGCCCGCTCCCCGACCGATATTGAAAATGGGGAACAGCCCCTCCACAAACCGACCCGGCAATCCGTCGTCAGCATCTTCATCCCAGTCTCAAGCTCACGGCGGCCATGACTCCCCACGACCTGTGAGGCGCGACAACAGGCACCCCATTCCGGTGCAGAACCACCGTGTCGCCGCACCCCCCGAGCCGTCTCTCACACAGGCCCAGGGCACCGCCGTACAACCGCCGAGCCACAACCGGCCCAAATCCCTCCCGCCGCGGACTGGCCCCTCGCTGAGCAACTCTCCCGCCACATCCATGGCGCCCTCGAGCTCCGTCAGCTCCTCCCGCCCTGTTGAAGCGAAGCCGGCCAGACCCGAGCCCAGCCTTGAGCCCGCCAAGCCCGTCGCGGTGCCGATCTCGCACAACCCGCCCGCGCCATCAAGATCGCCGAGGCAAGACAGCTACGAAGGCAGCACAACAGCTCCGATTAGCAGCCTGCAGGACCTTTCCTATCTCACACGCCCGCCCCGTCTACCCCTTCCCATTGAGGAGGAGGTCCACACCCCCGGGTCGCCTATCATCGCACCGACCGATCTTGGCCGGGCGCTCGAGGACGTGGAGGGGCTGGACTCCGGCCTGCCGCGGCGAGTCTCAAATCTGAGCGATAGCTCCGCCGTCGACGACGGCGTCATCGACGAACTGATGGTGGACAAGACTCGGCCCACCGTTCCCACAAGGCTTGAGTGGCTCCGAGGCGGTGACAAGGTCTACGTCACCGGTACCATATTCCAATGGAACCGCAAGACTCGGCTGCATCCAGTGTGAGTGGTCTTATTTGCTACTGGAGGATGTGTCAAGAAGATATGGATCGAGCTGGAGGGAAATACGTTGTGGGCTTGGATTGGGTATTATCAAGTGCTGACGCCGAGTTTGCTACAGCGAGGGTCGACCTGGGGTGTTTGCGGCAACTATCAACATTCTTCCCGGGACACACCATGTTCGTTTCCTAGTAGACGGCCAAATGCAGACCTCGCCAGATCTGCCAACAACTGTGGATTTCGGTAACAACCTGGTAAACTACATCGAAGTGAATCCAGACGATATTCCCGCCGAGCATGCCGATGCGTCAGGGGAGCCTAAAGAATCACAGCCTTTGATGCATTCGAAGCCCATCCCATCTGAAGAAGAGGGAGGCAAGAAGCCGAAGGACAGAGAAGTACCTCCGGCTAGCATCTTTGCCCACAAAATTCCAAAGTACCTGCTCGACTTTGACCAGCCAGAAGACACACCGCCGTATCACAGTGCAATCTCAGCCATCGACAAGCTTCCTAACCCGCCTGCTCTCCCTGGCTTTCTCGGCAAGCCCATCCTCAATGCGGCCACACTCATCAAGGACGATAATAGTGTCCTCAACATGCCGAATCACACGGTGCTCAACCATCTCGCGACCAGCAGCATCAAAAACAACATATTGGCTGTTTCAGCAACGACTAGATATAAGAACAAGGTTTGTTCTCTCTGCCCGTCATATGCTGAAGCGGCATGGCTGATTGTGAGCACAGTATGTAACAACCATCATGTACAAGCCAACAACAGATGGTGCGTGAACCAGGATATTTTAAAGGGCTGCCGGATTAGACCTGGAGCTTGGTAGATGGGGGCGCCAGGAGTAACTGCTATGCGGTCTGAGCCAGCCAGCCAGATACTGGATTCGCTTGGTCGGATTCTTTGAGTTTGGCGAGCTTGAGCGAAGAAACAGGACGGGGTGGAAGACGTGTGGTTAGACTGCGGTGCTGGGCCCCTCACGAAATGGGATGGATGGCCCATGAGGGTTCCAAAAGGGCCTCTCATACACGACGGAATATGGATGGAGAAATCACTTCCTCCATTTGACAAAGACCTCATCGGTCCTGAAGCGCTGTGTACATGTGCTCTCCTCCAGAGGAGTTTTGAAGCCGGTTTCATAAGCCAATAGACCGGCATGTGCAATCATAATGCCGTTGTCGATGCAGAAGCGTTCGTCTGTGGCGTATACGCTGCCCCCCCTTTCTGCTGCCATTGCACCCATCATCTCCTGGAGCCGCTCGTTGCATCCGACACCTCCAACTATCAGTACTTGGTTGCTGCCTACGTGCGCCATGGCGCGCTCCGTTATCTCGACCAGCATGGCAAACACTGTCTCTTGCAGGCTGAAGCACAGATCTGCTTGTGTAAACGTCTCGCCGTCAGGTCCCTTTCCGCCTGCCTTCATCATAGCAGCCAGCTCGTCGGCCCGCGTAAGGATACCGCTAAACGAGCAGTCCATGCCCTTGACGGCGTACGGCAGGTCAAGCAGGACGCGACCGCCCTTCTTGGCAAGCTGCTCGATGTTGTAGCCCGGCGCCGGGTCGTTGCTGATCTCGAGCGTGCGCGCGAAGCGGTCAAGGCAGTTGCCGACGGCGATGTCGAGGGCCTCGCCAAAGATGCGGTACCGCTGCTCCGCGTACGCAATCACTTGTGTGTTGCCGCCGCTGACATAGAGCACCACGGGATTGGCCGCCCCCGTGATCGCCCGCCCCATCTCGATGTGGCCCACGCAGTGGTTCACCCCGACCAGCTCCTTGTCCCACAGCAGCGCTAGCGTGCGCGCGGCGACCGCCACCGAGGTCAGCGGTGCCCCCATCCCCGGCCCCCGCGTGTAGCAGATGCAGTCAAGCTCCGAGGGCCGGACACCGGCGTTGGCCAGGGCCTGCTTGGCGACGCGCACGAAGAAGGCCCGGTGGTGCTGTGCCGTGTCCTTTGGGAGGAAGCCGGTGCCTGGCGGCGAGACGAAGGTGTGGCGCACGTTGGAGAGCACCGTTGGTTCGTTTGTCTCCGGGTCGTGGGCAATGATGCCGATGCCGAGCTTGTTGGCGGAGCCCTCGCAGCCGAGGGCGATGCGGCGCTTCTTTTTCGTCGTGTCCATGGTTATGGTGCCTTTTTGCCCTGATTGCGAGTCTGATGGAGGGGTCGCGGTAGTTTTTTGATGGATGCCCCTCTTGGCAATGTTTTTCTGGTCAGACACAGTGTGGATTTGGGAGGCTAGAGGCTTGATGTTAGTCTGTAGTCCCAAATATCATGGGATGCTGACGCTGATGTCCCGAACTTTTCCAAAGTGCCCGGGAATTCAAGAAAACCTTATGCGGGAGGGCCACAACCTGGGAAAGGGCATGCTAGTTAGAGAATAAGGAAAGGCAATTCGCACTTTCCGTATGGATTGCACGATATATCAATTGCGCCAATGCAAGGAGTTCTATCGCTGAATTCTGTCTGGGAGGATAGGTGGTTGAGGGAAATCCCAATGGCCAAACTAGACTTGTATAGACTCGGAGCCGGCAGGAGGTGTCATGTAAGTGATCCGCCGCCTGGACACCAAGCATTTCGTCAGGGGGGCTATGAGGGGCTTGAGGGGTTGAATGTATCCTTGTTGGTGGTCGCCAAAGCTGTTGCCCGCAACCGGGCCCGTGCACATCAGCGCACCACCTAGGGACACTGTAAACTGGAGGCTGAGGTGCAGGGCTGGAATCGCCCGTCGCACATCAAGTGACCCCACTGCACCGAGTATCCTATTTCTTTCTACTTCGTAACACAACTTGTGTCCGCTCACCATCACCGTCGCCGCTAGCGGCCAAATCTTTGTTCACTTGCGCCGCTGTACTGGGTCTTGCCCCCTTTATTGTTATTACTCTTCGTTCACTCCGCCTTTTTTACTAGCCGCCCCCTGCATCACAAGAAACGATGAAGCGAGCCTACTTCCAAGCTGCTCCGCGGCTTATCCATCCGGGCTGATGGCCCTGCTGCCGACAATGCTGGAACCACACAGGGAAAGCTCCTGTTCTTGATTGCTCTTCTTAGTTGCTTCCAAGGTATGTTGTTTTCCCCCTTTTCCCTCCTTCGACGCACCAATGCCAGGTGTTGCGCCCTAATCGGCCAGACGTGGATTCCGGCGCTTATAGTATCAACGTTGGCTGACCGAGTCGCTCCCGCTTAGAAATGGAAGGATTACAATAAGAAGCGACGGTGCTCCTTTCTACGAGCTCAACCTCCATGGCGTATCCTTTGATTCGAGCTCACGGGGCGTTTCCGGCTTGCCCTCTCTGTCCTGTTCGGCGCTCGACCTGAAACCTCGGCGCGGCCCAGCCGGTGACCAAAGTTCCGCCAACACAACCCGCCTAATCTCGCAACGCCGCATATCAAGGACTGAATAACCCTGGCGGTCTCCCTATGCTCCTGCGAGTGCCTTCCGAACAAAAGAACTACTTCAAATGGGTCTTTACTGGGCTATTTCAGGCCCAGCCACCATTTCCACCGAGATGGTGCACCAGCGCCTCCGACCGTCACACCGGCGAAGCAAACTACAAGGTCCACCACAGAGATTTCCGTCTGCCAGTTGCGCCGGATACTCGAACACCTGCGGAAGATGTGTACGAGCTGCGAGTACAGACCTCGGCGCACTCAAGGTTTTGGGTCACGGGGGGGCTCCGCTTCAACCACACCCATCCCCGAAATCAAAATACACCATCCTTTGGAGACTGCACATCCCAACACATTCATTTCTCTCTCCGTCCCTACAGCCACGTACGATTTTCTTCGTACCATTCCAACCACATCCTTATCTACCGGTGTTCACGCAATGCCGTCTCCGCACCTTTCGACAGTCGCCGCCGGTGTACCTTCCCCTCGATGCGCCACACGTAGCGCAAAGTCAACGAGTTGTCCATCAACCTCATGACGATGGCTCCCCTATCTCCGCCTTGAGGACGTCGGTGGTTAGCGTCCAAATCAGCACGAGCAAAAATACCGGGCCTTGCAGCTCGTTCGCGCGCCGATCCTCCTCATCACACTCTACCCGCAAAATTTCAGCATTTGAGTGACGAGCCACGATGGCCCATCCGGACCCGAAAGGTGCTCGCAAAAGCTTGTGGTTTCATAATACCGTAGCTTGATTGCTCATGCGGTTTGTCTCTGGCGGGTAGAGAGAGCAACCAGCGCCTCAAAATATTTACAACGCTCTCCCCCAACCAACCCGCTCCTAATATTCTACACAAAACCCAACAACCAAACGCCTCGCCGGCCCAAATCCCTCTTTTACCAGGCCATCGCTAAATGCATCATCCGAGTGCTGAGGGGTATACACAGCGCTATTTCTCCTTCTCTCCCGGGCGCTAATCGGTTGCCCATCCACTAACGTGGAAAAAAAAAACATGTGTGGCAAGCTCACACTTAATGCGGATGCAATGGCATTCGATTTTACAAAGCCGGCTGTCCTTGTGACATCGGTCGAGGTAACGCTTGCTGTGGTGGTTGAGCGAGTTGGGCCAATTGCGCAGGTGGCAGATTCGGCGGCATATTCGGTGGCAGTGGCAAGGCTGCCTGCCGGTTAGGGACTGTGGCTCGGCTCATCCAAGGGGGAAGAGGAACCGATGCGCGGAACTTAAGTGCTCGAGTATCGAAAGGATCGACTTCGTACATCGGCGTGTCCTCTTCATCATCAGACGACTGATCATACTTCCACTGGTCGGACTGTTCTTCACTACGCTCTCCAGGGGGACTGGCCAAGCCGCGGCGGTCAATCCACAACCGGTTGAGTCGACCGATACGGCGGCGATAAACAGGTGGGTTTTCCATCGACTTTTCGTCTTGGGCGACACCCCTGAACTTGAAAACAGGGGGATGGTTCTCGGGCTTGTCAAGCTCCATCGGCATGGGCTCTTCCAGCGAAGCCGACGACGCGGAAGCTGGTGGTGTCATCAGGTACTGGGTCTTGGCCGGTCGGAAGCTGAGATCCGGCCGTGGCCCAACTACTGGAGACAAGGGTCCCCGGGTGAGATCCACGTGGGCTTTGTTCCAATCACTATGATTCTGTACCTTCTTTTCAATGTCGGCACGGAGTTCATTCTCCTTTTCAGCCAGCCGATCGGCCAGTTGAGCAAGGTCTGCTTCAGTAGGCCGGCCATCTGGCCGTAGAGGCATACGGATTTGTGATGGGGGAGGTGGCCGCTGGACGGCGGGGACATCGGGGGCTTTTCTCTTCTGAGGCTGAAAATTGTTAGCAACAAGTGATGTTGACGGTCGAACCCTAATATTTGAACTGACCTTTTGATTGATTAGGTCTTCGTCGTCCGTCTTTATGCCCAATCGAATCTTGTGCTCCTTCAGTTGAGCCCTTTGCTCGAAGATGGCGCGATCGGTCTTGAGCATCTCAGCTTTGAGGAGCTCGCGGCTATGAGAAGCCAACACCAGCTGCCGACCTTCCTCGAGCTCTTTCCGCAATCGCTTGAGCTTCTCTGCACTCTGGACATCCCTTTGCCTTGTTTTGCGCGTTAAGCGAACCTCGCGGCGGCGGAAGCAAACGTACGGATCCATGTCATCGCTCTCCTGGTGCATCTCATACTTGAGAGTTGGATGCAGCGGTCGGTTGCCCAAGGCTTGGCGCCGCGACTTCCAAAATTCATAAATCTCCTTGGCATGAGGCATGATCTTGGACTTGTCGAGATCGTGCAAGCCATGAAGCATCTCGTCATAGGCTACAACGGTTTGGTCTACCGCGGCGAAAGGGGTCTTGATATAGGCAGTGTCCTCAAACACCTCCATGATCTTCTCAAAGTCATCATCTGAGAGCTGGGCCAAGGCCACTCGCTGCTTGTTGTACGACTCCAGGAAGGCTTCATCATCCTCTGTCATGTCATACATACATCCGATACACTCTTCTACCGTTTGGGAGAATCGGATGTAGGTGCATGTCTGCTGGAATTTCTGGGGGTATAGCGCATCATAACTGAGCGTACTCTCTTCTGGCGGCGGCACAGGAATCTCCTTGTCAGCAGCGACCCCGGCGCCTTGCAGGACAGCCTGAAGATGGTATTCCTGTAAGAAAGGGGTTAGTATCAGAGTTTGGAAGTGGCCGCCAATGCGGGGCACGTGACGTGCCACGTGATTGGGCGTGGTCAATCGAAGGTACGTGTTCAACTCACATTTTCCTCAGCTTGCTCGACTCCGGTCGCGATTTGGCTCTCGTTTGTAAGTGATTCATATTCAGTCGGGTCGATTTGGTCCTCTCGGAGCACTGGCAGAGGTGTTTTGACGCTCAGTTTCTTGTAGCGTACTTTCCTGGTCGCCATGGCTGCTGATGGCGGTAACTCCGGCGAAAAACCTGGGGAAACCCCGGGTGAAATTTTTTTAGGTCATTCAGGTTTCCATGCGAAAGCGAAAGCCCGATTTCTTTGATGGAAAACTAGTGTCGTGGTTGATATTTTGATGGCTAAAGTCTGGTCACTTGATGGGATGTCGTTGAAGTGTCGGCGCAGATTTTGCTGTTTTGGCGGCGGTTTCCCCGACGCTGGTTCTGGCGATTGGCTCTTCCAGGGACGTGCCCACTTCAGCGTGCCCAGCCGATAAGAGCGCCCACTATTATGTAACCTGCGAAATTTCCAGCCTAACCACTTGCCGTGTCATTCAAAGTCGTCGACCTTTCTGCGCGACAGTACAACAAAAATGCGAAAGAATTCCAGCACACAACTTTCCCAACCAAAGAGAAGAAAAGTGTAATTACTACTTCCTAAGTTTAGTACCTCAGAAGGAAACAATGGACTTTTGGCGCAGCCAATCAGAAAGCTTGCGCAATGTTTTGCCACGCTTATATGGTTTTGCTGCAACTTGACAGGAAGGCGTTCTGCACGCCCCACCACCAGATGTCTAAGCGTCAGATCACGTGCTACTAGGGCCGGAAGCCTTGGCGGACAGGGAATTTGTTCAGCTGGAGCTTGGAGCTTGAAGGAGATTTTACCCCATAGATGTGGCTGGTGATTCCTCCTCCCCTTGTGGCTCGTGCGCGTCGCCTCCCCCACCTTCTACGGACAGTGTGTTTGGTTATCAGCAATCGCAACCTGCCTTCCCCGTCCACCACTACCACCACTACCCACGACTACACCCCTCAGCCTTGTGCCTTAGTACTGCACTTTCCCATCGACGGTACCTGACCCCGGTTCCTCGACGCCGCCCAACCAACCTGCCGAAACAACGGAATATTCTCACCAAGGGAACGTGCTCGACAACCTTCGGGAAACCAACCCAAAGGGCGGGGCGAAATATCCTAGAAATAAGCAGCGACCTTACTTAGTAGCCTTGTGCGACGTGCCTTGTGCTTTCTTTTTGGTCGTCCTTTACTGTTTGGAAACCCTACGTTTGGTTCTTTGCCTGCCGTCGCGGTTGCTCGTCGCAACCTTCTCCCACCATAATGGGTAACACCACCAGCGCGGTGCTGGACAATATCGTCCAGGGGTCCAACTGTCAGTCTCACCCCTCCATCCATGAAGGGATTTGGCCAAGGGATCTCGGCAGTGATATAATGCGACCACATCCTGCCTCTTAGCCCAGGCGAGACGGCGACACATTACCTAAAGTGGTTCTTAGCTGACGCATTCATTTTTGCCCCTCACAGTCGACAGGGATGAAGTCGACCGTCTACGAAAGAGATTCATGAAGTTGGATAAGGTGCGTCTTACGTCGCCTGCTATACAGCCGCCCAGGGATGGCCTTGAAGTCGGAGGAGGGAACATCAGCTGACGAACCGACCACTCGCAGGACAACTCAGGGACTATCGAGCGCGAAGAGTTCCTCAGCCTCCCACAAATATCGTCCAACCCCCTTGCCACCAGGTGCGCAATCCGCGAACCATAACATATGTAAAAAAGCTGACCTGCCCCTCAGAATGATTGCCATTTTTGACGAGGACGGTGGCGGCGATGTCGACTTCCAGGAGTTCGTGTCAGGACTCAGCGCCTTCTCGAGCAAGGGCAACAAGGAGCAGAAGCTACAGTTTGCCTTCAAGGTCTACGACATTGATCGCGACGGCTACATCAGCAACGGCGAGTTGTTCATCGTGCTGAAGATGATGGTGGGTAACAACCTCAAGGATCAGCAGCTGCAGCAGATTGTCGACAAGACTATCATGGAGGCCGACCTCGACAAGGATGGCAAGATTAGCTTTGAGGAGTTCACAAAGATGGTGGAGAACACAGACGTCAGCATGAGCATGACCCTAGGTACGTCTTGCGTGGTCTTCGTGAGCATGGGACAGGGGAGTGTTGTTATGGTAACAGTTTCAAGGCGCGTTCGCAAATGGCTTGCTAATACCTGTCCTTTCTATTACAGATCAGTTCTGAATACTTCAGCTTGCTCAGAGATACCACGATATCAATTTGGTCATGAGAAAAAAGGATTATGGTTTTCCCGCGTCTTTTGGTCTCACGTCGCCACGGTGCAAGGTCTCGGGAGAGGCATGTCCCTCGTCTAGCGTATTGGTGACTGGACGAAGTCATAGAAGGCGTTAATGCTATATGCCGCATGCAATGGACCTGGTGTTTACTCCGCGCGTGTTGCATTATCAATCGACTTGCACGCTGTTTCCTGTAGGTAATTTGGTCCACTGAGACACAGCCCGAAAAGAGGGGGCTCCTAGTTACAGACTGCCAAGTCAGTTGGTGAGTTTGTGCTGGTAGAGGGGAAAGGATGCGGTTTTGACACGGAAGCCCACTCGTATATATGTAATAGCGAGCTGGCTCCCATCTACTAACGAAGGCATGTTGGCTAGAAGTTTTGTGAATCCGGGTGTTGAATTCCGCCACCTAATCAAGAACTCCACTGAAGCGGGCACTTGAAGATATGGTTCGGCGGCAACAGCCGAAGCTCGTAACCTGACCACTTGGGCAACACACGTGTAGACATTGCTTCTTTGTGTCTTCCTACTCTCAACTCGCGCTCGTAAACCTATGTTCCGCTACATAGGGAACGGAGATCCTCGAAAGATCCGAATAATGTACTGCTCGAGTAGATGATGTCTAAACCATTTATTTATATGCGCCTCCCAAAGCCCAGCAAGAAGGCACCCAAACCCATGCATCCTTCTGCTCAACGCCTGCGACGCCGGCCCATCTGAGCTAAACCCAGCGACAAAAACCACGCTGGAGGATTACGAAAAAGAAAGCCCAGTCACGCCATAAGAACCTTGACCAGCATAGCAACTAAAAGAACGCCGAGAATCACGATCAGCCGGTCAATCCACGCGGGAACCCCGTCGTTCGAGATCCTCGCCTGCTGCTGCAGCGGCGCGTGCACGACAGCGCGGTGCTGTTGTGGATCCGGCGGAGGTACCGTCCTCGCTGGCTGGGGCGCGTCTTGAGCCGGGCGCGCCGGCAATACCGCTGTCCTGTCCGCAGCACGGTCAAGGGGAGCGGGCGAAGTAGGCGGCGGCGCGGTTTGTACAAAGCCTTCGGCGAGCTCGGCGCTCTCGGCATCCTCCGTCTCCGTCTCCTTTGGGCCTTCGGAGCCAGAGGCAGCAGGCTCTGCGGCGCCGGCCTTCTCCATCTCATCCCGCCACCCCATCTTCAACTCACTCGGCACCTCCACGTCCCTTGCCGCCGCGCGGTCACTCTCGGCCGCGGCGTCGTGCTCGCGGGCGGCCTCGCCACACTCGGCCATAATGTCGGCATTCGTTCTGCCGCAGGCGGCGCACCGGAAAGACACGGACTCGGCGGCGAGGCGCTGGCGCACGACGTCGGTGGTCTCGAGGCCGCCGAGCTGGCCGCGCGGGTCCGTCTCCATGAAGGAGCGCAGGGCGACGAGGGCGGTGCGCAGGCCCCAGGCGGGCTGCCACGTCTCCTCGTGGTGACCGCTGATAGACAGGCAGATTTCGCGGTTCGTCTCGAAGCGGCCCGACGGGGTAACGAAGCGGAATGAAGGCGGCTTGAGCGGGTACGCGGGCGGCAGCACGATGCGCCCGTGGTAGATGCCGCCCGCGTACGCGGACCGCGGTGGCCCGCGTAGGGTGAAGTGCCATTCGAAGAGGTCCGTCTCGAGCGGTGTCGCGGTGTAGTCGGCTGACGGCGAGGTTGAGAGCTCTTGTGCTTCACGCACTGGAAAAGGGGGAGGGGGTCGGTTAGGGGGCTGGATATTGCGTCATGGGAGAGGGGGGACGACGACTTACGAATGCGGCGGATGGTGGGGGATTTAGAGTTAATCTTTGGAGCGGCCATGGCTGCGGCAGTTGCTCACGAGTGAATTTTTTGGGTGTGGAGGACCATAGGTTGTGGAATCTGCGGCCTGGGTGTTTGGATTTATGATTTGACTTCAGGTGTTGGTGGGAGGCTGGCGGACGACGGTTGCCGTTCAAGTTACGGATACCGTATCAATTACCGCTTCGCTGTGGCGGAACGTGGGGAGACGGGGCAAGATAGGCAGGGGGGTAAGCTGACAGATTGCCATAGAGACAAGGCATCATCATGTTAGCGCTAGCGAACTCCGCCAAGCTTGAGTCGAGGCCGTCGTGTTACTATCGGTACGGATATCCATCTCGAATTGGTTGACAAAACCGGACCTTACAGTTGCCCCTTGAACTCGGGGGTTCCTTCTTTTAATATGCTCTTAGATGGCATCGCCTGCGACACTAGGAACGCCTCGCTCTCCACATGGAGCCCAGTAGCAGAGGGACAGAGTGGCTCCCGTCTTGGTCTGCGGAGCCGGTTGCCCGCGTTTCTGCGGAACGGTGATTCCGCACACTGCCCTGGGTGTGTCTTGGCGCGGCTGACAATGTCGAGACATGGACTTGTTTTGCCAAACGCAGGAACTGCTAGCGTCAACACAACTCCCAGGTGATAGAAACAGTTTCTAGTTCCCTATATAATCCACGGCGCCATTACTTGCATCATGGGTTGGTTGGTTGCTCTTGATGCTGATGCGCAGTCCTGTCTTGGTCTTGAGCAAGGGCTGAGTTTTCAGCGCAGATGCTGTGCTTGGTCAGTGTTTCTAGGGGAATGCTATTATTGCGTTTACTGGTAACCACAGAAAATATTGCCCTGGTTGTAGGTACACTGTACCATCACGTAAGGTGCTGAGCACTTGGAGCCCTTCCACCAAGGAGGAATGGCCCAAGCGTTCCGGCCGGCCCCCGGGTAGTTTATTGGCCGATCGGGGCGGAGCACCCCTGTGGGCTGCTCGGCTGGGTGTGTTTCTTGGGTGCGTGCCAAGTTTCGTGTTTCGCAATCCGAATCCGCATCCTCACCTCGAACCCCTAGTCTCAGCCTCCAGCATCTTTGTCAACCTCACCCTCACCCCAACATTCAAGAATGGACCGGTAGCAGATACCACGCCACCAAAAGGACTAATGGATGCGACGGAGTCGCTGCACCCACCCTCAACTATGTCTCGACGCTGGGCGCGAAAGATCGAGCGCTCGTGCTGCGCCTGTGCCACCTACTTCCCCCTCCTCTTCGTCTATGGCCTGACTAGCTGGGCCGTCTTTGTGCTCGTCACGCTCGGCTCCGTCCCCTCCAAGGTCTCGTGGCTCGGTATGTTTGCCTTCGTGTTTCTCTCGGGTCTGTCGTCAAAACTGTCCCTAACCAAACCCTACCAGGCCGCTCCACCTCCCTCGTCGGCGTCGCTCTCTATCTCCTCCTGAACTGGTCCTACACGACTGCCGTCTTCACTCCACCTGGTAGCACCACCAACGATAATGGCTACAGCACCCTCCCTACCCATGCCGCCCCCGCCACTACCTCCTTCACCGTCAAGTCCAATGGCGAGTTGCGCTTCTGCAAAAAGTGCCAGGCACGCAAGCCCGATCGCGCTCATCACTGCTCATCCTGCCGCCGCTGCGTCCTCAAGATGGATCACCACTGCCCGTGGCTGGCAACTTGCATAGGCTTGCGCAATCACAAGGCCTTTATATTATTTCTCATATATACCACCCTCTTCAGCATGTTTTGCTTCTTCACCTCGGGTGCATGGGTATGGATTGAGATCATGACAGAGACTGCCTATGTCGAGACCCTTATGCCTCTCAACTTCATCATGCTGTGTGTCGTCTCCGGTATCATCTCCATAGTTGTTGGCGCTTTCACCGGTTGGCATATTTACTTGGCCTCACGTGGCCAAACCACTATCGAGTGCCTCGAGAAGACACGCTATCTCTCTCCTCTTCGCCGTACCATGCAACAGACATACATCAACCAGCATACCCCTGGTCAAGGAATGGCCCTACCAAAATACGGCCAGCAGCTTCTTGATATTCATCAGAATGCCCTACCGGGGATTACGAGACCCGAAGAGGGCGAGGAACTGCGCAGCTCTTCATCGCACCACGGCCAAGACTCTGACTCTGCCACTACAACGGCTGGTCCCGAGTTTCAGAGCGGCTCCCGCCGCTGGACCTATGATGAGATGGAGCGCTATCGCGCCCGTAAGCGCTACGAGGAGTATCTTGATGAGGAGGACTCGACCAAGCTTCCCAACGCCTTTGACCTCGGCCCGAAACGCAACTTTCTCCACCTCTTTGGCCCGTCCCCTTGGCTGTGGGGATTACCAATTATCAACACCACGGGCGACGGCTGGAGCTGGGAACCGAACCCGAAGTGGATCGAGGCTCGCGATCGCCTAGCCAGGGAGCGCCACGACCAACGCGAACGTGAGCGCGCCGCCGGATGGGGCAGTGACGACACACCTGGAGCCCAGACACCTACGTGGCCGCCAGTAGACCAGCAGAGCCAAAACTTAGGCCCCTCGCAGGGCGCCGCCGCCGTTCGCAGTCCTCTCCCACCACAACAGCGCAGTAGCAGCAGCAACGTCTCCAACTTTAGCTCAAGCTCGACTCTCAATGCAAGTAGTGGCGCTGGCCTTACTCCCAGCCGGAAGACACCGAGCAAGGCCGACCGTATTCTCGGCCGCGATCCTAATATGTACGCCGACGACCAATTTTCGCCCCCCGGAATAGGCCAAGATGCCATGTCAATGAGAAGACTCAGTCCAACAGGTCGGGTCATGGTGGATGAGGGCTTTGATGACGATGACGATGATGAAGACGAGCTGGGCCGGCACTTCGAGCCGAGTAGGAGAGGGACGAGAGAGGTGGTGCAACCGCTACAGAACCGGACAAAGTGGCAACGAGAGCAAGAAGCAGAGCGCCACGCAATTAATGTTGTTACGAATAATCGATGGGGACGCGGCAGCTCGGCGGCCGCCAACGGCTTATTAGGAAGGCCGTTGAGCAGCCCGCTGAATAGCCCATCTGCAGCCGGGGGGAGCAGTGGTGGCACTGTAGTGAACCCGAAGGGCTATGATGAAGATGATGGGGTAGACTGATCCCTCTGTTCTTTCTTGGTTGGCCGTGTCCGTTTTGGAAGGTGCCGTGAAGCAAAGCATATCTATCGGGGTATTTTTATTATTTGATGGCTAGGATACTGTTCCATCGGTGCAGCGACGTTGGCCTAGCGTTGAGATGTTAGGCCTCACTAAGTTTCTCTGTGCGATTCAGTGTTAGAACCAGACTTTTCTTTAGGCATAGTAAAGGCGTTTGCTTTTAGTTCAATTATTCTTGCCCTATCCTATCACGTTACCGATGTAGTTGACCACTGGCCCTCATGCATTTTGTGCAGTTATTAGGGTTCTGTACTTCTCAAGGGCGGATGTTGGTCCCACTTTTTGTCTGGAGAACAGGCGGGGAGGGGGCGGAGAATTTGTTTACATTTAGAAAAAACAGGGGCAAGAAATGGCTCTGACGTTTGGATCGAACATACAGACAGCCTCGAGGCACTACCCATCCACAGCCGCATTTTGAAGTTAGTTCAGTCTAAATGCTGCCTGCTCTCGTGATTCTTTATATTTGATCAAGGCGTGCTCTTTTGCCTCTGTCACGCAGTCAACGCAGCCATCCATGCCTTCGTAACATACCCTCCGCATGACATGATGGCCCTCACGGCCACTGCAGACGCCCACACTTCACATCCTGGCTCAGACGTTCCAGTGAGCCCGAGCCAACGCAGTAGCAACCAAAATCACATTAGAAAGGCCACACTGATGGATGAACAAGTGTGTGAAATCTGGTTGGTATCTAGGCGCGAGCCACCCGTGGAATTTATATCTCTATATGTATGGCCCCCTCCCCATGAATCGCGCAGCGATGGGCCAGTGATGATGACGATGCAAACACAGCAGGTATATGCAAATGTGAGTTGACATATATGGCAGCATAATGTCCATCAAGTGATTGATACCTCGCTCTTAGTAGCAGTTACCAGTGCAATGAGCATTCCTTTCATTGCCCTCCTGCGCCTTCATGAAAACGTGATGCTAGCCCCAGCGTAAATGCAATCTCAGGTAAAAGAACATGCCCCCGTTAAAGGAAAAAAAGTATGTAGTATGTAGCGGACGGTGCAATGGTAGATCTTGCTACCAAAACATGCGAGTGAGGAACAGAGCAACGCCATTTTCACCGTTCTCCAAACTTCCCATGCTGCCAGTCCTAAACGATGCTTTGTCCTCCGATGCAAACAATAAACGAAATTAAACAGCTTGACAGTTCCCAGCCTCCTCGCTAATGTTGGAACTGAAAATACTGGCTAGCAGCGGGCGGGAAGAAAAAATGAGGCAGCTACCCCCCAAAATAAGCCCAGGCCCGTCCAATGCAAAAACTTAAACCTTCAGCCCCCATATGTATGCGCTGTCCGGACTCCGTGTTCCTTAATTCTCATATGCTTGTTGAAACGATTTCCTGGTCTCCAACAAGCGTGGGTACCCCGAGATCGCCATCCCTCCAGAAGGAAAAAAAAAAACAAATCAAACCGAAAGCCAAACGAGAGCCACTTTTTTCTTGCTTCATCTATATGCCCTCTTGCCGATTCATATCATTTCCCTCATAATGCTCGTGTCGTTCTTGAGGCTCCAAGCCCGCTCCCGCCTTGATATGTTCAGCGACGAAATTCCACCCCCCAACACCAAAGTTGATATTCCAGCAAAAAAAAAAACTCCACGCACGATGTGAAAACAAAAAAAGGGCGCCACAACTCTGTCCTCAAACCCGAACACTCAATTCGTCATATCCTGTGACTCTCGAGTCGCGGATGGGGGGTATGTGGTGGTAGATCGAGGTCGTAGAAGGATAAGCGGGGTGTGGATCCATAGGCATATTTCATGAAATGCATTAGAACGTGGTGTCGATAAATGGCGTCCCAAGTTCGGTATATGTGAGAGCGTGAATATATTGATACAGAGATGGTCCAGCGCGTGACAGTCAAGAAAAGCCGCTGTCCATGCTCGACTTTGGACTGAGGTTTGATTGGTTGAAGACAGTTCTACCAATGCTTTTGAGCTTGCTGCCGTTCTTTGGGGTGTCTTCCGGAAACTTGACCATGATATCGTGGATCTTTTCCTTCTTGATCTGACAAAAGAGTGTCGAAAACAGATACCGCTCTCCGTATTGGTTGAATAATGGGATTGTGCGATATCCTTGGTTCAAGCTGCTGAGCTTGGCGGTGAAGGTTGCGATGGGAGGAGTTCGATCAAACTTGTCAGCAAGCTTCACGCTCCATCGCACGAATATCAAATCCGGATATTTAGTAGTCAAGTTAAAACTGAAAGTTTCGTTGAATTCGGGGTTGAAGCCGTTTTGAGGAACAATCTTGGTGCGATATTTGAGCGGCGTGTCCTGATCGGGGTTAATAGGCGCCGCGCCCGTCTTGTTCCTCATGTCGTCGGCGAGCAACACCTCGACTTCCACATAGGGGTCCATCGTCCGCTTTTCGCCGAGGTTGAACGGCTTCATCAGCTGCTGGGCAGAGATGACTTCAACCTTGAATGCGACACGCTTTCGTGGCCGCTTGCCCGACTCAACAGCCTTCTCAGCTTTCTGGTCGATCTGAAGAATCTCACGACCTTCAACCGGCTTGAGGACATATCCTGATTGGTCTGTGCCACCATCGAACATGGCCTGATTCAGCTGCATGCCGGTATCATAGGTTTGCCAATTGAGAGCTGCCATCTGTACACCGCGCTTCCAGTAAACGAGTGGGTCGAAGTTGGATGAAGTAATCCGATTACCATTTGGGTAGACGCGCATCATATACCTCATGTTGTGGCGATAGAGAGCCCTCTTCCCCTCACCCGGCTGGCTCTTCTCCGCAAACGTCCGCTCCTTGAACGAGAAGATGTGGTTGAACTTCTTCGCTTCGGTACTTTCAAATCCGTCAAACTGGATTCCGACGCAATACACGCCCAGCTCACCCAATACCGGGTTGATCTTGCTGCTGATTCGCTTGGCTGAGTCCTTCTCGCTTTCGCTTTCACATTCACTCGGGCTGCTGCTTGGCGTATCGTGGACTTCGCCTTCGACGATGATGTTGCAGGGGCTAGGGCTGATCTGGCGGGTGGAGGAGCGTGAGGGAGGCGTCGGGCCGAGGGCAGGGCTCGACGGTCCTGGCAAATTGTCCGACGACAGCGGCCGCTGATACGGCGAGGGCTGGCTATTTCCGCGCCGACGTCCGAACCTGTCAGTGTTCTTGACAGGTTCTTCGAGTGGCTGGGATTGCTTGACTTTGATAAGGATGCGATCTTTCAGGTCTGATGGCGATGGGAGTCGGTCCGAGGATGTATCAAGCGGCGCACGCACCAGCTTGTCCCCAAAAACATCGATCATGATCTTTGTCATATTCGCCTGGGTGGCAAGACTGCAACGGACCTCCAACGAAATCCACAAGGGGAAGTGGGTTTTGAAGAAAGCGTACTTGTTGATCGTCTTGATCACCTCGAGAAACGAAATCCTCGTCGTTAGGGTATGCCCGTGCATCACAACAGGTTGGTCATCGGCGCCGTCCCAACAATCTATTTCAACGCAGCGGCAGCCGCGCACTAGTGCCGAGATATATCCTTCGATACTGGATATGCCGGCTACTTGACGCCCAAGCAGATATGTGTTGTGCGAACTCGAGATGTAATACTCGCTCAACGGCCGATCCAGTTCGTATGTGTCGGAAGGCGCCTTGACAATGGCTGAGTTCAAGCCAGACGCTAGGTAGCCAGCAAGCCCGGGCTCGGATAGAAGCAGACCGTCATCGCCATCGCCGAGGAGTTTGTCAACGTCTCTTGATCTCCCGTTGCGGGCAAAGCAGACGAAGGCATTTTCGAAGGTGGCCAGATCCCCATCAACGTTCTCGCGCTGCACGTCGCGCAGGAAGTGAAGGAACTCGGCCCTTGTCATTCCGCACTCGGGATTTTCCGCATGTCGGCGGTACACAGAACGAATATCCTTTCTTGCCTTCATAAGCCGCACAAAGTCCAAGAACCCGGCAAAATCCAGCTTGTCAGGGCTGCCAGTCCTGCTTTTAACCGCTTCGACCCTGCCCCGGAGGTCCTCTGTGGGGACATGAATGTGCAGACTGCGGCATATGTGCTCAACTGAGAGCAAGTCGGGCTTCCCCTCCCCAAGAGAAAGGGACAGAGAGCGGGAGCGAGTTTTGTCATCTTTTGTGAGCTTGGTGACCTCACTCCGCCACCATCTGCTGATAGCTTTGTCGTTGAAAGCCATCAAGCTCGTTGCAAATGCCTGCCGATGCTTGCAGATTGCTTCCAGAACCTCAGTCCAGGTCCGGAAAGACTTTTCGTCATCAGCAACAACGTGAAGGGTTTTGGTGGCCGCATGGCCTGGCCGCGTGTACAAGATTGAAAAGAATCGCGATTCGGAAGACGAGTCAAGCCCAGAATCAAGCCGGTACTGCCCGATGTCCTCTGCGGTACGGATTTCCCTAATATCATCTATGTAGATGGCCTTTGACGACCTGCTCTTATCCCAGAAGATCTTTGTGGCAACCTGGTCATAGCAGAGCGTGATCCGCTTCATGTTCTTCTTCTTGCCGACTTTGATCATCGAAGTGCCTTGGCTCAGGGCAGACGGGATCACAGGTCCAGTGGTCATGCCAGACCTTGAAGAGGATCCACCAGAAGTGGTTGTGCTCAGGAGGGAAAGCTCGCGAGAGGGCCCGTCGCCACTACATAGGGACCCGCTGTCGTCCTTCTCAATGGCGCACTCATCGTCATCGTCGGTGAGAAAGGGGCTGGTGTGCTCCAAGGCGAGGTTTGGATTACTAGTGCTTCCCCTTCGTCGCAATATGCCGGGTCCCACGCTGCCATCTCGACTTGGATTGGTTGAGGACTGTCGACGAGCGACAAGTGAATGTACTCTGCGGAAGCTATTGGATGACCGGCGAGTCAAGCTCTTCATGGCCTCGCCCATGGCCGTAGCGCCGGGACTTCTTGATAGCATCGAGGCCGAGATAGGGGCGGGAGTAATGGGCTCCGGGAGCTGAAAGAGGGGGAGGGAGAGGTCCATGTCGTCGAGCCCTTTCGTGGTGGGAAATGGCTCCAACATCTCGGGGGAGCCCTGAACGGTACTGCCCGCGGGTGCATATGACCCTGCAGGTTCTATTGATAGCGTAGGAGAGCCATGCTGGGAGTCGGGGGAGACGGTTGAGCTGCTCATGGCGGATTGAGGTATGGCAATGAGCTGAGATCGTGGGAGATTTGTCCAGACATTGCTTGGGCGTGGACGCCGCGGGGGCATGGAATCGGACGCCATGTCTGGAACTTGTACGGGAGACGATCGCTGGTCGGCAGACTCGGCGATGATGGAAGGCATGATGGCCAGACTCGCGGGGAGGATCCTCGATGCGCAACAGCGTGAAAGCTAGCCAGCCCGAGCAGCAGCAGCTTCTGTTGGGCTAGCACTTATGCAATGAGGCCAGCGCCGCAGTGCTTGGGAGGAGAGAAGAGACCGAGGAACTATACGGTACGAGTAGTCTTTCGCCGCATCTTCCGAGAGTGGCTTGCTGTTGCTAGGCTTGTTGGAAAGTGGTCGAGGCGCGGAGAAGATATAGACGGGGGCTGTTGGCTCCGGCAGGCGAGGGTCCGGGGAAGAAGGTCTTGAAGTAAAGAAATGAACGGCCGAGGCCCCGTAGTTGGATGCAAGGCGATGAATGACCCGAGTCCCACGCTCAATCAGCGGGATGCAAGGCGCACCACAAGGAGCCTGGATGTCTTGCGCAGCAGGTATCTTTGGGGTACCGGTACGGGACAGGACCCAGGTACAGACATGCACAGCTGTTGTCGATTATTTGGGGGAGGATGGGGCGGGTATGGGCCGTGTTGCAACAGCCCAATCGCCCACGGAATGATGAGTTGGCACGTCGTATGCAACTTGCTCTATTCGGGCATAATCCAGGGTTGGAGTTGGGGGCACGTCGGCGTCCACAGCAGCAAGCAGCAGTAGACTGGCGGATTGGCAGATGACGCCCGTCCGTTGCTCCTAGAGCTGGAAAAGCAAATGACTGGCGGCCGCAGCACACTTCCTCTTCCAGCCCTTCGACTGTCGAGGCAGCGGTTGGTCGCCTCCTGCTGCCCCTGCGAGCCGGGGCCTGTAAAACTGTACTGCTGTACTGTGTATGCGTGCCTGTAATCAATGTGCAGCGAGACTTTTAAGAGGGGTTTGCCGAGTCGCGGCCGCTTGGGATCCCAAGCAGGTGGATTGGACGCTTGGCGAGGGAACCTGAGCCGTGGACGACAGGACCGGACAGCCGAGCAAGGTAGCACAATGCCGGCTCGCGCTCTCGGTTCTCAGTTTCCAGCGCAGCACTGCACAGCAAAACAATGTGTAGAGAGTGTGGTTGTCGGCCCCGAATGCGCGTCCAGGCACGAATTGGTGAGTCAGTGATGCGAGATTGTGACTTGGAGAGCTGGGCTGGCGGCTGGCAACAGGACAATGGCTTGATGTATGCAGCAGCAGGCCAGGTCCCACGGCGTCTGTCTTGGGCTTGCGTCTCGGCGGGCTGTGGCTGATAGATGGCAATTGTCGTCCAAAAAACAGCTCTGGTGTCTGCCAAGTTGGCCGATGGTGTTGATTGTAGGGAGCCAGAGCGAGATTGAGGTTGGTACGGAAGGTGAAGGTAGGTTAGGTAGCCCAGGAAGGGAGAAGGTAGGTGGTTCCAGGGAAGCAGGATTGCGAGTGGGAGGCAAGAGGCAAGAGGCAAAGACGGATGGACTGCAACAGCGGTGGGTTTGTTTAGCTGCGAGCCTACCCAGGCGCAAAACCTCAGCACTGCCAGGAAGCCCGCCCGGGAAATTATTAGACAATTGTTAGTGTGGGTGCGGTGCGGGAGGCATGTCCAGGACAAGGGAGTCACCGAAGACGGGTGAACACCAAGGTAGGGAGGAGCAGCCAGGAAGCGGGACTTGAGCGGACAGTGGACTGAAAACCGTGTCTATATGTACAGAGTTCGCTGCGCACGCTGCGGGAGTTGAGCCCGCCGTTGGGAATCAAAGTAGGTCTACAGAATAGGCCCAAAACTTGGCAAAAGCCCAGGGTCTCAGGAGGTAAACGAGGGGGGATTGGGAATTGAGCGCTGGGAGAATTTTCTTCTTTTTTCTCCTATCGTCCAGTTGGAGAAGTTGCAACCAGCAGAGCGGAGACCTTCATACCCCTTTGGGCTAGGTACACGTACGGTACCAACTCCTCAAACCGAGCAATCCGCCTGGCAGTTGCGCGCCATCTCCATTGTCTTTTTTTTCTGCTGCGGTCTCTCCCTCGAATTTGACCAGCTTCCGGCGGGCTGCTGAGCCGCCAGGGCATGCTCCAGCCTGCCACAGAGAGGTTGCCGGCTTTTGTTTGTTATTAGCTGCGGCAGGTCTGCACCAAGTCTTGGGTGCGGACGAGTTAGACACTCGAGCTCCCTTCGGCTTTGAAGATGCAGCGCAAATTTCGATGGGCGTCCGCCCATTGGCGTCAGGGGTGGGTGGGCTCCAGCAAATGCAAGTAGCTCAGAGGTAGCCCAGCCCTCTTCAGCTCGCTTCTGTGGGGTGAGGTCAGACCAGATCAAACTGGTCCATCAGACCCATCAGGCACAGTTCGTGCAGACCAAGGCGGACGCAAAGTATCGATACCTGATCCCACTGGCAGTCTGGCACAGGTCGCTTTTCGGGTGCTTTTGTTTCGCTGGCCATACCGCCCCGTACGGTACAGCCCCTAACCTTCCGTTATGGAGAATAAGTCCCCACATGGCCCCTCCTACCCCTCTCCGTTCATTGATTTCCATGAGCGTTCCATGCCCGACGGAAGGGACGGGAGAGAAGGACAACAACATCTGAAAAGAGGATCTTTAACCTCGTTCTCATCCGCCTTTTCCAAGCCAGATGCCCTCACTATTGTTCCTGCTGCATCTGTTGCCCCTGGCACTCGTAATCCTTTTGCGTACCAATGCCCTCTATCTCTATTTATTACTAGATGGCTCAGGCGCGCGGAAATTCCGGGCTGTGTATGCCCATGTTTGAACGCTGAACCAACATCACCTCGGGCATGCGCCCTGGTGAATAAATAGAGTTTTTCTGCTTCACCATTCACCACCATATTATGTTACAGTCAAGGCCATTGCCTGCCTGCCGAAGCAAATGAAAGGCCGGGGTAAAAGGGGGCGCGTCACGGATGCGCAGATATGCCGTGCGGAAGAGCAATGAGGAGAAAGACGGAGAAGACGAGAGAGACGGGACAGGGTGAGCTGGTGACCACATGCACCTCATTCCCTTTTTTTCGTTCCAGAAGTTATCTCTGGCGCTGGAGCCGCCGGTCACTCCCGCAGCGCCCCCGTATCCCCATGCTCACGACGACGACCTACCTAAGCTAGTAGGGGATGCAAGGGAAGGAGATGGTAACATGAAGGGTGGATGGAGCAACTGACTGGCTCGGGCTTGTGCCGTGGGCCGTAGTTTTCCCCTCGTCTAGGTTGTTCTTGGGTAGTAGAGGTTATGACCCGCACCTGCACACCTCTTTCATCCAAGGTTTGGCCAGCTCGCAAGGGCTTAGACAGCTCGAAGCGCGCCGGTTGGTAGGAAGACGTGCCGTCTCGTCTCCGAGTCTCCGTGCGAGAGAGTAGACATCGAAATCTTAGTTTCTCACACATCCCCAATCCTCCACTCCCTCAATGCTCAGTGGGCTAGTAGGGTTGGCTTGCACATGCCCCCGCTTTCCGAGAGGATAAGCACCCGGTTCTGACGCCAGCATGGGATCCCTCTTTGCATGTTCGCTGTGCCGGGTGCTTGTGTTGAAGGGCTCAAGGTCGTCTCAGCGTGCCGCTAACGGACTAACGGACTTCGATACTCATAATGGAACAAATGGAAAATCCTGCTCGCCGCCATTTCAATTAGATAAGCCACGGAAATCATGCTGGCAACAGCCCGCCCCCCGCCCCCCCGCACGGCTGGGGCTCATCGCTACCTGCCCGTCTCTTTTGCCTGGTTTGTTTGTCCGCCATGTCCTGCCGTCCCGCCAGTTGGCAGAGTGCCATAGCAGCGCAGAGCCGAGGATGCAAGTACCGCTACAAGTTGCGCCGCCCAAGGGCGACAAGGGGCATGGATCCGAGCAGGTGGGTGGTTTTCTGGCTCGAAATGCAGCCTTGTCGCTCCACGCCCCTCCATGCCCCTGTCCTGCCAACTCCACATTCACCATCATCGATGTCGCCCACATGGCCAATACCCCTCCATGAGTGATTGTGTCGCTTGACCTGATTGGCCCTATGGTTTTTCTTTCCACTGGAGCCTGCCGCGAAGCGCGGCCCCAGTCACGGAGCCACGTCTCTCCGGCGCCGGGCAGCCGTCCCCCAACAAGTATTTACCAAATCCTCGACCTATAAATCGGCCTAAAAATAACGGCGTCGCAGGTTAGAAATCGTGAGCAAGACAGCCGGCGACGAGAAACGGGGCTGCTGCTGCTGATGGGATAAATACCTCTTAGCTCTCACTCCAGTGCTCTACATAGTAACTTAGAATTGGAAAATCAAAGGGCAGCCTGACGTCTCGGCTTGTGGGCAAGTGCGAGCGTGCGTGGCTAGGTGGGCGAGGTAAGTCCTGCGTAATACAGGGCGGATTGCTGCAGCATCATCGTCATCAGCCTTGGGATTCGTTTTTGCCTGCCGCCCACCCGTTATTTCCTCCTCAAAAAGACCCAGACACCCAGACGAGCAATGGGGCTTAGGCAGTCCAATCCGTGTTAGGTAGGACGATAGACTGGCAGCCTTCTTTGAGCGAATGCATGTAGGGAAACTGCTAATTTTAAACAAAGACAGGGCAACAAAGATCTGGGCAGCACTTGTCACTGGAATCGCTGACCGTTTTCACCTCTTCACCGACATTTCTGCTCGGTGAGGCTCGCCATCGCACTTTGCCGAGCACGCGAGCCGAGCCAACCCCATAGTTTCCCAGGGCCCCTTTGCCGCATTGGCCCCCAAGGCTGGATGGGGTCTCGAATCTTGGTTCCACCTGCTGCTCTGGAAGATTCTTACCTTTGCTGCTGCGATGCCAAGCCTTGCTGCAGCCCTCATGCAGCGTAACGCCAACAATACGATTCCCTCCGCATCGCATCAAGCTGTCCTAGCGGAATGCAAAATGTAGGACGAAACGACGTCGGCGAGACAACAAACAGCCGAGCCGGAGCGGCCCCCGGCCGGACGGCGCAAAGCGAGGCTAACAAGACAGACAAGGTGCCATGGACATTGGCACGCTTTGGGGCCAACCGCAAAAAGGGGCGCGAACACCCTCCATCGCATTGGACAGAGGCGCCGAGCAGGCGCCAGGTGCGAGGGTTAGCACGTCGACCCCTCACGCAAGAGAATTCAAACAAGACGGCAGAGTGTTGCCGTCGACTATTGTGTGTCACGTCGGTCCGCTTGGGCGATCACTGCGAAGATCGGTTTCCCTGAGCGTCCTCGATAACTCGGCGCTTCGTTCAGACGTCGGCTGCGCGATACGAGCGGGTGCCAGAGAAATTCACAAACCAGACCAGGGAAAAAGCGAGCCCGAGGAACTGTCGCACATCCTGAGCCTGATTGGGCATTTTGTCCAGGGGGTTTAGAGAGATCCGGTCTTTGGCGACAATGCCGTCGGTGCCCTGTTGCTTCGGGGGCCTCAAGTGCCTCCTCAACGTCCTCGGCATTTGGCAAGGGCCCCCCTAAAACCATGTCACGAGGACAAAAACCTGAGCGGTTAGTCGCGATTTTTTTTTTTTTTAGGAATCCTGGTCAGAGCGATAAAGTCCCTGCCGCATGCCCTGGAGAGTCAGGGGCCCAAATCTTATCCATTCCAATGACTGCATTCGCCCGCTGCCCCCCTGCAACAGCAGCACGATACGGGGCCTCGGCAGAGCTGTTTCCAGCAAGCCGATTTCCTCTCCCTCATCTACTAAGCACGGGAAGTATAATCTCGACAGGAAACGGCGCGGGGCCAGAAAAGGCGCTCCTATCGCCTGGTATCAATCATCTAGTATCCACTAGAAATCTGGATCATCTGGGACAGTGTCCGCTGGCGAGATCTCCCACTCTCCAGGCCCGCAGAGGAGAGAGTAGCGGACGATATCACACCGCTTTGCAAACGACCCGCCCTGGCATGTAGGTGAGGTAGTGTAAATGGCGTGATGGGCTGGGCATCTGAAGGTCGGGCGTAACAATAATATTGTGTGCATACCCAGGCACCTAGCACCTGCCAGCTTGCTGTTCCGATGCACTCTGGATATCGAGATGCTGAGCGTTCTTCCCCGTCTCGCTAGGCGCCAAGCCCGCCGGGTGTTGGTCATGGGTTCATTCACGTGCTGCATCTGGGTTCCCTCGCTGCTTTTTGCACAGTGCATTTCTTGAGAACCATTACCAGCCTTAGATACCCTGTCTGTTCTTTCGTATGGCCCTGTAGCTAAAACGAAGAAACTCGCCGTGAACGAGGTGAGGGGTGCTTCCGGTGAGAGCCCGAGATGCTTGTGTGTGGGGGAAGCACCGATCACGACATCAATGCCTATTTAAACCACTTTTGTCAAATGCGCCGACCTCATACCTTCTTATTACAAGCAGGTATGCCAACAGGCGTCGTAAAAAAAACGGCTGCGCCTTATTTTTCTGTCCTCTGAGTGCTCTTGCCTTCGTCGGCTCTGTTCCTCGTTGGTAAGTCGGCAATCTGGGGAAAGCGTGAGCTACATAGCTCAGCGTCAGAATGTCAAACTGCCTATCAACGGATGGCGGTCACAGTTTCCCCACCAGAGATCTGCTTGAATTGTGTTACGCGCCGTCAACCTGTACCCTGGTCGTTTCATATGTGGCAGATCCTAGGGTCCGGGGTCTCAATTGAGGAAAATGACGTCCATCCCCGCTGTCCACCTGAGCCTCGCAACCAGGATGCCCTGTACCGACCCGCCCGCGGAAGGCGAACTTGGGCTTCATCAACGAGTGCCTGACCTTGCCCGACTTGCCTGGCCAAGAGCATTTCGGGTACTCCGTATTCCTGGTCTGCGGTTTGCAGTTCTGCAATGTGACGCCGCACGTCGTCCGTTGTCACCGCCACACAATTGTGATGAGTGGCCCGATGACCGCCGTTACCCTCTCGTGCGCACGCTCGAATCTCTCACTATGGCATTTGACAAGCAGATACCCCAGTAGTGCGGTACGCTTCTATGGGTAGGTAGGTGCTTCTTTCCCTCCCCGCAACAGACCTTTGCCGAATCTGCGGTGCCGAGACCGCACTAACCACAGGCCCTTAACGCGACTCGGGTAGGGCAACGCATGGCGGGGTTGAACCTGACGCGACAAGGTAAGTGACCGGGGCGCCTCTCATCCGCATCAGAGCAGAGCCGCCTCAACAACGGTGGCACAATCAGTATTTTCCACAATAGCGAGAGGCCTTCTACCCGGAAGCTGTGCGGAAATATGACAGGGCTTGGGCATGGAAGGCTGCTTTAAAGACATGTGGCGACGACACCGAAACCACACCTCTCTCGACCCGCGGCAGCCCGACCCTCACCGACAGTGTGACTCAGAACGGATCGGGCTCAACGGATCAGGGCTCCGGTCCTCGCTCGTCGCAAAACGGTGTTCCTACGGGCTCATCGTCAAGCTTCTTTCATGCTTGCCCTGTGGTCCAATACATTCCCTTCCCCAAAATGAGAGGCTCTGTTAAACATTGCACTTTGATAGCGCGGGGCCGTGGGCTTCCTTCTGGCTTTCCCGTCGTAGCCAAACCGAGCCGGGGCTGGCGGAAGGGTGCCGGATTCAGAGGTACAAAAAAGGTACTGGTCGCGTCTATCACTACTCTACAATAGGCTAGCGGACCTCAGCGGGAGGGGCCGCACGCGTGCGGCATCTTTGAAGCTCTTGCAGCCCGTCTGCTTGCTGCATGCATTTTGTGTAGATGAGAACGAGGCCGGGCGAGCCTTGATTCCTCAAACATTTCGCGGAACCACTACTAAGTTCCGTGATTGACCGGCGTCGGGCTGCATCGTGAATATGCAACGCAACTTTATCAAAAGGGTGGTCGTGAATGCGCACCACGCATCCAAAGATCGAAAACCAGACCGCCATCGCCTATCTAAGTTGGCCATTCCGGTTACCTCGTCCGCGGCAGTTGCAGATATTGCCCCGAACTCGCTCGTTTCCATGGCACGCCATATGGACAGAAGGCAAGGCCTGTTTCTCGTGGCCAGGCCTTGGCCTCGACACATAACCTGCGAGGCAACCTAACTTACTTACCCGCAGATCTTATGCTGCGAGCTTCGTTCACAACACGTTACTCTCACCTCATCCATGCTTGCCAGCAAGCCCCGTCAATGCGAGTTCCGCCTTATACCGGTTCCGTCAAGAGGCCGGCCGGACCCGCAAACACTTCAGTTAACAAACGGCGAGAGACAGGAACCCCAATGCGACCCAAGGGCCACACAGCCTGTTATCACGGTCGTCATCCATACAACAAGGCGGGCAAGATGGCTCCCGCGGGTGGTTGCTCATTGAGGTCTATTCCCCCGCAGGGAGAGGACAGTTTACTTCCTGCAGAGTGCTGAATCAGGCAAGAAAACTCGCAGCAACACGAAGGATGTGGCTCGTCGTGTCAGGAACATGTCGCTACTGGCACCCAAGACAGGTGGCTAGTTTCAATGGTCTTGTCAGCCGGTGTCTGATGGTTACACAATGGTGGGGCGGACATGGTGTCTGCAACTCTTTTTGAGCCCTGACATTGGCGACAGCCTCAGGTGACAGATCTACCCTCCTCATTCCATTCATATTCTTGTAAGCCAAGCTCAAGTGGCTTTAGGTTGGGAGGACACAAATGACGATCCACAGCAGTTGCGTTTCATCAGCTCCACGGCCCTGAAAGGACAGCACATCTTTGGCAGCTGAAAACAGTCTGCTGCAGCAAGACGTGACCAGGCCCCCGAGCCCCCAATTCTCAAGCGCTTTGGCCTGCTGCACATCATTTCCGTTGCAGCAAACTAGGATTGCGATGATCGTACACCAGCACTCGGCTTGACGTGGGGTGGGAAGATCATGTCTGGCGGTTTCAGCGCCTGGTGCGACAGCCAACAGGAGCAGGAAGAGGGCGCCAGTGGACGCCCAGCCGGCGCCCCGGCCAGGAATTTGGGGATGCCCTCGATGCAGTGCAAACTGCATCTATAGGTAGAGTGACGGCTAAGGAGGAGGGGGCTGTCTGGGCCTTGGCTGCGCTGAAAAAGTCACCGTGTCACCAATGCGCCCAATAGGTGTTCTAGTCGTCGACGGGGTGGTCCCAATTGCCATCCACGGATGGCTTGTTGGGTGGATCGCAAGATTGGGTGGCCGCTCACCGTCGGCGGCCCCGAATCAAAATCACCACTGGCCGATTTTTTTCCTCTCCTCGCTAATAAGCAAGAAGTCTAGCCAATGTGAAATACCTCCGGCCGTGGATTGTTCAGTCTCTCGGCGGCGCGCCAATGGGAGCGAGCCAGTCAAGGCCTGCGGGAATAAAAGTTGACCATGATTCAGCGCATCATCGAAAGTTGCAGCCCTAAACCTGAGCCATTTCATCCCGTGAGGACGGCAGCCAAACCATGCCAACACGGGTGAGGTCGCCCAGAGAGCCCTGAATTGGAATGTTTTCGTTTCTAGAAATGTTCCATCCTCTCTCTGACTGGTGGCGCTCGCCGGACGGCTCCACCTCCACAATGATCTCCCTGCACGCTGTACGCTGAACGGAGGAGCGCTCAGCGAGGTGGGTCTATGACGTCGATTGCACGTGGTTTGGAGCTCGTCCATTCAGATGACCCGTGTCGCCGGCTTCACTGGCTCACTGGGCGTGTCCCCTGTCCCCTGTGTTGGGCTCGCGCTACACCGGATCCATGGCTCCTCGCAGCTCGCAGCTCCCAACCGATCCCCCAGCAATGCCGCCGTGTCAGACATGGACTGCCGGATGTTCGGCATAGTGACCATGCCCTCTGCTGTACGGAAAGCTAGTGTAGGTCAGTCCCTTGCTACTCGTAGGCACGGGGAAATAGCCACGGTCCCTGTCATGGAATCAGGCAACGACATGGCTGGGAAGCTCCCGTCCCGCCAGCCAGCTTCCTTTGGGAGCCCTAGTAGGCCCTAGGAGCATCCATGCGTTATTATCATATCATATCCACCGCCACACTACATCATGTACGTGTTACGCGGTACGATGTATTGCAGGTCCCGTATGTATCAAAAGACAGAAAAGGCAATATATTGACTGGCTATTTGTCTAGGTGCGTCGCCAATGGCCAATGCAAGGCATCTGCAAATTGGCAATTGGCGTCCATGCCTTGGGGCGCCCATGCCTTGGGAGCATTTTCTGGGGTCTGGACCCAGCCACGAAAAAGCACCCCCAGCAGGGCCTCCACTGTCTTCCATGCCTCCCACGCCTGCTCTCAACGGCTACCTTGACTCATTTGCAATTTGCAACAAAAGTCCAATGGGGGCAGCGTCCAGGTGCAATTACCCCTCTGAAGGTATTGCTTTTTTGCCCAGCTAGAGCTCAGTTTGCTTCTTTTGCCGCTGTCTCAGTTGCATGTGTTGGCCATTTTGTCTCTTCCTTCCATTGTTCATACCCAATCGCCAAACTCGCATCAAATCAAAATCAGGAACTTGCCAAAAATCCCATTTTCATTCAACCTCTGATCGGCATTGTCGAGCTGCTGGAGCGACAGGGCTTACGGCAGCCAAGTCCTGTAGCAAGTATCCGTCTCCATCGCTCTTTCTGAACTTGTCACTTCGTGGTGCATGAGGTACTTTATTGATGCAAACACTCTCTTTTGCGCGGGAGGGCGGCAACGTGATTCGACTTGTAGACTCGGCTCGCGCGTCTCTCGAGCATTTTGTCCCAGACCTGTGCGTGCGAAGTCAAGGGTAAGGTAATAGGCCTGGCACTCGGACGCGGTCTCGTCCCGCCTTGGACGGCTCGGCAACGGTACTCGACGACGTGCTAAAAGCGGCGCAACGCGAATGCGCCTCAGTAATCAATCCTTCAACGCACCGCCCCTCCCCAGTCGACAAATTGGTCGTTGTCAAGCTCGCCCTCGTTGGCCAGAATGATGTGGGGAATGCATCATACATACACCACATATACGCTGGGCAAGCCAGTCAGCCGCACCACGACAAGGTTTCTCCTAAACGTATTCCACACAACCTGCGATATCCGAGTCCAAGTTACCGCTAGCATGCATGTCTGTACCGGTACACGACGATGAGGGGAAGGGGGATATCCCGCACCGGGCCTCCGACTTTCCTGCTTGTCTCGCCCGTTTCGGCGCCGCACAGGACGCAACCCGCAGATCGAAAGGCATGTCTTCGGCTGGTTGCTCCTCCAGACCAAAATCGGCCCGTCGACGGGAGAGTGGGCGGCGTGAGCTGTCACTAGGAATCCGTCCAGCCGGCCCCCTTCCCCCGCTCTTTGACCCTCCTTTTCCCCCTCCCCGGTGCCGTGTTCCTATGTAAAGCACGCCACTCAGTGTGCAGATGGGAATTGCGCGCGCATCTGGCGCATCCCATCCCATCTGCACCAGTGTGGAGGGCAGACGTGTCTCTGGTCCCCCGGGTTCGACCAAGCCCGGGTGGCCGCGGCAGCATCCAGCAGCAGCCCATCGACTTTGACGTTCCGCATTCCTGCTACCTCGACAACTGACGACTGACGACCAAGAAGTCGATGGTGGCAGGTTTACACATCAACCCCCAAAGTTGGCGGAAGGTCCCGCCGACTGCCCGCCTCAAGCTCGCTACCATAGCCCTGCCGGGAGCCTCCTCTTCACTCAGCCCCTGCTCCGTCGTGCCGAGCCTGTGACCCAGGTGCTGGCCTGAACAGTTCGATTGAATGCTGGCGGAGCGGTGGTCAGACCAGCAGGTACTGAGAGGGGGGGTATGCCGTCCATCTGAGGTCCTCCTGGGGTCCTCCTTGCCGCCGTCATTCTGTTCGTCAATTCGCGTTTCCCCCCCTCTGACACCCCGTGCCGCGAGGCGTGATTTCGGGTCATTCATACGTCGACGTTGACGTGGATGCACAGCCGTATCCAAACCGTGTCGAGACAGCGGATACACATGCACCATAATACCCTTTGGCTGGCTCCTGCTGATCACCCTTGCAAGTGTAGTGCAATGTAGCGTCTGTATGCGCATACAAGGCAGTACTATGCTGTGGTATATCAACAACTGCCCACGACTACACTACATACAGCACTATAAGCGAAACACCCAGGACGGATCCCTTCTATTTCGGGAAGTTGGGGAACATCCTAGCGCCCATCCCAGCAACTCTCCAGCGGTCCCTCGCGCCCTTGGAAAAACGCCTCATCGGTGAGGCGTCACCGAACGCAACTCAAACTCCAGTTAATCTCTTTGCCCAATTCAAATGCCCAATGGTCGCAGGCAGGGCCTATTACTGTGTTACCTGACAGCTCAACCCGATGAAGTATTAGCTGCATCAAACTGCTCAAGACGCCTCTCGGACTTGGCCCTCTGACTGGAATCTCACCACACACAGCGCCAGCCTAACATTCGTTTCTTGGTGTGAGTGTATTTGCGTGTGTGTGTGTGTGTGTGTGTGCGTGTGTGTACGTATGAGGTATGTCTAGAAGGGATAGGAGACGTCTGGAAAGGTCACATGAGCCTGCTTTGATGAGGTGCGCCCGCTACTTTTTCCATAATTCTCACTGCTCTAACTACTTCCGCGGCTCCCACGAGGCCCGTCCTGGGGGTTTGTCCTAATCCGACCATTCAGCCTCATGCGTTGGGAGGCGCGAGTCCAAATCTCAAAATGAGTTGTCATACGGTACGACAGCCATGCCTGGTGTTGTCCTAGCTGCTGCCATACCGCTACTACCGCTGCATGTGTCAACAGACCAAAGAAGCTCGTGCAAGGTGGCTTCAGCAACTTACGATGCATTGCTGCTCTTGGCCTTTGCAAATTGCTCAGCGACCGTGGGGAGGCTTCCAGGACGGTCGAGTCCGGCAGGGTATCGTTAGGTAACGGGTACCCGATCCAACCGCTGACACAGCAGACACACCGCTGAGAGGGCCTCCTGCAACACAACACAAGCCAAGCGGACCCTAACGGACCCTGCGTACACCTCAGGCTGTTGTTCTGCAAGCCATTTCGACAGATATGGCGAGAGCAAAAAGGCCTTACATGTACACATGGACGTGTTCGGTACGGGGTATTCGTGCCGTCGGCAGCGCAGCGACAGTTTCAGAGGTACACACATACATACGCACACACACAAACACACAGTGGCCTGTCTTGCCTTGGCTCCACCCTGCGAGGGTTTTCCGCAGCTACAGGCGAGGTACTAGGTCGCCGTGTCCCTCGATGCGGCCATCAGGCAATTGTTACCGGGCCACGTCAGAGTTCGCGGCATTGTGCCCCGACCTTGGTTGTATTTCCGTCCCCTATTACGTCTTGTTGAATTGAGGAGAATCGAGGGATGGAGAGCGCGGAGGAAAACGAGGCTGGAATGTTGCTTCTCTGCTCGGCAAAATCCGACGGCAGGGCGCCCTTTTTCGTTTCTTTTTCCTGCGGAACGCCGGATAGACGGACGGAAGGGCGGGCGGCTTCAGGCCTTCCCGGGTGCCCCAGGGATCTACTCCGTAGTCTCTTTTAGACACAGTATCGCGTGCAGCACGCCTGGCTCTGGACACTATGCTGCAAGTCAGTCAACTTCGTTTTCCTTCTTCTATTGCCTGCCGGTTGCTCCCCTGCCACGCCCAACAGATAGCCAGCCAGCCGACCGGCGATAATCCCAACCTTTGCTCTCGGGGTTCGGACGCGGCGGTAATGTGGGCAAGGGTGGGCAAGGTAACACACGAATCAGCAAACCCGACCTTGTTTCCCATTTTCATTCTTCTCGGTCGAATTTCTCATCAACACAATCGGCTTTTGTTAATTCCCCCCTCCTCCCCCCTCCGTCAAGATGGGGAAAATAGGAGGCAGAGAATGCTGTTGCTGAGTCGGACCACAGCCATCTTGCCAGCTGCGATGCTACCTTAGACTTCCATACATGCTCTGGGCCCCATCGCTGGGTCTCGGCCCTCGGCCCCCATCCAGGGCAGCCACCCATCACCCCCCTCGGTCCCCGCGGCGGGACCCGTACCCGCCGGCTTGGAAAGCCGACAAGGAACAAGGCACGAGGCAAAGAGCAGAGCACAGTCAAAGCGCGACAGCCAACGAGACCAAAGCCCAAGACGTGGCAGGCAAAAGCGCAAATAAAAACAGCGGTCTTCCGGCAGGGCTGGGCGCGCGCGCGGGGGGGGGGGGGGGGGAAGGAGTCCACCAGGTAGGTGATAGGCATCAACTTGGACGCATGCCTTAGTGTAGACTCCAGCCATCCTTTTGCGAGCACTCGACATTCAAACGGTAAGGTCAGGCAGTTGAGACTGGGCGGCCCGTCCAACGAAAAAGGGCTGCTGCCCCAGTAAAACTGCACTCCGCCCCACCGCCGCAACAGTGCCTGACTTTCTCGTCTCGGCTGTTGGTGATTGAATGGGACATGTGCCGGGGCGTTGACCTGCAGATTGGATCACGCCCGTGCACTTGTTTTCCGATTTGGGGGGGGGGGAGGGGCCGGCCCCCAAACCAAAACGCCACTCATCCCATCTTTGCGACCCCCCGAGGCGCCGCAGCGAGCCTAGGCCTGATCGCAGTGTATATCCGTACCTACAGACACCCACACACTAGACAGGAGCATGTTTTGGCATGCAAGGTAAGGTATGGAAGGCTGCTGTGCCCACTCAAAAAACCAAGCTTGATGTTGTACGAGTTGGCAGGCTGGTGGGGATCGCTCTCCCCCGCTGGTCTGCCACGCTCTTGTTTAGTTCACCGAGCGGGATGAATGGGAGATGAATAATGTGCAATGTGCAATGCGCAGAGCGTGAGTCCATTCCCGTGTCTCTGCCCCAGGGCAACCGAGAATGAGCGGTGGGGGCGCCTATAGTCTTACATACATGATTGCACCGTCGTACGCTCGCAACTAACAGCATTTTTTTTTTTAAAAAAAAAATTGGCTGCGCTGCGCTCCCTGTCCATCCGGCCTGATGCCCGAAGGAAGGAAGAGAGTAAATGAGGTTCAAAAAAAAAAGTAACAGGAGACAGCCATTGGCAGCTGGCTACGGTAGGGCTAAGCTGAAGCCAAGATTGAGCTCATGCATAGGAATTTTCGCCCTCGTGAGAGAGTCTCTTTGCCCTCGCTCCGCAACCATGCCGCTCCCCCTTAATCACCAGACGCTCTGGTGCCACAGCAGATGTCTCTTCTGCACCTACCCGCTCGTTACCTCGCCACTTCCTGACAAACCCACTCCCCTTCGAACCTCTCCCTTTTGCCTGCCGCTCAGCATATTGCATATCCCACTCGGTGCCCCATTCTACTGCTTTGCGCTATGCGGCCGATCCCTAAAGGGGGACTCGGCCAGTGTGGGGTTGCGAGGAAGCGCAGCGTGGTTCGGTTCCAGCAACTTGTTTTGGACCCCCTGAGGCCGTGTTGGGGCTGGCTTACTCTTGGGGAACCTATACATAGCGCGCTATAGGGGTAATAGGCAATAGGTAATAGGCATCTAAGTCAGTTCTCAACTTTCAAACGACAACCCATTGCGTTACTAACTGTTGCTCGGCATGACTCGGGCGAGACGTCGAAAGCAGTGGTCAGCTATTTGGCCGTGCTGGGCCTTGTTTTGCTTGCTTCCACGTTGCCCTCTCGCTTGGGTGTGTTGTTGTTGTTGCGTTTGCTCCTTTTCACACCCTCCCCCCCCCCCCTCTCTCTCTCTCTCTCTCTCCCCCCCCCCCCCCCTCCCCCACAAGCCCCTCCGCCCCGTCGCCCCGTCGTCCCGTCGCGAGGTGGTGCTGTTGCTGATGCGCGGGATGATGGGGGATTGGGATTCGAGAACCTTGGAAATAGATGAATCCCATGACACTGAGGTTTTGCATCCCCATGTTACCCTGTCTATAGTGGTATACTATACAGATGGGTACGCAACACAAGACGTCGCGAACTTGGATGTGCTGACCATCGCGGTTGTTTTTCCCGTGACCGAGGGAGTGACCGAGACATGGGGAGAAACTGCACGGGGAGAAATTAAGTGGTTGCCTTGCTTTTTGCCTTCTTTCCTTTGGTCTTGGCTCCCGAATTGGTGCATGGTGTGTGTGGTGTGTGTGTGTGTGCCTTGCGCGATCTTGTGTAACATTTCTCTCATCCCAATCGCTATTTTTCCTTTGGTTTTTTTTCTTCTTTTTTTCACTTCTCTTGCCCGAAGGAGACCGGCGGGGGCCGAGCATCTGTTGAATTGAGCTAGCAATTGGATATTGTTACTGACGCCGACATCGGACTACAGCGGTGCCCCTTAATGAGTTTCCCCCTATCCTGCGAGACTTATAGAAATTGGGTGGCATTTTAGAGAGCTAAAGGGGCTCGAGAAAATTAGGGTCTGGTGGTCTGTCTATCCAGAGCGCGCTGTTGGACTTGTTGAATAAAAGTTGGCATGGAACACGAGCAGTGGTACATGCAATGGTGCAGTGCTAAGGTAGTGAATATTCGAGCAAGCGTCTGCTGTATCCCATGCCATTCGGATCAGGGACCTGGCCGGCTGAGCAAAATACCGTTGTTACACAGCGCCTCCCTTGCTTCGCATCTGCCTTTGTTTACGCAGCTTACTCGGTGCCCTCCAGTCTCTATTCTCAACACTGCCCTTCCTGCCATTTCAATTTTCCTGGAGAGGGCATCCGAGGCGAAGAATCCAAGCCGAGGGTAGACCAAGGTGCGGTGACCCAGCCATTGGCCAAGTCGCGAGACAGCGGGCTTGATAGGTGCTATGAACGAAGACGCCGTGGAACACCTCGGTGGATGGAGAAGCACAAACACAAACACAAGCACATGGCCTCTTGGGTATGGCAAAGATGAGGCAAAGGGGAGGCGTCCTTCCGAGCAGTCGGGAACGGTAACTTGTGCTGTGCGCTGTTAGCCCCAGAGCAACGGCTGATGGTGATCTGATGATTGGTACGTGAGACAGACCCGATGGCGCCCACGGGTCTTGGGACAATGCCGTCCTCCTCGGGAGTTGCTGTCATGTCCTTGACCAGCCAATGCCCTTGCTCGTTTCATCTTTCAATATATGTCTCTGTGTGTCTTGCTCCATCCTTCCTTCACTTTCTTTTGCTTGTAGGACAAACTACCCGCCAAGCTGTCCCAGAGATGGTGCCATTCCGGAACACAAGCGGGGTGTGAGAACTGATCCGACATCTGTCGGTCGATATACGAAAACCATGGTTCGAGAGAGCATGGTCGAGCAAAAAGAAAAAGGCCTGGGTGAAGGGAAACCGGGATGTGTTATCCTGGTTCGCTGTCATCGACGTAACCTGCTCTATCCATTGATTGCTCCTCGTGTGGTTGAAGTCGCCCAACCTCCGATCCTCCGCCCTTGCTCACTGAGCGTCCGGTCCCTCAGCTAACCAACGTTTCCGACTCATCCACGAGATTGAGAGCTGAGTGGACTGCTAGTAATGATAGCGCAGACGGATGCCAGCCCTCCGCGAGGGGGCTGTCCGGATTGATCTAAGAACAACCTGGACGTAGTAGCTGGAAATATTCAAGAGTGTGCATTGTGTCATGAAGTACGCGTGACTCTTCTTGAGTTGGCTCTGCAATCCTAAAGATTCTCGCGATTATCCTGGCAGGAGTTGTGAGCTGGCTTGACAGGCTTGGTAATCGGGCAAAATCAGAGTGGAAATCCCCTTCGTATCTCTCGAGAATCGCGAACGGTTATTGGACTTGGCAGGATATACATTCAGCTGAAAACAATTGCTCGAGTGGGCACACCCCTTATCATTCATCGCGAGTATGTTATTGTATCGACCTGCTGTCCGCTGGCTCCAGCTTTCATAGCTAGAGGCAACTGCAGACATATTCCGCGTTTTTTTTTCCCTCAGCAATACACCTTCCATTACGTCGCGTTTGGGGTTACCTACAATGATCGATACCGAGAACACCTCTATCCGCTTCCCAGCGGACTTGGGTTCTGGAGTATCTCTTTGATTACTTCCCTTGTCCGTGGGTTGTCTTCAAAACTCATGTTGATGAGCTCTACCACCTCGGCAACCGAAAAATATAGGCTTAGCTCGCTTTCCACCCATAAGAACCTGACATCCTTTAGGTTGCTCTGCAGAACCTCAGACAAATACTTGAGGCGCAGCCATGACGCCGCGTACTGTGCCGTGGTTGGGATCTCGCCCGCTTCTCCTTCCGACGCCAGTGACTTGCGTTGACCGGTTGCTGACCTGGGGAGGAAACGACTAGGGAGGAACAAGTCATCCAAATCCGCAACAGTAGCGATTAGTTCAGCAATGGTATAAGCCTCTTCTTGCCCAATCGACGTCATGTCCATGACGTCGGCAACAATCTTGGCCGCTACGGCGTCTGCGAGCGAGCCGATTGCCTGCTGCCACGCCGACCGCGAGAGGATATCTTCCCACGCAATGGCCATGGCGCGCACTCGCACAACGGCTGACGAAACAGAGCTCTCAGTGTCATCTTGATGCATGAGACTATGGTCTCCTATTTGTTAGGTTAGCAAGCGGTTCCGAAAAGACTAAAAAGGAGGGCATGGCCCTACCTCCAAGCATGTCCCTGAGGACCCTCTTTTGTATGTTCATCTCGTTACTGTATGCACGATTTGCAAAGCTCTGGAGGGATTTGATATCCATGTCTAGCCGCAGCATGTTCTGGGCCCTGGCGGTAATATCGTCTCGTTTCCTCCACGCCTCGGCATATTCCTTCAGCTGCTGTGACAGGTAAATGGCATCGTTGTATAGGTACCTTTGTCGGGTTAGCATGCTTCCACCACCCCAGATAGCATCACAGAGGGCTTACATATTTCCGCCAATGTCTGGGGCATAGTAATAGGGCGATACTGCTCGGAACATGGCCAACACCAGCGTTGGAAGACTGAACAATCCTGCCGCTGCCGCTGCGACAGGGCTAGCCGCATATGGATCTTGTGTCAAAGCCGCGCCGTCTTCAACTATTGCGAAAATGAGGTCCAAGACGGGCTGTGGCATTGAGGAGATACTGTACGACTCCTTGAAGGTCAACTCCCTTGCCTGCAGTGAGGGAACGGACGATTGAGATTTGGGCTTGGACTCAACCTCGGCCTCTTCGTTGTTGGTTTCCTCACCCCACCCCCAAGCTTCCGTCGGGTCCTCGTCCTCACCTGCTCCACCTGCCGCTGGCTCCTCCGGCTTTTCCTCGAGCTCGGCGTCTTCCTCGCCCCACCCCCAGGCATCTGTGCCGTCGTCGTCGTCGTCGCCCTCTGACTGCGGTTTCTCCTCAATTCCTCCTGTTTGTTTGCCGGTATCCTCTTCCCCATCATCCCAGGCGTCCCAGCCGTGATCATCAGCGTCGGTGGTGGCACCATTGGCAGCCAATTGTTGGCCTTCGGACCTCGAAACCATTTGCTTCTCGATCCTCTCAACCCGTGTAGATGTACCTAGACCTTGGGAAAGCTTTGTCCTAACCGAGTCCAGTGCGGCTTCTCGGCATTTGGAGAGCCACACTCTTGGGGCACTCTCTGTCCATTCTTGCAGGTCACCAAAATTTGAGAAGCCCAGCGACTTCAAGGTACCACAGAAGCGCTTGGCCACCGCAATAACATCCTGAAATTTGTTCATGTCCCGAAGTGACGCAGGCACGGCCGAATCAAGCCAAACTTTTGTGACCCGGTGAATAACTTCAGGCAGCAGAGTAGAGGAGATGGTGTCAACGAGATCCGAGGGCAATCGCTGAACAAGAAATGAGAAGACCTGCTCCAGGTCGGTAAACAGGGAATCGACCGAGTTATCCGCTGTCCCCCTTATCTCTAAAATGTTCTGACGCTTTGCAATTAACCAGGGGTATTCCACGAGGTATCTGCAGCTTTACTTACACCATCAACATGAACACTTGGTAATCTGGCTTTTGTGGTGTCCATCCTAGGAAGGAGTATGGCCTTGGTGACATCTTGCCAGAGCTTAGCTGTCCGCTGTTCGACCTCTTTATATGCTTTAAGGCCTATTACAGCATCTGTGAGATTCATCGACTCGTCTACAACCGGTCAGATGGCGGCCGCACGGGATCTTTAAACAAGTCAAATCCCTACCTTGTTTGGAACTAATAATCGAAATCTTTTGATTGTCGATATCCACGTGGACAAGAGATTTCCATACATGATCGAAGACCTCGTGTACATCCGACTTGAGCTCGAAAGCCCTGATGTCCAGAAGGCGAATGGCACGACATGACTTGTCCACGGGAATGACATCAAGCTCATTCCACGATTCTGGGGAACTGTCAGCAACAGACAGACTGAACAAATGATCGCAAGCTTACTTTCGAGGAGGTGGAGAGCATCTAGAATACGCCGCTCATCGCGCGCCTGCTCGACCCGATCGAGTGTTTGGCTTACGGCTCTGATACCCCCAAGTGCATTCTGGACCTGTAAATTGTAGTTTAGTTCACGAACTAAGAAGTCAGCTTTCGCTTCGGCCTCGATGATGGCTTTCCCAGACACGGCGGGCGCCTCGGAGATCTTGAGGATTTCGTTGGCTAGGGCCTTTGATCGAATAATGTCGTCTTGTGCGGATTGTGCGTTTGTCTGCCACGAGTGGACATCTTCGGCGGTCTCTTCGTTTATCGCGTGTACTTGGGTCTGCAGAAGAGGTGTTAGCACGGCGGCGCGACTGGCTACCGAGGGAAGATGGTTTGGTGGTACCTGGAGCTGGGACTTGGCTTTCGCGAGGACCTCGATGGCATGAGGCAGGACGCTCGAGTTGATGACCAGGGAGGAGGCAGTCTCTTCGGGGAACGAGCCATGAACGGAGAAATCAACTAGCGCTTGTGCGATTTGCGAGGCGGCTGGGTCCTGAGGGGGGTTCGCCATGTTGCTCGAGCTACGCACACTGCGTGGTGGCGTCGGGCAGATGCCACATATGCCTGCGCATTCAACCTTCAGATACGCCGCTGGAGCTGGCGGTTTGAGCAGCAGCGGGCGGGCAGTGTTTATTGTTCGGTGATAGCTTGTGAGGGATGAGAGGCTGCAATTGGCAGCTGCTCGGTGTTAGACTTGGAAATGTTGCAGCAAGCAAGTTGCTGGTTGCGATAGTTTCAACAGCTCGTCACAACCACCTCTTCAATTGGAGAAGCCGGGGGCAACCTTAGCTCCCAGCGGCACCCTGGTTGACCCCACCTTGCTATACACGCAAACAATCCAGCCCTGTCTGATATCTTTGTAAGGCAGTCGAGCCCTTGTAAGCAGTGGTAGAGCAAGTATCGCAAGATATTGGTAACCAAAATCTTGAGAAAGTTACCAGGGTTCTTGTTTAGGCAGGCTATGTTACCTAGGTACAGAATACCTTGGTTGGCAAATATTCTTGGCCACCTTGCGATCAAACTTGCCTTGGTGGCTTCTGCGTTGCCGGGACGAACAAACACGTACAAAGTCACGTTCCGTGTCACATGATAGGTATGAAGCGCTTGTGGACACCAAGGCAGGCCAGCAAGAGGCCGGTCCTACGGGTCTTACGTACAGCAGAAAGGCAAGGTCCGATTGACTCCGATCCGGAAGCGGTGTGGATTCGTCTCACGGGTGCCGCTTCGGCCTGCTAAGGTAATCCGTCGCACCAGGTCTCCGCCGGGCGGAAGCGGCAACAGGAACTTGCAGGACTTGCGGGACCCTGCCCTTGCGCTTGGCTGCGCTTATGCTCTTTTCTTATTTTTGCCTTCGTGCCCATTCTGCCCGCTCCCCTCCCTGTGGGTTGTCGCGCTGTTTACGGCAGGTGCATCCCGTTGAGACTTTGCCTTCTACCCTCCTGCACTACGGTGATCCTATACTCTCACGTTACCATTTTTGGTCCAGTCCCCACCACCTGTTTGAAATTTTGTAAAGTTCGTGTTTCGGGCCTATACCCTATCTCGCATTGTGTGCATTGCCCCGTCCTTCACCTCCCCTCTTATTTCCTGGGCATTCTAGCCTGTGGTGGCTACACCTGGTGACCCCTCGTGTTTCTTCGCTGCCCAAGATCCGAAAGCACATCGCCGCCCCGCGTTTGCTCGACTCGGAGCTAGGCCGCCAACACGCCTCATTGGCTTCAGTCTTGGCCTCTGCCTTTTTGCAGACAGGCAGCCAGCCAGCGCCTCCTGCATCTGCAAAGCCGGTATGTATGGTGTGTCAGCAAACACCTTCACCCTTTCCAGACCAGCCCTCTACCTATCTACCTACCTACCAACCTACCCAAAAGCCTACCAACCTATACTCCCGAGACACCAAACTTGGCCCGCTGCCGACTTGACCGCCGGTGGCTTGTGCCTTGTCCTCGCTGCCCTGCGCCGCAGCCCACGGCGGCTGCTGTCCAGCGCTTTCAGATTACCCTTCCCATTAGCCTGGTTCGCCGTCTGGCTTCATTTTTGAGTTGCCGGAGGCGGGGTGTGGCATTTGGTATGTCGGTGCCCAGGAAGAACACAATGCCGCAGGCATTACTGTACGGCGCCGTGGCTGCTCTTCTGGCCATCGTCTTATTCCAGAACAACTTGAATGCCCGGTATGCACTGGTACATGAATCCGGCCCCTTTACAGCGGCGCCGCCGCTGTACCCATGTGGGCTGCCAGCTCGCCTGCTTCTTCCTCTGCTGTGTCTTGCCACCGTCCTGCCGGCAGTCAATCACAAGTGGTTTGGCTGCAGGGACCTCCCTGCCTCCATCACTTGTAGTCCTCTTTCAGGTCGGGTAGCAGTCTTACCTGCTTGCAGCCACATTTCGTGTTGTCTCGGCTCCTGCCTGACCCCTTTATACGGTCAACCACTAACAGTTTCCCCAAGGTATTTTCAAGAGCTACTATATCCGCTCAGTAGTCTCAAGATGCCATCGCAGACTCAGAAACCGCGGTTCCGCAAGGTTCAGAGTTTCCGTACCGACTATGCCCCAGCCGTCATTACCCAGTATGAGTCAGAGAGGACCGGTATGCGCGTGATCCTAGCCGACCGCAAGGGACCAAAGATCAACGGCTACTTCACTCTTGCTACCGAGATATTTGACGACTCGGGTGCGCCGCACACGCTGGAGCATCTGGTCTTCATGGGTTCCAAGAACTACAAGTACAAAGGTCTTCTAGATAAGCTGGCCGGTCGTGCCTATTCGGGCACCAATGCTTGGACCGCCGTGGATCATACTGCCTACACCCTCGAGACAGCCGGGTGGGAGGGGTTCGCCCAGATTCTGCCCGTCTATCTCGAGCATGTTATTATTCCCAACATCACCGATGACGCCTGTGTGACCGAGGTTCACCATGTTGACGGCGAGGGCAACGACGCAGGTGTCGTCTATTCCGAGATGCAGGCTCTCCAGTACAGCAGCACCGAGCTCATGGATCTCAGAGCTCGACGACTACTCTACCCGGAGAATGTGGGTTTCAGATACGAGACCGGCGGCATGATGGAAGCCCTCAGAGTTTTGACCCCTGAGAGGATTCGGGCATTCCACAAGGCCATGTATCAACCTCGGAATCTAGCTATTGTCATTGTTGGCGAGACTGATCACCAAAATCTTCTCGAGATCTTGGATGAGTTTGAGGAGAGCATCAAGGACGATGTGACCCCTCTGACCAGCGAATTTAAGCGGTATGCACTAACCTCTCCCGAGTTTCAATTGTCTGAAGTCTTTCAACGCTGACTCCCCAGCCTAGCCCCTTTGTTGGATCCCCTCAGCCACCCCCTCTCAATGAGACGATCATCGAGACTGTCGAGTTTCCCGAGGAAGACGAATCCACTGGCGAAATCATTGTTGCCTTCTTTGGCCCGAGTTGCACCGATGAGGTGCAGGCGACGGCCCTGAATATTCTCACAACATACCTGTGCGGATCATCGGTATCTGTGATTGAGAACATCATGGTTGAGAAGGAAGAGCTAGCCAGTTGGGTGTCGTCATGGTGGGATGAGAGGCCGAACTCCGTCATCTGGTTCCAGCCGACAGGCGTTGCGACCGAGAAGCTCGCCTTTGTCGAGCAGCGCCTGATGTCTCTTTTGAAGGAGGTAGCCTCGAACCCACTTGACATGAGCTACATGAAGGAGTGCATTCAACGAGAACGTCGTCAGGTCAAATTCCAAGCCGAAGGAAGCGAGCAATTCTACTCCAGCAATCTGATTACCGACTACTTGTACGGCGAACGTGATGGGTCTACGCTGGCAAATCTACAAAACTTGGAGCCGTACGATACTCTTGAGGCATGGGACGATGAGCAATGGCGCGGGTTCCTGAGCAAATGGATAGCGGACGCCCACCATGTCTCCATTCTAGGCAAGCCTTCGATGGCACTTGCTACCAGCCTCAAGGAAGCCGAGGAGGCACGCTTAGCCAAACGAAGGGAAGAGCTCGGGAAAGAGGGCCTTGAACTACTCAAGGAGAAGCTTGAGTTGGCCAAGAAAAACAACGAGAAGGCAATCCCCCCCGAGGTGTTGGACCAGTGGCCTGTCCCAAAGACAAGCTCTATCCACTTTATCGAATCCGCGACCGCAAGATCAGGCAGAGCCCGCAGCCTTGGTGTCACCGAAAATTCCCCACAAAAGGTGATTGATGCCGCATCCTCAGGCCTACCACTGTTTGTCCAGTTCGAGGACGTGCCGACCAACTTCATCCATCTCAGTATTCACGTTGGAACGTCGGAAACTCTTGCCAAGTTCAAGCCGCTGTTGCCCCTCTTTGCCGACAACTTTTTCAACACGCCCGTGCTACGAAATGGCGAACGTGTCGAGTTTGAGGATGTGGTCAAGCAGCTCGAAAAGGATACCATCAGTTACCAAATCAGCAGTGCTGGTCGGCTTGGTGACTATGAAGGAATGGCAATCCAGTTTCAGGCTGAGCCAGAGAAGTACTCGACCATCATCGATTGGCTTCGCACTTTGATGTTTGACGTTGTCTTTGATCCGGTCCGCATCAAAGCGGCCGTTGTCAAGGCCTTGGCAGACATCCCCGAAGCGAAGCGAGATGGGAGAGCTATGGCAGCAGAGGTCGATATGGCTGTCCACATGCGGCCTGAATCTTACCTGGTCGCGAAGCGGACACTTGTCAAAGCTGTTCATCTCCGCCGTCTGAAGAAGCTTCTCGAAAAGGAACCCGAGACGGTAGTTTCGTGGTTTGAGGAGCTTCGACGTAGCCTGTTTACCTTCCAGAATGTGCGGGTGCTTGTCACAGCCGACGTTGCCAAGCTTCATAACCCTGTTGCTGCTTGGGACAAGCTCACCCAAAGTCTCGACCTGGATTCCGCCAAGGATGTCCTGCCGATCATCAAGCCCAACTCCATGCTTAATGATGAGGGCCGGGCTCCTGGTTCCTTTGGGAGTGTAGTCATTCCCATGACTACACTTGACAGCTCGTACAGCGTGAGCACAGCTACGGGTCTGGACTCTTTTGCTGACCCCCGATTGCCGGCGTACCTCGTCGCGCTCGGCTACCTTGAGGCGGTTGAAGGTCCTCTGTGGAACGCTGTTCGTGGCAATGGCCTTGCATATGGCGTATCGTTTACACGCGAGGTAGATGCTGGCTACATCCAATACCGAGTATACCGCTCCCCGGATGCCAGCAAGGCGATTGAGGCAAGCAAGAATACCGTGGCCAAGATCGCCTCTGGTGAGGAGCCTCTAGACCGCCATCTCGTTGAGGGAGCAGTAAGTGGCATCGTCCTAGCCGCGGCGGACGAGCAAGCCACAATGGCCGCCGCTGCACAGCAGAACTTTGTTGTTGGCGTCATCCGGGGCCTTGAGCCAGACTGGAACCGCAAGATGCTGGCCCGAGTTAGGGAGGTTACCGGTAACGAGATCCGCGCCGTGATGCGCGAAATCATCATGCCCGTTTTTAAGCCGGGCAAGAGCAACGTTGTCGTGACGTGTGCTCCCATCATGGAGGAGGTACGCGCTTCCCCGCATTGACATGTGAATTCCTGCCTGGGGCTCAAAATACTGACGCATAAATCGTTCTAGAACATGGTGAAAGCCCTTTCGACCATGGGCTACAAGACTCAAGTGCAGCCATTGTCGCATTTCTACGATGACTATGGTCTGAAAGCGGATGACGAAGGCGACGACGAGGAAGATGACGACATCAGCGAGGATGGTGATGCTTCGATGGATGGTATAGACGATGGGTCTGATCTTGACGATGATATGAAAGAATAAGAGTGGTTGTGGAGGCTAGATCTCTGCTGTTTTGGTAGACAGGTGATAATTACATACATCTTCCTAGCGGCTAGCACTAGTAGCATACCAAAAAAGACCGACATCGGCATCGGTATTGCATGTGCATGCATGACTCCCATCATTTTTTAACTAAACATGTACTGATGTTGGACTAAACGTCGAGGCCAACATGGGCAACTCAAACCCCAAATAATCGCTGCCACTATCTCTCCTGTATCATGAGAAAGTAGTCTACTAATATGTCCTCGCGAAGCGGGTCTTACTAAGGTGCCGTGAACCTTTGTATCCCCCTATTCCTCGTATTTTCTTTCTCCGTGTTGGTCAACGCCGGAAAATGAGACGACTTTAGCAGAAAGGCGATTATCTGACTGCCCTTCCGGTTATTTCGTCCCACACGTCGCCTTCTCCCTTGCAAGCCAAAGCCCCGCCCCAATTCGCGATGGGGTAGTAGTACGCATCCAGTCCACTATATCTTCCTAGTTACCTATTACACAACGGATCCAATAATCTCAGTCGTACTGGAACAACACGCTGATAGATTCTCCATGGTGTACCCTGCGAATGGCCTCGGCGAACATGTTTGATATGTCGAGCACCACTAGCTTAGGACAAGCGGCAGCGTGGGCGTCCTGGGCCACTGTGTTGGTGACGACAACACGGTCGATGGCCGAGGCATTGATACGGGCTATCGCGTCGCCTGAGAGCACACCATGAGTCAAAAGGGCGTAGACACGCAGAGCACCCTCGTTTTTGAGCAGCTTGGCCGCACGCGTAATGGTGTTGGCAGTGTCGGCGAGGTCATCGACGAGGACACAGACGCGACCGGCAACGTCGCCGACAAGCATCATAGTCGCTTTCTGCCTCTCGGTGATTTTTGTGGGGCGGCGTTCTGAGGACAGGTGAGTTCCCCGGCCTGGGTGGTTCTGTGAAAAGGGGCGGAAAACAAGCGGCTACTAACCTTTGTGAATCAGGGCGAACGGCATTCCGAGACTGTCTGCTATTGCGGTAGCGCGTTTGGCACCACCGGCATCCGGGGAGACGATAACGGCGTCCTTGTAGTTCTCGATGTTTTGTTGGATGTAACGCTTGAGCAACGGTCTGCCGTACAGGTTATCGACTGGTAAAGACAACGGTGTTAGCTACCCGGGAAGAAATCCAGTGGGGGGTTTTGCCGAGGCAATTAGGCCCTGCTGGGTAGAGTAAAGAGAAAGGCAAATACGGACCAGGAATATCGAAGAAGCCTTGATAAGTGCTTTCGTGAAGATCGCAGGTGAGGACACGATCAGCTCCAGCACAAGTGAGCAGATCAGCCACTAGCGAGCCTGCCTGGGCAACCCATTGCTTATAACCCGCCTTGGCCTGAACGGCCATGATGAGAGTCGGATTCTCATAGTCGTGGGTTGTGAAGTGAGCCTGCTGTTGCGGGTGGCTGGTAATACTGGCGGTTGCCGAAGGGGTCTGGTAGCCCCTTGCCAACGAGACCTTGCTCATGACATCAACAATGTCGACGCCGTTGGAGAAGCCGGCAGTACGGGGAACACTAGGCCCCGGAGTAGCGGGAACACTCTCGAAGGTGTAGTCGGGCCTGGCGCCGGCGCCGGGGGGCCTAGCCGATAGTGGAGCACCGGCCTTGGCGTAAGGGAGATCGGGTTGGCGCGAGTAGGGAAACAGCGGGAGCACGGCGGTAACCCGTTTGGCGGAGCCCGTCTTGCAAGCCGAGATCATGATGCATAGTTCAATAAAGTAATCGTTGACGAGACTCTCTGCATTGCCAACACCGAAGCTTTGGATGATGTACACGTCCTTTCCACGAACAGAATCCTGGATCTCGCAGCGAGTCTCTCCTGACGAAAACTTACCCAGGACCCGGCGGGATGGTGGCACACTGAGAAACTCGCATACATGGTCGACAAATTTTGGATGCGAGTTGCCGCCGAGAACCACAATGTTGCGTACCATGATGTCCGTCTATGTCGATCTTGTGATGCGAGTTCCGCTTCTTATGAGTGCAGGCCAGGGAGGCAAAGAATGAAATCGGCTGGGACTGTCGGTGCACCAGCGAGCATTTCAGCCCATCAACCCCCCCTGGGTTTGGTGATGGGTGGATGGATGGATGAGGACTTGGTGGCTGGGCACAGGAGAGGAGGGGTGGTGGGTTGTTGGTTGGGAAGTTGTCGACTTGTCGTGTGTTGCACGGCTTCTATTGACTACGGCCCTGAAATGGCCAATTGTATTAGATAAGATCAGGTTACGAGTAAACGATAAAAGCGCCAAACAGTGGAGTGGCACAATTGACTTGGCAAATTGGGAAGCAGCGAAGTTGTAGACCGGGACTGCCCTCAGTTTCATGTTCCAGGTTTCCTTTTTTTTCTCCTCCACTCACCCCTCCCCCGCCCTTCACTCCCGCAGTCCCAATCCCCGGTTTCCAGGGAGGGTACCTTACACAATGTCGTCAACGTCAACCGCGCTCGATACATACTACGGATATTGGTTACCTCCGTACTTCCAAGTCGCGGCCGAGGTGTCAGCACGCAGCTTCCGGGCAGGGCTAGATTTTACTCCCCTCTCATTCGTTTGTGCCGAGGGTTGCAAGATGGCAGCTACACTAGCTGGTATTGCATCGTGCATAGCACCAATCAAGTTTGGTTGGTGGGGAGCTCAAGACACCTGTGATATTATTTAAGAAACCTATGGGAGTCAAGATGGTGCTCTCTTGGCTTCGTAGAAAGGCTCCAAATGAATTTCTAAAATGCTGTCGAGAATCGAAGTTCAGTGTGTTTTCTTCCGCCAACACAGAAAGGCGACGAGATAGGTCTCATCCCTCGAGATATCCTGTAGAGCTAAAACAGCTGTCCTGACTCAGCTCGCAGTCGGCACCTCCGACCTGCCATGTCCGCCCCTAAGCCGTACCCACCCGTGCAACCAAAAGGTCAAAGCCGGCCCAACAAAGCCTTCGCGCCAGGCTCGCTGCAGACGTAGATTACGTCATGGTTATTGGAGAAGCCATTGAAGTTGGTTGCCGAGCACAATGTATACGCGCCCATCTCCTCGAAATACAGCCAATCACCGACGTCCAAGACGTTGCGGAAGCGGATGCTCTCCGTGATGCGGTCGATACCGTCACAAGTCGGTCCCCAAATGCTGTACTCAACGCCATCGGGCCCTGGCGTGGCCTCGGCGACCGGTGTGTTGTACATGGTTCGGCCTCCAGCACGCAGCACTTTGGCAATCGGGTGCTGGTGGTCGAAAACGATGCTGCTGAAGTTGCCGTACAATCCATCGTTGACGTAGAGCATGTAGCTCGTATCGTCTTTCTCGCGCGTGGCGTCCTGGAGCGTTCGCCGCGCGATGACGTTACACGCGAGCGTGAAGGCCGAAGATACATAGAACCGGCCGGGTTCAGCGATGAGGTTGATTCCCGAATGTGCTGGGAAGTAGTCGTCAAGAGCTGCGCGCAACACTCCAGCCATTTCCTCGAAGCTGCTGTCGCTACAGAAACCACCGCCGACATCAAGCGTCTTGAGGTTGAATCCGTAGGAAGCGGCCTGCTGGAATACTGAGTGTGCGTCTTGGACGGCCTTCAAGAAAGCACCGGGATCCGAGGCTCCGGAACCGACGTGAAAGCTGACGCCTACTACGTTCAGTCCGAGCTTGCGGGCCAAAGCCAAGAGGCCATCGGTCGAGTCGAGCGAAGCGCCAAACTTCAAGCTTAGGCGGCACAGAGAGGAGGAATCGTCGGTAAGAATACGCAGGAAGAGCTCGGCAGCGGGGAACAGGCGTGCGATCTTGTGGAGTTCGTCCTCGTTGTCAAACGTCATCTGGCGCACCCCGTGGTTGGCGACATAACGAACGTAAGAGTTCGTCTTGCAGGGCTGGGCGTAGATAATGCGCGACGGGTCAACGCCCATGCGAAGGATCTGCTCGATCTCAGCCTTGGAGGCACAGTCAAAGCCCGTACCAAGCGCAGCCAGCAGCTGCAAAACACCTGCGTCGGGGTTACACTTGACAGCTGTGGAGATATTAGCAAGCGAATTCTGACTTGGGGCGTGCGGAGCGGAACATACCGTAAAAGGGCTTGACACGGGGCAGATTGAGCTTCCAGCGCAGGTGCTGCCGGTAGACCTCGCCGAGATCGGCCACAAAAAAAGTGTCCTCCTCTCCTGGGTCGCAGAATTCATGGTCAATATTCTCCACGCGCTGGCGGAGGGCATTGCCGATCAGTTCTTTGGCCGAATGACCAGCAGGCTGCTCGCCATAGTGATCGTTGTCATCGTTGTGATCATGGTGGTCATGATAATCGTTTTGTTGGTAGAAGCCATTGTTAAGGGCCCTCTTCAAAAAGACATGATTATTCGCATACTCTGGATAATCAAGAGTGGCAAAGCGATCGGTGACAACCGTCGGCATAACCATGACCTACGATTTTGGCGGGGGGGAGGATCGAGGATGAGGTATGGTGAGGGATCAGCAGTAGGTGGACGAGAGAATAAGAATCCTCAGCGTCAGGGTGGTGGTTGGTAGGATACTGGTGCTCAAGCGGGTCCTAGGGGGGTCGATGTCGGTAGCAGACTGATCCCTCAACGGTCTGACGAGGCCTCCTCGACTCTTCCTCGACGAGAGGAAGAACCTCCGAACTCGTCCTATGCGGCAGCTGGTTGTGGGGGGTGTACTCGGGGCCTTGGTTGTATAGGGAGTCGAACAAAGAGGACTCGGGTTCGTTAGGCGACCTCAGCAGGTGGTGGAAGGGAGTTGATGATGTGGAAGGTTTGTCGGAGGCTGAAATCTTGATCAGAGACCAGATCTACGGCCGAGGAAGCCGTTGTAGAGTCGTTGCCTTTGAGAAGACCAAAGGCAGTCAAGGACAATTGGCAAAGCAATTAGGAGAGCTATTGACACAAAATGGTTGTCAGCACCGGTTTTTGAGAAAATCAAAGAAGCGCAGCACGAGCTGACGGCAGTCCTTATATATCAGGGCTCCTGACGTTTCTGATGTGTCCAGCCACTAAGTAGCTCAGGGGTTGGTCACACGTAAAGACTCCCCACGCCCCAGTCGAGGGGGGTAACAGACGCATTTGCCTGAGCTTTTGCCTGCGCTCAGGTGCCATGTGACGCGCCAACAGCTGAGAAAACGAAGAGATTTGATTTAATTCACTTACCAATTAGTACAGTGCGTGTAGAGCTGGGCTAGTAGGAGTCCCGATTGAAATGGGTTGGGTGAGAAAGGTGTTATAATGCCTTCATGGAAGGGAGAAGCCGTCCAGAACAACAGGAGAATTCTGTCGAGGTCGTGGGCCAAATTTATTAATTGAGGGGCTCACGCTAGATCATGGTGGGGAGGCGGGAGGGCTGTGCTTTCGCTCGCTCTTTTTTCGTGGTTTCCGCACAAAACTCGACGACGGGTCCATGAAAGCGGGGGGTTCCATAATTTGATTCAAAATTTTAATGGGTCATGGAAACCAAGTCCTCCCGCGGTAAAACCTAGGAACCGCTGCGTGCGCTAGTACCAAGTACCCTTCACTCGCGGCACCGCCCGGCACATGCTCACGGCCAGCCCGTCCTCTTTGCCATCCCCATCTCTACGAATGCAATTCGCTGAAAAGCCAGTGCTCAACGGCCAGCCACCGGTCCGGGCTCATAGTAACCACAGAGGGCCATTGGTGTGCCTCCCTGCCCTGTGCCTCTTGCAGCGCGTCCCTTGGCCGAGGCCGCCCATCGTCGATCAGACGCAGCGGTAAGTGTATATGCGCGCCTTTTCACACCTACCTACTATGGCGTGCGAGTCGCCAGACCGCAACTTGCGGTAACAACGGCAACGCCAAAACGGAAGCCCATCCCGCACTAGCTCCTTGAGTTCAACCGAAAGGCGGGACAGGGGCCACTCTGTCAGCGAGCAAGTTCAGACACCGCAAAACCGCCGATGCTTGACAACTGATGGCATCCTGACGAAATGCAGTGTGGCACACCGGCCTTGGACATTAGCCTGTTTGCTTGTCGTGCTGTAATAGTGAGCCATGGGCAATGCATTTGGATAACGCTGTTGAGCTGAGCTCGAGAGACAATTTCGACGGCAAGTTGCGCTCGAAGACATGGGAATTCTCGGCTTCTCGAGGCGGCGGATACATTTCCGATTCGGAGAAAGTCGTCGCCTGCATGCGGCGGCTCGACATCCTCGCATATATGCATCGCTGGTTGGGGAATGGACTCAAGCATTGACCCCTGCGCCTGTAAGTTGAAGTGATTGGTTGAGGCCGTCAATCGCGGCAACCTGTCTCCGCCATCAACTGTAAGCCACCAGAGCCTGAACACCCAGAAGACCTCGCTCGCGAGTGTGACGTGGCAGGGGCAGCTTTAGGAATGCAGTAGAAGGGGTTTGAAAGCAACAAACGATGCATTCGCGTACATCACTTCATGTCCAACCAGAAAGGAAAAAAAAGAAGAAAAAAACGCCAAACAAATCGAGATGGGACGGAAAGCTGGGGAAGTATGTACTCTGTTCTTTAGTCCGCGAATCCAAAGCTGTGGAAGCTGGGTCTGAAAGAACGAGCCCTCGGTCTAGGCGCCAACGAGACGCCGGCTCCCAGTTCCTTTTTTTCTTGCGTCTTGTTGTGGTCCCAGTATTATGGACTCAAGTACTGGGACGTATCGTATCTGAACGCGTATCGTGGCAGGTAAAGAGAAATGGATAAAAGAGCAAAAAGTGAAAAACATGGTGAGCACCTAATTGCCGAGTTAGTGTAGATGAGAGGAAGCTCGCAAGTCAAAAATTAATCTTTATGAAGACGAAGTCAACGCTAGGTAGGCATCGAAAAGCGCCTTGATCTAGAGAAGGGTATCATCGATAAATGTTGTACAAATCGGGAATACACGGTGGCTGATCATCCGAGCCGTGGTTAGGTGTGACCTGTGAATGCCGCTCAGTCGACGCCGTTGATGTCCATTTCGTTGACCGTCCAAGCATTATCGACCCAATCCCGCTTCTCTCCGAGGAAGACGAGGCGCTCGGAATTCTTGGCTAGCCCATCCACGACATACTTTTGAGCAACTTCCCGCACCTGGTCTTTGGTGACGTCTAGGAGCTGCTCTCGTCGTGTTTGCTTCATTTCTTCCGTGACACCATAGAGGAAATTACCCATGCCCTCTTCATTGACAGAGCGTGGTGCGTCGACGCCCTGGAAGACTGAAATTTTTGCATCTTCAAGATCGCGATCTGACCACTGCTTATCAACTGCCCATTTTCCAGCATTTTGCATGATTTTCAGAGTGTTCAATGGGTTAGGGTCCCGATAGGAGTAGAATCCGAAAACCCCATCAATGGCGCGAGAATACGCTCCTCCACCGTAGGCTCCGCCCTTCTCTCGAATCTCGTGATGCAAATGCTTGTGGGTCAAAAGCTGTGAGAGGATTTGAAGCGGTGCGTTGTCCGGCGATGTATATGAAGCAGTCGGCAATGCAAGTCCCCCGTAATAGACTTGGTAGGGTAGGGGGTAGAATGATTTGATATCCCTCGAGAACTGGGGAGGGCTGCGATCCGGGAATGAGACCGAGTTGGGGGGCAACGCACCCACAAATTTTGAAAGAGCCTTAGTGTTGTTACCAACGTTCTCACTATCACAAGTGATAGCAGCGCGGAGGTTGCCTGCTAAAGCAAATTGCTGAATCTGCTTCAGCTTGGCAATAACATCTACTAGCGGGTCTGATTCCGGTCGATGTGCAAGGCTGGTGATAAGCTTCACTTGGGACAGGCCGCTGACCTGCTCCTTGAGGAAGGCGTCCCACGACAAGCCAGCCTCAGCAGCTCTTCGAGCAAAACTGTGACCGGACGAAGCGATGTCGTTGACGACACCATCTGCGGATGCCTGTAGAAGCTGCCGGATTTGTTGGGCGGCATCGGGGCTGTCAAAATCTGTGTCCACTACTACCTTGCGGATAAGCTCAAACATTATGGGGACGTTGCGATCTAATGCCATCCCTGAGAAAATGAGTCCCTCGGTTGCCTTGGTAAAGTCTGTTGGTTTTGATGTCGAGTGATAGCCGATGGAGATTCCTCCGGTCTTGAGCTTGATGAGGTCCTCGAGCTGCTCCATCGTCATATCTTTTGTTCCGAGCCGCATAATAGCATCCGAGAAGAGAGGGATAAGGGACCGGAGGTCATCTGGTAGCGACTCCAGTATGTTGACGGCCCGGAAGTAGGTCAGACCGTTCGTAGGGGCCTCTCGCCATTGAATATTGACTCTGTCCGTAACCTCATTCCTGAGGACTACCGGCTCTTTCTGTCGCGGAATATCACGAACGTGGACGCTCGGGAGACAGCTGAGGTCTTCGGTGTTTGTCTTGCCTTGCTCAGCCAGAAGGTTTAGTTCCTGGGCTTCAAACACTGCCCGGGCTTGTTCCTCACCCCCAGCAGATTGGACGGCTTGTGAGATCCTCGTGCTTAAGCGTGCGGTTTCCTCCTCCACGAGGTCTTGACCAAACGTCGATGATGGAGCCATTGTAAAGCTCAGTGTATTGTCGTTCAACAAGTACTTTTCCACCAGTCCTTCAAGATAGCCTCCCCTGGCAAACTCGGTCTCAAATGCAGCAAGGGTATCATTCCAAGCTAGAGACTCAAAGGGATCAACTCCGGTGAACCATTTGGGCTTCAATCGGTGAAGCAGAGACATACCAAAATTGGCAGTCTTGTGCTTCAGGCCTAGTTCGAGCTGATGAAGATAACCATCAATTTTTGACCTCTCGAAGCCCCTTTCTCTTGCGCTTCGAACAATCTCCTGAACCTTGGTTTTAAGTTTTGGCACGTCCTCCTCCTGAACTCCAGTGAGCCCAATAGAGAAGATCCCAAGTTTGCCTGAGCTGTCGTATCCCGTATTGGGGCTCCAGTCCGTGCCAAGCCCCGTGTCAATGAGGCCCTTGTACAAAGGCGAGCCGTAGCCGTCAACCAACAGCGCTGATATCAAGGCCAGAGAGAAAGACTCAACAATGTCAGTCGTATCCCCAAGAACCCATGAGACTGACGTCTTGAACTGCTTGTTCAGGTCCACCAATGGGTCAACAGGACCAAGCAACTTGACCTCACAAGGGCCTGTGCTGAGGTCGATGGGGCGGTGAATCGCCACATCTCCCCGTATCTTTTCGAAGGCGCCGAGCTGGGCATCTATCTCCTTCAAGTGGTCTGCTAGTGGCATATCACCATAGGTATACACCTTTGCATTACTCGGGTGATAATGCTCAGCATGGAAACTCTTCAGTTGCTGGTATGTCAAGTCGGTGATCTTTTGGGGATCACCACCAGAGTTGTTAATGTCTGGGAAGATGTGATCTTGGAATCTGATATAGAACAGATAGCCCGCATCCGACATTTGCCCTTTCATCTCATTATACACAACCCCCTTGAAGACAAGCTTCTTGTCCTCGGGTTTTGCCTCGGCCCCAGCGGTAAGGAGAGCTTGTGGGTTCTCGGGGCCGATACGCCAACCCTCCTGGATGAAGTCGGACTCCTTCAACAAGGGCCGGAGAGTTGCGTCGAGATACACAGACATCAGGTTCTTATAGTCTTGGGCATTAGTGGTAGCGAAGGGGTAAAACGTGTGGTCTGAAGCCGTGAATGCATTCATAAAGTTTGACAGAGTGCGCGGGAGCATCTTGAAAAATGGGTCTCGAATTGGATACCTACAGAGAACGATGTGAGTGGTGGTGCACAGTGACGCAGCGGGGGGGAGTCCCTACTTCTCGCTTCCACAAAGTGTGGTGTGCTCGAGGATATGAGGGACACCAGTGTCATCCGGGGGGTTAGTCTTGAAGCCGATAGAGAAGACATTGTTGCTGTCGTCACGGGCGATGTGTAGATGTTCTGCGCCGGTCTTGTCGTGCTGCAAGTGCAGTGCTGTCAACTCGAGCTCCGGGACATGTTTGGATCTCAGCAACGTAAAGCCATGAAGCTTTTCGCCCGGCTTCGGGAACTGCGAGAGCTCCGTGGCAGCTTTTCGCGCCGCGCCTTTGGTGGCATTGCGAAGCATGATGCTTGGGGGGAACAGGCGGACAACCAACTCGAGATCGCAGTCAGCGATATGTTTGGCAAGGGAGTCGGGTACAAGATCAGGTTGCGATTCCGTTATGCCGGCATTGGATTGAGCTGCAGCGGCCCTGGCTTTGAGGTTGGTGAACGGGAAAGCGGATGCAAAGCAGCGGAATACGGACAGCCCAAGGAAACTTGGTGGATGATGGTTAAGCGTGGCGCTGCCTTGGAAAATGTTATCACGGTACTTGGCTCGCTCCACAAAGGCTGTGGCTGCCGGCAGTAGAGTCATATCTACAAGTGGCTTTCATTGGCCACCCCTGACTCAGGCAAACAGACGAGTGGGCCGCTGGAGACGCTGCGTGGCGGGCTCTCCAACTCCTGACTGCCCTGAGCAGGCAGATCCACAGTGGTTTTGCAGACGTTCCAAGTTGCCCAGACAGGCCTGAGACTTCGACGGAAACCCAACCTACCTGGGCTGCCTGAACGTGCCTGCCTCTGCGATTCCGACCTGGGATGCGATGCGATTGCAACGTGATCCTGTTATGATTTTTCATTGAAACCTCACCTATTGCCAAATAGTGTTGGGTTACGGACACGAGAATAGGCAGACTACATCCTCAGATTGCATTCCCATCACATCGTCCATTGCACCTGTGCTGTCAAGGATGCTGAGCAATTGTTTGCCTGGACACAGTGACACAAGACTGGTGTAAACGCCGAATACGTAAACAGGTGGGTTTTGACGCCAGCAGACGACGCAGCAGGAAACCCCGGGAGCGAGTCCGTGCGGGTCTTGATGGCCCCGGCGAACGCAAGCAATTTGCATCCCGTGCAGTCTGATTAACCGACGCCATCCATAGTACCATAGCGATCTCCTCTCACACATCAAAAGTCTTCGGGACGACCGATCCGCCGACGAACCACACGACGTACCACGAACCCGCGCCCACGATCGAACCTTCTACTTTTCGGCGCCCTCAAGCCCCCCCCCCCCACTACTCCCCCCCGCGACGCCAGCCAGCGGTACGGAATGGTGCGCAGCCCTTGGCATACGAAAGCCTTGCTCACAGTGGACCTTAGTCCGCGTCGTAGGAGAGAATGTCGAGCGCCAACCCCCTTGTGACCTCAGCGACGGCAGCACCCCGACCCGCGACGCCTATGGCCAATGGAGTCGCAAACCAGTCCATGCCCGACCCGGCTTCGACGAACGGGCATCCAGCCCACAATCACGAAACTCGCCCTGCCCCGACTCCGCCCGCCAACATGGCCGGCAAGAAGGGGAAGCAGAAAAAGGCGCCCGAGCCGAACGAGGCCTCGAAGTTGATCGCCGCGAGAATCTCCCAGTTGGAACTCGATGCTGCCGGCGAGAAGGACCAGGAAGCTGAAATCGGTACGTTTTTGTTCCCATTCCGTGCAGCTTGGTCCGTTCAGATGTAGACCACGCAATTCAAGAGGGGGATCTCGGCCAGTCAGTCTACACTGCAAAATAGGCCTGCAATTGCACATCAAGTTGTTCGGTAGATCTATTACACTCCTATGCGACCAGCTTGTCAAATTGCTGGTTGTTCCACGTCAGCGATTGGGGGGGAGGCAAGCGGACAGGAGCTGACAGGGAGGTGTGGCCAGAGCGAGAGGTCAAGAAAACAAATCGAGAATTGCAAGGCCAGACGTCACGGATGAGTGACATTCAAAAGATCGATCACCTCACCAAGCGATGTTCTGACTTGCTGTCTGAGATGAAGCGGCATGAGAGGGAGAGCATCAAGAATAAGAAACGTGGCGATCAGCTTCAGAAGGACAAGGACAATACCAGGAACGAACTGAACAAGACAACCTCACTCAAGGAGAAGCTGGAGAAGCTTTGTCGCGAACTTCAGAAGGAAAACAATAAACTGAAGGTGTGCACCCCCTTCTTTCGAGGCTGACTGTGGAAATTGCATGCTGATGGGAACCCGATGGGCAGAATGAGAACAAAACTCTGTCTGATACACAGGTCAGGAGCCAGAATTCATGGGACGAGCGATACTCCGGCCTGCTTCGGCGTATGGACGACTATCAAGAAGAGAAAGACAATCCTAGGAAGCAGGTGGTTGACATGGAGATGGATGAGTTGTGAGTCCAACTTCCGGTTTCCCCAATTTGTTTCACATGCTTATCATCCCCAGCTTCCGCCAACGTTTCAAGTCCTTAATTGAGCAGTACGAGCTCCGGGAATTGCATTTTCACTCTCAGATGCGCACAAAGGAACTTGAGGTTCAGTTCAACCTTGCTCGATTCGAGAGAGAGAAGAAGAACTATGAATCAGAACTCGCCAGGTCACGGCAGTTGAATTCGCAAGTCCAAACCTTTTCAAAGACGGAAACCGAGCTTAGACAGCAGCTGAATGTCTACGTTGACAAATTCAAACAGGTTCGTGCTGCTATCGTTGTCAGCCCAGCATGAAAACTAACACCCCTCTACCCAGGTTGAGGATACTCTCAACAACAGCAACGATCTTTTTCTGACGTTCCGCAAGGAAATGGAGGATATGTCGAAGAAGACGAAGCGCCTTGAGCGGGAAAATGAAAACCTGAAAAGGAAGCATGAACAAGTGAACAACAACATTCTCAAGATGGCCGAGGAGAGGAATAAGAATCTCGCCGAGATCGGGGACCTCAAGAAAAAACTTGAAAAGCTCAACGGCATCATCAAGCAGATGCAGCAGCAAGGCCGTGGTATTCCGCAGGGCATGACTGGTCAGGTTGAGAATGGCTATGTTGAGGGCGAAGCGGATATCGATGGGGATGAAAGCGAGTACGAAGATGAATATGACGAGGGAGAGGACGAGGAGGTTAGTGATGATGGCGATGACTACGATGACGAGACCGAGGATGAGCTACATCATCACCACGAACCCCAACAAGCGCTCGAGTACGGGCCTGAGAGGCCTCCCGTCGTCGCAACCGCCATCACCGCCACCATCGCAGCCGTGGTCACGACCAACGGCCACCATTAGGAGGTGCTGCAAATAAGGCTCAAGAGGTACCGCTCAGGAGACCTGGGGGGGGAACTGTCTTTTTGAGGAGCCATTGGGGTAGGGGCTCAACGCGAAAGCGAAACCTCGCTCGTCCTAGACTGTGTCTGGTGGGGGAAACTGGATATCTGGACACCGCACCTAATCTGTCGGGGCTGTTAGCTGGACGCTGGGGGTCGATAACATCGCCCTTCCTTTGGTTTTGTACCCTAGGTACGGCACTCTGGATACGGTACCATGCGGTTTACGCACTCACACCCCTCTGTAATTAAAGCTTATTGAGTAGTGTCAGGCACTGTATTTGCTATATAGCGTTGGCTTTACACACGATGGGTGTTCATGAGGAATTGGACACCAGCTCAGACTGTGTTGTCAATCAGCCTGTCCAGTGATCATGCGGCGCCTTTTTCTATCACTTATTCCTTTTTGCTAGCAAGTGATTACAGCTCTTTCATGTCTTGACAGAGCTAACCTTCCACCTAATGAGGTTCCGCTTGGCAACCGTATGTTTCAACATGTCCCCACGACGCTGGCAATAAGATGGTCAAAGGAGTTCATATACAACGTGACTAGTTCCACATTTTTAAAGACCCGAACTCCTCGCCCTCAGGTTGTTACCGAAACGGGAAATCTAGGCACGTCTAATTTGAGTGCTGCTGTAAAACAAATGTTGTCAAGCCCAAGTTCTGGAAAGGGGCTCCTCAAAGAGTCTCAGGTTCCTCTTGTGGTGGATTCAATTGCAGATTACCACTATTCAACAGAAACCTCGAACAACGCCATAGTATAATTCCAACACGAGCTTAGTCACTCACCTCCGAAAAGCTCTCGAGTCGTTGATCAGTACCAGCCCTCACCATCCTCTTGAGATAGCAGCCCTCTCAAGGCACATGTGCTTGCTTTGTTCGTCTCCGCAGAGGCGCTCTCGGCCGTCCGGCATTATCACAATGACAAGACGGCTGTCGCTGCTCGAGTCGTCGTGTTCAGCCGCGTATGGACGCACATATGGGCTCCCAAGGCACAAAAGTTACCAAACCATAATACATGTAGTCTTGACTCCCTCGCGTCCAGCAAGGATTGAGTCTTGCGGTATCTTGGAGCGTGCGAACGCCAATTTAGTGAGCTATCGGCATTCAGTAAACCCCGCTTGGATGGGAGTATCATAGTGCGGGCCACAAGGCATTATGGGCTCCTCAACCTACGCTTAAATGGGTCAGCCACAACTTGTTTATTACTTTCAAAAGACAGACTTACAGGTTTGCAGTAATCGAGGAAGCCTTTCAGTGAGGTCCATTTGGCTAATGCCAAGCTGGTGCCCGGAGCTGATGAAATGGTCGGCTAAAGAGCGATACAGCAGATGATGAATACAATGACAACAACCAACTTTATTGCAATACCAACTCCCAGGCGTCATGAGCGCCTTCGAGGGACAGGGATTCCACATCATTGTTGAGAACTTCAATGCCTCTAACGCTATCATACACCTGCCCCAGTAAATAGTTATTCCTGGTCAGGCTCTTTGGTGTGATCCGCATCAGCAGGCTGTATTTCCCTTCCGGCATGTGCCACGGACCAACCTAGCCTATCAGGTTGGCAATAAGAACACCGACAGTGTTCTCAAGAGAGCCATCAGAACCGGCACATGGTGGGGGCGGCGGGGGCGGTGAAGGCTATCAAGGATTTGCTAGGCCCAGGCTCAACGCTAAACCTCGTAAAGTTCGGGGCTCTGGTCAATCAGGAACGGCGGCGATTAAAAAGCCTATTGAGATCGCGTTGTTGTATGAAAGCTCAACGAACTGCCGTATTTCCAAGACGTCACATACTACTACTATTTTCCGGCTCGAACATGACGTAGCCCTGTAGTCTCCATAGTAGGTGTTGAGTTTCAAGAGTCCGCCGCCGACCCAGCAGGAACAGCGGACCACTGCGCAGCAGCGACGACTCTTGTCTTAAGCGATCCATATGCTTTTCCCCCAAAAGAGCCCTCAAATTATGGACGACAAGCTTGCCGTTAAATCTGACGTTCTCGATGGTCATCGTCGAGAGGCGAGATGGTTCAGTCAGCGTAAGGGGGGGCGATTCCGAGCCTGGAGCTTCTTCGCCCAAAAACAATAGACAACCCCGATGACCGTGTTGTTTAGCATCGTCCCAAGACTCGCACTTGATTAAGTACTTCCGGTCCTCTGTCTCGATCAAGTCGGCGTAGCGTACTAAATTGTCGACAATACGGCGCCTATTCAATTCCAGCACAAACGAGTCCATATCCTCGCGCCAAACCGCCTTGTTCACAGCCGATATGATACTGTTTGAAGTTTGGGCGCTACGGCGAAGTATCTTTTTGTGGCCGTCTCTGTATTCTGACGATTTTGGGCCTTTCGTGAAGTCACGGAGAAGTTCTTGACGAGAAATAGTCCACGACGTGGCCCCCGTGGGTGTTGCGGGGGGTAGCTTCTCGTTAGACGACACAGGTGGTTTTGGCTCAGAAAGAGCCTCTTCTATGTGGCTGGCATCTCCAAACTGCGGCGATTCTTCCGGAGCTGGGGGTGGTTGCTTCTTCTCGAAACCAAGTGGCACATACCAAGGAAGATTTGTCCCGGGATGCGTCACAAGCCTAAATCCCTGAAGGAAGAAGTTGGGGAGCACCGCATCTGTCGCCTTGCACTCCCGCGGGGGCGTCGCCAGTGCCAGTGCTGGCTTCAAGTTAGCAATCACCTTTCCCAGAGCGAACTTGGAGAAAGGCAAACTGTACCATATTGATTTCGAGCAAGAAGCCTTTGAAACTTAGTCTTTTGCCAAACGGGTAATTCCCGGTTCTTCCGCTTTGTAAACTTTTGTCTTGCCTCGTGAAAAGTCGGGTTCATTATAGGAGACAGGGGTAGTGAGCCAACAGCTGTTTTGACGGTCTTGTTTGTTGCATCGACCTCGACTGGCTCTGGAGGTCGACCTGAACCCTTGATGGTTTTCGAGATTTGTGATGGACCGCTATGTAAGCTTCGTGCGACTGAGTAATGCAACGAAGAGCAACAGACCGTAGCCCCCCTCGCTATCAGATTGGGAGACTTCATGATGTGATGCTGTTGCTTGCCCCTGTCGTTCGAAAATTCTGGAGAATTTGAGTGAGGAACTAGGTTGAAGTCGCAAATAAGCTGCCGGGGCGTTTTATCGACCGAAGTGTGTCAGTGCTCTCCCGGACCGACGACCCCTTGTTGCATGGTTCCACGCCAAGACGCTAAGCTGGCTGCCGAGTCCCCACAGTAGCCGCAGAGCTGGAGCTACACTATACACCAGAGCTCGCGCTCACGACCAACGCTTGTTCAAACACTTTTGCGCTTGCCCACGACAAGACAACCCATTCGACGTCAGAGACCGACAATTCCGCGTGCGCTCAGCGATGAATTCACAAAGAGCCGCATGGCGCATTCTCAGTAGGACAGGCCCGTTACAATGCCGTCGCTTCTCCCAATTCGGCGCGTCTCCTGGTCTGGTCCGACCCTCTGCTGGGATTCCAATGCCCTACATCACCGAGGTCACAGTGTGTCCCTCTTCCTATCCACCAACCCGCTTTACTCTACGGCTTACTGACAACTTAATAGGCAGGCGGTTGGAGGACATGTGTGTTGAGTTTTCCCATGTTCCTCCTCGGATAGACACTGACTGAACTGCGAAGCCGATATCTTCTCTAAGCTATTACAGGTGTGCACCGAATTGCCGTCTCCGATGTACATAACCTATCTAACGTAAACAGGAACGGATAGTGTGCCTTAACGGCGCAATTGATGATACGGTATCGGCGGCAATAGTGGCCCAATTGCTATGGCTCGAGTCCGACAACCCTGACAAGCCTATAACCATGTACATCAACTCGCCAGGCGGCGAGGTGAGCTCTGGGCTAGCCATTTACGACACGATGACCTACATCAAGTCGCCAGTATCGACAGTCTGTGTCGGCGCGGCAGCTTCCATGGCTGCCATCCTCCTGATCGGTGGTGAAGCGGGCAAGAGGTACGCCCTCCCGCACAGCTCCATTATGGTTCATCAGCCACTCGGCGGCACGAGGGGTCAGGCGTCCGATATCCTGATATACGCCAACCAAATTCAAAGGTTAAGGGAGCAGGTTAACAGGATTGTCCAAGGCCACCTCAATAAGTCGTTTGGGTACGAGAAGTACGACATGCAGGCCATCAACGACATGATGGAGCGGGACAATTACCTGACGGCCGATCAGGCAAAAGAGCTTGGAATCGTGGACGAAATCTTGAATCGGAGGGTTGAGAAAGACAACAAGCCAGGCGCTGAGGGCTCAAAAGCCCCGGACGCGTGATGTTCACGAGTTGTGAAAGGGCAGCAGAAGACCTGGCTGATGTGCGTCAATGTCGAGCCGATAGGCTCACCACCTCATATCCTCAGACCGATCACGGATGTTGTGGCCGGATTGCTTGATTACCCAGCCGTTAATATTACTACATACGCCTTGGTCAGCCACCCGCTAGGTCGACGATTCTCTGCTGACGAGGGCGTGGTAAAGGAATGGCCCGCTGTTGATTATTCTCCCAAAGGAATAATCGAGAGAGGAAGATATGGGCTGGGCGGAAATGGCCCTGTAGAACCCATCCCCTTAGGGGGTATTGCTCCAGCTGTGATTAGGACACAAGGAGAGTGTATGTATGTTTTGGAAGAGTTGCTTTACAACCTGAGGTACAGGGATAGCTGAGGTGGATAGCTACAAGTCCATTTGTTCCGCTCCCAGCGCTTTCAGCGATGACACTGCGCGCCAATCAGCAAGCTTGGATTTCCACACCTCACGACGTTAGCGCGGGGAGGGGCGGGGACCCCTGCGTATCGCGTCCCTGTGACTTCTCACAGGGAACAACTGCAGCGGTCAGAAATTTTGCCAGCCGATCTCGCCCACAATCTAGAAGCACGCCTTGGAGTTCAAGGGCCCAATTGACTCATCCTCCCTCCTTTATTTTACTCGTGGGTGACCTAATCAATTGACCTCCTCCTTTAACCCTATTTGCACTTCAGGGTTTTCCAGGCTTTTGTTTTGCAGAAAGCCACCCATCATGTTGTCGCCCTCCTTCCTGCGAGCTGGAGCTCCCAGAGCTCTGGCAGCCAGCCGACTGTTGCCATCGAGGAGTCAGCTGTGAGTTGCTACATCTGGGGAACACCCCTTGACGGCTCGGACGATGCTCACAATTATATCTAGGCGCTCCCTCTCTGCGACTCCTCGCCGGTATGCCGAAGAGAGGCAGCTCAACAAGGTGTCATCCACCATCACACAACACAAGTCGCAGGGCGCTTCGCAAGCCATGCTCTACGGCACCGGCATGACCGAGGAAGACATGAACAAGGCCCAGATCGGTATCTCGTCGGTCTGGTACGAGGGTAACCCCTGTAACATGCACCTCCTTGAGCTCTCCGGTATAGTGCGCGAAAGTGTGGCCAAGGCTGGGCTCGTACCCATGCGCTTCAACACCATCGGCGTGTCAGACGGCATCAGCATGGGCACTTCGGGCATGCGGTACAGCTTGCAGAGCAGAGAGATCATTGCCGACAGCATCGAGACTGTTATGCAAGGCCAGTGGTACGATGCCAACATTTCCCTGCCAGGCTGCGACAAGAACATGCCCGGTGTACTTATTGCCATGGGTCGCGTCAACCGTCCCAGTATCATGGTATATGGCGGTACCATTCGGCCTGGGTGTAGCCAGGGTGGTGAGCCGATTGATATCGTGAGCGCTTTCCAGGCCTATGGCCAATATATCACGGGGGAGATCACCGAGAAACAGCGTTTCGACATCATCCGCAACGCCTGCCCTGGTGGCGGTGCCTGCGGTGGTATGTACACCGCTAATACAATGGCCTCAGCCATTGAAACTCTCGGCATGACCTTGCCGGGTAGCAGCAGCTTCCCCGCTGAGCACCCCAGCAAGAAGGCTGAGTGCGAGACCGTTGGTGAGGCCATCAAGAACCTCCTCCGGGAGGGTATCCGCCCAACGGACGTCATGACACGCCAGGCATTCGAAAACGCCATGATCATCGTTACCATTCTGGGCGGCAGCACCAATGCTGTGCTCCATTTGATCGCCATTGCGGACTCTGTTGGTATCAAGCTCACCATCGACGACTTCCAGGCCGTCACGGATAGGACTCCCTTCCTCGCCGACCTCAAGCCCTCTGGCAAGTACGTCATGGAGGATCTATACAAGATCGGCGGCACACCAGCCCTTCTCAAGTTCCTCCTCAAGGAGGGCATTATCGATGGTTCGGGAATCACTGTTACAGGCAAGACCATGAAGGAGAATGTATCGTCGTTCCCCGACTTCCCCAAGGACCAGCCCATCATCCGGCCCCTGAGCAACCCGATCAAGAAGAGCGGTCATATCCAAATCCTGCGCGGATCTCTGGCGCCTGGTGGCTCGGTCGGCAAGATCACAGGGAAGGAGGGCCTGCGTTTCGAGGGTGCCGCCAAGTGCTACAACTACGAGGATGCCTTCATCGAGGCTCTCGAACGCGGCGAGATCAAGAAGGGCGAGAAAACAGTCGTCGTTATCCGCTACGAGGGCCCCAAGGGCGGCCCCGGCATGCCCGAGATGCTGAAGCCCAGTTCCGCCATCATGGGTGCAGGCCTCGGCCAGGACGTAGCTCTGATCACTGATGGACGCTTCTCCGGGGGCAGCCACGGTTTCCTCATCGGTCACATTGTGCCTGAGGCTATGGAAGGTGGCCCGATTGGCCTGGTCCGGGATGGTGACAAGATCATCATCGATGCGGAAAACCGGGTACTCGATCTCGAGGTTCCGGAGGAGGAACTTGTAAAGCGGAGGAAGGAATGGAAGGCGCCCCCGTCCAAGGTGAACAAGGGCACTCTCAAGAAATATGCCCAGTTGGTCAGCGATGCTAGCCGCGGGTGTGTGACAGACGGGCCGATCTAAATTCTAAATCGGAATCGATGGCTGAAGGTTAAGAGAGTGGGTGGTTGAGCCGTTTTAGATGTATATATTCTAGTCCGCCACCGTGCGGGTATTTTTCACAAGAGGGGATGGGAAAAGGCGCTTATAATGTCAATGGGTTGATTATTTCAAACACACTTGCCAAGACGGCAGAACCCGTAGTCCTTATTATGTGACCCTGCTTGCTAGACTTTGAACTAATAACAAGGGATAATAACTCTAAAGGATGTAAATAAAGGTCCTCATATTTCTTCACCTTGAGAATCAAACCGACCGCTTGCACCGGAAGATGCATAATACAAACAGGAAAAGGGAGCAAAGAATAACAAACGGTGGCCCGCTGTATGCCCTCTTTATTCATTAACGTCCGACACATCAGTCATCACCTGGCCTTACACTGATTCTCTCAGCCAGCTCGCTCACTTTCGACCCCACGCCTGAACAAAGGCTGTTTTATCCTGAATCGATAAACCCACCCGCTTCGCCCGGCCCAAACGTGCCAGGGCCTCCGCCACGCGGTTGAGCATGCGGCGTTCTTCTGCAGTCGTCATCTCGTCTCCTCCCGGTATCTCGCTAGTGGTAGCGGTGGGGATTTCATGGTGCGCCGCGACGCCGACTCCGTTGGTTGCCAGACTTGTGTTGTACATGCCTTCAGCAATGCGGATCCTAATGCAATGTGTAGGACGCGAGAGCAGCTTCCACAGGAAGCTAGTCCAGGCGCCGGGAACGGGCGTCGTGATGTCGGGCGGGGTATATCGCATGCTCACGGGGAAAATGGTCACGTTGGTGGGCACAGCGAGCATGCTTGGGCTGAGTGGGAGGATTCCCTTGCCGTTGGTGGTGGCGCATTCGGGGAAAACGGCAATGACTCGGTCTGGGTAACGCTCGAGTAGCGCGCGGAGGTCGGTCAGGCCGGCGGGCGAGGCGGGGCTCGTCGTCAGTTGGGAGCCCGACAGGGCTGCCCACATGGCGCGCAGCAGGCCGACGTGGCGGACCTTGCGAGTGCCCGGGTAACCGAGGGTGAAGATGGGGTCGAAGACGGCGGCAAGATAAAGGGCGTCAATCGGCGACGTGAAGTTGGCGGCAATGACAGAGTGGGGGTGGGGCACGCGTGAGGCCGGCTGCTGCGAGAGGGAGCCGCGCTTGACGCCGTCGAGCTGGAGGTCGAGCCACCAAATTCCAGGTATGCCCATCACGCCCCAGAGCAAAAGCTTCCGGAGGAAGACTGGGAGCGGGAGGTGGTGGAGAAAGAAGAAATAGAAGCCGACATAGCTGAGGAAGAAGGGGAGGCGGAAAAGGAAGATAAAGACGTGGACGATTGACCACAGTGCTGACGCCGGGGTTGTTGTCGGAATGAAAGGGGATACGCCGGAGCCTGAAGGAGACAGTCAGCCGATGCGGGGGGATGATGGAGGAAGGGAAGTTTGCCTTTATCACGAAACTGTGAGAACTTCTCCATTGTGTATGTGCGATTCGAGTGATGTATAGGTAATTCGTCGCTCGGCGGAAAGTTGGCGGTTAAGGCCTCTGAGGATGATTACTGGTACATCTGTGTCTCAAAAAAATGGCTGGTTCTGCTATAACGACTTTTGCATTTCTAGCCTCGGGTTGGACTGGCAGCAATGGAGTTTAGCAAACGACTTGACCGTGAACCTGGTGATGATCGGCAACTTCTTTTTTTGGGAGTTGCATTCTGTCTTTGTGAACATGTGAAGAAGTGGCACGTGCGCATGCCGTCAGGGTCGGCTTGGCATAGAAAACACTTCACTCAAAAGTTCCCTCCCAGGCTCTATTGCGCCTTGGAAAGGCCTTCTAGCATCAAAAACGGGATATCTGGGGTAACACAAAAGATATTTGGTGTTTCACAAGACCTTTCCACTATCAAAAAGGGCAATTGTAGTATTTTAAAGGCCTTTCCATATCCATAGCGAGGCATCCTTTCTCATAATGACACTCGAAGTCTCACGCTAACAACCAGACAAGGATTGGATTGATTGCATCAGCCAAAACATATAAGTCCTTCTAGAAGGAAGGTCATTAATGATAATGAAAATGGTCGAGTATATAGCTAGTAAGTATATATCCCCCTAAAGTAACAAATAAGCAGATGTTTTAAGGAATTTAGGTCGTCGACCAAAATGAGCAGGCAGACAGACAACATCTAACATCAGAGAGCCCAAAAAGTTGCGGCTGGTTTGGGAAGCTTCCCGCTAGTGCGCAGTACCTGAAATTGCACAGTTCGTGCTTCTGAGATGTGGAGACGGGAAAGCTGCAAGCATCCACCACCTTGGCCTGGGCAAAGGTGCGGTTGTCGACCCTTGGTTGAATTGCCCCACTAACACATGTGGCGGCGGTGCCCATTGGCTGCAGGCACTAGGCACTGTGTCGTTGCCCCGGAGAAGTAAACACAAACTCGACGGTGGCCCTCGATCTCACTGCTGCACGCTACGCCATTAGGAGAAGAGCATAATAATTGTGCTCGTACAGGGCCGCAACAACGTCGCCGCCAACTTCATCCGCCCCGGGAGCGCTGCTCCTGTCATCGACCTGGCTGTTACTCCACATTCTTCTCCCTCGCGTGCGCACGCTCAGCATGGACCGATCTGAAAACGCGGTATGTTGACCTGAGACGACGTCTTCTCGCGCTTGCTGCCGCGAACCCACGCAGCTACAGTTCCCAGCAGCCCACCACCTGTACGCTGCTGACCTCAATTTGACCATCCAGAGACCTCAATCGGGACTTCGCCCTCCTAGCCACTATCCCGCGACGACCATTCCCAACATGGGCCTCCAAGAGATCACCGACTCGCAAAACAATGCGCGAGCTCACACAATGCCTCCGCCACAAGGACTCAAACGCGCATACAATGGGAATTGTATGGCGACTCCCGTCCCTGCCCATCTAACACTTCTCCCCTACTGACAAACCATACCACCGTCCAGTGCCACAACCCGAGCCGAAGCGAAAGACACTGGTTGAGAGGGCGGCGGAACCCATTGGAGCAAACAAATCATCACTCCCCGCAGCAACATCAGCCCTCTCGCGACCGAACCCTAAGGGCACGTCCATAGCAGCTTTGGCAGCATCTAACACGGTATGTTATCCTGTAACTCCGCTTTACTTCCATGACTTCTGCCATCAAATGTGTCCACGCGGGCCCCCCTAGAATCCCGGCATTCCACTTTCCTACCTTATTTATGTTGGCGGGTCTTTCTAACACCCACCTTTCTAGACCAAACCGCCTTCCGTCACAGTTCCCCCTTCACGGTACACCTCCACCTCTTCAGGAGCGTCGCGACCCAACTTCGCCCAGAGCGTCGGGCCTGGGAGTCGCCCTCCTATCTCGAACGCCCGACCAGTAACCTCAATGGGCAGCTTCGGTCAGTCCGTAAGCGGGCGCCCTAGAGGTAATACTCGCTCACGGCCCGCAACTGCTATGGGCGACCACACCATGGAAGTTAGCAGCGGACTGGGCCAACAGGCCAATGGTATGCAGCTTTCACCTACTTTACAAGTCAACGCGATGGAATTTCAACAGGGGATGCGAGTAGCTGTTTCATACGAGTCTATGGCGTCACAAGCGCGTCGCCATATAAGGGATGCCTCAGGGATTAGCAGTATTTTGCAAAATATGTCGCTCGACGACGAAGCAAACGACAATCCCGGCGAGTGTCAAGTGACCTCAAAACGAGAAAGGCGGCGAATATTCGATCTGCAACAACCAGAAGGTTTTATGGAGGTTGCTACTCAACACCGAAGCCGGAAAGAGGAAGCAGCTAGGCCTCCAGTTGGACCTGCGTGCCCCCCGCAGCCAAAGACACCTTCCCGTGGGCAGAGTATTCACGTCGCACTCGAGATACTCGAAAGCGTGGTCAAGAGTGCCTGCAAGACCCCCTCTTCAACTTTCAGATCTGGTTCTCCTATAAAAAAGTCATTTCTCACCAAAGACTCAAATTTAACAACATTTACAGGTTGGGACGTCGACGAAAGGCTGCACGAAGTCGAATCCCAGTTCAAGGTCATGAAAGAGGCGATGAACGTTTCTCTAACCGACAGGAAAACATTGGAAGATGCGGTTGATTTGGCGAAAACAAGGGGTAGGCTAGGTACTCGGCAGTTGTTGAATCTATTTAACGCTAACCATGTTGAAACAGCCAACGACCTTGAACGAGAAAGGATCCGTCTAGATGAGAAGAACTCGCTGCTTCAGAGCGAACTAGACGGCCTGCGACACCAAGTTCAATCGCTGACTCTAACCCTTGAGAAGGAACAGAGAAGGAACAAGTACGACCTCGAGGACAAGTCGCGAGAACACAGACATGAGCTTGACGAGCTCAAGCGAGAACTGAAGGACGAGGCCGACCGAGTCCAACGCACACACCGCGAGGCCTTGGAGGCCCTGGAGAGGCATTATCGAGTTGAGCTAGAGGATGAAAGGGCTCAAAAGTCAAGAGAGGTTCAGGAGCTGCGGACGAAGCTAGGAACGGAGCAGCAAGACCTAAGCATCGCTCTGTTGGCCAAGGATCGTGAAATCCAAAACCTCCGGTCGCAAGTGGAGGCCTTCAAATCCGATCTAGATCGAGAGCAGACGGTCAAAGGCACTCTTCAGCAGCAAATCGCCGAGATGTCGACAACAAGCATGACGCTAGAAGACCGGAACAGAGCTCTTCGAGCACAGATCGAATTCCTGGAATCAGATAGCAAGCAGCAATCGGACTCCTTCACCAGCATGGAGTCCCGCCTTCAGGATGCTCTCCGGCTAGCCGAGGAGGCGCGCCTAAAGCTGATCAAGGAGGAAACGGAGCGGCGGATGCTCTTCAACAAGTACCAGGAATTGAAGGGAAACATCCGTGTGATGTGCAGAGTCCGGCCGGTACTGGATCCAACAGAGGGAGACGAGGCCAAAATCTTGTTCCCAGACCTCAAAACATCAACCCAAATCGACATCACGGGGCCCGAGGAGAAGAGCAGTTTGGGTAACGTCAGCCGCAGGGTGATGCCGTTTGAGTTTGACCGTGTGTTCGATCCTTCGGTATACAATGAAGAAGTTTTTGGCGAGATCTCACAGTTGGTGCAGAGCGCCCTCGACGGCTTCAATGTATGCATCTTCTGCTATGGCCAAACAGGCTCCGGCAAGACCTTTACCATGTCGTCAGATGACGGCATGATTCCAAGAGCCACCCACATGATATACGAGACTATCACCCAATTGAAGGAGAAGTCGTGGTCGTATACTATGGAGGGAAGCTTTGTCGAGGTTTACAACGAAGAGTTGAACGACCTGCTCACGTCGCCCTCGGAGGGCAAGAAGAAGCTCGAGATCCGGCACGATGATTCTCGAAAGCAGACAACCGTACTCCACTGCAAGTCGGTAGCTCTGGACTCGGCTGACAAAGTAGCAACGATGTTGCGGGAAGCCCAGAACAACCGGAGTGTGGCAGCGACCAAAGCAAACGAGAGGTCGTCGCGCTCGCACTCTGTCTTCATTCTCAAGCTTGTGGGCGAGAACTCGGCGACGGGTGAGCGGTGCGAAGGAACACTGAACCTCGTGGATCTCGCCGGTTCGGAGCGGCTGAAGCATTCTGGTGCTGAGGGAGACCGTATGAAGGAGACTCAAAACATCAACAAGAGCTTAGCCTGTCTCGGAGATGTGATTGAGGCTCTAGGCCGCGGATCGGGACATGTTCCGTATCGCAATTCTAAGCTGACACACCTCTTGCAATACTCGCTTGGCGGCAACTCCAAGACATTAATGTTTGTCATGGTCAGCCCGATGGAGGCGCATCTGAAGGAGACGATCACAAGTCTGCGGTTTGCGACGAAGGTGAGTGACTGAGCCTTTACCCCCCCCCCCCCCCTTATTTTTTTCAGATGGAATCGCAAACTAACAGAAAGTAGGTGCACAACACGCACATTGGCACGGCTAAGTCAACAAAGAAGACAAAAGAGAGGATAAGTGATTCTTGAGGTTAGAGCATGTTGAGATAGCTGTGGTTGTTTTTATGCGGGTGGTGCCAGGCGTGTTTGGAGGGGGGTTGTTAATGATACCACGAACGAAATTATTACTTTGGCCCCAGAGGGCTGGCTCCGTGGACAGCGAATTGGTCACATTACCAGGGAGGCTGTTTTTGTTGGCGTTTTGTTAGCCGGGCCTGGAGACTTGCAGCTTTGGAAATGGGGTTGTTTGTGGTTCACGTCTATGTCTATTGGTACAAGATGTACAATATATTAAACGGGACGGGATTTGGGTCAACCTTGTCTATTCACTAGCCGTAACCGCTGTGTCGGCTTCAATGCTTTGGTAACACATTCTATGCAGCATGTAGAAGATTGTGTTCTTGTTGTGTTAAACAAAAGGTATGCAGCCCACCCGCCGTCGTCGAGTTCTTATACCTACGCCAAGCCTGCGTATGTAGTCGCGGTACATCACTCTGCCTTCAAAGCGGAACCCTCGGAAGAAGATTTCAAGGATACATACCGATAGGCTACGGAGTATTTAAAGCACGAAAGCCAAGACATGAAATTGCTTGCATAAGCAGCTGATCAATGGCTAGGCACAAGCAGCCACAACATGCTAGCCACTGAGATCCAGAATTGGGAAATTGGCCTTCTGGCCTCTTGGTTACTTAGGTCGCAAGAGCCAAGAGTACGATGGCAAGTTCGGGATTGGTGGCTTGCTTCGTCAATTGCTGACCTGATTACTACCGGACACTGGACGACCAAGGGTTCAGAAGTGAGGTGAACGACATGGCAGGAGCGGGGGCTTGCCTAGGCCCTATATAGGCGTTGCCCCGCCTCGTGTTGTGCTCCTCCCGTAGCTCATCTTTCCAACCGTACAACGCCTCTGCGGGTCGTGGACGCACACATACGCACAACTGCAAGCTCGCTGCAGTCCTCACGCCATGGAGCCTCTCGCCGAAAAGGTGGAGCTAGCCATCGGGGGCCGGCTCCACGACCTACCGCCCGCCGTCTGGCTTGTTATTGGCACCAGCCTCATCTACATCTTGGCAAAGGCAGTACAAGCTGCTGTGCAACGACCACCACTGCCCGAAGGGACCCCAAAGCTGCTAACAGCTGGCCCTTGGGACTGGCCGGTGCTGGGCGCGCTGCGTTTCTTCTCGGACCGTAGTAACTTCATCATGGACGGCGTCCACTCAAGCAGCACGGGTAGCTTTAGCTTCTACTTCGGACAGCACCACATCGTCGCCGTCTCTGGGGTGGAGGGCAGGAAGTCTTTCTTCGAGAGCAAGCAGCTGAGCATGTCCGAGGGGTATGTCTGAACACCCTTTCTTCGTCGTGAAGGCCCAAGAGAGAGAGAGAGAGAGAGAGAGAGAGAGAGAGGCTAACGCGGCCTCTTTTTCCTCGCCGGTGCAGATATGCCGTGCTGTTCACCGGCGCGCCTCAGCCTGTCACCTCAGGCAAGGGGGAGTCCGCTGCGACCGAGAGCGGGAAGTCCTTCATACGCACTATTGTAGCGCTGATGAAGGCGGATCCCCTGGCAAAGAACCTAGCGCCCATGGTATCCGATGCGTGGGACTCGCTCCAAGCAAAGGCACCGCCCAAGGGCGAATGGGCTATTATGGACCCCTTTGACAATATCTACCGCGTCGTATACCGCCTGACGATGCGAACCGTTGGTACCGCCGAGATCTACCGCGATCCTAAGCTTCTGGAAAAGACGCTGCGAATGTTTGAGAATATCGCCGACGGCTGCTCGCCCGCCCGCATTATCTTCCCTTGGCTGCCAACATGGGTGCACATGAGGAAGATGGTGGCCGCCGGGAGATTGTATACTCTGCTCCGCCGTTTCCTGAATGACCGGAAGAAGACGGGGCGCAGGGAGGATGATGCCCTGCAGTTCATGATGGACAATGGGGACGACGACATGATACAGATCATTTCAGTGAGCCTTCGCTTCTTACGCACACTGTGTTAGCTAACTCGAGCGGTCCAGTTCATTCTCGGCGCATTATTCGCTGGACAAATAAACAGCGGTGTAAATGCCGCCTGGATCCTCGTCTTCTTGAGTACTACGCCAGAGTGGCATAAAAAACTGCGCCACGAGGTTGACTCCGTCGTTGCGAGGCACCGTAGGAGCCCTGATCAAACGGCAACGGATATCCTCGCGACCCTTACCCTTGAGGAATGGGAATCCGAGTTTCCGCTTATCGAGCTTTGCCAGCGCGAGACGATCCGGATGCAGTTGGTGGGCGCTGCAATCAGGAGAAACAACAGCGGAACTGACGTTCCGATTGGTAAAACTGGGGAAGTGATTCCAAAGGACGCGTTTGCCGTGAGTGTCTCCTCCGTCAACGAAGCAGAAGAAAAAGAAAGAAAAAAAAAAGGGGGGGGGGGCTATTCACAAGGGTCTATCAGCAGTTCTGGGTTCTCTAACGTTTATATCCTCCAGGTTTATCAGATCGACGATACTCACTTTAACCCAGAGTTCTATCCTGAGCCAGGAAAATGGGATCCGAGCAGGTATCTACCGAGTGACGGGAAGTCGCCGCCACCATATTTGGGGTGGGGGATCGCTCGGCACCCATGTTGTAAGTAAATTCATGTGAATATTGCAATATTTCGTAGCTGACCAGCATATTTAATTAGTGGGAATGAAAGTGAGTTCATGATCTTGTTCCCCCTTCCTGCCGTCTGCGGGACGAGTAAAGTTGATAGACTGACATTGGCGTAGTTTGCCAAGCTAGAAATGAACATTATAGCCGCTCTCTTTGTTGGAATGTTTGACTTTTCACTACAGGACATAAACGGGAACCCAATGGAGACCGTTCCTCCAGTTGACAGGAGCCGACATGGATCGCACAAACCGGACACACCGATGCGGTTGAGATTCAAACTAAGGGAGGATTAGACATGTTGGCTCCGAGTTGTATCTACCATTTCTAACGGTGTTGTAGGGGTACTCAAGGGGCATGGATGAACATATATAATTAGAACAGTGTAAAAGAAAAGTCGACTTTGCAAAAGTATTCCTTGTCCATCTCGACTACCTTGACTCGATCGCGAAGGGACCTCGCCTCGACTAAGCCTATCAAACCGCCTCCCAGTCCATGGCATCCACCATAAACTCCCACTGTTCCTCCTCAGTCATTGTCCCCTCGGGATCCATGTTGACATCACCGGCGTCGCCCAGGACAAACTGCTCCGCCACGAGATACGCAGCATCGAAGCCATCAAAGATGTCGGTGAGAATGCGCTCAAAGTCATATGTCTCGAGCGGCGCGGCGAACTTTCCGTTCTGGCCGCCGCCACTGCCGCCCTCGAGATCGTCGGCCGCTGTCTTCCACCGATTCCTCAAGTCCTTGGCGCGGCCGAGCTGCCGGCGCACCTCACCGGTGCCGAGAGTCGCATGCAGCGGGTTATCCCTATTATCCAGCGCCTCGAGGACGTTGGCGTGGTACCGGTGCCCGCCTGCTGCTGTTCCGCCGCTGCCGTCGTTCGTCCTGCCGTCGCTCCACAGGCTCGAGGTGACTCCCCCGGCGTTCATTGGGCGCCTTGCGCCCCGCTGGATCTCAATGCCGTAGACACCCAGCAAATGGACAAGGGCGCGCTCGATGAGCATGTAGTACTCGAAAAAGTCAAGCTTGAACATCAGCTCGGCCTCGGCGACGCGCTCGGGGCCCTGGTTGACGCGCGACACGGCCTGGTGGTAGCCGGTTCCGAGGAAGGGTAGTTTCCATTTCAGCCGGCGGACAATCTTGGTGTAGCGGCTGAGCTCGTGAGACGCGAAGGAACTGGGATGCGGCGAAGGCCCGCGAGAGGTGCTGCGAGAAATGCCATTGCCAGTTGGAGCAGACGTGATGGTCAGCGGAGGTGCGGGCGCCGGTGCCGGTGTCGAAGTGTTGTTTCGCGGGGTGTTGCTCCGCGGGAGGTTATTTCGCGGCGCATGTCGAGAATTGGCAAGTCCCGGCATTGTTGATCTACAAATATCTTGGAATGACGTATGTCAGGTCGGCCGCCATCCATGTTGATGTTCGGCTTGTGAGCTATGACCACAGTTTAAGAGAAAAACCCGAGGCCAACAAACAAGCGACCTGAATGCTCTTCATGCAATGGTCCGACGCCCGATGATAAAGTCAAGACAGGATGCATACCCTGTTCACAGAACAATAAGATGCGGGGCACAAGACAACATCGAGGCACACAAAGAATACAACATCGCTATTGTCTGCGAGCCGGCTTTCACATGCTCGAGCGCAGGGGTAGCCACGCACCGTGGGTTGGAATCTTGGAGCATAGAATACCCTGCCATGCAAACCTGCCGTATGCACCTTGTTCGGAAATGTCGGGTGCGAGTGTTGACAATTATGGGGGAAATCCCAGGGATCTTCCTCACATCCCGAGCCTTGGCCCAAGATTGCAATGAAAAAAGGGTTCGCGTCGCCTGGAGGCAGTGTAAGACCAGGGACACAGTGAAGGACGACCATGGGCAAGCCCAGAGGGAAGTCCTCCGAGGGACAAAAATTAGTATAATCAAGATTCTACTCCGTAGAGTAGTTTCAGAGATTAAACTGAAAAGAACAGATACTACACTTGATCTAAGCCAAAAGGCAAAGAGAGCTAAAGAAAAGAAAGAGAAAGAGATTCCACAGGAATTGGGAGGAGAGAGGAGAATATATAGGCGTGGGAGTTGGTCTGTGCACCACTGCGAATTCTGCAGCGATGGGTGTGACTCAAGTGGGGCCAATCTGGTGGGTGTGTGGGCCACTGCCCTCCACATTCACCTGCACTCCAACGCAGTGACACTGCGACGCCAACACCGAGGACAAGAACCCAGTAGGTCCAGCCTGCCTAGGCCGCCTGATGGTAACCGGAGTTTGGATTTTTTGCCATTCGAGTCATTTCAGCGGCTTTTCATCAAGTTTTTATTTATTGTTTCCTCAAAGGCCCATGGTCATGGGCGAGCGAAATTACTGATGAATCACCAACGATTGCCATTGACATCCCGTTGCCCGGCACGTCCCATCACCGCTCTCCGTCATGAAACCGAGTATTTTAGGTATTGCTGACCACCACCCATGCTTAGAAGCATTAGATCTTTACATAAAAGTACCATGCCTATGGCGGCCGATCCTCCCCTGTTCATATTCAAAATCCTGTTACGTTTATTGCGAAGTTCCACATCAATAGAAGATGCATCGCAGAGGAACCTCCACATGTCAGACGATGGGCTTGTAAGTCAATAATAGCTTCAGAATGAACTTGTTATCCTGCTACTATCTTGCTATTATCTTTATCGTCGTCGCCATACACAATACCCCAGGTTCGCGTCATCATTGACCTCACTCAGGCTGCGCTTCCCCATGTGCGGGCGGCATGGCGAAGGTACCGAGGTGGACAAACCTTCTGCTCCTCACCTTCAGCAGGAGCGGCACAGCAACTTCACTCGTTGGTCGGCGGATACCCAATATGAACCAAAACAGCCTTGGGAGGTGTACCGCACTCGGATGTGGCGTGGCCCGACATATATATTTCTTCATTCATCTTGTGTCGGAGCCGGACACTCGGTTTTTCCAACAATCATCTTTTACTATTGCTTTCACTATGCCGACCATACAACTTGTTTGCTACTTCAAAATCTACTAAACAGATTGCCATTATGCACCGTCAACGCATGATGTATGACTGCGATGTCCTCATTGTCGGAGCTGGTCCGGTGGGGACCACTCTTGCGCTAGAACTCGCCCATAAAAAAACCTCATTCCGAATCATTGATCAAACCCCGGAGCGCTCCAACAAGAGCCGGGCCCTAGTTGTGCAGCCTCGAACCTTGGAACTTCTGAACCGCCACGGCCACGCGGAAAAGCTCTTCCTTTGGGGCGGGTCGTCCGGGGAGGAGTAGTTTACGTCAACAGGAAACCGATCGCCACAATGGCGATCGACAATATTGGTACATCTGACACCGAATTCACCCTTCCTCTGTCATTATCGCAGGCAGAAACGGAACGTTTTCTTGATGACTGCCTCGCCAGCTACGGCCATCATGTTGACCGGCCGGTTACTGCCATCCATATCGCCCAAGACAGCAGCGGCGTGACGACCACGTTACAAAGGCCAAATGAAACTCAGGAAACCATATTTTCCAAGTACGTTGTCGGTTGTGATGGAGCGCATAGCGCTGTTCGCCGTGCCGCTGCCAACATCACATTTGACGGGGCAGCGTATCCCCAGAACTTTCTTCTCTGTGATGCCCACCTACAAAACTCGAATATCGCCCGGGATTGTGTCTCCCTGTGCCTGGGTGATGGTATCCTGGCCTTCATCCCCATGAAGGATGACACACTTGTGCGTGTGATTGCCTCAGGCCATCGGTTTGCTTCTGATGAAGAGCCGACACTCGAACAGTTCCAGGAGCTCATAGCAATATTTACACCGCCAGGATTCGGTGCTCTGTCGGATCCGGCCTGGCTCACCCGCTTTCGTCTGCACCACCGAAGCGTCAGCAGCTACCGAGACGGCCGACTTTTCGTCGCTGGAGACGCCGCTCATATTCACTCACCCGCCGGCGGCCAAGGCATGAACACGGGCATACAGGACGCCATCAATCTCGGATGGAAGTTGGCAGCAGTGCTCGATGGTCGAGCCGCAAACCCAGAAGCGCTGCTCGACAGCTATGATGCTGAAAGGCTCCCTGTTGGGGTAAACCTCCTCAAGGGCTCGGATAGGATGTTCTCCTTTCTCTCGAGCACAAACTACTGGTTCGTCACGCTGCGCAATTTGATCATCCCGTGGGTGCTCCCGTGGGTAGCCGCCAGCCTGTTCGTGAGACTGCGCTTCTTCAGGTTTCTCTCCGAGTTTGGCATCAGCTACCGCAAGGGACCAATCGTGGGCACGGCGGCTGGCTTCAAGGGCCCCATTAGGGGCGGCGACCGCCTGCCAGATGGCAAGCTGAAGGAGGCCAAGTCAGGTACAGAGACAAGTGTACACGGTGTCTCTGCGGGCGGCGACCATTGTCTTCTCTTGTTTTCGGGCAAAACCGAGGGAGAACCGGATAGCTCCAACGCGCTTCGAGCTGCGGGCGACAAGGTGTTTGCTCTGGAGAGGACGGATTTAGCGGTGCGCTTCATTCTTAGGAATAAGGACCTCGAAGGTGACATACCAGACCACTCGTACGTGGATCACGGGGATGAGGTGCATCCACAATTCGGCTTTGCGAAATTCGGATTTGTTCTCGTTCGGCCAGATGGGTATATCGCGCATATCGGACCACTGTCAAGTCTGGATGAGCTTCTGACGTTCTTCAAGTCGTTGCTGCTCTGAGAGGTATGCCGGTGTTACCCAGGGCTTAGCGAAACTAGCATGTGCCCTGACGGGCACTTTCCTCGGTATCGTTCAGCTTTTGCTGTGCGTCTTCGTCCATCCCATCTTTCTGTATTTGAGTTGTCGGTCTGATGTTTTGGGTTCTTGACCGCGTGTCAAAGGACGCGTGGGATTGCAGGAGGCAACGAAACCACCCACACTCTCTCATCCCGCATTAAATAAGTTCAGTGGCAGGGGGGACAAAGAATCAACAGTGACTTGGGGACATATTGAGGTCCGGAATTTTTTGCCCCTTTTGTATTAAACATTAAATATGAAGAAGAAAAAATGGCAAAATCTCGGTCGCACATTCTACGTGTCGCTTTCCGCACATACAAGGTGACTTCGCGGCCTAGTTGACAGCCTGGTATCGTTTTCACAATCGATGTTTCCAGGGTCCAGGAGGCCCGGCCGGCGGAGTTGATATACGGTAACCACCCCTGCGAACCCGGGGCCGGGACTTCCCGCTGATACTCCTGACATGACTTTTGTGGGACATGAGAGCCGACAAGACGCTGAAACTAGATTATATATACTGCGGAGCACCACATCAGAGGCGGTACGACAAGTATAAATGCCTTTTATCCTGTCTGACGCATTTCACGTCCATTGTGGGCCAATCTGACACACTTGACCCGAACTGATCACGAAACCACAAGTCGGTATTGGGAATGGAGCTTTGGGTAGTCGAGGGAAGACGAGACACAATTTCTTGGCGCGGCGCAGCACTTGCCATTTCCTCCCCACAACCAGCCAGCTTCAGCGACCTTCCGCTCCTCTCTGACAACTCCCCCATATCTCTCTTTCCGGCCGCAGCAATCGCTCGAGTAAGCAATTGCTCAATACATGTGGTAACGGCCCACATATCAGCAATTTTGCCGTGTTTCGCAATCCTCAATCTGGCTGAGCTACGTTTGTCAGCTATATCGTCCTGGGCCTGCTCGGGCCATAACTGACATCTTTCTTGTCGTTCCTTCTAAGACTGGCGCTCGGCTTCCTCTTGGCCACCCACGATATTACGTCGATCAACTCACACGGGCACACAGGCACCCTTGGGGGCACCTAAGAGCAAACCTCTTTCCCTTTCTCGCCATTTCTACGCCCTCAGACCCCCCACTTCGCTAGGAGCTGGGAGCCCATTGCACAAATCGGTCCTCTGGTATAAGGTCTTTCGTCGAGAACCACCTCAGTTTTCCTACCTACCACCTCACATTTCCTGCTCTTCTCACCGTCACAACCTTCTCACTGCCACCGCAGTCCAGATTGGAACACGTGCCTTTCAGTTCCATTGCACACTCGACCTGCTTGTCGACATCATGTTCGACAATAACCCAGACCTCATCCAGGACCCTCAGCTCGCGCCATGGGTCAAGATAGCGCCACTCGTTCTCATTCACGACGGTGGCGGCACCATCTTCAGCTACCATTGCCTCGGCAACATCGACCGACCGCTTTATGGCATTTCCAATCCCCACTACCACTCGGGTGCAACATGGGAAGGCGGCCTCCCCGAGATGGCGCGTCACTACGCAAAGCTCATAAAGTCGGTCATACCCCGCGGCAAGCTGATCATTGGCGGCTGGTCGCTCGGCGGTCTGTTGTCGCTCGAGGTCGCTCGTATCCTCGTCGATGATCCATCCATCAACTTGCTGGGCATTATTATGATAGACTCGGTCTACCCCCGCTCCCTACCAAGTCCGGTGCTCCCCATTACCCAGCACGTTGTTGAGTGGAGCCCCTACACCCGCCAGGAGACTCGCGAGAAGGTCACTCACTGCTTCGCCGAGTCGAGCAAGATGGTGCGCAAATGGTCGCTTCCAAACTGGGGGGACGAGGATTCTGCGGCTGAGGACGTACACGCTCTTCGCACTGCGACCACAAGTACTGGTAATGCCGGGCCGCCGCCGGTCATTTTGCTCCGCGCTGAGGAAGCGGTTCCCGTTAACGGAGACGGCGTGAGCCGAGTGGACGGCTATCGTGACGATCGTCTACTTGGCTGGGGAAATTACCGGCCAGATCTGATCACCGACGTCTTCGATATCCCCGGGCATCACTTCAACATTTTTGTCTCCGACGAGCATCTGGGAGTTGTGACAGGCAAGATCAGGAAGGCCTGTCGCGACCTCGAGATGATGGCTATCAACGATGGCCTGATATAGCATTTCGGTCAGCCTCGGGAAATCCAACTGTTTCTTTAGTCCTCGGGTTTACAATTGCCAGGTATCTTTTTTAAAGCACGCTCATTCGTACCAGCGTCGCATGGATTATTGGTGCTTTCTTTGTGTTTCCTTGGCTGTGGTTAGCACGACGGTCGCATAAGAGTTGAGGGTACTGGTGGTGGTAGAGTACTATAGAGACTTGAGCGCGGTAGACATCTTCTTTGGATGCAGATCACGGAGTCGGCGATTATATATGTAGGCCGGGGGATATATTGGGCGGTTGTAGCCAGACTGTCCGTGGAGAATCGAAGGCATCCGGTCCGCAGGTGCTACAATGTGCCTGGAGAGGAATATGAGGTCGTGTTTTCGGTTTGCGTATTTGAGGGTGTCTCCTTGCTCTGTCACATTTCGAATCTGGCTCAAGGGCATGCCGGGCCAGTTTGGAAATATACCACACATCGAGTTCATTGTCCAAATGGGTACTTGCGGGGGCGATACTCCAACTCACATACAGCTGCCTCTCGGAATTGCTTGGGTTGCGAGTGCCCGCTGTCGCTAGGAACGATGGTCCATGTCACATGTGAGGGAGGTGGCCTGATTTCCGATCCATGTGAAACGATAATTTGGGTTAAGCCAAGCGCTGATGGGTTTGCACTCCCAAGTGACTATTTACTCCTTCCTCCAATGTTACCCGCGAACAGCATCTCCAGCAGCACAGCAACTAACCCTCGAGAATCGAACCGATCAGTGACCTGATGTTGGGGTTTGAATCCATCCCTCATATCCCACCCGTGGTCACAGAAACCCTTGACTTCTAATGGTTGGTACTTTTTCAGAGGCCCAGATAGTGGTTTTGACTGTCGGTCGCTCGCAGTCCAGTGTCGAATACCGGCACTGAGATCCGCAGAGACATCACTGTAGCCGCGCTGCAGAGGCGGTGGCAAGAATATTGGCAATTCCTCTGTTTTCTGAGGTAGCGCCTTACTTGATCCGATGGTGTTCACTGTTCAATGTAGTAAGTTCAATGGACGAAGAGGGAAGCGCTGGGGCTGCGCTCGGGCTCCTGTCTGACCTTATGATCCCACTTGTGAGGAAGGAGACGACTTGAAGCTGCCTACAACAAAGACAAACGGCCTTCGATGCATAGCAAGTCAGGCCTGGCAGAGGTTGACGGGCGCAGGGCGCGATCCACCATGATCCTCCTCCAACTCCTTCCACCTGTGCAGATCAACCCGAGAAGGTACGTAGCTGTTACTTTGCTGGAAGGAGGTAAGCTTCGTGGGAGAAATAAAACGGCCTTCCGCCCCCCTTCTCCAGTCTGCTCTCTTCACCATTGTCAACAGCAACAATTCTATCCCATTTTTCCAACAACCCAACTTGAAAGCATTCAAAACACACATCAGCACCAAGACATCCCAGTCAGACAGACACCGAGCCTGCAACCCCGTTTCGGCTTACTGTCCCACAACACTGTCGATTCACCATGTATTCCTTCAAGACCCTCGCAACCATGCTCTCCTTTGCACTTACAACTGTTGCAACCCTCGGTGTGTCTTCCTGCAGCATACACGATGATTGGCAACTTCAACAGGAGCACTGCTAACCTATTTTTCTCTCCCAGTGACCTATGACATTGGATACGACGATTCCGGCCGTACCATGGAGTTTGTCGCCTGCTCGGACGGTCCCAATGGGCTCATCAAGAACTATGGCTGGAGCAAGCAGGGCGACATCACACGATTCCCGTACATTGGCGGCGCGGAGGCAGTCGAGGACTGGAACTCTGTCAACTGCGGCACTTGCTGGTCGGCCACATACAATGACAAGACAATTTACGTCCTCGCCATTGACCACACCGAAGACGGTCTGAACCTCGGTCTTGAAGCTATGGAGGATCTCACAGATGGCAACGCTGTGCACTTGGGCCGGATCCAGGCCGATGTTTACCAGGTCCCCATCAGCAACTGTGGTCTGTGAAGAGATGGCGACTGCATGGCTGCTTATCATTGTTAGAGTGGGAGGGCCAGTGTTGAGTTCGAACAAGGAAAAGGGGAGGGGCTCAGTCGAGTAGCCTATATAGCAGCTTCAATCGGTAATGGTAATCGATCCCATCACACCTCTGCCGTCCAGTCCTTGCTGTTCTGTAGAAAAGGTGCGATGTCCGCGAGCATGCCACCAGAATACCAATGTCCCAACCCTTGATATTCGTCCCACGAGACCTTGACGCCCATGGCCTTCAAACACGCCGCTGAACCTGAACCGGATTGTAGAGGAACCCTGTCATCCTCACTTCCATGCCCCAGGAACAGTGGCGTGGAGAGAGAGACAGCGGGCGTGTTATGGGCTGGGGCGATTCACCATCCAGCTCTAGTCTCTCGTGTAGATATCGAATGGCCGCAATAGCACGATCTACGGCCTGGAAAGTATCCGCCGTCGCCTCCTCGCCTTTAGCTTCATGATCAAATTCGGTCAAAACAGCCCTCCCACCGACCGCCCTTCCCATCGCCCGAGCTCGCAATAACCCCAACCATCCCATCAGCAAATGGTAACCATCCACACATGCCAACCACACCCGCGAGGGACTCACCATCCCACAACAACATCGTCATCAAGCTCGCTGCGCATCCCCGACTAAGGCCATAGAGGACAACGCTCTCGGCCCCGCCCGGGACAAGGGCGACCTCCTGCCACAACAGAACACGGAGATATGCCGTCGTCAACTGGAGACCGTCGATCATCAACCACTCGCGTGCGTGCGCTTCGCGTTCATTCCGAGGGGTGAGATCCCAGCTATCGAACCACTGGTGGATGATGCTGCGCTTGTAGAGAGTCGCACGGCTGCAGGTGGTGGTGGGAAAGACGAACTTGGCGTGCGGGAAGGTGCTCCGGAGCGTGGAGGTTGAGTTGCTGTCGTGGGTGAAGGTGGATGAGAGGAGTGCTAGCCCGGATTTAGTCGCGCTGGAACCCCGGCCGTGGAGGAGGATGAAGGTCTGTTTTTGCGGTACGGAGAGGGGTGGGAGGAGACATTATTCCTAACGAGATTGTGCTTGGCAGGGAGTGATCCCTTGTCTATTTCGTGTTGCACTCCTGGGCGCGTTATTTGAACCTATACAGATTGTATCTACTGTTAGATACTGGACGCTGAAATCTACGTACTCGCTTGAGTACAGGCCACCTAACCGCATCCCAAATTCTGGCCCGTCAGAAAGGTTCCATTGAAAGTCTAGGGTATTCAGGGCGGTGTTGTTACATTCAGATTGTCGTTGGTATACATGGATATATCCTTTTATTAAACTGATGGGGATGCGTCGAGATTCTCGCCCAAAAACAAACCGTTGCAGAGAGCGAGATGATACTTCCGTTCGTTCCTGAACATGGGTGTCAAAGACTCGGAGTCATCCAATATCCACTTAACTTTCGCGGACATAAATGGATCTCAGCCAGGGTATCGACCCGACTTGCCGAAAAATTGAGCGGGGCCCCAGATACGCCGGCCCAATCAGGGACCTGTCCCCAGCTATCAGAGTCTCAGCCTTACGCAGGGGCGTCAGGGTTCCCAGACCTGTTTGTCTGCCGCCCAGTAGCCCATGTCGAACCTAAAGGCACTGCCAACCTAAAGCTACCTTGAGTACGTTGCCTCCCTATTAATCGTCAATCAACGACATCCGTCTGTGGACGTCTCGCAGACATCACATATTGATGACAGTCTTCGGGTTGAGCCGCCGCACACAACAGCGCAACCATGGCAACCTCGCTGCGATCGATCCTCTCCCGCGCAGGTGCCCTATTTTCACAAATCGCTGGCAGCCCACAACTGGCGAGCGATGTCCCACTATTCTATGAACCTCTCAGCACTGCGCCTTCTTGCCCTCTTGATGGCCCATTGAGCTGCCATAACAGCACTCCCATAACCGGCGACTCGTGCTGCTTCGTATCCCCTGGTGGGCGAATATTGTTGACACAGTTCTGGGACCAACAAGCACACGCCAGTGGTGCCGAGGATGATTGGACCTTACATGGGCTATGGTACGTTTTGTTGCTGGTTGATGGTGAGCGTGAAGTATTGCCCAATTTAAAGACGCCACCATCAGCAGCAATAGGGGCTGGAAGCTGGGGAGACCTGCATTGCTGACGCCTGACTGCTTATTTGAACCAGGCCCGACCTATGCGATGGCACCTACGACCAATATTGCCGTATGACACCTCACTTCAACAACATCACGGCCGTCCTCGAGCACTACGGTCAGCACGAACTTCTGCAGTTCATGGACCGCTACTGGCTTGCCGCGTCGTGAGTGGCTCTGGACGATAAAGGCAGAGCGCCATAGAACTGACGGTAGAGTGATCTTGTCAGGGGACCCAACTCTCGACTCTGGGAGCACGAGTTCAACAAGCACGCAACTTGCATCAACACGCTGTCACCAGCATGCTACGGTGAGCTGCATAGTCCCGGCGTCGAAGTCGTAGACTACTTTACCAGAGCATCGGCCCTTTTCCGGGTCCTCGACACCTATACGGCACTCGAAAAGGCCGGCATTGTGCCGCACGCTCGCCGTCACTACCCTCTGGTTGACATTCAGGCCGCTCTACAGAGGTTCAGCGGCGGGAGGGTAGTTCTACGGTGTCTCGGCAGTCGCGGCAGCGCCAAGGACATCCTCCACGAAGCGTGGTATGTTTACTTTGTCAAGGGGAGCTTGCAGACGGGTGAGTTTGTGCCTGCCCAGGGGTTTGGGAGAGAAGGGGACGCAGGCAACTGTTCCCCCTGGGTGCGGTACCTCCCGAAACGGAGACATGCGAGCAGTGACGACTTGTAATTGCAGTGAGGACATTGCCTAGGCGTTTTTGGGGATTACTTCCTACATATTTGCGAGGGCAGGAAACCAGTCTTATTTCTAAGTCACGTGCGAAGTGTTTCTGCTTGCCGAATGCCTAGGTGTAACGCATGGACTTGAGAATAATCCTCAAGCTTACCGTATGAAGCCTCCTTTACCTGGTGAGCCGACCGAGATGGCGCTCATTTACAGGAGGGATCTAAGCGACCACATAACTGCTGCCCTGGGATACTACTGTATGACGCAAAAGTGGCTCGCGTCGTGATATCGCCAGCCTCATGCATCGCGGTCTAATGAATCGAACCTCCTCGACATGCCTGGGATGCACTGAAAGGACCGACTCGCTCGCCCGGCGCGGAGCCGGGCAGAGCCTTGGTAATACAATAACGAACCCGTGGACGCCTACAAGGCATATCTCTCCCTTCAGGCATCGATACGCCTGTCGTCTTTCTCGGCCTCTTGGGTGCATCTATTCAGGGCATGGATTTGATATCAGGGCTGATAGGCCGATCTGATCTGATAATGCCTCGTCGATAGGCCCTTCTCAGACATCGACCGCTGTTGTGGGGGACGATGACCTGCATGAGAGTCAAAAGGCGGAGCGTTGGGTAGCCTGAGGAGAGCCCTACTAGGTCGAAACCTTCGGACCGATCGCCAGCCACGACAACGGGAATCGAGACTGGTGCTGCCGAGTTAACAAGCACATAACTTAGTTCAAGTGCTACTAGAGCAGCATTTTGGAGTCGCGGCGTGCGGAGAAAGAAGGTTCGGCGACATTTTCTTCATGCACATCGGCTCTATTCCAACATGTCAAGAAGCCTGCCTGGCAGTGCGGACCTACGGGACTGATTTGGCGGTTGGTTCTGCGGGGGTGGAGGAGACCGCTTTTGCTTTGCGGGCGCGCGGAAACGGCGTAAGGGAGCAAGGCGATGATTGCTTCCCCAACATTGGGTGATTCCACATCGCACCCCGCAATCACCCGAAATGGAGGTCTGGGGAAGGCTCCAAAAGGAGGACCCCGAGACCCTCCTTTCCCTCCTAGACGCCAGGGATGATGTCGGGGCGGCGATTCAATGTCTTTACAAGCGCGAGATCAAGCCTACACGAGGAACGGACCCTTTAATATGACATATCCGAAGCGCAAGAGAAATGGAGAGGCGACTGCCCGTGGAGTCGCGTGTTGCCTTAGTCACTCTTTGTAGCTCACAGCTTTGAGGCTGTGTCAAAGATGATTCCCAGTTCTGGATCGGACGCTCCTCCCGAGTCCCATCATTCCATCATCCCATCATACCCGGTAGGCCCGGCAGGTGGCTCTTTGCGACAGGGCGTGCGTCTAGAGCCTTGTCGCAGCGAGCTGCTGTTCGGTGCCTGTGCTAATGGAGCGCCCGGCCTCGGACGCAAGCGATCTCGATCCTGAATGCGCCCCGACTTATCAGCACACTGGGGAATCTATGATAAACATCCTTCGGCAGCGCCTGGAAGCCAAGGCAATAGGGCTTTTCTCAGGGGGAGATTCGGGGTTTTGCGCTGCAACTGCGTGCCCGTGGCTGTCCAGAGAAGTGATAGCCTTTTCGGACCGACTGTGGATAGGAGAGGGCCTGAGACAGAGAATGGCGTCCACTGAGAGATCTTGGAGTTCTCCGCATTCTGGCCTGTGTTCCGTAATAAATAGCTAGCGTGGTTTCTTGTTCGGTTGTCAACGGTGACATTCCAAAACGGAGCAGCGACAGGTTTTGACAACAACGGCTTGTCGGGGGGCGCTGGCAAAGCCACCTCATCGGTGTGCCGGCGCATTGGGACGGGATTGGCGGTGTCACTCGTGGGGGAAAGTACGGGCAACTTGAGCACAAACACGACGCTCCATCGCGCAGCACAGCGAGAACTGACGACTGAAAATTTGCGCCGTCGGACCATTCCGAGCGAAAAAGAACCAACACTTTTGAGCGCTGGACTCGAAATCCTTTCGAGTGAGCCATCCAGGAAAGAAGAACACGCCCTAATCATGAATCGGTTGCGTGCATCGAGGTCAATTGTAGGATAACCAGGAATATGGGGACTTGGTGTTCCCGCGCCAGGCTCCAACAGAGGGAAAGGGGGGGTGGTTGGGTTCGGTGGGTGTCGGGGTGCCGTGTGAGGGTGTGGCCGTTGCTGAGCTAAGACACGAAAATGTGCGGTCGCATAAGTTGAAGGAAAGGAGCAGCCGCGGCATGCCCTCAGTTAGGTATGTTTGGCTAACAGTTGCATGAAACAAGATATACGAGTTCTAGCGTGCTTCGAATGACCCACGAATGTAAAGTTTCGACCGGTGTTGTTTGGCTCTTGAGATGAATGCAAGGGGTTAATAGCAAACCCAATTGCTGGTCGCATGAACGAGGCCGCGGGTTTGGAGATTGTCGAGAACGGACGCCGCTGGGAGGCACGTTGCAATGCAAGCGAGCCTGGTGTGCATGATGTATTAAAATTGTGTAATGCATGCTTCGATTGGCGCGCCTCCAACCCTCTTTCAGGGAGTGCTGGTTTTCGTCTGCCGGGACTTCAGGGATCCAAAGGAAACGGCAATGTGAGCATTGCTGGTACCGTTTTTCCAAGATACGTTTTGCACAGTCTGACCACACCAGGCAGCATCAGCCTCGACAAGCGCTGGAAGGCTGGAATGCTGTTGAACTGAGACTTCGGAACTCAGCTCCGCGCTCGGTGATGCAAAACACAGGCGGAACTGGAGGACAGCGGAATTGGCCTTGTTAATTTGACTGAAATCAATAGTTGGGCTGGTTTGCTTTTTGCACCCAGCCCAGCCAGCGAGAACGGATTTGAGCCTCAGCAGGCGCCAAAAGCCCAGACATAATAACCATGACCGTCTGAACGGGTTCCTTGCCGCCCGCAGTATGATTTCTTTTCACCAGATCTCTCCTTGCCGATCTTTTCCCCAGCACGGGAACCATGCATCGTGCCACAACGCAGAAGGAGACGTTGTCACGGCAGTCACACGCTATAGCGTCTGTTCCCTCAAAATGGGATCAAGCTGGCATTTGTCCCTGAGGGCTACATGACCAGAAGCAACTTCACCTCCACTCCACCAAGTCCTCCTCCTCGCTCCGCCCACTTGCTGGCTTTATGGCTGCAGCACCGTCCCAGCTTTGCCAAAACTGCGACGGAGGCTAGAGCAATTGCATCAACATCAGCTGCCTGCTGCGACGGGAGTGGGAGGCCGTCTCTCCGTTTCGCTAGTCATCGGGCCAAGGCGACGGCATCGGGCCAGGTTGTAAAGCCAAGCGAGTCCCATTTATTCGCTGCCCACAGTGCTTCCTTTTGGCTGGAATGCGTTCGCTCTTGATACTTGGTCTAGATTTGTCGGAAAGCCACGAATCAGTCACGACAACAGCTCAAATCGGGAACAGTGGGAGGACTAGCTGTGATTTTGCACACTGTATTATCACTGAAAGGGCGCTCTGCCATGGAATCGCGACCTACAAGTGAGATACGTACAACCTAACTGTGAGCCGTTTTCCGCGCCATCGCCTGGTGCTGTGTTTCGTGGAAAGAGGTGGCCAAGCCATCCGGCGCCGGCGGACTCTCCCTCTGAGTCCCATCCCCACCCAAAACGTCAAACGGTAAGGGAGCCGTTTTGTCTCTCCTGGGTTGGTCAACCCCGGTCCACCCCATCTGTCCATGCATGTCAGCTCCGTTCTCCTTATTTCGCATTTCCCTGCTCCCCTTCCCTCCCGTCCCAGGTCGATCGTCCCCCTTCTGCGACCTTTTCCCTCGTTCCCGTTCCCGCTGCAACTCGCAACTCCCACATGCCCATCAATTTCAACCTCGACCTAGACCATCGTTCCCATCAACAAACAGCATCACCGGCGATTTTCGAGGGAATTTGATTCGGGCATCGCATTGCTTGGAATTGTTCTTGCTCTGCCGCCGTGGAACACCATTGGGGGACACCTAGTGCTATTCGATCCCCGCGATTCTCCATTGTCCCGGCACCCACATCGACTTGTGCGACGGGCCGATCCAACCCTAGACGACGTGCAATTGACTTTCTGGAGTCTCCACGATTTCTCACCATCGCTCTGGCCCTATTCCAGCTTCTGGGTCCCGTCTACATAGTGTGCGGATGTCGGTGTCATAACGCGAGCTCGCCTTCGCTGCGCTTGTAGTTGAAATATCCACGCCGACGACTGGGAAAACATCGATACAATGACGACGGCCGTCAAGCGGGCGTGTGACGCCTGTCACCGCCGAAAGGTCAAATGCGATGGGATCAACCCTTGCCGTAACTGCTCGGCCTCGCAGCTGTCGTGCACGTACAATGCGATCCCTCAGAAAAAGGGCCCTAAAGGATCCCGAGCCAAGGTCATCAGCGAACTGCGGGAGAACCAACGGCAAACCAATCTCTCGGCCAAGGTCCAGAACCGAATGAATGGTCTAAACAATTCGCAACCTAATCCAACACTGGCGCCCACTCCCGGCATACTCCCGAACGAGATGGTGAAGGACTGCATCGAGTTCTTCTTCGCTCACATGTATCCAACAATGCCGATTCTGCATCGCCAGCGCCTCGAGCAGCAAGCCCTCTACATGGACCAGAGCCTCGACACGTACTGTCTCCTAACTTCCATGTGCGCCTTCGTTCTGCTTCAACCAGGCATGTCGGTGCCCGGCGCCGACCCCTTCAATCTTGATGCCATGCCGGGTGCCAACATCGTGACGAGCACGTTGCTGATGGAGGAGACGATTCGGGTTCGGAAGGGCTACGATCATATGGACTCGCCGAGTCTCAACAGCTTCTGCACGAGCTATTTCCTCTTCGGATGTTTCTATGCCCTGGATATGCACGACAAGGCGTGGTTTCATCTCCGCGAGGCCACAACATTGGTACACATGGTCGGAATGAACAAGGAGGCGACTTATCTGCAGTACGACGGCATCGAGTCGTCAAGACGCAGGCGTTTGTTTTGGCTGTTATTCATGACGGAACGGTACGTCGAGGGACTATTTGTTGGTTGTACTTGTTTGAACTAACTCAATTGCTCTAGTGCATATGCCCTGCAGCGTGGGCGTCCTTTAACCCTCCAGGCCACAATAAACCTTCCAACGGCGAATGATGATCCTACGGATCCTCTTCCACATCAACTGAGCACTTTTATCCACCAGGTCAACGTGTTCCGCCCCTATGATGACTCGCTTGTGAATATGTGGACAAAGGCAAAAGGTGAAACACCGCCTTCTTACCTCTCCGCTCTCGAGAAGCAACTTCAGGACGTTTTGCCGCCGTACCTGAGGGATACAAACGCCCAGCTTTCTGAGATGCAAATCAATCAACAGTGGCTCAAAAACAAGACCTGGCAGCTGAGCTCCGCAAGCTCTAACGAGAACGACTCTGGGCTCCCCCCCTATCCGACACAGGTGGATATCGGCCATGACCTACTTCCAATGGTGTCTCATCTCCCCGGGAATCTTGGCTTGCCGGGCCTACGCCTGGTCGAGAAGTTATTGACCGTGACCTTTTCCTTGACTGAGGTCTTGGCGATGCAACCGTCTTCTCGACTCCCCTTCACCCTGGGTCCGCGTGAACGCCTGCACCAGATCCTAAACATTCTTACAGCTTTGCGTTACGGAGACCATCGTTTCCTGCCTCTATTGCTGAGCAAGGTTCAAGATGAACTTCCTAGACTGGCCAACCCAATGCTAACCACCGCCCCCGACAACACTGGGGCTTGTAATATCGACATTTTCGATGGTTTCGGCAATGCTGGTATGGCACAACCCTCGGGTTTCTGCGACGACTATGACAACAAGTATTCGGTCAGCCGGATGGATGACATGAGCACAGAGTCAGGCAGTCCTAACGGTGGCCCTGGCAACAACGAAATACACTCGCCGTTCGCCAGTTCTCCTGCAATCATGTCTCCCGGCATAGACTTGCCGCACAATATGCAATCAGATTACACCTCGATGCCCGAAATGGTCATGAGTCCCATGAGCCATGTGCCACCGCCACCGCTGAATACGCCAGGGGGGATGAACAATCAGCAACCTCAGCACTCGCAACACCAGCCGATATCACCTTACCAAAATCTCAATCCGCAAATGCAAGGTCTCGGTGGGGGTAACGTCAACCCACCCCCAAACATAAGTCTCGCATCCCAAGTGCACCTTAACCCAGGTCTTGGCACTGGTATGGGTACCAGCATGGGGCAGACACTGAATGGTGCCAGCTTGGTTTCGAGACCACAACCTCAGCGCGCAAATAGTTTTGCTATTGGGGCACCACAGCTTCGCACGGTGGGGGATTTTCAGGCTCTACAACGAGCCAACTCAGACATGAGCACAATGGGCTCCTTGGGGATGAATTCTATGGGTCCAGAACTGGACTTCAACACACTTCCCAATACACTACCTAGGTAGTGATGCGGGATCGGGGAATGTCGTGTCGAAGCAGGCGGTCAGCCTGAACTAATCACGTGAATCCTTCGAGCTGATGTCGCTGTTACTGCTGTCAACTGCGATCCATCCCGGCCCTCTTCATCAATGAATCGCCTCCTCCTTTCCACAATTTGGCTTGTCATGCCTCTCTCCCTGTTTCCTTTGTCCGTTTATAAAGGCCTGCTAGCGAGCCTCGTCCGTCTCAGCATCTGTTTTGGAGGATACTTTTCTTGGCTAACTGTGGGCTTCTTTTGTCTTTGGGTGTATAGCGGATGAGTGATGATCCCCTTTTCTGGAGAATTGGAAAAAGCAACAAGATTGGAAAAATCTCGACAATTCGATTTCCTTTGTTCGAAGGGAGGCGTTTGGATCGAATTTGGATTGGGTAGCGCTATTCGGCGTGGAAACCGTTGTTTTGGATATTCGAGGACAGGCATAATTGTGGATGTCTTGGGGGGTTGCCTACTTAGCTAAATGTTTTTTTGTGTTTTGTCATCTATGAGAAGGTGGCCAGGTCGAGTTGAGGGTCAGCGTGGGAAATTGGGGTTGAAGGAGTTGAGTCCACAACAAATTGGGGTTGAGGTTGGTGGGTTGATATGAGGGCGTGGGGATGCTGGAAATATTGTGGCAACGGCGCCGGAGGGGGACAGAGCTGGCATGCTTTTATGTGCTATATATACACTACCTAGACACTTATTTGTTCAGCAGGATATTTCGTGAGTTCAATCCAAACAGGTTTTGCTTGCAACACCAAATGCCGGTACTCCTAATAAATGCTGTATCACTCCCTTGGTAAGCCATACTGGGATGACAAGGGTGTGGATCGTGATACCATTGATAGCCTGCCGAGAGGCACGTTAAAGAAGCCGTGTCGAATTCCAGTTTCTGCTGCATGAACATTGACAGTGGCTGTGGTTTGCACATGTCAATATCAGTACATCAGAAGCTGCTGTGCTCTATTACGGCGATGCGGAGTATTCTTGGGTTATCTGCAGCAAGCAGGTATTCCGATGTGTCTGTCTGCCGAGCAGATGATGTATGCGATGCCGTGGCACCAAGAATAACAACTCGATATTGAGTCTCGGATCCTCCCATTGTCGGCGACAGGGGTGCCAGAGAGGCCCACTGTCAGCATGTTTTGGGGGTTTCGGATAGACTGTGGAATAATAAGGTGGGAATAGAAACAATGGTATTCTTGTTTTCTTTCATCTATCTCTTGGGGCGGTGAGTAGTCAATCTTGGCAAGGCAAGGGACGAGTGTGAGATGGGAGGGAGAGGAATGGGAGGGTGGCGAAGGGAGTGAGGGATGGGCTTAGCAAGTCGCTGCTGAGACGATCGAGGGTTAGGTGCGCAGGAGTTGGATCTTATTCTGGGATAGAGAGCATTGCCTATTCTGTCACACTCGGGTACGGTTGCTTATTTTCTTAACGGGCTCCCTCGAAGACCTCCCTCAGAAGCAGAATTCTTCCTGAGCGAGCAAGGGGCTAGGACGAATCTAATCGCGGTGTTGGGGGATGAATACAGTCTGCTAAAAACGGAGGCGCCCCTGGAAACCAGGTAATATCAAATAGCACCCAAATAGCAAAATTAACGCTGTCGGGGTCCTGAGGCCCAAAGGAAGCATATTGGTCGAAGCTATCCGTAGAACCAAACCTTGGCGACCCCAAGACGACCCCTCGACCCCAAGGCCGTGGTAGCTCTCGAGTCAGTCTCAAGCTCAAGGTTATGCGCGTTTAGAGGTTCGAGGTGGAGCGCTTCCGCAGATTATCTTATCTAAGAATAACCCGGCTGCTAAGACCAAGGGGAGGCTTCTTGGGTTTGTTCCGACACGGCGGATTCAAGACGGCAACGACGGATTCAGCGCGGCTAAACCTGAGCCAAACGGCTGAAGTCAATTTAGGGCACGGCGATGGCATCACGAAAGGCACCATGAAGAGCATCACATGGCGGACTGGCAGGACAAGGTAGATCGGGCAATGTGCGAATGCGTCGTGCTGGGCATTGCCAGCAGTCAATCGGGCAGTCGATGTCGGTGCGGGCTACATATTGTCGCCTAAGTGGGCCGCATGGCGTTTTCCCCTTTTGGGTAACATCGTGGACCAGCGTGGATTTTCGTGGTGGCGGCGTGCATTGAAGCCGGAATTAAAATAAGCACAGGTTTTTTCGACCCGCCTGCGCCACTACACGTAAGAGGGCTTTCCGAAGGCTGTACTGTGCAGGTCGCTCTCTTTGGTCCAACTGCAGCGCCGCTGTGATTCGACGGCTCATTGAGGCGGGGAAAACAGCCAGAGATCATGGTCAGCGGCGGCAGCAACTGCCAGGTCGCACCAGTTGCACCAGTCACGGCAAGAACGCGGCGAGGGACAAAGAAATGGAAGGACCGAACGTCTCTCAGCAGCGTGGGCAGGCAGGCTACGGCCTTCCCCCAACTCTAATGCAGCAACGTCCGCTCGAGGGCGAATAGGGTTGAGGGTGCTGAGGAGGGTGAGCGAGCGAGAGACGGGGGCCAGCGAGACAGAGGGGAAAGAAACATGCACATACGACATACGCCGAGTTGGTTGGCTGCGCTTTGTGAGCTTGCCCCTTTTGGAGTTAGCACCTGACCATGCCGCAGCTTTCCCAACGGTGTTGCAAACCGTTACAGTGGAGTTGCGATTGCAGCTCGCCCATCAGTAACAAGCAATTGTACGAGACAGCAACCTGGAGTTGCGAGACATACATACGCCGCACACGGCCTGCAGAAAGGTCCCCAACACCGTCACAGCACGTAGGTCGAGCATGCCGAGCATGTCGAGCACGTCCTCGGTGGGGTCACCCCAGCTCGCGGGCCGTGGCCACGCCCTGCGGACTTGAAGGGGGGAGAGCTGCATACAGAGTTCGCCGGACTCGAAGCTGCCATGATAGCTTCCAGAGAAGCTGGTGTAAGCAATAGATTGTTCATTTGTATACTTTTAGATCCTGACAGAGGGGCCGTAGGCAACGCCAAAGACAAAAGGACGTGTATAAATAAGCAGTGCAGACTGCCCTCTGATGCTGCTCTCTCCTGGAAGACAAGCAAACAGCCTGACAGCCAGAGACCCAGACATCCAGACATCCAGTCTTCTATTTCCAGTTCGCTAAACACTCTCTCAGCCTAAGCCCTTCATTACGCAGTACGTCTCTTATTTCGAGAAACAAGCATTGCACATACACACACACACACACACACACACACACACACACACACACACACACACTCACTCACACCACCCCCCTGGTCTCCTGTCCACTCTGCACCCTGCATCCCCCCCCCCTTACAACCCGCCCTCGGTGCTTCCTTCCCAGATCTGATCTAGGCCGCATACATACATCACGCTACCGTTCCGCCACTTACACATATATACCACAGAGCACCACCACCCTCCACCATGGCCGCCATCACCCCCATCCCTGTTGTTACCTACGGCCGAGACGCAAAGATCGCCGAGTCTGTTCGCGAAAAGCTTCTCCCTGATATTGAAGGTACGACTATCATCTTCAGCTCTCTTTCCTCGCACCCCTTCCCTTTCTTCACACAGACATGCTAACACGGCAGCCACACACACACAGTAGTCCACTCGTGCCTCGACATCAACACCGCCCTGACCGAGCTTCCAGCTCTCTTCGGTGGCGAGCTCGACGTTCTTCCAGCTTCCGGCCTGGGCACCAACGCCACCTTCCCCGTCGAGAAGCGCAAAGTCCCCCAGGCCGTCTTCTTTGGCGGCGGTTTTACCGACGACGAGTTCGAAAAGATTTCGGCTGCCGTCAAGGCCAGAGCCCCCGGAGCCTACTTCATCAAGGTCCAGAAGCGCGATGTCTTGGCGGCTGGCTCTTTCGGCCCCAACACGGACACCATCGCTAAGATCTACCGCAAGAAGATTGCTGCTGCGATGGGCGCGGCTTAAGTTGACAGTCGAGGGGAGGGTGCGGCCAAGCAGCCGGCCGTATGCCGCCATCACCGACGATAGCGACGACCACCAGGCCCTGATCCAGAAGCCACAACCGCAGAAGCAGAAGCAGAAGCAGAAGCAGCAGCTGCAAAAGCACGCCCAGATACAAAACCAAAAACAGCAGAGCCGGAAGTTGAGAAGTTTCCTTTATCGAATGTTTGTGGACACCTTTGTGGTCGGAATCGGAGCCGTCCCTAGCCTGTACGTCTCGGTCGGCGACATGGCCGTCCTTGCCGAGCTCGATACACGGCTGGACACACTAAGACCGCAGAGGCGGCTCAAGGCCCTGACCAGCGGCGAGGAGGAGGGCGTTCCCCTGGACGACTTATGACGGGACAGTTCTGCTCCTCGTCCCTGTTACATTCTAATACTTTCTTTTGTGTTGGCGCGTGGAAAACTATCATCGAATCATATGGGCGGTGCTGTCACATAAGGGGCGTTATGCATGGTCTTCAAAGTCAACGGTGACTGATGGGCTTTTCCCTCCCCAATAGTTGGTGTGTGGTATACTCCAGAAGGCCAACCACTGGGTTACTCGTTACATAGACGATATATCTGCATTTTACTTCATACCATTTCTGCATGAGCAGAGCACACAGGGCGGGAGAGCATGTCTTTCCTGATCGTGACCTTGGTTTCTCCACGACGTCAGTCCTACGATGCGACCGTGTCGCCCATGGCTCGGGTGTTTCCCGAGGAACCATAGAAGCAAGGAAGCCACCTCTCACTGCGTCTAGAGTCTGGACAAGGGCACGCGAGGCACACGGCCTGCCGCCCGGGCGCCGTTTCTACGCCAAAATTTCACCTGCAGCTTTCATTTCCCCGAATGCGGGGCTTGCAGAACCCATGGTCAACACCATACTTGTTTGGATGCGACTGGGATGAATGAGGAGGGGTTAAACCAGACGCAGTGCGCTGAAGGACGAGGTTGGCCAGTGTTGTGCCCCTTTTGTGCCACTTTGGGCACCGTGCTAAACCCTGTCACCGCTGCTCACCGTGCCCACACCGGGGGGAGGGAGGGGGGGAGGAGGGGGGCATGTGTACTAATCGAACGTGGAGGATGGATGTGGGATGGGGTACTAACGCTCCAAACGACGCATCCATTCATTTGTCTGTACCCGCGCATGCTGCAATGGGTGCTATCAGCACGACACTCAAGCTCAACAACCATCCCGAAACCATGCCAAACTTAAACCAAAGGCTCGCGGCGACGAGAGCAGGGACGGCGCCGACCATCTACATGATTGATTGCTACCCCCCCGCCCCCAGCATAGCGATCACATTTCCGATCCTGGCTATCCTTCTCAATCCTCCCCAAGGGAGGGTTTATGGTAGTGTCCTTGGCGCTCTCGTGCAGTCGGGACGACACGCCTGAGAACAAGTCCGAGTCCCTGAGTCCCTTGTTAATTTTTAAGATTGCACAGCACGGCATGCCTCAATAGGAAGAGCTAGCCGACCGCCTTGGCCAACGTTGAAAAGGAATTTTTATTTTATTTTAACGTACTGCCACTACCAGTGTTTACGATACTAGCATTCCCCGACACTAATGTCCGTCAACCGCATAGAGCCCCCTTGCCATGCGTCTTTTTTGCCCTCGCGTTTAACGCGTCGTCGTGGGTCCGGACTCCGGAGAGGTAGGGGACGGGAAGTTGAACACTGAAAGTTGCGACCCGATTTGGGAATCAAGCAAGTACAACAGCCTCACCATAGATGACAGTGAACATACCCGGTGTTTATTCTAAAGCAGAAACACGGCGTCGAAAAAGCGAGGACTCTCAAGAGGACTCACAACACTACGGATCCTAGACCAAAACACCGACTCCCACACTCCTGCTCGTTCCCGTTTCCAAACATCTCCCTCATGTCCAGATTCACCGACAAAGATCAAAAGACAAACGCCCCCTTCCCCATCGAGTTTTCCTTTTTCATTCGCTCTCGCAACGGGAGCAATGTCCCTGTCTGCCTTGCCTTTTTGAAACTTGAAACGTTGGCGTCTACCCGCCTGCACGCCAACGCCACAAGCTTGAGCTCACGATCCCCCCCCTGGCCTCAACCCCCCACCCCGGCCCAACCTGCTTAACCCGAGCGCCCCGATATTTTGCAAAGTTCCCGATCCCGCTCCCGACCCTAGGTTACCCCGTCCCCGGCGCTTCCCTAAAAAAAAAAAAAAAAGAGTAAGGAAAAACACTTCGTGGTCCCTTCGATGAGCCTAGGCAAGTCATCACAGCGGAATCACCCCTCAGGTCATCATCGACCACTGAGACAGTGTGGATATGCTGCCTTCATGTAGCATATTGGCATGGGGAAAGAGGGAGAGGGAGCAAGGGCCAGGCCGACCAAGACATGTGAGAGTGAGTCCCGCGAGTGTGAGTGTGAGTGTGTGCGTGCGTGAGTGTCTGAAAGAGAGAATATAGACATTTGTCCAGACCCGAGGAAAACAACAGGCAAAAAGGAAGAAAAAAGACAAGACGAAGCAGAAAAACACACATAAAGATATATTCCTACATGTTGCTCAACAGCCCAACCGACCAAACCAAGCCTCCCTTTCCCTCTTCGCTGCCGTGACCGCATTTGCCCCACCCTTCCCACCTTGACGACAGAAACCCATGTCCAGAGGCCAAATCGACTCACATTGTACTCTGTTCAACGCAAAGTACTTGGTAAATGGGAGCCCAAATATGCTTTTCTTCTCGCTGGCGCCGTGGAAACCTCGCTCTCTCTCTCTCTCTCTTTTGAACAGGCCAGGAGTAAGGGACGAGGGTACTTGTGTTTGTAATCAATTCAAAGCGAGCAATCCGGACCGCTATGAAAGCATTCAAATCCAGAGAACACCGTTGCCTGCCCGCCTGCCCAAACGCAAAACCAACCAACCCAGAGGAGACGCACGGCCATTACACGAGAATGCTTAGCCTCTACGGTCATTGCTGACTGATCCAAAATCCGGTTCCACAATCATCTTCTTGTCCTTGCGCGCCTTGATCACAAACTCGGCCATGATTTGAATATGATCGGCTGGGAAGTGGTAATTAGGGAATCCCGGAACCCGCTTAAGGTGTTGTCGGTCGGGTGGGCCGAGCAGCTCCACCACTTCAAGCGTGTTGGTCGAATACCAGATGTAGTCAATCACTTCAGCAAAGCCAGGCACGTAGTTGGTAAACGCTAGCTCGTCTGGCGTGCCATCAAGGTGGACGTAGGCAGACCGCATGCTGAATGGGTGTTCAATGCCGTCACGAGTAAAGCTACCGTACTGATGAGTGCCAAAATCGCTGTGGGTAGGCGAAACCCTCCCCAAGTTTAGAAGTTCGTAGACACTGCTGTCAGCCGTCGAGTTGTAGTCGCCGCAGACGAGAAGGGGAATGTCGGTATTATTTCTATATTCCTGCGACGGGCATGGCTCTGGCGCTTCGCGCCTTGGCTCGAGATTGTTGCTATCTTCGAGCGACAGCGGCATCTGTATCATCCTCTTGTCCTTGAGCGCTGGCCAACGCGCGTACTTCTCGGCTAGCCTGGTCACATTCTCCATGAGGATAGCCGTTTGGACAAGCTTGACATCAGCGAGCGTGGGCTCCCATGCCAAGTGCGTGTTTGCCACAATCATCCGCGAACCGGTGTACCGGCTTTCGAAGAAGCAGATGATTCCGATGTTGTCCTTGGGCATCACCCGGTTGAAGATGTCGTGCTGGTTCTTCATATCCGGACGATTGATGGCAATATTGGCATAGTCGATGAGCTGCCTGTCGAGCAGGATCCACTTGCTTGCCTTGTAAAAGACAGCGCAGCCGTCAACAACCTGTGCGTCCTTCTCGGACATAGTCTTCGCTTTAGGCCTTGGCCAGTGGATGCCCTTGTAGTCAGACTGCGCAAGTTCTGGGCTGAAGAAATCGCGGAAGACGTCCGTGGCGATTTCTTGGAGGCACAAGATGTCGGCATCCCTGTCGCGGATTTCTTGGATAATCCTCTCTTTTCTATACTCCCAGGAAAGGGCGCCCGTCGGGGTGTAGCCGTAGAGGGTTGTCGTGGCAAACTTGTCACAAAGGATATTCCAAGTGAACACCTTGACCCGTTCCAGACTCGATGAAACGTCTTCTTGCACCACAATTAGTTTCCGGGGTGTAGGAGGCATAGGAACTGCCCACAGGATTAGATGATTAGCAAAATAAAATAGTTATTAGATGAGAGTCTTGACATACCAGGCGCTTGTTCGCGGAGCATGTTGACCAGACTTTTAGTTCCGCGCTCCATGATTTCCTCCTTCATTGTTGGATTTAGGGGGTTGCCCTCGATGCCTAGCATTTCCAACAGATAGAGAGACCCGAGCTCGAACGGGAGATCTCGAATCTGGTTATCAAAGAGCAGGAGACTCTTCAAGTTGGTGCACATGCCAATCTCGGGAGGGAGCTCTGAGATCATGTTGTTGGACGCCTCCAAGACCCTCATGTGGCGCAACTTACCAATGTCAGAGGGTAGATAAGTTAGGCGGTTGGATGCGATGTAAAGCTCCTGAAGAAACTGATAGCTGAATAGGGCCGGGGAGAGGACACGCAGGCCCTGACCACTCATGTCGAGATTGTGCCAGTCCTGACGTTTATTAGACTTGTCAATACTCCAGGGCCTCCTTCTGTCATCTTCACCGTCCCCCGCGGAAGCGGAGTTTCCCGACCCCAAGGACGCGCCGCCAATGCCTCGATTCTCGGGCGCCTTGAGCCGCGCGTAGTAGTGGGGCTGGTGTTGTTCTGTCATGGCAACGTGGGCTCTCTCTGCTTCCTTGCGCAATCGCAGCTGTTCCCCCCAGTGCTCGGTCACTGGTTGAGCCTGACCACCTCTTGTTGTTGTCGCGTGGCCATTCTGTAGGTTGTTCCCGGTAAAGGGGCTAGCATTTGATAAGACACCGCTGGAGAAGGTCGACGGGCCCATCAGACCTGCACCGCCGTGACCTGAGTGGTCAGGCTGGATTGATTGGTGGTGCTGGGAATGGGGCTGATGGGGGTGGGCAGCCTGTTGCTGAAAGTTATAGAGCATAGGCATTGCCTGCTGTCGACCTGGCGCCCCATTGAGACGGGAGTTGTGCGCCTGCTGGTGGTTCTGACCGTACATGCCTCGAGAGATGTGGCCCTGGGAGCCGTGAGCCGGGGTTTTGGAAGGAGACGGCGGCCCGGCGGCGAAGTGACTCAGCAAGGTGTTCAACAAGAGACCGTTCGCGATCGGGTTGGTCGAGTCAAAGTGCGAAGGGAGCGGGGTTGGAAAGGGCTGGAGCAGATGCCGGTGACCATCTGCCATGTATTGGGGACGGGGTCACTTGGGCGGACAGCGTCACGGGCTGAGCGCGCGGGTCGCGGGCGGCGAGGGGACGGAGGAGGCAGCTCGGGGCTTTGGCCAAAATCGCATACAAATCGTGGTTCGAGGTAGCAAGGATCGCATGGGGCACAACAGGATCTTCTTCGGGCATGGATGCAGTGTGCTGAGCTGCTGCGATGCGTCACGAGCGATCAGAGGGCCATTCAGTAGCGAAGAGAAGCAGGGCGGCGGCTTCGTCGAAGAAATTTTCGCTGGATGTCTAAGACTCGTTAGAAAGGAGGCGAGAGGGCGAGGCGAGAGGGGGGGGGGGGGGGGGGGGGGGGGAGGGGAGGAGGAGTGGCTGAATATTGGGGGGGAAGACGCACGTCCTGGTGGGAAGAGATGCTCTGCGGTGAAGACTTTTATGTTGGAGGATCTTCGTCTTGGGAGTTACAAGCCTGTCACACAAGTCGCGTCAGTGTTGGAATAGGCTCTCGGGTCGGCGCGTGGACGAGGCGGGACTGCTAGGAAGTGGGACGACAAAGAAAGCAGCGAAAACGGGGCTGCGACGCGGCCACGGATGTTGCTGGCTGCGGAGGCTGCGAAGACTGCGAGGGCTGAGAGCGACGGCGGCCTGGGTCACTTACGTAAAGAATGTGCACACCCTCTTGCTACGGTATTGGCGATATTGGAAAGCCTCTGAATGGATACTCAAGTGAAGGATACGGTCTGCGATGGACGGTGGCGGCAATGAGTCGATGTGTCCAAACGTCCTCCTGTTGTGGCCCGCTCTTGACTGGGGATGCAAAGATAGCACCAGCATCGCGGGCTCCGCTTACCTAACCCGCCACGTGATATGTGATCTCAGCCTTGCAGTAAAACAAAAGGCTGGAGCTAACCTTGGAAGTGGCCTCGCACTGTCTGTCCTACGGCCTGCCTCCAGCAAATACAACACTCAAGTTTTCTCCCTCTGCGTTTTCCTCTGTAACGCTGAACGATGCAATCTTGATTGATCACATCAGATGAGTTTTGTGGTTGAGAGCGAACTGGCGACGCTCTCCTACCTTGCATCCATTCGTACATAAGCCAACTGACAACTTTAATTTATGCTGGCAATCTCTTAGCTCCTGTTCAACGAGCGCCTTGCAACACGATATTCACAGTATGTACTATTTATTCGACGGCCTGGCGCTTGGTGAAGAAATGTTTTCTGGCCCCTCATTTTTTCTCTTCCCAGAAAAATAAGAGTTGGCCGAATGCACATGCTTTATTGCAAAGCAACCCTGTTATAGCAACCACACAAATAACCAAAAGGTTGTGTCTAACTCAGATTGTGACCTGTTGGTATCATATATCAGATACCTCATCACTAGCGACACTGGTCCACACAGCATTGACTACTAGCTGCCTGCAAAGTTAGAGGGGGTTATCTTAGTTTGTCGGCTTGCAAGTTGCAACAACAGGCGACAGGCAGGGCTTTTGTTCTTTTGGATCAGGGACCCAGTATAGGTGAGGTGTCTGGGCCGGGCAGCCCCAAGCCCCACGGGTTAACCGACCGAGTTACATCTGAAGCAGATCACTTTGGGTGAATTATCCAGGCCTAGTTTCGTCAGCCCGGCCTCAACCGCTGCCGACTATTTGCTCTCAACGCATGATTGCGCAAAGTAGTAGCACACCATCCACTGAACACACAGTACCCTCCCATCACGTCTGGAAAGCCAGGACGGGGGCCAAGTCTTGGCCGGCCTCCAATAAGAGCCGATTCCAGTGTCGACAATCCGCTGGGGGAGAAGCAAAGTCACTTCTGAAACGTCGCCATGTTTTTATTACTAATCCACCTGAACCCTCCAACTCCAAGGCACCAAGTCAAACCCCGTCCATTAATCTATGTTCTCCCAAATCTGGGATGCCCACACCTGCAATCTGGGAACGGTGATAATAAAGTCCCCCTGTGCTGGGCTAGGCGGACGAAGAAAGAGAAGGCCAAACTTCAATCGTAGAGCCCCCCTAGCGACCGCGTGTGATGCGGGAGTATTGGCCAAACTAGGGGCCTATGGCCTGAGGATAGTGGCAGATCTCGTCATAGTTCCTGGTCGGGATGCCGCCGGTTGTGTTTTCACCCATTTCTCCAGAAAAATTCTCCTTCCATGTCGATATAATTTGGCTAGGAGAACGATTTGACCTCGTGATTGGATGCCCGAAACCACCATTCCATGTCTATTCTGAGTGCTTCTAAAGATGATGAATCTCCAGCTTCAATTACAAGTGTTGGCTAGCCTTTTATACGCTATGGCCGTGGAGGACCGGTTGAGTCTCCGTTTGGGTGGCCCTGTTTCCGAAATGTCGTAGAACCCAGATCGGCCCAATTATCCTCTAGTCCCATATATTTAACTTGCTTATACTCTTGGTTGAGCTTTTGGTGAAGGACCTCGTGAGGCGATCCCGGTATAAGGAGGATAAGGATTCGTTCCTGGGCATTATATCGTCGGAAGCGAATAGCCCGTCCCGTTATATCCTCTCTCTTCACAGAGTCGGATAAAATCTTGGGGGGAAACACCTGCAAGAAAAGGTATATAATATATAGGTTAAAGGTAGTTACTTACCTTGAAAAGTCAAGATCTCCAAGTTCGTGGAGCGGATATGGTTCTAGAAGGCCTTGGTCGTGACAAATTGAATGGCCGTCTCTGACGAAGGTACTGTCCAAGGATTTGTTGATGTAGGTGATGCCGATACCGATATAATAGTATCAGGCGATGCCATCATACCCGTTTCGGCAATCCCTCATAGAAGGTCAGAGGTAGTTGATAGGAATTGATTGAAATGGTGGGGCTAGAAGCAGAATTTGTGGGGTAGATCCACTCTCAGCAGCTCGGTGGGCGGCGGGCGGCGGGCAGCGCGCACGTTCGAACGAAAAGGCCAGGTCGCACTCGGCAGCGCATGTAACAGCGATGACCTGCCTTGACGGGATCCAATGGACTCTCTGCTAACACCAGCTGGCATCGCTGGGACCAGGAGCAAGTTCCCGAAACTCCAGGTATCCGGACACTGCGGCGCTGAGACAGGCCAATTGGATCCGGGGCAGGGACGCAATGCGGGGAACTTGACAGGAGTCAGTCCGTCTCCACACCCTTTGGCACCGTTCAGGGAGGGCAAAGCGGGCAGCTGGGGGCAGTGGAAGGCGGCACGACGGCCAGCTGCAAGCAGGAAACTAGGCCGTCATGGGACCGCAACAGGGAATCTGCAGGCCAACGCAACGGGCGATAGCAATTGAGACGTCGTTTTGTGACTGTCCCAATTGTCGTATATATCTAGCTATGGGTCCGTGGTGTAGTTTGGATTCTGACCTGACCCCTCCCCCGATTCCCGATCTCCCCATCTCGATTCTTTGACATCCAATGCTGGAGAACCCTGCTCCTCTCCTGCTCATTCTCGCACACTGCTGCAGGCACAACCTGCGCAGGCATTTGTGTCCTGCGACTAGCCCCGCTGCACCGCAGCTTGCTGCGGACGCCTGCTCAATTGCGCAATTGTGAGCTGCACCATCACCTGGGCTCTGCGGGTCTTCGCGACGCAACGGCGGAGCTATCCTCCAAGACAGAGATAGCCAACCTAACAGAACCAAACACCAATGCTAGCCAGCGACCGCTCATTGCAAGCCATGCTAAGCCCGCCCGCCCAACGAACCCGTCAGTCACAGTTGTTGAGGAAGTTGGTGATTTGATTGCCCGTGATCAGGAGAGAGCAGCACCGAAGTGAAGATCGCAAAACCGTCGGTACCCTGGAAATATATCTACAGCGAGCCGCACCGCGCCGAACACTACGATATCACTGCGCCGCTGGCTTTCAGCAGCAACGAGTCAAGCTGGGAAGAGAGAGCGTGAGGAGAAAAGGCCGGCGGTGTGACCCAGGGCGTCCTTGTCGATTTTTTTTTTTTTTTTTTTTTTTTTTTTTTGGCTCGGTGGTGCGTTTCTTTTGCCAGTGTTACCCGCGACAACGTTTCAGCTGCCGGCCTCGGCAAGCCATCCGCAAAGAGAGACACAACGGAAGAGGCGGACGGGGCTTGACGGCAATCCGCGATCCACGCAATTACGTGCAAGGAGCGAGTCATCCAGGCCACGGACGCCAGAAATTCCAACTTCTCCTTGCTCTCCGGCCGACCGTCCGAGCAGAGGACCAAGGGGATACACAGATCAATTGCAGGGAGCCGAAACACACCCAGGCCCCGCAGAGCTTCTAGAAACCGGCTGTGACGATTCGGTGTGCTCATTGATCGACCCGGCTGCTATCTTCCGCTGAGGGTGCAAGGACAAATTTGGGACTCTGCAACACTGCGCCTTTTCATATGAATAAGGAAGGTCTGTGGGAGCACAAGCACAGCACAACTAACCAGCGAGGACGACCTAGGGTGCTGAAATCGGATCCAATAAATTGCACGCCCCTGCTGGAGCCAAGGAGGCAAGGAGGGGAGTGCTGGGACAAAAGTTGCTGGGAAATAGCGGGTTGTGTTGGAGCGGGAACTCCAGCGGGGGACCCCCCAAAATCCCAGCAGGGACCAATTCCCCCCCCCCCCTTGCTGACATTGAAAAAAGTTTCGCCCATAATGGAGTTTCTCTCTGGATATGCTGCTGCTAGAGCCCCTTTACCCGTCTACCAAGTCGAGCCACATCCACAATCCCAGCGTCCAAATCGACCGACTCGATCCAATTCCACCTCGGGAACGTCATCAAAAAGGCGGTCACGTATACCTGGCCACGGACACGTTAGAACTTCGAGTGCGAGTACAAGTAGCTCGCGAACAGAAGTTCCTCCATCGCCCCATAACATTGCACTCGCGTGGCTGCACCAGCCAGCCTTCGACAGCACTGGCGCCGCGCCCGGCGTCGACGCTGCACCCGCCGCTGCTGTGACATCAGCGAGCGCAGCAATCCGCGCTGCACCTGCTGCTCTGTCGGCCGAATTCTCGTTTCCACGCCGCGATCAGCAGCGGGAACGGATGCCTGCGTCAGTTAGATACTACCAGACCAAGCAACTGCCGGCGACGCCGCGTCTCGAAACTCACGAGGCGGCCTCGAAATATCTCTCTACTGCTGGCAGTGCGTCGGAACCGACCTCTGCCCGGACCCCGGCATCTGCAGGCGCGGCTACCTCTATCCAACCTACCGCCTCCTCCGCCGCTCTCCAGGATCGCCGCGCGCTTCAACATGCCGCCATGTTTCCCGAGCCAGGGGCGAGCTCCATGAAAGGATCGGCGAATGTCTCCTTCTCCCGCGCCGAGAGCGTGTCTAGCATCTCGGGGGCCACAACAGTGAGCACTCGTACCATGCTTTCAAGTGAGCAGCAATCAAGCGCGGAATTGGCTGCGCAACAGCAGCCCAAGCCTTTTGTCCTCCGAAATGGTCGAGCATTTATCTCGGATCCTACACTGCCGTATCCCCTTCCCGTCGACCTCGAAGAGCTCCACAGGCAAAGTCTGAGGACTCTTCTGCTAATGCAGTTATTCGGGGGGCCGATATGTTCGCCCGCATTCGCTGTTAAGCCTCCCACGCGTGTTTTGGAGGTTGGCTGCGGATCTGGATTCTGGAGCATGATGTGCTACAGGCACTACCAAAAGGAAGGGCAGCAGACAGGGATTTCCTTCACAGGGATTGACATGGCGCCCATCGCGCCCGGCGCAGCTGGCCCTGGCGTCAATGATGCGGGAAAGAGATCTTCGGCCGGATCATCTGCAGCAGACGAGCCACCAGACGAGGGCATGAGGTGGCGGTTTGTGCAACACGATATGCGGAGGTTACCATTGCCGTTCCAGGATGAAGAGTTTGATCTTGTCATGGTCAAGGACATGTCGCTGGCGACAACGACGGCAATGCAGCAGGCACTTATCGACGAATACTTGCGTATACTTACGCCGGGCGGGACCATCGAGATATGGGAAAGCGACCATACGCTGCGCATGCTACGACCCCACGTACCCGAGTCGACGGCTCCTCCTGGTGCCACCGGCGATGAGGACAGCGACGCGAGCAGCATCGGCGACGACCAAAAGGAGGCCGGGAAACTCGGCGCGTATCTAATGACAGCGAATACCCCCCTTAGCGCACCGCTCAACAACTTCTTAGTCGAGTATAATGGGTGGCTGTCCCGGGCACTGGAAAAGCTATCTTTATCAGCGGTACCTTGTACGGTGATAGGGCCGATGCTAGTACAGGAATCTGAGGCTCTCTCGGGCGTTGAAAACAAGCGGCTAGCGGTGCCACTGTCAGAAGTGCGTTGGGAGCGCGAGGGTGTGGGCGGTGTTGTAACCAAGGACGGGAAGAGCTATATCGAAACGAAAGGACGCAAGGTTGGGAAGGAGGGCATCCCGGCGGGTGTGTCACTAGAGCCCGGGGCGGCCGCGCTACGGAGAACAGCGTTGCTTACCGTGGTACAAATGATCCAGAGCCTAGAACATCTCCTTCGAGACGTCAGCGGAAAGAGTCAGGATGAGTGGGATGGCTGGCTTGGGAAGATGATGAACAATCTCGTCAAGGAGAATGGCACTAGTTGGGGCGAGTGTCTGGAGGTTGGGGCATGGTGGGCACGAAAGCGGATGACTGCATAAAATGCAGACGGTATTGAGAAGGGGACATAACTCGATTCGACCTATGTACCCAATGTTGTGGGCCGCCGGCAATCCACCTGGCCGTCTCTGGCCGTCTCGCCTTACCCACTCGGAACGCCACTCGCCCCTATGCCGTGCCCCGTCCCGCAATTCAACCTCGGACTCTCGATCATCACTGGCCCCACGGTCCGATCAAGGCCCAACATGTTACCGCAAACAGCAAATCAAGCGCCATCATATCTCTTTCTTAACGCCCGGTATCGTTTGAGATAGTACCTATATACCCAAACACGAACGTCAGCTATCGTGGAATTTTTGTTCACTTTTATGGGGGTAGCGAAGGGACTGGGTCCAAATTTGTATTGGGAACTGCCAATGGGTAGAAGTACATAGACGGAACTGTTAGTTCATACAACTGCTAGTTGCTGGGCTTTTCTTTTTAGTTTGTTCATATTGGTGGACCATTTATATAGGGGAATTCCATCATTTCCTGGGGCATGATGTGCTCCTAGCTCAAAACATTTGAACGGACTAGTGATTTGTGACCGGGGTTACGATGCGGCTGAACAGTGACTTCAGGCTTCGTGACTTCAGGTTTCAAGACGAATGTTGGAACTTACAGGGCTTCGATTTCTACCAAGCTCGCCAATAGTGGCTGTATGTTAGCCCGCAAGCACACCAGCACAGCCTGACAAGTGTATGCCCTGGCCATGTGACCGGGGGTACTGGGCGTGGCACGATGCTTGCCTTTCTGAACGAATTTAGCCTTCGCTATGCCCTCACGGATTTCGTCCTCGCCTTGCAGACCGGCGTTCGCCATGAAAGCGCGATGGAGTCGGGGGCGGAAGTAGTCGAAGCCTTGGGGGTAATCTTTGCCAAGGTTCAGGAGCTCTAGAGGGCACCCGTTGGGAAGCTGGGTTAGGTATTGTGGTGGGCAGACTGGCATGCGAGTTGACATGCGAGAGCGGTACCTTTGTAGACGGCAATAACCTGCCGCCTCAGCTCGGGATTAGGCGGTGGCATTGGGCTTTGCTTTGGCTGTGGTGAGTGAATTGGGCTAGAGGCCTATATAGAGAGGCCTACGATTTGCTTGCTTTGCCTTGAAGGTGTGATGGACGTCTTGTTTGGATAGTGAAAGCAGCGCTTTCGTTGTGGTGGACCCTGGAGGTGGTGCAATGTCGTGGCTTATGCTAGTCTAGTGACGCCATTCGGTGCCTTGCAGCTCGTTCGGCACCGCTTATCTTATCACGGATGAAATTAGCACTACGTCAAGCCCCTTGTAGTGCCTCCCACCCTCTTCTCCCCCTTTTTCTGTTCAGCGAAGCTTTTTAGATCGAAATAAGGTTGGCATGCTTGTTAGGTATTTCAACGCTCATAGATGATGTGCGAAATGAAACTAGTCTAGATGTCTTACCGTGTCGTTTATGCGGCCAATGTGCTTGTGGCAGTGTGTGGGTGTGTATGCGTTCGCGTAGGCCTGGACATCCTTTGCTCAAGTATATGAACAGGACAGCCGGCCACAACTAGGGTTGTCATTAACCCCGAGGTAAGATATCTTGGGGGGCTTCACAGCGCGAAGATACATAGCCCGGGTGTGCCGGAACGGAAACGTGGCGGCAGCACCGGCCGAGATACGGATACGGCCCACGCCCCTCCCTCAGTTCCCCTGCCAAGTTGGGAGCTCAAACCCCGCTGCCGAGACTCGAGCGGCCACCGACGGCCGAGCAAGCAACGGCCGTGTTCAGCGAGTCCGGCTTAGAGATTGCGTCATCCCCCAACACCAGACTTCCGTGATGTTGTGCACAATTAACTGAAAAAGGGAGGAATTCCCAGCCTGTCGGAAGCGCTTCCATCCTCTCCACCGTCAATTGGTAAAACCTCACCCGTGACCGCCCACAATGCCTCGCCGCGTGAGCCTCTCGGCTGGCTGGCCGCTAAGCACCTGCGCCCGCGCCCGCGCCCGCGCCCACGCCCGCGCCCACGTCCACGCCCCAAGGAGCCTCCTCGCAGACTCGGGGTTACACGGGCCGCTCAGCTTCCGTCCGCAGCCCTCACGCAGTAGGCCTTTTTGCGCATCCCTAGTCCGCGCAAGCACGGGCTCGGGCGCGCCCAGAGAAATGCCGCTCCCGCCGCCGCGCTGGATCGCTGAGCTCCGGGCGCGCGTCGGCAAGTGTATCATGTTTGGATGCAACAATCAGCAGATCCCGCGGGCCGCCGCCGTTCTCCGCGTTCTCGCGCTCGAGTGGAAGGATCTGCTCGCCGGGAGCGAGGGCTTCCTCACCGGTGGCCGTCGGGGGCTGGACGGGCAGAAGATTGCGTGGGGGGAGATGGATAGCTTTGTGGGTCTTCTCTTCCTCGACCGTCAGGGTTGTGGAACGTGTGGGCTGGTGTGATAGACGCGGGCTTGCTAACAATGCACACCAGGGACATGTCAACAATGTCAACTATTATCGCTATGCCGAATCCGCGCGCGTCAACTGGATCACAAACTTCGCCGTACATGTCGACCCGGCTCACGGCCGGGACTGGGCCGAGCTCATGTCGCCCAAGGCAACGGGCCTGATCATGCGGAGCTTAAAGGCCGACTTCAAGTTTCCCATGGTGTACCCGGACCAAATCTCAGTGTACCACAAGCTGAGGTCCAGGCCCGAGGGAAACCCAGGCCCGAGCGCCTTCACGCTTGACTGCATCGTCCTGTCGCACCAACACCGGAGGATCGCTGCGCGGCTAGAGGAAGATATCGTTGTCTACGACTACAAGGCGGCTAGGAAGACTAGCATGCCGGGCTTCATGTTGGACTTGTTCCACGATACCTACAGGCTGCAGGAAGAAGAGACGATTAAGGCAAGGACGCGGATATGGGAACTTGTGAGCATGGTCGAGCGGTTGGAGAAGGAGACGTGGGATCGGATCGATGCTGTTGAGGACGTGGGCAGTGCTAAGGCCAGCACGTGAGGCTTCAAACTGCAACTTTTGTCTTCGATCCATTACTCTTTGCTGATATGCTGTAGTATATAGATCATTTACACATCGCTTTTATAGACTCATTGCATGGGGCTTCTGGTTACCCGCTATCTACCCACGCTCCTGTTGGTCTGACCTTCGGGCAGTACACCTTGCCGTGCAGTCAGCATGTTGAAGCATGCCGCCACGCGCTGTTGGTTGAACTTGGGGAAACGCCTTGAATGGCGGTGAAAGACGCTGCACTGACAGAACACAGTTGGTCAATTGCCGCCAAAACTGCCCGCCCCCTGTCTTGAAGCTAACTCACGAGGTTACAGGCAAACCGGTACTATTACTGCAGAATTGCCGCCGATTCCCCGATCTGATCAGTTCTAACTAGCACTGTCAAAAGCCACTAAGAGCCGCTCATAGGCCATGAATTGCACCACAAGCCAATGATGCCGTTGGCAACGGTTAAGCTAGTGCGAGGGATCGAGAACACGGCTCACTCGATCCCAGCTCATCTTGATTGGCACGGGTGAATGTTTTCATGTTTGGTGCTGATTGTCACACTTGTCGCAAGCAATAAAACCACACTTGATATAGGCCAAGGATAAGAAGCCGTCCATTTTCCCAAGAAGGCAGCTCGACATGCACCACGACCAAAAAACATAGATCGCCATCATGTGCCAAACAGACCTCAGGCTTCATCACAGTGTCTACGGGCGGCAGGCCAGAGACTGTCAAACAGAACGGTGCCCAATCGGACCAAGTTATAGCGGGAAAGAGGGAAAGCATCCGTCATCTGGCAAGACCTGCGGGCGAGAGAAGCCAAGAGATCGACCGAGGGGTCGGCCAATGTAGCTCGCAAAACGAGGGGTCTGCATCGGTTCGCACCAACCGCACAAGCTCATCTTTCCATTACATCAGATAGCAGAAGTCTTGAGCTCTAGGTTGTTAGGGGACTGCTGTGGGGAAGACTCGGCTTGCCTGTTGTGAATCCCGATCGCGGGCGGGCATGAGGCCAGTTCGAGGTATGCGGGGGCAGACCCCATCGGGGCCGTGATGTTGAACATTGAACAGGATGTGAGCAATCGTATCCCGCGCTGTAAATTGCAGCGTCCGAGTCTGACCAATCCCAGGGGGAAAATGGCTTTAAATGCCGACAGGGAGATCATCGTTCTTTACCGCTAGTACCGCCGTGTCGATGCTTTGCTTGCGGTTGAGGTGGTGTGTGGTGGATGCGGGTGGTGCGGGGAGGTTGCATCTCTCCAGTCATCCTACAGCTTTCGCTCCTCTGTCGTGGTCAACGTCCGCGCCCAAAGGCCGCACTCTTATCGGGCGCAAAAGATGGCGAACCAGTGGACGACTCTTGCCATCTCGTCATATGTTGGCTCATGGACGTGCAGCGCAAGGGCCTGCGGGCCGGCCACTATTCTCAAGAGCGCCGACTCCATCGATGAAGACGTCCCCACCTCGTGTGTGGTATGTGTAGCGCAGCGGTCCCAACGGTGGGGGGAATGCTGCCGCATGGAAATTTTTAGGTGCCGCGGTGGCGTTGAGTGTTTCGTGATGGGGGAAACAAATTAACTCAAGCTTGGCCGTCGCCCATGGATAGACCATAGGATGTTGGCAGTAATGCCGACAACGCACTTTCGACACTCGCAAGACGAGTTTCTTCGCATTTCGGTTGTGCGCATGGATCAGCGTCGTAATGGCAATATGACTGTGACCGCCATCTGGCATGCCACTCCGGCGAGACGGCGCCTTTCCAAGCAGAGCCCTCTCAGAACATTTCCGCATTCCAGGTTTGCCGTTGACAACGTTGACAAGGGGCATCGGACAATTTCCCCAGGCCCCCAAGGGCTCCTCACGTGCGATGGGGGGTGTCCCGGCATAATCCGCCGTGTTAGAGAACAACTCGAACAGCGGAACAGCTTCGATAATGGAGACGAGTGAGGCCAAAGGAGTTTTCGCGACGAATGAAAACAGTTGATGCGGATAGTGGATAGAAGCCGGTTTGCGCCCAGTCATTGCTCCTCAGTGTGCATCTATTATGTTCCTGACGATAGAAGACCAGCCTCGACTTTGCGGATGTCATGCGATGCGATGTGACCATGTTGGAAAGAGAGGCTCCAATTGAGTTTGTCGTCTGTCTGAATTGCCGACAAGCAGTTGCGCGAAGCCGGTCTCTAGCTCTGTTTTCAATGGCACGCAGCTACTGAGCTGGTGCGGTTTCAAGTACCACCGAGTTGTTCCCTGGGTTGCTCCTGCCAGGAAGAACCTACAGGTACGAGAATGGAAAGAGTGCGCCCCATCAGGAATGCGGGACAGGGCAGTCTCAGTGGGGCAACTCTCTGATCTCTTCGCTTCCAGCTTTCCCGTCCAAGCACACACTGGGGCTGTTCTGGCTGCTTCCCACCTAAAAACTGTCAGCCTCCAAATCCAAAATTCGCCTTTTCTCTTACAACTGTGAATCTTCTTTTCTCCAACAGAGCCAAACCCGGCCTTTTTCGCCATCCGGGAGCACCACGCCTAAGCTCCCGTTGACGAACGCGAAGCCACACCCGTGCATGACGGGCCTTTTCTATTTCCTCGATATTTCTTGCTGTGCGGTTCCGGGTCGGCTGCAAACCTAGCCAGTTTGTTTCTCTAACTCCCGGTTCAACTACCCACGACCCGGGGCCCCAAGGAAACTCTGCCGACACCTCCGACGCTGCTCCCGCGCTTCCTCCCGACCGGTCTTGGGCTGGCTCAGAACACGTTCTGGGTCGGCATAAGCGTATGCCTCGCGCGACAAGCTCGGCAAAGCGACAGCAGGGAGCAAGCAACCACCGCGACACCCGACACGAGAATGGGCTTGTAGGCCCAGGAAAGCGCGTCCTAAGGCCCAAGAGCCAGACCCAGAATCTGCTTGACGGCAGCTCCCGGTCTGCTGTCGACAATGCCGCCGTACCGTCTGTCCCCGCCGTCCCCGCGACGACTAATGGTTTCGCATCACACACCAACGACATGGCCCCCGAGCCCAAGGCAGAAGAATTGCTGCGAAGGGAGTCGCTAGGCAACTCTTCCGATTCCTCCTCGAGCGACCCGTCCTCCGTCTCACCAGCGCTACCGCCTCCCGAGGAAACCCACCGACATATCGATGTCAACGATGCAAAAAACACAAACGTGCACCGTGACCCTGGCCCCGTGGACCTCGCCCTTACCGTGCTCCGATCTTGTCCTCTTCACGACACTATCGCTATCCTTATAATCCTCATGCAGGTGCCCCCCGCAGCCTTGGCTACCATCTACATGCTCTTTACCCTCCTCACCTTCGTCCCCCCTGTGACAACCAGCTCCGGCCTCAGTATCGCCGAGATTTTCGATGGCAACCAGGGAACGCCTTCGTTAGCTACTTTGATCGGCATGGACGTGATAATGCTCTTGATATGGCTGTTTCTGTGGGCACCGATGCAGCAGTTCATCTTGGACCTCGCCCAGGTTGTGATATCTCTGACTCTGGGAGGGGGCGGGAGCTCTAGACAGGGCACCACAAGCAACATCTTTCTGTCTGTCGCAATCGTTGGACTTTCTCAATGGACCCGCAATGCGCGGTGGAATAGCCTGTCTCAGTTGGGCTCGCTCTTCGGATCGAATCGCTTTCCCTCATCCGATCCCGACGACCCTCTCGAGTCGACCGTCCGCGCCTTTGAGAAGAAAGGACCCTACGGCTGGGTTAGGAGTGTTCTAGCAATCCACATCCTTACTCAGGGTCTTGTTCGGTACATCCGAGAATGGTACTTGCGGCGGGAGCGACGAGACTTGCAGTCCCAAAGCCAATTGGATCCGGAAGCGGGTAAATCCGTGGTGTTTCCTGGCGAGGGCGTTTCTGACGCTGCCGTTATGGCAGCTGACAGTGACGCTCATTTGCAAACAAATGCAGCAAATGTTTCCACAAAGAAGCGTCGGAAACAGAGCGCACAAGTCAGGATTCGACAGCCTCTTTGGGCGGCCCTTGCGAGTACCAAGATCGTCATGGTCAAAGAATATGAACTATCCCACGCGGCATCTGAATCTGCAGGCTCTAACGCCACTGATATCCACAACCTAGGCAACGCGCCATTCAACACCCAGCCCAGCCAAATTTGGATTTGCTACGTTGGATGCGATGAAGTCTGCTTCAGCACAAGCCACTTTTCCGAGTCCCAGGGCCAGGAGCCTTTGGCGGACGGGAGCAGGTCAGGGATCGACCCGACCAAGCCCTTTTACGTCAGAGTCAACAACGCTATCTGGCAGCCAACTCGCATCATTCCAATCCAAGGTGGGGAAGAAGAGGACAAGCAAACCGGTGCGCGCTGGACGGGTGATATATACGGGTTGACACCACTGTCAAACTATGAATGTGAATTCGTCAGCACCCGGAGCGGCGAGGTTATCTTCTCCACCAGTGTTAGGACTATTCAAGCAAAGACAAAGGACCCCGAATCTTCTTCAAAGACACCTAACAGCCAGCGTTCGCACAGCCGACATGATTCCCCAGCGACAACCCTGCGAGCCTCTATCGCGTCGGCTGAGACAAAATTGGCCGACGAAAAGGCACGGCTTAAGGCGGCCCGCAAGGACAACAATCGCAAAGTGAATGCTACTAAGAAAGAGATCGAGAAGCTTACAGCAGCGGTTCAGTCTGCAGGGGGGGACGATGAGAAGCTAAGGCAAAAGGTCGCCCAGAACAAGATCCAGGAGAAGCGGGCCGAGGAAGCCATCTCGGAACTAGACGCAGATCTAAAAGGACTCGAGAGGGTGCCGGAGGACCTCCTCAACCAGTACCGTGCTAAACAGTGCGCCTGGGCCGCCGAAAAGGAAAAGTTCGACAAGGCCCGCGCAACTTTCAAGAGCTTCAAGTCGTCGATCGACAAGGAGGTGAAGGCTCTCGAGGAAGAACAAGCTAGCCTGCAAGTCAAGCGGAACAAGGTCGCCACCCGCATCGCCAAGGTGGATAACGAGCATGCCCGTATCACAGATGCCAACGCCCGAGGGTTGAACGAGGCCGAACGTCGTCGCCAGGAGCGCGCTGCTCTTGAATCGGAGCTTTTGCGAAGTGAGCAGCTCTTGAGGGAGAGGATAGATCTCGTTCGCGGTGTGAACCTGGGGAAGCAAACCCAAATCCAGGACATGGCAAACCAGATGCAGACCTACCTGTCGAGCTTCCAAGATGAGATGTCTTACGAGCAGACTTCAGCGCCGACTCAACATGGAGCTGTTCCATGGGGCCTACCCACCGGCCAATTCAACCCTCAGCCCATGTGGCCAACTGCCTCGATGCCTTCCCAGGTCGGCTCTCTTCTACCCCCAACACAGTTGCCTTCGTTTCCTCAGCCACTCCAGAACACACACGGCACTCCACCGCACCACAAAGCCAGAGGCCGATCCTCATCAATGCTCAGTGATGTTTCAGGCTTCACTCAGTCTACCGAAGAAGACGACCAGTTCATCAACGGTCACAACACGGCCGGTATCATCGGGCCCCCGGGTCATTCCCACAGCCAACTCAGTGTGCACGGAACACACGGGCCAGGAACGCTTCGCGGACCCCCAGGATTCAGCTATACGCGTCAGCGGAGTGATGGCGCTTCTGGCTCCGGTTCAGGGTCCGGCTCGGGCTCAGGATTCGTCTCGGGGCGCAGTAGCGTGCGGTCCGGAAGTGGAAGCGGCGGCAGCCTGAGGGATCCCGCGAGTCCCATCTGAAGACTACCGTATTTAGCTCTTGAACGGGTGAATGTGTGTTGTTGTTTTTTGGTTAGATTCTGTCTGCCCTTACGCCTGTAGCTTTGCACAGAGCTGATCTTCTGGCCCCCTTGTTGTTTTGCCGGTTTTAAGTCACCGCCCTCAACGGATTGAATATTCTTCGGTTTAAATCGATGACTATCATGACGGAACGTTCCAACAATGAGAACTATTGGATAGCGTTTGGCAAATGCAAAAGTTTTGACCTTTCAGGTTATGATGACATTATTATTTGCGCTCAACCGTTCAAGCGTCCGGTTCGGGCGGCAAGTATACTCTTGCACAGACAGATTTATGGTCGTGAGAAAAACTAAGGCGCCATCTGTCATATTCCATGTCCATGGCCACGCTGCGCCTTGGTTTCCAAGCAAACCTAGGGAAACGGATACATCTCATGTGCCTTGTTCCTGGCTTCTCTCCTCTTCGATGCCTTTGAACTGATTCACTTGTTTGGTAAATCCACTCGTTCGTTCAGGGAGATTAGTACCACCTCTCGGAATCGTGATCATGTCTTGGCTGTCCCTAGAAAGTCCGGGGTCCCCGCAAAATGCAAGGGCTTGCTGCGGGTCATTGCGGCGCTACGTCAAAGAGGGAGGTGGTCGAGGAGTCCAGACGCAGGGGAAGCCAACTCCACTTCCAAGATAGTGCTGCATCTTTCAGTCATCAGCTTCTGTTGTTCGACTTGGCAATCATCCTTCCCCACCATCAGGCAGAACTAGTAGATGTCTAGAGCCCGAGGCAGGAATCACGAGCACCTCACGTTCTCGTCTGATTCAGGTTTGTATCGTGACAAAGGCTACTCGCTCTACTTTGAGAGCCAAAAGTGTACGTAGTCCGTCTTTTACAGAATCGCAGACTCGTGGCTCGTAGTGTCGGTTGTCGGGGGTATGTCAACACAGCGGCCTCTTCCAACCTCAAGCGAGGGGCCAAGATGCCGAGGCTTCCTGCCATGTGAATCAGATGCAAAACCTGTCCCACTTCCCCGGGTTTTCGTATCCTTTTTTTTTTTTTTTTTTTTTTTTGTTTTGGTACTTTTCAATCAGGTATAGGCACTAGTTCCAGGGCAACTGCTTCAGTAGATGTCAACACCCCGGCAAGTCTCGGAGATATTACGTCCTGGTGTTCTGTCGGGCGACCTTTGCCACTCAGAAGTCTGCCAAGGAAGAGATTGAGGGATCCTGTGATGTGATACATGTTGAGATACTGATTTTCACACATGACTGTTACGTTGACCTTGCCTAGGCTCCCATTGATCCGCGTAAGAATGAGCAGCTCTATCTTCTCTAGCGTACTTTACTCAGAGTACCTGATTGTCAAGGTAGAGCATCTTCGAGAACACAGCATCCCATAAGAAGTGAACAGTCTAAACCAAGACGTGTGTACCTTAGGGACTAGGTAGGTGGGTAACTGAAAACACTGGTCCTTGCTTGAGGGGTAGCTGCCAAGTTGCCATTCTTTTCTTATTTGGGGTAGAGAGGCTGCGAGTGATTGAACAGTGAATTATTTCTATGATAGAAACCAGAGAATGCCCCGGTGACCCCCTGACGCCGAGGAATGCAAGCCCTGCAGCCTCTGTCACCCACCGCCGCCGATCCACCAGCACAAAGAGTAAACTATAGCCGTACTGGCTCAAGTAAATCGAACTTCGTCAAACAGCCCCGCCCGTACTTGCACCAAGCTCGCCAGCTCAAACATAAAAGATTGCAAGATGATGACATTGGTCAGGACGTGGGAGACTGAGACTGTCTTTTCCTCCACTGACGCATCGGTTTTGCCGTCCTCAGACTGAGCAACCGATTCGCTCTGGCCGTCATCGCCGCCAGCAGCCCTTTCGGACCTCGAGGTTGTTTCATCGCCATCCGTTGCTATATCGGTAGGCGGCTGCTTATCAAAGCGTAGCGGGATCGGTTCGACTTGAGCGCTACCCTCTGGAGCCTTGACAACTGGGAGCTTCACGCGTCTAGCTAGGATACTCTGATCAATGGCCTGGAACGCTTTTGCTTGATTGGAAACCGCGTCGCCCCTTCCGTCCCACGAGCTGGGAACGCTTGCCACGCTAACAGGCGAATATGACCTGGTAAGCCCCCCGGGGCCTCGCAAAGGTGTGTCGTAGCTCACTGGTGTGGAGCGGTCCGAGGAGCTGCGGTTTAGTTCCTTCCTGCCTCGCGGGCTGCCTGACCTGCTCGGTGTCCCCAACTCGGAGAGAATGCGCTGCGCGAAGCCCTCGAGCCCCGACGGCCGTTCCCGGGACGGGTTTCGACGTTCATCAACGACCGTGCGATCTATCATAGGCGTACCTGATTTGACTGGGGACTGAGAAAAGCCAGGAGTTTTAGTCCGGGAGGCTGGGGCCGGCATCGCCGAGTCGGCAATCTGGAATGCCTCTCGGCGCTGTTGGAGCAAATCGTCAAATCGCGGGATCATTTCCCTATATGCTGCAACCTCGTCGGAGAGGGTTTGAAGAAGCCTGAGAAGGCGAGGTAAGTTGGACTGTGTCCATTTTGGACGGCGGCGGCACTCTTGCATGGATTGAGTCTGCTTGTACTCTATGTACTCTGGGGATTCTGGATCTAGGGGCGGCTCAGGCAGCGGGGGCTCGTCGGTTTCCTCGTATATGTAGTTATGTGGGCTCCGCAGGAACCAGCCTTCGAGGTGCATAAAACCGCATACGGCAAGGTCAAAAATAGCTTCTGTGAGGGAAAGGTTGGTTTCGATTGGGTTGAGGAAGAAGGTTTGGAGTTGGTCAAGGACGATATTGAGCAAGGGGTCATCTGGGTGAAGGGTGTGTGATCGTACATCCCTCGGAGCCCCCGGTAGGCTATCGGGGATTGCGGGCAGCTTGTGGTTATTTGTTGATGTTTTTGGTGTAACAAGTTTAATGGAGCATGGATGATTCTCCAGTCGAACCAGCGTGTCCTTGAGGACGTTGTCGTATATCTCGTCAAAGTTGTCCTGACCTCCTATGGTTCCGGCCAGTGACATGATGTATTCCACCTCTTGCTGGTGGGCCCCTGTCGTTCTAAAGCTGGAAGCACCAAGGACGCTCTCGGTATAGAGAAGCGTAATCACTGCGTATCGATGGTGCCTCTTGAGGATCACCGAAACCAGCTGCAACGTGACATATATGGTTTGTTGGCTCTGCGACCGAAGACAAGCGAGGATGAGATCAACCAAGTTGAACAACAACGGGTCTGCAGCAGCTTCGCCCTTGGAGGCCATCATCGTAGCGAGGTCTAGCGACTTCCGCTTTCGAGCGGCACTCACGACGTCGCCCGAATTGGAGGGGACCGAGGCAACTATATCTGGCAAGGCAAGCAAGTAGTGGAGAATGAGGTTAATCATGTCGGGGTGGTCGACAGACTCCAGAATTCGGCGAAGATATGTCAAAACAGCCACCGAGGAGCCCCCGTCAATATCCGAAGACTCGAGTAGCGAGGGGTATCTGCTCAAACGTCAGCAAGACGGTCTCTTCGTTATGTCGGGGGTGGGAAATGACTCACAATAATTGCTGCAAAAAGATAACTTGGAAATGCTCGAGAAGAGTAGACTTGACCTCGACCGACTTACAGTGGTTCAGAACATCTTGCCAGAAAAGAAGATGAGAAAGGAAGGTGTCGAGATGAGACTGGAACTCAAAGGAGCATGAGCTGGTAACCTCGTAGTTGGACTTTGGATGCTGATAGTCAGAAAAGGCGAGAATTGGCGGGAGCTCGCCTGGCAGATGGTCAATGACAAGCTTTCGGCTCAGTTGACTATACAGAGCGCCCAAGCCCGTGGCCATGAGGGTAGACAAATCACTTTCGACGATCCATTGCTCGAGGGGGACCGAGCTAGATGCTGCTTCGATAATATAGAGAAGGCCCGTCCTAGCGAAGTCGCCGACCTTGCCATCGTGATGTATATAGTCCATGAGCAGGTAGAACAGCGGGAAGTCCTGCTTCTGCGTTCGACCTGTGAATTTCTCATGGTCGCCCAGCTGCCTCTCTTCCTGAGGGCTATTCTGCTGAGACTTGAACCAGGCAGGTAAGATGTCTGGATCGAGGCGGATCTTTGTGGTGATGTTGAAGGCCAGCTCCACGACGCGGGCTTCGGTGTCGGCACCCAAACGGATGCTGTTGGCGCCAGTAATGCGCACCAGCAGGTTGGTGAGGCTGGCCGAGAAGTTGTCGTTTTCGACGAATGCCTCCTCCTCGCTCTCTACCAGGGTCGCAAAGAAGAGCACAGCTTCTTTGATGATCCATTCGCTGAAGGAGCTGGTTGCGATCTTGGCTACCGGGATGTAGACCTGTTTGGCGGCAGCGAAAGAGATGCAGGGGTGGGGCAATGGGCGGCGGGATTCGTCGCTCAGGAGGCTAGTGAGCTCCTGGAGGCGGATCTCGATATGCTCAGCGGCTTCCTCATCGTGGGCGAGGTTGGACGAGTTTCGCCAGGTTTGCTGCGCGGGAAGGGGTTAGAGATGCCCGGGGGGGGGGCTGCACGGGAGCACAAGATCTGCTCACCAGAAGCTGGCTGTACTCCTTCTCAAAGCGGTGCAGGCGACGGGCGGGATCCTTTGCAAAGTCCTTGCGCGAGCTGGCCGACGACAGCGGCGTGTGAGCTAGGAGGCGCGACCACTGCAGGGGATCGTATCGTCAGCATCGTCACCACGACAGCGTCACGACATGCGCGCAATGGGCAGCCTCGGGCAGGTTCGGGCAGTCTTTCACAATTGGGGGCGGCGTCGGGCGGGGAACGGGGAGCAACTCACAAAGTCCATGGCGTCCCTGGATGCATCTCGAGTAGCGTCTCGAGCGGCGTGTTGGAGGAGAGCAGGCCACTTGTCGTCGTTGTCGAGCTCTTGCCAGTCTGCATGAAATGTCTTGTTCCAGATGTCGCGAAATTGTTTAGCCAGGACCCGTCCGAGTCCCTTTGCCTTCTTTGGCTTCTTCCGCTTCCACGCCAGCACGCCAGGTGAAGCGCCCTGCAGCCCCGACTCTGGGCACGGACGCCACAGGGGTACGTACCATGACCTCAGATGCACCCCCGCGGCCCATGGTGCCTACGACTCACTGCAGGCCGTGACCCCACTGCCACTTCCATCTTTCGCTTCTGCGATTTCAGCACACAGTCCCAGACGATGCATTCTATTTCAGTCTTTGCACCACCCCCTCTCTCTGCCTCTCATTATCGCAGCGAATCTTCTACGCCACAATATTCTGCATCTAGCCATGCCAAGTGCAAGTGCAAGCGCACGCGGCTTCCGCGCCTGGGTTCCGCCAGTGGCGTCCGTCGTGGCACTCTCGTCCCCTGGGTTTCATCGGAGAGCTTTTGGACAACGATGCTGCCCTTGATAGGCTCCGGCAGCCGAGTCCTGCATTTGTACCTTATTCACCGTTGGGACCCCGAAGCCACTCGAACAACGGTCGAGAGGCTGGATTGCCAAATTGGCATTGAGCTGTCTTTTGCAAGGCTTGCTAGATGCGTCGCACGCTGCGAGCCTCAGTGGCCCCTGGACCAAACGCGGGGTGATGACTCTGGCGAGTGGAGGACTAGAAATGCATCCTCACCACTTTGACAGCTCAATGCCGTTAGGTTCAACGAATCCACAAGTGTCGCGGCCCAAATGACCCCAGTGAAGACGGCCATCTTGTCATCGGACTTGATGGTTGGAAGCCGGACTCGCGAACTTCTGGCCGTACCCAAAGGGAGACGACAGCGCACATGCACGCCGCGCTGAAAAGTCCCCGATCCCCGCATTGTTTCGTCCCACTCACCTGTTGCTGGTACGTACAAGCTGTACACACCCTTGGGATACCGGGTGGTTGACTGCCACTTGCATGAGCTTGCTCCTGATATGGCTTGAAGGTGGGTGTCCCGAGCTCTGCCCAGCTCTCCCAGCCTGTGGTTTGCGTCACTCGCCCGAGGTGGGTTGGGAGGAGGCGCCGGGCGGGATATCATTGGGGCTGCGCAGCCTCACCGCCAGCGAATAGGATGCTCCAAGACGGCCCTCATCCGGGATGCCAGGGCGCTCTCGACACAGAAACGGCAAGGCACTCCCGCCGTCCTCGCTCGCCTCGAGTTGGGTCCACTAGACCGAGCAGACTCCCAAACCAGGACCGAGACTCACATGGTTGCTGCCCCCCCCCCAGAGCCAGTGCTCTTAAACTTGGCCTCGGCCCCCGACGCTCTTTTTGCGTCCGTCTGATTCCCCTTTCCTCGAGTTTGTCTCGCCATACTCGTACATTGTGTGTATGTACGCCCAGCATTTTCCACCTAGCTCACCCGCCATCTCCCTTTTGTTTACTCTTTTCTCTTCTCCCATATTATCTGGCCATTCATGGCGTCACGTCTCTGATTACGCCTAAACTCCTCAACCGATAGTCTGTTTATGCCGATGTCGATCGGAGCTTGGCTTCATCATGGGGTTCTTCGGTCGGTCTAAGAAGGTGAAGAAGGATTCACCAACTCTTACAACCAGAGACCAACGATGGGCAGCCCCGCAACACAAACCATTGCCACCACTACCAGCATCGCCGACTCATCCAAACCATCCGGCCCAACAAAACTGGTACCCCGGCGACCCCTACCACCCTCAAGTACCTTTCCAGCCAGCCGGTTTACTGCCTCCTCCCCCTCCTCGATGGAATACAGCGCAGCCACCGCCGCCCTACCAACAACAGAGCCCATACCCGCCGCCTATCGTTGTAAACCAGCACCACTATTATCTTGGCCCTCCACCTCCTCAGTCGGAATCAGGGCGGTCCCAGCCGAGTAATGAGCCGCCCACCAAGCTGAACTTGGAGTCTGTGCTAGACATGGCCAGGGAGATGTGCCCGGGAAACGAAATCATCAGGTCCTTGGACAATGAACTTCAAGTTTGTGGGACTCAGCTTCTCAACCAAAGTGCCGCCCTGGTTGACCAGATTTCGGACCGCTTCAATGATGTCATGACGCTGATTGACGAGGATCGCTACGTTGGAAATGAGAGAGATCTGTTCGCCTGGCAAACGGGGCAGTCCTCCTCGCAGTCAGCATCATCGGTTGGGTCCGCCAGCCTGAAGACGACGAGTAAGAAGCCAAGGACAAAAGACCACCCCAAGGGCCAGACAACAGCAGTGGCCGCTTCGGTCATCTCTGGGAGCGTCTTTGCCAAGGTTGAACTCTATACAAACTCCAAGCTACCTATGGACCTTCCTCCCCTGAAACTGTACGAATCTAGTTTCTATATGTTCGTCAACTAGCCGCTAACTAGAGTTAGATATATCCCTACATACCCACTGCTTTGCCTTGCGGCCCAGTATGCTGAGCGTGTATATGAAAAGCCGGCCGGTGCCGAGAGAAACGCACATGTCGACGCGGATTGGCGAACTGGGTCGAAAGCTATGTTCATCAAGTCGGTACCAATGGACTATATGAACACCATCGTTTTCGCTATCCGCGGAACCGCCACGTTCATGGACTGGGCTGTTAACCTCAACGTGGCCCCGACGTCTCCTTTTGGCTTTCTGGTATGTTTTTGTCACTTGCTGTTTACCATGGGCAATTTCTGACCCCATGCAGGATGACGCAAACAATCTATGTCACTCTGGCTTCTTAACCGTGGCTCGCAAAATGGTAGCGCCTGTCGCGCGACGCCTGCGACAGCTGCTCGAGGAGGATCCCGGCAGATCCTCCTACTCGCTGCTCATTACTGGCCATAGTGCCGGGGGTGCGGTTGCTGCTCTGTTGTACAGCCACATGTTGGCAACATCTAAAGCGGCGATGAGCGAACTAAATACCCTGACGGGCCGTTTCAAGCGCATCCATTGCGTTACATTTGGAACACCGCCGGTGAGCGTGACGCCTCTGGTGAAGCCAGAGGATTTCGAGTGCCGGCCACATCTGAGAAAGAGCTTGTTCTTGAGCTTTATTAATGAGGGCGACCCCGTGGCAAGAGCAGATACGGCATATGTACGTAGTCTTCTCGAGTTGTTTGCCGCACCTGCACCTCTTAGCGAAGCGGGCAGGAGGGCGTCATCCAGCACGCTTTCGACCAGCACTGGAAACAAGAGCAAGGGGCCAAAAGAAAAAGTGTCCAAATCCTCGCTCGGCTCCTCAAAGTCGAGCAGCAGGTTATCGACCAAGCCATCGAGGTCAATGTCGACTTCCGCAGGAAGCAGCAGCAGATCAAAGTCGTCGGGGCCGGTTTGGGAGGTGCCACCCGCGATGCTCAGCAGCGCGGGACGCATAGTGGTGTTGAGGTCGGGCGACCCCAAAGCGAGACTAAAGGGTAAGAAGACGGTTGAGGAGCGGTTGAACGAGGGTGTCGTCGCGCACGTTGCGACCGACGAGCAACTGCGCAAAGTGATATGGGGCGATCCTGTGTGCCACGTTATGAGGCTGTATGCCGGGAGGATTGAGACGCTGGCGGTTGGGGCTGTCACGGCCAGGGGATATTGACGCTGCACCAGTCAGTGTCTGTTATGACTTTTACGAACGAACGAGCCACGCCGCGAGCGTGTGATGAGGAGTTTTTGAAAAGGGGTTTCTGGGTATGATACCACTTTGGAGTTTACTTGCTTTACATGAAGTGGCTATCCAGGCTAGGTTTGGGGTTGGGATAAGCGGTAGTGTTAGGGGAAAACAATACACATATGCCCACAGTCGTTCTCAGGTGTCTACAAGTGACCTCAGCTGAGCCTAAAATAGCAGGGCTCCCGTCTTCCGAATGCCGTAAAAAAACGCCCGATGATCGGTGGGGCGACCTGCATCATGATCGTTAACCCCGCCAACTCCAAGCTACCCCGCCAAAATGCAAAACCCCTCGACCCGTGTTGTTGCCCAATATCTTGATCAAGAACACGAGGTAACTATATGCATCAGATTCCATAGCCATGGAATACGAAACAAAAAACCGTGCAGCCTACCCCCGTCTGCTTCTTGAGAGAAATGGAGCTGACCGCTGTTGCAGCCGCGTACCTGACGTCGGACCCAACGTCGTTCGCATACCCCACCGCAAGGACACGATGGCCCGTCATCATTGTGAGTACACCATTCCCGGGCATGCAAGACCGGGGGGGGGGGGGGGGGGTCTTGCTGTCTGCGGCAAAACCACTAACCGGAATAATGTGACAGACACAAGCAATCGATGATGCCTACCGGTCTGTCTCCGCCAGCGAGGACCCCGAAAAGCACGAAGAGGGCAAGAAGATCGTCGCCGAGCTCGTCAACCTCAAGTATGAGGTGCAACACGATCGGGCGTTGACGTACGTGTAGTCAGTCTTTGCAAGAGAGCCACACTCTCGATGCGCCGATGATGGGCAAGGTTGTTGACAGAAGTCTGCGATAGGCCGATCCGAGACGATGGCTACCCCGACGTGGCCATTTACAACAGGGAGCTCGAGCAATTGGGCAACCCTACGTGGCTGAATGTCTCTTGGTTGTACTCCGAGTGCTACTTGTTCCGGTGAGTCCCACTGCAGTCTACCGCCGGCCCGGGGGGGTTGAAGTGCTGTGCTAATCCGTTCAAGGTAGACGAATCAGCACTTCGTTTAGTCTCTCCACCCACTGGAGGAACTACGATGTCTTTGCTCGCCAAAAGATCAAGACTTTCCTTTCGTCGCGTCCCGCCGTCATTGAGCTTGCCGCCCGGTATAAGGACCTCGTTACACAACTGCGCGAGGGCAAGAGCAGGGGCGCCCCAGTCGACGAGGAGGCTGAGCGCATCTTGTTCATGGAGATGTGCGAGATCTGTCTCTGGGGTAACGCGACCGACCTGTCGCTATTGACGAGCCTGACATATGAGGATATTCAGAAACTTCAGGGGTCAGAGGCGCGCAAGGCAGCCGAGAAAAACATTCTCATCAACAACCTGCCGGCTGTCTATGATCTGCTGGTGGCAGCGAAGAAGGCAGGCAAGAAAGAGCGCCAGGTCGACATTGTGCTCGATAACGCCGGCTTCGAGCTCTATGTCGACCTCATCTTGGCCGGATACTTGTTGTCCGTGGGTTTAGCCACGACCGTTGTGCTGCATCCCAAGTCGATCCCCTGGTTCGTCTCGGACGTGCTGCCGAGCGATTTTGCATCGCTGCTCAACGCACTCGCCAACCCGCGCCACTTTTATGAGACACCAACCGAGGATGATGAACTTCAAGGGAAGACCCCAGAGCCATTGTCAGAGACGGAGGTGGATGAGCTATCCTTCCTGTTCCAGGAGTGGAGCGGCTTCCACGCCGAGGGCCAGTTGCGGATGAGATCAAACCGGGTTTGGACTCACCCGGGCAGCTTCTGGCGGTTGCCCCACGAGGATCCAGAGTTGATTGAAGATCTCAAGGCGAGTGAGCTGGTTATCTTCAAGGGCGATCTGAACTACCGGAAGCTCGTCGGCGATGTAAGTTCATTCTCTTCTTAGCATTTGCGTCTTGCTTGACGGAAGCTTGAAATTAAAAGCTGATATTTTGGAAACAGGCGAACTGGGACCCAACAACCGCCTTTACGACGGCTATCGGCCCGCTTGGGCCTGGGTCCGGGATCAACGTCATGGCTCTCAGAACATGCAAGGCTGATGTTGTGGTGGGTCTGAAGCCTGGCGAGGACGAGAAACTGCGGGAGACAGAGGGTGGAGGCGGAGATTCGGGCGCGAGGAAGTGGGCTTGGAATGGCAAATGGGCTGTTGTCTCCTTTTCCAAGGGTACCTGAAGCGTTTCTAGTGCATGCAGGTTGGATTGCAAGCCATTTGTTCCATGTGCGTGTTCATAAAGTTAAAGATGCTAGTATCCTTTGTGTGGATCTACTAAGAAGGTCTAATTATTGAGGAGCAGAGTTTTTGATAGGGCTGATTTGTCAAGTAGACAAGATAGAATTCCGCCACTTTCTATATCATCGCAGCTACTAGCAAAGAAGGCGTATATCATCTCTCAAAGCTAGTCTGACCACCTGGCAACTCCCAAAGAACCCTGGACTATCAGACTATTGAAAGTAGAATTCTACTTTTTAGTAGAATTCTACTACACGTAGTTTCTGTTTCGAGACGCATCGTGTCCGTCATTGGTTCTGGAATGCAACTCTCTGTATTGCATTCGAAACTCAAGCTTCTAACACTTGGTCAGTATCGATGCCAGATTTGGGGAAACCAATGCGTGCTCACTCTCTGTTTGGAGTAGATCAACAACTTCCAGATGGAATGAGCTTCAAGGGACGAAAGGTTAGATGCCGTCGTCGAGTTGTCGAGATCGAAATGATTAATCCCACCCTGTCCAAGTCTCATTGGATTCCCGGCTTTGTCTAGTGATATCGAGTTCCGCTCAAGCTCCCCGGATAAAAATTTATTCGGATAGATGCCCGGGTCCAGAAAGCCTTCTTTCCATAACCTTCGTTCCCAATTTTGCGCGGCGGCTTCCGAGGTCCCTTGAACCGGACTAATTCCTGTTGGCCGCCTCGATGTCCTGGGGATCCTCCTGGGTGGCACTCTTTGTGGGAGTAACGACCCAATCTCCAACCGCCGGGTTGAAAACGGGAACAGGAGGGAACTCTGAGACACTGGTCAGATTGGCGAAGCAAAGGCTTATAATAGAAGCTCGAGTTGACCTACCGTAAGGCTGGCAGTTCTCGCACACAGAGTGGTTGCACTCTCCAATGTCAGAGACGTCTTCATCGGTCTCGCTGGCGCAGATCGGGTAGCGATTGGGTCCAGTACCACACATGCAACAAGCCCAGACGCGACCGACACGCTCAAAGTCGCAGTCGGGGTTTAAGCACCTCAGAAAGCTTGGGCTCTCGATGTGGACATCCTTTTTGCGGTTGCAAGGGGCTCGCTCGCTGAGGAGAATGTGTTCCCTGCGAGCACGAGCGCGGCGTGGTCTAGAAGTTGGCAGGGAGGTACGACCGCGCTTGGCCGGGTCAGAGCTTTCTTCCTTTTGCCGGCGAGAGAACAGCGAAGGGCATGGCTTATCGCGGGACGAATACTGATATGGCGGGGGCGAGCGGCGGTTGGGTGGCACGCGGAAGGCGACCTTGTTTCTGTAGGTTGCTTCGTTGCAGAACCCCCAGCTGCGGCAGACAGCGCCGCAAGGAAAGTCAAGACGGTATCGCTTGCACATTTTGTAGGCTAGCAAGTGTTTCCTGTCAAGTTGGGGTTTCAGGAGGAGTAGTACTGCTGCTGTATCGAAGCGAGGAGGCTGCAGAGGTTGTGGCCTTGAATAGATGCTCAAAAGGGAGCGAGTTGATGGTAAGATATCTGAGTGACGGGTGGCTGATGAACTGGAAAGTCTGCAAATAGCTGCGTGTGACCCGGTGAAGAAGAAGAAAGAAGATATGAGGAAGAAGGAAGAGGTAAGAAGAAGAAGCAGCCCAAGCTGAAGGGCGAAGGATGGGGGACTGCAAACTGAGGTTTCTTCATTGCTTCTATTGTGCAGCAGCCATCAATAAGATCAGAGAGAAGAACTGTGCTCTAATTTCAACCAATGGGATAACAAAAAAGCGTGAATTTTGGATTTCATCCTCCGTGGCGGGCGGGTACCGTGTACATAGCATTGGGGAGCTGGAGATGCTGGTCCTGCTCACCAGTGTACAACCTTGCCGCACCTAAGCGTGGCACTCGATTGCAATGCCGGATCTTGGAGGTGCTAGAGATTGTTGGCCCTGGCCTGACCACCCCTTAAACGTCTCGCTGGTCGGTTACTTGGGCGTGTGTTTACGCGCATCCGGGACAATTAACTAAATCTTGAGTATACGAGCAACCGGGAAAGACACCGGGCCAGGGCTGTCGAGACATGCTGATTTGGTTTGCTTCATTGATGCTATAAGATCACTTTTTATGATTTTAAACATTTCTTCTTATTGGTTGCCTTCTGTCAACCGGTTTTGGTGCGATGGTGATGTGTCTACAAATACCGACTGGTCCTGGCACCTTTTGTTCAAACCTTACAGGGGCCAGAGGTTGATTTCAATTCAGCTTCCATATGATTGCTCTTCACTGACGCCTGTCAACCTAGTGGACTGATGCCACCAAATACTATTCCGATAGTTACTCTTTTCTTTATATTTTATTTTTAGGCAATTGCGACTGCGGGGCCGACTGCACGGGAGAATAATAGGACTGAAGCCAGGGAGGCAGCTTTGTGGAAGGCACTCCCACCGCCTGTCAAGTTAAAACTCATGGCCGTTTTTGAATGAAAACCCGTCGCATAGGCAAGACGATGAGGCTCGCGAGGCGCAACAACTTCTACCTTACAGGACTTGAACTTCAAGAGGACTACCTGAGTACTGTGGAGCCCATGGTTATTCCAGACCATCCATGATCATGGATTTGCAGGTGTGTCTGCTATAAACTGTGATAGACACCTTGCTTTCGAATTGAAAATTAGGCAGGCGCACCTAGTGGCATTTAGAGCCTCGGGTATCACTGGCAGATGAGTGGTTAGGTAGTTGGTCCCACCTACGAGGCATATCGGGCATCGGGGAAGGAAGGAGCACAAGCAACCGAACTCCTGCCTGACTGACTACCTACCTTTCTTTGCCTGCATGTAAGGTGTACCTTAGAATAGCATATGTTTAGTGAACCTTGTGCAATCGCGGTCAAAACTTGACCTCTCTACTACCCCTAACTACAGCGAAGGGGTGGTTGGTTGGTACCTCTCTAGGTACCTCGCAGCTCTGCTCCTGTGGGGACGCACAGCCTCCGTCACGGTCATAGGACATAAGTTGCGACGGGGGGCTGGCAACGCGCTTTCCTCCTAAGTAGATTAGAGCGACAGTGTATCCAGCAGTGCCTGGCAGCTTTCAAGTCCGAAGGCCGAGCCCTCCTGCTACACTTGACATCCAATGCCCCAATTTTTCTTATCCCTTCCGCCACTAAGAGATACCCTTTTCCCATGGCGACTTTCCCATGTGGCCTGCCTAGGGAGCAATCAACAGCTCCATAGTACCAAGTTTGGCAGAGGGCCTCCGATGTTGCCACTCGAAGCTCCCCAATGCTGGGCAACCAGAAGTTGGTGATTTGGTTTCGGGCGAAAAGTAAGGACCAATATTTGGCTTTTCGACGTGGTCGCCTCCCCGGCTGTGGTAATATTGATTAATCGATATACTTGGAACGCAAATTAACAGCCCAGTTCCGAGGGCCTTTCAGTCTCAGGGCGCAACCGGCGTGTAAACATTGCAATAGTGAGGGCTGGTTTAGTAGGCAGCGCCTCAAGATTACCTGCACAGGACTTTGCATGTCTCGGGACGCCGCCGAGAGGCCTCGCCCACGAGTTCCGTCCCAGCTGGGAGGATTAGCTCCGCGAGATGTCTCAGCCGCCGTCGTTCGCCTTTGAACCTCTGGCGCCAAGACCTGAGATGACAGGACCTGGACACGTTACAGCATGCCTATTCCGCCCTCGTCGCCTGCCATACAAACGTCGGGGTTGCAGACAGACGACAATAAAACCTATGATGTCAAGTAGGAAATCACGAGTGCTGCTCTGATACACCTGACACACCCGCAAAGAGCCAGAATCGTTTTTACAATGTGGAGGTGAGGACGGGCTTGCCTCATACACGTTCCACAAAAAGGCGAGAGGTTTGCCGCGTTTATCAACAGGGCCGGTATAAGAACGGCCAAGAATAGAAAAAAAAAATATCAAATACCAAATACCTGAAACCTGGATGGACTAATGTTCCCGTCGTTATTCTAAGAAAACTACCCCGTTTGAGTTGCGAGATCAGAGCCAGGTTTCCTGCTCAGAACCGAACGGGTAAAATATAGCGATCTCACTAAGATGGCAACGAGGGAGAGCGCGGGTTGGCTGAGACAAGGCTGAGTGTTTATCTGGATAATCATGCCATAATGCGTCATAGCAGACAAGTCGAGGGGGGCGAGGCATTATCAGGAAAGCCGGAGGCACGCGCGAGAAAAAGTCGGTGACACGCGGCTAGCCCTCCCGCACCCAAGGGCTTGTCAAGGAGTCGCTGGCAGTGAAGTGACAAGGAGCGCCAACGTGATACCTGCCCTTGCCCTCGGTGTTGGAGGCTGAAGCGTGAAGCGAGCAGGGTGCACATTGTGACAGCGGGCCCAATGTCAAACCCATGCGGGCCCCACGTTTTTTATCTCCTATTGTTGCCCTTTTTTACAAAGATCCTCGCCATGGGCCCCATGGAAGACTAGGAGAGGCCAGTGTTAGAACTAGCACAGCCACACGGCTAAGTGTGGTGGACAGGGAAGGGGGAAGGGGGACTAGGGTGCTGCCAGTGTACTACCAGTAATCCCTCCATTTGTGTCCGCTCTGATCGATCTGATTGCTCGGCTTGGCCCGGCTGCAGTTCTGCAGTCTGAGCTATCTATGGCAGAAGGGAAGAGGGAAGGAGCCAAGGCGGGGAGTCCGCAATCGTCTTGATCCACAATGCAGCAGCGGTCAGATCACGGCCATGGCAGTCTATCGGTCTCAGTGCTGGTTCAGCTCCCTGACTCTGATGACTGCGTGCGACTGAGGCCGCGGTGTGTGGTAGCAGTCGGACTGCAGTGAGTGTCTCTGGAGACAGCATCTGGTGAAAGCATATGGCAAGCATCCGTCAGCGAAAATGGGACTAACGGCGCAAAGCGCATGAAGGATTTGGAAGTGTTTGGCGTGGCTTGTGTGTTTTGCGTGTTTTGTGTCTTGATCCCCATTGCCCAACCATGTTCAATGTCTCGAGTCCAGACGGGCTCGATTGAGCATGGGTTGGGCATGGGTTGGGGCATGGGCTGGGCGAGCCGCGGTTGTAGAATCCGAAAAGTCTAAACCCCCAAACGGCCAAGAAACGGCCGAGAGCGCAATCGCTTTGCATGCCTCCTCGTGCATGGCACATGCGTACTGTAGTGTAGTGCAGATACCCTATAATGGAATGTGTGTGTATGAGGGTCGGGGGTCGGGGTTTGGTCAGTGCGCTGGACGTTCTCGAGACGTTCTACTCCGTACAGTTCTTGGGGTCGGTAGGGCCCGGAGGTGGCTGTGTACGTCGAAGACTGGTAGGTGTAGGCGCATCTTGCGGCAGATCCTCTTTCCCCTTGTTGCCGCGTCGCCAACGATTGACTTCTGCCCCCTCGATGGCCCCCACCCGCGAGACACTGGTGCTTGCGCCAGCGTGTGCCAGCCAGTGGTCGGTCTGCAGGGAACAAACAAGCGACCTTCGAAGCCTTCTTTCGGCCTTCTTCCCTCTTTTCCCTGCGCGCAATCCCTGAGCGAGCTGGACACGGGTGGTGCAGATCTGTGCAGTGCTCCGCCACAGGCCAGATGCCTGCTGCCGCATCTCTCCGACCCTGTTCGCTTCAGGCAGTTTTGGGTAGGCAGTCGGGGCAACAGCATCGGGCCCTTTTTGATGCGTTACACGTGTACGTGTACTAGAGCCGCGATGGTGGCCGACGTTGCGCGCAGTGGTGCAGTGGTGCAGTGCGGGGCGGAGGGGGAGGAGTGGGAGGGGAAGGAAAGTGGAGTTGGAGAGAGCAGGGCGGCGTGCGGGGTACCCTCCAATCGCCGGCTTTTGTGGAGACGAGCAGTCCGGGCCCGGGGCGTCTGGAGTCGGGGGTAGTCGGCATTGGCGGGCGGCGCCGCAGAGGGTGTTGCGGCTGCTGCGGCGGACTTTGTGTGCAATATACCGCCAGAACGGATCAGACCATGTCTTGGGGGATTAGAAGGCCGATGGCAAGCAATTGGCGGTGATTGTATCAATCGGCGCGAACAAGACGCGCCCAGCGCTCTCCAGCGGGCTGGCACGCTGGTAAGTGGGAACTGTCATGTCTCAGCTCTGTGTCACGCTTGTCTCGAGCGCTACCGCCTAGTAGCCACCACCACCACCACCAGCCCTAGACTTTGGTCAGCACTGGCCACGTTCTTCCCACGCCCCATGCGCGCCGCTCGCTCATTCTTGCCCATACTCGCCCACGCTCGCCCAATGTTCACACACCACCCGTGCTCACGCAAGGGGACCCACGCGGACCCCTGCGAACCCATGCTGTCTGTCCTACCAAGGTACGTATGCCATCCCATTCGGGCGGGAACGGTGTACACGGAGGCAGGCATCCACGGGCTTGGACGAGCTGTGACGTTTGTAAGTGCACTGCTCGATGTCGACTGTCGACTTCGGCTTAGCCCAGCTGGCCGAACAAGCTCCAGGATGCAGCCCAGCTCCGGGATACAGGATACAAGTTACAAGCTGCATGGATGCTACATGCTACATGCTACAAGCGATAGTCGATAGGCGACAGCCAACATGCTCCTGCCAAGCTGCGACCAAGCTCCTGTCCGATATGTCTTGGAAACCTGAGCAGTGGCGGCCGACTATTGAGAGCCCGCCGTCTTCACGAGGCACCACGCACACTTCTGCCAGCCATGGCGGCCACGACTTCCCGATCCTGCTATTACCACGACCTGCCGTCTTCTTGTGTCTCCGCTGTCCATGCAGTTCGGGAAAAGGCACCGGGTTGCGGCCGAGTCGAGGGACAGGTCCCAAGCTGAGCACGCGACCAGTTCGGATCGCGATCCGGTCGCCACTTGCCGACCCCGCGGTTCAAGGTTTCGTCTATAAGGACGAAGATAGCACCTTGTTCGGCAGAGGCCCGCCCTCACCACCATCCGGCTCCATACACCTTTACCCCCACACCGCACGTTCTCGCCGAAGAATCTTGATGTCAGGCCGCTGGCTTCGAACGCTTCCTCGAGCTTATCCCTGAGCTTGGATCCTGGTCCTCGACCCCGGACGCCCGACTTCAACCTTGCCCCTAGGTGATGGACAGCAGGGAATGCCGGCAGATCCTCAGACCCACCGAGCTTCTGCCATCCCCGACCACTCGGCCCCAACCCTGGCCCCGGTCCCAGCATCTGTCCCAGCACCTGTCCTAAGACTGGCAGACCGACCTACCATCCAAGAGGCACTCAGGTACCTGCCCCCGAAGGATCTACCCGCGAGGTAGTCAAAAGGCACATCACATCCTCACTCTATCTTTACTGTGGGCTCTATTGCTTAGCATCTTCCACGATCACCTTTCTTCGTTTGACCCATACCAGATTCGACGATCCTCCCACATCAGCATCCTCTTATCCCCACGCCGCCAAACCTCTACTCCACACGTGGCTCCTGCCCGTCAACCAAGACACTCGCCGTGTAACCCGCATCAACTCGGATGCCGAATCGACAAGGGCCACTCCCGCTGTCACGCTTGTCAACTAGCACAAGGACAAGCCTCATCCCGTTCTGCACAGCAAAATCGCCGACAGTTCATCTTGAAGTCTTGCCAAGGCCTGGCTGAATCAGTCCTGCCCCCCCTTGCGCCGTCGAGACTCCAGTCTACGCCACCTTTCGCGTCCTCCAGGCCCGAGTCGATCAAGCTCGGTAGAGACCAAACATCACCCTATTGCTTCTAGGACAATACCTTCAATACTTGCCCCATTCCCACTCGGATTGAGTAGCCAGCAATGTGCAACTACTACTACCTCCATCACCACCACATGCCCCCATGCAATCGGGACATCGACATGGTGGTGCACTACGTATTCTGCAAAAGAGCTTCCACTGATGCTTCAGGGTCTAAGCAGCCCTGCAACAAGCTCCAATACGACGAGACACAGAACATTGACTACAACGACCCGTGCGCCTCGGGGGGCTGCCTCGCCTCGCCCGACTGCTCCTCGGGCGCCTGCCGGCTTGCCGAGCTCGACGGCCGCTGGAGATGCTGCCAGTGCAACCGCGGCGGCAACGAGCACCGTTGGTGCCGCCACCGAATGCGTGGGAGCCCCGACACATTCTGTTACCACGTCTGCTGCGCCAAGTGTCAGGCCGACCCGAAGAAGCGCTGAGGGTCTCAAGACGAAGAGTGGCACGAATCGGCACCTACCCATTTTCGAGGTAGGAAATGGTGATCCCCCCATAGCACTGTCGTGTCTAAAATGCATTTTGGCTGGGCTGGGAAGGTTCGGGCCGACGATGACGCAGAAGCCTTTTCTTTCTCCCTTTTCTTGTTCTTTTTTTTTCGACACGTCAGAGCAGGCCGGTGTTGCGGCCCCGGCGACAGGTTAGCGGCGAGGGAACAAGCTTGAGCCTCGTTTCATTTCTCGAGCATTTTTTATGATACACCGTCTCCCTTCCTTCCTGGGGGTTTTCGATTCTTTCTTCATTTTATTCTCCAACATGGAACAATCATGGATTTCAGACGCGGTACACGGTAGGGTAGACCAGGGGCCAGTGGGCTAGAGCAGTGACACAAAGTCATTGACGATATCACGGAGCGAATCAAGCTTGATGCATTTACTCCCAAGGGCCGTTCTTTTTCTAAACCGTAATAGTACAGCGTATGACGCATCCGACCCTTACTTAGGTATGTCGGAGCAACTCCGCGTCCCCTCGTCGCTGGAAAGCTTGGACAGGTGACTGTCGCTCCTTCTCCAGAAGGCAGAAACACGTTTGGCAGTTGACGATGAACAGGAACGAAGCCGCATGCCAATGTTTGGGCGCGCAATGTACTCCTTCCAGAAGGCGCAAGTAGCAGGAACACAGCCGACAATGATGGCAATGCAGCACTCAATGACCCTGGATCGAGAGCTCGGTTAGACTGAAGTGCACCTGGATCCATGGGGCAGCTGCCCAAGACTTGCCTGCAAAGCATGGCTACTCCCATGTCCCAAGCGGTGCCTCCCGAAATCGAGCGCCACTTGTAGTAGGAAGAAACGGCGCCGGCTGCGGCAGCGAAGACTCCGGTCATAAAGATGAACAAGAGTCCAGCTTTCTTATGACGTGTGATGCTCAGTTTGGTGACCAGTGGGACAGGAGTGATGAGAATGACGAGATCGGTAGCGAGCGCAACAAATCCAAGACAGAAGCTAACAACGTTGCTACGTGTCGCGCAGGACGACAGAAGCCGGGTTGTCAAAGTGTCGCTGTGTCCTGTCATGGTGCATACCGCTCCGACAACGGACATGCCGGAAAGGAAGATTAGAAGGGTCAAGATGATTGTCGTGTATGATACAATGCGCACCCAACTGCTCACCCCAAACAGCCGGACGTAGAGCAGCATGACTGGGACTTTGGAGGACCACATGGCAAACCCAACGGTGAAGTTAAAGGCGACAATAAGCCGCAGCAGCTTGGGCGCAGGTGTGACAGAATCAAAGAAAGCTGTAGTTTGTCAGTTTCAGTCGCTATTACCAGTAGCCGCACGCAGCTGCGATGTACTGGGTGAGGCACGCATACCCGTGACAGTTATGTAATTCATAACAGAGGCCGCTGTTAAAAATACTAAAGCAAGGATGCACATGCCTGCCTCAAAATATCAGAATGTTTTGCCCTGGCGCCGTCTAGAAAACCCTCACCATCCTCGACAAGCAACTTCTTTGTCTTGGTGACATTGACCACCAGTCGCATCGTGACAAAAATCGTAGTCAAGGTCACGATACCCGGGACCAGGTCAAAAATGCCGTGTAGAAGCATCGCCAAGTTGTTGTTGACTGGAACCTAAAGATGCGATGCGAATATGATATAATGCAGGACGAAGAGAGGTGGTTTACTCCTCGGATTTGTTAGCGCCAGATAACAAAAGGATAGTAACCTAAATAATCGACGGTCTTACTCAGCGCCTTTCAGCTCCGAGCGAGCAGATCCTAGATGCAGTAGATGTGAGACGTGCAGGTGGCGAAGCCTCCCCGCACATTCCAACACAACCCAACACAATCCCGATACCCCGATGCTTACGACGGCCGTTTCGATGCAACAAAGCCTCCAATCAAAGCTGAAGACCTCCAGGAAAAACCGACGAGACACTTGCATTGAGGTTTGTTTCTTTCTCCTCTCAGACGACGTCCCGACACCACTACCGAATGTAACCCACACGACCTAGGCTGTGCGCCAACAAGTATTGGAAGCGCTTGACGCGACTTCATTCATTCCCTTTTACCAACATTCACACTTCTTCCTACCCCTGCGCCCCCCTCTACCTAGATTCGCCCATAGGCCAATCCTGAGAAAGGTGTTGATGCCGTCCCTTGCGCAGGCTTGGATTTGCATTCAGAAAGCTCACCATCAATGACCCTAGGGCAATTGCTCATCGTCGTTTGGTAGCTCCCAACCTCGCTCGAAATCCCAAAGGCCAATTTTGAAGTCATCAAGAGGCCTCGGAGAAGGGGAGGGATGTGAAGGATGGATAGGACATCTCCAATGGCAGTGATGCCTAAGACCTAGGACCTAGGACCCAGGACCGAATCAAGTCGGCCCGGGGACTTTCCATGTTGATTCTAGGGTGACTGAACGGACTGGAGAATCCTCGTACTCTGTTGGCGTGTATTGAAAATGGTATTGGCGATGTATGTGTCCGTACCTTGTATCGGAGCCTGGCGGCCTCGGAGATGTTTTCCCAGTGCCAGCTTGTCCAGTTGAATTATAGGACGATCAGTTTTGTGTGATGGGTGCCGAACATGAACTCCTGCTTTTATTAGGCAAGTTACCCTAACTGGAATCAGTTGCCAGATGCCCAATGTTCTCGAGCTGATAGAAAGTAGGTAAGTTCAAGTTGCAATTGGCGCGACGGTAACGCGGTACCTGACGTAGTTGAGTGTTCTTGAGGAACTGCATCTTTCGTCGACTCGGGTTCTGGGGGGCGGTGTGGATGCTCTGAGAAGTTCCGACCGGGTTGACTTAGCCGTCTGCAAGGTGCTTGAACCGGAGGAACGTATGAAAGCATGGCGGCTTGAAAGACACTGCCGACTTGCACGCGGGCCCGAATAGGAAGGCCAAGTCGGTATTCAACTTGCGACCAGTTGTGGTGTGTTGTCAGCGCCACTCGTCTGTTGCCGGTGAAGCGGTTGGTCCAAGCTGTTCGTCCCCAATCTCTACCGATATTGAGTCAAGTCCCTCCGGCGGGAGGCAGCAAATACGAGGACTGCCGTGATATCAAATCGTGACCGTCAAGGTGAAGACGATGGATGATAGGCGCCAGCTGTTCTGGGCGCGCGTCATAGTTGATCTTTTGTTGGATTTCGATCCGGCGCTCTTCTGTTTGCCGGTTGCATGAGGCACACAACTCCGGCGATCGAGGCGAATCGTTGTCGCGATCTCAAGGACCCGAGCGTTGGACGCCGATCGAGGCTGTGTGAATGGTTCCGCTGTGTATGGCTGAGAGCTGAATGATTTGCTGCCGAACAAGTGACTTTTTACGCCACTCCAGCCTCGCAACCTCCTCAGGCTGGCAACCAAGCAATGATTATTACCGCAAATGATTATTACCATGGTGCTGGCCAGGGCAGTGTCAAAATCCCCGTGACCCATGTGGGGCCGAGTAGGGGGCTTTGCTTTTTCCTGCGTTGTTTCCTCGGGGTCGTTTCCGTCTCGCACTTGATTGGCTGGACTTGTTCGCTACTGGCGAGGGCCCGAGGCCGGTTCGCGAGCAAACCCTTGGACGAGAAACGTCCGACTTTGCCGTCGATTCTAAATTCTCAATGTCAAAATCTGATCGAGACCCCCAAACCGATGTGCAAACGCGTTTCGCCCGGATCCACGGGTAGGCACATCCAAACTGGCTGAGAGCATCATCAGATCGGGGTGTGCGAGTGGTCCAGATGTGGCTGTCAGCTCGTGCCTGGTGTGCCAAAGACTGGGATTTGAAACCCTTTCAACTTCAGCACCGAGGGGTGAGGAAATGGTATAAATATAACAAGAGGACCTACCACTTTTCCGATAACGGAGCCCGTCAATCAGAAACAACACGTGCCGACGATCCACGAGCACCTCGCCTCATACCCCACGCTCTTCTTCCAAATAACACGTCCGCGATGTGTCAGGCACTCCCGTCCACTCACCCATGTGGCCATCCGTCCTATATCTGGAGCTACTGTCCTGAGTCTGGGATGAGTGGGGAGGGAGGTGCTCCGCCAGACTGTGATTATAGAAAGTTCGCGAGGCCCGCAACGCCTTCAACAAGTCGCTGCCCTCTGGTACACTGCCTATTCGAAGCTGGAAACAGTTGGTACGTCCTGTCAGGCTGGCTATTGAAGTTGTTATCCTAGGACGGCGACTGGGTTAGCTGACATGTTTGGTTGAGCAGGACATGCTGCCAATGCGGGGGTAAGAATTCAACCGGATGGTGCCTTCATCATCGTGACAGGTGGGAGCGAGATGCAAGCTCTGGGAGGGCTAGGTGGGTTGGAAAGTGCGAGCATAGTTGTTGCTTTCGTTGCAACCGCGAAGGCACGTACGGTCGGTCCTGCCTGAAAGAAGGGTTACCAACAGACATGCCAGAGATCTGACAATTTCTCAGCCCCGGAAGAGACGATACCTACTGCCGGTAGCCATGTTGGCAGACCTGGATCCGAATCTGGCCCAGGCCAACTGGTGCCAACCCGCCGTGCAGGCGGTGAGCACACGAGCGCGAAAGGTAGCAAAAATGACAAGAAGAGGCCGAGAGATAAGAACAACAAAAAGACCAAGAGACATGCCGACTTAGAGGATGTACCAATACCCTCGATCGAGCCTGATGAAAAGGGGGATCGTGTCGAGGGCGGCCCTGCCGATGCCGACTCGGGGTCCAAAAGGAAGGACAAGGCTCAAGGCTCAGCATCTTCTTCATCTCCGGGGCACAAGAGGAGAAAATAAGAGAGCAAGAATCTGCCCGGGTGCTCTGAAATCTAGGCAGCTTGAGATCACTGAGTGATTGATTTTGCTCCGTCGGGGTCTATGGTGGGGCCGTTGCTGGTGTAGGTACTTGTTTTCATACCATTTTTGTATCATATGATATACGTGAGCGACTTGTAGGGCGTTGAGTTGCTTGCACATAAGACAAATCGGTCTCGTAGCACAAGTACCTATGGCGTCGGTGGTAATTTAAATGGGATGAGAATCAAGTTAGACACATTAGTCCGGGTTTCTTCCAAATAATGTCATCCCGGCCGAGTGTTTTTGCAATTCGGCCCTTGAGAGAGTTGAACGAGATGGCATGCTATAGATTTCCTTGATCTCGGCAGCTCCCCTTGCCAAGAGAAGGTAAGATGAGCTGGTGGCATGCTAGCAGGCGTTTCAAAACTTTTAGCTCTTTCTTTGTTTCCACACATTGCTGGGATAGGAGCTCCATTACCTATCACATGTCTAGGAAGGTGAAAAAGGTGTCCGTGTTGTGCGGGCTTCCAAACAGCCAGGGAATGTTTATCCGTGCTTGATTGGTGGCGATATTGATGATGACTGGTCTATACCATCGCAACGGCAAGGTGTTCAAGGATTTCGATTCGTCACGGTCGGCGGTGATTCGACAGCCGCGCCACGTGCCGCAGGGATTGTGGGCCCTGTCCTTCTGCAGGGGGACTTGGGACGGCACGACGGCAAGGCGCATCCCAAAGGCTGTGTGTGTGGTTGCCAAGGGGCATTGCACATTTAGCGCGTGGGACTTCATTTACACGCAGGAAACACGACAGCTTTTCGTTATTATTATTTTTGGCTATCAATGTTCTCTGTATTTTGGGCTTCCTTCAGCATTTGTAGCTATATTGCCGTACTGAACCCATTTTCACCCCTCATTCGCCGAGGTGACAGGCTATGATGAAACCCCGACGAGGGATTAGGAGACCATCCCAGCCTAGCGAACCTAAACAATCCCATTTACCCGCGTCCACCCTTGTCCGTCCGCCGTGTAAGGGGTACCCAGCCACCAAAAACCACAGCGCCATGCCATGCAAATGCTCCTCCTGGGCTAGAAAACCTTGCAAGGACTTGGCGTGATAGCTGATCACGAGGTCGACACGTGCGGCTGTGAGCTATTTGCAGGACTGCAGGCGACCAATGCACGTTCACGCCAACGAGCCAAGGCGATTGGCCAGGTGCTTGTGGCAGCTGAACAGAACCCAGGGGGGTCGACACATGGATTTGGGATCCGCGCGATGATGAGGCCACAGCGAACAGGCCTTGGTCTCACCATGGTCTCTGGCGGCTCAACTGTACTGCTAGGAAGGAGTACCTACTTGGTATGTCTTTAGCTGGTCCGACAAAGAGCACCATTTTCTAGCTCTCGACCATTAGTTTTGGAGCTGGAAAGGGCCCTTTGCACGGGGAGGAAGATTGGCGTTTGGGACCTGGTTGCTTTTTTTTTTTTTTTTTTTTTTTTTTTTTTTTTTGGGTGTGGTGAGTGCCTGCTCAAATGCCTGATGGAGCGCAGCACAGCACTAACAGGCACAAGTGTCGTGTGCGGGCAGCATTTGTTAGGTTGCCGCTCACAAGATGAAGTCCTGGGGCCGAGGAGTTACCTTTCCTCAAGCAACTTAGACTCGGACTGCTCCTCCTAAATGCATGCTGATGATTCTATCCTTGGCTTGTGACTGGCTGGTGGTCGTTGGCGGTTGCTGCCTCCGAGCAGCGATGCGCGGTGGTGGCGATTCTGTCCAGTCCGCTCCCGAGCAGACCCCCCTTACCCATGCACGCTTGATGTCTGAGATTGAACGCTTGTAGCTTTTGCCCGCAGCCCGCAGACATCCCACATGGCATCCGCCGGCGTGCTGCAGAGGTGACTACTACCCTGCACCACCCCAAGTCCACCACTTGCATTCCGCTTGTTGCCCCGTTTCACTATCGCCCTTTCTCTGCTGCTGCCCCCTCCCAAATCCCCATTTCTCCCTCTCCACCTCATCCTCTCATCCGGCCGTCCCGTCATCGATTGACTCTGGCCCGTCTTCCCAGCAGGCCAATCTCGACCGAACCTTATTCCACCATCCCCACGATTGACGATTGACGTGCCGAGCCAAAATACTCGTGCGTCCGAATCGCTCTGCACACACCCCCGACGACAGCGACGCTGCGCTGCTCTCTTTCAATTATATCCTCTCATCGCCTTGTTTCAGATCGCAATCCTCGCGCGACACCGCCTTCACAGCAAGATACCAAAGAAAAAGACAGGATAAGGATCGACCAAATCTCTCAACTACCACCTAAAATGCCTGCCTCGCTCGATTCCTCGCGCCCCATCATGGCGCCATCTGTACGTTTGTGTATTTTTCTTTGCCGCCTTGTCCTCCAGCAACCGACTGATTCCTGCTCCTCGCCGCCGAGCCTTGTGCTGACATACCATTGTAATCCCATCAGACCCGCACCTCGGTCCGATTCAGCACGTATAGCATGTCGCCATCTGTCACGCCTACAGTTGGGACGTCGGATAGCGTGACCGCCGAGATCCGGGACATCGAAAAGGGTCTCGACCGGATGGAGAACAAGGCGCTCGCAGAACAGCGCGTTGTGCTAACTGAAGAGAAGAGCGCCAACCTTTCCAAGCTGGCGCTGGGGGCCAAGCTCGACAGGGCTCTCGGCCGGCGGATGAGCAGCCAAGACGCTGTCATGCGGAAACGCAAGCCGTCAATTGCTGTGATCAGCGAGAAGGAGAAGGCGTAAAGGGGAGCTGGATTTACGACTCGGAATTTATTAAACGAGAGGGAGAAACCGAAGCGTCATGGATGAAACCCGTTGACACCATTAACGAAGACGGCCTATCGGGATAGCATGCCACTCCCTGGCGCCGGCCTTGTCCGAGGATTCGACATATTGGCTCACCTAGCCTCAAGAGAGTCGGCAGTCGAGGCATGGGGGTGGGCGGGAATTTCATCAGCGTGCTTTGGCTTTATGTTATTTTCCATGTTTCTCTTATGGATATCAGGCGGCATCATTTACTCCGGAGGGAGGAAGGGGGTTTCGGTCTGGCAGATGACGTGGCGAACCTAGATTCACCCATAAAACTCGGCGGTTGAAATATAGGACTGTGAGCACTGGGAACGAGCAAGGTGTATGAGAATTTGGCCAAGGTTTCAGGCAACCCATATTGAGGTTTCTTTGGTAACGATAATCAAGTACGCATGGTTATGACAACATAAATCAAGTGCAGCACCAGCAGGTAGTCATTCCTATCCGTAGTTTTCCCCTTAACGCCGATCATAAATGGCTTCAACCCAGCCTATAAAAACCACGGGACGTTTAAAACACCGCTGATGCGCTCACAATCAAGTGGGCCTATGTGGCCCGCCTTGTTGGCGGCCCGAAAACCCGGGCTTCCATCTACCAGCATCACACCAACTAACTGTCTCTTAACCTCCACACAAGACCCTCATAGGTCGCTGGCCTTGGCCTGCGCGATCTTGGTCTCGACCTCCTTGAGCAGTTCCATCAGCTCTTTCTCCTCGCCCTCGACCTCGAGGCCCTTGCCAACCCACTCCTTGGCCTCCTCCAGACGGCCCATCTCGACGAGGCACTTGCCGCGGCGGAACCAAGCCTTGGCGTTGCCCTGGCGCTTGGCCTCGACGCTGGCCTCGGCGTCAGCGGCGGCCTCGGGCCAGTTGAGCAGTTGCATGTGGGCCTGGGCACGGTTGCTGTAGAGCTGGTGGACCTCCTCGCGCACCAGCTGGCTGGGCTCCCACATGGGGCGGGTCAGGGCCATCTGCAGGCCGAGGCCGTAGAACTTGATGGCATCGGCGTAGCGCTGCTTGCGGTACTCGGCGTTGCCGCTCTCGCGCAGCTTGGTCACGTTGGCGCTGCGCTTGGGGTTGACGGGGACCGGCGGCGGCGGGACGGTGTGCGGCGCCTCGAGACTGTGCAGCGACCGGTGTAGCGCGTTGAGCGCCGCCAACTCGGCCTCGAGCGCCCGCGGCCCCGGCTGCTGCGCGCTGAGCGCCTTGGACTGCGGGTCGAGCTTGAGCGGTAGGAAGGTAAAAGTTTCGAGGTCCGACATCGTGAGGGCTGTCGGGCTGTCTGGGGGCTTGACTCTGGTCCCTATTCTAACGACGTGTGTACGAATGCGCAAGCGTATCGGCTGGGGGCTTTGGGCCGCTTGTTCGGGCGGGGGCGGCGATGCGTCGAGTTATGTGCAAGTCCGCTACGGCACGCAAATGCGGAAGGCTTCTAGGAGGGTGTTGCAAGGATCGGGGTATTCTTCCGTTTCTTTTTGTCGGGCTGCTCCTGCTTGTTCGTTGCTTGTCGCGATGCGGGATGATGGACAAGTGGGCTCTGGCAAAAGGACAGCTCGGCCGAATGAGCTGGACAGAACAGCAAGGTTCCCACGTCCTTATCTTATCAGTCAACCGATCAGGATGACTAATCATTGTCAACAAACACCCCTATTGACCATCCGAGCGTGTGCAGCACCCTGAATCTTCTCATGCACCTTTCAATTCCCATCAAGCGAGCTTGATTACTTTATTGTATGTATTTGTTGACAGCTGCACCTCCCTCAACTCAGTTTGGCGATACACTGATCCGTCCAAGTACAGAGTACAATTTGTTGTGAACGGAGCCCAATCCAATTAAATCCCCTGGCGGCGGCGAATCCAGCCAGGAAACTTGACTTATTCCAGGTATGTGTATTTTATAAATAAAGCGAAGCCAGCAAACCTCCAGCATCACGGATTCAAGTTCATGAACACTTTCAACGTCTCAATCATCACAATCTGCTTACGGAGTAGTGCGGGGCTAAATACTAGTGGGCTGTTATTTCCTTTTTTGAGAACCTAGTGTAAGAAACATGGATTGGACAGAAATTCACTCCCGTTCCGTAATCACGGCCTAAAAACAGAGAGTGTGCATGCATGCCACGTGTGACGGAAAACCTACTGCACCAGTTCCCAGGAAGACTAAACTTAAAATCCTTTTCATTTCAGGTATAGTTATCGTATTCTCTTTACATTATAATTACGTATACACACATTCATATCGATTTTGCAATCGGTAAGCTTTTGAACAAGCAATAACGCCATGATTGTCGTTGTGGCAACCTCCTCTAGACTTTTGAACGCCGAGCCCGTGCCGCAATAAATGCGGGAAAAAAATTCAGCTGGAGGCAAGGCATAGGTCTCCCGAGAAAACTCTGCAGCATCGTAGAGGACATCCTTGGACGTAAGCACCAGCTCTGGGGGAGGTAGTAGCAGCGCGAGGTGCACTATTTAGCCGGAGGCGTAGAGCAAGCTGAATCCGGGGTTGAGCTTCTTGACCTGGACCCGCCCGACCCTAACCAGCTCGACGGAGGCCTGCCAGGCTCGGAAATACTGGACGCAGGCATGTTAGACGCAGGGCTGCTTGGCCCAGGTTTATCCTGGTGCATGGCTTTTTCCCGCTCAAAGGCCTTTGGGGGGGCCCAGCCAGACTCCTTCGAAGGAGGTAAGTCGAACATGTGAGAAATCCAATACAACTCATTATCCCAGGTTCCCATTTTAGACCCCCTCGGTACTTTTCCTACTAATAAAGAGTCAGAGCCTCGTCAGGCGGCCTCGTACCAATTGCTTCCGCGGGGCACGCACAGCTTGGGTCGAACTGCGCCACGGTCCATTTCAACAGTTCAATCTGGTGTAGCTCTAGAGACCTCAGCGGAGACTTGCTCAAATCGCCCCAGTCCAGGTTAAAGAAATCGACGCGTTTGAAGTAGTGCCAGTATGCGAGGAGCATGACTCCACCGAATTGCATATCTTCAACGAAACCGGTGAGTGGATTGCCAAAAGACCCGTACTGTGTTTCCTGGAACCGTTGCCATTAGTTTTTACAATGTCGAGAAGTATAGGGAGTCGTTACCTGCGGCATTCCATTATGAAGAGCGTATCGCAACCTGTCATGGGACGCCGCCGAGACCTCGTACAAGAGAAGGAATGTTGTCAAGTAAACGGTGAACCAACAGGCCATATTATTCGAAGTAATAAGAGACTCGAACCGCCTAAGCAGTGTTGTGGTGAAACTTGACGAGATAAAATGGTACCGGAGGCTATCCATCTGGGCAACCACCATCCGAGGCGCGGGAATGCCAACGTAAGGATAGCCAAGGTCGTCGGGGGGAAGCATCCCCAGTAGATCAGACCCACACAGTCGCGCTGTGCCCGTCCCGAGCTCTAAAGAAAGAAAATCATAAGCCTACATCTGGCCAGGAGACAAGAGTATAAGTAAACCTACTTGTGGTAAACCAAAGTCGAACAGCATCATTTAGGAATTCTTTACACTCTGCTGCGGTTCCGCTCTTGGTCGTACTCGCATCCTTTCGGGTTTCAGCGCCATCGCTGAGTGAACACAGAGCAAGGAGACTTACCAGTGTCGTACGGCACTGTTTTGCGAGCATAGCAAAGGTACGCTTGACAACAGGATCACCACTCCTATCTCCCACCACCAAAAGTCCATCCACCGCATTACGCCCAATGTAACGCCATAAATCCCGCGCGGCATTGCCCAAATTGGAAATGCAGTAAGGTGCAGTGTAGAATTCCTGGGAGTTCCCCTCAACATCAATGTATCGCCGGATGATGTCATCCTGTTTCATCGGTCTGAAGCGCCGGACCTGTACTGTCATTGGTGTTCCGCAAAGATCTTGGGTCATAAGCATGACGCGATGGTCACCATATGTTGGGAGGTCAACGAGCTGGTTATGCCTGAAACGGCCCGTGATATTCAAACTGCCAGTGCGGTGCATGGTGATCCCGGTCAGCTTGTACCGGAGGCATGGAATATAATGTATCGTCTTCTTAGACTTCTTGTCGACATTAAGACACGTTTTGCATGGCGCGAGGGGGTTCCCATTGTCTTTCTCGTTTGGTTCGCACTAGAACACCGTTAACATCATCGTTACAGAATAAACGGTTGCAAGGGGGAGCGGCTGGTATCTTACTGTTGTGCGTTGAATATGGCAGCGCATACACGCACCCATGCGACGAGTTTCACAGATAGCCTTGCGTATATCCTCGTCTATTCGCCCTCGACTTTTGCGCACATGTGCACGCTGGGGTTGAGGGGCACGTGCCCTCTTCTCAGCGCCGCTTGTGGGCGGTGAGAAAATGACATATTTCGTTGGCTTTTGGTTCGGCTCCTCTACAACACCACCAGAAGATTTATCAACGGGCGTGACGGATTCGTCGTCAGAATCGTCCGAGAGATCGGCCTCAACCAGCTTATCATTGCTGTCCTTGATGAACTTAACCCATGGCCTCCCAAGCCTTAAAAACGGGCGCTGGTGTCTGGAGGGGAAATCGAACCCGCCCTGGGGTTCTAAAGATAAGGCACTGCCAATCGAGTAGGCTTGCTGTGGCGTCGACCGAGTAACAGTGTCGGACGACGAGAAGCCAAATACTGCATTCTCATACTCTTCGTCCAGATGCGGAGGGCCATAGTGCTCAGAGAGAGAGAATTCAAACACGAGTCGGGTTGACCTTGTGTCTTGGCCTCCAGGGCTAACTGATGGAGGTGAAGGAGGGGTAAGACTATCTGAAGAGCTCAGGTTAGGGGACGAAGACTGGCTGGTGAAATCGTCTGGCGCCGAATAGAGAGCCTCTGCGGAATCGCGGCTGTTGCGAGGAGCCTGAGGTTGAACGAGTGGGTGGGGAAGCGCTGCTCGGGGGCCGCCGGAGGAGAGATTTCCATTAGCCCCCCCTTGCTGCAACAAAGTATCGGAGCCAGCGACGAATGGGTCGTCGAAGGAGCCCCATGAGGAAGTCTCGACCTCTGCGTCGACTAAGCTGCCACAATGTTGGAAGGTGCCGTGGAGGACCTAGCATCAAGCCAGGTATTGGTTAGCTTGAAGCCATAGGATGCCAGATGGGCAAAGGTGTGGGGGCCAGTTTCGGCGGGAAAGAAATGTGTGGTATTTACGGGCACATGAGGCATCGGCAAGGAATCGTGGCCCCCTTCCATTGCGTGGCTCTCCGACGGGAGTCTTAGCACACCGTCGACGGACCTCGCCGGTTTGCCCAAGGCCTCGGTGTGTCACCTTATGTGACACGCCGCCAATCCACACAGCCGGGATCCTGGGCGCACAACGGCGCAAGCGAAGGATGGCCCCTGTATGCGGAGGCCTTTGGGGTCAGAATAATCTCATCAGTCTTCAATCAGGATAAGCATTGCAGCATGAAGCGTGGGATAAACCCGGTGTGGTGTAGCTCGGCCGGCCGTTTGGAGCCAATTCGGCAGTCGGTGGGGGGTGGCACGGGGGCGCGATGGATTGGCGAACCCGGCGAGCGATATGGGTCAAATGCGGTGAAGTGAGCGGGGAGTTGACCCAGGGACCCCAGGTCGAAGGGCCACAAGGTACTGCGTGGATCGACCATAAGCACAACCCCAGCGGCCCCGGCGTCTTGCTGAATCGACATAAACAAGCTCAACGCTCGAGCTGTGTGACGAGGGGGAGGGTACACGACGTCTTGGTCCCCGCCCCGGGTTGCTTGATTTGCTGGTTTACTCGTTACTGCTTGACCTGCTGCAGCTTCGCTGACATACGGCAGATGCGAGGCCGGGATTCGAGGAATGCCCCGCCACGACGCGAGGAATGAACCGGTGAGAGGTGCCGAGACTGACTTGGCCAGCAGGAGCACGCACGCAGGCAATCAGCAATCCTGGACTCGCATCGATGGATCGTGGGCTTCGCTGTGCTTGTTCGAAGTGTGCTTCAAGGGCTGGGGGCAGCTAGGTCCTCTCGACTTGCTGACCGCCGGTCCGGGCGGACGTTGAGCCCGACACTGAAAACTTGCCCAGACAACTTGAATCTGCAACGGGTAGAGAACCCCCCTCCTTTCGGAGCCACAGGACGACTCTGCAAAGCGGTTGAAACAAAAGGGTCACGGAGAGGCTTTGCTGAACACCATTAGTCTCCGAGTCCCGCACCCGTACCCGACCCGAGCCTACATCCGCATCAACTCCCGCGGCCAAGCTAGGGCGGCGCGGAGGGCAAAACGAGGCCGACGGGGGGATTCAAGAGACAGTATGATCAAGGAAAGGGAATTGGGGGCATGAATTGAACCCCTCAGCACTCAGGGTTTGTGGGCGTGAGCTAGGGCAAGTTGGTGTGGTGGGAGCTCGTTTGCCTGGGTGCCTCCAGGTCTGCGATTCGCGGCGGCGGGAAGGCGAGGAGGCGGCGCGAGGAGGCGGGGTGGGGTGGTAGAGACATTCATCGGCCTCATATTCCTTCCCCTCCGTCCAATGTGTTGCCGTGTGTCAATGTGTCGTCCCGTGTTGGCCGATGAGCGTAGCAGCAGTATTGGAAGCAGAGCGTCCGCTCTCTAGCAGTTAGGCTAGACCACAGCAGCCACACGTCAATCGCCCAAGATATCGGATCGGCCTATGATAGTAGCCCATGGGCACCCGGTCAAAAATGTGGACGGGATGTCGATAGCTACTACCCACTGACGGCACACGGAAATTCACTGCGAAAGATAGCATAGGTGCGTCGGATCGTGTGGAGAAAATGTCAAGGGCAGGTCGAAGCGCAGACAGAGGTGCTGAGCGCTGAGGTTGGTGCTTCTTTCCATTTCTCTGCTGCCAGTCTCAGCCAGTTTTCCTGTGCAGCAGCGGCGGCGGCCAGTCACAGCCAGTCCCGTTGCTGATTGGACATCAAGTGTTTCAATTTCAAGGGCACGCGAAGCGGGCCCTCACCAGGATGGAAAAGGCGGAGAGGTCCAACTTCTGGCCTAGGTGCACCTTCGAACGCAGGTCTTGGCGCTCCAACCACAGCCACTTCTGTGCTCCCCGCCTCGATGATGTCTAAGTCGCAACCTGTGACCTACTTGTACTTACAGGTAACATCCGCAATCCGTCCCGATTGCCGGCCACGGAATCCAGCATTGCTCGCCGATTCCCGGGGCCTAGATTCCGTATTTCGCAGCAGGGCTAGGTAAAAATTGAGGCCGAATCATTTCATGCTTGGTTACACAAATCGACACAGATGCTGACAGGTTGGGATGTGAGCGGTCTGCATTTGTCACAGGACACGGCGCAGACAGAACCCCAGGCGAATGAGAACAGCAGCCAATCACGCTCGTCTACGGGGTATCACCTCCTCCGTCTCTCTTGCTATCTAATACCATGCAGTCTGCTTCGTCTCTCGCCGGCTTTCTGTGGCCTCTCTCCACCCCTCCACCTGGGGGTGGGATGCTTGCAGAATTGCCTGCAAGCCCACCACCAGACATGCCTAAGGTGCATGACATCACCCATGATCCACGGCCGCGAAAAGTCTGGGCAGTGGATCGTCGGCTTCCTGCCATTGTCAAGCCGTAGCAGCGGGCCCCATCGCGGACTCGATCGCCACCGGGGTACTGCCACCGGTCCCAGTCCCACAAGCATTACTTAGCGGTGCGGTCCGCAGGACAGGTCCAAATCCAAGAAAGTCTAGTGCGAGCACGCCAGCCAAATCCGCTTCAGGAGCAAGAGACCGCGCAGATTGGAACTCTGGGGCCAGGTTTTCGACCAATGCTAGAGGCTTGATTCGCGCCTGCATGATCCCCTGTTGCCAGCGACGTCCAGAGCTGCGCTGTCGCGTCTCCGCTTTGTCTGAAGGCTAGTACCGTACGCGAGGGATGTGGGCCCGTATATTTGATTTCGCCTTTATAGCAGCGCGGGAGCGAGTACAGCTTTTCTGTCGGATTGCGGGTTACGTCCCTGGGGCTTTTGTGCCCCTGCAACGCGCCTTGCGAGCCATGAGCTCAAATTTCCTGACATCAGTCAGGAAATTGATTATTATGGGGAGCATGATCTGGCGTCTTCATTCTCAACCCAAAACACTATACCTATGACTTGGTTCGTACGTAAGTCCCGCTTTTTGACGTTCTCGACATTAGCATCCCTCCCGCAACAGTCTATCGAGTTGTTTGTCATGATGGCATTCCATGCTGACATCGATCCTTTTCTCGCTCGATCTTTCGATCTTGGGGGTCCCTACCCCCTTTCTCCCAGGCCCAATATGCTTCGTCGGCCGCCGCGGGTTGATAAATCCTGCGGACCGCTAGCCCCTCCGACCACCACTCAAAATCTCGCCAGTTGACCGATAGTTGTGCGATCGGCTGCCAGCAAGTTGGCAACACAGACCCCGAGGCCCGATGGTTCCAGCCGGCAGGATGGCCAAGGGTTGGCCATGTATCGATAGACTGGGGCGTGGGGACTTGAAGACTTGGGTAAAAATATTGCAAACCACACCAGCCATCATCCTGCTAGTTGTCGTTCCACGATTGTTGAAGGATTCCAGACGTTAGACCAATCAACCTCACGCCTTGTTCCATATCCCTCAAGCGATCGTGTGTCTGTGTTCGGTCCGGGAAAGTACATGACCCCCCCCCCCCCAACGGCGCCGTCAAGACGCCCTCGTTCTTCGTCCTTGCTTTGGCATACGACTTCAGAACTCTTCCAACCGAACGATCAAATTCGAGAAGGCATCGCTTTAGGGTCTGGCGCTAGTCCCAGCTCCCTTACCCAGCGCAAATCCCAGAAACCCTACAGTTTGAATACCACGCAAGCTCAAGCAAACTTTGACAAAGCATAGCAATATGGCGAAGACTTGGATGTCCGAGGACTCCATCGACATGAACACGTCAGCTCCGACAACACCAAACGTGATCTACATCAATATGGAGGGTGTGGCTGAGATTGAACAAGCCCTCCAAGCCTTCAAGAGTTAGCAAGGACGCCATATCGCCGTTTTTGAATATTGGCTGATGGTTAGTACTCAGAACTTGGGCTTGACGGAGACGCTGTCAATCGCGACAACTTTCGTCTCCCGACACTCCAGGCTCGCCTGGAGCTGGCTTGCGACGAAGTTCATCATGGTCTAGGATTTGTTATCTTCAGAGGACTCAACCCGAACAACTACACGCCTGAGGACAATGTCATCGCGTTCTTGGGGATGGCAAGCTATATCGGGGACACGAGAGGCGTTCAGGATAAGCAAGGCTCTATGTTAAGTTTGTGGTTTGGTAGCTTCAATCTCGATCTTGGAACGTTTAAACTAACGACAGCATCGTTCCAGCCCATGTTACCGACTCGAAAACCTGGACGGTGCCACCAGAGCTTCGTCACGGCATTCACACGACCACGGGCCTGGTCAGTAATCAGAGTTATCTATGCGACTCGGATATGTACTAATACAGTTGTTCCCAGGCTTGGCACAGTGACATGGGGGTTGACATCCTCGCTCTCCACGTCCGCGCACAGGCTGAACATGGAGGGGACACATATGTCGCTTCCTCACAAGCCATTTACCAGGAGCTCATGGCGTCATACCCTAAAATTTCCAAAGTTTTGTCTCAGTCCGACTGGCCCGTCCAGATGTCAGTTCAGCCCTTCATTGGTCTTTGCATCCTGATAGTCCGTGTCAATTCTGCTAAACATCGTACGCTACAGCTCGGGAAACCCGCCACGGCACATTCTTGCACCTTTGCTGAAGGCGCATGAAGGCAACATCATGATTAGTGTTGATCCCGGTCGCCTTGGCCTTCATCCTGTCACTGCTAGGAAAGGCTTGGGGTCATCCATCCCAAGTCTGACCTCTGCACAGCGTGATGCATTGGATGTTCTCTCTGCTCTAGCATCCAAACACCGGTTGCACCTGGACACGAAGCCTGGCGACATGGTCTTCATCAACAACTGGGCTCTCCTGCACGCCCGTGATCCGTATGTCGATTCCGACAATGGTCCACGACGTCACCTGGTTCGTCTGTGGTTGAGAAATTCGGAACTTGCTTGGGACGTCCCCGAGTCCATGAAAGTACCCTGGGAGGCTGCGTTTGGGCCGAATGGGGATGGCGATCCTGCTGGCGTATATCTCGAGAAAAAATACCCAGTGCTTCCCACGCCTGAGTACAATCCGCCGAAGTTTACGTCGGGCTCAGCGGCTTTCATTCTCGAGGACAGCGACGATGTGAACGCTGAGGCTATGACGCACGCTTAGCAACCCGACATTGGACTTGCCCTCGTGCTACAGCACTTAAATCGTTCTTTTTTATCCCTATAACGAATTGGATGAGACAATCTTCTACTTCCTGTCTTGATACTTCAAGTCACTTCACCTCCCATGATGCAGTTCCTTTAGCACTTGAGCTGCACAATACCGTCTCCAAATTACAATCTTTTTTATTTTATTTTATAGATTGATGTCTTCCTGGTGAATGTTTTGCCTATATCTTGTCTCGCAATGTGTCTTTTAGCCAATGTTCTTCGAGAGTCAGGCTCCAAAAACTACTCGATCGCTAGGACTCGCACAAATAGATTCATTACTAGTGGCTATGAGCCAACGATTCGCCGCTTGATAAATGCGACGTCTGAATAAATTCGAAAAACACGCGCGCTTACCGCTATCTCTTGCGGGAGTCAGGCTAGTATAATGTGGCCGTATCAAGATAGGACACCTGAACTCACTACAAATTACGAAATCCAAGGGCAAATGGGAGAAACTATGGGCTTGTGGGGAAGGCCGAAGTACAACGGCAGCAGTAGCGCCGCATAGCGCTTGTGGCATGGTCATTGTATACTGCCTATTGCGAGGTTTGCGATATCTTGGTCAGATGTCGTATTTCACTCTCGAAGGCTAGATATGCAAAGCTGCACGAGGGATCGAGAGACTCCACGTCCTAATTGGTGGTTTGATAGGCTCTACACGGCATGGCATATGGTGATTGCGGTCCGGAGCAGAACGAGGGTTCCCCCATCATTCTCGTCTATGCAGTCGAACGGTATCAGGGAGCCAGCTCAGCCTAGCAGTATGCAGGCGAGCTGCAACCTGACGGACGGGGAGAGGCCTTCGGGCTACCAACACATTAGGATGGCGTGGGACTGCTGACAATGAATGGCGTGTTAGATATTGACCCACTGTCGAGAATCCTGTGGGGGAGGCAAGACTCAGAGGCGGTAGTCCTGCCGGGCCATGTACGACCGAGCCTGGAAGAATTGTAACACGATAAGCGGCCTAATGACGGTGTCTATTGTGCGGGAGTTGGCGGGACGCAACATACCGGTCTTGTCTTTTCAGCGAGGGAATCTCAGCACCATTACGCCAATCTCGATTCTAGAAGACTTGAGCGCTGTCTTGGGAATGCGACGGGGGAGCCAAGGTAGCCCCAAGTACCTCACCAAGTACCTCGGGCTGTCGTTTACGGCCTCTCGGTGGCGTGATCCCTTTTGTGGCCACCCTATTAAGGCGTGTCGGGTACGTCCCACTTTGCAGGATAGAGTAGGGGCGTGGGTGGGTTACGAGAGACAAGCTGGAAGACGTTGGACACCTCAGCCAGTGATGGTGTCTCGTGTTATCACGGAATTGCACGACCAAGGCTGGGACGCGGCTCTGATGGCTGCTCCCTCCCAGCTCTTGCCCCACGTTATCTGCCGCGGAACCGCTGTGTCGCTCCTCCCACGTCCGCCTTTGGTCAGGTATCAAGATGTTGTCGATGCGCCCCATGCACGGATCTTCAAACAGGGTGAGCATCGCGCCGATGGGTTGCGTATTCAAACTCTGATCAGCAGCTGGACGTCTTAGTCTCCGCCCCTTACTAGCCGACAAGCCAATCTATCCGACCCCCCGAGAGGACAATGTAGGCTTGGCTGCCCATCGGACTGGAGACTCGGGGAAAATGACGCGGCATTTCCCCCAAGGTGGCTCGCAGGACGATATTGGTCCAAACCATGATACTGATAGGCCCCAATGGACACCTCCCCTGACCAGGCCGTGGGAGCTATCAAAAAGCCCCTGCCTTTTATTAGGCCGGCAAGCTTGAAGAAACCCATCGCCTTAGGTAGTTGGACTGGGGGGGGGGGGGGGGTGGTAAATTGCAAATTTTCATGGCGCATTTGAATTATTACTTGACAGCCAAAAAATAGGCGTAATGGAAACTAGGGCACGAGAATATTACGACTTCGTATCAGCATCAGACGAGAGACATTTATCATATGGTGGTCACAAAAGCCTGAGGCCTGCGTAGCAGCAGTAAGCGAATCGGACATTTCGCTGCACCATCTCATGCTCCCTTTGCCCCTTTTCAGTTGGCCAAGGGGTCAATGATTCCCCACACGCGTGACCCAACGTGATTAGGCACAGGCCCGGAGCCAAAGCTTCTTCGGTAGGGAAATGCTTTAGGTTGCCCATGAGCCGTCGTCGCGGATCTGATTCTCGATGAATAGTCGCGCTGCCTGCCCTCTATTCTATTCTACGTCATGTGGCACATACCCGCGGCCGCCCGCGTCTCTGTGTACGGTAGCACGACAACACCACACACAGCCGCCCGAGGCATTTATTATTCATCCCTCTGCGTTTTCTTTCTCCGTCCCCGTGCATACCAACTATGTCACACGCCCTGAGCGGCATGAAAAGGTCAGTGCTAGCAGGGTGGCCAGGGTGGGACTTTCAACAGTCCACTGTACAGGTGTACTGCAGGGTATCGGTTTGCATGGGTCGCCATGCGTATACATACAAAACAACTTGAAGGCCGAGATTTCGAATTCCACCACGAACCAGTCTTACGGGCCTTCAGTGCGACTCGCCAGGCTCCCCAAAGGGATAATTAAACTTGAGCAGTCCGTTCAGCCCGCCAACCCACGAATCATCATCCTCGGCGATTCCCTCGCCGTCGCCCTTGGAGGATGCCCGTATCACACACGGAACACCGCCCCTCCAGCCCTCGGCCATCTTCTCCAGTCTCTCACCCTCGACGCGGACCTCCATTCCTATGGTGACGCCAACGCGTCTCTTGCCGTCGATACTGACGGGCAGTTCCCGCCCGCGGTTTCTCTTGCTGAGCCTCAGCGCCACCTTGGTGTGCAGAGGCAGCACCAGCGGCCTGAAGCTGAGGCTGCGCGGACTTATGGGGGTGATGAGGAGAGACTTCACCAGAGGGTGGACAATTGACCCCCCCGCGCTGAGCGAGTAAGCGGTCGAGCCTGTCGGTGTGCTTATTAGGATGCCATCGGCCACAGACTCTGTTAAAAAGTGGTTGTTGACATAAATGTCAATGATTGCGAGGTGGGGATGGGCGCCACGGTCGATAGAGACCTCATTTATGGCGTGCAGGGAGGGCGGAATACCGCCACTGATGGAAGAAGAGCGCTTAGGGTACTGCAGAGAAAAGCCGTCCTGCGAGAGGTCTGACCCGAGGTCCGGCTCGGCGGTAGAGGTGGGGATCAGCTGTTCGTTTATGTTGTTACCCTCGCTGTCGTAGATTCCCACTCGCAACCTATTCCTCAAGAGGATCTTTGATGTCCGATTCAACCCCATGCACTTCCCATTCCCGCGGACACTGTCCCAATCCCCAAGCTGCGGATCCTCGTGGCCAATTTGGCTTCCCGACTGCTGACTTGCCGTGGTCACTCGCGTATGGGGATCGCCCAGATCCTCGACCCCGACTGGACAGCCGCTCATATAACACTCCCTCCATGCCCGTTTGTATTCATCGAACTTCCACTCCCCCAAAAAGCCCAGGGTGCCCATGCTGAAAGACAGGATCGGAGGCACGCTGTTGTGCATGGAAAACAGACTCGCGGCACGCAGTATCGTGCCATCGCCACCCATGGTGGTCACGAGATCGATCTTCTTCGCATACTGATCGGTGCTGCCGACCAGATTGGTCGCGTATATGGGGAATGGCAAGCTGTCGTGGATATGCTTGGCGACGTGGGCTTCGAAGACCAGATTGAGGCCGGGGTAGTTGCCGTGGACATGCTTTGCAAACTCGACGGCAGAGATAATAACTTGGGGCGCATGCAACTTGGGCATGAGCAGAATGTTGCGCGGCGGCCGTGGCCATTGCAGCGAGAGCAGCGACGATGCCGAGGTCTGTTGATAGTGTGGCACAATGCGATCTGGCAACGTCGCGACGTCAAGGATCTGTCTGCGCTTGGACGAGGCGGAAAAAAACCGAAGCCCTGGAACGTATCTCCTCGGCTCGGCGAACCTCTTCGATCCCCTAACCGCCAGCACTCGGTGCCTAGGCGCAGTCATCTTGGGCGAGTTCAAGACGATGGCGGCGATGAAAAAACGACGAGACCTTGACATGCCGACATGTTTGGCTGGGATTGTAATGCGATGGAATGCGGGAGGTCGAGCGATCGGTAGCCACACGCCATCGAAAGGCGCGGCGGAGATTTTAGGGGGTCATGGCGATCTGGAAGTCGTTTCGAGGTTGTCGATAAGGTGGACACTCGCACTTTGTGGATGCCGATTCCTTGCACGCGGACGGAAAACCGGCGAGGGGGGTCCACTGACGCAGACAACCGATGATATCCACCTGCATGAAGGCGTGGAAGACACCAGCCCCAATTGGGGCTACCTGGGCTGCTGAGGCTGAATCGAGTTGCCAAGTCTGGGGGGTCAAGGGGAGTTTTCTGGTCCGAGCTTTGGAGCTGGCAGAGGAGGGCTGGAACATTTGGAGAAGCCGAGCCCGGACCACACCAGCACCCGCGGACCCCGCTGCCAGCTGGGAGCATGGTACTACCGAAGCTCCCGTCCTCCGCCCCGCAGCTGGAGTTGGAGCCTGGGGAGCTGGAGGTGGGATGGGCTGCTGTCCAGACGCATGTGACTGGCTGTCGATGTCACACACAGGCACACGAGCGCCCACAGGCACACACACACGACTCTCGCACACCCACAACTCGAGCCCGCTGCAGGCCAACGCCAACGCCAACGCCAGCCCAGGAGCTCCCCTCCGCATCATCCGCCATCCTGGACCCGACCCTGCAAAAGACCAGACCTCCTACCAGCCGAACCGCCAGAGTTGCGAGTTCGAGTTTGACATCTCCCTGATACCTACGGGGCAAACCTAATCGTTCACGACAATGACTCTAACGGCTTTCCCACATTAGAACGCCTCTCCTCGCACACCCGTCGCCCCCCCCCCCCCCCCCCCCCCCGTTTGTCGAACCGCTCGTCGCACCACACCCACCGAAGCTTCAAAGCTGTTATCGCGCCAGCCGCAATAAATCGAGTCACCAACCTCCAAGTAATCAGCCGCGCGAGCTTTTTTTGCTTTCTGTCACTGTGCCTGGGCGGGTGCCTTGCTCTCAACCAAACCCTCAGGGTCCTCTGCGAGAGTTCTGCCTCGCCTGCGCCTCTCGACCGTTCTCAAAAAGAGGCTTTCCCCTCCCTCGACGTTCGCAATCCGATCTACCTCACGCCCCGCTCATTACCTACCGGAACCGAGAATTCCTCGGCCGACCGACACCCGCGATGGCCAACGAGCTTCGCAATCGGGCGCCTGCCCCGGCCCAAACCCCGAGCGATCCCCCCGCACCGGAGGTGTTCGCCGGTGCCACACTGGCAGACCCTGACCCAAGGGTTCATTCGTCGGGTAAGGAAAAGCATGGTCGACTTATGCAGGTTTTGCGAGGGTTTACATTTATCGCCTATTTCTTTACCTGCATCTCTGCGTATGTTCCGTTCCCACCGTCTTTCCACTGTGTTTTACTACGGCGACTAATAATTCTCGCGCATTGGCCAGTGTCCACCTTTCGCAGCTCGTCGGTGCCCCGTTGTACTGGGTAAGCCGTGACCTCTATGAGGCCTACATGGCCTGGTCGAAGCAGTGCTTCGGGCTCCTGATTACCACGATGACGCACTGGTGGGGCCCCACCACGATACGGATCAGCGGTGACTCCTCGGTCGCCGACCAGATCAGGAAAACACGTGATGGCAGGGTCGAGTTCACCTTTCCCGAGCGCATGGTCATGATTGCGAACCACCAAGTGAGTGAAGGGAATTTCGCAGCAGGCGAAACGAGAGTCGAATTACCAGGCGGCTGACACTGTGGTAGATCTACACCGATTGGCTTTATCTTTGGTGGGTGGGGTACGCAAATTCGCCGAGGATGCATGGATACGTCTACATCATTTTGAAGGAGTCTCTCAAGTATGTGCCCGTTATTGGTCCCGGTATGATGCTTTACGGGTTCATCTTTATGTCCCGGAAAATGTCGGTCGACCGGGACCGCATGGCATACCGGTTGGGCAAACTCAGGACTCAGCACGTTACGCCAGGGGGGACCAAGTACTATAATCCCATGTGGCTGCTTTTGTTCCCCGAGGGGACGAATGCATCGCAAAACGGCAAGGATAAGTCGACTGCGTGGGCCGAAAAGATTGGAGTCAAGGACACGGAGCACTTGCTACTCCCGAGAAGCACGGGTACCTACTTCTGCCTAACGGAGCTGAAGGGTACGGTAGACTATGTCTACGACTGTACGGTTGCGTATGAGGGGATACCGTAAGCCGGCCTGGAATCCCATTTTCTGCATCTGAGAGCTAACATGGCGGAATTCAACAGGCGAGGAAAGTTTGGCGAGGACATGTTCACCCTGTCTGGGACCTACTTCCGCGGGCAGCCGCCAAAGTCGGTCAACTTTTACTGGCGGCGCTTCCGTGTCGCCGATATCCCCTTGGACACGGCTGAGGAGTTTGACGCGTGGCTCCGTGAGCGGTGGTATGAAAAGGATGCGCTCCTGGAGCAGTACGTATCTACCGGCCGGTTTCCCCCCAGCTCGGCGGAGGCTGTCACCAAGGGCCATGAGGGCTTCCTAGAGACAGAGGTCCGGACTCGACGCCGGTTCGAGTTCCTCCAGATCTTCGCCGTGCTTGCCGGCGTCGGCCTTGTGTGGAACGTGATTTCCAAGATTTGGGCTCGGCTAGTGAGTCTGGTGTCGTAAGAGATGGCACGAGTTGTTGCGGAATCAGGTCCAGCTCGTTCATTTCGGGACTTCTCGGATATCCCCAGGTGCGCGTTTGCGGGTGCGTATCGATGTTTTGGCTTATCTCGTATCCACTTTGGCTTATACCGGGTCGGGCTCGGAACACGGGCATGGGCATTGATGTTGGAACCTTTCTTTGATTCTGGTACCTTGGTCATGACTTACTTATTAGGAGATACCTTGGCGACGGCGTTCATAGCTCGCGGTTTGAGTGGCGCGGAGCTGGAGAAGTTGGGACTTGGCGTTGGCACGTCTTTTCGAAATCCTGTGCAGATGGGTTTGCGTCTGCTCGTATGCCACACTCCTTTAAGGCCGGGCTTGTTCATGGTGGCTTGCGGATGTGGCCCGGAGAAATGAAACAGGGAGCTGGACGTGTAGCATGGAAAACGAGAGTTGGGATAGGGTTGAGACAGCGGAATAGTATTGTGTGTTTATCACGGAGTCCAGTGTCAAGACGGAGCAAGGGGATTGTAGCAGAGAGGGCTCGCAGTGTGTGGCCATGGTGAAAGTCGGTCAGGGTTCTGCCGACTCGAAAGCCCTGGCCCTCCGATAGTGAGGCGCTCGGCAATAAGCAAGCCGAGCGTTGACGGCAGATGACCTCTCTGCATTTCCGGGACCAATCGGGCTGCCGCCATCCCACGGGCCGCGAGCTTCGGGCATGGACTAAACAAGGGTGAGATGCCCTGTCGACGCCGTGTTAACCCGACTCGGAAGCTGGCGTTGGAAAAAATAGCGTCGACTGCATCGACGACAATGCAATCCGCTTTTCCAACATATCTTTTTTTTTTCTTTTTTTTTTTTCACGATGTCAGGTGACGGCGGCGCCCAATCATCACACCGCTATTGCGCATGGAAGTTGTCGAGAAGCCGTCCTGGAGGCGCCGTCGGCCCTCCTAGAGCGTGCTGGGTACGGGATCCATTGGAGCAGCAGATGGGCGGCAGCGAGGTGGCAGAGAGGCGGAGGGGCATCGCCGGGCTATCGGGAACCGTCCCACGATCACCCCAAGCCCCCCCCCCCTCTCCCCATCTCCCGATCCATCTGCAACCTGTATCGGCACCGGTTCGGCCTCCGGCGTGGGATGTCTGACCGCCCTGGTTCCTGGCTCCTGCCGACGGTTTCCTGTTCAGCGTTTTCGGGGCAGGAAAAGGAGCCGTTGTTGTTTGTTTGCCTGTTCCTCCCTCTCCTCCCGTGCCGTGGTCTCCCAATCGACAGAAATCCCGGGATGCGAGCAACTTACACAGGTGCTCTGCCTTTGATAGGTGACTCTCGTCCCGCGCAGGCCACTGGCTGCCGAGGGAACACAATGGCGCCTCGACAGTGCCAGAGGCCGTTGTGGTTTGCTTGCTTCCCTGTTTTTTTCTTCTGTTTTCCTGTAGGTTTCATTAGACTCGGAAGGGGCACCCGCAGTCCGTCCGTCCACAGGCGCGCTGCAGTCTTCGTTTCGCAGGAGGCCCTGTCACCGGAGAGCTATCGGAGTTGCAGACAGACCGTCATCGGACGGACGCCAGGGGATTAAGCTCCTAGCTATGCGACATGCTTTTCGTGCCCAGCCATGTGGGCTCTGCGTCCATGAATTAGACACGGCCACGGTTCACGACCGACTAGCACAGAAGACGCAAGCAGACCCAAGGGCCGATTCATCGAGCTAGAGACCGACCATGACACATCCAAAGCCATTGGCAACTTCGAGCTTCGAGCATATATACAAGCCCGACATGACGCCGTGGATTTGACTTTCCGGCCCGAGCCTCTGGACGTCTTTCAGGGCCCCTATTCCTCTTTTTTCGTTGCGTTTTCTGCTGCATTTATCGAGGTAAAGAGTAAGGTAATTGAGTTCGCCCCCCTGCATCACTACAGCCGAGGCCATGGAGCAGATTTCAAAGAAGATCAATCCGATACCCTCGGTCACCATCACAACCTACAGCCAAGACACTCTAGTGACAGACAGCCCGCCGAGCCCACAGAGTCCGCAGTCTCCCGGAGATGCCGCACCTCTGACCCTTGTATCCTTTGAGCACAACGACCCCGAACACCCGCACAACTGGTCCTGGGTGAGCAAATAACACAGATTAGAATCAATCAAATGGCGACTCCCAAAACACACAAACTAACACCAAGCCAACTCGCCGCAGACCAAGAAAATATGTATCATCATCATCGGCACCGTCTTGTGCGCCAACAGCACCATGGGCTCGACCGTCACCTCGAACCTGTCGCCCTACTTAGAGGGCGCCTTCGGCGTGGCGCCGGGCCCGCAAGCCGTCCTGCCCGCCTCCGTCTACCTCGTCGGCTTCATGTTCGGGCCCCTCATCTTCGCCCCGCTCAGCGAGAGCCACGGCCGCAAGCCGATCCTCACGGCGGGATTCGTCCTGTTCGCCCTGTCCGTCCTCGGCTCCGCCCTGGCACCCACCTGGCCGTCCTTTCTGCTGTTCCGCTTCCTGACGGGCACGTTCGGCTCGCCGCCGCTGAGCGTCATCGGCGGCGTCGTGGCCGATGTCTTTGGCGACGAGGCCGTCCGCGGCCGCATGATTATGATATGGTCGGCTGCGACCGTCGTCGGGCCGCTATCGGGGCCCATCATCTCGGGGTTTGTTAGTCCGCTGGGGTGGAGGTGGACTTTCTGGCAAGTCCCTTCCCCTCTGGCCGGGTTTTGACTGTGGCTCAGGAAGCGGTGTCGTTGCTAACTTTGGCTCCTAAAGGATCGCCTTCATCGTAGCCGTGGTCTCGCTCGGGGCCGTAATCGCGTTGCCCGAGACGCTTGCGTCCAAAATATTGATGAAAAAGGCTGCCAAGATGAACAAGCAGGCAGGTAGCCGGTGGTTCATCGCCCCGGCCGATGTAAATCGATCGCCGTTTTGGCCGTCTCTCGTATGTCATTGTGCCCCCCTTGATCCGTTTCCGAGCTGACCAACGGCGCAGAGAACAACATTATCCCGGCCACTCTATCTGCTTTGCACAGAGATGCTCCTTTCGCTCACCTGTGTGTATATGGCGTTCCTATACGCCGTGTTTTACATGCTAGTGAGAATATTCCCCTTCATCTTCCAAGGGGTTTACGGATTTAGCGCTGGCATTTCCGGGGTTGCCTTTAGTATCAGTAAGAACCATGCCGTGCTTTCGCGATCTTGCAAGTTGTGGACTGACGTTGAACAAAGTGGGACTTGGAACATTCGCTGCGTGTTTCGCCTTTCTGTGGTACGACAGCATAGCGCCAAGCATAAGTGCCAAGCATCCAGAGAAAAAGGCCGAATACCTGCGGCTGCCAGTCGCATGTGCAAGTGGGCCGGCGTTTGTTGTCTCAATTCTCTGGCTTGGCTGGGCGTCCAAGCCGGATGTTCCTTGGATAGTGCCCTTGCTCGCCATGGTTCCCTACGGCTTCGCCTATCAGCTGATCTACACGGCCATGATAAATGTGAGACAGTCATATACATCTCTGTGTAATTACCTAACAAAGACATCAAATTACTAACCCGTAAGCCACAGTACATTGCCGACGCGTATGGTATTTATTCCGCCTCGGCGCTGGCAGCATGCGCCATGACACGGAGCATCGCGGGCGCTCTCATCCCGCTTGCCACGGATAAGATGCTCGAGTCGCTGGGCATCTCTTGGTCGTGCACAGTTCTTGCCGTCATCGGCGCCGGCTTGGGTTTTGTACCGCTTCTCTTCATCATGTACGGAGAGAAGATTCGCCAAGGCAGTCGGTTCAGCGCTTCTTTGAGGGTACAGACAGGGAACCCTCAGGGACCGGAGCTGATGCGGAGTTTGTCAGCTGTGTGATGTCTCGGAAAATACTCGCTGATTTTGGGTGGCTAAAAGGCAAAAGGTAAGTAAAATGGCTCATGGGCAGGCGTAATATGGGGTTACAAAGGAGTCTAAAGTTGGTAGCTGTCTTCAATTTGAACATAAAAAGCGGCTAGATAATATCAATCAGTAATTAAAGAAATGGCAAAGAAATATCAGTATCCTCCCTCAAAGCTTTCAAACCGCCCATGAACATGGACGCCAACAAGAGCTACCGTAGTTCTCAAGCTAATCATCAGATCAGCTCACAACCAAACTCGCTCGCGATGGCCGGCATTTACTCTGCGGGTTTCTGTGCATAGACAACATTTCTAATCGGCGAAATATCATTAGTATGGTTAGTTCGGGCAAAAAGCAAAAGCAGTGCTGCATCATTGTCTGTACTCGCGCCTGCTGGAGGGTTCAGCTTGGGTTGAGAATGATGAACTCGGCATTGGTGCCGGCACCGTTCTAGTCGCAACCCGAAAACGATTTTTTTTTTTTCCAAAATCGTCCCTATAATGATATTTGGCTCGATGAAGGTGGTCGGTGCGCTAGCTGGGCGGTATGGGTTGACATACCCTTTCGTGGCACTTCAACCAGGCTATAATTTAACTCTTCATTTGTTTGTTTAGTGTGGGACTACAAAGCTGTGTGATCAAAGGATGCCTCGTGGACATGGAAGGGACCTTTCAAAATACCAAAATCACCTTTTTTTTTATTTAATTTTTTTTTTTAATATTAGAAATACTAGAAAGGCCTAGGCCTTTTGACATACCAAATGTACCTTTCGAGGTACCAGGAATGCCGTTTTTGATACTGCAGAGGCCTTGTCGGGGCTTCAACATCTCTTTCGCGGGAGTGTTATTACGAGCCAACAAACAAAACAGGTCCGAGTGAGCTGGTACGGGGTGGCCAAGAAGCTGCCAAGACCAAGTGCCGGTGGTGGGTGACCGATGATAGTACCCCCCTTTCGTTGCGAACGAGCACTCTTGTTTCTATTAGTGTCCTTCCTTCCCTCCCTTCGGGGATAAAATAGCTTCCAAAACGTTCGATCTCCACGAGCAAGCAAGCTCCTTGCAACTTTTCCGTTGTCGCACCAGAGACCCGGTTTCGCAAAGGGCAATTGCTATGAGAGGCCGTTCTCAAGGGCTTAAGCCGGGGCCCGAGTTTGACATGGCCGGGGGAAATTGGGTAGTTTAATGCGCAATCCCCGCGTGGCTCAACTAGTACCGTTTCAAGACTCCATGATGCCCGCTCCTGAAACCTCAAAGATCGACAAGACTCAAATTCCCTGCATCTATGGAATCGACCGAATTCTCTGAGCGTCCGAGATCATCGTCAATGGGTACTAGAGTACAAGTATGTAACATTTCCCCGCCCGATCATGGTGGGCGTGCGCGATGAAATGGTCCGGTGGTAGAGAGTTGAGAAGAAACCAAGACAATTCTCCGACATTGATTTTATTCTCGAAGGAAGTAGTTAGTGCGTCACAAACAGTACAGAAAATATGGCCCCCCTATTACGAAACCTGGCAGTAGCATTCGGCTTGCTGGTCAGCACTGGCAGGAACGGCGTCTCGGCACAGACAACACCGCCAGAAGCACAGGGCCTACACTCGCTCTTTGTAGCCGCTGGCAAGCTGTTCTTGGGCACGGCTACCGAGACTAATAATTTTAACGACAGCGCTTACCTGGCCATCGCCAACAACAAAAATGAGTTTGGCTTATACGTGCCAGAGAACAGCCAGAAATGGGGGCCCATACAGCCTGCCCCGAAGCAGTTTGTCTTTACCAGCCCTGACGCCGTCGCCGCCAAGGCGAAAGCAAACGGCCAGTTGTTTCGCTGCCATACACTCACATGGCACTCGCAGCTCCCAACCTTTGGTAAGTCATACTGAACTTATAAATTCGGGGGGGGGGGGGGGGGTTAGCAAAGTCTAATCGGATCAGTGGCCAACGGAACCTGGACCCGTGACACGCTCGCAGCCGTCATCCAAACGCACATCTCCAACGTCATGGGCCACTACAAGGGCCTCTGCTACAGCTGGGACGTCGTCAACGAAGCGCTCAACGACAACGGCACGCTGCGCGACAGCGTCTTCCTCGAGACGCTCGGCACCGACTACATTCCGCTCAGCTTCGCGGCCGCCGCCCTAGCCGACCCAACGACCAAGCTGTACTACAACGACTTCAACCTCGAAACAATCAAAGCCAAAGCTGACGGCGCCGTCAAGATCGTCCAGCTCGTGCAGGCCGCCGGCGTGCCAATCCACGGGCTCGGCTTCCAAGCCCACTTCCGCGTCGCGCAGACGCCGTCCCAGGCGTCCCTCGTCGCGACCCTCGAGCGCTTCACCACGCTCGGGCTCGAGGTCACCTTCTCCGAGCTCGACATCGCCCAGCGGCTGCCCGCCAACGACACGAGCCTGCAGCAGCAGGCGCGCGACTACGTCACCGTCGTAGCCTCCTGCTTGGCCGTGCCAAAGTGTGTGGGCATCACGCTGTGGCAGTTTACCGACAAGTACTCGTGGATCCCGAGCACATTCCCCGGCCTGGGCGATGCGTGTCTGTTCACTGCCGACTTTGCCAAGAAGCCGGCCTATTCGGCCGTGGCGAGCTTCTTGGCCGCCGCGTCTACTACGTCTGCTTCAAGCGCCTCGTCTACCGGTATCGCGGGTGCGGTCTCGTCGTCGGCGGCCTTAACCAACGAGAGCTTAGTCCTGGCGACGGCGGGCGAGCCGGGTACTATTTCGGAGCTGAAGAGTGGTAGCTCGCCCTTTGCAACCATGATTATGATTAGCGGGATGAGCGGCTTGCTGTGGCCAGTAGTTCTGGCAGTTTTGTTTGTATTATAATCTAATCAGTTCATTCAAAAGATGAAGCATGTGGTGGCGTTCGGGTTTGAAAAGCACAAGGTACGAAGCATGAACCAAGATGTACGTCGGGTTGCTCGTAGATCGCCGCCCGGTCATTCAGGCCAGGGAGGTTAATGAACGACGCGGCAATGCCATCATAGGCATGTTGGGATCATCCAAAGATTTATGACTCCTTCATGTTGAGCAAATGGCTCAATCTAGAAACCCCCCAGATTATCTACAGACCGTGCCTGCTGTCTAATTCCATCATGCTTCTCATCATGCAAGGGTATTTCTCGGTCATGTAAAATAAGAAATTTCCCGAGGCAAGTCGTGCAGAATCCTCCGCCGTCTCCCACTAAGGTGCGGGCATGATACCCTGCGGATAATGAAAGACATCCAGGGGATCGACTTCGCTCTTGATTGTCTGCAGCTTAGATAGATGGCCGCCCCAGTACGTGGCCTGTGCCGTGCTCTGATCCAAGTTGGGATCTGGATAGTTGATATACCGGCCCCATGCGGTGGCCGTCATGCTCTCTGTGATGTTGCTGACGAAGTTCTGAATGTGCCCAAACCCGCTGGCGGGGAAGACACCTCTGTCGACACGGTCATAGAACAGGTACATGAAGAGGTAGTCGCGGTGGGCATAGGCGGTGGAGTCCGAGTCGGGCTTTCCCACTGCCGATGCCTTGCCACCGTGGAGATCGATGTGCACATACCAGTCTCGCTTGTTCGACTTGGCGTACTTGAACCAGTAGGTGACGAAAGCTTTCAGTTGGGTGTCGTTGAGCGCGTTGGTGTAAAGGCTTGACGAGTAGAATGTCTCGTGCTGTTGTTTAAACACAATTAGCGCCGCGTTATTGCGTCAGGGATTGCAGGAGCTGCGCTTACATAGTCGTACGGGTGTCCTTGGTCGAGGCTCAAGCCACCGCCAAAGTGCTTTATCTGGTCTAGCCAACCTCCTTCTTGCTGCAGCTGGAAGGTGGCGCCAGTCTTATTTACCAGCGGTGCGAGCGCGGCCTGCAAACTGGCCTTATCACCGTAGTAGAGGCCCTCGAGGTTGATGAAACGAGGGGTGATGAAGAGGCGCATGTTCAGTTCCGCCGGCATAGTCTCGGCGAACTCTTGAACGGCCTGCATCCCAGCCAGTGCTTTCTCTTCTGTTCCCCACCTAACCAGGGCCACGAAGACGGTGAGGGTTTCAGGGACGACAAAAGTATTGAAGCGGAACTCGGTCACAATTCCCATGGACGATCCCGCACCACGAATCGCCCAGAACAGGTCGGGGTTCTCAGTTGCCGAGCAATTCACGATCGAGGAGTTGGCAAGGACAACCGTAGCGCCGATCATCCAGTCCAAAGCAAGTCCCTTGGTATGGGAGCTGACACCGTATCCGCCGTGGAGAGAATGGCCACCAACACCCACACTAGCGTTTCTGTTAGCTAGGTTCCGGAAACAGCAATAGTCTCTCTCTCCAGGGCAGAGAAAGGGGCCAACTCACCCCGGGCATGTGCCGTGGCTAAATCCTCTCTTTCCCTGGTTGTAGAGCTCAAACGCAACATGGCCCAGCCGTGATCCGCCCTCGATCGTGGCAATTCCAGTAGTGTTGTCAAGCACAACCTTATTCATCCGGTCCAGCTCGATGGTGAGATGGCCGTCCTCGCCGCCCAAGCCGAAGGATCCATAACTGTGGCCGCCGCCCTTGGCATTGGCCTTGACGCCAAGTCTGCCAGCACAAGAAACAGCATCTTGTACATGCTTGGCTGTTGTCGGTACGGCGATAGCAACAGGAGTGTAGTTGAGCCTCAGGTTATATGGCGCGGCATCGAGCTTCCAGTCGGCTGTTCCAGGGGCATTGACGGGCACACCGCAGGTAGACAGGCAGTCGGCGAGCGCGGCGGCCTTCTCCGACTGCAGGGCGGCAGTTAAACCCAGAAGGGCAGACAGGGGAAGCAGGGACAGCATGGCGTGAGCTTTGGCGTGCCCTGTAACGTGATGCGGACGGGATGTGTGGCGGATAGCTGCGCAACTGCAAGCAGCCCAGGTGTTTGGAACGTGTGGGGATCTCCGTATTTCGCCTGTCTCTCGCCTGGGGTCAGATCGCGGAGACAAAAAGTCTGGGGAAATGCAGGCCGAGATATACTCGCGTGCGGGATCGGCCGTGGTCGCGAGTGTTGGGCTCTTCCTCCTTGCCCGCGTCGTCGAACTCGCGGTAACGACCGTGGAAATCAGGTGGCGCCATTTCCAGCGCTGGATCGTATGGCGGTCTCCCCACACTTAAATGCCCCGTCCTAGTTCTCCTAGGCGAAAAGTCTGCTGGACAAAGTATCGGGTCACTTCAGCGTTTTGCCGATCATGGTTAATTAACTGGGCCAGGACTCGGGACTGTGGAATGGAGAGCGGCGGCTCAGCCCGGGAATGGCCTAGCTGGCATGTTCCAATGGCCCAGAAGAGGCTCAAGCAGGGGTCGTGGGGACATCGGAAGGCCAATCTAGCCAAGCAGAGCGTTATTATCGAGGGTGCTAAGAGACGTTCCCTGCCAAGGATCACGAGGCAGCTCGGCGGGTCCTCTATGATGCCACTGACTGCCCAGGTCCCAAGCCACGGCTCCCACGGCTTTTCGGGATGGGCAATATCATGTCTATCTATCAAGCCGCGGAGGTGTCCCATGCACCAGCTATTCGGGCATTACCAAGGCGGCGGTACGGGGTGGCAGAGCGAACGCCACGCCGGTCGCAGTTCAATTGCGGCTGACTTTGAACTGGTTGTGTGTGCTCGTCTAGCTGTTTTTTTCCATTTCGATCTTGGGATGGCTTTGCTTGGCGATCTTGGGCATTTCAAGACAGGGCAACACTGATCAACAAGGTAGCTTATTTCGAGAGATTGCGAGCGGAAGGCCCTCTACCGTTATAGCCGCGACAAGAACAATTTTGGGCAGCATCTCTGCTTGCGCGATAATTAACGTCAGTTGCGGTAGGCATTAGATTGCGCGGAAGAAATTACCCGGGAGCCAGGCATGAACGGTTCCAGCTGACTTCGGTGGAGATGGAGAGATGGAGGGTGTGACAAGTCGTTTGGCCGAAAGGGGACAGGAGAGAAGGATGACATTATGGGGAGGGCATAATGGGGGCATCGGACTGTTCTCGCTGAACCTGTCCAAGGCATGATGAGCATTGGATATAAAATTGTGGCCAGGAAGCGCAGCCCGAGCTGGAGGGGAAAGTGGGCTCAGGATTGAAGAAGAAAATATTGAGCCCCGAGAGAGCCTAGAAAGCACCTTGCGGGTAGGTGGGGGAGCTCGGGCAGGCAGCCACGGATTGGCCAATCGAATGGCCGGTCTGCTGTGTATGGATGGACAGATGGAAGCCGCGTCTGGGATCAGCTCTGTTTCTTGTCGAGCTCGACGTCGTTCGCTGCAGTTCGCTGCAGCAGCTCAGCATTTAATCAGGATGTCGGCTGCAAAACGCGTGGGTGATATTTAGCCAAGAGCACCAGAGAGACGGTCGCGTTCTAGAGCACACCACGCCAGCCGTCTCAGCGGATGGGCATTCCGCGTGCGGGCCTTTGGTGGTATTTCTCCATTCGGCATTCGGAGCCTCTTGCTTGGGGGCAGTGAGCAGCTTTCTGGCTCACCCCCATCAAACCCCTAACCCGACATCCTGTCTACAACGGCTCGACATTGACCTGGTGCCATCATCTACCCAAAACTTGCCAGGCTGCGACGAGCCCAATATGTATGGCATCCTAGTCTCTAACTGCCCTCGGCATTCCCACTTCATCTCTCCTGATCCCATTCTCCCAATTGCAGTAACGGCAACTAAGCAAGTGGCGGATCAGGGATCGGGACACGGATCTTTTATTCCCTCGCGATAAACAAACCACATTGGGACACCACTTGCGTTGGATTGTCTTGCTAATGCATCAACTGAGGGTTTGCAGCAGTTCACAATCAACGGATAGCGGCAGCTATGCTTTCGACTCCATCTTTGTGTTACTCCACTCATCAGATTTCGGGGCTTCCCATGGCTGCACGGTTTGATTGGGGGCGAGTGTGTGAAAGGCATTGTGAAGGCCTTGATGATTGAGAGCTCCCCTCTCGCCATTCATCCTGCAGATTCCTAGGCAGATTTTGAGGCATTGGAGCTTCATCGCTCTCAACTAGTAGAACAAGAATTCTCAGTCATTTATTGATGGCCCGACTCTGGGCTCAAAGGGCGCTTCTACCCACTATCACCAACCTCCACTTTGCTCCAGAACCGAAGATAGCAGGTTCACCTCACCTGCTAGACAGATCTCAAATGGCCGAAACAGAGGCTATTGTTGCCGGTCTGGTTTCTTTGGCGATTCAAATTACCGAAGAGGTTCAGGAGTTTAGCCAAGTCATCAAGACTGAGAAAAAGGACTGTTTGGATCCTAAGCTTGCATGACACGTCACAGGTCCTCGATGATGTTAGGAAAATCAACAAGTCCACCACGGCAGGATAAAGACACTTTTATTCGTAGGAGCACACTATCTCCCTCCGGGTCTCCATCCTGGTCTGCTAACACGATTTAATAGGGCTATAACGTGAGCCTGAACCCCATAAATGAGAAATAAACGAGGTATCTTGGACAATTTTGACAGATAATAACAGGGCAATGCTTATCAGCACTCTAACTAACTCCAGCGTCAGTATCCACAGGGCAGACTGACAATCAGCCAAGACTTAAGAGATGGAGAATAATTATTTGGAAACGCCCCACAAGGGCCATAATGGAATGTTTTACTAGGTGCCGACATGTTGACACCGAAAAGACCATGCGGCATCTGGCAGCAACTGGCCCAGCTAGCTGAATCGATGAGCACAGTTATCTCCACGCCGAAAACATGGCAGTGGGTGGCGAGATTTTGGGACACCCTATTCTCCGACGATTCCACAGACTTGAACTTCACTTTTGGGAGCAGAAAGACGCTCGCTCACATAGCAAGATCCCTTGGAACGACCTAGAATCTGATTTGTCGCGGCTTCTCCAGCGGTCAATCACCAAGACACCTCAGGTCGGCATAGCCTCCTTGCGGCTGCAGTGTCATCCAACACGCCAACCATGGAGGCAATCCTCGAGAATGATTATGCACATCCCAATCTTTCCGACCTCAATGGGAAAACCGCTTTCCACGAGTTGTTGAAGAAGCTAGAATCGTCCTTCCACACGCCGCCACAAGATGTCGCCCGAGTATTTGGCGGACTACAGGTACTTCTCCAGCATGGCGCGATCCCAATCATTGCGGACCAATGCAACTGTCCCTGTTCATAAATTGGCAGCCTTCCATCTAGAGAGTTCACCGTTAGGTTTGAAGATTTTCGCTTCGGCATGCATCCCAAATATCCGCTCTAGATATTGGAATACCTGTCGATCTTCCAGGAGCTCCATCATTCGGAATGGGAGCGAGCCAGCATTCTGTCGGTTCTCCGCCGCTCCAAGTTTGAAGGGCTGGGGAAACACTACTGCCACCATGTCATGGCCCGGGAGCGAGACATAGATCATCAATTTTGGAATATTCGAGGCGCTCTTGGGGATGAGTAAAAGATTGAAGAACTGGAGGAGTCAATGAGTGAACTAATATCGATGGCCCTCCATGATCTCAAGTCTGAGCTTTTAGATATGGCGAAGAAATCTTCTGAGGATCTGCTACTGGAGAGACAAAAGACTGCCAGAAAAAGGGAACTTCAGAAGCAGATGGCTGCTTCCCAACAGAAACGACCGAAGTTGAGTGAATTCAGTTCCATCCATAGCCTTTCTTGGAAAAAATGTATTGCCGTACAATACAATCATCCGAGCATGAAACGCTTCAATATCTCAATATCAGCTCCGATCTTACCTTGCCAACAGAATTCTGCACTTCATATAGTTTATCGAGATTGAATAAAATGAGATAAACTATGAACATGATTGTTACCTAGACTTCTTCACACTCCTAGCAGAAGGACTTCGGCGATTTGTCCGACGGTCTCGAAACCTATGCCAACCCTGAAAACCAAATCAAGGGGTTCTTAACCTACGCAATACTTACAAGGGAAAAGGAGTCACCCTGGCTAGGGATAAGACAAAACTAGGCAATGTCCTTTGCAAAGATCATGAGCCTGCCAGCGCCCAAGACAATGGCCGATCAGTACAAATCAAGGGTCAAAAGTTTCGAGGAAGAAGAGACACGAGAACGTGAAGGGTAGAAGTACACATTACCTACCTATCTACTCCAAGGTAGTAAGTGAATTAGCAGCCGGCTCAAAACAGGTTTTTATTATATCTTCGATGGATAGCCCCAGCTGCTCCCACCCGGCCTGCTAAATTGGGACCGTTTCAATACAGGTTATAGGAATAGGAGAAGATGCGACAAGGACTTCATGTGAAGCATCCGTCCTTAAGAAACCAATCACACCCCGTACCAGCCACCATTTGCCCAACATGCCGTAGCAGATGGATAATTGGAATATGTCTGATATTGTGTTTGCCTAGGAGCCACGCAGTTAGCCGAATGCACAGAACAGTCGCAAGAGTAAACCGGCTGCTTACCCAATGACCACGGTCAGCTGCGTGATCTGTGTGACATAGTCCACGTCGTATACGGTCTGCGTCGGCTGTGCTTTGAACACGGTGATGGTAGCCAGATCTGGCTCATTGCAAACGGTTTGAGTAGGTGGGACACTATAACGACGGTTAGTGATGCCGAGTACTTAACTGAAAGGCGCTAGGAGCAATTACAAAGTATCGGTAGTGGTGTCATAGACTAAATGATACTTATTAGCATCAACTTGTATAGCAGATGGGAATACTCCGTACCAGTTTCCAGAACCGTTCGGCCTGGAATAACAACTGTTGAAGTTTGGGTAACTGTGTATGTTGTCTGAATAATTGTGCTGGTGATGGCAGCAACCTTGGCCGCATCTCTCTTCTCAGGCTCTGGTTGACCTAGATGAAGAGTATCAGTATTTCATAAAGGAAGGTTACAACAAGGGGTGAGCTGCATCCATACCTCCTTCCTCTGAGGGGCGACGACCTCCTCCTCCGCCGCCACCACCACCACCACCTGGAAGATGTTAGTTGTTCCGTTAAGGTTGTAGGTTGCCACCTTATATAGCCCAACGGGAGACTGAAACTCACCTCTACCGCCACCACTGCCGCCACCACCACTTCCTGTAGTTTAGAAAGTCAGCGACTGCTAGATTGGATAGCCAGGCAGACAACTCACCTCCGCCTCGGCCTCCGCCGCTGCCGCCGCCTCCACCCCCACCTCGATTTCCTCCCCCTGAACCACCACCACCACCACCTCCGCCTCCGCCTCGATTTCCCCCTGAGCCGCCACCGCTGCCTCCTCCTATCCGTTCCGTTAGCGATCATTGAGGATAAACCGGGCATGAATAAGCTGAAAGGGGAACAGAAAAAGGAGAGCAAAAACATACCTCCACCCCCTCTATTCCCTCCCGAGCCACCTCCGCCGCTACCGCCTCCTTACCACCGTATCAGCAAAGCTCAAAAAGAGACAAGTGATGTAAAGTCAACATACCTCCACCCCCTCTATTCCCACCCGATCCACCGCCGCTACCTCCTCCTATCCATCGGGTCAGTAAATCACAACATAGTATTCTGGGACGGAGAGGGAAATTGGCGAGAATAAGACGTACCTCCACCCCCTCTATTCCCTCCTGAGCCGCCTCCGCCACTGCCACCACCACCACCACCACCACCACCTCTTCCGGGGCTACCGGATCCCCCACCACTCCCACCACCAGATCCCCCACCCCCTCCGCCCCGTCCGGGGCTCCCTCCTGAGCCGCCGCCGCCACCGCTGCCTCCTCCACCGCCTCCTGTTTGTCTGTCAGCCAAATTTTCTAAGGGAAGGAGCATTCTGAAACCCATCCTAGGCCTCTGCGAGAGTAAAACATACCTCGACCGCCACCACTTCCTCCTCCCGAGCCCCCTCCGGAGCCACCGCCACCGCGACCTCCCCCTGACCCGCCTCCGCCGCTCCCTCCACCACCACCACCACCACCTCTCCCAGGGCTACCCGAACCCCCACCAGACCCTCCCCCGGACCCGCCGCCACCCCCTCCCCGTCCAGGACTGCTTCCGGAGCCACCAGACCCGCCTCCGCTACTCCCACCGCCGCCCTTACTACCCCCATTCCTGCCGGATGACCATCCCCAGCCGCCCTGGTTGCCATTGTACCACGGACGACAGCCGTCGGCACACCCGCTGGGCTTGGGGATCGAGGGGGCAGGGGCGGGCTTGTCGGCGACGGGCTGCGACGGGGCGCGGCCCGCGGCCCAGTGGCAGTAGGCCGAGAGGCCGACGGTTGTTTGGTAGTAGGAGGTAGTAGCGCCCAGGGTGCGCGTCTGCGAGACGGTCGTGTGGATGACCGAGGTCGGCACGGGCAGCCAGTTGGTCAGGGTCTGGGTTGCGCCGCTGTCAAGGCCGCATTGCAGCGTCAGGGTGGGCGCGTGCGCGATGACGATGGAGGTTTGAGTCAGGGTCGTTTCGAAGGCTAGAGGAGTGGGGGGGGTTAGCTTGATTGTGTGTGATGGTGAGGTTGGGGGGAGGGTCTGAGGTAACAGGAGATGTAGGTTGACATACTGACGCCAGCGCGAGTACTGGTTACGCCGATGACCACGGTCGGTGTCACGGTTGTTGTGACTTGCTCGAGGGCTTGAACGGTGATCTGGAACTCGCGGACGACCTGGAAGTTTACGCTGTCGGCTTGGATGACGATGGTCCATTTGCCGGTGTACATCTGCGAGTAGGCAATTTGGCTGGACGTGACGTCAGCAAAGTCAGCTTGGATACCCTCCAGTGGAATTGCTCACCATGAAGACTGTTGCTGCTCGCCCTCGGCCTGCATAGCAATGTCGGTGCATGGATACGCGACGCCCTGGGGGTCAACCAGAAGAGGCTGCACATTGTCGGATTGACCACAAGCTGATAAGAAAGTTGCCTGTTAGCAATGAAGCTCTTTTTTTACTTTCTCACAGTACCTATTGGAAGTCACTTACACGAGAAGACCGAGGTGAAAGTGAAGTCGGAGTCATTTGAGCCGTCCACAAGATACGACCCTCCATTGGTGTAGTCAAGACCTGTGCAAGTGCAAGCTGCCTGGTCGGCCGCAACTGCCCCCGAAACTTGCAGAGCAGCAAGCGCAAGGCACTTCCACAAAGTTTGGCCGTGCCGAGCCATGGTGAATCACTCGGCGCTGTCGAAACCCCAAGTTTACAAAATCTACACCACAATGGAGTAGTGCTGCGCTAGGTCCAGATCCAATTCCGCGGAACTGCAGCTTCACTCGTGTCTATATAGGGATGCCCAGGAAATCGTGTTTCTATTTTCCCCACCAAGATCAGCTGCGACCACCCCCTCAATAGCTCGGTATATTCGCAATTTGGGTTGCCGTTTGACTTGGACATCGTCCGCCGTGTCAGCAATCTGGGGAACTCCAGCGACCTGGTGAGCACCTCATAGCATTGCTGCACATTGGAAATTGCCTGCGCCCCGGATGCTGTGCTCGCGCGAGCCAAGATCAGGCTATTTTCCATCCACAGTCATGGTGGGAAAGGTCAGTGTGGCAAATGACAACGATTCTAAACTGCCTCTGAGGGCCGAAGGGATGTGCCATTTCCTTTCATCACCGCCAGCAATGTATTACGGCGTGATATGGTAGAAAATAGGGCAGGATCGGCGGACTCACTTTGTCTCTTTGACCTCTCCCCTCCAATAAGGTACAGTGTGGCAGCTACCCGCTCAAATAACCGGACAGGCGGATCCTCGTGGACAAACCGTATAAACAAGCCTTTCATATTAATATGTCCGGGCTCGCGCCTTCGTGTGGTTGGATGGTGGAAATACCTGATAATCTCCTATTGGGTCATATTCTCCGCCGTGTTTACAGAAGCGAGAAAGGGTGGCAGTGACTATCCCGAGGGCAACGACCGACGCAACCGGGAGCCGGCAGTCGGCTGTGGGATGACATTAGGGAAGCGTGCCTGAGTTTTGTATAACTTGCTTTGGCATCCTCGTCTTGGCACCAGTCCATCGTTCTTGCGGACTCAGAGCTGCCACTATGCCCCGGAATCGGGGTGTGTCATATCACCCCACATGTATGCACAATGAGCAAATGCCTGCGAAGCGGTTAAGTTTGGGGAATATTGTAACAATCCCTGGTTTTGCCCTCGACTCGAGTTCAATCACTGGATTGCGGGGGCGCCTATTTTTGGACTTTCTTTTCCTCGAGTTGCCCGTGTCGATCTGCGCTTTTCTTACTGTATTGTCCGTCGTATAAGCGTTTCGCTGCGTTCTGACCTCTGTCCGTTCGGTGTAAGTGAGTCGTGATGGTTGGCGTCTTGGAGACAAGCGAAGCCGACTCACATCATCTAGCAAACTCCTAGATTTGTTCGTAAGAAGACTTACGAGTATAATAGGGGGCTGCTGAGCAAATGCAAGCAGGCGATGTCCTTTTCGCGGTATTTGGAGTTAGCGGGAACGGTACGGGCATGTACAGATACACATGTACCTCAGATATTACCCTCAGAAAGCTAATATGCGGACTTCCAGCTCCACGGTGAGCCGGGCAATTATCGCCACCCTCACTCACTCTTTCACTTTCACCGGAACTCGAAATTCGCGTCCGGGGTCCGGGGTCCGGGGTCCGGGGTCATCCTACACACCTCCAGACACATACATGAGCACTACATCCCTATCCTTCTGATGTCAACATGCAGCGGAAGAATTCGGTAAACGTGTGTGGCCGCATTTATGTGTACATGTAATGACGCTGAAGATGGTTAAAACCGTAGCTCCATCACGATGGCATAGATTGCACGCCTACTGTTTACCTACCTTAGTGAAAGGATGTATATGTCAAATGGGTCATTGCTCATGTCTCAAAACTACCTTGGTACCTATCACTAGTGAGTTTTCAGACCTTCTCCCTCATTTCGTTTCGCCTTTCTCGGCCGCTTCCCGTTCAGCCTGTTCCCTCGCTGTCCTTCTCCAGTTGATGGGATAGCCCCTTTCGATCCGCCACTCCTCGGCGCTGTTCTCTATGGCTTGGACAAGGCCCTCTCTCCAGCCCCCGATCATGTCCTGTCGATGAGAGGCCTTGCCGCCCAACGACCACGAGATAGCACCCTCGGCCCTCGCGCCGTCAGGGGACCATAATATGCCGATAGAGAGATCGACCAGATATGGCCGCTGGTCTACCGCATAAAAGACACATGCTGAGCACCTGCCACAAAAGTATCTCTGCACATCCGGTGAGCTGGAGTAGTAGGTGAGCGTGCCTAGCCTAGGATCCCGCCCCCTTTCTTCCTCGAGGTCCACTGCTGCTCGAAGTTCGGCGCTGTGGTTGGGGAAATCTGTCTTTCCGTCCTCGTCCTGTGACGGGAAGGATATGTACTTAAGGAGATAGAATGACCAATGGAACATGTCCACCCCTGATGACAAGCGGCACGAGTTGCAACCGTCAAATGTTCCCAGACTTTTGTGGGAGGTAGGATCCACAACGGGCGGCCCTCTGTCCACCTCCTGAGCGTTTGCATGATCCCTCTGCGCCTCTCCGGCCTTCAGGACCAAGTCAACGCCGCCGCAGACGCACCGAATGGGGATCTCATCCTGAGCCAGCTTCGCATCCGGCGCGGGCAGGTCCGCCACGGACGGCCACAGATTCGGATAGTCAACTTCCTCACTCGAACCCCTCTTTCCCAGCCACATCTTGGCCGGGGGCGCATCATCGCCGTGCGGCCGGCGCAGCCAGCACGACGCCCCGCCGTCGAGCGTATCCCCTACAAAGATGTGCTCGACGATCCTCACCAGCAAACCCCCCTCAGGATACTCCCCCTTTAAAACGCCCGTGAACACGCCGTACGTGGGCGGCTCCTCCGCCCCGCCATTCTTCTCCTCGAAGAACATGGGGCTCGAACACCGCCCGCAAAAGAGCACATTGATCCGCTCCGAGAACTTGTACCGCGTCAGCGAGCTCTCCCGGGCCTCGGCTGACGACCCGGGCCAGGGTGTGTCAGAGGAGTAAAGCGCGCCCGTGTTGTGGCGGCACGAGTCGCAGTGGCAGCATGATGCTCGGAGCGGGAGCAGCGTTGAGGGGATGCTAGCTGTGAAGGTGTGGTCCTTGCAGAGGCACTGGGCCGTGATTTGCACTATTTTGGCCTCGATCATGGTGGGCGTTGATGGTGATGACGATTAGTGGTTTTTGATGGTTCGAGGTTGAGGGGAAGCGGTTATGTTGGTGGAGGGAGAGTGTGGCAGTTTGGGAAAGGTACGAATAAGTTGGATTTGGCCAGAATTATTTGGCATTTAGCGGCGACGCTGAGGGATTCACAAGGTTACCATGAAGTGTTAGTTGTTACAGCGTGACTTGACCGCGTCATACGGGTGCTACCTTCCCCTCCCAACGACCAACGGGCAGGCACCAATTGTGAAGCTCGGTGCCGGACGGCTAAAGCCGCAACGTCATTGCAACCAGAGATCTTGTCGATCGGCACCGAGTGGTGCTGCTGACAGGTCTGCAAACCAACGAAGGCAAGGTGAAGAGAGTAACAAGAATTAAAAAGGCAAAAAAGCTCGCCAACCAGCACCCTTCCTGAGGGTGATGGTTGGTTACGAAAAACTCGGTGGTTTTTTCTTCGGCGGCGGAGGGTCAGACTGAACCGACGAACTCTTTGAGGGCGTTCCTCAGATCCGGTTTGGGCCAGGACAACATCCTGTTGACTGGCCTTCCGCGGGTCCTTGAACCTTTACCACTGCACCAGTCTTCCGGTGCAGCGCCTCCGCCATGATCAATTCCTAAGGCCTATATAGCACCCGCGCTGTAGCCAGCAAAACGTCCCGGTTCGCTGCTGTCGCTAACCACCAACGGCCGTTCCCCCAAGGCAAGAAATACACAACGCTAGTGCCAAGATCTTACTTAACTTGCTGTGCTCCGTAAATCTCACTATATCGTTTCCCAGCTATCAGACACCATTTCCAGCACAATACATTTTCGGCCGACCTGTAGAACCTCCACCTAACGCCGTGAAAACCCGATGCAGATAGTATTCGTATCTTTCCATGCCACCACATCTTCAACTGGCCAATGCCTTTGCTCATACCACACGCTCGTTGTTTCTCCCGACGGTAGTCGGGCTCGCAAACCCGGTATCCTCATCAGTCCCGTCGTCCCTCAGAAGTTTCCTCCTCGCCGCCTGCTCCTCGTCCTCGTCATCGCTCATGAACCCTTCGAGCTCAAACTCTCCCGCATCCCGCAGCTGTCCGTCATCGTTGGTTCGCACGCGACCGTTGGCCGCCGGCTTGGCAAGTCCGGGGGCGTTGGCCGTGCGGTCGTACAGGTAAATGAGCATGTTGACAAACAAGAACAGCAGGAAGGCCAGACTGTAGAGAATAAGGATGTACGCGACATGGTCCATTCCTGACGCCGCCACAAGGGCCATTTGTTCTTCGGTGGCGCCCATGAAGAGGAAACCAGAGGAAAAGAGAAGCTGTAGGGGTCAGTAACAAGTACATCAGATGTGGGTTGAGTGGCGAAACTTACAAAAATGGGAATGTACTGAAAGCTGTGCGACTCCCTGCCGTTCTCCGACAGGCCGGGCTTATCCTGTAGGATGAAGGCAATCTCGATCATGCGGGTCAAGCCAACACCCATGAGGTTGTATCCAAACATCTTATGTGTCATGGCGCTGACAACCATTTCCTGCGGATGTGAAGACATGGCCCAACCCGTGATGAGAATAACAAAACCAGGGATAAAGTTGCGCTTAGGAGAGCCATCTCGGTCCCTGCTCAGCCAGATACCCGCCAACCCCGCGCACCACCACACAACGCCCATGGTTGTGTGTTGCCAGTCGTTCCGGACCCATGCGGTGCCCCATCTATGTTCAGTGAATGTGTTGACGCAGCCCCAGGCGGCAATCACAACGCTATCGAAGAACTCTTGGCTACGGCCTGTACGGCGCAACCAGAGCTGTCCGACCAGCAGCAGGATCGTCAGCAGCACACCGTAGGCCATGAAAGCGCTGCCCATGATGAAATGGGCCAGGCATTGGCCGAGATGGTCGCCCTGGCAAAATCCCAGCGCAGTGATACCACCAAACAACATTTGGGTCCATGAGGCGAGGGGAAATGCCTTGCCGTTCACGTTGTGCAAGAGGCGAATGACGGGGCGGATACGGCCATGGATGCCCTTTTCCAGGTGGAGTTTAAGGTAGGCACCGAGAACGATTTGGCCGGCCATGAGGAAGAAGATGACGTTACCGAATTTCGCGTGGACGTTTTCCGAGGAGAACTGACGGCCGCCGTGGAGGTGGCCGAGGGCGTATCCCAACAGGGCGACGCAGGTGCCGAATATCTGGAGCGGAACGTGCCATCGACTCTTGATTATCTGTGTGGAACGATTATGTCAGCGTACCGTGACCCCTCGACTGTGCGATCCGGTGGTTACTCACGCCGAGGACCATGCCCACGGGGAATAATATCCCGAATGCCAGCATTTGTACGAAAATGTGAGCCCATAGTGTCGCATCCTGCACGGTTGTTCCTGTTAGTCTCATTGTCCCTGCCATCGACCTAACACCCGTAGACATACAATCGGATCCACCGAGACGGTCATGCCGTCGGGGATGTTCTCTTCGCCGTGTTCGTGCCCGTATGCCATTGGAATAAACGCAGCTGCTAACGCTATCTTCGCGGCGGAGGAGGAAAGTCGACCAAGCGCAATGCGCCGCGAAGGCGAGGCGACATCGTCGCGAGCCATGGGGGGCAAAGGCTGGGTTTCGAGGGTGCAAGCAATGCCTGAGAATTTCGAGATGCAGCGAGTCGGAGGGTTTGCAGGCGAAGGGCTCGGTGTCGCAGCGATCGGACGAAGAAAAGGAGGGACAGCACAACCAAATGCCTGCCGTGTAGTGACGGTCGTCGGTAACTTCTAAGGCGACGGTAGGGAAAGAAAGGAGCTGGCGATATAATGCCGTAAATAGGAATGTTGTTCGGCGTGCCCGGGAGTTGATGGACCTACTTTCCAGCATTCATTTGCCAATCGTGACACTTGGCCCTCATCCTTGCTGAGCTCATCGGTACCTAGGTACCAGCCGCGGTTTTTGTGGAGTGCGATTGGGCAAAAGGAGCGGATTGTGGGGCGGGATTTAGTGGTGTCTAGGCAGTCCTTGAGCTCGACGCGTTTTCTACATCTCAGCTCTTTTGTCATGCTTCAACTCGAACTACCGTTTTACCCCTTTCGCAGGTTCTCACAGAAATGGGACTTCGACGTGGGCACCACGACAGGTTGCTGATTACGGCTGACAGCTTCATTTACATATAGGTTCTCAAGTTACGTTTGTGTTCTGGCTTGTCGAGCCCCAGCCTTTGCTCAGCGCCCCTCAAGAATCGCAGCGCGACGCGACGCACTTCCATACATAGCCCTAACCCTAACTCAGTCTCTTTCTCGTCGCCCCTATTCCGCACCCCCTTTTGCCGCCATCGTGACGACAGATTGAGTCTCTGCAAGTCAGAGAGCCGCTATTTTCCCTCGGCGGCCAACTTCATGTCCTGCTCCCATTCCTTCTTCATCTGCTCCGCAAACCCATCGTCCGTCAAGACCTTCCAACCAACCTTGGCCATGCCTCTCCCACACTCGACCGCTCGCTCAAAGGACTCCGGCGTCCCAGCAGCAGCGGCGAATCCCTTGGTATGGTTTGCCTCTCCGTCCTTGGTCCCGATGCCAAACGCACCATGGAACCCAGGACATTCATAACAGACATCCCCCATATCTGTGCTGCCCGCCAAAAAGTCTCGTGGCTCATTGTATGCCACCGTTCCCTCGGGCATAACATTCAGGTATGCCTTGCACAGACTTGAACTAGGCCTCACATCAGCATACGAGTTAAGCGCCTCGGTGCGTATCTCGCAACCCGTCGCCAGCGCGGCGCCTTCAAAGCACTTGAGCACACGCTGCCACAGCCTCTCAGCCCCGGTCCGCGTCTCGCTGCGCACGTAGTACTCGACGCAGCAGTTAGCAGGGGTGACGTTGGGCCGGTCGCCAGCGGTGCGGAACACGCCATGGATGCGCTCGTACGGATAGATCTGCTGGCGTAGCATGCTGATGGCGTTGTACGAAAGGCAGACGGCGTCAAGTGCGTTTACGCCGTCCCACGGCGCAATAGCCGCATGGGACTCACGTCCTGTAAAGTAGACCCGCATCTTGACATTGGCCAGCATCCGCACGTACGAGACGCCGCGAATTGCACCCGACAGCGTGTGACCCGGCCCCGGATGCACCATCAGACTCGCAGCCGCACCTTCGTACGCACCCGCAGCGATCAGCTTGAGCTTGCCGCCTCCGCCTTCTTCGGCAGGGGTTCCGAGCAGGCGGACGCGGCCCGGCAGACCCGATGCCTTGAGGGCGGCAGCAACCCCGAGGAAGGAGGCGAAGGAAGATGAGGCAATGAGATTGTGGCCACAGGCGTGGCCTATGCCAGGAAGGGCGTCGTACTCTGCGTTGTAGATGATGAGGCGACCGCCGGAGCCAACCTCGGTCGAGAAGGCAGTGTCGAGCCCGTATGCCTTTGAAGTGACCTCGAAGCCGAGGGACTGCAGAGCGGCCACAAAGTTGTCGTGGGCCTTGTATTCTTCATAAGCCAACTCGGGGTTTTCGTGGATCAGCTGGTTGATGGCATTGATCTCGCTATTGCGAGCGACGATCTCACCGTCGATGACCTTGACCCAATCTTGCGTCATTGTGTTTTTTTTGGTAACGGAGGGTTCTTGATGCCTAGAGGTTGAGTGCTTGTTGATGGAAATAAGCCCTACTTCAACGGCAATCGCGCCTTTATATAGCCAAGAGACAAGATTATATCTCGGGTTGGGCAACCAGTCGGGCACAAGACGCCAGCGAGGTTGTCTCTCAGCTCCTCGTTTGAGACGACAGTCTGCCACGGCAAGAAAGGCTAAACAAAGCCTCTGTGGAAGTAAAGGCAACGATTGGAATATCAGGACGGCCAATTCACGGCTCGCCAAAGTCAAGCAATAGGGTTGTTCAATTAACGGTTGGTGACGCCACGAGGCTCTCGGGGCCGAGCCATCAACAGGAAACCATACACATCGCCCCGCAACCCCGCGCAGTAGTCCCTGGGCCGCCAAGTTCACCACTGGTGACGCTATGGAACCCGCTTCTGCCCAGTTCTCGCGATCGCTGAAATCGACCAATTGAACGCCAACCGTTACAACAAGAGCTCCGCCACAACAAATTACTCGTTTGAGGGTCCCAGCAAGCAATTTGCCTGCCAGGAGACATCACAAGAATTTCTACATCCAATCCTACACTAAATTCATTCGAAACCACATGTAGCCAGCTCGCTGCTTTTCGAGCTTCCCCACGCATTCAAGACGCCCAAGCACCAATATCAGCCTCCGGACTCCAACCCGTTGCCTGACAGATCTGTCGAACCCTCCCCATGTTGGTCCTAACTCCGTCAGATTGCTCAAGCATAATCATCTCCAGAGCATCACGGAGCCCATGGCTGCTCATCTTCTCTAGAATCCATGTCTGCTTGAACTGGTCTGTCGTTTCTATCCCAGCCCAAAAGAGCGGCCATTGTAGCCTGTCAAGTTGGCCTTCATCGTTCGTTGAGAGGCTCTTTTGTGTGAGAATCAACAGACCCGCAACCATTGCGTCGATATTCTCGCTCCCGCTGAAGAAGCCATGGTTCTCCCCCGCCAGACTACACCTGAAGTGATAGATGCACAAGGCATAGTAATTTGCTGCCGCCCAATCTGAATTCGCCATCAATCGGTCTCTCACCCTTGATGCCGACTCACTCAGCCGAAATACCGAGCTGATGGGATACCTGCGTCGCAATACTTCAAGCCTCTTCTTGATGTCGCGACTTTTCTCTGGATCCAAAGGCAGGGATTCAACTTCTTCATTTATCTCCTGCACCATGGCCCAAGTATGGTGCAGAAGCTCCAATGCGCTGGCGTTCTTGAGGTCGTCGATCAGCTCATCGTCCGGGTACTGGCTAGCCCAGTGCAGCTGTAGGGCGTCCCGAGAGATTTCATATAGGTTGTGGATACCTCGTGATGTTGCTGCTAACAACCGCGCCATACTACCGCCCTCGCCCTGAAAGCATGATTGCGCGTCGATCCAGAACAGCCAGACTGTTAGACGAGCCAAAAGGGCCCTTCTATCCGGAGACCATGCCTGGTTGACCGTCACCAGAGGTGTTTCGTCGCCTTCAGACTCCGTGAGTGAGAGCATGTCATAAAGTCGACGATTGTGGATGTAGTCACACATCAACTTGCTGAGTTCCTTGTATGACATTCGCTCCTTGGCCGGTCGACGTCGTTGATACAAATATAGAAACCAAAAAGAGGCCATGACCTCGACGGGATCTGACTGGGGGCTTGCCATCGTTTCTTCGAGCAGTCTTCGGCCTAGTTTGCGATGCCCTTCGGCATTGCCGAATATCGTGGCCCCATCGCGCCGGCTGATTTCAGTAAAGGTGGCAGCTAAAAGTAGATGTAGAACAGCAGCGCTTTTGGACGCGGTTCTCATAAGAATTGCGTGCGTTGACCAGGCGGGTGTCTTGCTACCGAACCCAAAGCCTGCCTCCTTCTGGTAGTAGCTTAGGGCCTGGTGTTCAGCCTCAGTAAGGGTTACAAGGCTAGGTAAGTTGGTCAGGAGGCCTGTTGACGCCAATTCCATGTCCATCATGGGTGAAGGGCAGGCCCAGGTCAAGGGAGAAAAGGGGCTCATCAGGCTCCCATCCAGAAGCGAGAAAGAGGAAGCAGTCAAAGTCCCACCCTCCCTGACATACCCAAATAAGCCTTGCTCTACTTCCGGGCGGATTTGTCCGACACCTGAAGGCAGTTGCAAATGCGCCTGGGCAGCCACAAAAACATGCATTCCACCAGTAGCTTTGGGCATCAGGGGCTTTGGCGGCCGTTTCCTGGCCTTCTGCTCTTTTCGATCCTTCAAAGGGACACGCTTGCCTCTCCATTGGCATGCAAGAGAGAGACGAACGCAGTGAGAGCAAATGGGCTTCTCCTCCTTGCACTTGACTCGTCGGTCACGGCATGTCAAGCAACCTGAGGTAGATTGGTAAGCTGGGGTTTGCCTATGGTTTGGGAACGTGATCTCATACCGGTACTTGACCTCATCCCTTTCGCAGGCTCCCCGTCCAAGCTTGACAACGACTCCATGTTACGCTCAATCAGTGGTGAGGATGGATATTAGACTAATATGGACAACTTAGCATGTACCCAAAATGAAGCCAAGAGTTCCAGAAAACACATCTGCTAGTTCTTCATCTACGAGACTTGCCCGTTGTCGAGCTTAAGTCTATTATTATCGCCGTTGGCCTGATCCACATTGAGCACTGCGCGAAGGCATTCGCTCAACCTCATAAAGCTGCCAGCTGCGGGGTTACTCGAATCCAGGAACTTAGCCTCGTCTGGAACCTCAACCTTGCCCTATCTCTGGTGCGTCACCTCGTCGGCAATTCTGGCCAATCACATTACACCGTCGTGAAGGTGCACCAACTTGGACCAACGCTATTGAACGTCATGGTTGTTGAGTTGACATACGTGATGTTAATTGGTCAGGAATATCGAGTATCTCGAGCTCATCGGTTTGATATCGACAATGAAGTTTGTAGAAATGCCGACCAGCAACAATTCGAGTAAAACGCACAACTGTTGGGATAGAATACTGGATGCCCGAGAGCTAGCACCGAGTGAAGAGTGGGTTGTTGGGAATTGGAAAGATTGTCCTGGGGAAGGAACTGAGTGAGACACCCTAATTACCGCCTTTCACCGCCCACACTGAAATCCACCTCTCCAGAATTTCCCTGCCAACTTCCTCCTTACGTCACCAAACTTTGATCGACACAGCCAAGTCTTCAGTGAAGCCGGGGGTCGACAACCGCAACCGACCAGCAAGATGGGTACGTGAGAGAGGATCTACTGGAGCCTTTGAGCTTCATCAGTATGCAAGTGGAAGGGATTTGATCGCATGATCAATTCCTCTGCGAGCCTAGGCATTGTGTCTCCTGGTCGCATCGCCCAGCCGAAGGTCGAAACACCTTGCGCTGAGGCTGATGCTTCCGGTCGAGCCCGCCAATTGAGCATACGAAGATCAAGTCGCTGACTTGGATTCCTCCAAAAGGTATCGATCTGAGAAGCCACCACGACCGGTCGACGCACCGCAAGGCTCCAAGGAGGTAAGTGCTCCACCACACCGGCCACTTGGCCCCTACTGACCAGCTCGTCAATTCGCTAGCGACAATGTCTACCTCAAGTTGCTGGTGAAGCTTTACCGCTTCCTGGCCCGCCGTACCGACAGCAGCTTCAACAAGGTCATTCTACGCCGCCTATTCATGAGCCGCATCAACCACCCGCCCGTTTCGCTCTCGCGCATCGTCAAGAACGTCAAGAACGGCAGCGAGAAGAACACAGTCGTTGTTGTTGGCACTGTTACGGACGACAACCGTCTGCTCCAGGTCCCCAAGGTCAATGTGGCCGCCCTGCGCTATACTGCCACGGCCCGCGCCCGCATCGTCGCTGCTGGCGGCAAGGCCTTGACCCTCGATCAGCTCGCGCTCGAGAAGCCGACGGGTGCCAACACGCTCCTCCTCCGTGGCCCCAAGAACTCGCGCGAGGCTGTCAAGTATTTTGGCTTTGGTCCTCACAAGAACAAGAAGCCACACGTGCAGTCCAAGGGCCGCAAGTTTGAGAAGGCCCGTGGTCGCAGACGGTCGCGCGGCTTCAAGGTGTAGAGATGGGGCTCTCTGAAAGACTGGGTTGCTGGTATTATTACGAATGGAGGCACGGCGTTTGGGGAGACAACAGGATTCTCACCCGGACTCGGTTTGCTTTTTAGACGACATAGCAACGTCCATGATGATGAATTGACATGATTGTCCTCTAAACTGCCCTTGGCTGTCTGCCAGAGAACTGGATTCCGTACTTGCGCATGGCTTTGCACCTTGGCAACTAACCCGTGATAAGTCCTGGGGTTGACGTTCCAGTGCCGAACTATCTTGAGTTCGATCGAGAAAACATAGCAAAGCAGGTAACCAATTTGAGTCATGATAAAGCTTTCAGCTAAAGACTAAGAAACCGAGCATAGAAAAATCATGGAGCATCAATTGGGAAGAACACTAAGGACAATTCCAGCCTGGCCATAAAATAATGCAAACAATCTTCGGCCTTTCTGACAACCCAGAGCCCAGCTGTATCCCGGACAAGCACTACCTTACCCACAATGTCCCCGCAGCTCAAGCTCACGATACTTTTGCCGCTCCATCTCACAGCGGTCCCCACAGCCCGGGCAGACATATCCATCCCGGTCAGTGTCCACTCGATGGGCAAGGCATCGGTTGCAGCGCCACCAACCATCATAGATGGCGCCGGGGGCACGGGTCTTCCACCACTGGTCACTGCCAGCCTTCGCGCCGCGACGTGGGAGGTCTTCCTTGTGGAAGTCCCTGAGGTGGTCGCGAAAGTGATCTCGGCGAAAGAAGGGCTGGTTGTAGCGGAGACATTTGCGATAGTCGCAGCTGTAACGACGTTTATTGTCTTTAGATATGTGCACCATCTTGTTATGTCGCTCCAGGTCGGCCGACCGGGCAAAGGCTTTGTGGTCGCATCCTTTGCACTCGAGCAAGTCCTTTTTGGCGGCGGTTGGTGTGGGCTTGGACTGCTGGCCCGGGGTGGACATGTCGAATGGGGCTTCGAATTCCTCGTCGGTAGGCTGGACCTCCCCATATCTGTGATATTCAATATCGATGGTGGAGAACCCCTCGGAGTCGTCCGGTGTCCGCGAGGAGAGCGCCCTGGTAGCCCATCCATAGGTGTAGCCCGAGGAATACACTTCAAGCTCCTGCGCATCATTCCTGCAAGATAGATGACTTGAAATCAGAATATTCAGTTCCAACCCGCATTCTTGGCAACACCTACATGTCATCTCTGTAGTTCTGAGCCGAGCCGAGAGCGTAGCCTTCAAGGTCGCTTCCGTGGTAGTCATGATCGTCAGGATAGTTGTTGGGGGAGATAAGACCCATACCAGGGGTAAATGAGTCTTGACTGCCATCTCGTGGTCCATTGAAGCCGTGAGTTCCAATGCCTGGTGGTATCAGATCCTCATACGTAGCATACTGGTGGTACGGGTCCATGACGAGAAGAATCGAGGATGCAAAACCAGCTTATGGGGCCTTCGTGTTGTGAAGTCGAAGTTGTCAACCGAAGCCCTTTTGATGTGGAAACAAAGCCGGTTGGGCTGCTGGGCTGCTGGGCTGAAAAAGCTCGTGGAAAGGTCTGCACCCTTTTCATAGGAATACATGATCTTCGAGCGTCTGACATGTTCATGCCGAAATCCCCAACATATGATCATCCTCCAACTCGCTAGTTTGAGAACATGTCATTGGAAGACAGGAGAGGTCAGACGCAAATCCTTCAAAGAGTGTGATCAAGTCCGCGAGCGCCATCGACGATATATGCCGTTCCCATTGGATTCGACATTCGAGTTGCCAACTGTCTTTGCATTCGATCTGGCGCTAAACCAATTGAATAGATTCACATCACACACACACTTCCCGCCATGAAGTCACGACTTCCGGATTGAGTATTTGTAAATTCATATCTCGCCCAATGACCGCGGACTCGGTGTTCTCCTCTTGGATGGCGTGGAGCGGGGTCGACCGGTATATGATGGGCTGCCTTTGTTATTGAGGTCAAGATGTTCCGCTGCTTGGTAGCAGCTCTGTTTCTCTTTCAGGGTGATGTAAGCTTCGGCCTCGAATTCTTTGAACAAGATGTGGGCAAAGTTAGTTCCTGTTGTAAAAGGCTTGGCGTGGGTGGTCAATAATGCCCGACGAGTCCAATAATACCTTCTACCTATGGATGCATGTAATGCTCTCGCTCTTGTGTGGCTGCATCTTATATATTTTTCCTTCTTTTCTTTTCGCATTTTTAACAATGGAAAAGGCGTCACATGCCCCCTATATAGTATTATTATTGTATGGCCTGCATGAATCCCCTGACTCGGAGGGCCTCCCGAAGTTTCATCATGTAGCGGCCAATGATGATGAGGCCGCGACGGAACCCTCCGCATCTCACGGCGGCTACTACGGTTGGTTCGCATCGGCCGCGTGCGGGCCGAAAAAGGACGAGATAGATTGAAGGCTCCCAGCTCCAGCGGGGAACCGAGGCCGAGGATACAGTCTATTGCCCAATCGCACACATCGCGCAGTTTTCGCTCGATAGGAGGGTGTCTGTCGGGATTACGAAGCAAGAAGTTGCATGGTGGATGCACCTGACGAGGACTGAGTCCAGGCGCAATCTGGATGGCCTGATAACTCAGGAGTAGGTAATAGCTAAGCAGGAGGAACCAAGGCCCGAAGTGCGATTCGAGCTCGTCAAAATATCCGCGACATGCTCAATGCTCGGGTACTTGCTATTTATTCTGCTTCATTGTGGCGGCGTGCAATTCGCCGAGATTGCAAGACAGGCAGTTGTGTCTCCGGACCCTCGATCGGCCCGCGGCGGCGCAAAAATGTCTCCGGGTCCGGTTGTCATTTGAGGGGGCGTCCGTGAATTGTGTCAGTCACAACGAATGAGCCTCGGCGCGTCGCCCCCCACCCAGCGGCCTAGTGCGGCCCGGTGGCGCATGGCGAGAAAAGACAAGAGATGTTGGCGCAATGAATAGCACGATGGATCATGGATCATGGATCATGGATGGCACAATGGATACTGCTGGATGCGATTACCAATTCTCGACTCCGAACATCCATAATAGTTCCGGCGAGGATCCCATGTGGTCGGAGAAGCGATATAGACCCGGACTTGTTGTTAGCGGGTTTAATGTTGAGCGGAGCTTTTGTTGGCGTCTCTCAGCCCCATCTCGAGCGACAATTATATATGTACTCCCCCTTCGCCTACATTTCTTGTACTGCACCAGTTCACATCGCCAACATCCACACCAAACCCCTGAGAATAACTACGCCATAGGCAGAACCTTAGTAAAACAACGTCCATATCATACCTTGCCTACATCAGCCCTCCACCAAAATGGGCGCAACTACAGACCTTCACATCGCTCAGCCGATAACACTCAAATCCGGCCTCACGCTGCCAAACCGGCTCGTGAAGGCGGCTATGGCCGAGGAGCTGGCCGGGAACGACCTACTCCCCAACGAAACACTCAGCACCCTCTATGGCCGCTGGTCTGAAGGTGGCTGGGGTCTAGTCCTCACAGGTCCGATCCCTCACCTCACCCCTATTCACCCCAACTAACACCCTCCCGCAGGCAACGTCCAGGTCGACCACATGCACCTCGGCTCCTCCAACGGGCTGGCCTTCGACAATACCCTCCCCGCCGCCACCACCCTTGAAGCCTACAAGGCATACGCGACAGCGGCCAAGGGCGGGCCTAATGGCACCACGCCCGTCATCGTGCAGCTCAACCACCCAGGGAGGCAGGCGCCCGGGTTCGCAGGTCGGCGCAGTTTCTTCAGCAAGGCCATTGCGCCATCAGCCCTGCCGATGGACTTGGGGCGCGGTATTCTCGCGCGCGTGCTCAACCGCCTCGTGTTCGGCACACCGCGGGAGATGACGACGGCTGACATCGAAGCGGTGAAAGCACAGTTCGTGCGCGGCGCACGCGTTGTGGCCGATGCTGGGTTTGACGGTGTTGAGATCCATGCCGCGCATGGCTACCTGCTAGCCCAGTTTTTGTCGGCTGAGGGAAATGTGCGAACCGACAAGTACGGCGGTACACCCGAGAACCGGGCGCGGATTGTAGCGGAAATCGTCGAGGCTATCAAGAGTGAGGTTAAGGGAAAGGCAGGGTTCACTGTTGGGGTCAAGCTGAACAGTGTGGACCATCAGTCGGTTGATGACTTGAGGAATTGCATCAAGCAATTGAAGGTGATCACTGACGCTGGGGTGGACTTCCTCGAGATCAGCGGCGGCTCGTACGAGGACCCACAAGTAAGATGCCCCATCCCCTCCTCGGGGCGCGGGAAACGTTTGGGACTCCAATGACTAACGCAAACACAGATGGCCGTCGGCCCTGCTGATCACGAAAAGAAGCAGAGGAGCGACCGGACAGAAGCTCGCGAGGCTTTCTTCCTCGAGTTTGCCAGCTCAATCCGGTCCGAGTTTCCGGGTATCCCTCTTATTGTCACGGGTGGATTCCGTAGCCGTAAGGGTATGGAAGCCGCTGTCGCGGCTGGTGATTGCGACATGATTGGTATTGGGCGGCCGGCGGTGCTCAACCCTCTGCTACCGCAAACAATTGTGTTCAATCCCGAGGTGAAGGAACAAGACGCCACGCTCTACGTGAAGAAGCTCGAGACGCCTTGGATTATTAAGTTTCTGGACGTCAAGGCTATTGGCGCTGGGATCGAAACAGTATGTCTCACCCCTCAAGTCCAGACCTCTCCCACAAGAAGCTAACAACCGTCGGCAGATATGGTATTCGGGGCAGATGAAGGAGGTAACAAAGCCGAGTACGAAGCAAAGCTTAGCGTAAGGATACGCAAGATTGAGAATCGCATGAACAAGTAACCTAGAGCAGCACTATAGATCAACCTTGACCGCGATCATGTTCTTGGACAGAAAGCCTGTGATAAAAAGCCACGCTTCACGCGCACCTTCGGAGTCGCCGGTTTTAGGGCATACTTTTGGATCAATGGCAACTAGGGCGGAGGCGCTTGCACTCCTGATCCTGCTCCCGTCGTCCTCAAATAAAATCCTCTTCTCCCAGCGGATGGGGATGCCAGACTCGCCGGGCTTACCTTTTTCTCCCACAGGACGAGCAAACCAGACGATAACTGACTCTGTGGCTTTTGGATCTCGGTGGGTCTTCCCGAGGTCGATAGCCTTTGTTAGGCCCGGCAGAAGGAAACCGCTATGGTCGATACCCCATCTGCTGGCGAATGGATCAGAGAAGTAGGAGGGATTATCAATGATAGAATCGAAAGCAACCGAGCCAGTCAAGGTGATAGTTTTGTTGGCCGGATCTTGGGAAATCCTGCCAATATGCAGAACACCGCTAGCGCAACTGGTGACTAGGATTTCCGTCGCAGATCTTCCATGTCCCAAGCCATTGTTGTTGTGCACGTCGGGCAGCGCAACGGAGGCGTTGACGCCTTCCGCCGAGTTGTTTGTGACTGAGGGGTTGAACCGTATATGCACCGTGTCAGCCCAGTTGGCTCCATGGTATAGGTCCTCAAGAGCACGCATCAGGCCGTGGCGAGAGTAGTGGTGATCATTGGTGACATAAAACGACGTGGGGCTGCGGGCAAATATGTCGTTCGGCGTCCGGATCAAGGGATGCCACACAGAGCGAATGTGTTTGGCTGCTGATGACCCAATAACGTGGTAAAATACCTCGAGTTTCGAACGTGCCTTTGCAGAATGCGGATCGGGGACGTGGTTTACGGCGAAGATGTAGACAGCTTCTCCATCCGGCCGCTTCGGGTCCGAAATGACATCGATTCCGTGTGTGACAAAGGTTGAGTCAAAATTGTCGAAAACAAGGCGCTGTGACTGCAGTGTCTGTATTCTGGTATTAATCGTGTTTCTCGAGGAAATTGAAGCTGTGATGGGCTTGCCTGGGGGTTGATGACGTGAATCGAGCCTCTGCCCCTCTTCCCGAGCTCGGCATCATCGAAGTTGGCCAAGGGCGGGAACCAACCAAAACGCGTGGAGGGATTGTCCTCGCAGGCGGTGAAGAGAGTTTCGCTTGGAACATGATAATGTAGGTCTTCGCAGTGTGTTGTGTCGGGTATGGTGATTATCTCAACGCCGGAGGTGCTGTTGAGTTTCCACCGCACAACACCCAGGACCAACAGTCGTTGATATGCTAGAGGTCCAATGACGTAGAGAACATACGCGAGCAGCACTGCCACGAGGGAGGCCGCAAGCCTCAGTGAGTTCCCCATGGTTTTCCACTTGATGTTGAGCAACAGCCCGTTGTGAGGAGAGAGAGGAACACGTTGCACGTTACCTCTCATCCAAGTAAGGGGGTAGGCGTGCAGGTCCACTCCGTCGGCGATCGAAATCCATGACGGGGGCGTTGCCCCTCCATTCCTCCTTCCTCATCGCTCATCCACTATCCGTACCACGCAGGAAGTCTTTCCAACACCGACCTACATTACTCAGCTCTAGAAGTTACCAGCAATCGGTGGAAATGAGTGTCGTGCAGCTAAGAGTCGGCAGCACGAGCTAGTCCATGTGATGCATGCGAGTCGCTAGGACCGTGTCAGCGGGCAACATGAAATGGATTGAACAGCAACGGCCTTGGGAGCAGCGAGCGACGGGAGCTCAGGCCTGACCAACTAATAAGGGACCCCCACGTGGGAGGTGGGGTAGAACAGGCCCCGAAATTCAATTTACAGTGCCACCTATCGATCTCATGGCGATTGAAGCATGGATGGAATCTCTACCAACCCCAGGTCACCTAACTTCAACGTCCCTCACTCATCCACCACGGGCAGCAAAGCTGAGTTTCCTTTCGTTGGCTCAGTGCTTTTGAGTTTGCCGGGTCATATCCTATTAGTAGACCACCAGGTTTTTCGAGATTGTTATGGCGGTATAGCAGACAAACAGCAGCACCAGACACATCAGACCTCCGCTGATACTGCGCAATTCTCTAGCTTCACCCGGGCTGGCTTTCGGGGTAAGCCGTACCGCCAGGACAGGCCGCTGCTTGCACAACCTTCTTCCCGCCTGAGCTAAGGCTCTTGAGTTACAGAAGTCATTGAACACAGGAGGTTGACGACATGGCGGCATGAATTCGTGGATGAGGGCCTACGTTTCCCACTTCTCGATATTGATTCTCTGCGTTTGTCAGGGCGTGTAAGCCGGCGCCCTTCTCCACATCCGCACAGATGGGGTAACCATCCCATGCCATGGCTCACGCGAGTTCAGCTATAACGAAGCCATTACATTGCTATTCCAAGCCAATACCTTCTGCTTTAACCCCCAAATCCGGGAGTGTCGACAGATAATCGAGCTAGCTACGCCATCATCAACTAAAACAGGCTTTTTTCTAGCATCATGTCAGTAACCTCAGTATCACCGATAAGGTCTTTAACTTGCAAAAAAACAAAGGATCTTCCTTGCTGCTCAGGCGCGCCTAGCAGCGATGCCGTCGCTTGCTTCTTTGAACATCACGCTTCTCGTTTGTCCAGCTCTCTTTGGGTAGCCACCTATGGATCTGATCATCATGGATTTTGTTGAGCAACTTCGGCGAGTCAGGCCCTGGAGGCGGTGTCGTGTTGTCTCGCCATTTTCGGGCTACATGGTTCGCCTCGATCTCAGCGGAGTCAGCACACTTGATGTGGAGGGATGCATCCGTATTGGTTACCAGACACGCGCCTATCATGTTCTCGCGCCGTGAGAAACAACCTCTCTTCGAGTTGACCCAAATGCACGATTAGGGCACGGGGACTACCCCACCCGCCCCGGAATGACTGGATTGATAGCCGGAAACTCAGCTGCGACTCTTCGGCCCAGGCCGCAATTTCGAGCCACCGAATGTGGTCACACAATCTTTTATCGACGGCTGAGGTGAGCTGCAGCCAATTTGCGTCGTGATACTGCAGCCACCTTGAACTCGACGGTAATTCCGGCATCAAATCGCTCACGGTGCTCGCGAGCGATGCTGACGAGCAACAGGACTTTTGGGAGGCCAAGAAATGCATTGCTTCAGCCCAGCCCTATCGATGTCACCTTACCAATTGGAAATCCGTTACAGCGTGTGTGCTCAACGACCCGCAACGGTGTCAGGTTGCAGTGTCTAGGCCCGAAGCAGACAAGAAGCAGGAGCTGGGCTCAGCCTTGGGGTCCACGGGTGTTTGCCCACACCTTCGCATCGCTAATGCGGTCAACACGCTTGGGTCATGATCTTACTGGTTTAATTGCGCCTACTGACCCGAAGGGTTGCATCGACTCGATTTTGGTATCCTGGAGCCTATTGGTTTGCAGCTATAACTTTGTTACACAGCTTCTCGACATGGCGATGCCTGTATTGCTTGCCCAGACGCCTAGATTATGCCACGGTCGAACCGGCTGGCTAGTGCGGAGCCATCCTTGGGATTCTCAACCGTGGAACACGGCCAATCGCCGTGTCGCCGGTTCGGAATTCATGTCATCAGGCTTCAGGCACCCTGGGGCCTTTAAATAGGGTACCATGGGCCCTGCGACGAGACCCTTTCTTGTTCGGCCCATTTTTACCCAAAGTCCAAGTTGGCTGCAAATATGACTGGCCGTCGCTCCTTTCTCTCGTTGGCGAGCCCCTCCCTACCCGGGAAGGCATTCGCCTTCGTCGACAGCCTCCTACACAAAGTCCTTGATCCCAACTTGCCTTCTCCTCCGGCCTCCGTTGCAGCTGCTAGGCCAGACCAGCAAAGTATTCTAAAGCACCCCTCAGAAAGGGAATTCTTCGCCCAGATTGCGCCCAAGGCTGTCAAGGATGCGCCGCTGCCCTCATTTGACCCGGGCATATTCGATAACGAGTTGATGAAGCTGAAGCTCTACCCAACCATTGACCCCGAGGATCCGCAGCTTGTAAAGGAGCCCGAAGGCAACATTGTGGAGGGTACCTATATGGGCACACAGCTAGCGCTGACACAGGCATATTCTCGGATCGAGCAGACGTAGGTTTTGTTTTACCTTTTTTACCTTTGGCTGGACATTGTGTTCCATTGCAGGGGGCTTTCAAGCGGTGCTGACTCTTGTCGCAGTTTTGCCTCGCTCTTCGATGTCTTGGGTGTTGAGTCGACTTTGCCTCGGCTCATTCCCCTGGAGGAGCAAAAGAAATTGTACCAATATTCGGCCTACCCCAAAAACGCCGATGGAACGCTAGCGAGCTATCCGCCGCACCTCGAAGTCATTCCACAAGACCAAGAGCTCAGCCAGTTCCAAATCTTCAGCAAGATAGGACTGATCGAGACGCAGGTGATCCTGCAGAAGATCATACCCGACGAGGATGGCTTCCTTGGAAAGACAAAAGCGTGGCTCGTTGAAAAGTCTCGAGCTGCAGCTTTTGGCGGTGATCCCGAAAAGGGGCTCAGAATTCAGGACGTAGTGGATTACAACAAGTTCCACCGTAAGTTTGGCACCGATATCTCTAGTGGAGGTAACATCGGCTTGCTGGACGACTGGTATTCCGATCGCCGTTTTGCTGAGCAGTCCTTCACCGGCACAAATCCCACGACCATCGAGAAGGCCTCGCCGACCTGGATCAGCGACTTCTCGAAGGCCGCCAAGGCCGGCGGCTATGACAAATGGGTCAGCGCCCTAGCTAAAGCGGACCCGGCATCGCTTTTCGTCCAAGATGGCAGCTATTTCCGTAGGGCTGTCGGTGAGACCAACCCAGAGGGTGTTCTGCACGCCAAGCAACCCTGGACCGAGGACAACTGGGCTGTCGGTGCTGTGACTTTATTTCAGCTCCACGATGATGGCAAGCTGCACCCGATAGCCATCTGTATTGACCACAAGGGCTCCATGGAGAAGTCGGTCACCATCTTCAACAAGCGCACGTCACCGAGCGACTCAACGAGTGGCGAAAAGGATGATTGGCCTTGGCGATACGCAAAGACCTGTGCGCAGGTGACTGACTGGGTGCGCCACGAATTAACAGTGCATTTGTGCCTATCTCACTTGGTCGAGGAGGCCATCATCGTCGGCGTCAACCGTACGGTCCCGATGACCCATCCGGTCTATAGGCTTCTGTCTCCGCATTGGTATAAGACACTATCGCTCAACGCGGCGGCGCGCGCCACCCTTGTGCCGCAAGTCGTTGTTGATATTGTTGGAATTACTCCCGAGCAATGCTTCAGATTCTTGCACGACGCCTACGACAGATATGATTTTGTGGGAAGTTACGTACCCAACGATCTTCAGCGACGAGGGTTCCCCAGCACGCAAGAAGGCCTAAAGCCCTCACGGTACAAGAACTACGGATACGCGAAGAACGTACTCGCGGTTTGGACGACCCTGCGCGCCTATGTGAAATCGATGCTTGTGCTGGATTTTCCTACCGATGAGAGTGTTGCGAACGATCAATACATCCAAGACTGGGCAAAAGAAGTTCAGGTTTCTGGGCACATGCCATCCTTCCCGGAGATCAAGACGCTTGACGCACTTGTTGACGCAGCTACCATGTGTATCCACATCGCAGCGCCGTATCACAGTGCCGTGAACTACCTACAGAACTTCTACCAAGCATTCGTCGCCTCTAAGCCGCCGTCTCTCTGTTCGCTCTCCCCGGCGACTCTCGAGCAGCTCAAGGCATATAGGGAACCGGATCTGGTGGCGGCTCTTCCCATCAACCGCCAACGCCAGTGGCTCCTGTCTGCTCAGGTCCCTTGGCTACTCAGCTTCAAAGTTGACGACGACCGTAGCTTGCTGAATTACGCAGCAAGCCAGTGGAATGTGTACAAATATAAGACATCGCCTAAAGAGCAAAGCGTTCGCGACAATAGCCAGGCTTTATACACCAGTCTCCAGGCGCTTCAGAAGGTATTTTACTACAACAGCGCGTCGATGGACAAGGGAAGCGTTCCGTACATGGTGCTTGATCCGGGTCTCACGGCAGTTTCTATCCTGATATGAGTCTCGACGTGCGTCTGTTATGAGTTGTGGACGAGATGTGCGGACTACGGCGGGGTTGTGTTATGAGGCGGGATTTGGGGGGAGTGATTGGGCAGGGGTAAAGACCCCTCAGGATACGCAGCTTAGCAAAGCCTTTATCTTTAAGTTTATATGAATGATGAGCCTTTGAACAATTTCTGTTGTGTTATCTTCTTGAAGTTGCCGTCATGAATCAGGGGTAAAATGGGAGGCAGCGAGCTGGCAGCCGCCAGCGGCTGGCCAATTACCCCCACAATCAACGGCCTCCCAACCCCACCAAAAAAGGACAGCACAGAGTCAGTCCCCCAGCTCACCGACAGGAAAATTTATCATAGCGAGCCACAGCATCACTCCTCAAATCACCACCCCCGTAACACGCCAATCCCAAGCCGCCCCGATTCCCACGCAAACCTTCACAACCAGACGCCAAGATGCCGTCAAGAAAGAACCCCAACAAGCCGTCCAAGAACCGACTCGCGGCGCGCGCGGGCGGCATCAAGAAGGAGGCGCAGAGGAAGTCGCTGGCTGGCCAAACAAAGATTACCCCAGGTGATGCGTTACGCGGCCGCCGTGTCGGCCTGATGGCCAACAGTGGAGCTGGTGCACCTCTTAGTGCCAAGAAGCAGAAGAAGGTCGACCAGAGACTCAGGCTTGCACTGAAGCGTAAAATGGAGGCTGAGGGCGAGGTCGAGATGAAGGGTTCGTTTCCTCTGTACGGCGGCGCCGAGTAGACAGAATATTGTCCTAACGTGGATTTGCAGATGCGCCGTCGCCGAAGGTCAAGACTGCTGTCGAGGAGGCTGCGAAGATGGATATCGAGTAAAGAAAGCAACTAGGTCTTGGAGAGCATTTGGAAGCATTGCGTTGTCAGAATATTGGGAATAGGGGCGTGCCTGGAATCGGCATGACAATGGGCAGCGAAAAGATAGAAAAGGCCTTGCACACACTCCCGCCCGGCGGATTCAAGCCCCCGCGGAGGGAATCGAGTACAAGGACCTGGCTCCCCCAGAGACGGTGGTATCTTCAGCCATCGCGGAAGCAAGAGTAGGTGAGCATTCATTGAATTTCACCAGCCATGCTGCTACGATGGGATCTAAGTATGCTAATCTCGTTGGAAAAGTGGTCATGGCAGTACCAACTCGTGGGATACGGAAAAGATACCCAAAATGCAATCGCGGATCTCTAAAACAGCCAAAGTAATCCCAGCATATCAACACACTACCATCATGTCATCTGGGCGAACCGCACGTCAACCCGTTCATCCTAAACCCCAAAGCCTTTTTTAGCGATGACATCCTCCATCTTCTTCCGAATCTCCCAAATATCCCCGCCGTTGTTCCATCTCTTCATGGCGTACTGCACAAACGTCTCGTGTGCCTCCGCGATCTTGTCCTTGCTCGCCCACCCCTTCATCCATGGTACTTCCTTCCACAGCGACGACGGGCCGTCATCGCGAAGCAACGCCGTGTAGGGCTTTTGCTCGCTGACAAATCCGAGCCGGCCTTCGTCCTCGCCTTTGCCGGAGCCTTCGCAGAAAAGGTCGTCGAGAATGATTTCTCGGGTTTGCGCCAGCACGGCTAGCTCGCGGGTCAACGTCGCCTCGACGAAGCGGCTCCAAATATCTAGCGTGATCATGTCACGCCGTGCTGACTGCAGCCGCCGGCGCAGTCGAAGAGCTTCCTTCTCGGCCTCGTGTGGCTCTTCCTCGTCGGCAGTGACAAGTTTCGAGAACTCGTGGTCCAGGTAGTACTCCTTGCCGCCAGACTCGGGGGATGGCGCTACCTTGCTGTCAAGGCTCTCCTTTCCGCCCTCTTCGGTGGATTCCTCCCGCCGGCCGCTATCATTCTCTGTTTCTTTGTCTGCTGAGGAAACACGGCCGAGTTGGCTGCCGTCTGGCTCGGTCTGAGTTTCGTCTGCGCCCAAGTCTCCGAACCCCGGAGCGGTAGCCATGCCCGACCGATGGGGGGCCTGAAAGTGTCTGGCTAGGTCGAATGACCTTAGTCTGTCAAAAAGGGCTTCCTGAGACTTGTTCTTTGCCTCCAGCTTCTCGACCATCTCCTTGGAGACGACAGCGGAGGTTTCCATTTCCTCCGCCTTCACGACGAGCTTCAGAATCCACTCCCACCAATATCCGGTGTCCTGCAAAAACCTCTTGTGCCGGAGAGCTTCCTCTTCGTCGCCAAAGATCTTGACAGCAAGGGCATCGAGCTCGGCTTGCGTGGTGCGGCTGGCCGTCTGCGCATCTTCTGCGGGGACGCCGGCATTATCATCTTCCCGCGCTGGTGTCGACTCCTTGGGCAGCTGGACGCCCGACTCGATGAGAACATCGCTGCGAGTAGCAGTCCAGTCCGAGATTCCGTTGAAGACTGCGCCATCGCCATCGACGCCATATTCGTACGTACAGTCTCCACTACTGCCGTCACCGTTGACCAAGTTATAGTCGTCGTGATCGTCCGAGTCAGAGTCGTCATCTGAGTCGTAACCATACCGGTTGTCCTTTCTACCACTCCAATCCGAATCAGAACCACCGTAGTTAATCTCCGGCTCATCATCGCTCTCGTTCTCATCCTCATACCTTCCGCCACCCCCACCATCAGAGTCGTCCAAATACTCCTCCGAAAAGCTGTACCATCTTCCATGCCCGCCATCATTCCGACCCCAACCTCCCCCAGCTCCAGAGGGAAGCGCGCTCCCGACCCCGCGCAGGAAAGCGCGCGCCATCAACCAGCCCCCCTGCGCCGTCGTCGACGGCCGGTACCGCGCCCCGGCCGGCTGCCCATTGCGCTCCCGCGCCAATCCCCGGCACAGGTACGCCACGCCCGAGGCGTCGAGCGAGGCCGGGGGGTGGCCCCAGCGCTCGCAGAGGTCGGCAAAGTTGCGGAAGGGGCGGAGGTGCCAGGCCGGGCGGCGAAAGGGAGGGGGAGGGGGGACGGTGTTGTTTCTTGGGGAGGTGGACATTTTGGCGGGTGGGTGGTTGGGTTTGTTGCTTGCTGTGATGGTGGGTCTTGTTGAAGATGGCTGCGAGGACTGGCTGTAGGCTCTGGACGTGATGAGCAATTCCGAGATGGTGGGTGAGATGTGGTTAGTGTTGGGTTTGTCTGCGTGGTTTATATAAGAGACGAGTGCCAGATAGCTACAGTGTTCTGGATTGTTCTGATATTCCTGGTCAGAGGCACTCTTTCGGGACCATGCCCTGTGTCTCTTTCAGGGGTGGTCAATGAACTCGAGCCAGACAAAGTCAACAGCAAAGCCGCAGCCTTGCTCTCTTTAGCTTCAGATGTTTGCTATTTTATTTCTTTTTTGAAGGCGATGCCTAATAGGCCTTCTCTTTCAGCACGGGCACAGACCCGGCGAGATGTCATTTTAATTCCCAGCTGCCTCAGCATGCAAGACGATAAATCGCAAAAGCCCAAACTAGCCAAGGCAAGACACGCGTCAAAAGAGACATACGTCTACGCCTGTATCCTCCTACACAACATAGACATGTACATCAAAGGTATTGGCAAGAAAAAGACTCTTCGGGAGGTCAAGTATCACCAATCTCACAGACACCAGGCATACTGCGGCGAACTGAGATAACAGCAGACTGACAAAACCATCTCTTAGATGAGAGATGGCAAAAAGAACATATAACACCAGGGATTCACCGGTCGTCACCGACGAAACTACTAGTCTAGCCCTCACTGGCTTACCTATGGGAGAGCGGACGGGATCCCGAGTTTTCCAGTAGGTATGGTCGTATGAAGGAAGCTGGTCCCGTCTGCACAAACATGCCAGTCAGCCAGCTCGCCTTGGGAGACGGGCGGCCAATTCTTGAGGGCTCAAGGTAATAATGAAAACGGCTAAGCATACCAAACACATCAAATTAAATATTTCAGTAAAGAACCCTAAGTATTGCCGCCGGGTATCCGTTCTCTGCATCCACGCCCGTCCGAAAGAATTATCCTACACAGAATAGGCCCTAGTATGATTTGCTAATGTCAACATATCCAGCAAAAGGGCACTTTCAAGGCTGGACCCCAGCGCACATTGGCTTCCGTGCTAAAGCAACGAGGACGTGAAACATACGCCTGTAAATGACCGAAGCCTTCTTTCCACATTTTAGAGCGAAGATAGAAAAGCGAGAGACGCAGGATAAGCCTGAAATATCCACAATCCTATCACAGCAGCTTTCATGACGATCATCTAGTAAAAGATAACAACTGGCCATCCATCTTACAACACAATCATACCCGCACCGATGCCCATGGCGACGGCGGCGTAAAGACCAACAGCCACATCGCCCAGAGAGAAGAGGTTCTTCATTGGCATCGGAGCAGCAAAGTTCTTGGTGCTTGTGCCTGTAGCGGCAGCACCGGTAGCCGTGGCGGCAATGCTGTTCGCCGCGCTTGCGCTAGCGAGGGCAGCCTTGCACTGATCGTTGGCAGCGGCAGCCTTGGTAACAAGGGCCTGGCCCTTGAAGTCGCAAGCCGTGCTGGCCGAGTTCTGGTTCTTGTAGTAGGCATCAAGCACGTGCCCGAGCTGCTGCGTGGCATTGCACATGGAGTAGGCGCCGTAGACACCGGTCGTGGTATTTCCAGAGATGCCTGAGCAAGCCTTGGGGTCGGCACCGCAGATATAGCCGAAGATGTCGCCGTAGTCCTTGACGCTCAGGCTCTTAGCCGGAACACAGCTCAGGGACTCGAACATGCAGTCGCAGAGGCTCGAGTCGGGCTTAGGGGGGAGGGTACTGCCAAGGACAGCCCAGTCCTCGCCGAGTTCGGGGCAGGCTTGAGGAGAGTTGGTAGGCGTATAGGCAGTCAGGGAAGTGGACGAGGGGGAGACAGAGGCCATGCGAGTCTTGAGGGCATTATAGTCCTTCTGGGTGACGGCAGAGGAGCCCTGGATCTTGACGAGGCCTATGGCATACATTAGCAGGGATGTTGACGGGTAGAATAGGATCGGGCAAAACCTCACCATAGTCGTTCGCCTCCTGGAAGTACATGTAGACGATGCCTCCGGAAATGACGTCCGTCATCTGGTCAGAGTACAGAGCAGTAGTCTCCTGCCAGATACGGCCGGCAGCCCCGTCGGGGATGTTGCACCCATACTCGGCGAAGAAGACGGGGACGGAGTAGTTGCGGAAGAAGTCGACCTGGGTCTTGTAGCCCGATTTCTCGAAAGTGCTGTCACCGCACCACTCGTAGATGTTGTAGCCCCAGTAGTCAATGGCCGCATCCTGATCACCACAGTTGAAGTAATCGGCAATATGGGTGCGGATCTCGGGGTCATCGTTGGCAGCATAGCCAACGCCCATCCACCGGCTGACGTTGTCCTTGATGTATGCCTTGGTGTCACGAACGGCAGCCTTGACGTAAGCCGAAGCGGGCGTGTTGGTGTTGTTGTTGGTGACTTCGTTGCCGGCAAAGAAGCCAATGACGTTGCTGTATTGGCTTAGCTCCTTGACGACGGAGGTGTAGCGCTCATACAGGTCAACATTCCACCGAGGGTCGTCACGGTTGACAGAAAGCGAAGGCTCGCTCAAGTCGCTGATGACGTAGATGCCCGCATCATCCAACAGCTTCATGCACTCAGAGTGGTCAGCAGTCGGGTTGATGGCGTATGTGCGGATGGTGTTGGTGCGCAGGGCCTTGAGAAGGGGCACGTCGCGACGGCAGTTGGCCCCGTTTGCGAGAGGATCGGTGAACTTTCCGCTAGTGGTTTCACCGCCAGCCGCAGCGCTGTCCTGTTGGTAAGCAATACCATTCATGAAGAATTGTGTGCCGTTTTCATAGAAGAACTTGGTGCCCTAGAGCGATAGCGCAGCGTCAGCATTGTCGTAGCAGAACAAGTGGATGTGCGGGCGGCGGAGCATATGTGGAGCGCATAGCAGAGATGAGTCTGCACGCTTCGGCGCGGCGCGTACCTTCATGATGATCGGCGGCAGGGCTGCCGAAGCCTCGCCCAGCAGCAGGGCCGAGACGAGAGATGTCCTTGAGAAGAGCATTTTGATGGATGTCAGAGTGCCGCCGCGTCTTGGAGACGGTGGGTTGGCGAGGCGGATATCACGGTCCGGTCAGTTCGGACAATGCGGCGCCAAAACGAGGGAGAGGCGAGCGGTGTTGTCGTCGCGTGGTGTCCTCGCAGTTTGGGTGAAGGGTGTTGTTTTTTGTTGCGAGACAGCGGAGATGACGTCTGGGGGAAAGCTGCTCAAACAGAATCAGGATAAAAAGCCGGGCAAAAAACCGGTATCTGTTCAACGAGAGTCAGAAGTGGAGGAGGCTGCAGAAAATGACAAAAGATCGAAAACGAGGCGATTGCAGCTCCCTCGGCACACAATTACAACGGGCGGGATAAGCTGGATGTTTGGAAGAAGGGAGCGAATTCAAGGAGGGAGGGTGTTTGGGATAGCTAAAAAAGCAGGAAAGGGCGGCGGTGCCAAGACAGCGTCCCAGGTTGGACGTGTTCCACACCCTCCCCCCCCCCCCCCCTGGCCGATACGCCGACTGGGCCCAAATGGCCCAGGGGAAAAGGTCCAGGGTGTGGACTGCTGCAGGGTCGCACGGCGTCGATTCACCCCCAGAATGGAAACGCCAGTGGTCAGGTCGCTCAATCAGAGTGTGGCACAGCCTCGGTATGCAGGCAAGGTACATGCGGGTCCGCTGCAAATCAGGCCCATTATCAGCGAGTTCTCAGCCAACCGCTGGCCGGTTGCTGGCGAATCGCTTGGGGGATTGCTTGTACCCTCCCGCTTGGTCCGATGTTCCATCATCATCTCGCCTGGCCCTGCTCATGGCGCTGGTTTCTGCACTGTCACGGATTAACATCCACTCGTTCAACGCGGTGCGCTAATTGTTATATATCCAGCCCTGCTTACTCCTGACCGAGCACTGTACTGGAATCTGGGAGTAGGATTCGATTCCAGAATAGGGGCAATTTCCGGGCCCAATAGCCTCGATTTTCACCGGAGCGGTGGACCGTTCCCACCGTTTATTTTGAACGTCTACGGCGAATGCAGCAACAGCATCAGCGTGCGAGTTAGGATGAGAGGCCGATTGAACGTGTCTTTCGGTGCATCTGACTAGCATCTGCCCGGGCGGATTGGAAGGAGATTTCAACACGAAAAGGGGTTAAAGCAGCAAGTTTTCCGTGGCGACATCAAGCAGCACACAGCACACTCGAGCCGCGCGTTCACACCCTCTCGGCCCCGCAACGGGCTTTCCCAATAGTCCAACGGCGGCTGACGGTGAGTTTGTTTGCGGCAGCGTACGGGTGGGACTCGTGCGCGGGGTGCGTGTGCCCACGTATCTGTGGAAGGTCTCCATAGATGTGCAGAGGAGTTGACGGCAGAACATTCCCCCATGTTTCATGACCTGAGATCGACGGGGCGTTTCGGTGGGAAAGCGTTCGCGAATGCTTGGAAAATGCTTGTTGCGTTGACGAGACTTGCCAGGTGGGTTGGTGTCTCGGCAGCGCTCGGCAGATGATGTTGTGAACTTGGCACCTCCACTGGCACCTGGCAGACCATGCACCTCCGCTGCAGCCGATTCGCAGTCGCTTCGCTGCTGATGACAGATGGATGCCATGCACATACTATCCGTACATTTCTGTCGTTCAGATATAAATATACAAATACTCTCTACGATATTTGATGCAAAGCCAGGTGCTGGCCGTTGGTGGGACAGGTCGTTCCCATGGGCCAGCACCGGATTTTTCTTCCGTTTTGACATGAGCAAGAGGCCCCGGGCTTCTGCAGCCTGCAGCGGAACGTTCCAACTGACTCGACATGAAGCAAAGCCCAGGCCCCAGGCTCCAATAAGGGGCCCACACCGATGACGTCCATGCGCCGTCCCCAAGCTTGGCATCCGCTCCCTCTCCCTGCAAACCAAGTCTCCGCATTAGTACATGTCTTCAAAGTTCAAGCTGATGGTGTACAGATATGGAATTCGGGGAAACAAGGCCAAGGCTCTCAGAACGAGTATGATATGCATCAGATACCTCGGTAGGTGCTCAGAAGGAGAACTTGAAAGAAATTTCGTCATCATGTTCCACAATCTTGGAGTCGCTGGGAGCCCAAGTCACTTACCATCCATATCATGGGCCATATCCATGAGTCCCTCTCTCCTCCATGCCGTCACCCCCTTGTGGCGCATTAGTCCGCCATCATCAATATCGCGGATGTCTTGTAGAAAGCAAAGGGAAAAGGCATCAGGGGTTGTTGTTTATCCATCATGTAAGGTACTCGGAACAACTTCACCATTTCTCATCATAGCCCTGGCGTGTCAACGTCGGGGATGGGCAGTGGCTTACAATTCAAGTTCGCGTCGAGACAGCTTGGATTCCCCCCCCCCCCCCCCCCCCCTCTAGAAGGCAACAGACAACAAGTGTTAGCAAACGGTCTCTTTTGACAGTAAAACCGAGACAGTCCAAGGAAGAATGGCATGCCGTCAGATCGATCGAGATATCCATCAGTAATTCAGAGCAAGAAGGAAATCATCATAGCTACGCGACACCAAACCCAGGGAACAGAAAAGACCTACCGCCATGTGTCTACCGTTCGTTCTTTACACCTACCTCATCAGTGACAGCAATGTTGAGACCCCTTTGGTCTTTGGGGGAGCAGATGTTGTGGATCGGCATCAAAAACTTGCCTCGATGCATGAATGCCGCAGAAGACATTCGCGCCTGATCTGGCGTCGCTTTCCAGGCTCACTCTTAGTCTGTCTGTCATGGGCTTGCAAGTTAGCCTGCATGTCCCTTGCCTCGTTGTATGCAGTATATCAAATGGTTTGAAGGACAACGGCGAGTTTCGCGTCAGATTAGACGTTGTTTCTGCAGCGATGCGGGGTGGCATCTGAGATGAGAAATCCCAGTTATTCTTGTGGCCGATGTTTGTACACTGCCGTAGTTTTTGTTAGCCCCATAACAGAAAAGGTTCGTTCGGAGTGTGAATTATTGTGGAGGCTGACCAGAATCAGATCCATGTGAAACGTTGGGAGTCATTGAACCATGAAGAATCTCCCACAAAAATGGTGTCATCACTCTGGAAGGGGGGCCTGGGGGCTTTTGGATGCGGGTGGCTTCCTGCGGGAGTATGGATTTGAACTTGTCTTGCTATGATATCAACCCTGAGAATCACAGGGGACCGGCGGTCGCCATTGATCTTGGTGGGCTAGGCGGGGCCACTCCGGTGTTTGCGCTGTGCCGGTACGGAAACACCAAAGCTTTCGACTGCTGAGTCGTGCTCTAAGGGAAGGTAGTTAGCAGATAGTCCCGGCAAAAGGCTAACCGCCAAAGATCTAAATAGAGGGAATTAGGACTTGGGCTCAGATCACTGCCCGGAACTTCTTCGGGGCATAGGCTTGGTATTGACTTGCTTTGTGTTCCTTCTGATGGCGCCCGCTGCTACTCGCACCTCGAGTTGTGGGGGGAGCCCAGTTGGTGTCGATGTCAGAGCCCAGCACCCAGCGCGTTGAGGGGCATGACGCGATGCGGTGCTGCGGCGGTAACTGCTTGAGGTGTTCTAGGTGAAGTGATTGGGTCGGCTCAGCTCGTGAGCAGCTTGAAATGGAAGAGGGCAAAGCGAAGAAAAAGTCTTCTCAGAACTCGCGCGCTACACGCAGTATTTACTCATCAAAACCAGAGTTTCTCATGTGTGTGCTTGTCATCGTCGGGATGGGGATTGGGAATTAGGAAAGGCAAGGTCCATAGCATACCATGGGACAGGCTTGTGGGTGCTCAAGCTTGCCCAACTTTGATTAGCTCTCGCCATCCGGGTGGATGATGTCGAAGCCAAAGCCCGATGGCCTCGCGCCGAGTAAAGTACTGATCCGACTAGATTTGTTAGCAAACTGAAGGCGGAATAGATTAGAGAACCGGGAATTGTTTTTTCTTTTAAAAGGCCTCAGACAGTTTCTTTCACCACCAAGGCCCCTCTTCCTGCCCGGTTGGAACAACGAAGCGAGGCCTTGTAAGCAGAAGCACGAAGGTATGAAGTCATCATTTGCCTTGGGGATTCCGGGTAGCGTGAAGGAAGGATGGCAGCTTACAGTGATTCCAGAGGATTTCTACGCCAACGAATATCTGCGTGGAAATCGAAGGAAGCAAGTTTGACGGGCGGTTGAACAAGCGAGGGCCTGAAAAACCTGCTTCAGCGTGTGGAGTAGCAAAGTGAATGCCGAAGCAGCCGCGTGTCCAGTGAAGCAGTTTTTTCGGGCCAGGATGATGGTGAAGATGATAATGGTGGTGGTATTGAAGGGCAGTGGTGGTGCTGATGATGATTGGGGGGGTACATGGCGTTGGGCATGGTTGTGTTGCAGGATGGTGGGTGGTGGGATGATGAAGATGACGGCCTCGGGGAAGGTGCCGTCGAACCAACATACCTTGAAGTAGCAGCAGAGCCGCCAGATAGTGATCCCCCGTCTGGGATGCCACCCCGTCTGGGATGCCACCCCGTCTGGGATGCCATCCCGTTGGGACTCGCTGCTTTGAAGACACAGGCGTGACGGTGGCTTTGAAGATGTGTTTTGGGTGGGAGAGGCGATAGCAAGTGAAGAAAGATGAAGCAGCGGGGAAGGTATTCAAAGGAATACATGTCTTTGATTTTTTTGTGGTTTGTAAAAGCGTGGGGGATATGCTGTTGCTGCATGTTTTTGTTTTGGTTCCGAGTGTGATTGTTGACGCCCGGATCCGCTTTCGTTGTGGTGATGTTGGAACGGGGCCGACTTGGTCTGTGCTCTCAACGTCGCCGGCGCCGACCCGCTCGGTCACTACCATCGGCGCTGCTGGGTGGGGTGTGCGGCATACCTAAGCACGGTGAAGCGGACGTGATGATGTGCAAATATGCGGATGGTAGCTACTTGGGTGATCCCCATCTTACCAATGTGCTGAATGGGAGTGTGCTAAAGATGCTTCAAGTTGGTGCTCTGGAGAGAGCTCCGATAGAAGTGAGGCGAGTGCACACTGCAGGTTGAGGACTTAACAAGGCCCTCGAGACTTTTGCTCCATGCCTTCCCCGATCTTACCAGCAAAGCGGACCCTCCCCACGAAGACACGGCACATTCAGTTTCAGAGCGCTGATGAACAGTTTGTCACGGGCGGATCCAAGCTGGCACTTTGGAGTTTGAGTGTAAAAGGCGGGTACCAGCGATGGTAAGGTTCTCCCCAGTAGGCGCTTCTTTCCCATCTAAGTGTGCCAGGGCTTCAAGAGCCGCTGCAAGTACATTGCGTGCTGAGCTTTCTCAAACCAGCGCTTCCTTCCCGCCTAAGTGGCTCGAGTGCCAAGAGCTGAAAGACCAGCCGCTCTACTACAGATATTTGACTTGTTGGACTTGTTTGAAGCACAGGCGACGGGAGCAAGTGAGGGCATGATTTCCTCCAGCTAGCGCTTTTCCTCCAAAGTGCTGAAGGGTTACAATAGCTCTCACTGGCCGGACAAAGACATGTACAGTGAGTGTGAATAAATGAGCTGGTTAGAGTTTTTCCAGTATCTAATTTCTTCAAAGTACCATCATAATATCTAAGAACCTGATATGGCTCGTTTTCAGGGCCTTAAGCTGCATGACTAATGAAAGTAGCTTATAGAGAACAATATGGAAAATAACACTATTAATAAGAGATCTCATTAATAAACCGGCTTTAAGTGCACATGCTACACCTGTCTGGTGCTGCCTATTGCTCTATTGAGATGTTGCTAGTCTTGCTGAGCCTCGAGCGAGAGAAGATTCGGAGCTTTATTCATTACTCCCTACCTCAGGTGCTCTTGATTATTGACTAGGGACCATACAAACGGACATTGGGTCTCCGCCCAGCGACAAAATCAGAAGCTGAGAAGCAGGCTCGATACCATGGCCACATGGATTCGTGTATTTAAACACGGGCTTGTTGTTACAAAGACAGTACCAAGAGCAGGAAGGAGGTTTTTATCTTTACTATCGTTTGATAGCTCAGTGTGATGTCCGATGCTGGGTACGTCGCTCTTGGTAGAGATGTGATCCAGGGCTGGCGCCACAGGATCAGACCCCAAAATCGGCTCAGGGGTCATCAGTAACAGCCCCTGACCGGGTGAGGGTTGCCAAGTTCCTCTGCCCATTGCGGATAGAATCCCATTTACAAATGTTCCTTGCCTTCAAGTTGGTCCAACTCCTCTGTGCCAACTTGAAACCAAAAAAAAACAGTCCGAGATCCGAGTCTCTCGGCATTGCATGGATTGACAGGCGTGTTTGGTGGGCGTGTTGGCTCGGTGGCGTTGCAGCGGCGGTGGGCCTAACGACAGGGGACATGATCCAACACCTGAACATGCGGGTCCCCCAGACCATCCATGCCATCCTTCTGTCAGATACGAACGAACCCCTTTCGATTTGCAAGATTACTCAAGATTCTTGACAGCTGCTGTTCCGGCGCAGTCGTGCCTTTTTTGTGCATTTTCTTTTCTGAGGTTGTGTGCTTGAAAGGTGGCGGCGATTCCAGAGGCCAAGGCCCATTCGCGCATTGGATTGAAGCCGTTGACATTCCACAACTGTGTTGTGATATCGCGGGACCACTCGATTGGATCAAAAAGGTGACTTGGGCCATCAGCATTCCAGAGCCAACATTGACGTCAAGCGAGAACTGGGAGCGAGTTGACCACGCTTGGCCCCTCTTTATCACTAGACTCAACGACGCTAGACAGTAGCTTGAGGGCGATCCGAGATGCTGCGTCCGACCTTGCACCCACATACAAGCAGCAATTGACCACAAACACCACGAGATCCCAATATCAATGCGGCGGGACTCGCTGCGCCAGCCAACTCGGCCACCGCCCATCTTTAACCCAGCCGTGGAGACGTGGCTCGATGGCCTCCCGTTCAGCGCGACCAGGCCCTCGGCCCAGGAGCTAAGGCAATGGAGACTTAAGCGGCGCGAGAGCTCGGGAAAAGGCTTCTTCATCGCCAGCATCATTCTCCGCGCCGTGTCCCTCATCTTCTCCCTCACCGCTACATTCCTGGCCCTTTCCATCGTCGTGCCGGCCGTGTTCCCCGTTGTCGTTGTGCGGCTCGTGCCGGCCCTGGTAGCTGTATGCCGATCTCCCCCAATTTGTTCCGTATGCCCCCCTGCTGATCGAGACTCCATCTAGTGCCCGATTACGGCGACGTGGAACGCTGCCGAATTTATCATCGTGTGCTTCCTCCGGGGAAAGGGGCTGCCGACAAAGGCCCATGCATGGGCTGATGCTCTCCTTTTTCTCGGCGTGGCTGCTTCGACCGGCTTTATTCTCGTAGATGTCATCATCGGTGCCAACAACTCAGGCCATTCCGAAAGTGCAAGGAGGGAAATCGCTTGCGCGTGCTTGTTGATTATCATCATGTATGTGATTGCAAGCCCCCATCTGTGCAGGCACTTACCAAGCGAGAACTTTAGGCTCATCCATTCATTCTTCCTATTCTTCTTCCTCTACAACTACTTCGACAACCGTTGGAAGGAGTCGGCGCCGCTTGTTGTCTCGCCGGCAGGCCTGATCGCTACCGCACATTCCGTCTCGATAGGAGAAACGGAACCGCAGACGTCAGCCGAGCTCTCCACGCTTCAGCAGCTGGTCAGGGTGCAGAGGCCGTCTCAGAAAGTAGCTATGCAAGCCTCTTCGTGCCCATCACACAGAGAAATAGTGATAGGTTAGGGATTAACATCCCAAAGCCCCGAGCCCGCAATAGCGGCGGTGCCGCATTCGCCCACCACCACATCTCCGCTATCTCCACAAAGCACTGTATAGACACAGAACAGAGGCGGGCCTGGCGCGTAAAGAACAGCGGGATGGCACAGCTTGGATTGGTTGGAACTCTGAGAAACATAAAACGACTGAGAGAAGACGTCGGCCATCGAAGACCTAACACTAGAATGTACCCCGGAACAGGGTCGCAGGAAGAGGTAGCTTGTGTGGAGGTCTCTGCGCCCACGCGGATTGTGGCCGCGACGGTGTCAAGCATCTCCACAACAATGGAAGAGCTGCCTTTGAAGAACAGGAGCTTGCGAGGCAAAGGATCGGCCGGCAATGCATCAGTCGAAAGGAAAGGTGAAAGAGGGAGGAGGGAGGATGCCCCGCCAGCAATATCTAAAAGGCTGATGATAATCCGTCAATACAGAGGACACTGCTAACTTACTTGATGCAGATCGTGTTTCGTTTCTGTTGTGTGTCTTTGACGCGGCTCTGAATTGATGTCTTGGCCACTAAATCTGCATGACAAACCCTTCGAACCATTTCCGAACCCCCTGTCATCATGTCTTTGCTATCTCGTCGATCCAGACTATGACCTTCTCTGCGACTTTCTCGCTGTGATCTGCGGGTAAGTTAGTGATGTATTCGGCGGAATAGAAGTGGTCTTCTAGTTCTCGAGGTACAGGACAAGCCATTCGGGAGACGGAAAGGGGTAATCCTTACGAATGCAAAAGGCATGTGGGATTTTGTCCTCATCGATTACCACCGTGGTCCGGCCTTTGGCGTGGTCCTTGCGCCGCTCGATAAACTCGTCACGGCACTCATTCGCGACCCAGTGGTCCTTCTCTCCAAAATAAAAGAAGAACTTGTCGGCCGCCCCCTCCAACCGATCCACGTCAGCAATCTCCCACAAGTCTTCGCTCCACTTCTCCTCGGTGATGTGCTTGAGCTCATCCTTGGCGAGGTGGATAGCTTGCCAGATGCCGTCACGGCTCTTGAGGAAGCGCGTCGTCGCTCCGGCGACATGATGGGGGAATCCCATAACCAGTCGGATGAAGGCTAGAAGTAGGAAGTAGGGCCAGAGGTCAATGAAGAGCTTGGCGATACCATGTGCATAGCTGTCTAGGAAGGGCGTGGTGCGGATTATCTCAAATTTTTGGCCGCTGGCCGACTTGGCCAGATGTGAGACGGTGGGGAAGAGCATGATGCCGGCCTGCAGGTTTACACTCGCGGCGAGAGTCTGGGTGTCATTGGTGCGACCCTTGGCGGCTCTCAGCTCGAGGTGGTGGCGGTGGAAGACCTCGATTGAGATGTCTAGGTAATAGTATCAGTTCTAGGATAGCGCTGACAAAACGAGAGAGTACTTGCAAGCGCCGACTGAGTGCCCCATGATAATGACCTTGTCATATGCCGGTTTGGTTCCGCCCCTGAGGAGGGGAGCTGTGCTCTTTTCGACGAGCCGGTCATAGAAGTGGCAGACCTGTTCCTCCAGAGTGAAGGGGGGTCGGCTGTGAGGTGAGTTACCAAATGGATCATGGTCGCCAACATCAAAGCCAAGAAGGTTCTGGGCGTAGATGTGGAACGAGAAGCGGGATGCAGCGCGGCGCTCAACATCGTTTAGCAGCTCTCTCAGCGTGCCCAAGAAAGCTTTGTAGTAACTAACCAGTCCTGGATTGCCCGGGATAAAAAAAACAAGGCATTTCTGCCGCTTTTCCTCACTGATGGCCGATGGGAACTCCAACGAAGGTACCTTGAGATGCCGGGCTTCTAAAGCGCTCCCTTTCCTTGTTACGCTCGCCATGGATGGATTGCATTTGGCGAGTTCTTGTCCTGGTGGCGGCTGAAAGGGAAAACCTCTTCTGGTCAACTTTGGTGGCCCCCGGCCCTGCGTAGCCGATGACCGCCAGGCAGGTGGCCCGACTTTTGGCGGGCCGCCAACCGCCAAAGTTCCGGCGGTTGCTGGCAAAGCTGCTTTTTGAAGATTTGCATGGATACATTCCAGTCATTTAGACAAGCAATTGCGAAAGGAGGGGGGTTTCGTAAGGTAACCAGTATTTTCTTTACTTCAATTGTCTTTTGAGGCAATGTAGCATAAAGCAGCGGGCTCAAACTGTACGAAGCTGATGTCTTGGCACTAGTGGGCTTTTTGCTCTCTCGGGCTCTCAGACTTCAGGCAAGCTGGTGGAAACCAAAAGCCATCCATGTAAAAAAATACATGATGGAATAAAACAAGGCAAATACCCAGCAACACGCTCGTAATAAAATGCATAAACAAAACAAGAGGGACCATCAATGTCCCGAAGAAATAAAAGCTGGTCGCCATACAAGTCCCTCCAAGTCCAGTTAAGGCGTGGCAGCATCCAAGATATGAAGAGAATCCGTGAAAATATCAAGAGTGTCTTCATACATGCTATGATAGTTCATATCCGTACGAGGCCTCTTGTCCAAGTGCTTTGTCGTATCAAGATGGGTTTCGTGAGAGTGCGATTTGTGTCTCCGACTATTGCCGCGATTCTGGCTGTTCGTTTAGGTTTCGCCGAGTGGGACACGCCTCTCCAAGCTGACTTCCTCACCGTTCGTCGACAAGCGGCGTTTTCGGCCAACCCGAGGCGCGTCTTTGGCTTGGCGGTATGCTGGATGTTCGTTGCATACCTCGTCAAACGAAAACTTAATGGTGCAGTCCGGTGACGAATCACGGCTTGGTATGCCCTCTATAAGGGGTTGGCTATCTGTTTGGTCGTCGAGTATTTGCAGCGCATCATCCTTGTTGCCGTATCCGAAGGGTTGACTTTGAAGACTCAAAAGGGGCTTGGATACAGAAGATTGATTGGCAATACTTTTCCTGGTAATATGTTAGTATGTGTGGCTCCACAAGCCGCCGCTTAAGAGAATGAAGGAGGACCTACACGCTCAACATCAAAGTGATCATCATGACTTGCTCTCGCTCTCGTTCGAGAGCTGTCACCATTCCTTCAATCCCCCCCACCCCTAAGAGCGCCGACGCCTTGATAGCCCATGTGTCCTTTCTCGAAAGCTTTTCCAAGTCGGAATTTAGACGCTCCAGCGTGTGGTGACACCCAGCGAGGGCGCACGAAATGTGCTCGCTGCTCATAGCCTTCTGATTGCTGTCGTTTATTTGCTGTACTTCCTGAATGCAGAAGCGAAAGTTTGCCAAATCCCTTTCGAGCTTGGACACAATCTGTGGTGTATCTCTGAACCGTTTGATGAGATTCCTGACGCTGCGTAATAGAGAGGTGATTGCTGTTACAACCCCGAGAATAGTGACAGGATCCATGGTGATGCCCCTGGCATAAAATCCGTGAGGGAAATATCCGAGTCCTTGATATCGTTCCCAAGGTGAAGGTATGCAGGCAGGTAAAGGACGTAACCGAAGTCAGGACATTCTGCGGCCTTGGGGGTGGTCATGAACTGGTATATACATGCATTTACCGCTGGAGTAGCAGACTAGGAGGTTATCTCACCCATCTGAGAAGGAAGGGAGATGAGTTGGCAACCCAGCCCCAAGAAGTGGCTTCCAAGGTCTGGTGGAGGGCCGTTAGAGCAGGCTACAACTGCACAGGCACAACAAGCCGGGGGGGGGGGGGGGGGGAGTTATTGAAAGTCAACAGAAGGAAAAAGACGCATCATTGAGCAGACTATGGCCAACATTCTTGCAACCCGGGCCGTACCCGTGTTCTCGGACACAGGCCGCATGTTTGGGCGCGTTGGGATGCGCGGTGTCGTGTTGCGCTCATCCTCTCACTGTCCAACATGTCGCCGGCAATCCGATAAAACCGACACGTCAACGTCCCCTGACCGGGAAGTTACCCAGGTAGTGAACCAAGCTGGTGGATTAAGTTGGCTTGACAAGGTGTTGAACAACTTGAAGATCCCCTAAATGTTCAATACCGCAGCCAGGAACCCATGTACCCCATTCATCAGCCTTGCGACTCGGGGACGACATGCGGACTGCCCTGGGAAGTCATGTCGCTTGCCATCCCCACTAGACGTGACGGGGTCTGCAAGACCAATCGAGAGACCAACCCCCGAAGTAGTCGCTATCGGCTACTATCGAGCACAAGAAAGAGGTGCCTAAACTCTGGGCGCGGGTGTTGAGGTAGGCAAACTGGACAGCATCAAAGAATATTCTACCGAGCTGGGATCCGGCTTGGCGTTGAGGTCTCGGAGGCGGGTTGGGTCATTGATCGGATCGCTAATTACCAACCAAATGGTACAGATGGATTCATTGCGAGCCACAGCGCAAAACATGGGACCACAACACGGGGCACCCCTCCCGGCCGCGTTGGCGACAGACGAATCATACCCACAGCAGGATCCCTAGGCTCTAGCGAAGGAATTGGTGAATCTCGATACTTATGCCCTCACAAGAGAACTTGGCAGAATATCTGACATACCTACCTCGCGGACGCGTTCCCCCCGGCTGGCCGCTGCTCTAGGGCTGATTCATCCATTGTCTCACGGCCGGAGCAGTGCCCCTCGCCCACGCACGGTCTTAGCCGCCAAAGAAATTCCATCCATGTGCTCAGAACTCGCACCGATGCGAATTTCGAGCAAAGCCTTGCCGTAAGCGCGCCAACTCCTTGCTAGGGTTGAGGTCGCAACCATGGCCTTGCTCTCCACACCACAGCGGATGTAGGTGGTGCTGGAATTGCCAGTCTTGCGTAGAAGTTCGAGTGGCTAGGACCCCTAGGATACCAGTCTTTACAACCGTAGGCGGATAGGACCAGTCAGCAGTTTGGATGGGACGTGCTTGCTGGAGGCGATCTCAAGTCGCCTGCCTTGCCATTCTCTCCTGTATTCCACTAAGCCAATGGGCCTAGACAAGATTGTTTGATGGGTGGCGGTGATGAGGTGGTAACAGCTAGTGGTCTGGTTCAGGTGGGAGCTAGAGAAAAGCTAGCTAACGCTTTAACTACCAAGACATAAGGATTGTGACCAAGCAATTCTGGCTGGCGTGTGACGTCAATCAGCCCTAGCAAGTGCCAGCCCAACGCCAAAAGGCGGGGCAGGTGGCATGGTGAAGCGCAGTGAAAGCACAGGATAGTGTGCCGAGATTGCAGACAGCGACAAAAAAAAAAAGAAAAGAAAAAGGCGTTAAATATGCTGTGGAAAAAGCGTGTTAAGCCACTTTCTGGACTGGATTTCTGACAAAGGAGGCTCGATAGAAGTAACCAAGTACCCTTCCCGAGATCACTTATCGGTGGATGCCTTGACGCCTGACCCCTCGCCCACACAGGCTGCTATCGGTTATCAGAAATTTTCAAAATCCAAAGCCCCACTAAAGGCGACTTGACTCGACTTCCCCCACCTCTTGATTCAACCCACCAAAGGCGCAGCAAGCCAACACTTTTCGCCCTTTCTCTGGTCATTTGCGTGGTCGAGGACAAAAAGCAACCCGACCTGGCCATTTACACTCATTTTGGATTGCCAGAAAGAAAAAGCACTTGAGTTTTTTTTTTTTACGACAAGACCCGAATCCCGAAGCCCAACATGGCGCCGTCGTCATCCAAGGAAAAGCGCCTGGCGAAGCGCGCTGCCGAGGGCAAGGAGCCCAAGAAGACAGTTGCCTCGCGATCCAAGGCCAACTCCAAGAGTGCCAGCGCTGCCGCATCTGGAGATGAGGCTGAGATCGATGCCTTCGGAAACCCGGTCGTCGCTGATGAGCCCGCCACCTCGGCTGACAAGATGGACGAGGTCAAGCGTCTTGCCGACCAGATGGACAAGCACGGTCTCTCAGACCGTGTCACTACCGGCGTCTTGGCATCGCTCGCTCAAAGCAAGGACGTCAAGGTCACGAGCGTCAGTCTCGTGTTCCACGGAAAGGTGCTGATTGCCGATTCCACTCTCGAGTTGACGTTGGGCCGGAGATACGGCCTGTTGGGCGAGAACGGCTGTGGAAAGAGTACTCTTCTCAAGGCCATCGCCAAGCGTGAATACCCAATTCCCGAGCACGTCGATATCTACCTCCTGAACGAGGGCGCACCCCCGTCCGACCAGGGCGCTTTGGAGTGGGTTGTCAAGGAAGCCGAGAACGAGATGGAGCGTCTCGACAACCTGGCTGAGAAGCTTCTCGAGGATGAGGGTCCCGAGTCGCCGGTTCTGATGGATCTTTATGAGGTAAGTTGCATGTCCGCTCCATTTTGACGGTTTACGATGCTAATCCTTGACGTTTAGCACATGGAGAAGATGGACCCTTCCACGTTCGCTACGCGGGCCTCGCTGATTCTGACTGGTCTTGGCTTCAACAAGGAGACCATCCACAAGAAGACCAAGGATATGTCAGGTGGATGGAGAATGCGTGTCGCTCTTGGCAAGGCTCTCTTCGTCAAGCCAACTCTGCTCCTTCTCGATGACCCTACTGCCCATTTGGATCTCGAGGCATGCGTGTGGCTCGAGGAGTACCTCAAGAAGTGGGACCGCACACTCGTCCTCGTGTCCCACTCTGAGGATTTCCTCAACGGTGTCTGCTCAAGCATGATCGACATGCGCGACAAGAAGCTTATCTACTATGGTGGTAACTACGACTCTTACGTCAAGACCCGGTCCGAGCAGGAGACGAACCAAATGAAGGCATACACCAAGCAACAGGATGAAATCATCCACATCAAGAAGTTCATTGCCAGCGCTGGTACCTACGCCAACTTGGTGAGACAGGCCAAGTCTCGCCAGAAGATTCTGGACAAGATGGAGGCCGACGGCTTCATTCAGCCCGTCACCCAGGACAGAGTCTTCACATTCCGCTTCGCCGACGTTGAGAAGCTGCCGCCCCCGGTCCTGTCTTTTGATGACGTTACCTTCTCGTATTCTGGAAACCCCAAGGATGATCTGTATCGCCATATTGATCTCGGCTTCGATATGGACTCCCGTACTGCCCTTGTGGGCCCCAACGGTGTTGGCAAGTCGACCCTTCTCCGGCTCATGACTGGCAAGATCTCTCCTACCGGTGGATCCGTGTCCAGACATACCCATCTCAAGCTCGGCCTGTACTCCCAGCATTCTGCTGAGCAGCTTGATCTCACCAAGTCGGCACTGGACTTCGTTCGCGACAAGTACAGCCACAAGTCTCAAGACTACCAATACTGGAGACAGCAGCTTGGCCGCTACGGTTTGACTGGCGAGTCCCAGACTTCTCTGATCGGTACCCTTTCTGATGGACAGAAGTCTCGTATCGTTTTTGCCCTGCTTGCTATTGAGTCACCGAACATGTTGCTGCTCGACGAGCCGACGAACGGTCTGGATATCCCGACGATTGACAGCTTGGCGGATGCCATCAACGCGTTCAGCGGTGGTGTTATCGTTGTCAGCCACGACTTCAGGTGAACTCTTGCCTTTTTCTCTGCGTATCAGAATATATATCCCTTGCTGACATGACCTACAGATTGCTCGACAAGATTGCGAAGCAGATTCTCGTCTGCGAGAACAGGAGTATCAAGGCGTGGGACGGCACAATCGCCGACTACAAGAACTACCTGCGGAAGAAGATGTTTGCTGCCGGGTCTGTTTGAAGAGGTTGAGAAAAGTAGGGCATGCAGGACAATTTGCACCCGGGATGTAGAATGATGACATGACTGAGGTTGCATCGCAGCAGCGCGGGTAACAGAGGCCGTTCGGCATATAATGGCCACCAAAGGAGTGTCTGCGACAGCGCATGACGGCCGCAGCGAGAGCGCTGAGATTGGGGCTATGGGGCCTAGAATGCGCAACGCAGTTCCTCGGACTCGTGGATGGGCAGCGAAGCGGCTTCGGGAAAATGGGGATAGACTTGTTTACCTCTTGCTTTTTTTGCGTTCCCTCCATTCCTTAGACGCATCTAGATACTGAGTAATGACAATATCAGGATCTGGGGAATAAATTTGCCACTGTTCACTTTGTTTCATTGTGGGTCTCTTTGTTGCCCGGATGCGAGGGTCGAGACCCCAGGCCCTTCTGGAGAGGCGATACGACCCCGCCTTTACTCGCGCCCAAAATCCTAAACCCGAGCGAGACTGGCAAATTGTGGACCCGGGTGAGGCCATTCCAAGAAACCACCCCAAAGGTGGATTTTGAACATTCTCGGTGTGAACTTATCCCAGAGGATTTAATTTTATCGCCAAATCTATCGCCGGAGCGGGTCTGTAAATTTTTGGCGTCGTCAGGCAACGGTCATTGTAAGGATAATGGTCGAGAACGAGGGGATTGCAGTGTGTGGTGATCCTATTGTGGTTGGTGTGTGGAGGGCGGCACACTGTGTCGCTGCCTGACAAATTTTCCATTTCTTCTTGTAATCGAGAAGTCGCTGTCGCGCGCGCCGGGTTTAGCGCCCTCTCCAATTTATCGCGCCGCTTCGCCCTGATTGGCTGCACGCTCCCTGCCTCACCACGCCCGCCCATTTTCAACAAGCTTGAGCACCTTGTACCCTCCAATGGCTTCCCCACGCATCCGGCTTCACGGATCCCAGCTCCAACAACGCTTCGCCATGGCGTCAATCATATCGAGGCCGCCAACGGCCGTATCTCCATTAGCTGTATCATCTCCACAGCTGTATCATCCCCATTAGCTGCATCTACGTCGGCATCGGCATCTACCATGCCTACTTCGGTAGGATCGAAGCAAGGTGACGATCCCGGCACCGTGCGTTTTACCAGCGTGCAAGATCCATTCAATGTGATAGATCGCACTACAAGGGATTCCCTCACCATCATAAGTACAGCATCACCCTACCATTTCTATATAATATACCAATTATTTATATGTATCTCTTGATCATCTCACCGAAATCGATTGTATACGAGAGGAGGAATAGCGCAAGTTCCGCTTTCGTTATTTCGACACCAAATCCCGGATCCTCATCATCACGATCCCAACTGGCCCTCATGAGTAACTCCATAAATCCTTGAATTTCCAGATGATCCTTAAGGTTCACGATATGAGCTTAGCAAAGAGTTTGATAGATATGGGCAGTACTACACGTTCAGCGCAAGGTTATGCTGGACGAAGGGGTAAAGAGGGTGATTCAAGCGGTGGCCCAAAGCCTGAACGAGCTGGCAAAGGTGCCTGGCCAACACTTGTCATCGAGGCAGGATTCTATTGCGAATAGGTATGCAGCGGTGGTTTTCCATGTCAAACCACGAGGTCAAGATTGTTCTTCTTGCCAAGTTTGACGGTACCATAATCCTTTTGGAGAAGTGGGAGGAAGAGATACCAGTTCGCACTGGAGCTACCACAGCGCGACACTCTCTTCAACACCAAGAGCCTGTGCTCCGGCAAACCATCACCATCACCCGAGATACCACCACCGACCCGATCTCGTACCATGTCACTAGCGGTGCATTGGTACTATCATTCCGGCTTGTCTTCCTTAGAGATCTGGGCCCTGGGGAGGGAGACTTGGCTTTTGGCGTTCAAGAACTGGAGGAGTATGCCGAAAATGTCTGGGCTCAAGTGTAGTTTAAGAATTGGACGAGTACGCGGAAGATGTCTGGGTCGACGTATAGATTCCTTAGAGATCCGGGCCCTGGGTAAATTTACTTGTACCACCCGCTCCTCACTGTCGAGGGCGCTGAAAATGACGACACGTGCCAGCCGGATTCGGCAGCCGCAACAGCGCTTTCTCGCTTTAACCTGTATTTTCTGGCGGTAGTCACCCCACCCAGCCTCTTCTCTCGTGGCTTCTGGGGGTTTTGGTGGGAAAGTAGGGGCAGGCTCCCGGCTGGCAGGCGGGCCCTTCCCCGAAGCGGGCAGACGGGCTCAGGCAGGTCGTGATCATGGACCGCCCCATGGAGAGGCATGTACCGGGCACGTACCAGCTTGCAGCCCCGCGGGTAATTAGCACCAGGGCTGAAAGGGTTCTTCCTGGATGAGCCAGGGAGGGGTGCCGTTAGTGCTGTTAGTGTCTGGGGGGCTCCTCTGCGCTAAGGTAGGCGTGCCTTGCCTTAGCTGCCCTGACGAGGGCGGACCTGGCAGTGGGAATCTGGGGTTTGAGGTTGGAGAAGCATGAACACCAAGGAGTAGTGGGTGGTGATAGTAGTTTTGGCGCACTAACGAGGCCAATTTTTGAGAGGAGATTGGTCGAGCGGTATCGGTCGACATATCCCCCCCTCAATACTTGCCTAGAGTCTATCGTGGATGCCGGCATTCATGAGCTTAGTTGTTGCCAAGAATAGTCAAATACTCAGGGACAAGCGCTTGAGTCCTTGGCTTCTGAAGCCCCCCGGGATGTGGTGTCCCGAGCGCGATTGCGAACCAAATAAGTATGGGACACCTTACACTTTCCAAACCACGAAGGTGAGCGCGCTGGTAAACAGTCGAAGGAGGGGCCCCCCATATCCCTACTCAAAGTCTTGTTATTCCCGTGATCCCATCGCCCTCCGAGAGGGCAGTGGCTTTTGCCTCCAAATTTCCATTCGTGGCGCGCAGAGAAGACACGCAGAGATCTGAGGGGATTTCCGATGTGGGCGTTCTGAGGCACTGGCTCGCTGCGAGACAGCTAACAGGGGCAGGGGGTGGGCGTAGCGGGGGCTGACGTCTTTCGGGAAGTGGTACTAACTTTGCTGGATCGGGGATGGGGATGCGTGTGTGGACTGCTGGATGGATCACCTTCGCGAGAGGTGAGGAGGGTGTCAAAGGGGCATTTTGGGTGGGAAAAGAGTCTGCACACACAACGCAGCAAAGCAGATGTGGCCAAATCGAGCAGAGCGATCCAGCCTGGCAATCACGCCCGTCTAATGGATTTTCCAACCAACACCATCCCTATCACTCTTCTCCTTCGCACCATCACCACTTCACGTTGAGCATCGTCGCCGCCGCCGCGGCCCCAATCCCAAAGGCGCTGCCCATTTTCTTCAGTGATTGCCCATTTCCGACTACCGGTCCACTGTGCCGGTGCAGCGACAACGCGGTGACCAACTTTTTGTCGGACAGCACCACAACCAGCCTTTCGTCCGTCGCGCCATTTCGTCCTAATCCCCGTTGTGATAAAGTCGTCAACACCACCCTACCCCATCGACCCTCTCCCTGGTCTTCGGCGTCTTGTTTTTGGCCTGGTGTTGTGTCGACCGACCTGTCTCGCATTCCCCATCCTACCGTCCCCGGTGTTGGTCCCAACCCGAGCCGCCTCGTTAAACACTGTCGAACCGAGTTGGCCGGCCGTCGCGGGCATCAAGCACACTGCAGTGCATCTAGATTGAATAGTGTCGCCCAGTATCTTATTGGTATTCTTGGCTCTTGGACGTGCGACGTGCAACGCGCTGGCGACTCTCGATGGGGCGCGCATAAGTCCGTAAACCCGCAAAACAAGTTGCCACGGAATTGGCTTCAAGGGAGCAGCAGCATCATGGACAATCACTTCTCGACGGTGCTGCAGCGCCCGCCTCATTTCGACGAGGACGGGAGCAATGGGGCCGCGAGTGAGGATCGAGCTCCGCGGGGAGGGCTGTTACGCGACATCCTAAATCCCGTGAGCTCGGCCCCCCAGGCACCGTCAGCATCAGGACCAGCGCCTCCAAGGGCGCATCCGCCGTCGTTCAGTTTGAGATCACCGACTCAGGCTGACTTCCATCACCCTAACCCCTATTCTGCCTCGACGCCATCTTCCCACACGGGCGGCAGCCAACTCTCTGGCACGCGGTCGATCCTGAACAATCCATTCATGTCGGCAGCCGCGCCGCTACCACCACCACCACCACCACCACCGCTACAAGCGCCGTCGGCCATCGCCTCAGTAGTAGTAGCAGCAGCATCATCATCGACCTCGTCGGTAGCACCGGCAGGTGCAGTTCCAGGCTCGTCAAACCTGCAGCGGCCGCCACGGTCGCCGTTGCACGCGCCCCCCGCCTACTACCCAGCCGATCTTCGAGGTGACCGTGGTGATCGTGATCGTGATCGTGACCGCGAGACGGTACGCGAAAAATCAAGCGTGGCGGGCAGCAGCTTCTACGACCCAACCGCCGACGCGGGGCCCAAGAAAGAGCGTGAGCGGAGGGTTTCTGACACGGGCTCCTGGCGAAACAGCGCGACGCAGGTTTCGACACCAAAGGTAAGCAACAGAGCAGTCCAGAGCAATCGAAGCTTTGGGCACCCCAGCGCCAATTCTCAATTCCCAAGTCTCAAGTCCCAGCTTTATTTTTCCTTTTCACCACCAACACCCCGTCGCCCTCCCTTCACCCTGCCGCACATTGGTTCCCCCCATCACCACCTATTCGCCCATGATTTTGGGTCCGCGCAGGGGGCCACTTCCCACCTCAATGCTTCTAAATTTTTCGTTTCGCGGACAAAACTGCACCTATTGTCCATCCTATTGAAGCACATCTGCCCCCCAAACCCACCTATTGTGCCAGGGCGAGCGACTGACCCAAATTTTCCACGCCACCCAACAGACTCGTGATCCCTACCATCATTCACAATCCTCCACCGAGTTCTACAACGGCAACTACGCATCACCCGCAACATCGAATTTCCCCCCGCGGAGCCCCGTCACCCATCCCTATCCTGCCCCCGCTGCAGGATCCATCAGTCCATCACCCAGACCGCCGAAAATGGCGTCACCAAGTATACGACACGCCCCCATGCCCGGCCCTGGCAAGAACGGCGCGACATCGACTGCATTGCCAGCTTTGGCGCGGACCGAGTCGCCCGCACCCTCATCTAAGCTCGCGGCTGCTGCAGGTGTAAGGTTTCCCTCGACCAAAGATAAGATGATGCTTCATACGCTAACTTTGTTGACTGCCCCCCCACCAGACCCCAAGTCGTGCCGCTGGCGTCATGTCCTTTTCAAATATCCTCTCAAGTGCCGAACCTGTTCCCAAACCTCGACCCACGTCGCCGCTCGGTGATGACACGCTCATCAAAGTCGAGAAGTCAGACCGCCCCGAAAGAATGGACAGAGTGGATAAGGAAAAGAAGCTGCCTCGTCAGGGCAGAAAGTCGCGCGTCTCAGATATCAAGAACGCGGAGTCGACACCTAAGCCCTCGCGTCGCGCCTCCTCGAAACTCGAGACGCCGGCCCCAGCACGGGTGCCCGTGAAGCGGCTGGCAAATGGCCACCCAAAGCAAAAGACGTTTTCCGCTGACAAGGAGAAAAAGATCCAAGAAATCATGGATCAATTCGAGGCCGAAGGTGTCGAAGAGGACGAGTTTGAGGAAGAAATCAAGTCGTGGAAGGAGCGTAGCGCGCGTCGCAAACAAGAAATGAACAACAGAGATCTCTCACAACGCCAGAGCCGCCGAGGCGACTACACACAAGCCGAGGTTGTGAAGCTTAAAGTGCATTCCGATCTTGGAAAGAGGCGTTATGATGATCTGTTCTACGATGAAGCTCTTAATGAGGTTCGGGAGCGCGAATTGTTTGCTGAAAAGGAGCGCAAGAAGGATATGCAGCGCAAGAGACGCCGCGAGAAGTCCATGGCTACCACCATGGAACAGAAAGCTGCCGCCCTCGCCCGAGCATCCGCAGCCCAGGACGAGACCGAGCGACTGAGATACATGCGGGAAGCCGAACGTGCCAACAAGAAGGTACAGCAGACTAAGATGATTCTACAAAAGGGGATCAAGGGCCCTGCGCGCAACCTTGGAGCGATCGAACCTAACCTCGACGGCGGCACGATGACAACCTTCCAAGCCGAGAGTCTAGAGCCCGGAAAGGGTAAGGGCAAGGGCCGAGCTGGCACCCGACTGAAGAAATCCAAGGAGCAGAAGCAGGCAGAGAAGGACTCGGCCGAGGCTGCCCAGGCTGCTCTGGATGCTGGCGAGGAACTGCCCAGTAAAGATGAGACCAGCAAGATCCGCATCAAGCTCAGCAAGGCCAAAGTTCCCAAGGAAGAAGTCGACAAGGACAAGGAGAACAAGGAGCCCAAGGAGCCTAAAGAGAAGGAGAAGGTTGTCGAGGAGCCTAAAGATCCTCTTGAGCTCAAGTTTCAGTCCAAGGGCTTCAATCAGATCTACGACCAGATCTGGCGCGATTTGGCTAGGAAAGACGTCAACAAGGTCTTCAGACTTGCGACCGACTCCTATTCCACCAAGGCGTCCAACCTCAAGAAGACAGCTATTCTCGCGTCCAAGGAAGCCAAGAGATGGCAGCTTCGCACAAACAAAGGCACGAAAGATCTCCAGGCTCGTGCCAAGCGCGTCATGCGTGACATGATGGGCTTTTGGAAACGCAATGAACGTGAAGAGCGCGATTTGCGGAAGGCCGCCGAGAAGCAGGAGCTCGAAAATGCCCGCAGAGAGGAGGCCGATCGTGAAGCCGCCCGCCAGAAGAGAAAGCTCAACTTCCTCATCTCACAAACAGAACTGTACTCTCACTTCATCGGCAAGAAGATCAAGACGAACGAGGTTGAGCGAAGCACAGACCATCCTGACGAAATCAAGCATGACAGCGACAAGATCCCGGATGTTTCGCTCGATGTGGACGAGCCTACCGGACCTGTTGGCGCCAAGGTCACCAACTTCGAGAACCTGGACTTCGACGCTGATGACGAGTCAACACTTCGTGCCGCAGCTATGGCAAATGCTCAAAATGCCATTGCCGAAGCCCAGAGGAAGGCGAGAGAGTTCAACAAGGGGCAAGATGATATGGACGAAGATGGCGAGATGAATTTCCAGAACCCAACCGGAATGGGCGATGTTGAGATTGAGCAGCCGAAATTGCTGAACTGCCAGCTGAAAGAGTATCAGCTCAAGGGTCTCAACTGGCTTGTCAACTTATACGAGCAGGGCATCAACGGTATTCTTGCCGACGAGATGGGCCTCGGCAAAACTGTTCAGTCAATCTCGGTCATGGCCTACTTAGCGGAAAAGTACGATATTTGGGGGCCTTTCCTTGTTGTCGCTCCCGCCTCGACGCTGCACAACTGGCAGCAGGAGATAGCGAAATTCGTTCCGCAGTTCAAGGTGCTACCCTACTGGGGCACTGCTGGTGACCGCAAGGTTCTCCGGAAGTTTTGGGATCGCAAGCACACCACCTACAAGAAGGACGCCGCGTTTCACGTCATGATCACCTCTTACCAACTTGTCGTCTCCGATGTTGCCTACTTCCAGAAAATGAAGTGGCAGTACATGATTCTCGATGAGGCACAGGCCATCAAGAGTTCCCAAAGTTCGCGTTGGAAGTGCCTGCTGGGTTTCCACTGCCGAAACCGACTGCTTCTGACCGGTACTCCCATCCAGAACAACATGCAAGAACTCTGGGCGCTTTTGCATTTCATCATGCCGTCTCTATTCGATTCTCACGATGAATTCAGCGAATGGTTTTCCAAGGACATCGAATCGCACGCGCAGAGCAACACGAAGCTCAATGAGGACCAGCTCAAGCGCCTGCACATGATCTTGAAACCATTCATGCTCCGTCGTGTCAAGAAGCATGTCCAGAAGGAACTCGGCGACAAGATCGAGCTCGATGTGTTCTGCGACCTCACATATCGCCAGCGAGCAATGTACGCGAATCTCCGCAACCAGATCAGTATCATGGATCTCATCGAGAAGGCCACGCTCGGCGACGATGATTCTGCTAGTCTCATGAATCTCGTCATGCAGTTTCGGAAGGTCTGCAACCATCCTGATCTATTCGAGCGTGCTGACACGACTTCGCCATACTCCTCTGGATACTTTGCCGAGACTGCCTCCTTCATCCGCGAAGGCGTGAATGTCTCTGTCGGCTATTCTTCTCGCAGCTTGATCCAGTATGAACTGCCCAAGCTCATTTGGCGGGATGGCGGCAGGTTGTACAAGTCGGGTCCTGACAATCCCACTGCTGGGTTCCGAAATAAATATCTGGATCACATGTTGAACATTTGGACACCGGACAATGTTCGTGATAGCTCGGCGGGAGCCGGTAACTTCTCGTGGCTCCGGTTTGCAGACAACAGTCCGCAAGAAGTATTCCAGGCAAGCCACAAGGATATCTTCACCCGTGCTGTGGACCTTGCTGCTAAGAAGAAGCGGCTTGGTGGCATGAATATTGTCTACAGCGATCCTGAAGACAAGAATTGGACGCCTTCGCATGCTTTGTTCCAGATCGGAGAGCGGGAGAGTCATGTGGCCCTAGCCGGTGTCACTCAGCAGGGGCTTCTCGGCAGCCTCATGAACATTGCGCGCTCCACGTACGACACCCTTGGTCTCGGTCGTCTTGAGCAGGCCGCCACCCGGCGTGCCACAGCTCCACCTATTGAGGTTGTTTGCGATAGTCGCGCATCTGTCATTGAGCGTGAAACTATCATGTTCAACGCCCCTATTCGCAAGGCTCTTTACGGACCTACCGTTCTGCAGGAGAGGGCTCTGGTAACCCAGAAGGTGCCACTCGCACAATTCCCTCTTCCGCCGCTGCTGCCGGCTCCAGACAACGAGAAGAGGCGTTTCACCAACATTACTGTGCCTTCCATGCGCAGATTTGTTACCGACTCTGGTAAACTTGCGAAGCTCGATGAGCTTTTGCGGAATCTGAAAGAAGGTGGCCACCGTGTGCTGCTTTACTTCCAGATGACGCGCATGATCGACTTGATGGAGGAGTACCTCACGTATCGCAACTATAAGTACTGCCGCCTTGACGGCTCAACCAAGTTGGAGGATAGACGAGATACTGTGGCGGACTTCCAGACCCGACCAGAGATTTTCATTTTCCTTCTATCGACCCGTGCCGGTGGTCTTGGTATCAATTTGACAAGTGCGGACACTGTCATCTTCTACGATTCGGACTGGAACCCGACGATCGATTCGCAAGCCATGGATCGTGCTCATCGTCTCGGCCAGACCCGACAAGTTACTGTCTACCGTCTCATCACGCGCGGCACAATCGAGGAACGTATCCGGAAGCGAGCCATGCAGAAGGAAGAGGTCCAACGTGTTGTTATCACTGGCGGCTCGTCGGGTGGCGCCGGTGGCGTGGACTTCTCCGGACGTAGGGCCCCCGAGAACCGCAACCGTGATATCGCTATGTGGCTGGCAGACGACGAACAGGCAGAGCTCATTGAACGGCGCGAGAAGGAGCTTCTTGAGAGCGGCGAGTTTGACAAGCTGCAGAAAAAGAAGGGCGGCAAGCGGAAGCGCGGAGCTGATGGGGGGGCTGTTAGCTTGGACGAAATGTATCACGAGGGTGAGTCATTCCCTAGTCTTGGGCCAGAGGACTTTAGGCTGAGTCAAATACCTGCAGGTGAGGGTAACTTTGATGACAACAAAGGCTCTGGCGCTGCTACGCCGACTGTCAATGAGCCGGCAGACGCGCGCGGCGGCAAGCGCAAGAAGGGTGGAAGCAAGAAGGCCAAGACCACGAAGCAGCGTTTGGCCATCGCCGATGGCGAAGTGTAGTCGCTGTCAACCCATGGCGCCGAAGAGGAATCAAAAGAGATGCATCTTCAGATCTTGGCCGGCCAACTTTCATATCGCCACACTTCCCGACGTTGATCTACGACATCGACAGCGGCAATATTGCTGTCCTCTTTACATCAGGTGTTATGAAGACGGTAGGATGATGATGTATTGTAGGAATATGAGAGTCCATTTGCATATGGCTTATCACGGGAGCGGAACAAAATATGTGCGCCTGCTTTTCATGGGCATTCGGAATGGTGTTCGGGGAATAACGAGCTGGGCAAGCAACGTCGAGCACGGCTATACTGGTTCTTTTTTTTTTTTTTTCCTTTTCCTATTCTACTTTTCTAGAGTTGTTATTGTGGGCTGGTTTGCGTTTACTTCCTCCGGGGAGATGGAGGATGGAGATGAGTACGTCGCCACGACATATTATCCTGAGGGCGATGGCCTTGAGCTAGGCTAGAATTAGAGCGAGAACTACAGAAAGAGGGCATCGCAACATACAACATACGGCCGGGGGATAATCAGACTTGTTGATGGCATTTGCTTTCTTTGTTGGGTGTCTCGTCGTGGTTCGCATTGCTGTCTGCTAGGAGGGTGGTGATGATGCGTCTAGAGAATGGGAATGTCGAGTTAGAGTGCTCGGTGTCTCGTTTCCCTACAAAAACGGAGCGCAGGTATCATACCGATCTCTCTAGATGGGTGGTGTGTACATTAGCAGGCTAATAAGATGAAAGAGATAGACAAAACCACCGCATTTACTCTTGGATTACTATTGACTGTGTATCAGGGCTTAGTACGCGTGGCACCAAGGCTCGGGATAATCCTAGTCGTTCAAGAGGCAATCAATTCTGCTTCTACTCGCCCATCTCTACTCGTAAATGATACAAACAGGCCTCCCAGTAAGGCGAAGGTGATGGCCATGTCCTCCTCTTCAACCACCCCAATGCCGCCAGTAACACCATGACACGATGACATCACCACATTAGCGGTAAAGAAAAAGATACGACTACTCCCTTCGCCCGAGGGAGCGAAATTCTTCGGTACTAGCATCCAAGCCCCCTCCCAAGTGAAGCTTACTTCGGGGCAAAGAACTCTTTCTCGCGGGGAGATTCGGGAGTGAAAAATACCCCAGGCTGCGTCCTTCAGTCGCGTAGTCATTGCGCAGCGGCTTGCGCTACGCCCGCTGGCTCTCAAATCCTCGGGTTACTCCTCTGTCACTGGCATACCCCTCAGAGCCCGCCCCGGATACGCTGCCCCCAACCTCTCCCCACAAGACCTGCTCCTGCGCCTGGTTGCCGGCGATCCCATTGCCAGTCGGGGCCGGTTCAATTGTGCCCACATTGCCCGTATCGGGCGCCACCTAGTAGCCCGCACCGTCCAGCTTGGAGTCGCCCTCGCCGCCCTTGACGTCCACCTGGATCCCGTTCTTCTTGTTGCCGTTGTACCGCCGCAGCTCGAGGCCGTCGGCGCCGGCGATGCCCTGCAGCACGCCGTACAGCCAGCGTACAGCGATGAAGGAGGTGACTGCCCACGCCCACGCCAAGATGCCAATGCCCCCCGTGATGAAGAGGGTTGGCACAAGGATGGCGAGGGAGACGCCCAGCCAGAACAGTGTGAAAAGTAGGGCGGCACCGAAGGCGAAGAGGAAGGCCGAGGCGACGAAGGACGCGAATAGGAGGAGAGGGACGAGGGAGAAGGTAAGTTGGGCGAGGAGGAAGGCCTAGTTGTGCAGTAATGTTAGTGTATGGTATGGCTAAGTAAGGTACACCAACTTGGGATAGGAGGAAAAGGGAAGGGCGTATCGGGGACGTACAAAGAGGATGGGTCGGGCGGCAGCAAAGTCGGTAGTCTGTGTGAAGGCTTTCTGGCGCGACTCGGGGGTGACGACGCGGTCGACCTGACGTTGCGTGAAGCCGATCAGACCGGCCGCTGCGTTGGACACGACCATGGCCGGGTGGGCGAGTACGGCAGCCGTCTTCTAGGCGAGCATGAGGGTACGATGGGACAATCTGACGGCACGTAGGAGGCAATGTAAGTGTGCGAGTTCGAGTGGGAGCTCCACGGTTGCGACTGTTGAGCTTGGGTCAATCGACGACTAGCAATCGTAGTCGTTGGATTGGGCTGCTAGGTAGGCTGTTAGACAATACTATGTCAGAACAATTGGCGGTCCTTGAAGTACTAGGACATGGATGAATGAGCGCTAGCTGAGAAAAAGTGCGACAACGAGTACTGTAATCGAGCTGGCTTGAGAATGGAACTATCTCGCCGTGACGATTGCTTGCAGCCAAACGAGGCTAGTGGGGGAGCTGCCATGACGTTGCCTTGAGTTGAAGCTTGGGCCATCTCGTTATCTGCGCTGAGAGCAGTCGCGCTATGGAGGCCCATGTTCGCGGTTGCTCTACGCTGGGCATATCCCTCATTTTTCCGTCCAACCCACACCCACATACAGCTGCAAGTGATTCGCCTTGGCAATGTCAGATTTCAGTAGCGCGACTATGTGCTCATCATTTCTATGCCCCTAGCTGCCCTCATCTCGTCTTTCCATCAACATAGCCGAGGTACCCGAGTCATTGCATCACACGGATACTCGTGTCCTTCATCGACCCTGGCCTTGCTACAACCAACCGTTTCTCATTATTCCGCGCGCTGGCCAGCAGTAGGTGATCAGCCTTTACTGTGTTTCCCTTGCGTCGTGAAGTTGGGTGGCTGATGCCTACTGCACGACGGGAAGGGACGTTGGTGGACCGTGTATGGCCAGCGGCTGGCCACTCCCGACTCAAGGCGCCACACCCACACCCACCCTTGACGCCTGAGATGGAGAGTAGAGGGTCAGGTGGCGGCTTAGATGTTTGCCCCGACATCAACGTTAAATTTAGCCCCCGCCATCTTCGACACCCCCCAAGCGTGGAGCGCTTGTTTCATGCTGTCGTATGTCAACCGTGACGCCTCAGACTCGGCGGCTGTCGGTGACGCGTTTGACAGACAGCAACCCACCATTTAGGAGATCCGATATCCATACCACTGTCTCATGTAGCATATTCGCCAGGCGAAGGGTCCTTCACCGAGCCAGTCCCAGTCAGCTCCGCCGAGACCCTCATCTTCGGGGCATACCGCAGCCGGCGTTACCAGTGTAACTGAGGTTGTCACGAGTGCCTCCTCTCAATACTAGCGGCTTTAAACACCCATCCCTTTAGCGATGACAAGACTCCCGAGTGACAGTTGATGATTAACTACTCATCTGAGAGAGGAAATCCCATCTCTAGCCTCGATGGGCAGCACTTGACATCTCAGGTCTGATAAGAACATGCAGACACTGAAGATTGTAAGGCCGCCGCATAGGATTTCGACAGCGCAGAGTCATTAAGTCATCAAACTCGGGAAGCAGTCTGCGGCCCGCGCCTCGTCGTCTTCAGGGTGGCAGTACGTGGGCGCCTGGGGATAGTCACCCACCACGGCTTCGGGAGTACTACGTCTTTGGCATTCGGATCACGGGGCTAGTCAGCCGCAGGGTCTTGGAAGTGAATCTACACCCTATTGGCGTATCTGCCTCCCACTGCCTCACTTGCCAAGATCATCTTGTCGGGAACAGACGACTGATGCCCAGCACAACGTCGAGTTTTGAAGGAAACATAAATTCCGGGCCAACATGCCTCTCTCAAACAGCTAGCATGGCTGGCCTCTTGACTACCCATTGTCGAGATCAGTTGGCCGCAAATCACTTGTTTCTCATGATGCGTATAATAACTCTCGCTTGTTTCTTGTTGAGTCTAAACGTCGGCAGCTACGCCCATGTGGTGCGCCGCCAAGATAGCCCAACCGTCTCCCCCATGCCGGCCAGCACCTCGACGAATGTTGAGCCTTGCGCGATAGCCAGCAGTTTGTCCCTGCCCTCCGGAACCGCCTCCCCTCTGCTTCCCATTCCTCCCTCCAAAGCCCTGGCTTGCCTAAAGTCCGTTCCCGTTGACGTCGAGAATGATGCCGCTCTCATCGAGTACCTTATCCCTTACGTGTTGTTCCAGAGCTCTCTTGGCGACTTAACCGAACCACCGAGCGGTTACCTTCTTCCTGGATTTGATATCCTTGGCGGGCTGGAGGAGATCAAGTCCAAGTTGTTCAGCGGCGGATATTCCAATCAGTGGGAGTTTGCACAGGACTTGTACTCAATCTTCACAGAAGCCTCCGACGGACATTTTAATTACAAGCCATCCCTCTTGACAGTATTTAGGTTCCGCATACCGCGAAATGTCATTTCGATCTCATCAGATGGTATCTCGCCACCTAAGATATACGACCTCGATGACGTCCTCTTTGGGCCTAGACAAGGATACCAATACTCGGATATTATCAGCATCGACAATGTGCCTATTGAGGAGTACTTGGTATCCCTTGCAAAAGCAAGATCGCAAGACCCCGACGCGAAGTACAACTCGCTGTTTGTATCAGCTCCCTTTGATACATCATCTTCCTTTGGCCAAGAGTTCAGAAGGCTTCATGACTCTCTACCTGATGAAAGTGTATGGAGGTTCTCCAATGGAACGGTGAGATACCATCGCGCGCCATGGTACCAATATATTGATGCTAATAGTCCCGCTTGAGTGCAGACCCGTACCATTCTAAACGTTGCCGTGTTTGGTCAATTGCCACCCGACATCATTGACGGCGACGACCTCCATGCTGCCTTTGAACTGCCTCCTCCAGAGACAACATCTCCATCTTCAGTTCAGAAACCATCAGCAACCTCGACACAATTGCCACCTCCCAATCCAACTGTTGCTGGTTATCCGTGGCCTGTGGAGAAGCATTTTGACGACAACGTATCTGGCTATTTTCTCAATGGCTCATACACCGACACGTGTGTGATGGCAGTGTTGTCATTTTCTCCCCCGGAACAAGAGAGAGGAAATGGACTCATTGAGTTTCGACGTGTTGTCCGCGACACTATTGACGCATGCAAAAAAGCCAACCGTACCAAGCTCATCATCGACTTGTCAGCCAACCCGGGCGGGCACCTCCTGCCAGCTTTTGAGCTGTACCGGAGCCTCTTTCCCACAACCGACATATGGGACGGCAGCCGCATCCGTGCGTTTGACACATTTGACTTCATTGGCCAAATGCTGTGGGACATCCCTGACGGAAGACGCTTCTTCATTGACAATACCGTTGACAAAGACCACAAATCCTTTGCGAGTTGGTCCGATGTCTATGGTCCCGTCACATTCCCACACGATAGCCTCACCAGCCTTTTGCGCAAGAATTTCAGCGCCCCAGAGCACGACGGCTTCCTGGTCACGGGCTTCAATACATCCGAGCCGGCCCGGAAGCAGCCCTTTGCTGCAAAAGACATCGTCATCGTCACCGACGGCTTCTGCCACTCAACATGTCCCACCTTGCTTGGGCTCCTGACACGTGAGCACAGCATCCGCACCATCGCCCTCGGCGGCCGCCCGCTCGACGCCCCCATGCAAGCCATGGGGGGTGTCAAGGGCGCCCAGTCGCTCAACTTCCACGACCTATACAACTTCATCGACGCCGCAGTAAAAGAAAACAACAACAACATCCCCTCCGTCCTCGCCCAGTCCGGCCTCTTCCCCTCCCTGCACCCCGCCCCCTCCTCCCCTTCATCCACACCCCGACGTCGGGCGGCGGCATCAACTACCGCAACGCGTACGCCCGCACCGGCCCCGACAAGGACACGCCGCTGCAGTTCGTCTACGAAGCCGCCAACTGCAAGCTCTTCTACACCGCCAAGACGATCCTCAACATCACCGCCACCTGGGAAGCCGCCGCTGACATCGCCTGGCGCGGCGCCAAGTGCGTCCCCGGCAGCACCGTCAACAAGGACGGCACCATTGGCGACGTGTCCCCCAACTCGACCGCGACAAGGTCAAGAGCCGCGCGCCCGTGTACGACGGCCCCGGGTCGCTAATATACAACGGGACAGGGGGCTTCGGGACGGGGAAGGGTGTGCGGGCATCTGCTGTTGTAGCTGCGGGCGGGAGCGTGGAGAGGGCGGCTGTGGTTAGGGGGCCGGAGGAGACGGAGAGGAAGCAGAGATTGCTTCAATGGATGCCGGAGCCGGAGCCGGAGCCGGAGCGGGAGCCGAGGTGGGCGGGTCTTGGTCGCTGAGCCGCAAGACATTGCGTGGAGGGCACGCTCGCATCATTTCGCCAGGTGTTGAGGGGACAAACACATCGTTCTTCGCTTCGGTGTCTCCCAGCAGGCATGTTTTCAGGCTCATCGGCTTGCCACTCGCTCTTCATATTTCTGTTCTTCACATGGGGGAAATAGCCATTCATTAAATAGCCTTGGATACATTCCGCTATTATCATGATACCTACTTGCTCACAGTACTTGAGGACGTAGAACATCCCGGAAGTTTGCACAAGTTGCCATTACAAATCGGCTTCCTCGATCAATCTATACCGAGATGTCGACATTGCCAAGAGACCCAGCGTTGATAGCAACAATGGATGGCAAGTCGAGGATGAGTTCCAAACAACATAGATGGGCCACAGACCAGTAAAACCAGAGATGCTTTTGCCAACGGCTGTCTAACAATAATACTCCAAACCAGTCAACAGCAGTCCGGCATTGGAGGCGAGCCACCGTTGAGGAAGCAAAACACTTTAGTTACATGCATTGTTACCCTCGGGTGATAGACAACACTATTATACTATTCACTAGGCGAAACTAAAGGTATTAACGACAAGGGCGGCATTCATCGCCCAACCCACGACAACGACCTACTTCTACAAAGTCACTCTCCAGGGTGATCACGAATTGGAAAAGGGGCAGTGATTCAGACCCAACTCCTCCGGTTTGGACTTGGCCCCACAGTACAACAGCCCATTGATACTCCAGATCCCGCTACCTATTGCACATGAGGTTAGCTATTCGCCTTCTTCCCTAGAGGAAAAGTAGCTTACCGATCTCTATCTCCGAGACATTGGGCCGAGAATCTTCTTGCCAGCAAGTACACTTGATCTTGTAGTTGGTCTCGTCATAGCTGCAGTCTGTGCAGCTGTCTATCCACTTGCCGGCGTTGTCATGAACCGGGACAAGCTCACCATCCTTGTTTGACAAGCAGTTGCGGATCTCCAACTTCGAGCAGCGCTAGTGCCAGTTTTGAGGGTTCGAGGTCCGACATGCCGCTTGAACAAATGCGCGCTTGCCTGGTGCTTTTTCGTCGTTAGTATCAAGCTCAACCTTGATAACTAGAGCAAGTCAGTATGGAAATATGCTAGAGGACCTGAAAAGAGTAGGCATGGGACTCAGACTAGGTGACTTACAGTTGCAGGACTTGACAATAGACTCTGGGGGACCAAGGGCGGCGTACTGGATGGCTGGTGGCGAAGACTTCCCGTGCCGAACAGGCCGCGGTGTCGGGGTCGAGATGCGAGTTCTAGCAGGCTCCGTGTCTTTCATGGGAACTCTAGGGGGTTCCGTGTCTGTCATTGTCGTCCACTCAATGCTGTCCATTTCGGGGTGCTTTTTTTTGGGGGGCGGTGGGAACGAAATGGGTGGGGGCATGGGTGGTTGAGGACGAGGTGGAAGCTTGGGTGTTGGGATGGGCGAAGGCATGCGGTCGAATCTCCCCGTGGGGGAGACCATCTTGCTGCTGTCAGCTGTTGCGGTCTTCTGAATGGCTGTAGATTGCATTGCTGGCTGTGGAGCGGTAGAGAAGTGTGGTGGCGCCGGAGGTGGAGGTGGGACGTAGACGTTTGGCGTGCGTGTTGGAGCTCGATCCCCTGTACGAGAGTACTCAGGCCGTTTAGACTTGTATCGGTGTGGTGGTGGAGGATGGGGGATCTGAGGCCCGAGTGTGAATGTTACAGGGCGATCAGTCCCGAGTGTGTATCGCACGGGGCGGTCTGGCTTTCGGGGGGGATTTTGCTGTGGGCTTTTGTAGACGGTTGTTTGCAAGGTCTTGATGACTGGAAAATTGATCTGCTCAAGATCCGGGATGACCCAAGGTAATGGTGCATCGTCGGCCCCCAAGACGCCAAGAATTCCGCCAGGAACGGCAGCGAGGGCAATACCGAGTAGCTGGGTGGTCCGCATGCTGAATCGAACGCGTCAATGGAAGAGGGATAGCTGGTAATGATACTAAGAATCAATGCTGGCGCCGAAAGCGAGTTGTGATCGACTGCCAACAGATGGAGAGAAATGGAGCACTGGATTCTGGAGTTCGGAGGAGTGAGTAGGATAGGTGCTGGGAAGAGGTCATGTGGTTCTATTAAAGCACAACTGGACCCGCTGGTGCAGGGTGACAACGCAATTGCTATTTCCTGTGAGATATCGATCGGAAGCAGTTACATGTTTCATTGTTTACCCGGGTAGGTGCAAACTTACCTCCTAGGCAGGTAAGGCAGGGACTCTGGCAGACGTCACAAGACCCAGGCTGCCGCTCCATCACGAGGAGCAGATTCCCGTCACCACCCACTCACCACTCACCACTCACTGTTTATCATTCTACCAAAACACGTGCATGGAACTTAGATATCTACCTACTTAAAGTGCCCAAGCTGCTTCCATGCATTCCACGCTCATGCGTCCCTCTTCTTCCACCAACAACGCCTCACAACACGGTTTTCGCGCCCCAAAGCCTTCGAGTTTTTTGCCCTTGCTGCCTTCCCACTTTCAAGCTACTACAGTGGCTACCAAACCCCGGTTTACAATGAAACTCTACCAGCTCCTCGGCTTCCTGCTGCTTGCTGTCCTGAGCACCGTGCCTGCCGTCGCCGGTGGCGGTTTTATGGATGTTTGTGATCCGCAGAGTAAGTGAAACAGATTTCAGCTCCCACCGTCACATGAATACTTACCTGTTTATTCGGCAGCAATCCAAGCTAGATTCTCAGAAAATTCCATGTTGTTGGATGCTCAGTGCATCACCAAAATCAACTCAACCCACTGCCCCACTCTGGACCTCAACCCCTGCTACCAAAATGTCAATGGGGTCCTCAGTGCCGAGCCAAATGCGAGTGCGACGAACAGGGGCAACTTTGTTCAGACTTGCTCAAACTGTACAATTAATGTCCAGTCAACTGTCCCCAAGGCTGCATTTCTAAACTGTGCGTGCTTCGATAATTCCCAGAATATCTCGGTGCAAACCAGGATCGATCTCAGTAAGTCGCGCCACCCCTTTTGCCAAGAGCCCTCCAGGTATTGACCCCAGGATAGATGTCGATGTTTGGAGCGAGGATGGAGCCCTTGCCTGCGGCGCTTGGATTGGGGTCCTGCGGGATACTTGCACAACCGTACCAGTGGGCAGTGCTGAATAACGATGGTTGGTCGAGACGCCATTGTAAGATAGATCGATGGCATTGAGGCAGAGGCAGAGGCAGAAGTTTAATTTAACTTGATCACAAAGATACCGAAGCTTCTAGTTCTAAAAGACCTCTCTGGCACCAAAAATGGAATTTCTAGTCTGCTGAAAGGCATCTTTTGGTATATTGAAGACCCTTCCTCCCCTATCCGAAAAGGCACCCCAAGTGTCCAAGATGAGATCAAGAGGCATTTGAAGGGTTTACCGCGCGGTAATGAAGCATCCTTTTCTCAAGATTGCAACTTTGAAGTCGGATTCAAGTTGTATCAGAGACTGCAGAGTCGACGGTGGTGGTTGCCACCTACCCCCTGCAGTCGGGTGGCATTGGCAAGACTTCCATGAAAACGTGGCGAGTGCAATGCTGCAAGGGGGCCCGGTCGGATGCCTAGTCCTTTTGACTGGCGAGGATCGGCTTGTTGATAACATGGCTGCGTTTCGGCTAAATGAGAACCAAACGGCGATGGCAGTGGTAATTTCTGAGCCCGGTGATTGGCCGAGGGCCTAGGAAACTGGATCGAGATGCTTTGCTAATATAAAATTATATGAATTGCAATGTAATACTAGACTGCTGGTGAGGCTCAGCAATCCTGCAAAAGGACGCGAAACCCGCACTGAAGTGCAACACAAAGATACTGCGTGCAAGAAGCTGAGACGATGCTGACAGGGGCCCAAGGTGGCCGCGTCCGTGCCGTGGGCTGTGCACTTGTTGGTATGGGGCGCTATATGGGCTACATGCCCCCTCCTGGCCGCTCCTTCCACCCGCCCTGGAGACTGCCATGTTGGCGTCTTCAAACCTCCAGAACAGACAGCTCGCCCGAATGTCTGGACGGCTGCCAAGGCAGGTGTCATGGACGGCATCCCTTCCCCGCCGGCGACAGGTCGGGCCTGTTCGAGCCCGGGTTCTAGCCGTGACTCGGGCTGTTCAAGAGCCCAATATGGAATCAAGGGCGCTGCTGCCCCGAATTACCGGCCCATATCACTGCGGTGGCCCGTCTTGATCCCCTTCGCCCTCTACGTCTGTGCACTCATCGGCATCGTCGAGTACTCATGTCGCATGCTCCCCTTGGCCGACGACCACGACGTTATCGCCAGAAACCAGTCGGCAGGCGCACTCATATCGGTGCCCCTAGTTCCTGGGCCAACTCCAACTCCAAGTCCCGGGCCTCGACCCCGTTCGCTTCATCCCATCTCACAGCCATATCGGAGGATATTCCCTAGAGTAACTCATCGCAGGAGATCGGTTAATATCCAGTCTGTCAACGGCACTGAGATTTCCATCAATGCCACCGTATCTGTTATTACCGTCGACAGCCAATATGAATTTCCACGCAATGCTTCAAGCCCAATGGTCACCAACGCTACCAGCGCTGAGTACCCGATTGAGGAACACCCAGCAGAGGATATCTTCCCAACCCTAAGCCTCTCGGATGCTGTGCAAGCAGACGTTCAGGAGGCCGGAGCGAACGGTTCTCCGATAACTTTCGCGGGCCACGATGCCTATCTTATGCCTCCGCCATCCCCATCTGGCTCTTCCAACAGTTCATTGAGGCGTCGAGGTATCAGGCCGAGACACCAAGACCCGTCTAGCTATGGCCAATTGAGCGGCGACAATCAGCTCATTGAATTTGCAGTCCTACTCATATACCGGGACTTCTTCTCCCCTGGATCCCCTCTTATAGGGGCTCAGTCGCAGATCAACTACCGCAAGCCGCCGGCTGGCCTCACATACGATCCCTACAACCCAAGGGCTCGTGGGTTTTACTCTTGGGACTGCTATGCTTTTTGCGATGGGCCGGCCTTGGTGTTTTACGACCTTGGTTGTTGGACTGAATGGGCTCTTTATGCGAGAATCGAGAGGGAGGCTACGACGAACAAGGTTCACATGTCAGTCACGGAATACGAGGATGGCGGCGGCCACAAGTGTCAAGCAGCCGCTTCGCCTGGGCAGGGGCAAGAAGCCGGGCTAGTGGATGGCTTCTCACCCTCGCCCAAAGCAGGAACACCAGAAGACTCAGCGGCCAGCGAAGAGTTCGAAGTCAAGACATCAGTCCAGCTTGCGCCAAACCGTATGCCTACGAATACCCTGACATACACCGTCAAGAAACCGAAATTCACGGGTGGACCAGTATCAACCACAATGACACTGTACGGCTCGGACGGATCCGAAACAGCCACCATCACAACAATGCTACCCCTGGAGACAGTCCGATCGACCTTGACCGACTACACGGGAGGGACGATAGGAACACTGACCTATGGCATCGCCCACGTCACGTTGACTGGCTCAAATGGGGTCCCGATATCAACCATGACTGTCAGCAACTTTGCCCCAGTGGCCACGGAAATTCGGGCCGAGCCACGCCCCGACGATTCCAACTACTTTCACCCGGTTTCACCTAAAGAATATCTCACCATTAACTTTTTTCCAATTCTTCTGGCTCTTCCTGTCTCGATCCTGGCGCAAATCGCCAACTCGGACCTCAGGGCGCTGCTGCCCTTCAATTCTCTTACCCGCCCCAATGGCGCCATGGCGGCTCACAGTTTGTTTATGCCAAATGGCGGACTTGAGGGCTTCGTAAACAGCATCAACCTCATGTTCAAGTTTCGGGAACCTATATCCTTTTTAGGAGATCTTATTCTCATATTTTCCGCATTCGCTACATCGCTCTCGAGTGAAGCTGTCGGGATCAAGATGTACGGGAGCTGCACAGAAGAAGATTCCACCGGATGCTTCATGGGTCTCGCCGCCTTCAAGGGACCCAGCCGAGCGCTGGAAGTGTTGCTGGTGTGCTTATTGGCTTCCATTGTTATATTAGGAGTCTTGCTCACGCGGTGGAAGACGGGAGTTAGCTCTAACCCCCAAAGTATAGCTGCTACAGCCTCGCTGGCGCAAGATTTGGAGACCAGACGGCTCTTTCAGAGCCTCGGTGTCGGCGAGGGGATGGGTAGCGGTATCAGAGACAGTGAGATTGTCGAAAGACTAAACTGCCAGCGTTTTTTCCTGGGATATATTCAACAAAAGGATACCAAGGGCGGCTCGTATGACTATGGCGTTACTACCCAAGAGGCACCGCCCCCACCTTCAACATTCATGTCCAGAAGAACAGGCAGCTGGCGCAAGCTGCTACCGACCCGGACGCTTTCTCAAGAGAAGATGAACGAGGAAGTCACAAAAGCCAAGCTACGGAAGACCGGAAGTTGGCCCAAGATCGGGAAGCGGTTAACTCAACAACCGACAGCAGACTGGATGATACTTGGCGCAGTCTTGTTTCTCTGTGGCCTATTCACTCTCATTCTATACTACGAAACAACACAGCTAGACAGCCCGTTTGAGGTTTTCATGAAGGACCAGGGCTTTGGGGTGCGAGTAGTATTCACGGGACTCGGTGTGGTGATTTCCCTATTCTGGGACTTTCACTTCGCTCGTAAGTTGAGCCCTTAACCGCTTCCAGACCATACATACGGCCCATGATTCCAAATCCACTAACAAAAACCCACAGGTGTCTCATCCATGGAGCCCTACCGTGTCCTATACTATCATTCCCTCCCAGCCAAGACTTCGGTTCTCGTTCAATCACCCACTACCGTCTTCACTGGTCTCGCTGGTGCTCTGTTGCGCCGTGAAGGGTTTATCACCATCGTAGGGTTTTCTGCGGTCCTAGCAAACTTCACACCCGTCTTACTATCAGCCGTCCCTTTCAACCCTTCGCAGACATGGCAGACGCATGTAGCTACAGCTTGGGCGGCTGTTGGCTGCCTGGGGTTCATGGTTCTGGTCTTGGTGTATGGCGCCATTTTTGTAAGGTATCCATATCTTCCGGTCGATCCTGCCAGCTTGGGAGGGAGGATTTACTATCTGTGTGACTCAACTATGCTGGGCGAGTTCCAAGGCATGTCAGTGCTTTCAGGGAAGGAAGTAAGTGCTAGGGTGGATTTGAAGAAGAAGTATAGATTTGGTATGATGAGAGGGGCATCCGGAGAGCGGAGAATCGGGGTGGATTATGCTGATGATGATGATGATGGCCAAGACTGATTGAAGATGGTCAGGTCGTTCTGTCAGTTTGGGAGTGCTTTGTCGGGATGTCAGTGGTGTCAGTCGATAGTGTGAAGGCCTCGTTGGGGCCTCTGAAAATGCGGAAGATGTGGTCGGTAAGCCTTAAAAGCGGCGTAAAAGGCATAAAGTGACGTAAAATGGCGGGAAATGATTACATTAAGTGCGCGCTATAGCAATTACATTTATGGCCTTGGGTGGTGCACCCCAGGGCGCTGCTATCTTGGAGATAGCACACTCTCCCAATCTCAACACGGCCCTCCACATCCATGGATGACATCAGCATCCAGACACATTGAGACACAAATAATTAGCGGGCAAGACTGACATTGGCTTTTGCCTGCATCTTGAATGAACATGGTAGTGGGGACCTAGGTAAGATGGTCTTCCGTTTCCCGTCGAGTTTGACTTCCCTGCCTCTGTGGTAGATGCCCGCCACACAGCCCACACAGCCCACACAGTCCACACAGTAGCACTTGTGTCATGGTCACGACAAAGCTTGTGGGTGGCGTATATAAGAGTGCCCACCCAGGCACTAACAATGTTCTCATGGTAAGCTTGCTTTTGAGTTTTGAGCAAGCCACACAGCAACACAGCAAAACGCACGAGTGAGCCGTATTCAAATTTTGCCATCACCTTTAGTACTACCCTTTGATACCCACCAGAATCAAGAACAAAACGCGAAATTAGCAGCAACATAATCTATCATGTGCCACGTCAACCTGCATGAGTATTCCTGCGGCTGTGCTTGCAGCAAAGCAGTCGAGGTGTGCCCCCAGAGACTCACGGCCGGGGCGCTGGAAGGAGGGCCTCTCGAGTTTTGCAAGCCTTTAAAGGTGATCCTTTCAACAAACGCACTGAGATGCCAGAGCGACAAGCGCGATGCGGCAGGCGAGTGGGTCCGGAGCTGCCACGGCCGCTGGGAGAAGACAATGGACACCCTGTGGGAGGCCGCCTGGCGGGTCAGCATTCGGTACGCCTTTGAGAAGAAGGGGGCGCTCTCCTGTCTGGAGAGCTCGCAGCGGGAGCGTGATGGGGATCGAGCGGCGAAGATGGCACGGTTGAAGGGGGCCATTGCCATGGGTGCTTCGTCTGGGTTTTATGGCGCGTTTGAGGAATACCAGAGGAATTTGATCGGAGAAATCCTGGAAAGCATCCCCGCAGTTTAGGAACTGGGCGGTGGATATGGGGTAGGAGGGAAGGAGGACAACGCGGAGGCCTTGTAAATAGGCGAAAGACCTGTGAAAATGTGAGCTCTGTTAGAGATGGTAGAAGTACTTTACGCTCTGGAAGGGCTTCGAGACGGCATCAAAGAGTGGATGGACAAACATAGAGTCCAGGCCTAGTTATTGAGGGGTGTGAAGGTGACCTCAGAATCATTCACATGATACTAGCCAGCTCGAAGTCCCGTGATGCCCCAGACAAAGGCGTCCCACATTGGTCCGAAATATCGAAAGTCGAAGGGTTCGGCTGTGGGGCTCGAAGAGGCCATGTCATAAAGTACGAAAATTCACCATCTGTGGGAAGTGTATATATAACTACACCTCAGCTAGCAAAAGGATAGCTCGATATAGCACCCGGTATACATTAGCAACACCAAATACCTTACCCAGGAACCCCCCCCCCCCCCCCCAAACAGTAATTTCAATACCCTTGTGGCATCACCACTGCACACCAGCACCATGGGCCATACCGAGGAGGGTTGGATGTATCGCTGTGGTTGCTTTCCAGTCGGCAAACCCGGCATGGCTGTCGACGACTCAAGGGCGACAGGAAAAGTAAAAGAGCTGCGGTGCACCCTCCACCATAAGGAGTGGAGGAAAAACAACAAAGATACATGGGATCAAGAGTGGAGGGCACTCGAGGACCGCGCGAATGACAATGATGGAAAGGAAGCGGTGCGCTCGCTAAAGGAATATTGCGAGGGGCGTCTGGAGAAAAAGGTCGACAACCCGGTCGCATATGAGAAAGCCAACATGGACCCTGGTCGATATAAATTCTATCAGCCGATCGAGAAGAAGGAAGAGGACTACCTCACAAGGGCCGAGGAGTACCTCAAGACGGGGGGGCACATCAATTAGGTGCCACGAAAAGGGATGCAGCCTGGGTTGTCGTGGTCCGTGTTTTCCATGCATGCCCCGTGCAATCGTGGTGCTGCCTTGTCCCGCCAATAAGTGGTCGTGGTGGCGCTCCATCGGCGTTGTCGCTGCCTAGACGGGCATCCAGTAGGACAACCCGTAGAACATAGGGTGGTCCACATCCACGCGTCGTCTTTGGACAGGCGTGACTTCTCTCCCCAATAGGCTTGAGACATTTAAACACTTATTAGAGAACATCAGCAAATTCAATATTGTTCTTTTTTTCGCCTTGTTATTATTATTGCATAGTAGCAGAGCCACGAATCATGGATGTCGGATTGCTGCCCGTCCCCCCGCGCAGGGACCGTCCGGAGCTGCCGACGACGACAGCACCCTCCCCCTCCCGACCGAGATTGTCGACATGATCGCAGAGAGGTTATCTTTGGCCGACCTTCAAAATCTGCGCCTAACCTGCAGGGAATTCAACAGTCGCTTTACCGGTCAACATTTTGTTGGCTACTTCAAGGACCGAACCACAGATTTGTCGCCGTCCAGCTTGGAACGGCTCGAGGCCGTGGCCTCCCATCCCAAGTTTCAACCTATTGTCCGCCGCCTGAAGGTCGTTGCTGTGATATATGACACTTTGGCAACCGAGCTACACTTGGTCCAATTCCGGGCCCGCATGAACTACGAGGAACAAGAAGGCAGGCCAGGTAGACGGTTAGCGGTCCAAGAGTTGACCGCTACCGAAGCCCGCCTCCGCTGGCTGAATAACATGTTGGAGATGCAATGCCAGCAGGCTGAGGGTGGCTTTTCGGCCCTCATTCACAAGCTGGCAGTCATCATGGGAAAACTAAGCGGGCTACAGCGCCTTGATCTTGTTTCGGCACTTGTTACAGGCGAGGACCTTAGCACACCGGGTCGCATCGTCTATAAGGACGGCTCGAATGGGCACTGGCACCAGCACCTTCCACGTCGAGCCGCAGAGGTGCTGTACATCACCACAACAGCCGTGATTCAGAGCAACACTAGGCTCCTGTCCCTGAGCATATACGCAACCAAACGTGGCGGTTGCATCGAGGCCGCCGGCATCGCATCAGTTCTGTCTCGCCTCAGTGCCTGGACCGGCGAGCTTACTGCTGCCCTGGCATCTGTTAGTGAACTCAGCCTCACCTTTTCGCCTAGAATTCGCCCTCAGAATCCAGAGCGGGACGAGTACGTCCTAATGGTCCCATCGGCGGGAATCGGGGCGCAAGCGTCGGCCATCGACGTCTCGATCGGAACATCAGGAGGTCAAATGCGAATCGGACCAGACTTGTTGATGGGTGTTGTTGATGATAACTTTGATGGCATTGTAGCACTTCTGAGGCTGATGCCACAGCTCCAAACCCTTGACCTTCACATGTTCAACAAACTTCGGGAAGGCAATTCCGAGATATATGACAGAATATTCGTCGACATTGCCGAAAAGGTCTATCTCCCGCAGTTGACAACTTTGACTCTGCGCGGTATGCGAGCAACAACGACATCATTGTTGCATTTTATCGAGAGCCCGCCAAAGCTTCGGCATCTCGAGCTGCGCTACATGTGTTTGGGTAGTGGTATCTGGGCCTCCATCTTCCCTCGCCTCGCCAAGGTGGGCAAGCTCGAATTTCTTCGGCTGTCGAACCTTTTCGACAGACGGCTAGTGAACCTGGCACCGAGAGATGCTGCGGCCATGGCCGAGGAAATGCCAACCTGGGCGACCGACGACCAGCTTCGTAATACGACTTCATTTCCCTGTACCAATTGTCACCTCATTCACACGCGCGACTTTGGCCCGGACGTGCTGGCAAAGGGGCTGGAGTTTACTACGAGAGAGAGAGGGACCCATTTGCCATCTGTGATGCTGAAAAAGTGGACCGTGGCGCGCCTAGATGAGTTTGGGCATTCGCTCAGCGCAAACCCGTGAATTGGGGGGGGGAAGGGCGGGTGGGGACCGGGTTTGGCTGACGTCGGGCGGCACAGGGCGAGGTGAATTTAGAAGGTATGGATTAGCACCCAGGAGAGATGAGAGAGACGGGAATCCAGAGGGGAAAGAGCACTGATTTGGGCCGGCCACTAGCAATGGACTTAGGACTTAGCTTGTCCTGCCGATTGGGCTCATTGAGAGAATTGGGCAGGCACGAAGAGTATCCAAGGAACACACCGGCACCTTCCTTCTATGCCAGACTCAATAGGTACTGTTTCAGCAGAACTCGACTTCCCAATCTCTGTTGTCTCCCAGTCTCCTGCAATGGAATGTACCTTTTGCCATTCAGATCGCGCGGCCCTCGAGGCTCAGATGCTCAGAACACTGATCAAATCGGACACCCCATCGTCACCCCCAAGATCTCATGTGCTGCAAGAAGCCACTGCAAGTTTTCCGCATGATTTTCCGAAAGTTCCGATGAAATGAGCCTCAACAGCATTTTCCCTGCACCCAACGCCGGATCTCATGCTTCCAGCCAGGTTTACTAGCACCCCCCCTGCACGTTGTCTGAATTGACGGTTTGATATGAGAGGAAAAGAAGCCAAGGAATGAGGAATATCTCGTACTAGCTCACCTCGTCCAGCTCCGGATAATTCATCGTGCTTAGGAGGCTGGACCTCAGGATCGGCTCAGGGGACCGGCGAAATCTCCGAGACGTCACTGCTGGGTTGAGGCCATCATTGCCCAGTGAGAAAGACTCCCGAATCCCTCGGGAATTTACGAGTCTCTCCTCCCGCCGTCTCGGAAAATTTACCCAGGCCCCCACCCTATCATCGTTCGGCCCTGGGAAGAGATCTGCGGCGCTAGATCTACAGTGGGTGAGTGGCCGCTGTCAGATGGGGCTCCTCTGGGAACGACAAAGAGTTGGGCTCGGAGATTTCCGTTGGCTGTGCTAAGATACCACGGATGCCACACCCGGCCTCTCCAGGAGACAGCTGCAGGGGTAACGAGATCTCCCGACTCGCGACGCGAGATGGGCCAATGGGGTGGCCGGACTTGTACGTGTTCCCCCCAAAATGGCGGCACAGAAGGGCTGCATGGCCAACCCTGCATTGAGCCGCTCAGACGGACACGGCGCCCTACTTCTTTTTGGGGACCAAGCGTGCCATGCGTGCAAGACAGCGCGGACGCGTGCCCCGTTCAGGCTATTTTAATACGGAACGACGATGGAACAAGACTTTGCTAGAGACTGACGCCTAGCGCATGCCCGTGAACACGACTGCCGCGCCCGACGGGGAGTCAACAGCTTTGGGACAAAGTGCAACTCGAAACAGCAAGTCTGCTGCAGCCGCCCCCGTCGCTGGCCAAAGGTGCATGGGTGCATGGGTGCATACGCAAACAACCCGACCCATTAGCTGACCGGCTGGGATGCGCTGTTCAAGTAAAAACATGTCGTTTCTCCCTGTGGAGCCCCCCTCAAGCTGTTTCCTCTCTCGATCTCTCCCTATGCACAAGTCTGGAGTTCTTTGCGTTGGGTTTTGCTTCTTCGGAGAATATGTGAAAATCGCCAGCCCCGAAAGCGTTTGTTCCCCAGGTATTGGGACTTCTTTTTCTTTCTGATCAACACTCATTCTCCACTTCGAGGTTCGCCAACAATAGTACAGCGGGAACATAGATCACGCCAGTCTTTACGGAAATGCAGCAGAGATGGAGACGCATCATCACAGTCACCTTCTCGCCAAAATCGTCGACTCGGAGGATGTTATCGGGACCCTGTCGCCGCTACCGCCTGTCCTTTCCCAAGGACTCGCCGCTGTCGCCACCTTCGGCTTCCTGAGCTTCCTGTCATCGCTATGGCTTTTCTTGTACCTCACCTACAAGTTTGTGCTATGGCAGATCCGACCGCCAACAGACAAGCAGCCGACGTCTCCAGAGCCGGACTCACCGACGACTTCGGATGTCAACGGATTCCTCATGCCAGCCTCCCATTTGTGCCCTCAGAAAGATGAAAAATTGCAGCCAGTAAAGGATGGGTTCTTCGAGCGCATCCGAAAGGACCCCCCTAATCAGTTTCTGATGCTGATTTACAACCTTTTGCTGGCCGATATTCAGCAGGCAATGGCCTTCTTGCTTAACATCGCATGGCTCCAAAAGGACGCGCTCGACGTCAACGACCCCACTTGCTGGGCCCAGGGCTGGTTCATCTCGACTGGTGATCTGGCTTCAAGTGTCTTCATCACCGCGATCGCTGTTCACACATACCTGGGTGTGGTCAAGAACTACAGGGCGCCGACTTGGATTTTCTACTCGGTAATTGCCAGCTTGTGGACTTTTGTATACGGTACTGGAATCCTGGGTGTCATTATCACGAGGAACGGGGAGGGTGTTGGCGGCCTCTACGTCCGCGCTGGTGCTTGGGTAAGTAAACATCGAGCACAGTCTATGATTTGAACGCCTCTAATAACCGAGTTTTTAGTGCTGGATCAACTCAGCCTACCAAGATCTTCGCCTCACACTTCACTATCTTTGGATTTTTGTGTCCTTGACCTTGACAACTGTCGTATACATTGTCATCTACTTTCACCTCCAGATTCACAGCAAGCATAGTTCAACATGTTGCCTGTCCTCGGGGTCCTCGCATAGTCTCCCTGGGGAGCATTATCCGAACCCAGACCCGAATGGATCATCGGCGCCGTCTATTGCGCCAAGCTCCCCACGGTCGACTATCACGGACATATCGGCAATAAAGCGTCTACCGCCGATTCCTGCATCCGCCCGCCATCCGACATTCCTTCTCTACCCCATCATCTATGTTCTTTGTACCGCGCCCTTGGCCGCGGGGCGTATCGCCTCCATGGCAGGCAACAACGTGCCTCTTTCCTACTTTTGCTTTGCCGGCTCCATGATTGCAAGCGCGGGCTGGCTCGACGTGGCGCTCTACTCGACTACGAGGAGAGCCATTGTCTTCTCGGGCGAGGCGCCCCCCTCTCAGGATACCGGACTGGGGACATTTGCTTTCATGCGGACACCGGTCGACCGCAAGTTTGGCAATGTTGTTCTCGTCGAGGCCGGCGATCCGAAGGGGACCCGCAAGCGGTGGGAAATGCTGAGGCCTGCCAAGGTGTCCGCCGGCGCTCGTCTAAGAAATCTTGGCAGCGGCAACAACTCGCGTAACGGCAGCAAGGAAACGGTCAACAGCAGCATGCAAGGCTTTGGTATGGGCGGTGGCGAGGTCATGGGTATGGCCATCCAATGCGAGACGACGACGAGCGTCACGGTGGAGGACGCGCCGCCGGGCGAGGTCGAGGCGGGGCTCGGGAGGAAGCCGAGCAACGCCAGCGCCATGAGTGCAAGGTCGCTAACTGCGAGGAAGAACACAGGTCCTATCATGGCTCCTGTTATCGCCCCCGCTAGTGGTTTTGGCACCGCTGTCTAATCGATACCAGAGATGTGTGACGAGTGTGATTCCAGCGGTTGTTCCTGGCGGACGAACGCTGGGTTCCTACTTGATAATGATGTGGTCATTTACATTCTTGGGGGACGTCTTTTACCCTTTACGTCTTTTAAAGAGTAGATATTTTTTTTCATCCGTCGGTATTTTTGGGAACTTCCCACCGGGCTTGGGAATTCAGCGTCTTGGCCCGTCGGTCAATGAATGGGCTATGGACAGGAGTACAGGCAGGACAAGGAAGAAAAATGGGAATCTCTATGATGTAGGATAGATACCCCCGTTTTGGCTTTTATCTTTCTTATGATGGAATGATGGGATGTGGCTGGGCGGGAATGGATGGATGGATGACGCTTGGGACGGAGTACACGATAACATCAACGATTGAGGATCAAGTACTAGATAATTGCTAAAATTAGATTGTTCTATTGCTTTCGCTCACTTGTATCTTCTTCTTGGTGTCGTTTTCGTCATTCTGGTCACATCTACGCCATTGAGGCGGATTTCGCTCGAGGGAAACGCCTCGGTGGGCACCAAAAATCCCCCTCGGCCCGGATTCAACTCGATTGATTTGGTCGGGGTATACCTACGACCATCGTTAGAGAAACTGCCGAAGCCAGCAGAGGCAACCCCCTCATTTTTCTTCCGAAAAGGCCCTTTCAGAGCGCCTAAGATGGCAGATGACCTCTGCACCGGCAGCCAAAAAGGGGGCGATCAAACGGTGGATAAACAGTCGGGGGATTAGGTGCGATCCGTGGGGGATGGACGATCCAAGACGGAAGAGGATATGCTTAACTCTCCGACTGGGAACTTCTCACCGCAGCTGTGGGAGTTGCCCCCAGTCTGGGGAAGGATTGCTACGTTGGGAAGCAGGGTGCATGCACTTGCATGAAGCCAGGGGCTTGGCCCTGTCGCAGATCGCGACGGATGTGATCTGGCAGGGCCAAGTGTATCATCTTGGTGGCGTGGCAGGCCCCCCTCTTCGTATGGATTCTGGGGAAGAGGTGAGTTAGGTAGGTCTAGAATTATGCTTACAGGTTAACGAGAAGGGAGTGAGTGAGAGGGTACTAAGGCTTATTTAAGACTTGGCGTGGCCTTGTTTTGGTTGCTGGGGTTCTTGGAAGTTGGGGCTTGGCGCTGGGGTTGTGCTACCCCCTTTTTGCTGGACGGTAATTTAGTACTTGATTTGGTAAGGCAATAGTTTTGTGGCGAGACGGAACGAGGGCTTTTTAATTGAAGAACTAAGACGACATGTGTCTGATAGGTACTTATGGAGGGTGAGGCACCTTCTAAGCCCTCGTCACCGGTCCCAAAGCCCTCAAGCCGGCAAATTGTCCCGAGCTCACATTTTGCTCATCGACGTAGATGCCCTCGTAGAATCAATATCGAGCCTCCGCTTCGTGTATTCCTTCAAACAAGACAACCAGCGGTCATATGAATCATAGAGTGAAATCCCGTAAAGCTCGGCATCCCTCTCCCACGCCACCATGTTCCGCTCCAGCTCCTCCTCGGCCTCCTGTCTGAGATCCTGTGCGTATAGGCGCTGGCTGGCGTCCTTCTTGAGCGGGGAAAAGATCTTGTGCTTCCAGAAGCGGTCCCGTTCGGCCTCTGCTTCCCGCAGCCACGCCTTGTGGTGGCTGAGCTTGCGCCGCCCTACCCGGTCTCGCCTGTCCCTTTCGCATTTGATGCCTACCGGAATCACCTCGCCGTCTCGTGCCGGGAGTGTTGGATTGCAGAGCTTCGGATCTTGGCCGCGCAAAAGACTTGTCATGGCTCCGACGCAGGGTTCGATGCGCGGCTCGCCTGTGCAGCCGCAGTGGTACTCTGTGGGGTACTCTATACACATGGTGCTAGGAAGAGACGGCTGGTTTGTCTGAGATGAGAGGAGAAGCATGAAAGAAAGACGTTGCGGGAGCGGCCAGTCTTCCGGGGCTCGACTTTTAATTCCGAAAGCCAAGTTCAGCAGGAGGGGGCCGCGATATCATGATACAACTAGTACATCTGCTTCCAGCCGATGGGCGGAAGTCAGACGGGATGGGGCATAAGTGCCAGGCATTAGCGCGTCGAAGCAGCAGGAACGGTGTGTCGGAGGGATGCACTAGAGTGCTGCCGTCCATGTAGATGCAGGTCTGTGGATGCAGGTCTGTGGATGCAGGTCTCCTGCGCCGTGACTGTGGTGCAAGGCACCCGTCTCGAACATGCCACTGTAGGTCCTGTAGACGCGCCACCGCTAGAGTTGGCACTGGCGTTGTACAGGCATGCGCCGAGTTCTGCATGTGCCAGCTGTGCCATGGTTGCCGCTACCCGGTGCGAAGAGGTTGGTGATAAGAGGTGGAAGGGTATGGAAAGCTAGATTCTGAGACCATGTCGGGTTACCTAGAGGCCCCTTGTTGTCTGAATCAACGCTCTCGCAGATGATTACATTAGATTGGCGCCAGCGTGCGCACTTGGTGTTTCCGGAAGAGGATTGTACAGGTCGACTTGAGGTGAGAAGCTGCGGTTCGGATTGCCGGCACGTTTTCGTCGGCAGCGTGGCATATTACCCCCTGAATGGCATTCATTCCATGTTCCACAGCCTTTGAGAAGCTTGCGAGGGATACTGCTGGTAGTACCATATGTACTATCTCGGGGAGACCACCAGTCCTAAAGTGCCAATCGGAAGTTGGTAAAATCAAAAATCAAACCACGTTGTTGATATCAAAAAGCTGCCGTTGCCGTACCTTAGGTTGTCTGGTAGCCGTCGTCGCCATCTTCGTCCCGTCCCCGGTCTCTGCGGAAAATGTCTTTCCAGTCTTTGGTGAACAAATCGGACCGATTGGCAGAAAAGCTGTAGGATCTGTTTCTCCGGCGAGCATGCCAACCTCTGCTTCGCTTGCTTGTCATTGCGGAATCCTGCTCGCTTGACTCTGCGGCATGCTGCTCGTTTGCCTTGTCGGACTTCTTTGGCCACCACAGCAGCTTCTTGCCCCGGTTCTCGAATAAGGACCTGAAGCCTCTCTTGACTGGGGTCTTGTCTGGGTCTTCTCGGTCTGGCGCCGGCTTGGGTGGAGTCTTGTCGTCCGTGGCCTTGGGCTCCGGGGTCTTGTCGCCTGTGGCTGGCAAGTCCGTTGGCCTGTTGCTGTTGACCAGCATCTCTCTGGCCTTGCGCCTGTCTTTGTCTGGCAGGACTGGCAGCTCTCTGCTTCCTCTGTTAGGTAGCAGCTGTTAGCCAAGGCTCCACGAAAATCAAAGGTTAGAGTAGATTGCCGTGGAACTCACTCTTCCAAGACCTTCCGGATGAGGTCCAGCTGCCAACGGTGGATGGTGGAGTAGAAGGGAGTCTTGAACTCCTCGGCCTCCCACCTGCACTCGGCGATGGTGGCGTCTCGACGGCCGTCTTCGATGGCCTTGCGGGCGAGGGCGACGGCGCGGTACTCGTCGCCGGGGTGGGCCTCGATGATCTGGACGCGCCACTCCTCGTCCCAGGCCTCTTTGAGATGGGCCATTCTCTTGTAGTGGTGCCTGGGGCACTCGACGGTCAGGTAGACCGGCTGGTTGATCTCGTCGTCGGTGCGACCCTCGCGGCGCGCACCTCGACCGCACTTCTGCAAAAAGTAGTCGTACTGGTTGCAGTGCTCCTCCCAGGGAGCTGGGCCGAGGTCGAACCCTGGGAGGAGCGGGTGCTGTGGACGGCACCGCCGGGTCTCATAGCAGGCCCAACGCGTGTTCGGCCACTTCCTGCACATCTTTGCGATTGTTGTGTCTTCGGGATGTGGGACGGTGCTTTTCCGCTGTTGGGGGGGAAAGGCTTTGGGCCTTCCGCCGTGTGCTCCTCCCCGTTCCAGCCGCGTGGGCATCGCTTAGTCGCCGGCTTAGTCGTCGCCGGCTTAGTCGCCGCTTGGTCGCCGCACTGGGTAAGGGGGGGGGCGGCCGGCGGCCAGCACGGCGAAAATGACCGACGCGGCGCCGGGAGTACGGGCCCCAGCCCACATCGTAGGACAAACCGCACACACACTGAGGGGACATGACGCACACTCACTCCTTCCGACACCCGGTGACACCTCACGACGCTCGGGACGGGCCAGAAGCCGCTATCCGTCATCTAGACAAGCATAATACCACCCACGCAGCACGGCTGTGCAACAGTGATTGGGAGGGAATGGGAGGGATGGGGGGAGGAGAGGGGAGGGGAGGGGGGGATCCTCCTTCATGTTGACACCAGTCACTAGATTTTGCATCGGTGTTTGGATGTCCTGACATGTATCGGCCTCAGCTCCCCGTGTATTTATCAAAGAGTACCTTTGAACTATTCCGTTTGAACCAACAAAGAGACCCCAAGATAGTGTCACTTTCATATTCAAGGGCCTTTCTTCACGAAAAAGGGGTAAAAAGTCCCTGAAGCGTTCCCCGACAAAACAGAGCACCATGTTTCCATATCGTTCTTTAGCAGGCGGTGCCCTTTGTCTTGAAGCATGCAAGCACGCCGTTATTGTTCTCAACAATGGTATCTAATAGTCTTGTTATTAGTAAATACTCCTGACGGTAGAAAGGGTGACTGACTGAGGTCAAAGTAAGCCGTAGGCCAGCTTGCTTGGGCGGCTCCTGTCCCCGGGTTGCACAAGCAGTGCAACAGGGTGGCGCCGCCGCCGCCGCCAATGACGAAGCCGGTCTTTGGCTGCTCGTTGGTGCAGCTGACACACTGGTTCTTGGCCGTGAAGTGAGGTCTAGATGGCCCATTAGTACCCCTATTAGTCTGAGTAGTTTCCCAGGGCTCAAACACACCCGGCGGCAGTTGGGTCGGCCTCCAACTGTCCGTAAGAGTTCTTAAGGCAGTTGTTGAGGTCCAGCTTGGTGCACTCTTCCGCTCCCAGGATGTTCTTGCACTTGGAACTGAGATACTTTCCGCTGATCTTGATGCTCGTGACATCACAGGTTCCGATAAAATCTCCTTCCGCCAAGGCTCCCGTGGCAGAAAGAGCCAGGGCGAAGAGTGTGGTGAGGGTCAGCGTCATTTTGTCAGGAAAAGTGATGTCTTGGATGGATTGTCAGAGTGTCAAGTTCTTTTTTATTACAATCTATATTCTATGATACTGGCGCATCGCGGGCGTATAAATACGTCTTTCGGCTGCCAGCAGAATCGAGGCGACAGCATCATCCTTACCCCATTATGGAGCTCAAGCCAGAAGAGATATCGGCGAATACACGAATAGGGCCGAGTGGAGAAGACCCGACGTTGCAGCACTTCGATGGGGTAGATAGATGTCCAGTGTCATTGATTGCGGACAGCAGAAGCTTGAAATTTCTCCAGACCCAGGGGTAGGAGAGACCCGGGGTGCGGTTCGTTCAGCGCAGAGGTATATGTTGACAATCTTTCGCGACGATGAGGTGTCATTCAATTCCCTGTTAATTTACTGTGTTCTAGAGCATGCTAATAATAGGTTTTGCTTTCGCGACTTCCCCAGTCCCGCGCACCGGGTAAAGCGATCTCCAAGAACATAGTCGGTAAACCCACTCTAAAACTCGCATATTATCCTTATGAACGTAGCTCCAATGTCACAAGCTTGATCGATGACGGAATACTATCTTGCCAAGAGCCAGGAACCCGAGACACCGCTCACTCTATATAAATTGCTGCTCCTGACAGACAGACGGGCCTAACCCCTTTTCTCTTAACGATAGCTGAGTTATGCGTTCCTAAGCTTCGGTGCAATATCCAGCTACTTCGCCTGGGTATTTACGGGCCACCTCTTGTAAAAGTCGTCGACGCCATCGTCTGTGCTCGGCGACATCAATGGTGCATATGATCGACGGCGGGAATGGCCATCTCCACGGCCCGACGCCCGCGGCCTCCAGCGCCATCCGCAGCAGCCAATACTGGCCGTCCAGATTCTCAGCAAGCTGCCGCGAGACGTCCTTCCTGGCTGAGCGACCCAGTATCCCCGAACAATTTCTAGCGAGAAGTCCTATTGGCGGTTGGTCAGGATGGTGGTGTATCATATCGCCGGTGGGAATTGGGAATACTCTTACCAGTTGCCCCCCAGACTTCCGGCTCCCGGACTACCAAGGTCAGTTAGCTCTCTTGCGAGTGGTCTCTCTACACGCGGTGGCCAGGCTGAAAAGTAGTTGCAGCCCCTGGATTTGTCAGTAAGTCGGTTACCATCTTTGACAGCCTCGGATAACGGTCCTGATTGGCCAGCCATCACTGCAAGAGATCGATCCTCCACTCCTTCAGGCACGCGTTCCGCAAGGTACATACCTACCCAATGGAGGATCTTTTGCAGTGGTGGCTGGCCAATCAGGACCGTTATCCAAGGCTGTCAAAAGACGGCAATTGACATACGGACAATTCTAGGGGCTGCAACTGCGTGCGAGAGGGTGTTCAGCCTGGCCAAGTTGACGATAGGCTTATGGAGGCACCGCTTGAATGACTTGACAATCTCTATGCTGCAGTGCCTGCGAAATTGGCTGCGAAATGCCAGACTTTGAAGCAGGGATATTTTCGGTGTTTTTTTTTTCTTTTTTCGTCTGTTAGGGGGTGGGTTCGGGCCGGAAGATCGCATTGTTCCGGGCTTGGCACGTAGTCTGGGCCAATTCAAGCACGACCCCACGTGCCGCGTCAGCGGCTCACGCGCTTCAACCACTTCTGCTGTGCGTCGCCCGCCGCGCTTCGCTAGCCCGGAGGATCATGTTGAATCCTACGAAACAGCCTTAAATCGATACACTAGACTGGCTCTGGCCCTAAATGAAGTTACTAGTCCTGGTGCAGTTCAGGCCTGTCAGGATTCAGATTTGAGCCAAACCTTCTCAAGATCCTTTGTCCGCCATATTCTGAAGGAGAACCTTGGCAGAATGGCAGCTAGTGGGTCGACGTGGATGAGGAGAAAGACTTCACAATACCCAAGCCAGGTCAATCAATCAAGTTTAGCTTTAGCCTCCAAGCTGCCACTACTAACCAAACGGACTTGACGCCTGAGGATGTGTTAAGAGATTGCTATCCGTTTTCACCCAGGGGACATTGTGAGATGGAAGATGGTTATTTCCGCCGTTGAAGCGATTGAAGGACCGATTCGGGAGAAGACCGTCTATTGTGGGGATCGACTCGCAGCGAGAGATACGGTCCAAATCGAAAGAAAAAGAAAAAAAAAAGAAAGCGATGACATTGACGATTATGACAGTTCCCGTTCTCTGCTAGGGGTCCGATATCCCCACAAACTTTACCACAAGGCTTTCCAGACGTCGGCAGGAAATGTTCGGCGCAAGAACTACCGGTACACCTCGTCCTTCTATGCGATGTTCTTTAGTCCATGGGAGCTGGTCAAGCTCGTCTACAAGACCAAGCTGCTCCTAGCCCTGTCCCTGACCATGCCCGCGGCCTATGGGGGTATCCACCTCGCAGCCGCCAACTTCCAGTTTCCCACCATGTCGAATCGCTGCTCTGGAAAGTGTCATCCATCTATTATTATATCATGATCTCTGCCAGTATTGTTCCCAATCGGTTACATCCAGAAAGAAATCTGGTGTATGATACCAGCCCCGTATAACGAAATCGTTGAGATGGTGTGTACCGCTTTTGGTGTACTCGCTCTGGTGAACTATGTTCTGGCGCGGGCCTTTCTAGTTGCTGAGTCCTTTGCTAGCCTGCGGGCTGAGCCGACCGGGGTTTAATGGACCCCGGCTTGGCTTCAGATGATCCCGTACATATAGGGACGGACGACGCTTTTAGGCTGCCAGCTACCTCGATGGGCAGTCGGAATAATGAATTCCAACTATCGGTCTATGTACCACTTTCACTTTCACATTCAGTACTTGCCGCCTGGATCTACCTACACCTTACATACACTCTAACCCTGGTTCGTTTATCAGCGCGGAACGCTCCTGCTAAGAGGGATGGATACTAAGGCCACGACAAGGCCTTTGCAGCACCAAAAGTCGGCATTTCTGACATTTCAAAAGGCCCCCCGCCATAACGTCCTCCGTACCCATACCCATATCCATACCCCGGACTAGCCGGCGACGACACAGCGCTACTGACAGACACGGCCCCAGAGCCCCTTGGCAGCGTCGAGAACGTTGTCGGAGCATCCGACGTGGAGATCCCCTCTAACGCATCAGTTGCGGACGTGGCAGACACCGTTGACGTTGAGGCTAGCGGAGGGATCGTGTAGGTGTACCCGCCGTATCCGCCCCACCAAGTTGACGAGGTTGAGGTTACAGAGGGGAGCATACTGTTGCTGATGCTTGGTCCCTGGCCACCTGAGATGGTTGGCGATGTGGAGGCGCCTTGGCCGCTGGAGGTGGGCGCCTTGGTGGTGAAACTGAAGCTTGTGGGGAGGAAAGTGGTAGAGGACGGGGTTGATGTTTGAGACCCTGACAAGGCATCGGTGGCCGACGTATCGGAGATTCTAGGCGATGACATCATAGAGGTTTCTGACTCGGAGGACGAGACTGTGTCCGAGGTGAGGGAGCTTGGCGTTGTTCCCGAAGTTGTAGCCATTGTCTGGGCAGTTGACGCGGGAATAGTGGTATCTGATGGATGGCCGGATGTGATAGTGGTCAAGGGACTCGCGATGCTGATACTCCAGCCAGAAGGAAGAGTTCTTGTGCTGGTAGAGGACGAGACACTTGGCTTGACTCTATACGTCAAACTCGACTGGTAGCTTATGGCGGGAGTCGTTGAGCTGTTTCGAAAGCTTATAGTGCCAGACCCGGCAGAGGACGGGAATATGACAGATCTTGACTCGGATGATGTAATTCCAACCGTAGGCACAGTCTCCAAGCTTGATGTAAGGTGTGAGATGATGGTTGTCGTCCCCGAAGACGTCACCGTGAGAGTGACAAAGCTCGTCGGCTCATCCCCAAAGCTTGATGAACCACTCGAATCAGCGGTAGTGGAAGCCGGCGTGGATATCGTCAAACCTCCCGTGGACCAAATATCGGTCGTAGATGTCAAAGGAATACTGGTTCCCGTAGTAGAAGTGGTTGTGGTGGTGGTGGCCGGGGGAGAGCTTCCGGTTGCAAGACTCTCAGAACGGCTGCTGGATCCATATCCAGAACTTGATGGCTCATGATGGCTAGCTGTTTCTGATGTTATGGAGGATTTGCCGCTGCTTGCATCCTTCGATGATTCTGTGCTGGTCAAAGAATAATAGGATGAGGGTTCTAAAGCGGTGCTCGAAGCTTCGCTGGAAGAAGCCATTGGGGATGAAGAGATTGAGCTTGTGATGGCGATCGAGGATGTGCTTGATATTATGAGAAGACTCGAGCTGGACGGCCCAAGGGTTGAAGGTCTAGTCGCATCAACATAACTCGATACTGAAGGGGTGTACGTCGTGTTGTCCGCTACGGTCGATGAGGTAGTCGAGCCGTTTGTAGACGAAGCGACCTCGAGCGAACTCGACGCTCCACTTGTGGTTGAAGCCGGTGTGTTGATGGTGTCTGGGAGATTGGCGGAAGTCAAGCTCTGTCCATTCCTTGACGCGGGGAAGATGGAGATTGATGGAATCGAAAGAGTATTGCTAGACGGCACAGCCAGGCTTGACGAGTCAACAGGGGATGAGGTGGATGGGGTGATCGAAGGAGCAGAGCTAACGCTTGCCGATGTTGATGAGACAGTGACCAAAGAGGTGGAGAGCGAGCCACCAACTCCCGCAGTGCTAGCAGTCGATTGAGAGCATCCGGTTAAGACAGTGATCGTTGAGGGAAGACAGGTAGAGACACAGGAGTTGCCGCAAACCGTGACGGTGGAAACCTGAGTCTGGGTAACTGTGACTGCATGGGGGGATTCGTAGGCAGCTCCATAGGAGAATCCCTTCCGAGGGTGAGGAACAGGGTCATTTGGTAGAGCAAAGGCCAGCGTGGAGCTAAGGTGGACCAGCAGTCAGTTGCTACTCTCCGCTGAGAAACGAGAGAGATGTGAACTTACCCCAAGCCAAAAAGGGCCAGACGGCCGGTTGCAAGCATGGTGATAGGATTTTCCTGGTGACGAAGGAGTGAGGTTGACTGTGGGCGACAGAGAACAGCACGATGTGGAAAAGGGGGTGATGTCGGGAGCTTTTCGCGAGACTTTATGGTGATTAATTCCTGTCGAATACTTACGATACAAGGGACAATCGCAATCAGAACTCGCCCCATCCCCATGCCTATGTTTCTCCACAGCGGTCGCGTTGTTGCATGCGTATGTAGGCATTCGATACCTGTTAAACGGCTACAGATTCGGCCGGCTGCTTGCGCATTTGTACACGCATAACTACACGACAGCTAGCTCCATGATAGCAATCGAACTTCGAACTCGGGGATTGGCCAGCTTCTGTACTGTGTGATATTGCAAGCAGGATTGCATTGCTCCAGGATTCTATGACAACTGAGCGGTATAGGAGCCCTACAACTTCCACCAGGAAGAGCCACTTTGGTTTGTCAAACAGACATAAAAGCGGCGAAAGGGATAGCCCTCGGCCTGGATGGCCCTTGGCCTCGACTCATCTATTTTGCTCTCAGCCACCGCCATCGTAGTATCGCGTTTGCATACGGATTTGCCGAGCCGTGGCCGCCGCGGCTTGTATACCCATAAAGGAGGACGGAATGGAAAGCCGGAATAAGGTCCACATGAGATATCGGCCCTGTGTCACGCCGTGGCGTTCTCGCGGAACTTCCGGCAACGGATCTCAGAACACGAGAATTCGTTCCTCCGTTCCAGACATGTCTGAGGTGAGCAAAACGAGAAAACATGTCGTGCGGGAATGGGGGCCTGTGAACGGAAGCCTTCGGTCTCATGTTTGTGACGCAAAACGGCCGATGGTTGACTTGGAAGGTCACGGCCCGTGCCCATTGGTATACCCGCGACTCCTGGAGGGGATTCCTGATCGGTACGAAGACTGCGGTGGACCGTTGCATCCCAGCCTCCTTTCGACCAAATCAGTTTCAGCACGAAGGCCGCAAACACTCAAACCTTCTCTTCACGGCTTCGAGCAAGACCAAGCCACATCGACAAAGGCTCTCCGCCTTGGCTCTCTGTTCCTGCAGCAGCTGATATGCACGCTCCCGCAGGCAAGGTCGTACAAATGCATTTGTCCTCATTCGGCGTAGCTGAGTGCCGTGCTTTGTGGCCAACCGACATCAGGATACAACACAGCATGATGCTGGTTTCGCAAGATTGCAATCTGCAAGCCGCAAGGAAAACGGCAAGATCCGCCGACGTATGAGCGGTGACGAGTTCTGGGGTGCACTTTGACGATATATTGCATAATGACAACCTCCAAGATGCAGGCCAGGCCAAAAACATGGAGGTTTGGTAGCCGGCACGGCTGCACATTGGTTGCTGCTGTGTTTCAAAAAGAAATGAGCAAGTAGAGGGTAGATGATGGCTGATGGCTGAGCAAGCCATGCAATCTTTGCCATGGAAACTGTGAAGGTATCATCCATGCTCGACTTTCGAGGCTGGAAGCTTCGGGGTTTTCTGTGGGTTCACAGGATAGATCAAAACATGCGCTATTCTAGTAGATGGGTGGCTCATGTTGCTGGTAGTGCAAGAGAGGGTGGAGATTATGGACATACCCCAGAGGGAGTTCTGGAAAGGGTAATAATGGAGGGATGTTAGACCTGTGGCGTTGGAAGGTGGCGATGTCTTGCTTCTTCAGCACATGGTAACAAGCGTAGGGACGGGAAGTGGAGATTCAAGATGGGTGGATGATCCAAGAAAAAAACATCTTAGGTTAAATCAGCCTGAAAGATCCCAGGTCTCGGTTAGATAGACGCCTTCAGGACCTTGAGTGCATCCTCTCGCGTGCCCAAAAACCGCTCCTCGGCAGTCTTCCAGTTGATAACGTTCCAAATGTTTTCAATGTATGCGGCCTTTCCGTTCAGGTACTACAGGCAGGGGCTCATGTCAGTAACAACGCAGCGCAAACGGGATAGGCCACAAACCTGAAGATAGTAAGCATGTTCCCACATATCGATGCCAAAAATGGGAACCTCAGCAACAGGATCTTGGTCCTTGGTGGATACAATGCGCAGGCCGGCGCCTCCCTCCTTGACTAGCCAGCCCCACCCGCTGCCCTGGATGCCCAACAGAGCAGCCGTGAAGGCCTTCTTGAAGCCATCGAGGCTCCCCCACGTCTTCTCGATCTCGACGGACAGCGACGGCGCAGCCTTAGGGCTTGCCTCGCTGGCACTGGCCGGGACGAGGTTCTGCCAGAAGAGGGCGTGGTTGATGTGCCCGCCTCCGTTGAACTTGATGACGGGCTGCAGGGCGATTTGCGCGGCAATGTCATGGCTCGCTACGGCGGCTATGTGGGACTGCAGTGCCTTGTTGAGGTTCGTCACATATGCCTGATGGTGTTTGCTGTGGTGCAGCTCCATGATCTGACCAGAGACGTACGGCTCAAGGGCCTAACACATGGTCCCAATGTCAGTTCTGCAGTGATTACGCGGAAGGTAGACATGACACCGGGCGGCCAGTCACACTCACATCGTAGGCATAGGGAAGCGTGGGCAGTGCGTAGGTTGTGGCGGCCATCTTAGTGACGTTGTACTCTTCACCCGAAAGAGAGTTCTGCGAGGACTGCACGGCGAGATATTGCAGGATATTCCCAAAGTTGACCATGATGGGCAGGTGCTGGGGCCGAAGCCGTTGATATCCAAATGTGGAAATGCGTGGTGCAACCAGCAGAAGAAACGCGTGTCACCAGGAGCCAGGGTAAGCGGGAGTTTCCAAGGTCAGCAAACAAGCGTGCGGTGTTTAGCGGGTTGGGTCTCTTGGTGTTTGGGCCTAGGTTCACAGGATAGAGAGATGGGGAGATGCGATGTCGTCGTCGCGATTGAAGGGCGTTTCGGTGATTGAGCAGTGCAGCTGCATCGTAGCTGCATGCGCGTTGACGCGCCTTCCATGCTGAGATGGATCCGAGATTTGGCTCAAACGTGCTCAATCAGGCGCGGGGTCTCACTCCCCGGATCCCGAGGCCCAGCCACACAGGCTCAAAGCCCACTGAAAAGGCTTGGCCTGCACTGCTGTCAGCCCAGCACGGCGGACTCAACGGCCGCCAAGGAGTGTCTGGGAAACGAAAGAGGCAGTTTGAGCTCGATTCCCAGCCCTTTGATTGGCTCCTGACCACGAATTGCATTGCTCCATGTCTCGAAGCCTAATAATGCTCACTGACAATTGTTCACCTGATGCTAGGCGCCCTCAGGGGCAGGAAGCAGTCATAGGCGTTGATGGCATCAGCGCAGCTGCTATAATACCAGCGGCGAGCGTCGATGAAAAGGAACGACAGCCCACGAAAGCACCCAACGTACAACGCAAAATTACATCTACATCTCAACTTCAATCCCCTAGACGCCTTCTAAAATGTGTGGAGGAGATTGCACCCCCTCATCTACGCCGCGTGTTGGTGCCCGGGTCGACTTCTTCTCACAAAGCCGAGGGCATTTAGGAAACCTCCTCTTCCTTGACCCGTCAACACCAGACAGCGCAACGGCAACACACGTGCGTTTCAGCCCCAAAGAAGGCGTGGCTATCGACGATCGTATCCTTGTATCAATACAGTCAGTTATAGACCATTATTCGCGTCTTGCGAAGGCCGACGGCTGACATTGCATCTTTCAGTCTGACTGGAGACCTGACCAAGGCCGTCAACGACAGTGGCTTGTTTCAGCAGTTCACGCTCCAGGGAGCGAGGAGTCTCGGGGATGAAAATATGGCCTTGGGCGAGTCCCTTTCGTTGAAAGTCGGCCACGATGGCATCATCGGCCGGAGGGTGTCCATGTCGAGAGGAGGCGAATTGCTTGCAGACGGTATCGTAGGCTTTAACTCCGGCCACCTTGCTTTAGCGTCATTTTAGCGTTCTGGGTTCTTAAAAAAATTTGGGTAATAGCGCACAGCGCTAGAGGTTGCTGCTGAATTGCTCGGGGCTGGGATTTTGCGGGATGGTTCGCTTTCGGTCTGCATTGTCAGCGATAGATCCAGCGGTGCGCATTTCACCGCGAACAATACAAGAGATGAATCATAACTTCATTCAGATTCTCGTCAAAGCAAATATTGCCGCGCAGAATGTCTTGGCCCCCCCCCCCAAAACGCCAAATGCTATGCTAGATGTAAGCCAACCTCACCAGATCAAAAAGCCGCTCACTTACTTGCCCCCTTTGTGATTTCATGGCTGGTACGTCGCGTCCACACTCAGTTTCCAAATCAGGTATTACCCCTGGCTCTCATTCCAATCCGCCCACCTCCTCACCACTTCATCGACATCCGCCACCGCCTGCCTGCTCGCCTCCACCTCAAACCACTCCCGGTGCTCCCGACCACACGCCGAGCACTTCTCTCGGTCAGCGACCCGCAATCCACGGCCCGCAAGCTCTATATGGACAAGCCGTTCGACTTTGTGGCTCTGCGGAATCTTCCGCGGCGCAACAGCCGCCGGACTTCCTGACGGGATGTACGGGTAGAACCGAATCAGCGACAAGTTATACCCGCATTGGCGCGTCCACTCGTTCAAACGTCGCTGCACGTTGTTGGCGCGACCGATCTTGAGAAGGATCTTCTTGCTGTTCTTACTCGAGCCGCCTCCGAGACTTCGGCTGGTTGAGCCGTCGGTCACCGAAGCAAATGCGTCCAGCACATCACTCGGGCGTCTCGAATTCGATGGGCGCGTAGGTGTAGACGGCGAGAGCAGCGAACGTGCAGCTTCAGCTGGGGGCGTTGACGGTTGAGATTCGGAAGTCAGCCAGAAGATGTAGACATACCCCGCTTCGTCCTGCTGGGAGACTGGCTTGGCGAGCTCGGCGAGCAGCTGTGAGGCCGTCTGCGGCGAGGCCGTTTGAGGGATCAGCGACATATACTGAGCGGTCGGCGAGGCATGTGGAGTAGAGTAGGACGGGCGACGTCCGGAAGTCTGCCCCGAACCACTCGGCTGGGGCCGCGACGGTGACGGAGTCAGGTATGGATTTGCCGGTTTCTTCCCACTAATCCTTGATGGCGGAGTTGACACGGTTGGCTGGATTGGGTTCGGTCTTGGGCGTGGTGGTGGCGATGCTTCTTCGATTGGAATACGGAAACAAAAGCAGAACTCAAGCTCTTTGGGCCTGGGCTTCGGGCGGCTCATCTTGGTGGGGCGTTGCGGTTGCTTTCCGGAGTTCGCGCTCGGCCGGCCCCCATGTTGCCTCGGCGGTTTCTCTAACCGTGTCTGGTTTATCAAGCCTAGGCGGTCTGCCAATGTGTCCAAGCTAGTGCGCTCCTCCAGGATGGGGGTATTGGTTGTTTTGGGACCGGGGCTGGACCTTGCTGATAGACTGGCCTGCTCCTTGTGTTGCCAGCAATATAGACTCTCGTCACTCGGATCATCGACTCGGAGATTCGAGGGCTTGGTGCGTGAAATGGGCGCTGGCGGCCCGCTGGCGGCGGCGATAGGACGCCTGCATGGCCGGCCGCTCGACGTGATTCCTCTGCATGTTGTCGCGGGGTTCTTGGAGTCAGACCGGTTGATCAAGGACTCGGGGGTGTTGGCAAAGAAGGGCATGGCGGACTGGATTCGATATTTGATGCTCGATATTCGACATTCGGCATTCCGTGCGCGATACGGCCCCGTCGGCTTTCACGAACAATATGTGTCGCAGGTGGAATGCAGAGGAGTAGGCTCCCTCAGCCAGGAGAACAGCGTGCGACCGCCATTGCGGTCGACTCAGCGGTATGAGACCGCAGTGTAAGTCAGAGGTGCGAAACCAAGGGGGCTGGGTGACCCGTCTCCAGGCTACAGCGTGGCTGGTGGTGGGGCGGGGGATTTCTTCACGGTGCCGGATATGCCACGTGCGCACGTGCGCACGTGCCAGCGTGTCTCCGTCCGCCCCAAAAAGGTAGTTGGCACGTGTCCTGGTACTTGATCAAGAAGCGGTTCAAACGGTGAAGCCACTTCTTGCCACCAAAGGGCGCCTCCCATGCCGCCGCAACCCAACCCAAATCTTCATTCCCAGCCAGTAATCTTGCAGCGGTTTGACTCCCTCGAAAGCGCATGTCGGCAGGACTTGACACTAGCAGGACCGCCTCGCCATAGGTCGAATATTGCGTTATTGACCCTACATTGACGACATGCGGAGCACTTCCCATCTGGCACCTAGACTCAACGTACCAAGTGGGCCTACCGCACTTCATAGCGAAATGCGGCACCGACGGCGAGCGTCGGCGTCACTGCACTCCTCCGAGCGCCCCCTCGGACACGCCCAGCGCGGGATGCATGGCCGCTACGGCCTTCTGACAGCCCTAGCCGATTGAGGCTTTCTTGGCAGAAGCTTGAACTGCGAAATGCCCGAGTGCCCAGAGCGCCGAGAGTACCCTCAGGAACAGCGACGTTTACTGCGTAGTAGTACTAGGTGGTAAAACGTCCGCCAAGCCACCTTAGGTGGACACCATCCAGCATCCGCGAAAACAGCAGTGGGCAATCCGCAGCAATTAGCAATACATTGGAAATAGTGAATGGATACCTTTAGTCCACTGCCTGGTTTGTATCTCACTACCTTAACCACTAGCGTGGCCGGATCGCGGACAGTGCGCGTCTTGTGCATATACCCGTTGACGTATTTCGCCGATAGCACATCGCAGGTCCCAAAGCCACGGACAGGCCGAGCAGCACGTTCTGCATATCAGGATTTCGCGGAGCAAAACCTGCGGGCGATTTCTCTTCTGCCGACCGGCAGGCCAAAAAATTGGGTAATGTAATCTGGTCTTGGGCTGGAGCTGCAGGCATTGCCGACATGGAGGTGGACTGGAAGGATTGGAATTGCACCACCCCCCCCCCCCCCCCCCCCATCTTCCCCAACCCGGTTCCGCTATCACTTGCATATGCCGCCCCCCAGTGTAACGTCGCTACACATTCCGTATGGATCTTCCCATTCGTGAAAACCCTATCCCTTCACGCTTGCTTAGCTTGTTGTGGTTTTGTATATGTTTTGCGTCCTCGCCATCCTCCTGTGGTATATGTGAGGACAGAGAGACAGACCGATAATCATCAACAAGGCCATCACCCTGAGATCCTGCCCCTTGACATCCTGCTCCTCTACACCGAAATGGTACTACAAGATTCACCCTCCTCGGGTGAGGAGAAGAGGGCAGTGGAAAGCGACGTTTACGACGGCGCCGTGGCTGACGCCCCGTCGAGCTTCTCCTCGTGGTTTGGTGGGAAGAGCGTCTTCGTTGGGCCCCGCATCGCCCCGGTGCTCGAGAACATCGCTCTCGATATCCCAAGCGACACGGAAAACAGCCTCGCTATCCTGAACAAGCAGCTTGCCGTTGAAGATGGCCATGCTATCAAATATCGCACCTGCAGTTGGCAGAAAGTGCGTCCTTCCTTCTGGTGCCTGTTACCCAAGTCCGGGTGGCACGGTGACATGCATTGCGACGTACCCAAGTTGCTAAGGTACCTCGACGGCTAACTGTGGGTCTGTCGCGCAGACTGCCGCCCTCCTCTTCTCCGAATACATCTGCTTGGTAGGCCCCTCGAGCACACGGCCCCACGGCTCAGTGCTGACTCTTGCTAGGCCATCATGAGCTTCCCCTGGTCCTACAGTGTTCTTGGACTGGTCCCGGGGTACGACTTTTGCATCGGATGCGTCCCCTCCCTGACTAACACCGTTTGCCTAGACTCATTTTGACTGTTGTTGTGGCTGCAATTGTCTTGTATACGTAGGTTATGCGCCCGGATGACCTCCCGCTGCATGCCCGACCCGCGCTAACAGGCTCTAAAGGTCACTTGTCCTGTGGGAGTTCTGTCTGCGTCATCCTGAAGTCCGCGATGTCTGCGACATTGGCCAAATGCTGTTTTGGGGCAAGACGTGGGCATGGTATGCCACGGCCATCATGTTTCTCTTGAACAACACAGTATGTAATAGCCTGGTCCAAGGTAAACCCATGCAGTGCTAACAAAAAGCAGTTTATTCAGGTGCGTTGACACAGAGAATATTTGTCACAAGGCACCGATGCTAACTACAACGAAGGGTCTTCATGTTCTTGTGGGAGTTAAGTATCTCCAGACGATGACGGCCGGGACTGTTGTGGATATCTCCTGCCGCCCCGTCGTCTATGGAATCATCACTATGCTCATCTGCTGGATCTGCTCCCTGCCACGGACATTTAACATGCTGTCCAAGCTAGGCACCGCATCCGCTTTCTTCACTTTCATCTCGGTTCTCTTGGCTGCAGTATTTGCCGGCGTCCAGTCCGCCCCAGCTGGATACGATCCGCGCGACAGCTACACAACCGCCTCCGGACAGACAGCTGTAGGGGGTAAACCTATTGTCACCGCCTTCCCTCTTGCAGCAACAACATTTGTTGCTGGTCTCAATGCATTCATGAACATCTCTTACACCTTCATCGGCCAAATCACCCTACCCAGTTTCATTGCCGAAATGAAGGACCCTAGGTGAAGCTCCCCTGCCTCCTCGGAAGACTCGAACCAACTGATTTCCCTCCTTTATTCCAGAGATTTCCCCAAGGCTCTGTGGGCCTGTACCATCGCCGAAATTATTGTATTCAGCATTGTGGGAGCTGTTGTGTATGCCTATACTGGAAATCAGTACATGACCGCCCCTGCATTCGGCTCTCTGCAGACCCTTTACAAAAAGGTTGCTTTTTCGTTCATGATACCCACCTTGATCTTCCTCGGTGTCTTGTATGCGTCGGTTTCGGCTCGCTTCATCTTCTTCCGCATCTTTCAGGGCTCGCGCCACAAGAATGAGCACACAGTGGTTGGCTGGGCTACCTGGACCGGCATTCTGCGTGAGTTTTTCAAGCTGAAACTCCACCAACGACATGATCAGAGGTGCTAATGAAACTACCATGCAGTGGCCACCTGGGTTTTGGCATTCATCATCGCCGAAGTCATCCCGTTCTTTTCCTCTCGTGGGTCGCCAAGACTTCCCGGCCATCCTAGTCCCTTCCATGTTTGCTGACCAGTCCTAGTTTTGTCCCTAATGACATCCCTTTTCGACAGCTTCTTCGGCTTCATATTCTGGGGCGTCGCGTACTTCAGGATGCGAAAAGCGGACGGCAGGATTGCTGTGGTCAAGCAACATACTATTTCCGGGTATCTCCTGGGGGCGCTCAACATTTTCCTGATTATCACCGGCATTTTCTTCCTGACGGTCGGCACATACGCCAGTGTGATGGGAATTGTGGATGAGTTCAATGCTGGTTCTGTCGGGAGTGTTTTTGCTTGCACGAGCAAGGGCCTCTAAATGGAGCATACCATTCAGGCAATATTGTGTTTTCGAGAGATACCCACAGTCGAGCGGACGGCTTGATAGTGAGCGCGTTCTATATAGCCCCCCTATTCAGATATACTACTAGCTGTTTTGTTTCATGGTTTACGTTGCGATGGAGATTGAGTTTATATTCCGCAGCTTTTTTGTCTGCAATGCGTATCTCATTCATCCTCTCTGCCGATATCAACATATATTACATGTATCAAGCGCCATTGAATGCCATCGATACGGCGATATGACGCAAGGCCAACATTCAATTCAGCATACACCATGAAATCCGTCATACTTTTCTGAGATGGTAAAAACTGCACTTTTGGTACTGCCAAGGCCATCCGCCATTACACCCACTCAGAGCAATAATGCCACCCGCGGACTCCAGAAGAAGAATCATCGAGAAATGCATTGCTCAGCCCACTATTGGAGAAATCTCGCTTCCCAATACCCTCGCCACCTAGGTATGCTCCAGTAACAATGATCTACCCCTGCTGCAATCATGCCTCGCTCACCGCCGACGTTTCTTCCGCGGCCTCCCTGTTGATGTTCGGCGCCCCCCACTCGGCCCCTTTTCCGACCTGCGCTTGCATCTCTTCGCCCGCCAAGCTAAGATGGAACGTCCGAATGATAGAGTCGGCGTCATCAATGGCGATGGGTCAGACATCTGCCAAGGCCTTGATCTTTTGCGTGCTATTTTGGTGCCAAGGTCAGTTCCCAAATTCCGGACGGTCTTGCTCGGGGTGACGTACACAATCTTGACCTGATCGTCCGTCATGAACAGTCCAAGCTGGCCAACACGGGTCTTGACGGCATTCCAGCCCGTCAAGCGGGAAGCAAAGTGCACATAGCGGGTCATGCCAAAGTCGGCTGGGTCGATGATCTCGTAGGTGCTGGGGTTGTTGAGAATGGCCTTGGCGTGGATGCCGGCTTTGTGGGTGAAGGCGCAAAAGCCGGTGATGGGGTTGTTGAAGGGCGTGTTGACTTGAACGGCGCCGGCGACAAGGTCTTCGAGCTGCATGGCGAGAGGGGATGGTGAGCCGGCGTTATTGCGAGGTTCCGGGAGTGGGTGGGAAAGCTCACGTCCTTCAACTTGTGGAGGTTGTACTTTTTGGTAACGTGCTCCCGATCGGCGACTATCATGCGAGCCATGAGACTAGGCAGTGTCAGGATGAATCGAAGATGGAAAAGGCGATCACAGCCATTTCAAGACCCCCAACAGCTTGGAACTCACCCTCCGAGAGACTGTGACCTGATTAATAGGGGCTCCTTGATACGACCTCGCGCAATACTCACAGTTATCCCGTTCCTCTCGCCGATTCCAAGAACGGAAGTGTCGATATGTGTTGCCCCCGCCTCAAGGGCACAGTAGGCGTTGGCAATAGCGCATCCGGTGTCGTCATGTAAGTGAATTTCAATGTCACACGCTAATCGTGTCAGTCAACCCAGGCTCGTGGACAAGGACGACTCGGGAGCCCTTTCGCAATAGATACTAGCATGGAGATGAACCCACAAACAACTCCCCTAAGCGTTCTAACAAGGTCGTAGACTTGGCGAGGGCTAGCACAGCCCACGGTATCGGCAATCCCCACGCGGTTGACGCCGATTTTGTCGACAGTCCTGTAAAGCGACAGCAAATCCACGAGATCCGAGCGGAACGAGTCCTCGGACGAGAAGCGCACCTCGAGGCCCTTGGACTTGATGAAGTTGATGACCTCGATGGCGCTCTTGGTAATGTATTCCATGTCCTTTCCATGCGAAAACTCACGGAGGAAGTGAGATGTGCCGATGACGACATCCCTTTAGAGTATAAGTGTCTGATTACCAAGTAGAACATTGGTACCAGATTGACTTACAGGCCATCTACACCGGTCTCGACAGCGATCCGGGCGTCTTCCATGATACACCGAATATCTATGAGGTGTAAGTGGTGCGCTCGGTAACTGGAGAGTATCTGGTTCGCTTGGACGACCCACGAGTCAATATCTTGGCCTACAGCAAAAGTATTAGCTAGGAGCTTGAAACCCCAGACATGCCACTGACCTTGAGTCCCAACTTGCAGATTGCCTCGCAGTCCTTCCGTGACTGCTCAGACGCAGCAGGCGAGGTTAGCTCGATGTAGTCGACCCCAAAGTCGTCTAGAGCCTTGGCGCTGGAGTAATTAATCAGGTCAGCTTTGCGGTTAGTATCCCACTTTAGTAGACAGCGGGCCTACATTCTGATCTTTGTTTCTGAGCATCCTGTTGTTAGTCTTCGGCGGGTAGGATCCCGCCCACATGATTGCATACCTGTGTCGAAGAATGCATTAGCAAACTGCTCTCCCTCGCGGAGAGTCGACTCGATGATCTTGAAGCGGGAGATGTTGGAAATGTAGTCCCCAACCGGCTGGTATGGGTTCCGTGTGTTGACCGGAAGGTGACCTCGCTCAGCTCCCTAAAGCGCGTTAGCCACAAGGCGGAAACCGTCATGCTGCTGGCTGTGGCTTGCCTTGGAGTCGGTAGAGATAGTCATGTTTTAGTGTCGGTGGGTAAACAGAGAACCTGGAGTCGAAACTTGAGGGGGGAAGAGGAAGTGTCCAAGGTTAACCAGGGAGGCTGCCTCGTGGGAACTGGCTGAGGAACAGGGACCCCCCTTGTATCCATGAATACGTTTGGGCAGCGGGTCTAGGTATGTACTGTGTATATCCGGGAAATGGCTGGTGTCGTCTAATAAGGGTACCCGAGATCGTGGTGTCGGATCTATACCTGAGCCAATAGTTTGGTTCCATTTTCGCTTCTCGACAGTCGACGCGGGGTGTGTATTACGGTGCGACATGCTGGACAAGTCCAGACCCCGCACCCAACAAAACCAACAGACGACCCCTGAATCACAAATATGGCTCGCGTCATCACCGCTCCAAGATATCTAGGATGAGCGAATTTGGAGGATCCCACCGCTTGTGCCTCAAGCAAACAACTGCCGTTGATGACATGCAATGAGGACGGTCCTTGTCTATTCGCATGTTTGCCGTCTTGTCGCGTGACCACACGAGAGCGGAGAAGCTTAGAGATGCAATCTCGGGGTGCACTATACGGATGCATGGCAAAGACGCTAATGCCGCCAGCAAAGCGGATGAGACCATCCAGTCCCCGGCCGACTTTTGACGGGGTGAACAGTCGCGGCCAGGTTCACAACTGGACAGGTGCTGCAAACATGCAGTCGATGTTATTCAGAACCTAGGTACTAGTCTTCTATTGGAGGGTGGCCACTTGATGAACCCCCCAACAAAGACATCGGATACCGCAACCAACAGTCAGCTCTTGAGAAGTTGGTCGAGTCTCACCCATGCGAGGTGAAGAGGGCAAGAGGCCCGAGACCGGCAGCGGTGGTGTATGTATTTGGTCCAAATCCGAATCCCACTCGAGGAAGATCCTAGAGATTTTGGTAGCCTCCGCTTCATGTAATCCGGCCTCTCGACCACGGGAGAGCCGGCTGATGGGTTGGGTGGTGACCTTTTGACATTTTCTGTATCCACCTACAGCCATCCTGCGGTCTGCGGTGAGCAGGTGCAAAACAGACGCTCTGAAATGAACAAGAAAGCAACAGAAACAAGCATATCCAACCAACAGACAACGCTTGACAACCAATAAATCACTAGCCTTCTCCAGGCATATCGCACAAGCACACCTCCACTAGATCCATGCCCCGGCCTGCAATGGCCGTAGGTGACGCAGCTAGGTCCGCGTCTTATCCTTCCTCACAACTACGATGTCCTCTCCAGTTGTTGACGCGGGCGGGGTATCGTCAACCTGCCTCTCCTCTTCCACATCATCATGATACCTCAGCAAGCTATCCCTGTCCTCGGGCTCCTCGTTCGTCGCAAACAAGCTCGCGTCCTGATGCCGGCTCCTGATCCACGCGGGGCCCTTGCCAGCACCCGTCGACGACCGGCGGAACGTGGGGAACTGGATGTTGGGCAAGGATGGCCGCGGCAGGCTGGGCACGGTGAACCCGCTCATGCCGGGGAACGATACCTTGGGAGCCGAGACCGACTCATACCACGGCACCGCGGGCAGCGAGTCGGGGCGGAGGCGGAAGCCGCATTGTGGGCAGTCGGCGGGCAGGGCGCGCCAGACTGCGTATTGGAAGAGGCTGTCGATGCCGAGGCCTACGACGAACCCGCGGACGGCGAGGTAGAAGTGAGCGAGGCTGGGGTTACACGCGTTATTCTAGGCGTAGTATTTTGGGGGGTTGAGGGTGTTTGGCTTACAAGTTGACGAGGAGCGGAAGGGTGGCATATCCGGCCAGCATGGCCAAGTCGGTGCGGTAGGTATCCTGCGTCCGAATCCAGGTGAAGACCAGCACCACCATGAGGGCAGCCGCAAGGATGGAGTCGGCGAAGAAGACGACGATGGGGTGTGTCAAGAAGCGAACAAAGGCCCCACGGGCCTCGTGATGCTCGTCCTCGGGCGTGTCTTCCAGGTCGGGGGGGTGGTCGGGATCGGAGTGGGTGTGCTGTTGCCGGGGTCCGGCGGCAAGCAGGAATATCCCTACCACCGCGGATACGGCTAGCGGGGCTAGACCGACGGCCGGAACGACGTCGTGGGAGAGGACGCCATGAGCAATGCAGAGGGCGAAGCCGGGGATCAGGCTTCCGATGCTCACACCACGTAAAGTGCGGATTTCGGCCATGGGTTGATAGGCCAAGTGGATTGGCCGGGCCGCTCAAATGGCTGGCTCGCGCTGCGTGGTGCTAGGAGGTGCAAGGAGGTGCTGAGTTCACAGGATAGCCTGGAGTGGCTCATTCAATTGAAGCAAAAAGAAGGGACGGGAATTGGGTGGATTTTGAAGTTCTGGGAAAATGTCCAGCCATCATGGTTGCAGGGCGGGGCAGATAACATGATGCTTCCTTATCGCCAACCCTGGCAAGCCAGAGAACATCGCTGCCTGGCTAGGGTTGGTTGCACGGACCAATGGAATCGGGCGACACGCGGCCGAATAACAAAAGCTTCACGATGGTACACCCTTGGACCTCATTGACTCGTGTTCCAGGTCCGTTGGTTGGTGGTCAAGATCCTTCCGTTATGCCATCGCCCCGTTGTGGGCTACAAAACATGCATATACATGCGAGGGAGTCCATTTTGCGGCAGCTCCTTTGCGGCAGCTCCTGGCGTGAACCAGGCATGTGAGAAGCGGACGCGTCAGATTTCCCCATCGTTCGCCAAAGAATAGGCCGTACTGACTGCGCGGCTCATTTTTTGCCAAGTGGAAATGCAAACAAAGATAGAGATAATATTGCAACGGAATTGAACTGCAATGGCCATGTGTCTACGGAGTACGAAGTCTGGTATCTTATTCGGAAAGACATTCATGAAAGATGAAAGCTGGCAGCACTGTGAAACAGACGCGCCGAGGTCCATGCGCCCTGGGGCAGTTAGAGCTTGGGCCACACTGCAGTGAATGGGATACAAACATCACGTGACCCTTACCCCTTTCTCTCCGAGAGGTTCATGTCCTGTCGGCATCAACTGCAGAAGCTATTGCGAAAAAGATTGATGAGGAATATCCGTCTCTCCGTCTTCATCTTTCGGTTCCCATTAGCTAGTAGTTAAAGCGCAGTTGGAAAGACTCGGGGGAACAAACCATGAGCGAAGCAGCCCAGGAAGAGTTACTTGGACAACCAGTCGGTGCTAGCCTGCTGCTAGCTAGCAAGCGCCCTGAGCCGCAAATCGCAGGCCGTCCATGTTCCCCTCGCTGATCCCCTTCGCTGGAGTCCTCCCGCGAGTTGCAGAACGGCTAAAAGGAAGAAGGTGTCTTGGATAGCCCTTCGATTCGTGATGCGACACGAAGACGTCATCCGAGACGCAACATTTCCCCAAAGCACCGCCCATGACAACGCGACACTCGTTTCGGCAGCTAGTGGCCGGTTGTCAGCAGTGGATGCTGCTGGGAATGGGCCACCAAAACGGATAGGAAAGTCGCGAAGGTCGCGGTGACTGCCTAGGTGCACGCAAACTTCCCCGAGGCAATCGTAGCATTGTGTAAAACGGTGATTTCGTCGTGAATACCAATTCCAAAGCGTCGTTGGGACTGGGAACTTCCAGGAGCTCATCGAGGCCCGATCAAGGGCGCTAGCAGGGCCGAGCGGCGCTGGAACTCTCCTCCCTTCTCCTCTCTTGATTGACTCAATCGTAACCCCCAAACGGCGCCCCCAACGAGGAACGCAGAAGCCGGATCAAACACACACATTTCCTCGTGTCCCGCCAGCAGATTCTCGGCCGTCGAGCTTCGGGAAGGGCTGGCATGAGACCCGCCAGCTACTCGGCGTGCGACAAGGGTCCCCGTCTTGATGCGTTAGGTACCTCCTACCAACGCAGCGCAGCGCTGGGTGGTCCGCCGTCACACGTACGCCTGCTTGACGCCTCTAGCCACAGCGGAACGCTTCCATCCAGCCCCAGTCCATCCATGGAAGTTGGATGCCGCTATTGGTATGTACCCCAGGGCCTATCCCCGGCCGACTCTGGAGTTCTAGGGCGCGGGTCGCTTCCCCGGCCCTTGGCCAACCCGCGGATCCCGCACCCTTATTCGATCGCCAGCAGGATTATTTGCTTATTTCGCACCACTCGCCTAGCGCCGTTCTCAGCCAGGTAGATCCTTCGAACGGATGAGGCTCTTTGTAGTTCTCCACTACTAACGCCGTCTGACCTGGGTGTTGTATTGTAAAAAAAATTTGATGCTTAAGGTAACGACAATCCGTGCTTGCCATCGCCCATAGGTTGCGCAGCCACGCAAGTCTTCTCTTTCCGCTCAGTTAGCTTCCACACATTGCTCGGGCATATCAGGCAATGCGATATAGCTTTATATCATATTTCCACCAGTCCCTTTCCGGAATGCCCCATTGTGCCTAGCGAATGCTGATGTAGGCGTGATATGGTGTGCAGGGATGTGTGTACTAGGGCTGATACCTTGCCACTTGACGTTTCCTCTCTTCTCATATCCACTGCACGCTGTTGTTTGGTGTCGAGGATTCTGCTTTGCCACAAACGCAGCTTCAGGCTCATTCCCAAGCCTCACAATTTTGGTAGCTGGCTAAACAAGATGGAGTTCGCACAGTGCCTTGTGAAACAGCGTCGGGCTGTCTTGCTGCAGTAGAAGTGGGCCCAGATGCAAGCAACCGACACCCCATATTCTAGAGTCGGGAGATAGTTTCGACCCACATTTGACATTGACGACGTCCTTCGATACAGACACCACCGCAACATACGCCCATACACCAGTTTAATCAGGCGGAGAAATAAATCAAAGCCTATGTTCTCCCGTAAAGGAGGCATATATGAGCAGATGCGGGTGGCCCAATGCTCCGAAACGTCCCACTGTGTTGAAGCCCATCCTCCTGCCAAGTTGAGCATGGCAGGAGGCGGTAGCTCTCAAGGAAAGGGGTAGAGGCGTAGAGAGTGAAAGCTTGTATTGGGCCAAAGAGAAACAAGCTGAGAAGAGGTGCATTCTTCGAGACAAGTGGCCACTCACTCGAGCTGTCTAAGAGACCGAAGAGTCGGGAGAAGAGGCCACAACATGAACGGTAACGACACGCACCACTTTGTGTATTTTTTCTCGAAACATTGCCGACTTGAGAGAACATGATGCCGCACTCACCTCTAAGGCTCTCCTCCAGGCGATTCTCCTTGTCCCGCCCCGTTGATCGCAAAGTCTTTCCCTGTTCCTGAAGCTAGGAATTTGTCGAGGCTGTCTGTGTGTGCGGAGGTATCCGCTACAGAGCTACCAACACAGGCCCAGCGCTAACAACCATGATGGATGCTGATGTCTACATTTGACATGCGCGTCGGGACAATGTAGGCTTCTGGCGATCGTCCCCCTCCAAAGGCACCTTTCGAGTTGGCAGAAGAGCGTGCAAGATGGTGGATGATGACACCGGAATGATGGAGCGCGCGCAGCAACGCCGAACGGTGCCTAGCGTAGGTGGTTCAAGGTGTTGTTTGGAGCGTCGGATCAAGTCGTCGATCGATGCGCCCGATGCGCGTAGTCGCGTCCGCCGTTGCATGAAAACATCAGACCGGAGCTTCTGCTCTGTGGGTTTGCAGAGCCTCTTCAAAAAGAACGCTTCAGCACGCTCCGGCATGCCTCGATTCGCGTTCAATAGTCTGTCGTCGCTGCCTGGGTCTCGAAGTTGTCGGGAGGCACGGCTTGGAGCCTTCTCGTCGAGTCAAGGTGAAGAAGAATAACTGGCGGAGGTCGCCCCGAGGGCGTCAGCAAGCGTCAAAAGCAGGACTTTGGGGGATGCAACAAGGATGCGAAGAAGGAAAGATGCTGCCAGTAGTCGAAATAGATTCAATTCAAGTTGTAAAGAACAATAGCAGGCTCTTGACCTGTTTCGAAACGGAAGGACACGCGTTGTTGAGACTTCATTAGTGGAGATGGCTCCGGGAGGGGCGCTGACAGAGTGGTGAAGCGGGCTGCGAACGGTGACCACTTGGTGTTGGGCAAGGTACCTACCATATTTGTTTCTCGACGCCCCAACCCAGCTATCTTCCAAGTTAGGATAACCTATAGAAATCGTCCAGAAGGTCTCGACCGCCCGGCGTGTGTGCTGCCTGCCTCCTCTGTTATACCCCCTGCATGAGAATCAGGCTGGGTATCTTTTCCTCCCCGGGCATATCCATCAATCCCCAGCACCACGATAAATTATTGCACTTGTCCATTGCCCGGTGGCCTTCCAACGTTTCACCCCCTTACTCACATGGTATGTTGGAACAATGAACACGCAGCCTAGAGCCTACATATTCACCTGGCCGGTCTTAGCGGCCATTAGGACCGGCAACGTTGCACATTTTACCGACACACCTGGAGCGCATCAATTGGGGCGAAGCCAAATTTATCTGGGCGCGTAACGCATCCCAGCAACTCGCCGTTGACCAAGATGCAACCCCACCGCGATTCTTGCTATCAATTATCTTCTCTTTCCATCGCCTCATTCGCCGTACGATTCTAGTTTTTATTTTGATATCGCAAAGATCAATAGTCTGCTGATGTCAGTGGCCTTTTGTGGCACCACTGTCACTGCCGTTCGCCCATATCTCCACGAAACTCGCGGAGGCCCGTGATTCTTTCCATCCAATTGCTCAGGCAGTATTCAATGGCCTGCTTGCCTGCCTAGGGGGAGGGGGGGGCATCGCCCGGCCCCCCTGCTCGTGTTGCATACCCGGGCCGCGTCTCGCGGCTTCTAGGTGAACGGCCCGGTGCCCTCGCTACAGGCCACCCAGGCCCTCCCGTCGTTCGACCCGACTGCACTGAGCCTTTTTTTGGGGGGGCCTATATGAGGCCTTCTACGCACACCCAACTGTGTGCCCGTCGGCCCCCTACCTCAGCCTTTCCAGAGTCTTGCCCGGAGCTCTTGGGGTGCCCTGGGTCAGGTTTCCGTTCCCCTTCCACCTATATTCCATCCATTCCGATTTTAGCGTGGAATACCCTCCAGATGGTTGGTTACCGTTGAAAAGTTCAGCTGCTTGGTATATTACGGATGACGATCATTGCCTCCGGGCTTCTGCTGAAGAGCAGATTTTTTGTGTGCCATTCCCACCCCTGCCTCTGTCTCCTGGCTTTAGCTTCCCCATCCGACGCCTTCTCGAAGCCCGGTCTCATGGGTGCCAACGCCCTTCTGCCTCTGCATTTCTTAGCTCGGGTGATTCTTCAATGGCTGCCAGGGGCCCAGAAATCGCTAGGGCTTCCATTGGTAGATGCAGATGTCCGATCGCCCGACATGGCAGGCTGCTGCTGCTGCTGCTGCTGCTGCTGCTGCCGCAGGCTCAATTCCCGAATGGCTCACGACACCACTGACATGGGCGCTCTTCCACTCACAAATAAGACAGGTTGAAGATGTGTTGCTGGTTCAGTGGTGAGAATGGAGCATCCCGCAACAGCCTAGCCCTCGCCGGGCTAGAACCATTCTATTCACGGCTCTGGCGGCGATCTCCCAACGGATAGTGGCTTTTACAGCTGCTTCTGCTCCACCGGTTTTGCTCTCACTGCGTCGTGTGTTTGCTTTTTGCTGTCGCGCACCGCTTAGTCTCAGCGGTATAAATACTATAGTTGGGGACGATGGCGAAGAGACATCAACTCTCGTCACAATCACTTTGTTCCATCGACTCGTCTCCTCCCCATTGCAAACCCCAATACCCTGCCACCCTCAACGCCTTTCTTAAAGAGTGCTACCGCTGGAGAAATGTGTGAGTTGCCTTACTTGGCACGCCGCCCTCTCCCAAGCGGCTAACACACTCCGGCCTGCAGCTGCCTCCTCCGTACCCGGCTCTGAGATACGCCGTGAAGAAGTGGGCCACTTGGTCATCCAATCTGACGCCTGGGGAGAGCCTGAAGCTCGTTGCAATTCAGGCTTAGGGATCGATCTGGTGAGCGAGCAACCCCCTAGCCTTGCCCCCCTCACCGCCCACACCACGTCCCTTGCAGACCAACCCGTTTCAGGAAGAGAGGGCTGATTCGCAGGTGATTTTCAAAGGATTTACAGCCCCTGCCCACTCCAACGGCCGTAATAGAGCTGCTTGCGGCGTTCGATCGGACATGGGGAGTGCTGGCGGATTACCGCGGGTCTACGAGAGAGGGGCAAGCGACACCGCTTGCCAACTACCGTCATGACCTGGACCCATGGTCCGTCTTTCGAATTTAATACGGGAGGATTTGCACCTGCTGGGCATTGCTTATTTGATGGTCTCCTAGAGAGAGGTTTGGTGGAGTGGCGTCGTGGTTGGCCGGAATGGGATCCCCTAATTTATGTGGCTTTGGGGGCGGGGAGAAAGGGGCTAGATCCCTGCTGTACAGCCAGAAATAGTTCCTTAGCGCGCTAGATAGGTAGGTAGGATAGTGGTCTACTACAATGTACAAGGTGTTTGTTGAGAGTCGTAGCTTGTGAGGCGGGGCTCCTAGGTACCAAACACTAGCACACTACCTACCAAAGCTAGCACGCTGTGGGAAACACGGCAAATAACATTTGGTCTTCGTGTGACTAGCGGCTCTTTTGCAGCAGCTTTCCAGACGCGTTCGCCCGTGTAGGTGGAAATTCCAGAAGGTCGAAGAAACTCGATTTTGTTTCACGGAACTGTTCTGTCCCGGGGCACGTCACGCGAGCCACAGCCGCTTGCATGCTTCTGGATTCACCGCGTCCCACCCAGGATTCGGAGAAGATGGAGCGTGTCTGACTGCCACATAAACTGGCAGTGTCCGAGCGCATGCAGCTCGGAGCACCGAGATGATATGTCGTTCTCGGCGGTTGGACTGGAGTTGCGATGACTGGAGGTTGCGGTGCCGAAAACCTTGATGCCGGCAGTCGATCCAAGATAAAAGAGAAACAGGTGGCGGAAGGGTGACCGACCTAGAGGGCGGATAAAGCCTCGCTGAAGCCGTGATGATGTCTTGAAACGCTTCAGGTGTTCCCCGGGGAAGCCGCATCGACGCCACCGCGACATTGGAGTTGGTGGATCACATCCATTGCCTACTGCGTATTAAATATCAAGGGGATTGGCGAACGAGTACTTTCCAGAGACAGGGAAGGCAGCTCCCACCAGATTCTCATGAGACTTGGAGTCAGAGGCTGTGTGTGGGTACATACGCCCCAGGCAGAGACACGTTGAGGGCGCAACTGAAAGCAGCCGAGATCGTGGCAGTGGTCGTGGCCGTGGATACCAAACCGCAGTGATCACCTGTCAGCAGATGTAGGCTAGGTGATAGAGCCAGCCGAGAAGGCCCTCGCCTTAAGTCTCTGCCGGAGTTCTCAGGCGGGCCCCGTACCTGGAGGCCGGCAGCGTGCACCGCATGAAGCGCGTGCAGCCAGCGCCGAAGTCCCACAATGTGCTTCTGAGGAATGACTAAAATTGGCGCTGATGACGTGTGGGCCGTAACCGCTGGGTCACAGTTGCGGCCCTCGGAGCCATGGTTCGTTTCACTTTGGCCTGATGTGTCGGCCTCATTGCTTCTCGCCAACTGGCGGCCTCCTAGAAGAAAGAACGCTGCCACGGTCTTGGATGCCGGTGAATCGGGGCGGGGGCGTTGGGTGCCTTCAGGTGTGTGGGCTGAGTTCTCAGTTGCGTCGTGATGTCCAGCGTGGGCAGCATGCCTTGTCTTGTCCTCAAACACCACATCAGCATAAGGTAGGTAATTCCCTAGGTGCCGGCAATAGTTCGTAAACTACGACCCCATGCCCTCTGACTAAATGAAAAACTAAAAGGCTGTGCGAACTCTGGTAGAGTTGGTGCCAAAATTCAGACGGGGATGTCGAGATGGGACTGTCGAATGATCCATGGGGCTGTTGAATCCACGGGGCTGGGATATGCGCCAGTGAGGCACAACTGAGATCCATGGACGGGACACTGACCTCAGGAGTCGACTGCAGGTAAGGTTGCGCTGAGGCTCACCGCAAGGGGGGCCCAATTTAGCCAGTCCGACTACCACAAGCCCCCTTCTCCCGCTTCTCCCGTCCTCTTCCTTTTCTCCTCCCGCCAACATAATTCTCTCGATCGAGACACTCCCTCATCTTCTCCAGTAACTAGCCACAGAGCATACCTACTGCCCAGGTAGGTACTCAAGCCATCGCCAGCGTGCTCCAGTCCCAACACCAGCCCTCAATCAGCAGCACCACTTCCGCCCCTCTTTCCTCGTCACTCCGCTGAACATAGGGGCCTCAACCTTCTTCATCGCCCACTACGGCCCCCTATAACAAAACAAAGAATCCGACAGCCCCCCCCCCAAAACAGCTCTTGAACAGCACCCCGACAACCCGCACTTCCCTCCAGTGACTGCTCTCCCAGCAACACGTGGCGAACCCCGCAAACCAGAGCCTTGCCGACCTCTCCCCGGCAAGTTCCCCTCCCGTCCGAGTTCATGTCACGCTCAACTGACCTTGGCCCACTGGTAGGGCCAGGCCAGAAAGGCCGTGATGGACTCGCGCCACCAAATCGACTCCCCAACCGTTGCCGCCACGCTTTGACTTTACTCGGCGCTTTGAAAGACAGCGAGGGCCCCCGAAAATTGGTTGCTGATCAAGAGACGATGAGATCTAGGACGACGCCAGCTCCGACCGTCCCCGCCTCTCCGTTGCGGGTGCCCCAAGGCCCAAGGCCACTTGTTCTGCCACAGCACCCTCTGCTTATACAGTCAGCCCCTGCCTTTCCCCCGCTTCCACATTTCATCTAGACACACACTTGAGGGTCCTCCTTTTGAGGCACCACATTTCACAGCCTACGATTCGACAGGCAAGATAAGAAAAGAGCAAATCACAGCAAAATACTCTCTATTAGACAGAGCTACCACCAGTCTTCTCCGACCTTTTGTAACAACTACTGTAGGTAAGGAGGTAGATGTCGCCGACCGCAGAACTTGCGTAACGCCTTGGCCCTAAAAAAAAGAAACCATCAATAGAAAGAGCCCACTATGAGGCATAAGAAAAAGGAACTATAGACTGGCGATAGAGAGGAGGATCAGGGCCTTGTAAGTAGCTTCACTTTTGCTACTACTTTTAGATAAAATTCAAAGGCGTGAGCTATCTAAGGGGGCCTGTTGCAAGTGCCACAAGGCCCTAGGTCACTTGTGTGGCTCAAGGAAGCCTTTGCCACAGCACCGAGCCTCTATTTAATGACACAGTCAGCCCACTGCCACCTCCCTGCTACACTCCATCTAGACACACACCTAGGTACCTGGGTAATATCACTAACCTGCTCCTTACGCTCTCTCTACAAACCTATTTATGTAGGATCAGGAAAGGGAAGAGTTACCATAACGTTGTCATAAAATTCTCACTGGTATTGTTTGAAAGACGGTGAAGATGATCTCTCTGCAACACACTCGAGTGCTGGCTTCCGTGCTTCCGCTCAGCAACGACACTCGCAGGAGCGGCATCTGGTGCCCAACCGGTATTCCCTTTACCGAGGGATTGCTCTTAGAACAATACCCTGCCGTTTCATATATTCCCTCGAGGGTACCTACTTTTGGCAGCTGGCCCAACATTTGGTTGCCCCCCCCCCCATGAAAGGGGAGTTTATTTACTTTCGTCTCGGATCCTTCACGAGACACTCGGTCCCTCGAGTCCGACCACCAAATCGCATCACAAGGGGAACAGAATCTCAATCAACGGGCCAGGCTTCTTCAATTTTAAGTCTAATCGCACCAGGTACTTAGACCCTAAAATCTAGACAATGGTATCGGCCATGTCGCCTCGCCGCCTCGCCACCTCGCCGTCGAAAGCGCCTGGGCTGCGATTGCTTACACGAAATTGGCCGAATCAGCATCTCGTGGAGCAAGATGCGTGAATGCCAACATGGTAATTGTTCTCAAAACGAGTCCTTCTTGCCCAACAACGAAAGTAGCTTGTCCATGCATGACATCGACAACGTGAAAAGTCCCGTTGCGTGCCTGTGTCCCTTTCCCATCCTTGGTACTTTCCTTGCTGTTTTTTTGATCCGTCAAAATGTCAAATGCATTATGCCTGCCTCCCAAAAACTGCTCCGCTGTCTCATGTAATCTTGTCAAGCCACGGCAGGAAAAGCCGTCCTTGCCGATCGTTCCCGCGAAACCAGAGTATGCATACCTTTAAAAAAAAAAGTGTGGGTTAAGCCAACAAAAACAAGACTGGTGCCAGAATGCACAGACTCTCCGGTTCATCCGGAAGAGCCGTCGTGCGAAGCGTTGTATGCCCAGAAAAAAGTAATAAAACATTAGGGTATCAATGGTCCAATATTTTCGTGCCTCGACGCTCAACTGAACATAAAGAGGTAGGTTGCCGGAGGACATCTTTTGACGCAGTAATTGCTTGTCCACTCAAGCGCAGACCACGTCATTGCTAGGTTGCTAGGTTGACACCCCTGGCTTCTGCTTCTTTTTGTTGGCGCCGTAGTCTGGACAAAGATTGCTGACAAACCTACGATAGGTCGGCGTCTCAAGGGATTCGGTTGTCGCCGACTCTTCACGGGTTTCTGTGTGTCTCATCATTTGCACTTATCATGGTAGGACTTGGGCTGGAACCAGAAGCCTGGCGGCTTCCGGGCGAATGCGCCTGAGACGGAGATTCGACAAGACCATCTGCACTCAAGCCGCCAGGGGAAGGGCCTGCCACAGTAATATCCATGGCGTCAGCGCCTCCTGGCGAGTTCGAGATTGTTGTTCTCCTAGCAAATGTAATCGGCACATACGGGGGGTGACCGGTGACATAGCCAAACGGGTTGGGGTTCGTGGGAACTTGTGTAGATATCGGTGGCAGTTGTGGCACAGAATTCCCACCTAAGGGAGCGGGCCGCACGGTGGGACTAGCATCGTGATGACCAAGCAGAGGTTGCGTGTCTATGACCATTTCGGAACCGTCCTCGAGGGCGTCGTCGTCATCCACGGCGTCTGGCTCTCCATCTTCGAAAGCACTGTCGGGGTTGTGGACATGGGCGACCCCCGAAGGTAGCGTGGTAGGAAGATCTGGAGGAGGTGGAGGAAGTGGATGGCTGCCGGCATCTCCGGAAGTCGGAATGACACGCAAATCTGCGAATGCACGCTCGTGGTTTAGATACTTTCGGAGTCCGACAACCCCCTGGCCTGAGAAAACACAGAAGACTGATCGCTGATGCTCGGTAAATTCTGGAACCTCAAGTTAGGGCATATACATGGCAACACTATCTACGGAGAGGGGCAAGAAACATACCTGGAGGGGCATCGCGACAGTATATCTCGAGATCGTCCCTTAAGAAAGCCTGAACTCCGGTAAGACTGAGATGGGTTAGGCGTGGGCATGAGTTTAGCAGCCTCAGTATACTCTTGAATAAAATTGTCAGCAAAAACATCAAGGGCATGGACAAGCACAAAGCAGTCTTACCTGTAGGGTCAAGTTGGTGCAATAGCTAAGATGAACCCTTTCAAGGCTGCTGTGGCTGCTGCTTGTATAATGCTCCCCGGGGATAATGTTCCCATCGGCGTCCCTCCGGGGGCGTGCCCGCTGGTTCGCTCGCGCTAAGGCGTGTACGCTTTCATCTGTGATGTTGGCACACTTTACAAGGCCGATCCTCTTCAACTTGGGAAGGGTAGCTAGTTTGGTGACCGAATCGTCGGTCAGGAGAGTGCAGCAACCGAGGTCAATGTAGCGGATTCTGTTGCACGCTTGTACCAGACGCTTAACTGCATCATCCGTGATTTGTCCGCAGTGACCCAGGTGAACATAGTGCAGATTTTTGCCGAGGCGAGCGATCGCATAAACGGCGGCATCCGTTATTTTTCGGCACTTGGCAAGGACAAGATTGCGCAACCGTGGCGCGACGTCGATGATTTTTTCGACCGCTCTGTCTGTCAACTCAGAACAGGAGGTGAGATCGAGGATACGCAGGTGCTCGTATGTCTTGTTGCTAGGAAGCGAAATGAAGGCCGAGTCGTCGATCAAGTCACAGCCAGCAAGGCGAAGCTCGCGGAGAGATTGCCCCTTGGAGAGAAGCCGGGTAACGGGCTCGTTGCCTACGAGTCGACATTGGTGGAGATCGATTTCAAGGATGTTAGGACAGTGTTCGGCAAAGGCAACAACGGCCTCGTCGTTCAGTTGGTTACAGTCGTTGAGCTTAAGCTGTGATTGGTCGAGGTTAGCGTGCGTTCGTGTTGACTCGGTCCTCGACGCTGCTGCAGAGGACACTACGGTCGGACACTGGAAGCAGAACTAAGGAAGAAAACATACCCTTTTGAGGTACTTGCAGCTCTGAGCCAGCTTAATCATACTCTCGTTGGAGATCCTGGTGCAGTTGGAGACATTTAGGCCTTGCAGCCTACGGCAGTTGTCGGCGATCGCATTGATGGAAGCCTCGGTGATCTGCACGTCGAGGGAGATATCGAGAGCGAGAAGATGTGTGTTGTTCTCGATCAGAGCGATGAGGCCAGAATCCGTCAAGCCCCTGCAGCCGGTGAGGGTTAAGCGCTCGACGCGGGTGCAGGAAGCGAGGGGCATGACGCTGCCATCGTTGACCTTGTCGGCGAGGGAAGCTAGGTTCAGGCGCTTGATAAAGTCGCGATACGAAAAGTACGGGCTCTCGAAGCCAAGCGTTTGGCAGATGGAGGCGTGCTTCGACCATGATGTGCAGGCAGGGCGATGCCATAGGATGTCGACAGCATTGCGGGCCCAGCGTTTACAGGTGAGCATGACATGGAGGATGTCGGATGCGGAATTGAGCTTGACAAAAATGGCGATCAAGATCTCGTTGGGAAGGCGGTTGATTGGGGGCAGGCACTCGTCGTCGATGACCTGCATGTCTTGTAGGTTGGGCACGCCCAGCGACGACTGAGAATCGTTGGCGCCGAGGAAGAAGTCGGACTCCTCGTTATCAGCGGGGACGGGCGAGCTGGTCGACGATGTCGATCGCGAATCTTCCTGGGCCTGGGCGCCATTCTCCGGGTCGACCTCGACTTCCTCCTGCACAACGGGACCGCCGCGGTCGTCGGCGATAATGTCGAGAGAAGCGCGCTGTCTCATGATTGCTGCGACGAGGGGTTGTGGCAGCAAAGGGCGGATTTGGTGCGGAAGTTGGCGGGGGAAATGGTGATGATGAGGGGGGAGGGCTCCTCGAAGGTGGAGTGGGTTGGTTGGCGCCGAAACCCGTCACCTCGATTGTCACCGGCAGGGCAGGGGGGAAGGCTGAGTGGTCCAAGCCCAAAATAGCCTTAGTATTTGGGACGGGCGAGGGCTGGGAAAGGAAGTTGGGACGGCAGCGATGCGGCTGGAGTCTCTCCCGCTGTCGCCGCTGGGTGTGTAGGTCGCCTCGCTGTCGCAATCGTGATGCCAGTTGCTAGCGATGTCGCCGTTGGGGGTCGACAAGCGCCCTCCAGACGATGGGCAGCCTGTGGTTGAGTGATGGGTGATGCGACGGTAGAAGGGGAGAAATCCACGGCCTGTGGCGAAGCCTTAAGTTGTTGTGATGTGATTTGTTTCTCCTCCCACTTAGCACTTGCCCCCCCCCCCCTAGCGACTTGGGACGCAGTGACCGAAACTTGGCTGGGAGCAGGCCGAGACGGGGCGAGTGGGGCAGGGAATGGGCCGCTGGTCACGGCTGGTCACGTTGGTCCTATTTGCATGAAAACCAGTGGCCGTTTCTTTGTTGGGCTCAAAGTCCAATTTTTTTCTGGCAGGCGAGGCGGGCAAGAGACGGACACTTGGAAGTAAGCCGGTTGATCCTAGAAGCACTGGAGGTTTGATGGGGCCTAGGTACGCAGCGATGGAAGGGATCTCAGGCTGTGGAATTCACGGGCCAAACAATAGGCAGGAGGTCGGCAGTGGACCACCAGCAACTCGCCCAAAACGAGAGGAGAGATGATAATCCACTAACAGGCTAAGTCCCAGCAGGCGGTCTGAAACAATCACATCGAGCGGTCCCATCCCCCATCCCTCCACCTGCAATCCCTTGGGCATCTCAACCGGCGTCCGCATCGCCTGTCGCCTAGACGCCCAACGGCTCCCGCTTCCCGCCTCCCGAGTTTGGCGGTCGGCCCTAGGGCCCAGCCCCTTCCTAGGTGTGCCCGGGCCCGGACGGGTTGGCAAGTCGACCGCCCAGCACTTGGTCTCCTCGATCTTGCCTTTTCAGGAACACGATGTGTCTGGCTCGCCGGACTGCCTTGCGATGGCTGGCACCGACCTCGACGGCGAACTTCAGCCCAGTCAGGCGCTTTTGCGCTTTTGCCCTTTTGGGAGGCGAACGCACCCATGACTATCTAACCCAGCCTGGTGACCATTGGCAGCACCGCGCCCAGTCTTGTGCCACACAACTCGCTCCTGTGCCCGGCCAGTGTCGGTCAACTTCAGCTATGTGCTATGGGAGCTACTTAAACGGAAGGTTGAGAGCACAGTGGATAACTGACAGAGATCCAAGCGAAGTCTGTCACCTCAGTGCCCCAAACTGGTCAGACTTCCAGCAGCAGCGTCCGCTTTGACAACTGGGTATTCTCCGACCATGACATCGCTTCGGCTACTCGGGTATCCAACACTCCGTGGTCATCCAGCCCCGGTCTCCCTACATGGCGGTAGCAGCATGCCGCAGAGCTGTTCTAGTGCAAAACAGCCTGCAAGCCAGGCTAGATCCCTAGCTCCCGGGGTAGCACATTGGGGCGAGAGTCAAGAACAAATGTGATGATCCTGTCTTGAGGGTATCCACATGGACTGCGGATGCATCAGACGTCGACTAATCTCATGGCCGATCCTGAGGATTGCGCGTCCTTGCGCATGCCACAGGCTGCGCTGGGCCAAGACGAACGCCCTCACTGCAGGACTGCATGCAGTAGCTGCTTCAATCTCTCCACAGCGGCCATAACAGGACCCTCCGTCGGATTACGCTGCATACAAACCAAAACTTCAACACCAGAGTGCCAAACACTGGGGACAAACCCCGGCACCTGTCTCATAAAGCCAGACAAGAGCCAAAACAATCCAACAATTCAACAACCTCTCTCATGCGAGGCTAATGTAATTCAATCATGACGTGTGCGTCCGGCGCTTAGGCACAACTACTCTCCAGCTAGTGGACGAGCAAAGTCGGACGACGAAGTCTCGACTTGAGCCCTGTGCCCTTCACCTGACCCCTCCAGCAATTCGATGCTATCGTTTCCCGACCCCAGAGCTGTGCTGTGACCTCATAGCTTCGCTGGCGGGGCGATAAGGAGACGGTCGACTTGCAGAAACTCTTCCGCGTAAACAAGGAGGTCGAATAAGAGGAGTTACAGCTCACTCATACTCGTGTGGACCTACAACCTATATTGGAAATATGTTCATCAGTTTTCTGAGAAGAGGAACTTGAACTGTCATGAAAAATGGCCTGTGTTCTCCAAACAGAAGATATCGGGGACCGGGGATGCGTTCTTGCCGCTGGTGGAAGATAAGTCGTGCTAGCTGCCGGCTAATCCACGGCTGTCGGAGCTGACAAACGGCGAATCCAAGAACAGGCACAAACAAGACGGCCCTGGGATGATGCCAAACTGAATGCCTTGCAGCACAATTGGTATTTTGCATCGGCTTCCGCGGACGGAATCAGGCACCCCGACACAAACCAATTGAGAGAACCACCGGAGATTGCAGAAGGGCGATGTCATTGATCGAATAAATAAATAAAACACCTCCGCGATGCTTCAACAACCAGCTTTCCGGCAGCTTCCCCGGGTCGTCAGGGGCGGCCCAGCCCGTTTCACACGCCGAACATTCCTCTCGATCCGCCCCGAGAGACCGTCACACCGCGCTGTCGAGGGTCTGAATGTCCGCGAACTAGCAAAGAAATCAAAGGAGTATGAGCGCAACCGGCGCGTATTTCTCTGGTCAGGGACGATCGCCGGCATTACCTCGTTCGCCTACACGGCCTACAGACTTCAACAGGAGCTTACCAAGCCCGTCCAGCTCGACTCGAGTCTCCCATCAACAGACCCGCTCTCGCAAGCCGACGCCGCCGATCGCAAGGTCGTAGTACGTGATGGGGACGGCCACGAGCTGGTGCCCACGGGCAACAGCACAGTCCCAATGTTCCCGCGCACCATCGACATCCCGTCTTACACTTCTTCCTCCACGCCACCTACACCCTCGACGGCCCTGACCGAGGGCAATACAGAATATACGCTAGTCGGTCTCGGTACCCGCACAGTCACTTTCGTCGGGATCCAAGTCTACGTCGTCGGCTACTACATTGCGACGGCCGACATCGCCACCTTCCAAAACGTCCTTACCAAAAAGATCAACCCGATCGCTACAGCCCTCGTCGCTGGCGAGCGGGACGAGCTGCGGAATGCCCTTCTTGATCCGGTCGAGGGCGAAGTGACATGGGATGCCCTCCTAACCAGCGGCATCCCCGCCCGCTCCGTGTTCCGTGTGGTGCCAGTACGCGACACTGACTTCCACCACCTGCGCGATGGTTTCGTACGCGCTATCCAGGCGCGAGCACCTGTGCTTTCATCCAAAGCCTCGGCCACCAGGCGCGGCACGGAGGCGGACGACGAGGCGTTCGGCGAGGCCATGCGGCAGTTCCGTGGCATTTTCAGCCGCGGGAGCGTGCCTAAGCGCAAGGAACTGCTGCTCCTGCGCGACGGGCGCGGGGTGCTGAGCATTGCATATGACGACGGGGGCAGCAAAAAGGAGGGCCGACCCGCCGGCAGGCAATTGATTGGCGTTGTTGAGGATGAGAGGGTCTCACGTGCGCTGTGGTTGAACTACCTCGCGGGCAGCAAGGTTGCGAGCGAACCGGCGCGCAAGAGTATTGTTGAGGGGATCATGGAGTTTGTCGAGAGACCGGTCGGCACCGTCGCTACGCAGGTTGTATAACACACACACATGGGGAGCCTGTCATCTGGATGGGGTGTGTGATATGTAGATGTATAATATACCAAAAAGGGGGCAACGCCCGGCACATCACTCCGCCTTAAAAGAACAAGTTCAATTCTATGATGGGGAAGTACTTTCCATTGCTATTATAACAAGACAACACATAACGCCATCCATGCCAACAAGTTGTGCGTAATCCACGCTATTCCCGTAAAGCATATTTCGGGTAACTAGCAGTTGACACTTTTCAAATGGCACCGGCCTCCCGGAGGAGCTCCTCAATCTTCTTGCCGTCCTTGCCGCTCTTCACCACAGCCTCAAAGTCCGAGTTGCCTCCGATATGCTTCTTGCCGATGAAAATGTTGGGGACGGTGCGCTGGCCGGTGATCTTGAGAAGTGCCTCCTGGAGTGCAGCGCCATCGCTCTCCTGATTCAGCTCGTACGAGGCATACTTGGCATCGAAGCTATCGAGGAGGCGCTTTGAGTTGTTGCAGTAGGGGCAGTAGGACTTGCTGAAGACAACTGAACAAGGTTTATGTTAGCCACGTTACAAGGCCGTGTCTCCGGGATCACACCAGGTACATGTGACAAAGTTAGGGCGGCAGGGCTGGGGAAAGGGGCTGTAGGAAAGTTGGAGAAAAAGGTTTTACATACCGACAGCATTGTCGTCAATCAACTGCTGAACTTTCAATTGGGCGGCGTCGCTCATGGCTGGTGAAGTGCTTGAGAAGAATCTGCGAAAGATGAAGGACATGGAATAGTTGTTGGTGCTGGTTTCCTAGAAAACCGAGCAGCTGGTGATGGAGGGGTGGAAGACTTTTTAAGTATTTGCGCTAACAGCGCAAATGGGGTTATTGGGAGGTGCGGCACTGAATGGATGGCGACATGCAAGGTGAATTTGTCAACTGGTTTGCTCGGCGCGGGGACGGGATCAAGATGGAGGAATGCCGACTCGGATACTGCTGGTACCTCGGCGGGTTGCGAATCAGACTCGGGACGCGATCAGGATCGGAACCACGAAGACTCTGAAAGCAAGCGAGCAAAATTACAAATGTCCAATCAAAAGCTGCTGTGGAATCTTCTTTGAGGACCCTTTAGCAACAAAGTTTGATTACCGAAGCAATGGTTACAAGTAGCAGGCTGACGCAGGTCAAGGTCGTGGGTTCAGGGTTCTCCGAATGGAAAATGGAAATGCAGCTCCATCCATCCAGCCTCTGCCGTGGATGTGGGATCCCACGTTTCCTTTCTCGGATTTCGGCCAGACACCGATGACGCAAGACGCCCTACTCACATAATCCTTGTAGCAGCAGGTCACATTCATATCGTGATTACTGATTGGGCAGAGAGAGATTTCTCCGCGGCTACTTTATCATGGAGCCCCGATACACGCTATGTATAAGATAATGAAAAGGGTCAGTATGCTTTGGCACCTCGAGTCCCATCCAGTGCGCGGTACAGCATCATTTGACGGGTGAAGTCATGACTGGTGGAAATGATCAAAGGAAGAGGCACTAAAAGGCGGGGTGGCCTTCTAAGTGTAAGCACCCAACGAGTGCCACTATGTGTCATGGAGAACGCAACGCCCAGGTTAGGTGCTGTTCCAAAACGCATCATCAAATCCATCATCTCGAGAATAAATATTGCAATGATTAACTTACAACCGAGACCATCAATCATGTGACAGGAGCTGTGCAATGGACGAAAATGAAGCCATTCACAATACTGCGTGTCAGCCAATCGCTAGCTCGCTCGGCTATCGAAGGGTGCTGCAAGGCTGGTCTGCTGTGCCATGACCTCATGTTTCTCTACGTGAGCCCCAATTTGCCCAAGATCAGGTCGAGACTGGCGGGTTGAATCAACCTGGCAGAGTGCAGGAGCCGGGCGAGATGATCACTCGCCTCCCAGTCGCGTGGTAGTCTCTCAACCAGTCGGCTGAACATAGCGGCTGAGCGGCTCTATACCAACGATGATCTCACGCTGGATGTCGTACTTTGGACGAGCAGCAGTTCGTGATGCTGGCATGCGGTCAAACATAGGAAAGGAGGATGTGGTGCAGCTAAGCCATGAAACGAGTAAATGCAGAATGTGATTGACGGACGCGGCCTAGTTATCGTCGCCTCGCTGAACTCAGAGGTCCCCCGCGCTCCGTGAGCCACCGGCTGCCTGCATTCGCCTGCCTGACCTTTACCTAAGTTGGGTGTTGGGTCTTGTCGTCTGCTGTGTCGCGAGTATGCCACGCCAATAGATCAGACTAGTAGTAAGTGGAATTTGAAGACAATAGTCGGTGTGCGGGAAACGGCAGAGGTTGAGCGCAGCGGACGGCAGCAGAAAAGCAGCAGATTGAGGGAAAAGTGCACAATGCGAATGTAATGCTCTTCACCTGCACCCACGCCCCCAGGCAAGGTTAGCAGCGGACTTGGGTTTTGGCAGCCTAGTCACTTCTCATCGCACCCGCCCCGGGGTCTCCGCTGTTGGGGAGACTTGGCGGCAGTTCCCTCTGAAAATTCGGGAACCCTTGCTGCAGCCTCGATCGCTGGAGACGACCGCCACCCACCCACGATCTTGACACGGCAGACACCCTCCACCACCTCACCCCTCAGCAGCCTGCGCAAGTAAGGCGGTGATCACCGTCAACAAATCGCCATTTCCTTGCCCGTCTTGGAATTCGTGTGCGGGAGCGCCTGCAATCCACAAGAGGCCACGATAGCACCTCGATTCCGCCATTGGCCTAGCAACCCCTTCAGCTGCGACCGATGCATGCGTCCGCAGAGCCAACGACACAATCCCATCTGCCACTGCCTCCATCGTACCAGCAACAGCAACAGCCTTTGGCAATATAACCCCGTCCCCAGGGCCCCTCTCTCTTCCCATTCCTCTCCTACCCAGCAGGTCGACGGCCTACTGTCGTAGGACCACCCACAACCGTCAAGGTGGCTTCAAGTCTAGGAGTGTTGGCGTCGCGCGGTGCCAATCTAGCCAACATCACGTCACTCTTCAAGATTCCTGCGCCTGTGCAAACCTACCTAGACAGTGGCCTGGACCACCTGTCTGGTGTAACGGAATATCTCCAATCCGTCACAGGATATTCGCCCACCGCGCTCTACTCTGCCGCTGGAGCCATCCTCTTTCTCGCAGTCATCCCCGCCGTCACAGCGCGAAATAACACAAAGAGCAAGGCTCAGCAAGGCAAGGGAGCAAAAATGTCACGATATGGCTGGTCGGCCCGCCCCGGTCTGTCCCCCTTCAACTCGACAGCCGCACAGGACGGCATTCCCGCCGTGTCCGACGATGACTTCAGCTACATCACGTCAGAGGATCTCGAGAACCACACATACTCCGCCCCACAGTCGTACGGCCACCACTCGCATGAGCCCGCTCCCGTCTTCGACCATCGCAGACCCGAGGACGATGTAGTATTGATCAAGCACCGCGGTATCACCTATCCTGAGCACTTCCCAGCGTACTCGATTGGGGATGGGAAGCTTTTTGTTGATGATGTGAAGGAGCGGGTCAAGATAATTATGGATCTCTCGGATCGCCAAGCCAAAGGGATACGCCTGTACTACAAGGGTCACCAGCTGAAGGAGTCTCAAGTGCCTATTCGGGATTACAACGTCAAGAACAACAGCGAGATCATGGTGGTTCTTGGTGAGCCAGGTTCTGGGAGCGCCAGCGATAGCAGCGAGGAGATCGTCATTGTCGGTCGTGAGCCAGATTATGATCCGCCAAAGAAGTCGCGGAACAAGGGGAGAGGACGAATGCGGGATGACCGGAGCCCCCGTGCAAGCGCTTCTAGTCTTGGTCTAGAGGTGCCCACGGATCCTGGGAGAAGAGGTACATCACGAGTCCGGACCCAATCACCGTCGTCGCTGTCGGCCATCTCGGGAGCCAGCGCTGCCGCTGCCGTCCCCGGCGGGCCTATCGAAAAGATCAACAGCATCTCAGCACACTTTAGAGCGAAACTGCTCCCCATTTGTGTGCAGTACCTGACAAACCCACCTTCGGAGCCTAAGAAGAGGGAAGATGAGCACCGGAAAATATCCGAAACAGTCATGCAACAGGTTATCTTGAAGCTGGATGAGGTCGATACCGGTGGAGAAGAGGGTGCGCGTGCGAGAAGAAAGGAGCTGGTTCGAGAGGTTCAAGATGTTCTAAAGAGTCTTGACGAGAAACTCAAGGCCTAAAGCAACAAATGGGGATTGCCAGGGAGCAAGCATGCACTTACTACCCTAGTTAATTTCTTAATTCTGATCATAATGGTCAACAATCCAGTGGTGTTGTGTCAGTTTTGGGAGGCGCTTTCCATGACACACATGATTCCAAGGGGGAGTAAGATTTGGTGTTGTTGATACTTTTAGCGCATCACACCACAGGGTTCTTCTATTCGAGGTTGCAAGGGGTTTCCGACTTGCTTATTGCAGCCAAAGGACATATCGGGCATCGTGGCAAGCGCTTGTTTGGCTCGATGTAGATGAGATATCTCCAACAAGATATTCGCAAACTCACTGCTCATAAAAACAGTTCCCCAAGCTTCAAGGGACCAGTAAGTGTCTGTGAGAATGACTCGGCACCGATGGCGAGCTGTATGTCCTTCAATCGAACCTCAGCTGGTGCTCATGATACCCAAACACCCTGACAAAAACTGACACGTGCACCACTGTACCACTCGCGGCTTTTCGTGGCAATCACCGTTCAAATGAAGCCGATTTGTACGTCGAATACCAGGCCTCTCATTTAGAAATAACAAAAATGTGATAAGATGCGAGGCAGTTAAATCTTGACTGTATCAATCAGCCAGGCAAGCAGGTCATGTTGTCGGTGAGAGGGTAGGGAGGGGAGGCTTGGTGGGGTCGGGCGACCTGCCCAACCCACCGATTTCATTCCGTAGGTCTAACCCTACCCCAGCTGCCTGAGGCAGCAATTGCCCACTCGCTTGCAGGCCACCGCCTCACCAAATCTAGGTTAGCGCATTTGTGCCACCCTCTAGCACAAGGCCAATTTTCGACACACACAAAAAAGTCGAAGACCATCAACCATCGCGAGGGTAAGGACGCAGCCAGACTTCGCTGCTCATCGATCAGCAGGAGTTTGACTGACTGATCCATCATTTTATTTTCATAGTTTCCTTTTCCTTCCTCAACCGTCGGAAAAGATGTCGTCGTTCGAGCAAGTCGTATGTATTCCCCCGCCCACCCAGATCAATCTTCACACACACGCACACCCGCACGCATCGCACACGCACCGATCGCGGCATACTGGCCGGCCGCCGCTTGCAACGCACAACGCGATGGCGGGTGGCGGATGGCTCGAGTATTCGGGTGCGGCGGCATACCTCAAGACCACAAGGATTGGGAGACAGATGAGTTGCTAACAACTGGTGTGATCAGGTTGTCATCGATGGCAAGGGCCATCTCCTTGGCCGCCTTGCCAGCATCGTCGCCAAGCAGCTCCTCAACGGCCAGAAGATTGTCGTCGTCCGCTGCGAAGCTCTCAACATCTCCGGCGAATTCTTCCGCGCGAAGCGTACGTTCTACCCCGATATCCGACCAGTCATGGAATGGCAGCAGCAAGGAGCGGTCGAGGACCAGGCTCGATTGAAGAGGAGGACTTACCGACTGCCAATGCTGCGCCGTTAGGACGAGGGTTTTGTCGAACCGATCTGGCTGACAATTGGGTACAGTCAAGTATCACAGCTACCTCCGCAAGATGACCCGCTACAACCCGACCCGTGGTGGTGAGTCCAACATCTACACAGATCTCCGATTCCCGGTCAGATTGTGCTGACTACTCCTAGGCCCCTTCCACTTCCGCGCCCCGTCGCGCATCTTCTACAAGGCTGTTCGTGGCATGATCCCCCACAAGACCGCCCGCGGTGCCGCCGCTCTCGAGAGACTCAAGGTCTTCGAGGGTGTCCCTCCCCCGTACGACAAGAAGAAGAAGATGGTTGTTCCCCAGGCTCTGCGTGTCCTTAGACTCCAGCCCGGCCGCAAGTACTGCACTGTTGGCCGGCTGAGCCACGAGGTTGGCTGGAAGTACCAGGATGTGGTTGCGAGGTGCGTCAAGTTCTGGGTTTGCAAGGACTCGCGCTGGCGAGCAAGCTGGTGGACAATTGCTAACGTGATGATAGACTTGAGGAGAGACGCAAGGCAAAGGGTGCTGCCTACTACGAGCGCAAGAAGCTGGCCGCAAGACAGCTTTCCGAGGCGAAGAAGGGCGCAAAGGTCGACACGAAGACGGTGCAGGCCCTCGAGGCCTTCGGCTACTAAAGGCAGTAGCCAACTGCACATCCCTCTGTCCTTTATGCGTTTTTCACTCTAGATTGGCGTGGTGGTTCAGGGCAACAAACTTCATATTTGCGCGGAAGGGGGGTTGGGAAATGGCCCTCTAACATACTGTGTTTCCCTGGCTAGGGCCCTCATGCAATAAATGAGATCACAACCAATGGAGACGAGCTTGCATGGGATGAAAGAAGGAACAAAATACCCAACTCTGGTCAGGCTCTGTGATGGTGCTGGGCGTTTCACTATCTAGCAGACAAGCGAGCATCTCTGCTCCGTGCCTAGATGGCGAATACCCTGGCAACTACATCCTGCTGACGCTGAATTAAACGATGCATGACCAAACCAAAACCAAAGATGCTGCCTCGCGAATGTGACGTTCAAGAACCCTCTTTTCCTATTTTCGAAATTGTATCTGCCCATCTTCATACCATATGCCGGCGTCGAACTTGAAAGATGGCATGCCCAAGTTACAGATCAAGTTGAACAGCTTCAAGTTCACCGGCGGTATTTCGAGTTTACTCAAGACCATGACCACAAACTCACATTGCATGCTTTGCATCTCAGGTTGAGTCATCGCCCTCGACCGGCTGTAAGGCGAATGCGTATCCCGACAGCCCAAGTCATTGGTTGAGGTAACGCGTGATACCGTTAAGGTGCCTGGTCCTCACCACGTCCTGAAGAAGCCCGGGGATCCTCTCTTACTCTCCACTACCTGTCTTGTGGATCTTACTTGTCTTTCTCAGCCCTGTGACATCATCCCGCCCTTACTCTGTCTGCATATGCCAGGCGGTGCCGCATTCACGGTGATCATGGACTGCAGTTTTCTCTCCAGCTTATCTCTCTCGGGATTTTTTATCTCAAGCACTGCCATCTTCTCGCACACCCAGACATCGTCACGTCCCAGGTACAAACACCATTCCTTACCGCCATATTATGGTCGAGTATTACTGGTGGTAGTAAGGCTCCGTGAGGGCTCGCACTGGTTACTACTAGGCGTCCAGGACCTCAAGTTTGACTCGAGCCTTCAGCGAAGCGGCCTGAGTGGCGATGTTCTCCCCAATAGGGGTAGATTTGCACAAATAACTCATTGATGAATACTTTTTATCTCAAATGATAGTGTTAAAGCCGACCAGTCACTTTGTGGTATGTATAGTATAATCGGTAAATTTGATCTTGTTTTGGCCCCCTTTGTCCACATGAGAGTCTGCCGTTGCTTCACTTACGTTCGGCCCGGCCAGGTGAGTAGGGCAATGTATCAGGCTCAAATTGTAATCCCGAGCCCAAATCCAGAAATTTTAAAAACATATTCTCGAAAGCTAAAATGGAGCTTACTCATGTTGAATGTAAACTTTTACAAAATCGTATCACACGAATACACAAACTGGCGGCTTCTTGAAACTTAGTCACCCAACTTCATTGACTGGAGTCTAGCTCAAGACATCATAAGTAGTATCATTAGGAATTTCATTTTCCTACAGTCAACGCTGGCTCATTGGATGTAAAACGGGCGGTGGCTGGGCTCCTTCAAACGCTTGGCCAACGTGAGGTTAGTACTATGTCTGGGCATGACGTTCTTGTATTTCGGGCTATATGGCAACTTTCCGCATAGAGTATACCTACGTGAATCCTAGTACTAGTTTACATTCTTTTATCCCTCGCTCTATGGCGGGATCTTCAAAAGAAGTTTGCCCCTCTCAGTCATGGTTTGCTTCATGAAGCTCAACGAGGTATCGCACTAACGCGGATGTTGGTTGGAGTCGAGTTTTGATCAACATGTTACTTCGAAACTCAAAATATAGGTAGTCTGCCCAAAACCGACTCAAATGACCACATCATCTATGTTTTCTCATTGTTAATTGCACACCACTAGAATCCAGGCAACAAACATCACATACTCACATTTAGCTCCCTTGGGTAGGGAGATATATAATTGGAAAGCATGAGATATCAATCATTTGAGCTCTGATGCGGTTCGCCAGGAGATTAAGCATGGAGCTGGAAGCACGGAATATAAGCTTCAAGTTGCTATTCAAGTGCTTTCATCTTTCATCAAGCCATAAACATGACTAAACCAAGAGGAGAGCATGAATATCAAATATGAGGCGCTCGTATCCGTAATTAAAATAGTGCTCAATTTGTAGGACTTTTCCATCTTGCTACCCATCTTGGCAGTTACAAAGTTACTCAGGTAAGTATACTATAATGGCTTAGCCTATTGATCGGTGACTGAGATACATCACGGACCGGGGATAATTAGGTTGACGGGGGGAGGGAACTTCACCGTCGGATTTCCATCGTCTGAGCTATAGTTACGTACCCGGCAGTCATCACGTCTCAAGCTCTGTCGGATTTGCTCTATCCTATAAATGACTCCATGCGGAAACCTTTGGGCTTCGGTTTCTTGACGTGTACTAACAGAGAGTAATATGGCGAAAATTAAGGCAACATACCAGTTGGTCCCTGAACTACGGCACCTAGGCTTCCATGGTATTGCAAGGTAGATACCGTGGTTGAAGAGGCCTTATGTTAATGCATTAAACGTGACTTCGCGAGTTACGAAGTGGGACTTTCCCATGTTGGTAACGGCAAAACTTCTCACTCCGGCCACTTTGGGAAACCTCATGATGTGGCACCCCAATCATTGCCCGAAGGCTATCGATGTTGTTTAACGAAGTAGACCCCAATCACAAACCTAACGTATTTTTCTCAAAAAGGGTAGAGGTTGAAGAAAGTATTCTCGTCTGCAGTAGAAATGCAGCTTGAAGTCTAGATACAACTTAGCGTCGGAGTGGAAGAAGAGGAACCTGAGAAAGCTAAAGCATGAAATGTTCTAGGACGACAAATCGGAACCGGCGGGGCGAAAAGAAATGACATGGCACTATCTCCTGGGCCATTCCAATGTCCAGTTGGAAGACGTCGTGCAAGCCTGGGAAGCAGAGCTGGGCCCCACATCTGCAGCAGGAATACCCCGCTTCAGCCCGCGCAAACGTCAAAGGCAAAAATTTAGAGCGGCAAATCAAAGCAATGAATTGCCATGTTGGCTCAGTTGGTAGAGCGTTGGTCTCATAACATGATCTGGTTAAACATCAGGGACATCCAAAGGTCGTGAGTTCGAGCCTCACACGTGGCATCACTTTTTGCATTCTTCCTTTTATATTTCCGTTTTGCACTATTCTCACCGTAGCTGTTTCCTCTGTCAAATATCAAGTAACTTCACCTTTTCCCCATCAAAGCTCAATGCCATGTTGGCTCTTGGTAGAGCGTTGGTCCCATATCATGATATGATCTAGGTAGATACTAGGGACATCCAAAGCTCGTGAGTTCGAGCCTCACACGTAGAATCCTTTTTGCCTCTCTCGGCTCTCGGGACGTATTTATCAACGACTTCAGAGTTATCTTGTTTTTGAACTTGTGCCAGCGCTTTGCCGGCAATAGCCTCTCCTTTACGGGGGCGACACAACACGCTGCGGGGGCAACCTTCGCCGCCTCTTTTTCCATGTTTTACCGCATACGCCCCCTAGGCGACTGAGTTTACTGATAATGCAAAGACAATCATGGTGATTAATGATATTGATCAATGGCACACTTAATCTCATCTACTGTCTGGGCATTCCGCAAGTTGTACGAATGTGGAACGATTGCGAATCACGCCCATTGCGAGGAAGCTAGCCTCAAATGTCATGAGTGGAGGCTGATACCAATCCGGCCACGATTCATAATACCTTTGAAGATAGTGAGGGAGCTACCGGTGCATGACCACACAATTTGTGCAGAGGTTGCATTTGAAGGCTTCCAGAGGCCGTTGCTTTCTCTTCAGTTTCGGAGTCCGACTTTTGGCAGCGTCTCGAGACAGAAGGCATGAGTCGCTGTTGGACGGCCAGCGGCATCTCCCTCAATTGTCTATCTGTCACATTCGCTTGGCAGATAATCTGCTTCGCTCCGCGTTGTTTATAAAGATCATACACGGTACATTACAAGTACAGGCCCTCCGGCTCGCCCTCCTGCTTGGTCCGCAGGACTCTCTCCCGAGCGGCCCGGAAGTCCGCCATCTGCACCCGCATTCTGCGCTCCCGCAGCGCCATCAAGCCGGCTTCGGAGCAGATAGCCTTGATGTCGGCACCCGACAAATCGTCCTTCTGCGCAATAAACTCCTCAAGGTCGACGTCTTCATTGAGTGACATCTTGCTTGTGTGGAGCGTAAAGATCTTGCGCTTCGTGTTTTGATCTGGGTTCTCAAAGAGAATCTTACGATCAATACGGCCAGGTCGGATCAGGGCGGGATCAAGCGTCTCGATCTTGTTGGTGGCCATGATCACCTTGACGTCTCCCCGGTCATCAAACCCGTCCAATTGGTTGAGAAGTTCCAGCATGGTTCGCTGTACTTCACGCTCACCGCCAGATGTTGAGTCGTACCGCTTTGTGCCAATGGCATCGATTTCGTCGATAAACACAATTGACGGGGCATTTTCTGCGGCAACCTGTCAAGTGTAAGCGCCCGCTCAAACCGACGTGACAGAATGGGCTTACCTGGAACAGCTGGCGAACCAACCGGGGACCGTCACCAAGGTACTTCTGGATCAGCTCGCTGCCAACAATGCGCAGGAACGTTGCAGACGTTTGGTTTGCCACCGCCTTTGCCAACAAGGTTTTGCCAGTACCGGGCGCACCGTAGAGAATGACACCCTTGGGCGGCTTGATACCCATCTCCTCGTAGAGCTCGGGGTGCAGAAGGGGCAGCTCGACTGACTCCCGAACCTCTTGAATCTGCTGCTCTAGACCGCCGATATCTGCGTACGACTCCGTTGGCGCCTTGTCGAGCTTCATGACGCTGACAAGTGGATCCGTGTCATCTGTGAGAACGCCAACAATACTGACGCTCTTGTGATGTAGGAGAACGCTGGCACCTGGCTCAAGCAGGTCCTTGTCGACGAAACTCATGATGCTGACGTAGTACTCGGGACCAGTAGTGCTGGACACGATGGCGTGGTCGTCATCAATCATCTCCTCGAGGGTGCCAACGCCCATGGGGCTGCCTCGCATGTCATCGACACGACCGCGCTCGTCGGCCAAGCGGTCGGCGGACTCGAGCTCCGAGGCGGGGACGGAACTATCCTTTGTCGCTTTTGCCTTGCGCAGACGCTCCTGGTTCTCGACATACTCCTCCTCTAGTAGCAGATGGTCGTGGATGCGCTGCATGCGCAAGAGACGAAGCTTGCACCGACTGGTTGGGTAGATGGGGGGAAGCTTCGCGGCTGCGCTGGTGCCGCCAGCCTTCTTCTTCTTGCGGCCGATACGGGTTGTCGGTCTCGGGGGCGGCTCGTACTTGGGCTTGTCCTTCTGTCACGGAGGCGATGGTGGTGAGCTCATCATGTCGGGGTTTGGGGAGGTGGCATGTCTAACCTTCTTATCCTTCTCATCTCTCCCCTCCTGGCCGCCTCCACCCATGCCAGATTGATTCTGACCCTGTTGAGTGTGTTAGATACGTCCAGTGATACGTGCCTGTGCCCGACGAGGCTCACCATTTTGACCGCGGACTGTCGAAGCGGAAATCGGGATTAGCAGAAAGTGGTAGGCAGATGGCTCTGGCGCCGTGCTTAATCGAGAAACGAGTCGCAGCGCTTTGGAAATAGCGCGCGACAACAGGGGCGATGGATGGATTGTAGATGCTGCGTGACAACGTTGCTGAGACGGAAGCTGTGGTGATGAGCTTGGCCGGCAGGAGGCTTTCATAATCAGGTCCAGGCGCCCAGGCGCCCAAACGACGCGACGACGCTGCACAGACCAACCAGCTTCCTAGCCCAGGCGAAGAGGAGCTGTGGCTACTTGACCTTACTCAGCTGGCCAATGGGGTCCGCCTCGCCTGCCCAGCTCCCGCCAGCGGAAATCTGACGGAGGTCGCCTTGCGCACTGACCCCAAGACCCCACTGTCCATCTGCGAGATGGCGGCAGCAGCCACCACACCTAGGCGTTTCTCAACCTAGGCTCCTTCCTCACCAAAGAAAGAAGCGCGTTGATTAGCACGCTGGTTGCGCCCGCCCTGAGCATATGTGAAACCTTTTGTCTGGCTACATAATACCAAACCTTGAGCCGAGCTTTCCCCAGAGGCAAATAAAAGAACAGGCATAAAAAGACCTGGCGCTCGAGCTGACCCCAAGCTCTCTGGTAACGCTGCCGAGAACCCACCGAGAACCTGATCCTGCTGTGCTGAACCGCCTGGGGACGGATGCGTATTCCGCCAAAGCCCAACCACGTTTCAACAGCGCTCGCAGTCCGCCTCACTTGCGTCGGACCGGAACACCAGCAATCGATTTGACCTTGCGCTGTGTCGTATTGCCACAGGCCGGGCTCCGCGACGAGCCGCCTTATTACAGTGCAGCTCTCTCCATCTTTATCTGCCCAGGGACCCCTTCCGCTCCCCATTTACCCCTCCATACTTTCAAGTGACCTGACTTCCCCTCCACACACCTGCCTGCCGTTAAACTTACTTTCCTTCTTCCTCTCTTCCGTGCTCGAAACCCAGCGAGGCTGAACATACCACCTCCCCAACACCTCCCTTTGACGCAACTATTACGAGCCATGTCTTCCACTCGCGAGCGCCGGATCACTAAGGAGCTGAACGACATCCATAATGACAAGGACAACTCGGGGGTCTCGGCCGCGCCCATTGATATCTCCAATCTGACGCATCTGAAGGGCACCTTTCCCGGCCCCCCCGACACGCCCTATGCGGGGGGCACTTTTCAAGTCGATATAATCATTCCCGACATGTACCCATTCAAGTCGCCCATCATGAAGTTTGACACCAAGATCTGGCACCCGAATGTCAGCAGTGTGACGGTAGGGACCCCACCGGCCTGGTCTGCAAGAGTAGAGGCTGTGATGCCTGCCCGGAGCCTCGCCTCGGCCTTCCTTGGCTTCTGCCAACCTCTTGTGTCTGGCCGCCCCGCCCCGCTCCCCTGGACAACAGAGCGACGGACAAATGAACGGCGGGGAAGGGAGGAACACGGAGGGGTTGATAAGGAGGTCGAGCCCGAGGAGGGGCCAGGGACCCCCAGAGGAGTACTATTGGGCCTTCAGACATGTTTTGCTAACTCGCCGGCTTGTCTCCTCTAGGGCGCAATCTGTCTAGACACCCTCGGTAGCGGGTGGTCGCCGGTGGGCACCATCAAGATGGCGCTTATTTCACTTCGCATGTTACTCGAATCGCCCAACCCCAAAGATCCACAGGACGCCGAGGTAGCACGGATGCTCATGGACAGCCCCGACGAGTTCGCCCAGAAAGCGCACGACTGGGCTGTTAAGTTTGCCGGTGCTCCGAGAAGGGATACGCCCACGCACAACTACGAGCAGGCGAAGTCTGCAGAGAAGAAGAAGGATGACCCAAAGAGGTTCGTGCTCGGAGGATACGCACCAGGCGAGAGACAAGAGACACGCTGACACTATGGGAAAACAAAAACAGATTGCAAGGGTATCACCGGGATTTGGTCGATCGTTTTGTTGTAATGGGCTTTGATATCGACGCTGTAGTCGAGGCCTTCAACTTTGTGGGCATCGACAGGAATGGGGGTGATGATTACGAGCTGGAGGAGGCTTACATGGGAGACATTACAGCCCGGCTTCTCGGCGAGCAGTAAGCAAACAATTGCAGCTTTGAGCTCAGCCAAAGAAGTGGAAGGACAGAGACATCTCTTCGGCTGGGCTTTCTCCCCAGCTTGTCATTGAATCTAATCCCCTCACTTCAGGCAGTAACCGCGACGGCAACGATTAGGTGCTGGGCATAGTGGGGACTGGGCTATGTAGGAACTGTCTCCGACAAAAGAGACAGCGGGAGAAACTCACAGTCAGCGCCTGGACGTGAAAAGCTGCGGGATAGGGGTGAACTCGGGGTGAGGGCCAGGTTCCATACGTGAAATACGCAATCGGAAGCATCAGAGAAGGCGTTTGTGGGGCACATGGGGCGATACTTGTTTTACATATTTTCTTTCCTCATTCTTTTCTCTCTTATTAGATTGAGAATACCGTGAGTTACATAGGGCGCGGTTCTGATGTGTATTTGGAATTGTGTTCGCTATGCAACGGAATCACAGCGCTCGGTTGCTCACCTTCCTCTCCATCCGGCTTTCAGCTCTCGTTAATTACACAGGATCTTCAGCCTCTCATGTAATTGGTGTGGCGGTTTAGGTGATGGGATCGGGGCATTGTTTACTTGTGTAACGACATTGGTCTTTTACCCCCTTTTAAGCGACACAATCTAGTGTTGACGTAGCGCTATCGGACGACGGATGGCGTTTGACAGAACCTCAAAATCTCAACCGAATTAACGTTTGCAAGATGGCCTCGTTTTCACGGCCTAACTTGACAAACCTAGCCGTTAACTTCGTAATTCTGGCTGGCACTATCTCGTGGCTTTTGAGGTCGATGTGTATCTGTTATCTGCGCAGTATCTTCAACTCAACTGCTGGCAAGCAAAACATTAAACAGGTCGTCCATATTCGAGGTGGCGGCCTGCAGAACTGATCAAGGAGAACGTGTAGTGTGAGCAGGTCAACTAGGACCAAAAACGCCTTCGGCCAAATACAACAAACATAAAAGAGTTTGCAATGCATGACGTATTTTACCCGGCCGCTTTCCCTCCGTCTATCAGGTTCGCAATATGATAATGCACACAACGGGCCTTCCCACCAGCCCGTCTCGTAACCCCGGGGCTTGTCAACCAAACCCAGTGTTTAGATTTGTCTTTCACGCTTGCTCAATCCAGCCAGGTCCTGCTCTTCGTACACAGATGATCTTGGCGAAAATATCAAGGACATGTACAGGGTGACTGTCGCCAAAACATCTTCAATGAATAAAGACAACCACCCTCTCTAAAGCAAATCCCGTCTCACGAACTCGTCGCGGAGCGCCTTGCCGAGGCTAGCAGGCGAACGCTCGACAATGACGCCAGCAGCCTCAAGGGCCTTGATTTTGGAGTCGGCACCACCCTTGCCGCCCGCGACAATAGCACCAGCATGACCCATGCGGCGTCCGGCAGGCGCCGAGATTCCGGCGATGAAGGAGACAACCGGCTTGCCACCGTTGATGGTGTTGTTTACCCTGAGGAAATCGGCGGCATCCTCCTCAGCCGAGCCACCAATCTCGCCAATCATGATGATACCATCGGTCTCCTCGTCCCGGAGGAAGACGTTGAGGCAGTCGATGAAGTTGGTGCCGCTGAACGGGTCGCCACCGATGCCGACGACTAGGGACTGACCGAGGCCGGCCTGGGTAGTCTGGTTGACAGCCTCATAGGTGAGGGTACCGGATCTGCTGACGATGCCGATGCGGCCGCGCTTGTGGATGAAGCCGGGCATGATGCCGATCTTGCACTGACCGGGGGCAATGATTCCGGGGCAGTTGGGACCCACCAGGCGTGTCTTGGACTGCGTCTTGAGCATCGATGTGATGCGGACCATGTCTACAAACTCTGTTAGAACCATGTTTGTCCTTTCCCTTTTGTGCCACGTTTCGCAGCTGCACTAACCATGCTGAGGAATTCCTTCGGTGATGCAGACAATGAGGGGAATTTCGGCAGCGATGGCCTCCTCGATACCGGCAGCGGCCACAGGGGGGCTGGATGTTGTGCTATTGTCAGCGCTGTGGTCGGACGAAGCCTTCTTGGGGCATGTCTTACGGAACGAAGATGGCAGTTGCGGTAGCGCCAGTCTCCTTCACGGCATCCCTCATGTTGCCGAAGACGGGTAGACCGAGATGGGTCTGGCCAGCCTTCTTGGGGTTTGTGCCGCCAACAACCTTGGTCCCTAGACATACAATATGTCAGATGCATCCCTATTTTTCTTGCTTGTTCGATCGGCCCCGACAGAACACCAGCGGGACAATTGCGGGCGGGAAAATATGTATTTACCATACTCGATCGCCTGCTGCGCGTGGAAACTGGATGACGGGTAATGTTAGTTGACTGAGGTCATCGCAACGTCCGACTCCGCTGCGCCTGGATTGGGGGGTGTGATCGGGTTGCGATAAGAGGCGCAACGTGATCCGGGGGTGCTGCTTACGTTCCCTGCTTGCCTGTGAAGCCTTGGAAGAGTACCTTGGTGTCGCTATTGATCCGCAGATTATCAACGGTCAGCGAGTATGGGGAGCTGGACGAGCTGTAGGCTCTGCGGGTGACCTGGCGGAGCAGAGCGCCGACTGGCCGGGACTGCCTCGAGATGGCCTGCATTTTAGACTTTTGTTGCTGCGTGTCACGGGCAGACGAGCGCGATTGGAGAAGGGATGGAGGCTGCGAGGCTGGAAGGAGGGTGACGGGGAGAAGAGTTGGGCAAAGATGCTCGATGGATGGTTCTGGGTGAATGTCGATGTCTTTCTTTGGTTTGGCTCCGTCCAGCTCTCGAGGAATAGCTTCTTGGTCGCTTTCTCCAAAAAGCGCGCTACAAATCTGGTCTCCAACTCTCTCGGCCTGTTCAACCCGGCCCTGTGATTGCATCGGCAGTGCCAACGGTTCATTGGCCGGCTCTTCCCGACACTGTGCCCAGGTGCTGTGCTACCCCGGCTAAGAGGTTTTTCCGCTGGCCCAAGTGCCCCACAGGAGGGTATTAGCTAATGGCTGCACCGGCCGGCGCCGCGCATCGTGCTGCAGTGGGGCCTTTGATCGACAACAAGCAGCTGTGCGTCACTCTTGAGCTTAACTACCCCACCAAAAATTTGACGGCAGCCCAGGACAGTCGACAATCGACGAGGGGTCTATTTTGCCCGACGAGCCACCATTTGCACCCACTCGACCGAGGAGGCACCGATGCTACATTGCCTACCATACACTCGCCCAAGATGGCTACAGCGACGGTAACCCTCACCACTCGCAAGAAGGAGGCGAACAACCTACCGCCCGAGAACGAGCGCTTTCTCCGGTGCTGCGCCGACATCGCCAACGCCCTCATCGAAGACCATGAAACAATCAAGGACCCTAGCCAGCCCAAGAAAGATGTCAACCTCAACAGCCTGCGCTCCAAGTTTGCGAAAAAGCACAAAATTGGAAATGTGCCGCCCCTGACAGCTATTATCGCCGCCGTGCCCGAGCACTACAAAAAGTACATCCTGCCGAGGCTGATTGCGAAGCCCATAAGTGAGCCCTGCACGCTCTCAACTATCCAATACAAATGGCTCTAACTCTCTCCTAAAGGGACCTCCTCTGGAATTGCTGTGGTTGCCGTAATGTGCAAGCCCCACAGGTGTCCTCACATTGCCTACACCGGCAACATCTGCGTTTACTGCCCTGGTGGCCCAGACAGCGACTTTGAGTACAGCACGCAGAGTTATACTGGCTATGAACCCACTTCGATGAGAGCCATTCGTGCGCGGTACGATCCATTCGAGCAGGCCAGGGGACGTGTAGACCAGCTCAAGGCCCTGGGACACTCTGTGGATAAGGTCGAATATATCATCATGGGCGGCACCTTCATGTCGCTCGCCGAGTCGTACCGGGACGAATTCATCTCGCAGCTTCACAACGCGCTCAGCGGCTACGGCGCACTAAACGTAGACGAGGCAGTCCGAGGTGGAGAGCAGAGCAACATCAAATGCGTGGGAATTACCATCGAAACACGGCCGGATTATTGCTTGCAACCCCATTTGTCTAGCATGCTGCGTTACGGGTGCACACGACTTGAGATTGGCGTACAGTCTCTCTACGAGGACGTTGCCCGCGACACAAATCGCGGGCATACGGTGGCCTCGGTTGCCGAGACTTTCTGCCTCGCCAAGGATGCTGGCTTCAAGGTGGTTAGCCACATGATGCCCGACTTGCCCAACGTCGGTATGGAGCGCGACCTGGACCAGTTCCGCGAGTACTTCGAGAGCCCGGCATTCCGGACGGACGGCTTAAAAATCTACCCCACGCTCGTCATCCGTGGCACAGGCTTGTATGAGCTATGGCGAACAGGACGGTATCAAAATTACACACCCAACGGGCTAATCGACCTTGTGGCCCGGATACTTGCACTCGTTCCGCCCTGGACTCGTATCTACCGCGTGCAGCGCGACATTCCGATGCCTCTAGTCACATCCGGCGTTGAGAATGGCAACCTGCGCGAGCTGGCCCTGGCACGTATGAAGGACTTCGGCACGACCTGCCGAGATGTGCGGACGCGGGAGGTCGGTGTCAATGAGGTTAAGCACAAGATTAGGCCTAACCAAATTGAGCTCGTGCGTCGTGACTACACGGCCAATGCGGGGTGGGAGACCTTCTTAGCATACGAGGATCCCAAGCAGGATATTCTTGTGGCCCTACTGCGCCTGCGGAAGTGCTCCGAGAAATACACGTTTCGTGAGGAGCTGGTTGGGCAGCCAACAAGTTTGGTTCGCGAGCTTCATGTTTATGGTATGGCAGTGCCAGTACATGCTAGGGATCCGAGGAAGTTTCAGCATCAGGGCTTTGGAACCTTGTTGATGGAAGAGGCAGAGAGGATTGCAAGGGACGAGCACGGGAGTGAGAAGATTAGTGTCATCTCGGGTGTGGGTGTGAGGAGTTACTACAGGAAGCTGGGGTATTGGCTAGATGGGCCGTACATGTCCAAGTGGTTGGATGGGAGGCCAGGGCCTGAGGAATAAAAGGCTATAGCTGTTTTTAGTGGTCAAATTTGCATATTTTGGGGGCGTTGGTAGATTGGTCGAACATGTCACAGCTGGACAAAAGCTGAACAATCTGTTGTCACTTCATAAAGCATGCAGCGTATCCATTTCACCCTCGAGCTCATGCATATTTTTCTCTTGTATGATGCTTCTTACCCTTTTGGTTGTCAGCAGCGCCGCGATGGTCTGAACCGAAACGGTTGTTCAGCTAGGCACTCGGCCGGAGGGAGGGGACTTTTGGGCCGACCAGTCTGCGAAGCCACGGAGCGCAGGTGGTCCAGCGCAATGTGCTGCGACTTGGCGAGGTTATGTCTCACGGATTGAGAATGAAGGAGGAAGGATGAAGACGTGGGAACATTCAACGAGATGCCAATGGCGTCTTTTGTTCCACGGCGGATTTGCGTGCGTGGACAGCAGCGGCCAGGAGGTGCACGGCTGTTTGCTCGGATTCTGTGTCCGGCAGCGCGTAATGACAGGAACCGCAATCGTGTGAGCGGATTGTTGCGCTTTGTAGTGACGGTGAAAAGAATTCGGTGAGGGTGCCTTTGATGCAATCAACGGGACGTATGTGGGCGAACTCAAATGCCAGAGCTGATGGCCCAATATATAGCTTGATGAGATTTGAAAAGAAACGTGGGCGAGGATTGTATGAGCAATTATGTGTCCGCGCATCTCCCAATATGCGATACATCAAGAGGTTGTTGATGCGCGCTGTCTACCGCGGCAGTTTGATGGCCCTTGGACCCTCAGCCTGGTGTGTGTAACAGCGAAGAGGAAGGGGGGGAGGAGGGAGGGGAGGCCTCCCTCCAGTTTTCGAGCCCGGCTTCCTCCTTTGTTTGGAATTCGCGATTGGCCGCCTGCAACAAATCGAGCTATCTATCGAAAAGTTATCGAGCTTCAGCCAGGGATAACATGGTGGACCAACGTAGCGCTAGAATTTGTCTGGGTTGCTGCGTTGGGAAATCCGGGGAGGGCGTCTGAGCTCGGACCGGCAGAGAGTGAGCGGGTTAGAAAACTTGAAATAAGAAGACATACACCATGACGGCGGCAACAGTGACGACGATGACTGCAGCTCCGTTTGGACAGCCGAGAGCAGACCCCACCAATTGCCCTTGCCAGGCTAGGTGCAGGAGTGTGGCAGTGCTTACTGGGGCATGCAATATGTAGGTACGGACACGGTGGGGAAGAGAAAAGGTTCCAGACAGCTTGTTGTTCAATGGAAAATACACGCGGTCGAACATGGCAGTTTGTATACTACTACTACTTGATAGCATGGATCTTGGAAAGCCGCGACCAGCAGCCATGCGTGCTGACTCCTTGTCTGCCGGGTGTGCGGATTGACCCAAGAAAACATGCAAGCCCCTCTCGGCACAGAATGCGGACTGTCTCAGTCCTTACCTAGCGGAAGAAGAAGAGGGAACCCCGTAACTACCAGCGAAAACTGCGTCGTGATATCTGGGGCGAGTTGGCCTATGGCGGGTGATAAGGTGTAGCAGACATAATGTCGGAGGAGCAGCTTGGGCAGCGAGTTGGGTGGCACACTCGGGCGAATGATTGGCTGCGCGTAAGGAATGGCGATCGGAGAGGCGAGTGGCAGGCCCAAGCTCCTTGCATCCAGCAAAGCTTAATCTGACCATGTCAACGGTATCGAGGGGACATCTAACAATGCTCAGGCCAATTATGAGCGATTTTCCACCTCCTGTTACTGCTCTACTGCCGGCTTCCTTCGCTCCTTCCCCGAGAGCCCCCAATCTCGGCCCTAAGCAGCTGGTGGGGAGCTTGACAGCATCCCACGTCTCCTTGCACGACCCCCCTTTGTTTTTGTCGTTCTGAGCGTGGCGCTGTTTGGTCGCACCTATCGGGTAACAACGGCCAAGCGGTCTCGACCAAACTTTGCTAGAGTCACTGCTAGCCATTTCGCTAGCATGGCCTCTCTCGATGCTCCCAACCGCCGCTTGCTAGGTCGACAACCCATGATCACCCTCGTCCCCCTCCCAGACGACCGGGCTCTTGTCGGTCTTGCCCACCCCCTTCCCATCTCCCTCGCACTCTATGACCGTCCTGGGATCCTGGGGCTGTGTTGTGTGCCTTTGCGGACAGCATGGCCAATGGGGAGAAGGTGTTTGGTTCCCACCTACAACAATGAGAGTCGTGGACGGCCGGGTCAACTTAGCGTCAGCCTACAAAGGTAGCCCGTCTTTTGGGAGTATAAGTGCAGCCCATCGCCGGCCTTCCGTCGGTCATCTTGTTGTCTGGCTGTACTTCGTCCTACACTACTCTCCCGCTCCGGCTCTTGTTGCTCATCTGTTGAGACAAGATTGTACAAAATGGACGGGAAAGAGACGAAACCACCCCTCTCGTCCGCTCCGGGTGTTGGCGGCCCCGACCGCATCATCCGTTGGAAAGATGCCGACGTGGAAGCGGGATTACCTGGCTATCATGGCAGCCCTCCTGCTCTGACACGCACCCGGTCCCATGGTTCACTCTCAATCCACAGTATGCGCTCCAACTCTGGCATTGACCCGTTGGCCGCCTTGCCAATCCAGTACCGAACCATGTAAGTCAATACGTCACGATGCTTTGCATGCGTCTACATTATATCCCTGTTGGGACTCGGGTGACTTGGGGGTGGGATCAACAGGGGTACAACAGGGGTACAACAGGAAGGAGGCGAGGTTGAAAAAGCTAACACCGTCCTAATAGTTCCATCGACATCGAGGATTACAACCGCAAGGGACAGATTGCCAAGAAGGCACAGAGGGCTGCTACTACTGGTATGTGGCCTCCAAGAAACGTGATGCATTCTTGCTGTATCTCCAGTGACACTAACTTAACCCTCTAATGGCAGATCTTGCTGATCTTGAATGGCACACCGTCTCGGTGGATGAGGTGGTCCGGCGCCTGTCTACCTCTCTACAGCAAGGCCTATCCCAAGATCAAGTCAAGCGCAGGATCGCCGAACATGGCAGAAACTCGCCCTCCCCTCCTGAAACCCATCGCATCAAGCAAGTCATTGGATACTTCTTCAAGGGTTTTGGCTCCGTCCTCCTTGTCGGCTCCATCCTTGTCTTCATAGCGTGGAAGCCGCTGGGACAGCCTCCCGCCCCGGCCAATCTGGCCCTTGCCATTGTCCTGCTTGCCGTCTTTTTCATCCAAGCTGCTTTCAACATGTGGCAGGATTGGTCGTCCTCTCGCGTCATGGCATCCATCAAGAACATGATACCCGACGAGTGTCTCCTGATTCGAGACGGTGTCCAAGTCTCTACAGTGGCCGTCGACATTGTCCCTGGTGATGTCTTGCTCATCAAGGCTGGAAACAAATTGCCCGCTGATGTCCGCTTCGCCCAGGTGTCGTCTGATTCTAAGTTTGACCGCTCAATATTAACCGGTATGTTACCATTGCTTGGCTCATCGGCCAAACATTTGCTGATTCAAAGACTGCTGCAGGCGAGTCTGTTCCTCTCACAGCAACTGTTAATTGCACCGACAAGAACTATCTTGAGACCAAAAACATTGGCCTTCAAGGAACACACTGTTCTTCTGGGACCTGTACAGGTGTGGTTGTGTCAACCGGAAACCGCACTGTCTTTGGCCGAATTGCGAAGTTGACAAACGAACCCAAGAAGGGGCTAACGACGCTCGAACGCGAGGTGCTCAACTTTGTCTATGTTATTTGCTCCATCATGTTTGCCATGATCCTGTTGGTCGTCATTCTCTGGTAAGCATAGCGAGAGCACCACATTTAGCGTCCCAGCATTGACCATCCCTAGGGCTGCCTGGCTAAGAAAAAGCTATCCCGGCTGGATCAACGTCCCTACGCTCATAGTGGACTGTGTGTCGGTTGCTGTGGCATTCATCCCGGAAGGTCTCCCGATCGCCTTGACAGCAAGTTTAACGATAGCCGCAAACAAGATGAAGAAGCACAAAGTGCTTTGCAAATCACTCAAGACGGTTGAGACGCTAGGCTCGGTATCGGTGATCTGCTCGGACAAGACGGGAACACTCACCGAGGTATGCAACACAACCACAAGCGCATGTATAACTCTATATTCAAACTAACTGCTGGTAGAATAAAATGATTGTCACTGACTGCTCCATTGCCGGCGAGGTTATGACCGCGCAGGGTGTTCGCGATACTCTCGTGGCTGAGCGTAACACGGTAGGCGAGCTGGCAGGTAACGCGATAGACCAATTGCGGGCGGTCGCAGGACTTTGCAATGCTGGCGAGTTTGATGCTGCGACCAGACACCTGCCGCTAGCACTCCGAAAAATCCACGGAGACGCCACTGACCAAGCAATTCTCCGTTTTGCTGAGAACTTGGGCTCGGTTCCAGAGGTGAAGCGGTGTTGGACCACCAAATTCAACCTGGCCTTTAACAGCAAGAATAAGTTCATGATCAAGGTCTTTGGAATGACTCATCCCGATGGTCTCAGCATTGCGCTTCCCAGGGGAACTGCGGCTATCTTTGAGCCTGGTGACATGTAAGCCCTTCCCAAGTCAGTTCTAGTCCCCTGCAGGGATTGCTTGCTGACCATCCATCTCCCAGGCTTCTCACCATCAAGGGAGCACCGGATATCTTGCTTGACCGCTGTAAAAACTACACGGGAAGCTCAGGGGTGACATTGAGCCTGAGCACATCGGCCCGAGAAAAGATTGAGCAGATCAAGGACGAATGGTCTGCTCAGGGGCGCCGGGTTTTGCTCCTCGCGCACAAAGCCATCTCACAATCTGCAGTCAAATCCTCTCCTTCATCTTCCGGCTTTGAGGCTGAGATGGTAGAGCAGGCGAGGTCAGGGCTGACGCTTGTCGGGTTGGTTGCTATTGTCGATCCGCCTCGCGAAGAGATCCCGGGGGTTATCAAAACGCTTCGGGGGGCTGGCATCCGTATCTTTATGGTTAGCGGGTAACCCAGATACCGACGATTATGCGCATCATTGCTGACCGCGAGTCACAGGTCACTGGAGATTTTGCACTGACAGCCCAAGCAATCGCCCGAGAGTGCGGCATCATCACGACTCCAAACAGCCTCGTTGCTAACATCGCAGCGCTTTCCCGAGAACCAGCAACAAGAAGCTCCGAGAAAGGAGGCCACACATCCTCGGAAGAGGGTGAAGCGGGGCTTTCTACCTCAATAGTGCTGACCGGACCAGACCTGATGACCTTGAATGATACGCAGTGGGATCGACTAGCTACGGATTATACCGAGGTTGTGTTCGCACGCACAACACCCGAGCAAAAGCTGCGCATCGTTCGTGAGCTTCAAGCCCGTGGCCATGTGGTCGGGATGACAGGAGACGGCGTCAACGACGCGCCTGCCCTCCGTGCCGCAGACATCGGTATAGCGATTGGTGGCGGCAGCGATATTGCAGTGGAAGCTGCCGACATGGTCCTGCTCGAGTCGTTTTCCAGCATTGTCGAGGCCGTCCGGTACGGGAGGACAATGTTTGACAATCTGAAGAAGACAATTGCGTATCTCCTCCCTGCTGGCAGTTTCAGCGAATTTTGGCCTGTAATGACGAATGTGGCATTTGGCGTACCGCAAATCTTGAGCAGTTTTCTGATGATCATCATCTGGTAATCGACCCCCTTTTGCATGCGCTGGGACAAGGCCTACTGCTAACGCAGAGTTTCAACTCGAATCAGCTGCTTCACAGATTGCCTGGCGGCCACGGCTTTGGCATACGAGACGCCCGAGGCGGACGTGCTCATGCGCCCCCCTCGAAAGATTGGAGTCGACCGACTTGTCGATTGGAAGCTCATTGTCCAGAGCTATGGATTCCTCGGTGTTCTGGAGACGGTGGCTTCCTTTTCGATGTCGTACTGGTACCTGGAACGTAACGGTATCACATTCGGTACTCTTTGGTTTTCGTTTGGAACCCTGCCCGACACCATCGATCCAGACTTTTACGCGCAGAAGCTCAATGAGGCAAGCTCGATATACTTTGTCACTCTTGTAGTCATGTCAGTCTTGTCTTTCTTTTGCTATTGGAAAAAGACTAACATATCCAACAGGCAATGGTTCAACCTCCTCGCCGTTCGCACCAGGCGCCTCTCTATCTTCCAACATCCTCCTCTCTTTAATAGGGCAACGAGGAACTACTACCTGTTTCCTGCGATTCTGTTTGCGCTCGTCATGGCCTTCTTCTGGCTATATATCCCAGCTTTGCAGACGGTGCTGGGCACGGCCGAAGTCCCGGTCGAGCATTGGTTTCTGCCCATGGCCTTTGGACTGGGGATTCTTCTGTTTGATGAAGGACGTAAGTTTTTGGTGAGAAAATGGCCCAAGGGTGTTGTTGCTAGGATTGCATGGTGAGGTGCGAATGTGACTCGGAAGCTGTGTTTCAAGTTCAATATTAATACCTGGCATTTTTTGTGGCCTTACGTGGATATTCTGGTAGTTTAGCGGTGAATTGGGCAATTTGCTAGCTTCCATAGGAATTTCATACTTTAAGTTTCATTAGTTTCTTTTTGTTGCATTGACAACCTGTGGTCTAGAGCATCGGGCTCCCGGACTGACTGACCCCAGGCCTCGATCTCGATCTCGATCGGTACAAGGCATACCGCTTTGTCGCCGGCCTGGTCGCAGAGTGTGCCTGACACGGCGTTGTGCATTACCATTTTTGCTGCTGAGGTGGATCAGCGCTGGGCGCACGAGTGGCACAGTGTGATGATAAAGTTGAAGCTTTAGAATACAGCGGCAAGATCACCACTTTGGATGAAAACTCATATTCATATTTAGAGATAAACGCCATGCCCTTTACCACCCCGTATCAATGTAGATAAGGTACCCACTCTCCTATTGAGATGGATGCTCAGCCCCTATTATCGCTGATTGAAAAGGACCAATACTGGCAAAGGTAGCGTTATAGCAGCGTGACCCCAACCAACACTCTCCCGCAAGACATCATGCGCATTTCGGAATGGCACGCCGCAGTATTCATACCCAGTTTTCGGCAGCGATGGCCATACCTCGTAAGGGGGCGCATCGCCTTTCGAATTCCACCCCATTCCACCCCACCCCACAGTCACAGCCTCAACACCGTCTCCCTCACTCCCTTCCCCTGCTGCGATGATATTGCCTTGCTCAGTAAACCGCTCGGCTAACAGCCACTTGGCAATACTTGGAAATTTCACTAGAAGCTACGGCGGCGGCGCTAGTTTGACATTGTTCTGAGAGCTGTGAGGCCAAGTACAAAGATGTAATATTATTGAAGGCGCACAAGTCATTAACATTCGCTTTGTTATTGAGAAGAATTGCAAAGATCTGAAGTTGAGTCTTGGGTTGAGACCGGGCCTCTATTGCAAAGCGGAGAGCCGTGTCCTTAAGCAGGCTGGGGACCAATATGTTTACACGACTCGTATTGACCAGCACCGAGACAATATCGAGGATGGGGATCCCCGACAGCATGTGTCTATGCGAAGCGCTAGAGAATATCCATGTCAGTCATCTTTCGCCCATATTAGCGACGCTAAACGAAACTTACATGTATAGGCTGGCGGTATCTCTTATGTGCCGCAACGTGCTCGCAGACCTTTGACGTTGCTACTGACTGTAGCAACATGAATTGGTGACGACCTTTGGAGACATGGAGCTCCGCCTTGTTCCATATATTTTGTCAAAAGCCTGGGGAGTACTTCGTGAGGGGATGGAAATACCGCGGCGATGTTGACGGAGTTGATGGTGTGATCTTGGATACCCATCGCTTTTGCGCACGAGGGGCACGCCGTCTCAAGAAGTTAGAATACCAACTCCCAGGTAGCACGCCAGAGAGGGCGCGGGAGTTCAGAGACCAAGACGCCGACATCCTTTCGTGCATTTTTTACACCCTTGGCATATTTGAAGACGGCGCGGGAAACAATTTCGGCTAAGCCTACGACGCTAGCAATGCTGAATGCAATGGCAAAGGCCCCCATAGTTTACAGAAACGTTAGTGTCGGGCTGAGGCGTGATCAAGACCTACTTGAAGTCGCAAAATTTTGTAACGCTCTCGTAATTAGAGCTCATGTCGCCGCTGGAGAGGGTGTGGGCGATAGAGGATAGAGCCTCGCCATTGAATCGCCAACGACTTTGGCGCGCGCATCGCGCAGGAGGCATTACATCACGCCGTTTGGCCAATTGGCTAGCCATTGACGGCTGCACGTGCATGGGAAAGAATGGCTGTCATTTAGGCATCAACGTGTCCAGTATTTTAGACCGACGAACAGAGGTGAATTGCTGAGTTTTGGATTTGGAATGCTGATCGTGAAGTAATTGAACGCCAGAGTGATTTTGGGCATGGACATTGTTTGTCCGTGCAGTGTCTGTCTGTCCACTTTCTGACCCCTACCCCTCTCCAGCTGTAACTGGGAAGACCCGGGCGCGACTAGCAGTGGCTATGTACCAGCTGGCACGATAACACTTTTCATTCCCACAAATCCGCTCAAAATATGGCCACTGCATTGGGCGGTGACGCAACAAGGCCTGGGTGATTCAGGGGCATTGAAGTCAACAAAAAGCTGTACTTCCCCGCCTTTTTGCAGTACTCACCCAAGGCCTTGAGATCCCAGAGCTCTCCGATTGGCATACCAAACATGTTGAGAAAATAGGGGTGCAAAACTGCCGTGTCGCTGCTTGTCAGTACCAGTTCACTCATCTCAGAATAAAAAAAAAATATATATATATATATATATATAAATTTAGACGAGGTAGACTCACCTAGCTCAAAAGCCTCTCCCGGAGAGCCATTCGGCTTCACCGGCGGCAGCGCCTCAAACGCGTGCGCATCGCCCGCGACGGCTGCAAACCGGTGGTTCCACACCCACCGCGCCGTCTCCTCCGTCCCGTGCACGCCCGACAGCGTCACGGCTGCAAACTTGGCAAAGTCGTCTGGCGTCGGCGCCTCGAGGATCTCGGTATACCCAGTCCTCACAATCAAAATGTCGCCCAGCTTGAACTCCACCCTTTGGTGCTTCGCCACAGCTTCGATCTCGGCTGGCGTGATGCGGTGTCCGTCAAGCGGGTGGTACTGCTCGGCCCCCGCCACTGCAGTCTCGTCGACATACCGCTTGAAGTCGATCAGCACACCCCGCCCGACGATGCCGCCCCGCTTATGCCACTGTTCAATGCTTGGCAGCGGGTTGCCCTCTGTCGAGGCAATCTCCAGACCCTCCTTGGTAGGCACGGCGCCGTTGTAGGTCTCGCCTGTTGTGCTATGCGTTACGTCTGAGGATCAATGTTAGTCGATGGCCCTTTTCCAGGCTGTGGTTGGGTGCACTTACGGCACAGACTGTCCCACTGGCTGCTGAACTGCGTGTTGATCTCGAGCTCGTCGTCCCACCCGGAGAGCTCCATGCCCACATCGCGAAGGGTGGAGGCGCGGTGAACAGGGGCCTTGCGGTGGGGAAAGGGGAACTTGATGCCGTTGAGTGGCCAGCTGCAAGTTGGTTGTTGGTCAGCGTGCCGCGTCGCTCGGCGATAGGTACGGGCCTTGTGGCATGTATGAACTCACTTGAGTGAGATGGAGATGCCATCCTTCACTTCCGCTGCGGCGGCGGCCACAACTCGTGGAGTCAGAAAGTTCAGCGTCCCGTAGACGTCCTTCTCCCCGTCCTTGTCAAATAGCCCCCACGCGCAACCTTGTGGCTGCCCTTCCACCTTGGGAAGGTCGTCAAAGTCGGGAGCTGAGGTGGGGTCCATGATAGGATAAAACAACAAGTTCTCACGAGAGGTGTAGTAGGGGGCTCAGAGGCAATTGCCTGTTGAGCAGGGGCGAATGTCTATCTTATGTCATGTTTACCCCGCAAGCATCTTTGCACACAACCCGGAGAGGTGGATTGGTGTGGGCACGCCCACCCCCTCCCACCTCAGCGCCTTCAACCAATGGTCCAACCATTACAGATGCTGATGCGAGAAGCCCGGTCTACCTTAGGCGAGTTGACCATTCAATTTACCAATTCTTTACAATGTTTTTACTCATTCGCTTACACGACCCGACAATAGGGGAAGCTCGGATGATACTGAATGAGCGATGTGCCCGAACGTGTCTCTCTCCCCCCCCCCCCCCCTCTCGGGCCGCGTAATTTACAACGTGGGTGACTGTTGATTCCCAGCCACGCGGGGTTACAACTGTGAACACCACAAGTAGTTCCACGGCAGGGATGCTGCAACTCGTCTGGCTTTCTCGTTCGTTACCTAGGCTCTTTTGATGGTGGACCTTTGCTTCATGCCATTAGCCCCCCGTGCGTCCCACATATGACGGAGCACAACTCTCCTATCGTCTGTCTGCCACCCTCACCGCCAACACTGGATCCCCCTTGACGTATCCGGACCATATCCTGAAGCGAAACCTCATGGCCAACCGATTCACTGGCCGCCAAGGTCCCCCTCCGCCCAAAGCTGGTCGATTGGCGCGCGACCGGGGTTTCATCACGCTCCTGTCAGCCCACGCCTATATTGCGCTGGATGTTATGCGGATGCGAATACGGAATACGACCGACTCGCTTTTGGGCTCGGACAGTGACACGAGTGGTTCATGCTACGTGGGGTCGAACCCAAGTTGCTTCCAACCAGCCATCCTATCGAAGTGCCAAGGATCCACCGTGTTGCAGTTGTAATGGAGGAGGTCCCCGCAGGCTGCGCATGGCCACAAGTATAAGAGCCTAAAAGCCCGCGAGCCCATACTCCATTCCTATCGGGCGGCGGCAACTCTTGTGCCCACAACACAATCCCTGATCATACACCGGGCACTATCACAATGGCTTCAACAACCGACAGGGCGACTACAACCCCAAGTGCCGAGGATCTGAAGCTCTACGAACTATCGCAGAAGTACACCGAAGAAGCGGCCAAACGCTTTCGAGCAGACGGCTCGGCGCAGTTTTTTGAGCTTCAGGACGCCGAGGCCGAGCGCCTACGGACCTTGGCAGAGGACCCTTGGGTTGACCACGCAGCTCTGAACGCCCAAGACTCACCGGTCAAGGATGGAGGGCGGTACAAGTTCCTCGTTCTCGGTGCTGGCTTTGGCGGCATGCTTTTGGCGGTGCGCCTCATAGAAGCCGGTGTTGCGAGCGGGCCAAATGACCTCAGGATTATCGACAAGGTCGGCGGCTTTGGTGGCACATGGTGGTCGAACCGATACCCAGGTCTGCACTGCGACGTCGAGAGCTACACATATATGCCGTTGCTGGAAGAGACCGGGTACATGCCCAAGTCCAAGTACGCCTCAGGCCCTGAACTTCTCGAGCATGCAGGCCGGATCGCGACGCAGTGGAACCTACACGATAAAGGATTCTTTCGGGCCGCAGTGAAGAGTGCACACTGGGATGACGCGACGAGCCTGTGGAACATTCAAATTGTTGAAAGTCGTGGGCCAGGCGAGCCGAGCCGAGCCCTTCGGGTCCAGGCCGAATACTTTCTCACTGCATCCGGGGTGTTAGTACGGCCGCACGCCCCGAATATTCCCGGGCTTGCCTCCTTCACAGGACCCATGTTCCATACAGCCCGCTGGGATTACAGTGTCACCGGTGGATCGCCCCAAGAGTCGCGCCTCACCGGGCTGGAGGGAAAGCGAGTAGGCATCATGGGCACGGGTGCGACTGCGATCCAGGCTACTCCGCAGCTTGCTAAGTGGGCAAAAGAGTTGTACGTCTTTCAGCGGACGCCGTCCGCAGTACACTATCGTGCGCAACGGCCAACAGACCCCGAGGAATGGTAAGTCATGATACTTTCAGGAGGCTTGTGGGAGATGCTTATCGATCATGTAGGAAAACAAAGATTGCATACAAGAAGGGCTGGCAGCGCGAGCGCATGGCCAACCTCAACTCATATTTGACCAATGCCCCGATAAAAGGGCAGGAAAACATGGTAAACGACGCCTGGACCGAGATGCCTGCATTCAGCGCGATCGTCGGCTGCCCGAAATGGGGTTTTATCGAGCCGACACCAGAAAAGATTGGCGAGCATGTCGCCAAGCTGTACCGGCTTGACCTGCCACATTCCGAGTCTGGACGCGCCCGGGTTGACCAGATAGTCAAGGATCCAGAGACGGCAGCCCAGCTCAAGGCGTGGTATCCGACGTGGTGCAAGCGGCCGACATTCAACGACGAGTATCTGCCAACGTTCAATCTGCCCAACGTGCACCTTGTTGACACGGCTGGTAAGGGCATTGACTCAGCGACCGAGCAAGGCTTGGTAGTCGGGGACAAGGAGTACCCTATCGACGTCCTGGTTCTCAGCACGGGCTACCGGGGCCCTGTCGAAGGCGACGGAAACCCAGAGGCTCAACTCCAAGTTGAAATCCGCGGCCGGGGTGGCAGGTCCCTGGGCGAGAAGTGGAAGACTCAAGGCGCCTCGACATTGCATGGCGTGGCGACCAGCGGCTTTCCCAACATGTTCTTCCTCAGCCCGACACAGTCGTGCTCGTCGGCCAACTTCACCCAAAGCCTCGAGGTTTGGATTGAGCACATAGTACACATCATCTCCAAGGCGGAGGAGAAGGCCAGCGAACGCTCGCATGCTGTCATCGACGTTACAAGTGAGGGCGAAGAGGGATGGGCTGGGGTGATTATGCAGCACGCTGCGTTCTTCGCGAGCATTGCAGGCTGCACGCCGGGCTACCTGAATGGCGAAGGCGCCTTTGCGCAAATGCCAACGAGCCAGGAGGAGATGATAAAGAAGGCAAGATCGGGGATCTGGAGCAGCGGCATGGCCGCGTATGAGAAGTTTCTCGACGACTATCGATCCGAAGGGTCCCTCAAGGGCTTCGAGATTGCGACGGCCGCGTAGTCGTGTATTGCGAACCGCACACACGTCGGGTTATCGTTTGTCAAGTAGGTAGTCAGCAATAAGAGAGCAATCAACGAAGCCGTCCAATAATGCGTGATCATGTTTTTGCTGCGATGGGCGGGAGACGGAAAGATTGAGAGGAAAGAGAGGAAAGAGAGGAAAGAGATGACACGAATTTGGGTTGGAGTTGGGGAACCTGACTGCAGTAATGAAAAGTGGGGGCCCTTTCCTTTTTCTTTTCCGCCCGCGATACCTAGCTAGGTACACCTCCCATGCGGTAAATATACAACCTCTACATCAATGCACACAAATGAATCACAGCTGCATAAAATCGCCAACCACAAATGGTGCGCGCAATGGTTCCCCCTAAACTCACCCACCTTCATTGTCCATCCACGCCTTCCTACCAACCATTTTATACACCCTATAGCCATCCTGCTTACCTAACTCTTGGTCGATTTCCTTGCTTTTCAGGGTCCTCGACCTCGACCTGCACCACGACCGATTCGTCGTCGTCTGACCTCGGATGCGGCGCTCCAGGACGATCCCCCCCGACGGCACCATCAACAAGCTGCCGCTCCACGGTGAAGGCTGAGAATTTCCGCGCGCTAACTCCCTTCTCGAACAGTTCATCCAATTGCTCCAAGCTCCTTCCCTTCGTCTCGGGGACGAAGAAAAACGTATATATGGCCAAGACCAAGTTGCTCGCACCCCAGATATAGCCATACCTCGGTCCCCAGTTCAGCTTGTCCGGGTTGATGAAATATGGCGTGAAGAAGGCCGTCAGCCAGCCGACAATGAAGTTGAGACCTGACGCGGTCCCAACTGTCTGCGACCGTAACCGCTGGGACGGAATCTCAACCGACAACGCCCACATCACCGGACCCTGTCCCACACCGTATATCCAGGTAAAAACAATGCTCAGCGCAACGAGCGCCTTGCTCGCGCCCGGAGAGCCCGGAGAGATGGTGTAGACGATTGCCATGCCAAACATCATGGCCGATGAAACCAGCGAGCACCAAATCAGGAGCTCGCGGCGCCCAAAAGTGCGCATCGCTGGGAACGCGAGCATGTTGCCTGTGAGTGCAATGGCAAGCGAGATCATCACCCACACAAAAGGTGAACCGACCCTAGCCTGTACGAACAGGTACACGGAGAACCCTGCCATGAACGTAACGCCCGTTGCCGTCCCGCCAATTGTGGTGCCGTAGCAAAGGAGAGTCCGCCTGAGGTCCGGGCCGCGGAACATGTCGCGCAGATGTACGCCCGAGTGCAGCTCCTCCTCGAGCAGATAGGCGTTCTTGATGTCTTCGACCTCGGCGCGCAGCAGCGCGTCGTCTGAGATGCCACGCAGCTTCCGAATCGCCCACAGGGCATTCTCGTCCTGGCCTTTTCCGATGTAGTACCGCGGGGTATCGGGCAAGAAAATGAGGAAGACGGCCATAAACGTCGGGACGAAATACATGACGGCGAGCGGGATCTGCCATGATGCGTTGCCGCCGATTGACTTTGTATAGTTGTCGACCAGAATCCCAAAGAGTGCGCCGAGAGAGGTTTGGAATGTGCTCATGCCCACAATGGAGCCGCGAAGCAGAGAAGGAGCCGCCTCCGTCATGTACGTGACGCTATATGGCACGAAGAAGCCATTCGACATTCCCAATAACAAGCGACCAGTGTACAGCCCCCCCAGTGATGTAACACCAATCATGATAGAAATGGAGACAAAGGCAAGCAGACAACCGAGCCAAAGTCCGACACGGCGGGAGAGGCGCGCACCCATAGTGTACATGACAATGGCGGAAAGAAAGCCGCCCACGTTCATGAGGGACTGGATGAGCCGCTGGACGTCGGTGCTGATGTTCAGTCCAATAGGGTTGGTGGGATCGACGTAGCCAAAGACCTCGAGGAAGCCGGGCATGCTTTGGAAGCCGGCGATGGCAGCCGAGTCGTAGCCATACTGAAACTGGCCGAGGGCGATGAAGAAGCAGATGGTGATGACTCGCTTCTCGACAAGGAGCCGGCTGCGCGGGACAAGGAGCGGGTCTGACATGTTGTTATCCTGCCAGGTCGGCCTATACGAAGGCGCGCGAGCACCGTTCGAGGAAACAAAAGAAGGTTGCCCTTGTCACCCAGGAATTAACGGGTACTGAAGTCTTTTTGAAGCATAGTTTACCTTTGGCTTGGCAACCCGGAGCCATGTGCCGTAAAACCCCCCCCACCACCCCTCTTCACCTTGGCTAAATGGCCAAGAGCAGCCACTCCCGAGAGATGAGATTAAAGAAACAACCAACTTGAATATACACACACCCCCCCCCCCCCCCCGCAGTGGGTCGGAACATGCATGGAACACTATTGGAGGTTGTTTGGATTATGCAAATGCAGGGCCTTGGAGAAAGATAAATGAAGCGTGGTGGTGTTTTGAATGGGTGTCGTGGTCGGCTATTAGTCCGAGTCGTAATATGTCTCCACCTACTAATGAAAGAACTAACAGGCATGGCCCTAGGCTGCTTTTAGCACCTGTTTAGTAGCAGCACGCAAGAATATTACGCTGTCGCGTCGAATGTTGTTAGGCCTGTAGTCTCGGACTCTAGTTATGCGAGCAGCGACGCTGGGGAATCCTTCCCAGGCCTTGGACCAACCAGCGGTAGTCGTTAGTTTTTCATTTGGATGAAGTTGTTATTGTTAAACTAGAAACGAGGCTCCCCCACTTTATCGCACAGGGAGAGCAGTATACCCAAGGTATGTTTGTTCGCAGACGACTCGGTCGCGTATTGTGGTGATTTCGACATTTGTTCCGAGTGCTAACATGAAAGCGGTGGGTGATGTACCTATGTGAACCCAACCCGCCCTCGCTTTGAAGGCTGTCACCGTGACATGTAATCTCAACGACATGTCGGATCGGCACAAGTTTTTGATACAAGTGTCGGGCGCGCCCGGCTCGGGAAAGAGCACGATTGCGGGGTTGGTGAGGCAATCAATCGGCGCCGTCATAATCGACCACGACATAATCAAATCGATGCTTCTCAAGGACGACAACATAGCCTTTGAGCAGGCAGCAAAATCGGCCTACCGCCTCGGCTGGGCGCTCGTCGAGGCCCTGATGAAGCAGGGATGGAGCGTCATCTTGGACAGCACCTGCAACTACAAAGAAACACTGGGGTCTGGCATGAGGCTTGCAGAGATTCACGGATACGAGTACTGGTACATTGAGGGCAGGGTCGACGACATTGGCGTGCTGGATGAGCGGCTGCACAAACGGGTCCCGCTGAGGAGCCAGCGAGCGGGCGTCCACTGCCCCCCATCCGATGCCGTCGGCGCACTCGAAGATCCCATTGCGCTTTTCCAGAGATGGATGGAGAATCTGTGTCGGCCTGATGAAGACGGCGACGCTGATATTATTGTTGTCGATTCCACCGGAAGCCCCGAGTGCCGGGAGCGGATAATGGAGCGGATTTTGAGGAGTGGGACAAACGCGTAAAAACATGCTTAAAATGCTTATTTAGTTGATTAAAATGATGTTGCTGCCACAAACGAAAGGAAATGCCGGGTAAAAAAACATACAATCACCAAGGATTTACTGGTCGTCACTGAGCTACGAGCTAGCTACTAGTCTGGCCCTCACGAGCTTACCTATGGGAGAGCGGACGGGATCCCGAGTTTTCCTATAAGTCCTTCTCTTATGTAGAAAGTATACCGAATATAGAAGCTCGGGAGCCCAGAAAATATAAGATAGATATAGTTAAGATAGTTAAAGCCCCTATTCATCTAAGGATAAAATCTTAGTCTTTTCAATTTATTTTCCTAAGTTATTGTTACAACCTGTGCACTATGTACCTAAGTACCTTGTGTTAAATGACAGATCGCAAGGCAGAACGCCTAGTTCGATTATGGTGCAAGGAAGGATTGATCGTGGGACGGAAAGTCTCTCAGATAGGTTATCACACTCTGTCAAACAGATTGTTATCACCAGAGTTGGTAGTACTTTGGGATACAGCAGAATTGTCACGGCCAGGTGGGATGAGGGGGACGAGGCTGCAGTACCCCGATCTAGATTGTGGAAAAACAAGCTAAGGGGAGAGAGAGGAAGTAGAACGAGTGGTGGCCGGACTGCGGGCTTTTGTTGGAGTCCTGGGCAGCTCGGGCCACTCGTTCTTCCAGTGAATGGTCCACACTGACAGTGAATGGCTATCTTTCTGGTGGGTGGAGGAGTTTGTGTGCCAGCCATGCCAGCCGTCACAAGAATATAATTGCTTGCGTGAGGAGCAGGAGTCCTCACGCTCTAAGGTGTCTAACATGTTAGCTACTTATAACTATCTAGATAGGAGGTAAGAATAGGCAACTTATACTTATGGTCCTTCTACTCTGTTACTCTCCCTCAGAGCGCACAGAGCTTAGGAGCGCTCTACTCTGTCGTTGGCCATACTCTATACAGAGAGTTGGTAACACGCAGAACATAGTCGTGATTAGGTACATTGCTCTGTGTTCCTCCGATTAGCTGCTCCATTCCTATTACCTGACCCTTGATTCCTATCTAGGTTATGACACGCGCCTCCTTCTATATTCTTTTTCCACAAAGAACTGTGGGGTAAGCTCCTTCCTTTCTGCTACGGTCAGAAAGACCGCTTGGATAAGCGTTAGTTAGTGGTCCTTCACATGAACACTGACATGACATATTTGTATGGTAGTGTGATAATATTGTAAAGGATAGCCCGTTGGCAATCAGTCGAGAGGACGCGCTGCCATTATATGACAGCGCACCCCCTGTGCTCAATTGAGCGCAGGGACTGCGCACAACAGACTAACCTATCTGAGCTATCTACATTGCAACCCAGCCGCCCACCAAGGGAATGTAAGTATAGACAATCAGCAGCTTACTGGGATAGTCTCGCCACCAAAACGCGAGCTCTCTGCTGTTTCTCTCCACGTTACAGCATCGCTGGAATTCGTTCTGGCTGAGTTCTTTGATGTAAAGACGAGATGTTTGCTTTGCAGACTGCTAGCAACTTAAACTGTATCATGCGTACCTACGGCGGCAATATCACACCGGACCTTGGGAGATTGAAAAAGTATAAATATGTGCTCTGGCTCCTGTCTCTACTCTTATACCCGCTCCATCATACAACTCAAAACTTCAATCACACTAGATTTCACACACACACACTGAGAGCCCTCTCACCAGGTCAAAATGGCACAACCTCAGCAACCTACGATATGGCGGGTTGAAGGCAGCGGAGAGAGCCCGCAAAACCCCTTGGCAAGTAACGTACTGACACAACACCGGGTTTCTGAAGCTGATGGTCTTGTTACTGCCCCAGATTCTATGGGCTTGCAGAAGCCCTGCATGCGGTAACCAGTAAGACACATCCACCTCTGCACACTTGAAAGGCGCCGAGAAAGTTTGCAAGCTTATCTGCATACAAACAAGACACACAGTAGCAGTGATATCGTAAGATGCCGAACTCGCCCCCTACCGTAGGAGCTTGCTCACAGCCTTCATCTAGTCAACTCGGCATGTCTGGAACAGTGCTTCCGAGAATTGATGCCGCCAGGACTCCCCGAATACGGGTGCAGTTTGGCGACGGACAAGTTGGAGGCTTGGAGATTCGCTACGGGGCTACGGCCGATATCTTTTACATTGCGGACAAGCCCGCCGACCCCTACAGCTATCGCCTAGCAACCCTCGAGGACCTCCGGGGGCTTTGCACGCAGAACCCGGTTGTGCATAGCTTCGACAACTCGGGCTTGCAGTTCTCCTACTAAATCTTGGAGCCCTTCTTCCGACCGCCGTCCACCCCGTTGTCGTGATCAATCAGGTCGTCTTGGACGTGTTCCGCCTTCAGACTCGTCGCATCGCCCTCGAGGCTCTTGCTCGGCCTCGACGCCCTCCCTTCCCTGATCTCGTCCGTCATCATGCCCCGCACATGGTGGCCGGCTCGCAGCTTCTTCTCCTCGTGCGAGCCGCCCGAGGAGGTTGGCGGGGTCCGGGTCGTGGTGGGCATGTCCGAGTCGTTGGTTCCCGGCACGGTGGTGTCGCTCGTCTCTGCCTTGAGCGAGATGGGGTCGCCGAGCTGGCTGGGGTTGGCGCCTTTTCCGTGCAGCTTTTCGGCGGCCAGCTGGCGGAGGGGCTTGGAGTGGTTGGATGGAGACATGGTGGCTGTTGGTGAGGAAATCGGTTGATGTAAAGAATTTGTGGGGTGGGAAGCGATTGTTACTTTTCTGGCTGATGGTTCTATTGATAAGTAAATTAGGGGTATCAAACAGGCTTGGGTTTATAGCCCTATTTAGCATTATCAAGCTATGACGTTGATGGTATAAAAGGTTTGCGCTAGCTCTACTGCTAGTTGTGCATGTGAAAACCGTCGTCAATCGCTTGGCGCTAACCTCCGCCGAGACTGCGCTTCTTGATAAGTCAAGGCTTTTGTCATCGCCATGCTCATCGGTCCCCTCTCCCCCCCCCCAGCTAGCCTGGCCGTTTGAGCAAGATATTGTGTTGACCAAAGGCCACGGCAGAGAACTACGGGTGTGGCGGAATGGTATACCACACCCACACAATCTCTCCTGGGGCTGGTGGATTTCTAGGTTTTCTAGCCGACATGACCTGAGTCAGCAAGGACACGGCCAAACGATTTGCGGAAAATCTTTACATACGTGTGGCCCTTGAGCAAATATGGAACCAGTGTGATGTTGTGGCTTGCTGGTAGCTCACACTTGGTGTCCACCACCCTGGTGTAACTGCCAGTGTCGACATTGGTTGTGGTACTGCAGGCGAGCTTCGCCAATGTAATGTTGAGCCGGCCTTCGCCCTCGTACAAGTTCAAGCGGTAGCTGATTGCCATGGTTTTCAGCTGACGTGTATTATACCGACAAGATGAGGTGGGTAGCATGCATACGTTGGTGCATGAACACTGCACTTCCAGTCCTCGGCCACAAACAGTTCTCCCGTTTCTTGGTTGACGGTGAAGTGCGGCGGCTCCGAGCTGCGGCTCTCGTGGACTTTGCAGCCTACCCACTTTTCTCTCTCAAGAGGCATGGGCGTCTGGGTGCTGTTTGCTCCGCAGATGGCGCGAGAGCCATCGGCCGGGTTGAACAGCGAAAACTCAACATCGATACTCGTGCTTTGCTTAGTATTCGCCGGCGTCGAGACACGCGACGTGTGCAACGCAAAACTCTCGATACTCCAGGTGAAGTTGACGCTCTCGGAAGCCCTCCCGCAGTCTGCCAAGTCTGTATTTCCAGGCACCAAGGGGAGATCGGCGCTCGCAAGTTCTGCAAAGAGTGCAGCAAGAGCCAAGACGTCAGTAAAATGGGTGCAGTGCATGGTGGGCCGACCTTTGTGATTTCCGAGTTGAATCAAAGGTCGAGGATTGAGGGAAACATGAAGATATACCATAGTAAAGGATAGAGCAAGCTAATTAAAAAGCATGCGTGGTTGCCTATTCTCACCGAGCACTGCGGTGTTTAGATTGAGCCAGGTGAATTACCTTCATTTAAATCAGACCAGTCAGCCTGCTCCACGGCGGTAGCGTGCCGCTCCCTGTCCTCAACAAAGAAAGACACATCAAACATTGCGTTAACACTTGGTCACGAATCATATGCGATTCCGTGTGCCGGTGTCCAGCAAGCACTTAACTAATGCGGTGGAATTGTAAACCCGTGACCAGACCACTGTATCCCGCCAGCCGTTCAGGCTCTCGGTCCTGTGTAAACCGTCAGTCAGCACCAGCGACACCAGTGGCACGAACAAGCAATGGAGTGGGTTCCATTGGGGAAAAGCTTACGTCTCAATCTGCAATGACTCTAGCTGCACCAGCTCCTCGTTCGCCGTGACACACAATCGACCAGCCTTTTCGAGCAAACGTCGCCCGCCGCCCAGTTAGGGCTGGTATGGGCCGTCTCGTTACTACAACTGAGGGCCAGATCCGTGCTCCCTTCAGCGATGAAGATGGAATACCTGTGATACCATGCTGCTAGTAATTGAAGCAATCCAACTTGTAGGCCAAGAATAATAGCTCACCATCCCAGCGCAGAGCTTTTCCATTTCTGATGCAAAAAAAGTTTGTTGGTTTTCCAATCAAAGCTGGAGGTGTAGAAAACCCTGCGTCCAGGTCGGTGGGTATGTAGACTTCACGTAAGGGTTTATTAGATAGCATGGCGATCCGGGCTGTGCCACAAGAAATTGGGACCCCAAGAAATTTGCGGGGGAGTCTCAAGCTAATAGGGGTGATGTGGCGATCACAACGCCAATAAATTGTTACGAATCGCTTAATTTATGTCAACGCCAGTTAAATACTTCCACTACCAATTAGGAGTATGCTCCCTTGAGAACGCGTTGGCGTGGGACAGAACTAAGGATGAGTATCAAACCATGACCATGGGCTATAAGTTATAAGTGAATCAGCGGAAATGAATCCGAGGTAGGTGGCGATACAATAACATACCTGACGAGACTCCAAGAATCTGGCTTCATGGTAGCATTCACTGGACCACACAGCACCTCTCTTTTGGCCAACGTTTTGCTGGAGGTCCAGGTCGTCGTTTCGGGGCAATCCAAGGTGAGGTTGACCCTGCCTGTGGCGGCGTACCGAACGCCTGTGAGGTTCCGATGGGCGCTGCGCCTTTGGTTCAACTCGATGTTCACCGATTCGATTAGGTTCTTAAACTTACGATTCTGGCACGCTGCACGTTTCCCACGGCTGATCAACAAACACCTCTCCCTTGTTCTTGTTGAAAGAAAAGGACAGCGGATCACGGCCAGGCCAAGAGTTTATAATGATTTCGCAGGCCGCCTGTTCAGTGCCTTGGAAGTCGGGGCCATGAGTCCCATCCGCTTTGCAGAGGGAGAGGGAAAGGTCGGCGTTGTTTTCTAACCGAAAGCTAACAAAGGATGAGCCCGAAAGTTGCTTTGGCTGGCCAGGGTCTGTTGCGTCGAGTAAATATGAAGCGCTGTAGGTGAAATTGGTGATTTTCCACGCGAAACTCCTCTCCCAGCGAAAATCGCAGTCTGGATATGACCGCGCCGCTTTTGGGTGCATGTAGCCCACCACAAGGGATTCGGCTAGCTGCATGAAGGAGCTGGCAAGAAAGGAAGTGAGGATGAGGGTGCGCATTTTGAGAACTTCCAACAACTTCAAGTGCACGTCGGTCTCAACTCTTGGTTCAATGATGAAGAAGAACAAAGGGGTCAGCAAAGCAATGAAAACTCTGGGACATCAAGATTCCATCATTGTATTTGAAGCCGCCCGCCTGTTCCTTTTCTGAGACAGTGATGTGTGCCATGCCTGACTGATTAGGCGCATATCTGTAGTACGTGACGCTTTTTTTTGCCCGGGAAGAAGGAGATGGGTCAAGTGAAATCTCACTGCATGGTGGTGTCGAGCATCTATGCCTCGGGCTTGCTGGGAAAGAACTTCGCCCCCGGTATATAGTACGGAGAGGGGTGGGCTGCGGCGGCTCGGATTGGCCACCCTCGATGCCATCGTTTATTATTATGTCTAGCGAGTGCCAATCTGGGATAGGCAGAAATCTTTTGTGCGTGCCGCTCCGCGTGGCTGAGCTTTGTATTGTTTTCTAGCTTTCGGCAGGTGCTGCAGTGAAAACATTCGGTTGCAAAAGGGAGCAGTGAGTGGTACAAATATCAAGTTTTTCACGAAGATGCGAGTGACTTTGGATCTCATTATTTGGCCAAAGTCAGCTCTTTGGCACCTGGATTTATTTCATTCTATTTACCCCCCAGTTGACAGCTTCTTCTAAGCCTTTTGGGTGGCGGTATCGGGAAGACCCGGGATCGCTTCGAGCCCTGCATCAAGTTGTTAGACACATCCATCTGCCTGTGTGGATTAACGGGGAAGGTGACATACATCCATCAATCTTCTCGTCAAACGGGATGGACTTGCTGCACTTGTTCATGGCCGATATGCTCTGCGTCTTGAGGGTCGGGCAATTGACGTAGCAGGTCGAGTCCATGGCCCTCTGGAGCGAATCGTCCTTCCCTGCCGAGGCTGTTAGCAAATCCAGATCACCGAGACTTGGACCGGACTACGGCATACATCCAAACACGTAGTCGCCGTGGGACCCGAAGCCGGTGGTGTCGTCCATGGACCACACAAAAGGCTGGCCACTGGCGGGCCACAGGGCCTTGTCGTTGAAGCTGCTCGTGTCCCAGATGGTCTCGTACATGAGCTGGGGCACGCGCACGGGGTGCGAGGCCGGGCACGGCCCACCGCTCTCAAAGGTGCCCGACTCGGGGTAGGCCATGTGGCTCATGTGGTCGGGCGAGTCGAGGTTCTTGCCGTCCCAGCAGGTGGGGAAGCGCACGTTGGCCATAATGCCGGCCGCGCACGGCTTGGTCGGGAAGTCCATGGACTCGGGGAAGCGCGTGCCGGGTGTCTCCAGACACGTGTACGTGATCTGCCGGAACCGCCGCGACTGGGCCTTGCTGCGGTACGACGCTTCGCCGATCAGCTGGCGGAAGCCCGGCTTGAAGGCCGTCACCTTGGAAGTCTGCTGGTAGTTGGCGAGGCCGTCCTGCATGTAGTAGACCGTCATGCCACCCTTGGCGCCCTCAAACCCGAGGTTGGGGATCTGCGGGACCCGGTGGTACGTGCCGTTGGGCGCCTTGAAGAACAGCACCGCCGTCCAGTAGTTGCTAAAGTCCTCCGAGAACTGGCACGTCGTACACGTTGCCTCCGCAGGAATGTCCTTGCTCGGGTCCATTGTGATGTTGAAGGCATTCTGCCGCCATTGTCAGCGCGAACGTCAGTTTGAACTTTTCGCCGTCTCTCGTCACTCCGCTTGGGATCCCCTCCACTTACACCGCCAATGATTTGGTGGAGATGCGGCGAAGGCGCAAGGCCAGGGTTGACTAGCGGGTCTATGCGCACAACCACGAGCTGCGAGCAGCCAAATCGCAGCAGGGCCGAGGCGGGCGCCGCCAGGGCCAGCGCAGTGACCGACTTCCAATGCATCTTGCCCCCTAGATCAATGTGTACTAGCAGTTGGACAATGGGACCAAGAGAAACTCAGGAAAAAAAAAAATCAGCAGCCCGAGGCAAGCGTGGGAGACAGGGAGCAGGAAAACCCAAAAGGCAAGCATTATATGACGGCGGACATGGTGACGGGGGCCTGAGATTTTACCCACAGCATGCCCGGAGATGGCTGCTCACAGCTATCCGCCCCTGAGCTCAGACGACGGGGTGGATCCCGGTACGGGGGAGCCATGCATCTACCAACGTGTGTGTGTGTGTGTGTGTGTGTGTGTGTTTGTGTGTGTGTGTGTTTGTGTTGCTGAGGCTGGACAGTGATATTGGTTTCCGGTTAACTGCCGGCTCTTAGCTGTCTCTGGAACCAATCTAAATGGACCGCCCGTATTTTCCCTTTTTTCCTTTGATGCTAACCCCGCGCCCGCAGAGGATATGAGTTGCTATCGGTCCAGGGGCTCAAGCTGATTGGCTAATTTCACCTCACTCGGGGCAACATCAAGAGCCATTTTCCCGGTTTGGGGATTTCATTTACCTTGCAAATGTACCCCTTTCATCGTATATTGTTTCGATATGAGCCACCGTCTCTTTTTCTTATCCATTGGCCCAACAGCGTCATGTCGCCCATCCAGACTTAGGCCTCCGAAGCCAGATGGAATCTTGGCGGCTTCCATTGCATATCTTGACGCGGCGTCTAAATTGCATCTTGACACACACACTCTCTCTTCGGTCCATGTCGCTCTGCGGGAAGACCACCCGATTCCTCACCCATCTATATCATGGAATTTTGCCGGCATACTGGCAGGCGTGCCGTGATAAGTCTGATAACAATGGCCGAGGAAAATGCTAGTATTGAAGTTAAGTAGAAGTGTCCCCCACACCAACGTCGATATCCGCAGTCGGTCATCTCTATGATCATTAGACGGTTCTTGAAATCTTCCTGGTAAATATGTACAAGAATTGGGGGATAAATATGCCCCCTTCGTTTGGAGCTGGGCCCGCAACACGTCGTCAATCTTGACAAATCTTGCCAGAGACGCCTGGTGTTGCTGGGGGTATCCTCGAGGCTGCAACCGCGGCGCTAATCCGGCACAAAACAATTGGCGTTGAAACAGTTTCAACGTTTATTCCGCATCCAAAGGCGCCCTCGGTGGGTTGTTATTGACCTGGATACCACCGCGCTTCTTGTCGTGGCTGTCTGGCATGGGCAGAGCCCAGCCGCCCTCTCCCTGGGGCGTAGCTAGCCACAACCGGAGCAGATGCCTCCTAGGAGCCGGTGCTGGGTAGTCTACGATGGTACAGTTAGCGAGCTGTCTAAAAACAATACCATATTGGCGAGGAAGAGCGAAAACTTACCCTTATACTCTGTCCGCGCATGCAGAAGATGAGCGTTGCTCAGGAACTGAATATCGCCCACCTCCAAGACCATGTGCAGCGCCAGCCTGTTGCACGTATCCTCGAGCACCTTCATGGCGTGCAGCTGTGGCTCGCTCAACGCCGGGACCAGCCCCTGGTCGGAAAAGCGCGTCAGGGAGCGGACGTAGTACGGGTCCCACTTGCAGTACACCCTGCCCTTGCCGCCATTCTCGAGGTAGAAGACGGGCTGGCGGAGCCAGGGCTCCTGCCCATCCGACACCTCGCCCTTGCGATCAAAGTACCAGATGGGCGTGGCCAGCAGCTCGGCCACGTCGGGATGCTCCCGCTGCAGCGTGTTCCACACATTGTGTATGCTGACAATGTCGCTCTCGCCGCCCTCGGCCGCGCGGTGCACGCACAGCAAGCCGACGATATCACCGTCGTCGGCGTGGAAGAACTGCCGGGCCGTGGTGCGGTAGATGCGCACCGTGTGGATCTGGGTCGGGTCGTCACCAACGTCCTTGACGTGGCCGAGCACGTGGCCGCGGCCATTTTGAGAGACAAAGTAGCCCAGGTAGGTGCCGAGCCCCATGTACGCGACGGCGTTCTTCAGCGGCCCCCACTCGTCGGCCGGGAAGCGCTTGAACAGGATGAAGCCCTTTCCGTTGAGCAGGTCGTCCCGCAGGGCCAAGAGGGCCTTGCCCAGCTTGGGCAGCGGGAAGTTGTTCTTGCCGATGCCCGTCAGGGGCGTGCCGCTGGCGATGAAGGCATCGGCCGTTGCACTGAGCTCGGCAATCTCGTCGTCGGTGAAGGGGTGAACCCAGCGCTCTGGCTTGTTGACGTACTCGTCACTCTGCCATACTGTTGGGCCCGTGATCTCCTTGGGGAAGTCGGCATAGGGCCTCAGAACGTCGTAAAGGGGGTTGTGCTGTCCCGAGGTGCGGATGCCGTCGGGGAAGATGGAGCGCGACGCTGTGTCGTTGAGATTGCGCGGTTGGGGGACCTTGACACTCTCAGCCACCTGCTGCTGGGGCTCGTCCACGAGAATTCCTGGTGCCATTTTTGCGGTGAATGCAGAGTGTGTGAAATAGGCTGGAATGCAGAGGCGGGCTGTTCTGACCAGCCCTCATCCAGTGGCCACAACACACGATGCTTATATACCTCCCACGCTTGCCGTGTGTGTACGTACTACGGTACATAGGCGTGATACATGTCCCATGCAGCGTCCCTCACCGATTCTTGTAAAAGGGGTGGGCGGGAGACGGGCTCGGCGCGCACACCCTCGGATATCGACATCAATCGGACGATTTTCTGAGGGGAGCACCATCGACGCCACCATCGCACGACCCTCATTGGAGCTTGGTATATACTACAACCGAGTGCCCCCGTTAGTCGTGTACATGGCGAGATCAGAAAAATAAATTGCGTGCTCGATGACCGATGACGGGATGATGCCGCTGCCCCGCATCTTTGTCTCGCTGATGCAATGGCCGCCGCCTCCGTGTCGCCGCTTGGGGGAACCGCCCAAGGTGGCTGGCACATTTTGCGTCGCGTCCCATCTAAAAACCGCTCCAAGATGTCGCCATCTGGTAACCTGGCACTCCTGGCAGGTTGCAGGAATAAAGGGGGCGAATGGGAGTGCTTCTGTCAAGGGGTCAAGGGGGGGGGGGGGGGGTGGGGTTAGGGTTCTTGGTAACGGTCCGCTCCGCAGCCAGCCGGGCGACACTTGCTGGGACTGCCGGTAAGAGACAGGACCTACCACAGTTGGCATCTTGTGCGTTGAGTCCCGACGGCATTAGCGAGAGATAAGATGCCGCACCCGAGATCCGGAATCTGTTTCGTAAGTGCTGGCCTGGTCAGCCACGGACCAAGCGCTCGCCGCTCGACCGTCCCCGATTCCGACACCGGACCGCAAAACGAACAGTGGAAAGGTGCTGGCTGCAACACTGGGGTCTCGTCATTTGCTCGTAAATTCTGTAGGATAACTCCGCCATCATTCTTTTGGCTCCCTAAAAATGTCAAACCAACCTCCAACCTGCCATGTGCCCATGTTGTACATTCGCCTCTATTATCCAAATACCCCCCCCCCCCCCCCCCCCCCGCGGATACCATGCCTAACCCAATAACTCATGGAAGAAGCCGCTTCAGCGGATGCGCCTCCGTGTTGAAAACATACTCGTCCAGGCTGATAAGATCAGGCTCGCTAAATACCAGATAGAAATACTTCAGCGTCTCGCCCAGCCAGAAGCTCTCCATCGAGTCGCTCATCGACGGCTTCTCCTCCGTCACCGTGATATCGTGCAGCGCCGAGTTGGCCAGCTCCGTTCGAGTGTTGGAGTCGATGGCTCGGAACATGGCCCATGCGGACTCGAGCAAGTCTACCCGGCCCGTGATGCGGTACAGGATGAAGACGCTCTCGATTGCCTCGGGCCGCAGGATATACCGTGCGTCGGGGATTGCCGTGAAGCCTTTGGGTAGTCTCCTGTGCGCAATTTGAGCCGCAGCTTCCTCGGGATTGATGTCATTGATGCTCATGCCAGCTTTCTCCAGCGCCGCCTGCATCCATAGCTGCTCGTCCCATTTGCATTGCCTGGTCGATTCACACGGCAGCATGAAAAATGTCTCGGGCATGATCCCCAGGGGCGAGGCCTTGTAAGCCCACACGCAGCCGTTGGTCAGCTTTTCGCCCCTGTCCACATGTGTTTGATTCTCAATTAGCTTGCCACCAAGGGCGAGCATTCCGCCGGCAAAGCAAACCAAATGCTGACCCTCTGGTTTGAGTTTGGTGACAACCTGGCCGTCTTCGAGCCTGGCCGTTACAAGGCCAGAAACAAGAATGTCCTCTTGGTCCGGCAGCATAGGGCGGAAGAGGTTGTGCCGTATAGCGGTACTCATGGCTGACTGGTACATCTCACGATACATTGGGAGAAGGCCGCCGACGAGAGCATATGTCTTTGGGAGATACTCGTACAACGAGTCGGCCATGGCACCCAGTGTATAGTCCGTGTGCTCATTGAAGGTCATCTTTTTGGCATTGACAAGAACGGGCCATAGGCCGGGCAGATGGGTTTTGGGCTGTTGTGTTTGGAATGCTTCCATGACACGCTGGGATGCGTCAAACCATTTGGGGTCGCCGGTGACCAGTGATAGGCGTGTGAATTCGAGAGAGAATGTGCCGATTTCAGCCAAAAGCACGTTCTCGTGGGCGACCTGAGCTTTCCCACGGGCCGCATCATTCCAGTTCCAGCGCGTGATAGGCATGCGGTTAGGCGTATCAAAGGCGACGTAGAGCATCTCACCGACCTCGACGGCCTTTTCAAGGAGGCGTTCGTCGCCGCTCAAGTCGTAAGCAGCCAAGAAGCCGCCCAGATAGCGGATGTTGGTCTCAAAAACATTGACGTCCTTTTCCTTGCTAGTCTCAAAGCTGATGTTGGCCACGGCGGCGACAGCCTCGTTGAATTCGGACCGCATGCCCATGATCCAGAGCGTGTCCAGACTGTCGACGAGGGTGGCGCCCCAGCCGCCAAAGAAATCCTTGCGGCCGCCGGAGACGGGAGCGAGCTCGTCGCTCATCCATGCCTTTTCGCGGTAGGAATTCCAGCATCGGGTAAAAGTGTCCTTCACGCGATGTTGCCTCAAAAGACGCTCCTTGCGGTCAGCATCGGACTCGGTGCCAAAGTCCTTTTGGACTTTGGGCAGTGTCAGGGGTGTTCCTGTGGGGATGGGGCGGAAGGATGTAACGGGATACTGGGTCTTTAGGCGTTTCCACCGGGACTGGGGACGGCCCGTGACATGTTCGCCGTCGGGGTGGTCTCCTGCTGCTGAGGTGGCGACACCGGGCCGTCGACCCGCCGACGTGAAGCCGTCGGTGTCGAGACTGCGAAATGAGAGGAAGAAGAAGACGAGCAGGCCGGCGAGAAGGTAGGCGCCAATCCTGCGTCGCGATAGCACAGGCATTTCAATTCGGATTCGAATCCCAGAGGTATGAGATACCAGCCTGGGTGATGGTCTGTTGGGCAGGTGGACAATTGGGACAAAGATGAAGTTTTGGCTTCAGAATTCACGTCGCTGACGCGCCTGCGGTTTGGAATTCAATGTGGTCGGTGTCACCTCAGGCATCAAAGGTCAGCCCCGCACTAGCTTCATTTGGGTTAGCTCGACATATGACATCTGACAAACACGCAGCTGCCAGTCTCGTGCCAGCTGTAGCCACGATTCCATTATCCTAGATCACAATTTCCTCCTCTCTCTCACTGGCCAATTCACCTTCCAGTCAGTGACTGACCCGTGCTCCGATAGCCTGCAACCCAGCCAGCCCCAGACAAAATTGGCTGGGCCTAGCCCAGCAGGCCGTTGGTCCGTGTTTTTAGCGGACCTACTACTCCGTACCAAAACGGAACCCGCTTTCATTCAAGTTTCAACCGTCCACCGGCCCTGTCTCGCCAAGCCTTCTATAAAGGTCTCATCCGTGGCCACCAAACCACACTCCCTTAGGTACCAAAGGCAAGATAATCAGTTCAAAAAAAGAATAAAAAATTGTTTATCATCAGTTTGACAGGCGCTCATCAGCGCCGCATGTAGGCACCAACACGCGGGCTCAATAGCGACAGACAGTTGGTCTTTGTGCGCTTCAAGTCGGGCTTTGGCTGAGGTACCCACCTACCCAATAACCGAGCTTCTTACGTTCCTCGCGCGAGAAATCCCATCAAGCATTGACAACAGCATACCGGAGCATCCCCATAAAGGCGCCGATAATAATCGACAAGGGCGCCGGAAAGCCAAACCACCGCCCGCCAACAAAACTCGTCGCCACAACTACCACCCACCACGGGTCATCCCCCAGACTCCTCCCAGCCTGAAAACCCTCGTCGATGTATCCAACCTGCCAAATCCGATACACGGCCGTGTAGATTAGCCCAACAGCGCCTGCGTTGATGCCGCGCAGTAGAGCCTTCACCCACCTCCTGCTGCGCGCTGCACTCCAGATGCCCATGGTGCCATGCACGAGAATCAAGCCAGGGCTGAAGATGGCGATCCACGCAATCAGGGCCCCGCCGATAGAGCTGTACCCGTTGTTGATAGCTGTGAGACTACCCAGGAAGACGGCAAAGTTGAAGTTGGGCCCCGGAAACGCTTGGATCAGAGCCAGACCGATGAGAAAGTCACGCGGGCTGACCCAGCCCTCGGCGACCACGTATTCGCGGAGGAGGGGAATGACGACGGGCCCACCGCCGAAGATGATGGTGCCGGCGAGATACATATTAGAGAATAGCCTAGGGGTTTCAGTGTTCATGGAAGGAGCAAAGAGGTTTGAAGGGGTGTTACCGGTAGAGGAGCGGTGCTGGGTGTGGGAGGACACTGCGCAGTACCATGGCTGCGATGAAGCTGAGAAAGAAGCACACGATGATAGACGTGCCAGTTTTCCACGAGAAGTTGAGCCGCATTTCCCGCGGGATAATTCGAGGCTCGTTCTCGGCCGCTGAAGCCGAAGCGCCGGCGCTTTTCCCCTGCTGGTCAGCCATGGGCAGGTCAGACTGCTGCTGGTACGACTGGGCCTGGTGGTTCAGGCTTGGGCTGGCCCGACGCTCCTGGAGCTCTACTCCCGTCCCGCTAACGATGGCTGCCCTATCCTCTTCGTTCGATCTCCTCTTTACGACAGGCTTACGCGACCCCAGTCTTTTGACCCGAGCGACTTGGTTTGCTATTGCGACAACCGGCTTGTGTAGCCATCGATAATCAAAGACAAGCGTTGCGAGTCCCGAGATGACCATGAGCACGGGAAAGTACCAGAGCGCGTTGTACAGCATGCCGGCCGTCGCGCTGACGAAGACCGCAATCCTCGTAGTTTTGTCGGTAATAGCCTTTTCCGACAGTTCAACGGCAGCCAATGCAATCACGCCGACCGTAGCAGCGTTCAGGCCTGACAGGAGGGCGTACACGGGGCGTGGCAACGTCTGGTCGATACTGGCAACGCCGATGGACAGCCCATACATTCCTATGGCCCCGGGAAGACTGTTGTCCTCTGGTCTTTAACAACTGTGACGCCCAACGGAACTTGGGAGCCGCCTACCTCCAGATCAGGAAGCTAAAAAGAGCAGCTAGGAATCCGTCCCGGATCAAATTGATGCAGTACAGCATCTTGGTGCTCGCCGGCCCAGAGAGCGACTGCACGATGCTGAAAAGCTCCTGATAGACCTGCTCGTCGATCCATTGCGTCTTCTTGACGAATTTATCGTTGAACTGAAAAATGATTAGAATCAATATCGCGAGAATACATCAACTTCCATGACAATGTAAGCGACTTGCAATTTTGAAGTGGACAGGAGGGCCCCCAAAGGCCGTTACCCCGAGATGCCAATTAGTGCGCAGAACCTTCCACGCACGCAGCGCGACGGCGCGGGCGCGACGAGGCAAGTCACTCTCATTCGTTGTTCTCATTTCGATCCCTGCGGACTGAGCCAGGTAAGCTCGACGACTACGATAGAAGGCGGTGGAGAGAGAGTTGACTGCAGCGTCGCGGATCCAGGTGGGATAGGGATGGGGACCTGTAGCAGGGAAAGTCAGTCAACCTGTCAGGGGCAACAGATTTCAACGTTTTCCTCATTGATGATGCAATCGCTCAGGACTTGGCTTTAGTCACTAGCGCCGACACACTGACAAGGCACAGCAAGCCACATCGGGGAGCTCAGCCAAACATTGTCGCGGCGCGCGAAAATTCTACTAGTAGTCAAAAGAACAAAGGAAAAACCACGCTGGTGACTGAGACTCGGTGATATAAAGAAGAACCCCGGAGAAGAAGAGACAGTTGTTGAATTGGCAGCATGTTCAGCGTCCGGTGATTGACACTGAAATTTTTGAGATGGTCACAGCTTGACTAACGCACTGTGCGACATATCATTACACTGTGTCAAATTCTTATGTTAGTTAGCCTTAACAGATCCAAATAAAAGAAGGCATGCCTAAAAGAAAGCCGCCTCCGGCATAGCGGCCGAGGCGCCTCCGCAGCAGCCCCAGCGAACGTAGTGAAGACGAAGCCACTGAGGCTGCTGTTGGGGCCTGGGAGCGGCAGCGGCAACAATGGAACCCAGATCTCTTGAATTCTGGTGCTGTGTAATGATTTTTGGCTTCAATTTGTCGAGACGTTTCTTAAAGAAATGGAGTGCAGTGGAAAGAAAGTTTCCAAGAAAATCGTATTTCAACCTATGCCAGTGACAGGTCGTTACTCGCAGGGTACAAACTTTTCATCCTCCACCAACCCACTTTGTCTCTAGCAGCTGGATATACTTCTCTCTGAACTTCTTTGCCTCGGTCTCTTGCTCCTTCCACCGCTGTTCCATAAGAACCAGACGACTTTCTACCTTCTCGACCCCTTTCTTATGCTGTGCCTCAGCCTCCTCCAGCCTGTCCTCCAGCCTATCCTCGAGCTCCCTGTACCGCTTCACCTGGCCGTCGAGCCTTGTCCGTAGGTCATATAGCTCCCTTATTATCTTGTTGTCTCCAGTGTAGGAATCGTCCTCATCTATTCTACTCTCTCCGCTTACACTACTCCCCCTCGCATCGCCCTTCTTACTTACCGGTATTCTAAGCGACAGCTCCCCGTAAACCATCCGTCGATGATATCGAAGGTTGTCGAACCGACCAAAACCCTCCGTATACCCACGATAATCCACCTCCGGGTAGAAGAATGAGCGGATCCTACTATGTACATCCTTAGCATGCCGTGTTATGTCGTGGTGGGAATAGAACGATTAATTGCACTTTGGACATGGGTACTGTCGCCGCTACCGTTCTTGTTATATAGGCTGAGACTCTACGTTTGCTAGTCCCGGTGGCTGTGGAATGGGCATAGTTGACTGGCCAATCGGATGCGAGAGGTCCCACGTCGAGTGGTAATAATAGCAGATTAGGCGAGTATACATTTTGGAGTGGAATAATCGTGGTATATGATATTTAAGAATAGCTCTTATCCTACCTACTTAGTTATCCGTCCGTCATCAATTGGACCTCTAGCCCTGAAGTAGCCCCGATAAGAATATACTCCAAACTGTGTTCAGATCAGTAGAACGTTATACTTAACCAGTATCTAAATGTATCGAAGTCTAGAAATCCTCGGCTAGGTTTATAAAATAATTCGCCCCTTCTAAGTAAGCTTCCATAGCATAAGCCGTCGAAGCTATTCCCGTCAATAGCCATTCGGACAAGATTCTCGTCCAGTGGGTAGAGAGCGTTAGGTATCTAGTTCGGGGCTAAAGTCGACCGAGGGGCTTATACAGTAAAGTTGTAGGAATAGAATTGTTGCCAGTGTCGTGGGAAGGCCTCGCGGCCGGAACTGTAATTACTATGTACGGACCAACGGAAGTGCATTTGGAAATGAAGGTTAACAGGTACGAAATATGCTTTTAAAACAATGCTTTCCATACCGTGGCGAAGCGGGTGCCTCGTCTTTTATGTTTCTGGAGCATAGGACACTCGTCGATTGATTTGAGGCGGCCGTGTGAGGCCACGGCAACCGGATCACAGGCTGCATCAAGGTGCAGTGAGACGGAGGCGAGGCAGACTCCACCCCATGCCGGAAGTGCAGTCAAGCCTCAGGGCGGCTACATTCAGTCAGTTCATAAGGTCCTGGCCAGTGCTTCTGCCACCGCGGACAGGCAACTTCCTTATCAACCGCGCCCTGTCAACTACAGAGAACCAGGCTAAGGCTTTCGCCGAGGCGTTAGGTGCTGGTACATCGTGTGCTAGTTACATTATGTACGAATACATCATATAATAGTACACATGTGCTGGCATACATGACTTCTAGCCACAATTTATTTATTTCAGGGTGCAAACCTACAACTGTGACATACCGACGGCGGGGCCAAAACCGGCTGCTTTTGAGGTAAGCATTTGATGATAGCGGTACCTTTGACGCACTCGCTACGCACTGTCCATAGCTCAACTATGACTTCCGTCAGCAATTTTCCGATATTAAAATGCGGACGCTGAACCTACACTCTACTGTACAAGGTCTTCGCTATACCCAGCCGTCCAAGCGAGAAGTACCCAATGGCTCCGTTGGATGTAATTCGGGTCTGACCCGCTCGTGATGCCCAATGGTAGCAACATCCCAATCCATCTCCTCACAGACGGACTTGTCTAGCGTCAACAATGATAATGTGGGTTCCTTCTTTTCTGCGACCGTTATGCTGCCGAGCCTCGGGTGGCTTCGATTCGAAATGTCCAGCTCAGCCAGGTGCTCCCTCTTCCTCGTCATCGGAACATGGCTGTCTGTTCTCGACCACATCCCTTGGCCAACTCCCTCAAAGGCAAGACGCTGCTGCTGCAGAATACCGTTGGTGCTCCACTCCAGGCGCCGGTATTCCGCCATCCTGTACTTTCTCTGGAGGTGGCTCATGATCGGATCGAGCGAGTACGACGAAATAACGATGAGTAGGCCGACGGCAATGGTAACGCCGAGACCAAGGACGCTGAATGATGAGTGGTCTTTGCTCAAAATTTTCTGCAACAACCTCGTCACTATGCGCATTCTTAACTCAGCGCATGAAATCACAGACATACCTGATTGTGACACATGTCAAACTCGACAGTCAAATTCGGCTTCACCGAGTATAGAGGCTCTTCAACTGCGTTCTTGGGTCCCTGGGCCGCCAAGACGGCGGCCGCCTGCATGGATGCTAAATTTATCTCGAGCCAGTACTTGATGTCTATCATCCACTGGTTGTCGGGAAGCTGGCCTTGCGTCCCGTCACTGGTGAGGCGATATCGCGACTGCAGGGTGTGTGCCCCCATCGTCCTTACCACATTATGCAGAGCCACCATGTCTTGTAGGATGAAAGTAAACCAGCCAAGTCTCGCAAGCCCGCCCTCGTAGTCCTCGTCGAACTCGGCAATGCTTCGCGTGACTGGGTCGAAGATAGGTCCAAGGGGGGAACACCCGACATCGAGGGGCTTGTTGGGATTGCAAAACTGGTCCTGCAGTCGGCAGCCGAGCGGAGACGCAACCTCTGTCTGAAAGTACTGCGTGGAGGTCTCGTTTTTGACAAAATCGCCGTTTTCGTCTCGCAACACGGTGGTGAAGTTGACTGCGGTGCTGGCGGCGTACCACGGGTCGTCAGTCTTTTTAGCAAAGGCAATAGCGTTGGCTGACAGGAAAAGTAGCATGATATCGGCATCCGTCCTTCCCTGAGTCAGGTCGTTACTGGGAATCATCATGCTGTTGGATGCCTGAAGGTTTCCGCCAAAGAAGAAAGCAGGGACAACACTAGGGGTGGCCGGTGTTAGCTTTGACTCGGAGACAAAGATTGGAAGCAACATGGGCACATACCCTAGTTCATAATCATTGCGGGTGTTGGCAGTCTGGTTGGAATATTGATAGGTGACGGGGAGGGAACCGTTGATGGGATCCTCGTAGCTGTACCTGGTTACGGGATTGCCACTGCGGTCTGTGGCAGCCCAGCTGTGGCCCTCTGTGACCAAAGGGGCGCAATGCATGACCCTCCTGTAGAGAAAGCGGTCCTTTGGCGGCGCGTTAATTCCGAAGTGGTCATTGCTGTCGAGGAAACCGGTATCCAGAATCATATTCTTGTCCTGTGTCTTGCAGAGCGTGCTGTTGAAGGGGCAAGTGGCGTTCATCTGGGCCGTCAGGGGCAAGCGCTTCTGAACAAATGTGCCACAATCCAGCTCGGTTCCGCCCGCCGAGCCGTAGCACTGCAATGCATAGTTTGCCGCGTTTTCAATCTGCGTCGTCCGAACGACTTGGTGTGGAATAATGTAGGTGTCGTAGGGGTCCGACTCCTTGTCAGCAAACTGAAGGTAAGTTCCTTGGGTACTGCAGTTGTCTCCCCTCAGCAGCACCTCGTCACCGACCTCGAAGATGCGGGACGAGAATATACTAGCGGCCGACGAGCCGACGATGCAGCAAACCGATATGGTGATCAGCACCAACATGCGCCACAAGGCCCTTCTCCCCCTCCGTCGCCAGGTCCAGAGCACCATCAACGCCATTCGGAACCCCGTTTCGGGCTCGGATGCATTTCGAAGAATGGCTTGCTTCTGGTGGTAGATGGCATCATTCTGCTCGTTGGAAGAATTTGCATAGTGGACGGCGAGGCAAATGATTCTCCAAAAGCATACGCCGACTTATGGTCAAAGCAATTAGCTGTGGTCTAGACGAAATAATAAGGTGCTTATTCGAAGCAGGAATACCCACCCCACGCGACAAAAAAAGCGAGAACTGCAATCAGAGTATTTGCATTGCCTCTATTCAGTGTTATGGTCGCACCATAGATCGATCCCCGAGACCAATTCGTCCACTGGCCGACATGGATCTGAGAATCATCCATCTGTTAGTAAAGTCTCTCGGCGCCCGAGAAAGGACAGAAAAATGTTGAGCAAGACATCAAGACAAAGGAGCTATGCAACTAACTTGAATGGCAAAAAGGGAAGTTCGGGATGATATACGTGCACCAGTCCCTCGCTCGCGCTGATCACCATGCCAGTCCCTCGGCGGCAAATACTGGGTGGAAGTGCAGCATCTGCCCCTGTGCAAAAAGCCCGGTTTGATGCACCGCTTCCTAGTTCATGCAATTCCCGCCGAATTTTGTGTAAGCAAGAGACACGAAACGCGTAAGCCTTCTGAAACCCCCATCTCTCTGCGGTTGACCGCAGGGCAAGCGGGCGCGCTTTTGAACATCCCATGGATGACAAACCGATTGGCGAAGCTCAATTCCCTAGTCCCCGGGGTAGTTGGCTGCCGCTGCAGCTAGCATCCTCCGCCACATGCTCTTGCCCACTCATAGGGCGTCACTGCAGCTTTCCATTATTAGGGCAATCATAACCAAGGTGGGGGAGGGGGGGGGGGGGGACCTTCTAGTATCAAGGTATTTCTTACCTCACGCCCCAAGGTAACTATATGTCTGTGCAACCCGTGTCTCGCTGTTTCAAACACCATGTGGCCAACGAGAGAAAAGTAATTTCTAATTCGGCCAACCATGCATGGCCTTCCTCATCGAGTTCAAGTGTCAGCACGACTGCGCCACGAGGCAGCAGCTGTGAACTTGCGCAAAAGCGCCTTGGGGCAGACAGCCGGCTTTAGGCTATACTTGATCTAATATGACGCTAAGATATCTCAGAGAAGGTAAGTCACCACAAAGCTGAAAATCTTACTTTTCACGGCTCTACACTTCAGCAAAAGATCACAGTCAAAAGATGACGTCGTTCACAACAACCCCAGCGTATTCAGCCTCTCTGGCCCCTGTTGGAAAAAACACTGAACTTCGCATCGAATACTACGCCGAGTCATCCGGATCGAGCATCTTGCGTAGCCACCGTGTTTGTCTCGACCACCAGATTGGCAACCATGAGGGCCGCTTTCATATCGGAGGCGCTCACTTTTCGCAAAGTGCCCGAGACATACGGCTTGTCGGCCATACGCTGCGCGCCAAGCTAGCCACGAGCAATGAGTCTTGGTGGGATGACGAGATCGCCATTGATGTCGAGATACCCGCCGAGTTGGAAGCGCACAAGCCAATCGTAAGCTTCCGGCGCTGCGACTTCCTCCGCTTCAAGGGCTGCCGAAACCTCCGGCTCATTGGTGACTTTCTCCTGGCTGCCGAGTATCTCACCACCGACCTCACCTACAAGGGGACATACCTCGATCTTGACGAGTGTCTCGGGAGGAACAAGGGCAACTTTGATCGGAACGGGACCGGATTCACTTACAGGGCCAAGGATGTCGAGCTGATTGGTTCGACATTATATGCGGACCTCAGTGGCGGCACCCAGCGACGTGCATCAATCGACTTGAAGGAGATCGTGCAGTTTCAGGAAGGTGGTTCTATGGTGCCGCTGAGGGACGTCAAGCCCGAGCATCTCGACTACGGAATTCTCCGAGACAATCCATCTTCTCAAGGCTGGTTGGCGAATACTCATAATGTGCGGCTTCTCAATTACAGACGGAAGCGGAAATGGTATCTCATAGCGGACTGTCTTGCGCCCTATGGAGGCATCCGTGAGTCGGTCATAAAGCTGCACGAGACAGTTGGCCCTTGGGACGGACAGATGTTCAGCGTTCTGCCGCACTCCACCCCAGACCTCCCAGAGAACGCACGGCATGCCTCTCTCGAAAATGGAATACTGACGGCGAGCTTTATGACAGAAGGGGAAAGCCGAAATATCTGGGTGGAAAGGCCAATCGATTTGAGGGAAATAGTGGCAAACGAAGGTGGCGAGTTGACTAGGTAAGTTGTCTTGCAACAGCCAAGGTCCGCTGGAGAGAAAGCTCATTATCCCTAGGCGCCGCGCAGGAACAGATTGTCCTACCTGCGCAGGCTTGTTCTGCGCCGGCGCCGTCTACACGCCATGGACAGGCTGTGCGTGGCAACTTGGTGTGCCCGAGAATCTGAGGTGGCAGCCCCTGAGATGTCCTATGTGCAGACTGATTCAGGACTCGTTCAAAGCCTTTGTCCCCACAGCTGGGCCTCGAGAAGTCTGGATAGAGACGGAGGGCGAGGACTATTGTCCGACTTACTTTGGGCGGCCTAGGAACCGCCGCGTGGAGCTCGTCATCCGACCCAAGGCCAGCACTTTGAAGAAGTTGCAAAGCATCATGCAGCGTAGCAAGCAACCTTCAGTGCCCTCAGACGTTCGCATTTCGGTACAGATTGAGCTCGAGGGGCCGGCATATGCGAAACCCCAGCCATATAGGCCGCTTCCAGCGCAGTTCCGGACACTGCAGTTGAACACGGATGGTATATGCTGGCTCGAGCCGAGCCGGCGTTGGATAGCAATTCGAAAATGGATCGAGACTTGCCTAACCGAGCACGATGGATGTCGCGGTGACGGCGTTACCCCGGAACTGCCGACACGATATCTGGATATCGGAGTTGGCGATCAAGACACCGTTAAAGTGGTGAAATCTGCTGGCGCCCATGGAGACTATGCCTGTTTGAGTCACTGCTGGGGCGGCAAGAACGAGTGCACACTAACATCTAAAACCATGGGTCGATTCGCCAAGGTTGTACCTCAGCGAGTCCTCCCTCCCGTCTTTGCCAACGCTATTGCAGTATGCAGGCGCCTTGGTATTCGCCGTCTCTGGATCGACTCTCTCTGCATCCTCCAAGACAGCAAGGATGACTGGAGGCAAGAGTCGCAGAGGATGGGACGGTATTACTCAAAATGCCAGGTGTGTATCGCGGCCACTAGCTCGGCCAGCTCAGCAGAGAGCTTCAATATAATCTCAGACCGGCCAACCGTCATTCGCTCCCCTGGCCTGGACCCGGGGAGCGGGCCTTTCAATCTCACGGCATACCCAACCGATCTAACCAACCATCGGTCTCATTTCGGTCACACATCCGAGCTCGAGACACTCCGCCGGGATTTCCCCCTCCTCACGAGGGCGTGGGTTCTGCAGGAGAGGTGGCTCTCACCCCGAGTTCTTCACTTCTGCGGATCCGAAGTTGTGCTCGAGTGTTCCGAGGCGACTGTTTGCGAGTGTGGGAGAGCAGGTCGAGACTTGATGTCTGCTTTTGACACAACTGATACAATTGGGAAGTTTACTTGGGCATCTACCCGGTCGACAACTACATCGCAGGAGGGTCTGTTGTCTCGTCGTATAGCGGTGACTTCAGTCTCGTGGGACCATTTTGTGACAACATACAGCTGCTTGTCGCTCACATTCCCTACGGATCGGCTGATTGCCATCTCGGGGATCGCTTCGACGATTTATTACGATCGCTACCGTATCAACGAGAAAGGGGAAGAGTTGATACCTTCAACGATGTATCTTGCTGGCCTTTGGCGAGATAACCTGGTCAAAGATCTCGCGTGGTTTATCGGCCCGGCGTTGTTGGAGAGAACGGCCAAAGAAAAGGTGTTTGAGATTGTTGGGACTGGTGCCCGACGCAAGCCGAAACCAAAACAATACCTAGCGCCATCGTGGTCATGGGCATCGATACTAGATCCAGTGCGCTATCTCACACATTCCGATGACGTCTTGCCTCTCTTCAACTTGTTGGACGCATATGTCAAGTACGCCACTAACGACCCTTTTGGAAGCGTTGAAGACGGCTGTTCTATCTACGTACGCGGCAGGCTATTAGAGACGTTGTGGGAGACTCGCCCTGGCACAGACAACACAGGGAATGTCAGTATTTTGACAGACTTGGTTGGCACACAACAACTAGACAAGGAAGATGGCCGTGGCGTCATCTTCTCTCCCGACTTTGAGTTTGAGCATGCTGGGCCGTACCAACTTCTGCCAAGAACAAAATTATTTGTTTTCTTGCTGAAGAGAATTCCGATCAACTATTCGCGTTGGATCAAGGTCAACGACGCCCAGCAAGATGCGGTCAAGACATCTCTCAGTTCTGTCTGCTTGGTCCTCAAGGCGGTCGAGGGGTTGAACTGGGAGAACTCCCATATTGTCTATGAGCGAGTCGGCTATACGGAATACGTGAGCTTCAAAGACGGGGAGAGGAACAATGATGTAAACGACTACGTTGAACAGGATTTCTATATTATTTAGGGCTCGAGAGCGGTTGCACCATTTCCGGCGGGTTTTTCGCCGAGGACATTCGACGAACCGACCAGACGACAGATCTTTTATGTCTCGCCGTTGTGTCTATATTGTTTGGTAGCATGAAGGCTTTCAGGTGGGCAATATATTGCATGTGTTCACGATTGTTACACTATCCACCTCCTAGTTCGCCACATATCATTGGTAGCTCTCGCCATATCTTTCATTATCCACCCGCTGAGTTGCCTCTTCGCCCAAGCCGGCATCGCCTGGTTTAAAAGATAGACCGAACAGACTAGAAGATGATAAGACAACCACATTGACCAATAAAAGGCTATGAAAGATAGCGTGAAAAATGAGGCTAACCTTTTTCGCAAAGCTGTTTGGTTAAATATTGTATTCACTCCGGCGCTCGTATCAGCATCAATCAGCACTAAGACAAACCCAGCACGGCGTGCAAGAAGGCTGAGACCCCTTCCCCCCCCCTTGGTCACCTTGTCAGTGTCACCCTGTAATGCCACCACCCAGATGCCGTCCCCTTTTTGTGCATTATTCGCGAACTACTTGGTATAAAAGAAGCTTTCGAGCTTCTGGCAGCGTATTAATAGACTTTGGTAGCGGAGCAAAAAGACAGCCTCAAAAAGCGGCAACAAAAATCTGCTATCATGCGATGTCACGACCATTAAGTCATGACTAGAATGAGACTCTCTCTCATGTTGCGGTGTCTCCCGACAATGCTATAATGTTAGATGAACAATTTGATCATTTTTGGATATTTTGCAGTTGTTGCTAGCGAGTGTGACTGACGGTGGCGCCCTCGAAATCGCAGCCTCACTGCATCTCCAACCTTATGGTATCCTTTTTCTCGAGTATAGCGAGCGGAGCTGATGGACCGCAGAGGCTCAAAAACAGGCAGCCGAGGACCGTGTTGGGGGGTGGGGGGGGGGGAGGGGGGCTGAAACGTCCAGGCCGTCGGTGCAGAGGTCTGGTCATATTAGTGGGAGCGAGGGTATTATAGCAATCAATTCTTCATCTCCGGTGCAATATTGTGAGTTATTTTCAGCAATCGCCATGCAGGCTAAATAGCACTCGTCTCTGCACAGCTCTGCAATCCAGCTATTACCATGCCATCGCCATGTGCTATCGCCATGCCCGGAGGAGCGGAGAACCCGGTCAGGCAACCCTTACCGTACCAGAAGCCCGGTTCAATCGAGCACGGTCCGGAACTGATATTAATCGCCTTCTGGGCCTGTCGATCGCAGCTTCGTACGGGCCGGCCGTAGAAAACTCCGTGGTGTTGACCAAGACTTTGGAGAGGATCAGGCCGCCAAGAAAGGCTCGACCTGAGAAAAAAAAAGCTTGGCGCTTCTCGCCTCCGAGATGCTCTTGTGTTTATCCCGATAGGTGTCTTTGCTATCAGCGATTGTGGGGGGAGCCCAGGCATTGAGGATGCACCCTAACGAGCCGTCAACGGGAAGATAATCCACTTCTTCATATACAGCATCCCGAGCTGACCAGGAACCACTTTTCCCTCCAATCTGTCAGATGTCATGCTCTGGAATTATATCCACTGAGGGATATGTGTGGCATTTTTTTTTTCTCACGGCTACCTGTGTCCAGCCAGCCCTGGTGTGTCCACCTCACTCACAGTCGTTCCCGTCACCGAACATCTTGCAGGAACTATATGCAATTGATCTCGCGCTATCTTGCTATTGCTGCCTTGCGAAATCCTTTGTCCGAGCACTTATTACACATGAAGATGCGGAGGTTCGCGGCCTCCATCAGCCATTAATACTAGTCCAGTGCGCTCTCTTGTTGACCAAGAGAATAATAATATCCTTTTCGGCTTGAATCGCCGCAGGGTGGGCAAGCGTCACCATGTGGGCTTCTCCATTAATTCTCGCTGCCGCAAGCCTAATCATTCACCTTCCCCTTTGCGTTGCAAAACCCAACTGCCCCTTGTACGGCCCGCTCCTTCCAAGGCCGAAAGACCTTTTGGGGGATCCCGGCATCCAAGCGGCGAGGAAGACGCTCGACCAGGTATTTGCCCAATATATCGACAACGACAGCGGTTCGGGCTCGGCCCGTTTCTCTTACTCGGTCGAGATTTTCTCGGGCACCGACGACAGTTCAATGTGGTCTCGCTACTGGACAGCCCCCAACTTGGGAAAGTTCAACTCGTCGGGCGTTCTCAAAGTCGACACAAACACCGTCTACCGCATCGGCAGCATCACCAAGATATTCACCGTCTTGGCATTCTTGGCTACGGTAGGGGACGGCGTCTGGAATGACCCAATCACCAAATATGTCGCTGAGATTGCTGCCCTGGCCCGTGGCAAGAAGGGAAGCGCCATCTTTGAAACAGACTGGGAGTCTATCACGGTTGGGTCCTTGGCGACACAAACCTCGGGAATAATACGAGACTGTAAGCTAAACCACCCACTACTATCGAGTCGACCTTGTGCTGATCAACCCATCCTCAGATGCTCTTCTGGGAGAGCTAGCATACCAATTGCCCCTGGATGACCTGTACACGATGGGGTTCCCGGAAATACCCCTGACTGAATTTCCACCGTGTGGCGTCTCTCCCACTTGCGATCGCAAGCAGCTGTTCGCCGGGCTCGGCAGGCTGCCTCCTTCTTTTCCGTCGTCCACAACTCCGGCCTATTCTGATTTGGGCTTCACTCTTCTCTCGTTTGTGGCCGAGAACATTACCGGCAAGACCTTCACATCGCTCCTCCGGGATGCGGTAATCGACCCGTTGAATCTGAAACACACCTTTTATTCGGCCCCCGAGGACGCGCTCGGCGTGATCCCCGGAAATCGGTACACCACATCATGGGCCTATGAAATGGCCGAAGAAGCTGCGTAAGTTACTTCCAAGGCCTGCCTTTTGTGGACCACATCACTGACAAGGAAAAGAACTGGCAACATGTACACATCAGCCGGGGATATGTCGAGCCTCGGCCGGGCCATTCTGAGGTCAACACTGCTGAAGCCGGCGGCAACACGACGCTGGATGAGGCCGTATTCATTCAATTCCGATCCGAAGGCGGCGGTAGGAATGCCGTGGGGCATCCGGCAAATCAGCATTGGCCAAAGCAGTATGTTCCGAGCCCCTGACTCCTCTTTCGCATTGGGGACTTTAGCTGACACGCCAGGACAGATCAATCTTACCAATACGTCCACACGTTCAACAAGGCCGGAAGTCTCGGTGCTTACACGTCTCTATTCGCCATCATGCCCGAGCTCGACATCGGCTACAGCATCCTTGCCGCCGGCGACCCTCCTGCCGGGCTGGCCATGGCCATCGCAGACGCCTTGACCAACACCTTCATTCCCGCCTTGATGTCGACCGCCCGGAGCCAAGCCCAGGCTACATACGGCGGACACTACAAATACACCGGTAGCCTCAACACGACTGCGGCCGCCAACTCAACCGCTGCGAGACTGGCCAGAAGATTCGACAACTCCACCACCACCCCTCTAAACTCATCCCTCACAATCACCATCGATGCCGAGAGACCTGGAATGGGTGTGGAGAATTGGTTCTCCAATGGCACCGACATGGCCTTCATCGCTGCCGCCATCGGATCCAACATTAGCAGCGAGTACTTTGACAAGATGAAGCCGAGCGTGCGGCTGTACCCGGCAGGATTAGAAGAAAAGACGGCTGATGGAGGAAAGAGGGTCGCGTTCAAGGCCGTCTTTGAGGATCTCAGCATACCGGGGAGGAATGAGGGGTTCATTGGGGACTGCTCAAGCTGGGTTGGCGTTACATCGGTCGTGTATGGGTCAAGACCTCTGGACTTGTTTATATTTGTGCTGGATGGAGATGGGAGGGTGACCGCGGTAGAGAATCCTGCCTTGAGGGTGGTGTTGGATAAGACGTCATGATGGATTCAGGGGTAGGGGTTCAGGGGTTGAGAAATTTGTGAACTCCGGGTCTGAGAGCGGCCAAGACCGCAAAGAAGTGATAAATCAGACTTCTCAGACAGTGGAGGCGACAGCAAGTGCCATTTTTATCTGGTTACTACTATAAAATATCATAGTTTCGGGGTTCAAAACCCGGACGACGCGCCGGCTACTAAAGTTGCCGCCCGGCGATTTCGCTACCCTCGGCTTTCCGAGTTGCAAATCGACCTGTATTATTTTGATCATCCGGAGCTGCAGTCAGGTGTCGAGTATCCTGCGGCTTCGAAGTGGGCGGAGCATTTGGATTGTCCCTCTCGTCACGCTACATCTACAGATGCAATGCAACGGGATTTAAAGGGCTCAGGTCCCAAGTCCTCGGATGTTGTGCCGTGGACTACTTCTCGATTCCGCTCTCCTTTGGTGACACAACCTGTATCGAGTCTTCCTCATTCTCTCCTCAGCTTACGCGTCCCTCTCAACTGCTCTTGAAGGGAGTCGAGTATACGCCATGCAATTAAAACGACTTGTCCCCTTCGCTACGGCGAGCGCTAGTCCGGGGATTTCTGGAATGAAAGGCGTGTAATTGCATTTGTTACTGGTTGCGGTAATGGCTACTCTCTTCGCGGGCGACCCTTGGCCGCCATTCCTGATCGTTGCTGAGGGTCGAGAACGATTGCGTCTGCTGCTGATGGCTGATCCTCAAGGGGCGGGAATACGGAAACGGAAGGGTTGACTTGCAATTGTGACTAATTCGCGCGTTGACCAAAACAATGGTATCCTTTTATTAACGCCAGAGACTCACATATATACTGGCAATACTTCCTGTTGTCACATGGTTAGCTATCCCCCCTTCGCCTTAAAAATAGTTCAACCACCGCCCTCTGCTTATCCTCCAACATCTTCTTCTCCTTCTCCTTCTCTGGCAGCGGAGCTCGGCAAACCACCTTGCCAAATATCTCGGCGAAGCGCTTCTCCTTGGCCTGCCTTTTTTCCAAGGCGACCAGCGCTTCGGCAGCTGGATTTGTCCCGGCACGTCGGAAGCTGAGCGACCTTCGCCCTAACACGCCCCCGCGGATGGGGCTCTCCGACTTTAGAACATCCAACTCCGCCTTGCTGAGAGGCGACAGGTCTGAGGCAATCTTGGCTAGCGTTGCTGTGAGAAACACAAAAGAAATGTTGTGATTTGGTGCGGTAGCGAGGATGTCGAGAATGGCAGTCTTGTCATCTTCAAATGTGTCGTCGGTTGGGAATTTTGGCGTCATATTTCCCTGCCCAACCGAAACCAAAGCAGCTTGCTCGACGCGGTTCCAAAGTGTCGTGGCAATGATCCCGTCGGTCAAGCCGCGCAGGAAAAGCAAGAGTGCCTCGCTGACAGCCTCGAGGCGTTCGACTGAAGATGTTTCGGGCTTAAATGCATCTCCGATGCCCAAATCGCGATCAAGAGCATCGATGACATCGATGACATGTGAGCGTCGGGTGTCTTCGTTGACGGTCTCCCAGGTCTTTTCGTCAAAAGGCCAACCTGCCTCCTTGGGAAGTTTGCATTCGTCCAGCATCTGCTCATCGGCCAAGGCCCGTTCAGTCAGTGTCTCGACCGCGTCAGTAAGCTTGAAAAGTTCCCTTGGAGCAGCGCTATGAACGGCCAGGTCGTACGTGATTGACACTACTCTGCCCTTCTTCTCAGAGAGAGCCTTGGAAAATCTCCGTATTCCCCCCTTGGGAACACGGATGAGCTCCTCGATGGAGTGCCCAATGCATGTTGGAGACCAAGTCCCGCGGACCGGAATAAAGTGGTCGCGCCCGTCGGTGACACGAAGAACCAGCACTTCTTCTAGGTATATCTTCCCTTCATTGAGCATTCGGGCTTGTGGAATGTCGCCAACATAGGCTTCTAACAAGGCCCTCACGGTCTCCCCAGGCTCGAGCGTTACTTCCTTGCCCAACTCAACGTGTTCGTGTTCATCCTCCGCAACTTCAGAGCGAAGGAAGGATGTTGCCAGCCATGACGGCAAATTTTCGCTGTCAGACTCCTCCGTTGTGGGCTTCTCGACGAAGGAGAAAGTCGCCGGGACCCGTCCAGTATTGGCCAGGGTCAGAGATGAGGTCTCCTTCTTCAGAAAGTGTATTTCTCCTAAATCAACAAGATGATCTGATGATTCTCGATGGCCATTGGGCCGTGTAAAGTCCTGAGAATCTACCACAAGGGTTATAACAGGACGCCCCTCGTTTTCGGCACGGTCGAGCTCCCGCGCGACCTCGGCGACAACTTTAGTCTTGAGTTCGGGGACCACGGCGTCATAGTCTAACGTGAAAATGGAGATGATGGGTTTGTGGTCCGAAGATGTGACCCGTTGATGTGAGGTGTAGATGTCGAGATTTATCCGATCGAGGAATCCTTCCTTGGTAATAATATCCTCCGAATGGCCATCGTCCTCCTCATATTCGTCGTACTCGAGTGCGCTTGATCCCAAAGGTTGTTCATCACCATCGTTGTCGGGGTCATAGTCAAACAGCACTTCGTCGTCATCGCCAGCATGGTCCATCCCACGGGCTTGCATCTCTTCGTCTCTCTTGCGCGCTTCTTCTTCTTCTCTGACCTTTTTCTCGTACTCGTCCTTGTCGTTGCGTGTGCGGTACAAGATCCGATCACACCAACTGGGTGCTCGCCGCTTTTCGCTGGAGTCAAAGAGGCCAACCGTACCCACATCATACTTATAAGACGGAAGAAAAGTGATCGGTCCCTCTCGCCAGCCGTCGTGAAACACCTTGCGCTCTCTTATTACGCGCTTGAGTTGGTCGTGCGGAAACAACGAGTCCAAGGTGGCCTGTAATGAAGCTGGGTCGTCATGTGGGTCGGGCAAGAAGTCATCCGGGTCGGGTAAAGAGATGGAACCGTCATCAGCTGCCTCATCGGTGGAGGCTGTCGCAGCCGAGTCTCCATCTGTCGTTTCTTCGCTACTGTCAGACGCCCCCTGAACAACCACCCCTTCGCCCTCTAGGGAATCTTCCCGCAATAAGCCCTTCTTCGATATGTCATATTCTCCTCTCGTGTGGAGCATGAGGATGCGACGAATGTCATCGCCCGGAAGGCCGTCGATACGGAAGTTCAAATCGCCGAACCAGAATGCAAAGTCTTCGTCTCCAATCTTTTCCCCTTCGTCCTCCGATACTCCCGCAAAGGTGACCGGCTTGAACTGGGCGCGGTTCAAGATCTGCCCAACATCCCAGATGCGCCGGTCCATATAGGAGGCTTCGCTGCCACTCGCCAGGTGGGAGTTGACAAATAGCATCCGCGTCGAATCCCCGAGAACGATCCGGGTGGCTACAGCTCCCTTGTTTCCCATGTATCCTAGTAAGCCAGTCCCAACGCTGACTGTACTGACATTACTGATGGTGGGCGCGACCTCGGGGGAAGCATAGACCAGGAGCAGGATGCCAGTTAGCTGCTCCGCGGTGACGAGCTCATATCCGTCGGGTAAGGCCGACTCCAGGGCGACCTTCCACTTCTCCATAGGCCCGTTGTCCGTTGCGTATACGCGGGCCATGTACTGGGTCGCCGTGTTCAGGTCGACAATCTCTTGCAAGCCGAGTACGTAGAGCCCGATCTTGTTTCCGCCCAGGAGATGTATGCCGTTGCCACCGTTATCTGTGTCGTTTGCCCCAGCATCCCTTTCTACGGCGGAATTGTTGGCTATGTTGAGGGATGTGAGCGCGGTATCAATTCCCTTGCCGTCGATAAACCAGCTGGCGAGGTCCTTATCCGTACCCGGGCATGCCGCGACATTCCAGGTGCCAATCTTGACGCGTATGCGGTGCGGACCAACGTATTCGGCGCGGCGGGCATGTACGGCTTGGTGGAGCGAGTAAGGGTTGGTCGAAGTGAGGTCGACAGCTGAGGTCGTTGTCGACTCGGGCGGAGGCTCAGAAGGCGTCATTTGGTGGATGTGAGCGGCCGTACTTCCGAGTGACGCACTTTATAAATCTCTGGATTAGGGGTTTCGTCCCCGTCTCTCGAACATGATCGTCACCGAAAGGGAACGGGGCCGAGAGTTGGTGGGAAGAAGCGATCGAGGGAGGGAGGTGGTTCTGCAGTCGCGGACTGCCGGTAGAAATGCAGAAACAGGTAAATGAGAACTAATCGTGTCGTAACAAGAAAGAAGTCGCCAATTCAACAAAACATGTCTATATCGAAAGAGGTGCGAAAATCGAGATGGGGAATGAGTTCTTAGGTTGGATACAGGAAGGACTTGCACGGGTTAGCGCCAGGCGATGACGCTGCCGACAAGGCCAAGACTTCCAGTAAGGACTTGGGTTCTGGGGCTCAAATGCTTATCGCGCCCGTGACATTCAGCTTATCAGCTGATCCTGAGTGGCTGGCTGAAATGCCCCTCCACCCAGCACCAAATTTATGCCCAGCGCGGTGATGAGATGGGGATGGAATGGCGAGACGCGGCGGCGACAGCTGAATGCGCCCGACTTAGCTTCCATTGCAAAACATGCAAACTTCAATACTCCGTACCCTGCTGCGTCATCCCATCCAGCAACATTGAGTGCTGCAGTGCGCCTTATTCTACGCTCCCACGTCCCCAACGTCCTGTGCCCAGACAGCAGCAAACTCGGCTGCGATTTACAACTCAGCTGTGACAGCCGCCTGCTTCAGTTCAGACGACCGTCCATCCGACACACGCAATCCACCATTCCACCTGTCGACGCGCCAGGCGATCAAGCAAAGCCCAGTCTTACCCTTGTGCCAAACTAACCGTCACCATGAGTAAAGCAACCCCCCGCAAGTCCAAACACCGCAACCACCCGAGCCACAGTGGCCCCCGGCAGATCGCCGCGTCCGACTACGAATCCGATGCGACGCACTACATGGAGGCGCGGGAGCCGCGCGGCATGCCACATCTACCCAGCCGGTCCAACACGGACCTCAATCTAAGCGTGCTGCGGCGGCACCTTGCCGACGTCCGCTCGATCCTCTCGATTGCTGCCAACGCCGTCGTCTACACCTTCTCCGAGGCCACCCAGGGCTGGGACAAGCACGGCGTCGAGGGCACCATGTTTGTGTGCGAGCAGGAGCCCATCGTAACGGCGACGGGTCAAGCCCTGCCGCGCGTGTGCGTCTTCGTCCTCAACCGCCGCGGCCTCGACAATCTCGTCGTTGACCTCGTGCGTGTCAGCGACTGCGAGATGGCCGACGAGCTGATGGTCTTCCGGCTGGAGGACGACGGAGATTCCGACGGTAGTGGGAGCGATGAGGGAAACAATGGTGGCATCGGTGGAAATGGGTCAACGGAGAAGAGGGGCGTGATTGGCATATGGATCCACGCAGATGAGGACGACACCCGCGATATCAACACAACCATAATCCGCGGGGCGTGGCAGCAAGCAAGGCTTGCGCTGCACAGTCTGATGGAGACGGCAGCAGCCGAGGCGGAACAAGCAGCCGAGCAGACGGACGCGGACGACGGAGGAGCGCTAGCTGACTCTCAGGAGGATATACGAGAGAATGCCTCGCCGGTTGGCAAGCGGTTGAGCATCACGGAACTGTTTGGGCGCAGGAGTGGCGCTGGGTGATTTCGCGTTCTGGGAGGGTACGGCCGAGAGCTTACATGGCGCTGTCTACGATGCAGAGGATACCCTCGAAGCGTGGAAGAAGAAGAATTTGAGCGAATTGATGTCAAAACGAGACATGTTGGTGCGCGATGAGGAGCAAGAACCCGGTGCTTTGATGGCCCCTGGCCCGACGGAGCGACGAATGCCCGGGTAGGTAGGCAGGTTTGGCAGTCTGGCATATGCATTATCGCGCACGACGAATCCCACAGGGAAGAGAAGCGTCGAATCGCAATCAATTGAGCCCATTGATATGGGGCCCTGCCTCGCGAGTCAACTTGCCAGTTTCCAGTTTCCAGAAGAGCCCTCAAGGTCACAAGGCCAAACCCAACCTGCATCCATCTGCACCATTAATTTACGACAAGGACACTGTGTGGCTACCGCTGACCCGCCACTGGACCTTGACGCCAAATCTTTTTGTCCCGCTTCGTGATCTTTCCCTCGACAACTCGACACCTCGGCATCATCACCGCATGCCCAAATGGCGACAGGCAGTCCCAGCGCCCAGGCCGCCCAAGCTATGGACGAGAAACCCGATGCTATTAGCCAGCTCGTGCAGTCGCACCTTGCCACCATTTCGGCCTTCCGCCAATCGCTGGACGAGCAGGACTTTGGCGAGCTCTCGCCCAAAATAAAAGCCCGCATCGACAAGCACGAGAGCTGGCTCGTCAATGCAGAGCAGCATCGCGACAGCGTGCTGGATGACCATGTGGTTGAGCCCTGGGAGCTTGTGGTCCAGCGTGCGGGGAAGCTGCACGTTGTTGTGACGGGGCCCGCATCCGACGATCGCGTCGAACTCGAGGCTAAGGACGAGAAGGAGGCCGAGTACATCATGGGTGTAAGTCGAGACGAACGAGAGAGGCGAAACACCGTGCCAGCGGTTTTGCAGGGATGCTGCTGACACTTCTCGCCGTCCAGGATGAGTTTCTTGGTTTCCTCTCGGAATACGTATGTTTGGCTGACCGCCGTTTGCACTCACTCCCCAGCTTGTCCGTCTTCTTACTCACCGCAACGTGTGCCATCCCAGTGCCAGGGTTTTGCCGACATGGAAAAGTCGATGGTGCGGCTGATGCAACTGTCAGTCGCTCTCGAGCGAGAAAGAGCAGAGCTCAGGTAGGCAGCGTCCCCTCTCCTCTGCGGCCCAACCACGAAGCAACAGGCAACATGTCACTAAAACACAAAGGGGGCTTTAGTCAACCGCCCGAGGTCACTGTGCAGACACACATTCGCCTGCTCAAACAGTACAACGAGATGAAGGACATTGGGCAGCAGCTCATCGGTCTCGTTGCCGAAAACAAGGGCGTGCCAATCCGGGCGTTATACGAAGGTGGGGATTACAGTGTTTCTGCCGAGGATTGAAATCCAGCGGGCGTGTCGTAGCGCAATTAAACTTGAAAGTTCGCCTTGTACTCTTTTCCGACTCTTGGGTGCTGAATGAGGCGTTGAGGGTTTACCAGGGGAAAGCTCCATCATGACAAGCCGAACTCATGGACGGCGCAACGGCGCTACGGCGCGACGATGGTTTTGCGTTGAATTGTTCTCAGGTATCACACCAAGGCAGACACGGTAGCTAAGGTAATTTACCGATATTTATATACCAATCATGATATTCACTGCAAATTTGGAAAGCTCAGCTGTCGACCACCTCCATTGTATTCTTATTCTGATGCTACTCGCTCTACACCTTATTCAGCACCCTCTAGTTTTCACTTAGCTAAATAGATACCCAGCCTGGCCGAGGAATTCTCCTACGCATTCTGAATATACAGTCCCTCCGAGTTTCACTGTTCCGGCCATTGGTACTCGGCGAGGAACTTGTCAAGATCGAACTCTGCCACGGTAGGAGTCAGTGCAAGATCCTCAGGATCGGACTCGGCGGGTGCCTCAGGAGTAACCGGGGGGTTGCACATGGGGCAGCAGGCAGCGTACTCCTCGCTACGGATGGGGTCCAGATAGCGAATCTCGACGATTCCACAGGCGCAGTTATTAGTCTGCATGCCTACCTTGAGAGAGCCGGTTGCGGGATGGCCGCTGACATTGCAGAAAACGATGGTGTGATACTCGACGCACATTTTCGGAGTGGTGTTTGACTCTACAAATTGCAGAATGCTGATGTGCTGGATGAATATGCGGCCGAAGTTGTTGGTTGAGATTGGTAGTTTTGTAGCGATGAATAGATGTCGAGGATGATGGAATAAATATTTGTCTTGCCGTGTGAGGTTTTCCTTGGATTTATATCTCAAATTACCTACCAGAGTCATCGAGTCAATCTCCCTTGAATGCTTTGTTCAAAACAATAAGCTTATCTTCCGCCCTTTCCGAAGTCTATTGCAAAGGTCTTGGGTGAGTCGACAAGACAAGCTGTTGTTGGAACAAGAGAAACAAAGACTACAACACCAACCTAGCAGGCAGGCCTGAGCGATAGAAAAACACGACAAAGAAGAAAAATGCCCAGTCCAAAGAGATATCACAGATGCCTTGTGCTAGGAGCGGTTCTAAAGGCAAAGAAAGAGAATGAATGGTTAGATCATGGCAGAGCCATGTGGTAATTAGCTTGTGGGAGAATATTTTTGTAAAGTTCCTGGGAATGGCCAAAGCGAGCGTAAGGGGAAGACTGAACTAGATTCGGAAGAGACGCCGCGTAAGTGCAATGGCACAGCCTGAGCGACCATCGCCGAAGCAAGAGGCTAGTAGGCACACATCTTACTACCTGCTGCATTTACGAGTCTCTAGTTATCAGCATTACAATCCACAGTAGCATTGGTGCCAAGAAATTATGTGTGTAAAAGCTGGTGACTGGTCGGCACCACGGTGCGGCCAGAGATAAATCCTGGCAGCTGTGAGAAAAGGGGGGGGTGGATATTGAAGCAGCAAAGACGGAGAGGAGCAGCGCGCATGACTGTGACGGGGGATACGGGACACTTTTCCCAGCATTGCACGCGAGGGGTTTTGTGGGCACGCCGAGACGTCACCTGCGTAGTAAAATTACCAGTGGCAAGTGCTGGGGTGAGGCGGCGAGATGATCAGATTCTGTGGGTTAGCGACCTTCTTCATGAAACTGGGAAGAGACCATTTTGCGGGGAGAAAAAAACCTGGATGGGATTTGAAGAAGAGAAAACCCGCCTGCCCAGAAGCTTGGCTCGGCCGTCCACGGGGTTATCGGTAAAGCTACCGGCGGCTTTATAGCACCCGGACCATGACCATCCGACCGTCCACCGGGAGCCACCCGTCTACCGGGAGCCACCCGACCGCCCTCTGCCGCACCGACTCGGACTAGTCGCCGAGACGTTGCACTCAGATTCGGCCTCTTACCGGCCCGCCAGGCTTTGGACTCTCCAATGTCCCCAAACGTGTTGGCATTACCATTTCCTCCGATCGATCGGGAAATGCCAAGCAGAAGCCAGGGTCACGATGCTTCCGCGCAAGGACTAGGACAAGATTCCGTCAAGAGGCGCTAACCTACATATATTATATATGGTTACCGGATGTCCTTCTTGTTGAATAGGTAGCATACAACCGGGATAATTGCCGACTTCTTCACCCCATTTATCCCACTCAGAATTTGCTCGCCATAAAATTCATCGCGCCCATCTTGCTGGCGAGCGCGGCCAGCGCACACACCATCTTCTCCTCGCTCGAGGTTGGCGGTGTCAACTATGGCGTGGGCGGAGGTGTTAGAGTACCCCAGTGCAACGGTCTGATCCAAGATGTCACATCCAACTCGATTGCCTGCAACGGCTCGCCCAACCCGACCTCGCCCTCGTCCAAGGTGATAACGGTCCAGGCCGGCCAGGATGTCACTGCTATCTGGCGGTACATGCTAATGATGTCATGGACATCACCCACAAGGGCCCGAGCATGGCCTACCTGAAGAAGGTCAGCGATGCCACGTCCGACTCGGGCATCGGCGGCGGCTGGTTCAAGATCCAGGAGGACGGCTTCAACAGTGGCGTCTGGGGTACTGAGAAGGTTGTCAACGGCCAGGGTCGTCATACGATTCGCATCCCGTCGTGCATTGCTCCCGGCCAGTATCTGCTGGCCCGTGGTCACTGGCTACAAAATTCCCGGCCCGAGTGTCTTCACTTGCTGAACTACCTACTCGGAAGGTGCACAAATTTGGGCAAGTTGTGTTCAACGGGAGGAGATGGTGGGGCGAGGTCGAGGGGCGGGGGGGTATAAAAGCAGTGCATTGTGTGGTTTAATCTTCTTGTAAATAGTAGCTCCGCCGCTTATCCTTGCACCTACTGTTACTCTTAAGTCGAATGTCTCTTTGTTCTTTGCCGCTGACCGCCCATTATTGATGTTCGCTGCTGCCTTCCTTACACTTCTGACGTAACCTCCTTCGGGGCAGAGAGGGGGGGTCGTTGCCATCATTGAGACGGAAGCTGATAAAACCGCCAAAGGGAGCTAAACTGTGTTGCATCGAAAAATTGTACTTTCAGTGCTGAAAACAGCCAGGGGATGTGCCCATTGAAAAAGAAGTTGTTAGCCACCTCCCTCCCCCCTGCTCGTTCAGGGCCGGCAACTTCCACCGCCTTTCGCCATCCACATCTCTTGCTAGCCATTGAATTCCCACACTCTTCTACCTCAGCTTTGATGTGCCGCCTCCCATTTGCCGCGTTGACCGACCCACACTGATTATCGGTGTCGTCGGCCTATGACGTCTGGTGTGATGCAGCCCATGTGTACTCCAATGGCTCGTGCTTGCTATTACCCTAGTGCCGCTGCAGCTGGTGGCATCCATAAACAAGACCCATAGGTTGCGGCTCGCGCTTGTTTATTGGGCATCCTGAGGAAGGTGTCCGTTAGGTATGTGACAAGCTCGACACCCGAGGCAGAAACGACGCTCGACCGCGAGGCAGTATGTCCAGCGGCCAGCAGATTCCAGTTTTCCCAGGGTACAACTTCGATATCACTCATCCCAAAAGGTCAGGAGCAAAATACTATAAACCTCCCCCCTCCCCCACTCGCTTAAGAATTTTTCTCCTTTCAACTTTGCAATATTTCCCTCACCACCGGATATCAGTCAATCACCAGATTTTGACACGACGAAAAAAAAACACAAAGTCGTCCTTATTGTGACTAGTGTTTATTGTTATTTAGCATTGGATATGTTGGTATCAATAGTAATATTGGGGAAAAGAATCGCCGTCCCAAACCGTAACTCCAGTCCCATCCTTAACTCCGCGTCAACATTTTGCAACCTTTTCAGCTACAGCAGCAGGCGCAACAGCCAATCAAGACGGAAATAACAAGGAAACCGCCAAATATCATGCCAATCACAACGCCGGCTCGTATACCGTCATTCCACTCGGCCCAAAACAGCAGAAATGACCTCTCCCACTTGTAGCCATAATCGATGGTTTCAAAGTCGATGCCCGAAGAATGGAGTTGCTCGTAGCACCCGCGCAGGAAGGTCTGAGAGCCCAGGATGTTTGCGGCCTCGACAAATGCTTTTGTGTCTTTGCAGTTCGAGCCTGGTTCGAGCCTCGGGGTTAGCAGGTAGCAGGTGGTCTCGCGGTATTACCCCGTTGACAGCCTTGAACTTACCACAGCAGCACGGTAGGCGGCCGTAGCGAGAGGACGAGTCGTCGTACTGGACGTTCCAGTTGTGCTTCCCGGTATCACAGACTGGGATTGTCCAGGTACCTGCTCCGACCCACACGTCAGTTGAGCTCAATCGAATCAATTCCTCCCGACCTGCAAGATCCCACATACCCGACCAGCCAGCCCCCTCAGCAAAGGGGTTGACGCTGTCGTTGCTGGCTATCGCGTTCTCCAGTTCCTTGGTCTGCATTTCCTGCGTATAGTTGAATTGGCCAGCCCGGAAAGACCTTGCCGACGATTTGGATATGTCCTTGTAACTCGACCTGTCAGCACAAGGAGCTCGAGGCAGCATAAGAGTTCAAGTACGAACCTGGCCAAGTATCCCAAAGTAAGTCCCGTTTAGGTCGTCCAACCCTTCAGGCTTTCCTAGCTGCGATGTCATGCGCGAACCCTCGTGGATTCTGCGACACAAAAAATCTCATTAGCCACCAGTATTCCTGAAACGACGGGGGGGGGGGGGTTGCTCGTACTCGTAGAGATAGTAGACGCCCCTATCTTCCTCTGAGTAATATTTTGTCTGATTTGGGCCCGAGATGTCATCGACATTTTCGGTCGTTGTGAACATGACAAACACCTTGCTCGTCCTGTAAAAAGAGCTGTCAGCCACCGAGGGGATGGGTGGCAATGAGCGTTGTTAATGATTCCTTACCGCCATTTAGCGTTGATGGTCCTAGAGACCATCTGGGTCTTGTAAAAGGACTCAATAGACTTGGAGGATGGGATGCTCCGAGGGTCTACAAAAGCACCCCCCTCAATGTAGTCACTTGATGGGCTGTTAGAGATGCCTCTGGCATAGTGCGAGGCGGTGGTTGGAGGTGCACCTACAGAATCGTCTGGCCAGCTGCGTCCTTTTGCCCCTGGAAAGTGGAATTTGCCCAGTCGGATATCATGTTGCGCGTGCTCTCGCCATAGACGCCCGCATAGTTTTGCATGTCGACGACGGAGAGTATGTTGGAGGGCGGCAAAGGCTCCAGCTGGTCCGTCACCGTCGTGGCCGACCCTATCAGGAGAGCTCCGACGCCGACGCCGACGAGGGCCGCTGTCTCGCCCGCCAGGATGGGAAAGGCAAAGATGATGGTGAGAATGGCAATGATCCAAGGAGCTGCATCCCCAAAGGGGAAGCTTGTGTCCTGCGGCGGAAAGAAGTTCTGGGCGATCTGGGGAATGTAGTTTGTGTATCCGAGCTGGCCGGCTATTACTCCGTCCTGTGCCATCAATGTCAACAAGACACCTGCTTGCGAGGAGCAGCGGTCAGTCACGTACATATATGGCGTTGAAGTACATGTTGAGGTTTATCACAGAGACGAGAGCCTCGTAGGCCCAGAGGGGATCTTCGGCTTTGAGAAAGACTGGCGACGGGAGGCGTGTTAGCAGCAGGTTGTATCCATGCATGGGACAAGTACTGACCATCGCAGCCCGATATTGTGCACGAAGCCTCCCTGTCGATTCCGCACTCGAAGTATGTCGGCTGGTCGCCAAACGACTGGCCGAGCTGCCGCGCGAACGAGGAGGACTGCGGTTGACTCGCCCACCACTTTTCCAGTAGGGAGTCGGTGTTTGCCGACATGTAGGCATCTGGCGTGGCCGCCCATGACGGGTCCGCTGAGCACTTGACGTTTGCCATTTTGGAGATGTACGGATGGCTTCAAATCCAATATCGACGTGAACCAGGGAAGCACTCGGGCGGTTCCAGTGCCGGCGGATTCGTCCCATTATGTAGGTATTTCAATCGCACCACCCCAACAACGGCTGTCGGTAGCATGGGTGCCATGGGTGCCATGGGCGCCATGGGTGCCATGGGTGCCGTGGGTGCAAAGCCTCCACGGTCGCGATTTTGGCGTCGAGGCGGACTGCTAGGTGTATACACTCACGGTCTGTAACCGCCAGGCCGGCCGGGATGTGAGCCACCAAGAGCCAGCTCATTTCCCCCGCGCCTGGTTCGCTGCAAGCCACGTCTCCAGCTCTTGGCTTGGCCCCTTATTCTCGCAGAGGGCTGAGTCCCCGTAAATCGCCCTTTAGAGGCATCTCTCAAGCCAAAAAACCCAAGGCAAACTCGAAAGCACCCGAACAAGAAATCTGTCAGGCCATCCCCCTCACGCGCGACGAGGCTCCCAGTCCAGTGTCATGGTTGCGCCACGGGCCGTGAGGACAAGGGCCATCCCGCCAGCCGCTTGACCAGGCCGGATATCGGGCCACTATCACATCCCACAGGAGCACCAATAATTGATCCTGGGTCAAACGAGGGGGGTGCAGCTACGGATAGGCCATTCACCCACGGAAGGCTCCTGGACATCGCCACACCCGACACACCAGGCACCGTGGTGACCACCGCGAGACTTTGCAAAAGGATATGCGACAGATTTAGGATCTACTCGCAACTTTGAGCTCGTGCATTGGCAATCAGGGGCCATCTCGTAGGCAAAGCACCAAAATACTAGTAATTTATTATCAGCTGTGAAAACCTTGCCACGCAGGAAGATGAGGATACAGGATATCTTGACACCAGGTACCCGGATTCGTGCTCACAGGTCGCTGGGTGGAACTAGTAGGCGACGAAAAGGAGAAGACATGGAAAAGGAAAGAGGTTGTTATGAGAATAGGGACCTCATGAATGAGTGACTTTACCTCGCCACCAGCTCTGTTGTGTGCTTCCCGACATTCCTATCGGAACCTAAGCTTGCCTTTCAACTTCTTCGCGTGACGAGTCAAGCCCCCTAGCGCTTTCATAGGTAACTGCCTCGAACACGATCATATTCCCTATGTGTGGTTGCTCGTCGCCGTAGTGTTCCGCAGCCGAGCCCTATTTGATGTCCTAGGGAAACGTCTTGATTCGTGCAATGTGGGCGAGGGAGAGCCGTAGATTGGGATCAAACCTTTCCCGTGGCGTTGACAAGCCTCGACCACACAGCTCTCCTCGATGTGGCCTCCAACCGTTCGATGAATGAATTCGACATTTGGCTGGGACATGAGGACATGGCACCGCCTTCTCACCTCGAGGAGGCACTTTAGAGTAGGCCGTGACGTGGCGTCTAAGCACCTCGGATCTTGCTTCTTCTGCCGTGTAGCTGGGTGGCCGCACTGCAAGTCCAAAGGCAAATTCTGTATCAGCCTCCTCGGCGAAAGACAGCTCTAGGACTCTGGTCAGCTTGACGGAAGCTCGAACAAACTGTATTAGCTCGCTTGTTTTGCGAAACTGTTTCTCGTTTTCTTGCAATGGTAACAATATCTTGTCAAACAGGGCGGTAAGGTCAGGGGGGAGGCTATCCACAAGCACACATAGCTCCGAGAGTGGCTCTCCGTTAGAAGATGCCTCGAGCAGCAGCCGTGCTACAGAATAGACCCATAGAAAGACCCCCTTTGCATTATCTATAGCACCTTCTATCAGACCACGCGCCCCATTGTCGCCCAGGCTTCGTAGTGCTTGAAACTCCCGATTCTCACCCAGCTTGGCGGTTATGCAGGTTTGAATGTCGACCTCAGTCAGCTTCTTCATTCTCGGGCTTGACTTCTGCACGAACGCATCCTCGAAAACTGGCCAGGGACGGCCGGAGTGGGGTGCTTGCTGACAGCTTCGAACAGCAACTGGCGCAGGAGACCAATTTGGCTTATTTGCCTCTTAATCCCCGAACTCCAGCAATAGAACGAAAGCAGCAGTATGGTTTGTTCCGGCTCCTCTCTCCAGCCACCAGATAGTGTTTTTGGCGTCAATGATAAACTTTATGAGGGTCGACTTCCCCGACACCGGCTTCCCTGATCCTCGGTGCTGTCTCCGAGCCAATGAACGAAGTTAGACCAGTCCTGGCCGTGCTGTGGAGGCTCTGGTATCCAGTGTAGGGGGTGTCGGCATGCGATTGGGAACTGCTTCGCACCGGTCCTCCATCTCTTGGTCTCGGAGCTCTTCTAACAAACTGGATGTGAAGTTGTCGACAAGGAAATTGGCCAGCTCCGAGACGCGCCGAGGGCCTCGGCTGATTGATGATTGCGCGGGAGGTCAGCTTCGTTGTTCCTGGCGATTCCTTCGTACTTTGCAAAACGCTGGCTTGCCAGGACTCGTTTTGCTCAATGGTTTCCGCAAGTTTTCGGGCAACGTCCTGGACTTCCGAAGCCAGACTTGTAGACTCGGTTATATGTTTTTTGCCTGCTGACTTCTCATCGTCTGCACCTCAAGACTGAGGGATGAACGTCTTGTCAATCACAGGACCGGAGGTTTTGAAGGGGCTGGCTTCTCACCGAGTTACTGCAGAGATGAGAATTTGTAGTTGCTATTGATAGCTGTCCAGCCGAGCTGGCAGCTCCTCAACATCGCGTTTACCCTAGACCGTTCTTAGAGCTGCCCGAAAATTTGACCACGCGGATGGGCCACCGTCAGGGTGTTGGCAAATGTCGTTGATAGCTGCCGCCAACATAGCCGGCAGTCTGGCTCGCAGGCGCGAGATAGCTCATCGATGTCAGCATCAGTCTTTGGCACAGCCAAGTTCGTAAGCGGTGGCCTCTTTGCTATGTCACCTACTACTGAGAGTCTTCAGGCTTCCGGCAACGAGCTGTAGGTCTTTGGCTGTGGGCCCTAGGCAGGCCCGACGCGCCCGTGTAGACCTTGTAGGCGCCTGACAAAAGACTACTTGCGAAGCTGACAAACGAAAGAACAGCCCAGGCGCATTGCAGGCCCGACTATGGCTCTATTGTGCGAACGCGGGTGGTGGGTGCGGGCTACCGGCTGCCGGCGAATAGTGATGGTGCGTGCTGGTGTATGCTCCTATGCTGCGATGGCGATGCTGGCTGAGGCGGGTGGCCAAGCGAGCGGTTTGCCGGCCATGTGTTGGCGTCGTTGCAAGGCACTGGGCTAAGCTCTGCAATGGCCATGATATTGGAAGGCTGTAGGCTGCAGCGAGGTCTTGTGGCTAGTGCTTATTGGTGAAATCGAGAACCACGGAGCACTGAATAGCGGTCTAACTTTCCTGAGGTTCGATATTGTCGCCCCATTCTAGTTTCGTACCTCGGCCTCGCTTTGCTTTTCTGTTGTTCAACATGGGCCAAGCGGGACAGACAGGCCAATGCTGCATAAGAAGACGGGTTGCCCACATTACAATATCCACGTTGCTGAAGCCGTATCTACCCAGAAGTTGCAAAATACGCAGGGAAAGTAAAGGGGGTATCACATGGTATATTATATTTGGGTTGCCTTGCCTATAATGCCCTTACCCATCCGTCTTGGGCGCCAAAGCTTCCCATTTCCTCTCTAGCTCGATAAGCGCATCGATTAACGACCGGCTTGCCTTTTCGTCAATCACTCCTTTCGCATGTTTCGGCATTTTGCTGAGCACGAAGTCGGATACGACGGACTGGTCCCGTTCGGCCGGCCGGCCGATGCCCACGGATATGCGTGCCCACGGTGGGCTTTGGGCATCGGGCCGTAGGCTCGCCAGTACGCTTTTCACGCCGTTGTGGCCTCGGTGGCTGCGTGTCCATTGGCGGATTTTGACGGCGCCGAGTTCCTCCTCGAGGTCGTCGTGCACGAGCACAAGCCCAACCTCGGCCGGACTGAGCCCCTCGTCCACCAAATATTCTTTGTACGCCTTCGCCAGCCAGGGACCTGTTACATTCATGAGCGTTGGGCTCTGGAGGAGTATGTATTTGCGCCCGGCCGAGGTGAGAACAGCCTTCTTGCCGTGGCGCTGGCTTGCGAACGATGGTTGTTCGGCGGGGATCCTCCGTTGGAGCGATTCAAGCGCCATGTGTCCAACCGAGTGGAAGGTGTCACGGTACTGGCCGGGATTCCCGAGGGAGACTATGAGAATTCGCCGGATCGACATTGTCGTGGGCTGTGCGTTTAAAGTTTGAGTTTGGGTGGTTTTTGTTCTCTTTCGCTGTCCAGTGCTTGGGTTGAGGACCAATGGCGCAAGTCGCGGTTGCATGGGAGGGTGAGTGTGCAATAGAGAGAGAACATACCACACTTGACCGGGACCTGCGCCTCTTATATACTCCGAGGCATAGCCTTTCCGAGATGTGACTCGATACCGAAAGAAAGGAAGAAAAAAAGCTTGAAATTGAGGATTTAGCAGCACTGGTTCCAGAGAAAGCTAGAAAACACAAGGTCTTGGATCTGTCAGCTGCTGGCGGCCGCTGAGCCGTGGGCCGTCCCCATGCGCCAGGCGATGACTCCACACGGCGAAGGGCTAGTAGAGCACACTAATTCCAATTGTGGCGTCTTGGGGCTGACGTGACGTCGTCTGTGCTTCTGTGAGTGTGCCTCTGCCGGCAGGCAGCAGTGGTAGCCAAACCTGCGGGGAAGCCGCAAACTTATCCACAGCACCATCAGGACCGCCAGCACCGCCACAATCAACGTCGTCACCCTCCGACGATTCCCAGCCAGGCAAGACAAGGATCCCGCACCAAGAACTCAGGAATCTACCAACTCTCTCGACGATCAACGGATCTCCAGCGCAACGCACCCCACGATACAGATTTGAAAGCATCAGATTCTAGCAGCGAAGCCACTATCACCAGCATCCGTGGTCTCCGCTCCCTTTATCGTCCTCGGGACCCGAAGCAGCACCCCCACCGCGCGATCCGACAGTTGCCCATCATGTCGTGGGCGGGTATGCCAACCCCACGATGGCCTCACTATTCACCTCTGCCAGTCGAGTCTGACATATGACCCAGGCTTCAAGAAGAATGTCAACCGCGCAACGACGCAGGTAATGATGAAGACAGGTCAGTCGCCTCCAATTTCAACAATCTCTCCCACCTTTCCGCCAAGACGTCCCGAGATAGCGTTCTCCGCTGACACGCGACCGCACAAACAGGCCATGTCGAGAAAACAAATGACCGCGATTATGAAGTCGAGGAGAGGTAGGTCGCACGATAATACTTGTGAAAGGGGGGCCTGTGCTGAGCATTTGCGCAACAGGCGATTCCGAACCATGGAGGCAGCATCGCTGCGGTTACAGAAGGAGGCAAAAGGATACCTCGATTCGTTGCGAGGTACGGAGCTCCCAGTTTCCGACCAGCTTTAGGGGGCCAGGGGGACTCTGCTGACAAGAGTGCGTGACAGCGATGACGGCTTCACAAATGCGAATTGCCGAGACGATCGATGCGTTTTATGGGGACGCCGGCGCCAAGGACGGAGTCAGCAGGAGCTACAAGCAGGCCGTAGAGGACCTCGATGCCGAGACGATCAAGGCGCTTGACGGGCCATACCGGACGACGGTGCTAGAGCCTATCGGCCGGTTTTGCGCCTATTTCCCTGACGTGAACGAGTGTACGCTGCGCGCTCTCTCCCATCCCTAGCCCCCTCCCAATTCCTAACACCCCCCACAGGCATCAAGAAACGCGGGCACAAACTTCTCGACTATGACGCCCTGCGCGCCAAGGTCAAGAAGTTGGTTGAAAAACCTGACAAGGACGTGACCAAGCTGCCGCGCGCCGAAAAGGAAATGGATATGGCCAAGGCGGCATACGAGCAGCTCAACGAGCAGCTGTGCACCGAGTTGCCACAGCTCATCGACCTGCGCGTGCCCTACCTAGACCCCTCATTCGAGGCCCTCGTCAAGATCCAGCTTCGCTTTTGCGCAGAGGCCTACAGCCGTATGGCCCAGGTCCAACAATACCTTGACGCTGACACGCGCGAGCAGTATGCTCAGGGCCAGCTTGATAGCAGAGTCGAGCAGGTACTGCAGGAGATAAGGGAATTGAGCATCAGTGGGACGGTTTGAGCGATCAGTCACAGAGGCCGAGGTTGGCAAGAGAGGAGGGCAAGGAGCGAAACAAAACAAAGCCCATTTTTATGGCGTATGAGGTATGAACATTGGCTGCATGTCAGGACGCATGCGAGTGAATTGCTGGTCCGGTGTGGAAATACAATAAGTTTAGTATTGCAGTTTTGGTCGACGAGCATCATGTTCGAGTGGGACAGGGCGAGGGTCCAGCCTAGGGAGGCGTCTGTAACAATAAAGCATAACGGGCCGTATATGGAAATTTAGATTTTTATCAACATTGATCACTAAATCAGCGTCGAACCCGGCCATGTATGTGTTAAGAGGCACATTTCAGGCCCCAGGCCCAAGGCCCCAGGTCCCAGTTCCTAGGTCCTTGATTGTTAGCCAGCGTGTAACAAAATTGGAGGCATTTTGAGGCCTTGGAACGAGCCTCATCTATAGTCATTATTCGAGGCCTTCCTGGCTTCCAAGTGAGATTCCATTTGAAGAAAGGAAATAGCGCTTCCTAAAATCGCTATTAATAGCCTGTCAAGTGATTATTAGATTTTGCGAGGGCCATTTGTCTCCAATCCGGAGCTTTGACGTCATCCGTTCAACTACACAGGGGCTGGTGTGTAAAGATGTTGCTCGGTTTTGGAGACGTCGCGACGCAATTTTCAGCAACTTGACGAACAACCCAAGTCAGCAGAGGCGACCGAGTGTTTTTGTAAGTCAGGATGATGAGATAATGGAGAGCGCAAATATCTAAGCTCCTCGGCTCAGGTACTTTGCTGGTGATCATAACCGGTCGCATACGCGCGTCGTGAGACGATTGGCAGATTATTATTCCCGCGCGTCTTTTAAAGGTATGGAAGTTGGTTACTAGATGTTCAAGACGACACAATGATGGCCTTTCGGGGGCAGCGTGTGTCTAATCCAGATGGAGGTTTATGTTTCTCTAGGATGAGCTACGCACGGTGTCGCGTCGTCGTCTCGCTGAGCGGTACGCAAATGAAAGGGGAATGGGGAATTGCATGATACACATATGTACTCATTTCAACCGTTGTCTCGAGGAGGGTCGCCTCCAGAATCCAGGCTTCTGGTCATTCTCACCCCCTCCATTACCAGTGGCGATCCATCATCGACGTCGGGCCGTGCGCTCAACGGGCGCATCACTAACACCCTGCACGGCATTGAATTCTTGGCATCTAATGATCGACATCCGAGACATCTGGCTCCACCGCGATCTGGAAGCCCGGGCGTGGCTCTTTTCAAGCAGGTTCTGCGAAGAGTTGTCATCATGATGAACACGAATACTCGCATCAGGGGGCTGCTCACGAGGGTGCAGTCGGTGAGTTCGCGTCCACGGTGACCAACATGTCGTGTTCGAGGGATCACCCAATCCGACGCATGCTAGCGTCAAAAGGCTATTCTTCAGATCTAACTACGGGGCTGGCGGCTCGCCCGTTTTTTGGTACTCACTTGCGGCTCTACACTACCTACACGAGTTGGGGAGGGACGATACGGAGGTGCAGTGTCGAAGCTGAAACGCATCGAGCCCATACCAAAGTCCACCCAAAGTCCACAGGCCAGGCCCTGCCGGGGCACACAGCGGAAGATGTGGCACTGCGGGCAGCCCTGTCGCAGTATCACACCGTTTCGGAGCGGACAGCCGGCTTGGCCACAGTTGGCGGCCGCCAGCACAGCACTTCATCAATCGTTTCCAAGGTGAAGTTGTGAGCTGTAAACCCGTGACCTGTTGTTTCTATCGGGCCAAGAAAAAGGGAGTAACAAACTTACAGCCCTTAGCCGCCTGTTCTAGCCGAAGGTGTGGGAGCGGCCACCTTTCGGGCCGGAATCCCAGAATCCATCCCATGCCTCCAAGCTGTTTTGGAGGGTATGAGTTGTATACGGACAGATGCTCCGCAGACAACGAGCTCCAAGCTGTCCCAACAGCTGCAAGATGGCCAAATTGGAAGGTGAATGACGAGTGCGGAGATCATTCAGGCTGTTCCGACTAGAATAGGAGGCTGGTTGAGGTTGGCGAAAGGACGCTTCAGCAATTCCCGGCCTCGTTCTGACGAAATGCGCATCGGACCCATCAAGCGACACATCCTGAGAAAGCTTCGCGGTTTGTGAGACGCCAGAGGCAGGTCGGGTTGAAACAAGCTGCGCCTCCCTATAATTGGAGTCTGGTTTCTTTGGTTTGCTGAGAGCGAGCCGGCGGATGGGGCCAGAACCTTGCATTTCTGCTGCACTTTGTTAGCTTCCTTTGTTGCAAGTTGGCCGCTTCGGCGGGGAAATCCAGGAACGCGCGACGAAGTGAGGCGACTTGGGCGGGTTTGGAGAGGCGGCCGACGTGGCCCAACGAATGGTACAACTCCCATCCGAGCTAGCGAGTGTCTGTCTGCCGCTGCTGAGGAAACGTCCCATCGTCCGTTCCTACAGGCCCTCGTCGAGGGTGTGTTGTGAGTTGGCCAAGGCTCGGCATCTTCACTCGCCTTCCCTTTTTGTGCGCACGCCAATTGGTCTTGGATGCGACTTTATTGCGACTGGAAGGTCCAGCCAGCAGCGGGCCCAGAGGGGCCCCCAAAAACAACGTCGCGCGTCTACGGATACCATGCGCGACCAGTAACAGGAACGCGCGTTTAAACAATTGGTTGAAGTGGTTGGGGAGGCACCAGCTGGGATTGCACCAAATTCACTCCCGCCAGCGATATGCTGGGTGCGATATGCTGGGTAGCGACAGCGTGCTGCGTACCTGAAAAATTAAAATGCGACGCTGATTGTCATGGAGATGGTGTAGCGCTCATATCGGCCCTCATTGCTTTCCTGGGACACTTCCATCCCGCACTGCAACTCCCCCCCCCCCCCCCCCCATCTCTTTCAAGCAGCAAGCTTGGGGAAAGCGACACACCCCTCTGAAGAATTCATCCAGGCCGGGTTGTTTGCCCCATGGCCGCTATTAACAGCACACCCAGCGAACTGGCTGCGGCACTGTTAGCGACGCACATTGATCTGGCCCCTGCCTCCCTGCAAGCTAGATTAGCGCCCTGCAAGCACTGAATGGCAACGTGGGAGACTTGGGAAATCACTGGCTCGCTTGGACTGGGGTCGACTGGGTCAAGGTGGGGTTGGGGTGGCACACCCCTGCCGCCGCAAGTGATAAGACTGGGGGATCTCAATTCACCCGTTTTGACGAGTTTCGCAGTGGAAAAGATACATCCACTGGGGCTATCCGTATTGTTGCCACCACTACATGCCAGACGGTCCATGGACGGGAGACGGTGCCAGACCATCCATTCCTTCCCCTACTTGCCATTCACACTTCGTACATATCGCGCTCCCCTCCCAACCTGCGGGCAATTTCTTAGCCTTCTTGTCTCTCTCGATCTTGCATCCTGTCGATAGCTGCCACAAGTTGTCTGCTGCTCCTGTTCTCGCCATCCCGGTCATTCTCTCCGAACCACTCACTGGCTGAGCCAGGCGCTACCACTGTAACCACAGGCGCTGTGCTGCCACTTACGACATCACGACACACACGTCCAACCTCCACGGGAACACAACACAACCAGCGAGGTTGGAGATCATCTCCTGCCCGCCACACCTACAAAAAACCGGCTTTCCGTCCGGTTTCGTCTCTCTTGCTCGTGTTGAGCCGTTGCCCAACTTCACCCATATCTACCAAGACGGGATACCACCCCAATGTCCAAGATGAATATCACCAAGAAGTTCGACCGCGCCTTCCAATGGACCGCCGAGAAGATGGGCGCCGAGGCCAAGACGGCCATGTCCGAAGATTTCAAGCAGCTCGAAACTGAAATGGCACTTCGCTTCGATGGTGAGTGGACCCCGCCATGAGTCCGCTTCGGGGTTCTAGCACTAACAACTTGTTCTCCCTTTATAGGCATGGACCGGCTCCAGAAGTCGATGAATCTGTACGTCAAGTGGCTCGGCCGCCGCGGCGAGAGTTCCGAGGACCGAGAGAAAAGTCTCCCAGTTAGCTACATGGGGCGCACCATGATTAGCCATGGCGAGGAGTTCCAACCCGACTCTGAGTTTGGCAACTGTCTGATAGCAATGGGTCGTGCCAACGAGCGGGTGTCGGGAATGCAAGAGACATTTGTTAACGAGGCCACGACTACGTGGCTCGAATCGCTCGAGAGATCGCTAGCCATGATGAAAGAGTATCAGGTATGTGCCCAGATCTCCGTGATGACAACATCTTTTCAAGCCAACGACTGACAATACCCCCAGGCTGCCCGCAAGAAGCTTGAGAACCGCCGACTAGCCTACGACGCAAGCATTACCAAGACGCAAAAGGCAAAGCGCGACGATTTCCGCTTGGAAGAAGAGCTGCGCAGTGCCAAGGCAAAATACGAGGAGTCTTCCGAGGACGTGGTGCGCCGCATGCAGGACATACGGGATGCCGAAGCCGACAGTGTTCGCGACATGACGCAGTTCCTCGACGCCGAGCTCGACTACCATGAGCGGTGCGCTGATGAGCTCCGCCGCGCGCGCAAGAACTGGCCCGCCGCCTCGTCTGGCGGGCTGAGCGGCTATGGCGGCGGCGGCACACTCGAAAGACGGCCGACCGGTAGGAGCCGATCAAATACGGCGCATAGCTTCACGGAGCGCCTGTCACGGACAAACAGCCACAATAACAACATTTACGAGGCTGAGGAGGAGGCCGAGTCCGAAGCCGCCCCACCCGTCCGAATGCCCATCCGCAGCAATAACTCTCGTGTTGGCCTCTCGGTGCAGCCGCAAAACCAGCAACAGGACATGCCCATTCGCCCGTCCCTTACGAAGACCAACAGCAACCTGAGTACTTTCCAAGGTGGCGCAAGTCTCGACCGCGAACGCGGCAGGGGTAGCATCTCGGGTGCCTCGACTTCGAACTCGAATTTTGCGGTCAATCAAAATATCCCCAACGTGGGCTCTCTGCGTGGGCAGCTACGCCCCGTCAGTCGCATTGTGACAACGAGAGACGATGTGTTTGCCGACCGCGATGATGATACTACTGACGGTAGCGGTAGCCCTGATTGGGGCAACCGTAGCGCGAGCCCGGCCACGAGTGTTAGCAGCCTAAGCCGCACGTCGAGCAATGTCGCGGTGAACGGCTACGGGACGGGCTTGGGGGTGCGCAAGGCGCCGCCCCCGCCCCCGCCGAGCCGATCAAAGAAGCCTCCGCCGCCGGTGCCCGCGAGGCGGGAGGTAGGATACTAGCGGTAGTCTTAGGGGCGATGGAAAGCTCGGTATGGTTCGGTAGCACACTTGGGGGGGGGGACTGGAAAAATTAGGGCTTGGGTCTCTTTGCGGCTATGGTTTCATTGTTTAAGCAAGCGTGACATCAGGGGATTGTGTTATGGATATCTGACACAGCTGAGATGAACGGCGTCTGGTATTGCTTTGAGTGGGCGGATGGTTATAATTCGGTGGACTGGATCCGCGTCCTGTTTCGGAAGTATAGAGAATGGGTGTAATCCTGATGAGATCCAACCAATGCATAGATTATTGGATGAAGATATGATTATCAATTGAATTGCTGTTTGTTTTCCTGTCGCAAAGTTAATGTGGAAGCAGCCAAGACAAAAAAAGCATGGAAGAAAAGAGAAAAGCGGCCATGCACGGATGAAATGGGAAGAAGCTCGGGCCACTACAGTTACCGAGGTAAGAACCCCCACCTAGGCACCTTGGATTCCTAGACCCTTGACCTTGTTGAAGCTTCCGAGGTTGCCTCCACAAAACGGACGTTCGACTCCAAAAGCTGTAGGTGCACACTCAACACCGCCTCTGCAACAAAGCAGGCCGCGTAACCAGGTGTTTGCAGCCTCACTCGAGATCGGCAAACCAGTATCTTCCGACTGAAATGCTCGCCATCTTGTTTAACCGCCTTCCACTGCGCTGATCACCTCTTAGCCCCATCGCCATCACGGCCCTCGACGCCCTCCCCCCCCTTCATCCCCCGCCATCTCAGCACAGCAGCCCGCTTCAAGACCCCCCTCTATATCCGCCCACTATGGCAGCCGAAGATTCCCGGTATCGCGAATCGTCACAGTTCCGGCAATGGTCCTTTTCGCCTGCGCAACTCGCCTCGATGCGCGACAAGGCCAACACGCTGGCGCGGACGAGCATAGCCGACCGTCTCTCTACGTCGCCCCCCAACAACGCTGGCACCAATCCCATGTCCGCCCCGACATCGAGTGCGAATACGCCCGATCCTGATGGCGGTACCCCCTCCCTGCCCGAGTTTCTCACCCCCGCCGAAGAGGCCCTGCTCGTGACATTCTACACATCCGAGCTGCTACGAGCTGGAGACCACGCCGAGATGGGGGATGAGATCAAAGCCACAGCAGCCACCTTTTTCCGGAGATTCTACGTTACCAACAGCATCATGACGTATCCTCCCCAGCAGATGCTGATTGTCGCCCTGTTCTTCGGCTGCAAGGCCGAAGGCGCATTTCCCCGGATAACCGAGTGAGTAGCCGCGCATGCGGTGGGAGGAGTAGGGCCATTGAAAACTAATCACAATGCTACAATAGCTTCGCACATACCTTCGGTAAAGAAGACCCGCAAGATATACTCGCTGGCGAGTTCCTCTTATGTCAGGGCATCCGCTTTTGCTTCGACGTTAAGCACCCATTCCGCGCCTTACGAGGCGCTATGATGGAGCTTCGGAAACTTGGCGACATAGATGTACGTGCCCTTGCAGTATCATGTACCTACCTAGCATCTAATATTCATTTTAGGCATCTCGTATCGACTCGGCCGAGCGCCGCGCCCGCGACATCCTGCGCTTCAGTCCCCTCGTCACGGATGCCTACTTCCACTATACCCCGAGCCAAACTATGTATGCCGCCCTATCGCACGCCGACCGCGGGCTCGTCGAGCGTCTGATTCAAGAAACCTTCCATTATGTCGCTCCGCCGACCAACAGCGGTCCAGACACACCCACAGCAAGTAGCGACACCTCAACCCTGGCGGCCTCCCGGCGGGACACGAATAAGGGTGATGATGGTAACAAGGCGGCAATTATTGGGGCATACATCCGTGATAAGGTTCTCGGGACGATCGAAGCGTGCCGCGACATGCTGGCCAAGGAGATGCCGGAGAGAAGAGAGCATTGGAGCAATGTTTGTCTAGCAACCTGTGCGCTTTGAACCCAGCATCCACCTACTGACAAGTCTGGCAGAAAACTGTGATCAAGGCTCAAATCGCTCCCCTGCGCAAGAAACTCAACAAGTGCCACGATCCGGATCGATGGGATCTCGTCAAGCTACAGAAGGTGCGCCGCGAGCAGGCGCTCAAAAAGAGCGACTCCGAGGACGGGGAGCCGGGTGACCGCGTCGCGTCATCCGAGGGCGATGCGTCACTGTTTGGGGGAGACTTGGCTACTGCGCAGCGCGACGCTAAGAGGAGAAAGGTTGGTGCAAAGGGGCTAGATGATCCGTTTGGGGGTGCTCTGTGATTGTCAAATCAAGTCGATGGCCGAATATGAGCAGGATGGGAAGGCACGAGAGCATGGACATGGCATAGATTTTGGGAATACATCAGGTAGCATTGCTTGGCTGGCGCTCTGGGGCTAAGACGACGTTGGTTTGAGGGTTTGGTCCATCAGGAGGGATAAGGGACTATTTGGCGCTTATACACAAAAGGGGGTCACTAACTCCAGCGACTGGGAGTTTGGTGTGGGCACGATGAATATTTCCTGATGTGTCTAAGCTCTCCAAAGCCGAGTCGTCGTAGTGAACGAAATAAAAGTGTTCGAGTTGGTAGGCAAAGGACTTTCCAGATGCTGACCGATACTCAATGTGCAGCTGTACTCTAGCCCTACTTACTATTTAGTGCGTGGCTTTAAGGCTCTGAATGGAGACGAATATCTCACCGGATCGCATTATCATTGAAGCACCAGATGGACTCGAGTAAAGAGCGCTCCAAGTAAACCGGCAGTTTCTGAAAAAAAGAATTTAAAAAAGAAAAGGTATTTCGGAAAGGCTCACAAAGCAATACCAGAGAGACATCCTATCTATTTTCGATGCTATCAAGGATTTCCTTGATAGCATCAAAACGGGTCTTTATTAGAGTAATATGCGCTAATAAAAAACAAGCCAGGCGACGCTTGTGAACCCATAAACCACTATTCGAATCCAAACAAACCCCATACCAAAACGCTATGTCGTCATCATCCATGGGGTTTTAGTCCAAGGGATATGTCTCGTCAAGATACGACAGAAAGGCAAAATCCGACTCCCACGATTCAAGTTTCTGTTGCCCAGAACCTTGGGAATAGACAGTTAGCCTTGAAACCTACCAAAAGACACATAGCATGACAGATTCAAGCATGCGGATTCGGTCAATCTGAACACCCCATACGTACTATTGAGCCATTCGAGAAATGTCATAGATTCCTGTACCTGGCCTGGCTCCTGTTCGTCGCCTGGAAATGACTTCGAGGGGTTTGGCAAGGACAGGTGAGCCTTTGCCTCACGCGAGATTTCGTTCTCATCCTACTTGAAATTATGACGCTTGAGTGCTTCCTCCAGTTCCCTCACAAGCCCCTCGTCGTTGCCTAGGCAACGTCTCCTCGCCGCACCAACTATGACAACAGCCTTCAGCGCAAAGTGTTTCCGGATGACGGGGCCCCAAATATGATCGTCCATGCTATCGACGACCGTGTTGCCGATGGGTACCGTGTTTGCCGGTTTCAATTGACCACCAAACGCGTTTTGCATCATGTTCAGGCCTGATACCCAGAACGGGGGGGGTTGCGGGAACTGAGCAGATTGTGGTGCGAAGTGGTAGAACGCCTGCGAGGGGTTTGTCGGGGCTCCAGATGGGGGAGCCCACGTGTGGGCTAGAGCACCTGTGAAACCTTGAGTGTTGATAAGCTCGACAAAATGTTGCTGCGGTAATTCGCTTCCGGAGTTGGTTGCTGGCGGCGCAACGTGCCCGGGGTGCAATTGTTGATTAGGAAGGTATAATGGGGGATTTGCTGGCGTCGAGAACAGTGTCTTGGAACCGGGTGTTGACGACAAGTCAGGCGGAGGAGTATCTAGCGCCACAGATGACTTGCCGATCCCAGCGGGTGCCAGCCGATCGCTAAGCCAGTGAACCATGGCATGTTTGACAGTGTTCGCCCAGACCCCTTTATTGTATGAAGTCGACTGAGCTTCATCAATCATGGTCTCGCGGCCGGGCTCGTTGTACCAGGGTTGGGAATTGAAAACCATGGCTGAAAATAAACTGGTTAGGGACCAACCAAACGGTAAATTTAAAAGACGTGGCGGCGATTCGCTGATTGAATAAAACGTACCTTGGATGGAAACCAGGATCTGGAGGATGGTAGATCGCTCCGGCTCCCAGCCTTGCCCACTCCACGTCCCCAAGAGAGAGAGGCATACTCCATGAGTCGTTAGCGGCCAGAACCTTAATACGCCCAGGGGTCACTCACCTTTGCCATTAATATAGAGATTCGGGTTAAAGGCAACCTTGCCACCGCCAGTGGTTCGAAATTGCATCTCGGGAGCCTTTTGCGGGAACTCGTTGGTGCAGAACAGGTCGAATTCGAAAAGGCCATGCTCGTATGGCGTATCGCTGGGCCCCACGATCAAGACTTTCATGATGTCGATCCGAGACGAGCCGTGGCGGACATAGATGCCCTCGGGTAGGTCCACGCGGAGTGATGCAATCTGGGTCACAAGCTTCTTCATCCGACCTTTAATCGGCTTCAAGTTATCCATCTCGCGCGCCTTGTTGGCAAAATAGAAGCTCTCAAAGATCGTCTCATCTGGAACGTCCAAGACGCAGTTTTCGCGATGCCACGCCTCCCCTTCTTCCTTCATCCTTCCCTTGGCGGCATTCTCGGCCTCATTCTTTACCCGCGAGCGGGTGTTGGCACTTGGTATTGGAGGGGGCGCTTGGATGGCTGCTGGGTGTAGTGTTGTGCTCGCAACAAGTGCACGATCCCTGTCCTGCTTTTCAGCGACAGCGATGATCCGATTTACCAGTTCGAACAAGAGGTGCTCTTCGGCCTTGAACTCATCTGCATGACCACTTGCAGTCTTTCTGAAGTAAAGGCAGTAGGCAGCCAGCCTCTGTAGCAGAGTATGGAGCGGCTGGGCCGTCTCCTCCTTCTTTGGTGGGTTAGATATGGAAAGGCCTGCAGAGCGACTAGCAACTTGTCCCGAAAGGGCGAAAGAGGCGAGTTGTTGGCTTGGGGGATACAAAACCTGGTCCAAGTAGACGAGCGGGGCGATGCTGCCGTGGCTACCCATAGCCTCCAGGAGGTCGAGAACGGCCGTGTATAGGTGAGAGCAACAGCTCATTTCTGTGAGAGAGTTTTGGCGCAGTATCTCGGATGCTTTGAGGAGCAAGGGGCTTCTGCTAAGCATTGTTGTGATGATTGGTTGCTGGGTGTGATCAAATGCTGTAGCATTGCTTCTTGAACTGCAGGGAAGGATGATAGCTAGAGCGGCAAAATAGCTCTCCATCTCCAGTTCATCGGCTTTCGTGCTAGCCTTCTGCTTATTCTGCCCAGGGAGCGGAAGCGCCGTGAGTGTGGGAAGCTTCGCTCCGTTGAATGGGTAGCCATCCGGGCCTCCATAGCCGGTCCCCCTCGAAAGCTGCGACGGTGGCCTGTACCTGCTCTTTGAGCCCTTGGGTGGCTTCTCCGCTACTGCCGTCTTCCCCGGAACCGACGGCTTTGTGTTGTCGAGCTGCTTGCCGGTCTGAGAAGTAGATGATGTATTCTCTGACTTTGATCTAAAACGCGTTCGAATCCTATCTCCCAGGCCAACTGTAGGGGCCTCCGTAATCGATTTTGGTGGGATGATGGGCCCACATGCGAGGGAAAAGGCTAGGAATAGGCGACCTCCATCACAGCACCACGCGATCCTGATACCTTGGCGGGGGAGCGGCGCGTGTGTCTCGCGGAAACTGCACAACTTGTGGTACTCGTTGCATCCAATTCCCGCACATGACCAGATCTTACAAGTGGCGCACAGTAGGTATGGGTGGAGACATCCTGCGAACGCGTCAGTCGTGCTTGTTTCGCGATTTTTTTTTTTTCAGATGGCGGGACTCACCACCGGCCTTGACCATTTCCTTGGTCCGATTTACGACGTTGTCCAAGTTTACCTGCATGGAGCTTTTGCACTTTGCGCACCGCAAGCGCATTAGGTGCTCGCGAAAGGCCGGCAAGTCCAAGCCAAGATCGAGCTCTTCGGGAGCCCCAAAGAAGCCGCTATCAATGGGATTCTCAAAGGAAGAGCGATCTGCATCATCGCGATTCCATTCATCTTGAATGGCCTTTGCAATCTTTTCGTCCTCGAGTAGCTGCAAGCGCTTGCTTTGGTGAGAGGAACTTCCACGACTCAGATCCATGGGGTCAGCGAATGCTCTTCCGGCAGAGAAGTCTGACGACTTATTTGAGGGCGGGCTACTAGGAGCCGTAGCCGTTAGATCAATAGGGTTGTCGAAACTCGAACCCGGCGACGCTGGAGTATTGAAGACTGGTCAGCTGATTCGATCTCCCGCGCGTGACGGGGTGGAAAATGGGAGGGGGAACTTTTACCGTCCACCTTGCTTGACGTTCCGCTTTGGCGGTCAACGCCTTCCCAACTAAAATCCGGCATTGCTGCAGGTTTGAACGGCGTTGGTGAGGATTTTCCGTCATGTGCGCCCGACACTTTCGAAATCAATGGGAGGGGTGGTGGGTTTTGGGAGCCCGAGATGAAGGACGAAACCTTCCCAAGCTCTGAAGCTTCAGCGGTCCAGTAGCCGCCCGAGGGCTGTCCCGGCAGGGTTCTTGGCTGCTTAGACTGCTGAGTGGCCTCGCTCTCGTCTGAAATGCGGCGTTTTGAAGGTTTCAGTTTGTCATTTAGCTTCTGGAAAGTGTCCTCGATCTTTGCTCGTAGAGGCGCCATGCCGAGGGGGCTCTTCCGGGGTGAGCGGGAATTCCTAACTACACCATATGTCAGTATTCTGGCAATGGTTTGCGGCAGATGGTGGATCTTTTGAAATTGCAGAACAGGCGGGAGGTCGATCTTGCCCGGAAAGACACAGCCAAGGTGCCATGCGGTCTATCTCCTGGGATAGCGCAACCTCTCACGTTACAAGACCACCGCCTAGGTAGTAATCTCCGCTTCCGTTAGGAGGCTACGGACCTTGCATCACCTCTCTCCCGGGGGCTCAAGACTTGCTTCCTCTGGCAGCTGTGAAATCGGAGTGTACGTCAACCAGGTCAACCAGGTCAGTCGTCTTTGTCTGCCGGCCAAGGGGATTTGGCGAAATGAGACACTATCTTCTGCGATGCAGCGCGTGCAGCGCGTGCAGTGCGTGCAGTGCGTGCAGAGTGTGCAGTGCGACGCAGTGCAGCTGGCTCTCGAATCGCCAACTGACCGATTGAATTTAGTGCTTGGTGAGTGCTTTCTTTCACATGAGGCTTTGCGAGTACGCAACGGCAGTGGCAACGGCAGCGGCAACAGTAAGCGGTAGGAGGAAAAGGGACGGGCGACCTATAAATTGCTCAAGACGAGAGTAGGCACAAGGTCCAGGCACCAGAGCGGGCAGGCAGACGCTGGGCCATGAGGTCGCCAGAACGAAACGAATAGCGCAAAATAGCTCCTAGAATGATTTTGGACAATGTCAGAATTGACGGACACCCCGGGTTCTGAAGAGGCCTAAGGTAGGTATACTCCAGGTGCAGCGGTGGATGTCGTGGCAGAGGGGGGCTCGGATGAAGACATGCGGTTGAATTTGGGCGACACGCGAGTTTGAGGCTCTAGGTCATGTCGAGGTAGGTCAGGTCAGGTAAGGTAAGGTCAGGTCACTGGGTGTCGCTTGGCCACTGGTCACTGGATCAGCTGCATCAGGTCGCTGCTCGACCCGGCACTGGCACTTGTATGGAATGGCAAAGGGGGGGGGGGGGGGCGCCTGGGCATGTATGGATGGGGAAGGGAGGACGGGAATGGGGGGAAATGGGGGGGAAGCCCGGGCTGGAGCTTGTGGCACCTGCCTCAGGTCCACAGTTGGGTAAGTAAGGCAGGCACCACAAAGAGTACGAAGTACTCCCGTCAGTGCAGTGTGTGTGTGTGTGCCTGCCTGCATGCCCAAAAAGTGTGAGGCGAGCAAGTGGCTTTGCTGCCTCTGTGGCCCCCCTCTGCAAGCTCTGCAGGCAACATGGCCGATGGAAGCTAATAAGCCTTGCATGTGGCTGTTTCACACTCGTGGCCAAGTTATTGTGTGGGCCACTTGACGCCTTGTTTTCGTTTGTTGCTGGCTCTTTTTTTTGGTCGCCGAATCAAAGCCCCAAACCGACTTGTCTATCTAACGGCTACTTGCGGCTTTTTCCGATTGAACTGAGCCATTAATAGTCTAGACTAAAGCTCCCTCTCTACTAGCGTGCTGATGATCTGCGACAAGAACTTGGTACCCCGAATTATGTGCACTACGCATTGCGGAATTGGCCATGATGTTTGATAGATCGCCTCATTATGATATTACCACAGGGGGGATTGCCCCGGCGCCAGCCTCGTATTGTGTGTCTTACGGAAGACAAGGATGCTATTTGACAGCTCGAAACGGGAAATATTCGAGTTCTTGCCAGTTTTGGAGATCGGGGCCGGACAAAGCATTCAGGAAGAAGTCTTTGGCATGCCGAAATTCCGTGAAATCACAATGAGCCCACCTTCTGGTGTCCGTGGGGCCTATTTTGCGATTTTCGTCCGTCACGGAGCACAACTCCAAATATGGGACTACATACCTAGTCAAGTGTTAGGGGGGCTGTGGCCAGGATCGCACCGGGGTGTGCTTGGTGCGTTCTGAGCCACGCAAGCCTTACCTTTCATCCCTAAGGCCAGCAGTCCGGTATCATTATGCTATTACTACTGCGGCGATCCGGAAGACTCGAGAAGTCTCTGCTTCATCAAAGCTGTTGATATTGATCGAGCTAGCAACAGCGAGCCAGGCAAATGACTCTCTTGTTGCATGCAGGTACCTTCACCACCCACCTTGACTTCCTAGTTCTCCGCTACCATTTGCTTACCCCACCGTAGCGCTCCCATCTTGGTTTGAATTCCCTTATAGTTACGTCACTCCTAGCTTTGCAACGGGCTGAAGTACACATTGAGTGGGATTCTATCCCACGGAACATAAGCGTTTAATCTTTCGATCCACTGCTGGCTATCGGGGGCGAGCGTCAGGCCAAAGTCGTATATGATGCGGGCAAGAATCAATCGCATCTAAACGTAGGCGAGGCTAGGTTATGTCGTCTTGGTCAGTAATATACCTATTGGCATAGTGCGTTTCTTGGAGTCTTAGCATGCTTACGCCCGATACAGTTTCTGGGTCCAAGAGTGAAGGGCTGTAGAGCATCTAGCGTATCCCAGCTTCACGTGCCTCATTCGTAGTGGCTGCTAAAAGCGCTCCGGCCTGAAAGCCCAGGGATCCTTCAACTTGGTCGAGCTGTGGTTGATACCCCATTACTGGATCTCGACGAATGTCTATAGCTGAGTAAGAAAGGCGTGTGCGAGGCAGGGACGGGGTCCGTAGATCGGGAAGGCATGGAAGGGACGGGGCTTACGCCGCCAGGAACGTATTGCCCTGGAATTTGGCTCCCCCCGCGCGGCACCTCTCACACCAATCCCGAAGCGACTGGAGGAAGCATACGCAAGGACTCGTTGAGAACCCCACGTAGATACGGAAGTTGGCCAGCCAAAGTCATGCCAATCTCGTCTGCGCTATTGAAGGCCGACCTTACTTCAGAAGCCAGCTTTGCTAGGGTATCTAGATGCTTTGTGAGAAGGTATGTCGCCCCTGAGAGCGTAGTCGATGTCGTTTCAGATCCGGCCAGGACAAGAATAAAGGCATTTCCTGGAAGCGACTCGGATGATAGGTTCTGGCGACGGTGGAATTATTACGAAATGACTGTGGCAATCGTGACATGAGGAATAATTCTCCAACTCATGAACCCACGGCCCGAGAATCTTGCGCAGCTCATCGAATAGATCAGCCCGCTCTTCCTTGATACCCAGTCGCCCCTGAATCATGTCGCCGGGCAAACTGTTCATCTTGGCCATCGGCGATGGCCGATAAGTCGGAGCAAGAGCTGTACGAGCTAGTGTAGGCCAACATAGCTAAGGCCACCATCATGGAACTGAACCTGACGGCGCTGTCTGATGCCAGTGATCCAGGGGTGGTAAGTCGAGTCCTCGAGACAACCAAAGTTGCTTCCAAAGATGAGGTCACCGGTATTATCAAGTGTGGTATAGTTATACTAGGCCACGGCGTTGAGCACCTTTCTGCCGCCGTCGGGGTCGTACAGGTCATGCAACTTTTGCATCAGGAGGTTGACGCTCTTGGCCATGATGGGCTCCTGCTGGCGCAGGGACGTCTCCGAAAAGCCGTGTGTGAGGGCGCGCTAGGAATTCTTGTGCTCGTCAAACATGCGATGAAAAGGCGTTTTCTTGTCCATCTCTGCAGTTTTGGCCAATGTCTTTCCATGCACGGGAATCACAAAAAGAGAGATGCTTTGGGCGAGATTCGGACCACGGGTCCATATTGCTAGTGGAGTTTCTGTGTGGCAAATGTCTGCTTGCCCAGTAGTAGACAAAGGAGAAAAACGAAGCACGGGGTTGAAATGGCCCTGGGACGCTGCGAAGGGGATGGAAGAAGAGATTGTACGTGACACTAGCGATTGGCCAGACGACCATCTATATTCTTGTAAGACTTGGATTGGGGGCTAGAAGATGGCAATATCAAACTCGTACCAAGGCAACCACAATGCTTAATAACAACTGGTTGGATGTCTTGAAGGCATGGTCTTTGCCGAAGAAGCCTTCCAGGAGGCTGTCGAGAAGGGGCGGCATGTTGGAGCTGGAATTGCCAAATCTTGTTGAGTCTTTCCAAGAAAGGCACAAGAGAAGCTGATACCCTAAGGTATACATACGCTCATCGCGCCAAGACGGGCCATGCCAATGGCCCGTGTTGAGTCTCGGGCGAATCAACAATGCGACTGAACCGAATGAGATGGGCCTCAGAGCGGAGTCCTTGTTTCAACATCGACGGCATTGGTGGCAGCGCTGGTAAGTTGCTTCGCATTTAAGGTGGGGGCTGGGAAAAGTCAAATCCAGGAAAGAGCGACCGCCCGGTCCGTATCCATTCATTCCCAAGCCCCGCTGCCAAGGCACCCGATGCCCGGCCTTCTTGATAGCAAACTGATACTTGACAGTTACTCAGAGGGGGCGGAGTTAGGGTTATAAGGTATCAAGCAACTCTTAGAGAGAGCTTTTATACTCTACACAGTGGAGCATCGCAGTGGTGACTAGTACTCACTACCACTACCAACCATGTCACTCTCTTATAAGTATTATAGGGACTAAAATATTCTGTTGCTAGATTAAGACCTTGTAATGTTCTTCTGAAGCCGGAAAGTTACGAAATATAAAAGTTATAAGAAAGAGCTTTATTTTCTAGTTTTGATAGGTTACTCAAAACTAAAGGCTGCTAATGTACCTATTATTAATATAAGTATTCACACTTAATTTCTTTTAATAACTAAAATACGAAAGACTTTAGCTAAGTCTTAAATTTAGGCTTACTTATATCCTTTTCCCCAGTATAGAATTACGCATTATAATTAAGTAAGTAGTTAGAGTATACTAAGGAGACACCTCTCACCTTGAGAAAAGTAGTCATTATCTCTTAACCTTTTCGTCAGCAGACCATCTAGTAATGGGTGTCGCTCTCGGCCAATGGCTACTCTATAACGTAGAGGGAAGGAGCAAGCGCATGCCTACCTAGGTAAGGCACCTATTACCCAGGCGGTTACCAGTGGCAAAAATTCATCGGCAGCTGCAGGAGCCAGGCAGCATCCATGCGATGTGGTCTGATTCTGAACATGCCAGAAGGGCAGCGATCTCCACCCATGGATCTTTAACACCACTGCATGAGCAATGCCTTGAACTGAGGCATCAATTTCTTGTCATCCACTGCGTAGACACACCAGGCCGGGGCAGGCAGTAATATTATTTTCCTTTGCAGCAGCATATTTCGTTATTCCGTTCATTATCGTTTTCGACGGGCCACTTCGAGATGAAGCTGACACTCACCGCTGGCTTCGCTTTTCTTGTCGGGGCTACCCATTGCAAACCATCTCTCCCCCTAGTTATCGAAACAAGGAGCGCACTACGCTCTCGTCTCGCCAATATCCACATCGAGCGTCTGATACCGGTCAATGAGCTAGTAGATTTTACCTATGGCCCTTGCGATTCGACCTCCACGGTCGAAGCCCATCACACCGTCGGCCAGATCACAGCCCCCACACACGACAGAGTGGTTTGGGTCATCCCGGACACTTCCTCTTCTCGAGGCTGCATCTCGGCATGGAGCAACGCTACAGGAATCCTACTCGGCCGCAGTAAAGCGCAGCACTTTGGTTTCAAGACCCCGGATCAACGACAAAATCCTGACTCGGTTCGGAGACGGAACAATCTGCACGCCATCCGCATGGGTAATACTACCGGGATTGATGTTTGGGGTGCCTGGTTTGATGGCGTTGAACTGCTCAAGAATACCGAGGTTGGGCCCATCGAAGCTGCCGCCGCTAAACGCAAAAACATCGCCATTATCGGCGCTGGCATGGCCGGGCTCATGACATATCTCTGTCTAGTGCAGCAAGGGATGACGAATGTCAGTATCCTTGAGGCTGGAGATCGCCTGGGCGGCCGCGTGCGCACAGTGTACCTGAGTGGTGGACCCTTTGACTACAGCTATCAAGAGATGGGACCTATGCGGCTACCGACAACCCTCACTGTCGACGGCCAGATCTACAACATGTCAGACCACCAGCTCGTGTTTGAGCTTGCCGACGAGATGAATAGGCTCAACAACCACAACAGCAGCCTCAGCGTGGACTTTATTCCATGGTATGAAGCGAGCGACAACAGACCACATCCTGGGGGCCAATCGGGCATGGAAAAGCTTTTTGACAAGGTGAACAAGGCGCTTCCATGCAAGGACTTTTGTGTCGAGATGGCAAGGAATATGTTCAAGGCCCACCAGGAATGGCTTGGTAGGTTCCTTGGTTCTGCAGATTCAGTGGTCCGTCTGACATGGCTATGTAGACAATGGCTTGAGAGATTTGCCCAAGGAGCCATGGAGGTACGTTTGCCACCTGCGCTTCGATCCTCCTTCTTTACGAGACATCTCTCAGGGGCTAACAAGGGCACTGGTCCAGCGAGTTTGCATACACGGTCGGCTACGTGACAGCCAACTTCAAGCCCGGCGGCCAGGAATTCCAGTCTATGGGAGGGGGTGCTTCCTCCTTCTGGGACAAGGTTCGTGCAGCGCACCGCTCAACGCCTCCGTGTTTAGTAGTTCAGCTGAGCTTGAGCTGAACTGGCGAATAGCTCTGCGAGACCGTGTACCTGAATGCGACAACCTGGAAAACCATCGACGGCGGTAAGCACCTTACTCCGTTCGTCCACATATCTACCTTTAATATCCTAACGTGTGAATCCTATAGGAATGGACCGCCTCCCGCTCTCCTTCTCCGCCTTTGTTGAAAATGCCACGACCATGCACCGTCGCGTCGAAGGGGTTTGGTACTCTCCGGGCTCGGATACAGTTACCCTACAGTCCAACAGTCATGACGTAGACACACCCACCAACTCGACGCATGATTACGCTGTTCTCGCCGTGCCATTCTCCGTGATGAAAACGTGGCAAATCCCCGGGCTGGGCGCCACAATGCAGGATGCCATTGCTAACCTCCCCTACACATCAGCCTGCAAAGTCGCACTCGAGTTCAAGACACGCTTCTGGGAGCACTTCCCTAAGCCGATCTACGGATCCTGCTGGACAGCTAGCCCCGAGTTCCCCGGCATAGGTACCATGTGCTACCCATCGTACAACATCAATGGTACTGGTCCTGCTGCGCTGCTCGCGTCCTACATATCGGACCCAGCCTGGGGTGCGCATTGGGCCGCGACAAGCGAGAGCGAGCACGTCCAGTATGTCCTCGATGCTATGGTAGGGATCCACGGAGAGATTGCTAGACAGCAGTATACGGGAAAGCACAGTCGAATGTGCTGGGCGCTCGATCCACTCGAGGGCGCGAGCTGGGCGGATCCGACGGTCGAGCAGCATCAGGTGTACTTGCCTGAGTATTTCAAGACACATAACAACGTAGGTCTTGTACGGCGACTGTTGGGTGACAACTGCTGCTGACACAAGCGGGGAGATGATCTTTGTTGGCGAGCATACCAGTTACACGCACGCGTGGATTGCATCGGCCCTTGAGTCGGGCATACGTGGTAGTGTTCAGCTCCTGCTGGGTGAGTTATTCATATCGCGACGTTCCAGCCAACGAGATCGGTGTGGTTTCTGACGATCGTTCAGAGCTTGGACTTGTTGATGAGGCGAAGGCAACGGTGGAGAAGTGGATGGCTCGGTGGATTCAAGTAGTGAGTATTGGTTGAGTGACATGAAGAATGTGTCGAAAACTAACATCCCCTCGAAGTAACCTTTGGCGCCCCCCCCCCCCCCCCCCCCCCCCCTCCCCCCCCGCCCCCCTCTGCACAGCCCGCGTTTGAAACGAAGTGCCCAACTCGCATCGTACACAGCGAAGAGGATTGCAGAGATACGTCGGTCGAGCCGGGCCTGTGTAACGAACATAAAACATGAGAATATCTTTATCGTGTCAGTATTAGCAGCAATAGGATGCCCAGTCGGTAATGATATGGTGTCACTGTTATTGATGGCAGACGGCGTGTCCGGACCACCATCTTGTCGGGGACCATAAATGGACGCGAATAAAAGGAGGAAAGTGCAGAGCAAAATCAGCCGTGTGTGCCAAAACCGTTCTTTTGTGCCTCTACCCCCAAATGACGCGATCCGGCTTTTGGAGATATGGGGAATGCCCCAAGGGAAAACGAAACTAGAACGGGGCACCGTCTGTTGTTTCCCTTTCCCAGACCCCCACGCACTAGTAGGGAAAGGGGGATATTGGAGACATGCAGAAGCAGGAAAATGCTACCAAGTAGGCGCCCTTTCTCCGTTGGTCTGCGTGCGTCTAGCCTGCTCGGGAGGTGGGCTGCTCAGGCTTTTCAGCCCCAGACGAGATTAAGTTGGCCGACTTGAACTCGACCCAGACAGCGGAGGAAGACAGGTGTTGGCCGGCGCGGTGCCGAGTTCCGGATACCCAAGTATCCCGCGCCTAGACTTTCCAAGCTGCAGGTTCTTTCATCGTCGAGTTGACATGCTTGACGTTCTATTGGCTTTGGGGGTAGAATCTAATGATCTGAGCCTTCTGATGGAATGCCTCTCTTGCATATGCCCAGACTTTAACTCCGGAGAAGGACGCCGACGCCCACGTTAGTCCGTGTGTGCATACATTGGACAAGTAAGTACACACATGCACACACACAATGGAAGCGGAAGGCACAGAAGGGCAATAGAAACCGGGCTTGCATGATAGGTCGGTTCAAACCGCGATGGCATGGATGGCGGGTGTCTGCAACTACGGAGATGCCGTCACCTCGGGACGCGGGCAAGAAATACTGCATGCTGCGTACTGCGTACTGTGTATGCATGTTTTGACGTGTCTTTCCTTTCCTTTCCTTTGAGTGCAACCCCTGTTGCGATCTGAGGTGTCAGGTCAGCTAGGCTGACATGGCTGCGGCGCTAGAAGGTTTGGAAGGATGCATGGAAGCGCGGGTGGAAGAAGCCCCAAAGCAGAATCGACGCTCTGGGGGTGGGGAGGCATGGAGTTGTCTGTTTGCATCGGTGTGGATAAGGATTGAGCGGCATCCGACTGGAGGCGGGGAGCATCCAGCTGTGCTAGCTGACGTGGGATTCTCTGGCCGCTGCTCTTTTGCAGTGCAGCGTCGAGGAACGCAACGGGTGAGACGGGAGTTCGCCATCCTTCGTTCGCCTGTCCCTGGGTTGCGTCGAGAGAAGGGGTGAGAATTAAGGGCCGGGTTGTGGTGTTCTCGCCCACGCAGTAAATCCGCCAGCTGCGAGCAGGTAGCCAGCCAGGTAGAGACACTGGCTGAGGAGGGCGCTGAGACGAAATAGAAGGCCTTGAGTACTGGGCCTGACCTCAAGGTCTGCCTCTGAGTCTATGACACCCCCTCCAATACTCTTACTGTTTCGATCCTAGCGAGGGGCTGCATGTATTGATGCAACGTACACCACCTAGTCCGAAGTCGGGGGACAGAATGGTTTGGGGTTTGATCGATTTTCCATCATGCTACGGTGCGCAGGAGAGACAGGCTTGCAGAAGACCGGTGTCCACAAGGGCAGCAAGAAGGAGTGACAAGAACCAACCCCCCCCCCCCCAAAAAAAAAAAAAAAAAACTAAAAAAAAAAACTTACGTGTCTTTCGATATGGTCTCATCTTGTTTTGCCTCCCTCTGTGTTTACAGGGGGCGCAGGGCAGTTTAGAGAGCTCCGCAAAAGATGTGGAAGAGGGGGGGGGAATAAGCATTGGCCAAGGCCTCCGCCAAGGCGGTCCAATGCGAGTGAGGAGGAGCGCGCCAGGGTCGGCCAAGGAATGCTTGCTACATTAGGAACTTTTCTAGAAGGTGGGCTTGGTGGGCTGTTTGGGGCGCACGATAAGGCAGGCAGCTGACAAAAGGAAAGGGCGAAAGGCGATGAGAGTTAGATCGTAATGGCTTGGGGTAATGGTGGAAGCTCTAGCCAATCCACGACCGTCATTGCTCCCGTTTCAACACCCCTTCCCCTCTTCGACGCTTGAAGCTTTATCGGGGCCCCGCGTGTGGCTCCGATAAGGAGCAACTGTTGTGGTCTATTGCTCGTTGGTTGCGTTGAATATAGATCTGATGCGGAATCAGGGGCGAAGAAAACAAAAAGAATCTTTACGCATTCAGCAAAGACTATTGATGGTCTCTTTCACCTTAATTCTGGTTGTTTGAAATCGCTAAAGCCAACCTGCTTTTAGCCCGGGTGGCATGGCAAGCAAACGTCCAAAGTCCACAGCAATTCCCAAGACAATAGCTCGGGTGATTTATTGTCGAAGCGCCAAGCCCAATGCCAAGCGCGGCCCCACAGCGCCCAGAGATAAGAAGCGTTGACTGCCAATGACAGAAAGCCATTTGAGGAGTGGATGAACCATGATCTGTTCCTGCCGTTTGGCTCGCGTCTCGCTAACTCGTCGTTGATTGGACGTCTACACACCCTGCCCAAGACGGTTTGGTTTGGCGAAACCGTGAATTTGCGAATTTCGCAAGACGCGACGGACCACGCAATGTCAGTGGCCAGAGCGCCATGGGGTCGGGCTGAGGCCTCACTTCCCCAGGAGGCGCTATGTGCTGCGCTAGCGAAAAGCAACCAGAAGGGAACCAAGGTGCGGTGGAGTCTGATAAGGACGACGACAAGCCGACAAGATGGAATCTCGTAATGCGGGCCGCCGCCAACCGTATTCTTTGGCCCGTGAGATGCCTTGACGCTTCTGTTTCTTCCGCTGCCCGAGGTTAACGTCCTCATTGGTATCCGACAGCAAGGCAGTCAGATTATGCTCCTCCCTGCGACTGGGCGGTCTCTAATCTCTGGAGACCCTATTCTTTGCAACTACACTAGGTTGTGCGGTGCAGCACCTAGAGCTTCAGTAGTCTACTCAATAGTGAGAACCTCTTTCGCGGTCGGCAGCGCTCAGTTCTCGGTTCGCTCGATTGGACAGTTGGGTGATCGGCTTCGGGAGCTAACGCGCTTGCACAAGCTGGGCGCTCAAACGACATCGGAGGGCGTATTGGTGGCGCTGCTAGTATGCGATCCCCCAACCCACGTCATACGTCAAATTCAACCTGGCCATGTCTTGCTCGCGCAATAGATGTCGACATTTCCCAGGCCCTGCTGAGGATGCAAAAACATTTTCGATCTCGGAAGCGAATCTTGAGAACAGGAGGCGTCCAGCCTTGTGAGAGGTTCTTACCGTCAGCTCCAGGTGTAATGTTAACGCCCCTTTCAAAGCGCCCCCTTCCCCCCCCCAGCCATGGCGCAAACTCATCGTCTCTGGTGGCGTTTGACTTTGATGGTTGAGATGCATGTGCTCCTTTCCTATTTTGGATCACACTCAAGCTGGGTAACTTGCGAGGCGGCGAACCAGACAAAGGCAATGAGCTGTTCCCCTGCATCCATCTGCATCCTTGACGCCTGCCGTTTGGGAAGCAGAGCAAACGGTACCGCCTTAGGGTAGTAACATGCAACGAAACGCATTTTGCGACTGGACCTTGCTAAACGCCAAGCAGGAACGGTATTTGCTAGGGGATTTTTCCTTTGCAAATATTAATTTATTATTATATTGACCAGGGCAAGCCCCAGGAAAGTCACAGCTGCACGTTACCCTGCAGCGGCAGGAAGCCCTGCAGGCGGGATGGGGGGATGGGGTGTGAAAGCTTGGAGCTTGGGCCTGGGGTCGGGTCGTTTTGGTCCCTAGGTAGTAGTGTAGGTAGGCTGGGGTTAGGGAAAGGTATGGCCAGCTGGAGAAGGAAAGAGAGATGCAGCGCTGCACAGACCTGATCAGATGGACGGAACAGATGCCGATGCCACAGCGAGTGCGGCGGAAACAAATCCTTCCCTCCACACCAAAGCAAAAATGAATGATCCTTTCGGCTTTCTTATTTTCTCGAGGGGGAGTCCGCCTGGGGAGCGAGCAGTGCGAAGAGAGACGATTGGTTCCTTGGCTAATCTCTCGAGCTGCATGACTGCCGGCCAGAGTGTCCCCTTTCGGGATCTTTGGATTTCCCGTTTCATCTGCGACAGCCTGGACATGCCAGTTCTGGCGCGAGGCCAGCGGTCGGTGCAACCACTGCGTTTGGGTTTGCGCAGGTATCCATCTCAGGTCCGTAGCGGTGGAGCTCGAGGCGCCGTGTCCTGGGTCTGGTGAAGAGCCCAGCCGTCGGGGCCCAGCCGATCTCCCGCGGGAGAGGGCTAGGACACGTACCGCAGTCTGCCCGCTCTGGCCGTCGCCATCTCGTGATGCTCCTCCCCTCATTGTCCCCACTCTAGCGCGCTGAGGCGACTCGATCCAGGACATCGGAATGCCAAGGCTAGCAGTGCTGGGGGTTGCTGGGCAAACTGGGGTCTGTTTGGAGGATTCTTGGAGGTGCTTGAAGGCCCGCGTTTGACCCCCCACCGTTTCCCTGGCCGCCCAGGAATTCCTTATCTTTGAGAGTGGGCCAATCAGCGGCCCCGGCTCAAGGCAGACAAGCGAAGGCTGCCCGGAACGGAATGGAGGCGCCTTGGTCGCCGACAATAACGACTCTGTCTTATCGGTATTACGCTGGGTCCTGCGACACTAAGCGGCACAGGCTTGCCTCAGGCTGGACTGAGCTTGGCATGGCCCAAGCTGTGCGGGCAGGGTTGCAGCTGTGCGAGACTGCCCTGGCCAGGCAGGTGAAGCTGGCGCTGGCCACGACGTTGAGACCTGCCGGGGGTTTCGGTTTCTTTGTGGTTATTTACCCTACTGCTCCCCCGTCCGCCGCGTCTCAAAACTTTCTTTTCCGTGCAACCTTGGGTTCAGTCCTTTCCTTGTGCCTTCGTTCAAGGCCTTCCCTAAGACCCCTAGAATCGATCGTCGACTCGACTCGTCGCGAACAGCCCCTCACCATGTCGGCAGGAGTTTCGGAGGTGTACAATGGCACCGCTGGTGTCGCCGACGCCGGAGGCGACTCGCTCACCGAGGACCTCAACATCTACTACTCGGTATGCTGCGCCCGTCCATTGCTGAGCGCGAGACACCCGCACAGCGGGAGGGGGGGGGGGGGCCGAGCCACAGGCAGAAGCGCTAACACTTACACCCCGCAGAATGGCGACTTTGCCTGGATCATGACCTCGTCGGCCCTCGTGCTGCTCATGGTTCCCGGTGTCGGCTTCTTCTACAGCGGTCTTGCACGCCGCAAGTCGGCGCTCTCGCTGATCTACCTGTCGCTGGCATCGATATCCGTGGTGGGGTTCCAGTGGTTCTTCTGGGGCTACTCTCTCACCTTCTCCCACACCGGGAGCGCCTACATTGGAGACCTCAGCAACTTCGGCCTCAAGGATGTGCTCGGCCAGCCCAGCGTTGGCGGCACCAAGGTCCCCGACATTCTCTTCTGCCTATACCAGGGCATGTTCGCTGCCATTACGTATGCTGCCCTACTTCCTGACCAGCCCAGGTGCGCGCGCTGACACTTGATTCACAACAGCCCCGCTCTCGCCATTGGTGCTGCTGCTGATCGCGGCCGCATGCTCCCTGCCATCGTCTTCATCTTTATCTGGACTACCATTGTGTATGACCCGATCGCCTACTGGACCTGGAACGCCAATGGCTGGTCTTTCAAAATGGGTGGCCTCGACTTCGCCGGCGGCACTCCCGTGCACATTAGCTCAGGCGCTGCTGCCCTCGCATACGCCCTGATGCTCGGAAAGCGGACCGGCTACAGCAAGGTCCATGGCCTCCCCTACCGTCCCCACAACGTCACCCACGTCGTTCTCGGAACTGTCTTCCTCTGGGTCGGCTGGTTCGGTTTCAACGGTGGCAGCGCCCTTGCCGCCAACTTGCGCGCTGTCATGGCTTGCGTTGTCACCCACATTGCCGCCTGTACTGGTGGCTTCACCTGGATGCTGCTCGATTACCGCCTGGAGAAGAAGTGGAGCACTGTTGGCTTCTGCTCCGGCGTTATTGCCGGCCTTGTTGCCATCACCCCCGCTGCTGGCTACGTTCCCCCTTGGTCGGCTGTCATCTTCGGTATCGTTGGTGGCATTGTTTGCAATTTTGCCACCAAGCTCAAGTTCCTCCTTGGCATTGATGAGGCCCTCGATGTATTCGCTGAGCACGCCATTGGCGGTGTCGCTGGCAACCTCATGACTGGTCTCTTCGCTGCGTATGTCCCCCACCCCTTCGGCCCATGATCTCGAGGCGCACAGCTGACCTGGTTGAATAGCGACTACATTGCTCATCTCGATGGCGCCACCGTAATCCCCGGTGGCTGGGTCAACCACAACTACGTGCAGCTTGGCTACCAGCTGGCCGACAGCGTCGCCGGTTTCTCTTACTCGTTTGGCGTAACCTGCGTCATCCTCTTCCTGCTCAACCTCATCCCTGGTCTCTCGCTCCGCGTTAGCGCCGACGAGGAGGAGCTTGGTCTCGATGATGGCCAGCTCGGCGAATTCGCCTACGACTACGTGGAGCTTACCCGCCAGCTCAGCCACGCCATTCCCACGTCGACCGCCCCAGGCAGCTCCCACAGCCTGAAGGGCGAGAGCGGAGAGAAGCATGTCTAAACGCCGCGGCAAAACATGGGTACCCGCGACACTGTCTTTTTCCTGCGCTTGTCGGTTACGGAGGTGTATTTTTGCAATTGTGAAACCAAGGATACCACTCGGCTGATTTCGGTCGCTCGAGAATTATACATAATTGAATACTTTTTTTGCCCATCACACAGCCCGCGTGATTTCGGGTCCTGCCCGCCTTGTCTTCTTGCCTCAACTGGAATATTTAGTTGGACTAGCTGTGTAATTGAGCCCCTTTTTCTCTTCACATGTTTTGGTTGTTTGATATTGCTTTCCTTGGCCGTGCAAACGGCTAACCGACAGCCACGCTGAAAGAGGGAAGGTATACGAAGCGGAATCTGGAACAGGGGACAAGCTGAAGCTCAACCTCCCCTAGCAGACGACGAGGTTTGCTTGTGTTTGGTCATCTATTTTTGTTTCGGTTCCTGTTGTGTTCCAGCACCCCTAACTTTGCATCCACGACCCCTTCCTTATTGGCACTCTGGCGTTGCACAAACGTCACACTTGGTCCATTTGCACAGCTCTCACGCGCCGCTCCTGCGTCAGTGCTGAATTCCCTCCGGCGCCTCCTCCTCAAAATAGCTGCCATCGTGCAGTGTTTGTCAGCTGCCACGTAAATGCAAGCCCCTCGCTGCTGACGTTGACAGCCGTAGCTACAAACGGGTGCGAAAGAAAGGTACGCGCCAGCTACTTCATGGCCGTTCAGCCTACTGCTGCGACAGTTGGAGGGAGCAACTTGCGACGCACCCACTTTGACACGTTGGAGGACCGGGGCTCACACGAGACTCGGATCTTGATAACGCCGTCTTGGGAGCATGTTTGTGTACCTGTCGGTCGCACTCGTCTGTAGGGCAAAATGGTGATGTGGTGTAATATAGGATGAGGAAACCATCAATGATCTCATAGGTATTACCGTATTTGGAGCTGACATACCGCCTCCGTTATTACGGCACCGTTATTATTATCAGATGCCTTTGGCTGACACAAAATACCTACCGTCTTCGCCGAATTATCCCCACTGCTCAAAGTACTTTAAGGCTCATCTTTAGACCCTCGACGTCGGTGGTCCTTCCAACTCCCTTGTATCCCCCCTCCCCTCGCCACAGAGCACTACAGGGCGGCGGCAGTGCGCACCCCGTAGCAAGGCTAAGCATGATAATGTGGGCTCAGTATCATGATGGCTGTGGCTCCTCGGTTACAAGATTGACTACACGTAGTACCATTCCCGCCTTGATCCACAACTTGAGAGCTTCGGAATGCCTTCATCTCCACTTACGTAGGCGCCCCTGACATGGTAAATCCACTGCAATGGCTACACACCCGCACTTGATTCCTCAATAAGCTCCCGCTGTCACCCCGCTGTCATCGGAAAAGGGATTATAGTATAGTGGTCAGTATACTTCATTGTGGTTATTTGATTTGCAGCCCTGAAATGACGCAGGTTCGATTCCTACCAGGGTTTGCCTCTTAGGAGGTGTTTTGCTGTTCAAGTTCCGCCTCTTCGTCTCAAAGTCGACTCGGTTTTGTGGGCTGGGTGCATCTCGATTAGCCCTTGCATTGATCGTGTAACTGGTTGCCAAGACGAATGACGCAAGTCGACGGTGCTCATTTGTTGAGTTATTGGAGCAATCGAAGTCGTATTGGCAAAACAGGATTTTGCAGGGAATATGCGGCGAGTTGGTGACAAAAGATGCTTGTTTGACAGCTTCGTGACACTGTACACGTCATTGCTCCCGGAAAGTATTTGAGCTGAATTAGCTGAGTAAAGTTCTTGGATTTTCGTCGCGCTCAAAGTAGATCTCTGCTCGTTTGCCCCAAAGCAACTTGAATATACCCGACCAACTTATTTTTCAACATGTCAGCTTCCACAGGCCTTCCAATGGACTCGGCCGGTGCCAAATCAGCCATGTCCAACGACATGAAGGAGATCAATGAAGGAAAGGAGGAAATCACGAACGTGATCAGGGGCCACAAGGCCAACCTCTCTAACCCGAGTATGTACTCCGCCCCGAGCTTGTGCCCCCTTTTCCGCCATGCCAACTCAACGGACGTGAATCCAGACACGAGCGAGCAGTCAAAGAAGCACAGCAAAGGCGTTATCGAGGATCTCGGTGGCAGCGATACCCAGGATGCGGCACGGAATAAACCCATCAGCAAGGATGCCGCTCGGGAGCTGTACGGCACTCGGGCTGCTGCTGGCTGAGGGGCGGCACCGACCCGTAGACTTGGGGGCAAGAGGAGTGAGAGTGGCTATTTGCCGAGGTACTACATCTATTTCAAGGTAGCGTTTATGAATAGAGCTATTCGTCCCGGAACCACTGGTTGAACCAGCCAACGGCAGCATTCTTGCCGCGCACCATGGCCTCCCGCTCGCCCTTCTTCCGGGGATCGCCTCTCACAAAGCAGGCATGCACCGCACGCGGGAAGTGCTGATAGTCGAAGGCATTGCCGCTCTTCTGCAAGCTCGTAAACGTGTAGGCCTTGAGCTCGGCCGTGTAGGCGGCGTCAATCTCAGGGGCCAGCATCTGCACCGGCACTGCGACCTCGTCGATGTCCTTCTCGGTGAGAAAAGTGGGATGGCCGGCCACAACACAGTCGACGAGCCCCTTTCCGCCACAAGCGCCGGCGTTGTCCTTGGACCCGAGGCGGAAGACGGCCCAGCCGCCGTAGCAGAAGCCGATGGCGCCGACCTTGGCGTACTTGTCGCGCAGGGCCTTGGCGTAGGCAAAGATCTCGGGCTCGCGAATCTCGCGCGTGTGGGGCGCGATGAACTTGGGGGCGTTGACCTCCTCCCAGCGCTCGTTGATGACGGGCTCCCACTCGATGACATCACCGCCGAAGAAGTCGGGCACATAGACGGTCGCATTGGCCTCGCGGGCGTAGTGGTCGGCCAGCAGCCGCGTGTTGGGGAAGGTCCAGCCGAACAGGTCGTGGATGAGGAAGATGGCCCGCGACGGGTTGTAGCCAGTCACGTAGGCCGGGTTACCGACGCCCGGCAGTGTCAGCACGGTGCCGGTCGGGGTGCCGTCCCATTCGAAACCCTTGAGGCAGCAGTCTAGAATCTGGCGGGTGTTGGGGTCAGACATGGTCGGCTACAGCAAATATGTCAACTTGTGGCTTCTTTTATTGGCGCAATGGGGGATAGTTGGAGGATGAGGAGCGAGATGAGACGAGAAGCCGCGGGCGTTCACTGGCCACTATATACTCCGAGGAGAGGTCTGTCGTGCGGGGGGGGGGGGGGGGGGGGGTTGTTGAGAGATGTTGCCGTGCTGGGTGTTTCCCCGGCCCAAGAACACCGAGGCGGGGCGCGAGGGTCCGCCGGATGCCGGTCATGTTTGATGCTCAGCAGGCGAGTGGAAATACATCTTTTTTTTTTTTCTTTCTTCTTTTCTCAGTCATTTTGGTAATATCTGGCTCTATTTCTAATACCTTTTTGCTGTGCCGGCGGACGAGACGGAGGAGCTCCGCCGGGACGGTGGTCGCTGCCAGCTTCGGTCTTCGGCTCGTCGCCAGTCGCGAAAGGATTTGCCTTTGGCGTGCTCTTGGCATGCCGTTGGCTGCACCTTCCTCGAGTAAAATCGACATGGAACCAATGGGATGCAAAGATGTGCATCCAATCAAGACACGAATTCTCGCATTGGATCGGCATTAAAGGATAGGTGCAAAGAAACATACAACACACAGGGATTTCGCCAGTCGTCATGACCCAATTACTAGTTTGGCCCTCACTGGCTTATCTATGGGAGAGCGGACGGGATCCAGAGTATTCCAATGAGTCCTTCTCTTATGTGCAAAGTATGCCGGATAAGGAAGCTCGGGGGTCCAGAAAACTGGATACAAAGGCTGCAAAATGGGATACAACTAAAACCGAAAAGACCGGCCCCCCCTTACTGACCGAGACCAAATCTTGGTCTTTTTATTTTATTTTACAAAGTTATATAACCTGTTAACGGTTAAGGTTAAACTAAGAACTTTATTAAGTGACGGAGGAGGCTAAAACGGTAACCCGTTATAGAGGGAGTGCAGACGCAACGTGGAATGCGGTGAGCTTTCGCACTGTGTGCCTCTTGACTAGTGATGGTGAGATGATACGCTGGAAGGTGCAGATTGCCCATTCGTCTTGGGTGACTTCTTTCCATGACTTAACAGGCCCGGCTCGGGCTTACTAAAATCACCATGCCGCTTGAAGAAACCACTCGACAGATCGAGTTCTGTTTAGGGGGGTAGGCCACGGTTACTCCAGCAGGGCTCAACCGCCTCCGCGTCTACATTTGTTTTAGTGAATGTGTCTGGGACAGAACTGACATCCTCGGCAGGCAAGGCAAAGAAGCCATGCTCGGGCCACCTCCTGCTCCACACAAGTAACCATTTCCTACCGTCTTTCCATCACACAACGAGACAACATCCGTTACCCGGCACCACCGCAACGCACGGAGCTGCACTGCGCCGACTTGCCTGTTAGGCCTCCAACTTCTCACCACCATCCCGCTGCATTTCTAAGACGCTACTATTAGTTCACCGGCAGCAATGAGAGGTCTGGCTGGCTGGTGTTCTTCTCCCGTTGTCAAGGGCCTGAGGTCAAACTTCTCGCTCTCCTGAAGTACTAAGACGGGATAATCCGTCCTAGTATACTCGTCGGAAACGGCTCCCATAAAATAAGAGCCTTTTGAACTCTATAGAATCGAGGAACCTAGGGTTCCTTAGCTTTTTACGGAAGCAGAAGAAGCCCGTGCTGGTAACCTATATCCTCCTGTTACTTATTTATTCCCATTCGGGGCTGAACGCACCAAGTCGATTACTTCACCCCTTCGCGCCTATAGAGTCCTCCCACGCCCAATGTCCTCCGAGTTTACAGCCTGGGAAATACGAAAACCGACCGCATCCGCGCCGCATTCAGTGCCCGGACCGGCTCCGGGGCTGTCAAACTCTCAAAAGGACTTGGCGAGCAGCCTAGTTCTGGCTCATTTGCTCCCAGAGGATCACCCAAAGCCAGCGTCACAGGACAGTACTGGGGGCAGGTGAATGGCCAAACCCGCATCAGGGCTGGCGGGGTTGGCGTCATCGTTGCTGACGGGTCAACAATCAAGTTCATAACCCCTGGTACCTAGGAGCTGTCGGCTTCCATAGAGGAATCCTCACCCGACTCTTCGGCTCCACTCATTATCTGGCTCCCGGCCACCCCCTGTATCCCAATCATCCTAATCACCTCCGCACGTGCCCCGTCACTCAACCCTCGGAGCTGATCCAACCCATTACCAAGGTGTGCGATATACAATGTACAGAAGGTCGGATTCCGCCTCTGCGTTATTGGGTCCACCCCACGCGGTGGTTCCCGACAACCCTTCACCATCGCAGCAATGACGCCGCTGTTGTTGGGAAGCTGGCAATATGCCCTGTCGCACGAGGTGGTATAGTTTTCACTGCCGACATCATCCACTCTCCAATCGTCGGTATTAGTCACTCCTCCCAATGTCTCCCCCTGCGCGGTTTGCAGAGCAATGCGGCACCGAGGAGGCAATTCTCTCTCTACCCAAAGCGTCACAACCACTTCGGCTTCTGTGACGTCGATGGATTCCTTTATGCACACACCCTAAATCTCAACCAAAAGACCAGCAGGTCCTCGTCGTTAATGCGCCCACGGTCTAGACTGAGAGCGTATAAGCTCTCCGCATCCACAGCGGCCGCGAGCTTCCACCCCTGGGAATGGTGAAGGAATTGAATCCGTGGGAAGCTTTCAATCAAGGGGACGGTGCTCTGGCGCTTTGATGATAGCATGACCATAAGATCCCTGCGCCGGCCTCGGGCCCTGATAATGCCCAAGCTGGGCCAGGAGAATCCGGTACCGGCATTTGTCGGGAACGCTTCCGAGTCTGATGTATCCTCAAGCTGGTGGGGTAGTATGATCTCTTCCCACTGGCATTGCGTAATTGCTTACGTGGGGAATAGGAATCCTCACGCCCCAAGGTATCTAACACGTTAGCTACTTATGCTATCAAAACAGGGAGGGATTATAAGTTACTTGTATCTTAGCTCTCCATGCTCTGTTACTCTCCTACAGGGCTGACAGAGCGGAGGAGCACCTGGCTCTGTGATCTGGGCCCTGCTATGTGCAGAGCGCCCGCGATCCGCAGAGCACTGTTCTGGTTAGTTGCATCTTTGCTGTGTACCTGAAGTTCCCTTCCTGGCTCCTTGTGGGTTGTGACATTTATCTAGCTGGCTCTCGACGTCCTTAAAAAGTAATAGAAATCCCACTCTTACTTGGTAAGCTAAGTAGACATTTAGTCAAGCTAGCCATGTTAAGAAAGATAGCTAGCTATCACGTTAACGTTGTTAAGAAGCACTAATAATAACACGAAGGGTTCTAAGGCCTAGTGTTAATTTTAAAGTGACCGGCGAAGGTACACGGGGAGAGTGGTAAAGTAGGATGAGGGCAGGGTCGAAGAGATAATAAAAAATAAGACCCTAGCTGGAAGAGAGGACGGGAAGAAGGGTAGATTAAGAACACTACGAACACGGGGTACCTTACTCCCGGACCCCGGCTCCCCCCTCTCTCTCTCTCTCTCTCTCTCATCCGTCACCTACGGTAGGGATGAAAAAAGGAGGAACCTAGCCATGATATACGTTGTAGTCTGGAAGGGCGGGCGGGGGAGAGAGGGCGCCGAGAAGACCGGTGTTCTGCTGGTGTTGAGACTATATTGTTGAGGTGCTTGGTTTGCTACCTCTGCTGCTCGTCTCTGCAGACGTTATTTATGTACAAGGTTGGTGACTAAATTCATCATATCTTAGGTTCGACAAAGGCGAGCCAGACATACTTGCCCTTCTCGATGAAGCTCACAAAGTGCAGCTCCTGCGGCTCGTCGTTCACATCAGGCGGGTTCTTTCCATCGCTGGCCATCAAGCCATACATGCCCAGACGAAGAACCTCCAGCCCGGGAATCGGATAGCCCAGGTTCTTGTCGTAGACCTGTCAAAGTCATTAGGCCCGCTCTTCTCATATCCTCTAGCCGCCGGGTCTAGCTCGAACTCACCCCAAAGTCAAGCGCTTTTCCTGGCGGCTTGTTTCCCTTGAGCCCGCATCTGAACCTCCCGTTGTTTGTGATGAAACACGAGCCGGCCGCACTTGTTAGGTTCAGCAGCACCGTGTTGTCGGAAGCATGTCGGTCAACCTCGAACAAATCGCACCGCGTGAGGTCCGCCGTCCAGAGTCCAGTCGATGTGAGACACCCGAGATCCGAGTGGTCGCCTTCACTCCAGACAGTGTGGATCTCGCCCAGCCCGCTGAAGCTTCCGAACGATGTCGCCGCCGCCGTGAGGCCCGAGAGGCCGAGGACGAGTATGTTTTGGAGGAGCAGAGGCATGATGGCGTGGCAGAGCGATGTCGGGTGGTGTGCTGCAAGGGGGATGGTGGACATCACGATATTCGTCAAGAAACAGCGGGGAGATCACCATCTAATATACCGTACAGCCCAGCCCCGTTCTAGCGCCTACCTGGCAGGAAATCTCCGAAGCACTATATCTGCTGTAAGCCCATCGGGAAGCGGCAATCAAGCAACGAGGCCCTCAGGAAGGAAAGGTGGCAATGTGACCCCGGTTTTGGGAGAGCGCCGATACAACTCCCTAGGGCAGCAAGTCGGCTGATTTGCCCTTCATTTGCTCTTCTGTTGCTTGTTCCCAGCCGTTGCATTGTCGACTTTGAGTTGGCAATGTCGATGAATTCAGCCTGTTGTGAGCCGAGCCACTCAACTCGCTGTACCGGAGGCGAACAAACCAGTACCTTACTTGGATACCTATAGTAAGCCCGGAATATCTTGTTGCGCCTCCGGCTACCCCGCGTCTCCCTTTTGCTTGCTGGGTAGTACTGGGCCAAAGTAGTCGCCATGTGTATCAAAGAGGCGGGGACGGACTGTAACGAGGCCAGGAGTTGGGGTAGGATTTGATCCTGGTAATATCTGCCGCACCATGAATGGGCAACGGGTGGCATCTCATAAAGTTTGCGGCGCTCATATTATGTATGTCCCTGCTGGGTCGGACTGTGAGATGGATTTTATTCTAGGTGCCTGCAGTGCATATGCTATCGTGATATGGTGCTTAGAGTTAATATGCGCAAATCCTCTAGGACCGCCTCAAGACACTGGCCTTCAGCTCCTCAATCTCGCTTCAATCAATGCCCACCCACCGCCTTTCAAGTGGACCGTTTTGGAATGTCGGGGAAACGAGACAAACATCTCGTTTTGAAGGGATTCAAGTTATCGGTTGTTCGCTCCCTTGCAGCGCACGGCTATCCCGAAATCGTTGACTCAGGCATCCTCCGGAAGTAAACAAGAGCAGTGCTGCTTTGTAGATTGAGCGTGGCCTCCTGGCGTTGTCCTGGCTGTGGTAATCTCAAAACGACGCCCTCTCGTGCAAGGATAAGAAACTCAAACAGCACCTCAGGGGCCACTTTGAACAACTCTGAAAGATACCACCCGAGTCGCAGGATATTGCACTGCCGCTATTGATACGAAAGCAGTGTTGCCATACCGTATGTCTGTCTCATCAGGCTGTGACCAGCCACACATTGGAAGTAGGTACCTAGAACTACTACCCCCATTCCTTCAGAATTGGCCTGAACCTCCCCGTCGCGCACAAATGTAGTCGTCGAATCAATCCGCGGGTCCGAGTCTTTCTCGGAGCGCTCGGGACAGGGTGTTTCCACAACGCGGAGGTTGGCCGACTGTAGAATACTGGCCGGAGCAAGATGAATCATCATGACAAAACCAAGGAGCGCACCTCAGGTAGGCTTGTAATGGATTATGTCGTTGTCAAATATTTTGAATGCCAATGGAATTTGATTCCGCTCTTCAGCTTTCACGTTGTGAGTCAGTAGTAGTAGGCTGAGTTTGGTCGGCAGCGGGCTCTTTTCGTCATCGGTTTTCGTCCGGTTCCGGTTCGTCCCGTCGAGTTCCAGCCACCGCATCAGTTGCTCCTTCTGAACACCCGCGCTTCGTCGACGTCAATAATAAGGCATAAAGAGCCCACCCAGTCCGCCATCGCTCTGCGAAATGTTTCTGTCAGTCTGTCTACATCATCACGGATTCATCGAGGAAACAAAATCTTATCAGCCAGCATGACCACTCCTCAGAGACTCGAAACGGTTCGCCGTCTCCAAACGGCCATGGCAACGGGATATGCGACTCTGGGCGCGTGGTAAGTAGCACTACTCTCCGTCCCTCTCACGCGTCACGAAATTGATTGTTGTGGTTTGAATGCAGGGTCCTCGTGCACCCGTCATCGGTCCTCTCGCTCGGCTTCACCGCCCCCTACGCCGCCATGACCAATGCGACGACGACGCTATTGGCCCGCTGTTTTGGCGCGCAAGCCATGACATGTGGTCTTGTGCTCGGGACGTCCACCATGACGCCCTTTAGCTTCACGGCGTTTGGACTGGCCATGATCCCGTACATTATCGGGTTCAACTACTGGTTTGGCCTCGGTCCTGCGCGCGGCATGATGTCGAGTCTGATATGGCTGGATTTCGTCGGCAACGTTTTCTTTGGGCTGGGATCGCTGTACTGCGCTAAGCTGCTCAGGGAGCAGGAGGTCGAGGACGCAAAGGCTAGCAACAAGAAGAGTTGAGAGAAGGACGAGATCGGGTCGGAATGAAAAGGCAGAAAGAAAGAGCAAAAGCGCGTTGGCAAAAGCGTGGCATCTATTGGGAAAAGAAAAAGAAAAGAAGAAGAAAAAAAAACCAGGACATGGGATTATGGTGTTGTCTTTTACTCATTCTTTGGAAAGCCAACTAATGCCCAAAAATGGAATAATAATACCTCAACCGACGAGCGATCCACAGCGAGAGATTAACTTGAGGCGTCGATGAGCCGCGGCTCGGCTCGACAGGTGGGGGGGGAGGGGGGGTGGATTCCTTTCAGTTTTCAGTCGTGGGGTTTTCCCCACGTTTCCGTTGATACCTACACTACTTCGTGCTGCCCACTGCCCCCTCACAGGCCTATAATCCCCCGCAGTTGGGCGCATGATTATCAGGCGCTTTTCTCTCTGGCCGCAAATGGAAATGTCCATTTCTCCCAATTCCCTCCTAATTCTTGGGGAAGCTAGGACTCTGCAACGCCTGCGACGCGCCGACACAGGCGTGCCAAAGCGCACCAACGACATTTGTTTCGCTCTTGTTTCTTCTCTCTGCTGCCACGGACTTCTGAGCTCCCATCTGCCCCAATCTACTACTACCCCTTCCCCCCACCCCCAGATCACCCGTCCTGCTTGGCTCCCGACCACTGCGCGACCAACGCGATGGGTATAATAAGGCTGCCATCCGCACCACAGCAGCATGCCATGCCGTCGTCGGATATGTCCCTCCCATCACCCGCCTGCTTATCGCGGCAGAGCTAGCTGGGTTCTTGCATAGCCGTGCCGGTATCGCTTGGCCCTTCTGTGACACCGAGATAGCAGAGCTTCGCACATATACAACGTCAGCTTTCAGTTTGCGCCACAACTCGCGCCGGCGTCTCCACGACTTTGGAAATTTGCACTTTCGACTATAAAGCAGTTACCACTACTAGCCTTGCCGATCCATACGCTCGAGCAAACTATGGCGGAGCCGACAAACACCCCGATGCCAGCGAGCACCCCCGTGCCCGCGTCGAGCCCACGGTCCTCGTCGCCCGTCCCACCCGTGCCCAGCCTGACACCGAACGCGACCATGGCCACGATTCCGATACGTGCAGCCTCAATCGATGCGCTATCGCACCGCCCCATCGTGCTACACATTGGCGATCCGATCAAGTATAATTTGGGGACATATGCCGAGTTCAGCCAGGCGTTTGAGGTTATCCGCCCCAGCGTTGCGGAGCGCGAGCGCACCGCCTTCATCAAAGCTCTCAAGGAGCGTCGATGGGGTGAATTTAGCGCCATCTTCCGGCCGTTCTGGGGAACGGGCGGCGAGATGGGCCGGTGGGATGCCGAGCTGATCGACCTGCTGCCGGACTCGGCGAGAATCTTTGCCAGCGCCGGGGCCGGGTTCGACTGGGCCGACACCAAATTATTAGGCGAGAAGGGTGAGCCGGGATGCGCTTCCTGTTTATCCGCAAAGCACTAACACGCACAGGCATCATCTACTGCAACTCTGGCCTTGCCGCCGCCGAGGCCGTCGCCGACTTTGCCGTTGCTATGATCATCTCCACCTTCCGACAACTGCCTTGGTGCATGGGTGCCGCGACGCTGCCATACCTCGCTCCGACCTCGTCCAACACCACTGAAACCGACGCGCTAGCCCGCCTCGTCTTCCAGGCGTGCCACGCCCAGGCCACCGCCGCGAGCCACAACCCGCGCGGCCACGTGCTCGGCCTGATCGGCTTCGGCAACATCGGTCAGCAGATCGCGGCCAAACTCGGCCACGCCGCCTTTGGCATGAAGATTGCCTACTATGACGTCATCCGCAAGCCGCCCACCGTCGAGGCCGAGCTCGGCGCTGTCTTCCACGAAACCCTCGACGGCCTGCTCGCCGCCTCCGACTGCGCCGTGCTATGCACACCGGCTTCGGCTGACGGGAAGCCCCTTATCACGGCAGAGACGCTGCGCGCCGTGCGGCCCGGCACGCGCTTTGTGAATATCGCGCGCGGGTCATTGGTGGATGAGGAGGCCCTGGCAGATGCGCTCGAGTCAGGGGTTGTTGGGTCTGCGGCGCTTGATGTGCATGCCGAGGAACCCAGCGTGCATTCTCGCCTGGCCAGGATGGCTGGGCTGGATGGGGCCAGGCCTGGTCGGGTCATGCTGTCGTGCCATAATGCCGGCGGAACGGTGGAGACCCATATTGGATTCGAGGAGCTGAGCATGAGGAATATCATGGCCGTGTTGAGGGGGAAGGATGCGATTACGCCGGTGAACCTGCACTTCCTGCCAAACAAGGTATGAGGCGTTATTGGTATCTCAGAATGTAGCAAATGTGAAATTTTTGGCTAGATTACAGTGAAAAAGGGCAACAGGAGGTAGCAGGTCCGAGTATTGAGACGGCTCAGAAAGTGGCAGCGCAACAACGCGCCAAAGATTTCAAGGAAGGAGAAAAGGCCGTATTTGAGGCGTCGGGGACTTCTGAGGGGCTATACAACGCGAGGATGGGTGAAAATTGCAAGGCATCTGGGTTTGAAGCGGAGTCACAGAAGAAAAAAAAAGTCGGCAGTTGGGACTTTGGGTAGATTTATACAATATCACCATCACGTTTATGCGTTAGATGTATGGTTTTGGAGGGTTTTTTTTTTTTTTTTTTTTTTTTTTTTTTTTTGGCTTTTAAGCTTCAAGTCAGACCGAGGTACGTAAGTGAGCGCCCCCATTCCCCTTATGGACGCCTACTGCACGACTAGGTTATGGTACCTACTACTACTAGTGATAGTAGCGGTCTTTAGCAGATACATGGCAAGTTCCAAATTCGATGTTTTCCGAGCGCTTGCGCTTCTCATAACGCACCAAGATGATGAGGCACACCACAATGAAAAGCAGAAGAACGCAAATAGAGCCAACGATGATGCCGACGGAGCTGGTGGTATTTGTGGACTGGCCGTCATTTCCAGGCACTGGGCTTGAGCTACTATGCGTAGTGTCTGTCGTAATTGTTGTCGCGTCGAGAACGGATTGAGGCATGTCAAGCATGGAGATTATGGCTAGTTTTGTCCAGCAGACTTGAGCCGACCGTCGGGGACTGCCTGGCCACAATAGAGTACCGCATTCGCCATATGGTGTGGAAGCACTACGCATAGAAAGCAAAAATGAAATCAACATGGGATTCTTATTGAGCTTAGTACTCACCAACACCCTGTCTGCAGCCCCATCGCATCACAGTCGCCATTCAGATATGCTTCGTGGTTGAGGCACGAGGCAAAATAGACAGCCAAGTTTCCCGAAGCACATCCCACCACACTAGCGCCGTTTGGCTGTGCAAGTAAAGCCAAGAACGCAGGCATATGGCTCATCTGCAGGGCAAGATAGTTCACTCAGTTAGCCAAGCCGAGAACGCTCAAGTAGGTATTTAGGGTACCTGTACCGACATGCGAACCCAGGGTACCACCCGCAAGTTCGTTCATTCACCCAGCTGTTGGTGTTCTGTAGCTTAGCTAGGACAGCCTTTGACTCGGGCACTTCTCCCGGGGCCTCAGGTTGGCTTTGGTGTCGACCCATTGGTATCATAACTATTAGGTGCTGCCCCTGTCTCCCTCGGTGGTAGGATTTCAGCTCTCACGGGATTCTGGCCGACGGTAACGCGAGAGCTTGATAAGTAGCTAAGCGAGGCTAGGAGTGATTTGTTGGACCGCATGGCTCTGGCTAACAACGATAGCACAAGTCGATAAATAACTCGTGCAAAAGAAAAGTTGATGTGGAAAGGGAAAGGGCGGTCATGGGATTTATAGGTACCTACGAAGGTGGATTGCGCCGATAGCAAATGCGACCGGGGACTTGTTACCTACTAATAAGAGGGCCATCACCTGCCAGGTGGTCATTTTGAGGCAGCCGGTTTCTAGTCACGGTTGGAAAAGAAAGCTGAATGGACATCGAAGCAAGTTGCAAGCAGGGCAACGAAAGTTTGGTGTTTGAGTAAGGTGGCAAGTGCCCCAAGATGCTGATAGCCCGTAATCGATGTCCGTTCGAGATTAAATGGTACTGCCACTTTTGGTTTACAGCATGCTGTTGAGCTTAGGAAAAGTGGGTGATCATCTTTGTTCTGAGTTTATGAACGAAGAAGCCTAGCCACCACGTGATAGCGTGTCATCATTCTGCAGGCAACCGCCCTCACCACCCCGGGCCCGCGCCAAAGCAACCGAAAGTCAACCACCTTTCCTGAACCAGCGCGACGACGCAGCATCCACCAAACATTCCTTACTCTCTCCTACCTTGGACTGCTCTTCCGTTTTGTCCTTGAAAGCCAACCAACCCCGCCACCCGCTGTTCTGCTCACAAACCAGGACGATTCCGCATCGCCCGGTCGCGACGGTAGAGTAATGGCGATGGATCCTCAGCAGCACTGCAGACTCGCGCATGTGCCGCTTGAGGTGCTAATCCGGATCACCTACTACATCTCTACTACCGATCTGGCGAATGTCCGCCTGTCGTGCAAGGTGCTCGAGAGGGCTTTGTTCCACTTCTTTTCGCACGAGTTCTTTCGGAAAAAACAATTCATGGTCTCGACCGACAGCCTGCAGGTTTTGATCGACATCTCCCATCATACAGCCCTTTCATCTGTCCTCAAGCACGTTGTTATTGGGACCGATCGAGTTTGCCATGAGGCCAACGACCACACCATCTCGCTGCCTAACGAGCAAGAAGCCCGTCTGGCTGCATCCGCGGCAGACCATTTCGATCTGATGACTACGGGGCGTCTACGGGACATGCTTGCCGAAGCATTCCGCAACCTTCCTAACCTCGAGTCCGTTGACATCCGCGACTTCAACTCGCCCAGCCGGAGCCGTGACGGCGATGGCATGTTGTGGAGGAGCTATGGTGCCGCGACCCTCGCTGCTGCGAACACACGCCTCACCATGCATCACCTTCGACCGAGACAGATTGGGCCCGATGACTACCCAGCCCAAATATTCTCCAACTTGGTTGCTGCCCTTGCCTTTGCACAATCCCGCCCAAAGAGCATCGAGATCAACTTGCGCTCTTTGGTGTGGGGACTTGGGGATGGCGCATTTCACATCCCGAAATTGAGGGAAGCGATCAGTAAACCCGTTCTAGCCGGTTTGACGAAGCTCCATCTTTGCGTCAGGCATGCTCATTTCGGCGGCAGCCGCCACCACAGCAAGGCCCATTACCTGAAGAACTTCTTGATGCTGTTGCCGAACCTCACCTGGCTTCGCTTGAATTTTCAAGCCGACAATCCGCACTGGTGGCTGCCGCTGCTAGGGTGGCTTAGCAGCAGCCAGTCCAGCACTGATCCCACCGCTTTGTCTCTGCCTCGACTCAAGCAACTCGACCTAGGAAGCATTGAGCTGTCACCAGACATGTTGTTTAGCCTCGTTGCAAGGAATGCCCCCGAACTACGCACCCTTAGCTTGCGAAGGATTCTGTTGGCGGATGCCAGCAGCGAGTACGACACCGAGGACAAGTTCAATCCGTGGGACTCTTTCTTTAGCAAACTAGGCAGAATGAAGAACCTGAATCTCCGCGAGCTCAACCTGAGTTTCTTGACGATGAAGCTAGGCCACCGACCGCAACTCACTGTTCAGTTCAAGAAGAGTTCTGGTGCTTGTGTCGATGACGTCATGCTGTCGGAAACTTCCACGGACAAACTCGTCGAGGAGACTCTTGGCCGGATGGAAGTTCTGTGGCCTTCTCGGAGGACCATCCGCATTGAAGAGTTAGGTAAGTGAAAGACATTATTTTTTTCTCTTATCTGAGACGGTACTAATGGGAGGTAGACTTCGATGAGGATGAGGATGAGGATGAGGATGATTACGATGAAAGCGACGGTGACGATCCGAACGGTGACCAGGATGGCTGGGCTGGAGATTTGGATGAAGACGAAGACATGGATCTTGAGATTGTGGAGGATATGCTGCTCTCCCATGGGATGCAATTTACTAGCGCCCCGTTCTAAGGAACGAAGGAGATGATAATTAGCAGTGAGATATTAGGAAGCAAAATCAGAAGCGCGGATCAAAAAGTAGAAAACAACCGTCAGCATACTGCCCCTACATAGGGCTTAGCCGCTTCGAGGGCCTACTACTCAGATTCTTCGCGAATCCAACACCTTTCACAGAGCCTTTAATATACGTAGTCAATTGACCCCATTGACGTGTCAAGCAAAGACTCTCAAGCCAACGTAAAGGCTTAATAACAACTCAAAAACGCCTTCCAAGCTACCCCAAAGCGCTTCACTCTCAAACGACAAGGCATTGGCCCACTTTGTAATGGATTCCTTTGATAGCGTATGGATGTGGGGGAGGGGCGGTGTGCAGGCAATCGTCACCAGGTACATTCTATCCATGATATCAACTACTTACTACATAGTAGTAGCCAGATTACGCTCCAGTGTCGGCATTGCCTAGTTTCCTGGTCGCAGCTAGAGCCGACAAGACTGTTATATTAGGCGGTGTAAGACGTTGTGCTAGCTTGGTGTTGGCATAACTAGATCGAACTCCTTTACCAAAGTATTAGAGTACTAGACTTGGCAGACTTGAACCCGAAGCGTCATTAGGGATATACAACAACAGACCTATCACATTCAGCTATGGCATCCGATCCCCTATATACGCCCCCGAGCCTCCCACTGCGACGATGAACACCTTGGGGTCGCCGGCATTTACCTTGCCAGACTGGTCCTCGCCGCCATCTGGTTGGACGTCATCATATGCAAATGCATAGCCTTTCCTATCGAGGTTACACTCATGGACAATGCGCGAGTAGTGGTTTGTTGGCTCGCAGCGATAGAAAGTCCCGGGCTGAGATGGATGCTCGGCCACATCGGCGATGCAGCTGCGCTGAAAAGCGGCCGCTAGTCTTGGGATGATGGCGTTGCGCACCGGCGACGGTCCAGTCGCGAACGGCCCGCTATTGCACCCCAAGATATCCGCCGTCGTCGGCCGACAGAAGGGCTCGCCGCCCACAACCAGCTCATCCGACCCCTTCCCGACCTGCCCATCCACGATGCCCGGGCCAGCCTGCGTGTTGATACGCAACACCGGCCCGTGCGACTTGCCAGGCAGCCTGATGAGCGAATGATGCACCTCGCGATACTTGTTCCAGGCCTGCTCGACCAGCGGCTCAAAATACCCCTCGAAGCTCGCGCCCACGGCGCCCCCGTGTGTCGGGCTCAAAACCCGCAGCGGCCTGCCCTCGCGCTCGACAACCAGCTTGTCCCACGGCCGGCCGTCCCGGCCGGCCTGCTCCCTCAACCCCCTGCACACCCGCTCCAGCCCATCCTCGGCCATGCCGCTCACGTGCTGCACCCGCCCGCCCCCTTCCTGCAGCGTCAGGGCGATGGGCAGCCGCGGCACAAAGTCGACGTAGCTGATGTTGGCAAACAGCTGGTCGGCGTTGAGCGTGAACTCGCAAAAGGCAAAGTCGACGTCGGCGTTGGGATCCGTCGGGTTGAGTACCGACGGCTCGACGAGCGCGGCGCCCCCGCCGGGCCCCCCCGGGTTCAGCAGGAAGGTGAGCTTGCGGTGCGCACTGAACCAGATGCGGCCGCCGGCGATCTGCGGGATGGTGACGGCGGTGGTGTGGCCCGGCGGGCCGAGAGGAATCGCGCAATCGACGGCAAGCGGTTGGAGGATCTTGGGTGGGGATGGCGGGTAGTAGGGCTCACCTGCGGCGGTGAGTATGAGGCGCGCGCATGACTTTTGCAGGGCGAGGCCGGTTATGTATGCCCAGACGGAGGGGTGGGGGGTGTTGTTGGTGAGGTGGATGGTGAGGGAGTTAGGCATCTCAGCTATGAGGCTGGTAGGTTGGAGTGTGATGATGGTGGTTTTGAAAGTGAACGTGAGGGAATAGGGACGTGTGCTAAATTCAGAGTTTGTTGCGTGCCAATGGTTTATTACTGATGGATGTCGTATGTCAAACCTGATTCAGACAACAAATGACGATGTTGCCGACCTCGCACTCAAAACTGGCAGCACCAAGTGGCCGCCCCACACTTAGAGACTGCTAGCGTACCAGCGTGAGCAAAAATCATTGGCTTGACAGGCGAAACGGGCGACTTTGGATACTTAGACTCCTGACTCAACTTTGCTTTGTTGGATACCAACTGCCTCAAGGCCACCCTTGCTCGACTCCTTGTATACCACCCCCCGCCGCCTACATTTACGCATCCAGCGAGTTGCTGCCATCGAAAAGTGGCCTGATACCGCATTAGCTAAAAATTGGAGATCTTGGGAGTCGTGCGGGAGAGGTTTTAAGTGGTGGAATAGACCTTGGGTCGGTTCGAGGGAGCTTTGCTGGATTGAGACTAGGAATCAAAGATTCCGGATCAGCGACCCAAGATCATATGGAACGCACAGGATGGCACGGTCGAAGTCTCGCACATTTGACCATCCCGAATACCGCATTGGATGTGTTGATGTTGCGCGGGAGGATGCTGAGCTAGGGCAGGGGTGACCAAAGGCCTGACAGAGGCGGCAGCTCTTATTAGCGCGTCTTACCTGGTTCTTTCATCGGGCCATCTTTCGCGCGACAACGTACCCGATGCGCTGGGACACCTCCAATTTTGGCGCATGGCAATATCCCTTCTGCCCCGGATACAGCGCGGATACGGATCAGAAATTCTATCGAGATTCCATTCGCTCCGGGTTTCCCCGGGATGAGCATCTTTCTCGTGTGTCGTCAGATCAATAGGGGCGGCTTATGCTGGCCCATGACTGACTAGGGGGGAAGAGAGAGCATCCTTGGACATCCTGAACCATTGAAGGTGGTGACATGGCCCTGGGCAGACGCATCCATGCAGATGAATGTTGAAGAAGGCACAGAAAGCTCAGTGCCACCCACTAATTTCGCTTCCTTCACACATCCTCACTACGTCCGTCCCTTCCTTTGCCGGTGTCGATTCCGCGGTGCTAGGCCCCCCACGGCGCCTTGGATACCAGGGTCATCAGACGCTCTTGCCCTGTCAATATTTCCGCCAAGGCCAGCCACCCCTGACCAGTGTCTGTGCGAAGCAGCAAAACCTACGCACTGCGGCCGTCCAGCGGACAGAAACTGCTCCGAGAAGAAAACGAAAATGGCAAAGTGCCCGGCCGACGCGTTCGACCAGCGGCAGACAGACAAAAAAAAATAAAAAAAAAAACCTTGCAGAGTTAAGTCTAAAGATCAGGTCGCCTCCTCGTCTATCATCTGTCATCCCCCCGCGCCCTCCCCAACACCTCACCAAGGACTTCTGAACACTAGTCGACAGGGCTGTCTACTAGCGTCTGTCGGCCGCACTCACCATCACTGCCCAGGATTCCCCGCACTCGCCTGAAGCTAGCTAGCACTTACGCAGTACTCCGAGGACGCCTCTATCACCACCTGAGACTGCTCGCACCACCGATGTTCACCGTATCTACAGCGCTACGGGGTCCTTCCGGTAATAGATGGCGGACGTCCCAACCGAAGCGCCATTGGATATCTTGATCCCCATCACAGAACGGGCCGCCAAACTCGCGCGCGTGCACATTGGCGTTACCATCCCACTTCTAACCATCACCCTCATACCTTTTTTTGCGCGCCTATATGTCCGCGTGTGGCCCGTATGGAGGTTCGGGTGGGATGACGGGCTCATCGTGGCCGGCTTCGTGGGTCATCCCCTTCTCCACCAATCCTCGTCAGGGCTCCGACAACGCTTCTGATTTCAACTGTCAAGTTGGAAGCGGATTAGGAGCTCCGTCGAGCATGATAATCATTGAATACTGAAACAACAAAACGCTCGCAGGCCTGCGCCATCGTAGACTGGGCCCTTCTCGAGGGCGAGATGTTTATGACACCGCAGGAAATTACTATTCCCCAGACCATCGCCGCCATCCGCCTCGCCTACCTCGCTATACCACTGTGGGGACTCACCATGACCTTGGTCAAGACCTCGGTCGCCCTAACCCTCCTCCGCCTTCCGCTCAACCACGGCGTCTGGAAGCCTATGCTGTACTCCATCCTGGTTGCACAGGCCATCTACTTTATCGGTGACACGGTTTATATCTTCACCAAGTGCCGCCTGCTGTACGGAGCCTGGGATTTCACGCAAACCGCCTTTTGTGACTGCACCTCAGTGTACACCGACATGCTCGTATCAAGCGTCGGGTCCGCAATCAACGTCACCACTGATATCCTGTTGTCCCTCGCCCCCATGTTTGTGTTGTGGAAGCTGCGCCGTCCCCGCCGCGAGCGCATTCTTGTATGTTGCCTCACCGGCATGGGCCTCTTCGCCAGCGGCTCTTCCATCGCCAAGGCCGTCATGGTTGGGAAATGGGGTTCCGCCGAGGATCCATGGGCTCTCGCCATGTCGATCGCCACGTGGACTATCGTTGAGCAGTTTGTCGCCGTCCTCGCGGCCTGCGGCCCATCACTCAAGGGGCCGATACAGCGCGTGCTGGGGAGATTTGGCATCCTACTGACCGAGTACGGGTCGCATATTTCATTTGTCACGATCCCGCCCTCGCGAGGAGGCCCCCCCGGGGGGGCGTGGCCGCGAGGTTTGAGGCACCGGTACAGGATGTTGAGGAGGGGCCTACGGGTAGAAGTGGCCCTGTGAGATTTGGGGATGGGAGCGATGCCTCGGAGGCGTCTGGGCCTGGAAACGGGCACGGGGAAAAGGGCGGCAGCATGAACATAAAACAGGCATAATCTGTCGGAATCTTGCATTTAGTGGAACAGCGTGTTGTGTATCACATTTGGACATTGCAAAGAGTTGCCATAATTCAAACATACTTTGGTCTTGGCTGATTAGCTAACTAAATCATGTGCAAAAGCATCCGGAGATAGGGTATCAAACAAAATTCTGATTTTGAAAAGGGGTATCTATACCAAATGCACGCTGGGTATATGCTTACTCGCTGCCGAAGCCAACGTATTGAAAGACCCCCCTTCGCCCCCGTACTCCATTCTTTGAGGGTACATATTAGGCCCTCATGTTCTAAGTTAGAACCCACCTCCTATCAAGGTTATGAACAATAACTCTCTAGCATTTGACGCTTCTGCCTCTCCTCCGGGGGCGCAGCTCGGGAAGAAACCTTGAGGGTGGGCCTGTCATCCGAGTGCGTTGTATGGTCACTATTGTCGCCGCTGTCGCTGTCGCCGCCGCTGCCGCGGTTGCTGCTGCTGTTGCGGCTGCTGCTGCGGACGCCGGGGCTGGGGCGACGAGGAGGTCGGGGACCCAGCACGAGTCGGGAATTTATCGAGGTTATCGCGATGATGACCAACAGCGCGAAGCATCCGGCGGCGCAAGAAAACATGTCTAATTTGAGTATGATTGACAATACTGAGTTAACCCCGTCATCGAGATAGAGGAACACTGCCACAACTGCCAGTGCTGCTGCCATCCACATTATAGTGGCTAAGCCCATGAGTCCCCAAAACCAGGCGTAGACTCGGTGCTTGAACCCCGGCGGAATTTTGTAACCAGTACCGTATAGTCTTTCTTTTTTGAGGCATGACGCGGAGAAGACCACCATGTATATCACGGAGAGGATAGACTATGCGAGCATCCGCTCTGGTCAGCGTATGGACTTCTTCGGTTTAGTGCTTATCAGCAATATCATAAGCAGGGTAAAGGGGTACTTACGGCATGCATGACGAAGCTTTGCGCAAAGTACTGGCTTGGCACGGGGAATACTATGTAACCACCGGAGAATACCAGACAAGAAACAACCAGCCCGGTTACCGAACCAGCGAGCAGGACGAAAAGAACAATTACGCGAGCGAACAAGGGCACCCATGCGTCTCTCTGTCCCAATGGTTCTAATTGTGAATCCATCGCGAAGTCGAGAGAATGGGTAGAGCACCCTTCGTAACGAATGGCAGCGGATGGTGGCAGTGGTTCGCCAAGTTGTTCAAGCAGGGGAGCAAAGAGACAATTTGCAACCGCTTGCGGAAACGTCCATCGAGGCACCGGATTCCGATTTTGCAAAGATCGTGATAGCGGGGCCGTGCCGGACGGCCGAGTCGGTGATAATGGTGTAGTGAGCAGCTCTAATATTGCGAGAAGTTGTGAGACTGCTTAGGGGTTGAAAAGTGGGCTACGCTAGTGACATTGTAGGTAAGAGAGCAGCGGCTCCTGAGGGGGGGGGATACCTCTTTTAGAGATGTATGAATGCTGGACGTGCAGTTGGCTTTGTCTGGCGCTGCCTGGTGACATACATCTATTCCTCGACGTGTGGCAGGGAGGCCTGGTGTGACTAGCTGCTGGATTTAGATTCATTGTGCTGCGAGGATTGTGATACAGAATAGGCCAGCCTCGAAGTATTCGATGGAAAATTCCGAGTGGGCTGGGAACTGAGGAATGTGAAGTCTCGGGAAAAAGGGCCATCCATAGCACGTGGCTGACATACCTCCAGGCGAGAGTCATGCCCCAAACTAGAAACAGAAGTAACACGAAACAAAGCCCAAGCGGAGAAAATCCGAGATATCCAACGTCTGCTTGACTGGCAACGTGACAAATGTCCTTCAGATGAAGTCTAATTTTGATGAGCGAAACCAGCGCGAAATGTGACGCATGATCATATCTCATAACCCATTAACTCATATACCCCTTATCCACTTTACCTCTGTAGCCTTGCTGAGCAAGATAATGCCATCAGTCCTCCTCTCCAACCCGGGCACCTCCATCGCCAACCCATCCCTCACGCTCGTAAAATCGAAAGACGAGATCGTAGTCCTCGAAATCATGGACAACGCGGTCGATGCGGCGGTATCCGTTGATGCGCTCCATACGCTGCTTCACGGCTGGCCCCCAGCTGCGTCGCGGGTCTTCTTCGCCCGTCCGAGCTACGTCGGTAATCTTGCCCTTAGCCTCAAAAAGTGTCACGCTAAAACGGCCAGGGCGGAAAATGTTGACGACTTGCTCGATAACATCGGAAGTCTCGCGGCCATTTTGCCCACCAGGGACATTGGTCTCAAACGAAGCAAAAGAGCAGTCCGGCTCCGGGGTGACGTGGACAGTGAAGTAGTGCGCAGCCTTAGTGACACTAGCATCCGTCGAAGGGGGAGCAGGAACAACTCCATTGGCAGAGAAACCGCAAGGAGAGAAGAGATACGCATCAATACGCGCTTCCGGGTAGGTCAAAGTGGGGTACACATCCGATAGGCCACAGGTATCCGACACAACTGTGCCGAGAGCGTGGCCCTCGGTTGTGGCGGCTTCGACAACGACCGATTCCGCCGACACTACCTGTTCCTTCGGGATGTCTGCCTCTCCGCAATCACCGAAGACGTCAAAGGTTGAATCCGATTCCTGTCCGGCTTGCCGAGTACGCATAGGTACCTGCTCGCTAGCGACCGCACTCGCTTGCTCAAGGTAGAACTGCTTGGCGTTTTCCGGATCGAGATCCGTCATCAACATCTCCAAAGTCTCGTCGGCATTTCCTTCGGTAGTTGCGCCGAAAGACGTAATAACGCCAGTGGGGATCTTGGAGAGGCGAATTGGGCTGCTACTGTGACTCTCTGTGGGAGTTTGCGGAGGGGTCAGTGTCGAGTTGGGCGATGTGATGTATAGGTACCAGTGGTCGCCGTTCATCCTGCCGACCATGTATGCGCTGCCATTCTCAAACATATTGTCCAAGTACTTGACCTCCTCCTTCCAGCTGCGGTGGGGGCCTCGCTGCTTGTCGGGAAACAGGAAGTTCTTGCGGCTGTAGAAGACACGATGGGGCGTCGCCGCCGCTCGAACGTCCTCGAGAGACTGCGCATTGTGAAACGGGAATCCGGCATCCACAGCGGCGATGTGCAGTAGGCGATGTAGACCGAGCAGTAGAGTCGTAGTTCCACAGGTCTTCAGGATAATCTTGTGGGCAAAGACAAACATACTGGACTCGGAGAGAAGGTATGCGTCAACATGCTCAGACCTGATAATGGACAGCACTTTGCAGTTCACAAGATCCAGCATTCCTTCCCAGGTGGAAGAGTCAACCGCCTTCAGGCCATTCTCCTTGGCGCCCGGGGGAAGAACCTTTGGGCTAGGTGCAAACCAGACTTCCAGGAGCTTCTCGGGGCCCTCGAAGGCGTTGCTCGAGTCTAGGTCGGCAGCGACTTCATGGTTGATGGTCAAGTACGGCGTGCCCTCAGATGGCGAAAAGGTATAGTCGCTGGGTATCTCGGGGTTGACCATCTCGGATTGATGCCCAGGCAGCTGTCGACCTGTGCTTTTGGGAGTAAGCGTCCGCGGGACACTAGCTGCCGCTCAAACGAACCTTGCGGTGTCCGCTTGAGAGAGTAGGCCCACAGGAGTGTGATTGTTCTGTGTGCTGGCGGAGCCAGCTGCAATATGTAGGGCGGGTGATCAAACGTCTCGCGAGGGGGACGTTAGGGGGGGCGGACGCGAAGAGAGAGGCGATAAAGCTTTGAGAACGGAATTTTGGGCTTTCTTTGCGAAGGGGCCGTGGTCGCGACTAGGCCGATACTTGTCTCTTAAGTATCGGGAGACGTGGAGACTAGGTGAGATTCAGCGATGGACGATGAGCGCAGTGGTGGTAAGGATTGATCGGCGATCGAAGTGGTGCTATCGAGGCCTGGTGAGGACCATGTCAGCGAAAAAAAGAAGAAGGGGGAACAATAAAAAAGTTGTCGCACTTTGCGGGTTTAGATAGGAAGCGAAGAAGGTCAAATGAGCTCATGGACAGCGTAAAGACCGGATAAAGTAATTGGTGCCCAAGGGCAGTCTCAAAAAAACTGCGCGGGTGGAGTGGGTTGAGGCTGGGTGTTTATTTGATTGTCCGCATCTTCAAGACGCGACTCTTTCGACGGAAAGTTGTGGATTGAGTTCCAGGGCGGGGAGAGCTCCAAGTTGCAAGACTGTGTGTCTGCGCCGCTGACTTGACGAAGTGTAAGGCAAACTTTGTAGCCTGGGGAACAGGTCAGGCAGTGCGAAGAGTTACTTGGCTTATAAAGGCCGAGGACAGTCGACAGCCCGAGATTTGTTCCCCTGGTCGGTGAGAGATTTTAAATTTTTGTTGTCAAGACGTGGGATGCCAGAGGGTTGCGGGGGTTCCCAGAGTTTTCCGATCTGAGCTTGTCCCCCCCCCACTGTTAAGCTTCACACTGGTGTTGTTGATCAGCCCTAACGCACGGGCGTCGTGTTGCGGGAGGGAGTGAACCGAAAATGCCCGATTTTGGCCCGACCGAACGGAAACTTCCATTACAGCATCACTCTTCTTGCCCTCACGCATGCCTTTTCGCTGGAATGCCGTGTGTTGTATTCAGCTCCCAAGCCTACATGCATTTCGGGTGCGTTTCCGCTTCTTGGATACGAGCGGTTTCCCGCTCGTGTTCCTCTCTAGCCTCTAGTTTCATCGTAATTCGGATCCAATAGTCACATGCCCCATATATGAACCTAGGAGCTTCATAATATGACCGTTTGCACGATTTCTGCCATTGTTGGCCTCTGGGTCAGCGTCATCATTTGCCCTCGTCATCCCGGCTTCGGCATCTTTCGCTTCAAGATATGAAGGACCTGGTAAGCCGCTCGAGTTTGTTTTGAGCTTCACACCCCACAGACGTGGATGCGTAAATTAAGATTGTAAAACTTGGTGGAAACGGGGCGGCCTTTGTTTGTGATATAATGGCTACGGCCTCGAGGAAGTGTACGACTCAAGAACGCGGGGTTTCTCAAGAGAGAACGAGAGTGAGCCCTTATCCGCTGCTCGTCTGCTGTGCTGCAGATATTACTTCTGCGGTCATCGACTTGAAAATGGAGGCGAGAGAGCAATCCTGATATTTGTACACCAACAATGCAGTCTTCTTTACAGTACCATCTGCATCCGGCTCTTGCGCTGGTGTTGAAATATCCTGCCCATTCACCTCAGTCCCTTCTGGATATCTTGGTGTCTCGCCAGTCTCGATTAGGACCAGGAACTGAGGGTCGATGGGGACACGGCCAAGGAAGCGGACTCCAAAGTCATTGGCCATGACTTCTCCACCACCGCTCATGAAGATGTTGGTACATTCGCTGCAGTTCGGACATATGAAGCCGCTCATGTTCTCGATAACACCGATGACCTTGATTCCGGTTTTGGTGCAGAAGTTGAGCTCTTTCCTGACATCTGCCGTCGCAACAGCTTGTGGCGTTGTCACGACGACGGCACCCGCCAGCTGGTCTTGTCGTGCCTTCTGCAGAAGTGTTTCTGCTAAAGAGATGTGTTCGTCACTAGTACCGGGCGGCGTGTCGATGAGGAGGAAATCGAGCTCGTCCCAGAAGACGTCTGAGAGGAACTGGCGCACCATGGCCGTCTTCTTGGGCCCGCGCCAGACCACGGCATCGCCCCGACGGGGAAGCAGGAAGCCGAGACTCATGACGCGAAGGGATCCGATGCCAGTGGTCTGGTCGGCGTCGTGAACAGTGATGGGCAGCCAGCCGCCAGGGGCCTGTGTCACTTTTGCATCTTCAATGCCAAACATGCGCGGAATCGAAGGACCCGTGAGGTCAACATCGAGAACGCCAACCGAATGGCCAGCCAGCGAGAGCGAGAGAGCAAGTTGGGTTGTCACAGATGATTTTCCAACACCACCTTTGCCCGAGAGTACCTAGATGGGTATGTTCGTTAGGTAATGATGCCGCTGACAGCGATGGTGGGGTAGCAGAGGGCACCAGAGGGGCACCGGGATGCGCACCAGGACGATATGTTTGATCTTGGAGAGCGACATGGCGGGCGAGACGAATTTGTGAATCCTGCGTAGGACCTGCTTATTTGTGGGAAGGCAAGGTTCTGAAAAGCAGTACCTTTCTCAAGGCGACTGGAAAGGCGTCATATCAAAGTCTGCAGCAACATTTTTCGTGGCATTTGGGAGCTTGAGCTGGGATGCCCCTCCATCGGCCTGTATCGGCCCCTGCTTTATCAGCAAGTGGAGACCTTCTCCGGAGGTACCTTGCCTTCGGGACACGGGCAATGGCTGAGCACTCCAAGCACCCGGCAACTACGTACCTTTCGTGCAAACGATACCCAGTACACTTAGGGAGCGATCCCGGTGCTTTGGTATCTCATGACCGGCCATAGGTTCGCCATGTACAAAGCCTACCCGGAATGTGTAATTCTTGTTTGCCATGACTGAGATTTGGTGGGACCAGCGGAAAGCCCGGGTCCAACATGAGTCGAGTGTGAAGCTTGAACCAAAACGTGGTTATTGTAGCTCTTGCGCTCTCTGGATATTGTTGGACAACGGTGGCTTTCACCATCCCATCAGCGTCTGCGCTTCGTAAATTCGTAAACCAGCGCATAGAGGCTTTGGGGTGTGAATTTGGCGAGGGTCGAAACGGGCAGCGGGTTTGTGGAGCCTCCCGACGAGGTCGAAACGGGAGGCGCATCTTAACTTCCAGGAATCGGGCGATCTGACGAACGCCCCCGGTTTGCGCGTTCTGAAGCTCTTGGCTCTCAGCCCCCAGGGGAAAAAAACACACCTGGCCAACCAGCCCACGTCATGCACCCTATGCAACCTGAGATGCCACATGTCGCATCCCCCTTCCATCGCTGAGCTCCATCAACACAAACAACTCTGCTGCACCCTACACACCCGGTTGACGGCGACAAGCGAGCTATCGACACCATCCAAGCCGTCTAGCAACGAACGACCGTGCCGATTGCCTTTCGCCGTTTCCAGCGCAACAAGCGGCGAGCTCTGCCGGGCGACATGCTTTGCTCCACATAGTACACACGGGCCTGCCTGCGCAACATGACAGTTGTCGCTGGGCATAATGGACGATCCATGGGGTTCACCGTGGACAGCACCGTCTCCAGAGAAAGGCGGGAAACCATCTTCCCCGACAAAATCCGCGAAATCCGACCTTGAACCCCCGCCGCGTGCCTTCTTCTCGATCTCCAACTCGCCTCGAATACCGGCTATCTCGGGACAGTCGCCCTGGGCAGACGACGATGATGGTATTGGTGACTGGGCATCCGCGGATGCGCCAGCAACGGCACAGTCGGGATGGGGAGGTGGGTGGAGCGCACCAAGTCCGAATCTCGCCTCACCCCCTCGACACGATGAGTTCAGCAAGCCAAGTCCCATTGCCTGGCCGGGAAGTATCGCCCTTCCGAAACCTGCCAATGGATCGATTCCTAGTATACGTCAACCTTCTCCCGATCCGTGGTCTACCGATTTCTCACCCTCAATAGACGGCCCCTCTACTCTTCGGCTGGTCATTGATGCGCCTCCCTTGTCAAGCGTGGAACGTGCGGAAGTTGGGACAGGAGATATAGGGGCACAACTAGACTTGGATCGAGATTGGCATGAAACAAAGTTGAGCGAAGCTGACATTGGCAATGGCACGCTGGGACGCTTCCCTGCTGAAGAACACGCGGTGGAAAAGTCAACCTCGGCAGAAAATCAAGTTGACGGAATGTCACAGGATGTTGTACGGCCGAGCGTTGAATCTGGAACTCAGAGCCACGAATCGCCATTTGGCTCATTGTCCGGTGACGATACGGACCGTGAAAACGATCGTCAAGACTCGCCAATCACCTCCATTGACGAAGACTCCAAAACTCGCCAACCGGTAGCTCGGACGACGTCTGGCAAAGTCCAACAGCTGGTCGAAAAATTTGACGGGCTAGCTAGGGCGCTGAGCGAGGAACCCGTAACTACCAAAACAGAGCGCAGCAAAAGTCCAATAGGCCTGAATCAGAAAGAGAGCTGCGATGACGTAGGAGAGTTCGGGGGCTTTGAAGATATTGACCAAGATAGGCCGCTTCCAGCTTCAGCTCTCGACAGACCTGCGACCCCGAAGCCTACAGCTAAATCCTCGACACCCACCACATCCGCGGCAGCTTCGCCACAGTCATCCACAGACTCAACAATTCACATCAAGCAAGTGCTCGCGGCGCATGGACCCGTTGCTTTTGATATCGATCTAGGAAACATCGAGAAACTGTTCAGCTTAGAGAAGTCCACTCTCGCTACAAAGGTCTCTGAGGCAAACTCTGAGGTTTCGGATTATATCATTACAGACAGCTTCGGCGAGATCTCAGAACGAAAAACATGGTACCGAGTGTCACGGATGGGCTCTTTGCGGAAATACAATGCTGGGGACGACGAAAACTATCGGCTTGTCGCCTGGCCAACCTCGACTATCCGCCAGGACACCATCAAAATAGTTCGGCGATGGATGGAAGAGGACTCGATCGCGGGACGTGTCACTCTTGGAGGTGGCATATCTAAGACGCAGAAGAACATGTTTGGCTGGGACTCGTCTGCCGAACCAGTCACGCTGGATGCCGTTTTCGGGAAAAGAAAAGGCCACTCCCGAGCCACCTCACTCCAACCACTGGCCGGCCCGCCCTTAAGGAAGACTTCGGGATCTCTGCGTAGTCCGATACACCGCCCCTCAAGCGTCGTCGTTCCACCCGTTGCCTCGTTTGGCTGGAGCTCTAACTCACCCACGTCTCCTCCGTTGCAGACACAGCCAGCCAAGTCGATTCCGCCGCTAGCAAGACCAGTTGCGGCTCCCCAACCATCTTCGACCCTGCAACATTCCATGCCCCAAATATCAGCTCTAGAAAAGCTGCCACCCAACGCCGCTGCCATACGCATTCCCACTGTAGCTGAGAGTCTACCCCCAAGGAGGATGACGACGATGAGTGGGGTGAAATGGTCACTTCACCCTCAGATTCGAAGCCTGCCGCAACTGACTTTCAGAGCCTGAGCAATGCCTTCTCAGTGCCACCCCAAGGTTTTCCCACGCCGCAATCTGGCACCCGTTCTGCTCCTCTGGTGAACGAGGCCGAGGGCCCTGCCACTGCGAGCGTGGGAATAGCAACCGGTTCTTCAACCGCCTCTGGCCCATGGGAAGCTGTCGACTTCTCTGTTTTTGAGTCCCCACCGAAAAGGTCGGCTGCAGTTTCCATGGTTAAGCCCCCTAAACCCGCAGCTGCGCCAGCGCCGCCCCCTCCCATGATGGCGACACCCTTTACGCCATCGACACCAATTCCTATATTTTCTCCCACTCCTTTTACTGAAACCCCCATCGCGTCCCCTGGGACTGAACTGGTTGTACGCAGTGCTACATCCAAACAGCTCCTGAGCGAGTACACCTTCAGTCCTACTACACCGCTTGAAATATCATCGCCGACTGTGCTGCCGGTGGCTTCGGCTGCCGAAGATGATACCGACATCGGCAACGGTCTGGCCACGCGAAGTGATGATGTCGGCCACATCATTGCCAATCTCCCCGATCTCTCATACATGCTGCGCTGAGGCCCGGCTTGCTTTTATACTGTATGATGCGCGCTTGTTGAACAGGGCCGGTTTTTTTGCCCTCGTCTTCTAAGGGATAAAGTTGTTGTCATATATCTAGCTGTGTTGACTGGCAAGTTTGTTTACTTTTCTGGGGGATGCATGGTCGGCGTTTGGACCTTGGAACTGGCTGGGAGTTTGTATTATATACCATAACTGGTGACATGGCTGGCAGTACAAAATCATGAGATGAATTTCAACAGGCGTCGGCTATTCGCGAGCATTTTGATGAGCTTATTAGGGTTGTTGGGTGCTGGTGGAACTTCGGGATGGGGCCCCTGAGTACCGATTTCCGAATTTTACCAACGCTTGTCGGCTCGCTCGCTGTGTCAAAGCTGTCGGGTGTTTTTCACGACGTGGGTTCAGGATTTCGGCTTTTGGCATGGATTGCCCCCGACGAAACGAACTCGGAGTCGCGAAAGAAGCTGAATAACCCCGGCTAACTCGGTGTCCCCGCGCTGGGCGGTCTCTACAATATAGCTCTGGTGCCGTGCTGCTCTGCCGGGCTCTTCGGTGGCGGCGGGGCTCCCCGCATTGCGAGGGGAGCCCCCTGCGAAGTGATGCACGCCGAAACCTGGGGTATGCACCAAGGCCGTTGCGGGCCACACCTCGTCAGCCGAAGCTGCCATCCGGGATGCATCTACCACGCAGCTGACTCGTCACTTAATCTTGTGCAGCCCCGAGAGCCGGGAAAAGGTGTCCCATCCCGACGCACTCGTGTCGCGACGCTTTGATGACACCCCCGATGACATGGACCAAGCGGCCGCCATGTTGGTGGCCGTTCCGTGTGTGGATCGGCCTGTCGATTTAAAGTGGTGGATACCGTCTTCCTTCTCGTGCCCCAGGCTGAGTGAGACCATCTTACGCAGTACTTGGTCAAATCGACGTCTCCCCTTTCTCTTTGGAAGCCTGCTCTCCCTTCTCTTCATCATCACCGTCCCCTTCACCTATGGCAGTCATCAACCTTGTCTGCTCGCCATGGGCGCCGGCCGTTGTGGCCCTCGGTTTCGTTTTTTACTACGTCTTCCCCTACCTGGTGACATACAAGCACCTGAAGGGAATCCCGGCCCCATTCCCAGCACAATTCTCCAACCTGTGGTTGCTGAGGGTGTGTCGCCGGGGACATCGATACAAGACGGTCGACCGACTGCACAAGGAACTTGGGCCTGTCGTGCGTATCCAGCCCAACCATGTCAGCATCAACGATGACGACGCAATCCAAGCCATTTACGGCCATGGAAACGGCTTCCTGAAGTCGTGAGTTACCCCTGATACCAGCGCCAGAGACCCGAGTTCCCTGACCCTCTGTGAAGCGAATTCTACGACGCCTTTGTTAGCATCACACGCGGCATCTTCAACACACGCGACCGTCACGACCACACGCGCAAGCGCAAGATCGTTGCGCACACCTTCTCAGTCAAGTCGGTTGCCCAGTTCGAGCCGTACATCCACTCCAACCTCGAGCTTTTCGTTAAGCAATGGGACAACCTAATCCTGCGGTCTCCTCACCCCGACGGCGCCGCTCACCTAGATTGCCTCAACTGGTTCAACTACCTCGCCTTCGACATCATCGGCGACCTGGCCTTTGGCGCCCCCTTTGGCATGCTCTCCTCGGGCGCTGACATGGCCGAAGTGCGCTCATCGCCCGACAGCCCGCCCGTCTACGCGCCCGCCATCGATATCCTTAACCGCCGGGGCGAGGTCTCGGCCGCCCTCGGGATTCTCCCTGCACTGAAGCCATGGGCAAAGTATCTTCCCGACCCCTTCTTCACAAGCGGACTACAGGCGGTGCAAAGTCTGGCGGGCATTGCCATTGCGCGGGTGACGGCGCGGCTCGAAACCCCACCTACGACGGCCCGGAAAGACTTGTTGGAGAGGCTCATGGAAGGGCGCGATGAGAATGGCGAGCCGCTTGGGCGCGAGGAGCTCACAGCTGAGGCACTCACGCAGCTGATCGCAGGAAGCGACACCACGTCTAACTCGTCGTGTGCGCTGCTCTTCCACGCTGTGCGCACACCGGGCGTGGTAGAGAAGTTGCGGGCGGAGCTGGATGCGGCCATTCCCGATACCGTTGACGTCCCAACGTTCGATATGGTCAAGGAACTACCGTACCTTCAGGCTGTCATCAACGAGGCTCTACGGCATCATTCCACCTCGGGCATAGGTCTGCCGCGGCAGGTCCCCGACGACTCGCTGGGCGTGCATATCCACGGCCATTTCTTTCCGGCCGGAACGGTCCTCAGCGTGCCGACGTACTCAGTACACCACTCGACCGAGATCTGGGGGCCAGACGCCAATGAGTTCCGGCCAGAGCGGTGGGAAACGCTGACGAAGAGACAGAAGAACGCGTTTATCCCCTTCAGCCATGGCCCCCGAGCCTGTGTGGGCAGGAACGTGGCTGAGATGGAGATGAAGCTGATCGTGGCCTCGTGGGCGAGGAGGTACGAGGTATTTTTGAGGCAGGATTACATGGATACCAAGGAGGGCTTTTTGAGGAAACCGCTAGGGCTGGAAATTGGGTTGGCGAGGCGCTGAGAACCATACCCTGCCCTCTAAAAGGTACATATAGAATGCCCAATAACTGAGTACCTATATCTCTTGTGAAGTGCATTGCCGATAGTCCTGCAGCTAAGCTCAGGATTCTGCACAAAGCTCTAGATAACACAGCCCAGACATCAACATCTCTACAGAACAAAGCCCCTGATGTCAAGTTGTCAGCCATTGAGACCTTTGCCTCGTTGAACCTCGGACTCGATGATAAAGCAGCGGAGACCGTCATGGTGTCGGGAAGCGCGAAGAGCAAGGAAGCATCATGGACAAAGGGAAAACTGCTGCAAGAGTTTGACAAGCTCAAGACTCTGGGCAGCAAGTTTGTCTAAGGTTATGGAGAAGTTTACAGCCTCTAGACTGTCCCCGAGGTCTCGGTTGCTTCCGTATCCTAAGTTGCACAGCTCATTGCAGCTAACCGACTGTTCGTTCTGAGTTGGGATTGTGTTCCTTCAAGCTTCATTTCCAATTGCTTGTTTTGTAATATGTTGAAATAGAAACTTGAAAACCAGTCTGATAAAGCCAAGGATTCCTTCATATAACTCTGTCAACCCAACACAATATCCTAGATCCACCATATTACTCTAAGTCATTACCGGCCACCCCCTAGGCCACCTCCTAGGCCGCCGAGGACACCGCCTAGCAGCCCTGTAACGCCTTGTGTCACGCCACCAACAACATCACCAACACCACCAAGCAAATCTCCCTTGCCAATCTTACCAACTCCATCGCCCAAGCCGCCAGTGATGCCGCCAACAGCACCGCCGACGCCGCGGCCCAGCCCCCCGACGATGCCGCCGACGGGACCACCAACAGCATCGCCAACTCCACCAAGAGCTCCTCCAACAGTGTCACCCTGCAGGAGAGAAAGACCTTGTCAGCAACTCTCATTCAACCACTCGAGTATCCTCGTGTCGCGCTGCTTCAAGGCAACGAGTTAGACGAAAAATAGGAGAAGGACGAAGAGGAGAAACACCATGACGCCGTTGTATAGCGCTGCAAGAGAGGAGTAAACGGCAGACAGAAAATAAAGAGAGAAACTTACCAATCCCTTGCCCACACCCCCAACAGTCTGACCGAGACCTCCTGTCAGCCCCCCGACGGTGCCGAGGACATCCCCGCGTCCCAGCGCGCCTGTCGTATCCCCGAGCGTCTTGCCGACACCCCCAACAGCAGCGCCCAGGGTATTCCCAACGCCTGACGTCACTCCGCCAACGGTGCGTCCCACAAGATCGCCACCCGGGGAAGACTGCGCCTGTCTCTCGGTGCGCGGCACCAGCGCGCCCGACATATTGCTGTTACCCTCGCTCCTCCCGGGGGTGGTCCTCGTCGTCTTGGGCGAGTTCGGGTTGACGAAGGCCGACGTGGGCACCAGCGCGCCTGGCGCGTACTGCTTTTTGGGCTTGGGTGCCTGTCGCGGCGTATCCGCGAGCCTCGGCTGGTAGACAGCCGGCTCGGTGGCCGGCTTGGACCTGGGTGTCGAGGCCTGCGTCGGCGGTGCCGGAGCCCGTGTCGATGCCCGCGTGGATAGTGCCGGGGCTTGCGTCGATGCGCGGGTCGATGGCGCTGGGGCCTGGGTTGATGCCCGCGTGGATGGCGCTGGGGCCTGTGTGGCCACGGGCCGCTGCACCGAGCTCGAGGCCCGGGATGTTGGCGGCTGCGTAGTGGGACGCAGCGGCGACGACGGAGGCGGTGCCGAGATAGGAGCCGGGCGAACGGGACTGCCGGACATACCGGCCGACTTTCGCATGGCGCGCTGCGTGTGGGCAGTCCAGGTGTTGGGCCGGAGCGCCGCCGGTGTCAACGGTGCGGCGGGGGCGAATTTGGCAGCTGGAGCGACGGGTTGGGCTGGGGTCTTGGCCTTTACTATAGTCCTGTGCTCATGCTGGTGCGAGTGACTGTGCTGATGGTTGTGCGACACAGAGCCGGTGGGATCACGCCCGTGGGTGCTCTGTTCGCGCCTATTTGACGACTTGTTGGCCGAGGGGGCGTTGGCCATATCGTCAACCTTGGTCTTGGTAGAAGAGGACCTCTTGGTCTTGGTAGTCTCGGCTACAGTCGTTGGGGCTCGAGTGGAAGCCGATTTTCTCGACTCTCGCGGAGGGGTTGACATGGTGTCAGTCTTGGCAGCTGCCACGGTATCTGCGCGGGTGGACGGCTTGGTTTTCACGCTGTTGGTTGACGGGTTGACTGTCTCGGAGTGAACCGACGGCGTAGGTTTGACGGTGTGGGTTGAAGGCTTGGCTGTCACGCTGTGGTCCGAGGTCTTGATTGTCTCGGAGTAGATAGACGGCTTGGTTGTCACACTTTGGGTTGATAGTCTGTGTGTAGACTGCTTGGTTGTTACGCTGTGAGTTGATGGCTTGATTGACTCCGAGTATGTTGACAGCTTGGCTGTCTCTGCGTGAGTCGATGGCTTGCTTTTCGAAGATGTATGCGTCTTGGAGCTCTTGTGGGTATGAGCTGTATGGGCTGTGTGAGTCGTCTGAGCTGTGTGGGCGGTTTGATTTGTTTTGGTCGTGGGGGCCGTAGCTGGGCACAGTCAGGTCAGGCGTCAACCAGTTATAGAGGGGAGGGAATCAATCTAACATGGCGCAACAGCACTTCGGTGCTGTTTGACGGTGACAGAGGAAGGCATACTAATTCGCAAGACAGAGGACCGCTGGGCTACCGACAAAACTGGAAAGGTATCTCGCTGCAAAAATAGACTTTGACAAGATGGCGTTAATATAATGCCAAAATGTTCTTGTTAGGGCAATAGAGAAGGATGGCATGAGGCTAGGGAGCCAGCCGTTCATCAGATATAGACCTGTCCCTCTCTGCTGGCCATGACGTCAATTGTTCGGACCCCGCTCTTATCTGAAGGCTCTGTTTTGTGAAACCCAAGGCATGATGTCGAGAAATCCAACGAGCAGGGAAAGGGAAGGAGGCGATGCTGATGCTAGCCAATCTGATTCGCCCAGAGATGGCTGCCGCATCTGAGTGGACCACCAGCTCTCGCCACACACAGGCATCTGGGTCCAGACCCGGGAGCAGGGGCCAACAGAAGGGTCACAAGGCAGCTCACTTCTCCTTCCTCCATTGAAAAAGGGGAGTCCGCCTCTGTGGGGATCTCGATTGTTGCGAGTAAGGTGGTGGGAGCTGATCGTGGCAGCTGAACTTCAATCGACGCCTTTGCCGAGTTGGACCCGACTATGAACAGCAACTTGAAACAAAAGTCAGGCAGAGCATGCACAACCCCGAATACATCTTCTCTTTGATATCCCTTGGGTTCGTTGAATTACAGAAGAGACAAGGATGTATGGGTTAGGGTTGAGCCCAGTACTCGGGCCAACGGTCGCGGATGATGCGGTCATTCATCTCACTCAACCAGAGAGGGGAAGCAGCTAGAGCACTTCAGCAACTGACATTCCGGCACTACCCAAGCCCTTCTTGTAGGTACCTATCTAATAAAGCCCCTTTTCTGAAGAAAGAAAAGAACCGGGATGCATAGAGTTAGGATTGTCCAGCTCTCCCTTTCCCAATTGACTCCAGGCTGTGTTTTTTGGTGGCTGTCGTCTCTGTGGGGTCCCGACATTCGGCTGTCACCAGAGACGGTCATGACGCATGACATTTGGCTAGCATCAGCCACAATTCCAGTGCAGCCGCAGTTCACACCCACTCCTCCCTGCGGTTGGGACATCTCCTTTGACTTGTTTTTGTTTTCCTAATATACTTACGGCGCTGTGACCTCGGTGCCTCCCTCCCAGGGACTGCGAGCTTACTGGTGTGCATCCATGTCTGCCATGAAGTCGCGGCCGCCACTGCTTCCACACGCATCCGCCATGACGAAGGAACAGCCGGCCAAGAAAAGGGTGCTCATTGTCGGGGCGGGCGCCGCTGGCAAGTGGTCCCAAGATCCATCCCTTAGCAAAATTTCAGAGTGACTGACATAAATTGGCAGGCATGTCCTGTGCGCAACACCTGGCCCAGCACCCCGACAAATTCGAAGTGACGTTGATTGAAGCTGCCAATTACTGCGGCGGCCAGGCCTTCTCCATCCCCATCAACAAGGATAGGCATGGGACGCCCTGGCTCAACCAGGGCGTCCAGGGCGGCTCCTACATCTTCCACCACACCATGACTATGTTTGCCCGCCAGGGATATGCCGCCAACCCCGTCAAGCTGCAGGTTTCGTTTGGCAAAGGCAACCAGTTTTGGACAAATGTATACCCCACCAAACTGCTGGAGAGGCACCAAGCCGAGATCAGGCGCTTCGTGAAGATGCTCACCATCGTGCGATGGCTCGAGCTGTTCTTCGCCCTCCTGCCCATCAAATACCTGATGAAACTGTTCTGCTTCAGCTATGAGTTTACCAGTGCTGTTGCCCTGCCAATGGCGGCCTTGTTCCTTGGCACGGGTAATTATACGCCCGAGGTTCCAAGCATCATGCTCGAGCGCTTGTGCACCAGCCCGACGTACGGCATGTGGTACCCGCCAGACAAGGGGAGCATCGCGAGTAACCTTCCGCCCATGGTCGTGTTCCCTAACTTAAGCCAGTTCTATGACACCTGGCGCCTAGATTTGGTCAAGAAGGGTGCCAAAGTCCGGCTGTCGACCGAGCTGACCGAGGTGGTCCGCCGAGATAGTAAAGGGGTCACGGTGAGGATGATCAAGAGGACGCCTGCGTCGGACGGCCATAGTCGGTCCAGTGCTTGGGCAGCCGAAGATGACATCAGTCTTGCGGACGCGAACGCGCCGGAGACGACTGAGGATTATGATGAAATTGTGCTCTGCTGCCTGTGAGTGCCTCCCCCCGTTTGTCGTGTAACAACCTCTCACGCAGAATGCTGCTTCTCAGAGCCGACACTGCCAAACGCCTCCTCGGAAGAACAGCATCCTTCCGAGAGCGCCGGGTGCTCGGCTCCGCCAAGTTTAGCGACGATATCACCATCACGCACAGCGATTCTACGTACTTGCGTAATCATTACGAAAACTTCTTTAACCACTCCCAGGCTGTCTACTGCTTGAACGGCAACGACCAATCGGCTCGTGTGGAATCTGCCCGTCACAATTTCCGCCCCATGTACTACATCAAACCCTACCAAGCCGATCTGACCAAGCTGGAAATGTGCTTCGACTGCACCCATTACCAGGCCCAGTTTCCGCCCGATGTTCCCTTCTGCGACCACGTTTTCCAGACCATTTTCCTCAACAGGGAGAGGGATGGCCACCTCTGGACCGATGGGGAGATTGAAAAGAGCAACATCATCCGAAAGGACTGGTGGCATCAGCTGTGTCACTCGTGGACCCATTACGTTTTCGTCGTGCCGTGGATGTGGCTGCTGCAAGGACGGCGCCACACGCGCTTCGCGAGCTCGTGGACCATGATAAATGCGCATGAGGTGGCTATTATCAGCGGGCTGGCGGCCGCCGTCGACCTTGGCGCAAGATATCCGGAGGATTTGGAGAGGGATGGTTTCGCCCTCCTCTGTTTTCGGCTGTACTACCTGTTGATATATGGGCGGTGGTATAGGCGAAAAGCCCCAAAGACGGGAACTGGTGAGAACTGGTCAAGTGGACTTCATGGGAGTGTCTATCAGGGGCCCGGGGTTGTGCAGATGGAGAGGCAAATGTGGCGGGAGGAGAGGGAGGAATACTAGCGGCCAGGCTTGCCCAAACGTTGCCTTGTAGGTACGAAAATATAGCTTCAATATCGTCACCCTTAATTATCATACTTTAATATAGATGTATCACTTAGCCGGAGAAATCGGGATCCTTGACCCCATACCAAGTCGAACATAGCAAGTACCAAGCTGGGGGAGTCTGTCAACACGCTGTTTGTACTAAACAACAACTTAGGTACCTACTCCCAATGTCAAAACTAACACAAAAAAAAGGGAAATTTTTTCTTGAATCCAGTCCAGTTTCCGGAATCTCTAGCCATAGTCAAAGAGAAACCCCAAGTTACAAAGCCTACATACAAGAGTCCTCTTTCCCCGTCGAATTTAATCAAAGCACTGGAATACATAACTAACCCAAATGGGTTTCTTTTGGAACTTGATAGGGTGGCTCCTTTCACATGCCTTAACATGGTAGGCTTTGAGCTGCCAAGCTTTGAGATGGCATCGAGGTTTAGGCCCCCCCCCCCCCCCCCAAATATATCGGTATCTGTTGGATCCTTAATGTGTTTCTTTAGATTTAGTAGATCAATCGACTAAGTCCTAGTGTATCGATATAAGACCTTGAATCTCTAGTACTTTTGAGGGGGCCTTTAGCCAGACCCTAGGTTTGAGCACTAGCTTAATAGGAAGTTGGTGTTATCTCACCCCCTTTTTTCAGGGGCCAGGATCTTGATATAAGAGTGTGGCTCAATATGATGTTTAGATCTATCTGTACATTTCTATGATACCTGTCACGAGTATCCTCCCCGGCCCAGAGCCTTGCTCGGTGGCAGGCATGGTGAAGAAAAGAAATTCTCGCACACATGGCGGCCCTTGCTCTCGATATGCTCCAATGAAATCAATCATTCACTCGGCGTGTCCAAAGTCGGCTTTCATATGACGGCGGAGAATCGGCGGAGAATCGGCGGAGAATCGGCGGGTCTCAGCTCAGACCGCCCGAAATAGAGCGGGCTGCGATAATTTTTGTTGAAATCCACGACGGGATGTGTTCTTCCTTCCATCTTTCCCACCGTCTCTGCTTTGTTTATTGGAAGTCCACGAATGATCTGGTGGGCAGTCAGCACCCACCACCACACTGCTACCGACTATTACATGCGGTGGTCTTTCCAGCGTTTCTACCTTGTTCATTGAAATCCACGCATCATCTGGACAGTCAACACCAACCACCACGCTGCCACCGACTATTACAAGCGGTAGAAATGATGGAACGAACCGACTCCCCAGCCCTCCCCGATGGAGGACCCCCCGCTGACCCATTTGGTGGTGAGTTCTCCCTCGGCTACTCAGAAAGGCTTGGCCTTCAACTAACCGCTCCCTCGCTAGCATTGATCTGGGGCGCCAAAATGGGCCAAATTCCGATCATTGAGAAAGCCATCGCCGAAGGCGCCGATGTCAACGAAGTGGACGAGTACGGCAAGACGCCTCTCTACTACGCAGAGGACGTTCAAGGACATTATGACCAGGTGATGGCCGAGCTGGCCAAAAACGGTGCCCGATACGAAGACGTTGTCCACCACAGCAACCCCTGGTCTGAGGCGGTGACCAGAGGTGATGGACACGTCGCATCCCTGATGGCTGCGGCACACAACCATGACCGATACCAGGTCATGATGGCCCTCTTGGAGATGGGGCCCGGCCTTACTCAGCCGCAGCTGAGAGGCATCTTGATCTGGCTCCTAGAGTCAGCCCTGCACCACTCCATGTGTGGGTATAATAACTTGTGGGAGGTGCTCTGCTGCTATCACCACGATGATGAGATCGAGAAAAAGCGTCAGGATCTCATCAAACACCTGATGGACCTGATTTTGCGCTTCGGAATGGGTATAGATGCGCGGTTCCCCGAGAACGGAGAAACCCTCCTGACAATGGCTGTACGCTACCACAAGAATGTGGAATTCCCGGGCGCCTCACTCGTCACCTTCTTGGTCCGAGACCGCGGCGCCGATGCCACGGTCCACAACTCGGCGGGCAGAAATGCCTTTGAAATCCTCAACGCTAGCGGTCTCGCCTTCGAGCCGGCCACTTGCCAGTGCGCTTGGCGCCCCGACCACGGTCTGACGGTCCCGGCCAGAATTTGTCGACGACACGGCCGTGACGACTATCGGACCAATGCGGTGCATGAGGGCGCCACACGGTACGAGTCTTCAAAGCGGCGAGTACTCGAGGCGCTGCAGGGATAGGTACCTACCTTGGTGCCTGGTAGCTCAGGTATCTTGTGGCGGAAAGGGGCAGCAGGGGAAGCACTGGAAGTAACACCCGGCACCTGTTTTGTTAAAGAACTCCCTCCCCCGTAAGGTATTTAAGAAGGGAAAAGAGACTGGAAAGAAGGCAAATACCTAGTGCCGTTCTCGTTTGCAGCTAGGTACAATTTACAAATAGGGCCTTCCGGAATAACGTATTTTATAAGCGAACGGATAATTTTCCGCCACCCCACCACAACTGCCCTCAATTACACAACCACAACACTAGGAAATAACAATAACTGAATCAGAAACAGATGAATCAGATGATTCTGCAGCCTCCTTGCACGTGCGTGCATTATGGCCAGGCTTTCCGCACACGCCGCAGCACCGAATCTTTGTTCGAGACCCCCCTGCATCACCACCACTTTGTCGTATTTCCTAGGCTAACTACTCACCCACAGCCTTCTGATCTAGTAGATCCTGTGCCTCTTGTACCGTAAGTGACCCTCCAAGCCGCACACGTGTTTTTTTTAGCTCTTCGTCTCTTACTAAGCCCCTCATTGGCCTTGCGTAGTGCTGAGACCTCAGTACGTAGAAGAGCTACCTCGTGCATTACAGCCATTGTACCTTTGGCTAATCGATCCACAGCAGTTAGCATTGGGGTTGGAGAGCTGTCCTGATGGCTGGAAATTCGAGTTTTAATAAACGCTGACTGTGAAGTGGTTTCTCAAGGGTTGTGTGGCGTTTGGGAGACCCAAGGTGGTGTAGTGGTTCGGCTTGAGGCTGGGGGTGTTGGAGTTCGAATGTGTACATCTAGCTTAGATATCACCCTCTCTGGGTCGTACGGCACAAGGCCAGCTCCGGCGAAGGCTCCTTGGATGTTCTTGTCGATAAAAGCCGTAAAAAATGCCTCTTTAAACGTACAAAGGAAATCTAACTTGGTGATATGTGTGATGTATATACGTATCAACTCCTCGATTTGATCACCATAAGCCTTCTTCAACGGCCTAAAACAACTAACATCTAATGGCTGGACTAGATGTGAGGAATGAGGAGGCATACAGAGTGTAACAATGTTATGCTTCTTGTAGTAGTCCTCGAAATCCTTGGAATGGTGGCTTTCGTGGCCGTTAAGGACTAAAAGCTGGTATTTTCCCTTTGTACGAGATGCTGAATGAAGATCGAAGTGTTTGATGAAATCGAGGCCTTTCTCATTGGTAGTCTAGCCGTTGTTGGTCGTTCCGATATACCAGGTAGTTGGAAGACCGTAATCTCGATACCAACCTTCCTGGTGGTATTTTCCTTTTAAAAGGATAAATGGTGGGATAGCCTAGCCTTGAGCATTTACTCCCTGGATAACTGTAGCCCATTCACGATTACTAGGTTGGACCTTTTTAGCTTTCCCATAGCCGTTAGAGGTAGTAACAACCATCCCAGTAGTAATCATACCTATCATGAACCTAGTCTCATCAAAGTTGTATGTATCTTCGTCAAGGATGCCGTACTTGGCCTTAGTGTTATGTACAAGGGCAAACCACTTGCGAATAATCTTTGGATCTTCGCATTTAGCCCTCTGGTAGTCATATTTACGCGAAAAACGCGTCCGGAGTTCTGGTTGGCGTTTGACAAAGTTGTGAGCCCAGAGCTTGCCGACAGGGGGCGCGTCGCGTTCGCGTAACAGTTGGTTGGCCATATCTTCCACAAAACGAAGCCGAGGAGGAAATGCGTGTGCACATAGCTCAGATATATACTGAAAAATTGTATGCTCCTCTAGATCTGTAAGTTTTCGTGAATTGGCTGGAATATCGCGTCGTGAAGGCCGACCGACGCGTCGGTTGTAGAGAGTAGTGTAAGGAACAGAATAGATCTTTGCTGCAGCTGAAAGACGGAGTTTTGGGTCTTTTCGAAGAGCTTCAAGGGCTAAGTTTAATTGTGCTTCCTTTGAAGGCAGTGCCATATTGTGTGGTGGAGGAAAACGTTGCGAAAGGTAGAGAGGGTGGGGTGGCGGAAAATTATCCGTTCGCTTATAAAATACGTTATGAAAAAAAAAAAAAAAAAAGTCCTTTCACGACACGAATATGCCTCTTGATATGCCTCTTGATATGCCATAAATGCTTTTTTGTGTGCTAAAGAAGCCAACAACCGAACCAGGGATGGAGTGTGTATGGTCATGACTACCAAATTTGAGGGGCGATCACGAATGGGCACACCATCTAGGTAGTCGCAAATGGTATATTACTCGCCATTGGAGCGTGTAAAGACGCCATCCACACGGCGCCTTATCTCCGATGTCGAACCATGTATTATTCATCGGGTGAACCGAGTATAAAACACCAGGTGCAGTCCTGGCATGAATATGAATTGTAGAACCTCAAGCTCTCCTCAATTGATCCCGTTTCCACCTGGCCCATCTAGCCCTGCAAGACAGCTCCCCATCATGTCGATAAAACACCAAACAATGAGTAGATTCGCCGACAAGCTCGCGGGCAAGAAGATTGCCGTCATCGGGGGTTCCTCTGGGTACGGAGCGGCTGCCGGGAGCAGAGTACATAAAATCTGGAATGAATGGCTAACATATTTTCTCGCGATTCGAAGCATCGGCTTCGGCGCGGCAGAGATCCTAGTCGAATCGGGCGCCCAGGTCATCATCATCTCGTCCTCGCAGGACAAGGTCGATGATGCCGTGAAGCGGCTCAGTGGCCGCGTCCAGGGCTTGGTCGGCAACGTGCGCGACGAAGCTGCCTTCACGCAGCTTTTGGTTTCTATTGCGCCCTTGGACCACCTTGTCTTCTCCAGCGTCGACAAGATCATCCGGGGCGCGCTTGCCGATGCGGACCTGGACGAGGCAAAGTACCTCTTTGGTGTCAAGTTTTGGGGGAGCGTCGTCGTGGGCAAAGGCATGTTTTGAAGCTTTCCTGTACTGTACAAGTCTAAGTGAAAGCCCGCAGCTCTCGCAAAGTACGACATCGTCAAGCCCGGCGGCTCGCTCACGCTGACATCGGGCGGCGCGGCGCTGCGGCCCAAGAAGGGGGCAACGCTGGGCAGCGCACTCAATGCCGGCGTGATTACGCTGACGACGGCACTGGCCGACGAGCTGACCGAGAAGAAGATCCGCGTCAACACGGTCGTTCCGGGGCTGGTCAAGACGGAGCTCTGGGACAAGCTGGGCCACACCAAGGAGAAGCAGGAGGAGCTCTTTGAGAGCGGGGCTGCCAAGCTGCCTGTTGGCTTCGTGGCTACGCCAGATCACATTGCCGAGGCATATCTCTATGTGGTGAGGGCCGATTATGCGAATGGCACAACCATTGTTATTGGTAAGTCTTTTGTTGAGGTTCCTAGACTCGAGACGTGATGCTGACTTTTGGTACCCTAGACGGCGGCGGCTCGATCTAATAAACACAGCAGCTGCCTACACACCATCCCTGCCCATGATCCATGATATGTATTCCCATCAATTGAGGCTATTACGGTGTGGGTTGGTATTGTGAGTTTGAGAAGCATTGTTGGTATGGGCATCTTGAGGCCAAGGACACGCAGAAATGGAAAAGGCATCATGTCAAAATAGCGATACATAGCCGGGAACAATAACCTTGCTCCTTATATCTGCCCCTAAACGACCCGCCTCGTCTTGCCCGTCTCGACCTCATAAACCCAGCCGCTGATGGTGGCCGAGTCGGGAACCAGCTTAGATGCCTTCAAGAACTTGACATCGTCCTCGACAGCGTTCTCCAGATGCGGAAACGGCAGGAAGTCGAACCTCTTGGCCTTGAGTTCCTCGACGGCCTCGGCCCTGTGGTAATACTTGTCAGCGCCATATTACCCCCGAGTTCTGCTTCGGTTCGGAGAACCCACCCAAGAGACTTCTCAACCACCCCGTACGCGTCCTCGTTCTTGAATGTCAGCATGCCGCACCCGGTGTGCTTGACCAGCACAATCTCGGTGGTGCCGAGCAGCTGCTCGCTAATGACGATGGAGCGCAGGGCGTCAACAGCCGAGGCACCGGCCTGAAGGAATATCTTTTGTTAGAACTCGTGTTTCCTCGCCCAAGCTTCAACCGGCAGACTGACATTTCGAATGATATGCGCATCACCCAGATCGATACCGAACGCCTGGGCCGGATCGATGCGAGCGTCCATGCATGTCAGGACGAGATACTTCTTGGCGGGGGGCAGAACCAGGTCGCCCTTGGTGAAGGTGGATGAGTACTGCTCCGAAGAGGCCTCGACGTTCTTTTGGATGGCGCTCATGTTGCTTCAATTGCTCTTGCAGCTTCGTTTCCCCCCCCAAAAAAAAAAACAAGAAAACAACAACAAAAACAACAACAACAACAATGACCCAAAATCTCAGGGGGCGATGGTGATGTCAGGGGGCTGGCGGATCTGCGGGGAGTGGGTATTGCTTCAGCTCAGAATCCCAAGCATTATCATCACAAAAAAAAGACTGGAAATGCATCCTTATAAGAACAACCAGCCAGACGAACAAAAAACAAACTCTCACACACCAACATCCCCATTCCCCATCCCCAGCTCCAACATTCCCCTCCTCCCCCCCCCCCCCGCTCCCCCACCACCCTGCGATCGCACACGCAGCAATAGACCAGGACAAAGGCCACGGTCGGCTTGGCACCAACCGAATGCGGGCACCTTCTCAGTGACGTGCTCACCAATACCCGCCTTGGGCCGCCAGCCTGGCCGGCAATCCATCAATCGGTCCCCAATGGCTCCCCGATGGCTCCCCAATTGGGGGCCAGACCAGCGTCGAGACGGGCGCAGAGGGCTGCGGGAGGGGGGGATGGCATCAAAAAGCCACTGCATCTCACCATACGTGATCAGCGCTATGCCTGCATTTGCAGCTGGCTCTCCCCGTGCCCGGCAAGGGAGAATGACGTAGGCTCCAAATGGTAGCTAGCTCCCAACCAGCGACCAGTCATTGTGTTGCGTTGCCCTCGGTTAAATAGGTATATCTATATCCTACACACAAGATAATTGCAAGAGTGGTGGCCCTAGAGTTTACCTAGGTATGCTGCTGCACACACAATGCAAGGCTATCTTGGTTAGTTCGGCTTGTGGTTTTGCCCACATCTAAACGCCTACTGATACCGCCCGTCTCAAAACAGCGGAACTTAAGGGAGCTGTGATAGTAGTACAAATTTTGTTACTTCGCCTGTGATCACCTTACTGATTATCCTTACTCTTGCGCTTCAACAGCGCGGCTCGGCGGCGCGCGAGCATATCCTCCTTGTCCTCTAGAGCCCTCCTCTGGTTATACTCCTCCACTTGCTTCAGAGTGCTTTTCTTAGTACCCGTTTCGGCCCTCTTTTCCAGTTTATCTTTCACATTAGTAAGCCCTTCCTTGACGGTCTGGTAGAGGGGGGCCACAAAGTTCTTGTCCGACTCTGTCGTTGCTGTCGTGTCCACCACCCTGGGCGCCTGCCACGCACTTTGGGCAGTTGTGACGGTCGGAGCGACTCCACCCAGTCTCAGCGGTTGCATGCCCGCGAGGGTGCGGAACCACGGGCTGTAAAATACCCACGACTGGAACCATTGCAGAGCACCACTGATAAGAAAGTAGAGCTGCAGGCCGGATGGGAAGTACATGGTAAACACAAACGACAGCGGTATTAAAAAGACACCGACGAGCTTCATCGTCTTCTGCTGCGCGGGGGCCATGTAGGGAAGAGGGACCTGGTCAAGACGGTTAGCTTGGAGTCTCGCTGGCGGGGCACAATACATACCCTCATGGCGACGGCAAAGACAACGCCTGCTACCACCGGCAAAATATAGTAGGGGTCAGCCACCGTCAGGTCCGTGAACCAGAGGATGCCGCCCGTCTCCAGGCTGGGAACCGGGAGACTGGCCATGGCGCGGAACAAGCGGAGCACCCCGAAACCGATGGGGATGTTGATCATGGGCACAAAAGCCTTCCACGCCTTGAGACCTGCCGCCTTGTTCATGAGATTGATCTCTCTGCGAATCTCCGTCATGCCCGTTCTTTCCGACGACGTGGCCGCCTCCTTCAGTCTGCTCATCGCATTCTCGTAGCGGGGATGCTTTCGCAGGTCTTGCAGTATCTGCGAATGTATCGAGGCCTCAAGGGAGGGCTTGAAGATGGCCACTCTGATAGCAACCGACATGAGGACAATCGCGGCCCACCAGGGAACGCCTAGGTCGATGTAGATGTGTTCGAGGATCCATTGCATGCATGAGGTTGGGCCCCAGCCAAATTCGATGCCGAGCTCCTTGAGGAAGCCGATGCGCTCCGTTATGTTGAGGAGGTCGGCTCCCTCCAAGTCGATTGGGCTTGAAAACAAGTCTGCCGACGGGGGCGGTACATCTGCGGCCGGGGGAGTGCTGGGTTGTGTCGAGGCGTAGCGAGCTTGCCGGAGTGAGGTGAGGAGCTGTTGGGACGCGGGCGTTGCTGCAAGGGGGCCGGCTATCCTTCTCGTGATCGATCTATCGGTATGAAGAGTGCCGCGCAGCGAGGCGCCGTTGTTGCGCAATGCCGTGCCAAACTGTCGCGTCGAGAGCCGAGCTGAAGGCTTCTGGAACCCCTTTTGGCGTGTCAGCAGAGGGGCCAGCGAAGGCCTCGCTTGAGTTCAATTCTTACCGCTGCTCTAACGAGTCCTAGGGACTGGCTCGACCGGGCGAGCCCTCTGCTTGGAAGCATTTTGTCTGGATTGCTGAGAAGGAAAGTCCCAAACTTCAGAAAACAGCTGTCGGCCAAAAAGCGCGAAGCCATAACTTTTTTTCTGGGCCCGTGCGGGTAAGCTTCGGCAGGCAAGGAATTGATCCTCCATGGGGACAGCACTTTTCAGCTTACCTGAGACAGTGGGGCGAGACACCTGACGGCACACCTGACAGCCTGGCTGGCGGGGTGTCGAGTGCTCTCAGGACTCAAGGCAGCACAGAATGGTGCGCAAACAGGAGGATCACGTTGGCAGATCGAGGACTGTCTATGCCGTGCTGATTTGGCTTGTTACTCCGGCAATGTACACCTGTGGGCTTCCTGCAGCGCTATTTACAGATGCGAATGCCCAATGCCATCATCCCAAACCCCGTTTTTGAGCCCTCGGTGCTTTGCGAACCTTGGCCGACCTCCGTAGTGCTTGTATACATACACCGCCATGCTATTGCAGCGACTGTTTTTCTGCTCCCCCCCCAATGCCTCCTTGCGAGCGATAATGTATGGAGCATCTATGTCGCGACTCCTGCCGTGCTCCTGTTTAGCGGGGCGGAACGAGCGCAGCAACGCTGTGAAGTCTATTTCACTGGTGTTTTCTTGGACGTTGTAGTCGCCATCAACTGACTGGCTACTCCAAGCTGGCCAAGTCGTCCAGACTGATCCTTTGCCTAGGCTTTTCAACAGCTTCGATTCCAGGCCCGACGGAGTGGGATCTTCGCATTGACAGAGGGAACACCTGCGACCGATTAGCTGCCATTCCCCAACAGTGTTCCAAAATGGGGCGGCCGGTGGGCCAACCTGAGCAACCTACTCTTGTGCCACTCCATCCCAACCTGAAGGCAGCCTCATGGGCGAATAGCTCCCCGAATCCTAGCATCATGCCATTGACGAACGGTAAGAATAAGTTGATGGTGGCACCGCGCAGGAGCGACCAGAACGTAGGCGGCTGGTACAATATGACGGCGGGCGATGATGACGAGGGGGGTGACGTAGAGATATCCTCGCCTGAGTACTGCTCGCTGTCGGACGGGATTGTGACGCCGGACTCGGCCATCGGGTTGGCTGGCTCTTCGGAAGACATGGTGGGCAGGGCGTTGAACTGCAGCACGGAGTCAAGGGCGAGAGTGAAAAATTACCAAGAAAGGCCGGCGCCGCTGATGCTGTACCCCGATGTCCGGAGATCTTGAGATGCGAATGCGAATTGCAGGCGGAAAATGCTCGGCAGCACGACAACACGACAGGGGGGGCTGGGGCTTGCCGAAGCTAGCCTGGGAGGTGGGACACCGTGACACCCAGCTAATCGACAAACCACAACGAGCTCAACAACCCAAATACCTGCTGCTAGTAGTATAATTCAGCATAATGCTGATTCTTTTGCACCTAGCATTTATTCCCTTGTTGCAAAGTAGGCACCTAGCATCAAAACAGCCAACAGCTCTGTCTATCCAAACGGTGGGGCGGGATGATTACGTAATTAGAAGCTGCCAGCTGAAACAACCTGGAAGCGTCGCCGCGGGGCAAATGCAGCGTCGCCCTGAGCTGCCTGATTGCCAAAGCTAAACTCCAAAGCTGGACAACATAACACTACGTCCTGATTTCCACAAGCCTCGTCCTTTCTGGCAATTGTAAACCATTTTGCACAAATAACCACCCACTGTTATCTGAAAATGGCGGACCCTGATCCCGAAGCCAAAGTCGCTGCCATCGATGCCTTCATCGTGGTCACAGGCGCGACTGCGCAACAGGTATGCTGACAGTCTCCCAGCCCTCCCGTCCTCCTGTCCTCCATTCCCTTGTAACTGCCAGACTTCTCACCACAGCTTCTAACATTTGAAAGGCCGAAGAGTATCTTGAAGCCAATGAATGGAGCATGAACCCTAGCGTCACGTCGTACTGGGCAGACGTAGAGGAAAGAGATGGAATCCCCCCGCCCGAGTCCGCTGCCGCTGCCTCCACAACTGCCTCTCCATCCACATACACAGGCCCGAGAACCTTAGACGGACGTCCCGCGCCCCAGTACACCAGTGCGTCTTCGTCATCGGCTAGCAAGAAGCCCCAGAAGCGCACCGGTGTCGCCACGCTAAGCTCTTTGGGTGGTGGTGGTGGTGGTGGTCACGGCCACGGCCACGGCCACAGTCACGATGATGATGATGACGACGATGACGAGGACTACGATGATGACGATGAGCGGAACGTGCCCCGGGATCTGTTTGCGGGCGGAGAGAAGTCGGGTCTGGCAGTTCAGGACCCCTCACAGCGTTCGTCTGACCCGAGAAGACTAATCAACGACATCGTGGCCAAGGCCAAGGCGTATGTACATGCATTACATCAGCCTGTAGTTGCTAGTCGCTAATGTTAGTGCTATAGGAATGCCAAAGGGTCCCAAAACGAGCCTTCTACATCTGCCGGCCCCTCGAGATTCCGCGGTGGAGGCCAGGTTCTTGGCGGCGACGGCGTCGAGAGCCGTGCAATCCCGGACCCCGCCACGAGTGCCATCCCTACGGCTCCGACTGACGGCCCGGCGGAGGAGCGTGTTCTTCACATCTGGACTGACGGTTTCAGTATTGACGACGGCGAACTGCGCCGCTTTGACGACCCTCAAAACCAGGCAGATCTGCAAATGATAAGACAGGGAAGAGCCCCACTTCACCTTATGAATGTACGGTTCGACCAGCGCGTCGATGTCAAACTGCAACAGCACAACGAGAACTATCGCATCCTACCCAGAATCTACCGTCCGTTTGGCGGAGAAGGCCGCCGGCTCGGCAGTCCCGTTCCAGGCGGCGGATCAGCGGCGGCGACACCGGTGGCTGCGGCGAGCACAACTACAGCGGCCCCAGCTGCCGCTGCTTCGGGTGCAGGCTCGGCCACGGGCGTGGATAGCTCGCAGCCGACCTTGATGTTGCGCATTCAACTGCCGGACGGCACACGCCTCCCTGCACGCTTCAACACGACCCAGACCGTCGGCGACGTCTACGACTTCATCCAGCGAGCCGAGCCTGCTATCTCCAGCCGGGCCTGGGTTGTTTCAACGACGTTCCCGAACAAGGACCATGTCGACAAGGACTTGGTTTTGGGAGATTTGGCCGAATTCAAGCGGGGAGGAACTGCTGTTGTGAAGTGGGCCTGAGTTTGGGATCATGAGTTACGTACTGACGGAGCGGAAACGGGGTTAGTTATCATAGGGCTACAGGTAGTGCATTGGGCATTTCTCCATACCGGCGTTTTACGGCTTTAGCCAATTGAGAGATGGATGGGCTGGGCTTTTAAAACCGATCAAGTCACAGATTCCATCTAGCAATAAGAAAGCTTTTTAAACCGGTCAAGTCACAGATTTATAAAGTGACAAGAAAGGGGTATTCAAGGAATGGCTTCGTCTGCCTTGCGTAGTCTCGAAACTATCTGTGAGCGTTTCCCAGCATGATGCTCACAGTATGCTAGTATTTCTATGCCCCTTTAAACGCCCCGACGCCGCTGCTGTGGGTATCACCACCCTCGTATAAAAACTATTCATCTTGAAACCAAAGGTCTGCAGGGATATTTGCCCCTTCCCCAAACAAACGACATCCAACTCCGGAGCATCCCGCACAAGTTCGCCACTCCCATATTGCTCTTATCACGTTATTCGGCGTTTCCCCCCGGCTCGCTAGCCCACCCATTCGCAGCTACAGGAACGCCACCCGGCGGTCCGACAACAGGCCCGTCGAGGAACTTGAACCACGGGCGGGCGGCGGCGACGTTGAGCTTAGCGCTATTGATGCGCGCCTCGCCGGGAGGCATGCACACGAGGACGTAGGTGTTGGTGGTGAACTTTGTTACAAACATGCTGAAGGTGGTGCCCATCTTGTACTCGAACTCGGAGAACTGCTCGGCGTTGCGCGGGGTGCCCGTGAACTTGGAGCACGTGTGCTTCCAGCTCTTGAGGATGTTGCTCATGCGCTCGAAGCGGTCGCCGTACGGGTTGCGCTCGCCCTCGCGCGACGTCCACTTGGACACGACGAGGAACGAGGTGCGCTCAAAGAGCAGGATCTCGTCGGCGTCGATGGCCACGCCCAGGCTGGCCAGCTGGGTCTCGATCACGGACAGGTTGGGCACCAGGTCGTGGATGATGCTCGCCCACGCCTTGTACAGCGACTGGTCCCAGATCGAGGTCGCGAAGAGCTGCATGTCGAGGTCGATGTCGGGGATGGCGCCCCCGAACGAGGCCGCGGGACTCGCGCCGCCGTAGGGGGTGTGCTGGCTGATACTGTACTGTGGGGACTGGAGTTGCAGCTGCTGTTGCTGGAGCTCGGGTTTTTGCTTGCGCACGATGGCGACGGCTTCGGCCGTCTTGCGGCGGACGACGGCGACACGCTGGTCGAAGACGGCCTCGCGGGCGGCGGGCTGGATCAGGTCCATCTTGTGGATGAGCACAAAGACCTTGGCTTCGCGCGAGTACTGGACCAGGGCGCTGATGATGTTAACATAGGTAGCCAAGTCGCGCTCGACGTCGCGGCTCTCAATGTCAAAGACGTAGATGAGCACGCCGACATTGCTAAAGACGTGGGCGCGCTGCTGCGACAGGTAGTTCTCCATAAAGGCCTCTTGGCCACCACAGTCCCACAGGTTGAGCGTCAGGTTCCCCAGGAACTTGACGTGGGAGAGGTCAATGTCGATAGTTGCGCCGCTGTTGGCCGTGTCAGTCCGACGGTGCCTTTCAAAAAGGGGCTGGTGATGAGGAAACGGGACTCACAGCCTCCGGGTGTCGCGAGCCAAATAGTTGCTAAATATGATGCTGCGCATACTCGACTTGCCGGAACCGCTCTTGCCCATCAGCAGCACCTTTTGCTTCTTAACCTTCTTGAGCTGGGCCTGCGCTGCCCGAGACGAAGCGGCGGCGGCTTCAGCTGTTCCCAGCGCCCCATCACTGGGACTCAAGGTCGCATCGAGATCCGACATGGCGCCTCCGTTTCAACTCCTTCATTCGCGCCCCGCCGGTCAGAACAGTCAGAATAGTTTGGGGCCTTGAGAGCGGAGGCGTAGAGGCGGGTGCAGAGCAGTTGCACGCACGCAACCTTGGAAATACCGTCTGGGTCGCTGACTTCCTTGTTCCTTGGGGGCGAGTCAGTGGCCAGCGGGCAAGCAAAAAGACCGCTTTGCCAGACATGGGCAGCGTTTGGTGGCCCGTGCGGTACCTGCGGATGAGTGATCATGTGGGGGCGGAGCAGGTTTTGCTAGGCAACTAGGGAACTGTGGCTGCCGTGAAGGGTCCTTGGCGTCGGCACAACAGACCCTAACCCTACCTAGATCTTCAAATATGGACCCTGACCTCGCACCCAAACTCATACACGTTGAGAGAACGAAAAACTTTACCCTTTGAGGCAGGCCTTCACAATATCTTATTTGCGTGGTCTCGGAATAGTTTCGTGATCAACAGTAGGATGGAGGGTGCGCTGCTATTCAGGCCGGGCCATTGCAATCAATGATCAATCTCTTCGAGGCCTTTCACTTGTTTCACGACAATGCTAGGTGTTGTCTATTGTTCACATACCCGAGTAAAATTTTCCTTCTTCCGTACCGGATAAGGCTGATTCCATATCCTTACGGTACCCATACACAATGCCATCGATTACATTTTCGACGGAAAACTCGTTCCTTCCCAGCACTCATCAATTCCCCACAATGCCATTATCCCATTGCTAGAGACCAAGTAAACCGAACGTTCCTCCCTTACACCCCCTAGGCACTCTGAAGTTACAGCCGTTGAATAATGGAGTCTCGTCAAGTTATCTTGCAAGGCTCACACCTCACTCCCAACGCTTTGATTTGCATCATGAAATGGACAACCCATTCTTTCCCTCCAGTTTGGTTTCTATTTGTGCAAACACAGCCAGAGGATGGCAGTATGTAAAACACGATTTTCCATCGACATCGGTTACATTGTCAAATACCTAGACCCTCATTCGCAATCTAGAATGGACAACTCGTTCTTTCCTCACCCGTATTGTGCAGATATAATTAGAGAATGGTACCAAGTAAATAATTCTTCTCAATTATCCTCGGCTACATTTTTAAGTACCTACGCATCTCATTCGCAATATTAAACGGGCAGGTCATCCTTTCCTTACACTTGTTCTGTAACTAACCCATCCAAGGAAAAATAATTAGTGAATATTTCCTTTCTCTCACAGGGCCTACGCCTAATGCCCCCGTTCATTCCTGAAAACACAGCTCATTCTTTCTTTGAACCTGTTCTGAAGCTACAGCTTTGGAATAGCAGCTGGTGAATAATTCCTTTCTCTTACAAAACCTACACACAACTCTGTATTTCCATAAAAGGCACATATCGCTCACCCCCTTTTCTTCCACCATCTTCAACATCCCAATCACAACCGGTCACCACCAAACACCTTCCATACATGTCACCGCAAGCTTCCGCTTCACCACGATTTCACGGAAGTCAACATGAGGTTCAATCGTTCTCTGCTCAGCCTTCTCGTTCTGGGCACAGGCAGTCGCGTCCTGGGACACATGCTCATGTCGGATCCTCCCAGCCTGCGCTTCAAGGGTAACCCACATTCGAGCAATCCCGACTATAGTCTGACATCTCCGCTGTCGGGCGCAGCCAGCTACCCGTGCAAGGGCTACCACACGCTCATCGGATCGCCGGAAGGAGCGCCAGTCGCGAGCTGGGGAGCTGGCGAAACCCACTCCATGACCATCACCGGTGGTGCTCCCCATGGCGGCGGTTCGTGCCAGGTGTCCATCTCGGTCGACGGCGGCAACACATTTCATGTCATCCACAGCTACGTCGGCGCCTGCCCTGTCGGAGCGGAATCCACCTTCAGGTTTACCATCCCCCCTGACACACCCTCGACCGAATCTGCACTCCTGGGCTGGACTTGGTTCAATAACCTCGGCAACCGCGAGATGTATATGGACTGCGCCGTCGTCACCATCCGCGGCGGCTTTGGTGGAGGGAGCGGAGGCTTCAGCAGTCTCCCAGCCCCGTTGAAGGCCAACATCGGAAACGGATGCAGCACTGTTGACTCAACCAACGTCCTCTTTCTTAACCCTGGACCAAACCTCGACATGCTCGGCTCGGGTACTCCACCCGTCGGAAACTGCGGTCCTGTCTCTGGCGGCTCGCCCGCGCCTGCACAGCAGCCACAGCAGCCACAGCAGCCACCGGCCCCAAACCCTGGGAGTGCCTCTGGAGGTGTTCCCGGCTTCGGCCCGGGAAGTGGAAGCTCTCCCAGCTCCGGCAGTCCTGGAAACCCTGGCAATTCTGGAGGTAGCGACTCCACGCAAAGCCCTGGGTCTGTGGTACCGGACCCTGGAACCTGGACGCCGGGCAACACCTGGCCATCCAACTTCAAGTCAGCCGCGTCGAAGAGCTTGGGAACCGCCCCCTCTTTTCTAGCGTCTACTCTTCTCATCATCATTATCAACCTGTTCAACTAAAGGAAGTCATCATTACCTTCCTTACAGAGATTTTGATAGAGAAAGAATCACTACTAGACGACTACTAGACGACGGTTGGACACCTGGAAAGATCTTTGGCAATTTTTAGCGACGATCTTCTATTTAAAAAGAACAATTTTTGGCGTCCATCTTGTTACCAGGCTGTTTTTGTGAATGAAATGTCGTGACCGTACTACCTCAACCAATCTAGTAGCCGTATTAATCTGTGAGGACAAATGGTTGGGAGAACAGCACTCAAGGACTCCGTTTAGCTGAAATATGTGAAAGGATCCATGGGATGCTTTCGTGGATTATGGGAACGGCAAACAACAATTTGAGAAGACGTTTTATTGCAATAAAAAGAATTCACTGTGCGACCACCACGTTGTAAATGAATGTGGGTGTGTACTATTTGCTATCGGCTGGCTAGTGCTTGGTTGAGATGAAGTGTTGCGGCTGGGACCATGGTCCCTTTGAACAAAAACGAGCGAATGAAAACTGACAAGAACGAACCTGATGAATAAGAAAAGAAAGAAAGAAAAAATAGCAACGACTCCTTTGATAGAAAACTGTCTGTCCTTTGATCGCCTCAGACAACAATTCCCAATCTTTGTCTCACCCGACTGGGGAACGTTACCGAGGCCAGGTTACCTACCCTCAATCACAGATCCTTCACGATTCGGAAGAACTTGAGTAATCCATACTCCTCCCAGCGGCTATTGCCACTTTTGGCCAGAACCTTCTCCTCAGCAACTTTTGGGCCATCCGGGATTCGTGCATCCTCTGTCTTGCACCGAATCTTGGCAGCAGGGAGAATCTCGGGCTCGACCCGGACGTCCCCTGTAACGCGAAGAACCTTGCCCTTGGCATCAACGGCCTCTGCTGCCACCTTGCTCAGTTCGTCTTGCCCCGGGATGAACAAGCTCGTCTCGAATCCTGTTCGTTCCGCCTCGCCCAGGAACGACCGTGACCCATAAGCATCCGTCACCTCAAAGAAGCGCCAGACAGTCGTCTCAGTATCCCCGTTCCAGCTCACATAAACCGTCGTCCCGCTCCCGTCCTCTCTGGCCAGCGCCACGATGGCGGGCTCCTCGTTCGGCAGCCCCGTCCAGTTGTACTTGAACGCGCGGTAGTTCTCCACCCCCTGCCCGAGGTATCCACTGTCCATGTACGCGTGGAAGATGGGGGTTCCGTTCTCGGTGTACTCTGTCACGGCCCCTTCCGACCCCCAGTTGACCAGCACATTCCCAGAGGGAAACACTTGCGTCGACCCCTGGCTCTTGGACAGTAACTCGTACCCCTTGGGTGGGTAGTACCCCCTGACGAGCTCGGCGGTCCACGACGTGGTATTCAGCCGCAGGATCTTGCCGCTGCTGTACGGCGCGGTGTGCACCTCGCGCCCGGTCCCATGCTCGCTCCCGTGCGCGGCGTTGTCATACAGGCTGATGACTTCGATGTCGTCTTCCTGGGAGATCCAGCGCGCGTGGTGCTGGAAGCAGAACTTGGCGTCCTCGGCGACGGAGAAATCGCTCTTCTTGCCGTGCAGCCGCCAGATGATGGAGCCGTCGGTGCCGTTGATCTTGTGCACGGCGCACGCATCCCGCGCCGAGATGAGGTAGTTGCCCGAGGCGTCCTTGTCGACGCTGTTGATGTGGAAGTAGTCCCATGCGTCGGAGCTGTTGTAGCCCGAGCCCGCCTGGCCGGGGTTGAGGGGGAGGACGGCCTCTGCTGTGTGTCAGGGCTTGTGCGCTTGTGTGGAGGGTTGATTGGACGGGGGGAAGTTACCATCTGGTGAGACGTGGTCTAGGCTGGCCCATTCGAAAAGGAGCTTACCAGTCGCAATATCGAGTTCTTGAAGTAGGAGGTATGATCAGCAGCTGACAGAGCTACTGGTAGTCGGCAGACATACCCTGAATGATGGCGTTGACAATCCACTGCTGCTCAGGGCTCCCGCCCCAGGTTGTCAGGTCCCGTGGGATTGGCTGGTAGACCTGGATCAATCCGGTCTCCTCGTTGACTACGTGGAACTCGTGCTTGTCAACCAGCTTGTGGTTTCCGGCGCGCAACTCGCGAATGGTCTCATAGTGCTGGTCCAGAAACGTGATGTGACCATGCCCGTGTCCATAGTTGGGATTGTGATCTCCCTCAAAGCTGAAGATGATGTCTTTACCCTTCCACCGGCCTGCCTGGAAGTTGGTAGCCCAAATGCTGTAATAATTACCATAGCCAGACCACACAAGGTCGCCATTGTCACGGAAGATGTATGGGCTGGCTTGTCGAGGTCCGTGCTGCTCCGATGGGGTGTCGGGATATCCAGCAAAAGGGGCAAGAAACAGGTACCCCCTTTCGACGTCCTTGGTTGCCGGAATCGTTATGTTCAGCCGAGGGGGCGCAAGGTCGGGTCGGGAACGGAACTGCCAGTCCGCTGACGCCAGACCGAACAGGGCCAGGCAGATTGAGGCTCTCATGGCGGGAGTTGCTCGATGCTTGGGCTATGAGCGTCAGCTACGGCTATACCTTTCATCTTTAACTTTTAGGTACATTCACCTTGAGTTAGTGAACAACCCTAGAAGTTGAAAGTTTCCTCCACAAGTTCTCCTGGTATGGTGTGACTGTGCCTTTGTGAATATATTGGTAAGAATTTTGGTTTACTGGTTGATGTTGGTGAGAAAACTAAAGAGATACCGTCTCGAGGGGTCCAAGGTATAAGAGCTCAAGACGGACTGTTTTCCGAAGCTCGGAGAAGAAACAGTCATGATCTGATGCATAATTGAAGGAAACAAAGTTCGGGATTTCATCATAATTCCATCCTATTGCCTCACTCTTGGTATAGAACCTGATTGACTCCCCCCACTGCCGTTATGATGCCTAAACAATGCATCATGGAGTGCCAGCCCATCAGCGTTGAGTCATTGGGTCTTCGTCCCACGGGGAGGTGTGCGTTGTCTCTCCAAAATGACAAGCCGACCTGAAAATTTCTCCTCCTTATGCGAATCCTAAGTGGCTTGATGCTCCTCTCCTGCAGCATGCTCGGTTCCAGAGCCGCCGTCCAGCTTCCGGAGGCATTGGAGAGCTTGCTTATTGGGCATTGAAACACCGTATGACGTGAAAAAGAAGCTGGCAAAGCGGCTCATCATAAGCAACCTCCATGGCGTCAACGAAGTCGTGTTGAATGGTTGTTGGTCCGTTGTGACCAGGTTGCATGCAGGGCGTCCTTGTTCTCCGGTGATTGGGGTGACCTTGCGGGGGTGCTTCCGGTGCCGGAAGCAAGGGGTGGACAGCGGCGGTCTGCGGCATCTGTAGCAGTGGCAAGGGATCCGTTAGCGGCGGGAGCGGGTGTGGAATCTTGCTCTGGGAGGCCGAGGTCAACTCTGGATCTGCCGGTTCAGGGGTTAGGGGTATCGCTGTAAAGGGAATATGCATCTACAGGGTATACGATGAGTCCTCGCCGATCTGCACAACAATTTTCTTTCATCATCTTGCCGAGGGAGAGTGAAGGTGGCATGGGACGCTAGAGAAATTAGCGGAAGTCGACTAAAAACATCTTGGGGCGCTTGTCTTTTCATCCCACTCAGGTTTCGTTTTTGACGCTCAAACTTCATTTCATGCACCGAAGAACTGTGGTCGGGAATCAACAACATATGAGACTATGACATCATCAATCGAAGACGGACTGAATGGTCATCATCGCCAAAATGGCCATTCTTCACAAGGATCGAGCCGGCTGGCGCGTGAGGATCAGCCTCTTTTGCGCGCCCCTGACGAAGACTCGTGGAAGCCGCCAAGGGGATTCAATTGGATACAGGTAGCCATCATGTCCAATGTCTTCCTTTACGGTTTCGATGGAACAATTACGGCTGCCACCTATGGAGTCATTAGCTCCGAGTTCGATGCTGCGAACACGGCATCGTGGCTGACAACCTCGTACTTGGTCACGAGTACGGCCTTTCAGCCGCTCTATGGGCGAGTGTCGGATATATTCGGACGGAGAGTATGCTTCTTCATCTCGACAATCACCTTTGCGCTTGGCTGTCTCGGATGCGGTATTGCTAAAGACATTGTATTCCTCAACTGCATGCGTGCTCTCACCGGATTTGGAGGTGGAGGTCTCATGACGATGGGTGCGTAGTACTTCTCTCCTCGGATGCCGCTTGCAGGATGCTGACCGTTGGATCCAGCCACGATCGTGAACTCGGACATGATACCGTTCCGAAAGCGCGGCATGTATCAGGCACTGCAGAATGGAATGTTCGGCTTCGGTGCCATCTGCGGAGCTTCCTTCGGTGGCTCAATCGCAGATGGTATTGGATGGCGGTGGTGTTTTATCTTGCAGGTCCCCATCTCGGCTTTTGCTCTCCTTGTTGGGGCGCTGGTCATCAAGAACCCCGAGGGTGGCTTCGAGATAGGCCGAGGCTTCAGAGACATCTGGACAAGGGTTGACTTCACTGGCTCCTTGCTGCTGGTAGTTGCAATCTCTATTCAACTGGTTGGCCTGAGTTTAGGCGGCAATGAGCTGCAATGGAGTAGCGGCTGGGTGATCGGTTCGCTTGTGGGTAGCTTCGTTCTTCTGGCTTGGTTTCTGGTGGTCGAGGCTAGAACGCGTGCGATTCCGATCATTCCGCTTCGGCTCTTCCATGGAAAGCTGCCGGCGTTGATACAGTTTGCTAATATTTGCGTGGGACTATCCGCATATGCTGTGAGTAACGACCCTGACTCTCTGATGTCTGGAAAGCAACACTGACGCGTCGCCTAGTATCTCTTTAACCTTCCCCTGTTCTTCCAAGTTGTCCTGCTGGACTCTGCAACGACTGCGGGAGCCCGTTTAGCAATTCCGTCACTAGCGACGCCGATTGGCGGTCTTATTGCCGGCATTGTCATGTCGCGGTGGGGGAAGCTCATTCCCCTTGTGCGGACTGGTGCTGTTCTTATGGTGGTTGGCAACCTTTTGGTGGCATCACTTCGATTTGAGGACTCGGCATGGAAGTATTTTGTGTACATCTTCCCAGCAAATCTCGGGCAGGGTATTGTATATCCAGCTATCCTTTTCACATCCCTTGCCACCTTTGAGCACGCAGACCACGCTGTTTCAGCGTCAACTGTTTACCTCGTCCGTTCTCTGGGAACGGTTTATGGCGTCGCGGTCACCTCAGCCATAGTACAAACCACGCTCAGCGTTCGGCTTCCGGATGCTCTGGGCGACATACCAGATAAATGGAGAGTACGCCCCTTTTCCCTGTTTTGTGGCTGAGGTGGAACGAGACAACTGAGATGCTGACCGGTTTTGCATCTAGCTCGTCGACGAGATCAGACACTCAGTGTCCGCCATCAAAATACTCCCGCCTGGCATTCAGCTGAAGGCACGGCTCGTGTATTATGATGGACTTCGATACTCGTTCGCGACGTCGACGGCTGTCGCGGCGGTGGCTGTACTTGCTGTCCTTTTTGCCAACGGAAGAGGTCTCCGCAGCACCAAATGATGCGAGCAGGATTTGATAGGCATGCCTTTTGGTATTGGCCAAAATACCGGCGCTAGGGAAGCATACCGATGATGAAATGGCCTGCTTGTCTGCGACATCCCAGTTGTAGTTCGACGAATACAAGGATCGAAGCAGGGGCAGAGCGCGATGACTCGGAAATTATTACCACAGGTCGGCGTCTATCGTAGCGTAGTCTGTTATTGAAAGGAATTGGAATGAGCGTCGAAGGAATTGCCTTGCTGTCAGGTACGAGCGAGCACGAGAGAGCGAGAGCGCGCAGGAGCGTGGGAGACCGACGGGACTGGACTAGGTATGTTGCAGGTGACGGTGGGTGGAAGAAGCCCAGTCAGTGCGCACCCCTCGCGCCCCAACCCTTCGAGCTTCACCCGAGTCACTTCTCTCTTCTCCTCGCTTGCTGTCGTCACCGGAATTCGCAGGCCACTACGGGTTTCGAAATTCATGAGCTGCAGTTATTACTTGATTCGTTTCCACTTGACAGCCTGTTCTGCATTGTGACTGTCTGCTGAAGGTGCACGGTACCCACTCTCTACCATAACCTGACCGACAACCCAACAACCAATTCGCACCCGACCCAGAACCGCTGGGACAGCCTGCAGGAAGCAGAGGTCCCGACCGCATCAATCGATTCGATCAATTCGGAGAAGCCCACCGTTCCGCGGCGCACGTCGGTGACCTTCCGGCCCAGTTCGCTTTGCATAGTATCCAGCCAGCTCACCCAACCTGACCGGATCAAAAGACCAGAAATGGCTCGTGCGATAGGCCGGGTTTCTTCCAGGCTGGTCGGGCATCTTCCCTTTCCATAACAAGCTTTTTCCTGTGGGCTGCGACCTAAGAGCTGCAAGCCTCTGGTTCGGATCACGCATTCGCCGGGTGTGCTTCACAGCAACAGGGGATAGACACGAAAGAGGAAAGGCGGACTAGGACTCTTGGTTCTCTACGGAGAAGACTACACCACTACGAACCAAGCCTCACACGCGGTTGTTGATGGAATGGCAACAATTCGATTTGAATACCATCGCTCCCACCACAGCGCCTGTCCAGGCTGATTTGGGAGTCGGCCAGGTTGATTTTGGGTGCTGGTATCACAGACCGCCCGCCCGATGGAGGGTCATTCTGGTCGGGCCATGAGGTGGGTTGAAGATCGATGGGCTACTCCAAGCGCACTCGTGGCTGGTTCTCCCCCAATTCAAGCGACTTTGACGATGTGGCTTTTTTTTTCTGGCGCTAATAAGGTCGGCGGCGTGTTGTCATTGGTCGCGCCATGTGGAGCGCTATGCAGAGCTTCTGTTTGTGAAGCGAGCCAGCGGCTAATGATGCAAGGAACAACCAACGACTCGTCAACATCACACCATCCACGACGTCAAATCCCCCTGGGCCTCAACTTGCCCGACCCAGAGGCTCGGGCCCAAGCCGCAGCAGGGTGAATTCACAAGCACAGGGCCAGCACAGGGTCAGCATAGCCGACATTCCATGCTGCCGGATCGAAGCCAAGCTTCGGCTTCAGGAGATTGGCGCACACGCGCGTTTGTGTTTCTACGAGCTAGGATCTGTTACTGTTTCTTCTTGTTTCGAATGGCGCTCCCTCCTGCGCCCATCGAAACAAAGCCAAAGTGCGCTTGTTGATGCCCGCTCGCAGCCAATCGGCATCCGTGTGGCGGCTGTTGGCAATCCATGCTTGTGGGATTTTAGTCTAGTCCATCTTGAATCTACGCGAACCATAGCCATCTCAAAATGCCGGGTGTTCCCCAAGTTGGAGGCTTTTCGTGCCGCTCCCCACACTCAGTGTGTCACTCTTTTTGCCTCTGCGCTTCGATGTGTCTAGAGCAACCGGCTACTATAGCCAACGGTTCACAATGGAGAGTGCCATCGACCAAGCAAGGCGGCTGCTTCAAGCCCAGCGCTCTCTCCACGCCGAAGAGCAATCTTTCGGCTGCTTTTGTTCACCCTTTTCGTTCCAAAACGACACGGCCTTCACCTACCAAGAGGCGAATAGTGTGTTATCCGAGGTGGTGGAAGCGAATGGGTCAGCCGATGTTGTCAAGGCATTGCTGGCATTTGGGGCTGACATCAACTTCGCACGGCGGAGGAGTTCGGGAGCGTGGAATAAGATCACACTCAACCAACATCAAGGACAGCGCAGCAATGTGCTCCTCCGAGCCACAGCACAATGTCGCCCCGATATCGTCCGCGTTCTCGCTGCCCACGCAGACCAAGAAAACCTTGACAGCGTTCTTCATCATGCCATTGGTCGAGGAGATCTCTCCGTCCTGCAAGCGCTACTAGACCATGGTGCCAACCCGGTTCAGCTACACGACGATTTCATGAACGCCGTATACCAGAATCAGGTGGGGCTTGTCCAAGCCCTCTTGTCTGGCCACCGACTTCCCTGCCTTGCCTGCCGATCCACTGGACTCCGACTCTCTGTCAAGAACCGATCTCTCGATGTAACACAGCTTCTCCTCAAGTGCTGGGCGGATGTCAACCACGATAACGCCGTTGCTCTGGTTGATGCGGTGGAGATATTTCGACCCGACATCGTTCGAGCGCTTATATCTGGGCCGGTGCTACCTTCTCCACGCTCTCTTGACGCTGCCGTCGGGAAGGCTGTTGAGATTATGGGAGAGAAGGAAACCCGGGCGGGACAAGAAATTCTCGAAATGTGCCTATCAGCGGGCGCCGCAGGACCAGAGACTACATGGCTCGTAACCGAAGGCGTCTTGCACGCTGTGAGAAGAAGCCACGCCATCCTCTTGGGTATTATCCTACGACTTAGAACACCACCACAACAATACGAGACCTTCGCTCTCTTGGAGGCTATTCAAGCCGAAAAGGTTGAGATCCTCCTCAAGCTCCTCGAGTTCCAGCCATCTCCAGAGAGCCTCACGGTTGCCGTTTCGCAAGCGATGAAGATCAAGGATACACAGCTTCGGTACGAAGTCGCTCGCTTCCTGGTAAATGCAGGCGCGCAAGGGATGTGCACGGCCGACGGTTTGGTAAAAGCTACCAAACTAGTCACTGCGAAAGGAGAGAGGGGGGCAGAGACGATGTCGGACAGGCAAATCAACAGGCAGCTCTTTACTCTGCTGCTGAGTCACGGGGTAGCCGATGTTGACTACGGACAAGGGGAAGCTCTCCAAATCGCAGTACAGGCATCTCGTGCCGACCTTACAGAGGAAATAATTGCAAGGCATCCATCACCAAGTACCCTCGGCGCAGCTTTGCCGTGGGCGATGAAGATTTCGGACAGGCGTGAGAGATACGCTCTTGTTCATATTCTGCTTCGCAATCAGATTTGTGAGGATGCAGTGGGTAGGGCACTGGTCGACCTCTTTAAAACGGGTCCAGCAGACATGTAAGTACATCCCCTCTAGGATCCATGTTTGGACAGCGCTGACGAACTATTCGTAGGAGAGTTGTTGAGTTGCTTATGTCGAGGGGGTCCGTGAATTACAACAAGGGAGAGGTTTTCATTTTCGCCATTCGATGCTTCCAGCCTGACGCTTTTTCTTTACTCTTGACCCAGGGCGTCTCCTATAAGGCGCTATTCACCGCAGCCTTAGAGGCACTCAAAGCCCCCAGGTCAAACCGCATGATCATATTCAGACAACTATTGGACCGTTTACAAACGGACCATCTCAACATTTCGATGAAGCACCTCACTCTCGAGCGCGACACGGACCTTGGCCTTGTCGAGGTGCTTTTGGAAGCAGGTGCTGAAGCCACGCATGAGGAGGGTGTGTGTATAAAGAACGCTGCTTACAACTTCAATCTGGACCTCATTCGCATGCTGTCGCGATATTCTGGACACCACGAGGCGATCTTTACCCAGGCACTCTTGGGCATCATTAGCCGCGGAAGACAGTGGATTGCGTTTGAGAACCTTGAAATAGTCCAGCTTCTCCTTCGCCATGGCGCATCCGGCCAGGTGGTCAACAAGGCATTGGTTGAGCTGGTCGACCATGTGGCCTGTCAAGATTCTCAAATGGATCTTGGGAAGGCGTTCCTCGCCACTCTTTTCGGTGCTCAAGCCGATGTCAATCACGACAATGGGAAAGCAGTTGGGGTAGCAGCCGGCAGGGGCGATCCATTTCTACTATCCCTCCTTTTGAGTCATGGCGCCACATCTGCTACTGCATCTCTCGCCCTTTCGATCTCCATCATGGCTCACCACAAAGAGTCGCTCCTGCTACAACTCATAGCCGCCTTTACAAATCAGCGGGTCGGCGTTCTAGATGTCAATCATACTATTCCAGGCATGCTCCCCCCTATTTTGATGTGTCTCAAGTCATACCCGGACTCAGTGTCACTGCTCGACAGCCTGGTAAATGCTGGTTGTCAGCTTGAGGCGACGGTCCCGTCCCAGGTTTACGCAAATGAGATTATGAAGGACCGGGATGGCCGACCTATCAGCCAGGGTCCGGAGCCGGTGTCTGTCTTGATGTGGTCGCTCCTCCAACCAGGTGGAATTCGACCTTCAGTACTCAAAAGATTAATTTCCCACGGAGCCGACGTATGCTATACAACACCGCGAACCCGGGCCAATCCGCTTTTACTTGCAGCCAGGGCGGGCCGCCGTGAAGTTGTGCGAATACTTCTCGAGGCTGGCGCTAAGGTGCTATGCAAGGATGTCCTGGGTAGATCCGCATTGTTTTTTGCCTCTCGCTCTGGGGATGTTGATCTCGCAACGCTATTGCTCAGGAGTAAGCCCAGCGTCAACGATGGGAGCCTCCATGAAGCGTCACGCGGCTTTCACCCTCGGGTACTGAGACTTCTCATCAAGGCTGGCCACGACGCCAATTTCAGATCGACCCGACATGAGGGACGCACCGCCCTTGCTGAAATCGCACTCCATGGCATCGTCCCCAATGACCCGACTGATGCGGAAGAAGCGCTGGACATCCTCTGCGAAGCAGGAGCGAGCCCTCTTCTCAAAGTCCGCTGCAAAACTGTCATTTTTCTGGCGCTTGACAACCCAAAGAACGAATCCATGACACAGTTGTTGCTTGAGAAGGTGCTTTACCGGACGATAAATAGCCAGGAGAACACTTTCCAGCAGGGTATCTACTACTACTCGCCCACCATGTATGTATTCAAAGGAATACTCCATGGACCGCGATCAGAGGCGCTCATTCGAATCTTGAGAGACCATGGAGCCGAAGATCGGTTTTACGCTGGCCCCAACGAAACTCAGCCGGAGGACGCAATCGGGCTTCCGGAAGAGATCAAGGAGTACGAGCGGGAGCGCCGTTCTTGGGAACGCCAAAGCCGGAGAACCGACGAAGGTTATGTCAGCGACTCGCGCCGCACTAGCGAGAGGGTGCAAAGCAGCATACATGCTAAAGACGTGCAACACGAACGGCAAGCAGGGAGCCGACGAGGCTCAGAGATGTCACAGCAGCACCAGCACCAGCGGAGCCGTGGGCCGGAGAGTATGCCGGGGACTTTCCCGCAGGAGCCAAAGGAGCAAGAGGCTCGCCAGCGACAGCAGAGCTTTGAGGGCGGTGAAAAGGCGCGGGATAGGTATCGCTTGAAGCAAGATGTGCTCTATGAGCAAGACAGAATGGTGGCGGAGAAGGAAATGAGGGAAATGTATCATTCTCGCGACAGCCGCGAGAGAAAGCGGAGGGAGATGACTGCGCTGAAGACGCAGAGGGGCGATGTCATTGGCAAAGTCGATCTCGAGGAGCTGAACAGGTGGAGACAACGGGAGGAGTTTATGAAACAAGAGCAATATGGGAGGTCTTTGACTAAAATGGCTTAAGCATAGCATAGCATAGCATTGGTTTGGCAGCGCTGCATCGGCCGGAGCTTGCTTTTCTTGTTCTGGCGTTTGAAGTTACCCAAGGTGGGTTGGATTTTACCAGAGTTGGCGGATTGGGTCACCTCATTATGGACTTTTGGCGCGAGGTTCGGAGTTTGGAGTTCGGGGATGTAGATACCTCTATACAGGACCGCTTATCATCACATATTCTACTTGACTTTTATCCCGGCTCGGGTGTTATTTGTGTTCGTGGTGGTGGTGGTGATCTCCTTCTCCATGCTCGGGCTAGAAGGGTTCTTCGGCGCCAGGGAATGAAGGGTCCCATGCCAGATTGGGGCCGGCATCTCTCCACCGGACGGAGCGTGGCCCATTCTTATTCCATTCTAAGATTGCGTCAAAGTTGCGACAGGTGTGAAGAGATGACCAATTGGGTAGGGCATCGCGTCGCCGAGGGTCTTCTAGGGGGTCGTAAAACACGGCAGGCGTCACGTCGGCCGAGCACATGAGGCTCATGCGAATCATGTCGGCACAGTGGTCTACTCGAGTCATGTTTAGTTGCCCATGTTGCCAGTGGCAGGGACGAAATATTTACAGACCAAAATGAGTTATGATGTTCTCTTCGGGAACGCCCTCATCAAGAAACTTGTAGTGTTCGTAGTTGTAGAACAGACCCATGCGGAGGGAGTTCTTTGGCCGTGTCAGCTGGGCCACTCTATCGTAGAAGGGCACATACCAGACAGTGCAGAAGATGAAAGACTTCCAGCATGGCAAGGTACCCGCCACCATGTTCCTCGGGCACTTTATGGAGCGGATGTGCGGGAGTGCTCGAAACGTTGAGCTGACGGACCTCGTCGGCCGTCAGCCGGATGCCGCCGGCGCCGAGCTCAATCTCGTACCAGGCGATGTCGACGTCGTTGGAGTGCGTGCCGGGCGGGCCACGCCAGCGGTTGGTCTGCCGGAAGGCGGCATCGTAGTGCTCTGGGCTGAGGTACTGGACTGCGTCAAGTGCAGGCGCTGGATTTCGGTCAGGAGGTGGTGGTACTGGGGGGGGGAAGGGCTGGGACAAACATGGGGTGGAAATTATTTCGGCGGGAGAAGGAGTCGAGCCTGATTTCAACAGGGAGACCAAGAAAATGACGGTTACAATGTTGGAGGTTGTCAGGACAATAGTTGAACGGGGCCATGGAGAGAATCGTGTAAGGCACCGGCGTGTGAAGCTCGGCGAGGACGTGAATGGTGGCGCTTCAATGCCACCATCTTTATCCCAGAGTTCATTTCGAGGCAATGCCCGGTAGGAACTCCAGAGTTGAGACAACATGATAGGCTATATGAAACAAAACGCGAATGTGTGAGTGTGTGTAGAATATAGCTTTGAAACAGATGGATAAAAGAGTTTTCTCTCTCCCCTTCTCCGCTGCTAACCACCAGCATGCTTTGCTCGGCATATGCGCCGATGCAGGCAGACGAGAAGATAAGAAAATGGATCATCTTAGGTACCTAATGTACAAAGAATACTGATCAAGGTCGGGACCAGATTGGAGGGTTTGCACCCTTGTCTCTTCAAAAGTTGCCTGCGTAACATACTTCAACCTATCTACTCCACGATGTGAATGAACTGCTTTATCGGGTCTAGTTGTTCACAGGGGATGCTTTTGTGCCACTTGCTTCAGCTGGTATACGGAGCGGACCGTAAGCACAAACTACCTACTGTACTTGACTTACTATTTAAGTGCTTACTGTGCACCGATTAGGTACTCGTTGTACAAGCCCAACTAAGGCAATCCATTCGCCTCCCCCCCCCCCCCCCCCCCCTCTTTCCCTTTCCCCATTTCTCCCGCTACGGTATTAACTCGATATGGTTGGGGTTGATCCCGACTTGGGCAGGACATAAAAGAGTTGTCCTTGGATATACCGCTGACCGACCAGCATTCCGAGACGTGCCAATCACAACACCCTGGATCTATCATCCCATGCATCATATCAACACAGGGCCAGGCAATAGGGTAGCAACGGCCTATTTCCTGTTGCTTTGAGGTAATAGTACCATGCATCACCACGCCCCTTGAGGCCTTGGGCATCTCTTATACGGGTTTATAATTGAGAGTCATCATCACACCTTCTCGATGCGGAGCTCTCCATGCGGATCTCCCCATTGAGCTATTGACTTTGCACCAACAAAACCGTCGCAATCCCGCCGAAGAAGGCAGCTCGTAGCCCCCGACGTTGCAACTCGGGGGTACGAACAATAAGCATCAAACATCTCCGCAGCCCACCTGTACCGGAAACTAAAAGAGGCAAGTGCTTGAACAAACGAAACGTTCGGGCAGAGCACTGTGTGTGCAACATTAATGACGTTACTTTGTGTAGAACATTAGGTATATAGCAAGGGTACTTCTGCGCTAGAGCCATCCGTTTTGAGCTCCAAGATATCAGCCAACACTCTAGATCATTTTATCTTGAGCTCAACATGCGTCTCGATCTGATCGCGCTCGCGGCTCTGCAGGCCACCGCCATCGTCGCAGCCCCGGCTCCGGCCAAGGATCTCGCTAAGGACGGTATCAAGATTAAAGCCGTGAACACGTACAGGCGAGGCGAAGAGGTGCGCTCTTCACTGCCAATTGATTGCAACTCACTAACAACCTACCCGCAGCTTTCCAACCTCGCCAAGGACAGCATCAAGATCAAGGCCGTCAACACTTATAAGCGCGACGAGGAGAGCGACTACTCCAAGCTGGCCAAAGATGGAATCAAGATCAAGGCAGTCAACACTTACAAGCGAGACGAGGAGGAATACGCAAAGCTGGCCAAGGACGGGATCAAAATCAAGGCTGTGAATACTTACAAGCGGGACGAGGCCGAATATATCCAGCTGACAAAGGATGGCATCAAGATCAAAGCCGTCAATACGTCCTAGGTAGTGAGTGTGCTAGCAGTACTGAGCGAGCAGTGCAGGAACACTACCGGTCTGCCGGACAGGCTCGGCTGTTCTTGTTTTCCTAGTAAAAAACGGCGACGACTTCTAAGGTACAGCCGCCTCGAATCTTTCCAACCAGCCTTTTTTGCCCGCATTGCCCGCATTGCCCGCATTGCCCGTTTCCCTCATTTTGCCTTGTTCCGGTCCAAGACCGAAGCAGCGCTGCACGTCGGGCAGAGCGGCAACCCAGAACCTTTTGCCCCCAGTCTGTCGTGTTTTTGTCGCGAACGGCCGGGGTAATTAAGTGGCGACTGCGCCGCTCAATGTGCCCCGGCTAGGTGCCTGTTATTGCACCGTTGGGTGTATGCTAGGTGGGTTATTTATCAGGCGACCGTCGACTTGTACTCCCCCTAAATTATATCATTGCCGTCGAGTCGCTGAAAGGGGACCCAAAATGCCAAAGCTTGCGCGATGTGCCATGCCATTCATTGAGGCGGTGCTGGGCCAACTAAAAAGGTAAAATCGTCTCTCGCTCCAAGGTTTTATGACTCAGCCGCTCCTCCGTTTTGCGGACCGAGAGTGACTCTCATGATCGTAAGCGTGGAGACTCGCAACGTTCAGGGCACCCCAGTGTTCAAGCTTACGTACTGTGCATTCTTTGTAGTAGCGAGTGAATCTACCCTAAGTCAAATTACATCAATTTACATTAAAGTTGCGGTCTTAGAGTCTGGTTGAGAGCTGTTAATCATTGTCTTCTCTTAACCATTTGGTGGAAAGCGTGTAGCCCATGCTTTAAAAATGAAAAATGGGCCGTGCAGGTTGCTTGGCTATTAGTGCCCTGCAGAGATTGTGATTTTATGATGTTCGTCTGTGTAAGGTCGTTTTATGTATGACTTCTCTTTTTTCCCCAGCAACAACATCACACACTAGATCGCGAGACCTACAACCAAGGGTCCCGACGACTAATCTGACGATTAATCAGCTCTCACAAAAAATTATATCAACCGAAAAAAAAAAAAAAAAAAGAGGAATCTTTCCTCCACAATCTTCTCTCCGTTCCCCATAACGACAACCTACTCGTCGCCACTGAACAAGACAAGATGGCCAATATGCTTGACCCGACTATCTTCTGTAAGCTTTTTTCCCCCTAGATTTCGCACCCCCGGCCCCCCTGCCCCCGGGCGCCGGACTTTGACCTCATAGTTGAAAGCAACGGCGCCAAAGTTATGGCTAAAGGTCAATTTGACGAGGCCGCCTACGCACGTATCTCCACATTACTAGTGGAGGCTCAAAAGTAGGCGATTACCGAGAAGGCCACACAGACGGCTATCATTGGCAGCGTCCTTGGCGGCGTCGCCGGCCTGGCCATCTAGCGACTGACCGGCCGGCAAGCCCCGAAGGTACCGCTTACAGTATGTGTCTCCTCTCTATTTTTATCTTGGGTACTAAAGAGTAACAGAATTCTAGAGTAAGATCAACGCAAAAAAGCCGATTATACCCCGGTACGCGTTCCACCAGTACCGCCGTATCGGACGGAGCAAGAAGTATGGGCTATCCTCCTCTTCGTCGAGCCTGGGAGACTTAGGGTCCACTTCGGACAAGTTGGCGGCCGTCTTCTCTGCCATCCTCTCGAGAGCCTCCTCCAACGCTTTGGCGACGACCTTCGTTATCCTCTCGGCCTCGCTCTCAGCAACATGTCGACCCGGCATTCACAGGATTGGCAGGGTCATCTAGGCATCTGGGCATTTATGCAGGTTTGGGAGGCACTAGGTATTCGGGTTTTACAATAGCGTGTAGAACAATAGCGTGCAAAATCGAGCAATTATAACCCCAGCATCCGGGCATCTTCTTTCAAGTCAGGTAAGAGACAATCTATCCCAAGGTCCCGCGCAGGCCGTAGCGCGTAGCGCGCGGGGTACGGAAGCATGTGACAGTTGCGCGGAGCGCATTGGAAAGCGCCATGCGAACCAAGCTCCTATAGCGTCTGCGGCTGGCTGAACATGCTCCATTTCTGGATACCAGGTCAACTATTTTCCAACACCCCAGAGCAACGCAGGCATGCTTTAAGGGCAAAATCACCCCGAGCCGTGTTCACTCTCCCCGCCATGCCAAGACGATCCAGTGGTGCAAGGCTCCATTCAAGGCTCCTTCGAGGCCCAAGGTAGGATCAAAAGGACGTTGGGGCCAGCTTCATTAAATAAAGGCGCCTATACAACAAGTCAGGCCGCCTCCCTACGGTCACTGCGATCCTGACCTCGGCTTCATCGACTGCCGCGGGTGCCAAGGAGACTGGCCACGTTGTTGTCGCTGTTGTCTATGCTGCCGGCGTTCTTGGTGCTATGGCCGCCTTGTGAGTTCTTGCTTAGAACATGATTCCTATTCTCGTTAGCTTTGTTTCGCACATGTGGGGAAGCGATTGAAGGTCTTGCTTGGTGTTTGTTATAATACCCCGAATTATGATTTGGAATGGTGGACTGAGAGACGGCAAACATTGTGACGCGACCCGTCATGGCATCGGGTCTCAAGGATTTTCGTCCGCGCCCCAACCTCAACCGTATAGTTAAGTTATATTACCGCTACCAACGAAGCCTATCACACATAAATATACTCTTTTGCGTTAATAATAAAGCTATTGGAGTGCTGAGAAGTTAAATCATGACAAGGATCAATGGTGACGAGTTGACTTCCAAAAACAGCATCAAGCAGGAAGGTGTAGAAGGCGAGGGAAAAGAGAAAAACACAAGAGATTCTTGTGAGATGAATTCGGCAGGGCACGAAGGCAAAACACAGTAACCGTTGAAAGCGTAAAGAGAATTTTTGATGCCGCCGTCAAAACCTACCCCAGAGCCGCAACCGCCGTAGGCTCTACGCCGTAACTCTCTTCCTCGTCATAGATCTCGATGTCATCAGCACGCGACCACCCACTTGGCTCTTCACTACCAAGAAAGAGATTCACATCGACACTCTCAGCTGTCTTAATCCCCATCCCCGTCGTATCCCAGCTGAAAGGGAGAGTTTGCTCCGTACCCCAGTCCAGCTCATTTTGTGCCTGCTCTTTCACTCCACTATTGATTGGGTCCCCCCAGGGTCTGCAGAGCGCGAGCAGCAATGAGAATGATAGATTCACCATCTGCTTGCTGGCATCGCGCGGAATGGCCAAGAGATAGTCCAGCGAGGGCCGGTCTTGAGTGGTCGTTTCCGGGGCCGAATGGTTGTTGCTCAGCGGGGGAAAGTCGGGAGGCATCGTGACCCAATTGTATATATACTCCTCAGCGCGGCGCAGGGTGCTTTGGCCGGTCGGGCTGAAATCTACAAGATTGCTGTAGATGCCGGATAGTCTGACGTGGAATCTCAGGGCAACAGAGTCGATGGTCCCGCAAAACTCAAGCGTGTCGAGGCAAATCTGTGCGAGTTTGAGGTCGTCCAGCCAAGAGGAGGATGGAAACTTGTGGATTTGTTTCTGTGCTACCGAGTGCAGGAGGGCGACACATGCAGTATGTGATTGGAATCTGTGCTGATGTTAACAAATCAAGTTGCTTTGTGCCAATGTCAGAGTCTTACATGACCAGCCAACATCGTCTAAAGATACCGCGCTCGGCCAGCAGCAATCCCAATATCCGCGCCGAGTGCCTGGCCGCAATAATGCCTTTCTCTGCATGATCGAGCAGTCTTGCCCTTGATTTATCGGCTGTGCTGTTGTCAAGCTGACCGCCAAGGTTATAAGACTGAACGAACTGGCAGGCAACACGTCGATAGAGCAGTATGATGGCCCCGAGGTATAACAGATGGACATGGAAAATCGATCGTCGTACTTGATCTGTCAGATCCTGCCGACCCAGATTGGAAAGGTGCATCTGCTGTGGAAGCCTTCCATGCCAGTCCTGGAGGGCGTTCATGACGCAATCGATCCCGGTATTCGTCAGCTCCTTGGAGGCAAGATGCATGCGAAGAACCTCTGCTTTTAGCATGCATATCTTTGTCATTTCCGCTTGGACAACTGATGGAAGATATGGTCAGTGATTGATACACGGAAGCAACCCGAAGACGAATTAAGATGTTGAATCAAGGCAGAGGGGTATCTACTCTCGCCGATCTCGGATGTATGGTCAATCTCCGTCTCCGCCAGCTAAGGTCAATGACGGCGTTAGTCACTGTTGACATGGTAAACACGGGGTAAGGTCAGGGGACGTGGGTCAATTACAGGGACAAGCTTTTGGAACGCCGAGTCGCCGTTGCCGGATATGTATCCGAGGGTCGATGAAAGCCAGCTGCTCTGGGTCAATCGGGGGTGACTAGGTGCGAGGAGTGTAGGGTGAGCTTACCTTGAGAAGAACATCAATGTCCTCCAAGTCCTCCTGTAGTCTTCCCATGCATCCGGCATGAGCGATGGGAGAGGGGAGAAAGCGGTATTTAGGCTGTGCCTCCGAGACATGCCCAGCGCGACCTCTAGTGAGCCAGGTATGAGTTTCCAAACAGAACGTTGATTCTATAGGACTTACCAACGTAGGCAAGAGCCACTGTGGCTTTGTCCATGACATTGTACATTGCTAACATCGTGCAGACCTTGATAGCCTCAAGCGGTCGCTCTTCAATGACGTCAACAAAGTAGTGGCGGGCGACGTCGTAGAAAATCTGCTCGGCTCCCTTGTCGAAATCGACTGCATTATACTGGATTCCGATGGCGGCAACCGCACACAGACAGCATATGGCAACCCTCTGAGAAGCATTGGGGCGACCATCCAGACCAAAGACACTTTTAAGATGGACATCGATCTGCTCTGGGGAGAAAACATGGAAGAGCTTGCCACTGGAGCTGTAGAAACTTTGGATGGCAGCACGGGTCAATTGGGCGCTTGGTATTATCAAACGGATCAGGTAAGCTGATGGGTCGGTGTGCGTTCGATTTGGTGACGATAATCGGGGCTCGAGAGCACATGCTGTAGCTTGTGTCGTTTGCCACGACTCACTCGACGTAGCTGGAGCAGAGAATGGCGGCGATAGCTGATCTGAGTCGGATCTGGTCCCGGTGTTGCTTTCTCCTGAAGCGGCACCGTTGCTATCATCATAGCTACCAGAGCTGGAAAGCGATACGATATCGTCGGCGGTCCGGATACGTTGCAACAGTCGCTCGGCCTCCTCAGGAGGTTTCGCTTGAAGAGCGCCAACCAGCTTTTCCAATGCCTCCAGGCGAGACTTCATCGCAGCCTGGCGAGACTGCCCTTCCTCGCCATCATAACCACACGGTTTATCTTTGGCGACGCAGCCGCTGCATCGGGGGCGGACGCCATCACACTGTTGACAGGTCGTTAGCAACTGGGACTAAGATGATATCCATGGCATGACAATACGCGACATGACCCTTCTTACCCTTGCCTTGTAGCGGCGGCATGTGTAGCAGGCCTGGGTGACGGCCTTCAGCCGCTTGGCATGCCTCGCGCGTGCGGCGGAGCTCCGGGAGCTGGCTAGCAGCTTGTCGCGGTCTGCAATAAGCGCGGGTTGGATGGGTTTGTAACTGGGCGGTGGGGGGGTCATGGTTTCTCAGGCTGGGGAAACTAGGATATCCCTCTAGCTCCCGAGTTATGGGTGTTGTACGGAGCAGTGCTGTGGGGTTAGGCTTGGGACGGGCACCGCTCAAGCGAGCAAACCGAGAGTAAAGTGCGAAAAACTAGGATATGATAATGGTTCAATGTCGACGAACTACCAATGTGTCGAGGCCATATCCATGCTGCCGTATTCTCCGGGGTCGGGTAGTCAGAGCGATGAAGCGAGAAACGTGAGCACCGGCGGCTTTGAGTGCAACCAAGCGATGAATGACAACCCGGCGAAATGGAGAAGTGGGCGGGCTGCGGGACGAGGACTTAGAATTAGTAGTCTGGCTTGCCCCTTATCGAGCAAGGGTCACGAACATACCCCACCTGGGAACACCATTTTCACGGTCTCATTGGTAGGGAGCGCCACCAGGTCGCCCTGGCGCTACTCTCCTGCAGCACCAAGTACCGGCAGGTTCCGCTAGCTACGGTTGGCGTTTGGTGCGTGGTGTGTGGTGTGCGGTGCCGAGGATCGAATGTGTTGCATGCACCAATGCAGCGGTGTTGATTCTGGGCTGAAAGGTGAGTTGATTCTGCTAAGTTGGGAGGTGCAGAGAGAGGGCCCAGGGGGTTTCCGAAAGTGAAGAGAAAGACAGGAAGCCACGACGGGCACAACACGAGAGTGCAATTTGAACACTTGCCCCACAGCCAAGAAGGACCCAGGTGTTTCAAAAGCGCCACTATTTGAACCTTTTGCGTGACAATGTTCCAGCGTCCCAAAATGGTGCAAAGCCTGCGGTCTAAACCGATGAGGCAGGGACTCGCAGTCAGCCATTGGCAAGTGCCAATTCCTTTGTGTTTTCCCGTCTTGAATCTTGATCTTCCCTGCTGCCGTCCGCCGGGAGCCGCTGGGCTATCCGCGGGATCGAGATGGGATGAGCCCCGCAGCCAGGCCAGCGACCACACCGCCGCGCCGCCGCGTCTTGTATCACCCCATGTCGTTCTTGCCTGACACCGACTCACCAATACCAGCCCTCGACAGGCGCCTTCACTGTTTTTTTGTTCTTGGCGTAGATGAAATTCGCCGCTTTCGTCGCATCCATCAGACATCATTGACAGATCAATTCTAGGATATTCTTTTGCTTTGGGGATTGGGTAGAAGGAAAGGTCGTGACATACCGACAGGAACAAGGCCATTGTCTTTAGCCCAGTCGCGCACCCCCTTCGTCTCACCGTCGTCCGTGTTGTACCCCCAATGTTGTCGGTCGGCAGGCTTCGAGGGGTGTAGTCTCTCGGTCGTGCCATTCTCGGGGACGAATGCGAAGAAGACGTACCGGTGTTTGCCCGTCTTTTCGGGCGGGCCAGGTGCCTTATACGGCATCACCTCGGTAAGGTCACCGAGCGCCCGCGATGAACACCGAGCTTTTCGATTTGCTATGGCCGATGCCGACACGCCCGTCACGATCCAGTGGCACATTTCGGACCACTTGGGGTCGTCTCGAGACGGCGCATCCGGATCGGTCAGAGCAATGACGTAGCTGACCCTCGAGCTGCAAAGCTTGGATGATTCGGATGTATCGTGTAGCGACACCGACGGCGCGTCTTGGAGTTTTTCGGGGTTCAGAGTGTTGCCGAGCGACGCCTGCTGCTTGGATGGCCACGAGGCGTGAAGCTCAAGAGCGGGGAAGAAATCGTCAATCACTGTCGTGGGTTAATCTTCTATCTCAATATCCACGCCCAAATCGTGTCGAGCTGGACTCTGGAGGGCCTCGCCCATACCGGTCGGGATGATCTCCGCATGCTTCAGCCTGCCAAATCTCATCAGTACTATCTTTAACCAAAGCGCGTCCTCCACTTCGTACTCTTTCCGCACTCTATTAGCCATCTCTGACGCCGCAACAACTACAACGCCGCTGGACTGTAGGATCTGCTGCTCGTTTTCCGCAGCGACTTCAACCACATGACCAAGCGCAAGGAGGGCCCAGGCCACAAGACTTCGATAATAGGTTTGCATAGTGGAGAGGTAGTTTTCCTCAGTAACGAAAAAAAAAAAAATACACAATAACAACTGACTGATAATAGGCAACATCAATTGACCGAGCAAACAAGAGGGGCACAGGGGGTATCCCCCGCGTTGGGGAACTTGAGGTGTCGGGCTGTCATGATGTCATTGCAAATGCAGCTAGCTGGTTTGCAATCACCCGTCGCAGGCAACTACCGTCGCTTCACAACCCATTCACGTGGAAACGATTTCCCTAAGACTCCCCACCTATAATTTGAGTACTACAGTACTTATAGCGTGATACTCATAGGGCCACTATCGCTGTCTCGAATATCCAGCCCCTCCTCCATCCAGTCCACAGTCCTGGCCACCCATGCGGGCAGAGAGGCCAATGCTCCGTACACTCAAATGTGCATCAGAAGTAGTAGTCGCTGCCCCGGTACCGTCAACCTAGCTTACAAGCGTCGCCGCCGAAAAAAGAAAGAAAAAAGATGGATACTCCCCAGAACGACTTGAACGCCATGGCTGGACACCTTGACGAGCCCAGTAGCTTCTTTGCAGCCGGGGCCGAGTTCAAAGCGCAGTGGTAATTAATTTCCCCATATTTGGTGATATCAGGATCTCTGGCATCGTCGTTGCGATCGATAAGATGCTGCCACCAGCCAGGAAGTAGCTCTGTACAGCGAAAAAGATATCAGTGCCTGCCGGTTGCGTATCGGTCGGGCAGGTGGATCATCGTACCGCGTAGAGACAATTGGTTGGATCAACAGTAACCTATACCCAACATAGCCAAACGAAGGAAAAGGCGCTCCTAAGCGGTGACGCAAAAAAGATCACTGAACGTTTTTTTCAGCAAAAACTTCGTCGACGGTTGTCTTGCCCGTGCCCTCGCTGTTGCCTGTAGCGGTATTTACTTTGACCAAGCATGCAACGCTTTGGAGGAGAGCACGAGGGACGGAATGCCGAACGAGTATGCAACTATTCTACGGGAGCTTTCATCTCTCAAAATGGAGGGGTTTTTGAAGACGGTTGACTATATTCAACGAAATATTCGCCCTTTACAGTCTCGGGAGGCCTGGCGGGTCATTCGGGACGGGGCCTCTAAGTCCGAAAGCGAATACTACAACAGCTTTATCAGGTTTGTGTACAACGGGGCGCCGCCTCCTGGCAACACAGCTGCCGACCATATCGTGACAGCGAGACAGAAGCTCTGTACCCTCTCCAATATTAAGGAGGAGAATTTTGACAACTACCGAGACCAAGCCCATCTGCCGACGGCTATCATACAGGCTTTTGATCTTGGAGCACTGCTCTTCCTACCCGACAGCAGAGAACCCTATCGGCAGATTTATACGAGTCGCACAGCCTTATACGACATATTTCGCATTCTCGCCGACGCTGATCATGAAAATGTGCTCGAGCAGGTGGCAAACAGGCTTTATGCCGAAATTCTCTATCCCTTGTGGCATGATCATCAATTGGGATAGGACCCAAATGTTATGCAACAGCTTAAGCCTACGGCACCCCTGTTCGCAGCTATGGATGTCCTAAAGCAAGCGAGGGAGGGTAACCATATCGAGGCAATGAGTGATAGCGATGTGGAGATGGGAGATGGAAGCGACGGCATCTAGCTCATTATTCGGGCATTCTTGCCACTCGTTCCGTGGCGCACAGCAATGGGAGGATATGCTAGCTGGAGCGAAGGGTGGACTATGATTGACGACGGTATGGAGTGGCTGATAGGATGATGAAGCGCCTGATAAGCTGGGATATACTGCTATCTTCGCAGACTTTACTCCAGTCTCGAATTAATGCATGGTCTAATTCCTGTTCCCTTGTGGTCATTTGGCTTTGAGTGACATTGCGATGGGTCGTGGATGATCATGTCGATAGAACTCGTAGGGCAGGAAATACCTAGCTTCTAGGAATCGGCAAGCTTATAAAATAAATCGGTGCGCAATATAAGCGACAGATTAGAAAGCCATACATTTATCATACTTATGTAGGAACCCCAAACCCCATAAGACAAGAGAACAGTTGACATCTGTCGGGCAAATGGTAATCCGTGTTGTTTTGTGAGAGTACGCCATCTAAGCCAGCTACGTACCTGAGCATACCTCCGTCTAGTATCTACATTAACAACACTACTTCTTTGGAATATTGCACCATGGAACCCGCTCGAATCCGAAACGGAAACGACGGGGCCTGGCCGAGCCTCAAGCTCTTCCACGGGCGTCTCAGCCTTGGGAAGCTCTATGATGCACGAGAATATTGGCCAGAGGAATTCGGGCGATGTGTAAGTCTCAGCGCGGCCCCACAGTGAGGAAGATGTTGACGCCGACTGTGTGTCCAAGGATCCGTGGTTTGAAGTCAGCCATCAACAACAATGCCAATGTCTCAGAGAAGGCCAAGGACAAGGACCGGAAAAAGCTCAGGGATTTAAGAGAGGACATGTGAAACTTGGGCACAAGCCCTACTTTGAGGTGTACGGACCGAGTCGTTGAGATATCACTAGAATCTGGCGACTGTATTAGTCGGCAGTGTGCCGAGTGTCCGAGTTTGGATTAACTATGTATGCTCCAGAGGTAAGAGTCGCGCTGATTATAAGCTAGACGTCAACTTGAGATGCAGTTAAGGGTGGTTTAAAGTCCGTCGCGAGATATGATGGGAAATCGAATAGTCTGGTAGCTCCGAGCAATCCCGGGCCGCTGTTTAGCTCCAAGCGCGAAGGGTTGAAATTCTGTCGGCCTGCATGAAACCAATCATTGGTGATGATCATTCGTGCCTTGCAATAGGTGCACACGGGACTCAGAGTAAGGCAAGGAGTAATGATTTTAGCGTTCGAGGCATGAGTCGAAGTCTTGGGCGCAGAGCTAGAAATTCCGATGATGCAACTTGGATGCAGCGACGTAACGCGGGTCTCGAGCGCGTCGACAGAAGCCTTGGTTATGGCACGTACTTGGCGGGCTTCAAGACCTGTGATTGGCTGTTTGCCGTGTGCTCCTAGCTAGCTCGCTCCAACCAAAGCCGCTGCAATCAAGGCCGAACTGAGAAAGCACCGTCGGACGATTTGTCATGGCTAGACCCTCGGTCCATTTGTCACCCCGACTCGCTGGATCGAGATGCCAAGACAGCAACCTGCCAAAAATGGACATCACTGGTATATATAAGTGACCACGTCCAGAAAACATGTCGGGTTGTCGAAGCCATTCACTCGCAGCCCGTCAAACAGCTCTAAACGTTCTCCCAACATCTTCATCTCTCCAACCTCTCTTTAGCATCTTCCCGACATCATGGTCGAGACCGTCCTCGTCGTTGGAGCCACGGGCAACATCGGTGTGTCGGCCGTCAAGGGCGCGCTGAACTCGGGCCGCAAGGTTTTGGCCGTTGTACGGAGCCAGGCCTCGGCCGACAAGCTGGTCAAGCAGATTGGGTCGTCTGAGGGCATCACCTTCACCGAGGCCAGTGTCCTCTCCGACACGGGCGTGAAGGGCGTGGTTGACCTCGTCCGCGCTGGCAAGCTGCCCGCTTTCCAGCATGTCTATGCCTGCGGTTCGTTACCCTCCCGCCACCCCCACAGCACGTCCACTACTGACATCAAACCTCGATCAAGTCGGCGGCGAGTACAGCATAACACCCCTTCTGCAGATCACCATCCCCCAGCTACGCAGCAACCTCAATGCCTCTTTCGAGGCCAACTTCTGTATGCTCCCACCTGCACCACCGTGGATCATGTAGGCGCTTTCTGACAACCCCCTCCAGTCGCCTACCAAGCCACCGTCGGCTATCTGCTGGAACAGAACAACCCCAACAGCACGTGGACCATGTGCACCGGCTCGCAGGGCGACGTCGCCACCCACCCGGTCCCGGCATTCGCACAAGGCGCCCTGTTCTCCTTCGCCACGGCTGCTGCGCGTGAGAACGAGTCCACCAACATTCGTTTCAACGAGGTCTACCTCATGTTCCGCGTCGAGGTCGACGCCGAGGCCGCCGCACACGGCGTCTCGGGCGCCTCGGAGTTTGCCGCCGTCTACGAGGGCATCCTGGCCAACCCTGAGATCCGCAGCGGGCGCGTCAAGGTGGAGACCCCCGCCGACTTTAAGGACCTGAAGTGGGCCAAGAAGTTCTAGTTGCACCCTGTGTGACTTGCATGGTCAGTGAAGATACCTCGGTAGCCCCTGACCGTGGCTGTTTACTCATGGAGTGAGCACGAGAACCAATTCGAGCCAATTAAAGTGTTCAAAACTTACCTAGCTATCCCGACCCATATTTGAGTGATGAATCTTGAAGCAAAGTGATAGTAATTAGATGTGACCGAAAGTTAGTATTCTCTCGCTAGGCCTAATTGACTGCGATGCGAGCAGAGAAGATCATATTTGTCGCTGTTGTTGATAATCAGAGGAAGGCTCGAAAGGGTCTGGTATGCGAGGGGTACATGTACCAGTTCCAACCACCTGCTAACTAGGTACTCCGCGTCCTGAACTGTAGTGGCTCAGCGGCGGGGATATGGCTCGCCACAGGACGACAACCCCGACCACACCCTGGCTCGCCAGGACCGCCGTTCGATTCTCATTCGAGGAGAATCTTCAGGATTTTGGCAGCCATCTCCTCTTGTCCCCCCTCTCGAGAGGACCGCCAAGGTCTGGCGCGGTGGAGTCTAGCAGATCTACGAGCCGTGAACTACAAGTCCGAGGGGCAAGCAGGTAACGTCTCATATTTCATCAAAGGACTTGAGGTATTGATTCTTATTTCATACAGCTAGACTTCATCCAAGAACACGCTAAATCAAACCCGCCGCACCACGTCACTCAACATCTCTATTCTACATACCACCCTCCAAAGATGCCTAGAGGTGAAGGTCTGGCTGAGCCTTTTTCAAGATTGCCATAATCTCGGACCAGGATTCTGCCATAAAAGCATCGTCGGCCACCAACTCGGCAACACTAAATTGGTAAAGGCGATCAGCTGAGAACACCAAAGAGGGTTTTGGTACTTACGGTTGGAGGATATCATTATGCCAGAACCGACCGTGGCTCTCGGGCCCCAGCACAGTCGCGCTGACGAGGGCTCGTCCGCCCTCCTCACCCGAGCGAGCAAAGATGGCATGGTAGGGGAGCATAAACTTTTGGACAAGCCAGCTGAAGTTTCGGCCCAAATCAGTCTTGCACAGGCCAGGGCAAACAGAGTTGACGATGATTTCGGGACCGCTCCGGCCATCCCTGCCGGCTTCGGTTTCCTTTGCGACGGCCCGCACGATTGACATGGCTAGCAGCTTGACCAGGCAGTAGCTCCGCCACTGGTCCTGCTTTTGCTCTTTGGATCCGTTCGCGGCCTTGAGCAAGGTGCCACCACCCTCTTCGACGTACTTTCGGCTGTGGGCAACCATCGAATGGCCATTGCTGTTGACAAAGGTCAAATGCGGCGCCCTCCCTGTCTTGGCGGCTGTCTCCCGCAGCAGCGGCAACAGCAGGATGGTCATGAGGGCGGTCGAGATGACGTTGACCTGCACCGCCATCTCCCATCCGTACTTGGACGCCTGCCACTCGGGGTTGACCAGGCCGGCGTTGAGCAAGGCGACATCGAGCCCGCGGCCGGCCAGCTCCTTTTCCAGCGCGGGCACAAAGGCACGGACCGAGTCGTAGTCGGCCAGGTCGACGAGCACGATGGCGATGCTGTCGGGCTTGCGGCCGGTGCGGGCGAGGATCTGGGCCTTGGCAGCCTCGCCCCTGGCGGCGCTGCGCACGCCCAGGATCAGCTTGTCGGCGCCGAGCGCCGAGTACTTGATCGCCGCCTCAAAACCCAAGCCGGTATTAGCGCCCGTGACGAGCACTGTCTTGCCGGCAAAGGAAATGTGTGTCGGGTCCTTGGGCGGGTGGTTCTTGCCCCAGCGCATCCTGCCTAGGCTGCCCAAATTGTCAGGGCACATCTCAGGAGCGTCCTCGGTCGCGGTGATAATGTTTGGATCCGACATGGTGACGTTTCGCAGAGATCGCCAGATATCCGTTGAAGGATGAAGTAGGTGCCTATACCAGAGAATGCAAGAATGCAGTGTTGATTGACTGGTGGAATGTTGTGGTGAAGAGTGCCAAGAAAGAACCCAACACGGGGCACTCTGCCTTTATATAAATGTGGGATGCGCTATTGCACGTCAAATTTGTTTGCCTGTCGGAAACTTCGGCGTGATATTTCTCCTAGGTTTGATCCTACCAACAGGTCCCCGGAGACTTAGTGCCAACCTCGCCAACCTAGGTAATTATCAATAAGTGCATCAAGGTCCAACTCACCACTTGCGAACCTACTTGAGCTCAAATTTATTTGCTATGGAGCTAACATTATTTTGTAATGATTGCATCAATGAAGAAACAGTAACGCGATGCTGACTGAGCTCTATTGAACCCGGGCCCTGGACGGTTGGTTTTGGGACGGCGGGACAGTGCAACACCCTTCGGATTTGTCAAAACCCACCTTACCATTATTGATGTAGTGGGAAGTCATTCATTGCTACCTAAGGCACCTAACAAAACGCAGCCCTCAATAATTACCTCGGTACCTTCTTGATCGCGAGGAATGTTGCCGAGTTCGAGACATCTCTCAAAGCTTCACTCAATAGGGTAGTCCGCGAAACCCTGAGGCTTTCGTAACAAATAAGACTTGAGCCGATAACCCTCATCATAAAAAACCCACTGAATCATCAGTTCGTGTCTGACGAGATGATACGGCCAATAATGCCTTAGAGTTCAAGCCAAGTCAGGAGCGCATCTCGGTATCGCCTACTGAAAACTGATTCTTGTTACCATTTGTTCTCTGCATATTTGAATCTCTTGGACCCTCTATTGACCTTTTTCGTAATGATGCAGAGAGTAGCCGGATTGGGATGCTCACGGAGTCGGAGATTTCGGGTAGTTGTGCCGCATTGCGTGCTCGACGCCAATGATTGGCGGTTTCTCATGGACGAAGTCTGAGCCTCCTCACGGCCTGCGTGCAGCTGTACCCCTCCTCAATGCTATATATAACATTGCATGTTGATAAGCAGCTCGAGGTGAGTGGGCGAGTAGCAGTGCTGCCCTGCTACGGTATTTCTAGTCCCAGTCCCTATAGGCACTCAGTCCCACCCAGCCAACTTACAGTTCATCCTGAACCCAAAACTAACAGGTTGTCGAGAATATCTTCGTTTGCTCTCCACGCTCAAACCTCCTAGAATGTCAGGCTTTGGGAGACCTGCACAGCCGGACGACCCGCCGACAGAGCTGGGGCGGCTTCGGATCCTCTCGTCAACGGCTGGGCTCCGCGTTTCCCCCCTCGCGCTCGGTGGCGGGAATATCGGGCAAGCCTGGAACCAAGCATGGGGCTTCATGACCAAGGAACGAGCCTTTGAGCTTCTGGACGCATATTTTGAGGTGGGTCTTGATCCCCCTCCCATCTCCCCCCGCCCCTATTCATCTCGAGTCCGCACTGCAGGCGGGGGGAAACTTCATCGACACGGCCAACGACTACCAAAACGGCGAGTCCGAGACCTGGATCGGCGAATGGATTGCCCAGCGCGATGGCGGCATACGCGACCAGGTGGTGCTCGCCACCAAGTACACGGCCGAGTACCAGCTCCACGCGGCCGGCGCCGGGAAGAAGGGCCGCACGGCCAATGCGGGCGGAAACCATCGACGCAGCTTGCACATGAGCGTGCGAGATTCGCTCCTCAAGCTACAGACTGACTACATCGACATCCTGTACGTGCACTGGTGGGACTACACGACCTCGATTGAGGAGATCATGGACTCGCTGCATGCCCTCGTTCTGCAGGGCAAGGTGCTGTATCTGGGCGTGAGCGATACACCCGCGTGGATTGTCAGTGCGGCCAACACGTACGCCAAAGCCTACAGCAAGACGCAGTTCAGTGTGTACTCGGGCAACTGGAGTGTGTTGAAGCGTGACTTTGAGCGCGACATTTTGCCGATGGCGAAGGCGTTTGGAATGGCGCTCACGCCATGGGGAGTCCTGGGTGGAGGAAAGTTCCAGTCCCGAAGGGCGGTTGAGGCGAGAGAAAAGGAGGGTGATCCGTTGCGTGCCGTGTCGGGGAGCGGCCAGTCGGCGGGAGAGGTTGAGATCAGCGCAGCATTGGCAAAGGTTGCGGCCGACCACGGCATTGAGTCGGTGACGCAGATTGCGCTGGCGTATATCCTCAAGAAAGCGGCGCAATTTGGCGTGTACAATGTTTTTCCCATCGTCGGGGGTAGGAGGGTTGAGCAACTTCGGGACAACATCGCCGGGCTGAGTATCCTACTCACCAATGATGAGGTTGCCTACCTCGAGAGCGTCAAGGAGTTCGACATTGGGTTCCCGACAACCTTCATCGGAGGAGACCCGAATATCACCGGTGTCCTACCTCCTCTTGCAGCAAGAAGCGCGTTCATAGCTTTCCCTAGTGCTTCCAAGACTTTAGCCAAGTAGAAACTGGACGTGGTGTGGTTTGCCTCTTTTCTCCAGCCTTTCCCAAACGAATGACCAGGGCGTCTTGGTGTCACAAGTGTCACCTTCCCCAAGTCTGCATCAGTCCCCTCTACCCCTGGCGGCAGATGAGATCGCAGGTCCCGCGAAGGTGAGCCGATAAGGGAGAGGTATGGGGATATGGTGGGCTCAAGAGCGACTGCCGGCGCGATAAGTGGGAATAGGCTATTCTTGGAATAATCAATCCTACACAGTCCTTGACCCCGCCAAGGGGGCTCCCAACCGCTCGGGCCGCCAAGCGAGGGATCGTGACCCCGACTGAAAGCCACGAGGAGTGAGGATCAGATTGCAGATTGACGCAGCACTATGAGCGCACGTCCCGTTGTGCATCTGGGGAAGTCTCAGAACCGTCGAACAACACATTTTGGTAGGTTTATTGCGCCGCAGCCACCTCCACAAGCCCGACCGGGTTTCTGACGAAGCCGTTGCGTCTGGTATCGCCAGCATCTTGGATTTCTTGCTTTCTGATCAGACTGGTTGCAGCCTCTGTGAAGCCAATCGCCAATGGATTTCTGTGTGCCATGCATTAGTTCGACTATGATGTTAATGATGTTGAGATCCCATGAGGGCAACAGTGCATCTGGAAAGGGGTTGAGGGGAAAAGATGCCCTGAAACATTTTCGACCGACTGCCCGTGATCACAGCCCCCGAGATGCCGTGTGGGGTGCGCTTGCCCAAATTGCCCGGGCAGAGTCCAGGTGCCAGGGGTCGTCCTCGGGCCCATTTGGGAAAACATTTGGACGTGTTCATGTTTGAGCCGAGACTCGAAACCAGTAATAAAACGAAACCTAAGAGTTCAGCAGCCATGTGGCTTATCGGTGTCCTTACACACCGAACGGCTGTCACTTTGGCTCGGCACCCACCTGATGGCCTCGATGTCCGTGTCGATTCCACTTAAGGGCAGCACGCCCTGCAGCCCAGGATGCCATGGCTGTCGTCCGGTGTCAAGAACATAATGCCTCCTGGAACCTAACCGGCTGCACTTACCGTATGCACCGTTGAGTCGACTTTACACAACGCCACCATGGCAGGAACTATCCGATATTCGCCCCTTGATACCCAATCGAGGTTCGGGGAGATCGTCATCATCCTCTCAATTGCCTCGGTGGTTTCTACTATCGCGGTCGCGCTACGGTGCTATGCTCGGCTGTTTATTTTGCGATGTTTTGGCCGAGACGATGGGGTTATGGTTGCTGCCCAGGTGAGATGCGGCCCCCTAATCATTGTACTGTTGTGAAGTCATGCTAACCCTGCGAAGATCTTGTCGATAGGATCTGCAGCTGCGATCGGCCTTGGTAAGTTCATGTTTTCATGGATCCCAGCTTGAGCGACACTGACAGGCCAACAGAAGCACACTGGGGACTCGGCCGCCACACCTGGATGGTGAAGCCCGAGAATATAATCCCTTACATGAAGGCATTCTATAGCTCCATTGTCGTCTACAACATCGCCGTCTGTTTTACCAAGATATCCATCATGCTGCAGTACAAACGCATCTTTGCAAATCGCATCATGCAACAGCTCACCAAATTCGGCTTATACTTTCTCGCCGCGTGGGCTTTTACTCTCGCCTTCCTCCTAACACTTACCTGCATGCCCGTCGCAGCTTTCTGGGACTCGTCTGTCAAAGGCCGCTGCCTCGACAGTCCCACAATCTGGTATGTCATGGCAGGCGTCAACCTGGCGACAGACTTCGCCATTCTCATCATGCCGATGCCGGCCATCAAATCACTGCAGCTGCCCCGCCGCCAGAAATTCATGCTCATCGCCATCTTTGGGCTCGGCTTGTTGTAAGTCCCCCTCTCCCCCTATCCCCGCGCCAACCCTAACACCCCCCCCCCCCAGCCCCTGCGCCATCTCCATTTACCGTGTCCGCACCCTCCACACGGCCACCGACACCACCGACCCCTTCTGGGACAACGTCGACGCCGCCACCTGGTCCTTCCTCGAGCTCTCGTGCGGCATCCTCGCCGCCTGCCTGCCGACCCTGCGCCCCATCTTCATGGCCGCCATGCCGCGCCTGTTCGGCTCTTCCGTCGCATCCTCGCTCCGCTCGCGCACCATGCAATCAGCCGGCCGCGCCGGGGACGGGCGGAGTGTCAAGGGGGCAGCGAACCCGTACGCTTCACAGGTTGGGGGCGGTGATGTTGCGGGGTATGGACCGTCAAAGGAGCTGGATTCCAGCAGCAGCACCGAGGGGCTGCATCTGGAGCGGGGGTCGAGCAGCGGAGGCGAGGAAGACTTGGAGTTTGGTGGGATGGAGAGGAGCCGCGGTGCGTCGAGGGCGGGGCCCGGCGCTGGAGTGGACGCTACCTACAGTGTCAGTGTTGTGGCGGGTTCGGATCCCGCGGCAGCCGAGGCAGAGCGGGAAAAGGAGATGTTTGGGGGGAGGGGGATCAAAACAACGACGGTTGTGACACAGCAGGTGACGTTTGAGAACACAACGGGCGGGAGGAGAGGCAGTCAAAAACGGCCAGAAGGGAGGCGGAAGGGGGAGAATTGAGTATGATAGCTGCCTTGTATAACATATATGTTTTTCATCAATGTTCTCTTGTCTTTGAAGTTTCGGTTTGTCGGCCAGCCATAACATCTACATGTGGGTTGCTTCGATTGGCTTGCGGTAAGTACATGCGCGGTTAAAAATGCTAATATTGGTACCACTAAGTTTATTGCTACATGATGTATTCGCCCGACCCAACACCTACTAACCACCCCTCATCACTTTTTGTTAGCCGTATCCCCAACCAGACGATCGCTGCGCCGAAATGTTCCGGTGTTGTCACTTGGAGCTGTTTTAGGTTCCATTGTGCTGGCTTTTGTCTTCTTTTGGGGTGGCGGTCTAGCGCTTGGTGCAGGTGGTGCTGTTTCTTTTCTCTTTCGTTTCATGCTACCCGCAAGAATGTTGCTACCAGAATCAGATAGAGAGGTTGTTAATTTTCGTCCCTTGCCACTCTTTGACCTGCTACTAGTAACGGCCGGAGGGGGAGTGGTTTGCTCGCCGAAGCTGGAAGTGCCGTCAGGAGGGTCACTCAGACCACTGGAGGTATCGTCATCGGTTCCTTTGCGCGGAATAACATGCTCTGGTGCCGGAGGTTGGCTCCTATTGCCCTTTCTTGGAGGACCCCGGCGCTCTCGCCCTATATATAGCACATCCGCTGGCCGTGTCGTTTGTTTTCTTGGCGGGTCTTGAGTCGGGATCCTAGCTGCATTCCTGCCAGTGGGAAAGCGAGCATGAAAACCAGGCTGTGGGCTTTCATCTCTTGTGCGTCTCGGACGATCATCTGGCGCTCTTTGCTTACCGGGCCGTCTTTTCCCAGTGGCTAGCTCTGCTGACTTGTTGGGCTGACTCGAAGTTTTCAGCGTTCGAGTTCTCATCATCGCGTCGATGGACTTTCGGAGCTCATAGACCACCAAATTTGGTTTGTGCCTTGGCCATCGAGGAATTTTGTCCCAGCCGAGAAGGTTGAAACGATGAAATACCACCGCGTTGGCTATGGCGTGCAGTCCACAGGACCAGCCGTCGTTTTGATTTGGTGCATCGACTATGGTCACATCTTTTTCTTTGAGTTGGAATTTTTGATCGACGCCAGAGATTTTCAACCATATATTAAAGGCTCTTGTGACCTTTTTTTTTCGATCTTTTTTTTCATTGTAGGTGCCACTAGAGTCCAAGTACCAAGCCTTTCGTGGTTGTTTCTGGCGGATGAGGAGTGCAAAATGTGACATTGTTTTAGTTAGTTCGAGATGTACAAAATGAATGGTGTAGGCTGCACTGCGGAATTCTTCGACGTCTTTGCTGCGATCACCACGTAGGTGGATATTGAGTTCGTAGTCCTTCCTTCCTTCCTCGTCTTCCTTATCAATGAACCTGTTCTTGTAGAGGTCGAGAGCATTGTTTCTGAGTATTTTCTTCATTCCTTCGTCCGTCAGATCGTCTGGTGGGATGGCGCCTATTATGTAGGCGTCGGGGGCAATCCACACATTTTGTGGGCGCCCAGTTCCCACCCACGGCATGGCCGATTCGATCCAGCTACTTAGCCGCTGTGAGAGTCTGTAAAGACCCCCACCGTCGAGGTATTCGCCCTCCCGTATGATTTTGAGGTTGTTGTGACAGTGAATGAAGCTCACAAACGAGTCAACAGGTTCGGGCGTCGACCCATCACTGTGGAATTTGAAGTGATCGATATGATTGCAGTCAAGAAGGGGATGCAGAACGTATTTGTAGTTGTCATGTACAAACTCTAAACTTGTCGCATCGGTCCCTAGTTCTTTAGTCTCGGGGTCGAGATTGAGGAGTGTGAGTTGCTCCGTCCCGGAAACGTCTTTGGCGACCCTGTAGATGTCGGGAATGTCTGGCAGACGGAAATAGTCGAGATTGTCTGGTAGCTCGGTGATGAAGGCTTTGGACGACTTACGCTGTATGGCATCGTCCAAAAGAGAATGCTGGGCTGCCATTGTAATTTGTCTTTGCGGGAGCCGAAATTGATATGACGGAATCTGAGAGGGCACCGAGTCCTATGAGAGACAACTTCTCAGAACTTGCAGAGCGGTTTGGTGTGGCTGATACCGCTGAACTTATAATAACTGCGACACAGTGTGTTGTTTGAACAATGTGCTAATTTTAACGTGTATTTTTTAAGTTTGTACAAAAAAAGAAAAAAAACAGCAACAATAAAGACGAATGTCAATGTTGCGGCTGTCTAAGTCCGGCGGTTGCACTGCAATCAACGCATCCGGCGTTGCTGCTCATTAAGCTCAAAGGAAGCTAGTTCGCGAGAGACAAGAAAACTTGTAGACTTTAAAAGGCTGATTAAAGAAGCCACCCTGATAGGCGGAACAGTCAGCTTGGGGCGAGTTCATGTTCTGATTGGAATCAGTGATGAGTGGAGGGAGGTGGCAGCCCTGAGCCCTAACCCTTCATGATACGAATCAGTGCTGAGACGAAGGCCTTTAGAAGGCGTGGGCTTTTCCTGACTCAACACGGCTCCGCCCGTCAAGCAGCAGCAATCCAATTGGGCCGCGCTGCGCTTTGTCATCGGCAGGCACGACCCAATGTGTGTTTAGCAATCTCTGCAGAGGGTGCAAGTGTGAAAACCCTGCCGAGCACTCTTTGTCTTCAATTGTCTTTTACATCTAACACTGCCCATTCCAGCTTTGCTCTCCTACGTATCTACTTGCCCTAGTTATGCTCGTATCCCGTATTCAAGCATCTTCGGCACACACTGGACTCTTGATCAACGTCAATCAGACTCTTTTGCGCACCACGTGCACCTGCAGCCTCTCCGCGTCTCCCCAGGCCAGGCATCTCACCCGCCTCGCCGTGCATCGCGACCAGAGGGTCCACCAGACACTGTACGCCCCCGCCTCGCCGCTCCCATCCGCCCGACGATATCTGGCAGAGCTTAGCGCCGCCACCACCACCGCCGGCGACATCGCCAGCGACATCGACATCGACATCGACATCGACACTAGCACTGAACCCGCAGCCGCCACCATGGAGCACATCATCGAGAAGGCGCCGTACTCGCAAATGGCTGGTCGCCTGCAGCCCCAGCTTCTGAGGGCCCTTGACCAGATGCAGTACAAGTTCATGACACCTGTGCAGCAAAAGGTCCTCCAGCTGCCCACCTTCCACGACGACTGCCTGGTCCAAGCCAAGACCGGCACTGGCAAGACCATCGCCTTTTTGCTCCCCGCCCTGCAAACCCTGTTGTCGACCAAGGACCTGCCGCTCTCCCAAGTTGGCCTGCTTGTCCTGGCCCCAACCCGCGAGCTCGCCCAGCAAATTGCCGACGAGTGCGACAAACTGACAAGCCTTTGCAAGCCCGCCCTCGAGTGCCACATCGCCGTTGGCGGTAGCAAGAAGGCCACTCACCTCAGCAAGTTCCTCAAGGGCAAGCCCACCATCCTGGTGGCTACGCCTGGACGCCTGATTGACTATCTCTCCGACGCTGCCACCAGAGCAAAGTTCACCAATATCCGCTGCCTCGTCCTCGATGAGGCCGACCGCATGCTTGACGCCGGCTTCATGCCTGCCCTGATGAAGATTCTCGAGCAGATCCCCGCCAAGGCCACTGCCAAGTGGCAGGGCATGTGCTTCAGCGCAACCATGCCGCCAGAGATCAACAAGGTCCTCCACCTTGTCTTGAAGCCTGGCCACGTGCGCATCTCAACTATCGACAAAAATGAGGTGCCTACCGTAGATGCTATCCCGCAATCTGTCATTGCCGTCGACTCCATTGACGATGTCCTCGTTAGCCTCCACTCCCTGCTGGCGTGTGAGCGCATCGACAATCCTTCTCTCAAGGCCGTCATCTTCAGCTCTACTGCCAGACAAGCCGGCTTGTTGTACCACATCTTTGGGTCGTCAGGCGGCGCTGCTCCAGGCAAGCTCTCGGTCTCCCAGATGCACTCGCGCATGAGCCAAGCGTCTCGCAACAGAACTGTTGAGGAGTTTAAGGCTGCTACACAGGGCCTGCTCTTCGCCTCTGACGTCGTCGGACGTGGTATGGATTTCCCAGACATCGGCCTCGTCGTTCAGATTGGCCTCCCGTCGGACAAGGAGCAGTACGTCCACCGTGTGGGCAGAACTGGCCGCGCCGGCAAGACTGGACGTGCTGTCATGATCCTGACTCCTCCCGAGATGAACTTCGTCAGGAGTAACCCAGAATTCCCCATCAAGGTCACCAAGGGGTAAGTCTCTATTGCCTCTCCCTGTGCCCACGAAACCGTACTGACAGCCACTCAGCGCACACCCCAAGGCCGAAGCTGTGCCCTCGGCAGATATCATCCAAAAGGCCCTCGCCAAGGTGCCCGACCAGACTAAGGAACAAGCTTACGTCGCCTTCCTGGGCTTTACCAAGACGCTCAAGAAGATCCATGGCCTCGACTCAGTCGCCGTCGTCCAGCTTGCCAACCGCTTTTCAGCATCGCTTGGTGTCTCGGAGCCCCCAATGCTCGAGGCCTCAACCGTCGGCAAGATGGGTCTCAAGGGCGTGCCCGGCTTGAATATTCGCCGTGGCCCCGCACCCCCCCGCGGTGACGCCGGTGGCCGTGGCGGCCGTGGCGGCCGTGGTGGATCCAGCGGAGGTGGTCGTGGTAGGGGAGGACCCGGTGCAGGCGGCAGGAAGAAGCCGTTTGAGCCGGATTCGACACCCTCTGCCTCGGCTGGCGAGGGAGGCGTCATCGGTGGCAGGCCTGCGGGCGGGCCAGACCGGAAGCGCCCTAGGAGGGATGCCCAGTGAGGTGAGATGAGTGCATGTGGTGCCGGGTGTTTTGGCTTGCTTTGCAGCGAGTGGATTCATTACATAGATCATGGCTGCTAGATATAGAGTGGGCTCGGTAGAGGGTAGAGGGAAGAGCATGATACCCGCACTTGTATTCTTGGCAATATTTTCTTTGCTGGTTTTCTGTACTACAGAGGGGCCTTTTTGTCATGATGGATATAGACCGAGACTACAACGCTTTTCGTTGGAGACTGAGAGGTAGTTTTACTGGGCAGGTTGCATCCCCCGGCTGGTGCGGACGGGCTGTCAGCTTGGGTATACAGAGCAAGCTGGACACTATTCAGTGGGAATGGGCCAGGATAATGAATGCAATACAGTTTGCCAGGCATTACGAAAACCGATGCTACAATCTTGGATTTTGTAAAGGTGTACCTTGATCTCCAGTTTGACGACCTCAAATGTGACATGGGACTTTGGACAGGTAGGTATTGTGTTGCCCACTTGGGCTGCTTCGTTAGTTTCAGGATACACTGTAGGCACTTGCGTTTGCTGAAGGTATAAACAAATCACTTCCATAAACCTGGAAGATGGCAGGATTGCAACATGCCTCAGCTACCGAATGTGCTGGATTGTATCTTCCTCCCCAAGACACCCTTGATTGCTCCTTGGTGTCTCTTGCCATCGGAGCCCGTCCCAAATTGTCTCGGGCACGAGAACAAACAAAAGAGCCCCACAAAATCCGACCGCCACGGCCACGATCCTGTCTACGGTCAGCCCTTTCCCATTGTATTACATCAGCAAGTCAACGACAGCTCGGGGGTACTGACCAACGGGTAAATCCCTATCCGGAACGCCCTCTCACGCAAGAAAAAGATCTCGGTAATCGTCGCACTCACTTGGCAGCGCCTCGACGGCACTCACAGCAATACCCTGCACCACCCTCGCCGCCAGCAACGACCCGAAGTCCAGACTCGTCGCACACCACGCCGACGCCCCAGCGGACAGCACTGCGCTGCCAAGATACACAGGTCGGGCTGCGGCGAGAAGATAACGGTCCCGTCTGCCGTGGTTTTCGGGCCGATGGTAAGCTGATGCTGGTGTGTGGGGTTCTGTGGGGTGTCTTGGGGATCGGGCTTGCAAGTCAAGAGGAGGGTTGTTCCTGTGCGTGTCAGTGGGGGTGAAGGTGGTGAGTCTGGGGGTCGGGGTGAGGTGTAGTGGCCTACCCGGGACTTCCGTGGTATCCAGCGGGTTCAAAACTCCGAAGCTCCATCTCGGAATCTTTTCTTCGCGCGTTCTGGGCCCATTGCTGTTCTCTGCGGTGTCCGTAATCCGCACTGTTGGTGAAAGGGTCACTATCTCTGACGCCGGAAGTAATTAGCGCCTTGGGGCTCTGGCACCGTCAACCAGCAGGCCAAAGGAGGGGCGAAGAATACCCAACAACACTGTGAGTTCTTGCATGCCGAGGACCAGGAGCAGCTGTGAGAAACCGAGTCTAACGGTGGTATACTTATATGGTATATCCTCTATGCGCTAACGAGCGTCCAATATTTGTCTCAGTGCGCCTGGTTTCCGACTCCCCTAGCCCGAACCTTCGACCCCCACCGGAACCACGCGATAAAAGACTAATCCCATTGATTAGATTTATTTGTTTATCTTGGGATTTTGGACGTTCACCCACGCTGTTAGCCCCTACTGAGTGGAACCCCCGTTTCCTTAGCTCGCCCCGCAGATCTGTTTAGCTCGCCCTGCAGATCTGTTAGGATGCATCCGAACATACCATGGCCACTCGGGGAGAGTGACGCCGACAACACGCCATATGTTGGAAGCAAGAGATGAAATTTGAACTGCTGCAATTCGAAGGGCACTTCAAATACGTATCAGACCAACCCGACAGATCACCGAATCACACCACCTCCGTCGCCTCTCCTCCCGATCCAACCGAGTGCAACCAGGGCCAACAGACGTTCAGCCCTTCAACGGCCCGGACGACAAGAAGATGCCAAGCTCCTCAGCAATTATGTCCGCGCCTTTCTCCCCAATCACTAACGCCGTGTTGTTAGTGTTGGCCCCCACATTCTCCGGCACGATACTCAAGTCAACAACCTTCAGCCCCCGCACTCCATACACGTTCAAGTCCTTATCCACCACGCCCATCTCGGCCCTCGGCGCCATCTTGCACGTCCCCAGCGAATGCCATGTCGTCTCCACACTTTCCCGCATGAACTGCTCAATCGCCTGGTCATCCTCTGCCGTGTACTCGAGATCCTCGACCTCCGCTCGGTCCGCCTGGAAGAGACGCTCCTCGACCTCCACGCAAGCAGCCTTGGAGCCCTCCGGGAAGCGCGGATGACCCTGTGCTACCTCGCCGCGGTAGAAGGTGGTCCGTCGAAGGATTTCGCGCGCGTTTTTGTACGCCCAGATTAGCATCTTGACGTCAAAACCATCCTTGTCGGTGAAGAAGCCGACGTCGAAGTCGAGGCGGTCGGAAAGCGAGGGCCCTGTGATGTGGATGTGACCGCGCGAATAGGGGTAGGCCGAGTAGTTGGCGATTGAAACGTATTGGGTAGGTGGAACAAGGGTGAAGTCGCCAAAGTACCTGATACAAACATAGTCAGTGTGTGTGACGTTTGACCCTTGGAGGATGTTCCTCGCCGGGACTCACCCAGCCAATAAGGCAGTCAGCATTAGAGGCCGGTTGGGGTCGAGCCTGTAGTCTTTGTCCCAAGCGGCCTGGAACTCGCGACCCAGGGCAGCTATCGCGGCATCCGTCGGACGTAACTTGGATCCAATGTCGATTCCGTTCCAGCCGAGCATGGGGTGCTGCTTCTCAACCATATCGTCCGCAGGCAGTCGCTGGCTTAAATATGCGTCAGCTGTATCCTCGGGCCTCAGCGATGTTCTATAGGTATTGATGGTCAGGTTATGGTCCTGATAGTCGTGTCCCACACCTGGAACAGCTGCTACAACCGCGACGCCGGCTTTCTGCAAGACTGAGGGGTTGCCGACTCCCGAACGCTCAAGCACCGATGGCGAGCCGCAGCCTCCGCAAGAGACAACAACGAGTTTGCGGGCTTTGACCGTTTGCTTCTTGCCTTCGGCGACAAGTTGGTGAGTTGCATTAGGCGAAAATTCGACACCACATGCCCGCTTTTCGTCGTCGAACAGGACTCGGATCACTTGGTGTTCAACCAAAACATGGAGATTGGGGTGTTGTCCATCCTCGAGCAGGGGATGAATGTACGTGTGCGCTGTGTCTTGGCGCTCTCCTCTGGGCGACACATAGCGAAGCCATCGCTGGAATCCGTTGTTGCTGTCGAGGTTTTGAAGGTCGGGGACCTCTGGATATCCCACGGTTTGGGCTGCTTGCAGGAAGTCATCTTCTGTGCTGCCCACGCGCCACGCGCCATCTGAAACATGGACAGGGCCGTTGAAGCCGTGGTGTGCGGCATCTCCTGACCCGTGGTAGGTTTCCAGCTTCGTCAGTCAGCCTTGGGGCCAATTTTCAGGGGGTGTGTGACTAGTACTTTCTTTAGATACGGCCACAATTCGTCCGCCGACCAGCCTGGCGTCTTCCAAGAGTCATAGTCGGAGCGTTGGGCCCGAGTGTACCTGCGATTTTCGATTCAGTGTTAAGAGTCATTTGGCAAAACCCGAGAAGCGTCATCGCCGCATATTACATCATGAAATTGATTGATGAACCTCCGCCCAATATCCCACCAGACGGCACGATAAGCTCCCTGTTGGCAAGCTGCTTGGATTTGTTGCTCGGATAGAAAATGGCGGATTTAGTTAGTGGCTTCAAGTTGTTCGTAAAGAATAGGGGAACGACCACACTAGGAAAGTCGCGGTTGTTGGTGCCGCCCTCGATAACCAAGATGGTCAGCGTAGGCTCAGCGGCCGCGAGACGCCCTGCTACGATGCATCCTGCCGTGCCCCCTATGTTTAGTTAGACCCCGAGGAAGCTTAATGGGGTATCGGATGGCGACAGGGGTTCACCTCCTGCAATTATAATGTCAACCTCGGTGAGGTCTTCTGGTAGTTCATTGTAAAGACTCATTTTGAGGTAATGGTGTTGATCTTTTCAGGTAGTAGTAGCAGGCTGGCTTGGTGATTTCGGAATTGAGGGGTTTTTCGGAAGAGGGGAGTCTCTTGCCCATATATGTCATACTGGAAGGGTCCCGAGGACTGTTCAGTGACGAAAAGCGGATACTGTACTGCTTCGCGATAACCAACTTTCCTGCTGTGCAACACAGCATGGTCCAGGCCTTGCCACCGGTATTAACAGAGGAGCGGCGCTATTACTCGTGAAGCTGCCCGAACTTCGCCATGCACGGCAGACATCGAGTCCGATACACATATGCTTCACGTTTAATAAGACAATTCGGCCATGTTACATCTCTTGCGCGATGCTTCTTGTTGTGCGGTTTTCCATGCGGCGACAACACCTGAGCTCACTATTCGGCGAGAAGAGCACAAAAGCATCAATTCTGGGAAAAGGGGGGGGTTTGTTGTAGGTAGGACCGTGGGCCGAGACGATGTGGGGTGATACAGTGATACCGTCCCCCATTTCATCTACAGCCGCGCGTATGGGTTATATCGTATGGCATTCGATGGCATTCGATGGCATTCGATGGGCAGTGGAGACACGTGGATCTGAAGACGTGGACATGCCGCGTTTAGAAGTTGTAGTACCAACGTCGTTGTCGGTGTTATTGTCCGTAGCCGCGACCTATTAGCAGCACGTTTCTCTCCGCAACTTCTACGTAGCTCCCGTAATCGCTTTCTCTGTTAGTGATCTGCCTACCTCATGTCGGTACCTGATCTTGTTTATCGCCTGCCATGGTGCAGGAACTGCGTTTCCCGATCTGGAATCGCTTGCTCGGGTTACCAAGGGCATTGTTATGCTTTTCGCTCGCATCGGAGCGGGCCATGGGGGCCAACAAGCGTTGCACAAGACAGGTCAATTGTCAAGCAAAACGGCGTTCAAATTGGCGAGTATGAGCATTGTCGGCGGCGGCAATGAATGGTGGGCGCTGAAGCTTTTGGGGTTTCTAGAAAAGTCGTCGAGCCGCGATCCGGAATTCTGGCCAATTGTGACGTGTGGTGGTGGTAGAGAAGCAATTTGGAGCCGCAGTCGAGTCGTCGCTTGTTTGTTGTATTGCTTGCATTGGAACTTGCTGATCCGATCGCTTGCACGATCCGAGCCACCCCCCGCCAGCCTTTTCTCGCGGAAGGCATTGGGGATTTCCCCGCACAAAATGTTGGGGCTTCCCTGGCCCTGGCTCCTTCTCGCCTTTCACCAAGTGGATAGAAAAAAGTTATGACGAGAGGACAATATCTTGAAAAGAAACATTGCCGCATTGAGCTAGCTACCGTGCCGCAGTGCCGCGCCCTCCAAGTGGCCTCCGCAAATTTCCCATGCGCTCACGACCCAAGACCAAGAGCTGCACACTGCATTGCGTCACATCGCTACGACGCTAATTCGAAGTCTCGCATGGTCGCTTTGTCGAATTTGGACCCTGTTCTCGCAAGCGTCACCGCAGCTCGAACCAACCCGGGACGATTCCCGAGGCCTGAAGGCCAAGGGACCCTTGGAGGCATCCTTGGAGGCATCGCCCGGGCCCGTCTTCTGGCTGATGGCCCATGGAGCCTTGGCCCAGGACGGCCCATCTCCCGGAATCCTCCATGGCCCAATTTGTGTAAATCTGCACCGTAATAGCCACAACTCTGGGTCGCATCGCATCAGGAACCATCGCGCGGTGCCGGGAGTCCCCCGCCGCAGAATGGAGACAGGCTGCATCGCTCTGCATTCGCACTGCATCTTCTCCTTTCCAATCGCTCCCGCGATGGGTCCCCAGCCGACGACCTGGTCTCGCTGCCCGCCCTTAAACATGGCGCCCGCTCCCAGTGCCCTCCAAACGGGCACGGAGATCTCTCGCTCTACACCCCTACCCTTACCTCCCGTGTTGAGCTTTGGTTGCGGTGGCTACCAGTACACTCGTTTAGTAATAATACCTTGACCATGAAGGCCACCGTGGTCAACATCGTGGGCGGCGCTCTCTTGCTCGCCCACGGCATAGCCGCTTCCGGGGTTGACACAACGTCGTTTGGTTCCCCCAGTCCGCCCTCCAAACCTCATGGGAAGTGGGTGAGCAAGAAATGGCAAGGGACTAACTACGCTTGCAAATGCTTTCCGGGCGACTCGTGCTGGCCGAGCACCCGGGATTGGCAGACGTTCAACAACACGGTCGGCGGGACCCTGCATGTCAACACCCCTCCGGCCGCAGCTTGCTACAACACCTTCACAGGGCCATTGGGCAACATCAACGCATACAATGCCGCCCAGTGTGCCAATATCACCACCAACTTCCCCGACGAGCAATTCCAGATTGATCTCCCTACTGCCGGATTGTGGTCTTATTTCACCAACGATACCTGTAGGCCAACGACAAACCCCTCGGGCTCATGCACCCTAGGCTATTATCCCGTCCTGTACATCACAGCCAAGACTGTCGGCCACATCCAAGCCGGTATCAACTTTGCCAGAGACAACAACCTGCGGTTGGTTGTCCGCAACACCGGTCATGACTTCCTCGGTCGGAGTGTAGGCTGGGGCGCCCTTGTCATCAACACACACAGCTTCCAAGATATCTCGCTCTCCAACACCTGGGAAGGTGCTGGAGCTTACAGCGGGCCCACCATCACGGTGGGCGCCGGTGTGCAGGCGATCAATGCGCTGAAGCGGCTGCATAGTGTCAACCCGCCGAGAATCATGGTCACCGGAGAGTGCGCTGTAAGTTAGCCTCGGCCGTTGCCCACTCGATGTACCAGTGCTGACCCTCTTCACAGACTGTCGGTATCGCTGGAGGTCTCCCCCAGGGAGGTGGCCACGGCCCGTGGACGAACCGCGAGGGTTTTCTGGCCGACACTGCCCTCGAGTTCAAAGTTGTTACGGCTGACGGCGAGCTCCGGACTGCTAATGAGAAGACCAACTCGGATTTGTTCTGGGCTTTGAGGGGTGGTGGACCGGCATCTTTCGCCGTCATCGTATCAGCGACGTACAAAACCTTCGACGACCTTGCCAGCACAGGCATCAACCTCGAGATCAACCCAAGCCACACGACCAATTCGACACTGCTCTGGGAGGCTATCACCATATTCCACGGCTACAGCACACACTTCGTGGACAATGGCCTTTACGTCTACTATGAGGTCCTCGGCCCTCTCTTGCGCGTCCACCCGATCGTCGGCATTGGCAAGACCACGGCACAGCTCCAAGCCATCGTGAAGCCCCTGTTCGACGACCTGAACGCCCTCGGTGTCCGCTATGATACGAACACGAAGACCTACACCACCTTCTATGACCTTTATTTGGACTTGTTTGAGCCCGAAACTGCCGGCCAGTCAGCCCTCACAGGCGGCTGGACCATTGCCAAACAGGATGCGCTCAGCAACCACACAGCCATCATTGAGGCTTTCAAGACGATCATCGCCAGCGGTGGCATTATGGTTGGCCACATGTGGAACGCAGGTCACGGCCTACCGCAGAAGGAGTGGAGCAAGAGCGCCATAAACCCCCGCTTCCGCAACGTTGTCGACAAGCTCATCACCGTCCTACCCGTCTCTGGTAGCGCCTCGCTTGCCGAGAAGGCGGCGTCCCAGAAGACACTGACATATGTGATGGACGAGGCTCTTCGGACTGCCTCACCAAACGGGGCCGCCTATGTTAACGAGGCCGACCCGTTCCAGCCTAACTGGCAGACAGCGTTCTGGGGTACCAACTACCCGGCGCTGCTGAAGGCAAGGCAGAAGTGGGACCCCAACGGCGTGTTTTATGCCGTCTCGACGCCAGGCACTGAGGCATGGGAGCAGATTGAGTATGGGACAAGACTGTGCAAGAAGCTTTGAGTTCCGGTGCTGCTGTGTAGGATGTTGGTATTTGATACAATACGAAACGAGACAATGGGAATGAATTTTCCTTATTTCTTGGCCCGCTCGTGTGTTTATGGCTGAATCGGACTACGAATGGCCGATCGTCAGTGTAGCCTTTGTTGTGATGAAAGGAGGTCCCATATGAACAGGTCTAGTCGCCCAACCAATTAACAAGCACGGAATTTAGCATGTAGTATAGTGGTATTACAGTCAGGTATTAAGCACGGGAGGTAGGTCAGTGAATCTCACAAAGATTCTTGGTTCGAATCCAAGACTTGCTACTTTCTCCGAGATTGGAGAACCAAGTGGTTCCATCCCTTCTGATGGCAGGGGGGAAATGCCACCGCTAATATACAGGTCGTTAGCTCTCGAAGCTCCCTGTAGTATGAGTCGGAAGTAGTTCCAAACTCCCCATCGTAGTGCAAAGCAGGTCCTCCGGCCACAGTCGTCCTCCTCGGGCTTGGAGGCTCAATAAGCCGTCTTGGCTGGTTGCATCCCATCTCCAAGATCAACAACAATTTTCTTTTCTTCTTCTTTTTTTGTTGTATTATGGTTACAACATCATGACCTCTTTTATGTACTTAGTAGCGTTTGTACCAAGTTTCAAGTCTTTGAGTAAGGACTAAAATAGTTGACAGTGTCCTCGCTTGGAGGCGTCGGCTGAATCGGGAGTGCGGAGCGAAGCCAGGCTGGAAGCGATGCAGTAACCACCGCAACATCACCCTGCGGCGGCTGAAAAGAGACGAATATATGATCTCATCAAATAACCACATGGATCTTACGGAGTAGTATCCGTCCTGCTCCAGGCCCAGAATCCGGGGGAGTCTGCCGAGGCGGCTCTCCTGCCACTTTTTATAATGGAGCGAGTGTAGCCCGCAATGTGTCACAACCTGACTTCCCCGGTTTTCACCTGCGATCCAACACTCTCGCCATAGGCAAAAATGAAGCTTCAGACATCAGCTGCATTAGCATTTGCCGCAGTCGACTTGGCATCCGCTGTGTCACCGCAGGGCTTGGGCAGATCAAAGAAGGTTGGTCACTTCTTAGCCCAAACCAATACAACGATTCTCGTTTAACACCAATTGACCATAGCGGACTGCCTGCAGTGTCTCTTGTCCTTCAGACAGCAAATTTGAATCTATATCGGCCCAGAAATGGATCAGTGCCGCGAATCCCGGCTGGAACGTTGGAAACACCCTGGATGCCCTCCCAAACGAGGGGTCTTGGAACAATCCGCCGCTTCAAGGCTCGACGCTCGACGTCGTCCAAGCATCGGGATACAAGTCTGTTCGGATCCCAGGTAGGGCAGCCTGTCCCCGAATGACGGCGGGTATTTACGTACCTAAGACATGCTATTACTGACGCTCCGCGCTTCTAGTGACTTATACCGAACATTTCGTTAGTGGCTCGCCAGAATGGAAGATCAACTCTACCTGGCTGCAGCGCGTGTCAGACGTCGTCGACATGGCGACATCCAGGGGGCTTTACGTCATCACCAACATCCATCACGGTATGCCCTCAGCCGTACGGATCCTAGTCGCGAGATAGTCTAACGCAGCCGGGGTCAAGATTCCTGGGCATGGGCCGACGTTACGAAGCCGGATGCCAACCAGACTCAAATTCAGGAAAGATTCTACGCGTCGTGGCTGCAGATCGGGAAGACACTGGCGTGCAAGTCGTCGCTGGTCGCTCTCGAGCCGATCAATGAGGCGCCAGGAAGCAGCGCTGCCGACGCAGACAACCTCAACAAGATGAACGACGTGTTTCTCCAGGCGCTCGCCGACTCGGGTGGCTTCAATGCCAAGAGGGTGGTGACCCTTTCAGGCCCCGGCATGGGCGGAGACAAGGTGCATTTATTCAGGCGCCCGTCAAACGTGACGAATCCGTGGGCAATCCAGTTTCATTACTACTCGCCTTGTAAGTCGCAGCTCCGGGCGGTATCTCTGAGATTTGAAACCTTCCAAGTTGCTAACCTGTGCAGACGACTTCATCTTTGGTGCATGGTATCTCACCCTCCCCACACAAGGTACCCCGTGTCACGGCGATGTGTGGCAGGACTGACCAAATTGATACCAGGGGCAAGACCGTCTGGGGCTCTGAAGCCGACAAGGCCGCCGTGGCCGCAGACCTCGCCATCGTGCGCAACAATTTCACCGACGTTCCGGTTCTCCTGGGCGAATTCCAGGCCGCGCAAACACACCTCGAACCCGCTGCGCGGTGGAAATGGTTCGACCATGTCGTTCGCACATGCCAGTCTCTCGGGATCACCACTGTCATGTGGGACAACGGCGAAGACAACCTCGACCGCGCCACCGGGCTGTGGCGGGACAAGCTGGCTGTCGATATCACCATGGCAGCGGTGAAGGGAGTAGCCAACTCGCTCGCCGACAGCACCGTCGACGCCTCCGCAACGAAGCAGGAATCGTCTGCTTATGTTTTCAACAGGGTGGGCATAGATGCCAGAGACCGAACATTGCCCTTCATCCTCAACGGGAACACGTTCAAGTCGCTGGCCGTGGGCGAGACTGCGCTGGAAGAAGGCCGAGACTACACCATCGCCGGGTCGAACGTGACCCTGAAACAGTCGTTTCTTTCGCGCTATCTGGGAGCCTTCGTGGAGCCTGGCTCCAAGGCCAATGTGACGGTGACGTTCTCGTCTGGCGTCCCGTCGCAGATCGAGCTTGTGCAGTGGCACGTTCCGCTCTTGGGTTCGACCTCCTCGTCCGCCAAGGATGTGCCCTCCGGGTCGGAGCTCGGGATTCCTATCGAGTGGCGGGGGCTTCACAAGGTGGCTGCCGTCAAAATCGCGGCGAGTGGCGACGGGGCGTACCTGGTGGATGATTGGACCCAGTGGTTGCCCGAACTTCAGAAGGGTCGAGGGGTATGTTTTCCCATTGGGCCGTTGAAGATGCCGCGCATGTGTAACCTCCCACGGCGGGGGGAGGACTTTTGCCTCTGCTAATCAAGAAAGATGCAGACTTATAATAGCCACTGGAACTTTGACAACAACCGGGTCGTACTAACAAGGGGAATAGTGGACACTGTTATCGCGTCTGGAAAGAACACGACATTTGCCTTTGAGTTCTTCCCCCGGGAGATAGGAAACGGCAATACTGCCGAGTATACGCTCCTGGTCTGATGTGGCGTCCGAGAAACTTTCTGGCAGAGCATTCTTGTGTTTTGTACCACCTGCCTTCAGACAGTCTCAATCAAGCGCCAAATTGCCAGTGTGGCTGGCATGAAATCGTCTCGGATATACCGCACTTGCAGCGGGTGCGGGTTTGGCACTTTCGCATGGTCCACTTTCCAGCTTGTGTGAAATGAACAGCGCCTGATCAGAAGTACAGTCCCGCAAGACGCGACTGTCAATGTAAGAATCACAGTTCCATGGACTCAAGGAAGTGTCAAATTGTGGATTGGTTTGTAGAATATATTATTGTATATGGCTGTTGGATGTAAAGTCCAGGACCTTGACCAGCAAAAGACTTCATAGCGCGTATAAGTGGGGTGTTTCTGTGCCTTTTCCGTGCGCTACATCAAGGACCAGCAAGGCGAAGGTGGCTGAAACATGACAAAAGCTAATTTGAAACAAGGTGGGGAATGGCCATTTTGTGTGCGTATGCAGCCTGGAGAAAGAGTTTAGACTAGGGAAAGAGCATCGCATGGCATCCGGTGCACTGGCAGAGTAGAAACTTAAATCCGGCCACTCTTCTTCCGAGGCAGGTAGGTGTATGCCCTGGACAGCAGGCCTGGACAACAAAGAGAAGAAGTGCAGTGATAAGTTGTCCATGTGCCGTTAGAGTTAATAATCGAAACATATCATCACATTTCGTCATCTCATCTCATTCTCCCATATCATCATCCCATCTCCTCATCCTATCCTGTGCTGTCCGCATTGTTGTTTTATTAGTATGCCAACAGCCCTATCTTGACTCCTTCTCCTAGGTAGTGACATTACATAAGCTTCCATCAAGTCAATTGATTGATGTCTCATCACTTTGAGAGCATTTCGTCACAGGCCCCAGTGGATGCCTGCTTGGATGTCGTCTCGGGGCCTTGGTCTCAGAAGGCGCTGTGGATAGCACGGCTGAGAGGCACGCCATCTTACCTACCTTATTTCTGGAGACGTAACCACCAGCATGTCCACGGTGTACAGTCTATGTGGGGAAAGTCTGCTCGTAATTGTAGCCCATGGGGGATCTTCATTATATATACTGTATACATGCCCCATATCAGACGGGAAAGCTAAAGAATGGCGCATACTGTGAAACTACATGATCCATTACCAAGCCTCCACCTTTTCCAGATATACCTCAAACGCCCAAAATCCCGATGCCATAACATAAATCCACCAACGGTCTCAAACCTGAGCAAGCCCTCAGCCTTATATCCGGCGAGCCCAGAACCTTCAAGTCGCTGGGCTGTCTAATCAACTGGCCTGTCACAGCTGGCGACTTGCAACTAGCCTCCTGTGACAAGACATTCGCATGTCGAGTTCTGCAATACATTCCGAATGCTCGCTCCGCCCTAGGCTCTTAGTCGAATGCTACCATGGCTCATCAGGTCAATGACGCTTCCTGTGATGCTGCGTCAAGTTGTCTGGGCGGTTGTAGGCCTTTTCGCACATGGAACCGTCCTGGTTACGCCGCCCACAGTGCCACCGCGACTTTCCGCTAGTTTCCTGGTGCGTCTTTCGCCAGTGCCTGTCCGTCTTCTCGTGTTTGTCCAACTTCTTCTGCTGACCCGGGCCGTGGAACGACTTGTTGCAGGGCCTGCAGTGCGTGGGCTCCCCGTGTCGAAAACGCTTCAAGCCTCTTGCCTTAGTGCTAACGGCCCCCTCGTGGGCTGTCGGCGGGTCGCGCTGTGCGTATGGCGGCTGGTCTAGAGGCCCGGAAAAGTCTCCTCTGTGGTGAAACCGAGCAATCTCTGTGCTGGCCTCGGTGTCTGGTCTTAACCTCCATTCTCTAGGCTCTATTATTTCAGGTTGTGGTGGTTGAACTAGCGGGATTCCCGAATCAGGGGGGGTCTGGTAATACGGGCCCGTCGAGACGAAAGACGGAAACGCCGCGCCGTGAGTTGCCAGACTGTTGACGTACTGCTCACCGCTGGTGTGATTCATTGTGGCCTGACTTGGAGTAAGGCGATGCGGGCTGTTGTCGATTGCCGTATTGGTGTTGCCAAGCTTCAGCGGTTGAGGATAACCCCATGGTGAGGGTACACCTTGAGCGATACAAGGATTCACCAATGGAAGATATGGAGCATTACCCAAGGGCCTATCAAATCCGCCGTCCCAGCTAGAGATGCCTTGCACGGAACTAGTAGGGATCGAGGGGGTCGATATTGAGCTGGAGTACGAGCCGATGAAAGGTTGCGAGGTACTGCGAACGTCGAGATTCTGCCCAGGCCATCGTGATGCTGTGCGAGCACAGTCCATGTCCGTAATGAAGGGACCGAAGGCCGTAGATTCCGGGGCCTGTGTGCCAGCAATCTCTACCGCTCGACTTGTTTCCCAGGGAGGTAAGTCAATCATGCCCTCGTCGTCAATGCCGCCGGGGGAAGCGCTGGTATTGTCGGTAAACAAGGGAGCACCAGACTCCAATTGAGATAGATTGGTGGATAGTTGAGATAGGCTCGCTGTAGAGTTACTCGAGAAAGAAGACTGCGGCGAAACAAATGAGTGGTCACCAAGGGAAGCCGATGTCTCGCTCCACATAGATACGTCAGTTGAAGACCTCTCGGGCGCAATTGGGCTGACTGTGGCCGGGACATAGGACACGACTTGTGTTGGTGTTATTGGGCTAGGGCTAAACGCGCCCTTTGGCAGGAGCATCGAAGTTTGCCCCGGAAGCTCGACGGGTTGGGAGGGCACGGTGAAATGGGAGGGCGCAATGGACATGGACCAGCGACTCGTAGCATCCAGTTCGCAGATGGCGGCGTCGGAATCGTGAAGCTCGCCCGGGACCATGGCGGGATATGTTGGTAGTTCCCGCAACTCGTTTCCTGCTAGTTCTTTGGGGCTAGGCGATCCCTCGGGGCAGAGAGAAGGTTGGCTGTTGAAGGAATCGGAAGAGCTCCGAGATTCGTCAGACTCAAATGACCTGACGGAGTCTGCAGAAAGCTCCCTTTCCGATTGCTTCCTGCGGAGGCTTTTCCCAAGTTTGAGGGACGCCGTCTTCTTTAGCCAAACACCAACGGTAGCCTTTGCTTTGCGGCACCACGAACACTTCCCGCTTGAGGGGGGCTGAGACGGGCTAGCGGGAGGTCGCCGGGTGCAAGAGCAGCATTGGCTTTGCAAATCTTGCAGCTGTTTGGAGACAGTGTCAAGGCGCTGACGAATCTTGTGCAGCTCAGGCGAGCACTCGTCGCAGCGAGAGGTGGTTCTTTGTGTACAGTGTGAATAGCACCGCACGGGGCTCTCCGGACACCTGGCGGTGGTCAGCATCATGGATGGCCCAAGTCGGCAGAGCATACTCACTTGAAAGACGAATTCCGGTCGATATGAGATGAAGATGGCTGGGGTTGAAGCCGAGGCTCGCAATCCGAAGAGCTAGGAAGCACATAGTACTTTGCGTTGGGGTCGTCATAGTTATATGCCATCTTGATGTTGCTAGTCAGGGCAAGGAGCTAACAGAGGGCTATCGAGGCATGGTTATTAGACGAAGGTGAGAGCGCTCCATGATTGTCATCGGAGAGACTCCGAGGGTTTTGTGCTTGGTGCGGGTACGGCTGCCCGCCATAACAACACTGGACTTCGAGGCACGATGACGCCGCCCAATCTTCCATTAGGTACCTATCTTCCACGGAATTACACGGCGGCACCTAGATCATGTAGGTGTGAAGGTACCCAGGGTGCCCATGGCCGACACCAGTTGCTGCGCAAAAATTACAACTACCGGATTGGTAGACTTGTGGAGGGAGCCGACCCCGCGGATTGACCGAAATCCGCACTGCAAACGAGCGGACTGCATTGCCTGTGGTATCTGGTGTAATGGACGAGTCAGCCCAAAGCTCCAATCGCGATTGCGTGTTGCGGAAGGCAGCCGGCCAAGGGGTGGAAGGGCAATTGTTGGCTACTGTTTGGCGAACAGGGGGGGAGGCGGGGGGTTTACCCATCATGTGTGATATGGGGCGGACAGTCTTTGGTGCGCGAACAAAAAGGCGGAAGGCTGTCCGTTGACGTTGACGCTGCCGGTAGGAGACTCATCAGTTTAGCGACAGTGGCACGCTTAGCCGTTAGGGAGACTGAAGAGCATAGGTCCAGCGCTGCAGAAGCCATGCAGAGCCATCACAATCCCGTTGTAAGGCGACGAGGCCTCCGAAACAAAAGGTCATGATCAAGGAGAGACAGCGCCGAAGCCTTCTTTGTCGTCAAGGGATAGGAGGCCTAGGTACCCGAAAAGGTTGTGGGAGTGGTGTAAAAGTGCACTCCTGGTATGCTGAAAATAGACCTAAGCATTGGTTTGTCTGGTGTGCGGGAGATGATCGAGGTCGTCTTCTCGTGTAACTTGGCGATGAACCGGAGCCCGCGGAAAAGGAGAGCAAAACATCCTCCAGGCCAACTCTTGTTGCGCTGGGAATCGATGAAAAGAAGTGCAAACTGAACCGCAGATTTTAGGACCAATTTTTTTTTGGGAGTAGTCTCGGTCTTATCTACTACCATGGTGTTTCTGCACAGCCGCCCATGTGGGTTCAGCTGAAAACTGTTGTCTTTCCCTTGTTTCCATACAATTTGCAGCAGCTGTCCGTTATTGAGGCAGTGCCCGGCCAAGTGTGATTTCCCTGGACACGTCAGGGATAGTTAGTGTCTAAAGGCGAATATGTGCCGAGATGTTCAGCTTGAGCACAAGCATGGCCAATCAACATGCTCAATCCCACAGCCTTGTGTTCTTTGGGGACCATGGTGGTAGGAGCCGTGGACTCATGGCGCTGAGAGCGGGGAATTTGTCCTAGCTTTGCGATTGGAATATGGAAAAAGAACCATATGTGTGTATCTGATACAAAATAGTTCCTTCCTAAGCATCCGCTTTCGATTTTATCGAAAGATGCTGCTCAAATTCCTCAACAATGGTGCAACGAGCTCTCCCATCGTCGAGTTCTGTTGTTCAGATTCGGGAACGGGAAATGGAAATGGAGCTGACCTGGAATTCCTGTGTCGCTGTTGGGGTCATCAATACTGATTTCTGATTGGCTAGTCTAATCCCGCACCTCAGCCCAGACGTCCGCTGCATACCGCTGCAGGCCCTGAATGCTGAGCACAAAATCTCCCTCTTGCGGGCCTGGATCGCGAAGAAAAAGAAGTCGAAATCTTAGTACTAATGCCCCCCTAGTGACATTGTACGATACTGGATTTGTCGTCTCATCGCGGGTGATGGTGATTGACTGCCGTTCCACCGGCTCGAGAACGCCATTCTGCTGCAACATAGCAGCAGCCCCTTGTGGACGCGAGATTTCTTCCTCCCATTTCTCTATCAAAATATGGTGTTGCCGGTGGTCGAACTTCGCCAGAATGGCAATCTTGACTTGGTGATTTGATGTCCGAAACCACCACCGCATGTCGTTGTGAAGTCCGTCTAATGTTTCGGAATCTCCAGCCTCGATGACTAGTGTTGGCCATTTGCCTGCTCCTACACATTCCGGCCTTGGACCGCCTGTCGAATCGCCTTCTCCGCCGTTTCCTCCAGGATGGCCTTGTTACCGAAATGTTGCAGTACCTATATTTTTCCAACTTCTCTCCCTATCATTCCGGACGAGCTGGTCACGATACCCCATATAAAGTCCCAGATGAAGGGCCTCGTGTAGATCGGTTGGGATCGTAATGACCAAGATCCGGGGATCGCTCTCGTAGCGGCGAAAACGGAACTTGCGGCGTCGCTTCTCTCGCTCACGCTGGATTTCGGTGAAATGATTAGGAGAGACGTCTAAATATTTAGTATACTATATAGAAACAAAAGGGTAATACCATACTTGTGACGGTGAGGTAATCCCCAGTAGTGCCGTTAATTACGTCGCAGAGATCTTGCACATTGGTGAATCGTACGGTCTGGGAAAATGGCGGGTCCACACTAGCCAAAAACGGCAGTCCAGACAGCGGCACAGACACTCCAAACTGCCAAAAACGGCATCCCAAACAGCGACACAGACACTCCTAGTGGAACGCCTCCATGGCTGCCCGGCACCTTTCCAACTGCAAACAAGTTCCCCACCACTGTTTGAGACTTGCTGATTGGACCGTGCAAGCCTGTCTTGTCAACTTCGGTGTGCAGACTGGGACCTTCGTCGGGAAGGCACAGTATGGACACCTTAGGGGGGCACGCAATTAACTCTTAGACCTACACGCCCTTGCCTGAATTGCCTGGTTCTTGCCTTGCTCTGGCCCTTCGGCGCACCACATTGAGCAAGTTGCGAGCCGCACTCCATTTCAGGGTCTCGTCGCCCCCCCCCCCCCCCCCCCCCCAATGCTTGCCCCATTTCGCGTTACTTTCTCTTAAAACTGGCTATCTTTTCAAGCGGTTCTCATGGCGATGTAGTGCGTGGATGACGACAAAGCATGCTGCGTTTCATATCACGAGAACCATAATAGGACTGAGATAGCGAAGGTAATTCGGCCGACGATGTACTGGGCTCGACGAGACAATGCTGGATCGTGGCCATGGACTGCGAAGAAGACTGCAAGAGCTAGAGGCAAGTAACCTCCAACATAAAGAGACGGGATAACCGAGTTAAGTGAAGGGTTGCGGCCCGCCCCGTCGGGGCCAGGAGGTGCCACGATAGGCCGATGGCCGGGCGGGATCCTTTCTCTGGGGCACTCCGAAAAAGCAAAACTGGGGACGGTGCTTCGGAGGGCCCGGTGCGACGGATCTGCGCCGTCCACCATGACCTATGGTGGGGCAGAGATGGCTTCCTGTCATTCCCCGCACTAACACTAACGGAGAATCCAGGTTCGTTTCAGGCACCCGCCCAGGCACACAAAGCTTCGCCTCGCCAAGCGCCCACTGAATACGCAGCGGCTCAAACGGCCTCCTGCTTCTCCTGCTTCCAATCGTGGGTTGGCGGCCGCCGCAGCATGACTGCGTGTTGGCCTCTTCCTCGCAGGCCAGCCGTCCCAATCAGCGGTGTCGATGCGAACCGTAAAGTTGGCGCGCTAGATGTCGTGCGTTTTGCGAGGCGGCCTTCCCAGAGACCGCTGCCGGTTGGCTGGCGCTGAAAGGGGATTGCAGCACTGATTTGATGGATGCGACCGCACTGGGGAAGAAGCCAGACTCCAGGCACTGAGGCACTAACAATTCCCTCTCCCGCCTACCACCCATGGGTTGAGCATGGGCATTGCACTGCCGGATGCAGCCCTGTGAGTCTTGCTGCGGTTGCCTTTGGTCCCCTCCCCGCGCGCATTCTTCCCAAGAGATAAATGGGATGCCCCCAGCATCTCCCCGAATCCCACCCCTTAGCATCCGTTAGATAGAATTGAAGCGTGCATCTCGAAATTGCGTTTTGTTCCCTTTGATTCCACCCATCTCCTCCGCCACATCGCCGATTGCCCGTCCCTCCCCTCGCGATGGCCTTCCGCAACCACGGACCCGCAGGTGGGAGCCACCCACCGTTGCACGACAACCCTTTCGACGAAGAGGGCACGGTGTATAGCGATACCGACAGCGTTTTCAGCCGTTCTGATGCCTCGGATCATGATAGCACAGCTGGATGGCGAAGGGAGCTTCCCATATTGTATGTCCCCAATCTTCTGTTGCGTCGTCCCGAACCTTTGCTAACCCATCTTCAAGCCACCTTGCCAAGGACGAGGGGCAAAAGCCTGTCTACGAGGCTTGGAGAATCAGCCGGCCTCTAGATCTCAAGGCAGGGGTGGAGGTCAACCGGACACTCCTCGGCATCAAGTTTGGTTCGTACAAGCTGGCGGACCCGGAGTATGGTGCGTCGTTCTTTGAGCAAGAGGACCTCGCAAACATGCATTTGCGCGCGCTCGAAGACTTTCAGACCAAGAACCAACGAACCTGGCCATCTCGGTCCCTCAGCAGGAAGACGAAGACGTATGAGCAGGACCTGGACGAGAGATGCCGGAAGCTTCCCTTGGCCATTCAAGAAACTATCATGCATGTGCTTGAGACCAGGCGCCGGAATTCATCGACTCGGTATCGCAGAAGGACATGGACCGTGGTCGCAATGCACGCACGGCAGCGCTACCGATTTGCGGACACCGACTGGTCGGAAGCAAAGCGCCACAAGTTCCGCTTCTGGAGAAACAAGAGCATTGACGATCCTGAGCTGCTCGATTATTTTTTCGTTATCCGAGGAAGCCAGACCAATGTATCTGCAAAGGGAACCAGTCTCGTCAGGTTTGATCGATACGCGAACCCCTGGATGTACTCGGACCAAGCAGAAGCCCGCCACAAGGAGCGCGAGGAGCGCATGAGACGAGAGGAGGGACGTAGGGAGCATCGCCGGCCGCCCCCGTCATACCGAGCCTACCGGGACCATTCACCGATATCCGAGCCTGATTTCGATCGCCAAGAACCACGGCGATGGGAGCGGGATGGTGCCACTAGAGCCTATGACCCGGATCCAGCCCCACCGAGTGCCCCAATGCCTCCCGCGTCCTATACGCCACCGCCCTCAGTTGGAAGATACGTGGTCAGAGGGCGACCTCTGGCGGCTAGATATAGCTCTCCGCCGCTTTCGAGGAGCCCATCACCCTATTATGATGCTCTTCCGCGCCGGCCCTGCGTACGATATGTAGTCGATGACGGGTGGATCCAATCCGAGCCAAACCGCGAGTCCATCTCTCCATCACGCCATCGGCGCCGGGCAGTCCCGTCGTACGCACCCCGGCACTTCGGTATCCCCGACTGTGATGCCGACCTGGTGCCAGGTGCCGAGCCCTACTTTGACAGGCCCATGCCGCCCACATCATGCATCGCCTGCCGCGCCACGCCCGACTGCGGCCACTTCAACCAGGGTGCAGTTTGCTTTAGACAGATTGACTTCAACGGTTCGGTTGCAACACACCCGCCTTGCTTTATATGCATGGCAACGGCAGCAGACCCAGTCGGAACACGTGAGTACGTTGCGATGCCGCCAATGCCCCCGATGCCACCTACATCGCCACCTCCAATGGGCGAAGAGGTACTCGCACCCCAGCCTGGTTTCCAGACGTTTGGATCGGCGTCAAAGCAGCGGTGGTTCATGACTTGTGTTGGTGATACTAGGTGCAATATTGATGAAAACGGCCTGCCTATTGTCCCGGGGTCTACCAGTGATGATGGAAGGTGGGATCGCGAGACCGCAGTAAACAGAAGCGAAGATGGAGAAGATATCGCGGCCGCGGATGTGGCTCAACCCCAGCAGCCCAAGGAGGGTGGGTGCTAAAGAGTACGAGCGACGACTTGGCGTTAGGGACGCTGCGGGGCGTTGGGGTTGATCTGGATTTCCATGGCTCTTAGGGGCTGCACATTCTAGGCTAGGTTTCCCTTGTGCTCGTTGTAGGATGCGGGCATTGTATTTTTCGCTTTGATGTTCTTTTTTTGTAGTTCCGCCTGAGATGATGAATGTATGCTGATGCTCTCAAAAATTGCGATGGAAATGTCCACGTGCAATGTTTCGTCCATTGGTCCCAAAGAAGAGATTGTATGAAGCTAAGATTCCGTATCTTGTCGAATACTATCGTTACATGTTTTATTGCATCATAAATTTCCCCACATTTCACTTGCAATTTCGGGTCCAAGTTCTTGTTCGCTCGAACGTTGGGTGATGGAAGCCTCGGGCCCGACCTACACTGCTGTGGCAGGTCAATTACGCTGCCCCACATATTCCCCAAACAGGATGGCTCAACTCTCAGTGGATGCTCTAAAGTTTGAAGTGGGTCCCAAATCTTTGTTCAGTCCAACGGTCGGAAAAAATTCCAAACCCCATTCGAGCACCACCGATCGCGACCGACGAACTCCTACATTCACAGCTACCACACTAAATTCCAGCCGCCGACTCAACCCACTAGCCGCCAAGATGCATCTCATGTTCCTTCCCGATTCCAAGGGCACTAGCGCCACCGCTGGCCGCCGGTACACCCTCAAGAAGGTCCTCGACGGCCAGGTCACCAAGTCGGCACACCCTGCTCGTTTCTCCCCCGACGACAAGTGGTCGCGCCACCGCATCACCCTGCGCAGGCGTTTCGGTCTTCTGTTGACGCAGACGAGTGCGTAACCTACGGTTCATCATTGCTTACTCTCCTAGCTGTGTGCTAACGCTGCGGTTTACAGAGGCGGGTCAATGAGTTGAGAGCACGGGTCGAGACAAATTACACGGAACTAGGAGGGAAAAGCTTTTCTAACGCCGCGTCGCGCTTCGTCCATAACATGTCGGCCTGCGAGTAGACCTACCCATGCGATATTGTACAGACGAAAGAGAAATAAAAGGGAGGGGCTGTTAGCAACCCAGTTCTACTAAGCTGTGGGGGACTGGGAATTGGGCGACGGCCTTGCGGAGGATGGTTGATATACCCCAGCTAGGCGCCTTGCTACTGGATCAAGTGCGTCGTGGATGCAAGAAAATAGGGTTGGCGTTTACTTTTGGGGTTGGGACTTGATCGGTTGGCGTCGTTTGCTCTTCCATATGGACGGTAAAGGGCAGCTATATCGGACATGCATAAATGCCATGGCTTCAGTCAATTTTGTCTATTGGTATCTCGTCTATGACCGCCTGCACGCCGCTCAGGCCCCAGATCACCTCTTCTTCTTCCCATTGATGCTGCGGCCTGCACCCACCTTGATCTTACCTTGACCCGAGTTTCTCGCACCAGTCAGAATACTGGGCAAGTAATCGTCATCCATAAGATCTCGGACCCTTGTCCGGCGGTCCTCTTCGGTCTTCCTGATGTACTCCTTCTGATCCTCGGTGAGAATGAGCTCCTTGCCCCAACCATTCTTACCACCTCCCTTCACCATGTCGTTCTTGCCGCTGGCAGTGCCATGTATTGGCTTGGGGATGCTGTACACATTGCCGCGGTTGTTGTATTGGAAGTTTCTCTTCAAGTGAAGCGTGAAATTTCCCGCCGAGTCAGTGCTACATGACACCCGCGTCAAGGTTGCTTGGCCGCAGGACGGGCAAAACTGCTTGGTCATGTCCTTGCATACCTTCCAGCAACCGTGGCACCGGAGAACCCAAGTCTTGAGGAATGTAATGCGCGAAAATCCAGTGTCGAGAAGGCTGCGGTCGAGGGTTAGCAAAGTCTGCACGCAGATGGAAGAGAACATTTACTTTAGGTTTATCCTCAAGGCCACATTCCTCATTGCCATATCGGATGTAATCAGAGCGGCCTGAAGCGTCCTTTGGATAGCTTGCGGCGCCGCCCCAGTGTTTTCACGAGCTTGGCGCTTCTTGATATTGCTCGGTGCTTGAGAGTTGTCAGTGTCTGGGTTTCTGCGGATCGTAGCTCCAATGAGGCGTGGTGGGCGCCCGGTGGGACGCACTTATCCATTTTCCGTCACCATCATCCTCTTCTAACGAAGATTCCTCGTCAATTTCGACATTGTGAACAGCATCATCCCCATTTTGCTGAGCGCGGAGGTCTAGTTCTTTGAGTTGCTCCACGACCGCCCCCGTTGCCTCTTGCTCTTGGGACATGTCTGTTTCGACGATTTCTTCGGGTAGTGTGTCGGGTGCGGTATCGTTCGCTTCGTTAGTGATCTCGGGTGTAGGCAGTTCTGCTACCAAGGCATCTTCAGCCTCGTTCGTGCCCTCAACCTTATCCTCCTCGCTCGCTCTTCCAGGGGGTGCCCCGTTCACGCGCTTTTGGGTCGGCTCTCGCCTCAGCCTCCACTAACATACGGTAAGACGTTAGCCATACCCCATGAACTATACACTCGCAAGAGAACCTACGTCACCACCATTTCTCTCCAGCTCCAGCTCATATGTCAAGGCGAGAAGATGCAAATCGGGCTTGGAGAGGACCGAGAGGTCTCCAGTTCGGCGGGCAAAATTGGTGACAAACAGAACAGAGTCGGGTCGAGGGCTTCGGAGCTTGAGGAATGGCGACAAGGTAGTTTCGAACCGAGATCTTGTTGCCTCGTCGCGAACTGAGGTTCTAATTAGCGTTCAGTTACTCTGCGCTCGCGGCGAACAACACACTCTCGGAAACTACGGCCGGAATTGTGTAGAGCTCCTCTGCCTGGACAATCAGAGTCGATACGGCTGGGTCATTCTTAATAATGGCGTTGGCGTCCAAAACCAGAGAGTGGACTGGCTTGGTAGATTTCGGCGGTGCCGGCGACTCGATGACAGGAGTCGCAATGGTGGGGGCGGGGTCGATGTTCTCTGCGTTGTGCGTTGTGGGATCTGCTGGTGGGCCCTCCATGATGCAGATGCGATGGCGATGCGCTTCCGAAAGGCTTCCAGAGGGGTGATGGCAAAGGTATCGAAAAATCTGGCCCGAAAGATCTAGGCGTATAAAGTTGATGTCTTGATGTCCTGGTGTTCCACGATGTCCCAATGCCATCCTTGGTGGGCTTTCGGCGAACATACAAAATTCGGGCGGAGTTGACTGGCAGAATTTTCAAGTCGCATGCATACAGGGTCCACTTTTGACTAGGTCAAAAAACATCCAAGCCGTGTCCGTTTGAGTGTCAAATCTCAAAGCAAGGCAGTCCATATTCTCAACGGCAGCACTACAACAAGGGACATTTCTAAAAACTTATATGAGTGCTCAAGACCTGTTTATGCAGTAACAAAAAGACCGAAACAAGACTCCCTTCTGCTCTGTAATAAGTATGAGTAGGGGTTTGATGTCTGGGCTCATCTTCTGACCTCAGTCAGTCTCACCCATGGTAGGTAGTACGGAGTAATGGCACAAAAGCCACAGGTACAAATTGTTCTTTCAGCTTTATCTGGATCCCCCAGGAGTTGATGTACTGTCAGATCGCAAGGTTGCTGGACCCACTATGGACCTCTCCAATTCCAAACGAAATGTTTCTTCTGCGTTGTTCCGTCTGGCATTGACAACAACCCGATAACGCGCCTTGCATGTCCAATCATTCGGGCTCCCAATCCAATGTCATTCGCCTTCCCTTTTGGACTAGAGTCTTTTTCTCTGTTAACCACAGGGATTTGATCTACACAATTCTGGTTTGGGTCTTCCCCGATGGCGCCTGCTAGGTTGTATAATCAAGAAACAAGAGTTGGTCCTCCCTTCCAGATCCCGATCAAATATCGCAATGCAGGGTGCAAACTAACGGAAGGTATAACCAATCTGACATAGAAGCAGCTTCCCGAATCAAAGAAACCATGGGCCTTGTGATGGAGTCGTGCCCAATTGACGAGAAGCTTATGGCAGGCAGGTACCTAGGCAGGGAGTCACGACCTAACTCGTCACGGTGAGGACCTACCTATATAAACCTATGGATGGAAGGGGGAATCGGTGTGTTATTTTCATTTCCTTCAAATTTCATCCATCACTTATCAATTTGCCAAGAAAAAAAAAAGGCAAACTGCATTTTCTCTCTATTCCTTCCATCCTCTCCCGAGTCCCGACCAAGGCACCTGCCAACATCTCCGTTTCCCTCTCGACTATAGCTGCCAAACAGGAGGCCTGCCAGGTGCCTACCGAGGTTGAGCCCAGCGACACTGTGATTACGATGGAAGAAGCTAAGCCAGATGAGGAGCTGGAACACCATTCAGATAGGAACGCCCAGCACTCCCAGGATTCGCATGACGATGATTGCCCGTGCCTGAGCGACGATGATGAGGGACCTCCCATCAAAAGCAGTACACCCCTGAGGCCCTTCACGCACATCTCAATCGCAAGGCCAAGTACCGGGAGAGCGACTGCCATGCAAACATGACCAGTATCCTGAAACTGAAGACTCCTGCCACAGGATGGGAAATCTCAAAGGTTGAGGGCCCTGGGAGTACTTCTAGCGATACCACTCCATCCTCTCAGGGGTGAGGAATGGCGAGGGCTGAGTTGTTTGACCAGACCGACTTGACTTGTTGCCGTGTTGCCGTGTTGCCGATAACGGAACAAATCAGCAATTAAAAACACGGCTTCGGGATGGTGGTTTGGTCAGAGTCCTTCAGTATTTTCAGGCCAACGCTGGCTGCAAGGCCACCTCCACTAACATTTCGACCTAGTCAGCTCCGTGGAACTTCGGGTTGTGTTTAGACACGGGGTAGGAGGGGTCATACGCCGACACACCACCGATAGCTAGGCGGGAGGTTGTCAATGGACAGATTTTCGGCGTTCTCGGAGCTTGTAGCCCACTCGAAGCCGCAGAAGGTGTCATTGATAGCAGCAGGATATGGGTGCTCGGGTGCATGTCGGTAGTTGACAGTACACTGTACGTCTTTGGCATTTGATCAGCGTGATAAAATGCGTTGTAATCAACATTGGGCGTCACTTACAGTTACAGACATGTGCCAAGAAGCCGTTCTCGCTGTCGAGACCTCCGTCCGCCACCATGGTACCACACCAGGCATGGTCATCCCTCAACTGAGTCATCTCCTCCGGGAACAAAGACGCGGATATGGAAGTCTTCGACGTCCTGGCCGTAAACCTTGCCTACGTCGGCCGTCGTCTGGGCAGCGAAAGCGAAAGCGAACGCGGACGGCCGACTTCTCGACTCCGGGGTCCATTCGGCATCCAACTCGAGAGGCTATATGTATTGCTAGTGCAAACACGCATGCCGTGCCAAAAAGAGCTTTTGGTAGGGGATTTTAGCAACAGTTATCTCGCATGCAAGTGGCCGCCGTCACGGGACACGTTTATTTACACTCCAGCCCCTGGTTTGCGACATTTTGAAGATTCAGATAACAAATGGAATATTTCATGATATTTCATGTTTATTGAAGCTGCCTGCTGAGAATTTGTCACCTCTCGCATTCCTTTTCCACTTTTTTCATGGCCGCTTTTGTCTCGCCCGAGTAGACTTGAGGTCTTAGCCGAACAACTTGACGAGCTTCGAGCGACTCCGCACTTGTATCACCACTCTCAGGCTACTTCCCGTCGCCCCCCGGCCGGCACCAATCCCTTACCTCTGATGAAGGCCAGACACAGCGCGATACAGCAAGAAAGCAGATCGGGGTCGGTCATAGGGATGCATCCGAAAGTGGCCGAATTTAAGGAAAGGCGGTTGATATGACTTGGACGATCAGCACTGCTTCTCGGGCCTCCAAAACGCCCTGACCAGCAGAACACGCCATGCATCCTGTAGAGAGTCGGAAGTATCAATAAAGTCGCTACATCTTTTAGGTCTTAGACTGGCAGCATTAGCACTGCATACTCGCCGTGCATATCGTGGTGACATATTTCAGAGACCCACCGCTACAACGTCGCCAAGAGAATGAAAGTCGTAGCCGTCGTCTGCGTTGCTAGTGCGCCAAGCCTCCTGGGTGGTAGTCGACGCTACAAATACGAACTTGCTCGTGTTGAAGAAACAAAAGCGGAGAGCGGATCAGGCGACTTGAGAAAGGCCAGGCCGCTATTTGCAGCTCGGCTAATGTCTACTCATCCGCCCTATCAGCTGCCCTTCCGGTCTTCAGCTTCAGCTCGGTCCACAGGCTTTGACCTTCCCTCTCCAGCCACATCGACATGCTTAAGGTGGAAGCCTGAAGAAATTATCGGTATTATGTGTCCTGTCCAGCTTTGCACAAGTTGGCAAGATCGGCAGTAGGAAATTGGGACTACAGCGAGTAGCGGGTAATCAAGTGCCAAAGTAGGTAGGGTACCTAAAGATGCGGTAGATGGATGCCATATAGCGACCGTGACGAGGGAATACGATAGTACTGATCCTTTTACCGCCAGATCTATGATGCCGAGGAGGCAGCCCGAGCTCACATGACCGGGCTGCAACGTTCGTATTCCGTCGGCCCGTTTGGGCTGGCTGTGCTGTCAGCAGTACTCGCCCATGACCCGAGTCGACGATTTGCCATCCGAACGCAGATGATCATGGCCCTGTGGGGCGGGTAGTACCGAAAATAAGTGCTAGCCCTTCAAAAACACCTGAGCCTCTCCAACTCGTACGCGACACTACGAGTTGGGGTACCTTAGGTATTGTGGGTTCGTCGTACTGGCGTGTTTCTCGCTTCCCGCGCAGGCAGTCCAGCCAGTTCGGCTCCTCTATACTATTTTCAGAATGCAAAGGAACGCTTCGTCACTGTCACACCATGGCTGCACTTCGCGATCTTGGCCCCATCAGCTGGTTGTCAAGTCTAGAGACGAATAACCCTGGCATGATGTCTTTCATCCAGTAACTATATAAATCATCTCATCTCTGTCCTGTAAGTCCAACTATTCTATCATCTTAAGCCATCATCTCAAATCACCATCAAGCACACCCATCAACTACAACAAATAGTCCATCAATAACGACACTCCTCCCTAATACATCATCAGCCACCCAACCGACTCCAAAATGCTCAACAACGCCATCTTCGCCCTCGCCGTTGCCGCGCCCCTCGTCTCAGCTATCGGCAATGCCCGAGTCGTCAACAAGTGTAGCACGGCCGTGACCCTCTGGTCTGTCGGCCAGGCCGTCTCGGGGCCCTTCACCCTAGCCGCTAATGGCGGCAGCTACGCCGAGCAGTTTGTCCGCGACCCCGTGACGGGCGGCAAGGCCCTCAAGATCACCAAAGCCCCCGACGGCCTGTACACGGGCGCGCCTGAGCTTATCTACGCCTACAGCCTTGATGGCGATAAGGTCTGGTACGACCTCAGCACCGTCTTCGGCGACGTCTTCCCCGGCAAGAAGATCGTCGAGGCTAGCGCTGAGGCTAGCTGCCCTACCATCGAGTGGCCTAACGGCACCCCTCCCGCCGGCAGCCAGGTCAAGACGTGCACCGCCCAGAAGGACGTCACTCTGACCCTGTGCGCCTAATTCGTTCCTTCAAGCTGTTTCCTTTTACTGAAGCATCTGCGCGGGCATACACGGCGGCGCGTCGAATGAATCAATGGGTAGAAAACGGTTTCTGCTTTGAAAGTTTCATCATAGGTAGCACCATATAATGTCTTCAATATTTTACCATATAGCCCCTTAACTGCGTTCCTCTGCCAAGCCTCTGCCCTTTGACTCTTGGTGCTTTTATTCCTCCTCGTCGTTCCCTTCCTCGTCGCTTCCTTTCTCCTTCTCCTCCTCCTCCTCCTCGTCGTCGTCGTCGTCGAACTCTTCCTCACTTCCTTCTTCATCACCAGACTCGACCTCACCACCACCTTTGTCTTTCTCACTTTTTGCTTCACCGGCATTTGTCTCCGCATCATCATCTGCATCGGCTTCGTTGTGGGAAGATTTGGTGGATTCGTTCTCTGAGACTTCTTCGTATTCGTTGGTCAGATCCGAGGGATCAAAATCGTGAGGCGGATGCACCAGGTTTTTCGACCGGTAGCATTTGAAGCAGAGCCAGAAGCCTACGCAGGTATTGCAGCTATACTGTATCCCAAAAGTAGTCTGAAGAAACAAAATGTAGTGTCAGTACAGGCCGAACAAAAAAAAAAAAAAAAAGACAAGACTCGGAGACATGACACTGAGTCACTTACCAACAAGCAAACATCACAGTACCCAATGATTTTCCGTGCCTTCTTGGTATCGCTCTGGATGCTAAACTTCCAGAAGCCCTTCGCTTGGATTTCCAAGCTGTCAAGCTCTTCTTCGCTGGGCGTAACGAGCTTCACGATGTCATCGCCGTGCCCATGATAGCGGGCAACCTTGAATGCCGTCCACTTCCTGTCGATCCCTTCACCCTGGACGAGCCTACTTGCGCCGCGGCTAAGCAGCTCTTGAACAATTGATGCTATTTGGTCGGTCCTGGCCCCCCAGTTGTCAATGGTGCGTAGGGACCAGAGTAAAGGCGTCCAGCCATCGGAATCACGCTGGTCGACCAGCTCCGGCCGCTTGTCAAGGACGTATTTCACGAGATCCAGACTGCCGCTCGTGACGGCAACGTGGAGCGGCCCCCGACCCATCTTGTCTACTGCGGATAGGTCTGCCCCTTTGCTCACGAGGAGCTCAGCATAAGGAAGGGTCCGAATAAGTGCAAAGTGGATCGGACGCCTTCCAGCTCTTTCTTCGTCATCAACCCGCGCACCTCGCTCTATGAGCTTCTCAACAATCGGTAGATCCCTTACCAAGCAGGCAACGTTGATATTGGGACCCCACCATATGCTGCCCTGTGCTGGGTTAAACTTGGGATGATCGAGAAAAAAGTGCAGGATGTCTTGCGATTCTTTGTTTCCCTGGCATGCCGCCTGAAAAACGGTCCCGTTGACTGTGTTGCCGCCCGCGTGGTTTATGTCTGCCCCATTTTCGACAAGTAGCTTCGTCATCTCCAGGCTGTTCGGTACAACCCCACCACAGGACACATGCAATGCGCTACACGACTTCCCGATATCCGCGTTAACCTCCGCGCCAAGCGAAAGGAAGTACGCGGCCACTTCGAGATTGCCAGCTGCAACGACTCTCGATAGTGGAGTTAGTTTGTTGTTGTTGGCGTCGTTCACGGGCGCGCCACGGTTGATGACCATCTTGACAATTGGGAGTGTAGTCTTGGAGCTTGCCCACGCGAGTGGGTTGTCGCCTTCATTGTCCTTCTCGTCGACTCGCACGTTATACACCAGCAACTTCTTCATGATATCAACGTTGTTTTTGCTGACGGCTACATGGATCGGGGCCGTCGAAATATCCTTGGCTTCGTAGCGGGTGGGATTCACACCGGCATCAAGAAGCCTCTGGACTGTGTCGACATTTTCGTACCAAACAGCCCACGAAAGCTCCGTATCTTTATCGACAAGGATGTCCAACTCTGGATTGTGCTTCAGATACACCTCGGTCGACTCAGGTTTATTCTGCGAGCATGTTAGAAATAATGGCGTCTTGCCGTCGCGGGCCTTGGCGTTGATATTGGCGCCCGCATCCAAAAGAAGCGTGATGATTTCAGGCGAGTCGTAAGCTGTGTGCAATGGTGTCCATCCACTGGAATCTTCAACGGCTTCAACGTTTGCTCCTGCTTTGATGAGCCGGTCTGCGATGCCCGTGAAGCAGTAGTACGCAGCCTGGGCCAGCGGCGTCCGTGCTGTTGGCGATGGGCCTATAACCTCGAGGTCTGCTCCCTGCTCGATGAGGAACGAGACCGCATCCTCTCTACCTTCTCGGGCTGACGCCTCCAGCGAAGTCCCCAGCATTCTGCGATATTCCTCTGGGGACCAAACACTAGGACCTTGTTCCGCGAGAACCCGGAGTAGTCCGAGACGATCCGCCGCCACTCCACGACCAGTCGCCGCTTGCCATAGGTCGGTCCACATATCAGCCTGTGGCCCACCAACGGCAAATAGTTCTCTGAAGGTATCTCCATTACTCTGCTCTGCGGCAAACTTGTATAAGGATCGGGCCTCGGCTTTCACTTCCTCTAGAGACATGAACTTTGGCAGGCTGCTGAGTAGCTCTTTGCAGCAAAGCGTTCTTCGCCATCGAACAAACAACTCCAGTCCTTCATGAAGGATCGGCTTGAGACCATCTTGATCCAGTCCTGAGAGAGTATCGACAAGAATCCGCAACGTTCCGGGACGTCCCGAGCCAACCATGCTGTCGAGGGCCAATTTGATAACCTCGGAACGTGGCTCGTGAGTACTTTTTGCGGGCATGGACTCATCGCTGACATCCTCGGCCGGTGCCTGATTCTCGGCCGATGCAAGAAATTCGTCGGCCATGAACTGAGCGCAAAACTCCTCGTGACCATACCAGATAGCCATGTCTAGTGCGGCGCCCGAATAGTCGCATTTCTTGGTGATGTTGGGGACGGCGTCGAGGAGGAACTTCATGGACTCCACGCAGCCAGACCGCCCAGCCGAGCTCAGAACTGCGAAGTATGCTTCCTGTTCAATAATTCTTGGCATGAGAGCCTTCAGCACATCAACGAGGCCGAACAATGAAGCAGTGGAGAAACAATCAGAATCAAACTTGGCGGAGTTGGCTATCGCCTTTTCGGCAATCATGACGGACACTTGTTGGTTCCGGGACTCGAGGGAAGCCATGAGGACCCCTCCAAGCTGCTGGCCTTCAGGAAAAGGTAAGGCAAGCAGCCGGGTTACCGCTGATAGATGCCCGCTTCGCCCTGCTGATTCGAGAGCATAGAAGCATTCGAGATCTTGGGTAAAAGGCGCTTGATTCTGACACAAGTCCAAAACGAAAGAAAGCATTTTGTCAAGCCCATGTTCGGCAATGACAGCAATAGCCGTTGGTACAACTGTGCGGGTCACTTGGTTGGATTGACTCCAGTATACATTTGCCCAGCGGTTCATGGCGCTCTTTTTCCGGAGAAAGCTTTCCATGGGTGCCAAGTTATCGGTGTACTCGTCTCCCGCGAGATGAGCATGTTTGAGCCAGTACTTTGCGGCATATGACAAGAAGTCAAGTCGGGATTCAGGCTTCGGCTTGTGGGTGCGGCGAAGGGCCATTTTATCCTGTGCCTCTGAGGAACACAAGTACGACAGACACAGCGTAGCGATACGCCCATGCGCGTCCGACACACTCTTCTCATCCCCAAATTTAATGTTCTTGCCGTCCTTTTCAGCCAGTATGAGACTCCGAAATTGGCGATGGCTGAAATGGACCTCGTTATCTCTGACGACGACGAGACCCTGTAGCGAATGCAGATCTACTGTGCAGCTTTCCGACTGCGGTCCGGGGATGGCAGAAGCTTTATCAGTGTATTGTAGGTTGTTAATATCTTCGATCTCGTGGATGGTGAGCGGGCGAAATGCGTGTAAAACAAGCACCAGGCCCCATGCCACCTGGTTTTGTGTCCCTGGTTCTTTGAGGGCTGAGCTAAGAAGTTGCTGAAGAACCTTTTGCGGGGACAAGATTGAGAGGTCTTCCAAATCTTGCTTCAGCTTTAGGGCGGGTGTACGAGCAGCCCCATCGCAAACCCAGCGTCTCAATATGCTCCGGAGCTCCCCGTCGAGGCACTGGGCCAAGATGCGGTCTATCGAAGTCTTCACTTCGTAAAGCTCTGGCTTTGCAAGAACCAAGCCTAAGACCTCATCAGTCAAAGTCCCGGGTGCGCTCTGGGGTTTACTCTCGGCCGTATCTTGAACTTTGACGTCAGGTCTAGAGATTGTGCTGCCACTGATGAATTCGAACCGGCGATCTTCTGACGTTTGAGGGGTTGCAGACTCTTGGTTGACAATGACGAGTTTGAATCTGAGATCAGATTCAGCCGCCAGCGGTGCCAACCTTGCCATCAGCCAGTTGTAGGAAGCGACATGTTCCGTGAAGCCGGTCAGAATCCATACAACTTGATGTGTTGACAGGTCAGATATATATTGAATGACCCTTTGACTTCTCTGCCACAGAATTTCGCGGGCCCAAGTCTTTACTAGGTAAGACCCATAGGTTATCATGTCGGTATAAAGGTGAGTATAAAGATTGGACGTGGCGGACATGAAGGTTGAGAGCATAGACTCAATTGAGTTACAGCGCTGGTCCCAATCTCGAAACTCAAACGAAAAGACAACCTGTGGCGCCGGTCTCGGCGTTGATGGGCTGTCTGGGGAGAGATGGAGTGAAATGGAGGCTGCCGTTCCTGATGGGTCGTCGACTTCGTGGACAACCAGGACACGGCGTAGGCTGTTGTTATCCCAATTTTGGAATGCTAAGTTCGTCAACACTGGGTCCTGATAGGGGACCCGTATCCGTGCTATTGCGCTAGGGCTAGGCTGGGAAACTGTATGAGGGTAGTAGACGGGGAGCCTTTCGTCTGGGGCAAGTGTGAAAATGGATTCCAGTGCCTCGCCAACTTGAGTGTGGTGGTCTCCAGACGTGGTGAGTTCGGCATGCGACGCATTGACACCAATTTGGAAGAAAGCGACGCCCTCGCTGTGCGAGACCGTTGTCTCGTATTGATTAAAGATCTTTCTATGCCGTTAGCAAGTCTCGTGTGCGAGGGAACCCTTTGCGGGCCGAGAATACGCAGGTTAACTCACGCGTTGCTTGGTATCTGTGTTTGTGGAATACACGCCAATGGAGCGAGTCTGAAACTGCAGCTTCGTGTCAAGAAAGTCATGATTGATATCCATGACAGTATGGGCAAGAGTGTTTGCTAGCTCGATGGGATATCTAGAAGGTGTCCCCTGAACGCTGTCAAAGAGTCGAAGAAAGCTTTCCCGCAGGAGTCCGACGCTATCACACCGATGCGGGCAGCAGAAAAAGACCTGAGGCGCGGTAGTTAGCTCCAAGGACACGGCTGGGGACATTAACAGGAACACATCAGCTTTTTAGTACACGATGGGTGTTCATACCAAGCCCTGGAGATAAAAGAACACTGCCTGATATTTTACGTCACTAAAGGCGGCGATATTGAGCGCCTAAAATGGACGAAGTACGTTAACAGGGGCTTATGCTGGGCTCGTAGCGGGCGCCGAGCCCCCGAGGAAATATTCACCTCCTTTATGACAGTGGAGCCAATGTCGTGGGCAAAGAAGAGGATACTGCGTTCCTCACGTCCAACTCTGAGGGCGACAATGGCATCCAGGAGGCGGAGAGCCTCGGCTCGGAAAGCATGGCGGGTGAAAGCTTGGGCTTCGAGGTTGGCAGGGACGTAGCCATAGGCAGAGAACCGTATTTTGGGGTACCATTCACCAGGAAACCACTGTTTGAAGCGTTCATCGAGAGTTTTGGAGGAAGGAGTCCATGTGCCAGCCCGGGAGCCGCCATAGCCATGCAACGCAATAACACTAGAAGAGTTAGCCTGCAAATTCACCGAGCTTATATAGATTAGAGCCGCATACTCAGTCCAGGCATCAGCATCGACGCTCTCATCAGGGGTGAGTAGCGTTTGGAGCCCCAAGTCCGACTCGGGGTCCCCCATGGCGGGTGCTGAGCAGGAAGATAGGCGCGGGCGAGGAGACGCGTTATTTTGCGGCGGAAAAAAAGAAAGCAATGCTTAATGCCCCCGCCCCCCCCAAAAAAAAACACAAAATGAAGCAATTCACAGATGGCCACAGGCGCGGGAGGTTGGAGAAGTGGGATGATCCCGTCACGAAATTATGAAACTGCGGCTCAGGTGAATGCGCCCACCGTCCCTTCCCCTGCCACAGCGCGTCAGCTTCCTTGGGCTATTCTGCCATCCATGAACCCATCCCATCTGGCCCCGCACACTTTATTCCTGCTAGGCTCAAACAGGGCTAGCGTTGGCAGATGCAGGTGGTCCTCGCGCATCTCTTCGGGTTCCTTCCTGAGTCATCCCCCTCCCCCTCTCCCCCCTCCTTGCAGCGTTTTCGCGGGTGGAAATGGCACACCACCGGCAACCGACTGCAGCTCGAATTGGCCAAGGTTTCCGTGGTCGAACGCGTACGGTTGCAGTCGGTCGCTGGCCCGAACCTTGAAAGCCCTCTCGGGGTCGTACCAGACGTCGTCGTCCTTGGGGTCTGTCTTGAAAGCAGAGCCCAGCGTGGTCTTGCTATCGGCGGCAATCTTGATGGTGAAGGTGGCCTTGAACTGGCGCATGTCCCGCCGCTTCAGCAGGATGGCCGCTGGCATGGACGGCAGCACGCCCGTCTTGGCGCTCTTGTTTTCCCATAGTGTCCATGAGACGCTGTTCTTGGCGCCCCAGTTACGCCCACGGAGGTCGATAGACCCCCTAACGCCGGCTGCGTCCGAAATGTCGCGCTCAATGGTGTGCTCCAGCTTGAGCTCTCCGCCTACTGGCACTCCGGCTGCAATTCCCCCAACACTGACTCCGCCCCCTCGAACCAGCGTCTCCTGGTGCGTCGACGGCGCAAAGGAAAACTGGCCGTTAGGATACATGTCGAGCACCTCGGGATCCGGTGTATTCTTGTCCATGGCTGCGAACTTGACGACGACATGTGCTTCCTTGATGCGCCGGGCGACGCTGTTAGGATCGAAGCGGAAGCCAAGCACGATAAGGGTGCATAAATCATCAACATCGTCCGAGTAGAAGCCGTGCACAATGGCCTTGTGCTCGCAGCGGATATCGACCCGGCCCTTGCGCTCAATAATATTGTCACGCTGGTACGGGTTGTTCGGGTCGTTCTGCGTGTGCAGCTCCCCTGTAGCAAGTGCCGCGTCAAGGTCGGGAAATAGAGGCAGCTCGATAACCTCAAGGTCCTCTCCAAATCTTCTCTCGTCGGGCTCTTCGTGTTCTTCCGCCATGGTTCGCAGCGATTTTCGAAATGCTGAGGCGACAGACAAGTTGACGCCATACCTTCTTCTTTAAAGAACTTTTTCTTCTAGTCTAGTAGGTTCGATTGCGCTGCGAAAGAGGTCCTTAGCCTGGTTGACTGCCTTGTGGGCCGGATGTGGCCCGCTACTGCTCCCTGTCCAAGGATGGTAGCGTGGTTGAACTGAGGGGTGGCCACACTGGCAAGGGCAAGTGGCAGGATCCTGCATGATGGTCTGCGGCGGATTATCAATCCGGCTGTAACAGAGTGAATCCCCCACCAGCGGTCGTGGATTGGTGGTTGGTTGACAAGACACCCTTCTGCGGCAGCGCCAGTCCCAGCTTCACATCTCGACACTCCACCCCTTCAAGCATTCGTATTCTCTTTTCGCTCTGGAGCCAGCCCACTTCTTTGGATATCTTCAAGATCATTTCATTTAATATATCCTCGACACAACCTCGATTGATTTCACATTCGTAGATGCCCGTCGTTGGAGCGAGCCTAGGAGCAATGCGGGAACCAGTAGATGCTGACCAGCCTCGCAATCCTGACGATGACGACGATGAAAGCGACTCGGACTTCGTGCCTGAAAGCTCAGAGGATGAAGAGGAGGGAGAGGAAGAGGAGGGGCGTGAATTGAGCTCTGAGGAGTCGGGCGATGAAGACGAAGCTGAGCTCGTCAACAACATTCCGTTCAAGATCAAGGAAATCCAGGATCAGCTGCAACAGCAAAACCTTCTAGAGCAGAGCGAGGAACGTCAAATCCAGTTTATTTCAAAGTATCGCCGCTATCTGTCTCCCCAAACCGAGGCAGTGCAAAAGCTGGTCCCTATCGAGAACCGCAACTTTCTTTATAGAATGGCTTCTGGCTGGGAATGGGAAAATACCCGCGCACTCTGGCTTGTCAAGTCGCTCGCCAGCAAGTTTCCCAAGTTACTGTACGAAGCGGACGATGCCAACCGCGGCGCTCTTCTCGTCGCTGTCATCAAGGAAAGGCGTGACTTCATCAAGGCCGTGCTCGAGAGTGATGTTGAGCAATTCCATTTCAACAAAGCTCTCGCTTCATCTGGGTACAACTACGAAAATTGCATCCATCTTGCAGTAATTTCAAAGGGACCGAAGCGCCTCAGTTCCCAGGTCATCATCCAGCTGATCGAAAAGGCTTCCGAGGAAACACTTGCCGCAAAGGATCTCAGGGGCCTCACTCCTCTGCACCGCGCAGTTGATTACGCTCGATGCACTCGCTCGCAGGTCGATATCGTCAAGGCACTCATCAGTCGTGGCGACAAAGCTTTCGACGAACTCACAGGTGAACCCGACCTTTTTTCACCATACCGCTATCACTTTGACAGCCGGCGGAGATTTGAAAAGGAGGAATCTCAGCGAATAGAAAAGAAAAAAGTAACGTCTAGCAAGTCCTTGGATAAGGCAAAAAGGGTCACCACCCCAACACCACCACGGGCACCGTTAGAGGCTCTACCCGGAAGCGCTCACCCCAGCCGGCCAGAAGGCGATTTAAAGGTCTCTTCGGAAAAGGATCGAACAGCAGCAGTGAAAAAGGCAAATCATGACCTGTACCAGCGGAACGGTTGGGATAAGGCAAAGCGTGATGAGAATCTGGATTCCAAGGGCCGTGATGGGAAAGTGGGCGGGGAAAACTTGAAGGACACCACGAAAGCGAAGCTCGCAGATGATTCCTCTTCCCGATTCCCCGAGCCATCCCCCGGCTTCATTCAAAAACTGACACGAGCGCCAACGACGGACTTCGGACGGATCCCTCCAAGCCATCTGCCTTACCAAGCCAACGAAGCCCGACAACAAGTCTCGTCGGATGTAGCTCGTCATATGGTGACTCTCGTGGCTGGTCCTCCCTTGGTGAGCGTCGGGTCAGCCGATCGCGGAGCACCAGATGCAGATGTCAGCGTGAAGCCAAAGCGCCCCAAGATCGCCACCACTCACTCAAGAACGGCAAGGTCTTCCAAGACAAGTTGGAACTCTGCCGAAACACCGTCACTAGAGTTTGCAGACGCCATTGCCAAAGAGCTCAAGCTCCATTACCTCCGTACCACCTTTGAGCCAAGAGCAGAAGCTGGGAGCGCAAAGGCAGATAATCCCACAGGTACTAACAAGAGGCAGACTCCCCGGACACATAATTGCGCCATAGCATTCCTGTTTGGCGAGAACAAAGAAGGCAGGATTTCAATAAACTCGAATTCGACTCCGGTTCCCATACTAACTTGCAATAGACAACAATATATGCTTTGACTTTCCGCCCACGCCATCAAAGCGTGTAGAGAGAATAAACTTTACCGACTTTGAAGCAAGCTATCGAGGGCTCGTGTTCGATGAGGTTCTTCGATATGTAGACTTCCGAAGAGTCATGCTTGATACTGCCGTTGTTAGGCAGCGACATTCCGAGGCCGCCGCGGATTCAGGGGCGGGAAGAAAGGATATGGTGAAGTTTTTTGACTGGCTACACGAGAAAAACGTCCGAAACATTATCAAAGTCATTGTTGAGGACAGAGCTTTCGAGGACAAGGGGACCAGCCAGGCCAATGATGAGAAATGGACACCCCACAGCGACGAAGCGATCGAACAAGCCCTGAAACGCTTTGACGTAGAGATTCTCGACTGGCGAAAAGTGGACCTCGATCCAAAAACAATATGGGACGCGGGCCGGGATTCAAACCTCCGCGAGCTACATCTTTGGTGGAGTGGAAACAACGCCATCCTGAGATCTTGGAGTGAGCCCGACGGCCTTGTGAAGTTGGGAAATTTGAACAAGATTGAGCTGCACCAGGCACAGGTTGGTCTAACACCCTATCGCAAACATGTCGGCTTCAGGTGGTCCTAATAACAGTTGATGCTAGAACGGCCTCGAGTCAGCATCCCGCACCAAGACGAACATTGAGGAGTTCAAGACGCGACTGCAGAATGGGCGAGACGCACTAGGACTCGGCAGCATCTGCGTCGAATATCACAAGCCCGGCAATCTGCTCAAATCAAGACCAAAAGGCCACACTCAGACCAAGGAGTTTGATGGCCGACGGCAAATCGACACACACAGGTGGCTCACGATAATGGACACATTTGCCGACGGCATCTCCCGGCTTGGTCCTCCGCCGGGGTTCCCATCCGACTACCTCAAGCACGAAAGCCTCCCCGAGGAGCTGCGAAGGGACGTGAAAGTGGCGCTGCTGGACGACGGCGCCAACTTCATGCACAGAGCCATTGCAGGGCAGCTCCAAAACGGAAGAAGTTTTGATAGCGGCTACGAAAACCCCGACCTCAGCGGAGCCCCCGGACCTTTTCATGGGTCAACGACGGGCCATGGCACGTATATGGCGTACATGATAGGCCGGGTCTGCCCGCCAGTCAAGATATTCGTTTGCAAAATGAACGTGATCCGCCAGGAAGGTGGCGAGAAGGCCAGGTTCACGGCAAGGAGTGCTGCCGATGTACGCTCCCTCCCAGCCTAGGTGCTCGGGTTCTGATTGCTGACAAACTCCATCAAAACAGGCTGTAGAGTTTGCCGTCAACCGCAAGTTCGACATCATCTCCATGTCATGGACGGTGCAGCGCATCGAGGACGACCGCGAAAACAACACGGCCGACATAAACCGTCTCGAAGCCGCGCTCGAGCGCGCTGTGAAAGCCAAGATTCTCATCTTCTGCTCTGCCCCCGACATCGGCGTCGCCAGCAACCAGGTGCTTGGACTCTATTACCCCTTTGGTCTGCCAACCATCTCGGAAAGCATTTTCAAGATTGGTGCTGCCAAGGCTGACGGCAGCATGTATGGCTTGGCTGGCAATCAGAGCAGCGTTGATTTTATCCTGCCCGGGCATAATGTAGAGCTGCGCGAGGGCGATAAGATCCAGGAGGAAGATGACATTCCAAAGACGGGATCTTCAATTGCCACGGCGCTGGCTGCCGGTCTGGCCGCACTAATCATCAGCTGCGTGCGGCTCGGCGCGATATATAACTGGCATCGGAAGAGGAGCGCAGATTCTAACGCGGTCAGTGTCGATTCGCTGCGTGCGGTGAAGCAGTTCGCGGCTATGAAGGAGGCATTGGTCAGGGTCAGCGCAGGGTATACGGAGAAGGATCGGCGACTGGAGGTTGAGGGTTTCTTCAGGGACCCAAGCAAGTTGTTGGACATGGATAGCGTGTATTCGACCGAACAGAAGTGGGAGAAGATTACGCAACTGGCGAGGGATCTTGTGTCATCTAGTACCCAGGCGAGAGCCGCACAGTTTTAGGGTGTTCCTGTACGACAACTTTATGGTTCGTGAAGGTTGCTGAAGCCTTGATCTTCCCCGTGCTGCCTACCCGCCGTCCTTTCTCTTGCCCCTTATAAGTTATAACAACACATGTTTCTAGTAATGCCAATTTCCAGGCCCATTACTGTCACCCTCGTTTCCTTAACGCTTGACCCAGAAATGTAAGGCGCCCACATCCCTCTTTCAACTATCGTTGTTTCACTCGCTCGAAGTCAGGATGTTGGACCTTTGTTGGATGTCTCCTCACCCTCACATGCTTTCTCGTGTATTTCTCATGTACCCTCTGCTCGTGCCTTCGTCCTCTAACTAACAATTACTATAGAATTGCAAATGGTGGCGGGATCTATGATGAGACAGCATATCCACTCGGGTCATTGTTGTCGTTCCTATCCATGACTTTCGCCTTGTTTGCTACAACTTAGTAACGTGATAAGAGAGGAGTAGGGAGTTTGTGGTTACGCTAAAAGTGTTTTGATTTTCACTTCAGAGAGTACTAGGTAACTACTAGGTAAGACTCAAATTCAGATCACGAGACTTCACACCTCGGATATGACTGCTCTAATACTAAGGTACCGAAGTGTAAGAAACACAATGGTGGCAAAGCAGGGCAAGGGCAAAATTTCCAAAAAGCTGCGTTTCCCATGTCTCACAAACACATGTGTTCCACATGTGTGGTAAATAAGGCGGGACTCGCGTGCATCAAACGAGTGATGATTCAGTTCAAATTTTACACATCGATACCTTATTTCGGTGCTTCTGTGTATAATGGCTGCTCCTCATGTATATAAGGGAGGCGGGTGCTCGCGTGTACGGTGGGTGTTAAGAGTGCAAAGAGAAGATGAGGATTTGGTGTAAATCTAAAAAGGCGGGTGCTCGCGGTGCGTGTAAGCAAATCTGTGTGAATAAGGCGGGTGCTCGTCGTGTTAATCAGGTGAGCGCTTGTTTATGACACTTCAGCCCAATTAGGCGGGTGCCCGCGAGTGCTATATGTGTCAAGAAGTTGAGTGCTCGCCACATGGTAAATAAGGCGGGTATCCGCGAGTACTCCCTGTGTCAAAAAGTCGAGTGCGAGGCACATATGTAAACAAGGCGGGTGCTCGCTCGTTGTATATACTGTATCAGGTGGGCACTTGTTTGCAACACTTGACCTAGTTAGGCGGGTGCTTGCGAGCGCTCTATGTGTCAAAAAGACGAGTGCTCGCCACGTGTGTATAAGTAGGGTGGTCCTCGTGGAGGTATACAAGGCGGGTGCTCGCCATGTGTGTATAAGGAGGGTGGTCCTTGTGAAGGTATATGAGGCGGGTGCTCGGTGGGTGCTCTAACCCGTTTTCCAAGACACTTCCTTCCTCTTCACATCTCGCTTCTTCTTTCTTACAGCACAAAGTCCACCTCTCTCACGATAACTCCTTCTCGCAACCAACTACCCTGTGCCACTTTACCTTCAACCACGAGCTGAAAGACATCTACCAAAAATACCCGAAACTCCACCCCGAAGCGCAGAACGCACAACACTCGACCCTGTGCTACGAAGACCAGACTGCCCAACCCTTGCCCTGACGACCAAAGACGCCCGTGTTTACTCCCAAGACCATCAAAGACAACGCAGACCGAACATGGGCAACTCGAGCTCTAGCATAGTTTCCGAGCACAAGCAGAAGCGCGAGGCCAAGCGTGAGGCCAAGAAGCAGAAGGAAGAGAGCGTCAAAGCCACCACTACCAGTGGCAGCAGCAGCAGCAAGGACACGAAGCAGAAGTCCAAGTTCAGTGAGGAGATCTGCAGCTGCTCTCCCGAGGGCTGCACCTGTGCACACGCCCGACTCGCCTAGGAGAACGACATCATGGCGTCAAAGACAGATACCGCTGCCACCGGTGCCACCGGTACCACTGGCACCGCTGCAGCCGGCACCGCCAACGCCGACGCCGACGCCTCCACACCGACCCCGTCTGCCGCGCCCCAGCACTCAGGCGGCCGAGACGAGAGCGCCACACCCGCCAGCACCCGGGGCCAGGGTAATATGACCCCCGAGCAGAAGCTGGAGTTCCTCCGCCACTTCATCGAGCAGAACTAGCTCCGTTGTTGACAAGAGGCTAACCGTGGCACGCCGTCTCACCGCCAGGAGGCAGATAGCAAGCACACGAGCCCTCGAGACCGCCGCCTACCCACATCCCCCTCCAGTTCTTCTTCCCCTCACGACATGTCTCACGGTACTGGTGACGGTAGACATCCCTTGGTAGTAAGAGCCCCGAGACCCCTTAGCCTCTGCCTCTGCACCGGTCGGTGGGCCCCTGCTAACGCCTCCTTGTAGGACAGGGAGAAGTTTGTGGCCTCGGGGAAAGGCATTGGCAGCCCAACTGGGAGATGGTTCTACTTTTCATTGGAAGGGGCTTTTATTTAATGAAATGGCATAGTGGGCGACGCACCTGGTCTTTCTGGCACCACTGGGGCCGTTATAATCATGCTGTGACTCTGTGATTGAACCCCTGATACCCGTACATATATGCTCACCCAAAGGGCCTTTTGAACGAACCGATAGCCCTCCCGCTAAAAAGGATATCCCCTTCTTACACCCTTTGCCCGAGCGTTGAGCTTGATTATAGCCCTCAGGAGAACTTCCACCACCGCCTACAATTGCGTTTCGGTTCAGCTGAATTGCGCCGGGATGGTATCAAGACGGCGTGGAACAATGACAAAGGCAGAGAGAGGTCAATGCTCCGATTCGGTCTTTTGAAGGCCTAGCTCAGTATAAGGCGTCGGTAAAATGGTTTATGTTTGCAAGGAAACGTAACATCAAAGGCAAAAGGCAAGGCGAACAGACAGACTGGGTATTACTCGGACTTTCTCTCTTAGGCACATTTGTATACGGTTCCATTCTCGCCGCTCCCCACCAGGACCGCTAGCAGGAGTAATGACAATTTCTGGAGAACAGTGGCATCGAGTTGGAGGGAGCCCAGCGACGCCAGGTGGCCTGACAAATTCACCTCCCCCATGACTCGAATAGAACAATATGGCGCTCCCTGGGAGTGAATAACTAACTCAAAAGGTCAATAGCAGTTGCGCCGACGACGGGTGAGATCAAAAGCCACCACAGTTGTTATTAATCATCGTTTATTTCCATCATGATATCTCAGCTTCCATCATAACGTACATACATGGCCACCACCAATGCCGCTCTCGAAACAAGGAGCAGGGTCGTAAGAAATACAAAGAAACGCCACCGACGCATGTAAAACTGAAACCGAAACCATTCGCCAGACAAACAGGTCCTGGCAAATATTAAAACGAATGCGCCTTATGCCTCTGATTTAACTCCAGCTGCCCATTCTCGGTCCGAAGTACTCTCCATCCTCCACCTTCAAACGGACACAGGTACCGGTCGCATCGCACCCCTCGCCGAGCACGCTGTTACCCCACCAGTCGAGTTCGATCTCCGAAATTTGGAGGGCGAAGAAAATGACGATGCCCGAGATGGCGATGGCGCACGAGAAGGCAGCCGACAGAACAAAGTTGTACTGCGCTCCGGGTTAGCTTCGGCTCCACTGAAGAAATAAAGACATAGCTATCACATACCTTCGACCAGAGGCCGAGGAATCTCTTCTTGAGATACAGCCACGAGATGGCCGACACCGGAACGGCGGGCCACAGGTAGGCCATGTTGTAAGGGGCCCACGAGAGAGCGCCACCCATCATGACTACAGGGTGCGTGTTGCGGAGAATGGCGTTCTTGGGCCACTTGAGGCTAAGGCAGTAAAAGACAACGACGATGGCGATGCCGAGCGGGAACCCGACCAGTGTCGACACGTACTGACCGCCCACGCCCCAGATCTTTCGCGGGCCAACCGTGCCCCAAAACACGGCGGCCGTGAAGAAAGTGTTGACGCCGGGGCACGTGAAACGGAAGGGCGCCTCGGACGTGCAAATATTCTCGATATGCACCTGGTACTGAAGAACTCCGACGCTGATGAAAGTCGAGACGAGAGTGGGCACCATTTGAGCCCAGAAGGTGAAGCGCGGCGCAATCTTCAGATAGTGTGCTAGCTTGAGATCGGCGCTGAAGGACAGAGCGTGAGCGCATGTCACGTAGCCGTACGACTTGAAGAAGCACATGGCAATCGCATTGCCCTCGACCCAGACACCGCCGATGAACTCGGCCAGGACATTGAGTGTCACCTGCACACCCGTCATGGCTGCGATGATACCAATGGGAACGACGAAAACAAGGCAGAGCGCAATGCCGTAGAGCACAACAAACGGCGTAGTGTTGGTGGGCCAGCAGGCAATGCCAACCATTCCAATGGCGACTGAGATGACGAGCGTGATCAGGTACCACCACTCAGGGACCTCCTTATATGCCTTCATTAGCCGGTTGTGCACGTCCAGATCGCTCTTCTGTGTGTTTTCGCTGCCCTTCTTCGACTTGATGCTGGCCCAGATGTCCCGAAGGCCCATCATGATCTCGTGTCTGTGGTACAGAATACCATAGGCCACAGTGGCCGAGTACATGGCGAAGAAAAACATGTATACGACAATGTTGGCTGCCGAGAGGAACGGGGGCGAGTACGCGGCATACCCCGCGCTATCGAAAATACCATTCTCGTCGATGATGGCAGTAACGTTGTAGCGCTTTCCGAAGTGATCCCACGGCTTGTTCGAGTTGATGGGAATGTAGCCAGAGTCAAAGGCGTTGGTATAGTAGAAGATGATGATGATGAACATGGATCCCAGTGCACCGATGAAGAGATTGAAGGTCGAAAAGAAGGGAACCATGAGAGGGTCAACGTTGAAGGTGACAATGTTCCAGTCGAACGTCGGGACTGGGTTGACTCCAAGGCCGGTTTGCCCACCGGTAATAACAGCGAGGTCCGGGTTATCGGGGGCAATCCAAGTAATCCAGCTAAAGTAGCTGAGAGCGGCAAAAATGTAATTCGGGAGCCAGAAGTAGGCGAACATGGCGGCAAAGGCCCAGGTGAAGAACTTGAGGCGGCTCATGCGCCAAATAGAGTTGAACGGGCCGGGTACGACAGCAGCTTCTGTGCTGGAGTCGTGGAAGGCCGAGTTGAGGGCGATGGTGACGAGCGACGAGGGCCACACGCAGTAAGCTGGGTATACCAGGAAGCGACGGCACAACCCGGCGAGGCCATATCCGATGAAGTTCGTCGAGAGAGCAATAAGAAGCTGGTATCCGATGCTGATAGCCCACGGCTGGTTGAAGTACTGGGGTAGATACTGAATCCACACAATATAGTTGGTGTAAGGCGTACTCTTTGCGACATTGGACATGATGGTGATAAGCATATGCTCCTTCTTGTTGAACGGACCAGGGTTCAGACTATGGCGAACGCCAAACATAGTAAATCCGACATCGGGGAGATACCTCTCGCAAGCCTTGCCGAGAGGGTAGGCGAGAAGCTGTGGAACGGTGGCGATGACATAGATACTCGGAAGACGGACGTCGAAGAAGGAGTTGATGAAAGAGATGCAGCATGAGAAGAAGATACCCATAGCCCAGGCGCGGATGGTGGACACGGGCAGGCTTGGATCATCGTGGTTATCGACAACGGCTCGCACTTCGGAGTATGGCGAGTTGTTGGTGATAAGAGCCACCTCGATCTTGATCTCGCGGATTATCTCGTCATGGTTCTCGGGGTTCTCGAAGACATCGTCGTTCTCTTGATATTTTACAACCGCGTCAGATCTTTGTACCGGGGAATCCTGGGTGGGTGGGGGTACGTACCGAGAAACTCCTCAATCCTGGTGATGATTTCCATAGGAAAATTGGGATCGCGGTGGTGTTGCTTGTGGACCTGTCCCGCCAACTAAGAAAGCTGTCAGCCACGCATACAGGACTGCGCAGTAACCTGATACATACAAGCCTAGTGTCTTCGAGGGTAAGGCTGGCGGCAATCACCTTGGCCTCAGCCAAGTCCTTCTCGGTGACATTGAGCACTTCGGTAACATCGGCCAGACCACGCTCCTCGAAGGACTCGATGATGGGCTGTGACGGTTAGCTGATGGACGCAGCAGGGGGGAAGCAGGGACTGATCAGGGGTAGACATGCCGACTTCTTGAGGTTCAGGTACTTGTCGTCACTGAGCATATCCAAGCTGGCCGAATCGGCCGAGCCGGGCTTCTTCTCGACTGTTCCAGACATGTCTGCGGAGAAGAGGGAGTAAGCAACAGAGTCGAAGGAGTTGTTCACTCGGTCGACGAGTTAAGTAAGGGGGACGCAGTGAGCTTGCACAAGCGCCTCGAAGACTAGCCAGACATAGAGAAGAAGGAGAACGGGTGGAGCTCGATGGGGTGGGTTGGGCGAGCAATATCAATACCTTGGGAATGGGCACTGAATCTTTGGGAACTGGGTCCTCGATTGCTTGGCTCCCGGGAGGTGCAATGGGTCGCCTTTGCCACCCCACGCCAACGTCTGGAACGTGACCCGATAAGAGAAGGTCAGTTGGGTTTCCGAGAGCATACCTGCCAAATACCCGGTCGGACGGCTGAATCGGTGTCAATATAGCGGCAGGGGGCGGGGGGAGAATGATCTCGCCGGTAACTGGGCGGGCGCTGGGCGGGCGCTGGACGGAGCCAGATTGAGAAGGGCAGTTTGCTTGCGTCGTGCTCTTATCTCTGTTCCGAAACAAGAAGCTGGACTGTCTCAATGCTGTGTGGTGCTGGGAGCGGGATGGTGCATTGGCATTATTGCGCTGAAACATGAGCGCGGTGCGATCCAGACCCGGAGGCATTGACAGCCATTGACTCGAGGGAGCGCCGGTGCTTGGGGAACCTGAAAATGAGCACACCATTAAACGACCACCTATGACCGCCGTCGAGCCGCCCTACTATCCGGGGGCTGCAATTGGAGAAGGTGATGGCGATGATGTGCTCTCGCGTAGACGCATCTCACAGCATCTGCGGGCCGCGGCTGGAAACGGACGACCCCCAAGTGTCCCAGTAAAGTGTCGATAGATCGACGTTGGCAAAATGTCTGGAATTCTGCATGAAACACCAACATTTTGCGCGCCTGCACACCTCCCGCATCCAACTGTCGCATGCCATAGCGCCGCCACCTGCATGCAAAATTCGGCGGTGCTGGAAGCTAACTTTGCCATGGCAAACTCATTCGCCTTTCATGTGTAACACCAACGGCCCGGCACCGGCGGAGACCTGAAGTCGTTGGCGGACTCGGCTACAGAGCCAACAACGGCCCCCACCCCACCGGCTTCCCGGCTTCGCCGCACACGTACGTCCGAGTCTTGGCGGCTGCATTTGGGGAACAGCAGGCATTTTTCTCGTTGGCTCGTTTGGCTCCATGGTTCTTTTGCTGGACTTTTGTAGGAAAGTCGTGCAACACAACCAACTCGCGGCAGATGGTTTATTACAGATGCGTAGTTGTGGCACGGGGCGATTTTCTGGGAGACCGACGGGAAGCGACAAAAGCGTCAGAAGCGACACAACATCGGGCTGGGCGCGTCAAGGAACCGTCGCTTGAGTGGCCAGACCAGCACCTGGTTGCGGCGATCAGGAGTCGACGCCGAGGCTCGACACAGCACCTGCAATTGCTCAGGTCAGTCGGTTGCCCTAATCGCACCGGTAATCTGGCGTCAACACGATACGATGCCATTTGGGGCTGCTATGGCCTGGCCGGTCACGATGTTCTCGTTCGCCTTCCTCTTCCACGATTGCTCTCACCTACCCCCGTCTCTCTCGACTGCCGATAAAGCGCGCCAGTTCGCTGCCGAGATCGTACTTATGGGCCTTTGGATGAAATAAGAGATTTCGGCGCCAGCGTCGCAATGCGCTTGGTTGCTGAGACCGCGGGCTGATCTGTGTGTCCCGTCGCTGCGGTTGGGTGCTGGCAAGGTGCTGGGGAATCAGAACATATTCCGGGAGCCCTCGAAATTAGGCAGCACATTCATTGTGTTCCCCACCTGTGACCTGCAGACGTGTGTAGGCGCAACCGAGGGTGGTTGGGCAATATGCGCTTGTTGCTCCTGCCAAAGGCGGGAGGTAACAATTTACCAATTTACCTACACGTTTCGCCAACGGACTTCTCGTAGCCAATTCGCACCCAATTCGCACCCAATTCGCAGCCATTCACCAGGCGAACCCTTCACAGCTTCCTTCCCTAGTCTAGAGCTTGAAAGCCCAACCGCGCGATCGGGTTGCACGCATCTCGCAAGCCAGTCTCTCGCAACCTTCGTCGCTGCTTCGATCGTGGGGAAATTAGCCGCGCATCGGACCCCATTTACCGCTGTCCCATCCCATCTTCGCACTTCCCATCTTCCATCGACCCCCAATTTACATAGCACCTGATGGCGATTGTCAAATTGCCTCTTCCCATCCCACCCTTCCCATCACACTGGCATCATCCGAGTCGCATGTGCGGATATCGTCCACAACAACTTTCCCCAGATCTAACTTTAGCCTTTCCATGTACCTTACGCAGCTCTTGTGACACTCTTGATAAGCTGGGAAACCGGGAATCTGGAAGGCGACCTGCAAGTTTCCAACAAAAAACCGCTGCCAAGCCTCTGCGACTATTCTCGCTATCTTTGCTCCGCCGTCCATGCTATCTTGCTCCCTTTCTCCCATACGCGAGCCCCCCTCCCCAAAAGCCAGCCACAGCAGACGCCGAATACCGCAGACGAATATCGCATTCATCCAAACATCGGCCAACCTGGTGATTTCCGGCGCTTACATCGATCTTGCCTGTGATCGCGATCTCGGCCACCTGCCCCTCTGGCACCTCCCAGGCCTCACCAAGGCGAGGAAGCAATCACAGCTTTCGCCCCTTATTTTCTGTCGCACCCACTCAGGAGCTCTGCAGCGGTTTTGGCCACAACGCTAGCCTATGCATTCATTACCCCCTTTTGCCACACCATTGCGCCTGGTCTTTTGGGTTAAGGTCCAGGGGCGGGCACGGCAGGTGGGCAGGTCAACTCGAAGCGCGCAAGGAGGCCGGGTCTTGATATACTCTTGGCATCAAACTCGGGCAATCGCCTGGAGCCTGATTCTGCAGCTCCTGTCCCCCATCTAGACGCCTCGAGAAGTCGAAATCTCGTTGCATTATGAGCATAACAGCTGTTTGTGGGAGATAAGCTGGAGAGCTGAGGAAAGAATCCGATTCGACCAAGGTAATTGTCTCACCAGAGTCGAGACAGCTAAGCAACGGTTGCTACATTGGCCCTCAATATCGAGACACGAAACGAGTGGTGGATTTCCTATGCCCGGGTCCCTTGCGTCATCCGACTCGGGGTTCAGCCATTAAGCCGGTCTGAGCCATTGTTCATTTTTACTCGCGATTGTCGGCAAGCTCACAGATCACAGATCACAGCTCGCAGCTCACTGCGTTTAGTTTCTCGTGGCTCTGATCTAGCTGCCCTCTCGCACCATGCCGTCTTCAACCAACTGCGCACACAAAACGCATCACCTCTCCTCGTGAGAGCACGTCATACTGCTCACGCCTATCCTCCGCTTCCATCGTCAGCCGCGTCAGCGCAGCGCAAACCAAGGCCCAAGCGACTGTCCGAGCGTACGATAACAAGACCATAACACTAACCAGAGTGGTATGTATGGCCAGTCTTTTCGGTCCGGTGGGGAGAAAAGAAATCAATCGAGCATGGGTCGGAGTTCGAACCCCGCAGCAGCTTTGCCATCCCGTGGTTTTCCACCCGCCTTCTGTTGCACTCCTCAGGGGTTACACTACCGCTAGCGAATCATCAGCCCCGCATCATATTTCCCAACGCCTACCGCCACAAGCCCGCAGCTCCTCTCCAGTCCTGTCGCGGTTCCCTGTGACTGCAGTATCAGTGCGTGCAGACCCTCGACCGGTCTGCCCTGGACGAGTTCTCAGCCTCCATCGACGTTGCTGCGAGCTGGCGCCCGAGTTCCGATGATGATGATGATGATGGTGATCCTCGATGCCGGCTGCCCCGCAAAGCCAGCAGTCTTCACCTTCACATCCCCCAGATCATTTGTCACAGTATCTAGAAACCCACATGCACGACCGCCCATGGTGCCGGGCTGCTCTATGGCATGTAGGGGATGGTGGTGAATGGTGAGACCATCTTGCTGCTTCACCAAATTCTGCAGTCCCAGGGCTAGTTCTCATAGGGGTGTTCATGGCGAGATTCAGCAACTTGTCCGGCCCTAAGGCACATGGGTTTTCCCTGTAAATGTGGTCCGTTTGGTAAGCCACGGACCCCTGGGTCCTACATAAAACTATCTCTAGTATAGGGCGCACGTCCCTTTAGTTGCCTTCCGCTGAGCCTTATGGAGGGTCTCTGAATCCTGAACGCCCAGGAACCTGCAGCGATCTGTGGGCAAGATCGATCCCCTCTCCTCTTCGCGGCAAGCCTAGTGCGACCCGAACTTGGAGACATCAGGACCCTTTAATATAGATGGTTCACGCATGTCTCTTGTTTTGTTTCTTCCCTCTTCACATTGGAAATGAGTTCACGTTGTCGAGACAGTCAATCAAATGGAGCCCGTCCCTAGTCCCAGCCCAGAGGATCGGCGGCGTCAGGATGGCCTGATCATTACTTCCGTGGTCATGACGACCATGGCCGGTAAGCTTCTGTCTTGCAAGATTTCGGCTTAACAGACTCTCACCCGATTTTCAGGACTCTTTGTCATTTTTCGGTGCATCAGTCGATTCATCCTCATTCGGAACCCAGGTCCCGATGACTATTTTATGCTTGCAGCGTTGGTCAGTTCGATGCATAGGCGGGCAGTGTGAAACCGATGGAGGGAAAGGCTAACAGTAACTCGAAGCTGCTTACCGTCGGCTATGTAGTGGAGATTTTTATCCTCAAGGCCAACCACTTGGGATTTCCAATGACGATGCTCACCCCTGATAACATGGTGACGTTCATCAAAGTGGGTCGACTGGTCTTGAGCAGCTTGAACCCCCGGGCTAAAATGTGTTGCTAGGTGACGTTAGGTATTCAAACCATGTATTACGCCAATGTTTTTTGTATCAAGACTTCTATCCTCCTCACATACCTTCGATTTGGTAGGCTCTCTTGATCGCAACACTATCTCAATCCAACTAGAAACGCTGACGTGAATCAAGCGGTCTCTAGAACATTCCGCATGCTATGCTTTGGCACAATCCTTATCCACGCCATCTTCTTCGTCGTGTGCCTATGCGTAACGCTGGCCCAATGCCTGCCGCTCGAAAGAATGTGGGATCTTACCGGAACGGTGGAAGGGCGGTGTATCAACACAACTGCCTTCTTCTACTGTAAGTTAGACTCCTGGTCCTCGGTGACTGACGCCAATATTAGATGTAAGCGAGGAAAGCTAAGTATATCGTAGCGACTTCCGCTTTCAACATTGTCACCGACATCTGGATCCTCATCATACCTTTTAAGACGCTGCACGGCATCCAGCGCCCTCGCCATGAGAAAGTCGCCCTCTTCTGCATATTTGGCGTCGGCGCTTTCGCTACCGTAGCGTCCATCGTCCGACTCCATACAATCTACATCTACACGCTGGCTGAGGACCCCTTCCGCGACGGTGTCGCCATCAACCTCTGGTCCATCATCGAAGTCACCATTGCCATCTCCTGCGCGAGCGTGTCAGCGCTCAAGCCCATCTTTAGCGGGCGGCAGAGGCGGGCTACACGCGCGGCCAAGACGTCGACGACGTCCTCGGGCTCGGCGGCACGGTACTACCCGCACACGCCGACATACGGCGGGGGGCAGAAGCATCACTTCCAGGTCGCGAGTCAAGACGGGTCGGTCAGGGAGGTTCTAGGATCAGCGGCGAGCATCCCGGGGTCAGAACACAGGTCATCGGTGGATAAGGGGCAGACAGCGTCGACACCTGAGTCGGGGACTGGGTCGATATCGCTTGCTGGTTTGCAGCCGCCACCGAGAAGGGCAGGGCACCCAAGAGAGGATCGGGAGCCTGAGGAGGATTATGTTGAAGTGGTGCCGCTGAGTAATTTTGCAGAGGTACGGGGTAACGGCCATGGGCGTGCTTATTGAGGGCAGGGTGAAGTCATATGGAGTCAAGGAAGAGGTTGAGGTCTAGATTAACTTACAGGCTTGTTGAAACGGCCATATTGGGCTATTGCACTAGCACGACTCATCTACCGGCATGCAGAGTATGATCTAGGTTCCCTGGGTCCGTAGCTCGGGCAGGTGCGCTAAATCGGATCGAATGCCGAAAAGACGAAACAAATGACCTCGGAAGGACGAGGCGATTTTGAAGATCAATCTGCCCCTAAGCCCTTTCAAGTTAGGCAGGTATGCGATGTAACTGTGAATTCAAAGTCAACAGATAAAGAGTTTATAGACGCAAATGCATTCAGCATAAAAAGTGGCTGCATATTCCGCACCGGGTCGGTTTTGTGATAGCAAATGGTTGCAGTCAGAGCATGAACAGAACCACTTTCTCGCTCTTTTGTGATACTCGAGATAAGCGATGAAATCCAATGCGTCGCCGAGACACCCCTTACGCGAGATAGCCCTACCGATCTGCGCATCCGGCCCTTGAGCATCGCCAATACTACCTACGCCAAGGAAACAGCTCAGGGGCGAAGCCCAAACCGTCGGGTCGTCATGTCAGCTTATCACGAGCCTGGAACATGACTTGTTTCAGGTCAGGAATTGAGCCTAAGATACTTTTGGTCTGATGTCATCTTGACTATTCTTCTATCCTGAATCTATCACTCGTGTCAACCATGGCTACCTTACATAGAATGCAGAATGTAGTTACACGTATTGTACAAAACGTCCGTCGTCCAGAAATTGCACAGCATTTCACAACTGCATCGCTGCGGCGAAGCCCATAAGCGCAGCAGCAACAGCGGAGCTGCTGTAAAAGGTGGAGGTTGCTCGCAGCAGTCGTTTCCACTACTCCCACTGTCACTGCCGCTGCTGCTAAAGCTTTGCCCGTTGGTAACGCCCGTTCCATCCTTGATACTATTATATATCTGCACACCCTTGATTGTGTAGTTGACGCCGCCGACAGCCGAGCAAGCGGTGCCTGTGTAATGAGGGTCTATGCAAGTCTTTCCATTTCTGCTGAGATCTGTGGATACTCTGACGAGTTTGTGCTTCGAGTCGCGTGCAAGGTTAGCTTATTTTCTTACATGGGATCCAGGGAACCCCCCAAAAGGGGCGAATTCACTCCTCATTCCAGCATCCGAGGACAGGGCTGCTTTCATCCGAGATGACGCAGTATTCCTCATCAAACCTGCAGCACATGACTTCCTTGTTGTTGACCAGATCGAAATCCGCGTCGTTTGAGAACGCCGTAGGGACCACCCTCTTTAGTGCAGATGAAGGCCTCGACGGCCCTGTTGTCTTTCTTGAAGTTGGAAGCGCACAAGTCGTTGATGTCATTCAACCTGTCCTGCCCGCCAGCTGCCAGGGCCGGGAGCGGCAGAATGGAGAGGTTAGCTAGGGCGGAAAGCAGACAGATGTTGTACTTCATGCTATCGGTTTCGGGTTTTGGCAGGAACTGTAGGTGGATTCGGAGTGTTATGGTGTGACTGAGCGAGGACTCGGAGTTGACTTGTTTTCTAGGGACGGGATGCGACGATGATTGAGCTGCACGGAGTCTGGTGAAGAGAAATAGAGCCACTGATATATACACGACAGTTCGCTCTCTGCGCTAGATCAGTCATGTCTCGGCTTTCAGGGACATGTGCTGGATAGAGAGATTGCTGTTCAACGTTTTGGCCAGTGAGCATCATGGCGTTTGACATGAGAGGCAAGATGATTCGCGAAACTGGGCCTAAAACTTGAGAACTCCGAATCTGATTTGTGAAGACGATGCCGAGAACCAGGGCGAGGTTCAGCCCTATCGTCGGACATACTGAGGGGGGGCAGTGTCATGGGCGGCTGGACGAAGCGCGCATTCTCGCCAAGGCATATCGAAGACACTTCCAGTTGGCAGTGAATGGGTCAAAATAAGGGGTACAGCAACCGCCACGCATTTTCGGCAAGATGAGACATTGAACATTCAGCCCTACCTCGGGTTTACACCTTCCTAGTACTGGCAGGAGGTCATGGCAGACGCCACGGCAAAAAATGGCAAGCGATGCGAGCCTTGGCGCGAAAACACAGGGAAGGTTGCAAGGCCAAGCCAGCAGAGATATCAACGAAATATTACTTTCGACGTGGGCATGGACCTATTAGGTGTCATTTTGAATTGGAAGCGCAAAAAGAGAACCTTGAGATCCGATGGCAGTTAGCGAGGCGATCAGAGCACGAGAAACCCCTCGACTCGGCAAAGGGGAGAGGGGTTGGAACTTTTGGTCGCTGTGTTTTTGTCTGTCTAGACGGCTCCAACCATGGCGCCATTGGGTCAGCTAATTACAGCATCAGCCAAGCTTGCAAAAGATTGAACTATGTGGCGCGCCAATATGGAGAGGATCCTGTTTGGGAGGGCTGAGAGGCGGGCTGTTGCAAGCTGGATTACTTCGACGGCAAGACAGCCGGCAAACTTGCAGGTTGCAGGGAAGAGAGGAGATTTCTCTGACGAAGGGGGAGGGGGGGGGAGGGGGTTATCGTATTTTGCTCCTTCCCTATTTAGCTCATGGAATCCACAGTCTAAAGCAGGAGGTGGCTGACACAAATCACAGTTTCCGTGCCCCCAGCTGGCCCGTTCATCAGCTCAGTCAACACCCACAGGGGAACCTGCCAACTTGGCCCGCTTCCACACACACACCCATTATTAGTAGGTGCGCTGGACCGGGAAATATCCGCTTCCAACCAGCCATGGTAGGGACTATGGTCTAAGCACTTTCATGTCATCAATGAGTAGCTAAGCATTCACGTCTTGTTTGTGGTCTTGCAAACCGCGCGGGGCCGCAAAGATAACTTGATATCCGTAAAATATAACTACTGTCTAAAGTATAAATGCTACAAGCGCCGCGCTCAATACAGATGTCTTCAAGCTACGCCTCTAAGTCCCAAATGCAAATTAGTCCGCCCTCTAGTCTTCCAGAACTGCAGCGGCCTTTTGAATGGGCACGTTCCTATATCTCACCACCTCCACCCCGTAGTCATCAACACTCCTCTCCGTAACAACGACGTACCCACCCCATCTTGGCCAAACCTTGGTCCACAAAATCCAGTACACGACGCCCAAAAATAGGATACCGCAGCCGACCAGTGGGAAAGCATAGTACGGGTACCCATCCGCATTCCAGTCGCTGTTGGGTGGGATGAAAGGTGTGATGGCGAGAAATGCATTGAGCAGTAGATAGACGACCGTAACTAGCAAGTATGTATGCCACGGCGACTTCCAGTTTTCTGACTTGTTGTATTGGAGATAAATAAGTCCGCCTGCCACAAAGGCGTTGATCCAAGCACCGGGGTAGGTGTACAGATTGACGATGAAGTTGTAGGCAGGTCCCGGAGGCGGTGCGACAAGTACTATCACGGTGACGATCCAGTGCAGGAAAAGCTGTCACTCAATCATTAGCTCTACCTCGTCTAAAAGGGGGAAGTGGATTTAGAAAACATACCGAAGCCGCAGGTGCGTTGAAAGGCTTATTTGATGCCCAAAACGGGCTGTATGGCAAGATACCTTCCTTCGCCAACTCTTGGTTGACCCTTGAATGGGCGAAACTCACAGCCAGCACGTTACCAATGTTGGAGAGGGCAACAAAAGTCGGCAGGCTCCTCGCTGCCGCGCTCTCCCCAAAAACGTTCCGGAAGAAAAGGCCAGCAACGATGACTTCTGACTTGGCGAGATCTGCCTTGGGAATCGCGGCGAAGTATGCAACGTTGGCGAGCACATACAGAATTGTGACACCCACCACCGCGATCGGCGCTGCGATCGAAAGTGTCCGTTGGGGATTCTTCAACTCTCCCAAAACATAGTTGGCGTTTTCCCAGCCCTTGTAACTGTAGACAACCTGGAGCAGGGCCGTGGCAAATGCATAGGCGCCGCCGCCTCCATAGCCATCCCCCTTCTCGATGGCCCACATGTTATCGAAGTTATGAGGGTCGGGTACAAGTCGGTGGCCTGCCAAGGCTGCGAATCCCGAGAAGACGATGACAAGGAGAACCAGCACCTTGAAGACGCCTAATGCGTTGGTCAGTCTGAGCCCCCATTGTGGAAGCGTTGCGTGTAAAGTGACGACAAAGGTTATGCACAGAATCGCAATACTCCTCGCAGGCCAGCCGTCGGGCAAGGGGTGTCCTACTGCCAACAGCACGTATCGGCCGAACGCGAGCGAGTTGCCGGCGGAAAAGCCAAGAAGGATCATCTGAACAGCAAAGACGCTGGTGGACAAATACTTGGGGTCCCGGAACACACGCTCGAGATAGTTCTTTTCGCCCCCCGAGCGAGGGATGGCGAGTCCAAATTCCAAGTAGACGCTGAGGCCCGAGAGGGTGAGGAGGCCGGCTACAAACAGTCAGTACAGCACACACACACGCGACGTTCGGTTCAAGTGGCGCGACTGACCCACTGCCCAAAGTAGCAAACTTATTCCAACTGATCCGGTTGATGCAAAAATACTAGAGGGTGTCGAAAAGACTGCCGAACCCGGTCAACAAATGGTGGCCTCCAAAGAACCTAATGGCACACACAGGGTACTAACTTCCAGTTCCAATCATTTTATTCAGTATCAAGAAAACAGCCCCCGTCACCCCAATCTTCCTTGAGTCTGGAAGAACATAACCCTCGAGACCAGCAAGAGTGCCGTAGCCCGGGCCCAGACGCGTCCCATTGTCATCAAATACCTCACTCGCGGCTTCGCTGTCGACGCGGCCGAGAAGTGGTTCGATGGCTTTCCGATCCGGGTCGTCCATTGCGGACTGACAGAATCCGGGTAGGTAAACGACGCGTCCGACACCTTGTTCCTGTGATGCAAGCTACCAAATGCTCTGCAATCTCACAAATGCCGGGGCGATGCGAGTGCGAAGGCGAAGGCGCGCTAGTAATACAAGCTACTGCTGCTTCTTCTTCGGGTTGTTTCAGTTGAAAGGCGAGTAGGACGGAAGAGCCAGAGTAGAATTAGGGATGCGATGCCACGGGGAGGTGTTTATCAATGTTTGTTGATCACGAAGCATCCAATTTTGAGAGGGGGGGGGGGAAGCACGAGGTACGCCCTCGAAGGCAAGTGCTCGCCTGCCGATTGCGTGCTTCTGATACGCTATGGCGGGCAACCCGATTGGGGGCCCACCACAGGGTTCTTGACCACCGAAGCATTTCCACCTTGAGCTCCGACCCGGAGGCGGCACGGGCGCCGCACTATCGTCCGTATTGACCACGGCCACGGCACTCATTGTCTCACTCCGTGCTGTACCAGACCGCCATCTCGGGAGGACGGCATCCTGTCATTCGCCACGCGAAATCGTGTGCCTCCGAAATGAGGCACCCTTTCTTGTCAGTCTTGCATACCCGGATCGCCTTTTAATTCCCAGATCCAGAGAACAAAACACCGACCTTGGCTGCGAGCGAAACCGCATCGGGTGCATGCAGATAGTGGATATTGTCGATCGGTGGATGGAGTTGCATCTGATGTCGAGCGAGAAACCAGGCGGGTTGAAATAGGGGTTTCCAGCAAAATAATCCCGCGGTCGGCCTTCTTTATCCAAACAGTACGAGGCGATAAGGGTTGGGGTTCCGTATGCCCTTGCCAGCTGCATCGCGGGGCAAACGGGCGCAGGCGCAGGGAAGTTTCCAGTTCATCGCCAACATCGTAGCGGGGTCAAAATACTCAACAGGCAGTCATCGCATTTAGACCAACGTCTAATAAGCGCCCCTGCGCAGAGGAATTGGAGAAACTAGCTCGTGGAAATTGCCTTGTTACTGGTGCGTCACAGTGTGAAACTCCCGCGCGGTACCGACCTTCCGCGGCTGCGGAGCCCAACCTCAAATTCTGAAATTCTGACTCACTCCACGCAAGTGTCAAGATCCAACTGCTCCCGCCACAGTCCACCATCTCGATCGACTCAACAACAACCATGGCCACCACAACCACAGACGAGAAGCTCGCGTCCGCCGCCGACGCGAAGCTCGATCTCAAGGGTGACAACAAAGCCGTCTTGACCAAGGAGGAGCAGCTCGCCCTCATCCGCGTCAATCTCGCCGAGTTTTTGAATCCCGAGATCATCGAAAATGTCATCAATGAAGGACGCCATCCGAGGATCTACTGGGGTATGAGATCAACGCGCACCATTTGGCCAGGGCACATTGCTAACCACCAATGCGTCTCAGGAACGGCCACAACTGGTCAGTAGTCATGTCCAGTCATGTCTTGCTCATAAACATAGGAGCTAACCAGTGACCGAAAAGGCCGGCCTCACTGCGGCTACTTCGTACCCGCGCTGAAGATTGCGCAACTGCTAGCTGCTGGGTGCAATGTCGTCATTCTTCTTGCCGATATGTACGCGAAAGCCCTGCTCACTCCTTTTCCATCGTGTTGTGCTGAACCCTGTTTAGCCACGGTTTCCTCGACAACCTGAAGGCGCCCATTGAGCTCGTCAACTACAGGGCACAGTACTACAAGTTTTGCGTCACCGCAATCTTGGAAGCTGTGGGTGTTCCCACAGAGAAGCTCGAGTTTGTCCTTGGCAGCTCCTACCAAAAGACTCCTGAGTAGTATGCTGTCCCTGCCCCGCCGTCGCAATGTTTGCCATCTTTTAGAACCGCCCCGGCTAAACTGTGTGATTGAATAGCATTATGGACCTCTACAAGCTTTGCTCCGTCGTGTCAGAACATGACGCGAAGAAAGCAGGCGCCGAAGTTGTAAAGCAGTCTGACAATGCGCCTCTCTCTGGCCTCCTCTACCCAATCCTCCAGGTTCTCGATGAAGAGTACCTAAAGGTTGATGCCCAGTTCGGTGGTGTGGATCAGCGGAAGCTATTCGCTGCCGCAAAGGAGTGGCTACCCAAGCTGGGATACAAAGAGGTACGTTCAGCCCGTTTACCAAATTATAGACAGTCAACTAACATTTGCCAGCGAGCACACCTTATGAACCCCATGGTCCCTGGACTTCACGGGGCTAAGATGTCATCTAGCGACCCTGGTAGGTCTCCAGCGCCGATTTGATTTCTATACCCTTGCTAACAACTATTCAGATAGCAAGATTGATTTGCTCGACGCTCCCGAAGTCGTTACAAAGAAGATCAAGAAGGCCGAATCTGCACCAAAGGTCGCTGAGGGCAACGGTCTTCTCGCCTTCACTGAGTTTGTCTTGCTTCCTGCGTCGTCTCTGTATGGGAATGGAGAGTTCATTGTCGAGCGCGAGCGCGATGGTTTGGAGCCCTTGGTTTACAAGGACGCCGCTCAGATGCAGGCTGACTACCAAAATGACATCGTATGATTTTGCTGTCTTCTTGTAATGGAGCATAGGCGCTAACATTCTTTTAGCTCACCCCTCAACTTCTCAAGCCCGCAGTTTCCAAGGCGCTTAACACGCTGCTGGCTCCTATCCAAGCTTCCTACCAATCAAACAGGGAGTGGCAAGAGATTGCGCTCAAGGCCTACCCGGAGGAAGACAAGAAGAAGAAGGTAAAGAAGGTCAAGGACAAGGGTTCTCGCTACCCTGGTGGAGCAAAGGACGGCGCACCTGTGACCAAGGACGGAGACGCACCTGGTGCTGCGGCTGGTGCTGCATGATGCGACAATGTTGGACGGCATGTGTTGTCTCATGGCCGCTGGCTGAATCATTTGACACTCGTCAAATTATGCAGGGAGTTAGGAGTTTGGCTTTGATGCTGCAACTTCCTTATGATGGCTAGCGCTGCGCATAGAGATCAGACTAGATGCAAGATCATAAGTATCCATTGAGCATAGAGAAAAGCAATGTATCGTTCCAGGGCAGACATGGCTACGTTGGGACTGACGTTGCATACGTGGCTCTTTTGATGTGTCATTTGACTTACGAACCCTCAACTGATGAGTTTTGACCAGCCTCGTGTCCTGATGTATTTTTGGAAAAGGGCTGATTGGTGTTCTACTGTTTACTTGTTGAGTAGCCGTAAGAATGACAACCATATTCTAAACAAGCTCGGGAATGGCTTGAGTCACGGATCCGCTGCTTGAGTATCACCACACACCCCTGTGCTGTTTCTCATATCATTGATTGCCAATCACTTAATTCACTCGCTGGTAATGTGCTTATTCACGGCAATATATTTAATGGGCTCCTGGTCGCGAAGCAGCGGATCTTTCTCCGCCCTCACAAGTGCCTACACAACACAAGTACCTATCGCAACATGAACCTGAGCTCCCCACCTTTGCCAGCCCAAGGATCTCGATCAATTAGCAACGCAGTCTCAGCACAGACTGTCAACCTAGATCATACTCGTAGGAGAGTAAGATGCCATGGTTGATTGGTATGACCGTCCCCTACCCCAATTGGCCGGAGTACATTGATATTCTGCGTACTGGTGGTGTGAACCTCCTGCGAACAAGCGTTTGGCATCACTTCCAATACGACGAGAATACGAATATAGGCATCTATTACTACCGGAATGTGCCACCAACACACCTGGTAAACTACTCGGTAAGGAGAGCTGGTTTCCCTATTGGTTCACACGTAAGGTTCACCTAGTCCTCCAGCACTCATTAGTGGTTGAGAGGGCCCCGATGGCTAACAAATTGATGCATGGCTGGGTCAGCCAAGAAGCGGCTAGCGCCAGAACAACTCAACGTGGACGCCTCTCCGCACAATAGATTGATTATCGAGTTGCTGCGATGTCATGGTGCGTAATGGGAGCATTGGCATCCAGTAGGAAACCAACTTGAGGCCCCCGGCTGCGGGTGTCAGGCATGTTCAGAGGCCTCTGCACCTGGACAGCCGCCGCGACACAGATACCAACCGTTTTAACGCAAGATGAAGAATACTTTTTAAATGACGCGGACAGAATGTGCACATGCGACTAGGCTCAATTACATCGTGCATGGGAAGCAGTGTGGGTTGTAAAGCAATCAGCATGCGTCAATGACTGTATGTAGATCATAAAATGAAACTGTCGCCAGACGGGAAAGTAACAAACCGGCGACAGAGATTAACGACAGATCCTTTGTTCTGTGAGCACACATAGACACCAAAGTATCCATTGCCACGTATGCATCGGCTGATGGGGAGCAACTGATGCGAAGCTGGGTAGCTCATGCTATCTGAAGAAAGGAAAAGAGAAAAGAGAAGGAAGAGAAAAATTATTTCAAGGTAGAAAAGGGAATTGGGAAGTGGGGTCCCTATCACGTGTTCCTCGCCTTGCACGGGGCATTTTGGCAGCAGCACGACAACATTCGAATTATCTTTACGCTGATTGGCCGCATTGCAGCCGAAGCGCCGAAAGGCTCCCCCAGATGCCGGCCTGTTTCCGATTGTCGAAGCATCATTATCGTCGACTCCCAAAACCTCGCAAACCCACGTTGCCGTCGCAGATCCCGGTTGGAACCAGCACCGTCCCGCGACCCCAATCATGATTGCCCAGCGCCTAGGAACGACGGCGCTCCGCCGAGGTACGCAATTGACTCTATTGGTCGCAGAGAAAAGATCGCCGACTCGCTGGTTGTCGAGGGGGCGAGGAGCTGGGCATGTGTATGTTCGTCAAGAGCTCCAGCTAATGCGCGATCTGCAGTCGCCGGCAACCCCAGCGCCTTCTTCACCAACAATTTCGCCAAGCTCGCTCTGATTTCGCCGCTCTCCAACAATACGCAGACGAGGTAGGTCGCCCTCCCCCTCCCTTTCCGTGCTTCCGAGCTCTCCCGCGACCTCCCTGGCGCCGGCCGAGCAAAAGCAACCGGCTCAACATGAACTAACAAAGGCAAACACCCAAACAGACCCGTCACGACCCAAAAGCTCACCCCCGCCGACGGCGACTCGATCCTGGCCAAGCAGCGCCTCTCGCGGCCCGTGAGCCCCCATCTCGACATCTACGACAAGTCGCAGACGTACTTTGGCGGGTCCATCTGGAACCGCATCACGGGCTCCATCTTCAGCGGCGGCCTGTACGTCTTTGGCAGCGCGTACCTGATTGCGCCGCTCGTCGGCTGGCACCTCGAGAGCGCGTCCATCGCGGCCGCCGTCGGCGCCCTGCCCTTCGCCCTCAAGGGCGGCCTCAAGTTCCTCCTCGCCTGGCCCTTCGCCTTCCACTGCCTCAATGGCACGCGCCACCTCGTCTATGACCTGGGTGTCGGCTTCCAGCGGAGGACCATCGTCCAGGGTGGGTGGTATGTTTGGGGCGCCTCGATCGTGGGTGGCGTGTACCTTGCTTTCTTCCTTTAATTCGGTGGCAAGTGAGTTGCGGAGGCGGCGGGTGTTGCTGATGTGTATGGGGCGGAGGCGGGTACCTGGATAGGGACGATTAAATTACGGCGAGGGAGCAAGGTGCTGGGGGGCGGTGGGCCGGGAATTGTCACGATAGCCGGTTGTCTGGGGCACCAGGCAGGGCAAGACAACTTGTATGGCTTATTCCAGTCGCAAGAGAACATGTTACTCTGTCACGATGAGGGGTCATAGAACCAAATCAACGGGGCGCAACTGAAATACATCAACCAAATTTATGATGCGCGAGACTAATAGATATATGCCCGGTATTTTACCAGGCCGACTGAAAGGCCCACGGGTAACCAAACTCCCACCGCCGAAACAATCACAATCTCCGCCTAGGCACGCCGTCCCTTTTTGACCCCCGGAGTCCCCGAACGCCGCGCTGATAAGATGGTGGAAGGCTCTTGGCCCGGCCTCTCACTGTTTCTATGATTCACCACCGCCTTGGTCCGAGCCTTTTTGTTCCCTGCCGATTTCGACACACTCGCCCTCTTCCGCTTACTTCCTGGCTTCTGGCTGTCTGCCGTTTCTTCCATGCCTGCTGGCTCCGTTATGCCTGCTGACTCTTGTGTGCCTGTTAGCTTTTGCATGACTGTTGGTTTCTGCAGAGCTGCTAGCTCTTGAATGCTTGCTGGTTCCTGGGTGTTTGACAGCATTGGAAAGCCCCACATCTCTCGGCATTCCATAAGCGATCCAGAACTCTACTCTAGATGCCTAACCTCAAGAATGGCCCTGTTCAGAGCGTGGTTTTCCAGCTGCGCAACTCGCTGACCAATTATCGGTCCGAGGAAGTCGGTGACTTGCTCGGCTTCCCTCGACAAATCCATGCCGTTGACGCCGTTCGAGACGGCAGCACCTTCCGCCAGTGTCTCTACAGCCTTCATGACCCCGCCGACCAGCGCCTCATATTGAAGCGTTCCGACTTCGCCCTTGTCGTGAAGTGGTTGGAGGATTTCATTGTTGAAGCTCTTCATGACCGGGAGCACCAGTACCCGCACAGCTTCGGGGCCGCCTGTGGCCGAGAGACCGCAAATGGCGCCGAAGAGCACCGCGGGCGAGCGCGACGGGTCAAGGAAGTTCTTCAAGCAGGTACGCGTCAATCTGGGGCGCAGCCGGGCATTGTCCTTGGCATACTTCTTCGCGATCATACCCAGCAAGCTAGCCGCCAGCTCCCGCAACTTGTACTGGTCTTGGATAGGGTCTGTACCGCCTTCTGACCCGCCGAGCTTTCGAGACATCAGGCAGGTGAGAACGGGCGCAGATAGAGAACTCGCGTAGGGATTGAGATAGAGGTTAGGGTTCTGAATAAGGGCCTCGGCCAGCTCCATCATCTGGCGAAGGACGAAGAGATCGTCAAGCCGGTGTGTAACTTGATTCGTAATAAAGTTGACAAAGTATGGTAGGAGCTGGTGGAGGCCTGGGTCTGCGCGAACCGAGTCGAGCGCAGCGGCGCGCAGGCGCATCTTCTCATCGTCGGGGTCGTCATCAAGGATGGCAGCCTGGATCTTGTCAAAGTAGAGGATGAGCTCTTTGCTGATGACGTGCTTGACCAAAGGTCTGAAGGTGACATTGTCGTTGCCCGCAAGCGCAGCCAGGGCGGGGTTTGCGCCGGGGCCCTTGGGCAGGAGTTCTTTGGATGAGGTCTCGGCGGTCGTGGGGTTCTGGGGGATTGAAGGCTGCACGCCCTCAACAGCAAGCCAATGGGCTGGGACAGACAAATCATGGTTAGCGCGTAGAATTGCGCGTTTAAAAAAAGTAGTACTCACCAGTGAAGCTTGTGTCGCGTGGCACCTTGGGCAGCGGCGCGTTGATCAGCTTCTCGAAGTCGACCTCTTCGTCGTCGAGATAGAAGAGCGGCTGGCCAGGTCCAAGGCTGGCTTCGCCGTAGCGCAGCGGACGCGTCGACTCGTATCCGTACAGCGGCTCAATGTCGAGCACCCGGAGGGCTTGGGAGACGTCCTGGACGGTTAGGGTAGTGCGGTTCGCGGCGCGCATGAAGCGCAAAGCCTCGATGATGACTTGGCCGATGCGGTATTCGACATCCTGCGTGAGGATTCGCAGTGGCTCCTCGGCCAGGGAAATGCCTACCGACTCGGCGACATCTTTGACGTTGTCTTGGTTCCACAACAGCTTCGGGCCCTCTTGGGTCGCCATCTTTTTGCGGTGATGCTGTTCCGAGTTGGGGAGGGGGGGATGATGGGAATAGCCAAGCTCGCGGCAGCTCGAAGCTCTAGCGAGTGCCGGCGAGCGCTGGTCGGCCAGGAAAGACAAAAGCCGAGGAACAGCTGACAGAATGGTCATGTGATCTTTGCCAGTCACCGTTGCCGTGACACGGACCAGGTGGCGGATTGTGAAGACAGGGCTGAGGCGGGTGGGGCGCGGCTCACTCATGTTGTGGAGGCACCTACCAGCGATAGAAATCGGATGAAAAGTTGGACCCCATCAAGTGTCCAATGGGCCGCTTCCACTCCACGTCCATCATTGATACGAAATGCTGGCGTGCATCGCATTTCGAAATCCCTCCGCGCAACCCGCCGTTTTTTGTCAAATTTTCTTTTTTTCCAAGGCGTACTCAATGACACCAAAAGTATCCCAACTACGAGTAGCGACGCTTAACTTAGCTTACAGTCTTCCGAGCCGCGGGCCGCAACACGACAATTTCATGCAATGGCTGCTTCGTCGTCCTTCCGTTTCGCTCCGGCTTGATCGGGGGGTGACGCGACTGGAAGGAAATAGAAGCGGTGCCGAGGACTGGTGCCGAGGACTGGTGCCTCGTCTCTCCCCGTCATTTTGGCCGCTTCTCAGCGGCCAGGTCGTCCCAACGCTCTGGCTCAGTATGCACACAGCCCCCGGCCGGCAGCGAGTGCCAGGGTGGCAGGCAGCCAGCAAGTGCCCCAAGCTGCCCTCCACGCACGCCACAACACGGCATGCAGGTCGATGGCGGACACGTACCCTGACTGCTACGGTGAGATGAGCATGGTCGGCCCGTGTTACACGGTCTGTGACGTGTGTTGGCTGGTCTATCAATTGTACAGCCCCTACAACTCGTTTGTCCAGTACAACTATAGGGAGTCGCCCTAGGCGCGGCTCTCCGTGCCTTTTCCGCCCCCCCTCGAGCAATTGAGAATATTCCAGCCCTATATATGCGTTGCGTTGGGACATGGAAGTTAGGCCGTGCTGCGTAGTTGGGCCCTGTCAAGTCCTAATCTTGGTATCTGGCCACCCCTCCGGCCACCTCTCTGGCTCCCTCTCTGGCCACTCGTGCCCTCGGTGTTTACACGCGCTGAGCAGCCTCGAAACTAACAGGATGCGACGGCGCGGAAAGTCGGTGACAAGACCGCGCTTCGCGGAAGTAAGCAGATGGTTTGTGTGAATACCGCTCAGGATTCGCACCAACTGCAATCGACACCTGTCCGGCTGGCACTGGCTCCCAGCTCAAGCATTCTCGGTGAGCGCTGGGATCGTCAGTGACCCGATTCGAGGTAAGTTCACGAAGGCCATAGTAAACCAATCATGATGTCGACCTGCTGCTCCCTTGAGGCTCTGTGCGTTATCATGGGGTGTATGTACGGGGTATACCGGCGGGTGCTAATCTCCCCTATCCGCGACCGGATGGAATCCTTAGGAATGCCGCCGCCCATAATCCGGCACCGAGTACAATGAACAAGTATACGGCTCGGGAGAGAAAGTATCATGTCATGTGTTTTCTATAAATTTGCAGACTCGCCGTGGGAATGTGCAAGCGAAACAAGTCAATTTCCATCGCCCTTTTTTGGACTTCCCACCTTGCCCCCTTTCGGCAAAATTCAAGTTTTGTTAGAACAGCACTTTCATCGGCGCACAGACGCGTTACATTTCACTTCTTGACCCGGCAGGACTTATAAGCCATCTTGAAAGGACACTTCCGAAGAAGCATCATGGCCCCAACCTCCAACTTGATTGCAAACCCAGGCCCCCAGCAGGACTCTCGCCAAGCTTCGGTTGGCCTTGAACGGCGAAGCCATGTCTCCGTCTCAGAGTTGTACTCGTACCATGGAGATGGTCTAAAACCCCCCCCAATGCCGGCCCATGAGCTGTGTGGCGTGCGGGGGGGCATAGCCGATTTGTCTCTCAACGACAACTTGAACAATCCCGGGGCCATGGGCCGGCAACACTCGCTCAAGGTGAGTCCCGCCTGAGTCATGAATTTCAACCGTGTTTTCCAGTTTTGGGCTGCTGACATGCACGTACACGCCTCAAGTTGGATGAATGTTTCACACGCCCGACGTTCGGGTTTCCATCACAACTTGAAAATGCATCCGGCGGGAGTCAAGGCTCTGCATATGATTGGTCGAAATGGCGCGCCGCGGGCGAGGCGGGTGATGGTCAAGATCGCAGCATCGATGCTCTGCTGGAAAACAGCCCCTCTACATCAACTGGGGACGCCGGAAACAGCCAAGGTGACGCCCAATTTTCAGGAGATGGGCTGGCCTGCCCATTCCAAAAACGCAACAGGCAAAAATTCAATCGACTCTGCTACCCGCAGTGTAACCGGACCCATACGAAAATCTCCACTCTCAAGTCTGCTGCCCTCCCCCTAAACCCCGGCACTGTATCGTAATCGAGCCTTTAATTCTAACCCCTTCTTGGTATCAGGACCCATATCAGGAAGCATCACCAATTTCAACCAGCCAAACAAGGCGAAGTCCGCCCGTATGTGTTCTATTACCCCCTATCTTCTGGGATCATGCTAACGAGTCGCAGGGAGAACCCCGAAGACGGTATTTACCCGTCAATTGAGGGCCAGTTGACATCAAGAAAGGACCTAGATAAAGTTGACAGCTGGGAGTCGCTTTGGATGGCCTTGTTCCCAGACGATGACAGCACCCAGATCCCCGACCAGTGTAGGCAAATCAATTTCCGTTCAAGTATCTATAGAGGCACTGCTTTGGCCTCTATCGAATCAGAACCCGCTGACAGCTCGCTCCAATGCAGACTACGATCCTTCAGCCCCTGCTGAGTATGACGAGGTTGAAAAGCTTCATGACCAAATCTCGACTGAAACGCTGGCTCGTTTCGAGACCAAGATGGCCGACATGGAATGGGGAACTCCGGAGCATAACTTGGGGAAAACGCTAGATTTCCTCAGGGAGGCCCAGTCCGAAAGCAAGAACAAGCACTTGCCAGCCTTCAAGCAACGGCTGCTCGCAGGGCTGCCCCGGAACAAGTCAGCCGGTGACCCTAACGCTGCAAACCCCGGAGAGGGAAAAGTCAGGGTTACTGGCAACTCTAGCGCCAGCAAGCAACGGGTCCCCTCGGCCATCAACAACCGCAAACGGCGGGCCTCTCGCGCTCCAGCCCAGTCACGGCCGAGAAAGTTTCATCACTTGGCACCCAAAGTCGGGTCCATAGGGGAGGTGCAATCCACCCCCTTGGCCTTTCCCATACCACATCAGGACCAAACCCGACCAGGTGGCCAGGCTGAGGCTCAGACGCCTTTCCACACTCAGCATCCCGACATTGCGTGGCCTGCGTCTCAGCCCCACGTTGCATATGCCACAGCAACGCCGCCAGTTTGGCAGGCCAACCCTGCACCTTCTCCGGGAGAGACGGGAGTGCTCTTTGCAGTCTATGGAGGGAATAACTAGGGCAGCCTGAGGCTTCTAGGCGGCGCAGATGTTTTTGGGAGTCACAGGGGTGAGTGAGTGGGATGGAAATCAGAACCAGAAACAACCATATGTTACATATTCTTTTTCCTCAACTGCCTAAGCTTGGATTTTCAGGGGTTACATGAAGTTATTTACTGCCGATTGGAATGGTCATGCTCCTATTCTTCAACTGTTTGCTACTTGATGGCCGTCAAGTTCTGCGCTATACAATGAGCTCTGTCAACTCCCCGTAACTTTCCCCGTTTCCCATCAACAGCCATTCACTACTTTCTCCCTGCGCCAGCAACACTAGTGCGCACTAGGATTATGGTGTACCTAAGTGCCTAACGTTGGCCCTGTAGCCCCTGTTAGAAAGTCGCCCTGATACTAGATGCATTGCGGTGGATCGGGTACTAGCCAGAATGTGGGATTCCATCAGGCCGAGCTCCCCTCTATACCTACATCTTCCATGACGACCGGTTGGCGATGCTGGGTTTCCCCTTCCCGGCCGCTCAGAGTCCGCCAGTCCTGCACAGGCTGCATCGACCTGCCACCCCAGGGGAAGATGGAGGTATACGAGCGAATGCCAGCGTAATGCACCCTCTCATACTCTCTAGTGTCTCAAAGTCAGCCAGCTCACTGTGCTGGACCCTATGAATCTCTCACAATGAATCCTTGATGGCTCTGACCCTGAAAGTGACGAGCTCGACGTCTTTCAGATCTGGTTTCGGCTCCACATTCTTGTCGACATCGAGAAGTACCCACACCTTCCCCTGGCCGCCAATGTTCACAGGCGTGTAGACGTAGTCGCTCTCCCAGCTGAAGCTGCGACAAAAATTTCGTCTCAAGAAGTCGTTTGCAAGAGTCAGGGACCGACCTAGCGGCGGGCCTGGAACATCCTCCACCCGCACCCTGAAGCAAAAACGAGTGGTAGTCGATTTGAGTTGCCCCGTCTGTTTTGTGCTGGTTGTTTGGGTTCTCGGTTCCATTTGGGGATTGCGGTGTTGATTGAGGCGCCGGTGGTGAGGCCAGGCGAGACGTGATGCTGGGAAGGAGGCGGGGAATAGACCGACGCTGTATTCCAAGCCGTCACTTGGCCAGTCACATGAGTGTTTGGCCCCGCATTTATCCTCTTTTCATTCCAGAACCACCCCTTATTGCAACAATCAACAACATAGGATCTGCATGTCCGTTTTGGCGGCCAAGGTGAGGCGCCTATATTATAGGGCAACATTTTCCCGTTACTCCTAGCCTTCGCACGACTAACCGGCTTTGGGACTGCGATAGCACTCGGCGGCACCTTTAGCACCTACAGCACGAACCACCTATCCCTCGAGTACATACGAGGAAGATGTGTGACGATCAGTTCTATCATTACGAGGAATGTGGATGCGACCGGGCCTACGACATCACTTGGTGTGAAACTGCCCGCGCCGCACGGCAGTGCTGTCCCGCACAACAACGCGGACGTGCACAGCAGGCCGGAGAGACAAAGTTTGGCAAGTGTGATGTCTGTGCCGGGGCATCGCCGGCATCGACCGTCTAAGGAAATGCCATGCTAGTTGTTGCCGGCCCAGGTACCACCATGGGCATAGGTGAAAATGTGAAATATCTCAAGCTTCCTAAGCTTCCCGAGGGAAGCAACCGCCGCTCAACAACAAAACTACCAATATTCCTACATAGGTATCGAAAGACCACTGAGAATAGGAGAGGATCCTAGGCCCCATTGCCAACCGCTTCGTCGCGGTATCCCTTTCAGAGATGCACTCCGACCTTCATAGTCAGAGTTGTGACATTCTCTATGCACAACTATATGTTGCTCAGGGCTTTAGTCAACGCGGCCGGGTAAGTAAGGTCCTCAACTCGGAGATGGCTGAGATTGGGGATGGCTGCAAGGATGTCGACGGTGGCGAATGCGCTTTTGACCGGGGATGGCCTGACCTCGATATCTTGTTTGCCATCCTTGAACCGGCAAGTGCACCGTATGACAGCCTCCCTGAGCAGGGTCAGCACTATGGATCATTCATGGGGACACCAGTAGGAGAGACAACTTACTTGCTGTCAAAGGTAGTAACCGATATCAAGTTGCGAGCAGTCCCACCAGCCACATTTGGCCGTGAGCCAACCCGAGCTAATACATTGTATTCATTTCTTCATTGAGATTATTATTTCGCATACAAAGTGCTAGCCAACGCTTTCATAATCATGTCAAAAGTTCGATAGCCGTCAAAAAGCCAGCGGCGTCCCCTTGACCCTATAACGACCTAGGTCCTAGCGTCCTCACTTCTCCAGCGACGACCTCACAGGCGCCTCCTCGACCTGTTGAACAGCCTTCTTCGTCTCGAGATCACTGCTTGGCAACGGTGTTCCCGCGCCCGCGTCCGCTTCCAGGTCGTCCACCCGCTTGCCTTCCTGCAGAACATTCATGCCGGCCGGCTTCGTCTTCTCGAACTCGCGCCCGCGCTTCTCGGGGCCAAATGCTGTCGTGACAGCGATCCCCAGAGCAATGATGGCCGTTGCGATTCCCATGGTCGGCCCGTACGCCTCCACCGACTTGCCCGTGTTACTCGTGACGTGATGGCTCTCGGAAATGGCATTGACAATCTGCGCCGAGGGCGACGAGATCATGTTGCCCAGTTGGTACGTGATGCCTGGGAACGACGAGCGGAATGCTGGTGGCGACAGCTCGTTGAGGTGGATGGGGATGACACCCCAGGCGCCTTGGACGAAGAACTGCATGAAGAAGCCCGACGCCGACAGAGACCGCTCGCCCTGCGGAAGGATCCAGGCCGGAATGAGACAGCCACTCACGATAGCGGCAACCACAATGGTTCTCCGACGGCCAAACCACTGCGAGATGTAGCCAATGATAGTGCCGCCGACACATGCACCGACCTTCATGATGATGCTGGCGCGGCTGGCGCCAGAGTTGTTGAGCTCCTTCTGGGTGAGCATGAAAGTCGTGTAGCTGTCCTGCGACGTGTGACTGTAGTCTAGAGGGCTGTTAACAACCGAGCAGCTGGGATTTAAGTGTATGCAAGACTCACAGTTGAACCAAGTCATGAGAATGATGCAGTAGATGCACATCTTCCACTCTTGACGGAGCATGATCCTGGTCTCCTTCCAAAACGCAGACGGATGAGCCTGGTTCCTGCCCTCCTTCCTGGCCTCCAAAAACTGCTTTGACTCGGGAAAGAAGCAGCGGATAACGCCAACTCCGATGGACACGCCCGCCCCGATCCAAAAGACAGTCTTCCAACTGTCCTTCTCTCCCCCTACGCCGAGGTTGGCACAGGCCGCGCACACGTAGCCGAACGAATACCCTTGTTGAAGGATACCCGACATCAAACCACGGGCGTCAACGGGGCTGTTTTCCAGCGCCATTGCAATGGCGTTGCCATAACTGTGACATCAAAGCGTCAGCAAGCTTCCTTTGAATTTTTTTTCTTTTTTTTTCTTTTTCATATTTGTGTCTCAAGACAAACTTACACGCCGCCCATGAACAAACCAAACAAGGCACGAACAGCCAAGAATTGTGAAAACGTCGCGCTGTAAATGGTGGCAATCTGCAACACGCCGAGAATGAGCATGTTGAGCACCATTGGCCACTTGCGTCCCCATTTGTCGCCGGCGAGACCAAAGGCGGCGGCGCCGATAGACCTCAGCAACAGCGTCAGCGTGATGGCAGTCGAGATGTCCGTCTTGCTGGTATTATAATACTCAGCCAGCTTGACCTGCTGGATGGAGAGGGCGTGGAAGTCAAAGGCGTCGGCACTCCAGGCGGCGAAACCAACGATGAAAAAGAGCCAGTCACGGCCCGACAGCTGAGCGAGCAAGCTGAAAGGGTTACGCAGCGGAGCTGGGCGAGCCCACTCGGCTGTCGTCTCGCCGTAGGCATTGGACACGACGACGCGCTGCTTCCAGGTGAAGAGGTCGCTCCATGACTGGCGAGCCGTGGCCAAAATGCCTTTGGCGATGGGGTCGGCGGGTTCGTGCAAGTACTCCATGGCTCTGTCGTGTGGTATTTCCGTGCCCGAGTGCGGAGGGTGCGCAGAAAGCCGGGAAAGATCCGACGGGGAGGATGTGGGGAGAAATAGGCAATATACCTGCCGGATGGGGAGCACCTTGCCTATCGCTACCTTGGCCCAAGCTTGGGAGCGGAGCACCGAGCCTGCCAGTGGGAGCTTGACGGGGAGGGTAGGCAGGGACTCGGGAACGCGTGAGACATGCAGTGCTATGGACCCACCACTTCGGAGCCCTGGGATTCGGCTTCACCGTATCTTTCTACACGCGTCTTATGAGTGGCCGTGTAACGGCCGTCCGCAAGCAGTCATGATCTCGCTTGAGGGTTTGCGAAGAGCACCCCTCCGCAAAGACGGTTTGGCAGGTGATTGGCGGAGTCGGCGTGGTACGGCAGCCAGCCAAGCCATCATCGTAATCAACAGCGCCCAGACAACAACATCGGCAGGACCGCGTGAGGGGAACAGGCTCCTGGGCTTGCCGCAACATGGCAGCAAAGCAAAAAGCTTGATGGCTGGCCATGCGGAGGATGCCTTGGCCGCTGCTTGGCCTCTGTCACAAATGAGATCGGCCGCCATCGTGTGCCATTGTGGCTTGCCAGGCGCGCCTTGGCAGATGCTTGATTAGCTGCCAAGCTCAAGCTAAGCAGAGGAAGAAGTGACCGCCCCATTTTTCGCCGCAGAGACGGCCAATTGACGTCCTGCCAGCTCGGCGTAATTGCCAGAGCGTCCAAGGAATTCACAAGAAACCAAAAAAAAAAAAAAAAAAATGGTAGGCATGGTGTGTGCTTTTAGATTGGGAATCACCACTAGGTGGCTAGTAGGAGCTGTTTTTGGTGTTTCTGGTGTTGAGGCTCGTCAGCCCAAGCGCGATCTTAGTCTGTTTCCCCAGGATCTTTGCGTAAGGTATAGAGTTCTGCACGGCATCCATTCCAGGGCGCGGGGAAGGAAGTACCGGCAAGCGTTGAAACTCAAACCCACTCATAAGCGCAAAACAACCGCTGGGGTATATTCCATGGCCCGATTCCTCACGATTCCTCACTCCATATTCCTCACCTCACTGCTCCAATTCTCCGTCTGACGCAAGCCACGATGCGACCCCCAACCCATGTGATTTACGACTTCGACGGCAGGAAAAGCGTACACGGCGATGCCACCTTCCTGTTCAGGGTGTTGCAGCAGTTCGCCCTCCCACCGCCCGCTCCCCGCACCAATCACCTCGGAGCGTCTAATGACAGTGGAACCATGATATTGTCTAAGCTTGCATGCCCATTTGTGGATTTGTGGGATTATGCTCCATGGGATACGAGTAGCTCGGTATGGAATTGGGGTTGGGTCCAGGGGAAGTTGCCTTAGTTTCAGAGCTTCGACTGACAGCCGAACCGAGCCGTGGAAGCAACGTACCGGGCCTTGTTCCCGTCCCCTGTCGTCCTCCTTAGCTTCCATATACCTCGAGGGGATCCAAGGACCAGCGGAACAGCCAACTCTTCATTGCTTACCTTACCTACGTATCTCATGACTAACAAGGGTTCTGCCAGCCTCAGTCCGCAACCACGATTTGAACGTTTCCCACCCGACCGGTGAACGTCAGCGCATCTAGATATTTTCTCAGAATGAGCAGAAACACCCCAATAACGGCCATGGTGCCAAATGGTCGGCGGCGCGAGGCTTGTCGCGATTGAAAAATAAAAATGGGCGGATAACGTCGAACATTGTGTTGTCCTTTTTCGATGGTAAAGTCCTCGGCACTTACCCCCGGCATTCTCAAGCTGTGCTGCCCTCGCTACGAAGTACTACTTGGTAACTTATCGACGCTTATCTACAAGTTGACTCGCGTATGCTGATTTAGGAAGGATGTCGTAGCAAAAAGTGACTTGGAGCAGTAGGCTTTTCTCGGTTCATGGTACTATTCGAAATCACCAGTACGTTCTTGGATAGGCCCATTGTTGTGGTATCACACCCTCTTAGAAGTGAGGGCAGAAGACGTAGCAAAGTCGGGTTTGGGGGGGGGTGGGGGGGTGTTACAACGTCTTCAAGTTTAGGTTGCCGGCCCTTTGTTGTATGGCAAAGGAACTCGACAGCACACGATGCGATCTACGAGACGCACCCAAGGTAGGTGGGTACTATGGTACCTGAGTAATTAGTAGGGTGAGTTTTGGTTAGTATTGGACTGTTGCCAAACTCTCCAATTACCTGTGGGCGCGTGGTTTTATAGTGCTGCAGCCTGTGCGCTTTGTATCAACAATTTTGAACGATGCAACTACATTGCTCTTCTAGACTCTTGGGGGCAAAAACAACGGAGAGAAAAGAAGGGTTGGGATGGGCGCAACATTTCCAAGTCCGTTCAATTGGCAAACATATACTACCATGCCATGGGTGAGTTTCCAGAATCACGGACCTGGAGGTCTGCCATGTCGGGACTTAGGCGATCACGGAAGCAACTCCAAGTTTCATGTTTTATAAGTGTTTAGGAAGAGTGCCAAGCATAAAGAGATCACCCAGCAGTGCCAACAACCAAGACTAAAACCGACCATGCAATGATCCTAGAAGGCATATCAACTAGAAGAGGACAAGGCGATCGCTGCGCCAATGACCCGAGTCATCCGCCCAAGCCATCACATTCTCGATCAAGGATTGATCTGCGAGCGCATCTCGCAGTGTCTTCTTAATTGGGCTTCGTTTGTGAACTCATGGCCTTGGACGCCGTCGCTCACGGATATCCGATTTCATGCAAAGAGCTTTAGACTTCCGCAACGGCCTCGGAAGCTGCCTAAGAAACCCTTTCGGCCACTTCCGTCAAATCATTCTAGTCCCAGCACCACACATCCTTCGCATATCGATACACACATGGCCGTCTTCATGCGGCAAAATGGCCGCTGCCCAAGCGAGGAAATCCGGTCCCAGGATCCCTGCCCCTTGCCCTCCAAAGTCCGGGGAATTTGTGCGTGCGGAACAGGATGTAACCACTGAGAGAGCCGCACACTCTGTAAACACGGTTGAGCCCCTGGTGGGAGATCCGGAAGAGCCTTTCCTTGCCATTCCACAGTCTTGTCCGTTCGTGGTAGAGCCCAGCCCGAGGGCGCGGAAGAAGCGGTGCTCGGTTCGCCGCCTCCATCTCTCTACCCGCGACTGATCTTAAGGAGGGAGATCTCCCATCGTCGCCTTGGCTCTTGGGGAGAGAAACGGCTCAACTCCTATGTCATACCACAAGTAGCGCACCCAAAGACGCCATTTCCCAGCAGCAAGTACTCGAGGCCTGGGGACCATGAAGCATAACCTTTCCACGAACGAGGAAGAGAGTTTGCGCAGCACCGGCGTCCGTACCTGCACCTAACGAGATCGAACCAACCGACGTGCTCAGCTATGTCGACTCATGCTCGCCCCCTACTCGTCTCGAACCCTCAGGACTCCTACCAGACCAACATCATTGTCTGCGCCGTCATAACGTGGATCATCGGGGCGGCATTTGTCGGGCTGCGGTTCTACACCCGCGGGCGGCTACTCCAAAATGTGCTCGGAGCCGAAGACTGGACCATCGTGGTTGCGCTCGTATTCTCGGGCGCGACATGTGCTGGGATGATTGAACGTTGGTTGTCCCCATTGATGTTTCGCTGAGCGCTGTGCGGCTGCTGATTTTGTTACTAGAGGCCGTATACGGCCTTGGGAGGCATACCCTCGACATCAGTCCCGAGATGATGATACCCATGGGAAAAGTGCGTGCTTGACCCCTATCCTGTCCAAAAAGAGCGCCATGCTGACTATCGCCACACAGGCCGGGTGGTACACCATCCTTTGGTACATGATGGCCCTCCTGTTCACCAAGATCTCCATCCTTCTCCTCTACATCCGCATCCTCAGCTACCAGCACGCGCGCTACGCCGTGTACGCCATTCTGGCCATCGTAGTCCTCACCAACGGCCTGTGGACCTTCATCACCGTCATCACCAGCTGCATGCCCCTCGAAGCCTTCTGGAACCCCAAGATCACCGGTGCCTACTGCCGCCCCGTGGTATACTGGTACGCCAACACGGGCCTGCACATCGGCACCGACGTGCTGCTGTACATCCTCCCGCTGCCCATCATCATCAACCTGCAAGTCAAGCGCCGGCAAAAGATCGTCCTGTACTCCATCTTCGCCCTCGGATTCTTGTAAGCCCCCGCCCCCCTTTCTTTTCTTTTCCCACGCCTTCACCTACTAACAACCTATCCCTCCAGCGTCTGCTCCATCTCGGTCGTCCGCCTGTGGGACCTGGTCGCCGAGTCGGCGCGCGTCGACTTCACCTACGACAACGTCAGCATCGCGTACCTAACATGCATCGAGGTCAACGCGGCCATCGCGTGCGCCTGCTGCATGACGCTCAAGCCCTTCTGCGCGCGCTTCTTCCCGCGGCTGTGGGGGTCGCGCTCCGACTCGCTGCACAACCACCAGAACCGCCACGACGCCGAGGCCGGCGCCGCGGGCGCTGCTGCCAGGGCGGTGGGCGCAGGGATCGTCGGCGGGATCGGGCGGCGGGGCCCGCCCACGATCGGGTCGTGGCCGTCGCGGATGGTGCAGAACCGGCCGGAGTCGGGCTGGAGCACCATCACGACGGCGATGCACGAGCGCAGCAATAGCCACGAGAAGCTGCTGCTGGGGGAGGAGGCGAGTGTGGTGAATGTGGCAAGCGTGAGGGAGGTCGAGTCGCCGACTGGCACCGACCTGTTTCCGAGGGAGGTGCCAGCTGCCCATGTTGGACGGGGAAATGCCCCCGAGATGGACGAGGAGCCGGCCAGGGTTCGCTCCGCTGAATTGTCGAAGGACATGGTGGCTGTATGGCCGAAGGAATGATATCCGCAGAGGTTTGGCGCTTTACATATTACTTACGGGGCTTTGTTCGGGAAATGGGTTGCATTTATTGGTTTGGGTTTTAGGGCTGGGTCTGTGCATGTTGGCCGTGGAAGAACGACGACGGCCTCTGGATTTGGGCAAGGAATGCGGCATCCAATTGGTGGCTTGAAGCAGTAAGGAGTAATGGCCGTGAATAATACAAGCAAGTTGAGGATGTTGTTACCAGAGCTCCAAAGATGAACCCGAGCTGTTGTGGTTTGGGTGTCGACAAACATCAAAAGGGACCACGACGCACCTTGGCGCCTCGTTTCTCCTGAACATTGCACCGACAGCCGGAAAAGTTCCATTAGAAATGAGCTGGTGAAGCCAAAATACATGTGGACAACTTCTCCAACTAATCTAGTTCTTTATACCCTGCAGAAGGCAACTGGCTGAAGACATGGGACATGGGGGGTTTGATGACCGCAAAACAGATACCTCCCCTTAGCTTTCAACCCCATCGCTTTTGCTCCCCCTTGTTGATAGCTAGAACCTCGAACCGACGCCGCTTTTTGCATTCTTACACGGCTTGCCTGGTTTTCTTTTGTTAGCCCACGGATCATAGGGGCAAACTGATGCTTTGGAGATGTAGTACCTTTGTGGACCCAAGCCCCTTTCCTCCCAAAACCCTTGGATCCCACAGATCCTTGACGCCGGGCTTCTAAGCCTTGACTTGGACTCGATAATCCCTGAAACGAATGTCTGCTGAATAACGCACAACGCTTAAGAAATAAGATCGGCAACGTTCATCGGCATCTCGTCAATTTGGGTCGAGTAATACACTACACATGGTTAGCGATATTTGATGCTTAAGGATCATGGCGACAACTTACGCTCGATATCGCGGAGAATGCGCACATCCTCGCTGGTAACAAAATTGATGGCAACACCCTTGCGACCGAATCTGCCAGACCGACCGATGCGGTGGATATAGTTCTCACGGTTGCTGGGAAGGTCATAGTTGATGACCAAGCTGACTTGCTGAACATCGATACCACGAGCCCAAACATCGGTCGAGATCAGGACTCTGCTGTTACCCTGTCTGAAGTCTTGCATGATGCTGTCGCGCTCCTTCTGCGGCATGTCACCATGCATGCTGCTGACAGTGAAGTTGGCCTCCCGCATCTTGTCTGTCAGCCAGTCGACCTTCCGCCTTGTGTTGCAGAAGATGACAGCTTGTGTGATGGTAAGCGTGTCGTAGAGATCGCACAGCGTGTCAAACTTCCAGTCCTCCTTCTCCACAGCAATGAAGTATTGCTTTAAGCCTTCCAGGGTCAGCTCATCACGCTTGACGAGAATGCGAACGGGGTCGGTCATGAACTTGGTCGTCATGTCGAGGACGTCGTAGGGAAGAGTGGCGGACACGACAACGACTTGGGTGGCGGGGGGGAGGTAGCGGTACACATCGTAGATCTGCTCGCGGAATCCTTGGTTGAGTAGCTCGTCGGCCTCATCGAGCACTAACATCTTGATGTGACGGGTGCGCAAATGGCGGCGGCGGATCATGTCGGCGACACGGCCTGGGGTACCGGAGACAATATGCTGGCCGTAGTCAAGCTTGCGAATATCCTCGCCCACATTCGTCCCGCCAATGCACGCATGGCATTGGACGTTCATGTAGTCGCCTAGCGCCATTACGACGCTCTGGATCTGGGTTGCAAGTTCACGGGTCGGGGAAAGGACCAGGGCTTGAGTCTCGCGCACGGCTGTGTCGATAACCTGGAGCATGCTGATTGAGAAGGTGGCTGTTTTACCAGTACCGGATTGCGCCTGGGCGATGGTGTCGCGCCCCTTGCAGATTTGGACGATGGCTCGACTCTGGACGGCCGAGGGCGACTCGTAGCCATAAGCGTAAATACCACGAAGGAGGCTCTCTTTTGGCGATATCAGTCAGTAACTGGATGCGCCACGGCAACTGAAGGGATGATGGCGCAAGCTCAGCCCTAGCAGACTCTCGACTTACCTTTCAGCGACATGGACTCGAAAGTCGGATGCACCGTGACCTCCTTCGAGGTCGAGAACTGGATTTTCTCATCGGCCTTGCGATCGATGCCGGCTTCTGCCATGTTAACGGACTGGTTTTGAGTTGGGCGATGGGGCTTGTTGCAGTCGTTGGAGTTGAAGGTGCTGACGGGGATCGATCTGCGCTGTTGAAGGTCGAGCACTCACTCAATGAGGTGCGACGGTGGGTCCACCTGCAGAAAATACGTCCGTTTGGTACTCACGGCTAAACATCGGTCAAATACCGACCGAACCTTGTCGGTTTCTAGTGTAGGCGCGTCGCAGTGGCGTTCAAAACGAAAAGACATTGACAGCCTCAAGCTCGCCAAAGGCAACAGCTCCGCAATTCTCTTCAGCGAGTTTCTGTTCGCTTTCTCTTCCCCGCTGCGCATCACTCTCAAACACAATCGAAACAAACACACTCTGATTCCACACCGGAATCGCGCTATACTCGACAAGCCCATCAAGATGCTGCTGGAGCAGCAACGGTACATCCATGAGGACCTCGAGCGCCTCGAGCAGGGTATCGCGGATCGCATGGGCGACGAGCCCAAGATGATCCGCGATCGCCTAAACCGGGACCACGAAGTCACTCAGCTACTTGACCAAATTCAGCACCAATCCGCCGAGCTCCTCCCACTCTACGACGACAAGACCGGCTTGCGCACCAAGGAGATCCTACAGATCAGCACTGGGGACCCCTTTGAAGAGTTCTACCGCCAGGTTGCCGATATCAAGGAGCACCATTCGCGATACCCAAATGAGCAGTCTGAAAACTCGGAGCAGTGGTACCGACCGCGCAAGGGCGGCGAGGACCAGCCATTCATAGTCGAGACCATGTTCTCGGGCGAGGAGGCATATGGACGCTTCTTCGACTTGCACAGCTGCCACGAATCATATCTCAACCTCTCCGATGTAAAGCGTCTGGGATATATGCAGTACCTTGAGGTATTCGACAACTTTCAGCCTGGCTATGGCGGGGTGAAGCGCGTAGACAAAATGACAGACCAATACTTCAAGTACTTGGGTGAACTGATGGAGTACTTGGAGTCGTTCATGCAGCGAACTCGGCCACTAGAGAATCTCGACAAGGTGTTTCGGACCTGGGACACAGATTTCGAGTCGGCCTGGGAGAAGGACGAGGTTCAAGGCTGGCAAATAGAGAAGGGAGCAGCCAAAGGCAACAGCGCAAACAGGATGCTCAGCTCTCCCGACGCTATCTGGTGCGAGGCGTGCGAGAAGGAGTTCAAAAACGAGAATGTTTACAAGGGTCACCTCAATGGCCGGAAACATGTCAAGGCGGCTGAAGTGTTATCCCAACGAGGTGGCATATCCTTGGAGCATCGGCTGAAGGAGCGGGCCATCGCGGAAAGGGAGTTCAGGGTGAAGAAACTAGCAGGCGCAATGAGTACCGAGAGGGACGACACAAGGGTGAATGTCGAGCGTCGACAAGGCATGACAGAACGTGAACGGCAACAGGAGCTCGAGAACTTTTACAATTTGTCCAACGAGCAGAGTAAGGCGGTCGAGGAGGAGGAGGAAGATGGCGGTGATGACAGGATCTATAACCCGTTGAAGCTACCACTTGCCTGGGACGGGAAACCTATCCCCTTCTGGCTGTACCGATTGCATGGACTGGGACAAGAGTTCCCTTGCGAAATTTGCGGCAACTTTGTCTACCGTGGTCGGCGGGCTTTTGACAAGCACTTCAACGAAACAAACCACATCACCAATCTCAAGCGACTGGGCATCACCAACACCCACTTGTTCCGGGATATCACGTCTATAGAAGAGGCGGTGAGACTTTGGGATAAGATTCAGCGAGAGACGAAGAAGACGACGGTAGACGAGGGCTCTATTGTTCAGATGGAGGATGCTGAGGGCAACGTCATGCCGGAGAAGGTCTACTTGGACTTGCAGAAGCAGGGCCTGTTGTAATTTACGGAGAATTTAATGGTAGGCTTGGACATTTGTATTCGTGTGTACAAAAAAACTGTATTTGGGCAATACCCAGAAGCTGGCGCATTGGGCGGAATCATAGACATGTGTACTTGTGTGTAATTTGCCCATGAGGCGCCCTGGCAAGGATGGTCGACCGAGATAGGGCGTCATATACATATCGCCGTTAAACACTTGGTTGCTGCATAAATTGCCTTTATGCATAGAATTCGTTTGGGGGTGGGGTAATGGTCGACGATTGGGCAAGACGTCACCCCAACAGCGACACTGCAAAGACACCAACCACAGGTAAACAAAGGCGCATCGCGTCGTCTATCTGTAGTCGCAACTGGTTTCCACCTCTATTACGAACCGCAGCCGCGCGGCGCCCACAAATTTCAAAATTGGAATGGCCGAGAAAAGCTATCTGGCAGGAACACACTATCGCCCTGACTGAAAACGGGCTTCTTGACACCAAGAACGTGCACTTGGCAGGAACGAACGATGGCCATCCAAAACAAGCCAATCCCCGCGCTTTACACCGTCTATATCTTGCGATCCACCGTTCGCCATGCTTCGCTTTATATCGGTTCGACGCCCAACCCTCCGCGACGACTGAGTCAGCATAATGGCGTGGTCAAAGGCGGCGCTGCCCGCACATCGAGAGGCAATTTGCGGCCGTGGGAGATGGTGGGGCTCGTGTCGGGGTTCCCAAGTATGGTCGCAGCGCTGAAGTTCGAGTGGGTTTATCATTGCGTTGCACCTACTTTATGTTGCCAAGATCTAACGCTACGTTCTAGGTGGGCACTGACGAACCCACACATGTCGCTACATATCCCCTCTTCATCACGCCTTACCGTCTCGAATGGGTCCAAAGCCAACGGCCGCCCACGCCGGCCATCCAAGAGCCTGATCTCGATTTTGTCCAACCTTCACCTGCTCCTTTGCGTGCCAAGCTTTTCGCGGTGGCCGCTGAAGCTGCATTTCTTCGCGCCCGATATCTTCACGGCATGGCAGAAGTGGTGTGCAACAGCGAATGAGCCACTGCGAGCAACTCTATCGGTTGTGACAGATTTTGAGAGGACTGCATCCTCCAGCACGGAGGCGGCGACAGGAGGGAAGGGCGGCAAGGGCATATCGTCGACTATCTCTGATTCGGAGGAGGAAGGCGAGGAACAGGGGGAACAGCTTGAGCCATGGGGCATACACGCCTTGCCACTAGACTACATGCCAATCAAGGAGCATGTGGTGAAGGGGCAGGGGGTCTTTGATTTTGAGCGCGAGGGCGACTGTATTGTCTGCCGCAAGAGAATCGACTCCGGAGTGGGATTACACGCACTTTGCACGAACGGCGATTGTGAGGGGGTTGGGCATGTCTCGTGCTGGGGCCGGCATTTCCTGCCGGCGCATGAGGTGACACACGACAGCCATATCATACCCATTGAGGGCAGGTGTCCTAAGTGCGGAGGGCAGATCCAGTGGGTAGACATGATGAAGGAACTCACGCTACGGTTAAGGGGCAAGAAGGATGTCGAGAAGCTCCTCAAGGCCAAAAGACGACGGGTGATCAAGGCGAAGGCGGTGAAGGCTGCAGAAAAGACTACAGCCAAAGCGACAGCCAGGACTCCAACCAAAGCCTCGGCGAAAGCTACGGCGAAAATCGCATTGTTGGAATAAAAATAAAGGGGTTGATGGCGTTACGAGTTTGATGGCAAAGTGCATTAGGCAGAGTCAAGCACATTAGGTAAAATAACATTGATAAAGCTTTTAGTAGGCTAAATAAAAAAAATGCATCGACAGCCAATTTTACGCTGTATTCCGAGACCTGCTCCCTGAGGTTGTGATCAGCCACAGCGACCGCCACAGTGCCACAGGTGTCGTCGGGACTTTCAGAAGCAGAATGCCGATTGAGGTTACTTTGCACAAGCTGTGTCCAAGCTAGAACTTTTGCTTCACCAGCTGACTCAGCAAGTCCCACCCCGCCATGACCCAACTTCGAATTCTTGGCGCATCTTCGAACGTCAAATCTCTATTGATTGGTAGGCTAAGCGATACAGATTGCTTCCCCTGGTCGAAGGGACCCCAAGGGGGGGGGGCGTGACTACTGCCGCGAAGGCGCACTGGACTTCCACTTGCATCGTCTGCTTCACTCCACCCGAGGCTTGCATGCGCCCAACATTCGCGATCAACCTGGAAAGGAAGTCTTTATTTCCTATCTCAGAGGCAATCAGGCCATGTCATCCAACTCTATGCATTTTAACTTTGACAGTTGGTTTAGCCTCTTACTTTGAGGATGGCTCATGGTTTCACAACACAATCTACGTGTCGATCGATTGTGCTGACCCCCGCCCTTCTCTTCAGCGACGGATGAGCATACACGGCATACAATACGTATTGCTTTAGCACTTGACATTTTGGCTTTTGTGAAAATATCGATTTTGGTCTTGCTTGATCCTCTTCTGGTTCGGTGCTCGCCGGTAATTGCGGGGCTCGGACGCAGAACCAGCGTCCACGAAACAGCCACATCAAGGAGGCGGGCAGTTAAGACTCGGAATAGATTGGGGGAATTGGGGGTTCAAGCAATTGCAGCCAGGCTGTGACTGTCGCATTAGCACAACTACAGCTCTCTCAGCCAAGGAATGGCCAGAGCATGTTGACCCTCCACCATGACCAACTGCTACCAACTAGCCTGTAGCCCAGCACTTCCCAATTTGCTAGTGTCCATCTATGGCCTCTCTTCGCGGAACCTCTGGAAGCTGGCTGGTGTGGGGAAAGCAAACCGATGGTTTTGCAGGGTGACTTGTGAACCGAGGCGGTACCTATGTTGATTGGCATATCAGCCTCACCCACCTCGCCCCATCAAAGGGAGCCTGAATCGTGAAAAAGGCGGGCGCGACGCATGCGGGACATGCATCGAGGGCCAAAAAGTCGCAGGGCCGATCTCGAGGATATATCGCTGACTGCGAAAAGCGCTGTGTGAGTTGTTTGTATGTTGCCAGTAAAGAGACCCACCCATTTGCCGGAAGGTCGGCGTGCACACCTGCAGAGGAGGCATTTGCGCCTCCTCGAATGTCCCGACAGCTGCCGCCTTGCCTCGCCTTTCTTGGGACCTTGCTGGGGACGTCTCCCGTCTCCCGTGGTCCCATGTTCCCACCCACCCATCTGCCCCGTCTCCGCCTGGACCTGGGCATTCCCTTCCCTTCACCTCGCTCCCGTCACCCGTTACTACCAACCTCCTTCCTCATTCCCCCCTCCGGAAACGACAATCAGCCCCCGGGCCCAATTCACGTCCCGCCTCATCTCTAACCCCATATTCGCGAGTTTTTCGGCGTGCACTAGCTCCTATCAACTCAACCGTGCACCTAGCTGGCTGCCGCACAATTTCCTGCGAGCTTGCGTCGACCAAAATATTTGGGCAAGGCCGATCGGATAATCGAAATCGTACCCTCTCGACTCGTGGTTCGCGGTGCGCATACGTTTTTCTTTCGTCCCCGCGCCCCCCAAACCGACATGCAGCTCTCTCCTTCCCGCCTGCCCTTACATCCAATTTCTCCCCTCACATCAATCAAGACCTGCAGGCTCTCTGCGTTGTATTCTGACACGACAGCCACCGTCTAGACCACCCCTCCAGACACTCGCATTCTACGATGCCCCCCATACACCTGTGATCCGCTGCTCGGACCTTTTCTCCTCTCAGCATCTCTCGCGATCACGTTTCGACCGCCAGTCCTCCCATCCCTGGATTGCGCCGACGCACCCATCGACGAGCATGGTGTCGGTCCCCTCGGCCGGCGGGTTGGCCGGACATATTGGTGTGGGAGCAACAGCGAGCGCCAGTGCAAGCACACGAGGTTCGCCCACGACGGCTTCTTCAGTGACCCTCAGCGGCACTGGGAAACCCAAACCGGCACAAGTCAACTCGAATGGCTACCACCCCCCGAAGCCGAATATCCCCCTGAGCTCTATGATAAGCCCAGCGCTTGATCTCTCATCGGTCGAGCGACGAGGACAGCCGACGGCATGCAAGGAGCCAGTGAAAAAGAAGAATAGGCCACATGGTCTGCAAGAAGCGCCCACATACCGTCCGACAGAAGAGGAGTGGAAGGAGCCGTTTGAGTACGTCAGGAAGATTGCGCCCGAGGCGCGTCAATACGGACTCTGCAAAATCATACCACCAGATTCATGGAACCCCGATTTTGCTATCAACACAGAGGTAAGCAGTTTGGCGGAGCCAACGGAGTGGCCGGTACGGGCAAAGGGTGCGGCGGTTGCGTTGGAGGCAAACCGCATACAATCATGAGACGGTCGTTACTGGCTCTATGCAGCCCTCGAGATAAAACATTACTGACACGGGCGCTTGGTTACAGAGATTCCACTTTCGTACCAGGAAGCAAGAACTTAACTCCGTCGAGGGCAGTAAGCCTCCCCTTCTCCATGAACCCAGTCCAGCCCTTCTCGTGGAATCAGATGTTGAGGTCGACGGTATAGGCACTCGCGCCAACCTTACATATCTCGACGCTCTCGCCAAGTTCCACAAGCAGCAGGGAACCAATTTTACCCGGCTGCCTTACGTGGACAAGAAGCCGCTCGACCTCTACCGGCTGAAGAAGGCTGTCGAAGCTCGTGGCGGCTTCGAAAAGGTCTGCAAGCATAAGAAGTGGGCGGAAATTGGACGTGACTTGGGCTACAGCGGCAAGATCATGTCGTCCCTGTCGACGTCCCTGAAAAACTCGTACCAGAAGTGGCTCTGTCCGTACGAGGAGTATCTACGGATAGCTAAGCCAGGCGTCCACCAACAACTAGAGCGGGAATATGGTGGTCCTTTGACCCCCAGCCCTGCCCCGAGTCCCATGAAGCGGTCAACCGTCCACACACCATCCAGTCTCCGAGCAGAGTCGCCGGCGCGGCATGCCACCGATGCCCTTGTAGCAACGATTAACGGCAATGCCAAGGACGGCGATAAAGACGTCTCAATGACAGATGCATCCCCGCTTGCGACGCCGCAGGTGACATCTGGGTTCACAGCCATCAACTCGGGTGGTTTCACGGCAGTCAATTCAGGGTTTATCAGCGTCAACCGGCCACTAACCACGCCCTCGGAAGGCAAGGCCCCAACTCCTACCAAGGCGTTTGCTACTACACCAATCTCGTCGGCCAAAAACACGCCCGAGTACCGCCCATCAGGCCTTGGTCCCGTTGCACTGAAGCGCCAAATGAGTTGCGACAGTCTTGACTCCGCGAAGAAGGAACCCGTCGACAAGGAGGACGACGACCCCGGCAGCCGCAGAAGCAAGCGACTCAAGAAAGGTCAGTACCATCCATTTTCTTATTGGCATCTTGTTCCCTTCCAATTTGCCCTTTGTCTTTCACTGCTGTAGTGGAAATGCTTTTTGTCCCTCGGTCTTGGTTTTGGTCCATGTTCCTCTCTCGGTGCCCTAGCGGTGGCACAGGTTCGACCGAGCGCTGCATACTGTCACACGAATTTGTTTGGTGGCTTTCGCATCATCTGAACAGGGGAGGGGAATGAATGTGCCCATATCATGTTCTCGGCCGCTTTCCCCATTCTCCAGCCCCCTCCCCCCCCCTTCTTGGCACCGCTCCCCACTTGATACGCCCCCATTGGTGACATATTTATTCCCTGTACTGACATGGATTGGAATGCAGACACCGTGCCGACCGTTGCTGGCTCCCACATGTCTCTTTTCCGGCCGTCGTTGCCCCGAATCCCCCGAGACGAAGCATCGGTGCCCGGAGAGGTGAGCTCCCAGCCGACCCCGAATTCTTTGGAAATCTCAAAATTGACTTGTTTGTAGAAGTGCGAACAGTGCGGTAAGGGCAGCGAAGACGGTGGTTTCTTGCTGATTTGTGAATCCTGCGACCACGGATATCACGGCACTTGTCTCGATCCCCCTATTAAGATCAAACCAGAAAATGAGTGGAATTGCCCGCGGTGTCTCGTTGGGGACGGCCAATTCGGCTTCGAGGAGGGCGGCCTTTACTCTCTGAAGCTATTTCAAGAGAAGGCCGCTGCTTTCAAGCAGGGTTATTTTGAGAACAAGATGCCTTTTGACCCTATCCTCAATTGCCACAGACCGGTGACCGAGGACGACGTCGAACATGAGTTCTGGCGACTGGTTGCCGACCTCGAGGAAACTGTCGAGGTTGAGTATGGGGCCGACATTCACTGCACGACGCATGGTTCTGGATTCCCCACGATTGAGAAGAATCCCCTCAATCCCTACTCAACGGATCCCTGGAACCTCAACCTCCTACCCCTCCACCCTGAAAGTCTGTTTAGGCATATCAAGACCGATATCTCTGGTATGACAGTGCCATGGGTCTATGTTGGTATGATCTTTTCAACATTCTGTTGGCACAATGAAGATCACTATTCGTACTCCGCCAACTATCAACATTTCGGGGCGACCAAGACGTGGTATGGAATCCCAGGCGAGGATGCGGAAAAGTTCGAGAACGCAATGCGAGAGGCAGTGCCCGAGCTGTTCGAGACCCAGCCGGATCTTTTGTTCCAGCTAGTCACCCTCCTCACACCGGAACAACTCAAGAAGGCCGGTGTGCGCGTCTTCGCTCTCGACCAACGGGCGGGGCAATACGTAATCACCTTTCCGCAAGCTTACCACGCCGGATTCAACCACGGTTTCAACTTCAACGAGGCCGTCAATTTTGCCCCGAGCGATTGGGAGCCGTACGGCCTAGCTGGTGTAGAGAGACTCCAGGCGTTTCGCCGTCAGCCGTGCTTTTCGCACGATGAACTCTTGTGGACTGCGGCGGAAGGGGTTACTACCGGTGGCCTGACGATCCAAACTGCGAAATGGCTCGCGCCAGCGCTAGAGAGAATACATCGACGCGAGCTCTTGCAGAGGACAGAATTTATCGGAAAGCACGAGTTCATCGCGAAGCACCTCGACGCAAAACACCGCTGTGTGTTCAACGACGGGGCTGGGGAGGATTGCCCTATGTCGTTGAAGGTAGACGATGGGGATATACCCGAGGACGAATACGGATGTTCGTACTGCAAAGCCTTTACCTACCTTTCCAGATTTGTATGTCAGAAGACAGGCAAGGTCTTGTGTTTACAGCACGCGGGAAACCATCCATGCTGCGAGCTTCCAGAGTCGGACCGTTATCTGGGCAGGGATCACGATCTTATCTATCGCAAGTCGGACGAGGCCATTGCTACTACCTTCAAGAAGGTAGCAGATAAAGCGCATCTGCCTGAAGCGTGGGAAGAGAAGTACGAGAAACTCCTGGACGAAGAGGCGACCCCGCCACTGAAGGCGTTACGAAACCTGCTAAGCGAAGGCGAAAAGATTCCCTACGAACTCCCGTCACTGCCGGTCCTGAAGGAGTTTGTCGACCGGTGCAACCAATGGGTTGAGGAGGCGACCAATTACACCACTCGAAAACAGCAGAATCGACGGAAAAGTGAAAAGGCGTGGCAAAGCGCGTCACGAAGGTCGATTGGGAGCTCGTATCAAGACCAAAAAGAGAGGGAAATGCGAAATGTGGACAACATCAAACGCCTTCTCGAGCAGGCCGAGCTAATTGGCTTCGAATGTCCCGAGATTCTTCAACTGCAGGAGCGAGCAGAAGCGATCAAGGCGTTCCAAGTCAACGCCCAGCAGGCACTCGACCATCGCCAGTCTCAGACCATCGAAATGGTGGAGGACCTTCTTGAAGAGGGTCAAAGTTTCAACGTCGACATTCCAGAAGTCGAGAAGCTGTCCAGGGTACTTGATCAGCTCAAGTGGAACGAAAAGGCCAGATCAAACAGAGGGGTTTTGATGGCACTCAAGGACGTCAAAAGCCTAATCGAGGAGGGCGAACGACTTGGCATCCCGCCATACAATGACCACCTCTCCTTTTACATCGAACAGCTGACCGCCGGTCATAATTGGGAGAGCAAAGCCCAAGAGCTGGTCAATGCGGAAACAGTCCACTACGCTCAGCTTCAAGCACTCTCGGACCAGGCGCAAGTCAACTTTTTGCCAGTCTCTCCAGAAACCCTCGCGGCCGTGGACCAGATACTGCACAAGCAACGAGAGGCGCACCGGCAGATTGTGGACCTGAATGAGCGTTCCCGCAATCCCGACTACCAGAAGAGACCGAAGTATGTGGAGGTTGCAGAGGTCATGAAGAAGATCGAGGAGCTCCAGGCAAAGCCAGCGGGCACATTGGATCTTGAGAAGGAGCAGAAGCGACACGAAGACTGGATGCGTAAAGGAAAGAAACTCTTTGGCAAATCTAACGCTCCGCTGCATATCCTCAAGAGCCACATGGATTACGTGCACGACCGCAATGTGGACTGCTTCGATATTCTCAACGATCTCCCAAGAGTGCCGGCCGAGCCAGCATCCAGAGAGCCAACCCCGGCAGAGACAGAAGGAGAGGCGGTGGGAGCGGATGGCAAGCCCACCCGCTGGAATGACCCACGGTTCCGAGAAGTATTTTGCATCTGCCGCCGTACCGAGGCAGGCATGATGATTGAATGCGAGCTGTGCCATGAATGGTACCACGGAAAGTGTCTCAAGATTGCCCGTGGTAAGCTCAAGGAGGACGACAAGTACACGTGCCCCATTTGCGACTGGCGGGTCAAAATTCCCCGCGACGCTGCTCGACCGAAGCTGGAGGACCTGGTTGCATGGTACGATGAAATCCCCGGCTTGCCATTCCAGCCGGAAGAGGAAGAAGTGTTGAAAAATATCATCGAGACTGCCCAGGCATTCCGCAACCACATTGCCCCGTATTGCAATCCGCTGCTCGCTACGGCGTCCGAAGCCGAGACTCAGCGGTTTTATCTTCGCAAGATCGAGGGCGCCGAGATTCTCCTAGCCAACGAGACCAACTTCTTCCGGCAGGAGCTTCATAAGTGGAGCCCTGTCGCGCCGGAGCCACCACCCGTCCTCGAGGTGTCGAAGAGCACGCGCAAGCCTCGGCCGACCAAGCTACAGAAGATGCTCGCGCAGTACGGCGTCGACGACCCCGACGACTTGCCCGAGAGTGTAAAGGGCAAGGCCAACAGCCTGAAGCGTAAGGCACTCAACGCCGAGGCCGCGGCGGCGGCAGCATCGGGATCGGGCGGCATGGCGACCAGCCCCGGAGGGAACCCATTTGCAGCATCAGGCCACCCCTTTTTCTCCCGGCATTCGTCGGCGCAGCCGCAGACACCAGGTCTCTCAGTGTCGGGAAGTTTACATGCGCACCAGTCGCATGGGGCCGACTCGTCTTCGTCGCACCATGCGCGACAGGGATCAAATTCCATGAAGGTAGAGTCAATGGATGTTGACCGGTCCATGATGCAAGCGGGCTACTACATGCAAGATGGTGGCGGATCAGGGCCGATGCTCGTGCGGGGCAATTCCTCGCTCAGCCTCGAGGAGCGGCTCCTTCGGGGGTATCCCGAAGGTGAAGAAGATACGATGGACGTGGATCTGAATACGCAGGCGGGCAAGACCAGGGCGCTGGAGATTCTATCGCGTACCGACGTGGGCCGCAGAAAAGCCGAGGAGATTTTCGGCCGGGACGTATGGGGCGCCAACTCGAGAGACGACAACGACCCGATTGGGATTGGCGTTGGCGGGGAGGGCGAGGGAGACGACAGCATGTTTGTCGACCTGGTAAACGACGATGACGAAGACAGCGACCGAAGAAAGACAGGCGATCACAGCGGGTACAGCCTGGAGGACGAGCAGGCCAACACGGCATCGACGCTGCTGGAGGATTAGGACGCTCCTGCGGAATTCTGAGCTGGTGGGATCTGGATCTGTTGAAGGGCTACGGCGGCAGGTTACGGCGGCGGGTTACGGCGGTGTGATCATAAAACCATTCGGGGTGGGTGACTGTTTTGGGGTGCATTGTGATCAGCGTGGCGGACACGGCGTTTTTGTGTTTGGATTTTGGTCGACCAACGGCTTCTTGTTGCTTGCGAGGGGACTGGGGAGAACGCGACGGGCTACGCGGATTCGCAAAAAGCCTCTGATGTTCCGGCATGCCAACTTGGTGTACTCACTATTGTATTATACACAACTTAACGCTTCGACGAATCGTGGGCTCCCACGGGATGCCCCTACCCCAAGGGATCACGGGGGGTTACGGGGTCGCACCTTATGCGCCATGTGCATTAGACGACAGGGGTTAGAGAATTAATTGACAGAGAGTGAAGTTGCCTTCCTTGCAGGACTGGAAGTTATGGCTTTGTGCTTACTGTGCGGCCCGTCTTCGAGGGGACGAGGGGAGGGGAAGATCCAAGGAAGGTACCTACCTACTACTTACTACTTTGGGCGTGGCGGTGCTGCCCCATGCATGCGACCTCCGCATCTCCTCTCGTCTTACCTGCCTTGGTCAAGGGCCTTAAATATGGCGATATGGGCAGCAGCACCACAATCCAACCCAGTCGGTCCCATGTTGCCGCCTATCTACAGATTGTCCCCAACGGCTGCTGCGCTCGCGATGTTATGAGACTCAGGCCAGTGCACAACGTGCGAGACATTCTGCGGGGTCGTGCGCCGCGGTCGGCGTACAAGTACGAGCCGCTGCCGTCTCCAACGTCAATTCGGCTGCTGCAGCTCCAGTACAACAGGGCTACGGACGAAATCCGCTGCTCGCTGCACCCCTTTGAGCACAAAGATGCGCCTTTCTACCATGCCCTGTCGTATACCTGGGGGTATCCGCTCACGCCCTTCTCGGAACTGCCGCGGTCAACGAGCTTCCGCAGGCTCAACTCGCTGCGCAAAGCAGCCCACGCTGTCCATGTCGCCCACGCCACCCCCAGCTTCCTCGACGGCGACGACAAGGCCGCCTCTAACAACAGGCCTGCCGACGTCGAGAAGCGTGTCCGGAGCGACTCGCGCTTGTTCCCCATCTCGTGCGATGGCCAGACCATGCTCATCACGGCCAACCTGCACGATGCCCTGCGCAACATGAAGCGCCGTGCCCCTGGCCTCAAGTACCTGTGGGTCGACGCCATGTGTGTCGACCAGGAGAACCTCTCGGAGAGGAACGCCCAGGTTGCCATGATGGCCAAGACCTTTGTTGCCGCCACCTCGGTCATCGTCTGGCTGGGGCCCGAGGACCAGTTCACCACCGACGCTATTGCCGCCATTGACGGCATCTCGTCCATGCCCAAGTCCGTGTGGAAGAAGATCGGGTACACCGACTTCTTTTCTGACCGTTGGCACGAGGCCGTCGATATTGAGAGAGTGACGTATGCCAACTGGTTGGGCTTCCTCGCCCTGATCAGGCGTCCCTGGTTTCGTCGCGCCTGGGTTGTCCAGGAGCTGGCCCTCGCACGATCAGTCACACTCGTTTGCGGCTCGCACATCATCCCGTGGAAGAAACTGAACAGCATATTGGCCTTCGTCAAGTCAAAGCGCTGGTACCACCATCTCTCAACCGAAAAGATCGGCCACATCGCCGAGGTCCAGCGCTCCCCGGGCATCTACCGCAACTTCCTCGAGTCCAAAACCGAGTTTGTCATGGCCGCCACAACCCTCGCGTCCACCCGGCGCCACATCACCGACCTCAGCCCGACCCGGCCACCAATGCCGCTCGCCAAGCTAATCCACTCGCATCGTGAGACCCTGGCAACGGACCCCCGCGATAAGGTCTACGCCTTCCTCGGCCTCGCCGACAGCCCCTTCCTCTCCCGGTCTCAGCAAATGCCCATCAAGGCTGACTACAGCATCCCCGTGCATAAAGTCTACACGGCCATCTCCACCTCGCTCATGATTGCCCAGGGCGACCTATCGCTCCTCTCCCACGTCCAAGATGCTTCGCGCACTCGCACACCGGGCATTCCCTCGTGGGTTCCCGACTACTCGGTTGTGCTGCATCCGTATCCGCTCGCCCTCCGTGGCAACTGCCGCTGGTCCGCCTGCGGCGAGCTCTCCTGGCAGCCGCCGGCTGATGCATCCACGATGCGCGACCTTGGGCTGCTGAGCGCGAGGGGATACCGCGTTGGCGTGGTGCGCGGAACAGCGCGGATGCCGGACGAGGTGATGAGCCAGGCGGCGTACTGGGCCCACGTAGTGGACCTTGCGGCTGGCCTGGGCCGGTATTACCCTTTCCGGGCCGGCGAACGTGCACCAAAGGTGTCGAGGGTCGAGGTGCTGTGGCGGACGCTGGTGGCGAATACCTACAGTCGGACGCACGTTGCGCCGGATGAGTGCGGAACGTTGTTTATTGACTACGTGTTGAATCTGCAGATACGGCATACGTTGACGCCGTGGGCGCAGGCGGAGAAATTCCTACCACACCAGAGCGTCGAGGCAGGTGAGGGGGACAAGCGCATTGTGCCTGCGTGGCATAAGCTGTTGGAGTCGGAGCCATCCGAATCGCCCTACAGTCCCTCGATGTACCGTGCCCGAATCGCGAGCGTGGTGGAGCGCATGTTCAGGGGCACGTATGCACCTATTGAGTTGGCCCAGCTGCAGCACGAGTTTGACATGACGGCGGGGGATATGAGACGCATGTTTCGGACAGATGGGGGATTGTTAGGCGCCGGGCCAAGATCGGTGGCGGAGAGAGACGAGGTTTGGATATTGGGCGGTGCGGTGGTGCCAGTGGTCTTGAGGAGGGTTGGCAATGGGAGGCACCGGCTGGTGGGCGAGGCATACGTTCATGGGTATATGCACAGCAACCGGAGGGATGCGGATGATATGCTTGTTGAGATGGAGGATATTGTTATCGAGTAGCTCAAGGCTATTATTGGTTGGCTCAAGCGTTGATGGCTGCTGCTGTCAGAGACATTCTGCGTGGCAGATTTTCATATCCAATGCCACATGATGCTACATGCCAGCGGACCAGCCATGGCGCATTATCTATTCTACTCCTACTAATGGTACAAGACAGTTTCTTGAAAAAGCACGCCAGCCAGCTGCGAGCCAATCAAGGGAACCACTCAGATCTGCAGCTACTATTCCGTACACCCACCGGGCCCTCCTCTCTCTCTCGCACTGACACATTCAGCCGAAATATGCATCTCAGATAGATCCAAGAAACGGCAACATCCGCATCTGTGTAGTGAGTTCCTGATAGTCAGGCGCATTTTCAGCACAAGGCTCTACGCATAACTGCACATAACTGCACTTTCACCTGCCGGCCACGCCGAGTTTGGTTCAGCATGGGGCCATAGGTTTCACCAGTATACGCCTTCATATTAGCCGCGCGCCCAAACCTCTGAAAATTCCTCAACATGAGTTTGTTCTTTTGCCGTAGAGCCAGAGCCTCGGCCAAACCCCCTCTCTGGAAATTCCCAACATGTTGAACAAAGCATATTTACCCACTATCTTCCTATCTACCGTGATCAAGAACCATCATGACTTGCCTGGTAACTTGAAGTAGCGAGGGACACATCTTTCACCATGGCCTCAGCTAATATACCTAGGTTGCAGTCAAGCTCGAACCGTGAAACTGCGTGGTTGACTACCCCTACTCATGAACTCGACACTCGTTGATCTTAACCACACGTCAGACTGCGAGTAGAGAAAATATTAGTCATATGGCTGTGTTAGGAGGCTGACTCACCACTCTTTGATGCTGCTGGGTGTAGACAACTCCACAAAGACAAGACTGGATTCCTCCCATGTCCTCTCCCCCAGCTTATGGATCGCCGTCTACGACCCGACCCTGACTCTCGAGAAGGCCTTCGCCGACGGCTACACACGCATGGTTCTCATCAACGCCAACGGCATGACAGCCATCAACCTCGGACTGAATTTCCGAGAGGCGCCCGGACACGCGCCCGCCTACGACTACCAGCTTTCGATATCAACAATTCCATCGACCGACCTGCCCTGTGATGTAGGTACCCAAGGGTCAACTGGTCGGTGCAGTCTATCGCGTTTTCTACAGTTCCCCACCTTCGACAGGGAAGTTTCCAGGCAAAGATGTTGCCCTCAACGGCGAGGTATAAGCTTGGACCCCCCCCCCCCCCCCCCCCCCAAAAAATCTTTCTTCGCTACTGACACTGACACAACAGTAGGCTGCACTTTCGCTCGCCGGCTCATGGTTTTCTCTTGTCTAAATAGCAGCCTGGATATTGTCCAGGCTGGCTTTTCATATCGGATGATTTGGGCACGCAAACCGAGCAGCTACTTGATAATATTGTTGTGTGATTAGCAGTAGTAATAGGCCAAGATGCCTACCAATGGTAGATAGGAGAATAAAAGATCCCGGGGCCGGGCCTCTTGAACGTCATACAACACAGCTCCCTACATAATTTTGGTTGCTATTGTTGGAGTAGGATAGAGACGGCATATTCGTCATAAACCCCCTCATCTTACCAATATCTTGTAACCCATTGGCGATGGATAGGAGAGAACGACCGAAATCCAGGGATAGATCCATCTCAGCTCGCGTCACAACATAGTCTGTTGCCATGAGTCGGGGCTTCGAGGCGAAGGCCAGCGCTGGGCCCAAGGTCATATTCAATGGGCCGCGGGCCTTGTGGCAAAAAGTCTGGGACGAGCCGGCGCGCGAGCGTTTTATCAGCAACGTTACGGGGCAAAATGGCGCTGTGCCGAGAAAAGGAGTTTATCCGGCGACAGATCCCCATCTTCCGCGAGGTCGATGTCGACATCGCCAAGCGGCTGGAGAAGGCGACGGGAATTCAGGGCTACGAAGGCATCGCTGGCCTACTAGGCTTCAATGGCACGCACAACGGCATGAGCAGCGACGCAAGACTGCGTTACGCTAACGGTATGAGCGCCGAGAAGGCAGCAGTGTTGCGGCGAACAACGGGGCCCCGGCAAAAGGCACCCACAAGGATATCGCAGGCGATGGGCCCACAGGGCTTTGGGAAGACCCCGTCGTTCGTCGTGCTCCCGGCTAGCATCTCGGTGCCCTTTGCTGCTTTTACGGCGCAGCTTAGCGCAAGGAGCTGTTGATAGTGTCCTGGCGCCAGTGAAGAAATTCAAACCTGTGATGGGGCCATCTCGTGGAAGTGCACCTGTGCTCCCTCTATTGCTCAATAGTCCCCACCTAGCGAATCGGCACTCTTGGCGGTGCCCCAAGCATCATCAGCGAAGGCGTTTGATGTGCGAAATGGACTGTCCTGAATTGTAGACCTGCATGACGCCACATGTTTTGCTTGTGCACCGACCGACCCTCGTCGCCAGCGGACTTTGCTCCGCTGGAGAGCACCATAACGAGGGGAAATCAATTCCCGTGATAATTCATGCGGGCACCGAAGTGGAATGTGCCCGGGGTCGGCTTGGCATCCTCGACGCCAGTGCTCCACAAGGATTAGTCGCGGGGCCTCCCAGGATCCAAAGCTCCTCCCGGGGCTACAGGGCGGTGCTGCCGGTGGGACAGTTGTCGGGAAGAAAAGAAGCAAGTAAACAAGCCGGTTGCCATTTGTCCCGGATCGCCCTGGACAGATCGTCCCAGAACGGATCGCCCTATAATGGACTCCGGTGATCACCGGAACTCGGACTGTGGCCTCGGTACGGAGTAAATACGCTGCTGAATGGCTCTCAGGGCCATACTCTTGACAGCAATGCCATGTGCTTAGGTGTCTGAGGAAAAAAATAAGTCATCTGCATGCTAAACGAAAGCGAGTCATGGTCGTCCGAGAACTTTGACAGCCCAAAACTGACAGGTTCTTCGAAGTGATCCGTGGCATGGGCGTGGCTTTCGATGGAGACATTTGGGGGCGGACAACGCCCGAAGCACCCACCTCATTGCCCCACAACAAAAGGGGCTGATAATATTTCTCGATGTCCCTCAACCGCTTCGGGAGTGGGTGCAATGGAATGTTCGGGGGCTGCGAAGCCGTGACCACGAGTTTGTCAAGCTGATTGTACATACTCTGTACAGATACTCGTGCGCAGCAGCACCAAGCAGTGTGCGAACCGGAGCAAGAGAAGCGCACAGAGTTTCGCAGCCTCTTCTCTTTCGTTATCCGACCCCTCTCCCCTAGCAACCCCCTTTAACCCCAAAATCGTGGCAACGTCTCAGGGGTGTTGCGTACTTTTTTTTTTTTTTTTTGGCTGCGAGACATGGGCTTGTGCATCTTTTGCCCAGCTTTTTCTGCAGTGTCAACTGGCCCCCCAGAGAGAGAGAGAGACCTGGTGCTTTGTGCTTTGGCTAGAGAAAAGCGGTGGTAGCTCTGGTCGAATGGCCAATCGAAGGATGGATAAACAGTCCTGGCTTGTTCGCTAGTGCGTGACTTTGGAGCTCTGGTTTCGGATAGGGGAAAAAACGTCGAACGGTCAAACTAGGTCTAGACAAAAATGAAGCTCTGTCTTGTGTTCGTTGCCCTTTCCTGAGACGCTAGATGCGCTAATTAATATGTCAAAGGCGGCTTTTCGAGGCTTCTAATATGTTTTGGATGCCATTTTAGGCGTATTTTGTGAGGTTGACAGCTGGCCGGTAGAGCGCGCCGCTGGGAGTTTTCCATTGGCTCCTCGATCGAATTCGAAGGGTGGTTGTGGTGGGTCGGGGAGTCACGCTGTTTTGTCTGCACCTGCCAGCCCTAGTACCTGCAGATGATCCATGCTGGCTGCCTCGCAGGGGTCCCGTCATGGCGTAACACCCTGTCACCGACGCCATGTCGCTGGCGAGTCCAACTGGAAGTTGTCCCGGAGCTGGGAGGGGCATTTATCTGGCCAGAACGGCTCCGAGGATGTGGTTGAAGGCTGTTGTCAAATTCCAGGTATCGCTAATCGACGACCAGCGATGGCTAGCGATGGCTGGCAGCCCCACGGGGCTGGGTAGGTATCGCCTAGCGAAGAGGAAATTGCTAGCTTCCATTGTAGGAAGGAGGCGTTGTGTTTGCTTGTTTTTGTCGGCCGTCGGCGCACGGGAGCGGTGGCGGCGGGTAGCAGACGAGATTGGTATAAAGGAGACTCTGGGGAACAAGACAGACCCTAGGAAGGATGGGTAGAGGAGAGGAGAGGTCCTTGAACTCCTGGGGCAGCCGATTCGTGTGCTCGAGCGTCCCGCTGCGTCAATTCCAGGAAACATCACCAGGTCCAGGGTCCGTTGTCGAGATACGCCGACATTTTGAGCTAGTGGCTGACTCATCGCCTCATCGCCCACCCTGCTCGATCCATTCGGGTCCCTCTCGATCAGCCTATCTGGTTCGGTATATCAGGGTGCATCCGCATCCCCACTGCCGCCGTGCAACGGAGTCCAAGTGTAAAATCGAACAGAGACAGACGGGCTTGGAACGAAGAGACCTGGAAACCGTTGAAAGGTCCCACGCCCGGACCGTTTGAACCGAGGACCGAGCAGACCTGACTGAGCGCACAGGTGCGCGGGTGCAGTTGGTATGGACAATTTCGTCTCGTTTTTTTGTCTTGTTTATCCCAGTGCGTGCCGTCCCTGGCCGTCCCTTTGTCGTCGCAGTCTTGGGTTTGGGGGCAGAAGAATTGGTTTCCAGGTTGGGTCTCCAATTTCCCGTTGCAGGTTGCTTGCTGCACCGCGGTTGCATTGGTGACTTCCACAGGTGGATTGACAGAGAGGGAATGGAACCCCACCTCGCGCGCACCAAGGTCTCTCCCGCCTCCGAAGGCCCCTCAAACTCCCCCAAATTCCACTTTGGCTCCCAAGGTCCAGCCCCGCACGAGCTGCCCAGGCCCCGAAGTTGGCAGCAGAGCGATTTCAATCAATAATTCATGGGCTGCCAACGGCTTCCTCCTGGTCGTGTCGCTGGCTGATCCTGGTTACAGGTACTATTGGATCTATTGAACGCTCCCTAATAAGGACTCACGACCGGCCCAGATCTAGGCCAGCCAAGACGACCGACTGCTTTTACATCTCCCACTGCATCCTAGACTCGGAATCGTCGTACCACGTACTTTACAACTTGTACACGACTTGCTTTGCTTGTCCAACCTTCTGCTCGCCGCCGCCAATCGCAAGCCTGATCCACGCTGCGCTGTTCACTTTTCGAACCCCACCGCGTCACGAGCTCACTCGACCCCTCACAGGCCCAAGCTCGAATACGACCTATTAGCACCTATTAGCTATCCATTACAGGTAGCTTGACTTGTCCGCTGCAGTCTGCTGCAGACCGCCACGCGCCGCCGCCGATTGCGCCCGTCGACGGGCCACTGAGAGGGCGGAAGCGCTTCTGAGGACACCATGGGCCTGTTTTCGAGGAGGGAAAAGGCAGCGAAGCCAGTTGCTGAGAAGCAACCGTCTCTCTCGACTTCGCAGTCCATATCCTCGCTCGCCTCGGGATCCTCGAGCGTCAAGTCTCCCCTCGGCTTCTCATCGTCACGCATGATGAATCGCACTTCAGCTGGCACAGCGAGCACCAATGGGCCTCCGACCCCCGTCACCCCTTTCTCCCCCGGCCTGCATCCCACCATGCCCAAGATCGATCTCCCGCGCGCTCCCGACCCGCAGCTGGACCCGGCCGGATATCTGCGCAGCCTGGGCGCCGTGCGCGAGCGTTCCAAGATCGTGACTGACAAGGCCCTCCAAGATGACCTCCGCCATTTCGATGTCGACATGACCAAGTTTAGCGACGTTGTGACATTCGTCGCCAACATTATCAAGGTAAGTCGCTGGGCGACGTTGGGCGCAGTTAGATGAGATGGACAAAAGGAGACGACTAACCAGCCCGCGCATAACAGAGAGACTACGATGCCCCCTTCACCAGCATTCCGCCGCACGGTCGCCACCAGCACTTTGCTGTCGGCGGTCGGGACCGCATCGCCCATCTCCTGTCCACGTTCCCCGAGGATGTCGACAACACGGAGCGCTGCAAGCGCATGATTGATCTCTTCCTTGTCAGCGTGCTTCTGGACGCCGGTGCGGGCACGAGATGGAGCTTCAAGGCTGCCGAGAACGGGCGAGTCTACCGACGATCGGAGGGAATCGCCGTGGCAAGCTTGGAGATGTTCAAGGCTGTGAGTTTAGTTTGGCTTGACCCCCTGCTGCTCTGCCTATGGCTAATAAACAATACAGGGACTTTTCTCTGGTAACAAGAGCAACAAGTTCCAGGTGGACAAGGAAGGCCTGCAGAAGTTGACGGTTGAGCAGCTTGCTCAGGGTCTGCAGTCAAAGCCAGGCAACGAGATGGCTGGCCTCGAAGGCCGAGCACAGCTTCTCATCCGCTTGGGGAAGGCCCTCGAAGAAAAGAAAGAGTTCTTTGGCGAGGATGGCCGGCCTGGCAATATGCTCGGTATGTTCCACCACGCGCTCCCTCCCGAACAAGCCTGCTAAGTCCAACGCTAGATCACATCCTTTCCCACCCGTCGACCCAAGCATCCAGCGTCATCATCGTTCCCATTCCCGTGCTATGGAACGTGCTCATGAACGGCCTTGGCCCGATTTGGCCCCCATCTCGGACGGCTATAAACGGCGTCTCGCTCGGCGATGCTTGGCCATGCAGCTCCATGCCCCAGCCGGCGCAGTCACCTTCCAGCCCCACATTTTCACCCTTCCCCAACACCACGGGGCAGTCCAATGGCATCGCGCCGTGGGAGAGCATCCTCCCTTTCCACAAGCTCACCCAGTGGCTCACCTACTCGCTCATGCAACCCATGCAGAGCATCATGAAGATCCAGTTTGCCGGCCAAGACCTGTTGACTGGACTACCCGAATACCGTAACGGCGGACTGTTTATCGATCTGGGCGTGTTGACGCTGAAGCTAGATGACCAGCAGCGGGGACTGCAGCACTACACCGAGTACTGCCAGCGCACGGGCAGCAGCGGCATTGAGGTGGCACCCATGTTCAAGCCTGATGATGATGTTATTGTCGAGTGGAGAGGCGTCACAGTCGGCTTTCTGGATATTCTGTGCACCGAGGTGAACAAGGCGCTGCAAAAGGAGCTAGCTGGCAACGAGCTGAACCTGGCACAAGTCCTGGAGGCCGGAAGCTGGAAGGTACGTTTACAATGGAACTATAGCTTCGTGTAGGTTACTAATCAAATTGGTAGGGTGGTCGAGAGATTGCGGAAGTGAGTCGGCCAAATACCAAGGAGCCGCCAATCCTGATCGACAGTGACGGAACGGTGTTCTAGAGTGGGGGGGGGGGATGGATTTGACTTGTTGGTTTATGTGGATTTGATAGCGCAGCAGGTGGCGATGGACTCACGGCGTTGAGTACATGGAAAACGTGAAAAATAGACGTTGATGCTCTGGACGAAAAGGAGGAGTTGAGGCGGCATTTCTGCAAGCTTCTTGGTGGGCGGCGTCTACTGGTGGCCGCCGGCGCTGCCCACCGTACTTGATTCTCTAGAGAGACAGCAGATTAACCTGCATTTTATGAAGACGTTTTACGAGATACTGCTCATGACAACAAGTCGTTTTGAGTTGGCTGGTGCTGACTGCCATGGTCCACGACGGTCAGTATCGGATTTGAAGACTCAAGGCGCCTCTACTATCGTAGTCTATCTGCTCGTGCTAACAAAGTGAAGAGAGTATGCGGTGAAAACAAGGGATATTGGTCGCATGGCACCTGTGTGACGGGTGTACCATCGCCTATGGCGCGTCTGTCGGGTCCCTGGAGCACGAGGAAACATCAGTTCGGTATGTGGCACTTGCTGCTTTGAGCCTGGAATCACTTACCAGTCAGTCACAAGCTTTTCATCCAGTCCGTCCAAGACCTCGAGATCTTGGTTTGAAATCTCAAACCCCCCCACATCGGCATTGGCGACGAGACGGGCCTGCTTGACGCTTTTGGGCAGTGTCACAAAGCCGTGCTGGATCGACCACCTGTTGACCTATCAGTTCAATAGCCCACACACTATCGAACGCCAACAGACGGGAAGGCACTCACCTCAGCAGCAGCTGCGCCGGCGTGCACCCGTAGGCCTTGCTCATCTCCACCACGGTGGGATGCCCGAAGCGCATGGCCCTCGCGAGCGGGGCGTAGGCCTCGACGACGATGCCGTGCTTGGCGCACACGTCGCGGATGGCCGTCTGCGTGTTGAACGGGTGCACCTCGATCTGGTTGACGACGGGGCACACGCGCGGCCCTGCGGCCATGAGCTCCTCGACGTGGCGCACCCCGAAGTTGCTCACACCGCCCATTCGGACCTCGCCCGCGAGCACGGCGTCCTCGACGGCGCGCCAGCTGGCCAGCCGCGCCTCACGCCCGCCATGCGGGCTGTGCAGCAGGAACAGGTCGATGTGCCCCAGCCCGCACGCGGCCACGCTCCGCCGGATCGACTTGCGCACCGCGTCGTACGACGTGCTGTTGTCGCGCAGCTTGGTCGTGTAGAAGATGTCGTCGCGCGACACGGGCGCGGGCGTGCTAGATGAGGCGGCGATGAAGGCGCGGATGGCGGCGCCTGCCTCGCGCTCGTTGTAATACCACTGGGCGCAATCAAACCCGCGATAGCCAATGTCTAGGGCGGAGCGCACCGCGCGCGTCGTCTCGGGGCCTGACATCATGTAGAGGCCGAGGTGGATTTGGGGGGTCGTGAGGCCATTGGAGAGCTGGAGGGATCAGCTTTGTGAAATTGTGTGATCTGTGTGATATGTGTGTCACGATGATCACTTTGTGTGATTGTGTTCAATGTGTGAGGGGGTGTGGGAAATAGGGAGGGGAGTGTGGCGCACCTGGACCAGCCGAGAAAGCATATCGGTGGCCGTTGCCATGGTGTCGGCGAAATGTCTTTGCTATTTCCCAATAGTGAGATGTCTGGGGTGTGACAGCTCTTTGGTCGACTTATTAATTTCAACTTGGATAGGGTAAAGGCCAGTGAGTGGATGAGGTCATCCCCATTCATCCACTTTAACCCCAGAACCAGCGTTTGAGGCGAATAAGAGGGTTAGGGTTAACCCCTGAATAAACCACGGCTGGAATGTCAATGTAAATTGCAGCTTAACGTACATGTAAGCCACATGTCCTACCTGCCTAGACAGCCAAAAGATGATAGGTAGGCCACCCATAGCCTGTCAGCATAAAAACATGTATGTCAATGGGGGAGACCCTATATCAAGGGGGACACGGATAGCACGTCAAGCCGTGTCCAAGGCGCCACCCTCTCCAAACTGCCACCCTGCCAAAAAGGCCCCCCCCTATAGGGCTTGAAACCCAGGGCTTTTATGCCGATGTATATCAAAGGAGTTACTCTATCAGAAGGCTTTGATGTGGGCTGTGTAATCCAGGCTTTTGATGAGTCTGCCACCCCTAACTTTTCGGGAAACATGCCCCCTACCTGTAAATGCCCCCGGATTTGGGAGTATTTTTTTCCATATCCTTTATGATAGGTCTATCTATAGCCCTAAGACATGACAATTTTAGTCTGTTGACAGGCTTGGCCAACTTGGCTACGATGTTAGGATCTGGAAATGGGAGCAGGGACCCCCATTTCTCCCGCCTGGTATCAAGAAACCATCCTTCAGCCTGGGCTGGGTCTCGGTCGGCAGAATTCTCTGCAATGATTGAAGGGTTTCTTGGGCGGCCATTTGACCGCTGGGTAATGGTGGAAGGGGGCTTGGCTGAGCTGGATGGCATTTTTGGAGCGACTGAAGAAGAGATACACGACCGAGATTCTGAAGGCGATTAAGAATGCAACTCCAACAACCCGGGATGGCCGAAAAATAGAGAAGGGAATTTTAGGAGGTGGCGAGGGCGTGAACTCAGGTTGTTGGCACAATTCTAGTGTCAACTAGTATAAAATACATTTGTCCGTTAACACTAGGGCTGATGACCTCGAATTCTATACAGACCCTGATTGGTCTCAACTAGTTCCCCACTAGCTGCCGCCTTGGCTGGCATCTACTGAAACCCCTGGAGCCCGACAGTGTACAAGTTCGGGTCGTTACGCAACTCCTGCGCCTTGGCCTTGAGGTCGTCAACGTCCCAGGCGGCATAGACCAGCCTGCGGTCTAGGAACGCGGCCTCGGGACTGGCAGCCCACACAGCAAAGGCGCCTGGCAGATCAACTGGGTGGGGGCACAAGTTAGCACCGTGGCCATTCACCGATGCAGAAGACTGGGGATCACTTACGCTCATCAAACGGAACACCTAAGCCTGCTTCCTCGACGGTATCTCCGATTTCGGTCCGCTGCAGGCCCGGATGGAAGTGGATGACGCGGAGGCCGTGCTCAATGGTGAAATGGTCAAATATCTTGATGGCGGCCTGTTTCGATGACTGGTATGCGGCGTACCCTGGTATGTACGGAATGTGAGCCATGGCGGAGCTAACGTTGAGGATGATGGCGTCGGCAGCAGCAAGCGGGCCAAAGGCGCGCAGCAGGTTGAAGTTGCCGCGCACGTTGACGTCGAACGTCTGCCAAAAGTCGTCGGGGTCGACCTCGTCGAGCGGCTTGATGGTGTTGACGGCGCCGGCGTTGGCAACGAGGACGTCGATCTTGCCGCTTGGGGTCTTGGCAGCGAAGGCTTGCAGGGCGTTGGTGATCGAGGAAGCGTCGGTCAAATTACCCGGTATGACATGGGCGACAACCCCCGGGAATCTGGCTTCAATGGTCGCCTTGGTCGTTTCGAGGGTCGAGGCCTTGCGACCAACGAGGCCAAGGTGCGAAGTGCCTGACTTGGCGAAGGCCAGGGCAATCTCGGCGCCGATTCCTGATCCGGCGCCGGTGACGAGAACGCTTTTACCCTTGGTGGACAGTTCCGACCGGAGAGGGTCGATGGCTGGGTACGCCGACGGGTGGTATCTGGGGGCTGCAGTAGAAGCCATTGGATTGAATAGGTATCGATGGAAGTGATGTTGACAACTTGAAGTGTTGACGCTGGAGATGTGTTGATGTTCTTTTCAACTGACGATGCCTCCCCACTGCGGATATTTGTAGCTGGAGCATCCATCTTCTCTTGCGCTGTTGATTAGCAATCCCAGCTGCAAGAGTGCATCTCGACCTGAATCGAGACAAGAGTGATTCCAAACAAGTCTCGAGTGCCCCTGAGCCTCAGACATCAGGTCGATAGCTTGAAATGGAAGGCTGGACGTCATGGCATCAGGTCCCCCGATGCAGGGTCTGAGTTAGGTACTGAGTATTAATCATCGCAGTGCACGCATCATTAGTCGGCGGCCCGGCATTCATAATCGCTCGGGGGTTGGTTCCACCGACTTTCAAGTCTTGGCACCACCAACAGAAGCTTAGCTACTGATTCGCGTGTCTGAGTTTGCTGCGTCTTTTGTCAGCCCATGTTATCAAGTCACAAGATTCCATTTTCTGGCATCCGAAACATATCTCTTAAGGATCTAGGAAGAAAGCGATTTTTTGAGGTGCCTTCCTTGAGCTCACAAGAAGAATTGGTGTGCGTGCAGAGAATGCAAGGGGTCTGAGAAAGTATGAGTAAGAAGTGGGCACCCGACATACCTGCTTACCTTAGTTGAGAAACACCTACATTGAATTTGAGGCTTCGAAAGTTCACTCCTTTAAATTTTTCCAAGGGTATTTGCCTTCTTTCTTTTCTGAGAAGCAGCGTCAATATATACCTTCTTTTTCAGCTACATTTATGAATTTTTTTTTAATTGTAACTTCCCGAGCTGCTAGCAGACTGAAAAGGATAAAGCATGCAAGGCGTCCGGGATTTGATGTGTTGCCCGAATTTTGCTCTCGCAAAGCCGGCTTGCCGAATCTTATCCGGTTGGCTAGGACATGTTGTTCTGCAGCTTACAATGGACTCGATCTTTCTACATATATTCCCAGTGTCCGCTAAATAGCGTGTTCTAACCACATTGTTAGCGATGTCTTTCCTGTCCCATGTTTGCGATAACGGCAAGGACTGAAAAGTAACTTGGATAGTAGCAATTGTCATTATCGCAAATTTTGGTGTCATTGTTCGTGACATGGCTTTATGTCTCAGGTTAATTGGCAGGTTAATAGGTAAGAATCCACTCGATACTTTTGATTGCGACATACCGATGATGCCTTGAGTCTTTGTGTTCCCTGGTTGGACAATATCAACTTGGTATTAGTGGTTCAATGCCTTTATGATTATCTCACTGAACATCTGACATATCCCAGCGCCCGAGTAAAATGTTTTGTGCATGTCTTTGAGCTGCAGGCCTAGTGAATGAATACTATGCCCCGAAAAGCACTTGTGCCCGCCGTTCCGTAGATCCTACACTTTAATTCCGAGGACGCCCAAGAATGCTGCCCGGACTCCCCTCCTCCGCCCTCATCCCGCCCGGCAAACCACCCGGCCCAAATTACCTCGCTGAGGCAGAACTCAATCCGGCATTCTGCCATCCCCAATGTGACAAGGCCCCTCCAAATTAAGTTGTTGCGATTGGGAGTTGGGCCCCCCCTCAATTTCAACGTATTATTCGAACCATTTCAACTGCAGTCCTGCAGGGGCCGCACTTTTCTAATTTGTGCTATTTGACAACTGGTGTCTGCTTGGGACGGGAAAATCGCCTCTCAATGGCGAGAGCTCGGGTCGTCGCGGCGCGTGGATGCCGCCTCCCGTGCAGCCCATAGCCTAGATACCTGATGCAGATAGAGGTAGAGTGAGAGGAGCCCATGTCCTTGGGCCGGCTAGATCCGAATCAGAGATGACGCCCATTCATATAAATATCAGCCAAGGACGCCGAGTGTCCTTTGTTGGAATAGGCCTTCTCCTTGTGCTATCAGCCCCCCTCGCCAAGACTGCAATCCCCGGTTTCACACTTGTTCAGCACCATGAAGCTCTCACTGTCGGCCACGGCGGCAACGTGCGTCGCCCTGCTTCCGGGCGCGTCGGCAACCATCTTCTATGCCGGTGTCGCTGAAGCGGGTGGCGAGTTCGGCGCGTGGAGTGCTACGGCTCAGGTCGGAACGGGCTTGCCGGGGCGATTTGGTGTTGATTACGCCTTCACCAGCGCCTCGGGAGTTGATATCATGGCTGATAAGCACAAGGTCAACCTGTTCCGCGTTGCCTTCCTGCTCGAGCGCATGTGCCCGCTCTCGTATGGTCTGGGAGCAAAGTTCAACGAGACGCACTTCGGCCATTTCAAGGACTCGATTGACTACATTACCAAGACCAAGGGTGCTTGTATGTCTGCCTACTCACCACTGATCCGGCTCGCAACTAACTGACCCCTGTGTTAGACGCAATCCTCGATCCCCACAACTACATGCGTTACAACAACCCATCTTCTCAGCCCTTCAGCGGCAGCGTGATCGGAAACACCTCGGACCCGACTGCGGCCACGACGGCTCAATTCGGCGCCTTCTGGGGAGAGCTGGCCAAGCGCTTCATCGACAACGAGAAGGTCATCTTCGGCCTGATGAATGAGCCGCATGACCTACCGAGCTCGCTCAACCTGGTGAACCTGCAAGCAGCCATTGACGGGATCCGAAAGACAGGGGCAAAGCAACTTATCATCGCGCCCGGAAACAGCTGGACAGGAGGCCACTATTGGACCAAGGGGGGTTCTGAGGCCAACAGCAACTGGATCCACAAGCTCACCGACCCGCTCAAGAACACGGCCATTGACATCCATGAGTACCTAGACGAGGACTTCTCCGGGGGACACCTCGCCTGCACCCAGGACCCCGTCACCAACCTGGCTGGCGTGACCGCGTGGCTCAAGGAGAACAAGCTCAAGGCCTTCATCACCGAGTTTGGCGGGTCCAACACGACCGGCTGCGTGACGATGCTGAACAGCATCTTGGACTACATGTCGCAGAACGACGAATATATCGGATGGACAGCGTGGTCGGCCGGTCCCTTCTGGGGCCCCAATAGCCCCTGCTGCACCGACCAAGCGCAGCTCGGGAGCCTGGAGCCCGGCAGCAAGGCGGCCGATGGAGGCCCTAGCCTTTACGATACCATTTGGCTCCCTGTCATCGCGAAGAAGGTGCCGGCAAAGCTCCAATGGTCCGGGTTGGCGAGTGTCAACGGTGGGGAGCTTACTTCGAGGTAGGTGAGATGTCGGGGCGGCGCACAAAGGATTATTTCTTTGGGGAGGGGGGGGGGGGGCGGGTAGGCTTCAGTCGCTTATGAGATGTCATAAACTTATCGTCGTAAAGGGTGCGATATCAAACAGCGCTAGAAAAAATACATTGTAATTAATTAGCATTACCATTTGACCCATTAGACTTCAGTTACTCAGCGTGATGCCGTGTCCCGGGATGGGATGTGGTGCACGGAGATGCGAACACAAACCGGGGCGGAGCTAATTGGCTCTATATCGGCGAGTCATCAAAGGTGACGCTTGTGTGTGTGTGTGTGTGTTGAATTCGGGCATATCATCTGAGTCACTGTGACTCGATCTGCGGGTGTAGCATGGCCCAGAACAATTTGCCGGTAAGCGTATTTGGGGGGCAACTTGTGCTACCTGCCTTAGGAAGGTACGACCTTAGCTTGCCATGGATCCTTCGCCTCAAGTCCATATAGTTACTGTTGAGGAAACCCCTCCTACCAGTTTCTAATCCGAACCTCGGACCATTCGCATCGCCATCACCATCACTGCCACACCACCTCATAATAATGGCTTCGACATCAACTTTCAAGCTGTCCACAAAACATTGCGGAGCCTGCAACGACTCCTTCGACAGCGATGATGCCCGGCGAGCTCACTCCAAAACACAATGGCAGTAAGCAAGCAATGCAAAACCAAAGTGAAACAGCAGTGGATATCTGCTAACCTCTAGGCAGTGTCGAGAATTTGCGGCGTCGGGTTGCTGGGCTGAGCTCGCTGGCTGCTCCTGCTGTTGTTTTACCCTAAAGTTACCCTCACCAACCCCAGTCACCCACACCACCCCTAGCCACCTTGCTCGGGCGCTACTTAGGCGCTGCTCAGGAAATGATCGAGAAATCGCCAAACATGGTTTAGATGAGTAGGCAGTACTCTGCCGTTCAAATGGCAACTTTTCGCAAGGTCCCAGTTTTGGGACACAGGTGGCCCAAAACTGGGACCACCCCCCACCCACCACAATGGAGCAAATTGTCGGGAAAAGCGATGCATTAATATTTGCGTCCCCTCTAAAAAAAAAAAACCTCGTCCCAAACGCCTTTGTCATTTATTGAATACATCAGATCTTGCAGTCCTCTCATTTATTTCCTTACCATCCCCTCTATTCCTCTAGTCCCATGTATCCCCTTATTTCAGAATCCACTTGCGCGCAATGCTCTCGCGCTTAATGGCCAAGGGCGTGTTTGGGGCGAGATGGATGCCGAGGGCGGGTAAGATGGCATCTGCAGTAGCGTCTGATAAGAGTTAGCACTGTACTTTAGAAGAATAAATGACATACCATTTATCGTATAGAGCTGGGGGTGCGTAAGGGGGAAATCGGGAATGTCGCCTCCATTCTAGATGTTGACGGGTCGCTAGAGAATAACGGCGCCGTCGGCGTGAACCAAGCGCGCATTTACAGCAGCAACCTCGAAATTGCTTTGGCGGTTTTCGAGAGTATCGAAGCGCTGGTTCATTTGCTGCTGCATTACGTCGATGCGGTGATTTGTCTGCTGTCCCAAAGCGTGAATCTGCTGTCCCAGAGCCTGGATGGCAGCGAGGATATTCTGCTGGTTCTGAATAGCGCCAACGTTGGCGATACGCTGAGATTGAACACGCAGCGTGTCAAATGCGCCGGCGATGACATCAGCCTCGGGGAGGGCATCCATTGTGAGGGTGCGAAATGGCAACGCGAGAATAGAATGGCGAAGGCAAAGCTTGCGAGAGACGAGCGAAAGAAAATTTGGTTGGAGAATTAGAGGCGAGAAATGGAAAGGCAAGAATTGAATTGATACAGGGCAGATTACCCCGATCCACGTGACCTCGTGACCTGACGCAACAGACAAAAAATGGCGGGGTACTAGTACATGCTCTAGGATGGCATACAATACCCCAGCTCAAATTTTGGGATGGTATATGACATCCTAGCTCGGAATCTGGGATGGTATCTAGCACCCTAGCTCCAAATTTGGGATGGGATATGATATACTAGTACTGACAGAATGTCTTATTAGTTGAGGGTCCAAAATTGGGCCACACGGCTGCGCAGGTTAGCCTCACCCATAGCTCACCCTAGTTCAGGAGTGGCTCAGGGCCATGCGCGAACATGGAAATTGCTGAGGGCAACTTTAGGGTACAACATAGGCCTGTTTCTTCAGAAGCGCAAGACGCCGGTAAGAAGAACACAGGAGACAACGAAAATGACGCAGAGGAAGAGCTTTCATCCTCGAGCGAGTCAGGCGATGAGTCTGCTACAGAAGACTCGGACCCAGAGGCCTCGAAGTTCATCACTGAACAATGTCTTTTCTGCAATGAAATCTGCGGCACATTTGATGACAACACGCTGCACATGCAAACAACCCACGGCCTATTTATCAGAGACCTCGACCATCTTGCCGTTGATCTTGAAACTTTGGTTCGCTACCTCCATCTGGTCATTTTTGGATACCGTGAGTGTTTGTACTGTCAATCGCAGCGAAGAACGGTCGAGGCGGTGCAGCAACACATGTCGGGGAAGGGCCATTGCAAATTCAGCCTACAGGACCCAGATTCTGAATACCGCGACTTTTTTAACTTTGCCAAGAATCCGAGTCTCGATTCTAATTCTGACGGCGATGGAAACGCCGACCTGGCAATACCCAGTTTGAGTAACCTCGTCCCACACGCCGATGACGACTCTGCACGCCTTCCGTCGGGGAGGATCGTCTCTCACCGTATAGCTGGACCAGCAGGTCGCCAACAACACCGATCACGCAGCCAACACACCTCGTTGACAGCGGCTCCTACAGCCCTCACACCCAGTACCCAGAGTGCCAGCCCGGATTCGACCAAAGATGATACGCAATCTCTACATGTGGCTACCAGGCAGGAGAAACGCGGCGGTTCTCTTGCAGGCCAATTAGCAAAACTCAGCGTCAACGACCGAGCTAGCCTTGTTCATCTGTCGTCGGCTGAGCAGCGCTCAGTGCTTACGACCCGAATGAAGCAAGCGGATAAGGCTCGGCGCACTGAGCTGAGGCACCGAAGCCGGGTGGAGATGCTAGGGAATAAGACGTTGATGAAGCACTTTGTTCCCGATGTACCAGGCCCAAAAAACGGCTAGCAGATAATAGCCCAACATTGAATCACCTAATGGCGGTGGATATGAAAAGAATGGAATATGTCGGCAAAAATGATGTCTGACAATTGTGAGATTCGAAGTCAAGCCCCTTTCGAGAAAGCCAATCTGCCCTTTGTAAGGTTAGGGAAGAAATATCCTCGGGTGCGATCGCCCTAACCACTCGGCCAAGTTATCTTTTTCCTGTCTCATCAAGTCAAAACAATCTACTCCATCACCCACGTCTGGAAATAATGCCAAGGCATCATATTTGAACCAAGCCAGCCGGCTGTCAGTCACTAAATTTCGAATGCGCATGCTACATCTGCCGAATGTTCATCCCGTCAACCACCACCGCCCAAGATGGGGCCATGGAGCAGAGAACATAGGTTTGTCTTGATTACCTCAAGATAACAGACTGATAAGGAGTTGACTGTGTTGCGTGCAGATATGGAATTTGCAAATTGGTCATATTGACACCTCCCGTAGGTGCCTAGACATTTCTAGAGCGGGGCCTTGCCTCAACAACTGAAAGGGTTCCCGAGCCTCCTTCCAATTTTGAGCTCGATCTTCTCCTCGACGCAAAAATAGGGATAAAGTGTGCCGCCACAATGCATCCATTCTCCGTCATTACTGGGTCATTTGGTCTTGCAGGAGCTATCGCCAAGGTTTCGGCCGTCATAGTCGAGTCTTCACGCGATGCCCGCGATGAGAAGTCTGACCTTAGTCCTTGACGCACTATCCGCCGAGCTGCAGGCTCTCTCCGCCGTCCTCGATGCCCTCGCGTGTAGCCACCGCAATCCTCGCCATGCTTATCGCCCACGTCTCTATCACTCTCGCAGGCTGCAATTCCTGTCGTTGAAGAGGTCGAAGAGAAGATACAGAAGTACCGACGCGACAAGATCTTCTCCAGGCCAGCCTGGACCATGTTTGAGCAGACAGACATCAACAGGCTATGGACGAGTGTGGAGTAATACAGCACGGCCTTAGACCGGTGCTCTTGGCTCCATGACTGTAATTGGTAATTGGTCGTTCCTCTATATTGTTTTCTTATGTTGCTGACATAAGGTGTGACTAGAGTCTATTGTTCTTGTATGGCAAATAGTTTCAGTAAACCGCCCGAGTTCCTCCCCGCAAAGCAGACATTGAAGTCCGAAAGATACCAGCAGCAGTTCAGCACCATGCCTACCTGAGCCATGGAGTTACCGAGGGCAAGATTTGGGGGGCGCAATGCGCTGTTGCAATCTGAGAAGTTGTGCAAGTTCAAGTATGAACATCGAAACCACCCATAATCAATACCAGACCCCCACACCGTCCGGCCCTTGAGCGACCTCCTCCACCCACTTCTCTATGAGCGCATGCAGCGCATCTATCCTCCACCGCGGCCCGTCACCAAAGCACGTGCCGGCATACGCCACCATCCAGACCAGCTTCTTGACCATGTTCACTCGCCTCTCATCCTGACCCCGTCCTGCCAGGGCCTCTTGCCACGGAGTCCAACCAGCCGGGGTCACTCGCAGGCGCTCGCGCACATAGGCCTCGACATCGGTAGGAGTCATCCACAGGCGCGCCTCGCCCAGGTCGGCCGTGTGGTCCAGGTCGCGCAGGATCGCTGCAAACAGTCGCATCGGGGCCTCGGGGTCCCTCCCCGGATGATCCCCCGCGATGTACCCCATGCGTCGCCACGCGAAGCGCGCATGGATGATGTCGAAGACCGCCTGGTCCGAGACCAGGCCGAGCCTCAAGGTCGGGCCAAACATGCGTTCGACTGCCCGGGTGGCTTGGCGGATGCGCTTCCGGTATTGGCTCTCTTTCTGCTCCCGCGTCTGGGTAGGAGTGCGGGATGAAGACGATGGGGCTGGGTGTGTCGGCGGCCGGGCTCGTCGTGGGGGATTTTGTGTCTGTGTTGTCGTCGCTGGGCGGGACTGACTCTGCGTCTGAGTCGGCGTCTGGTTCCGACTTCGGCTGCGTGGACGTGTCTGGCGGGTGCCGTCGTCGTTGTTAGCTTCGTCATCAACTTGGTCATTATCATTATCATAGTAATCCTCATCATCATCACTAGCAAGTATGACGATGTTGGTGCTTCTGCCGTCACCATCTGCATTGCTGTCGCTCGAGGACAGGCCGTATTCATTGTCCGCCTCGTCATCATCAGAGTCGGGCCCATAATCACCAAAGGAAGAATACGAAACATCTGCGCTGCGGAACCGTGCCTCAATCACGGTCCGCAGCGCGCGGAGGGAGAAGCCCATACCGGCCCAAAAGATGGCTCCCGCTAACGACCGCATGCCGTCGCCCACATACGGCACAATATCGCGGGGCGGTTGGACGATGCGGATCGCACGGTCCGGCTCGAACCACAGTCCGTACGTCATACGAGGAGACATACGCGCGTCGCCACCAACGCCGCCCTTAGACGCTGAGAAGCGTGGGGGCGACGTCATCTGCGCAGCGGGCCTGGCGGTCTGGCCGTAGAGGCTCAGGTTATCCATAATTAGGTGGTGATTTTGTTGGGCGGTGGTGAGCGAAGTCGACATCTGTGGTGGCGTAGGGAGGAGCGGGGCGCCTAGGGTGGTAAAGTCTATGTTGGAGTTCATGTCCTCTACGACCATACCCTGTTGGTGCTGCTGCTGCTGCTGCTGCTGCTGCTGCTGCTGGCCAGACGGGCCCGGCGTGTGGAAGTCGCCGTCGTAGTCGCCGTCGTTGGCCCCGGTGGGGGCTCGGGCGACGGACGAATTAAGTCCTGCCACGCGGAACGCGTTCTGGATAGCAGCCTGCAGGCTCGCCTGGTCATTGTGGGACTGGGCTGGGCCTCTAGCCGCGGCTCGCGAGATCTGGTCGATAGCCTCCCTCAGCGCTTGGTTGTCCTCCCTGAGCTCGCGGATGGTGTCGATTTGCCGCCGCCGAAAGGCTCTCTGGGCCAGGCGGCCACGCTCCCGTCGTTGCTGAAATTTTGTTAGTCGGGGCCAGTTTGATTTTTCAGCCTTCGAGGTTGTCGGGAGAAGGTGTGACTAAGATATGGTAGGTAACATGAGGTGTGGAGTCCTGTTACTGACCGAAAGCTCCGCATCGTCGATCTCTTCGGAGGAAGGCATGCTTGCGCAAAAAGAGACAGACAATGACTACAAGCTGGGTTTTAGGCCCAAGACTTGTATCCAGAGTTTTGGTGGACTCTTTGGGTTCACCAAAACTCACCAAGTGTCGAGAGTAGTAGCAGTAGTAGTAATAGCAGTCGGAGAGGAGTGGCGGCAAGAAGTACTGGTTGTAGTACTGATACGGAGTCGTGGCGTTGGAGTCATAGGCTCATGGGCTCATGGCATAGGATTTGGGCATTCATTCGGCGAGCCAGGAACTCGAGCCGTGCGCTGCGCAGCCGTGCAAGGGAATAAAACCCAGCTTGCGGCTCAAGATCTCGAGTTGCAGTCCTGGGCCGTTGCAGCGGGTCAGTATCCAAGGCGCGCTTGTATCGTGGAAGTCAGGCCCAGGGACCTTGGCGATAAAAGCGGCCGCCAGACGCCAGTAACGGTTCAGGGTAGTGATCGGATTGGGTACAAGAATTAATCAGCGGTAAGTGTGTGGAATCAAAACGCTAATCCGCGCCTAGGAGCCAATTTGTGAGTGAGTAATCCCAAGTCCCGTGCCTCAAATGATCTACGCCAATACGACGAGACCTATGCAGGCAGGCCCAGAATTTAGACGCGCTGGTCTGCGAGGCAGGAATAACGCCGGGGATGAGGAATTTTGAGTCCCTTGGGTGCACAACGGTCCTTTCCCACGGCATCACAGCGACAAATTTATTGGTTCATGAAGGCTTGCGGCTCCTATAGGGCTGAAGACTCCGAGTGCCCGCGGGCTGTGGTGAGGTTGAAGAGCATCGAGTCTCTAAATTACTCAGGTTCAATAGGCACTCAGGTGCAGGACTCCTGCAGAGCCCTCCACATTTTCAGCCATATTTTGCACTGAAAAATAAATTTAAACGCATGGGGATCGCCAGATGTTGCCGGGCTGCACGCTTAACAGATATAATACTATGGGATTCTAGTCAGTCTGCCGAGTGATGATATGGATGATGTTGATGCACACTCAAGCAGGAGGCTGAGTGAGTCCCCAAGAAGTCCTCGAGACTGAAGATTAGATAAGAAAAGCCTTAGTTACGCTTGGTCCAAGCACGGCTTGGCAGCTAGCTGGGCATTTGATATGGATTGGGAAGAATGAACGGGGATCTTTGGCGGGGGGCTCTCTGAAACGTTCCCAACACACCTTCTGGAACATGTTTAGGCCCCGGCGGCACCACCACAACCACCATCACGCCGACCACTCACATTGATTATCATATCACCCAACCGACCAGGGCAGTATGACGCAGCACAGCGCGGAGCAAATCCAAACTCCAAAGGTGCTGGCGGGCTCTCGATGGAAAAGCTGCGAATCGGCACGTCGGCATTCGGGCGGGTGCGAACGCAAGCAACGCGAGCAATGAAGAGAGTGGCGTGTTGAGGGGCCAATTCAAGACATTGACTGCGAGAGCTTGGAAAGGACTGAAGAAACGACGTCTTGCCTCCACCCAAACCGCCTAGGGCCCCCGAATTTGGGGGTTCTGCCGAAAGACACCGCCTGAAAGCGGAAGGCTCGCGGAAGACTACCGCCCCCTGAAACGGGGGTCTGGTGAGGTTTGGTGCGGTTTAGTGCTGGTGGGTGGTGACTGATGCGGGACGGCGGCCAGGCGACAATGGATGGCACCTGAGAACTTTATCATTCTTCTGAGCCTCGCTCAATTGTTTCCCGACATGCTCCCCTCGCACCTTTTCTCGTGCTTAGGAAACGCCGAGACCGAGAAGGAAACATAATGCGGACGTGTGGAGGTGATAATGGGAGAATTACGGGGAAGATGCACGCTCCCGAGCAGGGTTTTCCGACCATGGGCCAGAATCGGGCAGGTCGTGACGATTCGTGCACCGGATCGCTCGACATCCGGGCGGATGAGCCGACCCAACAACCACGATAAACAGCGATAGACTGGACGGAGGGCCATATTCCGGCTCAGTTGTCAGCATTATGGCTGGCCGACCTGGCCAACCTGGCCGCCGACCTGCGCCCAACAAGCGACCGCGTGATGATTGCTCCCGCACCCGTACGACTGGAGACGAATGAAGATGCAGGGCAGCGATACCCACGCGTGATGGCTACAACGGCCTGCAGAGGGAGCGAGAGCAGGTGGGAGGAGACGGGAGGCTACTGATGCCGGCAAGGCGGGTTCCCGCGCCTCTGCGCTGGGCCCGCTGGGCCCGCTGGCCAGAGCCAGATGCGAGGCTGGGACGGGACCTGATCGGGATGAGATGAAGCCTGGAGCCCGTCGTGTGGCATCGCTCGCAATCTAATCCCGTGCTCGGCACCCGCACGGCTTTTCTGAGCTGATGTCCAAAGGGCCCCAAGGAAACATAAGCTTCCGGCGGCGCTAATCATCGATGGCTAGAGAACAGCGGATAGGACCCGGCATGCCTCAGGAGTTTTCCCCCCTTTTTGCCTCAGTGCCCTCAGTGCTGCCCCCAAAACCCCCCTGCCCCCCAATCTGCCCAAACCCCCCAACTCCCCCAGGGAGCTTGGGCCACGGCAGGGGAGCTGCGCTCGCGTCGACCAATCCGAAACGGCAGAGGGCCACTCGAATACACCGGCAAGCCTCAGTGCCGTTTTGCAACCCTGGACCCGGCCAGATGTCGCAGCTGTTACAGATCCCGGACTGTGCCTGTCTGGCAGCGCTCCCCAGTGCATCCCCAGGTGCATCCAGCGCATCCCAGCGTCACGTCCCAAACAGCCAGCCGGTGGCTCTTGATCAAAAAGCTTTGGTCGTCGCATCTCGCAAAACCCTATCCTTTTTTTTTCTCTCTTCCTTCTTTTCCTAGTCCATCCTATGTTTCCCTCCCTTCTTGTTTCTTACTCCCTTGACTATCTTGCGATCGGTGGTGGCTAGCGGGTTCCAATTTGGAAGAGTCCGCTCCGCTCCCTCCCCGCCCTCCCCCTTTTTCATCCTCTTATACCTATGTTGCCCGGCATGCCTCTCAGGATGCCGCGCTTCCCTTCCGTCACCATCACAGAGCTGAGCACGCTCTGGGCATCGACCAGCCAGAAACGGCGGTCCAAGATGCCTTTCCGGCTCTCGCTCTTCCACGTCTCGGCTGTCGCCCTTCTCATACTCTCCTCCGCCATTCTGAACCACGGCAGGTCGACCCCGGCGCGGGACGTCTGTGCGTCGCTCGACCAACCAAATCCCCTGGCTGAACTGTTTCCGAATAATGCCACGGGCGTTCTCAATGCCACACTGGCCATCATTCCGATCACGTTGGAAGCCGCTCGCCGCCTCATCCCCCCGCAGTACGGCATCCTCGAGCAGGCCTATCGGGCCCTGATCCCAGATTTCCCAGAGGGCATGTACCCCGTCATGGTGCAAGCTGCTCATGACCACGACGTTCAGCTGCGAGCGTACGGCATCACAATCGACGACTTTTCGGTAGGTACTCTAGCTTGGTAGATCGATGCCATGGACAAATGGGCTGAACTGAACCCTTCTGCAGCGTGTTGGCTTTGAGTTCCCATTCTTGGACCTCCTGGGCGATGGCTATTCGTCGTTTCGCTGGGCGCCAGCCCAGCTCATCACTGCAACTCACGACATTGCTCTCGAGGGCTCCCGAGCCTATGGCACTGTCGTGTCCCCGGCCGAGTGGGAGCCTGTTTGCGATGCCTATCGCGCGCTTCCCAATGGTGCCACCTATTTCAAGGGGAAAAGCGTTACGACGCCCGAGTTTGTCGAGCTTGAAATGTCTCGACTCCAAGACATCACCCTCAATCCGTACCCCCTGAACTTCTTCAAGAACATCACCAATCAACCCACGTTTGCCAACGCCTCGACATGTGACAACATGATCAGGTGGTTCAACACGTCCATGTCGGTCGGCGAGTTTGCGCCTGCGCCCGTCCTGGGAAGGATCCGGGCCAACGCGTTCCCTTTCGAGGGTCTGGAGAAGGAGTACACCGGGGTTTATGGCGTGCAGGTTGCCACGCCATTCATCGAGAATAACTATCTGGACTGCCAGTCAATGCGAGGATACGCAGGAACTGGCGGGCCGGGTGACTCGTACATAGAAGGCGCTAATGTCGACGAATGATGAGGGGAGGGGGGGGGAATAAGGAACATAATTGATACCCGGGCAGCGAGTCGGCTTGTACATATCCGCCCGCTTTACTACTCGACGAAGTAGGGGCTGCCGACCCGCTGCCTACGAAAAAAATCGAAACAATAATTACAAACATACCTAAGCTACGTCACAGAACGCCCACGCCATGTGCAGCCTGAGGACTGGTAAGTCTTTGATAAATCCAGGCCACCTTAACCAACTACCCATCTTCAGGTTACGCGGCCGGGTCAACTGTGGACCTCGAGACCTGTCCCTAAGGCAAATCAGCATGATGCTCACTATCGACTCGCGTTACTGCCATACCTGCCCACCTAACCGGTTTTCTTGAGACAAAGGGTTATCATCCAACAACCTATAGTAGTCCACTTATCCATGATATGGATACCAGCAGGAACCACACACCATACATATATTCTTCGAGGACGACAGACACTGAGGGAGAATCGAGCTTCCCGAGTCAGAAAATTTGTTAAAATACATGCTACCAAGTAACCGTATCAGCCCCTGTCTGCGTCCCCACTGTCTCCCAGTCTACTCAGCTGGCGACGGTAGTTTGGTTTTATTAGGAATTTGCAGCACCTACCGCACTCGGGTCCCGGCTCGAAAAGGGTGTCCTATCGAGGGCCTGTGTTGTTTCGTGTGGAACTGAGAGATACCTTAGGTAGACAGCTATCTATCTATCTTTCACGTCCAGCAAATGGCTTCGCTAACTACATACAAGAGTACCGATCACTTCTTCCACATACGGCCATACCTACTAGAAAACTCATGGTCGTGTTTTCACATTCTAGGGATCGTTATCCGACTTTGATTCTACCGAAGTAGACATAGTAGATGCTGATAGAGCCGATATCGACGTAGATGTAGCTGATGGAGATACCGCCGCCGGCGGCCACGATGTAATTGATGCCATGGCGAAGTGTTGTTGAACGTGAAGTGGGATGCGTGGGGAAGCTATTGGAGGGGTGCAGGGTGCTTAAGCTTGTTGAGAATAGCGGGTCCGCACTAGCTAAAAACGGCAGTCCAGACTTCTTGAGCTATGAAGTTGACTTTGGTAGGTACTTGGCGCATGAGCACAGGGCAACAAAACAGGGACCCAACCACACGGTAGATGGATGCAAACCCATCACCGCTATTCGCTGTGGGCTTAATCCGTAGCACCCCTCGTAAGTTGGAGTAGCTAGCAATATTACCCCGAACATCTGAAGTAGCGTCTCTGTAATGGGCTGCCGTGACATTCTGAAAGGTGTGATATAGTAAGGCAGGTATTAATATATGGACTTGAAAATCTACTAGTGATATTTCCTTCCCTGCAGCCTCTCGAACGCGATCCATGGCTGAAGCCGGGCCGCTTCTAACAACTGTAATGCTTCCTAGAACTTCGCGAAGAATTTCGCTCTTCTCTCGCCGCGTTTTCTCCAGGGTTCGGGCTGCGAGATTCCACCTGTGTTTGGATTGGCTGGCACTTGGGTCGTACCTACTACCACTTTCGCTTTCGTGATTTTGGGGTTTGGCCAGGTGTCCGAATTGTAATAATGAAACCAGTCCATCGTGTCTCCCACTTTCCCCCGGCATTTCCGAATCATCGGCCTCTCTAAAAATCGGTAGTAGTTTGCGCAAGTCTCATCACGACACCACAATATACCCTCATTCTCGCTGTCCTCGGCCAGTTTATACGAGTCTGGATCAAGGGCCTCACACCACGAATGCGTCACCTTTCTGTACCCAGCATCGGATATATCACCGACGAAAATCTCACGCATATATGTTAACGCCAGGCATAGTTCGCTCTTGGAACAAGATCCAGCTTGCACTCCCAGATGATATAGTTGTCCCCTCCCCAGACCATAAAGGGTCCGCATAACATGACCCCCGACTAAGTAGCCATCTTTGTCTGTAGTTCTACGGACGTCCTCCGGTCGACGAAGTGAGCATCTCGAACCTGAATGTACACGGCAGGACTGGTTATTAACGTCCGAAGGAGTCGCAAGCGACCAGTCGCCTCCGATCCCGGCGCCGGTAGGCGTGCCAGTGTAGTCAAGGAAGTGACAGCGGTTTGGATCGAAAAGCCTCATCTCGGGAAGATAGCCCGGTCTCGATTGGGGGGGGGCAAAGTACTCGGCCGCGCCTCGCCGAATAAGTTTCAGCCGGTCCGTCAGGTCGCCCACGAGATGCCGTCCGCTCGATACTGGTTCGGAGAGGGGATGATGAGCTACCCACTGTACACACAACGAAAAGTATCGATCTGCATAGCGATGGAGATAAAGGCGGGGGGAAAATTGCTTTCCTCTAGGTCCCTTCTCGGCTGTGATTACGTGGTTCGTTGGCACATGTATTGCCGCTGTGCATTCCAGTAAGGGAATAGAAGCGTGAGCCCCTGCCGGGTAGGACCTAAGCTTCTGAATAGCATCGGCTACTGTTTTCTAGTTCATGACCTTACGCTCGCAGAGCCGGAAGTGACCCTCATATCCAATACAGATACAGACCCTCGCTTGCTCGCCCTTTCGGCGTTCAGTCGCCGAGAAGTATAGCAACAAGTGCTCGACGCCGAAGGCTACACAGTATAACCACTTCTCAACCAGGTTGCGGGCTCGGTGGAATCCTTTCAGATCATTTTCCACTCAGACATTTGATGCTGGTTGGGTCGAGGTATTCCATGATTTGGAGGGGAAGCTCCTCAGGGAGGGTGCAGAGATGGCGTGCCATGACTTGGTGATGTCTGGACATTAGGTTCCAGGGTGTATGGTGCTTGGATGAGAAGGAAGGGATTCCTTGGGAAGAGCGTTCTTGGTATTTATAGAAAAATGAAAAAAAAAACCTAAAGCGTCTGCGGTCTCTGCAAGTTACGGACTTGCTCAGAGTTTTTCAGAAATGTCCCCGTGCCACAGCGAATGCTGAGGCCAATCAATGAACTCTCTGAGCTCGCCACGGCCGTAGCAAGGGCCGACCGCGGGGAATCTGGGAGAGTCCGTGATTCCACTGAAAAGATTGTTCCGGACCTCGAGGCTTGAGCCATATTTGCCAATTAGAGACTCAGGTGGAGACTCGGCATCGACTCGAAATCATCCCACTCCCATGACCGTGATGATTTACCCATTCTGAGTACTGCAACCGATGAATCTAACCAGAGGCACTTAAACTTTGACTACGGTATTGTTTCTACCTCGACTTTTTCTACCTTTCCTGGCGATCTGGAGCAGCGCCTCCGTTTTAGCATCCTAATAAAGTGCTTAGTTTAAACCCTAACTGTTGACGAGTAGGTCAGCAGGGGGCCCGGTCTTTCCGGTCTCCGTTACATACCATTTTCCGGGTTTTGTATCCCGTTTTCTGGACTCCCGAGCTTCCACATCCGGCATACTTTGCACATATGACCAGGACACATAGGAAAACTCGAGATCCCGTCCGCTCTCCCATAGATAAGCCAGTGAGGGCCATACTAGTAGTTGGGCCGCTGGCGGCCAGCGGATCCCTGGTGTTGTATGTCTTTTTGACTCCACTTCCCCTTTTGTTGTAAACAAAACAGTCTCATACACCCCTTCACTACTCCTTCATCACCTTCGTGAAAATTCCGGGCCATAAGTCAAAGAATGAACACCGAATCTAGCATCTTTCTTTAACTATCCAGTGGCTGCCTTAATTTGATTCAAATTATTCTGTGGTTCCAAGCCATCATCCAAAAAGCTTGCGGCCCAACCACTTTCCTCCCAAGTATCCCACCGTCACCAGACTCACCAGTCCGGTCAAGACCGTCTTGGCCCCAACAACAAAGCCGCTATCCCCACTCCCATCTCCATGTCCATCATCCCCCCGACCGGCCGCCATAGTCTGATATCCGCTCTCGCGGCGGCGATAGTCGCAACCGGGGGCGACCATCAAGCTATGAACCCCAGCAGCCGCTCTCCACCGGCCACATCCCGCACAGTAGCAGTAGGCCCTCTGCGCCTCGCGCACCGCCAGGACCCGCGCCCTGTCCCGCCCCAGCGCGTCCTCTAGCGCATATAGTGAGCCCGGGTGGTACTGCCGGGGGTCGGAGTCTCTGGTGCGGGCGGCCGCGGCACGCACTGCCTCGGCTTCGACTTCGAGCTGCTGGAGGGTGATCCGGTCGCGCGCCCGGGCTTGGCGGTCCGTTTGCTCGGTGTGGGCTCCGGTGCTAGTCGGTGGCGGCGGGAACTTGGCGTACTGGGTCAGCTTCTTGAAGGACTTGCTCGTGAGGATGTAATCCTTGGCCGCTGGCTGTCTGCCCCCCTGGTGGTTCTCGTGGGCTTGATCACGGTCACGGCTGGTGTAGGCGCGCAGCGCCGAGAAGTTGATGGTGTGTTGGGTTTCGGTGCTGATGTACGAGTTCTTTTGCAGACGGGCATTTTGCTTCAGCTTGAGGATGATGCCGTTGTCCGGATGTGGAGGCGACGGGGCGATGGGCAGGTAGTTGGATCGTCTGGCATGGTTATCGGGGTGCTTGGTGGATAAGTCTGTCCCACCGAACGACGTCAACTGTGAGCAGGTCGTTAGAGCTGCTTCGGTCTCTAGATTAGGGGGTGGAGACCTACTGTGAGAACTACAACTTTGCCATGTTGTGTTTTGTCGGAGAGAATGACAACTGGGTGGTCGTGGCATCCCACATCCAGCCCCGTGGGCAAATCCAGCTCTTCTCGTCGGGGTAGCCACATTATTTGGCCCGAAAGCCCAGACTGGCTTTGGGCCCCTGAACCCGGCCGGTGCGGTTGATGCTGATTCTGCCGTGGATTTCCATGTTGAATATGGGCGACGGTGATACCTGGCATTTCCACAAAATGAACACAGTAGTACACTAATGACCCGTGAAATGATTGAGTCGTAGGTCGGACGGAGAGTCGGTTTGCCTGAATCTGTTCAACAATAAGTACCTCGCTCAAACGGCGGGCCTCAACTGCGGGCGGGATTTGGGCAGCCATTCGGGTGATGTGCGGGTCGCTGCCGTTGGCCATTGTTACACCACATTCCGCAGTGTCAAGCAGGCCAATAGGGGTCCCATTGACGTGTCACGATTTTGTACGTCTTTGTTTGCGCACCCCTGTTTTCTCCCAACGGCTGCCGTTTGCTGCTTATTCGAGCTCCTCGAGACATCGTGCTTAGCAACTTGAAGGTGAAGGCAAAGGGATAGAATAGTTGTTTTGCCAGAGTGCCTATTGATCGACTTCAAACATATATATGTTCAGCATAAACCTGCTCCGTGACTCGGAACGACTTTCTGAAGTCTTGGAGAATCCTTTTCACAGTTGAAAGGTACCCACTAGCATCTGGAAAGGTGTCGTCAGTCTCTATCAAACTTCAAGGGATTAATTTCAAGGCCTTCCGTACAACCCTTTTCAGCAATAATTTTGTTCAGCAAGACAACTCAAACTACACAATTAGCCTTCAGAGCCACACGCTAACAGACAAACCATGGCGTGCGGCCAAATCCGTGGGAAACTTGGCCTGGGCTCATCTCACCAATCATCTCGAGAGGTTGAGGACTTATGACTGAAGGCCATAATCTCTCTCACCAATTGAAATCATGAAGTTGCCCCTGGGCCCAGCTGAAGTTCGTTAACGCTTGTTAACAAATAGAGCAAAGTTGTAGTTTCCGGGCCACGAGGATTCCATAGTATTCAAGATCTGCTTTGACGGTCCTAGCTAGGATTGCCGGTATCCTTACTGCATTGCTTACCCTCATCTCTGCTTTCCAAGCCGAGATCGCCTCTGGCCCCGAACGCCGTAAATTTAGCAAACTGGCGGTAGGTGGCTAGTCCCAATACACGAACCAAAAGGCAGAACGGGTTGGGTTTAGCGGGCAGTCGATCGTACATGCTCCACTAGGGTCTTTTGAGCTCCATCCTCTGTATCGTACTCGGATTGAGAAACCTTAACGGCCTGACTACTGTAGCAGGAAATCTGAGCAAGAGCACCGCTTTGAGCCTGGACAGCACGGCAATGAAGGCCTAACAGTCTAGCAGAGGCGTGGTTGCGTTTCATCGAGGAGTTTGGACTCTTGAGCCTGGTTTCGGATGAATCAATATCGTGGAAGACCGCGGCTGACTTTCTCCTTGATCTTTAAGCTATCCTAGCCTATGGCGAAATTGCTGTGTTGTGGTTACGGCCGCCTTCTTCCTTGTCTTCGTGTCAAGAGGATCCGGAGGTAGCAGCGTTGGAGAAAGCGTTCATCACGGCTTGGTGGACCAAGCGTGAAAACGGGCTGCGCACTTGTGCAACATAACCCAACGTGGCGCACCTCGGGACGTGGGTAGCGATGATTGCATGGCACGCTAATAATAGCCCGAACCCATGGAGAAGACCAAAGCAGGCTACTAGTTGGGTACCCCAGATAAGGCACCCAGACGCAGTGGTGTTTCCAGCTGGTCGAGACCAGATTGCTAATTCAGCATGATAAAGTAGTCGTACAACAGCCGCGAGCGGTAATCATATACGATGTCCAGATAGTACACCTTGCATTGGATAAACTGACCGGACTGGCGGATTGTCGGATTGTCGGGAGCAGAGGAAAGACGGGAGGCACTTACCTTACCTAAGAGACAGGCTGCGCTTGACATCTGATCGATGGCAACATTGGAAGACGAAGAGGGTAACTGCCCGCATGGGCTTGGAGCCTGCATCTCCCCGCATTTTATCCCCCGCACGCCAGAGGCACGCCTGAGACACAGCCAGGATTCTCGAGGCCGGCGAGGCAGGTTTGACGGGCGTTCCATGGAGGCATTTCACCCCACACTGCCCGCCGTCCCGCGTTGGCTTGGTCGCGTTTCCACCCTGCAGAAAGTACCGCCCAAACGTCCTAGCCCCTCCTCGCACCTAGGCAACTAGGGCATATTGGTACGTTGCCCCCCCCCCCCCCCCCCTGCTACAGTCACTGCACTGTACATACGGCGGATATTTTGATACTTTGACGCCAGACGAGCTCTTGGGACGGGGGTCTCATTGCATCAAAGGCGGGGTAGCGTAGCCTGAAGAAGGGAGCGGCAGGGATACCATCTCCCATACCACCATCGAGAGCGCGGTTGTCTGCGGTTCTGGGTGGGATGTCCTGTGTCGCTGTGTCCACGGCTCCCGCATGACCCCTCCTTTCGCACACCTTGTACCTTGAGGTGCTCGAGACTGAATGGACGAGAGGGCGAGGCAGCACCAAGGTCCCCCTTAGATCGCTTGCATGTACATACTGTGTACGCCGCTGATGTAGTGTACCTATGGAAGCCGCGACGCAGTTGGTACCTAGCCTGGGAGCGTAGGGCAGACACGATGGGACAGCAAAGGCAGACACCTTCCTGTCCTCCTCCGTCCTCGCCTTCTTCGCCTTCTCCTCCTGTCTTCCTGTCTTCCCATTCTCTGCCAACTGCCCTCTCGCAACTGCCCCTTCGCAACGCGCCTGTGAGTGAACAAATGAGCACGCCTCGGCTGGCTTGCTTTTACAGCGCAAGCGCTCGCAGACAGCCATGATACCGCGATGCCTCCCCCGGGCCGCGCTGGCCCCAAATGCCTCGTGCTCCCGACCCGTTGAGCGTTTTGCCCGCCAAACGGCAGCTCGCGTGCTTGGTGAGCCCGCCCCGCCCCCTTCCCGCTGTCAGAGTGTCGTCGGTCGTCGTAGATGTTGCTATAGAGTCCTCTCCACCGTTTCTCAATTGGACCCGTCGAACTTAACGTGCCCTCTCCACAGATTCCGCACCGGGCCGCCCTTGCATCCCTGGCGCCGCCACCGGGTCCCTTAGAGCATGGCACAACACCCTTCACCGCGAGCGTCCGTCTACAGCTTCACTGGCTCTCACTGTTCCCAGGACCCAGTCGCTGCAGCTCGTTCGCCATGCCTCGGTTTTGACCACGATCCCGCCCCAGCAGCCACCAGCGCGCGGGGCCTCGGCGACCTACTCGACCGACTCGGCCGCTGTCTTGCCTCCGACTACGCCCTTTTCCCAATTGACCGTTGGGACGCCTCGGGAGGTGTATCCTAATGAGCGCCGTGTAGCACTGACACCGCAAAATGTGGCACTTCTCCTCAAGAAGGGCTATGCCAAGGTCATAATCGAGAGAGGCGCCGGTGCGCAGGCCGAGTTTCACGATGAGGCGTACGACGCAGCGGGCGCTACCTTGGTTGATTCAGCTTCTGCCGTCTGGTCCGAGTCGGACATTGTGCTCAAGGTGCGAGGGCCCAGTCTCGCCGAGATCGATGGCGTCAAGGAAGGCCAGACCATCATCAGCTTTCTCCAGCCGGCGCAGAATAAGGAGCTGGTGGAGAAGCTGGCCGCCAAAAAGGCGACGTCATTTGCCATGGACCTGATTCCCCGGATTTCCAGAGCCCAGGTCTTTGATGCCTTGAGCTCAATGGCTAACATTGCCGGCTACAAGGCCGTCCTGGAGGCATCCAACAATTTTGGCCGCTTTCTGACGGGCCAGGTCACGGCTGCCGGAAAGATCCCGCCGTGCAAGGTCCTGGTCATCGGCGCTGGTGTGGCTGGACTGAGCGCTATTGCGACTGCGAGGCGACTCGGAGCTATCGTGCGTGGCTTTGACACCCGGCCCGCCGCTCGGGAACAGGTTCAATCGCTCGGCGCTGAGTTCGTCGAGGTTGAACTTCAGGAGGACGGGTCCGGCGCCGGCGGCTATGCCAAGGAGATGTCCAAGGAGTTCATTGAGGCTGAAATGAAACTGTTCACGGAGCAAGCTCGAGAGGTGGATATCATCATCACCACCGCTCTGATCCCCGGCAAGCCCGCACCCAAGTTGATCACCAAGGCTATGCTTGAAATTATGAAGCCGGGGTCCGTAGTTGTCGATCTTGCAGCCGAGGCCGGCGGCAATTGTGAAAAGACGGAACCTGGCAAGTTGGTCACTTATAAGGACGTCAAGATTATCGGTAAGTTATGGAGCGAGCCTGACTCGGGCTTTCTGACAGGTTCCAGGTTATACCGATCTCCCGTCTCGGCTGCCCACGCAATCGTCCACCCTGTACTCCAACAACATCACCAAATTCCTGTTGTCAATTGCGCCAAAGGAGAAGGAGTTCGGAATCGACCTGACAGATGAGGTCGTCAGGGGTGCTATTGTTACTCGAAAGGGTAAAATCCTTCCCCCGGCTCCTCGGCCAGCTCCTCCCCCAGCACCGGCAGCCTCGGCTGCGGCCACAAAAGAGGCAGAGGTAGTCGCCATAACTCCCTTCCAGAAGACTTCTCGAGAGGTTGCACTGGTCACCGGCGGAATGGGTACTGCGCTCGCTCTCGGCAAACTCACCGGGCCCCTCTTTATGGGGAATGCCTTCACTTTTGCGCTCGCGTCACTAATTGGCTACCGTGTCGTATGGGGCGTTGCTCCAGCGCTTCATTCGCCTTTGATGAGCGTCACCAACGCGATTTCAGGAATGGTTGGTGTCGGTGGCCTGTTTATCTTGGGTGGCGGGTACTTCCCCGAGACAATCCCTCAAGCATTCGGTGCGGCTTCGGTGCTGTTGGCGTTCGTCAATATCTCTGGTGGTTTCGTCATTACGAAGCGCATGCTGGACATGTTCCGGCGGCCGACGGACCCCCCTGAGTACCCATGGCTCTATGCCGTGCCTGGCCTCCTCTTTGGAGGTGGATTCCTCGCTGCTGCTTCAACAGGAGCGGCTGGACTTGTTCAGGCTGGGTACATGGTCAGCTCGGTACTTTGCATCACCTCGATTTCTGGATTAGCGTCTCAGGCAACTGCTCGCATGGGCAACATGCTCGGAATGTTGGGCGTGGGAACCGGTGTCCTCGCGTCTTTGCTTGCCGTTGGGTTTGCGCCTGCGGTATTGGCGCAGTTCGGTGGTCTCGCTGCTGTCGGAGGTGCCTTGGGGTTCTTGATTGGAAAACGCATCACGCCCACCGATCTTCCCCAGACAGTCGCTGCTTTGCACTCCGTTGTTGGCCTCGCTGCCGTCTTGACTAGTATCGGCAGTGTCATGGCTGATGTGTCGGACATATCGACCCTCCATCTTGTCTCTGCCTATCTCGGAGTATTTGTTGGCGGCATCACGTTCACTGGCTCGATCGTTGCCTTCCTCAAACTGGCTGGGAAGATGTCGTCAAAGCCTCTCGTGCTACCTGGGCGACATCTCATCAATTCGGCGCTCCTGGCTACCAATGTTGCGACAATGGGCGCTTTTGTGACGCTGGCCCCTGGCGCCCCCCTAATCGCCGCCGGTGCGCTCGCCGCTAACACGGCACTCTCGTTCCTCAAGGGTTACACCACAACCGCAGCTATTGGCGGGGCTGACATGCCTGTTGTCATCACGGTTTTGAACGCCTACAGCGGGTTCGCCTTGGTTGCCGAAGGTTTCATGCTTGACAACCCATTACTCACCACTGTCGGAGCGCTTATTGGCGTGTCTGGCTCGATTCTCTCGTACGTCATGTGTATCGCGATGAACCGCTCTCTCGTGAATGTCCTCTTCGGTGGGATCGCTGGCCCGGCCGTTTCGGATTACAAGATTGAAGGAAGTGTGACACAGACCAACGTGGAGGACACGGCAGAAGCACTTACCAACGCCGAGTCTGTCATCATTGTTGTTGGCTATGGCATGGCAGTTGCAAAGGCCCAATATGCCATTTCGGATATCACCCAGATGCTTCGCTCCAAGGGCATCAAGGTTCGATTTGCGATCCATCCTGTGGCTGGCCGCATGCCCGGTCAGTGCAACGTCCTTCTTGCCGAGGCCAGCGTGCCATACGATATCGTGCTCGAGATGGACGAGATCAATGATGACTTTGGCGAGACGGATGTGACGCTTGTGATCGGTGCCAACGACACCGTGAACCCCATCGCTTTGGAGCCGGGCAGCCCGATCGCCGGTATGCCAGTGTTGCATGCTTGGAAGAGCAAACAGGTTGTCGTGATGAAGCGGGGTATGGCGAGTGGTTATGGTAATTATCGGGATCAATACCCCCTTGGGCGATGCTTCTGCTGACATCGGATAACTTGTAGCCGATGTGCCGAACCCGATGTTCTATATGCCCGGGACAAGGATGTTGTTTGGAGATGCGAGGAATACTACAGAAGGTCAGTCCTCTCATATGCCAGTCCGCCTTTGCAAATGGAGCAGAAGCTGACGTGTTCACCTCCAGCGATCAAAGCTGCCATCGAAGCTCGGGTCAAGCTTTAGAGGCATCTTCCCAGAATACACACTGTCCGGTCGACCGTACATACTATACCACGAATGTTTGCGCCAGTTGGTTCCAACCCACTAGACCAAGACCATTTCTTTGCATCCATATCTGTTATATCCATTGTCAGATTTCGTGCTTCTAGAAGACTTGTAGGCGGCTAAAGTGCGCTTTGCGTCATTGGTAGGACTACTTCTAACTGGTTTCGTCTGATATTTCGCGCTGCATTGAGAAGAATTTTGTGCGAAATATGTCCCTGATCGGCTGCTCTTTTTGGTTGCTTTGGTGATTGGATGGCATTCGCAGAATTTTTGAGGATCTGATTTGAGGGGCCTAATTCAGCATTTCGTTGACCAGTATAACTGAAATTGTGTTCAAGAATAGGCATAGTTTGGGTCTGTGGAGTGAGTGTTTTGTAGAGATGTCTTATGCAACGAGGCTCGTGATGTCTTGTGAGTGATCGGTCGACGTATGTCAACTTCAAAGTGTACATCCACACGGCATGCATATTCTTTTCTCGCATGCGGCAGCATGCCACACCTGCGCATCTCGTCACTCCCGTCGATGCAAGGGACCGTCCTGTGACCGGCGTCTCCCTGCCATCGCTTTCCACGGCCCCTATGCATCTGCGGGGTAAGAGCGTGTTTCAAGCAGGCCGATGTTGGAGAAGCCCGGTTGGACCAACGTAGATGCTAACATGAGGGTACCTCTGTGGTAGCAAAATGAGGATGACAACCTGAGGGGGCTGGTTGCGAGCAACCACGTTACGTATGTTTTAACTAAGAGCTAAGACAGAAGCTAAGACACACCGCTGGGAGTCCAGCCCCTATTTCTCTCCAATTACTATGGATCTTTCTCCAGACGCAGTTGAGGTTGTCAGGCCGCAATGCAGTGTAACGAGGAGATGAACAAAGACGTGAGTTATCATCACACCCAGACCAGATGTGAAAGCAAGACCTGTTATATGCTCTTTCCGTCTCGAGCCTCATCAGGGATATATGTATTCGCTGATGGACATTCTGAGGAGCTTGGGCGGAGTGGGTTACTCTAACCCCTAAAAATTTGGAGATGAAGGCGAAAGTCGCACTCTGATTCGACACATCGAAGAAGTGCCGTGCTGGGCGTCGTCTATTGCGGCACTTTGCCGCCGTTGAAGCTAAAAGTTGATATGGCCGCAATATGGAAAGGGTAAGAGCGTTTAGAACTCTTCTTTAAAGTGCCCTATTTCGATTCTGCTACAATTATATTGGTTTTGACGTATGTTGCCGGGGCTATTCCTGGTTAGAAGCAAACGTCTAACGTCTCCTAAAGAAAGGGGCTATGTATCGGCACTGAAACACACCCGACCCTGGTCATTCGAATCGAAGTCGAATCTTCCGCAATCACGTTTGGCAAAGAATTCCAAGAAAGAGTTCTGGGGGTCGCAATCTATCCGTATTCACCGCAGTGGCATATGTACAGAGCCGGTCGCATCCTATTGTCTCGCGGCGGCAACTGGTTCCCAAGACTTGACCTTCGGCTTCGTTCTGCAGACGTGTTAGCTATAGTACAAATTTACATGTCTTTTAGGGGGAAATACGTGTTATAGGTCTTGAACGCCCCCCTAGTCGCAGTGTAGTTCGGGATGTGATGAGGGGCTGCCCAGCTGCGGTGGATTGATGCACTCGGATCCTGACTGGGGAGGGTGTCGGTGCCATATGAGATCCACAGATGCCACAGCGGCTCAATTTGGGCGCTGAAGAGAAGCAATCAGGCGTTAGCATCGCTCGCGGGTGTAGAATGGAGATCCGTCGGGGTGTATTCCTCCCTCAAACATACGGATCAAAGTCGTGCTTCGCGTAGTCGATCCATCTCGTGCGCACTGCCAGACCGTCAGCGAGGTAATCCACAGCCAAGTAGGCCGATCAATCACGTACGCGGCAGCTCCTCAGGGTCCTCGAAGTACTTGTTGCCGAACTTGTCGACACCGACCAGTTTACCAGCCTTGGTGTCACCTGTGCTATCGTCAGCCTCCCAATTGCGGTCAGCCGTTCCGGCCGTGATCCAGCATACCGATATACTGTCCGTTGGGCGCGCAGCGGTTAGCAGGAGTCGGGGGCGTACGGGAAGTCGGGGGAGCTCAAGGGAGATGAGGGAGACGGACGTTGAGTTGATGCCAGTATTCCTGTCGTTGTTCCGTTAGCACACTGTCAACGCCCAAACAAGTTACCACAAACCTTGAAGCCAATCTTGCGCAGGTTGCCCAGCGTTCTCGTGAGGTACGACATCTTGGGCTGGGGCCAATTGACCGTGGGGCGACGTCGAAGTTCGGACTTGCGGTGGTTGTTGGGTTGAATTTCGAGGTTGGATTGAACTCGCCATCTCGTTGTGGGGCTACCTGTGGAAAGTGCCGGGCCAATGGCGGAGCTCAATTCAGCGGTCCAAGCGCTCCACCCCAGCCCGCCAAGGCGAGCTCGCTCGCTCCCCCGCCACAGCGCGCATCACCGCCATTGCCATAGAAGGGAATTTTGTCGATTGCCATGTGTTTGCTGTCTGCTCTGTCTGCGCCTGTGATCACTGCCCCTTGATGCGACCGACCGACCACCTACCGTGGCCATGCTGGTAAGGTGCGTTCCACGATGTGCTAGCAAACTCAGGTGCCCTGTCCCAGCGTCGTGTCTTCGAATCGCCAAAGCCCAATGCCGGCGATTTTCGATGCCACCACCAGGGGCCCAACACAGCGCAGCACCCTCAAACGTCGGGATGCTCGCCCCCTTTGTCGGCGAGCTCGACCGGCTCGCGCCCTCATTCAAGATCAACGGCTCCCAGGTCCAAGTCCTGCAGACTCCTGCCGAGTTCTACGAGACCCTCAAGGTACCATTGTTGGTTTGAGGCCCACCAAACGCAGGCTGACAAGGAGCAGGACAAAATACGCGGGGCAGAGAGACGTATCTTTTTGTCAACCCTCTATATTGGCAAGTCTGAGAAAGAACTGGTATGCTCTCTGCTTTGCTGCCCCCCTCACCGATAGCTGCCCACCACCCCGCTCACGATTCCAAGATTGCCACGCTCCAGGAGACGCTTCGCGCAAAACCCAATGTCAAGCTCAGCATTCTCACCGACGCCCTACGGGGCACTCGCGAAGCTCCTGATGCGTCATGTGCATCGCTGCTTGCGCCCCTCATCTCCGAGTTTGGCCCCGACCGCGTCGAAGTCCGAATGTATCACACGCCCAACCTGACGGGGTTCCGGAAAAAACACATACCAAAGAGGATCAATGAGGGGTGGGGATTGCAGCACATGAAGCTATACGGCGTCGATGATGACATCATTCTCTCTGGCGCCAATCTCTCGAGCGACTACTTCACAAATCGCCAAGATAGATATCACTTGTTTCAATCCCGGGACATCACTGAGTATTTTTCAAATATCCACGATGCCGTGGCATCCCTGAGCTTTCTCATCAAGCCCTCCGATGCGCCATCGGGCTTCGACCTCGCCTGGCCCAGCACGAATTCAGCAATATGTCCCTTGGAGGACCCGAAAGCATTCGTCACGGAGTCGACAGGCTTGCTAGCTGGCTTGATATCGCCCAAGACGGCGCCGTTGACGTCGCTAGATAAGGTATCTGCGGGGGAGAAGGATACGACGGTCTACATGCTGGCCCAGTTCTCACAGCTGCTGTCCCCCGACACCTCGACAGAGCTACCAGCCATCACCCACGTTCTCAAGACACTATCGCAGCCCCAGTACGCCAAGTCATCATGGACATTCACAGCTGGATATTTTAACCCCGTCCCCTCACTCGCCAATCTCCTCATATCTACCACTTCGCAAAGCAATACAGTCATCACCGCGTCCCCCTTTGCAAACGGGTTTTACAAGTCGCCGGGCGTCTCTGGGCTTCTCCCCGACGCCTATGTTCTGCTCGCTCGTCGCTTCCTCCGCGCTGTGCACCAAAACAAGCGCGAAGATTCAACTGTCCTTCGAGAATGGCAAAAGGGAACGGTTGGCGAGCCAGGTGGGTGGACGTACCACGCCAAGGGGCTCTGGGTGACACTGCCAGAGAACAAGAACCCTTCCATCAGTTTAATCGGTAGCTCCAACTACACAAAGAGGAGCTACTCACTCGACCTCGAGGCGAATGCGATGATTGTCACCGAAAATGAAGGGCTGAAGCAGCGACTGGGGGACGAACAGCGATGGTTACAGGAGAACACAACGGTAGCGACCAGAGATGACTTTGCCAAAACTGAACGACGCGTGGGACTCAAGGTGCGCATTGCGATGGTGATTGTTAAGCTTGTCGGGGGTGCATTGTAAATACGTTTGGGACGCAGTGTGCATCATCATGGACAACTGTACACGGTAGTGTAGGATTAGATAGACCCTTATACCCAGGCAACTTTGCCGAATTGCTCTATTTAGGGATAAGTAGTCCCTACAACCAAGGTAAGTCCCGCCCTAGCATCCTCCGTCATTGTGTTCTCGCCTCAATTGCTTACCCAGTTGTGAGCCATGAATCCGAGACAAAGACTGCGTGGTCCCACAAAGGATATTGTGAACCCAACACTATCTAACAAGGCAGGAATAAGTTCTATGACCAGGCGGATGGAACAATGTACCTGTTCAGAGCAGGAATGCCCCGTCGGAAGTTAAAAGCGCGAGGCGCTCTTCGCTCGATCTTTAGTATCACATTCAGTATCACTTGGATTGCTATTGAGCGTCCAACTCTCACAACACGCATCTCACAGCCACGTGAGATCCGCAAATCCACGATGACGCCAACCACCCTCTCGGCAGTTTTTACTGCTGTTCTCGTCGGTACAACAGCTCACGGCCACATGATGATGAACCTCCCGGTGCCCTTCAACCCCGAGAAGGCCAGTACCTTCCCTATCGAAGCACCAGGAGGTCGATTCCCCTACCCTTGCCAGGGAATGACAGAAGTAGCCTACCGCACTTCTGTCATTGCAGGCCAGACAACGTTGGTCAACTTCACAGGCGCGGCACCCCACGGCGGAGGCTCGTGCCAGTTTGGCGTCAACTACCAGGGTGAGCCCTATACTGACAACCCGGACGACTGGAAGACCATCTACACCGTGATCGGCGGCTGCCCGGCCGAGATCACGGCCACTCCTGGTAACCTCGAGGACCCGGAGCACTTCCGGGGTCTCGACAGCGACGGCCGACCCGATGCGGTTCACTGCGGCGATGATAAGGGACTGAACTGCATCCGCCAGTTCAACATCCCCATCCCCGCAGGGCTTCCCAACGGCGACGCCACCTTTGCGTGGGTTTGGTACAACAAAATTACAGCGGACGAGCTGTACATGATATGTGCCCCCATCACCGTCACTGGGGGGTCCGAACTGGAGGAGGGTGCGAGTTTTGTCGGCGAGCTGCCCAGCATGTTTCTAGCCAACATTCCCGGGTTCGCAAACTGCACTACGTCGATGACGGGGGAACACGGTGTATTCAACATTCCTAACCCGGGTAAGTACGGTATTCAGCTCATCGAGCCGGACCCCGCTGCCGCCGGGAACTGCCCTGTTGCGCCGCCGGCTGAATTTGTCGTCGACAACACCGGGCTCCCTCAGCCCACCACTCAAACCATCATGACCCCCCCGGAGAGCACTCTCGACACGGAACCTGTGACACTGACTCCCTTCCTAACAAGCCAGACCTCTCCTCCAAACAACACGCTTCCGTCCACGCGCAGCACCAGAACAGTCACACTGTCGTTTGGCACAACGGCGCTGACGACGGACGCCGCCCCATCGTTGGTACCCACGGCCACTACCACGGCCACGGCCACGACCACGGCGACGGTAACGGTGACGGCAAGCGCTCAGTGCCAGCCCGCCGGTGACTCGCAGCCGGGCGTTCCGTGCAGTAACCCGGGCGGAGTTGTCTGCATCGACGAGAGCACTTTCGGGATTTGCAATTCCGGACGGGCCTTGCCGCAGAAGCTCAACCCGGAGCAAGTCTGCAAGGATGAATCAATCACCTTGAGGATTCTAGGCTAAGACCCAGGAACCAGGGCAAGTATCCAAGGTATGGCCTCGTCTTGAGCTCACTAGGATGACTACTGTAGAGGTGAGTGTGAGTTGCTTACCCTTTCGGATCTAATTAGATTACTTGCTAGATATCCCAAATAGACTTTTTTTTTTCTCTGACCAGTTCGAAATTGCTTCCCGTTGAGTCTTTGCAAGGGTCCAATCCAAGTCTTCTGGTAATCATTGATGTTTTGCCCTTGGTAGCTGTTTCAAGCCGACCGGAACCGATGGCCGTGACACTTTTCTACGTCCTCGACTCGTCTGGCTTCCAGTTTTCGGTTTCGCCCAGAACCCAGGCCTCCTTGGCATAGCTATTCGGCCACACCCCGTTCTTACCTGGAGCGAGAATACCGTTGGGGTCGAGGGCGTTCTTGATTGTCTCGCCGAGGCGCATAAGGGCGTTGTCATTAAAATTGTACGTGTTGGCAATCTGATCCATCAGGGCCAGGTGCGTGCGGTACTCACCCCAGCCGTGTGCTGCGCAGTCTTTGATGAGTTCGAATCAGCCAGCGAGCCCCGGAGATGCTGTTCTTCATCCCCGCGATTGAAGACGATGCACACGATATGGTCTATTGCGCCATAACCTCATCAACCATTGCTCACATAGAAATAGGGGGCTAGTGGAAGGTAAACTTAGGCATCTCATGCATGTCCATAGTGAAAGTGCCGATGGAATCGAAACCAGCTCCTTTGCACCGACGCTTCGTTACCTCGTACTGGAACTTCGCATCCTTTCCAGAGATTTTGGAAATTAGCGAGAAGAAGAGATGGACACCATTAGGGAGCCAGTCAACCCACTGCAACTCATCCAAGCTCGGGATCCCTTGAAGCGTCTTCGCTCTTGTCCGGAGAACACTGTGCGGCACTTTGCGGTCTTCAAGAAGGTAAGACTTTGAACCCGGGATGGAGAGAAAAGCGTCCTTGATCATTTTGAGCAGCACTTCTCGGATTGGCTCGGGCCCCTGAAGAAGAGCAAAGTTAGAACGCCGAGAAGGTCCAGGCTGGCAACTCGGCACGACTCACATAGACAGTGCCGTAGAAGTTCCACCGCCCAAGATCCAAATCCTTTGCTACCCTGTCCATCTCCTCTTCAGAAAGAGGGGTTTTACTGTCAGACGTGTATGACGACTTTGACCCTCCCCCTGCAGCATCTAGCAGAATACTTCTGAATGCCAGCACATTTTAGAGTGAATCGAACTTGAAGTTCCCCATGGTTGCACCAACCCACCAAGCTGCGGAGTAACAGCCGCTGCGGAGGGAACCTGCCCCCCTCAGTTGGGGCTGCTCAAATGCGGAGAAGCACAAGGGCACTCACTCTGTGGGGAATAGGTAGCGGTAGCAGGTGCGAAGTGAGCGATCTCTCCATGGTAGAGACTAAAGCCGATCCCGGCATAAAGATCCCACGACAGCCTCAATAAATAAAGCGGATGCTACCATCTTCAAGCTGTCATCGGCGTGTCTGTTCGGCCTTATAGAGCCTATCTTCCGCTGAAGTACTTGTACCTCTTTGCGAATGTCAGACCCCGGCAAGCATTCCGGTGGCTGCTATTGTGCTGATCCGAAATTGCTGTCAAGGACTCGATGCTGAGGTAGACTTGCACCTCACGGTGTGGAATTGCCCTTTATACCCAACAATGGTAGACATAGGGTGAGTTGAGCCGCAGGCTCGAATCTCGGGTCAATCAAGCCTGCTGCTCAGCAAACCCCGCCTGATCCCACCTCGTTTCTCAGCCCTCGGCGTCAAACACATTGTGGCAGTAGCCTATATACGAACGGGCCTCCTCCCAGCGAGCCCCCTTACCTTCACAGCCGACTGCATGCTCGGCCGTTCGGTACAACATCAGAGCTTCCACCCTCCTCGCACCCGCCAACGCGGTCGACGAAACCGTTGAGGCCCTTCCCCCTGATTGACGCCCACCGCACAATTACAGTTCCAGTCTCGGTCAAGGGAAGCAAATAGAGATGGCTTGGCGACGTACGCCGAGGCCCCAGATGCAACGACCGCTGTGACGTATTTGGGGCACCATGAATCTTCTCCCCTGACCCATTGGTCGTTTCCCCATCATTGCAGCACGGCTATAAAAAAATAGGGGCTAGGCTTGAACGCTTGGGCCGATTGTTCACGTTGCGTGCCGGAGGGCTGGATGAGGAGTGTACTGGAAAAGCGAGGCCTGAGAGGCACGGGGCTTATACGGCATCCAAATGAGAGCCTTGGCCAGCAAGCAGGTTATGAGGGGTCCAAGGGCTCTTTGTGGCACGGTGGGATGAATGGGGACAAACGTCATGATGCGAGTTAAGCCAAGATACGTCCACAACCGTCTGAGGAATGAAGCGAATCCAAACTCTTCCAATTGCTCTCTGATAATCCGTAGGTTAGCTTATTTGTTCCCGAATCCAACCAAGGTGTCGACAAACTGCAGGGGGGATACAGGATAATAATTGGCAGCAATTGAGGTCAATGAAACTAATTTCGATGTGCACAGCTGCTATACAACAATTGGAGTGCTCGTCACCCGCAGGCTGGGTGATGTTTGAAGTAAACGAAACATATGGAAGAAACAATCCTGTATTTAACCGGCCACCCAAACCACCAGTCGTTTCGCATGATGGCCATCACAAATGCCAACCGCGTCGTACCGGGAACAGTCAACAAACCAAATAACCACATCCACACATGAACTGATGAACATGTCGGCGTAATATATACTGCAAACCCCCTTTAATTGCTCGATTTTGGTACAATCTGGTATTCCACGAGGCCCCACCCTCCCAAGCAAAACCCCCGCCTTATAATGTTCAATGGGATGTTAGGACCTCGAAGATGCCGCTCATGCTGTCTGGCGAAGTCAAGCCCTTCCTCCCGAAAGAAAACGAGGGCGTTCGTGACGGTGAGGGCTCGAGTAGATCGAGGCCCGGGACATTTAGGGCGGACTCAATGGGAGAAAATGGCGAGAAAGGCGAAAAAGGAGAAAAAGGCGAGGCGGCATCGGGGGTGATGGGAGATGACGAGGCGGTCGAGGTAGCGGAGGCTGGGGTCTCGGAAATGTAGGCAAGTAAAAGTTCGTGAAGCTCGGCTGTTGCGGTTGGAGAAAGAATCAGGGGACGGCTGATTCTCTTGTAAGATCGGGATCGAGATTCACGCGTCGGTTCGGTTGCGGTTCTCGGGCGCTCGTATTGATTGGGTGGGGAAAGAGTGAGTGACGGACGACCGAGTCGGTCATAGACGGGGAGTTCTGTGGTAGTGGTTGAAGTTGGGAAGCTCGGTGCTTCCTGCGTTGCCGGAGGTTGTGAGGCTGTCCTGGGGCGGACTGATGGTTCGGGTGCCGAGGATATCCTCTTGCTGTGACGGCGCTCCAACTCAACCTGCAAGTTTCTCGCAGGCGATGAGTGCCGCCCATGCCTTCGTTTTGGTTTTGGTGCCGTGGGGTCAAAGATGGCAATCGCCTGGGAGACAGGCACGTTGCTAGAGGTAGTGTGATTGAAGTCGTCCAAAAGGAGGGCAATTTGGTGCTCGGGGAGATCTGCCAGCAGACCGAGGACTTGGTCGACAGAGGACCGCGCCCGGTGGTGAGATTTGGTGGGCATCTTGGCCGCGTGTGGTGGGGGGAAAAAGAGGGACAACGAAAGGAATGGATTGAGAACTGGCTCAATGACAAAGCTGTAACGAGGGCAGCGATGTAGGATCGAGGGCTCACGGAGAGAGCATCGTGGTGTTTAAGGAGATGGGAGAATTTGGCAACAGGATCCCCAGCAGAAATACAGAAGGCGCACCGCCAAAGTAAATTCGAGACGCGCCACGGCCCACGGTCCAATGCACCCCAACGGCCGAGATCTTGGCAGGGGCAGCCACAAGCTCAGGGCAGCCAGCGACCTTCTAGGTTAGGTGATTGTTCTGGACGACGGGGATACTCCTTGGGGCGGCTGCCTGAGCTGCCTGGGGCACAACACTTGGGGCGGGGACACCCGAGGAGCCGTTTGCAGTCAATCAAAATTGGCCGACCTCGATTGGATCCCATCGCCATCCCATCCATCCTCTCTCCCATTCCACTTTCTCCCGACTCCCGGCCTTTCCGAATTCGTTCCCGATTCCCGCCAAACAAAGGGTCGGCGCGAAGCAATCAATATTTTCGATGGTCCTTCCCGCCGTTCCCGTCGCTCCCGCCATTTCCGTCAATTCCCCCGATTTGTTTCCATCTTACTGTGGGTTGCGTGCTGCGAGGTCAGCAAACTCCGGCGAAGATTAGCTCCAATGTGAATGCTTTCCAGCAACCTGATGCCTTCTCGACTGTGATTGGCGCTGGCTGTCTTTTGAGCACGCCAACGCCAGCGCCATCGATTGAGCCCTTGCCCCAAGTTAGGACAGGAGTGCAGTCAAAAAGAAAGCTGAAACGTGGGAAAGAAAAAAAGCTTTCCCAGGTTCTTCTTATCACACGCAGATTCTCAGATGCTCGATTTGTAGCCACGCCCGCCCAACCGTCATCGCCCACTGCCAGCGCGGACGCCGTTGCTGACGCCAGCAAGCTGCCCACGACACAGACATCCCCCGCTGCCAACACACGGCAGTCAGATGATGCACCGCACGGTCTTGGCGCCATTCTCCAACCTGGTTGGGATTCCCTTCTGGCCCAGGCTCGCTTCCAATGCAACGGATTGAAGCGTGCCCATCGGAGGTGGAAACACATTGCCGATCCCGACGCGGGGCTCGGTGCCAAGAGACATCACAGCAGTAGGTACACCAGTAGTAGCAGCAGCAGTTGCAGCGGCAGCATGAAGCAGCACCAGCCAGGAGGGTTGAGGGAAGATTGTCCCAGCCTTCGATTTTCCTCTCGGGGTGCATTCAAGCCTAGGGAGCTCTAATAGGAACAAAAACGCCATGGTTATGGTGCTTCGGAAAGTCTATCGATGGCCAGCGCATGGAGGGTGGCCGGCGCTGAGGGCGGGCTGGGACGACGGCCTTGACTGGTGCTCTGCGAGGCGCACAGCTCAGAGCTGGCAGAGAATCAGGCAATGGTGCCTAAATGCTGTGCATCCAACACGATCCAATGGGGATGCGTCGACAAAGCCGCCTTTTTCCAATCCCATCCCGCTCTTCTGGTGAATGCTGCACTCCTCTCTCCAAACTCTTGACACTCCGTTCCAGGTCGCACAGTGGAACTTCCACTCGACACCACCTCGCCGTGATCTGTGATCTGCGCGAGACCACGGCACAATGGTCCGCTTCTCCATCCACCGCGAGCGACCTCGGGGGAGCCAGCCCCTCGCCCGGCTTGACTTGCTGCCCGTCGAGATTATGGACCTGATCTTCGGCCATTTTGCGCCCGAGCTGCCCGCCTACAGCTCCGCAACGCCGCGCCTCCACGATAACGACAGGCGGCACAACCCAAACAAGTGGGAAGGCAAGTTTTTCAACCGCGTTTCCATGCTGCGGGACTTGCGCCTGGTATCCTCCAGGATCTGCGCTGCGGTCACCCCCATGCTTCTGAGGTCCGTTATCCTCTGTAGCAGGAAGCAATTCGTCCTCTTTCTGCGTTTTCTCCTCGAGTCGCCCCACAATGGCGTACACGTCCGGAACCTAGCAGTCTTTGTCACGCTCAACAACGAGTACGTTGGCGAGCGACTTGTCAAGCGAATTAGCAAGGCTCTGTCGTCGGGCACATTCAAGAAGAAGCGGGGCAGCGATGGCGGTCAAACCGAGGCCATCGACAACTTCATGCGCGAATTCAAATCAATGGAAAGCAGCCGCAGAAACCAGAAGGGTGAGGGCCGTTGGTACGCCGCTGAGGTTGCCGAGCTCGCCCTCTTTTGCATGCTGCGCGAGGTACCTTTGCTGCACCGGTTGGCGCTTCAGGTGCCTCTGCGAGCTGACACGCCCCGGTGGACGATAGCAGAGGATGGGGTGCGACGCTCTCGTCCTCTGTGGGATCTTTTGAATACCCACCTCGGGGGCAAGATGGCCGACAGCGGAACGATGAGCAGCGATCACACTCGGGTGGGCTCGAGTATCAAGGAGCTGCAGCTAAGGCCCGACCCCAACGAGCACGTATATCGCGAGATAGAGCACCGTCAGCACGAAGCGCGTCTCTGGGGTTCAACTGATATTCTCAACTATCGCTTGAGTCAACACCGCCACTTGCTCGAGGCATTTCCCTCTCTGCACAGCTTGAGGCTTGCCAGCTGCGGTGAGGTTTCGCTAGTGGGATCAGAAAAGGATGGTTATGTCCACAGCCGAATTGAGAACGTTAGCCTCCACAACACCAGCGAAGGGCCTCGGGCGATAGCAAATCTGTTAGCACCGGAACGGACACCTCACCTGCGATCGCTGTACGTGAGACAGCGCCCAAAGCAGCGGTTCGGCGAAGAGTTGCTCAAGGAGCGGGAGCTCGAGAAAGAAGGAAAGGATCTCAATCTCTGCAAAGCCATCGCCCTGCGCACTAACTCTCTACGGGAGCTTCACTTGATATTCGACTATACATTCGAGTACGAGTATTTCATCGGGCCCGGCCAGCGGCTGTCATGTCTCCCTTCTCTGCGCTGCCTGGAGAAACTCACGATACAGCTGCAACTTCTTTTTGGGAACCCGCAACGCCTCTACTCGGAGCCCGACCTGGTTGAGTATCTCCCGCCAAACCTGGTCGAGCTCACGATCCGCGACGACTGGGCCATCGACTCGATCGCGCGCGAGCAGCGGCACCGCTCTCAGCTGGGCTATCCAGCCGCAACGCAGATCGATGTGGTCGACGGCCTGTTTCCCAACGCCGTCGATGACTGCGAGTACTACTGCTCGTTCGAGAAGTACGCCCCGTACCGCACCGCTATCCAGAACATGCTGCTCCGACTGGCATCGACCAAGCAATACGGAGGCGTGGACGCCGACGGTCAACCCAAGGGGTTTCCATGTCTGCGGTCCGTCACGTTCCAGGTCCTCCCCAGTAAGGTGTACCGCATGGACGGCGACAACGAGGACCGCAAGCCCGCGCTGCAGCCGCTCGAAGAAGACTTGTTCAAGGATCCGAGACGGGGCTTCTTCACAGATCCGCCGAGGTGGGTACCCCTGCTAGGCAAGGACATGTGGCCAAAGGAGCATTGGGAGCTGCTAGAGGCTACGGAGCCCCATTTCAGCGAAGTAAAAGCGGCGCTCAAGCAGGCGGGCGTCTCTTTTGACTGGCGTGGGGATGCGAGGGTGTGGCTGGATGCGTTGGCGGCTGCAGCCGAGGTGGATGATGGGCGCAAGATCGAGGTTGTGTCACTGGGGGACGTCAAGGAAGAGGAGGACGACGATGTCGATGTGGAGGGTGAGGGTGAAGGTGAGGGCGGGACCGAGACTAGAGGTGGCGATGGGGAGGATGAGGGGCACGGCGTTGGCGAGGTGGCCAAAGAAAAGCGCCTGACCCGGTGGGTAAGTCGGCTCAAGAAAATGAAGAGACGGTCACGAGTGGAGGAACATGGTAATGTTAATAGTTAGTGGGCGAGCGAGTGAGTGGCTGGAGTTCGGTCGTTTGATGGGCGGTTTGTGCGGTCTATATACCCTGGTGAATTTCTACTTATTCGGATGTCAGTGTTTTCGAGGTTGTAATGCGGTCACTACTAGACAGCTATTATACATATATCCAGGATGTAAGATTACACTCGTATGTTTGTTTTCCCCAAATCACGACCCGGTTACCATCCGAGCCTTTTTGAAGCCAAGCCTTTTTTTGACCTGAGACAATAATAACCCATCAGACTTTGCCTGCTTATTTGCAGAGTCTAGTCTCACGACTAAGTTAGTTGTCAACGGAATTGCCAAGACCCATATATCAACACTAATCATGTCTCTTGCAGCGCGCGATTGTCTCACCCGAATTGGTAAAAACTAGTGCGGATACAGCCCGAGTCCTCTCTGTACAGAACGCAATGCATCGGATGTAGCTAATGCAAGGACCGCAGGGAAGCCTGACAATATTAGGACGATCTGGGGGGGGAGGGGGGGTTGGGCACTGGTAGCTAACTACTGCTATGGTGAAAGGAAAAAGAGTCCTGCTACGGGTGGCATCGCGTGATAGATAAGATAGCCTGAGATGGATCATGGGCCGGTGATATAGATTAGATTGTAAACCCCCAAGCCATTGCAGCTAATCGCAGCTAGCAGCTAGCACGGGCCACCGATATGGCTTTGCATCTGTCGAAGGGAAACGTGATGCTCCCATTCTTCTTCGCGGACCTGATTAGTGCCAGCTAATTCGTACCTGATATCAAAGCAAGCCCGAGCCCACATCATTGCTTGACTTGTTTGAAGTGAGCCCAATATTACTAAGCCGTCTAAGCGGTGGACGCGGCTACGGCAATTACAGATCACAGATTATATATTACAGAAGCGCAGCAATGCTACAGCAAACCTCCATTATGATCGCGATGGGCTGGGTGGGTGGGTCTCACCGCCGAAACCACCACACAACCACGTCCGATCAATATCTCGGGCTCTCATCGGTCACAAGCTCCGCTCCAATCTCGGAGAGGATTCACAGCTACCGAAACAGGTTTTGAGCCACGCATCGACGACCCGCCCCACACGGATTTCTCAAGACTAATATCAGCCTGTCACCTGTAGCCTACCGCATACTAGCATAGCCCCTCATGCATTGGGGTCCAGGTGGGAGGTTGAACTAGTATCCAGCATCTTACAGATGCGTTTTTTCAGTCCGAGACTTCGAGTGGCTTCGGCACGGCTTCCAGAATCCAGTTATGCGCTGGATAAGTCCGAGACAACGGGTTTGCGGGATATCTACGTCGTACACCGCGTCTGCTGACGGGCAGGCTCGGCAACCCGCCCCATCGGTTTTTGACTCGTCATAATGATGGGCCGGAACCAGCGGTCAAGACGGCAGCAAGACATATACCAGTAATCCTTTATTGCCCACCTGGTTAAGAAATAGTAGGCACTCGGCTCCTGGGCTGTCTCCCCCACGTGTTCCTCGGGAGACGGTAGGTGCCGTGGCATCTGGCTCGCCTCGGCCTGCCAATCCCATCGCCAGATTGTCGGCCTTACCAGGCAAGCCAGCCAGGGGTGGTGGCTTCCATGGAGCTTCTGAGCGAACCCGTGCCCGGTCGTGTAACTTGTGTCACCCCGTGTCATCCCGTGCTACCCCATATTCTGGGAGGATTGGGGGGGGGGGGGAGCAGTCGCTCGCAGAGGCTCGCAGGTGCTGGGCAGCCCCCGACGCGACAGGATTGGCCCCCACGGGGCGCCGCCTGCGTAATATCACCTCAGCCTCTATACCGCCACCAGCTTTACCAACTACGTCCAGGTGCACTGCGTAAATACGCAGCAACACGTCGATGGGATCGAGATATGCCCGCCTTGCCGCCCCCTTGAGATCGGTCCCAGGTCGAGACACAGGGTTAGGGTCGATCCGCTGCGCTGGGAAAAGAAAAAGCAAAAGCTCAAGGGGGCGCAAGGTGCAAGAGGGAAGGGAGGGGAGGGGCCGTGGTTGCATCAGGCCTAGGCCCCCTGTTCCCGCAGTTTTGCCATGTCACGCTTCGGGAAAGCCGCACAATGCTCGCCCGGGACAATGGCGCTGGCGCCAGGATTGGCCGGGCTGGGCCGCCCAGACGGCTCGAGAGGCTCTGTTGGGCGGTTGGACGGTTGGACAGACTCTCGGTCGAATTTGGCCGAATTTCGTGATGCTGTCCCGGCCGTCCTTTCTGTGCGACAGACACCAATCCGGTAAGCGGAAACGGCCCAGACCAGTCGCCCATAGGCACCTCTAGTACATACATTAGCGGGGGCCAGACGGGGTGCCGATCTCCCAAGCCAAAAAAAAAGGTCTTGCCCGGACTGGGTGACTGGCTGCTGGGGCGCCCCATCATCCTGCTCATCCCCAAGCCTCTGTCAGTTGGTCCACGGTTAATAATCCCCGACTCGATTTTCTTACCGTTGGCGGTACACAAAGAGAGGGCGATACATGATGTCGGATCGCGAGTGGTCCTACGGCAAAAGCCACCATGCAGAAAGACAACCTACCCAGACGGACACCTGCTGGGATTTGTCCAAATCGCGAGTGAGGGGGCACAAGGGGCACAAGAGGGCAGAAGGGGGGAAACAGAAAGGGGTCTAAAAACAGACGTATCGCTGTGGTAGGTAGAAATGGCTAGCTGCTGGTCTCTCAAACCACTGCCCCTTATCACTGGTGGGTTGGGCAAGTTTGAGCTCGCAATGGACGAGTCGCTGCTGGTCTGAACTAAGACGTGCAGTACTAGCTTCATTTTTTTTTGTCCCTCGTCATCTAACGGTTGAGTCTCGATTGGCACCGATGGGGTGTGTTCCCCCCCCCCCCCCCCCCCCCCTCCCTCTCTCTTCCCATCCCATATCCCGCCCGTATCCCTCCGCATGCCCCGTCCCATATCGCTCATCTGGAACTACTTGAGGACCCGTGTCTGCTGCCCACGGCTGTCCACGGGTTGTCGGAGGATATCTGGGTCTAGATTGAGATTTCAAAGTTTCCAAAATGCACATCCTCAGTGTTCCAAGACAGCGTCTGCCAACGTGTATCCTCTATGGGATTATCGGTGCTCTCGCCGTGGCCGTGCTGTCCTATCTGATCCGCCGCGTTGCGTCGAGTAGCAGGACAAAGGCACCGCTGCCGCCGGGCCCGCCGGGCGAGTTCCTGCTAGGCCATCTTCGTGTCGTGCCCGCCGATGCTGTCTTCAAGAAGTATGCCGAGTGGGGTAGGGAGTATAGTAGGTTCCCGGGGTGGTGTGTCGTCGATTTGGAGAGAACTCACAGTCTAACAAAAGGGGGGGGGGACGGTCCACCGTGCTAATAGAAACGGACGTGCTGCATTTCGAAACGTTTGGCACCAAGACGATTGTGCTGAACAGCCTCAAGTCGGCGGTAGAGCTGCTCGATAGGCGGGGGTTAAACTATGCAGACCGGCCGAGATTTGTCATGTTTGAGGAGTAAGCTCGTCGCTATATCCATTCCCACTGTACTCCAAGACTGCTCTTAGTAATGACGGACATTTGCTAATTGGTTGATGCAGGATGGGATGGTCGCCAACCCTCACCTGGCTGCGTTGGGGCCCCAAGTTCCAGCTCCACAGGCGCGTTCTCCAGCCACCGTTTACCAAGTCCAAGATCGGGCGGTATACGGGCATGCAGCGCAAGGAAGCACTCATCTGCTGCAAGGGCTTGATCGAGGACCCCGCCAATTGGCTCGTCGCCGTGAGACGGTGCTCTGTGGCAATCGTGCTCAAGATTGCCTACGGGCTCGATGTTGATGGGCCCGACAGCCCCTGGATCTCGTTAGCTGAGGGTTCTGCCGAAGCAATCGGCAAGGCAGGCGCGCCCGCGAGCTCCATCATGGACCACATACCCGCAAGTAAGTCAACATTTGGCCATGCCACGGTTGAACAATACTGACCAGTGCTGTTTCCCATGCATCTAGCTCGCTATCTGCCCAGCTGGCTTCCGTTTATGGAACGGTTGCGCTATGCCCACACGTGGCGCTCCGCCATTCAGAAAACGGCACGCCTTCCCTTTCAGGAGTCGTTGAATCAAATGGTTTGTGCCAGTCTATCTCAGCCGTGCCTTCCTTGGGCACCAGGGGGTATTTTCGATTGGTAATTGCGCCCGGCTGACTCTGGTCTCCAAGAAAACAATGTCAAAGCTGGATGACGCGTATTTTACGCACAATCGGGTTGCTATTTTCAACGAAAATGCCAAAAAGGGGCTGTCCAATGACTTTGACCTTGAGGACATAAAGGGCGCAGCCTCGACCATTCTTATTGCCGGTAACGACACTGTAAGTGCTATCCGTACCCCACGCCTAACCCCCCCCCCCCCCCCCCCCCTCCCCCGATGTGACGATCCTGTCTCACATGCATAATTCCATGCCTTCAAGACCGCCGCCACGGTGACGCTACTGGTCCTCTACCTCATGCAGAACCCCGACGTCCAGCGCAAAGCCCAACAGGAGGTCGACCGAGTCGTCGGCACCGACCGACTCCCCACCTGGGACGACGTCCCCAACCTGCACTACGCCAAACTCGTCTTGCAAGAGACGTACCGCATGAACCCGCTCTCGCCGCTGGGCATACCCCACGCTAGCGTTGCCGACGATGTGTACGAGGGCATGTTTATTCCCAAGGGCGCCATCATTTACCCGAACGTGTGGGCCATGCTGCACGACGAATCTGTCTACGCCGACCCCTTTCGCTTTTGGCCCGAGCGGTATCTTGACAAGGAGGCGGGAGGAAACGGCGAACCGTTGCCCGTTGGAAATTTCGGCTTTGGCAGGCGGTACGTACCTTGCACATGCCCCCTGCTTTGACGTACAGTGTGAAGTATGCCGTGCAGAGAAAGGGGGTACTGACCTCGACATAGCATCTGCGTCGGCCGCAGCCTAGCGGAGAACAGCCTGCTTATCGTGCTCGCCATGATTCTCGCGACCGTGGACATTGGTTGGCCGCTGGGGCCTGATGGACGGCCCACGCCCTTTGAGCCTGAGTGGTCCTTTAGAGGCCAGGCGTACGTATCGCAACTCCCAGTCCAGCATAACACAACCAGCATCTGACAGAATTCCAGCGTCGTCATGCCGTTTGACGCAACGATTACCAGCCGTTCTACGGGGTTGCTGACGTCAATTGACGAAGAGCTGCGTGCTTTGGAGAATGGCAAGGTAATATAGCAAGCTACTAACCGGTATGGGCATTGCTTGTACCACCCGAGCTGGAGGGGTGTGTTGTGTAAGACTCTACCCCTCGGATCGCGTGGCAATTTAGAGTATAGCATTTTGAATTCCCTCATGTTGTTGGTTTTGTCCTTCAGCCATGGTCCTCATTCCTATATACACCAAGCCTCCTTGGTTTATCGGCTAAAATATTTACATTCCATTTCCAACCTCTTTGGCTCATGGAGTCTAACATCTTTATAATTGGCACCACCCCTCGCTGTGCCACGCTACTCCTTGAAGATATCCAACGGGAACTGATCGGCCATTGCCTGATACCCAGCGACATTAGGATGCAGATGATCGCCCCCGTCATACGCCTTGGCGAGCTGGCTCTTCTGGCTCGGATCATCGATGAACTTGGCAAAGTCGACCGTCGCATCAAACGTGCCACTCGTCAGGATCCACTTGTTGATGGTCTGTCTGCCCGCCTCGCGCCCAGCGCCCGAGTACGACTGGCCATTGCCGCTAAAGGCCGTGATGGTGGCGCCGATGGTCTTGAAGCCGGCCTTCTTGCAGTCGGCCACGATCTGCTTGAACGAGCTTTGCAGCCGCGTGGCCACGCCGTTGCCGTCGCCGGCGTTGCCCAGGTCATTAACACCCTCAAAGATCATGACCCACTTGACGCCCTGCTGCTCGAGCGCGTCGCGCTTGTACCGCTGCATCAGTGGGGGGCCGAGGCCGCCGCTGAGAACCGTGTTGCCGCCAGCCGCCTGGTTGTTCACGCCGATGTGCGTGAGACCGGCCTTTTGCAAGCGGGCGAGCAGGAGGTCCGGCCAGCTGGTGGTTCTAGTGTCAGTTCTCCATTTCGGTAGCCGTGAGAGAGCTCTGGGGTAAATCTTACCGGTTGTTGGCATCATCTGTGCTACCACGCCCGTCGGTGATGCTGTCGCCCAGGATGATAAGCGCACCAGCATTTGCTGGCGCCCACGCCTCGACGGCGCTAACGAAATACCAATGCTTGGTGCTGGAGCCGGCCAGGGTTGCGTCCTTGACCTTGTTACCGGCCTGCATCCACGAGGTTGTCCGGCTGCCGGGGTGTCCGGTGATGCTGCTCCCGGACTGGCCAGCCTGGAAGTACAGCGAGATGGTAATCATGGACTGGGGGTCGACTTTGTAGTCGATAGGATCCGAGTAAGCGACCTGACCGCGGGCGATCTTGATGGACTCAGAGCCGCCGTTGAAGGTGAGGGTCTTGAGGGTGGCCGTGTCGATACCTGCGACACCCGCCTTGCCGCCCGTGGGTAACGCGATGGTTGCGGCTGTGATTGGCAGGTCACTCCCGCCGAAAGTGTTGCTGATCTGAAATCGAAGGCGCTCTGCCCCGATGGACAGATGCAGCGTCTGCCGGAGCGTGGCATCCTTGAAGACTCCGCCTGATGACTGCCATTCGGTGTCAGCTGACATTCAATCACCTATATCTCAAGAAGATGGGAGCACCTACGAATGGCGAAGGGGGCATATTACTAGACTCGACGAGCTGCGGCATCGACGTCCAGGTGGCAACCCAGTGTTCGCCAGCCCGAGCCAGAAGGGTTGAAGTATCATTCCCCCCGACCAAGGCAGTTGGAACGGCGGAAACCCAGCTCGACAGGAGCAAAAGAGATGCGGCGATGCCAGCCAATGGCTGGCGTATCGACCTTGAATGCCACATGCTGGATTGGCGACCACCTGAGCCTTGGCAGATGAATGAGTAGACCCTGACAACGAAGGTCCCCAAGCCAGCAAGTGGGCGGCCGAGGCATTTTCAATGAATCTTATTCCGCTATTGTTGGTGGAAAACGGACGATGATTGCCCGAATATTAATTTGCGGTGCTAAGGAACGGTGCTTCACTTTAGCCAAAGTTGAGTACCGCGAGGGGGGAACCAAGAACCAAGGGGTAATTTACCCAGCGGGATGCTGCCACTATCTGCTGGTCCATAGAAAGCATGTTGGGTTGGGTTCGGAAATGCGCCAGAGATGCCGTTTTCCGGGGGCAAAATCTGGGGGAGGCGGGACCGAGATGGGATGTGCATCTTCCAAGAGGTATTAGCATACCATGCACCTACGTCGTTGTCAGCGACGACGACCCTGACTAGCGATCTCAGGGGTAAAATCTCCGGGCGGCTGGTGCAGATCATCAATCGGTGCATTGTACGATACTTGGTTAGTTGTAGCATTGTCCAATCACATTATAGCCCCTTGCACCATTTGCGGCAAGATAATTCAGATCCGGCAAGACAATAGTAGTTATGTCATTGTTTTGCCGCTTTGCTGTTGAGAAAATGACCCTATTTCCAATCGCTACAGATATGCGGGTGTTAAGAATATGAAATATCGAGAAGTATGCTGCTAGCTGTGTCTCATTGCATCTCTTCAAGTTCATACCTGTTTGACCAAGAAAAAAAAAAACCGGGGCCACGTGGCAGCGCTCATGTCTACAAATGTTAGTTAGGCAAGTACATGGCTACCTGAACCTGATGCTCATGCCGGGGGAGGAAGCTTCAACAGCGTCTTCCTCCACCACTTCTCGCCTTCCACCAGAATTGTTTGCCAGCTATTTGCCCGTTCGAAATTGTGCCCTTCTCCTTCCAGCACGATCAACTCCACATCACCTCCACGCTTCTCAATATTGCGCTTGATTTCCCTGCTCTGCTCAATCGGCACAATCATGTCGACATTCCCATGGATCAACAACAACGGTGCCGTGATGCTCTCGGCGCGGAACAGCGGACTGCGAGCTCTGAACAATTCCTCCTTCTCCGCCTCTGTCTTGCCCTCCAGATCCAGCAGCACTGTCACGTAGTTTGACTCCATTTTGTGTGTCTCGGCATCGAGTGCCTTGATATCGCTGACGCCGCAGTAGCAAATACCTCCTGCAAAGACGCCCGGGTGCCACGTCAGGCTGCAGAGCACATTGTAGCCGCCTGCACTACCGCCCTCAACGCCGACTCGGGAACGGTCGATATGCCCGTTCCTCGCGAGGTGATCCACCGCCTTGGCCACATCATCGCGGTCCAGAATACCCCATTCTCCAAACAGCGCCTCACGATACACTTTGCCGTGTCCAGAGGACCCTGTGTAGTTGATGGCAAGGTAGGCATACCCCCGGCTCGTAAAGTACTGCATTAGCATGTCAAGTCGCCGCCAATGACGAAAAACGATGTGTCTGACAGGCATGCTAGATAACCCCTGCGAAGACCGGCTAGGCAGATATCGAGCTTCGTCCAATTCTGCGTTTTGAGATTGATGTGTACCAGCTGGTAACTCCCAAACCGCACCGGGGCAGCAATCACCGAGTTCTTATCGAGGAAGACATAACCCTGGCTGCCGGGTGCAGTTCAGTAGATATATTTTCCATCGCCATGAGTCAAGGAGGATAGTGCTTATTACCATCCTATCGCCCAGGAAGCGTCCCCGAACTCGGAGTCCTCCAGCCCTGGCAGTGAGATTGTTTTCTTTTCCCCACCGCGCAGCTTACATAGTTGCCTGTACCCAGATTTGTCCGAACCAAAAAACAGTTGCCCATATCAGGAGATCACCTGGGTTCTGCGATGGAATCCCCCTCTTCCCCGGCGACCGATCTCGCTCCTGACACGGATGCATCTGAAGAACTGAACTCGGCCAAGTGCAAATCCACACCGAGGAATGGCAAATCAGGGTGGTTGGTTCCACTGTAGCCACGCGAGCTGTCGGCCGCCTGGGCTGAAGCGTGGGTATGAGTAGAAGTCGGCGCCTTCCGCGACGCGCTTGGTTTCCTTGGTGATGATATTGATAGCAACCACGTAGTTCCTCACATCGGCGGGCTTAGGCTTCACGTGGTCTTCTTCAATAGCCAGCACCCAAGCATGGTTCTTGGTGCCGTCGCTGATGCTAGGGTGAGCATCGAAGTCGGCATAGCGCAGAGTTGTCGATTCCACAAGCGATTCAACCATCCCATCGTCGACATGCAGAAGATTCAGCGACTGCCTGTGGGAATCAGAGAAGATAATGCGGAGATTTTCTCCCGAGATAGGCAAGTACGACAACCCTCCATACTCATATACGGCGGTGCTGGCACTGGACTCGCCAGGAAGGACATGCTTGAGGCCACTGGCAGTGATTTGGGCGAGACTCGACAAAGAAGGCTCTTCCAGTCTTTGACTTCACCAATCATGTCAGATGGTGATACATGTGAACTGAAGCCTCAGCAGATACATAGTTACACAAACTCGAGGTGAGGTCAATGAGCGACTACCAGCCGTGGCCGCCTCAGCACTGATGGCTGATTTCCAGCCGCCATAGGGAGCAGTTCTGATAATGGCCATTGAGTTGTCAAAAGGGGAATTAGGCGGCCTTGTCTGGGATATTCCCTCCGTCGTTGAGGTTGGGGTAGCGAATTCGCGTGGGGACCTAATGAGGGGGCACGACCCTTTTAATAATTTATTCCTCGTATCTTAGCCATTAGCCGTACCTCCAGACCGTCACGGGGGTACGAGCGCGCGCGCAAGAAGCTCTCAAGTGATACGGTAATGAGGGGGCCATTAGCTTTGACCAAGCTCACCAGCCGAGTCACTGCTCATGTCACCAGTCAAGGGCGAACCCCTGAGTACCTGAGTAAGCTGATACTGAAAACGGCCACTGAGACGAAGGATGACCCCAAAAAGTGGTACTGGACCACTAACTAACTCGACCCCGCAACTCCAGGAGCCGCACTTCAGGGTGCTGCTTAGCTACACGAGGCATGGTCGGCATACAAGATATGTAAGTCGAACCTCCATCCAACAACCCCGCCGCCGAGGACCATATGAAGCAGGTGTTAGCCGGCATTCTGAGCTAGCGCCGGGCCAACAACCAAATCGCACACGACCTTGGCTGCGCCCGCATAATCAGCCTGTGGCAGGTTGGCCCTGACCCAGGTCCGGTCCGGATCGATGGCGAACGTCACATAGCGCCAGTACAAGGCCCTGACAAGCAGTTGCACACGAATGTCTCCGGTCCCGCCACTGTCCTTGCCGCTTTCCCCCCCTTCGAGATACGAATCGACAAGCCCCTGTCGCTCCTCGCCTTTGACAACCCATGCTAGCGCGTCAGCAACAACGACTGCTTCTGCGTACAGTGCCGGCCGCCAATAGAATGTCAGGTCGATGATACCGGGAGGACTGCCATCTTGGAACAGGGCATTGCCCAGCAGGTCCATGTGGATGACCTGGCATGGTAAGAACGGGAGCGGTCGCCATGCGCGACCCAACTGGTCCAGAATTGGCTGCAACTGCGCCAGCATTTCTTGATCAACTTTTTGGGCTTCGTCAAGCGTCTTCTCGCCCCAAGTGACGCGATCGGCTTCGTCAAAGCGATTAAAAGCTCTGTTCTGCACAGCAAGAGGCTTCTCTTTGACGATTACAGCGAGGTCGTCGTGAAGGGCCCGACTGGCAACGAACAAATCGAGAAATCTCTTCGGTGCGGGGGCGCCGGGCAGGAACGAAGAAGCGGACCATCCGTCGAAAGTAAAGTTAATCACATCGGAAATAGTCGGCAGCGGGATGGGAAGCCGGTAGGCCGTCGGGGACAGGTTGAGAAGGGTGGTGCTGATCTCAGAGACCCATTGAGACTCAGCAATGTCGTCGCACGGTTTGAGAAGGGCGTTGCCGACCCGGTAGCACAGACCCCGACCACCCAAGATCGCGACCGGGACGCCGTCAAGGTCGAGGCCAAAGGCGGTGAGTGTTTCGGCGGCGGGAGGTGACATGATATGGAAATCCTGTTCTCGCTTGAGGGATCAAGCTGAGGTACTCCAATCTTCTTACATCCATGGGGCAGAGTTTGAGCGGTGAATAATCGCTTCATAAAATGGAAGAGATCCCCACATTTCAACTTGTAATTCACAGGGCGTAATATGTCTATGCTCATATAATGAACTTGGCGCTGTCACATTCCCGAAGAAATGTTGGAGTAATATGCTGCTGATTTGAAAATAAGTGCCATTTTCTAAATCATCAATCGGAAAAATATCTTGAAGCACCCTAGATTTTCAATGGAAAGAGCAATCCATGTTGTTGCCTTGACAATAAGGCCGGGTCCGTGTTTGCGTATTTTGGTGCATTGCATAACGTTGATATAAGGGTTAGTTAATCCGCCCAGTTTATTGCTTTACTGCATCAGTCGGCTAGAGCCCTGCCCACCCCAATTTTGTGAGAGTATCAACGCCGATGTTGATGGTATGCTAGGGGGCTTTGCTCACATTACCAAAGTCGACCTCCAAGGCTCGCGCAATTTCTTGGTCAAGCTCGGGATCGGCCAGAAGAAGGGGTTGCGCATTGTCAAAAACGCACTGGAAGGCGGCGCTGGGTGAGTGCCGATTCGCTGTTGACTGGGGCAAACGACAATCGAGCTAACCTGAAATCTCGCCATAACATTATTGGCAGAGTCACAGAAGGCCTGACTATTGAAGTCGCAGAGCATGTCGACGTCATCGAGACCGTGGCCAAGTTCACCGCCGGACTTCAGGGGAAGAGGAGTGTGCGAAGCATCTTCAACCAGGGACTTGAAGACTGGCAACAACCCACTACGGATACGCAGTACGATCTTATCTGGGTCCAATGGTGCGTCGGGCATCTCACAGACGAGCAGCTGGTTCCATTCCTAGAGCAATGCGGCGCGGCCTTGAGCTCGGATGGAGTCATAGTGGTCAAGGAGAACAACAGCACGACCGGGGAAGATGATTTCGACGAGGTGGACAGCAGTGTTACTAGGTATGTACTCCCCAACACCCCTTTCCTCTGCAATTCTCTAATTCCATGTCCTCCAGGGAGGATGCGAAACTGAGGGCCCTCTTGCTGCGGCGAATCTACAGCTTGTCCGAGTTGAACTGCAAAAAGGTTTCCCGTCAAGCAGGTCGGTGAGGCTGCTACCTGTTGGGATGTACGCACTCAAGCCATCTAATTAACCCCAAGTCGCGTGGGCCATAGCAATCGTGTTTGCCTTGCGTTGTCGTCGCCGTGCCTCTTGGTGCTGTCTGGAATGCAAACCCATGGAGTCACACTGAAACTCCCAAGCCTGCTCATGAAATCAGATTCGTGGATGAAATTTCAGAAGGTTGAGAGAGGACCACCGCATGGCGTACCCTGATCAACTCGAACCCTCGGGTTCCGCAGGCTTGGAGCCCTTGGGGCCTGCTTCCTGGTCGTCCTCCAGCTCAACATCTGCCACGGCCCCATTCAAGCCATCCTCGCCATTCTTGGTCTCCAGCATGCCGGATTGCTCAAGGAAGTAATGGACAACATCGGACTTATCACCCAAGTTTGCCAAGTCGAGCGGCACATAGTTCTTGTCGTTTTCCAGCGCAACAGATGCACCACCTTCGACAAGAATCTTGACGACTGGCAAGTGCCCTCCCATGGCAGCCCAGTGCAAGCCTGTGTTGCCGTACTCATTGGTGGCGTCGAGAAAAGCCTGCTTCTCCTCCTTTGGCCGCGACTCATAGTGCAAGAGCAGAGTATTGACGATGTCTTAAAGCCGTGTCAGCAACTTTTGGGGGCTTTCCAGACAAGAAGAAACCAGATAGATCATGTTTACCTAGGTGGCCATTCCCGGTTGCCATGTGCAGGCAGGTTGACTTTCCCTCGTCCTTCGCGCTCGACAGAATCTCGGCAGGCGCCATGTTCTCCCGCTCGGCCAGGGTTGCGAGCAGACTTGTCAGGTCGTCCTTCTCGCCGGTGCGCGCCGAGTAGAGCAGGTCGTCGACCTCATCTTCGCTTAGTCTGGGCGCCATTTCAAGACTGAAAAATCTCGATTACTTGATGTGTCGCGAAGTAGGATATCAAATAATTGAACGTGATTGACATTACACAAAAAAGGTGCTTGAATTTTTTATTTTTTTTTTTTGGTTTGCCGTTGTGGCCCAAACAGTGCGAGGAGTATGTGCGATTCAGGTCTTGGCACAGTGTGAACCTTCCTTCTTCCCCACGAGTTCCTCGTATTCTCTTTTTCTCTTTTCTACCGCGAGCATCAAGCCGGTTGTTTTTGCATAACACCCTGAGAGCAGGCTGACTCTTAAAATTTAAATCAACTAAATAGAAGATCTCTTTCATAACAAGCTAGTTAAAACCCGCTCTTTCCTTTTGTCATCTCTTTATAATACACACCACTTGGCCGTCGGGGCGGTATGTGACCTGTTTTGAGAAGGTACGATAGCATCAAGGTCTTACCAACCCATAGATATGACAAATCACTCATAGATTAAACGGCAAGGTTGTTTTAATTCAACGGTTCAAGAAAGAAAGCCAAGTCCTTTGCCTTTCTCAACCATACTCCCATCGCTACCCACACCCATCCGCATCTGTCTAAGCACTAAATGCAGGTTGAACCGGCGTCACACAGCAGGACTGCCCAGTCGTGGTTACTCCATCCCGTCCCTTCACCTGTGCTTTACAAGCAGCTGGCAGACTTCAGGTACGGTTCGCGATGAAGGAAGGTTAGATCGTTCTAATGATTAAGGAGGTAGGTTCTGTGCCGTGTGGCTACAACCTTATTGCTCAGGATCTTTCCATTTCACACCCTGCCCCAACTACCTCCGGGGAAACTTAAAGTCACCGACCTCGTCCACAAATAGTTTTTTATTGCCTGTCATATTTCCTTCTGGCATCTGCCACTCTTCCCATTCCTCTCCCATGGAGAACAGGAATCATCTACCTCTCTCATCATCCCTTCCCATCAAGCTCACCGTCGCTTGACTATACATTCCCGCGTCATCCAACCCCGCGTCCAGTCAAAAATACGTTGACACTACATCATCACCCCGTGTCACCAGCCAAGATGACAAAAATAGTGGCCACCAACCGCCATCAAAGGTCTGACAGGGAAATCGCAGACTTGAAGCGCCAGGTCGAGGAGTTAAAGAAAGAGAACGCCAGGCTAAAGGCGTCTCGGCCTCAGAGTCCGAGGTCGACTCCTCACCAGCCAGAGAAGCAGGCTCACACCAGATATTCAACATCCACGAGTGCGTCCAGGGCCAGAGCCGCGGCACCGCCGGGGAAGACGAAGGGCACTGCGGGTACCGGTGTCCCCGGAGGACACCCGGTTACTGTAGGCGGGAAGCGCTGCCGCTACCAAGACGGGCAACTTTGGAGTTTCACCGACGCCCATGTTATGCCAGCTGACGATGGCGGACCGCACGATGAGTGGAACTCGGTATACCAAAACCTGTTACAACAGAAGGCGAGCGCTACACCATACCGGTTCATGAAGGAGACCGAGACTTCTTCAACACGGGAGCTGGCTACTCGGCACCAGTTTGAGAAACGGATACTAGACAACAAAGCCAAAGAGCAAGCATCCGATCGCGCCCGGAATAGTCCAACCTGGGACGCGGTGCCTGAAACTCCAGGGCCAGAGCCAGAGCCACGGTTCGAGCTCGAGTCAGAGCCGAAATCGGAGCCTCAACCCGAGCCGAAGACTGAGCCAATCTCCAATTCGTCCCAGTCACTCGAGGAAAGATCACGGCTCAACGACAGCCCAGCAAAGCGCCTAAGGAGCCTGGAAATAGACGGCCAAAAGGCTCAGGAGCTCACTCTCCAAAGCCTACGTCTTGCCCAGGAGTCATTTTACTATGTGGCAAAGCGCTTCTGGCCAAACCTGTGTTCGATCTATTTCCCCGATGGGCCTGCTATGGTGAAGTGCTCCTATCAGGAGATGAAAATGACTCTCTACTGGTTTCCGATTTACCGTCCAGCTGAAATGGAGAAACTGCTGTCAGGCACCGGTATCAGCCCAGGCGAGTTCACTCACGTGGTCTCGCCCTCTCTCTTGGGCCTCTCTAAAACACGCAATGCGGCCTACCATCCCGAAACCCGGGACGTTGGTGCGTGGGACTACCCGCTGAACGCCGCCCATAAGGTTGCAGTTTTCCTCTTGGACGAGAAACGTGCATTCCAGATCCGCGCGTTACGGGACCAACTCAGGCAAGAAGTCGAGAATACGGTCGCGGAGATGGAGGAGCGGGAGGGTCTGGCGCTGTTGCCACTGGATGGATTGCTCCCATAGGAGCACTACCACCTGAGGACGTTTCGGAGGTTCAACATGACGCCAGTTTCCAAGGACGAGGAAATCTTCCCAGACCCCAGCAAGGAGATTTATCCTGCGGTAGTCGTCCGCGCGGCAAAGGCTTGGGCAGAGCTGAATTCTTGGCCCAAGTGTCATTTCCGCTTGGAGTTCGACCCTGGCTAATACGTCAACAACACCCAGCACATCACACCCACCCACCCAAGGGCCGTCCGACGGTGTCATCTTTTGGATATCAAGAGGGCTACTCATAGGCCAAATCTTACCTTAACAACGACCGCAATGTCAAGTAGATGTCAAGTAGATGTTAGGAATGGGGTCTGAAGTCCTAGAGGCCTAATCTTCCTACTGTCGTCATTCGCACCCCAGAGGCGTCATAATAGCAGTGGCAGCGAGTTTATAAACACCTGATGTTTTGTGACCCTGGTATTTGACTGCGGAGGAAGATAAATAATAATAAGCATCCATACATCACACCAATAACCACTCACAATAGACAAGTATAAAATTCATAGTGACTGAATTGCAACTTCAGTAATTCCCGAATACAACTCCCATAAGCAGCCGTTTCCGACTAGAATCGCTCCAGAGGTCTACGATCAAGGCCGTTAACTCTCTTGTGGGATCGAGATACGAACATTGCTCGAGGTAGAGTCTATTGTAAACACAACTCCCCAAGTTTCTCATCCAGCCAGTCGGTGATATTGCCAAAGTCATCAACCGCCTGAATCTCGGCTTTTGTGTCCATCATCAGCATCCTCTGCAGCTCTTGCAACAGGTCTCTTGCCTCGAGGTCTATTTCATCTCTGGCACAAATATCGTTCATCAAATCAAGGGCCTTTTTCCTATCTCCCTGCGTAAGTAGTAAAATGGAGTCACTGGGGTCCCTCGTATTTTCGACCCTGCGTCTTTTAGCAGGCCGGCCGATTTCAAATCGGGGATCTGAAGCAACACCGAAGTTAGCTTGAACAAGTCCCCACGGAGACATCAACCTACCGACTTCAGAGTAAGCCAACGACTCCTGACTGGACAATTCCTGGCTAGACTGGCTCTTTGTAACATGCGAGGCTACTGGCAAATCATCAAAGATAGTAGGGATGTGTGAGATGATATCACGGCTGCGAATGCCGAGCCATCTCATGTGCGGGACGGTGACATCATCTTCGTGTCCGAGGCGCTTGCTCCCGTTTTGGTAGGTTCTGAGGATGGCGATACCGTAAGGGTCGAAGTCGACCAGAGCGAAGAGACGGAGTTCTGGCCTCAGAGAACTTATGGAACACAAAAAACGCCTGGTTGCCAGGTCAGGAAACCCTTTGGCCTAGTGAGACGGAAGTCAGCCAGTCCTATCCTGGTGGGCGAAGTCATGGATAATGTCGGCAGTTAATGTCATACAGTAATAATAACTCCCTGACCTGCTCTGCAATTGTGTGTGAACTGCGAGGCGGCCAGTGTCCGGAAAGTTGCCTAGGCACATGGAAACGGTTGATTAGCTGGATTTGCAAATCCAAAAAAGTTCCTGTGGAACCCCAAAATATCGTACCTCTTTTTCAATGACGAGTAACCATTGCGCAGCGCGAAAGTCAATCTTGTCGAGAGAGTTGATGGACGGAAGTAGAACCCCCTGTAGGACTCGTCAACCCATGTGTAGAGTAGGAGCAGCGACGTCTATCCATACGCTGTCTCGGGAGAGACCGCAGTGAACAACAGCACCGCTACGCATCATGAATTCAATATCTCCGGAGATTAGAGCCTTTGATGCTGCTACCTGCAACTGGTGTCAGCCATTGAACTATATCTTGCCCCGGCGGAAATTTCCAGTCGTACAATGTTGAGATCCCCTCGCCCAACCCCAAGGGTAAGTGCCAAGTTGTCCACGATATCATCCACCACGGCCTGAGACTTGAATATATCAATATTTTGATAGTAAATATTTCTGAAAGGATAAGTCAACCACAAATAAAGCGCGTGGGTTCATCACAGTCAAGATGCCGCCGTTTATTGTTGGTGCAGATTCGAACCTCTTGGTGATTAGATTTCCCGAGACAAGAGCTTCGTGGGATAGTTCAATGATTCGAAATATAGCTTCTAGGTGTGGCCCAACTGTGAGCGGGAGCGCCAGGCTAGGTTGAAGATGCATACCTACCGAACCTCTCAGCTTCCTGGGCTGTTCTCCCAGGAAACCTCACAACCCTGCACCCTCGATCTTCTCCCCGGGCAGAGCGTGCGGTTCGATACGGAATAGTGAGTTCAACCCCATTACTAATGGCATCAAGAATCGACTCCAAAAGTGCTTCGATTTGGGAAAGCGCAGCGCCACCGGAGTCATCGCGGGGGATCGGGACAAGAGCTTGTGGTAACGCAGGGACAGACATGCTTCGATTGCGATGATGTCATCGATGAGATGCACACGTGAGCTTCACAGCGAACAGAGGCGATGTGCTGGCGCGGAGCTGGCGGCATGATTTTGGCAAAGACAGCTGGAATGCTCACCCCAAATAAACACTCGAGATGCCCTGGTAGCAATTGGAGGTCACTCTTTCCTATGCTGTCCTCGAAGTGCAATGGACCACGCACAGTGTGGCCACAGTGTGGCTCAATGATTTGGGCTAGGCCCCCTTAGCATTAGTTAGCGTGCAAGCGGGCTGGCTGGTGGACCCGAAACCCCGATTGGCGGCCCAGGTGGGAACTCGATCAGGACGGGAGGGTTCCTGGATCGCATGCAGGCATGCACGCATGTTGACCGTGGCGCTGGGTTTTCCAATTCCCGCGGTTACTGATTAGGTCCTCAGGAGCGGAATCAATTCTAGACGAGATTCACAGACAACAGCCTCGAAAATGGCTAGGAGGAAAGCCAACGGCGCAAAGGCAACGGTGGCAGAGGCCATTCTCGAAAAGGGCGACACCAAGAAGCGATTCAGCGATGTCCATGGCGCTGTCAATGGCCACGCCACTAAACGGCCGCGAATCGAGGACAGAACCGACTACTCCCGTTGGCGCATGCGCGACGACGAGGGCAGACACACGTGGCATTACATTGAGGATGATCAGGCTGCAAAAGACTGGCCGCAAACACACGCCGACAAATACTACCTGGGCCTCCCTCTGGTAAGCAATCCTAATTGAGCATGTGGGGATGGCCAGCGGCTGATCTCTGCATCCAGGAACTGTCCGAGCTCAAACCCGCGAAGAAACCCCTCGATGCAGTTTGGAATGGCCTCACCTTCTTCGAGAAGCTTCAGCTGCCCTCGGGCCACTGGGGCTGCGAATACGGCGGCCCCATGTTCCTCCTACCGGGTGTTGTTTTCGCCTGGCACATAACCAAGACGCCTATTCCCTGGTATTACGCGACCGAGATCAAGAACTACCTCTTCGCCCGCGCGAACCCCGAGGACGGAGGCTGGGGCCTGCATATCGAGGGCGAGAGCTCTGTGTTTGGGACGGTGCTCAACTATATGGTACTGAGACTTGTCGGCGTTGAGGCCGACCACCCAAAGATGGTGAAGGCGCGTGCGACCCTCCACAAGCTGGGTGGCGCGACACATAGCCCACACTGGGCCAAATTCTACATGGCGGTGCTCGGCGTCGCCAAATGGGATATCGTCAACCCCGTGCCACCAGAGCTGTGGCTTCTCCCCGACTGGGTCCCCTTTGCACCATGGCGCTGGTGGATTCATATTCGCCAGGTCTATCTGCCCATGAGCTATCTATGGTCCAAGAGGTGGCAGGCCGAGGAAACGGAAATAGTTGTCTCGCTCCGGAAGGAAGTATTCGTCGAAGACTGGGACTCGATCAACTGGGCCGCCCACCGCAACACGATCCACCCCAACGACAACTACCATCCCAAGACATGGGTTCTCAACTCGCTCAATTGGGTGTTGGTCAACATCTGGGACCCACTCTTACGGCCAAAGATTGTGGCCGACAAGGCTGAGGCTTGGGCATCCGATCTTATCGACATGGAGAACAAAAATACCGATTACTCCAACCTGGCCCCGGTCAATGCCGCCATGAACACCATCGCATGCTTCGCACGTGATGGGCCAGATGCTTTCTCTGTCAAGAGGCTCAAGGAGAGGCTGGAGGAGGCACTCTGGCTTACACAAGAGGGTCTCCTTTGCAATGGTACAAATGGAGTACAGAGCTGGGACACGGCCTTCACCATCCAAAGCATCATGGACGCCGGGCTCACAGAGGACCCTCGCTGGCGACCCATGTTGTTAAACGCTCTGAAATTCCTGGATGATCAACAGATTCGAGAAAATGTCCAAGATCAAGACAAATGTTACCGCCAGCAGCGAAAGGGCGGTTGGGCTTTTAGCAACAAGGATCAGGGCTATGCGGTGAGCGACTGTGTAGCTGAGGCCCTGAAGTCGGTCATTATTCTGCAGAAGACTCCTGGCTTTCCGACCCTGATTGACGATCAGCGTATCTTTGATGCCATTGATACTCTTTTGACCTACCAGAATCCCTCGGGAGCTTGCTCGTCATACGAAACTCAACGAGCCGGCACCTGGATGGAAGCGCTAAATGCAGCCGAAGTCTTTGGTCACATCATGGTGGAATATGAGTACCCAGAGTGCACCACCGCGGTTGTTACTGCCTTGTCGCTCTTCAGCAAGCACTGGCCAGACTACAGAGCCAAGGAGATCAGAGTCTTCGTCGACAAAGCTGTCAGCTGGATCAAGACGGCCCAAAGGCCCCACGGCGGCTGGTATGGCAGTTGGGGCATCTGCTTTACATACGCGACCATGTTTGCACTCGAAAGTCTAGCCAGCACTGGGGAGACATACCCAAACAGCAAGTACTCCAAGCGAGGCTGCGATTTCCTGATTGCAAGGCAGAGACAAGACGGCGGCTGGTCGGAAAGCTACAAGGAAAGCTCATTTCTTCCATACCTTGATTCACAGAGCATTACTGACAACTTCACACAGTCGTGTGAAACAGGAGAGTATATCGAGCACCCAACCGGCTCCCAGGTTGTCATGACTTCGTGGGCACTGATTGGGCTTATGAAGGCCGACTACCCTGACATTGAGCCGATCAAGAAGGGAATCAAGCTCATCATGGATCGCCAACAACCAAACGGCGAGTGGCTTCAGGAGGCCATTGAGGGTGTCTTTAACAAGAGCTGCATGATCTCGTACCCCAACTACAAATTTACCTTTACGATGAAGGCTTTGGGGATGTTTGCAAAAAAATATCCCAAGGAGACAGTGTAGGGATAGATCTCGAAGTCATGAAAGGAAAAATGGCGATGAGTTGAGGTTTAGTGGTAATAGTAATAACTAATGGTTCAAAGAATGTTTTGGTTTGTCGGTCAAAGAACCTTTGATCGGCACCCTTCTGTGGCAGCATGGGCCGTTTGGAAGGCGGTGAGTCTGAATGTGGGGTAACGGAACCCGTGGCAGAATCAAGCTTCTTGGAAGCTGCCAATGATGCAAAGCAACCCCACTACCACGGCGTGTTTCTGTTGCTTTCGACTGTGCTCTTCTCTGGCAGCCACCGCAAACACTAAACTCCCTAACGTTGGGTGAGGTTTAAATTCTAGCCTCTAGTCTCACACGTCATCCGAGGTATTAAAACGGCTTTGGTCAGTGCGAACCCCGCCAAATCGCGCCTGACCACATCATCCCTGCCCTGACCGCGTCAACCACCAGTCCCATCGGCATTCCATTTATCCCAGACACGCCAACTAACCACAAGACTACAGGCTCCAACACAGCCGGTTCGAATCTCCTCGAAATGTCTTCAACCACCTTTGGTCACAAGGGCCTCGCAGCCGTCCAAAATAAGGACTGGGCGGGCGCCATTTTGTCTCTCGATAAAGCCCTCGAGTCGTCCAACTCCCCGGCTTGGCTGCTCGCCAGAGCCCACGCGCATTCCCAACTCAAGAACTACGACGCTGCCCTTCACGATGCCGAACTCGCATACCACGTCGCAGCCGAACGCGGTTCCGGCAACTCGCGCAAGCTCATGATCGACGCTCAATATCGCCGTGCCACCATCTACTTCAAGCTCGGTCGTTATGCTGATTCGGACTGCTGTGCCAAGTGGAGCATGCTACTTGCGGAAGGTCGACCCGCTCGCGAGGCTGATGGTGTTGAGAAGAATATTGACGAGGCCGGTCGCTACACTATCACGTACACCGACGGGATTGCCGACAAAAGCGGACAGCCCGGTCAGGATTCCAAGGCGACTCTCGCCACCATGGGCGCGACGCCTAAGACGGGATTCGAATCAGAGTGGAACCGCGGATATGCTTGGAGAAGCCAGGCGCTGGGTGCTCTGAAGGGACTGGCCCCGGATCACCCTGGTTGGAAGGTTAATGTCACCAAGGTCCCGTCCAAACCCCAGAACAAGGCAAAGAAGGCCGAGCCGGTTGAGGTCGATAGCGATGAAGAGGACATCAAGGCTGCCTCCGCTTCATCTCAGAAAATTGCTAAGAAATCTGGCCCCGCCTCCGGCTCTGTGCCTGACGAAAAGATGAAGCTCCGCGTTGACTTTTACCAAACCCCCACGACCGTCACTGTGTCCCTCTTTGTCAAAGATGTCAAAAAGGACACACTACAAGTCGACTTTACCGGGGCTCAAGTAAGTTGACTTATTGCCGACCCGTAATGCTCCGCGCCTCTAACTGACTTCTCACAGGCGCGTATCCACCCCATTCCTCGTGAGGCTGCACCGTATGTCAAGTCCGGCGATAGAGAAGCTACCTCGACCCTCACTCTCGGGGGCGAGATTGTTCCGTCGGCATCGCGCTGGTCGGCTACGCCACGCAAGATTGAGCTGACCTTGCAAAAGGCCGTCCCTGGGACGAAATGGGGAAGGTGGGGAGAGGAGAACATCGGACCAGAGTCGTTCCACGTTGCTGACATTGAGCGACCTGCGGCCGCGAACCTCGTCTCAAACGAGAACACCAAGCCAGAGACAGCGGCCGCGCCAGCGTATCCCACTAGCAGCAAGTCGGGTCCGAAAGACTGGGACAAGCTTGGCGATGATGATGAGGACGATGGGAAGAGCGATGTCAACTTCTTCTTCAAGCAGCTGTACAAGGGCGCCACCCCCGAACAGCAGCGGGCCATGATGAAGAGTTTCGTTGAGAGCAATGGGACTGCGCTCAGTACCGATTGGAATGATGTCAAGAGTCGTACAGTGGAGACCATCCCTCCCGAGGGCATCGAGGCCAAGAAGTGGGAGCCATAAAGAAGCGGTTAGCCCCTACTTTCCTTGCAGGACATGACATAGTGGCATGTGCGGGATGGGAATTCTTTTTTTTAGTTGGCGCACAGCGTTGAGGAGCATGGTATGGAGTTGCGCATGGTTTCTCGATAGGCAAGATGTTGCTGGGTGCGCGGCCCGCGCTCGACGGGGTTCGGATACAGGGTAAATGGCGCGGCAACGGAGGCAGGGAAAAGCTAGGTTCAGCGTAGCTCTTGTGTTTGCGATATCGTGGGACATCTTGCGATATCGGTCAGAGTTTCTTGACATGCAGCAAGAATGCGCCTGGGAATAGAACTCATGCATCGGCAGCACACCGGTGGGCCGTGACTGAGCTGTTTTTTTAGTCGGCTTTAGGCTGCTGAACTGGTGTGCCTCATCCAAGGTAAAGTTGCGTGCGTTCAGGTCTATGCACCCCGCACGCCCTTTGGTTGACTGATAGTGACTCTGTTGAATAAGAAGGTTTGCTCATATATGTGTCGGCCGTGTAGGTCTCACCTGCGAACCATGTCTCAAATCATATCCATAACCTGATAGACACGTCGTACCGCAACAGTTACACACTCGCCTTCAGTTAGCAGAACTTGTCATCATGAAAGACGTAATAGAATTCAAGATCGACAAATGGAGTGAGTACTCTGGATGACTGATGAAATACGATAGGAAGTCGTGCCGCTGACCATCTCCTTCAATTCAGTCCAGCGTCGGACGGTTAGTCATCGGCCCTCGAAGTTTGAATATATTTCTTTGAGAAAAAGGGCACAAATGCTAACCAACATTCCAAGGACATATCCAAGTTTCATCTCTACGGTGGGTGACCCTGCCCTTTCCGTTCCAACATCCCTGCCGCATAGATGCCTTCGCTGACGCCATTCAGGTTCAAGCGTCGGCACCCTCACCCTCACAGAGCTTCAGAGTCTGGCCCCAAATGATGAAGTCATCGACAAAGATCTTCCTCTCGCATATGGAAATGCCCAAGGCTCGCTTAAGTTGCGGGAGCGCATCGCTGCTCTGCACTCCAGCCCAGCAGTAAAGCTCACGGCCGACAATGTTGTGATAACCCCCGGGTCCATCATGGCGAACTACCTGTCTCTTGTCAACCTCGCTGGCCCCGGAGACCATGTCATCTGCCAATATCCCACATTTTCGCAGCTGTGGTTCGTGCCAAGGTTTCAGGGAGCAGAGGTCGATTTCTGGAGGCTGAAGAGGGGCCCTGGTGGATGGGAGGCGAGTCTGGATGAGCTGAAGAGCATGATCAAGAAAAACACCAAGGCCATCATCATCAAGTGAGTCAGAGCCGCCTTCTCAAGCCATTGTCCAAACTAACCCTCCAAACCAGCAATCCCAACAACCCAACCGGCGCCATCATCCCCCTGCCCGTCCTGCAATCCCTCATCACCCTTGCGGCCGCGTACTCTGTTACCCTGTACTCGGACGAAGTTTTCTCGCCGCTCTTCCACGGCGCCACCCGCCCCATCCCGCCGCTCGTCTCCCTCGGGTACCCGGCTACCATCAGCACGGGCTCCGTGTCCAAGACGATCGGCCTGGCCGGCATCCGCGTCGGCTGGATCGTGTCGCCCGACGTGGCCTTCCTCGAGCGCGTCATGACGGCCCGCGACTGGACCACCATCTCAGTGTCGCAGCTCGACAGCGGCGTTGCCGCCTTTGCCCTGTCGGACAAGGTCCTCCCGCAGATCCTCGCACGCAACCACGCGACATGCTCGCGGAGCATTGTCGTGCTGGCCGAGTTCGTCGCGCGGAATCAGGGCTGCGTGGAGTGGACGCCCCCCGCGGGCGCCGGGACCGCGTTTGTGAGGGTGTTGGGGCCCGATGGTGAACCAGTGGATGATGCAGCATTTGCGGATGTATTAGTGAAGGAAACAGGGGTGAGCGTGTTGCCTGGCGGATTTTGTTTCCGAGACGGGGACGAGGACATCGAGCTAAAGGGCTATATCCGTATTGGTTTGGGACTCAATGAGCATATATTGAGAGAGGGGCTGAAGATTCTGGAAAGGTTCCTTGATGGCAAAGGCTTCTCGAAAAGTCTGGTTGCCAGCACGATCAAGGCACAGGTCTTTGTCTCAAAGCTTTAAGTATCGATGGGTCAGGGCGGCTAGGACGCTTCATGTCAGCTCACATGATATCAATGGGTCATAAACGATAGCGGAATTTAAAACAAGCTTTTGCTCTACTCAAAAAGATAAATTGGTAATAAAACCTCATTCCATTCATTCTTGATCATGACACGATCGGCTTTCCAGTTAGTCGATCATCTACTGTAGTTGTTTTACATGCCAAGCCCCGGCCCCTTCACGTATGCTAGGGCTCTGAGAGACGCCTCCCAGTGGTGGGATACACTCATCTATTGCGATTGGCCGAGAACCTTCGAACCATAACCTCGCGAATGTTATACAACTTCAATGCAACTGCGATGCCCCCCTGCTTCATGGCGTCGTCGAAGACTGGCGGGGGTGGAATGTCAACGTAAACCAGGACCAGCCCTTTGAGGACGTGTGCCAACACCCGATTCACCCCCATCAACCAGGACCAGGACTTCCTCGGTGCTTGGTGCTCGTGTTCTGTCCACTGCGCATCTGAAAACGAGGGCATGACCATGACGCCAAACTCACTGTGATCGAACACAGGTCCACGCTGGTAGAGGATAAAGTCGACTCCGAACTTCATGCCATGACGAGGAACCCAGCCAAGGGAGCGGAAGTGATGATACACGGCATAATTTACAAGGAAAGGGTCATGCGGCTGGAGACTTTCCACCGACGAATCCACAGTCCGAGGAGGGAAATATGAGTGAGCGCGAAAGAGAGTTAAGAGGTCCTCCGTTGGGATAGGAGCGAGGGTAACAGGGTCCATCACCGAGAGGGCGCCAACTGAAAAAGACAGGAAGAAAGCTTCTTCTGGCGCAAGTTGGAAGTGTTCCTTGTTGGATAACTCTTTGAGGACGGCGTAAGTCTCTGGACCTGACTCTGATACTGAGTCAGGGGTTGTTTCCGGCTCAGGGGATGTGACCGGTTCAAGGGATGTAACTGGTTCGGGTGGTGTCATCGGAGAAGGGGGGGAAATTGTGGTGGCGCTCCCGTTACTTGACGCGGGAGACGAGGCTTTTGGCGGGGAGACCGTAGAGCGGCTTGGACTCGGAGGGTCAAAGTGTTGAAAGGTTGTCGAGACAACCCTGGGTGAGAACCGGACACTCTTCCGCCGTTTCAGCGGTTGCGCTTCCTCGCCCAGGACACTCTGCCGCCGTTTCAGCAGCTGTGGTCCCTCGCCCTGTATGGGTCGAGTCTCGGGGGCACCACTCGCTGGATCGGAGAGAATGGATGATGTGATCCCGTTGCATGCTCCGTTGGTCACAGGCGGCTTAGTTTCACTAATTGAGGCATCGTTGTCTTCGACCTCACGGTGAACACAGGCACTCGCCCCGGTCGCATAGCCATTGACGAGTCCGTTCGGCTGGGCATGACCATTGACAAGCTTGCTACCGGCATGACCATTTGTTGCGGCAGTTGGCTGTTTGGCAGTCGGCAGAGTGTGTGCAGCCTCCTGGAACTGTGAGGGCACAGCTTCAAAGTCCTTTGGCTCACCTTTAACCAAAAGGGATCCGGACATTAGTTCAACGAGGCAGTTGGGCAAGGCCAACAGCTCCGCCGGACCAATAGGCGACTTTGACTCGACTGGGCGGCAAATGGGAACAGCCTTGGCTTGAATCAGAGTTTCTTCTTCATGAGTTTCCTCTTCATGGCTTTGGGGAGAGGTTGCGACCAAGTCTGCTTGAGAATTGGGGAGGGCCAACAGTTCGGCAGGGCCAACAGGAGCTTTGTGGACTATAGGGCGGCAGAACAGGGCAGCCTCTACAATCTGAGGCACGGGTTCTTCGTGTGCTTGGGGCCTTCTGATCAAATCTGTCACCGAGTTCGGAAGGGCCAGTAACTCTGCTGGGCCAACGGGAGGCTTGGGCTGGATGACGAGCTGGACTGATGGCTTGACGGAGAAGTCAGCCAGTACCTCGATGGGATGATCAACTGGAAGCTGAGCTGTTACGGCCTCTTTAATAGGCATAACAGGAATAGCTTCTTCCGGAGCTTGCTGCACGGGAGGTTGACTCTCGAACGCCACCTCTTCAGTTGCTTCTGGCTCTGCCAGAGGGCTTTCCAGTTCCGCAACTGCTGGGCTATTTCCGGACGGCGGCAAAACTGCGTCACTGGCTGAGACGATGTCCCCAGCAGGCTCAACCTGAGTCAAGGCCTCCTCAGATATTTGCCTTTCAATGGCCTCCAGTTCTGTCTTGGCTCTTTCCCACTTCGCCTGCCGCCGCTCCTCACGGCGTGCTTCGGTGCGTTCTTCGCTGACAGTGTTTCCTTGAGTGGATTCCCGTCGGCCGATCTCACGCTTCATCCAATTCGGTTCGCTGCGGCTCAAGCTCCCCTTTCCATAGAAGCCTTGCTCCCAGAGGGCGCTTATTGAACCGGGATCCTTGACATGCACAGAGCGTGTGTTCGGATCCCACACTCCCACGTGAATGGTAGAAGGTTCAGGCTGTGGTGGAGAGACAACCTGTCTCAACCACACGATCACTAGGTGAATGAGAGAAATCGGATTGCTTGGGTAGAAGGTGGGTAGCGGAAATGTCCGAATGGGTGTAGGGAGGGCATAGATTTTGTAAAGAGGGACCCTTGTTGGCGAAGTGGTGGGCGGCCCTGTCGTTATGGTAGCATCCGAGGCATTGCTGGGCAGCGTTGCCTCGACGCCGGTGATGGTGTCTTCGTTGGCCGAGGCCATCATGACAGTTGTAGATTCAGCCATATCTTCCTCCATTCATGTCGGCCTGCGAGATATACATTAGCCAGGTTCAAGAGATGTCACCCGATTCCTGAAAATGTGCACTCCAAAGCTTGCTCAGATACCGTTGTAGTATAAAGGGCATTCACTGAGCGTCCACTGAAGGAATATTGCTCTCCGCTCCATGGTAAATTTTGTCATCATCGCAATTGAGGAGGGCAGGATGGCTGAAGCCAACCAATGCCAATAAAAGGAAAAACAGGCCACCGTGGGATGACTGACTGTGACTTACTCGACTGCGGGATATTCCACCCAAGTTACCAACGAGAGCGAACAATATTTGGCCATCCAAGGTGTCCAAAGGCAGCTCGAAAGTCGAGAGAAAATTTTGTGTCCAAAAGCCTCTTGTTGGTGGTGAAATCAAAATAGGGGAGGATCTCAAGGGCGCGCTGAGGAATGGGAAAAAGCGGAAAAATTCGGTTCGGGCGCAAGAAGTTTGACCTTTCTGACCCGCAAGGTAGAGAGGTGGGGCAGAGCCTCCTTAGCTTTCGGTTGATCCCCGGCACCGGCCGCCGAGGGCTGGCAGGGGGTTTCAGGCTCGGCTCAGCACCACGGCGCTGCGACGGCAGGCAAATGCTTGTTTCGACCAGAGGCCAGCCGTCGCAACCCGATGTTTTTCTTTTCTCTCCCAGCTCCAGCGCCTTCCGAGTGATCCGTTCCGCAGCCGGCATTCCCAACGCTCCCGTCAAAACCCGTCAAATCGACACACCCGCGAGACCTACAATCACCGTCATGTCGCACTGAGAATTCTGACAATCCGCCCCTCAATGATCTCGACCTCTCAGAGCTGTGCGAGTCCTCGCGGTTCCTGCGGCTCCTAGGCTTGCATGGATTCGCTACTTCAGCGCAACCGTGATAATACGAGACCTGCCACCCTGTCTCACCACCAGACAGGTTGCCACCACTGTCGTCTGTCCTCGCGTCCGACACACACCTTTCATCCCTTCATCCTATACCCTCACCACTACATTGACCCTCGGGCATGACCAAATGTCAATATTAATCCAAGGCGTGGCCTTGGTTTGTCTCGGCTGGAGCTGCTTCGTCTTCTGCGTCCAACTAGTCGGCATTTTCAAAATGTGAGAAATTCGCCCAATCGTTACCCGCCCTTGCTGTTCCTTGCTCACCACATCCCCTTGCTTCTAGATTCCGTACCTATACTGCCCCTCCTGTGAAGCCGGTCTCGCCATCGCTCAGGGAAGATGAAGTCCCCCATATTACCGTGATCCGGCCTGTCAAGGGCGTGGATGCTGGACTGTACGAATGTCTCGCCTCAACATTCGCCCTCGACTACCCTCGAACCAAACTCAGTATTTCCCTATGCGTCGCATCCACCGCCGACCCTGCGTACCCGGTACTACAGCAGCTTCTTGCCGACTTCCCTGGCTTCGATGCAATTATTTTCGTCGAGGAAAATGATCCGCTCCTGCATGGCCCCGAGGGCCATGTCAACAACCTAGGGCCGAACCCCAAGGTGCGGAATATCAGCCGAGCGTACCGCGAAGCAAAGGGGGATGCAATATGGATTGTTGATTGCAATATCTGGACTTCGAAGGGTGCTGCAGGACGGATGGTGGATAGACTGTACGGGATCCAGCCAGGCGGTAAAATGACCAAGCCGTACAAGTTTGTGCACCAGCTCCCCCTGGTCGTGGATATCGAAACATCCCGAACCGAGGAAGGGAAGTCCCTTTTACCAACTAACGAAGCAACTACAAACGAGTCAACAAGCATACTCGACCACGGCGGACAGCTCGAGGAAATGTTTATGGCCACTACACATGCCAAGTTCTACAGCGCCATCAACACCGTCGGCATCGCCCCTTGCATTGTTGGTAAAAGCAACATGTTCCGCAAGTCTCACCTCGACCACTTCACCGACCCGTTACAAAACCCAAATCTAACTGCGGCGGATATCGCACGCGGGAATGGAAACCGCGGCGTCGACTTCTTCTCGTCGTCCATCTGCGAGGACCACCTGATTGGCGATCTCATATTCCGGTCTACGGCTCCCGGCTTTCGCAACCATGGCCTCGTTTTTGGCGAAGTTGTCATCCAGCCCATGGCTGGCATGTCAGTTGCGGCCTATGTCGCACGCCGTGTGCGCTGGCTGCGAGTTCGCAAATGGACTGTGCTCGCCGCTACCCTCGTCGAGCCAGGTGTGGAGTCGTTGTTGTGTTGTCTATACTTTTCCTTTGCGCTGACAACTTGGGCTTGGTTCCACGAGAGACTCGGTATCCCACAGACATGGTGCGCCATGGCGGAGATTTGGGGTTTCATGGTGACGGCCTGGATGGTTGTTGATCGACTCCTGAGCTCCAAACTGCATAAGTGTCAGGGAATTGAGATAGATGAGGATACGCCTCCTTTTGCGCGAGGAAAAGGCGTTTCGCGCCGCGGGGGGTTGAAACAGCGCCCGTTTCTGGAGTGGCTTTCGGCTTGGCTTGGGAGGGAGCTATTAGCACTGCCAATATGGACGTGGGCCGTGTTATTGGGCACGACGGTGGCCTGGCGAGGGAAGCAATTCAGAGTTCGGATGGATATGACCGTCGTTGAGATTGGAGAGACAGATGGACGGACAAGTTCACCAGTCATCGGCTCAGCAACGGCAAAGGAGTCAAGCACCCCTCGGTCGAGGAGTAAGGACCGTCTTGATTGATGGGATTTGGCATTAGACATATACCCCTTTGCATTAGATCAGGTAATTGCATAGTAATACCCCCCGTGCGGCTTTCCCAATTTCAGTATTGAGCTCTTAGATACAAAGACGTCGTTAACCTACTACTAATTGACATTAAATATTGAACCCAAAATTTACTTTATTTAAAAGCCGTGAGTGATAGCCACGTAGATATAGTTGGTGATGAAACCCAAACAGGAGTAGGCTGCCAATGCGAGGGTCGCGATGCCAGGGCAAAGACTTTGAACTGGTCGCTGGTCGCCGTCCAGCACATTGGGAAACAAAAACTTTGTCAATACCTAGGACAGACAGCGGGACGCACCATGCATAGAAAATTCAGGATTTCGTTTGTGCTTTGCAACGACTCTTTGCAATGGGGGTGAAAATTGCGATGCCCTCACCGCCCTCTGAATTCAGTGACGAGCACCGGCTATTGCCGATCTGAGGCGAATCACGACATCGGGGTGGTTGGACCCCAACTACAAATGGCAGGTGTGGGAGGGCTGCAGGAGACGGATTCATACCTGTGAGTCAACTCAGTTCTCGTCTGACGGCCACTACGTCCCCCATTCCCTCCCCCAAACAGATACTTCAATCTCCCACTACCCCAAAACCCAAGACTCGTGGACCAGGACACTTTGTCAACTACACTCGACTACTCGCCTGTCTGAAAAATGGACTTCGCAACTTGCCCTGATGATGAGTCGCTCGGACCCGCTGTGAAAGGGTGTCGAGATGATTTTGACTTCACAATCAAGTTCGAGAAGATCTTCTCTCTTGTGCCGGCCTCAATTTTTCTCGCAGTTTGTCTGACGCGTGTTGTCTATTTGACGTGCCAACCCGTTGTGGTCCGCGATTCTCTCCTAAAGTATATAAAATTGGTGGGCTGAAGATCCAATGACTCGAGACGGCGAGGTGAGCGGAAAACTTGGGGAAACGTGCTGACCACCAGAGACACTGTAGGCCGCTACCTCGGCGTACGCACCACTTCAGCTGCCTCTGCTCATCCTCAGCAGCACAAAGGCCCGGAAGCTCGAGGCATTTTTCATTTCGTCCAATGCTCTTGGTCTTGCATCATCGCTGCTGATGCTTGCCCTCTCGGCCCTTGAGCATTCTCGATCTCCGAGGCCGTCAATCTTCCTCAATGGATATCTCTTCATAACTGCCTTCATGGAAATCGCAGAAACGCGGACCTTGTGGTTGGCTTCGAAAAGTCCAAACGAAATATTATGCTCCCGTCTGTTCACTTCAGCCATCGCCGCCAAGACAATGATTATCCTACTTGAGTCTAAGAACAAGACAAAATGGGTCATCATGTGGGATACTAAACAGCATAGCCCGGAAGAAACGAGCGGGCTTTTCGGACTCGGTGCCTTTATTTGGCTCAATCGCTTGTTCCTGATGGGGTACACTCATGTTTAGTCCCTAGATGACTTGTTTCCTCTCGATCAGAATATGGCCTCCGAGACACTCTCTTCGAGACTGGCCGAGCGTCTTGGTTCTTCGTGTTTGCAAAAAAAGGAAAAATGGCCTCGCCAAGGCCGTCGCACAGGGCCTGGCGGTTCCCCTTCTATTGCCCATCGCGCCACGCATTGCTCTGATGGCCTTCAACTTTTGCCAGCCATTTCTCATAAACACCCTGCTAGGTTACCTAGCCAAGTCACCAGAGATATCCTCACCAAATAACGGATATGGGCTTATGGGAACGACGATTCTAGTCTACGCTGGAATTGCCGCGTCGAATGCGCTCTACTGGTACTTCCAAGAGCGTGCCATGTACATGGTCCGCGGTGTCCTCGCAAGCGCTGTTTACAGAAAGACAACCGAGATCAAAATCTCCACAGCTGATAATTCAGCGGCCCTGACTCTAATGAGCGTCGATGTTGAGCGTGTCATACGTGGATTCTTAAGAGCTCAAGCAGTTTGGGCCAACGCGATTCAAGTTTCTCTTGCGTGCTGGCTGCACCCGTGGTTGTTGTTGTATGCTGCATGGCGAGCACTACAGTCATCGCCAGAATCATAGGGCCAAGGCAAAAGGCATGGATGGAAGAAATACAAAGGCGCGTAGGGCTCACGTCCAACGTCATCGGTCAGATGAAACAAATCAAGATTTCTGGTCTCGCTAAACCGGTTGAAGAATCAATCCAAGCCATGAGGCTCGACGAACTCAGAGTCATAAATAGATTCCAAAAGGTGCTCGTGCTCTCCTCTGTCACCGGATATACGCCTCTGTGTCTTTCACCGCTCATGAAGTTCGCTTTTGCTAGCCGAGAATTGGACATCAACACGATATTTACGTCCGAGTCATAGTTATATGTTCCTTTTATCATCGCCGCTTTCCAGCCTATTCCAGGATATTCCCGGCATTTTGGCCTCCTTCACTTGTCTTGATCGAATCCATAGCTTTTTAGAATCCGATCCCCGAATTGACATTCGAGAAACAACAATCCCGGCTCTGTCGAGTCGAAACCCGGCTGGGGGAGGGAATGGAGGAAGTGGAATCCTTCATGGGGTAAAAATCTCAGGAGGGAACTTTGGATGGCAGAACGGCAAACTAAGCCTAACGGACATTGACCTTGACATACCATCTGCACGCCTGACAATCGTAATCGGCCCTGTCGCATCTGGAAAATCAGCACTGTGCAAAGCACTTCTGTGCAAAGCACTTCTGGGTGAGTCGCCACTTGCACAAGGTCGAATTATCATGGACCTGGCTTCCACCCGCAAGATTGGATATTGTGATCAGACCCCCCGTCTGTCCAACAAGACCTGTCTCTTCTGCCGCAGCGAGACCACACCGTCATTGGGAGCAAGGGTATATCATTGAGTGGGGGGCAGAAACAGCCTGGTTGTATGCGACGAATCTGGGCACACAAAATTTCCTTTTTCGTTTGCAATCCTGAGCTAGGGTGAGCTGGAGTGAGCTGTGGCTGATTTGTCCTGAGCCTTCCCTGATTCTTTCCTTAGCTAGGGTAATCTCATATGCGGTTGCGGCACAGCTTCAGAAGCCCATTTTTAGTCCCCTGGCTAAATTTTCCTGTTGATGAAAACACGCGTAACCTCTAAGGATTGCTCCCAAGAAACAATTCCAATTCTAGCGGTTGCTTTGCGATAGACTTTGTTAAAAGTACGGCACTTTGGGTTAAATGGGTTTAAAGTGATTGAATTGCTTGTCCATGGTCTCTGGGGAAGCCAGAGAGAGACCTTATTATACTTGAGCGTAGTGGCATGCGTGGTAGCAAGCCTAGTGCCAATGATTATTAATTCTAACGTCTAGTACCTTTTTACTTCTTCCTTCTGATAAACAATACGCCACTCTAGCTAACAGACTCTTATCTTCAATATTAAGGATAGAATTCCTGCCTTACATCCAAATTCCTACCTCGTCCTATATTTGGGTACGCATAGTACATACACTTCTCTAGTTCTATATGTTAAGTTCCTGTTAGGTATGTACTGATTGTGCTGGTTCAAAAATTACGCCTGTAGAGGCCCAGTTCTTGGCCGTGAGCCCATTTTTCGTCCCCACTCACGATCCCGAATTTTGGCCCAGAATATACCAGTACATACCCTGGGATACTATGCAGAATTGGAAAAAATGTGGGCATTCAAACTTTCCACCTCGGAAATAAGCGATTGGTGTTTCCGATGCCGAAGACCGCGATGCTGTCAACGTAGCTGTACACTCTCTCCCCGTTACAGACCCTGGCTATGTAGAGCGACAGGAGGACTGGGGATAGAGGTACTTGGACCTGCGTGGAGCTTTTGCGATCGGATCGATGCAAGATGAGGGTGGAAAGGCAACAAAAAGGACAGCGCTGCGCCTCTAAGTCCAAGACGACGTCACTTGCTGTTCGGGAAACGTGTCAAGAAGACACAAGATGAAAGAACAAACCATCCGAACATTGGTTGACGTGCAAAAGTAGCTCTTGTTCCACACACAAGACACATTGCGAACGCAGCCTAATTTATTGCGATTGAGACTGAGCGATTGTGTGCAGCGATGGAGCGATTGCGTCGAGATTGTCGAGCGGTTGAAATTGCAGCGATGCAAGAAATACGCAACAAATGTCGGCGATGCATTACGAAAGAAATGACAGAGAATATCCGCGATGCAACAAGAAAGGCGACGTAACGATGCGAATTGAAGAAGATGAGAATGTCCGTTGATGGAAGAAATGCGCAAGAGAATTATGTTGTCCATGGAGGAAACAAGAGTCCCGAGTCGAAGCGACACAATGCGAATTGAAGATGAGAATGTGCGCAATGCGAGAAATGCGAGAATGGCAGTGCAGAAAAGGATTGGCAATGCAGGACAAAAGAATGGCGATGCAAAGAGGAAAGAGTTGGCGAGTCACCTACATGCGATCGATCGAGATACGCGTGGCAATTGCGGAGATTGCCGACTGCATCGAACGGTTGCCGAGTGCGGTCGCGAGATGGGTCGAGATTGACGGTTGCAGGGTCTACGATTGCACAATGACTCAAATGCATGCGCGATACACCGTGCCGATCTGGGCCATCTGGCTAGGTATAGCGATGGGACGTAGACAGCGTTGCCTGTTGTTTGGATAACGCAATTGATACACGCGATTCGCAAACGTACGTGATGAAACACAGGTGGATGAACGAGAAAGCAATCAATTGAGTCGCTCAACCTGCGAGATTGCTCTTCTTCCGTCTTCGGCGCATCTAGAGAACCAACTGTTTGATTCAACAGAATACCCATCCATGCTCGATGATTGCCTCCCCCTCAAAACGGCCAGAAGGATGCCCATCCCTTGGCTTCTACCACGGCCTTTTTGGCTTTCACCGCCACTTTCTCTTCCTCCTCCTCCTCCTCCTTCAAGTCTGCACCCAGCAGATTTGCCAGCTTGTACGACTTGCTCCGTGCGTAATCTTGGGTATTGCGGATAAGCTCACGGCCTCGGTTCGGATAGGATAGTAGGCTCTCGCGAGCCACCAAGTTCTGGTAGTACTGTCCGCCCTCAGAATAGTGGGTGTACACTTCAGCTACGGTACCATCGGTGACATAGGTAAAGACAGCAGCTTCCTTAGTAGCCTTGTCGATAGCTGTAGCGGCAACAGTACCATCTTGACGGGCCTCAGCAAGAGCCCGGTCCCGTGCGTTAACCAAAACGGCACCATCGTAGGCAGCTTGGACTGTCGCTTGGCGGAGATTGCCATCAGTACGCTTAAATTCGGCAGCGAAGTGACAGAAAGAGAGCGAGTCTTTAGTGTGGAGAGCATTGTCGTGCAGGTGATGGGGGAGAACCTTTGTTCTAAGGCCTTCGAGGACATCGGGAAGGGGGTCAGATAAGCCATTGTTGAAATCCTGGCTGGGAATTTCGGTGATAGCTCGACTACAGTGTTTGCCGTAATTCAAGTCGCTCTCGTTGTAATCTCGCATGACCTTTGAGTGGACTAACAATGCTGCTCCCGCCTCATTATACGACTCGGATATGCGGGTGCAATATACTTGATGGGCGTGCTCGGATGGCTGGGGGCTGGTGCGGTGCTGGGTGAGATGGTTTCTGATGGTGCTGAGGCCTTGGCGTGGAGGCGAGGCGGCGGAGTCGAAGACGCCGTTCACGTACGCGCGTTGTTCGAAGTCGGAATCGGTGGTAGAGATCTTCATCGTATCGTCGTCGCTATCGTCGTCGAAAAGGTAGGCGCTGTCGATGTCGTTGTCCTCTGTGGTACCGTTCAGAGCGTTGAGGCGAGCCAAGTTCTTCCGGGTGAGAGGTTTTATCTCAGGCATGTCTCCGTCGCTGGTCACAGCCATAGCCAGCGACGGAGATGTGCTTTCGCTCTCCAGCGAAGACATGCCATGGGCCTATCGCATCATGGCAGCCAAAGGAAAGAAATCCAATAGGAAACAGAGAGGAGGGAGATGGTGAAACGGTGGTGACAGAGAAAGTTGAGGAGATGAAAGTGAGAACAGAGATGTGGTGAGACGGAGCGGTGAGACGTGTTGAGCGAAGGCACGTCTCCGTCGTTGGCCCTGGCAGTGGCCTGTCGCATGATGCGAGGGGGGATGGTAAAACCAAGAGGGAGATGGCGAGACATGGTGAACAAAGAAAGTTGGGAAATAGCGTTCGAACTGAGACGTTGGCGAGAAGGGAACAAGGTTAGGAACAAAGAGAGGGCTTGTTTCGGGCCGGGTGGCCAGAGTGTGACAATGCCGCAGACGGGCAGCGACCGAAAAGACCGGTCAGAGTCGGGTCAATCGGTCGGGTCCATCGGCGGCAGCGCAGTTGTTTCGTCAGAATCAATTCCATCCATCAGTCGCGTCATCGGGCAGTCGATTGTCAATTGGTCGCGTCGTTTCGTTAGAATCGATTCTCTCCATCGGCAGTAAGTCAATCGGTTGGAGTCAAAGATCTGCCCGGCTTTCCATTAGCTTCTGTCACCTCCAAACGACTAGGACTCACATGTGCGGCATCTTTGTCGATCGAGGAAAGAGTGTCGATTCGCCCGAGGGAAGGGTGTCGAAAAAGAGTGTTGACTCGGTCGATTCGCCTGTGCGAGAGAAGAGTTCATCGGTGAGAGGGGAGACGAGGGATGGCTAGAGGCAAGGCCAGTCGATTGCTAGTCGAAGTCGCTGACACTCTGTCAAAGTCGCAGGCAATTGACCTCTGCGCTGCGATGCGGTGCGCTAGGAATGCGCAGCAAGCGATGTTCGAAGAAGCGATAGGCGATTGCAAACGGCGTCAGCGAGGGACGAAGAGATTGTAGACGAACAGAGTCAAGCGAGGGCGAAGAGATTGCAGCGAGGAGCGATTGCAGACGGCGTCAGGGGTGATCACCCCGCTCTGGAAGCGATGCGTTGAGGAAGAGATGCATCCGAAGAATACAGGAGATCGTCAGGGCTCCAGATATTGCAGACGAAGTGGCAGATTAGCGAGGGGGCCATTGCAGACGGCGTGAGGTGAGCCTTAGGGGAGGCAGTGAAAGGGCCTCTCTTGCCGTAGAGCCTTATACGCCCCGTGCGTCGATGAAGAGCACTGTCTTGGCGCAGAAACTTGCCACGACCGCAACCTTGCGGCCGGCCAACCTGGCAGCGTCGATGTCGTGGAGAAGGGCAGCGAGGAGGTCAGTGGTCTGCGCGTCCCGCAGCGCCCCGTTAAGAACAGCCGCTTCCTATACCTTCCCGAGACTTACTCATATTGCAACTAGTAAAGTCCTGGTGCGGGTGTTCTGTCGAAAAATTTCCTATTCTCCATGACACGGCCTGCATATATCAGGGCAGTTTATTTATTATGTTATACTTGTGAAAAGAGTGACGGTAACATGTTACTTTCCAAGCCAAAAACAGCGAAGGAGTATTAAGCTCCAGTGTTTCCAATCAGGCTCTCACAGCTGAGTCTAAACCGGCCCTTCCGTGATCTAGGTACAGAATGACGTGTAGGTCGTCTAGTTCTGAGTCTTTTCCATATCCTTGAGCATGTTGTCTAGGGGCTTATTAAGAGTGCCACCGAGAATCTTGGCCTGGTGTGACGCAGAACCATTCGCTTCCAAAAAGGCAGGAACTAATTTGGCCATTTTTATATGGGGCCAATTCTGGACTCGCTCGGTAGGAATTGAAATAATTGTACATGCTGCAGCGCAGCCTTCCGGAATGGTTCTTAGGCTGAGCAAGCCTGAGCAAATCCTGAGCAAATCCTAAGCCAGGGTGATATCATTGTCAAGTGAGCGAGGTACAAAAAGGGAAACCTGGTGTGCCCAGATTCTTCGCACGAAACAGCGAGTTTCCATGGCAAGGGCCCTCTATCTTGACTCCAACTTCTTCATCTTTGACGATATCCTCAGTGGTCTTGATGCTGACACTGAGGATCAAGTCTTCCGGCGTGTATTCTCAACCGATGGTGGTCTTCTTAGACGGAGAAATGCAACTGTCGTACTTGGCACACATTCCGTCCGACATCTTCCTTCCGCAGACCATATCGTTGCTCTCGGACCAGAAGGCACCATTGTTGAGCAAGGCATCTTTCAAGAACTGGTCGCCAATCGACAATACGCGCATAGCCCTAACATCAACTCGAAAGGCATGAATAGTGTGCTTTCAGAAGGGGAGAGCAAAATATTCGAAGACACTTCACCTCACCAACCGGATTCGGATCCCACTCGAGCCCCTTTGAAGAAGTCTGGTAAGCGTAGCCAGAACGAAAATCGCATGATAGGTGACTTGGCTGTCTATCGGCACTATCTCTCACGCATCAGCAGAATGTCGATCGTTGGCTTTGTAGTGTTTGGTCTAGGATGGGGCTTCTTCGGCAACTTCAGCGCCATTTGGCTGAAGTTTTGGACAGAAGATATCACATCCGCAAACCCAAAGCACTCAAACGCGTTTTACATTAGTATTTACGCGATGTTTCAAGTTTTTACACTCCTGTCACTTTTCTTCATGTGTTTGCTATGCTTTACGTCCATGATCATGCTGTCTGGGTCAAGACTGCTACACAAGGAGAGGCTTCAGACGGTCATCAATGCCCCTCTCAGGTTCTTCACTACCGCCGACACAGGCGTAGTGACAAATCTATTTGCACAAGACATGACACTCGTTGATGGGGAGCTTCCACTCGCGATTGTCAATGTGGTGCTTATTATCTTTGGCGTTGCGGGAACGGCGGCGGTCATTGCCACGGCTTCTCCGTATCTTACCATTGCTTACCCCTTTTTGGTCGCGATTCTCTATACCATTCAAAAAGTTTTATCTTCGTACCTCGAGGCAAATTCGTCTTTTGGGCCTGGAGGCGAAGAGTCCTCTGTAGTGAGTGGAAGGGCGAGTTGACAGCGGCTCGGCGCAAATGCTAACGACTGAGCAGCGCGCACTTTATCGACACAATCCAAGGCATTTCCACCTTCCACGCCTTTGACTGGGTGGAAAATGGCATAGAGCTCAATAACAAGCTTCTTGATACCTCACAGAGACCGGCATACCTGCTCGCCATGATCCAACGATGGTTGGCGCTCGATCTCCAACTTGTGGTTGCGGCTCTCGCTTTCGTCGTCGTTACTTTGGCGACCCAGACAAGCTCAAATACGGGGTTTACAGGTGCCAGTCTTGTGGCATTGATGTCCTTTGGGCAAAGTCTCTCGTTAATAATTATCTTCACAAGCCTCGAGACCTCCATCGGTGCCGTCGGTCGGCTAAAGACTTTCAACGAGACAGTCACGCCGGAAGGGCTGGAGGGCGAAGATGTGATACCGCCACGGCAGTGGCCTTTGAAGGGCGGAATCCATATCAAGAACGTATTAGCGTCTTACGGGTCAGTCATTATTGGTCCTAATACTTCACAATTCTCAGGGCATTTCATACTTACCTTTGCTCAGGATCGCCGATGCTATCTCTCAATCTGAAGCCGACGGCAATGAAAACCTAACCGCCCCTGCCACGGATAGTGAACAACTTGCACTCAAAAACCAGAATCTGAATATTGCTCCGGGGGAGAAAATAGCGCTTTGCGGTCGCACTGGAAGGTGTGCTTTGACGCTACTGCACCTACTATTTTATTGCCAGGTCTATATATTGACATTTTACACAGCGGAAAGTCATCTATTATCTTGCTCTCCCTCCGTCTTCTTGATCCTGTCCCTTCCTTTTCGGTAAAGGATGGCATCACAATCGACGAAACATCGCTCAATAGGCTGGACCGCGCAACACTACAACGTGTTATTGCCGTGCCGCAAGACCCCGTCTTCCTGCCCGATGGTACCTCTTTTTAGACTAACCTTGGCCCTTTCTCCGTCTCCGTTGGAGCCGAATGCCGGGCGGTGCTTGAGGCGGTCGGCCGATGGGCCTTTGTCGAAGAGAGGGGAGGGCTAGGTACGGGCATGACGGTTGAGATACTATTGCAGGGGCAGAAACAACTTTTCAGTCTGGCAAGGGCGGTCCTGAGGAGAAGGATTAGAAGGAAGGAGAACGAGGACGAGTTTGGGAACGAGAGAATGGCTGGGGAGAGGTCGGATGGGAGAATCTTGTTACTGGATGAAGTTAGCTCGAATGTGGACCAGGAGACGGATAGGGCGATGTAGGAGGTGATTAGAGACGAGTTCGGGGGGGTACACAACTATCATGGTGAGCCATAGGCTGGATATGGTTATGAAGTTTGATCGGGTGGTGGTCATGGAGAAGGGGGAGATTGTGGAGGTTGGAAGGCCGACGACGCTAGGCGAGCAGGAGGGGTCGAGGTTTAGGGAGCTGTGGCTGGTTAGGAATAAGAACGGTGGCCAGGGGGAAAGCAGCGAATGGGTAGCCAATCACGGATGACGGAAAGGGTGAAAAAGGAAAATCCAATCCGAGGGCTGGTGCTTTGAGATTTCGACGGCCTATCTGGTGGCCTGCTTGAGTTACCAATCGATCAACGCCTTCCCGCCGTTAGCGTGCCGTCAATTTTTTCATCGTGACCACTTTTCATCGTGAGGCTCAGGTCGTGTCGTCGAAGGGAGGGGGGGGCAAATCTCAGGGTGAGATAGGCTGGGGGCCACAGAGGATCGACAGCGCTTGCTTCGCTTACCTGACAAGCGCGAGCTTATCGCGGCACCGGAAGAGGAGATGGCGATGATGCAGATGGCGGCGATGGCGTCCAAGACTTTTTTTTTGTCGTGACAGTGGCGGCTACTTGGCGATGCTGGGTCCGGCGAATGCACGAAAACTGCGCTTTGCATGGAGGATTTGCAGCAATTGAACTGCAGAGCCAGCGCAGATTCTGCGGAAAGACCAGAACGGCCACCGGAGAATTATTCAACAAGAAGCCCCCCACGGCGCAACTTGCGCAACTTCCTGCTGGGGGGTTACGATTACTCCTCCTGCCCAAAGTTGCCCAGCTCTCCCACCACCAACAATCCAAGAAACGGCGAACCCCGCAGTGCTTCTCTATCTGATGGCTCTCTGCGCGACATCCCCGCCGCTCCGCTCCTTCCCGTTGATGCCTGTGCAACCATCCGAGCCATCTGACCCATCCGACGCAAGACCGTCGAAAATAAGGACCGGAAACTGAGACGCAGCTGTTGGGTAAAATGTTTCTGTCATGCTGCGCTCCTGCGCGCCCGATAAACTGGCTGATGGTGTGCCGCGCCTGCCTCCACGTGGATGGCTTCAATCGCGGCCCTAGGTAGTGGGGTGTGGAGATGAGGGTGCGGTGGGTTGCGGTGGGTTGCGGTGGATGAGCGTGGGGGTCCCTTGGGGTGCATTGGGGTTTCCTTGTGGGGAAGCGGCCCCGCCCTGCGCATCCTATCCGCTGGCTGCTGATCAGTGGCCACTGCTGGTACACAGGGCACTGCACTGCGAGCGTCCCGCCGAGCTGTTTTTCCCATCTTCAGCTTGCGGATCCCACATCCACATCCCCGTTCATGTCATGTCGACGGGACACTAGACTAAACATCTCTCCCAACCCGCCGCTGCGTTCCACACTGTCCAACCCAACTCGACTTCACGTCCACCCACCACCGGTGTCTCCCTTTGCCCTTTGCACAGAGCGCGTCGCGCATTGCGCCCAGGGTACACACCGCAGTCGCTTCCGCATCACTTCAATCGAACATCGAAATAGGTCCCGTCGCCCCCGCCCCAAGCTTTGCGACAAATGTATTTCGTCCCGATGAGCTAGGCGCGCGCTGCGACCTCTCCTAAATTGTTGCCCAAAGGATGAGCTCGAGTCTCGCGAGTCCAGGTCCTGATCCATGGCAACCCAACAGCCTCAAAATGGCGCCCCTGTCTCCGCCGCCGCAGCTGCCGCCGCCGCCGCCGCCAGCGGATACAAGCGCGCCAGCCGAAAGGGAGCTCCCCGCCGCTTCACCTGCGAGTTTCCCGGCTGCGACAAACTGTACTCGAGGGCCGAGCATCTCCAGCGGCACCAACTGAATCGTGCGGTCGCCCTCGTCCTTGCCATGTTCGTTCGGAGCTAACCTGTGGCTGTTAGATGCCCCCAAGGAGATCTTCCGGTGCGATGTCGCTAGCTGCGAGCAAAAGTTTGTTCGCGCAGACCTCCTGGCTCGCCACAGAAAGCGGCACTCTGCTTCATATATCCCGAGAAACCGGGTGCCAAGCTTCAGCGCCCCCAAGGGCCCCTCTCCTCCCGGGTCCGGCAGTGTAGCCAGTGTCGTTTCGCCCACTGCTGGAGTCGAGCCTCGTCCGACCTTCGCCAGTGTCCCACATGACGCGGCTATCCTACTGACTCCCGATTCCACCACTCACCCTCCATCGCTGCCAAATCCGACCGCCTCCAGGATGTCACACCCCCCTCCCGCCGCCGCTGGCTGGTCGGCCCAGATGACCGACATAGCCTCCTGCAACGTCATCCGGCCCAAGCCCGGCTATTACCCCCGGGAAGGTCCACGTCTCCCGGACCAGCCTGCCGTGGTGTCGTACCACAATGTCGACTATTCTCACGACGAGATCTCCCGCGTGAACTTTGCCGGGTGGTTGTTCAATCCGCAGGCCACCTATGAGAACTTCCCAGACTATCAGCTTCCCTTCATCGATGGCGGTCTAGAGTCCACCTTCAACAACAACATCCACTATGACTACGAATCACTAACAAGTAGCCGTTCACAACTTGAGACCCCGCCAAGGTTTGCCGAGAGTGACGAGCTCATTACCGAATTCCGACGCCAAGAAGTTCTTCGATGGTTTCAAATGTTTCGTCAGAAGCAGCCAAAGTCGGAACCCCTCATCGTCAACCTTGTCCACGATAGCGGTGGCGATCTGCCGGCGTTAAATGTGGAAATGATGCGCGATTGTCTGCAAGAGTACTGGGAGAATGTATCCCCTCGCCTCCCAATAGTCCACCAACCGACATTCTCCTGCAACAGATGCTCCGTCTTCCTTATCATGGTCATGGTCGCACTGGGTGCCGCCTCACTTCGCAGTAGAGACTCTAGTGGAAGTCTCTCCGAGTATGGCGGTTTTGCAGATGTCATCATCTCGGGCGTGAGATGGGAGATTGTGACGGCGGAGGAAGCATCACCGCCGGTTGGACTCTGGGTTGCGCAAGCCCTCCTATTGCTTGAGTTCTACGAGAAGATGTACTCCTCCCGGCGACTCCATGAACGGGCACACATATACCACTCGGTCGCCCTCACACTCCTCCGACGAGGAAGCCCACTTATTGGCCGATCTGGGAGTGAATCACCACCTGAGGTGGCTGCGTCCTCCGAGTCGCATGGGGTCGGCCTCGACTCGCGTACGTGGTGGAGTCGATGGGCCGAGACGGAGGCAATGCATCGTGTTGTCTTTGCTGCTTTCATGCTCGATATCATCCATGCCGCCATGTTCGGACACGCTGCCGACATGGCCCCGCATGAGATTCGATTGCCGCTTCCCTGTGATGACAATCTTTGGACGGCATCAAACCCTGACACAGTTCGCCAGCTTGACCAAAACTTCCGCATGTATGGCGTCAAGAATATCTCATTCTTGGACGGCCTGAAACGAGCACTACACGGAAAGGAGGTCAAGACCCATTCCTTTGGCCGCATGATCATCATGTCCGGGCTACTTAGCGTCGGCTGGCACCTCAGCCATCGAGAGACGCACCTCAAGTGGTTGGATCTCACGACGCAGTCAACGGAGACCCAGGACAACTGGAAGAAGATTCTGCTCAAGTCGTTCGACGATTGGAAGACCAGCTTCGATATCGCGCAGGGGGCGCTAGGAAGCCCGACGCCTACCGACCCCTCGGCACAACGATCCGGGTCAAATGGCCCGATCCAGAGTGCGGCGGTTTTATACCATCTCGCTCATATCAGCCTCCATGTTGACATTGTAGACTGCCAGGTATATGCTGGTGCCAAGCGACTTCTGGGCAGGAAGGTGTCGGTACGCGACTATGCGAATGTTGTTGCTCGCATGAAAGTCTGGGCGGCGCTGCCGTCAACAAGGCATGCCGTCTTGCATGCCTTCAAGCTCTTGCACCGAGTTCTGGTTGATCCTCGTCGAAGCGCGAGCGAGCGTAAGCGTCAGGACATTGGCGGTATTAACTTGCCGCCTATCGAAGTGCAGTCGTATTCTTGCCGCAACGAAACAGATCCCCACCGGCCTTGGATAATGTACTACGCAGCGCTATGCATTTGGTCATTTGTGCGTGCGATTAGCCACCATGACTCAATTCAAGAGCCGCCTGCTCAATCGAGTATGCCGCCCCGGCCGACAAAGTCGCTTCCTGTCAACTACCGCCGCGTTGTTGCATATCTATCCAATATTGCGAGCCTCAACGAACTGACTGAGGCGGCTTCCACAACCCTAGGGGACGGATTGGCGGATTTACTCGATGCTTTGCATTCGATCTTTTCTGAGGCTCACTCCGAACTGCTTCAAGAAGCCCATGATCGGCTCAAGATGTGCAAGGAGGCACTGGCGACAGCCCCGGGGTGAACGAATCAGCGGGCATTCATACTGCTACCGCCACTACCTTATTCTGGAGGCTAAAACGAGTCGGTTCTCGCTCCGGGATCTCTTGATAAGAGGGGGGGAGGGGGGGGGATGGGGAGTACTTGTGGTACCCGCACCTTGATTGAAAGCATCTGGCTCGGCGACAAGAGAGGCTCGTGGGCGTAGGAAGACCGGGATCATCAACAAACCTTTGCTAGCAGCTTATCGACGCTATTTTAAATGGAGGTGGAATTTGTTTCCAGCAATTCCGCCCATTTAACGCGGTCTCGATGAAGGTTAGCAGATATCCAGCTGCCATACACACTACTCAGAATTTCGCTAACGTTCGTGCCATTTGCAGGCCTTAGATGTAGACTGAGAGCTGGGTGGCGGATTACTACTTTGTGCGAAGTAAGAGACACTGGAACGATTGCGAAGTTGCTGAACTGGTGCGCTTGTCTTTTACGAGCTATGATGATTGTGGTATTGCCCTCTTGTTACAGAGAGGCGCGGCCAACCCTTCTTGGAGATGTGCAGGCACCCAAAATGGCAGAACACACAGTAGTGAAAAGAGGGAAATCGATGCTGGTAGTTTGGGTAGAAAGTCAGTCCCCAATATGTTCCTGAGGGTGTGTCCCTGGGACTTTCGCCAGTGCCAAATCCCCGTTACTCCTTTTGACCCATTTTGAAGCCGCAGGAACCGAGTGGCTTGTGTGCCCTCACTTCAGCTTGAGATACCCTTTCCACAACTCCCCAAATAGGTCTTCGGGATCCCAACTCTTCGCAACCCTCTTCAATCTCTTCAAGCTTTTGATTCCATGGCCACCGAATACATCCTGTTTCGGCCCCGCGTAGTTGACATACACGAACCCATCGTCCTGCTTCCCGGCAACCGCCTTCGTCTCCTCTATCAACTGTGCCATGCTCGCCTCCACCACTTGATCAAGCGCGGGGTCCGTCCAAGTGGTCTGCATCTGCACGATGACGAGTGGACCGTCGGCCGGGGCCAGACCCAGGGCGTTGCCCCCGTTGGCCTGCATGGTGCGCAGCATGTTGACGGTGATGGGCGTAGTATTGGTCGGTAGGGATTATGTAGGCCCCCAAAGGCGGGGATATGGAGGATGGCGAAGTATGTGTGGGTGGGCGGGTCGGAGGGGAGGCCAGTGACGATGAGGTCTTGGAAGAGGGGATGAGGGTTGTGTTCAGGTCGCCGGGGAAGACGAGGGAGCTGGCCCAGAGTAGGCCCTGCTCGTAAGTAGCGAGATCGAAGCGCGTGACGAGACCGAAGTTGGAGCCGCCGCCGCCACGAAGCGCCCAGTAGAGGTCACTGTTGACTGTCGGCGAAGCGTTTACGATGCGGCCGGAGGAGAGCACAACCTCATAGTTGCGCACGTTATCACATAGCCGTGGATGCCGGAAAGATATGATATGCCTCCCCCGAGGACCAGGCCGCTGACACCTACATCGGCGACGCGCCCGCCGACCACGGCGAGTCGAGGGCCTCGGAGACGTTGATCCAGCGGTTGCCGGGCCCGATGGACACGGTCTTGCGGTCCGCGGCGACTTCGATGCTGTTTAGGTAGCAAAGGTCGATGGTCAGGCCGTCCTGAATGTTGGAACCAGCAAAAAAAATGTATGGCCACCCGATCTTGACGGTAAACGGGGCTCGGAGATTAGTCAGGATTTTGATGGCAACTGAGACATGAACTGTTGAATGAGACGAATCTGGGCACACAAAATTTCCTTTTTTGTACCTCGCCCACGTGACCACTGCCTACCCCGGCTCAGGCCCGGCTCAGTCTTTACCCAGGATTTTGCTCAGGCTTGCTCACCTTTACTCAGGCTAAGTACCATTTTCGGCACGTTACACCGTAGCATATTGAATTGCTTCAACTCTAGCCGAGTGGGGCCCAGAATTGGTCCCTATTTTGAAAATGAACAGCCTCACCTTTACCTCATAGTACTAGCCCTAGGCTGGAAGGTGGTAAGTAGATTTGGGATGTATATAGTCGATTGTAACATTTCATATAGTAGATAGTTACGTACTCTTAAAGAAAAAGGAGCCTGGGAACCGTACCTAGACCTCATTTGTTAAGTATATCTTAGCTACTGGTCGGTTCCTCCCTCTGCTTATAATCTTTAAGGGTAAAAGTATTCAATAGTAGTAGTATCCGGAGGATATAAGGCCATTTAAAGAGTGGTACTTTATAGTTACCCCGAAAGGTTGGATTAATAACAAAACCGCCTTGAAATGACTAAGGAAGGTATTTATGTGACACAGGCCAGCCACAGTGAGGCTAGGGTGTGGCAACCACAAGGTGTGTCACCTTCGATGAGCTGAACTGCAGAGCTATGATCTCACACTTCAACCGTACTGCGGATTACCTCGGCAGTGGTGTTGGTCTGATGCAGAGCTTTCACACGGAGGTGAGGGAGATGATCTTCGCAACCCAAAGTAGTAAATGGCAAGGGAGGTGGATTGATGTAGGGAGATGGAACGACGTCACAGAGGGTAACAGACGATGCCTCGCAGATGTAAGTCAGAAGAGAGTAGAAAGGTTCACAAGGTTGATTACCCCTCAGCTTCACTGAAGTTCAGCTGATAATCTTTCTAGGTCTGTTTTCCAAAAAGGACTGGGGAGCTTCTTCCGCTCGAGGATCCGTCGTAGGGCCCTTGTCTCTTTCATGGAGGCTATGTACAATATATAAGGATACCGAGATACATGAAGATCCTTCCTTAGCCGCCAGTCTCTCGCGCCCTACAAATCAGGGTTTAAGCCAAGTGCTACTGACCTTCCTCCCAATGGTCTACGGCCGGTATTAGTACTTACTTCGATAGTGTGGTATTTACGATCATGAAGGTTCCTTCACGTCCTCGGTACTTATGTTAAATGATAATGTTTCCCTTCGTGACACATGGGAGGCCCTGTTAGGTCTGGCTGTAGCTACCTGTCACTACTAAAGCCAGACTCCGGAGAACATTAGGGTTTAGGTTCTTTATTAGAACTACTACGATAGTTAGGAAGCCTGTTATTGAAAGTCTACTGAAATACCATGTGGGTCTTTCGGCTGGCTAATGTAGCCTTTGACTACGATACTGAGGTTATGTAGCCGTCTATGACAATCTAAAGTCTAGTGACGTTACTAAGTGTGGGCTAGGTCTAGAAGGCACGGACTAACAATGCAATCGACTAACAATGCAACGGGATCTGCAGGGGCACCCCCCACCGTAATCATGACCATAACATCCATCTCCCTACCCATTTGTATACAAAAAAGTGCAGCCTACATCTCCTGAGCCTGGCGAAGCCGATCTAGCCCGTGGATAATCATTTCCTGCGCCTCTTCAACCACTGGTTCCATATCCTGCCTCCGCACCCCCCTCCGGCGCTTGGGGGGCTGATGACTGGCCTCCTCGGCCTCAATGATGTCCTCTATTGTAGCGAATCTATCGTTGGCTAGCACTCGTACCTTTCTTTTGCTGTGGGGCTGAGCTGCGCGAAGATCCTCTTTTAGGCGGTTGTTATCGGCCATCAAAGCTGCCCTCTCCGCTGCAGCTATATCCAGTACCTTCTCCATCTTATGATACAGTGCCCTGAGAGTTCTATGGCCTGGAGAAAAGCGCCCACGGAGGTTCTCGACGACCTCACGGACATCGCTGGCCTTCTTGGGGGTGTTTAGAAGCGATAGGCCGACCGTAGTGGTGATAGGGGGGGTGGGGGTCCGCGCCTGTGGGGAGGGGACATCCCCGATTAATGCCTCGGGGTCATCGAATATAGCTGACGGGTTAAACGGCCATATTCCAGTCTTCTTAAAGTCACTACGTATATTGGCTACAGTACAAGCGCGTTGTGAGGCATCCCTGTAGCAAAGAAGGAACCTTTGTTTGTTGGCTAGCGACGATGCTTTACAGTGGGCTAACGCCTTGGTGTTTTACCTGAAATAGGTCTTAAGAGGCGAGAAAACACTCCTATCAAGAGGCTGTGACTTGTGGGAGCTGTGAGAAGGAAGATATAAAACGAAAACGCGGTTGACACGGCAATGGTATATAAATTCCTCGGTATCGTGGGTAGAGTGCTCGTCCAAAATAAGCAGTCGCCAATCGTTAGGCCTTAGGGGCTTTGCTTCCGGCAAATAGATCTCCTTTAGCCATTTCATCGCTATAGGGCCATTACTCCAGCCTGTGAGAGAGTGGTCGTACTTCCAATCGCGAATATGCTCGTAATCCTTGACCCAACGGGGGTACCATTGGCCTTGGAGAGATGCCCCCGTAAAGATGATAGCGGGGGTGAGTCTCCGGTAATCAGCGGTGACTGCCTCAATAATAGAAACCCAATTGGTGGAGTCTGGAGCCGTGACTACTACGTAGTTAGTTGGGGAGGAGCCCACAACAGTTCCGGCCTGAGTTTCGGTCTCTTGCATGCCGTGCTCGTCCATATTGGTGATATTGCATGGGGCGATGTTTTTGGCCTTGATTTGCTCGCCCAGGCGAGTAAAGAAATCCTCGTATTTAGCCTTCGTCGATCTTTTGACTCTTTCTCTTTCCAACAGTATACTTCTTTTCGTCTTGACTCGTTGGTGGCGCGAAAGAAAGCGGTCTGCCCATCTGCCGCCGATGCGGGTTGCGTCGCCGGCCTGTGTGAGGGTTTCTTGGGCCATTCTGGTGATCTCTGCTTTGCTGGGGGCGCGCCCAGCGGCTTCTAAATCGAGGCACCCGTCGACTAAAAAGCTCTCCTGAGCAAGCGAGAGCTTCATGGTCATTATCTTGCTCTCTCTCTTGGAGGTAGCGCCACGGAGTCGCCGGCTGAGCGTGTACGGGTGGATCCCGTGATGCTCCGCGGCAACGTGCTGGTCCGCGCCATTGTTGAAGAATTTAATTGCCGACCGAATCTTCTGCTCTCGCATAGTAGCCATGGCAAATTTGGTGTTGTTTGCTGCAAAAATGAAGGAATGGGCCCGAATTGAAATGAGGTGGTTGTCGCGTGGCGTCGCAAATTGCGATGTTGCATTGTTAGTCGGTTGCATTGTTGGTCCGTGCCTTCTACAACCTTAAGTCAATGGGTAAAGCTAAACAGTTCCTAAGCTTCGATGTAGTACGTAATCGTTTAAGAAGAACGACATCCTTGAGCTAGGAGAGCTACATACGTACCATTATCAACAAATTCGGCTACAAGGGCCTCTATGCCGTCAAAACGCCCTGGCCAGCTAAGATGGAACTACCTAAGGTGTGGGAGCTAGACTAGGCCTCCCAAGAGGATTACATTAAGCAGACTGGATTACTTAACTATCTCGCCACTAGCACACGCCCTGACATTACATACATAACGTCAAGGCTCAGTGAAGCTAACGTAGGACCTTCGCCACAACACTAGGAGCTATTAAAGTACCTATTCCAGTATTTAAGAGGTACACAGTCCCTGGGCATAGTCTTTGGTAGAGAATCTATCACAGTTGACGATCTTTACCTACATACCTTTGTAGATACATCTTTTATAGATAATCTACTTACCCGCTACTCAACTGGAGGCCATGTAGTCTTCCTAGCTGGAGGCCCAGTGGTGTGGAAGTTTAAGAAACAGACTTTTATAGCAATTAGCTCAACAGAGGCAGAATTTACCAATTTGACACCAGCGGCACAGGCCGCTAGATGGGTGTGGGAGATCCTCAAGGAATATGGTACTACGTAGCCAATTCTACTGATCCTGTACACTGACAGTACCAACGCGAGGGCTAACGTGCTAAATCCCCTTAACGCAACACGTACTCGTTGTATTGATATCCGCTACAAGTGGGTAATAGATCGCGTTAGGAAGAAGATGGTAGATCTGAGGCATCTCCTAGGAACCGACGTGACGGCAGATAGGCTTGCAAAGCTACTGCAGAAGGAAAAGCATGCATAATTCGTTACCCTATTGGGCCTCGTTGACATCTAGATACCCTGGATAAAAGAGAATATTGAGGCATTACAGCAATACAGTGGTAGAAAAGCCATAAAAGGAGAAATTTGATGTGGATTCAGGGGCAACTAAAGGAGGAAAAAGGCGTTTGGCGATGTAAAGCACCATCACAACTATCACCACTTCCTAGACAGGTAAGTAGATCCAGGCTTCAGTGCCGTCTGAGGGGGTGTGTTGGAGGTGGTGCCCCACCTCGAGGGTGTATGGTGTACACGCCACCTCGCCTAGCTAGTGCCTTTTGGGCCACGCCTAGATAGCTGTTGCAGGGCCAGGAAATCCTGGCCCGCAACACCACCAATCCATCACCATTGCTCTGTCTTGCCCACAGAAAGTCGAGGGCATCGAGGCCGGGACGAGTAACGATGAAGAGGATTGGGCAGCTGCATTCGAAGCCTTGCGTAACCGACTTCACGCTGCCGTGTCCGGATTCGCGGGCAAGTTGATCCCCAGCAACGTCGCCATCGCCGGCTCACATGCCTTTTCCCGCGACACCGACTGCTTTGACCTCCTCTGGTCGCGCCGGTGGGAGTGCAAGAAGTTCCTGAAGGAGATCAAGGGCCAGCTGGCCTGGCAGGTGTTCTCCGAAGAGTGGTACGCATTCATTACTCAGCTGTACAAAAACCAGCCCAAGAAGCAATCGGCCGATCTATTCCTGCAGATTGTAATGGATTCTCTCTCTGGGCTCGTACTGGAGCCGGACGTCAGTGGTGTATACCATACGACCCTGGAGGACGGTAGCCCAGATCTGACGTTCTTCCGGACTACATTTACCTCTTATCTGCTCGCCCTCGGGCAGGCCGCAATGGATATCTCTCGTATGAAGCACATCGATGCCATCTTACAGCGCCCGTGGTGGCAGCGCGTGTGGGTAGTGCAAGAATACGCCGTAGCTCACAGCCCGACATTTGTGCTAGGAAACGAGCGCATGACCGGGAGGAAATGGAACACGGCCTAAGCCTGCTCCGATCGCGCGTCTTGCAGAAGGGGCATCAGATCAAAGCGACAGGCGCATGATCAACAATGAACTTTGACCCACCGTCACGCTTCAGTTCGTACCCTTTTTCGATGTTCGACTTCCGGAAGCGTTTTCGGCTTGGTAGCCTCGATACAATTGAGTGTCTCGCTGCGGGGTGCACTTTCATCAACGATGGGCGTAGGAGCTGTTTGCAGGCTACCAACCAGCGGGATAAGGTGTACGCGTTCCTCGGGCTCGTAGATCGCGATTCAACTACCATCTATCCAGACTACCGCCTCGATCTCGGCAGAGCTTACACTGAAGCGGCCGTAGCGCTTTACCCCATCGTCCTTAGTCTCCAAGACTGGGAGTTCCCCCACGGCCGTGTCCCTGATTGATGGCATTCTATCAACACCAGTCCTATCGTCACCATGGACTATAGTATTACCAACGCTGGCTATGCTGTGGAGGAAGCCCATCTGGTACCAAAAGAGGAAAGAGTCTGGTACAGGGAGAATGAAATGGAACGCTATGGGGTGGGACTGCCTGATATCGACAACAAAGTAAATCTTCTCCCTCTCAGAAAGGACATACACTACTCGTTTGGCGCTCGGTGGTTCGTCATTGTTCCAAAGATGGTCACCACGGATTCTTCCCTTCAAGCCTCTCCTCAATACGTCACACATATTATCTCACAGTCAGCGGCGGAATTATGGCCTACATATCATACCACCATCGTCGAGTCCATCCATCCCAAGTCTCGGGCTTACCTCTTCGCCCGTTTCGCTTGGGCTATCCTTTTCCGGGTCAAGCTCTTCGTCATCGCGGGCGAGCCTCGTCACGTCATTCGAGTCGCTAGAACCCCAGCTGGCACGAAGGAGTACAAGACTGAGCATTGCGGTGGGGCAGAACTCGAGAACACATACGGCGGCGGGGGGTCAAAGGCGGCAACCCCACTATATGCAGGAAAGAGAAGGTCGGCACAAGCCAGTACAGCAACCGACCAAGACGGCTTTTCAGAGTCATCTGGGGACAGCGACACTAACATGAGCGACATGGACGTTAGGGGCACAACGGGTGACTGGATAGAATGGGGAAGAAACAGAAGACAGGAGTCGTCAGATGAGACTGCTCCTGGTGTCATGCTACCGCAGCAGCTGTCCGAGGCAACCACCCCTGCTACCAAAGTACACCTGGAACCAGCTCTCGAGGTCGAGCTCAGGACAGTTTTGCACGAGGTTATACCGCAGCAGGGTGAAACCTTCGAAAACTAGGTGGGGATTATACAGAGGTACTGCAACAGTAGATCATTATAGCATGATCGTGGTAAATAGTAATAACTCGTGCTAATCTCTATACTAATGTTCCCATATACGCCGAAACTCTTGTCCTAAGAGTTGACTTGGGGCAGTTATAAAAGACTTGCTGATCGACAGTTTGATCGCCACGCTGACCAGGCCAGAGTCACGACCCATTTCGTAGATCGTGCCCTCCTTTCTGACAATGATCAACTTCATGGAGGCCAAGAACACGCGTTTAGACTGGAAGGACCCCGGCAGCGGCCGTATGCTCACCCTTCCCACAGCCGAGTGGGACCACTACACGCCAGTGCTCTCTTTCCCCTCGTCTCAGCCGCACAACCCACAGCCTTGGACCGACGCGACAAACGCGGCTCCGTCAATGGCGGCGTCGAAGGCCGCCTCCTAGCCCAGTGGCTCTGCTGCTTCTAAACACCATGGGGATTTTGCATTGATACATTTCAGAAGATGCATCGAGAGGTGCCGAGAGGTACCACTGGTGCCATGGTTCATCGGCTGATGGGCCCTGCCGTTTCGGCGACCCGGAGGATTCGAGCGGGGAGGGACTAATGTCGGTACCGAGATCAATGAGATTTGTATTTGACTGCTCACCTTGGCTTGGGGGTAGGGGTACTACAAAAGGTAGGAGTTCGAAGTCAATTAGATCTGCAAACAGCTCTCTGAAGTGGGGGTGATGCTAGTTGTAGCAGATGAAGTTGGTTGACGTCACACGCCACCACACCAATTGGATTGAAACTGACCACGACGTCTGTCCCCACTGAATTCGTTCAAAACCAGCTGTACGGAGTAAACCTCAGGAAATCCCACTTCCGGCCCGTTCAAGTTTCCCAAGCATTTTCAAAGACTCAACCCCATATTTTTTATTTTTTTTTCTTTTTGGATCGGCGCAATCTAGCCATGGGCATCCGTTTGCGAGGCGGATGTGTGTGCCGTCACCTGCGGTACTCGCTCGATCTCACCTCAACCGATGAGGCACGCACAACTCTCTGCCACTGTGGAAGCTGCCGGCGGGCCTCTGGGACAAACTTCGGCCTGACAGCCAAGGTGCCGATAGAGTCATTCAAGTATGAATGTGGCAGCCCCAAGCGGTACAGGCAGGAGAATTCTTTTGTAGGAATCGAGCCGAGTGGATGCCCGAGATACAAGGTAAACTGAATTGAATCTCATTACCCTGGGTTCTCCAGAAGGCTTTGATCACATTCCCACAGATGTTGTTTCACAAGCAAGAGATCAAGGAATAGGTGGTATCTAGTGTGTGAACTCAAAACTCGGCACCAAGCTCCTCCTCGCGCCATATTTGCTCCTCGTCCACGATAATGATAGCCTTGCCCTGGATTTTACCTTGCTCCACCTTCTCGACCAAGTCGTGAATCTTTTCCAGCCCATGGAACAGATTTGCCTTGACGTCGATCCCATTCAGAGCAACAAACTCCATCATCTCCTTGCTCTCCCCGGGCGAGCACAGCACACTCCCTCTCACGCGGATATCCCTGAATATGAACTCGTGAAACGGAATTTGGACCTCAATCGGCTGTGCAATCTGCAGCATGGTTCCATGCATCCTCGTCGCGGCACACGCCAAAGCTGCCGCGCTGTCGGCATCGGCCAGGGTAATCGTCGCATCGGCCCCTGCCTGCTCGCCCGTCACCTCGTGCACTTCCTTGACCACCTGCTCCTTCCCCTTCCTCGCATCAATGACCACATCGGCCCCCGCCTCCCTGGACAGCGCCAGCCCCTCGTCCCTCGCGTCGATGCCGATAACCCTCAGCCCCCTCTTCTTCGCAAACTGGATCCCGATGTGTCCCAGCCCGCCCCCCGACCCAACAATGGCCAACCACTGCCCCTCCCCCAGCCCAACCTGCTCCACCGCCCGCCACACCGTCCGTCCCGCGCAGGCAAGCGGGGCCGCACTGACCAGCGACACCGCATCCGGCACCGCCGTGGTGCTGCGCGCGTCCACCCGTACGTACTCGGCAAAGCACCCGTTGCTCACGACCCCGACGGCGCCCTTGGTGTTCGTGCAGTAGTGCGTCTGGTTCTCGGGTCCCGTACAGTCGGCGCAGGTCCCGCAAGGCTCCAGCGGGAGGCCGCACATGACGCGGTCGCCGGCCTGGAACGAGGTCACGGCAGATCCGGTTTTGACGACGGTGCCCGCGCCCTCGTGCGAGCCCGTGCAGGGCAGGTGCGTGCCGAAGATGCCGGCGCGCACCATCGCGTCCGTGTGGCAGTGCGATGCGGCGGCCACCTTGATGAGCAGGTCGTGAGGGCCGAGGTTGGAGGGCACCGGGACAGTGGTGAGGACGTAAGGGGTGTCGTAGGCCCGGACTTGGGCTGCGAGCATTGTGGGGGATATGGGTGACTCGGACGCCATCTTCGTTGGCGGGTTCGGTGGTTATGACTATCGTTTGTACCAAACCCTTCGGGTCATGCGACTGAATAGGTAGGAGTTGGAGATGAGAGGCGAAAGGACGGGAAACGATAGACGGTAGGGGCGGGCTTGAACTTTAAGGATATATGATTCCGGGGCCGACCTCTACCGGTTTGTTTGGTTTGCTAGCCTGTGACGTCCACAACCTTAAAATGCCCCTGCTGGATAAAGTATATAATTGCAGTTTGAACCCCCGCGAAGACGTAGCTGACTCTGTGAGTGGAGCCGGCATGCGAACTAAGCGGGTCTGACGTTTCATTAAGGTCTTTCTTGATCTTTCATTATGACAAATCTAAAAATCAATATACAACCATTGAGGTTGCACACTAGCGAATAAAGCAAGGCTAAAGTGTCATTGCTGCGTCGATGGAGATGAGGGGTCATCAGCAAAGTCCGGCTACGTGACGTTTTCATCCCCACCTCGGCCTGTTCCAGACTCATCTTTGTTTCGCTGTTCCCATTCGCCATGATGCCCAAGTTAGGAAGCCGCTACGGTCAATCTCGTGTTGATCAATATGAGATACCCAGTTGGTGTCAGGATGAAAACCACCTGATGAACTCAACCTCGGGCATTCGATGGGCGCTAGTGGTGGCTACAGCAATCCCCCCCCCCCAAAAAAAAAAAAAAAATAACGCGAAGAAGGCAAAAAGAAATAAAAGAAATAAAAAGAGGGCTGGAATAAAATCAAGAAACCCTTTGGCTTTGCGATGACTGCACTGTGAAGTTCTCACAGGACATCAAGATAAGTACTAGGTATCTAGGCACGCTGCGCGGTCGACTATCCTCTCTACCTATTTGTGTTGGGGGCAGATGCGCTGGTGGTGTGTTAGTGGCTTCGAGACCAATACAGCGTCCTGCGGCCATCGGATGAGACGTTTTTTTACGCCAACTAGCCGTTCCACGTCACCTTGCATGCCTGGTCTGGACCCTGGAGTTGAGCGAAATGGCGAGCGAATCAGGCCTCCCCGAAGCAGCCTCCAAGTGTCTCATTGGCTCCGTCTCTACCGGTTCTTGACGCCGACGCCTCGGGCTCGCGCCGGCAAAAGACCCGGGGGTTTTCAATTGACTGGAATCCCCAAAACGGGACATTTATCTGCTCTGTCCCATTTTGATATCCTGCCGCTTTCTTGCCTGATTGGGCCACCATGTACATGTTCATGTTACGCAGCTACCGTGACACGCATTCTCGCATTCTGCGTCTCGTGCACTACGCCCTTGTCAGCAGGCGCCCAGCAGGTGCCACTGTGCCAGGCTCACCGTTTCACAAAGACTCGGTAACCCCAAGCCCCAAGCTCGTGGCCCGCCTTGGTCGCGACCTGGTCCTGGTTCATCCGCTTGTCGCAGGACAGATCAACCGAATTTAAATTGCCATCACTCTTCTCACTCCTCCACCGTCAGCATCTGGCCTGACGTCGGCTTCAATCAGCCAAGCAGACTCACCAAACATGGCGGCCCTAGGTCTCAAGGTCTTCTCGGTCCTCTCCAACATCCTCACCAGCGCCATCGAGGCCGTCACGGGCAAGGACAAGGATGACGATCACTCTTGGCAGAAGCCGTCGCCGACCGACCGTACGTATTTGACTCGAGAAGTTCTCATGTTGTGCGGCGACCCAGCTCGCTAATAACCGTGAACTCCTCCAGTCCGTAGTCCGTGCCCCATGGTAAATGCGCTCGCCAACCACGGCTATCTTCCACGGGATGGCAAGAACGTCTCGCTCGCGCGCCTCATCACAGGCGCCAAAGAGGGTGTCAACCTTGCGCCCGATGCGACCTTGATCGTGGGTGTCAAGGCCCTGCAAGCATCGTCGACGGGGAATCTCTTGACATTCCACTTGAGTGACTTGAATAAGCACGGAGGTGAGCAAGTGCACGAGTTTCCGGTGGAAAACAATCGGGTGAAGCGACTACTTACGGTCGGCCGCAAACAGTCATCGAGCACGACGGCAGCCTGAGCAGAAACGACGACAACTCGGGCGACAACCACACCTTCGCCCCCGAGATTTGGGCCACAGTGGCCGCGCACTTTACATCCGACACCATTTCGATCGAAACGGCTGCCCAAGCTCGCAAGGACCGTCTCGCGGCTGCGCCCAAGGCAAACCCCAAGTTTCACCTGGACGAGAGCGGACTGCGCTTCAGTGCCATCGAAACGAGTCTGTACCTCCGTGTTTTCGGTGAAGGAATCGAAGGGAACGCAAGAACGGATTGGGTGCGCACCCTGTTTGGTAGGCTTTGGTCCCTTAGTTTCTCTACCGCCCGGACTATCAACTGACATTGTGTTGCAGAGCATGAACGTCTTCCATTCGAAGAGGGCTTCGAGCGGTCAGATAAGCCCCTGACCGTCGCGGAGCTCCTGGCCTTGGTGAAAAAGGTCCAGGACGTAAGTTTGTGATCTGCTTTCTGTTTCCTTGTTTGTGAAGTGTATATTTGTATCCCAGCGAGTTTGCATTGGTGTTTTGGGAATTTAGAGAAATTGCCGACAATGGTTTGTTGTTTGTCTTTCTCCTTGACTTCCCTTTGAGTATTTCGATATATTGCGGCGGCTTCTGTTTTCAGCACCAATGTGCTGCCATGCTACCACATGGGTTTTGAGTAACGCACATGGAATGGGGTGCTTTCAATAATGGGACATTAGTTCGGAGGAAGCTACTGCAAATAAACTGCAAGTAATGCCTCATGAAAGCTATCCCCCCCCCCCCCCTTTTCGTCGCGTATCCTCGTAATACGATCTGAGGGAATATGGAAGGGCATAAAAAAACAACAACAAATACCTAGCGCCTCTGAATCACAGGATAACACAGGATAATCATCAAAACGTGGGCTACCTACCTCGATGTTTCCAAATGACCACGGCCGAAACGAAATGGTTTTCTGACACACGACGCTGAGGAGTTTACCTAATGCTGCCTGGCCTGAAAGTGGCAGGAAGGAGCTGTGTAAATCTACCGGCTCAGGTGAGCGGACGGCAGCTGCGAACTGTCCCCATTATAATATCTAGGCAGATTGGCACAACTGACTCCACTCTCGTGGCTATAAACTCCTCCTCCCCCTCCTCCCCCCCTCCCCAGTTCTTTTTCCTGCTTCTCGCTCCAAGTCGGCGCCCTGTTATTTCCAAGTAGTCTGGCATGAAGCATTTCCGTACGAGTAGCGGTGACCGCGATGCTGCATACCTCTAGCAACGGTTCAGAATCCGGATGGTGATTGCAGAACCCGGGCGGTAACCGCGGAATCCGGGTGGCAGAAACAGTAGCAGGGGCAGAAGCTCCCACCTAAGACTTGCCGAGAATGCAGTGAATAATTCAAGCTCGTGCTGATCAGCCGCGGAAAAGGCTTGATCAAGTTTAAGTTCAAGAAGCGGGTGGCTGACTCCGCGCCAACTGCCAGTGCCAAGGTCTAGCGATCTCCGTTGTTATCACAGAATCCTGATTTCTCCCAGGAACGCGAACGAGCGGGGCAGCTGATAGGCAGGGCTCATGGCAGGCGTCGGCAATATGCTGCCGTGCCCTGCCAATGGTACCCGACCTGGCTGGGTAGGCTAACGGCACACTTGGGCCTTGCGTCTGCACCAGGCTTTGTCACTCGCAGAGCTGGTGTCCGTACCCGTAGACTAGGTTTCACAATCCTTACCCATAGTTCCCACGTGGCCACCATGTCGCCCTACCTGACCTCCCTTGTCAAGAATACCGGAACCAGTAAGCTGAATGGTTACACCGGGGCTGCTGTGCCATCTGCCAGAGCAGGAGAGTCTGGGGAAGGGGAACCCCCTGATGTTTGCTGGCAATTGCCGACTTGCTACCAGTCAAGGTAAAGAAAAGTAGGTATCTGTCTTATCTTGCCGACTCGTACCTTGCCTACTAGATGAACCATCAGTCGACCTTGTTGGGCATGACTCACTTTGAGTTGCACGTCGTGGCATTCCAAGTGAGTGCATACCTAACTACCTACCCAACCGTTTGGCAGCGCAGGTCTTGGGGATCTACCTTACCCAGACAGGCAGGCAGATCTCACCCCATTGTGCTCCTGCCATGGACTAGATCCTGGCCAGACCGTCTGGGCTGCATTGACAGCGCGAGAGATAACGGGAGACATGGACCTTCTCCACGTGGACCCTGAGCGGCGGTGAGTTCCAAGTCCGAGGTGGCCCGGTTCGTGGTTACATGCAGGACCTTGCTGCCCAGGCCGGGATCTTGCAGTGCAGCGGTACAGCAGTGCTGAGTGAGTCTTGGCATGAACCGTGGCTGCCACATGGATGGGTTGAGGCCTCGATGAACAGGCCGCGGGAGGCATTCGACCAAGTGCCAAGGGATGTCAAGCAGCAAGTGAGGTACTTATTGTCCTCAGTAAGCACCTCGTTTCCAAAATCCCATCTTGATCCAAACCCCATTTCTACAAATGCCCGTCCTTCTTTCTTGATTACTATTCCATAGTTCCCCACATCTCGATCCCGAGGTGGCGACTCGAGTGCCCGGGTTGTCGTTGCCATCCAAGTATTTGTTGTTTCTGTCCCGATTGGTCCGCGATTATGTGAAGTCCAAATCAAGGCCTCGATGCAGTGGCTTGCTGACAAAACGTGTGCGAAGCTGAGAGCGAAGACGCAAAGGGTACTTTCCGGGTACCTAACAATTTACCAGCAATTGTTTTCAAGCAGCCCCGAGGGCCCTGCGGAAGCTCTGATGACAAAACATAAAATGATGGGTGCCAGGGTCTCGAAAGTGATGCTGGTTGAGACTGCTGTTTGGACAAAGGGGGTTCAAGTCTGTGTTTAAGTGGGCGGCAGCCCAAAAGGGAAATTTAAACCCGTCGTGTCTCCGACTGCACACCGAAAGCCCCAACCCAACCCTGCTCACAATGTCAAATCGGTTTTGGCTGTTCAGGTCCGTCTTTGGAGCTGGAGTCTGAAAGAGGTAATTAAACACCAGCCCCTGAAAGGATGCGGCTGGTGATCAGAACAGCACCGGGAGCATAGAAACGGGCTTCATTGTTTATTTAAATCAGATTGACTGAGCGTGAAATATCTGTATTGATTGATGCGTTGAGAAGCCGGCTTTCAATTGAAGCTGTGCCGCTATTATCTTGTATTTGCCTGTTGGCTACCACCCGGAGCATTCCTCTCTATTATAGCATCAGCCTTCTCCAGGGCAAGCTGTCACGCCATATCCAGCTAGGAGAGAAATCATACCTTTCAGCTGAGAATCGCGAGGGATTCTAGAATTCTCCTCGCCCCTTTCCCCGCCATTTGTATCGTGACCCGCGTGCACCTTTCCGAGAAGTAGCCCTGGCTTGCAACCGTGACCGGCCATCTCGCCCCGTAGCAGCGGAGCACTCACGCCGTCAGACTCTCGACGCCAGCCTCGGAGGGTGGGGGGAGAAGACCAGATAAATCACGTCCCTCGTTCCCACGACCCTTCCAACCCTCTTCTTTCTCTCACAACCGAAGCACAGCCCAGAATGGCTTCAACCGCCACCAGAGCGGCTCCCGAGAGGCTGGTGTCAGGCTACCATTCTTTCGGAGACCTCACCGGAGGCGCCGCCACCGCGCTCGACGACACCATCACCAGCGACAGCAGTGGCGGCGGCAGGGATCCCGCCTTTGTCAAGAACGAGGCATCTGCCTTCGCCGCCGCCGAGCATGCCGGCCCCCCACCGCCTCCCGACGGTGGCCTCACAGCCTGGTGAGTCTTGGTTGGAAGACAAGTGGAAAACACCATGCCAATAGGTAACACACGGCAGGCTGCAAGTTCTCGGTGCATTCTTCCTGAACCTCAATACATGGGGTCTTCTCAACACCTTCGGCATCTTCCAGTCCGAGTACTCGGCTAGCTTCCTCAGCGCCTCCACCGAGTCGGCCATCTCGTGGATCGGGTCCGTCCAGGCCTTCCTCATGCTCGTCGTCTGCGTCCTGTGCGGCCGGCTGCTTGACGCCGGATACTTTTACACCGATATCAGCGGTATTAACTACCCCGTCCTCTTGAAGCGCCTCATTCTCTCGGTCGGGATACTATGGGCGGCCCGTGTTATGGGATTTGTGATGCTCGCCACCCTCCTCGTCCCCGTTGCCATCATGAAGCCGCGCCTCCCCCCTCGTAGGTCCGGCCCGCTCATCAACGCGGTAGAACTTCGGGACCCTGCCTTCGCCGTCTGGCTTTTTGCCGTCTTCTTCACCTTCATCGGCATCTACATCCCCTTCTTCCACGTTGGAGAGTACGCCCTCGACATTGGCGTCTCCCCGATCTGGCCTTCTACCTGCTCATGATCATGAACGCGGGCTCTGTCCCAGGCCGACTCGTCCCGTCCGCCCTTGCTGACAAGATTGGCAATCTATTTGTCATGATACCCGCCGTAGTGATTTCGGGCATCGTTATCCTTGCGTGGATCAGGGCCGAAGCGCAGTTAAGTCTTATCGCCATCTCCTTCTTCCTAGGCTTCGCCAGCGGGTCTATCCAGGCCATCCTACCCGCTGACGTGGCGTCGATTTACCCTGACCTCTCCATGCTGGGTACCAACATGGGAATGACCATGTTCGCTTCAGGTTTGGGTCTACTGATTGGAAGCCCTGTGGCTGGCGCTATCCTTGAGAGACAGTCCATTGCGGCTGGCAGGCCGACTTATTGGGGTGCGCTGACGTTTGCTGGTGCTACTGTCATAGTGGGGGGCTTGCTTCTCATAGTCGTTCGAGTTATCAAGGTTGGGTTTGCCGTGGTGAAGGCTTCGTAAACGGAGGAGGTTGGATAAACCAGGGCCCGATCGGGCGCCGTATTAGTTGAGCAGTCCGGATTCGACAGGCGCCGGATAATCAGATGGGATAATAATTAGAGAATCCAAGGAAGGACGTTGCACTTTCATTCCAGACAAAGGTATTAAATCCACCCTCGTAGAAAGAGGGCCGAATGATAGCATTATTCATGAGTTGATGGGGAATCATTCCAAAGTCGTTGCACCGTAGCCAAAATCAACAGAACAGCCCAGTAGCTGTCCGACACGGAACTTTTCTATACGTCCGCCGCGCTCCAACAGGTGACATGATCCAACTGAGTAGTACGCCGAAGCGGTAAATATCAAAACAAAAAGAATGCTACTCCCAGAGCGATTCCATAGGCGCGTCGTCATAAGATGTCAGGGGAGGATCTGGCAGTAACCTACTGGTATCTTCGATGGGATATCGAAAATTGGGGAGCAGCGAGTTAAAGGCCATGTCGGCAGGATAGCAGCCGAATGACAAGAAGTCATGTCCTAAAAACGTCGCGCTATCGGATGAAGGCACGGATGAACTTGGCATTCCGGGCCCCTCGGCGTGCCATGGAGAGAGGCCACTTGTATCCAGCGTCAGAGCTGGAAAGGGCGAGGAGGGCTGCGTAGTCATATCCGTGCCTGTACGCGCTGGGGGCTGGCGCCGATGCAAGCCAAGCCTCATATCAGCAATCAGCTTCTCCGCAGTTGTCACGCCTTGATCCATGACTTCCTGTTGCATGTTGCTAGAGCTGTACTGCTCCGAGTACAAATACTCGACAACCCTGGCCGTCATGCCTATGATGACGCTGACCTTGGCCGCAACCGGCCCAAGATGGTATCTGCTCTGCCAAATCTGAGACAGGGACGCCAGCGACTTTGTAAGCAGTTGGTGATAAACAAAAATTGTGTGTTGAGGGTGAAACGACATGATGCGGTTGTCATCAAGCAGGCGGAGCCTCCCAATAACCCAACAGGCTGTAATTGCAGCACGACCAGCATCGGCCCAAAGCAGATGAAAGGTCATGTTGAGGAGCTCCTTCGTACTTTGGCAGAGGCTCTGAAATTGATGCAAGACAGAGCTGGCGTAGTCCCAAAGCTCGGTTAGCTGGTTTCGCTGCGACGGATCCGTCCCGGTTCCCAGCGTGTAGTGGAGCGCGATGATTGACATGAAGCTGTGCATGGAGACCGAGATGAGGTATTGCTGCAGCTCTTCGATCGGGTCCGATGTCTTGGCTCCATGCCGCAACGCCGGCGGTATTTCTGCTAGCAGTGTGCTGAAAGACGCCTGCAACTCTCTCTGCAGCTCGCCCAGGTCGGGTGGGTTTGGTGAGTAGAGAGACTGGTGAACGGGCGCTATTATCCTGGCGAGCCGAGCGGCAACGATACCAAAGTCCATGTCGAGTTCGGTATGCTTTTCGGACCCAGGCCTGAATGAGTTGTTAGCCGTGGAGGGTTCCAGAACGTGGAGGTCGGTGATGGTGGGTGGCGGACAGTCGCTTTCGTCTAGGCGTAGATTGAGCTGGGTACCGCTTCGGATGCAATAGTATAGACTGAGCCGTACAAAACACGCCCACAGCCGCTTTCTCATCTCGGCGTTGTAAGGCGTCACTTCGGCAAACAGAGCGGGATCTCGATGCAGGCCCATACTGGAAACGATTTGGCTTGTTAAGCCTTGAAGGGCCAGGAGCTCGTACATCTTGTCCGTGTCAGATGCCGAGATAACCTTGACGATAATGAGCAAGAGGAGGACCTGCACAACGCCGATGCAGGGTTTCTGAAACCGGGAGGATGAGTGAATGCAATCCTCGACATATCGCGCAAGTCTGCGGCCGTAGAGCCGCTCCGTCTCGGTGTCCTGCATGGCAATGGCAAGAGCCAGAAGGAGCTTTGCGATATGAACGGGGTTGGACAGCGATCCCGAGTAAAGGGCGTCGAGATCGCCTGCCACAGCAGCCGGGTCGAGGATGCTGTAAATACGGTTGTACGTCCTGCAGTACTTGGCCACCCACCTCTCGCAAGTTTGTCGGTCTGGGACCAACAGGCCGAGCTTGTCAGCATCGCCGATGTGGGCGAGGGCGGGGTTTGGTGGTGGAAGTGCGTTGCGGGCGCGCAGAACAGCCTTCAGCTCGGTGAGGGATTGCCGGCTTGCATGGAACTCGACAGAGCGGTCGAGGAGGGCCTTGATGGCGATCATCTCGCTACATGGCGCCATCCAGTGGCTCAGGCCGATCATGCGCGTCTTGAAGGCAGAGCCTTGGAAGGCATTGTTGCCGCGGCTGGTGATGCTTCCTCGTTTTCCCACAGCCGATGCGGGCTCGGGCGAGCTGTCCGGGGGCGTCTGAAGATGAACCGCGACAGATGTCGAGTCTGAGGCCTGGGCATCGACGGCATCGGGGACCGATCTCTTGCGCGGTGGACGCGTGCGCGTCGGGGCCGGTTGGTGGTCCTTGGGCGCAGTGTAGGTACACTCAGAGGGAATGCCCCTGCCCTGGCATTGCTGGCAGGGCAGCTCGCGATTGCATTTGATCTTGCGCGTTCGGCATTGCCAGCACGACACGGCTTCACGCACGCGTGGCCTTTTGCGGCCAGCTTTGAGATGGGACTCGAAGCTGTCGGCGCTGAGATGGGAGAAGGTGAGCGTCATGGCGGGGCCAGCAGAGAGGTGGGAGAACCGTGCGAAGACATCCAGCTAAAGCAATGGCTTCTAGTGCAGCTGGGAGGATTTATGGTGATTTTAGTGTTTTTCTTTCTCTTTCGGGATTATGTGTTGGCTAACAACCGTTGGAGCGGGAATGGCGCGGACCAAGCATGGATGAAACGGATGCCCGGGTGGCAACACCCTTTGGTTTGTTTATGTGGATGGAGGGGTGGAGAGGTGCTCACAGTGGACAAGTGGGCTGCAGCCGGCACCTTAGTGGCCCGGGAAATAATACAGGGCCGATGCCACCATGCCCGCAGCCAGCCCGTGCCACCAGGGGAAGGAGCGCAGAACCCAAAATTCCATTGAACCTCACTCAATAGAGGGTACCTTAGTTCTGGAAGACAGAAAGAGCAACCCGTACCCAACCCCGTCCATACTTCCACCAGCTCTCTCCAGATTGAGAAAGTCTGTAAGGTACCTACATATGCGGACACAGAGAATCCACAAATACAATTGCATGCAAGTACATGCGCAGGGACATCCGCAGATACACCCGCGGAGACATAGATATATACAAATACACGTCCATTCATCCACACAGGCCTGGGTAGTGTCCCGGGCTGCTCTGTCCTGCTCTGTACTGACAATGCCCTGCGGCGGCCAAGAAGCGGGTCCCATTCTGCACCGCCTATCACTGGCTTCGGCTGCGAAATATCTAAGGGATGGAGTCCCTTGCCAAGCACGTCCTGGCGCGCAACCTTACCTCGATTTCCACACACCGATGCAACGCAGCACAACCGCCCCCACGCCTGTTGCCACGGCAGACAGCCTGCAACCAGGTGCCCCGATGGCAGAAGACGATCGTACCATGTCAAGGAAAGAGGGGTGGCCGAGTTGGAGGAGGGGCTTCCGGGCTGGGACAGCCGCCGGCTCGAGGCACGGAGCCGGGACGGCGGCCGCCACCATGCCCGGTGTGATGACAAGAAGGATCAAGCTCAATCCTAGCAGGCACCCAGCCCGTTGGCTGGAACAAGACTCAAGTCGTACCATATACTTGGTGGCTGTGTTTAGATGCCCCAAGAGACCCCATGACTCCCCGGCCGTGTTGTTTCTTCCTTCCGGTGCCCGTCCATCAACTGGTTGGGCCGGTGTGCATGTGCTTGCCTCACATACCTTATCCCGGGGGTGATAGTCTGTCGTGCATCATCAAACATACCTCCGGCAGACGGAACAGTGCGAAATTCGAGGTGTCGCGGCAGCCAAGAGAACTGGACAAGGCAGGAAAACCGGCAATCAGGGTCTATGCAGATAGGAATTACCCAAGCAGCACGCCATGTCCAGTCTTCCCCATCAACAATGGCCAATGCAACTCTGAAGGCATGGGGACTCGCCAGGGCTGAGTCAGGCAGCATACCTACTGGGGAGGCTATCTCGGATGCGGCATGAGATACTTGGTTGCGCCAGAGCCCGTACACGTACACCACCCCCGCGGTTGCGGATGTTGGGCCCGCGATATTCTAGAAGGGCATGTGCGCACAAACACGCTCAATGAGGCTCACCGCGTACAACTTCCCCGGCATAACAGAGCAAAACGGTCGCCACCCCAGTTCCTCATGTCTGGGATCGCATTGGGCCCAATCAGAACGGCTTCCGCCTCTCCACTGCCGATGCTCCATGTCGTGAGGACCTGCGTAATCACTATAACTGTCAAGGAGTTGCGGTGAAACTAAGTTGCCTTGCTTTAACTTGGCTTCTCCAAGATGCTTGGCTGATGGCCCAGCCTGGCCCAGCCAGCCAGATGTGCCAGACAAGGACTTGTAAAGGCCGAAGACGGGAGGTGGCCCGGAGCGAAGAGACGCCAAGAGTTTGTATGGCAAAGGGCACCAGGTCCTATGGGTGCGGTAGCTCGAACAAGATGACTCCCCCGAATGCCGCCACCAGCAGCCAGCCATTGCCTTGGCCATTAGCACTCTTTCTGAGGCCCCCGATTGCACTTGTAGGCCGCTGACCATGTGCGTCAGGTCGATAGCGGCTGTCTGATGCTGGTGTCTGCTGGCTGATGCGCAATCCTGGGCACGGGTATGTGACCACCTACATGAGGTGTGTGTCGAGAGACGCTAGCATGTCGGGACATAACGCCCACCCAACAGCCCCCGAATCCCACGACCCAAGCCATGGCGGGAACAAAGCACTCTGCGTCGTCGCTTAGGGTTGACTGGCAGACAACGGTCCACCAAGTCGGCGAATGTATCGCGGGGCTTTGGGCCGTGACGAGGCCCGGCAGCTTGCCATGCGGCCACACGCCATATTAGCGCAATCCTGGCGTGGGGAGGTTTTGGTCGCCGAGGTGTCTTCGGCGGCGTCGAGAAACGGCGTGTGGTGAGGTTGGAGGTTGGGGGGGTGCATCTGGGAAGTGAATGTGGCGTGGTTCCAGGGATTTGTGTCGCGTTACACAAGAATCTTTCGGTCCGTTGCTATAATTACATCATCCTGCCCGACCGCCGTCAACTCCTGATTGGGCCCCAGTTTGAAGGGTTAGGGTCTCCCCAGGGGCTTCTTGAGATTTGAGCCCGAGCTCGGGAATCAACGAGTCAGGCTCAGGCACGTTCATAACTACCCACAAGCCGCTTTTCGTTCCTTCACCGTCACCAATACTGCTAGCTCCTCCCCCCAAAGCATGTAGGATGGAGATAACGGCCTGGGTTGCCCTTGCTTGGCCTGGGTATTGACTTTGGGGGTTTGAATTGGCGAGACGGGCGCGGGTAACCGCCATTTGGCAGCGCTGCACTGACCACCTACAGCACCTGGGACCCCTTTGGCAGTGGACAGCACCAAAGCATCAACAGCTTCGCTTCACCTATGAGCGCGCTAGCCGACAAGCCGCGGCAAGGAAGGCACTGGTAACCCCTCTCCAGCCGCATTGAAATGAAATGCAATGGCCACACACTCTCGCCCGCCCCATCGAATCCCGCCCTCAGGCTTCTCGACGTTGCAGCTCAAACCCCGCGCGGGCGCTTACTCAATCTTACATGAAAAATCTGTTGAGCGACGAGCCCGCGATTCACAACACCCGACCGCAGTTCGTCGCTAGAGATATCCGACATGGACTAAGGAGTAGACCGGGGACCAGGAAACAAAACAAGATTGGCATGGGCCTCCCCTCGACAACCAGAAGGTATAGATCATGTGTGGCAATGGCTTCCTCAGAGCCCTGCCTAAAATATGAGGCCTCCAAAATATTGTCGGGATCAGCTTGTAAGTCTCGTGGATCGATGGAACGATTGGTACAGACACAGTGGCCGGCGCGACCACAGCTCAATGCCGCAGGCTCAACTACCTGTTACTCCAGAGCCACCGCGATAACGCACAGCTCGGGAAAACTGGTCCACCAAAGGGCTTCTTTACCGCAAGTCGGCACATCTTCATGGCCTACGGTGCTCCTCGCCCAGCCAGCGGTCGGAATTTCAGTCGCTCGCGTCGGGCCCGACCATGTTCTTATCGCGGTGAACTACTCACGGCTTCATGCCGAGCATGTAGTGCCTTTGGCAACGCGCTTCCCACAGATCCCCACACCGCCCTTCGATACAATGTTCCATGCGATCACCGGATGTACAGTGTCCTCTCCGGATCCCTCACGTAGCTATTGAGGTGCGGCAAGTCGCGAGCCAGCCTTTAGGAGACGGCCTCAGAGAGAGGCGCGCCTCACGCTGATCCCAGCCGGCCCAGTTGTGGAAGTTGCTTGAAGAGATAATGGACAATGGTTTATGTTGCGTGATTTTCTAATTGCACATTTGACGTCATTCGTGCCGTGACGGGCCATTCTAGATTCACGGCTCTAGCCCTCGCGAGGTCTCTGGAGTTGCAGTCGGAGGCCGTTCTGGGCTCCAGGTGAGACTGGTAATTTCCCCTGCTGCTGCCAACGCAGAGCAACAACGAACAAGTGCCCATCGGGGACCAGGTGCCTCGGGAAGCAAGCGGCGAACAGCTGGCCTGGTTGGTCGATCAGTTATTACGCTATAAGCCATGTAAGCAATGCAAAATAGGAGGCGTTTCAACACCCACGAAGCATTTCAGAATACATTACAGGAGCTGATGGCGCCTTCCGCGTCCACAGCTTCATCTTCATCTAGAAACACCAGCCATCTGTTGAACGTGATGTTATCCATCACGTCAAAGGCAAACCACTGAAGCGGTGAGCCGAAACCGAACCTGGGTTCGCCCTGAACCTCGCCAAGACGGCTCGAGAAGATGCCGAGTGCTGTGTCTGTGGAGGGGCGCCGGTGCAACCCGCAAAAACCCCATTGCGGTGGGTTTCTGCCGAGTAGACGTCCACCATTGTTTTTTCTTCTGTAAAATGAGGTCTGCCGTCTCGCTCTGAGCGTTGAAATTTCCCGGATGGCTTTCTCCCTGGACATGGGTTGGAAGACGCGGTCGAAGTCGGGCTGCAAGAGTGGAGCACACTGGGAGCACACTGTGTGCTAACAAGTCGGATCCGATTCCGACCACCAAAGCTGAGGCACAGCCCCGGGCCGTGTAAGAAAGCAGGTACACGGGCTTGTGCGTGGCTGCAGGGCGGCGCTGACCTTGCGCACATGGCTCCCAGTCTATATCACGACGTATTGAGGATATCTTGAAGACCTCCGCGCTAATGATACCTATTTGCTCGCGGTTCTGTAAGCCCGGCGGAGCTAAGCTTAGCGTCTGAATGGGCGTGGTCCGACCATGCCAGCGGCATACTATTCGGAAGGGTCGCGGGCAAGGGTCCTGGAACATGTAGGTTCTTGCCGGAGGCCTGATAAAACCAACCCAAACTGTAAGGACTCATGCAGCCTCGGGAGGGATTAATACGCCAACAAGTTAGGAAAGGGTACGGGCAGCGTATTCAGAGCAATCAGAGCGTCACGACGGTTCAAATACCAAGTTCGAATGGGGGTTAATGCTTGAGACGATGGTAAGTCTGCAGATACGTAGAGAAAGGGGAGGATCACGCAAGAACAATGAGAAGATAGATGGCTGCGCTCACCCTTGCCAAGCCTTGACCTGAAGACCGGATGTTGGAGAATGAAGGATAGGTTACCTCGGTCCTCGGCACGTTTCGTAGGAGTGCCTACCCGTCAAGTTTCAGTCAATCGGGTACCTTTTGTTCTTGAATGACAATGGACATTTGAGATGCCGCTGATCGATGGTCCTTCAATTTTCAGTCTTCGAAAGGGTTGCTGAGTAATGAAGTAATGGTAGCAAAAGGAGATTATGTCCCGAGTCAAACCAGCCAAGCCTCCTTTACAAAATTTGAAATTGATCAGTGCGGAGCCTTAGATAACTCCTATTAAGTCTTCCGCCCCCGATAAGGAGCGTTACATGGGCCGACATATGTGCTTCAGTTGCTGTCAAATCGCCCCCGACACCGACACCCCCAAATATGGAGCTGGCCCACCTAGGTACGTTACCTTTTTCCAAATATTTCGAAACTTCAATATATGAGCCGCATGCTTCGACCTGCAGAAAAGCACCCATGACCTGCAGAAAAGCACCCATCACATCCATCCACTAGACCGCCCGAGGTTGCAATGCTGATGTCATGTGCGCAGAAAATGACAACGGCTTCACTTATAAGTCTGAGCGCCTTTGAGTTGCAAGTAAAACAATAATTCCAAATATCCGGAAGGCCAGACCGGCTTTCAGCGTAGAGAATTCCATAGCTCAAGTGCAGGGGCAAACTGCAAATGCACAGCGTGATCTCGGCCTTCGGGCTTTACTTTATTCTATGAATCAGGGAATCAGGAACCTCAGTATCGAAAAACAGTCCAGCCTGCTCTCTCTCTCCAAGGGCTCTTCAAGGCTGCCATCACGCGCTCGACGCGTGTGCTTGCAAGTGCGAAAAGGCAAAGAGGTGTTGATGGACGAATCAGAGGCTTTGGACTCCCTTACGAGATTGCCTGTGTCACCGGTCCTGTCTCGGCGATTGTCAGCAGGTCCGTCGATCAAGATTGGCCAGCGGCACCTTAACCCAGCGTGGCATGGGCGCTGTGCTGCTGCAAGCGTCATTTTGCCTCCCGTGGCCTGTCACAGATGGATATTTTCTGTGCGACTTTGCTACTCCGTCGATGGTGACCGGGACACATTCCGGCATCCGGTTCAATAAGTGATGCAGACACCAGGGCCCACAATGTTTCAGGCGACAAGTGCATGAGGCGACAGCGCAGAATCTTTCATGGCGCTCAAGTGTCAAGCCTACCTGGGTTATCCAACCCGCCTGGTCGCTCCAAACACTATGGAGGTAGTGGAGGGCGAACCTATTGCTCCTAGGCACTCGTGGACCTCCACGGCGAAGTTATTGGGCGGGAGTTCAGGTTCCATTGTACCTTCCCCCTCTCTGCATCCAGAGGAACCGAGCTTCGGACCAGTAGCTAGGTAGCCTTACCAGGCTAAGCACCTGGTAGTACCTTTCACATCTTATTCAACCCAGCCAACCATTCGTTGCTGGGACGGGAGCGACATTGACTGGAAGAGTTCTTCATCGCGACCACCACCCTCCTCTCGGCCTGCTAAAATCCCCTACCAACCTAAGCGCTCCCTCAACCTCAACCCTCGATATAAACGAGACTAGGATATCAATAACGAGCACAGCAGCGGATATTTCCCAAGGCCTCGTGCCAAACGCTTCGCTGATCTTCAGGTTGTCAGCCGCCAGCCTCCATCGCACCGAAGTCCGCACGGCATTCCCTAATGCTACTCACAGGGCGTCTTTTTCCCACCACCGTTCAAGCAACCTGACATCTATGGTAATAGTCTACCCGATGAGCGCATATCATGACCCCGAAGTAAGTGCTCAACGGTGATGTCATCATAGTAGTTGTCCATTTATTAAGTAGCTAAGTAAACCAGCATGGCTGAATCCCTCGCCCATAACTCCGCCGTAGGCATGCACTAACCAAGAAAAGGAGAAAGTAGAAAAAGACAATATCTGAGGCAGATAGCTGCGATAGATACCCTTGTCTATCCTTGAATCAAGCTTCTCCCTTACCAATAGCAGCGACAACCCCCGGCCGGACCAGAATCGGCACCGCCAGCGTGAACAGCGTCGAGAAACCAAACGCCATCCATTGCAAGACCTGCAGCGTTCTGCCCGCGTGCATGAGGATCGGGGCGTTGCGCGTGGCGTTGGACGCGTATTGCAGAGCCCCCGCCGTTTCGGTCGTGGCCAGCGCCGTGGTGAAGACGAGAGCGGTGCTTAGGTACAGCAGACCATACGTGCCGCGGCGGAAGATGGCGGAGCGGAGCGGTTTGGCTGCGTTCGGCTTGGAGGCGTCGCGCTTGAAGAGAAAGAGAAAGATGATCCCGACGGCGAAGAGGAAGGCGGCGCCCGCGAGGATCGAGATGAATATCTGCGACTGAAGGTCCAGGGCCGTCGTGATGAGGTCCTTGACGTCAACGGGTGTGAGGGTGGTGTTGGCACCGGTCTTGGGGGCCGATGTGCTGTTGGTGACGAAGGTGGGGAACAGGCTTATCGCAACAGCCTCGGCAGAGCTACCAGAAGAAGGCTGGCAGCGTAGTGTGGTGCCATCGTCGCCGCAAATGCCTTGAGATAGAGCATGTTAGAAACAAAATACGGAGAGGAGAGGGGGAAAGGGCTCACCAAAATAGCCCAGGCGGACCTCAACAGGTATTGTGAGGTTCTTAGACGACTGGAGCGAGACGATGTATATATTTGGGATTGCCGGAGAGGTTGAGGCACACCCAGAGAGCGACAGGGCTGTAGTTGGCATTGTCAGTTACGTATTGAGAGCTTCAGGACTTCAAGAGGCTACCCTACCCTGGAAGAGGATTACTGGAAGGATAAGAACGTAGGGTACCAAGCGAATGGTGCTCGAGGCTGCCACATTGTTAGCTGATGCTACTGCAAGGTGTTGATAGATAAATCCGTACGCATAAGAAACGTCTTTGCCAGCTTTAGGGCGGCCATCTTGAGGATTTCGCGGGTTCTGGAAGCCGAGGTTGAGCACTTGGTCGGTAGAGATAGATGGAGAAGTAAACGGCGCCTTCTTTGCAGTTGGCCAGCAACAACGTAGAGAGTAGATAATTAAATAGAAATACGCCGACGAGACAGACGAGGAAATGACAAAGAAAAGGGGAACCGAAACAACACAAGTGCTTTGACTTTGACTTGTGAATACAATGGATGACTGCAATGAAAATGGAGGAGTAGCCATTGTGATATATGTAAATTTTGCATTCACGCGTAGAGGCCTGTCGGGACTCAGGTGGTGCGCTACGGGTTTGGATGACAAGGGATCGCCAGCGACCCTAGTCCACGACGTTGCACCGCGGGGGGTGCCCGCCAGGACCAGGGGAACCGATTTGCTGGGGCTTCCTCTCATCGGCCTCTCCGCGGTTTGGCGAAGCGCCCTTATTAGCCCTCTGGCCACGGCGTCGGGACTGGGCATGAAACTCGACAGCGGCGCTTAACAAAGGGAGATTGCCCTTGTGGCTTTGGCGCGTGCGGCCCAGTTGATCAGCTCTGACCAGATCGTGTAGACGCGCTATTTTGGGGGTCCTGACTGCTTGGCGATCCACTTTGGCGTCTTGTTCGACTTCCTGATCCAGGCATAGACTGGGCCCATGACCCAATGGGAGGAAAGAACTTGGACGTGAATCACGTCAACCGTGATCAGCACAGTTAACCCTAACCCGGCCAACACTCGATCCCCGCAGCAGTCGACCTCCCACAGGCACAAAGACCGAACCCGTTTCAACTTGATTGCTCACTTGCCGGAAGGACTATTGCCATTCTGTGCGAAAATGGCGAATGCGGGGAACAGCAGATTGCTTTACTTTGGCTCCCTTGCCAATTCGGATGAATTCGCCATTTTTCATGAAGCGGTAAACCATTGTTGTAACTTGGGCAATTGGCAATTTAGCCATGGCTGGGCACGACGTTGAAGGCCAACCATCTCGACCCGATATTGCTCCATTCGTCATTGTCAACAATAGCGCATTCAGATATATGCTGCAGCGGCTCCAGGGGCTCCTGTCGAGGTTTTGGGACACCAGCTGGAAACAGCATTTAATCATCAGTCTGCCCCTACACGTTGCTCTGGGCGTTGCGGAACTATCCTAGACCCCCCCCACCCCCCCCCCGTTCCCCAACTCGACCCACGAAAGCGATCGTCATGTTTCTTCAGTCAATTGCCTCAGGGTTACTCCTCGCCAGTCTGGCTGCGGCACAAGCCGCAACACCACCTGGATTCTCTCCCGAGGTAAAGGAACGTCTGGATGTTGTATTTGGAACTAAAGTCGTCACCGTTCCAGGCACGAGTCTAACCAAAGCGGGCAAGTTGTTCTCTTCAAGAATATATATCCCTGCGACAGATCAAATCTAACTTGGGTCGACGATTTAGAAACTGGAAAGCAACCCACCATTGGAACCAGCGATGTAGCTCTCAATGGCACATACGTTTGGCTGTTGATAGGTAACTAGTATCTTGAATCGCGAAAAGACCAATCGGCTAATCAATTCCACAATAGACCAGGATGTGTAATAAACCCCTCCCACAAAAGCGATGAGTATGGCTCGGAATATTTCTAACGCAAAACATAGGCCTTCAAACTTCCAAAACCCCAGCGCCGGGGCTCGTCGGACCAACTTGCACGCCTTGATTTCCGGCTTCAAGGCGACCGGTCAGACGGTCAACGGAGTCTTCACTTTGGCCTCCTCCTCGACCGGACCAATTACCTACACGGGACCCGCGCCGCCAGCTGAGAACCCACCCTACGCCCATCGATACGTGTCTTTGCTATACGAGACGACATCAACTTTCACCGTATCCAGAACGCAAGTCGGGCAGACATTTGGGTTCAACTTGGCTACATTTGTAACAGCCGCGGGGTTGGGCAAGCCGATCAGGGGAAGTTACTTCAATGTCACAGGGTAATCTGAGGTTTCTGGGTGGGGAAGGTAGGTAGTTTACGTAGGTACTTTGGTATCCGGAACTCGTGCTCTCTTTTCTCCTTACACCTTGATAGTCTATGAGTCTCCAAAGTGAAACTGAGAACCGATGCCCAGAAGATCTCGATCCTGAGCTAATTCAGCTCTTCCCTCGTCGAGTTTCACCTGTTCCTTGTGCCTGCCATTATGGTGATCCGCCTCGTTGCTGTCGCCATCATTTTGCTCCGGTACTGTCTGGTTGATGTTTCCAATATCCAGCCTCTGAGAAATGCCCTCCAGAAATTTGGCCACGTTTTGGGGCCCCCGAGGAGTGCCGTTTGCGAACCTGCCCAAAAGACTGTCCTCTTCGTCAAATATAAATCTTTGTATTGCCACGAGACAATCTCTGGACAGTACTCTTAGTGGTCTCGATTGCGGTGGTTCAGGTTGGGATTCGATGGGAAGGGCAGGCCGCGAGCTTGAGGTATTGTTGGTAGCACTTCTTCTCGATTGAGGGACTCCGCCAGGATTGCGGGGCGTGCGTGGCTCGGTTCGGATTCGATTCAAGTTGGCACTGGCAGCGTCTTGGGCGGGGAGGTCATCAATCCCATTGCGTCGTCGCTGAAATTTCTTCTGAGGAAAAAATGTTAGGTTCGTTGTAATGATAGAGGAAGCATGAAGATTATTTTCATGAGTTCGGACTAACAGATGAAGTGCTTGGCTTCATCTTTGCACGGAATTGTTGGTGACGTGAAAGTTCTGGCTCAAAAAAACTGACGTCTTGACAAATAAACGGAATTATTCGTCGAAAAGTTGAGTGTCAGCCCAGGGATGTGGCTGGCAGCTGAATTTATAGGGAAAGTGTTACTGCACTTGAACTTAGCGTTTACAGCTATGGAGGTAAGTTAGCAAGAGCGGGCTATGAAAAGCTCTTGCAACGACTGGAGGATCAAGCTTTACATAGCAACCATGGCTTTAGAAAAGCGTGACACAAAATCCAAACCTTTTGCATATGCTCTATTGCACTACTCTTGATGAATGGCAGTCCTTTGTTTGCCCGTACCCGCTGACCAGGCTAGGTGTTATCAACAAGTGGAATTGTGCTGAGCCTTCCAACCCCTCATTATTATTGTAAAGTTTTTGTCTTGCAAGTAGAGATAAATATGCTCGATGATAGTCGAGCCACGGGCAGTTCTGCCTAGGTCAGAGCTGAGGTTCACCGCCAGTGCCAGTCTCCAACTTGGCAAATTTAATCGTATGGGACTTTGCACGAATCACTCTTTCACACGCCTGGATGCGCTATTTTAATGTGATTGGTATCAACTAAGATTCACCGAAATTTTCATGGTAGCCGTTCTTTCGAAAACTCCGTTGTGGATCATAACTGCGTAATTAGTGCCAAGTGACAAATATCGTAGGCATCGGAACAGCGAAAGCGAAGGATTTTCATATTTCCATACTAAGCTAGTGACCTCTCACAACTGTCTGTGATTTGTCACATTGTGTCCTCCCTTATTCTGTAAAATCTTTGATCATGTGACTCTTTAGCGCCCTCACCAAAATCCAGCAGCTCCAAGAAACGCGATAAAAAGGGGACAAATCCCCGAAAGCAACTCGGCCGCTGCACCAAGCCTGTGAGAACCTGCCGTTGCAGTCGACTGAGACCAAAACAAATTAGTGCTGATTACTTGAGTAGGCTTCTTGATCATACAGTGACACGTACGCTTGTGACTCCGGTAGCGCTCCCGGTCGCACTTGGACTCGTGACCGGCGGTGTAGTCGGGGATGGCGCCGCAGTTGAAGGGCTTGCGGTGGTAGACGGAACGCCCCCCGTAACAGACGGAGAAGCTGATGCTGGGCCGGAGGGCGATGGGGTGGGAGTTAGGCCACACGTCGAGGCGGCAGCCGTCACCCCCTTTTCGTAATGCTTCCAGATGTCGAAGTCGAGGGCGCAATCAAGACAGGCCTCGTAGTAGCCGATCCAGGTCGAATTCTCGCAGTGGCCTTCTGCTCGTCCTGCCGCAAGAGCGTTGCCTGGAAGTAGAAGGTGATTATCAGTGATGATAAGATCTGGGAGGTAGTATTAGACGGGATGTGATCATTACCGCAGTTTTCGTGACAAGCATATTGTGGTGTGCCCGGGGCTTGACGATGGATAAGCGCAGCAAGGCTTGGGGAGTTGGCCTCGAGCACGGTAGCCTGGACAAAGACGGCTGCCAAAACAGCAAGGAAAACCGAGACACGAAAGGTAGCCATTGCTGCAAATAGCACAATCACACCTATTAGGAATGTTGAGAAGAATGGGAAATATAACTGGGACAGATCGTATTAGATGGAAGGGAGAATGTTCTGCGCCAAGAATAAAAACGGGTGTCTGGTGATTTATGTTCTGCAAGCCAAGACTGATATTACAGGCAAAATGGCACGATATACCTTCGAAGAAGGGGGCGGTCCCTGGGAAGACAGATACCGAGCGATTTGCAAGGACAAGGAAATTGGTGTTTATAGATGTCTACATGCCTGCACCTCGGCAGCAAGCAAAAAAAAACTTGAAATCCATCTGCGATGCTGGCTCCTCAAGCTCTTGCTAAAACAGACTCGTCACTGCCTCCTGACAGGCCTTGGGCCAGCGGGCAGGCAAGCGAACGCCCCAGCTGTTGTCCAATGAGAGCACACCAGAGGATCTGATAAGAGGATGAAAAATAGCCTGTGCCAAGCCAATTTATCAGATGATCTGATTATTGCCGATACCGCAGTCCACCACCAACCACGCCTCGCCGCCGAGACCATGGCGTGAACGCCAAGAGGGCGGTCTATGCCCCTTCGAGCAGCTGCCGAGTTTGACAGCTTCCCTCTCGGAAGGTGTCATTGGCAGCCACCTCCTGTTCCCGGCACACGATGGTGATGACAGCCCGTGGGCCCCCACACAAGGACTCGGAACTAGACACAAACTGCAGCGCCCATGTTTTTTCTGCGGGCTGAATCCATGGATCTTCTCTAGAAATCTGACTGACCGATGATACCCCCCGCTTCCGGGCAGCCACCATCTACCGCCAGATTTTCTTCTGTCCTTGAAGCTCAAGCCGAGACCTAGGTTTGTGTCGCGAGCGGGAGCGAAGAGATAAAAAGACGCTCTATTCTCCCTATAGCATGCCCTTGTCGAACGACATTATCCGGCCGTACTTGCATCTCTCCCCCGCTCCCCGCTCAGCTGGCTCTAGTACGGCAAACCACACCCGCTCTCCCCAATCTTGACTCCCTCAACACCTATCTGACCCAAACAACACACTGTGGTCGTTCAGATGGCTTTCATTTGGGTTGCGGTCCTGTTTGCTGCTGCCTACCATGTTCTAGCGACCTCTACAGACATGGGGCCAGCATCCTTCATGTGGCCGCCCGACCGTGCTTGGTCAGGCCAGATGGACAACACCGCTCCTTGTGGCTCAGTCGATAGCGTCGTAAACCGCACCGAGTTTCCCCTGGGTAACTCCAAAACACCTCAAACTAAATCACCAGACTACTAACATTCTACCCAACAGCTGGAGGCAAGGTGTCCCTCACGGCCCAGGACGATTCCTATGGCGCATTTCTAAGCATCTCGTTCAAAAACGGTAGGCCATCCCATTCCACCTACCATCCCATCACCCCTGACACAGCCCCCCAAGACCCCAAAACCCAATCCGACTTCAACTTTGTCCTCAACACCATCCCCATCACCGAGATCGACCCAGGGCACACGTGCTTCCGCGTTGCCGACCCCCCCTCAGACATCGCCCCCGGCACGAACGCCACCATCCAGCTCATGTATACGGCCGACTTCGATAGGCCTGAGAACCAGACCTTCTACGCCTGCGCCGACATCACCTACGTGCGTCCCGAGTCCTTCACCACCGCGATCCCCTGCTTCAATGCGACCGAGGACACGGACGTGCCAGCGCCCACCTCCACCGGCGTTCCCACCGGCCTCCCCGGCCACGGCGACAACGAGCCGCCCCTGACGACGCCGGGCGCTACGCCCAAGCCCGCCTCCGGAGGCGTGGTGCTGTCGAAGGGGGCCATTGCGGGGATTGTCGTCGGGACGGTCGTTGGGTTGGCCCTGATTGCCGGACTGGCGCTGTTGTTCTATCGGGAACGACAGAAGAAGAACAGGCTTGAGCGGCAAAGGGACTCGGCCAGGGGCGTCAAGTGGGTTGAGGACCCCGCCAAGGACACGGCCTCTGCTGGGAGCTTCAGGCTGCAGAGCATGCCGTCGCCGTCAAGGGCGTAGGTACAAGTGCAGATTCGTTGATGCGAGCAGTGTAGGAGATGTATTGAGGGGTGTTAGTGCGATGACTAGATGAACAGCTGGATATAATACCCCACGATACGGTACACCTGGGTCGCCTTTACCACATTACTTCCGTGTTCCGGTAGGATTGACTGAATGTTGACACCAGTGGTGGATCGTGGTAATTCGATCCACGGCCGTATTTTATTTTATTTTCTTTCATAGCCCCAGAAGCTGGCTTGAAAAAGACCACTTTCCAGATTTACCCCCATGGGAATCACAAGGGAGCCTAAGAAAGGTCCCGGACCATATTGCTAGAGGCCGTGACTAGAAAAGCAACCGGCACCTTGGTTGAGGGACTCCAAGGTACTTACTTACCATTGAATGCAGCGATATAGGTGATATGAATATAACTAGGGGGTGTGAGACTGGCCAGGGCATCCCTCGATGAACTCCATACGGAGAGAGAGCGAGAGCTGTAAGAAACCCAGCTACACGCCGGTGAACCGTGTACAGTTCAGTGCCTCAAGCTATCAATTACAGTCTTGAAAAACGCAATCGCGTGATTCTATTAGATAGTAAGCAGTCGTCAAAATTTATGTAGTCAAGTTACTACATTGGCTCGCCAGCGCCCATTATTGCTGGTGGTGGATCTCAATCAAGCCAACCGTCCATGCTTCGGATCCAGCCATCCATGTGGTATACTCCCTGTGGTATATTTCCTTGTCCTCCGGCCCTAGTTGAGCGATGCAACCCAATTCATTAACAGCATATCTCAAGGAGAACCATTTTCCTAGACTTCGCGTAAACTCCTTCAATCCTATCCACATTTGCCCAGCCGTTCTGAGTCTCTGCCGCCACCATTTCTGGTCTCAGGCGTGAATCGCCTGCTGGACATGCGGATACACGTGTATCATGCGCTGATACAAATCCGGGTGATCACGCATCATAACCTCTGGGTCCCAAGCGGTCGCAACAAAAATTGTATCAATGCCGCTGCTGAGTGGTGTCGTGACGATGTTGCAGATCTGCAGCCCAATGAGGAATGCAAATGCCACCACAACGGGCGTGTACCCTCCCGTAGAGTTATATGCCGGGCTTGTGAACACCATGTAAAGATACGCGAGCAATGCACAGGCGTATGCAACAAACATAGCTCCCATGCTCAGCACGGGACCGATCAGACATTCGTTGATCAGAGCATCAATGCCACGGTCCTTGATCATTCTAAGAGGAAGTCAGCATGTAGTAAGCGACAGGGCAGTTGCAAATTGAATTATGGAGGAAGAGGCGGCAAAGAAAACTTACCTCCAGGTATCCTTGGCCGCGGGGATGTATGCCTTTCCGTATAGGGCAATGTGAGAAAATGCATAGCGATTGATGAACTGCACAGCCCAGTCCAGGATGCCAATGAGACAACCGACAACGCACCACGTTATAGAGCCGCAAATATCACCCTGCTGAGCCGACGTTTGCTGGCCGATCGAACATAGTTGGCGCAAACAGTTGATAAGAGCGACAACGAGGCTACCCAAGCTGATGCTTCCGAAGCTGTACGTGAGGGAGCGCCTAAGTGCTCCGCGCGTGACCTTGGTAGGAAAATTCCTCGAATTGAAGTACCACGAGCCATAGACGCCCGAGATGGTTGTGTGGATCGTGTTTTTGAGCCACTCCGAGATCCAATATCCCGCAAAGGTTATGAAGACAATCAAGCCAATCACCTTCCCTTGACCGCAACCTCCCGCGCCTTCTGCGCAGGCGGCATTATTCGAGCTCGGTTGATACTTGACGTAGACAGCCACAAGGGTAACAGAATACCAAGCACCAAAAGCTGCGCCTAACAAGCCCCCAATAGCAGACACAGTGTAAACGTGGCCGTGACTTTTGGACACGTCGATTGCCGTCTGGAGCATCAAGACGCTGAACGGGATGCGCGAAATCCAGGTGTAGAAGGCCAGAGCCATGAAGGCGGTGAAAACAAGAAAGACTATGCCGCCCGAGTAGTAGCGCCGGTATAGCATGTAGATGGCCGTTCCAAGGCCCCAAACAATGTTCAATATGCCGGTGATCCAAATGAACTGCTTTGTAAACTTGCGGGCGACCAAGAGATAAGCGTAACTGAAAGCGATAGCAGTAAGGAGGATCCAAAAGAAGAGCCAAATGGTGTGGGTAGTCAGGCTAAAGGTGTTCAGCTGTCCATTGAGGTCGCCAGAGTTTTGACGTCGCGTTGCCGCTGTTGGCACTCAAGATTAGCAACTGTCTTGAACGGTCATTGAACACATCCTTTCCACTACCTACCGTAGCCTTGGATGGAAATAGCCGACACTACCACGAATCCCGCGCAGGTAATAAGGAACAGGATTCCCGCCCAGAGGTCGTTCCATTTTGGCTTTTGCACCTGGAATGCTTGGTCAAAGGTTGGGGGCGCGCCATAGCTGGGGCTTTGCTGTTTCGGGTCGAAAGGAGGAGGCCCCGGGGGCGGCTGGTATTGATCGTTGGCGTAGCCATTGTTATGGGGGGCCGCGTTATTGTAGTATCCGGTGCCGTTTGGTGGTGGCTGCATTTGGTACGCCTCTGGCGGGGGAGGGGGGGGAGGTCGGTTATAGTAACTGCCGCTCGCCATGTTGACTCGAGGTTGAAGGGTGCAAACTGAGAGTACTTTAGCCAAACAGTCGGAAGCTAATCTCATGTGAGGGGATGAAAAAAAAAGAAAATGCGGACAAACCAGATGATTAACCTTGAGCTGTAACGCTGGGGTGGAGCGGCGCTGCTGGCAAACGTAAACATTTGACAGGTGTGTGATGCGAGGTGCGAAAGAATGCGCAAGCAAAAACTGCGAGAATGTTTGTGATGATGCTCTAGCTCAGGTGGGGGTGTTGACGCGAGATTGGTGCGAACTAGCGCTGGAGCTTAGGAAGTAATGATGTCACAACGGCAATTTGCACGGGAAGTCTGTGCCAAGCCCGCCAGCGATCACTGCCGAGAGATTGCCAGGCGGCACTTAACCAGATCCGGGGGAAGCGCACAGGCCGCCTTGTGGATCCCTTCTGAAAAGGAAGGAAGGAGGAACAACAACAGAGTCCAGAGACGGACTCGGCTCAGTACATGTACCTTGTGGGCGGGACCTCTCCCACGTAGCAGCGTAACAGCGGGAGGTGTCATTGGGAGTACGATACCGGTCCACACATCTCCTGACAATTGACACCGCCGTCACTTCACGTCTCAGACAGACCCAAGGTACTCGATCCGTAGCAGAATGCCACGTGAATGGCTGTTGCACATTCCCTTCATTTCTAAGCGTTCCTCGCGCCCTGGTACTGATCGAGAAACACCCCTCTCTTCTTGCGGATAGGGTTGCCATCCTCGTCAAAGTCATCGTAGTACTCGCTCTCCCCTACTCCCACATCCACATTCGCGTCCCTGGTCTCGCGGCGGACATAGCCGTGTCGCTCGTCCTGCCAATCACCATACTCCTCCTCATCGTCGCTGATGGCTCCGACTTCCTGAACGACAAAGTTAGTCCCGGTCGCACCACCAAATCCATACGGAAACCATTTCATGGCGGCCGCCTTCTTCGCCTCCTTCTCCCGCCGCACATCACCAGGACCCAATGCCGGTTCCGTCGGAATACGGGGATCGTTCCCGCTGTTTCCCTTTTGCGCCCCGAAAAAGCCCGGGTTGTCCCGGGCCCGGGTCAGCGCCCGTTTCGCTTCCTCGCTGCCCAGGTCAAGATGCACAACGTAGCACGGCAGCATAGCCTGCTCATGATGCGCGATGTACTCAAACTTCCCATCGAAATGCGCATCATAACCCGCCACCAGCGGGCCATGCACTGCCGCTGCCGCGGCCGGCGCGTCAGCACCGCGCACCGAGTCAGGCCTCAACGTCCGGCCCATGACGGTTGCGCACACAAACAGTCGCATACTAGGCACCTCCCCTAGAGGTGTCAGCTGCCTCTGTCCACTGGCGTAAGACAAGGCGTAGAAGGCTGCCTGCGAGCTGTAGATGCCCCTGTTGTACGCGACGCCGGAGCGCGGCGACGCCACCAAGTTCCCGTCCACGAGTTTGCCGGGCATCTTGAAGCCATGCTGGATGATAGACGCGACATTGGACAGGGCTGTGCCGTGAAACGTCACGCATGGCTTGACCATGTCATCGATGATCTCGTTTCGCGCAAGTGTGGCTCGCACGCGGCCCTCGAGAGTCGAGTGTGGTGGCAGCTTGCGGCGCAACTCGTTTGTCGTTGCCTGTTCATCAATAAGACTGGCTCGCAAGGTCGATTGGTAGTGGAGAAAGCGCTGAGCAACATCCGAACGCATGATGGATTCGATGTGGATGACGCGCCACGACGAAGGTATTGCAGCGTGAATTTGCTCCGGTGTGCGTCCGAGGATGTTGTAGGCCGTGTCGACGATAGTGCTGGGGTCAAGGCCAGCCGGGTGGTTGAGGAGGACGTCCCATTCGGACACTTGCGAAGCATTCCAGCCATTCTTCGAGCCTCTGCATTTTCCACCCCCCGTAGCCAAGTCCCTCTTTGTCTGCTCTCTCTCAGCACCTATCACCGTCTCGAGCCCGCACAATATTAGAATGGACAACTCGCTGCGCTTCAAGCGCACTCGTCCATCCGTTCCTTCGGAGCCATGGTGGAGAAAGTGCTGGCGCAATGCCTCGCGAAGCGGGTCGATTACTTTCCGCGAAATTGTGTGGTAGGTGTCGTGCAGCTCGCAGAGGAGTGGCTGTTCAAAAATATCTGTGTAGAGACGCAGCTCCGTCATGGAAAACACGAACCTCCAGAGGAAGCCCGATTCGACATCACTATGGGTCCATTCTAACACCTCTAGGGGTAAACCTCCCCGAACGATAGGTTCGGGGTCCATGGGGCATTTATTGACTGGGAGAGGGCGAAATCAAACTGAAATCGAATTGAAACGTGACCAGTGACTAAAACCGGAAATTCAGCCTCGACTTATGAATCTGTCGATTGAGACCCAACTTTTCGAGGTCAACGGGCTATAGGGACCACCTAATCAACATGGCAGCAGCGATCGACATTATATACTCTCCCCTCTCGAAAGACAGTTGGCAGTCCGGCGGACACGCTTCAGCCATGACTCCATCTGCTACACAGGGGTTTCTATCAAGTCAAGGGTGCCAGCCATCGTTAGGTTGTCCGCCGACAGCTAAAACTGGAATGATTGCTACGAAAGCTTGAACGTCCACGAATAGAAAGATCATGGGTTTTACTCCCCTGTTCAAGGGCTGGGGCACGCAGTCGAGTCATCCGGCGACTGACTAAAGCGCTAATATTATTCCCGCTCCTCCTCAAGGCGATTATCAGCCAATCAATTGCCAGCCTCAATCCATTTCTCTTTACTTGCTCGCAATATTCACAGAAGCTTCCCAGGTACTCCAGGCCTCCAATGAGTCGGAGCTATTGAAACGCAAATGATGCTAGTGTAGTAATAGTCATCTCATAGCATTCTTATCATGTTGGAGTCCTCTACAGCTTTCATGCTCACCTTTCAAGTTGTTGGCCGTGCGACAAAAACAGCCGAGTCCCATGGCCTAGATAACTCCTCGAATGCCTCAGGCGCATGATAGAATCACCGTAAATAACTCAACGAGGCGCCCCTATGGACCATTATGGCTACTTTTGGCTGATCTGATACTCATAGTCCCTCCATCATCAAGAAAGAAGAAGCGAATGTTGAACTCCCGCTGGCTCTCACCCAGCTTTTCCTCTTCCTCACTCGGCGGCCTTGGTGTGAATCCCGGCCAGCCCTCGTCCAAAAAGCCATTCACAAGATCGGTCGGAGACCCCTCCTCAATATCCCCACTCATCAAACACTCCTCGCGCGCATCGGCGTGGATTTCGGGAATATCGTATCCGCCAAGTAGGATACGAAAGTTCTTGGGCGAGTCCTTGCCCGTCACAACGAGCCGCCGGACCGGATACCTGGAAGGAACATGACGTTTTAATCCAGCACAACCAGCCATACCCCCAGACAAGAAGGAAAAACATCACCTGAGCCCAGCTTTGAGGCCATATCGGTCGCCTCTGGGTAGGTCTAGCCCCAACACCTCGGCGAGGGAACAGGCGTTGGCGTTCTTGTGGGCGTCAAATACCCAAAATTCATGCGCCCGCTGCCGCATACTTCTGTCACTATCGCCGGCCGTAACTGGCTGGTCTATCCGTGGCCGGATCTCCAAGTTGGTGCTGTGGCGGAGTGGTATCGCTGACCAGTGATTTGGACTCGGGATTTCTGTGGCTTGAGAGGAGATAGTATCAGTCGGTGGCTGGTCCGCGGAACTATTGGTGCAAAAGAATGCCGCAACGGCGACCGCCCAAAAACAAAACCCGCCGAATCGGGTTCTTTATGTAGGCCTCTCTACATGATATTCTGGTTGGCATCATATGAAAACGCCATGAGCTGAGAGTCATGCCACGGGTGTGTGGGCGGGGCTGTTGCCAAACAATGACGAAATGCTTCCTCAATGCGATCTCACGTATCGTGCATCGCACAATACTAAGTACTCTTAAATAGCACCGTCCCCAACTTAAATTGCAGGAATAGTACAGCTGTTCGTAACAGGGGGTAGAACCCTGACGACGGAGATTGCATGTATCGATAATACTGTGGTCCCCCAGAGATGGGGAAAATGGATAAAAGCCCAAGTGTTCAGAAGGCTAAACATTGGCCGGGATATGAAGCTACGAAGGAGGCATAAGAGTCGATCACTTGCAGTATCACATGGGTACCCACAAGTCCCTGCTTTTGTTGACAAAGGGTCCGATTCTAGGTTTGAGAAATGTATCCCCAGAGCATACTCGACAAATATATCTTCTTACTTGGAACCGGTCTTTCCAGTAGGAATGCAGAACAGCACAAGTCTCTTCCCCTTGGGACCCTCCTCTCCCGCCTTCCAGTCGTCGAGGCCCTTGTCCACACGATAGTAGCCACGTCTCTCAAGCTGAATAATATCGTCCTTCTTGAGCTGCGCAGACGCCTCATCGCACCATGCATCCTCCATGGTCTCGGTGTTCGGCGTCAAAAAGTCCTCAAGTTTATCGTCTTCTCCAAGCACATCCTTTGTAATCAGGTAGTCAAAGTCCCAGAGCTCGGCAGGAACTAGGGTCTGACCCTGAGCGGCGAGCCAGGTAACCTTCTTCTCGGTCGACTTGACGTCTCCCTTGAGATTGAGCTCGCATGTGAGGCCTGGGATAGGATCGCTGCCTGCAATATTGCGGACCAACGCATTTCCCCAAGCCATCAGTGTGACCTCCTCGCCTTCTTTGAAGCTCTTGGCGTCGGCCTGGTCCATTAGAAGCTCCGAGGCAAATGCGACCTTCTTGGTGCCGACGTCCTTGTTCTTGGGGTGCCGAGGCCGGTCAATGGTGTACGGCTCTGCAGGGGCTTCAGCACCAGTCACGGTAACCTTGACGGCGTCCTTCTGGGAGATGGCCGTGTGGCGCGGCGCAATTGGGTCAATCTCCTTCTTGTTGCTAGCCCAGAAGTTGGTCCAATCCATTGTCACCACGTTCCGGCTCGGGCCTTGCTTGAGGATGAAATCCCGAAGTGCCGGGACAGTCATGCCCCTTCTGCGGACACCGCGGATCGTGGGCATACGTGGATCATCCCAGCCCCACACCTTTCCTGTGTCGACAAGCTTGGCCAACTTTCTCTTGGACAGGAAGGTCCTGATGAAGTTGATGCGGGCAAAGTCCCACATATGGACCTTGCGCAGCTTCAGGGTGTCCTGAAACCACTGATACTGCGGGTTTCGGTCCGTGTATTCTGTGGACCTCAGTGCATGGGTGACTCCCTCGTGGCTGTCGAGGACGGGGCAGGCAAAGTCGTACATAGGATACATCTTCCATGTGGTGCCCGTCCGGTGGTGGGGTGTCTCGATATTGCATCGGTAGATGACCGGGTCCCTCATAGCCTTGTTTGGGTTATCAACCGACAGCTTGGCGCGGATACAATTTCGCAGACCTTCCTCGCTACCCTTCTTCATCTCCTCAAAAATGCGCAGGGTCTCCTCCACCGGTTGCTCTCGGTGTTTCGACGCGATACCCTTCCAGCGCTCGTCGCGCATTGTCTCCTGGTCAGTATCGTCCGCGTAGGCGTGCCCTTCCTTGATCATCCGGATGGCCATTTCGTAAAGGTATTGGAAATCTCGAAAAGAAGCACTTGTTAGTTTTGCTGGCCTCTTCGGTTGCGCACAAAGCCTTCTTACAGTCTGAGGAATGAGACAAGGAGTCTGCCTTGATCCCGAGGAGGCTCAAATCCTCAATGATCGCATCCTGATACTCTTCTTTCTCCTTCGACGGGTTTGTGTCGTCCAGCCTGAGGCGCATGGATCCCTTGTACGCTTGGTGGGCGAAGTAGTCGCTGAGGAGTGCGGCCTTGGCATGTCCGATGTGTAGGTAACCCCTAGAGCATGTGTTAGTCTAACAACCTCAGATGAGCGAAGTGTCTTTGGGATGTGCCTCGAAAAATGGAGCAATCCGGTTCGCCACAGCCTGAGCAAGAGGAGGCCCGACGAAGAATCACACCCCGACTTTCGAGGCACCCACTGGACAAGCTTACGAGGGCTCTGGCAAGAATCTTGTCACAACGCCCTTATCGGCATCTTGCAGTGCCATGGCGTAGCTTGCGCCGGCCTTGCTCGCGGCGGCTACCTTAGCTTTCGCGGCGGCGTCCTTTGCCTTGATGTCGGCCTGGATCTCGGGATGCACATCCTCAATGTACTGGAACCAGCGAGCTAGGTTCGCAAGAATACCTCTCTTGATGAACGCAGAAGCTGCGCGGTTACCCCGGAGAGCGAGCCAGATCTTGGTATCAATGTCGCCAAGAACATAGCCATCGAGATAGGTCCGGAGGGTGAGGTGCTTGTCGAGAGCTTGAAGGCGGGGCTCGATCTGGCGAAAATCCGCCGCCAGAAGAGCCTCCAGTGGCTTGAGCTCGTCCAGCTTCATCTCAGATTGGCAGGTGTAGGAATTGACTTGGGAGTTCGCGTAGGGGTCGGAAGTGAAAATGTATCGAATAGATACCCCAAGATATCGCGGGGCTCGTCGTCACCGTGAGTCAACAAGTTTTTGGAGGGGCACTCGATTTGTGGCGGGCTCGTGGCGGGGTAGATTGGGCATGTTGGTAGGGTGCCAGTCATTCTGCCTGGGCGGTGAGAGCTCCGAAACAAAACGGGACCTCCCTTGCGCATGGGCCATGACCATGAGCTAGCGCCAAGTCAAGCCTAACAATTGAGGCAGCAAATGTGACGCCGCGAAGTCCCAGCTGTTTTTTTTTCTCCAGACTTGCAACCGTCGACGCAACCGAGCTTGCATTGCGTGATCACCTCTGGGAGAGCGACTCCGTATATCTGCTCTAATGGCATCAACAAGTCAATGCCTTGCCTCGCTTGTAAGGCTCAGCATAGCGACTGCGACGAGGCGACCAACTCCATCAATAATACCTAAATTCTTGCTACCTTCCGTGGTTACGCCCTCATTTATTCGTCATGCGTCAGGGAGCGGATCGGGTGGCATGCGGAAACGCGCGCCAAAGAAGAAGAAGGCTTACAAGACTTTCCGCTCGTACGACCAGAGCGATCTGGAGAAGTATTCTCTCTGTGATGCCATGCGGTAAGTGCCAACGGGGCTGGAAATTGTGGGAGTCCGCAGCGCGTTTTGCTGACAATCAACAGATATCTCCGTGCCTTTGAAGTTGGGCAAGCGCCTCATATCATCAAGTACGAGGTGCACGTCAAGCTCAAGGCAGCAAAGAATGGCCCTGTCGTTCGAAACCGAATCCGCTTCCCGTTTGCCGTCAAATCCGACACGCGTATCGGCGTTATTTGCCCCGAAGACAGCCCGATGATGGAGGAAGCGCGGCAGCTCGGCGCCGTGGCGATGGGAGAGGAGTCCCTCTTCGAGAGCATCAGGGCGGGAAATTTCCCCTTCAACAAGCTGATATGCCACACCGACAGCAAGGAGGCGCTCAAGAAGGCCAATGTCGGCAAACTGCTGGGCCCCAAGGGGATGATGCCCAGCGAGAGACACGGCACTATCACGAGCAATCTCAAAACGACGATAGGTGAGATGATTGGTTCGGATGAGTATAGGGAAAGAGACGGTGTGGTCAGAATGGCCATTGGCCAGCTGGGCTTCTCGCCTCAAATGCTCGCCGATAACCTCAAGGCAGTCATGGAGTCGATTAAAAGGGATATGGACGGCATTATTGAGGATGGCCACCCCAAGTCGCTTGATGAGGTTGTGCTCAGCACCACCCACGGACCAGCATTCAGCCTGGACGGCAAGTTCAACCCAACTGATGAGAAGATCCAGCCTCAGGACCTGCAATCTGCTATGTAAGCGTGGATGGGAATGTCTTTTGTATCATAGTTGTACCTCATGTATCATATCTGGACGGGATAAAATTGTGTCTGAAACATGGGTATCTCAACTGCGACCGTACTGCACTTTCATGTCATGTATCCCCCACACGCCACATCCTGGTCCCCGGGCTGCCTTTGGACCTCTATCTCTCTTTGAAGACCTGGACGGCCTCAGCCTGGGCATCCAATGTTCGATAAATGGTTAAGAACCTCAGGATTCTCCCCTGCCCTCTGTCGCCTGCCTTGCGAGCCTCTTTCGTAGCGGTACTTAGATCGAGTAATATCGTATTTCGGCACCGCGCCATACGCTCTTCCATCTTTCTTACGAATTGAAGGTCCCTGCCGAGGGACGTTGCCAGCCGGTCTACGAGGACATACTCCCTTGCCAAAAATGCAAGTTTAGACGGACTATTGCCAACAAACGCAGTCCCGTCCTCGTCTTCGTCCTCTTCGCTGTCGCTCTCTTCCATGTCTTCATCCCAACTGTCTTCGTTGTCACCGTCTCCCCCCTTTCCCACCTGCCCCAGACTCCCAACTGCGAGTCGGGCCTCCAAGCCGGCAACCCGCTCGTCGAGCTCAAGCATTTTCCTCCCCATCTCGACAGCGCCTTTGACTTCCTGCAGCTCTCCGTTCAAGCTGCCAACCTCGATGCGGCGCTCGCGTACGCGGCCCTGGACTTCCTCTACAGCGCGCTTGAAGCCTAGCAGAGCTACGCGCACGTCCTCGACCCGCTCCTCGCCGCCCTTGAGCTCGCCGCCTAGCCCGAGAAAGGATGTGTAGTTTGCATTGACTAGCTCCAGCAGCTCGGCGCTGATGGCGGTGCTACGGTCACGCAGCTCGGCGCGCAGGTCCTCGAGTGTTTGGTGGCGCGCTGTCGGCCCCGTGTGCAACGCTGACAGGTAGGCGGCCGGGTCAAAGTCGGGAGCGAGAAAATCGCGGCGTGCGAGCGCGGCCGGGAAGGGTAGGGGCTCGTTGTCGTCGTATTCATCGTCCCCGCCGGCCGATGAGGTCGAGGAAGAGGGCAGATTGAAGCCCGAGTAGGAGGAGGCGGGGCGGGACTTTGGTGAGGGGAGGTCGAGATGGGCCATGATGACCCCCGATCAAATGATTAATAAAGGAAAGGAGTCGGACAACAGTGCTGAATTGGTATTGGTGGATGGAGTTGGGATGCTGCCGCGGTAAAAGCCGTTGGTTTCGGTGGTTGGTGCTATGTTGTAAGTATCCGTACTTTCGTAAAGCCCGGGCGCCTGCCGAATTCCGGGGCAATATTCTTGGCGCCAAAGCGTACATGCGAGGGTTCAAGTGCACCAGTTGTTCAACGACCTACATATATGAGTCGACATCTTTCGAGATATTAGGTATCCTTTCGCTGCCGCTGCCTCGTGCCACTGCCCCAGATCCCCCTATATGCTACCTATAGGCTTTTGAACAAAGCTAGAATTGGTCACTGCTCGCCGTGCTCCAACGTGGTAATTTAGGTACTAGTCATAAACATGTGCTTCTTATACACACCCAAGCTCAGTAGTCGGGCAAAACCGGCGAGTCTTCGATAAAGTTAGCATGGCTTTGGTAGTCGCATAAAAATATAGACGGAATTCTCCAGTTGATAGCCACCAAAGGGTGCCCTAAACTTCGAATGAGAGACTGGTTGAATGGACTGTGTTACCTGAAACCATCAGAGAGGTAGGAGATCCCGCCCAGGATCACGTCTTCACAGAGGCACCGAAAATATCAAATCAGCTCATGCAAATTGGAGGCCATTTGTCGCTGGGCTGCTCACATGTCGCGTAATTTCTATCCAGGCTGAAAAGGACTCAAAGCAAGCCTAGGGAGTTTACCTCCGTCACCCCTCGTCCGATCTGACATTTCCGGGACTGAAGTGGATCAGAAGTCCTGCGCTAATCCTACCATAGCCTAGCGCACATCTGATAATCTTATCAATCAATCAGTGGGTCTTTTTGAGCCATCACGACCCTGGTCTCGTCGAATCAGAGCGCCCAGGGCCTTGAACTAGCCGTCGGTCAAGCGTCCGGCCTCGCTGCCCAGGCAGGCCATCCTGTTGGCGTCTACTGTTGGGACGGGAAGAGCGAGTTTTCTGCGGAAAATTGTAAAAAGAAGGCCATACCCCTCTCTGACTTGCTCATCGTGCCATTGAAACTCCCGAGCGAAGGAAATACGAGTCTTCCACCCGAGACCCGACAACGCCTGATCAGTTCCATCCCTCCGCCCTTTGGCCCCTTGATTTTATGTCACCCGTCCTCGGCACGACTTCAACAACCCCGGACGATATTATTTGAGAGTTTTTCTGCGCCGGCAACCTGTTTCCGTCAGTCGTCCCATTAGTAGTGTCTACCTTACCTTACCTGTGCAAAGAAAGGACAGACGGCGCTGCTGCAACTGCCACATCCAATTGCCCCACGTTTCCGGGCTCGGCTTCCGTGCGACATAAAAAATCAGCGCGACCAGCGAATCGCAGCGCACCACAGCGAGCTCACGCTCTCACACAAACTAACCAGGCATGGCGGCTGCCACCAATGCCACATCCAGTGGCAGCACAATTCCAGACACTACAGACATCACCGAGTTCGCACTCCGCGAGGCCTTGTCAAACGCAACAGCAACATCAAGTCGGGGCCTTCCGAGTACGCCCTCAACCCCCGCTTCGGCGGCTTCTCCATCCGACACGCCAGCGCCCTCAAGTGCGACAGGCGCGACACCACAAATCGCAATCCGCCCCAGCGCTGCAGGCAATCCGCCACCGATTCCCACTTCAGCGGCGATCGGAAAAGTAGCCATGTCGTCACTCAACTCGCCGTCTCCCATGTCACCCATTTCCATGTCGAGGCCTGTGAGCATGACCACCAAGGAATGGGTTATCCCACCGAGGCCGAAGCCGGGGCGCAAGCCGGCCACTGACACGCCACCCACTAAGCGCAAGGCCCAAAACCGTGCGGCCCAGAGAGCATTTCGCGAGCGCAGAGCAGCTCGTGTCGGCGAGCTGGAGGAGCAGTTGGATGAGCAAAAAGAGGATCATGACCGGGCCGTCCGGGAGATGCAGGACCGGATTAGCCACCTTGAAGCTGAGACACAGACGCTGCAGTCGCGATGTCAGTGGTTGGAGGCACTGCTCGAGAAAGAGCGACAGGGACGCAACGACATAACGACCAGCTGGGACGCCGCACCACTCAGGAATAGCGGTACTGTGCCGGCACAGATTCAGCCAGAAGCGGGCCAGCTGAAGGCATTGCGTCCAGTGCAGCGCACAGAAAGGGGTCTTCCAACAGAATCCGCCGCCGCATTGGCTGAGCCTCGGCCCATGGCTCAGCCATTTTCCATTTCTCAAATCATCTCCCCTCCCGAAGACGTGGACGAGTCGCTGGATTTCAGTTGTGGTGGCTGCCAGGACAATGGACGATGCGCCTGTGCCGAAGAAGCTCTTCAAAACTCAAACATGCCGATAGGATGCGGCAAGTGCACGCTTGGCTCAAGATGTGAATGCCTTGAGGAGTCTATCCGGGCCTCAATGGCCGCCGACCTAAAGCGTCCATTGCCTCCCGGATCATCTTCATCACTTGGCCCGGAGGAAAAGAGGCAGCGCTCTGACAGCGGGCTGGCCCTGGAAACGGATTTCACAGCTATGTCTACGTCCACAAGGAGGACCAGAGCATCGGCGCCGTCGACTACTGCCTCTGCGCCCCTAACTCAGTCGCAACCAGAACTGCAGTCACAATTCCAGCCATTGGCTTCTGTAGAGCCTAGGGAATCATGTGGGTTCTGCAAGGACGGAACGTACTGTGTCTGTGCCGACTCCATGATGACACCAGCGGCGCCATCTGGGCAACAAACAACACAGCCAACACAGCAGACACACACCCCTCCACCGTCAGAGGACGATGTTGTCCCCATGCCGATGGAGGTCACGGCCACCGGCGCCATCAAACTACCTGGCCTCCATTCTTTCAAACACGGCCGCACAGCCGGCCCCGCCAAGTCGCGGCCTCTTCCTGCCCCTCCTACAAGAGCCGCAGGCGGGTGTGGCCCCAACGGGCCAGGGACATGCGCACAGTGTCTCTCGGACCCGGTGTCGGGCCTATTCTGCCGTTCGCTGGCGGCCAATTTCGAGAGGAACAGCCGCCAGCAACAACCGCCTGTTGGGTGTTGTGGCAATGGTGGGCCAGGCGGATGTTGCAAGACTGGAAAGTCAGATGCGGATTTGGCCACGCCGGGGAGGACCGATGCTTCTGCATCTTCGGCGCCCTCGGCATCTACGCCTGGCCTCGGCCTTAGCCTGTCGTGTGCCGACGCCTACAAGACACTGGCCAGCCATCGTCACTTTGATGAGGCGGCCGACGACATTGGCTCTTGGCTGCCGAAGCTGCGCGCGGTGCCTATTCCCCCGCTCAGAAGCAGCGAAGGGCTAGGCGGGGAAGGATTTTATGGGTACGCTAGGCATAGTGGCCGCGACCATGTCTCAGCTGGGCGGGCACCAATTGAAGTCGAGGCGGCGAGCATCATGAGCGTACTCAAGGGCTTCGACGTCCGCTTCGGTAGGGGTGAATGATTGAATGGCATGGAGGGGTAGGGGCGCGGCAGAAAGGCCAGCTGTAAACCGGGAGGTGCTTCCGGCGCATGCCCATTCTGTCATGTGCTTTGCTTGCTTCACGATTGCTGAATAATGTTGCAAAAGGTTCAAGAGGGGGCCAAAGGATAAGAGAGGAGTTTGCACTCTCTAACATTTCTATGCGGCCAATTCTGCGGCCGCTATCTCTTGCTCGCGCCTACACTTTTCGCAGCACAAGCATTGCAATACTTCCAAATTTATCTTGGGCTTTCATCAACCATCACCCGCATGTGTCATGGGTGGTTAGTGTGAGGGATTGGACCGGAGAGTTCTGAGTTTTGCGTTGAGGATAGGCGGGCGGCTAGCGGATTGCGGCATCTGCAAGTGGACGGGTTGGGCGGTTTCGGAAGGGTAAGGGCTTTGGTGCATCTATTCTGTGAGGCACTTCAACTCAGGCACTTGGAAATGCAACGACAAGTCCCATGTAATCTGGCAAGCAATAGCGTGGCTAGATAGGCCGTCTATCGTTCTTTTGGACCACTCAAGCAACTGTAGTACGAAGAAATAATGTATTTGCAATTGTCCAAGTAATTTTCGTCCCGGCCTGGCTGGCTGCCTCAATGATTGTCAAATGTTGGGCTGGCAACAGAGGTGACGGGACAGTATTCCACAGTCTACAGCAGTTTCCCAGCCATTGGCTTGCGGTTGGAAGCACACGCAATGGGGTGCATGCGAGAACAGCGAAATATAAACCATGGATGTGTTGACCATGTATTACAGCCCAGAGAAAAGGTAGCAAAATAATTCCTATCTCCTGCAAGGGGGGCGGACGTGTTTGTTTGCCTCATGCCTCACTCGCACCGCAGCGGGCCGTCACTTCTGTTGCTGCCCAGATCGATGCCGGCATCGCCGGGGTATCATCAAGATTACGTCGGTCGTGCACAGCGGGCAAGCCACGTATGGGACGACTTGCAGCATATTTCTGCATTTCTGGGGCATTATGGACGGGAGTGCCCAATACGGACAGTTTCAGGCGTGTTTTTCTCGGGGGAATCAGGGAGGCACTGCATCGCGATTCCGCCCCAGACGCCAGTTATTGGAAGCAGAGGCATCAAACATCTGAGCAGATATTAGATCGCGGGACAGGCAGCCTATGAAGGGCCAACGCGACTCGCGTCTCTGGTGTTGAGTGGGTGGGAGAAAAGGAGACGAGCGAATAACACGGCAGGGCTTTTATACGAACGAGCTGGGCAATGCAAACGTGATCTTGGATTGGGAGCTGGACTGGGCATCTGACGTGCAGCGCGGTGATGCGATCTGGATAAGCATCCATGGTTGGCGTATTGTCGTCAGTTGCCGTTCACGAGTCTATTCGATCCTCCTCAGCCCAGAGCAGTGAACGAGAGCCAGGGGAGGGGGGACAGGGGGGAGGGAGGCGCTAGATCTGGGAGCTGGATCGGGCCGTGCGATACGAACGTGGTGATATCGTCTTGGAGGCGCCGCTTCTGGCTTCGCAATGCCTGCTTGACACCCTGCTTGACACTCGAAACGACCGGATCCGGCCACCTTGTCGTTCCCGCTGAGGTGGGAGGGCAGGAGGTTGAGAGAGGTTAGGAGGACAGGAAGGCAGGGCTCGCTGGCCTGGCAGAGATGATCGGATGGCACCCAACAACGTTTTGGTGGAGGGGGGCGGCATTGGACGATCGTCCCTGGAGCGGGAGAAAAAGGGCAGAACAAGTCGTCGAAATCGCAAGACGCCGGCCGGGGTGGCTGCGGGAGGAGCAGGACATTGGTTGGCGGTGCGTGATTGGCCGTTAGCCATGGCTGAGCTGGCAGATGTCCCGGGCAGGCTCCGTCCGGGTGGATTTGGATCGTGGACGCCGGGGATTGGTGCTTGGGGCAGCGCGGCCGCAAAAACTGGGCCCCTGGCGAAAGGCGGGGGGGCGAAAATGCACGGCCAGCTCAGCGGGCTGTGGCCTGGAGAAGAAAAAAAAAAAGGTACTTCGTTCCCCCCCTCACTTCCACACACGAAATCCCTGAAAGCCTGGCAACCTGGCAACCTGGGAACGTAAGAACATGGGAACTCAGAGCACAACCGCGAGCCATCGCAGCTATTCGTGCAGCAGGCAAATAAAGCACTAGTACGGATGGGAAACGACAGACATATCTCCCGTGACGATGCATGGTTCCAGATTGTTTCGGCAACGTGAAGGGCGTTAGCGAGGACGGCCGTCACCGTCACCGTCAGTCATTGCCACCTCGGGGCGTCGCTGTCTCTTGCACCAGGGGACCAGCCACCCGGGGTACGGTACGAAGCGTACACACATACCTGGGGGTGAGCTGGCAGTCTCTCGCGTGCAGTGTTGAGAAGGGGACGTCGCAAGGTAGGTGGTTATTTTGGTGAGCTCGTCAGGTCACCGAGTGACCGGCTTCGCGACTAGCAAGGCCCCGGGGGACGCTGGCAGGCTCGGGTTGGGCATTGATTTGATTGGCATTGGATAGGTGCCTGGGGGCGGGGAGGCAAATGTAGCAGCGGAGAGGCGGCACTTTCACAAGCGTTGGAGGGAAAAGACGACATCGACGGCAACGGCAACGAGCTGAAGGTAAGGAGAAGTCGAGCATTGGCGTGGTGATTGGCACAACCGGCAGCTGAGGTCGGGCGTCACGGTGTCAGGCTGATGTCGGGCCATGGCACAGGGACAAAATAACTGGTGAACGAACAGTCATCCAGATCTCGCAGCTCAACGGGGTCGAGTAAGCACCCAGTAAGGTGTGTGTGGGAATGCGACCTCGCTGTCCACAAGAAAGGCTGCCCAGCAGATGCAGTGCGAGGTTCGCCAGTGAGGCCAGCTCACGGCTCACCCAGAAATCGAAGGGTCGGGAGTTTCCTTGCAACCAACTTGGAAAACGGGACTCGCATGGAAGAGTCACCCCTCTCTCCCCCTCCCACTAGCAATCCGACAGGGATCCGGCTAGTGGGCGCCCAGTGGACTTGACCTTGCCCAGTCCCGCCCGCAGCCCCCCCGGCTCGATTGGGCGTAGCGTTTGGCTGTCCCTTACCCCACGCTGCTACATCAATACACAGCAGGAAGGCGTGGAGAGGTGTGAGGCAACACATGCTCTTCCTCCATTTCTGTCCTGTCATACGCCTCCCGGCGACTAGAACGGTCAGAAACGTCATCTGTCTTCTCTCGCGCAGCTTCGCAACTGCCACGCCTTCTCTGTCCCTGGCGAGACAATGTCCCTGCGGGCGATCTAAGGCGAGAACTGTGGTCGCAACCCGGCCAGGTCCGCGCCAGGTCCCAAGCTGGTCCCCGTCACCGCAGCTCGCAGTTCGCAGCTCCAGCTCACAGCTCATAGCTCACAGCTCACAGCTCACACAGCTCGCAGCCACCCGGTCCCGCGTCGAGCAACACCCACATCACACATCACCCCCGAGTAATTCTTGGGCGGACAGCCTCTTTCTTTGCCCAACCTCGGCATCCACGCCTGATTGCCTCTCACAGGACCGTTCCCTCGAGTCGAGCGATCCCCTCCCCCTCCCCCCTCTCCCCCCCCTAGCTATCAGCAATTCGCTGGTGGTGTATGGGCGATCGCATCCGTCAGCTCGACCCCTCGCATGGGAACATTATGATATCCATGCAGCGCTCCCTTTCTTCGCCCGTTGCCATCCATTCGTCGCCGCGTATGTTGGAGAGAACACAGACTTTCAGGGGAATCAATGTGTGTGTCTGCTAACGTCGCGCTCCCGGCTCCAGCTCTGTCGGCCACCGCCACGCCGAACTCGAGGTCGCCGACGCCGTCTCCCTCGGACAACCATGTCGAGGTCTCCCACTCGCGACGCCTACGGTCGAGAAGCCCGACTCGCTCGGCCAAGGACGCCGTGATCACAATGGCCGCCCCCGTGCGCCGCAGCGACGACCTCTCGAGACGCTCATCTGTCCAGCAGATCCCGAACTCGACCTCGAATCGCACCAAGCCTATCATTGAGCAGGGCTCTGGTCCTCCGCCTGTCTCCGCGTCCGCGCCGAACGACTCGTCCGACAGTCTTGAGACTACGGGCAGCCGCCCACCTTCTCCGCTCGATGACAAGCCGTCCAAGATGAAGTTCCTGCGGCCATTGCTGACAGATGTTTCATTGTATACCAACCAGAATCTCAGCCCCGAGAATGATGGAACGACCTTGGACGAGCTCGCCCATCTGGTGCGCTTGTCCAAGTACCAGGAGCGCAAGCGCGCAAACACGCGGACTCGCCTCCAGCGAAGTTTGGTGTCTACCGCGCTCTCTGCCCGACTGATGAGGTGCGGCGAGATGGCCCACCGTAATTTGGTTGACTGCTTCCGTGGAGACGACAAGAAGACATTTGCGGCCTTGTACAATGCAGTGATCGATGTTCGGAAAAGCTGCGACGAGACCCGTCGCTATGCCTTGTTGGAACCGGAGATGGAACTGCTGCATCCCCCGGGACTTGCCTCATCCGAAAGCCTGGATACGCCGACGGGTTCTGTTTCTGGTGCGAGTGCTGCCCCGGGCACTTCTTCCCCTTTTCTCAATGAGATATCTGCTTCGGCTCGGGAGACTATTTTGAACTTTCTCTCTCAGATTAGGACGAACCCGCAATATCTCGCCACGCGAATCGCATCGCTCAATAATTTGGAGCTTGCGGCGCTCACGAACTTCCACCAGGCACTCGAACCGATCGAATCCGTACTTCCGTACCATAGTAGCCGCCCATCGGGCCGTGGTGGCCCGGGAAGCTCAACATTTTCCGGCTCTAGTACTTCTGGCTCCGCCGGAGGCCCTGGCGGTCGCCACTCAACACATGAGCGGAGTGCTATTGAGCGCCTTCTCTCCTTTCAGAGACACGACCCCATCTCTGCCCTGATATACACATGCTTTGCTAATTCCGCAGGCCCCGACAGCGCTGAGGACAAGCGCAGGATTTCCATCTGGGCCAATGCATGCGCGCGCTTGATTTCCGAGCCGACAACGGGCAGTGAACAGACCATTATTTCGGTTCTCAATGTCTGGGTTTCCATGCGTGATTGGGCTGGAAAGTCCAACATGGAGTGGTATCTCATGAAGATCCTCGAGGACGGAGCCTTTTTGCTTGACCGTGCAGAAGACCAACATGGCACCCGCTTCAACCTTTCGGATTGGACTTCCAAGGACCAGATTGCTGCCGAGGAATTCTACGCCAGGGCTGTCGACGAGCTCTTCGAAGTGATTGACGACGAGGATACTACTGGCATTCCCGAGGGCCTGGTTGAGCTGGGTAATGAGATTCTCAAGCGCCTGGACAAGAACGTTGTCGAGAGCACTCGCAAATGGCTGGTCTCAAAGTATCTGTTCACTATTTGGCTCCTGAATGTTGTCATCCATCCAGAGGCTTATGGTATGATGGCCGAGTACAACATCACCGAATACGGCCGACAAAAGATCCTCAAATCGGTTGCCATGCACGCTCAAAAGCTCGTTCTTGAAATGCTGCATAGCAAGACTCCCGTGTCGACGCCGCTCAAGGTGAAGGGTCACATTGAAAGCATTTACAATCGGTTCAGGGACACCAAGTTTCGGAAAAAACCAAGGCTCCTGCCTGCGCGATCCATCACCTCGCTGAGGGAGACGGCCGAAGTCCATCCGTACTTGGTTCTCAGTCCGGCCGACCTAGCCACTCTTGTCAACGCCCTCTTCCCGGAACGAAGGCCACAATCGGCTCGTTCAGGTAGCCTACGATCTGGGGCCCCATCCATCTCGGGGTTTTCCGCCATTTCCCAGCCCATGTCTTCGAGGGCCATGCAATCAAACTTTGACACCATGTCTGTTATAAGTACAAGTGCAGAGTCGTTCATCAGTGAGGCAACAACGTCAGGAGAGCCACTTTTGGATGAAGGTAGTCCCCACCGGTATTCACCCCCACTTCCGGATCTCGGAGGTCAAAAGCCCTCCGGTAACTACGAGGAAGACGGGATTCGGCTGCGGCTGGCAATGCAGGAAATGTCACAGGTCCTTGGCTACGATGTCGTATACGGCTCTTGCCATCCATGCGCCGAGCGATGGGCCGTCCTGTTTATCTCTGCCGATGGAAACAACCTGTCGACACACATGACGTTTGACCCAGACGACGAGATCGAGGAAGGGAATTCCTCTACCAGCGACACCGAGGGCGATTCAACCGAAGATGAACGGCCCGAGCTTGACAAGGACTACCACCAGCTGCGTGACTCCATTTTGAAGCTCGTCCAAGATTACGAAATTCCGCAGAATCTGGTGAACGATGGCTCCAAGAAGCAAACTTTCAGCAACCGCGCGTCAAGCCTGAAGAAATACCGCTCCAAGAACAGGATCATAACTACCATGGGAAGCCGCAACCCGTACCGGCAGCGTGCGCACAGCGTTGCAAGCAGCCTGGCGGAGAGCCCACCCAAGAGCATCAAGGGAAAAGAATCGGTGGATGCGTTGGATGTATCTTCTCCGCTCATCGCGATGTTGACGGCCGCTTCATCACAATCCCGAGCTCAGTCGGATTTCGTGTCTGCCCACCTCTATTGGAAGACGCTGCAGCAGCTGAATGCTCTGACATCCGAGTCGCTTCGCCGCGATGGCTTCGCGACACTACTCAACATATTCTCACGCGGCCCACGCGATTCCATTCGCAGGTCCGCCGCTGCCATAGAGGATTACGATGCCTGGCTTGTGTGGCTCAAACAGAGTCAAGAGCGCGCAGAAGGCCTCATCGACTCCATGATGCGGCGCCTTCGGGCACTTCGGGATAAGATGTGGTACGTTACCGACGTGCGCAACTCCGCACCGTATGCCGACTCTCGAAACGTCGCAACCGCCTTGAAGACGATGGGTTTGCCACGGAGATGGAACTCATTTCAGCGGATCAAGAGCATGATGCAGCGGGGTCCTAATTCAAGCTACATATTCAGGACCGAGTCTCAAATACTGGACCTTCTGGCTGCACCAGAGGACCAAGGTGGCCCAAACAAGCTGCGTGACGAACAGGCCGAGAAGGCGTCCCGCTGGCTGCAGCAATACGGAGTGGAAAACTTCTGCCGTGGCGAGGAGCGGATACACCGTTTCTGCTGTGAAGTGGATAGCTGCGTGAACAAATTGATGGGGGAAAGCATGATTGATGGGCCAGTTCTATGGTCAAGCGAACTGTATGCGCGGGATCGCCGAACCATGGAGAGCGGCAGTAAGAGTACTAGGGATCGAGATACCCAATCAGTATGGGACGACTCGGCCAGCGTTGTCAGTGATCCGGAAAGAAGATTTACCTCGTTTGGCCGACCGCCCTCCATAACCCGAGATCTACGGGCCATGTCCGGGCAAAACATGAGCCAAGCGTCGTTTGACTCCGGTCGGTACAGCTCAAGGGCTAGCACCGTCATCTCGGAGATTCTTGATGGGCAAGAGTATTTCGGAGCATCATCCCCGGTACACCAAATCGACTCCCAAGCAACGTTTTGGTCACCGTTTCAGCATCGAGCTACTTCGCCCAGTGCGGCATCAAGAGCACATTCCCCGACCACAAGCCTAACAAATCTCTCGGGCTCTTTCCACCCCCCAAATCACCAATCGCTTCCGTCTCACTCCCAATCTACGGGCCGTCCTGGCACATCAGCATCTTCCAACGAGACCGTCTACCAGCAGCGGTTGTCCGAAGAAAAGACTCGCTTCCTCAGTGAGCTGCGACAAACTCTGACTAGCCTTCTCCTCTCTGACCTGGGAAATCTCGTCTTCTCCCGCGGCTCGGAAACGGACGCGTGGTTCGAGGGCCTGGGCCAGGACTGTATCGACCGCCGAGAGGCGATCCAACGTCGTGAGCGTCAAGCGCGGGTCAGAGAGAGGCGAAAGTCTGGCAAGCCGGGCCTGAAGCAGCGCATGATGGAGAAGAGGAGGAGTTTCAGCGATCTTCGGGCCGCCGGCGGAAATGATGCATCAAGCGAAAAGGCAGCCTCCGATATCCAAAGCTTAGGTCCCGAGAATACCGGCGGTAGTCATCACGGAGGTAGTGTCCACGGTGGCAGCGTCCATGGAGGAAGCGTTCGCGGAAATGAGAGCTCAGCAACCAGCGATACCATCTCGGCTCAAAGGCAAAATCAGGATGCGAAGAAGGAAGGAATGCCCGACTTCCCGTTTAAAAAGTCTTACCAGCGGCTGCTAAAAATGTTTTGTGTCCACCCGAACCCTTTCGTCAAGTTAAATGCTCTCTTCGAGCTGGAACACTTGATTGTCGCCTCGCTCAACTCGGGGTCCCGTCGGTCCCGATGGGCGCGATCCGATCTAGGGTCCGCATCGTCCGCAACCGACGAGCATGGCACTCCAGGGGCCGGTCGATCTCAGCCGATTGAAGAAACCATCGACAATGTCAAAGAGCGCCGGTCGCACACTATGGGGCTCAACCCCGGGTTTGGCACTGGGAGTCATGGCGCAAGCGGCCGGGCTTCAGGAGGCGCAGGGAATGCCGAAACACGCTCCATCATGTCGGTTCACCCTGCCAACACAGACGCCATCGCGAATATTCTACAGAACCTTTTTCGCGACCCGGCACTCCGGCCAAAGACCTTGTTCCGAGATCTTCAGTTCATCGCTGCATTTGTGCCTCCAGCCGTACTTGATAAAACGGAGCGTGGTAAAGCGTTTTGGGATACTGGACTCGCAGCTCTGAGCTTGAAGCAGGAGGTTTGCAAGACGATGGTTGAAGTAGCGGATGACATTGTCAAGAACTATACGCAAAAACGAAATGGGCCTGCTGCCTCTGGCGGCGCCACGAGCCGACCAGGAACGGGAAGCACCGTGTCAAACCAGGGCCCAGGCACTCCGACACCAGGAGATGCACCGCCATCACCACCCATCTCACCACCATCACCACTTCCGCTGACGACACACTCTCTTGCCGATGCTGCTCGCATGTGGACTATCACGGCAAAGGAAGGCGACTCTACAGCCCAGCGCGAGCTCGCTATCTTTTATCTCTCCAATCCTGAGCTCGTTGAGCGTACCACTCTACCACTCAGCAAACCACGGGAGGTATTTAAGCAGGCTGTCATGGAGAAGTACGGTGGAGGATCCTCAGGACGGTCGGGACAAGCCAGCTCGGGGTCGAGCCGGTACCACGCGGGCGTCGCAGCGCAGGCACAATTGCAGGGTCAAGCAGGAAACCGCGGTATGGGGCTGGGCATCACGGGCGGCGCTGGCAACGCAGGAGCTGGCTCAGGAAAGGAAGAAGCAGGCCTGGGCGCAGGTATGGGAGTGGGCGATGTGCGAAGTGACCCGGCTCTTATGTGTGTTGCTATTCATTGGATGGAGGCAGCTGAGCAGGGCGGAGACGAGCTTGCGAGGAGGTTTATGGCGCAAAACGAGATGCTGATGGGTTAAATGGGTTGCATGATCTTGTGGGATTAGCAGGTGTCTGTGAGCTACCGTGGTTTTGGTTCGATTCTTTATACCACATCTGTTTTCTTCGTTGCTTGGATATTTGTCTTATTCTATTCTCGTTGCAGTGCAGCTCTTTTTTTGTTCTACTTTTTTAACATTGGCATCAATCCGGTATTTTCTTATATACCTGTACTTCTCTCCTTTCAGACACTCGCTGGGTTTTTGGGTTTCTCCCATATCAATCACGCCGTGCCCTCTTTTCTCCTCACGGTCATGACGTTTTTGTTAGGGGTGATGGGACTTCAGAGGGTTCGTCATGATGATGATTGTTTAGCGAGACATACATACCGCACCATATCACATTTGTCTTCGTTTGCGGCGGCGAAATAGAGGATGGGGTTCGGTGTCCGTGGGCATAGCAATTGGTTCTCACCATCTGGTCATATGAGCATTGAAGGCACGGAAGCACAGCAAAACAAAGGGCATTGGCGTGCCGTGATGGATATACCAACACTTGCTTGTTTTTATTCGCAGCGATATACCACAGATGCGGGCAGGTTATTCATGGATGGAATACTATATCATATGGTCTTGTTTTTTTTTTTTTGAGATGTGCTGGAGAAAGTTGGGTTGGATTTCGGTTTTATAAATGGAATTGATACATGTTGCTCAACGCTTGGTTTGTTGAACAAGAAATTCCCGGCCAACTATTCAGCAGACGAATCCGGTGAGAACTGTCTTCAGCCTGCCGCTGTCCACTGTTACATTAGAAGCAGACTTGAACGAGTCGTTTATAAATGTCAATTTTTCTGTGCTGTTACAGTCAAAGATGGCATCGGCGGAGAGCTAGCAAGGTGTCAAAGCAATTCGCTATTTACGGATATCGGCTGCGGAAAGCAGATGGTTTGGAGGCTTTCTTCTCTATGGCGCCGCTAGTAGCGACGGTCATAATGAAAAGAGAAATAAATGATTGCCATCAAAAATTCCGACCAGAACGGCCCCGAAGGACAATTCAAAGCGGTCAGCTCCACGATGTGCAATGCAGGCTTCCCGTCCTGGCATTCTCGCTTCATGATCTGAGAATGCCCGATCAAGGTAAGTATGAAGAGGAAGAGTAGCCGGGGTCTGCAAGGTCTAAATACTTGGCAGCGATGGACCGTGCGCAACTGCGAAATCTTGCCCACCCTTCCATTCACTGGGTCCGTGCCTGGGCTGTACACCGCGGGGCACCCGAGTGGAAAGCTGGGGCAGGCAGGCGGTCAGCGATGGCAGTAAAAGTGTCCCGCGATTTTGAGTCATCCAGTGGTTGGGCCTCCGTGTCAAACTGAATCAAATCGTCCGGGTCCCTCAAACTTCGATTCGCGACTCCTGCTTATGCGCTCGCAACACTTGCCGTCAAGTCAATTACCTCCAACACCTCCCCAAGTCCCGAGATCCAAGCCGTCGAGCCAAGATGCCTACCATAAATGTTGATAAATACGCCCTGTTCGAGGAGCTCGGCCAGCAGTAAGCTACCCCGCCATCTAGCCATCCGCACAGCGAACCATCCCACCTGCGGCGCACAAACCACGGCGGGCATTCACAAACAGCCCGCTGCGATCTGCGTGGTGTTTGGGACCACATCGACCATTGACTAAAATACCGGCCTATCTAGTTTTACAGCCGACGAGTTTCAGGAACTGTGCTTCGACTTCGGCATCGAGCTCGACAAGGATACGGAGGATGACCCGGCACGCCCCAAAGACCAGGCTCCCGAGTTGGCCATCGAGATCCCCGCGAATCGCTATGACATGCTGTGTTTTGAGGGTATGGTGTTCTTGGGCAAATCAGGCTTTGGCACAGTGTGACTAAGACGAGTTGCAGGAATCGCATTACACCTAAACATCTTCCGGGGCAAGCAGGCTACGCCCAACTACAAGCTGCTAGATGTCCCAGAAAGCAAGATGCAGAGCATCACTGTCACCAAGGCGACAGCTGAGGTCCGCCCCTATGTTGCTGGCGCGATCCTCCGGAATCTCAAGTTTACCCCCGCGACATATGCCTCTTTCATCGGCCTGCAGGACAAGCTTCATCAAAATCTGGCAAGACAGCGGACTCTTGTCTCGTAAGTAATATGGTGCTCGGTTCTCAATATGGCTCTCGGAAGTGCTGACAGTTGGCGTAAAGAATCGGTACCCACGATCTCGACACAATCCAAGGGCCTTTCACATACGATGCTCTGCCACCCAAAGACATCAACTTCACCCCCTTGAACCAAACCAAGAAGATGAGCGGAGAAGAATTGATGGCCTTCTACGAGACAGACAAGCACCTTGGTCGTTTCCTTCACATCATCCGGGATAAGCCTGTCTACCCTGTCATCTTCGACGCAAACAAAACTGTCTGCTCTCTTCCTCCCATCATCAATGGCGACCACTCCAAAATTACGCTCGAGACCACAAACGTCTTTATCGAGATTACCGCCACCGACCAGACGAAGCTAGATATTGTTTGCAATATCATGGTCGCCATGTTCTCCCGCTACTGCGAGGAGGCCTTCACGATCGAGCCAGTTAAGATCATTTCCGAGCACAATGGCGCAACCCGCATCACTCCTAGCCTTGCCACCCGGGTCATGGATGTTGAGGTCGACTACATCAACAAGTGCTGCGGCCTTGAAGAGTCACCGGCCGCGATATGCAAGCTTCTGGGAAAGATGGCGTTGGCTGCCGAGCCATCTGGGGACCCCAAGTTTATCAAGATCCAGGTGCCGTCAACACGCGCGGATGTTCTGCATGCTTGTGATGTGGTATGTCAAAGCAACATGCTTATGCAGATGTCTACTCCCCCCCCCCCCCCCAAACAAACTATGAGCTGTGTTTGCTAAGCTGATTTTTTTTACTCTAGATGGAGGATGTTGCAATTGGTTATGGTTTCAACAAGCTCCCACGCCTGTCGCCTAACAAGACTGCCACAATCGGCAAGCCTCTACCCATCAACAAGCTTGGCGATATTGTTCGCCACGAGTGCGCCATGGCTGGTTGGATTGAAGTTATGCCGCTCATCCTTTGCGCTCATGAGGAGAACTTTGAATGGCTCAACCGGGTGGATGACGGCACGACTGCCATCAAGCTCGCCAACCCCAAGTCAGTTGAATACCAAGTTGTGCGGACATCCCTGCTTCCCGGCCTTCTGAAGACGCTCCGTGAGAACAAGTCTGTAAGACTTCCACTCCAGATCGTTGAGGTTGCAGACATCGCCGTGAAGGATGAGAGCCTGGAGCGCAAGTCTAGAAATGAGCGTCGCTGGGCGGCGGCTTTCTACGGTAAGACGAGCGGTTTTGAGGTTGTCCATGGCCTTTTGGACCGGGTCCTTTCCATGCTCCGGATTGCTTTCATCACACGTGAGGAGGGGCTCGACGGTGGTAAAAGCATGGACTTCGAGGTCAAGCAAAACCCTAGCGAGGCAGATGGCTACTTCATCGAAGAGATCAACGAGCCTACCTTCTTCAACGGGCGAGCTGCTGCTATCTATGTGCGACTTGGAGGCAAGGTACAACGGATTGGCGAGTTTGGCGTGTTACATCCGACAGTGCTGGAGAAGTTTGATTTGAGGTAAGTTGCTCACCTACCTTGCTTACAGGTCTGTCGCCTGGTGCTAACAATGTTGCAGATACCCGGTGAGCACGTTGGAGGTCAATCTAGAAGTCTTTTTGTGATTCGGGCCATTGCGGTATCGGAGCCAGAAGGGCAAGGACTTTGACACCCGGCGATGAAGGACCATACTGAGGGAAAATAGATTCATGAGCGAATTTGCGGCGTTTCTTGTGCACCTTGCCTTTCTTTTGTTGACATTGGTGAATCGAATCATCGTGTGTGGTGTCTGGTGTGTCCTCAGAATATCGTCAGGTGTGTCATGCCGTGCAGTGGTTAAGCTAGTGTGCGGGGGGGAGTTGTCATGCTGTGTGCCGAACCTTAGTGATCTGAGCTCATCGTCCATTCCCTGGAAATGTAGCGGGTTTGTGACCGAGCTGTTGCGGTGATGATGGGTTGAGGTGAAATACATGCACTGGGGGCTGGGTAGTATCCACACTGTTGTCCAATTCATTGGTTTGGACCCATTTTCACTCCCTCGGTCGGCGAGGAAATTCTCAGTGGTGCACAGACCAGCTCACCAGGGTAATAAATATCTCTCTCGTCCTTCTGCATCTTCCACCTCTTCTCTTTCTTCTTTTCTTCATACTTACCTTGGTTGACTGTGCGGAGATCATGATACCGCGCAGTGTGGAGGGTAGCCTGCACTGCACATCGTGGCGTTCCCCTTCAGGAACTGTCCTTCGGGGCCGTTCCAACCGGAATTTTTGATAAAAACCCCCTCTTTTTTTCATTTTGCGCCTGGCTATCAGTCGGGCCATGGAGAAGAATGATCTGCAAAACAACTCAAGTGTGGGATGGCGTGATGTTGTGGTTCCCATGCGGCACTGGTGTTTTCGTTGGTGGCTTGAGCGTGAGAGGGGAAGGGTTAGTCGGGTTTTCGTAGCTGCTCTTGCCACGAGGTGTGAGACTAGGCTGCCATCCTGGGAACGGATCTTTTCTCGAACAGCCTAGGGAATGTCGAAAACTGCTTCAAGTTCATTCTCGTGTTTGCAGGTATTTGCGTGGAACCCAAGTTTGCGGGTTGCCATTCCGTGATCTGCCACTCGAAAGATAGTAATGGCAATTGTGTCGCAGATCTTTGCCTACCCTTCAGATTGCATGTATGTGTGTGTTTTGTAGCAATTTATTCATGACAGACAGACATGGAGTCGATGCGAAGCCATCGCCACCGGCAGTTGACCGACTGGTCGTTCGCCACGTGTGATGCAGCTGAGCCATGCGCGTGTTTCGTAGGGCTGCCGGGCACGTCTTTGGGCTGAATCAGCTGTGCTTCTCGGCGGGGCTCCCGAAGTATAAGGTTGGCTCTCAGCTGGACTCATCTTTCGTCAGCTCCAGCGGGCAGCCACTAATGCAGTTCCTCCCGCAACCATTCAGATGGAGCCTGGGTGGCCGTCCTTCACCACAGCCTCTCTTGTCCTCCACTCCATCGCACAGCAGACTTCTTGGGGTTCCGATCCCAATTGTCATCAAGGCCTTTTTCAATGAAGAATTTGTCAGATTATGGGCAACCCCGATGCAGGTCGGAGACATTTCAAGCTGCATCAATCTCATGGCCCGATGAGGCAGCAATGCTCTGTTTCGACTGTTCCCCACGGTTGTGTTGTCATTTCATTTCATTTCACTGAGTCACCGGCCAAGCGGGATGCGGAGGCTTGAAGAGTGCGATGGAAAGCGAGCGTTTGGGAGTACGGCAGGCGCCCTACATTTTTTTTACACTCTCTCCACACTTCGTCTAGGCTTCCGCTTCCTCCGCCGATAGTCGGCGGTAGAGGGCAGGAGCCGCACAATGGAATTTGGGTGGAATTTGGGCCGGAACTTCGCATTGCGGCATGAAAGCACGGACAGATACGGCCGAACGTATGGCCAAGCAATTCGGACCAGTCCCATGAATAGGTAGGGAGGTCTTAACGTTAGATCCGTGATCCCAGATCCACGGATCTCAACGTTGGATCCGAAGGGGCTCTCAGGAGGAAAATTCAGAAGGGACACTTTGGGGTGTGGGGAGTTAAGTTGTGATTAATTCCGACCTTGCTCGGGGGGGGGGGGGAGTTAAATCCGGTCGGGCCCTGAAAACAAAGACACGGCATGCAACTGGGTGGTTTGGTTGGCCGGATTGGCCCAGGCCGTGCAGGCTGTGCGCGCAAAGCGTGCTGTGCCAGGCGACCGGGATAGTGATGACCAATGCAGGGTTGCTTTCCACGGTGCGGTTCTAGCCCCGAAGGCGGCAAGAGGTACCTGGGTAAGCAAAAAAGCAGGCACGCACATGGTTGACGTTTAGCATGCCGTTGAGATAACCTTCTTTTGTTGACGCACGGAACAGAAGTCGACACAGTGCACCTGCTCGCTGTGCTACACATGTTTCACCCCGGCCTCACAAAGTCTCCGAAATCCCGGATCTCTGGACGGGTCATCATGAACAAGGAATGACACGCTGATTGATTATCCTTGCCCTGGTGGTAGGTAAACACCCCTACCTCCGGGCGCCATGGCGTTCTTGATCTCCGCGCCGGAGCGCCTCGGCCGCTTCGATATATAAAACCTCTGCCCCGGACCCCTTGTGTACAGCCCTACCTACACTCTCAGTTGACACATTGCACACCACATCTTGATATTGCAACATCTCTTGGCATTTCTTGCAGCTCGTCATCCCGCTTCCCGCAGCGCAAACTCAAACCTAACCCCCAAGAAACCAGTCCATCCCTCCCCCTTGAGCCGCATGGCGTCCACACGCGAAGCCATGGCTGTGTCAAGCACCACCCTCTCCGAAGCCACCTTGCCGGCACCGTCCCATCTCGTCGGCGGTGGTGTGCGCAATAGTGCCTACTCGCGCAACAGTGCCTACCTCAGCGGCGGCTCAACCCGCGCCCCATCCACAGTTTTCGACATTGAGAAGAAGGTCGATGACGAGGAGACCGGCAGCACCAAGGAAGAGCCAGCGGTCCCTACAAGCGAAGATGACGCCGAATACCCCACCGGGCTTGGCCTCGCCTTCATCGTTGTCGCTCTGGTCTTGTCCATATTTCTCATGTCGCTTGACATGACCATCGTTGCGACCGCAATTCCTAAAATTACCGACGAATTTGGTGGTCTTGAAGATGTCGCCTGGTACGGGTCCGCTTTTTTCATGACCCTGGGCGGCTTCCAGTCCACCTGGGGCAAGATCTACAAGTACTTCCCGCTGAAGATCAGCTTCCTTCTGTCAATCTTCATCTTCGAGGTCGGTAGTCTCATCTGCGGTGTTGCACCTAACTCCGTGGCTCTGATTATCGGTCGCGCCATTGCTGGTCTTGGTGCCGCCGGCATCGGTTCCGGTGCTTACACCCTCATCGCCTTCTCCGCCCGCCCTGCCGACCGGCCCCTATACACAGGCATCCTCGGGGCAAGCTATGGCATCGCTTCCGTCGTCGGCCCCCTCCTCGGCGGAGCTTTTGCCGACCACGTCTCCTGGCGCTGGTGCTTCTACATCAACCTGCCCATCGGCGGTGTCTCGGCCATTGTCATCTTCCTCTTTTTCAAGACGCCACAAACTTCCAAGCCCGTCGAGGCTCCCATCAAGGAGAAACTGCTGCAGATGGACCCCATCGGCACTGCTTTGGTCATGAGCGGCATCATTGCTTATATCCTTGGCTTCCAATATGCTGGCGTTACCGAAGCCTGGAACTCTGCCACCGTCATCGGCCTAATCGTTGGCTTCGTCGCTATCTTCGTCTCCTTCGGCGTTTGGGAGGTTTATAACGGAGAACGCTCCATGGTTGTGCCGCGCCTGTTCGTACGGCGCCACGTTTGGGTTGGCTCGATTTACGCCTTCTTCCTAGCCGGGGCCTACTTCCTCATCCTCTACTACCTCCCGATCTACTTCCAGAGCATTGACGACACGAGCCCCACCATGTCGGGCGTGCGTAACATACCCCTGATCATTGCCGTCACTATCTCCACCATCATATCCGGTGCCCTCATTTCCAAGACCGGTGTCGCTACCCCGATAGCCATGGCCGGCGCCGCTATCGCCACCGTTGCCTCTGGTTTGCTCTACACTCTTGACATCGGCACCAGCTCAGACAAGTGGATCGGCTACCAGATTCTGGCTGGCATTGCCTGGGGTTTCGCCTTCCAGATCCCTATCATCATCGGCCAGGCCACCTCCGCCCCTGAGGATCTCTCGTCCATCACGGCTATCATCTTGTGTAGGTTTGCTTATCTCTTTGCTAGCCCAGGACATGCCAGCTAATAGCCTTCCAACAGTTTTCCAAACCGTCGGAGGTGCCTTTATTGTTTCGGCCGCTCAATCCGCCTTCATCAACCAGCTGCTGCTCAACGCCCCCGCCGACATTGACCCACTCGTCATCATCGGCACCGGCGCCACCCAAATCAGGAACGTCTTCACCCCCGAGCAGCTTCCCGCTATCCTCGTTGCCTACATGGCTGGCATTAAGGCGGCCCTGGCTATCGCCATCGCCGCGGTTGGTATTTCTTTCTTCGTCAGTCTGTTCTACGGCTTCCGGCGGCTCAACCGCGAGGCGGTTGCATCTGCCGGAGGTGCAGCTTAGACGATACACAGTGTGGCACAAGAGCAGGGTTAGACCCGGTATGGTTTGGGTGGGATTCCCGGCCTTGGGAAAGGAAAAAGAGGGTAACCTGTGATAAAGGCCAAACTTGAATCATTTACAAGGATCGGGGGTTCTGTATAGAAGGGATGTGGGTTGACTCACGCTGTGAGCATGGTAGGGCATGTATAACGGATACGTTTAGAGCGTCTGGAGTTTGGCGTCAAGGTCGCTTTTGCTGTCGAGGGAGGTATGTCGTCGAGATGACTTTGGATGGTGGCTGTTTGTTCTATGATATCACATGTTGCATGCATCAGGGTTTCCCATGAATAATCTTAGGGTTTATAATATGGTAGACACTACTCACCAGGATGGCTCAACAGTCAATTTATTCTTACTTCGTTTCAACTTGGAATTCATTCGGGCCCTGATATTTTAAAGCACAAATAGGTTGGGTACCTTGCCCATGTCCGCCTTTTGCTACAACTATCAAAGGGATTGATTTCCGAGTACCTACCTAGTACCTCGTTGTTTTTCGGCGAACCACTGTGTTAAGTTGCCGACGCAGTGCCTCGGCACCGTCATATATTCAAGCTCTGACCACATAACAGTAGTATGCCTTTAAATTTGGCGTCTTCCCATCTCACAGCATACCGGCAGTAACGGTTCTCGCCATGACCAATGCAGAGGACACCTTTTTGTATTCCAATGAGCTGAATGTCCATCAGACGCCTTTCCTTTCTATTTCCCGTTTATCTATTATACATTCATAATCGTTCTCATCATCCGACTACACCAACCCATGAGGAGGGAAGAGTTTGAACGGCATACCTGTCATTCGGAACCATGCCATCCGAGAATCTCACCAAATTCTAAGCCCACCTACGCATGCATCATCTTCACAGTGTATTCCTCCAATCCCCCCAATCTCCATCCGTGTCGCCTATAGCCCCGTCCTCCGTCGTCCCGATGCCCCTCATGATACTGTTAAAAAACGTCATATCGACACCCTGGAAAGCCCAGTCGTCGACGCTAGCGGTTAGGCCGGGATACGCAATCGGATGGGCCGCCTCGCTAACGATAGCGGGGAACTGTGGTGTGAATGGCGTGTGCTGGGTATCGGAGCTGGTGGGTGCCTCGGGGGCTTGGGCCTGCTCCTGCGGCGGTTCCTGGTTCGGGCGTTGGTTCTGCGTGAAGACTGGCGGCTCGCCTATGGGATCCGACAGCACCTCGGGTCCGGCACCGGGGAGGCCTAGAGTAGTGACATTTCCTCCGTCGTCTCCATCCTGGTTCCCTATGCCAGCAAGCGCCAGCTCGGCGCACAGATACAACGCCCGTGGTATCTCCTTTGTAATGACACCCTCGGGTGCAATCTTGACGGTGCCAAAGTAGGGCACGCACACGCGCAGGACGTTTTCCTCACTGTTCCCAGCCTCAGGCCAAGACACGCTCTCTGCGCTGTAGTTCTGGCGGCCAGCAGCTGCATCTGCCTCGATGGCTAGCAGACGGCGAAGGAGCTCGGAGCTCTTTTCGCTCAGCACGTCCATGTAGAGCCTGTTGGCGCCTTCCATGCCTTCGAGCACCTCCTCCACCATGGCGCGGTCGCTGAGTCGTTGGTGCCTCAGAACATTGTCCCCCCCGGTCCGGCGATGGCCATCCAGGTGGGCCAAAAGGAGAGTCATAGCGCCCATCAGTGCGTAGAAATCAATCGCCCGGCAGGAGAATGCAATCCGTCTGACGGCCCGAAACATGATGAATCGTGTCAAGATCTCGCGGCCCGCCGTGACGCAGGTGATTTTGCTATACTCGTAATTTTCCCTTCCGCTATTCGGGCCGGTAGAGGGTCGTGAATTTGACCGCAGCATGTAGGGTAGGTGTAGCTGGTTTAGGAGATTATAGTGGAATAATTGGTTGGTCAAACGAATTGTCTCCCAAAACATCAGGGAAGAGTCCTGAGCCGATGCGGCGAGATTGGGGGCCAGCCACCACTTGCCAGGCAGTTGATGTGCTGCTTTCTGTAGCTCCGAGTCAATCTCTTGGGTTAACGAGAAGTTTTCCGAGTTGGCATCTAGTTCGTTCCGCTCCAGTATCCGAGACGCCAGGACGCTGTGCATTCGCTCGAGTCGGCCCATTGCCGTATCACTAGCAAGCGCCGCTGGAGATGTCATCGTCCTGTCAAGGGAACCCTGCGGCATGCCCAACATCATACAGAGGGTGCGATCCACATAAACAATCCGGTGCCAGATGAATTGTGGGTAAATCTGGGCTTGCTGCTCAATCACTTTCAGGGGAAGATGTTGATAGGTTCGGTGCAGGCCCATCAGTTGCCCGACAACCAATGCCCTCCTAAAGGCCAGCCAGGCCCGGCGGAGGTTGCCGGCATTCGCTTGGAACAGTCCCTCGAGCATGATACACTCCAACCCCTCGACGGTGCCGAGCATCTCATCATTGGTAGTGACGAGGCTGATGGCGGTATCTATCAATCTTTGCATCATGGCGCGGGGATTTTCGGACAGGCCTTCGATGCCGGCGTTCATTCCTGAGTGGAGAAAATGCAGCAGGTTGGCGAGGCTGAGCATGTATCTAGCAAGAAGGACCGGGTGTGCATTGGGGTCAGGGAGTTTGAACAACTCTTCTGATGTGGCCAAGCCTCGTTTTTCAGCCTCGAGGTAGGGTGTTGTTATCATTTGGTTGAATGGGATGGCTTCGTTGCCCCCGGAGCTGGCGATGAGTTCAAGGTCATTGGCCGACGGCATGGCGGCGAAGAGGGCCTCGGATATCCTCTCATGCTTGGTTTGGGGAGCAGAGGCATAGCGGATCGGGCGCAGAGGCGGCTCCGAATGGGCACTGCCGAGATGTTCAGCGTCAAGAGTGAGCCCCTCCTGTTGAGTCAGCAACACATCGATAAACAGCTAGATGTGCAACGTATACCGGCGAGCTCTCGTACAAAGTCAGCACCCGATCCGAGTCGGTAGACCCAGGGGTGGGAATGCCGGGGTTAGGGTTGATGTTGCCGTCAGTCGAGGTGGGTTCCGCTGTCTTTGAATTGGTGGCCACCTTTTTCACCAGCTGCTCCACCAAGGCTTCAACGCGGACGATGCGGTCACCCATTTGGCGGCCTTTATCGGCCGGCTCGGACGCTTCTTCGGGAAACTCCTGACTAACACACTTGGTGCCGCGTCGGCGACATCCAATGCACACAGCATCAAGTTCCGAGTGAAAGGTGCATCGGATCTTGCGCCGTTTGCACTCCCAGCAGGACCGAGTTCCCTTCCGGATCTTCCGTCGCTTGGCCTCGGACTCGGCTTGGGCATCCAAGGGGGCTTCGCGCGATCGGGCGACGGGCAGACGCGACTCGGGGGGGGTGCGAAGTGCCCGAGGGCCGCCACTGGGAATAATTGACTCCATGTCGAACTGGCCCATGCACGGTTTCGGTTGCGCGGTAGATCAACGGACTTTACAATTCCGTGCCAGAGTCCTTGTCGTGGACACTGCTAATACCCAGAAGACGATCACAAAGCAGCGAGACAGTGAGCCGATCCGGCGGAGCGATGTGAGGTCTAGGGGGCTTTTGGGGAAACTGGGTCTCGAGGTCGACATGGCTCCGCCGCTCTCTTCCGCCGAGACGGCGGTCCAAAGGGAGCCGAGCCAGACGGCGGGGTGCTTGCACCCCTGCGAAAACCCCCCCCCGGGGCCCCCGCCAACCCGCTTGCGCTGACTAATTCCTTCCGACAGTCTGGGAATCAAAATCAAGGTTGGTTTGGACAAATGTGGGCACATCTCTCAAAAACCTGTGATCCTCATCGTAGACACGGGAGAGACTTAGCTGAGCCTGGCAGCTTGGTCACTGGTGGTTGCCGCCAGCGAAGTGGTGGCCAACGTTGGGTTCGGATGCCGGCTGGGAACGCCTGGGCCGTGAGCGGAAGGGCTGAGGCTGAACTCCGCGCAGACTCGCCGGACTGGGCTTGTGCAGCGCTGGCTGGGTGCCCTGGAGTTAGTTATCGCCGGGTTAATCATCCGGCGTTTGTCCTTTGCCTTAAATCCTGGCTTTGATAAAGATGTTCCGGGTAATGACTTCTTCCAGATTGGTCCTGAATCTTGCCAACATCAAGGTTAAAGAGCTCCCGGGTTTAGCAACAAAGTTACAGCGAGGCTAGTAGAGGCGCCATCGAATTTGCGTTTGGCATGAGGATCGAGTTGACCTGGGGATCACTAGAACCCCGAAAGACCTAACTTCGCAGACATGTTGGAATCCGAGAAAATGCGACAAGTAAACTATATTCTATCGTGCAGAAGTAGCGTGCTTTGATCGCCACAGTAAAACGAAGAAGCAATAAGGAAGAAGAAAATAAGCAGCATCCCCATGTTTGCAAAAATTAAAATTAAAATAAAATAAAAACGATTAGGTACCTACATACGTACCTACATACCTGACGGTTGGCGTCCCACCGGAGAGGCAAGTAATTTCTCCCGTCGGGGGTTTCCTTCGACCCTAGATAGGTAATAGGGTTAGATGTCCACTAACGTTTGCAAGCTGTTGAAATTCGATTGGATTTTTTGGTCTCAATCGCGCCTTCTCCAAGGGTCTCCGTATCCACAAACCGGCTCAAGTCATTGATTTTGACGGGAATATAAAATTTTCGTGCTTTCCCAATGGAAATTCATGAATGAAGAATGTATTCAGAGTTGGACCACGATGCGAGGGCCGCGCAAGCGCGCCCACCGTCAATCAATTGCAGGGCCGAAACTCTCGACACATGTCCGCAGAGGACATGATATTCTTGATACTTTCCCTCCGATGTAAAGACTCTGGCTCCCCTTGCTGAACTCACCCGCTCTCTGCTTCTCGGCTTTCCATCCCTGGATGCCACTCTTTCTGATCCTCCAGGGCCCATGAAAATCGAGACGACGAAATGCCGAGTTGGAAGTATGCATTCTCTCTCTCGCGCGAGGCCGTCAAAGCTGCCACTCCGCCCAAAATGGTACGTCTCATAGCTAGGGTTTCACTGTGAATACTACCGTGCCCAACACTGACAGACAATCGGGACGGTTTAGAACACAGCATCACGCAGCGAAATGGCAGGTATATCGACCGTGTCACCAAGTATTCTACCCGGTGCCTACCGCAGATCCAGCCGACCCCCTTGAACTGGGCTCCATGGAGGAGGTATGCATGCTTGGCCACAGTTTCACTTTACGCCTTTGTGTCCAACTTCATTTCGGCTTCACTGGCACCAGCTCTGCCAATGTGGAATCTGTCGTTTCCCGAAATGTGTTTGGCCGCTGTCCAATTCTCGTCATATCGACTCTCGCACTGTTTGTTGCTACAGCTTGTGGAACGGTCACTCTCTGCCTAGGAGACCGTTGCTCTCGCCATTACCGGGGACATGTTCTTTATTCACGAAAGAGGCAGCCGCATGGTTCGTAAACGATGCAAATGACGCTACCGTCGCGGTTCCTGGGATCGGTCGCACTCGACCAGGGCCTAAGCCATGGGTCACTCTTCGTCTCCCTGCGACGTGGATTGTCATGCTACAATACGGCGGACTCGTAGGGGGAATTGCTGTCATCTCATCCGTCGGGCCGCAGATTCTCGTTCAACCGCCTTATCAATGTGGAGAGAACTCGGGGCTTCTTTTCGTTGGCGCCTTGGTCGGTATCATCCTTGGCGGGATTTACACCGGCGTCCTCGCCGACCAGCGACTCAAACAGCTTGCCAAGAATCAGGACCACAGATATGCGGAGTCTGGGTCGAGGATCCCCATCATGCTACCTTCGCTCGCGGTTGCAACTGGCGGGCTTATGGTTTTTGGTTTCCGCGCAGAGCACCCGGGAAAGTCTCAGTGGATTGGGCTGGAATTCGCCTGCGGCATGGTAGCTTTTGCTCTATCGCAAGTTCCATCGACATCGACTTGGTTTAACGATGTGGGTTCACCTGAATAGATTTTCGATGTCTGCATGACCTCTGCATGACCACTTTGTTGTGCTGATTTTATCCCAACAGCTCATTGATTCATAGGCCCAGCTAGCAAGTGACTGCTTTGTCATGATATACATCTTGCGCGGCATCATTCCCTTTGCCTGGACGTTTTTCGTCAGCCAGTGGGTTCAGCGGGATGGGTATTTAGTGCCTTTTGGAAGATTCACAGTCATCATGGGCGTGTTTTCGCTACTCACTGCTCCTCTAATTTGGACGGGCAAGTGGATGAGAATCGCTACAGCCCGTTATGTTGTGGGGAATCAATAACGTGATATCTGAGTTGAATAATATAACTTTGCACTTCAAGGTTAGAAAGTATCGAAGTCTCGCGCAGGGTCATGCAGGGTTGTATAGACGCCATCTTAGGAAAATCTCATTACTGTAATAGTAACCTCATTATCATTGTAATTATCATGAATTAGTTTAGACATGTGAATACTGCGTTCGTTGTATAAATGATTACAGTAGAGTTAATCGTCCCAATCAAACAATTAGTCCCGCAACCACTGTGACAACAGTCACTACAAAAACTGAAATCCGTAGTCTCGCCTGTCCCCACCCCATTGCCGCAACACTTGGATCCTATGTAGCTGCTAAGCCTTCATTCTCAGAAGTCGTTGTCGCGGTGGGCAGTGACGGCGCATTCGGGTTCGTGCTATGATACGAATACTTGAAATGGTTATAGCAGTCCTTGTAACACGTATACGTCCCATGGAACCATGGAACACCGTGTAGGTGATCTCCTGCACCTGGGCGAAAGCTGTATCATGCTCCACGTCCCATACGGCCGTCGTCGTCACCACCGACATGGTCGCCGTCGCGTCCTTGTTCTCAGACACACGCGACGCCGCGCAGTGCGGTAGCGGGTACCACTCGACGGTGAATGTCTCGCCGGCATGAACCGTTATTGATGTCTGCAGGGCGGAGGATTCAATAGCTGTGAAGTTGTACCCACCGCCTGACGGGCAACAGGAGATGGTGGTGGCCACGATGTCAAAGATGGTGTTAGCCCCGGCTCCGTAGTCGTATGGCTTCGTGGCTCTGGTCTTGGCTACGGTGTAGCCCACGGGACATCCCGATAAAAAGCTTGTTGAATTATTGCCGGACACGCGGTCCTGCCCACCCCACCTCTGGTAGCATGCCGTTTCTCCTACGTCAGGCTCGCCGAGCTCGGTGAGTGTGCATGCGAGCCAGGGAGGGCTCTGGATGTTGGTTTTGACAAGTTTGCAGCTGGTAGAAACGAGCCACAGGTTTGCAAGACACGTCGGAGCTGGGGTGAATTGCGTTAGGGGGTGTGTGGGCGGCGGTATGTAAGAGTCGGTTGGCGCGCTTGTGGGCGTCGTTGCGGGTGTATAGGGGTGAGTAGGGTCTGGGCAGTTCCCATAACAGGTTGAAGCCTCGCCACTCGACTGAGGTTAGATATACTTGTAGATGTACACGGGAGCTGCAATGATTACGTTGTTTTCGTAGCCCCATGCCAGCTCGGTTGTTGCGAGGCTGGGGAAGGTCGAAACCGCCATGGTTACCTGTTGATCCGATAGCTCCTTGACTAACGCTGCCCGACAATAATCAGCGGTGGCTGCCAGGTTCACGGGGTAAGTCTGCCCATCTATGATGCTCTGGACTGGGGTCACAGGGCCACCAGGACCCTTAAAGTCATAGGCACTGAGTTCTTGTCAGTTGGAGGCCACTACATGAACTCGCCATTGGGTACTTTAGACTTGCGTTGGGCAGCAGGTGGTAACGATTCGTTTTATATCGTCAATGTATGGCGATGTTTCTGCGGCAATAGCCGTCATGCTCTCGGGACAGTCGCTCAAGGCAGTTCCTGAGGGTGCATAGAGGCCTGGCGATTGGTAGCATATCCGGTCATATTTATCGTAGTTCGCAGGGGGGGGGGGTTAGCATGGTGTAAGGACAGTCAAGGCTGGATATATAGGTGTCCGTTGGCCTTGGTCCGAAGGGGGGTTAGTAAGTCGAGCACTCATAGCTGCCACTCTAAACCGAGTACCATAGGTTGGATGGCGCAAAATATGTTGAATATGCGTGAAAGATGGCGGTAACTGTGTCCGCCATGTTGCTCGTTTTGTGATAACACTAGGTACCTGGATAAGGTTGAAGTGAAGGGGGGAGATTGGCCCAAGACTGATCCATCATGTTCAAAGGCAGCCATCCGAAAACCAATATTTTCCAGAATACGGCAATCAATATAGGATCTACTCCGCTGCCCTGATGCCTTGAGGTTGTGCATCTTGGCATTCGTACCCACGCTCCTGGCTAGGAAGGTCGTCAACATCCATGATGGATGAATCCAATATCTCCTCCATCCTAAATCCCCACTGACCATCCAATGGCCCCAGAGTGGTATTGCTAGACAGTGAGTGCGTCGCCTGCTCAATATGAGATGGCTTTGCCGGAATATAGACGACGTTTGACTTTCCCTTTTGCGTCTCGTCACCAAAGAGAGGTGGGGAATCCGCGTGAGTGATCGAAGGCCGAGGGTTAGGGTAAGTGGGCTTCACGGGCTTTGCAGCAGGCGGGGCGTTGTACTGCCATCGTTTACCGCCAAAAATTTCTAGGGACCGCTTGATTGCAAGACTGCGACTTTTCAGATGCACCCGCCACTTCGTTGAAGTGCCAAACTATAACGGCAATTGGATCACAACACGACACAATGGCAGGCCCAACGATAAGAAAACGGCCATTGGTGGCGGATGGTCCCAAATCCAAGGTGCGGCCCACGAAGAAGCAGCGGAAAGCTGCCGCATATCACAGCAGTTCTTCTGAAGCCGAGGACTCGGACAACAATGAAGTGACACCGCTCCCAGCCAATCTGCTCGACTCGGACGACTCAGACCTGGAGAATATGGAGGTTGACGACGGCGCCTCATCGCACTCGGACCTAGATTCCGCTTCAGGCTCAGAGTCGGAATTAGAAAATAAGCCAGCCCAAAAACCAAAGACCAAATCCACACAAGATCCTGAATTTATCGCCAAAGACGCCCCCAACTCCTCAGCAGACGACCTTTCAGATGATGGCGACTCCTTTTCCGACGCGGGTAGCCATAGTGGCAGTGACGATGAGGGCCGACCGCGCAACCGAAAATCCAAGTCGAAGCGCAACGACCCGGACGCCTTCTCCGTCTCGATGCAAAAGATGCTCTCGAGCAAGTTGTCGGCATCTCGGCGCGCCGATCCCATCGTGGCACGCAGCGCCGAATCGGCGGCCGCGGCGCGCCAGCTGGTCGACTCGGCACTCGAAGCTAAGGCGCGCAAGAGGCTGCGAGAGGCGAAGCGCTTGGCGATGGAGAAGGGCCGCGTGCGAGATGTGCTGATTGCGAGCACGACAAAAACGCTCAATATGGCGACGGGCGAGGTGGAGGAGGTTGTGGACGAAGGTGCTGAGACAACGGCCGAAATAATGGCGACGGAGCGGCGCCTTCGGAAGGTTGCGCAGCGCGGTGTGGTCAAGCTGTTCAACGCCGTGCGTGCTTCCCAGGTCAAGGCCACCGAAGCGGAACGCGCGGTACGGAAACAGGGAATCGTCGGTGTAAAGCGCAACGAGGAGAAGGTCACCGAAATGAGCAGAAAGGGATTCCTAGACTTGATCGCGAGCGGAGGTGGAGGCTTGAAGAAGGGAGGGCTAGAGGAAGCATGAACACCCAGTCAGTGCCTCGTCAGGAGTAGAGTTCTGTATTGACAGCATCGGCCCAGCCAGATACCTGCACGGTGCTGTGGCATATTTTACAATAGTATTGTAAACAGCCAATACTGTGTGCAAGGGGATACCATTGCGTAGTCACCACCAGAGTAGAATATCTGGCAGTCCAAGTCTCCCAGCTTTCATGGGACCCGTACCAGTCATATATATACATACAATTGCTCATGAACGAGCGAGGCGCCAATGTGTCGCTAGATGATGCCGTATCTCACCAATCTACACACAGGCAACAGGACAGTGAGCCCATCCCATGCTTTTAGGTATCTATGCAGACTTCCCAATCCTGTAAAAAAGCGCATAACGCCAACCCTGGAATAAATATCTTGTCCTCCACACTCATGATTGGAAATCACTTTCCTGTAGATTCCTTGTCATGGAAGGTAGCTTGACCCGAAGGCCATCTAACTCGGGTGTCATGTGTACCTGGCAACCCAGGCGACTCGTCTCAGTCAGCCCAAAGGCGAGGTCAAGCATGTCGTTTTCGTCGTCGCCGGGCTCCGGAATCCTGTCGTAGAACTCCTGGTCCGTGACGATAACGTGGCAGGTAGAGCAGGCACAAGAGCCACCACAAGCACCCTCCATTTCCAAGTCGTGTGCCTGGGCAATATCCAAAAGATTGTCGCCATCGTTTACGGCGATTTTGTACTCTTCGCCCTCCTTGTCGATGAAGGTGACATACAGCCTAGACCTCAGTCAGACAAGCTTTGGTAGCTACAGCAAGAGCACTCACTCTTCGCCTGGCTTCGGAGGGTCGACATGACCATGGCCGACAGCAGAGGACTGGGAAAGGGTGCGGGATTGCGCGAGTGGCAAACACAACGAATATTGGGTAGTGCGGCGAGAAGGCCGGGGTGGTGCGCTCAGCCTGCTGTAACACCGGGCCTGTTGTACAATGGCAGCAGTTGGTTGCCTCAGAGTGAACCCCAGTCTCGGGGGACGCTGGGTAAGAGCTCTAAAGATTGTCGACATGTTGAGATTCGGCGCCTCGAGGCCAAGACTATCGAGCGACTTTGCGCAAAGACGAGTTTCGAGCTGGCGAGTCGAAGAGTCGAAGAAGGCGGAAGGCGAGAGGAGGCTTCAGGACCGAGGCAGAGAGAGGGGAAGCAGTCAGTTATACAATCAATTGTATAGTCACCAACATGGCCCGCGCAGAGGCCGTTAGTACATGTTTGGTTTGGTTGGTTTGCTCTGAAAAGGGCAAATGGATAGCAAAACATGCATCCATTCGCTCGTTGCCAATGGGAAAGCTCGGACGAACGATCTCGGATGCGATACGATAAGAAATTTCACCCATGCGAGGCGGTTCCTCTTGTTGCTTATCGGACCCCGCCAATGCAATTACAAGCGACAACGCTGAACCGGGCTAGGGATGCAGGGTACTGTGATACTGAGCTATCTTATCGCCTAATTGAAATGATTTCGCCTCATATCTCGTCATGCAGATGCAACCGCTGCGAACTGATTTTCCCGCGACCGACTCCAACAGCCGGTGTGAGAACAGCTTCACCACATTTTGCGCTCTCGGACCATGGTCTTGCACACACGCCAGGAAATATGGCAAACCACAGCGAAGGGGTAAACCCCCTTAGACCATACTACATTCCCCCCTCAATTGGAGAGTCGCCCGAATCGCTGCCGACGCCAGGCCCGCGTGCATTTACACAGAGCAATGCTACTGGGAACTATGCCTCCAAGGCGCGTGGCATGTTTTCGGACATTGACTACAAGGACTACATTGCCGATCCTTCGCCCTCGGTCATACAGACAGTCAGGGAATTGCTGGACGAGCTGCTATGGAAGTACACCTCGGTGATGATGGCCCAGCCATTCGAGGTGGCGAAGACCATCATGCAAGTCAGGGTCCAGGACGACTTGGGCGGCTTGGCGGCAGCAGCGGCGGCAGCCGAAGAAACCAGACAGCGGCAGGCGACTCGGAGCATAACCATGTATGACGAGGTAGGCATTGCAACCCCCCACAAAGAGAGCTTTACTGACCGGTTCAATCTAGCCTGCAGACTCGGATTCAGACCCTGACGAATCGACATACTTCAGCTCAAACCACCCAAGCACGCCGACACCCTCTTATCCTCGCTCACACCAACCGAGAAACCCGAGTCCCATTCGGTCACCCCGTCTCCCTGCCAAACCGATCCCAGCTCATCAGCTAGGCATCCGAACACCCAATTCGGTGCTCGAGGTCGTCGCGCAGCTATGGCAAAAGGAAGCTGCTTGGGGCATCTGGAAGGGAACCAACGCAAGCTTCATCTATTCAGTCTTGCAATCCCTACTTGAAAACTGGTCGCGAAGTCTTCTAAGCGCCTTGTTCAATGTGCCAGACCTTGGCGTCAAGAACGACATGGATCGGCTGGTCGACATTGCATCGCCATATCCATGGGCTTCGCTTTTTGTTGCTGCTGCCGCTGCAGTTACAACGGGACTAATCCTCGCTCCGCTGGACCTTGTCCGCACGCGGTAAGCAAAAACTCATGTCCCTCACTTGTGCCAATTGCTGACATAAATTAGACTAATCATCACCTCCACAGCCCGCGGTACACGACGAACCTTTTCAGCTCTCCGCAGCCTTCCCTCATACTTTTGCCCTTCGGTCCTCTTCCTTCCAACTGTTCTCCACTCTCTCATACACCCCTTCCTCACTCTCTCTACCCCGCTCGTGCTCCGAAGTCACTTCATGATCGACCGCGAGGTAGCCCCCATGACATTCTCCATCGCCAAGTTCTGCACCTCAACCGTTGCCCTCTTCATCAAGCTACCCCTAGAGACTGTCCTTCGACGCGGCCAAGCCGCCGTTCTCAGCTCGCCACAGTATGTGCAAGCTCTAGAGGCACCGAGCAAAACGGGTAGGAGAGTTGGGGGCGAGCAGCTAGAGGCCATTGTACCTATGGGTAGCTACAACGGTGTTTTCGCTACGATGTACAGTATCGTGAATGAGGAAGGATCGCACGCTATTCCGACGGCAGGCTCCACAAAGAACGGCAAGGCGACAGCGCTCGCTAATAAAAAGGCCAAAGCTGGTTTCGCTGAAACGGTCTACAGGCGGGGGCAGGGCCTTGACGGACTCTGGCGAGGATGGAAAGTCAGTTGGTGGGGCCTGGTTGGACTCTGGACAGCTGGGGTGTTGGGTGGAGGAGGTGATGGCGAATTTTAGGCTGGCGATCGCCCAACAGAGTAGCGTGTCCTGTAGAATCCCCCAGGTGTCGGGCGTGGTTGGTTCTCCGTTGTCATTTTGTTGAAGACTTGGCGTTCTAGGGATTAGGGGTTGGTGGCTGTGTTGCTTAAGTACAGTGATTCCCCGCTCACGAATTGGTATGGATGATATCCCCGGTCCTCGAAACCCCTGAGGAGTACTATTATTCTCCTCTTTTTCACGATGCATACGTAACTATTACCAATAGACAATATCTATAGAGAATGGGAAAAAGGTTAAGTCTAGCCTTAGCGGCAATCGCGTGTGTAAATATCCAATCCATCTTCGAAAGCATGAGGCAGAGTTCTGGCCTTCACAGATAAGAGACCATCAATACTCGGCAATTGCTAGGGGGCCAATAGTCCGATGCAGGGTTAGGGTTATGTATGGGGAAAATCGCGGGCCCCCATTCCCTGACCCTCACCGTCTTCACCCTCCATGCCAGCCAGGTGCCATGCCGGCCTGCCAATTGCGCGATCCAATCGCCCACCACTTGCAAGGCCAGCTTCAATTGCACAATCTTTTTCCACACAACAACAACGAAGGTTCGCCATGCCCACACACACACACAACTGCGTTCAATGCTAATATCGCCGTTATAGATCAATTCTACGCCTTCAAAAGCATTTAATTCGACATTTTCCGACCCAAATACCGTTGCGCGCACCTACAGGAGACCCTACAGTGCCCCCCTAGCAATTTAATGCCCCCCTTAGCAATTGCCTAATACCCAAGTGACAGCGTTTCGTCAAATGGTAAATAGGCTCTCCCATCAACCATCACAAAGTCAGTGCTACGGCGGCTGCGATATATTCCACAAACCAACACCTACAATCACATACGACCATACTGGAAAACTCGGGATCCCGTCCGCTCTCTCATAGATAAGCCAGTGACCACCAGACTAGTAGTTGAGCCGGTAACGACCAGCGGATCCCTGGCTTTTTTGGGTACTTTTTGCCTTTCCCTCTTTCCCTTGGCCGATATGATTTTCTGTCATAGCCGCAAGTCAGTTTTATAAGTTAGTAAGTAGGAGCTTCAGTGTATCATCGTAGCTTTTAGGAGTGTCTACCTAGGTATGTATCATCGTCCGCATTCCAATAAAGATACCTAGGTTCAATACATCACATCATGGGATCGCATGAGAACGGGGCAGGCCTAGTTGCCGACTCACTCGCATCAAAGTAATATTTGAACTTGCAGTTAATATCACAATAGAAACAATAATGGGATCATGGTCAGAACAAGGTTCAATACACTAATCACGAGCAAAATATATGCAGCCGAAATAGGACAACAGCCAGTGATCAATCTCCATGACCTTATTGGGGTTCTCCAAGCTCCTCCAATCTCGTTTCATAGGCGGACAAGCATCACCCGCTACTAATCTTTCATCATGATAAGTAAAACCGCAGTAGCCCCAAAAGCCAGTTCCTAGCCAGCACCCCCGCATACTCCTAGAGGCACTGCGAGTACCACTCATTGGTCACGACGCAAGTCGAGCCCGAGACGCAGGCAGTAGCCCCAGTCCAGCCATTACCGCCACACTGACCCCACTTCTGAGCAGTACCGGTAGCAGCAGGAGCAGCAGCCGTGGTTGGCTTGGTAGTTGACACGGCAGCGGCTGTGGTGCTGATAACCAGGGTAGTCTTGACGCTGGCGGTGGTAGTGACTGGTTTAGCAGTGGTGGTTGTGGCGGCAGTCGGAGCAGCGCCGTCGGCCCCGGGGAGAGTCGCGGTGGCCGTGGCGGTCGCGGTTGATTTGCTCTGAGCGACGCTGCTCGGGACGCCGGCAATGAGGGCCGGGCCTGGTACGGGGTAGACGATGGGGCTGCTGTAGGTGTTGAAGAGAATGCCTGCGTCGGTGGCCTTGTAAAGCGATGTGCCGACGACCCCGACTGGCGAGTTGCTGCCGGAGCCTGTCACACGCAGGTTGAAGCACTGAGGATAAGACTGGGCTCCATTGAGGTTGGGGCCGCCGTGGAGCGCAATGATCTCGTGGCGCAGGATGTAGTCCCCGGCCTTCAGGTCGGCGGGGATTTGGATCAGCCAGCTATTGCAACGTTTGCTCTCAGCACATCAGTCGCCCAGCCGTTGTCGTAGCCGGCGCCACCAATCTTGAAGAATCTCAAGGCCGCCTTGTCAACCGTCTCACAGTTGCCGTTACAGTTGGCGAGATAGTCGATGACGGGACCGACGTGTGAGTCAGGCCATTCGGGGCTCCAGACGAGGTTGATCTTATCTCCAGCTGCTACAGTGGCGTGTAGTGCGCCAGGGGTAGCCCCAATATGGCAGATGACATCGGCCGTGCCAAAGTTGTTGGGCTCAATGAAGCCGTTGTCTTGGTCGAGAGCTGCCCACCCTAGGACTTTGGGTGCCTGGCTTGGGTTGTAGAAGTCGGTGGTGGGGTCGTAGTTCCGGTATTGTAAGCCGTTCACGATGATGTGGCTCACATGGCCGTGGGCAGCAACAAGGGCTGCGCCCGCCAGGGAGGCGAGAAGTCTGGTAGACTTGGGAGACATATTGGCTTTTCAAGACCTGAAGTGATATGAGATGATAGAGCTTGGCTTCTTGGTGCTCATACTCCTCGACGGCCATTGTTATCCTATATACCTGGGCCCTCAGAGCCAGGCAGGCAAGCCAGGCTTGCAGTAGGCGCTGTTTGATTCCATGGTCGTCGACCGAGCCGATGATACTGCAATATCCAGGGCACAACAAAGCGTGGAGAAGCGGGTCAATAGACGCCCTAGCATTGTTCTACGCGAAAATGATTAGTGCGGAATGATCTGGATGGCGATGGAGGTGGTTACGGGTTCTGGCGAACATGCGGCCGTCAAGCGAGCCCCGAGGGAGCGACGGTAGCATCATCCCCGGATCATGGTGGAAAATAGGGGAGCGTTAGGAAATATCGGGTTGTCGTTCCGTCTGGAGACGCTCCTCTCTACCGGAAGGCAATCTCGCTGGGCCGCAAGCCTGGCTGGCCGGGAGGTTCAATGTCAAATACCATTGGGCAGGAGTGGCGATGGGACCCGGTCCTCGAGTCGATTTCCTGGGAAACCAGCTGAACCCCAATTTTAGGCGCTTCTACTCCGTCCAAGTCCATCCATGTCCAATCCCGAACAGGTTGAGCGGGACGCGGCTCCGATCTCTGTTGGGAAAGGCGTGGGGAAGGCGGTAGTAGTGAGCCTAGGCTATTGTAGGGAAATGCAACGGCGTGTTTCGATGCCAACAACGACAGCAGTGACACTAGTGTGGACGATTTTGGGAAAGCATCGCCTACGCCACTGCCAATACTATCCTTGTCGTTCCGGCCGCGGCTTATGGGGCATTTCGCTGAGGGGAGACACCAATGACATCCGGTTTCATTACGGTTGTCCCAATCCCAAGGTCCTCCCAATATCGACGACTGCTAGCTTGATCCTGTACTGCCGGGTTACAGAGAGGCGGGCACGGCACGGTAGTACTGGCAGCTGGGACTGCGTGTTTGACAGTAAGGGGTGCATCAGTAAATGGATTCAACCGAGGCCTGGGGGACATTGAGTGTTCATGTTGCAACGCCAGGTAAAGGTGCGAAAAGTTGAAAACGACAGCTGCCAAGACTTACAATCTCACATGGGATTGCCAAGAGGTATGCTCTGAATGGAGAAGGAACGACCGCCCTACCTACTTCCTATCGCATAACGTCATTTTCGCTCTTTGGGTGTTTGGTCTGTGCAAAGAGGAGATTGGGGAGACAGCTCAAGAACCTGTGGAGCTGCCAAGTGCAACCTGGTGATCATCCGGCTCTAATATTGCGGCAACGCGGGACGCTCGAAAATAATCTAGGGGTGCCAAGCGCAAATCCGCCCGGTAGTATCAACGCATATTGTCTTGGCATCGGCTTACCATACATTGTCTCCCTACGCGCCTCAGTATCAACCTCTCAAATTCCAGTCTTGCGCGTAGGTCCCATGCCGAACGATCTCGGGCCAGTCAAACTCGACAAGGCACTGAAGCTGCTAATACACTTCAGATTCAGGTCCACATCTACAGTTTTTGAATGTTTTTATTACACGCCTTCTCCCATTCCGAACTCCAACATGACAACATCGGCTTCGAAATAAGGGCAGTCGGATCGGGCCCTACAATCCAGAAGAGACGCCGCTAAACTGTCCCCAACTACACCTAGTCTATGAATCTCGAACCACTGAACCTAGGTTGCACCAGCACCTATCCTCACAAGAGCCAGTGCGTCCAAACTGGGTCCTTCAGTAGTGCTGCAATATCCTCGACATTCAGCATGGTCGTCACCTCAATTCTCTCGACGGCTCCCTGCTCACCAACTTGATTTGGCGGTAACCGCTTTCGCGGTAAGATGCATAAGAGCCCATCGTAGCTGAAATCCGCCCCCCTCATAAACTCTGGCTTTTTCAGCGCCGGCCCAAAGTCGTAACCGTACAGTCCCATATTTGCCCAGCTCGTCACAGACAAGTCCGGTCCGTGTACCGTGTCCAGCGTTGACCAGACAGCACTGACATCTGGGACCTGATTATACAGTGAGAACATCTCACCGATATGGGTTGGCGTGACCCGCTTGATGGCGACGGCGATATTTTCAATGGCCGGGAGCAGATGGGAAAGATCCATTGGCGTAGAGCCGGTACTCCCCAAGACTGAGGCCGGCAGCTCAGCGGTTCCAGCCATATTGACGTTTCCCAGGAACGGCCTCTCGGTAAACACTCCGCCAAGTCGACTGCGGCCGTTAACAGCAAGTCCCATCTTTGATGTCGGAGCGCCCAAGCCCCCCTCTCGCCTCGCCGCACGCGCTCTAGTAATACATTTCCAAAGGATAGCGCAGATTATGTTGTTTAACGTTAGCCACCACAACTCGACAGAACCCCCATGCGAGGCCCTCAACGCAGCCCTGGCCTCCTCCAGCTTCGACCCATCAAACCCGAAAACATGTGCTCTCCCCAACGGCATATCCGGCCCCAACTTGAGCCCCCCTCGCTCCTTGTTCTTCAGAGTAAACTCCGGATGCCTCTCCAAAAGCTCATGCACATCCAATTCCCTGGGCCCAGCAGCCCCCGCCACCGCCGAGGCAAACATCTCGTCACGATGAAGCGGTTCGTCCCCCAACGGCGCAGTCGTCACGTCGGGAGCCTCCCCTCGTGTGCACTGAGCCCAGATGCGGACGAGCTCGTCCTGGCCCGTCCCGTCCAGGACGCTGTGGTGGGCACCCAAACCCAACACGACTCCACCCTCAATGACTGAGTAACAGGCAAGGAACACCGGGCTGCCTGACTTTGGCTCACCGAGTTCTGCGGCCCGGAGCGCAAGGATTTCGTCAAAATCGTCGTGGAAGTAGTGATTTGGCGCGTGCTCGTCCTTCAGTTGCTTGAAGGAGGGGACGACAAAACCACCGGATGGTGTTGACCGGCCTACACTGGCCGGCATTGAGGGCAGGGGAAGATCCTTGTCGGTAGATGGGGACCATGTTATGGCGAGTCGGCCTCGGGCGGCCGGCTGCTTGGGTGCGGAGATGGAACCTTTGAGATAGGGGAGTTGAGATGTGAGCCCCTTGAGTCCGGCCTTGAGGTTGTTGACCGCGGCGATTGGGTCGTCGGACTCAAAGACGAGGAATACGCGTACGTAGACCCGCGCCTGGTTTTGGTCGAAGGCAGAGAGATAGACGGTTTTCTGGTCGCCCGGGGTGGTGGAGAGGCTTGTCATGGTGAATCGAAGTTTGTATTCTTGTCCTCTCAAGGAGACAATGTGACGATTACTCGTTTCTCAAGTTGATGAGTTTCCGGTACTAGGGGATAAGAGTAAAGAGTGTTACGATTCTAGACGAATTTACGGGCACTTTTGCAATTACCTTGACACAATCGGGAAAGTTGTATTTACTATGTGCGGGGCTTCACGATGCCGGATTGCGCAATGTAACGTCACTAGGTTTCTGAGCTACCGTCTGAGTCACGCCGGTTTCCAGAAGGAGCGAACTAATATCGGACTCTGGCATACGGATCGCTCCGGGTTGGTTAGTGATGGTGATCCTTCAAACATAATCTTTGGAGAAGACAGTTTCAGCACTATTTCCCATGCCATCTTTTTATGGGGTACGATACCAAGCATGTATTAGTGCAAAGTGGGACCGTTGTTTTACCAAGCTTCCTCATCAATCGATTCGAGGGACAAGCCCATGAATGTGATTTCAGGCTTCACTGCTCATTCATCTGAGTGCCCTTGGCATAGAGCGGAACAAAAACCTGTGTTCTGATTACCTATATTTCATCTTCATTCCATCACCCTGTTTGCCAGGTCCGTTTTGTCTAGCGAGTCTATGTCCGTCCCCGTATACCGTGACTCCTCTACCATTACATTCCCCCATCCCATGATCCTACCTACACCTTTGCTTAAGACAAGGAAGTTCCGAGGCTCGTCCAAAATATCCAATTGCCAAGGACGCCCAGTGAGTCTGCAATTTCTAGTCCGGCGACGATTCATCATTCCCGAATAATCAAGACCGCTAGTAATTATTTACCGCCGTGACCTCTTCCCCAATTAGCTCTTCAGCCAAGATTGGCTTCAAGCTTGTTGCTGTTCCAAAGCGTTGAACGGTTGCCTGCTGTGTGGTTGGCATACCATCCAGAGAGCGAACCCTGGAAAAATCTTCCTTGAGCGTGTAATATTACTTTTTATTGTCAACCCCTTCCCTAGGCGACGACACGTGATCCAACCGAGCGGCGCTTTCTAGACGAGAGCGCAGGAAGTCTCACCAGTTTAGGTTCATGCCTCGTTGATTCATACCGGCCGAGGAGCACCTGTCGGCCAAGTCTGCTAGATGATCATTAGAACTGCATCCATTAGATGCTGCAAAGCAGATAGCGGTCGTTTGCCTAGGAAGAAAACAGTTGCAATTAACCCAGGAAGGCAACGAATAGCCTCAAAGTGGGGCGTGTATGCTCGAGATCATATGTTGATTGGGAAGACCCTTCTGACGAAGATATCCCTCCCGGTATCGGCGGGTTAGTCGAGTACCCAGCCAGATGGCGAAGGAGATGCTGCCCAGCACAATGAGAGCGAAGACGACAAGGTGATCGCCAATCATCAGAAACATATAGTTGTCCCAGTTTACCCATGTTCCCCCACGTTCTTGTGTGAAAAAAACCCACTCGTCGGCGCCGGGACGATCGTCCATCATTAGGCGGTAGAGGCGGTGCTCGATATCAGGATTGTCCTCTACTGGAGGCAGCAACGAGTGATACTGCTCCCAAATTGCCGTCTCGAACCACTGGCCACTCGCATAACTGATGGTGACATAGGGGAAAAACCAGTCGTAGTTGTAAGGAATCAGTGACAAGGTGAGGCGGTTCCAAAAGGGATGGTTCGGTCGCGATGCGAGGATATTGTTGCTCAAAGCACCCCGGCCACCGTCAGTGATCCACATGGGATAGTATAAAAGCGGCGTCAAATCACCCTTGCACCCCTACGAATTCATTATGTCAGCCATGTAACCCTCACTACTCCCCCCCCCCCCCCCCCCCAAACAAAAGAAAGTGCTCAACCTGTTACTAACATTGTCAAGATCGAGGTAGATGCCGCCGTAGTGCAGTAGCAGGAAGTACCGGATAGCATCGACTCTTTGCACCGGGTATCGGTAACGGTCGTATGTAGTCAGGAACCACGGATATTCAGTCTCGATAAGTCCGCGCGATGCTTTCTCGGTCCAAAGCTAAGAATACCATGATTATCAGCGTCTTTGGTCAGGGGTTTTGTGAGGAAAGGCACGTGTTGCAGGCAACGCATGACGGAAACGCAGCGCACAAGCGATGCGGCAAAAAAAGGGGAAGGTCATACGAGGGCCAAAAGGGGAATGGCAATGAGAACCCACCTTGTATTCCCAGCCCGGGTTTGCGTTGGTACAAGTCAGACGGACATTCTCCCAGTCAGATGGCAGAGTGTCGTTCCCCGGGCTGCGCCAATTGTGGAAGACTTGATGTATAATCTTGGGGATAAGCTGCGGGCGAGTCTCGTTGACACCGGTGTAGACTTCGGCAACCTCAGGCTGGATGATGGCGATGCCAGAGTGATCAAAGAAGATCTGCCCGAAAACGAGCAGGCGCGATATCCCGACACCGAGACAGGTTAGAAGGGCGAGGCCCCAAAGGATAACCGAGATCCTGATCGAGACACGCATCGTCGTGTTGTTGGCTTCTTGGTGGCGACAAAGGTCTCGGCCTCTAACTCTCCAGGGCAAGAGGCAAAGAGGTGGGAAATAAGGGGGAGGTCGCCACGGGCAAGACAACGCCGTATGTTCGGAATTTTATATGGATCCATTATATGGACCAAGCTGTGCAGGGAGGAAGCTGGCATCGGACGTGATCATACCTACCCCAAACCCTGCGTTGGCCGCGTGCGGCACACCTGGGTTGAGACTCTCCCATTGTCCCCCAAAAAGTTTCCACCTCGACCCGGGCACAAAGACGCGCGGGGGCAACGGTCGGTCGTGGTTGCGATCGACTCAATAGGGACTTTGATAGGGCGCGATGGGGTTGTCCGCGCCTGGACGTGGGGGCTTGGGCAGGCTGAACTGGCCCATCTGAGATGCAGTCAGGCATTTCCATCGTAGTAGTTGGGTTGTTTGCTGGTGTTAGCACGACCCCAAGCCAGTGCCATGCGGGCACGAACCGAGCACGAGCTAGCAGCACACCAGAGTTTCGTCTGGTTGCGTGTTGACGGGAACAGCCGCTCGCTGGCACTGGTGGCTGTTTGTACTGCCCGTGTCCGGGCACCCGAGAAACCCAAGCGTTCCGGCAGCGTCCATGTATGTATGTGCATACCCGTGACGGGTGCGAAACGCCGACTTGAACCAGGCTCATCCCTCAGCCACAAACTGTGGTCCACTGCAGCGAGCATTGTTGAGTCGTTATCGTGTATCGTCTTGAAATCGGCAATCGGCACCGGATCAGCAAAAGGCAACGACTTAGCAGCAGCGCCAACCGACATGGAGCGCCGCTGCTCGCGCCTTCTCGTTTACCGGCCAGGACTTCACCGATCGTCGCCGGGACTCCAACCATGTCTCGGGCTGGGACCCTTGTGCAATCCGTCTTGGACCCAGACCTGCCTGCCAGATTCATGATTCGCTCGTCGAATGGAGAATATGGCAATCGTCACGACAGCGTATCTGTTCTGTCGGCTTCAACAACGGTCGTTATGCTCCACATGGTGCAAATCTATACAATGTTTTGCGACGGCTTTATTTCGTTTTGTTTTGCTGTTGCGACGTTCCAACAAAATTCCGAGTCGCACGCATTGTACACGCGCTTCTTGTGGCTGGAGCAAAGACAACATCGACACGCTAACCAACGTGTGCAACGCGATATCCCAAGCCAGGGAGGGGTTCGGAATGCCAGGCACAGTGTCGCACGACCCGGGGAGGGGGCATCTGAGGGGGCATCTCTGAGTGACATTCCTCCCATTCAATACTTTAGGCATCTGCTCTCGAGACGGCTGGCCCGGCGACCACTCAGACCAGAAACCTTGCCGACCACCTCTCCTCCTACAATCATCCAGGGACTAATATTGCAGTCTTGTGTGTCTGCATCCCAGGTCCAGGCTAGACAATCCCGCCATTTTTCGCATTTCTTGATGCAGCCCTCGGCAGTCGCAACGTTTTGGACAGTGGTCGCCCCTTCTTCCGAGCCCCCAACATAATCCCAGTCCTCGTGGGAAGAGTCAAGCCCATAGCGCCATGGCGAAGGCGCTTGGTAAAGATCCCAAAGATCAATCCAGAGAACCGGCCTGTTGACGTAGCCAAACTGTTGCCCAACACCGAGCATCTTTGCGGGAGTTGCCAGTTGATGGAAAGAGAGGATCGGCGAGCAGAATCGGTCTGCCCGGATCTTGCTGAGTCGAGGTGGTTCACCGCTAAACAGGTGGCTGTACCGTTCGTCAAGGTAAGTGCCGGTCCGGATCATGGCTTTGGCCAAGAGGCGATCACCCCAGATTTCGGAGAGCGAGTCGGAGTGCGCTCTAGACACAACTTCCTGGCTTTTGACTAGGAGGAGGCGCATAGCTGCTTGGGATAAGATAATCGCTGAACCACCGTGGGCGAAACGGGCTCGATAGTCACCAACGGCATTCCCCAGGTAGTGAGGAGTCCACGGATTGAGGTGCCCCAGGAATGGCTTCAGCGATGTTTGAACGAGGTACGTATCGTCATCAACAAGAAGGAACCACTTTTTCTTAGGAAACTTCTCATATGCGTGCTCAAGGCCCGAAATAAACTGCACACCAGATCAACGACTTGAAAATGACAAAATTACGGAATCTGCCGCATGACCTACTTTGAGAGCATCCAACTCCCATCCGGAAGTTTTGGATACTTGCAGAGCCAGCTCCTCCTCACCGCTCCCAATAGCCTCGGCGAGCCTCTCATACTTGATAACCCGCGGATGCGACATGCGCGTCGACAGCGTTGGGTGGCTCAGCGTCCGGTTCACCATGTCACGGACGGGCAGCTCCTTGCCGCGGTAGACCTGGTGCTCACCGTCCCGCGAGGCATAGTCGGCGATGACGAGAAAGTCACGGAACTCGTTCCGGGGACTCAGTGCGTCGAACCACGCGGGCAACCTGTCTCGCGTGCCGTAGCCTGTCTTGACAACAACGAGCGTGTCCTCGCCAAGGTCGACGGGGAACGCAGGCGGCGCGAACGTCCATTGATCCAGGGAGCGCGATGACCCCGTGAGAGCGGCCTGGAGTGCCTTAAGGTTGAACCGAACAGCTAGGCGGACGGTGTTGTCATACGGTAGTAGCAGCCACATGACGAGAAGGATGCCGGACGTCAACAAGATTACCCGGCGCGTGCTGCGGGACCGCAGCCGTTGACGCGGGAGGAAGCGCGCGCGACGCCACGGGATAGGGGGCCGAGAGGGCATCCTGAAGGACGCGCAGGCGCGAGTGCGGGCAACAAGAATTTGGAGACTGAAGTTAGGTTAGTTTATCACAGCGCGGCACGCAGTCTGCTGGATGTGTGTTCCGTCCAGGGGGGGGGTTGATTTGGAGATTGCGATAAGGTGGGGCCTCGGCTTCAGCTTGGCGTTTGCCGGGGGTCCAACGAAGAGCCAATGAAGTCGTATCGCGATTCGCCTACAGGGGGTCATTAGGGGGTTCGTTGGTCGGGAAAACCGCCCCAAGCCATCAAATAAACAAGCCGCTACCTAACCACGTAGGCAAGGTACATGTACTGCTCGGGCATTACCCCAGAGTTCGGGCTTCGTGCAGCGGGAAAATAAAGTGGGTATGCATGTACCTAACAGCGACGTTTGCGATGCCCGAGGATGCAGCTGGATATCGTGAACGCATCCGAGTCATGCCCGCGAGAAGCACAGTTCCCGATCCCATCGAACTCGGTCTCCTTACACAGTACGGAGCCGAGGCAATTGAACTAAGCCTCCAGGTAGGTTACATCAATGCGCCCAACCATTCCGTGTAACGCAGACAAGGTTCAAAACAGTTGCCCTTTTTTTTTTTGGGGGGGGGGGGGGGGGGAAGGAGGGAGTTTTATTTGAGCAGGCCAAAATATTGCTAAAACTGGAATTCGACTACACGACGGGCACGCGACACGGGATGAGATGCCGAACTCAAAGAGCTAGCACATACCATCCAGCAGGATCAATTGCCAACAGGTCTCGGTGCGCCAAGTTAGCCAACTTGTAGGATCGAGGTTGATAGCAGCCTTTCTTTCTGACGTTTTGAGCTGAAGAGGATATCGGCTAGGGGCTCATAAATCCAGGTGACACGACTTCAACTTGAAATGACTCGTCGCTGATTGGTAGACGATATCTAAACTATCACAAAGGAGCAGCTGCTGACTAAAATATGAGAAGTATCATTTAAATTTATCAATAATAGGGGGCTTGGTTGGCTGATGAACCCGAACCTCTTGATTTCTGGTAATTAGGATTGCGAAAACTGCTGCTAGGCTAGTAATGTGCTTGCGATGATTCGTGTTAAACTCCAAAATTCAACGCAGTATCCTAATACGCGCAGTTGAGGTGTGAATGGCAGGAACACCAGCAGCCAGGGATAACAGTAATGGTTTATTATCACTAATAGACTCGGTGACTGCAAAGACCGAATTGGAAGTTGGTATCATACAGAACGCCCATCTAAGATCAAAACTTGCGAACTATGAAGGCCAGTACGGGGAAAATGACATTTATGATGAGGAACCCGTAGCTGCAGGTGCAGGTGGCACGCCAACCGTTATGCTGGCAGACCCAGAGCTGTCCTGGCCCTCGACGGCGACGATCATATAATTATGCCGTCCCATCTTCAGTCCAGCGTCTTCCCATGCCTTGAAGTGGTTTCCTGTTGTAACGGTTCCTCCAACACGCTTCACGGTTCTAATAGCCCAATACTGCTTAAACGTAGCAGTGCCTTGAATAGACGGCTTGTTGACACGTGTCTTGGTCATGAGTTCGTAGGTACCGCCATCGGTGGTGACGTTCCCCTTCATGATGGCCTCCGGGTTGTCGGATGGCTTGTGGTCTCCGTACGACTCGATGATATAGTACTCCACCAGCGGGTTCGTGGTCCAGCCGTAGATGGCGAGGTAGCCATTGCCTACAGGCTCAAATGTGCCAGAGTAGACAACCTCCCTAGGGTTTTTTGTCAATGCCTGAAACGGATAAAACTCGACCAGAATAACTATCACCTGTTACTCCCGGTATTCCAACCCTTCCCAATCACAAAGTTGCCCTTGTCTCCGGACCATTTCACGCTGAACTTCCCATCGGCGCCGTTGTTCTGGGTAATTTTGGCCTTTCCGTCAGTCCAAGATGACCAAAAGTAGGTGGCGGCAGGAGCAGAAAAGACTCCGGCAGCAGCAGCCGCAGCGGCGATGAGGATCGAGGTGGAGGACACCATAGTGGACAATCTGCCGACAGATTTGGCGGGTTTTCTCTGCTTCCTTTGCCTGGGACGACCTCGTTTTACTCAGTTGGGTCCTTTATACCAGGAACGCGGCGCCATCCATTGTACCGAAAGGTCGAGAGTGTGTGGGGTGAACTGCCGAAGGCCCTGGGACCGCCCGCACCCCAGCCTCAGCTCTCTAAATTTTATTGCCATTCTGATCTCGGGCGTGTGGGGAAGTCGCATCCACGGCGATGGAGGCATGAGCGCTAGCGGCGATATCGCTGTCGGAGAATTTAAGGAGAATTTAAGGAGAATTTACGCGGCTCATTCTCGCCTCTCTATTGGCGAAGCCCGCTAGTGAGCTTGTCTCTGCCGGCAACTCATTGGCCTCCCGCATATTGATGCACCCCGGATAATGTCGTCAGGTGGAACACCTTATAGCTTCAACTTCATATAAGTGTGCGTAGCTGCCCATTCGCTCTTTGAAACGGAGCAGCGGCGGGGCTAGGCAAAATGCCTGTGTTGGCTTTCTATATAAGCTCCGGCTTGGCTCGTCGCCTTAGATGGGAAACTGGGCGGAGAGATGTAACACTGTATATTTTCTGTCTTATCCTTGATCACGCATCGGAGAAAAGGGTATGTGCTGCCAAGGGAAATGTATTGCGGCGAGGTCTTGGAAGAGGACCAAGCCCGGATTCATATCCCAACGCCGCGGCAACTTGCTTCATTGCGTCGACGACACCACTCCACGTGGATCTCGGACTCTGTCAGTTTGAAAGGCCATGGTCCTGTCCTGGGATTACGGGGGAAAGGTTTGTGCAACCGGAGGCAAACTTACCACCTGTTTCTAGAGCCTCTTTTCCCCACCAACGCGCCGAGGATTCAGAGGCTTGGTGAAATTAGGAAATTGACAGAAGATTCTCCGACCCACCATACATTTTCAATGGGTGTGACACATTTAGAGGATATAGTTTCTTCGTCTTCAAGTGTAATCATCCACTCCTAGTAGCCATTTATCCAACGGGTTGGACCAGGGAATCAAATAAACACTCCGCTTGTTCTGGCGTGCCATGTTTGTGTCCTTTTATCACTATTCAGTTCCTATGCGGAAGTGCTACGAATTACAGCTTTGAAATCTATGTTCTACGAGACACAGGACATATATAAATGCTAACAACAGAATTTCTTCATGAGCGTGTAACACCATATAGTAACCGTAGGGATCATCACGGTCTACCGTAATCGTATATTTAAATATCATGTGCGCCCACCAATGATTCATCACATTAGAACGCTAATTAGTCCTTCCGGTGTCTCTTGCTATCACACACATCCTCTATCTCCGGGTCATTCGCCGAATCATCTTCTTCGCGGCCGTGAACCGTGCCAGCGCCCTCGCCCAGTTCTCCACTGACACCTTCTTCTTCCCCCCCAATCCAGTTACCATCTGCGTCGAAGAATTCATGCACATTATCCGCAGTTATCCAGCCACTACTTCCAGGCATCGGCGGCGGCAGGCCCCCATCACTTGCCCCAGTAAAAACCGCCTCGTAGCCTTCCACCGGTTGATACTCCGCCTCAAAGACGATCCTGTCGTCGTCGTCATCGTCATCTCCTTCCTCAATCGGGTCGGGGTTCAAGTTTGAGCACTCCGAAATAGCCTCGAATAGGTTTTTTGTCTCCGAGGGGGAAGCGGCGGTGCCGACGGTCGCTTCTGGTTCTGATGCCGTTGGAGGTGGGATCAGTGTGAGCTCAACCACCTCAAAGTCGTCGTCGCCGGCTCCGCCATCCGAGAGCTCCAACTGGAGGTAAACGGACGCAAGCTTGTGTTCGCCCGACCCGATTGACTTGATCGCGTGGATGCTAACTAGGGGGTACGGGATCGAGACACCAGCTTCGGCGGCGGGGCAGAAAATGGTAAGGGATCTGGGACGGAGAGGGTTAGCCTGGGTAAGCGGCTGAAGAAGTTATGAGGACGGGAGGGTCGTACTCAGAGTTCACAAAGAGGTCGACTACTTGCTCCACAGTCTCCTCAGATGATCCATTCAGCGCATCGCTCTCGGGAGCTGTCGGATTGGGGGACAGGTCGGCTGGGAAGAATGGCAGCCCGCCCCGCTGCGAGCTGGGGATCCAGGCCTTTGCGCCCGTGGCATGGTAGTACAGGATCGGCTTGCCTCCGTAGAAGGTGTCAGGTGTCTGCTCTTGATGCTCGGCGAGAGATTTGTAGTCGCCAAGGGAAGGCGGCGATCGGATCGTTGAGGGCATCATCTTTGCGGCAGGTCACGGTGTTTGGTTTGCGCTGGCGACTGCTGTTGACGACGTGGATTGACTGGAAATCGAGGGGGGACGGAGCTGGAGAAATTTTAGTGGGGTCGGGCCCCTTATCAGCTTATCGCAACCCCTACTGCCCCGCCTACCCGCCTCCCGCCCACCTCTCTGCCTGCCGCAGGGACTTGACTCCCGTCTCGTTGATGGTTGATGATTGACGTGTCCCAGCCACTACTTCAATCCTTCTCCTGCCACCAAGGTCAGCCATCCCACTTTGACGCAAAGGCTTGGATATTTTTCTATAAATTTCCGCTGGCCTCGCCCTATTTCCATCGATATTGAGATTCGAGACTGACTAGGGTTCTCCCCCATACCTTTAACCTTCAACTACTCACCTCATCTAAAGCCCACAATGCATGATAACCGTATGGCACCTCTACCCCTATTTTCACATGATAAAACGAGGAGCTCTTGAGCTGACCCTACCAGGATCCCACCCCCTCCTCCAACAAGTCCCCCTGACCGTCTCCCCCTTCATCAATCTGCCCTCCGCCACCACCCTGCCCTACACCTACAAGTCCATGCCCAGTACCCTCCCACCCTCCACAACCGGCATCGGGACTACCTCGTCCTCATCCGAGGGCGAACCCGAATCTGCCCCGCCTAAACCAAAGTACGTCATCTCCTCGTCAGGCCACGCCGCCCACCCCGACGACATCATCGCGTCTTGCCGCGCGCTGCAAGCGCACGTGGCCAAGCTGCAAGCGGACGCCGAGTCGGAGCTGAGCGCCCTCGACGAGCGGATACGCGCGCGCGAGCTGGCCGAGAAGAGACGCGTTGCGCCGGGGTGGCTGGACAGCGAGGCACGGCTGCTAGAGCCTGAGCGGAAGTCTGGAGGGGGTGGGGACGCGGGCAGTGGTGGTGGATGGCAGTTGCCTGGGATAGGGGGTGAGCTGGCTGCTGGTGCGCAGGACCCGCAACGATGGGCGTTTGCCCAGCCGAGCTTCGGGCGGGATGGTCATGGGCCGGGAGGGGCTAGTGAGATGGCTGTCCCGGATGAAGGGGAGGAGCTCGATAGAGCCTTTGGTGTCTTGGCTTTGGGGCAGAGGTGAGGAGGTATCGTTGAGTTCAGCCTGGCAGGGAGTTCCGTAGTCTATTACTGGAGACTATTGTGTCTGGTTCTTTGTCGGATATGTATGTACGTGACAAGGTATTTTACAAATCGTCGTAATTCACGAAGCAGCGCCTCCTGGATTTTTGGGTGTTAACTTCATTCATTATGCGACACCTTCATACTAGTCTCATCCGCACTTTGAAAATGTAGCCATCAAGACAGCTTAGGCACAATCGCAACCTAAAAGGCTAGCAGTTTCTCTGCGTTGATCTCCCTCTCAACCTCCATCTCTTTCCTCTTCTTTCCCTTCATTCGCACTACGCGGCCTCTCTTGCGCTTGTCACCTGCCTTAGCCTTCTTGCCATCGCCGTCTTCCTGGTCGCTGTCGTCATCGTCGGAATCATCCTTGTTGGCATCGTCCTCGCCTTCGCTACCGAGCCAATCCTCAATATCCGCAAGGTCGCCGTCACTCTCGTCAAAGTCGGAGATATACTCCACTTGCCCGTCCAATTCGGACTCGGCATCCTCGTTCTCCTCCTCGTACTCCTTCTCGGACTCATCCTCGTCCTCATCCCTGATACCCTTGTCCAAATCCTTGTCGCGGGAAAGATCGCCCTCAGCCTCGAGTGCGCTGAGCACCTTCTTCCAAACTTGGGTGTTGCAGTTGAGCGGCTGGTCTCCGTATGCGCCCTGTCGTAGTCTTTCGAGCAACTCGCGCTCGATTGTTCGCTCCAGCTTTGCGGCAGCGAGGGCCTTGCGTTCTCTTGCCTCCTCGCGGTGCTTGATCTTGGGCGCCATCTTGGGTACAAGCTTCTCGCCGAGCCTAGTCTCTTCAGCAGCCAACTTGCGCATGCGAGCTGCTACTTGGACGAGTCGAGTAAGACGTTGCTTGCATTTGTGGAGGAGGAACTTGGGGAAGTATTGGAGGCGGCCCTCTATTTGCTTCATTGCCTCCGCATAGTTCTTGGAGAGCTTGATCTTCTCCCACCATTTTGAGGGCATATGCGCTCTCTCAATCTGTTCGAAGAACGTATGATTAGCGTTCAGTACCACTTGGGTACTGGTACTGCTGGGGTAGGTGCGTACAGTCTTGATGTACAGGTAAATTGTCCCCTTGGGGGATGTCCTGATGGTGGCATAGCGACTGTTGGCTAGGGGGCAACTCTGCCGGTTGCAGAGACCGCTGACCGAGTACTCATTGCGGCAAAAATTGCTGTCTTTTGTTGTCCTGCTTAAAGTTAGAACGGGTGACGGACGATAATCACTCGCGCGGTCCTACTTGAGTTTGAAGGCGCAAAACTGCTCTGAGGGCTTGATGTTAGCGATTTGCCTTCTGGGAAAGACGGCGACTTACGATTGATAATCTGCCAGACAATCTCGTCCGACATGGTCGAAGATGGTGTCCCTTTGCAGGCTTTTCTTTGGCAAGCAGGATTGGCGAACTCGTCTCAGAAGTTGGCTTCGGCGGCGTGAAGCAGGTGCAATCCAGAGGGGCTGGATATGTCTGGCGGCAGAAGAGATTTTGGAGATCTCAAAACTTTTTGCCTGCTAAATTGGCCCGTGCCACCCCACCCGGTTTCCGGGTGAGCTTATCGGCTTATCGGGCCTCACCCAATCAGGATTTGTCAAATACAGGGACGGTGCTTTGATTTGGAAAGGTCATCTCAACTTTTGTTTCAACGACCGCCATAGCTCCCTGGAAGCTGTTATTGACCAAGGTGGAGGAGCTTCCCATTCTACGAAATCGAGGCCAATGTTTCGCTATGCGCTGAGGAGAGCGTCACCCTATCGACTCCGGCTTTTGGAGACCGCGCCATCTCCATCGCAGCTTCATGCCCGGCCTATTTCAGGAAGCTTCCATAGCCCTGGCAGTGGCAGCAAATCAGCCGTCATAAGTAATTTTGCCCGCAATTTGAGTTCGCAGGAGCGTCGCCTAGTGCCAGGCCTCCCAGCCACAAGCGACACCATCTATGCTCTGTCATCCGGAGCAGGGAGAGGAGGGATAGCCGTTATCCGCGTTTCTGGACTAGGTTGCCTTGATGTAGGACCCTCTTGACCCATCCCGTCACGCCTTGACTAACCAGTGTCAAGATTTACAACGGGCTATGTCCTACAAAGCCCCCGCCAAAGCCACGGTATGCCGCGGTAAGAACTTTGGTTGAACCTGACCGAGCAAAAGATGTAAACATCGTGGATTCGGACGCCATTGTACTTTACTTTCCCGGCCCCAAAACAGTCACCGGCGAGGACGTTCTCGAGTTGTATGTCCATGGGGGATCTGCAACCGTCAAGGCTGTACTTGGCGCCATCCCCAAATCACCATCGCAGGAAACAATCCGCTATGCCGAGCCAGGAGAGTTCACTAAACGGGCATTCCTGAACGACAGACTTGATCTGGCCCAAGTTGAGTCTCTCGGTGACACCCTTGCTGCCGAGACTGAGCAGCAGCGGAGAGCAGCCGTTAGGGGCAACTCCGGGATTCTTGGGAGGACCTATGAGGACTGGCGGGCACAGCTCCTTCACGCTCGTGGCGAGATCGAGGCACTGATTGACTTCTCCGAAGACCAACATTTGGATGAATCGCCCGCCGAGTTGCTTGTCAACGTCACCAACATGGTGGAGGCTATGCTTCATAATATCCGACTACACAAAGACGGGAGTCAACGAAACGAGCTCCTTCGCAACGGAATCCGCATTGCGCTTCTGGGCCCGCCAAATGTCGGAAAAAGTTCGCTGATGAACCAAATCATTGGCCGCGAAGCGTCGATTGTGTCGGCGGAAGCAGGCACGACGCGCGATATTGTCGAGGCGAATCTCGATATCCGCGGCTATCTTTGCTCATTTGCGGACACAGCGGGCATTCGGACGGAAGACTCGTCGTCAACTTCTAATCTTGGACACTCGGAATCTTCGGTCATCGGAGCTATCGAACAAGAGGGCATCCGGAGAGCGAGGGAGAAAGCACTCTATTCTGATGTCATCATAGTCTTGGCGGCTGTTGAGCGATCAAAATGCGGTGACCATCGCATCCACTACGACGTTGAAACCCTTCGCTTGGCAGCTGGCGCACCACAATGCTTGATCGTCATCAATAAAAGTGACGTGGTCAGCCCCGAAGCGCTTGCGCACCTGTTACAGGACTTCAAGGTGTCTGTGCTTGGTGGGATCCCGGGTCTTGGCAGTGCTGAGCCTTTTTCCATTTCCTGCAGGGTGGCCGAATTGTCTGCCGTAGGGCTGACGGACCCAGGACGAATCCAGACTCTTACTGAAATATTGACCCAATCATTCTCAGCTTTAACATCGCTGCCTAATGGCATGCAGCATCTCCATGGGGTCACAGAACGTCAAAGTCAACTACTAGATCAATGTCAAAGACATCTGGAGGACTTCATGGCTGAGGCGCAACTCTGTGGCTACGAGGGTGAGGCTGATATCGTGCTTACCGCGGAGCACCTACGGCTTGCAGCCAATCGTCTAGCCCAAATTACAGGCCGCGGAGATTCTGGCGACGTCGAGGACGTTCTGGGCGTGATCTTCGAAAAGTAAGCATATTTTTGTTTCTCTCAATGTGAGATTTCTTGCTAACGGTCAACACCAGGTTCTGCGTCGGAAAATAAATGTTCAAAGCTGGCATTTGTGTACTGAATTAATACTGTTTACAGGTGGTGAATAGCCAGGTGCAAGTCACCTCTCATCCATTGTCCCACCTCCGCCTCCTCTTCGACAAAAGAAAAAAGAAAAGTATCTATCGTCACGAGACTTTAATCTATCGAACAGTAGCCCAGGCTGGATATTGCATCCGACCGGCTGCCTACCCCCAATCCATCCAGTCACCCATATAATACATCCCAGCCAAGGGTTGCTCATCAGTCTGTGCGAGGAAGACTCGCCGGAGACCGAGATCTAAAGAAGAGAATATACTAAGAAAAGAGGCAAGGAAATCGTACACGTTGATTTTCGTCGCAATAGTCAGACACGGGTAGCAACAGTCTTCCCTGTTGATTGGCGGGTTTCGTATTAATGGGGGAGGGGGGGAACTACTGCCACCGAAATTGTTGATGGTGGGCGGGCAAGGCTGATATCGGAATCAGAAAACACTTAGTTCTGCTCCTCGTCCTCATCGTCACCCTTGTCACCCCTGTGCGGCCAGAAGTATTAGGTTCTGGGTTGTCAAGATCTAAAAGATGTAGGGGATGGCTTACTTGTTGTAGCCGGAGCGGCCATAATTGCGGCACTTGTCCTCCTCGTCGTCATCGCTGCCGTCCCTGAGTTGTGCGCGTTAGTATTGGAACGAGAAAGGAGGGGGGTGGTTGGAAACGCACTTGTTGTAGCCGGAACGGCCATACTCGACGGGGAAAGTGGAGACAAAGCTGGTGTTGGCGGCCATTGTAGGAGTTGGGTTTGGGGATGTGTTTTTTCTCGGAGTTAAGCTTGTTGGGGTGAAGATGCTGGAGTGAAGATGTTGGAGAGTTGATGGAAGCTGTTGGAAGCCGTTGGTAAGTGAGATATGTGTTGGAGTTGTTGAGGTGAGCGTTGATTGGGCTGATGATGTTGATGATGATGAGAAAACTAGAACATCCAAACCGGGCGTCTCCTGAGGTTTATATAGACGTCCGAGACTCGTGGCGATATCTCGAGTTCGCGCCTGGCATACGAAGCTCTCGACTCGCCGACCTCCTGTTCGCGGCACCCTCCCAAGGTATCAACCCCCTATGCCGGCGAAGGCGGAGCTCCTCAAAAGGCCCCCGAAATATGAGGATGACATAAGGCCTCTGGTGGTATCGTTCAGCCTTCTCCGGCCTATCGAGACTGACGATTGCTCGCTTCATGCGAAAGGATGTCGGCCGACTCTCTCGGACTGCTAGAGTGTGGGTCCGAGACTGGCCTAGTCGCCTATGTCTACGACCATCGGCGACCTAGCTTCCTGCATGGTTACAACTACACTACCTGGGCAGCAAGCCCCCATTCTTGGCAGAGTGGGTGGGCAGGCATGTTTCACGACTTCCACGAGGGTCACACAATCCCCAAATGCCAAAAAAAAAAAAAAAATTCCCATGCGGGCCAAATCTGGCAGCATGGGAGACACCTAGGTTGCTAGCCCGCGAGTTCCGGGCGTCTGGCGCATGCAGACATTGGGCCGGCGGTGGGGGTGTAGGTGGGCAAGGTGGGAAAGGTGGAGTTGGGATGACACAACCGAGACTTAGCACGCTGCGAGGGCTAGAGGCTAGAGAGCGTTGGCAGAAGGCTGCGTAGTCTTGCCATAGATTGGGGGCTGTTTCTGGCTGCTTCTAGCTTGCCTCGCAGTCTTCTCAAAAAGTCGCCCGCCGCCCCGCATAGGGCTGAAGGCTGAGCAGTCGTTGCTGCAGTTGCTGCGCTCTTCATTTAGGCACAACATTCGCTGCACGACTCACTGTCCCTGTGTGCCTGTGTCAGCGCCAACACGCATCGCACACATGGCAACGAGTGCAGCAGCGAGGATAGCAAGGGCAGCAAGGGCAGCAAGGGCAGCAAGGGCAGCAAGGGCAGCAAGGGTAGCAAGGGCAGCAAGGGCAGCACAGGACGCAGCGATGGCACACATCACAACGAGCCACGCACATGGCAGCAAAGCCACCGAACGTGCAGAAACCCGAGACGTGCTCCTCCGCCCTTGCTCTGCACCTGCTTCGCACCGTACTCCGCGTCTCGTGTTGGACGGTTTGCTGACATCGCAGGTGTAGGCATTTGTGCCCTTCCTTATTTTCCCCTTTTCGTCCCGTCTGGCATCGAGTCACACCCACCCGAGTTTGCAAACCGTAGGGAATCCGCTGCCCGATTGAGCCAAGGCACCGATTTGGCTTGCAGGTGGTGCCCTCCAGGGCGCTCCAGGGGCCCCCAAACCCGTCACCGACCCGGCAGCGCGTAACCACATGGCTCTGCCGTCCGATCCGCACTCGACTCGCTTGGGGTTGCCCGTGGCACCTTCTCCGTTCCTGGCGCCGGGCCTTGCCAAACACATCCCACCGCAATTGAGCCGTTTTGCGGGTTTCTCAGCACTTGAACAGCTCATCCCACGTCGCTGAATGCTGCCGCGGAATATTGATCCGGCCGGCACATCCAGCGTCCGCGACCATCTTTCCTGATACCGGCATACTGTCAGATCTGACAGCTTCCTTCGTGCATGCATCAAGACACGTGTTGAATAATCATTCTGGAAAAGCGCCATGGCGATCTTGCAATCCTACCACCCATCTGTCCTACTCCGTTGGTCCCATCTTAATACAGGTCTGCCGCCGATGGCTCACCGACGACCGGGGAGAGTCCAACTTGATGACTCGACCGCGGCAGGAAAACGCGTCAAGCAGCATCAAACCAGCCGCCAAGCCCCGTCCTAACGCCTATCGTGTATGCTGAACTGCCTCTTTCTGAGCGCACGAGAGTTACTCAGCGTGAAAAGAGTTGACAGCTCTTGGCGATGTCACACGACCCTTGCAGAGGCGCCATAGTCTTTCTCAAAGCCATTCACACCGGAGTCATATCGAGCAACCCGAGGCTCGGCAGAGAACATTCGGCGCCCAGTGCCAAGTCCTTCCAACGCAGTGCCGTGGTACCTAGTTGCGCCCCCTCAGAAGAGACGGGGGAGGGGGGCGGGGACGGACACTGAAGCCCTGCCGCCCCCTGCTTCCCCTCTTAGCAGCGTAGCATTCCCTGCCCCGGGGTCGCACTCGAGCTTGTCCCAGAAGTTCGTGCCACGAGGTAGCGAGGCGGGCAGACCCGCTACAGGGCGACGACACGGCATCCTATCACCATGTAAGTCATATCTTTCCCCAGTGGGGTTTCGTCCCCCAGCTTCCCCATTCTTCGAGTCCAATGTGGGTTTAAGCATGGCTGTGCCTCGTGGACCCCTCGTGCGCAGTTTGTGGGACAGTGTAATCCAAAACAAGTGGCGCCCAAGGCCAAGACATTATGCTTGGCAGCCTCTTGTCGCCGACCTCGATAATATCTCCCTTCGAAAAGAGATTTCACAATCCTGAGCGGTTCGGGAGGCCCGTGGCAGGCCCGTGACCTTCTCCCCTCGGCACTTGGAGGGCACTTCTCAACCAGATGGAGACTTGGCTTCTGCCACACGACGCTTCGGAAGGTGCCGCCAACCTCTATGGAGCGCCTTTCCTTTTCCGTGGGGAGATGGGGGGTACCAAGAGGGGGGTGCGAGATGCATGCCGGTCCCGGCGCGCTATTGGACACCGCCAGGGCGGCATCTGCTTTGCAAAAACGGGGAGCCGAAAGGGAGCCGAAGGGCAAATGGGGTGGGACGGTCTCCTCCTCAGTAAGAAGCTCGCTTGGGACGTTCTCGGTGCCAGGCTTCCACATTCTTTCCGTTTAGGCTCAAAATAGCTCCCCACTGTGACAGCCACGATATCAGCGACATACCGCATGAGACATTGGTTTTTGGCACGTCCTTCTTTGCAGCGAAACCCCAACAAGAATGTCTTGTGTATCGTTACTCAGTCCCCGTTTTCGGGCCGGCTCTCCTGTGAGGCTTTGCTAACTTGTCCGCTTTGGCCTGAGACTGCTGCGTTGCCGAGTAGGGAGAAAAGAAAGACAAATCCCTTGCCTGGTGCATGGACAATTCAACCGGCCATATGCTACACGCCAGCCAACCTAGTTGGCAGATATAATAAACCTTTTGATTTACTACTACGAGTCTTGCCCACCCACCCTTTAGCTACGTGTGGGGAAAGTATGTGAGTCAAGGGATTGCGGACAAGAATATTGGTTAGTATCTGGGTCTGGCGTGTTCTTCATGCACCTGCCAGGAGTCTAGCAAGTCGACTTTTCTCATTTGTCGCATCGCATCGTAGGTTCTCATCTCAAAAGTGTCAAAGAGAGTCATGTGTTGGTACCGAAAAGGTGTGTGTGTGTGTATGTGTGCGCGTGTCCTGCCCTCGGTGATGGGGGCTGAAAATGTTTGTTCCACCAGCAAGCAGTCATCTCATGGCTTCTAATGCTACTCTCCACCAACGAAAGTCCATGATTGGATCGGTAGGTGAGCGACAGACTCGTATTCCCTTCACTTTTCCCTTTTAAACTAATGCGCCCCATTTTTAACGTTTGTATTCCCTTGTTACAAATGTTAGTTTTGTCTTGCTTCGTGTTACAACACCGATTTCCTGGCGCAGCAGCTCAGTCCCTTTGGCAACGGAGCTCCTGAGGCCGGTCGTTCATTGGGGGCTGTGACCGTTTCTATGCTTCAGCTTCGGACACTGACGAATTCCCCGGTGGGCAGTGCTAAAGTCGTTGCAGAACGGCTTACAAGGAGACTAGCGAGCCCTTCCCTTGACTAGGCAGGCAGTTTCCAGAGCCTACGAAAGAGAAATAGTCAAACGTTATGTTTCTTATCACCGATATGCGTGAAGTTTGTGAAATGCAAGCAAGTGACGAGAAATGAACAACGAGTGATGAGAGATTGATCCGTGTTCAAGAAAAAGCCGCTTAGACAATTCGCACCGGTGACGGTCGATGGTGCAGCAGACAGAGTCTCGGTGTTCCGTTTCGGTATAGGCCAATTGAGGTGCAGGTAAGCAACAAACTCAGAAAACACCGCAGGTCTCGCCCACTTGGATGAGCTCTCGAAGCTTTCTGCTTTTCTGTCTCCCTTCGCATCAGCGCCAATTGTAGAGTAAAGGATATGGCTGAAAAGCAGCCACGTTTTACTCCAATCCCCCCCCTTTGCTGGAAGTTATGTTTTGGTGACCGAAATTTCTGTCCCACCCCCTTATCCCCTCCCTTTTTGATCAATAGCGAGTGACGGGATTTTGCCTGGACGGGACGGGATGGCCGTGACTAACACACGAAGACGGACACCGAAGACACAAATCCGGTCAACCCTCTCATGCTCATGGCCGACAACTGATCTTGCTGTCCGGAATTTCTGTCATACACGACGCTTCTGAACGGAGACATCCGCTTATTCCACGGATAAGCGGAATTCCTGTTTGACATCAAAGCCTGCTCCGCTCAACCTCGAGGACTTTCTTGCCTATCTGGCATCACCGACGGATGGCGCTTACATCCCCGCGATGAGGAACTCCTGGAGCCGTGGGCCGTGGGCCTGGGGAGTGAGGATTGCTTCTTAGCCGTGGCGACACTCTCATGACCTCTTATCGGTGACTTTCCGGTGTTAGATGGGCATGTGTACGCTGAGAGGTGTGCGAAGAAAGGGGGTGTGGGGGTTTAGGTATGGGTCTCGCGACAACGTCTGCCGGACGGTGTCTCTCTCGGGCTCCAAGGCGGGGACTTTGTCGAGCATGACTTGCGCTGCGTGATGCGTGATGCGTGATGCGTGATGCGTCTCGGGGCGTTATCACCCTTCTCGGAGCGTTCTTGCCCTTCCACAGCTAGGGCTTGAGGTGGCTTCAGGTAGGCAAAGCGTCGGCGCGGGATCTGCCCCGGTTTGCTGGGTTGATGGCCCGCTAATGGCAAGCAGTGGACAAACCATGGCTGTCGTCCCGGACCTCAGCGAGGGGGACTCGAGGGGAAGCAGGACCGCAGCCGTGGGCTTGGCTCCTGAGACGTAGCTCATCGCGAAAGGCAGGTGCCTAGAGCTGGTTGTAGGGTCTGCGCTTGGGGGCGGCCCCTTAGGCGGGAGACACGGGGGGGAGGGCTTGTGGAACTTGGTCCGGACCATTGGCTCCTAAAAGTAGCAAGTTGTTATGTTGGCGATAAGACTATTGCTGGTATGCATGATCCGATCCCCTCGATATCCTTGCGAAGGGTAGCACTCCCAGTATCGATGCTGAGCCATCCTGCTTTTGCAGAACGCACGGTTTTGCACCGCTTGAAACTTGAAGCTTTTCAAGCATGGAGACGACTGGGTATGTGCTGGCCCCATTCCGGGAGTCCCACCCGAACAAACCCTTCTATTCTCTTCTAGAAGGTGTGACCCGCAACGTTACTTTACTTTTCCTGCCTCCCTTGTGATGGCGGAGTAACTTCTGCGGCGGAGAGTTGCTTCGGCGGAACTTGGTACTCTGGCAGCGACCACGTTGAGTTCGATCCGGGACCTGCAGTTGAGCTACGACAACAAGGGTAAGTGGGGAGAAGGGTATTAGCTAAGATCGCTCTTCGCGTCCAAGCTAATGGAGCTCTCGATATCCCCAACCGTCACTGTTCGCCGTCTTCAGTCGTCGTTAAGATATTCTGGCATGGGGGTGAGTAACCTGGCTCTTCTAGGAAGTGAGGCAGATGTGTGTTCGTAGTTATTCAATACTAAGTGCAGACTGCCAACCCCTGATAAAAAAGGAAAAGAAAGACAAAGAAGACTTTTGACGCATCTGCCATGGCTGCTGGTAATGCCGGGCTCAGGAGCGTCTAGGCTTGGTCTGCATTGCCTGGTACCTTCCAGTAACGGGTGCTCTGTTTTCTCTCTATTGTGGTTGTCATCTTTCCATCCCGTGTGGTGACATGAAACGGTGGAAGTCTGCAACTCTACATGTGTGACAGGGACAGTCAGTCAAGGGTTGTGGATTGCCACAGGGGCTACTAGACGACAGACGAGGGTGGGATAATCCGGGAGCTTGGGCCGTTCGTTTCTCAAGTCAACAACCATATAATCAGCCACAGTTAGCGTCGTCCACCAGCCTGAGTAAGGTCCATCTATGTGGAGCTTGCACTCGAACGGCGTCGGATACACCAGCCACCGCCACACCGTTGAGCCTGAGCTTATGCCGTATGTTATTGGCTAGTGCTCAGAGCAGTACAAACTAGCACTTGGCGCACAGTGCCCTACGTGCCCAGTCCCTGCAGCGCGCCACAGTGCAAGTGTGTGCCTGCAAAAGTTGACGCGGTTGTTCCTGAACCTTGCAACTCGACAGGACTGGGGAGCTTTGTCCTCCTTTTTTCTTCCCAAGAGCCTCACACTTTGGACTTGTGGCCGCTCGATGATGGCCTGTGTTTGCGGTTGACAAACTCCAAGTCGCTCCTTGAGATTCATTTACTTCTTCTTTTCCTTCTCCCGGCCCCATCATTTTCCTTCTGCGGCCTGCGACCAGGTAGTTGCGAAAGCGAGCTTCACCACTGGACCCCCCTCCCCCAGCTCTGGAGAGAAGGCAACTCAAACCTGTGGGTACTCCTGGTAACCATTCATGATGCCGAGTAAGTTGTTGTCTGTTTTCTGCCCCGCCGGTTCAGCTGTTTGGCAAGCGGGCAAGTCCTTGCTGGAGTTCCCCGCTTGGTGCCACCTGCCTTCCCATGCCACGTCCCACCTGCCTCACGTTTGGCCTTTGGTGTCAGCCGCTCTCCAAACCTCCCCCCCTCGACCGTCCAAAGCTGCCACCCAGTCGCTACCCCGCGCGTTCGCAGTCCTCGCTGGCAGGGATAGTTGCGTTCAGTCTGGCCTGCATACCTACCTCACCAAGCCTACGTCGCGTTCTTGGGCTTGTGTGGACGTCAACGGCCTCAACGTCGCCCGGGTTAGCGCATCAGCCCCCGAACCAGTGCTCTTTACCCGCGCCCCCGACCGACCACCATGCTCGGCTTCACCTTCATTGACACTGACGCTGACATGACAGCCATTAACGAGGACCCCTGGATCGGTAGCCAGGCAGTGTACGTCAGGCCCCTTCTCTCCTGGCCCTGGCTGGTCTGCTAACCTTCACACTAGGCAGCATGCCACCTCCGAGATCGAAGACTGTGCGATTGCCGTTGACGCGACATACTATATTCATCTCCAGCTCGATGCGCAACCCCACCATGAACCGCTGCTTCCCGCTCTTGGCGGCTTGACCGGCATACAAGGACGCATTGAGGCAGATTTGGACCAGTGGAAGGCTCATCGCGTGGTACCCTTTTTCATATTCGATGGACAGTCCATCACTGGGCAGGATGAGGTCACAGTCACCAAGAGCCGGCGGGCTAACGAGAAGACGGACTACGCATGGGAGCTTTACTTCAATAGCCAGGCGAATGATGCCGTCCAGGCCTTCGGCCAAAACACCAGTAGGTACCTCGTCATTCTTCAATGAAGCATGCTGGCTAATTCCCTGGCAAGGTGCCTATCGCCCTCAGAATCTTTATCCCCTTCTCCAGTCCATGCTGAAGCGACGAGGGCTGCACTTCCTGGTGGCACCTTTCAACGCTGCTGCACAGGTACATCATCTCTCCGAGCTTATCTAATGTTCCAGTCTCCTAACCTTGAACAGATGGCCTATTTTGAAATGGCCGACTCGGACCAGTGCGCGGGCATCATGGGATCTCTGGAGCTCATGCTCTATCCCATTAAGGACAGCGTCATCCGTTCCATCAACTGGGAGGCCGAGACTGTTACAGCCATCTCAAAGAAACACATACTGAAGACGCTCAATGTCAGCGACTCTCTGTTCATTGATGCGTTCCTGATGACCGGAACATCGTTCCTGCCCACGTTCCCTGCTCTGCCTGACCCGACCCTCACCAAGATTCAGCCATACAGCGTCTCGGACGCTGTCAACATGCTGCGGGCTGCTGAGAAGTCGATGACCCTAACGTGCACAACATACCATGATGTGCTCAAGATCCAAGACCCGAACTGGTTGGACAAATATCGCAAGGCGCGAATGGCTGTCAATCACTTCATTTATATCGCAGAGAGCGGCGAGGTCAAGGTCCACGACCCCGACCGCCTCACCAAAGACAACCACGAATATCTTGGTCTGCAGCTCCCCTCGGAGCTCTTCCATTATCTCAATGCTGGTTTAATTGGGCCACGCATCCTTAACTGGATTACGCACGGTCAATTGCAGGTCTTGCCAACAATTGACGGTGTGGCTTCTGACGAGTACAAGAACCTTGTCACAAGCCAGTCAATCCGGATCAAGGAGGCGGCCCTCAGCCTTATTTTCCCTCGGCTCAACCGTGGCATTGCCCACACAAGCATCACTATGAAAGTTTGGTATGACCGCAGCTTCTCGTACACAGTTGCCACGTCCGACCTCGGAGCCAAGGTTGCCAGTTGGAATGTCCAAGAGTCTGCGATTATGGAGCACGTTCCTGATTTTGAACACGGCTCCATTCTATCAGAGGTTTCGGCTCTGCAAAACCTAGAATTTGCGGCGTCGACAAAGTGGGATCCGAGGCAGAAGGTGAAAGGCATTCAATCAGCCGGCATTATCCAGTCCCTTTGCCTCTGGAGATTCCTCCATCTTCGGGACTACGTGACCGATCAACATCAGCTCACGCGATGGGGCAAAGCTCTGGCAACGGCTCTCTCAGCCTTCAAGCTGACGGTTAGCAAATATGCCGAAATCCCGCATCTTTATGAAGCGGTTCTCGTTGCATTCGAATTGCTACGATTCGAGCTCCTCAACTCCAGGCACAAGCACGAGGAGCTTCGTGGCCTTCCCATGAACGGAAGTGCAGACGATGTGTCCAGCCTCCTCCTCATCAGCCGCTGTGCGACACTGCTTAAGTTGCGACACGAATCCAATGGATACACAGGACCACTCAGCAAAAATCTATTGGCATTCCGTTCGCTTGTGTCTGAAGTTCGATCAGCAGATCGAGATCTGATTGAAGCCGCTGCGGCCTCAATGTTCTTGCACGCACAAGCGAAGCGCCAGAGGGATGACACCTGGGAGCTGAGCCATCAGTAGGTCTTCCCCATTTAACTGCACTACCTATCTATTGTAAATGCTAACACCTCTTCCTAGGCTTCCCTTTCTCAACGACCCGGATGTGGCGCTCGGGATTGCAGTTAAGACCTACTTTGACGACATCACACCAAAGGACACTTCCGTGACAAAGGCTGCCAAGAAAGAAGCCTTTCCCGGCCACTTTGTCCCATACGCGCTGGCCTTCAAAGAGGATCTTGATATCGCGTGCAGCTTCTTCGAGGCTCTTTATGCAGGGGTGCAGACATTAGATGCTACTGAGATCCCTTCTGCCGATCGTACAACCTGGGATAAAGCAGCAGAGTATCTGGCGGTGAGGAGATGAAGAGAGAGTTCCGCCGTTTTTGAGGTTTAAGTTGGGACTGAGAATTGAGCAAGTATGATGATGAGAAGAGTGGTAGCATTAGGCAGCAGGGTATCAATGTATTCCCAAGAGAACTGATCCAGCCTCTTTTGATGGAGTGCTTTTTAAGGTAGAATACCCTAGCCGTCGTCCAAGTAAGCCCTCGTTGGACTCGATGAAGAACAAGGTATCAACGAAGGGGTTATCAAATCAGGCTTGCGCAAAGCCATGCTTAGCTTGCCCACCGGAAGCAAAACCTCTCACTTTTTAAGTCGTTCTGCACTGGGCCTATTTCTGTAAATGTGAGCAATGCTACCTTACCTACCTAACTAATCAGCTGTCCCTACTATCTATCTTCTTACATGACTCATAATTGCCCCGTGCTCCAGTTCCAGCCGTTAAATTTTAGAACGAACAGGCGAAAAAGCCAACCAGCCCACCTGAAACTCCAGAGGCCGACGAACCAGTGTAGCCCGGCCACGATAACCGCCATGTTCATCAAAGTCGTGTAATCAGAACCAACGCCGTCCACAAACTCAATGCCCATATCGCTTCACCTCACACCGTTGTCTGTCTTAAAGGGGTATCACATGATATTGCAGGTCCTGTGTTCAGGCAGCAGTGAAAATACTGGGTTCCTAAAAGAATAGTAGAGTTCACAAGCCAATACCGCGGGGCCAGCGCGAACGCGCTCCTGTCGCTTGGTCAAATCAGCAAGCGACGCTTGATAGAGGTGGCAGCTAGTGTCTCTCTGTTTGAAAGCGTCCCGCTCTTTTCTAAGAGTGATTTCTTTCCTAGGGCCTGGATCTTTTCGAGGAGGTGACTGGAGAGAGAAGGAAGAGTGTTAGAAATTGATTGTGATTAGCTAAGGATAGGGGGACAGATCAGGGACCAGCTCAAACTTCATGCCGCCACTAAAACTGCTGCTGCCGTTCACGGACAGGGAATGTATGTGGAGGTGTAAATTTGACGATTAAGAGAATTGGGGGGAAATGTGCATACTTGATGGGTAGGTGACCACGGCTCTCCTTCATGGCAAGGTTGATCCTTTCAGCTCGAGCCTCGTGGTCACGAAAATGTTGTTGGATTTGTTCCTGGGCAGCCTGCTCTTCAGCGGCGCGGACCACATAGCCACAGTCGTCCTGGTCACATGTCCAGGTGCCGTTCGGGCCGCTGGGAGACATGGCGGGGATCTTTTCGGCGTGCACAATGACGCGGGCTGAGCCGTCGGGCATGGGGATATCAAGATCACCCTTACCATCGGTGTCTTCCTCGTCGTCGAGACCGGGGCTTGCCGAGTTGCTCGTCCCATTCGCATCTTCCATATTTTCGTCATCACTGAAGGCATGCGTCACCTTCGTTTTCTTCCTCCCTCGCCGGCTTCCACTAGCCGATTCATCGTCCATTTCTGACGCAAGTGGCCGTTTTTTCGACGCGGATACTAGGCGCAAACCCGCCCCCTTGCCAGATCTGCGGCCCTGCGCTGAGCGCTTACTAGATAGAATATCCTCCTCGGAGTCACTTTCTCCGTACTGCGCTGGCTTCCGCATCTTTGCCTTTGAGTGAGTCTGTGAAACAGGGGTGGATATGGAAGGGGTAGCCCGTCTCCGGCGAACAAGCTGGCCAGGAATCTCTTCCACCTTATTGATATGGGGTTTGAATGGCTTTTGGGAAACCTCCTTTAGCCAGACATACCACGGCGTGCCTGTCCATTCTGGACCAAGTTTTGCAAGTATTTCTTGCGAGTAGAATGCCGAAAGTTCGGAGACCCCTGCATATTCTTTGACCCTGCAATTCAGATGTAGCTGAGAATTAACTGTGCTGGGAGAGATCTTGTTCAAGTCTCGCCCCACAGCATGCTTTTTCACAACGTCCAGCAAAACATCGACGGGGGAATGAGTATTGGCATCAACCGGAGAAGACTCTCTGGACGCGTGAGGCGCGGGAGGCGGTTTGGGCGCGTTAGGTGCGGGAGGCGGCTTGGAAGCTGCTGGCGGTTTGGGCGCGTTAGGTGCGGGAGGCGGCTTGGAAGCTGCTGGCCGGGCCAAGGGCTGGTATATGACAGGCAAAGGCACAGGTGTCTCGACCGGAGCTTTGGCCACCTTAGATTTCCTGGGCGGCGGGCTCTGCGACTGACTTGAAGCCACATCGGACATCTCCAAGTCTCGGATATTGGCAGCCTTCTTCGTTAGCTTGACCGACTTGCTTCTCGATCGGTCTGACAAAGCTCCATGCTGAGATTGGCTTCTGCCCAGAATGGTATTGACAATCTCAGGAGGGTGTCGAGAAGTTGCACCAGATTCCTTGGCAGCGGTTGTATCTGGCGGTTCCTGAACAATGTCAATCAAGGGTGCCGCCAACAATAGAATATTATGCGACTCACGAGGCTTATCTCACGTATCCAGTTGGCGAAAGTGGTACCCTCCCATGTCACGTCTTCTTCTTTTGGGAAATGGGCAACCAAGAATGGCGCCCATTTTCGGTATCGGACTTCTACTTCGTCTCGAAAAACGCCATCTCCAGCGCCGATTGCATACTGTATGAGACTATTAGCATCTGGGAGAAGTATTGGGCTGTGTGAAGGTTCGAGACGAACCTGAAGGAAGATATCGTCGAGGGTGGGCGGCTGCGGGAGAGCACCTTTTCCGCTCTTTCCTTGTTTCTTGCGCTTCTTTCGCGCGCATTCTTTCTCGTACTTGTCGTAGACGTCCAGGGCTTCGTAGTATAGTGTTATAGCCTCGCAAATTTCGAGGTACATGGCTTCGTACTTTGGGGCTGGCCTGATCTCAAACCATCCGGCTTCGCCAGAGACCCAAAGAGCGAGTTCGCCGTATCCCATCGAATAACGCGAAGACTTTTTGATTTCGATGCTTGCGGACTTGATATTTGGCTTGAGCACTAAATGGTGGTTAGCAGGAGTGGATGACGTAGGAAGACAAGGTAGTCTCACATCTCTCGGTGATCTCTGCCTCATCGTTCAACTCGAGGTTGCCACGGACGACCATAGGGCCCTTCTCAGAGAATAGCGGGTTGCTCATCGTCTTGCCGTCTGGTCCGTAAATAACGGCATCAGTCAGAACAAACGTTGGCCATTCCGAGTCATCTACGTCTGCTGGGGCGGGCTTCAACACAGAGGTCTCCTTTATCCATGAGTGCCGAACATCATCGACGGTGGCAACCGTCGAATTGGACGCCCCGCGCCTTCGTGGCATGCTGAAATGTGGAGCCAGGTGGCCGAGGTTGCGAAGCGAAGAAGTGCGCAATACTCAATGCCCACCTGGCAAAGTGTTGGAACCCAAGCCGTGGATGCGCGATGGATGGCATGGACTGGGTAAGGGCTCGACAGTCGGATCGAGCCTTGGCTTCAAAGGCATGCCGAGTTCGCCAGAGATGGAGGACGCGTTGATTGATTTCGCGGAGGGGCGTGAACCTTGAGAACGCGCAGCATTCCCGATTGCCGAATACTATAGGTGGGCAGTGCCATGGGGGCAATGAGGAAGGGCCCTGCAAGAGCCCCACATATCCTAGGTCCCAAGCCTAGGCCACAGGGGAGCACCCAGACCCGATAACCGCTCTCTGGGCGTTCATTCCCGCTTCGACTTGCGATTGACAAAATTTTGGGCAGACAAATCCACAACAAAAGAATTGGATGCATCCACTCCTGCAATTGACGCGCCTAGGCTGAATAGTAGCTGCCGTTCCTTTTCTTGCATTTCAGACTAGATAATTTTTGCGAGGGACTTGGTTTGGACTCTACCATTCCGGCATAAACGCGGCACTTCCAACCAACACCTTTCCCAATTGCTCTTGACGGCGTCAAATGCCATTCAAGAGCGCCCTGAAGATGGCGCAAAACACTATTATGGAAGGAGTCTTCGGTGCCTAACCAACACTTTTGCGCATCTGGAGTTATACAGCTAACATATGCGTGGCAGCTATAAACAAACCGATCGGCATGAGCTCTGCTCAAGTCATAAGAGACTGCCAAAATGTGTTCAACCCTTCCACCGTTTTTGCGCCTCTCATCCAGCAGGAGAAGGATGTCCGAAGCCGCGAGCCGGCCTTCCAGCAAAAACGACGGGCCAGGATCAAGAGAGATATACGGGTGAAGATGGGCCACGGCGGTACCCTGGATCCCCTCGCTACTGGCGTTTTGATCCTCGGCGTTGGCAAGGGCACCAAATCGCTTCAGGATTTCCTAACCTGCACCAAGACCTACGAGACGGTGGTCCTTTTCGGCGCGACCACCGATACCTATGACCGTACTGGCCGCATCATCAATAAGGGCAGCTACGAGAATGTCACCAAAAGTGCAGTAGAGAATGCTCTCAAGCACTTCCGCGGGAAGTTCAAGCAGATGCCCCCACTCTACTCGGCCTTGAAGATGGAAGGGAAACCCCTCTACGAATACGCCCGAGAGGGCTTGCCGATCCCCAGAGAGATTGCCACAAGAGATGTCAACGTCACCGACCTCGAGATTGTCGAGTGGTACGAGCCTGGCACGCACAACCACCGTTGGCCCGCAGAGGAAGCCGAACAAGATGAAAAGGCTCTTGTCGGCTCTGTATGGCTCGCAGCGAAACGGCAAAGAAATCCCGAGCTCATCACCGCCGAAGACGAGGAGGCTGAAGCTAAGGCTAAGGCCGCTTTACAAAGCAAGAAACGCGAGCCCGAGGAGGCGGTTGACGGCGTTGAAGGTGAAATCCCGGCGAAGCGGAGGAAGTTGAACCGGAAGGAGAGAGGACCCGCTCCGATGGGGTCCGGTGCGCCTAGCGACCTGCCGCCTAAGGGCAGGGGCTCCAATCTCATCCCACCACCACCATCTCCCGAGACACCACCGCCTTGGGAAGGCAAGGGCCCACCCGCCGTCAAGATCCGCATGACTGTGACTTCTGGCTTTTATGTCCGCAGCTTGTGTTTCGACTTGGGCGAGAAGCTTGGATCGGGTGCAATGATGGCCGAATTGGTCCGCTCTCGGCAGGGCGATTTCGTATTAGGAAGCCCGAACTGCCTCGAGTACGTTGACATTCTCCAGAAGGAGGATGTGTGGGGTCCCAAGGTCGAGAGCATGCTGTCGATGTGGATGAATCGGACTGGCACTCCGTTCATCAATGACACAGCGACGAGCTCGGCCGAGAATGTCTCGGTGCCGGAGGTGAGGGCGCCCTGCGATGAACAGGAAGAACAGCCAAAGGAGGCTGTTGAGGCCGAGGAAGCTGAGAAGGCTGTGGCTTGAGGAGGCACCAAATGCTTCACAGTCTGATAGGGCTATGCTTCTCTTAAAATCTCTGACCACACACGCCTTTGAGTGGTAGCCAAGGTGTTTGGCAACATAAATCAATGATGATATCCACTCTACATGTATCAGGAGCTTGTGAAATTATTGTTCCTGACATGAAATTCAACCAACTCCAACCCGTGCATGCATCCCCAACTCCTTCACCGCATGTGAAATCCCCAAATGTTATACCTAGACCGTTATTGGTTACTAGGCAGTCAGCTCACATGAAGCTGTGATGTCACAGCCCAAAATTACTGCATCGTCCCCATTTTCCATAGTGTCGCCCCCAGCCTGCGTGTTTAGCCCTCTCATGCAATCCCCCAACCTATTCATAACCCTCTTGATACTTCATCACGCCATAATCGCCCTTGATTGCCCCCAAGGGCCAACCAAAATCAAGACCTCAACCACCCGCTTCCCGGATACCCTTGTTTCTGCGGCTGTGCCTGGGACGTCGTTTGCCCCAGCAACCCCCTCACCCGCTCAATCCGCTCCATTGCACTCTCCAACCTCTCCAGCCGCCGCCTCTTATCCACATCCCGCCGCTCGAGCGTCTCCACCCGCTCCTCCAGCTTCGCCCGCGCCCGCCGCTCCGTCGCTACCATCTCGTTAGCCTGCTCAAACAGCGAGACGCTCAGCTCCTCGACCTCGCGGCTCGTTTCGCTCAGTCGGCCCTCGGCCTCGAGCCGCAGCGCCTGCTCGCGGGTCAGGGCTTCCAGCAGGTCATCGGTACTGGGCGACGAGGAGAGGGGTGTCGCCGCGCTGAATGGAAAGGGGCTTGGGCCGAGTCCGGCCAGCGTCGCACGCTGCTGTTGTGGCTGAGACGGCGGGGTGGGTGGGACGGCGGGAAGCGGTTTCAGACTGGGGATGGATTTGCGCGGGGAGAGGAGGGAAGAGAGGCGAGAGGCGGCGCTCGAGGAAAGAAAGGAGGAGCGCGCCGGCGAGGCCGAGGAGACGCTGCTTGCCGGCGGGGTGGGGCCGGGCGTGGAGGCGGTGGGCGCAGTAGATGTCGGGGAGGAGGCCTGGTGTGGCTGCGACTTGTCGAGGTCGGTACGCAGCTTGGCGAGCTCGTCTTCGTAGTCAGCCCAGCGGTCGACGGCGGCCGAGGCCTTTTGGTTGAGCAGCCGTACTTGGGCTTGCAGGTCAGCGATTTGCTTCTGCGCAGACAGGAGTGCCGACTGGGTATCCTCTAGGGGCGGCAAGCCGACGTCAAATCCGCATTGCGGGCAGCATTGCGCCGGCGACAAGGTGACTGCGGGTGCGACGGCCATGGTCATGGTTGTCGTCGTCATGACTGGGAATCGCCCGTCGGCGGATAAGAGCGGACCATGTACTGGTTTTGCTGCTATTCAACAATGTTCGATGAGTGGCCGGTTTAATCGTGTGTTGTCGAATACAGATGTCGAATAGCGACCGGAGGTGTGGTCATTGACGTGGCATCGTCGGTCGTTTGAGGCGGCGCTTCACTCCCTTTCGAAGGAGGAGCGGCTGTGAAAGGGAGGGGGCGGGCTGCTTGGCAACAGGCCTGTGGTTCTTATTTGGTGGCGTGCCTCCGTGCGCAACTGGCAATGCATTACACCGCCCCCACGATCGGCGCCAGCGACCGAGAAAAGAAGTGGAATTGACCGGTAGACACACCATCTAAGACTTGCTAACGAGGTACCAAACCACTTAGGGGCGCGGGTTTCAGGGGCAACAATTTCGACCAAGGGACTGCTACTGCAGGTACCATCCCTGGACCCACAAATAGTGTGCGATCTGGCGATCTGCTCGCACTCTCGTGCTTCCATCAGCCCCATGAACCCGTAAAGTCGGACAATTTATCATGCATAGGGCCAAGCACCTGAGCTTTTCGTTTTGCATGAATTGCTTGGACTCTCGTCCGTTTGGTCGGAGTCTCCAACCAAGATTCCAATTCAGCGTCGGTCTGAAAGTTGCGAGGCTATCGCTGTCTGTCTACCAAGCTATCCTCAGGGCACATATACAGTGTGTTGCAAAGCCAATTCGGTTCCGCCGACCCTCCTCACACGGTGCATCTCGAAGCAGTGTGGGATTCTCGGGATGCCACCCCATCCTGCGTCAGCGACCAGTACGGATGAGCTTCTCGAAATTCGAGATTTTGTCCCAGACGCTGAGTGCCTTGTCCACATTTTGGGATCAGAATACTCCCGGCCAATGGCCCGTAAGTGCTGATAGTTAGGACAGCACCGTGAGATGTACCGACTACCGTAGGTCGCCATAACTAGGATGGCAAATAACCAACCCTCGCCTTAGATATCAACCGGGTAGCATCCCTTACATAGCGCAGATCGTCGGCTGGTCCAGCGCTCTAGTCCGTAATTCGTTCCGGCCTCAGTACGGCTTCGCGACCTTCCTGGGCTCGCCGAGACCCGTCTCGGGGTCTCTATACTCCTTCCAGCTGACGGGATACATGGTGTTTCCGGCCTCGCTCGTGGCCATGATGACTCCCAACTCGTTCCGTGCCGTCGATAAATAGTAGCTGGCCTGGTCTCCGAGTGAGATCTAGTCGGGGTACGGTCAGCGCATTGGTCCCAGGTCAAGGCAGGGGCTAGCATAACTCACCACTTCGGCGCGCACAATATCGCCCGGGCGGAAACTCTCATAGATCTTGACCCTGTCCTTCTCGGTCGCGCGCACGTCTTGCACACGGATGAGGCCCTGCCACTCGGCATCGAGCACGGTGTCGCCGCAGATGAGGATGGCCACAACAGCTTGGCGCGGCATGATGCGGACGACACGGCACAAGACGGTGTTGCCGACCTCGGGGAGGATCTCGCGCTTCTCCGAGACGCCAGAGCGCGATACGGATATGGTGGGGAGCTCGGCCGGAGAAGCGGCGGGTGTGATCTTGGTCAGGCGCTTCACGGGGCCGGGAGCTTTGGCGGGCTGGACGACGTGCACAGCACCGAGCAGCGACGAGTAGAGGTTCGACTCATGGATGTGGGTGCCGGGACCAGGCTGGTATTTGGAGGCCGAGCCTAGCAGCTGGCCGGGGATAGCTAATGCTGTTTGGGGGGCAGATGTCGCCATCTCGCCACGATAGAAAAGATCGGTTTGCGACCGAGATTTGGCGGGGGCTACTGGATGATGGCACTTCTAGAAATTCCAGACCATTATCCGCACGGGCCATACTGTTGCCCCACTTCTCTCTTGGCACCTTGAATTCGACTGTCATATACGTAGCACAAGGCAGCTGTAGCAATCGAGACAAGTCAATACTTGTTGGTGCTTGACTTAGGGTTTGAATTCCCTCCCTTTTTTTTCTTTTCCCGGGACCAGTGTTGATAGGTAAAGCTGCTCGAAGTTGGTCAAAGTTGACCATTGGGTGCTGAGCTCATCTATGGTCGTCTTACATGAGGATGGGTACGGTACCTGTGCTCAGCACCAGCATGGGGATATGGTATAGAGACCTTATGAATGAATCTATTGGCCTCATAGAAACTCGGCATTGCATCTACGAATACGCGTATTACCGCTTCAGCGCATCCGCGGATACGCATTACCATTCCAGTACAGTCACGAATACGCGTATCTCCAATTTCTGGCGCCTTGGTAAGAGTCCCAGTCTCGTCCCATAACCAGAAACGCACAAATGGTGCGATTCCCTCCATTGGCGAGTTCCAGCCGTCCCAGCCAAGTAGCACGGCGAATGCAAGGCGGGTTTCAGGGACGCGATGTGGATTGTGTCCAATTTTTATGGTCAATCTCATCCTGTCCTTTCAGAGCCGTTTGAAAGCCTTGAACAAATACAGACGGTAATGTTTAGTCTCAGGTCGGACAGGTAGTGTCTCCTGAGGTCAAGAAAGAAAGATACATACTAGACAATGAAACCCATAATAAATGAGTTCCTAGAGAAATATGCTCCGTCCGAGTGCTCCAAGTCCGTAACTTGACCCTGCCAGTGCTCACAGCCGGGATTACCACTCAGAAATGGCCAAGGGTGCTCCGAAAATTCGGTACGGAGTTAGGTACTGTAATTACACTCGGGCAGTGGTCCCTGCCCCGATTGAGGTAAAGGATTGGACCCTAGCTGCCCCCGACTTGCGGCGCGTCGCGCATCCACTGAAATTTTGTCCGGCCCGGGCTATCCTACCTTTTATATTTCACCACTCGCCCGCCCTCAGTTGTGAACTGGTCCCGTAGACAGCAGTCTCTTCCTCCTTGGTCAATATCTCACGGTTTTTACAATGGCTCCGCCACCCAAAACTCCGTCCAGCGGGATTGGCAGTGTCCTCAAATTCCTAGCCATCCTCATCTGCATTGTGACGCCTGCAATCAACTTCCTTGAGAGAAGGCTCGAGTCGTTCTACATTTTCGAGATCGACCACCTCAAGGACCTGTCGCAGCGTGGAATTGATGCCCATGGAAATGACACCAGGGCCATCGTCAGCTACATCGTCGATGAGCTGACGACCCGCGTCAGCACCAAGAACCACATCAACGTCGAGGAGGAGTGGGTCTTCAACAACGCCGGCGGTGCCATGGGTGCCATGTACATTATCCACGCCAGCATCACTGAGTACTTGATCATCTTTGGTAAGCCTCCCCACCTCACCCTCCCCCATCCAACCAGCCTTCCCGAAACCTAACCTCAACCTCCCCCCACAGGAACCGCCGTTGGCACCGAGGGCCACACAGGCCGCCACACAGCAGACGACTACTTCCACATCCTCACGGGCGAGCAGTGGGCGTACGTCCCTGGGAAGTATGAGCGCGAGGTGTACCCGGCCGGCAGCGTGCACCACCTGCGGCGCGGCGAGGTCAAGCAGTACAAGATGCCCGAGTCGTGCTTTGCGCTCGAGTACGCCCGCGGCTGGATCCCCCCCATGCTCTTCTTCGGCTTTGGTGACGGTCTGTCGAGCACCCTCGACTTCTACACCCTGTGGCGCATGTCGTACGTCACGGCCAAGCTGATGGGCGGGAACTTGCTGGCTGGTAAGTTCTAGAGGCCATTCAAGGGAAGTGGATGGGGCTCGTTCAGTGCATGGGGAGCGGGGAATCAAAGGTTCATACGATATGATCTGTGGAGGGAAGCCCGGGTAGCTATGCGGCATGACAGCGAAGCAGGGTTGAACATACTGATGGCTAAGCTATGTATGATACGTGTATGTTTATTACGGGTATCTAAACCTTGTTATAATCCCCATTTCGATTCTTACGTCAGGCTCTCCATCTTTCCGGAGCCAACTACCCGCTCATCACTGCACCGAGAGCAGGAATAACGTTCGGTAAAGAGATTGTGAACGAAGTGATGTAATCAGGTATCAACACCTTCACACACGATATTAACTCAATTGCAATCGCTAGTGATCACTTGAACTCCTGCTTTTCTTATCAATATCCCAACCCCCAAACATAACGCCACCAGCCCATCGCATTAGATCTGGTAAAAAATTCACACAGCAAAATACATGTAAAGCAATTCAAATTTACACACAACCTTCTCCCAACCCCCAACCAGACCGCGCCCAAACCCACCCATTCCTTTTTCGCCCCCCCCCCCCAAACCACGCCCCAGGTAATGCATTATATTTCAAGTAGCTTAGCATCCCACCCGACGCACATGTCCAAAAAAAAAAAAAAAAAAAAAAAAAACCCCCATTTTACCGATTTTATGTCATAGAGGGTTAACGAGAAAGCCGCAAGGGGTAGTAAAGTGAACAAAAGATGGTTCTCAGGCAAGCCACTCCTCATCATCTCGCTTGAGGCCACGCATGACTAACCCGTCGTCATCATCATCATCCACTTCACCGTCGTCTTCGGATTCTGGGTGTTCGTGTGAGGGGCTGAGGCCGCCGCCATTGTGTTGATGATATGCGCCGCTTCCACTGTGTACATGCCCGTTTGTGTACCCGTTGCCGTTACCATTAGCGGCACCGTTACTGACACCGCCGCCTCGGTCACCCTCTTCCAACATCCACGTCAAGCCATTTGCCTGCTCCTCGAGCGGAAAGACTTCTCTTGCGTATTCTTCGAGACCTCTCGGCCCCTCCCACAGCTCGAGGGAAACCCTAGGGCAGCTCTCATCCAGTGCACGGTCGCCAAAGTAGGGAGGCTGCTTCTCGGCATCGTCCTTACCCAGGGCATACAGCTCCTCCAGGGCCTCTAGCTGGCAGCGGTAGCCCTCCGGGATCTTGACCTTGACCTCGATCGGACCGCGGACGTAGCGGACGGGCCTCCTGACTCCGCGCGAGAAAACGCGACAGGCTTCTTTCGGGGTTAGCATTTCGTAGGCAAGGGCAATGCGCTTTCCGCCACCCCACTTCCTCGGGCCATCCTTGAAGATCTGGAGAATTGCCGGCCCTACGTCGTGTTCGGCATCGAGCCAGGGAAGCTTCGCGTCTGGGTGGAAGGGTGCTTGCCAGATCCAGGACCCGTCTGGTTGCATCTCGGTGCAGAAGAGGGGGTACGGTAGCGACGTGAAATTATTGTTGTAAATGCCCGTGTAGACGAATGTCGCAGGCAGCTCAATTTTCTTGACATAGTCCTCGACTTTGTGCTTGGATGCCCATAGCGGCAGGGATGGCCAATCTTTGCAATAGGCATTGTGATCGGGCATGGAGGAATAAATGTAATGCTGTATTCCTGCCTTCTTGGCCGCGTCAGCGAGGGCGACGCCAATACTCTGCTCGTCGCCATAAAAGGTAGTGTTGATGAATGCGAGCTGAGCGCCCCGGAACAGCTCCGAGATCAGCGCGTGGTTGACGCCGATGCCGGAGATGGGGCCATTTTTGGTCACATCGACCGAAACCTTTTCAGCAGGCCGCTCCTTGGTGTAGAGCTCGCCCCGAAGCACCGTAACATTGGGATTTGTCGAGACTTCAGTCGCTACGACGCCTTCGAGGTTCCTCAGTTGAGCGCGAACATGATAGCCAACTGCGGTGGCTACTCTTATGAAAGAAGCGGCCTGCCGTCCACTGGCATTGATGACAGCGATAGTCTTGTCGGGGGAGGGCATTGGCCGTTTGGCGGGGCGGAAGATGAGTGAGTTGTTCCTCGACGTCAGGGGTGAGGCGTCTGAGTATGAAGACCTTGAGTGCTTGTGTCGCCGCTCCTCGTGGTGTTGACCGTTTGTGCTGATCTTGATCTCCCTCGGCGCTGGCCTGAGGGCGAGATCCGAGAGAAGTTCGGCCGGCATTGAAGGACTCGGCAGCAAGCTGCCCGGGTGCCCCGATTCGATTCAACTGACTTTTTCGGGACCCTTCAGAGGGTGAGTGGGCTTTTTTTTTCTTTCTGTGGCTTCTGGCTTCGTTTTGCGTCGGCGGTTGCTACCACAGTGAGAGTAAAGCTGTGGCAAAGCGGCGATGGGATCGGAGCTAGAGAGCGTCTGGGTTCCAGCGGTGAAAGACGCTCCCAGGGGCTGGCCGGGTTGCGCAAAAGGGAATTTCTCCAAAGCTAGTGCTTCCGCGGTCCTGCAGCGCAATTTGGTCGTGGGCCCGAGGGGATCACACCTGGCGCCGCGTCTCACAAAACAGGCGGTTCAAACAGGGCGAGTGCTGCGTCGATGGCGCACACGGGTCTCTTATCGTGCCGCTATCGCCGTGCTGCGCGAGGACCTATCTCTTGGTGGGGTTGTTGTTGTTTGGGCTGCGGGGCAATTAGGTGGTTGTATCAAGCAATCAAACAGGGACGCTGATAGGCGGTCGATAGGAAGCGGGAGAGGGTGCGCGAGAGCCAGATAGGTCCAAGACAGCCGGGCGCGAGGGCGATGCGATCTGGGGATATTTTCCAGAAGAATGTGGGCACGGCCGAGATAAGCCGCAAGAACAGCTGGGCAAAAGCTGGGCAGGAATCAGTGCCGTTTATACTGTGCCGTACAAGGGGAGTGCCCGGCACGACTTGACTTGGCCATGAGCTAACAAAGAACATCCAAATGGAAACGAGCTCTGTCCAACCAGGTAATACACACCTGCCCACCTCCTCCACTACACGGACTCCCGTTTGCTTTCCCGCGCAGGCCATGATTTCATGGGGGAGCTGGGGGGGGGGCTAGGCGGTGGAAACACACAACTCCGAATCCACAGGAAAAGCTCAGGTGGACATGCGCAGATTGAGCCGACATCGTGAAAACCCACCTACCTCGTCTAGGCTCCACCCAATCATTCATCCACGCCGCAAGTCGTGGATGGGAGAAGTGGTGGCAAGGCCCTGGGCTAGAGCCACGACAGCTCGCCAGAGGCAGAGAGGCAGAGAGGCAGAGCGAGAAAGCAGCATGCCAGGGCCAGCCGCGGAGCGAGTTGGCATGTCGCAGGCAAGGAAACGGGACGTGACTTTGTCACAGATTCCAGGGGTGCGGTTGAGTCGGTCGTCATCATCCGAGGACGCAGACGAGAGGCGCCGCTTATGCAGGGATGCAGACGACCAGAGCTCTCCAACGAGCCCGGGAGTTCAGATGCACGATATCTAGCTCCCTTGGCTCCTTGGAGATAAGGACAGCGCAAAGGCGCCATTTAGCAACGAAAAGGCAAGAGGGCGGCAGGCCGGGTTGCTAGTTCTGTGCAACGCGGGAGGTTGTCTTGAAAGGGTGGCCCGTGGCCAGTCGGTTGTGAGCGATTATGCCAGTAACTGGAGAGTTGCACGTTGGCTTTGGCTAGAGCGATAAACGATAAAAAGGAGATAGTATCTATCTCTCAGCATCTGCCAGGCAAGAACGAAACGACGCGGACACCATACCAGCAAAGAACCAGAACGGCCTGGGCGCACTGATTACCGATACTTATCTCCACCTTGGTATTTTTTGGGGGGGGGGGGGGGGAGGGGGGGGTTCAGGTCAACCTTTTCCTGCCTCCTAATCTCTCTCGCCTGTTCACTGATTCAATAGATGCTCTGTTGACGAGGCTCCAGTCTCATGCAGCTAGAGGTTGCTGTTACCTGATACCTTCCCCATCAAGGGCCCTGTTTGGAAGGATTTTTTGCTGGTAATGGATTGGCAATGGAAATTGTTCTTGCCCCGGTGACCGCCGGTCTGATCGAGCCCGGCGAGCACGACTGCAAAAACGTGGACGGCTGCCAAGCCGCATGCAACCACCAACACCGCCTGTTGCCGATGGATCCTCTCCAAGACGCTGGCGCCATCACCACTTTCACCAAGCTTCTCCAAGCTTCCTTTGGCGTTTTCAAGGTTGAATAGCTGCCGACACATATGGCGGTGATCACTTTCTCTTCTTCATGGCACCGAGCTCGGTTTGTCGACCTCCCTCTCGTCCGGGAACTGTGTTTCGCACATTGTCGGGGCGCAGGAGGCCTTTGCTTGCAGCTGGTGGGATCCAGGAGCATTGAGTTTGTCGGCAAACACTCGACCTCCAGCGCTGGAATGACGGGAATCCGGCCCCTTTTCAATTACGTACAAACCGAGCCACTAATTCCCATCCGGGTAGGCTCTGTGGTTGCGCAATAGGTCACGAAGTCTCTGACGAGGGCAACATCTCCGCGGCCAGGAAGCAGGCAAGAAATTGGCAAAAATGACCAAAGGATTCTCGAGGGGTCTAGTGTAGCAAAAGCCGGCCTGCTGCCCTGTCATCTCCCGGACACGGTCCGAGACCTGGCTGATGTGCTAAGCGTTACCGAGAGCACGTAACCGCCTTGTTCCCCACCCTTTTTCATGCGCCAAACGACACCAGGAAACTGCGGGGAAGGCGTCGGATAGCGCCATGGCTATCGAGGCTATAATAGGAGCCATTAGGACGCCGCTCCGTGCCCACGGCTCTGTGGCTGCTTCCTGCTGCTTCTTCCCCAGACACGTCGAGTCGCCCCCAGCGGCCGACGAATCAACCGGCATCGCTGGAGAACTGAATGCCGTGTCACGCAGTTACGGGTCGATTTTGAGAGCATCCCGCATTCTGACATTCCTCAGGCGTCGTAGGCTCACTGAACGGACCCTTCCACGGGAGATTATCGATTCGCCCAAGACTTCTGTCACCTATTCGCCTCTGCATGAGCTTCAGCTGCCTCAGCAGAGGGCTTACCAACAGATTCACCATTCCCCTTTTCTCATCCGGGGGTAGACATCAACACGTAGATTGGTTAGATTTTCCCATGCTGGTGGGATCGCCTTCCAGACATACAGCTCCAGCCAAGCCAAATCCGGTCACCCGCTGCGCCGAGTTACTGGTGAACGTGCGCGATTCGCAGCCTTTTCCGACTTGCCAGCCCACAAAACGTTCCAAATATCCTTTCATGGATACGGGTATCCCATGGTCATGAATCGGGCATCGATCGGTGGCCCGCCCTGTTGGATCCATCCTGATACCGTGTCGCCACCGCCCATGGCACTGTCAAATGTGCTCTGTGATACCACAGCCCATCAGTCATGTTACGGTAGGAAAGGTAAGCACGGTCCTGGTGTTGACTTACCCAGTCAACCTCATTCAGCCCAGTACCCAGGTCTAGCCAAGGAGTACCGTCAAGATTGCTCTCCCCAGGAGTCGTTGGCGGCTGACGTGTTACCATCTCGTTTCTCGACAAATCCCTTTGCTGGGGCGTCATCATGGAAGGTTGTCCCGGGCAAAACTGTGATTTCCAGTGTTCATCTGTTCCCGAGAGCTTTATTAGCATCGTCTTGAAACACGGACTGCTGGGGGGATGCAGAATAAACTACAGCGACCGCGAAAGGCGAAGACATACCGCTGATGGAGAGGCCAGGGATGGGGTTGTCAGCCTCGCCGCTACTCAACGCCATTTGATGCCGCCAGCTGGCTATGGAAATCCCTTGCTGCGTCCGGTTCGCGTTGCTTCCAACTTGGGAATCCTCTGCCACGTTGGCTTCATCTATTTTCCCCAGCATAACCTCGAGGATATCGGCAGCTTTCTTTGCCTCGGGGGCGTCGTGAGCAATAGCTACCCAGATCTGATAAGAATTCTTGAGGGCTGCATGGAGTTCGTGTCTGCCTGGCGAAGGAGGCTTGCTGTTGCCCAACTCGGCCCAGCCGTCGTAGGCCCCATCTTCCGAATACATGTCACTCTGGAGGACAACAAAAATGATCATGGCGGCGAGCAGGTAATCGTAGGTCGCTATGGTGGTCAAGAACCAGCCATGCTGACGTAACATACCACCGGGAAGTGTAGCCAGATGAATAATCTCTTGATATTCCAACATGGACATTGCTGCCTCGATACAGCTCTGTCGCGAGTACGCATGCTCCTTCCTGGGGACTGCCTCGGTGAGATACCGGCGATGCAGCACGCAGCGGCTCTTCTGGTAGAGGGACGCCAGGCCGAAGCGTTGATGAATTTGCGCCAGAGGGTCCGCGATACTCTCAACCAGGGGCTTAAGCTTCAGCACCGACGGCAGCTGCTTCCACTTTTCCTCCAATATATTGTCAAGCCTCATGACCTCGCTGTAAGAAGGCACCGTTAGCAAGCTTACTTGGCGAGCAATGTCTCCAAAGATTACGCATATCGTGCTCTTCCATCGGGGGTACGTCAGCGGCGTAAATTCGGTATCGGGCCTAGGGGGCGGTAGGGCCGCCATGTCTTCGGTAAAGTCGTCGTCGAATAGGTTGCTTGGCAGGGCTGCGTCGGTCTCAAGGCCGTACACCATGCTCGGGAGACCCATATGGAAGGATACAAGGAGCTCGATCTGAACACCTAACGCCCACATTCTCCGGCGCATCTCGCCGTGGAAAGGAGACAGGTTGGGCAGCTTGCTCGCATCGCGGTGGAACCCCATCTTCAACATCAAACGCATGGCTGTGGAGCTGAGGAGATAGCAGTTGGTCTGAGACGATCGGTTGCTGATGAACTCAGTTCCCAGGTGCATAAGTAATGCTTGTATTATCACGCAGGTAGGGGACGTGTACTTGGCTGCGACGAGGGCGCTCGCCGTGGCGGCATGGAATCGGCGGAAGCGCTCCATTGGGGGCGTCCCTCCTGGACTGTCCATCTCGGTAGGGGCCACGTATGTCGAGAAGAAGGCGCCCATGGAAATGATGGACATGAGAAGGGCGATCCAGTCCATTGGAGCTTTGTGGGGGTCTTGCCAGAATTCATGATACTGATGGAAGCTGCGTTAGTCCGTCACCAGGCACCGGAGACTCGAAAGCCAAGGACTCTTACCTCCTTCACAAAGGTTGGTCTATGCACTAAATCTGTAGGGAAATGAGTGTTAGCTGATAGCCAGGGCAGAGGCATAGAGGCTGGGTTCCCGACAGTATGTACATACGCTCTGTGGGGCTATTGGCACTAAAATAACGATGCACAATAATATCAGCAATCTGCCGGGGCGGCAGTGCGTCGAGAATATCCTGTCTGGTCATTGACCCACCCGAGAGTATTATCATCTCGGAGTTATGGGTTTCAATGGTTGTGTCAGTGGAATTGTTGTTGCCTTCGTCGCTATTGTCTTCAAAGTAGCTCTTCAAGTCTTCGATCTGACTGAGCATTAGCAAATTGGGTGAGCAGCTACTACTCCTTCTTCCTGTTCCCCTCACGGATAAGGATGCGTCTCTCAACAAGGGAAAGGCCACGGCTTACATCGTCCAGCATAGCCATAAAATGCGTCGCTCCTACGTAGGTCGTAGTCGTGGTCCCTTTACCCAGAATGACCTGGGCATGGACGGCCTCCTGCGAGTCGCATTCCTCATCCTGGCCCTCTTCCACAGAACTGGTCCCGCTGCCCTGCGCGAGCCCGTTCTGCTGCCGCTTCTGCTGGTCTAGCAGCCGCTGGCGCTGGCGCATCAGAGTCAAGACGCCATCAGCGTCGGTGCCCCCACCGTCCATCATGTCGCGCACCATGGACTCGAGCCGCTTCAGCCGCGCCGTCATGCTCCGCGGCGCGGGCGCCGGCTTCTCCGGCTTCGGCGCGTACAGGCATCCATCGGTGCGGCCCTTTTTTAAGCATTGCCCGCAGGGCTGCTGGCGGTCGCCTGGACGGGGATTGGGTTAGTTTTAGGACTTCTTGCTGCGAACCATAGGTATATGCCGGCTCTTGCTGCTTGCGCACACACGTGGAAAGCGCACTGGAAGGGGACTATAAGAGGGGGAGGGGGTTTGTATCTCGGCACACACCGCAGTGGAGCGAACAGATCGGACTTTGGGGGCTGGAACCGTTTGGTATATCTGAGGGGTGAATTAAGGGGGAGAGGGGGGGGGAAGGTGAGGGAGGATGTCTACTCACATTTCAACTTGCTAGTTCGACAGGGGGCGCACGAAAGCAGGATCCTCGACCGCTTGCCGGGTAGCTTTTGCGGTTGAGGGTGCAGATGTGATTGCTGGGACTGATGGTTGTGCTTGTGCTGCTCTTGACGCGGGGATGAGTTGAAGCCGGACTCGGGGCCAGAGCCGGCGTCATTCCCGTGGTCCTCGGGGGATGGCATGGAGGGCGGCATCGGGGATCGGAACTGGGAATCGGGTGTTGAGGTCAGGTGGGTTGACGATTGGTATCAGGCCTACCCTCGGTGCTTCCTTACTGGAAGGTCGCGTCTACAGCCGCCTTAGCGAGGGCAGCTTAGGTAGTCGGCGGAGTAGTAGTAATCAGTTATTGTTTCACGCCAACACCCCGTCTGTGATTAGTACCCAGGAGCACCGGCGCGCGGGTCTTGTCTGAGTCTTATGTTGGCCGCGCGTATGAGCCGGAGTTACGAAGCGGACGTAATAACGTAGAGAGAGCTATGAACAAGATGAAAAGGGGGGGCGTTCCGTGTAGCTCGTGATATTATTTACCAAAGGTTGCCGTGCCGTCGCCGCTCGCAGTACAAGAATACCTGGCGTCGTTACACTCCAGTCCGCAAGAGGAAAAAGGGCAGAAGCGATGGGACTTAGTCAGAACCTTAGGCGGCCGATCAGAAGCTGCATGGCCAAATCCAAATCCAAATCGTCCCGTTGGCACACCGCACACTCAAGCCAGACATGGAAGCAGGCAGGCAGGCACGCCGGGTGTGCAGGGTCAGGCTTCTAGCGCGTCTCCCCCGGCAGGCTCACCATCCGCACTAAAGGCGGATCCTCACTGGAGCAAAAGTATAAATAATCATAAAATTGGAGAAGGGCCTACGGTCCAGCCATCGCGGAGGAACGTTGTAGCATGTCGCTCCAACAGTTTGTTGACCCTTTCTTGAGGCCCCACCTAAGCGCGGCTGCCAGTGCAAGCTCTGGAGTTCCCGGAGTTATGTTCTGGGCTGCCCGAGAACTTTGGGCCAAACCTCAGGTGGCTTTGCCGTGGACCCTGCCTGCCCGGTTCTGAGACTCGCTAACCAATCAATAGGGCCGACTTATTGAGGAAGCAGATACTCAACAGGGCATGTGTGCAGACCGCCCGGTGACAAGCAAGGAAACAATAGCGAGAATTCGCCGAGTGTCATTTCAATTTTCTCTCGATATAACATCGATTACCCTGTCCTAGCCCGAGCCAAAAATTCTATCCTTCCTTTCCCCAACGGGGATGCTAATATTAACGACACCCGACTACATAGCAAATCGGCTTACTTGTCATGGTAGATAAGGTCGGAAGGGCCGCCAGTAAAATCACGCCTTCCCCCTTTTACTCCCCAAGACGCCTAACATGACAAAGCACTCTTCTTCTGAGTGCCCATATCGCCGTGGCTTGCTTTGCCATAGTAGCAATAAAACATGCCACTTCTGTTACTTCTGCAAGCAAAACAGGATTTTCTGCACCGTACCTATCCCGCCAAGCTCAATCTTCACGCGTAGTCGTCTGGCCGTCAATCGCCGCGCAATCCACGCGACGCAGCATTTCCTATAATGGAGTACCTATGATGCCTCAGGTGGTCGGAGCACCCGGAAGCCTCTCAATCACATACTTGCCCTTGGCGACCGACATGATAGGCACACCTGTTGAATGCGTATTAGTGCATGGCAATTATTCGCGACACTGGCATGACACCAACCTGGTACTTTGCGAATTCTCCTCTTCAGGTCGCGATCGTTGGCTAGAGCATCAAAGGTCAGCAGCGAGACGGAGTCACGGAGCAACCACCACGCGCGGCTCCGTCTAGGCAATGCTTGGCAGAGGTGTGGCGATAGAGCTGCGCGGGAAGTATAAGAGGGGCTTACTGGCAACAATGTATATACGATGCTTCTGAATGCGGTCGACAACACACTGAATCATGTCAGCTCGTCGCGGGCGTTTTAGTTTGCAGGGACTCAACTTACATCATCGGCATATGTTCCCTTGTGGTCGCAGGTAAGGCGTGTCCATCTCTCATCACGGGCAACTGTATGACCGTTAGCCTCTTTAGACCCGTATATAGGCCTCAAGGGGATACTCACTCATCAATGCCACACGGTACTTGGGACCGAGCTTTTCCAACTCACTGTCCCGAATGTTAGTCTCTGAAATGGTTTAGAAGGGAAGAGGAACGTACGCCATGACACAAGACGTGATGATGATGTTGACCGAAGCAAAGAGGCAATCCATGGCCTAGGACGGTCAGGTAAAGGTTTGAGAACAGTCAAACCCAGGGGGTGCTCACAGTCTCCATAAGTGGTAGCTTGCCTCCAACTGTCCGTGATAGAAAATTGGTATCCTTGATGTTCGTCAGAGATTACCGTTCATATTGGGAAGGGGGCGAAAAGCCAGGTGAGTTGGCATGTCTCTCGACTCGTCTGACTTACCACAAGGATTTGGTATGGCTATTCAATCGAGTCAGTACCATTTCGTAGTCCAAAGTTCGGAAGAATACTCACCGGAACCAAGGCTGTGTTGTGCTGAAAGAACATGGATGACGGCATCTGGGGTCTGGAGAAGCCGGACGGGGGCAGTCAAGTCAACATGATGCCAAGCAATCACAACACCATGAAGGCAGAAAGGCAGACGCACACTTCCTGGACGGTAGCCTCCTTCTTCTTGGCGACCTCTAGGGCGGCCTTCTTCTGGGCCTCAGTCTTCCGTCTATCATCATTCTTGCCAATGAGCCTTTTGACCTGTGCCATGATGTTAGCATTGTGCACGGGTCGTGATCGGGGAGTAGGTCACGTGCAGCACCGAATTTTCTTGTCCGTTTGGCGACACCCATATTTACGAGTTTTGTCAGGCGCTCGGTGGGTGCAGCTCGGTGGGTTAATCGTAGGCGCAGAACACACTGAGTCCGGATTTCAAGGAGTCAGGGGTAGTGTGTGGTGTTGGTCTGCAATGTTTCTGCCGTTTCGGTGTGTCTCTGGCGACGATAGCGTGCAGCGCGGCCTGGCGGTGGGTTTTTTTTTTTTTTTTTTTTTTTTTCACACAACGTTTCAATCGAAAATTTAGGCCAAGCCAGCAAAGCGGATCCATGTCATGTCATGAGCACAGACGCCAGGAGCCGGCCAGCTGGTGGCTACTGCCGGCCAGCTCGGTTGCACCAGGGCTACGGAGGCCTGGCCCGCTTGTCTTCTTCGGGTCAAACAGCACAGGCTAAAATTGGGTGCAAGAGGTCTGCGTTCCAGGTTCAGTGGAACCTTGTCTCACAGTGCACTTTTTCCGGCCCGCGCCCGGCTTGTACACAGGCAACAGGGCAGCAGCACACAGCACGTCATATCAGCTGTCAAAAAATGCAGGGCTCCTGCTCACCTTGAGACGGCCAGTTCGTGTTCAGAGAGGTGGCGAAGAGCACCTGAGCATAGAGTTTGTGCTCGCATGAAAAAGGCAGATTCCTGCTTCTCCGCCCCGTATAATAATTGCTAGTTGCCAACCTATATCCTACAGGCGACCGCAGAACATGCCCAACATATCCTACGGCGCAACTTGTAGAAATTCGCTTCGGCACGATCCGGACTGGGGAATCGCCAGAATGCATGAAATGAAAATGCGGGCTGACGGTGCCAGCTGGGCGCCCATACCGTCCTCACAAGTCGCAAAATGGTGCACCTCTCAGGCTACGCGGCGCTGAGACAACGGCAGAGTTGGCTGGCGCCCAGTGCGATGGCGTCCGCTTCGCCTCTGGGGTAGCCGGGGCCCCTAGGCGGGACTGCGTCAACACGAGCACCCCCTTTTTCCCTGCTGGGCAGTGGACGGAGGCGCCCCAGAAGGACCCGCTGCTTTTCTTCTCACTGACCCTGCATTTTGCGTCGAGACACTGCTGCGCTCTGCACTCTGCTTGCCTCGGGTTCGTGACTATGAAGTAGCCCTCTTTGACAACTACTAGCCAACTTTTGCTTCTCGTCTCTCGTGTCCATCGTTTTCTCGCATTCTTCTGCTCACATTCTTGCCATGCGCCACAGTCTCTCGTTTGTCATTGTTTTGAATTCTGCTGGACTGGTTGGGGTCTCGCCGTCCACTCGTCACTCTCCACTCTGAGACCTCGACCAAAGGTTCTCAGCACCCTCTCCCCTCCCGCAGGACCGGTCCCGTTGACGCACCAACCCCACGTACACACATACAACACACAACCGGCAACAAAGATATACCACGACGTCCCGTCCCCTTTTTTTTTCCCACCCATTTTCGACTTTGCCGACCAACGAGACTCTCTGACCGCGATGGCGTCGCCACGCCTCTCGCTGAAGTGCTCGCTGCTTCTCTCTGCATTTTTTGCAACATCCTTGTTTTCCAGCGCTGCGTTTGCGCAAAATAATGGCGGTACGACAATCACAGGTGCAACTACGGCTGCGACGACTGGTAGGAGCAGCAGCAGTAGTAGGTCGACCAGCACCCCGACGACGAGCCAGTCGAGTACCAGCGTTAACACCCGGTCCCAATCCTCGTCATCGACCGCGACTCTGCCGGCGCTCACCAGTGGCACGACGGGGTCTCCTCTGCCGACATTGACCGGTCTCCCTACGCTCTCCAAAACAGTAAACACCGAAATCCCAGACTACCCAGCGCCCACAATACCTCCGACCCAAAATGCGCCGTTCATGAATCACTCGACCCTCCCAGACGGCACAGTCTTCATAGCGGTAGGCGCAATTCTCGGCCTCTTTGGCGCCATAGTTCTCGTGTGGCGTGGCATCCTCGCCTGCCTGCTCCACCGCTCGGTCGAGCGGGCCACCCTAGCCCAGCACATGGCCAACGACAAGAACTCGACATATCCCAAGTACCTGGAACGCGAGAACTCGCCGCCCCGCTACGGCGCCGCCGCCGCCGTCGCCGCCGTGACAAACCGCGCCACGAAGAAATCCCACCGGCCCATCCCGCCCGCCACGGCAAGCCAAACGAACCTCTTCTTCTCACCCACCGCCAACCCGGTCGGCGGCGGTGCCGGCGGCGTCTCGCGCGACTCGCGCTTCCTACCCTCGGGCTTCTACGCCTCGTCATCCGTTGCGCCAATCGCGGGCCATATGCAGGGGAGCTCCATCAGCATGTCAATGCTGCGGCCCTCGTCGCGAGGCGGTGGTAGCGCGGTTGTGCGCGGTCAGTCGCCGCCCGACCCGGAGTCACCCGACGTCGGTCCCCGCCGCAACTTCAGCACAAGCACGCTGAACCTCAACCGCGCGCCGAGCGGGCGCGCGCCCAGTGCGTTCCTGGACGATCTGCTGGATGATGGACAGGGCGGCCAGGGCGCTCAGTTCCTCCCCGGCTCTGGGGCTGGCGGGCAGTACTATAGGGAGAGCCCTAGTCCGCCGCACCAGAGGTATTAGCGCGAGATGGGGGTGGGGTTTTGGCTTTTTTTTGGGGGTTTTGTATTTCGGATGGGCGGGAAAAGACATAATACTTTCCTTACAAGGGCACGCTGTGAAAAGCCGACATCCCAAAGTTCGGACAAGATACCGAAACAGGTTATCGGGGAAAAGAGAAAGGGGCTCAGGCAGAATCATACGGCAATGCATTGAGGATGTAGCCTAGGAGAGTGTGGCATTTTCGATTTCTTTGATCCTGTGTTCACTCGACGGGGCATTAGAAACTGGGGAGGAGTCAAGGGCGGTTGACCGGTCCGGTCCGGTCCGGTCTGATCTGGTTTTGGCTCTGGTCTGTCCTTCTCGAGGACTCGGTTTTATGTTGTGTTCTCCCACTACCTTGCTGGCATTTAGTGTTTTGGTGGTAAATACGTTGACATTCGCTTTCACTTCGATAATGGACATAATTCAATCACCGATCAGCGGACAAGAAACTCACTTTCGGGTGCCTATTGACTGCCGAGTGAAAAAGAAATCCTGCCAATCAAGACACAAAAACACCAATGGGAGGACTTTGCTCTTCAGTTCATGCATGGTTTGGCAAGACATCCCATCTGCCAGATAAGAGAACCAAGGATATTGTTTTCTCCGGCATTCATGCCCTGCTCACGACCCAACCCACAGGGCGTGATGTGCATGGTTTGCACCAGGCGCACTGCAGCCCCATAAGTTAAAGTTCTCTGGCCCGTTCAGATGCGGGTTGTTCTCCATGGGTCTTCTGACCAGGCCTTATCGTCGAGGGGGCGTGCTGATAGGTATGAGGCGAGTTTAGTTTTGGTTCTTCTATCTCTCCTCTGCAGTTCGTGTAAGCCAGTCAATATTGAGCGACGTTGGACGTTGAGGACTATCCCTTGTGTCACCACACCAACGTAGGATAATTTATGTGAATATCCATCCTGAATGCAGGCAGGAGGCCCTGTCGCTTTGACAGGTACCACCCCCCCTGCGGGCGCCCGAGACCTGGGAATATGCACTGCACTATATTGGAGGCGGGCACACAGGCCGCGCGCATCCGGCATGCGTGTGTCTGCGCCGCAATATGTATGTGCCGTTGGTCGCCACGAGTTTGTTTGCTGGGACCGGGGGCCAAGACAATTAAACCCCGTTGGCCGGAGTGGCCGGTGTGGTTACCGGAGTTGTCGGAGTAGTCTTGGAACACCAAGCGCGGTGCATACTCAAAAAGCCGTTAGGTCTGGCTAGGTAGGTCGGTTACACAGCCGACTCGGCGTGGGTTCAACATATCACGAGTCCTGCGTTGGTTCCTATTATTGCTTCCTGTGGAAGCACCGAGTGGGTGTGCGAGCCTAAAATCTCACCTTTTCATCTCTTCCAAATGGCGGTAAACGATACGATTGCTTGTCACTTTGTGTTTGCTGCTATGCGAGGTAACGAGTACATATTATTTGATAGCAATTAAGTCAATAATAATGTCAATATGTAAAGTTACTATGTACAACGGAACTGGCTAAGTAACAGCCTCCGGGTCTATATGGCAGAGCTACAACCCTCACCCTACATGTGAACCCTCGATTACATGGCCTCGTCTACGAGACCCAAGAACTTTCCTAGGGGTGTAGCCCCTGACCAAAAAAAAAAAAAAAAAAAAAAAAAAACATTACAGGACAAATCATACCACGAACAAGTGTCATCTCCTTGCTCCGATAACCAGCTACTCGACCTTCTTCGCTCTGTCCTCATCTACCTGCAAAGAACTTGCAGCCTCTGTCCCATAGCCTGCTCCCAGCTCCTCCCTCGCACCGACAATATCCTCCATCCGGATCCCACTGCGGTCACACATCCCCCTGAAGATGCTACCTTCCATCTTCCACAGATCCAGCGGCGCCGCCATCTCCGCAATCTGCCCCTTATCCATAACGCAAATGCGATCATAGCCAATAATCGTGCGCAGCCGATGCGCGATGCACAGCAGCGTCTTCCCACGGAAACCTTTGGCCATGGTTGCCTGGATCTTGTCGTCCGTCTCCATGTCCACACTTGACGTCGCCTCGTCACACACGATGATCTGCGAGCCGCGTACGAGAGCACGTGCTAGTGCCATGAGTTGGCGCTGGCCGAGCGAGAAATTGAGACCATCCTCCTCGACGACCGAATCCAGATGGATGCGACCCTGTTCTCGAGTTGTCGGCGATGCGGGGACGAGGGCGTTATCACTGCTCTCGGCTGCTGACGGGTCTATCGGTGATGGCGGGCTGGGGCCGCTGTCGGCAGAGACCAAATCGGCCTGTCGGAGCGCAGACCAGAGTTCAAGGTCTGTGTGCTCACCGAAGGGGTCAAGATTGCTGCGCACCGTGCCGCGGAAGAGGGTGGGATCCTGCGGGATAATTGCAAGGCGGGAGCGTAGGTCGTGCAAGCCGATGGTGGAGATATCAACGCCATCAATCGTGATGTGACCGCCCGACAGCTCAACCAAACGGAAAAGGGTTGACATGATGGAGCTTTTGCCCGCTCCAGTACGCCCGACGATGCCGATGCGCTCGCCACCTTGAACGTGCATGTTGAGCCCTTGTAAGACAAGGGGGAGGCCGTTCCTGTACCGCATCTCCACATTGTCAAAGACAATCTCGCCCTTCTCCGGCCAGGACTCGCGGACATCAATAGTCTTCAACGGGGCCTCTTCCTCCAGCTCGGTTCCATAATACAAGAGACGCTCGACCGCGTTCATACCGTTCTCAACTTCGGCTAGCTGACGGACCGTGAACTGGATCATTTGCACGATTGCTAAGATGTACGACAGAACCAAGCCGCCGATTGAAGGATTGACCGAAAACCGCGACGTCACAACCAAGATGCCCGTGGTGAAGACGAGGCAGTTACCAATCATATCCAAGCGCACCGACAGCCACCGCTGATTCGAGTACGTCAGGAAGTAGGCTGAGTCCATGTCATCGATAGACTTGCGGAGATCATTGATGAACCGGTCCTTCAGGCCGTAGGCGCGAATGCTAGCGATTCCCGACAAGCCCTCACCAAACTTGGCAAATACACTTGAGCGGAGGATGGACTCGAAGCGCTTGACCTCTCGCGCCGACGCACGGTAATAACTTGTGGCGAAGAGGAACAGCAAAAACAGGGGTACTAGCGCAATGGCAAAGTAGTAGAAGAAGGTGATGATTAGGATGAAGACGGAAATAATAGAGCCGACGCTGAAGAAGTACATGCGCATAGCATCGGTAATGGTGTTGTCCAAAACGTCGACGTCACGGCTGAAGCGGTTGGTGATGCGGCCCAAAGGTGTCGTGTCGAAGAAGGACATTGGCGCGCGCAAAACACGCGTGATAGCTGCTCGTAACATGGCCTTGCTGGCGGTCGTTCCGAATATCGAGAGCGACACCATGAAGGCAAACATGAGCAACACCTGCACAACTCCGAGGCCTGCATAGATACCGATATATGCCCCCATTGAGTAGCCGAATTTGTCCGAAGTCCAGTAAGAAAGCCAGAGACTGGTGACGATATTAGACCCCTGGGACAGGATTAAGAGAAGGAGAACCAGAGGAGCATTGAGAATCGTCCCGGAAGCCCTGATGTATGACGTGTAGACCGACCACGGTACACTGGCAAGGGCGCGTTCCTCAGACTGCATCAGCCCCTTGTTCTTCTTCTTGTTCTTGGCTGGACCTTCCCCGTCCGCGACTTCAGCGACAGCTGTGTCGTCCTTCTTCTCTTCGACGGCTGTGGTCTCCATGAGCTGCCGGAATCCCTCCGAACTCTTCATGAGGTTGTCAAATGTGTCAATTTCCTGGATCTTGCCGCCTTCCATCCAAATAATACGATCGCAACGACTGAGAACCCACAGTTGATGTGTGGCCAAGATCCTGCACTTGTCCTTCAGCAAGCCAAGGATAGCGCTGTCAAATATGTGGCGGCCAACATGAGCGTCAACGGCACTGAGGGGGTCATCCATCAAAACGATGTCGGCATCAAAATAGATAGCGCGAGCAATGTTCAGTCTCTGCTTTTGGCCTCCCGAGATGGTAATGCCTCTCTCACCAATCTCTGTCATATCGTTGTTGGGCAACATGTCCAAATCTGGCTCCAATGCACAGGCCTTGATGACCTCCGAATACCAATGTTTATCAAAGTCCTTGCCAAACAGGATATTTTCCTTGACTGTGGTATTCTGGATCCAAGCATACTGGGGGCAAAAAGCCCTTGAAGCGCCGAAGACGACCTCACCACTTGTCTTTCTCATGTCCCCCGCTAAAGCTGCCAGAAGCGAAGTTTTTCCACTGCCGACGGTGCCAATTACGGCGACGAGTTCGTTTCGGCCTACTTTGAAGTTAAGGTCGTGGAGCTTAAACGGTTCGTGCTCTTCGACAAGGGTGTTGGCGTCCTCTTCCGAGCTGGCATTGGGTGATGGGGCACGCCTTGCGGGTTTCGGGCTGCCCTTTGGCCCCTTTCCTGGCTTGGGCCCTTTGGGCCCCGGGGCACCACCGCCAACGGTGCCCTCGGCGTCCTGCGTTGGGGTTCTTTCCCAAGTGAAGGAAGCATCACGCATTTCGACAGCCTCTTCCGCCTTGAGATCAAATGTGGCCTCTTCTTCGCGCTCTTCGGCCAACAAGAATTCTTGGATACGGGCAAGCGAAGACCATGCATCTGTCACCTGGCCGATAACCAAGGGAAGCATGTTCAATGGCATTCTCAGGCCATTGAAAAGGGCAAGTGACGAGAATACTCGGGCGGGGTTGAGGTCGTGGTTCGTGAGTGAATAGGTGATGAATGCAATCATCGAGGCGAAGATGGGGAGTGACAGGCTGACGGCCATGATGGCGTTGCGAATGGAGAGCAATATTTGGATGGACCTGATCTCGCGAGCACGAAACTGCTCGAGGCGGTCCAAAAACGAGCCCTCCCATCCGAAGAACTTGACGAAGCGGACCGACTGGAGAATCTCTTGGGTCAAACTCACACGCTGGTCGGTGATTTTGTTGATGGCCTTTCTGCGGGCAAACATGCTTTTAATAGCACGAGTGAGAATGGGCATACCAACGACCAGGACAGCAAAGCCAGCGAGTGCGCTGTACGTGAGGTTGACTATTAACAGTGCGAGAGTGATGAGCAGAGAAAGCGGCGCTGTCCAAATGATGTGAAAGAGACCTGACGCTTGGTCAACTCTGTAGGTATCGACGCTCATGAGATTGATCTAGCCCTGTGTCAGTATGTTGTGTAGACATTGATTAGTTTATCAGACTTACAATCCTTCCGTTACCCCAGCCTATGCCGTCACCGGAAACACCAGCTGGAGACCCCTTGGCGCCCTTCGGACCGCCCGGTGGACCTCCCGGACCCTTCTTCTCTTTGCCTTCAGCTTCTGCTGCGAGGAGGGCGGCGGCGACTTCGGACAGTTCTGCGCCACCGGCCTTGGCGCGACCAGAAACGATCATGGACTTTTCGTAGATCAAGCTAATCAGCGAGGCTCTCGTCATGCCACCGACGAGCATACCACGGTAGATGAACTGATTAGTAGCCAAGCTTTGCAGCATCTGCATAGCTGTGATGCCAAAAACCAGGCCCAAGCCGGCGCCAATGTGAGGAGCTGGCTGCCCAGTCAAACTCGCAATGTAGGCGTCCGAGGCAAACTGGATGAGGTAACGCAGGGTAAAAGGCGACGTGACCTGCAAGAGGGCGGACAGGAGCTGGCACATGCCACCAATCCAGAACTCCCAAAAGAAAGTCTCGTGCATAGCCCAGAGCAGAGGGTTCTTTTCACCGTTTGCCATTCGACGCTCAAACGAGGCCTTCATCTTGGTAGTCAGAGGGTCAACAGCGCGGGCTGGATTGACTCTAGGAAGATCGTTAAGCTCGAGTTGGCGCTTGTAACCAGTCTACCTCGGTGTTAGCTGTAACTTCCAAGCCCCGCGGATTCCTCTGACTTACTGTCATCATGGGGGCCATCCACTGGAAGAAGAGAGCGCTGAAGAAGCCAGCCTTATACTCTGGCGAGACTTGGCGCTCTTCTGGCACGGGCTTGATGCCACCCCAGCGAAGAGGGTTTGGCTGTCTGTACCATGGCTTCTGGTTGGTTTGCCAGGCTGGCGTGGTGGCTATACTGGTGGCTGTTGCATGGCTCTCAACGAGGCTCAGGTCTAGCCTCGTGTTGACATTGGCAGTGTTTTTGGACGCGTTGGGGCCGGCAGATTTCGCCGGCTTGATATCTTCAAACTCTCTCTCATCCTCGATTGGCCCTACTGGTGAAGCCTCTGAATTGGCAAGAGCCTGAGGATCTGACACTGTGGGCTCGCTTGCTTTCTTTGACGGTGGTTGCGCCATTGTTGAAGCCGTATTCCGCGCGCAATGAGCAGATCAGGCCCTCAGCGGGAAAAGAGGACGAGGGACAACAGTGATAAAGAATGCGCCAGGCGACAGACGTCACACGTCAATGATTAGAAATTAATGTAGTCGATTGACGGGTGCCGATAACCGCGAGGCGGGCAGGACACTACTGGCGCTAGTGAGGGCACCTGGCGAGGCGAACCGCTTCAAGGAGCCTGAATATTGGGGGTGGCCTTGGGGGAAGCTAATTAGAGGAATGACCAAAGTCGAACGAAAGTACGATGGTGGGTAGAGGGATGAAGGTAAAGGTAGGTAGTCCGACAGCTATTTACTAGCAGCTTTAGCCCCAGGTGCCTAGGTTGTCAACGTCTGTGAGCGGAAGGCAGCGAAGGCATAGCGTGGGTCTTGTTATGTGAGTCTGGCCACCCACTTCGTATGCTACTCTGCGTCAACAATTTTTTCCTGTCACGACGCGCATTTTGAACTGGCAGAGGGCAGGGCGTCTGAGGACCGAGAAATCGGACTAGACATGTCGGGGATCTAGCACCGAGCAGGGGGGGCGGACATTTGGGGGGGGGGGGGGGGGCCTGGCGCGCACTAGGGCAGTTATCGCCCTGCGCTAGAAGTCGGGACACGGCAGGAAACGGCGCCGATGACGCCCACCAGGCTTCCTCTTCACTAGGCGCACTACCAGCCCTGCCAGAGGCTGGCCGTTTTGCCCATCTTCCAACAACACAATCCATCGATGGATCGGGGATCCGAGAACAGTGGTCGGAGATAAGACATTGGGACACCCACGTTTTTGCATCCGCCTTCCCGTTGCGACAGGTCTTGGGTGAATCTGTGAGATCAAGACCAACATGTGTCTCAATGTCTCAGGTTGCACGAAACGGCTAGCGATAAACTCGGCCCGGCATTCGGCGCATGTCTTGACTCTGAGATGATATATAACATTGCTAGTAATCCGGCTAAGGAGAGTAATGTCTTGATTCCAGAATAGCTTACCAGCAGGACAAATCCCACACGTCCCGCGACCCTGGATAGTAGGAATAGCCGTACCCACCTCCGAATAAATCCACCCATCCAACAGACCCAGAGGGGCTCGATCGACCCAATAGGCGTAGCCAGCAAACACGTCATGGCCCTGCGGCACATCTCCCGCAATTGGAATCGCCAAGCCCGGACAGGCGCTGCTGTGTGCCCCAGAATGCCCGGTGCCCGGTGTTCAACAGCACCCCGGAACATCGGCACATCGCAACTAGACCTGGGCGTTGTTCCCCACTCGACTTCCCGCCGACTGCTCTAGAGCAGTCCCCTCCGATCCTATCAAGTCAGTTGTCCAAAGCCGCCGGGTCAGCAACGGCAAACTTGACAAACGGGCAATGACAGTCAAAAGCCGCCTGTTTGCTGATAAGCCCGCTACCTACGGTTATGCGCCGAGGAACTTTGCAGACTGGCGAGAGAGGCGGTCAGCGGACGTCGGGTCTACCACCGCCCCGGCCCGACAACTTATCGCCAGGACGGACAATTCTCAGTGTCTCAGACATATGACCACCGTGCTCGCATTGGGGTCTTGCCCCGAGAGTCTGGACGCTGCAAGCTTCTTGTAGGTTACAATTGCCCTTTCTATTCCCCATCTCTTTTGCCAATGAGCCTCACTCATGTCATTGAGTTCTATGCCACCGAAATCGATGCCGACTCAGTCTCAAATGTTTGCTCGACTGCCGACTTATCACCAACAAATCAGAATACCAGCATCGCCCTTCTGCAGCATCCCCTGGTAACGCTGCAGGCGAGTGCAACCAAACCTAGGGCAAAGTAGGAAGGAACCTTATGAACGCAGTATCCATAACATCCTTAACTCCAGCCCTCCGTCCCCAGAGTTGTTGCAGTTGCAGTTACGGTACCGTTGCAAGTGTAGCTGTTGCCTTGGCGTGCGTCCAGCACCATCCAATGCGAAGCTTGTTGCAAAGTCCACACGCTACCCATCGTACTTACGAAAACTAGACCGAGAGCCACAACGGCACAAACAGGCCTTTGTCCAACTGATTCGCCATCGGTGCCGGCCTCGGCGATTTCCAGAACCATCGCCTCCGTCTCGGGGCCGGTATTAAACAACAAAGGGATCAAGCTCCACCATTTCACCTGTCGTCAACTTCGGTCTCATGGCGAGAGCCAGACTAGGCAAACAAACAGGCAAGCTAGCACTTAGTGCAGCCGCCTAGCCGTCCATGGGATCCCTTAAACTTCGGGCAGCTTCTAAAGCCCCGCGAAACACCCAAGGTTGACAGTCTAGGTACGGGTCCACCATCGCTATCATTTAAAATGCACCCATGTCTCTAGCTGCGTTAGTTTCCACGAGGCACGGGCTGACCACACATCTGTACGTTGACATAACAACAGTAAAAACTAGCCAATAAAAAAAAACAATAGACAATCTTGATTATGTCCCTTCCCGCAGGATCCCCACCACCAAGAAATACATTCAGCCTCAAATATTACCCTAGTTAATGTCGTTTAGACCCAGCTCGCCGTGGAGATATCGGTAATTCTCGGGAATTTCCGAAATATCTCATCGTGTTTCTGCCTCGGTTTTCCGCCTCGTTACTATTTAGTACCTCCCTTTTTCCTTTTCGCGGAGCCCGTTTCAGTGTTGCGGATCAAGTCGATCGGCGACTTGCTCTTGCGTCCGAAACTTGGAGGCATACTTGAAGTGACCTTTTTCGACCTGCTCCCCTTCGGAGGGTGCTCGTCCTTAGAGTTGGCAACGCCGGTTGCCTGCTGGCCGGTAGTGCCCCGCTTCTTGCCCTTTTTCTTGCCTTCATCCCCCGTGTGTACACCGAGAACGCCCTCCAATTTCCCCGTGTGTCCATCGAAAATGCCCTCCAGTTCATAAGCAGCCTTGCCGTCGCCTTTGTAGGCTTTGTTAGGGATATCATCTAGTAAATTGTGTTAGCATGAATGACTGCTCCTTAGAGGTAAAACAGACACGGAGCGATGGCTACCTATGAATCGAGCCGAGCGCGCCAAACGTCCGCCCCGCGGGTACAGCGGCCGTAGCTCCGTCGCTGAGCGTACTCCTAGCGGGGACGACGCCGGCCACCCATGTCGTCGGTACTCTTGCCCGGACGGCGCTGCCGGCCTCCATCGGGACGATCTCATATGTGTTTGCCGCATCCTGTCTCTCGGGGCTATGATTCGGTATGCCCTCCACCACTCTCCGAGATGAGAGTCCAGCTCCTCACGCAGGCACATATAACCCCTAGTCAGCTTCGCGCGGAAAGCCATGTAATCCACCCAGTACTTCTCTAGCAAAGCTTCCTCCGCCCTGTAGCGCACTAGAGAATACTCTGAGAGCTTTTGGATACTGCCGGGAATCTTCTTGTTGTCCCTGGTCTCTTTGATTGCTTGTATAGCTTCTGGCCATCTCAGAGTCCCGTTTCGTTTAACCTCGACGATGAGCTCACTGAGCAGATTGCGGTGGCTAAACGAAGTCCAAGGGTTTGGGTAGTCGTCGGGCTTGGAATTGATGCCGAATTTCGTTATGCCATTAGACTGTTGATTATGGGTCTTGGTTGAAGCTCTCGAGGGGCGCGCCGGCGCTTTCTCGAAGCTCCGGTTAGCAGGAGCCCACCTCACCCGCCTTCCCTCGGGTTTCCAACCCTCGTCCGGGCTAAGCACCAGGTCACCCCACTCCCTAGCTCTTCTCATAGGCGTAGGCGGCGGCACCTCGACCTCATCCTGGTAGGTGTCATCCTCCTCCCCCTCTTGGCCCTCGGCCTCTTCGCCTTCTCCTTCGGGGATGGAGGGTATCCGAGCTCTAGCTCTAGCAACTCTCGTTCGGGGCCGAGTCGGCGCATCCGCCTGCCCTAGGACCTCCTCCTTACCCACGTTCTTCAAGCGAGCAGCTCTTGTTTCGCTTCTCAATACGGCACGCGCTGCGAAGCATCATGTCAGCCACACCAAGGCTATCTATCCTCGGGGGCTATCTATCCTCGGGGCCACATTAACACTTACCCGCAGTCAAATAAGGCTGCGCAAACTCCTCGGGATCATCGAACTCATCCTCAAGCAACTTGATCGTCTCCGCATTCAAGTAACCCGTCTGAAGGCCAGCCTGTCGATCAGCCCTCACCAAATCTCTGAGAGTTGCATATTCGCGATCCAAGTACGACATCTTGGAGGTTCTAGTGCTGGCAAGTCAACCGGGGTTATCAGTCGCGGCGAAGTACAATGTCTGTAATCGATATTAAGTATGGTCGAGTGGAATCAAGGGGGGGGGGGGGGGGGGGCTTGAAGAGTATTGGAGCCTTTTCTGGGAATTATGTATTATTGAGGTGTACTATGCTGCTTGGAATAGACTGACGCATCCGGCACCCACTCGACTGGTCTGGTTTGTTCCGGAGCACCCGAAAATAAACAACAACTCTTCTTTACTGAATCAAGTTGCCGGGGGCTGTTGAATCATCAAAGAACTGGTGCTAGCCAAAAACGGATGTGTCTAAAGTTCTGGCTCAAGCAAACCGACTACTATTTTGGACTCTTCTCTAGCAGTGTGGAGTGAATAATGAAAAAATACATCACACAAAAGGAGATACGATAAACCCATGAAGGATCTCATCCCGATGTCTCAGGTACAGCTAGGAGCGAAATTGGCGTCCGCTCTGCACTCTTTGAAGAGTTTGGGCACGGACCAGCTGTACTTAGGAACATTGAGTTATAATGATGCGCTAAAAATTGGCTGATATTTGCCCTGTTTCGGCAGCTGAGATCGCGCGTCAGCAGGTAGTGTTAGGTAAATGGGGCGCTCCAGCACTTATCTGAGCTGCCATACAGTGCTGTGACGCAGAGAAGGACAAAGAGGCCTCGCCCAAGTACGCAGCTATCCCAGCGGGCAGGCTTGGCATTTCTCCTTTCCTTGTTCCAGGGTTCCCATTTCGCCTTCCCTCATGAACATTTCTAAACCTTCGCGACTGTACTCTGGAGAAATATGTTTCTGACGTACACTTCAATACCGTCACAGTTGCGGAACACTTCCAATCGTGATACCTTCGAGTATATGCCGTTGGCGCCAGCCGTCTAGACCCCACGCAACCAAATCGTACCCCACAGCCAGCTAGCACAGGTCACTTGGCCATAGCTCCAGCCCACCACCCATTGTACTCTCCGTCACAGGTCCACGATCTTAGACCTTGTATTAACTTCCATATCACATCCGGCGCCTCCTTTGGAGTTTGCGTTTCCTTTCACCACTCGCTCTCCGCTGGCTTCGCAGTAGGACTGGCGATGGCAATTTTTTCGTACGCGCAACAGCCCACAATAGCATTGCCTGATCTAGTTACGTCGGTGTCAGCATCGACGCCGACATCCACATCCATACGAGTATCGCCAACATCGACGAACTCGACAGCGCCCTCGCTAGGCGCCGAGACAGAAACCATTAGATTTGTTACCACCGAGGCCTTCTGGAACGCTATCAACTCCACCAAGAAAGATATCTTAACGTTTCAATATAAGTGACTACTACATTTAACCTCTATATCACATACTAATATATATACATAGATGTTTCACCCTAAGACTTCAATCGACTTGACCAAGAGAGAGAGCTTCGCCGACGGAAAATTCGGTTTCGGCGATATAATGCCAAGGAGTAATTTCTTATCGTCGTTATACCAGGGATGCCTCACGAACAACTTCACATACGGCTCTATAATGAAGCGAGGGACGAAATCGTCTCTATGGGTATAAGGGATAGTTGGAGAAGTGATGGTACCACAACATTTCCCCAGCAACCAGGTCCCCAGCGACCTCGGATTTGGTAGAGTCTTCTTCATTATCCTGATCGTAGTCGTCGCTAGAGCTGGAAAAGTCGTCCCACTCTGCCAAGTTAACTACTGGGAATTGCGGGAGGCCCTCATCCGTGAGCTCAATTGACGCGTTGAATGCGGGAAAGTCGTCATCGTCAATGGCGGTCTTGCGCGCGGGGTCGGCTTCCTGCGTCGGCATCATACAGGCTTCATGCAGGGTCTCCTGCGGGCGCGCGCAACGGTATTTAGCTGGAAAAGGGTCGGGTTCGATGCTTTTGATGGCGTAGAATTGATCTATAATAACGACGATATTAGCATTGAACGCAGTTGTGTGTGGGCGTGGCATCGCGAACCTTGGTGTTGTGTGGAAAATTAATTTTGCAATTGAAGGTGGTGGGGTTGTATCCGTAGGACTTGGAAGATTTGATGGCCGGCCTTGTAAGTGGTAGGTAATTGAATCGCGCAATTGGCATGTAGGCCAGCCTGGCACTTGGCTGGCATGGAGGGGTTGCACCTTGATTGGCATACCCCCTCCGTTTGAGATTTTGAAAGTCTCTGCCCATTACCATACCCGGATTGCCGGATTTCGGGAGGATGCAGTAGAGGCTTACTGTGAATGGCACTGCTCTGAAGTCAAACGCGAGGACCAAAAGCAGCAGTACCGGCTAGCTCTCGATCTTACACTGGAGAGAGGTTTTGATCTCGAGCTCGTTCACGAGGACAACAACCCTCAATTCTATATCAACCAAGGGGGATTAGAGGGTGTGGCACGGCGTTTTGTCCGTGATGTAGTAGTTTTTCTTGATCAGTACAACGTATCCTAGAAGCTAGTGATAGAACATGTTCGTTACATAGACGGAATGTCAACTGGCTTGTCATTCTGACGGCTCATCATCAATGGAGATCCCAGCTCGCCGGAAGTGACCTCTGGCGCTCGCCTTCCGGGCACCCATGACCTCGACGCACTCCTCCAAAAAAGAGAAGTCGGCCCTGATAAAGCCAATATGTTCATCCCAAGCCTGCCGAATGTGCGTCTTCAGCTCTCCAGAGAACTCCTCGATCGGGTTCAAGTCGGGCGAGTAGGGTGGTAAGTAGAGCAGTACAACACCTGCATCGTCACACATCTGCTGCATCCTCTCGGAATGATGAAATGAGGCATTGTCCATGACCAAGACAGACCTGGGCTCAGGCCAGCCACTTGCCGCAGAACGGCAGCAGGGTTTCAACAAAGCACTCGAACATCTCGGCGTCAGTCAACCCTTCATACACCCAGAAATGTATCATGCCATCTTGAGTATAGGCGGGAAGGATCTTGAACCTCCGACCTTAATGGAATCGCTTGATCTGACGGGGCCGCTTTCCGCAGGGGGCCAAGCCCTTACGCTTCGTCCCGATACTTCTGTCTACTCCTGTCTCGTCTATGAAGACCAGCCGTTCGGAACGGAGGATCGATATCTCGTGCATGTATTCATCGTGCAGATCGAGGTTACGCTTGCGCGCGATATTCTGCGTGTATTTCTTCGACTACTTGGCCTCCCTCAGTGCTCTGCTGATGCTGAAACGTGCCACGTCGGCGTCGAACTCGTTTCGGAGGAATGCGGCCATGTCTTCAAGTCGCATGCATGGGTTAAGGGAGAGTTGATCATATAAAGCGGTCGGCATGGGAGGAGCGACGGTTTTGGGTCGGCTAACGCCATTTGGCGGTGCGGTTGTCGTTCCAAAGCGGAGTAGATTCGTTCGAATGCGGCGCACCGCGTGGGCGTTACAACCAATTATTTCTGCTATCTCGTCATCTTTTGGGCCATCGTCACCTTGTAGCTTACTGTCAATTATGCCCTGAATCAGAACACGCTTGTGGAGAGCAAGATTTGGCGCTATTGTGGTCGTGGTGCGGTTGGTGATGCTGCTGTTAGCAGAGGAGTGGTTGTGATGACACTGTCTCCCGCTTCTGGGCTGCCTGCAGTCCCAAATTCGGGCGCTGACCCTTTCGAATCGGCAAAATCCTAAATCCGATATTTGGAAAGAGTAACCGTCCATAACTCATAAGTACAGCGTCCGACAAAAATGAATTCGTACTCCGTCAGCTGCGTCTGTGCGTCTATGTTACATGAGAAGAGTGCAAGCGACCGGACGCCAATTTCGCTCCTAGCTGTACCATGAAAAGTCAGCTATAGACATGAAATACCCATGCCATGGCAGTTTGCTGATCTGTCGCTCCAAATCCCTTTTGTTGGGTTGCGGGAAAACGCCAGCAGGGAGCGAGCCGTGATTGGTTGTTGCGCGGCGTTTTGACAGAACGACCCGGAAGCTGGACAACCTGCTGATGAAGCATAATAGTTAGATATGTGCTCAATTCTCGACAAAGAGAGTTACCTTTCCCGCATTGTTTGGAATTGTCAAGGGCTTAGCATCCACTTCCTCACCATTCACTGGGCGAGAAGGTAGATGGCATCTGTATCAATGTGGCCATGGTGATTATCGGCAAGAGATCATCACGGTCAAGTCGCATGCTGCAGGGATGGCGGGTAAGATATATCAAGGGCGGAGATTGGTGATGCTGCGGAAGGCATTTACGGGGGTCGAAGGGGCTGGCCTTCGGTGAGCTGCACCCTTATAAACTGATTGATTGCCACCATTCGAGGCATTGGTGTTCACGAGTAACTGCTGGATGCTGATGTGTTTCGTGACATGCTTGTCGGCTACGTAAGAAACCCCCCCGTCGAAATAGGCTGCGCAAAGTCGTTACGGAGATGCCGTTGGCCGTAAAGAGGCGAAAGAAATAATAATCGTACAAGCGAGGCTCCATCCACTCCGTGTTTCTGATCCAATCGGGGAGAAAGTAGGGATAGGTGGAGGCCTAGATAAATGTCGACTAATGCCGCAGACTGAAGACCCAGATCCCCATTGCCATAGTCGAGATGTCGCAACCTTCAATGGCTAAGATCTAGGTGCTTTTATGGTGCAAGGCGATGTGCCGGGACGAACAGGGCCAAGTACCACCCCCAATATCTGCCGTAACTCCAGCCGAACGCATTTTAGGATATCCGATTTTTGTTCCATGCCAAACGCGAAATAGAAGAAATAGGAAGAAGGAAGTCGTGCCGCTACTTAGCCTGGGGGAGAATGTCCCTGAAAAGACCAAGTTTGCCTACCCGAGTCAAAATCACATTCTCAGCGGGCTACTGGACATGTTAGCTAAATGGGATCTCCAAGGGGGTCGGCATAATTACCATAAGGCTCACGGGCTTCGCCACGGGGAGCCTGGTCGACGTAGCCAGCAGTCGGGGGAGGATCGCGGGGTCGAGCATCGCGGTCACCGCTGGGGCGATCGTAGCGGTCGCCTCTGTCGTAGCCAGAGCTGGGGCCGCGGCGGTCGTCAGGGGCACCACGGCCACCGGAGGCAGAACCGGCATAGCGCTCGCCGCCGCCACCGCGGTCATCGCGTCCGCCAGCCTCTCGGCCACCTGGGAAGCGGTCAATACGTGATCCATAGCTCTCGTCGCGCTCACGGCGATCATATCCGCGCTCCTCACGGTAGCTGCGATCGTATCCTCGATCATCCCGATAGTTCCGGTCATAGCTACGATCGTAGCCGCGGTCGTAGCCACGGTCGTAACCACGATCGTCACGGTATCCACGGTAGGAACCTCCCCCTCTGTCGCTACCACCGCTGCGGTAGGAATCATCTCGGCCGTAGCCACCGCCATAGCCACCACGGCGTCTGTCATCAAAGCCGCCACCGCGACGAGGCTCGGCTTCCATGGCACAGTTAGTGCTGTATATCAATCATAGGGCTATGGGATACTTACCACGCTTGGGAGGACCGAAGTACTTGCCGGGAGTGGGCGTGCGGGGACGGGAACGACGAGCCTTCTCAATGCTCAGGGTGCGTCCCTCAATAACCTCGCCCTGCAGGCCATCCTTGGCAGCATCAGCCATGTCAGACGTCACCATCTTGACGAAGCCGAAACCGCGCGACTCTCCGGTATGGGGGTCCTTCATGATCTGGCACTTCTCGACCTCGCCATACTTCTCGAAGAGGCGGGTTACCTCAGCCTCTTCGAGGCGGGGGTGGATGCCAGTGACGAAGAGGTTGGAGCCGGGGTTGATGGCACCATCATCGTCTCCGCCGTTGTTCTTGTTGCCATTGTCATTTTTGGTGGGAGCACTACCGTATCAAATTAGCCATTGACGTTTTACACGATTGGTCGGTCAAACAAACGTACCGGTCGTGACCATTGGGAGACATCGAGCGACGACGCGACGACTCGTGGCCGTCATCTCGACGCGGTGATGCACTACGATCGCGATCGTAGCGAGGAGGCTCCTCTACAATCGCGTGTCAGCACTGCATATCCTACATGTTTATCGCGATTGATACGGGGAAATGAAGAATAAAAAAACGAGCGCGCAAGGCCTGCCAGGGCTGACTGCGCGTGTTTCAGGAAGAACTTACCGTCAAATCGATCGCCATTCGCGTTCTCGTAGTCCATGGCGGTAGTGGCCATTGTGATAGACGTGGTTACCGAGAAGTGGGCGTGTCTTGGAAAAGACTTGTTGAGTAGGTTGAGGGTTGGCGCGGAAGGTGAGGTACAGCGCGAAGAACTGAGCAAGACGAGCGACGAGCGACGAGCGACGAGCGCCTGGGGCAGTATGGGGAAAGAAAAATCGAAAGCGCGACCCAAATATGGTTTGCACGAAGGGAAAAAGAATAAAAAGAAAGTCCCTCTTTGGTATGAAGGATGGAGATTTGAGTTCGCCGATAAAACAGGCGAAGGGAGACAAGCCTGGGGGAATTAAGGCGGGAAGTCTGTTGCAAGAGGCGAATTTTTGTGAGGGAGGGTGCGTCAAAAGAGGCGATGATGTGTTCCAGCGAGCTTTCCCTTGAGTCGCATCGCGTTTTTTTCTGACCAATCTCCGTTTTATTGCATAAGGCATTTCCCTAGCCGAGACTGTTAGTCGCGCTAGCCTGTTTTGTCCACGTGCACCGCCTTGCCTCATATCTCGCAGTTGTTATCCTCGACAGAGAGGCAGACGGCAAACGTACGGCAAGGACTTTCGAACCTGTGAGTGCGCCTATGAGTGGCTGGGTGGATACAGAAAACCCGCTCGCTTGTGCACAACGGTAAACCAAGGTTTGTGTTGATGTATTCAAACTTATGCTAGTATCCTACGATGCAATGCTACAGAAGCCACCGAGACCCGTATGCAATATCTGCAACGTATCCTGAACTCTTGTACCAAAAGCGTTCAATACCCAGGAATACCAATCAATGCCTCGCCTCGTATACAGCCTTTGTTACCAACTCAAAGTTCTTCACTCAGTGGCTCCCAGCCCGGCATATCGGCACGCAGCGCCTCCTCGATATTAATTTCTGTTGGCACCTTCTCATCGAGGAACTTGAGTGCTTCGACTGCCTTGCCGCCACATGCCCTCTCTAATGCCAAGAAGGCAAAATGGCCGCCGACAACAGGTCTTGCCATGAAATAGATTCCTGGATATCCTCCGCTGCCTTCCGTATCGTAGAGATCTGTGAATGGGCGGTCTACGTTACGCCTAGTCAGTAATCGAGAGAATTTTCCTTGTTGGCTAGGGAGGGGTTGTCTTACCAGTTGCTGTCTCGTTCACCCACTTCGCAATAGAGCCAAGAATCTCTAATCTAGTCTTTTTGCTCGTCACCGCAGCAGCGAAGAACTCCCAGTCGCTCTTGGTGTACAGATGTCTAGAATCCAAGGGCAGTCCATACTTCTGGAGAACTGCTGAATACCAATCGCTCTGCATCTGGTACACCCTATCGGGGATAAATGGTCCTTCCTTGTCGTCCTTGCCCTCAATCGGCTTTTGTCCGGGCTGACTGGTTTGTTGCTGATGTGCGAGCGCAGTCGACTCAGAGATGTGAAAGCAAAGCAAAGACTCGGCATAGAGGTTGTAGATGGTGGTCCACGAGCCATACCATGTGTAGGCTAGCTTGGCATGGGTCTTGTCCCTGGAGATTCCATACTCCTCCCACTTCTCGATGTAACTCTTCGAGATATCCCGATAATGCTTGGCGTCCTCTTCCTTTCCAACGATCGTAGCAATCTCGCTCATGGCCTTAATACCGATTATGCCCTTCAAAGCGAGGTTCGTCTGGTTCGATAGCCAGCCGGCAAAGTCATCGGTACAGAGTTGGTTGTGTGGGATGAGCGACTCCCGGACAAGATATCCGGTCCACTGCTCCCAAAGCGTGTACGAACGCGAGAGCCACTTCTCCGCCGCCTTAGGTCCCATCGCAACCCCGGCTTCAGGTCGTAGGTCAATTCCATACTTGTCGACAGACTGCAGCCAGTTCCCGGTGGTAGCAATCGGCTGCGCATGCTCATCAGGAGCAGCCGCCATGAAAGCCGGCTCGGTGTCGTATTTGAGAGCATTGGCTAGAGCAAGACCCATGATGAGCATGTTGCCGCATTCCTCCACAGGCATGTATTCGTCACGGCCATCACCGTGGCCCGTTGCGTTGGGGAAATGAGAGCCAAGATCGTGCATGCTGTAGTTGTTCGGATATTGACCACTGAGTTGGTGCTCCAATAACGGCTCAAGAAGATAGGCTAACCACTGCGGGTTTGTGTACAGGAAGAAGGGGAATGCTGGGAAGATGACATCAACCGTCTGGAAATTGCCGTTCGACGAGATCTCCTTCAAAAAGAGAATAGGATCGTCTGGAGTCCCCGAGAATTGGGTTGCCCCGAGGACCTGTCGGGCGGAGAGGGCAACAATATCCTGGTAGTCCTGCGAGCCAGACTCGAACGCATCACGAGCAACTGAGTCGGAGTAGTTTCTAGCCAGTGACGAGGCAGTCTCAAAGTCGTCGTAATGATAGCGGATGAGATCGTCGGGCGAGCTGAAGTATGATGTCCAGAGGGGTTTCATCAATGTCAGCCCCCTGGCCGATGCGAACTGTACCACGGGATCCTGGATCAGGGCGAAGGTGAACGCAACGCTATCTATCTTCTTTGAGCATCCAGTGCTACCCTTACCGCCGCTCAGCTTAAACGACTTTGAGAAGGCGAAGACCGGTTCGTCCTCCATGATGCGGCGGTAGTCCTTGTCAATCTCGTTTTTTAGATATCCTTTCCCTGCGAATTGCTGACGAAGAACAGCAGAAGTTCCGCCCTGATGGTTGGCATCTGACGGGGCCGAGAAGTGAAGAGTTCCCCATTCAGCGTGATCAGCAAACTCGGTCAGAAGCTGCTCATTCTTCCGCGAAATCTTCCAAGTCTTGATGGCCGGGGATGAGGCGCTACGTTTCCCTGCAGGTTCGTGCAGCTCCCATTTGATTTCATTTCCCCTATTACCACTGACCCATTCCCCATTGATGTCCGTATACACGCTCACATCGAAGCAGCCCTCGGCGGAGACGGTCAGATACGCAGCAGGAATTGACTGTTTCAGGGTAGAAGAGGGTGTGATGGGCGATAAGAACGAAAGCGTCACGCGCACTGGTTCGCTGTCTGATGGCCCAGGGACCAAATACGTCAAATTGGTGGTGGAGGCATCGAAAGTTGCGCCGAGATACTCAGGAAATGCGACACTATAGAGGCGGCTATTACGCGGGAGAGAGTCGTGAGGCCGCCCAAGGAGGGGATAGACCTTGCCTTCGCTGGGTACAGATGCCATAACGGAAAAGCCAAGCTGCCAGCAAGTTGTTAGCCACGCTCGACCCGAGCCACACCGCCCCTATCAACCCTACATGAGACCCAGTCCAGAACAGGGGCCAGTCCTCCCATGGCGCCTCGCGAGCACGACCAAGCCATGTGCTCAGGTACGGGTTGCGAACAATCAACGGTAAGACAGACGGTGTGAGAGTGGACGCGCTGACGAGAGCGACCAGCGCAAGGAAAGCGAACCGCATCGTGGGCGACGCAGTCGAGGAGTGCGTTGGGTAGTATAGAGGGACGACACGAAATATAGTTCAAATAACCCTGCTATGGATGAGGCGGAGAGTTCGAAGCGCTTCTGGATTCAAGGTATCAGAGCTAAAAGCCCATCACTCAGCACTAAAAGTAACGGTCGTAACGACCTTGACAAAAAAGGCTGCCTGAACCAGCAGCAGAAAGTATGGCCAAGTTGTATGAAGAAGGAATGCAGACGAGCTCAATCAGAGAAGGAGGACACTGAAATTGAGGATTGAGGGAGAATAAGAGAAGAAGTGGCAGTCACAATGTCAAAGCACCTTCCCTGCCCCCCCCCCCCTCCCCCCCCCAAAAAAAAACAAAAAAACAAAGGCACACACACCAGAGGCTGTGCGGGGGAGGGATAGCGATCAAGAGGCAAGGTCCGGTTGAAGCGTCCTCGTGCCCGGTCATCGTGCCCCCTCCCTCGCTGTTGTCACAGGGGTTCTCCACGATCTGGCCCAATACATTTTGATCATGCGCCCCGCTGCAGGGGCGGTAGGGCATGATCGTCCTACCCCGCATATTCCCCATCTCTCCATCTTTCTCTCTCCATCTTCCCATATCACCCCAGACCTATTTGCCATAGCTCGGCTCCGTGCATGGATGGATGACTTTGGCCGGACCCGGGATGGTATTAAGAGTTCAAAGGCCCTTTAGATTCTCAAAAGAAGACTCTATTGTCAGGTCTACGGAGAGAGTTACTACCCCACCAAGCGACCTACGCTTTGCCCCAAGACAAGCAAGATATCTACAAATATGCATGCACGAACTGCCTTCTGTGCAGCTCCCATTGCCGTTGTCGTCATTGCCACACTTTCAGGAGTTCGTCCAAACCAACTCCGAGCTAGAATACATCCCATATCCTCTACCCCGCGCTTCGGCTCGCGGCTCCTCGGTCATACCGCAAGCATGCAATAGCAAATCAGAAACCAGGACCTGATCCACCAAACTCCAGTCAAAGCATATGAAGAGAGAGAAAACACATAAAGAGGTGGTAAGAGATTAAAGAAATGAAGGCATGCTGCCTGCACATTGAAAAGACAAATGCGGGCTGACGAGTATTTGGTGCCCCTTGGTGGCCTCCGAATCATGTGCCTCGGAACAAGAACTGGAGATCTTGGGGGCTGAGCGAGTCCATCGCTGCATCGTCCGAATTGATGGTGGAGTTGATCATGTTGGTCTTTTTCTCTTGCAGTAGAACCATTCTACTCTCGACGGAGTCTTCGACGCAGAGTCGAGTGATGGTGCACGGCCGAGTCTGGCCAATACGGTGGCAACGATCCGCAGACTGCCATTCTCTGTTTGACTCAAGTTAGCATCAGGGGACATTGGGTTCTAGGTGGTGAGGGCTGCTCCTCTGAGGGAGGTAAGACAATAGTACATACGCTGCAGGGTTCCACCATCTGAATTCCCATTCGTTAGCTAAAGTCTGAATTACAGGCTGCAAGGGAGGGATACACTTACGGATCAACAATGAAGACGCGCGATGCTTCTGTGAGGTTCAGAGCCACTCCTCCAGCTTTGAGGGAGACTAAGAAGCACTCGACATCCGGGTTCTTCATGAAATGCTCGATCGAGGCCTGTCGTTGAGCCGGAGTCATGGTTCCATCAAGCATGACAGTGGTGATTCCAGCACGACGCAGCCGCCACTCGATGAGCTGAAGCATCGTTGTGAACTGGGAAAATATGATGGACTTGTGGGAGGCATGGTTGGAGCGAAGCCTGTGAAGCTCATGCACCAAGAGCTCAATCTTGGACGAGGAGGTCCAGTTTTCCATCTTGATCCGGTTGATGATTGATGACTTCTTGACAAGCGCCTCGTCCTGCTCAATCTCGGGCTGCTCAAGATCAATGGCGAGCGGGATATGACACTGTGGACAATCGGGCTCCTCCGAAGAATGCAAATAACTCTTGGCACAAGTGCGGCAGAAGTCGTGCTTGCATCTAGACCGAATAGGATCTTCTGCGGGCTCGTCGCAAATAGTGCAGACAATCACATTTTGACCACCCTCGCTGTGCTTCTTCAAGATCAGGTCAGGATGGTCGGCAACTTGGCGCATTTGCATGATTAGGCCAAAGATGTTGGCGTAGTTGTTCAGCAGCACTCCGGTTGCGACGTATGTGTTAAACTTCCGCTGGCCATTGGTCATGATGCTGCTGGCAAAATCATTTTCCTCTTCACCAAAGAACTGGCGCTCGACATTGATCTCCTTGACAGGAAGCTCCATAGAATCGGTATGATCCTTTTTCAGTCTGCGCATCATGATGCGACCGGTCAGGACGCGAAGCTTCTTGAAGGCAGCATTGCCGGGACCAACATTCCCAAATCTTTGGATTGGGTTCAGCAGTTCCTGATTGAAGACTGACACATGTCGCATATTGCCGTGCTTGCAGTGCTTGCAGCGATTGTCTTCAACTTGAATCCACTCGAGGGTGGAACAAGGGCAATCTTTGCAAATGTAAGATGCAAAAGGGCGTACGTTGAGGAAGCGAACCAGAGAAAAGAACTCGCCAATACGGTTCTGCAATGGGGTGCCTGAAAGACACCAGCGATATGTGACCTTGAGAGCAAAGCATGCCTTGGCCGTCATTGTTGAACGGGTTTTGATGCAATGTGCTTCATCAAGAATCGCACGGTGAAACTCGGTCTGGTGAATGATAGACTGCTCCTTGTAAAGGCCTTCCTTGCGCTTAAAGCCCTTCTCCTGCTTGCGGAACATAGACTCCAGGCTGTTGTACGACATGATGATGACGTCGTACTTCTTGAGGTCTTTGACTGTGAGATTTTTGGACTTGGAGTTCGTCCCATGGAATACTAGCGTTTTGAGGGTCCCATCGGTATAGGACTCAATCTCAGTCACCCACTGCATCAGCGCAACGGGAGGAACGAGTACCAGGGATGGTTTCTTGGCGGGCCAGTCAGACATAATCAGGGACACTGCCTGAATTGTCTTGCCAAGACCCATCTCGTCACCGAGCAGACCCCCTTTCCACTCCATCTTCTCCATTTGCTTCATCCAAGCTAATCCCTCAAGCTGGAAGGGCTTGAGTTGGCGTGAAATGGACTTGGGCTGATCTGCTTTTCCGGCTTTCAGAACGGGCATGTTCTCAAGGTCTGTCCACATGGTCTTGAGCTCTGGATGGAACTTCTCGAGGCGGCTTCTGTCGCCCTTCGCTCGTTTTTTACTGCGATAAGCTCTGTAGCCACGCCTGTTTCTAACAGCTGCTTGCACGGCAGTATCCTGAGCGTCGGGCGCATCGCTATCCTGGTCTTGGTCCCCGGCATCCTCGTCGTCGCCAGCATCGTCGGCTTCATCACTGTTGTAGTCTGACGGAAGATCAAGATCCCCAAGCACAGGCTCATCATCATCGTCATTGTCATCAGACATGGCAGTGGCTTTGACGGCTTTATGCCTGGCCCGACGCTGCGGTCTGCTCAAAGGCTGCGACTCGGAATCGTCGCTATACATGTCATCATGAAATGATAGCTCGCTGCTGTCGTCATCTTCCTGAGAGTCGGGGATTGAGGTTTGCTCTGAGATGCCAGTCTTCCTTGAGGGGATGGTCATGGCTCTCTTTCGCTTTGGGCGACCCGAGGCAGTATTGCCGGCTTCTCCGTCGATCTGCATAGGCGTTGTTGATATGGTTGAAGGTTTGGGGATCGGGAATTCGAGGTCTTGATGAGTGCGGCCAGAACGAACGGCAAGCTTGCGAGAGCGGGCCTGCGTCACGGAGGACGATGCGGTATTCTCTTCGGCTTGAAGCTTCCGCGCAAGTTTCGCATCCGGCGAATTGTTTGAATCCTCATCTTCACTGTCATCTATGGCATCCCTCTTACGCTTGGAATCAAGCGAGTAGATGCTTTGACGAAGTGCTCTGGCAGATGGCTTAACAGCTGGCAGGTGTACCTCGAGCCTTTTGCCGACCCGCTTTGCGGAAGGCTGCGGGACGTCCGCCGGAGCGGGGGTTGCGACATTACTGGTGAGTGGTGTGGTGTAGTCGCTACCGGAAACTGAAGTTGCCGGTGTTGGCGCAGATGACGAATTCACACTTTCGGTGTATGCTTTGCTTGGCCGACCACGAGGTCTCTTCGCAGGCATGACTGCCTCTGGCTGTGTAGTTGCAGTTACAGCTGCAGCTTCATCGTTATTGTTGTTAGCGCAATCTATCAAGGTACGACCTTCAGGATGATGCAAGACCATGATGGTAGCTATGCAGGGTACATCCCGGCTTTTGGCAAGCACGTCTGTGTTTTATCTTGGAATGGGCTAGCACTTTGGCAATATGTAACTTACCACGACCTTCAGCGTCCGCCGCCAGTGAGCTTCTGGTTCGGACCATATTTCTCAAAGACCGAAATTCTGTCTCGGAAATGTGACTGATAACATGAGAAAACGGTGGGCACAAGACGAAGCTTGAGGAGGAATGGATGAGGTGAGTTTGTGGATTTCCACCAAGGAGGGAGATCCTGGGGATGTTTGCTGTCAGGCCCAAGTCTTGGTTGGCCTGGGCGAAAGATTGCGGCCAAAGGCTCAAAGGGAGGAGCCAAGGCGCCGGCAAGATTGACTAAAAGAGAAATCGGCAAACAAGCCAAAGCTGCCTTATTATAACGGCTTTGACAGCCCAGTTGATTGACAATGAGAGAGGGAGTTTGAGGGACAAGGAAGATTTGAGGCGAGGAGAATGAAATGTTGCCACCTCTGGCAAGCTTAAAGTTGATGAGGAGGGGGGGGGCGCGTCTTTGGGGAGACGCGAGGGCACATGACCAGGCCTGGCTTTCATCAAAATCCATTTATCATCCAGCAACGCCAGGCAGAAATATGCCATGGCGACTTCCTGTTTCAGGCCATCATCGCGATTGTATATGCACGGGCCCCCTTTGAGCACGGACCCCTTTTCTCAGTGAGTAAGTCATGTGCTTTGGCGTTTGCAGTTAAATCGGTTTTGCCCCTCCTCGCGTTCAACGTGTCGCCCCAAATTCCCCGACTACCATTCCCGGTCTGGCTGTTGCTACTAGACCCGACCTTTCCATTTACCTTCCTACATTCGCAGGCTACCGACACCTTTTCGTTGTTAATTGGTGTTTATTTACTTCCATCATGTTTGTCGCACCCCTGAATCGTCATGGTGATTGAACCAAGGACACTAATCCAAGCATAGGTCTCGGCAGAGTCGGGCACAGCGACGGGGCGCTGGAGGTATTATGGGCCCGTAAGTTTTGCCGAGCGACAGCAACCATGTTACCTCCAAGAACTAATAGTATTATTTGTATAGCCAGTCGGCTCTGACGGACTTCTTGGCTGTTAGTTTACCCATTTCAACCTATTGAGTCCTTGAACTAACCGGGATCGCATAGTCACACAACATTTCTGCGAACCAGATTCGCTTGGATGCCGAGGCCCGGCGGAGAGCAGCGCAGAATAACCCAGATGGATCAGGCGAACAGCAAGATGAAGAAGCCACAGCTACAGTTACGGAGAATGCGACTGCGACTGCCACAGCGGACACGCAATACGACCCTGCCAGCACCGAACAGTCGGGTCGAGGACAGCGCAATGCTGGCGCAGTTTCCAAAACTGAGAAACAGAAAAAAGAACAAAAAGTCATTGAAAAGATCAAGGCCAGCAAGAAGTTTCAGAAGCGGAAGCGCCAAAGTGGAGACTCGGACGACGAAGACGACATTGCCCGCGCCATTTTCCAGGAGCGCTCAGCGCCACTGCCAGGCCAGATGGAGAATTGTGCCCTCTGCAAGAAGCGATTTACTGTGACACCGTACTCCCGCAATGCACCCGACGGGGGTCTGCTCTGTAGTCGTTGTGGTAGGGACCTCGACCCAGATGATGGAGCCCCCAAGAAGAAGGCCAAACGTGTCAATGCTGGGGCGGGAAAGCGCAGGCAGATACAAAGCAAGATATTGGATGGTGACTACCACCCTGGCGCCAAGAGCTTGATGACACTATGCATCGAGACACTAGCCAAGAACATTCATCTCGCAGAGGACTTGAACAATCTAGCACCTCAAGTCATCGACAAGATTGCTCGCAAGCTATCCAAACAGCGCCTTCTCAACTCTACAACCCTCAGTTTATTCCTCCAGCCTTCAGCCCATGACGTCTTCATTTACGATGCCGCAAAACTTACTGGGGATGATTTTATTCGCATATTCCAGGTCGTGCCAGGCCTAAGAAAGCTCAAGGTTTGCAACGCCATCCATTTCAAGGACGACATCATGGACTACTTGCTCTCTCGCCACATCAACTTGGAAGCCTTCCACCTGCATGGCGCAAATCTGCTGTCAGAGTCAAAGTGGAGGGAGTTTCTAGAGAAAAAAGGACAGTCTTTGCAATCCCTGAAAGTTTACTGGACGGATAAACATTTTGGTGACGAGGCTCTCTCGCTTCTTGCGACGGCCTGCCCAAACCTCAACCGCCTGAAAGTGTCACACAACCAGAAAGTTAGCGGCGAGGGTGTCATGGCGATTGCCAAAGTCAAATCTCTTCAGCACATCAGCCTCGACCTGCGCCTGGATGTGCACCCCGATATCTATGTCAGTTTATTGATCGACATCGGTGCCGGTCTCGAGACATTTTCTCTCACCAGGGTGCCTGACACCGACAACACAGTGTTGGATGCTATTCACAATAACTGCCAGTCTTTGCAAAAGCTCCGAATCACGGATAGCGAAATCATGACTGACGAGGGTTTCGTCCGCCTCTTCACTAACTGGGAGAACAAGCCTCTGCTCTTCATCGATTTTCAGAAGTGCCGAAATCTCGACCAGGCAGAGCCGCGCAGCAACCCAGACAACATCGGCCTGTGTTCCAACGGGTTCAAGGCGCTGATGGCACACTCGGGTAAAAAGCTTGTCAAATTGAACGTCCACGCCTGCCGCCATATTTCGGCAGCGGCCTTTGAAGAGGCCTTCAGCGAGGACAAAGTCTACCCAGACCTGGTCAAGCTCGAGATCAGCTTTTGCGAGGAGGTGACCGACTTCATTGTCGGCAGTATCTTTCGCAGCTGCCCGAACTTGCGCGAGCTGAATGTCTTCGGCTGCATGAAGGTCAAGGACGTCAAAGTGCCCCAGGGTAAGCTCCTCGTGGGCATGCCAACAGCCATCGGCATGGTGGTAGACGGTGATGACTGAGTGGGAGCATCAGGCTTTGGTCTCTGGGTCACCTAGATGAATACACGACAAATGAAAGGTGTTTTAGCATTTTTCCTTGCGCTTTACAATTCTTTCGGTTGGTGTATTTCTTTCCAGCGGGAGTATTTCGCAGGAAAACCACAAAGTGGTCCCTGAAAGGGTGATCTGGGGTTGGAGCTTTGATGTTTGCACATACATGTATACATATCTTGGGCGGTGAATTGTCACCCTGAACGATGCTGTACTGTATGAATAATAACGAGATGACCTCTTTTCTTTCATTATCTGCTGTCAAATGTCAAGCTTTCCACGGCTGTGCGTAGGCACTTGCCGGCGACGCGTGGCTTTCCCCCGTTGGGAGTACGACTGATTCTCCGCTTTCAAGTCGGGCGGCCTCGGGTGCTTTTTTTCTCGGGAGACACTCATGTCGCCTTTTCCATGTGCGAGGTGGGGAAGAGGGTCTCTTCCTTCTTTCGGGCAAGAGGTGAAGGGAAGATCACATCTCATCAACAGGGTAAACAATCCTCACCGACCGAGACATGCCTGCCGGCTCTGACAATGTTGGCCGGCGTTGGTGTGCGAATAGGTACCTACGTAGTTTAGTTACAGCGAAAGTTTTCGAGTTCCCATGTGACCCAACATGTGCCTCGCTGGTGTTTATTCTTACGTGGTGTTTACCTAGGCTCATCTCCACCATGCAAGGGCGAGGGAGAGTCAGGTCAGGGGAAGGCGGGGGTGGGAAAAGGGAACACGACGTCAGGCAGACGCATTCACAAGCCCGGCCATGTTCTGTTGCATAATCCGGGGTCGGCCCACACTAGTGTAGTTTTTGCTTGGACATAGTGTCGCTGGGGACATGCCGGTATTCGGGAGGGCGGTGAGATTTGGATCGATGCGGAGGTGGAGCAAAGGTTGGGCCCAAGCAAGCCCGATCCAGCCCGCTTGGGGTTTACTTCCCCCCGCAGATTTTCACGTCCTCCTGTGATGTCGTTGAGTGCGGGGTCTCAAAACTGCAGAGAGCCTCATCGCGGAAAGGTACACCGTCGAGACCGAGCAAGCTGGGCTGCATTGAAACTAGCATGACGTCCGTCCCGTGCTGAATTATGCCTCCCACTACTCGCCTAGAGCGATCTAATGTAGCGTTGCTGCTTCCCAGGTGCTAGCTCCCTCACAGTTTATTGTTAGCTGGCGTTTTCTGTATGCGGGCCGTTGTCATGTGCCCCGAAAACCACCGAAAAGGGGGCCGGGCACCGGCCGAGGCGCTCCGGTACATACCCGGCCTTCCAAGATTAGAGCGGGACAGCACCCAGTCTTTTTCGTCTCGTCATTGGGGAGTCAGAATTTGATGTTTCCACTTGTGTATTGAAACCCAATGTATTTACAAATGTGACTCCGTCGCCTGTGGTACGGACGGAGTATGGAGTACGGGTCCGGCAGTCCTCATTGTAGGACGTTAAGAAAGGAGAGCCCAGTGGCTTGAAGCTCTCTCTGAGCTGAGGTAGGGAATGTGTCGATCTCTGGATGTCAATGCAGCCAAACTCTCCCAGCGAAACAACGAGAGAAACTTTTGGGACCGCAGACGGGAGAGAGGGAGATCAGACGCTCGCCTGCCGAATCGAAGAAGACTTAATTCGTAAAGCGTCGCATGAGTGGCTGTTGCATGGAATCCATCGCGAAAAGCCGGACTCAGCGACGGACACGATTTTCGACCTTGAGGCTCTCCACCGAGATATGGAAGCAATATCGAGAGGCCCCCGAGGTCAGGGCGGCCAATGCACTGCGCAGTTTAGATTGGGATTACGTCGCATTGGACTCTATCAAGTCCGCCGGGCCCCGTTGAATCTAGCAAAGAGACAAGGCTGGTTCCGTCCGATGCAAGGGATGAGAGAGGTCTGGCAATTGTGATGGGACGAAAAGACTGATGGGCCAATAACGGATGGGCCTGATGAGTGAGCCAGAGACGCGTTTGAGAGCGGTGGAATGCGGACCGGGCCTGGTTTCAAAATGGGGGCGGGACTGGCGTCGATTCTCGAATGCTGCCCCCTCTTTTCCCCGTTCGCACCGCTTGGGACGGACTTCGCCTCAACCAGACAAGCTCCCAGCTTCGCTGCTTGCTGTTTCTTGGTGGTCTTGGTACATATCGTGGCTCTTGTCCTGGGGTGTCTTGTCTGTCTTGCAGAAGGCGTCGCATCCTTGTCGTGATTCGGAAGAAATCGGGCAAAATTTTTGGCGAAATCCATGCAAGCTTCCTCGTGTGGGTGTGGAGCTTCCCCGGCCGGGCCCCTGAGACCCCACCAACAACTTGGAGCTCCCCACTCAGTGTTTGGGGTTTCTCCTCTGGCTCCAAGTCACAAAGCTGAGCTGATGTAGCGGTACCTCGACAGCTGCCTTGCTTACTGAGGCTATAATTACCATGTCACAATCTGCGCGCTTATGGGGTGTTGCTTATCTATGTGCCTCTCCGCTAGCAGTGCACAATATATGCCTCTGTGAGGCAAAATAGATAGCGAATTACTAAATGGTGTGGTTGTGTGAGGTGATAGTGATATGTGGCGTGAAGCGCTGGTGGCTGCTGCTGAGGTCGAGTGGGATGCGAAGTAAGGCCGTAGCTGTGTGTCTGCCCTTTCTGGCTTCGACCCGTCTGAAAAGGGGTGCAGCGGGGTGTGGCTTCTCGAGCTCTAGTGTGAACACCCCAGCCCTTCTGTCACATTTTAGGTAATTACCTAGAAGAAAGTGGATTACATCTCTCACCACACATGTGGATGGACCGTGGACTCAGGCACATTGACTGCTGCAGCTCACAGTTCACCCAGCTTTCCGACAACCGACCCGGCATCTCAATGCCTGCCGGGGGCAAACCGTCACTGCGCGCTGCCCCTCCTTGCCCTCACCCAACCAGCAGACCGGGACTGCCCCTGGCCCTGAGCTTCCAGCCCGAACGGGAAGCAAACGCCAAATGCCTGGCCTCTCATTGGAAGAGTGATTCGGTCCTTGAGCAAGAGAAAGTTCCCCTTGTCTCAATGGCGATTCGAAGCACAGTGATGTTCAAGGCCGAGAGACACAGGCGGATAGGAAACCCATCAATTGAGTGCTGCCGCGACTGTCTTGCCGTTTTGCCCCAATATCGTGTTCCAATTGCTCGCGACGCGAGCGCGGAAACAACGTCGACATTCTTCTAAGCTGATAGGATTTCCATGGTTGCAAGCAATGGTGCTGCGGTAGCGGACATCCGCTCAGTGCACCTCCAAGCCATGCTCACTGGGTGCAGGTCTCGGCGGCGGATAGGAGTCCCGGACATTGCCAGGGCGGCAGCAGCCCTGCAAGTATAAGTTGTAGCGCAGATGTGACGGTACCCTGGTGTCGCTCAACATTGCGCAGCGGGACGGTGTAGAGTACTTCGGGTCTGACACAGCACCCTCACCCACCGGAGACCGTGATGTCTCCCGAACGGCAGACAGGGAGTCCGAGTACATACATACCAGAGAAAAATGTTCAAAGTTTTTTTTTTGCCCAACGCAAGGGCGGTCAGCCCAACAAAAAAAAAAGCCCCCCCCCCAAAAGGCCGAAGGTGCAATTGGAACGAGAAGCGCGCGAAAAAATAATGGAGATGAGCGAGAACGGAAGGGGCAGGTTGTCACCTGCTCGTAGACAATTTTTGCCATTTGACATTTCCCCGTCTGAACCCACTTGGGCTCTGGGTTGCTCCGATGACTCCCTGGCCATGTTCATCCCAGCTCTTGTCCTCAGTCGTCCCCAGTGCCCCAGTTCCATCTCCAGTAACCAATTCCGAACCCACAGTCTCAGCAGGTCTCAGGTCCCCGTTCTCCAGGAACGACAGGATCGCGAGGAACGCCTCGACTCACACATCACGCTCCTCCGCCTCAGCCCATGCCTTAGCCCTGCTGGTTGCGGTAAAGTTTCATTGCATCATTGCGCGCGTACCGGTACCTACCAGCCCAGCACGGCGTCTCCGCCGGGTGCTTTCGGGTGCTCTGACGAAAATACCAAAGGTTTAATTCATTTTTACCCCTAAATTACGTTGTATTCACGCTCCGCCTGTTTTTCGCTACCCAGTCGTCGGCGGGAGGACACGGCGCTGGCGGCCCTGAAACACGCAACGAAACGGGCAGAACAGGCCTCTGTCACAGCCATTCCAGCAAGCAGCTTCTGCCAGACCGGGTTGCTGTGCGCGGCAACTAATATCGCATGGGTAAAGGTGTCGCTGCGTGGGCGAGGCTGGCCATAGGGGCGCGTGTCAACGAGGTCTTAAGCCGGCTAGCCCTCACGAATAAGCAGACCGGGCGGACAATCCATCTGTCGTTGTTGTCAAAGGCTCTGGTGGCTCGGTCTAAGACTGCAGCTGCGCTTGCTCGAATACCTGCTGGTTCCAGTCGTAATTCTAATAATACCAGGAAGACCAGATTCACCCTCCCGGTATTTTACCAGGCCCAGCCACTGTTATCGTTCATCGACCGCACCCTCGCACCTTGGACCTCAGCTTTCCTCCCGCCGCTTACATATGCCATGGCCTCGTACAGCACAAACACCAGCGCATCCAGTTCCGACATTTCAACCCCACGGTCGATCTCCCCATCATCGTCAGTAGTCTCAGGCCGCTTCTCGCAGTCGTCTATATCTAGTAGTAACAAGCGCATGTCCATCTCTTCGACGCGCAGAATCTCCGCCGCAAACCCAATGTCGTCCGTCGATATCGCCACCATTGAGGAAGCTATGAGAATGGCAAACCTTGACACTCTGCGGGGCTACGCCCAGAACCATTTTGGCGAGGTGCGCCAGTATGCCACGACAGAGTACATCTTGCAGAACCAGGCCCTCGGCTACCAGGTCCTGAACGAGCCCCTCTGGAATAAAGGTAAGCTCAACACCGTCTCACTTGTCCGGCACGCCTTCGCACTATCACCGTCATGAAGCTTCTTATCCCTCGTCATTCCCGCCCAAACTCGTCCCGAAGCTCGAGAGTCATGCGCTCTCGTCTGCTGCCTGCCGCGCTTCCAACTTCCGCCTCCTTTTCATCTCTCTCTTCTCGCCTCCGAGACATGTCGTTATCGGCATCTTCATCACCACTACCCCCCCAGCTGCCTTCGCTGTTTGCTAATGGGTCTCGTCAAGGCCTCTCCTTCACTCCCGAGCAGCGCGTGTCCAAGAACTTGACCGGCTTGATACCACACGTCATGGAGGGCGCCGACAAGCAGTGCGAGCGCGCGCTCAAGATGATTCGGTCGCGCCAGACCAACATCGACCGATATCTCTACCTCTCGACGCTCAAGGGACAAAACGTCGACCTCTTCTACCGCCTGCTTATCGACCACGCCAAGGAGCTGATGCCCCTGGTCTATACACCCACCATTGGCGATGTGTGCTTGCAGTATTCGACCCTCTACACACGCCCCGAGGCTCTGTACATCTCGATCAAGCAGCGCAAGTCGATGCGTACCATCCTCAAGAACTGGCCGTATCCCAACCCCGAGATCTGTGTCGTGACAGACGGGTCCCGCATCCTCGGCCTTGGCGATCTTGGAGTAAATGGCGTGGGCATTCCGGTAAGTGAACTCGGCTTCAGCTCCCGCAATGCGGGGTCGAAGTGGGAGTCGATGGGTCTTCCCTAGCGCGGTGGATAGTTAACTGACATGGATTGGATCAGATCGGCAAGCTATCGCTGTACACGGCGGCGGCTGGTATCCACCCCGAGCGAACGCTCCCCATCGTTCTCGATTGCGGCACCGCCAATGAGACCAACCTCAAGGATCCGCTCTACCTCGGCCTTCGCTCCAAGCGCATCCCCGTTCCTGAGCAGCAGGAGTTCATGGACGAGTTCATGGAGGCGGCCGCTGAGGTCTTCCCCAACATGGTGGTACAGTTTGAGGACTTTGAGAGCGAGAAGGCCTTCAACTATCTTGACCGCTATCGCAGCAAGTACAAGTGCTTCAATGACGATATTCAGGGAACTGGTGCAGTCGTCTTGGCAGGGTAAGTTGGAGATCTTGGGGAAACCCCCACCCACGTGATGCGACCCCCCTTTTTTTTTTTTTTTCTTTTTCTTTTCTGACGCATATTTCTCCGCAGCTACATTGGCGCGGTAAATCTCTCAGGCGTGCCCGTGGAGGAGCAGCGCCTCGTGTTTATGGGGGCTGGTTCCGCAGGTGTGGGTGTCGCCAAGCAATTGGTGGAGTACTACACCAAGCGCGGGCTCTCAGAACAGGCCGCCAAGGACAAGTTCTGGCTTGTGGACACCAAGGGTCTTGTGACCAAGGACCGCGGCGATAAGCTTGCCGAGCACAAGAAGTACTTTGCCCGCACCGACAACAATAGCCACCAATTCCGCACCCTGGAGGAGGTCATCGAGTACGTCAAGCCTACCGCCCTGGTTGGCTTGACCGCCACCTTTGGCGTCTTCACCGAGTCGGTTGTCCGCGCTCTCAAGGCCTCGGTCGACGCCGGTGGCCTCGGCCGCAGGCCCATTCTCTTCCCCCTTAGCAACCCCCTCACCAAGGCCGAGTGCACATTTGAACAGGCCATCAACTGGACCGAGGGCACCGTCCTCTTTGCCTCGGGCTCGCCCTTTGCCAACTACACGGTCAAGGCCGGCGACCATGCTGTTACTTACTACCCGAACCAGGGCAATAATGTTTACGTCTTCCCCGGTATTGGTCTCGGTGCCATCCTTGCCAAGGCCAGCCGTGTGACTGACAACATGATCTACACATCCGCCGCTGCCCTCGCTGGCGCCCTCAACGCCGATGAGATTCACAAGGGTCTTATCTACCCTCGCATTGAGCGCGTCCGCGACGCCAGCATCATTGTCGCTCGGGAGGTCATGAAAGCTGCCCGCCGTGATGGCGTCAGCATGCTGCCCGAGGCGCAGTGGGTTGAGTGGGAGGAGTGGGGTGACCCGGCTCTCACCAAGTTCATCAAGGAACACGTCTATGATCCCGTCTTCTAGATCGGCTCGCCTTGCCCTGCCTCTCTGACTAGTTTTTTTTTGGAGGAGGAGGACAGAGTATATCTCTAGGCCACCCTCCTTTATTTTCCTTAATGATTCCCCCTAAAGGAAGCCTTTGGGTCTTGCTGTTGTCGCATCGTCATTTAGCTTGTCGAGGTATCACTGTCGATCGGTCGTTGCGTGGGATTTGCATCTGGGATTGGATAGGGGTTTCAGGCCAATTGGTTTTTGTATGCACAGCAGGGTTTCATTCCGAAATTCTTGTTACAGTGCTGGAACAGGGAACTACGCCTAGGAAGGGACAGGAGAGAAGAGTGAGCAGTTCGCTTCGTCGCGGCTAAGAATCCTCTCGGTTGGTTGCTGTTGCAAAGAATTGCGAATAGACAAAAGGGTATACAATGGATGCCTACCAAGTAGGCGCTACACTACTACATACATACAGAGGAGGTAGAGAAGGGTTGGTCTAAGCACAGGCTGAGGACATAGCCACGCTCGTTTCGGATGGGTTTACTGGCTTAATTCTCAATATTTTGTTCACATGACTTCGTTACAAGTATTTGTCCATTCGCTGTCTACTTATGACGTCTTGTGGCATATATGTCTGTATGTCCACGGATTGCAGTCGCCTCCGCAGCTGAATATTCCTGTCAAGTCCTCTCCAACGAGGTAGCTAGTTTAAATGTATGCGCTATCCACCAAAACCTTTGTTGACGTGGCCCATACTCGTTCCCCCTAACTTTTGTTTTTTACGTCAAAAAAGCAAACGGCAGCGAATTGCGCAAACTTTACCGGCAAGGCGAAAAAAATATCACGACAAACAATCCAGACAACAGCAACTCACTTGCTTACGCTCATCTCCTCAAACTTCTTATCCGCCCTGGCTAGCTTCCCTTTTGCTCCGCCGTCCAAGGATCGGAACCACGCGCGCAGAACTCCCATGTACTCGCCGTACATGGCATAGTCCTCGATGGGCGGGCCCTTGATCTGCGGGGGGCCCTCGTCTGCGTCAAAGACGGCCCAAGCCGAGTCGGCATGCGAGCGCAGACCAAATCCTTTTTTGCTCAGCGCCTTGACCTGGAACCGCTGCAACAGGATGGCGTCGCCGGGTTTAACGATGGGTAGCGACTCCTTGTGTGGTCGGTACAGCTGCACCTCGACGACTTGGGTCGGGGCGACCGAGGGGTCTGTGATGTGGAACGATAGCATGTACTCGCGGGGGCCACCCTTGGCACGTGTTGGAGGGGGCGGCTGGGTGGTGACGATAGCAACAACGTTGGGAAATTTATCGACATGGTTGCGGAGTGACTTGAGCGTGACACACTCACGGAGGTCCGACCGCAGGCGCTTGGTTAGCTCTAATTTGAGTGAGGATGCGCTTCCGTCGAGCCCTGAGGTTGACTTTGATGGTGAGGCCAAAGCGGCTTTTGCGAGGCTGACGCTGGTATCTTCGTCCACTTCTGGAGTGGCGCTCATCTGAAGACTACCCGAGCGAGCGCGAGTTATCATTCTTGGGCTGGCTCGTAAAGGTTCGGGGGCTTTCTTGGGACGTTTTGCCGCCACGGCCTGTCGCGCCAAATGGACGCTGATATCGGGAGTATCAGCTTCCGGTTGGCCCAGGACAGCGCTCAGATCGTGAGACCTAGTCCTACGTGTCTGCACGGTTATTTGATCCTCGATGGGCTCCTTTCCGAGAGTTAAACTGAAGCGACTTCTCTTTCGAGAAGAACGTTGCTCAGGTGGGATGAGGTGCTCGTCGTCCTCTCTAGTCCTCTCTACATCTACACTCGCAGACACACTGACTGTGGCGTGATCCTCCAGGTGAGAATCGTCGACATCGGCCTGGGCCTGAGAGGAGACAATCGAATCTGTTGTGATATCTTCGTCCAACGTCTCAATTCCCACCGCATCATCGGGCTTTTTGGGTGAACGAGCCTCCTCAATCTCCTCGGCACCCTCGTCCTTATCATAGGGCTCCTCATTCGCGGGCTGAGATTTGGCCGTTGTCTTGTCAAGATTTCCGACCGATTGCTCGACCAATGGTTCCTCGGCAATCTCGGATTCAGCCTCTGGCATTTCACGAGAGACGTGATCTGAGCTTGGAGTCCCCACCGTTGCGCTAGCTTTGACCTTTTCGTACTCGACTTCTTCATACTCAATCGCCACAGTTTGAGATACCATCTCGACGGTTAGCTGGCTTTCCATCGGAGTCGGAAGCTGTCGCGTGTGGTTCTCTCGCTTCGAGGTTGGGCGAGAACCTGTCGCGAGTGGGATGAAGTCATCTAGAACTTGAGTCTCGAACGATTGTGTGGTGAGCGGTGACGAGGGGAGAACTGCAGAATTGCCACTTTGTTGGGGAATCGTAGTATTAGCCGTGTGCACAACCCCATCCGTTTTTCTTTCGGGATGTTTGAAGACGGATGCTGGTGATAGCTGTTCGTGATGGCTTGCTAGCTCAGGGCCCGGAGAGTCGCGATCCCCAGGGCTGCTGGACTGTGGTGTCTCTAATCTGACGGTTGTGTCTTCGGCAGCCTGCTCTTCAGTGTCTGGCACTGACTGGAGCACTTGGGATCGTGTCTCAACAGCCGGTGCACCGGCATCAACCATCTCTGTATCTTCCTCGCCGACTGCATCCTGTTCCTCTTCTCGGATTGGCGTGACCAAATTTGTGGGCTCATCAGATCTTGACGGTGTACTTTCCTTAGTCGTATTCTCGTCTTCGCTTAACCTCTCGTCATCAACGTCCATCGAATTGTCCAGCGTTTCGGCCATGTCCACATCATCAGTCGCATCTTTTTCCTCCGCCTCCGCCCCCTCTGCTTCCACCTCTTTGACATTCTCCACCTCTTCCGCACCTTCCGCATCATCCACCTCTAGCTCCTCAATCTCGATATCACCGTTTTCAGAGTCACCGTCATCGTCAGGTTCGTCTTCGTAGCTGGCAGGCGCATCTTGCTTAGGGTTTTCCTTATCCTCGTCTGATGAGTATACCTCTTCTTCCTCCATCCCTTCATCCTCAAAGTCGATGTCATCTTCGGGCTTTTCACCAAAAAGACTTCCATCACTAGAAAGTTGCTCATCAGCACTGCCAGGTTCAGACTCAGACTCAGGTTCGGTGTCGCTGTCAACTTCCTTGGCCATGTTTTTAGGATAGTTATTTTCAGAATCTTGCACTTCATTGCTGGGCTCGACTGGTTCAGTTGCATGAGGCGAATGTTGCTGTTGAGCACCACCGTTCGGTCCTATAGCAAAATCCACCACCTGAGTATGGCGCTGGTCCACGTCGGAGACATCGGTATTTTGCGCTGCTTGACTTATATTTTCCGCGTGGGCCATAGCTGCGGCTTCTGCGAGCATCGGGTCAACGGTTTTGCTCCTATCTTCATTACTCTCCACCGCCAGCGGTTGTGCTGGCAACAGTGCCTGTTGGCTGGCTCGCTGTGGCGCTTCAGGCTTTTTCGGTGCTGGTGGAGGTTCATCATCGTCTTCGGAGTCGGACAGCAGGCTGATAACGACCGGGCGTTTTGCCATCTCTGCAGCTGGCCTTCGTTCAGGCTCTACTGGAAAGCCGTCCTCCTCCTCTTTGTCTTCTTCCCCACTTTCATATTCGTCTTCCTCATCCCATTCCTCTCCGTATCCGTCCTCTTCCTCCCCAAACAGAACCCCCTCGCCGTAGCGATCCTCTGCCTCCTGCTCGATCTCCTCATCCTCACTCGAAACTCCCTCGTCATCGTCCGCGGGAACGTTGTAATTGCGCTGGTCGTAATCGCCTTCTTCTAGGCGCTCGCCAAGTTCATCATACGCAACTTCGCCGCTTTCTCCAAACCCGACTTCACTTTCTGAGCTGCTTCTTTCCACAAGTGCCTCCTGCTCTAAACGATCATCTTGCTGCGGCGAATGGATTGGATTCTGCTCCCTAATTTTCTCGTCGACACCAACCACCCCTGTTTGGTTACCGTAGCTTGAAAACCCTTCAGGGATCTTCTCTGGCGCGGTAGCATCCGAGTGAAGTAACGGTGCCTCGGTCCTTATTCTAGTTCCCTCGTTGAGAACATCCATTCCAAAATGACCACCCTCCATCTGGTTGTAGTTCAGGGACTGTGTAGCCACATCCCAAGTGCCGTGTACAAATTGGTCTACAGCTGGAGTTTCAGACATCATGCCGTTATCATGAACGGACCCCATATTTGGGTTCTGTTCTGCCGTGATACCGAGAAAAGACGACATGTCGGCGAATTTTGCGGGGTTAGGGGCATCAAGATATGATTCCGGATAATCTTGAGATTTGTGGGACTCTTGAACAGATTGTGTGTCTGGCAACGAGAAAGAATGAGAGGGCTGCGGTATGTGGGAGAATCCAAATCTGACTTGGTCGGCTAAGCTCACGCCGGTTTCCCCTCGGGTTGGTGTTGTCGTCCCAAACATTGAAAAGGAGGGGCCGGCGGCTTTCGGAGTGCCAAATAAAGTATTAGGAGTTTCCCGGACAATAGCAGCGGGCTTTGGACTGAACTCCAACATGATTTCTCTAGCATCGGTGGCAGTGCTGGCATGTAGGGTGGGTTGCTCTTCCTGCCGTTCCGGGGGAGACGGGCTCATCTCCTGCAGAGCGTCCTCGGGGTTGGTTGTTTCTGTCGGCTCCGGAGCGACTGGTGTCATCTCTAGCTCGGCGGTCTGGCAACCCTCATCCGCCGTATGAGGTTTGGGCGAAGGCGACGGTTGTGTCTCCTCAGCTAGGTCTTCCTCTATTTCCATTGCGTCCGAGACTGACGAAGCGGGGCCAGGGCTTGGTGACTGGCTAGTATACCTCCAAGCACTACTGTCCCGACCAAACCGAGTCCTCTTCCGGCCTTTTCCTGGCACCCCGCCATCCTCCTCGAAAATGTCCAACCCGCCCTCAAATAGGGCTCCATATGAAATCCGAGCCCTCTTGATGAAGGCTGGAGAGGGGTATTCGTTCGCAGGGAAGTCGGGAACCTTTCGAATAGCTGGCTCATCGTCGAAAGCACCAAGCACAGTGTCAATAGCAGCGGGCTGAAGCTCGCTCTCGACGCCGGCTACAGGCTCGGGTTGCGGGTGATCAATGTGAACGTATTTGGGCTCATTAGAATCACCCAGCTTGACCTAAAATACTGTCAGTCCATATGATTCTCATCAGGTTGTCTGTCATGCGGACCTGGAGGGCAAGCTTGTCCTTGAACTGCAGTTGCCAGTCCAACCGAGCCCCAGGTATGCGACCTGGCGACTCGTCTTTGGCATACTCAGCGCTATCAAGACTGAACAGGACCTCGTCTCCTCCACCAAGCCCACAGTCGGCAATAGCCTTGGCGGTTGGCCCATGGAGCTCGATGCGAACCTGGCCTTTGGCGCTACGCAATCGCACATCAGGCTCGGCGAGCAGGAAGGCGAAGGTGTTTTTAACCCTATTATAGGGCCATGTGATGGTTACCTCGCCTCGCACGACACGCGAGGCTTGGTCAAGCAAGTCAGGATTGAGCTGCGCAATGGGCGTCGCCGTGCCAGAAGCGAGCAGGCTGGCGCAAGCATCGACCGACGCCATTGCTCAAGGACTCGCGGTCGGGATAGTGGTTTTCAAATCATTTAAAGTGAAAGAGGGTTGCAGGCGCACATGTTCCGGATGTCATTTGTTGGGTCACAGCGATTTGGGAGAAGGCGGGGAGGACGGTGAGACGTTTTAACTTTTGTGAGGTCACCTCATCAAAAGTTCAAGAAGGGCTGTGCTGTGTTCAGGGATGTCAGATACCGTGGACCAAAATGATGGTTAGCTACGCGCCGTGTGGAGTCCGCCCCGCCGGTTTCGTGCTGTCCATCGCGCCCAGGCTTTATCCGAAAGCGGAAGGCGGTGAGCAGTAACGACCCGGCAACAGCTTCACTGCAGTTGCGTCCATCAGGTTGTTCCCTTACTCATGACTTTCATTTTCCATGTTTCTCCCTTTTTTTTTTTTTTTTGCGTATGCAACCTTAATTTGATCTTTCTCTTATTAGAAAGTGATTGTGCCTGCCTCTCATCATATATTTCCACACTTTGATCATTCATTCTCTCGAATCCTAGCACTTTTAAATATGGGCTCACATGTGCAGAGGCATTTCAATGTGAAGAGGATTGCCATTGTCGGGGCTGGCCCCACTGGCCTTGCAGCCGCCAGATACTTGGTCGCTCAAGAGGCCTTTGAGACGATTGACATCTTCGAAGAGCAGTTTGAGGTTGGCGGTGTTTGGAACTACAGCAAAAACCCGTCGCCAACACTTCATGTGCCTCAAGTGAGCGCGCACACCGAGCCTGACCCGCCTCTTCGACCCGAAGACACGCCCCCGATTTTCCCCTCCCCGATGTATCAGCTGCTACACACAAACATACCTCGCAACCTGATGCGATTCTCCGACCTGGCTTTTCCGCAGGACTCGCTCATCTATCCCTCGCGAGAGCTTGTCCAGGAGTACCTAGTCACGTACGCAAAGGACCTCCGGTACCTCATCAAGTTTTCTCGGCAGGTGCAAGACGTTCGTCTGCGGGAAACCGAAGGGAACGACCAATGGGACGTAGACACACTGTCTGTGGAAACAGGCGAAATTACCACGGCTGCATACGATGCTGTCGTTGTGGCCTCTGGCCATTATGCTCTCACGTACCTGCCCGACCTCAAAAACATCGGCGAGTTCCATAAGGCCCATCCTGGTGTCGTATCGCATGCCAAACTATATCGCACCCCCGAGGCGTTTGCAAGCAAAAAGGTGGTGGTCGTTGGGAATGCCGCCTCAGGCTTAGACATCGCCGCCCAGATAAGCCGTGTTTGTCAAAAGCCGTTATTGTTATCAGTGAGGACGGCCACACCGCCAGAAAGCCTAGCATTTGCCGATGCTGAGGAAGTTCCGGTAATTGACGAATTTCTGGTTAGCGAGAGAGGCATTAAGTTCCAGGATGGGAGGATTGAAAAAGACATCGATGCCGTGATCTTTGCTACTGGCTATCTCTTCACATTCCCCTTCCTCACCTCATTGAAACCCCCCCGAGTGACAAACGGCCGAAGAGTTTTCGGGCTGTATCAGGACCTGTTTGACATTGACCACCCAACACTCGTATTTCCCGGACTACCCATCAAGGTGGTGCCCTTCTCGCTAGCAGAGAGTCAGGCCGCCATCTTCTCGCGGACATGGGCCAACCTCCTGCGCTTGCCCTCAACAGCAGCGATGCGGAGCTGGGAAGAAGAAGAAGCGAAGAAGAGGGGGTCAGCGTTTCATGTGTGGCCAAAGGGCGGCGACGCTGAGTACATCAACACTGTTCACAAGTTGATACTCCAATCTGGAGGCCCTGGCAAGACGCCTCCTTACTGGAATGGTGAATTGGCCTGGGAGAGAAAGATATGTTTTGACGCCAAGCTGAAGTTCGAGATCGAGGGTCGGAAGGCAAAGTCACTCGAGGAACTTGGTTTCAAGTACGAACCGGGCCAGGAAACAAGTTCTAGCCTGGGAATCATTTGAACGGGCTGTTCGGTCGCAATCGGTCAGCTCCAATCGGATGGGGATCGAGGGCGAGAGCGTGTGTCTTATGTCAGCATCTGAGACAAGAATTCCAGATCCATTAGGACGAGGGTCCCGTGAAGAGCCTCCTCTGAAACATTAAACGGTCCGCCTCCGATCGGCACCGCAAGACTTCGTCCGGTGGTTAAGCCCGACGCAAAACGGCTTCTGCATCATCAACATGTCATTCACAAGGCGCGATGGCGGGGCTGGACCTGGGAAGAGCGAGCCAGGAAGTCGGTACCTAGGATCTGAGCCCGCATGGTTGGTGGGGGGGGGCATATTAGCCCTTCCAGGGGGAGCCATGCACGGCACAGTGCCCGGCGACTTATCAGTAGCGACCTCGGTATCGCATTCGTAATCAAGTGATGATGGCGCTTCACAACCTCACCAGCGTCCGACTCCTGTGATTCAACAACGCACCCATTGTGTTTTCTTGGCGGGAATGACGATTGAGTGATTTGACACCTTCATTAGAACCTTGGATCCCCCTCTTGACTTGAAAAATATGAGCACCATGGACATCTCAACCCCAAGCCCGGACGTTGCTTCCTTCAGCGAAGAGAAGCCGCTGCCGCTGCCCCTAGACCTGAGCCACCACCTCTCCGAAGTCACCAAGCGTCGTATACCAAGTAAGATCAAGCAAGTATACGAGCTATTTCAAATTCCAGGAATTGGAAATCTGGCAGGCGGTGTGTTATCCTTATCGCTTATGCCATCTTCCCGATCTCAATGCTGACCCGGATCACTCATAGGTCTGCCAAATGTCCGGTTCTTCCCCTTTGACACTCTAGAGGCTCAAACTGCCAGCCCAGAACGATGGACTCCTTCGCCAAACTATCCTGGTGAGCCGGCCACCCCGGCGCCGTCCGAGCCTGACGTGGCTGCGCACATTGCCGTACCAAAGATCTCTGCCGAGAGTGATTATCTGAAGAAGATTGATCTCGCATCGGCGCTTCAGTATGGCACGTCCCAGGGCTACCCCCCTCTGCTCTCGTGGGTTCGCCAGTTCACACGCGAACATCTCCATCCAGACGTCCCGTATCGCGGCGGGCCCGATATAGTCATGACCTGTGGAGCGACGGACGGTTTTGCCAAGGCGCTTCACCTATTTGTGAACCCGTGGAATGCCGATACCGACAACGTCCGCGAACGGCCGGGCCTACTGTGCGAGACGTTTGTCTATGGAAATGTCCTGAGCGAAGCACTGCCTCTGGGCATGCATATCGCACCAGTGAAAGCGGATAACGCCGGTATGCTAACAGCGGGCCCTGGCGGCTTGGAGGATGTGTTGGCGAGTTGGGACCCTACGAAGGGGAAACGGCCACATATTATGTATTTGGTGACGTATGTCACCACCGTGATCCGATGTTGTCGATGAGACTCACTAACTTTGCCTTACAGACTAGGCCACAACCCTACCGGTATTGTTCTCTCCATTGAACGCAAGAAAGAGATTTATGCGGTATGCAGCAAGTACGACGTGATTATTATTGAGGACGAGCCGTACTGGTACCTTCAATTTCCTTCAGCTTCCTTCGAAGAAGCCAAGTCAAGGGGCGAACCGACTCCAGACCCAACACAGCCATACCGCCCAGCATCGTCATCTGGATACCCTTTCTTAGACTCTCTTGCTCCGTCCTTCCTCAGCATCGACACCGACGGCCGCGTCTTCCGCCTTGATACATTCTCCAAGACAATTGCCCCAGGTTGCCGTCTGGGCTGGGTGACGGCTCAGCCCGCTCTAGTCGAGCGATTAGTTCGGATAAGCGAGACCTCAACCCAGCAGCCGTCAGGCTTCGTGCAAAGCCTCGTCGCCGAGCTCGTCATGGGGTCGCAACCCGAAGCGAAAGCCGCCTTTAGCCTGCTGCGCACCGCCCGCCAAAAGGCAAAGTTTGCCGGCTGGCAGATGGATGGCTGGGTGCGCTGGCTCGAGGGCCTGCGCGGCATGTACGAGCGGCGCATGAGCCGCATGTGCAAGATCCTCGACGGCGGTGCGGATCTGCTCAACCACACGGCGGCGCCCTCCCTCCTCGACTGGCACTTCGTCTCCAAGACGAAGCTCTTCTCGTACGACTGGCCGCGCGGTGGCATGTTTATCTGGCTGCGCATCCACCTCGAGCACCACCCGCTCTACCTCGCGCCGGGCACCTCGGGTGCCGCCATTGACGGTCCGACGCTGTCGGCGGCGCTAATGATGTTCTTAACGACCAAGCCGTACCTCGTCCTCGCCGGTATGGGCTCCATCTTCAGCGCGACTGACGCCATCCGCGAGCAGTTCGGGTGGGCGTACTACCGCATTTGTTTTGCGGCCGAGAGCGAGGAGAATGTGGACGCATGCAGCCAGCGCTTCGTCGACGGGCTGCATGCGTTCTGGCGGGTCACAAGCGCGGCGGAGATTGATAAGCTCCTAGAAAGTTTACCGCATGCGCTGGATTCCGACGATGGCGACGAGGAGATAGGAAACCTAGGGGGTTGGTTGGGCTGCTAGAGCCAGCTGAAAAGATTCTTGGGGGTTGTGTGAGCGAGGAACGATATGCGACCTTACGTTGTACAAAATGAGATAGACACATGCGGATTACTAGTTTATGTCGTTTTATATGACCGAAAAATGTGTTTTCGAGCAATGGAGTTGATGTTCCTTCCAAACCGCTTTAAACGTTACCGTGCTGCGATAGCCAGGGACAGCGAGTTGTACAAAGAAAGAGCGTACACGTACTACAGCGGAATGCGAAAGATGACTATGTCACCTGATTTTGCTATCCGGACACATTTTGAAGTCTTGAAGAGGCCTGTGGCATCCGAGCAGGAGTCTCTACTTCCCATCACGGCCCTAGGAGGATTCACAAGCTCAGGTTTATAGAGGTAGGTAATCACATTGACCATTGACCACTCGAGAGCTCCGGCCTGGGTACTAAATTCTGTAATTGTTCAAATGCGAAAATCGATTTTCGAGCCCGCCTGCACTAGGCGAGATCTATCAACGACCGCATATTGGTTCACGCAAAAGTCCTTGCAAGTTCGGTATCAGAGTTTCATTGTGAATGCGAAGGGTTTTAACACATCCCTAATCCATTACGCCAAGGAAGAAACCACAAATTCATTCCTATCGCTTTTCGAATCCACCCTACTCGTTCAGAAGCTCCTTGAACGCAGGCTTGAGCGCAGGCGAGGGGCCGGTCTCCTTAATAGAGCCGAGGCCCTCCTTTGCGTATGTGGCGGCGTAGGGGTTCTGGCGGAGCAGAACCTGCTTGTTCTTGAGCGGGTTCTTCTTCTGGACGTGACCGCGCTTGGTGCGGGCCTCGCCCTTGGGGGCACGGAGAACGCTCTGGATTTCGGAAGAGTTAATGAGACGGGTGAGATCGGACTGCGAGACGACGTTGGAGGGGAGGAAGAATCCCTTCTTGCTGTCGTAGACGGAGTCGAGCTCCTTGATGGCCGACGAAGTCCAGACGATGAAGCGACCGAGGTGACCACCGGGAGCGAGCTGGAGAAGGTTGAGCGCATCGACGGGGCAGGTCTCAACACCGGGGATGTTGCGGAAGCCCTGGATAAGATCCTTGCCATCGACCTCGGTGCTGTAGACAACGAGGGGACCACGGCGCTGGCGATGACGGCGGCCTCTGAGCTTGCCCTTTCCGGCACGGAGCTTCTTGGACTGCTTAACCTTCTCGATATCGGGACCGGCACCAACAGCGTTGAGCAGGCTGAGGGCAGCGGCGGTCTTCTCGGCACCGGCGAAAGCGGACGAGTCGATAACAAGGGGAACCTCGGGGACGGTGGACACCTTGTGGCCACGAGCCATCAGGAGGGGAGTGACGGCAGAAGCAGCAAGAGCAGAGGCAGTAGCGAAACGCCTATAAGGGATGTTAGTTTTGTCTTGGGAGCTGCAGAGTTGGGCGTCACCTACTTCTGGCCCTGGTTGATCTTGATGTGCCACTTTCTCCAGATCTTGGTGGGAGCGAACATGCGACCAGATCTGCACATGTTACCGAAGGCAGCCTGGCCAGCACGGTGGGTACCACCACCGGAGACACGGGGAATACGGGCGACAGCGCGACCTGGTATCGTGGTGGTTAGTACAAGAGCCTTAGAATGCCGTGATCTCCGTCCCCCATTCGCGAAGCCGCCGGGTTGAAAATTCGAGGAATTCGAGGTGATCAATGATGTTCAAAAATTCCGCATTCTGTTCCCTTCCCTTCCGGAGACCCCATCCATCAATCCTAAATTTGACTCACCAGTACCCCACGACTCGGCTGAAGTCTGGTGACCAGCTTTCTCGCTGACGGCGTACGGCTGGCGTTTGTTCTTGGCCATGCCGGTGTGGACGTCCCTTACGATATCCGGGCGGATAGGGGCGGCAAAGACCTTAGGAAGGACCTCGGTGGTGCCGGTGGCCTTGCCATCGGCGCCGATGATGGTGACAGTAGGTCGGGAGGCCATTATGTCCAAGAGTCGAGTCTAGAGATTCGAGAATCGAGGTTAGCAGCTGACACCAACAAATCTCTCTGAAAAACTGCCCTGGGGAGAGAGAGATTCGGAGATCACTAGGGCATTGAAAAATCGAGCGAGCGCTTACCTCCGGGGTTGACTGCTGGTTAGTATTGTTGTAAGTGCGAAAAGTTCGAGACCAGCTGGAGCCCCAATTGAAATTTTGGAATATTTGGTGTTGAAGTGCGTTCGTGGGTTTGCGGGACCCACCCCTCGGCCCTAATCTGCGCTAGTACTAAGTTGGTTAGAGATTTTCGCCAACGGCTAGCTGGGCCGTGCGCTCAACAGCTGGCGGCTACTTTCTCACGTTGGATGATCTTGGCAGCAATCAGCACGTTCAACCCAAGGATTATATCCGAAGAAATCCCCTCATTCCCATCGCACTTGTCCAGCAGAAGTTCTACAGCCCATACTTTTACTTGCGTGAGAGATTATTGTGTTGGTGGCAATTTCCCCGGGCTCAAGTTCTCGCCGCAAGAGTCATCACAGCTTGCGCAGCGTGCCTCACCATACTTCAACGTCTCGGTGCCATGTCAAGCTCAAACAAAGTTCGGTACGGGGCCAAAGTCGAGTTGGTGATATGGCGGGAATAGAGCTTGGGACAGGGTACGGCTTTTAAGAAATGATGCCGCCATAGTACTATCCCGCCCTCTCGGGGCTGGCCCCCTCAACCACCAGTCCATTCCTTCCAATGGATACATCAACCAGTCCACAAATCCTAGAACTAATCCACAAGGTGATGCGACCTCCATTACATCACACATTCCCCGACAACTGCTGCGGCTACGACCCTGGACATGGCCCCGTACACTGGAGTCCCGACGATGCCTGGTTCTTGATGTTGGAGCACAGTATCTTAGGCGTCCTGCCTTTCAGTGATTTGATGTCGATTCCGGAGAACTGGAACTTGTCGCACGGTGCCTGCGAGCTGCAGTGTATTCCCGCTGCCACGTTATAGCGGCTTGTACCCGTGATGTTTTCCCAGCGCACATCTGTAATGCCGAGACGGGAACTGTCGCAATCCGAGTATGAATCTAGTTTGGTGTTGGTGACAATCAGGCGCACTCCTGTCGGAAGGTACGTACAGATGCATGACGTGACATATACGGGCTGGTTAACATTGTCAAAGTGTGTGTTGCGGAACGTAATGTTTTTGACGTGCCCCATTCCAGGATACGTTTTAATCCAAGCGGCGTTGCTGCTGTCAAACAGTCGGACGTTCTCAAATACAACGTTGTCCACGTAGTCTGGCTGGCCAGCGTTGGATCCTATGCTACCCACACACATGCCGCCAGAGCTATAGCAAGTAACGTTGTTGACGTAGATATTGGTGCTGTTGCCCTTGACCGATATGCAGTCCTGGACGAAATAGATGAGCACGAAGAAGATAGATAGATGGCTTCAGGGGCTGACGGGGAGTAGGCACTTACATCACCGCACTTGACGGTCTAGTTCGCAATCACAATATCCTTTGAGTTCCACGTATCCGTCCCATCCGTATTGACCGCCTTCCACTGGGAATTGGACGCCGTATTCATGTCCAGATTAGTCATGGTCACATTCTGCGAGTGCGACACAAACGTGTGCCAGAACTGCGCTTGTCTCCAGGTGATGCCATTGATGAAGATATTCATCCCCCGCCACACTGTCAAGGAGATGGGTCGCCCGTTCTGGTTACCGTTGTTTCGGTTTTGGTCAATCTAGACCTGCCCGTTTCCGTTGAACAGTGCTTTCCCAAAGCCGCGCATGCTGACGTCCCGGCTTCCAAACAGCCACGCCGTCGACCGACCCGCATACGTCACCGAGAAGCTCTTCGAGAGCCAGTACTGGATGTTATCTGCGCTCCAAACAAACGTGCCGTGGATCTCGATGCTGCAGTTCCTCAGATCCGTCGTGTCCATGACCTATCGAATGTTATACGTCCTTTCCTTGAAGATAATCGTCCCGTCCTTACCGCACTGTTTGAACGCATCGAGCATCTGCGGCGTGTCATCAATGTTCTTTTGACGGGCCTCCAGCGCTGAATCTTTAGGGACAAGGGTGTTCTTGCCCCGTTGGGCCCCAACCCTCGGCGGCGGCGGCGGACTGCTGCCCTTCGACGGCTCGGGGCGGGGATAGTACCCCAGCGCTCCTGGGGCCCCGGGCGGGGGGTCCGCAAAGGGGTCGAGGTCCGCCCAGATATCGGGCTCGGCTTCAGGATCCACGTCGCGGTCCGCAGGTGCAACAGTGCCGATGCTTCGGGCAGGAGTATTACTGAGGGGCGTCACGACACAGGTCGACCGGGTTTTGACCACAGCCGCCCATGCCGTAGTGCTAAGCACCAGCGCCAGGGGGAGAAGACGCATCTTGCTTGTGTCGGTATGGCCGTTGCTTATGAGGAGCCAAGTATTTGAAGCGATGCGGCTAAGAAGTTGATGCGGTTCACGATGCTGCTTGCCGCGAACAGTGCCAAGGTGGTATCACTGATCATATCATTATTCGTGAGGACGCTGCATGCCGCAGGCCCAGGGTGTTGATCTCGCCCCGCTCACCGGTCACCCCGCAAGCCAGGGACCCAGAAGGTGTCAACCATATTAACGATCTGGGGAGTAGACTGTGTATGGCAGCAGACGAGCCCTCTTTAGACCGGCCGCCACTCTGTCGAGCAAATCCGGCTGATTTGGTGAACCACTCAAGACTCGGCATCTCGCTACAGCCGGAGAATAAAAAGTCTAGGGTAGAATTGCCGGAGAAACAACAGTATAATCTGCCCGTTTATACCACCCCAATTTACCACCAAAGCTCCCTGGGGCAGGCTCCTGGTCGCCCGCCGGCTTGGGGCCGTCTGTAGAATTTGGAGTACATTCATGATACTCCAACTAAGATAGACATGCTTTGTTGTTTTGCTCATTCATCTAGCTGTGTCCAAAAAAATTCTTCTCTGCGCCAACACTGTGAGTATCTGGTATGTATAACGATACCTTAAACAGAAACCACGAGTCCCCCGATCTATAGCTACTTACTCAATTTCCTTCAATTTCCTCAGCACTGTTCCCCGCTCCCTCTGAACGCGTGGATCATCTAGGTCTCGTTGCATCAGCTCGGAGTACTGGGCCTTGAGTTCAGCCTCTGCCTCAAGTTTCTCCAGTACCCTGGTTTCGAGATACCTCAGATCATCGCGCTTGACAGCCCGTCTGAACACCTCTCGCATGCGATTGCTATAGAGCTGACACGTAGCTATTGGCTTAGCCTGTCGAGTCCTGATGAATCTGTCGGGGATATCACTCCGATCCCTTTCGTCCTCCTCAAGCATTGGCCAAATCACCGTGTCATAGCACTCCTCGCAGACTGTAAACTCAGGTAAGCCGTCCAGAACATGCCTATCCAACAGCGTTAGTTGCTTCCGATTACATGACCCGATGTCAACTCCAAATCGAGAGCGAAGAGGTACATACCACCTGTGATTCAAAACTGGAGTGTTCCGTTGACACTCATCAATCAGAGATATGGTCCGAACGCGGTCGGCAAGTTCCAATATTTTGGGTGAGCTCCTCCGACTCAGTGCCCGATCGGCTGTCGCTTCCATTGCATCAAAATAATCAAGGAACCGTTTGCGTTCTGGTTTAAAGTGAAGTGCACAAATGCCCCTTGTTGGTGTATGTGAAGGGTCCAATGGTATGAATATTCCCGCGAGGCTTGGCAAGATAACCTCGATCATGGAAGCACAACTAGGACAAACAGTGAATCTTGTGATAGGAAGTTTCGAATTGGGAGCCATCATGGTATTCCAATCACGGTTCGCTGGTTTGCTCCCGGGACACGACTGGTACCGTGCCGCAACCGCAGCTACACCCTCTAGGAGTCGCAAATCGGGGTATCGATACTTTAGCGTCATAAGGAATGCCATGCGGTACCAAAAGGAGTGCCCGAACTCGCACACTATGGGCTGGTCGGTCGGCTGGGGAGGGGCGTCGACAAAAAGATGCTTGAACTCCTGAAGGTTGGAGAACACACCCTCGTAGCAACCAGCGCAGATCACAAAGTTTTCTGATCGAGACAAAGCAAGAAATGAGGAACTCTCGGCCCTGGTTCGAGGAACTCGTGGAGTTGCCCAGCGACATTCGGGAAGCTGGGGAAGCACACCCTGTTGCACATCTTCGGAGTAACGTCGGTACGACGTGATGGGCTGATCTAACAATGCCCTGTAAGCCCCTGGATCAAAGGCGACGGGCGGCCATTGTGACGCAGGTGACTCTAGCTCCTGCGGCTCCTCGTGCACGGTGGGCGGAGGTCTCCGCTCCGCGGGGGCCGTGAGGGCTACGAGAGGCCCTGCTGCGCTGCCATTCGGAATAGAACTGATGCTTGTCGTCCGGCCGGGGCCACGGGGCCGTGAGCCTCTATCGTTGTCATTCGACCTTCGCGGTGGAGATTCTCCAAATGCAGTAGGCGCCGATGAAGAATAGTCATTATTAAATCTCCTTTCAACAGGGAACGACGATGTCCTCGGGCTTCTCGGGCTCCTTGGGACCGGTAAGGGTGAACTTTCCAGAAACTGGCCTTCTTGGACAGTTCGAGGCGACGGAATGGGAGAAGGATTCTTGGATCCTGGCCTGCTAGCCGCAATTGGCCTGGCCTGCTCAGGGCTCAGGAGAGATGATGCATCCAGCTCAAGGCCAGAACGGCGCGGGCGAGGATTCTCGGACCGATTAGAGTGGCCGCCTTTAAAGCTATCGCTCCCGTAGTATTCACCTTGCTCGCGAGATATGGACTGGCGCCTGCTTCTTTGACTGGGAGATCGGTCGGGAAGTCTATCCCTTGATGAATTAGAGTATGGTGGGGAGCCGCCTTGCCGAGCCTTTGGTGAGGATGTACTCGTTCTTTCTCCTCGGATAGGCAGTTCACCCCCTGGCATCATGAAAGCAAAGATATCATCCGTGTTTTGGTTGTATGCCCAGTCGGGAAGCGGTTGGCTTGGTCTCTCTGCAGCTCGAGCCTCACGCGCTGTGACGGTGGATGACACGCGCCTATGAGCAGTTGGGGATGGAGAATGAGCAGATCGCCGATCACCAGATCTCGCCGTCCTGGAGTCTTCTCTCCTGGGTGACCTGGCCGCGGGGGACCTGCTTGCTCCTGGGTTGATGTCCAAGTAAGCCCGTTCGCGGCCTCCAGCCATGTGGGTAACAACAGGCGAGAGGAAAACATCCTCAGGAGGTTTTGCACTTCCTCGACTCTCCCGGGGAGCTTGATCAATGACGGGCTTCTCTCTGTTCCTTCGGCTGTTCGATCGCCGGATTGAAGAGTCCTCTGGGTTTTGGAAATCTGCGCCATGGGTATCCAACCGTGGCAGATCTTGGCGACTCTTACGTTTCGATAGCCCAGGCTTCTTGCTGCTTTCAATAACCTCGACAGGGGGAACTCTCTCATCCGAATCAACCAAAACATACTGCCTGCACGTATTTCCATCATAGTCCGATTTGGTAGGCGATGGGAGCGGTTGGTCGCGGTACGCCGTTTCTGCCGTGCCGTCGTCGCCAGTCTCAGAGTCGGTCACAATTACAAAGCGACGCTCCGGGTTATGATCATGCACAGGCAATATGATGGGCTGCTGATCGATATCGCCGCGGTGTCGCACCTCATCGTTAGACGCGCTCGGCACAATTGATGGCGTGTATTCTCTGGCTAGCGAGTCCGATTCATCCTCAACACTGGGAGGCGGCGGTCGTCGGGCGCGCTGCGCCGACCGGGCCGGCCTTCTAGGGGACCGGTCATATCGATCACTTTGCTCATAGCGGTCGGCTCGATCATAGTGGTCGTGTTGGTCATATTGTCGATGCTGGTCGCTTTGGTCGTAGCTACCGCTGCGTTCCTCGTTGAATTAGCATGACCCAGGTTTGGAGACTCGGCGGAGTTGCGCTCACGGCCTTGGACTTCTCGCCCGCGAAGTCTTCCAGGAGCCCGTCTGTAGGAGGTTGACAACGTCGCCTCTCTCAACCATACTGGGGCGTCGACGTTGCGTCGAATATGCTAGTTGTTCGAACCGCAGTCTCTCAGGGCGGGCGTCCATAGGGCATCGTTCCTTGGAGGCGGGGCACTAGGGAGCGCGTTGGTTTGCGGGGGTGATTGCGTCAGGTGTTGCGCAGTGGGGCCTTCAAACCAGGAACCTCCCGATAGACCAAGGGGGGTTCTACACTAAGGTGCCGGTTCCTAGTTTCTAGTGTTCAAATCGCAAAGAACCGAAGACACGTCTAATATATAATTGGAGGGAGATGAACAGACGAGCTGATGAGCTGATAAACTTGGGTGTTCCTAGGATAGTTGCAGGTTAGCAATTCAGACGGACCTGTGTGAAACATGGGTAGGCCATGGAATGCGGCCAAACTCGACGTCTTCTGGAGGCCGGGTACATTCTGCATACCTCAAACGAGGAAAGCGTACGAATGGGGGTGGGGATCGCGCCAGCTCCTTCGTCGGCACCCACGAAACCATAGGCCATAACTAAACATCCAATGTAACCCAAGACCAATCGGGTTTCTCAGGCCGTCCGGCGCTTCTGGAAGTTGGGTGAGAGTCAGTGAGATTGTGAGGCTCAGCGGAAGAAGCGCCTGGGGTTTGCAACGCTACCTAAGATGCCGTAAGGCTGTGCGAGCTCTTTCATGCTAGTCTAACAGTGCAAAAAGATACGGTAGCGAGGGCGCTTGTTCGTTTCAAGTCGTGGCGTTAGCCCACACCTTGACAATTGACCACCCACCGTTCGACCTAGCTGAGAGCCGTCCAATCTCCTCCGTCCCTATTTTCTCTCGCGGCCACAATTTTCTCTCTAGTATTTTTTGTTCTGTTTGCTCTCTTTTCCGACCTAATTCTCACAAAGTCACAGGCCGAGGTCAGGGGACTGGGCATCCTTTCACAGCATTTTGCCTCTCTCGCCCATTTCTGGTTCAAACAGAAACTGGGCACTGTGATAGCTGTTACCTGTGTGCCACACCATGGCCGCCTGGCCAAGAAGCACGTATAACATTTGGTGCCGTGAGCTCACAGCAACGTGCTTGCCATCCCTTACTGTGACTCGAATGAACAGCCACGACTTTCACCCCGATATCTACAGAGGCTCAGCCAGCCGGGATTGAGCTCCGAATAGCTAGTCCACGAAAATGTTATGTTAGTGATCCTTAGGAGGGCTACGGCTGCTGGCACTAGATGACACACCAGGCTCACGGTGGCTTCCCCGTTGTTTTTTTTTTTTTTTTTTTTTTTTTTTTTTTGGGGGGGGGGGGGGTTTGAGATGACTCGATACCGAAAAAGATACATCGCTACGATTTTTCATGGTTTGGAGAGCGGGCTGTCTGTGTCAGTGCCCAAGGTGGTACAACAAGGCATCAATGCCCGGCATCTCAATATCAACCATCCTTCAGGCCCAGGTAGGATTCTAGGATCGAATGCAGGTGATTTTCAAGGTCAACCGATGACCGATGAGCGAGCGAGGGGTCAACGCTATAACACCCCAAACCTGAATTCGCACTTATGATGGGTTTTCATATGCTATTTCCCCCCATGCGAACCAACCCGCGCTTCACTCAAACTTTCGGTATTGAATCATCTTTTTCTGTCAAGACTCAGGGGTACCCTCGCCCTTGTGTGGAAACCTTTCGTGGAGGCTGTGATACCATCATGTCTCGCATGGTCTTGCCCGACCGCAATGCGATGGCTACCCCTTTTGGGGATTGATCACGGATCTTTGCAAAAAAAAAAAAAAAAAAAAAAAAAATAAGTGTACTTCAAGGGGGCCAGCCACACTGTGGATCGGCATGGGAGACTCGAGTTGGACACCTAAGACAACGCCCCGATCTCTTCATCGGTTAACTTTGGTGCTAGGCTTCAGTGTGTTGCCAGTGCCATTTTCGAACTCTAATATGACTCAAAAAGCCAGCAAGCAACTATCCGGCCAAAGAATACAATTTCCGTCTTCCAGGTTGTTGAAAAGAACAAGTGTCGGGGCACCTGTCAGGCTTTCAGTGTTTACTCGGGATTCGGGACTCGGGAACAAGGCTGCTGTAACCCCCACCCCAAGTTTCAACGCTACGAGAGAACATTATCTATACAGTCCGATACAGCCTCCTTGCTAACGGTATTTACATTGGGAAACAACACGGATAAACCGGACGCACACTCAAAACAGTACTAACCATACGAGTTTGAGCTGCCGATGCACCCTTTTCCCGCTCGATTCCCAACTTACCTGCGACAGCGTGGGGGTTCTGCAGCCTGCTCTGGTTCTGGCCCAAGATGGAGAGTCTGGTAAGCATTGTCTTCTGCATTATTATGCCATTCCCGGCAGGCTCTGCATCAGTGACGGTCTAGGGTGTCGCTAGCGGGTTCTACGAGCTACTGACCATCCTGAGCATCCCCTTGCTGAGACCAGGACACACATTACATTTTCCTCCCTCGTTTACTTCAAGAAGACGGCCCTGGCCTGCCGGAATAGCGTCTTTTTCAACAGCAGCAATGCACAACCGTCATAATCGTATCTTTCCGTACGGGACATGATGTGAGGCGTCCAAACTAGTACATGCAAGCTGCTGTAAAACCCCAAGTTTGAGATGACATGACACTGTGTGATTATCTACTGACAGGACTGTCGTGCTCACAGACCATGCATCGTCCTCAACGCGTGCACCTGCGTGATGTGTCCACGTTTCTTCGAGCTGTAAGGCAAAGAGAAGAACCGTTCACACCTTAGCAGCTTTACGGGCTTGAGAGGGTAGAGTTGGGAGTACGATGCGGACGAGTGACTAAAGGGTGGATATATGTCCGATGCTGCCGGACTGTGACCAAAGTGAATCCTTGTTGACCGAGACTGTTTCCGAACCGACGTATATGAAGATTATGAGTTGACAACACAAAATTCGCTCGCACACATTAATTAGGCCAGAAAATTCACATCGGTTGTACTTTTGAGCTGTTCCTCTGATGCCCAGGCCCAGTGGCCACGGATTTCATGGGAGCGCGCCTAAAAAGACAGCAGAATGCTGAATCCACCTGCTTATCGGACCATGTCACATGTTGTATCATACACTTCAATCAGCGGACCCCGAACCCGAAGTAGCCTCGATTCCAAAGCCACAATTTTCTTCTCCATGTCACGACCTTTGGCCATGAGCAAAGCGAAAAAAAAAAAAATGTTTAGCGTCTCTTTGAGTAGCGTGTCATCCTTAGTGCAGGGGCCATGCTAATCTTCTCTGTATCGTTTCAAATTGACCAAATGCCACCCCTTGCGGGGGGCGAAGAAAAGAAAGAGAAAAAGATCCGGACAATGGAGGGGGGCTCGCGAGGTACATATATGTTTTTTCGATGGTCTGTGCACCACTGCGAATTTTGGGCTTTGTTTGGTTTCCAAGAGTGGGGTCCCTGGCTGTTGATTGTCTTGTCACCAGGACCTCTCACGACAGATTGAGCATTTATTCTATTGATGAATTATTGACCAGGAATTCGGGTTGACCGAGGTGACCCGTCTATTCCCTCTATATATTCCTGGGTTTCTTTGTACTCACGACTATTGTCGAGGCCAACTCCAAGAGGCCCCGTTAAATGCATTTTATGATCCCACCAGGTAGATCCTCGACAAAAGGATATCACTGATCTCGCGATTCTGTAAATTTTGTTGCCGGCGCAGAACTCTTTGAGCTCACCATAACCAGCGTAAGCAGTCCATCACTAGACGAGCTGTGCGAATGGAGCTTCTGAGGGGCTCTTCAGCTCGCCGCCTTGTCAGGTGGTCCCTGGCGCCGACCTGGTCGAGGAATTGGATATGTCCATCATGCCGCAGCCAGAGTGTCGCATCGCGGCGATTCCAGTCCACGACGCCCTCCCCTAAGCCCTACTATGTCACAACGCCAATATTCTACGTCAATGCCGGTATGCAGTAGGCTCAATAGTTAGCGCTCTGTAGCAAGCTGACCGTTTTCGCAGCGCCACATGTCGGTCACATGTACTCGATGGTCCTGGCCGACGTGCTGAAGCGATGGCAAATACTAAAGGGGAACACGGCACTGCTTTGCACGGGAACCGACGAGCATGGAATGAAAGTGCAGCGAGCTGCGGCGGTGGAGAACATGTCGCCAAAGGAGTTCTGTGACGAAACTGCAGCGAAGTTCTTAAACCTGGCCGACAGCACCAAGATCGATTACGACCGCTTCATTCGGACAACAGATGCGGACCATATCGAAGCTGTCGAGCACTTCTGGTTCCTGCTCAGAGAGAAGGGGTTGATATACGAGACCGTACATGATGGGTGGTACTGCGTGGGCGACGAGTGCTTCTACCCTGAAAGCCAGGTGTCGAAACAGATGGACCCCTTCACGGGCGAGGTTTTCATGGCATCAACCGAGACGGGAAGTAAGGTGGAGTGGGTAGAGGAGAAGAACTACCACTTTCGGATGACGGAGATGAAAAGCAAGCTGCTGGAATTCTTTAGCGAGAACCCCGACTGGATCGTCCCCGCCGCGCGTATGAACAGTGTCGTGGACTGGGTCAATAACCACCTGGAGGACCTGTCCGTCTCGAGGCCTGCTGAACGTTTGACCTGGGGAATCCGAGTTCCAGACGACCCGACGCAAACGATATACGTCTGGATTGACGCCCTCATCAACTACATGACTATGGCAGGCTTCCCAACGCTTTCCCCCGGAAGGGAACACGAGGGTGGCTGGCCGGCCGACGTTCATGTTATCGGCAAGGACATCCTTCGGTTCCATTGTGTCTACTGGCCTGCCCTGCTCTTGGCCTTGGATCTACCGCTGCCTAAGAGAGTTCTCAGCCATGCGCATTGGACCTTGGACCGGAAGAAGATGTCTAAGTCGGTTGGCAACGTGGTCAATCCCTTTTTTGCTATTGAGCAATGGGGCGCTGACATGATGCGGTTTTACATGATCCATGACGGAGGTATCTCCAATGACGCAGACTACAACAATGTCATGATCGCCGAAAGGTATCGGAAGCAGCTCCAACGGACATTGGGCAACTTGGCGAGTCGCGTGGTCAAAGCTAAGGCTTGGGATGTTGGCGAAATCGTCGCTGATGTCGGTGCCAACGGCCTGTACAAAATTAACAGTGCAGAATCGGACGACATTTTCAACCACCAGGAAAACTTACTGAAGAACCTTCTCCCGGCAGTAGAGAAGCATATGGAGAACCTGGACTCCAGTGCCGCTCTACACGAGGTTATGGAATTGCTCAATCAGGTATGCCGGGCTCGGTTTCGAAGCGCGGAGCACGATCGTGGATAATAACACAGACACAGACAAACAAGTTTATTTCGGAAACCAAGCCATGGGTTCTAGCGAAGGAGGCGAAAGACCCATGGAAAATGGGAGCACTCAACAGAACGATTTACTTCTCGGCAGAGAGCTTGCGGCTTGCGGGCATTCTCCTGCAACCAGTCATGCCTGAGAAGTCAGCCGAACTGCTTGACATCTTGGGCGTTGCTAACGACAAGAGGCAAGTCCAAAATGCGGCTCTGTACAGCGATTTCGATTACGGTGTTCCCGCCTACATGCCCGGCCCGGACGGTCTTTTCCCTCCAAGAGGTTTAGACGACTAATCACTCGACTCTCGGCAGCACACATTTTTGGCTGCTTGGTCAGAAGTCGACACTGTATCAATATGTATATTTATAATAACCCACTGTAACAACACCGACTACTTTTTGCTCTTGTACTTGTAGAGCTGGCTTTGCATGCCGGAACGGCTTTAGATCCAAGATACCCTGTTAGATTCTCTCCGAACCACTAAAGGCTGTTAAATTTTGAAGTCTAGGGAACGGTATCTCTTGATTGTTGTTGGTCCTAAAAACCCCCATGTTGGACTTTGCTTGGGCGGCCAGGCCCCACTAACAACCACATTGAAACTCGTCCAATTTGACAGCTACAATGCATCTCACACCATTACCTTTGTGGACCCACTTTTGCTCTCAGCACGTCAAACGCATACCATTTAGAAGGTCTGGCAATGAAGCTCAATAAATCTACAGGTATGCCTCATGATAGCCCCCTCGTCACACATTTCCGATTGACTTAACCACGCCAAGCCGTCTCAACGACGCAAGCGCTCCTCGTCCCCTATGACCACCGCCATGTGCTGAGGTACCATGCATGGATGGAAGATCCCGTAAGCTACTCAGCGAAACATTGCCAACTTCACACCGCCGTGATCAAACTGACAAGACACGGCAGTCCATCCAAGCAGCAACTGCGTCTGAGCGGCTTACGCTGGAGGAGGAATACGAGAACCAGGAGTCGTGGCGCGCCTCACACGACAAACTGACCTTCATCATATGCCAGCCGCTGCCCGCCAAAGATACAAACCGGGGTGCCATGTCCGTCGTGGCTGGCTCCGCGGATTCCCCGGACAGGATGGTTGGCGACGTCAACCTGTTCCTGTACCCGCACGAGAGCGACGACGAGAATGATGATCAAGTATTTGTTGTCGGCGAGGTCGACATCATGATCGCCGGTTCCAAAGATAGGGGCAAGGGCGTCGGGAGAGCAGTAGTGTCGGCATTTTTGCACTACATTTGCCGCAACTCGGACAGCATACTGGAGGAGTACAACACGAACTCTGATGGCGGGAGGAACAAGGCAGCTCCCAAGCTCAAGATGTTCATGGCTAAGATCAAGCAAGACAATTCAAAAAGTATCGCGTTGTTCCGGAGCCTAGGGTTCAAACAAGAAGGCGACGTCAACTACTTTGGGGAGGTCAAATTTGTGTTTCAAGATCTTGATCGGATATCCGCAAACGTCCCCGAAGGATACGCCGAAGTTGCCTATACCAGGCCCAACGACGAAAGATAGAATGCGGAAACGCGCTCTAGCCTTTTATTTTCCGCCATATAACTCCCTGTACTTCATGATGGTGTCTATGTTGGCATTAGACCCGCCGCAAACCACCATCACTACGTTTATCTCCGCCCAGTCCTCGTCGCTCAAACTCTTTCCCAAGTGCTTCCTCAGATCCCCATTATACGCCGTCGCCAGCGTCGCACCGCACGCCACCTCGACGAGAATTCTCATGTCGTCCAAGAACCGCACACACGCCATCGCAGCCTCGGGATCCGTCACCGTCGCACTGATGAGGTCCTCGCCACAAGTACCCACCCACTCCCAGGACTTTGCCGAGACGCGTGTTGCGCCCAGGGACGTCGCGATCGACGTAATGCCTGGCAGTGTGACGTGGGTGCCGGCACGGACGCTGGAATTCAAGCTATCCGCGCCGATGGTCTCGACGGCCAAGACCTTGGGTACCCGCCCATGTCTTCCAACAAACTCCTTGTGCCTTTGGACACCCTCCAGCACGCCATTCAGCAGCCCGCCGCCGCCAACACTGCACACAATCCCATCAATTGGCTTCTCCCCATGGTTCGACCGCATCTGCGAAGCGAGCTCATCTACCAGCGTCGCGGCACCCGACCAGACATCCGGGTGGTCGAACGGCGACACATACACGGCCCGGGTGTTGGGCTCCTGGCGTTCGGGCGCGAGGAGGGTCCCGCGCAGGAAGCCGTCGGCCTCGGGCCAATTGACACCGTGTTGGACCACCGTGGCGCTAAGGCTGCGAAGCCGCGCAATGACGATGGGCGAGGCCGTCTGCGGGACCACGATGGTCGCCTTGCGGCCGAGGCCGAGGGCGGTCGTGGCGCAGGCAAGACCCGCGTTGCCTTCGGAGCTGCAATAGAAGTGGACGTCTTGGGAGGGCGTAGCATCCACCGCGCGGGACATGAAATTCCCGATGCCTCTGGCGCAGGTTAGCTACGATGTCCGCGATAGGGAAGGGTGATTGGAGGCTTACCGGGACTTGAAGGAGCCCGAGGGCTGGAGGTTTTCGAGCTTAAGGTAGATGCTGCAGCCGGCTGCCCGAGACAGCTGGGCCGAATAGACGAGCGGTGTCTCGATCCAGGGGTCTTGGGGAGGGGATGGGGTGACGGAGCCCATTTCGGCAGAGTCTGGCTTTTTTTCTTCTGATGATGTGGGGCCAAGAAAAGAGGTTGATGAGATAGCCTTGAGGCGATGAAGGAGGCCAGGTCAATGGGTTTTGTGGTTGTTTACGGGCAGATTTTATGATAACAGTTGAGACAGCAAACGATGGTTTCGGGTGTTGAACTGGCCGAGGAAGGGAGAACGGTCTTGTGATGTGGCGTATTACATAAAAAGTGCCAGGAAATCCACATGCATGACCACAGCATTCACACTTGTGGTCCGGGGATTGACAAGTTGAAATACTGGCGGGTTTGACACGGACGCGCCCTTCCTTCCGGGGAGTGCGGATCACACGCAACGTGGCCCATGTTCGGAAGTTGTCGCGGAAGCGGAACACGAGCAGTCATGGAGCCATTGGAGTTGTTGGAGGAGTAAACCCGATGGTAAACGAGGGCGGCTATTTTCCCGACCGAGAACCGGAGCGGGACATCTCCGCCTTCTTGCTATGTTTATGCCGAATTGTGAATTGATCGTATTTCCAAGTGGAAGGTTCTGGGGCATTGTTCCTGGCCGTTTTATTCGGCCGATGCTGTGGATTGCTGTGTTCCTGCGCCTTGGCGGTGTTGACCGCATGCATCTCCACCACAAACCCAGCTGTGGGAGCGTAGGCTGGATCAGCACGAAGAGGAGATGCCTGTGAATGGGAACAGATGCTGTAGCCCGTTTTCATGAGGTGTGTGCCGAGTTGGGAAACATGATGTAAGTCTTGGAGTAAAATGAGCCGCATTGACGCAATCAAAAGGGCTAGTGCCGTGGGACGACAGTCGCTCCTTGGCCGTGCTTTGCAGCCTGGACTTATCCAACATGAAGCTGGGTGCATCGTGGTCGATTTCACATCCAGGGGGCGTGGATCGAAGCACTTTCCATCATATTGCATCAGCCAAGGCAACCTAAGCTGAGTGTTTAGTGTTATTATTCCTTGATATCTAGATTTGATATATTCCATCTCGACATCAGACGCGAAAGGCTCCTGCCGTTCGTGCACGGAGAGGAGGATAGTGAAAATCGTCTGCCCGGCCTTTACATCAGCCCCTCATGTAGTTCGGGTTCGCCTCGATAACTTTGGTTATACGTAGACTGAAGTAGAGATATTTGTTGAGAATCTCAGAGCGAAAAGGTGAAGAATCAGGGGCAGTAGCTACGGAGGAACGCGACTTCTTGCTTACTGTTTCTTCGAGTCCCCATTCTCATTTGCCATCCTAGGTAAATCCCGGCCTTCGTCTCATACGACTACGCCTTTCTTTATCTCACAATCTTTCCACGGCCGTCTCAATATCCCGCGCTACCTCAACACCTTCCCATCATCCCACTGCACATCTCCCCTCTACACCGCTCGCCGAGGCTAAGGTGCTGTGAGGAGAAGCAAACCGGGCCTTCCTAAGACAAGGATTTGCAATACTCTTTAGCCTGGCATCTACAGGCCGTCACTCTCTATATTAGCTCACCGGCGGTACCGGCGGCGTACCGGCGGTTCCGGCTCACCGGCGCTACCGGCGGCTCGCCGGTGCTACCGGTTTGACGGCGCGACCGGCTCACACTTTTAGGCGGGCTGCTCCTTCCCTGTTTCACAGCCTTTGCAGGCCCAATACCTAACCTTGTGGTAAGTTTTGACTTGTACCAATTTCTCTCTCATTCTCGAGCACTGTACCATGAACTTCAAACCTCATGATCAGCCCTTGCTTCCTTCCCCCCGCGCATACGTGCTGCCCTTGGATCTCGATATATCGAGGAGCGTCATCTTTCCAGATTTCTTCATTTTGCTATCCCCATCCAAATATTTCACCGTCCCGCGACTTCGCTCGCCATTAGCCTCAAGCTCATCGTCCCAGGTGGCCAAGGCTACTACTAGGGAGCCTACTATTTTCACATTTTCCCCTCCGCTTACTTTTCTGTAGGAGGCTTTCTTTTCTTTCGGGCCTCTCCTTTCCCATATTCTCTTCCGCATCCTTTACCCCCAGGGCCTTTCTTTTCATGGTTCATCCTCTCCCAACATTCTTTCGCCTTCTACCGTTCGTCTCTGAGCCACCTTCTCACTACCGACTTCCTCTTTTTCTCACTGGTTCACGCGTGCCACCAATGACGGCATGAATTATTGACTTTCTCCAAAGAGGTAGGAGCAGCAGAACTGTCGTGCTGTTTGCATATATCTCCTTCCACCATAGGAGTCAAGGTATGTTCCAAGCCGTTCCTCCTGTTTAAGTTGGATAACATCTCTTTTGGTTATCCAGCATATTGAACTCCCGGGTTTACTAAACGGAGACTCCGGTCTTACCTACATCAGCTTTCCCATGCTCATGGCGGCACTGAGTGTGCTAGTATTCGTTCACTGCATTGCATTCCATCAATACGTACCTACCATGAAGTCTAACCTCAGCATCCTTCAAAGCAACCCTTCTTAAATATTTCAGAACCGTGTATTGACGTAGGAAATAGGCTCAGAGGATTCGCTCAACATGCCCGCTAAAATGGCTTCTCGAAAGCGGCCAGTTGCGATGGTCTATAGACCTGGCCTACTAAGCCAGCAGGCCCTATACCATGAGCAACATGCTGGTAGCCATACCGAAAGCTGGGTTAGGGATCAAGAGAGGATTCAGGAGAGAATCCAAAGCAGAGCCGGCCATGGGCTCCAGGAGAGAACCTTGGGCGGAATCCAACCCCTCAATGGGCTGGGAGAAGTAAACGTCACCATCCGAAGCCGCAGCAGACCCCGTACAATCATCCAACTCGATAACTTGTTAGAGGGCGACTCAGCATCCCAATCTTCCGTCCGGCGTCACACTCCTTGGCCCTCCTTTGTCCAGCTCACTCACCGCGTCTTACCTCAATACCCACCGAACTGGTATTCGACTCGCGAGACATCGTTTATGGGCCACCGCGATGAAGATGTTGCGGAGCCCGAGGAGTGTCAGAGTATGCTCCGAAGAGAGATTATACCAATTATGGTCGAGGACGATGAGGAGGTCAACAGGGAAGCTGAGGCAGTCTTGCCGTCGGCCAAGAGACGGAAGATATTCCATTCTACTCAGTACAATTCCCACATACGTGGAACCCCCCAGCAGGAGGAGCAAGAACAGTTGCGAAGCCAGTTGGCTACCTTGCGCCCCTCCCCCCTTGGGTCACGGGTACAGAACGCATCTAGGCCTCATGCTTCGACAAGCAATGCCACGCCTCAGGTTAAGCTGACCCAGAGAGCATCCCAAGTCACGAACATTCTTCAGCCTAAATCACACCTCTTCGTCATAGCTCCCGAGATCCGCGACAAGATCTACCGGTATCTGCTTGTGAAGAAAAACCCAATCAACGTTACTAGGCTCTGGACCGAGGCGGTCCGTAGCTCCTCACGTCGCTTGCGCGGTGGCCTTGGGCAACAGCCAGTCGCCGGGGCTGACACCATTATCGACACGCGTATCCTACGTGTGTGCCGCCAAGCTGCCGTCGAAGGCACGCGCATTCTCTACTCCGAAAACAAATTCCGGTACATGTTGCGTGACTCGACGTTGAGAAATCTTAGCATTGGCAAAAGACACACCCGCAGCCAAATTTTCAATGCCATCCGCGTGTTGAGGACACGCGATCATGGTGTGTACTCTGGCCGTGCCATCAACATCGAGAAGTACGGCCACCTTCTTCGCAACGTAAGCCTTGAGCTCGAGCCCAACCGCCACGAGAGCCCGTACGAAAACCTGATGGTCGGGGCACTCTGGTCCCTCGTCAACTTCGAGCCCGACACCTCCGGCTTGGCGATCCCAGCTTGGTTCCCCCAGGGCAAAATTTTCCTTCACACTCTCAGTATTACAATCTCTCCGGAGAACAACCGCACGGGCGGCATGAATGTCATCCCGTTCTTTGCCGAGGACCACCAGATTGGCATGGCTCTGTCCGAGATCGATACCAACTTCTTGAACATCAACGTCAAGCTGGCCAGGCCAGCCAAAAAGCGAAGGCGTGGGGTGCAGGCGCAGGCGCAGGCGCAGGACGACGATGAGGATGACGCTGATGATGAGGATGACGACGATGAGGACCCGGTCCCGCGCCACCTCGAGACGACCATTGACATGCGGTTCCTGCCGCGCCACCTCGAGACGCTACGGGATAACGAGATCGACCGCAACATGTGGCAGAATGACAAGCTGATTCGTCAGCGCCGCATCAACCTGGGCCACGAAGCCCAGTTGAAACTGCGGGTCCTGGACCACCGCATCCGCATGGCCACCGTGGACACGGAGCAGGCCGTTCGCCAGGGCTTTTGGGAAGATCATTTCACGGCAGAGCGGCGTCGCGAGATGCATCGTGCCCGGGATCTTGCCCTGATTGAGGGTGTTAACGAGGAAGAGGAAGAGGAGGAGGAGGAAGACTCTAGCGAGGATCCTGACAGCGATGATAAGGATGAGGACGAGCGCCGCACTCGGCCCCGCAAGTCCCTGATCATCCATATTCAGCGGTTTGATGGACAGCTTCGCTCATCCAGGGCTTAAGAAAAACTCTCAGAACGGGTCCAGCGATGTGACGATTTGCTACAGATACTAGCATGGTACCCTGGGAGCCAGATACACGAAGCGCTTACTGGGTATTGCTTGGGGTTTTGTATTCATATTTAGGACCCAGATGAATGGGATCTTCGAGCACTTTCAGCATCAGCGCGACTAATCACTTCCTGTCTCGATCAATCTCTTAGACACATTTAGCAGACGCGTCAGAGATACAGCTCGAGTAGATGGACATACGCATTATTCACCGACAGCCACTGGCTGAGATGGGAAAAGAACAGTACTGGCATTTTCACCGGAGAAGAATCAAAAGCAGGAATGGCTTTAGGGGCAGCATGGAATTCACTGGAATTCATAACGGCACGATAGCCAAAGTAGCGTGGATTTCACAACAGCATACAAAGGCCGCAGAAGCATTGATTTCAGAGCTCGTCTACTCTCTGCTCATAAGGGCTAGCACACCTGTAAATTGCTAGGAACATAGAGAGGAAGAAGCATACCGGAGCGTAGCGAAGGTCTATGCATACGACGAGGGAAATGACGCCAGCAATTTTATCAAGCAGAGTATTTTCATTAATTCATCAGCGCCTTCATGAGTTTGTTGCAACTTGCCTGAGCACACCCCACAAGAGAAATCGTAGCTCTATAACCCCATCCTATATGCCACTTTGGAAGGCTAGCATTTGCAGATATTTTTGCCTACGCAGTAAACTTCACTGTCGAAATGTCTAGCGTCTCCATGTCCACTAAGACGACCTCGCGGGTCGCCGAGAACGAGGGGATCAAAACCAGCCTCACCACCTGCCCGTCGGGCCCAGTAATGACCGTTGTCCCAAATTCGGGCTGGCAGCCGATAAAGTAGAGATGAGGGCACTCCTTCATGACAAATGGCTCGTCGTCTTGGAACGGGTATGCCCCTGGAAGTCTTCATCAGCACATAATCATGATGTTTGGTTCGGGATGGTACTTGCATAATGTATCAGGAGCAGTCGGCGCAGAACAACGCCACCTGCAAGTGGCCTCCATCATGCCCAACCTATCATCACTGTCGACATACTTGAAGATGTCGTCGAGGTTCTGCCCGGATGTCCCGAGAATTCTCCATCCTTCAACCTCACCTTCCCACGGGTTCGTCACCGTATCTAGCCACCCCGGCCCCGCTGCACCGGGGATAGATGTATATGCTCTTGCCCTGGGGAACATGGCGGGGTGAATAGGCTGCTGGGGGTAGCTGGCGTTTGCGGGATCCAGGACGCCTGGAAGAAGGGTGATGGGGATTGTTGGGAGCAGCTCCGAGATGAAGTCGTCAAAAAGCTTTGATGGTTGGGCGTTGTATGCTGTACTGTCGTAGCCGTACTTCTTGTGTGACTTCTTTTCAGTGGCCTCTTCGACGGCCTTGACCTCAGAAGCGATTGAGTTTCCGGCGATGATGAGGCGGCTGATTTGTGCTATCTCACCCTGTGCGGCAGGGTCAAGAATGTCGCCGAGGAGGAATTCCAGTAGGAGATTCAGCTCCATGGCATATGATGTGTCTGGCCCAGAGAATTCAAGCCCTGAGGCGATTGCTATTTTCTTCCCTTTTGTGGATGGGGAGCTGTCTTTCATTTCCACATCCTCATCCTTGATCTTTGACTCCTTTTTTACTGACCTGGCACCCTTCTGTGAGAGTTTAGAGAGCTCCCATCGCTCAGGCTGCGGCGGCAGATCGGCAAACTTAAGATCAATGACATCAAATTCGCCGTTGGCATTTTCGGTACCCATTGCGGCGATAATGCAGCCCGTGACCAGAAAGAATTTCTTGAGGACGTTACCAACAAGGCGGATGCGACCTGATTCGTCCTCTAACATGACGGAATCGAGGCCGTCGTCTGAATAATATTTTTGAACTGTGCTGGGCGCCGAGATCCAACGCTAGACGGGGACGTTAGTATGAATCCCCTACACAACCTGCCCCCCTTAACTCACATCTTTGGACACATCTTCCAAAATGTTGGGCTTTGCCGGCATGTCCATGTAGACGGTGCCGACAACCCAGCATAGCTCGCCCTGGCGCACATCGAGTACGCGTTCAACCTTTTTAGCCGTCTCGTCGCCAATAACAATGCCCTCCCATGCGCTGTTCGCAACCTCTTCGAGTGAAGGTTTGATCTTGGTTAAGCGCAGAAAGTAAGTATCGGCAAACTGTTGCTGGTATTGAAGGTCCTTCCCGAGGTTGAAGCTGCGAAGGGGCGTGTAATTGGATTCGCTGCGCTGTAGGGCCTGGGGCTCGTCACTTCTGCAATTGAGCTGTTAGCGGTTGATCGCTTTGGAAAGGGGCTGTAATTGACCGTACGAGGGTTTTTGCAGGAGGCCTGAATTCAGGACATCTTTGAGTGTCACCATGGCGACTATGTCGCGGCGGTTGTCTATGCCAGTGATAGAGGCTGTTTGATGCCTTTTGCGGGCGGCAACATGGATTCGGGAAGCGATGTGACGCGTTCTGCAGAAATACGGACGCGACTTGTTCAATGGGACGGGGCGTAGTTGCGCGACGCTGGAGAGCTGCCTGCCCCGCTAACGTGCGATAAGATAAGGCGTGGGGCAGCTTTGCAAGAAAAAAAAACTTGAGATTGAACCCCTGCTCGCCAGCTCAATTGACAACCTCGAGAGGTCAGTAAACGGCTATTTCAACCTCACGCTCTCCTCCGATCTTGATATCCGCTCTCAATACCTAGTTGAAGACTCCCGGAAAAACCACCACCCTGGCGCCAAGATGGAGCAACCAACCGACGCCGAGCCCAGCGTCCAGGTCAAGGTGACCTTCACCACAATAGAAGAGGACATCCAGCTGCCCGAGACCAAGCGCCAGCTCCTCGTACCAGCGGACATTGGCCGCCATGGCCTCTCCCGCATCCTCAATTCCGAGTCTATGCTTGACACGGCCTCGATCCCCTTCGACTTCCTCGTCAACGGCAGCTTTCTCCGTACTAATCTCCAGGAGTACCTCGAGACCAACGGCCTCTCGCACGAGTCCAACGTGACGTTGCAGTATGTCCGCAGCTTAATACCCCCAAAATACGAGGCCAGCTTCGAGCACGACGACTGGGTCAGCGCTGTAGATGTGCTATCGCAGACCTCGACCGCCGGCCGGTGGTCGGGCGACAGCTTCCAGAGCGGTCAGGAGAGGGTTCTCTCGGCATCCTACGACGGCCTGCTGAGGATATGGAACGCCTCCGGGAACGTTATCGCGACTTCGCCCTCGGGTAGCCACGGCGGACACATTTCGAGCATAAAAGCAGTCAAGTTTTTGTCCAACGTGCAGCTCGCTTCGGCGAGCATGGACCGGACGGTGCGCGTGTGGAAGTACACCGAGAGCGACCACTTCACGGGGGAGATGAAGCCGACCCTCGAGCTCTACGGCCACACCGGCTCTATTGACTCGCTCGAAGTGGATGGATCCTCCAAGCGCATCCTGACCGCCTCAGCCGACGGCGCTATCGGCTTCTGGACCGCCTCCAAGGCTTCGGCCCCCGAAGCCGACGCCTCGCTCTTCCCCGGCGCGCACATGTCCAAGAGGCGCAAGGTCTCCACCTCCATCACCACAGCCCAGCGCGGCCCCCTGTCCATGATGCAAGTCCACAGCGCGCCCGCCAGTGCCGCCGTCTTCGACCCGCGCGACCGCACCGTCGCCTACTCAGTCTCGCACGACCATACCGTCCGCACGCTCGATCTCACTACCGGCTCCGTCGTCAGCACTTTGACAACTTCGCACCCACTCCTATCTCTCTGCGCGATCCCGCGTGCCTCTGCGCCGCTGCTCGCGGCCGGCACGTCGGCGCGACACGTCACGCTGGTGGACCCACGGACCAGCGCGACGACCACGTCGGTCATGACGCTGCGCGGTCACACCAACAAGGTCGTCGGCCTCGCGCCATCGCCAGACCACGAGTATGCACTAGTTTCGGGGTCGCACGACGGTACATGCCGCATCTGGGACCTGCGGAGCGTGCGGCCCGCGACCAAGGACGAGGGCGGGCTTGGCAGTGTCAGCGAGCCTGTCTGCGTCATTGAGCGCGAGGGCCGCCAGGGCAGGAAGAAGGCCATGGCTGGTGACGGGTACAAGGTCTTTGGGCTTGCGTGGGATAAGCTAGGTATCTTCAGCTGTGGTGAGGACAAGAAGGTCCAGGTGAATAGCGGGGGGGACGTAGTTGCGAGGAAATAGGGGCCAGATTGAAAGAAGAAAAAGTAAAAAAGAAGAGTAGGTGGGAGGGCGCTGGAGGTTATAATACCCAGGATATGGTAGGCGATAAAATGGGTCTGCTTGATACAATCAGCGCAAATTATGTGTGAACTGCCTCGAAACCCCGAATGCGTAATTTGTTGTCCCGATGCTTCCTTGTTTTATGCAGATACGGATACTGTCTATGTTCTGTATTTAGTCTAGCCGTCAATCGTCTATCAGCTAACATATCCACATGCCTTAGCCAGCGGTCTATACCTCCAACTGTTCAGCGATTCCTTAGATACCCTGTCAAGGAGTTTCCGTGCCCTAGTCGTCTCGAACGGGAGCTTCTCTGTTCGGATGGCCTCGACAATGTACGACACAACCGTTGATGTCAGCAGTGGAGGATCTCGCAACAGCGCCGCAATCTCTTCGGGCCCGAAGTCCTCGTTTTCGTGCCATAGGTAATATGCCCGGAGACAGTGGGCCGGGGCGCGACCTTTGGTGCCCGGCGACGGTCGAGCTCGCTGTTGCGCGGCCAGGACCTCTGCCTCGACGATTTTGGGATGCTTGGTTATTTGTTTGGATGTAATTTTTGAGCTTGTAGGAGCTGGAGTAGCAGCAGGCTCTGGCTCCGTAGGGCTATCTTCGTCTTCCTCGACCTTGACGCTGTAGCGCATGCCGAGGGAACTAATGTACTTGGCGAAGGCGACAGACCCGCTCACACCAGTGTTGTTACTGATGATGATGGGTTCTTGGTCTGGATCTTCGTCTATGACTGGGATGATAGTCCGGTCGGCAAGCTTGATGGGCAAGTTGAGATCGGCGTGGTGAGGCAGAGGTGGTGTGGGGTTCAAGCTTTCCCGATGGTGGTTCATCATGGCATAGAGCTGCACGCTGGCGTATGCATCGGAAGCTGAGTCTATGGTTTGGTATTAGCACTGCAGATTGCTCGTCAAGCTATAGGGGGTTACTTACAAATAACTTGCTCATTTTTGAGATCCTTCGACCAGTTACTTGAGCGGACATCCTGTCCCTTGAAAAGAGGTAGTTGGAAATACTCAGAAGCCTGGTTTGCCATGCTCACCAACTTCTTGTTAACCAGCTCATGCTCGCCACTAAGCGAGTATTTGATGAGCTTGTATAGATGACTCAACTCAAAGAGACCACGCGGGTGAATGTGCAAGTAAGTGCGCAACCGCGTACCGTCTCCCTTGATCCAAACACCGACCTTGGTGACCTCTGGGTCCTCCATAATCTTCTTCAGTGACGGCGCGACGAAATCTTCTGCTGTGTCCGCCTTGGGAAACCGGGCTAGGTGGAATAAACCGATGCGACTTGCCGAGGCGATTTGGACAAGGGAAACATTCCGGCGGATGCCTTGCAACCTATTGGCATCAGGCTCCCATTCGAGATCAACGCCGATGACCTTTTCGTCCATGAAATACTGCTGGATGACCCGCTCAGTCGTAAGTTTGGATTTGCAATAGTGAACCTTTGGCTTTTCGCCAGGCACGCCGTCTTTTTCCGGTCCCCGGTATAGGGCGTATGACCAGAAGGACTCGGGTGTCCCTTCGGCAGCATCTTTTGCAGCTTGGAATAGTTCATCCGGAATCTTGAATGCTAGGGGTGTGAAGGGCGCCTTGGGCTTGTGGGTATCTGGATTCTCAGACTCGGGTACATCCTTTGCATCTGTAGCCAGCTCAGTGTCAAAGGTGATCTCTTCTACCGCGGCGGAGACGCTAGAGGCGAGGCCCTGCCCACTGGTGGCGGGTTGGGCATTGTCGACATCACCAAGTAGTTTCCTAGTCAAGGGTTCCGGTGGACCATCTTCGTGAATGGCAAGTGACGGTGTGCTGAGATACCTCGAGAGCGGCAGCCGAGGGTAGACAACTCGGGTATCACCAGCGAATACGATGCCGCGACTAACGTGCCATGTGTTATGAGTCGACCGCTTAGGGTGATCCATTCTGAGACCGCGCCGAGAGGAAGAGATGTATCTGCACCGAAATCAGAGGAAGTTCTCGGACAGCATGAGAGGGGCTCACTCACGATATGAACCGGCCGGGCGAAGGTGTCAACGCGCAGAAACAACGGCATCGCAGCAGGTCGCTAAGATCATGCACGCTATACAAAGCTCTCAATCTCATCGAGTTGGTAAGACGTAACGAGCGTAATGCGCCATACCTCGGGGGTATCATAACCTCGCTGTCAACATGGCGGCCTACCTCATGCTGGGTCGAAAAGGTTACAGTGCAGCGCAGCGGCAGGCAGACGCGTCGCGGGGATAGTGGGATGATGATTGGTTTAAAACATTTACCAACCAGCGCAGCGCCCCGCCTGGTAAATATGTAGATAACCGGCGTTCATCGCTCCGCGATATCACGTTACTGCTCCACCAACCACAGGAAGCCCTCCGCCGCAACCAACATTACAGAAGGACAAGCAAGTCCATGACCTGAACAGAACCACATCCATAAAATCTCCAGAAAGATACCAGCACATCATGGCATCCCAACTCCTTCCTCTCGGTATGCCCCTCACCCTCTAAATTTCCCCCCTGAAATTTACCCCTCTCTCGAATCTAAACTAACTCACCATGCAGAACTCATCGATAAATGCGTCGGGTCCCGCATCTGGGTCATCATGAAGGGAGACAAGGGTTCACCACACCCCATCCCAATCTCTCAAACGCAATTCATCCTAACCCGCTGCTCTAGAATTCTCTGGCACATTGGTTGGATTCGATGACTACGTCAGTATGTGCAAGCCTGTAGAGTCCGTTTAATATCCTTGGCTGACGCCGCTTAACAGACATGGTGTTGGAGGATGTGACCGAGTTGTATGAAACAGGCCCCTTTTCACTCCCTTTTCTTATTATCCCTCACTAATATTCTCTCAGTGACTACTCCGGTGACCATACAAAGCTGAAGAAGATTCTGCTGAACGGAAACAACATTTGCATGGTGAGTACTCTTTGATTTCACATGTCGTCTTACTTGCCTGACTTATGAGCTTAGTTGATACCCGGTGGCGAGGGACCAGTTGCCACGTCCGCATCTCCATAGGTAGTTGTTGGGGGGGGTAAACACTGCAATGGTGAATAGTAGTTTGGGGCAACCCAGCCATAAGAGCTCAATAGGGGTTACGTTCTGATGAAAACGAGGTCGTTCTACAGACTCTCCCCATGATACCAAACAAAACTTCTCGCGTCAAAAGATATCCACAAACCAAAACCAAATCATGAGAATGCTGTCTGCCTTGACAGATAATCCTAGCCCTGCTACATAAGCCCTAGCTGTCCATGCTAGATTTCGGCGGAAGCCATAACAACCAAACCGGAACGCCGTAGATGCAATGCGAAGGGTGTCCGGACGGGGTAGCAAAACGAAGCAGCCAGTCAGTCCCCTCAACGCCCTATATTTCCATATCCCAACGCCGTCCCACCGGGACTCATGTCATCGCACCGCGGGGGAAGTTAAAAGCCTCCGTGGCCCTGGCCACTATTGTTGTTTCCGCTGTTGGCCTGGTCGCCCTGATCGGCGTATTGGCGTAGAGCAAGCTCCTTCTGGAATTCGCGACCTAGCTTGGCGTACATTTGGACTAGGTCCTTGCAGCACTTGAGGAGAGCCTCGCGGGGTGTCACTGATCCATCCGTCTGGATACGGATCAAGACCTCCGGAACATTGGGGTGAGCGACTAAATAATCGTAAGTCTCACCGGGCCTCGCGCCGTTGCGCATTCATTGATGTCTGTTCTTTACTTACTCTTGTATCCGGCCATTAGAACATTGGGTGCCTTCTTGAGGTGCTCGGAGAGAAGATTGCCGAGGGTGTGGTCCTCCTTCAACAAAGTGAAGTCGGACGTGTTGGACATGCCTGGTCGTGATCATCAGCATCGGATCCTGGCCGTTGTCCTATCGCGCCAGCCAGCTTACCCGTAAAGACCGTTTCTGTGATCTTCTTCTCGCCATCTCCAAGGAGGAAGAGCTCGAAACTGGGTTCCGGTTAGCTTGCTCGTCCAAATCATGAGATCCCCCAAGGTGTCTAACCTAGGGTCGGGAACGTTAGGGTGCTTGGTGTTGGTTGAAGTCATTTTGGTTGACAAAAAAAGTGGAAGCAGTCTACGCTGGGCTGTTGTTGCTTCTGCAAGTAGTTCCTGCTGAGAGGCTGGGCTTGCGTTTGGGGTGTGGGGGGGTGGAAGGGATTTCAGGATGCCTGGTTTCTCGAAAGAGCAGAAGGAAGGAAGCAATGAAGGCTGTTCGGTGGGCGACTTCCATAATGAGAGAGCTCGAGGCCACACCTGCCGAGTCTCGACATGTCCAACAACATGTTGGCTACCTCAGGTATCGATAAACAGCCATGATCTCGGCGCTCTGTTGGTCGGTAATATTCTGGTGCTTTCCCAGTCAAGTCCCAGCCTTCCAACCGCCTGTGCACTCGCACCACCGGGTCGTCACGAACTACTACAAATTGCCGGCTCAAAGTTTTGTCGGCGACGGTTGAAGCAGAAATAGACTAATGAAATGAAATGTTTCCACTAACCGATCTGGTGCGTTCATTTTGAATGAACGAAGTCGGCAATAAAATGCAGCGCTTTATCCAACGCTAGTCAATATGGTGCAAGCAAAAGTAAGGGGCAATAAAGCTGTTGCTTGTGGTTGAGGCTGATAGCTGTCTGTGGGACTGTATACCAATTGTATGTGGCGACTTGTTCTGGGGTTGGGGTCAAGGAAGAGACCGCCGAGCCGCAGGAAGAAGAAATACGCAGATCAGCTGGTGGTCTGTGCTCCACTGAACAAACCCCCACCAACTACCTTTAGCACCGAACAAACTTGTTGGAGTGAACGGTTATGGAAAGTATGCTACAGCACCACGATGGTGAATGGACCTTCTTTGTCTGGTGGGATGGAGTCTTCATTGACAACATAAAAGCTTTTATCCAAGCTTATGAACACCCTTTTCGTGGACAGCTATGCACTGTTTATTCCAGCCCCCAACATTGAAAATTATCCCGCCATGTAGTCAAGCGGCAATGACCCACTTCCTGCCTTTGAACGCTCTCCGATCTAACACCCCCATAACTGCCCGATCCTATTTTGAACGGCCCTGCTGTAAAGGTCTAGTGCTGAAGTTACGCTATTCACGAAGAAATCAAGAAGTCCGCCGATGTAGCCATCCAGCTTTCTTCTTACATGCCCTTGGTATCACAATAGCTAGGTAGTTTTGGACCTCCCCCACTACTAGCCCAGCTCATTATCGTCAAGCTGGTGGTGTACGCCATGGCAACGAAGCCGAAAATACAAAGGAAAATGTCTGAATACCTTCGCAGCTTGCTCTTCGCCACGCCCCTGTAATGCAGCAACGGCTGTACTAGATGTTAGCAGTGGCCATGTCAAACTGTATCTGAAAGGGCTGACTTACTGGGTAGATGTACACCAGGGGAATACAGGCAAAGTTACCGACGAGGGCAACAAATTTGTCCAGGTTGTCGGCACCACCCCACGCAATGAGAGCGCAAAGAGCCACGACAACGAATCGGAACCCATTTTTCTGCCACTTGATGTAGGGGTTGAACTTGCCACTCTTAGTGAAGAGTGCATTTTCCGTAATGCGGATTGCAGGGAAAATTTGCAGTGGCGTCGAGAGCAGGATGGCAAGAGAGTAAAGAAACTGGACGCCATTGACAAGTTTGTTGTCCTGCGGCAGATTCAGGAGCACCACCGTCTCCGTTTTGGAGCCATAGGCTGCGTATGAAACGGCGCCCATGACTATAAACAGGGTGGTAATGATGATCATGACAACAAACATGACCTTTGGGAACTTCTCTGGGTGCTTCATCGACTCCTGGATCGGAATGATGAGACCAATTCCTTCAAAGGTGAAGATGGCAGTACCGATAAACAGACTCCAGTCCTTCTTGTTGAAGAGTATGATATCTGCCAGGCCCTCGGTGTGCAGCGTAAGGATATCATAGTAGAAGAGGTATGCCAATCCGATGACAATGAAGGCATCGGCAACAAGGGCTGTAAATCCCAATTTGCCAATGTCGCGAAGCAGCGAGAACGGCAGAAATACCAACATTTGCATGACAATCAGCCAAGTAATAGGGATTACCGTCTTGCAGCCCGTGACCGCAAGGATAAACGCCTGGAGGTTCTCAGAAGTGAAGACAATGTAGGCTGCAACGAACCCAATTTGGCTGAGCACGATGGATGCGAGGATGACGTTCCTCATCCACTTGCCATAAAGGATGCCTCCAATGTCACCGAACGACCCCTCGACCTTCAATCGAGTGGTGACCAGCAGGACGAAGCAGTAGTAACTGAGGCCGGCGACAAAAAGCAAGACCAAGTTGCTGAAAACCATACCACCATTGAGGTATGCACGAGGAAGGAACAGAACGCCTGTACCAACAAACGACTTCAGAAGCAGCAGGGCTGCACTCATCGGGCTGTTCTGCCCACTTCCGCCACGTTCCTTCCTCCTCCGCTTCCGCCTGGATGGTGTGAGCAGAGTGCTTTCTTCCATTGGCTCTCGGTCATCGTCGGAACCCTCGTCGTCACTATGGAAGTCTCCGGCGTCGCTGCCTGATGAGAAGTACTCGCCAGGTCCCAACACCTCGTCATCTTCCTCGAGCTCCTCGCCGGCAAAGTGCCCATATAGAGACAAGAACTCGAGAAAGCTGTTTGTAAACAAGGCGGACTGGGGAGCGCTTCGGGTCGTGCCTTCGCCAACTTCCACATCATCCGAATTAGCTGATGAGTCTTTGGCAGCGCGCCTCAGAAAGTTGCGCCTGAAGCCGCCAGGCACCTTGATGGTGTGAATGTCGAGCACCTCGTTTTCGGGCTCGGGGCGCGGAACGCTGAAACTTTTGCTGCGTTGGACCTTGTTCCGCTGATCGGCCTCCTCGGTCCACTTGTAGATCGGCCGCGTGATGTCGCCGCCTTGAAGCTTGAGACTTGAGAACTCCTCGTCATCGTCATCTAGCAGCCCCGCAGCTGGCTGCTTGCCTTTGGACCCATCACTCGCCTTCCTCCAGCCCTCATCATCCGAAGCCCCATCACCGGGCTGGACCAGGTGTCTCTTAACAATCTCGGGGTCCTCATAAGCCCCCGGAACACCACCAGAAACGCTCGGGGCACGTCGCGACCTCGCGTCGAACGAGCCATAGTTGGTGGGCGTTGCCGAGGCGGGAAGCTGAGTCCCAAACGCGGCGGGAGACAGCGGGCGGACTGGCGGAGTGCCGAATCGGGGTGGTGAGGTACCAAATGAGTGGGAGAGAGCGGCAGCTAGGGCAGAGATTCCGGGACCGGCAACGTGCGATCCCGGGCCAGGAAGCGGTATTAATGGGCTGGATTCGCCCTCTTCGCCGGCCGTCGGGGTGGATACCTGGAACTTGGGGGACGAGGTACCAAACTGCTGTGAGGGAACCGGAGAAGCTAGACGGGCAATCGACTCGGCGCGAGGCACCGATGTGCCGTAGGACCTGGCTCGAAATGAACCTTGTGGGGTCGAGACGGGCAGCGCTGGTGCCGGCGAGTTTCTGCCCGAGTTTCTGCCCGATACTGACATAGCTGATGTTGTAGGAGTGTTGGGATGGAATTCGAGCCTATATCATATTTCGTCCAAGGTGAGGCAGCTTGCAATGGTTCTCGTTGGTGCGTCGGATCGTTAGTTCGTCGTGTTGACTTATCGCGGGAATCGTCAAAGGAGCTGAGCTGGACCAGGACCGCAGCACAGGTTCACCAAAGCAAGCGACAGTGGTGCAGCGCAATCGGCAAGTGGTGATCAGGTCTATGATGTAGTTGAAGCAAGAAAAAAATGAGCAACAATATTGAGAAAGAAAAATCCAGCAAGCCTCACTCTCTTGAAAGCAATGAGGCAGTGAGGCAAGCACTTGGTTCCGTCGCGAGGGCTCTGGGTGGGCTTGTGACCGCGAAAGCATTGCTTGCAGTGGTCGATAAGCGCGGGCGTCCACATCATGCAGCTGCCTCCAAACGTGGGCCGTCCTGCTGACTCGGACTCATGGCGGGCATTGCCGGTACCCCCACTCTGGGAAAGTGCCTGCCGACCGACACTACCTGCCTAGGTAAGGTAGGTACCCGTAAACGCTGGATTTAGGTTGAAACGGGGACGACTGACTTGGCTAACCACCTACCGAATTGGAGCTCTTTTAATAGCGCAGGCCAGGTAGAGCACACTCTGATCTAGCTCTAGAATATAGAGCATTGTTCTGCTATTTGAAGCAATAGAAAAAACTTGGTATCTCGACGACGACCACAAGCGGACGGGAAGCAGAGTCTCAGCAGGTTTCTCGACTCCAGGTGATGAGTCCACTAAAAGTGGATTTCCCCGGTCAACTGACACCCCCTGAGCTGACACCATGTACGGCGTACCCATCACATATCATATCCCAGAGAACTCAATCGCGCAGATTGAGGAGCGCACTACATGCAAAACGGGGTTAATTGTATTTCTACCGCTTGGCTCGGCTACCGCACTACTACTTTGTGATTCTCTCGGGCGGGGAGGTTAGCGAAATGACTCAAGCTAGGAGACGGTGGCGTTTACTGTTGCTTGGCTAACAGCCGAAGGCAGATTTTCGGCCGTACCAAGGTAAGGTATGCGAGTAATAAAGGACTAACCAGCGCGGCTGGGACCCTGAAAACCGCAAAACGCCGGCGCGATAATCGGAGCGGGCAATCACTTCATCGGAAGCGGATTTTTCAGTGGGGGTTGCCGCTTGGCCGTTTGAACGCAGCAAAATCCGCGCCTGCCAAATGACGTCGTACGTCGTTATTGGACAGCGTCTTTCAACGGCTTTTCCTTCAGATCTTTCGTGTTTTATCAGATGGTTTCTGTTACACTAGCAAACCCGGTATCCCACATTCCCACACAGCTTCAATCCTCTTCGCCCGCACACTTAGTGTACTCCAGTTGATCCCATAGCTTAAGCTGGCGATCAGTGATCTGCATCTTCGGCAGCCCAATGCCTGCTCGGGTGCAGTGGGGTGCATGCAGCTGTCAGAAGCCAAGAACCACTACCTCCAACTCGCTGACCTACAGCTCAGTTCTGCTATCCAACTTCTTATTGTTAGCTATTAAGGGGTGTGCAGTCTCTCGATGACCTGCCAACTCGAGAGAGAGCAATGCCTCGTCCCGGTGCAGATGGACTGTCTGGAGCATCAACAATACCCACCATGGAGCAGGAACACAAAAGGCACAAGCTGGGCCTGGTGTCGGGCGTCTTCATCCCCGTCTGCCTGAACATTCTCAGCATTCTCATGTTCCTGAGATTCGGTCTCATTTTAGGTGAAGTCGGTTTGCTTGGCTTTCTGGGTACGTCTGTCTGCTTGGTTTCGTGCCCGAACAACTATTTACGCGGCCCTAGGACTCATGCTCATCGCCTACACGGTGGACTTTGTAACCACCCTGTCCTTATCTGCCATTGCATCGAATGGAGAGGTCAAGGGGGGAGGTGCCTACTACCTCATTTCAAGATCGCTGGGTCCCGAGTTTGGTGGCTCTATCGGTCTTCTCTTCTACCTCGCTCAGGTGCTGAACACCGCCCTCAACATCGTCGGCCTCATTGACTGCCTCAAGCTCAACATTGGACAGACGATGCCACATGGATACTGGTGGGACTACCTCTTTGAAACTATCGCCCTGGTCATCTGCACTGCCCTCTGTATGGCCGGGAACTCTATTTTTTCGAAAGCAAGCAATGCTCTTTTAGTGATTCTCGCCGTCTCTATCGCCAGCATTCCATTGTCTGCCCTGTTTTTGCCAGCATTTTCAGACCCCCATCGGGGTATCGACTTCACAGGAGTCAGTCTGGCTACTTTGAGGTCCAACCTTTACCCTCATTCAACTGGTCGTGAGTTTTCCGGTCTGGCGAGTTTTCGGAGTCTCTTCGGTGTCCTCTTCCCGGCTACTTCAGGGATATTCGCCGGCGCCTCCATGTCTGGAGACTTGAAGAACCCCAGCAAGGCCATCCCCGTTGGGACTCTCTGGGCCATGCTATCGACCTTGATTGCATACTTGGTCGTCATCCTCTCCTTAGCCTCGAGCACAAAGCACTCGTCATTTATCCACAACGCAAATATTATCCAAGACACAAACCTATGGCCCCCCATCATATTCGCCGGGGAGCTTGCCACCACCTTTTTCTCCGCATTGATGGGCGTGATCGGATCTGCGAAGCTCATGCAAGCTCTTGCCAGAGACAGGCTACTCCCGGGACTGTCCATCTTCGGCATGGGCACCAAGAAATATGACGAACCTCTACTCGCCGTTTTTCTGACCTACCTGGTTACCCAGTTAGCAATGTTTGCCAACTTGAACCAGATTGCAACACTTATCTCTATGGGCTATCAGGTGAGATTCCTATGCGATCGTTATACCGAAATAGATAAGACACTGACTGTTATCAGATGACTTTTTTTGTCATGAACCTGGCCTGTTTCCTACTGAAGATAGGATCTGCTCCTAACTTCCGCCCGGGATTCAAGTTCTTCAGCTGGCAGACTGCCTTTGCGGGAAGCATCCTGTCAGCCGCGGCCATGTTCTTCATTGACGAAACATACGCCGCAACCGCCGTCTGCATGCTAGTCTTCCTATTCCTCATGATACACTACTTGAGCCCGCCTAAACACTGGGGCGATGTCTCGCAGAACCTGATTTACCACCAAGTGCGGAAATACCTCTTGAGACTGAAACCGGAGCATATCAAATTTTGGAGGCCCCAAATCATTCTCCTCATCAACAACCCCAGGAAGCAAACTCGTCTTATTCAGTTCTGCAACTCCATGAAAAAGGGGGCGCTTTACATCCTTGGACACGTTATCGTCACCGACGACTTTTCTGCCGGGGTCGCAGAGGCGAAGCTACAACAGGCTGCTTGGACCAAATACATCTCTGAGTATTCGAGGATTAAGGCCTTTGTGCAGCTCACAATGTCGCCCTCCCTGGTTTGGGGAGTAAGAAACCTAATCTTGTCGGCCGGTCTTGGGGGCATGAGGCCAAACATTGCCGTCATGGGATTCTACAATTTAGACGAGTTTCATCTCTCACGCTCTTCTGGAAGCACCCCTAGGCCGCCCTCATCTCCGACTGCAACCCAACATAACACGGTCTCGAATTCCGAGGCCAAGACCCCAGGGAGGCGGAGAGGCGACACATCATCCCGTCTGCTCGAGGGCTTTTTGCCTACGGACATAATAAAAACGGAGGATATGATGTCGGTAACCAGTTACCTAACCATTCTGGAAGATCTTGCTTTGAGGTATCGCTTAAATGTAGCCATCGGCAAAGGTTTCGAGGCATTAGAGACACCAAGAGCTGAGGGTGGCAATGGCAAAAAGTTCATTGACCTTTGGCCTATCCAAATGTCGGCAGAACTTTCAGCAGACGGCAAAAACGTTCTCACCACGAATTTCGATACTTGTGAGTACTGCTAGTGATTTCTATATCGGCAAAGAAAATAACTACTAATATAACTCAGATACGTTGATCCTCCAGCTGGGGTACATTCTTCACACAGTTCCAACGTGGAAGAAGGTCTACAGCTTGCGTGTGCTCGTTTTTGTCGAGTATGAAAGCGAAGTCGAAGAAGAGCGAGGAAGAGTAAAGGCCTTGCTAGAAAAATTGAGGATTGAAGCCGAAGTGTTGGTGTTTTGGTTAGCCTCTGGTGATCTCTTGACGTACGAAACCATCATTCACGGCCACGTAAAAAACTCAGAAACTGAGCATCTCATTAATGAGTGCTTGAGGGATCAGGAATGGTGGGACGAACTGAAGGATTTTCGAGGATCACAGTCAATGACTGCCTCCCAAGAACTGGCCTCGAAAGCACACGTTGTGGAGTCAACATCTGGCCGACCTGGTTTGTTCAACCCTCACTCCGGCGGCATGAGCGCGACCGAGAGAAGGCGCGCTAGCTGGGCGCAACTCTCTGAGCTTCCAAGAAAGTCGACGGTTTCCCAGCTGGTTAAATTGGGAGTTAACATGGGGATACACACGCAAAATCTGCCGGTCGATGTCTTCGACAGCTCCGACACGGAAGTTGGAGGTGGTAGTGACAGTGACAGCGACTCTTCACAACAGGGGACTAGCGGACCATTCAATGACGCGGACAGCGTTGCGAGTGAGGGCGATATGGAAGTAGATCCGTCTTCCCGCCCGTTGCTCGCGGCTCTTCGCCGTCGCAAGAGTTACGGCGATTTTCTCTCTCGGTCAAAGAATTACCGGAGAGAGCGTAGGTCGAAGCCTTCCAGACCAGCGACTCCGCGGTCCTACGGCACAGTTACAGCCCGCAAGCAAACTATGGATGAGCACGAGGCTGAGCCGACGAGCATTGTCAAGGGAGAGGCTAAAACCGACCGGCAGGGAAGTTTGAAACCTGAGCGGCCACCCCTGTCACGACAAGGCTCTACGGCTGTCAGGTTCTCCAGCATGTTGGTCCCAGAGACAACCATTACGAATGAAGATGGCTCGGGCCCAAGAATCATGTTTGCGGAGGCCGAAAGCCGCCCGGATCGCCTACCCTACTCGCGTTCCCCCGCCAAGCTCCCCAGTGACGACGGCAAAGTCGATAAGACTGTCTCATTTGCCGAGGTCGGCCAAGGGAGCAAAACTCCCGCCAGGTCTCGCAAAAATTCGGCGTCGAAGAAATCCAACGGCGGTGGGGATTCTTTACTCGACATACCTGAGTTGCTATCGTCATACCACTTCCCATATGGCGAAGATGATGAGGGTGGCTCAAGCTACTCTACTCAGGGACTCCCACTTTCTTTCAACGACCTTCCAAGTCGAGCACAGCACCTAATACTCAACGAAGTCATGCGTCAAAACAGCAGCGACACGGCAGTTCTCTTCACGACTTTGCCTATACCGGAGGAAAATACGTGCCAGAGTGAGGAGGCCAGTTTGACATATCTTTCCGATGTTGAGGTCCTCTGCAAAGACCTGCCACCCGTCCTTCTCGTTTTGAGCAACAACATGACGGTTACGGTAAGTCTATAAACCTCGCCAAAGTGACCAACATCGGCGGGACTGTTGGAATGTCGAGATATTTCCAAGAATGCGAGAAAAGCGACGCCGCCCAGTCTGTCTTTGGACAATGTTGTTGTGGCGCAGGTGGGCCTTTGCATGGTATGCGACGGAGAGAGAGATTGATACCCCAAGATTGCTCACAACAAAGAGCCGTCCGAGGATAGACCTCGAGCTGCCTAATCTTTGTTATTGACACATAAGTAAAAGATAGTGATACCCTTTTAATGAGGCATACGTGTATTTGATATAAAGAAATTAAGGCATCCCCTCGCCGCTTTCCGAAGACCTCGGGTGTTTCTTTCACGCTTTCACACCCCGATGCATGATACTTTGACGTGGGATATTTGCATTACTTTACAGTCCACAAGATACCCCGAATGTCGTGACCAGAAATGTCGGCAAAGCTCGAAAGGTCTCAAAGCCGGTCTGCCCGTCTTTCGCAGAAGCTCCGGGATCTCGCACGTCTAAAACTGAAAACAGAAGACAAAGAACAGCAACCGCTGCAATCCAAGTTCCAAATTATCCATACACCTGACCGTCTGACTCGGACGAGACCAACCCCTTCGGCCGAGGAGTGCCGCGAGGAGATCAGGAGCTGGCACCGAGCGGCAGACGAGGCGCGAAGGCGGCCGATATCCCATGAGTCCCTAATGATGATAACTGACGACGATGCTGTGCGCGAGACTCGTGGCGGAAGAGGGAGGCGAGACCTGAGCGACAGATACTGGTTCCGTGACAGCGATGAGGAAGAAGAGTCCAAACACACTCCATCCCCAACGAGCTCCAAGACCCAAGACTCCCCTCCGGCCGCGGCAACCGAGAAGCGCGGGGGCGGCCACAGCGATGACGAGGACATCAAAGGCAAGAGACGCAAGATGACGTTTATGATGGAGGATGTGGTAACGGGGGTAGATCTCTTGGGGGAGTCCCTGCGGTTCTACCCGCCCCTGAGCTACACCCCGAACCCTGTGTTCAACAGGCTATCACAGTCGCCTACCAAAAGCGAGGGGTATTTCGGGCCGGGGAAGTGGGAGGTTCAGTCGCTGCGCAGCGAGAACAGTCCCTCGAGGGGGTCAGCGAGACTTCCTCCAAGCCCGCCATCGGAACGGAGGAGGGGGTATTCGGTTCCACACCGGCCGGCAAGCCCGTCGATTACGAGTCTCAGCTGCCTGAGCGAGCTTTCCTTCAACGAGGAGCAGGTGTGCGAGGCACAAGTGGTTGATAAGAGCCAGCTGATGCACCGGCGTGGGGTTTGTCTCCACTGCGGCCATGCGCTTGCAAAAACCGGTACCGTACGCTGCGGCCGGTGTGGGAAAGATCGCGGGTCGGGCAGCATGCTCTTTGGTCGGCCAAACGAGATTCAGCAGAGGAAGAGGGAAGTGAGGCCGCTGGAGAGCGCAGGCACAAGAAGGCCAACGTCACCCATGAGTCCCCGCTCCCCACCAAGACCGCCGCCACTGCTTAGGGAACGTCGCTATCTTGAATGGCCGAGAGCGAGCCAGGAACAAGTACAGCATCGGCGCACGAGCTCCCAGACACGACATCCCTGCATCGGAGACAGTATCGAGCAGCAGCTGGCAAAGCATGTCACGCCGCCAAGAGGCGTGTCTCCAGATCCAGGGGCAATCCCACTGCCACTGTCCCCCATAAAAACTCCCCCATCAATGAAAGAAGGCGAGGGTGGGCGAGAGCGCAAGGTCTCACAAGAGAGTATCGCCTCGGCGATACAGAACGCGGCGAGCCGCGACGGGTCTGAACCGAGCAGCAAGCCCCCCAAAGCCGTCCCCTCGGAGATTGTCAGAGATGCCGAGCCTAAAAGAGGACGAAACATCGAAACAGGGGGTATACTGTCCAGGATCCATCGGTGGCAGCCGCCAGAACAGAGAGCCACGGTGGAGAAGCAGTTTGAGCAAGATGGCGAGGTTGCCGATGTGTTGGTGGATATCTATGACGCCTATGCTAACAAGGAAGGCGAGTCTTTTCCGAATTCAAAATAATGTAAACAGCGGTTAAGGTAGTGTGATTTTGAGGTTATGAGGGTTTATTGAGTGAAGGGCTCCTAGGCGTATTTAGTTAATGTCGGTAAGTTTTGGAGGTTTTACCACTGCCCCTATTTAATTATTTTACCTATTACGTTGTTGGACAACGCCATCCCAATCTAGTTCAAATTCGCAACATTTCAATGTCAATAGCCAAATAAAACCACAAGCTCCTACTTTACCCCTCTAAGTTTGTCTATCCTATTCTAATGCACAGTTTCGTTCCTCGTCAGATGATCTTGGTAACACTGAGCTCCGCCTCCCCGTCTCCGTCTAACGCTAGAAAACCGGCAGTCTCGAGCCTCTTCTTCCACTTAGTGCTCTCGTATCTTGCTAGTATCATAGTCATTCGCAGAGCAGAGTCGCTGCTAGACTCGTGCTCTTTGACATCGGCCCCCACAGGTGTGAATGTCCACCTTCCAAAGGCCCAGTTCAGGATGTATCGGCTGTGCAGTGGGCCATCGGAGGGCGGCGTCGGGATTCCTGTGTCCTCGTCCGAGTTTCGAACCGTACCCGCGGCCGAAAAAACGGCTTTGATCCTGTACACCTCCTCCCTTGGCGCGGTTTTCAGGAGGGTGTGAAGCTTGCCAACATCAACAGCGCCCCCTCGGAACTCTTCAACTCTATCGAAAGAACCTCAACCTCGGACTGGTGATCATGGTTATGGCTCTCCTTGTGCTCATGGTCATGGCCCTCGATGACATGCTCACCCAACCCCCGCGCCAGTCCGCCGTCGATGCCAAGGACCAAATCCATCGACACCCATCCCTTATCGCTCCGCACCCAAGGGGTATCCAACTCCAGATCGCCCAGCCGATCCAAGCACTCATCAAACCTCCTCTCGCCACACCCCTCCCACTTATTAAACACAATCAAATCTGTATACCGCGCCTGCAGCCGCGCCGTGTAGCTCGTGTCCTCGTAGCCCTTCCAATTCTCCACGTCCACCACGCTGACGACACCGTCAAGCGCATAGGCCCCGCTCGTTTCGCGGGCGAGCCGGTTCACCTCAAGCGCCAGCGTGGCAGGGAACGCGGACCCGCTCGTCTCGACGACGATGCGGTCCGGCGCGACCGTCGCCCGCAGCTCGGCCAGCGCCGTGCTGAGCTGCCCGACCAGGTTGCAGCAAATGCAGCCGTTGAGCAGCTCCTGCACGCCAGAGATGGTGCCCGACGCCGCAAGCTGCGAGTCGACGGCCACGTCGCCAAACTCGTTCTTGAGGAGCGCGAGCCGGTAGGCCGGGTTCGCGGCGCGCAGCTGGGGCAGGAGGTTGAGGATTAGCGTCGTTTTGCCCGAGCCGAGGAAGCCGGTTACGATGGTGATGGGAATCGGGCCCTTGGAGTCGGTGGTGGTGGGTGCTGAGGGCGTGCTTGCGCCTGTGGGTGTGGCCATTGTGTTGTCGGCTGGGGCGTTCGTTCCCCTGAGACTGATGACGGATAAGGCACCAGTGGTTTTCTTGTCGATTTTGTAGTCCGCTTGCGGGTTAATGAGCGAATATGTGGGTACCTGTTATTCTCGCAGTAGGTCGAGTGAGGGCGTGCACTTTTGTGAAAGGTAGAGAAAAAGCCGCGAGCAACTGATAAGTTACAACGCCTCCCACCTTACATCCCCCACCATTTCCGAGGTCGCTGAAACCGATAAGATGGATTAGATTACGGTTGGCGAATTTAAGCTTGTCGATAAGAGTGGGGTACCCGGGCTCGTGCCTCGACCCGCCCATTCTCAACAGCTTGAACACCTACCCCTCCAATGGCTTCCCAAAGCATCCCGCTTCACAGATCCTAGCTTCAACGCTTCGCCATGGCATCAATCGCATCGAGGCCGCCGCCGGCGGTATCTCCATCGGCTGCATCTACGTCGGTCTTGGCTTCATCGGCGTCTACTATGCCTACTTCGGTAGAATTGGTAGAATCGAAGCCAGATAACGATCCCCAGACTATACGATTCACCAATGTATAAGATCTCTTCGACGTAATTAATAGTACTACTAGGGATTTCCTCACCGCCATAAGTATGGTATTGCCCTTTTGTTTCTATATAATATACTAATTATTTAGGCGTCTCTCCAAATCATTTCACCGAAATCTAGCGTGAGCGAGAGAAGTGACGTCGTAAGATCCGTTTTTGCCGTTATAATAGCAATCTCCGGATCTTGATCATCACGATCCCAACCGATCTATACGAGGCCCTTCATCTAGGACTTTATGAGCGGTATCGTGACCAGCTCGTCCGGACTGATAGGAAGAAAAGTTGGAAAACATCAAGTACTGTAACATTTCGGTAACAAGGCCACCCTGGAGGAGACAACGGAGAAGGCGATTCAACAGGCGGTCTAAGGCCGGAATGTGAAGGAGCAGGCAAATGGCCAACACTAGTTATTGAGACTGGAGATTCCGAAATATTAGGCGAACTTCATAACGACATACGGTGGTGGTTTTAGGCATCAACCACAAAGTCAAGATTGTCATTCTGGCGAAATTTGACCGCCAGCAACACCATATTTTGCTAGGGAAACGGGAGGAAGAAATCCCACGTCCACAAAGGAGCGATCACGCGGAGGCGGGCTGCTGCTATATTGCAGCAGAATGGCGTTCTCGAGCCGGTGAAACGGCAGTCAGTCACCATTACCCGCGATGAGACGACAAATCCAGTATCGTACAATGTCACTAGGGGGGCATTAGTACTAGGATTTCAACTTCTTTCTCTTCGCGATCCAGGCCCATAAGAGGGAGATTTTGTACTTAGCATTCAGGACCTGCAGTGGTATGCAGAAAAGGTCTGGGCTGAGGTGCCAGGATTCGACTAGCCAATCAGAAGTCAGTATTGATGACCGGTCAAAAGCGGCAGCCCCAACAGCGACAAAGAAATTCATTTATCATCCTATCTCAGCCAGCGACTCTGACTCGACTGTGTTACCGATATTGTCAAATGCCGCAGGAATTTCTGTTTTTTTTTCATTAGTTTATTTGTACCAAAACCATGAGGATCGCATATCATTCCTTAATGTTTGTGGAAACAAGAACGCCTGAACCCCCCGGAAGGCACCCCTACTCAGTCATTGGCGTGCTACTAGACATACTAGCATCCGAACAGAGGAGGCTGCCAAGGGAAAATCATGGGGAAACATTGGACGATCAAGAGCGCTTTCCTCACATACCGTGTAGTGTAGACATCATCACCGCATAGCCCATGACGTCATTCATCGTAGGACAGCAAGGGCGTATTTGAAGGCCATGCGCGCCGATGCAACGCCCTTTGAGGCCCTCCGTGTCCCAATTGTAGAGGGAATTGAGTTCTTGGGGTCTTGTATACTCGAGCGCCATGTCATCTACCAAACCTCGCAATAACACTCCCGGGAGCGGCGAAGATGACCAACCGGCAAACTACAAGACCCAGCTAGACGACGCTGCCTACCACGTCAAAAACCCCGAACCAAGCCAAACAAACGAGAGTATGGGAAACGCCTTGGCAGAAAAGGGTAGGTATTAGACGACGCATTGATCAATGCATCCTCCCCAACTTGCCCTCTCCCGTGCTCTCACCAACCCAACTTTGTTGTTTGTCCCTGTTGTTTGTCCCTCCTGCGGTTCCTGTTATGTCTCACCGTTCCACCCCCCTCACTAACCGGTACGTAAAAGTGTCTCACTGCATGCCTGCCGTTGGCCGAGCACTCGGCCGAAACGAGGAATCTGAGGCGTTGCCGAGGCCCTCAAAGACGAACACGGCACCACCGAACCGGCCACACCACGATGTCCAAATTGAGGGATTCCTCAGAGACCAGCACAGAAGCACGCGAGTTTTGGAGACGGAGGAATCGTAAACAGCGTCGAACGTGGCTCTCCGTTTGATGCGAATTGATGAGGTGTTTCGAGGAGCACAATGGCTTGTGTGAGCAGGTTGGGAAAAGCATTGGGTTTTTTTGCATTAGATTTTATGGCAATTTGATCATCAATCTCTCGTCCCACGAGGAACAGGGGGTGCTCATGATAGCGCCAACTGCAATATGAATATCCACGACGACCAACTCCTAATACTCCACCCCCTCCCCCTCCCCCAAGGTCCTGCTCTCAAATACATAATACGAAAAGGAATGCCTAGGAAGGGCCTCTGCAGAACCAAAAATAAACGTTACCCCCCGGTGAGGCAAACTGAGCACTACCTCGGCAAATCAAGGAAATATGAAAAAGTTGCCAGCTGCCAAAGAAACACCGATACCCAAAAGCAGCCCCTTCTTCAAATTGAGCGACGGCGGCGCCGCCCCGGTAGCGATCGGTCCCCTGTCTCCAGTCTGGGTAGGAACATCATGGGCCGGCCTGGAGCCAGATGTAGGGGCAGGCTTGCCTCCGGGGCCAGGTCCAGGATTGGGCCTCGAGTCGGGTCTCGAGCCCGGGCCGGACTCGGGGCCCTTCTCGGGACCAGAGTAGTGGTCCGAGTCGTGATCAGAGTCGTGGTCGGGCCTATCGTGATCAGGTCCATCGTGATCAGGCTTATGATCGGGCTTGTGGTCGGGCTCGTGGTGATCGGGGCCGTCGTGGTCAGGGCGCCGTCCGTGTTCTGGGGCCGGCGTCGGCTTCACAGTGACGGTAACGCCGTTTCCGTGGATGATGGCGTTGCCGGTACCCGAGGCGTTAGGGCATGTAATAGTCTGCGTCTTGTGCTCGCAGACAGGGCAGTGAACGGTGGTCACGACGAAATTAGGCGGGATGGCCAGGTTCTTGTCCCAGTCCTTGTCGCTGTGGTCACCATGGTCGTCGTGTTCGCCGTGAGGGCGGCCGTGGCATTTGCCGTGGCATGTCTCCTTGACTGTGTATGTTGCCAGCCATTCCTTAGTGTGATCTGCCGCAGGGTAGGTAACACAGTAGGTCGTCGTGAAGACCGGCCCATCTGTCTTAGGGTGTGCAGGTCTGCACTCGAGGAACTTCGAGGTGATGAGCCGAGGTGTGTCCAGTCTGTCGGAGGGGATATGTTAGTGACACCAAAGACGACAGCGTCAAGGGCAGGATACCAACCCCATTTTGTCTGCGCTGGGAGGATATAGACACGGCAAGGTGACTAAAAGGCGACTGAATAGAAACTATACTACTTGGGAGTGACAAGACTCCGTAAACCAGTGACGAACTCAAACGAGTGAATGCGCGAACGCGAAAAACGAGTGTACAAGTGATGGCTAAGACAGGACTTGTAGCTCAGGGGCGGCCAGCACCTCGCCCATTTTATACTGACCAGAGAATCACCGACGAATTCAGGTCGCCGCATGCATCCCGAATCCATCACGGGGCGAGATCATACTGGACAGCCGCCTGTCTCAGCATAAAAGCACCGCCGCCGCAAAACGCCGTGGTTTGGAATGGTTGGGACCCTGCCGCATTCCAGGCGCTGATGCAGACTGATGCATGGACACTCCCATGATGGTAGATTTGCTCGAGAGACACTGAGATTCCATGCTAAGCGGTAGGCACTGAGGTACTGTGTTTTTGATGGTGTTCACCGATGGCGCTCAACAGAAACCAAAACACTCGAGAAGATTTGTAACACCAGGCCCACTCCTTCCAATGCACGCACGAACACAGCAGTGCGCGAGCTTCCGCGCCTGCAATTACCCACACAGGGCGTTGGCGAATATCAACGTCGATAGAACTACGAATACAGCGCTATATATTCATGCCCAACAGCAATGTCATCCAGAACGGGGCATCATAAGGCAGCGCACGAAGGCAAAACGCCGTGTATGCAAGAGGAAATGTCTCCTATCAATCAGCATCTCACGCCCACAGGGTAACGAGCGCAAGACTTCCTATCAGGGAGATTCGACATTTATCTCGAAGGTATGACCTCAGATGAGGTCAGGCAACGCAACACCGTAGAGTTTCTAGTGATGGTCGTGGCAACCTCCTGTACTTTTTGATCTAAAGAAGAAAGGAGGAAGAGAAGTTAGAATGCATATTTTTTCCCGCATTATATAGAGCTCCATAGATGTGGGGCTCTGCTCGCCGCCAACCAACCACAGGAGACCAGCCCCGAGATATCTCCAACTTGTTTACATAATCAATTCTTCGGCAGCCGCAAATGGGCGCATTGCCTTGACAGATTACTGCACCACGCCACATCGCTAACGATTGCCATCGGTTTGCGATCAACAGTACATCCACCACATCACGATGCCTTCAGAAGACTACGCCGCCGGCGGCCGCGGCCCTCTCAAGCTCAAGGGTGCCAAGATAACAAAACACAAGAAAAAGTCCAAGAAGGACAAAGAGAAGACGAACCCCGGTAACCTCGAGAAAGCCCTCTCCATAACAGCAACCATCACAACGACTGATGGCGATGATGCCCAGCTGGATCCCAGAAGGACAAAGGAAGTAGCAGAAGAAGCAGGGGAGGGATCACAGAGCCCAAGGGACGACGCGGAAGAAGACACCAAGACGGAGACGGAGAAGAGGTTCGCCGAGGCGAAGCGCAAAAAGGTATCTCACTACTTACACTTCCCTCCCGCCCCCTTTCGGACGCTAACCCACTCTCGCAGCTGAAGGAGCTAACCGAGTCCGGACGAGTACGACCTGAACTTCTCAAGACACATAAACAGCGAGTTGAAGACTTAAACTCGCATCTTTCGAGGCTGAGCGAGCACCACGATATGCCCAAGATTGGGCCTGGCTAGACTGTAATAGTGCAGCGGAGATACTGTGCCGATGTAGATGCAGCTTTGCGGGAGGGACTTCGAAGACAGAAGACCCTCCCCATGTTTAACACGATACCCCATACAAGTTTCGCTTCGCCCACAGCTCCATTCTAGAACATGCTGCTGGGGATGTGAACTAGGTCTGAGTTGATAGCCTAAGCCATTCGATTGAAAATTTTCTCTGCTATGTTCATTATAGCAAGTTACGTTTTACACTCGCCGAACCGATGAGCGGGTGCAAGCCCCTTTTGTACCTATGTCTATGCAAGGTGCCCCCAAAATTCGTAGATACCGCGTAATCAATGCAGGTATCTGTGTCATGACCGAGATGTGCATGCCGGTGTGATGCATCGAGACAATAGCTCGGCTCCCAAATAACTCCGGAATGCAGAAAATGAATGTTGATGCGCCGACGATATGCCCTTCATCCAGAACCTTCTATAGCAATATTATGCCCATAACCATCCCCATGACGACCGCAAACAGCTGCCCGCTGTATCCTTGCCGCACCGCGTTGTTTTGAAGGCTCGGCGGAGGCTTAGTCGTCGTCTGAGCCGACGTTTCTACCGGGTCAACTCCGACATATGATGTTGCAGTGACAATTATGACCTCTCCATTGGATGTCGATGTAAACGTCTCTGTCGTCAACTTAGAAGTCGAATAGCTCGTTGTTGTCGGATCCAGCGTGGTTGAAGTTGTCAGAGTTGTGCCTGGTTTTGGTTAGTACCGCGGTTTCGCATGTTGAAGCAATAACACATTAAATGTATATTTGGACTAGAGCCCACGTACCTCCGTCAATCGAGGAGGGCGGCAATGAACCAGAGGTAGAAGATGTGGCAGAAAGAGACTCCTGGGAGGTAGAGGATGATGACTTGGATGTGGAGGAAGACTCGGAAGTAGAAGAGGTGCTTGGAACTTGGGTCATCACACTTGGGCTCGTAGACGTACCGGGGGTTGTGGATTTACTTGATGTTGTGGTGACGGGAGGGGTTGTGGAGGAGGGTGTGGAGGAGGAAGTGGTAGACTTGCTAGAAGTGGTGTCAGGGGGGTTGGAGGCTGTGGTTTGTGTTGAGGTTGTGCTGGTTGTAGAGTTGTCGGCCCGCCTCGCCAAAGTCAGAATGGTAGTCGCAAGGGGGGTGTCGGCACGATGAATAGCTTCCATGGCATGTCGGTCGGATGCCGCCTCAGGCTGGAACCACTCTGGGAAGGACTTGTGGAGGAGTCCTCGGAGAGCCTCGGGCGAAGCCGCATTGAGCCACGACGAGAACGACGGCGATTCCACCTCTGCAATCTCCTCCACAACTTGCTGTTGATGGCAGCCCATCCGCCGAACATTTTGAGGGGAGGCGGTCAAGGCAAGCCCAAATAGAATCAGAAGGCACGCTGAGACGGATAGAATAATCCGCTGGATAGGTGTTAATCTTCTTGTCGTTGCTGGGCGTTGCTTGCTGTGAGGCATTGACTGCTTTCTGTGGTGCCTGAATGTCTTCTCCTGGGTATCCATATCGATCGTGTGGATATCCAGTGACGAAGACGGCTTGAGGGCTTGTTGGGGATTCATGGTTATTCGGAAAGACGAGACGTCCTAAATGCCAACTGCCAATATAATATAGGCGATGTTGAGTTTGGGTGTTTTTGCGCTCGGATGGTCAGAACAACAAGCCGGTTCCTGGGTGTTACTTTACGGTAACCCAACCTAGACAAGTCTCAGTTTGGTGTTGGCCTGGATAGTACTGTGCAGCGTGAAAGTATTGGTGTTTCGACTCTGTGAGGAATGATTTGAAGCTTGGCCAACAATAAGAAGGCCGGGCTTTTTGCCACAAAAACTTGCAAAGCATACGGGCCATGCAAGCGTGATGGTGTGACAATTGGAGACGACTCCTCGGGCCAGCACAGGCAGTCGTGGGATACGAAGTGGGCTGTGACGACTGGACAGAAAAGAAAGGGCGATAAGCTGACCTCTACGACGTTTCTGGCTTTCCTTCCCCAGACCCCTACTATTCCCCCTCCAAAGAGCAGTCCACTGGTGCAGGCTTTCAGTTTCCCCGTGTGGCAGACTTGATGCAGCAAGATGTGTGTGAAGGGCAGAAAGACTCTTCTTTCCGGTTGGGTTGCGGGTTGACGGGCATATAACTAGTGTCAACCCCCAACCACCCGGGCAGGAGGCGTCGAGGCGTCGAGGCTCCCAAACCCCGGCTGGTGGAGTGGGCAAGTGCAGGTTTATCTCAGCTTTCCAGGGATTATGACGCTGAATCGCAGGGATTAAAGCGGCTACGGATGCCAAGGCTTTCTGCTCACCCCACAGACACGATTTCTCAGGGTTGGCGAGCAGGGATCTGGCCCTCAGCCGGCCTGCCCCAGGCTTGCGAACAAGAGGTGGCAGCGGCCGACGGAGTTCCTTTGTGTACCGTCAGACCGAGGAAGGAAGCATGGAAGGAACATATTTTGCTGGGGATTTAGAAAAGATCTGGATGCGGCGATCGGACGAACCCTCATTTTCAGTCGCCGAGGAAAAGGAGGTGGATCTGGAACCAACAACCTAAGCCCCAAGGAGCATAGCTTACGATTGCTGTTGACGCACCCCTCCCTCACTTAGCCATCCTTTGTTACAAAACTCGTGATTGGAAACAGCAGTGGGGGGCTCCAACGCCTTGCATGCGGGCTGAGGGAGCTGTGTGTTCACTGTTGACGGCCGCCTTGGCTTCGTCTCGCCCCGACGCCATGTTAGAGTCTGCGACCGTAAACTCTTGGGCCATTGAAGGATGGGCCGGGAGTTTGAAAAGAAGAAACGACTTTGCAAGTTTCTTGTGCTCGCAAGCAGTTCCCTGTTGCGCGACTTCAATCCTCGGCCGCATCCAGCCATCCCCGCTGCAGACTTCTTGACGAATGCCCCGCAATCCCGTTGAACGGTAGCAAATGGGATGAGACCGGCAGTGGCTTGGAAAAGTTGGTGCTGGAAACACGACACGACTTTCCCGCGCGAGACCAATGAATCGATGATCCAAAATTGGATACAAGTTCTTTGCCCGACCCGGATTTAGCGAATCGAACACCACGTTCATTGTCAAACATCACTGGTCCACAAAACGCGACCTCCGTATTGCAACTGCTGATTGACAAAGAGTGTTGATGACGAGTGTTATGTGTTTGTTGGCTATATTTCAACACGAGAGAAAACATAGCTGATCACCCGTATTTCTCCTCGCCCACCCAGCTGCCGCGTCATGCTCACGGTCTTGGCCAGAAGGAGCGGCTGACTTTTGACAGCGACGACCTGGTACGGGTCGTGATGCAGTTCAATGCGGGATGCTGCAAGAATTTCGGCGCGATGGTGTTGCCGGACGCTGCAGTCACAGCCGGACCCGAAGACCACACAATCACAAGATAAGCATGGAGGATAAGCAAATGCGTCTTTTTTCTCACTTTGCAAGCGGTTTGAATATTGTGTTCATCTCTTCACGATGTTCTGTCCGGCCTCGGTTGCCGCAGCGTCGTATTGGAGTAGAGTACGGATACTCTGTACGGGTCAGCGCCCAACAGCGTATCCTGGCGTCTGTCAGTTCGTTGTGGGCACAGGGACGTCGTCGAGAAAAAGACGACTGGCGGCAATCGATTCTCTTGCTTTTGAGCCTTGCTTGTGCCAAACCTGCAGCTCCTCACCATCGGAGTGTTGTAGCCGCCCGAAAGGGCTGGAATGAGCTGCGAATGCGTGTGCCATTGCCCAGATGGCTGAAGGAGGGCGAATGAAAAACAGTCTGGTCTGTAAGTGAGTATGTGGACAGCACCAGCCACTGTGGCTAAATGGCGTCGCCTGTCACTTTCGCTCTGCCGCCGTTTAGCGTTCCTGAGCCAGGGATGACCAGGGTTGATGCGCACACGTAAACGCCATCTTCATGTGATAAGGACAGCGGATTCAACATCCACTTGTTGGCCAAAGCAGCGACTGGACGAACATGCCGCTCCTTGCGCCTCGAGATGAAGCTGTGAATCGGTGATTCTTCGAAGCCAGCGATTAGCACACCAGCTAAGCCCAGAGTTCCGCAATTCCGCATTCAACACCTGTACAAGTGTCCCTTCATATTCATGTTGCGCCAGCTCGCCTTGCACGATTGGCCATGCCTGAGCATCTTCAGCCGCCCGGCCCATCCACAACGAGCGAAGTCGAGGGCGACCGCGAACACCTGAGAATTCGATCTCGAACACCAAAACCATACCACCGCCAAAACTTCGAGCTCCTTGAGCCCTCGGACCGGTTTATCTACAGCTCCGACGTCGATAGCGCCCAAGCATCTAGCTATGCGTTAGACGGCCCCTCGTACACCAAAGACTCGACTCCTGCGAGCGAGAGCGGCACAGAAGCTGACGATGAACACTTCCTCAAGGGGCTCCCTGCGCCCAAGGCGCGGCTACACAAGGGGCTCCGCGGGAAGAACGAGTCGCTCTCGGGATCCTCTACCCCTTTACTCTCGCCAGCCATATTAGAAGAGGAGGGACGCAAGAAATCACTAGGCCTGAGTCACGGGATGTTCGATCGTGATAAGAGAGGTGCAGCCGAGAAGAGTCGCCGGCGCAAGGAGCTCATCCGAAGGGCCGCCGAGGTATTGCTTCTCGCCTGTCAAGGGGGTCTACTTGCGTCGAATCGAGATGTGCAGCCCTTTCTACGGCTATATCGAAGAGGTGTGCCCTAAACCCAAGCTTTCCGTTGCTCCCTTTTCTAATGCTCTCGTAGAATTGTTCACCCTCTCCTCCGTGTGTGCTGCGCTCGTGGCCGTCTACCCCCTGAGATTAGCACGCTGGGCATACGCGCATAAAAGCCCAGCGAAACTGATACCAGTCTGTATCCCGGCCTCCTTTGACCCAGCTCCGCTACTTTACCCCCCTCTGGTTCCCGTATTTGTGTCTCTTCTAGTCGCCCAAGGAGTCGAATCCGCTGTGCCGCTAAATGTGGTCCTGAGCATATGTGCCCTGCCAAGACCATTGATCCCTGGCGCGCGATACTGGGAGGTATACAGCAGCTCCCATTGGTTGCTCTCGTGCACCCCATGCTTCCTGAGCAGCTATTTCCCAGCGATACAGCTTTCAGGCGGACAAGATATCCCACCTGAAGTCTTGGTCTTGCTCTACCCTTTACACCAGACATTATGCCTATTGTTACAGCATCTCACGACAACCAGCCTCCTAATTGCCGAGCTACAGCTACTTTCCGCGGCACTCATCAACCTTCTTCTACTCGCACACTCTCCCCAGGCGATTATTTTAAAGGCAGTGTTATGGGGAGGCGGTCTCGGTGTCATGATTCTCTGTGGTCAGGTAATACAATGGGCCATCTCTCTGGCCAGGGTTCCAAAATGGCGCTTCCAGCGCGTTTCACTCGCGCTCAAGAGTGGCCTCACTTCCCGACTACTAAAGCACTTGTGGTCCTTGCGTCAACCACGACACGGAAACAGGCCAGGTGCCAATGATTTCTCTTCCGACTCGGGCAACTCTACAGATGAATATCCTGACAGGCAATGGCGGACTAGTCCGCGCCTGTCACTGAAAAGGCCGGCAAGGCCCGACGGTGACCACGATATGCCACCTTCGCCACTCACAAAGGACGCTCAGTTCAGCTTACTGGACCCGCTTCCGCAGATTTCCCCTCGAAGACACACATTGCCTGTAGCTAATAGCCTAGGCAAGCGATCAAAGGGGGAGACTCCATCAGGCCGCCGGAAGCGGTCCGCATCCTTCAGCGTCCAAGCATTCTTTTCTCTGACACCAGCCCAGGCTGCGCTAAGAAGGTGGCTATATGCAGGCTGGGTCTACGTGTGCGTCTTTGCCACTATATTTATCGGAATAAGGGGCTATGTCAAGCAATACGCCCTCCAGGGCTACGAACCCGTAGGGTGGGCGCTGGGCTACCTGTTCGGCGACCTCCCGCGGTTCCGGTTCGAGGTCGTCAAAGCAAACCTGGAGCGGTGGATTTGCCTCCCGGCCCGCCCCGAGTCATCCGCCGATGTTTGCTCTACGGGATGGGTACAGCACGTCCGTATTACCTCACTCGGCGAAGCAAACATGCGGCTGGCGCTTAGCGCCTACTGGCTCTCCGTGATTGTTGTCGGTTTGGCCGTCGTCTTCCGCCTCTCACCCATCTACGAAGTCGACACGCGACGAAAGGTTTTCCATTTCATGATGGTCACCATGTTCCTCCCGACGGCATTCGTCGACCCGACATACGTTGCCCTAGCCCTCTCTCTCGTCCTCGCCATCTTCTTGTTGCTCGACCTCCTCCGCACGAGCCAGCTTCCACCCCTATCAAAACCCATCGCCTCGTTTCTCACACCCTACGTTGACGGCCGTGACCTACGCGGCCCCGTCGTCATCTCTCACATCTTCCTCCTCATCGGCTGTGCTATTCCCCTGTGGCTCAGTCTCGCGGCGCTACCGCGCACGGGGTTGGGCACGCTCTTGGGGTGGGAGGTGCCCACACGCGACGTGAGCATGGTCTCGGGCGTCGTATGTGTCGGGCTCGGCGACGCCGCAGCGTCGCTCATTGGGCGGCGCTGGGGCCACCGCAAGTGGCTGTGGGGAGGGGGCAAGAGCATTGAGGGTAGCCTTGCGTTTGCGACGGCGGTGTTTGTGGGTTTGATGGCGGCGAACTTGTGGTTGAGGCTTGGGGGGTGGGTTCTGAGTCCTGACGGCGGTGGCGGTAATGTGGTTGAGCCGGCTCTGGTGGTCGGATCCGGGATAGGGGGGCTGCTTGCGGGCCTAGGGTCCTGGCTGTGGTGGTCAACGTTGGTGCAGAAGACGGCGCTGTGCGCATCCATGGCGTCGTTGACGGAGGCGGTCCTGACGGGCGGTAATGATAATGTCGTGGTGCCGGTGGTCTTGTGGACGTGTGTTAAAACTATGGGGGTATGAATCATGATAGAGAAAACTTGGAGGTGTTTTATTTTTATTTTTGGTCTTGCGCGCAATATATATATACCTACCTGATCTTGGAGTAGTTGCCTCCTGGCTCAGGGGGGGGGCTACGACCGAGCTGACAAGAAGCACGGCGGTTTGGTTGTCGACATGTTATGGTGAGGAATGAATGTGAAACGCTGATGCGAGGCACTTTTCACCATGGATTAAACGGTGCAATGACAGTCAAAGATTAGGCTTCTTGCCTTATCACCATCCCTTTACTTCGAGCGTGCATCAACAATTTATGGAAAAACTAATATGCAACAGTTATGTAACTATGCCACCAAAAAAGGTTACTTTGAAACTCTATACCCAATTGTTTACTTGCACACCATTTAGAATTTGACCAAGAAAAGAATGTCAACAAATCATAATAGATTAATTGCTAGACTGTATATCTTGGAATGCCTGTCTTCGGTATGATAGTCTTTTAGGGGATTGAAATACATTACCCTTCGCCATCAGAAAACCCTTTTCAAAATTCCCATGCCTGTCTGTCGTTCTGGGGGCTCCTCCAGCTTCCAGTACTCAGGCCACCGCTACTAAGGCACAAAGCGGCGAGGAATTAAGACGAAGACGTGGTTCAATCTTCTTAGTACCGGTCTATCTATTATATTTAGAAAAACCAGCGATGTATTTTACTCGCCTAGCTGGGTATCTAGACTTAAAACCTTGCAAGTAATTGAAATAGGCAGTGCCGCCATGGCGCTCCACACATGGTTATTTTTATCATTTAAACAAGACAAATATCATACAAGTATTTTCTACCTCTCCTTTTTGACTATTTGACATGTACATTCCGCTACTCATACACCCAGGTGGCCACGCCATCGGGACCGACGGTTGTATTCCTCGCCAGAATCTCCTGGACGACCTCTTGCACACCCTGCTTGTGTCGTGATTCGTTGACAAAGTGCTTGATGATTTGCTTCTTTGTCAGTAAGCCTTCACTGATCTTGTTGTGCACGGCCTTCTCAGAGGGAAGACCGAAGTCGGCATAGGGAGTATTATCAAAGTCCACCTTGGTCAGCAGCTGTAGTTCCGGGAGCTTCTCGTTTATTGTGAAGAAGGGCTCGGCGATATTGTCATCTTGGATGATATCCTCGAGCGTCTCGGGCTGCCACTTGGGCACCCGCTTTTCGATGAGGCGCGCCGTCACACCCTCGGTAAAGTCATGACTCCCCATGAACTTCGCTGCCATCTGGTACTCCCTCTGGAAGGTCTGCGTGATGGTCCAGTTCCTGCCCAAGCGCATCTGCCTGAGTGCAACATGAACGGCGGTAGGTGACCGCTGGTGCAGCGTGTGGATCGTCTCCTCGGCCCACTGCTTAGTGGCGCCCTCTTCGGAGCTGAGCGCAAAGAGGATGTCGTCCATACTGTCATGGCTAAAGCAGCGATCAATCGCCTTGCGCATCTCTCCGGCAAGTAGCATTGGCTCGTCGTACGGCAAACCAGTGCAGTACTCCTCAATGGTCCTGTTGATAAGGGAGCATCGCTCGTGCATGGTCCCGTCGTCCCTGAATCGGAGCTCGGCTAACCGAGATTCCAGGCTCGGAAGGCTGGTGGAGTGGAGGTAATGGGTAGCAACACCCGAGTAAAAGACGTTTGCTCCCGTCAGGCGCTCGCTGGTCAGGGCGAGGTAGGTACCCGTTGAGCCAGCCATCCTGGGCAGGAAGAAGGAGCCTCCAACGTCCGGGAAGAAGCCGATGGTGGTCTCAGGCATAGCGAACACAGTGCGCTCGGTCGCAATCCTAAAGGGGGCGTGCATGCTGAGTCCAACACCGCCGCCCATTGTGATGCCATCCATGAAGGCGATGTACGGCTTGTTGTACGTCGCAATCAGGTGGTCGAGCATATACTCGAACGCGAAGTAGTCGGTCGACCTCTTTTGGCCCCCCTTTCCTTCCTTGTTCCATTGTGCGAGCGCAGCAACGTCGCCGCCGGCGCAGAACGCCTTCTCGCCAGCACCCTTCATAACAATCACGTTGGCCATATCCGATTTGGACCACTCGAGCAGGCGTGGGGAAATCTTGCGGATCATGGAGCCATTGAGGGCGTTGAGTTTCTTTGGCCTATTGAGCTCGATGGTCCGGAGCCCGTAGAGGGTGTTGAAGAGAACGTCCTCAGGCTCGTCGCCCTCGATGGGCTTGAACAGCTCGACAGCAGCCTTGGTCGACATCTAGACAGCCGATGTTAGCGCCCTAAGGCAGACAGATACGGAAAGGAGATGAAGCTAGAACTGGGCGAAGCTTACGTGGGCGCGGGGAGCTTGCTGCGACAGCAGCTTAGCTCGGAGCGGCATGGCGAAACTTCGACTGCAGCCGCGGCTAGCAGCCAACGCCGGGGTGGCTCGGCTTGCGATGGCCTTGGAGAACATCTAAGTATCTATACTGTAAACGCTCGAGACCAATGGACCATTGTCGTGCGCCAGGAGCCCAGGGAATGCGTAGGGGCGGATGCTGCTGGAGCTCGTCTGACCTGTCGCTAAAGAGTTGTCCCCAGCGATTTTCAGACCATGCCAAGACTTGCTGAGTGGATGCGTCCTTGCCGGCCGGCACTAAGTGACGTCGGATCAATCAGCCTTCCGCATCAAGACCCACTTTAAACAGCGACCTCGACGAACAGCTGGCCAACCAGATGCACATACTCCGGATGCTGTCAAAGCTCACCTATGGGAGCTTTGAGCTTCGCGACCATAAGATGGGAGCTTCGAGTTTGTCCCAATTGTATCCGTAATCACCTTGCCAATTCACCTCTCAATAAGCATGATAATAAAAAAAAGAAAGAAAAAAAGCTATATTGGTTGTTTTGCATGAAACCGGGCCCAAAATGCAAGCTTCTCGCGTCTCCAACAAATGTTGAGCTACCAACCACCTTCCAGATCATCCGACTTGTTTACTTTCTCACATGTCGCCGACGTCGCTCGCTTTACTAAGCCCTCTCTCTTAAATCTTCTCCCACCCCTCGTCCACCTTCTTCCCCTCTGCTTGCCCAAGGAAAACACCGGCGAGTCCAAGGAAGAAGAAGGCTAGTCCCCAAGCGCCTGGGTCGGGAACTTGCTCATAGCCGGATCCACCTATATATACGGTCCGCCCAAGACTGGCCTTCATCCCCTTGGTCCCCTCGGCGGCTTCAAGCGCCGCCTCTGCCGCCTCCTTGAGGTTGCCTGTATTTTCGAGCACGTCGACAAATGGGTACAGCGCATCGACGAGAGTTCGGTCTCCAGGCCGGGCAGGTGTGTACCGAGAAAGAGCCTTGCAGCTCTGTCTCATTGCCGCCGCCCATATTCTAGGAGTTGCCTCTCCCGGCGCCAATGATTTCAGAGCAGCGACGAGGGAGTTGAGGAATATGGCGTAGAGTGCACCAGACGTACCATCCATCTCCTTCTCCACGACCGGGATGATTCTGGTCACATCAACAATCACGTCGCCTGACAGCGGAATTGAAGCAAGATGCTTTGCGATTGCTGAGCCTTGAATGTGAGCCAGCTTGGTCAAGAAATGGGGGGGGGGGGGGATAAAGGGGCTGGACCACTCACCCTCTGCACCTCGCTTCAGTCCAATACCGCAGTCACCATCCCCTACGATGGTGTCATAGCGTGTTACCTCCGGCTCGGCCGAGATGACGCTCTCCAGAGCTTGCTTGAGTGCTGTGTTGGCCACGCTGGCATCCATGGTTAGGCCGCTTGGTCTAACATCTCCCTCAATCGTTGGATCCTGGTCTCTCGTCGCTGTATTCTTCTCCTCCCATGTAAGTTTTTGAATCGGGGACGACCATCCTGTAGCCTCGCAAGGGTAGTCGAGGAGCTCGATCATACCGGGGCCACCGATATCTGTATTAACCACGTTGAGCAGCGAGATGCTGAAGCCGAGGCCGTTAAGGCTCGTCATGTAAGTCCCACTCAAGATCCTCACTGGTCGGATAGCGTAGCTCTTGTCCAACTGTGTCACAACCTCGGCCAGGATGCCGCCCATCTCCAGCACACTAATGCCGCCTAGGTTATTCAGCAGGAGCACGACCTCGTTCGAGTTGACATTGACAAAGGCGCGGTCCTCATCATTCTTGTCCAGCATCTGCGTCAGCATCCGCTGCACCATCGCCGGAAGCTCAATCACCTCGCGGCTCGAACCCTGCTCGTTGTGAATGCCCATACCAATCTCCACCTCTCCCTCCAGCCGTTCCGCCGAGTTGAGATCCGGTGCCGCTCGCCCTGGGACGTGGACATGTTCCAAGCTGGCGCCGACGCTGACGAGGTTCTCCGCGACTAGCCTCGCCACCTTGGCAACCTCGTCCAAACTCCTTCCCTGCGCGGCCAGCGCGCCGCTGATTTTGTGCACCAGCACCGTCCCTGCAATACCCCGTCGCCCGACCTTGCCGGCCTTCGCCCGCCCCACACCGACATCGTCCCCGACCACCACCATCTCCACATTCACACCCGCCGCCCGCGCCTTCTCCACCGCCACCCCGAAGTTGAGCACGTCGCCCGTGTAGTTCATGACGGTGACCAGCACGCCTCCGGGACGCGCGACCCCCTCGCCCGGCTCGTTGTTGTCCACGCGCGCCATGATTGCCGCGCGCACCTGCTCCGCCGAGGGCGAGGCGAAGATGGTGCCCGCGACCGCCGCGCTCAAAAAGCCCTGGCCGACCATGGCGGCGAACGAGGGCTCGTGGCCGGAGCCACCGCCGCTGATAAGTGAGACTTGCTGTTTCGGCGAGGCATCGTGGCCGCTGCCGGGGCGGATGTAGACGATCTTATTGATGTGGTCGAGGGCGAGGCTGGGGTTTGTGAGGGTGACGGCGTAGAGGGCCGTGTTAACCAGGTGAATTGGGTCGTTGATGAAGTGTCTGGCCGACATTGTAATGGGGTATAGTGGGAGAAGATTGTATATGTACGGTTTGTAGGATCCAAGAGATGAGGTGGCTGAGCGAACTCTGAAGTTGGAATGTATAGTTGAGGTATGTAGGCACTCAAAAGAGGGACGGAAAGGTAGGTTGTACTGTGTAGATTGGACGGATTGCGTTGGGCACTTTGTCAAAACGGAAGAGAAAGGCACGGCACGCGTGACTGAAGGGTCCGGTCGTCGTGGCGATGTCCACGGCAGTTTGCTTCTATTATAACTAGGTTGGGCGGACCCTCTTTAGACTCGCCCTTCGCCCGACTTATGCAGGTTCCTCGTTTGAACGGTCTGCTTGGGCAATTGCCCAAGATCAACGGCGCGTCCAGCGGCACCTTCCCGCGGCGACTAGTTCCACAATTGGGCTCAGTCCCCATGGAAATCAGCAGCCATGACGGTCGGGAGAGGTTGCCCGACATGCAACGGCAAGTATTGCCACCCACCAAAAGCTACACAAGGTGGGGGTGGAGGGGTAGCTGCCTCCATTTCAATGCCCTGCGCCATGAACAGGTGATGAGGACCAGTCAGGTACATTTCAGCTATATTGTCGTTGACGCGATAAGAGAGATGACCGGAGCGGGTATTTCATCCAAGGTACCGAGTTTTCGCCGTCTTCTTGAAATGCTTTCTGGGTAGCTATCGTATTCAACAATATATGAATTGTGCGGGCATTATGGCAGCCTGTGTTTGCAGCGTGCATGTCCGCGTTCTCATGTGTGACATCATCTCTCCATAACAGTGTGGTCAAGGCTGGGGTTATGTCCCTGCTGTGGATGCCACAAATAAGCATCACCATCCCTCTTTTGTATAGACACGATCCTTCGTGAAGGATCTATATGAATGTCTTCCAAGACCAAAAAAACAAAATCACCCCACTGACGCCAAAAACTTGGATGTCATATCCGAAGTCCTGTAACCCAAAATATTCATTCCCAAAAAGTGCGATGCCAAATATGAAGAATACCGTGACGACTCCACTTGAAGAATAGCTTATTTCATCACCAACAAGCTGCCACCAAGAATACTGAAGACAATTGCCGTCGTCAAGAACCCCGCCGCCACGCGGTCCCCTAGCGTGATTGGCGGTAGCGACGGAATGATCGACGTCCCCTCGGTTCCGGCACTGGGGTCTCCTTGCGATGTTCCGCCCGTATCGGCCGTCGCCGGTACCGCAACCTTGTCGACAAGTGTGTACATGACGGCTGATAGCGCATTCATCTGCTCACCCACGCCGACGAGCCCGTCAAATGTGCCTGTCGTCCACCGGAATCCGCAAGCCGTACCGGGGATGCCGTTGAATCCAGTCGCGGGTGCGCCGGTACACGCCTTAGCAGCGGCGACGGCGCTTGATTCGAGTAGCGGGTGGATGGTGTCGAAGGTATATGGTGCAAGTTGTGTCGCGCTCGCCATCCAGCGGGTGAGATATCCTTTGAAACTCTGTTGGTCGATATCGCAGAGGACATTATCCTCGCAGAATTGCTCAATCATGATGCTGTTGTTGTAGAATAAGTTGACGGTTGAAGTAATAATACCGTCCACGCGCTGCTTCCAAGCAGCATCGCCCTTTGTGACGTCGTACATAGCGGCCGCTCCGTGGAGAAAAATGCCGTGGTTGTAGCTCCACTGAATCCGGTCAACATCGACGCATTGGTCCGTATTCTTGATCGTGACTCCGTCGTAGATGTCGTACTGTGGTGTGATCAGCCCTGCGGATTCCTCCCAGGCAAAGATCTTGGACGCCCAGTCTGCATAAGTTTGGTTGCCGGTAAAGCGGGCGAGACGCGAGGCCACGTTAAAAAAACAGCCATTCGAGATCGAGTTCTTGTAGTTAAACCCGTTGTTGAACGTGAATATCTGCCACCTTAGACCACCTCCGCACGTCGGATCCCACCGCGAAGCCCACTGGTTGAATGCCGCCTGTGCAAGTGCCAGCCACTGCGGTTCACCCGGTGGAGGGTCGGGGAACTTGTTCTCCGCTGCCGTCATGGCGGCCATGGCCCAAAACCCCTGGTCGTCATTCCCTAGCGTCCTCGTTTGATTCGGTGGCATAAAGTCTGCGGTATCGCTTGCTTGGTGAAGCATAGCTTGTGTTATCACACTATTGTATGAATCATCTCCGGTCAGGGCCCAGTAGTCTATCATCGTCCCAAACATGGCTCCTGCTTCCCACCCTGTATTTGCACGTTAGCGGGGCAGACATGCCGTCATAGGCACGGTGCAACTTACAGAAATATGGATCGGGAAGGTTTCCTGGGACATCACCAGTATTGTTTCCGGTGTAGTACTTCATCAGCCCGAAGGCTATCGTGCTGGCAGCAGATTTCACAGACGCTAGACTGCAGTGTTAGCTGATCTAAGTTCCGATCAACATGTAAGATACTCATCCTCACCATCATTCCCAATGACTAACTCAACAGCCACCGTTGATCGCACCAGAAGGCCTACGGCCCCTGCAAATCCCAGCGAGAGCCTCATTATAACGCAAGTTTCCAGGGAGAGCTGAAGTCACACATGTAACATAAACAACCAAAGCCGAGCAGATTGACAGCACGCGTTGTTGTCGTCACCAGTATAATCGTAACATGGAAGACCCGGGCCTAATGGATGAAACCGAGTCGACCCTCCAGCAGTAGAGCGAGGTGGATGGTGGACTGTCGACAATTGACGAAACTCGAAGCGCAGAAAAGCGAACGATCTTGTCTCCAGGACCACCGCAAAGAATAGAGTATGAAACACTCAGCCAGGAGTAAAGAACGAGAAGCCTTGAAGATCAAAAGGCGAGATAAGGACGAGGATGCCAGCACAGTGAAGGCGGTATCTGAAAAAGAATGACAACAGACCGAAGAAAAGAAAGAAACAGGAAGATCGCCCCAATCGCAAGAAATCGGTGCTACTCCTCCAGTCCTGCGGGAGAAAAGAGGGGATGAAAAGTAATGAATAGCAAGAAAAGAGTAGTGAGAGTGAGGAAGGGATGAGATGAAACCATTCGAAAAGGTAGTTCTTCCCCATTGGACAAGGTCAACATCAGCGGCCACAACGGGCTCACCGTGTATGTCATAAATCCTGGGGGGGGGGGGGGGGGGCGGATGACGAAGGGAAGCTCCCAAACTCGGCCCCCTACCTCTACAGCACTTTTCTGTCCCCTCCCATTGCTCGATCAAGGGATACAGACCACTGCAATCTCGAATTGGTCAGATGCAGCGCAGCCGTGCACGGCTGTCAAGAGAGAAAGGGATGCTCTCATGGTGAGGAAGGGGGCGGAGGGAAGGAGGTGAAACGCGTTGAGTTGGAGCTTTCGCCAACCCTTGTCTCATACAAAGCGAAGCGGGAAGACCCCTGTCTTTGCCTGAGGTGTCTCGCACTGCGGGGAATTGGCAGGAGGGGCTGTGGGTGCCTCACCACATGGAGCCGCAGATTTACAACCTCCCCAACTTTCTGCAGGTTATCAAAGACGGGATCATCTGTACCTGGCATATAAGGAAAATCCTATTCACACCACAAAAAATTTCGTGTTACCGTCTGTACGCGCGGGAAAGGAAGCTACAAAATACGAGAGCAGTTTGTATAATTGAAAATGAGTCGTTGGCAACGCAACACTGCCTCTCGTCCTGGCGCCTATATTAGGCGCGGTGTCCATCAATAGAGCAACCTCGAGGACACTCTAGAACATTACGAATCCTCAACTGCCCTCAGCTGACTGGCTATCCAGGGGTGAAGCCTGGCTTCTCGTCATCAAGTAGATCGGTACCTATAAATAAGGTATTTGTTCATGCAGCTATTCACCTGGGTCTGGCACCCCTAGTGTTCTGAAACAGGAAACAAAGCTTGGTGCCTGCATCTGGAGAAGCCCGAGTGTTCAGCAGCCAATAGCCGCAAACTGTACGAAATTTTATCTATCTCGTCAAGATGTTTTGAACCGCAACTCCAAGCGTAAGGGTATAATCCACCCAAGTTTTGAAACAAATCTGTTGATGTAATGAAAAAGAAAAGAAAGGTGAAAACCGGCCATCTAAGCCTTGCGCTTCTTGGCAGGCCGCTCGCTCTCATCGGCACTGTCAGCCAGAGAGGCGTCATCGAGCTCTTCATCAGACTCGAAATCAATATCGCTTAGGGCATCTTGCTCTTGGGCTTGGGCTGTTGAATCGTCAATATCTTTCTCGGCCGTTAGCATAGACAGAAACTCACTGAAGAACTTGATAGCGCCAGGCCACAGATCATCTGCAATGGCAAGCGCCAACATATCTCCGCCTGGAAAAATCTCGAGATCATCGTCATCGTCGGAATCGTCAGAATCGGCCTCGCTAGCCGGTGTCGAAACCTCTTCACCCGCCTTCCGGCGCTGCCGTCTCTGTCTCTCTTCTTGCGTGGCCGTCTGGCTCTCCTCGGCCGAGACCCGGTTGCCTCTGAAGCCGAACCACGCGAAAAAGCTTAGCCCTCCAAGACCAATACCGTCGATTTTCGCCTTGAGGGCTTGTTGCTTGGCGGTAATCTTATCGCCCTTTGCCCTAGCCTTCGCTCCGTTTGTTCCTGCCGCCTGCTCCTCGTCCCAAACAGCTTTGACAAGAGTCAACAGACCGTCTGTGAGGTCCTTGCCCTTCTTCCACTTGATGTCCACCGGCTCACTGACTAGTCCAGCCCACCCGTCCTTTGCGCGCCGGTACCAGAACCTCTTCTCGATGGCCGAGTCTTCAAAATACTCATTCTCGGTGAACTCCCATCTGATTGCGACGCTGCGCGGGTCTCCTTTACCACCGTTCTCAACCTCGAAGTGTGATACGGAGAGGGATGAGAGAGATGAGAGGAGGAGCGCCGAGTCAGATGGCTGAATATACTCGTCAATGTCGGGCGGCGCTTGTTCGATCACCAAGGGCCAGAAGTTTGGGATCTGGGAGACGACAGCGTGTCGCTTCTCATACAGCGACTTTGTCAGCTGAACCTGCTGGCGAACTTCGGGTGGCACGTTAGTCTCCGCCGGAATCAATTGGATCCTACTTGCATGGATTCGAGGTGCGTGCAGGAAAGTAGTAGCAAGATAACTTACTGATTTCTGTCTCAACATCGTCGAACTCTCTCTCAATGTCGGCCAACTCCTGATAGGTAATCGGGCTTTCTTCCAGAATTGTCGCCATATTTGCTGTAGTATTGGTACCAAGTCTAGAAGCTTGGAGATGGTAGAAAAAGAGGAACAGTAAATGATTTTTCCAACCTGGGACGGTGCAGTCGGAGGAAAAAAAGTTCTTTCTACCTCAACCTTGGCAACCCCAACTACCTGCCGCGCGGAGAAGGCAAAGTGCATGTGGAGAGCTTGTTAGCGCTGTTGTGTGCGTGTGTCACCCGGATGGAACCCAACTTCCGGCTCTCGTCCCGGGTTTTGCGTCTTTCCGGGATTAGGGCTGAGATTGGCTTCAGGAGAGGTCCCAGACACAACATGAGAGATTGAAAACAAGAAAATGGGAATGCGCAACGTGTGCAATCTGAAGTTGAAGATGCATGCCAGTCTATTTCGTGTTATGTGGAGTTGTACCTTAGATTTGATGGGATGACTATTCGGCCTCCAGTCTGCGTAAACTGTCTCCGTTCCTCGAAGTGAGCCATCCATGTTTTCCCAGGATGCCTCATGTTCAAAATCCACCGGATTTTCTAGTGCAAATGCACCCCGCACCTAGCGCACACCAACCACTTATGATGGCAGAAGCCCAAGCTGGGGGAACGCAGGCTCCCGAAAGTGGAAAAGCCCAGATCATAGAGGGTACATTATTTGTACTGTATCCGTACCTACCTTACTCCCCACCTGCAATCCCACCGTGGGACTTTAAAGATGTGATCATGAGGAAGGATGCCACGCTGTGTGCACATGAGGAATATCTTTCAAAATCCTAGAAAGGCCTTTTAAGTGCCATTAACGCAAATTTTATAGTGGAAAAGGTCTTGTGAAATACCATAAACGCCTTTTTTTAATGCTAGAAAAGGCTTTCTAGGATGTAACCTCCCTTTGGGCCCTGGAGGGAAGGTCACGCGTTAAGGAGCAGGCAAACCAGGGTTGGACTCGGATTTCAGTCATAGGTAGGTTGGCACGAACTGGCCGCGCACTTCACTTACGATTTAAAACGTCGTGGTACCCCGTGATTTTGTTCGTCCGCCTGTAGATCTTTATAAAATCTTGCACTTGCTTTCGCAACACCTGGGAGAGCCTTCATTCCGACGTCTTCGGCATACGCCTGTCGTTTTGCCTTTCAATTGATAATTTGTCGATGGCCAAAACTGACCACGGTGCCTGAGACATGACGTAACGAGTTTCCAACAGCTGAGACTTGCGCGCGGTGGGACTGCACAAACAGTCTCCGCTATCGGGTCCCCATTTGCTCATCCAATTCCATCGGTTCCACCAGTGCGGGTTCTGCTTGATGGTGGAGAGCTTCCATTGCAGGCGCCTGCCGGCCCGCTACCCCGCTGCTGCTTTATTAGCACCTCACCACCACCACCTCGCGTGTGCACTTGCTCTTTCCGTTTCCCTTCCTAAAAATGCCGACCACGGCTTGCCGGTTCTCTTATCTCCAAACCCAGAGCCCACACTGGCGGGTCCCAACAGGCCAGGAGAAGAAAAAAAATTGCATTGAGCCATCCATTCGACAAGCCCGAAGTCGGGCTTGTCGCTCTTGTAGCTCCCTGGTTTGACTGGCACGACTGGGGCAGTAGCCTTGGCTAGTGGTTTTTTGAATTCTTTGTCCAGTTGTACTCTCGCAATTTACTTTCTGTTAGTAACAGACTTTGTGGAGATCCGACAGCACATGACTGAAGAGCCAGTGTCCTCCCGATATTTTGTCTTGCTCGCCCTTGTTCATTCAGGGTTCTTGATCGGTGGCTAACCAGTGCAAGTGGAAGGGGGTCGTCCCTTGTCTCGGTTTCTTTTCTCGTCATTGTTTGCTGGGATAAGTCAGTGAAGTGCATTCCAAAGGGCCAGGTTCGCTCCGGAGTACTTAAGGCCCTCCAAGCAACACGATCAAGCTATTGTGGACTCGACAGTTCTTTGCGTTCCCCGAAAAATAACCATCAACTCAACCGTATCGAAATAGGGAACTTGTGGCGCACCTTTCAGCAATCCCTAGCACCGAACTCCGCAGCGAGCTCACTCAAGACCGCTGTAAGGAAAATGGGACAAGTTACGTTCATGGAGCGGGATGGGCCCGAATCTCATTACCCCGAGTCGCGGGTCCTCATCATAATGACGGGTGGAACAATCTGCATGCAGCCCAGTGCTGATGGGTTGGTTCCCATGACGGGCTTCCTCCAGAATGCCATGGCACCTCGCCCGTCATTCAACGACAGCTCCGCCCCGGCAGGTAAGCCAGATCCACTTTCGCAGACCATATCTCGAGTCAATAGCACTTTTTACCTTCTTGATCAGGGGACCAAAGGGAGGTAGTATGCAAGAGACTCACCACAATCTGATCAAAAGAACCCCTGGTCCTTGACGCTCCCATAGACAACATATCATAGGCCTTGCTAACCTAAGTCAGTCAAGATAAACGCATTCCAGAATGGGGTCAAGATGCATCTGGACAGCCTGAGAACTCCTCCCAGCGCATACTCGCGCCACATACGATATGGGATTCTGGAATTCTACCCGCTGCTGGACTCAAGCTCCATTTCGTCTATTGGCTGGACAGAGGTCGCCATGACAATCAAGGAGAATTATCACCTGTTTGACGGCTTCGTCGTTCTCCATGGAACGGACTCGCTGGCGTATACAGCCTCGGCCTTGTCATTCATGATGTCTGATCTAGGGAAGCCTGTTATCCTCACGGGATCGCAGGCCTCTATCTTCGCTCTGCAGTCAGACGCGGTGGATAACTTGCTGGGCTCCCTGATTATTGCCGGTACATTTGTGATTCCTGAGGTCTGCCTCTTCTTCTCCCATACCTTGTTCCGAGGCAATAGGACAACTAAGGTCTCGGCGTCCTCCTTCGAGGCATTTGATAGCCCAAACTGCGACCCCTTGGCAAAGGTGACGAGTCTGGGAGTTGATGTCAATTGGTCTCTGGTACGAAGGCCAACGCGGATTGCAGAATTCCAGGTGACCAAGTATCTCGACACGGCGCATGTGGCTTGCTTGCGTATCTTTCCAGGTATCAAACCAGAAATGGTGGATTCCGTGCTTAGGGTGCCAAACCTCCGCGGCTTGATCTTGGAGACATTTGGCATGGGAAATGCGCCGGGAGGCGTTGATGGTAGCTTGACTAAGGTGATCAAGGAGGCTGTCGACCGAGGGATTGTCATCGTCAACGTCAGCCAGTGCACCAACGGCTTCGTCTCCCCTCTCTATGCCCCAGGTACAGCACTGGGCAGAGCTGGTGTGGTTTTTGGCCACGATCTGACAACGGAAGGAGCGCTGACAAAGCTATCGTATCTATTGGCGCTTCCCGACTTGGAGTACAAGGAAGTCACTGCGCAGATGGCACGTTCTCTGCGCGGTGAGATGACGGAGATGACCCTTCCCTCCTTCTCTCACCCGGCAGGAAGCATCGATTCTGCTGTCGCCCGTTTAACCTCGGCAGGTGAGTGTTCAAGGTCAGATTCCTAACCTGTGACGGAGACAGTAGCATGGGATCAGAGAGTGATGTAATTTCCTATACCTATCTCCCTCCTCTTGTGTCGCTGCGACCTTGACTAATCCAATCTACCTCATCACAGAGTCCGCCTTCACGGCGCTCGGATACGCGATCCGCAATGGTGACTTGCGCACAGTGCGCGAGATCCTTGAAGGCGATGAGTTCAACCACCAACTGTTGAAGAAGGCTGATTACGCGGGTAACACGGCGGTACACCTTGCTGCTGTTGGGCCTCAGCCGCAGGTTATGCACGACCTTCTGATGCGTGGGGCGAGTGTCCACCCTCGTAATCGCGCCAACAACACGCCGCTGTATCTAGCAGAAAAGATGGGCAACGACGAGTGTGTGAGGCTGCTGAGGGAAGCCGGCGCCCACCTGTGGGTGGCGGAGTCATTGGCGAAGACGTCAGAGATGGGGGATTTGGCGAGCAATGGTTTTGTGGAAGTTGACAGTGACGGAGGTGCTGAACGTATCGAATCGATTGCATCCGCCTCAGTAGCCGATGGGGAGACAGACACACCGGCCATTGAGGTCATGGCCGATGGTCGAGTGCCAAATATTTCTACCGAGTCGGTCAAACCTAAGCAAGTTATTGCTTCTGCTAGCGACCATAATTTAGGTAGAGCCATGTAGACAGCCAAATGTGAGCACTACTTTGCAGATACTCTCGGCTGATACGTCGGATGTGGCTACTTCGAGTTGGCCTTCCACTGCAAATATCTGCTCTGACCCGCACCCTTCCGAGGTGGTGGGACGTGATGCTTCTCGTGGCAAGGCTATAGAAGCAATACTGGTTGCCAGTCCATGCTGCACGAACATCGCTGAAACGGCTTAGCACAGAGCAAACGCTCCCGCCCGACCGCACCCGCGCTGGCATGGCTCAGAGTCATACAACAGGGGTTTTCTTTTGTAGCTCGGCAGTACCATGGTTTTTAAGCTTTTCTGTGCTATGTGCCACAACTTGGAAAAAAGTTGGAACAAACAACTGTCTCTCTTCTTTGCTCTATCTTGTTTCTTGGGTTCTATACTTGCCGCACGATGCCAGCCAGGGCAGGACAGCGAAAGAAGCCCCTTTCCCCTTTTTGTTTATTTTCCCAGGTACATATCTATATGTGCTGTTGGTTTCTGTCTGTCTCAGCTGACAACAGTGGCAATGCCCCGGCCATGGCGCGTAAAGTCTTGCCGCCCACAGTGCCTTTTCTCTTCGTAAGATAACCAAAGAGCTTTCCAGGATGCTGTACCCAGCAAATGGGCTGAGCCCATTTTGGCATTTTCAAGTCTAGGGTCTTGCATCTGGACAGTTGGATTTTCTACTTGTGGGAATGCGTGTGATTGTTTGCAGTGGCCAGGTACGTAAACAGGTCGACAGGTCGTCTCGTTGGTCTGTGTTTTCGGCTGCCTCTACCCAGCACGGCCCATGGCAGGGCTTCCCAAAGCTCTGGATCGCGCTCCTTGACGGATGGCTGAGTCACGCATTTCGTCTGAAATGGTTGCATGCTGCACCCTTCGCTGGCTGAACTGCGTACAATCGCAGCGGCCCTAAGTAGGTGTACATTGGACAGACAGAGCTTGAGTGGAGTCCATGTCGGTTGAGGCGTGTTGTACAACTTATTAAGGAAAGATTGATTGGGAGATTTCCATTGATCGATCCCCTTCTCATGCAGATGCGCAGAATCGTGGCCCCCTGAGACCACTCAGAGGCGGCCAGGACGGAAAACCCACAGATGCGGGCATGAACTGCTGTAGTGTACCATGCAACAACAACAACAACAATAACAACAAAGTCGCGAGGTCCCACATTCCGGCTCCTAACTGTCGTTGTTTGGGCTAGCTTGCCAAACAAGACCCCTTTCCTCGGAAGCAGCGCTTCGGGGTCCTACCCCCGAGCCTCGTGACTCAAAATGATGCCAGATGCGGGGGTAACAGACGGCCAGCGGAGGGCCTTGCTGCCAAGCCTCAAGTCGATGCATCGCTGATGCCGGTGTCAACGAATACGCAGCAAGGTAGCTTTCTCCGAGCACTCAACGCACCATCCCACGGGGTAAGTTCGGTGAGGGACGATTCAATCTGTTTCCGAAGGTCATGTATGGCGGCTGACATCGGCCGTGCTGATATTGACTGCTTGGATGCCTAGTAAGGACTCGTACACAGCCAATAGAATGAGAGTTCATGCTCACACTTTTTGCCCTCACTTTTCATGTGGAATCGCCCTTACCCGGACAGTCATTCGCAAATCCCAGAGTTGCCCAATCTGATCGGCACCAGGGTATTTGTGAGGGTAGGAGCTAGGTAGGTGCAAGGTTATGGAAGCCAAGGGCGGCGGCCTGCAGGCAACCCATGCCCTGGCAAAAACAGCCGCCGATTGTGGGGGAGGAAGAAGGGCAGGGCCTGCCTGCCGCAGGATCCAGGATTGATCAGATGGAGATTCGGTTGCCTCACGGCACAAATGAGCGTCCCGATCTGGCGTCCGGATACTCCCTCTTCTTCATTCTTCATACTTCTGCTCTGGTTCTTCTCCAGGCAGGGAAGGAAGATGCAATAATACCCTGCTACGTACACATCGAGCAAAGCCGCATCCATGCTACATTCCTGTCGGGAGGATGACGCCTCTTCTTTGCCTCACTGCCCGGCCAGCCCATGGCTCCCGATGACCCATCTTCCATGTCCCACGTCCTGCATGGTAGGGTACCAGGATCGATCCATGGGCAGTGACCCATGTGGACGCCCTAGGATGTGGGCGAGTTTGGCGTCTACTTCAACCCCAACCAATCCATGGTGGGTGCAACAGGCACCACACCAACAAAGGTCCACAGTCTAACATGCAAGGTATGACTTATGACTTGCTGTGAAAGGGCCAGGGTGATATCGCAGTACATCCGCCTCTGCAACACCCGCTTCTTACCAGGTCGTCTCCCTTTCGTCCTCTGGCGAGACCGCGTTCATGGACAAGGACGAATGGGCGAGTGTGTGAATGACCTATTTAAAGGTAGTCGCCGCACTCTTTACAAGGCTGATGCAGAGGCCCGAGGCAGCAACTGGCCGCGTTCGACAACCGCTTGCTCGCCAGTTTCTATACCTGGCTATAAAATACCCTGTACTCCCAGTCTTCATCCCACTCTTGTCCTCTTATACTCCTTGCCCCCGTACTACATCCGTTGCCAAGCGGATTTCGTTTCGCTGAGGTCTTGATATTCCTCTCACATCCTTCATCGTGCCATCTCATCCTCCACCGTCTGTGAGACCGAGTTTGTGCTTTTACCTCGTTCCTCTCATTCGCGACCCGAAACCCATCATGGACTTTAACACGCTGTTCGGGGGCGCCTTGCCCACCTTCGTTGCCAATATGACCAACGGAGCTAGCAACGAAACCCAGCGGAGCATCCCAGAGGGTATCATGGAGAGCCTGGGGCCTCTCCTCGGAACACAATTCAATCCACTCCTCAAGACTTTCATGCTCCTCCAAAACATAGTAGGCAGCAGTCTTGGTCTGGATCCCACCGTCATCCTCAGCGTGTTTGGCTTCATCTGGGCCGCCAACAAGCTTTCGAGGCAGCTGTACATGACCATCTACGGCCTGACCCAACAGTACCTTACTGCCAGCATCTGCATTAGTAACAACGATGAGATGTTCCTGCACATGATGAAGTGGCTTTCTTCCCAGCCCACCCTAGTCAACTCCCGCCTTCTGACTGCCGAGACCTTCTCCAAAACCATGTGGGAAGGGGAGGAAAGCCTGGAGATACCGACCACCGACATTGCTCCCGACGGCTCTGGCATTTACCTGAATTTCTCCAACCAGGAGGCAAAAGCCCCACCTCGCTTCACTCCCGCCTTCGGGCTACACGGATTCTGGTTTGGCCCCAGATACTTCCGACTCCACCGAAAGCAGGAATCTCTGTACGACGATGGAAACTCCAGTGGAACCCCCCAGTTTAAGGACAAGGAGAAGCTGGTCATCTCTTGCTTCGGTCGGTCTCCAGAACCTATCAAGAAGCTCCTCCAGTATGCGAAGGAACAGTATTATGCCGACCACCATGCTAAGACCACGATCAAGCGACCAGCTCCTCAGAACATGCGCCGCTATGGTGGCCGTCATAGTTGGCTTCAGGTAGCCAACAGACCAGTCCGCCCTATGACAACTGTCGTCCTTGATGTAAAGCAGAAAGTCCAGGTGCTTTCGGACATGAACGAGTACCTCCACCCAGCTACCCCACGCTGGTATGCCAACCGCGGCATACCCCTTCGCCGAGGCTACCTTTTCCACGGCCCTCCTGGCACCGGCAAGACGTCGCTCTCTTTTGCTCTCGCTGGCGTTTTCGGTCTAGACATATACGTTATCTCACTTTTGGACCCCTCCCTGACGGAGGAAGATCTTTCTGCGCTGTTCAACTCGCTTCCCCGTCGCTGCGTTGTTTTGCTCGAGGACATCGACACAGCGGGTCTCGCCCGCGCTCCTGACGCACCCAAGACTGACGAGAAAGATGGCACGGCGGATAAGAAGGGCCACGGCAAGGACAAGGCGCATAATAAGGACGATTGGAGTGTTTCAGACCTTGCTCGTGAGCTGAAGCGACAGTCTGGCCCTGACGACAAAAAGGGCATATCGCTGTCAGGCCTCTTGAACGCCATTGACGGCGTCGCCTCGCACGAAGGTCGCGTGCTTATCATGACAACCAATAAACCCGAGGCCCTTGACGAGGCCCTCATCCGCCCTGGCCGCGTTGACCTTCAAGTTGCTTTCACCAACGCGACCCAAGAGCAGGCCATGGAGCTGTTTGTGCGTATGTACGAGGCCGATAGCAAGGGCGTGGCCGCGCGTGGACGGTTCCTCGAGTCGGCGGCAGAGCCAAGGGATGGAGACCTTAGCGATGGGTCCACCGAGGTCGAGGAAGAGAGCGAGACGGCGCCCGTCAGCCCCGAGGAGCTCACAAAAATTGCCGCTGCATTTTCCGCCAAGATTCCCTCCAAGCAAGTCATATCACCTGCTGAGATCCAGGGCTTCTTGCTGAAGCGCAAGAAGACACCACGCCGTGCGCTCGCCGAGGTCGACGTCTGGGTCAAGGCGCTGGTGGAGCAAAAGGCCAGCAAAACCAAAGTCCTTCAAGTGCAGTAAGCAGTTAGATTATGTCGCTGGAGTATCTCGCCCGTGGCGGTAGTGCCCGTGGCGATGGAGGCAGCCTGGCAGTTATTTACTTCGTTCATCCTTTGGTGTAAGTTTGTTAAAGGAAAGATACCCACCCCAAAAACAGACGAGATCTACAGAGCCACAAAAAGCTTGCTGCGATTTCCCTTTTATTGAGGAAAATGCTTGTCCATTTGAAACCTTGTGAGTGGTCATGAAGGGGGGGTTGCTAAAGCAACGCACTGTTCGTTTCCGACCCTGTTCCTATTGGCCTAGACAGATCTAGGTATGGCACCGAGCCTCAGTCACCCTCTCCCATATTCTCCACATCGTGGTCTTCTTCCTCAAGCCGGTAACCTTCCGCACTATCATACTCGTCATCCTCTGTAGCCCCATCCTCATCCTCATCATCACGGTCAAAACTGATGTCCTCTTCCTGCTCATACTCAAACCCGACTGGCATGCCACCTTCTTCATCGTAGTCCTCCAAAACCTCATCCTCTTCTTGGAGCACGGGCATTGGCATCTGTCTGGACCTGGAGACTTGATTTGGGTCGTCCATTTCGTCCTCGTCATCCGCCATCTCCTCCTCGTCGCCATAGTCTTCCTCCTCCTCATCTTCCTCATCTTCCTCCTCCTCGTCGCTCTCATCGTCTTCGCTATCATCTTCCTCATCGAGATTGTCAAGCAGTTCCTGAAACGATCCTTCTTGGCCTGCCTCCTCTTCCACCTCTCTCTCCCTAGTCGCAGCAAGCTCGGGAAGGTTCTCTACGCTCTGCACAACTCCACCGGCCGCCGTACCAACAGCCGCACCTACCGGCAGAGGCTGCGCCCCGCCAGCGCTGGCAGTTGCCTTGCTTCCGCCGCCGACTGTCATTGACAGCAGCCTAATCATCTTCTCGGCTTCTCTGGCTTCGCTCTCCTTCAACGGTATACGGACGCGGTAGTGCGTGCGCTTTCTCTTCTCCTCCCAGCGATCGCGGCCCTGGCGGAGGCCAGGCTTCATCTTACGGCCCCTGAGCTGCTCACATTCGGCCGATGTGAGCTGAAGATCGGGCAAACTAATCCCGATACTTGTCCCACCGCCGCCGTCACCACCGTCGTTGGGGCCCTTGACAGCGTCGAGCGTTGCACTGAAATCGTCGTCCGTCAGGGTGCGGCCAAAACGGATCGCCAGCATCTTGCACTTCATGATGGCTTTGGCCACCGACCACAGGACACGGTGATAGTAGCCGCTGATCTCGTTGTCGCATTCGGTTCGCACCTCGGCGTCGGCGAAGAGCTTAGCGAGTAAGGGGTCTGTGATGTCGCAAACCTGCCACACCTTGCCGTCGGTGCTGAAGGCCTCGCCGTCGAAGACATGCGTATCGATGGGCCCGTTGTCGTCCCCAATCTCGCGCCAGTACTTGCCGAAATTTGTGACACGAACTTCGTTCCGTCTTACTGCTTGCCACGAGCGCCCGACGGTTCCTATCCGCGTTTTATGTAGCTTGAAGATGAGCGTTTGGTATATCCGATACTTGGGATCGGCTCGAGGATCTAAACCGTAGCGAACCAACGCATCGCGCCATGGCCCGCCCTTGAACTGGTATCCGGCGTACTGCAAGCAGTGGCGGACCAAGCTGCCGCTTTTGGGGAGGGAGGCGAACTTCGACCCCAGTCTGTTCCACATGCTTCTTCGTGTCCAGATAGGCCGCTCCTCCATGGCAAGACGCATCTCGGTTATAATCAGGGCGACCTGGGGGTCAGACATATCGGGCTCGCGACTTGGACCAGATGGTACGGGATACTCGTCGTGCGCTATAAAGTAACCAGCTGCAGGGATACGAGACGTGACGTTCACGACGCGCCCGTACTCGTCCTCTTCAGACATACTGCCTGATGGCGAAAAAGCGCCGGGGCTGACTTCTTTGGTGTAAGGATTTTGCGAGTAGTTATACTGGAAGGGTAAAGTCATAGGGGTGAAGTTGGGAGGTGGCATCAAGTCGATGTTTGAGCCAGCCTCGATGCCGGGCTGGAGGGCAAAGTCCTTGAGCTTCATAACGTCGCCAGGAAGAACTTTCTCAACAAACCGGGTCATGAAACTGGAATTCCCGAGGGCATACTGGAAATCGGCAAGGCCTGAGCATAGTTATTAGATGTCTCCCAGCCAGATTGAGTAGAGGGGCGCGGCTTACCTCTGTACCGATGGGTGTTGGATATGACGCCCACCGGTTCAATCCTGTATTTGTCCACATTGTCACAGAGTTTCCGTCTCAGCACCTTGGGTGCATCAAGTCGCTCTCTTGAGCAGACATCTTCCGAGACACCAGGGGGCGGATCAACCTCCCCCTCAAAGGGATCGATACTACCTCGTTTGCGCTTCCTGCCTGTCCTTTTTGGGACGATAATCTTCAGGACTACATTGTGAGTCAATGCATTGTGCGAGGTCAATGGCCTCACGGTCGGGTTGTCAGGGCGTAGGTAAAGCGGAACAGAGATTTGGGGGCTGGCCGAGTCCAGAATCTAATCACATACCAGTCAGTCATATGGATGTAAGTACCGAGATCGTATCATGACTTTATGCAACTCACTGCTTGAAGGGGAGCGTTCGCCCCAAACGTCTTGATTCCCTTCTCGATATCTTTGACAATCAAGGGGTGCTCAACAGCGCCCAGTCTTCTGGCAGGGATGGCATATCTCGGCGCATGTTTGTTGTCACTGTTGAAGCTTGCCATGGTGCTGTTTGATGTGATTCGTCGAGGTCCAAGATTGTTGTATGTTCAGCAGGGGCGAGCTATGAGTGAGGGAAGAGCGGATCGAGTCAAATTTTTTATTTGCTTGGTAAACTCATGACGTGAAATTTTGGTGGTGAAACTCTGGCGATGAATTTCGGTTCATCACAAATACTGTGGCTCAAATCCATTAAGCGTACATTCAACGGGTGTGGTAAGTAGTAAACCTCTCTCAAAAGCATGCTTAAAATTTGGTGGACTTTATAACTACCTACGTTAGGTACTACCTGTATGCACATACTGCACAGTGCTCAGTGTCGAGCAGCCTTACCAAGGCTGGCGCACGGGCCTCCATTAGCACCGCTGGGTCTGCTGGCGGTGCCACATATATGTCAGGTGCCTTGTCAGCACAGTGTACGGCGCAGCTTCCATAGAAAACGGGACATCCAATGGGTAAACGGAAAGTGTGCCGACGACTGCGCCTGCGGTGCGACCCGAACCGCTGGTGCAAAATAACAGCTCTGTCGACTGCTTGAATAGCGATCTGATGAAAACAAACTGTTCGAATACCTAGCAGAACAATCACTTGAAGATCCGAGATGTAGCCTGTCACCCCGTGTAAAGTGCCAGGACTCGGGGCGATGATGCCCTGTGGCACTATTCAAAGCTGGTGGATTTTTTTAAAATTGCCCGCTGCTAACAATCACCAACCGGCCATTGCACAGGTGGGCGACAGCTGGTGGGTTTGATCCATGCCTGCAAGTCGCAGCACTGGCCCCCAAACCCCCCTCCTCTCCACCATCCCCTCTCCGAGTTCCTAACAACAACCCTGAGGATGCGCCGTGTTCCTCTGCTCATCGCGACTTCTGACTTTTGAGGCTCTAGCCGGCGCTCGTGTTTTCTGAGCACTTCCTGATTCTGCTTGCCCTCATATTGGGGTGTGTTGTAACGCGCAAGACCACTATCAATAATTGTTGTTGCATCCACCTCATCCCTCCTTGGCGTCGTGTGTGAGAGGGGGGCGCCCACTCTTTAGTTAGCCGGCATCCTCCAGCCTTGCCGTCACGTTTTCGACGGTGCCGACACCCAGCCAGCTAATCTCGAGGCGCGTCCGTCCCGGTCTCCGTGTCTTCTGTCTCTGCTCTGCCTGGCCCGGCTTAGCAGACGCACTTCGAAATTTGACCAGAGCTCTTTGTCCCCGAGAGCCTTGGTCCGTGGCTTTCCAGCAATCTATTGCAGTAATCGACCCCGAAGACTGCTCTACACCGCTTGAGCCTCACGCAAAGCGCCAGGGCTCGTCCTGCTGCCTCGAGTAACAGCCACACTCGGATTGGGGACCCGCGACCTGATCCTCGAGCCCCGCAAAAACAGCTGCGACCTGGAACGTCAGCCCAAGCGTCCATTTCCCAAAGCTCGGCGCCGAAACACCATCAAAGAGGCGTCCTGGGAGCCATTGCCGACCGCGTCAAATATTATCTTGACGCTGCGATTGCGACCAGTCTCGATCGCCCCGCTCTGTCCTGCTTGATCCTACCTACCAATTCACCCGCGCCCGAAAGCCATCCCACGTTGGTGGTTGTTGGTCGCCCTTTCGTTAACCTACGAGCCTTAGCTCCCCAGCGTCCTTACTTTCTTACCCCGTACCGAGTAACCACCGACGATCGGCTTCCTTGACCGCGCCGCTGTAGCCCCGCGATTGGCACGACGGTGTTTCGATACGATTCTCACGAAAACCCGTCTCGTAACGCACTCGCAGCGCCGCCCGATATCCCCCTCCTCGCTTGTGGTGGATGCACAAACCGGAATTCAACAGCACGAGTCGCCCACCACTAGCCTTTCATCGAACCGCGGCCGGCATCAATTCTACCCTACAGATCTTGGCCTCTTGAGCACTCAATAATCACAATCCCATCGTGCTTTGCTACTCGCTTCGTTACCCCTCCAGGGCTGAGTCGGGCGTCTCCCACCGCCCCACTTCAATAGACGCTGTTGTCTTCCAAGATGAAGCGTTTCAGCCAAAGAGTCGTAAGATCTATCATCCTATCCCGTAATACTTGGCCGGCCGAATTGCTAACTCCGCCGTTCAACAGCTTTCGAGAGGAAAGGACCCGAGTAAGTCCTCCAAAAAGAAGGGGGATTCGAAGGATGGGACAGCATCGCCGAACTCTCTCGGTTCTAGGGAGGCCAATCAATCGCCAGTTTTAACCCCATCGTCATCGACCTCAACCTTGAATGACATTCGCAACAAACCTTTGCCGCCCAACAATGCGGCCCATGGCGAGCATGGAAATGCCACTCTTGCTGCCCAGGTGGGAAACTCAGGTCAAACCCCAGGTGTGCCGGACAGATTCAGCAGCATGGGCGGGTCGCCGCAGGGCGCAAATGGTGGTAGCGCAACCGCTAGGCTCGGACCACTGCCCCCAACCGTCATAATCAGCCCCAGCGCTCCGGTAAGACCTCTTGAGAGCAAGGACATGTTATGCTGGAATCGAGCTAATATGAAATGGCTGTAGCACGTCCCCCCTCCTGGTGCTGCTGAGACTATGCCGCATGATCTCGCGCCTCCGAAGGCTGGTCAGAAGTCTCTGATGTATGACCGTCTGCACCAAACGCCCAAGGATGTGCTGGAAGGACCCAAGACCCCAAGACGGCAACATTCCTCACGATTTGACATATCTGCTCACCGCGAGCTGGAAAAGCTCCCTGGCTTTCACGAGGTGTCTCCTAACCGCCGCCAGGAGCTCTTTATGCAGAAGATTGAGCAGTGCAATGTCATTTTTGACTTTAATGATGCCAGCGCCGACATGAAGTCAAAGGAGATCAAGCGGCTGGCTCTCCATGAGCTTCTTGACTATGTTGCCAACAACCGGCAGGTCATTACGGAACCCATGTATCCCCGCGTTGTCGAAATGTTCGCCAAGAATCTCTTCCGTCCTATTCCACCGCCCATGAATCCTCAAGGCGAGGCATTTGACCCAGAAGAGGATGAGCCGGTTTTGGAAGTTGCGTGGCCGCATATCCAAGTCGTCTACGAATTCTTCCTCCGGTTTATCGAGAGCCAGGATTTCAACACTAACATTGCCAAGGCCTATATTGACCATAGCTTCGTGCTTCAGCTCCTTGAGCTTTTCGATTCGGAGGATCCTAGGGAGCGGGACTTCTTGAAGACGACCCTACACCGCATCTACGGAAAATTCTTGAACCTCAGATCTTTCATTCGTCGTTCTATCAACAATGTCTTCTTCCAGTTTACCTACGAGACTGAGAGGTTCAATGGCATTGCCGAACTTCTGGAGATTCTCGGTTCCATCATCAATGGATTCGCCCTGCCATTGAAGGAAGAACATAAGCTCTTCCTCACAAGAGTCTTGTTACCCCTTCACAAGGTCAAGAGCTTGAGCATGTACCATCCTCAGCTAGCGTATTGCATCGTGCAGTTCCTGGAGAAGGACGCGTCTCTAACAGAGGAGGTACGTTTATTCTGCTTGTTCTCGAATATTGAGAGATTACTAATATATCACTTCAGGTTGTGCTTGGTCTCTTGCGCTACTGGCCCAAAGTCAACAGCACCAAGGAGGTCATGTTCCTCAACGAAGTGGAAGATATCTTCGAGGTCATGGATCCGGCCGAGTTCGCCAAGGTTCAGGAACCGCTGTTCCACCAACTGGCAAAGTCCGTCGCAAGTCCCCATTTTCAAGTTGCCGAGAGAGCTCTTTACTTCTGGAACAACGAGTATTTCTGCAATCTCGTCAGCGACAACGTGGACATCATCCTGCCCATCATGTTCGCGCCCTTATATGAGAACTCCAAGGGTCATTGGAATAGGTTCGTAGGCACTGGCTCGTATAATTATGACGTTTTAACTCACAATTTTCACAGGACAATCCATGGTATGGTCTACAACGCCATGAAGCTCTTTATGGAGATCAATCCCCAACTTTTCGACGACTGCTCCCACGAGTACACAGAGCACCAGAACAACGCCTCGGCGAGGGAAGCTCTCCGGGAGAGGAAATGGGCTGCTATCACGGATCAGGCCAACAAGAGGAAGCTCAACGGATCCGCTAATGGGTCCGCAACGGGCGTAGGCCGTTCTGCCGCGAACGCCCTGCCTCGACTAGACGAAGTAGACGCGGCCGAGGACAACCAGAAAAGGCTCGACTCGCTTAAGTTGCAAGACGGTGACCGCCGGGAACGCCGACCGACTCTCCATGAGAGGCAAAACTCGGTAGGCTCCTCTAGGAGTGGGCGGTGATAAAATTACCGCAACTGCCTCCGACAACCGCCTGGCTTCATGCGCTTCGGCAGACGGTCGTCATTTCGCCATTTGGCTTCAGCACTTTGGTTGGCGATGAGATATCGACATGATCAAGGAGATAACCGGCATCGGTTTCGTGCCAGAAGCTTGGGATAATCCACCGGGGAGTTTGTCAACATCGCAGAAGACACAAACCATGCATACATCCTGATTTCGTCGTTGATATTTTTGGGGTTTCGACGAGAGTACATACGGCATCGAGACATCTATTCTGCGTATTGCCGGAGGGAGGCTTCATTGCCACTGTCGGGGACGCGCTGGCTGGGCATGGGGTTTGAAGAAGAAATTCCCGAGATCGACGGCATACGTGACGGAGCTTGTCATTGTTGAATTGGTGTAAAAGACTGGCTGGGCATGGAAGGGGGTACACCTGAGGATGTCCTTCTAATTTGCTTTCACCGTCTTCGTCTTTCCATAGTCGGACCTACAATGAATCGCTTTGCCAGATGGGGCGAATTCTATGACATGTGTCAAGGTATATTTGCTAGCGGTGGGTGTGGAGGAGGGAGGGGGCGGGAAATTTCGACAGGAAGGATGACGGGTGGAAGAGAAGCGCTGGTATTTATTGTTGGACGTGTGGAGAAAAAAAGGGGAACAGCAGTCAAACCTCCGTGGGCTGGGAGCGAGCTTCGATTTGTCCCATTCCTTCCCTCACGGGTTGGTATTCCGAGACTGGAGAGTGCTTTTTTTTCCTTATTCTCACGGTCACCACTTTGATAGAGGAGGGATACGGAGCCTGACTTTGTTGCTTTGAGTTTTGAGTTTTTCTTTTTCCGATTCGCTATGGATGGCCTGGGGTTGAAATGAAATGAAAGACAAATTCAACAAAAAGGCCAAAGTGTGTATTGGAATGGACATGACTGAAACGGAAACTCACAAAATCTTTTTGTGAGTTTATGATTGCGCCGATGTAGAGTTGGTTTGTTGGCCCCCATCGTCTGGACAATGCGAGAACTGGAGGGATATAGGTATCGCGTTGGGGGCTGAGGGAGCGAGAGCGACGTTGTGTAAATGCCTTTCCCTCGCTCTCTTGGGACAAATCGCGGTTAAACATGCCTCATCAACCAATATATTGATTATGTGTTATGTCTTGAAACTGCAATTTGGTAAATCAGCGGCGCTGGATATCTAGGGATAACAAGAATCAGATCAGATATCTACAACACGATAGGTGTCTAACAAACATTTGCTAGTCAATATTTCCCGCAGCCACACATTTCACTATCGAACAATGGGCTTGACCACAGTGGGTTAATCGTCTCAACCATTGTATGAACCGCACAATTATATGATAACTACATGACAATCAGAACTCTGCGGAGCAGACTCGCATGTCCAGGCGGGGCTCCCCTACCAGCCGATCACCACCTTCCGCCACCCCGCCCGTACCCTCCGCCTCGCCCACCGGACGGACCTCTGTAACCGCCATTGCCCCCTCGGCTGGAGTGATGCATGTTTTGGTCCTGCGGAGGCGGCGGTGCGGCCCAGCCTCCCATAAACTGGGGCGGAACATTTCCTCCTGGGAAGAAATTGTGCGGGGGCTGTACACCCATCGGCATGGGTGGCGGGGGAGGCCACTGTCCATGATAATTCATAGGCGGGGGGGGTGGTGGTACCGGGAAATGTCCAAAGTTTCCCTGGGGCGGTATTGGCGGAGGGGGGATAGGGTAAGAAATATGTGGTGGCTGATGAAAGTTGCCAGATTGCGAGCCTGGCGACGCGAAGACGGTATTGAAGGGACGAGGCGGCAGGCCGATAGGGGGCTGAGGAGTCCGGCCAGGAGATATGGGAGACCGGCTTGGAGAGCGGGAACCAAAGCTGGGACTCTTTGGCTGGAATCCTTGGGCTCGTGAGGGAGATCTCGATCTAGATCTAGAGTGACTTGGTGACCTTCGATAGCTACGATTCCTACGGCGATTGGAACTCCCGTCCGGCCCTGGGCTACGGCTTCGGCTCCAACTTCGACTGCGACTGCGCGTCCGGTTTCTGGTTGAAGGCGAGCCTGACCGCCGTGTGCGCTTGAATGCGGGTCGGGCTGGACTTCTGGAGTCGTCACTCCGGCTACGGCGCGGCGAACGAGAACGGCTCGCCGATCCGCTGCAAGATCGCTGCGATCGTGTAAACCTTCTGCCACGATCATAGCCTCCGTCACTGGCATCGTCCCCTCTTTTCCGAGCTCTCATCTTCTTGCAAAAGGCTTGAGACCAGCCGTAATAGGTGTCGCCCCCTGTTACATCCCCGTCAATTTCGTCAACTTCAACGGACTCTCCCATCTGGCCAATGTCGGGTGGCGGGCCATCTAAGCTCGCTTCTTTTGTGTAGACCTTTTCCACATCAACGAGGAGCTTCTTCACCGCCTGCACGAGGGTTTTGTCGGCGGGTCCTGCTGATAACACGAGCGGCTTGATCATAGTGGGATTTATTGGTCGGGTCGAATTTGGCTCTAGAACAGGAAGCCAATTCCCAGCTGGTAGATCGTACCACGGCGTCGACGGGTCTCCATGTGTATGTGGCATAACGAAGGGGGCGGCCTTGGCAGCCTTGCTGATCGAGTTGGCCGTGTTGGCGGCTTGTGGGTCCTGGGCCGAGTTACCTGGCGATGGACTTTCGTCGATGGCAGCCCGAAGCTTCGCAACGAAGGGGCCGGGGAAGTATCTTTGTTCCTCCCATAATGCGATCAAGTCTTGAATTTTCCTAATCTGTTTGGGACTATTGGAGAACGAGGCGGCGCTCCTGACGAGAGGTGGAAGGGTTGGCTCCAGCTTCTCAGCGAAGGATTCATCGCGGGTCCGGAACTTGACATGATAGAGTATGTCGTTCAGGATGTAGAGGACGTGAAGGCGCTTGCGCTTTGTAGACGGTACGCGCGATCTTTTTGACTGCGGGAGCGGCGGGAGGCCGCGGGTGCTTTCGGCGTCTCCTCCAAAGGAGCCGACCAGGGCTACGAGATATTTGCAGAAGGGACCAACGCGGGTCGATGACGGGACCAGATTGCTGAGTGCCCAATGCTTGAATTTCTACACAGGGCGAGGGGGGGCATTACGCAGAATTTAGCCATCGGTCATACAGCGAAGTGACGCATATGAAAAAGCATGTGTTGTCAAACCTGGACATTGGGAGGCGAGCACTCGTTGACGGCTGAGCTGAGGAGGGCAAGCATCGACTCGATTTCGTCGCGCGAGCACGAGCGCGGATCAGCGCGGAACAGCGCCCCAGAGAGCGCCGCCTTTGCGACTGTCAGCTCTGCCGATGCCATGGCGCCTCGGCGCCGTTGCGATAGTTATATGCTTTTGTCGAGCCGGTATCGCGCTCTTTTGTTAATTTTGTGAGAGACAAAGAGAAAGAAAGTGAGATCCGTGCAAGGCGGGGTGCGCCGAGTCCTGTCGCAGCACCAAGTGGTTGTGTTCTGGCGATGATCTGTTGGTGCTCTGGCATGAACGGAGAGTGCCGCTTTGTTCTTGTTGCGCCAAGCAAGGCCTCGAGATCCCTGCGGGCTTGGCTGACTTGGAGAGAGCTCATGCATAAAAAGTTAGGGAAGCCATTGACATGCGACTAAAGGGGCTTATGTAATATACTGCATAAAGGTACGCAAAATAATGTCCTTCAAGCTGTATAAAGTTCGCAGTTCCAATTCGACATGTCTGACGTCACTCTCGGTGGGAAAAAATACAGAAGATATTGGAACATGGGGCCAGAGTAGGGAGTTATCTTCGAGCTACCTAGAAATGATTCGACTTGCCTCTACACCCACAGCTGGAGTCGAGGTCGAACTGTTGTGTTTTGTCTTCATAATCATTGCATATTTACAAAGAGCACAATTAACTCTGGCGTGCAGAATATCCATGCCAACCATTAGCATCCTGGCGGCAATGTTTCGTCTCTCATACAGCCATCCTGCCGCCCTTGTTGTCTACGAGAACCGGTCGCCCTTTGGACTCCTAAACGGTACACTACTCTCGTACTTGCTCTTCTCTACTACCCGCTCGCCTTCTGTGGCCGGCGCATGTCTCGTGGGTGCCGGGTCGTTGCTCGACTCTTGACTGGGAGACCCAGCGGCGTCTGTCCTTGCCGGTCCTCCGTTGGTAATAGTGCCCGTGCCGCCCATGGTTGCCGACGATAGCGGTCGGCTCGGGACATTTTGTGAATATTCGAGCGACTCGGCCATGCTCTTCTTCCTCCGTTGCTCCTCGAGTCGGGTCCGGCGATCGGCATCGATGCTGCGCTTCGCGAATACATATGCGCCTCCGCCCGCTGTGTAGTTCGAGATTTGTAAGTGACATTGGGAACGTTTATCCATTGGGACGCGAGTTCGACATACCAAGACACAGTGCTCCCCAGCCAACCCTAGAGGATAGCCGCTGGTTAGATTTGGATAGGGTTAGGATCGCTTCGGTGACGTATGCAGCTTCTCACCAGAATGACTTGACCTGTAAATTTTAGGGTTAGCAAAGAACACGGTAATCAGTCACGAAATGGGAAAATAGGCCTACGGTATTCATATTTGCGGTAATTGGCAGTTCCTCTCTGCTATGGGTTGATGGCGAAACGGTAATTTGGCAGGTCGAGGTGGAAAGTTGGGGCAAGGGACAATTATCAGCAGCATCAAGACTTGGATCATTCAACTTTTTAGAGATGGGGTGATGCGTCGACAAGAGCTTTGGCCAGTGTCTGCTGTTTGGCCAGGTGGATCCAATGAGGGCCTGATTGGAAGGAACTTGCCGGCCGCAACCCCCCACAGCGGCCAGCCAGGTAGGTAGGCTTCCTTTACCTTATGTAGCGCAGCCAATCCCGGGAGCTTCTCGTGCAACCTGGACGAGGTGCAGGCAGGGCTCCAGGGTTAGCGCAGCTGGTGTTGCTTAACCAGATCATGGTGCGTTTCACCAACATACCTAATTCCCATTGATTCATAGTATCTATCGACCTTGAAACTCACACAGGGAATTGAGGACATGCGATCCATCCGCAGGAATGCTTCCACAGGACAAGGTATTCGTGTTAGGGCAGGAGGATGATGGAGTTGTCCACCCAGGCAACCCCGTACATCATGCTGGGTGCTGCTGACTACGGTGACCCGAGCTGTCAACACGGGTAGGATAGACCTCGGCGTGGCTTTCCGGAAGGCCTTCATCAGTTCTCGTTTGGAGGCACTTGTTTCACCTGCACGCCAGCGCAGGTGGTTGGCGGGAATACTACCAGTGTCAAGAGTCGAAACGGAATTTACAAGAGATGGGCAGAGATAGCCTCGACTTCAACATGGGTAGCCCAGAATCACCGAGGGAACATCTTAGGAAAGAAGACACTCCGTCTAGGACCGTAGACACCGGGCATCTTCATCTTGGGAGAATACCTTAGGCCGCGCTGCGCCTAATTACGATGCTGGAAGCGAGCCCATTCTTCTGGAAGGACATCTCGGGACAAATTAGGCTGTCCCCCTTGCTCCTTTCCCCAGGTCTCAGGTGGTCTGCATGCTCTCGTGTTCCCTGTCCCGCTTGTGTTGGCGTGTGGCGAGCGGCGTGCGGCGCGGTGCACAGAGCAAACTTGGAACTGGTTGCAGGTGATAAGTTGATGGATCCAACATGGTGGAACTTGGCAAGTTGACGTTCCTGGCTGTAGGGGCAAGGTGGGGCTCATGTTGGGACGGTGTGTCAGTCTCAGGGAGCCCGCAGAGGGGCACCAAACCAGCTGTCCCCGACAGGTGCCTCGGGCCTCTGCCACAGCACTATAATTCCAGCCAGGGAGCAGCCCAGGACGGGCATCGTAATCCTCCCATTCACGCAGCCCCCAGTCCACCAACCGACGGCTAGCCCCTCTGCTGGCATTGTTGGAATTTCGGCGCCGGAAACGTGAATTTGACACTAAATTCCGTACCAGATTCCGTCCAAGACCGACGCTGTTGCCACCGCCTGTCGCCCGTCTGCCAATGCGAAACTTTTCAATACCCGTCCGCTCGCTGTTCCCACTCCGTTCACTGTCTACACCGCCCGCCCTGCTGCCCGAGATCCATGAGAGGCGCCGTTCGCGTGTGATGGGCTGCTCGCCAGCAACCCAAAACCTGCCGTTTGCAACCTCCCCGCCATGGATCCGCCAGCCAGGGACGGGCTTGACGGCTCATCTATCGTAAGCACTCACGGCAGGATAACGAGCTGAGGAGATATGAAAAGAAGCTGTACTGATAGCTAGTCTAGAAGCCAGTGTCATCACTGCGAGCCAAGTTTGAGAATCTGAACAAATCCGGCGACCCCTTAACACCAACACAGACCCAGACTGGACCCCCTCCACCGAGAGCAGTTTCGCCCGCCCCAAAGCCCGACCGTCTGCGAGATACTGCTGCGAATTCTCCCGTGGTGCGCGAACCGCCTGCAGTGCCGAAGGTGAGGCCCAAGGACAAGCTGAACATCTCGACGTTGCATCCCCATGGCCCAAACACGAGCGGGCCTAGCTCGCCTACCCGTCCTGGCCCGCCTGCTGTCAGCCCGCGTCCTATACACCCCCCATCGCTCTTGGTCGAGCCACCACACTCGCCGCCAAAAAGAGGCCCGGACACACCAAGCGCTGGTGACCGGACTGGGTTCCTGAACACCGATTCTCTGGTTAAGCCATCGTCGCCTGCCACTGGGCCTAGGAATTTTCGGATACCCAGCCGTCCACATACCCCCGTTCTTGAGCCACGAAGGTCACCCCGCCTAGGCCCGTCTCAACCCCCATCGCCGCCCCCTCCACGCCGGTCGGGAGAGCTGAGACGAGAGCGAGAGATCAAGGAGACCAGGCCTATTCCTCCTCCAATCAACAGAGCAGAGAAACCGGTGATCCCTTCTCGCTCGTCATACATCGCCGAGGCCAGCCAGGCCTTCGAGCTGAAAAGCCGGTTCAACAAAGACATGATCTCCCCCTTTAACAGCCCGCCAGGTAGTAGTAGCGGCACCCCCGAAGAGGAAGAGGAGCTTCCACCCATGCTCCCTACCCGGCCGCGGCCGAATCCGGAAGGACTTGGACTTGGTAGAGCAAAGACGTTCCATGTCGGGTTCGAACCTCCGCCTATTCACCACTCACTAGCCAACAGGAGGCGAGATAGAGATGATGTAAACGGCAGTGCAAGGGGGCTCATCTCGCCACAAATCACTGGCGAGCAACGACCCGCGCTTCCAGCACGGCCGCTGAGCATCATGGAGCCCAGCCGCGGCCAGAATATTCTAATGGCGCCACCGCCACGACCTCCAAGGTCCGGTGCTAACACAACAATCCCCGAAATGAATCCCGCGGGCACTCCGCCACAGAAAAGAGTTGCTTCCACGCCCACATCCCAATTGCCTCCGCCTCCCACGAGAACGCATGTTAGGTCCATGACTGTGGACAGGACTTCTAGCAGGGTCCCGGCCGAATTTCGCATGCCATTAACCCCCATCTCGGGGATCGGTGATACTCGCTCGGGAGATGCACATGCAAACCCTGTTATGATAGGGGGTGGGGGACCGGCCAAACCGGAATCATCGATGCCACTTACGACGACAGTGTATCCCGATGCATCCAATACCAACCGCAGCAAACCGTACATCAGCAAAGGTGTGCACGAGATCCACACGAAATATGACGGCCGAGTGTTCGATGTGTGTGGCGAGCTGGTCTGCACGACAGGCACCTACACTCGGGTGTGGAGCCTCCTTGACGGCGAGCTCCTGATGAGTTTGGCCATGGGAGAAGGTACGAGAGGGTCATCTGTGACCTTCAAACCTGGGGCGAATGTGAGTGAGGAGGGCCAGCGTGTGTGGGTGGGGAACAACTTCGGCGAGCTCATGGAGGCCGATATCGCCACTCAGAGCATCGTTAATAACAGACCAAACGCCCATGGGCGACATGAAATCATCAAGATTTACAGGCATTTTACCGAGCTTTGGACTCTTGACGAAAGTGGAACTCTTCATGTTTGGGGACCTGGCGAGAGCGGCGTCCCTGATCTGCTCAATAACCCTAGCCAATCTTTCCGCGTACCCAAGGGACATTTGTTTTCCATGGTTGTAGGCGACGAGCTTTGGCACGCCACGGGCAAAGATATTCGCGTGTTTCTGCCAACCGTAGAGGGCAAGGCACAGTTTCAGGTGCTAATCCGGCCGCTTTCTCAAGAGAGCGCTGGTGATGTTACCTCGGGGACCGTCATCACATCAGAACCCGAAAAGGTCTACTTTGGTCATACAGACGGAAAAGTAAGCATCTACTCAAGAACCGACTACTCCTGCTTGGGCGTGATGAGCATCAGCCAGTACAAGATCAACTCTCTTGCTGGAGTTGGTCAGTATATGTGGGCCGGGTACAACACGGGCAAGATATGCGTATACGACATGGGACAGATGCCTTGGGCTGTGAAGAAGGACTGGCAGGCCCACGAGAACCCTGTTGTGAAGCTCATTGCCGACAGGTCAAGCGTCTATAAGCTGGACCGATACCAAGTCGTCTCCCTCGGCGCCGATAACATGTTGCGCAGCTGGGATGGTCTACTGCAGGAAGATTGGCTATCGTGCGAGATGAAGAACAAGGACGTATCGTACTGCAGTATGGAAAAGCTAAAGGCGCTCATCCTGACGTGGAATGCGGGTGCTTCGACACCGAACAGCCTCCGCTACTCGGACAGCGATGCCAGCTTTTTTCAGAACCTCCTACAGGATAGCGGCTCACCTGATATTCTCGTTTTTGGGTTCCAGGAGCTCGTAGACCTGGAGGACAAGACAGCTACAGCTAGTGAGTTTCCCAAATCTCCCCCTCTCATGGAAAGGGGGTCTGCCTCGGCCGACGGAAGAGTCGCTAACTGATGAAACAGAGCGTTTTCTGAAACCTAAAAAGAAGGAGGGATCTGATCAAGAACGGATGAGCCATCAGTACCGTGACTGGCGTGACTTTCTTATCCGTTGCCTCGACGATTATATGTCGGGTGACTTATACCACCTCCTTCACACTGCACCCCTAGTTGGTTTGTTTACTTGCATCTTCGTCAAGGCGGATCTACGGGACCGCATCAGCAACCTCAGCAGTGCTGAAGTAAAACGCGGCATGGGCGGTCTGCACGGGAATAAGGGGGCTATTGTTGTGCGCTTCACGATCGATGACACGTCACTCTGCTTTATTAACTGCCATCTCGCTGCAGGCCAGTCCGGCGCAAACCATCGGCATAACGATATCGCAGCCATTCTCGAAGCCCCTGTCTTTCAGGGGGAACGGGACCCAGCAACGCGGATTGACACGTACGTGGGTGGTGGCGACGGCACAATGATTTTAGATCACGAGCTCTGTCTCTTGAATGGTGACCTCAATTACCGTATCGACACCATGAGCCGCGACACAGTGGTGACGGCTGTCAAATCGGGCAATTTGAGTAAGCTGCTTGAGCGCGATCAACTGCTCGTTGCTAGGCGGCGGAACCCGGCGTTTAGGTTACGAGCGTTTGAAGAGCTGCCCATTACATTCGCACCGACGTACAAGTATGACGTCGGGACAGACAATTACGATTCGAGCGAGAAGAAGCGGAGCCCGGCGTGGTGCGACAGGCTGCTATTCCGCAGCAGCAGAGGCAGGATAGAACAGCTCGACTACCGGCGGCATGAGGTGCGGGTCTCGGACCACCGGCCGGTGAGCGGTCGGTTCTGGTTCGTTGTGAAGCGCATCGATCCTAAGAAGAGGGCCGTTGCGTGGATGCAGTGCCAGCAGGAGTGGGAGGACTTGAGAGCCCGGGAGGCTGGCGCGGAGAAGTGAGTGCATACAGTCTGTTTCTGGACAAGGATAGAGGAGATGGGCTAACTTGGCGTCACAACAGGCTCTATTATTTGACTAATATTGTCGGGTACGATGTGGCGACAGCGCAAAGGCTCATTAGCGAGCGGCCGTCTAAAATTCACCGGAGCCCGAGTCGACATAAAGACTGACAGGATGCGGTTAGATGGTAATATTAGATGTAGTTCTGCTGGGTGGTCCTTGGAAGCTGCATGCACAAAAGAAGAGAGAAAGCAGCCCGGTGGCTTTTCGGTGCGGTGGTACTTTTACGTCACGGATGGATGCATACCTTAGACCAGCGGGCGCCCTTTTGTTTTTCGTTGCTTTTGCGTTGGGAGACCTGATATGAAAACTACCACAATGGGTAGCCATTGGATTCAGTGGACGGAGGCAAAGGGGGGTATAAAAGGGAAACACGCAAAGGTTCATGGTAGTGTTAAGTAAAAGGAAGGAATGGGCTGCATATATAGATCCGCCCCTAGCAGACGGGGTTGGGTCTCAGGAGAGGAATAGAGGACTTTGGAGATGAATCCAAGTGACGGGTCCATCTTGCCTTGCATTCAAATAGCACACACAATGCATGGGCTGGGCTGCCGGAGCCAGGACGCGAGCTTGGGGCCCGGGTCAGTGGGTTGAGCGTTCATTGAATGGTCAGGTTTTGAAGTCAAGTGAGATTTTGCTCGGCTCGGTATTACGAAGGATTACGAGGTCCTCCGTTGTTCGTCCACGACATGTTTCCGATGCAGAAAGCTGAGGCTTACACGGGATTGGCTTGGTTGCACCCTGTTCCGTTATGACGTAGGGAGCTGAATGCTTCTGGACAGTGGCTTGCTGGTTATAAATTAATCACAATCGGGCGAAATCACAATGTAGTTTGCTCGTCAATCTCATCCAAACATTGCGCTCACATAGGGCTAGATTAGATGGAATATTGAACAACATCTGAAAGACTTGTGGTTCGGAAGGGTGGTTAACCTGGTTAGTCGGGAGATGCGCCATTTCGTCAGGGCGACGGCATTCAATCTGCAAGCATTCCAGCGGGTGCAGCCAACAACTGGCATCTCAGCTGCAACTCCGGTCCGAGGATTTCAAAGTTTAGGTCCGGCAATGGGCGCCGCATCGGGGTCCCCGTATCGTGTGCAGATTGCCGCGGGGGATAGTGGGCTTTGGAAGGTTACGCAGACGGAGGCGGTAGCCAGGAAGGCGTCGGAGCTGCTGCAAGAGGATTTGGAGGTGAGTGGGGGAGTGGGGAGTGGGGAGCAGTTGTTTTGTTTACCTAGGGGGGGCCCCTTTTTGCGGTAGTCTTGTAGGTTTTTGTTTGCCCCGGGACTCGGCTGAACAGAGGGTGTGCAACAGAAACACCATGTCTTTTTCAATCAGGACAGATTCCACAACCATGTAAGTCACCTTCCCAACTCTACCGCGGTGTGGTCCAAATCTAACCACGCCACAGATACCTCACCACATCCTCGCTCTCTATGGCACCGGGGCTCCTGCTGCTGCGCTGCAAAAGGGCTACGATGGTAACACGGCCTACCAGCGGCCCGTCCTACCCACGCACGACCGTGTACTTGCGAACCTGAAGACCCGGAACCACGCGAAAAAGTACATCGGCAAGGAGCAGTACTACCCCGACTTCCTGCGCTTCTTCCAGCGCGAGATCGACGCCCGCGGGTGGGAGGCTGTCGTCAACGAGTATTTGTTCAGCGGCGATGCTGCGGCCGACGACATGCTTGTCCGCCTCTTCTCGGGCTTCTTGCACCCGCTGATCCAGCTAATGTACGGCATGGAGTGGAAGCAGCCCGCGATTGTGGCCGAGGCGCTGGCGCAGACGGCGGTGCACGGCATTGATATCCGGGGGTTTTTGGTCGAGGCGGAGAGAGCGGCTGGGGAGGGCCCGGGGGGCGGCTCGATCGTCGACTTGTTTGAGGCGATTAGGGGTGATGAGAAGCTTGGGGGGGTTGTGAGGAATGAGGATGGGAACAAGATTCGCGACGGTGTGTTGAAGCGTGCGAGGGACGAGATCCTCAGTCTAGCTGCGCGGGTGAGGGTCTTGCCTGAGGAGCTCGAGGAAAAGACTGCCGAGATGTTTGATGCCTGCGTGTACATGGCATCAGCAGCCGCGATCCATCCTGGAAAGATACCCAAGTACGACTTCTTCCTAATGTAAGCCGTCCCCATCGAAAAACAAAACGCCAAAAGGAGCGAGACTAACCAGCTTAGCCACCATGTCAACGCCAGCCCTATATTCCTAACCATCAACGCCCAGCCCTGGATCACCGCCGAGACCAAAGCCCGCCTCCTCGAGTGGAAGATCAGAATGGACCTGCTCGAGTACGCCGCCCGCGCTGCCCCGCCCCTCTCTCTCGACAAAATAGCTTCCTACCAACCCAAGGCTAACCCGGCGAAAACTCCCATCGGCGAGTTCCCTCCCCCGACTCTGACACCTAGTCATGCTAACCAAATCGACAGAAGTCGTGTCCCGCCTCTACTTTCTCCCGGAAGATGGGCACACTATCAAGCTCGCCCGCGCCGCCCTCATCGGCCGCGACCTCTCTATGAAGTACTCGGATAAGGACTGGATGAAGATCAAGGGCGATGACCTGTGGATGAGAGTGTTCCATCTGATTGTCGACTCGGCCGGGGCGCCAGGCCCAGACTGGGTACGCACCTGTGGTCTTGAGGAGGCGTGGCAGGTAGCTTCATTCCGTAACATGTCTGGCAGGAGTTCTGACTAACTGGTGGATAGGATGTCCCGGATTTTCAGGATGCGAAACTCTAGCTGGTGGGGGATCAACTCGAACCACTGTTCAACCATGTCGGAAATCGATGCCAGTTAAATAGAAAAGGGATCCTTGCGCTTCCGAACGTATGAAAACAAGCACCCAGTCAAGAATGTGACAACACACAGGGGTTGGCAACTTAATGATTTGTGCAAGTGGTATCAATCAGGTATATTTACGGGCCTCTCTCTAATCCAACCCAATCCACTCTTCTTCGCTATCGACAACCTGTTCTGGCATGACATTGCTCCAACTCGGCTCATTTCCGGTTGAAGAGGGTAGTGCCTTGACATCCAGCTGATTAGTCGCGGACCATTCAAGCGACCCCTGAGCTGCGGCCGTCTCGGTCTTCTTATCACCGGCCTGGCCAAGGAGGTAGTCCACCATGTAGACATTCTCGTCGCCAAGCCGCCTGATCTCATCCTTCATCTTCGACACGGCTCGTGCCACGACCCGGAGCTCAATGTCAACCTTGGCTCTGTTGGCCGCCAACCAGGCGCCGTGCTTGTCAACAAGGGCCTTGATCCAGAGCAGACAGAACTCAATATGAGGGGACTGCTCCGTCTGGGCAGCAACATAGCGCAACAACCTCGCAACGTAGACAATTGGAAATTGATCCACAACGAGGCCGATGTCTTGGTGTGGGATTGCCTGGAACACCCGCTGGATCAGGCCCGCCTCGTTCAGCCGGAAGGCCATGACAAGGGCCTTCAGGTAGTCCTGCTCTTGCTGCAACACAGCCAGAGTCGAGGCTGGGGTGATTTCCATGTTTAGGTCGAAGGGGTCGAACTGCACAGCACTGTCAAGACTGTAGACCAACAACCCCTCCGTCGAAGCAGCGCAAAAGGCTGATCCGTTTGGTGAAAATGCTACTCCGTTTACCCTTACTTCTGCCATCCTCTTCCTCGCCGAAGGGTCGCCCCGCTTGGCGCCTGGGAGAGACCTGTCTATCCGACTTTCGAAGTCGGATGCCTCGCCTTGATCATCCAGGAGCTCGACAGGCCCCGCCTCAGTAAGTAACTTACTGTTGAGGAACTCCTGGGTGCCTGAGAGTGACAAATTGACGCTCACAGTGAACTTTTTGAGCAGTACCATGGTGGTGACGGAGTACAGGCAGATATACTTGCTGTTTCCGCCTGCAAGCAGGGACGAGCCGTCTGTGCTGTAACGAATTGTGCTGTAGCATTTCGTTCCCGACACGTTGGCAGCGGTTCTCCGGTCACCGATCTTACGCCCTCCAGAGACGTCTCGTCGACCGTCGAGGCCGGACACCTGTTCAGCTTCTGATACTGACCAGAATGATAGCTGACCGTCAAGTGTAGAGATGGCAATCTGCAGCGAGTCGGGTCGGAATGCAATGTCCAGGATATCCGATTGCAGCGACAAGGGCTCGCTGGTTTGTGTTCGGTCAAAAATGGACCATATCCGAGCTGTCCTGTCCCAACTACCGCTGACTAGAAGCCCGCCGTTCGGTGCAAATGCGAGCGACGACACTGGCCCCTCGTGGCCTGAGAGCCGATCGAGGAGCTGTCCTGTTTGGACGGACCAAATATGGATGTCGAAGGAGTCAACCGACCCTGCCGCGACAATCTCGCCGCTAGGGTCGACTGCCAAGCATGAGAAAGACAGCCTCTCTGGTGCGGTAAACGTTCTAAAGTTCCTGTACCGAATCAAATCCCACGCTCGGATTGATCCGTCCAAACTTGACGTAAAGAGAACGTTGCCCTTCTTTGCAAACTCACAGGCAGTAACACCACTCGTGTGCTCTGTGAACGTGACAATGCAGAAGCCGGATTCAACATCCCACACCTTAATTTTACCGTCATCGGCTGTGGTGACGATCCTTTGGCCATCAGGGGCATACTCCAGCGCGTTCATGGCATCGAAATGGCCTTGTTGCTTGAGGATGTATGATTCGGACTGCCATTCCCATACTAGCAGTTGACCAAGTCGTGACGCACCGAATGCCAACCACTCTCCTGTCTTGTTGATTGTTACGAAGTCAATCTCGTTCTGAGATATACTGAGAGTGTGAATCATGTTGAAGTCGGGCATCTCGTACAGCCCAAAAATACCATTAGAGAATCCAGCCACAAGCAAGTTCGATTCCTGGTGGAAGGCAGCACAACAAAGTGTGGCGCTGTTTTGCATGAAGTAGTACTTGTGGGTGATCCTCCATCGCGTATCTGAATCATCGTCGTCGCGCATCTCGTCATCCCGCAGCGGCCTGCTGGTGTATTGCCAATCAAACACAGCACCATCCTTGCTAACGGTATAGATGGTTTCTTGGTCTTTGGAGAACCAGGCACCCATGACACCCTGTCTGTGCCCCGACAGGACAGTGGGGGTGAAGCCCTCCTCTGCGTTCAAGCTCCATATCCTCGCGGTCAGGTCCTTGGAGGCGCTGAGGAAGAACCTCGAGTCGCTCGACCATTCTATGTGGCGAACATCATCGAAGTGTTGTGTGTGGGTGTGGTGGCGCACGAAGGGCGCGAATTCAAGCTCGCCTTCGGCATTCGAGTCCGGAGTCGACGGCACCTGCCATACTTCGATTTTCCTGCCCACTCCGACCACAAAATGTCGCCCCGACGGCGAGAAGGACAGCGCTGTTACAGGCGCCTTGAAGGAGAAGTGGTATAATACAACGCGCCGGGGCATGTTCGTCAATATGGCATGGCCATCTTCGTCGATCGAGAGGAGGATGTTGCCCTGGGGGGTCAGGCCTATGCGGGACACATTCTTTCGGTGGGAGAACGGGAGGGTGTACGACTTGTTACTGGCGGGCGAGGGCGAGTTAGGGCATGGCAATGCAAGCAAAAGGACAGGGAGGGGTCTTACTCGACCAAGTTGAAGACGGTGACTCTGTTACCGACGGGGGAAAAGAGATGCGTACCGTCTGGGCTGAACAGGAGGTTGCCCTTGCAGTACACTGTTCCCAGAAGGTTGGAGAACTGAGCCCAGGGTTAGCTGCGGTTCCAATTGGCGGGGAAGGCATATCTCACCTTGAAATCAGTCTTCATGGTCACCTCTGGCCCATTGCGCAGTCGATTACACGACGATGGTTTGTGATTCTGCGCCGAGAATCAAAGTGGGATGTACGGCCACGCCTGCATGGCCCGTGCTTCTGCTGCCAAAAATTTCTGGGCTTTCCAAACTTTTTAGCGGGGCCGGTCAATTCTTTCTCCGTGGCCGGCGGCGCAGGTTGCCCATGCTTCTCCATTGGCGAGGGATCCCGGGGGCTGGCAGGCACTGCGAGGTGGAGCGGGAGCTGTCACGGCTGGGGAAGGTGGAAAAAGGGGACAAGGGGCCCCATATTTCCCGCCCCGTTTGCTGTGATGTGCCCCGTGCACGCTGTCTGGTCTGGAAATTTGACAGGCAAATTCCCCTGAAGCACAAGCTCCCGTCTTTCCCACGGTCAACTTGTCAACACCAAACCCAAAAACACATCCTTCTTCAGCCATCTTCTCCCCCCCAATTGTCCTTTTTGCCGTCGTATCAACGAGGCCACGACCCTTACCTAAATATTTCCCCGATTGCGATCGATAAAAAGCTCCAAGATGGCTCCTGCCGCCGCTGAGAGCGCCTCACCGATTGGCATTGCCAATTTGCCCAACCAGCGACACAAGATTGTCGCAAAAAGGGGCGCTGCCTTCACTATTATGGTCAGATCCCGCGTGCACAGCTTGCCAAGCCTGCCTCTTACCTCCCTTCTAGGTTGCTGGCGAGTCCGGACTCGGCAAGACGACTTTCATCAACACGCTGTTCTCCACCACCATCAAGAACTATGCCGACCACAAGCGTCGGCACCAAAAGCAGGTTGACAAGACGGTGGAGATCGAGATTACCAAGGCCGAGCTGGAGGAGAAGTTCTTCAAGGGTACCATCAACCAACCCCATATGGTAAACGGCTCTGACTCTGTCGTAGTTCGCCTGACGGTTATCGATACCCCTGGATTCGGCGATTATGTCAACAACCGGGACTCGTGGATGCCCATCATCGAGTTCCTCGACGACCAGCACGAGTCTTACATGCTCCAAGAGCAACAGCCTCGCCGCCAGGACAAGATCGACCTCCGTGTCCACGCCTGCCTCTACTTCATCCGTCCCACCGGCCACACCCTGAAGCCACTAGATATCGAAGTCATGAAGAGGCTCTGCTCCCGTGTCAACCTTATTCCCGTCATCGCCAAGGCTGACACCCTGAGTCCCGCTGATCTGGCCAAGTTCAAGCAGAGAGTGAGCAGCAGATCGGTCCCCTTTCCTAGCATGACCGTGCTGTACTAATGCCTTTCAGATTCGTGCTGTCATTGAGGCTCAGAGCATCAAGATCTACCAGCCGCCTATCGAGGAGGATGACGAGGCCGCGGCCCAGCACGCGCGGAGCTTGATGGCCGCTATGCCATTCGCTGTGATTGGTTCGGAGAAGGATGTAAAGACCGGAGATGGGCGTATTGTGAAGGGTCGTCAATATTCGTGGGGTGTTGCCGAGGTTGAGAATGAGGACCACTGCGACTTCAAGAAGCTCCGGTCAATCCTGATCCGCACCCACATGCTGGATTTGATCCACACAACCGAAGAGCTGCACTATGAGGCGTACCGCGCACAGCAGATGGAGACCCGCAAGTTTGGCGAGGCCCGCCCAAGAAAGCTCGACAACCCTAAGTTCAAGGAGGAGGAGGAGGCGCTTCGCAAGCGCTTTACCGAGCAGGTCAAGATCGAGGAGCAGCGTTTCCGGCAATGGGAGCAGAAGCTCATTGCTGAGCGTGACCGTCTCAACAAGGACCTCGAGCAAACCCATGCTCAGATCAAACAGCTCGAAGGCGAGTTGGAGCAGATGCAAGGTAGTGCTGTGCGCAGCCACGGCCGCCGTTAAGGTTTCTGCGAGTTTACACGATCATCCCCTTGCGGGGGTGCTTCTGTTGGTTTAGCAATCACCCACCACATCATCGCCTTATCGTTCGCTCTTGAAAAGTGCACCAACATGGATGGCTGGCTGTGGAGAGCCGTCCAGAAAAGGAAAAGTAATCTGCTTCATGGATATGTTCCAAGGGCCCCGACGTGTTAGCTGTGGTTTCGTTCGATATCTGGGCTTGAGTGGAGAAAATATTCCTGGGTTGGCGCTTCTCGTTTTTCCTCTTCATTCCCCGACAGTGTATCGACAGCGACGAAGAGGCGCAGGGCCTCGAGGGCGGCTGGCTAGCTTCGCAGCTGTAAGAGGGGAGCAACCCCCGATATTCCCGACTTTACTACCTCGACTCGCCGAATATTTCTTATCCCCCATTTTATTTTATTTTGTCTTAGTCACGATGTAATTCAGCCGCCCCTTTCATGATACCAGATAATGAGAAAGGCTGCCACTTCTCCGAGAAAAAGAACACGCCCACATATCCCCTACGAGTAGCTTGATTATACTTTGGAATTTAGTGTTCATTTGCTCAACTGCATTATAGCTGTCTATTCAAAAGTGCGTCTTATGTGTAGGGTATCCCTTACCCGCCCGAGCCCAGATGACGTCCCACTAGACGGCATCCATCGTTGCCCGTGTTGTCAGCTGCTCATTCTTATTGCCCAACTTTGAAATCTGCAGGAAGGCATCCACCCCGTAACCCTCTAGGCTGTGTAGGGCGAGGCTGCCTGCCCAATACTCAGCGTACACCCTGCTCAAGGGGAGACCCATCCCGAGCCGCAGATTCGGGGGGCGGCTTGATAAAGATGCCAGAGAGTTACCGTGGCTTGAAGGCTGGAAAGGCTTGCTCGCCTCGGCGTTGACGCCTTCGCGGTCGTCTTCCGACTGTAGCTCCTGCATCGTGGCTGCTAGCTTGGGCACCTGCCCCAGGTTTGCCAATAGCTGCCCGCTGGCAGGGCCCTTGCTGAAAGACCACATGTACGGCAGGCTACCGTGGGGCACACCACCGCCCTGGTCCGAGATGCGGATGATGACATGCTGGGAGCTCTCGCAGATTGTTACCTCGATGGGCGGTGGTGGCCGGCTGGGGTTGGCGTCCTTATCCTTGCGGTGCTCGTGCTTTTCCACGACAGCCTGCACTGAATTGCGAAGCAGCTCGCCAATGATGTACTCGAGGTGGCTTAGGATATAGGGGAAGCTGGCGTCGAGGTGGCCGTCGATCTTGATCTGGGGGATGGCGACATCGGGGCCGTATGCCCGCCGAGCAATGTCACGGATCTCCTCGCCACAGCGTTCGACAACATCCTTGGCGATGCACTTAAGAAAGATTTCGCCGATAAACTCAGTCTCGGAGAGCTTGGCGCCGGGTGAGAACCAGGGGGCATGGAACGTATCTGTTAGGGCAAGGTGTTGCTCAGCTATGACACGGCGGGATATGCGCTGGTGGTTGAGGGGTTAGCGTGTGATGGGGCAGCTGGACAGCAGGAGTGTCTTCTCACGGATTTCAAGATGGTATTCATAAACCTGTCCAGCTCCTTTGCTTCCATCAGGCCGGAGCACTCTAATATGCCCATGGCGAGTTTTGGAATAACAGTCAAATGGGCCTTGAGGGTAAAGCGGATTGTCTTGCATAGCTGATCATTGTCTTCCAATGTCTTGATCTCCCTGATCTTCCGGAACGTGTCAAATGCGTTGTAGTACAGGTCGTAGACTTCGTTCACATGCGAATTGGTGACAACAACATAGGGTAATCGTTGCATGTCACGGATGCGATGGGCGATTCTAATGGACAGGGCCAAGCGTTAATAGGGATTCAGGTCAGCCAGGCCCGCCACTCGGTACTTGCCTTGTCGGTAGCTCTGTCCGTACATAGTTGGCAGAGCTGATGAGTCTCGCCTCGGTCAGGGAACGGCCAAACACCATCAGCTGGCGCAAGCTGATGGGGCGTGCTTCCTTTGCTACCCATCTTGAGGCAACCGTGAGCTTTGTGTGAACGGCGCGGCGAGGAAGGGGGGGCGAGAGGGCCGGAGGAGCATACTCATCCAGAACGGAGACGGGCCGCCACTTCGGACTTCCATGACTGTGTGAAAATCGTATCGGCTGTCGGCCTGGAAATCGCGGTTGCCCTCGTGCCACCACGCCCAGCGCCCCCGCTCTCCTCATCAGCCGGATGGGCGCTGTGGCATTTTGGAGCGAAAGGCGCGGCATGCTGTTGGTGCCATGCGAAAAGACGGCTTTTCGGGGCCAATTCCACGTCAATTTCGCGAGAGCGAACTAGGAGAGCGTGTTATGTCGACAATGGTACGAGAATTAGGAATCATAGGAGACAAAGAAAATTGGCCGTGGAGGAATTGGTGTTTGAGGTGAGATACTTGAAAGCTGCCCGCCATATCTATCTCGTCTCGCAGCTCCAAATCCAGCACAACGCGCTGCCGCTGCCGAGCCGAGCTGTAACCCACCCAGCCTGCTAAGGTCTTTACCCCACACTTGCTTGACTTTCCCACGGCCGGCCCGCCCGCGCAAGCGGCGTCCAATCCATGGAATATACCCTAGGGGATGACGGTGTCACAGTGTTGATTGGATGATTGTTTGCACAGTATCCGTCTTTGAAGATCAGCGCTCGACCCGCTGAAGCGCGGGGCTCTTCCAAGTTCCCGCCGTTCTCAATCACCTAGCGTTTACCATCTTCTAAGCAGTATTAGGAACTGTGTCCCCCAATGAGGTTACACCGTGCCCGTCTGGATAGTTGCCGAGGCGGCTGCGAAGGCACCAAAGACTTAGGCATGTCGCTTTTTATTCATGTGCTTGTGTAATGTGATCTGCAGCAAATGGGTAGTGTATTATACTGGCCATCTGGATGGAGATGCTGAGGAATGTTGGTGACGACGTGCTGGGTTCTCCGTTGATTGCCTTGGCGCTAATGTAGACGTGGGATGCCCGAGGCCCACGAGAGCCACCGAGAGCAGGATCTGTGATGCGAGCGCCTTCTATCTTCCATACAATAGTAACACTCGTCCCATCCGCCGCGAGTGGTCGCGAACCAGGATCTAGACTGTCTATGGCATTCTGCTCAGATGGACGAAATGTAGGTAGGTTGCCCGGGCTGAGTCCTCAAAAGTAGAGCAGCTTCATGGCTGGTGGAAAGTGCATGTTCGGCAGCCTCTTGTGCGGTATTGATCGGTGCTGGAAGCCTCGATGGCTGCTACATGCTGAAAAGGGGGCCTGTCGCTGAGGTTGTCAGGCATGCGTCATTGGAGGGGCTCTCCAAGTGCAACAAAGGCTTCCAAGTCGCGGCCCCACTTGTTTTGCTAGGTGGCTACATCTCAAGCCATCTCACTGGCGCACAGGGCTGACGAAATATAGGTAGCGTGCTGACAGGCGTGGCCTCGAGCGACCTTGGTTGGATGGGAGTGTGCGCTCACCTAAAAGAAAGCCGTGCTGCTGCGCCTCTGGAACACTGGAACACCACCTCTTCCCGCGCATTTGGCATTTGGGAATGCTGCTTTTCCCTCCTCTACCCTCGCTATATTCTGCTCTGCGACGCCCTGCGCTACACTACACTTGCCCCAGTGGTGTTTTTCTACAGCCTCTTCTGTCTCGGACGGTCCTGACATTGCCGACCCCGTTGTGAACCCTGACCGACTCGCGCAGCAGCCGACCCTGGTCGTCGCCCCCGTCGGATCCAGAGAGCAGGAGCTCCTGTCATATTCCGCCCTTGCCCTGTACCTTCCCGCCTGAAGCTAAGTTGTGGTGACAATGGTAAGTTGATCCCGCCGCCCCGCTCGACCTGCTCTAGACCATCGCGCACTTTACTTCTGCTCCGCGAGACATCATTCTGCACCCATTACCCTCCGCAGCCGCTTTACTTGTCGTACTCTTATCCGGGCCTGTCCTAGCCTTAGCAAAAGAATGACCAACACCACACCCAGCCCGGGGTCTACCCCGCCAACCAGCAACTTTGCTCAACTAACTATCACCAAGGACACTCACACTCCCGAGGCTCCCTCGCCGAATGCAATGGCAGTGGCCCCCCCCGAGGAGCACATCGTCGAGCCGAATGGCACCGAGACAGAGGATGTCGCCATCATCGAGCCCGAGAGCGACGCTCTGCTGGCAACCGACCGTCAGTTCAATGCCCCGCCCCCTTCACTCCAGCTCCCTCCACTGACTCCCGCGCAGATGCTGCTATGCGGGAACTAGTCTTGCCGCCGCTGGTTGAGGAACCTCGAATCCTTGAAGACCAAGTTCACACATGGGCCGTGGAATCTTGGAGGTCACTTGCAAAGAAAGAGCACGGCCCGATTTTCCAGGCTGGTGGCTATCCATGGTCAGTGAACACAACCAAACACACCAACATTAGTATTGACTCTGACACTCCCGTAGGCGAATTCTCCTCTTCCCGTTTGGAAACAATGTCGACCAGTGCTCTATCTATCTCGAACACGGCTTCGAGGCGAACGGCATACCCGATGACTGGAGCTGCTGCGTCCAGTTTGCCCTAGTGCTGTATAACCCTAACAATCCCTCGATTTATTATCACCACTCGGCGCATCACCGTTTTACCAAGGAGGAAAGCGATTGGGGGTTCACACGATTTCTAGAAGTTCGGAAGATGTTCAATGTTGCCTGGGAGAATTCCGACAGACCCCTCGTTGAGAACGATACAGCCTGCATCAGCGCCTATGTCAGGGTAGTCGAGGATGAAACTGGCGTTCTCTGGCACAACTTCAACAACTACGACTCCAAGAAAGAAACCGGCTACGTCGGCCTCAAAAATCAAGGCGCCACGTGCTATCTGAACTCACTATTGCAGTCCCTCTACTTCACCAATGCCTTCCGCAAGGCGATATACAAGATCCCTACAGAGGAAGAGGAGAGTATGAGCAACAGTGCATACACTTTGCAGAGGCTCTTCTATCAGCTCCAGACATCCAACATCGCCGTGGGGACCAATGAGTTGACCAAATCTTTTGGCTGGGAAACGCGCCATATTTTCGAGCAGCAAGACGTCCAAGAGCTCTCCCGGAAACTGATGGAGCGCATGGAAGAAAAGATGAAGGGTACTGAGTACGAAAAGGTCTTGCAGGAGATCTTCAGCGGGAAGATCAAGACATACATTTCATGCATCAACGTCCCGTATGAATCGAGCCGCACCGAGGACTTCTGGGACGTCCAGCTCAACGTAAGCGGGAACAAACATCTCCTGGAAAGTTTCCAAGACTACATCAATGTGGAGAAGTTGGATGGAGAAAACCAGTACTTTGCTGGCGAGCAGTATAAACTCCAGGACGCCAACAAAGGAGTCATCTTCCAGAGTTTTCCCGATGTCCTCCACCTACAACTCAAGCGATTTGAGTATGACATCCAACGCGACACCATGATGAAAATCAATGACCGGTACGAGTTTCCCGAGGAGTTTGATGCCTCTCTTTACCTGGACAAGGATGCCGACAAGTCGGAATCGTGGGAATATCAGCTTCATGGTGTATTGGTGCACAGTGGCGACCTTAACGCCGGCCATTACTATGCATTCCTGAAGCCGAACAAAGACGGCTGGTGGTACAAGTACGACGACGACAAAGTCACGAAGGCGACGAAGCGTGAGGTCCTGGAGGAGAACTTTGGCGGCCCCTACCGAACACCTAACGGGCATGCTCGCAACCCCAGCCAAAAGAAAACGCCAGTCATGAGACCCAATAGTGCATATATGTTGGTTTACATCCGCAAGTGCAAGCTGGATAAAATCCTCACACCTGTTACCGGGGATGATACTCCTGAACATCTGCGTAGGACCCTCTTTCCTGAAACTATTTCGAATGCACTTCCACTAACAATGCTGCAGACAGGAGATTTGAGGAAGAGGTGGCGGCCCGTGAGGCTCGACGGAAAGAGCGAGAGGAGCAACATCTGTACCTCGGTGTTAAGGTCATTACCGAGGCGACATTCCAGCAACATGAGGGTACCGATCTCACTTCGTTTGAAGCCAACCCAGAGTCCGACCCAGCAGCCCCTCGGTTCTACCGCCTTCTCCGCACAGCAACGATGCAGGAGCTAGTGACTACTATCGCAGCGGATATTGATCAAGACCCTAAACGTATCCGGGTGTGGATTATGGTGAATCGCCAGAATAAGACAATCCGGCCAGACCAGCCAGTCATGGATCTCCGGCCGACGATAGAGGAGACGTACAACAGGGCCGCAGCTCACCGAGACCAGGCACTCCGTGTGTGGGTGGAGGTGGCGGAGGAGGTGAATGCGAGTGGCGAGGCTATTTGGCCAACCTACCAAGGGCAATCCAATGGCGTAATCGTCAAGAATGACCTCATTCTGCTCTTCCTGAAGTGGTTTGATGTCGAATCCCAGAGCCTCAAGGGAGTGTGCCACACATACATCAGCAAGGAGAAGAAAGTGGAAGAACTTGTTCCCCTCATCATGCAAAAAATGGGCTGGGGAGACAAGCTGCCGGGCGACGAAAAGATTCAGCTGTGGGAGGTAGGCTAAGTCGGGATTCTCTCCTAGAGATGTACTGGTGTGCTAATATTCTTGCAGGAAATCAAACCTAACATGATCGAAGGTCTCAAAGCAAAACAGTCTCTCAAAGCTGCGGAGCTCCAGGACGGAGACATTGTTTGCTTCCAACGAACGCACGAGCGCAAGTCAAGACTGGGTCTAGGTGACAAGTCTCCCGAGGAATCGTAAGTCTCGCCGTCGTTCGCCGTTGAAGCCTTTTCTAATGGCTACTTAAGGAGTAAAAATCTGGATCGGTTCGAGGACGCCCGAGAATATTACGATTTCCTCCTGAACAAAAAGCTGGTTAAGTTTCACGCGCACACTCAGAAGAGCGATCCAGAAAAATATCACCCGTTCTCTCTGGTTGTTAACACCAAAATGAGCTATGACAAGCTTTCAGAGAAGGTCGCTGAACGGTTAGGAGTCAACCCGACGCATCTGCGGTTCTATACCGTCAATGCCAGCTCAGGCAACCCCAGGACTGCGGTAAAACGAGGACCAAATCAAACTCTGCTCACCATTCTCAACCCAGCTGGTTATGGTCAGCTGAATATGAATCAGCGGCACGATGCCTTGTACTTTGAGGTACTGGATATGAGCTTGGCCGAGTTGGACACCAAGAAGAGCATCAAGATCACGTACCTCAGCGAGGGCATTACCAAGGAGGTGAGTGATAAACATATCTACCTTTGCTTATTGCATAATATTGACTTCAAGGTCCAGGAACAATTTGACGTTCTAGTAACCAAGAGCGGTCAAGTGGATGATCTCGTCGAGGCACTGGTCAAGAAGGCGAAAATTCCCTCCGAGGAGGAGGGAGGCCGCATCCGCGTGTACGAAACCAGCAACCACAAGTTTTTCCGGGAACTGGACAGAACCTATCCGGTAATCAGCATCAACGACTACACGTCGGTGGTGGCAGAGCGGATACCGCAAGAAGAACTGGAAGTCAAGGATGCGACGCAATTCATCTCGGTTTTCCACTTCCAGGGTGAATCGAGCAGGGCGCATGGAATGCCCTTCAAATTCCTACTCAAAGAGGTAGGTTGATCGGCTGGCGAAGCGACTTAACGCGGCGTGCTAATGATGAAAACAGGGCGAAAAGTTTTCAGACACCAAGAAGCGACTGGAGAAGCGAACTGGTCTCAAGGGCAAGAGCTTTGAGAAGATCAAGTTTGCCGTGGTCCGGAGGGCGCAATACTCGAGACCACTGTATTTGACAGAGGGTGAGTCGAGGATCCCCATATATAATACCTAGGTTGGACTGCTAACGGACAGTAGACGATGTTCTCTGGGATGTGGCTGCAAACGAGGATGACTACCTCGGACTGGACCATCCAGACCGGACAAGGTCGTTGCGAAACGGCGTCGGGGATTTGTTTCTCAAGGGTTAGTTTTAGACGTGGGTAACATGGTGTTCTGCTTTTGGCAGCTATGCTTTAGTAGGCCTCTGGATACGGCTCAACGACTTTTGTAACTCCTCCAGCATGTATTGTCTAGGCCCAAGCCGGGCCGTATCGCATGGGGTCTTATCTGCGGGCTCTTGTATGCCAAAATGGGCTTGCTGGAACTGGGCGGCCGGCAGCTGGGTTTTACTGAGATTTGGCCGAAGGAGCTCGCTGCTACATCGTCCACAGGGACAAAGACGGATGGCATTGGGCATTGTAGGAATGGTATGATTAAGAGCAAGTTTTTGTTTTTTTTTTGTTATTGGCTCTAGGGGGGTTGTCTGATGTTTTGAGGAGAGCAAAGGGACCATTAGATAACACCAAGAAGAAAAACTGCCACTGTTCTAAAATAGGTTGGGGCTTGTTTTGTAAATATCTAGACTAGCGATCCCAGGTCGAGATTCCCCCCCTTTATCGGCTTTGGAATTTGCCTTGCTCGGCCGTATGTACCCCAGTTGAATGCAACGGGAACCAGCCCCACGGGACGGGCGCCCACAGTGGATGCCACAATGAGCCAAAATGGGGCCAAGGTACTGGGGAATAATAATGGCGGTGAGGTGCGGCAGAAATATTTCTCGACCAGGACTTTTGCTTGGGACCCTGAAGCTGGTGGCGCGATAAACCAACCTTCAGTTATAATCCTAAGTTAGACACCCACGACCTGCGCCGCCTTTTTCTCCTTACCTAGCGACGATATACCCAAAGACGGTGTGCGCGCTTTGCAAAAATGAACTTCCCCGGCATCGGTCCCTCCGCCGGAGCGGGTGCGCCCGGCGGGTATGATCCTAATGATCCGAATATCAAATGGGTTTGTCTCGATAGAAGAAGAGGGAAGTGTAGCTAGGCTGACTGGACATGTGTAGATGACGAATGCCATGGAGTCGTGCTATGCGAAGACGGTCCTGAGCGGTGGCGCGGGCTTTGGGTTGGGTGGGTTGTTTGGTATCTTCATGGCGTCGGTAGGTCCCCCCTTCCCTAATACCACCACCGCGAGGGAGTTAGCTTGCTGATCTTTTTGCGTTTGCGAAAAGATGGCCTACGACACACCCTACCACACGGCCGGCGCCGACAAGACGCCCGTCAGCTCGATGCCCTGGCGCCAACAGCTCAAGATCGGCTTCAAGGACATGGGCGCGCGCTCCTTCAGCACGGCCAAGAACTTTGGCATGGTCGGCGCCCTCTTTAGCGGCATCGAGTGCGGCATCGAGGGTCTCCGCGCCAAGAATGACATGGTCAACGGCGCCGCCGCCGGGTGTCTCACGGGCGCCATCCTCGCGCGCAACGGTGGTCCCCAGGCCGCCGCCGTCGGGTGTGCCGGCTTCGCCGCTTTCAGTACCGCGATCGACGCGTGGATGAGACAGCCTAAGGAAGAGGAGTAGATGTTTTGGCCGAGGGAGACGATAGAGGGGTTGGAACCTAACACCGTTCATTTCATCCTTGGAGGGGATGAAGGGGGGGCGGGTTTGTATAACAGCGCCCTGCTGCCGTTCTTGGCTCACCAGAGTCCCTTCGATCGGCAGGGGGCGCAGCAACATGGAACGACAACATGGCACCGGCGTTTTGGGGGATTGATTACACAAAAATACGCCGCACATGCATACATACGGTCGTATAAAACTCGGATATTTCGTATGCATGGCAAAGGGGGCAGGAGGAGCTCTTTCGACCTGTATTTTCGCCGCAAAGGGGGATATATATATATATATATAGACTTGGGTGGGCATGTTTCATCGAGGAAAGAAGGGGCGACAACGATCTCCACTCGCATTTTGGCCGCGATGGAAGGGTTGCTCTATGTAGTGATGTCTGTATGGATAGAGGAAAACGGGCTCCAGGGCGAAGGGGGTTGATGCCCTCGCTCCAGTCACGGGGGCAGTCCAGGAGACTTTGTACAAAATTAATGTTTCAAGAGACCCGAGAGATGTCAGGGAATAGTTGAAGTAATCCACAATTTGACTAGAACTAAAGATCACCGACTGATTCATTATTCCTTCTTTCCCCCATAAAGGGCTCTTATATACTTGGGGGTTCTGGTAACACTCCAATCTACTACTCACAATCCCACTTATAGGGCCGATGGACTGACTACGAGTTCCCTTAATACTATTCTACATGCTTTCAGCTTGTTGCGGTTCGCCCCCTCTCATTCATCATCGTCATCCACCCGCGTCCGTTTCGATTGTCGGGACTCGTCATTGCCCAGGCCATACCTCCGCTTCGACGACGCACTTTGTTCCACCTGGGATAAAAACTTGTCCACATTAAAGGGGTCCACAACGTCCTTCTCAAACTGAACGGGGCCTTCCCGTGCTTCCGCGTCTTCGACACCCTTGAACGTTCCCCGGCCGAGGGCCTCGCCAAACCGACTCGTCTTTTGAATCCTTGACATCTCTTGTTCGCCATCACCCTCGTCATCCTCCACATTCGCCCGTGGCCTGTAGATACTAGTGATAGCATCTTGAGCGGCGAAGAGCGGTTTGTCGTAGTGGTTATCCTCATTGAAACCACTATCAAAGCCGCTCGATTGGTTGAATAGCCGGGAATCGTACATGCCTTCGGCCGACTGTGTTGGTTTGGCAAGCCCGAGAGCAATCTTCTCCGAGATGTCACGGTCCATCTCCCGAGCAAGAACCTGGGCTCTCCTCTCCGCTCCCATGCGTGACTGTCGTAGCTTCCGCTCCTCGTCCCGTAGCTTTTCCTTCCGGGCCTCTCTTCTCTCTTTCGCCGAATCGTCACTTTCCGAACCAGATTCGGATCCAGATCTGCTGGAGCGAGATTGCGACCTCCTCGCGCCACCAGCTCTCTCAGCTCGTGCCTGTTGTGCCAGTTGTCGGAGGTGGTCCTCTTTCTGGGCCTTTTCTTTCTCCGCTAGCCTCTGCTGCATCATGGCTCTCTGCCTAACCTCTTCTCTGGCGTGCCGATCGGCCATAAATAAAGCTTCAGAAAACTGGGCGAACTTGTCGTTGATCTGGACATCTTGCAGAGCCCGGCCATCTGCCGCCAATCTTTTATCGAGCGGCACAGTAAATCCCTTTGGATTCTTCCACAGTGAAACAGTGGGTGCTGGAGAATATTAGCAAATGCAAATATCATGCAGAAAGGGGAAATGCTCACGAATACGCCACGCTTCCTGGTCTTCTGCGGTCAGTTTCCGGGGGGGTGAGTGCATCACCTAAACAACTTTGATCAGCAACACATCCAGGTGCCTGAAATGTTTTGGGGCAGCAATGAACATACCGGTGGAGGGGGGGTAGGCGGCCCTCTCGGGATCTTCTTGTGTTTGAATTTTGGTGGCTCCATCGGGTCTGGGCATTCCAGTCAGCATATCACTAGAAAAGGTAATCCCAAGCAACTCACCTCTCGGACGCTCAACAATTTTCATAATGCGGTCCTGTTTCTTGGAATTATCGCCCATCTGAGCGGACGGCGTGTATCGCACAAAGGTAGGGTCCCGCCTCCCGCCAATGTTGACATTCTTCGGCTTCTGCGCAGCCACGGCACCGCTGACCAGGGCTTCCAGCGCCTTCTTCGTCCGCTCGGCGGTTGCCGATACCTCCTCTTGGCTCGGGCGGGAGAGGTCGAGGTCGCCCGCTTCGGCGCGCTGGCGGAGGGGGATCAGGTCCTTGAAAGATGTGTGGATGATCCTGTCGCTACCGTGGCCCTGGCGCGCGATCGCCGAGTAGTCAACCTTGCCCTCCCCATCTACCTGGACAACTAGCGCGTTGGAGCTGGACGGTCCGGTTTTGCCCCAGACATACTGGGCAACAGGAATCTCGGGGAACGCGCCGCCGTCGCCGAAGTCCTCTGGTCCACGCGGGCGCCAGCCAGATCGGTTCGGATATTCGGGTGGTCCGGCCCTCTAGAAAGAGAGAAAAGGGAAATGTCAGTTTCAATTCTGCGACAAGGAAATGCGCGATGGCGGGATTGACTTACCTTCAAGACAACCTGAGTCTCGTCCAGCTGACCGGCGCCAACGATCCTCGGGCCACGCTGCTGCGTTATTTGTTCTTCATGTTCCGCGTTGTATTTTGGCTTGGGCAAGGCCCGCGAGAGGCCGGACGCTATCGAGGTCATGGTCGTCGATTGATTCTTGAATCAACAAGTCGCGAGGTGTGGTGTTTGGGAAGTGGGGACTTCAGCAAAAAGTTCCAGGTAGCTTTAAGTGGCTGGCGTACATCAGTGGCGTAGGCACGTTGCGCTGCAGACAACCAAAGTCTGGGCATTTGTTATCGGTCTTATCAGCAACATGGATACCAAGCTATATCGCACCCCTGACGTGCTGCGATTCGGCACAAAGTCATTGGTAAATAATTATAACGAGAAAGGCTTTGCAAGCGCGCCCAGTTTGAGACTATCCAGAACCTCATCACTGGGCACTTATCAATTACAAACGCACTGGCAACGAATCGCTGAAATATGGAATCAATCATCATATCCGTAACAAACCAATGCAAGGGAGTTTGCCTATAATACCCTCCCCATCCGAGCGATAAGCCGTTCCCTATGGTACATCGTCACATGCAAGACCTGCCCTCTTTGTGTAGTACGCCTGACCAAAAAAACCCCCCACAAGCTTCGGGCACCAATAGATCTTCCTTCATACATAGCCCTTTCTTGCGCCCTATAATTGTGGTTGTCAGCGACCCGGTAAAAGATTAGCCAGGTTTCGGGGTTTGTTACCTGGAAGAAGAATCTGACAATGAAGACCTGCAGAGCGGCCATGCAAACAGTAAGCGCAATCTGGATGAAGCTGAAGTTGATAATCCTCTTCTCGGTACTCCGAACTGTGCTGAAGTTCCGGTTCTCGCGAGTTCGGAAGTACTTTTGGTTCCGCGTGATGGTTGACAGCTGGCCGGATACCTTGAACAACGACTCCTCGAGAGCTGTTGTCTGCTCAGGAGATGTGCCCTGCTTTGCGGGTAGATTGACGCGAGCCTCGTTCTCGACCTAGATACAAATCGCGTATTAGCAGGGAAATAGGGGCACTGCGCTGGGTGCAAGCAAGGAGTGTGCTGACCGAAATCTCGAAGTCGACAAACTTCTCGGCAAATGTGCTCATCTCATTGTTGAAGCAGAATTTGTACTCGCCGGCCTCGTTCGCTGTAAACACAAAGTCGCCCTGTCGCTCCTTCTGGCCGTCCATAATGTACTTCCCGTTCGGGCCAGTCACTTCGTAATCGATATCAAACGAGCCTCCAGATTGCACCTTGAGCAATTATTAGCATCAACGTTGCCAGCGATGCGGAGTGACTGTTGAGGTGGATGTACGCACTGCGAAATAGAAGGCGATCTTCTCGCCCCTAGCCTTCGTCGCTGTGTAAAAGCATGCCTTCTCATTTGCAGAGAGCTTGTATGTCAATGCCGTCGCCGACACCTGTGACGCTAGGTAGGCCAAAAGACCGCAGGCTATTAACGGCAGCTGCATCGTGTGTGGTTGTGGCGTTGCGAGAATCGTCTGGGGATTGAGTTCTGGCCGCTCTTCAGGACAGCTCACGAAGTCGCGACAAGAATTACCAGGTCAAACAGGCCTAGCGGACCAGACTTTTGGGCGGAACATCCAAATTCCAAGCCGCTTGACTGCAGCCAACCATTGGCTCAACCCTGCACCAGGGGCAAGGAGCTCTCGGCATGTCTGGGCAGATAGGTGGCTCGAGCTTCCAAGGATGTTCTAGGCCCCAGGGGCTATTCTCTGGCAGTGACATCAGTTGTCATGGGCAGCGCGGCACAATCGGTTGCGTCAGAACGACGAATAGCTGCCATGTGTTGCTGACACCAGGCTTTTCCCTACTTTAAACATACACTGTATCCAATAAATACTTCCTCTTTCAATTATTGTTTTATTTCTCATTCTTTGACGTCCGATCCAATTGTGAGCTTCTACTTGGGAATTCAAAATTTAGGCTGGATGTAAACTACCAAACACACCATCCTTGGTCTAAAAGAATAAAAAGCTATGACTTCATAGCTGTGGCATCAAGACTTAGGACCTCGCGAGGCCTTTGCGCTACTCGGTTTCTTCTCTCAGTAGTATTTCTATGAGAGTAAACAAAACGATCAAGATGGCGATACCACAGACAAGACTGGCAACGGCGTCCTCTGCTGGGCTGAGGGTGCTCAGCTACTTCTTCTTGCGATGGGTCGGTTTGAACCTCTCTTTTCCCGAAAATTGTGCTAACATTTGACTGTTAGGCAATGCTTCCTGTGAGTCTATTGTTTTAAAAATGGAATGATGGCTTACTGACAGTGATCAGATTATCCCCACCGTCATTTTCGCTCTATTTGCCGTCTATGTTCCCTCTTTTGTCTCTAGCTACATCAAGCAGCCCATTTACCAGCTCGTGGAAGAGATCACTGTAACAGAGGCGAGCAAGGAAAATCTCCTTCATAAGAATAGAGATGTGCTTGGGGACGGGGATGTAGCCACTCAAACCGGGAACAAGAGATCCGATTTAGTTTCGGAGAAGGCCGACACCCAAGAAACTATATCTACCGAAAACTGGCCGCTCAACCCCCTGCGAAATCTACTAATCGGAGCACCGAGCCCGCGGAGTCTGCCTCTGTCAGCCGCCACTTTTCTTATCAATGCTGTGTTGGTTGGCCTTGTCGCCGACCGTCTCTTCCGGGAGCACGGCCATACCGCCAGAGATCTGTCTTTTACTAGGCCGGGCTTTATCTCTGACACCGAGGCGAAGCTCCTAATCCGAGAACCTGACCAGTCAAAAATGCCAATCACTGTGGAGATCCATATTAAAGATCCCCAACCTCCTTTCGACAATCCCCTATGGCAGTCAGCCGGTGGTATACGGTGGACTACCAATGATACAGATTACACGGCCGTACTTTCGATTCCACTGCCGCACTCTAGGCCGCGGACGTATGAGTGGAAGACGTCCAATAATCACTCGGGCGAGTTTACCACGCCACCGCCCGTCGGCCATGCCGAGGAGACTAAAGAAGGACCCTTTACGTTTTTGTCGACGTCTTGCATTATCAGTCGGTTACCATACAGCCCATTCGATCACCCCCTCGCCATCCCGGGGATGAGGCACCTCGCAAAAGTCCTTCCCTCCCTCAATGCCCAGTTCATGCTTTTCCTGGGCGACTTCATATATGTCGATGTTCCTCGTTGGTGGGGTAAGAACGTGGAGGACTACCGCCAGAAGTATCGCCAAGTGTATGCCTCGCCCGATTGGCAAGCAGTTGGGCAGAATCTCAGCTGGATTCATGTAATCGACGACCATGAAATAGCCAACGACTGGTCGGCCAACTCGACGGGAGTTTACGCAGCGGCCGTCGACCCGTATGAACACTACCACATGGCCGCCAACCCACCACTTGCTATGAAAGCAAATGCCAACACCGCGCGCGATGGAGCAACATACTTCGAGTTTACTCAGGGCCCGGCGAGCTTTTTCCTTCTTGATACTCGCTCTTACCGTTCGAGTAATTCCCGACCCGCCACGGACATGGGCAAAACAATGCTAGGGTCCAAGCAGCTAGAGGATTTTTTGGCATACCTTAGTCGTCCTGAGCCAAAGGGTGTCAAATGGAAGATCATCGCTTCTTCCGTTCCTTTCACCAAAAACTGGCACATCAATACCCAGGACACGTGGGGAGGCTTCCTCGCCGAGCGGAGGAAGGTTCTCAAGGCAATGTGGGATGTTGCCAGCCGAGGCGTCGGGGTGGTTGTTCTCTCTGGCGACAGACACGAGTTCGCAGCTACCAAATTTCCGCCCCCGCCCGACTCTAGGTGGTCTGAAACAGCAGCGGTGTGGGAGTTCTCTGCGAGTCCCTTATCCCAGTTCTACTCTCCGGTTCCAACATACTGGCAAACAGACAACGAGGATGTGAAGATTAAGTGAGTACTAGGCAACCAACTGGCTTGGTCTAGCTTCGGCTCTAGGTTTTGTTGTGCTAATAATTGTAGATACATCAACAAGGGAAACTCTAAATTCGGTGCCATTACGATTGAAAACCTTGAACAAGGTGACCAGAGCAGCTTGAAATATCGCTTATTTATCGATGGCGTTGAGGTTTGGAACACTGTGATCTTGTCGCCCCCGGCAACAACAGAGGGTAGGTCAAGTGGATCGTTTTGGAAACGATTGAAGGTGGGTTAGGGGCATAAGGAAGGACGTGGGGTTCATTGAAGCTCGGTTTGTGGGTAAGCGTATATGCAGTGATGTCGTCTGTGTCAGGATATTTGTATGAAGAAGTAACTTTTTGGGGAGATTGTATGGGAAGAGTGAGGGTAACCATTTTAACTTTGGGGGGGAGGAGGCGGGTTTCTTTCATACTCCCATACCTAAACCAGAAATATATGTGTCTGAGTTCTTTCGGGTTTGACTTTCGCGACGGATGAAATTGACATGTTTCCAGCAACTCCACCGCCCCGCCCGTGGGACCCGGCTGAACGGATCTATGCGGGACGCACGGGCCTGTGCATGTCAGCTGCTTGCGACTCCATTCCATCCATGGCCTCGCATTGACATCCAACATTGTGTGCAACAGCACATGTTCAGTTGAACTAATCACTGCGATGCAGGCTTTTCGCGTATTTTTCAGGCCGGTCGTCTTTGGACGCAGACTATATCCATTGAATGTGTCAAGGCCAGGCTCAAAGCCGATCCATTTGTCCAGGTAAGCCGGTATCCAAGCATGTGATCTTCGCTTTAGGCGCCGCAGCTCCAAGCTGAATCTGAGGAAAGTCTGCTATCACAGCACGTCCAGGTAGAGTCGAAGCCAGTGGAGACGGAGCAAAAGGAATTTGCTCGTAAAAACACGATCCGTATTAGGAATCTTGACTTCGAAGTCCGTCCAAATACATTTGAAGTCACAAATGGTAGTACAGGTCCACGGTCGACTAGTCGAATGTGTGTCTCGCCCTTTCTAGTGATATTTTCAATATAGCTTTCGCTGACTGTTTCCGATCCTAGCACGTATCTGTGGCTGCGGTGAGTAGTCAACACTGTTTGTTCAAGCTGCCCCTTCCCATGCTCATGTTGGCAACCAGGGACAACTGTGCGTGTGCCAAATGTAGAAACGAAGACACAAATCAACGAAGCTTCGACACTTTTGATGTATGTCGATAGTCCCAGTTATCTACCATGCGTGTCTCGCCCAGTCACCGCTCACCACGCTTGTTCCTTCAGATCGATCCAGATATCCGCCCTGCTCATGCTGAGGGTGTCGGCGAATGCCTTAAAATAACTTGTGAGTTGCGGAAAACAGTCTCTCAGAAACCTTTCTTAGGAACCTTGTTGCTGACATCAGCTGGCCAGGGTCCGATCAGCATGAGAGCGTATTCCCGGTAAACACTCTCGATCGCTATGCTTTTGGGGATGGCGAACATGAAACGACCGCTCCGTATGAAACCCTAAATTGTTAGTGATTCATAGCTGTTGCTTACTGATGCCCTGAAGGAGCAACCTGTGGGGCTCTGTACCAGGACCGTCCTCTATGAGCTACCTCAGCATTGATAGGGACCCAAAATGGATGGCCAAGTTGACTACGTTGATTGTCAGTGCCTCCATGTCGCAGGATGTTTCTTTTCTAACTGAGATTGTACTCCGCACAGAAAACGAACGGGTTTGTGTTTGTTTGCGACACACCGTACCATAGCCCGGAACCTACAAAACAGCTGCTGGAGCGTATCGGGCCCATCCGCAACACGCATTACGGTGGCTTTTACGACTTCATTCCCGATCTCGCATCTGCCGATACTGCCTACACGAACCTTGCGCTGGCACCCCACACGGACACAACATACTTTTCCGACCCGGCAGGCTTGCAGGCCTTTCACCTTTTGTCGCACGTTCCGGCGCCTAAAATAGGCGGAGGTGAAACTGGTGCTGACGTCGAGGCGGCCTCGGGTGGCGAATCGATCCTCGTCGACGGATTCAAGGCCTCGAATATCCTCCAGCGGGAAGACTATGGGTCCTGGTTGACATTGCGTTCCATGGCGGTTCGCTGGCACGCAAGCGGTAACGAGGGCATCGCAGTCACGCCAGGGCAGATGCGTCCCGTTATTCTGGTGCGAGGCAAGAAGCTGATTCAAATCCGATGGAATAACGACGACCGAGGCGTTGTGCCGCTTGGCAATACGTGGTATAAAGCCGCCCGAAAGTGGGACCAGATCCTCAAGAGGGAAAATATGCAATTCAAGTTTCAGCTGAAACCTGGCACAGTACTCAGTATGACTGCATCTAATCTTGCTTATTGATATGTTTTACTAACACAATTGTAGTTTTCAACAATTGGCGTGTTCTACATGGTCGGACCGCCTTTACTGGCACTCGGAGAATCTGCGGAGCATATAGTATGTCCCTCCCTACTTGGCGCCCTCATGTAATGCGCTATTCTACTGTCGCTGCTGACTTTTTCGATATTAGTCTCAATGGATGATTTCACCTCGCGATGGCGAACCAGCAACTTCTCGAAGGAAGAGGTCCTTGCACAGGTTATGGGGTGATATTTACCTTCTCAACAGTATTTCCGGTCCTACTAGGTTGTGTGTAGCATATCTAAATACTATGTTGCCGAGAGCTTGCAATCCTGAAAATTGTTAGATTTTATCTATTGCCGAATTGCAACGCTATGGTGTTCTCTGTGTGCTTCTCTCACTCGCAGCAGCGTGCTGAACCAAATCACAAGGAAGCCTCCGATTGGGCAAAAGAAACAAGCTCTCTACCCCCTGTATTTACTTGTTGGTGGCCAATCCAACAATCACATGCCGAACCCCTCATTCCTTTAGAATACATATGTAAATATATAAAGTGGCGGATGCTGATAAGTCGCTAAAGGGAAAAGAAAACAGTGTCAAGATCAAAGCTGATGTAGGTTCTTGATCAAGGTATTGTACGATGGTATCCTACTACTTACGGCTGCTATCATTATGATGCCATTACTTTGAGGCACCCTTCGCGCTACCTATCGCGACCCAAGCGCTCCTCGTCGTCACGCACCAGCTCATACGCGGGCCGGAACGTCTTGGCGTCGGGATCCAGCGCGAGGGCCGGGTTCGGGCGCGTATTGGTCATGCCGCCGAGCGAGGAAAAGCCCTGGTCATAGAGGCAGCAGAAGGAGAGATCGAGTTGGCGAATGAACTTTTGGAAGGGGGGGGGGATTTCTTACATCAGCACATCTCTACACAGATTCAGGCCATAAAACACAGATATCAGAATACCAGGAAGGAATACTCACAGTCCAGATCTCGGCATAATGCCAGTCCAGCAGCGGATTCACCCGCATAAATTGCGGCCAGTCGGCGTCCGTCGGGCTGAAGGGCCGGAGGAACTCGCTGTGCGGATCCGTCCGCCGTGTGCCCATGAAGATGGCGCGCACCGCAGGCCGGTCCCCCAGGTACGCCTCCAGCGCGCGCCGCATGGGCAGCGAGTAGCGCACCAGGTCCAGGTGGTACTGCTTCGTCGATGTCGCCACGAAGGCCTCGACCTCGGGGAACGGATCCGGCGGCGCGATGTAGATTGCTTGGAGGGGTTGTGGGGGTTCTTCGTCTTCTGTGGGTTCGGTGCTGGGATTTGCTTTGTGAGGTTGCTGTTGGTTTTTTTGCGCTTCCGAGGACGCTGGTGGAGTTTCTACCTCGTCTGCGGTGGTAGTGTCGGTCGGTCCCGAGGGGCCCGGGGATGAGGCGAAGGGGGGTGTCGGGGCCAGACCGGGGAGGCAGGCGAGGATCAGAACGAGCAGAACAAGGCAGTCTTTGCCGCCATTATATGCGAGGGAGAATTCTTCGCGTCTGAGCAGAGCCAGATTGTTAGCTGCTAGTCAATATTGGAGGAGCCCCTTTTTCTCTACTTTACTCGAGCTCTGCAGCTGGAGCTTCCCGACCTTCAGGGGCAAGCCTCACGTACCCATATCTTTGCAGCGCTTCGTCGATAGTGGCCATAGCCAGGCGAACCTGGACTTGCGTATCCCTAACAAGCTTCGTCTCGGGGTGCGTGTTGAGGAAGGTATTCACCTTGCGCCGCAAGGTGTAGCAAATGGCGGGGGGTGTTCGGGAGTGGGGCGCGTGGGATACCGAGGCATGCTTCGCGACACCGTTCGTGCGGGGGACATCTTGCGTCTGAGCTTGTGTCATTTCAACGTTCGACATGAGCGATCTGGGGCGGTGTCAGGTGGAGGCAGAGATGGGACGGAGCGAGGGATGACAGCTTGGTTGGCGCATATCCAGATAATATGGTAATATGGAAGGTGAAGGAGTAAGTCGCAAGGAGTAACGAGTAGTACACGTGTTGCCGTTCGGTGGACACATCAGTGCCCGGGGCACCCTCGGCGTGGCAGAGTCAGCACCTAGCCGCCCCCCTACATACCTTACCTAGGCCCTGGTGGAGCGGGAGGGGGCGATGAGCGTTAATGAGAAATTGGCGGGGTTCCGTAGGGGGTAAATCCCAAAATCCCAAGATTCCCCCCGCCTTATAGAGGCAGGCAGCGAGCCCGCCTCGACAGGGAACTAGGAACCTAATTATATTGGGTGATTGGCTGCCCAGTGCGCTAATCCTTCGGGTTCCCTCTGCTTCTCATCGTGAGATCCAACACTGAGGGCGACATGGACAAGTTTGGGTCGACGATTTGCTCTCACTCATCCCGACTCCCTGCTACGTAGGACCGGACCTGCCGCCTGCCGCCCCGGTTCCCGCGGTCGAGTTACCCGCTCCATTAGCATTCACGAATTTCATCCCGTCATGGTGCAGGAACCCTTCGGTTTTGGGTCTTGGATCCCTCTGGCTCTCTCGGCTCCGTGGACCCCTCTGGCCCCTCTTGTGTCCTTGGGCACGCCCAGAACCTTTGCCATGCACCGTGTCTCCGTTGGGGATGGTTTCGGCCCATTGGGCTGCACACGCCGAGGGGAATCACAGGCTAGGTTAGGTTTCGTCACTGTCTGGCGTCCATAAAGAGAGTTGCAAGTGCTTCTCTCTGCTCATTTTGCCCATCCTCTATCCCTCGCACCAATTTTTTTTTTTTTTTTTTTTTTTTTTTTTGGTGTTTTGTTTCCCTCTTATAAAAACACGATCCAATGGCGGAAAACATGAAGGATGGCAAGTTTGCCCACAACAATACTGAGGCCCCAGCCGTCGATCGTGTGTTGCCCCTGTTCTCCCTAAAGGGCAAAACGGCGATTGTGTCGGGCGCAGCAGCCGGCATTGGGTACGCCATTGCTCAGGGCTTTGCGGAAGCCGGAGCCAACGTGGCGATCTGGTACAACAGTAACAAACTAGCACTGGAACGAGCGGCCGAAATAGAAAAAACCTTTGGCGTCAAGTGTCAGAATAAATGCACCCCGCCCGTACAGAGGTAGCCCCCAGCAGCTTAGACCAGGGCTGACCCCATTTACCAGGCAGCGCATACCAGGTCAATGTAACTTCGTACGATGCCGTGCAGGCTGCAGTTGACCAGATTGTAAGCGAGTTCGGCGGCCGGCTGGACGTCTTTGTCGCCAACTCTGGCGTGGCATGGGAAGACGGCCCGATGCTTGACGGTAACCCAGAGGTTTACAGAAAGGTCGTCAGCACCAACCTCGACGGCACCTACTACTGCGCTCGTGCCGCAGGCCTCCACTGGCGGAGACAAAAGAGGGAAGGGACAACGGTCACCGGCGAGCCGCTCCAGGGCTTTAGCTACGGCTCTTTTATTGCGACGGCGAGCATGAGCGGCCACATTGCCAATATCCCCCAGCTTCAGGCAGCTTACAACGCCTCCAAGGCCGGTGTCATCCACCTGTGCAAGTCCCTTGCCGTGGAGTGGACAGGCTTCGCCAGGGCCAACTCGGTCTCGCCTGGCTATATCCGGACTGATATATCACTGTTTTGCTCGCCAGAGGTCAAGGCGGCGTGGAAGGACAAGATACCGATGGGGTGAGTCATGTGATGCCATCCATGTTCTATCCCGATCTGATACTGATAATAATGACAGTCGCGAGGGCGAGCCGAATGAGCTGAAAGGCGCATATCTGTATCTTGCGTCGGATGCGTCATCCTACACCACCGGTACCGATCTTCTCGTTGACGGCGGCTACTGCGCACCTTAGTGCAGGCAGTACGGGGCCATGGTTGGAGAATGCTTCTAAAACATGAAATATTTCACCCTCGTTTCTCGATGTTAGTGTTAGAGCAACGTGTAACAATGTTGCTGGTACAACCAGAAGACACAGAATGTGCAGCAAGGCCTGTCTCATACATAAAGTCAACTAGCGAGACTCCAATATCCACCCTTATTCAACCTCCCAACCAAACTCATTCCACCTAGCCCGTTCTGCCACTTACATTACAAGCAGTCTACTGGTATAGGGCCCTTGACCTCACTCCCGTATTTTGCAACGTACTTCATAGCACTGTCATGCCTCAAGTAATATTTACTTGTCGGGTAATGGTGAGCCACTTGGCAACGGCTCTGTCGATGATGGCACTGTTGAGCTTGGTCTAATCCGCGTCGATCGTCTTGGCATCGTCCATCACGTCGTAAGCGGTGCCATCGTCGAGCGCGGCTGTGGGCTCTTATACACGATTTGAAGATCACCAGCAATCTCAAATTTCACTATATCCTTGTTGATATCCCTTGTGAACGCGTTCACCTTGCCCTTCGCCTGGTCAAGGATGCGCGCCCTATGGAGTTCCTTCTCGGCACCCGTCGACCCCGTCCGTTTGTTCTTTGCCTTGCCTTCGGCCCGGTCAATGTGCTTGAGGAACTCGTCAAATGTGCAGCTTTTGTCGGGCAGAATGGTCCCCGCGCAGCCGGATGCGAGCTTCGTCTTGCTTGCCCCGAAGGCAATAGTTTCTATCCTGTAAATGTTCCAGAGAAGCATGGCTAGGGTTCAGTCAGCCTTTTAGGTAGTGACTATCTACCTCAGATGCTTATTAACTTTGAAGCGGGCCTGCGCCAATGGAGGCTATGGCAGAGGTCGCCCACCCGGTAAGGAGGAGCAGAGGCAACTTCGTGGCAAAAGCACATTCACCTTGGCTGTCTCCGACTAGGGGTAGACAGGAGCTGACGAGAGACGTGAGGCAATGGACTCTTTTGAAGAGAGAGAATGAAGGAGTGAAGGGGGAGAAAGGGGGATCTCAACGTCTAACACAGATCCTGTGACTGGACATTCAGGGGTAAGGACTGCGCCCTGAGCTACTCGAGTCCGTGCTATATACATCACAGCGATATACAAGCTGCAGCCTAGACAAAATTACCGGTACGCTCCGCAGTACACTACCTGAGATTGGGGTGTGAAATTCGGAAGCATTGAGTATGGCCATGAGGAACTGGCAACCTACCGGAGATGGTGTGTTGCAGAGTAAAATGAAGCCTGGGAGAGCTCAAGGGGTAATAATATAATATAGAGCACATCCAACATAACATGGCTGCCGACATGAAGAATATTATACTAGCGAACCGACAAAGCAGGTTGATATCCTTCGCGGGCTAATTGTTATATACATAACTTAGGTACAGCGGGTTGTGCGAACATAACCGGCAGAAAGTGTAGAGTTCTTTTCCAGGGTGCAGGGGCATTGCTGGTCCATAGGGGAAGACTGGGGCAAATGGAAGTCTAAAATACCATTTTCTCATAACAATAGAGTACACCTGGGATTCAAGGTTGACTAGCTAGCGTGGGTGTTCATGATGGTTAACTTAGAGATCGTTATAGCCAAGAATATATTACCCCTGGAACCGGGGTCTTACAATGTTATAGCCAACCCGTATGTATAGCTTCAAGGCGTACTCGAGCCGAAAATCCGAAGTGGCTTGGTCGAGTTGTCAACCGCACGGCCAAAAGCCACGTTATCACTCGGTTAAGGTCCAGGCAAGCAAACAGCAGCGGATCATGAACTTCATAAGGGCCCTCTCCGGGCAACACCCTGCCAAGCACAATACTCCCTCCCACCCTCAGCTCCTCTCTCACGTTCTTCATCCTCCTTCTTGTTAATTCTCCCCCAGGATAGACATGAAGGTCCACTACGTCCCTGGTGGCCTGGCCGGGGCTGCGGCCACCATCATGGCCGTCCTCTCCCTCATCCGAGATTCCCACGCCGCCCGCTTGTTTGGCACTACCATGCCAGACATCTGCCCGTAGGCATGTAGCCTCTCGGGGCCTGACCCGCGGAACTGGACGCATTATCACGACTTCAACACGATGCAGGCGGGCGACAAGACCACCCTCTTCGACCTGGCGCTGCACAACGCCGTCGACTCCCCCGACCTTGACTTCACCCTGCGGGCCTGCACAACCTCGGACAGCCGCGTCTTGGCCGTCACCAGGGGTCCCCTCCTCTTGCATCACGGCAGTTTACAGGGTCCAACGGGACCAGCGACGACGCTTCAAGCTCTAGCAATGCTACCACTAGCATAGCCTGCACCACCTTGGCCGCTCGGCCCCAGAAGAACAAGGTCCCGGTTCACATTACGTGGTCCTCTGGTGATCAGGGCAGCGGCCGATGCCCTTGCGGCGTACGTCGAGGCCGACGCCAACTGCCAGTCGACCGTCATGTTCGCGCGATCCGGCGAGGCGACCATCGGCGTGTACGTTGGCACGCAGGTTGATCGCAAGAGCGCAGCCGACGTCCTCCTAGAGAGCTTCATCGCACAAATTAAGTCGAGCGGATCGCCGGCACGGATGGGCGCGCAGGCCTGCGGCGACCAGGCCCTTGCCACGCAGATTGTAAGCATCTTTGCAGATGCCGACGACGATCTCGGGGCCGTTCAGGACGTAGTTCGCGGCTGGAGCGATGCCCAGTGCCCCGGGGTTTTGAGCCACGAGGAGACCCATCCCCGATGTGTCGGTTGGTATCATACCTGCCATTGCCTACGCAGGTGACCCGAGCGTTGTCGGCGCCGGTAACTCTACCCTCGCTCGCAAGGGGAAAGCGCGACCTCACGCCTTGTACGGTGTGCAGTAAGTACACCCAAGTCAAATCCGGGGAGGGGTGTTGGGCCGCAGCAAACCACTGTGCTATCACCGAAGCACCTCATCAAGTTCAACGGCTGTGCAACAACCTTCTGCAACACCCTCCAGGTCGGCTAGTATGTATGTTGCTCCAAGGGCAAGCTGCCTGACTTCTCGCCCCAGCCCAACAAGGATGGTTTTTGTATGATATATACCATTCGGAAGGATGACACTTGTGCCCAGATTGCTGCCTCGCACACGACCAGCGTCACTGCCATCCAAACCGTCAACAAGCAGACCTGGGGATGGTCGGGATGCTTAGAGATCCAGCCAGGGCAGCTCATCTGCCCCAGCAAGTGGGATCCGCTCATGCCAAACTCCATCAGCAATACCAGATGCGGGTGAGTACCTACACCTTTTGCCTCAGTCCCGGAGGTGGAAGATGGCTAACGGCCTTCCTAGACCCCAAGTCCCCAGCACCGTGAGGCCTACAAACGGCACCAAGCTGGCCGATCTCAACCCTTGCCCTCTCATGGTGTTTTGTAACATATGGTGCCAATGCGGAATTGACAGAGATTTCTGCGTGGAATCACCCGCCGACACAGGCGCCCCAGGGGTAGCCTAGGCTGGCAGCAACGGGTGTATCTCGAGCTGCGGCAACAACATCACTAAAAACAAAGACGTTGTCCTATGGTCCCAGTTCAGAGCCATTGGCTATTTCGAAGCTTGGAACGTGGATCGCAACTTCCTGAATATGGATATCTCCAAGATACCCGAGGTCGCTCCCTCTGGCGGCCTCACATATACCCACATGCACTTTGCCTTTCCTGACCTCAAGAAGTTGACGGGAATCAAGCGATTAATCTTGCTTGGTGGCTGGGCCTTTTCCAACGACGCGCTTTACTTATCAGATCTTCAGGAGTGTTGTGTTGACTGAGGCGAACAGACTGAAGGCCGCCACCAATATCGTCAAATGTGTAACCGGAAATGGCCTCGACGGAGTAGATTTTGACTGGGAATACCCTGGCATAGGTATTAGCCCTTTCCTTGTATCGCTTCCACCAGGAGAAATAGCTAACCTCTGCTCATAGGCAGCTGATATCCCCAGCACTCCCTCCCGGGGGGCTGAGGAAGGCCAGAACTACTACAAGTTCCTCCAAGCCGTGGAAAAGCTTCTCCCCGTAGGAAAGTCGCTCTCCATCGCAACAACCATCTCGTTCTGGTGCCTGCAAAAATTTCCCGTTAATGCCATGACCGAGCTCCTTGACTATATTGTCTACATTACGTACGATCTGCGTGGCCAGTGGGATGCCAGAAATGCCTTATCTTCGCCCGGATATCCCTATATGATAAGGTGCCCAAAATAATCAACTAATGACCGACTCTGCAGCGTTGGCTACATCCCCAGTTATGAGCTCAGCTCTATCATTAACGGTGACCCCCTACTATATGGTGACAGAAACGTCGACTAGTGGGAGGATGAGGGCGATATCATCGTCTACGATAGCACCGAGTGGTTATCCTGGCTGTGTCTAGAGACCTACATCCTCCGGCGCGCACGATATTACGGCCTTCATTTTGGAGGACCTGTTGACTGGGCAGTCGATCTGGGCCGTGATTTCGGCGGCGACGGAAAAGGCGCTGGTGAAGGCTTCGAGGATGTCGGCATCGAAGATCCCATCTGCGACTTTACGCTCAAATTTGACTGGCTGGATGCTTTGAAGCAAAAAGGGGCTTCTCTAAACTAGTGGTGCCGGGAGGTTCATGTGATGAAGGTACTGGAAGCTATGCTCGACGACTTATACGAGCGATAACAAGGAGGTCAACACGGGGTATGACGAGCACTTCAACAGCTATGTGCAATAAATTAACGATATGGTCTCATTCGCGATCGACGCGGCTATGATCAATGACGTTGGCATCGCTGCCGATGGTATGTAGTGTAAGCATCGCGGGTTCCCCAGCCCCGGCTCTTCGCAGTTAACTAGCCCTTCTAATAGACTTCCACTGCATTTTCTACAATGGCCTCGGCCATAGCAACACAGACCGCATGTATGGGGACACGACCTATGACGATCTTAGAATGGGCAGTTACGAGATGGACCTCATTCTTAATGACTTGGACAAAGATGCTTTCTGCACTCACTCACCTGCTCGGGCACTATGGAATCCCTCCTGACTGGATAGAGCTGACAGGGAGAAAAAGAGGAAACTGGCTACTGCTATCTCGAGGGCGGCCAAGGCATATGTCCGCCAGATACCGGCACTCGCCGTTGGTATAACTACCCACCAAAAAGGATAAGATTGATGTACTAAATCCAAGCTGTAGTCGGGGAGTTGGTGCCTAGCTGATACTTGTGAAGTTTCTTAGAGGCGAGGAAAGTACTGGGTGATTCCACATCCGTTCTATCATGTCGTGTTAGCAATCTGCGGAAGTTCCTGCGCCGCTTGTTTGTTTGTTAGCATAGGACTCGAGGCTTGTAAAGATGAGTATCGATGCCTCGTGTATATGGGCAAGGCCTTTTCAAATACCAAATATTACTTTCCAAGCTTTGCCATAAGTGCTGTTTTTGATGCTGGAGAGGCCTTTGAAATATCAAATACGCCTTTCCAGGGCTTCAATGTCTCCCTTTGGACATTAGGGGAAGGCCACCTTGCGCGAACAAACCAGGGTTGTATTGCACCTCCCTTCTCTGCATTCCTACTTTTAGATCCGAGTTGTCGAACCTTCAACACGACACACCTCACTCACAACTGCACGACTCAATCTTATTCGTCAAGTCCGGTGACCTCCCCGCCAAAACACCACTCACAGCTCCGGCAAAAAATGACGTCGCTAGGGGATTTCCCCTTATTCTCCTCGCTGCCTGCCGAGCTCCGCCGTGCGATTTGATGGGTTTGCCTCCCGCAGCGTGTTGTTGAGATCGACTGCCCGTCGCAACATGTACTCGAGACTACGTGTAGGCTCCAACCCACCATCAATCGAAACCATGCCCCACCTGTAATAACACGAGTCTGTCGCGAGTCCTGCGAGGTAGGTTTGGAGAATGGAGGTGACCTCTGAGGCAACCTTGCTAAACACAAAGACGGCAAGGTGGCGGATGAGGAAGATTAGGTGGAATTCGAGGCACTGAACCTGGCAGTAGAGCCGTGGCTCCAACCTGGCCTGGATCATGTCCATCTCCACTGGACGTCGAGCCACGACGGCGCTTTCATGAACGGCCAGACTGGAGACCCTATCTCACTTCTGCAACGGGCGGCGCCTCTCAGTAAACGCGTACCTTCCATCATGGCCGAGTTACTCTACCCCTTCGGTGACGACAACTTCCATACCCAGTTTGGGAGGCAATCGAGCGACTTCGATTTCCTGTGGCGTCAGAAAAAGTGCGAGGTTGCCTTGAGCATGGTGACTCTACACGTGTCGCATGCCGTCGGACGGGGCCCCGGTCTGTTTGATTTGCTCTGCGATGCGCCCATCCAGCTGGTTGATACGTCAGATGCAGCTATTCTGGCCAAATTTCATCGGTTGTGGATGGAATATCCTTCGCGCCACGGCACCGAACCCACGAGCTTCTTCACGTTTGGTAGTGACCCAGAGCTGCTTGAATTCTGGGAGGTTGATATATGCCACAAGGCTTCCAACAAGGATAACTGGTGGGTGGCCTAGGAGCTCAAGAGCATGCCCGTGTTACGTCCCATGATCATGTTCCGCTTGTGTGCCGGCGAATGTTATCTTCCCGAGGAAAACCAGTCGAGCGTGCCCGCAAAGTGGTGGGGGAAATGATGAAGTGGTGTATTAGAAGCACATATCAGAGCTACATGATGACATTGAGCCTTGAGCATTGAGTGCTGATGCCTCGGAATAGAAGCTATGTTCATGTATTGGGATGTTGATTGTTGGAAGTCCAAGAAAGAGCGAGGAGTTAATGGAAAGTCTAGCTGCTCTTGGCACCCTGCCTGCCAGCTGACAGCGGCTGATGGAAAGTCCATACCGTATCCTTGGGTTTGTCAGAGACGACTTTTGAAGCCTAATCTCGATCTTCTTGTAAATACAGGTTGTCTTTTAAACATAACTGCCTGAAATGCGAGCTTGTGCGATGGGCTCGCTCTATTTAAGTGGAGATATTGAGGGAACGGACTGGTTGCACAGGAAGTCCTGCATCGTCCGCTGGGCACGCTGGGACGCTGAATCAATGAGGGGTTGGGCGACTCGTTATCGCTGCTCAGTCCAAAAAGGCAGGGCATCTCGAGTCCCGCACGCAAAATGCAATGCATGTTGGTCGAGGAACGTCAGGGATGCCTAGGGGTGGGCTGGATTGCCTCTCAGCCGCCGCTTTCACTCGCACACCTCTCAATGAGAAAAGCACATCTTCGATGTTACTGATCCAGTTAAAAAATCGCTGAATCAAACAAGTCCAGGAGTCCCCCGCCATCCTTGATCCAGGCCCCCCTCGACCCCTCGTGCACTCTCAATTTCCCCGGATACCTAGCCTCACACCAATTAATAGTGAAGCTCAAAGTACTTCCCCCTCGTCCCGCTTTCCATCTGAGCTCCCCATCTTTGGAAGTCGCCTCCTCCGACTCCGACTCTGCGGCCGCCCAACTTGTCAGCCCTACACCGTCACCGTCCTCTTGGCCCTGCTTTTTCGCAACATCGCCTGCCCCTGGCGACTCTGGCGACTAGACCTATTAGCATCCTGCACACATTTGGCCAACATCTGCATATTACATCTTCCATTCGCTGCGACACTTTGTGAGCCTCGACCTGCACCCACGCCGACCGCCTGTCTCGCCCCCCCCCCCCCCCCCCGCCCTTCGCCCCTCGCCGCCGTCCACACATTCCGCTCCGCGACAGGTACGAGCGAAAGAATACAGAGAATATGGCCGAGAGCAATGAGTCGAGAATGGATCACGGCGATTCCGCCGAGCCTGCTAGCTTCAACCAGCAGGTTGATAATGCTATCCGCGCCATCCAACAGAAGAAGCCTCGTCCAGAGATCGACTTCACCATCCATGTGATGGAGGATGGCTCCCAGGTTAGCACCATGGAGCGCGTATGCAAAGGTATGTACAGAAATCTTGCAGGAGTCGAGTACCTGCGGATCATCGTGGTTGGATATGGCACTGACCCGATCGTCACCATCCCATAGATGTGCAAGCGCCCGCCATGCTCAAGCCCACAGACGAGCAATTCTTCGAGGATGAAACCCACCAGAAGCCCAACATCCAATTTCTCAAACAGCACTTTTACCGTGAGGGGCGCCTCACCGAAGAGCAAGCTCTATGGATCCTCCGCAAGGGCACCGAGCTCCTCCGGGCCGAGCCAAACCTCCTTGAAATGGACGCCCCCATCACCGTCTGCGGCGACGTCCACGGGCAATACTACGACCTAATGAAGCTCTTCGAGGTGGGCGGCGACCCTGCTGAGACGAGGTACCTCTTCCTAGGTGACTATGTTGATCGAGGATACTTCAGCATTGAGTGCGTGCTCTACCTCTGGGCCCTGAAGATCCACTACCCCAAGACGCTTTGGCTTCTGCGCGGAAACCATGAGTGCCGCCACTTGACCGATTACTTCACTTTCAAGCTGGAGTGCAAGCACAAATACTCTGAGGTCATATACGAGGCCTGCATGGAGTCGTTCTGTTGCCTGCCGCTGGCGGCAGTCATGAACAAGCAGTTCCTCTGTATCCACGGCGGCCTGAGTCCCGAGTTGCACACCCTTGATGACTTGAGAAATGTTTGTTTGGATTCCTCGGACCCTGGCGTGCTCACCTCCGGTGGGCACGTCAAGGCGCAGCCTTTCCGGCCTTGCTGACACTCTCGGGCAGATTGACCGATTCCGCGAGCCCCCCACCCAGGGCTTGATGTGTGACATCCTGTGGGCCGACCCCCTAGAGGACTTTGGCCAGGAGAAGACCAACGACTACTTCTTGCACAACCACGTGCGAGGTTGTTCGTACTTCTTTTCCTACCCCGCCGCCTGCCATTTCTTGGAGAAGAACAACCTGCTCTCCATCATCCGGGCCCACGAGGCCCAGGACGCCGGTTACCGCATGTATCGCAAGACCCGGACCACGGGGTTTCCCAGCGTCATGACCATCTTCTCAGCCCCCAATTACCTCGATGTTTATAACAATAAGGCCGCGGTTCTGAAGTACGAGAACAACGTCATGAACATCCGGCAGTTTAACTGCACCCCGCATCCATACTGGCTTCCCAACTTCATGGACGTCTTCACTTGGTCACTGCCCTTTGTTGGCGAGAAGATTACCGACATGCTCATTGCTATTTTGAGCACGTGCTCGGAAGAAGAGCTTAGAGAGGACTCCTCTTCGGCAACGTCCCCGGGCCCTCTTTCCCCCGCCCTTCCCGCAGGCTCGAGCCAGGATCCCGAATCGATCGAGTTCAAGAGACGGGCGATCAAGAACAAGATTCTCGCAATTGGCCGATTATCCCGTGTCTTCCAGGTGTTGAGAGAGGAGTCCGAGAGGGTGACAGAGCTAAAGACCGTCTCAGGCGGCCGCCTGCCCGCGGGTACGCTGATGCTTGGAGCAGAGGGTATCAAGAACGCCATCAGCAGTTTCGAGGACGCCAGAAAGGTTGATATTCAGAACGAGAGATTGCCGCCAAGCCACGACGAGGTTATGAAGCAGGCAGGCGAGGAGCGCGCACAAGCTCTGGAGAGGGCGACGAGGGAGGCCGACAACGATAAGAAGTTGCAGAGCCTTTCCAGGAGGCTGAGCACGTAAGTCGATGTCCTGGTTACTTTCCAAGTTGAAAGGTACTAACAAAGCGTGCCACTAGCGATCGCAAGCGCTGATATGGGACTGTACAAAGCTGAAACTGGATAACACGTGGCTGTGGATACAGGGTGGCCGTCATTTCACATAGACATCACCTACACACACTTCGGGGAGTCGGAAACCAATGACAGCCTTTGAGAGGAGGAGCCCCATGGATGCAAGCTGGAAGCTAGGCATCGTGCCAATGAGGGTTTTACAGACGCTGTCTCTGAAGGACCAGCGGGAAAAGCTGATGGGAAATGCAACTCGAATTCCTTTTTGTAACTGCCGTCTGTTGTTTGCTTGAAACATTCGCGCTGCTGCTGCTACTGCACTACATATACTGAGGCTCATGCAAATTGACCGATAAAAAACAACGAATTGACAGCTCTTAAGGGTAGTAGGAATACTGGATATCTCGGTTGCGGAAACTGGCTTTTATTCCTTGACTCTCGGATGATACAAAGGGTCTTGACCAAACCTAAAGATAAAACAAGGAGAATACCTGCCACTTCAACCCCTTCAGCAAGGCCGCCCTATTCTAAAAGATGGCCAGAATATTCGGTGGGCTACTCATGATTAGCAACTCAAGAACCCCTTTTCCACTCAAAAACCTCCCGAGTAAGAGATAACTAACCTCGCGACCCCTCCGTCGACACAGCACGGTTCGCTCGCCACGAAAAAACTCCACCGCCCCTCCGCCGCGCACTTATCAGCCAGCTTCTCGAGGTGGAAGAGCTCGCCGATCGGACAGCCCCATCCCGCGAGCAGTACCTCGTGCAGCGACCACTCCTGCTGCGTCGGCCAGCACTCGAAGCTCGGCTGGTCACCGGCCACGGCGGAGAAGTGCTCCCAGATCCACCGCAGCATCTCCTCGGACTGCTCGAGCCCGGCGAAGTGCGGCGGGAGCACGGCTTGGAGCGCGGCAAGTTCTAGGGGGGGTTTGGCCGCGTAGGCGTGCATCCATCCTGCCGGTTTTGGTTAGATTTGGGAAGGGAAAAAAAAAGGGAGGGCGGGGGGCGGGAGAGGGGAGGGCTTGCCGGAGCGGATGAGGAGGATGTCGCCGAATTGGAGGGTGGTGCCTTGGTCGAGAAGGCAGGCTTGGAGGTCGGAGAGAGGGATCGGGGTCGTGGTGAAGGGGTCGAAGGTCTTGTGCCGTGGCTCGGTCTGTCGCTGGCGCCAGCTGTGGTAGTCGACCAGCACGCCGCGGCCGACGATGCCCTGCTCAGCCCAGGCTGTGAGGGGAGTGTTAGTTTAGTAGCTGGAGACGGTATTGAAAGGCTGGAGCTGGTGGGCAACCTTGGATGCCGTTGACGGTACTCTTCTGCCCCTTTTCGTTAACCCCGTGGATGTCTTCCATGGTGACGCCGTTGTAGAACAGCTTCTCTTTTTGATAGCCGAAATGTCTCAGCGAATCCCACTGGCTCGAGCCCTGCGAGTTGAAGGTCCAGATATCATCGTTGATTGTCCTGGGTGGTTTGCAGAAGAGCTCCTGGTGGAATGGCCGCCGGTTGAAGAACGTGCCGTTCACTTGGGCATTAAGGGGCCAGTTCATCGACACCCTAATACGCGCGGCGGGCTGTTAGCTGACCTTATGCCGTTGATTATCAAAGTCAATTCAGTTGAGGTCTAGAACAGCCGAAACTCGGGGGCACCACCCCGGGCCGTCTGTGCAAGTCAGATCAAATGTACTTCTGCGCACCTAGCACCAGTTCGAATCTCAGCCCTCGCGGCCGTCACAACTCTTTCGTCAGTGATCCTGTTCAAGGTCCCAAGCTGGTCGCCCTGTCCATACAGGCCCCAGGCCGCGTGCATCGGGTCTCCCTTTCGCAACGGGAGATCGTCAAAACTTGGGATGCCGTTCTCGCCCAACTTGACTGGGGGCTCGGAGTTTGCCATGGCACAATAGCTCGTTGAGACTCAAGTTTCAGACAGGGAAATGTAATGACGAGAGGTATTCATGTGCACTTGGAAGCCGAGCAAGTGCTTCTTGGAGCGGGGAAATGGTGCTCCATGTGTGGCAGTCAGTCTAAACGAAAACAGGCATACTACAAGTGAAATAACTGCTGTTTGACTCCTGAGTCTCATAAAAGAGAGAACGAGAACGCATCTCTGGATTACCTGACCACCCACCTCGTAGCTAATGACTACCACGCTGATATGATATTGGTGCATGACGTATCTTTCACTATTACCTGGGCGTGATCGCCAATCAAGTTTTTGGACGTGTTTTTGAAGTCAACGTCCCTACCAGAGGTAGACTGTTCGCTACGGATGTCATACCCAGGCAGTATTCAAGCATATTGAGGTGAATCAACGCTACGTAATCCAGTCATCACATCCCCCCTCAAAGACAAGCAAATGGTAGCTGAACGGAATATGGATTCGGGATTGCGTCGCTAAGCATATCTTCGTGACATGAAACACATGTTCGTCTCCCACCACGGCAAGACACAACGTCCCAACTGGTGTGCCAATAAACATCGATTCCCTATGCTGCCGAAGAGGTGTTTTCTGTTCACCTTGAGAACCATCCGGGACTCCGGGACCTTGCTAATAGCTGAACGTCCATATGTCCTGGCTGTAGCAGTTGGGGTCAAGCCCCTGTTTATCCTCGTTCCGTAATGCCAAATCGCCAATCCTTGTTTACCATGCCGCGTCCTGACCTTAAGCAACGAGCTCAACAACACCACCAGCCTCGGTGATCTTGCGCTCAGCCTCTGAACTGACGTACCGGGCACGAACAACGAACGGAATCTCGGGAAGGCGACCTGTTCTTATTGTCAGTTGACTGTTGTCCTGTAGGAAATCCTACACGGAGAAGAGTGCTCTTACCCTTCCCGAGGAGCTTGGCATAGCCGTGCGAGAGGAGATCGATGACGGGTGCGGAATCAGTCTTGGCGCCGCTAACGTACTTCTCGCGAATCTCGGCGGGAACCAACGACCAGCTAGAGGGGATTAGAGACCATTCCAGCCCATTGGGGGACCAGGCGTTTCGACATACAGCTTCTCGATGTTGATTGTGGGCGCCCATTGCTGGTTGCGCATAAGATGGAAGCGTCTCATACCGACCTTTCCGAAGTAACCAGGATGGTCTAGTCAGATTGTCAGTGGGAGCCATTGAACGGACATTGGGGTGATATGGTAGCAGGTCTTGGAGGTGGGAGATCCCTCCCAGGCCGTGTCCAAACCGCACACAGAGGATGGCTGCATACACTTGTCCAAGTTCGTCCTGTGGTGATGCTATTGGTGAGTTAGCCGTGTGTATCGAGTTGGAGGACTAATATCGACGCACTTGGCCACCGGCCATACCACGGCCACCTGGATGCTTTCTGTGCTTGCCGACACGTCTGTAGAAGTCCTGTCAGTAGGAATTTGGTGATATCGATTGGATTGTCGCGACATACCCCTTACCGGCGGACACCTGCGAAAATGAAGTCAGTTTCTGGCGCAGAGAACAGAGGGGTTGAGGGGGAATGCATACATGGCCGCGGTGCTTTCTTGTCTTCGAGAAACGGGTAGGCTGCTATTGTCAGTATAATCTCTTGCAAATATCTGGCGATAGCAACATACCATGGTGGCTACTGTCAGTTTCGATGAAGGTCGAAGTTCCCCGACGATGATGCTTCCGAGATGCTCTTTTTCGGGTCACTCAGACCGATTTTAGGGCTGGGTTAATTTTTTTGGTGGGCACTGGAAATTGTCCTAATCCGTGGTTTAGCCGGACGCACACTTCACTGGGCCCAGGGCCAGGAAAAAGGCGCACGGTCCGACTTCAAGAAACAGGGTTAGGGTGTTTCCTTCAGAGGCAGCCGCATTCCCTCAGATTTCCTCTTGCCTTCGAATGTGAATGGCAGTTTCTGAAGGCCTTGGCTAAATGCATAGCAAACCACTCAATCATTCCTCATAACGCTGATAGTATCGCCCTTCTACCTAATTATCTCAACAAGCAGTTCATCTGTAATCAAAATGATCACAAATGACATGATGCTGAAGATCAAGCTCACAATTGCAAAAGTAGTCCATTCACAGCCCAAATCTGCTGTCATATCACAAATTAGAACACCCAACCTCCACGCCCTTTTCACCACGGCAACACACAAATGACTGGATGTTATCCATTATCTCCCACCCCCGGTCAGGGTCGTGGAAATTACTCTTCATGCCCTTGATCGCATCATCTTTCTATGTCTTTTTTCTGGCATCCCGCCAACTCCCCTGTTCCCTCAAGAAGCCTTGCAAAGCCTTGCAAAGCCTTGATACGATGTTCTCAGCCTCGCGTTGAACGATCGTTCTTTCCAAGCCCATAGTCAAGTCTGCTCACCTTTTGGGTGCCCCGCAGCTCATTGACAGGAGTGGGTTGACAATAAAGTTTGGCCTCACGCGACTTGTTGTATGAGTTCAATTACGTCGTAGAACGACTCACTGTTGCTTTCAGGTTTCTCCAGACCCAAGCCCAGTAGCAGTATTCTCTTCTCCTCTGGATCGCGGAGTGTCAGGAAACTTGCGACCTGACTGGCGTAGAGCTGACCCAGAGTTTCCCGTTCCTCACTCCCACCACCAAGGAGAGTCTTCGGTGTGAGGTGTGTTGAGGGCAGGCCACTTAGACCGGCGCCAGGTAGAGCCATCTCGACAGAGGCAGATGACGGTGCAGAGAGCAGTACTTGGACCTCAACACAATATTAGTGACATTCTGAGGGCCTTTGATAACTGTCTGCACTCACCCACTGGGCGAGACGACCACCCTGGGAGATGGTGATCAAGATCTTGTCAGAGAAGTTTGTCCGCACGACCTCGGTTTCCACGCCGCCGACGAGACCAGTCGCCTGCTTTGATGGCGCCGGGAATAGTTCATAGTTTGTCCTGATATCTGCCATGGTGAGTATGAGCAGATGAGCAGACGGGGCGATATGGGAACTGGTAAATCTTAAGGCTTAGAAACGACCAAACCAAAGTAAGGCGGGTTCAATGTGTGCACTGTAAACGCGCACTGTAACCCCACTTTGGATTTGGCGACATGGGGGCCTTGCCCCGCAATAACCCCTGTCTTAGCTCCATAATTCTGCCAGGCGGACAAGATTTATCTTGAAATCTTTTGAGAGCAGCATGCAATCAGTCGACACGAAATCGACTCACGACTGAAGTCAATTTCAACTGAAAAATCACCAAGCGCTTTGAGTCTTACTTTTGAGGCAAGATGGCGCCGGCATTTATTCCTCGACAGCGGAAGCGCAAGGTGCTTGACCGGCAAAGGGCTGAGGCACGAGGAACGCGCGCACCAGACAACGAGGACTCAAACGCCCTTGAGATCACATCAGAACAGCAGGTTCAAGTTGAGCAAAAAAGGGCCGAGCTGAGGCAGGTATTGAGGCCTGATGGAAAAAAATTAAGCGGCAAGAAGGCCAAGCGGCTCGAAAAGTACATCAACGGCAAACTCAAGAAGGACGAAAACCGAGTGCTGCTCGCCAAACTCGCTGCCAACAAGATCGATACCAGCTTATTTTCCCGCAGCAGCTCGCTTGGCCAGACCAAGGAGACCAAAAAAGAGGCTGTGAGCCGTGCTCTTAGAGAGCATAATGCTGGACTTGGTTTGGACAGGTCAACGGCTGAACTCCTTTATGAACGACGGCCTGCCGTGGATGGGCGGGTTTACGACAGCCGTTCAAAAATCTCCAAGGATGAGCAGAAGGCAAATGTCGACGAGGAAGCTTCTTCGCCAGCGGAGACAGAGCAAGAACTAGCTCCAGCAGAGCCTGTTGCTAAGGCAGTCGGGTCTGGTTTGAAACGGCCGCTGGATGTTGATGATTCGGGTCGTCCAGTCCTTGCTAAACGCCAAAGACGGGGCGGTATCAAGATGAAAAAGGCTCCCGCCATGTCTATGGGCCTTGTCAAAGCTGGCCCAGACGAGTGGGGTGGCATCAGCTCTGAGGATGAGGAGCCATCGGACGAAGAACCGTCAGACGAGGAAGACGATAGTGCGGATTCGGCTGACGAGTTTGTTGATGGCGAAGCTGGTGGCAAAATTGATGAAACTGAGTCCTCCAAGGCCTCTAGTGAGGCCGAGGAGAGCTCAGAAAAGGAGGAATCCGGGCCTGAGGTCATGAACGAAGCTGAGCAGCAGAGACTGAGCGAGCGAAGATCTGCGTTCAAGGCTTGGGCTCATGAACAGAGGAACAAGGCGCTAGGATATGAACCGGTCGGCCCAACAGTCCTTGTACTTCAAACACCGAAGCCTGAAAACTTCAAGCCTCGACCCCTAGAAGAAGAACCGCTCCCTGTGGAGTTGCTGCCGACAGAAAATGACAGCAGAAAATCCTATGCTGTGGTCGTTACGAGGGATCCGGAAATCCAGGAGACTCGTTTCCGGCTACCTGTGGTGGCCGAGGAACAAAAGATTATGGAGGCCATACACAACAACGATGTGGTGGTCATTTGCGGCGCTACAGGCTCTGGCAAGACCACCCAGGTACCGCAGTTCCTTTTTGAGGCTGGCTATGGCTCTGCCAATGGACCGACACCCGGCATGATTGGTGTGACACAACCAAGGCGTGTCGCGGCCGTCAGCATGTCAAAGCGTGTTGGGCAGGAAATGGGAGACTATTCCCATGTTGTAGCATACCAAATACGGTTTGAAGGCAATGTTGACCCCAAAACCGCCCTCAAGTTTATGACGGATGGTGTGCTTCTTCGTGAAGCAGCCCAAGATATTGCGCTTCGCAAATATTCCGCCATCATTATCGACGAAGCCCACGAAAGGAGTGTCAATACTGATATTTTGATCGCCATGCTCAGCAGGGTAGTGAAACTGAGAGCAGATTTGGCCAAGGAAGACCCCACTGTATCGCCTCTAAAACTTGTCATCATGTCCGCTACGTTGAGAATTGAGGATCTCACACAAAACCCCGCGCTGTTTTCGACACCACCACGGGTGATCGAGGTGGAGGGCCGGGAGCACAGCGTCACAGTTCATTTCTCTCGGAAAACACAGCATGACTATGTTGAAGAGGCCTTCCGCAAGATCAGCAGAGGCCACAAAAAGCTTCCTCCAGGAGGATTTCTGGTCTTCCTTACTGGTCAGGCCGAGATCAACCAGCTTAGCAAACGCTTGAAATCCGCATTCGGCGGCTTCAACTCTGCCGCTGGGCCGAAAGTCCGGATCTCTGCAAGTGAGGCCCCTGTAGAGGCTGAGGATATCGATTTTGGAGAAGTTGATGACCGAAACGTGGATGGCATGGGCGACGAGGCGATGTTTGACTCGGACGAAGAGGAGGAAGAGAGGGAGTTCGATATTGAGGACGAGGAATCCGGTACAGGTCCGTCGCGGATGCATATATTGCCGCTTTTCTCCTTGCTCCCTACAAAGGAGCAGATGAGGGTATTTGGCCCTACCCCCAATGGCTCAAGGCTAGTCATTCTGGCGACCAATGTCGCGGAGACAAGTTTGACAATCCCAGGTATCAAATATGTGTTCGACTGTGGCAGATCGAAGGAGCGTCGATATGATTCCGTCAGCGGTGTTCAGAGTTTCGAGATTGGCTGGGTCAGCAAGGCCAGCGCGAAGCAGCGTGCGGGACGCGCTGGTCGTACTGGCCCGGGTCACTGTTGGAGACTCTACTCCTCTGCTGTTTACGAGAGAGACTTCCCAGAATTCTCTGTCCCGGAGCTGCTGAGGATGCCCATTGAGGGAGTCGTTTTGCAGCTGAAGTCGATGAATCTCCAACATGTTGTCAACTTCCCCTTCCCAACCCCCCCTGAACGGCAAAGCTTGATCAAGGCAGAGAAGTTATTGACTTACTTGTCTGCGATATCTTCCAGCGGTCACATCACGCCAATCGGGACAACTATGTCTATTTTCCCTCTGTCGCCTCGTTTTGCGCGGATTTTGCTCATTGGACACCTTCACGACTGCTTGCCATACACCGTTGCGTTAGTAGCCGGTCTATCTGCCGGAGAAGTATTCATTCCGGAAGGCCAAGCTATTCCTGCGGCCGCAGAGAAAACTGAGGAATACCGTTCCAACGAGGACGTGGCGGCTGAGGAGCGTCGGGCGAAGTTGCGACAGGCTTTCAACAAGGTTCACAAGAACTTCTGTTTCCTCGACGGCAAGTCTGACGCTATCAAGCTCCTGCAAGTTGTAGGCGAGTTCGCCCACGAACCGACAGAGGAATGGTGTGACGGCCATTTTGTGCGGTTTAAAGTCCTAAAGGAGATCAAGCAACTCCGAGCCCAGATCACCGACCTCCTGCGGACCAGCATCCCCGCCTTTGCCAGTCTCAAGGTTTCTGACAAGCTCGACCCCCCGACAACTAAGCAGATACAAGCCCTGAAGCAGATGGTCGCATCGGGTTTCATTGACCAAGTAGCAATCCGAGCCGACAAGGCGCCTAACCCTCCAGAGATGTATAGAAAGCCGCGCCGGGCCATCGAAGTTCCATACGTGCCACTGATTCCGCTCGAGGGCGAACAGAAGCTGGATTTGACCGACCGACTGGTCTACATACACCCATCTTCCCCATTGTCACACCTCAGCGTTGGCGAGTGCCCCGAGTACGTGGTGTACTCGTACCTCCAGCGGGCAGGTAACACGGGCGCCGACGGCACCAAGAAGTCCAAGACGCGGATGCATACCCTAACAGACCTAACGGCAGGTCAGGTTGCGGCGCTAGCCAAGGGCACGCCGCTGATCACGTATGGCAAGCCGATCAAGGAGGCTAGTGTGGCGGAGGATGGCAAGACGAGAGAGGTTTGGGTTATTCCGTATCTCCGAGCGGAAATGGGTGGCGGCATGGGATGGCCGCTGCCAGCGAGGAAGGTGACGCAGCGAAAGGTTACCGGGAAGGGATGGGCTACCGAGTAACGGCTTCGTTGTCCACAGAAAGATGAGCACATAGAGTAAGGTTATATTGGAATAGTGGTTTGATAGTGAAAAAGGCAAGCCAACAGCGCAATCGCAGTTGATAATGGAGCAGATAGGGTTGGGAATGCCAACCTTGGTTTTCTCAGGTTTCAACCCACGTTGTTTCTACAAATAGACACTATGCAGGATCTTTTACCAATGCGCGCCTCCTGATTCTCTATACACGCTGGGTATCGCCGGAAAAGAAAACGCCACTATAAAACTGAACTTCACAACTACCAGTCGCAACAATAATACACTGGTCGGCTACGAAGGCGTTGTGGTAACCTTACTCTTCCGCCGTTTGGGTTTCTGCAGACTTGGGGTCTTGGGACTCTTGGTCTCCTTTCCGCTCTTGGCCAAGGGGCTTTCTACCACCTTGGTGTTCAGGGCCGGAAGAGGCAGGTCCTTAAGATTCAATGGTCCCGGCTTTGGAACCGAGAGCTTTTCCTTGCGGCCGGTAGAGGATAGGTGGAACTCGCCAGGCTTTCCAGTGATTGGGTTCTCATCCATGTACTCGCCGCCGTACCGGTCGTGGATCATGAGCGATTGAAGTATAAGCCGCGAATCAAGACCCGAGTTTGCTGTCTTGGACGCAGCGGCTGTGGATGACTTGCCTAGTCCTTCGGGCATTGGTGTGCTTTCTCTAGTGTCTTTGAGGGGAGCGTTTTGTGCCGTTGGGGTTTGATACACGCGACCCATCGCCGGCGACCATGTCTGCACGCCGTCTGCAATAGGCAATATCTTAGCGATGGTTTGCGAAACGGTGGCCTGAATAAAAGTCAATATGCTGCGTACACAACCCGCTTTATTGGTGCTGAGAACAAGGGGACGTACGATCCTGGCGCTGATAATATCGGCTAAGCTGGGGGCCATGTAGATATTTTCGCCCACGATAAAGTACGTCGCATGCACGACGATTTCGTCATCCTCCCCTTGGCGCTTCCGCCGAGTCTGCTTATTGATAACCCATACTCCGGTACCCGCACCAGGTCCTGACTCTCCAGGCTCCTGGGCAACGATAAACTCGAGCCCAGACATGCTCCTCAGGCGCCCCTCGAATAGCTCCCGGGTCGCAAGAAACTGGGCCATGTTTGGGTTGTTTAGTCCTTGCTGAAACACGATCTCATTGTTTGAGGTCTTGTCGAAGAAGGGCGACTGCGCAAAATAGTATAATACACTATTGGCGTGGATACCCTGCTCAAAGTTCGGGGGAGCCCTCCATTGGATCTCGTCGAGAGGAGGGCCAGCGTTTGGGTCGAATGCCATTGTTGTTGTTTAGTTGCTTTGAAAGTAAGCGTTGGGAAGCCTCCTCGGTTTATTTACTCGCCGTTGTGAATGTCGGAGGTTGGGCGCATCTAGGACGGAGTTGTTGGGTCGATGTGCTTAGCCGTTGGAGAAATCATATTGAGTTTTGAGTGAATGAAGGAATGAACGAATGCATCTTTAAAACCCCCACTCCCCCCCATTCTTGGTAGCCCGAGCCCCACTCCAGTGGGGCTCTACCAGCGCGAAATGCAGCACCTGCAGGGATTACCATCGAATTAAGCCATCGCCTTTTCAGCGACCCATATCCGTAATCCGAACCTGGAAATTCGGCAAATGCCCCTTGGAGTCTTCATCCTGCACCATCACCGAATCCCTCAAACTCAGGCATCAAACTCCACGATAACAACATCGCTGCAAGCAAGCCGCCGACTCCTTCGTATTGCTCATGGATCTCCTCTCAACCGTCCGTAAATCAGGCTCCCGCGGTGGCGTCAACTTCAGCTGGGACGATGTCGCCACGTCAGCGCACCGCGAAAACTACCTAGGCCACAGCGTGAAGGCACCCGTGGGACGATGGGCAAAGGGCCGCGACCTGACATGGTACGCCAAGGCGGGCCCGTCAACCGCGGACTCGAACGAGACCGAGGAGGAGAGGGAGGCGCGTGAACGTCGCGAAGAAATACGGAAAATCAAGGAGGCAGAGGAGGATGCGATGTCGCGCGCGCTAGGCTTACCTATCACGCCACGCGATGTTTCGGGTGCGAATGCCATACAGGTCGACAACTCTAAGGTGGCAAGTCGGGCTGGACCCGTGGAGGGCACCGCGACGGCGCCGAAGGAGGCGCTACCAAAAGAGTCTCGGAGAGAGAAACACAGACCCTCGGAGAGACATCATTGGAGGAGGAGGCACAGAAGCAGGGATAGAGACCGGGAGCGGAATCAGAGCCGGAGCCGTGAGAGGCGGCGAGCTACTTCGGTGGGGGATAAGGAGAGAGACCGTCACCACAGGCGCAGGAGCCGCAGCCCCGAGCAGAACCCTCGGCGGCATGAGAGAAGGGGAGACGGCGAGCGGAGTCGAAGTCGTGATCACTATAGGCGCAACGAAAGGAGGCGAAGCCAAAGTAGAATTAGGGATCGGAGGCCGAGACAACAAGACCAACAACGGAGCAGGAGTAAGACCCGACAACGAGATACGCATCAAGAGGCAGAAGCTCGGTAACTTATTCTAAGAAGCTAGTAGTCGACCTTAAGCCAAGTAGCCGAACTAGTTTACGGGGCGTGCCTGTCAACTACGGTCGTTCGTGTTGGCACATCCCAAAGACTAAAACCAAGTTTGGTCCTACAAACTACCTAAACATACATGTCTCGTTTTCTGTTCCGCATTATTTCTAAAGGTATCATACTGCATACTACACATTCTCGTCGTTCTTACTGTGTTCTGGTGATGTGCCGGTGAAGGGCAATTTGGGTACAAGTGCATGTGTGTAACACGGGTTAAGGCCTCTGAGGGTGTGCGTAATCAGCTAAAGGTTCGGACTTCTACGGATTTACGGGGTTGGACTACGGCCGGGTCCGTGATTTGTGATTGGCTAGGATGTCCCAGACAAGGCTGTCGCTCAGGGGCCTCCCCCTGTGACATGATACTTTAGATCGCTGCCTGCCGCTGAAACATTGCTTTGTATCCCGTCGGCACCTCATCGGACCTGCAGTCGCCCCCACAACACATTGGACTCCTCTAGAACCATCATTTGCTGACCACGCAAGCCAAACTCTACCTGTCTTCAGCCGTTGCCCCTCATCCTAGTCATATCTATGCAGCGTTGAGATATCAACATAAACAAGTTCGTCCCCAACAACCCAGACACGAGCGAGACTTGAGCCCGCGCACGCGGAATCCGACACACCAAACCGGCAACAACGAACTGGCCCCCCTCCCCTGCTGGATACTGCGACATGGATTACGCGCGGCTTCGCGCCGCTGCGCTGAAAGACGGCGAGGACGAAGAAGCCGTCACAGTTGACACCCGGGCACTCATCGACAAGGTTCTGGCGAGATACTCGGGAGACTGGACCACCCTGAGGGAGCTGATCCAGAATGCTGCGGATGCCCAAGCCACAACGGTTAAGATCAAGTGGGAAACGGTGCCCTCCACCCAGGTTCCGCTCCCGCCTACCACCAATCGATCCGAGATCCTCAAGCATGCTATAACCCACCACACCGTCCGCCGGCTCGTTGTCGAGAACAACGGCCAACCCTTCACAAAAACAGATTGGGGGCGGCTGAAGCGGATCGCTGAAGGTAATCCGGATGAGACCAAGATTGGCGCCTTTGGCGTTGGCTTCTACAGTGTCTTTGCAGACTGCGAGGAGCCCCTAGTCAGCTCTGGCAATGAAGCGATGGCATTCTACTGGAAGGGCAATGCCCTGTTCACGAGGAAGTTAATGCTCCCTCCGGAACAGGGGAGCCCCAACACCGCCTTCTTTCTTGAATACAGGAACACGACCACACCTCTGCCGAATTTGCTGTCGGTCGCCCAGTTCCTGGCCACTAGCCTGACTTTTGTTGCCTTACAGCACATTGAGTTCTGGATAGATGATTGGAATATTCTGTCCCTGCAGAAGAAGTCTTCCCCGAGCATTGAGATTCCCATCCCACGAGACCTGGAGACTAGGACAAAAGATGGCCTCATGAAGCTTGTTTCGGCAGATAGAACGAGCGCGCAGATAGATGCGACTTTCATGAGCGTCCTTGGATGGAAACCCCAGGCCGCAGCTTCAACAAGCAAATCTAGCGATTCCTACTATAACTCGAGTGCGTCAGAAATGCCATCCCTGCGGTCTTTCTTTTCGCGACTCACTTCAAGCACGACCCAGGGGGCAGCCCGAGCTAAGATAGCGAAAGAAGAGAAAGCAATACAGGACGCAATTGCAGAAGATCTCACCGTCACATCCACATCCAGCATCTTTCTTCGTGTTACCTCGGCACAAATAGCAGCTAAAGTTACTGCTACCTTCGCGGCTGAGCTGGAGAGAGCGACCAAGAAGCCCCCTCCGAAAATGACAAGGATTGCAATCTTGACATCGTCTTACGATGAGACAACGGCTTCGGAAATGTCTTCCTCCGGAAGCAAGGCCTCGAAGGCTGCCGATGTATTTTCAACCGTTCTGCCGAGCAAAAAGCCAGGGGGGCGTATCTTCATTGGATTCCCAACTACGCAAACCACCGGTGCGGGGATGCATATTTCTGCCCCCTCGGTCATCCCGACGGTTGAACGTGAAGCTATTGACTTGAATGCGCGCTGGGTGCGGAACTGGAACATGGAGATGCTACGCGTGGCTGGCATCATGTCGCGGCTCGCATTTACGAACGAGATGTCGGACTTAAACGACAAGCTCAAGCGGTTGTCTGAGTCTAGTAGTAAAAAGGGTCTGAGCATCTCTTCGGAGGATGTTGCAAAATGCATCCCCGAAGCCCTCCACATCCTCAAAACGTACACCTTTGGGGACTCCACCCCAAGTGGCCATGTGGCTCAGATAATCGAGGAAGCGTTCTGGATGGCGTACAAGAACGCATCCATCGAGGTATACTCATCGAGAGGTGTGCTTCCTAGCACCAAAGTCCGCACATCATCTGAAGAGCTTGAAAAGTTTGTTGCGGGCATCCCTGTTGTTCTGAAGGACATGAAGGATGCTCCGTTTATAAAGAAACTGATGGACTTCGGGCTGATCAAGGACATCACGGTGGATGATGTCTACCAGGAGCTCTCTTCCAAGGCCCTCGACAAGGACCAGCTCCATCATTTCATCACGTGGGCGGCCAAAAGCGCTGTCTCTGGAGAACTCGATAGGACCAGCAAACAAAGACTTATGGACGTCGCTGTGGCCACCATCAGTGATGGGGAAGGGGACTCTGGCGACATCATTGCCCTAGGGTCTATCACAAACTATGTCCATAACAACATTCCTGCAACTCTTCCCATCCCGCCTACCACCCTGCCCCTCGCATTCACGGCGAGCATTCCACAGGTTCAACTGCAAGCACTTGGCTGGCAGCCTCTGAAGCTCTCGGACTGGCTCCAGTTCTTGATTGAGTCTGGTCCAAACAAAGACGATGAGTACAATCTCACCAAATCCTCCAAATTCTCTACCCAAGTCCTCGGAATCCTGTCCAAGAACTGGGACAATATGGGTCCAGACGCCAAGTCCTATGTGATATCGTCGTTGCAAAATATCACCGTCATTCCGACAAAAATGGGCATGAGGAAACCCGACGAATCATTCTTCCCGTCCGTGAAACTGTTCGATGATCTTCCGACCATTCAGGGCACCGGCAATCTCAAAGAGAAGTTCCTGGTGGCATTAGGTGTCAGAAAAACAGTAGATCTGGAGACAATATTTACGAGATTGCTTAGCCCTACGCCCAAAGATGGACAACCTGGACACAAGAAATGGAGTCACGTTGAGCTAATCAAATACTTGGCTTCGGTGACGAATGATATTCCCGCCGCGGACATGAAGAAGCTCAAGGAGTCACAGCTATGCCCTGCCGAGGCCGGTCCGCCAGGGACGGAGCCCACGAAAGGCACCGAGCGTCTGTACAAGGTATCGGAGCTTTTCGAGCCCAAGGATACACTTCGAACTCTGCAGCTACCCATTCTTCAGTGGCCGGGCCCACCTGGCAGCTTCAGAAGTAGTAGCGTAGAAGGCAGATTTCTCTTCTCGCTGGGGCTACGCCCGTGCCCATCTGTCCCTGAGCTCGTTGATATGATGAGCTCCTCAGATATTAGCATCCGCAAAAACGCCATGACCTATTTCATCTCTAACCACCACCTGAATAATTACGCGGCATTCGATATAACGTCTACCAACAAGGCCATCCTACCGCTGGAGGGCAACGAAAAGCAGTTGGTTCCTCCTTCGGCCTGTTATTACAACGAGAAGGCCGCAGTCCTCGGGTACAATGTTCTGAAGAAAGACCTCCACCAACATGCCATTAAGTTTGGGGTCTTGCGCGACCCCCCAATCAAAGGATGTGTGCAGAGACTCGTTACCAACCCCCCACAGAATCGCAACATGGCGATCACTCTCTTCGAGTATTTTGCTTCCCGGCTAGGTGATCTTGGGACGGCTGATATCACTCGCCTCAAGGACGCCGCAATTGTACCCGTGATGAGGAAGAATAACTTATCTCGGAGCGCGAATGAGAAGTCGGAGGCAACATTGGCTCATGTTCGGCCACAGAACTGTTACTTGGGGTCCTCCGCAGCATATGGGGATATATTTGATTTTGTGGACTTCACTCCCGATGCTAACACCTTTCTCTTCAAGTGCGGCGCAAAAACCGAGCCAACAAAAACGGAGATAGCTCGGCTGGCCTGTGGGGAGCCAGCGCGGCTTCTGAGTGTGCTGCAGAGCTCGGAAAAGTACCTCAACCTTCTCCGATCCCTTGCCGACGATCTCCCCACTCTGAAGAAAGACAGGGACCTTTACAAACAGATGACGACTTCGGCTTGGCTACTCGGCTCTCGGGAGCTATCTTCGGCGAAAAGCAAGGAGGGCGATTCCTACGAAGACGAAGAAGCACCCATCAAACATTACCAGCTTGCCCCAGCCAGCCAAATTGTGATCCTCGACGACATCATCAGCTACCGACTGTTCAAGCAATCACTAATATGCGCGCCTGAGGAAGACGCCCTAGAGGACTTCTACATGGCTCTAGGCTCGCAAACACTAGGAAGCAAGGTGCAGGAGGACGTTAGGATCGGCCCGCACACGGAGAAGCAGGAGGGTGCGCAGTGGCTGCGTAAGCACGTACTCGAGCGCTCGAAGATCTTCTTGTACGAGTACTCTAAGTACAAGCGGGATGCGATCAAGCATGACGCCAGGTGGTTGGAGAAGAACCTGCAGGTCGAGGCGGTGCGCTCGGTAGCGCTACGGCGGTCTCTCAAGGGCGAAGGCCAATCGCACACGGAGAAGCGGTCCGCGGCTAGTGCGCATGCGGGCGGTGCGTGGGTGCTATATGTTGCGGCCGAGGGCCGGCCAGACATGTACCAGGTGGGACAAGCCATCTGCCAGCTGCTCCTCGCGCGTCCCGGCCAGCAGGCCTACTTCTTCTTTGAACCGTTCCTGAAGCTTGACTTGTTGGATCTCCGGGCCCGCGGGTACAACGTCGACAGAATCCTCCGCGCCAAGGCGGCCGAGGCCAGAATTGCCGACGAAGAGCGGAAGAAAGCGCTGGAAGCTGAGCAAAAGAGGATCCAGGAGCGGGAACAGGAATGGACAAGCCAAGCTCGCGGTGCGGAGGCTACTAAAACGCCCGAGCATCGCATGCCAGGCAGCTTTGATGAGTCGCCCGAGGACGAGGCGGAAGCTACGGCAGCATCGAAACACAACAAGCCTAAGAAGGGGGGTATCTTTTCCAACCTGACTAGACGTCTGTTTGATACAGATGAAGCCTCGCAAAAGCAGCTCGACAACTTCCTTCCCCAGCCGGGACCCACACACAACGCGGCGGCACCAACACCGACCTCGGGAGGAGGCCAGAAGCCCAATGAGGACGGGCGGGTGACCAGCCCTGCCGTCGTTCAACAGAACCTCCTCAATGCTATCCAGTCGACACGAGCACACGATTCGAGCCGAGTATTTTCGCCTCCGCAACAGAACGAAGTCAAGGAACAAGCGACGTACTGCGACTCGACCCCGGCGACCAACCTTGACTTTGCGGCGGAGGCGCCGGGCGGGATGCGGGTTTTTGTTGCCAAGGACCTCTCGGTTGACCCGAGCAGGTTTCTCATGGCCAACATTGAGCAGATTGGGCAGTTTGAGACCCTGCTCAAGGATGTTGGGGGTGGCGTGTACGGGTTGAAGACTACATCTCTTCACATCTTCTATGACGAGCAAGGCGGCACCATTGCGTTCAACACTAACGGCAGCATCTTTTGCAACCTACGGTGGTTCAAGCAGCTACACGCGGCCAAGTTTAAGGGAACCGAAGGTCGGGTCGACGCGGCCACGTGGTGGTGGGTAGTGTTGGCTCACGAACTCGCACACAACCTGGTAACCGTACACAATGCGGAACACAGTTATTACACGTAAGTTCTCGGCCATCTCTCCTTGGGACTGCGGCCTGTCTTGGTGATAGAGGCAAGCTAACGCGGATGGTTTTATTCTTATAGGGAATCGTTTATACAACAGTACTTCCCGAAGATAATGGCCAGGGCAGCGGCCTGGGGCAGTGGTTCCCCAGCCAATGTGGGGATTCTGGGGGTGGCGAATGCGTCTCCGGCCACGCCTGAGACGCCGGCTTCCCCTTCGCAAACGCAGAGACGCACGCAGCGGCCGCTTCCGCCACCCCCGCCTTCGAGAGCGGCGGGATATCAGTCATTATTGGACCAAAGCACGTATGCTGTGCGTACAACTGACTGAACTGCCAGTGGGTTTTTCTGGGGTTGACCAGGGGATGTCATTAAGTTATGTGGCCGCCGTTGTTGCTGTTGTCGTGTGGTTGTTAATATGTATTGTAATCATGGACGGGATGCATCGAGACACAGGTACGGAACACGGATTCAGCATGAAGTCTTTTGCATCAAGACTTCGCTCGATAGAAACTCTGGTAGAGAGGGTAAAGGGTTAGCATGGGTCATGTTTCGTGATATATGCAGAGCAAGCAACAGCGAGATTGATACCGAAGGAGTAGAGATTATTATTAGCATTTCCATTGTTTTACTTTTGCATAGAGGTATTTCCCCGCCCTGTCTGGTCTGGGTGACGTTTGTCGCTGGCCGAGATCTGCAAGCCAAGGCCGTCTCCCGTTGGGATGAGGACCCCCCTGCATCAGCTGTCTGGTGTCTACCCCGCTTCGATCCCAATGAAGCATGCAAAAATGGAAGGCCCCCGGGTACAGGAGGAGATGGGGGGGAACGGGATGCCGAGCCAACACCGAAACAGTGCCGCGCAGAAGCAGGCACTTCTACCCAGGCAGTCGACAGGCTGGTCCAGGCCAACCACTAGCCTGCGGGGGTAACCCAGTGGAGTCTAGATCCGGACAAGAGCTAAATAATTTAGTGATAACTGGTATCTTTTGTGCTTAAAATGCGCTGAGTATTGTTTTGGTCACGTTTTGTAAGGGTGTGTCGAGGAGGAGGGTCAGTGAGGGGTTCCGAGGGGCAATTCTGCGTGGATTGAGACTGCGATGCCCCGCCTTTTACGGCGGCCCCAACCTCACTTGACCGATTAGTCTCCTACCGAAGTCGCCGGCCTGCTCCCTCAAGGTTGCTGTATGGACTTTCCCCAAATGTTACACAGTTGACGAGAGTAGCCTCATTGCCAAATCGCATTCTCCCACCTGCAAGTACTAACATGCACCGTCGATATTGACAGTGTTTTATCGGCATCAGCATCATCCTGCCGGCTAAACACGCTTGACAGACTCTCTCCTCTCGCTCCGGCGCCACCCCCGTAAAGCAGGCAAGTGTTCGTGTCAGATGTAGAGGGGTCGATGGCCAGTCAATGGCCAGTCATTGGGGCAATTGAGTTTTGCATGGTACCTCGATGACCACCTCGACTTTACAGCAGCCGGCATTCGGGTTGTCAGGCCATTTGGCTCCATCCCCTCTGGGATTTACCTCGTCCCCACCTGATACGGACACGGGGCATGCACGCCTTCGGTGTAACGGCGGCAAGTATGTACGTGCTTTTGATCTGTGGGACACAGACAGCATGAAGAAGACGGGGCGGGCAGGCAATCAGGTCCTAGGTCAAGATCCCGAGCGCTGCATGGACATGTCTACCAGGACAGCAGGGTTCCTAGGTCTACCTGCGTTTATCTGGCCTTGCTCCAATCGCCGGGCGAGCTCCGGGCTGGGCCACCTGGGCAACCAACTGTCTCACACCCACCCCCCTTGTCCCCGGCCATTGAGGTGGATAGGAGAAGAGAGTGGGAGGTGAGGGTGGCGGCATCATCCCGAGCGGAGAGCGCATTGGACTGCTGCTCGGTCAAGACGGACGGGCACTGTACAGGCCAAGAGGAGCCAAGGGAGGAACAAGGACAAAAGCCGGATTTCGTAGCAGTAACGGCGAGCACATTGTCCAGCGAGGAAGGCATAAATAACCACGGCTTGGAACCTGTCGAAACCATCTCGTCTCTTCTCTCATTATCACCAATGCTCTGTTGACAGACATCGGACATTATTCACCTAACCGCACCCCATCCCGTTCCCGATATAGACCAGCCGCCGCCTCCAGGAGAACCGACCGGCCATACATTTAAAGCCTCCCTCCTCCTCCCCCCGATAAGCTTCCATCTGTCCCTTCTCTCGAAGAAGTTCAGACCAACTCTCTCATACACTCAACCCATCACACGTCTTTGCTCAACGCAGCCGACAAAATGGTACCTCCTCTTGCTGCTCGTTCTACACCCTCCCTACTCTTTTCCCGTGCCACATCGTCCTCCCGGTCCTTGTTCACCCCCTACCTCTCCTCGCGCCCCTCCCACCGGGCCATCCACAGCAGCTCGATGCTGTTGCGGACCACGGCCGCTGCCAGCAGCCGGAGGAATGCAGGCGGGATTCTCCCGAACAAGACGGCCCCAAACACCACCAACATCCCCGCGGGTCTTTTACAAGCTCAGCGAGCGTCGGTTCGACTGCTAACGACGGAACGTGAAAAGGTCAAGGTACTGCTAATTCTGTACGACGGTGGCAAGCACGCCGAGCAAGTAGGTTGACATTCTCTTTGTTCTCCAATCCTATTCCTTATTCCGGGGTGGCCTGTCTGCGCCGGCGTGGCCCCCTAGCTCCGCCGTGTGGTTGACGGGCATCACGGGCAAACACAAAGTCGAGGGAGAGCAGTTGGAGCTAGGGTGGGCTTCCATGGCTGTTAATTACAACCGCGTGGGGACAACTCCTTGGTGCTACTCATGCGGGGTAGTTGATGGCACGTCAATGGCGCCAATTCGCTCAGAGGCGGGACGGCACTTGGGATGCCAGTATCTCGGTGCCTCTCGGGAAGGTGGGGCCAAGCATCCAAGAATACCAGGGGGGCCAGGGGGACCCGGGGGCCCATCTTGGCGCTTTTCCGTCAGGGGGGCAGCCCCTCAACACCAACGTCGGGGATACCAAGCCGAAAACAACACAAAGCTAACCGATTTTTTCCCTTTGCTTCCGCGATAGGTCCCTGAGCTTCTCGGAACGACAGAGAACGAGCTTGGCATCCGCAAGTGGCTCGAGGACCAAGGCCACACCCTGGTCACCACCTCGAGCAAGGAGGGCGAGGACTCTGTCTTTGACAAGGAGCTCGTCGATGCCGAGATTATCATCACCACCCCGTAAGCCCCATAACCCCGGAGCCGAGAGGCCTCGAAAGACTAACGCTTGGGCTCCCAGCTTCCACCCCGGCTACCTGACCGCCGAGCGCCTCGCCAAGGCCAAGAACCTCAAGCTTGCCATCACTGCCGGTATCGGTTCCGACCATGTCGACCTCAACGCCGCCAACAAGACCAATGGTGGCATCACCGTCGCCGAGGTCACTGGCTCCAACGTTGTGTCGGTGGCTGAGCACGTCGTCATGACCATTCTCGTCCTCGTCCGTAACTTTGTGCCCGCCCACGAGATGATCCAGGAGGGTCGTTGGGACGTGGCCGAGGCCGCCAAGAACGAGTTCGATCTTGAGGGCAAGGTCGTCGGCACCGTTGCCGTGGGCCGCATCGGTGAGCGTGTCCTGCGTCGCCTGAAGCCCTTCGACTGCAAGGAGCTCCTCTACTATGATTACCAGCCCCTAAGCCCCGAGAAGGAGGCCGAGATTGGCTGCCGCCGCGTTACCGATCTTGAGGAGATGTTAGCCCAATGCGATGTTGTCACCATCAACTGCCCTCTACACGAGAAGACCCGTGGTCTCTTCAACAAGGACCTGATCTCCAAGATGAAGCCTGGTATGTGTTTTCTTCCATTATCTTGCCTAACAAAATACTAACTTATCACCGTTAGGTTCGTGGCTCGTCAACACCGCCCGTGGTGCTATTGTTGTCAAAGAAGACGTCGCCGAGGCCCTCAAGACCGGCCACCTCCGTGGATACGGTGGTGATGTCTGGTTCCCCCAGCCTGCCCCCGAGGACCACGTGCTCCGCTACGCCAAGAACCCCTTCGGCGGCGGCAACGCCATGGTCCCTCACATGTCCGGCACCTCGCTCGATGCCCAGAAACGCTACGCCGATGGCACTAAGGCCATCCTCGACAGCTACCTGTCTGGCCGCTTCGACTACCGCCCCGAGGATTTGATTGTCACCGGTGGCGACTACGCCACCAAGGCGTACGGTGAGCGGAAGAAGTAGATTCTCCTCGGCAGCGTGAAGGATAGGAGAGATGATGGAGCAGAGGGATGCCACGGGGTTGTCACTCGGCGTTTCCTGTTTTTTTTTTTTTTTTTTTTTGGTCAAAGGGACGCGAGAGGCACTTGAAGCCCGCTCCTGGAGACCCTGTATGTATTCCACGACTCGGATGTCGAGCGGAGGATCATCATTTATTGTATGTAAGCCTCAGGAATGTAGTCAAGATCTAGTCAAGACATGAAGATTATGAACAAACAAATAAAGTTGTTTTCGGTATGCCAAACCTGAGTAAGAGTTATGAGTTGAACTTGCATTTGGAACTAATTGTGACTTGAACTTAAACCTGAAATAATCCGGATGGAAAATGGGCGAGAAGCGAAGAAAATATCCTTCCTGATTATAGTGAGGATTATCTATCACACTCGGGGCCCTCGCCAAGCCTAAGTTGTCGAAACCTAAAGAGGCCGTTGCCGCTGGGCAACCTTTGTCGGTTTTAATATTGAGTTATATCATTTTATCGAACAGCCATAGTTATATTCGTCCAAGGACCCGTGTCTCTTGAAATAAACTACTCAAAAGCACAGGACATTATCAATATTATAAGAACAAGTTCGGCCGTCTCTCTCTACTGCCTGCTCACAAAGGGTATATGGGATTATGTACAGCACACAGACAACGAGCATCGGGCGGCCTGTCTCATCTTCAACCGATGGAATTCAATTGCAAGAGGGATCACCTCCCTCTCTGCCAAAATTTCCACCACGGCCTCCCATCTCCCCCATCATGCCCCCCTCTCCTCCCGGCGGACCCGCCTGCCTCCCTCTTGACCACCTGGTCGCGCCCATGAATACGCCAGTAATACACCGGCACTCCTGCAACAACGAACGCGACGACTGTCAGCGTCTGCAGCGGCTGCGCGAACACGGCCCTGCTCAGCAGGAACAGACTGACGCAGCAGAATATGATCGGCGTGGTGATCCACGTGCGGTATGGCCGCTCGAGGTTCGGCTCCCGTACCCGTAGCACAATTAGCCCCAGTACTGTTAAAAAGTAAAACGTGTATCCAGCGACACCGTAAAACGTGATGAGCGTGCCAAACTCGCCGACTAGCACATAGGCCGCCGTCAGGACGGCGTTGAGCGTGAGGGCAAGGATAGGGGTGTAAAAGAGGCCTGTGTCCTCGTCGCCGACCAGGCGAGCAAGTCTCTTGGCGAACCACGAACGCGTGCGCGTAGAGGAGAGGGCGGCGTGTTCCGACTCGCCGGTACCGATGCGCGCAAATATGTCTGGTATGTAGCCTTCTTTGCCGGCTACGTAGACGAGACGGCTGCTAGTGAAGGTAGCACTGTTGAGGGCGCCAAAGCACGAGGCACTAACAATGAGAGCGAGCACCAGAGCGCCGGCTGGACCGAAAACTTTGGCGCCGAACATAACGGCGACAGTGTTGGAAGAGTTGATGGTCGCTAAGGGGAGGACGAGGAAGTAGGCAACGTTGGCCAGGAGATAGCTCACTATGACAAGTGGCATGGCTGTGTGGATTACACGGGGGAGGTCGCGGCTTGGGTTGCGGAACTCGCCGACAACATAGTTGGTCTGGGAGAAAGATCAGCAGGCGCATGGCTTGACTCGCGTTCTGGTAGCGGAACTCACATTGTCCCATCCGTCAAATGCCCAGAGGCCAGCATACAGCGCCACAGCCCAGGCTGACGCATCCAGCTTCGTCCCCTCGAACCATTCGTGGTTTTTCCAGTCCAGATTTGGCGCACCCGAAAAGGAGTATCCAGTAGCAGCAACAACAATACCAATAATAGTAACCCCAAGTAACGCAATAAATTTCAAAAACATGAGCATGTCGTTAACCTTGGTCCCTAGCCGTGTCGAAACGCAGTTCATAAAAGTGACAAGAAATAATCCCACCAGCGCGACCGACTTGTTGATCCAGGGGTTGATCGTCTCCGCTTCGGCCCCAATAAAGGCCCTCACCAGGTACTCGCCCATGATGATGGCAACGATGGCGGCACTCCCAGGCTTCAATACCAGGAGAGCCACCCAGGTGAACAAGAATCCCGTCAACTCCCCAAAGATCTTGGAGAGGTAAACTTGCGCCCCTCCATTAAGAGGGATAGCACCTCCAAGCTCGGCGTAGCTCGCGGCACCCGTCCAGGCCAGTATGCCCGCTATCACCCAGATAATCAGGGAGGCGCCAGGCGAGCCGACATTGGCGTTGACCTGGCTCGGCGACGAGAAAATTCCCGAGCCAATAATCAGGCCCACGATGAGCGATAGGCCGTTCAGATACGTCAATGTTTTGTGTTTCTCCAAAGACGCCCCGCCAATGCCACCGCTCGGATGCCCCCCTGATGTAGACGCGCCGAGCGGTGCATATCCAGCACCGCCGGCAGTAGAGGACAGGGGAAAGAGGTTGGAGGCAAAGTCGTAGGTAGACGAGACGGAGAAGGAGCGGCTGTGGTAGGCTGAGCGGTCACCGGCGGCCGGGTTCGAGCTGTCTAATGGGTCATCCTGCTCGAGGGAGAGTTTTCGAGAAGAGGATATGCTGGGTCGGGAATCGGTGTCAGTAGTGTTGGCGCCTGGACTAGAACTTGCCAGCGAAGCAAGCTCTAGGGAATCGCGCGCATCAGGCTGCAGGTTGGAGGAGTAAAGAGGCGGCATTGTGACTTGGATCTGGTGATGTCACAAGCCGCAATCGAGTTTTGGCGTTGTCTACGCCCCTTGTGTTCGTCGCGAAACAACCATCTCGAGCGCGCTGTCACTGTAATTGGATTCGGTACGCTTCTTTAAGCGCTTTGCGGCCAAGTTTGGGCAAGTTGAGCACAGCGTGTCCAGAGGTCTTTGTGTCCTCGTCGTCGGGCCGAGGCCGATGGGTGAGGACTGCACCGACACAACCGCTTCAGGGGATAATTAAGGGTGACTAGTATTCGTTTGTATCGTATAATCGTAGCTTTCGCCGTGGAAACCGCAATAGGAAATGGCACCCAAAACTTACGCGAGAAGGAGGAATTGAAGAAAAATGTCAAAGTTAAAGTGGTCTAGAATCGCGGGTGATGAGCGATGGATGAACAAGAAGACTTGGGACGCTTGGCTAGGACGTCCTGTCGAAACACCTGGCATGTGGCCCGTGCACGGGCGTTACCCCCCACATGGCACTTGGCAGCCTCATTACGACCCACCCTTCACAGTGCCTGCATCTGTTGAGCTTCTTTTGAGACTGGGCAATCTCATGCCGCATCGACTTCAGTTGCCAATCATCCTGCCGAATATGTAATTGCTAATTCTACTTGGGAGTACGGTGACTGATAATGATAGTTCGCAATGAGATAGAGCGAGTCTCTGAGCCAGTTCCGTTCTGATAGGAGATTCAGCCAAACGACGCCATGTCAGCCGGTTGAAGTTGTGATGGATCTTGTGTAACGTGCCCAGGCATTTGCAGATCTGAGGCCAAGTCGGAAGCTAAGTTATGAAAGAAAAAAAAAATTCCGATCTTATCGTAATCGCAGGAGCTTCCCCTAGCTACCACAGCTCTTGCCTTAGACTCACTAAGCCTGCACAGTGATGAGCAAACAATAAGGCACCGCCTTTTTCAAGCTCCCATTCCCCTTCACCACCTGCAATGTAATCGACCGCAATGCCATTGATTTACGGGAGGCCCATTGGCCGCTGTTTACCCAAGCTGGGCGCGGCGCGTCCTACGGCAGCTTTGGGTCGCTGTCTACCTCTTTCGCGACCAAGCTGTCGCCCCGCGATCGCACTCAGCAATACGACTTGGAGAGGTTATGCCGACAACAGGCTGGATCTTCCGGGCCTCGACCTTAAATGGCGGCAGAAATGGGCTTCGATGCGACTTGGCAGTACTCCTGCAGCTCCCGAGGCCCAAATGAGTGATGCCTCCCAGACCAAATACGTCTTGCCCATGTTCCCGTACCCATCGGGCTACCTACATCTAGGCCACCTGCGGGTCTATACCATCGCCGATGCCGTTGCGCGGTTCCACGCCCTCCGGGGTAGCAACGTAGTGTTGCCGATGGGCTGGGATGCCTTCGGGCTTCCCGCTGAGAATGCCGCCATCGAGAGGGGCATCAAGCCCGCGACTTGGACGAAGTCCAATATTGCCAAGATGAAGGAGCAGTTGGACCTGATGAACGGGTCGTGGGATTGGTCGCGAGTATGTACATCTCAATGCAGGCCTCCTCGCCCCGTCTCGATGGTATCATGTATACTAACCATATCCACAGGAGCTTGCCACGTGTGACCCCGGCTTTTACGTGCACACGCAAAAGATATTTCTTCGCCTTCATGCCGAGGGTCTTGCCTACCAGAAAGAAGCCGAGGTCAACTACGACCCGGTTGACAAGACGGTGCTGGCAAACGAACAGGTAGACGCAAATGGCTGCTCATGGCGGTCCGGTGCTAAGGTGGAAAAACAAAACTTGAAGCAGTGGTTCCTCCGTATCTCGGAATTCCGAGAGTCCTTGTTGAATGATCTGGAGACGCTTGGGAAGGACGGTGCCTGGCCGGAAAGAGTGCTAGCCATGCAAAAGAACTGGCTGGGGAGATCCCTTGGTGCTACAATCAAGTTTCCCATCCTGGCCTTCAACCAGGATGTCAAGGCCGCCGTTGAAGTCTTCACAAGTCGCCCGGACACCCTTTTTGGAGTCCAATATCTGGCGCTTGCTTCGACTCACCCGACAGTTGTTGAGCTGGCAAAGCAAGACCCAGAGCTACAAGCCTTTCTAGACACGCTCCCCGGGCTGCCCCCTGATTCTAAGGTCGGCTACATGCTACCACACATTCGCGCCGTCAACCCTTTAGCATATCACGAAGAAACCCCCGAGGCCACCAAAAAGTCGCTCCCTGTATACGTCGCCCCTTATGTGGTGGGTGACTATGGCGAGGGAGCCGTCATGGGTGTGCCAGGACACGATGTCCGTGATCACGCTTTCTGGAAACAGCATCACTATGATGAACCAGTGCGCTTTGTCCTCGCGGCCTCCGAAGACGAGACCACGACGGTCATTCCAAATGAGCCATTCATTGACCATGGAATCATGACCCAGCACAGCGGCCTTTACAAGGGCAAGTCATCAAAAGAGGCTGGCAAAATACTAGTGTCGATGCTCAAGGCAGCCGGCTTGGCAGAGCAGATTGAGAAATGGCGTTTGCGGGACTGGCTGATCAGTCGCCAAAGGTATTGGGGCACCCCTATCCCGATCGTACATTGCTCGTCATGCGGGGCTGTACCCGTGCCTGATGAAGAACTTCCAGTTGTTTTGCCTGAGGTTGACGACCACTGGGCCGGGGCAAAGACTGGTAATCCGTTGGAGTCATTGACCGAATGGGTTGACACGACGTGTCCGAAATGTGCTGGCCCGGCGAAGCGTGACACGGACACCATGGACACCTTCGTGGACTCCAGCTGGTATTACATGCGGTTTATTGACCCTCATAACGAGGATGCTCCGTTCTCTGCGGAGAAGGCAGAGGCGCTTTTGCCTGTCGACCTCTACATTGGAGGGATAGAACACGCCATCTTGCACCTCCTTTATGCCCGCTTTATCTACAAATTCCTCATGACATCCCCTCCCGTCTCCCACGAGGGCAAGGCAGGAGCTGATACGTATGAACCCTTTAAGCGGCTCATTACACAGGGTATGGTGCATGGCAAGACTTACAGCGATCCCGTAACCGGTCGATTCCTCAAGCCTGACGAGGTCGACCTAAGCAACCCCACAAACCCGAAGGTGGTCGCTACCGGAGAGTCAGCTACTGTCAGCTACGAGAAGATGTCCAAGTCGAAGCATAACGGGATCGACCCCGCAGGGGTCATCGCCCAGCACGGGGCCGACGCCACCCGGGCGCACATGCTTTTCCAAGCTCCCGTGAGCGAGATACTTGACTGGGACGGAGACAAGATCGTCGGCGTTACACGCTGGATGGGACGCCTCTATGACTTGGTAGTCAGACTTGGTGGCACGTCGGCAGAGCCCCTGTCAATATCGCCGCGCGCTTATTTTGAGAACGGCACAAAGAAGTTGGCCTCGATGAGCCCGGCGGAGCTGGCGCAATGGGATGCTGATTGCTCCATCTGGCGTGAGGTCCAGAAGACGATCGTCTCAGTCGCCGCGTCGTATGAGAAGGTGTACACGTTGAACACGGTCGTGTCGGACCTCATGAGCCTGACAAACACCATCGGGGCAAAGGCTTCCGCGGCCAACGAGGGATTACAGGCTGAGGCCGTCTCGGCCCTGGTCCGGATGGTGGCGCCGATCACGCCAGCTTTTGCGGAGGAGTGCTGGAGCGTGCTCAAACCCGGGGCGGATTCGATTTTCAAGGGGGAGGGAGCTTTGTTCCCTGTCGTGGATAGTACGCTGGCGCTGCTCCACCCGAGGAAGCAGACTTGTGCGGTGCAGGTGAATGGAAAGCTGCGATTTGTGGTGGATATTCCTAAGCCGCCGGCCGGCGTTAAGGGGGATGACCTCAGGGAGTGGATTATTGCAGAGTTGCTGAAAACGGAGGAAGGAAGTATGAAGTTGACGAATGGCTCGGTTGATGCCAAGGTGGCCAAAAAAGTGATTGTTATCAAGGAGGGGAAGCTTGTTAACTTTGTCTTGTAGATGAGAATAGGGGGGTATATGATAAACCAGACTCGGGAAGACTGGGGTGTATTCTTGCGGCAGATTTTAGTACCCGATTTCTGTTTGCATTGCTGGTAGTTTACTTTTTTAGGGAAAGTATTGTGCATGTCCTCCTTCGATGTCTTTGTCTAGGTAATCTCCCGATCAGATACCTCTAAAGCTGGTCACTCTGGCATAAATACACAGCTCGCGCTCCTCCTGATCCTCGGAAAGGAACCTCATGATCCCCGAATCTCTGCACCTCATATTCCTTGTGAGGGTTGTCCCGCCAGATCTCGACCTGGGGATACAAACCACTCAGCCGAGCATCCCCTTTCACCATGTTAATCACCCGGACGGCCTGCTCAATGCCCGCAGCCTCGAAGAATGCCCGCCGAGGCGTGAGGACGCCGGCGAGCTGGAGGAGCCGCGCATAGAATACATCTTCCGACGCACAACCTAGGCCGGCAGTCTCGTCGTCGCGATCCGGCACCAGCGCGAGCCGCGGCTCGTAGTTTCGCACAGCGCGCGCCGTCTCGCGGGCGAAGGCACCGCGCGAGATGTACGGCGGGTTACTGATCAGCAGGTCCCAGGCGTGCGGCGTAAGGGAGGGGAGGAGGGACGGGGAGAAGATATCGGCTTGGGTGAAGTGAATGGAGGAGGGCTGGGGTGCGAGAAGGCCGAGACGGGTGTTGTGGTCTAGGTTGGTGTTGGCGAGGGAGATGGCGATGGGGGAGATGTCGATGCCGTGGACGTGCACCGGGGGTGGGAGCAGGGAGAGGAGGCCCAGGGCGATGCAGCCTGTGCCGGTGCAGAGATCGAGGATGGAGAGGCGGGTGGGGGTCTGGCGGAGGAGGATTTGAGCAAGCTCGGTCGTGTAGGCTTCCGTTTCGTGTCTGGTGCGTGTGAGTGGAGGTTGCCCCGTGGTGAGAGAGGAGCTAGGGTGGTACCTGGGTATCAAGACGCCTGGACGGCACTTTATTTCGAGACCACCGAAGGGCTGGGTGCCGAGGACGTATTGGAGGGGGACTCCCTTTGCTCGTTTCTCGCACATCTTCCAAAGACGGAGTTTGGAAGGGACCAGCGAGGAAGTTGAGGCGATGTGCTCGCGAATCCATCGCAGCTCATTTGCTGTCGAGGGGAGGTCTCTACAGACCTGGAGCAGGAGAGCAGCAAAGGGCGATATGTCTCGCCGGGCTGCCCAGAACAGCGAGGGCCGTAGGCGAGGCATTACTTATGACTATGAGCTCTGCATCGCCATTGTTTTAAACTCTTCAAGGTGAGAAAATATCTAATATTTCTCAGCACAAAAACGAAAATCTTTGGTCTGATAGCCTTAGTAGCCTCTTCCTCGGGTTTTAGGCCTCAAAAAGCATTCATTTCGCCTCAAATTTGAAACCAACCCATGATGCCTATGTTCCTTGAATGAGAACTCCCTTTACCGACTACAGGGAAGTTATGAGTGACAAAGTGAAAAGACAGGTGTGCTTATAACGGGTTACGCTTCCTTTAATGCATGATCTACTAGCGTTGGATGTATACCGATCCTTGTTATTTGCTGGCAGCTTCTCAAAGTCCGATTGGCTCTCCTTTGGGATAAAAAAAAGTAACACTCAGGTATTTTGACTTTATTGATGAACCTTTTAAACTACTCAGCGGTTGTTGACCTAGTCCTTCTCATAATCGCTCTGGAGCTGCTCATCATCCGGCGACCTGTTGAGTTTGCAAACTAGTGACTTCCGGTCCTGGGAAAATAATGCGCTACAGGCGCCTGCTCTAATCTTTGGCAGGAAGCCCAGGGCAGGTAAGCTACTAGTATCACGTGCCATAGTTACATAAACACCATACCACTCATCCACCATCTGTCACTCACTTATAGCTTGGTTTCGTCCTCTACCTTCGTCACCATGCCACAAATTTCCTGGTCTTGGGCGTTGGAATCTTGCACACATATTTCGCCATGATACTGAAAAGTATACTAAGAAGGGCAAATGCGACGCCCTTCTTCCTCATTGGGACACGACGATCGCTAGCTACAAAGACGCCCCCGTTTCCCACAATACCAAGCTGTCCGTCGCCGGCATGTGGCTGCGCGCCGACTCCGGAGCTACCGGAAGGCTTCGAGATCGACCACGAGACCAAAATAAGCGGCCTAATATCCAATTACGCGCAGCACGTTCTTGTCTGCACGGGCAAGCCCGATTGGCCGAGTCGCATTGAGGAAGACAACTCGGGAGATAACTTGGCTGCCGACCTCCGCGAGCTCGTCGGGCGCGGCGGTGTATTCAGCGATGTGAGTTGGGGTTAGGCCACAAATAAAGTGAAACTTGACGGGATGCCGTTGCTGACGGTAAGTTCGGCGTTGCCGTAGCCCTTCCACAACATCTCGGTCCTGAACTCGTCCTTTCCGTCATCCAAGCCGCAGCGTGCCGAGCTGCAGACGACGTCGGTTTACTTGCTTCCCTCGTTCAAATATGTACCCTTTTTGCCACGCGTCTCGTTCGAGAGCGTCGAGGCCCTAGTCAAGGGTTACTTGCTGCCCGAGAAGCTCCATTCTGCCCACGACGGCCTGTCGCCGATACACAAGGACAGACTGTTGCGCAAGCCCGCTTATCAGAATCTCTTATTTGGCGTGCGCGACATTACCGATATCCTGGTGCTCGTGTGTGGCCACGGGGGGCGCGATAAGCGCTGCGGTATCTATGGCCCTCTGCTCCAGGGTGAGTTCGAGAGGCAGCTTCCTGAGGCGGGTGTGGAGGTGATTTCGGGACCGGTCGAGGCGGATGCGCTCAACCCAGCCGAAGCCCTCTCGGGCCAGACTTCAAGTCGGGTCCATCATGCTCGCGTTGGGTTGATCAGCCACGTCGGCGGGCATAAATTTGCCGGCAATGTCATTATCTATCTACCGCTAGACCTCAAGACAGCCGGGGGTGAGGCTCATCCGCTGGCTGGACATGGAATTTGGTACGGCCGAGTCGAGCCAAAACATGTTGAGGGCATTGTGGCCGAGACGATCCTCAAGGGGACAGTCATCGCCGAACTGTTCAGAGGGGGCATCAGCCAAGATGGGAAGATTTCGAGACTCTGAGTGGCAGCATGTATACCATTTGTAATTTCGTAGACAAGAAGACACTTGGAAGTTTATGATAACATGCAGCCTGAAGGGTAGGAATGATGAATACCATTGAAGGGGGGTGTGCCTCTATAACAGCATATTTGGTGGTCTGAGCTTTTGCGCAACTCACAAGGATTAGCGGTAAATAGTCCAAGATGCGATGACAACATCAACAGCTGTCTTCAACCCTCGTCTTCTTTCACATATAATTATTTTATGGACAGCATCAGTTTGGCATTGTTGCGTGGAGACCTATTTCGCAAAATCATGCAGTGTGTCTCTTCTTCCACGCGATTGCGTGGGAAGAGTTACCCAGCTGTCACCATCTGTGTTCGCCGACTGTCTGAAGCCTCACGAGATGCACCTCATCGCGCGTCTGGCTTGTCGCAAAGGGTCCAATTTCGTCGCCAACAGCAACAGCCAAAGACAGTCTATATCCCAGCGGTATATAGTCTCCCTTATTCGACCCGGCAAATCAAGTCGAATGGCCACAGCCCTCACGAGGCTCCCGAGGGTACTGAGCCGGGGGGGGGGACAACTAAGCGTTCGAGGACGGTAGCGAAATTGCTCTTGGCCATGTTTGCAGGCAATTTCTTGCTAGGAACACTGCTCTTGACGGGCTTCGATAAGAAGCTGGAACGATGGGCCGTCGGTGCCCCCTTGAACGGCAGCACATTTGTTCCCTTCAAGATAGTCTCGAGGGAGCAAGCCTCGCCCACAAGCTTCATTATTACCGTTGAGCCCCGATACAAACGAAGGGTAGAGGAACGGAGCGAAGACAATAGCACAGGCGATGATGCATGGCTTAAATCTCTCTTCAAGTCGATCCGCCCTTCCCGATGGCAGCAGCCATTCCACGCCAGCATATCTGTGTTAGAGGAAGCCTGGGAGCACGGTCTATGGTCTGTTGAGATCAAGCAGCCGCAGCTGCAGGTAGCGAGAAACTACACGCCGCTCCCGTCCTCATCTAGCGAAGAAGAAAGGGTTGACATCAACCGCGGGTACCTTCGCTTCTTGATCCGCAGGATGGACGGCGGGGAGGTGTCGACGTACTTGAGCAAGCTACAAGTTGGAGAAATCGTCGAGCTACGTGGACCACATCTGGGCTTTGACGTCCGGACGAGACTTGGTAATGCCGACCGGGTTGTCTTTCTCGCCGGAGGCACCGGCATCGCCCCGGCGCTACAGACGGCGCGTGTCCTCTTGGATCATGAGGCTCCCGGGTTCACACGGAAGCCATCGATGAGCATCGTCTGGGCGAACCGCCAGCGCGCTGACTGCTCCAGATGCGAGATATTATCTCTCCCAAGCCGGAACCTTCCCAGCGGCGTCCCTCTCGCCAACGCCATCACCTCTCTCCTCGCTGAAATGAAACTCCGCCACGGCAACAACCTGAACATCTCTTGCACCGTCGATGACGAAGGCACCTCCATCAACCCCGCCACCATCACAGATGCCGCTAACCCCCCTTCTGCTACCACAGCCCCGAGCTCAAAATGGCCCTCCTGGCTCTGGTCCCAACCCAAGACGCCGACCACCACAACCAATTGCCCCTCCGTAAACACGGCCGCTTGCCCATCCCACTCCCAACCCCTCCTCGCCTCCAAAGACGGACACGACAGAGCCGGCATCGAATGCAAATGCCAGGACAGCGACGGCCACCCCATCCCAGGCGGCAAAAACCTGCTCATGGTCTCGGGTCCAGACGGCTTCATCTCGACGTTTGCCGGCGCCAAGACGTGGGGGAACGGCATCGAGATGCAGGGTGCTGTTGGTGGTGTTGTTGGGGTACTAGGAAAGAGGGATCCTGGGTTCTGGGGGCGTTGGCTGGTTTTGAAGTTTTAAGGCCAGATATGGTTCTGGTCAACCTTGTATTGGTACCAACATACTGTGAAATACCTTGAGTGATTTTTGGTAGGTGCTGTGTGGGCTCAGAGTTTCGTTGAGGAGTCGGTAACGTGTCGGAATTGGTAGTATCTGCGAGGAAACAAAAGAAACTAGGAAAAGGACAACTCATATCCTTGCGGAACATTATTGAACGGAATGGCCTATTACTTTTTCAGAGGCATGTTCATTTTCCTGCAGGTAAACCCGTAGGGTTTGAGTCCGAGGTCCAGATTCGGGCGGAGAGAGTAACGAAGAGGCGCGCCAACGTTCAACTGCTTGTTGGCTGAGCACTTTGCTCGTCTTTCGTCCTTCCACGCGAGTGAGCGTCCCCGAGACATTTAGGCAAGGGGGCAGACTTCAATCATCTCATCTACCAACAATGCATTCGTGGTCTTGGCAACATTGACGGTACCTGGGGTATCTCGCATAGTCAATCAGGGACCCAGTGCGTGCTGAGATGTACGTGTGCACAAATAACAATGGCAATACCCAATAATCAAGACGACGCTCGAATCACCCAAAACCCATTTCTAGAATAAACAGTCCCAGAAAGAAGCCAGCCCCATCCAACTCCATATGTCATGCAACCTAGGTATATCATCAAGTATACACTCGCAGTAGCAGCAAGCCGCCCCAACCGCCCAAATTAACACTTTCAAATTCCTTGGACCTTCCGGTACGAGGGTGGCTTCATCGTCCTCTGTATGAGCTTGCCCGCATACGTCGGAATCAACGAGATAGCACCGATAGCCACGACGCGCCATAGGAACCCGCTTTTGCGCTGGTGGTTAGTGGTCGCTCAAAACTCAAAAGTGAAACGATATTTGCGATGGATTGTACTCACATGCTGAGCAAAAACTTCAAGTCAAAGTACGCCCCCAAGAAGGGTATCGACCCGATATACATCAAGAAGGTGCCGACGATGGACAGCACCATCATCCAATGCCACGTCGTGATCTCGATAGCCACCATCAGCAGCTCGTTGAGTACGAGCACTGTGTAGCTGACAGCCACCATGCGTGGCCCGTTCACCTCGGTCAGCACCTGTGAGAGGCCCTGGATCAGACAGCCCTGGTATATCGAGACAAAAACCCAGACGAAGAAGGTGCGGTACGACAGCGATCGCCCCGACGTTAGCTCCTTGTACAGCTCTGGGTAAAGGCTAGCTAGATTCTCGTCCACGTCCTTGTCCAACACGAGAGAGAGGACGGGCGCGGCGGTATACACTGTTGCGTAGCCGACAAGAAGCCAGTCCTGGAATCGGTTAGCATAAGCCCAACAGTGCGAGGGGGGCATAGCTGACCTTGTATAGACCCTCGGGTTCAAAATCGAGAGCGATGCTGTACATTGTCTGGCATACAGCAATGATAAGACCACGGTGGATGACAAACTGAGCCAGTTTGGCGCTGCGCTTGTAGCTGTTCCGGCCGTGCCACACCAACAGTTTCGTCAAGTGGTGAAATTGCTCAATGGAAAAGTCGGCCGCTAGACTGGCCTGGCGACCCTCCTTGCCCACAATACCAACACCGACATCTGCCGCCTGGATCATGGAAACATCGTTTCCGCCATCGCCAATGCAGCAGACACGTTTTTTGGTGTACTCCTTGATGAGCTTGGCAACGTCCGCCTTTTGTGTGGGCGAGCATCGGCAAGCAACCACCGCCGGCAGCAACACAGCGACAGAGATAAACTCTGTTCCAAAATGTGTCAACAACATGTTGAGGCTCTCTCCGTCAATTAACAGGCACGAATCGGGTTTGCTCCTGAGGAAGTCAATGGTCTCCTGGGCAACATCTTTCCGGCGCATTTTCGCAACTGTGTGGATGTATTGTCCTCTCGCCACAAGTTTGGAGCTTACGGCGACACACCGCGCCGTTTCCACCTTGTCACCTGTCAACATCCAAATCTTGATGCCGGCATTTCGAAGTAGTTCCAGCGATGGCTTGACGTCCTTTTGTAGCTTGTCTTCGACGCCAGTCACGCCAAGGAGCTCTAGGTTGTGCTCGAGATACTGTGACACAATCGCCTGCATCCCAGCCTCTCTGCCGTTTATTGCGAGGGATGCATCCTGATACTTGGCAGTAAACTCTTGGTATTCCTTTGTCGATAGACGTTTTCTCCCCACAACAAGAGTCCGCAGACCCTCGCGTGCCATGTTTGCCGTTTCCTCATCTAGCCAGTCATTGGCAGCGACGATAGAGCCCATCACAGTGTCTGCCCCTTTTTGATAAAACCAGATCTCGCCGTTTTCCAGAATAGGGACTCCTTGGTGTAGTTTGTCGTAAAACTGAGCAACAACCCCCATCCGCTTGCCCTCAGATGTAAAAGGAAAGATGTCTAGAATCCGAACCTTGACTACGGTCCGACCATCAGGGGCTTCAAGCGCCATCCCTTTGCGATCTCGGTATGATAGCCGCAGGCCAACCGACTCGGTCCATTTGACAATGGCAATTTCATCAGGTGAGCTGGCCTGATATGAATTGATCATCTTGCCATCCTCTTCCTCTGCGGTTGGCGTCACGTTGTGACACAGCGCGAGGGCCAAGACGACGTCGCGGACACGAGATCCAATTTCTCGACGGGTCCGAGTGGCACCTATGTTGGCAGCAGATGTATATGATGAGGACGGAGTCAAGAGGATTGAATTTGCCGACGAGTCAGCCGATGGGGGAACGTGGAAGCCCTGCTTTATATATGCCGAGACCTCGTCCATTGCCTCATTGGCGTACGAGACAGTACCCACGTGGATTTTCTTCATCTCCATTTCGTTTTGAGTCAGGGTTCCTGTTTTGTCGCTAAGAAGGTACTCAATTCGGCCCAGGTCTTCTGGAATTGTGCTCGTTCGGACAACTGCGCCTGGCATACCAGGGTCTCTCTGGATGAACCAAGAGTAGACACTTTTCCCAAGGTCTAGATTGACTCGTAGGCTGATAGGCACAATGGTGGAGAACAAGACCAGAAACCTCATGATCTTGACATACCAGATGTTTCCCTTGGTATTGTTGAAACCCTCGAGCGCTACAAGGATGATGGAGATGGCTAATGTGAGGAAGCACAGAATTTTTGTGAGTGAGTTGATCTCGTATTCGAGAAGACCTGTTTTCGAACGGGACGGTGAGGTGGACAACGCTGAGCGAGTCTGGGGCCCGGTATAGATAATCACGGCGAGCGTTGTGGCGTGTGAGGCGATAACGGTATTTGCCCATGCGGTGTTGTCAATGGAAAGGGGTGCAGCTTTGATATGTTCGTCGTCGTTCTCGGTATAGGCGGCTGAATCAGCCGCATCTTGACGAGAAGGTAACAGTTCCAAGGTCCCTGCAAAATCATTTACTTTCCTGTCGGGCTTCCCTGCCGTAACGCGAAGGCAGACGAGCTCCTCGGTCGCCATGTTTTGTGAGAGAGGAGAAGCCAGTCGCAGTTTCCAGTCAGTCTCACCATCCAGCTGGTCAGTGCGAATAAAGGTCTCTCCGGTTGAGCCAGTCTCTGCGGTCCCTTGATCATCATTGGCGGTTTTTTTGCCGTCTGCCGAACTCCCCTGGCCAACCTCATCGACATGGTCCAAGAGTAGCGCCTCGACTTCAGGCTCCACATCTTGTGATATTCTATTTACCGGTGGGTCGTTGGAAAGACACTTGAGAATAACAACGTCGGCCGGAACACGCTGTCCCTTGGTGAGTTTCAAAATGTCACCGACTTTGAGATCGCGAGATTTTTTGCTAATCTGTGTGACGTATGAGGATGGTGATTTCTGGGTTCCGTGGCCCTCAACCTGCTCCTCCTCCTCCTGAATATCTGATAGCCTGTCCCTGTTTGAAATGCGGCGTTTTGAGCCTTTTCGGGCGTGAGTAGACGACTTCAGCTTCTTGTTGGGTTGGCTACTACCAAAATTGCGCCCAGGTTCGTCTAATCGTAGGACTGCATATTCCTCCGAGTTGGCTTCGTTGTCTCGTCTCCGTCTATCGATATCGTCATAAGCCTCCTTCCCCAGTGTGATCATTAGTACAAAGGCCAATGGAGCGACATATGTCGTCAAGTAGCCGATCCTTAGAGCCGGTATTGCCTGAGAGAGTGCCACAAGTAGAAAGTACATGTTGAAGAAGAAAGAGAATTCGTTGTAGAGTGTGATTGGTAAGAAGTTCCAGGCGGTATATTTAGCGTTAGACACGCTGTTTGGCGGGTAGCGGGTAGCTTGCAGCGATCCGACAGCAACTTGCCTCGATGCTGATGGGTCGTCTTCCTCCTTGACATGGTCCTCGTCGTCATTGCCTGCATCTGCCGCGGTGGTCCCTGACATGAAACTAGGCAGTCGAAGACTGAGGTTTCGCAAACTGTCGCTTGCAAAGGACCGCCGGCGCCGCCTTCCGGCACTGCTCTGCCGGCTACCGCTGAGAAGCGGGGCATCATCCTCACCAGCAGCACTGCCCTCGGAGTTACGAGGCTCATTTGTTTCGCCGCCTCTCAGTAGGGCCTCGGCATCCTCCTCGTTCCCATCCTGGCTACGGCCCAGCTCGCCGTATCCGTTGCGTTTCGCGCCGCGTCGTAGCCCGCCCATGCGAAGATTCCGCAGAGCGATACGGGGGGTTCGCTGTTTGGGGTTGTATGTGCCGCCTTGATGTGCGCTGGGAGTAGTTTGAGGATCTAGCTCTTCGATATCTATCTCAAGATCGGAATCGGACTCATCGATGGGAGAGTCGTCGGGCGGCCTCGCGGGGTGGTAGGCGTTAGAAGGAGGCATTCCGCATTGGACGAGGCCGTCAAATCGTGCGGCCCCTCAGGCTAGTATTGAAGTTTTGGATGCCGTGGCTCTTGTTAGAGTTTACTTGTGTGCTCCTTCTCTAGTCCCTGCTTTATGGTGCCAACTGCTGCCGCGCACCGCCCCCCAGCTTCCTTCCTCGTCCTCTCTATCAATGTGTCGCAGGTGTCGGTTGGGATGAGTCTCGCATCACGGGGAAGGGGCTGGATTGCTTGCGAATGGATGAAGGCTCTATGAAATAAATATCGCGGTGTCGGGTTCGCGGTCTTGAGGTAGTTGTGGCAGTTGTGGCAGTTAAGGCAGTCAGGTTCATATGTGAAGAAACAGATTGCGCAACTGACATTCTTCAACAATTGGGAGGTACCCAGACGGGGCGCCGTGCCCATAGTGTCAGGGGTCTGCTTGGGACTGGGCCAGCCGGCTTGCCGGGGGCTTAGACGCATGACGCCTGCAGCTCAATCCCAGGCCACCTGTTCGCTACTGGTTAGGTAGGCCTCAACTTTTTGTCAGGCAGCGGCAAGTTCCATTTTCTCAGCTGTTCACACCTGGCTTGCATCGTTTCAGCACCCTCGGCTTCCTTGGCATCCATCAGGCGAGGTCACTTCTCTAACAAGCCGCTCGCCGATACGCCGAGGCCGTTAGCAGACCTGGTAAGGACAGGTTTTCCCTTGCCGGCACTGCTTTACTCATCATCAGCGGCGTGCCCAGAAGCCCGAGCCTTGGTCCACTCTGGCCGTCTGCCATCGGTCTTGCCTTTCTGCCAACTTGCACTTCCTTCCCTCTGCTGTGGCCTGGGAGGATTCCAGTTCCACACTGCATTTCCCAACCTTTGCCAACCCGACTAAGATGAGTCGTTGCTAATATTTGTGTATCATAAGTATGACAATTTTTTCTCTTCATCACCTCAAGGAGATTGCACCTGCGACAGGGGCAAGGGGCATGCGCGACGCGTTTTCAGCAATTGCTCGAGTCTGTGTTTGGGCCGGCCAGCTAACCCTTTCTTCTATTTTGCAGAACCTTGAATTCTTTTTCACCTGTCGCTTTCGCCGCGACCTCGCGCAGCAGTGTGCGCTCTAATACATCAATCATGTTGTCCGATGCCCCAAACGCATCGTGGCATCCAGCCCTGAGGCCGAACACGACCTACAACTTTCCTCAGATCCCGCAGCCACACAACTCGCCCCCGCCAGTAGACGATAGCGATCCAGAGGACGACACAGACCCCGATGCAGGTGACGAGGACGTGGCCAACAAGACCCATGACAAAAGCATTGGGCCCGATGAGTGGTTCCCAAATTACCACAGCAGCAATAGTTGGATCGAAGATGCGAGCAATCCCGCGGCGGCGGACGAGGTCCCCGCTCAACCCGATATTGCTGATGCATTTGAGTATCCGACTCCGGAGGTCGTGAGCCCGACAAGCCCAGCCTCCAAGCATTTTAGCACAATGTCATTTACTCGGACCGTTCCTCATGAGGTGAACTGGAACGACGATGACGACCCCGAGTGGGACCTAAATAGGAATGGGACCGATCCCTTCAAATTCATGCCTCCCAACAACCCCACAAATTCCTTTCCAGCTGTCCCGCCTGTGGAACACCCAGCGAGTGGTGAATTGGAGCAGCCTCTTGCCCCTACCCAAGCCGAAGAGATTCTCCATGAAGTTGAGCGAGGAGAGAACCATCAGTCGCCCAGAGGCTTTCATGCTGACCCCGAGGCATTTGGATCTGGATTTATCGAGGAAGAGGCAGAATCGAGCAACCTTTTTCACCAGTCAATAGGAGGATATCTCAACGGAACGGCAGAGGAGGCCATAGAAGCTCGTTTTGAAGAGAGTATGCCTCTCATACCTTCGGGAATTGATACAGTAGCCGATCAGAATACCGCGAAAGAAGTCAGCGACCTGTTTGGGGAGGAAGATGCAGTGGAAGACGACGACTTTTTCAGCAAAGTTCAAGACAGCGAGGCCGGTCAGCCCGATGAGTTTGTGCCACAAAGCCCGGAGCGAAAGTCGACAATGCAAGTGATGGACGTTCTAAACGACTGTGCCGTGAAACCCAGCTTTTCGCCTATCCAAGAGACCGCTGAGGACGAGAGCATGCCGGTTCAGGCCACACATGTAGGGGATGGTTACGCCGCCCTTTTGACTGTTGGGGAGCCCAAAGAGGATGGCGAGGATCTTGATGCGAAATGGAAGGCCATGTTTGCTGAGGATGAGGTTGACGAGTTGGACGAGTTCCTACCTGATGATGCCACCGAGACAAAAGAAATCGACCCCGAAGGCTTCCTTGGCAGCGACGACGAGGGCTTTCTTGACGATGCAGAGTTGCCAGCAGCGGAATCCAACATCCCCTCTACTCTTGTCCAGCCCCCCTCGGCCACCGAAACAAAGGCAGCAAACGGACGGTATTTACCAGGTCAGGCCCACATCTCTGCTGCACCAGCAGGTAATCCTTATCTTCCAGCATCACCGTTGCCGGCACTAGCACCGGCAAACCCGTATCTTCCATCAGCATCTGTTCCAGTGCTACAGCCGTCCGTAGCCGCGCCATATATGACATCGGCATCTGTCCCGCCGGGAGCTCCTGCAAGATACGGGTATACTGCCCCTCCCCCAGTACAACAGCAAAAGCCACAGAGCTTTGTGGACAAGGCCAAGGGTGGGTACACATCGCCATATGACCTTCCTGTGGAGGTCGTCAAGCCCAAAAAGCGGGTAACCGTCAATCATGTACAAAGAAGCATATCAACACCAAACGCGCCACTTCCTGTACCTCGAGCACCGCCGAGGAGCACGAGTATGAACTCCCCACTCACTCCGACTACCGGCACGTTTCCTTCCGCTGTAACACCTCCTGGGTCTAGCCACTCGATGAAGCAGCTGCCCAAGCCCCTGGTCTCTGGTATCAAACATCAAGAGAAGTTCTTTGAGGAACTCCCTATGGCAAAACCGCGTCCTACATCCCGGCATAGCAACAAGAGCGTCCCTACGCCGCCGCAGACAGATCCATACGCGCCGCCATTACAGGCAGGTCCTACGATGGTTCCGCAAGCAGCGCCGCCACATGTGCCTAACTACTCGAACCAACACGTATCAGACATTCCTCAGCTCGTTGCGCCCCCCCGCCTTAATCCGTATGCTCCTTTGCAACCCAGTGCCGGACTTACCCCAACCGTCCCTGCTGCAACGCCAGCTCGTTATTCTCCCGCGCCCCCGACAGTCCCCGCTGTAGGCGGTCCTGTTCCTGCAGCCGCGAGTCGGTATTCTCCCGCCCCACCGGCTGTGCGGCAGGCTAGTGCCGGATATGCACCAGCACCACCTGTCTCGGCCCCGCCTGTCTTGCCTCATCAACCCCGTACTTCTAGTCCCCTGGCACATTTCGAAATTTCCCACGAGAGATCACGAGTGCACGCGCCAAATGGCCACCACGAGGTGGGTTTAACGGAGAAGCGAAGCACTAGCTCGATGTATGAAGCACGACTTCAGAGAGTACCGTCTTTGCCGCCAACAACAGAAGTAGAGGAAGAAGAAGGCTCACTGCCAGTTCAAACTCCCACGACAGGATACGCACCAGGTCCCTTGACAGCTTCACCAGAGTCAAGGTACAACCAGGTGCCTCATAGGCCAAAACAGACGCCTCCACCCACTGCATATCACGGACAAGCTATGCTTTCTCCTCCCAAGCGGGCGACGTCCAGTCATGGTGGTATCGCTCCATCATACGATTTTGCGCCTCCGCCACGCTCCCAAACTCAGTCTCCCGGCAAACAGTTCGGCAACCGCAATAGCAGGGTTCTAGATCCCATTCCTCGGCCATCGTCTGTTCATAACCCAGCTTCACCTCCATCAGCAGTCTATTTGCCGGCGGCCGTTCAGCCCGCCTATTCAGCTATTGCACCAACTTCCTCGCGTCCGCGTGGCTTTTCGCAGAACCTCAACTATGTTGTCCCAACTGATGGCAGAGAACAAGATCCTCTTCAGAGGTGGCGAGGCTCGCCTTTGATCTCGTGGGGCGTCGGAGGAACCATTGTGACGGTGTTTCCGAAAGACGTGCCTCGCTACGGCATGAGCCAAGCCTTACCAATGATTGTCAGGAGCCCAGGAGAGGTCAAGGTGCAGAACGCCAAGGATATTCAGCCCATGGAAGAACGCCTCGCAAAATTCCCAGGGCCATTGAAGGGGAAGTCTAAGAAGAAAGAGACCATCGCCTGGTTAACGACTGGTATCGAAAGTTTAGGGCGTGACGCGCCCATTAATGCTTTTGCCCACCAAAGTTCATCCCACGATGCTAAGCGCGTGGCAGAAAGATTGCTACTGTGGAAGATTCTGCGGCTTTTCATCGAGCATGAAGGGGCTCTGGAGGGGAATCCGGCAGTCGAAAAAGCAGTTCGGGAGATTCTGTCACCTAATCCCGAGGCCTCGGCAGCTGCGCCTGTGTACATTACTGGAGCAGATGTCGGCGGATTCAACGGATCGCGCGCGACGCAGTTGCAGACCGATGCTGTCGACTCTTCAGCAGTTGAGCAGATTCAGCGACACCTTCTAAATGGCGATAGCGAGAAAGCTATCTGGGCTGCAGCCGATGTACGACTGTGGGGCCATGCCCTTCTACTCGCCAATGCGCTTGCTCCTAATCTCTACAAGCAAGTCGCGCAGGAATTTGTAAAGAAGGAAGTCAATTTCCCTGGTCACAATAATGAATCTTTGGCGGCACTCTACGGGGTGCTCTCCGGAAACCATGAAGAGAGTGTTGACGAGCTTGTACCTATTCATGCTCGCGCTGGGCTTCAACTTCTTGCAAAGCATGCAGCATCGGGTCCTTCCAAGGATGCGATGGAAGGCCTTGATAAATGGCGAGAGACTCTCAGTCTCATCCTCAGTAACCGAAGCACTGGTGACACCCGGGCGATCACTTCTCTTGGAACACTGCTTTCAGGTTATGGGAGAGCAGAAGCAGCTCACATTTGCTTCCTGTTTGCCAAAAGTCAGGCCATTTTTGGTGGACTTGATGATCCCACCTCTAATTTTGTTCTTGTTGGTTCCGACCATAAGAGACAGGCCGAGCAATTCGCCAAAGAAATCGAGCCTCTCCTTCTGAGCGAAGTTTATGAATATGGTCAGAGCCTTGCTGGCGGCTCTAATGTTGCCTTGACAAATCCCCATTTGGCTGCCTACAAACTACAACATGCCTTCGCCTTAGCCGAGTATGGTTACAGGGATAAAGCACTGCAGTATTGCGAAGCAATTTCTACTGCAATCACTTCCCAAACAAAGCGATCGCTATATCACCACCCCGTTCTGGAGACCGCCGTGGAGGATCTCATGGCCCGGCTGAGGCAGGCGCCGAAGGAGGAATCCAACTCGTGGATCCCAAAGCCGAGTATGAACAAGGTGTCGGACAGTGTATGGAATCGGTTCAACAAATTTGTTGCTGGTGAAGACAACGATGGATCAGGACAAGGTTCGCCAAAGGAGGGCGATGCGTCCGGGCCGTTCGCGCGCGTTGCAGGAGGTGGTACTCCAACAATCAGTCGACCGCCATCCACTAACAACCTGGAAATGTTTGGGGCTGCGATCCCGAGCTACGGCGTTCCAGCCCCGCTTGCAAACGGCGCGGTGGTGTCCTCTGCTCCGTCGGCTAGATCTGCATCTCGCTATGCGCCGGCGGCAGTTTATTCCGCAACGAACGAGTCGAGCCCTGCATATGCGCCCCGATCTTCAATGGAACGTACTTCTAGCGAACTCAACAGGACTTCGTCCGAGTTCCACCGGCAATCTTCCGAACCGCAGAGCGGGTACTCTAACCCTTACGCCCCAAATACGATTTCATCACCGACCCAGAACTATACACCATATGGAGCTGGGCTCGGATTGTCACACGGGACACAACCAACCCCTCTATCTCCGCCAGCACAGCAAACGCCTCAGACGCCTACCGCTGTTCATGAACATGTCGGGTTCTTTCCTGCGCATGCGAACGGGATCATCTCCAGCCCCGACTCTCAGAGGGATTGGTCGATACATCCCCAGGCAGGCAGCTACCATCCACAGGCGATCGAAGCCCCGTCGTTCACCCCCTACGAAGCCCCGAGTGAGAAAGAAAACGGTGCCCCTGACGGCAACGGGGAAGCTAGCTCTTATGAGCCGCCATCGTTTCAGCCATACGGTTATGAACCACCGTCGTATGAGCCTGACGCCCGACCGTCGAACGACGATGGTGAGAACAGCGAAGAATCGAAGCCCAAGCCCAAGAAGAAGGGAATTATGTACGACGATGACGACGATGAGTTCTCGGCGCCGCCTAGATCCGGTGGTGGTAGCAAAAGCAAAGAGGAGAAAGACCGCGAAAATGCAGAAATGTTCCGCAAAGCTGCCGAAGAAGATGGTGAGTCTCCTTACTGTAATAACTTTGCAAATATGCTAACACTTGTATTAGCCAAACGCGCTGCCGAAGCAAAGCAAGGCAAAAAGGGCTGGGGGTTTACCAGCTGGTTTGGAGCCGGCGCTAAGAAGGAGGCACAAGAAGCCGCCGCCAATCCGAACAAGCCTATTAGGGCCAAGCTAGGGGAGGCCAATTCGTTCTACTATGATCCCGAGCAGAAGCGGTGGGTCAACAAGAACGCTGGTCCTGGCGAAAACGAAGCCAAGAAGGTAGCACCGCCACCGCCAAAAGGGATGCCCCGTACCGCCTCTTCCAGCTCCCTCCTCCCGCCTCGGTCGACCACCTCCAGTCCTGCTCCGCCCATGGGAAACTCAGGCCCTACCTCTAACCCAGATGGCGGACGTGCGAGCGCTCCCCCAGGTGGACCTCCGCGATCTACTATGACCCCTCTGCCATCCAACCTTGGCCCTTCATCCGACACTAATCTTCATGGACCGCCAATGCTCGGGCCCCCGCCTATGATACGGTCGGTATCCAATACTAGCACTGCCAGCGGTGGGATGCCGAGCCGGCCGCCTACCAGTTTGAGTCACTCGAGTAGTATCGACGACCTGTTGAGCGCTGCGGGACCGCGCAAGGCGGGGGCGAAGAAGCCGAGAAAGAGCGCGCGCTATGTGGATGTCATGACCAAATAATACAGAGAAATCGAAGCAGACGAAACGCGATGCACAAAGACACACACATGAAGACACATACACATGAAGACACGAAGGAGGCGCGCCAGGCGCGTCCATTTAGCTGTAAAGAATGGGGGATGACTCAAGTCAGAAAAAAGGGGAGCGGGGGGATCGCCTACCCGATTTGGCCTTGATGGTGGCTGAGGTGTTGGGTGTTTGGTTGCTGTTGCCTGTTTACACCACCTTGTACCATATAATTACATGCTTCTAATAGCTATTTTCGGAGGTCTGGCTAAGTTTAGCTGCCCTGTCTTACCTGTTACCAATGCTCTTTTAGTAAGGTAATTGTTCCAAGGATAGATAAGGGCGGCTTTGTTTTGGCCTTCGGTTTTTTTCTATCTTTTTCGTCATTGGGAAGCTGGCCTGGGCCTTGTTTTCCTGGGAGGATTGTATAACTCTTTTTTTTTTTTTCAGTCAACAATTGTACGGTTGTAAGGTTGGGTACTATGGTTGCTAGTATGTTGAGCTTGGGAGGGCAAGCCTTGAGTTGAAGGGAACAGATCAGACTGGGTCAGATCAAGTCAGGATAGTGTGGGTAGGATACATAGTGTGGATTAAATGTGAAGTGCGGCAGGTAAGCTGGACAAAATTTGGATTGCGAGAGCACTCTGCTTGGGAGGCTGGTGACTACCTTGACTGCTCAGGTGAGTAAATAAATTCGGTCGAATGGCACGGACCATAAACTTTTCTTCAGAGATAAGACTACGGAGTTCCGGTCACTATGCTGCTCGTAGTATTATATTCTCTTAGGCTTGTCGTTTCGGTCTATATTGAAACAATATGTAGTATTACAGGTGGCAATAGAGCAATGCAGAAAATAAAAACGAGTATTCGCCAATCCATATAGGAGTCCGCTATCATGCACTGTAGGATGATACATAATACTGCCAAACATTAGCAACCCTGCTCGTAAAGGTTGAAATAAGCGACGTAGTTACTCACCGTCACAACATCCTCGGTTGAGGAATCATCATAGTTCGGTATGTAGACGTAAAGGATCAAGGCGTGGTCATCGGAAAACGAGGCAATGACACGGCCCTCGAGTCGGCCGACGCTCAGCACCTTGCTCCAATCCTTTCCGTCTACGCGCACCGTAGCCCACTTTTCGGGCCCCTCCTCCTTGAATCTGGTGCTGGGGTGCTCCTCGAGTGGCATAGCCAGCTGCGAAGGGTCAAGATCTGGGTTCTCGAGCCCGTCCCACACGCTTGTGATATCGAGTGCCTCCGCCACCAGCCGCAGCCGGAGCGACCCGTGCATGTTGGCTGAGATTTCGAGTTTCGGATTTTGTGCGTTTCCGCCACCCGGTCCGGACCCGCCGCGGCCGGCCGAGGTCGTGAGAGCAAGCTTGGTGAAGCGGTCCGAGATAGCCTTGAGCTGGAGCAGAGGTGGTAGCTGGATGTTGACATCAGGCTCGCGCACCTTGGGCTGCATGATGGTCTCGACCGTGTCCGGATGCAGCACCCGCACGGGTATATCCTGCGTGATGACCTTTTCGCGTTCGCGCTTCATCGTGAGCTCGAGTGACTCTTGGTGGAAGAGGTCGTCACCGAACGGATCCAGGTCGTTGTTGCCATTGTGGCCCCGCATGCCGCCGGCGCCAAATGCACCCCGGGCTTCTTGGGCGCCTTCCTTGGTCATGGCGTGGATTGTCATGGAGAGCATTGGGATGCCATCGCGCTTGGTTAGACGCAGACTGGCTTGGTTGCTGCCCTGGGCGGACCGGAGGGCGCGCTGCAGGGGACCCAAGGGCAGCTCAAGGTTGATGGTGTTGTTAGCCTCGTTTGATTGGAGGTGGTAGTTGTCAAAGATCAGATCGACTGAGAGGGAACTAGAATCCAAAGCCAGGGTTCAGTCTCAAGGAGGTCGTCGCTTTAGCCTGGGTGAGGGAGGGTAGACTCACGCCCATACTTGGGAGCCCGTATCCGGGATGACAGTGAACCGAACTGTGTCATCATCAAGGCGCACCCAAGCAATCTTCTCAAGAGAATTGAGGGCTGCAACGAGTTCTGCCGCGAGGATACCATGTTAGAGTCAAACCTGGAAGGGTTCTAGGAGCCCATAGCATGATCCGCAGGCTTACTGGAAAATGTTCGGATGTTCTTGAGATCTGTCTTGAACCTCATTTTGCAGGCCCACAGATTTCATGGTGGTGCCCGGTCTCTATTATGTTTCCCTCGGCGAAACACCCGCGACTTCCTTGAGAAGAATGTATATTCTCAAATCTGCGCGGCGCGTCGTCGCGTAATCACATTTATTAGTGCAGAGCAACGGCGGAAAGAACAAGTCGATGGGAAATCGATGCCAGCACTAGTGCGGGGTAGCTTGGGGGTCGCCAAGCTGCTAATCGCCTTCCCCCCTGCTATCGTAAGGCAGGCTTCCATAGCTTCCCCGCCGTTTATAGCTCCCCGCAGCTCTCACTCGGGCATACCGACGTCCCGTAGGTAGTAGAATGGGACCGCTGATACTCTCTCACTTTTAACACCTGCCTTCCACAAAAAGATGAAGTAAGGGCGGGAAAACAGCCCGTTCAAAAAATAGTCGTAATAATATTAATCTGATGGAAGCTAGATTGGACATGCGAGAAGATGCATAAATGGAAACAGCGTTGAAATGCTAGGCGTTGCAGAACAAAAAAAGGCATCTGCAACTTGGAATTCCCGTCCTTATCCTGCCCCCTACCCGCATGGATAACCGCAATCTGCCCCTCTATCCTATGCCCCTCTGGGAGCCTGATTGTCCCACCAATTCTCCCACTCCGGATCTCTCGCTCTAGGGAAGGGATCAATCCACGGCCCATTATTCGCGGGCCAAAAGAAGTAGCCGCGAGGATCGCGAGGGACGGGCGTTTCGGCCCCGGCCCTGCTGCTGCTTCTGCTATTGCTCGTATTGCCGCCCCCGGGCAGCAGCCTCCGCGGACGTGTAGCCAGCGTAAAAACCCAGCTGACGGCAGCCTTCCACTTTGCGTCTGGCCGCTTCCTCGCCCTCGGCCTGCTGTATGTGCACCTCGCCTGGCGGCAGTAGGCGCAGTCGAAGGAATCGGAGTCCATGCCGTGGAACATGGTGCCCGGCGGGCTCTTCGTCTTGCTCTCCGGGCTGCCGCCGGCGATGAGGACGGGTAGCACGGGATGGCCGCATGGGTGGTAGGCGATCTGGCGGCACACGGGGCACGACGGCCGCTCGTCGGCCACGATGCGCAGGTAGTGCTTGATGCAGTAGCTCCCAAACCTGTGCCCGCACGGTAGCTTGCTCCAGCCCTCGGTGATGCCCTCGGGCGTCCGCGACCCGACGGGCTCCTGGCAGATGGGGCACGACGCTTCAACTTGTTGGATCTTGGTGGTGCTGCTCGGCTTCCCACTGCTGCTACCACCCCCAAAAACCAAACCCTTCTTGTCTGAGAAGTAGGCCGAGGAGCGGCGTGCTTTCCGTCTCATTATCACGCTCATCGCTGCGACGTACACAATGTTGCAGAACCCCTTTGCGAGATGCACGGGGAGGCCGAGGAGGGCTATGAGGGGCGAGCGATATCGAGATTTGGTCCACAGTTGAGCAACACGGAGGACGAACCCGAGCATCTAATTATTTCGATCAACTTGGATTGTTTTGTTCCCCCCGTTCAGGCCGAGGAACGAGCGAAATTGGGGAGTTATGGGAAGATGACGGGAGACGGATGGGAGGCGGATTACAGTTCGGAGTGGTTGACCGAAGAGTTACAGGGTGGCTGGTTGGTAGGTAGGCAGTAAACAGTCGGCAGGCAGACAGGCAGGCTCCCTTTCGTCGTTTCAACTACCACACCTGGGGCTGATGGTTGAATAGCAGGGCGCAATGCGCAAGAATAGGTTGTCAATAGATAAGGGTCTCGATGGGAGCACGAAGCGGCGAGTGCTTGTCGTCCGCCAACTTGAGAAGGGGTTCGGCTCTCTGGCGACCGAACCGGGAGTTTAAAAGATCAGCTGAACCTCGGGGGTTCTGCTTCGGTTCCAGTCCTGCGAGCGGTGCGGGCCTACACGCTCCTCCGAATGTGCAGGGCGCGGGAGGAAACCAACTCACATGGCCCAATCAGTGGGATGTGAGACATGGTGGCAACTACCATTCACTTAGGATGCGGGCCTCGTCCTCATATCTCGCCCACGCAGGACTGCCTGCTTTGCGGCTAGACCTTTGCCAGTGTACTACTAGGACCCCGAGACTGGGTGACTGGCTCGCTGGGCAGAGGGAACCCAGCTTGGCCAGGCGCAGGAATACAGATGCACTCAGGACGCAGTACCGGGTTCCTCCTGCAGGTAGGTGGGCTCAACCAACCAATATGTTGCGCGAGCCCGCGCGCGGCCGGTAGAGCCAGAAGCTACCGACTGTCCCGAAGCATCGCGTTGCACTGCGTCTTTTGTTCCTTTGTGGCGAGCAGAGTAGTGGAAATAGTAGTGAGTCGGTCCGAGAGACTATACTCTTTTTTTTTTTTTTTTCCTTCTGTAGCCAGCAGCAGCACAGCCCTGTCGGCGAGGGCTTCCGCGAAAGCAACTCTTGTTTGAGATCGAGTGTGGTGCGAGTGTGGTGCATGAGCCTCGTGGAAAGCCGTTCGCTCCGATGATCACTTGTGGACTCTGACGAGACGGAATGGAGGGTGGATGGCCTGGGCAGACTCACATCTCACATGCCACCGTGTATCCTAATGCAGGATGCACCCAAGCGGGGCAAGGTTGCTTTCAACTCAGTAACCCAACGGCGGGAAGAGACGAGCAAGACAGCAGATATGGCGTGAGAGAATACGGCACCAATACCAGCAGGACGAGAATTGGCCGATTAGGTTCTGATGAGATGAAAGTTGCAAAGATAGAAATTTCCAGTTGCTTCAATCCACCAGCGTCCTCAAAAACAGTGACCTTTAGATATGCAGATAAGGGTATGAGGGAACGAGCACCCCTGTAATAGAATAGCAAAACGTGCAAATACCCGTATCAAATCCGGGGTAAATCATATGGCTGCCCCCCACACGGACAATCGCCCCTTTGACGAACAACTTCTACATCCCTACATCTAGACCACAAAAGTCACCATCCCCTCACAGGCTCCCAAGGTACTATCTCATCATGGGCTCCGAGGAATCCCAGTCGACGGCCCTCACCCGCAAACAGGCCGACACCGAGCTGATGCCGCCGCCGCCGCCCGCAAAGCGAATAAAACGACCCAAAAAGATCCTAGACGAAGATAGCTACACCGAGGCCCTGTCGCAAATTATCGCCCGTGACTTCTTTCCGGGCCTTCTCGAGAGCGAAACCCAGCAAGAATACCTCGATGCACTTGACTCGAAGGATCAGGACTGGATCTCCAGCGCGGGCAGGCGGCTTCAGCACGTCATGACCCCAGGCAGGAGGAAACTTGGCGCATCGTCGTTGCTATTCCAGACGTCTCGCGGTGGCCCGGGAAGCCTGGCTACGCCCACCGGGAGCTTTCTTGGCGACACGCCCATGTCCGTCGCCTCGGCCGCTACTACCGCACAGAAGTCAGAGCTCGCGATCGACGCCAACATGAGCCTGGGCGCCTTTCAGGCCAAATATACAAGCGAAGACAATGAAAGCTTCTACAAGCTGCTGGACAAGCAGAACCAAAAGAAGATGGAGAAATACGCATGGCTATGGTCGGGGAATAAACTGCCGTCCAAACAGCAGCTAAAGCAAAAAGAAGTTGAGGCCAAGCTAGCCAAGACACGGGGCACTTTGCTTGACGATGGGTTCAAGAAAAACAGGCTAGCTATCCGGGATAGGGACGACCGCCCAGCGGCGCCGGAGCATTGGCGTTCGAAGCCAAATAATGAGCTCATGTACCCGCCCGACGGCGTCGATGGGATGGTCAAGACAGTGGCTGAGCGCGCACAGGCCGAGTCCCGCGCTGCGCCTAAGACGATCGTTTACGCCAATACGAGGATGCCCCAGTCAACCCAAGATGTGGCTACGCGTAACCGGCCAAGGGCGACATCTCCGTCGCTCTCTGAAATCCGGGGCGCGATCGCAGGAAAGAGAAGAGCCTACGACCAGGAAACGAGCGTGACGGGTGGGGATGAAACGCCACGGGTCAACGGATACGCATTTGTCGATGACGAAGAGCCTGAACCCGAACCCGCCCGGGCCCGGTCGCCAATCATCGACCTGGGCTCCGGAGACTCAACGCCCAATCCGTTCCAGCTACAAGATCAGGGGAAGCGGGAGGCACTGCATCACCGAATGGTAGAGCGCATTTCGCAGTCGAGGCGGACGTCCGCGAGGCTGGGTGTCACAGGAAAAGTTGAACGGACGCCAGTGCCAAAGTTTCCGAGCAGCCCACGCGTCTCTGGGGGCTTGACGCCGGCAGCGCAGAGACTTTGGGGGAGGATCGATAGCGCGGGGAAGAAGGCGTCCGAGTCACCGTTTAGCGGTGCGAATCGATTGAAAGCCACACCAAGGGAGAGAGTCTCGGGTTTACGAAACGTGGCAAAATGACACTGGGAAGCATGAAGATCGAGTCCACGATGACGGCCACGAAGATTATTACATGTATTTATATTAGATAGATAGAAAGGCGCGAAGGGGGCGCGTTGCATTTGAGATACCCGGGTTTTAGATGACGGAAGTGCGATCAGTTGAGCGACTTATATGAGCTGTTTTTTGCCAGCTCGGTCTACCTGCTTCGTTTCCATGATGATTTTTGTTCGTCGTCAGTGAGTAGTGATTGCTCCGTGTAACCTCTTGGGGCGTGGCGATATAAGTAGGGGGGTTTGGTGGCTGTTTCCACGCCGTTGGGTCGTGGGCGCTAGCAGGGACCCTGGCCAGGATTCTCTGTAACAACCAAAACCTCGGCTCCAGCATTCAATGTTGATCGGATGACCGTTCAAGTCACACTCTCACTCATGCTCACACCCACTCGCTCCATTGCACCACCCACCACACACACTTATCCATATCTCACCCCCACGCCAGAAACCCGCCACAGAGATTTGCACCAAAAAGAAAGGTGGGGTGAGAGATGAATAGTCAGCGCGTGATATTGACCGTGTCATCATCCCGATGAGACTCGCCGACCTGCTCGTCGACCTGGCCGCCATCGCCGGCGCGTCGAGGTCAGTTGCATCCAAACACGTTGCACTGCGGGCGCGTCAGATTGAGCGGTATGGGAAAACGTCGAGTTTGGTGAATTTGGGGAGACAGAGCCAGGCGTATGGCCAGCAGCCGCCGCAGCAGGAGCCACAGCGACAGCAAAAAGGGTGGCCCGAGTCGGGTTTGAATGGCGATGGGAGGGCTGAAACTGCGGAGGGGAGGGCGGACGTTGATGGTGAGGCTACTGCGGCCCCGCCGGCGCGGGAGGACGTCAAATCTGGCTTTGTGCCTGCACCGTGGGCGAGTGGCATCACGGGGGTAGGAATCATCTACCGGAGTCCTGGGACGCCGAGGAAGAAGATGGATTTCGGAATCACGGAACTGTTGCGGGGGCACCCGGTCGAAATACCGGCGGCGACGGCGGAAGGGGAGCAAGCCAGCAGCACCATTGCAGTCTCCGACAAAGTCGACATTAATGTTTTTCGTACAAGTAAGGGCTCGAGCGTCTTGAAAGAGTTGAGGGTGGCCCCAGATGAGGGAGTGAGCAGTAGTAGCCAGATCCAGCAGGAATCGTTGGTTGGACTGGCTACTGAAAAGGAAACGAGACCCGGAACGCAGGAGGAACCCCAACCAGCTGTCGAGTCCGATGCCATTCCTTCGCCGACTAAGACTAGAGAACCAGTACCGCCAAAGGCGATCACACCAGAGGACGCTGATGTCTTCGCCGGACTGGCAGGCACCATGATTACCAACGCGATATCAACCTCTCCTACCTACGAGCTCAGAGAGTCCCGGGTGCCATCCTCACGGATAGGAAGGCTGTGGAACTATGGCGGCCTCGCAGCTGGCATGTTCGCCGGTGCGGTTGGCGAGGGCCTCAGCCGAGCTGTTGGCGGGAGCGGAAGCAGCAGCGGCTCTGTCATGCTCAGTGCAGCCAACATGGAGCGACTCGTTACCAAGTTGTCGCGGATGCGCGGCGCGGCCCTCAAGCTCGGACAGATGATGAGCTTTCAGGATGCCAAGATGCTGCCAGCCCCGATCCAGGAGGTGTTGCAGCGCGTGCAGGACCGAGCCGACTATATGCCGGCGTGGCAACGCGACCGCGTGCTGACGAGCAACCTGGGCCCCGAGTGGCGGGACCTGTTTGGCGAGTTCGAGGAGAAGCCCATTGCGGCTGCGTCCATTGGGCAGGTGCATCGGGCGACGCTCAAGTCCAACGGCGCGCGCGTAGCCGTCAAGATCCAGTTCCCCGGCGTGGCCGACTCGATCAACTCGGACCTTGACAACCTCAGTGTGCTGCTGACAGCAGCCAGGCTTCTGCCCAAGGGCTTGTACCTCAACAAGACCATCGACAACGCCCGCACCGAGCTGGCGTGGGAGTGCGACTACGAGCGCGAGGCTGGGTGCGCGGCGCGCTACCGCGAGCTACTAGCGGGTGAAGATGAAGCCGTCTTTTCCGTACCGCACATCTACTCAGACGCGAGCGGTAAGCACGTGCTGACCATGGAGTTCATGGACGGTGTTGGTGTGACGCGGATCAACTCGTTCACCCAGGCCCAGCGTGACTGGATCGGCACCCAGATCCTGCGGCTGTGCTTGCGCGAGATCACCGAGTTCAAGTTCATGCAGACAGACCCCAACTGGACAAACTTCCTGTACAACGCTGAGCGCAACCGGCTCGAGCTCCTCGACTTCGGCGCCTCGCGCGCATACCCGGACGATTTTATTAGCAAGTACGTCTTGCTGCTCGAGGCCGCCTCGCGCAACGACCGCGAGGCTGTCAAGGTGCTGTCCGAGGAACTGGGCTACCTGACGGGCCACGAGAGCCGGGCGATGCTCGACGCGCACATCACGTCGGTGATGACACTGGCGGAGCCGTTTTTGCAGTCGGCGCCCGAGGTGTATGATTTCAACGATCAAACTATTACGGAGCGCGTCAAGGCGCAGATTCCCGTCATGATTCACGAGCGCCTAGCACCCCCCCCTGAAGAGACGTATAGCCTGCATCGGAAGCTCAGTGGCGCATTCCTGCTATGTGCGAAGTTGGGGAGTAAAGTGAGGTGTAGAGAGCTGTTCGAGCGGGCGTTGGCTACAGGAGAGGTTGTAAGATAGGGGTCATTGGACCGATAGACTTTAGACGGGACTTTATGCATGTATACAACATGTCTCACCGCACATACTCACATTAGGATAATGGGCGCGAAAGAGCGTCGGTTGGAAACGATCATAGTATCACCACTTGTGCTAGTAGTATAAAAATACGTCCCAGCGTCTACTCTCTGTCCCCCACCATTCTTCTTGCGAATGGCATTCTCTTCTTCTCTTTGCCATCCACCTTCTTCCGCCTCCGCTCGATGGCCTTGTCGACCTGGCCCTTCTTCAAGCCGGCGAACTGCTCCACCAGTACCCGTTGCTTCTGCTCCGACTTCTTAAGATAGAAGGGCGTCTTTCCTTGCTTGACCAACTCCTTCTCCTTCTTCTTGTGCTCATCAATCACCGCCATCGTGCTGTCCTTGCGAGCCTGGGCCTTGCGCTTCGACTCCATCGACAACAAGGCGCGCTGCAGTTTCTCTTTGGCAGCCGGGTCACGCTCCTTCTTGATGGCTACCCGTAGATCGTTCATTTCGTCCTTCTCGTAGTCGTCAAGGAAGGCGTAAGCCTTGCGCGCCTTGATCTCGTCGAGATTGGAAACGGCGAGACCGCTCGTCACGCTGCTCCCCGCGCCCAGCGGCATGAAGCGCGGGTCGCGTGCCTGCACCGTCGGCACCTCGATGAAATCGCGCCGCCGTGAGACTTGCTTCTTGGAGGTCATCTCGGCCGGCGCGTGCTTGCTGGACCGCTTGAGCTTCTCCCGCCGCTCGGCGGCGGAAAGCGGCTTCTTGAATTCGGCGGCGGCGCCCCTGCTCGGCTCTTCGGGCTCGGGGTCGCCCTTCTTAGATTTCCTCCCAGATGGGAGAAGTGCTTGAGCCCGTGCCAGGGCGCCGAAGGAGAGCTGGGCCAAAGGTGCGACACTGTCTTCAGAGGATGCCTCCTCATCGTCATCGCCTTCCTCCTATGAGGATGGTTAGAGTGTGCGAGGCAAAATAATAGTGAGACTTTCCTTACTGATTCAGCATCACTCGGCGCGCCCTCGATTTGCCCGTCATCAGAGCTTCCAGAATCGACGTCTTCTTCACTGGGTGCTTCAATATCTGATTCGGGCTCTGGCTCAATCCTTGGCCGCACTCTTCTCTGCAGTCCCAGGCCCGCGCTAGGTATTTTGCGCTTGACTGACGCCATGTTGAACAGCTTTATATTCTGGAATGTTAGGGAGCGCTATGAGAAATGAGCCGAAGGAAAAATTGCTATGTGATGGCAACTGGTTTGTCGGTGTGTTTGAGGGTCGCTGATGAGAGCTAGAGTCTGTGATAACTGAGCTACGAAAAGTTCTTGCAGGGATTGCTCCTCAGCTAAGTACATAGGCGCCCCACTCTTTTCCGACCAGCGAAATTTCATCTGATACAGACTTCAGTCGGACTGATCGAGACTTGACTCTGTAAATCACCTCTTCAGAATTCTCGCGTTTGCGCACCCGATGCCAACACAGCGGTTCTGGTTTGACATCCCGTGTACCTCTAGACACTGCACAACACCCCGTTTGGCCAAGAAGGCACGCATAGCGTTCGTTAGGCTGCCAAGTGGCTCATCGCGTCCCAAAAAGGACCACGGCAGACTGAGCCTCAAAACCCTCATCATTGGCAGCCTTGAAGGCCAAATTGCTCGATGAGTTATCATGGACATCTGTTACTGGACACATGCTTTCGTGTTTCTCAAAAACGGGTCTCTATAATAAGTCTTGATCTTCAGGCCTGTTATAGCCTGCATCGCCTTCCTGCCAGCAAAAAATCTTCGTCGAGCCCGTTTCTCCCACACCTGCAAGTTAGGCACTTGAGAATTTCCCAAGCCCTCGCAGGGCGTCCAGATCTACCCGTGAGGCCAAACCTGCCCGAGAGCCCGCCACCTTTATCACCCCCCAGAAAATTGTTTCCGGCACCGTTTCCATCTTCGGGGAGACAGCTGTCACCCAAGAAAGTGGACTCACTTCACGTCAAGTCACCAGCACATCATCAGCGCGCCGGCCCATCATCGTCCAAAGTTGCGGCAGAAGTTCCCACGTTCGAACAGCCATTCGAACGTCGCGATCATTACCCCAGCATGGGCAAAAAGAAGAACGCGCGGGAGCGGAAGCGGTGGCAGCAGCAGCAGGCGAGACAGCCATTGCCAAACGATGCCTCAGTTCCCGCCGTCACAACCTTCACACCTTCCCAAGGCTGGTCCCCGGCGCCCCAACAGCCGGGCTTCTCCCTCCCCGGCCAGCCGCTACCGGATCATCAGAATCCTCTGTCTGGCTTCTTGGGCGTGCATCCCTACAACTTCTTAGCGCCTCAGGCGTTCCCAACTTCCGCTGCTCTTACCCCTGACCCCAATGAGTTTTTCAGCAACCAGGTCGAGGCTGGCCAGTTCAACACGAATACCCAGCAGCTCTTCAGCATCACCCCATCCGCGGCTACGCACTCCACGGCCACGTCCAGAGGAGAGTGGCAGCCAGGCCGTGGCAGAGACGCAAGGGATTGCCCTTCACAAGACCAACAACCCCAGTTTGACGCCGGCAGGAAAGGCCAGCGGCCGCGGTCCCCGCCGCGGCTGCCAGCCCATAGCAGTGGTAATGACGATAACAGCGGTAATAGCGGCATTTTCCACCCAAAGAAAAGCTGGTCGACCAGGCCGCTGGGGCAAGACGCCATCTCCCCGCCGAGCGCCGCATCCGGGGGCGTCCCGGAGCCGACGCCGGCTTATACGCTGCGCGCCTCCTTTCTCCCCCTCCCAGCGCCGGAGACCCGGCCACTGCTCGTCGTCATCGACCTGAACGGCACCCTTCTTTACCGCCCCTCGCGCAAAGCGCCCTCGCAGTTCGTCGAGCGTCCGCACGCGCGCACCTTTGTCAGCTACTGCCTCGATACCTTCTACGTGGTCATCTGGTCATCGGCACGCCCCGACAACGTGCGTAAGATGTGCAAGCAGCTTTTCACCCCAGAGCAGCTGGACCGGGTCCTTGCCATATGGGGACGGGACCAGTTCGGGCTCTCAGCCGAAGACTACAACCGGCGTACACAGTGCTACAAGCGGCTGACGCGGCTGTGGGCGGACCTGGCCATCGCGGCCGCCCACCCTCAGGGTTTGCCTTGGAACCAGGGCAACACGGTGCTCATCGACGACAGCCCCGAAAAGGCACGCAGCGAACCGCACAACGCCATTACTATTCCCGAGTTTGTTGGGGAGCTCAATGAGCAGCCCGAGGTGCTACCTCTTGTGCATGACTACCTTAACACGCTCGCAAGCCGGGCAGACGTTAGCACCTACATCAGAGCGCACCCGTTCAGGATCGATGATGGCGGTCTGTCGGGCCTCAATGATTTGAATGATGACGACGCAGCGTACCCTAACTAGCTCAGCAGGGACTCAGCATAATAATACCCGGCAGTTTCTTGTTCTAAGACGGGTACAACATTACCAGTAGCGATAGGAGGATACACAGAACGGCTCTTGTCACGTTGGTTTGTGAGAAATATAAGTTAAAAAAGCTCAAGTCACCGCAAGAGCACCAGTAACTCCAATGGCTGATCCTCACAAGCGGGTTTTAATAGTGAAGTCTCTATTTTCGGACTCATCCGTCCTCAACTGTGACCGTCGATGGTGTACATAAACCACGGGCTTAGGAGCTCGTCCGCCATTCCCACCTCAGAACCGTTCATCAAGTCATATCCCGTAGTCATGCCCGTTCCGTCCATATCGACCGTGTTAGCATTTCGTTGTTGTTGGTTGGTTCACTTGAAGACCTTGCCTGCAGCGTGGGGGTACTCCTTGCCCTCAACAACAATCGGCTTGTCCCAAGACCACTGGGCCTCGACGAAAGCCCGGTCCTCGGGGTTGGAGGGGTCGAGCTTGATGAAGTCGTAGCTCTCATAGTCGGGAGCGACATCAAAAGCTGGCTTGTAGTCATCACCACGGATGACGAAAGCACCCTCAATGATCGAGTCATTGTTGGTGCCATAGACGGAAGCGCAGCCGAAGATGTGCTTGCGGGATCCCTCGAGGCGGTTGTTGAAGCCACCAATCAGGTTGCTCGACATGAAGGTGAGAGTGAGCTCATTGTTGTACTTGTAGACAACCTTCCAGATGGAGTACTCGTCAAACTTGACGTTCTCCCAGAACCACTTGAGGGCATCGGGGGTCTCGCTGTTAGAGTACTGGCGCTTCCACTCATCAAGAGCAAAGGTAGCTCTGGGGAGAAGGTCAAGGGGGTGTTTGGGTTTGGGGGCCTCGACGGGCTCCTCCTCCTCCTCAGCCGGCTTAGCCTTAGGCTTGGCAGCCTCCTTCTTGGGGGCAGCCTCCTTCTTGGCCTCGGTCTTCTTGGGGGCGACGTTCGTCAACTTGGGGGTATCAAGGAGAGTGTACTTGGGGGCAACAGCAGAGTAGATGGGCTGGTTGTAGACAGTCTCGTACCACCGAGCGACATTGGGGTTCGCCTGGCGCCATTGCTTGTCGAAGAAGAACTCGAAGCCACGGGCAATGATGCCAACGGCGAAGAGATCAGCGAGGGTGATGCGCTCGCCAACGAGGTATGTGTTGTTGGCGAGGTGGGCCTCGACAACAGAGACGGCCTTGAGGGAAGCCTTCTGGTTCTCCTCAACGTTCTTCTTGTTGTAGGGATCTTTGCCCAACAGGGGACGGTACCAGGCACCCATCTTGGGCAGGACCTCGGAGTTGAAGAAGGACATCCACTTCAGGATGGACGCATAGCTAGGACACCGGTCAGAGGATGCAATGCGAAGGAGGGAAAGGGTTGCCTAGCTTACTCCTGCTTGGTCTTGCCGAGGAGAGTGGTTTTCTCGTTCTGGGAGGTGACTGTATTGACGTTAGCCTCGCGCCCTACGCAAAAATGTGTAGCCATGGTTTGGGAACGAGGGTAGAGAATCAGAAGTTAGAACAAAGTCAACACCATAATTTCAGATAGGGATAACTGTATAGAATATGTCTAGGTCATCATTTCAACAGGTGCAGCCCAGCCCGTGGCGGGCTGGAAAGCGGGGCAAGCAAGGCACGCCTTGGGTGAGCTTAATGAACACGTACCGTAGACAGCGATGGCAATGCACTCGGAGAGCACATAGCCATCAGCGCCAACGAAGGTCGGGACTTTGGAAAGGGGGTTGTAGTTCAGGTACTCCTCGGTCGGGTTGGCCGTGTCGGTCTCAACAACCTCAATGTCGAGGTTGTTAGCCTTCGCAACGGCGAGGATGGCCGTAGAGCGGGGGTTGGCCTAGACGCAAACGAAAAAGTCAGCTCTCTGGTTCGCGCGGTTGGGGGGGCGGGGGGGCGCTCGGTGCCCGGCTTACCTCGTACGAGTAGAGCTTTCCGAACACCATCTTGGCTCGCTTTGCAGGACGCAAAGGGCTGGGAGAGAGATTGAGAGGGTGGTAAGTGAATGGTGTTGGGGGAGCAAGAAATGCGGGCAGTGAGCTGTGAAGACGGAGTGGTTTTGAGGAAAATTTACGCTGGTGGGGCAACGTGGCGGGGAAGGTAAAAAGTGGCTGCTTGCTGCCCTGCTGTGTGACTCCTTTGGGCTCGGTTGGCCAAGTTGGATGTCAGGCACGCTATGGTGGCCCGAGCTCCCAGGAAAAATCTGGCGAGATTGTTCCGTTGCGGAACCCTTCGGTTGAGCCAGGACGAAGAAAGCACCCAGCGCCAACAGTTTGGCCCGACGCCGACGACTACCCGCCCGCGACGTCGCGCGAGAATGCCCCAAGACAAAGGCACGCAATGATGGCATCTTCGAGACCGTGCTTCACCGTGCTACGGGGAATATGCCAACGGCGCGGTACTCAATGGCAGCAGCCACTTGGACAGCAATTGCAAGCGCTACGCATCACCAGCAACTCCCTTGCCAACAGCACCAGCCGGAGGTGTTTTGCGACCGACCAGCCAACCCGCGAATCTCTTTCCATAGAGGCAGCAGGCGAGGTTAATCTCGCAGCGCTGAAGCAGTTCGGCAGCAAGTCCCGTGCCCGCCCGGTGCCCGCGTCCCCATCCTACTTCTCACGCATCCCCGTATTCAACGACAGCTACCTCGCCCTCGAAAAGCTGATTCGGACTTACGGCAACCTACCCACGATCCCGACGAGCCAGGTCGAGCGCGTTGCCTGGAAGACACTGAGAGACTACAGGCAGACGATTGGCGAGCAGGTCAAGGCGGGCGACTATGGCAGATGCATCGGGCTGGTGAAGCGGCTGCATCAGATTCACCCCAAGCTGAAGCCGGGCCCCGTTAAAGAGGCACTGGAGGCCTTCAAGCGGGACATCCAGCCCTTCACTAACGTGGCCACGCCTATTGTCGTTGACAAATTCGGGCGTGCCGTTGGAGTGGGCCGGAGAAAGTCATCGACGGCCCGTGCGTGGGTCGTAGAGGGCAATGGCGAGATCCAAATCAACGGCAAGAGTCTAGCTGACTTTTTTGGGCGTGTGCACGACCGAGAGAGCGCGGTATGGGCCCTGCACGCGACCGGGCGATTGGACAAGTACAACGTTTGGGCGCTGGCAGATGGAGGCGGTACTACCGGGCAGGCGGAGGCTCTCACGCTTGCCATCGCAAAAGGCCTCATGGCTCACGAGCCTGCGCTGAAGCCCGCATTGAGACGAGGTAAGTGATCACTCTCTTGGCTTGATGCCGTGGACTCTGGGGAAGTTTTGCTAACACATCATTTTTCTCTCTTCTAGCCGGCTGTGTCACACGCGACCCAAGAAGAGTGGAGAGGAAGAAGCATGGCCGTGTAAAGGCCAGAAAGATGCCCGCATGGGTGAAGAGATAGTTCAGGCTCGGCCAGGCATTGAGCCCCTCAACCTTGCATGAACGACCGGTCCTTGAGATCATTTCACCCCCACCATGTTTTTTTGTGTGTACAAGCGTTATTTCCTGTAACAATTTAGCTGCCACTTAGGAAAGGGCAGGGTCACAAGGACCACAGGGCAGAAGGTGCACTGGCTGCTTGCAGACGGGTGTCTCGAGCTCTTGTAAAATTACAAATGAATCGGAATTTACCGACCTACGCAGCAATTGTTCGCTGGGCTCCCGGTTGTCATGACTGCAGTTGGGATTGACGACTGGACTCGAACGGCATGAAGTTCGGAGCACCAGGATTTGACTGGACAATTGCGGCTGCGGAATGAGCCCTCGCAGGCGGCCGAAACACGGCCGTGGAGAGCCTGTCAGAACCGCGAACTCGTGATCTCTTGTCGCAAGTTGATCGAACGGACCAGGACCCGGGCAGAGGGAAACGGGTAAGGCAGAAACGTGGCGTTATACTTGTTGCCTCCTTGTCGATAGCATAGGTTTCGGCTCGTTCAGACGCATTCTTCAACCCCGGTGCGCCAGCGACCAGCGAAAAGCGTTTGTGGGAATGGCGAGGAATTCAGGAAATGAGCCGCAAACTCGAACGCGGAGCAATGCAACCTCATCCGAAGAACCCGCCTCCAGAAGCGCACGTGCGGTCCCATGTCGCGGGTGCTGTCGACCGTTCCACGATACTACCCGTCCGGGATTGAGACGCGCAAACACGGCGTTTAGTTTGCTCGTGGAAACCGCGGTGGAAACACGGTTGCGCATTCCATCATCTCAGCCTCCGTTTCCAGGCCTTCCATCCCCAGTGGATGGCGACCCCCCTCGCAATCATTCATGGCCTGTTGCTCTAAAACGTAAAACAAGCCTCCCTGCAAGCGGCAAATCCGCGCGAGTGTCGCGAACTCTGTCGCCCTTTCGCTATTTTTGCGTGCCTACTACCCACCCGACTCGACTGCAAAGTGCTGCATACTCGAGTCCGTTTCATTTCCAGTGCCTGCACGGCAGCGTCTTTGCACAGACCCCGTATGGCCTCACTGGCGGTCGCAGAAAGATTCGAGAAGGAGATGCGTTCCCTGCCAAGGTAATATAGTAATCTTCCATGCAAGGCACAGGAAATTTATTGCCCCAAGGCAGTTGCTGCGATACTCTTCAAGCAGCGCTCTGTAAGGCAGGTGGTATCTAGATGGTCTAGTCGCGCGTAGCAAGGTCAAAGACACCGCGGGCTCAGACCAGCACCGCCGGGTTGCATTATCAACACACAGCGCGGAACATGGCAATGTGCTGGATAAGGGACGGCGCGCCGTGCCTATCGTGAGGTGAGGACCGTGATTTTGAGGGGAAGGGACGTGAGGGAGCACGGTACCGTGTGTATTTTCGGCAAATGATGTCTCGACAGAGGTGTAACAAACAAGAGACCTGTACCTGGCGGGAATAAGATGCCGTATAGGGGAAAAGATATCTCGCCTGATGTCTCGATATCATGGCCAGTTTTACAAGCCCCTGTGGTGTTTTCCCGCTGCAGGTTTCTGTGGCAATGGTTCCACTCGCAGCTCGCTGCGCTCCGGAGGCTAGGAGGCAAGACAGAGCCTCAAATCCCGTAACGCGTCCCCAAGCTCGCCACAAAAGTCAATGGCAGCTGAAAAGCAGTCACGCTGCACGCAATTGTCTTGGTTGACGTGGGCGAAGACAAGACTCAAAGACTCAATTCAGCTGATCTACAGCTGGCAGCCTCCCCAAGGCTAAGATCGGCGCAGTGTCGATTTGGCCATGGGCTTTATTCAAATGTTCTGACCTCACAGGTGATCAATCGCCCGACCGACGTGCATGTTGCATGTTTCGATGCGATGCGCTAGACTCTGGCATCGGATTTGGCAAGCCAGGACGAGCAAAGCCCGCCATTGATCGATGTGGCTCTTGGTTGAAATGCATGTTGCAACCATCCTTGTTTCTGGCGCATCTGCAGCGGCGAACGGCCGTCCGCAGGGGCTGGAAGAAGATGCAGTTGAGGCAAAAGTCGCCCATTGTCTCTGGGACAATTCGGGGACGTCTGCGTCACAACAGCTGAGGTTTTCGGGTTTTGACCGAGTCAAGCTGCGGCCGGCGTCTTGCATTAGTGGGTAAGCTTCCGAATCAGCAGAAAGCTGTGTGCCAGACGTTCCAGGGCTCATCAACGGCCGAAGGGAATGAAGGAAACAGGAAACTAGCAGCAGCAATAGCACCAAAACAACAACCCCGCCCTGTGCCAAACTCTGAAGAGTCCGCATCGAAACCCAAGACACACCGAGACCCATGATGGTGCTCCCGGAGGGTGCAGAATTGCAGGACGACCGCAGTTGTTGAATCGGGTGAGATGCGAAGCATATCCGCGCCAAAGAGTTGAAGAGGTGGCCCCCAAGGCTGCTGCGTCGCGTCTCTTGACGTACAGGTACCTTTTTCGCCGGCTAATGTAATGCGCCCAGTCCACAGCAGCCCACCCCAGCCCACCATGGGCCCCTGGGTATCGCAACCCCCGCGACCCCGTCGACCCCGTCCCCTCATGGCGTCAGTCAGCACGGCCAAAGTACCGCTACTTCAGGCCTCGGCAAATGGTTCCAGAAGCTGTGGCGATGGCCGAGCTCTGATTCGACGACCTGGACATCTGGAAACTCGAGCTCGAACCCCGGTCAATACGACGCAGCCCACCCAAGCACAGACAGGGATCTACCTCGCAGCTCTGGGCCTCTGCTTGACGACATGCCTCGATTCCCCTGGCAGCTTAACTCGACGACATGGATCCAGGATCATCGAGCCCACCTCCTTCATCATAACAAATATACTAACCCGCAGCACGGCAGTACCTGTACACTTGACCCGACCGACTAAGTGCCGGCTGTATCTCCGTCCGGGTCCAAAGGTCAATTGTGGTGGCCAACTTTGCTAGCCTGTCGCCCCGATGCAAGCCAGCGACGGGAGCGGTGTTCGTGGGACAAATTTTTCCAACGCTCAGACAGTGGTTCGCGCCTGTTATCTAGGCCGTTGGTTGGGCATCGGATCCGCCCGGCCCTAAATTCGAGTGCGCGGCCTGGCAGGCAAAGAGGACCTTTTTTTTTTTTTTCAGCGCCCTTCAAACGCCGAAGGCGATCCCGGTCTCTAGCCAGAAAGCTACTTGAGATTGAGGTCGCCGAGCACCAAGGGCAACGGCTTTTGCTGGGTCCCCTCTGTGCCTGAGCCCCTAGAGACGGTCGGGTGGGCCAGTCCAATAATGGCAGCTGGGAGGATTGCTTGATGCTCGGAATCGAGCTTACCAAGTGTGTTGGTGCTGAGTGGTGCTGATTCCCGCCTTTGTTAGCTAAACCCCCATCAATTGCTTTTTCCTATTTTTGCTGTCTCTCGCTTTCCCACCCTCTCAGATCTGTGGCGGCTGACGGTGAAACATTGGCTGTCTTCCCTTTCCCTTGGTACAAAGGTAAAAGGGCAGGGTGAGTCGGCGACACCAAATGCGCACCGGCCAGACAAGTCGACTTGGTGGTCTCAAACACCAAAGTGGGAAAAGCGACGAAGCACAAACCTCGACACCCAAGGACGCCTCGCCACCGGTCTGGTGGTGCGGATGGTTTCCCGGGGGCGATTGGTATCTAGGCATTAGCTTGGGCAGTGGGAACAGACCAAACGAGCTGACTCCGGCCGTTTGACCCAGATGAGCAAAGAAGCCCCATACCTGCAAACCTGAACATCCTGCCCCGGGCCAAGTGCCCATATAGATGGGGGGCCGTGCGGTGGATGAGGGACGGCATGCGGGACTGAGGCAACACTGCACAGTTAAGCCTCGAATAACAAGGTAGACACAGTGAATCGCTATGAGTGGTTGTCTGTCGTCCATTGTCGGTCCCTAGGTAGTCGTCGCTTTGGGATGGATGGAGAAGGCCAGGGGCAATGGAAGACTTCCAGGTTCAGTGAGCGCGCCAAGAGGACCGAGTTGGTGCCTGCTCTGTGTTGCTGCGTCAAGTTGTCTGGCATTCCCACGCTCCCATGTTTAGTACTCCTTCCATGGCTCCTTCCATTCGAGTCGATTTAAACTTCTGTCCCCTCCAGCCGGATGCCCAGGGGAGGCCTGTGCCTATCTGCCTCCATGTCTCCCTGTGCTGCTGACAGGATTTCCCGCCGTTCCACCAAACCCTTGTACCCGATTCCCTCTCCTCAGCTCGCGCTTCTGCCACCTTTGCCAACTCTACCATCCACAGAGCACGGAAGCCAGACCGAGGGGCGGCCCGACTAGGCCCGCCTGCAGGCGACTACACGCCGAACAAACACTAAAAGAACAGGAGTCAAGAGGAAACTACAGTGACAAATAAAAAAAAGGCACCCGCCTCGCCCATGAGAACGGACGGCCAAGCAAAGGAAGCGCACACGTGCCGGCAGAGGGATCCCGTCGCAGGGTGCTGGTATTGGAAGCGCGGAGCGTTAACCCAACATATCGCCAGCCGGGTCTGGGTTCTAGGGTTGTGAAGTGCGCGGCTCTGATTGCCCTGACCGGTCCGGCAGAGCGTTAGCACGGAGGAGTTAGGATAGAGGGAGGCATTTGGCTGCCATCCACCGCTCCCGGCGTCTGACTGCAAACACTCCCCACTCGAACAACATCCGCAATCCGAGGATGCACACTGCCGTCACTCCTTAATTGTCGTCCTGCTTTCCTGCTCAGCTTGCCCGGCCTGCCCAGCATCAGTACCGGCATTCTGTTTCGTTTATGTAGTCATGACTTGGGGGACGGAGCTGCATCCCGAGCACCAGCACCCACACCAGCACCAGCATTTCAGCGCCCTCTGTTAGCCCCGTCTATTTATTATTGCCAGCGTCGCAGACCCCCTCGTTGTTGACACCCGGGTCTCTCGCCCACCCCGGCCCCCTCCTGGCGAGCCTCCCTCAACCCTCGTCGTCTCGTCATCGTCCCCGCGCGCCACGTTTCCATCAGCCTGGTCAGCCCTCCCGGTCCCCAAGACCCAGATCCACGCTCGTTGTCCCCTGTCGGCAGAGCATCCGAGGGGGGTCTCTCGTTTGGCCTTTGGGGTCCCGTAGATCTCCTCCCCCCGCCCTGTCTCGTCCTCGCTGCCTAGGCGCCGACTCGTCCCTCGCGTCTCTCGGCCCACGCCCTCGATCCACGCCCATGTGTTGTTCTACGACACTGCTCAGGTACGTAGTCCACCGACTAAAATGGCCGGTCGATTCTGTGGAGCATCACCAATACTACCCGATCGACTTAGCTCGAGACTAATAAGGTTCGCCGACCTTAATTATGTGTAGCCTCCATGTACGAATACACCATTGCCCTTCACTGTCCACTGCCATCTCCTGCCCTCGCGCCTTTGAAATCTCTAGTGTCTTGGAGCCGAAGAGAGACAGACTCAGATACTGCGCCCCGCCTGGTCCAGCTACTGCTTCCCGCCCCCCACCCGACCGCGGCTGCCACCATCTTCGCTTCTGCCCACCCAGCTGGGACGAAAGGGCTGTTGTCTCATCGGCTTGACCCGCGTTTCCCCAGGGTTCCCCAGGTTACTCGATCTGACCGGCGATCGACTCTGTCTAGCGGACCTGGTGGACCAGTATAAAGTCTAATACGCTGCCCACGCGCTACCGGAGCCGGCCCTCCCTTGTTCCTAAGCCCTCCTAGTCGCTTCTTTTTCCAACAGAGACCCCCTCCGCTTCCATTCAACGCTAAACGGGAACCCACCTGCCGCGTTGTTCTGATCCGAGACGATAGGCTGGACGCACCAGGGGAGGCAACCGAAGCAAGGGGCAGCAGGCAAATCGGCCCCGACTTCAACGGCGGCGACGGCGACATCCTCAGCCCTTCAAGGCTTTCTGTGCTCCCCATGAAATTTCCCGCCCCAGGTTCAAGCACAGTAAAGATATCTCTTGTTCGAAGCTGCCAAGTGCTTCGATGTTTAGCCATCTAGGATCTTCCTAGTCAAGACTTGCACCAACCACTTACTACCCTCATCCACTCGAAGGACTGTCCAACCCGGCCCGCTCGGCTCACCGTTGCTATCTGCAGGGCCCATTCCTGGGTCTGAAAGACAAAAACCATCAGCTTGGCTGACCTGGGCATCTCCACTCTGAAACGAAGCCTTCAGTCTCGTTAGCGTCTCTGGTGTTTTGGGATACCGCTCTTCTGAGACCCTCCCTCGAAAGATCCGACCGACCTCTTGCACTGCCGCCGCTCCTAGAAATACAAGCCGTACCCGGCGCCCGCACCGTCCCGGGGCTCCCTCTCGCGTTATCCTGCCACAGCCACTTCCCACCAACCTTCGAGCACAACTAGAAAATCGTACTAGGAACCTTGGTATAGCCTCGACATTTCTAAGCTGCCGTCTCTACCAGTAGCTACACCGAATCGTACCGCGAAAGCATATTTGTGTTCGCCCGAAGCGAGAGCGAGAAAAAAACAAGGCCTTGTACGTTGGTTTTGGCTGGCCTGGGGGGTTTTCCAACATCAAAGACCCTGGCCAAGGGATTTAGGGCGTGGAAATAACACTCTTTGAACTTGGCCTCTTATTCTTCTGAGAAAGCTCCACTCCTTGGGCAATCTGAGTGGATTCGCTACGCGGGCTTCAGGGCAGTCTTCTCCATCTCAGGGGGTATGGACGACAACAGAGGCCAGAGGAGGCAGAATGAACCGCCCATCCATTCTTCTTCTAACCAACGATACCATCAACCATTACACGAGCCATCGCAGCAGCGGCGGTCCTTTACCAATACTCATGGCGACAGATTTCGACCTGCACCTCTCAGCACACCGTCCTCGGGAGCAGCCCGAGGGATGAGTGGCGGATCGGCTAGCTACAGCACATACTACCAAGAACCATCAGCGACGGCATTCTCTACAAGCGCCATGCCGCAGAGTGGGATGGGCTATCACCACACCCCCACGGACTACGGGCAGACGGACTCACGGCAGACGCAAGGCTTCGCCGGCGCGTACAATCCAACAGCAATAATGTATAACGTGCCACAGGCTGCCGGGCCGCAGAGCACTGGTGTGTACGATACGAGCCAGCAGTTTTCCTCGCGGCAACCTGCAGGGTTGCAGATGATGCCAACGGATGTCGCTGCCCCTTACTTCTCGAGCGAGCCAACCAACCCGGCGACGGCATCCGCGATGCAAGCGCAGACAGCATCCCCGGGTGGGTCACAGGTATATCAGCAACCCGGGCTGCAGAACTACTCAACCAGCGGCATGGCCACAATGGGAGGGATGGCTGGCCAGTCTTCTTCAACTTCAGATGTCAGGATGGAGGAAGAGTACCCCGCCCCGGAAGGGCTGGATGTAGCATATGCGTCGTATCAATCAGCATTGAAGGCCATCTTCCAAAGCATACACGACGGCGCGTTGGCCTCGGCCAGCGAGTCCCTCCTCAATGTCTCGGATTGGCTCTTGGGGCATGTTGCGGAATTAGGTTTGTTTCTAAATCCTGCTCTGGATCAGACATGGCATCCTAACATACAAACGATACTATAGGCCTCACGTCTGACGATCAGAATCTGCATGGCGACCGGATCAAGCTGTGGAATGAATTCAACTATGCGTGGTTGTCAATTCTTCAGGCTCAAAAGGACAACATGATGGAGTCGGGCCAGCAGTCACAGCGATCCCGAAGCCCAATCCCGCAGGACGGACTGGAGAAGATGGGCAAGGAGCTCGTGAGGTTGTGCGATACCATCGAGCGTCATGGTCTTGTCGATTATGAGTACGGCGTGTGGGAGGAGCGGATCATTGCCGGTACGTCATTGATCCATTTTTGACATGATGCTCAAGCTGCTAACTTTCTTACGTCTAGTTCTTGAAGAATGCCTGGATCTGTACGGCTCGTCGGCCTCTTCAGGTGGTGGTGCTGGTTCGACCTCGAGCTTGCATCGACGGTAGCACAAGCATCCTATCCCGCCAGGACAGCGGGCGTTTACATTGAATTGGCCCGGAAATCAGGTCCCTGACTGCCAAACGGCCGATGTGTTTCTGCATCCGTGAACTGTCCCTTTCTCGTTTCATTCTACTTTCCTCCTTTGTCAAGTGTTCTTGCCCCCCAAGCAAGGAGTTGGGAGACAGGTCCTTCGATTCTACGACTTTCAGGAGTTGACCGGATGCTGGAAAGAGAGGGCGCCAGGCGTGGCTCTCGTGGGTTCGCCAAGGCATCTACTGTCTCATATTTCTCGCCTATCGTCTCTGCCTGGCGTAAAAGGGGCAAAATGGAGTCCTGCGTGTTTTTGGTTAGATGAAAATGGCTTGGTGGCAGGAAGGCGAAGAGAAGAGGGGGAAACTGGTGATGGTCCTATTAGGGACTCTCAAATTACAGACTATGAGCGCCACGGAGAGACGACGGGCAGGCGGCTTTTTGCAAAGAAGATGCTCCAATCAAGAAAGACGATTTTCTTTTTCTTTTAGATGCTTATGAAGAACGCCACTTCACTCATATCACGCCAGCGGGACTGCGGACGGATAGGATACCATGAATACGCGCGAATGCTTGGGATACAATGTCACGGAATGGGAAACATCAAGGAGGCTTGTCACTTAAGGGGCTGGAATGGGATGGGGATGATTCTGGCTATGATTGGGTACATTAAACGGAGATCTTCTAGGATGTTTTGGGTCTGGGATCTGGAAGAGAAAAGCAAAAGTTGGCTGGTCTAACTCCCTTCACGGCGTACATATCATATAGGTTCTTTTTTACTTCACAAAGGCCTCGGGACAACGTTCCAGTGTATAGAGATAGATGACGGATACATATGGCAGCGAATGATAAGATAGCATCTACCATGACTACTCGGACGGGTCGTGCCGCTGCTGCGACTCATCACCAGGGGCTTTTTTTTTATAAATAAAAAAAAAGATCCTGGCCTCGCCCTGAAGATAGGAGCGAGGCGGGGCGGTGTTGGTGATATTGGAGTCAACTCGCTTGCACCGGTGTATGATCCTTCCAATGGAGGCATGATGCTGGGATCCGGCGCGCTGCCGCCTAGTGGTATATTGAATGGCAGTCAATGCCACACACACACACACACACAAATATAGGCGTCTTGGCGTGGTGCCGCCGTCTCGTGAGACATTGTTTCGGCACACCGTATTGGATGCGGCTGGCTTGCGCCCCGGGGCCGAATCGGGAGGCGGGAAGGCGGCGACGGCTATACCCAGCGGGCTGGGTCGAATAAACGCTTTGATCGCCTTGGTCGTTGCTCGCCTGGACCTTCCCTTCCTGAGCGGCTGACCGGAGTTTGGGCCGATCGACAAGTATATTTCGTTTTTGTTTTTGTGTGTCCGAATTCTTTTCTTTTTATTGTGTGATATCACATGTGCCTTTTTCGGTGCCCAGCGCCTGCCACTTGGTTGCCTTTCTTCGGCCCCCGCCCCACCCCACCCTGTTCCCTGCAACGCATCCGCAGGACAATACACCTACGTTTTCTGCAGCTGAGCGAGGCGATTGGTGAAGTGGCAAGCAATTCCATGGACATAATGTCATTCATTTACTCTCTGATCCATTTTTGCTGTGAGTCTGTCTCGCCGCTTGCTGTACCGGCTGAGGCTGACGTCAAGGCAATGCAGTTGTCGAAATATTGGCACTAACACCACTGAACAAGGGCAAAGTTGTGTTTCGGATAGTCGATCCGGCACTTGACAGGTGGGAGCGGATCGTGGGTTATACTACGCACATCCCACGGCGTGCTATAGGGATGCACCCTGCGGAACTGGGGCAACCGACTACTGCAAGACATCGCACCTTGTGTCACGACTTGACCAGCTGGCTGCATCTCCCCTTGCACACCACACAGCAGCACTGACACACAGACTCTCGGGCATCCGCCTCACAATCAACAAGCCCCGATCTTACGAGATAGCCGATCGGAGTTTGCAAGTGCTGTACCCAACTGCCCCTGTCGCCCCCAATTGGAAGATGGAGAAGTCATCTCGATATCGATTTCGGCCGCGCACCAACGGACAGCTGCAGTTCCACCGGCCTCCCTGCAGCTGGGGAGTACGTACTGCGGACAGTTTGCTTGCCATCCCCGCGTAAAACGCAAAACATGGCCACTCGCCAACCCCGGATTGCTCACCGACAGGCGGGATCGACGTCGAAGGGGTCGTGCCAGCTGAGGTGAGTCAAGAAGCCGCTGCAGACCTTCTCACCCATCCCATCCCTCCACTCAAACCAAAACCCAGCGAGCCACCAGTTGAGGCTGGGCTGTGCGGGAGCGGTTGTTTGCAGGATACAATTCGTGCACATACTCATGGGCGGGCCTGCTCGACAATGACATATTGCAGTCACCCGACGACGCCAACACAACACCCGGCGACCCAACAATCTTAGCAATATGATGCTGGGGGTGGAATTTTGCCCCGTCTTTCCTATCCCCACCTCACCCATTGCCTCTCCTCAGATCCTGCGATTGCCATGGGAATTGAATGGAGGGAATATCGATTGGTGTAAAAAGCGTGCAAAAGCGAGGGCACTCGGCCGCCTCTTCTGCCCTCGGCCCATTGATCGTCGTGTGGCTTGACGAGACGAGATCCAGAACCATGGATCAACAAATGACACAAACGGGGCTACCATTGCAAATCCCCCACTGTACACGGGAAAGGGGAGCAAAGAGAGCAGGCCTTTTTTATGTGATCTGTCGTCTTAGAATATTTCCATAGCGACATGGATACTAGTAGTAAAGCCTCCCTCTACCAAAGTACTAGGACGTAGCGGTACTACATCAGCGTAAGTGGATTAGCCGAGAACATATGGTTTGATCACATTCTGGGGTAGTTTCCCCAAGTCACCATGATGGTGGTGCTTCAGTGTAGCCGATCATCAAACACCATCCCCATCGCCCGCTTCTCCCCTGTCGTCGGCAGGGCTGCAGCCGGAACATTTGTTAGAACTCGGCAGTTCCCAGCTGAACCAGACAAATTCCTCCATCATCAATGTCTAGAGAGAGAAAGGATCAGCAAGCCCAACACGGCTTGACTGATCGACGTTTTCCGGAGCTACCGCCGACAACCTAAGGCGACTAATCTTCCGCGACAAGGCAACAGCGAAAGAGACTCGCAGGTGACATGGCGCCGAAGGATTGCATGGCGTACACAAACTTACCACACCCGCCCCAGATGATCCGCTCCGGCTTGGGCCGTAGAACGTAACTACCACACGCCCAAGGGAGGAAGATGACGGAAGTGACTCGGGCACGGTCCGGCCCAATTATCAGGAACATGATCTTCGACGTGATCCGCACCCCAGTAACAACCCCTACCCATATTCATGGTTTGGTACTCTTCCTATACCACTGTGACCTCATTCGACAGCTTAATCTGGTGCAGCTCGGCTTGGGGAGGTTCGACTGTACCCTATTGTGTTCCTAGGTTCATGTAAGCCTTTGGATTCCCACCGGTTGCTTGATATCTGGTGAGGAAACAAATGTTACCGCACATCGAGAATGCACGCAGCACAACAGTGTGGCAACCCGTGCTCCCTCGACATGATAGAAGCAGTTATCGAACCTAACCCACTATGACGAGATAAACAAAGTAGGAAGACGCAACTCTATGAACGTAGGTGCATAAAAGGGCAGGAGCGAAATAGTATACCCCCCTCTTCTTGACTGAGAAACTACCCTCCTCGCAAATTTGAGCCTTTTTTTGGGATGAAATCCAAATCCACCCCGTACACCTTAACCATGGGATATTTTCACCATGAGTAGAGGTCAAAGAGTGGGATGTCTGAGTGGCTATGTCCCAAACGACCAGCGTCCTGAGTGGCTACCTACGTCCTGAATGTCCTGAACAAGACAGTGTGGCCTTGGAAGTCATAAAATATGCTGGATTTTTTCTCAGGCGACGAGAGGCATGAGGCAGTACCGCCCCATATTGGGTAATTCCAATCGAATGAATGTACGCTCGTGCTGAAATATGTTGCCACTAATCGATAATCTATTGCCGTAGCCTAATCCTCCATATCGCATTCCTGTTCTATACATCTTTTTCCCGCCTTTGCCTTTGCTTCCTGCTCGATAAGCCAAGTCGCAAGGGATCGCATTTTCTGAGATGCTTCCACAACACTGAGCAGTTCCGCCGCGCCTACCCCCTTGTTTTCCTGTATCGGATCCCCGGCTTCTTCCCCTCCAATTTCTGGCACTTGTTTCCCTTGCTGGTTTTCTTGATTTGGCCCGCTACTGGGGGCGTTATCGCTACTTCCCGTTGTGTTTGTCTGGTGGTCTGTGGCCGTGGCTGTGCCAGGTTCGCCTTGCTTCGCGTCACTTCCTCCGCTTGCTTCGCCTTCGTCTGGGTCGATGCCGTTATCTAACAGTAGCCTGTCAGTGGTAAAGCCCCGGGGTTTATGTTGGAGTGTGGGTTCCGACTGACGGTCCGCTGCTTTACCGTGCTTCTCTATCTGCTCCTCGTCAATTTTCCCGTCCCCCTCCAGTCGGTCGGCCAGTGCCACAATATCCGCGACGCTAAACATATTATTCCCACGGTCGACGAACTCGTTTAACTGGTCGTTTAGCAAATTCCACTCATTCTTCTTCTCCATGAACTCTTGATATCTCTCTTTCCCCTCAAAACAGACGCCGTACCCTTCGCAGTAGCACTCGTATTCATCCGGACAGTTGACTGCATCGCCGGTCCAGATGTCTCGCGGGAGTTAGCATGATGGAAGTTTCGGTTCGAGTTATGCAAGGACTGACACACACCTGGTAGCTAGCGAGTTAGTATCAATGGGGTCATCTCGAACAGCGATCCACGTAATTACTCGTTTCTACCCGTCGCTGGGGAATATGTGTAATGTAAAGCAAATGGTATGGGTAGTAGATCTTCGAGAGACTGGCGAAGTATATTAACTCACTGATAAACATACTCCAGCACCCTCCCGCTGATGAGGTCCTCCAGTTCGGTCGTCAGAACCCAGTCTCGAAGGGTCACGTACTCCTCCAACGGCCTAGCCCGAATCCTTTCCGCCGTCAGCGCGAACCTAAGTGGCAAAGAGTGCCAGTCAGTATTTTCTTTCAAGTACACGATAGCGAGACTTGGAAACGGCCCAGAGTACCCCCAGGTCAAGAAAAGAGGGGATATGACTATGGAGCAGCTGGGACACGTAAACAAACTCCTAGCCTGAGCTAAAAAGCACCTACTGCGCACAACAAGCCTGACTCAGAACCTCGGGCACGTCATCAAGCGGGAACACCTCCCTCCACGCACCCGCAAAGATGGCCTGCTCCGGCTTGTACTCGTCATACTCGGTCTCCTTTGGGTGGATATGGTCGGGACATCCCGGCTCCCAGTCACACCGAAGGTTCACATACCCTCTTTCCACAACGTATGGTATCTGTAGTCGTCTTAGAACAGCAACGGCATCGAGCCCAAACTGGTTGTCGTGCCACGAGGAACGGTGCGCGTGCATAAATAGTGTAATGTCGGAGAGGGCGGTGTAATGGTCGATGATGTATGTTAGGTAGGCCATAGCCTCGCGGCCTTTGTTGAGCGGCGTGGAGAGGCGATGGATACGCTTAGGGGAAGGGATATTGTCAGTGGCGGGAGGAGATGATGGTGTCTCGTCGGTGGTGTAGAGATATATTGCCCACTCGTCGGCGACGGTATGAGAAGGGGAGGGTTCGTTGAAGGGGTCGTCGATCCAGGTTACGTCCTCGCTTTTGGTCCTTGCAATAACAACTGCTTTGGTGTATGGTGTGCCGGGAGGGTTGAGCGTCCCTGGGGTGAACTTTGGCGGATGTGGGATGAGATTGGCCGGGGGGTCAAGGAGAATTGTCGGGAAGGTGGGGGTATCTTTGCCGGCTTCGTTTCTGGTGAAGCCAGGGTAATCTGTTGAGTTTGATTGGATTAAGTTAACATCTCGGGCCAGCTCATGGGGGCTGTTGTATTGATGGAAGATAAATAAAAGGGCGACGATGCTGGTTCCAATGATAAGCCCCTTTCCCTGGCGCAAGACCACACGGAGGATAGGCGGCGCTGTGGGAAACATGTCTTTTCTGGAAGCGGGCAGAACAGAGCACTACTCTAGCCAGTAGATGACACAGGCATTGGAAACTCGGGTGAGAATATAAAGAACAATGGGAGTATTCGGGGTAGTCCCGACGGAACACAGATATGCGAAGAGGTAAGAAATCTATCGCAGCTGGTGCGCAATATCGGTTTCTAGGATGGGGACTATAGCGCTAGACGATGCAAAACTGAGATCTTGCCTTCGCATTGTGCAGAGTCGACATACGTCTCTGTGTCAGATGTGTCTATCTCAGACCGGGAGTCGGAATAAGCGTGGACCCTTCTTGTACGTCTGGAACACCAAGTTTTGCGGTAGAAGGCGCCATCTATGCGTGGAAGGCACCCGTCATGGTCTATCTCCCGTCCACCAAATAGCACAGACTGTGTGTGTCCGACGTCACTGGCGAAATTACGTACTACCTCAAGAGTCTATCAGCGATTACATTTAGAGTGGACGGCGGCATCTGGTCAAGGGGCACCGAAACTGAAGATAAAGTATCTCAAAGGGCTGGAACGTCAACATGTATCAAACATTACCATACAACTTAGGCACTCACACCAGGCGTGAAGACTCAACCCGTTCCAGCGTCTTCATCAATATCCAAACTCAGCATCCCGTCCAAATCAAGCCCGTAATCAAGAATGGGGTTCTCCGCCCGCCCAGTCTGGGGGTCTACAGGGGGCGCCACGCGGCCCAATGATCGCTGGCGAGACTCCTCATCATCGTCCACAATAACAACCATCCAGACGCCAACAGCCTCGTCAATACCGACGAGCGGGGTACAATGAATCCAACGCGCCTTGCCATCGTGATTATGCTTTCTTATCCACCGAACTCGGGCCGTAACGACAGTCCCGTCTTGGAAGGCCTGTGAGAGTTCGCCTCATACTCGGTCTGACCCCCTCCTATCTTGGAGTGAAAGGGACTTTGTAGAATACCCGGAACGCGGAGCGAAGGAGACGCAAATAGAATTCGCAGATTCGGGTAGGGCCGCACGAGCAGATAGTTCTCGTAGATGCCGGCCAGCTGGCCACCAGGCAATTCGGGAATGCTGCCGTTCTCAGAACCGGCCGGACCGCCATCCTGTATGACAACTCGTGGCTTTCGCCAGTTCGAGGTTGCCTCGCCGTGCTTGATACCCTTGTTCTGAAGTTGTTGCATATTGCCCCATTTCGTGCTGTCTCCTATTTCCTCGGCGTTGAACATTTCACTCAACTCTCGAAACACATCTTTTGGAGCGGCACCGCCATTTGCGGGGAATTCGTGGTCTCCTACTGCTTCAAAACACCCTGTCCGCTCTCGGTCAACAAGCCGCTGTGGAGATTCTATTCCCGCGCAGTCATTGGCGAGTCCCGAGACATCAACTTGGGCACCGATCATATATCTTATCAAGCCGCGGCTCTCCAACAATGGCGCGCACATCAGCAAGTTCATAAAAGGAGACCCGTCTCTTCGATAATTGAGTTGTGTTTCGAAGTGCTCCTTTCCCGCTGCCGGCTTCTTATGCAGTCTCTAGATGCTAGGGGCATTGGTCTTGGGCCTCTGGAGAAAACAACAGTTTCGACCCATCGCGTGGGTTTTGCCTTACTGAGTAGTGCGATAAAACCTTAGCAAACTATTAGCAGCGGCCTAAGTGTTTGATGGGTCTTCCAAAGCATACCCTCTGAGGCGAATACAACGGGGTTGTCTTCACGAGAGGGGTCTGTCAAACAGAGCACCTCTGCTAACCCTTCTGACATTTGCCGGAGATGTGCTGATAGGGTACCCGTGATTCTTTTTCGAATAGAAACACTGGCTATCCGGATCTAAGTGTGGTGAAAGCCGGCAACTCTTCCCGCACAAGCGCCTCAAAGGCTATATCGACCCTCGCTTGAAGCATTTCATTCGCTGTCGGGGCGGCCGTGGACTCGGTGAAGGTATGGCCATCGAGGGTGCCTAGGCACCCTAAGAGATAGTTTGAATAGTCTATTATTGCTTTCGACGTCTTGAATGCATCGAAGTAATAGACCAAGAGCGGAACGGAGGACAGCCGAGAGGTTCGGATAAAGCTAGTAAAACGAACAAGAAGGACTAAATCACTAAATATTACCACGAGATGTGCTCGTGAAAACAGTTGCTCAGAACGTTTCTCAAGGGAACGCTGCCCAAACGAGCCGGAGATAGGAGCAACAAGATCGAAGCTTCCTGGCTCCACTTCTTCATTTCGCGGGGGGATGTCAGGCATGTTCGTAGGCTAGAATTTGTTGCTCATCTCTTCTGGCCAGACACAAGCTGGATAAATGCTTGTCGAGATGACTAGACTGGCGCTGTAGTGGTGATGGATGAGAAGGGGGTTGTTTGGCAAAAGGGGAGAGGCGAAGTAGAGATTGAGATGGTGGGTGTTTGGACTAGACACCCTGGTGCTAGGTTCTTGGCGAGTTGTTTGAGATAGCTTAAACTCTCCCTGTCGCGGCCGCGCTCACTGGAAAATGGCTGCTGGATCGCCGCGAATTTGAGCTCTAGTACTCAACGCAGGATGGAGGGGTTGGTAAAATGAAAGCAATAGTTTAAGTCTTTGAGTGTTGAAAGGCCTACAAAAAGGAATGCCTTTCATTGGAGGGGAGAACCAGAAACGATCACATGACGCTAATGAAGCCGTTTGTTAGCCCTCGGGGCTGTTGGGGAGTATTAAGGTTGATATTCTAAGCTCGCTACTGTTGAGACGCCTAGTCGCTGGACTAGGACGCGGTTGGGGCAAGTATAATATCTTAAATCCAGGGTGTTATGACGTGGGGTTGGTCATGTACTCCTATTATTAGTCCGGTGCTGGTGGGAATGGAGTCGTGGAGGTTGCGTCGTTGTGTGACGGAGATCACGGGGTTGATGCCAAGGCCCGAGGTTGTGGATGGATTGATCGGAACGGATCACATATGGGACCTGGTTTTCAAGTGATACCAGCCGCTTCTTTTATGACGGACATCTCGACCTACTGCAGGAGGGTTCGGCAGTGATGTGGCACTGCCTGGCTAGGGCAGCCCATCAAGTGTTCCCGTTGTTGCCCGTGGGGTCTGTTTCGATTGCCGTGCTGGGGCGGTGCCTGAGCAGGCAGGCATTGGTTGCCAACAGCAGGCAGCCCGTAATTTCTAGAAGCTGTCGCGCGGTACGGAAGCACGTGCAGTGGTACCGAGGGACTTGAAGAAACACGGGAGCCCAATAGAGGAAGCTGCGGCAATCTGGACTTGTATCATTTGCTTGATTGTTCTGCAGGAGCATCTCACCCCGTGCCTTCCACATGCAGAATGCAAAATGCTGCGGTCACGATGCGGCAAAGATATCGAGGGTTCGATATTGAAGGGCGAGTGAATGCGACTGTTGCCATCTGAACAACCCCACTAGAGCAGATGGAAGACGGTAACTAAGAATGGGTCGGTCTTGTTTCCACGCGGGCGTGGTTCAGTCTACTAGTTTCGCGACAAAGCTGGAAGTCCTCTACGCGTACCTAGCGTGCCATGTCAACTGTTTTACAGGGTTCCGTTATGGAGTTGTGGGGCCTGGAACTTGCACTGCTCAATCGACAGCGCCAGCATGCAGATTCACCTGGAATCGCATTTGGTTAGCGCGGCGTGACACGCAAATTTAAATGGGAAAACACGAACCAGACGCGCAGTGGAAGCCCAGGACACGTCCAACCAGCCATGCTTGTCTTGGCTGGGGCCCTTGCGCGCGGCGACACCTGAAAAGGGAGTGGTGGCCAGTCCGAGGTTTGCGGGCGCGACGCTCTCTGCGGGCAAGACACCAAAACAACAACAAGACCCAAATCCGGCGAACGGGAAACGAGGGGCCCTGCAACGGCACACCGCGCCGGCCAATTCATATGCGGGCCGACGTGGTGGTCTTGAAAAATAAACATCGCGAAAATCTATTCGTCCCCCTTTGGCCCCTTTCCAGCAGGGAACCAACAGTTTCGCACCTGTTGTTTACGGAGGTAGAAATGAGCTCTGGACCTTGTCCCTCCAGAGCTTTGCACTTCACGCCCGTCCCCACTCGAGAAGCGAGTTTTATGGGAGGCTGGGCTTGCTTTTGGACTGGCTCACTGCGGCCGAGCCACTGCCGCTCTCGATTGTTATTGTTCGTTTACTGCCCGCGACGAACGGAGAGGTGAATGCCCACCTCCACGTTAGGTACGTTCGGTCGTAGAAATCGCGAACTTTGAAGGGGGATAACTCGCGCGACAGAACAGCGGCCCTCTCAGTGAAATGTCGTGGCTCTGTGGGAGTGATGTGGTGCGTAGGGCAAGTCAAGCCACCAGGAACGCAGAGTTCACGACAGCAGCGCACGGCATAAAAGGGGTTGAGTGCCGAGTGAGAGGTGAGATCCAGCCTGTCGGGCAGGTATGAGGCACGAGGCTTGAGCAGGAGGCGGTATGAGGCCGTGTCGATTGCATTCCCGGGGCTGACGGGGTAGAGGTTGTGTGGGTTAGGCGCCGCCAAGTTTCACAGCTCTGAGGCGCTTCCCACGCCATTTCTGGCTGGAAAGCGCAGGGTCGTCGAGGGCAGTAGTGTTTTGAGTGGACCGTGCGCCGCCAGGGTGGCCCTTCCGGCTAATCAACGGCTTAGCGCGAGGGTGGCAGGCTGGCAGCGTTGAGCGACAGCGTTGAGCGTGTGCGAGGTGCGAGGTGCGAGGTGCGAGGTGCGCCGCAACCACAGCCAAGTTCACCTGCACCCTGCTAGCACTGACCTTCACTCCAATGCTCCCGTCCTCCGCCGCCATCCAACCTCGACCCTTTCAACAACCCACCACCTTTACCTCCGACCCGCGATCTCGTTCACGCGCACCCCTCATTTACCTACGATTCCCTACGATTGCATCTACCCCTCACAGTGAGCTGTGCCATTGCAAGCGATTGTCGTGCATCTTCATATTTATTTGCTACTCGATCGCCCATGATAAGCTCCGTCGCCCCGCCACCCAGATTGTTATTGAGCTGTTGACCCGAGCACCAAATTGCCGACCACGACTATCGACCGTAATAGCTTGCGGTAGCATCCCATTCATCTAATTGATGGAGACATTTGGAATCTGCGACTGCCCTTTCGAGACCACACCCCGCGTTCTACCCTTCACGGTTGCAACTGTCCAAGTCCGGAATTTCAACGTCACTTTCGCGTCATCGAAGGAATCCCCATACCCCGAAGAAAGAGGCAGTTTTCGTCTCGCCATCACATTCGGATAGGCGATTTGATTGCTGGCAGTTACAAAAATCACGATGGGGATCAACGGCGACGTCTCAGGCGTGGCCGGGCTCTCGGCCATATTGAAACGACCAATGGTAGATGGGAATAGCACGTCGGCCTCGACACCGGCGAGAATTCCTGCGAGTCCTCAGCCGTCGGGAGGTCTGCGGGTCGAGTCAAGGCAAAGCGACAGCAGCCGAAGTGGGAGGTTAGGCTCGAGGCCGCCCGAGATTGGTCGCGCAGGAGGTTTGGATCTCGATGCTGTGAGCAGCGGCAGCGCGTTACAGCCTCGCCATTCGAGGGACAGTACGCCCGGTGCAAGTCCGCATAGGAAGCGACAACGTATCAATGGTGATCGGTTAGTTTATTTTCGATTTGGAACCTGGGCTCTGAGAGACACAAAGTCATGCTAACGCCATCGCCTAGCTTTATTCCCACGAGATCTGGCCAAGATCTCCAAGCAAGCTTCAGCCTTTTACATGAAGATGGCTCGCCTGCGACGCCTTCTCGGCAGAAAAAACGGACGCCGCATGGTGAATTGCATTTTCAGCGGAGTAAGTCGGAATCACAGGGAGCTGTCGAATAGATCTCGCTAACAATTCCGCAGCCGAAGAAGCGAATCGGACGTTCTCGACTTTGTTGCGGGCCGAGTTGTTTGAAAACTCGATTCCCCAGGTCACGCCGCCAAACATGTCTCCAGACACTGGCCGAACAGGCTCGCATAGTGGACACCCTCATGATGGCACAAGATCCCATACTCCTCCCAACAACGGCCCGGTGTCTTCGCTTCCCGCAAATTTGACTCCCTCGACACCGCACAAGAACTTATTCTCTTATGTGTCTCCACGACATCACGCCAATATTCAAGGTCATCCAACGCCGTCAAGGACGCCTCAAAGCCGACATGGCCCCAATTTGGACACGCGATCCGAAATCTATAGCCTGTCGCCCGTCAGGTTTGGCAGCCAGCAAATGCTTCTTAGTCCGAGACGGCAACCGCGCGCTGTCAGCAAAGTGCCTTACAAGGTTCTGGACGCCCCCGAACTGGCAGATGACTTTTACCTGAACCTGGTGGACTGGGGGAGTGCCAACGTTCTTGGTGTTGGATTAGGGTCAAGCGTCTACATGTGGAATGCCCAGACCAGCCGAGTGAACAAGCTTTGCACGCTCGATGATGACACGGTCACAAGCGTGTCCTGGATCCAGAAGGGGACGCATATTGCAATTGGCACGGGGAAGGGCTTGGTGCAGATCTGGGATGCGGAGAAATCGAGGAGACTGCGGACCATGACGGGGCACACCGCCCGGGTGGGCTCCTTGGCATGGAACACGCATATTTTGACTTCTGGATCCCGGGATCGTTCGATATACCACCGCGATGTCCGAGCACCCGATCAATGGCTGAAGAAGTTAGTTGGCCACAAACAAGAGGTTTGCGGCTTGAAATGGAACTGCGAAGATGGGCAGCTTGCAAGCGGTGGCAATGACAACAAATTAATGGTTTGGGACAAGCTGTCGGACACGCCGCTTTTCAAGTTTTCGGACCACACAGCGGCCGTCAAAGCAATTGCATGGTCGCCACACCAACGCGGACTCTTGGCATCCGGTGGCGGTACGGCCGACCGCCGGATCATCTTTCATGACACCCTTCGCGGCACGGTGGTCAACGAGATTGACACAGGAAGTCAGGTGTGCAACCTTGCGTGGTCAAAGAATTCGAACGAGATTGTTTCGACGCACGGGTACAGCCAGAACCAGATCGTTGTTTGGAAATATCCATCCATGACACAGGTGGCCAGTCTGACCGGGCATACCTATCGGGTACTTTACCTGGCCATGAGCCCAGATGGCCGAGTGGTGGTTACCGGCGCAGGAGACGAGACGTTGCGCTTTTGGAACGTATTTGGCAAGAGGCCTGGGGCAAGGGAGGACAGCGACGGAGGAGGGAGCGTGCGACTCCAGGACTGGGGAGTTATTCGATGAAAGACCCGTGAAGGAAACGGAAAGGGTGGTCGAAACTCAACTCTACGACTCACGATATCACACCTCATCCAGCCCTGTTCATTACGACAGCAGCGAAAATCTCCCCTTAGAGAGGAAAATAGGAGGAGAGGGACACGACTCATACGACCAACTCAGGAACAAAATACCCCAAATCTGCTCAACCCTCTGGCTGTCCAGGGAGGCGATTGACAGAATTGACTGTATTCTTGCATCAACGGCGACATTGGGCTGGGCGTTATTTATCTACTTGTTTGATTATTTTGCCTCAAGGCAAGGGGAAAGCGTTTTTCATGTGTTTGGGTGGCATAAACCAGCACTTAAAGGACCCCAGCACTGGACGTTGCATTGGGATGGGCAAAGCGGCAATGGCGGTGATTTTGCCCTAGGCTCTATAGGTGTTTTGGGCTGGGAGGGTTTATCTGACGTTATGGGAGGTGTAGTCAGGTAGAAGCTATTTGACACCCCGTCACTTTTCGACCAACTACTGCTGAGCCGAATGCTAGCATTTGAGTGTATGTACTACGCATGTATGTCTATTTCACTGTAAACCAGTGGAGCCCTATAAAGGTAGTCAGGGGTCATGACAGATCCCGAATGACAAAGGGTCCTCAACATGTTTCGGCTCGATGCAGTAATGCAGCTCTCTGTGTGGAGCCAACGGCACCAGTCTTATGAAAGCGGAGAACTTTGACTTAGCCGTTGGTTTGACAATAAGCCAACAACTTTAAATGAACATATTCGGCAGTTTCTGGAACGGTTTTTAACACTCGAGGAGTCTCAGGATCAACACTCTCCATGTCTGCAAAACCATAATGATACGACGCAGCACTAGCTAGTTAACCACTACACATATATAAAGGTAACAAAGGGGGTATACCGCAAAGCCAACGACAGCCACCAGGAGGAAAAAAGGACGGAAAAGGCAGCAAAACCCTGGTCGAATCCGAGAAACCCTCCTCAAGTCTTTGGGAACGGTATGGTAACGATATATCCTCTTTCGATCCCCACTGCCACGTAAACGAGAGGTTGCTTTTCTCCCTTGGTACTCCATAATCTTCCTTGCAGAGCCTAAAGTGATTGTATCCCGGCCCGCACCCACACAGATAGAAACGAGAAAAAAAAAAGGAAACCTATCATCTCCATCAGACACCCGGACCAAACATAACTCCATATTGATTTCGCGTCAGAACTTGCTCGAGCCACCTAATGAGAATACCACGCAACATGCTAAAAAAGTTGATAATCATAAGTCATAGCATGTTCGGCTCCAGAAACACCCTGCGCTCCCGGGCAATATCCTTCGCACCGCCGTCCAAATTAACGTCGGGCTCCGCCCCCGTGGCGACGACTGCCGCTGGCCGCTCATCATTCAGCAGCGGGATATTCTCCACGTCTTCAATACTGCTCGTTCCATCATCCTGGACCTTCCCCTTGCCCGCATCTCCCTCGTCAACTCCTATTCCACCTTCAGCACCCGAGTGCGGTGCTAACAACGGGCTGTGCAGCCCGCCGTCGTGCGGGAGACTATTCTGCCACTTCGCGACCTCTGCCTTCATCGCCTCGAGCTCCTTCTGGAAGCGCTTGCCAAACACGTCGATGTAAAACGTCGCGCCATTGTAGACAGACCAGGCAAAAACCACCATCAAGAAGATAGCTGAGGCCCAGCGGCTATAAAACCACAGCGGGCAAGGGAGCATAGTTAAGACGGCATACATGTACTGTATGAGCATGAAGGCCATTTCCTGCAGGGTCTCGGGAAGTGAGAGGACGATACGGCCGATCCAAACCTTAGAGTAGGATTTGCGCAGCCAGGTGAACGACGTCGGTCGGCCGGCGGCAATCTTGTCGCGACGGCGCACTGTGATGAAGAAGTAGTAGCTGAGTTGCCAGAAGGCGTAAGGGATGGTGGACCAGGCAAGCATCGAAAACACGTTGGCGTAAGCCGTTGGTGAGCCTGGCGGTGACGTCTTGACGGCCCAGATGGCAGGGAAGCGCTGCCTTTGGGCTTCAGGTTCGAGAAGGTGTACGATGCAGTGCAGCGTCGCGCACGGCATGATGTGGATGAAGAGCGAAGTAACTTTGTCGAAGCTGTGGAAGACGAGCGAATTACGCCACATGATGATCGCGACGGCGTTGTTGCCGAAGGCTAGGCAGTAGACGGCCGTGAAGAGGCGCTTGGAGCTGGGGAATATCCATATGCTTAAAAGCAGCAGGAAATTGACAAAGTAGCACAAATCGGCAAGGAAGTAGTGGTATCCCCGCTTGTGGTACGTGTAGAACCTGATCGGCATGAAGTACAAGACCTGGGCTGTGTACCACAGATGGAATCCTTCAGGGTATCCACCGATCAGGTACCCGCTCATGAATATGTTGAGTACTCCAAAGATAAACGAAATCTTCTCGCGCAGCGTGATGACTTTGGTGTCGTTCCATCGGTTACCCAACTTTTCAACGCTCGAGCGCATCCGCTTCCTATACCGTTCGAGCTGTTCGTCGGCCGAGGGAACGCGCCTTCGCCATTCGTCCACCATGCGCTCGCGGGCTACCTGGCTCTTATTCTTCAAAGCCTCGCGAGACTTCCGTACCTTTTCTGTCTGGGCCGAAATTCCCTTTTGAAGCTTCTCTAGCTGCTGCGGGAGGGCAAAGTTATCGAGAAGATCGAGCACTGTCAGCCGGTCTAGTGGCGGAAAAGCGTCCCAGTCCTCGTGGTATGAGCTGCTCCCCGAAAAAGATGGGTTCCTGGATAGCCTAGAGCTCTTCGGGGTGGTAGGCCCCAATGTAGGAGTGTCGACGGCATGCTCAGGAACAGACGTGGCCAGGATAGGGGTTCCGCTAGGGTCCGGAGTCAAGACTGCCTCGCTGTCTGTGGATGCGCCTTCGGATTTATGGCTTGGGGCGGGTATTTGGGGACGTTCGAGGGTGTCCCGATCTGCCATCTTCGCAATAATTTCTCTGTGTGGGTTTGGTCGGTGGATAAAATGCTAGATAGACGACTCGGGCGTTTTCTAAGAGAAACAGTGTCAGCGCGTAAACCCCATGGAAATGAGGCGATTTACTTTATTGTGAAACCAAGGCCTTGATAGACGCTTCGTGTTGTGAATTTGCGTTTCGTCATCAAGTGGGGCGTCGACTTACACCTGGACTGCTCTCCTCGATACTAGCTGTATAATACTCGCTCGTCTCGAGCTTGATGAGCCGAAATAGGGCGCGGGTGGAAAGAAGACGATCCCATCAACATTGGACAAGGTCCGTCAGATGCTTGGCGACTGCAAGGCCAGCCTCAGACTTCGACCCGCGAATTTCTAGCCTGGAAAAGGTAGCAGGACGCGGTCGTCGGTTGTGCAACACAACAAATGGTCAAACACGTCGAAGAATAGCTAGCCGGTGATGTTTTACTTTGTGGCTTCGACGAGGTATCGAAACGGCATCGTTTCTTTGTGGGTTGTGGATGGCTTTCGTGGTAGGTGGATCGTGACAGAAGCTTGTGATTCAAAAAGCCAGGAATGGAATCTCTAGCTTGTGACGACGGTGTTGACGTTGGTGCTGCAGGTGCTAGCGCCACTCTAGAGCCCTGTTACTGGTCGCAGCCACGACCGTGTCCTTGTTCTCAGTTTTAAGTGGACCGACGCCTCCAGCTCCAACCCCAGCCCGTTCGACTAGTGTACTGGTGACCCCAATTTCCAGGCTGCAAGTGTTTGGAGACTCAGTTTCAAGAGTTTCTGGCCCTGGCGACTCACCAGTGACTGGATCTAAGAGCGCTCTCGGATTCGGACTCTTTGCAAAGGTATATATAGCTAGATTTTTAAATCCCTGGATAGAAACGTAGTAGCGTTTGACTCTGAGGATGTCCAGAAGGGATGGTCAAAGGAAGGGACAAACGGATGGATGTATAACCCTAACCCTTACCGTGCAAGCACCTTGGCCCGGCCTTCCCTGGCGCATACCTCGCCCGTTTGGGACCGCTTCCCCCACCATCATGGCTCTTCGCGTTGGCAAATTTATGGGTCGATCGCGAACCTGCAAAGCGCAACCCACCTGCGATTGAACCAAACCAAGTCCGAATCGCCAAAACTTCACCCACACATCAACTTCACGCGCGTTTCCGAGCTCTATGGTTGCGCAAACATCCCTTTCTTAATGCTAATCGCGTAAACTCGCGTTTTTGCCCCGTTCCTCCACGCGACAGCTAGACAAGAATTTCCCCCACATTCACGACCAGTCGCGACAATGGGGAAGCTCATTCGCCTCGAGCTTTTCAGTGCGTTCCGCAATATCTTGATCGCGCGATTTGCTATCTGACATTCAATACTAGATTTCAAGTCCTACAAGGGCCACCATACCCTCTTGTTTGGCGACTCCTATTTTACCTCTATCATTGGCCCAAATGGCTCGGGAAAGTCAAACTCGTGAGTCTATGCAACACGTCGCGTCAACTCGGTTGTCCAGGTATTGACAAGCGCAATCCTTTTTGTTCACTAGGATGGATGCCATCTCCTTTGTCCTAGGCATCAAATCCTCACATCTCCGATCGACTCATCTCAGAGACCTTGTTTACCGTGGCCGAGTGATGAAAACGTCCAAGATCCAAGACGATGGAACTGCAGCACCAGCTACGAACGGTCATGTCAATGGCTTCGAAAACGGGGACGGCGACGACCCTTCGCAAAGGGCCTCTCGGAACGATCCCAAGACCGCCTGGGTTATGGCTGTCTACGAGGATGACGCAGGCGACGAGCAAAAGTGGAAGCGCAGCATCACAAGCAGTGGTGCTAGCGAGTATCGTATCAACGACCGTGTCGTCACCGCGCTGCAATACAACGAAGCCCTCGAGGCGGAGAACATTCTGATTAAGGCCCGCAATTTCCTTGTCTTCCAAGGAGATGTCGAGGCCATCGCAGCGCAATCCCCGCAGGACCTCACTCGCTTGATAGAACAGATTTCGGGGAGCTTAGAATATAAGGCCGAATACGAGAAACTGCAAGCAGAAACTGAACAAGCCACTGAGAATCAGAATTTCCAGCTCCATCGGAGGAGGGGCATCAACTCGGAAATCAAACAATACCAGGAACAGAAGAAGGAGGCTGAGAACTTTCAGAAGAAGACTGAGGAAAGGGATGACGCCGTCATCACTCATATTCTATGGAAGCTGTACCACTTCCAGCGCGTAATGGATGAATCCAGCGCCCAGATCCAGGAGCACCAAGAGAACCTTAAAGAGTTTCGTCGTAATGTTGAGGCCTATGAGAAGAAGCTAGAAGCCGCCCGAAAAGAGCAGGCTACCGTCAGTCGTGAGGCCAACAAACTCGAAAGGAACATCAAGGCAAAAGAGAGGAGCATCGAGGAGAGGGAGAACAGCTTGGTCCCGATCGACGAAAAGATCGCGCAAAGTCAGCAGAACATGACGGGACTACGGAAGCGGATTGCTGAGGTAAAAAAGGACCGAGATGCTCAAATTGCTAGTATCAAGAAGCTGAAGGACGAGCTATCCAAAGTCGAAAAAGCTAGGCAAAAGTTCGAGTCAGATTTGGCCGAGTCGCTAAAGAAGCAGGGCAAGGAGCTTACCGACGCGGATCGAAAGGAATTCACCACTCTGCAAGCTGAGGCGATGAGGAAATCGTCAGATAATCAGGCAAAACTGCAAAATCTGTCGAGGCAACTGAAGAGCGACGAGGTAACAGTGAATAGTCTGAAGGGAAAGATAGACAGCTTCCAATCTGCTGTCGACAAGCTCCAAGCCGATGTCCAAACGATTCAGGATCGCAGGAATGCTTGCAAGGACGCTGTTCAGCAGATCTCCAGCGAAATTGAAGGCAAAAAGAAGGAGTTCAGCAGTGTTCAGTCGGAGCGGATTCGGATAAACAACAAGTATACCGAGATTGACGAGAAACTCCGAGTTGTGCTCAAGAAGCTAGACGAGGCCGACAGGGGTCGGCGGCAGAACGAGAAGGAGACCAGGACGAAGAACATGATAAGCGATCTCAAGCGTATCTATCCTGGTGTTCGCGGTCGAGTCGGTGAGCTATGCAAGCCCAAGCAGAAGAAATACGACGAGGCCATTATCACAGCGATGGGTCGTGAGTTTGACGCAGTCATTGTTGATACTGAAAAAATCGGCATGGATTGCGTCCAATATCTCAAAGAGCAACGGTTCCCGCCTATGACCTTCATCCCTCTCGACAACATTAAGGTCAATACCTCAAACTCTGCAGTGAAGGGTATCTCGGGAGCTCGACTTACCATCGATACCATCGACTTTGACCCTTCCCTGGAGCGTGCAATCGCCTATGCTTGCGGTGGCTCTGTTGTTTGCGATGCACTCAATATCGCCAAAGACATTGTCTATGGCAGGAAAATACAGGTCAAGGCCGTGACTGTCGACGGTTATGTGATTCACAAAGCCGGCACCATGACAGGTGGGCGTTTACCTGAGGATAAGGGTGGCAAGCGTCGTTTTGAGGAGCACGACGTCCAGAATCTCCAACGCATGGCTGAGGAGTTCAAGGATGAGCTCGCTAAGCTGACTCGACCTGCTCGGCAAGGAGCTGCTGAGGAGACTCTGCACAACGAAATCGCGGCATTGGAGCAGCGTCTGAGGATTCAGCAAAACGAGCTTATCGCCTTTGAGAAAAATCTCAAGAGCAAACAGAAGGAGCTTGAACATCAGGAGGCACAGCTCGATGAGTATGAGCCAAAGTACGGAGAGAAAGAGGAAGGGCTGCAACGTACACGCACAACCGTTGCCAAGTTTGAGAAAGCAATATCCGAAGTCGAGGACAAGGTCTTTGCCGGGTTCTGCAAAAGACTTGGTTACGAAAATATTCGTGCGTACCAGCAACAGCAGGGAGAGAACGAGACCAAAGCCGCCCAAACACGCCAGGACTTTAACTTGCAGAAGGAGCGGATCCAAAACAACCTAACTTGGGAAACTTCACAGCACAATACATTAAATGATAGAGTGAAAACCATGGAGGGAACCCTACGACACCACGAGCAGAACGTCCAAACCTTTCAGCAGGAAAAGTCTGATATCGAGGAGGCGTTGGGCCAAGACCAGGACGAGCTCGAAGCCCTTCAGGAGACCCTAGAAGAGGTCAAGGTCACGCATGCTGAAAGGTCCAAAAAGGTAGCCGAGGTCAAACAAGAGCTGCAGAAAAGAAGCAAGGACATTGATGGTAGGTTAAAAGAAATCAGCAACCTAGAAGCGACGGTCCAGAAAAATAGTGCAGGGAAGCTTGCCCTGCTGAGGAGATGCAAGCTCGAGCAAATCCAGATTCCCCTGATTGAGGGGTCTCTTGATGACATCCCCAACGAGGACGTGCTCCTCAGGAAAGACCAGGATGCCATGGATCTCGACGACGAGGACGATGAGGATGCAGAAGCTGAAGTACTTGAGGCTGCTATGGATGACTATGGCATCGAGCTTGACTTTGAAGGACTCAAAGAGGACCTCAAAAACGTAAGAAAACATGTCTTTCATCAAGGAATCTACGCTAACGTCTAAAAAACAGCCCGACGACGAGGGAATCGAGGAAAAGCTTCAGGAGCAGATCTCTTCACTTACAGCCGAGCTCGAGAAGCTCAACCCCAACATGCGCGCGATTGAGCGTCTAGAGTCGGTCAAGTCGCGCCTGGAGTCGACAGAGCAGGACTTCGAGGACTCGCGCGCAGCGCTCAAGGCGGCGCGCGAGGCCTTTGCCCAGGTCAAGGGAAAGCGCTTTGATCTCTTCAACAAGGCCTTTATGCACATCCAGGAGCAGATCACGCACGTGTACAAGGAGTTGACGCGGTCCGACGCATACCCACTTGGCGGCCAGGCATACCTCGACATCGAGGAGGACACAGAGACACCATACTTGTCGGGTATCAAGTATCATGCCATGCCGCCGCTCAAACGCTTTCGCGACATGGAGCACCTGTCGGGTGGCGAGAAGACGATGGCGGCGCTAGCGCTGCTGTTTGCCATTCACAGCTACCAACCCAGCCCTTTCTTCGTGCTCGACGAGGTCGATGCGGCGCTCGACAATGCTAATGTCGACAAAATCAAGAAGTACATCCGTGAGCATGCCGGGCCGGGCATGCAGTTCATCGTCATCAGTCTCAAGGCTGGCCTATTCCAGGACAGCGAGAGTCTGGTAGGCGTGTACCGCGACCAGGATGTCAACAGCTCTCGGGCGTTGACGTTGGATGTGAGTTTTATACATATTTCAACCCTAAGCGGGCTCAGATTACTAACGCTATCAACTACACAGCTTCGGAAATATGCTTGATTGGGAAATGTCTAGAAAATCGAGCTGGGTGGGCGATAAGGTTTCCTGTGTTTGGTGTAAGGGGTGCGCGGGGAGCTACGGATTAACGAACTGACTTGACACGGGCAGCGATGATAGATGCTTTTGTACAGCCAAGCTTTCTGTTAAGGGAATTCCCACTATGTAATTATATAGGGCCTGGCTCGGTGTGTCTAGCTTTGTTTTGGGTTGTGTGGTGTCCTCGATGATGGATGACCGTGCCGGCGTTATTTGACTAAGCTTCCTATCCGCGTGAAGGCGGCAGTTCTCTTTTTTAGCTACCGTTAGATATTGCCAAGTATGGCTTTTGTGGCCACCGTTCCTCGGTCGTTGATCTCTTAGAAGGATATTCCTCAAATGGTCAAGACAAGGGAATGCTAGTGGCTGAGCGCATCTCGCCCCCTTCGTCCTAAATCCCTGCATTAGATTTCCTGGCTATGATTTATGGCCGCAGCGAATGTCAAATAAAATGAAGTGATCTAGTAGTCACCTTGGCGCCAGTTCTGTAGGCTTGGCTCGAAGCCTCCAGCCATCCAGGATTTGTAATGTGTCGACACTGATAGTCTCTCGTACTTTTTCACATCACATCCTCGAATTCGAGGTCATCCTCGTCCTCATCGGCCTCCATTTTGATACTTGGCGCACCAATGTCACTCCCTGGATCAGCCGTCTCGAGCTTCACCCTCTTGGCGGGCGCGCCATCTTCATCGCCATCAACATTGCCAGTGGCGAAATGTGACTTTACTGGCACAGAACTTTCCGTCATCCAGATGGGCAAGGCGTTCTCACGCAGCAGACGCTCCTTTCTCTTCTTGCTCTCCTGGGCCTCTAGCTCATCGTTGTCCTGCGAGATGGTGACGGACATGGTCTTTGGCCCGGTGTTGGCTAGGCCCTTGACGGCCGAGGGCTTATTCAGGCCAGTTTCGACGGGGACACTGGCAAGGACCTCGTAGGTAGCCTCGCGCACGATAGGGCGGGCGACCTGGATGGCCTTGTCAAAGTTGCACTCGGGCACGACGACCTTGTCGACCTCTTGTAGCATGTCCGTCATAAACTTAAACTGGTTATTCATGCGCGACAGTTGTTGGTGGCCCGGGGCCTCGCGCTCCTTGGACCGCTCGAGTACGAAGCCGCAGCGCTGGCAAATGAAGCCGGCAGCCGAGACGGAGTCGAGCACCTCCATCTGGGTCCACTGAGCTTTGCAGCGGGCGCACGAGTACTCTTTGTTCTCATCAGCGGGCCGGGCGATGCCTTGCATGTCCTTGTCGGTCTTATAGACGCGCCACTTGATGGCGTCGATGGTCTGGCGGTAGTCGATGAAGTAGTAGGTACGGTTGATGGGCCGTGTCTTGCCAGCCTGGACCTCGGGGCGCGTATGCACCGTCAGGAAACGGGCGTCACGCAGTGTCGCGCATAGACGGTGCAGATCCTTGAGGTTCATCTTCATCAAGTATGCTAGCTCGTCGTCGCGCAGGGCGGAGTGTGTCACCAAGGCCTCGACGACGAGGATCTCCTGCGTCGAGTAGAAGGCCCGCATCACTGACCGGACCAGTGTCTGAGCTACATCCATCCTGCTCTCCCGCCTCAGGTTCCCCCCGAGTCCTGGCCAACTTTTGGTTTCTGCCTTTTCGAGTTTGAGGGTTGAAGTCGATGTCAGTGAGTGAAAGTTGACCCTCGCTCGCTTCTTCACGCCTTGTCGAAGGCAAGAACTGAGGTGTCTGGAATCTAAGCAGCAGAAAAGGAAATTCCACAAGCGAAGGACGATTAATCGATGACTTTAGAAATGTGTGCTCGGAGAAAGCAGCTGCGTCGGTGAGGCGCAATTGTCGCCTGAAAATGAAGATGAAGGTTCGAGATCTGCCTGGTGTCAGATCGAGCTGCGCCGAAAACGGCTAAACACAGTGCGCAAAACCTAACTTCAAAGAAAGTAGCGTCGCTCATCAGTGCACATTTGGCTACCAAAGGAAATGGCGCCTCCCCCGCCCCAGGATTCCATCGCGCAGCTCGTGTGTGTCCCGCCGTGCCCGCCTGCCGCTTGCCTTGACAGGCGCAACTTGCTGCACGTCACTGAAACTAGCAGGGAAGTCGTCATGCGCACTGCGGTGCCATTCGTAGGTTAGTGACTGAGTGATGTGAATCTCTTCACTTGGGTATTATCACACTGCACAACTCACTCATTCGCCATCGTTGTTGCCATTTCATTCTCACGTTACTTTGTCCATCAAAATTACTGTCACTTACTCACACTGAGGTTATTCTTTCGCTTGCTACAGACAAGCCCTTCTTAACCTTAGCATGCTGGTCCTTTCTCTTGCGCAGCCCCGACGCTGAGGTGATCGAAATCATGGCGCTCAAGTTTCCTGTCATCTTTCTGCTCCCCACGCATCTAGGGTCTGAGGAGCTTCATAAGCTTGAGGAGCAAATATCGACCCTCACGTTTGATATCAACGAGGCCGAAATCGTTTTAGGGAAAGTCTTCCGGAAAGAGCGCGCGCTTTTTGAGCTCAGGAAACACAAACTAGCGACAGAAGAAGTTACCGAAAATGATGAAGTGACGGGTTTGCCCAGGGCGAAGCGCACCAGGGTTGTCGGACCGGCGGAGGATGTCTCGTCAGATATAGGATCCGACGAGCAGGTCCAAGAATATGTCACGCCAACTACCGCGGCTACCTCTGTGGCCGTCAAAGTAGTGAAGCTTACTTGGTTCACCGACTCATTAGACGCAGGGGCGCTTCTTCCCCTGGGTGACTACGTTGTCTATGAGGGCAACAAGGTAACAGCAACGCCCATGAAACCACCGCCAAAGCCTCGAGTGAATGCGTCAGACGTCTTGAAGCGCGCCATGGGGGATGTAGCATCTCCTGCTCTGGCAAAGCCACGGCTAGCATCTTCTCATGAGCTCAGGGGGCTCAGGGGGAAACACAACCGACATCCAACCAGGCCAACCCTTCAAAGGCAAACAACTTCGGAACGCGACAGAGAGAAGTATCTCCCACCAATCCCCGAGTATCTGCACAGCACATACTCCTGCCAGCGCCCTACTCCCATACACCCACCTAACGAAACCTTCATTGAAGAGCTCGCAAAGATCAGAACAGCAAGGACATTGACCGGAGATAAGGTTGGTGTCAGAGCATACTCAAGTGCCATCGCCACTCTTGCCGCCTATCCTCATGTTCTCTCCAGCACCCAAGGTAAGTACGAATACAAAAATACCCCACGCTTGCGTTACTAAACAACCCATACAGAGGTGGCAAGGTTGCCAGGCTGTGGCGCTAAGATCGCCCAACTGCACCAGGAGTTCAAGAACGCAGGGGAACTCCAAGAGGCCAAGGACGATGAGTCTGATCCCAAACTTGGTGTGCTGAGGCTCTTCTATGGGATATGGGGCGTTGGAGAGAAGACAGCTCGTGAGTTCTATAACAAAGGCTGGCGGGATCTAGATGATGTGATCGAATATGGCTGGGACAGCTTGAGTCGAGTCCAACAGGTTGGAGTAAAGTACTACGATGAGTTCCAACTCAAGATACCGCGAGCCGAAGTTGAGTCCATTTCCGATACGATTCTGCAACATGCGAACAAAATCCGCAGCGGATTTCAGATGGTCATTGTGGGGGGGCACCGCAGAGGCAAAACCGAAAGCGGGGACGTCGACGTGGTGTTAAGCCACCCATCGGAATCTGCTACCAGGGGCTTTGTGGAGCGCATTGTTATCAGCCTTGAGCGCGACAAGTACATCACGCACACATTGACACTCGGCACGGCAAATAGCGAGCGTGGCCAGACTCCTGTCAGCTGGAAGGGTAATGAGAGGAAAGGCACGGGCTTCGATACATTAGACAAGGCACTGGTGGTTTGGCAACAGCCAACATGGTCAACAGGCGAAGCAAAAAACCCAAACCTACACAGACGCGTCGACATTATCATCAGCCCGTGGAAAACCGCAGGCTGCGCGGTTCTAGGTTGGACGAGCGGCACCACCTTTGAGCGAGACTTGCGCAGGTACTGTAAAACACAGCGTTCGCTCAAGTTCGACAGCAGCGGTATCCGCAGCCGCGCTGACGGGTCCTGGGTTGACTTTGAGAGCGGCCCGGACGGCCAGCCAGCGCCCGACATGCTGACCGCCGAACGCCGTGTGTTCGCCGGCTTAGGGCTGGAGTATCGGCTACCGGAAGAACGGTGCACACGTTAACGGACTGCCAGACCTTGACGATGGATGATGCAATCATCCCAGCACGCAGCGCAACGTGGAATGGTTGGCTGCGGGATGCTGCTTGGCCGTGGGAGTGCGGGAACACCCGCTGAAGAATTCCCGACTGTGGAAGCCAACTTCCAACGCCCATGCATGCATGTCATGCAGCGACATGCATCCATGTCGCTCTCTGGTGCAAATTGACATCGCGACCTCCCTGGCTTGATGTTTTGGTGCTTCGACGCGGCACCCGTCAAATTGGGGCGCTGCTTTGAGCCGGGTCGAGGACTGGACAGCATCGGGGGAACTCTAGCGGCAATCGGATAGATCAAACCCCGTACAACAACGCAGACCCCTCTGCCTATTGGGTTTCGGAGACAAAAATGCCCCGTTCGAGTCGGTTGCGCAGGGCCGGTGCGCTACCAGGGCCGTTCCACCGGCCCAAGTTCTAGCCAGACGATGTGGTCATAACTTTGGCCCCGATTACCACGTAGTATATGAGAAGGCTGTACCCCTCGATACAATAATCGCAACCAACACCATCCTCGACTACCCCCACGCAAACTCATACCCTACTCACCCCAGCAAATTTTCACACAATGGCCATCACTCTCCCATCAGAATACGGGTGAGCATTTACGTTGATCTTGTCGACCAATCGATACATGCTAATCCATAACCTCACATCAGCTGGGTCCTCCTGGCCGCGACCTCGACCTTTTTCGTCAACACCTTTCATAGTGTTCTGACGGGCAAATATCGTAAGGCCAGTGGCATCAAGTATCCCGCCGCTTACGCAACCAACGAGGTTGCCGAGAAAGACCCAAAGGCCTTTACCTTCAACTGCGGTAAATTCATCTCCTTTTCATCAACCCGTTGGCGATCCTCCAGCCCAAACAGGGAGTTAGACGGAGTGGATACTGTGCATGTTACTGATATAAGTCCTACGACAGCCCAGCGCGCCCACGCAAACTACACTGAGAACCTGACACCCGCCCTGCTTGCTCTGTTCGTTGCTGGTCTACGCCACCCCCTTATCGCGGCGACCGTCTTCACCACCTGGTCCGTTGTGCGTGTTGGGTATGCAAGAGGTTATACCGCCTACGGCCCCAGCGGCCGAGGCACGTAAGCTACCAAGCTCCTTCAGACTGACGGAGCGACCTGGCTAACTAGTATGGTAAAGGTTCAGCATCTTTTCCTCAGTCATTGACCTTGGCCTCAAGCTGCTTGCTATATACGGCACTGTTCAGTTTGTGCTTGAGAAGTGATCAAGCCCGGTGGCCCTTTGTGATGAAAAGTAACTTTGATAGACAAATCGTTTGATGATGGTGTTTGAGTGCTGGAAGTTGGTCATAGTTGGCTATGGAAAAAGAATAGGATGTATGAGTGTGCATTAATTGTCAGAATATTCTTCACTGCAACTCCCTGTTGCTCTACTTTGTCAGGTCCGCTTCGCTGCACCCTTAACTTGCCAATAAATTGCTACAACACAATAGATCACAAAGCAGAACCACCTAACCCCCCATCACCAGTAACCCCTACAGACCATCAGCGAAAAAACATTTCTGCACCCTCTCCGGCAGGAAACGCCTATAAAACCTTTTCGGGCGGTAATGATAATACATTATGCCTCCACCCTTCCCATCCCAGGCTGTCGGCTCCTGTAGCCCCCCTGTATGCTTCTTTCCCCCTTTCTCCCAGCTCGCCCCCGGTGCCGCCGGCCACCCAGACCAATTGCCAGGTGGCGGCAGGCGTCGCTGCCGCTGCCGTTTTGGACTAGGGTTCCGCATCGACGCCAGCGTCGGAAGCTTGGGGAAATACGTCTCCTGGTAGCGGCGGCGGACCCGGCGGCGCCAGCAGCAAAAGACGAGGAAGGCTGCGAATAAAACTCCGACGACGCTGCCTACGATGCCACCGATAAGGGCGCGGATGTTGCCGTGCTCAGGCTCGTTGCTGTTTCCGGGAGCGGTGAAGTATTCGATGGCGAAGAGTGATTCCAGGGCAGGGGAGGTGAAGCCTGCTGTGGGGGAGCGGCCGCTGGGGGGGGGGAGGGGAGGGAATAAGCTTGGGCTGGGTGGAGGAGGGAGGGGGAGCCTACTTGGTTTTATAGTAGGCATGGACTTCGGGGGCGGGGGTGTAGCTGTCTGGGTTAACTGAGTATGAGTCCCTCCAGGTTAGGCTGATGAGATCGAAGATGGCTAGTCCTTGGGTGAAGGGGTCGGGGGTATCAAAGGCGGCTGAGTATGACCCCTTCTGCATCGTGTCCACGCCGCCAATGGTGAGGATTTGGCCGCCCCCGACTGCGTTGCAGGTTAGACCGTGTCGTGGATGAAGCGCCAAATAGTTTGCTTTGGTCCAATGGAAGCCGGGCAGCGTGAGTACGAATGCCTCATCGTACGGAAGAGCTGTCAAGCCGAGGGTGCCATCCCAGCCGGCGTAGACAAGGATCTCGTACGTGTGGTTGTTCGATGCTGTGCCAGCGATGCAGAACTCCTTCCGCGGTTTTGGGATGCTGCCAGAGGTTCTCTGTTCAAACCATTCATTGGATATGGGGTTGAAGACCCTGACGTTGGTGAAGGGGATCAAGTTGCGGGAGTTGTTGTCTGGTCCACTCATCTGTTCTCCCCCCATGGCAACCAGGATGCCGTGATCTCCAAAGTTAGGGACGTATAACATCCCTCCATTCTGTTCGTTTCCTTCGGTCGATACGCCCGAGACCGCCATGCTCCTCAGCTTCTTGGTGGAGAAGTTGTAGCTGACAAGCCCTCTAACTGGATCTGGATGTGATGACCCGTTATCCACGAGACCTGTTGAGAACAATCAGCAATGCTCCGAAGCGCAACGACGACTGTAGGGTTGCATACCACCGAGGAAATAGCCTGAGCCGTCGCCACTGGCTACTTGCCCCCCGAAGGCCCGTGGCCGAGTGGTAAAGCTTTCGTCGGTGCTTCCGTTCAGGCTTTGCCACAAACCCCCTCCACTAGTGTCGGGGCTGGAGGACCAAAGACCCTGTGCAGAGGTGACCCCATCCCCAAAGGAAGAGCTGATACCTGCAAATCCAGTATATAGGGTATCTTTTTTCTCGTCGACCCAGATGCCGCCGTTTTTCAGGGCACCCGCTCCCGAGGACCCAAAGGTCGCGTGTAGCGCGACTGATACATTGTTCCAATCCTCGGATAAATCGATCGATACCAACGCATCCGCTATTCCTGGTGAGTCTGAGGCACAAACCAGCCGTTGCCTCGGTGTGAAATCTTACAGGGCTGGTGAACAGTACGACCGCCGCTGGAGTATGAACACTCCCCGCCGCCGATATACACCCGTTTACCTAGGACGGTAGCTTCTGGGTGTTAGACTGGAAGGGCGGCCCATTCTGGCGAGCTTACAAGAGTGATATGCCCTTCTCAAGAAAACAGAATCGTGGATAGCGCTGTTTTCCTGTCTGGTAGTGATAGAATGGGGGGCGGGCATGGCATGGGCAGCGTCATATGTGCAAGAAAGCCACAGTAGGGATGTCCTCGCTTTCACCATTGTTCCAGAAGGGTCGCCAAGAACAAACAGAAATCATCAAGGGGGGGGGATAAGAGAGAATAGCCGAAGCAGGATGACGAGAAAAAGACTGGTGATGGACAGCCTTTTTAATCAAGAGTTTGCTATGTAGCTGCTCGTGTGGCTTGGGCATTGACTCGGGCGAAGCGCCGGATTCAGATCCAGTATCCAGCCTGCTCTCCTAGATATCCGATCCACCGCAATGCCTATGCGGTCATGACGGAAAACAAGCCACGGCCACGCACCAACTAAGTGATCTTTGCCGGAATGCGAACTTTATTGCTAGTGCCACTTCCCAAGCACCAGGTGCTTCGGCAACTCCGTGAAAGCAACCAGCAATACTTATTGCTAGATGGGGATGGGGCGGGTTTCGATGTCCGATTCCGGCGTCTACGGAATCCTAGCTACATAGGTGCCATGGTTACATTAGAATTAGAATTGGAAGGGAAAAGTCAATGTGCCTGGAAGAGTACTTAGTCCTCAGTCTTCTCTAAACTGCCCGCTCCTAGAAGACAGCCGTATATATACTCAGGAGACTGCCCAACAAAAAGGCGCGAAGCCATGTGATGACTAGATGGAGACATTTTGCATCAAGGGCTACCTGAGGTACTAGGTATTATGTTGGGGCTTTGCCTTCTAGGTTGTTCGCTCCTCCCGCAAAGGCGGAATTAATCGAATGATAGATAATTCATATATGGGTAGAGTTGACCGAGGGCACAGCAAAGGTCAGTTTGGAGCAGATATTAGTATGGAATTCGGACGAAAGCAACCTAACCACGAATGGGGAAGAGGCGGCGACCTGAGGTTGTCTGGGCTACGAGGTGTTCGATTGTGCCAAGACTGCGGCTCCAGCTGGGAGCCGCTTGGTGCTGGCAGCAGGCAGACCTGGAGGCGAGATCATGGTGGGGCTAACAAGCTTGCTGCCGTTCTAGCTCACCAGCCACGCAGCTTTGCGCCACAGAAGCATGTGGCGGGTGCAATCTAGGCCCCGGCGCTCGGGGAACTTGTCCTTTTCATTGAGGGGACACCAAGCCGCACCGTAGAGCTGGTGGGAAACTTGGAAGCAAAAGGTGGGCACACTGATCATACCGCCGCTGTCAAACATCCACGAATTAGCTCTCCAACGACAACGCGGTCCTGCTCACCGGCTGCCGCCATCAAGTCGACCTTTGGCCCTTGCAACGTTGAGCTTCCTCCCACCGCGGCCCACCTCACCAGACGCAAGGAACCCCTTCCCAGGTAAGCTCCCATCGCCTTTGCTAAGCTCCCACTCGCACATGCTTTGGGTTCCTCCTTAGGTTGGGTAATGACACCTGGCCGCACGCAGCATCGAGACAGCCTGTCCGCTTGTTCGGTCCGACAAACTCGTATTTTAGCTGTCCTGAGCCACCGCCTTCTCGTAGTTAACCACCCAAACCCAAGGCCACCATACATCTGCCATCATGGACTACGAGGCGCTCAAGGAGTCGTGGGGTGAGGTCGAGGATCGCGATGGCGTCCGTTTGAGCTGGAATGTCTTCCCCAGCTCTCGTATGGTCAGCTCCCGCCCAATTGCGCCGCACCGTGTTGAGATAGCTAACTCCGTTGCAGGAAGCCTCGCGGCTGGTCGTTCCCATCGGCGCCCTGTACACGCCCCTTAAGGAGAAGCCCGATACTCCTCTGCTGCAGTTCGAGCCCGTCACTTGCAAGCCGCCCTGCCGTTCCGTCTTGAACCCCTTCTGGTACGTGCTGGAGTCTCCTCACCTTCGGGATCGATTGACTAAGAGCTTTCCAGCCAAGTCGACGTGCGCGCCCGCCTATGGATCTGCCCCTTCTGCCTCTCGCGAAACCCCCTGCCGGCGCACTACAAGGACATCACGGCCAATGCTATCCCGCCAGAGCTCCACCCCTCCAATACAACCATCGAGTACAGGCTCTCGCGACCTGCCCCGAGCACCCCAATCTTCCTCTATGTCGTCGACACATGCCAGGAGGAGGATAGCTTGGCCGCCCTGAAGGAGTCGCTCATCATGAGCCTAAGCCTGTTGCCCGAGAATGCTCTCGTGGGCTTGATTACATTCGGCACTATGGCCCAGGTGCATGAGATCGGGTACACTGAATGCGCAAAGTCATATGTCTTCCGCGGTAGCAAAGAGTATGCTGCAAAGCAGGTCCAGGAGATGTTGGGCCTTGTCCAGCCCGCCATGCGCCCTGGAGTGCCACTCCAGCAAGGCAGGCCAATGCCCATGGGCCCTGCCTCGCGCTTCTTGCTCCCGGTCCAACAGGCCGAGTTCCAGCTGACGAAGGCTCTGGAGCAGCTCCAGAAGGACCCTTGGCCAGTATCCAGCGACCGTAGAAATCTGCGATGCACAGGTGTTGCGCTCTCCGTCGCTGTCGGCCTGATGGAGACGTCGTTTCAGAATGCCGGAGGGCGCATCATGCTCTTTGCTGGAGGCGCTGCGACTGAGGGTCCGGGCATGGTTGTTGGCCCCGAGTTGAGGGAGCCCATTCGATCGCACCACGACATTGACCGTGACAACATCAAGTATTATAAGAAGGCTCTGAAGGTACGAAACTCCTCCTCATCTAGAAGCTTTGGGGTAAATACTTACTTGTCGCCAGTTTTACGATAATCTCGCAAAGAGAACTGCTCACAATGGGCACACTATCGACATCTTTGCTGGCTGCCTTGACCAAGTTGGTCTGCTTGAAATGAAGGGCCTTTGCAACTCAACTGGTGGCCACATGATCCTGACAGACAGCTTTACGTCGTCCATGTTTAAGCAGTCTTTTATTCGCATTTTCGAAAAGGATGGAGATGACAACCTCCTGATGGGTTTTAATGCCGTGCTCGAGGTTCTCACCACTAAAGAGCTGAAGGTGACAGGCTTGATTGGACACGCCGTGTCTCTGAACAAAAAATCGACCTCTGTGGCCGAGACCGAGTGTGGTATTGGCAACACCTGCTCCTGGAAAATGTGCGGAATCGATCCCAACGCCAGCTACGGGATCTACTTCGAAATCGCCAGCCAGGGCGGCCCGACCCAGCACCAGCAAACCCCCCAGAAGGGCATGATTCAGTTCTTGACCTACTACCAACACTCGTCGGGCCAGTTCCATCTCCGTGTTACCACGATCGCTCGGAACCTCAGCGGTCCGGCTGGCGACCCTGCCATCGCCCAATCCTTCGACCAAGAAGCCGCGGCGGTCCTCATGTCCAGGATTGCCGTCTTTAAGGCAGAAGTTGACGATGGGCCTGATGTTCTTCGCTGGGTTGACAGGATGCTCATCCGACTTTGCTCGAGGTTTGCTGATTACCGAAAAGACGATCCATCATCCTTCCGTCTGGAGAAGAACTTCACTCTTTATCCACAGTTCATGTTCCACCTACGGAGAAGTCAGTTCTTGCAGGTATTCAACAACTCTCCAGACGAGACAGCGTTCTACCGACATGTGCTCAATCACGAGGACGTCAGCAACTCCCTCATCATGATTCAACCGACTCTTGACTCGTATACATTTGACCAGGATGGTGGACAACCGGTGCTTCTCGACTCGTCGTCCATCATGCCTACCCATATTCTACTCTTGGACACGTTCTTCCACATTCTCATCTTCCACGGCGAGACAATCGCGGAATGGAGGAAGGCGGGCTATCAGGATCAAGAAGGATACGAGAATTTTGCAACTCTATTGGAGCAGCCGAAGGAGGATGCCAGGGTAAGTCTCAAGATGCAACTCGCTTCCCATTCTTCAAAACATTGCTGACGATAGCCCACAGGATCTTATTACGGACCGGTTCCCCCTTCCGCGATTCATTGTGTGCGACCACGGCGGTTCTCAAGCCCGTTTCTTGCTGTCGAAGCTCAACCCGTCCACAACCCACACATCAGGTGCCGGGGCCTATGGCGGCGTTGGCGCTCAGAGTGCCCAGACCATATTTACTGACGACGTGTCATTGCAAACGTTCATGGAGCACTTGATGAAGTTGGCGGTTAGTGGTACGAATTGATAGAGTGGGCCCTGCGGCAGGTATCGGGCGCAGCGGATAGGTTGGTGGTGATGGGGGTTTGTGATTACCTAGCGTTATTTTATGAAAGCCCTTTTCTTGAGGAATAGATGATTCACAATTATCTGTATAACGCGGGGAGGAGCTTAGTCATAACCCTTGTGAGTTTCTGCTTCCGCCCAAGTGTAGACTTGGCGGTGATGATATGTGGTGTTAACCGTGAGGACATTGCAGTGTCCTAGAATAACCCTAGCCCTGTAAGAGTGGTTTCGTCTCGAGTTAACCCCGACCGGCCGCCATTGTGGCTCGGTCTAACCACCCCACTGCCCCGCAACGTCCCTGTGGCTTGTCGGCGCAAATTTCAGCCACACCGCCGAAATTCTTAGGGCAGGCAGGATTGTATCCCACAATTGCCAAATCTTTTTTTGATTTTGGTGTTCTTGATCCTCGGCACGGTCCTCCATTCCACCAACACCACACAAGCGCATCTTGACATCCAGAACCGTCACCATGCGTAAGTCGCCGCCTCCCTCTATGTTCAATTGACGAGAGGTTGCTAAATGTCTCATCGTGTGCAGCTCCCAAGCTCGATCCCAATGAGATAAAGGTCATGTAAGAAAAACCCACTCTTCTGGAGGGCCCTTGAGGGCATCTCGTGCAAGATGACGGCCACTGACAATTTTGTGCAGCACGCTCCGGGCAACCGGTGGTGAGGTCGGCGCTTCCTCCGCGCTGGCTCCCAAGATCGGTCCTCTGGGTCTCTCGCCCAAGAAGGTCGGCGAGGATATCGCCAAGGCGACTGGTGACTGGGTATGGAAACTATCAATCCGTCTGCAAGCGACAGCAGTGGACACTATGGAGAAGCGACGATTTCTAACGAAAGCCTTTGTGCATTATCTATACAGAAGGGTCTCCGCGTGACCGTCAAGCTCACGATCCAGAACCGTCAAGCCGCCGTCTCCGTTGTCCCGACTGCCTCGTCGCTCATCATCCGCGCGCTCAAGGAGCCCCCCCGCGACCGCAAGAAGGAGAAGAACATCAAGCACAACAAGTCCATCACTCTCGATGAAGTCATTGACATCGCGAGGACGATGCGGTTCAAGTCCTTCTCCAAGGACCTGAAGGGTGTGGTCAAGGAGATTCTCGGCACCGCTTTTAGCGTCGGTTGCCAGGTTGATGGGAAGAGCCCCAGAGATGTCAGCGACGCGATTGAGGAGGGCGAGATCGATAGTACGTTCAGCCAGACCCCAAGCCCAAACCACATAGCACCTCCGCTTCCCTCAATGAACAGCTTGCCGCCCGAGCGGCGTTGGGATTCGTGTTGGGGAGATCAATTTTGCTAATAAGTTGTCTACAGTTCCCGAAGAGTAAAAAAAGCCCACGAACTTGCAAGGTCGATTTGGGATTTCTGGCATGTGAATAGGAGTTCAGGGCTTGCTTTACACCAGGCTTGCCAGACTACGGCAAATCGAATCGAGAAATGATTTCATGGCCGGATATGTGCAATGAATCCAGCATTACGGGTTTGTCAATGAAACCGCCCGCAAATAATTCTAGCGATCCCCCAACCCCCCGCTTGTGATGTGACAACCAAGATAAAACCCTGGCGTTCACCTGAGCTTGACCCAATACCTCCATGGTCTCATTCAGTTATTTTATTGTTCAGGAAGATTGAATCTTCGTCCGCTTACTCACCACTACTTTCGTTGGCACTTTGCTATGGAAGTCGAGGTCCATATGCATGGTCGACATCCTACCCCTCACCCAACCCCTTGATGTTTTGCCAACAACCGCGTTTCACATGCTTTTCAGACGGGCCTCCAGGTTTAGACGAGGCTTGGTTCACCGCTGGTAGCGATGGCTAAAAGAGCGACTGTTCAAGATCGGGGAAATTGTGCCTGTCAGACGATTTTAGGTCCACCCAGGATCTCGGAGTGAAAGTTGGCAGGCTGCTGGTACAGTGACAGCGGCTCTCAAAGCAAGATGAAGCAGGTTTATTCGTTGTTTTTATTATTATTGCCAATATAAAACCCTCAGCTCAGCAAAGCTCCGCGCCCTTGTGTTTGCGCTTGTGCTACCCTCCGTTTATACTTAGGATGATTTGACGACCGGGGTTTTGATGGCGCCGCTTCGCATCCTCAACTATATGAGACACTGCCCAGGCTGGGCGCTCTTTTCGTAATTGATTGACAGACAGGCCGAACATGTTTCCGCTTACACTCCAGGACTCGTGCTGGCATTGTCCCGCATGAACAAGGCGGGTAGTCGCAGGTTGATCACCCGTTTCTAGATCATTTGCAGATTCGCCCTACAGATGGGGATGCATGGAAGCACTGGCCTTCGGCGCAAGTGATGAGAAGGCAGCCAGTATGAGAGGAAAAAAGCAAGACAGTTAGTGAGCCTCTGCAGTCTCCTCAGTCAGTCCGGGAGGAACAACAAGTCTACCACAAGCACTCCATAATAAGTTGGTTAATTGCGCATGCGGGGGGGTTTTTTTTCTTGTTTGTAAAAGGAGAGCGTGAGAGAATGCCTCTTCCCACAAGCGTTCCGAAAAAAAGATTTGGGGGTTTGGGGGTTATTGAGCCTGTTACACCATGTGCCAGATGCCGGCTTCTGTCCCGAGGATTGGAAGCGCAGATCATCAGCTGCTCTGCGGCGGTGTGGAGAGTAAGAGGAGTGGGAGACTGTCGGGCGCGCCTGTTTTGCAAGCTTGGTGGTTGCTTGGTGGTTGCTTATTGCTTGGTAGTGCCCTGCCTGCCGACCTTCCCTCCAATTCATTCATATCTGGCCCGGACTCTTGGCCCCGTTGGAGCCTGCAACGTCTGCAGGGTAGGGATTCCTGGATGTGAGATGTGCGGGCGCTGTAAGACAAGGGGTGGGTTCGACAGGGGGGTGAGCGAGGTGTGGTGGAGTGAGAGGGGGCCAAGGCTGTTTAGGTTGCCATTCTTTGAGGCGAAGGACAACAAACAATACACCGACAGAAGCGACGAATTTCACAGATAGAGAAACGCGGCCTCGCTGCAAATTCCATACCAACTTCACACCCTCACTTTTGATTTCCATCTGCCCCATGCTATGAAGGAGGGGATGACGAGGGGAAGGAGAGCAGGGGGGGGGAGGGGTGAGTGGGTTGATGCGTGTGTGGGTTTGATGCAAGGAGGCTGTATGTAGTGTAGGCCGGGGCGGTTATGGAGCCTGTGATTGACAGCGGAGAGATGCAAGGTCGTTAGCTGCTGGAGGCGAGTGGCCTTGCGGGCCTTGTCTTGTCCATGGTGATGGCCCTTGAGGTGATGCGCCTCGGACCTAAGAGGCTAAAAGATGAGGCGCCTCCGACCACTAGGCGCCAGAGGGATGCATCGTAGCCGATGACTGGCCACGGCGTGTCTCTGATCTGCAAATCCTGCTGCCACGATGGCAGAAGGGCGATTGTAACATGCGAAGCGAACGCCCTGCCTGCCCGCCTGCCTGCCTGGTGTATGTGTATGTGTGAGCATGCGTGTGCGCGTGTGTGTACTGCTTGCTGCTACTGCACTGCGCAGCGTGGTGTGCGTCGTTGTTGCGTTACCGACCGAGGCCCGGGTTTGCCGGTGGCTTATTTTGGTTTCTTTTCTCCTCTGTGATCTGTGATCTCATGTGCTGATGCTCCATGGTGTGGTCTGCTGGCGGGGTGGTGATGGGGTTAATGCATGTCTGACCTGGCCGCCTCCATAGATTGATAGCAATGGGTTCATCGCCTGCTTGCTTTTTCCATTGAAAGTCGGCGAGAGCCAAAGGAGAAAAGTTTCCTGATGCCGTGATCTGCCTTGTCAAGTAGCACAGGTTCGAAGCAGGGTGGGCTTGGAACGGCGAAACAGTAAGGGCCCCATTGTACGGATCAATCAGGAACGGGACAAGGTAGATTGCATCTGATGGGGAGACGTTGGAGGGTGACATGGATGGTTGGCATGGCACGCCGACTGGCGACGGTTGGGCTTGTGTGGTCGCTTGCTGCTGTGACCCGGCCCGCCGCTCAGCCTGTGGGAGGTCTGAGGGAGGTTTAGCGCATCCCCCACGCCTTACCAGCTTCTCCCAGTAGCGTCAAGCCCGGGCACGCCCGCAGCTGGAACGGCACCGCCTGACGGCACTAGGCTTGAACCATTGAGCGTTGAGCGCCATTCTGGCCAGTCCCCAGTCGTCCACAGCCTACCCTGAGCAGCAACTCGCAGGACACAGACAGAGGGCCCGCAGTCATTCCCATCCAACGTCACACTCCCAAGCCGACCTTTAAACCAACCCGTCGCTTCAACACCATCACCGTCTTCCAACCGCCATCCCGGCCTCGCCCTCTCGCCCACTACACTTCCAGGCGCATCCCAGGACACCGATTCCCCCGCCTTCCCCACCTGCATCCTCGTCGAGGGTCCACCCCGCAGGACGACAGCATCGGGGGGGAGAACGAGAGAAAGAGAAAGAGCTGTTTGCCAGCGTGGGTGCTGGTACGAGGGCACTGACAATCGCCGAGGGCAACTGATTGACGGATCCGTGAGTTGCATGATTGGGGCTTTCGAGCGGCGCTGGACGAGTCCCGCCTCGCTCTCCTGCTCAAATGCCCGCTCCTCGACGACATCTCGACGCCCCCTCAACAATGCTCTGACGGTCGAGCAATTACGAGTCCAGCCTGAACTATAATATCACAGTCACCACCTTCCGCACCGCTTGTTTGCTGTCGCTCCTTTCGTACGCGGCTCTCGATTCGAATCCGCGCCACTCCCGGCCTCGACCTTCTCTGGCCCGATCAACTCGATTCAACTTGACCCCCGACGACGGCTTCATGAGCTCCCGCCAATGTTACCCCTAATTCAAGCGCACCAAATGGTGCAGGCGCCCCACGACTCCCTCGGGCCTCTTCCCTCCCATGGGAAGCCTGACTACACGTTCCACTACCAGCGCAACTCGCGACCTTCCCCATCGTCCTACGGCACCGGCTCGACGCCGCGCACATTTGCCATCCGCACCGCCAACCAACCCCCCTCTCTGCACCGCATCACCACCACCTTCACGCGTACTCACCCGAATGCGCATGAGTATGGCGCGGAGCACTCTCTACGACGTAAAACACCGAGTGGAACCATTGACAATGGCTATGATGGGTCGCATCTGGTCTCTGGCCCTCCGCCGCTGAAACAAATGATTCTCCCGGCCTCATCTGATATCTACCCTACCGCCGTGGTACGCAGGGTCTCTGGCTCCGTTGCGAGCACTCACCAACGTGCTTTCCACACCGGATCTTGGCCCTACTCGGCGACGGGGCAAATATCGAAGCTGGATCACTCGGTGGATGCTCTAAATACTCCCCCAGCGACACCGGCGGGCTGGGGGATCGGACCTTCAAACATATTGATGGACCGCCCTGGTACGGTTGATGGGACGCCTCTCCTTCACATGATGCCTCAGCAGAACTACCAAGCCATGCCCGGTCTTCACTCTATGATGGGCCAAGGCTACCAACAGCCATTGACCCCAGCGGTTTATAGTCCTGCGGGATACCCTCAACCGGGAACGTGGAGAGAAGTAGGGCTCAATGACTATCGGAGCGCTGTTCCGCTTGCAAACGGATATAGCCCCCAGAATGCTGTTGTCGACAGTGCCTTCATGCCTACCCAGCACACGATACACCACGGCCTTCCGAACGGTGCGGGGCTGGGCCAAGCCCACCCATTCAGATCGCCATTACCAAGTCGTCCGCTTGACGATGGCTTTGCCCGGTACGGCCACAATCACTCGGCGTATCAAGCCCCCCTTCATAGACTGCAAGCGCTGTCGCTAAATTCCGGCTCTGGGTCTATCAGCAAAAGCGCCAATGGAGAGCCTCCTTCGCCAGCTCGGTTCAAGGAGCGGGCGCTGCAACACGCTCACAAGACTTACAATGATCTTCTTGTTTACCTTGGCCACTCTAAGAAAGCCCATCACGGAAGAAGTGCATCTGGTTCGAGACCATCAAACAAAATGGTTGTATATCCCAAACCTCCGAAGACACTTGCCACAATTTCAAGCCCAGTTAAGAGCCGGCCGCCCACATATGTGGAGGCAACAGCCAGCTACTCACAGCATCTCGCCCAAAAGGAGGCAAATTCCAGAGCAGCCGGTTTCGGTAGCCGCCCAACCGATTTTTATGGTGTGTCGTTGGAGAATGCCCATGACCGGGCCGTTGGAAACCCTACCATATCAGCAGAGGTTATTGGGAACTCAAGTCTGCAGATAAGCCCATACAACAAGCTCAACCGTGGATACCACGAGATAGGATCACCCCTATTGAATGCAAAAGCATCCTTGGAAATGCTCTCCACTTTGTGTGAACAGAGCGGCTGGAAATGGGTGGATGGGATGCTGCTCGGCGGTTGCCTTCATTACGGCCTTGAGCACTACGAGCAAGCGCTTGAATGGTTTAAACGAATTGTGAATCTCGACGACAGGTGGGTATCACGGCAACCTTTGCCTCGAAGTATAGTGGATGCTGACTCTTCCGCGACCAGCCACGTGGAGGCAATTTCGAACATTGCTGCGACGTTGTACTGCCTGAACAGACAGGAGGAGGCTGAGCAGCACTGGGTACAGGCAGTCAAACTAAGACCGAGCTACTTGGAAGCAGTGGAACATCTGGTGGGTCTCTTGTGCTCGAACCACAGGAGCCAGGAGGCAGTGAACACAATCGACTTTGTGCAACGTGCCCTGAGGTTGCCAGGGTCCTCAGCGGGAGTTCGCGACCATACCAGCGAAGCCGCCAGCGATTCAGACTCGACCCCGACGACAACGCCAACAGTACGGGCCTCGAGCCCTGACACCGTGGCCCCGGATACAGATGGGGTTGAAATTCCTGGACGGTCCTTTCCCGGTGCCGGCCAGAGCAACAGCAAACAACCCGGTTACGGCTCCAGCGGCTACGCGATCCCCGGGAGCGAGAACGGGCGAATGATTCTCCTGATTCATGCGAAGGGCAATATGATGTATGCCTTGAAGGACATTGATCGTGCATCTGAAGCTTTTGAGGAGGCCGTTTTGATCAGCGCAGGGCGGGAAATACAGGGAGTCCAGTCTCTCATTTGGAGAATACAGAGCGTGCTGGCTCCCAGGGACTCGCATTTGGGACTTTCCCAGAACGTGGTTCAACGGAATCTTGCCATGCCCCTGCTTTTGCCGCCCGACAGGGCAAAGAATACCGCACACCTAGTTTTTGCTCCCAGCCACGGCCAACTGCCTGGACTTCAGCATGTCCCAGAAGGAAGCCACCGAAGGTCGGCAATCTCCACAACGAGCAACTCCTTGCTCTCTCTGGCAAAGATTTTTCAGGATTCCATGTCAAACGGTGGGCCAAGTATGGGTTTGATACGGCAGGCATCGGGAGTTGGAGACATCCTAGCTCTTTACTATTTATCTCTATCCCTCCAAGAGAGCCCGTCGACCGCCAACAACGTGGGGATTCTTCTCGCGAGTGTGCAGCAATCCTCTTCGCAGCAAGTGTCGATTCCAGAGACTACCCCGACAACCATCCCTGGAATCGTCCCGGGCAGTGGTCTCGCTCTTGCGTTAGCATACTACAGATACGGTCTTTCACTTGACCAGAAGCATGTGCATCTCCACACTAACTTGGGCAGTCTTCTGAAGGACATCGGGCAACTCGACCTAGCTATTCAAATGTACGAAAAGGCGGTGGCATGCGATGGGTCATTCGACATTGCACTAACAAACCTGGCGAATGCGGTCAAGGATAGGGGGCGTATTAGTGACGCTATTTACTATTATAAGCGGGCCGTGACGTCCAACCCCGACTTCGCCGAAGCTGTTTGTGGTCTGTCGACGGCACTCAGCTCTGTCTGTGATTGGCGAGGTCGCGGCGGTGTTCTTTTATCAGGTGGTGTGTACGACCGGTGGCACGTCGACGGGGAAGGCATGCTTCGGGACGTGAAAACACAGGGCCAGGGCGGGGGACTCATGAAGAGGGTTGTCGACATAGTTGGTCGGCAGCTGAAGGAATCATCGTCTTGGGGATCTGGTGCTTTGCAAGAACAGACGATTTCACACCTTGTTTCGCAGCTCAGGGGCGCGGGCTCTGGCCTAACTGACCGTTCACTAGACGTGGGTACGGAACTTCGGAAGTGGTCTGGGGAGCCGTGGGAGGGGACCCGCATTATTCGCCTGGTTGAGCGCTCGACGAGAGCTGCTATGCGTTGCTGGTACCAGGACAAGCATGTCAAGGGTATCCGATCTACCGCTGGGTATCACCGACCACGACCGCCAACCAGTCTCTCGATCCCATCTGCGCCGACGGTTCTGCCCTTCCACACATTTACCTGCCCCTTGACAGCAAAGGATATTCGTATGATTTCGCAACGTAATGCGCTGCGCATCTCCTGCTCGACACTCCGATCACCTTGGGTACCAGCGACGGTATACGAGCCTCCAGACCCGCCCAGACCTCATCTTCACGTCGGCTATGTCTCCTCGGACTTCAACAACCACCCCCTAGCACACCTGTAAGTTTTATTTGAGCAACAGGTATCCACAAGGAGTACGGCTAACAGTATCAGGATGCAATCCGTCTTCGGATTCCACGACCAAGCGCGAGTAAAGGCATTTTGCTACGCGACAACAGCCAGCGACAAGTCCATCCACAGACAACAGATTGAGCAAGAAGCTCCAGTCTTTCGGGATGTGAGCACCTGGACCTCCGACCGGTTGGTGGATCAGATCACCAAGGATGGCATTCACATACTGGTAAACCTGAACGGCTACACTCGGGGCGCCCGCAACGAGATCTTCGCAGCACGTCCGGCGCCAATCCAGATGTCTTTTATGGGCTTCGCCGGCACGCTCGGGGCCGAGTGGTGCGACTATCTATTGGCCGACGCCACCGCAATCCCACCGTCAACTCTGCGGCCTCATCGTAGTAACTTGACCTTGCAGGATGTGTTCCAAGATGAGGTGGACGCCGAAACGGATGGCTGGGTGTACTCTGAGAACATCATCTTTTGCCGCGACACGTTTTTCTGCTGCGACCATGCACAGTCTGCCGACGGATCCAACGAACGAGGTATGACATGGGAGGTAGAGCAACAGCGACGTTGGAAGATGCGAAAGGAGCTGTTCCCCAATCTTCGCGACGACGTTATCATTCTGGGAAACTTCAACCAGCTGTACAAGGTATGTTCAATGCCGTGCGGCGCATGCCATCTATAACTTGTGCTAACGAGTGCCCGTAGATCGACCCAACTACATTCCGAACATGGCTACGGATTCTAGCCGCCGTCCCCAATACCGTCCTCTGGCTGCTCCGATTCCCCGAGCTAGGCGAAACCCACCTGCGAAGAACGGCGAAGCTGTGGGCGGGTGAAGGCGTGGCAAACCGGATTGTCTTCACTGACGTGGCTCCCAAGCAACAACACATATCGCGCGCGCGAGTATGTGACTTGTTTCTTGACACACCTGAGTGTAACGCGCATACGACAGCAGCCGATATCCTGTGGTCGAGCACTCCGCTCCTGACTCTGCCCCGGTACGAGTACAAAATGTGCTCGCGCATGGCTGCCTCAATACTCAAGGGCGCACTCCCAAAGAATGCCGAGGGTGACCAAGCAGCCGAGGAGCTGATTGCCGCTGACGACGCTGAGTACGAGGAGTTTGCCGTCAGGCTTGCGACTAGCTTGAGGTATGATACCTCGAGGGGCTACGGCGAGGGGTCAGGGCGCCTGGCAGATCTGCGGAAGTTACTGTGGAGGAGCAAGTGGACCTGCGCACTCTTTGATACCCGGAGATGGGTGAGGGATCTAGAAGATGCCTTTGAAGAGGCCTGGAGGCGGTGGGTCGCGGGTGAGGGGGGTGATATTTATCTATGATGACGTGACGTGAACGGTGGGAGCGGGCAATGATAGAACAATTTTTTTTTTGGGGGGGGGTTATTCTACTCCAATCATGACGGCAGCGAGGTTTTATTTCTTACCTTTATGACGATAAAAAGACATAAAACACAGAGGTTTCGTGCGCGAGCTACGAACCCGGGTCAGTGGTTTCTTTTTCGGCTGGGTTTTGGGCCAGCACTCGGGTTATTCACCTATTGGTTTGGAGGCCTCTTCATTTTGTTACCCATCTTCCCGGTATGTGGGAGAGGGCTAACTTATGGTACCAGGCCTGCTATTTGTGTTTGTTTTGCGTGGATTGGAATTCTGCAAGATATCACGGGCCCGGCGTGGCCAACTGCAACTGCAACAATGAATGGTTCCTTACCTCGCTTTATCCGTGATGTAGTTTTCTCACGACGATTGGCATGGGTTTATGGAACGACTGGATGGCACCGATTGAACGAACCCGGCGCGGTTATTTCGTCAATCCAGTTCACCGTGGGTAATTTGATGATGGGATACCAGGGACGAGATACCAGGGGCTAGGCGAATAGGGCATGTTTCAAGATCATGGGATGGGAAGGGACGGATGATGGGATTCATGACAGTATGCTGCACTGGGGGGTTTTTTTTTCTTTTTTTCTTTTTTTGGAGCAGCAGGTGTAAAGGGATGGATATATGGATATATGTATCCAAGCCGGGTAGAACTCGTCGGAAACGTGTTGGGCTTGGAGGGCTGATGACGACTATATTTGTTAAGTCATCTAGTTTTGTATCTTGCTTTCGAAACGAGGCACATGCGGTCTCCATCATAAACCGTCAGACCATGGCAGCCGGTTAACGGGAGAAGCCTTTGGGAAACTGGTGTGACAAAGAAAGTATGGGTGCTGAGAGAGCCCCAGCGTGTGGTATGTACATGATAACCTGGTTGCTCCAGGAGCTTTACGACTGCTAGAGGATAAATGAGAATGCACTGCACGCAATTATTAGCTTCAGCAAGCAGTACAGATTAGGTCCAAAACGAACTTGCTGAGGTATCACTGTCATACTGCTGTTTGTGTTTGGCTGCGTTGGGGTGATGTGATGTTCACGGATAAGGGGCAAGGGGAAGGTGAAGAAGGTGTTCGGGGAATATCAACATTTGCCAACCACCCCTTGTTGCCCTCGAGAAACGTGACAGAGACACGTAGCTTATTCCGGGGTCTTTCTATTTGGCCTGGGCTGGAATACAGGCAAATGCGATTCCACTTCCCAGGGAACGGTTGCCTTTTTTCTATGCAGTTTTGGTCAGTACCGCCGCCGGCTTCCACCAGCAACAGGGAGGGAAGTTTTTGTCACTGCCACTGTGTATGGGACCTGCTTACCTGACACTAGTAGTAATTGACTCTTGTTTGTCAGACCCAGAGCATGATAGATGTGCCTTTACCGTGGGGGGTGAAGGGAAAGAGGGCGGGCATTTTCGAATTCATCCTCGTCTCGTTTCAATCCCTTCTCGTTTCAGTCCCTTCTTTGTGAGTGTTTGCCCATTGCCACCCTCGAGCCTAGATCTTCACCGCCCCCCCCCCCCCGAAAACACCATGCTTCTCTAGCCCGTGTGGGTGGTCGGGTGGTTGGTGAGCGAGAGACGAGTGTCACAGCGCAAAGCAGCCGGCTCTCTCTCTCCCGCCATTCTGTCCCTTCTCCTACCTGGTCCTTGTCTTCCCCCTCTCCCCTCCCCACCGCCCCCAGTTGATCCGGGGGATTACCTTTCTTTTTGGCCAAGCAGGAGGAAAGTTGCGTGATGAGAATGTTTCTCCTGACCATCTTCTGCTCTTGAGATAGCTGAGACAGGACCCCCCTTTGCTGAGACATGCCTAGGTTTCCCACAGCCTTTCGCCGTTATAAGGCGGTCTCCCACAAGACAAGGTGAAAGAAAGTATGGCATTTGCAAACGATCGTGAGAGTTGATCCGAGAGGACGAAGGATAGGATCGACCTCTCCACCTCTCCAAAACATCAAGATGCCGGTATCTACACGAAGCTCTCGTCGCGACATGACAGAGCAAGTAAAACACGCCATGTTCCTTTTTCGATGCATACGAATTCAGCTAGCTACGTTGCATATTTGCTTGCTACTTGCATGTTTAATTGAATGTATCCACTATATCCGGTGATGATGGTGTCTCCCGTTCATCTTAACGTTGGCAAATAGGAGGCAGCCAACTAGCAACTCCGGCGAAGGCTTATAGCAAATATTGGGATCGCGAGCAACGTTTATTTCCGAGCGCCACGTCCGTTGACCCGTCTGTTTGACCACCATGTCGTACGATGCTAGTGATGTTCGCCGGTAAACCAGCACTTAGTGTCCCCTCCTCCTATTACGGGGCTAGCTGCCCGGTGCCGGTGCTGGTACCATGATCCACGTCGACGATTCATGCAGAGTCATGGCCAAGAACAGCGGGTTGCGCAGCGAGTAGGAACCGGCCGCCGGCCGAGTGAGGGGGAACCGGGAGACGGAGGGAGGAAGTGCAGCAGAAGCAAGGCCAAAGGCGAACCAGAATAGCAAAAAGGTCCAGATGGGATGGGAAGAGGGGGGACGGGAGGAGAGCGGTTGGCCCCAAGAAGCCGGCTGTGCGTGTGTGCCCTTCTTGGGCAATGGTGTGTTAGACAAGAAGAAAAAATACCCCCGGCACTACCGTCCATGCGTAGAATAGCCAAAGTCCAGTATGTGTGATGTGCGTACTGCGCACATACGCCAGCCTTCCGATCGAATCTGCATCCCCCGTCTGCCGCCATGACCTGGCTATCCCCAACCGGCCAGCCAGCCGGTAGTCAGATTCGGGGTTCGAGTCGCCAAACGAAAGGGAAGGACAGGAAAGAGGAGAGGGGGGGGGGGGGGGGGAAGGAGGATTGTCGATTACACGCTTGCAAGTCGTTTTGCCTGTCACTTACCAACCACACTGATATGTGGGATTCATGACTGCCCATGACCAGGGGATAAATGTCCTTCATGGTCGAACATCGTAATCTCATCGTCCATCTCTCTCGGAGACTCCTATTCGATCTCGTGCAGAGAGACCTTGACGCAGCTCCACGTGTTACGTGCTCACAACAAAACAGCAAACATGTCTAGTCTTGCCTCTTCCTCCCTCTCTCCCCCAACCCGCGGCCTGGGCTGCGTGCGGCGCCTAAGACCCTATCGGGATCGGTGTGCCCAAAAGCGAAGACAAGCAGCGGCAAGGCGTGGAGGAGGAGTAAACCCCCGTTTATATTCTCGCTCCCCACCCTCTTCACCTCTTATCAACGGCTCGTGCAGATGCGCATTGTCCCAATGTCTCACTTTCAGACCTCGACCACTCGAGGGGCAGGTGGCGACACGCCGGGAGAGGCTTCACGGCCAGTCAGGGGGGGAAACCCGCAGCCAGGAGGGCCTCCACATCCATTTGCCACTGGGTGAGGGAAGAATAGTTAGGCGAAGGGAGAGGGGGCTTTGGAGAGACCAAACAACAAGACCAACATGCAGCTGTGAGACCGCAGCTGTCCCTGATGCAGGCCGCAGTCCCATCTCTGATCGTCTGATTAGCAAATGGCAAGAAAGGGCAAAGTAGGACACACGTCTCTTCAGTCCTAAACTGCGGGCCAGCCCATTGTGAAATGCACGAGGCGAGCCACGTCAATGTTTTCCCAGCATACACTATAGCGACTAACACACCGAGGAACTTTGAATCCCTATCAATTGCTTTTATCCCCAATACAAACACACACACACACACACACACACACACAACACGTCTGGTCAAGTGCTGGGCCTGTGGTCCAGAATGGTGTACCGTAGTGTGTATGTATGATCAATGTGCTTGTAAACCAACAACCAACGCCATCTCAGCTGCCGCCCTGTCTCAGCTGCCACTCTTTGAGGAGGTACTTCCTCAATGGGCCGAAGAAATAGGTGGCTAGGAGCCGGGGGTGTCTCAGCTCAGAGGCCAGCCTCGCACTCCCCACCGCACCGCAGCCCAACTCGGAGGACAACAACCGACCGTTGAAGGAGAACGTATCCGCTCCAGTGTCTCGGAGGAGGTGGGCGGCGCCTACGTAGTATGTCTAGCTAGAAGAGGGAAACCTGTTACTCTGTACACTATGGAACGGTGTAAATCGTAGGGGGGCTCGTATACAAGCCAATGGGGAGCCCAGGTGGCTAATGTGTCTGGCGTCTTCAACGGTCGCCATCTCGAGGCGCAAAAAATATCAAAGGTAGTGAGTGAGTGGGCTTCTGGTCGAGGTCCAAGTTGCACACGCGGGCGTTCGGGACGGCGCCTGGGAGGTCGGGATTGGAACTTTTTGAAGATGGGCGGGGGCGTCCAGCTTGGCTCTGGCGCATGCATCGGACGAGACCTGGCTGGCAGTCTGAGACCTCAGATCCTCTCTGCCCAAGCGGTGCCATAGCCCAGATGGCATATCAGACGCGCAAAGCGCAAAGCGGGAACGGGTGGGAGCAACCGACAGACGACCGACAGACGAATGCAAAGCCTGCACTCTGTCGACGCGGCTCTGGGGGTTTTGAGCTGGACAGGGGTCAGAATGTTTGACACGGGTCCAATAGATTGGGAGGATGGCCAACGGACTGGGGATGGCGGAATTAGCGGCGGAATCATGGCGCAACCAACAAATTTGCGGCACTCTTTCCGGTGGGGATCGCGGTCTCCCAAAGGCTTGACGGAACCGCGGCGGTCGCGAGTCTCAACACGCTGACGATGGGTCGATGGACACTGGGCGATGGTTGGAGTCCCGACCGTTGGCCCTGAGCAAGTCAGACATGCCATGGCCTAGCCTGGTTCCCTGATGCTGGCGGATGGATACCCGAGCCTGCTACGGAGTATTATCTGTGTGTTATGGGTTAGGTGGTCCGAATGATGCTGCCACTGAGATCGTGGGAAAGGGAATCGAATCTGCGCCATCGACCTGTCACGTCTCAGTGCCCAATGCAGTCCTGGTGAGGCATCATACATGCTGTAGTAGGCATCACAGTCCTGACCTAAACGTGGTTGTTGATTCAGCGCCTCACCTCCAGACCTAAAGGTCATCGTCACATCAAGTGTCGTATTCGACATTCTATTTCGAGAGCTGGGTGACATTTGGTGCTCATGGCAAAGGATTTTGTTTCCTTCCAGCACTCCTGCACATCCCCCGTCACCTAGTGCATGCCATGGACTCAACCAGGGGCCGTCGTTCAAAGGTTACCTTCTCCAGGTCCAAGGCTGTCATCACCTCATCTTGATGGCCTGTCGACTTGCGGCAGAAGGGTTGCGACGCGGTGCCAAAGCAGAAATTGCCAAGGGCAAGCAGCGCCGTGTTGTCGAACGGTACGGATACCTGGTACCCTTTCGGCGTTCTTCGAACCCCTTCAGGGCAAAAGCCATCCCCTACAGAGCGCTTTCAGCAGTGCGAGTGTGCGTCAGGACGCTGGAGTAGGCGATGATTGCGGGAGCTGGGGTGTCGCTCCACAGTTCCGGTTTGGGGAATTGGGGCGTCCAAGCCTCAGCTGAAGGCCTTCGCTAGATTTGTCCTGGAAGGGTTAAATGGCTCATGGTGTGCAGGCAAAAGGGGGCTAGCAGGCATTGAGCGCCACGGTGAAGATCTGCCCCGGGCTATTGGACGCCTCTGACCCAGCGCTGTGTGACAACGGTTTTTTGCGTCAACGCTAAGGCTTCTGGCGGCGGATCGCTCCTCTTTCTGGGGCCCAGGTCGCCGATTCGGGCTTTAGCCACATCGTGGAGGAGGATGGTGCCCGAGCCGTTGGCACACACGAAACAACCCTCTCCCCGGTGGTGCCGGCTGCCAGTGATGCCCAGCAGCGGTTGATCCCCGGGGCTCCGATCACCAGGAAGGTCTCGGCGAGCGAGCACGCCGCGGCGCTGCCAGCTGTCAGGCCTTGGCGCCTTGGCCGTCGGAGCAGCGATCATAACCCTTTCCGGACTTGCTCTCTGTGCGGGATCCTCCCGTGCCCGTGTAGATCGCTCTGCACCGTTGCATTCCCAAAACAGGTCAGTTCTGCAACTGCAAAGTGCCAACAGGAAACGGAGGGCCGACCCATTGAGGGGGAGACCGCAACGTGTGGGTCGACTATTCGCTGAGGTCGGCATGCTGCTGCTATTTTGTATCAAGTTAAGCCCACGGCAGCGAGGAAACGGCACGCAGCAAACCGGAACACATCTGTTGGTGCTTGCTGCTTTGCTTGCTGCTGCCGCGTACGAATAGGATGCCGCGAGCTTCCGCGGGAAGATCATGCACCTACCATGCGCAAGGGCCGGCAGCAAATATATCAGCGCCGAGATATCAGAGTCCTAATGGGCTCAGGAAGACGTGATCAGACCAGTGCTTACTCACGACCCACCGTTCGATACGCTTGATACGGTCGAGACGGAGGGTTGCTGAGATGGTGTATTGGATGTTTTCGACGGCGGCCACGATCTGGCAGTCTCAGTTCAGGGTCGCCGGCATCGTGGGGGAGCCCTGTGAGCTCTTGATCGCTGAGAACGGGCCACAACAAACGGACAGCAAGGATGTTGTTTTCTGTACCCTGCTCTGGCGTTCTCGCGCTTGGGCTTCTTGGCTTCGCGCTGCTTGGCGAGGGCTCTGCGGCGTCCAGGTGACCGTTTGCTGGGCGGTATCTCATGTTGCTTGGTCCTCGGTCGCGGGGGCTCTGTGTGGGAGCACCATGCGGACTGCTGCAACGACGTATTATTATTGGAAGGCAGCAGGGCAAAGCGAGATTGCGACGATGTCGTTGTGCTGTTGCTCTGCGACCTGACGAGCACGCGAAGATGAAAGCATGTCAAGATTGGCAATGGGCAACCGGGCAAGTTCGCGCGGCAGCGCAGTGCGTCCCAATGGAGGCGGGGCATGATAGATGGCATGGAGGTGGGGGGAGGGGAAGGAGAGCCACAGAACCTACGGGGAGATCGCGACTTCCCTGTCAGCTACGCAATGGGCCAGCGTTGACGAGCGCAACAATTACGGAGCACCCCATATTCCGCACACTACACTTGTACCGATAAGCTTAATCCTGGCCAGCACGCCTCCACTGCCGCGAGAATAATGGGCGCAACTTTAGATAGGATGTGTGTATACGCGCTAGAGAGAGTGTTTGGGGGAGCTTGGAAAGCTCTACATAGGTAGCGATGGGGGCTCGGGGATTAGAACTTGGCGCCGGGAGGCTCGGAGAAAATCTCGAGTGTGGTGGTGGCTGTCTCTTGGTCGAATTGCAGTTTAGATGATTTTTGTTTTGCGAAACTCGATATGGCCCAATGCTTTCCGTTTGTTTTTTGTTGCTAGACTGCAAATGAGACGCGCATGGTGCTTGCTACCCGACGCCCTATTACCTGCCCATTACTCACAGTCACCGTGGAAGGAGCAAGCAGCATGAAATGTATCTCGGGTTTTTGATAGCCTGGCTTGTTCGCATGTCCCTTTGATTGCTGGATGCAACGTCAAGTTACCATGCGGAACCCGACGAAGTCGAGCGACACCGGCACGGGGCGATGCTGGTCGTCGCGAGTGATGTACATACGGATGCCCTGCGGTACATACATCCGCGCCACAGTACAGGCGGAGAGTGGGTGCAGCAGGTGGTGTGCAGCCAGCCCCGTTGATACGAATGTATGTATCCCGGGCACGTAGGGGGATGTAGGGGATGTGTCCATGTACCTGAAGTACCACGAACTCACTGGAGGGCCTTGAATGGATTCGACCCAACCCTGCGCGTGCAACCGTTTGGAAAGCTACACAGCGCTAAGCGCCGTTGTACCCCTGAAGCTGCATTTAGCCGGTCGGGTTCCCAAGTTACTGGATCACGCTGAAGCCACCCGCAAGGGATCAGCACAGACCGGCTAGCTGGGTTCTTGAGGGGGCAGCAGTGGGTTTGAAGCTTGATCCCGCTTGAACCCCCCAGGGCAGATCTCAAACAATAACGACAGCTAGGTGACAGGCCACTCACCCACCCCCATTGTTGTCCGCGTAGCGAATACCACCCTCTTCTTCCTTTTGCAGCCACCACCGTGAAGCACGATCCACCAAAGGAGCAGGTTGCTCGCCCAAAAAGAAACTCTGCGGTTTCGGGAAAAGCAAGCCCACGGCAGGTCCAGCTGGGCTGAATGGCCATTGCGGGAAATCAAGGCATGCACGCTCGTTCCCAAAACCCAGGATTTTGCGCTGCGTGCCCAGGAGAGCCCAGCGAGCCTACGGTTTCCAACTCTGCATTGACCGTCCAGATCTCAGAAACGTCCAGCTACACTAGATATCTCGCTGTCGATTGGACGTGTTTGCGAGCGCCGACAAGAGACTGGCTGGCTGGAGAGTGTCAAACGGGACTAGGGAGACCGACAGTCTGGATCGCCGGGTTGATGTCGACATGGGGGGGAGGCGACTTGCTAGTGACCATTTCTATTTCTTTCGCTTTTCATCTTCGCTTTGGGACGAGTTCCCCTTGACCCCAAGGAGAAATGTAGCATCGTGGAAGCAGCCATCTTCCTTGCTCCGCCTGTCTCCCGGCGCTCCTGTTAATCCCCGCCAGGCTAGAGCCTCTTTCCGCCCTGTCACATCGCTCTCCCCGAGTTGGGTTTCTGAACCCTCACCAATATCACACCCACATTTCGTTCCCTTGATTTTGCAAGCTACCGACCGCCATCCCCGATGAGTGGCGTAGTCTGGACGAGGTCGTGGGGTGGGCTGTGTCGGCAGTTCGGGGCGCGACTTCGTGCTGTAATGGAGGGGAGGGCTGAAGGAAAGAAAGGGAGAGCTTTGGGATGTTTGTCTCGCGTGCGTGAGCTGGAAAGCTCCGCCGCGGATCCCAGTCATGGTACCCGTGTTGACAGACAATGGACGGAAGCTCTGCGCATGCCCCAATGCTGCGCAGCGAGTGCTAAGTGCTAGATGTGTTAGTGCTCGATCAATGCTTTCCAAGGCCTTCGAGGCTTGCCGAAGGGAACTCAAAGTTCCTCACAGCGGGCCGCGCCACTTGGCCGCCACTATCCATAAGCATTATCTACGAGAGTCAGAGAGGTCTAGTTGCACTGTTGCTAGTCGATGCAGAGGAGCGAGGCGTGATGTAGCGTCAACGACGGCAATACGCCGCAGTGGAAGCAAGCTGACTGGCTAGCATAGTCCCACCCGTACTTACGCATGATCATGACCTTAGCTCGTGAGCAGCCTGGTGGACAGCAGCTAGAGCCGCAGCAAACAGTTGACGATAAGTTGACGATGAGCCGCTAGGTAGGTGGTCGAGGTGGATGCGCTACTGTAGCATAACCGCTAAGCCGTTAGCCTGGTAGACCATCGCTCGCCGATTTGAGCACGTTGTCATGAAGAGAAGGTGAACCATGGACCCTGAAACCTTGATGGGTGGCTACACCGTGGAGCATCCCATTCTTCAGTTTTCGTTACGGAGCCGTGGTGGTGCTGGCCTGCCGTCCTGCCGTCCTGCCGTCCTGCCGTCCTGCCGTCGGGCCTGCTTTCACAGCTGCCTGTCCCTGCCTGCCAGTCACTGCCAGCAGCCCACAGCCCGCAGCCAGCAAAAAGTTGGGATTTTTGGGCCAATTAATTTCGAGCTGGCACTGTCGGCACTGCGGTACTACGCACTGCTCAATTTTCCTGGGATGAACACCCCGGATTCGAAACCTAGAGGCCTGCAAGACTATCCAGCTCCAGGCCGCTGGGCTCCCAGCCGATGCGTCCTGAAATTGGACGTTGCCCTGTTATTGATTGGATGACACAACATCCCAAGCCACGCTCCTCGGCTGCTGTTGGTCGCTGCTGGTCGCTGCTGGTCACTCACAGCTGGCCACTGCTGCTGATCTGCTGCTGCTGGAGCATCGTCACCTCCTCTCTTCTGCAGCTACGTCGTCTGCGGTCTGCGGTCAGCGGTCACCTACAACTAAGGCTGTGCTGCTCTGCTCAGACGCCAACTAAAAACCGCCCTCCTTCCGCTTCCATACGTTTTATTTCGATCGATTGACGATTCGGGATGCCAGCAGCGCCTGTCTGCCCCCAATTGGCTAGCGTGGATCTGGTCTGGGAGGTCAGGATCCGAGCAGAGGAGATTAGCGCGACGGGCTGCCAAGCATTGGGTTTTCGTTGCAACCACTCGAGCTCTGGGCCAGGTTGCAGCCTCAGGGCACCTCAAACATACCCCTCTCTGCCGTCGCCGAGGTAGGTCATACCAAGCACCATGGAGCGGTAGGCCTCTGCGGACACGATAGCCTTCGCCGTGTCTGTCAAGTGCCATCGCAGGAGCACCGCTCGGCGGACGCGGCCCCTTTGCTGCCACCGTGAGCTGTTGGAACCAAACCGGAGCGAGGCGTTCGCCCTCCTCATCGTTGACAAAAAAACATGCCATGAGGCCCAGCCGGTAAGAAACCGGGTCTGAGTGGCTTGAAGCTCCCGCCGTCCCTTTCCGTCCTCATCAAGCTAGTCCTCGAGCCGTCCTGTCAACTTCCTCCTCAACCCGAAGGGCAGACAGGATAGGCACCCCACCAAGGGCCAAGGAAGCTCTAATGGAGATGCTGGGTTGGTTCCATAGGTGTAGCTCTGGGGTAAGGGGCTTCACTGGGGCTCGGCTGTCAGATTGGCAGATGCCAGCCCAGCCGCAGACGTAGCAGCGCAGCAGTTTTCGAGATAGACAGCCAGATGTAGGTGAAGTGGGGAGCTGGCGTTTTCACCTCGTGTCAGTCGTTCGGCCTCCCGAGGCGCGAAGCCGCCAAAAGCATCGCTTGGGATAGGCTTTGGGGCGTTGCAGCGGCCTGATAAGTGTCACAATTCTGTTGGTGAAGGCTTCTTGTCACTTGGGTGTCTCCACCGCCGCCTATGGGACGTGAGGGGTACTTCTCGAAGCAGAACAGGCAGTTTGACTTTGGCAAGCTTTGTAAGAAGTAGTCCAGTGCACACATCGGATAGAGAAGCGGTGCCTCAGGTGGCAGGCGGTGGGTGAGGAGTGGACCGAGTCCTGGTCCTCCCTCCCTGTCTCTTGCTCTTGGCCTTTTTTGCTGGACCCTTGCACACAACTGGCTGGGGGATCCCTTGTCGCGGGCTCATCATGGGCCCCCTGGCCCGTTTTTTATATGGACCGTCTTGGGCCATCCTTACCTCGACGTTTCTGTGTCAGTCTCTCGAAACCCCCCCCCCCCCCCCTCACTGCAGCCCGTCATCCTCCACTGGCTAGCAGGGCATCGTCGTGCCACGAACCTGACAGGGCCGGGCTGCTCCATGGCCCCTACCAAGGTGCTACGGAGCAGCCCACTCGCTTTTCTGCTCAGCTCTTTTCCCCATTTTCGCCCCAGTCTCTCATACCCCAGAGTACAAGACCCAGTCCGTTTGCGCTTGCTCACTTGTGGTCTGGTCGATGGCTCTGTGCTCGAGACTGCCGAACTACGCACAGCCTAGATGACGGTCCCGGTCCCTCCTCGTTTACACACTGAGCACAACTTATATATCACCAGCCCTCTCCCACACCCCCCCCCCCCCTTCCGGACAGCCTCATCCACTCAGCATCAACAACATCCTCAGTGATATCACGCCACACGCCAACGCCGCCCACTGAGGATTTCGACTGGTGGCCAGTGACCTTTCATATTATAGTTCTAGCCCACGCCTGACAGACGGCCTTTACTGTTGCTTTCATATCAGCAAGTGCGAAACACAGTCGCCATCATCACGCCTAATACACTTTCTCCGCGACCCCATTCTTGGCCTGGCCGTTCGACTTGGTGCTAGGTATTTTGCCTCACGATCATATATCGCAAAAGCCCGGTGGACTTGGAAGGGCGCCGCTGGACATTCGACATAGAAACACCAACCAGGAAAACGATAAGCCACCATGGCATCACACCACAGAAGGGGCCCATGGTCCCAATCCGAGGACAACTACTTGATGTCGCTTGTCCACTCCCAAGGTGCGCTGAACTGGGTCAGGATAGCGAGCATACTAGGTTCAAGAACCCCCAAGCAATGCCGAGAGCGGTATCATCAAAACCTCAAGCCCACGCTGAACCACGAACCCATTACGCCAGAGGAAGGGGCCCAGATCGAAAGACTTGTCAACGAGCTTGGGAAGAGGTGGGCAGAGATTGCGAGACGCTTAAACGGGCGAAGCGACAACGCTGTTAAGAACTGGTGGAATGGGAGCCAAAACCGCCGCAGAAGGTCGGAACGGCGCAGCAAGGTGCCCCATGGACACTACGACGAGAGAGACGACATGCAGTCGTATGGTAGGGCCGACATGGCCATCCCGCGAGCTCTCCCCATGCCGGGTGCGAGGCCGCTGCCGCCGCCCCTCATGTCTGCAAGCCTCCACGAAGGACGTTACAACGTCGAAACTCCGCAGCCCTCCCCCTCGGCTTACTCACCAGTTTCGGAGTTGGCTCCATCCCTCATGTCGGATTCCGGCTCACATTATTCGACGTCGCCGAGGTGGGATATGAGATCCCCTGGCATCAGATCGCCCGGAGTCGAGCTTCCGCCGCTTAAGATCATGTCCGGGGGGCCGCAAATCTCTCCGCGGCCTTCCCTCTCCCCCGCAGACACAAAACTTCCTTCGCTGAGTGCCATGGTTTCGATCCGCTCGCCCACGTACGCAACTTCTCCGGAATACGTCAAGACAGATCTCGCGCAGCAACGCTTGCCACCCATGACGCCTCAGACCGACTACTTCTCAGCCAAGTCACATCTTCCCACCGCTCCCAGCTCGCCAGTCGCTATGACTGGCATACAACTACGGCCTATGAACATGGAACAGCTGAGGGATGAAAGACCCACCAGGGTCAATGTCGCATCCCTGCTTCGCTGAACCAAGACTACACTCGCTTTACCCGTGTATCCAAAGGAAGAGGGAAAAAAACCATACGATTTAAATGATGGGTGGTGGTTGGACATGAAGGTTTTGGCTATAGAGATCGGAGGCGATTGGAGCTAGTGATGCTGATATACCCCTTTTCTTTATTCGACTCGAGTGTTTGCCAAGTCAGTGGCAGTCTCTCCTTTAGTTTCTGCTCGGATTACTCTTAATGTATCATGACTGCCGGGGAAATAAGGCGGGGTGGACGATGGGCAGGCAGTCTGTGTGCGAGTTTGGCGTTTAAAATCGGCGGGTCTTTTTATGTTTGTCCTTTCCATCAACGTTTCTTCAATGGGATCGCAGCCAAGGTGGTGGCAGGCGATACGGCCAGGGTCGATGACGAACATACCACTAAATGGACCAGTAACTACTACTACGCATGTAAATTAACCCCTTGTATTGGGCGAGATGGCCTATGGGCCCATCTATGGCACGAACTGTCTCGTGCTGAATAATAGAACATAATTGAGTCAAGTGTTTATAAATTGCTACTGATGTGGCGACCGATTTGTGATATTTAATGTGGTTGTTTGTTGAGAAGGGGGTAGTTGACATGAATGCCTGGGGACTCGTAGGTTGCAACGAGTTTTGGAGGGCTTGCCCCAGCGCGTCACTGATGGAATACCACAGCTAGATGTTTGCTGGGTGTCTAGCACTGGGGGAGCAGTTTCTTCTGGCAATCACGCGGCTACGAGGGCAGACAACTCTAGTACCACTTCGGTGTGTAATGCCAACCCAGCAAACCGGCGACCATGGTTGTAGGAGGGGGGGGGGGGGGCATACCGAGGGCGCACTAAAAGATGGCACGAAGAGGGAAACAGAGTGCAGGCGAGGCTGCTGGATAGCGGGTTTCCCGATGAGTGAGGGGGGCGAAAAAGAAAGAAATCACTCATGAAGAGCCCAAAATTCCATGCCTCCTGCCAAAGCGGTTCAGCAACGCCGAAACCCATCCTTCAGCTCAGAAAGATAATGGTGGTGGTAAAAGATGAGGGTGGTCTCGGCTCTCACTTGGGCCATCCATGAATCAGACAGCGGCTTTCTCCCCATGCTCCCTGACCCATACCGTCAGCTCAAAAGCGTGCGCGACAAGATCGGCCGGGATGGCAGGCTGGGGCACCAGGGGCAGATCGCAATGAGTGCCGGCCGTTCTACGTCTTGAAAATGAGGCCGATATGCTGGGCAGCAGAACGTGATTTTCACATCACAAAGCAGACGGGCCGAGAGAAAAGACGGCACAAATAAATGCTATCTTTTACTTTGAGGCAAGTGGCGGTAGCTAGGATGGAAAAGAAAACGGGCAGTCGAGCATAGCTGAAGTCATTCAGCCAACGAGTGCATGAAACGAAGGGCTGCAGTCGCAAGTTGAAAAGGGTAAGGCACTCGTCCCCGTCTGCAGATCAGTCGAAACGGCCACGGGTGTGGCCGGGGTCCAGACACGGAACCTAGGTTCTGGAAATGTGAGAACCATTGTCCCGTTACAAGCACGTACCTCATGTGGTCCAGGCTTGCTAACGGTGCTCCTGGCTTCCAGCCCTCGCGCCAGCTAGCCTGCGCCAACAGCTGCAGACCTTTTATGGAATGCTTTGCCTCTGCTTCTTGTTCGCTGTTGCCCAAGGTATCATGATGCTGTCTCTGCTACCGCTCCTCATGTTGGGACTAGTGACTGACGGGAATCGCAAAATCTCTGGTCCTGCAGGCCGTTGGGGGCAGATTAGGTAGGTGCAGGGCACGGATCCAAGAGGGGCATGGGCAGAAAACAGAGCAAGCCTTCAAGGACGAGGGAGCAACGGCCCCCGCTTTACACGCAACCGCACTTGGACGTTCCTGTCCATGAGGTTGACTAGCGACTAGCGTGCTGCCTTTGAAAATTTCATCAAACGGTCCGTGTCTTGGTTCTAGCGATGTTGACACTTCACTTTTCGATCCTAGATGCAACAACGACGGGCTCCGATCGATCTTCAACAGATCCCCCGCCATAGATTTACAACGGCGTCATGACCTGCCGACGATCCCTCTTCTATTGCCAGGACCCCTCGCGGCCCGATGGATTTCGGACTCGGAGTCGGCTGGCCGAAATTTCAACCCCGGCCAGCAGGAGCGATTAGGTATACACACGGATTGTTGCGCGAAGAACATCCGCATTATTGGGTCGCGACACTGATACGGAGGATTGCAATTTTCTCCTCAACGTACCACAAGCGCCAGAGTTCATGTTCGTGAACCAGCTTTTCAATTTGCAGCGCCGTGGGTGATCGACGCGACTACACTACGCCTCCCTCCGCTTTCCTCGGGCACTTTTGTGTTCCGTCTCGCCCCAGCCAAGCACCAAGCACCAAGCCATCCATCCATCCCTGCTTCAATGCTACCTACCCTGTCCTTCCCACGGCTGGGGAACAGCAGAGCGGGATCCCCTGCTGGGAGTGATGTAAGTGGTTGGGAGTTACCAGAAACCCCCGGTTCCAGGGTTGAACCCAGCTCAAGACACCCCCGGTAAGTCACTCTGCTGCAAGGATTTCCACGGCGATCTCCTCTTTCGTCAGCCTGAATCCAAACACTGACCCACAACCCTCCGCATTCTGTTGTTGCTCACCCCAGCAAACCCTCCCCCCCCCTCAGTCTCCGTGCGCCCACGATGTTACCCAGCTCAGCGCAGACGGAGGTATCCGTAGGTACCTTATTTCAAAAAGACACAAGGCGTGATCAATGACCAGGTTTGCACCCCATGTCAGGTCGGCGACCTCGCAACGCTTGCATGTTCATCAACATCTATCACTTACCCGTGCACTTCGTAAAGATCCCGAATGGCTTCCTCTCATTTTCTATTCCTGGCCGTTTTCTGCCATTACCCACCACAGAACCCAGGCCTAGTCTAGTCTGTATCAGGCATACACGGACAAGACATGAACACCAACCCAATTTTTTGGGGCTCACTTTACTAAGCTTGATTGGGAAAAGCCATCCCCATGTTGACTAACCTTTAGGGAGATAACGATATCGAAGAGCGTTACACGTTTCGAACAAGACAGCCGCCCTGCTCCGAGATCAGAAACATATCCAACGGGCAATCGAGATGGTGCACGTCCTCAGGACGCCAGATCCTAACCATTTGTCTGCACTGCACGATATGGGTATGTACCGATTCCCCGCACTGAATAACTGAGACAAGATTGAAAATGAGAGGAAATCAAAGCCGTAGGATAGCTCGGTCCTACGTCACCACCAGGAGACTCAAAAACTGGCGTGCTCCAAGTCACCAGACGGCAAAAACTGGAAACCCCTGCCAAAGAAACAAAGAAATTGCCGTGTTCGCACACATCTTGTAGACTAGAGCTTCCTTTCGGAAACATATCCATGGATGAGGCTGTGGGTACGGACGTTCAACGACACTCAACTGTGATCGCCGCGCAGCCCGCAGCCCAGCCCCAAGGAGACGAACTGATATGCCTACGGCGGCGGCATCGGCAAGAATGTCATGCCGTACTCCTACGGTACTGAACCAAGAGAGCGGTAACGCAATCGCTCGACGCCCATCAGCTACCTGGTGAAAATCACATAACAACCCATGTCCCTGGCCTATACAGTTCTCATATTATCATTTTCAGCGCGGGCCCGAGTGGCCAGCCTCACGGTTTATGGCAATGCCTGCTCAATAAGACGCGAGGTGCAGTCTGTCGATCTCTGCGGCTAGAGGGAACGGTGAGCCAAGCGAATACCACTCGCCAACCGCCAATTATACGTGCCGTTGGCTTCGGGTGCAAATGATTTGCATCGGGTACCTCTAATCATATTCATACAATGTCTTGTGCATAGCGTACCGGTTGTGCAGGATATCTTTGCACAACATTCTCATCAGAACACATCCACACCGTACCCATGGCTTGTCTGATCAAAGAGACAGCGTCTCGAAGCTCAACGGTCAGGCCGCCTGCGCAGCAAGAAGGTTATTGAGGCCATCTGCACTACACTAGTGTACTGTACTGCATGGCACCCCAGCAGATGGCGAGCAAGAAAAAGAAAAAGGCATGGGACGAAAGGACCAACAATCATGCCACCCTTGCTCGCCATGTGCTTGCTCACGCTCACGCGCGCAATCCTATCAAAGATCCATCTCCGTCAATAGCGCGGCGATAAATCAGGCCGTGGCAGGCGGGGGGGCAGGGTCGATCCGAGGATGGAGCGCCGTTTTGAGAAGTTAGCGACTTGCTCCCCGTACCCCCCACCGTTTGTGGACACCTTGCTTTGCCCGCAATCAAAAACTCGGCTTCCGGAGCAACTTCCCCCCAACCCCATACCTACGTGCGAGCATGAGAAAAAGAGTTGCAGAGTATGGAAGAGTGGGTGAGTGGATGGAATGATATGGTGGGTGGATGCGAGCCTCAGCACGACAAGGGGGTGTTGTGCAGCGGCCAACGCCGACGCAGCAGCTTTTTTCCTTGGCGATCCAGACACACACCGAAAGTCGTCGGTATGGGGCAAGGCGGGCGGGGGGTTCTTGTGGAAAGAGGGGAAAGGGGGGGTTCCATTGCCTGAGGGTCCACCCGGGAAGGGAAGATGTGAGTGAGCGAGAGGCGCGGAAGAAGAAACGCCCACCGTAACGCAACGCCGCGGCAGGGCCTTTTTTCCTGTTTCTTTTCTCTCCGTCGTAACGCACTAGCGTCGTCCACCGCTTTCTGAGACTCTCTGCGGGGGCGTCGCCGAGACCGAGGCCGACCCCGATGTGCTGGTAAGGGGGGTGTCGAGCGGGCGGGTGCGTGCGTGTACGTGCGCGGCCGGGGCGAGGCGAGCGCGGGGCGAGATGTCGTAGCCTATCGCCCGTTTCTGCAAAGGTTAGCGAGTTGGCTGGCATTCTATTCCGGCTGTGGGCGGCGAGCCGAACGACGGTTCCGAATGGATGATGGGCTTGTTTTTGTGTTGGACGGTGGGGCCGAGGACTGGTTGTGGTTTTTCATGGTAGCATGCGGCGTCCAAAGCCGAGTCCTTGGGTCAGTTCATCTACATCCGCCGCGGCTAGTAGGCATGCGGAGAAGGCTATATTGTCAAAGAGTTGATGGACTAGAGCAGCAACACGGACACTAGTAACAACTACTTGCGGAGCTGCGCGAAAGTTAGGTGTGAGGTGAGAGGCGGCCACTCGCTCTGGACCAACGGCCTCTCCAACTCATGTCGGCGGAGATGACGATCGAATCCCGAATCCATTCTTCGTTGTCCGTAACGGTCAGTCAGCCTGCACACTTATTGACACTTGGCTGGCTCGGTCGAATGTGCTCCGGCCTTGGGTTTGGGTGTCATTGTAAAATTGCGACAATGTCTCCGTTAATTGACACGACGCGACTACTATCAAGAGTCAAGGTACTCACTCACAGACTCGACAATGACAGTAATCCCAAGTATTAAAAAAAAAATTTAAAAAAAAAAACAATTTGTTTGTGCTTTGAGACAAATGTAACGTATATTATTCCCCTTGCGTCGATCTTAAAAATGGTAAAATGGACAGGGTGGGCACTGTGCAAGTGCACCGTGAAAACTAGGACCTGACCTAATCAGGACCCGGGGATCTGGGCCACGCCGTTTGTACTAATTCGCTTCTCGGGTCGCGGGATAAAGCAACCACTATGACAACCTCAGGCAGAGAGGGTTGGACGAATATCAGTTACACGTAATATATATCACTTGCATATGATATCATAAAATTGAGTGGGAGCTAATGAAGAATACTTACACACGCATAGATACAAAGTTTCATAATAAAATGAAATAAAAAGATTCGCTGAGAAAAACTTGGTGAAATTGCGCCAGCCGCGAATCGAACGCGGGGCCCATCGATGGCAACGATGGATTTTACCACTAAACCACTGGCGCTATTTGGATGTTGACATGAAGAGTGGTTGGGAAATTGATTTTGACGCACGTCACGTGGAACACTATACATTACCGATCCAAGCTTCATTTTAAGGTATTCAAGGTGGACACACCAGCTACGTTATTTCTTGACCGGTTTTCCTTTCCAGGAAATAAGCTTTGGTTTCCGCGGTTTCTCGCAGGTTCTCTACGTGGTGGAGAAACCTCCTGAATAGCCACAGTCAACGGTAACGAACAACAGTTCAAAAACCACGAGCTATGCACATACTGCAGCGTGGCACTGACTCCAGTCCCGCATAGTAGGTCAGCAGATTCATGAGTAAACCTAACACCCCAAGGGACAAATATTAGAAATCCCGATACCTCGGTGTCATCTCCACGTCTCCGACGCTTCATCTGTGTTGTCCATCTCCACAGTCAACCGGTACATAAAATGTGACTATATTTAACTTTCAGTCTAAACTTCGATACCTGCGGTGGGCCTTCCCCTGCCTATCAATGCCATGTTGCTCAAAACCAGCCACTCCCCCAGTCTCGGGTCCATTCTGGACCGTTGAGCCTGAACACCCTCTTCTGACACAAGCCACCAGAATACCAACAACCACCTACGAGTCCGCCTGAGACAGTTGAACAGTGGAGCTAGTATCAGCAATATATTTCACTCACAGCTCCGATCACAATGTCGGTAAAAAAATTAAATAAAAAAAAGAGAAAAAAAAGGGGCGGAGCTACAATCCAACCCTTGTTTGTTTGTTAGCGTGGGACTTCAAAGCTTGTTATGGGAGACGGGGGAGACCTTTTAAATGTCACAGGCGCCCTTTTTTACTGTGAAGAGAGAGGCCTTGTGAAATACCAAATATGCCTTTCTTTCTTATTCTGGAAGGATTTTCCACAACTGTATTACCTCTCTCTGGACCTCGACGGGAAGGTCGTGTGCTAAGAAACAAACTAGGGTCGGATTGTACGACGCGCTACTGTTGCTCCATTTTCGATTAGAAACGGGACTGGAAAGTGGGTGGAAGGAAATGGCAGCATAGAGTACATTGTTGACGATGGCGACAGACCACCGGCACCGGCACCAGTTCTGTAAATACAGCCAATCTTCACTCTGTGGGGTATGGTGATGTCTAATTCATCTAATTATGGCTCAACCTCAGCTAAGGCGCTTCGCTGTTATCCATCCAAAGGACCAGACCCTCCATGGGGGTTGTCCGCCCTTGACACGGCTCTAGCTGCTGCGATCCGCGCAACATTACTCATAGTCTCTCCAGTCCCTAGCCGAGTCACCGATCTTGACTTGCTTGGGGATTTCGGTTTGTTTAAAGAAAGCAGAGGAGCCATGTTAGCCCCTAACGGCACTGTAGTCTCCATCTCCAGCTCTGGTTTCTCTTCCACGGCTGAGACTGTGACGGTATGTGTACCAAGTTTACCATCGGAAAACAAAACAGAACGACTCCCAAAATCTGCGACTTCCGTTACGGTAGCTTTCTTGGAGCCCGGGGTCAACAGAGCAGCCGTGGGGTGCTGTGTGAGATCTTCTCCGGTGGTAGCTCCTTCCAGATCTCTTTGGGTTGTGGTTTCGCTACTGACGCTGCTGCTTGCAGACTCTTGACCTCGGTCTGCTAGAGACATGTGTCTGTCGTCGGCGCCTAGCCAGATCACAGAGTTGAAAGATGTGGAGAGCGGATCAAGACCAGAGTCGGACCGACTGCTGCCTTTTTGCCACAGTTTAGACTTTTTTTGCGACTCTTGGGCGGCAGAGACGTGGGGAATGGTAAGCACGAGTCCATCATCTCCTTCGATAAACGAGTAGCGATGCTTCAGAGGCTGCTTAGCAGGCGGCAGTGAACCTACGCTCCTAGCTTGGGGGCTTATTGCACTGCTATGGTTGGACAAACCATGAGAGCTTGAGACCGGGGCCTGGTTTCGCTGAGTCAGAGGGATGTGTGGTGATTCACCGGATGGGCGTTGGCTCTGGTTTTCTTGTTCCGCCTGGGTAACTACGTCGAGAATACCTGCTTGCCGCACCGTGGGTGTGTCAACGGGAATTGCAGTTGCTAACGGTCCTTGATCCTTTTCCACAAGGCGGCTCATCAACACATCTTTGGTAGAGTCGACTAATCGGGGGTGAGATTCTAAAGAAAGGCGACTGGTCAGCAAAGATGGGTTCTCGACTTAGGGAAACTAGAAAGGGATACCTGTTATTCGACAGCAGCTTCCCGCTCTCACGAGGTTAGTACTTTCGGGTTTCGGCTGAAACGTAGAGACCGAGCTCGCTAGCTGTACTAGGAAAGGATGAGTCCCCTTATCAATTCGACAGATAGAAGAATACTTACCCCCATCTTGGGAACTACTTATTCTACTCAGCCTTGCTTGGAACCGCTTGGTGTCGGCACGATTCACCAGGCTGTTATGCCTCGCCAATGTGACCGATGCGACACCGTCTTTACTCTCCTTTACCAAGAGCAACTCAAGTCTCTTGATTTCAGCCTTGTAGTCCTTCTCGCGCTGAATCCATTCTTCACTGATGCCGCGGAATTGCTCCAGTTCCTTCTCCCGCAGGTTGCCAAGTTCTGCCATCTTCTCGTCCTTCTCCCGCAGTTTCTTGGTCATGTCCGCGAAGCCCTCAATTAGCCTCAAGACATACGAGTTATACCTGGCAGACGACGGTGAGAATGGGCTAGAGAGGAAGCAAGGATTAGAAGTGGCAACGAGAGCATACTCACATGATAGGAATTGGTGCTAAAGGATCCCGTTTGCATATCATCACTGCCTGCAGCGACTCGGCCATCTGCATCAAGTTCGGGTTGTGCCATGCCGCCTCTGGATCCGGTTCCGGGCCGAAATTGTCCTGATAGCGACGTCTTGGCGACGGCTCAGGAGGTGATAGTGGCGGCGACGTAGCCGAGTTTGATGGCGTCCATCGTTCGCTGCTGTTGTTGGCCGCAACACCGAGCCCAAAATTCAAGTTCAGTAAGCTCGAGACACGATGGACGGCGCGGTGGCGAGTTGGAGAGCCATGGGGATTTTGCTGGAATGTGGAAGAGTCGGCGATAAACGTCTTCGTTACCGTATCGCTTGTCACATCGCTTGTAGGTGGTGGTTGTGAATAACCGGATCCGGGCCCGAAGGAGGGCGGCTGCGCACGGGAGGTCCGCAAGCCTCTGAGCCAGTGATGGTCGGACATTTGAGCCAATGCAGGGAGGGCTGCTTGGATATTTGGGTGGGCGATGGGGATACGACGGGGGTTTTGACTTTGGGGCTGGAAGTCGACCGAGGTTCGAAGTGGCGTTAAGTTGTCTTTGGCAGATAGAGACTATAAAAAGGGTAAAACCCACAGGATGTCCTGCTTCACTTGTCGCGATGGTAAACGGCAAATCGCAAACAAATGTCACAGTGGGACCACATGCATCAATTCATGTGCTCTCCTGTTGGGAAGGTCTGGCCGGCGGGGTGACTTTCCTTCAGATGAAAAACCAGAGATTTGGCATCATCCTAGGATACTTTGAACAGGACCGCACCTTCCCCCGCTGTCGATGGAGCTCTTACCTACGGGCAGTATCCAGTCGACGTTCATGTGGAATATAGTGCTATAGTGTAGGCACGCCACCGCAAACGAGAGGACCATAAAAGAAAGGAACGCAGAATACATTGTCTAGCAAACGATGCCATTTAGTTTTTGATGGAACGATACTGGCCTAATTCCGGTGGCCCTGTCCAACCTGGTTTGCTCTAGAAACATTGGAATGACTTCGTCAATCTGGGGCGCCATCCCGAGGGTTTACCAAGCGCTACCGATAGGTTCTGCACAGCCAGCTCGAGTGAGGCGCGAAATCGGCTACCTGCCTGTTGCTTGTCTCGTTCTAGTCATGATCAAACGCAACTAATGTCAGATACGATGATGGGAGAAGTCGCCGTACCTTGAGCACCCGGATTGTCCTCATATGTTCCTCTATATTCGTGTCATTCACCTCGGCTCAATTCGGGAGAATTACACTCGGACCCGGTGAGACTGTCGACAGAAACAGAGGATCCGGCTGTGAGTGCAAGTACCTCCCTTGCCCGTATCGTCGTTCGTTGCTGACACGGGCAAATGGAATTCGCTTGTCATGATAGTGCCCGGCTTGTAATGTGATATCAGTAAAACGAGTCCTCTGCTTTCTGCCTCCTCCGACCCCTGCCCTCTAACTTGTCCGCGAACAACTCCTTTCCCGAATTACCTCCTCCAAACTTGTCGGGAAACAGCTCCTTTGCGGTTGCCCCGGTGCCCTTGATGGTAAGTCCCTGCTCGTTAGCACGCTTGGTCGCTAAGCCGCGAATGCTGAGGCCGCCAGAGACCGCTGCAGCATTCCGCGGGGTGATTCGGTCCGCCAGTTTCGCTGAGTGTTGATGTTAATGACATGTTTCTGGTTAGGTTACGGTTGCGCATCGTTGTACGGCCGTGGGGGTTGTGGTATTCAGTGCCGACGCCACAAAGCCTGTGCCGCCAGCATTGGGGTGCCCGGAAGGAGAAGTTGTGACATACCGCTAGCCAGGACGGTGGTGTCGTCCACCTGATCCATCTGCGCCTTGCTGCCTGTAATCGAAGAGATCTTTGTGGGAAAAAGCTCCTTGACCCTGTTTTCCTTTGCCGGGAACAGCTCACGGGGTTCACGAGGCGCCCGCGTGCTATTGTCCTTAGTGAGGCGTTCTTGAATCGACCGGCCTTTTTCGCGGGTGCGCAATACAGCCGCAACCCGTGCAGACTCATCCTCATCCATCTGTGCATCACCGTCGCGGTCTCGGACAGGAGACGCCGATCGGGCACGAGCTCGATAGCCGTTACCAGAACGTCGGGATGGGAAAAGCTCCTTTTCTCGGTTCCGGTGCGAGTATGATCGGGAATGGTCGGATTCTATCGAGCCACTAGATGCCGACCTTCGCCGGGATCGCGGCCGTCGCCCTAGCGTGCGCTGTGCCAACGCGATTGGGTCATCGCCATAAAGATTGACATCAAATGGCTCGTCATCTTCCTCGTCGCGGTGGTCTCTCCTCCTCACATCCCGCCCGTCTCGTTTATCCCCTCTACCTCTCCTATCCCTTCTGTAGCCTTCGTCGCGGTCGCGATACTTGCCTCGGGGGAAATCGCCACGACGGCGGCGCTCCTCTGGGTCAAACTCTGGGTGCAAGAGGTAGAAACGGCTACGTTGGGCAGCGCCGACTACCTTTCTGTCGCCGGCGACAGCGAAACGAACCTGCAGGTGGCTGTCCGGCTTGACGGCATAATCTCTCGCGGGAACGGACTCAAGGGGCGGAAGTTGGGTAGCATCAGCAATCGCTACTGCCGCGAGCGCCACAAGAGCCTCCTGCGCCATAGCTTCTGACTTGAACACGATGTTCGCAGAGCTATCATCGATCCATTCAATTCTGTCAAACGACCCAGCGCTGTAATGTTGGGCGAGATAGGCCTTGACGTCGTCAGGAGTGAAAGTGTCCAACCCTCGGATGTGCACCTTGTGTGGCGTGACTGTTTTGTCCGCGTGTGCATCATCGGCCCCAGAATAGATTGGGTCTTCGTCAACTTCACCGGGTTCCTAGGGGAGGAATGATGATCAGCGAATTGGCAAACGAAGAGGGGCGGGCGCCGAAGTCTGCATTCGCACCTGTTCCTCGCCTGTTATGATATCCTGGGTGTACGCCTCGGGAATATGTGCGGTGTAAGGCGCATCGTCGACATCGACGTCCATCTCAATATCTAGATCCATGGTGACGGAAGGGCACTGTCACGCCTGGGGACACGAGCGAGGTCAAGGCAGCTTTAGGGTGGGCTGCAGTTAGGGATGTCGAGCCTGCGTGGTGGTGATTAGGGATTCGCCGGCTGAGCAAGATTTCTCGAACAAAGTGCCCGTAGTCGCCCGCACCGGAGAGATTTGCGATGGCCTCTGTTTGGAGTCAGGGTGGTGGTGGTGGAATCAATCGGTCAAGCTGTCGTGTTGGGCGGCGCGCATTGGATCAATGCAACCTGGCTTGGAACTCTGTACGCGGCGGCGAATCTTCGGACCCGACTTCCACACATCGACTACTTAATCTTGAGCGGGGCAAGCCACCAAAGCCCATTTTTCACGCCTTGCAGTCTTGAATGCCTTGCAGCCCCGCGACATCATATCACATTTTGTTGGTACCACGTCCCAAACAACAATTAAATAATGGCCTTGAAATTACCACGACGGGTCGAAACGGGCTCTTGCGCCAACAACACAAACACATCCCCTCCTCACGCCCAGACTACGGCAAACGGGCTTCGTCGAGTGCTTACCTAGCATTGGATATAGACATCTACGGATAAACAATCGACAAACCTTTCTTTGCGGGGTAGCACATCAGCCTCCCCACCTTAACTTGATGTTCAAATACCCCTCTCGAGTCAAGCAGCAGCGTGTTTGTGTGTTGGAGAGAACTTCTATTCGACCACTCGTCCTCATTAAAAGTCCGCCAATTCACGCGAAAGAAGCGATCCAGGCCCAGCGGCCCCTAAAACACACCCTTCGACAAAGGGACGCCAAATTGGAACAAAATCCCAGCTGCTCCGACTCCAGCCCTAACCGCTACCTGCAATACCCTATCTCATGGAGCATTCGTCCAACCACACCCTCTCCGGAAAGAAGAATAAAAGAAAAACGAAATGCGGAAAAAAAAAAGTTTAACATAACAGCAGAGACCCACAATGCAACAAAATGTATCAACCCAGCCTAGCACCTTGTGATGCCCTGGTTTCCCTTCGCTGTATCGTTGTACGCCCCGTCTCCGTCGAACGCCCATTTCCGCCCCGTCTATAACATTACCCACCGCTATGGTCACAGTTTATCATTGGTTTCATACTATCTCAAATCCTATCGCCCAGGTCGTCGAGCATGTGCAATGAGGTCATCAAGGTCGTCAAGATTCAGTGTCGTTGGTCTAGCGCGGCTTTCATGCCGTCTCAACGCCTCGCCTCCTCATATCCACAATCGTTCCTGGCGGAGGGACTGGACACGCTCGCTTCACCCTTGCCTCATCAGGTTCGGCCGTAGGCGCCCCGCCTGCCCCAAAGCTGTCCGACCGTGTCAATGGCCTCTTAAGTGACGGCTGGATGGGCAATGCCGTTGTTATGTCGCCGGCGGCCGGTCGCTCCCCATCATCTATGGCCATGTCGCCATCGAAAGGGTCCGTGTCCAGTAAGCCATCGTAAGCCCAAGCAGCCTCGAGGCCCTCCATGAAGACGGGCGAGTGCCTCAGCGTGTGCCACGAGATTGTGTGGCGCCTCATGGCAATATAGAGCGAGTCGATCGTGCCGTTGTTATCACACACGGCTACATGATGACGCAGAAACTCGTGGTCATAAGGTGCGTCTGCCATGTGTGGATCCAGCTGCCGCAACATGGGCAGTCCTTGGAGCGTCTCGACGTCACACAACTTAGCCTGGAGTGGCATCCACTGGCGGCCCTTCAAAAACCGCCCAAACGCCTTCTCAACGGCCGTGGTGAACGATTCGGCGTCCCGTCCGTGGACGGCTACCATTTGGTGAAGTCCTCGCGATAGGCAACGCTGGTACGCGTTGGTATTCCTCTCGAATGGCATGGGCACAAATGCATGAGGGAGAAGTGATATGTGGACTGTCCATGCGCCTGTGGAGCGCGCAGACGCGGGCACCGGCCTCGGGAGGGCTGGAGTGACGTCGCGAGCGAATGCGTCTCCAAACTCTCGTCCGCGAGGGCTGTCTTCGATCGACCGACGGGGGCGCCGATAGCTGTCGAAGGCGTCCCCCCCAGCCCCTAAAGGGCCTAAAGGGCCTAAAGGGATTCTTGGGCGTGACGTGTCTGAAGTCGATCTCCTCCGCGGCCGCCGGTCTCTGGACCTGGGCAAATACATCTCTTCCTCCTCTAGGGTTTCGGTGAGGTTTTCGATTCGCTCTTCCAAGCTAAGGTCGGCGTCCTGTAGTTCCATCTGTCCAGCCCGCAGTCTGCCAAGCTGCTCGTCATGCGCACTCAATCTATCAAAGATTTGTCGAATCTGTTCGTCCTGCTGCTGGTTCTTGCGCTCTGCTTGCTCGATAGAGCGCCAACTGATACTGACATTTCGGTACGTCCCCTTGATCTGGTCGCTGAATTCCTCCCTGCTCTTCTCGAGGTGGTCCTCCACCTCGGTCAATCTCGAGACGACACCGTCTAGTACATCTTCTTGTCCTCTGGATAACTGAACTTCAAGCTGTTGAATCCGCTTCTTTAGAAGGTCCAGTTCTTGCTTCGAGTCGCTGGATGCCTCGGGATCCTTGTTGTGGAAGCATGCCAGATGACCACAATCGCACGTGGCGCCGGGGATGCCCTTCTTGAGCGCGAAGCCGACGCAGGCACACCGCTGGCCCTTGATTTCGGGCAACAGGAGAATGTACCGACAATGCCCCTGGGGCATCTTGGAGTCATCTCCCTGGCTTGTCGTCGCCGACTGGGCCGGTGAAGGAGAGGACTGAGTTGACATCTCTAATGTCAAGACAGGATGCGCCCCGGTGAGTGAGGGATGGCACACTGTTGGGCCGGTAATGTATGATAACGGCAAGAAAAAAACAGGAAGCCCGCTGGCGACCTGAAAGAGCAAAGCAGCTGGCTTTTTGGCGAGAGATGTTGCTATCTGGCGACAGCACCACAATTACCAGAGATTATGCATGGCAGCAAGAAGTTGGATAGGCGTGGTTGAGTAGTCGTCCATAAGAGGATGATAAGCACGGGGAGTCGGCGGTCATCCACGAGTTTGGGATAGGGAGATCAAAGCCTCTTGGTCGAGGGGGGCGGGCGGCAGGTGGGAGGCCAGGGGGGTTTTGTGGACAGTCGTTATCGTGCTTGGGGCGGCTCTGCGCAATGATATGTAGATTACGGGAATCGGTGGGTAGGGCGCTTGTGGGCTGGGTCCCAGACGCCCATGTGGTGTGAGAAAACGAAAACAAGGCAGCAAGGGGGGCCGGGGGCCAGAGATAAAAGGCAGGTAAGTTGACTGGGCGGGATGGAACGGGGGGGGGGGGGGGGGGCACTCGGCGGAATTCAGGCACGGCGTCCTAAATCTGTCCGTGGATCTGATACGGTTGGGAGATACGCGAATGGAAGCCGTTGATAGGTGAGAATGGTGCAATATCGCAAAGTCGACATGCCCAGCGAGCCAGTCCGGGAGGGAAGCTCAATGGGAGGTTGCTACCTGAGGCTGGGGAGTTGGATAGAACCGTTTGCTTCCCGTCGTGGCGCAGATAAGTAGGCAGTGTCCCGTACTGAATATGCGCGGGGGAAGTAGGTTGCGGTTTGTCGCAGCGGCAGCAGTGCTGTGGGTACAAGATGCAAACCAAAATCACACACGGTTCAGGAGACGGGTCGACTAGCCTGTCGAAGCGGGCAGACGTGCAAATGTGCGTGAGTGTGTGGCAGAAGGAGAGGAAAACAGGACGACAGGAAGCAGAGCGGCGGCCAGCCTCTGCTTTGCTGATGAGAACTCAGGGTGGATAGAGAATCGGTTTGTGGGCGAGGCAGCAGACAGACAGACGAGGGAAGGAGGGAAGAGAGATAGCGCCCGCGGCAGGGATTTGAGGGAGATAAATTGCGACACCAGGTACCTCAGTACCGTGGTGCTGATAGGTGCGTGCAGCAGTTTTTACCATTAGCGAAGTACCGGCTCGCACCCAGGGCTGATTACGACGCGGGAGGTTCCCGCCTATGCGACGCTACGAGATAGCTCGGCAAGTGCAACGTATTGGATACCTTGTCTCGCCCACTCTTGACCCTATCGAACCCCCAGCCTGTCTGGTTTGGGATGTTGGAGGTGACGATGGAATCCTGTTCGAGCACCTCATCCGGCCCGGAAACGGCGCTCGTCAACTCGTCCCGCATCGACCTGCGCCTCCCTATAGTGCCTAGCGCAGAAGGTAAGCCAGCAGCAGCAGCAGCAGCAACAACAGCATCGGTTCGACGATCGATGCAATCGATATTCACCAATCGCTGCGGCACGACTACCGGGGGACCCTGATAGACCCTGACTGAACGGCAACGCCGGGCAGTGGTCCAGGGTTCTGCCTCGGATGCTGGCGGCTTTGACGGTTGGAGAGTGCTGTTTGCTGGGTGGTGCAGCCCATTGCGGAGCAGCGCAGATGCCGCGCATTGAGAAGGGGTTCGGGGTGCTCGCAAGCGTGGGCGGGACGTGGAGATGTCGTGGGAGGTGGGCGACAGTGGATTTGTGGGCAAGTCTTTTCTTCTAGCGGGTGAGCATCAACGTGGAGGACCGGTAACAGCCCGGTGTGCTGTCCCCTCCGTGCCCTCGTCAGTTTCTTCTCTCCGCCGCGTTCCATTCTCTGCCCTTGGCTCATAATCCATGGATAGTCCATGGATAGGCAGGCTTCGCAATCGACGGAAGTCTGGAAAGAGACCATACAGGGTCCTCTGGGGGCTGCCCCTTGAACCCCCCCTCTGCCCGTTGAACACAAGCAGCGACCCACCGGTTGGTCAGTGCTTGCCCAACGGGCCTTGTCGCGTCTAGCGAATAGGAAGCCGCGAATCTGCGACTTTATCAACGAGTGACACGGGGCGGTCGGACGGGCCTTTTCAGACAGGGATCTTGTGTGGGAATTGCAGCGAGCGCGACAGAAGCCACATGGATGACGAGGGCTAAGTGTGGGGGTCCAAGATAAGCGTTTGCGGCCTGAGGCTCTATGGTACGACTGCACCACCTGAACTAAGGCCCATGGGCCATCTGATCCTCGATCCACAAATCCAACCCCAATCCGACTCCCATGCCATCGAACCCATCGAGGCATCTGAGCCTTTTCAGGCCCGCTGAGCCGAGCTGGGCGCCCGCGCTGGGGCGACTGCCGTGCGAGCGCCTGCAGACTGCATCGGTGCATCAAGGCAACAAGGGCGCCCATGAGCGCCGCGGCCCTTGAAGAGATTCGAAACGGCCCCGGCAAACTGCCCGGCTCGCGATAACCACCGCCCACTCGCGATCCAATGCGACATCCTGGAACGCTTCCCATTCGGCGGCCATCATCTGTTCTGCTCCTTTGGTATTCGCACCACTCGATGACTTGGCGAGCTTACTGTCTTTGTCTCCAGTTTACCACTGTTCGTTGTGGCACAGCAGCACAGCAGCCCTGCGACTCAAGAACGGAGGCACAAACCGCGTTGACGAGCAGGCAGCTACCCTGTCTCGCCTGTCCTGCCGCCCGAGCGTTGTCGCGCGCGCATCCCTCTTCCTCACGCAGGCGTAGGCGCATTCTTTTGCCTTATCTCGCAGCTTCGCCGTTGTGACTTGTCGAACTGGGTCCCACCCTCGGTCCGGATCACGTCCGGGCACGGACACGGTATCCTTCTCGAAATCTTGAGCACTGACACGGCCCCCAACCACAGCAGCCTCGAATGGCTGTCCGCATATCTCACCCTCATAGGTTGGTGTCGTTCGACATGCCGGCAACTTTGAGGCACAGTATCTGAAGCAATCGGTCTCGAGCAGATATCGGTTCACTTTTCCCACCATTTGCCACGATCGGGCAACGTCTCAGCCTGTTGGGAAGCATGATGTCGAGCAGGAGCAGGAGTATCATCAGCCTTGGGCTGTATCTCACTGTCCTCCGCATTGACTGGGCTCCCTTTCGCTGCTGCAATTGGCATAAGGTATGTAGGCGACCAGCCTTGGTCTTCTCGACACGAGTGCCGTTTGTGATATCTCTTGAAAGGTTCCAGGCGCAATTCCGCGCCTGCTATCATAGTAGTAGGGATCACACTAGCTGCTCCTCCACACGTATTTGTACATGCGTATGGCAGGCCCTCGCATCATTGATCAACGGGAGACATTCCCGTATCACTCCTTCGGAGATCAAGGGCTGGAAACAGAGAGTGGCCACCAAGTTGGTAGTCGAGGCACTTTCACAACGTGCCATATTGTCTTTGTCGGGTACCTGCTGTCTTCCCACAGGCGCCCCCACCCCGCTTGGTTAGGGTAGCTGCGGTGCGAGGCATTCCAGACAGAATTTTACCGTCGTGCAAGCATCCGAGCTCGACCGTCGCGATAGTGGGTCGGAATGGTGTCACCGGACGAGAAGACTGCGTCTGGCGCCTGGGTGTTAGTGCAGCGCACCCCAAAGCCCGATTTTTGCACAATCGTCATATCGCGATCGGGCGCCCGCTCACTGGTTGGCCTCTTGTTGACTTATCTCACCGCTACGCCAGTCGAAACGCACTATCTTGGATCTCGCGAGTCAGAATTTGGGGGGGGGGGGGGGGGGGGGGATTACGTGCTGACGCAGGCTGCGCGCGCAACAGTTCGCCGCTCTGGTTCGCAGGTGTTTGGGGTGGGATAACTCGTACCTACCGCAACCACTCGACTTGAATCACCAATCGCATGTTTATCTGGTTGCCGCCAGGAAGTCGAAAAGGCTTGTGACGTGGGACGCAGTCAAATGCATCACCCAGATGATACCGTCCTGCTGCCATCATGCCAACCGACAGACACCTCACACACGGCGTAAATTAAAGGGTACCTGTACCGACCAGTTTCGACTTTGGTTCTCTCTGTCCTTCTCAAAAAGGGCCCGCCTCGGCCCTGAACCGCTTTGCCGCTCCCCACTACCCGCCTGGCTGCCTGTGCTGCCCGCTTCCTTGTGGGCCTGTTGTTTCGGGTTGGCCAAAGCAGGCATCGAACACGGTAGCCATTCTCTCCACGGCTCGGTGTCGACCAGACCCGACATGTCTCACTGACCCTGCAATAACAATATTATTCAGAGTGGAAAGCTGTATTGCAACCACGATAAGGGCCAGAGTGCGAAGAAGAAGAAAACCACGACCATTCATCAGCAACGCTGGGCGGACCGTCGTTCTGTGGTGCGAATACCAGTCGCGAGGTTAGGGGGTGTTAGATGCTGAGGCCCCCCATGTTGCTGAAAGCCGCGCGCCGGAGTAACTGTTTTTCTTCATATATACCCGGCAGCTTTGGGGAGCATCGCAAGGCACATGGCAATTCAGCCTTGACGGATACATCCCGCCCTCTCTTTACCATTCGGCTCGGTGGTGGCAGCCAGCTGCAGACCTAAGCACATCAATTAGGTAATGGTAGGGCAGCTTGTGGTGGGGTAGCGACTTCAGACGAATCGCCCGCTTTCCATGCACATTGTCCGCTGGTTCCGCTGACCGTACCCCCCACCACCACATTCTTCCAAAACTTGCAACGTCGATTTTCATGTGCAGGTGGGAGAAAGCTGGCAACTCCAAGAAGCGCAGAGATTATAAGAGGAATATGATTTATGACAAAACAACCACATGCGGAAGCTCCCGGAGCTCCTTCCGATCCAACCCCTGCCGTCGTCGAGCCGCGAATATCACACAGTCAAGAATACCTGACGGGATTGTGCTCCTTTCTTAATGGATACGGCGCGCCAAAGGCCTGGCCCCCCAGATTCCGTCGCCCTTCATGTCATGATCAAGAGGAAATAATAACAATAATAGTCGCGCAACACGCCCGCGGCGAAGCGACGCGGGATGGGTTCAAGAGATCCCCGTCAAATGGATCGCGAGATCGGATGTTGCCTTGTGCACGCTCCACGTGTGGTCAATGTTATATGAGAGCGTGGGTGTCATTGACACGGACTAGACGACACTACATACGAATAGAGGCAATTCTCGACTTGTCGCTGAAGATGGGAAGTTTCAAGGCTAGCGGATCGGATGCACTTCACCCTTGCCGCGGTGAACGGGCCAGGTCCCGAATAAGCCAAGAGCGAAATGGGTAGTCAAGGAAAAAAACAAAAGTCCATCTGAGATGGAAACAGATCTGATAAGCCGCCGCGCACAGGCCAACAAGATGTCTGGGTGTTATGGCGTAGGTATGTACATACCAATAAACAACGTGCTTGCCACTTTAGGAAGGTTCCCACATCCCTTTCGCTCACACACACTCATTTGTTTTTTTTTCAATTCTGAACGTCTAGATCACCCTTGTTACAAGTCAATGCCGTCAGCGCGTCTTCAGCTCTCGACAGTTTTGGTCGTCGGTGTCGATGTCGTGGCTGTCAGCCAGCCTCACGATATGCGGTGGAATGGTTGACGACACCCTCGAGACAAGGCTCTCTCTGGTTCTGGAGAGAAACCCCACGACGCCCCAAGAGCGCATCCACGAACCGATTGCGCCGTCTTACAGCCACCTGTCTTCCGACACTGCCCCTTTCCATGTCTCGTATCTCGACCACTCCGCTGGGATTTTCCCTGTCGGCGCCTGTCTGTCTGTCTTACTCGCGCGTCGTTTGTGTGCACCGCAACAATGCGAGAGCATGTTCGAGATAAGGAAACGCGGGTGTTTTTTTTTTCTTTCGGGGACTGACCATATTTGCCCGGTACGTCGGCAAGGAAGTCTGCCGGAAACGCCCCTACTATCGGGACTTTTTGTGGTAAAAGAAAAGCGCCACTCGACCCACTCGCTTGGTCCCTGACGAGACGGTGTCGAGAGCGCAGCCTTGACCTCATCGACCTCGCTGATGAGATGGGGGTTTCAGATGTCTAGCTCGATAACAAACACCCTCTAGCCTACCACGCTAGGAAAATAACACTGTGCAGTCTATGAATACGCTCATTGGCGCCATTGATAAAATGGCCCGTGAGTCTTGGCTCGTGGGGAGCTGGATCCGAGCTTGTTCCTCCTTCTTCCGTCGCCTATCCCTTGCTTCCTTCTTATCAGGTTGTCTGTAAGTTATCGGATTCGACCAACAACATGGACCTTGTTCGCCCTGGTACACGCAATTTTGCAGTAAGAGTATCGATGTGTTACAAGGGGTCCCAGATCGGCTCCGCCGTTTTGCTAGCTGTTTGTATTCGGCCTATGGCAACAGCGAAGATGCCCTGCCTTGACTTGCAGGAAGGTTCCGGGAGAGGCCGTATCAGGGTGAGCCCCTTCGCACGATGCCCAGCTGCATATGGAGCCACCCACAATCCCCGGCTTGCCGTCATACCTAGCGGCTGTCACGACTTAGAGAGCTCGCCGCTCTGCTCTTGCCGGGGCGGGCCAATGTCGTGCGCACGCAGTAGTCATGCTAGCTAACGAGATGGACGATGGCATCGAGATACCCCGGAGAATCAAACCAAAGTGTGGGAGGGGCATGACTCGGAAACTGCGTTGGAGGACGCCACCTCAAGCATAGTGTGATAGCGTCGAGCGACCAGTATTTCTTCCATCGGGGATTCTGCCAAGTCAATAGTCAGCACGTGCCTGTCGTACATGGGCTCCTCAGCTGCTTACCGCGGGGTGGGAGGTCAAGGGGAGAATGGTGTTTAACACACAAGTATCGAGCTGTCGTCGAGCGGGCGGGAGAGCCTAAGAAAGTGAAGAGTGCCTGATGGTTGTTGCCCAATGCCACCCCATAGTAGGGTGGCTTAACCGTCCAAGCTCCACCGCGAAAGAGGAGGTTCGATATCGACGATCATCTCGTGGCATCCCGCCCCTCCTCTGCTCACTGACATTAAGACTTGTTGCCCACCCACGCTGTGCTGTGGCACTCGCTATCTGGGCGCCAAGGATTGTTCGTGGAGTTGTTAGATAGGCGGCGGGGCACACTCGTCTTCGTGCTTATGGAGGGGCTGCCGCTGCATGCCTATCTTTCCCATGCCGAGTGCAGGCCGAATCGAAGACAACAAGTCCTCAGGAAGTGTGCCAATCTCGAGCCCACCTCATGCCATCGCACGGGCATGGCCACAGTGGCGGTGGTATCACTATTGTGATAGCGGATAAGGAGGAACCAAAGAGGTGCGGGCAGTGTAGGAGGGTGGTGGGCAGCGGGTAGACTGCAATCGCGGCCTGGGCCCTGGTCCATGGTGCGGCAAGGACGGAAGACATGACATTCCCTTGCCCTGTCGGTGGTTGAAGAGCGTTGAGCTGCGAAACTAAGAGAAACTTTACCGTCTCTTCTTTACTTACTAGTTACTATCAGGCAAGCATTGAAAGCTCTCCATGAAGCCTTGGAGGCAATGTGTCGGCACTACACCTTACCCAGCACAAATTACCACCATGTGATTGACATGGTTTGGCCCGCCACCGACAGGCGACCATCCAGCAGGACAGTGACGAGGGACGCAGCAGCAAAATACTGTGCAATGGCGCCAGACTGTAGATATAATGCCCTTGACGCTAAATCCGATGGAACCTTTGGGTGTTGGAAATCGTTAGATGGCTGGCCGCTTTGGCGGTCCCGTGTTGGGGAGGACGAGATGATAGCATCTTTACTTTGGCTGTTGATTGCCCCTCGTAAGCCAATTGCGGACAAGACAGCCGTTGATGTCTGGCTCAGGGTGGAAATTAAAGTTGACGTTTTCCCCACCCAACCCATTGCAAATAAGAATTCGATGCTGTTGAAAGCATGATGCGGCAGGTTCTAAATAAACAGCGAAGAGGTTACTTTCCGACTGGGTAGTATCTAGGTTGGTCCCTTGGTGTCAAGAGTGTGCTTACCTTACGTCAGTCGGTCACTATCAAAACGGCAGGCGGTGAGAGACTAGAGGATGGCAGGAAAAAAAGACGGGGGCGCGTCAACGGTTTGCGATCGCGTCGCTGCTGTACTTACTTTTGAGTCGCAGTTCCGTTTTTGCTTCCCTTGAGTGCCACCGCAGCGCTGACCCTCGACATCACCACAATGCTGACACTGGGCAGCCAGGCTCGCCGCTCAGTGAAGCCGCTATCCATCTGCGCAACATGTCGACATCAACTCACTAATCTGCCAACCCAGGGCCCCTCAGTCCCTTCAGACGCTTGTGCTCCCCGTCAATTCTCGACCTCGACTTCCAAAGCAGGGGCAAGAAAAGCCTCGGGTACGCGGACTAGGAGGTCGTCTGCGAAGAAGTTGCCATCTGTCCCATCGGATAAATCGAGAATAAAGCTTTGGGAGGATACGCTTTCCGTACTCAAGGATATCCAAGCATCGACAGCCAGAAGCCATGGTGCAGCTGCTCCGAAAACTGCAAGCCCGTCTGCCTTATCTGCATCCGGCCCCGACGCCGATGCTGCCCCCGACGCTGGAAAGCCGGCTAGTGCGAGCGGGCAATCTCCTGCTGCCGAAGGCGTATCCGCCCAGGCCTCACCCGAGGGGAGGCTGCTCACAGGAGCCTTGACAATTTTGAAGAGGGTTCTTCGACAAGAAAGTACTGCACTCTATAATACGACTGTGGCCAAAGACGCCGATGGAGGCATTTATCCGGACGACGAGGGCCATCCTCACGTAACGCATCCCAAAAAGCCCAGCTCAGAGGCCAAGGAAAAGACAAAAACCAAGAAAAAGCCGGCGCCCAAGCCCAAGTCCAACTTAGCACTCAACGTTGAGCAACAGACTGTACCACTGGGAGAAAAGCAGAATGCCGCCGAAACCCCCAAACCCAAACCAAAGACCAAAGTGGTGAAGGCGGCGAAGGCGAAGGAGTTCACTGTTAAATCTGTGGATCCCAGAAAGCTGGCTCTTGTTCCCGTCGAGAAGCAACAGCCCCCGGTTCCTGGGCTGTCATACGGCCTAGACCGAGTCTTGTTCAATCCGGGAGTCTACCACCTCCAAGACCCCCGATCTAGGGTGTACAATTTCGACCCCTATCTCGCCCGCATTATGCCTATCAAAGAGTTCGACTTCAATGCGTTGAAGCAGTACATCACGTCGTCCAAGGATCTCGCTCTCATCAATATCGCAAAGGAGAGCAAAAAGAGATATACAGGCTCCACATCGAGCATGACGGCCATGTTGGCGCATTTTCACTTCCTCTTATCCGCCTGGCGCCCTGTCAACGATGCTCTCACATCTCGCAATTTCCAGCCCGACTCGAAAAACTTCACCCGCATCATGCGTGCACCCGCCGCAACCTTTCTGCACTACAAGGACGGCACCTACGCAATCGACGCAGACAAGCAGTTTGATACTGCCAACATCCTTAGTATGCTAGGAAAGTCAATGGAGAAACTGCTCACGCTGCCCAAGGACGAGTTTGAGAAGTACCGCAGGTCCAAGTCAGACCAGCTGACGGATGAAGAGCGGAATGGCCCGGAAGCATTCCATTACACCACACTGGGCGATTTCATGATGCGTTCCCAGCTTGACGCTTACGACCCCAGGATTCCCGGGTCAGGCATGTTTGATGTCAAGACTAGAGCTGTGGTGTCTATACGTATGGACTCCAAAGATTTCCAAAAGGGTCTAGGGTACGAGATCCGTGGCCGTTTCGGCCAGTGGGAGTCGTTCGAACGCGAATACTTTGATATGATCCGTTCTGCCTTTCTGAAGTATTCCCTTCAGGTTCGCATGGGCCGCATGGATGGCATCTTTGTGGCCTTCCACAACACGGAGCGCATCTTTGGGTTCCAGTATGTTCCCTTGGCCGAGATGGACTTGGCGCTCCATGGAACTACAAATTCGTGCATTGGCAGCCAAGAGTTCAAGGCAAGCCTTTTCATCCTCAATGAAGTCCTGGACAAGGCGACCAAAAGGTTCCCTGGTAAGAGCCTACGCCTCTTCTTCGAGACCAGGCCCTCTGACCCCCCCTTCATGTACATTTTCGCAAAGCCTGTGACGCCCGGGGAAATCGAGAAAGTGCAGGGGACTAGCCGCGCCAAAATTGAAGAATTTGAGCAAGAGATCCTTGGTCTTCGTAATGGAGCCGAAGTAGAGACCGAGGGTTCCCAGCTGGGAAATCGAGAAGAAGGCGCCGAGGAAGAGGCTGTGGAGACTGCCGAGGAAGAAGGTGTGGAGATCGCTGAGGGAGACGAGGGCAAGGAGGAGACCAACGTGGACGTCTGGGAGGACATGATGGCGAAGGTGGAAGATACGCTTGAGAATGAGGAGCAGGGCGTGACAACGGTTCGGGCAGCTATCGAACACGCACTCTCGCAGAGCGGACTCCTCCACCCCAACACGCCGGACGAGTCGCGCCACTATCTCGATTCACTGCTACAGGCACTGACGAGTAGCAATGAGCCCGAAGAATCAACGAGTGATACTGCTGTGCCAGGGAGCTCAGATGCGGAGACAAGCGAACCCCAAGAAGCAGCGGTCTCAGCTGTTGATAATACTGAAGTATCTATGGGCGATGGACAAGTTGATGTGGGTAGTCTGCCGTCGGTGGCTGCCGAGGAGGCCGAAGATGCATCCTGCCAGGTTGGAATTGAACACGCCGGGGTTGAGCAAGCCGACAGCTATAAGGGTGCTCATACGGCTGCAGCCCCGGAATCGCCACCAGATGAGCCGACTCTGAAAGACCTTATTCTTAGGCTGGCTGCTCAAGTTCAGGCCGTGCCTAGTGAACAGCGCATCTCAATCCGAATGACGGAGCAGCAGGCTGAAGATGAACTCACGGCCGATGCCGCGAGACTTCACAAATTCGAAACCATTTTGCTCGAATTGATAAGCAAATCTCGCGAGACTGACGGTGGCGAAGGGAGTGCTCCTTCCGTAGCCGACACTTCTTCCGAAACCCAGGAGCAGACACAAACGGGAGAAGGCCAACAAGAACAGTCAGCACCCAGGGAAGTGGGGGAGCCACCAGAGGAGGGTGTGGACGAGATTTTTGGCATGATCCTCACCTCGAAGAACAAGGTCAATGAACAATATGTTGAACGTCCCGAGAACCTCGAAAAGCGTGACAGATGGGTCGTCGAATACGCGATCGAGGAGGTTCCTGCGGAGCGCGCCAGCAAGTTGTACAGAATGATGACGGAGCGCCGCAGGAAGGCGCTCGGGGATGTCGACGAGGCTAAAGACAAGGTATGGCGTTCTATGTTCAAAGGCAAGCTGGAGGAGTATAGCACTGCGGGACGCAACCGCCGTGCCGCGGAGACGGCGCTCGCCAAGCAGTATCCTGTCTTTGTCACCGGCGAGAAGAAGCCGTACACCTGGGACTCGGTGTTTGGGGAGGAGGGTGCGGCCGGGCATGACTACGAGACCTGGGTCGGGACCGATGGCAAGGACTGGGCCGAGTCGGCAACTCGAGGCCATTGGAACGTGGAAGTTGGTAGCCAAGAGGCCCACAATCCTCCGCTGTCTAACGCGCAGCCCGACCGTCAAGGGGCTAGGCGCGAACGGGCACCCCGCGAGGCTGTATCGCCCAAGGAGGAGCTGAGCTTTGAGCCAGGGCGGGACAAAGCAGTAGACACGGGGCCGGGGGGAGAGGCCGGGCCGGGACGTGTGTTCGCGTCCTGGCCGTGGCCCTCGGTGGTCGACAAGTCGAAGTTGAAGTGATTGAGATATTATAAGAAAGGGGGTTATTGGTGCGACAAGGACGTCTTGTATATATAACCTTGTTTCCATAACAGGTGGTTTGGGTTGGTCATGTAAGAACGTACGGTAGGGGTGGATCGGGGGGTTGGAAGGCTGAGATATCACGCATTTTCAAATTTGGTCCTGTATACACAATCGATTGTGCCGTCGTCGACCGACGTTGGCGATTGGCATTCACTGTCGGAATCTCGCCTCTCGGGTAAATAGAGAAAAGGGGCTCACATCATTACGGGGTAACTGTTTCAGCAAACTTTGTCGTCTGTGCCATTGCGTATATTGATACAGAAATTAAGGAGTTGAGGGAAACCGAGAACCTAGGGCCGCAATGCTCATAGGGTAGGGTCATGCATTCAACTTCACCTCTCTCGCCGTCAACCTCAACCTCAACCTCGCAAGCCCCACCCAGGCAGTGCGCTCTACCGTTCACGCTACGCTCCCCCCTTGTTTATACAAAAGGAATATCGATAATTACCTGCTTGGACGTCCCCTTTCTACGCTCCACGAGCAGCAGCGCCCTCGCCCTCTCAGCTGATACAAATCTCAAACAGACAGCCTTCCATTTTCATGCCTATTTTTGTCGTCCAGCTAGCCCAGTCCTAATGTTAATGAGCCCAATAAAGAAATTACTACAGGAGAATGACCACCCGTTTTCCCTATCCATCCCTCGAACAAACTTAAAGAAACCTTCATAAAATGGATTCCCTCCCCTTAACGCCGATGCTATGCAATAGTGAAAAGATCCGGTCAGTGTATTGCTTCGTTTTACAAGCCGTAACCGAACAAGCCCGGTATCTTAACCTCACTTCTCCAATTGGTATCTCGGCGCACCAGAATCAGTACGTAATTACCCCTGGATGACGTTTCCATCCATTCAAACGCCAAATCTCGCCATATGCTCAAACGTTGTGAGTAGAATATCACGCTTGGCGGTCTGATTTGCCGTAATCTGGAGATTGCCTATTTCGCACCAATTGTTGACGGGCTGTATCTCAGGTCAGTGAACAGCCTAGCAAAAAAAGGTAGGGTCCATCTTGTAACTTACCAAACAACTGAGATACTTGCACCAACTGCACGTGTTGCGGTAGATGTAGAAGTTGTTGAGCAATAAAATGAACACAACCGTGACAAGCACCAACGCGCCGGCCCGAAGCAACCACCATGCCCACCAGGCCGGCTTCCGTCCCTTGAAAAAGCCGATGGGGTTCTTGAGAAACGAAGGCGGGGCTCCCTGAGTCAAGAAGCCATTGTTGACATGCGCGTACGGTGTGTCCTCTCCAATGCGACGCCTGAGCGAGTTGGGCGAGTGTAGTACGCAGATACCGAGCGCGAGACCCATCAAGAAGCCGCCGATGTGGGAAAAATTATCGAGACCCGGCAGCAAGCCCAGAACGAACGAAATGACAATGTCCAAAATGATGAGCAGCAGATCCTTCACTGGGCTGACCCGGTCCTTCCACGAGTAGAGGAGATCTAGTAGCGTCAAGGCAATAACGCCAAATAGGGCTCCTGACGCACCCGTCGAGGAAATGCCGGTTGCGGCAAAATTTCCGCCCATGACGAAACCAAAGATTCCGGAGCTAATGTAGACCAAGAAGAAGCGGATCGAGCCAATCGATTTTTCCATATCCCTCCCTATGGTCAATTGGAGTAGCATATTGAAGCCGATGTGGATCAGCCCGGCATGTAGGAAGATGGGGATGATGAAGCGGAACCACTGATTAGGCTCGGGCTTCTGGTCTATCGTGGCGGTCCCGTTATAGGAAGGCTCTGGGACACCGCCGAAGCCACATAGCTCCGAGAGGGTGCAGTGCTGCGAAGGGCTCAGGGGATCAAGCGTCGTCGTGTTAGGACACGGCCAGTGGATGACGATCTTGGAGTCCTGTACGCCCTTAGTGTTGTGCATACACGGCACAAATCTGGCACCCATATTGATGAGGATATAGGGCGACGGCCCGATCATGGGGTTAAATGAAGGCTGCGTCATAATCGGGGAGCCAGTGGTGGTAGCTAGCAACAGGTTAGCCAGGGAGCGCATCGACAGGGCGGGACTGCGCCTTACCGTTCTTGACAATCTCACCGATGAAGACGGCGACTTGGATGATGGTGAATAGATAGACGACGAACGGTATCCTCTTGGTGTTGGAGCCTAGCATACCCAGCTCGCCGAAGCGCACGCGGCCCTTGCGTGACTTTTTCCTTTGAGGAGCCTCGTAGACGTGGTCTTGCATTTCGGTGTCCTTGACCGAGTTGGTGCGGCCCTGACCTTGAGGCTGAAGGGGAATGTCATCTGCAGGATGATTGTAAGCCATCTCTTCTGAGGGTCGCGACAGACGGTGGTCGTCCGAGTCCTGCTGACTTAGTTGATGCTGGCTTGACGATGGCGTCTGGTGTGTGCTCGCCGGGTAGACATGGTCGTCGAAGGGGGTCTCAAAGGGGGACGGACGTTGGGCGCCGGCCACGGCATTCGGCTGCTGTGATGTGTAGGAAGGAGGAGCGCCCGAGTATGACGAGTAGATCGAAGGTGCCTGCCCACCTCCGCCCGAATACCCTGTCGGGGGGAAGGTTGGATCGGGCTTGGGGTTGTAGTAGTCGTTGGCGGCCATGTTGACGGCTCGCACGCAGCGACTCGGGCTCGGACTCGGTTTCGGCCGTTGCGCGCAAAGCAACAAGGACAGCTCCCAGTGAGGGAGCTATGTGAAATGTGGAATGCTTGCAAGAGAGCTTGCCCAGTAAACAAAAAAAAATTATGTTCGGGCCCTGGGAAGGGAGGGTAGTCGGGAATCGGAACCAAGAGAGTGGAAGGCGTGCAGGGCCGAAGAACACGGGTGGATCGGGGGTTTTGGATGGTTCGAGGCCCCAAACGGTAGCGGTGGTTGTGTTGGTGGTAGGAGGAGATGGCTTGCAGATTTGATGTTTCGTCAGCGGGCGCAGGGATCCCTGTCTTTGCCGGATCTCGCCTTGGCTGCTCGTTCTTTGGCTTTGACGATGAGATTACGTTGCGACGGCCTTTGCCAATTGCGGGACCAGGTGCAGGTGGGTTTGCGGGCGTCCGGTGGCAAACACGCCAGAACCAATGCCGGCGGCCGAGGGCTAAAACGCTGTCTCCAATTTCCTTGCAGCAAAAAAGAGAATGCGCTGGGCTGTCTCGGGCCTGCGCTAAGCCAGGGGAATCCAGGGGAATCCCAAACCAGGAGCGTCGTTGCAGTCGATGCTCTTAGCTCGCCGAATCGCCTGTTGAACAAGCCGTCGAACTGGTGGCGTCTGTCGACAACAGCCAGATATTGATACAGATTGAGACAGACCAAAACAGTTCGAGGGAGTTGTAGGTCTTTGTGGTGTAAGAAGAGGAAGAAGGGACGGGTAGCCGCAAAGAAATCCCGAGCCAAAAAGAGGCAGGCGTGGCAGGCAGGGAGGCAGGCAAGCAGGCAAGCAGAGCAAACCGTTCAGCTACTCAGCTTTCGGAACCTCGATGTGGATGTGTGGCGCATCCCAGCTTCCTCCATAAACCCCCGACCACCGGCAGCGGGTGGTCTGCCATGAAGTATCTACACTTTATGTACATATTACCAGTCACTGATAGCATCTTCCATTTTGCATTCCGCCCCCAAAGCGCACCTGCGTAGTAATATTGCGGGATTCTGCAAGACGAGCAGCGCAAACAACTGGTAGAACGTTGCGCATCTCGTTTTCCAGGTTCGCCGCAAAGAGAGCAGCACAGAGACGAAGATCAGTAGGGAAGTCGTGTTTGCATGATTTTGATTGTAAGGAGAGACCGCCATGAATCCATGATCGCCGGAGCAAAGGTAAGCAAATCGAGCCCAGGCAGCCTCCTTGCTTTGCAGCCCGTTCGCGCTGCTGTTTTTGGAACTGCAGGCTATGAAGCGAGCGGGTTTCACGTCATTGCACCCTCTGCACCACTAAAATCGCCAGGCCGGGCCTGGCTGGGCCCGTTAACCAGCTGTCTCCCTCTTGTCTTCCTCTTGTCGTGCCCGTGGCTGTGTAACCCTCAGCCGCAATTGGGTGCGAATCAGTTTTGCGTGTCCCCAGGCGGGCAGGACTGCGAACGTGTCACGATGCTCTTCACGTGATTTACCCTCAAGACCGTTCAGTCCATCACATCTCATCATTAGGCAAGGACTCACGGTTCCTGGCGGCTAGAGTCTGGGCCCTGACACAGAAGTGGGACACCCTGGCTCACTTGGCAGAGAGATGAAGAGACATGGAGAATATGGGGTAGGTAGGGTAGGGGTCCGATTACAGCTCATCATTATCGATAAGATAATGGCGGATGAGGGCCCTTTTTTTTTTTTCAATATTCTAAGCTCACAGGGAAAGAGCTGCCCGCAAGATGTTTGAGATCCTAGACTAGAACACCTGCCAACAGAAACCGCCTGAATAAATCTACACTCCTGATATTGAACGCCCACTCACATTCGTGCTTTCTAAAGGACTTCGGACGTACGAAAGCAAATCGCCGACCCAGCAAACCACATCCATGGCGAAAGATCGCGCCCGCAACCCCTCAGTAGAGCCAAAGGCAGGGAAGGAGAGAAAGGCCTCCAAGGACAAAGTATCCAAGTCCGCCAAGCCTAAGGATATCAAGGATACGAAGCCAAAGAAGGACAAGAAAGTCAAGAAGCTCAACGAGGAGCTTGTCGACGACGATGCGACTGCCCTTCAGCCCGTCAGTTCTGTGGCAATTGAGGCCAATGTGAGTCGGCATTAATTATGACAAATTGCATCAGGAATATTTTGGTTCTGACCATGTTACGTACCACTAGGATGCTGAAGACTACGTTGCTATCGATGGCGATGGCGACAAGAAGCCGCAGCCCGGCCAGCTAAAGGTGAAGGCGAAGAAGCCAAAAACGCCCCTCAACCGGGAGACTAAGAAGGCAGAGAAGGCAGCACGGAAAGCAACAGTCACGGAATCTGAAAAGTTCGTTCCAGTCACAACTTCTAGCGGCAATGCCACGGATGGAAAAGTCGGCACAGCCCAAGAGAAGAAGAAGAGCAAGCAGGCGAGGAAGGACGCCAAGCTGCTCGAGGACAAGGATCAAAAGCCGCTTTTCATGATTGACACTCAACCAACAAAGATGGTGTCAAAGTCTGACTCTAATTCCGAATCGAGCTCCGATTCTGACTCTGAAGAAGATCAACTCAAGAAGCGTAAAATGTCCAAGAATGCCGAAAACAACCAAAATATCAAAAGTGCCCATGGCGGCCTCAACCGAGCAGCCCGCCGACACCTGCTCCTCATGGCTCGCGAGAAGGAGGCTATTCAGAAACGGTTGGGTATCGAGCCGGCCTCCAAGGAGCCGAATAAAGAAGTTGACCACGAGCTGTCACTATGGGTCGCTAGAAGAGCCAAGGTTTATACCAGGACCGAGGATCGGTTTGAAGAGCGTAAGGAAAAAAAGGCAGTCAAGAAAGCGAGGGCTGCACAGAAGAAGGCCGAACTGAGGAAAGCCAAGGCCGCAGCCAGCACCTCTAAGTAGGACATGTTCCTTAGTAGCTGCCCAGCGCGAGTGGCTAGGCTCTTTATCTGGGTTTTGGGTGGCTTAGCAAAGATCGCTATTCTGACCAGAGTGGGTGGGTTTGCTTCCGCACATCGAACGGAACGGTAAACATCAGGCTGAGAGGAAAAAGACATCAAGCTTTGTAGCCAAGACAAATACGGAGTGGCGTTGGCCTATTTTAGTAGTAGTAATGTACAGTGCAGTGGTGTACACGTGCCTCTGTATGGACATCCCGGTTTATGCCCCCTTCCCATATAAATATTCCCTTGATACGGTCGTACAAGCCTCGTTCCTCTCCTCTTACTTCTTTTCCTCCGGCTTAACCTCCGGTTTTTTCTTGTCCTCTCCTCCCTCGGTCTCCTTTTTAGACCCCCAAACTTCCACCATCTGCTCGACGATCAGATCCCAGTACGACTTGCCGCTCTCCAACGCCTCCCTCTCCTTCTCTAACCTCCTCTTCTGCCACCCCTCCTCCTCATCGCCAAGCCACAGTCGCCCGAGAACGCCCTTCTCCGCCCTCGCCTTCTCCCTCCGTGCCTCCTCGACTTTGCGCCGCTCCCCCTCCTCCATGGTCGCCTCGCGGCGCACCCGCTCCGCCTCCATTAGCGCCTTGGTCCGCCGCGCGCGGTCGCTCGGAAGTGGGTCCATGGTGCTGGCGACGCCCTGGAACAGCCGCGCCCACCTCTCGTTGGTCCGCACGATGATGGACTGGCCCGTGTAGTCGTGAGCGAGCTGGTTGAGCGCCCAGAAGGAGCTCGACGAGAGGATGGCATTCTGCACGTTGAATGCGCCCCGCGTGCGCCCGGGCAGCAGCAGGGCGACGGGGCCCAGTATGGCGACGGCGATGGCGGTGTTGTGGAAGACGGGCGGGGTGCCGTTGTATTTTTCGGCGGAGGTGGCCGGCGAGGAGAGCTCTTCAGACGAGAGTGGTGATGACGCCTCGGGGGCTTGTGGGGGTTTCTCTCGCGGCGCCATTAGGGGTAATTTCGCGTCTAATTTGCGCGTCAAGTGAGGGCGTTGGTGAAGGTCGAGACGGTTAGGGAGCAGTGGAAGGCGGATGGCCAAAACAGTGGACGAATTGTCGCATGCCCGCGTCATGAATGACGGGCAAAATGTTTCGTTATCGATAACGATCATAAGGCTGAAGCCATCCGAGTTAAGTAGGTATACATTACACTACGATCTGTACATATGCACGAGCAATGCTTTTGCATTATACTTTGTCTTGGCATTTATGTATACATGCCTAACTCCATTTAGCCCCCTCTGACTGGACCAAACAACAACCACGGTGAGTGTCATCATTCAGTTGGAATAATTGTGTACCCGAACTAGTCGACGTATCAACAAGACCATGCCTACCCATAAGCCACCCCCCATGACGATCAAGCAACAAGGCAAGCTCAATGTGAAAATCGTGGCAAATCAAGGACATGCCCCACAAACGCCTCTCCTTTTGACACCCGCACATGCTTAAGCTGTAAAGAAAAAAAAAAAAAGAGGAAAAAAAAGAGAAGACAACACCCCAATACGCCCATTCGCTCTCCATAGAGGCCTAAACCCCAGTCCAGCCAATACGCCGTACAAACAAATCTCACCTAGGTATAGTCAGGCTCCTACGCAAAGACAAAATGCTAGACCTTCGTCCTCTGGAAGGCTTCGTTAGCTAAAGCCACCCCCGAATCTTTGGCCACCTTAGCCTCAGCGAGAGCACCCTGCATCTCGTATGACTGCGCGAGCATGCCTTCGGCAACGCTCATCCATAGCAAATTGCCACTCCTCTTGGCTTGTGCTGAACCCGCCTTAGCACTTTTTACCGTCTGCTCGCCAACAACGCCCTCAAATAGCCGGCACCTCATTATGTTGAGGGCTATTGACAGGCATTGTGTGTTGCATGTCTGTTGTGCTCCGCCTACTGTTAGCTGGATGTGTCGCTTCACGGTTTGAATCGACAGTCCGTGGGGCGGATCCATCGACATCGAGGAGATGACCAAATTGTACGCCATGCGAATCTCCGGGTCCAGGTTGTCTTCGCACAGGGGTCGCAGAATATCCATGAGGTTGGCCGTTTCGACCTCGTCCTGAAATCCTGGGTCTTGCATAATCCACAACCGGTTGAGCGCGGCCAAGATCGACAACTCAACCTGAATGTGGTTCGGGGTGTTTTTGATATGTCCAATAGAGTCGATCTTGAACATCGGATCTTTGAAGATCTCCAGGGCCTCGGATAGCTTCGCTGTGCCTTGCTCAAAAACGCCTGACAAATACAGGATCATCACATCTAAAACCCCGGCTGGTGGTCTGATTTCCCGAACTGTCTCGAGACAGCCCTTGACTGCTGCCCAGTCGGACAGAGTTGCCGCCTGTAGACCAACAAGGATATGCGAGTAGCAAATAAGCTGCCTTGCCCAGTCGACCTGTTTGAGTGCCTCGGGAAGAGATTGTATCGACGATAGAGGTTTGTTTTCTTCCGGTCGGTTAGCTAGCAACACCAAGTCCGATAGTAAGATCGCCCACCTTCCAGTAGCCTCACAGCTTCATTCCAAATAGTTGAGCTTCTTCCCAGTGTTGCGGATTTGTATAAGGCAATGATACCGTTGAAAACATATCTAGAGCAAGGTCAGAAGAATATACGGGACAGAAAATAAGCAAGACTCTTACGCCAATGCGTACGCCTCTTGCTTGTCCAACGTTGACAGGACTAGGTAGTCCACACTGCCTTCGCCAGGTCGAAGTACCGCTCGGGTATCATTGCTGATTGTTGGTGGTGAGTTTGACATGCGTTTAATGGGCAACATCACTTCATTAGTGAGGGCGGCCCAGTCTGGAGAATGTCTCAGCTCTTCTAGCCGAGCTTGCAAGGCCTTGAGCTTCTGTGAGCATAATATGGGGGATTTCTGGTGGAGACTGCATGCCAGATCGAGAAGAAGGGTGACGATATCAAGTTGGGGCAAGTGGACAGAGTCATCAAGTTGCAGCTTAGATGCCTGAGCGATGCATGTCTGTACACGGGTGCCCCAATCATCCTTCATAGAACCAAGGTGGGCGAGTCCCTCGAGCAGCATAGCCATAACATATATCGCCTTGTCTTCTCGCTGGTTTGCGATGGCCGCAATCCGCCGCAAGTTTTCGATGGCGTGATGGTCGGCCGAAATACCTGCCTGGAGATAGAAGGCCGCCTTGAGAAAACGGAATGCGTAGATCCAGTGAATATGTTTAAATGTCGTGCAGTCGGCAATATGAGCATCAATGGATTTAAAGGCGGCCTTTTGACTCCGCTGGAACAGTGTCTTCATCAAAAGAAACTGTGAGCTATACTTCAAATCAACATAGCGATGCTAGACTTGGCATTAGCTTGTAGTAGCCCCATGTGACGGGTATAGTGATGTTACCTTCTCGCAGACTGCGATGCCTTTTGTTAGGGCAGTCTCAGCCTCCATGATATTGTTGGTCTCATCGACCAGTATACTAGCATAACGCAAACATAGCCTCGCTTCGAGACGGGGCCAAAGTTTGTTGGACTTCATGGCAATCTCGAGGCAGCCCAACCCCGTGGCTACTAACTTGTGGTGCTCGGCCACTTCGTCGGTGGACATCGATCTTGCAACATCCTGAACTGCAGCGTTTGCTTGGGCGAAGCAGTCCTCGGCAACAGAAATTAGGAGAGGTAGAGTCTCAAAGTTAGATGACTGTGATATAATAGGCGACTTCGCGATACCCGCTCCGGACGCCAATCGCCGGGAATCTTTCCCAGGCAACTTGCCTGGCCCGCCCTGAGAGGGAGGGCACCTCGTATCTAGCCTCGGGCTATTGCTGGCAGATGATATATTTTGTGCGGGAACTGGTCGCGACAGACGCGATGGTTGTGGGGTCATAGCAGCGGGAGCCGGTTGCGAGGCAGGACTTGGTGCGGCGGGTGCAGAGGCCGAAGCAGGTGATGGTGCTGAAGGGGCTTGACCAGCCCGCCTCGGGGCGGGCGGTTGCTGAAGGAAGGACGGATTGACGAACTGTACGGGGGCAGCGGCGGATGGAGGAGGGCGGCCGTAGGCCCCGTCGTACGTTTGGAAGCTAGGGGCGGCGGGGGGGTAGTAGGGCACATGCTGCTGCGGCTGCGACTGCGGCTGCGGCTGCGGCTGCGGCTGCGGCTGCGGCTGTTGCTGTTGCTGGGAATATGCGACATGATTATATTGAACCTGGTGTCCGTACTGCGGGTTCCCGTCGGGGTAGCGGTTGACGTATTGGGGGAAGGGGGAATGGGGACCGGGCTGATGCTGCTGCTGGTGTTGTGGATGCTGCTGATGGGAACGTTGCGACTGCGGGAGTCGCTGGCCCTGGCCGTCGTAAATGGGCCCCGGGGGCATCGTGCCTCGATATGTCATCGCATTTGTCGGTCAATGGAAGGTATCCTCCCCCTCCTATCCGAGCAGAGCAGCTACAGGCGCAAATATCAACATGAGTGTCGTCGAACCGTGGTGCAAGCAAACACTCCAAGAAGCGTCCGTTTGGCTGCGTGTCGGAAGTTGCAAGGTTGTTTGACGCGCTGGCCAGCCAAGTTGAGGCAGCCACACCCAATGCGTCAAAGGGTGTGGCTGGTGGGCGAATGTGAGATACAGAAGCGCCACATATGTGCTCCACACTTGGACAAACGCCGTGCCGAGGCACCGATCGTTCCTGGATGGAAGGCGGGTCTTATGAGTCGTTCCTTAGCTGCTTGATATCATTCCCATATTAGCAACTGCTGATCGATATCTTTTTTCTTTGTATTTTCCTTTGGCCGTTCCTTTGCCTCCACCATTCTAGGTTGTCATCTTGTCATCTCTTGGCAAACACGCGCTTTCCTCAGCCGCCCTTGACCTGTGTCTTACTTTGGTTTGATCCGCCTTGTGTTGGCTGCTTTGAGTGTGACCCAGTCCTGTTCATTGCCACCGTCCACGGATCCGCTCCGATTCCAACCCCCATTTTCCCTCTTGACACTTTGACTCTACCAAATCGATAAGGTTGACACTTGTCACAGCAATGGATTGGCTTGGCCATGCCAGTACCACCTTCACCCATGCGGAATCACCATTGCCCCTACAGAAAAAGGATGGCACCACTACGAACTTGTTGGAGGTCTGCAAGAAGGCAACACCTCCGTGCCAGCTGAATCCGCTTTTGTTCAATGGTCATGTTCAGACAATGTGGACAGCGGTCAAAGAACATGGGCCACATATTTATTATCGCAGGAGGATTTTTGATGCCGACCACAAAACTTACAACGGTACATTTGCCGTCGACTTCGTAGTTGACCCGCACAAAGATGTGGATGAGTCTCTTCTTCCAAGGACGGCCTACTTTACTGACGAGAGCTTTGCCGGAATTAGTTCCGAGGACACGAAACCCATGCTCATTATCCTCCATGGTCTCTCTGGCGGCTCTCATGAGGTGTATCTCCGGTACGCCATTGAACCTCTTGTCACCAACGGTGGCGGGTGGGAGGCTTGCGTTGTCAATGCTCGTGGATGTGCAAATAGCCAAGTGACAAGCGGTGTCTTTTTCAATGCCAGGGCGACATGGGACATTCGCCAGGTAAAAGACAACGCCTCTCCATACCAACATCCGGCTATGACTGGATTAACTGACTGCGGCTGTTTTAGGTCGTAAAATGGGCGAAGAAAACATTCCCTAACCGTCCACTTTTCGGCCTCGGTTTCTCTCTTGGAGCGAACATCCTGACGAATGTAAGCGCAACCCTCTACAACCCACCCGCTGACTTGAATCTGACCTTTTTTTTAATCAGTACGTGGGAGAGGAGGGTGTCAGCTGTCTTCTGAAAGGGGCTATATCCGTAGGAAACCCGTTCGACCTAGAGCTTTCCAACAAAGCTCTACAGAGGTCACTGGTAGGGAAGCATGTCTATCAGAGAGTGATGGGCTGTAAGTATAGCGTTGATTAGTGTCGCATGACACAGTACTAACATTTTCTCAGCTAACATGAAGAGACTCATTGGGTCTCATGAAGAGTCGGTCAGAAAACACACTAAACTAGACCTCGACAAGATCCAGCGTCTCACATACCTCTTTGAGTTCGACCGTGAAGTTCAGTAAGTCTCTCATACTACAGCCTATCAGAATATAGATGTTGACGACTTATGTCAGAACCGTGACATGGGGATATCCCACTGAAACTGCCTACTATCGTGATGCTTCCTCTTCAGATGCCGTCCTCGCGATCAGGATACCTTTCTTCGCCATCGCCGCCGAAGATGACCCCGTAAGCTGAATTTCGAAAAAGAAAAATGGAGAACACAGGCGCTCACGCAGCACAGATTGCGGTCCAAGAAGCACTGCCATATGGGGAAATCAAGCAAAACCCATTTACAGTGCTCTGCACAACGTCGATGGGCGGCCATCTCTCATGGTTCGAAATTGGAGGCTCAAGGTGGCATGCTCGTCCCGTACGTCACAACACAATGCACCTTTTCTGTGGCCGTTGAGCACTAATACTCTAGTAGATTTGCAATTTTCTCAATGAGATGGTATTAGGCATAAATCTCGACTCGATCAAGCCTGAGACAAATGGAAGAGTGCCGGCCAGCGACTGGGCGGTGGACTTTGACCCAATCAGGCGAAAGCTATTGATCCATGAGGACTAACCTCTTGTGTTCTTTGGTTCCGAGGTGATGGTTGTGGCATTTATTGCGATGTGCATGGCTGCTTCGACCAAATACCATGCTCAATAAGTTATCATTAACTCCAACGGCGGCGAAACCGGGTATGGTGCCAGGAATCATTTGTCTTAGGCATGTCATTTTAAAACAACAGATAGACCAGTGCTATAAGATTTTTGCCAATTGGCTCATTGCTCAACTGCATATAGTTACACCTACGTCAACCATGATCTCATCATCAGCCGCAGTCCGCACCGCAGCCTCCTAGTGGTATCTTGTTGTTTCTGGCCATTCCCTCCATTTCCTTCCCCACTGCCAAGTTTTCAGTACGCCAAACGCCATGCAGATGAATACTATAGAGATAACACCGCCGCTCTTTCTTAGGTTTTTCTTCTACTCCGCAGCAAACGACACCTTCTTCTTCTTTCCCTTGGGCTTCATCGCCCTGGTCCCCTCTTCCATCGCAGACTTGAAGCCGTTGACGTCATCGTCGCGAACACCCTTCTCGCGCTTCCTCTTCTTCCGCACCTGATCTTTTGTCTCGTCAAACTTTGCCTTGCGCTCTTGGTCCTTTGCCTCGGCCTCGACCCGTCTCGCTTCGCGGATTTCTTCCATTTGGCGCGCCTTGATCATCTTAGACTCGATTTGGCCTTCCTTCTCGGCGGTTACGAGGGCCAGGATTGTTGTCATGCTTTCCTATAACAGTCAAGAATATCAGTATAATGTGGGGGCGGAGGTGTTTGTAGAATGGAGCAAGACGTACCCGATCATCGACAAAAGTCTTCCCCTTCTTTTTCCCCTTCGGCTTCTCCACACCGACAGGCGTGATCTTATTGAGCTCCGGAATTCCAAGCTCCTTGGCCGAGTACACGCGCTGTTTCCGCTTCTTCAGGATTTCGGAGATCTTAGGCCGTCCCTTAAGGCCTGTAGCGGCGATATGCGACTTGTTCGGCTGGTTCTTCTTGGCCTTGATGACGCTGTCGGTCTGCGGGTTCTTGGCCGACTTGCTGTTGCGTATGCCGCTGCCATTGGCGGCATGCTTGTTTTTAACCGTCCGTGTTGGCGCCATTGAGTATGGCGATTCGTATTTTCTCGATGAAAATACGTATGGATGTTGGACGTTGGTTCCGCTTCGCGAAGTTTCTGTCGAAATCAGTCCGTCGCCGAAAATTTTGGGCAAGACTTTCTTATCCACGCTATCAATCCACCAGGGTGGGGCAAAGCCCACCAAGTTACCTGCTTGCTTGCTTTACCTACCAAGGGGCGCATGGGTGGCTGGGGCTGGGGTTCAGCTTGATTCCCGGCTGGCAACTGCTAGTACCTGCTGGTTAGCGCGGGGTCATCAACTTTTTGCTCAAGCTTTACCTATCGCATTACGCTATCGCTACCACTTGCCCCTCTGACCCCAAAATTTCTTGCCTGTGGTAACAAAACAAGACGAATGCCTATACGAAACAGCTGAGCCCATTGCGCCATTAATTCGCACAACATCTTTGCGTATACTGCCGAAAAAGCGAAACCATGAATTCCCCAGTCCCCGCCCCCGCGACACGCTGGGCCGCCTTTGCGCGTGATACGAACGAGACCAAGATTCAGCTCGCGCTCAATCTCGATGGCGGCGCATTCCCGGCCGAGACGGACGCCCGGCTCAAGGTAGGGAGCAGCACCGAGGGCCATGCGAGCCAGTCGAGTAAGTCGCAGACAATCAGCATAAACACGGGCATCGGCTTCCTCGACCATATGCTGCACGCCCTCTCCAAGCATGCGGGGTGGAGTCTTGCGCTCGCCTGCCAGGGCGACCTGCACAGTTAGTGGCGGCCTTTTTATACTCTACGTAGTATACTTAAACACAGCAACCATGTATGCTCACTGCCTTCCCACAACAGTCGACGACCACCACACGGCCGAAGACGTGTGCATCGCGCTCGGGTATGCTTTCGCGCAGGCGCTAGGGACGCCGACGGGACTGGCGCGGTTCGGGTCGGCCTATGCGCCGCTAGACGAGGCGCTCAGCCGGGCCGTGATTGACCTGTCAAACCGGCCCTTTAGCGTTATCGACTTGGGCCTCAAGCGCGAGCGCATCGGTGATCTCAGCACAGAAATGATTCCCCACTGCCTGCAAAGCTTTGCGCAGGGTGCGCGAGTCACGCTCCACGTTGACTGCCTGCGGGGTGGCAACGACCACCACCGCGCCGAGAGTGCTTTCAAGGCGCTCGCGATTGCAATCCGCCAGGCCACGAGCCGGGTCGCGGGTAGGGAGGGCGAGGTGCCGAGCACGAAGGGCACTTTGAGTGTGTAAAATTCGACTCGAAAGATAGTATGGAGGGGTAGAAAGCATTCAAGTGGACTACGAAGAAATGCCAATAGATATGTATTTTGTCGTTGTTTAGAAGCATCATAGTCGGCACGAGTGGGGTTGCAGCATTTGAAGGATCATAAAAGCTCGAGGGCTGGGATAGTAATTGGTGCAATGATATCACGATATACCCAAACAATAATAAAAAATAAAATAAAAAATATAAATAAAAAAGATCCCTATAATTTATCATTGAAACGCAGTTATTCAAGCTAACCTAGAACCCTCGGGTTTGAAGTAAGACCGTGATGTGTAGGTATGCCTAGGTTGTAAGTCTTGCACCAGATTTGCGGAATCTAGAATCCAGCTGCTCGGCGCGGTTGACACAGTTCCGCATCATACGTTAGGGGCCCAAGGGCCCCACTCTCAAGTCCCTGGGAGAAACGCTCCATCCCAAGACTGCAACTTTACGACCCAATGACGCACTCACGGCACGCGACTTGTAAAGCCGCACTCTCACAGCCCATAATTGAACTACACGGAGGGCCTCTGGTCAACAATAGCCTAGTCGATTGACCGAGGATATTCCAAGCAAATTGACGGATTGGGCCACTGCATGAAGCCCATCAATGAAAACGTCGTTTATGAAGGACCATATCGCCAAGCAATAACCACAGCTCCACACCCGCCAAACATGCGTTCCCACGACATTACGAGGCAGGAAGAGGCGACCGAGGCCTCGTGGGAGGCGGTCCGGGGTGCCATGCGTGGCGGCGTGAAATGGGGGGCGGCGACGGCGATGCTGGGAGGGATGGGGTACATGTTCTCGCCTATCTATAGGGGGCTGACGATCCAGTTCAAAGTGTATGCTGCTTCTTTCGGACTCTTGCCCTCATTTTCTAACATTGTGCGGCAGCTACATCCAGATGTCGGGCATGGTGCTGGGCGGCATGCTTGAGGCGGACGCCAGACTGCGGGAGTACGAGGCCAGCATGCGGATGCGCCGGCGGGTAATGAGGGACCAGGCCATGTGGAAGAGCTTTGAGGAGCAGTATGGGAAGGACGACGAGGAAGACTGAGCAGCCACCATCCTTTGTTCCTCGTTTTGCGGCGTACCGTTTTGTATGATTCTGGATTATGTGGACCAGCGCGCCGTGGGACCAGTAGCCCATCTATCCGCCAGCCATGTGTTGTATGTAAGGTACATACAGTGTAACAACATCCCAATAGATAATATCAGACGGGTTCCGTTTTGATGTCAGATATCCCCTTCCTAAAAGCCAACGCCAGCCAGGCTGTCTAAGCCCTCATCGGGTATCTCTGGATTTTTCTTCACCCTCCCCTCTTTCACTTCTTTGGCGCCTGGAATTTTTTAGGGTCCATATTCAGCTTGCATAGCCGAACAACACATCCGCTCAGTTGCAGCAGAGTCTGCACGCCTTCGAGGATTTTCATATGGGTGAAACCAATCTCCTTGATAAATTCGAGTTTAGAGTGCTCACTCAGAGTCGGAATCGTTTTAGTCACTTTGAACATGGTGCTGATGATATCGTGGCTCGAATAACCCAGATCCCAGAGCTCGCGCAGCGTGTCAAGCGCCGAGTCGACATTGCCCTCGTAGCAAGCCTTGAGCATGGCCTGTACCTTGATGGGATGGGGTGAGTCGACTACCTTAAAAACGTTGTCGCCCGAGACGAAGCCAAATCCGGCGAATGTTGATTGAAGGTTGTTGATAGCCTGGCGCATATCTCCCTCGGCACTGAAGACTAGAGCTGCCAGGCCGTCGTCGCTGTATTCGACCTTTTCGGCTTCGATGATCTGAAGGAGCCGCTTGACAACCTGTGCATCGGTGAGTTTGGCATATCTCAAAATGGCGCAGCGCGACTGAAGCGGCTCAATGATCTTGTTGGATTGGTTGCAGGCAAATGCGAAACGTGTTGTGTTGGAGTATATCTCCATCGTCCGCCGGAGTGCTTGCTGTGCACCGGATGTCATGCTATCGGCCTCGTCGAGAATGACAATCTTATGCCGCCCTTGAGGGAGTGTGACTTTCTTTTGGGCAAAGCCCTTGATTCTCTGCCGCACAACCTCAATACCTGTTGGCACGAAAAGAGTCAATATCCCTCTAGCCCATGTATATTCTCTGGAGCGTGGGAAGACTGCGCACCTCTCTCGTCACTAGCATTCAACTCCAACACAGCTTCCTTGTATGAATCTCCCAGTAGTTGCCTCGCCAGGCAGAGAACACTGGTGGTCTTTCCGATACCCGGCATGCCTGAGATGATGACGTGGGGCATGTTGCCATCCTTCGCAATGATCTTCAGTCGCTCAATCGTCTCTGTGTTGCCAACAACGTCGTCGAGGAAGACAGGTCTGTACTTTTCCACCCTATGTAGCGAGAAAGTGTCAACAACGGGAGGAAAACAGGAGATCGGGCCTTTGCTTGCCATGGTAGCTCGTATGTCGGCGCCCCCGTCGAAGTGGCCATCGGCGCCTTGGTGATGGCGCTTGACGACTCGCCCTTTGACTCTGGCTTCGCTGTCGGCATTTTGAAGTGTGCGCCTAGGATTGTGAGTAGGTTGGTGATGTATTGTGGAAGGCCTAGATGCGTGGCAGCTAATTTGCTGTCAAGGAGATGACGACGGGAGCTTTTGACATTTGGAGGGGCACGGTGCGCGACGCGTTGCGGTGGGCAGTCGCGTTTTCGGGTTTTAAGTGATTTTGACGCTTGGGCCAACCTTGGACTGACAGGCACCCTCTCACGCTCATTGATGCTAATCTTTGAATAAAGCTGTGATTGAAGGCCCTGTTTATTGGAAACCGCAATCGATTTTTGCTCCTTCTAGGCAAAGCACTATCATTCAGCTCGTTAAGTTATACCGTGGTTGATGCCACTTCATGCGGATACGCTGTGGTGCTAAAGGTCAAGCTCATACGACATTTCACACTAAGAACAGTGTCGACAACGCGCGCCCCCTTCTTTTCTTTCTACACCAGCGTTGCCTTCTTACTCATCAGCCATTCCTAAATTTTCACAGATCGCAAAACTCTATGTATCGTCTTTATGTACATTTCCAGAAGCCCAGCTTTCATCCAGCTTAGCTCCCACTCACGTCCGATAGTCTCCGTTGATAGTGCTGATGGTCTCAGTGTTAGTGCTAGCTTGTTAGGGAAGAGGGATTAGGGGGGTTTCACTTACATATACTCGTGGCTATAGTCGCATGTCCAATAAGTCGCCTCCTTGTCGCCGGTCCCCAGTCGAACTAGAATCTCAAGGTCCTCTAGCTCAAGGATCTCGGCAGCTCTCGCCTATCATACAGTTAGCCTGAGCCACCAAACACAAGCATCGCAAGGTGGTTTTCCGAACGCATACCTCATCAACTTGCTCAGGCTCGCCATTGACCAACAACTTCAGCTCTGCAGAGCCATCGCTAGGAATGAATGACACGTTTGTCTTCTCCGGAATGATATCAACAACGTCGTTGATGGGCATACCGGGCTCGGAAATCAGCGAGTATCCAGTTGCACACAGAATCCGGCCCCTATTGCAAAGTATCAGTACTCGAAGATATATAAACAGACGTAGAGTTCTTACCAGTTTGCATCCTTTCCATACAGGGCAGTCTTGACCAAGGGAGACCGAGCAATGGTACTCGCGATCCTCCTAGCAGCCTCCTCGCTTGCAGCGCGGTCCACACGAATAGTAACAAACTTGGTTGCCCCCTCTCCATCACGGACGATCAACTGAGCAAGCTCCGTCGCAAAACCCGTCAAGACTTCGCGGAAGGCGTTGTAATCTGGCGAGCTCTTCCCAATCCCCTCACCTCCAGCCGCACCGTTCGCCAGCAGAGCGACAGTGTCGTTGGTTGAAGTGTCACCATCGATGGTGATGCTGTTGAACGACCTGTCGACAGCGTGCTTGAGTAGAGAAGGGAGGGCAGCCGGGGAGATAGCAGCGTCGGTAGTGATGATTCCCAGCAGAGTGGCCATGTTAGGGTGGATCATTCCCGCTCCTTTCGTCATACCCGCGATCCGATACTCGATTGACGGCGAGGACGGTAGAGTGAAGGTGCGAGAGATGAGCTTCGGGAAGGTATCGGTAGTGCAGATTGCCTTGGCACAAGCAAGCCAGTGTTCATGGGAAGAGCCTAGAGCATTGTGCGCAGCTGGGACATTGTTGACAATCTTGTCGATTGGCAGCCTCTGGCCGATGACGCCGGTGCTCATGACAATGGTTCCGTCGCTTTGGCCGAGACAGCCATCGGCAGCCTGGGCCATCTTGGCCGCATCCTCCAAGCCGCCCTTACCGGTGACAGCATTGGCGCATCCCGAGTTGATCAAGACACCTCGGACGCCCTGGTTTTCCTTCTTCGCCAGTAGACTCCGGCTGAAGGTGACGGGTGCCGCTTGAAACTTGTTCTTGGTGAAGACAGCAGCAGCCGTGCAGGGTCGGTCTGATACTAGAAATGCCAGATCGGGCTTTGTGGTGTTCTTCGGCTTGACCCCAACTATGGTGCCCGAGGCGCTGAAGCCGATAGGGTAGGTTCCCTTGGTTGGCACATACTTCTTCTTGGCCGCCGGAATGGAGCCGTTGACGGGCGCCGAGTAAAACCGGACCGGGACGCGAGGATGGGCGTAACGGGCCAATTGAACCCGCGATTGCCTCAATTGGCTCAAGGCACTTCCGCTGAAACCTCCCATGGCTATTTGTGATTGCTGGCCTGTGGATCTGGAGAAATGTTGATGAAGATGTTAATCCGAAGTCGAGGCGCAACGTCCCACCGCCGGTTCCAAAACAATGGGCGGTACCGGAGCAGGCCCCGGTCTTGGGTCAACACGATGCAACTTGGGAGCTTTGGAAGAGTTTGACTTGAAGACAAGAGGCAAAGGTAATTTCACTCGATTTAACTGCTTCTCTTCTTTTGTTCTCTATTGTGCCTAGGGAATTTGAAATCTCTCGAGTAATTGGGCGGACGAGTTCTGGGCATCGCCTCTCTTTTTGAGTCACAGGCACATCTCCCTTCCGCATCCATCTGATAACGATAACAAAAAGATTTTGAGGTCATGCATCCTCAAGTTTTAGTCCGCCACAGCGGGGGCAGTCTGCGGGACGCGGCATGGAGGAACGTGCCAATTTGCGGCCCTAGCTCTCAATTCCCCACCTAAGCTGCCAAGCTGCCCCAACTTAGAAAACGGACGCTTTTGCGTGCCATTTCTGCCCCCTTCCATTTCCTCCCGAAAAGACACGAATCAACAACGGTGCCTTGTGGGAACCTCGCCGCCGGTTTCTGGCGTTTCCCCCTTCCATTCTGCCCCCAACCATGCCTCCCTGAGCTGAGTTTTGGAACTGGGAGCTTCTTATGAAGATCTGAAGCAAACCATTCTAACACCCACTCATTCTTCTCACAAGACTAAAACATGTCCGAGATTATGGATGCCTACTGGCGGGCGCCGGCGATGGCCAGGTAAGCCCAACAACACCCGATCCCCAAGATCTATCATCAAGATCTGACAATGTCTATGCAGGACATTAGCGACAGCTATATTTGTCACATCCATTGGCGTCTACTTCGGGTTCCTCCCCTTTCAATGGGTTTACTTCCATGAAAGCCTCCTGTTCCAGTTCCCGCCTGAGATATGGCGGCTCGCGACGTCATTCTTCCTCAGCGGCCCCCAACTCGGTATAATCATGGACCCATACTTTGCCTACCAGTACCTGAGCCAGCTTGAGACAACGCTCCCGAAGTTCTCAAGGAAGGAGGACGTTCTCTGGTACTTGTTCACAGTTGGCGGCTTGATCATTGTAGGCTCTTCTCTTTCTCTTTTACCCTCTGCTATGATGACCATAGCATTTGCATTTCACACACCTCTTATATCTGCCCGCGTAGTGCAAGCACTCCAACTATAGCGGTTCCTGGAAATGAGGAAGATTACCCCTGTGCCCTTGTCCGGCCCACCTTTCGCTTTACAGGGTCGGTTCGGGGCGCAGATATGGGTGGGCAGTCTTATGGATGACTCGGGGCGATTTATACCGTCCGCACCGGGCGGTTTCAAGCTCCCTACATTTCAATCTTGACACCAGGGGGTTGCTCTGCGCAACTTGTTGTTTTGTTTGACGAGCGAGGTGCTAATACAGAACAGATCATAAACCGAGTCTTCCTTGATAGCGTCATGTTCCTCCAAGGACTTGTCGTCGCAATGTGTTACACTGTGGTCCAAGATCAGCGGGGTGCGAAGGCGAACTTCTTTTTCTTCACCGTTCCTGCTCAGCTGATCCCGTACTGCATGATCTTCTCGTCGATGCTGATGAATCCCGGTATTATTCCGCTTCAAATCAGCGGTATCGTGGCTGCGCATTTGCATGACTTCTTGACGCGCCTTTGGCCCGAATTTGGAGGAGGCCTTAACCTGCTGCCCACGCCGGCTTTTATGTCTCGGCTCGTCCAGACACCTAGGTTCTTGAAGCGGGATTATGGCACAGCAATTCGTAACCCCGCAGTCCCAACATCGGGGAGTAGCACTGGCGCTTCCGCCGGATCGGTGCTGCCTGATTCGTGGAGGACAAGGGGATCGGGACAGCGCCTCGGTGGCGAGTAAGATAATGGGGTTGAATCCGGACGAACAGATGCACGAGGAAATGATTAATTGTATGATTTTGTTGTCGATATAGCCGTGATAGCCAATAAATCGACCTAATAGGATCGGGTTATCACCAAGACCCTCCTCAAAGATCTATACTTTGAATAGGACCAGAAAGCAAGTAGGTATATCCAATCTGTGTAACCCAGCCCGATGATGCCTGAACTCCAAATATGGAAGCCTCCTACCCAGGTTAATGATCCTATCAACCCAGAGAGATCCACAGATCCCCAACGCCGTTAAATACATAGTCCCTGCCTATAAAAAATACTTTCCTGTGGAGATATCTGAAGAAGCTTGATCAATACTATTAAACGAAGGCACAAAAGAAAGGTTTTTAAAGACAGGCTCTGCATCACCAGATATCGCTGTCCCTCGGGACTTCGACCTGGTGAACATAGCGGTTCTGATATTGAGGCTGCTGCTCTCTGTCGCGTGACAGGGATCGCTCGGCAAAGGTGCGATGGTCCATCATGATAGCGACGGTCTGCTGTTGCTGCTGCTGCTCATTTTGAAGAAAAGTGGACCGCGCCTGCTCGAATTTCTGCTGCTGCTGAATGGGCGAGACCTCCATGGGCGCCGAGATGTCCATATCGGACACCGTCTCCGTCTCGCGCTTGGCAATGATGGCTCTGTCGAGCAGGTTCATGCGCGGCGGCGAATACTGCTTGGACCGGGCCGCCGCGAGCCGCGTGGGGGCGGCTATGGACGGGACCAGGCCTTGGACTTTGTCGTTTAGCAGCTGGGGTTGGGGGTGCGGGTGGTGTGGGTGAGATGTGACGGGTGAAGGCGGCGCCGACTCGCGGGAGTGTGTCCGCCCGCGGGGCTCCCGCTCGCCTTCGGAGGGAGATGAGGCCAGACGTAATACGGAGCTGGGAACCCGCTCGCCGTCGGCGGCGCGGAGGTAGGCCTGCATCACGTAGTCGTCGGGCCGAGACTTGGACCGCACTGCTCGCGGCACTGGCGGGGCCTGGTTGGAGATCCGCGACGGGGTCGGGCTCGCGCTGGGTGCCGAGGTCATGGTTGGCGTGATGCCACGCACGAGTGCCCGTGGAATGTACGCTGGATGTGCGGGCATGGCGCTGGCCAAGCCGCCGTGGGGGAATGGGTCCGAAGCTGGGACTTCGGGGGAGTAAGTGTATGCTGAAGGGCTGCCGCTGTTTGTTGACGTTTCGGGGTCCACCTTGTAGTCCATGGTGTAGACGGGGGACGCCTTGGAGAAAGGGCTCTTCTCCTCGACGGCCCTAGGATAGTAGACCTCCTCTGCCTGGTCATATCGCCGCTGTCGGCGCCAGTAAACGACAAACAGACCGACGCTTCCCAGGAAGAGAGCACCAGCAGCACACGAGATTCCAGCGATCGCTCCCGTGTCGAGGGTTGCTGTTGATGCCGTGCCCGATCCGGGGAGGGAGGCGTCCCTGTGGAGGAGATGAGACCACGCTGGTGCCATGTTGCGTTGGTTTAGCTCTTAGATGGGTTGTGTGTACTGCAAAAGCAGCTGGTTTTGGAAGTGGGTTGTCCGGCGTGAAGAGATTAAGACGTTTGCTGCTACCTATCCAGTCCAGGCCAAAGTTGGGTCGGATGTTGTAGCTTCAAAGCTGCCAAGCACAGAGCAGTCGTGTTTCGTTGATCGAAGATGGGAAACATATCAAGCCTTCGAGAGGTTGGAGAAACACAAATGCGAGAGAAAAAGCCACCAGGGCATGTAAAAGTATACGGTAATGAAAAACGGGTGGATGATATGCAGCTTTGGGTATCCTCGCTCTCCCACTGTGTGTATGTATGTACTACATGCGTGTGTTACACCAGTACAGTGGAAGACGAACGTGTAAGCCGAGCAAACAATATCGGGGCCGGGGTGGGTATGCCGACGGTCCTCCAGGGAGCCGTGAAGAAAAGGCACAAGGAAAGGAAAAAAAAGAATTAGGAGAATGGCAGCAAGGTAAACAAGAATAAGGCGCAATATCAAACCCGATTCGAGCTGGGCATGCGCTCGAATATATCCGGGCGCTGGATCGAAGGATGCCGCCCTCTCTGCTCATTCTGCCCATTCTGCCCCCTTTCGCGCGCGGATTTCACCAGGGCGGTTCCATTCTACGTAGACGCTAGGCGGTGGGCGGCGCGCTGGCTCCGGCGGGAGCTAGGAGAGCACGAGCAGACTGTCGGTCAAGTGCCATCGCCAACTGCTTGCCTCACGCTCTCTGCCGCTCTGTGGGAGGCCGGGCGCCTTTGCAGCGTGCTGATGAATGTGTAGGTGCGTTCACGAGCGGCCAACTACAACCCAATCATCGACCTGCGCGGTCGCGGGATGGGGCTACGAGGAAGAGCGATCCACTGGCCCAGGCTTTTCCCCTGGCCTCCCGTAGGCCTCGCTGGCGAGTTCGTGGAGAGGTCGGCACGGTCGGACAGGAGAGGCGGGTGGCCTTGGGACGACCATCACGACAGACTGGGAAGCCGGGAGGTCGTGGCTTGCACTCGACGCTGGCCAATGGCAACGCTGCATTGTTTCGTTTTGCGGGCGCGTACTATGGATAGGCCAGCGTCAACAGCACGTAACCTTGGGGTAGTGGGGTCCGGATTGACCCGTTGAGTGGATGGAGAGGCGAGCATGGCTCGAGCTTCCGAGATCTGCCCTGGGTTCCCCAGGGGTTGAAGAGGCAAGCACCCGCCGGACCACCCGCCGTCATCGCTTTTGAAACGTCCTTGGCCGCTCCCTCAGGCCCGCATATAGCCCCCCCTATTGGCCTCCGCAAGGAAACCTCACACCGCGGGCTCACCTTGATTTCGCAATCATGGCAGCAACGAATCTCGGGCGAGCTAAAGCCTCTGTCAGCCCCACGGGATGCGCGCATGTGGCTATTCATGTCAACTTTTCGCATTGTGACGGCGACAGCGCAACGCCTGGCCTTCTTCCTCATATCGTTGGCGATTCTTGCTAGTGCTCTGCTCCCGCTCAAGTGCACTCGAGATTGACTGCATGAGGGGCGGGATGATCTGAGCTTATTCGCGCCCGTCCTTGCCTTAGACATGGGTGCCTTTATGGCAGCTGCCGCGTACATACAAGCCCCAACTACGCAACACCACCGTCCAGGAGGAGGGAGACGAGGAGGGTGGCATTTCATGCGGAGGTCTCTTCTGTTGCCTCCCAGTGGGGCTCCAAGGTTACGACGGCAGTTATCTCCTCAGTCATCGTCGTACAGTGCTTATAAATTGAAACAAATCTAAAAGGCAGAAAAGGCATATGACCCCCTCATCGATCCGCAAGCAAACATTCTGTCTTTGCAACCTGCACAGTGCAGAGTTGTTGCTGAGAAGGCTCAAGGAGGGGAGACACCCAGTGCCTGCAGGGATGGCATGCATTTCGCTCTTTCCCTCTCATCCGTTCACTACTTTGCCGTCCTCTTCTCGGATTGGCCAACCGTGTTACGAACAGCTGCCAGCAGTAGCCAACAGCATCCTGCCGTTCCACTATCAGGCTCTATTCCACAACGCATACCATCCCTGTCAACACCATCAAGGTTGACTCCATCTCTGTCAGACTTGGAAACCACTGGATAACGGGGAAGCTGATACTCCGAGGACCTCGGGTGTCCCTCACTACTGACCTCAGGTGGCAACCCATATGGGGAATGGGTAGCTGAAGTACGACGGACAGCTGAGTCCCTAGCCAATACCAGCTTGAAGCCCACCACCCACATCAAGACATCACTTTCTCCCCCTAGGTAGTACAGCCTCTAACATCTCATGGCGCCCAGCAGCTTCCACGCAGTTGCTACTAGTAGACGCGCACCTCAGGTTCGCTCTTTCTCGACAGCATGCGGCCGTACCCCACTGTATCTAGGCCAGTCTACTGAATCAGATGCGACAGTAAACCCAGCGAAAAAAAGAATATGCCGACTTTGTGCGTCCACCCTGACAATATCATTGCTACCTGAGTCTGCAGGTGGCCATGGTCCATTCATGGACGGCTCTAGAGACACCATTCTGAGACCTGTCTCGGGCAGTTTGGAAATGAGACTAACTCGGTTAGAGGGAGCCCATTGTATAGAAGGCAAGATACCTTGCTCCCTGCCATATCACGGACGTCTTCGGGTTGACTACCTGGCTCTTTTGGGGATCTGATGGCCGTGTGGTTGTTGACTCGGAATGGATTTAGCACCTCTACTTCAAAGTACCACCCGCTTTTATCTTGCTTTTGGGTCATACTCTACCTTACCTAGCTAAACTACCAGTGCAATAAGAGCTAGAGACGGATGTTAAGAGTTATTCGCCTTGCCGTAATCGCCGTGACAGAATACAGACTTCGCTGCATTTTGCTCATATACGGCCCCCCAACTCTCTGACCTTTGTGTTTCAATGCGTCAAACAAATGAGCCCTGGGGGCATGTGTAACTAGCAGCTTTCTCGATGCCGCGGGACTACCACGTGTCGACTTGCTCTCGGTCGAAATGTCCAGGTCCCAGTACTGGATTGGGGCCTCCCTGCCTACCTACCGAGGTATGCTATTGTGCTAGGCAGTCAGGGTGCAGAGGTAACGAGGTATTGACGAGGATGGTACTACTACTAGTCCTCGCTGCTTCCCAACCCTCTACCACCTGGTATCCAGATGGGCATCTGGATTGGCACCCGAGGCCCCACAGTTGCGACTATAACCCACCCTGGCCTCACCCTGTTCTATTTCTTCCAATCCCAATATTTTATCTAAACCCACGGTTTCAGCCCACAAGATAACCCCCAGGTTCTCCCAACCCGAGTTATCGGACCGTCACACATATAATCCCTCGTCAACGTCAAAGTCGCCGCTGTGTAACACGTTTGTTTCCTTCGCCAACAGATCCAAGACACGCTATCTCCGCAATCGCCCTGACAGGACGCACAAAAGAAGAGAACACCGAAACTGTACTGCTGCAGGGAATTTGCTTTATGCCGTGGCACAATGCGCCGAGGAGAGGGCCTAGAATGAGGCTAAGGATAACTGACTGTAGAGTCACTTCTCTCCGCCGCTCCGAGTCGCCTGAGATCGTCCTTGCCCAGTTGCCTCTCGCCTCAATATTGCCCCCAATATATGGCGTAACTCGAAGGTCTACTCGACAGGACGTCTTCTCGGTGAACACATCTAGCAGAGTGAAGTCAAGCCAACCTGACGCGAGTAATTTGTAGTTATGAAACAACCGGATCAGAATCCACCTATCTTACTGCTGTGGCTCGCCGGAAGCAATTTCTCAACTGCTTCGGGAGGTGAACGGCAGAAAAGGGAGACAAGAGAAGGAATTGATACGCTTGTTGATTAAGTGATACAGGAGAGAGCCACACTTTTGGCATATATTTGGTCTTTGCTGCTGTATACGAGTATTCAGAAACGCTAACACCTGGATATCATCGCAGGTAGCTTGGTGTTGTCAAGGTCTGACAGATCCTGATGATACAGAGTTCAACCACACAGCGTCGGTGGCACAGTCCGATCCCCCTATCCCTAGAAACCCAGCAATACAGTGCCGCAAACAACGAGAAACCCGAAAGAGAAACTTGGAGAGCCAAGTAAAGGGAGATGGATAATCCCTAATAAAATAAGAATGCGGTCTTGCTGACGAAATACGGTTACCCACCGCCCTTGATGACCTTTCTGTCATATCTCGATGCCGGGTAAGTGCATCTTGCAACACGTGGTTTGCTCAAATTGGTCTCGCTTCTTTCCTCAGGCCATGTCACCTCGACGAGAGAAAAGCGTGGCTTGGCTGTGGGATGCCGTGCTTGTGTGTTTCCTTCGACCTTCGATGTTGCCACCTGGACCGGCCCGAATAAAAACAAGCGTCGAAGGAAAGTATAAAGGTAGCTGCAGAGCAATATTTCCCTTGCAAAAAGCTGGTTGTTGGTTTTCACCAAGGCTGGCTCCCGGATATCATCACATCGACTTTTCATTTTGCGCCTCGGCAACTAAAGGGGCTGTCATTGTATCTCCAACATATCACCACCGCCACAACTTAACAATATGACTTCTCGACGCATTGTGTCTGCCTGGGGGCTTGTGGCACTCATTTGGGCCCTCCTAGGCCTGGAGGTACTCGCCGCTCCAACTCAATCTCAAGTCGCGGGCTCCTGGTACGGGTCCTTTATGTCTCTCCCCCCTTTCCCCGGACAACACCCGGCTCAGGGGTATACCAGCATGCCTAAGCACGACCAAAAGTCCTTGTCCACCAACACTAACCTCCTGTTCAGGACCATGAACGGTTTCTACCGGAGCTGCTCTTCAGTCGACAATATGTGCTCCTACGCTTTCGAGGTTGATGAGAACACGGGCCTCAACACCGACCGCGTAGCCTGCTTCATTGACGTGACAGGTCCCGAAGAGACCGACTTCTTCAACCAGCCTTGTAATCCGCGGTTTGTTGTCAACGCTGGCTGGGATAAGAGCCAAAACGATGGCCCAGGTAACGGAACCGGGGCAAGCACGCCGAAAAGTTTCGTCACTATTGTTGTGACGGACCTTGCGCTGAGCGCGTACGCATTCTTCGGGTACCGCGAGGACCAGATCGGCGACTTCAAGACCGAAGCGCCAAAGTTGACGAGCCCGGCCTTCCCAGTTGGGACGTTTGGTGATCGTGACTGGGCGGGACCCGAGACCGTCAGCCCCGCTTGGCCGCAACCCGCCGGGAAGGGGGGTGCTGGTCTGCGGTTGGTCGAACCGCCCGTGCAAGGCGGTTCAGGGCTCGGAATCGTTGCGGCACGGGTGCCAGGGGCAGCTAATCTAGCTGGGCCGGTGTCGAGGGAGCAAAAGAGCTTGCAGATCCTGCGTCTGAACCGATGTGAGCCCTCCTTATGCGCCCATCCAATCCCCTCAGCTGGTTCACATGTTCGATATGTCCTGCCTCGGACCTCTTCCCGAGGGCCCACACCCTTTATTCGACTACACAGCTCTTAAAAAGACTGACAACACCCTACCTCAGTGTGGGACGCGCCATTTAGATCCATCTTCCTGTCGTTCACTATCAACGAAGGTGACACGGAGATCCAGACGTGTGAGATGCGTATCATCGATACTGACCCTAAGGCGAGCTGGTACGGGCGTCCGTGTGGTGACTTTACGATATCGTGGGGGTATAAGGAAGATACGGATGGAGCGGTCATGACAATTTGCTAGTGAGTTTCTGCCCTGCATTCATATACACACCAATGCCAAGGACCGCATATGTCGTTGGCTCCCTTGTGCTGGCATGGGCTGACAAGGGCTGACAAATACTCATCTTTTCCCCTTCAAGTGCGCCCGATGGGACAGACGCCTGGTTTGGCTTTGACCATATTGGCGAGAACGTGTATTTGGGGAGCACGGACTGGGAGCCTTTACACAAGACCGGCTGCACATGAAGGGGAGAGATAATCATCCGATGGTTCCGCTCAGCGGTAAGTCTGGAGCGTGCTGAGCCGCACTCGCGCCGAGTGGCGAGAGGAGTTTCTCTTGGTAGAGACAACTGATGGGTGGTGAAAAGAGGGGGGGTGTTTAGGGGCTGGCTTGATGGATTCGGGGAACGGGAGATCTGACAACATTTAGACATTGGTAGTTACTGCTAGCCCGTGATAATGAGATGTCTACAGGCTCCCCAGGCCAACCTGCTTACTCCCAACTTACGATGGGGAAGTGATCGAATAGCAACGATGATCTTAAAAACTGCTCAAGCCGCCTCAATATTTCATACCAGGTCATTCACAGAGTACGCTGCTGCTCCGAAAGCCAGGGAGATCATACCTGGCTAGAATGGTGCAGACTGCCCGAATCCCAGGGGCTAAGAATGATATGACTAGGGGTGGTGCATAGGATGGGAGGCCAGTGATGCCATCCGAGGGGGAGGGGGGCTGTCTAAAAGACAGTCACCGGGCAAGAATATGGCGCCAAAGTGATCAATCTCGATGGCTCCAAATTGGCATTCCCACAACATGGATTCGGGAGGCGTTTGCAGCCGTTATGCCTCTCACTCGGGCAATTAGCTGCAGCATAGGTGATATGCAGCTTGCTCGGCTCGCCCCGAGATCCAAGGCCCAGCAGCTGTGATTCCTCCCCGACGAGGCCCGAGACAGTGGAATGGCGCTTCTGGAAAGCGCTTGAGTATGCTATTTTGAGTGATTACGAAGATCTGGTAGACCCCGCGATTTCCATCGTAGGGCTAAAGAATGAGTTTGAAAGCGCGCGGGCTTCCCTAGAGCTGCGGGAAGCTGTCAATAGCGGCAAGAAAAAGAGGTTGGGCGGGATGGCAGCGAGTTGGAGGTGTATGAAGACAGCCAGCCTTCCCAATGCGGTAGTTGGGAGGGTCACCGTGCCGATGTTGTGCGTCCAGCAAACCGCCGACCACCAATTGCCGGCACCATCCGCGCCGCAAACTGCGTTGGAGAGGGTGGGCATCTTGCTAAATAAAGAGAAGATGGTCGAGCATGCATTTGATGTCCCCAGATGAGGGGAAAACAAGTACGAAGTGCTCGGTTTTCTCTCTTGTAGATGTTCGAAGCGATCTTTATCGGAGACAGAAATTATCGTCTCAGTTCGTTCTTTGACGATGCCAGCGCGGTTAAGGAGGAAATGCGACCTTAAGCGCTTCCTTGAGCAACACAAACAAACTTCCCACCCTGACCTAAATTTACCATGATCCTTGGCGCATATGTTGTAGGTCAACGTCAAGTCGGGATCGGGAGCGCGGGTGAGGCTGTCCAAGGCTACGCTGGGCCTGCTCATAGAGCCGTTGAGTCTCCAACACCGATGTTACACCACGGCGGAATAATTTTGGTTTGAAGGTAGGCCTTGCGGGATGGCTGTGTTCGGCACACCTCAACCGCCTAGTTTGCCGATAGTTCTCTCGATGGGCGTAACGCAATCTGATGCACCATCCAGAATAAGCCGTGCTGCAAGTTGGCAATCCTATGGAAAGGAGCGGTGTTTGATGCTCGCAACGAAGCTTCGAAACGCAACCATAGTTGCTCCAGAGACGAGGATCTTTCGGACTATTTTGGCGAACTTACGAACATCAAGCCGCCATTTTCACTAACAGCCCTGACCAGTTGACATGTATCGAGCATTGCACGCATCAACGAGAGCGAAACTCTGAGGGGTTTTGGTGATAAACAGATGTCGCTGAAACTGGAAAGGACCTAACCTTGCCTGATTTGAACTGGAGTACGGAGTAGTAGATTATATCGAATCAAAAAAATGTCTCTGATCTGGTGCGGTTGAACCCGGGATACTCGGGTTCAAGAATGGAGGGAGGCACGGGAGGGGCGCACTGGCCATATCGGGATGGGTGGATGGATCCAATGTCGTCAAAGTCGCGGCCCTGCCCGCTCTCTGCCCCACCACCGGCCAATCACTGGCGGGGCATGATTCGCATTTCCCATAGCAAACCCCTCGTAGATCCTAAACCCGATATTTCTGCATCTGACCAAACCGCAGAGCGTGCATTCGATAATCTCGTCACTTTTTGTCCGAGGCTGACCAGTGCATCTACCTGACATAGATATTTTTCGTGCCGGAGCAGGTTTGCAGATTGCAGTCCAACATCCATCATTTCCATGTTACAAGTTCAAAAATAGTTGATTGAGACCTAACTTTTGTCTATGCGACACCACCTGTCGAATGTTCAGTAGTTGGGGGGCATTTAACATTCCCTTGTTATGCACTTCACAATATACATGTACATAACTGTCTTATGTGCCATTTTCGTGAGATGGTGTTTGAGAATCAACGACAGCCGCTCCGAGTATTTAGCATCGTCAACGGACCCGTAGGTGCGCAGGAACCAAAACAACTGTGGCACGACGGAACCGAATTGCTGTAGCATGGGCCGTGGCACAATTGAACATGCCGCCTGCCTTCGGCCTTGTTCTCATCGTAGGTGTGCTGCTGCGTGATGAGAGCTCAATCACAAATTGTGACAAGGTCGGCGATGAGCCCGCAAATCGCAGAGGAAAGAACAGGCGTGTGTTGGCTGGGCGCGCAGCTTCGGACCCTAAGTTAGCTACCCCACCAAGAAAGTACCATTCCTGCGAAATGCTGCTGCAGAGTACACCCAGCTGTCCACACAAGCATATGGGCTCGACCGCATGGCTGCTACCTAGGCCCACAGGATGAGAACCCCCCTTTAGGTTCCAACTCGTTGCAGTGGAAGGAGCCCCAACAGGCCCTCCTCCTCCTCCATGCCTCTCACCCCCAACCCCCTTCCCGAGACAAACATTGGGCTGTGCCTCTTGTCTACGAGGGGGCACCAACACCACGCCTCTCGACTGTTCAGCTAACAAAAGATAAAAATATCCCTGTCTCCTGCCGGCCTCTTTGGGCCTTAGGAAAGCCTCTCAACACCGCACCAACATCTTCGTCGCTGTATTTGGAACAGCTCGTTGAACTGCGACTCGAAACATCGAAAAACACAACCCTTTCTGTGTCATGTCGACAGACTGTCTTGTTTTGAATCGTTGCGCTCGCCTCAACGTCTGGCCTCCAAGATCTCCGTTTGATATTTGAACCTCGGAGGCTCGCGCCCGACTGAGCTGAGCAGTCAGCAAGTCAGCACGGTCAAGACTCAGCTTGCACGACAGCAACACCCGCGCCGACACCAAGCAAACACCTCGTCGCTCCCATTCCAACATCGCCAACATGAGGATCGGGTGTCTTCAGTTCTCGCCGCAGGTGGGCGATGTCTCCAACAACCTCAATCGCGCCGATGCGGTTCTATCTAAGGCCGACCCCATGGAGCTTGACAACCTCGACCTGCTCGTCCTCCCCGAGATGGCCTTCAGCGGTAAGTTACCCTCCGTCGCAAAGACCTAGCGCGCAACCGGCGCGACCGGCGCAGACAACTAATAGTTCGCTAGGATACAACTTCAAGTCCCTGGAGCACATAATGCCGTATCTCGAACCCTCGGGCTCCGGCATCAGTTCATTGTGGGCGCGTACTACGGCGCTCAAGTACGACTGCACCGTCGCTGTTGGATATCCCGAGAAAGTTGACGGCTTCCGTCGCCAACGATCCACCCCCGAGTTCTACAACTCACTCATCGTCGTCAACGGTGATGGCGAGACAGTAGCCAACTACCGCAAAACTTTTCTCTACTATACCGATATGACCTGGGCAGCCGAGGGGAAGGGCTTCTATGCGGGCGAAATCGAGGATTTTGGCAAGGTTGCTATGGGGATTTGTGCGTTCCCTTGACTCTGATACGCTAAGATCGAGACTTGCTAACATATCTTAGGCATGGACATCAAGTATGATGCGACAAATTCAGACTCAAGTTTACAAGTGTGTAGTGCTAACGTGGCATAGCCCCTACAAGTTCGAAGCCCCTTGGCATGCCTTCGAGTTTGCTTTTCACATTCTCGAAGTGAAAGCGAACCTTGTTATCATGTCTATGGCCTGGCTTACGCTGGAGGACCGCACGACATTCACTCCCTTTTCTCGAGAACCAGACATGGAAACCATCACTTACTGGGTTCAGAGACTCGAGCCAGTCATCCGAGCTGAGCATGACGAGGAGCTGATTGTAGTCTTCTGCAACCGCTGTGGTATTGAAGACGATGCTGTTTATGCCGGGACTAGCGCTGTGGTCGGCATTAAGAACGGAGAGGTCTCGGTATATGGCCTCCTCGGTCGTGGTGTCAAGGAACTGCTAGTCATCAATACCGAGCTACCGCCCTTCGCAAAGCTTGTCAACCGCCCCGATGCTGCTGTAGCCTTAGGAGCGGGAGTGGAGGCTGGGGCCGTGCCGTCACAGCTAGAACAAGACGACGACTTGATTGACCTGGCAGAAATAGCCATGACCTCCGACCCAAGCGCGATTACAGGACTTGCAAGTGTGCCGGAATCACCAACAGACTGTGGAACTGCTCCGGGTACCTCTGTGCCAGCACCGTCTGAGCTACCGTCGATGGACCGGTTTGTGTCACCCCAATCCTCACCGACGACGAAGAGCAACGAAGATACGGGTAGGGCATCGGACGGCCAGATGTCAACGGCGGAACTTCTGGCTGCTGAGGATGTTGCGTCAAGCCGCCCGAGCGTGCACACTCTGGAAGCTTGTGATGATGAGTGCAATGAACCTGATGAACCCGAGGAGAGCTATAAGGGTTGTGAAGGAGACTGCGGAGGATGTGATGAACACTTGACCGATCTGGAAGTACTTGATACGCCTGTCTGTCCCAGTCCAACCCCACCGTTTATGAGACCAAAGCTGGCCATCTCCACCGGACCCGAGACGCTTCCCCCTTTGTCAACGAAGCTTCCGCCAGCCGGAATGGAGCCAGGTAACTTTTTCACCAGCCGCGATCTTTGCACTCCCCCAATCACACCGTTTGACGATTATCCCATGTCCGCAATGCCATTACAACGACCCGCCATCTGGAACCAGTCTGCCGAATTTCCCGCATCAGCAAAGATGTATACCCCCGAGGAACCCATTTGGCCTGAATTTCAGGGGTCGACCAAGATTGATTTCAAACGAACACCTTCTCGTGGTGTTCCGTCGAGACCGACTAGCCGAACAGCAGATCTGAAAACACCCGTGGTACATATCGCCGGCGAGGGACTTGCTGCAGAGCGAGCAGCTCTGTCGAAACCCGTGTCGCCCAAGCCTCGGAATTCCAGCAGGACGCGAGAAGACCAACATCCGAATCAGCCTCGGGTACAACACAAATCTTCGAGATCGATTTCCTCCAGTCCCAGCAGGCGAAGTGGCTCATCGCGTTCCGAAAGCCGCAGCAGACGAAGCCGCAGCAGACCGGTTGACTCTGCGGTCAGCCGGCTTAGTGTTGATTTCAAGGAGTTAATTCCCATCGCGGCAAGTCCTAGTGTATTCCAGACGACCTTTTCTCATCGCGAATCAAGTACCGAGTCGGCAGTCCAGAGGCCTAGCTCGCGAATAGGTCACAGCAGACTGAGGAGCAAGTCAATTTCCAACACAATCCCGCTATTCCAATACCAAGGCCCAGCTCTCCTCCGGCCTTCCCCCGTTCCCAACGTGTCCTCTGGCCGGTCGAGTAGGGGGCGACAAGGTGAACCGAGTCCTTTGGGGCACGCCACATCAAACTCGACCTCGTCGTTGACAAACTCGATTCAACCGGAAATACAAGCGCTGGTGGTCACGGAAGATGAGGCTATGCACGGTCGGACCATTTCGAGGAACGAAAGCAGGGGGGGGAAACGGAGTGTGAGACGCCACTCGGGCAGCCGTGAAGAAGGGGACCACTTCACAGCCGAGGACCTGCGATCGCCCATTTCGATTTGATGTCCCTTTCCGATCTAGGCCCTTTCCTTTTTTATTTCTTTTTCTAGACAATCACAGTTCGGTTTCTTCTGTGGCTTAGTTGTCTCTCCTGTATTTTCAATGGAGTTGACCACTCGTTGAACAGGTGGAAGACGAAAGTGGGGTGAAATAGGCCTTGACGAATGTAATGCGGTCATGTGGATATTTTGGCATGTACGATTGAATGAGTTGTGGGGAGACGTCTTGGAGATGATGAATGGGAGATGGATTGGATATGATACCAGGCTTGGGTGTGGCTTTGATGCTTTCGGAGTTGCTATGCTGGATGGGGGTGAATGGAGTTGGTTCATTGTTCCCTTCTCTTGTGGGCAAGGAGGAGTTATCGGCAGACTATGTCAAACGGGGAGGAGGGAATGGGACCTAGTGTCCCTTCCGGATTGTACCGATGGAAAGCAATACTCTCGCTTTTCCTTATTTTCTTCTTGGCTTCCCTGAGCCAAGGGGGGTCATTTGAGTAGTTTAGGTAGATAGAATGAAATAATCACCATTTTGGTCTCCAGCCCCCGCCCATTCGAGCCGGTGAAGCGATTCGATTCAGCTGACGACTTCAGGCATTGCCTCGATAACTCGAATCAAACGCCAACCAGAATGAAATAAGACAAGCGAATAGGTGGCTGAGTATGTACGAGCCCTAGCAAAGTTAGTTTACAAGACTTCTCCCGATCCATTGGGAGGGGGGATGGGACAGGTGAACTCCGTTTGCCCAAGGGGGAAGGGGGGAGGGAGTACATGTTGTGGTACTTCGTCTTGTTGGACTTGGAGGGCTTGGCATGGAGAGAGAAACAGTATAGGACTCACAGGTGCATCGGGTTGATCGAGAAGTGAAGCATACCGGATCAACCGACAGTCAACAACTTTGCAGACAGGCCGCTGCCCCACGACTCTGAAGAATGAAGAGGAGCTATGGAAATATATGCAGAGGTTGCGGGCAGGAGCTGGGGCATCTACGGATCTACACGGCAGCCATTGATCATGTCGGTGTGCTGATCAAGATAGCGGCTGAAAGGATTGTCTTACAGCACTGACATGAGTTGATGATCGCCGCCTGCTATCGGGTTTCTACCACGCAAAGACATGTTCGCCATCCGAGCGTGGGAGTTTATTGGGCAATGGCTGGCGTCACGGCGAGTATTTTATTTTTTATTTTTAGCGCCGAAGTGAATTGACATGGGGTGTTGGCGCGCAGGCTGGGATGTTGGGCTTGGTGATGTGGGCTTTTGATCAAACATTCCTGCTACAGGCGGGGCAACGATCGAGACTTCAGGCCTTCAGACAGCATCGAGGGGAGTTGTCTTTTCCATTCGGTTGAACGCTGAAGCTGATGATTGCTGCATCCCTTAGACCTGCACTCCAGCCGGCTGTTGGTCTTTCAGGAGGGCCCCGAAGGCCGCGATGGCGGGCAACTTGCTGAGACAATGCAAGCCAGGCGGGCCTCCCAAATGCGGCCTGCCCCCATCCCATGTTCAAGCACCGCATTCATTTGAATCCTTCCGACGGTGATATGGCCTTTTTCCCTGGCGATATTGTCGGTCGACCTTCACAACCTGTTAACCCAGCCGTCGAGTAGCCGGCCATTAATCCGCTAGCGGCCAAATATCGCATCAGCTAGTGCTGACCACATTACTGTGCACCACCATTCGGCATGTCGTGTGTGTTCTTGTCAAAATACAGGCTCGGTAGGATCATGGTGGATTTTTATCGATTCCGTAGTGAGCACCCCTAACATTTCTACAGGTGACGTATCTATTGATGGGAGGAGTGAGCACATTTCCTTCATTCCTTTGGCCCTCTGCTCCTCCGCTCCTCTAGTGTATAGACTCGAACAGAATGCCAATTTACAATATGGAGACAATACAGCACCTTTCTAAAACGACGAGAATCCAAGCATTGAGGGCATGGTCCAGCCCCCAGGATCAAAGCCGGGGACAGGCCAGCCGAGGGATGGCTTCAATTGGGCGATTGCACGCCAGTGGTGTGAGTGGCTGCTGCATCACAGTTTCCCCTCGCTGCCGGATTGGACGGAGGGCTGGACTATCACACGCCCAAAAGGTGCTGCAACGGCGTGCTTGCCTGCCACAGCCTGCCACGCCCTCGACTGCTCACTCCGCAGGATTCGGCCTGCGTCACTGCATATCTGCATCTAGCCCCAAATCGATTGGCTTTGCCCACTGGGCCAATTAGCGCTCGGGGCTTGGACCAAAAGGGCGAGGAATTGGTGTCTGATTGGTGCCAGGTGCGTGTCGTTTTCCCCACGGACCTGGGGGCAGATCCCAGCAGAGCGCGTAATTTTGGCAGCCCAAGACTGGTCTTTCCCTCCCCAGAGTCTCTGCCACAGCGTGGCCAGAAGCGAGAGCGAGAATGTGGTTCCTGATTCGGGTTTGGCGACCTGCTCCCTGAGCTCGTTCTAGTCATGCGCGTGGGTCGTTGTCGATCGCTTGCCGTCGAGACCCAAAGCTTCCCACCTGGGGCTCCTACGCTCCACACAGGAACCGAGGGCCAAAAACGCAGGCTTAACGCGGCCACCGCGGCCGCCGCATCGACCGTGATGGCCTCCTCCAGGACCTCCAGCTGTGACTGCTCTCCATCCTGTGTTCCTCCGAGTAGCTACCCCTCCCGGCCTCTTGTTTTCTTGCCTCCATCCAACCACACTTGGGTGTCGGAGCCATGTCCTCGCCCTTAAGCGGGCATGGCTTGCAATCCCGGGAATATGGCACCCGGGCGATGGATAGGCGCTATTGTTAGGTCGAATGCACACAAAGACTGGGCTGGGCAGGAGTAGATGCAGGGCGCCATCCAAGGAACCAATTCAGGGCTCCCATCCCAGGACCGCCCACCGCCCATCGCCCACAGGAGGTGACAGGTACGGTACCACGAACCACTGGGCGAGGACGGAATGGCGGGGGCGCTTAGGAGCCGGCCATTGTTGGTCACCCCCGTCCTTCCTCCCTGTACATACTCTCTCATACGGCTGCATCAGGCCCAGCCAGGGGAGTCAAATATCGTACATCTGGACTTCCACCCCGCGCCGAAGGATTTTCACCGTTTCTGCGTCTCCGCTCCTCTCTTGTAGCCTCTCTTTTCTGTCTGTTCGCCTGTGCATGCTGCGGGAGTTGTCGGTCGATAGCAGCACTTTCCCATGCCGAACAGCGAATACACATCTACGCCATGGCCGTTGAGTTTGGGCTTTAGGGAATTCTAACGGGCTCGAGTTGCATTTGACCGAAGCCGACGGTCATAAGAACAGGCCGCCCGCGCCTAATCATACACCAGCGATTTCAACAGCCGCTGGGATCGACGGGGCTACCAGGTCGACGCCGTTATGAAGATCGCCTGTTTGCAGTTCGCCCCACAGGTTGGCGATGTTGATAACAACCTCAACCGCGCCGATGCCGTCCTCAACAGAGCAAAAGCCGAGGATCTCGAGGGTCTTGACTTGCTCGTCCTCCCGGAACTTGCCTTTAGTGGTATGTATATTTGATCGTATCTTCGGCTCCGGCGATCTCAGCACTCACCTCTGCTGCCACCCCCATCACGTTCTCTCCGATTTTGTGGCTGTGAGCTGCCGAGTAACACCATACCGCAGGTTACAACTATTCATCTCTGCAGCACATCTCAGCCTACTTAGAACCTCCGGGTTCCGGTATCAGCTCCCTGTGGGCCCGCACCACTGCCCTGAAGCACGACTGTGTTGTTATTGTGGGCTATCCCGAAAAGGTTGACATCACTGCCAAATGGCCTGCTTCTCCCGAGTATTACAACTCAGCCCTCATCGTCAATGGAGATGGCGAGACCATCGGCAACTACAGAAAGTCATTCCTGTACCACACCGATGAGACTTGGGCCCTGGAGGGCAGGGAGGGCTTCTTTGAGGGCAACCTCCCGAGACTGGGCAATGTCGCCCTGGGAATCTGCATGGATATCAAGTTTGTGCTTTTCCTATGTGGCTAACCCTGATCAAGTTCACTGACTTGATGCAGCCCTTACAAGTTTGAATCCAAGTGGGACACCTTTGAGTTCGGTTTTCACATTTTAGAGGTACAAGCCAACGTCGTTATCCTGACCATGGCATGGCACACCAACCAGGATATAAGCATTTTCAGCCGTAGACCACAAGAGCCAGATCTCGAGACCCTCGTGTACTGGGTGCAGCGGCTTGAGCCACTGATCAAGGCGGAAAGCGAGCAAGAGGTCATCGTCATCTTCTGCAATAGGTCCGGCATCGAAGACGATGTCATGTACACCGGAACCAGCGCTGTTCTCGGTGTCAGAGGGGGAGAGGTGTTTGTCTATGGACTCCTCGGGCGTGGGGTGAAGGAACTTCTTGTGGTCGATACGAGCAGTCCACCCATCAGCAAGCTGACCAGTGCCGACGGCGTCGAGGCAGAAAATTCCTACGTCGAAGAAACGGCCGCGGATGTTGGGGCACATGAACAATCGTCCTTCAGCCATAAGCCGCAGACTTCGACTACCGAATTGCTGATCGACCTCGGTGAGCCTGAGGATGAAGGTGGCCTTGGTATATTCTCGCCGGTGTCTCCTACATCTCCCATGTGGCCATCAGCTGCCCCGCAGATGGAAGAAGTCATCATATCTCCAAGGTCGCCAATACGACTACAAATCCCTGTCCGGTCTTTCAGTAACGGCCAAACCTCAATTGACGGGGCGATAATGCAGGACACCGTCCTCGAGAGCCTGGATGGGACGAACCTCCCTAGTCCGATCCAAACGCGCGCCCTTCCTAAACTTGTCATCCCATCATCGCCATGGAGATTCCACAAGAAGGCGAGCCCGCACCCTTGGCATCAACCGAGCGGGTCGCAGTCCCACGTCCTCAACGGCCGGGTGGCCATGACGCCAATAACAGCCTTCGATACGGACAGCGCACCGCAGTCTGCGATGATGTCGCCAGGGGCTGGGGCACATCAATCGTTCTTTTGGAGACAGCCTCGAGCCACCACGAGTGCTGTTGCTGCCCCGACTCGGGTACGCGAAGTTGTGCAAGAATCGAAACGGGTCCCCTCGAGGTCTGTTGAGCGGAGATATCGCGCTGTTTATTCTCCTGACTCGCCTAAAGCCTTGATTTTCGAAAAGGATATTCCGGATGCGAAGGATACGAAATATGTGAAGGGCGAGGAGTCGGGGCAGCCAAGGCAAAAAGGAGAAAGCCGAGAGACAGATGCCGAAGCAGAGCATGAGACAGAGCATGAGACAGAAGCTGAAGACGAACAGGAGGGGGAGGGCAAGAGAAATCAAGACGAAGATGAAGACGAGGATGAGGACACGAAGGCGTCACGGACCGCCGACTGGGGTGACTTGGCCATTGTCTTGGAGGGCTTGAGAGCCGTTGAGGAGCGGCGTCCAGGATCGGCATTTAGCGACGTGCCTCGGTCATATTCGCCAGCTCAGAGTCCTTGCCCAGATCGACCATGCTCACCCAAGTCGCTCAATGTCTCCCGCAATACAAGTCGCTCGCAGCTGCTTCATCTTACCGACCCCGTCAGCCGCGAGAGGGAGGCAAGCATTTCCCGTGGCTCTATCCCAATCGTTGCGAGCCCGAGTATATTTGACAACCCGGATTACTATTTCCAGTCTATTCCAATCGCGGCCAGCCCTAGCGTCTTCAGACGGGATCCCTACGATCTATCTCCGGTTGGAACTGCGCGGCCATCAAGCCGTATGGGACACAGGTTAGGAGGCAAACCACCAAGTGCCATACGTCGGAGTTCGCTCGTTGGGAGTGACGGCCGAAGTAAGTCTCTTCCTGGTGTTCAAGAGGCTCAACACAAGCTCCGAAGTTCGAGCATGGCTGGATACCCCGATCAAAACGATGGTCGCCGTCCACGGTCCTTACTACGACACTCGATTTCTAATACGGACGGTGCTGAGTCCGAAATCGAAGACTACGAAGATACGGCCACATCCAAGAGACCCGGGCATAACAGGAGGGCTAGCAGCACCGACCCTAGACCTCGAAACGTGAGCCGTGGGCGACAACCAGGCGCGCGAGGGACGTCTGTTGAACGATCTAATTCGGTTGGAGAGACGCGAACACAGGTGTCACGGCGACGGTCGGTCCAGAAACGGACACCCTCTATGCAGCAGCCGAAATATGAAATTTCTCTGCCCTATGATATATCCGCCGGAGGACAGGAGATACGAAACGTCCGGCTGGATTCGCAGGACAGCGACGACGAGATCATAGCAAACATTACTAGGATCGCCCCATCCTGTCCTCACCACGGCGTCAACTCACCACGCCCCGGCATACATAATCGCGAACACGACCATATTCATACTGATAACGAGATCATTCACCGGGGCCCAGCCAAAGGGCAAGGCGGCGAAAGACGAGAACGAGTAGCACAACCGGGGTCAGGAAAGGGAAACAGATACGACATCTCCCTCCTCCCGTTCACCAATCCGCCCCTGATACGAGCGCTAAACGCGAACGGAAATAGCGTCGTCAACGGCAGCGGAGACTTGCTCTCGGCGAGCAGCTCGGTCGAGGCCGACAACAGCCCGGGTCCGCTGACGCCTAAATTTGAGATGACGACGCCCGAGCCTATGATCTTGGTACCTAGAAGTTCCGTTATGGGCTCGATCAGTCCGGAAATCAAGTCAAGCATGATGGATGCGTTTGGAGCACAGGCGCTGAAGTCGCGAGACGACTTGATGGGGGCGCCTCAAATAGGCCCGAACATTACGTGGTGATATTTCTGCAAGGTGTCTCCTTTGTTCTTTGAGGGAATGATGCCTGATTGATTTTTTTCTCTTCTACAATACTTGACCTTTTCTTTTTGCATGTACCACCCCTTTCTCGCGGAAGGAGGCTTTGGGGGTTAGGAGCGTGGTGGCTGACTGCACTTGTTTGGGTGCTTATACCAAATATTTTCCGTGCCGTGATAGGAGATAATGAGACACCTCATTTTTATATTTACGTGAATTTGCCGGCCGTGTCTGATGCAAGGTCTGATAGGTATGGTTTGCTGTGCCGTGGTTGGTCTTGATCGTTTATTTAGAAGTCTTGTGCCGAAGGGGGTGATATCGGTAGGGAGAAGCGGTGCCTTGTGTTTCCCTATGGATATTGACTCGGGACGCGAAAACTCGCAAATAGAGTGGCTTTGGTTTGCGTGATGACACCATTTTCTGCTGTTCCGGTATGTTGACGAAGACTGCAGGAAAGGGGTGCCATCTTTCTTTTAATGGAAGCTGTTGGATGCCAGGAAGAATCGTCAGACCATCAGGCCATACTGTTTTTCTGCTGGTTTGGCGCCGGCCAACTCTTTGGCCTTGCCGCCCTGATCCTCACTTGCCGAAAGCGCGCGGCGAAACGAAACAACCCAAGCACCTCGCATCCAGGGAGGCGCTGGACTGTGTGGGGGAGAGCGAGATGAAACGTCGTCATGATTTATCACGAGGTCTGCCAGCAGGATTGAAGGCGTTATTCTGTACCACGTCGGCATCGTGGTGGCGAATAGACCGGGTGCCGTTTTGATTGCGTGATCGCAGACTGTGTAACTACCGGGGAGGTGGGTAGGCGAAGGGAAAATGGAAAGGGGAGAGAAGCCGGCGGGTTGGGGGTTTGCCGCCCGCCCCGGCGACGGGATGTTGTGGGCGCTACGGTTAACTAGAACTGACGGAGGTCGAGCCTAGGCTTCGGTTCGTGAGGGCCGGTGAGTGGTTTGGTTCCCTGTCGGTATTAACCACTTGGGGCGGAAAAGAGGGAAAGGGGCTAAGGAGAGGTCCAAGGCAGGGAAGAATTTAGTAGTAGAACTGCCATACGACTGCTAATTACTGCGACTGCACCATCATGCAAGGCCCTATGTCTTGCAATTACTGTGATGGCCTCCTTGACCGGTCGGTCGGTGGCTGGCGACCGACAGCCGTGCCTTGATAACCGGTGCTGCATGAAATGTAGGAGAGGGTGTAGTTGTTTGCTCGTGAGGAGATTATCCGGGCGCGCGCGGAATGCGGTCAACGAGATTACGCGGTCGGGGGGGGGGGGGGGGGGGGGGGCAATTGGCAACGAGATGACACCACTGTGTTGTTGAATCATATAGATAGCACTCGGCGCGTCCGGGTCCCAGTTGCTCGGGACTGGCAACTGCCAGACCAGGTTTTGGTTATCCTGCCGCCGCTCCTGATCATTATGGGAAGGAATCGGAGTGGACCGTTTTTTTTTTCCGCAGAGGGCAAGGTGTTGGGTGCTGAAGTATCTGTACCACGAGTGCGTATCGCACTCACAAGTGTAATTCGGAAATAGCTAGCGAGCAAGCCTCTGTCTCTGATCGTTTTGCCATTCGATGCTGACGCTGTGCCTTGCTTCTGCGGATGGCGGCATAATTGTCGGCTCTCTGCAACTCGAATCCTTCGCCGATGACTTGCAAAGCGGGATCTTGTGGGATCTGGACATCTGGGCGATCGGGGGGGGCCAGAACAGCCGAGCATGGGTGGATTTGCCAGCGCAAGGGCGGGGAGACAATAGAGACATCAGAACGATGCCGTGCGACCACCAGGGGAGCGGGCAAGGGAGCCAGGTCACCCAGCAGAAGGTCTGTCAGCCAAGTCACTTTCATTCATCTAATGGTGGGCAGCGGGACGTTGCGATGGCGCATAATGTGGTTGAGTTGGGGGCCTGGTTGATTTGCTGCGGGAGCTGCTCACAGTGAGAGCAGCGACGACATGGCTGAACCGGGCTCCTCGGGCAAGCTTCAGGTCGTGCTTGCGGCTGCTTGGAAAACAGGCCAGGCCATTGCCGAGTTGGGCTAAACGTGGGGCACCGGTAAAAGAGAAACAGCCAATAAACGGCGAGATACATGCTGAGGTCGCAAGCACGCATGGGAGCCCTTGCAGAGAGCCTAGGCTCGCGATCTCTGAGTGGCCAATGCTGGTGAGCACATGCATGGGCCTAGTGGCTCACTGTGCCATTTGGCCGCATTTGGCGGCATGATCCCGCCCCTCTGTGGCCGCGGAGGGCTGACTGCGGAGATGTCATTGGGGGCAGAGGCCCATCTCTTGGCTTGGCCGTCGTCGACTCTGGCAAATCCCCAGCGCCGCCTGCACAGTACGGTTAGACCCCAATCACACGGGCACGCAACCTCACACCCACAAAGCCCGTCGAGCTTCCCTTTTCCACTCACCTAACCACACGACTCCCCGCCCGCCACCCGGGGCTGGACCAGCTAAATGCGATTGATATCATTGATTGATTTGCGCCTCAATCCATACAAAGTAAGCCGCTGCGTACACTCCTCACTGTGATGTTCGCTCGTTAGCCCGCCTGCCAAGGTGCCCGTAACTAGCTGGCTTATTAGCTAGGTAGGTGGCCTGGGTCACCATCGCAGAAACGGGACCTTGCTACCTACCGTGTTAATGCTACCACCTCACCCCCCCCCCCCCCCTTCTCATCACTATCACATTGCACATTGCTCAAGTCTGCCCTCGTTTTCTGCAATTATCTGCAGCATCACCGACGGCTTCGGTTTCCAAAGTGCGCGCGCTTACCCATATACTTCGATAGCGTCCACTTGTTCAAAGAGGGCGAACACTCCCCCGAGTATATCTCACAACCTTCACCCGATCCGACCCATTTGGACACCAAGAAGCCATGGTCATGCCGTACAGGAGGTGCGCTTGGCGATAAGCATCTCGTAGCTTCGTCCCCGTGAGCCCACGCACCCACCATCACCAACAGCCCCCACCGATCGCGAGAAGCGTACATAGAGAGCAAGAGAGGAGAGAGCCTACGGGCTAGGTCAACCGCTGCGCACGCGCCAGCATATCATCGAGGGAAAAAGATATCAAGAACGTCAACGCATTCAAGATGCGTATCTTAGTTCCCCGAATCGCCGTCGCGGCATCTATCTCGGCGCGCCTTGTGGCGGCTCTGATAGTCTCACCTGGGTCGCCGTGTTCCACGTCTTGCGGTAACGTCCTTGGATCAACAAGCCCGGATGAGATGGTCTGCGACGCAGCTTCATACTCGGGGAAATCGGCAGGCATTGTATTCGAGAACTGCATCAAATGCGAAACCACGAGCACCTACTCATCAGGGACCCAGACAGACACACAGTGGTTACTTTGTAAGTCTGCCCTGGCTGAACATGTCAAGAAAAACTCACCACGTCTCATCTTCCATCACATCACAAGATCGGGCCAAAACTAACATTATGAACTTAGATAACCTCCGCTTCAACTTGGGATTTTGCCTGTGGGGCGATCTAGGCAATACCAACGCTGGAAGTAATCCATGCCTCACAAGGTAAGTTCCGTCCATAACAGGCTTTGTGGCACCTGGACACGGGTCGTAGCACTGCACATGGGAATCCTTCGCAGCTAACACCGCCTCAGTATGGCATGCGAACCGCTCAAGGACGCGGTGTCATTCGGGAACTACACCAAGTCACTCGGTCCTTACGATTACTGCCGAGGCTGGGATCCTGAGAACGTCGAGAAATGCACAACATGCTTAGTGAGGTTGCCCGACGGCTACTTTCTAAGCAATTATGTCACCATGCTCGATGCAGGATGCCAGCAAAAGCCCGGCATCAACTCCACCATCTCAATACAGGGCAACCCCTTCGAGACGATACCGGTTGTGATTACAGCCCCAACACCCACATACGCATCAGTCCCGTCCCCCGATTACGGCCCGGTATCCCTCGGTGCCCGTGTTGGCATTGCGTTTGGTGGTCTAGCCTTCATCCTCGCCATTGTCGGCTGTTGCATCGTATGCAACGGAAAGAGGAGACGGCGGGCTTTTTTGCGCGATCTCGAGAGGCGCCATGGAGGTCCGGGCTGGCCACATCCTAAATCACGATTTGGGAGTGGCGGCGACATGCTCGAGACCCCGGCTAGCCAAAAGCCGCTTCGCAACTGGGACGAGAGCCCCATCAGCGCCATCACCGAAGCCACGGAGCGAACAACACCCTTGCCTCGTTACTTCAGCCCCTACAACAGCCAATATAATAGTCCCGTCAGTGCCACTGACGGCCCTGGAGCTGTATCCAGCGTCAACTGGCCGGCGTTATCGCCACAGCAAATCGATCAGCTAATGCAGGACCAATCCCCGGCCTACGGGTCATCCGCACATGGCTCTCCAGCACATGCATTCACACAGTGGCCCAGCCCGACCCAAGAGAAGCTGTATCAGCAGCAAATGCATCACGAAAAGCGGCAGAACGAGATCGCTATCGGGCTTGCCCTTGGTGGTGATGAGGCTAGTCTGCGGTCTAAGGGCTCAAATCCAAGCATTAGTAACAATCCCTACGCCGTTGAGGGGAAAGGCAAGAATCGCGACGAGGTCTATGAAATGCACGAGGTGGAAAGTCCGTACAACGGGAGTAACAGCGGCGAGCCGAGCGGTTATCACCACCATCAACAAAAACTACCAGCCGAACCTGTGGCGCCTGTGCTACATCACCCCGGGTACGGAAGGCAGAACTCTAGGCCTGGGACGGGTGGCACGACGGCATCAGGTGGGAAAGGCGCCCGGATTCAGGGACTTACAGAGCGGGATATGAGGAATGGAAATGCCTTATAGGATTAGCCCACGTCCTCTCGCCTAGTATTTTTTTTAGACGAGAATCGCGAGATGGAAAGCTTTCCATTCTCTTCGCCTCACTCTTCGTTATATCTCTGTTTTTTTCTTCCTTTGTTTTTTCTTTTTAATACTGGGTTTGGCTTGTTCCGATTGGAATTATACCCGGAGTTCTTGGAATTGGTAAAGAGCGATGAACGATACCTGGGGCGTGTTTACCCACGCATAGCGCTGTTGGGGAGAGGTGCATTTACAGCCCCCGACTGGGATGGAGAAGGTTATGTGGGGGGAGTCAAAGGTGCCTTGACTGAGAAGCTATGTTTATATATACTGCAAGGTAGAGGATCGGGTATATAGTAGTGGTGGGTGAAGGTTGATATCACTGGATGGTGATGTGCATTGTACATTACATTGCCAGTAGCTACTTGTGGCCGGAGGGGAGGAGATAGTGGAGCGTTACTGTACAGAGGGGTAATGTCATCTGTTATCACTTCAGGTCTGTAGCTTCTCATGAAGTATCTCATAAGGTCACTCAATGCCACTGACTCGAGACTTGTGACTCTAACTGTTTGAGAGACTCCAGATCGTCAATGCGAACTCTAAGATCTATTAAATATTATTTTTGTGAGTTTGTAAGTCGCCTCTCGCTTTTTTCTTATTCGTGTTTAGAAACCCAGAGCGGGCTCTGGGCGGTAAGACGCTGCGCGGCTGGGCATGAACCTGGGAGTATCCTCTTTGGTGGGTGCAGTCGAAATGACGCGCTATGATCAGACTTTGGCGTGGGCTGCACGTGAGCCCCAGCTCATAATAGGCTTAGCGTCGCGAGGCTGCACTTTTCTGTCGCTTCCCCACACGGGCCCTCTTTGGTCAAAAAAATTTGGGAGCTTCTCGTTCAAAAGCTTCGACCAAAAATTCTTCGGCAAGAACCACTGAACGGCGACACGCGATCACGGCGTAAAATCATCTCGGCAACGGTCCCCCCGACGGCTTTCCTGGCTCGCCGAGCCTGTACTTTTCTGCTTTGTCGATAGTGTCATTTCGCCAACAGTCGAGACGACAGCAACCGCTAAGATGGTCGACGACAAGATGGATGTTGAGGATCAGTACTTGATCAAGCCGCAGGCCACCACGCCGGCTCTTGACACCAGCTCATGGCCTCTCCTTCTCAAGAACTATAGCAACCTCCTTGTCCGCACCGGTCACTTTACCCCGATCCCCAACGGCTCGTCCCCCTTGAAGCGCGACATCAAGTCGTATGTTTCTAGCGGTGTGATCAACCTCGTACGCTTTCTCCTTTGCTCCTCCTCCCCGTGCAGATGGCAGTGATGCTGGCTGTCCAATGCCTTGAAAATCGCGTTCCGCGCTAGGCGGGGTAGAAATAAAAAGCTCTGGGAGATTGACAAAAAGAAAAATAGGACAAGCCGTCGAACCCCTCATCCCATGAGGTTGTTGCGTGGATGAAGCGCATGCTTCGGTGCGTTCAAGTCCTCAAGTCTCGCCGTTTTGGTAGTGGCTATTCGTACTAATTGATTTGAATTTTGCAGTGTTGAGAAGACTGGACATTCCGGTACTCTGGATCCCAAGGTCACAGGCTGCCTGAGTACGTGATTCAAGTTTCCCCTCTTGATTTTTGAACACCAAGGCTAATAGTATGCCAATAGTCGTCTGCATCGACCGCGCCACAAGACTTGTGAAGGCTCAGCAGGGAGCGGGCAAGGAGTACGTCTGTGTTATCAGACTCCACGACACCATCCCGGGAGGTGAGGCCACCTTTGCCAAGGCTCTCGAGACTCTCACCGGTGCCCTTTTCCAGAGGCCCCCTCTTATTTCGGCTGTCAAGCGTCAACTCCGTATCCGGACAATCCACGAGAGCAAGCTGATTGAGTTCGATAACGACCGCCATCTCGGTGTTTTCTGGGTATCATGCGAAGCTGGTACCTACATCAGAACTCTCTGCGTCCATTTGGGACTGCTACTGGGTGTTGGCGCGCACATGCAGGAGCTCCGCAGAGTGCGTAGTGGTGTCATGTCCGAGTCCAATGGTAGCCTGGTCACTCTTCACGATGTGCTAGATGCCCAGTGGCAATACGACAACGGTGGCGATGAGACGTTTTTGCGCAAGGTTATCCAACCCCTTGAGACGCTGCTCGTTACCTATAAGCGTGTTGTCGTCAAGGATTCGGCTATCAACGCCGTTTGCTACGGTGCGAAGCTTATGCTGCCAGGTCTGCTTAGATATGAGGCTGGCATTGAAGCCCACGAGGAGGTTGTCCTCATGACGACCAAGGGTGAAGCAATTGCGATTGGTATTGCGCAGATGAGCACGGTTGAGTATGTGTTTTTCCCAAACCCAATTTCACGAACAGAACCTCGCTGATCATAGCACACAGGATGTCCACATGTGACCACGGCGTTGTTGCCAAGGTCAAGCGTTGTATCATGGAGCGCGACCTCTACCCCCGTCGCTGGGGGTTGGGACCTGTTGCGCTTGAGAAGAAAAAGCTCAAGGCGGACGGCAAGCTTGACAAGTTCGGGCGCACAAACGAGGCCACACCTGCCAAGTGGACTCAGGGCTACAAGGATTTCGGCGCGCCCGCGGGCGATGCTGCTCCTCCTACACCAGCACAGACACCGGCTGTCCCTGCGGCTACTATCGCTCAAGAGGCGGAGAAGGCCGGGGACAAGTTGGAGGAGGTTGGCGAGTCAGATAAGAAGCGGAAGAAGCACAATAGCGAGACGGCTGAGGAGAAGGCGGAGCGGAAGCGGGCCAAGAAGGAAAAGAAGGAGAAAAAGTCCAAGAAGTCCAAGTCAGACGACAAGGATGACAGCGATTAAGGCTGTATTTTTTCTGTCTCAATCTGGATTCTTCTCACTCGGAGGCGTTAAGTTGTGCATTGTGGTCTTGTCCAAAAAGGGACTGGGAAAATGGCGTTAAGGTCTTGGTTCATGGACATATCAAGTGAGGCCTTTGTGGTAGTAGAAATAGAACGCTTACTTATGAAGTATTGCCACGTAGTGATGTGCCCTCTATACCCCGTAGTCTTGTAGAATCCAATGTTGGTGGTCCAAGTTCGGAGCGTAATGACGGAACCTTATCCGTGGCCAGTGCCGCCACTCCCGCTTACTACTGTCGTTTCGCGGGAGAGCTTAGATCATCTAGCGTGAGCGCTGAAGCCCAAGAGGGACGGACATTCACTTCGCTTGGACTTGCATATCAGCTGTTTGGGCAAGGGCTTTGGCTCAGGGATCGGCGGTGGTTGGGTGTCAATTGTCTACTCAACATTGTCTGATGGATGGGAAGAGTGCACTCCTCCGCGGACGGCTTTGGGAACAACCTGCCCGATACGCGACGTGATGATGGGTGACAGGGCTACATTCCATTTGTCTACAACCAGGCTTGTCTACCAAGTAACATGGTGGTCTTGGGTTTCTCTCGCATCATTCCCACGCGCAAGAGCAGCAGTGCGGCAGGCATTCTGAAGAACTTTGTGGGATAAAGAAAACCTTGACGCTCGGATGAGTGATCCGTACCATGTAAGCCTCAGCTTATTTGATGCAGAGTAGATACTGGTGATGCGCACGCATTTTGTTGCCTCCGTGCTAACTCGGGGGTCAGGGTCTTGAATTTCCGCAAGTCATTCCCGCAAACTAGCCGACCTGTTTATCCTATGCTTGAGGTAGCCCGCACTTCCAAGTCTCGAGGTGTGCTCGGCCATGTTGTAAAAATCTAAACTAGGGGCTTTTGTTGTCATTTTGCACGCTCACAAGCAAGACTACTAGGGAGCCTTGAAGTGTCTTCGAGTCATAGCTGCCGCCAATGCTCGAGATCCCACGCCTACTGTTTACTCCTCGTGCTGGTCTAACGAGAAAGTCACCAAGGACAAGTAAGTCGCTGACGTCAACAGCAACACGACCCCTCCTTCCTCCAAGACCTCGACGGCACCTGGTACGCCTTCGCCACCGCCAGCGGCGTGCACAACATCCAAGCGGCCTCGGCGCCGTCGACGGGGCGCAACAGCTGGGCGTCCGACGTGCGGCGCGTCGGGGCTGGCCAGTACATTGTGTACTACTCCGGGGAGGTTGCGGGGAACAGGACGGCGCCGTCACCGGCCGGCACGAAGCACTGCGTGGGCGTAGCGGCGACGACGCACGCGGCCGGGCCGCCGTACGAGCCCGTACACCAAGCACGGACAGCTGTTGATTCAGACGATCGACTTTAACACAGCAGCGCCCGGTGGTGCAACAAATGCCGTAACTGCTTCAGGGGCCGACGGTGAGGCCGACGGGGTCTTGGTGTTTTACGCGAACTACCCGCAGGGGAGGTGTCTCTTTGGGGCGTCGTTTGACCTGGTGGGCACGACACTTACTGCGGGCTGAGGTCGCCGACACACATCCGGCCGTTGAAGTGGGCTGGATGTTGGTCTCTACATGGGACATCGGACGACGGTTGGGCCGTGATCGAGGTTGGCTTGGCAGGGACCTTCACCACACCTCCACCACGAGAGGCCAGCACCTGGCGAGATGACCTTCCCTCCGGGGGGGGGGGGGGGGGGGGCTGTGATGGGATCCCGGCGCGTTTGAGGGTCGGTTCACACAGGAAAGCCAGAACATGAAACATATTATGCTGGCGTGTATGCCTTCAACATTGATTCCTGTCTTGTTGGCGCCCAGACCATGTACCCCTGAGTTTGCCAGCAACTTGAGGGCATGAATATACAACGCCTTGTCGGTGATGGAGACTCTCTGTAACCCACATCTTGCAGTGATAGGAGATGCTGAAACGGCTCGGAAAGCCTGCACGAATGGGCTGCTGAGGCTGGCCGCTCCGGGACGCCAACTCGCGCTTTCCGGGCTTCAGCGCTAGGCCATCAATCGTCAATATGATGGCAGAGAGAGAGAGAGAGAGAGAGAGAGAGAGAGAGAGAGAGAGAGGCCGCGGCCAGAATACGCGCCCCGCCCCGGGAAAGGGGTCGGTTGCGTGGTCGCCCCTAATGCTACCGGCCTTGCCAAACTGTAGCCAAGGTAAAGTACCTACCCAGCGTCTCGCAATCTGTGGAGCCTCTTGGTCTGGTGAGCTGGCTGTAGATGAGTTTCCCAATTCATTCGAGCAGTCAGCGCCCAAAAGGTACGAAGCCGATTCGGGTGCCTGGCCACGTTATCTCCACCTCGGTAATGGTAAGGGGACACAGTTTTGGCCCCAAATAAGGCTCAAGCAATATATGACCGTCTGGTTTGAGCCGGCAATTGGGGAATGGAAGCCATCGTTTCACAAGGAGGATTCAGACCTCATCTATATCCCACGCGGCTTTCTCAGCAGAAGGTTATTGTCAAGATCTCGCTGGTTAAATTTAGCAACGGCAGCCTCTTGGCATCTGGAATGCTTCGATCCATGGACCAGCAGTTTGGGCTGACTGTCATCCACTGTCGTCGTAACCCTTGATCCATGAACATCTGCGAGTCTTTTCAAATCGGGGGTAAGAAAAGCAACATCGTGACAAGATGCTCACCATGGTATGGTGGTGGTCACCACACGCCGCCGACGGACGCCGGGAGCTGGGTGAAATTAGCACGAAATGAAGCTTTAGCGCTGCTGGCGCTGGATATTTCAGAAATATCGCGCCACCTCTCTCAGTGTAGACTACCTACACCTCGAGACGCCCGCCAGCCTGAACATGGCGCCCCAGCGGGTAGACGTACCTCACAGTACGGACTAGCTGCACTCTATCACTTGCGACTCAAGACGAAGGGCGAATGGGAGCTGGGGAAGAAGACAGTGTGCTGCGAGTAAGCTTTGCGTTGACTATCCGCTTACAGTTTAGCTTGAATCTTGGCGTCTTGTTTAGGTGACCTGTGGGTCCAGCTGTCACGGCGCGACCTGGAAGCGACCAGGAAGCGCCCGTCGACCAGCGAGCGACCCGCCTGCCACTCACTAAGCGGTTTTTGCTCTTCGTGGTCTTCTCCATAGCCCTCGAAACAAACCCGCCCATAGTGTGCGAAACGCTGCGACCGCGGGGGGGGGGGGGGGGGAGGGGAGAAGAGCTCCTCTCCCGGACTGCTGGGACTTGTTCTCGCCTGCTCTGGCCCATTGGACCAGTTTGTTTCGCCGTTTCTCCTCCCTTCGTGTCGCAGTTGATGCGACCGCATCCCAGGCCATCTCAGAAGAAGCGCTCCACGAACCCACAATCGCCGGTTGTCGTTGCTACCCCTCACCTCCACAACTGCCCCGACCGTTTGACCAACACGCCACCACATCGGCTAGATGGAACGAGGAAAAATCTAAACCTGGCAGGTAGGAATGACTGGTTGTATGCTGCTGTATACTCTCTTCCTTCTGTTTTTCTCTTTTTAGCACTCGTCACTGGAGGACGAATCCTTCGCCCTGATAATGGACTCGTCCTCCCCACAGCACCGCATCGTGGGCATCGCGGGCACATCTGCCGGTGGGTTGCCGTCGCCCTCGATGATTGGCGCCCGGCGGGCAGGCCCTGGGCAGGCCCTGGCGGCCCCTGTCGAGAATCAAGCAATCGCGAGGATCGGCAGCGGCAGCACGTCCATTCGTCACACCCCACGGCGGCCTGGCCAGCCACACGACGTCCGAACTCTCTAGGCGACTGGTCCTTTTGCTCGGACCCCCCTGCTGCAGCTGCTGCACACACGGTTGATGTACACACACAGTAGTATCACACTTGGGGGTGGGAGATGCTACGCAGTACTACGCGGTTCCTGAGTAGTGCTAGCGACCTCCGGCGTCGATAGCCCATCTGCATCGGAGGAATACCGAGAGCAACGGGCGGCACGAGATTGCCCCTGGCCTGGACTCACCATGGGCTCCCACGCTGTGTGACGCCGTGTTGCGTGCCTGGATAGATAGATAGCATGCGGTGCGACGGTGGGTATTTGAAACATCCATACTGCTTACCTTCTCTCTTATTCCCTTCCGTCTATGGTCTGTGTTCTGTGTCTGCTTCTGTTTCTGTTCCCCATATACTACGTACACGTCTAGCACGGGTCGTTCCCTTCGCTTCTTAGCCCCATAGTTATATCCTTTCCACATGCCCCCGCTAGGACGACGTTGACCCGGAGCAGCAGCACGCTCCTCGTGGCTCCTAGACGGTCTTACCGACAACTTCAACCTAACTTTGCGACCTGGCGTCCACCTAGATTTTTTTAATACCCCTCACCATCACCAAGTCCTAGGCTGGCCCCGGACCACACTCACTTCCGACAGATAAGATGGCTCTCTCCAGACTCCCGTTGGCGATTCTCGCCCTCTTCTTAATATCATCACAATTAGCTTCCACGCTGCAGGTGACGCCCAACTCGCCATGTGCAAAAACATGTCAGGACTCGCCCGACCTAGACCTGTCGGACCCGAACTCATCCAACACGCGGAATTCCGACATCAATTGCCAAGACATGTCACATGCTGGCACCTCCGGGTCCAAATGGAAGGATTGTATGAGCTGTCTGCAGAACAGCACGTTCTCGCAGGGTGTTGAGAGTGATCAGATGTGGTTCCTGTGTAAGCCAGAGGCGTTCTATCCTTCGAGTCTATCATGACTGACCCTGTTCTCTAGACAACCTACGATATAGCCTTTCTTACTGCGTATTCGCCTACCCGAACGCGAGTGACGCTGGATCCACGCCATGCAGCACGTCCATGGCTTGCGGGCCACTGCGGACCAGTTTTGAGCATGGCATTTTGAACCAGAAAAACATGACGGCATACTCGTACTGTGCGGTTGCGGGCGTAGACGGTGGCGATGCCAGGGACACACTTACCTATGACAGGTGTGTGTCTTGTGTCAGCGCTGAGGGGAACACCGAGTATCAGGCCAACTGTAAGACAACCATGCCGTGAAGAAAAAGCCTGCGTCTAACACAAGCACCCTAGATGTTGTTGCCCTCGAGGCTGGCTGTCTACAACAGCCCGGTCCGGGAAAGATACTCGGTTTGAACGACACCATCTTCGCGCCCAACCCGATCACCATCATCGACCCCCTGACACTCATTCAAGGCCCTGGATCCGACACTAGCTTACCGGCAACCACCATTGCCGGAATCGTTGCCGGAGTCTTGACCATTTTTCTGATCACCGTAGCCGTGGTCTTTGTTTGCTGTCGAAAACGCAGGAACAAGCGTGACCGAGCAAGCTTCGAGGCCAACCCCCACGGTGGATTTCGAAATCGCCATCGGTCGTCACTGTCCTTTCAGTGCCAGACGCACTCCATGTCGCCTCGCTTCTGGCCAGGGGGTGAGGAAGGACTGGCCGACAACAAGCGGTCAACTCAGTATGCGGACGACGCCCACCGCCGATCTTCCATGTGGAAGCCGCACACCTCTAATCCGTCGTATGAGAAGACGCTAGACCCCATCAAAGACCAGCAATGGGAGTCCCCTTATGACGAAAAGCCCGGGCACTTTACCCTTAATGAGAAGACACCTATTTTCAAAAAGGGCGGCAATGCTTCCACAGTCCCGCTGCATCACATAACAACCACCGTTCCGGCCTACCCACCTCATGTCCACGCATCGCCGTCCTCGGCCGCCATGTACCATAGCCCAGCAGATCTCACGACACCCTTGTCTGCAGAGTCGGCGCGAAGCACAACGGCTCTCCTCCCTGGTATCAAGCCTTACATTCCAGCAGACCACGGGGTTCACGGTAGCCCTGGCAGCCAGGCGGTCAGTGCCTTTAGCAGCCCGGTGTCTGGTGCGACAGCGAGTCCGCTGCTGAGAAGCTACGGGTGGCCCGACCAGCGCCCGCAACAACAAATCCAGCCATACCAGCCGCGGAGCCGGCTGAGTAGCAGCAGTGCCGGAATCGGCGTGGCCCTTGCGATCCCACCGCCGCCGCCACCGAAGAGTCCGCGCTTGAAGATCCCAGCCAAGAAGAATTCCAAGGGCGACTCCAACTCAAAAGTGAGTCCCATCAACACACGGAACAGTCCCGTCAAGCAGAAAGGAAGCCCCATTGAGTCATGGGAGATTCAGACCGCCTTCTCAGCACCACCCAAGAAGCGGTGATGAGATGGCCGCCCGTCGGTATTCTCTTATTTTTTTTCTTTTTCGCAATGTTTATGTATGTGATATATACCCCATGACCTCGGCGATGTCTATATGCCGCTTTTCCTTGCTGTACTATATATGTCGTGTGTACAATACCATTGCAGTCTCTGGCTTAGGGGTCTGGGACTGGGTGAGGATCGGGGCCGAGCTTGTTTCAGCTCCGGCCTTGGTGAGAAGTTTATAGAGACGAGAGTCTGAAGCAGGATGTGGATATGAGCGATACCCGTATATCAAATCTGTCTGAAGCACACTCTCTTGTCCCATCGAGTTGGACTGGCCATGTAGCTCCTAAGCAAAGGCAACGTTGACCGTCTGAATACAAGTCACCTGGATGTCGGTGCGATCTAGCCCTGGGATGTAACCCCGTTGCGACTCTTGGTAGCACTTATACAGCTGGTGATCTCGGAGGGAGATGCGTGCGCCGTGGAGCTGCACTGCTGTGCCTGGTCGAACTTGATCTTGGCGTGACAAAAAGCAGGAGTGCTCCCAGCCCCCCCTCCCCCCCCCCCCCCCTTTGGTGTTTGTGCCCATGGTTTTATCCAGCATCAGCTCATACGCCAAAGATATCCTTCTATCCGGGAGAGTTGGTACCATGCGGGGGGGGGGGGGGGGGGTATGAGGCGGTCCGGTCGGGTAGCCTATGTTGAGCCAATGGTGGTGGTGCTGTAAGCGCCCGTCGTAGGAAAATAACCTCGGTGCTTTCCGCCGCCTCCTATTCTCTATGCCCACGCTAGTATGTGATGTTCTCCTCGGGCTGGACATATTTGATACAGACATACACTTCGACATCCCCCAATTCACTGTGCGCGGTTCTCTTCTCCAGGACCAATAGTATTGCACAAATGCGGTGCGACTGAGAGCTACACGGGAGCAAGACAGTGAGTGGATGGTTTGTGGCTACGTATACATGCAAGATACGTCCCACGTCGCCCTGCAGACTTTCTCTCATATGGGTACCGGTGACAGGAACCTGTTGTGGATAATAGGATGCAATGGTGGTTTGTTGATGAGGCAGAATAAGTTATGGTACGAGGGAGGCGTGTCGGGGGCAACCGACACTCTTGTGCTGATGAAGGGGCTGGGGACTCGGGGGTATTACTTAATTCATTTTCATGGGCCTCCCGGCGCTTGTAGGATTATCTACTAAGGTAGCTAAGAGGGACCCCGGATTGCTTGTGTGTTTGAGACCGAAAAACGCAACCCCTATTTCCAGGGTCGCCGAGCACAGCACACTGGCATCAATCAGCATTGCACCGGGGGAATCTTGAAGCAAGGGAATAAAGTGCAGAATGTCTTCCTGATCCTCAACTTCCTAAGAGGCTTCAAATTCCCATACACCTAACAACACCCGCCATGCTCCCGCTAATAAGTAACCAGATTTGTCTTGGGTCAAAGAATGCCCAGTAAATCATAACGCCGCGCCGTGATCAGCCCGATCAGCCCCATTTTGTTGCAACCATTCCATGCTGCATATATCAAAACATTCCAAGAGAAATTCGGAACGCTCATTTCCCTCCCTAAGCGGCAGCTTATGCCTCAGGAGGACTGGCTAGGTACTTGCATCGCTTTAGTGGTATCATTTTGTCCAACCCTACGTAAAACGCATCCCCCATTTACATAAAGGAACCCCCGAGTCATCGAGGACCACACCTGCAATCTCAATACATGCCCACCGCCTTTGAACCTTTATCTATACGGCTGACTGCTCCCTCGCAAACGGTCGATCCTCGTCCAGGCGATCCATCGTTTCTCTCAGCTCTCGCAGCATGTCTTGTACATTCTGCACCATGGCATTGGTCTCCTCCTTTCCGATGTGCGTTTTCTTCGCCGCCGAGGGTGACGACTCGCCTGTGCCTAGAATGAAATCTTCATCCTCCCCAATGGCCCTCTTCCTCTTCGAAGCAGTTACCCCGGTGTCGTTCCATAGTGGAGGCGGAGGTGGCGACTCGAAATAGCTTTCTGACCCGCTCCGCGACTCAAACATGTACCCAGCATTGCTATGGCTCACGCTCTTGCTATGACCGTGGCCACGACTTTCAAAAGGCCTATTCCTCAGCTTCGTGAGTCGCAGCTGTAGCTTGGACGACGATAGTTCATCGTCCGTGTCCACCGCAGCCACCCCGAAGAGTCCATCCTGGCTCCCTGCCCTGGCCTCCTTTCCTGGCCCCAATCCGCAATCGCCGAGGCCATCGAACCGCTTGCCAGCTCGAATGGCATTGGCAATAGACTCGGGGAGCCACTTGCCGTCGGGCATTGGCACAAATCCTCGCGCGCGCATGTCCCAATGCTGTGACTTAAACGCGCTGGTCTTGCTCACGGTCGGGTTGCGCTTGGCCTCTCGATCCTCGTAGTTATTGTCCTCATCAGACCCACCGGCCGAGCGTTTTCGCGTGAAGTTTGTCGTCCGCGGGGCTCCCGGGAGGGATTGCCGAAGCCTAGACGACGTACCATTTATCGAGCTGCTAGCCGAGACGCTTCTTCTGGGCTCGATGCCGAATTTCTCGCGTAGAGAACGCGTCTTCCATCCTTCTGGCTTGCTCATCGTGCTATCTGGCGTCTGTGCTGGCTCGCGTGCCGAAATTGACTGTCTGCGCGGTTCCAATTCTAATTCTGACTCCGCATAGCGGTGGGACCTAGACGCGCCGCCCCAAAGGATGCCGTTAACCTCTCTCACGACACGGCGCGCCGCTCCGAATTCATCCCGGAGGCCGGAGAAGATACCACTGGCAAGCAGCTGATCCTCGGTGCTGGATCGCCGTTGTGATGTGGCCATGATCGCTAGTTGTTGGCCATCCGCCCCCAGTTTTCGTCTCGCTGCCCTCCTCGCTTCCCGTTCCGCCTTCTCCGCTTCCTCCTTGGCCTTTTGTTGCTTAACCCGCTCCGCCTCCCGGTACCGCCGCATCTTCTCTTTTCCTTCACGAAGAATACGTTGAGTAGCGAGTGCTCTCACGTTTTCTTGCCACCTATAAAAGAACTTGACTCTTAGGCTGTATTGCCGGAATTTTCGGGCTTCTTGCCATGATAAGTCGTTTTCTTCCTTTCGCTTCCGTTCAGCTTCTTCCTCTTGAAACTGCTCAAATGCTTGAGCAACCAGATTTTGAATCGAGAACTCGGTAAACTGCTCCATGAGGCCTTGATCTCCCATGACAAACCAATTTGTCAAGCCGCCCATCAAATCCTTTTTGGGAGGTGGTGGTTGGAGTGATTGCGAACTTGTCGAACTGCGCTGTCCCAAGCTAGGAGACGGGGCTGGCCGCGATGTTGAGCTGGAGGGTGCTGGGGAAACTTGTGTTGCAGCCGAAGGTAGTATGGATTGTGATTTGAGGCCACCGCTTGCTGTTGGCAAAGGTTGCTGTTGTCGAGGAGTTGACTCTGTTGCCGAAACCGGCGGTATCGCGGATGTTGCGCTACGTGCTGAGGCAGGTGCAGGGCTAAAGCCCATGGATGGTGGCGCCGACTTTGCTGGAGTGGTGGCAGCTGAAGACAGAGTGTTTGAGCCAGGACTCGAAGCCAAAACCGAAGATCCTGAAAAAGACGAGGAAGGGCCAAAAGACCCAAGGGAGTTTGATTTGGGAATATTAGTGCCCTGCGCCGGCGCCAGTGAGGTAGAAGACAGCTTAGGCGTTCCATCGTTTTCGGTCGTGGACGTGCTTGTGAAGAAGGAGGGGGGGTTTTGTGGTGTCTGTGGCAAAGCGGACGCATGTATTGTACCCAAGTCTTTGTTCAGCGAAGAAAAGGGACTGGTTGCCTCGATAGGTTTTGGCGTACGGGAGGCCGAGGAAACCGCTGTTCCTTGTGAGGGCTGGGGGTTCTGACCAAAGATAGGCGGCTGGGGTGTACTTGCTTCCGTTGTTGGGAGAGCTCCTCGGGGCGTGGAGGTACCGAGGGGTTGAGCAAAGCCTAGGGGAGGCTGACTGAAGACTGATGACGGGCTGCTGCTCGTTGCCTGAGCTTGTGGTGCACCCTGGCGAAAGGCAGAGAAAGTATTAGAGCTGCCGGAAGTGCCCGGCTGACTCGCAGGAGAACCCCGAACACCCAGAAATGAGAAAGATGATGGTTTCGGCGCCTCGAGCGGCTTCTTATGGGCGACTATTTCATTGAAGGCTGTCGTATCCTTGATCGGGGAGCCAAATGGCGAAGAGGGCGTATCACTGGGCGTGGGGTTCGGTGAAGATGCTGAACTGGGGGAAGACTCTTGGAAGCCGGTTGACTGAGGCACAAATAGGCTGTCGGGGCTATCATCGTCTGCCGCCTTTGGCTTTTGTTTTTCCTCCGATTCTTCATAGACGGTGTTGTAGATGAGATGAGCCAATGATTGTGACGCACGTTTACGTTCAACCAACTGGCCCGAATATGACTGCCGGACTCTTGGCGAGGGAACATACTTCTTCTTTGAGTTGAGAAGTAAATAGGGCGCGGGAGGAGCTGGCTTTCCGTCCGGAACCCAGGTTGAAAACTCGAAACCATGGAGCTCAATGAACTCGACAGCCTCCTCGGTGGTGTCGAATCTCAAAATCTTGTTGAGGTCTGGAGCCGAAATGGTTCTCGGCGCGTCCCGGTAACGCGCATAACCCTTGACCAGATTCTTGAGAATGTTTTGGCGCACAGATGTGAAGTGGACTTCCGCGACGCAAGCCATCGTGTACGATACCCTCGGGTCCTCGACAATCGCGAAATAGTTGGCAAAGGCGGTGTCGGACAAGGTCGTCATCCGCCGTGGCTTGATGGGCCCTTTAGGCTCACGAACATCCTCCATCGCCTGAACGAGAGAAAGGGCCGTCTGGATCTCCTCAGACTCGAACCAAAATTCCTTGCCCCACGCGGGGATCCTCGTTCCTATAGAGGGGTCGTGCGCATTGAGCAGGAGATAGTATGATCTGAACTCGGGTTCGTTTTCACATTGGACATGCTTGTCGCGACATGCGTCGTATGCTTCCATGAGAGATAATATTGTCCTGCCCAGCTGCTCGATTTCCTGTTTGTAGTCGAAATCGTCATTCGCGTATCCCTTTCTCGATAGCAGATGCAGAGCAGTGGCATGGAACCGAGTTATCGTCTCGAAGCAGTACACCATATCCTTCATCTCCTCTGGCGATTTTTGTGAATGGAAGGTGAAGTCCTTCCGGACAGCTCGGGTGCGATCCCACAGGTAGTTGTGCATGGACGGCAGATTATCGTCAGACTGGAGAAGGTCGTTGAATAGATAGTTGGTGGTTCGTCGGAGTGCATCGACAGAACGGACATCCATCGGCAGAGGCGCGTCCTGACCCGCAGCTGATCGCCCGAACTTCTTGACCATCTTGGATGGTTCGGGCCAGGAATTCAATCCATCAGACTGGGCCTCTTTCTCTTCGTTCTTGACATCATACTCTGCTACGCGAGATACTTGCTCGAATTCGGGGCACATATCCTCGCAAGTGCCCTTGAACGGGAGAGCATCTTCGAGCTTCCGTCTCTTTTCAGGGTCGTCGATCAGCTCTGCCTTTCTCAAAGATTCATAAACCCGAATGCGATACTTCTTGTAGGCCTCCTTCAAAGTCTCAACAGCGCCGCGCTTGTTGGGGTTTCCTAGATCTGGCAGCCACTGTGGCGGTTTGATGCCATCTTTTTGTAGTTGAGCATAAAGCTTGTTGGCAAAGTTGAAGGCGAACGGAGAGAGCTGTTTGGTCCGTTCGCCGGGTTCCCGATTCGGGCCATTTTGTGCCCTGTTCTTGACAAAGCGCGGTTGAGTTCGCTCTTTGCTCATGTCCGGGCGGTCGCTTCTATTTCTCTGTCCTGGCTGAAATTTCTTCACGGACTCCTTCGCTTGGCTACCAAAGCCGTTGGAGCCATTGGCTTGATGAGTAGTTGTCGACCTTGGGCCCTCAGCTTTAAAGGGTGAATTGCGCGGCCCCTCGTTTTCATTCTTCTGTCCCTGCTTGCCGAACCCACTCGCATTCCCATTCTTCGATTGCGGCGATTTTGATTTTTTGCGGCGCGCCATCTCGTTCGAGTCCAACACATTGAGCTGCGTGCTACCCAATTGTGCCTGTGACCCGAAAGATGATGGGCCTTGCGCGCTTCCATTCGTAGATAATCCAGCCGCAAAAGGATTACCAGGGGGAGCTTGTGTCGTCGGGTTTCCGAATGGATTCCGAACTGCAGGTGATGACTGATGGGCGGAAGTCGTGGAACCGGAGAACGCGCCAAATGCAGGCGCCTGGGAAGAGCCGAAGGGATTACCTGCGGCAGATGGGAGGCTGCCAAAGCCAGCGAAAGCTGGTGTCCCGGCCGCAGGCTTTGGCGGTGCACCAAAGATGGATGCCGGCTGGCCTAAAGCTGAGGTCGCTGCTCCGAACGGGTTGGGGTTGGCAATGGCCTGTGGAGGCGCCCCGAAGGGATTGTTAGCTGGCGCCGCCATGGTCGTCGCGGTAAAGCATTGGCGATGAAGGCCTAGAGGGGTGGACGTGGGCTCGTAGGGGATCGGGTATCGGGATCGGGGGATGGCGATCGCGTTCAGTGCTCGATCGAAGGTGCGGATGAGGATTCACCAGAAATGCCGATGAGCTCGGGAGCAGAGGGTGTTTGCGAGCTGCTCAAGCGCGCGTGAGCTCAAGGCTTTCGGTTGGCGCGATTGTTCACAGTGGCCGTTTTTGTCGATGCCGTCGTCAAATGGGGAAGAATTATGTTGTAGGAAGATGGAGGTCCCCTGCGGATCTGCTAGAGTCCTTGAATGGGAAGCACGTCCCAGATCCCTTTGTCGCAATCCAAATTCTGCCCGCGCAAAATGGGGGCGGCCAGGCGGTCAACAGCAGGAGTCCAAAAACGGCAGCCCCACGCCGCTGGTGGCAGGGTGGCCCGTGCTTCAGGCATAAACACTACGGATTGGAATGGACTTGGGTGTCTAAACTGGAGAGCTACGGGGCATGTACTCTGTTTCTACTCAGAACGTCTCTGGCATGTTTTGGTAGGGCTGGACAAGTACAACTCATGTGCATCTTTACTCTTTCAACGGAGTGCAAGCATTGCCATCTGGTTGCATATTGCAATTGATTTTTATATTTTACTTCTTCCTGAACCGCCCCTGAAGCCAGCAGCGGTACATTTTCAGCCTTTTGGCTCGATTCACGAGGAGTCTACGGTCAACACCAAGATTCTCAATCTCAAAGTAGGCGTGGGTTGTTGGCTTCCCCTCTGTAACGGGTTCAGCATCTGAAGGCTCGTCGGCTTGGCCGGACCAGATATCGGCCAACTCGTCCTTGTCAAAGAAATAGACACGAGTACCATCACCACGAATGTAGAAGTTCTCATCAAGATACCGTCCTTTCCTGAATCGGACCTGGGCAAGGTCTCCTCTTCCATAGTCGCGGAAGCAGACCTCTCCACCCGGCTTAAGAACCCGATAGACATTTTGGACCGCCTTCCTCCATTGCAGTGGGGAGAGTGCAGAGAAGATGAAGACCATCAGCGCCACGTCAACAGACCCTTCTTTCAGGCCCGGCGGCAACTCATCCCCAGCTACGTCCCAGACGTCGGCCTGCATCGTGTCTGTCTTGTATGACTCGTGAGCGCGCATAACCTCCACAGCCTTTTTAGAGAAATCACACGCGTGAAGTTTCAGGAGTGGGTTTTTGTTCTTGGTCAGGATGGGGAACGCAGTGTTGCCAGCACCAGCTCCTATCTCAAGAAGGGTGATAGGCCCAGCGTCCTCTTCTGTGACCTTCTCCAGAATAGGGAATTCTTGCTGGAGCCACTTTCGATCCTTGAAAAAGTTGGAAGTGTTGTTTTTGTAAAACAAGTTCCACCATTTCGCGGGGTCTGAGTTGAAGCGATCTGTGCCCAGGTTAGCAAACTGGAGATTTGTCTCGAGTGCAATTAATGACAGGATTTGAAGTTGGCTATTCAGATGGGAGCGAAAGACATTTGTGCTACAATGTTTCATCATTTGTAATCAGATGAACTATGCTATGTTTGTAAATCATCACAATAGCCACCGGTCCTCAAGCGAGGGGGAGGGGCGAAAAAGGAAAGACGTAGACAAATAGTACTTACACTTATCAAAGTCCGACACGGGGGAAACACGCTGCATTGCGTATTGCTGCTCAGCGTACTCCTTGTACGTGTCGTCAGTCTCGACGTGGTCCCAGGCATTGAACTCGAATACGTCGTCGGTCTGCTGGAGGAGACGAGAACCAAATTGAAATGGGTCGCTCCTCTTCTGGTTGTGGTTAGGATCATGGGATCGGTATGGTTGTTCCTGCCTAGGCTGGGACTCGATATCTGGCGTGATTTCGAGAGAAGATATCTCGGCAGCCAGCTCCATGTCTTGTTGCTTGTCTGCCTGGTGAGCGACTGGCACAGCGACAGCGTCTGACGCCATGGCAAGAATATTTCTTTGCTTCACGTTAGTGCGCCTGGAGGGGTGCAGCTAACAGTGGCCACGGGTCACTGAATGGCGCTTTCCGAGAAGCGAGTCCGATTCAGCATGTCGTGGGAAGCTGCTGAGGTGTGCAGACTGTTGAGAGGAATGATGTGGAAAGGATGAGAGGAAAAAAAGAGCGATGCTTTATTGAAGGCCGATGAAAAATATTTCGGCGGAAGTGGGGTCTACCTTCGGTACCATGGCGCCGTGCTGGCCGAAAGATTTCTGCGTGGTTGGGGCACGACCCAGCGACCTCCCAGCTGTCAGATTGAAATGCCAGCTGATAGCCCTGCTCAAATTGAGCCGAGAAGTGTGGGCTTCAAGTTCCGTCCTCTCTGAATGTTCCAGATCGGTGGGGACTCTAATATGGTGTCATCCGGTACCTACTGATGTGTACCTTGAGGTACGTTCTTGTATTTTGAAAAAGAATATGAAAATTCAAAGAAAAGGGCTCATAGGTTCTGCAATCTTGTAAATTCAACTTTGTGCTCCGGGAGTACAGATCAATACCTGCTACCATGGCGCTCCTGCACATTGACCCTCCAGAGAAATGGAAACTTGAGACGCCTTCTTGAGTGAAGTATCTATCGCCCTCCTTCACGGGCTGTCGTGTCCTCCACGATGTCGGGATGAACCCAGCATCAATCAATGTCCAATTTCTACAGTTTCGCCTTGTCGTAATTCACTGCATTGTCACAGTCCGTAGTTCCACAGCCATGTGTTCAGACAACCTGAAGACGCGACTCATAATGATTTTTGAGATACCTTAGCTGGGGCACCGTAACAATAGCGGAAGCGAGATGCAAGCCACCCTAGCCTATACCACGTCTTCGGAGACTTTGATGCAACTTGGCGGGTACAGTGCCGAAGCCGTCATGACACGGATAGGGCCGAGTTAGCTCCATAGCTTATCGCTCGGTAAGTTCTGCCGAAAACAACTTGGAAATTCGCGAGACTTGCATTCACTCCCAAGGTTGCAGGGCAAACCGCCATAGCTTAATCACCCGGGTCACAATGCATTTCCTACGACCGTAGCGCCGCGCTCGTCACTAGAGGATCCGGAGGCAAGGCGAGCCATGATCTTGTTACAACGACGGTGACGATCCGAAGTTCAACTCCCCTGACACGAAACCACCGCAAACACCACTCACAATCCGCTTTGCGCCAACACAATAACCAGCTCCTTGCGCCCTCAATGGCGCCCCTAACGGCACCGATGCGCCGGCTTGCCCGCTCCGTCGCCTTATGGCGCCCATCTCCCCCCAGCAGCTGCGCGCCCTTCACCACACTCCTTAACCCGCCTTCGACCACCACCCCCCGACCACCTCTCCTTCCCTCTCGACAACCACTCCCCTCCGCTCGCCGGCCCCTAACCTCCTTTCTCGCCTTCCTCCTCCCGACGGATCCAAACCACCCAGCCCCGCCCCAAACCCTCCGTGCGCGGCGCATCCTCCCATACCCACCTGCGCAGCTCTACACGATAATCGCCGACATCGACTCGTACCGCGCCTTCCTGCCGCACTGCACGGCCTCGCGCGTGACGGTCTGGACAGCTCCCAGTGCACAAGGCGGCCGACAACCCGCGCTCGCGGAACTGACCGTCGGCTGGGGCCCCTTCACGCAGTCCTACACGAGCCGGGTGTACTGCGTGCCCGGGTCCATCGTGGAGGCGGTGAGCGGGGCCGCGCACACAACCATCCCGCTCAACACGCTCGCGCAGCACGGATACGACGTCGCCAAGACACCTGCAAGTAGGGGAGGAGACGGGGGAATGCCGTCGGGGGTGTTTGAGAGCCTCGTCACGCGGTGGACGGTTAAGGCGGTCCCAGCGGGCCGGAGTAGATCGGGTTCAGTGGATGCCACGGGGGAGTGGACCGAGGTGTCACTGAGTGTACAGTTCCGGTTTGCAAATCCGGCGTTGGGCTACGCCGTGGGGCAGATGGCTGATGACAAGGTGGAGGAGGTGGTCCAGGCGTTTGAGGATAGAGCGAGAGTTCTTTACAGGCGGTGTTGAAGTGATTCTCATCAGTCCACATACAATAATAATTATAACCAGATAGACGCATTCTAGACATTGGAGTCGTTAAACTAGATAGCTGGGTAGCGTCGCGACTGGCCCGGCGGGTTTGTACCATCACTACTTCTATACAAGAGGAATAACAGAACAATAATATCCTAAAGATATGTATGTCAAATGTACATTTTATTGGTTTTTTTCTTCTGTCTTCCTGCCATGGTCTTGGATAGGGGCAGCGGCGCGTCGTGACGCGGACCATCCCCCATCCAAAACCAAACATTTAGACGGCCAACAATGTACCAACTACTCCACCAAACGGATCTCCTCCTCCCCATCGCCCGTGCTGACAACAATAACCATGGTTGTTGATCTCTGAGTCTTGTTTGCGCCAGAACTGGAACCAAGGTCGTGGAAAGACAATCATCATTTGCCAGCCCAACCAACACGCCTTATACACTGCAGCGCCCGCAATCCAAATCCCCAGGAAAGACACCACAAGAGGCGTCAAACGATCCGCGCAACCTCGATCACCTGAAAGCAAAATAGAAATAAGTAAGAAACCCATTCCTGTACCAAATCCAACAAATCCAAATCATCCCATCCCAGCCTCCCCTAATCTCATGCCTCAGACTCCACCGCTAATGCATTATCCCCTCAGATAGGATCGGTGGTTCCATAAGGCCGAATCCTTAAATAAGGGCTGGGAAGATAATCCAAAAGCAAACGAGAATAACCAAACAAACAACCAGACATAAAAACATAAAACTAGGCGACAAGGTATCAAAAGCCAGAAGTAGATACTGTTTGCAAATATGGAGAGGGGCGTGTATCAAACAGGCAGAAAAGCCACCGCCGATCTTTGCCGGGCGACGGACGACCCTATAGCCCGACCAAGGAGCAATATTCTTTGTGCGACACCGCGGCTTCAGCCTTCTTGTTGTTTAGGCCATGCACCCCGTCGAGATTCGGCCTTAGCCATGCTTCTTCCTGTTTCAGACATTAGCGTAATTCCTCATGATGATATATATTGCGGGTGAAGTTGGGGACAGGGACCGACTTGTAGGACACGAGCTTGAGAGATTGCGTGGTGTAATATGATGAACGGGGCTTGGAGGGAGCAGGGCCAACATACTTCTTCCCGCTAGCCTTGGGCTTCGCAGCCGCGCCGGCCATCCACCCCAGGACAGAGGCGCCGCCGGTTCTCGAGCTTCTCTTGGGAGGCCTGTCTGGAGCTACTTCGACAACGTCGATGCCATTTCTCGGCCCACCACGTCCCCCCATACCCATGGGCCCCATGGCTCCCATGGGCATGGGAGGGGGGCCGCCTGGTCCCGGCCAGCGGCCGCCCATGGGTGGTGGTGGCGGGCCTCCTTGACCGCCACCTTGACCACCCCCTGGCGGCCGGAAGTTACCTCCTGGGCGCCCCATCATAAAGGCGCCGCCTTGGGGCATCCGGCCGTGAGCGGGGCCATGGTGGCCATGCGCACCGCCAGGGTGGGCAGGTCGGGGCATCCCTTGTTGCATCATCTGTGGGGGTATTCCTCGCGGCGGCGGCATCTTTTCCATAGGCCACATATGCATAGTAATGGCCCAGTCTGGCTGGATCACCCTATCCCAGACGGTTGGAAGAAGGATTTCACCGTCGGGACCAATTAGATCATAATGTCCTTCCTGAACCTGGGGACCGATCACGTCGACGTGGAGGAATGCTTGCTTGATTAGCTCTTCCATACCCTGAAGAATGCGGTTAGCAAGGCATAATTCCAAGAATACGTCTACGTAGGGGACACGTACCTGCCACGTTTGGCAAAGGTGAAATGGGAAGCTGAATTTGCGTCCGACGGCATCCTTGAACTTGATAGGCGCCTTTTCCTTCTTCTTCGCGGCTTCCTCGATCTTGATCTTGGCTTCTTCCATTATCCGCTTCTTCATGGCTTCCTCCTCCTTCTTCCTCTCCTCCTCGGCGGCGGCGGCGGCCTCCGCGTCTTTCCTCTCTTTCTCGAGCTTCTCTCGGGCTTCGACCTCGGCCTTCAGCTTGGCTTCGGCTGCGAGCGCCTCCCGCCATGCGGTCTCGTCGGCAGCCTTCTTAGCAGCAGCCTCCTTGGCCTCTTGCTCAGCCTTGGCCGCTGCTACCATCTTCTCCTGTTCAGTCTTCAGGGTTGCAGCCATTTTGAGCTCCTGCTCCTTGAGGGCCGCCTCGAGTTTGGCCTTGGTGTCCTCCTCGAGCCTGGTAAGCCTTGCAGCCTCTTCGTCCGCCTTCTTCTTCGCGGCCTCCTTAGCTTCCGCTTCAGCCTTGGCTTCGGCGATCATCTTTTCACGCTGCTCTCTTATTGCCTGCTCGAGCTTCGCCTTGGCGATGGCCTCTTCGCGGGCCCTCTCGTCTTCCTTACGCCTGCGCTCCTCCTCAGCAGCCCTCAGCTCGGCCTGGAGCTTCTCGCGTGCTTCGCGCTCGGCCTTCTTGAGTTGTTCGTCGATTTCCTTTCTCCTCTGCTCGTCCATTTTACGTTGGTTTTCCATCCTCTCTCGCTCAGCTTTGAGTTCGGCCTCAAGCTTATCTCGGGCTTCGCGTTCAGCTCTCTTGCGAGCTTCCTCCTCCTCCTTTCTCCTCCTTTCTTCAGCTTTGCGCTCCTCCTCCAATTTTTCGCGCGCCATCCTCTCGGCTTCTATCCTCGCCTTTTCAATCTCCTTTTGTGCTTCCTCTTGTGCCTTTTTCATCTCCTCCATCCGCCTGTGGAAAGCCTCCTCGGTATCTCTCCGGATTTTCTCTTCGAGCTCCCGCTGCTTTTCGGCGGCTTCCTTCTTCGCCTGCTCCTTTTTGAACAGCTCCAGCTGATGCTTCATCGCCTCGACCTCGGGGTCTATCTTCTTCTCGGGCGGGGCGGGTGTTGGCGGGCGGGGGGCGGGAGCTTCAGTCGGCGGCGGAGGAGGGGCATTGTACATGTACTGCTGTAGGTGCTGTGGAACGCCGCCATAGGGGCTTGGGCCATTGCCTCCATTTGGACCAAAGTACGCTCCGCCACCGCCCTGGCCCTGCTGGCCTTGGGAATGATACGGCATCATATCGTATGGACGGGGTGGTGGGGCTCCAAAGTAGTCGGCGCCGTTATGGTTGGCCTGGCCTTGCATGGGCGCGAAGGGGTTGCGGAAGTCGTTGTATGGAACCATTTGGCCGTTGTAGTGGTTTGGCATATACCCACCTACGTGGCTCTGGGGATAGCTGGGCTGATGACCGCCACCCCTAGCGCCATAAAAGGCGCCATGGTTTTGCGGAGGAGGTGGGCCATATCCGCGCCCGTACGACGCCACGTAGTCGTCGGAAGGGTCCGCGCTCATTGACGGAGGCGCGGGGGCGCGGTAGGCAAAGCTTTGGCGTGCGGGAGGAATGATGTGACGGCGCGACCCACTGCGATGTGGTCGCGCGCTGTGCGATCGGGGTGGTGGTTTGAAGTCTTGACTGGTGTATTCCTGCGTCGATGCAGAATCCGACGGGTCGAGTTCCCCGTATTCACCGCCCCAGTCTTGGTCCGCCAGCGACTCGCTGTATTCCTGTGATGATGATTCGCCCTCGTCGTCGTCGTAAGAACTTGAGGAACTCGTTGATGTTCCGGTGTTGTCAATGATAACAGTTGTTCGTCTTCTGTCGCGAGAGGAAGAATGTAAATTAGCAGCCGGCCTTGGAAGAGCGGGAACTGCGGCGCAGTTTCATGCACAATCAAAACAGGGTGGGAGATGAAACATACGACATTGGGAATGGTTTGTAAAATCACCCTCCACTCGCGACAATCTGCAGGGAGAGAGTCGGAGCAAAGGCGTCTTCAAATGAAGTGCGAGCCTGGCGAGATTAGGTTGGAGGGGAGCAAGCACCAGAGTCTGTCCCGTTACGAGACAGATTCGTTGTGGTAAAAAGGAACAGAAGATCTAGCGGTGTGTGCGCGTCTGCGCAAAGGGAGGAAAAGTGGCTGAGTTGCGCTGGGCTGGGCTCCTGAGCTGAGAGGGGAATCGGCCAAACACGATGAGTGTGTCGGCGCTTATCTACGGTCAGACGGTTGCAGGAAAAAATCGGGCCTGGGGTTCGTGCTAGGCGCCTTTGGAGGGGAAGGGCAATCCTGTCGTCGACTTGCAGGGGGTGTGGTTGAAGGGAGGGCAATTGCTGGGAAGGTCAGAAAAGCCCTGTTTTGCGGACCGGGAGTTCCTGGCAAGGAATAAAGAGTGCGGCCCCAGCGTGTTGGGCGCGGAAGCAAGGGAGGGAAAAAGGGTCGAGCTGGGTTGACTGTTTGGGTCACTGTGGTCAGCAACAATGGGATATGGGTGTCCAGAATAGACCAGATCCACATGAGGGGTAGTCGTGAGGCAAGGCCATGTTACAGGGCAACGGGAGCCGTGGCGAGACGACCGGGGGCGCGAGGGGATCGGGGAAACGGACCTTAGCCCAGTTCGATCGCCATGCCGGGCTAGGCTGGGCCGTCCTTCAATCACGAGATGGGGAATGAAAAGCGGCGTTTTGGAAAAAGGGGGGAGAAGCAAAGGGAACCGAGGGAGAGTCGCACCTATTATTTCTTCTTGGGATGGGACAAGCCTCGTGACCCACGAGATGATGGGTTGGACGGCTCGGTTTGGGGATAGCGGGACGCGATGGGCTCTCAAGGGGTTGCTGTCATAGCACGGCCGATATACACCCCGGGACTGGCATAGCGTCAGTGAGGGGCTGCACACCTCAAAACATGGAATTTTCGCGAGGATAGGAGAAGCAGCAACGGGCAGGGCAGGGCAGGGCAAGTGTGGGGGAGGGGGGAGGGAAGCGGTGCTGTGCACACTATTGTAGGGTAGTGTATTGTTGGGCGCGCGAAACACTGGAGAGCGCGACACGGAGGTCATGACGACGACCACTTGTCCAACAACAGCATCAAATAGCCTGACTGGCGTCACGACGGACATCGTGGGCCGTGGATCGTGTCGCCGAATAATGTTGCCATGTCGTCTGTGCAACGGGCTGGCAACGGGCTGGCAACGGGCTAGGTGGACGGGCTAGACGGACTGGACGGGTTGGATGACCTGGACTGGGTGGCCACACCCCCCCGCTGCCGACGCCCTGTTCACCCCTCGCCATGCTGCTCGCAGACGATCCCCCGAGCCGAGGGGAGATATTTTCCAATGCAGCGCTCCCGAACTCGAGACGCGTTGGGATTGAGCAGATGCGACCAAAATGAGTCAGGGGACCATGGGATGAAGGAAACGGTCACCACTGAGAAAGAACCACGGGGTGCATGGTGATAAGCGGGCACCAACAACAAAGGAAACAACCGTCTCGTACCTGGCAGGTTTTGGCGTATTGTACCCTAACAACCCTGTCTTCTCTAGGTCTCCTGTCGGTGAGAGTGTGGGAGCAGCCGGCGGGAAGTTTATGTTTTGCAGCTGTGGTGTGCGGTGTGGTGTGTGTGTGTATGTGTGTATGTGTGTGTGTTGTGTGCGTGTGTGTGTGTGTGGTGAAATGGTGGGGTGCCGGCCCGGGATGGGATGGCTCGAGCGGTCTTTTCTAATCTGTGGAAAACAGCTTGGTGGCCAGCTGTTGTTGCCCAAAATGCGCAGCCAAAATCAAAACCCTGAACTTTTGTGCTGGCGTGTGGCGGTGTGTCGAAGCCTGATGGTGCGGTGCCGGTTTTCGAATTGTGTTTGAGCTGTCGTTGCCGTTGTGTATTAGGAGGAGGTCGTTGGGTCCAGAAAGGGCGGGAAAAGCTCAAAAGGCAGTCTGAGGGGGAACAAGCACAATGGAAATGTCGGTGTCTGTTGTTATAAGGGCAGAGCGGGAGGCCCCGGCTCTGGTTCAGAAAGATGCACTGCAGGCACGGCGATGGGGGATATCATGTAGCGGGGACCGGGATGCAGGCTGAAATGGAGCAGGTGGGCTCCTGGCTCGGGTTTCGGACGCGGGTCCAGCACAAATGCAACAGGAGGCGAGGTGTTGTCCTGCCTACAGAAAATGCATGCACTTACACCTCACAGAAATTCTTCTAGACACCCTAATTTGCCTACCCACAGACATGGAAAAAGGTGACGACAGGCAGTGAACCCGACGGGACGACTCGGAGTGCTGTTGGCAAGTCTGCCGCTGTCGCTGCCGCTGCCACTGCTGTATCCTCCCTGTCTACGGGTTAGCCCTGGCTTCGGGTGTTCATCCGCACTGCCTTCCCAGCTCCAGTTCTGAAAGACCGTAGCCCGTATCGACTCTCAACTTCCTTTCCTTCTCCGTCCCGATGGCCAAACGGGGTTGTAACGGCTAGGTAGGGGTAGGTAGTTCAAACTTACAGGCTGGTTCCTCTCGGATGTTACGTGCTAATAAACACCCCGAGACCATCAACTATTGGACGGTCCCAGTGATCTGGTGTGATGTGATCTGGCAGCCTGACGCCAGCCCGCGACAATGACCCAAGGCGATTTGTCAGAGGGGCAGCACTGGGTAGGTGGGTAGGTATGTTATTTCAACCCGGAGTGAGGATGGAAGTTGAAAGCGTCAGACAGAGGGCTCAGTCACTTAGAGTGCAAAAGCGTTGTCAACACGGCCAACTTGTGCCGGCATAATCTCGATTCCGGTTCAGCCCCCGCCTGCTGCTCTGAGCCACTGGCGAATATAATTCTCTCGATGCAACTTTGCTGGGCTGTGGAGGTCTGGGAGTAGCTGTGTGCATCCTAGGGAATCCCACATGATCTTTTTCTTTCCTTCTTTTGTCCCGCAGGAGGGAAGCCAGTGTTTGAGGGCGACTGATCCAGGGCGCGGACCAGTTGGAGAATTGGAGCACGTCAACAAGCAGCCTGCATAAAGACGAAAAGCAGTAACAAAGACAAGAATGGTCAGGGTGATTAAGATGTTCAGGAACACGGCCAGATCAATCTGGAGCAAAAGCAATCGGAATGTGGAGACACGGGACGGCGTCTTGCGGACAGCATGGTCTTAAATATAGCCCGTATCGACTATTCGCAGTATAGACCTCCTTGTATCAAGAACTCTGCTGTTCTTCGGCGGCGACAACACAGTCGCCCGGCCGGGCACCATCAACCGACACGTCAACCAGCCTTGCAGAGGTATCCCCAGCTAGAAGCAGTGGTCTCGGGGACCGTTCTCAGTACCTTGCTCGCTCTGCATAACTGGATCATGAATGGCCTCTGGTTTGCCTTGCGCCCAGGTACGGGGCATGACATGTTTCGACGAGACGGAATGGAACAGAGCGATCGGGGCCGGAGTTTGTTTCTGCGGGACGCCCAGCAGCCAGTCAGGTCCGGCTCTGCGGAAGCTAGCCCAAAAACGCACAACTTTTCTGCCCAAAGAGAACGCAGGCGAAAGCCTAGGCGATCCTGGATTTGTCCAGCCCGCAGCGAGGCGGCTGAGCCGCAATCTGGTTGGGCTCGCAAGGCCCGCACCGCCCTTCTTCTCCACCTGTACGACAGAGCGTCATCCGTCTTCCTACTGGAGCCACGTGCAGCCGCCTACTTCACGTCTTTGTGCCCAAGCCCACCTTGCCGGTCGAACACGCGCAGTAAGGCACCAATGAGGCCGGGGCCCGCGTCCAAATACCCTCCAAATCTGACGATGGTTTCCGACAATATCGGTAAGCCCGCCGCAATATTGCTCAATCTTCTGAGCCTAGAGAGTATACTCCATGACACATGTTGCTGTGGGCATGCTGAAAGCGTCACTGAACCGTGTTCCATTGCGGGATTACCTTGTCCGCAGAAACCATCACCTTTCAGTCCGAGATGCTGCAGACGCATCTTCGGAGAGGATTTCCCGAGCTGCTGCAACCTCGAGCTTGTCATAACCACGCCAGCCTGGCTCCTGCGCGGTGCTACGCCGGACAATTTCTGACAGCTTCGCCGTAGCCAGCTCATTGAGCCGCTCAACGGTGGTGGGGTCGGGCAAAGTGAACTCGGTCTCATCAGTTTGCTTGGCCGCCTTGGTCAGATCCCTGATGAGCTTTGTCGTTATCTTCAGAAACGTTAGAGACTTGTTCAACTTGCGGTGTGTGTACGGGGATAACACTGACCAGCTTCAAGCCGTAATAGCCCCTTAGATAGTCATCACATAGCTCAATACTGCGGGAGAATCGCTTGAGTGCCTCGGCCAGATACTTCTGATAAGAGGGACTCCCGGCACCAGGAGCGGTAGCGGCCATATACTGCATCTCGCCTATGCGCGCATGTATCTGAAACAGTTGCGTTAGCACAGGGCTTAGTCCACCAGTAGGGCGGGAGTGCGTACGTTCCATGCATTCGGTGCTAATACCAACACCTCCTCCATGGCGTAGATGGCCTGGGGATACATGCCCTGAGCGAGGTAGAGATCGGCGAGCTCAGACCAAGCCTCGGCATCGGTGGGGGAGAACTTGAGGAACTGCACCAGAGATGACACCGCGTCGGAAACGCGACCCAAGGACCGCAGGAGCGCGATACGCCTTTTTGTGATAGGCTGTGGGGAGTTAGCAAGATACGGGTGCGGGTGCTGATGCGAAAGGTTCAGTGGCAGAGAGGGCTTGACGCACAATGTTCGTGTCGTTTTCGCTCAGGATCTGATCGTACTCCTTCAACACCACTTCTAGCTCGTCGTTATTTTGGGCGTCGGCTTCCTTCAGTAAACCTTTGAGGGCCATGATGCGTTCGTTGTCATCCCCAAAGCGGGCGACGAGCCTCTCGAGGCACTGGTGCGCGGCCCGTTCATCTCCGGTCCGCAGACACGACAGCAACAGGTTCTCGTACTTGATCCATAGGTCTGCCGTTTCTGACGCCGAGAACAGGGCGGTCAACGGCGATGAAGACACAGTACTAGGTGAGTCGCGTAGAACAACAGGAGCTTGTTGCGACAGTTGAAGTGCTGCACTGGGTGACAGCTGGCTCGGCGGATGAAGCAATGAGGGTGCCATTGTGTCTTCCTGTCGTGGATGCAGTGTGGTTTTTGTCGACTCAGTTGCTGAAGATGGCAATTGGTGGATATGCCTAGGGCTGTTCTGCGTGGTGTTTGCTGGGTTGAGGGAAGCGGATTCGGAGGAGGCGCGTAGGCATGGATAGAATCCGCGGAAGCTCCAAGCTCCCAGTCTCCACTACCCAGACTCCACTTTCCAGGCCACCGCTCCTGCCAGCTCCTGTTGGTGCTTGCCAGCCGGCGCTAAGGGCTGGTTGTTCCGCCCCGGGGACAGTAGTGTATGGTTTGTCATACTGTGCAGTGACGTGGGACTGGCTGGAGCTGGGGTGGAAATGCATCCCACCTCCAAGTCCATCTTCGCGGTTCACATTGTGCATCCCACGGCGGACGCGCATTCAGGGCCAGCTTCCCGACACAAACACGCTATCTGCCTGGCCTCACCTGCGACAAGATGCACTTCGCAACGATCTACACTACACCCACATTAACCAAATCGCTTTGCCGCTAAACCCCGCGCTCTCAGGCTCAAGACTCCCTCGCTAAGAAGAGGAGTTGAGGAGCTGATCAGCTCCGGCACCACCAAGCGTTGCCGCCATGTGCGCCCACCTCGACGCCTGTCAACGCCCTGGCCATCTGCGCTGACGACTCCTAGGTTCGAAAAATCGCTTTACGACCTCATTAGGGGTCTGCGCAATCACAAGGGCACTGAGAAGGAGTACATTCAGAACTGCCTGAAAGAATGTCGCTCCGAAATTCGCAACCAGGACATGGGTGCGTAACCCCCCACTTCCAAGTGCTTGTTCACTATCCTGACACTTCAGGGGCAGATGTCAAGGCAACTGCCTTGCTCAAGCTCATCTACCTCGAAATGGTCGGGCATGACATGTCCTGGGCTTCCTTCCATGTCCTTGAGGTCATGTCGTCCCCGAAATACCACCAGAAGCGCGTTGGCTACCTTGGTGCTGTCCAGAGCTTCCGTCCCGATACTGAGGTCCTCATGCTTGCAACGAACCTGCTCAAGAAGGTACAACCAACAGATCCTCCCACCCCGGGACCCGATGCTTACCTGTCTCCCAGGACTTGAGCGCAACACTGGCGACCACTATGTCGCTTCCGATAGCTGCACTTCCACATATAATCACGCCGTCTCTGGCCTTGTCAGTCTTGGCCGACCTACTGCCTCGTCTCAGCCACTCGCATCCCGCCATTCGAAAGAAAACTATTGTTACGTTATACAGGCTGGCGTTGGTCTACCCTGAGACACTACGGGCAGCATGGCCTAAAATCAAAGAACGTCTCATGGACAAAAATGAAGATCCAAGTGTGACAGCCGCAATTGTCAATGTTGTCGTTGAGCTAGGATGGCGGAGGCCAAACGACTTCCTTCCTCTAGCACCCCGGTTATTTGAGCTCCTGGTTGACAGCGGCAACAATTGGATGGCAATAAAGCTTATCAAACTTGTAGGGACATCCCACACTCTGATACCACAGCTGAAGTCTGACTCTGTCACAGTTTGCTACCCTGACACCCCTCGAGCCGCGTCTTGTTCGAAAGTTGCTGCCACCGTTAACCGATTTGATCCGGACAACTCCCGCTATGTCGCTGCTTTATGAATGTATCAATGGCATCATTCAAGGTGGTATACTTGGGGATGGAGAGGATTTCTCTGCGAGAGAGGAGATTGCTTCCTTGTGCGTCTCAAAGCTTCGAGGCATGATCTCAATCAACAGTGACCCAAACCGTAAGTCTGATGATTTTTACCACTGCAAACCGACCGTCTCTAACGAAAGCTATGCGTCTAGTAAAATATGTGGCGTTGTTGGCCTTCAACAGGATCGTGGTCACCCACCCTTTTCTTGTTGCCCAGCAGGAGGATGTAATCCTTGAATGCATTGACAGCGAAGATATCTCCATCAGGATAAAAGCCCTGGACCTGGTGCAAGGCATGGTTAGCAGTGATAATCTGGTATCCATTGTCAGCCGCCTGATGAGACAGCTGAAAGCGTCGTCAGCATCCTCAGATCAACAAAATGGCCTTCAGCGACCTGACCTCGAAACGGACTCGAGCGACGAGGCCAGTATTGGACCAACCGGGAAATCCAAATCGCAAGAGCATGCGCCCCCTCTCCCAGAAGACTACACAGTTGACGTGATTGGTCGGATACTGTACATGTGCTCTCAGGGCAATTACGCCAGTTTGTCGGATTTTGACTGGTATATTGACGTTCTAACGCAACTTATCCGGATTACTCCAGTCCCACGGGCAGTGGACTCCGACTCGGAGTTGTCAGCGCCAGTACCCAAGTATCTTGCGACTGATATTTCCGAAAGAATCGGCAATGAAATCAGGAATATGGCCGTCAAGGTCAAGGCCATGAGACCCGCGGCCGTCCAGGCAGCCGAACTCATCATAACCCGGCTTTTCCGGCTTAGCTCAGAATCCGCGTCTTCCCACCTAGTAGTTTCTGGGGCGCTCAAGCCTACTGCATGGGTTGCGGGCGAGTACGCTTTCCAATTATCTTCTCCGGATGACACACTGGGAAATTTGCTTCATCTTTTACCGCGGATCGAGAACCCAGAGATTCTCGCAACGTGTCTGCAGACTATCACCAAGTTGTTTTCGTTTATCGCCGGAGACGATCGAGCCCAGTGGACTGCCGAGCGGAAGTCAAACATGTCGCTATTGATGGCTAGGGTCATTCACGTGCTGGAACCGTTGGCGTTCCATCCGTACCTTGAAGTTCAGGAACGTGGCGTTGAGTTCACCGAGCTTTTGAAACTCACAGCAGAGGCAGCGTCCGGGCAGGCACCGTCGACAGATGATCTTCAGCAAGATCCGCCGCTTCTTCTCACACAAGCTATCCCATCCTTGTTCAATGGATGGGAATTGAATTCAGTGGCCCTTGGCGCACAAAAAAACGTACCAATGCCCGAGGGCTTAGATTTGGATGAGCCAATTCATTCGAATCTTAGCGCGCTCTTAGCTCAAGCAGATTCGCTGATGCTTCCAGCGCAAGACGAGGACGAGTTTGAGGCTTACTACAATCAAAAGGCCCCAGTAACTTCCATTGCAAGTAATGAGCCGGCAATCAAAAGACTTGTAGAAGCACCAGAAGAGGTGTCTGGCTCCTATCAACAGGCTGGTGAGGAGAGTTACCTCGACGCAGACATTGTCGCAAGAAGGAAAGCGGAGCGGGCAGAACGCAACCGAGACGATCCATTCTATATCCTAGAGTCAAGCAGGTCCGGGGGCACATCAACCCCTATACACAACATTCTGCAAAAGGAAAATGGGCCGGGCCTGGATATTGATTCCATCCCCATTATGAAGCTCGATCTGGAAACGGTCAGCACGGGTCTTGGAGACCAGGGGACCTTGGCATCCTCGAGACAACAACCTCCTTCCTTCCCTAGATCGAAGCCCCGCCAAAGGGCAATGGTAGCGGCTGATGAGACTCTTGGGGGGAGCGGCCCGTCGACGCCGCGCGGCTACGATTCTGAAAACAACTCAGACAGCTTCGCTAAGGCGCGGGTCAAGAAACTCAAGCAGTCCCTCCTCCAGGTTGACTCGAGCCATCTCGGACATCTTAGTCTTGATACAAGCGGCCAGGCGAGTGACGAACTTACGTATGACCCAGAAAAGCAGCAGCGCGACGAGGCTGAGATGGCGCAGGCGATGAAGGAGGTGCAGAGACTGCGACTTGAGATGCAACGCGCCAATGAGAGGATACAGGTTGCGCAAGGTGTACCGGCCGAGGGAGTCATTGTTAAGAAGAAGGCGAAGTCAAAGAAGGCAAAGGTGGACGGGGAGGGGGGAGGAGAGCCGTCGGGTGGCCTAGCGATTACAAAGATGAAAAAGAAGAAGGCCGTAGAAGGAGACGGGAGTAGTGGGGTAGCAGTGGGTGAGCCGGTCAAGGCGAGAAAGAAGAAGGCGAAGAGGATAGTGCAGTTAGACGAGGGCACTAGAGCAGTGGAGAGTTTGTAGACGGGAGAAAGGTCGCGGTACATTGGGCGCGGCTGGAGATTGCATCGGAGATATCCAGCTCCCAGACATGAATACAAGATATTCGCAAAGAACCATTATCAATGGTGGTGGCAGGTGAATTGGACTTTTGAGATTATGCACTCATTCCGTCATCTATAAGCGCTACCTTGGCAAACTGTTCAGCTCCTGTGCGTCGACATCCGCCACGCCATCCGATACAGGAGGTGTCTCCAGTCGGGCTCCTCCCTCCGCATCACTCTCCACAAGTTCGCCGGCAACAACAACAGCGGCAGCGGCAACGGCAACAGCAGGTGCCACCCCCTTCTTTGCCCTGACCCTCGTCAACCCCAACCCGCCGCCCTCTCCATCCAGTTTCCCCCAGGCTGGCTTGTTCAACTTGGGCTTAACCTCTCCCCCGGCCTCGCCCTTAAACTGATAGCCCCGGGCCCTCGGTCGCTCGCCGGTGCCAGCGGGAAACTCGGGCTCGTAGCGCAGCGCGAACTGGTGCGCCGCGCCCTCGAAGGCCTCCTCGCCCTGGGCGAGGGCCGCGCGGACGCTGGCGAAGAAGGCCGCCACGACGGTGTGGTTGTGCGTCTGCAGCAGCGTCCAGCCGAGCATCTCGCGCGCGCCGAGCAGGTGGTGGACGTAGGCGGCGTGGTGGGCCGTGCAGGCGTAGCAAGTGCAGTTGGGCGACAGGGGGGCGAGGGAGGTCTTGCAGGCGGGGGAGGAGAGGTCGACGCCGAGGGGGAGTAGGGTCGGGGTGGTTTGGGAGGGGGGGAAGGTGAAGGTCATGGCGATGCCGGCGTCGGAGACGAGGTTGATGAAGGGCAGGACGAAGGCGTCGAAGCCGAGCGAGATTTGCCGGAGGATGTGGTGGGGCGTTGTTACAGCCGAGACGGAGAGGCGCGGCAGGGTAGCCAGATTGGCGTAGTCGGAGAGGAGGTCCAGTAGGACGTCGGGGTTGTAGACGGCCAGGCCGGCGATGCGCGTGCTGAGTTCTTCGGAGAGGCGCTCGAGATACTCCCATTGGATGGAATAGCTCACCGGGAGCACCGGGGCGAAGACGGCGACGTCGCGCTGCTGGGGGCCGTCGGCTGAGGCGTCCTCGTCGGCAAACCAGTTCTTGAGCCATTCGTCAGTGCGCTCGGCCATGCGCAGGGCACGCTTGGATGTGGGCGTGATAGGCCCGTAGGTGAGGTCGGCCAGGGGGATGGCGATGTCAGGCCGCAGGGTCTCGACGGCGTTTTGGTACTCCTTAGTTGTCAGGACCTGGTAACCGGTCGAGGTGAAGATGGAAATAGAAGCATTGCTGTTGCCCATGGGGGAGGGCACAGCTGGGAGTCTCCGCGCGCTCAGGACGGTCATGAGGTCTGAAGGCATGGCTGTGAAGCTATGTAAGGGCCTGCGGCCATGGGAGGTGGGCGTATCATAGATAGGGGTTTGCCTTTTGGAGTACTGCTGTGGCCGCTCAATGACTGTGTCTCTGTGTCAGGGTCTTTCCAGGTGGGAAGAGTGCATCAAGACTTCATGATGGCGGACTTACAGTCTTCAAGGGCCATGTACACGCCGCCAGAATGTAGGTATTTGCCGACATTGTCAGGGGTCATGTGAGGCACCACACCGCGCGAGGCGACGGCCAGATAGTTGGGCGTGTCGACACTTCGACGGCCGGCAAGTGCCATGCGACCCAGCCTCGCTGCCGACCCATCTATTATGGCGGCCTTTAACACTTCGAAAACCATTGCTGTGGGCTTTTCCTGGCTGTCATTCGTCATTGTCGCGAGTTTGTTTGTTTGGGCGCCAGTCAACTCTCTGGGGTTGGGTTTTCTGCGCCAGAGAAGCCCGAGCCAGGTCAAAAAAGGCACCGAGATTTCCAGGGTTAACGTGGCAGGCGCAGGGCGTTCCAGCACTCCTAATGGCGTTCACGTCGCGTAGAAAATAGCAAAAATATGAAGGAGGAATGAATACAATGCACCCACCCCCTTACAAGTCCCTACTCACTTATACTCAATTCATTGTTTTCTTCTTTTGCTTCATCTTGACCCTTCTCTATCAAGGGCTGAGCCTCTTAGTCTGTAAATCTGCAAGTGCCAAGCCACGCCGTTGGGACTGTGCCTGCCCTGCCTGGATGTGGACGGGTGAACCCTGTCTCATGGGCTTCTTGTTTCATGGGGTACTCCAGTTACAACCGGGGCCTCCGGTTTTCCGCTTGCTGACCCCGTAATCATTGGGCCTCGCCGCTTTATTGTAACTAAACAACCGCAACGAAGACAAGGCACAAGGCTGTAGTTGTCCGTTGTTTCATTCGCAGAATCAACAACCTAGCCGTACTAGTGGGGCAACAAATTCATCCCTTCTTGGTGGGTCTGCCATTGACCCACAGCCAGGTATCCGTTCTCCACAGCACGCTTGGATGGGAAGTAATAGCTCAAAGGTTGAGCTGGCGAATAACTCTGGCAAGTGCACCCATAAATGGTAGTGAGCAAAAAAAAACGGCTGGAGCAAAATACTATAAACCCCCCTCCCTCGGAGAAAGTGTCTCCTATCCACCTAACATCTTTTCCCTTGAATTGTCGAGAGGCTCAGGTGCGCAAGGAGGGTTCAGCAGAGTATACTGTCCTCCATGAACGTCGTAGGGTTTTGGATCGACGGTGCTTGTGCATTTGCGCTACAGTTTAGTGGGGGATAGGTAAGGGGAGTTTAGCTTGCGTGTTTCAGTTGACTGGGACTGCGAGTCTATATCGACTCTCAGGCACCCAACTCACTCGGTTCTCTGCCTTGATCAGGTTGAGTCCCCTATAGTCAGTGGGTAACAAGTGTATCCGAAAGTTACGGAGTCAGTGCCAATTGTGGCAAGGCCGCAAGTCAAGTCGAGGCAAGTGGCGGCCAAAAAGCGGCGAGGGGGTAGAGGCCGAATAAGCTCACCTCATTGGCGGGGTGTGCCAACACACCTTCTCTGGAATCCCCCACCTCGCGCCCTTGGCGGGCCTGGCTTGTCCTGCCTGTCCTGGGCGGGCTTCGGCCGGGATGGGATCGGGATCAATGCGACACCCTTCCTGAAATACCATCCTTTATCCTGCTTTGCGCAGCGTTCTTTCCTGTTGGTCTGGCTTCCTCCCTTTTTCGTTTCCGTTCCCATTTTCATCTCATTCCCCTCTTGCCGTCTTCCTCGCGCGTTTATTGCCGCCTTCAATCCCTCCCCAACTCTATCCGCCCGTTCCGAAAGGCCAAGCAAAAGTGGTCAACGCAGCGACTTTTATCAGCCATCGGGCCAACCCGTGGGCAGTGGCCGTCCCCCGCGATGGGCGAACAAGACTTGGCTGAATTGCGCTCGCAGGCTCGCGATGTTGAGAGGCAGGACAATCTCGCAAGCGCTAGCACCAGTACTACCACAATCGGCGTCGGCGACGTCGCCGATCACCCCGACGCCTTGATCGAAGAGCTCGAGGAGGACTCGTCGCCCCCAACCCCGCGTTTCATCCAAGACGAGAGCTCATGGAAAAGGTTGAAATGGGTTCCGTACCCCGTCCGCCGATTCACCAAGGCTGTCTTCAAATGGGCCAAGGGGCCGCCCGCCCCGCGCGACTTCAAGATCAACCCCTTCTTCCCCCAGATCCAACTTTTTCCCGTCTTGCTGCTCGCCAGGCTCATTCCGAACCGGATCCACAGGCTATGGCTTCTTTTTGTCTATCTATCCATGTGGATTGTGACCTTTGCCTTGGTCATGCGCAAGGGCCTCGCCGAGCGTGAGATTGATGGCTGGGGGACCGCCACGACCATCTCCTGCGGAACGACTTACTGGGCGTCCGGCAATGGTTGCGGGCTGGACGGAAACCTCTGCCGTCCATTCAGCGACAGCGGGTTCGCCTTCAGGTGCCCGGCGAGCTGCGCAAGCTATCAGGTGCTCAATCCCCACGCTGTAGGCGATCAGGAAGTCAACTATAAGCCGTTGGTTATTGGAGGCCCGCCAGTCTCATCAAACGAAGTTGAGGATGCTATTTACAGAGGTGATTCGTTCATTTGCGGAGCGGCCGTGCATGCTGGTATCGTCTCGGACACATCTGGCGGTTGCGGCATCGTCAAGTTGATTGGGACCCAAAGGAACTTCAACAGCTCGTCCAGGCACGGTATTGAGAGCGTGGGCTTCGATTCCCACTTTCCCCTTTCCTTTACCTTTGAGAACGCCGAATGCGCAGCCCGGGATATGCGATGGCCACTGCTTGCCGTCTCTGTCGTCTTCTCCTCGGTTCTCTCACTGCTCACAACGTCTCCAGCCTTGTTCTTCTTTTCCGTCTTTGTTGGGCTCTACTGGACCGTCGGTCTCGCGACGGACCCACCGAGCTACACGAATGTGCCCTCGTTGATTTCGCGGGAACTCGGAAACTTCCTACCGGCCATGTTTGCGGCCTGGGTCATGTACGAGAAGATGGGTGTGAGACGGGCTCTCCGGGGCTTAACCGCTCAGGTCGAAAAAACTGTTCTCTGGCTCGGGGCCTGCTGGACCGGCTCGCTAACCAACTACACTTTCGACTTCATCCCAATTCAACGGCTGACGCCGCATGACCTGGAGCAGCAGCCGGGGGCGCGGGCCGCCTTGGCCATCATCGTTATTGTCCTGGCAGTAATCGTGGTTTCGCAGGTCTGGTTCTTCCAGCAAGAAGCTCGGCTAGTCCGCTACCTCAAATTCTACTGCCTACTCGGCATTGGGCTCATCATTTGCATACTGTTGCCAGACCTCAATCTGCGGATTCACCACTACGTCTTGGCGTTGCTGCTCCTGCCAGGAACGAGCATGCAGACGCGCCCGTCGCTGCTGTATCAAGGCCTCTTGGTTGGCTTCTTCATCAACGGCATTGCCCGATGGGGATGGGATCCATTTCTGCAGACGGCGTTTGCCCTCCAGGGTGATGCTCAGCTGGGCTCGGCGCTACCGTCCATCACGGCACCCGCTATCTCGCTGGGGCAAAGCCTATCGACCATCACATTCGGGTGGGGCGCCCTACCGGCGCCTGAGTACGACGGTATTAGCGTCCTTGTCAACGATGTAGAGCGGTTCCGGACGTATTTCACCGACGAGTACGACAATGCGCCCAACTTTACCTGGACCCGCAAGAAGGAAGAGGGCGCGACTGAGAATGAGTACTTCCGGTTCGCGTGGATGCAGGGGAGCAACAGCGAAGACTATACCAAGGCGGGTAGGTGGACCGCAAAAGGGGAGTGGGTTGACATGGCGCCAGGACCGTCCAGGGTTAGGGCCAGGGCGGTGACACAGGAAGATGTTTTGGGCAAGAAGTGATGCGTTCTGATGACCGACTAGCTACCATATTTTTACCATGGAAAGGGAATGGATACCCGAGGTTTGGCTTGTGCTCATGGTATGCGGGAATGACGTACTGAATTTATGCGATTGGACACGGCGGCGGTGCATACCTGGATCGATAGACCGCGGTAAATACATATAAACATTACCGAGTCTTTCGTCCCAGGAGTGGAATTTCTCTCCTCGGTACCTTGCTTTAATCATGGTGTGCTTAGAGAGAATTACAGGTCCCTCTTAGCTATCATGATTATATATAGATGAGCATCGATCGCCTATCCGGCTTCGCTCGGCAGTCGGGGCAGTCCAAATGTCATAGGACGCTCAGGGGCAGTCTTGGCATGTGTTGTTAGCATTGGCCGATGCCGCACTTGATATGCCAGATAAGAACAGCAGATGAGGGGTACTGGCAGGAATGTGGGACCATAAACCGTTCACGAGCAGCTGACTTGGCCAAACATAATCTGCAATATCGGAAAGATGGCGGGAAACGGCCAAGCAGTCCGCAAGTGGTGGAAGGAAGCTGTTGTGTACCAGGCAAGCATACCCCTTTCCGCCACCACTAGCCACTGTTGTTCCACTGAGTTAACATGTCGGCGATAGATCTACCCGGCCTCATTCAATGACACAAATGGCGATGGCCGAGGCGACGTCAAGGGCATCACTGCCAAGCTGGATTACCTGAAGGCGCTTGGGGGTGAGCAATGCCCCCTTCGGTCTTTCGGCCAAAGAACTCTCCCGCTAACTCGATACAGTGGATGTACTATGGGTTTCGCCAAGTGAGGCGTCATGCTTGCTGTGTAGACTGCAACCGCCGCTTACAGGTTTCCACAGTTTATGACAGCCCTCAAGCAGACATGGGATATGACATTGTGTGTGAAACCCGGATGATAATGAAGCAGATTTAGCCAGCTCACAGGTCCCAAGTCAAACTACAGAGACATCTACCCGCCATACGGCACCCTAGACGACGTCGACCGCCTCATCCAGGAGCTGCGCAAGAGGGACATGAAGCTGGTCATGGACTTGGTCGTCAACCACACATCCGAACAGCACCCCTGGTTTGTCGAGTCTCGCTCATCCCTCTCCAGCCCCAAACGCCACTGGTACATCTGGAAGAAGCCAGTCTACGACGCCGACGGCAAACCCCATCCGCCTAACAACTGGGGCCAGATCCTCGGCGAGGGCCGCCCCGCCTGGGTCTTCGACGGCGCGACCCAGGAGTACTACCTGGCCGTCTTCACGCCGCAGCAGCCTGATCTGAACTGGGAGAACCCGGCTGTCCGCGCCGAGGTGCACGATATCCTGCGCTTCTGGCTCGACCGCGGCGTGTCCGGGTTCCGCATGGACGTCATCAATCTGATCTCGAAGGACCAGGCGTTTCCGCACGGCGATGTTCTCATCCCCGGCGCGAGGTACCAGCCGGGGACCAAGCACTTTGCCAACGGGCCGCGGCTGCATGAGTTCCTGCAGGCGTTGAAGATGGAGGTGCTTGACTGCTATGATGGGGTCATGACGGTTGGGGAGATGCCGTTTGTGCTGGATGAGGAGGAGATTCTCAAGATTGTGCACCATGAGCAGGGGTTTCTGAACATGATCTTCAACTTTGAGCTTGTCGAGATTGATGCCCAGCGGGGTGACGTCCCGGGAGACTTCCGCATGTCGGTGGGGCCCTGGAGTGTCGCGGACCTCCGTCGTGCTGTGACACGCTGGCAGCGGCTCATGATTGACAACGGGGGGTGGAACTCGGTCTACTGCGAGAACCACGATCAGCCGCGGTCCGTGTCTCACTTCTGCGATGACAGCGATGAGCATCGTGAGTACGGGTCCAAGTTGTTGTGTCTGATGGAGGCGACGCTGTGCGGCACCTTGTTTGTCTATCAGGGCGAGGAGTTGGGGATGCGGAATGTCCCCCCTGAGTGGGGAGCTGAGGAATACAAGGACATTGAATCGGTCAACTACTGGAACAAGTGAGACGGCATACCCCTATTTATCACCGGCTAGACACTAACCTCGCCATTACAGGATCAACGAGATGTACCCAGGCAACGAAGCCAAGCTCCTACAGGCAAAAAAGGTCATGCGCGCCAAGGCACGAGACAACTCGCGGACGCCGATGCAGTGGGACGCCTCCCCCAACGCCGGCTTCTGCCCGGTTGGTGTCCAGCCATGGATGAGAGTCAACGACGACTTCGAAACCTTCAACGCTGCGGTCCAGACGACCGCAGGCAGCCCGTCTATCTACCATTTCTGGCAGGAGATCCTCGCCCTCCGCAAGAAACACCCCGAAGTCTTTGTTTACGGCGGCTACGAGCTCGTGGATGAGCACAATGCCGACGTCTTTTCCTATGTGCGGACTGCGGAATCTGGGGAGAGGTGGCTTACCGTGCTCAACTTTACCGGCAAGAATGCCAAGTGGGCTGTGCCCGAGGAGGTGGCTGGGAAGTTGCGGTGGGCCGCGGGAAACTACTTCTCAGGTGAACATGATGTCTTGCCTGGGGTTGGTCTTGGGAGTATCAAGCTGCGGCCTTGGGAGGGATTGCTTGGCTGGGCGATTTGAACATCAGTTTGTGTCGGAAACAAATCGAAGGTGTCAATAAGAGATGGAGTTGTGCACGGAAGTAAAATAGGTAGTGCCAACGTGGGACAAAAGCCAGCTACCAGATTATCAAGACAATACCTCCACGGCTACTACCGTACCCTGATGATCTCTTGCCCCCAGTTAGGTACCTAGGTATTTATTCTTTTTTTTCTCGTACTTGAGGGTTGATCTTCTCCCCAATAGAAAGACTCATTTTACTCCAAACACTTATCAACTCTCATTCTCCAAATTTTAACAATGTCTCAGCAAGCATCCGAGGTCCGTGCCTTTTGAGAGTCGTAAATGACCCTGAAGATGCCGAGATAGAGCGGGTCGACCCCTGATTGAATTTGACAAGGTGGGCCAAGGAAGTAACTGATGGTCATCATAGCATCGTCGCCATCCATGGGCTCAAACCAACACCATTTCTCATGCGGCACAGACATGGACAGCTTCAAATGGGAACATGTGGCTGAAGGATTTTGTTCCTCTCAGCCTCCCAAAGGCTCGGATTCTGTTGTTTGGATACAATGCGAACGTGGCCTTTGAGACTTCAATCGCTGGTGTCAGAGAGCAGGCTGTGAATCTGCTGGTCCAACTGGACGGAAAGCGCTAGGCAGAGATATCTACAGTACACAAGGTATCTCGAGCAGCAACAGCTAATCGGTCGTCAATACTAGGGTTCCGAAAAGCGCACAACCATCTTCATCTGCCATGGCCGAGGCTATACCACAGCTGTTACAACAAGGAGCTTTATCCCTGCCAGTAGATGGGCAGAATACGATTGCTATGATCCAAGTCTATAGGACAGGTATCCTCTCTCGGGGGCTTCACTTCATGGCCACGCCAATATTGTCCGGCGCCTCCTTGGGGTGATTCCATTGAATGACACCATCGAGAAGCATGGGATAATGTAGCACTACACGAGGCCTCGTTTAGAGGTAATTACCCAATTGTCCAGATGTTGCTCGACGCTGGAGCTGATATCAACGCTCAAGCGCACTGGATAGAACTATCTGCCGATGTAAGCAGGAAAGGGACAAGATACTGTCGACTCAAATTGGAAGCCTTGAATCTTAGTGAAGCTCATAGTAGTAATGAACTAGGCCTCAAGGATGAAATCGCATCTCCGATACGACTCCAACATGGCAGTGCGCTGGTGGCAGCATCAACAAAAGGTAATGGTGATATTGTTGAGCTGCTGCTTAGAAACAAGGCTAATGTCCACGCGCCGGGAAGCGAATATGGAAATGCACTGGTAGCAGCATCGTCGATGGGGAATTTCCGAATCGTTCAACTGCTACTGGAGGCCGGCGCTCACATTTTCGCAAACCACCCTCGGTGCAAGGTTTGCTACAGAACGGTGCGGATCCAAACCCAAGTCTGCTAGACCAGCGTGTGCTTTCCAACTCCGAAGACAAGCAAGGCTGGACGCCTCTGGCTGCCGCGTGTCAGCAGGGCAGTGTTGACATGGTAGGACTTCTACTTCTAAATGGAGCAAATGTCAATGTCACGACCAATGAAGGCTGGACGCCATTCGATCTTGCTGCCCGGGGGCAGCCTGGGGGCAGCCCGGATAGGATGACCAGAGATCCGCAATTCGGAAACTCTTGCTCAGGTGTGAAGCAAGAGCAACCTAGTCACAATTGTCAGAAGATAATGGAGAACTCGCATGTATTCTACCCGTCGGGTTGATTCTAATAGTGTGTGCTTCATCTGCCATATTGAGTGATATGTGATGCAAGAGGACGATTCCGCACCAATTTTAATGTGGCACGACACAGTTTCTAGACCAGGTAGGCACCTTAGGTAGATAATCTGAAGAGGGGTACGTACCTATGAGATGATCTTCAAGTTGGGCCACATCATGGAGCTAACCTGTACCCTAACCCTGTCGGCCCATCGGCCCGAGTCAAGACGGAACGGCCCTACCTCCACCTCCCGCGACCGTACCCCGACCCGTGGACATCGACTACCTTACGGAACCGGCCGCATCAACAGCCAAATTTCATCAACCATTCTCAGAATCCCAGAATTAATCGCCCCCCAAAAAACCCCCCTTTCAAGATACACGCCAAAACCAAGATAATAAGAGAAGACCGCGAAAATGACCCCAACCCGCACCCCCACCTCAGAAGACTTCACCCTGCTCCTTCCACACCTCACCCTCTCGCTGGTCCCGGCCTCGCCACCCGAGTCCACCACCGCCATCCTCCTGCTCTTCCACGGCCTGGGCGACGCCGAGCCCGCCTTCGCCTCCTTCGCGCGCAGTCTCGCGCTGCCGGGGGTCCTCGCCATCTCGGTGCGGGGCACCAGCCCGCTGCCGCCGGCCCTGCTCGGCCTGCCGCTGGACGCGGGGCCGACCAACCACTTCCACTGGGGCGATGACCTGACGCTCGGCTCCGACGGGGAGCTGGACCAGGACCCCGGCTTCGAGAAGGCCATGGGCCAGGTGCTGGGCCGGTTGATCGGGGAGGTGCTGATTGGCAAGTGCGGGTGGGAGACGCAGGATATCCTGCTCTTCGGGTATGGCCAGGGCGGGTCGCTTGCGCTGGGGCTGGCGTCGAGGTTGAGGCTTGGCGTGGTGGAGGGGGAGGGACGGGTGACTGAGGCGAAGGAGGGTGGGGGTGAGGAAGCAGCGTTAGGGAAGGGGCCCAAGGCTTTCAAGGGCGTCGTGTCCATCGGAGGGGCGCTGCCGGCATCGATAATCCCGAGTATCAGTGCCAGGGAAAAGTCGCGGACGCCGGTGCTGGTTTGCCACGGAAGCAAGAGCGAGGCAATCGACGAGGTAGCCACCGACGTGCTCAAACATGAGTTTGCTGACGTCAAGATGGTCGAGTGGAAGCGGCCAGACGACGGCCCGCCGAGGAACAGCGAAGAGGTCTTGCCCATGATGGAATTCTTTTCGGAGCGACTACGGAGCGTTTTTTGATCCGGGGGGGGGGGGGGGGGGGGGGGGGCGTCATGGTTAACTTCGTCCGATGGAGCTGGGAGCGCCTTCCTCACTTTAGGTGTCTACAATGAATCACCCAATACTTACAATGGCCCTGGAATTCTGCAGATATGGGCTAATTATCCGGGCCAGCATCACCTCCTCGGGCAAGACCTAGCATCTCGATGCCGCCAGAAACCACTTAACTGCCCATGTCAACCACCGAATCACGATGTTTGCAACGAACAACAGCCTTGAGGGTGGTTTCCACTCCGCTACCTACTGGTAGGAACTAATTGTTTTGCTCAAGCTGGCAAAAGACTCGCGATCTGGTCTCCCCAAGTCTATCTGCACCCTGCCAATGGTTCTTGTGTGCTCGGCAATTTATTTCCCACCACTCCCTGAGACGGGTTTTCTACCAATGTGCTTTGATGGAGCTTCACAGGCAGTCCGCGGTGCAGTCCCATCCCGGGTCGCACATCCCGCCTGGCCTCATGTTCAGAGTCGCGCCATTTCACTCTGCCCACTGGGGTCCAACACGCCTCCAGGGACTCCCTGATCACATAAGGGAATGATGTGATAGATGATAGTAAACGGTCGAACCGTCGGCGTGGGTCTGGTCGAAACCAAGTCTTGACAGAGACAGCATAATCACAATCCCACATTCTCCAAAGTATGGTCTCGATGTTTGGCGGGGAGCAGGGAGTGCGAGTGTTGGAAGATACCAAGGCATTTTACCAGTAATGAGAGAGGGAGAGAAAATAAGAATTGCGCTCCGTGTTCGTGGCATATTGGATGGCTGTCTCTGATGAAGGTGCTGTCGAAGGACTCGGAGATCTAAAAGCGGAATATTTGTTATTGAGAGTTGTTGACAAGAGCTGGGCAAGAACATGATATCGAGGCCTGAGCGGGACACCGTAGAGGGGAAGGGTCTGGCTAACAGTTGTGTCGCGGTCTCCAAGGGCGCGAATCGTTAGAACATACAATAATAAAATCTAGGCACAACAGAAACCATCGACAATGTCATCGGTTTTGTCATCACTTTTCCACCACATGTGCAATGATTGCCAATCCATCAAGCAACAGACTTGTGAAGGACAAGATAAAACGGAGGACTGCAGCTGACTGTGACCTTGGTAGGTCAAGCAACATTTACGGATACTATTTGCACAATAAGGACGACTTATCAGCTTCAAGGCTTCCAGTATCCCCGACAGATCAAGGTTGGTGCTGGCCCCACACCTGTGCGATTGGTCTGGCCCCACGGGCAGAGAAATCTTATCGCGAAAAGTTTTTTTTTGCAGTTTGCAGTCGTGCACGGACCATCCATTTGCTCTATATAATGTCTTCCTCCCACTGCCTTTTCCTCTTCTCTTTCTTTTTTTTCTTCATGTCGACAATACTTCAGTAAGCTACCCCCCTACTATCACACACACTTTCCCTTTGCCGAAGTGCCAATCTCAGCATCATTTTCGCTAACCGCATCCCCCCCTCAACAGGAGAATCATTTCTATAGTAGTCGTCCTCTTTTGTGTTCCCTAAAGGAGCCACAAATCCCACCCGGGTTGATGATTTATATCCTCGACGCCCTACAGTGAGGACCTATTTGCTCTCGATCTGCCTGCAAAGGTGGCGGTCGCTGGTTTTCGGACTGCGGCTGTATAGAGAGTGGGCGATGATCTGTACCCCGTTTTCGAGGTCTTGCCTTCGGGCGCTTGGGCGGGGTGGGTATCGATGGAAGTCTGACCGGCATCCATTTTTCTTCTTTTCTTTTTCATCGTGATCCTGAGCCATGTCTGGGGACACGAAGAAGAAGCTTGTGTGTGACTCATTAAGCTGCTAGTTGGAGGCGCCTGATTCCTCACCCTGCTCGACTCGTTTCCTACATGCGAGGCATCTGTTGAGGAGACGTGGAGCAAATGGGTTTTCACAGGCAGATATTTCCAGAGTTGTACGCAATGGCGACGCGTTGCAAATGATGTGATCGTGGCTTCCCAAATGTGTCATTGATCAACCTCGAGGCATCTGCATTGTTGCTCCGCCAGGCAGCAGGATGCTCAAGTGCAGTTTTTGTTGCCTTGTAGAGACAAGCGCGACACAATCGATGACGAAGACTGGCCGTTATCACAAACAAAACCGTGCGAACGATGTTAGGGAATAGACTTGATTCATTCTGCGCCAGAACTAGCCAGGCATGAATACAAACGAGCGACTAGCCAAACCCTTTCCCTGAGCTCTCCAGGCTCCACTTCCAAAGTTGAGAGAGGACTATGAAGACTCGATGACCAAAAGAAAGGCCCACGAGACTGGCTCAGCGATAGCGCAAAAGCATTGTCGCCAGCAAAGTCTCGGCCCAACACGCCGTCCCAGCGATGGCGTAAAAGCACTTTCGCTGTCGAGGGGCGAAAACCTCGGGCGACAGCGTATCTAAACACGGATGGGGTATCATAGAAAGGCAACGTGCCACACACAAGACAGCCAAGAAGGAAACCACCCAAAATCCACCTCTCCCCTCAGTCCCAATAGATGGGCCAAGAAACGATAGCGCAGTGGCATTGTCGCATCGGCCCCCTCTTAGACCTCTCCATAACGCCATTTCCCAGCGATGGCGCAGCGGCACTGTCGCTGTCGAGAAGTCCAGCCTCGTCGATAGAGGGTTCCCGGTATCCCCAGCGTGCCCTTCGCTCCGGGTGGGAACCTTTGCACCTTTCCTCGGATGAAACGGCATAAGTAAACGCCAGATTGGGACACAATCATTCGTTCTATAAGTGCTGACGAAATTGGAAACGTGTCGTCAAGCGAATGCCATGAAGTAAAGTTGTCAGGGCACTCGGTGCCCTGTGCCTGAGAGGAACACAACCTCTTCGGCTAGGTTGCGGCGTGGTTGTTGATGACGTGGATCGCAGGCTCAGCCTAGCCGGTTCCTCTCTCCTTCTCCCCCTCTTCTCATGCATGAATTTAGGATTGTTTGTTCCACCACATGCGGCCGAAACCGCGTTGGTGGACTTCACGGCGCGCCGCGCCATCCTGGAACTCGTCGGTAGAATCGGCCACCGAGCCGTTGCTGCTGGCTATCTTTTTGCTGGGTTCATTTCCAAATATCTTCAGAAGGACTGTCATGATAATACTGCTGGCGATGCTGATGCAAAGGATTCCAATCATGGTAAAGTTGCTGCGTCGGTATTGGTGAGGTCCCTTGACCGAGTCCGCAGGCCATCCGGTATACAGAGCATAGGTGGTGGTGATGCTTCCCAAATTGCCCAGGCCAGACACCAGGGCAGCCGCAGCCGCAACACCAACCTCTCGATGACGTTTCTGGAAGATCTCGTTGGTCCAAGTCATACAGATTGGAACTGTGGGCCCAAGCCCAAAGCCGATGAGCAGAAGGCCTCCATACCTCGCCCATGGATTGGACAAGGCAAAGGTTACGGTGAGGAGGCCGGCAACCTGAATGCATACGGCGGCCGAGAAGAATAGAGCACGGTGCTGGTGGAACCTGTCCGAAATAGGGGTGACCAACAGAATAGCGCAAAAGTCCATCTGAGCAGGGCGGTCAGCAGAGTTCTCACCGATGGTATACCGAGACTTACCATCCATATCGGTGCAAACAACAGGCTGATCTGCACGCCGGTGAACTTGTCATTGATGGAGGCGATGATGACGTTTCCGTATAGCTGTGTGCCGATGCCAACACCCACCACACCGAAGTACATGAGCACCAGGGGCCACAAGCGCCAATCAAGAAGGACATGGCCGAGATCTCGAAAGTTCCAAGGCCGAGCATGGTAGACTCTCCGGAGATCGTGATAGTGGATCACAGCATCCTCACCAGTGAGGGCCTCGGGACTTGCGGGCAGCCATTTTGCCCACCGGCTCTTGGTCCGCATCTCGCCGGGAGCCAGGGGCCGGTCAGGCAGCCACCACAGTAGACCCACGCCAAGAATGGCACCGAGAAGGCCATAAATCAAGAACATCCACCGAAAGCCGACTAGACCGCCAAGGCCGTCCATCTGCTGGAAACCAGCAGATACGAGACCAACCACGGCGGCCGAAACCTGTGATGCAGTGAAGTACATGCCAATTCGCTTGCCGGTGCGGGATGGTGGGTAGAATAGAGTGAGGTAGTATGACATGCCAGGCCACATGCCTGCGGTGACGACGCCTAGCAGGAAGCGAAGGAGCTTCAAACTCCAGGCAGCATTGACTGCAGTAAAGCAGGTGCCTATAACCCCGACCGCAAATACGATGCGAGCCATCCACACACGGGGACTGAGTCTGCTCATGACAAGGTTGGACGGGAGATCGAACAAGACATACGAAACGTAGAACAATGTAAGGGCTGTTGACGTGTCGTTGGGAGTCAAGCCCAGGACAGAGATTAGATCATGCTTGACGTCCCGGTTCATGGTTTGGGCGATGCCAATATTGGACCGGATGGCAGAGCAGAGGAAGTACAGAATCCAGAAGGCCGGAATGATGCGCAAGTCGAGCTTCCTGATTGGCTGCGTAAGTGTAAGTCCGCAAGCATGGGAAGGGAAGGGTCGCGCACTTGTACACCTTCTCGACTCTTTCGATCTCATATTCTTGGACGGGCCCCTGACCCCCCACTTGGTTTGCATTGTCGCCATCATCAAACACATCTGCTGCCAGTGTCCCCTTCTCGTCACCCACTGGCGGGCCGTCTGCCGTCTGAGCCATACTTTGACCGAGAAGCAATGGAGACGCGTGCTAACGGTCGTTTCTGGCCACAGGCTTGCTCAAACACCAGATAGCGACCCTGAGGAGGGGATCACAGAAGTGGGTGGGCAGGTCCGAAATCGGCCTTTGGCTCTGCTCAACCACGGGGAGGTCAAAGTCTGCCTTAGTCGGTTGCGGTTCTACTATGAGACGGAAGCTGATAAGTGCACGAAAAAATGTGTGCTGAAATATAGACGGGCTGGATGGATTGAAGTAAATATTGAGATTGGGTGAACCCGAGGAGAAGAGATTACAAAGAAGCTGCATCTCGCTTCGAGCTGCAGAGTTCAACCCCTGGATGCAGGTGGAAGCAGCCCCCCAAAAGGGAAAGAGTATCTCCGAGATGCTAGTGTTAGTTTCTTAGCTCCGCCAACAAAATTTGCTCAACAAAGTCTCATTTGATGACACCATTTTACCAATTCTCAAGAGCAGCATCTCGAGAAAGTCGGAACCCTGGATTGCGGTTCATTATCATGAATGACCGCACAGAACCTGCCCCCAAAATTTAATTCAATAAAAAGTGACAACAATGCTCGACTGCAGCTGTGGGCCGAGGCCTATCATGACGATACATAACCCTATCCAAGCTGCGAGTAGGCATTCATCGCCAACTGCCCACCAAGATGGGCATACAATACATTACTGCCATCAGGTAACTCCCCCTTCCTAATCATGTCAATCATACCTGCTAGGCTCTTTCCCTCATAGACAGGGTCCGTGATGAACGCTTCCGTCTTTGCCCCGAACTTGATGGCCTCAATCGTCTGCGCGTCAGGGATTCCGTAGGTTCCTGCATGATAGCGGTCGTCTAGGATGATATCCGCCTCGGTGATGTCGCCCTCGTCGAGTCCAATCTTGGTTCCTGTCTGCTTGGCAATGCGCAGCACCTGGTCGAAGGTCTGCTGCACCTTTGCCGACGCATCAATACCCACAACCCCCCGCTTGCGCGCGCCGAGCTTCTCAGCCAACTTAAACCCCGCCACCATGCCGGCCATGGTCGAGCCCGTGACGGCGCACACAATGATTGTGTCGAAAAACACACCCAGCTCCGCCTCCTGCGCAGCGACCTCCCACGCCCAGCGCGCGAACCCTAGCCCACCCAGCGGGTGGTCCGACGCGCCCGCCGGGATGTAGTAGGGCTTGGAGCCATTGGCAGCGAGCTCTTCGCGCAGCTGCGCCAGCGTCGGCTTATGCTCGATGCCAAAGCGCGAGGGGTCGAGCCGTATATCGGCACCCATGAGCCGCGACAACTGTATGTTGCCGACGGACTCGTAGCCCGGGTCCGTCCAGTCGACCCAGTGCTCCTGCACCAGGGCCACCTTGAGCCCCAGTTTGGCGGCCGCCGCGGCCACCTGCCGTGTGTGGTTGGACTGAACGCCGCCGATGCTGACGAGCGTGTCACATCCCTGGGCCAGGGCGTCCGGGACGAGGTATCTGGACAAGTGCCGGTTAGGGGATGGACACTGGTGGAGATGCGGTACGGGGCTTACTCACTCAAGCTTGCGGGTCTTGTTGCCCCCGAATGCCAGGCCGGAGTTGAGGTCTTCCCGCTTCGCGTAGACATTGACCTTGCCGCCAAGGGCCTCCGAGATGCGGGGCAGATGTTGGATCGGAGAGGGGCCGAAGGTTAGCGTCTCGCGGGGGATGCTGACGAACGGCTCCGGGAGCGCAAGAACAGCCATGTTTACTCGAGCAGAATAATAAGTGATTACTATGGAGTGACTCAACTGCCAGCTCTACCGGCGACCTGATGGTGCGGATAGAACAATTACACGGCAACATCGTAAGGTCTTATACATGTGTCCATGCTCTCACATCGCTCCGGTGTCGGGCGTGAGCGAGAGCGCATCTCCCGCGCTCCCTTAGCCGCATTCACCTTGCAAGTCAAGACGCGCTCAGCATCACATCCTTCCAATTGCGGGTTTTGAATTGCTTCATCATCATCTTAGTAAGATGCGTGCGTTGGAGACCTGTGTAAGCGCGGGGTTCTGGTTCGGCTTTCGACGGGCCTGGGGCGAAGGTAAGATACTTATCGACGGGTATCTGCTGCGGCGGAACGAGTCTCTTGGGTAACGCCATTGCGAGGCAATGCGGGGAATATAACAGGAGGTGGCGAATATGAGAAGACAGTTGCATGAAGCGTGCTGAGTGGGTAAATGATTTGTACAATGTTACTATCGCTGCTACGGGGAAGCTCGGGGAGTTGAGCTCCAAGTCTGAGTCCATTGGTAGTTTGAGACCAGGGACCACGAGGCTGAATACACGCAGTCGCAGTCGTCGAGGTTCAAGGCGGGAAGACGAATGGGGTTCTGGAACTGCATAATTGCAGCTTTGGCTCTCACAAACAGCGATTTCGGGAACCACTGCATTGATCGACCGTGTGCCTGTGCCTGCCGGAACCCTCGATGCATAGACCGCTGCACGGGGCGGCCTTGTGGCCTCACAGCCTTGAAATCATCTGACCTGGAACGGAGAGAACTCGACTGCCTAGGTGATTCTAAATCTCACACAAACAATCCCCACCCCGAAAACCACCATCTTTGTCAGTCATGGACCATCGCAAACCCGAGCGCGAAGAAAAACGCCGATTGAAGACAGTCAATTCTTCACAATTGCCCTGCCGCCTGGTCGAGTCGGTTTTTGGTGTCATTCCGACAGTGGCCGGTGACGCGACTCCAGCACACCGTGGGCCTTGATAACCTATCGCTCCGCAAGGGCGAGGACTGCATATTTGCCTCTTGCCTCTACACATGGCGCGCAGTAGCGTGAGAGGGGTTGAAGATCGCCTCAATTACCCAAGGTCCTGTCCTGGCTAGGCATGCTAGGCTCCGGAATGGATGGCCAGGCAGAGGTGCGCGGCACGATACCAAGTCCCGGGCACGGCGCAAGTAGCGTCCGGTCTGCCTTCACCTTCCAACGTTTCACCGGGGATGCATCGAATTTCAGTTTATCACTTCTCCCCATTTCTCATTTCTTGACATTCTGGGGCTGGAGTCTATGGCTTCGGTGACTCACCGGCGTCAGTACGCCACGGTGAAGAAACATGGGTTTATGCTTGGGATGTGAGGCGTGAGGCCTCTCATGGCGAGTAAACGAAGTCTTTTCTCCTCGCTCACCTTCCACCACACCTGGACTCATCAACGACCCCCATGCGTATGTGACCTGTTCTGCAGGCACTCGCTAAAGGTGCCACGCCTTCATGGGTATTGTTCATGGGCGGTTCCCTACTCATGGGGTTCACGATGGACATCCAACCGTTTCCTGGCATGTGTTTAGGAATCAAGTTTTCTTGGCCCCGGAATTAGCTCCAAACGATGGGAGCTGCCCGAACCCCACGTTCTCTGGCAGTTCTAGAGCCCGCGTAGTTGGGTGTTGGTTCCACATCAGCATGTGCTGTTCAGATCTGTCGGTCTCTTGGGAACGCGATCCCGCACTTCTGGAACCAATGGAATGCGTGGTTCGCTTCCGATAGGTTGCGAGCTTGAAGACCGAAGAAGTCGGGCGTCGTGTCGGCACGAAGGTTCGAGGCGTCCGAGTTCACGCCGCATTCTCTTGCCGTATCTCACGGCAGCTTGTTGGCCATGGTCGTTGGGCAAAAATCGACGAGGGCAACGTGTTTTCCAGAAAGAAGCATCAAGTCTCGCGTTGCCGGAAGGCCTGGAGAGTCCTTCCGGCAAGAACGAGATGCCGTGAAGGACGCGCCACGTTCTCCGTCGAGGCAGTCGGCCTCCGGTCCTGACCACGATGGGGGGACCACATGACTGTCAAGCAGCCTCAGGTTGGGTCCAGGTAAGCTCAGTTTCTCCCTGACGTTGCACATCTGAGCGTGGCCGACTCCTGAATGTGCATTTTGGCGGAGAGGGCGCGAGGGGCTAATGTTGGAGTATTGCAGGGCGTTTTGCGCAACAGACGCCTTTAAGCTCACACGGGATGCAGTGCGAGCGAGGACAAGCAGGATGCAACAGACTATTGGAGGCTGATGACCCTAGGCCGTCGGAGCTATGGAGGGGTGTGGGTGGAGGGTAGACGCTGTAGCCTGAGCAACCCAAAGCGTAGGCCTTGTGAGTCACCATCCTCAGGCTGCCTGACCTGGTTTGCCCGTCCGTAGCAAGTTGGGCAGCTCCTGTCGACTCATTGCAGCCATCCCATCTGCCTAAGTCGCCAAAGAAAAATAATACTAATATGGGGTGCAGCCACCAGGAACGGGCGGGAAACGGCAAAGAAAGAAGGACATTGTGGACTGCAGTACATCTGAGATCGGGAATTTGGAGTGAGACACACACCGAGCTATCCGACTTCCATCTGTGTCGATTTAGGCGGCGGCCTCACCGGTACAGTCACGTGCGGAATTTCTGCGGAGTGATCCCTGGTTGGACAGCGTGGGCTCATGACAAAAGCCTGCCCTACTTGCTGGTCCCAGCGCGTTGGGTGGCGGACTGCTGCGCCACGAGGTGTCTGCCTAGTCGCACCTCAGTTTTCAGGCCATAACCGCCTGTCCCGATTCCCTTGTCTTCGCCTCGGCCACCACATCCTTCACCAACAACTGCAGGCGCATTAAAACCAGCGGCCTCGTTCGTCCTCTAGGGGCCGACACTTTGCTATACGTACCTTTTTTTCCTCCGCTTTCCGACTTCGACACGAGCTTACCGCCGAACCCCGGGACATTTTGGCGCGTTGCGACAACACCTTCACCATCGACGACCACATCAACCTCCCCCTCGACGGGGTCGCCGGCTTCTGCGTCGTGCCAAACGACGCGTTTTCCGCCAAGATGAGCGTGGTATACGAGCACCGCAACTTTATACACGATGGCAGCTATCCGCCCATGGACGATCACCATGATCCCACACCAGATGCCGACCGCTTTGCTGACCCGAACGACTCCGTCGTCAACGATCTTGCGACTGTCGCAACCTTCAATGCGCCCCCGCCCACCTTCGTCGACACACCAGATAACCGCCTGGACCTCAACACTTCGTCGCTGCCAAAGGAGGACTCGCCCACAGTGACAACGCCATCACGCATCAAGGCGATACCCAAACCTGACCGTGAGGTCACCAAGAACGTGGAGGGCAAGTTTGTGTGCACCTACCCGGGATGTACCGAGGATATCCGAGAGTTTGGCCGCAAATGCGAGTGGAAGTACGTCATCCCTGACTTTGCACCTTGAGACTATATGACTAACATGTATCGCAGTAAGCATATGGACAAACACGACCGTCCGTATAAGTGTGCTGCCGAGGGCTGCGAGAAGCTGCCGGGATTTACCTACAGCGGCGGCTTGCTCAGGCACGAGAGGGAAGTGCACAACAAGCACGGCGGCCCGAAGAACTCATTCAACTGCCCGCACGTCAACTGCAAACGGCACACTGGGAAAGGCTTCTCGCGGCTCGAGAACCTCAACGAGCACCTGCGCCGCGTCCACACCCAGAACGGTGCTAGCGGGGCGGAAGGCGAAACGGATGACGCAGCTAGCGACGCGGCAGCGGGCCAGAAGCGCAAGCGGGAACCTGAGGACAGCAGCGATTCGCGAGAAGAGCTCAAGAGACTACGGACGGAGAACGAGGAGCTGAGGCGGCAGGTTCATGCGCAGAATCAGCAGACGGTTGCCATGATGCAAAAGATTGCGCACCTCACAGAAGCTTTGCAACAGCCGCGAATTGCACCGCCTGCTCCGATGGCGAACGCGTCCATGATTTAGGAGATCGGCGACACAAGTGACACATTGGGCTACGACATTTACGGTATGGAGCCCCAACAACACTACTCTCTCCCGCCGGGCCCCTGAGGGAGGGGGAGGGAGAGAGAGAGTCGACAAAGCGGACCAACGAGGCGAGGGGCAACGGGCAGCCTTGTCGGAGGGGTTCTCTGCTATCGGCATCCTTGGCCTTTGGCACACTGCCATCGCCTTCTTCTCCTCACATTTTGATTTGCATTTGCAGCAACAGCATATGATTCCCCCCCTCTCTGCGGCCCCTTTTGTTTTGGCGGAGAAATCGCCAAGTCAGCATGAATTGCATGGATGAGGAGTTTTGATATGGGATACGAGGCACGTCTGGCTAGCGACTCTTTTTTTCTTAATTTATTGGGAGGGGTTTTCGAGGCGTTGGTTGGGAAGGCAATAGGACGAATACCAGACATACATCCGGCGGACGGTAAACGGGGGAAGTACATGATTGGCATTCGGGCGACGGCGCTGAGACGCCGTAGGAGAGAGTCGCCTCTCTCCGTCTCACATGCCTCAAGTTTCCACCCTTTTTTTTTTTTTTTTTAATCTACAATGAGACCCGGCTACAGGATGACGGAATGACTGGCACAGCCTCTGCTGTCCGAGGCAGAGTGCAGACATACACCCTTTTCTTTTGCTTTTCATTTGTCCTCAAAGATAACTGGGCTTGTAAATGGACTGGGCCGATAGAGACATGTATGAGGTAGACTCAGGCGGGGAGCCCACCTCCTCCACTCGCAAAATGTAACAATATCGTGGGCATAGAACATAATCACACACAACTTGACACTTTTACTTTTTGGTATGGAAGGAGACATGCCATCATATCATGCTCCCCCCTTTCGGTTAGATGTCTCGTTTAGATCCTGTAGAGTGGCGCGACACGCGAAAGTCTAAGCCTTCGTCTGCATCATCGGGTTGACGTACACATACTTCCTACTGAAACGTCCCCCCACTCCCTTCCCCTTGTCAGGTGCTTCTCGCAATTCTATGTTTAGACTTGCGCACGTGGAGAAAGGGGATTAAATCCTTCCCGCAATCTGATTTTCAGATGTTGTGTTCGGTGTAAGTCGTTGATTGCCTTAGGCAGACACTGGTCTGGTGCCTGAGTTGGGATCTGCCCAGCCTCAGCCACGATGGCTGGCTTAGATCTAGGCGTTCTACCAAATGGGGTCCGCAGAGCCGCATACGTGTGGGCGTTGCGCGCTACTGCTCAAGGGAAGGCTGTCAACGATCGGGATTTGGCTCCCTTGTATTTTTCAGGTTGCACTAGTTACTTCGCGTTAGACGCTGTTTGGTTGCCTTTCTGTCCGCCTTTTCTTCCTCTTCCCTCATCATTGAGCGGGCGCTCCCGTGCGGTGGTAACTGCGGAGTAGAATCGAGGGGTAATTGGTAGGGGCCCCTGGTGCTTCTAGGCTAATAAGGCAGACAGATGCGTCTTTGTCCACCCTGTCCCACAGTCTAGAAGGACGTCGTTTGGAAGTTGGGTTTTAGCGCCGGTTATGCCTTTATTAGACATGCATCTTTCCAATATGCGACATCCAGTGCTGGGCCCACAAACACGGCCAGCCCCAAACCGAGACCGACTCCAAAGTCCCCAGCCTGCACGCGTTCCATTCGTCCCTAAATGTCTTCCAGACCATGAAAGCGCCTTGCTGCTGCGGCGCAGCACTGGACAAAAGACTTGAGACCGGCGAACAAGTCGAATCAAAACAACCCATGGATGCATTCTCCCACGACCCCCCCCCCCTCGTAAACCCGTGTCTTCCCAAACGCCCGGCGCCCAGCCGTCCTGCGCAGCCCCCTATCCCACCAAAAACTCCTCGATATCCTTGTCCTCCTCCTCGTCTTTGGTCTCCTGCAGCCGCTTCTCCTCAGCGTCGAGCAGCTTCTTGATCATATCACGCTGGCGCCTGCGCGCCTTCTTGCCCCAGTCCGTCGCCGACGAGTGGCCCGTCGTCGCGCCCGTGTCCTCCTCGTCCTCGTCGCTGTCGCTGTCCTCAGGCAGCTGCACGCGCCCGCGCAGCTCGTTGGGCGAGATGGCCGCCTTCTTGCCTGGCGGGAGCATTTCCTCCGCGGCCTCCTGCTCGTGCAGGTTCATCTGGGCGCGGCCGCCGAGCTTGATTATGTAGGGCCGCAGCAGGGCGTCTGGGGACGGGGGAATTTAGTTGGGGGAGTTGGGGAGGGAGGGCAAGAGGGAGGCTGACAGGCGCCGGCGATGATTACTAGCCGGATCCACTTCTCCGGGGACATGTTCTCGAGCGAGCCTCGGAGGTTGGCCATGATGCGGTTGGCGAGCGTGGACACGAGGGTTATGAGCTCGTCCATGATGGCGGTGTGTGAAGGTGAGTGAGTGATTAGGTGCGGTGGGGAATTGTGAGCTTGAGGTGAAGCTGTCGCGGATGCGGCGGTGCGATGGATCACCAGAGCCTGGGGAGAGCTCGGGTTGAGAGTAAGGATACGGCGAACAGTCAATTCGGCTGCTTTGGAGGGCGATCGGAGAATTAATGATGCTCAACGAGGTGTCGGAGGCGCTGGGAGGTGGGCAGGCGTAAAATGCGATAAGTGAAAGCTGTGAAGAGAAATGTATGCAAAGGAGACGAAAAGAAGATCGGCGTGCCGGAAACGCCGCGCTTCTGCGCGAAAATCTGTGACGCAAATGGCCGTTACGCACCAGTTACGGTAGCACTGTCACTGGATCCCACCATGCGGCGTCCGGCTTGGCCATAACGTTGGGGATCGCATGCAGCACCTATCGGACACTTCTCCCGCACTGTGATCACAAGTTGCTCGATACCTCCACTATTGTTTGCAGATAATTATGACCCAGGTGCCACTTTAATTTCATATACACTATTCGACATTCGAATCATTTGATATGTAAATGCTCTGCTCTGCTATAGGGACTACCGACAGAGATTGTGGAAGCCGGAAAACCCGTCAATTGAGACACATCATGGAGCTTAGAGACTTAGCGTGCGAGTGATTGCTATTCTCGCTTCGCACGGAGTTGACCAACCCTGAAGAACGGCCATGGGTAAGGTGAGCTCCAAGCAGCCCGAACCCCCGCCATCTCACAAGTTTCACAACGCAGTTGTTCGCGTCGCCGAAGCTGACCATCGTCATCCATTTCGGGCTCCAACAGCTACCACTAATCCAAGCACGATGGCTGATCTAGCTGAGGAAGACGTGAGAGAGGTATGCTGCGAAATAAATAAATCCCTCATTTTTATTCGAATACAATTGAATTCACTACGATCAAAATATCCTAACATTTTTTCCTAGAACCTCAAGGCCGCGCTGTGGTATGCAGTCGGCAAAATTGTGGATGATGAGACGCTTCGCAAAAACCGCAACGCGACACCGCAGTTCATTGGTGCACTCGCTGAGATGGTTTGGCAACAAATCGGTAAGCTCCGCCACGCCTCCTCCCCTCAAGCCAAATTACGCCGTGTTTGGACATGAAAGGAGATGGGAATAGCTAAGACTCACCCCTTTCGCCATCCCTTAGAAAATGTTGCCACCGACCTTGAGACTTTCAGCCGCCATGCCGGCCGTACCACCGTCACGACAGATGATGTACTGCTCCTCGCCCGGCGCAACATTGATTTACACGCCATGATCAAAGACACGGTTGATAAGCAGAAGGCTGCTAAAGTTAAAGGGAAAGGCAAGGCCAATCGGTAACTGAAGCATCCCGGATGCCTGGCTTGTCTCGGCAGAAGAGCTCTACCATCTTTTCAAGCCACGATGAGGTGATGCATTAATGAATTTTTTTTTTTTTTTTGCGCAGGGATGGAGATCGACAATGGCTTTGCGAGCACAACGGCGTTTGGGGGATATTCTTGTTTGTTCGATGCGCTACTCCGTATATAAAAAAGAACCATATGGACGCCCCTTCAGTCTCGCCCGGTGACAGCTGTGCATTTTTCACTACATCGTGTACCTACAGAGCATATCCCTCCAACTCAATTATCCTCGCTTTCATCCAACCCTACCCGGCTATTCCACTCCTCCTCGCTATACCGAAACCTCTCCGCAATCAACATGAAAGCCGCCCATGCCTCACCCTGCATGAACAGGAAAACCAACTCCATCCCCACCGCATTCCTCAATCTTGCCCATGACAAGTTCTGCCACATCCCAATATCATGAAGGGTATCAAGCGGCAGTCTCTGGCGCATCGTGAATTCCCTAGCCAAGCGCAGCAACGCCTGCGATTCCCACGGCATCATTAATATCCGCGCGAGTGCCACTCCGAGTGCATCCGCCGCCAATATTGGAGGCAGGCTGGCCAAGAAAGTCTCACGGTACACAGGGTCTTGAGCAGCGGTAGCGGCGGCAGCCCTGCTGTCAGCAACGTTAGGGCGCAGCTCGGCCGACCACACTCCCGGCGTCGTGTCGGTCGACTCGGTGGCTTCCACATCAAAGCTAATAAGGGTGGCGCTAATGACCTCGGTCTCCTCGTCGTCACTAGCGAACTCATCGCCTCGCACCGAGATCGTGCTCTGTCGGCGGCCAGCGCCGACGGGCAGGGCCTCATTCTGCGGCTGGCCTTCGAGTACGCGGAAGTTGGGATCCTCTGCACGCTCGCGGTTGATATCTCGACCATTGCGTGGCTCTTCCTCGGGCCGGGCTGCAGGCTCGGCGGTGGAGGGGATTCTACTTGGCGTGGTGGAGGGCTGGTGGTGGCTCAAACCCCGCCTCTCAGCGTTGCGAGGGTGTGGGAGCATGTGCAGCGCATACGCGCAGGCATACATGGTAACCACGTGCGAGGCTCTTGAGAGGGCGTAATATGTAGCGAATGGCATGATGCCGAAAATGCAGCCGCCGATCCATTGGATGATGCTCCCTGGGGCAAACGAGGTAGGAAGTGGGGGTATTGAGATGGGCGACAAGCTGGAACCGGGCAGAAAGAACTTCCAGTTTGGAAGAATGGCGGTCGATGAGGCAATGCCAACACGCTGCAAGAAGGAGAATATCTCAAGGTGCAACTGGACGTACGTTGAGAGAGACCGGGCCCTAGGCAAAGTTAGGCGGGTGAGTTCCTAGTAGGCCGAGTAACTCACCAGGGGAATTTTGAATAGGGAATGGGTGCCTGTCTAATAGCAATACCTGCTACAAGTGAGGGCAGCCCAGAAAGAAGAGAGGACGCAGCAGACTGCCGAGTCCTATGATACTCGAACAGGTCATGAAACGGGACCCTTGCATACTGCTTGTAAAGCTTACTGGAAATCAGCACATCTTTTGTCAACAAGGCGGACGAAGGTGCATTGCCATGCTTACCAAGATGCGCTGTCGCAGGCCGTTGACACCCCATACATTTGCAGTGTCCACAACACGGTGGATGTCGAATAGGTTTCGGCCTATATTGTTTTCGTATTCGTACTGTTTGACCGTTGCCTCGGCCTGGGCATCGGGAATCCCGTTTTCGGGCTCGGCGACCCCTATCACAAGCATCACTTCGTTGTGAGACCTTATCACATCTCGGTTGATGCGGCGTGTCTCCGGATTCACGGGACGGCCTCGCTCATCATATATTTGCCGGGGGGTGCGAGGGTCATCTTCGCCCTCTCCAAGGACGACATCATCATAGGGGGACCGACCCTACAAACAGATTAGACACTGACTGCTGAGGAAAGGAGCAAGAAAGGGGTTGACACTTGTCAATTCAAGGTGCTGATGCATCTCAAGAGAGCCTTACCAGGGCCTGTGATGTTAAGGGTCCTAGCATCCCCATCTTGACCCGTACCCGGTGTAGATAGAAGAGGTGTGAGATTCGAGTGAGCGCTGAGCAAAATGAGACAAGTGGTGTATGGGGGTGTTGAGGGCGAAGTGCCGCAGGAGGCCTCCGCAATCAAGCTACTTATAGCATCAAACTGGTGTTGTTTGCGTTGCCGTACCAAAATTCGTGGTGAGTGGATGCATCAGTTTTGTTTGTGTGGTCAGTCGCTGTCAGTTGTGTGTTGGACGCGAAAGCTAGAGGCCTGCCAACAGCGCAGCTTGGGAATTGGGAAGTGCAGCTGCCGTCCCACTCAGGAGTCTAGGGTGTGCAAGCTGCATGACGCTAAGATAACCTTATTTCCATCGACTTATCGGGCAGGCAACACAGCTCAGGTAAAAAAAAAAAATCAGGATCGCGGGGAGCAAAAAGTACTGCAATCTGCAACCCTCGCTTTTGAGGCTAACCACGATTTCCGATTTCCGATGGCGACGCGAACAGCCCCCAAGACGACCTTCGAGGTCAGCAATGTCATCCAGCCCGTCTTCACCGGCGGCTCTATGGCAATGGACAACGGCGCGCGGATACTAGCCTCGACCCTCGGCGAAAAAGCCCTCCTCACTGAGCTGGCCACAGGGTGCCAGCTCGCCGATATTGAGGGCGACGGGGAGCCCATCTCGACCCTAACAAGTATACATAGCCCTCATTATTCTGGGCTTTACGCGGTCGTCCCTACTAACGGCGCTCCATAGTGACTCCCTCGGCATCCCATCTGATCGTCTGCTCGCGGTCCCTCACAATGCGCATCTACTCCTTGAAGATCTCCCCAGAGTTTGACTCAATTGCGGCGACACTTGTGCGAACTACGAAGCCCCATGAAACACCCGTCGTAGTGCTCGCAGTCGATAAGACTAGCACCCTTTTGGCTACTGGCGCCGCAGACGGCGCAATTAAGATCTGGGACATCGTTGGCGGCTTCGTCACGCACACAGTTAGCGGCCGGAGTGCTCTCGTATCTGCTCTGCACTTTTTCGAGATCGCCGCGATAGCAACATCAAACGGAGGTGCCTCGGCGCGCAAATCGAAAAAGATTTTGCGAAAGGGGCAAGAAACGCAAGACGAGCAATTCGGAACCCAGTTCCAACTGGCATACGGCAACCAGGATGGCAGAATCCGTATATTTGATCTTCACAGGCGCACCACTCTTCCAGTATATTCTAATCACAAGAAGAAGAAAGAGGCCCACGAGTCCAATGTCCAGAGCATAGACTACTCCCCCGAGCAGCATGCTCTGCTGAGTGGCAGCAGAGATAAGACAATGACTCTATGGCTGGAGAAGGATGGCATATGGAGCGGAACTCCCATGTTGCGCCACGAATCCGTTGAGTCTGTCGGCTTCCTTGACGGAGGCAAGCTGATGTACTCAGTGGGTACAAGCGGTCTCCTCCGGCTGTGGGACACGGCTACACACCAGGAGATCACTGAGAAGCAGGAGGCCAAAGCAGAAGCAGAGTCAATCCTGTCAGCGATTTCGCTGCCCAGCAAGTCTTTGATTTTGTGTGCTCAAGCCGACTTTACCCTCGCCTTCTATCAAATACCCTCGCCCAAGGAGATTCTTGCCGATTCAGGGGTCCTGATGGAGCCGTTCAGGCGGATTTCGGGAACGCACGATGAGATCCTCGATCTTACGTACGTGCTCCCCGATCAGTCACTTTTGGCTCTGGCAACAAACTCCGAGGACATTAGACTGGTTTCCGTAGCGGACTCGCATTCTGCGGCCAGCGTAGAAGAGGGCTCAACCTATTTTGGCAACGATGTCGCGTTATTGAAGGGCCACGAGGATATCGTAATGTCGCTGGACGTTGACTGGTCTGGTCACTGGATCGCAAGTGGCTCAAAAGACAACACGGTGCGCCTTTGGCGTGTTGATCCTGCAAACAACTCTTACACCTGCTACGCGGTTTTCACCGGCCACATTGAGTCGGTTGGAGCCGTCGCTCTTCCCAAAAATGCGCCACCAGAGAATTCCGATGCGTATAAGAACCCCCTCGACCATCCGCCAGCTTTCCTTATTAGTGGCTCCCAAGATCGGTTCGTGCAAAAACGAGAGATTCCACGGGAGGCCCAGAAGACTGGCGCATCCTCAAGTCTCCGCCGGCTGGCCCACGAGAAGGATATCAATGCGATAGATATTAACCCTTCGGGCCGGTCATTCGCCTCGGCGTCTCAGGATAAGACGGTCAAGATCTGGGATGTGGAGAAACTGGAAGTGCAAGGCATTTTGAAAGGGCATCGCAGGGGTGTGTGGACGGTCCGATTTGCTCCTCAAGACACACCAACAATTCAAGGCGAGGCGGGCTCCGTGTCTGGAAAGGGCGTTGTCCTGACTGGGAGTGGTGACAAGACTATCAAGCTTTGGAACTTGTCCGATTACACATGTCTAAGGACGTTTGAAGGACACTCGCACAACGTTCTAAAGGTGGTATGGCTGAGCCTACCCCACGATGGCGACAGCAATACGAAGAGGCGGATACAGTTTGCGAGCGCGGGCGCCGACAGCTTGGTCAAGGTGTGGGACGCAAACCTTGGCGAGACCGAGTGCACCCTGGACAACCATGAGGACCGGCTCTGGACCCTCGCCATCCACCCCGAGACAAACACCATGGTTTCTGGTGGCAGTGACTCTAAAATTACGTTCTGGAAGGACACAACGTCAGAGACGCAGGCGGCAGCGACGGATGCTGCCTTTAAGCTGGTCGAGCAGGAACAAGAGCTCGAGAACTACATCCATGCGGGCGCGTATCGCGATGCCATTGTTTTGGCACTGCAACTGAACCACCCTGGCCGCTTGCTTAGCCTGTTTACCAACGTCGTTACCACGAGTGCGCCTGAGGAGGGCAGCTTTTCGGGGCTGAAGGCTGTCGATCAGGTGCTTGGGAGTCTCTCAGACGAGCAAATCTTTATGCTGCTGCTGAGGTTGCGTGATTGGAATACTAATGCCCGGACAGCGCCGGTGGCACAGCGAATTTTGTGGACGCTGGTGAAGAGCTATCCCGCAAACAAGTTCTCGAGTCTCTCCATCAAGGGTGCAAGGGGTCAGAAGAGCTTGAAAGAAGTACTTAATGCGCTCAAGGTGTATACAGAGAGGCATTACAAGCGGACGGAAGAGTTGGCAGATGAGAGCTACTTGGTGGAGTATACGTTGCATGAAATGGACAGCCTTGTGCCACCGCTGGAGCAGGATGTCGTTATGGCGGAGGCGAGGTGATTGGCATGAGTTTTTGACTAGTATATCCCGAGGTCGAATAGGGGGGGGTCATTGCACCGTGTTGTAAGTGGACATAGATTGAACCATCATTGTGGCAACGCTGCGTCGCATTTGTTTCGCAGATGCAACTGTATCCTGCTGAAATTTTTGTTAGACTTTAGGAAATACATCGGCTGATTGAGAGTTTATTCTATCCTAGAGGCCGAGAGGAAGGATGTAAAATACGGTTGATTGGGTAGCGAAAGAAGGTGTAGGTCAAAAGTAGCTTTCTCCTAGTGCTAAGGTTTCGGTATGCAGCTATTGGTGGGGCGGATGTGTCCCACCGTCACGGTTGAGGCCCCTGCCTGGGCCTTGTCTCCAAGTTCAGCAAAAAAAAAAAAAGAAACAACATCTCTTCAACACGCGCCCAGCTTTCAATAACCACCCACTTCTACCCGACCCAGCGTTCGATAGCGGTGCGTAGGAGAGCTAAGGGGCCATTTGAGGAGCGAGCATTTCATCATGGCGAAACGACAGGCGTCGGAAGCGCTTGACGACCTATTAGACCGAGACTCACCCGCATCCAAGAGGTCACGATTCGACGATTATAACAAGAGCCTGACCCCGGCCAGCTTGCCCGAGAATGGAGATGGAGACGACGGCCGAGAGGGACCGCACCGCAACGGGCTTGGGAATGGCATAAGGGAAGAGGACGAGGGTGACTTTGGGGACGAGGCCCAAGAGAAAGCGCCGATCCGCCAGTCCGCACCGACAGAGGGCTACGACGACCTGTACCTCGACACCATCGATCGCAACGTGCTCGATTTCGATTTTGAGAAGCTCTGCTCCATCAGCCTGTCCAACATCAACGTGTACGCCTGCCTGGTATGCGGCAAGTACTTCCAGGGTCGCGGCCCCAAGTCGCACGCCTACTTCCACGCCCTTGACGAGAGCCACCACGTCTACATCAACATGGGCACCCAAAAAGTCTATGTGCTGCCTGAGGGGTATGAGGTCACGGGGAAATCGCTCGACGACATCAAGTACGTGTCGGACCCGCGATACACGCGCCAAGAGGTGATGGAGTTTGACCGCCGGCCGCGCACCTCATTTACCCTGGCTGGCAAGGAGTACACGCCAGGTTTTGTGGGCATGAACAACATCAAGGAGAACGATTATCTCAACGTCATAGTCCAGGCGCTATCGCACGTCTCGCCGTTACGGAACTTCCTCCTGCTTGAGGACTTTAGCAGCGCGCCCGAGCTCGTCAAGCGCACATCCATCCTCTTCCGCAAGATCTGGAACCCGCGCGCGTTCAAGTCGCACGTGTCGCCGCACGAGCTGCTCCAGGAAATCTCGCTGCGCTCCAACAAGCGCTTCACCCTCACAGCACAATCCGACCCGGTCGAGTTCCTCTCCTGGTTCCTCAACCACCTCCACCTCGGCCTGGGCGGCAGCAAGACCAAGCCCGGCTCAAGCATGATCCATCGCGTCTTCCAGGGCAAGCTCAAGGTGGAGTCGCAAGCCATCACGGCGAAAGCCGACGCCTCGGACCGGCTGCGGTTCGAGGAAGCCGCCGAGGTCAAGGTCGACATCAGCCGCTTCCTCCTGCTGACGCTCGACCTGCCCCCGGCCCCGCTCTTCCAGGACGAGCGCGAGCGCAACATCATCCCCCAAGTCCCGCTCACCACCATCCTGGCCAAGTACAACGGCGTGACGGCCCAGGAGCTCAACGCGCAGCGCAAGCGCTACCGCCTCGTGCACCCGCTGCCCCCCTTTCTCGTGCTGCACGTCAAGCGCTTCAGCCACAACAAGTTCGTCTCGGAGCGCAACCCTACCATCGTCACCTTTGATGCGCGCAACCTCGACGTGGCGCCCTATGCCGAGCCCGACCCGACGCAGCACCCGCCGGGCGAGCCCATCTGGTACGACCTGGTAGCCAACGTGGTGCACGAGGCGGTGCGGGCCAAGGACGACGTAGCCGACAGCGGCGAGGAGCGCAAGACGTGGAAGGTGCAGGTGCGCGACAAGTCGACAGACGAGTGGGTTGTGGCCCAGGATCTGTTCGTTGATAAGATCCGCAGCGAGCTGCTCTATCTTGGGGAGACATATCTGCAAGTTTGGGAGCGGAGGAGAGGGGGCCCGCCGCCGAGTTCGACGTCGTTGCCGTCGAGGGGGAAGGGGAAAGGGAGGGCTTGAACGGGAGGGGCTAGGAGGAAAGAAAAGAGAATGAGATGATGATACCAACCGGAGGGGGGATTCCCCATCAAGGAGAACCAGCCTCAGGAAAGCCGAGAGCGAGCTCAGGTCCACGATATCGGACCAGTAGCATACGACGAAGAAGATAGAAACTGAGACACGCGCTAATGACGTGGTTTTTTTGTATATTCGATTAGTGGGTGTTATTGCGCTTGTCCCTAACGGACACGATGGCAAAGTATTCACCGCTAAAATGTACGATTCATCCCGGCCAACCGCCACTGCTCTCCATCTGTTCCCGAGCTTTCGAGCCCATAGCCGTGCTCCCGAGGGGTTTGGTGTGGGCGAGGATGTTGGGTGTGTTGGTTGTTGGTTGCGGGTTTTCTGAGCGAGTTATAGCTACAAGTACTACAATTACACATCCAGAAACTGCAATCAGAAATGACGAACAAGCAAAGCAAAACGGCCTGCCTCCCAATAGTTTCCCAAGTCCGCCAATCCCCCCTAGCTGCCGCCTCGCTATTCATTCCCACGCTTTCAATAGCAAAATCAAATGATACCCAGGACAAAAAACGCTGCCCATCCTTCCTGCTCTCATAAAAAAGACCACTTGTCCAAGGACATGGGGTAAAATAGACAGACCCATGGTTTCCGCGCGGGAGGATGCTGAATTCATTGCATGTTTGCTGTTGATACTGTACATATGTAGAAAGGTCAGGCTTATTGGCCGACCCCCTGCATAATGGTTTTTTGTTGTTTTGCTTCGCGCGAGGGGCTGTGGATGATGAGGGTGGGGGGTTTTATGCGGTCAGCGAGTTCTTCTGGTCGTCCGACTGCTGATGTTGCGGCTTAGTCGACCGCTTGTCACCGTGGTGGTGATGGTTCCCCGATTTCTCACGGCGAGATTCCTCGATAGCAGTACGCTGCTGGATACTCGAGTCATGGCTCTTCCACTCGAGCTTCGTTTCCGGAGGAAAGGATAAGATCCGTCTCATGGTTTCGCTGCATTAGGAAGTCAGTACAGCCGGTTCAGAATGTTAGTGATCATACAGCAGGGTAGCATACCGGATCTTGAGGACCCGCTGTCCATCCGACCGAGCCCAAATGCTGAGGATGTCCTCCCCGTTTCTAACACTCAGCACGGCGCCACAGACCTCTTCGTTGGCCTCGCCAAACTGGTCTCCAACAATGGCAAGCAGCAGGTCCTCCCAGTAGCGGTCCGCAACCCCCTTTCTGAGGCGCACAATCCACTTCCCACCCCGCTTATTTTCGTCATCCTCCCATATCGGGCGGATTCCCTTCTTAAAAAGATGAAAATCGGACACCAACGGTAGGGCCGACGGCCGCTTGAGATGCTGGTACACCGAGAAGAATTCCTCGGCAGACTCACACGCCGCAATTGGATGCAAAGTCTTCTCGTATTCAATAAATCCGTTCGCCTTGGAGATAGGCGGGCGGAACCAAAACACCCAACTGTTGCGCAGCTGATGGCTTGGTACCACCGAGACGGACGATCCACCAGCAGTTCTGTTTGACTCGGCCAACGAGGCGCTGGATGGCGGCTTGCCGATCGTCCTGTTACCGCCCAGACCACCCTCCTTTGCTGATTTCTCGGCAGATGGTGTCTTGGCAGCAGCTCCCAACGACGCCTCGAAGGGATTCCCGGGCGACTTTGGCGTCTTTGCCGAGGGGGCGCCAAATGATGCGAAGGCACCGGAGCCTAGGCCGAAGGCGCTTGATGCCCCGCTGGTGGGTGACGCAAGGCCGCCTCCCGGGGTGGGTATGGAATTAAAAGGATTGGATTTTCCTCCGTGTGAAGAGCCGTCCCCACCGAATCGCTTGGAGAAGGGCTGGTTGCGCGCCGAAGAGCTGTCGCCTTGGCCGCTAGAGCTCGGGGTTTTGAGAGAGAGGTTGCTCGAGCTGCGACGGCAACATTCGTGTTAGTAACGATTGAGAATAGGCTTAGAGGGGTGGGGGCACAATGAACCCACTTAGCACGGCGACTCCATAGATTATCCATGAAGAAGTCGGAACCGGGATCCTCGACGAAAAGCGATTCGGGCTTAGGCGTGTAACCCGGCGGGTGCTGCACCAGTGAGCGAGTGACGGAGTCTCACAGGTGGTGTATCTGCAGGGGAGCGATCGGCGGCTATTGGGAGAATCGAGGAGCGGCGGCGGATTCGGTTGCTGTTGCGGAGGGAGACACTAGCAGGACCGGCGAAGCAACGGCTACGATTGAAGCTGGCGGGCGTACGGTGCAGTGGTAACAGATGATGTCAGGAAGGGCAGCGGCAGCGGCAGCGCGATGGCAGCGGGCAGGCAGTCTTCAGTCTGGAGAGGCGCGGTCTTGACGATGTCGAGGCGGTCGTGCAATGGCTCATGAGATGAAATATCGAGTAAGTGCTAGTCGGAATTGGGCTGCGGGAGAAGAGTCGGGGGCGTTGGGCGTGAAAGAATGGCAAGATGGAGATTTCTGGGACGTCGATTTAATCGTGAAAAAGACAAATCTTTGACCGTAATGGGCCCCAGCGGCGAACCGTGGCGGGTCTGGTGCTCCATAGAGACGGCCAACGCCAAGTCGTGACTGGCCACCGGCCACCGCTGAGGCGCTGCAGGGGACACCGACCGCTGGCGACGAGCGCAACCAGTGTCCACAGGTGCCACGGCTGGAGCCCACGAGCGCCGAGCACCACGCCCTAAGAAAACGTGCCGGGCGGTGAGGAGGGGCGCAAATTTTCGGCCGCAAACGCTACAAGTTGTCCAGGCCTAGAATTTTCCCTTTCTCTTTTTTTCTTCTTTTGAAATAACGACCACAAGCGCAAATCATCGCCAGCAAGCTGCAACCACCTCCACGCTGCTGGGCGTTTCCGATCGTGTGTCGAGAATAACTCCTCTAAATTGCCCTTGCTTAAAACCATCATCACGAGTGCCCCATTTGCGCGGCGTCCATGATGCGTTGATGACCTGAAGCAAGATCCGGACATTTTCACTGCCTTCCATACCACAGGCCACACATGCTGCTCTTACCCGTTAAATGGGAAAGAGGGGCTCTAGTTGTTGAAACCCAATTGCGCGTGACATCCATACATGGAAAGTGTGCCAGCGCACAGAAGCTAGAGCATTCAACCGAGTCTGAATCTGTAAGTCCGGCTGCTTCCAATTGCCCTTGTCGTTTGCTTTGATGACGTGTAACAATCTGGTAAGCCTACTCAACAACGACGGAACCGCTCGTGTCCTTAGGGGCATAGGAGGTTCCCACGTCGTGGGTTGAGCGTGACGATATCGTGGCCTAGTACTGAGCTATCTTTTCACCGTTGCCACCGCCGCAGCCTGCATCTTGCTAGTCTCGAGGGCTAACCCCTGTGGTCTGCAGGCTCCCCTTTTTTTCACTTTTCCGTTCCCGTCTGCGCGACATCAGATGTCTCAAGTGAGGCTCTGCGCTCGCGTCTGAGGTAAGGGACACGGCTCGGTCCAAGCGAACCCGACCGCCCGGAGAATCTCGCCTCTCTTTCGGGCAGGAATCAATTCCGGCCTAGCACATGTTGAAGATATCGGGGCACGTTCCCCAATGGGGGGTGGGCGTTGCCGTCTTATAGTCACGCCGGTAGCAAGAATCGAGATACAGCCTGAGACAAGCGACAGTGTCCCTGGGTGCCGTGTAAAGACCGGAGTGTGGGGGTTCATTGAGCCTGTGCTATGTTCTCCGGTCGATGCTGTAGTAGATGTGCGCAGCAGTAGTGAGTACGCCGAGGCGTGCGAGCCACCTGATCCAGATCGCGCCGAGTTCGGGAAGCCGGCCCCTAAAAGCTTCCGGAAGCGTCTCTTAGCGTCGTGGCGCGGTGAACATCGCGAGGCGCTGCGGGGAGGGCACTGTTGGGATGTGCTGAAGGCGCTGTGGTTGGCCGTTTCACCGCAGATGCCGTCCCCACATTTCCGAGCCCCGCGCCCAGCGATCTCAATTACGGCGCTGAACTGCGACCCAACCCCACGCACAGAACGTCATACGTAAAAAGGTGGGGTAGTGTGCGGCCGCAAAGAATGCACGATGCCCCCCCCAAGTGTGCCTGCCCTGACAAAGCGATTCCCGAAGCGATTCCAGCCTCTCCAGCCCCAACCTCGAGCCCAGATTAATAAAAGGGATAAAAGGGGCAGCCATTGCTGCTGATCGCTGACCACCATGCCGACGACCACCGCCGACAACGCTGTTCCCGACCCCCCTACAAACCCCCCTGCCAATGCCCCTGCATCGTCTCGCTGGGCTACGCGCGGAGACGATTTCGACATCAGGAGAAGGGTCCTGTCCCCAGCTTCGATGGGCGAGTACCTCGCAGACCTGGGACTAGACGCGCTGAGTCTCGAGGACCCGGCCATGGAGCGAATCACGGACAAGGTCGCGGCCCTGCCCGCTGACGCAACCTACTTCTCGCTAGAGTTCTTCCCACCCAAGACGGCCATGGGCTTCTCCAACCTCCGAGACCGGCTCGACCGCATGGCGAGAGCTCTGCACCCGCTCTTCGTCAACGTCACCTGGGGTGCCGGCGGCTCGACCGCCCAGAAGTCGCTCGAGCTCGCCGAGATATGCCAGCGCGAGCTGGGCCTCACAACGTGCCTCCACCTCACCTGTACCAACATGAGCCGCCAGCTCATCGACAAGGCCCTGGACGATGCCAAGGCGCTCGGGATACGGAACATTCTCGCGCTAAGGGGCGACCCGCCGAGGAGGGCAGAGTACCGTGACTCCAACGAACCCGATGCAACCGACGAGGAGGAAGAGTTCGTGTGGGCCATCGATTTGGTGCGCTACATCCGGAAAACACATGGCGACTACTTCTGCATCGGCGTCGCCGCCTATCCCGAGGGCCATGCCGACGAGAGCCACCCCCTGGGCCAAAGCCTCGAGCACGACCTTTCCTCCCTCGTCGACAAGGTGCAGGCCGGTGCCGACTTTATCATGACACAACTATTCTTTGACATCAAGGCCTACGGCAGCTTTGAGACGACGCTGAGAGGGCACCCCAGTGGGGCATTTAAAGATATCATCATCATCCCGGGGCTCATGCCAATCCAGGGCTACCAGATGATCAAGAGGACAACCAAGCTCAGCCATGCCAAGATGCCGGAACCTCTGATGGCACGGCTGGACAGTGTCAAGGGAGACGACGAGAAGGTGAAGTCGGTGGGCGTGGACATCCTCAGCGAGCTTATCGAGGAAATCAAGGAAGTCAAGAGCAGGACTCCGGGCCCCAAGGGCTTCCACTTTTACACCCTCAACCTGGAAAAATCCGTGTCATTCATCCTGGAACGGAGCGGCCTGATCCCGCCTAGCACACCCGAACTAGACGTTCCCGTCTCCCTCGCCTCCCCGCCCCTCCTCCAGGTGAATGGCGCGTCCCCGACGCAGACTCTCCAGGAGCTCGAGCGACGGAAGTCGTCAGTCGGCTCCGACCCCCGCAACCGTGTGATTGTTTTGGACCGGCCGGCATCCTACCCAGACTACGAGGCGACGGCACTCGAGGCCAGTATGCCAGCCGAGCCAGTCAACACGCGCGCCAACACGCTCGCCATATCCGAGGGTGAGGGCGTGCTGGGGCGCGAGGCGACGTGGGACGACTTCCCAAATGGGCGTTGGGGCGATGCCCGCTCGCCGGCCTACGGCCAGATCGACGGCTACGGCGTCAGCTTGCATGTCTCGGTTGCGCAGGCGCTCCGGTTGTGGGGCAGCCCCAAGACGACGAGTGATGTCAGTGATATCTTCATCCGCCACTTGCGCGGCGAGCTCTCGGCCATCCCGTGGAGCGAGGAGGGGTTCAACGACGAGACAGATACGATCCGGGAGTCTCTGGTCGCGCTCAACTCCAAGGGGTGGTGGTCGCTCGCATCGCAGCCGGCTGTCAACGGGTTACGCTCCAACGACGCAACCTTTGGCTGGGGCCCGCGGAACGGCTTTGTCTTTCAAAAGGCATTTGTCGAGTTCTTCATCCCGTCGGCAGACTGGCAGGTGCTGCTGGCCAAGCTGCAGCGGCCCGAGATGCGGGACCACATCTGCTTCTACGCCACCAACACGGCCGGCGACTTTGTCAGCTCGGACGACGGGCAAGGCCGGCCGGTGGCGGCGGTGCGCGAGGCGAGCACCAACGCAGTGACGTGGGGCGTATTCCCGGGCAAGGAGATTGTCACGCCCACGATCATTGAGGAGGTCAGCTTCCGGGCGTGGAGCGAGGAGGCGTTTGGCATCTGGGGGGAGTGGGCCAAGGTGTACGGAAAGGGGTCGGACAGCGAGAAGCTGCTAGAGGCGGTGCGCGCCGACTCGTGGTTGGTGAATATCATCCATCACGACTTTGTGGAAAAGGATGCGTTGTGGGATTTGCTGCTGCTGGAGTAGACTAGGTAGCACAGCATCACAGATTGTGGAGTAATAAATGGTGATGCGGCAGGCAACAAAGATATGCACCAGATTACCGGATTGCATTGAGACGTGGTTCATTGGCTGGTGGCTCCCCCTTCCCATGAGCACCCCGCATGGAGGAGGCTAACCTGCAGATGGTAAAGATACCGTGATATGGGGTTTGGGGCTGGGGGGACGCAGAAAGGGGGGGTGAGATCACCACATGCCGCCAAAACATAGTGGGGGTTATGTAATTGAAATCCTTTTCTGGGTCTGCTCATCGTGTGCCAGCGTGTGATCGAAGCTTTGGCCATGGCACAGTATGCGGGATGCTCACATTTACAGGGGTATCACGGCAAACAAGAGATTAGAGGGCAACGCATGCATTATCTGTGTTGTCATCTATGTACAACAAGCCAGCCGAGTGTGACTACCTGCCTGGCTATCATCCGCAGGTCTGAGAGACCAGACACCTTACTTATCATAAACTACGTGGCGGAAGAAGCCGTGAAATCCCAATCCCATCTCATCCCATTCAGATGGTGCCAAAACGCCTGCAAAACCTGTCTCCATTCCGTCCCTAAAGCTCAGCTCCAAGTCATAGATGGTGTCTGGTCTTCCGTCGGCCCTGGCGAATCCACCAGCAAAGAGTACCTCAATCCGATGGGTATGCAAAGATCCTTGATGTGAACCAACATGCAGCCCGGTAGATATGGTGGCTGGAGAGAAGAAAGACAGGCCGAGATGGAACGCCAGAGATGGATGAACAACACCAGCCGAGAAGGTCGGATACGAGGTGTGTGTGTGTGTATGTGTGTGTTGGCGAAATGGCGGGAAAAGAGAAGTGGGGCCAAGTGCAGTGCAGGCAGGTCCTGCATTGTGTCTATCATATCAACCGGAGAAATTGCGAGTACTTTTACATTCAGGGGACAGAAAAAAAGAAAGTAAAAAAAAGGCATGATCGGAAAAACTTGTGCGATCGATTAGGACTCTTGACTGGCCGATTTGGGGGTTCCGTCCAATGTCTGAATGGCTTCAAAGTTTAGACGGTGGGGTTGATGGCGCGGGGTGTTGGGTCCCCGCGCTATCAGCCCCGTCAAGCCCAGGGTGGGGATCATGCCAAGAATCAAGTGGTGACAGAGTTAGATATCGCCAGCGTCCGGGGACAGAGCGCCATGGCCATTCTGAGACTGGCTGTTTGAGGGCAGGCCGTTATAACCCGACGACAGGCCGTTGAAAACCTGGCCGGTAGAGGAGGGCAAGCCGTCAAATCCCTCGCCGCAGAAACCTTGGCCAATGAAAGTCTGGCCGCCGAAAGTCTTGTTGACCTGGGGGGGCAGGACGCCAAAAGTCTGGCTAATGGGGGGCAGCTGGGTGAAGGCCTGCTTGATGGAGGGAGGGCCGTTGAAATCCGGGCCGCTCTGGGAGTGTCCGCTGAAGGGCTGGTGGTTGAGCGGCATGCTGTTGCCGCCGGTCCGGGCACCGGAAGAGACCTGGGGCTCCATGACATAACCGTTGCCAGCGGGGGGCGGGCACTGCCGGGCCAGCAGATGGTGGTCATGGCCAGACACCTTAGGGCTGGCATAAGTGAATTCGGAGAAGTCGGGGAAATCCTCCTGGTCACTCAGGTTGTCCATCATGAGGCCCGAAGACATCTTGAGAGACGGGTCAATAGGGGTAGAGACCTCAGTCTCAGTGGGGGTGATAGTCTCGCACGACTTGATAGCGCCACGGGTGACCCGGGCTGGCTCCATTTTGGCAGCCGTCTTCTCGGAATATCCGAGATCGAAGATGGGAGGGCTGATTCTGAGCTCCTCGCGTGAAGCCTCAACTGTGCGTGCACGCTTCTTCGTCTGGATGTTGGTCGGTGAAGGATCCAAGTCCTCGTAGTCCTGTGAAGTCGAGTCGACATCCGAATCCTCTGCGACTCGTGGCTCGGGCATTGTTCGGCGAGCTTTGGTGGTGCTGGACCGTCCAGACGATTTCGCAGCGGTGGACCGCGGCTTCTTGGCTGTGGAGCCAGTGGTGGCGACCTTACGCTTGCGAGCAGAGCCCGCCTTGGGCGTCTGCGGAGTAGCGCCGGTGGCAGCGCCAATGCCGGTGGCAGCGGTAAAGGCCTCTTTCGGATCCTTATTCTCCTCCGCTGCATTTCGCAGAACCTCGGCATTCTGTCTGACTCCCCGGAACTGGAACTCAATACCACCCTGGGTACTCTCGCCATACATCTTGGCAATCTCTGTTGAAAACCACGTTAGCAACCCGACCGGGAACTCGAAGCAAGTGGCGAACCAAACAGCAACGAGAAAGAACAATAAGAAACCCAAAGACACCGAGTGCGAGGACTTGAAGTCATACCTTCTCTAGACTTGTCTATGTCCAGCTTCTCAGGGTCCAATTGGGCCCCAACAGCCATTCGAAACATTTCGGCAATGTGACGAAGGGGTCTGAAGCGATGCTCAATCGCTGAGGGGGTTGCCGTACCACCATAGTACTGAGCAATGGCTGAGAACCAGCAGTCATCATCAGCTACCGGATCCCAAACAGGCGAAAAAGTGATAGCCACTAGCTGAAAGTTGGAAGTTGCAAGTGCTCAAAGCCAAGTGGGGCTCAACAAAAATGCCAGGGGGGTCATGGGGGAAACCGAAGGAAAGAACGGAACCAGGGAGGACGGCAGCCGAGTCGACCGAGACTCGACAGACGCGACCAGATCCCGGTGGAAATGCAAAAACATCCGGTAGGGATGCCAATAACGTCATGTTTACTTACCTTTGTAGTTGGGTTTGAAATCCGGATGGGCCGCCACCACAGCGGCGAGCAGGCGAGACTGGGCCTCGTAGGTCCGGTAATTGGTGACTCTTCTTCCCGACATTTTTACGGTTCAAGTCCCGGTTCAATCCCGTACTGTGATGCTGATACGATGATGGTCAGTCAAGGCCAGCCAAATGCCGATGCTCGGCTGGTCTGAATGCAAGCACTGGATGGGAGGCAGATGGAAGAGGAGAGACGCGAAGAGGAGAAGGCGGGGGGGCAAGTGATAGGAAGAGAGCATGGCATACCTTGATAAACGCGCGGCGATCGAGTGAGGTCTAGGAGGAGAAGCTGGAAGAAGAGCGAATTCAGACCAGGATGGCCAGAGTATCTTGACACTGCTCAGGCGGCTGTTTTGTACCGGTGGCTACCGCGGAAAGGAAAGCAGATGAAGGTAAATGAGAAAGCTCAAGTTGGGCTAGGTGGAGAGAAGGTGCCGTCAGTAGTGATCCTCGAGGCCAGTGCTCGATCTTGGGCTTAGAAAGCGGCTGGGGAGTGGGAGTGACGTGAAGAGGTCGAATCCAGTCTTTGGTCTCGCAGCACAGCCGGCAAATGGGAAAAGGCAATTCTGACTTGGAGGCTTGGAGGAGGGCTGGAAAGGGAAAGAGAGGAAAATACCTACTAGGTCTGTAGCAACCAGACAATCTCCTTGTGTTGTGGCCGAGGATGATACTTGTGCGGGAGTCTGGCAGAGTCGAGCAGTTGCAGAAGAGCGCAGCTAAAAAGCGAGAAGGTTCAGCTCTGAGCGAGGAAAATACTGCAGCCTCTGTGATCGAGGAAGGTGCCGCCGTTGGAGAAAGACCGCAAAGCTAGGACCGTGGTGGTTCGTGAGAGGAGGATACTCTAGGAAGGAGGCGGGCTGTATTAAATCACGGCGGCTGGGCGGTCGGGACCTAGTGTTGTGAATTACGGAACCCATAGGAAACAACCTAACCACGACAAAACTAGCTCCTCTCGCGGGAAACGAGAATATCACACAGGAAACAAACCACCTTGTAGAAAATGAACTCGCCAGTCAGAACTCCGTGTCGGGACCTGAGACGAGTTCAACTCACACCACGAGAGCTGAAAGGAGCCGATCTCGAGGGAGGACTATCCCATGGGAAAACAGGCAGGAGTTGTTATCTACTACCTAGGGGCAGAGTGATTGATGCTGAGAAAAAGGAATAAATCAACATACCAATATATCTTTGAATTGGTCAGGTCTTGATAGCCAGTCCTCCGCCGAGCCTTCAAACACGAAATCAAATTAGCTCGACCACATTCACGGGGGCACCTCAAATGGTGAGCTAGAGACAGTCTTTGAAATACGAAGCAGAAAGCAGCCCAGCAGTTCTTGAGATCATCTGCAACATGAATTACAAGGTGGATGAATAAGCCTGGAAAATGATGATCTCCTATGTGTCCTGTAGCGCAGGACAGGAGACAGGAGTAGGCAGTGCGGCGGCGACTGGAAGGTGCCCGGTGGCTTCTCGACATGTGCCAGTGCCTTCTCGTCGCCAGTAGAGTGCACTTGCCGACTTCATAAGAGGCGGGTCTCGCTTTGCGAATGCCTGCCTGTGATGCGTCTACTAGCACACTTCACTCGTCTAGGAAATGGCATGCTGTTCAAATTTGAGCGCAGTGTAGGATCTTCGAAGAACCCCCATTAACCTGGTATAAAGGGCATGGAAATAGTTGTGGTTTCGAGACGAGCTGGACTACCCAGGTACTAGGTGGTTTGGGAAGTAAACTTGGGGGTCCAGGGAAACAAGAGGCCGCTAAGGTGAAAGAGCAGAGGTATAGACATAGAGAAGAGATATCAACGAGCAAAGGCCCCGAAAGAGTAAGAAAATGACTTGGGATATTGAAACATAGCCCAGCTGAAAGAGGCTGTTTGGTTTAGGGTTCAGGGATTGGGGGATAGGAAGCTCATATCAGATGGACCGATGAGTAAGTAAAAGTCGGACTTGCATCATTGGACAACACAAAAAACTCCCTACATACCTTACTTATTATAAATGACAACGACAACTGCTGACCTTTGCCGAACCGAAGATGCGTTTGATCAATGATGTCGCAGATCCCAACAGGTATCAAGGACCCCACGGAAGGGGACTTGATATCAGAGGCCAATGTTCGTCTGACGGTGGTTCCTACTATGGAGCACCAACTGAGGCAGGTCAACACTCTGCTATCAATATGCACCAAAGGAAAGGAAGGGGTGAGATTATGACTTGGTCGTACCAGTCCAGTAAATGGCCCAATATTGGCTTGAATTGAGACGACAAAAATAAGAGCACCGACTGCCTATGATTGAAGGTACACGTTCACACGGCAGAGAGAATGTAAAGGAGAAAAATCAGAATCCCCAAGATTGGAGCGACTGCTCCTCTTTGCTCTCTTCGTCACTGTGAAGATGAGTGCCTCGTTGTTAGTGCTCGACTTGGGCTTGCAAAAGCCTGACAAATACGAACAACCGGACATCTCGGTATGACCCAAGATAAGGTTGTTAATTAAAACTGCAGTCTGAATTGAAACAGATATGACAGTTTTGCCACATATAAATTATCATTTTGGCTGTTCTTGCGAGAGGAGGCCATGTGGCGGGGAGTCTCTCGCTAGCAGCTTTTCATGGCAAGACACAGCCATCCAGAGTCGTTTTTGACCCCTGCAACCCCAACGCCTGCTCGGAAACAGCCAACATCAAGCGGTCTACAAGGCTGCCACCCAACTCGGCGGTCTGCTGATAAATACTATCGAACAAATCCTGGTCTGATACTATTATCCGACCAACGAGCGACCTGGCCTAACAATGATTGGTATGTATCCCCACATCCTTTTGTTTACGCAATTACTCTATATAATCTTTTCAGGTACTGATGTTCGCCTCCCCAGAGGAGTGTCCCGTCCACTTGTGACCAGAGTGTTGGTATAAGACCCTTGAGCGGTAGGCCAATCCGAGAGGGCGTGGTCCTTAACCACCGCCTCGCCATTGCCGTACATGAAATACTGCACACCCAGGAAGGCGTCACAGCCGGCCTGGAAGATGCCGCAGACTTTGAATGCCGCTGGAATGGACGTCGACGATGTGAAGAACCAGGCCATCTTCATCGTGTCACCGACCAACCAACTCCCCAGAACCGACACCCGAAACCCCTTGCACGACCGGGAGCGCGAGTTCGAGACGATCTGCGGGATCGGGAGGGTAGCCTCAATACCGAGACCGACATATCCAATGAGGGAAGAGTACGCCGGGTAGAGCGAGTGGACGGGGGCGAGGATGAGCTCGCAGACCGTCAGGCCGATGAACAGGGTCAGCAGGAACTGCCAGTATCTACTCTGAATGTCAGCTCCACAGCTCCCGGTATGCATCTGATTGCTTCGACGTACGGCTTCGGCGACTTCCACTGCCAAAACGTATATGGGCGCTCCCCGTGGAACAGCCCAAGCCCATCCTGGGCCCGAGCAAAGGGTACCGCCGCTTCGCCACCCTTAGAAGACGGCGATGGCCGGTGGTCGAGTGCAATTTTGAGGAGGATCACTTGGACAACAACCATCACGAGGGACTGGATAAGCAAGGCAATGTCGTATCGCGCACCGGGGTAGTAAAATATCCTAGAGTTGCACTCGCGTCAGCAACACCACATAACGAGTGGGAACCGGTAGGATTGAGCGCGACCAGGCGACTGACCTCAGGATTGATGCGACGAGCATGATGAGGGGAATATCTAGAGAGAAGCCGGCGCTCGACCGCGCCCGGTACATCGAGTAGGCCTGGTCTGTGTATGACAGCAAGGGCGACAGGATCAGGAAGATCGGGGTCAGGTAACCCGTGAATGATGCGAGCCAGCCCATCATGTCGTCGACCGCACGGCGCGGAGCGTATCGATCGTCGCTTCGGGAGCGGTGTCGAGAGACGGGGGACAAGGGGGGGTTCGCGAAGATAGACAGCCGGCAGCCGACAGCAGGACCACAAGGAGCAGGAGAGCAACACGTCAACTAAAATAAATAAATTAAAAGGAGTAACGGGGATTGTCGCGTCACACGCCAGCCATTCTTCGAGGGAGCGCTATCCACAATGATGCTCGCAAAGCAGGTACGACAAAAGGTGTCAATTGCAAAAAAACCCGCTGGCTGCAAAATTTTAGTCGTGAAATCTAGACGGAGACTCGAAGCCGGCAGATCCAATGCCAGAACGGCCAAACTTGATGATCGCCGGAAGGCCTGGATGGATCTGACAAGGTACAGCATTGTCGCTGACTTCGACTCGCAACTTTTTTGCAAGGGCTAGGTGGCAGTTTGGCAGCGCCTTGACAGACAACCTGCAGCTGGCACCCGTTTGCTCCCAGCCGCCAGCTTCGCTCGCGTTCATGATGTCTTGTTATGTAAGCAGAGTTAATAAGGGAGGTACGATCCACTGCAACTCGACTCACACTAGAGGCAGGAACGCGAAATTGATGAGGGACTTTTTGCAAAACATCTTTCTCCAAGATCGCCAGCTGGCCCGCTCTTTTTCCTCAGATCATCTGTTGAGTCCACCTCGCTCCGCTCAGTGCCAGTGTCTACACCCGGCTCTGTATGGGCGCTAGGCCAACCCCTATCTTCTCGGCATTCGAGGCATGAATTCGAACAACAAAGCAGCAGAAACCCAACACTGCCTCTATGTCATCTGATTTTGTAGGGATTCAGATCTTGGCTTTTACAGTCTAGACGTCTACACGTTTGTACATACATACATCCAGCTTGCTGATCCAAAGACCAGTCAACAAGACCCTCGTGGCACAACTTGATCTTGGGCTTCGAGCCTCATCCGCCTATTGTCAAGCTTCCATCCCCTCCGCCTCCAGCTCTCGGGGCCGCCCAAGACCCAGAGCTAGGCTATCCGAGGCCATTGCTTCTCACGGTCATGTGCGAGCAGAATCTCACCAGCAATCTCGCCTAAGCACTTTATCTGCGGCGGCTACTGGAATCTTGACATCGAGGCGATAATACATCGTTGCCTGCTTGCTTGATTTCTCGGCTGACGGTGGCGTGGGCTAGTCGAGGCGAGTGCCGCGGCTGATCGAGACCAGGTAGGCATTGGGGAAACGACATCGGCAGAAGGAGAGCGACGTGCGTTCGAGCCGAGACAACAGCCGCATAAAGAGTCTACTTTTGGAAGGCCCAGAACAACAACAGCATCTCCGACCAAACTTGGCTGTGGGCCAAGGAATAGTTGACAGTCCAAAGACCTCGGGCCACGTCCCCGCAACAGAGCCAAGTCCAATGTCCCAGTACCTACCGAGGATTGCTACCTTTCATCGCATTCTGGCTTTCTTTTCGGCCATTAGCAAGGCTGACCCAGGTCAACATGCAGTTTTGGCTTGCCATGGCCTTTAGCCCCTCGTAGTTCGCTCAAGTTTGCTGTTGTTGTTTGCTATTAACATCTAGGCGGGCCACGAAGCCGTAAACACATGTGGAGAAGCACTGCACTGGCTCTTGTTGTCCGTTATAGTGTTGCCCATACAGCGTCTCAAGCGTTTGAGCGCATTTCGGCAGAGTGGTACTGCCTGCTTGATGTCCCTCCCGGCCAATGTCGGGGTACATAGTTGCGACGTCGTGGACTATTGCCCGTCCCCGCACTGTTCCTTGACGAGACTTGCTAGCAGGTTGAGCTCTGGATCGGTTGACCGACGGCCGATGTGACCTAGTTGCCACGCCGCAGGCATTTTCTATCAGTGGTGGCTCTCTCGAGGTAGTCGCCCGGGCTGCTCATAGATATCCATATCCGCGACAAGAACAAAGGTATCTCGCCCACTCAAGCACAAGTGAAATCTACCCACAAAGTACCGATAGCTTTCTTGAAGATTGAACCAGTGGGCAGTCATCATTTAGCTGGACTCGAGTGGACCGAATTTGAGAGCCTCTATTCATAGTGGCTTCACGCGAGCACTTTGAGACATACGCGCTGTTTCTCATTCGTCCCTGACAAATGCCTCTTATACATAGGAGTAACTATGAGAATACGCTATGCATCCGGGTCTTCAAGTGGAGATTTGGTTATCGAATGGGATACCAACATGTGCTCTGTGTGTAGATGTTGGAAAGCGCGATTGTTTTTGGGTTCATGTCACCCCTATCATGGCTTTGCCCCTATCACGGCTTTGCTGTTTTACTCTATGCTCTTTGCTTCTCTCTACACTTGCCAAAATTTTCAGTGGCAGTCCAAGTCAAGCTATTGATTATAGCTGGTCCTAATAGTTGCCTTCATCATCAACCTAGATCGTGTTCTGTTGGGAGAAGACGAAGTATCATTGAGATGACATGGATCTACCACATTAGCGTGCATGGGATGAGATCTAGCAGACCAAGATCTAGTGTTCGCTTAAGCAAAAGCTGACATTCCACAGCTAGGTCGGATGCTGCAGTCCGATGGGGCACCTGTGGCCATGAAAAGAGGAAACGTGAACACAAAGGGACCAAGAGCTCGCCCGTCGACTCTGTCCGCTGGGGCAAACGCCTTTCAGATGAATTGCAAACTCTCGGATAATTGGCTCCCAAAGCCACTGCATGAGCATGCAAGAACCACCAAGTAAAGATCCATGGCCAAGATACCCTTAGCCCCAACGGCCGTACCAACTATCGGCCACAAGGAGAAGGTCAATCCCCACACCCTCGGACAAAAGCTGTCAGCTCCGTCAGCACTGCTTTGGCAGTTTATTTTATTTTTTTGGGGGGGGGGGGGGTTTGCTGGGGACAACAAGTATCTCGACTCGAGGACGAGCCCGACCGAGCTCGAAAAGACCGATGGACCGTCCTATCTGGGCATATTTCCTCGTAGCTAGCATGGGATAATCGATGATGTTCTAGTCTAAAGATCCCTACTACTTGATTCTGGTCTTCACAACTACGGGCCTCGTTCCAACCGATATCCAAACGTGGAATGAACAAGAGGAAACACAGCCACGCGGCATCTATCCCCGTAACTGCAGGCGGGCGACATATTCCCCACGAATCGCCGCCTCTGCTTGAAGTCGATCTCGAACTTTGGTGGATAGCCTGCCTCTCCCATCAAATGAAGCACTCCACCCTGCGGCGCAGCAAAGCATAGCTGTCTCTGATGCATCATGTTCAGTCCCTGTCGAGAGGCATCGCGGACAGATAGGGACCGTGCCCCCACAATCCGAGCCCTTGATGCAACGTAGGAGAGAGACGCAGAGACGACCGGATGGAGCAGGCGCTGTCAACGGCCCGCGTCGTGCTAACAAGGCTCTGGGGCAGTATCACTCGATTGAGCCATGCAGGCAAAGAAGCATCAGGGCACCCAGCAAGCTCTCGAGCGGAGGTGAGGCCCGGAAACGGGGCGAAGCTCATCAACACTAACCCCTATCTGCTAAGCGCTACGCTACCCTCTCGGTCATCACGCCGTCGGCAACTACATGCAGAGAGAGCTGCAAAATATTGTTAAGGTGGGAGGATTGCAGAAAATGAGGATCCAAGTATCGCACAAGCCCCCTTGCGCTCTCGCTCTCTTACTTGTAGGCATGGCAAGCGAATACGGGCCGGACAGTAAGTAGCACACGTCACGGCTGTGATTCAACGCCCTCTCCCTCTCTTGGCGTGAGATGGTAGATGGACAATTGGGAGTGGATGATCGAATCACTGTTTTGCGCGCAGGTATAGTGACAAAACTCCTGCGCCAGTTCGAAGCTCCTCACTTCACATGTGTGTCTATGCAGTCCGGCTCAGGCACAGCCCAGCTTAGCTTGAATCAACTCCAACCAACCCAAACGATGGAGAACACTGGCGCCACCACTGGGCGGAAGGGCACCGACGACCAACATTCTTTGATGAAGAAATGGATAGCAATCCTATATCTCCGATCACAACCTGAACTGACAAGTCCAACGTCACGTCACGGCTGTCATCAGTTCGGGAAATTTACTCGCCATTGGGATACCGTTTGCCGCCCTACCCCCGCCTTTCTATCTGGTCTGTGGGTGGGTTGATGGGGGTTGACAAAGTGGATTTGGGTGTGCTGACGCTCCCGGCGGCAGAGCGTTTTGGGCTGGACTGACTGGGCTTTGCCTTTTTGACACACCACGCGCTCAACTGCAAACGCACGCACATGTCCACACACAACATGGCCCCGGAGTGGAGAGAGGAACAGGGAGAGGTTCAGGAAAATGAAACCATGGCGGCCTTCCCAAACCAGCAGCCACTCTCATCCGGCCCCTATTCTAACTACCGACGGGCCTCCCTCCCCCCACGTCGAGGGTTGAAGGAGAAATATTGAGTTGCCATGTTTATCACAGTCGTCAGCTGGTGGGGGAGCCTACCACAGTGAGTAGTTATGCGCATATTATGTATTCGACAGTAATGGCCATGATGATAGGCTTGGTTACGGTGCAATATTTACGGGAGACAGACCCGCGAAGCCCAACGGCAGGTATGCAAATACAGCGGGAATGGTTGCTCTCTGCTCCCACCAACAGGCACATGTGCGTGGCATCCCGCGAGGCTGAGCAAAAAGAAAAGAAAGGCCAAAAAAAACACCAAAAAAAAAACAAGACAGCTAAGATCTCGGCTTTGCCCGCAGCGATAACCTCTCCGACCGCCGACGTCACAACCGGTGAAGGTCGTGGTGGCAAGCCTCCCTGCAAGTCAAGTCCGCCACGCTTCGTCTCTACACGCCAATTCGGGCCGCAGGTGCAGCGGAAAACGTCTTCAGGAGGCGTCCAATCCAGTCCAGGCCCGGCTGAGACGGGACGAGGAGAAGGGAGGGCAAAAGGGAGAAGGATCCGTTTTGGTTCGTTCGCAGAATAGGGGCTGGAAAACGAATGGGGCGGCGATAAGGAATGGCATCACATCTGAGAATCCCTGAGCATGACACAGGCGCCATGCAGAGAGGAGTCTAGTTCTCTTCCCCGCCGCCCGTCTGTGCAGCGAAGGATCGATAGAGGTATTTGGAAGTGGAAGAATGGCTCGCGTCGTGTTGGGCTCAATTGGAGGAGAGAAGGGGTGGTGTACAGGTAGGTATCTCCATACACACCAATCTTGCCTTCCTGCTCTGGCCTACCCCATCTGCTGTCTAATGAGTCTGAATGCGGTAGCTGAAGCGTAAGCGGGGACTGGAGAATGGGGACTATTTACCATCTCAGCCCACTCCGGCGAGGATGTGGGCTTATGGTGGATGGAGCTGCGAAGTGCTGGCGCGACTGCGAGGAAAAAAAGAAGTTAGTGGTTGCGAGACTGGTTGGGCGAGCGGGTTGCTCAACCGGGGAGAAGGCGGCGGCTCGGTGGAGTGAAGTCGGGGACGTGGGAACGACGGGCCTTCGCTGTCCTAGTCCCCAGACGCACCAGGGGGAGCCCGGGCTAGTGCAATGGAACTCCCGGGGGTTAGACCTGCTTGGCGCCCGGCGTCTGCGAAGGGCAAGGAGGAAACTTGCGTGAGTCTTTTTTTCTTCTGCTTTCTTCCCGAGACATGTGCCGACGGCGCGCTTGAGAATGCCTGTAGATGCTTGTGCCTGCAGTGCCTGCAGCAGAGTGCATGGTGTCAGAGGGCAAAATTGAGGCGAAAGAAGGTTGGTGAATTGTTCGAGAACGACACCCGGCCGTTTCATTGGAGCGGCCGACGCCCGGCCGATGCCACACAGTATTGACCGATAGTCCCCCCCCCCGTAGCAGAGGCCATGTTCGGAGCGCACTCGGCGGCTTTTTGGTCCATGGCTCAAAGCAATTGTGCGCTTCTTCGGGCCCTCGGCCCCTTCTCTGCCACGTGTGGTCGCCCGTCTCTGAGTCTCTCTCTGAAGATGCCAGGGATCGGGACGAATTTGGAAAGTTGCACGATGCAACGGGTGCTGTCGGCCTCCTGGATCTACTCTTCCGACCGACTGAGTCCAATTCTCAACGTGTTTAGATGGAACCGTAGCCTGTCCCGAGCCGGGCACCAGCTGAAGCCTGCTAAGCAACCACTAATGACGCCTGTCGAGCCTTGATGGGTCCCATTGATGGCACTCAGCGATGACACCCTGCCAAGGGATCAAAAGTGCCGCATGCAACCGTCAAAAGGCCCAAAAATCGGCCTGAGTGCGCGAATGCGACCAGGATCGACCCAACCCCCAGTTGGCGTTCTGCACTAGTCTGGCATTCGTCATCCAATTTAGCACCATGGATGGGTACTCTGTTAAACGTCTGCCTGGAGGAGGGGAGCCCAGAAGCCCACCCCACTACCTCCCTTCCCCCTAACAAGGGGAAGAGTGGGTGAGCCGAGTAGCGTGAGCATCATGACCGGCAGAGCTGCCCGACTGTGTAACATATTTTGTATGGAACTGCAACGGCAGCACTCGTTGAGAGAGAGAGAGAGAGAGAGAGAGAGAGAGAGAGAGAGAGAGTGTGTGTGTGTTGTTCGGGCGTGCCCTCGTGGCAAACCAGCACGTGGTTGTACCAACATGACAACTCGATATGGCGGCAAATATCTCACCGACCGGTGAGACGATCCTGGCTCCCACACTGCTGTCTGTCAGTCGACGTGGGTGCTTGGGTTGCTCCATAGCCCGCCAGCTCCTTTTCAGGCCCGGGAGTTTAGAGAAGAGACACAGACAACGTCTGCGGATGATGCAGTGCTGATCCCTGCCTCAAGCAGGACGCGGAGGGCAGAACGACTGCCGTCGGCTCTCACCTGAGCTAGCTGACTAGCACGAGGCAAATAATTATGGAGGATGGATGCTGTATGGAGTCGACTTCCCAGGTGTCCCGTTCGTGGCCACCGCCCAACGGCCGCTGCTGGCCACGGTCCACAGCTGCTGTGGAACCCGAGTGAGCGCACCAGAATTGCGTGCTTCCAGGTGCTCCAGCTGCTGGGTGGATGGGCCGGAGTGACACACGGTGTTCCGCCACCGCAAAAACGTGCTGCTACTTGGTAGTGATGGCGACTGACACTCTCTTCGATGCGGCTACAGCATACAGGTGCCCGAGTAGTGGGCCAATCACGGCAGTACGGTAGCACCGACCTGCGCAAGCCGCCGATACCAGTCCAAGGACCCGGAATTTCCGGGCTACTCAAGGCTCCTCTCGTCGTCGCTGTATCGCCAATTCGGGAAGGTAGAAAGGAAGAAGCCAGTCGCAACGAGGAACGTTTGTGGCTAACTTACCCGTTATGGCGTTCCTTGGCCCCCAGATGGTCTACCTCCTGCGTTGGAAAAAAGCACTCCACTACACGTTTTCATTGCTTGTCGCGCTTTGTTTATCTTGCAGGCCGTTTCCCTCTCTATCGAGCATTATTGCGCATAGCGTAGTAATGGCCTGCCATTGAGAGCCGGGGGGGGGGGGGGGGAGGGGCAAGAGGGATGGGGAAGAGGGCCCGGGGGGGGGGGAAGGAGGTGCAGCGTCATTGGTGTGTCTATTTTCAGCTCACTCTCGCTGAGGTTACAACTTACAAGGCCACGGCAGCCGGAGCCGTTCGACGGAACTACTCCGCACCGCAGAGGACTGACTGAGGAGGCTAGAAATTCTTCCCAAACCAGGGATGGGTTCGTCCGGTCCGAGACAATGTGATGATGTGCAGGCCTATCGACGCCGACACCTCAGCAAGCCAAGGGTTTTGTCAGTTGTCACACGCATTGCAATCTGGGGAGAGGGATGGCCGCGCTGTCCCTGCCGAAGATCTGGCTGTCCAATGCACGCGCGCGTGTTACCGAGCTTGCAGACGGCCTTTCTCACAGATGGATATCTCGCGGCAAATGGGAAAATTCGCCAAGGCGAAGAGGTGCGCAGCGCGGAATCACCGACGCCAGGCGTAAGGAATCCTGCGAAGACGAAGGAGCAGTGGGTAAGCTGGTCAGTATCCGTAATATTGTTGACTGCCATTGCTAGCGTCCTGGCGCTCCTGAGCTGTGCGCACATCGACTCAGAAGGCCTAAAAAGAATTGCCCGCCCTCTGCCGTACGATATTTTCAAGCGACAAGGACGCAACCCCCCCTTGTTAAAAGGGGGGTCACAGCGCCACCGCCGCGGGTTGAAAACGAGCAAACCTTGACGACAATAATCAGGCCGCTCTGGAATCTGCCGCAAGGCGGAGCCGGACTTGGGGGTTGATTAACTGATGCAATAGCGGGCCTCAGCTGGGGGGAAGACATGTCATCATTGACACTCGTAATAGCAGTCACTCTCTGGGTTGCTGGGTCGCTGGTGATTGCGGAACCGTCGTCCGATAAGGTTGGGGCGGAGAGAGGGGAGATCCGGGTTCGACTATAGCCACCCGAATTTAAGGTCGCCGGGTCAGCTCTGCCGACCTGTCCGGCTCGTCCATCCCGTCCCCAGATTTCGATATCCGTCCGCGGGCGGTCCATATTCTTTTATTAGAAGCCGGGCACGATGTGATGGCGTCCTCAGCTGCAGGGCTGGCCTCATGATCCCGTACTTCGCAAGCAAAACACCCGCTGTCAACTCCCACGAGGCGTCCGCGAGATGGTGGTTAATTCATATGAGTTGGGCAGCCTCGCCGCTCCGAAAGCACCATACACAGGGATCCTGCAGGAACCTCAGTTCATCCAGCCTGCCAGCGATCCCGACGCAATATTCCCCAGGTTGGGCCAAACTGGTTCTCCCTACCACGCATATATCGTTCCGCTCCTGGCTCCTGAACAACTGCGGCGGGAAATTGCGTCGGTATTGCTCATGCAGCACACGGCTTAGACTGAGCACAAAACGGAACTGGGCTGGGCCCTTCGATTCCTCTGTCCCATTCGAGCAGACCTACGCCTGGGGTAGGGTTAGCGCTGCCGAAAGGGAGGCGAAGCCCGAGCAAGTGTCATCAGTAACCGTGCCCCCCATCGTGAGCATCGTGCTGGGTAGAAACGAAATGAGATGGTGATATGGGGGCTTGGAAAATCAGGTGGGAAGTATCAACGAGCGGGGATGCTGTTGGAGAGTTGGAGAGAGAGCTAAGCGCAACCTCGCTCTCCCCTCACGGAGCGGAATGCCGAGTCCAATGCATGCGGCGGCGGGTCAGGTCTAGCAATCCCTGCCCGACACGAGGACTGGGGATAGTCCGGGGGAAGGAGGGGCGCTGGCCGTCCGCAACCAACTTGACCAGGTCAACTCTTTCTTTTTCTCTCTCTCCAAGCAAGTCCTTCCCTGTCAATACTTGATGTGAACAGCCTAATTGCCGTTTGTGATATTGCCGACGATTTCCAAGGGCATTGAAGGCTTTTTGGGTTGACAGCCTCCCGTGCAGGACCCCCAGTAACGCTGACATGATTTGCTACCAGAGCAACAAGGGAATCTCATTTCCTGTGCCTTCGCCATGCTGCTCGCGACCGAGAAATCATATTCGCGGAGTACGGATAGCGCAGCCTCCAGGCGTCAACGGAAGATAGATCGAGGCATGAAATAGTGATAGCTTGTTATTGACGAGGGCGAAGGGCAGCGGAAAGGGACAGCGGTGTACCAGGGTTGGCCGTCCCTGCGACATACATATACACGAAAGGGCAATAGTTACGACGTTTTGAGGCACAGGCTGCCAAAGGGTGTTGCCATCAGAAGCCTGGTTGGAGGCCAGGGACGGGAGAATCCACCGACTGTGTCCATTGAGTTCTGTAGCTCACAGGGCTGGTCCGGTGGGACGTCGCGTTCAACCCGGACGACGCCGTCGTCGTGAAAATATCGAAATGATGGCGAGCCGTGCCCTACTGTAATTCCTAAACGACGCGAAAGCTGAGATCTTGGTCGTCGTCTTGGTCCCTCGCCTGACTATCAGAGCCGCCTTCTGTTGATTGGACCCAAGACGCGGCCAGCTAGAGTGAGCCCTAAATGTGTGCCGGGTCCTTTCGCTAAAAATAGGTAAATGGTAGCGCCTCCGCACGCTACGAATACCCTGGGCCAGCGGTTCACCCGCGATGGCGGCGGGCGTGTTGTCACCCTGTCACCCCTGTCTGGGGGATTTTGGGGGAGGGGGCAGCAGCAAGCGACCGAGCTTTTGTTCGCGAGGTTGCGGCATTTGCCCAGATGACCACCGCCGCTCTGTTTATTTGTTGACTTTGCTCCGTGGCGGACTGTCTGCAATTTACGGTAGTGAATTGCAAGGCGCCGGTGAACTCCACCCCAAGCCTGGGTGATGCTGTGATTGCACGATGCATAGCAGTCGGACTCCATCCGTGGATCGTTTGCTAGTCGAACGACTGGTCGACTGTCAAGAAGGCAGGACGGGCGGCGGCGCCCCCCAGGGCTCTGGTTAGCACCATACTACTAGGCACCACTTACGTAGTCGCTTCTTGCTGACAGAGACATGTCCTCGTATAAAAAAAATGTTAGCGAAGGGCCAAGAGGTTGGATGCCGGGCGCCTCTTTGGCTGCGACAGAGGCGTCGGAAGGCGAAGCGCCTTCCTCCGGAACTCCTCCCATAAGTGGAAGTTGAGTCCCAGACAACGGCCCGGCCCTGCAACAAGGTGCCATCGCGCATCAAAATCGAATCGATGGCTCGTCGCTAGTATTTTTTCTAGAAGCTAGAAGCACACAACCCTGCGAGGGCTCTGACCAGCAACTGGCCCCGTGTGTCTCACCAACAGGAAGGGCGCTTGTCCCTATTGAGTTGCAGGTTCCCTTGTCATTGCGTCAGGGGGGTCTAGCAAGAAGTTCCATGCTTGATGGGGGTGGGTGTGTGATTCCTTTCCCACTTGGAGATTTTGTGGGGCTTCGGCAGTCAGCTTGAATAACAGTTACGTGGCACGTATTGTAAGTGTGTACTGCGAGAGATATCGTGACGCCGGGCCCGAGGCCCCTCGAACGATCCGCAGGAACAACACGAAAGGGAGCTGCTCGATCGGAAGGGAAGATGACGGCGGGAGAAAAGGGAGGGGTGGAAGGTGAGGGGGCTCTGGGGGGTTCACCGGTGAACAACATCCCATCTTTTGCACGACCCAGCCACACGGCCCAGGACCTAACGTCGATCTTATCACGACTTCCCTGTCCAATAGCAGGAGCCAATGCATGAATATTGTCTTGCCGGATTATTTTTCTGGTCAGGACCCTGTCTGGTGTTAATTACCCAAACTATTGAAAGGAAACCGTCACTAACAAAAATAAGAGGACAAGGTACTTGCGCAATCGAGGTAGCATACCATACAGAAATCCCGTAGTTCGACGGAGCTTCAATGCTCTGCTGCTCCACACAACAGGATGACGGCATCTGTTCCGTACACACTTGCATGCGGCACGATGCGGCGCACAACATCAGCGACCACTTTCGGTTCCATGGGCGGATAGCGTGAGGGCGCCGACAGTCCGCCTAAGGGTTTGAAGAGGAGGGAGGGGAAAGGGGGGTTGTAGGCCCTAACACCGTGGGCATGTATTGTCTCTGCTCGGCGGTTGCGACTCTGTCAAAAGGCAAAGCCACCCGTCCTTTCGGGCCTGCGCGCTGCTTGACAACAAACTTTGACGCCCAATCTCCGGATTGATAAGACACTTGATCCGGCGAGCGGCTACCACTCCCAGCAGGGACTCTTAGACGACCAAACAGGACATGACGACGACCTTGGTCAGTCTTGATGAGTACGCTAAGCTGGATCTGTGCTTCTTTCGGTCTCCCCTCTTTCTCGCGCATCCCTGAGCCTTCGGCATCTGATTCTGGCACAGAGCGTGGATAGATGGTGTCGCCGCACTAGATGGAGATCGAATCGAATCTCATCTTACGCGAACACCCCATCTCCGTCCCCTGCCCGAATCCTTCACAAAAGCGAAGTGCGTGCTCAAGCCCCTCTCACCCCCACATCAGCAGTCAGTCGCACTCGAAGGCTTTTCAAGACATGCTGCCCCCATTTCTGCTCGTTGTCTGTGTTTTTGTAGGATGAGGTATGTACGAATATGTCTGGCTGTATCCTCCCGTAAATATTAGTCAACACTAATGCTCCGTGCCTTCATGTTCTTCCTCGCAGTGTGTTGCGTTGCGTTGAAAAGTGAAACACGTTCGTCCAGGCCCCTAGACACTAGGCCCCAGTCTCCCATGCCACAGGGGTTTGTCCCCGTGCCATTACCTGCATGCCACATTGCTCGAGGGCCAACATCTGCAAGTGCTTCCCTGAACGGAAAGGCCTCAACGGGTCCCTTAGGCGAGCCTATCGGGTTCAAGCTCGAGACCTTGTTTGCCGTGTCCCCTGGCAAGGTCACCCAGCTTCAGAGGCCACAAACCCTGAAGTTCATGGTCTTTTTCTCTTTGCCTAGTAGAAGGTGTGCATTTGGTGATGCAACATTGGTCTCACGGCGAGCGCCGGGAAGCGAGTTGACTGGCCAGGCGAGCACGACTAGGATCACCCCAGCAGTTCAGAGAACCCAAGGAGTTGAATGGACTTCTGTTCCCGATCAACAGAGGGAACGGTGAGATCTCTGGTTTGTGCGCAACTGAAGCTCGAGAACTTTGAGAGATGAGGGCATGTGGAAATCGGCTTCTTTCCAACACTCAAATATGCCAGATATGCTGCAAGAACCGCCGCGTCCTGGCAGATCACCGTGTCTCGTCTCTAGAAACCTCCGAAGCCCAAGTTGCACAGCAGGCTAACTCGGCTGAGAGCCTGACGCCATCCGGAAGTTCGCGAGGAATGGCCAATCATGACTATCATCACGGGAAAAGGAACAGGATACGGATAATCCAAAGGCAGTCCCGAGACAGCTTTCTCCAGGCTCTGCTACTGTCTCACAAACCTCCCAAAAGTAGGACTGATTGTTGGTCTTTGCCAAGCGCAGAGTGAATATTCCGCGCTTCGTGTTTGCCCTCAGCATCTGCCGCGCATGTTTTGAAGCCACGACGCGTGGGGCTGTGACTGGTCCTTCGTCTTCGCAAGGCATATCGCCCGCCAGCTTGTGTCTTGGCGGCGTTGCGGGACGAGAGCCAACGCCTGTGCTACCATTGCACACACCGTGATGTGTGTTCGTACAGCCGTTGCAGCCGTGATTTGTTGCGCTGCCAGTCAGCAATCTCAGCCGCTGCTGTCACAGTGCGGTTGTCCGTGTAGCACGGGCCAAGGGAACATGGGGGAAAGGGTGGTGATCAAGCCGCTTTCTCGTTGTTGTCGTGATGCCGTCTTGCAGCCGGATGCAACTGTTGGATGTTCTCGGCACATGAATTCGACTCACGGGCCAACGCGCTTCGTGGCGGTTGAGGCAGCGGGCGCAGTTGGCTGTGTTGCACAATATATTTTCTGGCCATGAAAACACTGTTGGCTCTGGATACAGCAAAAAGATGTTGCCTGCCTGCTCGTTTTGGTTTTCTTGCAGAGGCGGTGTTGCTGGAGGCGGCCAGATTACCCTAGATTCCGCCCGGGTGATTACCCAGGCTCTCGCCAGGGCTGACCTGGCCAGAGTCGAACCCGGAACCGCCCTGTTCCGCCTGTCTCCGTATTATCTCGGCAATCGCAGCAATGGGGCGATTGGCGGGGCCAGAGTCCCCCGCCGCTGTGCAGAGCAGAGGTATCACGGTCAACTCGAGATATCAAAAGTCGCTGAGCACACGGGCTGGTTGTTGTGTGCAACAGGCGTCGCCGTGGCAGGCCTATGCAGCTGTGGCCATCTGTGGAGCGTTGGTGTGCCGGGCCGACTTGCTGCACCTACGGATAGGAATTGCTTCGTCTCCGTTTCTGCGCTACCAGCCAGCAGGCGGCCTAGCGATATCGTCGAGTCAGGTTCGTAGCGGCACCCGTAACAGTCAGCAGGTCGTTCCAGCAAGGGCAGTTGGCGATGCCAGGCCGCGGAACCTGATTGCACCATGTTCCGTCCATATACCCGCCCGCAGCGATCCCTTATGCGCCATTACGGGATTTGCGAATCGGGGAGGACAGTGGGGAGGTCGGAGGGGGCTTTCGCCGGCTTCCATCTTGTCAATCCACGGATGCTGCAGCGGGTCTCGCGCCGGTCGCAGGGGAAAAAGGGAAGAGGCCGTCAGCCGCGCACGGCTGGCTGCGTGTCCAGAGTTCCACATCACAGATCCCAGGGGACTGGGATCGAGCTAACAACGACATGCCGAGCCCGTCATATTAGTCTTTTGATATACATAGACGCTGCAGGGTTGCCGTCGCACTCTGCGGCGCGCACAATCGAGGTGGTGGCCAAGCTGGCGCATGCTGTATGCTGCTGTGGTGTGCTCCTGTCGTGTGCGGCCTCTGTGCGAAAAAGGAGCGCTAATTCAGACACTCGGAGACGGCAGGCTAGTCGGGTGTCGAGACTAACCTGCTGTGCCCGTTCTCAAGCTGTACCACTGGGAGCTGGAGTGCTGGTGCTGGACAACGTCGGAGAATTTGTGTGTCAGTCAGGAGGCTGCTGGATGCAAATCAGGGCAGGGCAGGGCAGATGGGATGTCGGCAGCTTTGTGGAGGATGGCAAGCAGGACGGGTTAGATAGATCCATCTGAGCTTCAACTTGGCACAGCCTCGAGCAACAGAAAGATCAGACGAGTCCCGTTTCTTGGGGTGCAGGCAATTTATCCGCAGCTTCGCTCATCAGCATGCCTGCGTGACCATGGCGGAGAAGAAATGCAGGCAGACCGGCGCAGTCGGGCAGATACTACGGCGGGAAACTAACATCACAGCACACCTAAGAAAGAGAAGGGGCGTAGTGGTAAGGAACGACTTAGAGTCGTCAAATTCGAGAAGTGGCGAAGAGGCAGCTCAGGTTGAAGGCAGGCGCAGAGGGCAATCACCCAATGCCATGCCGTGTTGCCAGTGTAATTGCCAGTTTCCAGTTTCCCGTGTTGTCAATGCTGGCCCGCATGCCGCGCCCCGCCTAAATCTCGCAGTGCAGCTCAGCTCCAGGAAAATCCAATGCGCAATGTCGAGGGTGTCGCTTTTCTGCCTCGATCCTGGGCTTCAGCAAGAAATACGGCGTACTTGCGGCGCACTCGACATGCGAGAGAACAGCACAGGGAATCAGAAACACAGTAAACAGAGCACGCCCATTCTTCCCCAGAATATCCAATTAAGCGACGCAATCGGCTCCCAAGCCTTCAAGATCCGGATCGAGGTGCCACGGAGAATTTCCATCCCGTCAGGAACCCAGCAGCCAGCAGACCTAAAAACCACAAACAGGGGCAAGGTCCAGGGTGGCAGGGCATCGCCGGCGTTGAGCCTGCACTCGGTCTGCATCAGTGCACATAACACACAGCACATGTAGACGCAGTGGGTGTGGTTCCTAATAGCGCTGAACAGCGTACATACCGTACAATACGGTCGGCCACAACACGGTGTGCCCAGTTAGTGCTCCTCAATATTTATGCATCTCCAGCTCTCGGCTGGTGCAGGTGATGTGATGGCAGCCAGAGGCAATCTTAGGTAGTGTACCTACCTCACCTCAACCCCCACCAGCTGTAGTAGTTTGGGCTTTTTACCCTCGTTGTGCAGGGGTCCCCCGAGTCTTCTCTCCTACTACTGAGTAATCGTAGTTCTGAAAGGTCTCGCAGGTCTCAAGTCTCGTCAGGTCTCACAGGCACCCGAGCAGCAACAACCATGGGCCACGACGAAAAGACACACACCGTGTGGCTCCCACGCGCCCACAAGCCCGTGGCAGAACAGAGCAGTCTAATCCGTACATACTACGTGCACACATACACACACGTTCGAGACACGCTACGCACCTAGTGCGCGGCGAGTTCCAGAATGGCGCGGGACGGCTAGCCAGTGAGGCTTTCCTGCAACAGTTGCTGAGCTGTGATGCCGTAAGGGTGTCCGGCCGCCTGCTAAGCATTGACGTGAGCAGCAGGCTCTTTTGACTCTGGTGCATCTTATTGCTCTGGCCTCTGGCATATGGGCTATCAACCCGCAGGCACCTGATGCCCCGTCGGCCCCGTCCTCGCCTATTATCGCTGATGTCTGGTCCAACCCAGCCGAGCCGCCCGCTTTCATAACAACCTCCTCCATCAGCCGTCAGCTTGCAAGCTCGCCAGCTTGAGGCCACCCCGCCGTAAACAGTCTCGTTCCCGGTCTTTGCGAAGCCGTTCCCTTTCCCTTGGCGGTTGGCGGCTTGGCGGGCCTGTCTTGTGCCCCTGTCCCTGTCCTGGCTGCCAGTCCCGGTCCCAATCCCCCGTTCATCCACACAATCATCACACTCGTCCTCCCTGCCTCCTTATCTTCCCGAACCCTCTTCGCCGCGTGGTAGCTACCTACCCATGCTATCACGTCCTCGCTCTCGATGCGCGCCCCCCCTTCCTCTCAGACGACACCCCATGGCCGCTTTCACCACCCCCCACCATCTCCCCCCCTTCCTCCCAAGCCACCAAGATGGACCACCCATGGCCACCCATGCAGCTAGTATTCAAACGGGGAATGGGATGAATGCAGGCAGTGCCAACCTCAAGCCCGAATTCTTAGCTCTCTCGCCTGCTTGGACGCTTTCATCGTCCAGGCACTTCGGGATGCTTGATGCTCTCATATTGCAGGGTAAGTGCTTGTATCGTACATGCATCGTCCGAAGAGAGCAACGCCCATGCCGCGCTGCCGAAAGCCATCGGTCTGGCGCTTGCTTGTTGTCCTTCCCATAAAGCCCCTGCCTCGGCTAGTTGACAGGGGGTGAAAGAGCCTACGAAAACGGCACGTGTGGGTACTCCTCAATACTGGGAAGCACAATCCATCCACTGGGCCGGGCTGGCTTGCCTACAGCCAAGGGTTGGTAGTGTAGGACGCAGCAGAGCCAGCTCCCTCGAACGTACATCCATACATACACGTCGGTGCCCTTCCCGTTTCCTCGCCTTCCCCCCCTAACCCCCCTGCCTACCCAGGCTACCCCAAATCCCCTTCTCCCTTCTGAATCTACGCTTTCTCTGCTTCGGTGTATCTTACGGCACCTTGCTCGAGAGTGAGGCCGATAGTACGACCGGCCTGTGCGAGAAACTACTGCTGCACTAGACCGGCATACAATATCAGCCCTCTTGCCACGGCTGCCCCGTCCTCCTAACCCTGTGTCTCGCCAACTTGTCGAGACCGTCCCGGACGCACATCAACCCTAGTGTGCCCCGTACATGACCGTTGCGGCACCGTCCACTTATCCCAAGGCACTCCAAGACCACCAACGGATCGCCCGCGCGTCTCGCTTCACAGCTCAATTATCCGGCTTCGGTACGCTCCTCCTGCTGAACCTTGGCGGCACGACCGTCCGAAAGTTGGACCTGAGTTTCGACTGCGCCGCCTGTGTGTACCTTTATCCGGTGAATATCTAGTTGCCGGTCGCCTTCGGCCTCTTTGTCTCTCGGTAACCCGTCGTGTTCTCGCGCTCGCTGCCAACTGGAACAACTCTTGCCCTGATACGCCCAAATACATCCCCCCCTCCTTGTGAGGGTCATGAGACGGACACAAACAAGGACCTACTCAAATCACACCAACGCTCTTCTCAATGGGGATTGCATCCTATATCGACCTTCGATACCGTTTGGCCATCCCGGATACACCTCCCGAGCTTCTTACCCCAGACTCATCTTTGTATTTCTCTAGGCAGTCCGAGGAGCGGTCTTGGAACCCGCCTGCTCCTCTCTCTCCGCCTATGTCCAACTATGACCCGTCCGCCAAGGCAAGCGATATGTCTTCTGGGAAGGGTTCGGACGAGACGCAGATTCGCAGAGATGTGGCCACCGACCAAGGAGCGCCGAGGCAACAGCTCCCGTCCTTGAGCAGTCTCTTTGGGCCGCCCTCCCAGACACGATCTTTTCACTCGCCCTTGTCGGACCGCCAGGGCTCTTACCCGTCACCCTCGCCGCTTGACCGTACACACGGGCCGGCGGCGAGCCTGGAAAGGTCACTGTCGTCGTCGTCGTCGTCGTACTTCCCATCATCAACAACAACGGTGCCTTTGCTCTCACAACAGCCTCGCAGTGCGCCAGAACCGCGGTTTCAGGAGCCTGCCCCCTTTCCTTCGCTGTCCCGGGGCTTCCCAGGACCTGTCTCGCCTCGCCCGAGAGAGCCAGAACAACCAAGGCCACAGAGTGGGTCAGACTACGGCAAGAGGCTGACGCAGCATGAAGGCAGCCGAGAGTATTCGTTTAGCAGCAGCTGGGAGCCTCAGTCGTATAAGCCGGCACCAGAGCAATTTCCTCCCCAGCTGTCCGGGGGGAGCCGCGAGGACGATGCGAGAATGGGCTATCGGGAGCAGCTAACCCCCCAAATTTCAACACAGCATCTTCCTACTACCCCGACGAGCACCGTACCGTCAGAGGTCGTTTTGGCTAAGGATGGATTAGGCCCCAAGATTTGGACGGGGACCCATTTCTTGCCCCGATTTGTGCGAGCTGCCGAAGTGCCAGGCGAAGGGATGTGCTACTTTTACGATGACGGAAGCCACTGCAAAACGGTTATCGATGGGGAGGCGGTTAACGCGCACTGGGGAGTGACAAAGGCTGGGAAGCCAAGGAAGAGGCTCGCCATTGCGTGTGTGACGTGCAGGGAGAAGAAAATCAAGTGTGATCCGGATTACCCGCGGTGCATTCAGTGCGAGAAGTTTGGCCGCGTCTGCAAATTCAAGAATGCGTAAGTCATGACGGAACACCAGATCGCGTATCCCAGGCGAGGGGAGAGCAAAGAGAGGGGCGATACCCCGTGTGCAATATCAAACATCAAATCTAATACCGTGGTTCATGCTATAGCCCACGAGGCGGCCACAACACGTCTCCCTCGACTCCACCAGCCGAACTCGACGACACACGGCGGCTGGGCAGCATCATCCGGCCTCCGCCGGAGCACATGCGACCCAGTAGCCACTCGAGCGACTCGATATCACCGCGGACCGCGCTCCGTCCCGGAAGTCCCGATTTAGTTGCGCCCATGCCGCCGAAGCGGATCCGGGTAGGTTATGAGCACTTCACGCCGACGATCGGGCCGCGATCGCCTATGGCGCCGACGCCTGATACGAGCCGATCCACGTTATCGTGGCACCAGCCCGAGCTGCCTCGTATACACGAGGACGTCCTGTGCCGAGCCTGGCAAACAGACCCGTATGTCTCCGACCCTCAGTCCGTGACCAGCACCATTACATCCTTCTTCGCCCATACCGATGCTACGGCACTCCGCTTCCTCCCCGAGAAGGCGTTCAAGTCCTGGGTTCAGAATAGCGCTCACAGAAAGTCCCCAGAAGACCTGATGCTCGTCTATAGCATCCTTGCCGTCGGCATCGCCCTTTCGACGAGTGGGAGGAGCAATGCCCACGAATACTCGCAAGTAGCACGCTACGCAGTTGATCACAGCGCTCTGTCACTACAGCTCGTGCAGGCCAGATTACTACTCTCCCTCTACTATCTGGCTGTCACGCGGCCAAGCGACGCAAACGACATGACCAGTGGGGCCATCTCGGCAGCGACATGCTTGCAGTTAAATATGGACCTTGACCGATCTCAAGACGGGTCTCTTACGACCTTTCCGTACGGCCTGACGAGGGCAGGCTACTCGGAGTGCAGGACGAGAACATTCTGGTCGTGCTTTATTCTCGAACGGTTGAACGGCCTATTTCCCACGCGCACCGCTATCGTCAACACTGAGGACATCTTTACCCGCCTCCCGGCTGACGTGCGCAGCTTTGAGGATCAACGGACAACGGCGACACCTGCATTCGAGCCGTATTTCTCTTCACTTGAGCAGTCGAGCACGGAGGTTGGCATCATGGGGTACCTCATCCAACTCGTCTCGATTTGGGGGGACGTCATGACGTCGATCTACCGGCTCTCACACCGCGGTACACGGTACAACTTTGATTTTTCCAAGTTTCACCGCACCACCATGTCCCGCCTCGACGACTGGAGGTCGTCTCTCCCCGCACCGTTGCAGTTTTCTCCCGCCAACCTGAGCACGATTGCCCGGGAGGACCAAGGCACCTTGATCCTGATGCACGTTCTCTACCACCTCACAATTACCAAACTCCATCGTCACGTCCACCCCCGCTTTCTCAACGTCCCACTTCGGACACAATACGCCCACATTGTCCGCGACCACGCGCACAAGCTGCTTGACGTGGTCTGTATCGTCGCAAAAGATGGTAGCATGGGCCGAATCAGCATGCCACCGCCATTCACGAGCTTTGCCATTCTCGAGGCCGTCGACGTGCTCTCTGCTGAGGGTGCGGTACACGAACTACCACGGCTGATCGACGGGCTAGCGCTAGCACGGAGCGTTCTCGAAATATTGGGCACAGTATGGGAAGACGCCAAAGTTCACCAAATGGCGATGGATCATCGACTGGATCGGCTGGCGAGCTTGAGGGACTGCGCCACACCGGGGCTCAATACGCCAGGCCAACCTCAGATTCCGGGGATAAGGGTCTTCGAAAGGAATGCGAGTGAGGGGGGAGAAAAGGAGTCGGGGTGGCAGATGGCCGATGCGCTCGAGGCAAGGTTTCCGAGGGAGATGGACTCGGTTTACATGAGCCTCACTGCGTTAGGCTATGCATGATGGGCGAGAAGCAACGAAATGATGTTTGGGATGGAAGAACTGGCGGGCGGCATTTTGACTGCCCAAGGCTTCACACCTCTTGTTTATTCTGAACCCTGAGCATTTCTCCAGTGTCTTTTTCTCACCTACTTGCACCCTCTTGCACCTTCTTGTATATTCTTTTTTTCTTTCGTGACGAAATAAGGGATGGACTGGATGGGATTCAAATATGCATTGTAGAGCGGCGTTTTGGGGGGGGAGGGAGGGTTTTGGTTTTTTTTTTCTCCATAAAAAACACAAGGGGGGACAAGCAAGAGTTTGAAGAGCGCTTTTCGAAGCGAGGCAGAACTTTGCAACGGAAAAAGTGCCAGTCGGGAGACGGCAGAGACGCAGCAAACTGCTGCCTTGCCTATACTAGGTAGTCGAGCTGATACATATACCCCGTGTGTAAGGGGCCAGAGTCCCCACGAATACATACCTAACAATGGAGAGCAAAGCACCAGATGGGCGGCCGCGACGCTGGCCTGGCCTGGTCTGGTCATTTGAGAATCTAAGACACAAATATCTGCTTCCGCTCCATTCTGTGAATCGCCAAGGCTCTAGTGCTCCCATCTGCGGCTTCAGACCGCTCTCGCCCTCAAGTAACATTTCCCGGCTTGTTTTGGATGTCGTTGAATCCTCAGCTCCTGGCGCTTTCCTTTAAGCGGTATCATTCTTCGACGTTGTGGTATCGATCGAGCCAGCGGCTGTGATTGGCTGCAGGTTGCGGCGCTAAGGGCACCACTCGAGACTACCCCGGCATTCCATCTGAAAGGTTTCGGGACGTTGACCCGTCGAAGGGGGAATGCTTCTAGCTTCCTTCTAGAACACTGAGACGCGACCGTTCCGCAAGGCTGCATCGAGCTCATCACACAAGCCCTTTCCCGCAGGAAACGCAGGAAATCGTATGTGAGACGGGCCGCATGATAAGAAACGATAAAAAAATTCGATAACCCAGAGCCCGGAAAATACCTACAGTATCAGCACGACGGTATATTGCTCGAACCACATCACACTGACACGCCATCTCAAACACCATCAGGACGGGCGCGCGCAAATCGGCGTCCATCGGTAGCGTTCGCGGTAGGATGGACATGCACTGAGCCGCATACACTCGCGGTACCGACCTCTAGCGATGTCTGATCGCACGGCATTCCCCCAGAGGGCAGTTGCTCAGCTGCTAGGGTCTAACGGTGAGACTATTATTTCCATTGCACCACCCCATGGGTCTCACCTTCACATCCACCATCCCCCTCCCTCCCAAAGCCCAACACTAATCCCGCTCGCCAGGCCCCATCCACGCCGTCAGCTACTCCGCCTCCCCGGGTACCTACATCCTGACGGGTTCCGCCGACCGCTCCATCCGGCTGTACAACCCGCAGCCGCCCACGCCACCGCCGGCTCCGTCGCACATCACGCGCCCCACGGCCTCGGCACTCCCCACGGCCGCCGCCCTCCCGGTCGGCCGCCTCATCCAGACCTACGCGGCGCACGGCTACGAGGTCCTCTCGCTGGCCGTCGCCGCCGACAACGCGCGCTTCGCCTCGGCCGGCGGCGACCGCGCCGTCTTCCTGTGGGACGTGGCGACGGCGCAGACGACGCGGCGCTTCGGCGGTACGCAGCACGGACACACGGGCCGCGTCAACTGCGTGGCGTTTGGCGGCGCCGACGATTCCCTCGTCGTCAGCGGCGGGCTCGACACCACGGTGCGGGTGTGGGACGCGCGGTCGGGCGGCGGCAAGCCCGTGCAGGTCCTTGGCGAGGCACGCGACGCCGTCAGCGCCGTGGTGGTCGCCGGCGCCGAGATTGTCACTGGGAGCGTCGACGGCCGGGTGCGCAGCTACGATGTGCGCATGGGCCGCGCGACGACGGATGTGCTGGGCGCGAGCGTGACCAGCCTGTGTCTGGCGCGCGACGCCAAGACCGTCTTGGTCGGCACGCTGGATAGTAAGGTCCGGCTGATGGACCGCGCGAATGGCGCGTGCCTCAAGACGTATGCCGATGCCGGGTGGCGTAACGAGGAGCTGCGGGTGCAGAGTGTCTTGGGCGGCAAGGAGAGATTCGTCCTGGCCGGGGATGAGATGACGAGTCCCGCTGCTGCTGCTGCTGCTGCCGGGTCGGGAGGAAGTGTGGAAGTGCCGGCGACACCATCGGGAGCTGCCAACGAGGGGAGGATTTGGGCTTGGGATCTGCTGACGGGAAAGCTTGTGGCTAGACTCGCCGTGCCGTGGGGCGCCGGCGGGAGTGAAAGCAGGAAAAGGGTCGTCGGGCGGGACGGCAAGGAAAAGGAGCGAAAGAACGTCGTAAGCTGCATCGCGTGGAAAGAAGGGGGTTTTGGAGATCAGTTTTGTGTGGGAGGAACCTCGGGTGCGGTCACGGTCTTTGGGGAAGGCTGACATCGACAAGTGGACAGCATTACACTCCATCAAATACAGCAACGCACTGGACACGTGCATACGTCATAATATAAAACATCTAGTTGAGATAAAGATTATCCTAGGCTTCCTAATACCGGGCATGCTCTGCATGCGGCCTCTATATCCCCATCATTTCTAGTAAAGCCAAAGCAATGCTTGCCCGAGGCTAATCTCCTTCTGGGAGCCCGTCATTAATCTGCAGCATCATCGATGGTGTGAATTCCCGCCTGCGCCAGACACCCTCGTCCTTTCCATATGCGTTTATGGTATCCCAAAAACCCGTCGGATAATTAATCATAATGATAATACAGGTGATGACCGTCGTGTTCATGTTGAACGGTCTGTCAAACGCATCTACGCAGCTACCCCTTGATTCCAAAGGTTGCTCAGCCCATGCCGACAAACTTGAACCAGTTGGGTCTGCAGTCCTCCTTTTGGAGGAAAGACTCTCCCTCAAACGGCTTTCCAGCGGTGCATCCCTTGCATTTATTAGAGTTAGGGCAGTTGAGAAAGGGCACATGCTGGTATCCAATATCGCGGAACCTAAAAAAAAAAAAAAAAAAAAGGGTTAGAGATTGGGTAAGAAGCAGTGTAGGGGAAAATATACGTACCAATGGATGCGGCTCGAGTCCTCAAACAACCCCAGTCCGATGCTGTGAACAGGGGCATCGCCCCACCGCTCGTAGAAGAAACCACCAGCCCGGTCTAGGTGGTTGAAGTAGTCATCGTAGGCCTTGCTCCGCCAAAACCTCATGTCGGCAATCTCAAAGTTGCTCCAGAAATGACAGGTTGAATAGCCATTGGCCTTCTTGTTGTGATCGGGACGGCGGATGCTATCTGTCAACCAGTCCATGGCGTTGTTTTCATGGATGTACTCGGGGTGTTCGGCAAGGAACTTCAAGGTCTCGGGCCACAGTGTCGGGATTGACTGTGGCGCGTCGTACAGATTGATGGTGAAGCCGTACGTCTTGTTATTGTCCTGCATGTAGCGAAAGACATCGTAGTCGACGTCACAGAAGAAGTGCACATTGGGCTCCACCCGCCAATAGAACTGCGTATCGGCCAGGGCTGGGTGTTTGTAAAACATGCCGCTGTTCCACCGGCACATTTGATGGTACGAGATTTTGTCGGCGTACTGAATCTTCTCGTCCAGCAAGAGCTTGATTGACTCGTCATACAAATCCTTGTTGATCCATGACGGCATCTCCCAGTGCTCCTTTGGAATCAGCTCTGTAACTAGTGTTAGTATATGCACCTATCACAACCACGACGCCTACCAATGATGTTTTAACATACCGTATTTGCACTCGGCCTTTGTTTCGTTTTGGGTCTTCGTCTTGAACTCCTCCGAGAAGGGCACGTCGTTGAAGAATGTCCAGGGGTAGTTAAATTTGTGATTCCACGTCCGTTCTAGGTCGCGCATCGCCTGCACCATGCCGTCCACCTCCTCGTTCCGCACCAGCGCCAGAAGCGTCGCATTGATGCGCGCCGAGTTCTCGATGCCTGGTGCATACTCGTTGGATGCATGCATCAGGATGCCTTCGGGTTCGCCTGTCGCTGTGGTTGCATGTCAGCCATGATGCGAGGGGCGATCGCGGAAACACTATCAAGATGTTGTGCCCTTACGTTCTAGATTGGGATCGTATTCGTCCCATCCCACCTCACCAGGTCTCCTTATTGGGGCCGAGGGTGCAAATATCTGATAAAGAAAGAAACACCACATGATGACGGCTGCAAGCCCCAACGCCCTGACCGGGCGAGCGATCGCCATGTTTGCCGGTCGAGCTGTTATCTTGTGTAGTTGTGCTCGTTCTCGTCGCTTTCGTCGTTACCAGTTTGCTGTCAGCACGGGAAAAGCCGGCGTCCGACCTGTCGAGGGCTACTTCATTTACGGTTTGTCGTCTCGGGGCTGCGCTGCTGACGGATGGACGTTGGCGGATGCGGATGCGGTGTCGTTATGCGGTTGACGGGGATTTGTTGTCGCGTCCGGTTGCTGGTAGCTCGCAAAATGGGGCCAATGGGTGACCCCTGGGAAATTTTCAGAGAGGTTCTCAGACGAATAGGGGCGGCTGATGTCATTTGATAAGCCCCCGATAAGCTCCTGCGGCGGTGTTTCATGGTGGGCCAAGCCAGGTTGTCCCGTGCAACTTCTCCAACGCAAGATGGCATTGGCCGACTGGAGCACAAGTGATCCCTCCCGACCCTAGGATTTACATTTGGGACGACGCGTGAGGCTAAGCGCGTAGCGCGACTCTCATGGGCAACGAGATATTCTAGCAAGATACTCACTGCAAGAGGCTGTTTTCCCGCTAGCAGAATGCCCATTCTCGACCAGGCTGCGGCAGCATGGCATATCTTGCGGAATTGGGAGCGCTGATTGACGATCTCGTTGGTACCGTCACTGTCATCCCAGCGGTGCGTCTGAGTTGCTTCATTTCTCCACTTCTCTCTGCTGACACGCACTTAGACCGAGCGGCAGAAATTGGACGCATGTCGTGAGACCGCGTTGCGCACGCTCCGGTATAATACCGGCAACTTCCTGCGCACAAACCAGTTCGAGGTTGAAGACCAGCTTAAAGGCTTCGAAGAACGTTTTCGCGTAATTGGACGGGACCCCCTTGCCGATGAACTTTGTAAAAGCCTCAACTCTCTCGAGGTGCATCGCAACAAGTGGACCCCGGATGTCCTGCGCTTCATTTTAGAGCTTTCGGACCAGCCGGCGATCAAATCCAATCTCACTGACCTAGATCTCCTCGCCGCTGGGCCGAACAGCGATGCCCAGCCAAATCTGACTTGGCAGGAGATCGCAAAGGAAGACGGTTGGAATGAAGACCGAGCAATATGGCGCAATGTCGACTTCTCACCAAGCTCTGGAGATGAGGATGAAGAGGATGCACAGTCAGCCACTTCCGGAGAATCGCTCACCACCGCCTCCTCAGCTGGGGATGAGCATCAGCGAACAGCCCACGACTTGGCGTTTAGTCCGGTCAACGGTGGGTTACTTTTTAAGCAGGTACGAGATGACCAGGCCTGGAGACATACAGCCCTCGCACGAGATGGAGAAGGCAGAGCAAAGAAAACCCTTATCTCGAGCATCCAGCTGCTTCGAGAAGCCCTCTTCATGCTCAGCGGGCTAGAGACTACACTCTTCGACTCTAAATGCGACCCTGTCAACAGCTACCAGCTCGCCGGCGTATCATGGGACACGTATAAGTCGCTCGTAACTTCGTTTGCCGAGTGCGGTCGAAAGCTTTCCCCTCTGCGCAGCTTTGTCGCAAGAGAAGAGAAAATACCCCTTTTGCAGGTCTTTCAGGACTCATTGCAAAAGGCACTTCGCTCGCTGGATCAGGATTTGGCCGTGATCCAGGGTCGCTTCATCGCAATAGAGCAAGATGCGGTTGTTAGCTTGATGGGTGTCCTAGCGGAATTGGGGTCGTCGTTATTACCGTTGTATGCTCTCTCGGGTATTGTACGACAACTTCAGGGGGAACGGAATCCCCATGCATTCCGTTATCTCGAACTCCTGTTTGACGCAGTCGGGACAGCTCAGCTAGAAGGCAACATTGCCACGTACAACCTTCTCGGCAATATCTTCTTCGACTGCTTCCAGATTTATCTAAAGCCCATACGACTTTGGATGGAAGACGGGAGACTCGTGCCAGGCGACCGCACATTCTTCGTTTCGGAATCTTCAGCGAAACTCCCCCTACCCCAGATCTGGAAGGGTCAGTTCAACCTACTTCGCAGCACAGAAGGGCAGCTTCACGCCCCGCGATTTCTCCGACCTGCGATTCATCGCATCTTCACCACGGGGAAGAGTATCGTCGTCTTGAAGCACCTGAAGCACCACGAGGCGGTGAGGAATCGGCGGGACCAGGATGAGCCACGGGTGGACTTTGGCACTATTTGCGTAAAAGATCTCGAATTTGCCCCCTTTTCCGAGCTCTTCGGTGCTGCATTCCGGACGTGGATTCAGAGTAAACATCATACCGCGTCTGCCACGCTCCGTGAGCTGCTGTTCAATTCGTATGGCCTCTCTCAAGGACTCGATGCACTCCAGTACATCTACTTGATGTCTGACGGTTCAAAGTCCAACGCATTTTCAATGGCGGTTTTCAGACACCTGGACGGTTTCAGCGCCAGCTGGAAGGACCGCTTCACACTGACCGAGATTGCTCAGGAGGCCTTCTCGCTCTGTGTCGATGGGTACCGGCTATCCGCAGAGGTTGACCCGCGCGGGTTAGCTCATAGCGGGACTGCCTCTCGGAGCTCTGTCCGTCTTAGCCTCCCCGCCATTCGTCTCAGCTACCGCTTGAACTGGCCGGTTCAAATAATAGTTCCGGTAGAAGCTGTTCAAGGGTACCGAACGCTATTTACCTTCCTCCTCCAAACCCGCAGGGCGATATCGGTCCTTGCGCATCCCATCATCGGCTTTTCCCACGCTGAAAAGGCCGGCGCGGCCGCTCACCTCGCAACATATTACCTGCTGAGGACGAAGCTTTTGTGGTTCTGTAATACTATTATGACATATCTAACTTCGCTTGTTCTTGCGCCGAACACCGCCAAGCTGCGGGAGGGGTTGCGCGAGGCGCCAGATGTAGACGATATGATCTCGGCGCACTCGAGCTTTATCAACCAAATTATCAGCGAATCTTGCCAGGGCCCTAAACTGCAACCGATCCGCGAGTGCATATTGGACATCTTTGACTTGGCCATCAAAGTTGAGGACGCACATCGTTTCGAGATGGAGAGACTCGCTGAGGAAGACGAGGAGATATCCAGGTTGTCTGTCATGTCGTCGCCATTCAAGGGATCGCAGGGGAGGACTAAGAGCGCCTTGTATGCACCCAGGGCAAGAGGGAAAGAGGGGGACGACGATGATGAGGATGAGAACGGTGCGGACTGGGGGAATATGATACCCAAACAGGGTGGTGCCAAGGAGGCAGACGGGCACAAATCGCACGCAGCGGTGCTCAAGGACATGCATACTGATTTTGAGAGATATTTGCGCTTTGTTGCCGGAGGGCTGAGGGGCGTGGCAAGAGCCAGTCGCGAGGAGGCTGCTGGGAAATGGGATTTGCTGGCCGAGATGCTCGAGGCCGGCATTCAGGAGCACGGGAGCATGTACATCGCATAGCGCCATCATGCGCGGCAGAACACGATTGATGAAATGCATGGTACATACTGATGATACGCACATGCCGTCCAAGTTCGGGTACTTGAAAGTGTTTGTGGACGCCTCATCAGATGCTCAGGAGTTAAAAGCATGGAGACAGCCCTAACCCTCGATCTCGAATTTGCTGGCTGTGAAAGCTGCTGATTGGGCAGGTTAATTTTTCAGCCTCATGTGGCGGCACATGACGACCCCTCTAGCCTCCAACTCCAACGGTCAACGCCTCCCGTTGCCTGCTAGCACTCGACATCGATCATCCGGCAACTATCCACCATACGACACAGCGACACCCATCTTGCGCCTCCCAGCTCCAAACCCTGAAAATACCTTGAAGGAGGCTATTCGGAAAACATGTCTGAGCGAAAAGTATTAACGTACGCCTTCCCTGCTTGCCTTCTAGCTCCCTCCAGCTCACTCTAACACGCCTCCTTCAGAAAATACTACCCCCCCGATTGGGACCCGTCCCTTTTGGGCCGGTCGCGCGGCCCTAAGCAGGTCGGCCCCAAGGTACAAACAGTCCGGCTGATGGCGCCCTTTTCTCTACGGTGCACCGCCTGCGGTGAGGTTCGTCGTGCCCTTCCCCCTTCCCTCCCCAAAACAACCCGCTAACCCTGACGCCCAGTACATGTACAGGGGCCGCAAGTTCAACGCCCGCAAAGAGACGCCCGTCGACGAGCGCTACCTCTCGGTCCAGATATACCGCTTCTACATCCGCTGCACGCGCTGCTCGGCCGAGATCGTCTTCCGCACCGACCCGCGCAACCAGAACTACATTGTCGAGAAGGGCGCCAAGCGCAACACGGAGCCCTGGCGACGTGGGCTCGAGGGCGAGCTCGAGGAAAGCGACGAGGCGAGGCTCGACCGCATCGAGCGCGAGATGGCCGCCAACGCCGACGACGGCTCCAACAAGGGCTACGGCATGCTGGGGCTCGGCAGCAGCAGCGGCGGCGCCGGTGGGAGTGTGGAGGAGCGCAACGCCATGGCTGAGCTCGAGGCCAAGACCGCGGACGCCAAGCGCGAGATGGCTGTTGCCGATGCGCTCGACGAGATTCGCAGTCGAAACGCCCGCATCGAAAAGGCACATCGAGATGGGGTCGAGATTGAGGTTGTTGCCGCGGTTGCACCTGAGGAGGAGGAGAGGAGGAGGCAGGAGCAGGAGGATGCTGAGGCAGCGAGGATGGCTTTTGCGTTCCAGAGGTCTCATGAGATGTTGGAGGAGGACGTCGAGGTGGAGGGGGCCGGCTGGGTTGAGAGCTCATCGTCCGCCGCGGCCGGGCCAAGTCCCGGGTCCGACAGTGGGCCTTCGGCGGTGATCGCTGAGACGAAGCCAGCTCCTACCGCAAAACTGGCCCCCGTTGTCTCGACGGATATGCCGCCACCTAGCTTCAAGCGGCAAGTCAAGAAGAAAAAGGACCGCTCAGCATTATTGGGCATCAAGAAGAAGCAGCCCCTTGTTTGAGTATTGACACCCTACTAAGCCAGGCAGGGAGAAATGACAGGAAGCCAGGAAGACAGAATTGAACGACGGAGTTCACCACAACAAAATACATCAACCATATGCGACGGGCATTTTTCACCTAGTGAGTTTGCCTCTCTCGCGAGATCATAATTCAGCCTTCCAAATTGAGTGCAATGACACAGGACTTCCATCTGGGTAGACTTCTCTGCCAAGATCTCTCGCCCAAGAAATCAAACTGTCATCAATCATTCTGGGTTGGCAAGTTATTATATTCAAGGCCTGCCAGCAAAACCAAATCACACCCATCAACACCCAGAAACCTCCACTCTCATCCTGAACGCCGTGCTTATTTCCATAACCAGTCCCAATCCCAACACAATCACAATTCCCGCCCACCTAGCAGTGGGATATATGAATGCCATGATCATGAGACCCAGATAATACCAAAACACACCCAATATAACATGCTACCATCACCACCTAGCAAAAAGTTCATCTGCGAGTGTGACAACGTCATGAAGCTTTGCTCTTCCTCAGCATCAGCTTCCCTGTTTGCAAGCCTGGTTCCTTATTTCCCAGCGGCGGTCACCTGCATTGTTTGTTTCCCTGCCTTTTCGGTCGTATTTCTTTGTCCAGCGGCCTCACCGTCGAATGCTCGTACCAGCCCCACACTCGGAATTCGTAATCACACACACGGGGCGCAACAACGAAAAAGGCAATTGCCCTCAATCATTTCCCCGTTTTCAGCTCCTCACGATCTTGATATTCAAAGCTTATTAAGATTGGTAGCTGTAGCCGCCCGAGTTCCGATTCCCCGGCGTGCTGTAGCCGTTGGCAAGGGGAGAGGGCCCGCTACCGACGCCGCTGCCGCCGCTGTTGGACGACTGGTTGCTGTGTGTTCTCCGGAGGGATGACTGTGATGCAGCCTCCATCTGACGCTTGGTGTGCTGGTGCATGAAACGCGAGTACGTGCCGATATCAGCGGGTGGGGACGGTGATGAGAACGCCATTGAAAAACTTTGGGAAGAAGACATGGTGATGTCTCGGGTAAGAAGGCGTAGTGACGTCGTTGAGGGCGAGGTGCGGTGTGAGGTATAAAGGAGTTGCTGTTGTGCGCGTTTGGCTGTTGGTTTTGGGAATAAGGTTTTCGGAGGAATATGACAGGATGAAACGGAGTGAAAATAGTTGACGAATATTCCTTGCAGAGCCGAGGACAGATGAGAAGAAGGGGTCGGGATCGGGGGGGAAAGGCGCTTTATAAGCCGGAGCTTAGCACCAGGGAGTTTATCTCATAAGGCGGTAGTGATGTGGTGGACTTGGGGGGCGACGGACGGGGGTCCTGACGCTATGAAACGTGTAGGGCCCCTAGACGGCCTGGAGAAGCTCACGCTGACAAGCGGATAGTACTGGGATGGGAGAACTGAAGGGTCTGGAAGTACCCTCCGTCACTGAGATCTGCACTGGACCCTTGTTTTTTGGCCTCCCCCCCTCTTTTCCATCCACTACCTACCCACCCGTCACCTACAGAGAGGAGGGTAAGAAGGAACTTACGCCGGCCCCCCGACAACCTGCAAGGAGCTCCTCGAAGCGACGTGGGCATTCAAAGTTGATTTGACACCGTTACCTTGGACTGCACGTTTGCCTTCTTTCATGGCTGATCGACGCTAATAGGTACCGTTTTCGCCATAGAGGGGGAGGGATTATTCCTGGGGGTCCCCATGGCAGCAGCTGCACGATATGTCGTACCCTTCGGTGAACCAATCAAGCCAAAACCGATGAGCGTGCTGCTTGCGTTGAGAGGTCCTGATGCTGGACGTATTCTGTACGCCGCACTCCGTTCCCTATGGCTGACGTTCATGCTGGTGGTTTTTTTTTTTTCTTTTCTTTTTGGCTTACCTTTTGGGCTGTATCTCCCACATCTCCCACCCGAGCAGGAGAGACATGCCTTGCCGGGCCTACCGCACACTCGTACGATCCAGGGCCTTCGAGCTGGGAAGTGACCCGAGGTGGAACGAATGGAAGCGGAGGCAGCAACAGCGCACTCGAGCGCCACAGAGCGTCCGGCAAGAGCAAGGGATCCGGGAAGGGCAAAAGACCCTGCTGATCACAAGGGGGGATAGAGGTCGCGGCCGCGGCGCCGGTACCCAGTACTTCTGAATGACGCACCAGGTCCAGGGTCTAAGTGGAGAAACGGAGGTGGATTGTGATGGGAAAAGGGCGACGAAGCTCGCAAACCGTCTGCCCAGCCTGCTATGCCAGGTGTTAACTGGCAGTGACTGGTAAGGCGATTTTGCGGTAAGGTTCGTGACACCGTGTCCGTCCGTCACGGATCAACAGTGGTGACGGAGGAGACGGACGACATCATCCTCGAAGCTTATTCGGTAAATGTCGTTGTCAACTATGACGGTGGTCTCAGCGACGACAGGCTGATCCGGGGCAACGTTTCTGGCGATAGGGTGATAGGGTGACACTAAGAAGACGTGCCTTCCCAAAGCCAACTTGAACTTACTAGCCTAACAGACGATCGGCGGTCTTGAACCACACTCGCAAAAGTGATGAGCGGTTTGCCATGATGTCAGTGGTTGAAACAAAACGCGGCGGACCCTTGGTTCCTTGAATGCTTGTTCCGGCTGCAGACATGCACGGGACGCATGCAATCGCGTAGCACTGAGCTGAGAAGGAGGGAGCAGGGGTGACCTTGTACAGGTACACGTCCTGGACATAGGGATAAGGGATACAGGAGGGGCAGAGGGTAACAGAGAAGCAAGAAACGGGCACCAGGGAGATTGGATAGGTGGATAGGCAGATAATAACCCCTTGTGGCCCTTTGGGCATTGGCAACGCTGGTCGGGAGACTTGCGCGGACAGAGGGGCCCAACAAAGAGTGGTTTGGAGAAGTTGGCGCGAGGTCGGGGTCGGGACAAAAAGTTGGCAGACCGGCAGCCCGGTGTGAACCTAGAGCACGGCATGTCGATGTTTATCATGATTTCTGAGGTTATTTTCACCCTATCACGTGTCTATCAAGCGGCAATTGGAAAATTCCCGTTTCGCACGCATGGGCTAGTGGAGGTTAGAACCTTCCTTCCCTCTCTCATCAGAAAGAGGAATGAAGGCCTACAACCCACCCCAAGAGCCAAGAGCGTCTATGTGCATACACTGCACACCCGCTTGCCTGAAGCGCAGCCTGGCGTTACAGAGTGTGAGAGTCAACAGCCGTGATGGGCTTGGAAAGAAGAACAACAATGATGCTCAAAGAGCGAGTCGCGACGTTCTGATGACGCACTGATGTCCAGAAAAGCCATTGAATTGAGTGGGGTAAGAGAGCTGAGGAGATGAAACCTGGCTTGAGTGGGGGCAATTAGCGAGACTCAGGAGCCGGGGATGCGCACACTGTGTACCGACCTATGACATCAGCCGCATCGACCCTGCAAGATTCGACATCATGTCTCCACAAAACCCCTCGATCTATTATTGACTTGCATCTCTCTTGCCCAAAAACAATAAGTCTCGTCACAGCCAACCGGCCGTTTTCGAGACCCTCCCTCCCTCGTTCTCGAACCAGGAGAGTGAGAGATCACCGTAGACACTATCCATCAAGAGAAATAAGCTCGTAGTGCGAGGTCTGGACCTCATGATGATGTGGCAGCTGGATATAGAACGCAGAGACCGGTGACGTGCGCGTCCATGCAACATCTAATCCAGCCCGCTTTTGGTGGGGTGGTGGCCATAAATGCAATGTTGGCGATGGACCTCCCTGACCGATTCTTTCTCTGTTAGTTTGCTTTGTCCCGGCCTCGTCATGACATTACTGCTTCGACGATGTGGAACATGCCAACGCCAGCCAGTGCTGTGCAATTTATCTGTCGTCATTCGCCAGCGTCATTCCAGTCAGAGCTGCTTCTTTCTCGGAGATACGTAAGAGGTAACACTCCGACACCGCATCTGCGCTACACAGCACGATGGAAGACTCTACGATAGACCAACAAACAACAGGCCAACTAACCAGGCTCGCCAGGCTCCCGGCCGCCTACGACGGGCAAAGCGGCTCTGCCGCCTCTCTGCAGACGCTGCAAAGCCCCCCCCGTTTATGCACGGCCTATGACAAAGTACCACAGTTCGGTCATGAAAAGCGCAGGCCTATAGACAGGGCGGATTGCAAGACGGGCTCCCCCGTAACACATGGCATACCAATCTTGCCTACATGTACACATGTCGCGCCCCTGACGTTGGTCTCATGCAGTGATAGGCCCTGCGTCTGTGTTTCGACCCGTCAACCACGCGCGATCTCTAAGCCCTGCAAAATTATTTGGGATCTCTATGCAGCTGAATGGTTCCACCCCCGAGTAGCGGCCGAGACGTAATCCGGAATCAACCCATTTAGCTTTGATGCCGAGCCAAACCTATCCTCGGTGCATACTTTGCGCTCGGGAATTAACGCGCACACACCTAACCGATGACTCCGGCGCGCGCATGCAATGCCCCTGAGATGACAGAAACCGTTTATCTATTCATCTTCCTCCACCCCGTCGGAGTGGTACTCGAAGCTGTGAGGGATCGGTATAGCGATGTTGCTTGCAGCTCCTTCGTCCGGGTCCACCACGTGGGCTTGCTCTTCCTCGCTGATGTCCAGTTTTTCCACGCTGTCCGGCACCACCTGATGATGACCCTTTCCCCTCAAGAGAGAAGTCATGGTTTGGGCCCATTCCCACGGCTTCTCTCTCGCGCCCGGTAGGCTGTTGAAATATTCCCATCCCATCACGCCGCCGAAGCGCGGATGCCGCCCAACCAACAAAGGCAGCACGCTCGAAAGAGCGTTCCAGGGGACCCAGCCAGACCCATTCTCAGGATTTGTCACGAGGCCAACAACTATCCTCTCGGGCGCCCACCCCTTCATCAACAACATCTCATACATGACGGGGTTAGAACAATCGCCCCATCCGCAGTAGAACTGAGCATTGTAAAAGGCAATGTCACGTCCCCGCATGACCTCGAGCGCCTCGTAGTCGAAGCCACTGAGGTTATGCTTGGCATTGAGCAACGCGGCCGCGACTGGCGCCAGGGTGATGAGGAAGCCCGGGCCGAAGTCGGCGCGCAGGCGGTCGATCAGCCGCACGATGCCGGAAAGCGACATTGGCTCTTCCACGTCGAGATCCAGTCCATCGAGCCCACGCTCACGGACGAGGGCGGCCAGAGGGACGTAGTACCGCTCGAAGGATGCGAGGTCGTCGGTATCGAGCCGCGCAAAGCTGCCCTTGGCGGCGCCGCCGAGCATGCCAAGGACTTTGATGCCCGAGGCCTGGAGAATGCGAAGCTCAGCCCAGAGGGTGGTGTTGCGCGGGTGAGACGGTGCGTGGTCATTGAGGGTCAGGGCCTCGGGGTCCTCGTTCAGGTGGATCGCTGCCAGGATCAGATGAGTGAGTGAGATGTCCGGCTGGCTAAGGAGCGGTAGGACGCTGATGTATGTGCCTGAGGGGTCATGGTGGGTTTCTGGATGGGGGGTCAGTGGTTCCATGCTTGCCATGGCCTCGGGGAGGTGTCAGAGGACAAGAGGTTTTGTCGGGTTGGTATACAGACATACGATAGTAGGTGATGATGCGGGGTTGATGCGGCTGTGGGGGGAGGGGAGGCATCTGAATGACTGCTGGGAAATCGCAAACAAGGTGAGACGGCGGTGAACAGGTGGAGGGAACGACTAGTCAAAACCACAGTCCCCTGAGAGCGCATGTGCAGGTTAGCGAACGACCTCGCGAGAGAGTGGACTGTGGGAGAACCCGCGGGTTGGAGGGGTTCGGTGGCTGGAGGATGAGGGACATGCAGTTGCTCAGGGACAGCTGACAGCAGCTGGAAGATGTCCAATTGACAGAGGAAGGCAATTTGCCCAGCTGCCTGCATGATCACCTAATCAAGGCTGTTCAGCTCAACTACATCCATAGGTTGTTCCATTGTCACACACATAACTCAAAAATAATACCCTGATGGCATTGACTTGATACCGACGGAAGTTCCATCCGAGACTGAGGAATAAGGTATGTATTGCGAAGCAAGAGAGTGCCACACAGTTCACAAGCTTCTCCCATCTCCGTCTCCCACACCGCGACGCGATTGCAGGAAAGGGGCGACCGAATTAGATTGAGTGTAATGTGACGCTCCGTTGGCTCTACTGCACTGGTACTATTATGTGCGTGCCATAGGGTGAGCTACTCTAACAAAGGGAAATCATCGGTAATTCTCAATAATCGCAAGTCCGGGGGTATTCCTCTTCGTCTTCTCCTTCCGTGCCAGCCCGCAAAGCTCGCTCCTCCCAGCCAATCCGACGAAACGCTTTCCACAAAGATAAAAACACCACAACATCTCCACCCCGATCCCCTCATCTGGTCCGCAAGCGGGGGCTAAGCGGCCCCTTCTTCAGCGGCGTGGGGATGAGGAAGCCATCGGAATCATACAGCCCCAGGCTGTCCTGACTCCCCCGTTTGCGGCACCGGGGACTTCCATCTGGGCCCGCTGACCCCCACGCCGACGCGCCGCTCTCTCGGCGTCTCCGCTTCGACACGGGCGTGGCGACATTACCGCCGCTACCCTCACGGAGCCCACCTTCGGTCGCAGCAGGGCCGATCGAGGCAGAGGTGCGGGTAACCGCGGGACTCGAAGACGCTGCGCGGGCCTGCGCATATTCCAACGTGAAATCGACCGTCGGCATCTTAAACTCAGCCGTCTTGGTCTTCTTCTGCCGGCCCTCCCCCTCCGTTCGGTTCTCCTTCTCCACTGCACCGTCCTCGTCTTCGCCAGCATCCACCGCCAGTCGCAGCAAGCTCCGCTGTCTTCCCTCCGCCGTGGCCGTCTTCCTGCACGGCGACCCCGTCACGCTCGCGCGCGGACCGGCGGAGTCGCGCAACGACGTGTTGCCCAAGGCGAGGTAGTTTCCGCGGCCACTGCGCTGCTGGGCGGGGCTGAAGCCGCCGCCTCGCAGTGCCGGCAACGTCGGGCTCCCGCCGGAAGCGACCGACACCGTAGTCGCGGTGCTGGCGCTACTGTTCATGCGGCGCAGGTCGCCGACGGTGGCGGCGAGGGTCGACGAGATTCGCTCCGTCGATCTCTTGAGCACGCGGTCCGGGGTCGGCCTGGGCGACGGTGATGGTGAGGCGGCCCCCAGTCGCGAGTTGGCCTGGAAGCTGGCCGAGTTCTGGGCCGCGGCGCTCAGTGCGTTGTTGAGATCCTGCGAGTAGACCGAGGAGCTCTCGCTGCTGGCACGGAGCTGCTGTTGCTGCTGCGGCGACTGCGGCGGCGAGTGGGTGGGCTCGCGCGACGCCGTTGCCGTTGCTGTCCGGCCAAGTGACGGGGGCGTCGAGAGGGCTGTTCCCTTGACGGGCGACAGGCTTGGGGCGCGGGTATGCCGCTTTTGCTGCTCGGCGGCCGTGCCGGGGGTGCTGGCAGGCTCTGGGGGCTCTGGTGCGAAGATTCCGAGCCCGGTCAGGCCAGACGATATCGGTGGTGCTATCACAATCGAGCTCAATCTGGAGGCAGCCGGCGTACCTAGGATAAGCGGGTACTGGGAGTTCTTCGTGGGAATGCTCGATTTCTTCGGGGACGACTGTCTAGCGGCGCCCTGGGAGTGGAATGTTATAGACACACGCTGGCCTCCACCCGGATAGTCGTACCAGCCGAGCTGAGAGAAGGACTTGGGCTTCCGTCCGGGTATGACTGGATTAGGCGGAAGCTTGATCTCGGGTGGGAGGGTCACCGACTGACAATTACGAGTGGGTAGACCCCGGATCCACCAAGCCCGTTGCCGACTGTCTTGGAGGATCTCCTCGTTGGTTGGTCGGCGCCATCCGGAATTGGAGGGTGGTCGAGCTGGCAGCTCTGACGCCGTGGCCGAGGATACATTCGAGCTCGAAGCAAAGGGATCGGATGGTTCAGCATGGCTCGCCGTTTTGGCTTTGGCTGGCTGTGCAACAGCGCCATTTGGAGAAACCTTGGCTGAATTTGCTCCCTCAGGTCGCTCATCCTCGCTATAGACGGTCGACAGAGTCGACGAAATTGAGCTACGCACCGACTGGGCTGCCTGGGCCTGTCGCTCTGGCTGTTGGCTTCGCGGGTTTCGGCTGGGGCTGGTCAGTCCGGAAGGACTATCCAGTGGTTCTTGCAGCAGCTCGTCCAAGAAGAGACTGTCTGTGTCAGACGTGAGAGACCCTATCGATTCCTCGCGTTTATGGCCGGAAACAACGGACTGGCGAGGCGTGGCCTTCTTCGGGCTCGGCGTTCTAGGCGGCTGAGACACTGGTCGACTCAGGGCTGGTGATGCTCTGACGGACTCGCTGGACTCAACCAAGCATTCTTTACTGGTTCCCACTGTTTTGTTTGGCGACCTCGACAATGTGTTCTTTCTGGAGACCGCCCCTTCTTGGAGTCTCTTCTCTGTTGATCTCAAAATCTCGGTCAAGGTAGAGTCTGTTGATAGGTTCCGGCCTCTCGTCCCCGATGGCGTTACCGGCAAAGACCTAGCCTGGCTGGCGATGGGGCCAGTCTTTTGCCGCTGAGGATCTTGGCTTCCGGGACTATACGGCATGCCGGCCCCGTTTCGGACAAGTTGTCTGCCGTTATTCCCCACATGGACTGGCGGAGGAGGCTTCGGGAGTGGTCCAGTGAACACACGAAGCTGGCCATATGGGGAACGAACATGGTTGTTGCCGAGAATTCTTTCTTGTTCCTGCTGATCCTCGTACGAAGTGCCATGTATAGTATTGTATATTCTCGGCAGAGTAGGCGCGACGTCGCCGAGCGGCCACGATTCGCGGATCCTATTCCGCCGAGAGTGTGTCCGCTGTGTACGAACCTCGGGTCCATGCAAGGCATCTTCGTCGATCCAGGATGCATTCTTACTGCGGGGAAAGCCTGAAGGCCAATTGCCGGACGGGCTGCGGGCGAAACATCTGGTCAAGACCCGGGGAAGGATAGGGAGAGACCGGTGGTATGGGATCGGGGCGTCGTCGGGTTCCGCTGCTCTCCGTCCGCACCTTCGCAATCTCCAGGAGCGGGCTGCCGTCAAAGCTTCTCTGTCGTGATCGACGGTAGCATCGCCCGGTTGGCCATCTACCCGCCGCCGTCGTGAGAGTCGGACAGCAAAGTAGCCGAAACAAGCAGCCACGGCGAGAGCGCCAGCGACTGTAAGGGCAACGATGGCACCGAGTGGCATCTCTATTTTGGTAGCCTCGTCCATTTTGGTGGTCTCAGATCCTGTCTCGTCGTTTGAGGTCGGTTCCGAAACCCAAGCAGGCAGCAAGGATGTAGGAAATATTCGCTCTGGGTGTTGTTTTGGTTCCGAACAGGCTGAAGTTGCGGTCTCGCACAAGCTTTCAACATGAATAAAAACAACACCTGTGTATGTTGAAGGAAGGAAGGAAGGGGAGTAAAAGGAAAACGAGTTGCCGAGTTGCTGTTACGGGAGCCGAGTTGTCGCTGTGGAATACAAGCTACATGTGAGAAACGAGTTGCCGCTGCGGGAAACGAGATTCCCGCCTGGCCATCTGATGTTGGTCCCGATACTACTTTGGTTGTCAGGATCTAGTTCGGTCCAGGTGTTGTTTTTATTCCGACGGGGATGCCGCAGTCTCGCCAGTTGAGGAAAGGCAGGAGTTGGGAAGAGGGATGCGAGTTGCCACTACAGGGGGACGGATTATTGTTTCGTTGCCTGATGTTGATGTCGATACCCAGGTCGTATGAATATAGAAAGTAATCCCTTGAGTGTGGTGTGGGTTCCGAAGGAGTGTGAAGCCGCAGTGTCGCCACAGGTCCGAAGAATAAACACAGCCTGCCTATGTTGATGGAAGACGGGGTGAAGAAGGAAACGAGCTGTTATCACGGGAAACGAGTGATGTTGGTTCCGAAGGACACCAATAGTCGCGCAGCCTCGCCACAGGCATCAAGAAGAACCGACAACACTTGCCTGGGTTGAAAGGAAGATGGGGTGGGAAGAGGGACGAGCTGTATCTACAGGAAAGAAGTTGCAGCAGCGAGAAATTTGGAATGGCAAATTTACCTATTAGGTGTCCCTCGCGGAGCTGAATTGAAGCAGGCCGACATTTTCGGCGGGCCGGCCGGCGTGGAATGTGTCGTGCGGAGCAACACCATTCCAGCCGGCAGTCGTGAGACACTTGGTCTGCTTCCATCATTAAGGCCGGCGGCCCAGGAGTCAGCAACAAAACACGCCAGGAGAACAACAAAATTACACAGGAGGTTGCTTCTAGCACAAATCCCCGGGATACCATCACGGTTGAGCATTAACCTGAATACCCCTATCGAGAGGCCGTTGACAATCTGGGCGAGGCTAGTCCTAGGCAAACAAATACTAGCAGCTTAACAAAGAGCAAGGTCATCATTATGGCAGTAACGGGCGAGCAGGCTGAGATATTGACCAGTATTCACTCAGATACACAATGCCTGGGGCATCCACGGAACTGATCAGAGCCAACCATAGTACCAAATCATTATGCGCAGACAACACATGCGATAGGGATGGTTCACCCAAGCATCAATTTTCACATGATGCGGTTACAGAAATAGATGTAGTAGTCGTAAGTCATTGCATATAGACGCCCGAGGTATCTTAACCGCTCGGTCTGAAGTGAGCATAGCACCTTAACGCCGCCCATGATGTGAAAGTGATGCGGTGGCAATCAATGCGAAGCCGCAATGCAATTCATCGAGATCATAACTTCCACTGGAGCTCCCCTCATATCTTTAGGGCTCCCAAATCCCATCCAGAATCCTCAAACCGTGCGTCAAAGCCCTAACCTCAAATCAAAGATCCTCGTCGATGAAGCGAATAGAAGAAGAAGAAAAAAAGACCCAAGAAGCTCTTTCTGTATATGCTCCAGTCCATATATCTCGACAAATACTGGTTGCTGAAGGCAGATCAGACTATCTGAGCTCTAAGCTCAGGGGCGAGCGTGCCGAAGCTGGTGACGATGGACATGTCTGTCATGGCGCGCCTTGAGAGGCTGAGCCGTAGAGGTCAATGTCGCCGTGGTAGTAGTCACAGTGATGTACTCCACCTTCTCCTTCACGATAACTGCCTTCACCACATGGCCCTCAGTAATGTAGTCGGTGCGAATAATCTCATAGCCATCTTCAACAGCCGCGGGGGCCGCTGGGGCGGCGGTGATACTGGGTACAGCCTGTGCGGTGATGGCGGCCTCAGACTCCTCGGCAGAGGCTGAAGTGACAGATGCAGACTCTGGGGCAGAAGATGTGGTTTCTTTGAAAATCTGGCCGGGAAGGTAGTTTGTATCGGTGGGCTTGACGCCCTCCGAGTAGCCAACAGTTGGCACGGCGACAGTGGCTGTCTGCGGGCCCGGGTTCGGATTCGTCGCAGGCTCAGGGCCGTATTGGATCTGAACACCCCCGGGAAGGGAGGTGCCAACTGAGCCGACAACCTTTTCATTGACGAGAACCGAAGGCATCTTCTTCAGTCCGCACTTTCTCTGCGTGTCTTCATCCTGGATGGTGAAAATGGGGCAGTCCTGGATCCTCCCAGAAGGGTTGGTGCAAGTGTCGACAGCCTCCTGAAGGAAATCGCTTTTCCAGCCACTGATGAAGTCGGCATGATAGCCGAAGCCTGCAAGCCTATAGTTAGATCAACGATTCTCTACTCGTTGGGTTGAAGGCGTGGAGCATACCTTGGATATCTCCGTTTGAAAACACAAACTCGCCCTCTCGTCCAGCAAAGGCGTTGGTTGCCCAAATGGTTTCGTAGAAGAGGCCCGGAATCTTGACGTCGAAGCCTGACGGGCAATCTCCGTTCATGACGAGGTCTGGATATGCGACATGAGATCTGTGGTTTTTGCTATCCAAGTCTTTGCCGTTCCAGCAGGAGGGAAACATGATTTCTATTCTGACTCCGTCCTCGCAGTTGGCATCAAGATAGTCCTTCTCCGGCATGTAGTGACGGTGCAGCGAGCCCTCTGGGGCCTTCTGGTAGTTGAGGCAGTTGAACCCAAGAGCACGCTGGGCGAGGTCAACCTGGGATGTTTGGCCAAGCATACTCCACAGCGACTTCTCCGGGTCTGGGATGTTAGCGCCAAGCCCACCAATGGAGAAGTTGCGGCGAAGAGTGTCGCCAGCAATCATGCGAAAGTCTTCAGGAAACGCCTTGATTCCGCCGTTTGGGTTTGAGGCATCCCCGAAAAGGAAGTAGTAGCTGGCTACTAGTTAGTATCTTGATGGAAATAGCTCTCAAACACGGAAGGATCACTCACGCGAGCATACCGCCCACCTGCTCCACAAGCTCATAGGAGCCATTGGCGTGCTTGAAGTATGGGACTGGGGCCCAGTAGGACGACATGTCCTCTGTGACAGCGCAAGAGGTGCAGTCTGCGCCGGCAAGGTCGTCGAACTTGGCACTCTCGCTGAAGCCTGATTGAAGATTAGGTCAATGAGTGTCACCGAGACGTCCAAGAAATGACTTGGCTTTGGGATCAGTATTTTAGCAGTTGTAGAACTTACCAGAAGACCCGTGGATTGCGTGAACGTGCTGTGCCACCTCGTTGGGATTGACCAAAGGGTCAATGCGGGCGACGCCGACGCGGCCACGGCACTCCATGCGCCAGAAAGCCGACACGCCGCTCACGGCGCCGAGAAGCGCCAAAGAGGTAGTGGCTTTCATTCTAAAAGAATGGAAAGAGAGACCGATAAAGCTCTGTTAAGGAATGTAGATGGTATGCGAAGTGGGCGTGAGAAAAGAATGGTGTCAAGGTTGTGGAAAAGTGTGGCGGCGAGGGGGAACAGAAGTTGAAGGTGACTTTCTCGAGGACTGGTTTCCAAGCGGGGGTTGTTTTACCGGCAAGTGGAAGGGTTGACAAGTACTTCGTGAATTGTGTTGGGTTGCCTCAGGTAATTTTGTGCGAGTCCTGGGTGATGGAGTCTGTTCACAGGTCCCAGTGGATGGCGAATGGCAAATTCACACCACACTGTCGAAGAGTCCAACGGTACCGTGACTTGACCCGCCGATTGCACCAACCAGTAGTCCACAAAGTGGTAAAAGACCGGATGAAGCCCGGTTCGATCTTTCTCAGGAAAGTGTCAAGTGTGAGTTGTCATGAATGACAAGCAGTCCAGACGATTTTCACTAGCAGTGATCACGTCCACAACACCACCTGAGAATATCCAATCCCCAGCTCCTCACGTTGCTGCTTTCCGCGTGACGCCAACCAGATAACCTTTTCTCAGGCCGTAGTTGAAGAAATTGCTCGAGTCCAACTGACGAGTTTCCACAGGAGAACAGACGATTTTCGTGTCGGAATTCTGGCAGCTCAGAGCTTCGAGATCAGATGGCACAAGTCCTAGCCTAAAGCGCTCGGTAGGGCAGTGGATTGTTATCGAAAATGCGGCAGACTCTGAAATCGAATGGAGTGAATGCGCGATCAACACTTTTTTAAGAGTGAAAAAAGAGGGACAAAGTCAACGCTGTTGAATTGAACGAATGTAAGGAGTGTATCCAGTCGTGGGAAAGAAAGACCCAAATCGACTGAGAAGCACGAAGAGCACGAAGAGAGTGACAAAGTGGTCGAAGGGCAAACGAGACGTAAAGGTGAAGGGAGGGAGCATCCGAGGGGGAAGGTAAGACATGCGCTGAAGATATCCCATTTTCTGGGCTCTTTGGAATTTGGAGGGGGGCCTCGGACGGACAGGGGCAATGACCCCTTGCCTTATCCTTGCCGATGCTTGGCAGGCTCTTGCCTGGCCAGTGCCATCTGGATGGAGGGAGGTTCTTGCCCGAACCGGCTTTTCAGCCACACAATCCGGGCTCCTGGTTGGCCGATCAATGGTGTGACATGCCTTAGCTGGTAGATTAAGGGCATGCTTCAAGGAGCAACTGCCAGGTCCCGTGGGGCTTGTGCCTGGGCTAAAGATGGCGAGTGGGAGGCTGCAAAACATGCGCCCCCGGGGCCCCATTTGAATGCGTTTGACCCTGACCCACCCGACAACCTGAGTTGCGTCTCCGGCAGCAGTGTATTTTGGACGCAATCCATTTCATTTACCGATGGGCGATGATACACAAAGATACGACGGTTTGCAGTTGCTCCTTAATAATCGAATAATGGACAGCCATACCCACGCCCAATTTTGTTTTCAGAAGCGATGGAGCACAGCAGGAAACACCGCGGCTCTGGGTTATCTGGGTCGGGTGACTCCGGCCTGGTCTGACTAGGTCTGACCTCGCGGCGGACGAGAGGAACCTTTCTGGCACCTAGATGCCGTCTGTTCTAGATCTCAATGTTGGGAAAGGGCTATTTTTTAACCGGCACGGCAAGCTTAGGTATTCAGCCTCGCAGTGCAGCCAGAAATGGCCGGTCGCCACCCATCGCACTCTTTATCTCGGCCCTCTCGACACCATCTCAGCACTCTCGCACCCCAAGCAGCTCGTCTAGATCTCCCGGCGCACAAGGTTAAAAAAAGGTGTAATGTCAGACTGCGCCGCCCCTGATCACGGCAGTCGGCTCGCCAAAGCCCCCGTCGACTCCTTCTGGTGCGACTTGAATTGGCGAAGTCAGCTCTCATTAGCGAATGCTGCCGCCTGTGACTCTCTATCTGTATCCTAAGGCCCGCGAGTTGGCGAGGATCGTGATGCGCTCTGATCTACCAGAAACGCGCATCTTAAAGTGGTTGCAGCATCCCCAAAAACCGGCTTGTCGGCGGCACCGTTGCAGAGAGCGGGGTTCGATCAGACAAATGCAAGGGGGCTCCAGTCTGTACCCCAGGCAAGCCCAGGATACGACGAGAGCCAATCCACTCCCACAAGGCTCTGAAACGAGTTTCACTCCCCAGGGATCCAGGAACCCCAGGCTTTAACCGGCCGCAAACGCCTAACGCAGCCAATCAAATGACGATCGCACTAGGTTGCACGGTCACGCAACCACCTCTCGTGCTTGCTGCTCTTGATCTCTCTCCTTTCTCAGCCGCCAGTTCCTCCATGCGAGACAACGGCCATGATGCCTGTCAACTGACGACTGGGCGTGGATCATCAAGGATCAAAGCCACCTGCGCCTCTGGCGAGTTTTATGCGCGCATCTCCCGATGTCAAAATCCAGGTTTGCCATGTCTTTCAAATCCCGACAGCTTACATGTAGTCAATCAAACTGGAATCATGTTTGCAAATTCAATTATTTTTTGCGGGGCCGAGAAAAATTCCCCACAAAGCCAGCCGACAACGTTGCCTGAGAACGTTGCCCACCGATCACCTCTCGGTCCATACCGTCTTCACGGAACGGATACTGCACCTCCATCGTGTCGGCTCCCTCTCTAGCCCGAATGGCGAGTCCGCATCCTATCCCGCCCGAAAATAGCCAAGAGGGCTCTGCTACCAAGTGTGCTCTGTAATATTTAAAATGTTTCACACGTAAAGCGGGAGGGCGGCTGAAGTAAACTTAGAGGTGCGGAAGCACGTGTAATTCCAGTGTCTCACGACAAGGTGCTTACTCTGCGATAAGCATCTGGTTGAGTCGTGGGTGAATTCATGCGGTGGCACCTTCCAAGGATCTTTTCCACGATTTTAGTCTGGGAACCCCTGTGTGGCGTTTAGGGGCGCAGAAGCTTTCCGTAAGTTCAAGGAGACGCTGTGGCTAAAAGACGGTGTGGCGCGAAGCGCAATGCGCCACAGAGTGTCATGCTCCGCCACATGCATGTGCTGGCGCGAGCTACGGGCGTTTATGGTTTAGGTAAGGTGCAAGGTATCAACCAAGCAGGAACGCAGCTTCACCACTCTTGCTAAACCCAGGGACAGGGTCTCACCACCTAACGACATTTCTACGATACCTATGATGATGAATTAATGGGCGATTGGGTAAACCCCCTCCTAGACTACTTGACTTGACAATGGATGATCTCTCGGGCCTAACCTGGTCCGCACCGGGCGGGAAAGAAGCCACGACCTCGACTCCGAACCCCACGAGCTCAATCTACCCCCCTTTGCGCCCGACTCCGTCTCCGCTTGGCTCGGGCCGCAACACACCTCTCTCAGGACAAGTACCCGCAGGTGGCGGCCTCAAAGCCCCGGCCGTGAAGCCCGCCCAGGACAGCTTCAGCAACCTCGTGAGCTTCGGCTCCAACAAGTCCGGCGCGAACCTGACTCTGCGGGAACAGCAGGAAAGGCTGGAGGCTGAGAAGCGGAGGAAAGAGGAGGAAAAGCGTAAGCAGGCACAAGCGCACTATGGCGACGGCCAGTTCCTAGAGTCGCTCGGCCGGAGTCAAGCGGGCACGCCGCGGACCTCGTCACCTGCGATAGCGCAGCCCGTGGAACGCGCGACCGGGGCCCTGAACGGGAAACCGGCCAACTCCGATGACGACTTGTTCGCCGCTTTCAGCGCAAGTACCAAGGTCGATAATGCAAGCTACTTCCCACCACCCGTAGCTTCAGCGAGAGCGTCACCTGCGATTGCGCCTGCGCTAGACCTATCCAGTCCGCAAGCCTGGAATAAGCCGGTGGTCCCTGTGGTTTCTGTCAGCGGGGGATTTGGCGATGATGACGACGACCCGTTTGGATTGAACCAGCTCAAAACGAGGCCTAGCGCGCCGCCTGCTCCCGTCATCAACGATGACGATGATTTCTTGGGTGATCTAGGAAAACCAGTCGAACAAGTTAGAAAAAGGCCGCAGCCTTCGCAGCCCGTGCCACCGTCAAGGTTTTCTCGGTCTCCAGAGCCGGGGAAGGTCATCGAAGACTCATCTTCGGACTCCGAGCCCGAGAATGCGCCCCCTTCAAACGACCCCTTTGACAAGGCCGTAGCCCAGCTGGTGGATTACGGATTTACCCCTGAGAATGCAAGACGAGGCCTGACAGAGAGTGGGAGGGGGCTTGATGTCCAGGCTGCCGTCAATTGGCTGCTAGATGATGCTCACCGACAGGCAAAGGAGAAGGCAAAAAGTGGTCGCCCAGGCCTGCGGGAATCTGCTGCGGGCAGTGGGGAGCGAACCTCGAGCCAACCCCGTAATGACGGCCTCGCTTGGAGGAGGGATGAGGTTTTGGGCGAGGGAGTTAGGAGTCGAGATAATCGATCCCCAGCTTCTCTAGATGCTGACTTCACCAAGACCGCCGCTGCAGTAGGTTCGAGTCTGTTGAAGACGGCGAACACGTTCTGGAAAACTGGGCAGAAAAAGGTTCAGAAAGCGGTTTCTGAGTTTCAACAAGATGGTGATCCGAATCAACCGAAATGGATGAGGTCAGCTCAACAAGACCCAGCCGGCGCAGGTGAGAAGAGGACACCTGAAGTCACTGATGAAGCTGCGTTGCTGGAATCGGGATTGCGGCCAGGACGAAAGCCAGCCATGCCAGGGCCAGAGAGTCGGCAACACAGCAATGTTACTTCTCGAGATCAGTCACCGGCTATTCCTGCGATGCGTCAGGGACAAAGCAGTGCGGTGCCAAAATGGCAACAGGCCAGCCAAGCACCCGCGCTCGATCCACGGGCTCGCCTTAGCAAGCAGGCAGTGGAAGAGCAGAGTTCTCAGGCATATGTCAGCCCCGCGCGGAGGAAGAAGACGCCGCTGCCTCCAGCCGAGACAAGACAGCCCGCTGAGCCAGAGCCAGATCTGTTGTTCAACTCTACTGTGCCAGCAAGATCGCAGACAGCGCTCCCCTCGAGGCCATCACAGCCATCTCCGGCCCCGAGGCCCACACCAAGGCAGTCGCCCGCCCCACGTCCAACACCGAAGCCTGCCCGCCCACCGCGTCAAATACCCACCGTCTCTGGAATTGCGCTACAAAGCTCAACCAAACATCGTCTCGATGGCACTGCACACTTCAAGCGCGGTGACTATGCGGCTGCCCACGCCTCGTACACATCTTCACTAGGCTCTATCCCGTCAACCCATCCCCTGACTATTCTTCTTCTCTGCAATCGCGCCCTGACGGCTCTAAAAACGGGCGAGCCCCGACAAGCCGTCGAAGACGCCGACACAGCCATCCGGCTCATCGGTCCGGACAAGGGAGAGGGTGAGCACGTGGAGCTTCACGGGGGAGATAACGAGAAGCGTGACATGCGCGAGCTCTACGGCAAGGCCTTGACTCGCAAGGCCGAGGCTTTAGAGCAAATGGAGAAGTGGGCAGAAGCTGCAACTGTCTGGCAAATATGCGTTGAGTCCGGGCTGGGCGGCCCTACGGCTACGGCAGGCCGTCAGCGCTGTCAAAAGGTGCTCGCACCCAAGGCGGTAGCGCGACCTCCGCCTAAGAAACCCGCTCCTGCGGCGCGTCCCAGGCCGGTGACTGCGGCTAGCCAGAAGAGCTCGGAGGCGGTCGAGAGGTTGCGCGCAGCCAATATGGCAGCTGAAAAAGAAGGTGATGAGAAATTTGCCCTCGTAGACAAGGTGGATGCTCGTATTGCCGCGTGGAGGGATGGCAAAAGAGAAAATCTCCGGGCTTTGCTTGGAAGTCTCGACAATGTGCTGTGGGAAGGGAGTGGATGGAAGAAGGTCGGGTTGCATGAGCTCGTCATGGCCAACAAGGTCAAGATTATTTACATGAGGGCCATTGCGAAGACTCACCCGGACAAGGTAAGCACCTGCATTTATGCTCCTCATTCTAGTATAAGTGTAGCTCTGACATGTTTTTCTAGGTCGCGCAAGACGCCAGCACAGAGGTCCGCATGATCGCGGGCACCGTCTTCAGCACGCTCAACGAGGCGTGGGATAAGTTCAAGGCGGAGAATGGCCTCTGAGACATGATGTCCACGGCACGCAAAGTCCAGGTTAGGTGCTGAGATCCAAGATGCCGTTATGCACTGAAAAGGAGAAAAGCCATTATCCAGCGAAGTCAACTGTAGATGCTAAATACTGTGGTAATTGTGTGAACTATCGCTGCAAACCAGGAGAATCAACACCTTTTGCCATGCATATATAAAGCCAGAATACACGCCACACCCGGCCCCAAAACCTTCACGTAAACCACCATGCCCATATGTACCATACCAGAGTATTATCAGAGCAGTGTCATCAAAGCCCCAACATCCTCCGGACGCCGTCGCGAACCTTCTGCTCATACTCGCCGCGCCTGTCGCGCCACATTTTTGCCGCTTCAACATTGGCAGGGCTCTCGTCGTTGGGCTCGGCCAACATGCTCATGACCGAGATAAGAATCTTCTCAACCGACTGGATGGGCGACCAGCGCTCCGACGCATGCTCGTAGTGGTTGGGGTCGTCGCCGGGCGGGTGCAGGATCGAGATGCAGACGAGGCCACTGGGGTATACTGGGTCGATTCTCGTGTCAGCTTCTCTGTGTGCGCCAAAACTCAAGGGGACTGGGAAGGGGCAGAGGGGGCGTACCGTTTGGATGCCACACCTCGCCGAGGAACTTCATTGATGGCGGCGCGAGTGGGTAGTCTTTGGGGAAGCGTAGCTCCGCCGGGAACACGCCGCCCTCGAACGGCGTCCCCTCGGGCCCCTGTATCAGCGCCTCCCAGTGCAGCAGGTCATCCTCGGACACGGGGCCCGCGGTGATTCCCTCGGGGGGTTGTTGGTCAGCGCGCGGTACTCTTGGAGCAACCGGCGGTGCGCGGTGGATTGGGCCATGGTTTGGCTTGGACTACGGGCCCTGTTTGTCCCAGTTGTGCCAACGGTGTGAGATGGTATTTAGTGGGAGGGTGTGGTTCCAGGGGATGCGAGAGTCGAGAGCTGGATCGTATGGAGGGGTCACAGTTGGAGAGAGGTGGCCTACAGACAGGGATTAGGATGGGGGAATAGGGGAGTGAATAGCCAAGGAATTTAAGTGGGTCTTGGCGCGCCCCCGGCCCATGGGTTGGGGGAGCTTCCAGGTTGCGTGTGCATGGAATGCGTCTTCCGAAGAGCTGCCGGGGAGCTCGTCTGACGGCAAAAAGCTCTCCAACTCTCAACCGTAGCTCCATTCGCACCTCCAGCCCTGCGACTCGCGACCGACTGGGGAGTCGTTGCCAATTCTCGCCAGCCATGCCGCTAACACTGGCCCTGAGACAGGTTCTCAGCCGCGGGCGCGCTCTCGGACAAGGCAGCAGGCCCCCGTCCGTATGCCTCTTCTGCTCCTTCACGAAACGTCCCTCTCCATCCTCCTCATTCCTTCGATCGCGGCAGAAGCAAACCTCCCTAAACACCAATTCACAACGCCACGAGTCAACCGACGCCACCGATCCCCCCTCACCCCCCTCCAACCCCCGGGTTGATCTTGAAACCGCTCTCGCCGACCTCCAGGCTCACGCACCCAACTATGTCAACCTAGCGCGCGTCCAGCTGGCGCGCCGCAACCTCACCCAACCACCCGGCCACGAATCCATAAGGATCGCCCTTCTAGGCCTCAAAGATGCCGCATCTTCACAACCCCGAGATTCGGGAGCTACCGCCAAGAAGCTGCTCCGGTTAGCGCTCGTGGACCCGCTGAGGCCCGCCGAGGAGTGGGAGGCGCGATTGGAGGGGCATGATCTCTCGCACCCCCTGATTGTGAGGGTTGGAGCGGCGGAGGGCCAGGAGGAAACACTGGCGATGGAGAGGGGGCACGTTATCCCTGAGATTAAAGTGTCGTCACCGGTGCTGGATGGGGGGAACTTGGAGATCCTGGTTATGGGGGCCGACTCGCTGGCGGGCCCGATGATGCAGGAGAGTGAGCCGCAGATCGTGGAGGACGCCATACTTGCGCCGACGGTCGAGATTGCGACACCCGGCACGGGACGGTCGACCTCCATTGCAGCACCCGTGCATATGGCTCTAGTGGTAGGGGATGGTGTGCTGGGGGCTGCATCGATCATTGGGCTGCCGATTTTGGAGGGGAGTGAAACGATTGCTGCAGCGGTAAACTTCAAGCACCTCAGCCCGGAGGATGCTGCGAATTGCCCCTTTACTGGGGTCAGTGTTGAGGCTGGCGGCGAGGGCCTTGAGCTCTTCCGGGCCAGCGTCGGCAATTCCAAGAAATACGAGGCGTTGTGGACCAAGTCTAATGTAGGGCATATCAGCGAGTGGCTCAGGGCAAACGTACTGGCGAATGATGAAGCCAGGACGAAAGCCCCTGTGCGGAACCTGATCGCGTCTCTCCTGCGGGACACCAGTGCTGCGGTTCAAGCAGAGGAGGCACGCGACATGTCTCTCTCGTTGACAGGGGGCGTTGCACCACCAGCCATTGCCCGCCTCAATCAGGGGCTTTCGGAATGGGCACAGAACGCCCACGAAGAGCTGCAACAGCGGTTAGAGATTGCTTTCACCGGCCGGTCTTGGCGGAAACTCGGCTGGTGGAAGCTGTTCTGGCGGGCTGATGATGTTGGCATGCTATCATCGGAGATGCTGGCCCAACGTTTTCTCCCAAAGGCAGAAAGGGACATCATATACCTGTCCGGCCGCGTCCAAGAAGCTGGAGTCGCTGAGAGACACACCGACCAGCAGCCCCTGTACTCGGGGCCGGCATCGCCTCCGCCCAATAAATCGAAGGCAATGGTGCTGCACTCCGAGGTGAGGTGGCCCACACACATTACATTTACAAGGACCTATCTTCAGGAGAAGACGGTCCCAGCTCTGCAGGCTCTAGCGCAAAAACTGGTCTTGCAATCCTCGAGCGGCGTGGCCCTAACCACTGCGCTCGGCGGCCTTACATATCTTTCTGCATTTGGAGCATACGAGTCTGGGGCGGTGGCTGCGCTCGGTCTCGTCTGGAGCTTGGGACGGCTTCAAAGAAAGTGGGAGGTAGCCAGAGACTTTTGGGAGAGCGAGGTGCGCGAGGAGGGCCGTAAGGCCATCCGCGCAACAGAGGCCAGCGTTGCTGAGGTGCTCGACAGGGCAACAAAGTCTCAGGACAGCCGGATTGAACAACTCGACGAACTCAGGAGAGCTAGGGCGATCATCCAAAGAGGTGAAGAGGCGCTCGCAAGGCTAAAGTAAGCCGAGCTTGCCGTGTATATCATTGTAATGTACAGTACCTAGCATTGGGAGACATCAATTGTCTCCAACCATACCGGAACACCGAATACCAGGGGTTCAAATGAAGTCCGAAGCTCGCTCTCATGTCAGCGCCTGTAGACCTAGGTAGATTAGATACCATGCCGTAGTAGATACGTACTCCTTCGTGTGGACCAGGGGGATCTGCCTTTCCGCTGCCTATGTTTTCCCCTCCACTCGGTGCGTGGGGATGTGACATCAAAACCCACGACTTCGTCCCGTCACCTTTCCAGGTAAGAAAAAGAGTAATGACCCGGCCGTCCTCAAAGCCATTCTTCTTTTGCTTTGTGATTTGTGATTGTCTGTTTTTTTTTTTTTGGTGATCCTAAACGCCAAGTTGATTTTTGAACAACACCAATATCACAAAGCACGACCCTATGCCCTGCCAGCTCCCCTGCCACCAGCGCGGGCTCTGCTGACCGTCGCTCTGCCGCGAGCGAGACCAACACCTCTGCCACGAACGTTACGACTTCTGAACATGGGCGCGTTTCTATACAAAAAAGCCGTCAGCACGCGAACCAGGGGTCTCTTGCCCACCATTGACCCTGAGGGGGAGGGGGAAGGGGAATCTTACCTCAACATGTCGGGGACGATGAAGAAGCGAACGTGGCTCCCGCGGATGTATACTTGTTCGAGATGGCTGACGCGCCCGTCGCGCGCTGTGACGGTGATGTCCTTGAGCTGGACGTTCATGTTGTCCTCGGCTGGTGGGCGCGCACACACGGGTCAGCTGTTCATTCGCGCGTTGGGGGTTGGGAGGGAGGGGGGGGGGACACAGAGTGAGGGGTCGCACCTTCGATCAGCTTGCCGCGGTAGGTCTGGCCCGAGGTAATCTCAAGGGTGACGATGTGGCCCTGGGGAGATTTTAATCGCAGGTTAGCCAGGTGGACGAATGAGGGAGGGGCGGGAGACGCAGGGGACTGACCTGGGCCTCGTTGAGGAGCTTGATCGGGATGCCGATTGTCGACGTCATATTGGCTGGTGGATGGGGGGGAGGGAGGGGGGCGCTCAGCAAGTGTGTTTGGAGATGCGATTTGAGAATGCGGCTCTGGATGCGGTGCGCTGCCTCTGGTGTGGTTTCGCGACGGCAGAGGTCCCACGGTGGGCCACCTCTTTCGTCAAGCGGGAAAATGCAGATAGGCAGGCAATGTCTAACCGTTTTCGTTTTAGGGGCGCACTTGCAAGTAGTAGATTTAGCCCCCAATTCAGATGCAACCCAACGCCAACGACTAGCAAACAGATCCCACATCAATCTCTACGGATCCATTTGGTCTGATATTCATCTCACGTACGATAACGCAGAAGCAGCAAGGGCCGCAGCTACATCAACTGAGCCACCCGGGGATTGGATAACACACGGACTGTCGAAAGCTCTTGAGAGGTCAGAGTTGGGCGCTTTCGTGTGGCTCCTCACTCGACCTACCCACCTTCTCTCACCTTGGTGCCCGATTCGACCCAGCCCATCAGCGACCTTCGAAGGACACCATCCCGGGAGAGGCCTTCAAATATGCCATGGAAGCCGGCTGGTCAAATCGCGATTTCCATGACCCCCATCGAAGTCTATATAATCCTTCGACGGCTTCCGAAAGGCCAAAATAGCATCCGGGTTGACTCACAATCTCACTATTGACTCATAACCCTGGCCATAACCCCGGAGCGACAACCTGTCACGGCGCTCCGAGGGTTAGGTCGGTCCCTTTCCGACGCTTGCGGAGTCATTTCGTGTAGAGACCGTCTGCGGAGCGGGCCGTGGGATACTCCAAGGCGCCTCGAGAGTCCGCAAGTGGCGGTTCTTGGTCCTCGCATGTTTTTCTCATGGCCTTGAGAAATCCGGTTTGTCGGCTTGGATCATGTGCAGTCCAGTGGCAGCCCGGCCGATTTAACCTACCTACACTAAGTCATGCGTTTCAATATGCGTTGTTCGTTGCTCGTTGGGCAGCAAGCACCCTATGAACTACTGCACCATGCACCAACCAGTGATAGGACCACATTCTTGGATAAACCTCATATCTCGCCTCTGGGGGACGACGGCTATGATATTGCATCTGCAGTCGCGCAGGTTACCGTCTATTGGAGCCCGTGATGGACGCCTCTTGGAGTATTGCCGGAAATGATTGGAATCAGTGTGCTAGGAAGTGACCTATCTGCTTCTCACATGAGGCTGCAGACAACTGCTCTTTTTTCTCCATCGCCCATCATCTCACTCATCTCACACATCACATATAGCACGGCACTACCTCCGCAGACGCGAAGCTGCGGGCCTGCTCCCCCCTCTGGTTTTGGAAATTGGAAATTGAGAAGAATGCCGGCCATCTTACCTGCATGCTGTCTCAACCTTGTCACTTTTTCTTGTTGCAGTTTCAACAACTGAGTCCTAGCTCTGCTTCACAAGGCGGACTAGCGCGTGTCCCGCCACATCACCTATAACAAATCCCCTCCCTTCAACCCCAGTCGCGGTACTCAACCCTGGAGAATCCATAGATTCAATCCAAGCCCACCGCAGCATGCCCGTCAAAAGCCGTGATTATTATACTGTGGAGGCACGGTCGGGCCGAGACTTCTTCTGGTTCTCGCCCGGAGGCTCCATCGCCAGCCATCCTCCCCGTGAAGAAGCCGAAATGTCTCCTGCCCAGTCAAAATCCACGCGCAGGCCAGCTTCTAGACAAGGAACATCGAAATCAAGATCCTCGTCTGTACCAAGATCGGCCCCCTCTAAGCAATCCATGTTGGCGCGTAAGGCATTGTCGACGTTCAGTGGTCGCCGCATAAAGATGATCCCGATAGCAGAAGAGACAATCGACACCCTCATGACATCCGCAATTGTCCCGAGAGAGTCCAGGGAACCCACCGAGCCGAAACCTGGGCCATGGTCAAGATGGCACGAGTGCAACGACCAAAAGCGCCTTTGGAGAGCAAGACAACTACCCAACGGTACTACTGTCTAACCTCGGGACCGCCCCACTTGACCGACCACGACTAACAGCTTAATTACTTATAGAATCTTGGGATTACCAATTCAAGAGGAAAAACACGCCCGCGCCCCAAAAGAAGACAGTTGCAGCCGGAAGGCCTATATCTGCTACTCGTAACCTGGCCTCATTCTTCTTTGGGATCCCACTGCCTGCTCCCGTCGTGTCGCCCCCAAGCAGCCAAGCTTCCCCGAAGCCGACAATAACCATAACGCCTCCCCCGCCAAACGAGGATGAGTCGACTTCGACCACAAACTCCGAGAGCACCGGGAGGCGCGGGCCCAAGATATCCGGCGAGCGGAGCTCAGCAACAACCTTCCCCTCGACCCTCTCGACCGGTAAGGGAAAGGGCTCCTCCCTTAGCATCCACTCCTCAGGGCAGGCGTCTCGCGAGGGACGGGAGGGAGACAAACTCGCCCACGGGCCGCAGCCCAACAAGCCCAACAACGGCCAGCTCAACCCCAAGTCGCCCGCCAAGGCCGGCGGGCCCCGCGGCGGCAGCCAGTTCCTCAGCCCCAATGCCCGCTCCACCGCCGGGACGGGCAAGATGAGGAAGAAGATGCCCAAGCCCATACCGGCAATCACGGTCATCTCGCTCTCGAAGCCGCCACCCCGCCGTCAGGCACCGGCGAAAGCGGCGGCGGCGGTGGGGACGACGCCCAACAACAATAGCAATAACAGCTTCAACAATATCAGCAACTCGAAAAAGCTGGGGACCAAAGTGCGGTCCGAGAAGGAGCTCCGGATCGATACTAAGAAACGTGTCAGGGGGTGGCTGAAAGACGTAGAGCCGGAGACGGCGCCACAGGTTTTGGACCAACACGGGTTGTTGATTTATAGGTGACGGGGTTAGGATCACCTTGATGCTGTGTATTCTGTATACGGTGATTTCATTAGTTGTCTCTCCACTTGTTACTCCTGTGTTTAATAACTGTGTCATCTATTTATTGGGACTTGTTTTGGGGGCTGATGGGAAAAGCTATGTAACAAGTTGTTGCACAGCTGTGTACCACCAAAAAGGATACGGGGCTATTGTCAGGGGATGCATTGTCTACCCCACGTGTGGAGTTTTATGTTTCTGCTGGGTATCGCTGGTTGGCATAAGTTCCTAGACGCGGCCTAGGTATTTTACATTGATCAAAGCAGAGATTATAAACTCCGGCTCCATTATAATATGCGAATGCTACGGGTGATACCCTCGAGAAACGTCTATGTCTATCGCCGTGAGATGTGCGGCTACCTTTTTGAAATCCGGGTGTTCCCTTTTGACACGTTCAACCTTGGTCACGCTGAAAAACGTCAAGAAAATAACTGTTCAACTCCTCTTTGTCGCAGTATCCATGTTCATGCCACCCACGGCATGGACAGCCTTCTTCGCCCCCTCCGCTAGCGGCGCCGCACCCGCAAGCGAGGGCTCCATCTCTCTCTCCATCGTCCTCTCCCCCTCCTCTGCCTGGGCCTCTTCCTTCTTCTCACGGGTGCCTGTTAATACCTCAAGCTCACTTGGACTCGCCTTATCTCCCAGCCCCACGATGTCAATCCACCTCCAGGCCTCCACCAGGGCGCCGTCGTCTGACGCAATCCGGTTGAAAATCGCCCAGTCATCACTCAACCCATCTCTCAGCCCCTTGTTCTCGTCCTCACTCTCCTCACTCTCACTGCCATCCCCATCCTTCTCAACCTCCTCAAACCCATCCACCAGGTCTCCCGCCCACGTCCTCGCTACGGGGAACTCATTTCCCCGTAGAAACTGCAGCTGCGCTCGCAAATTTAGCCGCAGACAGCGCTCCGGCTGCTCGGCGCCGAAGACCCGCTTTGTCAGCCACGGAAATAGAATCCCGAAATCGCTCTGGTTCAGATGTGCGCTGTGCTGCACGTAAAAGAAGTACGGTTTGGCCAGCTCTAGGCCCGTTTCCGGGCGCACAAAGGCGTCGGCGGTGACGACAGGGTGTGAAGGATCCGGGGAGAGGATCCGGGCCTTGGTGTGGAGGTGGTCAGTCCATTTGTAGAAGCCCTCGGACTCAACGGCGAGGAGGGCAGAGCCACCGGGGGCGGATGGGGAGGCGTAGCAGGGTAGGGGAAGCTTGTAGAGGGGAGCCGTGGCGGCAGAGATGAGGGGGAAGCACCACATATCGAGCAGAATTAGTGGGGAAGAAGGTGCGATTTGTTTGGCGATGGCAGACGAGGGATGCGGGGTGAAGAGGGGATGGGCCATGGAGGAGATGGAGGCGTGGGAGGCGTAGTAGGTGCTCTTCAGGAGTTGGACCATGGTTGCTGCGCCAAAGGAGTGGCCGGCGAAGATGATGCGCCCCGGCTCGTGTATGTCGAGGATCCCGGTGAGCTGGGAGAGAGCTGTTGTGGGGGTGCTGTTATTCATGTTGGAGCGGATGATGGCCTCGTCGCCGCGGTCAAGGCCGAGGATGGCTTCGAAGCCCAGACCAAGTTCCCAGAGACGAACACGAAGTTGCTTGTCGCGGGCCTCCCATGTTTCGGTGGTTTGCGAGTGTGGTATGCGGACATAAGGTACCATCTGCCTCGTAGACCGCGTGAAGAAGCGGTCTTGGTTCTTGGGGTCTCGGATCAGTGACAAGGCCGCACTACCGTCTCGGTGCTCGGGACATATGACAACCACTCCATGCGATGCCAATGACCCGGCCAGATGGCTGTAGGCGTTCCGGTTACCGCCCAGGCCATGGGAGAAGATGACTGTGGGCCATCGTGATTGCGGGGTCTCAGGTGCTGGGTGAAGGATAGTTGCGTTCTTGTGGACTGGGATCGACGTGTAGTGGAGGTGACGAGGGAGGAAGCTACAATAACGGTCAACCCCTGCTCTCATGCACGGCCAACAGCGCGCGCGGGAGACAGGGATACTCACGAGAGAACCGAGGCTAGTATGTTGCCCGCCCCGAGAAACTGTGTGTAAGCGGAAATGTGGTGACGCTGGGGTGCTGGCAGCCACATGATTCGTTTGCCATGGGAATCTGGCACGGCGGGGTAAAATATGCGGAACTGAACGGTGTGAATGTCCCAGGCGCCATCTGGCGTTGAGCTGGGCGCGTCAAGTCCAGATACGGGGATCTCAACGTCGACGGTGCCGACCTTGTGAGGCCCAGTGTATTCGGGAAAGGCCGGCACTGGGCTCAGGCGAGAGAGGAGGGAAGCCATCTCTTCGGTGGCGGCGGGCGCGGGAGTAGCCGTAGCTTTGCTGTTGTATGAATCTTGGTACGCTGTCTTGGACAGAGCTGTCCGATTGCCCTATTTTAGGGGAGAAAGGAAGCAGATGGGAAATTTATCGTGATGTGGCGAGCTCACTCACTTGTTCCCTGCTGCGTCCAGACTATGTCTCTGAAATCAAAGACAAGTATCAGTTGTGACTCTCCGATGCTGAAGAACAGTATAAAACATCAACAGTTGATGCGCTTGAGAAACCGTTGGGATTGCTGAGAGCCAGCAATGTGTTGTCATGGTTTTTTACGTTGACGTTTTCAAGGCGCAAACTGCAACTTGCCAGGGCTGAGGTTTCGCTGGGGCGCCGGATTTGTGCGAGGTCAGCCAATGAACGGGGCCTACGGCTCAATAGGTCTCGTGTGGACTTTCCAACCTAAGTTAGAGACGTCATCTTTCCTAGAGCTACCCAAGACCCGCCTCAGTCTATTTATTTAACGTATACTATTCGTAGTTCTGCCGTCCACATCGAGTCGGTAGAGCGGCTGCTGCGACGGCCGATTTGGCTTGCGAGTCGGAGAAGATGGACCTGTCTTTTTCACATGTGTCAATTGGTCTTTGGTTTCAAACGGGCGCACAGCTGTCATTACATCATCTGCGACGCGAGGCGCTGTACCTGCGTTGCCCCCAGCGTCAAGCAGCATTGGCAGCACTTTTTTGACTCTGGAAGCCGACTAAATGGGACGATAGCTTTCGGCTTAGTTAGTTCCCGGCTCAAAGTAACTTGGGAGCTGTTAGAATATCCATATAACTATCAGTTGATAGATGAGCGATTGACCATGAGCGCTCATGTAGTGTATGGCAAGGATAAAAGTGCTTGCAGGGTAGCCCCAGCAACAATCCAATCGGCTTAGTCGCCTCAGGCAGGTATGTAAGGCGACACCGCCCAGCCTCGAACCAGTGTATCTGGGACCGCTCAGACCTGAGATCGGTGGCACAACAGGGCCCCCCCAGCTTATCGTCGTCGGCTTTGGAGGTCACCTGCCACCTCACAGTCATTTGGCGTTTGGACGATCATTCCCATCTCTGAATCTCTTTGAATCTCTTCTATTTCTTCCACTCGTCATCAACTCCCAATTTTCCAGCTTCAGCACAATCCATCGCAATGGTTCGCCACACCCCTGAGTTCATCCGGGCCCGCAGCTCGCAGCTCTCTCTCCGTTCTCTGGCGCTAGAGCAGTCGATGGCATCGCGCGCGTCCTCTACTGCCGAGGCCGCCGACACCATCGACAACACGGCCGACGCAAAGGATCTGAAGCCTGAGGACTTCACAAAACCCTACTGCGACTTCATGACCGCAAACCCCACCGTCTTCCATGCCGTCGGTTACTTCAAGGAGCAGCTGGCCAAGGCTGGCTTCAAAGAGGTGTGTGTCTCGGGCGTTTCCATCCCACTTATGCTTGCCATTGAGAAATAGCTGATCATATTTGTGGTTACAGCTCCCAAGTCGAGAGAACTGGGCAGGCAAGCTCGAGCCCGGCGGCAAGTACTTTGTCACTCGTAATGGAAGCTCCGTGATCTCCTTCAAGATCGGCAAGGCGTATAAGCCTGGGAATGGCGCGGCCATGATTGCTGGTCACATCGACGCCCTCACGGCTCGGATCAAGCCAACCAGCACGAAACCGACCAACAATGGCTACCTTCAGCTTGGAGTTGCCCAGTATGCCGGTGCTCTCAACGAGACTTGGTGGGATAGGGATCTGAGTATTGGAGGCCGTGTTATAGTTCGGGACCCTGAGACCGGCAAGACAGCTGTCAAGCTTGCCAAGCTGGATTGGCCGAGTATGCTGAGCCCTCCCCTCATGCCTTCATTTCGTGACTAACCAACCCTATCAGTTGCCCGGATTCCTACCCTAGCCCCGCACTTTGGCATCGGCATGATGGGACACAACAACCGCGAGGTGAGCTCTGCCGAATGCCGCAAGACACGGAACACAAGCTGATAAAAATAGACCGAAGCTGTGCCCATTATCGGGCTCGACAACACCGACTTGTACCCCTCGGCCGATACGGCTAACACATCGCCCCCGGCGCCTCTTGGTGGAATCGGCTCGTTCACCTCCACGCAACCCCCCAAGCTAGTAAAGCTCATTGCCGGGCAAATCGGTGTTTCAGACTACAGCACCATCCTCAACTGGGAGCTTGAGTTGTACGATTACCAACCCGCCACCGTTGGGGGCCTCGACAAGGAGTTCATCTTTGCTGGTCGTATCGATGACAAGCTCTGCTCTTGGGCTGCCTTCATGGCACTCCTTCACTCCAAGGACGAGGAGGATGAAGGTATTATCAAGCTCGTCGCCCTCTTTGATGACGAAGAAATCGGTTCCCTCCTCCGCCAGGGCGCACGCGGCAACTTCCTCCCCATCACCGTCGAGCGCGCCGTCGAAGCCCTCAGCGCCGGTACCGATGCTACATTCGGGCCCGGCCTCATGGGCCAGACCTTTGCCAACTCATTCCTCGTCTCGTCCGACGTAACACACGCCGCCCACCCCAATTTTCCCCAAACTAATCTGGCTGGCCACTCTCCGCGCCTCAACGTGGGCGTCGCCCTCTGCGTCGATGCGTCAGCGCACATGACAACCGACAGCGTGTCCATGGCCATCCTCGACCGCGTCGCGACACTGGCCGGGACCGTCAACCAGCGCCACATGATCCGCAACGACAGCCGATCCGGTGGCACTGTCGGCCCCATGCTAAGCAGCGCCATGGGCGTCAAGGCTGCCGACGTGGGAATCCCCCAGCTAAGCATGCACAGCATCCGTGCGACGACGGGCAGTCTCGACCCAGGGCTCGGTCTCAAGTTTTACAAGGGGTTCCTGGATAACTGGGAGAAGGTGGACAGGGAGTGGCATGCTTAAACCGCGCCTCGAATAATTTGAGTTCATTGCCCAAGAAGTGGGAATGTATGCAGTAGGTGAGGCTGTCCAGATACAGCACATCCGTCAGGAGATGAGAGCGCAAGGGGTATCTGCTTGTCTGTCTGACTGGCTTGCGAATGATGGCCGGCTGTATTATTTCGGAATGAGCAAATGAGAAAGGGATACCCCTTGGGTAAGATCCTATAGAATAGAACGTCTTGTTACAAGCTTTTTGTGAGATCGCATATCGCAGGCGCGACTTCTAAGCAGACGTTTGTCCATGATTCAGTCCCTGGAATATTGTGAGAAGATCCGCTACCACCTAACACCGTCCACTTTATCAAATCAAGGCGATGCTTGTTTAGAGTATTATATCACAGGCAAGGACAGCGATAAAGAATCAAGGCGAAGAAGAGGGTCAAATTTGACACCTGATGAGTTGAACTATTTGTTGGCGAAGAGAATTGATTGGTTCCGTCAAGCCCTTTCCTATTATTCCTCTAGGTCCCCCCTTCTCCCCGAACAAACGACAAAACTCTTCATACCCCTCCCTCTAGGTAAGCATGCTCCTGTCTAGCGATACCTCGCCCGCAGCTCCAGTGATGCTCCTCATTGCTAGTACAATGCTCCTATCTAGTGCCTAGCTTTTTAGGATACGTAATCGCGCCGCTCATAGCCCCTCGTCCCTATCCTTCATAAGAGCCTCTGATTCGCGAACCCGCATCCTCTCCTCGGTCATGCTGCCAGTTTCGTCGTCGTCGTCATCGTCATCATCATCATCACTCCGTTCGTCCTCCTCGTCCTCAAGTTGCGCAGCGGTGGCGGGCTCAGGCTGCGGCTTCCTCTTCTCAAAGTCCTGCTTATGCGCCTCGGCCATGGCTTGCAGGATTGAGCGTCTCCCCGTATCCGTCAGGCGCCTTCGCAGCGTAGAACCACCACCCTCCTCTGGCTGCAGCCCTTCTGCCAAGCTAGTCGGCGTTCCTGTCGCAGTTGCTATCCTGATAGACGGAGGAATCGGGGTTCTGGCCCTGCCCATCGTAGTCGAGTGCGGGAACGTGTGGCCTTCGTCGGCTAGTGCGCCGGGCAATTCGCCGCTCTGTCTTTCGAGGATTGTATCGAGATGGTACGGGAGAGGGATGTCCCGCGAGGCTTTGTATTGAGCCACGTTGGAGCAGTGCTCGTTCTCGACACGCAACAAGGTCCACATTCCTCTTCTCGTAACTTCGGCAAGTGCAACGAAGAATGACACGACTGTGCTATGTTGCGTGTTGTGGGTGAAGATGGCGTAGAAAATCCACGAAAATCGTAGTATCGGGTCGATGACCATGATCAAATAATAGACCCATGTTTGCTTGAGAGCGGTTATATCCCGAAGAAGGGGCCGCCTCGCATGGGCCTGAAGCAGAGAGAAATCCATAAACAGATCCCATATTGCTATTGCAACACAAAGAATGGTTAGGTTATTTCCAAATCTGATGATTGATATAGAGGTTTGCTTACAACAATACACAGCATTGAGAGCCGCGAAGGTGATAAAGAAGCTCAGGTTGACCCGAGAACCGTCTATTCGATAGACACTGAGAAGAACTGCCGCCAATATTGACATGATGTACTTTCCGCAGTTTACAAGATGCGGAAACACATTTTTGGTGTCATGGTAACGTCGGATACATTGAAGAGCACGCCATATGGGTGGAAGGGCGGCAAAGAACCCCATGAGTCGTGAGTGGTTAGAGTTACACTGTATCGGATTGTACCAGTCGTGGGCGTATAAACAAAAGAACAGCTCGACATTCTATCGCTTTGTTAGCATATCATGAAGCCGCAGTCAGCTATCAACTTACACAAGTAGCATAAGTCAGGGAGCACCAGATATCGCCAAGGAAAAAGTCCCGGAATTCTACAGGGTAAAAGCCCGCAAAAAAAAGCCGGTACTGCACCGCCGACTGGTAAGCAAGTCCCCTGAGAAGCAGCCTGGACATGGACGTGACTTACATGGGAGTACAGGAGCCATCTTCTCGCCTTGTGCTGAAATAGGGGAGCAGGGAGGAATAGAATGACAAGCGTAATGCAAATTAGGATGACAGGATACCATAGATACAGCGCCTCCCAGTCACCAAGTCTCGAGAAGTTGAGCCAGATGAATACTCCAAAGAGGGCGAAGAAAAAGCTTGGGAACTCGGCAAGTTGCTTCCAGTCTAGGTTGTTTCTCGTGTCGAATTCGAAGATGAAAGGATAGTTGATCTTGTTTTTGGTCCACACTCGACAGTCCAGGGTGAAGAGTGTAAAGAGAAGAAGTATGAGGAAGTACCCTCCATAGAGTTGCATCAGATAACTTGTCTGTTCGACAAGAGTCGGATCGTCGTCAAACAGAAGCTCAGAGCCATAGATTGACCCCTGGACAGCGAACACGGCGCCGAACCCAATGAGTAGGCCGCTGCGAAAGGCACTGTCAGATGAATCACCTGGCCGTCGGTTCAGGTTTCGGAGCTTTCCGACAGCGACCTTGTGATTGCCACGCTCAAAGTATCTAGCGTAGAGGTCCTCCACAGTATGGATGTGGCCATCGAGAATATCGCTGTTGACGAACCAGGATTTGTTCACCTTCTCGTTCATATATCGGTACGGCGGACGGGCATTAACCGCCTTGTCGTACTTTTTGTTGAGCTTGCGAAACGCAGTTCGGTTCAAAAGAGCGTATGACTTTAGGAGCTCGAGGCCACGGTAGAACTCTTGCAAAGCCAGCTTGAGCTTTCGTTTGGCAGTTCGGTAGGGAACGTCGTCACTCGGTGGCTTTCGGACGTAATCGCGTCGTTCATCTTGGGCCTGTCCAATCATGACCGGAGTTCCGTGCATCCTCTGAAGCGCTTTGGAGTTGGGTCCGGGCTTGAGGAGTCTTGCCTTAATAGGGTTTATCCAGTCAAGACCGCCATCTTTGCTCGCCTCTCCTACGTCTTCATCGTGTCGCGGGGTGTGCTCCTGCTCCCGTTTCCTTTTCGACTCGGCGATTTCCTCTGTGCGCCGGTTCCGCATCTCATGAAGCTGTTCCCGTAGATTGGCAAGGCGCTCCGAAGCCTGATCTTCCTTCAGCCTGTAGAAAGATTCAATTTTGTCAAGCTCAGCATCCAGGAACATGAGGAATTCGCGTTCCGTAGCGCGAATTTGATCAAAACTTTGCATACCGATATCATGCTTGTTCGAAGCCTGACGAGTTACGGTAGAGCCTGCAGAAAAAATGCGATGCAGGCGCTGACGGGGTGTCATGGACGGGCCGCTAGGGGGCAGGTTGAGGGTGGAGGGGGAATGGAAGCCTGTGGTTGGCACAGTGGCCATCGATGTACTACGTTGAAGGGCAAGGCGGTTCAGGCTCGGCGAAGGGGCAGAAATGGCCTCGCTGGCTCTCGAAGGAACCCGTATGGCGGGAGCTGGGAGAGCCCAATCGTTCCGGTCACTAGCGGCAGCGAAACTGCCATATTGCATTCCACTCCCTGGAGACCGAGCAAGGCCAGAATGTTCGTTTTCTTTGATGGACACGGCCGGCTTGGCAGGAACCCGCCTGAGAGCTTCTGGGCTGGATTGGACGGACCCGATGCCGCCGGCGGGGGCGGATACGGAGCCATTGGCGCCCCGGGTTGAAGTGGAGGTGCGGCCGGCACTAGAAAACCCGGCATTCGGCGTATGGGCGGGAAGATCTCCACGCTTTCCTAGGGGCGGCGTACCGCTGGCACGATGGATCGCCCGGGACACGGCCTTGATGTGCTTTTTGCCGGCCTTATAGTTTAGGTATTTGACGCGCCATTCTGCGTTTTGCCCAGCATTGATTAGCCCCGGTTCCCAGCGTGCATCATCGCCCCAGTCTACCGCGACGCTTCAGCAACATGCATTGGCTACCCAACTTGCCCGTCTCATGCGCTCCAGCAATCCAACATCCACACTCGCAATTGCAAGTTTCCAGCCCCTAGTTCGAGACACATTGGGCTCCAAAATGGGTTGAGAAAGGGGCTTCTTACCTGGAACCGCTTCTTGCTCGAGCTCTTTTGCAAATCTTGGCGCGTCGTCAGTTTCAATCCCAAAGCGCGAATCGCATTTCAACTTGGCTGTCTCACTTCATGACGTCAAGCTCACAGCAGTGTTGCGCGGGAGGGGAAGTCGGTCGAATGGGTAGCCAGCAAAGATCAGACGGACGTCGGCATCCCAAAAGCTTGTCGGGGGATTACTGGATACGAAAGGCTCCCCGCATCCTGCTGGAGATCATCTTCAGAGGGAAGCGAGCGGTTTGCAGATACCAAGTTTTCACTTTTCACTTTTTACCACTCACTTTCTTTCAAGGTTCCATCCCATTTCCTACAAGCAAGCGGTGTACCGTGCTTCGTGCCTGCCCCGGAAATCGGCAAAGGGGCCACTATAGCGGCCCACTCCACTGGCTGGCCGGCCACCTGCCACCAACATTTTGGTGCTAGTGCACTAGACGGGAGGGGAGGTGGCAATCGAATCTACGATAATAGTTGGCCACCAGAACACAAAACGGCGCTTTCCGCATTATACGCACATATCCGTACCCTATATGGAATTCCTGTTTCAGCCTCTCTCTTCGCACATTGTAGATTCGGCGCTACCGGCGCGACGAGTCACCGCTGGCGAGGTTGGAAATCAAGACACCCAACGCATCGCATCGCTGCGATGCCGGCTCTTGGATCGCGACATCACGAGTGCTGTGAGACCCCGTGAGACCCGGGCTTTCGGTGGCTTTCGGTAATGTATTCCAGGCCACTCATCTCAGAACACACACGTCGTCGCTCTAGCTCCGGTCGAACATGTCTTACCCGCCGAGATCGTCAAAGATTTCTTTTGGTATCGGAAGCCGAACCCGCCAACTTCTCATCTCTTATCTCCCATCACCCGCATACAACCCCGCGGTTGTGGCCGTCGTGCTTATCAGGTTCGCGCGTCAAATGCACACATCTCGGGATGTGTGTTTTCTATCAGAAACTTTTACTTCCTCAACACCGTTCGACGGTTAGAGATATCCATTATCAGCCAAATCGCAGGTCACAGGAATACACGGCGGTTCCGTAAGTCGGAGTCATCAAAATCGCATGTAGAAGTACGGTGCTAGTCCAGCGCTTATCTGCCCGTCAGATAGTGTTGTCCGGCTTTTGAAGCAGGTAAGGCGAGTCCGGGCGATGAATGCGATACCGCGCAGGTCTGTATTCATGCCCCGCAGCTAGGCTCTAGCTCCCCGCGCTGCGCGCGCTCACCACCCCTCGCTTCCATGCGGTCATAGCCTGGTGTGGGAGGCGCTCTTGTTGGACAATGTGTGTTCGTCGTGCATATTACGTACGTAAACCTCCAGTTTATATATTTCGCTATTGGGTGATATTGTATAAAAAATCCGAGGTCTTCGTGGCAGTACCCTATTTCTCCGGTTGTCTTGTGGCTTGTTGGGGCCTGAACTTCCACTCAACCAAAGACGTTGGTCAGCGAATCGCTCTCTGGGCCTGATGAAGAAGACACAACCGAGCCCAAAGAAATGAATGGCAAAATGCCTTTACTTTAGTGCGGATATTGGAGGATGGCAGGCGGCGGACCTCGCGCCGGAGCACAGCTCACCAAGAAGGTCAGCAATGGGAACTCAATTGCGGCGCTGCTGCGGTTTCAACCACCATCGGACTTCCCGCGGGGCTGTTCGTCCCGGAACGGAACTCGCTCCCGCATGCAAAGCCATCATTGTGCTAGCGACGTCCACTAAATTGCCCAAGTCCGGCATGAGCCAGCCAACCAGCCGCCTGCCCATTGTTGAGCCTCCTTGCTATTTGGCCGAGAGAATGCACCCACGTGGTACGCATATTGTCTTTCCGTTTTCTGCCCATCTACTAACATCCTACAACATAACAAACAATTCTCTAACATCACCCCTCGATTTAAAAGACAAAAGGAAAAACAAGGCCAAGTATCGGCTTGAGTGCAATTGACTGGTATCAATTCCAGGGCTGTAATCATGGCTGATGTGGTAGTATTAATTGAGCAGCATTCCTAGATGTTAGTGCTGGGCAGCAATAAAGGAAAGACAATGCGCACACCACGTGGCGCCGTCGATGATGTTTCGCGGGGCCCTGTTGCACCCGTGCCTCTCCTCTTGCTGTTTCGAATAGTTGTAAGAATGAATTATGATTTGCTCGCCTGCTTCAGGAAGACATCATAGCCGCAGTTGCTCATCCAGGATGTAGTTGATGCAACGCTGATGCCCGAGCACTATCGAACCATAGGGGGCTCCATCCGGAATCCTCGAGCCACCATTAGTGGGACGGGAATGAGATCTCGAATCCTGCTGTGGACACCCATTACCAGTAAAGCCTCGGTAATGGGGGTACCAGACACTTGCACCGGTCTTAGGAAGATTCGAAAACTGGTGGCCGCACGACTTGTACTGGGAACCCCTGGTGTTGCTCTCTGATGGCATTTTACTTTGTGGGTTTTAGCTTTCAGCTGCCCACGCAGGACAAAGCTCACCAGGATCTGGTGAGCTTATCAGTGGCAGCGGTCATGCCTGCGGCGTTCTCCATTTCGTAATCCCCTAGGATGCTAAATTGTCCTATATGGCACATTAGTGTAATAAGGTATCTACAGTTTGAGTCCCACTGCCTAAGGGGTCTTGGTGTAAAGTAAAGACGAGATTTAGAGGGGAAATCAAAGTGACCCAGCTACCATACTACGTGCATACCCAATACCCAGCTTGAAGAGGAAGGCGGGCGGGAGAGATGGAAACAAGAAATGGAATGCAACAGTGAGTGAAATCGGCCAAACCCTGCGGCGCCTTAGGTCGCAGGGCGTGAACAGTAAACAGGGCCCAGACAAGGGCCTTTTCCTGTTGTGCACCCAGCCGACGCACGGATCAACTCCACAGGCATAACATCATCGAACCAGGGCCCACTGCAACGTGGGATTTGGCGCCAACTTAGCTTAGCCCAAATCTCCATGGCGCCGCCCTTTTGAGTCGCGCATCCCGCATCCCACCTCCTCCCCTCGACCTCGCTCAGCTCAGCTCACCCCAAGCCTTCTTTTATGAATCGCTTAGGATAACGGATTCTGTGTTGGAATTTGTGAGCGTCTTACATTTCTTGGCCGATGCAAGCGCCGGGCAAGTGTCTGCTACTTCAACTGTCTCTCAAGCGCCGCGGCAATCGCCCAATCAGATTCCCGCCACTCAGCATCGCTATCACATCCCCTTCCTCCCCTGCGAATTCCTCAATCGCCAACCTCGACGTTTAGTAGTCCACCGAACCTCGATTCCTCCCTTGTCGATTCCCCGAGTCCACAACCGGCGGCTGCAAACCGTTTTACAAGTCCTCGTTCGGGCATTGGGTGCCCTGCATTCACGCCCCCGCATGCGTGGTTGGCCGAGCGTAGAATGATAGATACCAATTTCTCGCGCCGGCGACCGCCCATCATGGATCCTTCAGCCGACGCAGGTTATTCGCACAGCCGTACGAGGACGACATCGTCAAATATCCCGTCCACGCCATATCAGCCGTCAGGCCCTCAGACCTTACAAGCCCCTCAAAACATGTATCTTGCCCAACCGCAGGCGCAACATCAGCGTCGGTCGCCTAGCGTCAATACCTTTAGCACCGTGTCGAGCGGCGCCGCCATGGCCCCCCCCGCAGCGTACAGAACATCGCCGACAACCGACATCAGGCGATCAACCTCGAGCCGCTCGGGCGGCGCTCCGGGCTCCTCGCAAGCTATCAGCTACGTGGCGCTGCTCAGAAAGCAGAAAGCCACGGTATGGTGTGACCGCGCGCAATATGAGGACCCACGACTACAAGCGCAACAGCGCGCCGCCAAGATGCGGGCACAGCTTGAAGTGGTTGGGTCTAATAGCGGCCTAGGCCTTGGATCGACTATCAACACTGGGCGCACGTCGACCGGTCTGAGCTCCGCAGGCGGTAAGGTTGCTGCCAAGATCCGGCATCACGGTAAACCCGCTGTCATCGGATACTCTCCCGACAGCAACCTAGTTGGCGTTGGCGGCGTTCCACTCCGGCTAAGCGCAACCGAAGTGGAGGGGGAGGATAGCGATGATGACGATGCCGCCATCCAGAGGCTACACCACCGAAGGACAGGGAGCTCTAGCCGGAGCAGCACCGCTAGTGGGAGGAGAGGGCTCGCCTATCGCACCTCCGGAGGACTCGGACCATCCAACTCACAAAGTGGAGGCCGAAGGTGGAGTCCAGGTGACACACCTGAGAGAAGGGGCTCTCTGGTGGAGGTGAAGGAAGGCGAACAAACTGTTGCTGATGATGGCGCGAGCGCGAAGGCAAGGAGTTTCGGCAGCGGGAGCAGTAACGAGCGTCTGGACAATGTCCCCGACCTCAACGGTACAGCAGCTCGCCTTGCTTCTAACAGTTTAATGCACGCCACTGTGACACGTGAGAAGAGCTTAAGAAATCCAGAGGATCTCAAGAGGCGAGGTAGCGTCGACGAGCGCACGATGACGCTCACTACTGGCCGTCTCTACATCGCAAACCCCGATTAACACAACACCATTTTCCCCAAGGGTGCCCGTACTCGTCTCTAACTTATTAAAAAATGGGTTACATGGGCTCGTCCACTGATGGGCGTTGAAGTCAATCTTCCTGCATATTCCGGCGCGAAGGGTGCAATTCGGTGGCATATTATGGCTTTGGCGAAGGCCTAGGCATTTCGGTCGTTTGGCGCCTTGTTTTTACTACACCTACTCTGATCGGACGCTTTTTTTTTTTTTTTTTTGGAGTACAATCGTTATTTTTCATTTACCCAAAGCTGCTTCTAGGCATGCCGGTTCTATTAATTGGAGATACCTTGGAAGACGAAGGGACATCTACGACTCTAATACAATGGAATACCCCTGGAGCTAAAACAATGATCCCATACACGGTCCTGTCTGAAAAGGTCAGAGATGTGAAAGCAAACTATTGTATCCTGGGTACGATGCTATTGCAACGCGCCCCCCCCCCCCCCCCCCCCCCCCATGCCCGCCCCGTTTCGAGTCCCCCGTAATGTTGCTCAATAGCCTCATGTCCCTAGATGTATGCATGACGACACTCGACATCAACCAAAATCTGATAACACGTGGTCCATAGCGAGCTAGAACAGGGAATGTGGAGGTGGCTCTCGCAAGGTTTTGGGGGACTTAGGAACAGGAACCGGCGTAGCGGAAACAGGGTTCCGGTAATCCGTCTGTCCCGGGACCAAGTTTTGCGAGTTTGCGGCATGGAAATTATGAACTAAGACATAAGTAGGTCGGTGGTATAGATTATAGTGGTGGCTGTTATAGGGTGACGCATATGATAAAATCGTCCAGCATGATGTTGGGTCCCGGCTGCCACACCGCCAACAGCCTTCCGCTTAATTATCCGCTCCGGATAATGACTGCGCGGGTGTGGGAGTGTCCGCCCGCAATGGGGAATGGCCAGATAGTCTGCTTTTGTATTTACGAGTTATGTATATCTTGGTGTTAGGGGCGACTGAGTTCTGTCTGCCTGCTGCCTTGAAGACTGGGCCGTTTCTAGGGGTTTCCTTTGCGACTCACACGCAATTGAAGAGGAGGGGTGTAGGAATGAACTGTTGCAGCTAGAATAGGAAGAGTTAGGGGGGGGGGGGCGCGGCTGGCCCAAGCATCCAGTGTAGTCCATAGCATGTAGGGTTAGGGTTTTGTGCGGCATGGCTAGTGCTAAGCCAGCGCAACTTGAAGCAGCACAGCATCGCGACGTCAACCCCGCTTGACACTCAGCAGCAATCAGTTTTGCAACAAGTCTTGAAACTTCAGCACTTCACCGGACCTCAAAACCGCCAAATTTTCGCTGCAATCGTGAGAGCTCCAGGTCACCCAAGTTTTTGCCTTCTTTCCAAAGCCCCCAACATGACCAAAAGGACAAGACCTTACTGCCTCAGCCACACTCAAATCTATCTCAAGCCACACACGCTACCACTTTCCTTTCCGTAGCGGGGGTCCTGCATAACGCGAAATCCCTGCATTTCACACGCGCTGCGGAAAGCAGTCACGAACCAGACGCGTTTCCCCGGCCTGAGCCCGACCCTCGATATACCAATCGACCTTCTTTCCACTTGCCGCTATCCACAACGCAACTCTTGAACTCCGCATCTTCCCAACCTTCAACCCGGCGGTCACAGCAACTAAACCCGACCTGAATTAGCATCGTCGGCTATCTTCACGACCGTCAACAAATGTAATAATTTCTACTGGCCGTATTCTTTCAAATACTGGTCCCTTTCGACCTACAACCATCACGATATCTGCACGCCTGAAGGCACAATCTCCCGAGGCACCACGCCTCTTTCCGCATCTTCTGCACCTTCCAAAATGGAGTCGACCAGCCGGAAGCGATCTCACCACGACTTCGCCGAGCATGAGGCTGGCGAGCCGACCGATTTCCAGGACACGAACCATCTCGATTCTTCGAGCGACAGTGAGTACACCCTGCGCCACGAACTATTTTCTCCTAGAATTCCAAGCTGACCAACACTTACAGAGGAAAACAATGTCTCCTTGATGCCTCCCGAGCGCCTGGTCTGCTCGCCTATGAAAAGCAGTCCCGGCCTGACTGCATCGGGCAGTAGCCCTCTCGACGGAAATTCTCCATCTCCTAACCTTACCTCGAATCGAGTCCTATGCGATTCCGCTGTTCCCGCGCCAGTCCAGAAACTACCCCTTCCACAACGCAAGAAAGCGAAGCGTTCTAAGCAAGACCCAGAGGAGACCAAGCTACAGAGGGAGAAGGAGCGCGAGTTGAAGAAACAGGAGGCTGAGAAGCAGCGCGAGATCAAGAGGCAGGAAGTTGAGAAGAAGAAACAGGAAGAGAAGGACAAGAAGGCTGCCGAGAGAGTAGCCAAGAAAGAGGCCGAGAAGAAGAAGAAGGACGAGGAGAATGCGAAGAAGATGCGCAGCCAGCCAAAGCTAACTAACATGGGAATAACTATGCGCAACTCATCGACTCCGCAAAACAAGCACACCACAACTAAGCCCGACGAAAATGACACCAACCCCACAGGCACATCCTCGAAGGTGGCGGTAACGAGCATTTCAGCCTATGATCAGCTGTTCAAGCCATTTTTTGTAAAGGAAAATGTTACAGTGGCCAAAATTCCCTACGAGATGGACGAGGAGACAAGAGAAGTCAAGTCCGAGATACTCAGCGAGTATGTTGAGGGAAAGCGAGGCGAGGTTGCACTCAATCACACCAGTCTACTTGAGGCTCTCAAGCTACCGTTCCCTTCTAAGCGCCGACGTGGCCGCGTTTACCCGAGCGTCAAGAAGATCATGGCCGAGTACCATGAGCTATCCTCACTCCCTGTTGATCTTACCACCAAGTCGCAAAACGAGCAGATTCAGCATACCCTAGAAGCACTGAGAGCGGTTCCGGTAAAATCTCTCAAATTCAAGGAAGATGTCAGACCACCATATGTCGGCACCATTAGCGGTCTTCCAGCCGGCGTCAAAAGTCTCCGTCCTGTTGCCAGAAATCCCATTTCCAAAAACATCCTCCCCCTGGACTACGACTATGATTCGGAGGCTGAGTGGCAGGAGGAAGACGGTGAGGATGTTGACGAGCTGGATGATGAGGACGACGATATGGATATTGACGAGGACATGGACGGTTTCCTGGATGACTCTGATGATATTGGTCCTGCACGCCTGGTCTTTTCTGGAGGCATGGAACCCGAGTGCACCGGTCTCTGCTGGGAGAACCGCAAGCGACTCAACAGCCCTGCAAGGGTCTATAAATACCGGATGGAGTTCATACTTGGTAAGCGCTCATGATCGCAATGCCATCTAGAGCACCGTAACTAACTTCGGGGATAGAATCTCTCGACCACCATTCTGGGATCGACCCTTTCTCGGACTTGTACTGGAAGTCTGCCGCAGATAACGAACCGTCGACCGCATCTGAATCTGCACCCGCCACGATTGCCGGCTCCTGTCTGCTGGCCGCATCCAATATTGTTCCGAACCCGATGGCTTCATCCTCAACTACCAATGGACCCAAGGCACTTACACAAGGGATCGCAGCTGGCAAGAAATCGCCGATGCCTCTGCCCCGGGAGATGCATGATAAGTTGATCAATCTCATGAAGACGAAGCCAGCTCTCAGCAAGGTCGGCATCATTGAGCTCTTTGCATCGGAAGAAAAGTGCTCCAAGATACAGATCAAGGCCTCTTTTGACCTGCTGGCAGAGAGCACTGGGAAGAGAGGGAAGAACGCAAAGTGGAAGCTCAAGGATGATGTCTGAGCTGGCGTTTTGCAGTTCATCAGAGTTCTGTTTGCTTTTATGAAAGACGAGGTTTATTAGAGGGTACGACAGCTAAGCATGGAATGCTCGTGGGCCATGAACAGGTTTATACTACGGCAATCGGCGCATTTGAGCGAATGGGGATTTTTAACAGGGGCGGCTGCACATGGAAATTTCGCCTGCATGTTTGACGAAGGAAAAGCTACCTCGACAGAATATCCTTGTGGGACATAAAGAAAGAAGGGAAATTCTTGCGGAGGGGGCTAGGAGTCCTCGTATGTACCCGCGAGGCTATCAACGGATTGGGGGAAGAAAGCACAAGATTTGTTGCGTGAAGTTTAACTTGGCTGCTTCCGCTAGGAATGGTAGTCGGCGCACATGACCTCCCGACGAGACTGGGCGTCTGGTAATGCTTGATGTAACTAGATAAGTAGTGGCGCATCAGGGTCGAGGGAAGTGCCATCATTGCGTTCTTGAGAAAATACATGGGCTTGAGACAAGTTGATGTGCTGGTGCTGAATGCGGAATGCTCCGGCAGTGTAGTAGTATGATGAAAGAACGCCTATGACGCGTCGATACATCTCATAGCCGCAGAGCAATGGCACTTATTAGATAGAGGGTGCGTCTCGGCAGTGACAGTGAAGCGATTCATAGTTGAATAGAATTCAGCGACTGCGGAGATTATTTACCGATAAGCCGACTAGAACCATGGTCAAGGACAAGGGGACTGTCATTCGGTGTGTTTTGAACCCGGAGAGCGGGAAAGCTACTGCGTCCTAACCACCGTTACAATTATCCAGGGAGTTCAATGAGCTGGTCAACATGACAGCTCCGGATTTGGAAGAATGGCTCAAGGTATGCATTTATTCTGGTCACGCAGAGGTTGAAATGTCCCTCCCCTTCTACTATACCACGAATCTTTCTCAACATAAGTTCCTATGTAGACCCAAGCATCCACGAGCTCGGGCTGGGCGAAGCATGATCATGATGGCTCGGGCGAGAGCATCGGGCATGAAAGCGGCCGGCGAATCGTGGAGATCTTGAACAAGAATCCCGACAGGGACCCAGGTGAGCCTGCTATGTCAAAGGATATAGGGTAGTGAGTGTTCGCAGGAAGCTGACATCCGCTCTACACAGCGGGGTATGACGAGGACGACATTCCCCATATGAGAAAGGTGAGCCGAAGATGCTGAAGTTGTTCATGACCCCTGTTGTCGGGGCGATATTGAGCTGATGTTCTGTCATATTACGCGACCAGGTCGTCAGCTACTGCAAGCGACATTTGGCGCAAGAGGAGCGCGCCAAGCATAATACCGACAGCAAGAGTTACAAGAGTTTGAAGAACTGGGGGCATGACGCCCTCAATGAATAAGGTAGAAAAGGAAAGACGCATAAAAGAGAAAGGATGGTCGCCAGTGTTGGAATCGAGAATATTCAAGCTACTTGCTCTCTTTCTTTCCCTTTTAGGGCTGAAGATTAAACTAAACCATAAGTAGACATCATTATGCTTCTCTTACTCTAAATCGTCGTCCTTGCCATCATTTTCAGGTTCTTGTTGAACCAAGAGATCGCGGGTATCATCCATCTGCTGCCGTTGTAACCATGTCATCCACTCCCAACGCCCCATATCAAATACAGGCCGGAATCACATCACACAACACGTACGCCGGGCCATCCCCAGAATCGTATGCCGGTTTCATGCCAAAAGTTTTCAGAGCTTGGTCGGAATAAAGTTGCCCGAGTCGGTTCTCTGCTGGGCGGCGTCCTGGGGGAATGCGGCAATGCCTGAGATTATACCGGCGACCATGAATAACAGAGAGATAATGGACCAAATGACACCCCAGCACTGGGATGAGCCTCCATACCGTTTCGCAAAGACGGATGCGTCGGAGCTGTTAACTTTTCGCAAGATAAGATCGTCACACTGTATGGCCCGTTAGCATAGCCCTGACACTCAAACCGAAGGTTAGGGGACTCACGATATCCCAGACGCTGTAGAGCGAAGACATGACACCAATAAAAAGCTGTTCGCAACGTTAGCATTCTGTAGATCAGCGCCAGGAACCTGACCCAACCCACAATGACATAGCGCAGCGCCTCAGCCTTTGCAATAAACCAACACCCGACCAACAAGCCAATGGCCAGCAGGATAGTCATTATGGTCAACCAATCTCTCCGGCCCCACCATAGTGTCAGCAAGAAGCAAACACCGACAATAATACTGGCGACCTTGCTCGCGACAATGTTGAAGCCACAGAGAATTAGCAGACCACCGATGAGCGAGCTGCCAAGGTAGCCAGCTGGTAAGGTCAAGGCGCTCTTTCCGCCTTGCATATGCGTAACTCCACCCTCGCGGGGATCTAGCGAGATGCTCTTGACATGACCACCAGTCAGAACGCAGGTAATAGCATGGCCAAACTCGTGAAAGGCGATGACAAGCATCTGGATATTTAGGGGCCAGTCAGTCTTTGGTTCGCCGGCGGGGTGCATAAGGAGGCGCTCGGGACACACCTTGAAGGGCCAGAGTGACCATCGAACGTAGGGGATGTTCCAGAGCAGGGCAATGGCAACAACATAGGCGGCGATGACGCCCAGCGTCACCTTTTGCGTGTCGTTGACAGTCAAGGCGCGACGTGCGAGGTATGTGGCGGCGAGGGGCCCGGCGGCCACGGCTGACCGCCGAGCGATGCCCAGCAGGGGCGTGCTGCTGTCGAGAACCGGCGCCATGTTATCTTCTTCGCCTTCCTATTTCCTCCCTTTCGAGTAGTCGCGCGTCTTTATGGCGAGTATCGTCGGGCTCGCGATAGACGGGATAGTGTTATTGATCAATAGCGGGGGGTTGAGGAAAGGAGCCGCGAGCCTCGAGATGTCGATGTTTTAAGAGTGCGGCAGTGTGGCGCTGTCCATTGTCGCAACCCCGATTGCGCGTCCCGAAACAAAGACAGGGCTATGGTTGGCCCCCGGACCTTGGGCGCGGAGGCTGTGACAGCACCATTAATACACCACTGTGGGGTACAAATATCCATGGGAGGCAAAAGTGCCGACGCAGGGGAGCAGGGGCTAGCTAGCTCCCCAAGCGATCCCATGTTGGGCAAGCTTCAACGGGGTTTTGGTCGACGTCACTTAGGAGTTGCAACTAAACCCCATCTAAACTTTATTCCATCGATATCAATTTCAAATCGCCAACATGGAGCTCGCCTCGGCCCATCTTCGAATTGCCCGCCCGACAAACGACATTGACGCGCTGTTGCCGTTTTACCGTGATGGCCTGGGCTTCACAGTCGTGGGTAGTTTCACGGACCACGCGGGCGTCGACGGTGTTATGCTGAGCCACAAGTCGGCCGCCTATCATTTGGAGTTTACAAAAACCCGTGGCCATGACGCCGGCCGCGCCCCTACCCAGGATAACCTCCTCGTATTCTATCTTCCCGATGACAGCAGCTTTGCCAGCGTTGTGGCGCAGATGGAATGCGGATTCCCCGCGGTCGCCAGCTTCAATCCCTACTGGGACCGCTGTGGCAAGACATTCGAGGACCCGGATGGATATCGAGTCGTTTTAGCAAATATGAAATCGCCTTGTCTAGAGCAATAATACTCACACACTAAACCGGATGAACTCAACCAAAACTCCGTCTTGGGCTTCGGCTTGGACATGAACAGTGGAATCCGGCAGGCACGGGTAAAAAGTGAAATTCCAGTGTTTAATCAGACGAGCTATGCAAGGTACACTGGAATTCAGTGGTGCCACGGCAGCTGGGAGATCTCCAATGCGATGCCGATCCTCCAAGGCAGCTCCCTCGTCGACCCCAAAGGACGCTGTTTGCCCCCCTCACTCGTGTCGCGTAACATCTCCACCAGACTGACACGGCCACCCGAGCAAGTCTGCTGCACCGGCGACGCTGATCAGGCATGAAGTGGTCCGGGTTCTGGCTGGCGGCAGCCGCAGCGGGCGTTAAAGGCCAGGAACAGACGGGCAACCATATCGATTGGCCCAGGTGGTGTGGAAAGGTCTATGAAGCAGGGTATGTCGAATGCCTTTGACCTGCTCGTGACCTCGAGCAAACAATTGATGTGAGACCAGCTATCCGGGCTTCGATCCCGGCGGCCAGACATCAGCCCCGACTGCCGTCGCGGGCAGGCCCCTATTACACGTGCAATTCCAGCCGCGGTATAGCCTCTATCTGGACAGCGAGGAGGAGGGCGAGTTCGTAGTGAACGCCGACTTCTCGCAGTTTCATGGTACCACCTGGCCTAATGCCACGTCAATCCGCGCAAGCAAGTTCATTTTCTCCATCAACACCGTTGAGGGTGATGATCCACTAGTCCAAAACTTGGTTACGGTAAACACGACGGGAAACATCTTCAGCTTTGACCTATCCCGCCTAACGCCGAGTCTCGAGCCAATCCAACTTGTGCTTTACGGCGCACCTGAGGGAGGAGACCCAACCTGGACGGCTACAAGCTCTCTCTACTATCTGCCCGAGAAGAAGAAGGGGAGCGTAACGAGGATCGACAACCTCAAGGGTGGCCTGTGGTTCCGGAACACAGCCTCGAAAAATAAGTTTGAGCCTCTGCTCGCCTATGGCTTTTACTCTTCATATGATGGCTTCCTCGGGAACAAAAACACGAGCGACATTCAACACTATGCCGATCTCGGCCTCAATGCTATTACGCCCTTGACGATTTACCGCGACTCCGCCAACGAGTTTGCCTACATGGACAAGATCGATCTCAAATTCATGTACAACCTGCGGGAAGGATACAAGAACCTGACATACGTGCACGAGCAAGTCCTGGCCGCCAGAGATGCCGAAGCCATCTTCGCATACTGGAGCGCAGACGAGTATGACCAACCCCTTTCCTTGATCCCCCCATAATAGGTAGCTAACACCCTCAGACCAGACGGGTGGCAAGATCCCTTCTCGGCTCCGGTCCTCGCTTATAATCTCCTACGCAAACTCGACCCCTACCACCCCGTCGCCGTCGTCCTCAACTGCCAAAACTACTACTTCGCCGAGTACTCGGCCCCGGCCGACATCCTAATGGCCGACGTCTACCCCATTGGCATAAACTCCACGTTCTCCAAGTGGGGCACCGCGTGTACCCCCTCTCTTGGTGACTGCGGCTGTGACAACTGTGAAGGCACCGTGCAAGACGTGCCCGCCCGCTTCGACGACCTCGCCCGGTACGAGTCGTGGCTTGGCCGGTGGCCCAAGACCAAGATCTTCAACCCCCAGAGCTTCCACGGCCAGGACTACTGGTTCCGCGACCCGAGCCCCGCCGAGGAGTATGTCATGGCCGCGCTTGCACTGAACCATGGCGCCCAGGGCGTGATCTCGTGGGTCTATCCCACGAGCGAGATCCTCGGGCGCGCGCACGGCGCGTTTGCCAAGGTGATTTCACGCGAGCCGGTCCTCGGGTTTCTTGTGGGCGGAGACCGCCCGCGGAAGATTGATGTGCGGGTGCCCGGCACCGACGTCGTGGATGTTTCTGGGTGGGTTGTGGGGAAGAAAATGTTGGTCATCGTAGTAAACGGTGGCTATATCGACGTCAGGCAGCGAGTGGAAGTGCCGGTGCCTAACGCGACGGTGGTTGCAGGGACGCACTGGGGCAATGTGACGTGGCGGCTGGAGGGGGAGAAGCTGTCGACGGGCCTGTTGCCGGCGATGGCGGTTAGTTTAGTGGTGGTGGATGTACGCTGAAGATTTGAGTGAGGGCGCGTGTCGTCTGCAAAATAAAACGGTTTATGGTGTATGCTGTGATACTTGACCGTAGTAAAGGGTATCTACTGGTACTTCCCGCTCGTGCTCATCCCTAACCGTCTAGCTTCGCAAAGTCCACCATATGCAAGGTGGATGGATATTTATACAGTCGTGCGTAGCCAGCCTGACCACCATACTCGTCCCCAGGAGGCAGCTAAGCTCTAGGATGTACTACTAACCCTCCGCTTCAGCCAGCTTCTCGTCTCTATCCTTCCTCCTCGACTTCCTATTGCCCTGTTTCTGCTGCATCGCCTCCCGCCTCTCCTCCTTCATTGACGCCTTGCCCATGAGCGAGACAACAAATTTTTCGTTGCCAATGGGGTATCTAGCCAACGCTGTCGCCTCGTCCTCCGCCGTCCACACCATCGGCAGTACAGCGAAGACGAGATAAGACGTGTGAGTCTTGATCTCAGGCTCGCCCCGCGTCACGAGACGGCCGTCCAGCCAGGGATATTTAAGTGCTGCCTCATCTACGGAGGTCTTGCCATTGGTAGCGGCTTTGGATGCCACCTTCGCCGGCTCCGAGCCATCGGCCGGCTGTTTTGGCCTGGCGTTTTCCCTGAAACGCTCCTCGATCTCGGTCAGCTTGGTGATGGCCTCCTCGATGTCCTTGGCCGAGCTATTGACGCCCCGGTCGACTGGCAAGTACAAACCCACCCGGTCGCGGGCCGTGTGCAGTTTTCGGTTTGCGATTTCCACCATTTCAATATCAACCCAGCCCAGGTGTCGGAGCGTTGACACGGTCCGTGTCACCTGCTCGACACACGGTGAAAAGGTGCAGATGAAGACGCTCTTCTTCGGGTGGAGAGGGGAGACCCATGGATTTGCCCCCGCTTCCCCAGCTTCTCCTTCCCTTAATTGAGGTCTCTGCCGCGACAAGAGGGGGAGGGCCTCCCACGGCGCAGGTAGATCAAGGAAAACAGCGTCAGCCTCGGGGCTTTTGCCGTCCACTAGGAAGCCATCCTTGTAGACGTCGCGGTGGGTCAGTTGCACAATCCCATCAAGGGCGTGGTCTGAGAGCTCCTTCTTCATCTTGTGATAACGCTCCTCGTGGAACTCGAAGCTGAAGACCTTCCCTGGGCGCTTGCCTTTGACCAAGCTGCCATTGTACACGGCTCTCGCGGAGGCATGGGTGAAGCTACCGCTACCGGCGCCGGCCTCAATCAGGGTCGAGCCTGGCCTGGCACGTATCCGATGGAGGATGTAACTAGCGTCGGGGGTGTAGACGACTTGGGTTCGGTGGGGCAGACTGGTTGTCCAGATCTCGGGTGTCGGGGGTAGGACGTGGATAAAGCCGCTTGTGTCGGTTACTAGCTGCTTGCCCTCATCGCCGTCGCCGTTTTCCTCACCGGCGCCATTGCCAGTCTCTTTCTCGTCTTCGATGGGTTCCGAGGTCGCGCGCCCTGCCTCCTCGTCCAACTGCCACTTCCTCTTGCGGCCTCGGGATCCTGTGTCGACCTTGGAGGCGCGGACCTGCGAGCCCCAAGGTACATTTAGTAATGTCGAGTGCGGGAACGAGCCGTAGCGGGTGTTGATGACTGCGCCCTCGACGTATCCATCGTGCTCGCCCGACGCCTGCTGCAGATAGACGGGAACGAAGTTGTCGCGGGACAGCTGAAGGACAGCCAAGGAGTTCGGCTTGGTCCGTGGACCAGGTTCCAGGAATGGAGATACCGTTTGCGGCAATGTCGATGTCATGGCGACTGACTGTGCACCCAATTTCGTGGAGCGCAAACCTGGCTCAGAAGACGCGGTCGGTGGTGGGATTAATCTACGGATCAACTGCCGCCAGAGTAGAAATTTCTGGGTCCAGCAGTCAATCAAGCGCGCCACACTCTTTTTTTCTTTCTTTTTTTACAGTGCGGGGAACAATCTTTGTTGGGATGGTGAGTGGGGCATGTTTAGCGGCGTTTGGCAGGCTTGGCGGGGTAGTTGAAGTGCGGCCATTGTTACCCCAACCCAGCCAGGAAATCTCCAAAAGATGGGGTAGCTTTGTCACTCAGGTTTTATCGCGGAGCTGGCGACTTTATCCCCTCTAGCCTGATGACGGCGAATTAGCCAACATCGATATAGGGAGGAGGCAATAACAAGATGCGCAACTCAATTGGCACCTGTTTTCTCGAACGATCTGCCGACCTCCGAGCACCCATCAATTTTTATAGGGCACTGGGGATGGCGATAGTGGCCCGGGTCCCGAAAGATGAGGACCTCTCCCGTTTCGACGGCCTCGATCTATTGATATCCCCCTGAGAATTGCTGCTAATTAGGCTCCTATACTCGCCGTATATTGACCCTCAGATGCTACAGCAAGTAGTCGCAGGGTAATTGTATCGCGCATATAAGCAGTCGCCCTCCGTCCAGGGGCTAGCTAAGTCGTGTTGCGCCTGCACCTCATCTCCCCACAAAACCCGAAATCGGATATTTCGAGATGTTGACCACGTCCTTCATCGTTGCCGCGCTCGCCGCGACCGGCTTGACCCAGACCGTGGCTCCCGCCGGGTACCGCACCGTCTACATCACATCGGCCGTTAACTCCAAGTTCGTCGTCGTGCCCAAGACGCCCGTCAAGAGCGGCACGACCATCGTGGTGCAGACCCTCACCAGCAAGCCCGATCAGCAGTGGTACATCACGGCCGGCAAGACAAAGATCCAGCTGGCAGGCACCACGCTCTGCCTCGACGCCGGCGCCAAGAGCGGCTGGAAGGACATGGGTACCATTTGGCTGAAGGATTGCTCTGCGACCGAGGACGGCCAAAAGTGGAACGCCCTGGCCGATGGACGGATTGCTCTCGACTTGTCCTCGCCCCGTAAGCGCTGCAGCCGTGCCCGAGTGCCGTGATCCGTGATCGGTGATCGCGATCTGCGATACAAAAGCTGACCCCCAAACAGAGCAGTGCATCGACCTCCAGTACATGCGCGCCACGGCAAACAACCCCGTCGGCCTCTACCAGTGCGCAGGCCTGGGAAATACCGGCGCGGCCGACAAGGGCATCAATTGGCCTCTTACGAATGCGACTACAGCCCCTTAATTGAGGTTTGAAGCGCAGGAGCTGGCGACGGGGATAGAATAACATGGGATGACATGGCATGAGCGGAGGACGCAGGTGGAGGGAAGAGTGACGCCGTTTTTGTCTTGGCGATCAGAACAAGCCTTTGCCAAGCTGCGGGTGGCTTCGGGGTCCCTAGCGCAGATCGTTGGAACCCGCCAGCCCCCGGGAGCAGCCCCTGAGGGAACGGCGTGTGTACATACATACATACAGCAGCCCCCGTATATCGGGACTTTTTGGACCCACGAAATCCAAACCATGAAGGCCTCACTGGCAGAGAGCTTCCTACTTTCGCCTTCCTGCTACGCTCGTGTATTTCTATTACGTTTTTAGCCTCGGGTGTGGGGTTTGACGCCCAACCGGAGTGTCCGTCGCTGATTCAGCCCCGGTCGAAACCAACCGCGGCATTGGGGAACCGGCGGGCATAAGTCGGGGGAGGATGGGAATGACGCGTAAGTCGCTCGTCGCATCGCGATCAACAGTGCCGGCGTGCTGGACGCCGTCAGCGCCGCTTCTGCCGATCAAGTCAGCGAGTCAAGGGATCTAGTCTCGAGTATAAATCTCACTGCGATCCATGTGTTTTGATTCCTTGTTGTAGCCCCTTTCATCACCAGTTACCGCCCGCACGGTAAACCTGCTTCCACAGAGCTATAGATATCTGCGCTCAAGTCCATCAAAGCATTCCTAGACACGCCAGTCATCTATTCAAGATGGGTTACTACGACTTTGGTAGGTCAACTCTTTGCCAGCACAGCCTTACCACCCTCTCTCATCTCTATCTTCCCCTTTTCCTGCCTCCCCCCGCCCGCCCCAACCCTCAGCATCTACAACCCCTGACCTCATATCCCCCACCCAACACCACTAACCCCGCTCCCAGAGGAGGCTAGAACTACTCGGGACGAAATCTACGATAGGACCGAGTACAACGACCACCACAAAGCCAAGCTCTCGCACGAGCTGATCGGCGGAGCCGCCGCCTTCGAGGCGATGCACCTCTGGGAGAAGAAGCAGCGCGAGTCGGGCCAAGAAGTGAAGCACAGCTTCGCCAAGGAGGCGCTGGCCGGGCTCGCTGGCGCCGAGATCGACCGGCTGGTCGAGACCAAGGGGCTCGACTTTGTCGACCGCGAGAAGGCCAAGCATCACGCCAAGAAGCAGGTCGAGGACATGTACGACGCACAGTATGGGGAGCGGGAACACTACAGCCCGTGAGTGTTTTTATGTTTTTTTTTCTTCTTCCTGTTTGGCAGACAAGAGGGGAAGGAGGCTGACCTGAGACTACCTAGTAGGCACCATCAACCTCATGATACAATGCGCGACTATGATGATGAGAGGTATGAGGAGCGTCGATATCGGGATGACCGCTCATATGGTGGCAGGCGTGATGATGTTTACTACGATGAGAGGAAGGAGACGTACTATGATGAAAGGCGGTAAAAGTAGCAAGATGGGGCCGTGTTTGCACACGTGGATGGTATCTATTTGGGTTAGGCTAGAAGACTGTTCCTTAGTACAATCAACAACATGACTTTTCAGGATGGCACAGTGTCCACGTTTCAGTTTCCAATGCTCCTCGGTCTGCCGTGGGCAGTTTGCAAGTATCACTCTTAGGTGTGGTTGCCCTTGTTAGTGTCGTAAAAAGAGCCAACCCCACAAAGATTCACAGCTAGCTATAAATATGACGTGCAGCGCAATGTATGTATTTCCTTAGCTCCATATATACAGAGGTGTGTAAATATGTGAAAGGGTATCATACTAACGCAATGAAGGACTTTCTCCAAATCGCCTCAAACCGAGGACCGGATATCTTTCCTCTCTTCCCAGACTCTTCCTCCTCTTCCTTCAACGTATCCAGCACTCTCCAGTCGTAAACGGGAACATATTCCTTTCTGCCATTGCTGTGCATTAGCCCGGCCTCTCGGATACGTGCTAGGAAGACAGCAGTGGCTTCCTTCCGCCGCTTATCCACGAGAACGATCTTCTTGGGCTTGGGCCTTTTTATTGCTCCAGGATCACTGCTACTTGGTGTGACTGAACCCTTCTCTCGCACAGCTGAGCAGTCACACCATTCCTTCGGATCTCGGGCAAAATCCGTGATCGCATGGAAGCCAAGTAGGTCTTCAGTGACCAGTAGATAGCCGGATATGCAAGGAGAGAGTAAGAAGGAGAACCCAGAAAGTGTACATGAGTTGTCAAGATAGCGACATTTCCTCTCCAGAGTCTCAGCCACTTGGGTTGGGGTAATGTAAAGACTTCTGGTGTTGCTTATTGAGGAACCGCTGGCCCTCCTGGTGGCTGAGGGGGGTATTGGTGGGAAACCCGAAACGCTACCATGGAATGAGAGCGAGGCCTGTAGAGTCGCACGAACTCTTATAAGCGGTCCTATATAACCAGTCTCCAAGTTTGGCTGATACATGGAGTTCACACCAACGAGCCGCGATACCGGCACGCCAGAATCCTTATTTCGACGCGACGAACTCGAATTGATATCTGATAGGGGTCGTCTCCGGTCACGAGGAGAATTCGCGCTTGAAGATGATGAGGACGAGGTTGCTACTTTGGCTTGATCGTCTGAACACCGCTGGAGTTTGTTCCTGCTCGCCGTAGTTTGGGGGAAGGACTCCGAAGCTCGTTTTCTTCCCTTGGGGGATTTCTGGGGGCTCTCGGCCACAGTTAAACCGGCTAGGTTCGTGTTGGCTCCTTGGATAGCGGAGGATCCTGGCGGCGGCAATAACTCATAGACGGTACTTGGCGATGATGGAATCTCTCTACCAGAAACCGCCTCAGTGTTCTGATCTAGAAGCAGAGTGGTCAAGATGTCAGGCGGATTTATGTTTGACGATTGAGACCAAAGTGCTGTGGGATCTCTAGCCGTTGAAATCGTCGACTGGCTAGTCGATTTACCAGTTGTTTGACTACTCGAGTCGACAGCCGTCGATTGCGGATCCGAGGTTTCCAAAGAGGCTATCCAGCCGAGGAGCTCCTGGCTATCCTCCGGTGGTGGCAGCTCCTTTTCTTTTCTGGCCATGTCCTGAAGCTCTCCGAAGGAAAGGGTATCGTGGAAGGTCCTGTCGCAGTGTATTTTATTTACCATCGGGAACCTGGGGCTCCAGAATCCAGTGTTGCCCCCTTTATCGAACGAGAAACACCGAAGATCGAAGACGGGAGGCGCTGGGAAGACCACAGAAGGTCTCTTTCCATTGTCAACTCCGGGCTCGATTCTTAAATCTGTTGCGGTATTATCTGCCCAGGCCATAGAGGGTGGGTTGACAAAAGTCATGAATGTTTGAAGTTGGGTTGCATTCAGTTCAACCACGTTTGTCACAACAAACCGTGGCTGTCTCTTGAATCGGTTGACCTCGTCTTTGTTTTCGAGACAACCAACATAGAAATGAGTCCATTTCAGGCTCGAGATATTGTAAACCCTTGCTTTAGCGGCATCGAAACGTGCTCCAACAACAGCAAAGTCGCCAATATCTCCGAAGCCGCCGATACACCCCTTCTTTAATTTGATGGCGCAACAGCTGTACGGCTTACGAGATGAACTGAAGTCAAAGTAAGGATCATCTGGCTTGAGGACTAGGCCCTCGCCGCGAGCAACAATGTACTTTGCCAAGGCTCTGCGCAGGTCGGACGCAGCGGATCGCTTATCAGAGTCGATGATTTCGCGCTTCACCAGAGCGGAGCGACCAGGAACCAAGGTCACGAGCTCCTCGAGGCGTTTGAACCGCTCTGACTGTTTAGCAGCGAGGAGGGATTCACCATCAACCATGAAAAGGTCGTAGTAGACAATCATTAGATGCTCCCAGGAGTGGCGCCTGCCTATTGTTAGCAAGACTCCATTTTCGGGTATGGTGACAACTTACTGAGAGTCTTGATCTGTTCCGATAAAGGACCCAGATCTAGACACATGCTTCCGGATTTTGTGAAAATCCAATATTTTCGAATCCTTGTCACTATATACAACGAGCTCTCCCTCCAAAATACAGCCTTTCTGGATGGGACACGAAGGTGTTCCAAGCTGCAGTGACTTTCGTATTGACCTAAGCCACTGTTAACATGGATATTTTTACACTTTCAGAAATTCTACCTACTTATGAAGAGCAATTCGGTCGGCAGTACTATCCTTTCCGCTTTTGGAAAATATTTGGATACAGCTAGCGCCCTTGCTGAGATCAATGTGGATTTGACAGTACTCGCCATCAACCTTTTCTTCGCAAGCCATTCGACCGTGGCTCATGTCCAGGCAATGATTTATACCCCTGCCCTTGATCCATTGTTGACGGCCGATCTTGACGCCGAGAGTAGGCTTCAAGGACCCTGCAAGGCTGGCTTTCCCTGTGACTGACCGGTCTCGTCGAATGGACGCGAGCACATGGCTCGCAACGCTCAAATCATCTTGGACTTTAAGGATTACTGGCAGAAGCGGATGGTAGCTGCGGTAGACGAGCTGTGGATCTAAGACGACCGGTTCAAAGTTCTTGAGAATGAGGCGTGTGAACCACTTTGCGTCTCTGGCTGACAATCGCTTGTAAATACTTCTGATCTCTTGCTCTCTGTCGGTCAACCGTGTCTCGAATGCGGAGCTGCGTACTGCAGGAGAGCTGAAGCGACATGTCGAGGCGAGACCATGAAGAAGCTGATCAATTTCTTCAACTGATGCGCCTTTCTGCGTAGGATTTGGCTGGCGAGTGTTAGCTTTCATAGGCCTTGGTCCTCAACACATCGGCCAAAACATCAGATGGCTATTCGGGATCCAACATATGCTTACTGTCTCTGTAAGGATACTCTCAACGCAGTCTCCTAGGTCTATCCCTGAGCTAGGCCGGTCCCATCGTCCAAGTGTCGCAATCCGAGATCTGCCTAGCCCTAGGCCGCGTCCAATGACAGTCTGGAGCTTTTTCTCGCGAATGAAGTAAACACGGTCGCTTCGCTTCTCGGGTAAAAGAGTTGACAACAAAGCGGCGGTGTCATGGTCTTGTCGATGAAGCAGCCCTTGGTGTTTTTGAAACCATTCTTGAATAATATCCGCGCTTGTCCGGACACCGGGCTGCACACCTTGATTATCGTCGAGGCGCTGTAGCAAGTCGCATACATAAGAAAATTGGAATGGCATCGTTCGTGTGCATTGCAAATGAAGAAGCGTGCACCCAATCAAGCGAAAATGCGGCGCCTAAGAAGGCGAAATCCAGGGAATGTCCCAAACTGCCATAGGTTTGGCAATGGAACCATTTATGGTCGAAGCTCCCGTAGGCAGCTAGTCAACCTAATAGGCTACATTTAGGGGCGATGAGAAGATGACACGGGAATCTGCCTTGCTCGCTTGAGGCCGTACTTCAGCCGAATTTTTAGGTTGTCGCGTCCAATGCAGCGCACAAAGAAACCTTCAAGGTCGATTGTCAAAGCCAGGTGAGACCCTCGCGCATGAAGGTGCGATGAAGTCTTGGCGCGTTGGCACAATGGGACACGTGTGCACGTGTGCACAGGGCATGTCTAGGCAGGTAGACTAGGGGATCCTAACAACCTACCTAAGCCGAGGCACACTGGGGCGGGTCCACTGTGGGATGTGATCGACAGCATGGGGTGTGAGGTAAGGTACTGCATATCCGGGGAAGGTGCCCTCTTGACAGATTCTTAAACCTTTACATCTTTCCCGACAACTGTTCTTTTAGACCGCGTCGTAACAAACCAACATGGCCGACGCACAGCTCCCCGACTTTCCCTCCCTTTTCTCCCTCAAGGGCAAAGTCGCCGTCGTCACAGGCGGTTCCCGAGGACTCGGGCTGACAGCTGCCTCGGCGTAAGCCTACAACATCCTGTTTGCTCTGCACACATAGCTGACCCTCCCAGTCTCCTCCAAGCCGGCGCATCCCTTGTCTTCATCTCGTCGCGCAAGGCTTCAGCCTGCGAATCAGCTTGTGCAGTGCTCAATGCGCTGCCTAACCTAGCATCTGGTGCTCGCGCCATCTCCGTCCCCGCTGATGCTGCTACACTCACTGGGATCAAGAACCTGGTCGCCACGGTCCTCTCGCACACGCCGCACGTCGACATCCTGCTAGCCAACGCGGGTGCGACATGGGGTGCGCCTTTTGATTCCCACCCGGATGAGGCCTTCGCCAAGGTGATGGACCTCAATGTTCGGGGCGTGTTCAACCTGGCACGCGAATTCGCGCCGCTGCTGCAGAAGCGGGCGTCGGTGGACGACCCGAGCCGGATTGTCATCACGGCGAGTGTCGCAGGTTTGGGACTCGGGACTCTGGGGGCTCAGGGGACGTATGGCTACAGCGCGAGCAAGGCGGCAGTTATTCATCTGGGCAGGAACTTGGCTGTCGAGCTAGGCCCGAGACATATTACTGTCAACAGTATCTGTCCGGGCTTCTTTCCGAGTAAGATGAGCAATGGGTTGCTGGAGCTGTCAGGGGGCGCCGAGAAGATTGCCGAGGCGAATCCGATGAAGAGGCTGGGCAGGCCTGATGATATTGCTGGTGTGGTGGTGTATCTTGCTTCCAGGGCTGGTTCTCATGTTAACGGGGCGGCGATAGAGGTTGATGGCGGCGCGCTTTGGCAAAGGGGGGAACTTCTTGAGCCGGGGAAGCCAAAGCTTTAAGTCGGGCTGTTTCCAGGGGCAAAAATGCTGCGAAAAACAGAGTAGCACAATATTCGGCTTCATTAGATCGATGTTCAATACTACCCAACATCGTGGGGGAGGCAATAGGTCTCCACTTTCTATTTTTACTCTCAAATCTCACTTGTAAATGTTATGCAATAAATAGAGCAGATAGCCAAACAACTGCATTGAAAGACATATGCTGCCTTGGCACCTGGCTTCAGGCCGCCGGTTTGCGAGCAACCCATGCACTCGCCCTATACACGGTCTGCAGCATGGACTCTGCATCCAGTATATATGGCGCCTCTATCGATGTCTCTCTCTTGACGATTTCGAATCCGATCTTACTTACCAAGGCCATGACCTCGTCATCCGAGAGCTCAAAGCTCCCGGGGTCCGCTATCCCCGTAGTATCATTGTCGCCGTCCCCATCGTCATCGCGCCCATGATTCCCCGGTGCGTGGTTCTCAAAGTGCCACAGCAGCGGCCCAACATTGACCAGTACGCCTCCCGGCTTGAGGCAGTGGAATATTGTCTCGAGGTATCGTATCAGGTTAGGCGCCGTGTCTAGAAAGAAAACACTTGCGACAGCGTCAAAGGCGTCGGCGTGGTCCTCATCGCCATACAGGCAGAGGAAGTCGGCGGCCACCATGGACATCTCGCCAACGGTCCCGCGTTGAGATGCCAGATCCATTTGCGTCTTGGGGTGGACGTCGGGGACCGAATAGCCCCGGAGGTGGTTGGCCCTCGTCTGGTGGTTCGAGAAGGTGTGTATCCAGGGATATATTGTATGCTGGCCGGCGTGTTCGGTGCCGTTGAGGATATAGGCGGATCCCAACAGCTGGTGGAAAGAGATCTCGTTACCCTGAGTGTCGAAACCATTCAAGCAAAGGTCGTAAACCAGACGTCCGAGTCCGGCGCCAGGGACAAGAACCTTTAGCGGAGCAGCGTTGGCGTCTCGGGATACCTTCTCTGCTAGTAGAGTATGAATTACCGGGCCATAGCACGCCTCGCGCTCAGGGCGGCCCTCAGCAGACCAATCACGGTAGAATTGGCGAATGGTGCTTCGGGCCTTGTCAATGTCAGGGTGCTTAGCACAGCCAGCCCATTGTGGCGGCATCTGGGGCTCCTGGTCGGGAGCCACGGGATGGAAGGGCGGGAAGGAGGGTAGGCCATTCTTCACAATCATGCGGGCCAGCTCGGCGTTAGAGTCGATGGCCTCATCGACCTTGTCCAGAGTCTCGAGGTAGTTGAACGGGGGCGCTGCTAGCATCTGCCAGTGCGTTTGCGGGAGTGCATAGAACGACTGTCTCCTCAGGTGGGTGCAGTTGAAGCGTGCGACCTTTGCATATTGGCTGGATTGTAGTTAGCAGATGTTCTTGGGTGAGTCCCTAGGTACACATGGCGGACCAAGTTGAGCAGAAGAAAACTTGGATATTATATATAAAATCCCGCTGCCCGTTTGATATTGAGGGCGCTGCACGCAGAGTTCACACTCGGTTTGCGACCACCAGCGCCTGTATTTGGCCTGTAAAGAAAAACAACAAAGCATTGCGCGCAAAACCAATATGAAGTTTGAGGGCACTGACAGAAATGAATCGAGCGCACTGAACATGACGCGGGTTTCCTCGGGGTCCTCAACGGTATCTGCAACGCCGCTCCATGGCGTCTCGTCGGCTGCTTCCGACGCCATGTGTCGGTTCAAATCCGAGGGGCTAAGGACCAGGGGCTGGATCGCGAAAGACTCTGGGATAGGTGGTGTTGAAGAGGGGGTGTAATATGGGAAGAGCGGCAGGTAACTCCTAGGGAGGAGTCACGCGGGGAGATGGTAAGGCAAGCCAGGGAGTGGGACCGTTCCCATCGTCGGCCTCCCGTTGACTCCACCGGGCGCCGCGTCAGATGTCAAAATATCGGATGAGATGCGCGACATCTTGCCGCTTACTTGTCACGCACGCACAAGGAATTTGCCAGGGTAGACACCCATCCTAGCTATGGCTGACTGTGCAACACCGAATTCATTACTACTCGAATGGATTCTTCCGTGACCGGGCTCCCGGGTTTTCCTCTGCCGACATGAACGTAGGTCGGATCCAAGGTGATGCCATGGAAACAGCGCCTAATGGGAGGTGCCTGGAGGCGCCTGAAGCCAGATGTCAACCAGGGGCCTTTTGCGCTGAAATCTGACATGTGTCGGAGAAATTCCGGCTCCGTTGCAGGGCACCTAGTGGACCGAGTTAGGTCCTTGCCGCGGGAGCGATTGAGACCGAATCCTACAACCTTGTCGACAAACTTTCAGACCGATACTAGCCTTGTTAACAGCCATCCCTCATCTCCCGGACTCAAGATTGGACTTGAACTGTTGTCACTCAGACATCTCAACTTCGCAAGAGAATGGACGAGCCAATGCAATTCTCTCTGCCCCTGCCCCGGTCGCTAGACACTCGTATCTACCTCCGTCTGAGCATCAAGGAAAAGGCCATCGTGCTCTTTCTGACCACAGCTTCGGCCGAAGAGGCTGGGGCACCGACGCCACTGGGCTCATTCGTCTATGCCCTCCCAGATGTGTGTCTTGATCCTTGGTCGTGTCCGTGCCTGGGCTCGTTGAGAAGCTAATTCCTAGAAACTCAGAAATACAATCCAGCCCAGCCGTTGTCAACGCCGCTGTGCACGGTGGAGCCCACGCTAGAGTTCACAACCCGTTTGGCCAAGTTTGTAGCAAAGAAGACGCAGCGGCCTACTTACGTGGCCAACTCGATGAGTTTCGCAAGCGCCGGCCTCGGCGGCACCGTCGAGGAGGAGATGGAGGCCTTTAAGCAGGTGGCCGGGCTTGCCCTCTCAAAGTTGCAAAATGTCGTCGGGTCTGCCCAGCCTCTCTCGGACGGTGTTGGCCCATGGGTAAAACCGGAAGCCGGCGCATGAGTGTCATAATCAGGGTTCCTCGCGAGCAGCCAGAACCCCTTAGCAATGGTTCGTTTATTGTTCTCCCAACGGATTCCAGCGGATTTGGGTTATCCCGGCGAGTGCAAGTATCCGATACCATGCATCATGTTGTCCACTCTGTCTTTCTATTTGGCGTCTGAAGGTGGCGCTGAGGTGTCAAGTGCGACATCAAGTGCGACCACCTGCTGGTGATACCAAAACCTGTTCGACTACCCGTCTCGAATGGCTGAGGGGCGGGCAACCTGCAGGCTCATTGACGAGCTGCTGGGCCGGGGATAGAAACATCGGCCGCTTCTCTGGAGTTGAGCGCTGAGCGCTGAGCGTTGCCGACCCAAAAGCAAAGCAAGATGGATAGCAGTTGTGTTTATGGGTCTGAGGTCATCGAATGACAATGATAACTATGATGGCGGCGCGGGTATCTACCAAAACTTCATAAGTGTCATCAAAGCGTGGCATGTCCTTTGTTAGCTAGCTTCTTAGGGGAACACCCTTTAAATCCCCTTCTACAAGATCCCATGTCGACGAAGAAGCACGGCCTCTGATGGCCTTTTCCGTCTTAACCGTTCCACAGTAAAAAATAAAGCTGAGATCGGGAGCGGTACAGGGCTGCTCCGAATCTGGGCCAGGAGGAGCTCACTACCTAGATGTGCGCCGGCGCCACCCCCCCGGTTGGTTGGCTGCCTTGGTTGCTGCCCCTCGTCTTGGTGGGTGGGTTTGACCTCTTGACCCCCGCAGCTGGCCGGGCAGGTTATGCTTTCGGCTGGGAGGTGGCCCTCGCTCCCGCTCAGACCATTTGCGGCGCAAAACCAAAGAGAGAAAAGGCAACTTCATCAATTTTTGAAACACCCCACCTGCCCACATAAACCTAACAACCTAAACAGTACACTCTGACCAAAGAAGCAACCCACGAGGCCCAAAGGTACGCGAGCCTCAGATCCCGTGAGTGCGTACCAGGGCGGCTCGCCAAGTCGCTTTCACCCGCCTGCATCGCCGATTCTATTTTCTTTTATTTAATCTGTGCCTGTGCGACCAGGACTGCCCAAGCACCCAGGGCCAGGAAGGCGCGAGTCGAGCAGAAACTACCCAGTTCCCACCCCCCACCTTTGCAAATGCCACCGCCGACGTCAAGCACCATCTAAACGCCTTACGGTGCCGTACTCTCGTCGTCGCCTATCGCCCATCCAGCGACCGCCGTGCCAATCGCCCTCCAAATACTAGCCCCGACTGCAAACATCATCGACGTCGAAAGCAGCGCCTGCTAGCCTTCGCCACTGCCAAAGACGCTCGGTCTCGCACAACCCCACCTGAACCGTCGCCATGGATTGGCAACCCAACCAGGAGTCCTTGAAGCAGCTAGCAGCATGTCTCAAGGACTCGCTGAGCGGCTTCAATAAAGCTGCCCAGAAGCAGGCAGAGATTGTAAGTTGCGACGTCCAACACGCCCTCGATGGGCCGTGTTTCCTCATTTCCCGAGACTAACGCCCCGCTTTCGCAAAAGATGCTGTCACAAGCCAAGGCGTCGCCTGATATCAACAACTATCTTGCGTACATCTTTTCTATTCCGGCGGCACCACCTGGAATTGAACTGCCCGCGAATGATTGGCATCTCGTCCGCTCCGCGGCTGCTATCATGCTCAAGAACAACGTCAAGGTCGGCCAAAAGCAAATCCCCGAGACTAGTCTTACCCTTATCAAGCTAGCCGTTCCTCTGGGTATCCAGGACAAGAACTCGCAAATCCGCAACTATGCTGGCAACATTGCGACCGAAATCATTCGGCGGGGAGGAATTTACAGCTGGCCGGAGCTGCTACCCGAGTTGCTGAAGACCCTCGGCAATGAATCCGGCCAAATTTCCAACGAGGCCCAGGAAGGTGCCATGTCCGCCATGGCTAAAATCTGCGAAGATAATGCCAAGGTGCTGGAGAGACAGGAGAGGGGTGAAAGACCCCTTAACTTCCTCCTACCCAAGTTCATTGAGGCCACCAAAAGCCCGCTACCCAAGGTTCGCGCACAAGCCTTGACAGCCATTAACGTCTTCACCCCACGAAAGTCACAAGCGATGCTCAACTCAATCGACGATCTTCTTCAGCATCTTTTCTATCTCTCTGACGACCCTGTGCCCGATGTGCGGCGCCAGGTTTGCCGCGCATTTGTTCGGCTCGTGGATACGCGCCCGGACAAGCTCTTACCCCATATCAGCGGACTGGTAGATTATATCATCACCCAGCAGAAGAGTGATGATGAGGAGCTCGCCTGTGAAGCTGCTGAGTTTTGGTTATCGGTTGGAGAGCACGACAGCTTATGGCATGCCCTCGAGCCTTTCGTCGAAAAGATCATCCCTGTTCTACTGCAGTGCATGGTCTATAGCCCCGAAGATATCGCCATGCTTGGCGGTGCCTCGGATGATGAGGACGAAGAGGACAGGGAGGAGGATCTTAAGCCTCAGTTTGCCAAGAAGAACTTGACGCGCAAGGCGAACGGCGGCGAGCTATCAACCGACGAGAGCCAGAATGGCAACGCGTTCGAGAAGCTCGCCAGCATGGATGAGGGATTGGAGGAAGGTGAGATCGACGACCCGGACGAGGGCGATGACAACCCTGACGAGAAATGGACTCTCCGGAAGTGTTCGGCCGCAGCGCTTGATGTGTTCGCGAACGACTTCGGTGGCCCCGTATTCACATCCATTCTACCCTACCTACAGATCAACTTGAAGCACTCAGATTGGCCGCACAGGGAGGCTGCCGTTCTAGCTCTCGGTGCTGTTGCCGAAGGCTGTATGAACGTAGTCACCCCGCACCTCCGGGAGTTGGTGCCTTACCTTGTGAGTCTCCTTGAGGACCCGGAGCCAGTTGTTCGGCAGATCACATGCTGGACACTTGGCCGATACTCATCCTGGGCTGCGACCTTGGAAGATCCCCTCGAGAAGGATACATATTTCTTGCCTTTGATGGAGGGAATCCTCAAAAAGATGCTCGACAAGAACAAGAAGGTTCAGGAGGCTGGTGCTTCCGCAATGGCAAACCTGGAGGAGAAGGCAGGGAAAGAGCTCGAGCCGTTTTGCGGGCCTATTATCCAGCAATACGTCATGTGCTTCAGCAAGTACAAGGACCGAAACAGGTGGATTCTCTACGACTGTGTCCAGACACTTGCCGAGCATATCGGACCCGTCCTTGCTCGCCCTGAGCTTTGCAATCAGTTGATGCCTGCCCTGATTGACCGCTGGCAGAAGGTGCCGGACCAATCTCGAGAGTTGTTCCCGCTACTCGAGTGCCTGTCTTATGTTGCAATGGCGCTTGGTGATGCTTTTGCTCCCTTCGCGGAGCCAATCTTCGCAAGATGCGTCAACATTATCCATCAGAACCTGGAGCAATCCCTCGCCGCAAACAGCAACCCGAACTTTGACCAACCCGACAAGGACTTCCTGGTGACCAGCCTCGATCTCTTGAGCGCTATTATTCAAGCGCTGGACAATGAGAAGGCGGCCAAGTTAGTCAACAGCAGCCAGCCTGCTTTCTTCGAGCTGCTGAGTTTCTGCCTGGAAGACCCCGCGGATGAGGTACAACAGTCGGCATATGCCCTACTTGGCGACTGCTCCAAGTACGTATTTGATCAGTTGAGCCAGTTTTTGCCCTCGATCTTCCCCATCCTCCTCAAGCGTCTCGATCTGGACAACATCCTGGATGAGGAGATCGATAACGGCTTCAGCGTTGTCAACAACGCTTGCTGGAGTGCCGGTGAGATTGCTGTCCAGTACAAGAAGGGCATGGCTCCCTTCGTCCCCGAGATGCTTCAGAGATGCGTCGAAATAATTGCGAATCCTCGCGTCCCTAAGGGCGTCAACGAGAATGCCGCGATTGCTTTGGGAAGACTTGGCCTTGAAAACCACGAGCTCCTCGCTCCGCATCTGCCCAAGTTCGCCGAGGAGTTTTTGAACTCGATGGATGAAGTTGATCCATCTGAGGAGAAGGCCACGGCGTTCAAGGGGTTCAGTTTGACTGTGGCTCAGAACCCGCAGGCCATTGAGAATGTCCTGCTACACTTCTTCATCGCCATTGCAAGATACCGGGATCTGAAGCTGCGGACACCCGTCAAGTCGGAGCTACATGATATTTTCCAGAATGTAAGGAACATCATTCAAGCCCAAAACGCCAAAATGTATTCTGCAGTGATTGTACTAACACGGCTTTTTACAGGTCCTAAACATTTACCGGCAGCTCATTCCCCAGTTTCATGAGTTCATCGGACGGTTAGACACTGAGGATCAGGAAGCACTGAAGACGAGCTACGTCATATAGTGGTGGAATTTTGTCCTCCTTTTGGCGAAAATTCAGTCTCTGTAAACCGAGAACTTCGAATTTAAAGCCATGGGATATTTCACACAAACATAGATAGCTTTTCAGTTTTTTTTGGGGGGCGATATACCCTTGAGTACGATCCTACCCTCTTGCAGTTTACCGCAGTACTATCTCTAGGGGTGCATTTTACTCTAGCCTCACAGACCGTTTCCTGCCGCGGCACGATAGCGGCGATGACTAGAAATGGAAATTATCAGCCTGGAGTATGCATGATCCGGAGACGATGCTGCGGCTTTTTCCAAGACATCTAAGAGGGGACTATTGACTTGAGCCGTAAGGAGACACAAAAGACGGAAAGGTTGCCGAAATCGATAAGGGTCGGGAAACGGCAACCAAATTCTGGTTCTCATACGGTGTCTTGGAACCGGGGGGGGGGGGGGGGGGCAGGAGGATCGGAGGAGAGTGTGGCCCTCGCGGTCTAGAGAGAGAGAAGGTTCGGCATAGAATGGCCTGAGGGGGGAAGGGAGGAGAACCTAAACGACGACAGGCGATAGGTGACGATGATGGGACAGGTGGCATGCATGCGAATAGGATGGGGTCAGGATGGGATTAGGGGTTCGGTTGCTGCTGTCTCGAGTGGATTATCAAGTAGATAGCTTTATTCCAGCTTTAGATAGCTGGGTGGAAATGTGGAACCGGCGAGTTTGGCGAATCTGGTTTTGACTCGTTTTAAGTTCACCTGCTGTTGGATATATAATTCCACATGCTATAAGCAGCGGGCTAGTCTCTCTAATAACTGGAGGAGGGCAGATGGACCCAAGAGAAATAAATAGCTAGGTTATAGAAATTGATGTTTGATGCACAAGTGGAAGGGACAAGACAACAAAATGTGCCAAATTTGTTGGATGTGCCGTTTTACCTGCATGTAGAGTCCCGGATGAAGCTGTTTGACAAAGGCCCAAGACCCAGGAACCGCCATAGCTACTTGTGTACCAACCTCAAAATACGTACATACCTACTGCACTCTACGTGATGCTTCATCTCTGTCCGTGTACGTACTGTTATCTCGAGCTGAAGATACAAACCCACCATCACCAGCAAGGAGTTGAGTCCTCACCCCGGCCTAGCAGCTAGCTACCTCATCTTAGCTCAGGGGCTAGGCCCTGTCCGCTTCTCGTAACCCCCCTTTCCCTTTAGTTTCTTCCCACCCGTGTCTAGGATGAGCCGTAGCCGCTCGGAGTTGGTTTGCCCTGCCGGGCCCGTGCCCACGCAGAAAGAGGGAAGCAAGCGTGGGTTGGACACGGAGGTTGGGTGAGAGGGCGTTCAGGGGGCAGGGAGTGCATGATGCTTCTACTGGCGCTTTGCTTGCGCTGGCGTGTTCTAATGGGGGACACGGGTTGGTGAGAATGTCGGGTGGGAGCCAATGGATTGTGCTTCCTTCATCTTGGTGTCTTGATGCTTGTGTAGGGTGGAGTCGGGTTTGTGTCTTTATTTTTTATTTTACATTATTCGATTTTTCTTTTCCCATCTATCGAATATTTTTATTCTGCTTTTTACCAAGTCAAGAGAAACTTCTGAGCTGCGCCTGCGTTGCATCACTCATCGTGGCCAGGTCGTCGTTGTGCCCTGTCACCCCCACGGTGATACTGTCTTGAACCGATGGCGGGAACTGGGAACCGGCCTCGCCGCGATGATACCTCTGGATGTGCCAAGTGGTGACTCTGATTCAAAGGGCGTAGGGCTGACCGCAGTCTGGCTGGGAATCATTTGACCGGGCCAAAAGGAAAATTGGCGACGAGCTGTGGCTAAGGCAGGCGCCGAGCAGACAGCAGGATAGCTAGCGCAGCGGGGAACGGCAGTCACAGCACAGCGCGGATGTTGAGGGGCTGGTTAGGCAGGCAAAAAAAAAAAAAAACATCATCTCCCACTCGCTTCAGCGCTTTTTTCTTCTCTGTTTTCGCAGTGGCACGATCGTGGTCTGTGGGACATGTGAGGTGCGGAGGGCAGAGAACTTGGCAGAAAGGCTGACAGAGCAGAGCAACGTTGCTTGCTCACAGCTCACACACTGTTCCGCCCGCAAATCGCTGGAGCCGCCGCCGCAAAAACAACACCACCCAAGCTGTCCGACCACGGACCCGTCTGTGGCGATGGGCGGGAGGAGGAGACAAACTCGTGGAGGGGAAAAGAAGCGCTGCGTGTGGCTACACGGGCGTCTGTGTGACGGTTGACCCATTGCAGCCAAGATTTACTGCCCCATGTTGCCATGATGGGCGTGGCTGTTTAGTGCTTTTGATTGGAGGGATTGCTTACCTCAGACATCAGGTACGGTGCCTGCCGTGCCTGAAGGAACAGCGACAGGCGACAGGCGACAGGCGACAGGCGCTGCCCCTGGAGCGCTGCCAGCGCGGCTTCAATCTGGTTGGCAGCCGACTGCGGAAAATAGGCCCGAGGCAGGTGTGTCACGGGGGGGGGGAACTCTTTGTCGGTCAGTGGTCCCAAACCAGGTAACCAGAAAACCACAAGTTACCTGGTTCGGCCAACCCGCGAGACTATCACAGCATCGCCCCCATGGCCAGAGTCTAACATAACATCTTGGGATGGATTGAGCAGTGGAAAGAGCCATCTGTTGCCGAGGCACTCCGGAAGAGCTGTCGCCCCTGACTCCCCGAGCAGACTTCCATGACACGGGAAATGCAGAATCTGTGCAGGTGGCTGTGCTGCTGCTCACTGCTGCAGGAACCTCCCATCAAATGCTCATTCTCTACCAACTAAATCGTCGACTCCTATTGCAACGCCGCTCTGTTGCTTCACTGCCCGAAAAAGAAGAGGTTGTTGACCGCTTGAAGGCAGTGCTGGTTCCCTTACCTTCTCCCTTGGGCTTATCTACTTCGAACCACACTAATTCCCGTTCAACCCTCTTTTCTTTTCCGTTGCCTAGCCGCGCCGCGCTGTGAGTGTTGGCGAGGCACAACAAGAAATCAACCTTACCGATATATATTAACTGGGCTTGAGTCGGGTTTCACAACGTCGTCACGCTGTCGCTCCAACGCACCAAACCACTAATACCAACGACTGTGGCCGGTGTGCTCGCTAGTCGAGCCGTTACACATACTGTCGTCGGTCCGGTGGGCAACTTTTTTAGTTCGTGTGACCGTTGCGATCAGGAAACCTTCGACATAGCAGGAAAACGACCGCCCAGAAACATTCTAGAATGAACTTAATTGCCTTGACAGTTTGGATGTGCTGCAATTCCGGGCAAAAGTCGCAATATAGCGATAAACATGTCTCCAAAAGCACCCTAGAGGCACATCAGGCATGGAAATCACCAACGTGACTCTCCAGCGCGCAACTGATTGTTAGCTTCTGAGGTTGAACAGCTGTAGACTGCATTCGAGCAAAATCAATACGGAAAACCTCCTCAGTTGCGGGTGTCTCGACAGGTAACTAGCGCGGAGGCTGCCTCATCTGCCTAGAACTCCAAAAGTACCTTATAGAACTAGCAGGCGTGAGGCACGCCTTTCACCGCAACCTGGATAGTTAGAAAAGAACCACCAGCCGACGAGCAGTCAGGATTATATCATCGGCGGGTCTCAGGCCCGTAGCTCCTACATCCCGGTCGCCATCGGCATCCTTATTTTTCAGTTTCAGCGAGGACTGCCCCCTTCGTCAAGAGTTGGAAAGGAAACAATGAGAAATGGCACTGGGTGCCAAGCATCTGACAAGAGGCACCCTGAAAACCCATTGCCTCCCCCCGAAGAGCGGGGGAGAGTGGACAGGGAAAAGGGGTTGAAACTATACAGCAGTAGTATAGCCCGGTAACAGCTCTGTGTGCGAGCGAGCGGATCCATACCTCGTGAGAGGCGGGAGGGAGCCAATTGGCCATTTTCCGATGCTTGGGCTGCCCCTTCCGCCGGCGGGGATATGTTGGCCGTTGCATGCTTCGTTCTCATCCGTCGCCCCTGAGCGATGGTGGTGAGACCCATACCGAGCATCGCATGTTCCGCCTATCGCCACCAAGATAGCGGCGAGCATGAAGAAAGGAGGATGAGTTGCGAGCAGCCGAGTGGGGTGCGGGACCGTGGCTGAGGTCCCAAGGAGCTGGGTTAAGGTAACATGTATACGGAATACGTTATGGCCGCATAACAAAGGATGATGTGGGGACGGACGGGGCTGAGAGCTCGGAGCTGGAGCGGCGAGGCTAGCCTGCTGACGCGCTATAGCCGTTTTCGATAGGGCGGTCGTAAGGCGAGGAGCGGCATGGTTTCCGCTAACCCAGGGGCGGCGACGGCCAGTGACTTTCGGGCCTTTTTGGAGGCGAGCATGGGCCCCAACTAGGGAAGCTTTCCACGTTCGATTCAGAGGCAAAGCCAAACCGCCCTGTACAGCAGAAATTGGCCTGCGGGGGTTGACAGTTGTGTGCCAAAGAGGGCACGACCACGATTGGTCTGCTTGTTCCAGATATTGGCGGTAACTAGTGGGAACGCCCACGGATACCCATTCATCGCAAAAAGTCTCCCTCGCGGAAAGGGCCGCTGGGAAACTGAGGGAGACATCGCATTAAATAAGATGAAACAAGGAAACCAAAGACATAAGCAGAAACGAGTAAAGTGCGAAGATCCCTTCGCTGGAGACCGCGGAGGTGTATACTGCCTCCTTGAATCTCACAGGTAGCAAGCAATCAGCCCCCAGATGTTGGAGAGCCGCCGGGTCAGACAAGTTATCGCCTCCAAGAGCGCGAAAAAGGCCCAAACCGCCATGCCTATTACTCTATACACGGGTAGTGGCATATGGCAATGGGACGGGAACCGACGTCCAACGCAAGCCCAGCCGGGACTTGATCGCAGCAGGAGAAGGGGAAGAAGAGATGCAGAAAGAGCTGAATGTAGTATCACGGGTAGGGACCTCGGAAAAAAAATAAAAAACCCCCCACCCAAAGGTGACTTACCAGATGACCTGGAAGGGTATTTTGGTAAGTAAAGGTTGCCGGCGGGCCCCTTGTGTAACTTTGCCAAACTCGTCCCTCGAATCTAATTTTCATCGGTTTTATTCCCTTGCTGCCCTCACCGCGATTTGACGTCTGACGGGCCGGGAGAGGGATGCGAGGCCAAAGTGAAATCCCGACGTACGTAATGGCTTATCCTGGCTTTGAGTGCTGATGCCGACCTTGAAGCTGCTGGACAACCACTGATGTCGTGCCATGATTTCAATACCCACCCAATCCCTGACCGCCGTGGGCTTCTAATGGGAGATTGGGGACTGGGGGTAAGGTTTTGATGAGAGGGAATAGAAAGAGGGAAGGGGAGGCGGTACGACATGTGAAGGCCACGAGGTCGTGCTATCCCCAGGTCTGTGTCCCCCCCAACATGACGACAAGCGGGGCAAGGAGAGGTTGCCTTGCTGTCGTGCACCTGAGCCTGCGTGCTGTATAATCCCAGCTTCCCCGGACCGGACACACCTGGAAGTAGGGGCGCGGTCAGGCAGCGCGTTGCGCCACTCGTGGTCCTGCGTTGATACTCTACGCGGGACTCTGCGGCCAACCAAATGTTCTTGACCCCTTAGTGGCTCCATCCTCTCTCAGGGTCCTCCTGGCCAAGCAGCTGGCTGGTGTGGGGCTATGACAGATGGCCGTCAGGCAACGCACAATGGTGATGGCTCTGGATGCAAAGATAAGGCCAGGGAGATGTGAGGGCGTGCCAGGGAAGATGAGTGGTTGAACGCAGTGATGATGTTCGGGTGGTGGTGATGGTAACTTGTGGTGCTCTGAGCCTCTCCTGTTCTCCAGTCTCTTAATCACATGGGCTTACTGGAATTTTCCGGATCAGGAAGAGATCTATATTTAGAATATTCAACGACCCAGGATGGGGTTGCCTGGTTCGCCATGGTTTGCCCGGGAAGCCGGCTCTTTGCAGTCCATTCGTCGTACCATGAGGTAAAGGAGCGAGTCGGGTGGGCCACACCAGCAAAATGCTTTGTGTCGAGGTGGAGCTCTCCCGGCTTTACTATGGCTTCCTGTTGTCTCCCGCCCTGGGGAGCCGACGGGATGGGATGGGGCTTGCTGAAGATGACGGAAAGAGTGCTGGATCAGGTATTTGTTTCTGGGTATGCTCCGTAGGAGACGGAATTCAGGCTGGTGATGCTTGGTTCCCCGCCGCTGGTGGATCTCGTGTGTCATAGGTAGTCGACTCGACTCAACCTGGATGAGTTCAACTTGCAGTGCTTTGAGGGATTCGTACCCTTCACGTAGGAGTGGTATTGGAGTGGAGCTTGGATCTCGGCGAGCTGGTATCGATGCAGCCAGAGTGTAGTAAGTAGATGGCCGTTGGCCTGCGTCTGGTGCGCAGCCCAGAACCCTGTGTGAAGCTCACCGCCTCAAGCGAGAGCAAGTCGCTACTAAGGATACCGGGGCACGACAGTCCATCTGGCCGGCATTTGGGCGATGGAGCATGTACCCGCAGGAACTGGGTGAGTGAGCGCTGCTTGGCGGCAAACATTCATGGGGAGGGAAGGGATCCAATGACTAGCTTAGGAAGGCCTGCAGACCAAAAGGGATTTCCCCCTCGGGACTTGGTGAGCCGAAGAGGTTTTCTGCAAGAGTATGAGACTGGACGATAGCTCCAGACCGTCGCCCTCTTTCGCTTTTGCGGCGATTATCAGCAGTTGTGAGGTGGCCGAATGCTGGGGGGAGATTGGCCGGCGTTGTTCTTGCTTCTGATCTTATGATGTGGCTTCTAGCAATCTTTGTAAGTCACAATCGTCTATATCAAAAGTCTGCGCGTGGCTGTGAAGCACCAAGGATGGAGAGATGGGTTGGCAAGGCCGGAACCGGCTATACGGGGAAGTGTCAGTCTACCAGCTACTGCTAGCTACGTCAAGGGCCATGGGCAGAGAGTGGAATGTTGTGGCGAGGATGCCGATGTGCCGATAGATGCGAGCCCGGTGTGGTTTCTAGGCCCTACTTTTCTTCGATGAGGGTTCCACCTCGGCAGCCAGTAGTTTCCTGCGATTCATGTTTCCCGTTGTTCTTTCCAATCGACTAAAAAGTGGCGCTGTTCAAGTGTGGGGCCCGAGCATGAGCATGGAGCGGCGGGCCAGCAGAAGGAAACAGAACGATAGAAGGTTAACTTTAAGAATAGAAAGAGCTAGCCCAAAAGCGGCTAGATGCCACGACTTCGCTGATGGTGGGAAACAGAAAACCGCGGGATGAACGTGTGCAGCGATTTTCCCCGGGTGAGCAACCGGGGCGTGCTTGGCTTGCTAGGAGGCAGCTGGCGCCAATCCAGGGGGAGATCCCGTTGTGAAATTACTGGCCAGAAGCTTCCACCTTGAGCCAGCCAACTACTGATATCACCACTGCTGCGCCTTGATGGCGCTCCTACTGTGATCCAATCTGGAATGGCTTCACATGACATGGGCAAACATGCAGTAACGAATAGTCAAGTAACACTGATTGGTTGAAGAGTGTAGTTGGAGAGAACTCGTCATCGTCCTACACATCGTGTTTGAGATTGCGGTGCTCTCAGGGCCGCGGAGTGCACTGGCCCACACTCATTTGGCCACAACAAGGAGCCCCTGAGATGTCCAGCGCATGATGTTTGGATGTTTCGACTGACCATTTTGAGTTGAAAAGTCGGAGAAAAGAGCCACAGCATCGAGGTCAACGCGATGCGAACGCGAGCGCTATTAGCCAAGACTAGGTTGAGGGTGGAGAAGGGCAGTAAGAATTGGACAAGTGCGGAAGGGTACCAGAAGGACAGAACAGCACAAGGGCATGAGACTGTCGGCGGGCGGCCAAAAATGGACACGAGAAACGGTCGTTTCATCCAACCAAGGCCAGCATTCAATAGCCCAAAAAAAAAAAAAACCAACAATAAAACGCCTAAAACCCCCGATTGACTTGAACAGGCAAGGGGATGCTGAGAACAACCAGGGCGTCAACAGGGGACCTGCACGACACCGCACCAGAAGACCCTGGTAGTTCGGCGCGCGCAGAACCACAGACCACCAGGCCGCACGGGCTGCTAGGCTAGGATTGAGAGCGGGGCGGCTCTGGGAGAGCCATTGTCACGGGGATGACCACTTCCCGAATCAATAATCATCCATCATGACCTGATGCCAGCAGAATTCACCTATTCGTCCTGCTGGCCCTCCCCACCCCTCTTGTCTCAGACCCTACTCTTTCCACTGGTAGTAGTCCCGTCACCGCTATCGACCGCGACGGAGACGGCTCCGCAGAAACTCCATGCTTTCCTTCCTTTTCCGGCTAGGGCTCATGCCTGCTTGGGTCCCATTGGCGATGGGGCCTCCAGGCTGCAGCTTGAGAGCTTGCCGAATAGGCGGGTGCTGCTCAACCTCAAGTCGAAAAAAGCTTTTGAGTCTCCGGCGACTGGCTGCTCGCGGGCTATGACATACTATATGCGGTCTACAGCCATAATATGGATGATAACATCAGGGGAGGGTCTACCAGGTTCGTGCCGTGTCTGGATTTTCAAGCCAGGCCGAGGTTCTATGCAGCGGGGGAGCCTCCCGGGCCTTTCGTCCCCGGACCCGGAAAGCGACGAAAAGTGCTGGATGTCTAACACAATACTCTGAGAGCGCTTGGTGTTGCTTCTTGTTGATTGCCAGCAAACCACGTCCTGGATGTTTAAGATTCCTGTCGACAAAGGTTTCATTACGTCGGAACTGCCGACGAAGGCTACAGATTTGATATTTATGCGATGCCGTCCTGCGTAACATGTGGTGCTGGGCTCGGACCCTGTTGTGCTCTTGAAACAAGGCGCTCAGAACACCTTTGGATCCGTGGCTGTGGTGAACGTTCAACATCTCACCGACCTCACCACACACACTTGGAAGCCTGGACGACGCTCTAAACCCACCATGGGAAGTCACATTTGTAAAGACGTACACCACTGTATCAGACTGAGCTCGGCACCCACAACGCAACAGGATGCCGAACTCCGCTGTAGTGGGGCTAATAGATGGATATCTCCTCCATTGCTTACAGATCACTGGCAGTTGGGGCCTAGTGAACACCGTCAAACAACAAATATTGTCAAGAATCTCTTGGATAACATCTGGCGGCCATCATCTCGCCCTTGTGGCACGATCCAGGCCTCGTGGGCCAAGGGGGAAAAATCACACAAAAAATAATAACAAAAAATGAACCGATCAACACTGAAGCGTTGTGCAATCCTCCTGCCTGCGGTGTTTGTTGGAGGATCCATGATATTAAAACACCTCCTGCAGTGTGGATGCATGTTACCACACTACATGAATGGCCCCTCCACCTTCGGCGAGAAAATCCAGTGTTCCCCAACCACCTTGACGAATATGTACAGATCTCTTGAAAGGCAATGAATGACTGGAATGCAACGCCAAGCGGCTTTTCCCCCGCCCCCTCCTTCTAATTACACGGCGTTGGATCTTATGAAGCGCTGTATGTATGGCTATTTAGCAACGGTCGCCCGCGCCAACGACTTCAACGTAGCGAGCTGCGCCCGTTTTGGCAATTTCGAGGAGCGGTTGATGTCGCCATGTTTGGATCTTGTTGGGGGCTGCTCCCCAATCCGATCTGATGATCAACCTAGAATCCTTAATCCCTAGTTGTAAGCTCAAGCACCTCGCCGTCGATGGGAGGCTGGGTCATCTTCGACCAGTTTTATTTCCCTCTTTGGCAGGACGGTGCACAACGTTCGGAGCAAAGTCATACAAACCTCACATCCTCAACGGCCATGTTAGTCGATTCTTGATCAATTTGGTCAACCGAACATGTGTCCATGCCCGTTGCCCATACTCCTGAATGCTACTCGATGCTCTTCCACTTCAATGCTTCTAGGCTCGAGCCACGGGGAGCTCCTGTGTCTTCCTACCTCGCCAGTGCGGACGTGACCGTCACGCAAGCGGCGCGGCCCAATTGTGGGCAGACGAAACAGTTCGCAGCCGAAGCAGACGGGCGGGACGATCGAGACGGCGATCCAGGAGTTGCGAGAGGTGGAGCGGCTGGACGGCGGTCAGTCAGCGCAACGGCCGACGGGGCCCTCTGTCGATTCCGCATCGCTGCGAAGCAACATGGGAAAGGCACGAGAAAAGATGCGGTGGGTGCTCCGCCCCAATTGTGGTTCTTCGGCAAGGACGCGCTAGCCCAGACTGGTCTAAGCCCGCGCACTTTTTGGCTTGGGCTGACCTGGGTCAACTTGGGGTCAAGGGAGGGTTGGCCAAGCAAGGGTGTCTTCCTCGGCCTGTTTCCGCCCGTCCATCGTTCCTCATTGCCGCTATAGCGCCCGAGGACCATCATGATCCCAGCTAGGAGGGGTCCCTGGGACCCTACGTAACCACAGTTCATGCTCTTGAGGTACGTCGCGCAAGAATCTCGTCGGCTCATGAAGAAACGGGGTCGGGGTTTGGATGAATAGGGGACCTGGAAGTGGTGTAATTCGAGAATTCAAAAATTTCAGAGTCACAAAAGTCCAAAATTGAGAGAAAGACTTCACCACCTGCCTCTCGACCTCGCCCGTCCACTCACAGACTGCATCCCACCTCCACCACCCACCTCACTCAACCACACGGTGCAGCATACATGCATGTATGGCGCCCTCGATGTGTCTCGGCATGCCTGTACTGTGCTCGCTGCGAAGCATCTAGCAAGGACGACGCACCTTTTCCGCACGGTGCGGCAGCTAGAACCTGCTCTGGCCGTTGAGGTTACAGCTGCTGTCGACACCGCACTGGTGTCTGCAGGCGCCAGATCGAACCTACTGCGCAGACGGGCTGCCAGCACGCGCGTCAACCGAGACTGACACTGAATCAGGGGGGGTATTGGGGTATCTCCAAGTGAGGGGACGGGACGGGGGTGAGGTAACTGCTAAGACTGTCCTTGCTAGAATGGGATGCGGAAGGCAGTGCCTGTCAGGGTTGAGCTTCCAACGGCGCTTCTATGACACAGATGCCGCACGGAGGCGAACAACAGCAGCGAAGAAGCTTGACACACATGTATTCCCGTCTCGAGCTGCGTCTTCGGCCTGTCTCAAGGCCCGGGCGCCACTTGGCCGTCAGGACAGCTCAGTCTACCCTCGCCGAGGGACCGTAATCTCCAGAGATGGGGTTCCGGGAATCGACCACCACGGCGAAGAGCTTGGCGAGTGTGTCAGGGACAAGAGTGCATCGCGGAGATAGTGAATTGGCGAAAGGTATGGAGTCTACACTACGCCGGATGCTAGGGCGATTCTTCATCCTGCCCTCTTTCGGCCCGCCACCATGCCACATTCGACCTCCATCTTTTACCTTGCCAGTCGGCCCTTGTTTTCCAAAGCACTTGTTAAGTTCCCAGGATCTCAAGGTACTGGCTCGCGCTCGCCGTTGAGTGGGATCACGTTGATTTAATCGTCGACGCTAGCCCTATTGGGACTGGGCTGTGCTCCGCTCTCTGTGGTGTCCGCGGACTGGGCGACTTGGCCCCCCTCGCTTTCCTGATGAGGTAAAAGCGTTGTGCCCTGGTCGACAGGCGATGGTCACTCCTGCCTTGCCTTAGTGCTGTTGCTTTGTGCGTGGACTGGAGGAGTAGGTGTGGCTCTTGGTGGCTATCGACCTGCCACCTGCCCACCTGCCAACCCACTGCCCCAAGCTCAATTGGTTATTTAACACTCCAGCGCCCCCCAGCCCGTCCCGTCCGTCCGTCCTGTCCTCATACCTCATATCGCCGCTAGAAAATTCCAGCCCTGTTGCTGCTGCTGCACCACTCACGTTCGCTTTTTGCAACTCCCAAGGAAGTCCTCGTTGACTCCTGTCATTCGCTTGTTTCTTTTTTATTTGTGTTTGGAGACTTGAATCGAAGACCTAATCCGCCCCCCCCCCCCGCGAACGCCTCTGTGTCACTCGCGCCCCAGTTCAAGCCCTATTAAATCCAATCTACCTCCCCCCTTCCTACCACCAGGAAGTTCATGTCCTACTTCAAGGCATAGCTCTTTCAACACACACCTTCGTTGTAAACGCGAAACTTGTTCCACGATCGCTACCAGAAGAGGGAAGAGACCTAGCAGGAAAGACCAAGAGGGTGTGTGAGGATCAGGAGATCGAGGACCCAAAAAGACGCCCACCCACCAGCTCCACCATCACGCCGAGGCAGACTACCGTTATCTCACCTGCCACCTGCTTGTACCCAACGACACCGCTCGTTGTTGTTTGACTACCGCCCCTCCACGGCCCGTAAAGTGTACTAGTACCTGCTAGCCAAAAGCCTCGAAGGCGGCGTCCCACGCTTCTCTCCACCTCAACTCACGCTCGCTACCTCGTTATCAGGGACAGTTGTGTCCTGTTTCATGTTAGCATTGCTCCGTCGCCGTGTTAAGGATGAGACTAACGGTCACCCAGTTCTCTCGTTAATCAAATTCAAAAGCTTTCTCAATGGCTGGCCCCGGCGGCGGTCCTCCCCGACGGAGGTTAGTATTATGGATGCCTTGTCGATGTTCTTACTGACTCTCTCCTAGCCACACCAAGTCTCGCAAGGGGTGTGATGCTTGGTAAGTTCTCATGGCAACTCGGACATCTTCATCTTTGCCGGTCTCTAATGTCTCTAACCCCCAACAGCAAGCGCCGCCATATCCGATGTGATGAGAACTTCCCTCAATGGTACGACTATCTTTTCTCTGTCTCCGTGAGTGCTGTACTAAAGCTTCGCTTAGCCGCAACTGCACGAAGCACAAGATCCGTTGCCCGTACAATGATATTCCCGTGCCCGAAGACCGCGCGGGTACCCCTGACAAGCCGGATCTCATGTGGACCCCCGAGATCGAAGCGACTATCGACCAGTGGCAACGTACCGGGGTTTTCCCGTTCCCGAGCCTGAACATCTTCCCTGCGCCGGCACCTCAGCACCTGACTACCGAGCAGCTGAGGTTGATTCACCACGTTGCTTCTATCAGCCACCAGATGATGGAGATTGGTGCCAATGGTTTCACCTTGTGGACTCGACAGATCCCGACGTAAGATCGCTTATTATGAAAGCGTTACGTGACCTGAGCGCAGTCTGGCTGACACGCAGTTTCTAGAATCATCAAGATCGGTGCGACCCACGACTATGTCTTGCATGCCTTGTTGGCGTTCTCGGCGATGCACCTCGCATTCCTCACCGACTGCCCATTAGTCGGGAACATGGGCTACGAGCACCGCGGCATCGCGTTGAAGGGCCTACAGGAAGCCATAGGCAGTTTCTCCAAGGAGTCTTCGGACGCCATCCTCGCAGCCTCGCTCGTCCTCTCGTGGCAAGCCACAGATTGGTAAGCAATATTCTGCAGCTATCCGGGCTACACGAACAAGGTACTGACCTGTTTCTAGGCGGAGCTGGACCCAGCTTATGCATGGAACCTCGTCGGTAAGTGGCAGACAGGCAAGATTGTAGGTGAACCGCGGACTAATCTAGAAAAAAAAAAAAAAGGTCATTGAGGCCATGGATCCCTGGAAGCATGAGTCCCAGTTTGGCGACTTCATTGCCGAGAGCAGCACGTTCCCCACTGCTCCTCCTTCGCCAACTCCGGACCACAAGCCCAGCCAGCCACGCCAGGAAGACTTGGAGGCCTTTGAGCGAACTCTGCAACAGCTCCAAAAGGTTGAGTCTTATCTGAAGCAGAAGCGCGAGGATACCAAGTCGATTGCACAGTTGATCAACTTCCTGAGGGGTGCGCGCAAGGTCAGCCCGACCCTGTCTGTGTCCCAGCAGTTTGAGCGCCTCCGGCCTCTTCGCACTTGGCTGTTCTACCTGCCGGTCATGTTACTTCAGCAGACTCATGGGTCGCCAAGCACACTGGTCATAATCGCCCACTATTACACTGTTGCTTTGGTTATGGAACGCCTATTCCCTGAGATCGGCGCCGCCTACTTCGGAAGTATGACGACTGGGCCGGCAGAGGACATTGCACGACGTCTTTGGTCCATGAATGTTTCTCGCGACGTTGATGGGGATTTGCAGACACCTGTCGCACTAATGGAGTTTCCGCTGGATACCATCCATGAGTTCCGCCAGCGAATGGGATGGTCCGAGCCAGTTCGCACGCCCTCGTTCCCACAATTCAACCCTCCCAACTTCTACAGCGAGGGCTCTCCTGTTGCGATTCCCGTTACTACGGCTTCCGAGTACCTGCCATATGGGGACAACCTGGCCTTTAGCTACAGCACCGAGGACCTGTCCCTCTTGACTCCGGATTCGGGCCCGAACAGCGCTATTAGCCCACTTCAGCTGTCGTCACCTTTCACGAACCAGCAGTATCTAAGCATCCCCAGTCCGTCCTATGGAGGATACAGCCCTGCCTCGAGCACCTATGGTGACTTCGGCGACGCCTCGTCAGTTGTCTACAGCGACCACGAGGAGTACGGATCATTCGACATCGGCCTCTCGGCTACCCCATCGATGCTAGGCGGTGCCAACACCTACGGAGTCGGGTTCGTTCCTCCAATGCAGACTGTGTGGATCTAGATTCTCTGGTCACCACATCGGCCGCTCCCCAGCTTACCAGAGAGGCAAACGTGATTGACCATGGCGACCAGGACATCATCACTGTTGAGAATCACCCCTAATTTCCTGCCGCCAGAGGACCCGAATGCACCTTTTTCGACGGCGCAGCGTAATCTTGCGCCTTCGCCACTTCTTAGTTCGGAGCAGTTCTCCAGGCTCCCGCTCCCAGAGCCGCCCGTCCCATCGGTAGTACTTACTTCGCTCCCAAGCAACCCGCATGGCGATTCTGTCGTTCCGGATGAGGCGAAGGGCAAGGACAAGATGCCGTAGCGAGGCTGTCACATCGCACTCTCCGCTTACGATTTTGTTACGAATTTCCTCTTTTCGCCAAAGGCATCCGGTTTGCCTACTGGTATTTTCTTTTTGCACCTCGACACAGACGCAACTGTACAAAACACTCCTTCAACGATCACATAATCCAATCCCCAGCAGCAACTCCCGCGCATTATGATGCGTGATTCGCTCCTTCATGACTGCGACGACTAAAACTAATATCTTGCTATTTTGGCATACGACGCTCCTTTGTTCACCAGGAACAATATGATACCTATTTACGACGCTCATTTATGTATACACCGGCTGGTCCCCTAGTCAACTATAGACACTCCTTTTGTGGATCGAACAGACATATACCCAACTTTACGACACTCCTTCAACGATTTTGCATAATGATGAGGCATTTCATCGGCATATATACACATTCCTTACGGACGCGATTTTGGATGATCACGATACCCGACTGCATAGCGACTGTTGTTTGAATCTGGCTTTCTGTTTTGATTTTGGGAAGGGAAGGTTACTTGACCATCAAGGTCCTAGCCGCTTTGGAAAAACTAGCATGCTTTTTTTTTTGGTTTTTTTTTGCTTTGACGTGTGGTGTTAGCCTGTTGCATTGGGTGGCGTTTTGGTGACCTATAGGTCCTTATTGTAAAGCAACGCTGTTCGCTCTAGTCTGGGTGGCATACTCGGGTTAAATCTTGTTTGACGATGCTTCGAGGAGGAAGACGGATGTGGATGCTAAGTTGAGATTGTGCTCATAGCTTTGACTGCCTAATTACTCTTTGGGGAGGAAGGGAGACTATGTTCTGCTCGGGTGTTGTGTTTTGGGGGGAGGCTTGTGGTGAAGTATTCCTCGCCTTGCTAGGCCAACGTGAGGGGTTCAGCACATGTAGCGAAAAGAGCAGGCTTGGTCGGGGGTCTAATACTAATTAATACAAATAATACGATGGCTGATTTACACACTATGTGCATATTCCACAGTTCTGTGGATGCGTTGATACACGGTCATCCCGCATTTGTTCAAGAAATATACTTACAATGCACTCGCTTGCTGGCTTAGTCTTCTTGTTTTGCGAGTCCTAGATGTGCTTGCGTCTGCCTATCTCGCGACGAGTGGTTATTTGCAAGATGTGGGTTCCTCCTCTTGCAAGCGTGCCCCTCTCATTTTGGCAATAATCTTTGGTCAGTAACTTGATATGATTAGATATTCTGTTGGTGCGATAAAGGGGTCGCGAGATAATTTCTACATAGTTTAGGATGTTCCGGCTCGGTGGACAACTCGGTAGTGAGATGGGTCTCGATGACTGGTATGTGATTTGCTGTTTAGGGCCGAATGGATATCTAGGAGGTGGCTGGACTTTTTCGTAGGGAGATATGGTTCATCATACGTTAAAAGGGCCGCGGTATTCCTTTCCGCGACTGTTGCTGCCCAAGGAAACGACGTCACTGGCTCGCGTTGGCCATGAATGTTGCATGCGGGGATAGAGACGGTACACCGGTATATAGGTATCTAACGATCTGGCCGGCGTGGGCGGCTACTCAACAGGCCTCGATGTATGCTGCCATTCAAGCCAGATATCCGTCGAGTGTCCCGAATTCGGAAGCCAAATCCATCCAGAACCAAGCCCCCATCAAGCCATCGCCCGGAAAATTTTGCCGCGACCACCGAGGCGGCCATTGTCAAGAGAAGGCGAATGATGGCAAGGTAGGAAACAAGACACCTGGGTTCAAATGGGGGCAGAGTGCCCCTTCTATCCTTTGCCCGGTCCAGAGCAGCCATACCAACCTCCATAGCCCCCCTGATTTATTTGTTCTAGGTCCCCTTCTAGGATGGCCTCATGTGAGCACGGTGAATGGCGGCAGTAACTTCCTCGGACACCAGCGGAAAGGTCACCGATAGACACGTACCAGACGCTCAATGTGGCGAGGTAGTTACCGGCACCTCCCTCTACAGCATCTAGACAGGAAACAGGTACCCCGGGGTGAACAGATACAAAAACAAAGCACAAACGAGTATAGCGGTATCCCGATTTGAATTGGTCTGTCGACAACACACCAAACTATCAATAATCCAAGACCAAAAAACCAATGATAATGTCCATTGTACGCCTGCACTGCTGCCTTTGCCCCGCCCGCCTTGCTTGCCCTTCCGTTTCCCTCGTCCGACTCCGGGTATTGCCATTGATGATACTCAAACTCCGTTCTTCTGTCGGTCATGCGCCTATGTCTGCGTCTGTTTGTTTGCGTGTGTGTGTGTGTGTGTGTGTGTGTGTGTGTGTGTGTGTGTGTGTGTGTGTGTGTGTGTTTGTGGATGTGGACTCGGCACGTCGGCCAGCGAAACGCAGTCTACTTTGTTTTGCTTGCCCTTCTTAGGTGCGTCACAAGAGTTACTTTAGGGCGACGGGGCGCCGCCGATATGCACCCCTGTTCCTCCAAGTTTGGAAAAAAAAAAGAAACAAAGAAAATTCATCCGTCAAGGTATGATGGTGTTGGGCTCAAATACTCGACCCAATCTCAAATGGTCAGAGAAGCTGCCAATGTGAATCGTCTCCAAGGCACCTGTACCTGCTATATGGCACCACCGGCGCCGCCCCGTTCCAATATGTATAATCGCTCTCATTCAACTAAATCCAGAATCCTGGACGGTCTCGCCTACCTCGTAGGCCTCACAGTCCTAGTGCTGTCACTCCTATCACGCCCAGCGCCTTGTTGAACGGCATCTTGGTAGCTCGGAATCGGTGGGCTTGGTGGTCCTTGAGAACTTCGATTGGTATTGCTGGGGATTGCCCTCGCGGTGGCAGAAGAGTCGCCCCGAGTCCTTGTGAAGCGGATCAGGGGTGCGTTTTCGCTATCGATGCTGTTTCTGCGACTGTCCCCATCGCCTGCTTCCGAGTGTGCAGGGCTTGTATACTCTGGGGGAGGATGGCCATCCGAGTCGCGCAAGCCTAGTCCGACGCCGGACCGGTGCTCACCGGTTGGTGGAGCAGCGGCGGTGGTGGTGGCGGCGGCGGCGGCGCTACTCGGCTCTCCGCCGTCATCCGTGGGTATCAAATGGGCGAGGGAAATATCTGTGGGGCTGCGAAGAGGGCCCGGGCTGGTTGGCGGCAGAACCCGGAAATTTCCAGATCTCGACCGGTTGTGACCCGGATCTAAGCCCGTACCCTGCCTTGGATAGGTCTGGACGGAATGGCTGTACATGTGGCCGCGGCCTTGTGCACTCGGGAAGCCGTCCTTCCTTCCCGCTTCGAGAAGAATGCTACCCGCCTCCGACCCGTACGGAGGTGGCGGTGCCAGGGAGCCTGTCATTGGTGCAAGACCCCATTTCTTCACATTGGCCTCGATAAAAACAAAGCCGGCCTGACCGAAGTTGACATGGATGATGCTCGGCCCATTCGCACCGATGGCAGGAAAGAAATTCTGAGACTTCAGGCCGTGGACCACGTCCTCCAACTTCTTGCCGTTCCGTGTGAAGAATATTGTGCCAGTCCGGGGCCGGTAGCCGACGCCGATAACGTCACCTTGCACAATGTGCGGCCCATATGCAGTCGGGGTAAATGGCTGGTTATAGCGGCGAGTGCCGTTGGACAAATATGCCACCGAGTATCTGTGGAAACCTGTGCCTCGTCAGCATCTGCCCATCCTAATATGCGCATAATGCGCATAAATGCGGGAGCCTCATACCTGGGAGTCTAAACAGCGGATAAGGCTTGGTAGCCATGCCTATACTCAACAAAGTGCTGTCGGGCTTATCGTATACCTTGGCTTCCCAGTAGTAGACCTCGTTTTGCTTGGGGACCGGCAGGTTGCTCATGACGGTGCATTCCGAGTCGAAGAACTCGATCTCGGTGCGGCCCTCGACAAAGCAGTTTGCGATCTCCAGCTCCGGTTCAAACTCCCAGGCTGCTACACCCTTTTCCTGAATGGCCAGGTACTGCGACAGTGAGATGTCGGTCTGCAATGACTCGGGGGGGTTTGCGGTAATGAAAGCTGCGAGGATGATCACACGCGTCAGCAAGTCAATGTGGTTTGGTTCCTGATAAGGATGTGATCTTCACCTTTGGCCCTCAGGTATTCTGTCCTTTGCATATCGTCCATGTTCTCGAGGGCTTCGGCCTCCTCTCGCACAAACGCCTGCTCATCATCGTACTCGCCTGGTCGACCGATCCGGTCGAGTAGAATACGCCCCGATGCTGTGAATCGGAAGAAGTAGAAGACGAGGAAGATGCACGCGATGAGGATGGCCGAGCCGAAGGACGACAGTAGGCCGATGATGATGCCATTTAGCCCGGGGCTGTAGTCGGACATGGTGAAGGTATTGACAATCTAGTTGCGTTGTCGCTCGATCGTTTTGCTTCGACGGCCGTCGTTGGCGTCACCGCCTAAGCCTCGAGCATTCGGTAACTATAGCGTTCTCCCACGTTGCCCTCTTCTCCCAGCGACTTTCGATTTTTTTTTTTTCTCAGTTCGGATGTGGCCACGAGTAAAGCCAGTCGTTCGGGGGACTTGGCGAATGAGGCGAGGCGAGGGGCGGCGGCGGTCGGTGGTCCTTATGGTCGGTTGACAATGCTGAACTCAACTTGGTTGGCGTGCGGATGTGCGGGTGCGTCACGCTGTGGCAGTTGTCGCTGATAACAACGCAGCGCAGCTGGGCGTCTGATGGCGGCTAGAATTCGATATTTCGTGCTGGATGGAACGAGGTGCTCGTCGTCGAGATGGAAGGGAAGAAGGAAAAGCAATAAGGGACGAGGTACTAGTCGTTACAGTGGCTACGGAGGAGGGGAATTGAAAAAGGAACGAGTATGGAAGGGAGAGTTGGAGATTGTCGGAGGAGGCAGATTGGGTGATGCTGCCCCAGATGCTCAGATGGTTCAGACTGGATACCGGAAGAGGTCGGTCGCTGTCCATGCACCAGCGCCTGGGCTTTTTGGGATGCACAGGGCCTTCCTTGGTTTCCCGCGCCTGCACGCAGCAGCGCCAGAAGCCGCGCGAAAACGAGCTGGCGCGCTAGCACGCTAACACAGCGTTAAGCGCATGATTACTCCGGCTTGATTGTCCGTTATCACAGTGGAGGGGAAAGGATGGACCGCTGCATCTAGACGGCAGGGATTCTTCGGTCGCAGCCACAGATGACGCTGCGGAACGGTTGGAGATCTCGCAACCCCTCCGAAGCCAGACAGGGCAGCCTGGAACACGTTGAATCGAGGCTCCAGACGCAGCGCAGCAGCAAATGCGGCCACTTGGATTGCTAGTACTGCCATTGTCAAGAGACACCCATGTGATGTGATGCCTCTCGTTTTATTTTATTCCATCTGCGCACATCTTCAGCAGGCATAAATGCAGCTACTCAGCAATTCGAATGTTGCAAGTCAGCGCGCATAAAACTAGCCCAATACCCAAGATCCATCGGATCCATCAGATCTCCAGTGCCTGAACTCAGCCGGGTCCCTGTGAAGCTGCAAGGGCCGGGCAGTGGTTTCAAAAGGGAGGCACAACCAACTCCCAATACAGGCGCAGGCTACGATCTTGGGTCGTGCTCAGTAATACCATTTTGTACGTGACTGAGATGCCCTTTAGCTCTCGGTGAGCCGGTAGCCCCGACCATTGCTGGATTCGTCACCAGGCGGCACAGCTTGGGAGGTCAGGCAACCAGCCTTGCCAGCCTGTTGAAGGCTAAAATAGGCAAGCCTACCAGTTCGCAAGGTGAAATAAAGACGAGTCCACTATTTGAGAGTCGGAGTGCGTCACCAAATGCAGGGGTGATGTTTTGCGCTGTCCAGCTCCTTCCCATCCCTCAATCTCACGGCGAATACGGACGATACCATGGCGACCCCTCGCCATTTCATTCCATGCGCCGAACATTCTGGCATCTAGGAATCTGTTGGCGATAATCTCCCTGTGGGTTTATGGCTCCGTACTCAGAAGGGGAAATCGCAAAAGACCACGGGCAGCCCTAGGAAGCTGAAACCTCCTCTCCCCCAATGGCCCCAAATGACAGCGATAGTCCAAACATGCCTCAGATCCGTCGGGACTCGCCCCATCACGGTCCCTGCGCACGTCCCGACCCGGCCCGCAAACGACGCGCACAGTAGAAAGTATTGAATTTCAGCTCGCCCCAAATGGTCGGTAGCTGTGTACGACGCGGCCCAAGGTGGACTGTCCCGTTGCAAGATATCTTAGAGTCCAATGTTTTTATCTTGAGATTGATTGCAATGGAAAGGGGCATACGAACTCACCATCGTAGTCCTAAGCATCATTTGTAGGCGAGATACCCCCCCCCCCCCGACACGACACATTCCGACAAAACCTTACGATCGAGGTTGGGGGAATATCTGTTTCATAGCTAAAATAGGTAAGGCAACGAGGTATCCATCTCCGTTCCGACTTCGCGTCGTATACTACTACATGATTGACATCGGCATCAAATAGCCCAAAACCGCCGCAAAAACGCCTGTTGTGATGGTCCAGTCCCGTCCCATATCGTCGCCCGGCCCCTTGTGTATGGGCCCATGAGCCGCAATACGGCAGGCTGTTGTGAACACATACCGAAATCCACACCCCCCCTCCCGTTTTCACATTCTCATCCGTCGGAAAATCGTCAAACTTAAACAACACTGTCACCGTCTCCTTCACGGCGTCTTCGGCCACCACCAGCAGCCCGCTTCTTGCGCCTTTCTTCGGTATATGCAAAGTCACTCGTTGCCGTGCTGCTGTTGCTTACCGGGATGTGCACCGGGTGCTTGTATACCTTGGTGCCCACATCGCTCCCGGTACCGAGGTCGCTTTCAGCCCAGCTGCCCGGGATGCGGGACTCAGGAGCACGGGACCCGCTGACAACAGACTCGTCGACGACGCTCTCATCAATGCGGCGCAAAGCCATGTCGTCGGCCCGCTGCCAGCTGAAATCGCGTCGTTGTGTAGACCGACTCTTCTCCTTCTCCTGCATCTTCTTTGCCTCGGCGCGAAGACGCTCAGCCTCGCGGTTCGCCGTCTTGTCGGCGGTGGAGTACACCTTGCGGATACCGCCGGTGCTACGTTCACCTGTTCTCTCCTTCTTCTCACTCCGCTCACTCCGCTCACTCCGCTCACCACCCTCCCTGGTCTTCTTGGTAGGGGTAGTAGTGGGCGTGCGCTCGCGGTGGTTGATGAGTTCCGAGGTGACAGTGCTGCCAGTTTCAGTCGAGGCGTCAGCGTGAGATCCGCTCGCACTCGAATAACTCGGGTTGGTAGAGTCACCCCACGAGCTGGCTTCGCTTTCCTTGTTGAGGCCGCCGACTCGGGCGGGCTTTTCGTGGCGGTAGCTGCGCAGATGCTCCTTGGCTTCCTCTTCAGCGTGCTCGTCGATCAGAACGCCGTCAGCGCCGACCTTGCGGCGTGTCCCCGACTTGCCACGCTTACGTTCCTCCTTCTCCCGCTCCTTCTCCTCACGCCGCCGCTCCTTGTCGCGCTCCTTCTGCTCACGCTTCTTACGGCGCTTCTCGCGTCCTGAAACGTCCGAGACGCCGCCTGTGATTCCAGTAATACCCGTAGTGCCGCTAACAACAGTGGTAGCATCCTCGGTGCTACCGTCATCGACGTCCTTGTAGATGCTGCCACCGCCGAGAATCGTGCTCTCGGTCGCACCCGACAGTGTTGTGCCGTTGGGGCCCTTGCGGCGCAACACTGTCGACTTGTAGTCGTCCCAATCATCCTCCTTGAAGACGAAGCCGCCGTTCTTGGCCCAGAAGAAGAACCAAATGCCACCGCACACAAAGGCGGCGCCGAGAATTCCGAACACGGCGAATACGGCGTTGTTATTGATGTCTTTGGGATGCATCAGGCCGGCACCTGGGTCTACCTCGGGCGTGGCGTCATTGCGGGCGACGAGGATGGACCGAAGATGAAGCGGTCCTAGCGAGGTGAGATCAGACTCGGGACTCGCGCGAGCATTGATTGTGGATTTGATGAGGGCGTTGATGATTGCGGGGGCCATGGCCGCGGTCTCGGTGTTGGATGTGAATTTGGGGAATGCTGAATCAAGATTGACTCGGCTGGTGCAAGCTGGTCAACCAGCCAGGCCGAGAGTGGTAGCCAAAGCAGGCAGCTACTCTGTGTGTTGTCTTTGTTGTCGTGTGATTAGTACCCAATTCGACGACGGTAGTGAAGATGACGATGGCGATTCAGTGGCGGGTGATGAAAAGTGGTGGATGGGCAACTACGTCCACTGTAAATTGATGGCTCGTAGATGCATGAGAAAGGGAAATGCAAGGCGGGTATGATGTTGTGGTTCGATGTGGTTGACCCGGAAACGGGAGGTTGGGGGACGTGTGGCTCGCGCTGGCCTATGGAAAAGAGGCTGGGGCTGGGGCTTCGAGGTTGTGTCTCCAATGCATATGATTGATTGTGCACTGGTTTCTGCCAACTGGGGCGGGCACCCTGTTGCCCAGGCATCTCAGCATTTCTCTATCTTTATTGGCTTTACATGCGTCCAAGGTTTTCGCCGGAGGCGATTGGGACGTGCCGACCCCAAAGGGTGGCAATAGCTGTTAACTAAGGAGACCCTCCTACCGATATCCTAGCCCGTAACATACCCTTTTTCCCCCTTCTCATTTACGAAGGGCGGTGTTACGGCGTTACGGAAGGGTTACACACGAAGCTGCATTTGCAGTCCTTTCCGCCAATTGTGCCCCGGAGAGGAGGTACTGGCTGCAGGCGCACGACTACAGGGGGTAGGAGGGTCAATTTTCCCATGTGAAATTTGGGTTCACTGACAGAGGCCTTTTTTTTTTTTCTTTCCTTGTGGTACATGTCGCTTTGTTGACTGGCAAGGCTGGAGGAAGAGCGGGAATGCGCCGATGACGTGAGGTAAACAAAAGAACTCACCTGCCTGGCAACCGCCAGGCAACAGATTTCATCAATACCACCCCGCCGTCTCCTGCTTCACACGGGCCACTACTACCCCACCAGCCCCGCCTCCCAAAGCTTCGGCTTCCAACGGGACGGATCCTGGTCAGCCTGGGATCCCCTCAGACGAGAAAAGGCGGGCAAGGCGGGGCGCTGCTCCTCGGCCACCTCGCATCCGACGAGAAGACTCCATGGCGGCCTGTCTGGAATTGATTATTGCCTCAAAAAAAAAAGCCGAGTGCCAGTCCTAACAGCTTGACCAACCCACTAGTGTAAACACATCATCATCGCCCGCCGATTGCATGCATGCTAGAGGCATGCAGAGACACGAAAGCAGCCTCCACTTCCGAGACTTGCCACCTATAGAATTAGAATTTTCAAGCAGGTACTTGATCACCCAATGAGCGACCCTCGACTGCGATGCTGTGTCCGATGGTATCCATGGCCACCGTGAACCAGACACCACGGGCAGGATTGAATGGGTGAATGGTCTGCTATTTTTTCTGCCTTATTTATCTCTTCTTCGTGGTGCGACCTTCATCGACCCATTGGTGTGGCCTTCAGTCCTACGGATATTCAAATCACCCACGGAAACGTTCCCAGAACATTGGTCGCCACCACCATGCCGGGTCCGCGAACAGACGTTCTGGCCCCGCCTCCGCCTCCACACCCAAATCCTACAACTCCAACCTTCCTCACCCCAACCAAACGAGCCTCATAGTGTGCAAGGCGTGAGTGGGGCATTCAGGCCAGCATCGTGAGCGGAAAGAGGTTAGTCCTTCCCTCGAGGATTCGAGAACATGAGATCTCCCCCCCAAATTTCCTTCCTCCGCTCGCCCGTCAAGAGGGTCCTTGCGTTTCAGAGATGTGTCACGACGTGCCTTGATGCGTATGTGCAGCACACGCGAAGACAGCCCAGCGAGCTGGAAGTCCCCTATAAACCCGTGCATGACGCTGTCGCCAGTGCTATTTTGGACCTTGCGTGGTGTCTTACAGGTCTGACATGGACGCAACACGTCAACTCTTCGGCAAGGTTGATTTCGCCTTGTAATTAATGCCTTCAACATCAAGTGACAGGTCGGAAGGGGCCGGTATACAAACCGCTATCCATGTTGTGCTACGTATTACCAGACAACACTCATCCTAGCTGTCCCTTGCGGCAAATAGGAATTTCGATTTCATAAGTATTATTTCACATGCTGCGGTTGGATCTGAAGCGTGTTTGTGCACATCCAAAATTTCAATTCAGCAAATATCTATACCGACAATGAAAAGGTTCATAGCTACCTTCCCCCAAAAGAACCATGCCATCTCCCAGCAGCAGAGAGAAGTAAACGAGATATCAGCCGCACCAAAAACCCAGATAAAAACGCCTGCCCTGTTCCAATTGCTATCCGTGCAAATACCATAACGAATGCCCTCCCATGTTGCTCCAACTAGCCCATAGCCCTCCCCGAAGAAGGGCAGCTAGTACGGGTGAATTAAAATTTAAAAACGCCCTGTCATATAAACCCAAGGCTGATATCCCACATCCTAAACAAAGAAAACACCAGAAGATGGCATGAGTTCCCCTCCCATTTCTGCCCCGTCAATTGGCAATGAGCAACCTTATGTCACTCCCCGCAAGAAGTGTGAACTTCCATTGCCGAACAGAAATCTATCCTCCATCGGGTATTTTCCCGAGCCAAATAAAAGCAGGCCTCCCACCTCTTTTACACCACTGCAAATGTGAAAACAGGTACCGGTACTTCAATACAGAAGACGACAGTTCTCGCAACAGCATGGCACAGCCATTTCTGCGTAGAAATGAAACAGAACAATCAACCAAAAAGCGAGGAGGACAGGGAGTAGAGGCGGCTGAAGGATTTGTGTCCGGGTGTTCAATCTTGCCCTGGCGAAGGTGTAGCGGAGGAAGTGATGAAACAGGAAGACGAAATAAAATCGTAAATGTAGGCGAACACGGCGGGCATGAACGAGCCCGGCAAAGGAAATGACCATTGGGTGTTCAAACATCGCTCGAAACATCTCCTCCCCAATCATCGCGATGGGCATGAATCTCCAAAATGTGACCTACACAAAATTGCATCCAAACCCCAGGAGCCCCCAGAGAGAATAGAAAAATGTTGAGAAATGATGTCGGCATTGAACAGCCGACGCCAATTTACCCCATGCCGGTTTTGGGTATGAACTTTTCCGTCATCAGACTGTGACGTGGCAACAAGTCCGCCATGCTAGTAGCACATGATACAGAGCAGAACGAGAAGCGAAAAAGATATAATAGGCTCAACCGCCCGTGCAAATTCGTAGTGTAGCTGGTGACAAGAGGTATCGGAAGCAAAAATCCATTGAAGCACCAAGGAGAATATCAACGCTCGCTCAAAGAGTCCGCCAAAAATGGCAACAATGTATGCACGCCAGTGAAAGCCAACTTCACCGCCTATCGTCATCGCCTTCATCAACTTCGTCAACATGGTCGTCTCATCGTAAATAAACGGCGGCGCAGACGTTAAGGAGGCTGCCGCGCCCCTCAGAAAAACCCATCTTCACCTGGTCGTGGGTATGATGGGTATGATGGGTATGGCGGTATTTCACGCTGAATCTCCCGATGTGGTAGGTCCTGGTAATACCGGTCATATCCCAGAGCGGCGGGCTGAGGGTAATCATACTTTGGAATTGAGCGTGAGAAGGAACCTGCTTGCGAGTTTGAGCGGACCCGTGTTGCAGGCCGCTCAACCCGTGTTCGGCGATCATCCTGGTCCATGTAACTTGACTTATCACCCACTGTGCGGAAGGTGGGAGCGGTCCTGGAGATGATGTTGATCTCGGCTCCATCCCTGCATTGCATTTCCGCGTTGCCCACTTTGAGCGTTGTGCTACCCTTCACCCGAATCGTCACGTCTTCGTCGTTGTTGCTCGACCGTGTGGTTCGTGTGGTAGCCGACTGCCTGTAGTCGCTCTCGTCGTGACTCCCCGAGCTCCTTGTGGACCTGCTGCTGCCACCGTTCCTGCCTGCCTTGCGTAGCGACTCAGCCGTGAGCGGCAATGCGGGCCCTCCGGTCTCCTCCTGATACATGGTAGCTTGGCGAAGCTTGTCCTCGTAACCGCTCCCAGAAGATGCCGACTTGCCACCGTAATACGAATTCCGCCGGCCAGACCTCCCGGCTACCTCGGTACGGAAGTCCCCTCCATCATAGGTAATTGACGTTGCGCCAACGCTTGGCCTCCTTGACCGCGTTCGCACAGGAATTGGGGCACCATAGTCATAAGCATGGTGTGGTGAAATATCTTGGAAAAGACCGCCATCACCACCGACGAAGTCGTCCTCGTCGAACCCAACCGACCGTCTCGCCGGGGTAGAGGGCGGAGGGCGGAATGCCAAGGTGGTGGGACGAGCCGTAGCGGGCCGCCTTGGAGGCGGCATCGCCCTCCGGTCGTCATCGGGCTTGGACACTTTTCGATGCGTCGAGGGCCGCCGGGCTAGTGACTTTTCACGGACTGGCTCCTCTTCAAAGTCATCATATACAATGGCCTGGGGCGGCGGGCGGAAACCCATAGATGATTGGGGCCTGGCGGTTGAGAAGCGATCACCGAGGGGCCGCGAGAAGTAATCTGGTTGCTGATGTGTGATGACGGGCCCAGGCGATGGTGGTGGTGCAAATGGACCCGAGCCGCCAGAGCCAGCCCATGATGGTGGTGGGAATGACGTGGGTGTAGTGACCTGTGGCTGGTTGTGATAAAAGCGGGCGTTTGCCAGCGGTGGCCGTGATGGGTTGCCATAGTAGCTCACGGGTCTGTTGGATGTCTGCGCGCGAGGACGGGAGGATGCGGGTGTGACGGTGGGATTCACCCCATAATATGATGCTTCAAGTTCTCTCCGGGGAATATTACCCGTCGTTTTTGCGTGCTTGACCGGAGGCCGCATCGCAGATGTGGGAATCATGGCCTTCTTACTGTTGCTGGCTGCTGACTTGTCTCGTTCTTTGGTTGACTTCTTCAAGAAGTCTCGGTGGGGATGTACCGTCGAGTCGGAGTCGGTAAGCAGAGAAGTCGAGTCTCTCCTCGACTTGTCTTTCCTTGTCCTGCCTGTGTTGGGCTTCTCCTTGGCCGGACTGGCGACGGATGGTGTGAATACTGACGCTGCGTAGCGACCGGTTCCCTCAATAACGTTTCCCTCGTCATCAACGTCCTCTACAGACGCGATTCTTGCTGGCCGGTCCCTCCCCGACATTGCCGATACGAGCACACGCTCGCACAGATGGGATTCCAGACGATTCGGGAAGAGCGAATACTCAGTTGCAGCGGAGGCAACGAAGCCTCGCGATTGAGGCGGCCACGATGGTGAGGGCTCAGTCACCGACAGACGTAGCAGGCAGTCGGCAGGTCGTCGATGGCTGTTCGGTGTTCGCTGTCGCTCAGATCAGCGATAACTATATCGGCGGCGAGGGTTCGAGGCTCAAAGTGGGGATGGTCCGATGATGATGATGGGTGGTGGTGCCAATAATAGCAGGGAAGCGCGGATGGAGGCTCGATTTCGCACGGCTGAGCTGGACTAGAGTGGCGGCTGTGGAGGTCCAGAGAGGAGAGATGGGACGGCTTGTGTAATAAAATAAAAGGTGGAGGAATGGGGAGGCAGTGATGAGTTTTATTCACTGCGGGGGGTGTGCTCTGAGTGGAGGAGGGATGGGCGGGCGGCAGGGAAGGCCGCTGCCTCGCTCGCCTAGGGCCAGGTTGTGAGGAGGACCAAGAGGGACGAAGGAGCATGCCGCTCTTGCTGGCCGTTCGTTTGAGCGCTGACAGCCACACACAAAGCCGGACAGGGGCAGGGGGTGGGGCTGTCAGTCACCAGGGGGGGTTGTCGCTCGGGACAGGGCGCTCTATCGATAACAGGACAATGGGCAAAGCGGGCACGGCGGGCAAACACCCAGACACCAGACACCTTTTGCTGCGTTGCGGGTGGGCTGACACCACCTTCTCGCCTCGTCCCAGCCGTCAGTTCTGTAATTCTTCAGTGATTCTTCTGTCTCGAACCGTTTGGCGTCGCAGCAATGGCGTCCCTAGAAAACGATGGCGTGCTATGTAAATGGGTCAACGGCACTGCGCCGGTTGCAGTCTGGCGGGTTGCGTCGACCGGCTTGGTTATGGGCCGCTCCGCGATGTGATCGTGGCGGGGGGGGGGGGGGGATGCGGATGGAGGGCAGGCAAAGCGTATGAGTTCAGGAAAGCCCTGGAGGTGGATCGTCCTGGAGGTGGATCGCCCTAGCTACCAACCCTGCTCGGATCCTGGGCGCACTGCGCACTGCGTGCAGCGTTTCGAGATCTGCCAGCCAGCCAGGCGTCCAAAGTTCCAGCACAAGCACCACAAGCACCACTGCAAAGGCTGCGATGCGGTGGAAAAGAGCAGGATAAACGACGCCCGCCAAACTGTCGCTGGGTGGCACCGCCGCGAGACTGGGTGACGATGGCTCTCGGACAACTGAGGTACTGGTGCGCTGTGGCAAGTCAAGTCAAGTCTGCAAGTCCCTTGCAAGTATGGTGACTTGGGAGACTGTGTATGGTTGGGGCTTTAGGTAAGGCCTCAACTGGGTCGTGCTCAGAGGTGCTCTGCTGCGTGTCTGGTGGAGCCGCCGGGCTGGAAAGGCGGAGAGGACTGGGCGGATGGATGGGAGGACTGGGGAGGACGGACTGGGCACTGGGCTGCGTGTCCAGGTTGCAGGCAAGAGAGAAAAAGAAAGTCGCTCGACACCCGCTCTCTGCCGCTGAGCAATGGCAAGCGCAATGGCAGCCGAGCCACTTCGCAGCGACCCAAGCTGAACCGGGATTGGGACACCCCAAAGGGGAAGAAGGGCAGGTGGACCAGTTGACGTCCCGATTTTTGCCCTTTGGCCTCTTGTTTCGCTGTTTTCGTGCCCGACTGTCCTCTTGGGTATCAACCGCCAGGCAGGATTGCGAGCCTGTCTTACACAGCACACTCAGCAACGGCGCCTGGTGAGCAAGCGATGCAGCACAAAGTCGTAAGGGGGGGGGGCGGTTTGGCTTCCCAATCTCAGCAAGCCGCTGTCGCTGTCTGCGATCGAGTGCCGAGGGTTTTTTGTGATCGTGTGGGATCGCAATGCAGGCCTGGGAGCAGGACGAACAGGACGGAAGCGAGAAGAGTTAAATCGCACGCCCATCCTCGATGCCTCTGGGCTTGTTAGACACGAGTGGACAGGAGGCAGCCATCCAGCAGCCATCCACTCCCAGGCAACGGCAGGCAGGCAAGACGCCAGCACACTTTTCCCGTCCCGTATGCACGGCTTGCAAAACCTCATTGGAGCTGGCGGAGCCTGGAATGCAGAGCGATGCAGCCAAAGCCTGCCAGGCGCCTTTTCATAGGACATAGTCGTGACGGAGTCAAGCCAGGCCAGGTTCGCTCAACGCTTTCCTGGCTGCGGCATTGGAGTCATAGTCATCGCAGCTATCGCAACCGTCGCAATTGTCGCAGAGCTCCCAGCTGCCGCCCCGCGACATCGAGACACGACGACCATGACGGACGGCGGGCTACAGCATCGCACAGGACTGCTGCAACCTCGATAATGGTCATATTAGCCCCCCCCCCTCTCGTAGATGTCTTGTCACCCCAGCGACTCTCCGTCTGCATTCGGCAGCCAGGGGATCGATGCGGGATATTCGAAAAGGTGCAGTGTGTCCAAGAGAGCGGCATCTTAGGGGCGGCCAGCCCGCCATTCCGACGTAGGACGACCCCAAAACGTCTTTGACGTGAGCGGCATCGTTTCGATTTCATTTTCGTCCTCATCCCATTGGCCTCGTCTGCCAATGGCGCCGTAGTTATACCCTACCACCCGGGTTATAAAGATAGCCAAAGTCGGGAGGAAGCTGGCGGGATTCTCCACAGAAACGCAATCCCTTGGCAAAAGAGAGCGTCCGAGTCTCGAGTCGATTGAGTGCATGCAGCATGATTGGCTCTCGAGGGTACCGCCTCTCCACACTGTCGCAACTGCGCGAGAAGCTGCATGTCATGCTATATCGATATCAGCGGTTCGATCCAGTGGCCACTAATCACTGTGCAACCAGACGCCAGGACGTTGCAGACTAGCAGGACTGGCAAGACGGGGAAGCTGCCCACTTCCAGCAGCACCACCAGCACCGCCGGCATCTCCCCATCAAAGTGAGTCAAGACCGGTGGCGCGGGGAAGCCTCTCGAATGGCCTAGGAATCGTCAATGGATGACAGCCTACACTAGTGTGAGGGCACACTCCGCATTCAACGCATTGAATGCGGGACGCATGACAGGGGTCCGACGGGAGACGAGATGTTCGTTCGCACAGGATATGCACGCGACTTCCTCGGACGCTCAAGGCGGAGGCTGCACAGCACAGAATCCATCCACTGGCGCAAGACCTTGCAACAATCCCGTGACTCCCCACGCGATGCGATAAAGGGGGGGGGGGTGTTCTGCAGAGCTGTGACGTGGTTCATCGGCTCTCGCTGACGGCAGCGGCAGCGTGGTCGACATATTTTGACCACGGCCCGGTCGTCTGCTTCGCCCCTTGGCCGTCACGCCGGGCGAGTCGTCGGAGGCCCGACCCGCATAACGAGTTGACGAGCCGGGAAAAGGCCATGCTAGAATGTTGGACCGCTCCGAAGGCCTGTCGAGACTGCCCTGGTCCGGAGTCTGGCGGTGCTCAATTTCCCTGGTTGGCGGTGCCGCGTCGTTACTACCCTCCCGTGGCAGGTATCTTGCCACGCGGCACCCGGGAAAGCACGAGATGGTCACTTGCAAAGCAATTCTGCCGGCAAAATACACATTGAAGATGAGTTTTGAGATTCTAACTCGCTATTAGACCCACACCGCTTTTTCTCGATCCTGATAACTTCGCTCGCCGCCAGCAATATACTCCGCGTCAACCCATCGACGCCACAATTGGCGCTAAAGCGCTCCGTATCACCCGGCAAGCCGAGCCCGAGGCTTGCTGCTAGAAAGAACTGCGAAAGAGGAGCGTGTGTTGATAGGTACCATCTCGGAGTAAACCTCTCCCGGGGCCTCCATCCTCGGCCGCAACAAGCCAAGTGCGGAACGTCTCACGCAAATCGACGTGGTGGATGCAGCCAACATGCCTTGCTACCCACACATCTACTGTTCCTCCGCAATCTCGATTTGTGGAACTGTGTCCACGTCATGACTGGTTCATCAGACACAGGAAATCCAAGGTGTGATGCCACGAATTCGATACGCTCTCGAGAACTTTGCCGTTGCGTGAGCTTAACAACGCCCATTTTGGTGCACATGCAAGTGACGTCGGCCAACCGCCAGATGACTGGCAGGCGGAAGACACCGGGCACTTGCTAAGCTCTAGAGGCGCGACGCATCGAGTGGTGGGAGCGCATAGGGTGAGACGGCTGCGGGACTTCCAATCCCTAATTGTCAGCCTTTGCCGGGATCTCAATGTCTGCCACTACGGCTCTGTGATCCGATAGGTAAACCCCGTCGTCGAACCTGTTGGCTAGGATCCCGTAAGTTAGAAAGCTGACGTTCTGGGGATCCTGCACAAAAAGATAGTCAATTTTGTTTGGTTTCTCGCCCGGTTCTCCAAAAGAGGTGTACGTTATGGTTCGGTTTCCGTATTTCATGTCATCGGGAACTAGTTCTGACACATCCTTCATTCCCGACCCCGGCATAGTGATTGTCCTGTACGCTCTGCTGTTAGGAGTGCTGTTGAAGTCACCCCCGAGAAATAGGGGGACTGTGGCTGCTCCCTCGCCACCATTGGTCCAGTCCCGGGCGAGTTTGAGCAGGATATGAGCGCTCTGTTCTCTCGCCATCTCCCCCGCATAGTCCAGATGGGTTGACATGATGATAACAGCGGTGCCGGTTGCTCGATGACGGAACGAGCCCATTGTGACGATTCTGTTTAGGGCAGCATCCCACCCTCTCGACGGCACCTCAGGGGTAGGAGACAGCCAGTATGTCCTGCTACGTTCGCACCCCCATTGGGCTGTCCGGAAAAAGACGGGGCAGTGCTCTCCAGCGTTCTGCCCGCTTTCTCGGCCGTGGCCTATATGGCTCCATGAAGGGCCCAGGCGCGCTTGGATGTCAAGCAGCTGTGAGGGCAGAACTTCCTGAAGGCATACGAACACGGACGCATGGCCGGAGGTAATAAAATTGAGCTGGGCACACAGCTTGGGGCACCGAATTGCCCAAGGCTCCTCTCCTGGAGCAAGTCGCTTTGCTGCGTAGCGGATATTCAGGGTGATGAGGCGGATAGGAATAGGGCCCGCAGGCTTGGTAGAAGAGCCAACCATGTTCATGGCTGCTGGTTGGGTATTAGCTTGGAAAGCAAAGGTGCTCCAATAACGACTTTCCTACGTCGATGGTTGGCTTCAGGCGAGGGTATGTGAGATTCGACCATTGGCTGAATGAGCCTGAGTGAGGACTGCAGAGGTATGAATGACGGCCAAAGGGCGAAGGGCGCTCCTTAATATATCATTCTTCCAGTCGTGAGATGGAGAAACGTCAAGAAACGGACGTCCGGCAGCCATTGGGCATCGAAAATCTAAATGGAAAAAATATGATGTTTGACCTGATGTGCCACAGCCTACCAGGGCGTTTCTTCGCCTGCCTTATTCGTAGGTTTTGGCTGATGATTTGGCAGATAATTGGGAGATGACCCGCTATTAACGCCACATGCTCTTTCTCCGGAAGCCTTTGACAACCAGCTCCTGCCACTTTGAAGCCTTTTTCGCTTTCAGTTTTCGCGATCTTGGGTTGGCATGCGTCATCCGCCGACCGTTGAGGTTGTTTGGCCCAGTTTATTATGTCAGCCGTTGGATAGAGCCAGTTGAGCTTTTAAGTTCCATGTGTCTCTGCTTACCAACTAGTACCTCCCCAGCTCACCTACGGGTGAGCATGTGACGAAGACGGCAGCTGGATCCCTCGCATTCTGACACTGCACGACCATTTTCCAGCGACCTGTTTTCCACGTGTATCAATCAGTATGAAGCTCAACGGCAGGATCACATCTCAAGACCTCCCAGTTCGAGCAGGACAGCCGCGTGTGGGTCTGTCGCTGCCATGCAGGCAGGATACGGTTCCTGTTTGTGCACCGCGCTGCGATCTATCGTTGTCCAACGCGATGCGTAGCCCGAGTCGTTCCGGGCCCGAGTGATTGGCGAATGCTGTCAGATGGACAGCACCCGCCACAGCGACACATCATGCAGGTACGTTGCTTCCCTGCATGGGCAAGAACTGAGTATCTCTGGGATAGATTTTGCACGACCCAAGACGAGCCAGTCTAACCTCGTCGCCTTGCTCGCAGGTTTTTCTACTACATTATGACGCGATTTGCTACCCGACCGAGTAAACTCCGGCTTCTTCGGCACCTTTGGTGGTTGGTGTGGTGTACAGTCATCCGCCCAGGTAGGTGGTTGCCTTGCTCAGTCATGTCTCAGCAGCCTCGTCACGCGCGAGACACAAGCGGGCGTCGCCATCACAAAATCCCCATGGCTCAGGTAATCAAGCTCTGGTTTCCCGACCCTAAAAGGTCCTAGAGGGGCCCTAAAATCCAACTTCTGTCGCATTGCTGCCATCTATCCAGCTATTTCCAGCCGGCTTACCACCCTACTACGCTACTCGTGATAGTGGTGGTGGTGGTCTTGGAATGCTTCTTACACCTACTCACCGTCGTGGACGACGGTGCTGCTGATTGGACCATGACGGCAAAAGGAGCGAGCGTGCCCTGCCGTTGCCCCACAAAACGAGACTGGAAGCTGAGCACCCGGTCGAGGTGTGACCACCATCTTCCTGCTCCCAAGGCAGCCTCACAGCCGGTTTGGAGCTCACCGGTGACTAGATCCGAGATGGCATCCGGAAAGTTCCAACAAGGAGTTCCTTCGGTCAGTTTCTAGGTTTGCTATATATCGCGGGCGTGACCGCTCACCTGGTCACTCCCGATTCCTCTCCTCTCCTTCCATTTATTGTTGCGTCGGGTGGAAGTATTGCTGCCTCGAACATCCGCTTTCGCAAGGATTCCTTTGAGCCGGCAAGGCCGGTGATTGGTTACCAGCGGTCTGTGGTGAACCACATTCCACGGTGGTACCTCATCCGTCGTTTGTTAAGCACAGCCGCTTCTTGTTCACCTCCTACGAGCAGAGCAGCACCTGCCCGTCATTTGCCCCATATCCTGGTGGGAAGCACGCTTTTGGCCCCTGGATAGCAGCTGGATCCGGACAACTGTCAGGATGGCGACCTCGACAACCTCCCACCCCGGAACCAAACGAGATTCTTCACCACCCACCCAAGTCCGGCTCCGACCGAGCATCGAGGGCAGCTATGCCGACATAGCGGACCTCGATCTTTCGAAAATTGATGAGGACCCTATCACATATTTCCTGACACCAGCCCACCCGGCGTACGACGATGACGATGACACAATGGACTTCGAGATGGACTTTGATGCTGGGATTGAGGACGCCAAACACCCACCTCTTATTGTCAGGAGTGTCAGCCCCTCTAGCCTCGGTAGCCTCAGCCTGCCTCCACCACGGATACCTACACCACCGCGGCGTTCTGAGAGTCCCGAGGTAGACCGGGACATACCCCTTACACCGGAAGATAACGAGACATACATTCATCTCGCAGCCCCGAGTCGGCCTCTCCCATTTGGCTTGCCCTTTAGCCTCAGGGATTTTACAGCCAGCAAAAGCAAGTTTTCAGAAAAGCAAGGAAGCGGAAGCGCAGACGCATTGCTCTCACTAGCGTCGGTTCACGCCATGCGTAACCCAAACCAGGGACGCCCAAAGGTTCGGCCTGGCGCGAGATCGTCAAGAACACTGCAGGGAGTTTCTCGGAGAGGCCGGTCCAGGACTTTGTCATCACGCCGTTCGCCACATGCCTGGCGTGAGCCCAGCCCGGATGTTTGGTCAATAGAGGAGGAGACCGAGCAGGAACTCAACAGTGAGATGGGTGACAGTAGTGTCGAAGGAGACCTAGGCGCGTTTACAAAGAACGAGGGGATAGATATACCGGCTGCAAAGCCAAAGAAGAAGGTTCGCTTCGTGCTCCCGGTTGAGGACGAGTACTAATTTCCATGCATCGGAGGGTACTTACATATTTTGAGGGGATTTATTGATCAGGATTAGCATATTACGGCGTTGGATTGCAGCATATTTGCCCTTTGTTGTTGTTGTCGTTGTTGCTATTTGTTGCATTGGCGGCTTTAGGGAAGTTGCTCAGGTAATGGTGGGCTTTCATGGTCTAGAATCATATCGCACCCGGCTCTATATTGTGACTTGGTGTGAGTGAATGGTCGGACACTGCTTGTTTTTGTGCGCTTAGAGTGGGGATGCTAGGAACTTGAAAGTTAGAACCTATAATACTCTTTTATTTATATATGTGCATTACTTGCTTGATGCCAGGTAGACAGGGAGCAGGCCGTAATGTGTCGGCCCTATCTGAGGGCCGGAGAATTTCTGCTTGACTGCCAATGGCCCGCACCGTCGCATCAGAGGTGGTCCAGGGCCTCGGAGAACAGGCTCCAAACCCTGATTTCTCGCTCAACGGCACCGGCTTGCCTTGGCGAGCGGCAGTTAAGCTATCCCGCCTTGACGAGTTTATAGATCCTAGGGCTTGGACCCGACGTTGCCTGGCACCGATTGTAGAATACCGGGACCCTCTTGACAATGTCTGCATCACAACGGCACGATATGACTTTTCATTTGCCCTCCAGTCCCATGAGAATGGATTTGATGTTAGGGTGCCTTATCCTCGCCCGCTCTTGGATGATGATGTCAGGAGCCCCCCACCAACGTGAGGAACAAACAGTACGACCGACCACGGTATGCGAGCGCTGGGATGCAGCCTTCCTATCTCGAGCCTATCTCGGGCCAGGTTCCAAATGCCATCGGCTGCATGTATGTACATGTACCGCCATCGTGCATCCTGCCGCCCGGTCCGAAGGAGGGCTGCCAACTTGGGGGACGTGGGAGATTGATGATAAAAGGCAGGCGATGGAATGGGGGGGCGTCCATGGGAAGGTCGTGCTTGGAGACATGCGCAGCTGACAGGTGGGAGGACGACAAGCTCATGTTGCCTGTCTGCCAGCTGCTGCGCTTGCCCGGCCGGAGCATCCCCACCACCCCACCTCTAACACTACCTCTCTCTCTAGCTCGGGCCTCTCCCTGCCTCTTCCTGCCTCGTTACATCTTCCTGCCGCGCCCGTCCAGAATCCCTGGTCAGCCAGACTGCCTTGATTGGTCTGTGCCGCCACGGTTTCCTTGCTGGCTGCGCTGAGAGCGAGGCTTCTGGTCAAGAGAACATGCGAAGGCAAGGGTGGTGTGGTTGGTGGACCCTTCCGTTGGCAGCTAGCGTAAAGGCCTATTGTTGATGTCTGAGACCATTGTTTATCGCCATTGGGTCCAGCACCGTCAATTGGGATTGCGGAAAAGGCCCTCCAACTGTCGCGGCTTGCACGGCTCTCGCCGCCAGTGCATGTTTCTGTTTCGCAATCAAGGTCGGTCCAGCACACTGCAGATTGCATAGCTCCGCCGACTGCGAAGAGAAAAAAAAACCACCTTCCGAAAGTGCCGTTCCGGGTCCGTGTTTTCTTTTCCTTTTCCCTTCGATCCTTTCGAGCCGCAACCACAAGCGAAGTGCGCGATTGCGGATTGCGAGCTGTGCCAGTGCTGCGGACATCCTGTGTTGGTAGCAGCGGCTGCTGGTCAACCGTACAGCTGCAACGGCCCGCAAGCACCACAACCTGCGCGTCTACTACTTGATCGGTTAGGTCCCGACTGTTCTGACCGTTCTGCGCCATCTCTCTTGGAGCCGCGCAACGTCATCCGAAAAAGAAGAATCCGAGACCTAACGAAGCTCCACCCTCCCATGATCAACAGCAATCCGCCAGCGTCTTTCCCCGGGCGGTTCCCTGTGTCATAGCCCGTTTGGTAGGGCGGATCGGATCCCGACTGCAGATCCCCCAGCCATGCGGCTCACCTATGGTGTGAGTGCGTTGCCGCCCCCGTGCTTTTGTTTGTTGACTTTTGCCCAAAGCTCCTTTCCCCCTCTCAAATATTCCATCTCTCCGCACCACCTGACTAGCACTTTGTATTCTATTATTTTCCAATACAACTGCCGACCTCCTGCTTCGGCAGCGAAGGGGGAAAGGCCATTTATTCGTTTCATATCTCAACACATGTCCCGCGACTATCCATGCGGCCAGAGCCGAGGAATGTGGCCAGGAAGCTAACCACCCTCGTGTGGTAGAACAATGTCACCGCCAAAATCAGACGAGTCCCCGAACCCAGGAAACGGACCACCCCGACGCCCCTCGGCCGCGAAGAATGGCGCAACGACACCAACAAACCGACGGGCCTCGGTGCAGGCCGGCACGACACCGAAGAGCGCCCCGGCGACCGCCGGTCAGGGTTCTAGGAAGAAACCGGTCGAGCCGAATCTGCTAGCGGACTTCTTACTGGGCCGTCCGTCGCCGGCGCGCGCCTTGGGGCAGCGGTCAGTCTCAAAGCAGCGGCGGAAAAGCGTTGCCCTGGACGCAGCTGGCGTGCGGGAGGAACTGCGACAAGAGATGCGAGCGGCAGCGGTACGACGCCTTCAACAGCCTGGAGGAGTCCGGGATCGTGTAAAGCAATGGCAAAAGACAAGCACGACGGCAATGAAGGCCGAGGGTGGTGGCGTGCCACACGCCGAGGATGTTCGAAGCGAGCCTACGGATGTCGCCGTGCAAATTGCTGCTGAAAGTGTGACGGAGGAAGACCGTGTGAGGATCAAGTTCCGGCAGAAACAAAAGCGGAAGAAGCCCCCGGCCGGGAAGGCTGAGTCCGCAGAGACCCCAGACGAGGGCGAGACCGGTCATTCCCAGCAGGAGAAATCATCGAAGGATGAGTCTGAAGGGCCAAGTAAAGACGGACAACCCAAAGCGCGACCTAAGAAGAGAATTGTTAGTGACGACAACTGGATGAAGCGACGCAAGGGGAAGAGTCCTCCACGAGCCAGCCCACCAAAGCCGAAAATTGTTGAGACCAAACCAATACCGATACCCAAGGACTTTCTACAACGAACTGCGCAGAACCCTTCCGTACAAAACAAGATCAAGGACTGGGCCAAGAGAGTTGAGGTATCCGAAGTACCCGAAGGGCCAGAAGAATTGTCCTCCGATGAATCTCCGCGGAAGACGACCCGGGAAGTTCCACGGGTCAAGAAATATCATCATGCGAAAACTGGGGAGACGGTGACAGTTGAAGAAGAAGCATCTAGTGTCGCGCCCGCGAAGCCGGAAATGAACCTTAAGCCACCCCCTGCGTTTGATGACGGCATCCGGGTCAGACCTTTGAAGCCAAAAAAATCGAAAGTCGACGTTGATGACGGGATCCGAATAATACCGATAAGGAAAAAGGAGCCTCCTGATGATGGAATTCGGGTCCGACCCATCGAGAGTCCTCTGCCGGACGATGGAATACGAGTCCGACCCATTGAGAGTCCTCTGCCGGACGACGGTATTCGAGTTCGCCCAGGCCGACGGACGTCGGTTGACGAGATAACAGTTCGCCCTACGTCCTCTCGACGGACATCTACTGAGAGAAGCATAAGGGTGCCAAGCACGAGGCGGGATCGTTCACCAAGTGAAGTGGTTGAAGTGATTGAGGCGATCGAGGAATCCGAGGCCGAGGTCGCCACCCCAACAAGAAAGCAAGGTTCTTCGCGTCGTAAGTCTCGAAAAGGCCGTAGTCCAAAGACTGCGGCTCGAAAAGTGGTCGCTCCCTCGGAAGATCAGCAGTCGGAATTTGAGGTAGCAAACACCGCTCCTCAAGATCACCCCTCCGATGACAGCTCTGAAAGACCGCCTACTCTTGCTGGAAATAAGTCACTCGCAGATATCCCCGTTGGATATTCGGCGTTCAGCGTCCTGGATCTCCCGCTCGGGGCCGATGCGAGGAACAGCGTGAAAAGGCCCGCAAAGGCGCAGCGTAACCCGAGCTTCAAAGCTGTTCCAAACGTATTCAAGAAAGTTATGAGCGGAGCAAAAGAAATCATCCAGGAAAAAGTTGACGCGCCAAGGCCAGGTGTAAACCAGCCACCTAGTATTGAGTCTTGGCTCAATGGCACAGTCGATCCATTCGTTGAGGGCTCGCCCAAAGCACAGCCGGCCGACAGGGAAACCCGTCAAGAAAGATCCCAAGAAAGGCCACAAGAAAAAAAACAGGAAAGGACCCAGCAAACCTCCCTTGAAAAGTCCTTAGAAAAGCCACAGGAACCGCCAAAACGTTCTGTCTCCCAGGTTCGACAAAAGGAGGCACAAAAGGAGGCGCAGAGGGAAGCGCAAAAAGAAGCGCAAAGGGAAGCGCAAAAGGAAGCTCAGAGGGAAGCTCAGAGGGAAGTGCAGAGGGAAGCGCAGAGGGAAGCGCAAAGGGAAGCTCAGAGGGAAGCTCGACACAAAGAAGCTGCTCAACCCCCCCAAGCACCCCCAAAGTTTGGGGATCAGGAAAATAACGACCCTAAGCTGGAAGATAGCGATGCAACCCCCAAGAAGTTGAAAACGCCGGTTGGTCTTTCGCCGGGACTGAAGAGAAGGCGGGCTACTAGAAATGGCCCATCCCCCATGAAGACGGGCGGGAAGAAACCTTTTCGAGAGGCTTTGAAGGAGGCTTTCCGGGGAGAGTCTGTCGGCATCAAGCTGCCGCCTACGGTGTACCCAAGTTACGAGACAGACTATGATGCTGTCTCCGACCCGGAAGATGACTACTACGATGAAGATGATGACTGGGAGTCCAGAGAACCACGGCGGCGCTCTACCGATTCAGGCAAGAGATCGCCGTCCCCAGACCCTTCGTCCGTGGTAGAATCGAGCCAATCCTCAACCGGTTCGGACTCGTATCTGTCACGAAGGCGACCACCTACCAAGGGGCATCATGAATTATCAACAATAGTGTCGGAGGAAATCAGCAGTGTGGCCGAGTCCGACACAATTTCGGATGTTTCGCACACCACTGTTACACAAGCTACTGCCTTCACGAAGTCGACTGACAGATCCACTGATATATCGCGACGCAAAAGCAGTCGAAAGTCCTCCCTCAAGCGTCGCCTCACCAAGCACTCAGACCTTGTGTCTGTGCTGTCTCTCCCGGATACCGGTCATCTTGTTCCCCCAAGCCGGTCGAAGAGCGTCAAGTCCTCTCGCAGTCTTCACCGAAAGCCGAGCAAAGTGGACAAGAGCAAGAGTGATGAATTGCTGGAGGAATTTTCCGATGACGAGTATTTCTACGGGAGGGAGCTGAAGACTCTTGTCGACGGCGTGGTGCCGGTGCTCCTGAAAGATGTCGTCCGTGGCGGCGGAGACCGCAAGCATGAGGCGGGGAACAAAAAAGAGGACTCCATGGCCAAAGCTGTCGTCGACATGGGTGTCGCTCTCGAGCGGCTGCGCAACTTCCACAAGCAGGTGCCTCTCTCAAATATGCGCCGTCTCCTCACCTGGCTTGAGGATGTTGCTTATGTCTATGACGAGTATCTGGATGTCTGGCGGCTAGGTTTCCAAGGGTTGATTGTCAACCTTGCGCCGAAATCTGGACACTTCGACGACGCGGACTCGCTTCTCAATGCCCTACCTCGAAACGAGGACGGCGATGTCCTTGGTGAACACGGCGAACGTGTGGATGTTGCGTATTTATTAAAGCGGCCATTGATTCGGATCAAATGGATGACGAAATTTCTCAAGGTAAGTCAATCGTCATTCCAAGAATGGCTCACATGCGTTACGTATGGACTAATCTGGTGGTACAGGCTGCTGTCTTGGTCATGGAAGACCGCGAGACTGATGATCTATTGTCGCGTTATGAAGCCCTCCAAGAAAAGGCTCGTAAGCGACACCGGGAGGAAGTTGCTCGCATGACCGACGAAGATGCCAACGGCACGGATACCACTCGCGCTCGAGACCTCAGGAATTTCGCTCCGCTCGATGGTGTCATCATCGTCCAAGATCGTCAGGTAGCCGCGAAAGATTCTTGGGCATTTGATCTCGATCACTCTTCCGGTCAGCGACTGGAGTGCCAGGTTGAGTTGATTCACAGAGACAACCCGGACGTCCCATCGGACAAAGGTGATATTCTGATTCGAGAAATTGGCAATAGTGCTCGTTCGTGGCTACTTTTCCCTCCTATTCCAAAGGAAAGAGTTTCTGCTCGAAGAGGGGAGAGCGAACAAACCCTGCTGGTGATGGTTCGGGGCACTCACAACCATCAGGAATGGTTTGAGCTTATCAAGTTCACTACGAACAACGAGGAACAGCTGTTGGACTGGCTGGACATTCTGGGAAGCAGTCCATTACCCCCCTTCACTCGACCCAAGCCTGCCATTGCCCCTACACCCTCAACTCCTCCCAGACCAGATGCCGTCGATGTTCCTGTCGGAGAGCGCAGACTGGGCAAATCGGCACCAGCTTCCCCGGCTAGTGAGAAATCCAAGACGCCGAGTCGCTATCGTCCAGTACAACGCACATATTCACCATCGACGCCAGTGGCACAGTCGCCGGTTTCGCCTGCAAGCCCCTCTCCCGGCAAAACCCCAACTCAAGAGAGTTATTCAAAGTCGACACGGCCGGTCCACCCCCTGCCGACAACGCCAACAGCCTATGTGGAGGCACCAAACCTTCCCTCCTGGGATAGCCCGCACAATAACCTAGCCAAGGTTGCGAAGTCACCTCCTAATTCGACACCCTTCCGTGAGGATGGCGCTCCTCCTCCGCCTATTCACCGTACCCTTGGCTCTACCGGTAATCTCGCTCCTCCGGTTGATCTTGGACTTCCCCGGGTGAAACGCCGAGGTTCATCTCCACTCAAGCACGAGTATCACCCGTCAGATGTGTCATCTGAAGGCTCGAGCGCCTCAAGTGATGAGTCAGAGTTCTCACAATCCTCTAGCGACGAGCTAGGCGAGGACGACGTACCCGATACCATACCTGGTTACAGTATCAGGAAGCCTGAGCCGGCCTCAGTTGAGTCCGTTGTCTCTGAGAGTAGCATCACACCGTCTCATTCAGCCTCTCAGGTCATTGTTGCTGAAAACATCAAGAAACCTGAAAGGTATGGTCTCAAGTTTTCCGCGTCTGTTTCTTACTGGTCTAGTAAGAAGGGGATTTGGAAGGATATCAACGTCGAGCCCTCATCCATCACGGTTCATCCAGGCAGCTTGGAGGTACATCGCCTTCTTGAATCGTACTCGCATCAGCCGGCCTATCCGCTGCAGTCTTCGGGGACTTCCGAGGTCGACAATCGAGGCAAGGATGCCGGGGGCATTGTCCCCCTTGTCAGCCTTGTTCTCACTCCCGTTGTCATGATCCGCAGAAGCACAGCACTCGATCTTGAAATTCGCAGTCCAGCGTCACCGGACTCTCGCCTCAAGATCGATAGTGGCATGTTCCGTTTACGGGCAGCCTCGCAAACCGAAGCTAAGAATTTATATGAGGCAGTGCACCGAAGTAGGTTGAACAATGCGAGGTACATCCAACTTAGCGAGGAGGCGCGCGTCCGGTCGTTTGGGCAGCAGCCTGCTCAGCCGGCTGATGGCAGCGCCGACGACGACAGCTCCAGCCGTCGGCGGAGTTGGTTCGGGCGCAAGAACAGTTACCGGGGGTCGACCCGGGCTCCAAGCGTGTCGCAGCAAAGCGGATCAACCACCATTTCAGCCAACAGTTTCCTTCGGCGGCTGACAGGTGGGAATATGTCGTTCAACATTGAAGAATCGACACTTGATAAGCAGTCCCGGCCGGGCTCAGTTGGCGGTGGTGCCGGTGGAGGAAGCTTGGAGTCGTCGAGTGGGTCTTCAACAGGCGGTGGCAGCGCATCGACGCCGCCTCGCAGCCTATCCATCTCGCTGTCGGGTTCCGGGAATAGCCAGAGCCGCTGGAGCAACGGGCTTGCAGAGCCCTTCTCACCCGATCGCCCGCTCAACATCCGCTGCCATCTCAACGTGCAAAACAACAGGTGGGCAGACAAAGGCGACTGCGTGTTGCATATCAGCCGGCCGCCTCCGGGAGTACGGCAGGAGCTGACGCTGTATCACGGCATGGAGAAGCGAGTGATCGTGACACATTCGACCAAAAAGACGGGTGACAAGCCCTTGATTTTCTTAGACGCAGTGCTGGGTTCTAAGTGCTTTAGCATGCTCGGTACTAAGGGTATCATGTGTAGCGTATGGGAGAACCTGCGGGACGAGGAGGGTAACGTCGGGTTGGCGCCGGCGCAGGGCGGGCTTGCGGGGCGGGTGACCAAGTGGTGCTTCCAGTGCAAGAGTGTGCAGCAAGCCAAGTGGATCATGGATAGGGTCACGTCGGAGGTGCCAGTGCCGGGGCTCATTGGAAATTAGGGGTCTACCTTTGACTACCCGGAGTGGTCTCGTGCCGATGTCGAGGCACAGGAGAGGGAGGAGCGGAGGGAGGTGATGCAGACGGGTATTCCGCTTCGGAGTAATGTAAAACGGAGGGGGAAAAGCGTGGAAAGGTATCGGTTGGAGGGGATTTTATGACGGGTCGGGTTGAACTGAGTTGCTCTAGCAATGCATTTCGCGGTTTGCATGATGTCTCACGTTACTATACCCATTGTTGTTTTTATATTTGGTTTTACAATATCTTCTTCCCCTACTCATTCAACCGTGGTCTTCCATGAGTGTTTTGTGACTAGTAGAGGAAGAAGCAGAGTCGGGATAGGCGGGTAAGGGTGTGTCCATGGAGGTTATTCAGATGAGTTCATCAGCGGGACAGCGTGGGCAAGAGAGGGTTGGGGAAACTGGTTGTGATGCTGAATGCTTGTTTGGGGGGGGGGAAGGGGGTGGGGACAAGATTCGGGTTCGAACGAATTTTTTTTTTTTTTAATCCTGAAGCGACTAGGTTGGACTGGCACCATGTATAAGCAATATAGACGGGCAAGTTGAGGGCAGGCCACGGGGTATCTTTTCTAGCTCGACCTGTCCTACCTCAGACCAGCGAAATAAAATGTAAGACTTTGCGGGATGGTTGAGGTTATCGCAGCCCAGCCGTCTGTGAACTTTAGCTTTCTTAAAGAATAAATAGTCTATGTATAAAGCATGTCCTGATTTGATGCAGGTAAGGCAGGCTCTGGCCAACAATTGAGCAATGGTTGGATTGCATACAACGAGAAGGATGAACGGACATGTGGCAGTTGGACAAAGGCATGTTTGTCCGTGGGCTAGTGACACAAGACACAACCCAGAACGACACCAAGCGGAAGGAGGTGATGAAAACAAAACCCGATTGCTAGTAGCTCCTCGTGGCATATTATTGTCAGGCAATTTATTGGCGTTAGTCAAAGCCAAGTCTGCACCGAGTGAAGTGGGCGCACGGACCAGTCTCAAGCTTAGCCGCTAGTCAATTCCGCGACGCCAGGCCAGGGGTTGAGGAGTCGCGTTGGCGCGCGAATCTTCTCAGACGAAGACCGGGTTTTCCAACGTCGCCGCAAGTCTTTGTGTGTATCGCAACCGCAAAACCCTTCCTCCGACCCTGCATTTCTCACTTTGCACTCCCATCCTGCACCCTTCGCCCGCCAATCCGCCGGCCCCGTCAGTATTTGTGGATAGCTTTGTATTCGGCTCGCCCTCCATTCCGCATCGCTTGTGCTACTGTGCGCGGTTGCTATTGCTCCTCTGTTGCGCAAATCGGCGACTGCGCCCAAGGCCTTATTCAGAGCCTATTCAGAACCCAATCACCCCATTCACAATGGCCGACTACAATAGCATGAAGGTGCCCGAGCTCAAGAAGCTATTGAGCGAGCGGGGCCTCACGCAGGCTGGCAATAAAGCAGATCTTATTGCCCGCCTCGTCGACAATGACAAGCAACAGGCCAAATCCTCAGAGACCGCCGGTAAGCTCGACGCCTACTTCAACCACCTCTCTTCCTCCCTCTTCCTGCGAAATCGCGACTCCGAGCAACTTTGTCCCTCATTCCCTCCACCACATTCATTCCCATTTCAACTTGTCACCGGCTGAGCTGCGCTCGCCACCGTCTCTCTCGACAAATCACTGTGCTTCAACCATCTGTCACCTCGCAACCATGACGATAGCCATTCCAGCACTCACCATTGATGATGTCGAAATCGGCCTTGATCTCCGACTTCCCGCTGACATGAAACCTACCCTTCCTTCAGAGTCGGAGACCAAGAAAGGCGACGTCGAGGACGAAATCGACTACGATGATGACGACTACCCGACCGCGCCCGCTGCGAGCGCAAAGCCGGCCCCAGTTGCTACTACGACCGCCGCCAGTGTTCCCTCTGCTTCCACTACCACTGCGCCCGCAGCTACTAAAAGCGCGCCCACACCTGCGCCTGCGACATCGACCGTAGCCGACGCCAAGGCTCCGGCTGCTGAGACCGCCACTGTAAAGGCCGTCCCCGCCCCGTCAACAGCTGAGAACGGCACAAATGACAAGCCTACTGCCGAAGCTGAAGTTGCAGCAGTCCCGGCAGAGCCCCTCTTCATTCAACACCTTGCCCCGACCAACGCCAAGACCGAAGCCGAGAAGCGCGCCGCCCGCGCTGCACGCTTCGGCATAGACAAGGAGTCAGAGGAGGCCCAAAAGGTAGCACGCGCCGCACGCTTCGGCATCGCTAATGACCAAGTGTCGGCGCTCGACAGCGCGCTACCTGACAAGCCACGCAAGCGGGGCCGCGATCGCGGCGGCGAGGACAAGGAGGAGGAGGGTCGCGCCAGCAAGCGCCGCTCCGGTGGCGCCGACGGTCCCACGACCCGGCCACAGCAGGAACGTGGTGGACGGAATGCCCCGCGCAATGCGAGAGACAACAACGCCAACAACAATGCCAAGAACAACCGTCGGAACCGCCGTGGCGGGTCGCCTCAGGAAGGCGGTCGCCCGGCGAACGGCGTCAAGAAGAATGCCGGAGCTCCCAAGGCCCTGGAACCGGCTGATAAGGCCAAGATGGAGGCGAGAGCGAAGCGGTTCGCGCAGGGTTGAAGCGGTTAATCGAACTCGGTTCTGGTGTCATTGCTGGGTCATCCTAGGAGGGATCCGTCCAAATCTACTTAGCTCTTTTTCTTTTCTGGTTTCCACGTCTCTTGCCTACCTCGCCCCGCATGCGAAGGGCAGACGGAGCGGATCTGTGTGTGACTAGTCTCACTATTCCCCATTCTACCACTTCTATTACTTTACTACTCTGTGTACTACTCGGTTGATGACGGCGGAGCAGATAAGGGTAGCGGAGAGGGATGAGACTGGATGAACGAAAGGAATGGCAGCAGCAGCGAGCAAAAATTTCATCATGGCGTTTGAGGGCGCAGAGCAAATTGGAGTCGGGACTGGATCTCTGGTTATCGAAAGAGCACGAGGAGGTAGACGAGCGCAGATGTTACTTGGACGAGCGTAGAATACCTACTCATGCTTACTTTTATTAGTTTGATACGGTATATTTGCTAAATGCAGTACCCAGTCCTGCTATGTATCATGTCTGCGGTTTATCGCGTATCAAGTACTGACGAGTAACGAGGTGTATCGTGATCTCTGTAACAGGTTCTGGCTGTGGCTGCGATGGTGAGGAAAGTTCAATGGGAGCTGGGTAAGAGTTAGACTTGTGAAGCCCGTCGTCTCGTCGCTTGGGTCCAGGCTCTGTGAGGTATAACACCCCAATCCAAGGGCCAGCGGTGGAGGTATGAAGTTTATCTTGACTGTTCCAGCGACCAGATGGCTATCCAAACACATCATGCACCCCTCGTGTGGCTGCATCAGTAACCAGATGTACTTTCTTCTGGGTCTGGACCGAATAAGGCCTGCTCATCCGCATCTTGCTACGCGACGAATGGAACGAATCCCTGGCTATCAGGTTATCAGAGATCAGCCCTCCGCCTGTACGTACCGTAGAGATTCTGACATCGCTGTTGCGTGGCCTGCTTGACAACGACGGCACGAAAGTGCCTACACGACTTTGCCAATAGAGATAGGGGTAGCAGGGTAGGGGAGGTGATGATTTCAACACAAGCTTGAAGGAGAGCCGTGAGAGTGGCAGACAGCCATCAGGGTGCTGCTTCTGTCACCCGAGGGCTGGAACTGGGCGGCCGCCGTACCTATTGCTGACGAGCCAATAGTCGAGCCCAATACACATGTAAATATTCACGTCGTCTCCTTTGTACCATCTACCCCATAGAAAGCCTCAGGGGAGGCACACTCGACAGCTACAATGCCAATAACAAGCCACCCATTCAAATCGGGTCCAGGGGCAGCCAACCGACAGATGATAGCATTGCTGATATCACCATCAGCCAAACAGAAGTTCTCAACGACGAGGTGCAAATATTGTGGCTTGTCGCAGGCCGGCGTCCGAGTCCATCACCACCCCAAAATCACACAGAGTCGACACCTCCTACGAAGACAGGTGCGGTCTCGCAGGCGGCATTCAAATAATTCAACTCGAGAGGCACCCGACCGAAGGCTGGCTGAGGGGTGCAGTAGTGTCAACTTCATACACTGGCAGTGTATGAAGGAGAAGGGGAAGAAGACTGAACGAGGGCGAATGATGCTGAAAGCGCGAAGAGCATAGGAGAGCTCGCGATGCTCGATAAACAACCGGATTGGTGCATAGTTATCCAAAGTCTGTCATGTTCAGCCCACGCCGAACAGTGCTAAGGCAAGCCGGCCCACCGCCGAGGCCGTATTATCAGGACAGCAGACTGACATCATCTCACACATTCGGTTGTCGCGTATCAAACCTCGGAAGTCATGTGAGCTAGGGGCCAAATTGCGACCAGCGACTCCCCGTTCCCATGAGGAACCCTGGTCAAAGGGTGTCCTCACCTGGAGAAGACAGGGGAGCGCAAACAATGACCTGCCAGTAAGACCCGTTAAAACTGCCACTCCACATCTGGCTGGGAATTACCCTTATCCAGAGACAGACGGAACAACCCTCTAGGGCGCGCTCATTTGCCCCCAGTGACTATGCCCCAAGCCGACCGCGCAATTCCTAGCCCTAGGCCAAGACATGGTGCGGTTCAGGTGGGCGCTCAATATTGGGAGAGTGTGGTCATTCCTACCACCCAGGAGACGCCAAGGATGACAGAGGGAGGATAGGGAGATCCCAGCCAAGCAGAAACAACATGCACGAAACGGAGTGACGCGACCGCCCCGAGCCAAGAAACGTCCGCCTAGAAAACAACACTTGCCTTTTGACAGGGACAGTATGTAATTCAGGGGGACGGAGAAAGACAGACAGGTGTGTGCCGGCTTGCGGCCGGGTGGTGGCGACTTCCTCTGGTCCAGGCTCACTGGTGGACGCCTACTGGTCAAAGGTCGGGGATTCTCTCCAGCCACTTGGGGAGGCTCGATCAAGGTCAGACAGGTTCAGGTCTTCTGGAATGGAACGGACGGCTCTCTCGTTGGATGATGAACGGCGGCCGGTGCTTTTGGCTGAACGGAGCGACGTCGGGGGAAGAGCCCTATGGATGAGACATCTCAGGCTGCTAGACAAGCTCGACAAGCTCCGTGAGCAACGGGAGCTTACGGTGAATTTTTTTGGGGGCCATGTGTGGATAAAGGAGGCTCAAAGTGAGAACATAGCGGAGGCAGGAAGGGGATCCCTTGATCCCACGTGAGGAGGGGACAGTATCAGCCCAGCCTTGCCAACCTCTCAAGACAGGTCACCCACCCGCAATCCAGCGACGAGGAGGTGCCTGGAGCCTGTCCGGCTGAGCTCATGCAGATCTATCAAACAAGCATGTCTCGCACTGGCCCGATCTGGCGAGCTCGGGGCGTCTCTGCGTGAGCTGATATGCCGCCAGGAAGCGCAAGAGGATGGTATTGTTGGAATAACAGGCCAGAGAAGGCCATTGCGCTGGCTGTGGCAAACGCGGCACGGCATGGGACTGCCATCCTTGATCCCGAGCGGGCGGGAAGATCAGGTCGGGCCCTGACCGCTGGCCGTCTTTTCTTTGGCCTGGTGCGGCCCACAGTCGACAAGAAAAGAATGAGGCAGGGCATGCAAGCCCGGTGCCGGTTGGTGTTGGCGGCGCGGCGGGTGCGAACTGGGAAGCGAGAGCGAAATCGGTGGACCCGTCTTGTTCAATGTTTTGACGATATCTATCTTCACACCATCCCGCGATCACGTTACTGATGAGGACTCCAAGGAGGGCAGATCCTGCCGCTGGGTGTCTCACTCGCATATCCAATGACGTGCGGTAAACCCCTGTCGAGCTAGAGATAACCCCTGTTGCGGCGGCTGCAATTGGTGGGTCGACAGGGGTCAGGGATTGGACAATGATGCCATGCCCCTCGACGTCGCCTCTTCAGACGACCAGTCGTGACTCCTCAAAGGCACCCCTCCTCCTTTCCTCGAGGCGCGACATTGAATATCTGGTGACAGTGTTGTATGGAGCATCGTGGGGCAAACGGCGTGCAATTGCGCTGGTTTTGCGCAAAATTTCCGTCTAAGCGACCTCCGGTTCATCGTTCTAGAATCAAGGAAAGGGCTGGTGTGCGTAGTGCGACCTCGCGCGGGAGGCAGCCGCTCGGAAGCCACCTACGCCACGTCACCAGCCTCAACCAGATCGGCGTGCGCGAAGAGATCCCGAAACGGTTTTGTGGCGGAGCGCCGAGTTCCCAGCTTTTTGTTCGTCGATAAGACCCTGCCCTTGCCACATTTCGACATTGCAAGATGCAATTCCCAAGTCATGCTTGTCGTGCAGCACACACGCATGGATGCGCGATCGGGCAACGGGCGTCCTGCGTCTCTCGCCGGGTGCCTGGTCTTTGAAATGTCGACCGCCCCATGGCAAGCACCAACGCATAATTCCTGCCAGGACCATGATGATAACGCACTTTCAGCTTCATTTGCGTCTGAGGTGTAGCTGCGTTTTCGGCTGTCGACTATTTTTGCATTGTAGGCCATGTTCGTGGCAGGCAGGCAGGCTCTCTTGCTAGTATCTCCATGCGACTTTAGTCAGACATCACGACGGCCAATCGCCAATTCAGTCCACACCTCTCAACTTGACTATTTTGTGCTATACATGCAGAAGCAAGCACTGGTAGGATTAGGGCTAGAAATACTGGGCGGACGTAGCCTTGATAGGAACGTAACCGTCGTTGGACTGATCAATGGAAATTGGTGAAACGCAGGTGCCTGCCTTGGACCAACTCAATAGTATCTCCCAATGCTATATCGGGAGACGGGTCAACAGATATTTACGAATTGCCGTGTTTCCAGACCTCGAGGTCCTGCATAATGCTCAGTTCTCAGTTCTCAAGGTTACGGTTGTGGTTCCGTTAGTCAAAATATGCTCAATCTGATACTGTCGAAATATTGAGCACTGGCAAGTCTACCACGCCCACAGAGTGTTGACCCCCACTCGAAAGAGAACCAGAACGAGTTGTCGCCCAGTCATGTCTACCGGTAGCCAACCATCGGAAGAAACAGCCTCTCGGTAGAAACCCGGTGCTGTGATTCATTGCACACCCTCTGTGAAGGAATGGCACGCTATTGCATACGGTTCATATATCCGGGCGAGACATACAGGTAGCAGATTCGGGAAGATGGTGTCGAACTCCGTGATGGGGGCCGCATCACACAACCCATCATTCGTAGCTACTCAAGTTGGAGACTATGCTGACTGCGACACTGGCTCAACTGCGTATCAAGATTGGAGGAGGGGTAGAACAAGCGAGTATCGCTCACTCCAAAGAGCCACCTTCACTTGAAGGAGGGATTACACTGAAGCCATTTGTGCAAGGAGAAAGACATGCAGGAAGAGGCGGGTCAGGAAACATCAACCACTTGTCTTTCAAGAGGAGCGGGGTCGCGAAAGCCAGAAGCTGGGGAAGAGGTTTGATTGGCTAGTAATATTTGTGTTTGGGCGAATCAGAAAATTCAGACGGTCTCGAAGCAATGTTTGTGAGCCAAACTAGTTCGGTGGGCGAATACGCAGTAAGGATCGCACTATGCGGCGTCTATTCAAAACGATGGCGTCTTGGTTGGGTGCTTTACGGATGCGGGGGGAGTGCAGGAGAGCATACTAGTATGGGTTCTGATCGATGGTGTTGCTCGTATCTGCCATATGCGAGGACTGAACAGACAATGGGTTCCGGGAAGCTGGCAGAGACTGCGAACCCATGTTCGCAGGCGGTCGTACCCACCCCCCGAAGCGGTTTAGAAACACTAGGCATGTATAGCAAAGCCTAGTATGAAATCGAGGGGTGTGGGATTGCATTTCACTTCATCAGGGTGTTGGGTCCCTGGGGTGTGCTGGGCGCCATGTCGACCGTTAGATGTGTGGTTGGGGGAGCAAGAGGCTCTTCTGCAACCGAGTATTTTTGTCAGTGTCGTGCACAGGCAAGATATTGGGAAGTGAGCAGGCCGCCGCCGTTTTGGTGGCGCCGTGGAGTGTGCTTGAGGGGCTTCCAGGGGATCGTCGCCATGGGCCCGCGCTACTCCGGAACTTTCAAAAAATGCCTTGTGCGGGTGAGACCTGCAGCATGAGAGTGGATCACCTACAAAGGGTGGAGGCAGTGGGATGCACCGACATGAGCAAGTCGACCTCTTAGAGTAGGTTTGATATGCTGCTATTTGGAGCGAGGTTCGGGCCAGGCCTGATATGGCTGTTGCTGAGTTTACGTTGGGGAAAATCGGCCTTGAGGTTTGAGGTTAGAAATGTAGTATAGCTGGAAATGTCATCAATTGAGTTCAAGGCGAGCGGGAAGCGGCGGGTTCGGTGAGAGACCAGTGCTTGCTGATAAGGCTTGTCCCGTCTTGCCCGTCTCACCTTACTCTGCCTTCCCCATCCGCCCCCAGTCCGTCGTCCACCATCGGTCTGGAGGCTCCTAGCCTCCACAGTAGGGGCGTCAAGGCTCGACAACCGCTATTACCCGAGACCGGGCCTCTCCCCCACCTACCGAGCAGCAACCAGCTGGCTGGCTCGAGGCTGGCTGGGTGGGTGGCATGGGTAGCTCCTACCTATGCATGGCACTTGTGGCCTGCCCTTGACTGCTGGGTAGCCTGAGCGAGCAGATTTCCCGCCGTCAACCGTTTCGTTCTGGGCATCCATGAGGTGATCGCATCCATGGTCTGAACGTAGACAACAATTCATCAACACGCCATTAACTTGTTCGACCTAATCATGTTACCCGCCCATGAAGCCCTTACTAACCATGGAACCAGAGATGGGGATCTGCCGAAATGGCAGGCTCTACATCGACACCGGGCAGTTCAGAATGCCCATTGCGTGGCTCGAGAATCTCTAAAGTCCAGGGGCATCTCAAGCAGCCCAATGCAGGCAAGGTGGCTAGGGTCTGCTGCCCAATGACGCCCCGGAGGGAGCCCTCTGTGCGCTCATAGGGCACTCCCGCATGCACATCCCAGGGCTGTCTTTTTCTCGCATGGCGGCGCAGTCGCTTCGTTAGCGAACAGGTCGAGCCAGTGCTCCTCAGGACCGCCGAAGCTGCCAGTGCTGCCGTTCGCCCTGTCGCGCCCGCGCTTGTTCCAATTTCTTTTTTTTTTTTACGCACTCCGCTTTTCCGCCAGACCCGGCTACCTCGAACGATGCTGCCAGCTCACGCCAACCCTTACGGATACGCCTGTTGCCAACTCCAACGCCAACGGCTCTGATGGCGTTCTGATGGGGGGTGCTGGCGCATGGCTCGCCCCATGTCTCCAGCCCGCCCACCTGCCCTTCTGCCCTTGTGCGCGCTATGGGCTTTCCGTCTGCTGTCCCCAGGGCTTGCCAGGCATGTGGGCCAAGGGGCCAGGTTCCCCTCTCGGATGCGTGGCCCATTCCGTCGTGACTCAGTCACTGGCAAGATGCGTCTGGCTGATCTCTGCCAACCTGCATCGACTTTCTGCCCAATCCAGCCCGCCTGAAGTTGTCTGCGCCCATTTCTCGGTCGCTCCCTTTGGCTCAAACCACCTGACCTGCGGACATGATCGGTCTTGGTCGCAGCCCCGGCCTTGGGCAACGATGCCTACGCCACTCGTGTCAAAGATAGGGCCTGCACCAGCATAGTTGACGCAGCACAAGTGTACCCTGCCGACATGCGCGCCTGTTTCCACCCGTCTTTGAGACCGTACCTAGGTTGGTCACGGTGTGGGAGTCTAAGTGCGTATGCGGCCGGGACGAGTTGCCTTTGAGTCTTCCAGTCCGTCAGTCTCCTAACTTACACCCCTCTCCCGCGCCTCTTGGTCCACTTGTCGATGATAGAGAGACACCTTTGCCGACATCGTTCCTCCACACATCCATTCTTAGGAGTAATCCCAAGAAACAAAACCGCTTGCCTCCCTTCCCTTTCCCATTCCCCACATGTATACTAAGGCCCGGCTGTTGATATCTTCTCTACTTGCCCTCCCCCCCCCCTTCCGCTCACCTTCTCTGCTCTCCTGCTCTCTCCCCTCTTAGGCTTACGTTCCTCGACTTCGCCTCTCTGCACCCGCCATATCGCCGCTTACGTCGGCCCATCTCGCATTCCCCCTCTATCGGTAGTGCCATCCAAGCACCTGGAATTTCCGGGCAGGGACCGAGAAAGGTACATCGATACCAGTACCAGCATCAGTACTCCCATCACCATCCCCACCATCCTCGGCCCGCCCTTCATCAGACCCGTACGCGCGAGCTTGCACACCATACACGGAAGACTAGCGACCCCTCCCTTCCCTATCTCACCATAACTCTTCCTTCTCGGTGCCATATTGGTTCGCCAAGTAATAATTACCTTGTGGTCCAGGGGACTCTTCTTTCTGTCTCCTTGATTGTCCTTTCTGTCGATTTTCCCATTTGATAATTTTTGTTATCATCCGTCGTTCAGCTACCTCCCTGTCATCACTTGCTCCCATTTTCGCCCCCAGGCTGGACCGCGAGGGTACAAGAGATTGGTCCCAATTCCCTTCCGAGCCTCCAGGCAGGTATAGACACTGCTTGATCGTGCCTTTCCGAGAGGTCACCCAGTATTTATTCCTACGGGGCCCTTGCAACGGCCCAGCGCCAAGAAACGCGTAGTAGACGTTTGTGTCCTGCAACAAAAAGGTTACTCCTGTCATCATCGCCACCACCTGAAATCCCCTCGCTGACCACCACACCAGACTCTGCGTGCCGCCCTTCCACCGCACTCATGTCTTTGATCAGTGAGCTATAGGTTATTATGGTCGAGTCGCCCGGATTCCTTTCACTGGATATAGAATCAGATGGCGTCCCAAAGGTCAGGGTCGAGGGGGCCTGTTTGGTCAGGTGACGCGAGGCATAAAGATCACAGGGCTTCTATCGTTGAACCTTCCCGGGAGGAATTATCTACAGATTCGATTTGGAAAGTCAAGAGGGCGGCTGGAACAAGTCGCCAACCCGTCCGGACGATACCACAGCCCAGGGTGGCTAGCAGGTTACCACAGTCGCAACCCTATCGACGACCCTCCACCAGCGACGTTGACAAGCCTCGTCTCAACCACCAGCCACAGTCTTGGGACTCCGCTGCCAGCGGAAGTTCGGGGATGTCGGGGACAAGCATACCAACCTCACCTGCGACGACCAGCAGCAAACTTCCAGCCCCCAGCTCGAAACAGCGAAACGTGCTCCGCCGGAAGCAATCCGGGCTGTCACAGGACATAACCAACACTCGCAATGACTCCCAAAACGATTCGAATCGAACGAGCTCCTCCTTGTCAGATCCTCGTGTACAGACTCCGTTGGATGCGCCTGCTGGTCCTCACTTCGATCGCGATCTAACCCAGAGCCCGATGGAGATACGAGTAGCGCAACAGGTTGAGGTCGCGAAGACGACACCACATACCGTGACAATATACCCAGAGCTAGATAGGTATCGGGAACTTATGCCCTTCGCACAGGCCGGCAGCTCAAGTTTCGAGATGCCATATAAAATTGCACCATACGACCTTCCACCCCCCACGCCCCTGTTTTCGTGCACGAGCAGTCAAATTAGTGGCTTCAGCGGCAGCCCATCAACGCGGTTTTCAGGGTCACCAGGCCCCGGTCCATACAGCCGAGACACCACGCCGACCTCGATCTCGTCGCAATCTCCGGGCCTCGTGGCACCAATTCGAATCCCCACAACTGGGTCCCGAATGAGACAGGTCGAACCAGCCCTGACCCGGCCACCAATCACCCGAAGAAGAACCGATAGCATATCAAATGAGGTCGATGCTGTAAGCGCCGATCCACATGGCCTGGCAGCCGTCAGGGAATCCCTGACGTCGTCGTCGTCCAACTCAACGGTCCGCGATGGCGACAGGAAGGACAAGAAGAAGAAGAAGCGGTTGTCGCCGCTCCCGCCCAGCCCCCCACCCCGAAAGTCATCGCAGAAGTTCAAAAAGAGCCGAGATGAGGATGAATCTCCCTCGAAATCTTCCCGTCAGCCTGCCCAACCACTGATGACATCGCCATTAAGAGCTAAAGCCACCTCATATTCGCTTCCTCGTTCCGCTGTCCTCGCCCAATCCATTGCTATCCCCAGGACCACGCCGCCTGTTCGACCCAGTCGAGATGGAACCCCAGACCTGCAATCCCAACTGGGAATACCAATTCCCGTCATCCAGAGCAACTTGTCCTCGACGTCCCTATCTGAGCGACGACAGAGCAACTACTTGGCGTCTGCCCCCGTTGGCCGTCCCATTTTCTCATCTTCCCTCCCCGAGAAGCAAAGCTACCTTTCACGACGACCCGTTGGCAGGGAGGCAACTCCTGCTCCTAAATCTACTGCCCTAGGTGAAGGAATGAGCACATCCAAGTCGGATGTCGGAAGGACTACTCGCACGCCTAGCCCTAACGTGTCGACATTCAAATCGCGCTTTCCTATCTTTGGGCGACGCACAAAACCGGCCCCTGAAGCTGTTCAACAAGATAGCAAAGAAAGGTCGGCAAGGAAAGGCCCCGCGGCCGGAACTGGGCACGAAGGCTATGGGCGTCTAGGCTCAGTTCGCCGGAAGAGCAGTACTATTGCAAGCACTGCACGTGCAACCCCGGGGACTATGTCCTCGCAGGAAAGTCTTGACAACACCCACTCCTATGACCTTTTTTTGGCGGAACGGATGGCCCCGGTTGTTATTGCTGGTGGAGAAGTCGTCGAAAACAGAAACACAAGCTCAGAGTTGAGCCGCACGGAGAGCAATCAGAGTTTCACTCTTGGAAGGCCGAGTGTCGAGTCAAAAAGCAGTTCGCAGATCTCGTTGTCGTCACGAGAAACTCCCCGCCACACCCTTTGGCCTTCTCCTTTCCCGCGCAACTCTTCCCAAGCCCCCTCGCTTAGCAGCCGCCGGCCTTCCGACAGCAGCGACTCTGAGGCACTCGCAATGAAATCCACGCTAGCCTTCAGACGATCCGTACAGCGAGTACAGTCCGGGGAGCAAGACCCTCTGAGAATCCCGAAACCCATCGTCACCCGATCCCAAACTATCTCATCTTCGATAACTAGTTTGGACGCAAGCATCATCTCCGACGATTCGGGTTTCGGCCCCTCCGCAGAAGCTACGAGAACCAGCAGAGAGCTTGACAATACAGCCACCCTTTCTGGGCCTAAGAAACTCCTAAAAAGAGCTCGGTCGCCTCGGAAGTGGAATTTTTTCGGTCGGTCTCAGAGCCAACCCCCCACAGAAATAAAGAAGGATACCTCGAAGACAGTTGCTGCAACTGTGAAGGTCGTCCAGGCCAAATCGGTGGCATTTTATACCTTGATGGATTCATCGGAGCTGGAGGACGCTGACACACCGGATCTTGAAGAGGTTCTTCGTGAAGCGAGGAGTCTAGCCCCCACCTCTGATAACGTCCGGGCAGGGAGTCTGGAAGAAAGGAGGCCATCCGTGACGCAAGATTTCCTATTCGAGGAGCCATTGGCTCTCAGGGCAGCGGGTCAACAGTTGCCTACAGCTGCGAAACACACAATCGTATCACCCAGCAATGCTATGGGGTCCTTGGCTCCTCGTACCCGGCTTTCAATCACGCCAGCCCTACTACCTGTTCAGCAGCAGCAGCTTACCGTTCGTCAAGCCTCGGGTCGCCCAAGCAGATTACCTCAGGTTGGCCGCATCCCGAAAGTTGTGAGTGCTCGAGCCGAGCAAACCTCACCAAAGAGTTTCTCGAGGCCATTCCACCGGCTCAGCGCGCAAGCTCCCCTGTTGAGGCCTGATATCCAAGATCCAAATTTCGTTGCAAAGGGGCCGAGCCCACCCAAGCCCTCCACGCCTGAGCTCATCCAGGATGAATCTGCGACGACAAGCGCAACCAACATCTCAACGATTTACAGTCTTCCTGGCGAGATACCGCTGGAACATGGCCCACCCATGCATGAATTCCTGTCCTTCTCGCCGCGGCAGAATTCACAGTGCACCACAACATCCTCAAGTAGTTCAGGAGGGCTGCTGACGTTTGCTGCTGCAACGGCTGTTGTGCCAGCACCAAACGCCCCACTTGCGGAAGATGAAATTTGGGACGAGTACAATGATCTTCTGGGAGATGAAACTTCAAGACCGCCACGATCCGAGGGCTCAACAAAAAAACCTCCCCATCTCGATGTCAACAAGTCAGAATCCGAGCGAATTGTTGAGCCGTCATTGGAATCGCCGACTCTCAGCCCCCCTCCCCTACAGAGCTTTGGCCAGACCTTGTACCCAGAGAATGAACATCCGGCCTCAAGCATCTACAGTGTCGACATGGTCGAGCAGATTAAGCAAGCACTTGACATCGACCCTACTCCCGCTCCTCGCTCCTCGGGGCCTGGTATCTACCTTGGAAACGACGAACAAAGCCACGACGTTGATTCTGGCGAACGAGTGGAACAAGTGCAACGGGGCAGTAAAATTCCTGAGCATCAGGCTCGGCGCTCTGATGCGAGCGGTAGTAGCCAAAGCTCCGATAACTCGCCGCTTTCCCAGGTCAACTTACGGGTAGGATCCATGACTGTCAGCAAGTGGCTCACCTTCGGGCATGTCTTGTTTAGCCCCGTGCGGGATGAGCTGGTTTCCGAGGTGGGGTCGTTGAAACGGCCGTCTATTCTTGTTGTGGACGGGCTTGGGAATGACGACTGGTCATTCTACGCCGCCGAGACATATCCGGCCGCGACCTTCTTCAACCTTTCACCTCGCGCGCCTCTCCAAGCTGAACGCCGGGGCTCATCGGCCTTCCCGTTAAGTCCTCCTAATCACCATCAGATTCAATATTTATCCCACGGCGAAAAATTCCCGTTCGGGCCTCAAAGCTTCACGGCGGTTGTTTTCCGCTTCCCGGCGGCCGGCCCCGAATCGCAACACCGGAACATTGTCTCCGAGGCCCGGCGTGTCTTGAAACCGGGTGGATTTATCGAGTTGTCGATTTTGGATGTTGACCTGAACAATATGGGGAACCGGGGACGTCGGTCTGTCCGCCGCCTCAAGGAGCGCATCCACTCCACATCGCCTGAAATTAGTCTCGGATCGAACTCGGATCTCATGCTCCGCCTGCTTGGCAGAAAGGGATTCACCGATATCAAGACATGCCGGGTGGGTGTTCCGGTCGTGAGCCCCGTCCCCCGCTCATCTGGTAGTGATGCTGGGGCTAGCAGCGCAAAGCGGATCTCGACCGGAGCTGGGCGTGGGAGAGGAAACAGCAGGCCCAGAAAGGATAATCGAAGCCTTCCGGAGTTGATTAGTGATGAAAGTCCAGTTGCGGATGAGAGCATCACAAAAATGGTAGCCAAGGTCGGCCGTTGGTGGTACAGCAGATGCTATGAGAGTGCGGCCGTCTCGGCCTCTGGCCCAACATTCCGCACAACAATGTGGAACGACAAGGCCCTGCTGACTGAGTGCGAAGAATGGGGTACCAGCCTCAAGCTGATGGTCTGCCACGCGCGTGTGCCCGATGGGAGGGCTCGTGTTGCAAGCATCTGATCCATTGTCTATTCTCAACCTCGCCATCGCCATCGTTAGCCGTCTTAAACATCTCTGAGCCTCGGAACAGCACATCCCGCCACACCTTGATCCCCGGTGTTTCGCCTCACTTCATGGTTTACTTTTCAGTTAACAAGTCGTAAGAAAATTTCAAAGACAAGAAACAGACAAGAGGGCGCAAGCCCAAGATTGTGCACACCAAAGGCGCACAACACACTCTGCGAGGAGTCTATACGCCTTATTTATTTCCTCTCTCAACTCGTCTAGCCTACAACATTACATGGACTCTACGATGCATTGAAAACAGTACAAAGGTGTCGGTAATACAGTACGACACACTTAATTTTCTTCATCACCCGATCGACAGGAGCGACACAGGCGACTTTGCTTATCATTATTTACCTCTTTTCTCTTTCCGCCTTCGCTCCTCAGCGGAGGATTAATCAACAACCGACTTGAGTCCCCTCGCCAGGCTCAAGCCCGGTCTAGTGGTATTTGGTGGCGCCATCCAATTGGTATGGACAGCTTAATAATGATCAATTTCCCACTTTGGGAGGGAAGTGAGATTTTTGGGGATGAGATTTGATGAAGAATTTGATGGGAAAGATTTATGAAGCCGGAAGTGGCATTGAACGCATACGTTAGTGGTGGTAAATAATATTGGGAAGGTAATTGGCTGGTCTACTTACGATTGCACTCGGGCACTGTTCAAGCCCAGCCTTGGGTGTTATCTCTTTGAGAGTGCAAGTAGGACCCGCTGGCTGGGGGGCTGAATCTGAGATCTAGGATACTCAAACATGCTTGGGAAGGCTGGAACTTGGACTGGAACCGGGACTGGGATTGGGACAGCGCACGATAAATAACTCGAAGGAGACGAGGGCATTTGACGAGGTACTGTTATTTCTTTTTGGCTTTTTTGTTGTTGAGCATCCAAGAGATACCCCCGGCCTTTGATCCAGCCAGGCAATAGGCAAGTACATAGACGCACATAGCGCACATATGTAATACTTGTAGTATTCATTGCCTTTTTTATACACATACTTTTGGTGTGACAGCCATGTTTTTGGAAAGGCAAGAAACCCACTTAGTTACGTTGCTAGTATAGTGTGCGAATTGTAGATGCGTTTCGGTCGTCAGGTTGTGGAGGAGATACTATTGCCGTGTTGTCTTAATCTGTGCCAAGGCATTCGGAATACGTAGGTACCAAAGTACCCTTACGGAACCGGTCAGCGGTTTCGGGCAGCGGCTCAAACATGCTGGCAGTCTTGGCTCTTGGCGCGACACGGCTGCCAGCAGTCGGAATTTCCCCGGATTTGCGCGCGCGGGCCCTGTTCTAGAAACTGGAGCGGCCACTTTTTCGCAAGGTTCTTTCTTGCACCGCGCCCCTAGACGATCGACTCAACTCAACTCGAGATCCATCCGTCTATCCATTATTACACACTCTAGCTCAAACGTCGAAACCCAAGTAGCGTGAGTCCCTCCTTTCACGACATGGTCTAAGATGGGCATACAGCCGCGAATGCGAGTCTCTTTCACAATCGAAGCTGTCGTCCCACTCTCCCCTGGCCGACCTGGGTGGAAGTCGTCAGACAGGTAGAGAGATAATCAAGGGGAACTTTTCAAGCGCTGGGTGGCCCCCTCGTCGGGCGGTACATCTTATCCTATATCCACGATGACTCGACGCATTGTAAGCATCAAGTCCCCCCCCCCCCCCTCCCGAGCATGAGCATATGCATTTGGTCCATCGGGAAAGACAACAGGGCTAACCTAGGGATGTTGCCACGCCCTGTAGGTCCGCACCATAGTCCAAGTGGCTACCGCCGCCGTCTTTACATTTGTCGTCATCTTCTTCCTCGACCGCAACTTCCGCGTCCTGCCCAACGCCATTCACGAATACCTGCCATCGCACCACGCCGGTCTCATCATCACCGACATCACAATCACAAAATGCTCATCCCTCAACATCTTCTCCAACTGCAAGCTCGACCCAGAGGCATGGCACCGTGTCGAGAAGGACCTGCATCTCAGCAAGGGCCTCTTCTCAAGCGCCTTCCTCCATATCCGCCGTAAACGCGAGGAGGACCTGTCGGCCGAGGACAAAGTTGTCGTCGACGTTACCGTCGGCCGTCTTGACCCGAGCGCTAACGACAAGGGCAAAGGCAAGATCGCGTCGCCGGACGAGGGCTGGGAGGCGAGGCCAGCTGGCCTGTGGGTCAAGCGGTCGAGCAAAAAGGGCGCCAGCGACTCCAAGGATGCCGTGACGGCCGTCGACGTCTTGTTCGGCGACGACGCCGTCGAGGCCCGCCCCGGGTGGCGTGTCACGGGCACCCCCCTGATGCTGGATGCCGCGTCCAGCGTTCCTGCCTCACACATCACGTTTCGAAGGGGGGCGGAGCAAGTGCCCTTCAAGCCCACACCGCGCGTCAACGAAAACGGGCGGTTCAAGATCATGCAGCTTGCCGATCTGCATCTCAGCACTGGCGTTGGCCATTGCCGGGATGCCCTGCCAGAGGACTGGAATGGGGGCAAGTGTGAGGCGGATACGAGGACGCTAGATTTCGTCACAAAGGTTCTCGAAGAGGAGCGACCGGACTTGGTTGTCCTCAGCGGTGATCAAGTTAACGGGGATACCGCACCGGATACTCAATCAGTAAGTTGTCGGCCTCTTGGAATTCTAGGAGTGTATCCTGACAGTGAACCCTTGTCAGGCAATTTTCAAGTATGCGCAGTTGCTCATCAAGCACAAGGTGCCGTATGTCTCGATCTTCGGCAACCATGATGACGAAGGGTCGCTGTCACGAGCTGCACAAATGGATCTTATCGAGACACTACCCTATTCGCTGTCTACGGCAGGCCCGGCAGACATCGACGGGGTGGGCAACTACCACATTGAGATCCTGGCACGCGGTGGCTCGGGCCATTCGGCTATCACGGTGTACCTACTCGACACGCACGCGTACTCGCCCAACGAGCGCAAGTTCAAGGGGTACGACTGGGTCAAGAAGAACCAGATTGACTGGTTCCGCGACACAGCGCAGGGGCTCAAGAAGAAGCATAAGGAGTATACGCACCACCACATGGACGTGGCTTTTATTCACATTCCACTGCCCGAGTACCGCGACGGCAACCTTACATTTGTCGGAGACTGGAAGGAGCCCCCGACGGCACCCGTGTACAATTCGGGCTTCCGTGACGCGCTGGTGGATGAGGGCGTGGTTATGGTCAGCTGTGGACAGTACGTTTCCCTCTTTTTGCATTGTGTTTTTTTTTTTTTTTTTTTTTTTTTTGAGACGGTTAAACTAATCCTATCTAGCGATCACGTCAACGAATACTGCGGCCTGTCCATGAATGAGGATAAGCCAGCGCTTTGGATGTGCTACGGTGGAGCTACCGGCTTTGGCGGGTACGCCGGCTACGGCGGATTCCATCGCAAGATTCGGATATTCGACTTTGATATGAACACGGCGCGCATCATGACATGGAAGCGCGTCGAGTTTGGCGAGAACGTAGACAAGCGCATTGATGAATTGCTGATCGTCGATGCTGGGAGGGCGATCGCGCCGATGATGCCCGAGTAGGGGTGTCTATGTGTTGAAGGTCACCAGTGTTTAGAGTTGGCTGCATTGTGTATTCATTGCATCGATCGCATTCGGGGCGTTTGGGGTAGGAGTGTCTAGGCTTTTTTGTTTTGTTCGTTTTGGAATGGGACAGGTTGTCTGCGGGGGTGAAACCTCCATTACACCGGTGGTTGGTTGCACCTAGATATGGTTTGGCATATCTTGGGTACTTGCGATGTATAAATACAAATGGCTCGGTTAGGAGATTGGCAAGGCGATGAGTCAAGGGAGGGGAGGTTCAGTGGAAATCGAGCGAAAAGGCGAGGAATTGCACGACGCCATGGCGCTGGCCATCGTGCGTCCTAGGTATATAACTGTTTGTTTTGTGAATAGAGGGCGGGACGCCAAAATACCGGGGGTCACGATTGCAGCGCACCCATAGAGTAGAAACAAAATCAATTGCTAGCGGTTTGATTTTGGTGAAGAGGTCCATCTAAGCGTACCCGATGTTATGGAACCCCCGTCTTTTGTACCATGGACCCGGTTCGCCCGGTACGCCCTCACCGAGGAAGACACGGGTCGCGACACAGGCCACCCGCCTGGAAGCCACAACCTCAACGTCACAACGTCGACCTCCGGTGAGATGGTGCTCCGAAGCGCCAGCAAGTGAATGAGTCGGAACTGGTGACTACGGTACTGTGCGTGCAGGGGCCCATTGCAGAATCCACGACCGCATCTCATTAGACTTGTGGGAAGGCGGGCTGCTCAGCTGGCCGTTGCAGTTACACTATTTATTGGATTTGTGGCTGCATTAGCGTAGGTTAGGTGACATGTCGAACAGTTGTTGAATTAGACTTTCCACTCCCGGCCTGGGCACACCCGCTTCACGAGACCCTGCATACCTTGCGTAGTAATCACTGACGAGGTTCTTATGACGCCCTATAGACAGCGCAGGAGCCGTTGCCCCAGCCTTGATTAATCCCGAAGGAACGAGAGGGCGAGCGAGAATTGGACATTCCTGGGATCCTTCGGCGCTATTCTGTACGTGAAAAAGTTCAAGCCCGTTGGGACACCTAGAGTTGAGATATTTACAACCTACAGATGAGCTGTATCTTCTAACCTGTGCTGTACGACGGACTTTGAAAGCGCGGCTCCCCTATTATAGCACTTGCCCGCAACAGAAATTTCGCTAAGGCCTAGTCTACAACAACTGCTCCTGTTGACAAGGGAAGGGTGTATAATGAGGCCGGCCAGGAAAGCTGCGCCCCGAGGCTGGAATATGGGCGATGGAGCAGCTGGGACAAGGAAGAATGGTTGCGATCAAGAGGTGCCGAAGCTATCTGCCTTCCTTTAGCTATCCGAGAACGGCTCAGTTAAGCTCTCTTAGTGCGCTCCAGGTTCTGTCGTTGGGAAGTCTAATGGGTCTGGCAGGTCCGGCACAGGTTGGGAAGGTGCGACCGGTCACTGTGATGGACCAGCTACTTGGGTAGGTACCTCCTTGCCCAGGTGGCCCTTCTCACCTTGGTTAGGGGTGCTGGAGGCATTTTGGGTTCTGGTAACCCACGCTGTGGTTACCACGGTTTGATGGCGCAAGCCTACCCTAACACAAATCCAGATAAGTACTTATATCTATCTGTTCAGTCAGCCCTCACTTCTGCAACTCCCAGTCTTTTATTCTGCACACCAGTACTCCCCAGTATATTACGACCTAGTAAAATGCCGGCACTTGGCCGGTACACGCTCACACAGCACTCCTCCACAGTTTGATCAACTCCCACCCATGCAACCAAGGTACGCTCTCCTTGTCCCCAACATCACTCTCATGTGCCTCGCAGGGTAGCTTTCTACCGTCACTCTTGCAGACATGTTTCCCTGACAAAACACAATAGGTGGCCCCCGTCCCGACGACTTTGATATGGCTATGCTCTCTAAGATGGTGCCGCACCATCTGCGTGAGGCGGCTCAGAGAAGACGACTGGGGTTGCCGGACCGGGCTCTACAACGGGCTCTTGTGCAGCCCTATTCCGGAGCTAAGACCTTGTTGCCGCAGCCGGCAACGACCTTTGGGCACGCATCGCATACGGTTCCCCAGCCCTCTGGTTCTCCTCGCTGGAAATACCCAATGTTTAGCGATGTCTTGGATGATGATATTCTCGATCGCGAGTACGCCGAGACTAGCATTTTAGGTCACCCTAAGCTCCCAGATCAGGAAGATGCTACAGAGGAACGCCTGGAAATCGGATCAGCACCTGCAATCACGAGACATGCCGCGGATAATGCCTTGGTCATGAATCATGACCTTGGCTTCGTTGCCTCCAATGAGGTACGTTACCTTGTATTTCCCTCTCATGTAATGCCTTTGCCGGGCCTTGAGTGGAATTTATTGACTCGAGGCATAGCACGTCAACCCCGGTGCTCCAGCGTCGCTCGGCCTGAATGACTTGGGACGACTTCCTGTATTCGCAATCGACTTTTCCACCTTGCCCATCCATCCATCGCCAAATGACAACGTCAATTTGCGGTCACAGATTGGTAAATGCCCCCAAGTCTGGCAAGGTCGAAGATTTAGTGGTGGCTTTTGTCAGGAGAGCCCTTTGGTGGCATCCGTGGATGAATTGGACTACTCGGGTCTGAATGTCGATAATCCAAATACCCTCGAGGAGTGGGGGCCGTCTGTCGACCCACGACACGTTCTCCCCGACAACCACAATCGTTTTCTGGTAACCCTCGGGCACATTATTCCCAGTGCCCTCCAGACCCAGCTAGGCAAGTCGGCACCAAGAAAACGAGGAAGACCTAAGGGATCTAGGAACAAGCATAAGTTCGACAGAAATGGCAGCCCGGTTGGAAGGCCATCAAAGAGTCTGAAGCGGAATGGAAAAGCTAGCTCGCTAGGAAAGAGCTCGCCCGGCAGCTCGGCCTCAGCCACCTCAGTGGGCAGTTCGCCACGTACCCCGCCGTCCAGCTCACCGAGCACCTCGGTAGGAAGCTCGGCAGGCAACTCTTGAGCCAGCTCACCAGAGACTTGAGCCGTACGCACTCTACCAACTGGTAAGGGTCACCACTACTCAGGAGCGCGGCGTCATCGGTACGGGGTTGCAGCATGCATCGCAGCGATGCCAGCTGAAAGAATATCATTGTAATGAATTGTCAAAGAACACTATAACCTCGCGAGTAGTACCAGTGAGAGAAAGAAAATATGAAAGCATTGTTTCCTCTGGTACGTCATAACGGCCCCCCTTTCGATATTCTTTTATCTCATGGCACGCACAACTCACACCTCGTTCCCACCTACAGCATAGCGATTTGACTTTTGCAACTACACACATCAATTTCTGATGCCACAACAAACAAAGGAAACGGATTGCTAACCACAACCGACCGAGCCCGACCCGGTAGTGACAAAGGAAAACGGGCTACTCTGCTCCTTTCTGCACTCCCTTGCCTTTGTTCCGCTAGAGAGCTGGATAACGACTAGATACTCGATGGGGAAAGTTCGAGATACTGGATATTTCCACATGAAGTTGGAAATAGGAAGCAGGGAGTGACACGATATGTATGGCGACAGTTAATGTCGGGCAAATAGCTGTCTCCGGGGATCAGGGGGCGGGAGAACGGGTTAAGGTCGATAGGTAGCTATTCGAAGCGTGTTGTCACCGTCACTACTCCCAACTAGCCACGCCCCCTTTCTATCACCGCATCTCCACGGCCTGACGTTGATCTAAGAAGATAGCGAGAACGTGAAAGTTGAGCTATACCAGTGTAACCCCGACATAGCCCTGCTTAGTTCACGTTTTAGACTGCGCAGTAGTGGTTCCAGCGGCCCTGGTGGCCTCACCACTTGCCCTAGGTGGGTAGTGATCCGCATTGGACCCCGGCAGCCAATTTCCAGGTTGGGTTCCGGGCCGCCTCGGGTGTCTGGGATACGGGAATAAGGCCCTAGTTTCATAGCAATGTCACGCTGTGTTGGTATTTTACCCCTGAGACTGCTACGACTTCGCACGATCGAGAAATGATGGTCGTGAATTAAAGATGGTTAGATTTACAAGTCCTACGGACACTGAAGACTTCCAGCCCAGCTCCCCTCCTCATTGATCGTCGCCGTTTCATATTTTCCCTTGCTAAATACACACAAACACATACACATACACACGCCGGTGGCAAAGCGAGCGCAACCCTACTAGCCTCTACCCTCGTAATCGTGACGTCCATTTTCTTCGTGATGCCCGATTCGAGGATGTTCTCCGAGCTGTTGCCCTTGCTGACATGGCCCTCGAAGCTGTTCAGATCCGTGTCGTCGTGCTCGCCGTCGAGCTGGTGACCTTTGGCGCGGCCGCTCTTCCAAGTCTGCATGGCGTACCGCGACCCGACGTCGCCGGCCCGCTTGCTTCCACCCCCGCTCGTCCAGCCGGCATTGCGCGTCCGCTCGTTGAAGTACCTGACGAGGGGCGCCAGTGTCGGCATGCAGGTGACGATGAGGCCGAGGTTGTTCTCCACTGTTGACCACAGGATCAAGGGCGCCAAGTCGGTGTACTGACACTGTGACGTCAAAAAGGATGGTGACGCAAGCCATAGCCGTGTATACTGGAACACCAGGAAGGCAACTGCCGTCCAAGCTCTGGCCCCATTATTTGGCGACTGGGTGGCATAGGTTGATCTGGACCAGCAGGAATGCCAGGTGAAATAGGGTGCATAGTACGATGACAATAGCGCAAACAGAGCGACAGGCCCAGCCCTTGGGAATGAAGCGCAGGTATGAGAGGGTACTCTTTCATTCTTGTGCGGATACAAACTTGGCGAGCGGAATACATAGGGGCGAGCCTACTAATTCTCGGTTCCTACATGCGACTATAAGGGGCCCTAAGTGGTAGCGCACCTGTCCAGTTGGTGTAGGTAAGCCGGTATCTAATCACCTCTTGCACACGGTGCCATATGAGACTAGGTAGCAGGCGGAGTCCCTTCACAGGTGCTACCTGGCAGGTACCCAACCGACTACAGGCGCGTTCCCTGCGCTTTCCATTGTGACAACAATTCTGGAATCATTTGAGGAGCGCAAGGCTTTGAGCCTGACGAGGAATTTCTGCAAAGGAACCGTTGTCAACCGACTGTCGGGCTTCCTAGACGTCTACGATATCGTAAGAGCAGCCGTATGACTTTTGCGGCTCAAAATCATGCGAGCCCCCGATGCTGCATGCAAGGTCTGCAATGGGCTGGTGTACTCCATAATAAATAAATTCCGTTTCAATTGCCGCGGCTTCCCGATAGGCCGTTAAGGGTTCCATTGCTCCACGGCGAGTTGGAAAGAGAAGAAAAAAACTGGAACCCCAGCGCCGTCAAGGTGCGCGGCCTACAGAGTACGGAGTACATACCTAGGTAGCCAGGTCTTTCTTTCAAGCGCTCGGCAAACTCCAGCCGAGGCGAGCATTGCCACACTTGGGAGCTATATGCCCATGGGGTCGGAAAATAGCAGCCTACTTTGAGGAAAACGATGGCGCGATATAGGATATTGGCAGCAGGACGATGGGGAAAAGGAAAGCAGCGGCAGATGCAGACATTCCATGGTATGTACCTCGGCAAAACATACTAATTCATTGATGTGCAACGCTGAATGAAATGCTGAAATCGGGTAATGTGGGGCCTGGCGTACGCAACCACATGCCCGGTGTTGCAAGCGGGCAACGTGGGGAATGTTTCCTCGTTCAACATTACATCCATCACCCCCTCCCTCACTGTGATCTCGCAAGACCCTCCCATCGTGGACACACCGAAACCAATATATGCCTTGCCCCATATCTAGTCCCATCTTTCCGGCTCCCACAAATCTTCAGGGTCGCCCCGAGCACAAACTTTGTTTGACTAGACTGCGTTCCCTTGCTCACAGAGCTGTCAAGAGCTGTCAAGCTCGCCTGGTGCCCCGGAACGATCACAGACAAAAGGCTTGCGGCTGGCCCGGTAACTAAAATCGGGATGGCGCAACAGACGGCCCCGGGGGCTCGCTCGCTTGTCCTTAGGGTTGTCTCATGTTTGACACCTATGGGGTTGTTCACCTTCATCGTCCCATTCGCCTACGATACCTATCTATGTTATCTATGTAGTAGGGTGAGGCCCTTGGCGAAATTCTCCAGCACCCTAACAAGGCGACTGCTATCCAGTTTGCTGCGCAGAAATTATCAGCCAGTGGCCTAGCACGGCTCTAAATTACAACACTAGGGATGTGCCGCCAGAAAAGGTTGGGTCAAGATGGCCGGCAATCGACGTATTCCTGCAGGCTATCGAGTCCTGCTTCTCGGTTTCGGCCATGCTGGTATGCATGTCGCCTGGACGCGCCCACTCATCTGATGGCATTTTGCTTTCTGGAAGATAGCCATGACTTCTCACCCCTATATTTCCCAGGCATATCACTCCGTTCGGCCTTGGATTTAAAGAAACATGGCCTGCTCCTCACGGCGGCGCCACCAGATAAACGCGGCCGCCAGGTGCATGCAAGCAAGATATGGATGTCTCGGGCGGGCGAAGGCACGGGAGGAACCATTGGCGAGCAACAAAACGTGGCCATCCATCCCGCTGGGTCCGGGGCTCGGGGAAGGACGTCGGGTTGGACCTACTGGATCGACCGTCAGCATCGGTTTGTGAAGCACTGCGGAAATTGTTATCAAGAGTTTCGTGGATTGTCTCTCGAATGCGGCAAGTGTTGGATCTTGTCCTTTCCTAGTACTGACTAGGTGGTCTGGGCCTTCGATCTCTCTGGCTATAATGCCCTCTCCGAGTGGGAGGGATACCTAGGGCGAGCGTCCTAAGATCGTCGTTAAAGATCGCCAGTGCCACGTTGTTGGCGATCTCTCTCCCCTCCCTTGACCACCTTTCTCCCCGCACTCCTTTGTACTCCTCTCCTTGCATAGTTGTTCTGCAACCGCCATCATGAAGATCGCTGCCCTCGCTGCCGGCCTCTTTTCGGTCGGCGTTTTTGCTGCGTCCTCGTGCAAGTGCTTCCCCGGCGACGACGGCTGGCCGTCGGCCAGTCAGTGGTCCGCCCTGAACCAGACCGTCGGTGGCAGACTCACCTAGACAGTTCCTCTGGCCCGGGTGTGCCATGATTCCCGCCTCGACAGCGCTGCGTGCCAAAACCTCCAGACAAAATGGCAGTACCCTGACGTACAGTAAGTTACAGCTCTTTGCTCAGCCCCATGTCTCCAGACAGCCCTGGGGTGAGATGCCGCCTTCAAGCTGTCTGCCAGCCGCTAATCGTGTGCCGTATCCCTTGCACCCTGGGCAACTACAACGGCGCCGCCGTAATGGTTGGAGCCGGTGTCCAGGGCTACGAGGTTCTTACTGCTGCCAAGGAAAAGTGCCTGGTTGTTGTCACTGGCGAGTGCCCAACCGTCGGTATTGCTAGTGGTTACACCCAAGGTGGTGGTCACTCGGTCTTGAGCACCAACTTTGGTTTGTCTGCTGATAACACCCTGGAATTTGAGATTGCCACCGCTGCTGGCAAGCTCATCGTCGCTTCTCGGACCCAGAACTCAGACCTGTACTGGGCCCTCTCCGGCGACGGTCCCGGAAACTATGGTGCCGTTGTCAGCATGAAAGCCAAGGCTTTTAAGGATCTCACAGTCGGCGCTGCTACTTTGTCGTTTTTCGCCTCCAACACACACACACACACACACCCTGAGAAGTTCTATGCCGCTATCGATGCCTTTCATGCTGCTTTCCCTGCCATGGTTCAATCCGGCACCACGGTCGTGTATTATTTCACCTCTATCTTCTTCATAATTGCGCCCATGACCGCATACAACAAGAATACCAACCAAGTCAAGGGCATCACGGCACCATTTGTTGCCAAGCTTAACCAGCTCGGCGTGACACACAATATCGCCTACTTGCAGTCGGCTACGTACTACGATCATTACGACAAGTACTCCGGCCCTCTACCCACAGGCGCAATTCAGGTTGGCATTGCTCAGTATGGTGGCCGTCTTATTCCTCTGGCCACAGTCCAGAACAGTGCTAGCGCCCGTGCCCTTGGAGCTACAGCTCGCAGCATCGCCGAGAAGGGGATTACTTGGATCGGTATTGGCACAGATGTTTCTGCCTTTGAAAAAAAGCAACGTGAACGCAGTCCTGCCAGCTTGGCGCAAGACCCTCATTCATGCCACGCTCACTACGGAATGGTCTTTTGATCCTGCCAAGTGGGAGCAGATGATTGAGAGCCAACAGTTCATGACCGAGACCATCATGCCTGAGCTCGAGGCGGTGACTCCTGGATCGGGCGTATACATGAACGAGGCCAACTTCCAACAGCCCAACTTCTAAAGCGAATTTTTCGGCTCAAACTATAACAATCTTCTGACTATCAAGAAGTACGACCCCAGCAACTTCTTCTACGCTACCGCTGCTGCTGGTACTGAGACATGGTTGGTTGCTAACAATGGCTGGATGTGTAAGGCTTAAAGTGTACCCAGCCTAGGCGGGATTGGTGGTGGTGGGTATTGGTGTGCTAAGAAGGTCCGTTTACTGACAGTTGAATGAAGTGATGAGAAGATGGTCGAATGATATGGTGGTAACGTTGTTGTATATAACCCTTAATAGTAAATACCAAATAAGTCGAACCAAATCGCTCCATGCTTGAGAGAACATAGTGCTGCGCATTCCCTCGTAAGCCTGATTGACCGCGGAGGTTTGAAAAGTGCGCTCCAGAGGTATCCGCCTACCCCGGGACTTGGCTCCCCTCCCGTCAAGCCCGGGCTTTTGGATGGACCCCTCACGTTGGTCCCGCATGTTTGGCTCCGTGTCCTACAAGAAAAAGCGTTGTCATTACTCATCAACAGTACCCATCAACTGCGAGAATGAGGCGAGACTACGGTTTTAGCTCGTGCCGGTCCACAAAGCTGACGTGACGTGTTATGCTAAGGGATCGACCGCGACCCTTTTACACTACAACCGTGTCGGGATAAGCCGTGGGTGCCGTGGGTGCCGTGGGTCAATGCATTCATTCCCCTCACCAGCTCTCCATTTGTAATGCTGTCTGCAGGCTTCCGCGAAACAAGCGATTTCTAAGCCGTAGGGACCGAAGAATAGCGTTCAAAACATATAAAATAGTTGATGCCTTCCTATTCTACGAACACTGTCTTTACATTTCTCGCTCTCTCAGCTTTGTGCATTCGTCCTCAGTAACTTGCCGAATGCATCGACGCCTGCATTTTTTCACCTCTCGTCTCGCCAAAAGATCATCATATCCCTTCCAAGCGAGGAGCATTGTGAACATGGCGGCTAGAACCAAGTCCGATGTTCACTTGTACACAGCACAAACGCCAAATGGCATAAAGGTCTCGCTGCTGCTCGAGGAACTAGGCCTACCTTATAAGGTATCTCCGTTCGACGCCGTAATTATTCTGGGCAACCCAGTCATTAATCCGCATGGCGATAGGTGACGGCTATCTCGTTCAGTAAGAATGAGCAGAAGGAGCCCTGGTTTCTGGAAATTAACCCCAACGGCCGCATCCCGGCCCTGACTGATAAGCTGGCTGATGGGTCCCCCATCAGCCTGTTCGAGAGCGGCTCGATCCTGCAGTACCTCGTCGACCGTTACGACCCGGAACACAAACTCTCGTACCCACACGGGTCGCGCGAGTACTACGATGTGAACAGCTGGGTATGTCTGACGTCGGCTTTTTGATCTTGCAATAATCCTAACCTGGATGATGTAGCTGTTTTGGCAAATGGGTGGCCTGGGTCCGATGCAAGGGTATGCTCCTATTCATGACTGAAGACTTCGTTCTGAGGGCTGACATTTACATCCAGCCAAGCGAACCACTTCTTCCGTATGTTTATGCATTTAGAATGTGAGATGGAATGGTAAAAAAAAAAGTCTGACATGACGGTCTAGGCTACGCCCCTGAGAAGATTCCGTACGGCGTCAACCGATATCAAAATGAGACTCGCCGCCTGTATAGCGTCATGGAGATCCAACTGAGCAAGTCTCAGTCGGGATTCCTCGTCGGGGACAGGTTGACCATCGCAGACATTTCTTGCTGGGGCTGGGTCGCTGCGCACGGTGAGTCGTTGGCCCCTGACCCCTGAATGTACCGATGCTGATACAAGTGTACATTAGATTGGGCTGGCGTGTCACTGGATGAATTTCCACATCTGGCAGCCTGGGTCGAGAAGCTGTTGGCTCGCCCAGGGATCGAGAAGGGTAGACATGTGCCCAGTGAGCATACCGTATTGAGCCGCAAAAAGTTGGCGGATGAGGAGGCGGACAAGCTGGCCAAGGAAGCTAGGGAATCCTGGATCATGCGAAGCAATGAGCCAGTGACTACTCAAAAGTGAAAAATGTCGATAATCGCTCGTTGTCTTCTGAGCCCATGTACGGCTGTGTTATTTGAGGGGTTGCAAACATACCAGGAAAGATAGTGAGAAGGGGTTAAGACGGGTAGCTAGAGTGTCTCTCAACGCAAAGATTTGCTGCTAGATTAAGGTTGCGGTAGAAAAGCCACGACTCTGCGGGTCGATCTTCATGGACGTACCGAATAGCTCCCTAAACATATTCAATGAATACGATATTTCTACGGAGTCCTGCAATTATTTTGTCTCGCATGAATCGCTAGTGTACGTGGGGTGGACACCCTAGAGAGTTCAAGCTCGCTGAGGTTAAAATTCACAATCACGAGGCATTTTACTGCGTAATTCTCAGTACCATATCGTAAGAGTTAGGGGAGGTATGTTGATTGAGCGTCGATAATTGTTAAGAATGTTTTCGACGAGTTTAGGGAGGGGATTGGGCTGGGATACAGGTATCCGTCGGATGCTCCACCATCACGTGATGTAGCTTGATTAGTGGGTCTAGGCTCGAGCAAGGCTTGGCAGGCTTAAATTCAGCCATCCTTCTGGAAACATTGCCGCCTCACAAAACCTGTCCGCAACAAACCTCGCCGCTTGCGTTGCACCCGACATATCGACGAACTTCACCTGTACCATCGCCATTTCGAAGACAGCAGCCCGACATGGCGTGGCGCAACCAAGGGATCACAGGATCCAATAACATTCCTTTGGGGAAGATGCGTCGTTTCGGTCCCGATGGAGAGGAAGAGAAGAGCTCCGTCTCGTCGCCCGGTGCCTTTTCCAACGGCGAACGTGAACGCGACCGCGATCGCGACCACAGTCGCGACGTTCACATTCGCGAACCCGACCGTGATGTCAAGCGTGGCCGCAGCCCTGAGAGTACGTCGCCTACTTTCTTCCCCGCCTGCCGTATTTGCTGACTTGATGTGAAGGGGCCGACTTCGATGGTCCGAAGCGCCGCAAGAAGCGCAACCGTTGGGGCGATGCGACCGAGAACAAAGCTGCCGGGCTGATGGGTCTGCCTACCGCCATCGTCGCCAACATGACGAGCGAACAACTCGAGGCCTACACCCTTCATCTTCGAATTGAGGAAATCACCCAGAAGCTGAAGATCGATGACGTCGTCCCGGCCGACGGAGACAGGTACGCCCTTTCGACCAATATCACTTTAATTTAGCCTACTGACAGGAATATATAGATCACCATCACCAGCACCACAATACGACAACCATGGTCGTCGTGTCAACACTCGGGAATACCGCTATCGTAAGCGCCTCGAAGACGAGCGTCACAAGCTGATCGAGAAGGCTATGAAGACAATTCCCAACTATCACCCTCCCCAGGATTACCGTCGGCCCACAAAGACTCAGGAGAAGGTCTATGTGCCAGTCAACGACTATCCAGAGATCAATTTCAGTATGATTGCTAACCTTCTAACCTTTCTAACAATCCATAAGCCCCCTCCCCCCCCTTTGGAACTTTGCCAGGCATCAGTCCTGCATCATGCCGTGGTGCTGTGCTTTGCAGGCTGGTCCTGATGAACTCTAACCCAGTCATTTATCTTTGCGTTTTATTCAGACTACTAACACTTAGCTCTTCCTCACTAAAGTTGGCTTACTTATCGGACCTCGTGGCAACACACTCAAGAAAATGGAAACAGAGTCTGGTGCCAAAATCGCCATCCGCGGAAAGGGCTCGGTCAAGGAGGGCAAAGGTCGCTCAGATGCTGCCCATTCCAGTAACCAGGAGGAAGATCTGCACTGTCTAATCATGGCCGACACCGAGGACAAGGTTAACAAGGCCAAGAAGCTTATCCACAACATTATCGAAACTGTAAGTACCTTGGTCGGTATTTGTCGTGACCCCCTTCTAATCCTCATAGGCTGCATCCATTCCTGAGGGCCAGAACGAGCTCAAGCGAAATCAGCTTCGCGAGCTGGCAGCTCTGAACGGTACTCTCCGTGATGACGAGAACCAGGCTTGTCAGAACTGTGGCCAGATCGGCCATCGCAAATACGACTGCCCTGAGAAGCAGAACTACACTGCCAACATTATCTGCCGTGTCTGTGGTAATGCTGGTCATATGGCCCGCGATTGCCCGGATAGACAGCGGGGCGCCAATTGGCGCAACGATGGCCCGCAGGGTGCCCGACCCGTTGGACGCATTGGCGGAGGCGGCGACGCTGTCGACCGCGAGTACGAGGTGTGTTTTGATTCTTTTCAGCCTCTTTATCAAACTCTGCTAACGCGCTTTGTAGCAACTCATGCAAGAGTTGGGAGGTACTGGTGCTGCGCCTGCTCGCATCGAAGCTGGCCCGGGATCGTTCAATGGTGGCAACGGAGCCGCTGCCGACGCAAAGCCATGGCAGCGTGGTCCTACTGGTGGTCCAGCTCCTTGGCGTAGCCGGAATAATGATCGTGACGAAGGCGGTCCTCCGAGTGGTCCTCCGGGCGGTCCTCCGGGCGGTCCTCCGGGCGGTCCTGCGCCATGGGCTCGCGATCGTGGTGGTGGTGGTGGTGGTGGGGATCGCGGTGACCGCGGCGATCGCGACCGTGGGGGCTATCGCGGAGGCGACAGCCGAGACGGAGGGGATACTTACTACGGTGGTGGCAACTCATATGGTGGAGGATCTGCGGCACCAGGTACCGCGCCGTGGCACCAAGCCCCGGCAGCCCCCCCGGTGGCTCCACCGGCTTACGGTGGTGGGTATGCTGGCTATGGTGCTTATGGCGCCCCGCCTGGAATGGGCGGTCCACCGCCCGGCCTCCCTCCCCCGCCCCCTGGAGCACCTCCTGGACTTCCCGGTGGACTTAACGCTCTGATCCAACAATACGCCAACGCCGTTCCACCGCCTCCCCCCCCTCCTTCAGGAGAGGCCCCACCGCCGCCACCGATGGACTTGCCTCCGCCGCCCCCTCCTGGCGCATAGGCAGCTGGAGGATTGAGCTTGGTGCGTTGGAAACGGGATCGCTACTGACAGACAGGGCACTTGCTTGATTAACCTAGCTTTGCTCGCCGCTTACTCTACCAGTGTAAACTGATCGCTTACCACAATCTATTAACAAGGCATCTTGCAATGGCAGCGGTAGGCGATGAGCACTAACTGTATAACATGATTAGACACGTTTGTCTTGTTTTAAATAGCGTCCGCAATTGAAATTGTTGTGGGACCTCCTGTGGTATTGTGATATTGGTGATATGATTGTATCCAGGCCTCATAACAACCGAGGTCTCCGCTAAATCGTGTCTGCAACAATGAATATCCACTACGTACTAGAGAAACAACAAGCGATTAGCAAGGTTTCTTCTTCATGCAGACATCATCTCACATCGGGGATCCTAGATACATGGAAGAGCAGCATTGGAAGAATCCGCTATGCGCGCGATACCACGACGGTTTACGCTTGTGTCTTACGTTCATACCCCGCATGAGTTCGACGTTGACAAGGTAATGCACCTTGCACGTTCAAGATCCGTTGCTCGACTACCTCAGACTGAGCACAAAAAGGTATACCTACAAAGATGGATGCAATTCACATCAACGACATCGCCATTGATCCCACTATCGATGCTTCGATACTCACGGCTTCTCGCCAAGTCTCCGTTGCGAATAATTACTCACCTGACGGACAACAATATGACAAATTCGTGGTCGGGGCTGCCATCTTTCGCTACAACACCGGCAAACCCCGCCTTTTACTTTTAAAAAGGGGTGACAACGAAGCTTACTTTCCTGGGGTGTTCGAGATCCCCGGGGGCAAGGTTGACTTCGAGGACGCGAGCATCAGGCACGCTGCTGTCCGCGAGGCGTGGGAAGAAACCGGCTTGGTGGTCACGGCCTTTCGGGCCGAGCTGAAGCCGATGTTGTATTCTACGGAGAAGGTTGGCAAAAATGGGGAGGTCGTCTTAAAGCGGGCGATCCAGCTGAACTACGTGGTGTCGGAGTCGGGAAGTGAAGAGGTGGTTGTGAGCGAGGGCGAGCATTCGGAGAACGTGTGGGCTGCGGAGGAGGACTTGCGGCAGCTGAGAATTACCGATGAGATGAGGGAGGTTGTGAGGGAGGAATATTCACGCGTCGGTGTTTTGTAGTTTGTCTTCATCGCAACTGCTCTGAATTCCCGGGTTCAGCTCGAGCTATAGCTCGGTTCCCTTCCATGGTGATCAACGACGACAAGATGTGTTGGGGTGTGCTCAAGTTATCGTCGTTGAGATAGGTCCCGTCCACCCTTGGAACGGATTAACTCCACCGGATGCTTGGGGTACGTAAGTGGGGTCCACGGGTGCAGCCCGGAGCATGTGGGCTGACATACCCATGCACTAGAAGCCGCTAGGTTAGGTAAGGTAAGATCTACCCGTAGGCGGCACGCGTCAAACCAGCGGGGGCCTGTATATACATGCTTCCTTGCAAAATGGGTGCTTGAGGCTGCTCTTCCCTTGACTCCTTGCTCCTACCGTCACCAAGCTGCCAGCGGCAGGAACTCATTGGGACTTTCCATTCCAGTGGCCTCATTTTTTTCCATTGATTGCCGACAAGAACGTCCTTCGTTGTCAACAGACGTTCCGTTTCTCACCAAAACTACAGCTCCAACGCGGACAGCTTCCCCAAACAAGCTCGCGGCTCATACCTCGCAGCTCATTGAGCTTGTGCTGTCACTCCTATGTGTCTTTTGCACGACCCAGCTTTTTGACACTTTGAACGGTACCCCAAATTACACCCCTTTATGTCATTGGTGTATTCGCTACTCGGCCTGTGAACAATATTAGCAAGGCGGCCTTTGCCGTGTCTGCCTCGAGCCGCTCGGGTCGACTCCCCCAGCTCATCTTCCTGTGGAGCTTACCGCCTACGGCACCTCGGGCAGCTTGTTTGCTTACATCACAATGCTGAACCCAATCTCATTCCGGCCGGGCCCGGTTACCTTCTGGACAACTCTCGTTTACTTGGCCCTATTGATTCCGATTGTCATTCTCAACGAGAACCCCCCTCCAGCGCCATCCCAGTCGCCTTACGACGGGGTCAATCTTACCCAGGCCTGGTTCGATCTCACAACCCTAACTAAGGCCTACCACCCCTACAACAGTCACTACAATGACGATGTTCGCAATTTTCTTCTTCAGAGAGTCGCATCGACTCTTGACGGGAATGGCGTGTCATGGAATACGGACGGGTGCGTGTTAGCTGGAGGTTTATGTATGACTTGTTTTGCACTAACTGGGCGCCCAGACTTGATCCGGACACAGACGATTCAGATTATGCAGTCACCGTGTTCAACGATTTGACATCCAACTGTACTCTCCTTATGGGGGCGGGCCCTTCAGGGGTGGCGCCTGGTCAAAAGTCCCCCGCGGGCATGGCAGCATATTTCGAGGGCACCAACATTCTTGCTTACATCAGGGGTAAGCAGGACGACAAGGGAAACTGGTGGCGTGCCGATGGCGTTCAAGAAGCAAGACGCAACGAGAAGGGTCTCACTCTAGTCAACGCTCATTACGACTCGTAAGGCCCTCCCACCCCATATCGCCGGCTACTATGAGAGGAGACAAACTAACTTTTCCCGCAGTGTCTCCACCGGTTTTGGTGCAACCGATGACGGAATGGGCGTGGTAACTTGCTTGCAGGTTATCCAGTATTTCACTCACCCGGAAAACCAGCCGGAAAGGGGTATTGTGGTGATGCTCAACAACGGAGAGGAAGACTACCTCTATGGTGCCCGAGCGCTGGGCCAGAGTCCGCTCCTACCATTCATCCACACATTCCTGAATCTCGAAGGTGCCGGCGCTGGAGGACGAGCCATTCTATTCCGGACAACCGACAGAGAGGTCACTGCTGCATATGCCGGCTCATCAGATCCCTTCGGAACCGTAATCGCATCTGATGCGTTTGGCCTGGGTGTCATCAGGAGCGAGACCGATTACGCGGTCCTTCACCCCATATATGGACAACGAGGCCTTGATCTAGCCTTTTTCAAGCCCCGTTCAAGATACCACACCAACCACGATGATGCCACGCATACCTCCCGAGACAGTCTCTGGCACATGCTGTCTGCTTCTATACACACCTCCAGCGCTCTCTCAAGCGATACTGGAAACACTTTCATCGGTCCCCGGGCTGACGGGGCCCGTAGCAAGGTACCGAACGGAAGCCCAAGCGACGGCGTTTGGTTCGATCTGTTCGGCAAGGGATTTGTGCTCTTTGGCCTGCGTGGCATGTTCGCTTGGTCGCTCACGGTATTGGTGGCGACGCCGCTGATCCTGGTCGTAATCACCTATATTCTCCACAAACTGGACAAGTACTACTTCTTCACGTCGAGCGTCAGGACCTATGATCAGCCTGACTACGAAACTGTCTCGGTTGGTGGATGGCGGGGTCTCTTCCGATTTCCAATCGCCATCACGGTGGCCGGAGCTTTGACACTCGGTTCTGCTCTCCTGCTTAAGAAGGTGAACCCGTTTATCATTCACGGTAGTCGATTTTCTGTGTACGTATCCCGCCGTTCTCGTGATGGCCCAGGCATGTTGCTTACAGTATAAACAGATGGGCTATGATGGTCTCGCTCTTCTACTTCACCTTTTGGTCGGTTATGCGAAGCGCAAACTTTGCGCGGCCGAGTGCGCTCCATCGCGGTTATGTCATCATTTGGCTGTTCATCATCGGTTGGGTGGTTTTGGTGGCGGTTACAGTCCTGGAAGATCGACTCAGGATTGGTGCAGGTTACATGTTTGTTTTCCTTCAGTCTGCTGTTTTCTTGGCTGCTTTTATCTCTCTCTGCGAGCTTTTTGCTTTGCCGAAGAAGACTACCTGGGGCCAACAAGTCCGGGAGAACCACGAGGCAAGAGATCTGTTCCAGGCAGTCCCTCATTCCGACTACATCTCGCAGCTCCCCGCCATACCTCGCCACGAATCACTGAAGCCTCCCACAACACGGGACTCCAACGCTTCGGCAGCAACATCCTCTCTCGTTCCAAATCAAGAAAATGGAGATGGTGATGACTCGGACGACGAAGGACCAACCGAGCGGACGCCGCTTGTAGGTGGTGATGCTACAGGGGACCGCATTCGGACAACGTTTGCAACGACCTACCGTCGCTCCATCTCGGCACTAGTAAACCGGGCTCGCAAGCACGACGATGAGGATGGCGAGCCGTACGAGCATGAGCAGGATTGGTCCGGAAACCTACCCTCATGGGTGTGGTTTTTGCAATTTCTCCTGCTTGGCCCCTTCATCATCATCCTGGCGGGGCAGACCGGACTGATGTTGACGGATGCAGTTCACCAGACTGGCGCAGATGGAAGCAAACTTTTGCTTCCATATCTGATTGTCTTTGCATTTACCGTCCTAATTATCCTCCCCCTGACTCCATTCATACATCGCGTCACTCACCATATACCCGTGTTTCTGCTTGTCGTCTTTGTTACCACTCTCATCTACAACCTTGCGGTTTTCCCCTTCTCGGCCAACAACCGCTACAATGCCTACTTCCTCCAGTCGATCAACCTCGACACCAACGAGAACAAGGTTTGCTATACCGGTCTCGAAGCGTACGTCCGTCCTATCATTGCCGAGATACCGTCGGCATCTGGCAGGGACGTTAGCTGTGGCGAACCATCCTTGCGATCGGGGTTAGTGACGTGTTGCTACGATGGATCATCGGTGCCGCCCAAGCTGAGTAACGACTTGCCGGATGGAGTGCCTCCCGAGGAGAGCTATTCAGGTCTGATAGCGATAAACTCTACCCGGAATGATGGGAACAGCGCACAAATTGAGATCAGTGCAACCAACACCAAATCCTGCTTCCTCCTGTTCAAGAGACCCGTCTCTAGTATCGCCGTTGAGGGTAGCTCCCCTTGGGATGACCGGTTTGGTCAGTTTCCAGAGGGTGGAATAGACAACATCAAGCTTTGGCACAGGAAGTGGGATGAGCCATGGATTGTCAACGTGGAGTGGAAGGATACCGATAACCAGGCATTCATATCGCCGGATGCTGAGAAGAAGGACGGCGACGGTGAGCTGAAGCAGAGAGACTCGGGTCTAGACGGCACCGTTATCTGCAACTGGAGCGATGCCAATGTTGCTGGCACGATCCCTGCACTAGAGGAGGCGCTCACATTCTCGCCGACATGGGCAGGCATTACCAAGGTGGCTGTGGGGTTGGTTGAGGGCCGGAAGACTTTCAAAGTCTGAATTGAGGTTTAGGTAGCGCAACTAAGCTCTGTCATCTATTGAGCAGGCAAGGAGGGGAGTGTGTGAACCATACTGGTGTTGAAGGGCTTGTTCGGGTTTCATGGAAGGTGAGATGAAGCCGAGGAGTAAGTCTCTTGGCTGATGGGACGGGTATTAATCCTCAAATAGGGGGACAGGCAAGCAACCGATACCTAATAAGATTTTCTTTTCAGTCTACAGGCCCGGCTTCTATTCTGCTGGTGGTGACTTGAGTTGTGTTGGAGGATTGATTGTGATGCTGCATATCGGCCGACGATAGCTTGTTTGATGATGAGACCGATAGCACAGGAGTCTTGGAGAGCTGATTGTGCAAGTACCCGCTTCCGATCCGAGAGATGGTTTGGTGAGTTAGTTTGTGCTACGTGGTGAAACTGGGATGTGCAGATAGATGGATTGTGCACTCGGTGGCTGTGAATCAATAGACATCAGTGTGCTGGCCACCGTCTGGTTTCGCCGCGACTTGAGTTGTGGTTGACCGAGCAGGCCTCCAACCATGGGGGATACGTGAGGCAATGGACATGCCATATGCAAAGGACAATGTGATGTGCTGCATGTCAGATACTCTGCAGATTGACTGGTGACACAGTGGGCGGTTGTACATAGCATGATGGATACCGAGAAAGTGGCCGTCCGAGTGTGTTGCCTGTCAGCTTTGAGGATAAGCATCCACCAGTACCTGGCGAGCCTTTCCAGCCTCTGCAGTCTTGCGCAACGTGTTTCATGAGAAATGTAACTACCTTCGCCTCCCGGGTGAGCGAAGGCTCGCCGGCGGCCAGGCTGAATCCCGCCGATGCTGGGAGGTGTGGAAGGACGCGGTTTGGTGTTTGTTCTGTAACAGGAGCTCTCTTCCTCCCCTGCCGTTATTGCCTTCTTTAGTTTCTCGTTCGACATACCTTGGTGAAGGCAGGAGGTGACCGTGAGGCATGAGATTTCCTCCCTGTTTGCGCCTTCCTAGATATATCCTCGGGGCTACAACAACAACCAATGTAATTTGGGGCAGGATCGTGAACCAGATTGGCCAGACCGCACACATTTCATCCTAACTTAGAAACCCGCCAATTAGCCCCAGTTTTCCCTTGATTCTAGAAAAGCAATTCGGAATATTCGAGGCACCTTCTTATCTTCGCCACATCTCTACCTCGCCACCTTTTCCCTGACCTCTTCACGTCTTTCCCTACAACACACTCATCCACCTAGGCGAACTCACCAACCTCGTATTGCAATGGCTTCCAATCTCTTCAAGATGCTGCTCTGGCTCATGTGGGCTGCCGTCACGCTCGCGGCCGTCGCTGCCCCTCGGCTCGGCATGAAGGACGCCCGCTCGCATATCCAGCGGACCATGACGAGCGCCGTACTCGCAGCGACCTGCACCAACGGTGTCCCCGCCTCGAAGCAGCATCCGGCCGACTACCCTATCGACCACTACACGCTTGTCAAGCCGGCAGCGAACTGGACCTCGTACGTGGTGAGAAAGGAGTGGTACGACCAGCACTTGGTCTCAGGTCCGCACGTGAGTTTCCTCTGCTGCAAACCGTCTATTTTGGAGAGTGATGAGGAAACTGATTGTGGTTGGTGGTGGGTAGTACATGGCTTTCAGCCACACCTCTGACCCCTACGGTGCTTTCAAGTGCCAGTACACCTGCAACGCGGCGACGAAGTGCATCTCGTACTTTGTTTCGTACGGTAGGTTGCGTGTAACCACTGAAAGATGGTAGACTGGGCTAACTTGGGTGATTTTGTACAGAAGAGGTTGGCACTGGTACGGAGCACCTCAGCTGCGTCCTGTTTGACGCCATGTAAGTAACCCTGATAGCTCTCCGGATGGGATCAAGCTGATTGCAGACAAAGCCTCCATCTCTCGGAGTTTGAGCTGTCCGCCGACAACATTGGAGCCGGTGGATACGACAAGCTCTGCCAGTCCTGATTCCGCAACGAAATTTGGCAAAATGGTGGCACATTCTATCTATTTCATGATGGGTTGGTCGGCAAACCTACCTCCAAGGGCACATGAAGTGGTCGAGCACATGATAGGGCCTCTTTCAGCTGGTCACCTGGCTCTGTGGGGCGGCTCTCTGGCACATAAATTGGGGATCGAGATCTTTTCGGGCCCTCAGTGATTTGGTGTCAGTTCGAGTTCCAAGTATTTTATAACAAAGGTCAAATTCTCTCGACTTTTCGCGTTCAAGAACAGAAAACTCGGGTGTATCGTGTTTGGGTCTGATTGTACCCCAGTGAAGTCAATGCATTATGTGCGTGTTCCTCGGGTAAAAAAAAATTATGACAGCCAGCAGACCTGCCCCCTTTTCCGTTCCGTCTAAAACTCCAAGTCATGCGTTAGAAAGTAGAAGCTATGTACCTGCCCGCCTCATCACTCCTGCATCCGATCCGCGCCACTTGCCCGCTCTGCCGCGACATTGGACAGTTGTCCCCTCGCCTTTGCCCACAACTCGCCCTCCATGTCCCTCTCAACCGTGCTGCTAGCCATATTCAGCTGCCCAACATCCAGAGCGCCATACCGTCCCACGCCGTCGGGGTCCAGCCGAGCCATGATCTCTTTCGCCCGGCCGCCGCCTCCACCATCGCCACCACCTGTGGCCCCGCCACCTTCGGCCCCTGATTGCTGATCCGATGCGCGGAGGGTGATGATGCCGGCCTCTTCGAGAGCGTAGATTTGCCGCTTGAGCTGCTTGTCGATGCGGTCGAGCGTGTTGATGAACTCGTTTTGGATGTCTTTGAAGTTGGTGATGGCAGTAATTGCTGACGTCATTGCCATAGAGCTGTTTTCGGAATTGGGGCTGGACTCGGACTCAGGCGGTTTCGCGACGCTGCGGAGGGCGTCGCTGGTGTGTTGGAGGAGAGAGGCGATGTCCTGCGGGGGTTTGTTAGAGAATTTCTGCACATGGGGTAGTGTGTTTGAGAGGCAGGTTAGGCGTGTACCTTATCGATTTCACTCAGTTGCTGGATACGCTCAGCCGTGGTGAAGGGGTCGTGGATATCAACTCCAGCGCCTCCATTGGGGTCTGACAGTTGACTATTCATCGCGGGCTAGCTTTTGAGACCTTCAAGTCCAAAAAGAGCTATACGGCTACGATATACAGGTGCGATTCGAAAACACAAGCTGTCTGAGGCTCGCCAAACAACTTGTATTGGGCATGATTTCAGAAATATGTGAAGTTGGAAGTTGGAGGGATGGAGCTCAGGCACCTGGAATCGCCCTCCCTCCCCCCCCCCCACCATTTGAACAAGCCGACTGGGATGTTGTGGGGAAGGAAGACCCCTGATAGCCAGGTTAGGGGCACGGACCACCACCATGCAGCCTAGGCGCGCTGCATGGAGGTTGTCCAGACGTCGTGTTTCTCGGAAGGTGCCGTGCACATTTCCAAACCATTTCCATCAAACAAACTTGAGCCTCACTCACAGCCAGGCCAAGCCTTTATCAACATTACCAACTTGACAGGTTCATCGCAAGCACTAACTTGCATAAAGCAAAACTGCACTGATGCAATATCCCTAGCTGGGAAAGTCTGAAAAGCTTGAATTTTGGAGACGGGGGACGAGGAAGACATCCTGAGATACGGGCTCTCCTTCACCCAGCTCATTGGTGACCGGCGTGAATTACCATCTACCGCTTCCAATACCTATCATGTCGAATCCCGGGACTCAGAATGCTGGACAGGGCGCTGCTGGAAACTCGTACGGCGCGCCGCCTCAGTCCGCAGGCGGGGCAGGCCAAGCCGGCGCCGCGACGACGACAACAACCACAGTCCCGCCGTCGGCGCAGAACTTGAACCAAATAGTAGGGTGCTATTTTTCTTTCATCCCGTCCATCTACGGGTTTTCTTTCCTCCCTCTCGAGCCTTTACTGCAGCTGATTCACCCAAACCCCACTTACCTGCAACGAGTGCACAACCATTGCGCTGTCTAATGTCGTCTGACAACGGCGTTAGCAGTGCCTGAGACCGCAGGTTTTACTTCTATCTGCCAAAGCGTTGCGCAGCCTCTCATGCATCATGTGTATTTCCTTCACATCCCAACACATATCCTGGCATTCCGGCTTCCCTGAGCTGGCGTCAGTCAACAACTCACACCTTTCCCTCTTCCCTATCCCACAGATATGGAACCCCCACGACGTAGAAACAAGGTGCGCGTGGAACACAGGAGCTCAAATTCTGTCGGACCAAGCCCGGGTATCCCTCCTCCGTGGCCATGTATGAAATTACTGACCGTCGCGCTGTTATTAGGTTACGGACTACCTGAAGAAGAAGGGTTTTACAAAGACCGAGGCTGTTTTTAGACAAGAGACAGCCCATCTAGGACCTGACGGGCGCCCAGTGCACCGAAATGATGACCCGGGCCCGAAGAAGTATCTGAGAGGGTTCATCCTCCTCCGAGACTGGATCGATAACAACCTTGATATTTACAAGGCAAGTTGTCTATATATCTCTATACCATTCCTATTCGCTCGCTGACATGCCGCAGTTTGAGCTGAGAAAGCTTCTCTGGCCTGTCTTCGTCTACTCCTACATTGAGCTTGTCACTCAAGGCTACAACGATGAGGCCAAGAACTTGCTCAACGCGCTCCGGCCTCAGCTGGAGACTGTTCACCGGGAAGATCTGGATTTGTTTGCAACTATTACGCTCCCACAGCACATCCGTGAAAACAAGACAATGAAGCTGTACCAAGAGCAGAAGTACAGAATCCCCCTCAATCAATCGTTGTCTGGGAACCTCTTCCACTTTTTGGAGCGTGAAGCGGACGCTGGCGGGGCAATTGTCACATACATTTTGCAAACCCATTGCCATGTCGACGTCAGCGCCAGAGGCCCTATTGAACCCTACAGCTTCGAGGCTATTTATCGGCGGACACAGAACATGGACCTGGACGAGATCGACGCCCAGGAAGGCATCCCCGGTGTCTTCACTGGTGTCTCTAACAAGGATCTTCTCGACTCTTCGGCGCCACTCAAGCTGGGTCCGCTTCCGATGGAGATGGACCTGAGAGAGGATGTCCGAGTGGAGCTCGAGGAGGAGGACCAGCGGCGCCCGCCGGCTGAGGGAAGGCCTACTCTGGTTGAGGAATTCGACCGCAAGATCAAGAGAGAAGACAGCGCTGACGCTCCTGCGCGAGCGGAGCTCCCTCTCCCGCCCTCGCGCGCACGAGATGTGGTAATGGAGATGCAGAAGGTTCGGGAGAATCGAGACCGGTTTCGAATTGAGGGCCGCACCGGCGGCGTCGGAATACCGGTTTCTGCCTGCATCTTTACTTTCCACAACACGCTGGGAGGGTAAGTTGGATATTGGATCGAGGTTGTTTGCGTGCATATGCTAACGTCAGGGTGATTTGCTAGCGTATCTTGCATGGATTTCTCGAACGACCACCAGCTTGTTGCTGTCGGCACCATGGACTCTTATATCCGCGTATGGTCCTTGGATGGCAAGCCGCTAAAGTCTGCTCTCGAGGGTGAGAAGGAACTGAAAGCCAACAACCGAAAGTTGATTGGACATTCAGCTCCCGTCTATGGTGTCTCGTTTTCGGATTCCATTGCCAATTTGGAGCGTAATATCTACGCGGAGGGCGAGAAACCAGACACCAGTACCAAACTTCTCCTCTCTTGCTCGGCGGACGGCCAGGTGCGACTGTGGTCTCTGGAGATGTGGTCCTGCCTCTGCGTATACAAGGCGCATGACGGCCCGGTCATGCGGGTCCTCTGGGGCCCCCATGGGCATTATTTCGCCACGGGCGGGTGGGATAAGACAGTACGCATCTTCGCCCAAGACCACGCATCGGCACAGCGGATCATGGTCGGCCATGATACTAGCATCTCGGCCATCGCGTGGCATCCCAACGGAACCTATGTCTTTTCGGCGTCTGATGAGACTGATAAGTCGATTCGCATGTGGTCGGTAATCACGGGCAATTGCCTACGCATTTTCACCGGCCACACCGAGTACATCAGCTCATTGCAGTGCGCGCCGAACGGCCGGATTCTGGCCAGTGCCGACATCGGCGGAAACATATTCTTCTGGGATATTGAGAAGGGAGCCCGCATCAAGCGCTGCCGTGGCCATGGCAAGGGCGGCATCCCGTCTCTCAGTTTCAGCGCCGAGTCGAATGTGCTTGTTTCGGGGGGTCTTGACGGCACCGTCCGCTTATGGGATGTCGAGCTGCCTACCGACCCTGCAAAGGCCAACCCTCTTGCTGTTGGACCTCCTCAGCCTGGCCAACCGGATGGAGTGGCTGCGGCTAGCGACAGTATCGCGGTGGCCGCAGCTTCAGACAGCCGCTCCATTACCGTCGGCGGCCAGGCGGCGCCGGCGGCCGGTGCGAGTACTGCGGCAGCGGCGGTAGGCCCAACTAGCGGCGGTTCCGGCAAGAAGAAGGGTAAAGAAGTTCAGATCACACCGGATCAGATTAGTGCCTTTGCTACCAAGAAAACCCCGGTGATGAAGGTCCAGTTTACACGCATGAATCTCGTTGTAGCAGGCGGATGCTACGACCCAGAGCGCTGAGCGTCGTACCATAATCATCTGGTTCTTTTCTCCGCGCGAGGGAGCACATTGGGACTTGAGAAGAAACGCTCGGCTGAGTGAAGGGGTTATTACGGTTGGGTTGGTTCTCGATCTATGGAGCGCTGGAGTTTGGGATGGTGCGGCTCTATGTTGTTGTATAAGTGTTATAATGTACATTAGAGCGGGACACGAGGCTTTTACATCGATCGGCCCTGTCACCACGATAAAGCGAACTACGGCTTTTTTTTTTGCAAAGTTGGGCGAGCCCTAGCTGTGGTTTGTGCGTGTGACTTTCTCTCTATATGGACTATGGCCACGTGACTATATAGATTTGCGATTGAACGATAACCTACTCCTAAATATACCTGGGTGATATTTGGGAGGCTCGGAGGTTTCACTCGGTGTAAGCGGGCCACCTCCCGGCCCCGGACCCGCAGGAGGTAGGTAGGTCGCTGGCGTCACTCAGCAAGGCCAACCCCAAACCCCACATTTCACTGTGCGATCGATGAGGGAGCTTGGTCCAAGCGCCCTGTCCTGTGTCTGCCCACCTGCCGACGAATACGTGATCCCGTCAGCTTCGACACAATTGACTTAACTTGAACGTTGACACTTATCTGCTGGCATTCTTCGAGCCATTTGTCGCCATTGACCAATCGAGCCCTTTCCCAACACAGGGTCCTTCACCATGGATGACCCCTGGGCCGACACCAGCGCCAGCACAGCCCAAGACGGCTCGTCCTCACAACCCGACGACTCGCGGCTCGGCGCTGCCCCAGCGACAGTGTCTGCCTCAACATCCAGCCGGCCCTCGCGTCTGACGCCCCGTCGCCTCGTCGCGCAGCCAACCCGTCTTCAGGCCGTCGAAGATGACCCTCTCGGCCCCCTGGGCGCCAGCGCCGTTAGCAGCGATGCCGCCCTCCCGTCTCTGGGCCCGCCCGTTCCGCCCGTCAAGGAGCTCCCTCTGCGGACGACTATGCCCACGGCCGCCGCCGCCACCGCCGCCGCCGCCAGTGCTGCGCGCCGCCAGGGACCTCCCGACCCACACCACATCGACGACGACGACACCTACGACCAGCCGACTGGGCCCAGGCAGCCGCCACCGGTGCAGGTGGCTCAGCCAAGCTCAGTGCGCAGCTCCCAGCAGCCGAGCGTCAGTCTCGAGCAGGCGGCCAAGCCGAACTTCCAGATCACCGTCGGGGACCCGCACAAGGTGGGCGATCTGACTAGTAGTCACATTGTCTACTCGGTGAGGACAAAGGTATGTGCGACAAGAGTTTGAGATTCAGGAGACGGCGCAACGAGCACTGACAGACCCGGCGCAGACCACCTCCAAGGGGTACAAGCAGCCCGAGTTTGAAGTCAAGAGGAGATATCGCGACTTCCTGTGGCTCTACAACACGCTGCACTCCAACAACCCCGGTGTCGTCGTACCCCCACCGCCCGACAAGCAGGCCGTCGGCCGATTCGAGAGCAACTTCGTCGAGTCGCGCCGCGCGGCCTTGGAAAAGATGCTCAACAAGACGGCAGCGCACCCAACACTACAGCACGACTCGGATCTGAAGCTCTTCCTCGAGAGCGAGACGTTCAACATTGACGTCAAGCACAAGGAGAGGAAGGAGCCAACCCTCGGCGAGAGCAAGAGCATGCTCAGCTCCTTTGGCATTAATGTCGGCACCACGAGCAAGTTCGTCGAACAGGACGATGTAAGCATAACTCGCGCCCACAAAAGTTTCCGTGACCCAGTTACTAACGTGTCGAGTAGTGGTTCCACGATCGCAAAGTCTATCTCGATGCTTTAGAGAACCAGCTCAAGGCCTTGCTCAAGGCCATGGACAGCATGGTCGCCCAGCGCCGGGCTATGGCCGAGGCAGCAGGTGATTTCTCAGCCTCGCTGCACGCACTTTCAACGGTGGAACTCTCCCCGACCCTCTCCGGGCCCCTGGATGCGCTGTCGGAACTGCAAATTACTATCCGGGATGTTTACGACCGCCAGGCGCAGCAAGATATGCTCACGTTTGGTATCATCATTGAAGAGTATATCCGGCTTATCGGGAGTGTCAAGCAATCCTTCACACAACGCCAAAAGGCGTTCCACAGCTGGCACAATGCCGAGTCGGAGTTGCAGAAGCGCAAGGCGTCGCAGGATAAACTGCTGCGTCAGGGCAAGAGCCAGCAGGACCGGCTGAACCAGGTCAACGCCGAAGTCGCCGATGCCGAGCGGAAGGTGCACCAGGCCCGGCTGCTGTTCGACGACATGGGTCGGCTGATGAGGTCTGAGCTGGATCGCTTTGAAAAGGAGAAGGTTGAGGACTTCAAGTCTGGGGTTGAGACTTTCTTGGAGAGCGCAGTCGAGGCGCAAAAGGAGGTATGCTGCAAATTCTCCTTTTCGAATGCTCTTTGCTGACTCAAATCTAGTTGATTGAAAAATGGGAGACATTCCTCATGCAGTTGGATGCCGAGGACGATGAGACGGTCTTTTACCGGCCCCCCGTCATCGAGGGCAGCAAACCAGCCGGGGACACGGCCGTCGATCGGGCCCGGGCAAGGATTGACGAAGACTCAGATTAGGAAGTTGGACGGAGACGATCGGGGGCCCATCTCTCGGACCGCACCAACAGGTCCGCATGAGCCTCTTTTTATCGTGTCCAAAGTTGTTTTATTGGATTCGAGCCACAGCAGGGTCTAGGGAGGGGCCAACCACATGATCACCATCCACAGACACCACTACCCCCCATCACCGACGTATTGTCGATGTTATTAAACAGAAAGGGAAGCTGTATACTGCCCGCCAGTATTTGTACATAGGTCTCCTCATGCGCGCCCCATGTCGCGCTTTAGTCTAAGCCCCGTTAATGCGTGCGCTTGAATTCCACCATTCACCCCTTCCCAGACCCTCCTCCCGCAGTAGACCCTTCCACAGGGTAGCGACATTGCGAAATTTTGGGTTTTATACATAAAAGATACATGGCTTTCCCCGACTTTGGGAGTTGCGATGATGCCGTCTCACGATACTTCCTACCTCCTCTTCTTGCCCTCGTCCCTTGCCGCATCCTTCGCGGACTTGCCACCCTTGGTATTAGGATCAAACTTGGAGTACGAGCTGATGAGGTCGACCAAAGAGTCGAATGGGTCCTCCCCAGCGGCGTCCTGCTGATCTTGGGTGGCCTCGGCCTTCTTGGCTTCGACGTGGGCGGTTTGTGTCGCTGCCGCCGCCGCCTCTGCCTCCTCGTCGGGGACCTCCTCCGTGTCCCAGCCGCGGCCGTAGCGGTCGCGGAAGGCGGCTAGCTTGCCGGCCTCGTCGACCTCGATGTTGCGCAGCGATTTCTCCGTCGGCTGCCACAGCACGTGGTTGCGGCTGTCCTTGGTCGACTTGTACAGCGCCGACGGCATCGTCGTGCGCACCGTGAAGGTCGAGCCGTCCGACAGCTGCACGAGCTGCGTGAACTGGTACGGGCGCCGCGGCCGCAGCACGAAGGTCGCGTGGCGGAGCTGCTGGTGTTGGAGGAGGCATCTTGGCGAGGATGGGCCGGATGGGCCGGTTGTGGCGGTGCTGGTCGAGGGGGAGGTGTAGAGGCTCGTCGGACGGCGGAGGAGGGTGGAGGGGAGTTTCCCCATCTTGACGGGTTGGCTGGGGTGGTTGAGGTCCGAGGTGGCGGGAGGCGGTCAATTGAATGGATCTCTTGTGTGGGCTGACGGATTTTGCTCTTGTTCGCGTTTTGACGTCCCCGAGTTGCTCAATAGCTGGTGCTGAAGCTCGGGGCCGCAGGAGCGGGAAGGGTCAGAAAATTTGATACGGCGGTTTGGGAGGGCGATTCGCGTAGTCCCTTATCGATAAGCCAGGCCAACCAGGAACGAGAATCGCATCTCAGGATTTTGGCCCGCTAAAAGCCGTCAACTCGTCTTCAGAACGACAGAAAAGGCCCCCTAGAGCTGGGCTTCCCGTCGCATTTAGCCAATTGGCCGTTCAATGGGTCTGAGATGAGTAGCCGCCGTGTTCTGGGCTTGACCGCCGAGCACGCGCTTCTTCTGCACAATGGCCGAGCACCGCCGATGATGCAGCCCGCCGCCGTCGCCGCCCGGGACACATGCCATGGCCATGTTTCTGACGGAACAGGGCGAAACACAGGTAGACCGAGCCGGCCCTTTTGGATCGCTTTTTTAGACGGCGATATGCTGATCCCTGATCCTCCCTCTAGCCATCCATAACCCTACAAGACGACACCTCCAAACCTCCTCATCCCACCCGTCCGGCGGAACAAGTCCACACTCTCCCGCCGCGGCCGGGAGCGAAGCGTCCGCAGACAGCGACGCCCCGGCCCCCTCGCTATCCCACAAAGTGCGCACCCTGATGCGCCTGCTCACGCACCCCGTAGTCGCCTGCACCTCGACCCAGCCCGGCACGGCGTCGCACCCGGCCAAGCCGCGCGCCATGACCATGTCATCGTTCGCATCGCTGGCGCTGCACCCGACGCCCGCCGTCAGCTTCAACATTGCGACGCCGAGCCGCACGCTGCACGCCATCGAGGCCAGCCGGCGCTTCAATATCCACATCCTCAGCGACGACGCGGCCGGCGCGCGCGTCGCCGACATCCTCTCGCGCGGCAGCGCCGTCGCCAAGCAGCTCCTCGAGGGCCGGGATGAGGAGTACGGGTGCGAGGTGGTGGCGGGGGACCGGGCAGGGGATGGAGCGGCGCCTGTCCTGAGCGGGCCGGGGATCTTGCATGTCCTGAGGTGTCAGTTGCTGGATGAGCCAGCCAAGGGGCTGGTCAAAGTGCATGATCACGTTATTGTGCTTGGGGAGGTGTTGGAGATTTTAGAGGGGGTGAAAGGCGCGCAACATGGGGGGAGGACGGAGAAGGCTGCGCGGTTTGGCCTGCTGTATGGCGATAGGAGGTTTCGGAGCCTGGGGGAATGCATAAGGGGCTACAAGAGGGTATAAACTGCGATGGTTCGCAATGCTAGAGCGGTTCGGTGAGTTGGAGGGTATATAGAAGGGCATAGACAAAGCGCAACTCTACCAAGGATTTGACTGTATCCTTTTACTGTAAATAGACAGCCTGCCTCAACCATTCAGTGATGCATATAATAACGCAATGGATGTGATCAAAGCTATAGAGCTACAATCCAACCCTGGTTTGTTTGTCAGCCTGTAACCTTCCCCCGAAGACCCCAAGGTTTGGCCTCTGGGTTTTTTTTTGGGAGGCGGGGAGGGGGGGGGGGGGAAGGTTTAAACAAAAATAAAAATAAAAATAATGTTTCAGCCTTAACATTATATTAGGGTGCTTATTTGATCAAGGCTCCTACATTCTACTAATAAAAAAACATCCCCTCCCCTGCACGGAAGGGGGATTTTAAGACCTGCCCGAAGAGGCTTTCCAAGAGCAAAAACAGCATCATTCGCAATTCAAAACATATGTTTGGAATTCTAGAAGTTCTTTCTAGGATGGTAAAGAAAGGCCTTCTAAAATACTAAAGATTTCTTCCCTGACGATGCTCATCGGGGCTTCAGTACTACCTCTCTTGGTTGGAGTGCCACGCGCTAACAAACAAGCCAGGGCTGGATTATGTCTCAGCAAAGTGTTTGATAGCACCTCAATGGCCTTTGCACGTATTCCGTAGTATCTAGGATGTGACCTTTGCTAAGAATATTGATCGGGTACCTCGCCGGTATACCACATGAAGGATGAACCTCCGTTATCGAGATGATTTTTGACTATGGAAAAAACTATATTCAAAAAGACGGCCCAGAAGCCGCCATTCTTGTACCGTGAATCTACTCCTTAGGTTTATTTAGGCCGGGTGATCGAGATGAGCTCGGTCTCAAAGATAAGGGTGGAGTTGGCGGGGATGACGCCACCGACGGCGCGGCTGCCGTAGGCCAGGTCAGGGGAGATGGTAAGCTTGCGCTTCTCGCCAATCTTCATTCCCAAGAGGCCCTCGTCCCAGCCCTTGATGACCTGCCCTTCGCCGACCTTGAACTCAAGCGGGTCGCCGCGGTTGTAGCTCGCGTCGAACTCCTTGCCATTGGTGAGGGTACCCTTGTAGTGTACTGCGATAGTATCTTCTATTTTTCGAGAGCAAGAGATTTAGTATTGTGTTTTCGTGTCTGTGAGAGGGATCAAGTGGTCCCGGAGGATTACTTACTGCGCGTGGTCTCTTGGGTTCCAGTGCCCTCGGCCAGGACTTCGATCTCAAGACCAGCAAGTTGGGGAACAGGCATTCTGGCGATTGGTAGTGAAGTTCAAGACGGATTGTTGAACGAGGGGCTGCTGGTGATTTGGTATGGGTAATTTTCAGCTGTAAAGGGGGGGAGGAAAAGTTGACAGAAGCTGAGGGGAGGCGGAGGTTGGAAAGCCTTGTTGGAGGTGGGCAAGAAGTGGGGGAGGGGGGAGCTGGTCGACGGGTGACGAAATCAAAGGAGGGGTCTAGGTGCAAGGGGCGGTGGTGTGCGCGCATACAGCACAGATCGTCAACACTACATTCCAACTCTGGTTTATTCGCTAGCGCGAACACTCCTGTATAGAGATGTCGATGCCCTAAAAGGTCTTCCTAACATAAATTAATAGCATTTACCGTATTTTTAAAGGCATCATTGGTATCTAGGGATGGGAATTGTCAAATGCGCGGTTGGGACTTTCTACATAGGTAACGGATTAACGAGGGATGTGTTCTCGCAGCTATAGAGTCACTCGCTAACAAAAAAACGAGGGCTCGATTGCAAACGGGATTGATCTGCTGCGGCTTGGCAAGCCGGGCGAAGTCAATTTAAACTGCCTCGTCTCTGTCCGAGAAGCAAAGCTTATAGTGGGCCGTGTTCTAAGAAGCTTGAATTTCCGCGATATGCTCCCTGTTTTGCGTCTTTTTCAGCATGACCACAGACCACAGACCACAGCGTGAAGCTATTTGTCGGGTCGGGCAAACACCTGACCGCACCCATTGCAGCTGTGCCTGCCATGCCCCAAATCCCTTGCTATAGATTCCATGGGACGCCTTGGGAGGCGCATAGCAGTCCCGCAAAGAGAAATACCGAAGCTCCAAAAGGCCTTTCCTGTATCTGAAAAGGTACCATTGGTCTCTTAAAATAATGAGATTTAGAAAGTCTGATCTCTATTCCCATTCATTTATTGGCTTGGAATATATGCGGCTGATGTTGGATCTTTTCTTTTGGAATGACTATCTCTTTTTGTTAATCATAAAGCTTCAAGCCCACGAGCAGATAGTTCATTAGGAGGTAGTAAAATGGCATTTTCACAGCCCGGCGAGTTCACAGGACGGGCATTCAAGCTGCGGACCTCCTGCTGGTGAGCTGGGAGATGGCATTCTTGAACTGGGATTTGACAGTCGCTCGAGCCAGCTGGGGCGGGGTCCATGTTGTGCAGGGACTAACTAGCCTCGTTCAGCCTTGCAACACGCCCGCCTACTCTGGATGCTTCTGGAGCTTTCTGCCGGTTTTGGCTGTTGTGGTGGCCCGATCGAAGGCATCGTGGCATCGAAGCATCATCGTATGTGCACCCCAACTCTGGTTTATTGGTTACCAGCGCCCCGAAAAGATATGTATTGAAGCTCCGAAAAGGGCTTTCCAGCATCAAAACTAAGCATTTATGGGTGTCAAAACGCACAGTTGGTATTTTAGAAGGCCTTTGGCATATCCAAAAGGCGTCTACGCAGGACGCCTAGGCTCTCTCGCGAGGCTCTCCATGTTATCTGTGACCTTGCGCACAGCTCATCCAGACAGCTGTTCGTTGTGGTTGCTTCAGCACTCCAGAACTGAGGGCGGTTGGCGCCCTTGCAGAGGCTGCTTGCCGCGGGGAGCTTTGCAGCCTCAGCGGTGCCTACCTAAGGACAGCCAGCCCACTTAAACTGGGCCAATCAAAGCGGGGTACCCCGTTGCTGTGGAGGCAGCAACACCCAAATCAAACCAATCAGGGGAAGCCCGCAGAATTTTGGTCGATAGAATCCCATCGAATCTACTCCAGAGCACAGCCCAGGGGTGTCCGCAAAGACATTTTAGCTGCCACAGCTCCTCTCTGCTCGCCCTCTCACCTCTTCCCTTCTGCATTCTCCCAACCAGACTCTCCTACCCATCTCCAACTACCTTCAAAGAGACCCTCGAAGCGTAGACGACCCGTAACGATACTCTATTACCCTCTGGTAAGTCTTGACAGAATCCCCGAGCACACCCCCACCAAAGCATCCCCGCCATTTCTTTCAGCCTTGCCCAGCTTCAGCGGTGCCTATCGTGCCGGCAACTATTGAGGTTATTCGCTTTGCGCCTGCTCGGCTCCTGCCTTTAATCGCAATTACTTGCCACATCTATGCGTTTTTCCCCCACAAAACACCTGCCTGCGAATCTGCACTCTTGCACATAAATTTAGCCACCTCACCTGGACCCGGCCAACCAGCTAACCCCGCGTCGCTTCAGATAACCCATCACACATACCTTCACGATGGCTGAGACTTTCGAGTTCCAGGCTGAGATCTCTCAGCTGCTCTCGCTCATCATCAACACGGTCTACTCGAACAAGGAGATCTTCCTGCGCGAGCTTGTCTCGAACGCCTCCGACGCGCTCGACAAGATCCGCTATGAGTCCCTGTCCGACCCCAGCAAGCTGGACTCCGGCAAGGACCTCCGCGTCGACATCATCCCCGACAAGGAGAACAAGACCCTGACCATCCAGGATGCCGGTATTGGTATGACCAAGGCTGTAAGTTGTCAATTGCTGCCCTTAACCCCACCAACACTCGCTGACCCTCTCTCGCAGGACCTTGTCAACAACCTCGGGACCATCGCCCGTTCCGGCACCAAGCAGTTTATGGAGGCCCTCACCGCTGGTGCCGACATTTCCATGATTGGACAGTTCGGTGTTGGTTTCTACTCCGCCTACCTTGTTGCCGACAAGGTTACCGTCATCTCCAAGCACAACGATGACGAGCAGTACATCTGGGAATCCAGCGCTGGTGGCACCTTCAAGATCACCCCCGACACCGAGGGCGAGCCTATCGGTCGCGGTACCAAGATCATCCTCCACCTCAAGGACGAGCAGACCGACTATCTCAACGAGGCCAAGATCAAGGAGGTCGTCAAGAAACACTCCGAGTTCATCTCGTACCCCATCTACCTCCACGTGAAGAAGGAGACCGAGACCGAGGTCCCTGATGAGGATGCCGAGGAAGTCGAAGAGGATGATGACAAGAAGCCCAAGATCGAGGAGGTCGATGATGAGGAAGAGGAGAAGGAGAAGAAGCCCAAGACCAAGAAGGTCAAGGAGACCAAGGTTGAGGCCGAGGAATTGAACAAGCAGTTAGTCTCCCCTACGCCCTTCTCCTCGCCCCTTTCAGATCCCCATCCAGAAGTTTCTGGCGGTTTCCAGCCCCCCAACACCCTCTGGCCCCTCTAGGGCTGCGAAACCCCCCTTAGGAGGGATTTTGAGCTTCTTGGAAGAGCTCTAGGATCTCTTGTTGGAGGTTCTAGTGCCCTTCAGATGCCTTTGAAGACCCTCCCTGCTCGATACCCCCAGCAGCTTCTGCTCTGAACACACGCTAATAATCTGAGTAGGAAGCCCATCTGGACCCGCAACCCCCAGGACATCAGCCAGGAGGAGTATGCTTCTTTCTACAAGTCGCTCTCGAACGACTGGGAAGACCACCTCGCCGTCAAGCACTTCTCCGTCGAGGGTCAGCTCGAGTTCCGGGCCATCCTCTATGTGCCTAAGCGCGCTCCCTTCGACCTGTTCGAGACGAAGAAGACCAAGAACAACATCAAGCTCTACGTCCGCCGCGTCTTCATCACTGATGATGCTACCGATCTCATCCCCGAGTGGATGAGCTTCGTCAAGGGTGTTGTCGACTCTGAGGATCTCCCCCTCAACCTGTCGCGTGAGACTCTCCAGCAGAACAAGATCATGAAGGTGATCAAGAAGAACATCGTCAAGAAGGCTCTTGAACTCTTCACCGAGATCGCTGAGGACAAGGAGCAGTTCGACAAGTTCTACGCTGCTTTCTCCAAAAACCTCAAGCTCGGCATCCACGAGGACTCGCAGAACCGCAACATCCTTGCCAAGCTTCTCCGCTTCAACTCGACCAAGTCTGGTGATGAGCAGACTTCGCTCGCCGACTACATCACTCGCATGCCCGAGCACCAGAAGAACATGTACTACATCACCGGCGAGTCGATCAAGGCAGTCTCCAAGTCGCCCTTCCTTGACTCGCTCAAGGACAAGGGTTTCGAGGTCCTGTTCCTCGTCGACCCCATTGATGAGTACGCCATGACTCAGCTCAAGGAGTTCGAGGGTAAGAAGCTGGTTGATATCACCAAGGACTTCGAGCTTGAGGAGACTGAGGAGGAGAAGAAGCACCGCGAAGAGGAGGAGAAGGAGTACGAGGGTCTTGCCAAGGCGCTCAAGAACGTCCTCGGCGACAAGGTTGAGAAGGTCGTTGTCTCACACAAGCTGACCGGCGCCCCCTGCGCCATCCGCACTGGCCAGTTCGGCTGGTCCGCCAACATGGAGCGCATCATGAAGGCACAGGCTCTCCGCGACACCTCGATGAGCAGCTACATGTCGTCCAAGAAGACGTTTGAGATCTCCCCCAAGAGCCCCATTATCAAGGAGCTCAAGAAGAAGGTTGAGGCCGACGGCGAGAACGACAAGACGGTCAAGTCGATCGTCCAGCTCTTGTTCGAGACGTCGCTCCTTGTCTCTGGCTTCACCATCGAGGAGCCTGCTGGCTTTGCCGAGCGTATTCACAAGCTCGTCTCCCTCGGCTTGAACCTCGATGAGGAGCCGGAGGCCGATGATGATGCGCCCGAGGCTGACGCTGCGGTCCCTGCCGCCGAGACTGGCGACAGCGCCATGGAGGAGGTTGACTGAATGACGACAACGAAACGGTTAACGAAAAAGTATTTCGGAACGGAGTTGGCAGGGTTTTAGCTTTGGCTCTTTTTGTTACCCCATCTGCATCATACCTACGTCTCTAATTCCAGTCAAGAAACGGTGCTCTGTATTCTAGTCTAGGACATGGAGGGGTGATCATGCTCTTTATTTAGACATGGATGCATGGTTTTAGAAGTACTTGTGCGCTATGTGAAGTGCCATATGCGAGTGTTGTGTTGCTGATATCGACATATGGTCATGTGACAATGTTGTCGTGTCGACCACCTCAAATCAATGTGGATTACGGAATACGTCTCGCCTTATTACAGATGTGATACGTTTTCATGATGTGACGACAATGCTGAACTCTATATGTACATTGTAGGTGCGTACGTGGGTTGGACACATCTTGAGATCTTGTAGACAAACATTTGTTTCGCGCCCGCTCTGTTCTTTACCGAGTACTCATCAGCGTGGAAAGAATGTAAGCCGTGTCCATGATCCGCCGATGGCAATGCCGCGCTCAGAGCCTTCCGCTTTTTGTATAAATCCTAGCTGTTACTGGCTGTCAATTGAAGCCGTTCGGTTTGTATCGAGAACCCTCCTTCTGAGTATTCAGGAATGACTCAATCATGAACCATCCAGGATATCGCACAGCGGCCTCTGAACATGAAAAGCAGTGGCGTCGCCTCAGTCACTACCGTTGAATATGTGGCGATACACCTTTCTCCTCTCGTATAGCTGCAGGTGGTGTCTGGGATTCGTTGCTGGCGGTACTCCTCAGACTTCACAAGTCTTCGAGTCTATGGTTTCGGCCGTACCGATCCAAGGCTTACACTTCGAAACTGACCCGACTCAATTCGACCCTGCCGCCACCGATACACGCTCCAAATGGCATTCTACCTACAATCCGACCCTTGTTTGTTTGTCGGCGTGGGACTTTGAAGCTCTCGTTGTAAACATAGTAAAAGCCTTTCAAAGCGCCAATTATATCTTTTCAGATGCTAGAACGAAAGGCCTTGTTGAAAACTATATATGCCTTCGAATGCTAGAACGCTGTTTTTTTATGCGACAAAGTCCAGACAGGGCCTCAATATTTCCCTGGGTGGGAGTGGTCATGGATACGCGCCAATGAACAAACTAGGGTTGGAGTGTAAAATTAAGGAGCAGTGGTACAGCTGGATTCTAGATACCCCCAAACATGACCACCTAACACCCGCTAGTTAGCTCTACAGGCTATTGGTTCTTCGTCTGGTGATCTCTCCCCCCCCCCCCCCTTTTGTGTTCTGTCATCTGCTTCTCATCTTTTCATGTGTATCATCAATGTTAGTGCTCTTTGTATAAACTAAAGTACATTTCCAACCGAAAACGTTGCCCGATCTAGTGGGAATACCTCCTTTTCCCCCTTTTATAGCAACGACGAGGGGTGACTCGGGTGTAATAAGACCCAGCGGAAACCAGTAATCCTCGGTATCATCGCGACCTAGATCATGAGTCTCACTCGGTCATCGAAGGAGGCCCAACCCCTTTTTCCATTGTCCATATGCCCATATCCGGAATCAACCTTCCCAAATCGCCGCAGTGCGGCAATCCTGCCACCCGCTCTACACCTTCCCATTAATACTCCCTTCCGGAAATCTGGTGTCATGGGACCTCCTCGCCTTCCTCTTCCTCCCGGAACTTGATATCCCCCTCCACCTGAATCCCCCCACCAACCCATTCGGTCTCCGCCACCTTAGCTAACGGCCACCTACTCCTCGCCCGCTTGAGCAAAGCCTCGACAACCTCCATGGCACCTAGTAGTCCCCTCTCCGCAAATCGAGCAACATCCGCCTCGTGATCACCCTCCCCTTCACCCTCCCCATCATGGACTCCATACTCAATCCAGCGCCACTCGACACGGGCGATGCGGTGACTCGTCCGGCTGCGCATACGCATCTGCATGGCGTGGTCACCAACGGCAGGATGGGGATCGAAAGGGAGGCGGGACTCGAGCAGGGCGTAGAGTAGCACACCGAGCGACCAGGCGTCAGTCGCGCGGCCATCGTAGGGTTGACCCATAATGACCTCGGGAGCGGCATAGTCGTCAGACCCACAGCGAGTTTCGAGCTTCTCGTCGTCGGCTATGCGCCGTGAGAGGCCCAAATCGGTGAGCGTAATGACCGAGTGTGGGTATGTCGTCCAGTCGGTTGTGGAAGAGAGCTCCGAGGGAGGAAGGTTGACAAGGACGTCTGGAGGGTAAATTAGTATGGCTTCCGTATGGCTATCAAAATCGGGGCGCCTAGAGTGCGGTTAAAAATGCAGCGAAGGATGATCAGACTTACTCTCAAGCTTGATGTCCCGATGGACTATCTTTTCAGCATGAAGATACCTCACGGCGCCGACTATTTCGGCAAAAATCCTCCGCAAGAGTCCTGGACTCAATAGCTCACGATGTCCACTGGCAACATCAAACAGATCTCCGCCAGCGCAGTAGCTTAGCACCAGAATGGCCCGCGTGTCCTCAATATTCCACGCCTTGAGGTGTATCAAAGACGGGTGGTGGAGGCTCTGCATGATACTCAGTTCCCGCTTCAGACTCATCTCAATTCGGTCCTCGGATGCTCCTCCGCGTGGGCCGTGTTCGCAGACCTTGACCGCCACCAGTGTGCGGCGGTCATATCGGGGTAGCGGCTCTGGTGTCTGTAGCCCACTCTGATAGTCCTCCTCGTCCGTCTCTGACGTAACCTGGCTCGTGGCCAACATAACCCGGCTAAAGGTGCCCTGACCTAGCATTCTGAGGGAGCGCCAGCGACGTCGCTTCCTGTCGTGTCTGCCGTATGCCTCGAAATACTCGTATCTTGAAGGTTTGCTGCTACTCCTGACGCTGGAGCCAGAATCGGCGACCGAAGACGCTTCATTTGCACTGAGTGAAGACTCGCTCGGCGGCGGTGTAGGTGGCTTTTCTATAGGCGTTAAGCCTCTGGCCTCGGAAAGATGAGGCTCCCTGCGCATATGGCTTTCGAATCCTGGCTCTGCACTCTTCCCGTCTGGTTTGACGTGTGACCCAGACACGGTGACCATGCGCTTAGGGACCACCATTGGGTCCGGAACGTAGTCACTGATACTCCTGTTCCGCGAGTGTGTATGCATCCCCTGCTTGCGATCGCCATCTGATTGTTTCGGCCCGGCGCCGGGGCCGTCTACTTGCAAGGCCAAGGCCAAAGCCAAACCCGCATACCCCTTTCTCCTGGGCTGGGTTGGTGTTGCGGGAGCCAATGGCTCGCCTGTGCTCATACTGTGACCGTTGTCGCCTGGGTGGGGTGGGTGAAAAGCAGGCGCGTCGCGTGACGGACGTCCACCCAGCTTCTTCCACGGTCCCGGTGAATCACAAGATAGTAGGGGTGATGGCAGTGGTGTAACGTCGCCCATGGCAGATATTACAGGGCTCGGGTAGGTCGAGCTGGCTGCCGAGGCAGTACCCAAGACACTAGCCAAGCTACCAGTCTTGAGGCTCGGAGTCCGCGAGATGGGTTTAAGTGACGAGGCCGAGGTCTTGTGCTGGAGGGTTAAGGATGGCCGATTTAACGATCTCGAGGGGGTCGTGAAGCCGTTGGGCGGATCAGAGAGCACGGGGGTTGCGGGCTGTAGGTCGTTGTGTAGCAGTAGCGGGCTGCCAAGATGCTGATTCGCGGTGTCCCTGGAACCGTGAGAGGGTGTCTGTAAGGAAGTCGGGCTGGTTGAGAGGTGAGACGGCGGGAGCGGGGGCGGGGACGGGGCTATCGTGTGTGAGCGGAATTGGACGTGGCCAGTGGATAGACGGGGCGTCGAGCTGGCTGTCGAGGTTCTGGTTGAAGTTTCGGCCGAGGTAGACCCCGTCGAGGTCAGACGAGGAGTGGATGGGGCGGGAGAGCAGAGTTCGATGGCTGAGTTCGCCTGAACATTATGCTTGTTGAGAAGCCCGGCGGCAGCTATGGCGGTTGCGGCGTCTAGGAAATGCGCATGGTGGTCGTCGGCGCGGTCCGCGGTGGGTGGACTGGTGGGTAGCGGTAGTAATGGCGAGGGAGAGGCAGAGGCGGGAGCAGGGTAGGCAGGCTGAGTGGACATGTTAATGGTTGAGGATCCAAGAAAGATAGATGCGCCTGCTCTGAGCTGCGTCGGCGCGCATCCAATGTTGGGACACGGACACTGGACACCAGAACGCTGCGCGCAGGCCGCAGAGGACGGAGGCTGCGTGAATGAAGAATGCAGTGCTGCCTCGTGCCAGGGTGAACTGGTGACTGGTGCTGGTGACTACCAGTGACTGGGTGCTGAGTGGGGCCAAACCGCCCGCCTCGCTCGTGGGCCCCTGCAGGGCAGTGCCACCTGCCCAGTCCCGCACACCGCAGTAGGCGTAGTGTGCTTGTGGGTAGTAGTAGTACCAGGGAGCCTGGGAATTTAGCGGATGCAATTGGAGATGGATTTCGGTTTGGCGGGGTCGCCAGGCGCCGCGATTCGCAGGGTTAAGTTGCGGCTTTCCAACAGGGTCCTCCTCAACCGAGCCCGGAGCACCCTTCCTCGCGCCCTTGCAAGTGCTCACGGCTTCACGGCGTCACTGCCAACCGCCTCAGTCTCACGTTAGGAAGTGTCAGTACTTCAGTCCACGGCGGGGGCGGTGGAGGCCATATGTTTCCTCTAGGATTCCGGGATTCTAGGATGGGTTCTGGAAGCAAGCTGTCGGGTGTCTTGGCTGGCTTTTGACGGGGGCGTCACGGCGCTTTCTGGCGACGAGTTCCGGCGTAGTGGCAGGCCGTGCCACTTGCTTATTATTACCTTATCCAATGCCCGGAGGGCGGCTGCCTCGGGAACAAGCGCCAGAGCACAGAGGTAACGTTGAATTGGTGGAGTGTGGGTGGGATGCCGTCAATTTTACGGAATACGCAGCCGCAATCAATACAGCATCTCACCCGGGGGCACGGGTCCTAGGCAGTGTCTCCAGGTGACCGCCCGCCCCCTCTGTGACGAAATCCACGGCATGCAACGGCGCAAGGTAGGCCGAATAATTACCGTAGGTAGGTACGGTAAGTAAGGTAGCAAGGGACACCTCGAACTCGACGGGCCGGAACAAAGAAGGGACGAATGCAGTTGTACTATGTAGGTAGAGATGGAGGAGAGCAAGAGGCCTACTCCCACTACAAAGACAGCGGCCGAGTGTGATGGCACAGCGTCCCAATAGCCGAGTAGCCATAACAATCCGTAGTGTCTGTCCCAGGGACGAAATGTAACAACGCTGAAGCGTGAAGGAACCCCCAAAGACGACATTCATTGAGGGCCGCAACCTTGCAACCAAGGTTTGCAATAACCGAGCGTCTGGAGGATGCCCTGCCCTGAAAAAGGTAAAGGTTCGGGGCCCTGCAGGAAAGCAGGCCTTCACCCTCGCAGCTATTGCCACAGAGCTACTCCCGACTCCCGAGTCCCGAGTCTCGTCTGAGTCTCGACCTAGATATCGTCGCTCGGACTCGAGAAACAAACATCCCACTCTGCCTTATCACAGGGTTATCGGCACATCTCCGCCATCGGCTCAACCCCTGCTTTGCCCTGGTTTTTCGCGTTGCCGTTGACCTATCTTCGGGGCCAGCCGTACAGGCGTTGGGAGCAGGGGTTTTTGATCGGTGCCCCGACGTTATCATTTGCATGTGCGATGGGATTCGACGAGGCTGTCAAGACTGCAATCGCAATCTATGCGATGCTAACGGGGGCTAGGAGGAGCGTGGGATGGGACATGTGCCCGTCAATCTCGATTGGCTTTGTGCTCGACACCACCCACGATGGACTGTCTGCGCGACCAATTGGTTGCCCTTCTTCATCAAACACAAGGAACTGCAACCCTGCGAGGTGGAAGCACCTTCGTTGCACTTTTTGTGTCTGGGCGTCTTTACGGCGCCCTCGAGACATCCTGTTGACTGTTTCGTGGTGATACCCTGGGTGCCGAGATACCCTGGATTTCGTCGATGCCGTCGCGCCGCACGATGGCCATGCCTGCGAGAGTTGGGGGCTGAGCTTGGGTCTGGCTGGAAACTCAATTCCGCCATTGGCGGTGCTGGTGCTGTATCTTCGGAAGTCCGTTCTTGATAGGCTTTCCATTATCACTTTATCAAGCTGCCTGCCCTTGTAGTTAACTGCGTGGATGGCTAGCGAGGCTGGTTAAAGCCTGCCCCTTGGTGTTAATCAGTAACAGACTGCAGTCAACCCAAATTCTTCTCCATGACTGCACCGGTTTGTCAGCTTTGAGGGAAGCCATCAAGCCATTTGTAGACAAGATATGTGTGATTGTTGGCTAAAAAAAGTCAGAGCCGTCCGGCAGGCAAGTAGACGAGGACGGACAGCAACCACACGCCCCCATCACGGCGCGGCACAAGAATAATGGAGCTCTGCCAGCGAATATCCCTACCCGGTGTCACGTGGAGTGACGTAGGCCTGCTAGTATTGGTGCCTGCCTGCCGAGGTGCGGGTCGTTTTCGTTTTACGAAGATTACGATAGATGGATCCGCCAATTCGCCGCGATTGTTAGCAAAGAAAAACATACAGGTTTCTCGCTGTGCTTTCCCCAGTCGCAATGAGAATGAGAGCAAGAATGCCCGCTTCTCCGTGATTGTGTGCATTGTTTGCGAAGACGTCGGCAAACTTTCCATCATCAGCGCGACGGACACCCGGCCCCTTCTGCGCGCGCCAGGCCCGCACATGGCCCTTTCGACGCGGAAACCTTGATCGATTGCGAATCCGGGGAGCCTCAAACCTAGACACAGCGAGACATGTCTTCGACATCCGCCGACACCTCTGATGGCGACCACATCGTTCGACCGAGGCCCCGCAAGCCCCTCCTCTTGTCGCACCTCTCCCAGATCAGCAATGCCTCAGACCACAGCGGCATGCTTACCCCCGAAAATGGAAATGGAAATGCCACAGGCATGACGAGGTGAGGCGCCGATTCTTCATTCAGCAGACTCATCGCAGAGCGCTTACCGTCTTGTTCCCATCACAGCGGCCGCTCGACGCCTATACCCGTCGATGCCCCTCCCTCTGTCTTCTCGCTCTCTTCGGCCCGCAAGCAGGCCCGCGCCGAGCAGCGCCGCCGCATCTTTCCCACCATCGAGTTTGCGAGCCGCGTGTCCCACTTCGATCCAAATAGTGACTACCGCGACTTCCATGGCTTCTTTAATCTCTTCTGGATTGGCCTCGCCATCATGGCCATCACCACCATGCTGCGCAATATCAAGGACACGGGCTCCCCGCTCCGCGTTCAGATATGGGGGCTGTTTACCGTGAAGCTCTGGCACCTTGCTATTGCCGACTTTATGATGGTTGCGACAACAGCAGTGTGTCTTCCCCTGCACAGGATCTTCCGCGCCGAACCCGTCGGCGGTGCCCTGACATGGCACAGGGGCGGCATGGCCATCATGAGCATATACCAGATCATATGGCTTGCCATTTGGGTTGCCGTGCCCTTCGAACTGGACTGGGCTTGGACCGCCCAGGTCTTCTTCCTGCTCCACACATTGGCCATTTTGATGAAGATGCATTCCTATGTCTTCTACAACGGCCACCTGAGTGAGACCGAAAAGCGCCTTCGTGCGCTTGATAACCCCTCCACAGCATCGCGCGCGCCAGCCTACCTCTACCCTACCCTCGAGAACCCGATGGGCACGTTGGCGAGCCCTAAGAGGGCTGGGGCTCGTAGTAATGAGGATGATGACAGTGCGCCCGAGGACGAGGAGGTGATACAACTACGAGAGGACCTGGCTCGCGAGCTGACTAGCCCCATCGGCAACATCACATACCCAGCCAACCTTACGTGGGTCAACTATCTTGACTATCTTTGTTGCCCAACATTATGCTATGAGATCGAGTACCCACGTACCGCGGCGATAGACTGGCAAAATCTCATATCCAAGATCGCTGCTACCTTTGGGTGCATCTTTCTGCTGACCATCATCTCAGAAGAATTCATTCTTCCGGCCTTGGTAGACGCTTCCCAGCGGCTAGACCCATCATTCCGTACAGCCGAATCGCCCCTAACGGCTTTTGAGGCCCTTCTGGTGCTCTCTGAGACCATTTCGTGGCTGCTCTTCCCCTTCATGTTGACCTTCTTACTCGTCTTCCTAGTCATTTTCGAGTACGTGCTCGGCGCTTTCGCCGAGATCACGCACTTTGCCGACCGTCACTTTTACAGTGACTGGTGGAACAGCACCGACTGGATGGAGTTCTCGCGCGAGTGGAATGTGCCCGTCTACAGCTTCCTGCGCCGCCACGTCTACAGCGCGAGCCGACCGCACATTGGCAAGTCGTATGCCACCGTCATCACCTTTCTCATCAGCGCCATCGGCCACGAGCTTGTCATGGCCTGCATTACCAAGAAGCTCCGTGGGTACGGCTTCATTTGCCAGATGCTGCAGCTGCCAATCGTGGTGCTGCAGCGGACCCGCTGGGTCAGGGGGAAGAAGACACTGAATAACGTCTGCTTCTGGTGTAGTATGATTCTGGGCTTGAGTCTGGTAAGTCTGGCTCTGTCTCCATGTTGGACTGCGCAAAACCAGAGATAAAAAACTGACTACTCCCTGTGTCGCAGATATGCTCGCTCTACGTGTTGGTGTGAAGAGCGAACCACACATCCATTCTATGCCAGTCAGAAGCAAGGGAAGCTCAACCCAAAACGTCATTTTACGATACGAGATCCCTTCGGGTCATGATATACGTTGGACGAAGAACGTGGTACGGCCTTGCGTTTCATTTTGTGTTTACTAGCCGCTTGGCTCACCGCCTCACGGCCCGCCCGGATGGGTAATCCCGAAACGAAAAGTCCGGAGAGGGGGCCAAAGAGCGGAGGCCTCCCAACAGTTGTCGTCACCAACAAAAAGCAGGTCATGATCTCACGAGGAGGGATTCCATCCATCGAAAGGTAACTACATAACATTACGGCGCCACATTGATAGGGCATTGTTAGACTGAGCGCACGGTCCTTGTTGTGTAGCAGGAAAGGAGAGGAAAGGGAAAGCGAAGGATATTAAAAACGGAGGCGGTAAATCGACCATTGGGCATGAGTTCGGAGTAGATTTGACACAAATTCTACTTCGCATAGAAATACAAGCAGCGAGCAATCAATTAACATGGAGCAAGTATTCTGACGACCATGTCCATTTTCGACCATGTGCCTTGCCTTATGCGGGCTATGGTATTCTGAAGGTGACCGTTTAGTCGTGATGAAATCCAATCACGTTGGTATCTCCCTCGATTTTATTCTTGGACACCTTTGTGCGTAGCAACTGGGTTAAATTGAAGTGGACCCTGACATTTTCATCTATCAATCACGTATGTAAAGTAGCTAATCAGCAGGGAAAGACCACTGGCAGGTGGTGCTTGTCTGTGAAGGAATGTTGAGTGTATCTCAATCCCTGGTTTTCAGACTCCCAAGGTTCTTCTCCCCAGCAACTCGGTAAAACAGAAGAACCAAAGGATCCAAGATACATAACAGAACAGTTGCAAAGTCTGGTCAGAAAATGTGTGATAGAATCATCAAGCCTCATAATTCATTCCCAGCTACATATAACTCTTTCTGCCTGGTCTGTCCCGAAAATGCCTTGCCCTTTACCCAGGTTCCCTCCTCTTTCTTCCCCGATACCCCTCCTCAAGAGCCGATACGACTAGAGAAACGAGAAACGACCATCAAAAATGACACCCTCCCAACGGTCCGGACCAGACCACTGCCGACCTATTGCCCGCTTCTTCCAATGTACTTCCATCCACAGTGCCCCGCTCTTCCATCTTTGTTGAGATTCAAACAGTCGTTAAACATGAAAAGCGAACGTAAATCCAACACCACAGCTATGAGGCCTCAGTCCCGAGACACATGAACCCAGCCCTAGACGCCTGTAGAAAAGCAAACCCCGCCGCAAATAAAGGAAAGAGTGACTGATTCGACTAGAATCCCGCCCTCCCAGTAAATAAGTAACACTTGACTATGCATGGTTTGTATGTGAGTTGTGTGCGTATGGGTTGATCCCACCATCTTCATAAGTACATCCGGAAAGACGAGAGAAATATCATAAAATACCCTAACGGACTTGGCCGCGCGTCTCACTCCGGAGCCTGAGCTTCTGAGGGGAGAAGTAGACGACTGCGGGGCAAATTGAGGCTGGAAAGTAGCGTGCGATGCGGATAGATTGGCCATTTTTGAGTTTGGCGCGGTCAGTTCGCAGATTGGGGAGTAATAACATCCCTTCACGTCCACAGAACTGATTGTCGAGGACCATCTTCAATGAGAGATTGGATCGGACCCCCTTCTAGATTTCAGATGATCGACTCGACTCGGCGTTTGTGTTCTCGAAATGGCGCGGTAGCTATGAAGCGTGGTCACGAAGCTTGCCTCGCTCCAACCGCTTGTCGACTTTGCTGCCTACACCGCTGCCTAGTAGGTAGCGACATCTGCCTCAGAATCTTGCTCATTCCTTCGATGAGGCCCCAAAACCAAATCGTAAATATAAAGACATAAATGGTTCGTTACTGTTTTTTTTTCATGAAGTGTTTCGTTCATGTCTCCAAAAAAAAAAAAAAAGTAAAGGAACCGGAGAAATAAAACGGTATACCCAGAACGCCATACCCCAGACCCAAAAAGAGAAGCATAACATGAACCTATTAAGAATTATAGCCGCCCAGAATACACAATGCAGAAACAATCGATGGTGCGTATCCGAAGACGCGCATGACCACCGTTGAGGCTCCTGCCTTTGGTCGTGCCGTGGCTTCACCTTGACCGGCTAGTGTTGGTCTCGGGTACGCTGACTAGCGTCCCAGCAGCGACAATTGAGGACCACAGCGGGCAGGAACCTAGATGTCTACACAGCGACGACGGTCCCCCCGAGTTGTCCGCTTCACGCGTACACTGGGGGATACTGGTCGTGCGACGAGTAGCCGTACGAAGTGTCGGCGTACTTTACATCTTGATAACTATAGGCCTTGGATTCGGCCACTTTGAGATGAGAAGGATATGTGCCAGGTGAGCGGGAGTCGATACCATCATGGGCGTACGACCTCCGGGAAGTCGGGGACTCGCCGTACGGATACTGGGCCTCCACCCGAGACGACTTGCCATCGGCGGAAACCTTATATCGGACCGACTGCTCCGGCGACCGAGCGGTGCGTCGGCCACTCCGCCGGGAGTGACGGTGGCCACGATCGTCGTCAGAGTTGCCTTCTAGGTCATAGTACTCATGATGACGATCTTCTCCGTTCGGACCCCACGTTTGTGTTCGGGAAAACGCGGGGTTTGGCCGCACATCTTCGCTGCCGGCAGCCCACGTTTGGGTCCGAGAGAAAGCGGGTGGTTGGGGAATGGGCCGAGGAAATTCACTGGTGTTTGTCCGGCTTACGCGGGGAGGTGACTCTGGTACAAGAGGGGGGTGGTTGCTGATTTTGAAAGTGACGGCACCGTGCGGATCTTAGGAGGCAGAGCCGCCGCCTCCATCATGTCGCCGAGATGTTTATGAGATGATGAGTGAGAAGAAGAAAGCTTTTCTTTGGATTTGGAAGCTTCGTGGGAGGAGCGACGCCCAGCAACACGGGCCGACGCACGGCGATCGTCGTCAAATTCAACGGGCGGGGGTGTTGGAACTGGAGGGGTAAAGAAACCCTCTTGCTGAGATCTCGAAAATGCCGCCGCCGGGGGAGCGCCCCTCGACCGTTCGATGTAGTTGGCGGCGCTGAAGAGGTTGTCTGCCAGCTTTTGATCGGGGGCTGGCGGTACAGCTGGCGGCGGCTGAACTGTCTCGATATGCGGTGAGGGGTCACGGCGGGAGGTGGTCGACTTCTCACGCACCACAGGCTCTCTCTCGCGCTCGCGTTCGCGGGCCTCATAAGGCTTTTTGCTTCCTGACCTCTTCTTTTCTTGCTTAGAGGCGTTGGCGAATCGCGCCTCCTCGGCGGCAGCCTCGTAGTCCTCGATGTACGGTGACTTTTGTCGACGAGCCTTATCGTCAGTCGCGCGAAGTCTTTCCTTTTCGCGCTCCTTCTGATCTCGCTCATTCCGCTTTCTCTCGGTTCTCCGGGCTTCTCGTTCCCGTTCCTTTTCTTCCCTCTCCCGGATTTCCCTCTGAAGTTCCTTTTCGCGGTTGGTTTCTCGTATCCTGAAGCCGTCCTCTTCTTCCCTCTTGCTACGCCTACGGTCGTCTTTATCCCTGCGCTCGTCATCGCGCCTTGTTGGTTTTTCGTAGCTCGTCGTTCGCCGAGGATGCTTTTCTGTTTCATCAAACATTTGATATCCGCGAGAAGGCATCTCTTCGTGCGACCGCGAGTGAGATTGGTTATACGGATAGGCTTTGGCCCCGCTTGATGGCGTCGAGCTCTTATGTCTAGGTTCTGCAGTTCGGATCTCGTAGGCCCTCGGAGGAGTGCGGGTGGCTGAGGAGTTGGGCATGTTCTTCATCATGGCGGCCTGCTTACGCAGCTCCATGAGCTTGACTTGCTCCTCGTATTTTGTCCTTTCAGCGTCATCGTTGAGCAGCTCATACGCCTGCTGGACTTTTTGGAATTCTTCTTGCTTCTGCGCCTTGAGAGTGGGGTCTTGGACCTTGTCTGGATGACACTTTAGAACGAGCTTCTTGTACGCAGTCCGAATCTCGGACTTGTCGGCTGTCTTATCGACACCTAAGGCTTTCCACGGATCTGGCGGGAGGGAGCTCATATTGAATATAGCCCGTTAGGAAGAGCAGATCCAACTTGAGGATGGTAGCGGAGCCGAGTGAGCGGAACGGCGGCTCAATTGTATCGACCTGCTAGTTGGTGAGAGCAGCAACCGGCTGTCGAAACGAAGCGGCTATTGCATCAGGGCGTTGATCCAAGTCGATAGGAAAGGAAAGGGACGGAGAGGTTGACGGTTGCTAGTCCAAAGAAGCGACCGGAATCCGGGAGGAGTTGGCTGGACGAAAGGCCCTGTTGGGGGGGAAGTATTGTCGAGGGGTGGAGCAGCGAGGGGGAAGAAATGGGATCGAGGGGGTGGTGTCCAAGGTATACAAGGGATATCCGTAGCGACAAAGGAGGGAGTACCCGGCGACGATTTGGTGGACTGGAGTGCTTGCTTGCTTGATCAGGTCGTGGGTCGGGGTCGGGGTCGGGGTCAGGGTCAGGGTCAGGGTCTGGGTCATGGACTGGTTGTTTTGTTGTTCCCTCGGGATCGTGATTGCGCGTGAGACAGCGTTGCTAAGCAAAACAGTGGAGTGGAGAAATGGGTCGAGGTTGGTCGACCGGCTGCGAAGACGGTCAGGGCCAGCCCAAGGTCCCGGCCAGGCTCAAGTCAGTGTTGACGGGATGCTTCTGTATTGCTAAAGAAAAAAAAAAGACGGTGACGAGAAGGAGAATGAGTGAATGGGATGATGAAGTCAGCTGCGCTGGGCAACCTGAAGTTGGCAAATAACTTGTCGGGCGGGCGGCCACGGCGGGTGGGTGAGGGGGGGACGAGGACTTTGAACGGGCTGATGCTTTGGCTGATGTTAGGTGATGGGGGGGCGACGGGAGCGCTGCGTGAGAGGCACCTTTCCCTGACTGGCCCGCTGGGATCGTGGTGGGCAGTGTGGGCAACCAAGCACCAAGCACCTCCAAGCGTGTGAGGTGGGCACTCCCCTGCCACTGCAGCGGGCCTCTGAGGGGAGAGGAGCGGGCCCTGTGGGCTTGGTGGGCGTTGTGGGCGTTGTGGAGTGGTAAAGGTGTTGTGGGTCATCCAAGACCGGGGCAGCCCTCGTTACTGGCCCGTCAGACTTGAGGCTTTCCTGCTTTCGGTTGGCTTACGGCATCCGACGTTTGCGCCAGTTCCAGGGTTTATCGCGGCCGTCCCTTCTCTTCTGTCGGCTTCTGTCTCTCAGCTGTCGCCCTCGCCGCTAACGACGCAGCTCCACGAGTCGGCAAAAAGCTGAGCCTGAGGCCAGAGTGCCTACCTTGGCTTTGCGCTCTTGCTTGTATTCCCCTCAGCCCACGGGACTCCCACGAAACTCCCACAACAGACGCGCGCTCTGGCACAGCACCGCTCCGCTTTTGCCATACACTACAGACAAAAAGGACGACAATCACCTGTGGCGGGGTAGCTGTTGCGTGTTGCGAGTTGTGGCTGGAGTTTGAGAAAGGTGGATTGTCGGCGTTGGCCGTTGACTCTCAACCATCAACTGTCGTCTGCCTGTCTGCCTCTTGGTTATTGCACAGGGTTCCACTGCCCCTAGAGATTAATGGAATCCGTATATTCGAAGGATTCGTCCCAAGATCTCCTCGGAGCGGCGTCAATCGGAGCGACCCCAGCCCGGCTTTACGGGTTCCAGAGCAAGAGGCATGTGGTTCGGTATAACAGACCTGCGCAGCTCGCCACTATCCTGCGTACGACTTTACGGCTCGTGGATCATATACAATCATAGTATCCTATCACTGCCCAGCCAAGTGACATCCAAGAGCAGCAGGTCCCTGTCTGTCCGGTGACTCAAGACTGCGGAAACGTCAGAATTGAGCAAGAGCTCTGTGAATTGACATGAACAGAAACATAACCCTCGATGGGGCGCAGTCGTGTCGCATCTCGGTCGCCTGAAAACCCTTCGATTCGCACCCCAAACCCGGGCAACTACTGAGGTGCATGCCCAGGTACCCTTCCGCGTTCCGAAAGGTGGCTGTGGTGGCGAGGGGGGCACCCCTCTCGCACTGCGTAACCCCAAGAGGAGGTCGACGAGGTAGTTTTCCCCCATTGTGGCAATTTGACGTGACGGCCTGATTGAGCGTATCGTTGGGTGCTGTTCGAGTCCTGGCCCCATCGCTAGAAACCGGCGACATGTCAAGAAAGCGCATGAACGTCCAAGCATCCGCGAGATCGTCAATGCCGATGTCTGGAAGCGATGTGTAAAGAGACAAATGATTATGTCAGGCAAAGCCACAGGAACCATGACGAGCCCAACTGATACCGGTATACGATTACGCAGTATTCCGCCGCAGTTGGTTGGTTCATGCGCCGCAAATCAGATAATGGCGGTGAAAGTCGGCTCCTCAGGCTTCCCAGCAACGAGCAATGGCGAAGGTCTCTCTGCTTGTAATTCCGCCATGCTTTTGCTTGCGAGGACTCCATCGGGATGTCATCGGCCGCCCGGCACTCGATCGTGTCCGCGACCGGCCAGACCAAACCACAACAGGGAGGGAGAAAGTCTCGATGTTGAGCAGGGGAAAATGATCAAGTGAGGCGATGGACCGAGGGACGGGGCTCGCGGATTCAGTCAGCCAGCCTTGGACTACCACGAATGGCTGAAAGATGCATAAGCGGCTTAGGGGCCTTGGTTTCGGCAGCATAGCATGCCCGTTGAGCTGCGCTGGAGCGTGCCTCCGCCAGCGAGAATCGCACTTGGAGCAGCGCCAGAGCGCTTGGAACTGCCACGGATGCCGCCTCGATGTGTGGGCTGGACAGCTGGTTTAAGACGAGCTGATGTTTATCCTGGTGCTGGAATCACGAGTTCCATTCCGGTCCCTCACCTCCGAGCAACCAGCGCAGCTTGCGCATCTCACGACATGCTAACGCCATGGTAACGCCATGGTAGGTGCACCACCCCACCTATTAGCCATTCGCTCGAAAGCCTCGTCGAGAGTTGTGCTTGCATTCGCCATCCAAGTCATCATCCAGGACTCGAAATATAGAGCAATGAAAGGTGCAGAGTTGGGAGCAGAAGCCGTCAGTCATGTCGAAGCGCGCCTGTCCTGCAGCGGTTCGTGGCCGTCTTCGTGAGCCTTGGGGCCTGTCCGACCTCCACGAGGCCACGGACACAGGGCCAGCACACGCAGACGCGAGGCGACTTGGCCCCGGCTCTGTGGACTCGTTGACCATTACCTTTCCATTTTGATGTCCTGCAGGAGACAAGTCCATCACGACTGGCTCCCTCCGTTAGCGACTGCCCCGAGAAGAACAGAAGCCAGTAGCACCTCTGCTCCTGATTGACAAACCAGAGCCAATGTCTGCATGTGGCCGCACTTTGTCCTCCGGTTCTGAGGCTAGTTACATCCCTATTAGCCGTGGTGTTCGTGCTTCTAGAGTTGGGCGCCGGCGCACATGGGACGAGTCTGAATTGTTGCTTTTTGGGGGGGAGGGGGGCGAGTTGAAGTCCGGTGGAGAGTCAGGGTCCAGCAAACACAGTTGTATCGCGGGGCACATCATCAACCGCCCCCCATCCGATAGCCTGCGGCCTCGTCGAGGACCGAGAAGCAGGTACAGACTGACTTCAGCGGGCGCGCGCGCGCGGTGTTGCCATTCACAAAATTACGAAACGAGATGCTGCTTGCTCATCGGGAAGTATCCAGGTATCGTATCCAGGGCCGGCTTGCTAGGTTTCGCGTCTTGAGGCCCGTGATCCGCGGTGAGCCTCAGCGGCCCTCAGCAACCCCTCTTGCCTCCCACCCTCCCGTGCCTCCTCACCCAGGTGGCACTGACCACGAGGGCCGCCGCTGGGGCTTCAAGTGAAAGGGCCGGTGGAACCAACCACGACGGGTGCGGATGACGCGAGATAGAGGGTCACTATTGACCATTCAACAGCGAGATTCAACCCCTCCCTCGACGATTGTGTCTCTCCTGCGGTCGCCTCCCCAGCCAGTCACCAGCCAGTCACCGGTGGGCCACTAAACCTGGGCAAGCGGTGTCTCGTCGAAGGCCAACCGAGGGGGAGTGGGGAACCCATGGCCGCCAATCGTTCGACCCCGAATCTGCAGATACCGGCAGTCCACGGTCCAGTCGTCTCGGCGGCCGCGGGGGCCCAGGGAGCGGCAGCCGATCGAACCCCCAGCTCTTCTGATCTTCCTCCCATCGCGGATCAATCCGTTCGAGTTGTTTGTTGTGACTGGAGCCAGATATCTCTGCCTGAGGAAAGGTTGGTCGCGGGCTGGCCTAGCTTCCGGGGCCAGAGACGGACCTGGACTGGACTGGCTAACAAGCTCACAAGCTTCAGCATCCTCCAGCATCCTCACACAGCCTCTTCTCCCATCACAACATGATGTGTCAAAAAGGCTCTAAACCCGCGAACCATGTTTCAGCGTTATCGAGTGTCGGTCTTGGGTATCTTCGCCATCTGACCTTGACGAGGCAGAAGCCCGCTCCCCACGATATTCGAATAAGCCGTTCTTCCGACCGTGGCTTGGCGTTCTGCGCTCTGCGTTCTGCAGCACTCAGGAGAGGCCCGGCTGCAGCGAGTCATGATCCAGAGCCCATTGACATGTTACCCCGCCAATCTTTACAGGTAGGTACCCCTCTTGGACCCTCCCAGCCCCTCCTCGTGCCATGCTCCATTCGGACCCATCAAGACACACCCTCTCCAAGGACCCCTTGAGCTGCCACAGCACCGGATTAATTATCGCTGCATGTCACGTTCCTGCCCTGGCTGCGAGTGTCAACGGGTGACACTTGTGGGCCCTCGTGAGCACATAGTGCACACTCCGTCCGTGGGGTATATCACCTATCAACAAAAAAAAAAACAACCATACTGGGTGGGACGGTTTCTCGTGGAGGGGTAAGACGGAGCAAGCTCTCTTCTGCCCGCCAATCCGTGACGAGTTGACGGCGGGGCCAATGCTGTGCGCCGTTGCCATCATGGCGGTGAGCCCTGCTGTTGATAGTGACGTCCATCAGCGCAGCGATACCTTTCTGCCCGTTTCTCACTTATCTCTAAGTTTTCCTTGTCCTCATGTGCTGCAAAGGCTGCAAATGCCCTGGATACTGTTTCAACTCTGCTCTGTCAGTTGGTCAAAGTTTGACATCATCTTGATTAAGGGGCTACGAGTGGGAAGCGGCTGGGCAGTAGCGGACGATACGCGGGAGTAAAATGCGACACAATATTCTCAACCGATCGTCCGGTGTGGAAGCTGACTTCGCCGTCTTTGTCGTATCCATTGCAGTAAGTTTATCTATGAGTGTCCCCTAAGGCACCTGTGCAGAGCACCGTACTCATGTCGTTACCATTGGACCGCGACAGGTCCCCACGACAAAATGGCGCAAACATCACGCATGAAGCTGGGAGTTGAGTTACTGTGCCGGCTGGTGCAACCTGCATTTGCATCGTAACATTGTAACAGAGACCAGGCGATTGGCTGTTATGAATTCTAGAAGCGCTGCTCCCGAACACCAACCAATAACTGTTGCTGTCTGTGCCTCTTCTGCTCCCCTTGAACTTCGCGGCTCTTGCGAGTGAGTATCTTGCCCTCCCCACCGCCCACCCCGTATTCACTTCCAACAACCTGGGGAAACCAGGGCCGGAAAGAAGGCGTAGGTAGAAGTGTTGGTCTTGTGTTGCGTTAGCTGCGCTCAAGGGGAAACCGGAGTTGATTCTGAGGCTAGCGCAGGCTTTCCGCTAGTCTGGGCCTTTTTCATTGGATAACATGCCGGTGTCTGCAGTAGTAAGCCTTCGATCAAGTGACTTGATACTGCCGAGCTAGGAGAATGATGGTCTAGCAGACCGGGGCAGGATAAGGGCGGGCTCCTGCTGACGACTTCTCCCCGACCCATCTGGCCACGCTGGCCTACGAATTGAGCTCCAGATCGACGCATTTCTGGGGGTAATTCGCGGGGATTACCCACATAATCCCCAAAATAGCAGGCTTCGCCAGGTTCGGCCACCTTAGCTTGACATGAGATGCTGCCTTTACGTTCCGGGGAAGTGAATTGCCTGCGCAAGCCCAGGAGTTGACGGCCCTTTGTGGCAACATGGCGGGAGCAAGGTCCGAAGCACGAGATGGTGCCTCGAGGCGCCATCATTTTCGCGTGTTTGCGGATATGGAAACGAGAAACCAACGTTCAGGCGTTTCAGAAGAGCATGTCTGCAAGTCTGCTGGTATATGTTCGGCGACCCATGCTTACGAGCTTTAGCAAAGGTTTGCCGTAATTTCTATCATCGCTGCCATCATGATAGGAAGACGGGAACAGGAGTGGCTATGTCTCCCGCCATCCCCGATCCAGTGCCGCCCTAGCAGTCTCGTTTGCCAATGACAATTCCGATAGACGCGATAAAGTATTCGGGGCAACCGGCTCACGGCTCGCCCTAGGCGAACAAGTGTGTGTATTCAGTCGTAGCTTTCAATAGATTATCTAAGGTACCAACCCAAGCAACGAGGACACTACACAATACGTAATGATAATAATAGTCCAACCAAGAAGAGGCCATATGGAGACAGGTACCTTCCTCGAGCTTTTGGGACCATGAAAGGGACATGCTGCCGAATTGCGTAGGTCCAACACACGCGCTCGGCAAACGCCTAACACGTTGTTCATGCCAGTGAGCTCGGCATCATTATACGTCAGCCGACCATCTTTTGCCAGCGAGGCGACCACATTGGTGGAAGCAAGTGGCATAGCGCGTCCAAGTGTCATCTCTGGACGGGTAGATCCAAATCGACAACAATCGGTTTGCTGAGCTTTTTGCCCCTTTCGTGAGGCCAGTTAGTAGCCATGATGGCACAGTTGACGATACAAGTCTCTCGTCGACCCATCCGGCCCTCGTCAGCAGCAGGACCCGACGTGTTGGTAGCCAACTCAGTCCCGGCAGCGGGTGTAACACTGGAGGGGTTGCTGGCCTCAGAGAGGCTCTTTCGCTCTACCCGGTCGTTTGGGCCCGAGGGCTGAAACTTCCCAGGTGGAGTGGTAGGTGAGCTGCATGGGAGCGTCGGGCCGGGTCCAGTGCTGTGTCTGACATCGGGTGGCTACCAGTGGCATGGGGTTCGTACCGCTCTGAATAGTCGAGCGACTGATTTCCGTAGCGAGCCGTTAGGTTAGTAAGACTCATCTTTGAGGATTTCGAATCCGGAGCTGGGTCTTCCCAACATGATGTAATCGTGTTTCCAGGCTTGCTTGGGTTCCATCTCACGCGCTCAGCACCCCTTCCAGGATGGATATGACCACATACATGAAGCCGAGGCCGGACTCGCCAGAGTGTCCTTTGAAGGGACTCGCAACCAAGCAAAACCCCAGTGAGAGGGTCACAATCACGATGGGTGTAGGGCGGTGTGTGGGTGATGAGTATATCTGTGTTGGTTGGAATCGCGTCCCACAATTAGTACCTGGAGTGTCCGTGGCCGCATCAGGACGATCGTAACCAAATGCCCACAGACCGGTTCGAGGACTATACGGGGATCCGAAAACGGTAAACTTGGTCCGAGGGACACTCGGGTTGCAAAGTCGGATAGTGGTTGAGCCGTGGCAAAGATAGGTAACCGTAGAGCTGGAGGAAAGTAGTGATATACACTTTGCAAAACCCTGAGACACTTTGTTATGGAACTGAGGACCATACTGGGATATCGAGAGTAATGTCATGGTTATCAGCAGTGATCATCAAGGCCGCACGCTGGTAGGCCCTTTGATACCTGCAGTGATAATCTTGGTCTCAAATCTGCCTTTTCTAGCCATTGCATGGCCTTGGAGAGCTGTCGAAGGGCTGGTGAGTTTCATGAGTCCATCGTGTTCGGCTTTGAGGGCGGATGGATCTACTTCTGAATAGCTCCCCTGGTTGGTCAAGTCGCCAGCGTGGATCAAGACATCGCCCTTAGGCAGCTTGACTGTGGAGCTATGAGTATCGCTGATGCAGACAAATCGAGTCCGCCTAGTCGAGGGGGCAGATGGCGAGGTAGTGTCCATGCCGAATGGCAAGGACACATTGGTTACCAAGTGCATGTAAGTTGACTGGAAGAGAGACGGGTGTTGCAATGATGCCAGCCCAAGGGTCGTTGTGTTCAAATAAACTAAAAGAGGTAGGGTGTGCAATTGAGTCGAGCTTAATTACCATGTGTTTGCTAAGGACTCGAACAGCAAAAAGAAAGGTGCGGGTGGCCTGCTCTTTTGGCAAGAGCGATAGTCTCAAAGTGTAGAATGAGCATGATACATCAAGATGATCCATCGGTTGCCAACCTCAAACCAAGACCACTGCAATCCCGACGGACTCTAAATCAGCTTTGGGAGGATACGCTTTTTACAATAAACTGAGTCAAATAGTATGGATAGTAAGATGAAGGAGAATGCATTGAAATTGGGATAGAAAGCTGCGAGATGTTATATCGGCAGAGGTAGTTCTGATGGTGCTGAGGGCTCTGATGGTTGGCTGATGGCACTCGCTTGAGATGATTGGTGCCTGACTGGTGAACTGAAAGGGGTTTGGAAACAAACAATGGGAGCCAAGCCACAACTCCTGAGCCCACTTCAAATTGATCATCGGCCAATGATGACGTGAGGGGTTTTAAACCCCTTTTCTCTTGCGCAGCGTAGCGCTCGAAGAATGCTGCGCTCGCTTACCAAATTGCCCTCGATGCTGAGTTGTGCCGAGCAGTGAATCAATGCTCCGCGCTCTTGGAAACGGCCATTCACAGGCCTCAACTGACTTCTCAACGCCAGGCCGTTCTTTGCTGCGTCGGTATATTTTTGCATTGTAGGCCAGATATTGGCCGCGCCTGGTCGATTGTCTCGGACAGAAAACTGGTTGAATTGCTTTTGGCTGGCAAGGCCATTTTTGTTCGCGGGAGCAAAGAGAGGAAGAGGGGGATGCTGCAGCCCCAGGCTCACGGACCGCCTGCGCTCCTGCTCTGCATCGTGAAGATGCATCCTGTAGAGGTCAAGTTCAACTTCATCTAAATGAAATACTGGCCTGGAGGCTTCCACCTGTTTTCATCCCCATCATTCCCACCACACCGGCGAAGCGTTGCACCCCAAATACACTACCAAATCTGCCAGTCAACCAGAAATCTCCTCGTAGGCATTGCAGGGGAGGGGGGAGAAAGAAAAGTCCGAGCCCGTGTGGCGCCAACCCCTTGAAAAAGTCTAGGAGGCCCAGCAGCTCGCGGGCTAAGGCTTCTGCCCGGCTGCCGTTATTTGGGAGCAGAGCGTCGACACCGCGATCCGCGCTCCAAGCCGTCATTGACGACGCTCCGCGACCGAAACACCACCCGACCGAGCTGCAGGCAAATCGGCAACACTCGTTCAGATCAGTCCAGGCCAGCTGAGACCAGGCACGTCCAACACTCAATTGGCGCGTGGAAAACCCGAGGGAACACAGATTACGAGCGCCTGACGCTTTTTGGGGCCCGCCAGGAGGCTGGAGAGGAAACGGGGCGAGCGTCAGGAGGGACAAACAACCACAACCGCAGCCGCAACCGCAACTGCAACCGAATTCGCTACGAAGTGCGAAGCCCCAGTGCATTTGGGTGCATCTCCTACAACAAAGTCGTCAAGTGCTACCCTCACTCCCTACTCGACGCGCAACCTGACGACCAGGCACTCCTCCTTTTCTTGTCGTTTGCATTCTTGATTGACATCGTGCTCTCAACTCACGTAATTTCCACTGATTGGCCACCAATTTTCTATCATCGCGCACTGGGGAGGCAGCGCCCGCAGCGTGCCACTCCAGATGAAAACATGGCCGCTGTATCCCAGACCACGACGACGTTGACGCCGCCTTCCAGCTCCCATGGCCCTGGCTACCCTTGGGATATGGCCATCTCAGGACACACAGAGGTACGGTGCCGATTCTACGCTGCCCCTCTCCCTATTTCCCCCATCTGCTTGCATTGTTTGCCGCCGCCGCTGCAACCAAAAGAAATGCACCTTGCCCTTCCCACGGTGTCTGCAAAACCCAAGTTGACGATTGGCTCTCATAGAAGGCTTTGCGGGATAGCAAAGGGATGGTAAACGACGAAAACACATACCCCTCCAGCCGACCTTCTCTATCTTCTCAGCATGGACATTCCGCCATGTTTGGTCCCACCACAAGCATAGATCCAGTTTCGCGAAAACACAGCACTGGCGACATGAACGCCAGGAATAGCGAATCAAGCTACCTCTCTCCAGCCCTCCACAGGGATCTCAAATCGCGAAGCATCAATGAGAACGGGAGTCCAGCCGACAGCTTATTGGACCTCTACGATGGCGCCAGGGACGAGCGAGCTAAAAACCCGCATAAAAGGGTAATCGGAGAAACGCCCGCGGAGCCGGGTGTCGACGACAACTCGAAATGGATTCACCGAGATAAGCTGGCTAGGATAGAGAGTGAAGAGCTTCAGGCTGCAGGCTTCTATCTGCCTAGGCCAAAGGAGAGAGCCAGGTCTAAGAGTCAGAACCGAGCGAGACGAGATCAAAGCCAGGACAAGATCAACGGGCAGGGAAGGTCGATTGGTGGCGAGCAGTCAGCAACACGGTCGAGGAAGAACTCGACAGCTCCAGGCACCGACCCTAGGACTCCGGAACTGGAATCACCGCCAGGTTGGGATCTACGGCTACCCGAGGAAATCGCTGAGGAGGGCGACGATGCATACTGGGTTTCCAACGGCAATGCAAAGGTTTCGAAGATACCCGTGGCAAAGCTCAGCCCCGTCCCTATTCCAAGCGAGCATCTGGAGCGAGACACACTGCTGCTTCGAAAACGCGATGGCAGCCCGGGAGATGATGACACAATACACTATCCAAAACCGCGAGCAAGGAGTGGCAGTACGGGCAACGCCCTCGCCAAAACGTCACCCAACGGAACCGTCTCGCAGCCCAGTCCACAATCGAACAAACAGCCTAATACTTCCCCCAAGAAAACTGTGGCAGCCGGAGGAGCCAGGAAACCTTCCGCCGTGAGACCAGCAAACGGTGCAGCCGGACGACCAAAGACACGAGGTGGACCAAGCAAAGACTCGACGAGTAGCGGCGGAGGAACGACGCGGCCATCTACAAGGTCTGGCGAGCGTGAATTGTCCATCGGTTCCAGCAAACAAATGGAGGGTGAGCCTCCTTGGATGGTTTCTGCGTATCGCCCTGATCCCCGCCTGCCACCCGACCAGCAGTTACTACCAACGGTAGCCAGGCGGTTGCAACAGGAAAAGTGGGAGCGAGAGGGTAAATTCGGCAATGTCTACGACAGGGAGTTTAGGCCGCTCACGGACGAAGGGTTTCTAAAGCCACCCGAGCCTGAGCCCGAGGCTGCGGCGGAGGAGGAGGAGGATGAGAAGGAGTATGTTGAGGGGGACGACAGGGACGACAGGGATAACCATGCGGACTGGCCACTCAAGGCTGAGGCTAGGAACTCAGTTCGGTCGGCTTACTCGGTGATGCCGAGGATTTCAGACAAGCCAAACCCGAGCCCTCTGCCCAGCCCAAGGACACCTGTGCAACCGCGCCAGCCGTCGCCGGTGGTTAGGGTGCCGGTACCTCCTGAGGAGCCATCTCAGAAGAAGAGTGGCTGTGGCTGCTGTATAGTCATGTGAGCCCTCTCCGCTCATGAGCACTGACCCGAGAGACGCGCCATGGTGGCGACAGCACAGCTGAGCAGGACCAATACCCAAAATCCGTCCGACAGCTCAGCCTGCCACGACCCCAGCAGTTACATTCCTCGGGGAGGGGCTCCTACCAGACATTCCCAAAAACGACGGACCATTCCGACTTACGATGAGATGAGTTTCTTTCTGTGATTCAGGACATATTCAGCAACCGTACTTATCGCCAGCTCATCACACACCAAACATCTGCTGGTTTGGGCAGTTCCCTTTGTTTATTTGATCCTCTCTTCATTCTCTCAAGCGACCTTGTTTTATGCTGCGTGGCCATACGAAATTGGGCAAGGTTGAGCGTCCAGGAGTCAACGGCTGCTCCTGATTTATCTTTCCCTCATGAGGCCAGGAGCCGTGATCTTTTCATCTGGGAGGGGAGGAGAAATCTTGTTCTCTTCACCAGTTCATGCATTCTGCAATTTTGGTTTCCTCTTCTGCTTCCTTGTATTCATGCTACACTGCATATAGTATTCTCGGGGCTCTAGGAGGACAGTGTTCCAGCCATGCCAGTAGAGCTGGCGCGGCAGGGAGAACCAGGTGACGATCATTCAAACGGCCATACCAACACGGCGCGTGGGCGGGCAGACGGCCTTCACTTTCCTCTTCCTAATTTCACGCTTCTCCGGCCAGTGGGTCGCTTCTTCGGGGGACTGAGAGGGATGAGAAAACATACGGACGGACAGAGTAACTAGAGCAGAGGACGATAGCTTACTCTCGCGAGACTCATTCAAGATGGTTTGTTATGGCGCTTTTGCTGTTTTTTATCTGTACATTTCTTTCCCCTTCAACAAAGACAACGTCACATAGACACACTCACACATGATATCGATCCCATTGCGTATTGTTTCTTTTTTCTACCTTGTTTTTCTTCATGCGGACTTTGCTTGGGGGTTTCTGAGTTGAGATGGGGGCTGATCTTGGTTTCTGGTTGCGCGGCAAGGGTGACTGACGCAAACGTGGAAAGGAGAAGAAGGCGTTCAATGAGTTTAGTGTGGATATGAGTTCCTAGGAGCAGAAACGGATAGTACGTTTTTTTTTTTCTATACTGATATGGATGGTCGTGGGAGAGCAACGCGTGCTTTGTGAAGAGAAAGTACTGGGCCTGGTCTGTTCCGCGGCCGAGGCTAGGATGAGGTGCCAGGAAAGGGACAGGAAAGAGTGATATTTTTTTTATCCCAGCCTGGCTTTGCACGCATCGTTAAGCGGTGAGAGTCTGATACCCAATTTATCAACATGTAATACCTTGTCTGCATTTCCATTACCGTCTTGCCTGCTGTGGTGCTGGTGAATGTTGCTAAGGCCAGATTGACCAAAACCAGAGCTGACACGTATCTGGCCCATGTCGTTTCCCTAGGTTTATCTCGTTAAGTTTAGGGCTGGTCTAGGAATTCTCGGCGCGCTGGCTCGGGTCAATTAAGCTCAGGAGTGGCGTTTGAGGTACTTCTTGTCCGCTATTGCGGCGCCGTACGATTAGGCCGCCTATTGATTCGAGGAACCACAAGAGGACATGCACTCCGATAGCCTGATTTGGCCATGGTGATAATTGCTGGGGCATGACTTCGGTCATCAAACGGCGATACCAGCGCTGTCCTCAGACTCGCTGAAATCTCCAAAGTAGGCGAAAGAGCAAAATAAAGTTCAAATACAAGCCCTAGGGGGGATGGTCTCGGGCAGGAGCGTAGCGTCCCAGGAGCGTCCCGCCTAGCTGGGACAAACCATGACTAGGGTTCACATGCCTACCAGAGATGATCTCCTGATACTCTCTTTGAGGATAGCAATAATAAGTTGTCACTAGACGGAAGAGGAAAATAGATAAGGAATTATTAGTCGATACAAATGAATCAGCTATCGTTAAGCTGACCGCAATTGTCAATCTTGACAGCAAAGCAGCTGGGACGAATGCTTGAAGATATCGGTATAGGATAGATGGGTGTTGATTCGCTGGCGACTTCAGGCATGACGGTGAAGGTACGGAGTGCCAAGACAAAGGTAGCGAAAGCATGTGGCAGACCAGCGGTGGCATATGCTTGGGCCTGTGAACTCGCAGTCCCGATAGAGTTGCATCAACCTAAAAGTTGACGTGTCAAGCACCGAGTCACGGCTAAGAGCATGATTCTGGAGGGCAGAAACGGCGGACATCGAGATCTTGAGGATGGGCCTGAGAGGTCTGATCTCGATGCAGGCTAACGAGATGAGCATCCCGACATATATCGAAAGTACCGATCATACGCTAAGGAGGCCATCGAGGGGTTTTTTAGAGACTGTGTTAATTAATAGGTGACGAGGCAGCACAGAGCAATTCTACGTCGGTAGGAGTACGCGTGTTCGCGAAGAGGGCATGCGGGAAGGTATGGGACGCGGGGTCGGCTTAATCTGGAAGGATGCGGCTCGATCGGACGATGTCTTGAGCGAGAGCTCACGTAGGGCTCTCCCAGTAGCTCAACACGCTTTGGTTGTGTTCCCTGGGAAGGGGCGAGAGCTCTAGTGGTGTTTCTGGTGCACCTCGCGCTAGAATTGGGCACCAAAAGAAATCAAATCTCATTGGCCACCGAGCAAGAGATCATCCTGAAAAGGAAGGGAAAGAGGGGCTCCATGGCTGGTCTCCCGACTTGGACGGAAGGATCAGTGCGACCACCAATGTATGCACTCAATCTTTCGACTGATTGCCTGACAGAAAATCATGATCCGATGCAAAGTGCTGCTTCAGGGAATAGTAAATACATCGGTGAGACTTGAGAATCGACAGTAAGGCCGACACGGGAGGGAGGTGCAGATAAGAGGGCCGAGACATGCCTAGGAGCTTAGTTTGTCGTTGGGGGCACTAGCGCGGTGCTGCCTGCAGGCGGCAAGAGGGTGATGGAGAAAATGAGAATGCCATCTGGCCGACATGGAGAAAGTTGGCCGCAAGGGAAGAGCCTAGGCGGGAGGGGTAATCGCACGAGAACTGCGGAGGAGACTAGGGGAGTGGTTGACTCGCACTCGACATCTCAAATTGGGCTGCCCATCTCCAACTGCTTGTGGATTTATCTTGCTGATTCGTGTGCTCTGTCCATCAGCGTCCAGTTGGAAGAGAGGGCAGCACTCCACCATTTGTGGGGAGGCCCGAGGGCGGACAGCGAAGTGAAAGCTGGTGAAACAATTCCATCCTACTATACACTTGTCTACCTCTATCCGCTTCTCGGAGGGGAGAGTAACTAAGGTTACCAAGGAGCGGCACAGGACGGCCTGGCCCACTGCTCACCAAGCATTTGGCTGGCAACGCTTGGGTTTCTGAACGCGCCGCACTTTCCATTTAATTTGGGAGGGTGCTACGGATGCCTTCTGTTTCAACCCCAAGGTTGTGTGTGTGCATGTGTCCCACAGAATTGCTCTCAACGGCGGAAAAGTCCGGAAAACATAAGCAAGGAGAAGACACACGTCCTCCGTGGAGACCGAGACCGAGACCCTTGAAGTGTCTCATTAATTGAGCCCAATGTCTTCCAGGCCAGACATACTCGAAATCCACACGGTTCACGCCTATATATGGTTGCGTTCGTCATGTAACCTTGGAAATCTGGCTCTAGGTAGAGCCTCTGGAGCAGGGAGTCTAGAAAGTGTCGATCTTTGGCAGACGAGTCATCAGGAGGGGGTTATCCCGTTGAAGTGGGGCCTGGCCGTTCTGGATCGGGATTTGAATGTCAGATCAGTGTTCTGGAATTGGTTCTGAAGTATGCAACAAGGCGAGCGCCGCAAACTCCTTCGATTATGCCGAACCCCCGCTTACTAGATAGCACCGAGCTATTCCAGGGGGTAGTACGCGCTATGTTCTCCACATTCGGGTTGGCTGGACAAAGCGCCCCCCCGCTGCACACAGCACACAGCGCAGCGCGCAGCGTAATACTTACGCATTCCCAAAGCCACATTCCTGCGAACTGTCAGTCAGCGATGGATGTCTCGCCGAGCACCACGCGAGGCCGCGCCTCCGAGAAGGCGGCGTTCGGAGTGTTTGGATAGCTATTGACCCATCTGGGTTTAATTCTGGATGGAGGTATCTGTGATGCTGGAGATGCACGGGAGTCCGAGTGTCAATCCAGCGGTGTCCCAGCCATCTACCTGAGTCGGCGTCGACGGGGGTCGGATGCTGTTTTCTGGAAGCCATGGGGGCAAGTCGGGCAGACCGCCTTCGCCCGAAGCTGCTTGGGTGTCGAGTCGGGTGCAACTGCGTGCTCCTTTGGTCCTTCAGCAGCTGCAAGAGGGCGTGCTGCGGACAGGAGAGAATTACTCTACTTCAATAAGCGCATGTCGAGTGACTTGGATGGTACCGTGGTACCTGGGCGCCCTGTCCTGGCACAACCTCGGACTGCGCGCCTGGCGCCCAGACGCCCCGTCGCCCTGGTCTGCTACATGGTGCGTCCTGTTGGTTGGCACCAGTGATACAAAACGTCTTGGTCTCTTGGGCTGCCGATCCCTCGTCACCATAGCTCCCCACACTCATAGCCCGCCCTTCAAATATAGAAGCGCGCAATATCCCTTCCCCTATCCTCACCCTATAACTATCTGGACCCAAAGACAAATTATTACACTCGGATTCCGAACAACAACAACAACAACAACACCACCACCACGCTCCTGTCACCGACCGTGAACCTCTTCACTCATCGCCTCCCACATATTGTCGAGTTCGTTCACAATGTCTTCGTCTTCCTATCGGCCCAAAGTATCTTATTACGGCTCGTCATCCTCGTCTTCGTCTTCCTACTCGGACCTCTCATCCTCGTCATCTTCCGGGTACAACATGGACCCCCAGCGTCCGCGCGTCCAGGTTGCCGTGATCCGCTGCTTGAGATGCGCGCGAGCTGAAGAGATCACTTCGACAGACGACCCCAGCTCGTCGGGCATGGTTCAGATTGGGACAAACATCTACTATTGCAAGCGTTGCGCCAAGATGGTTGGCTACAAGTGAGCCGGGAAGGTTGAACACCGACATACGTGGACAGCACTCAAATCCGAAGCACAGCACGACAGCTGCGCAGCACCAAAGAATCTCGGCTGCATACCTGCATGCAATCGAAGAACTCGGCCTTCCATGGACGCGCCATTCTCGGCTGTCATCGCCGTGGGAGCCGCAGCTTGACTGCTACCTGGGCCCGCGCCATCCGGATGAGAAGCTGGAGATGCTTCATTCAACACGTAGCTTGCCGGGGTGGTGAGATCTGACACGCTGGGCCATCAAGGATCCGGGGTTTCCGGCATCACCGGATGCACGCACACATTTTCAGCAAATATCGACAGATGTCACCAAATTACCGGAGGTCGCCGGGCTGCAAATTCCCATCGTTATCTGTATCGATGGGACCTGTCGATCAAGGGCGACTGCCTCAGCAACAATCGAGAGCGCGCACAGGAATACCACTGGTTACACGGCCGATGCGTCAGCGACCGATACGACCATGCATCGCATACATCGCCCATGCGGCTGCAACCTCGTGGCCGAATGTGTCGGAAGCAGGTCCGTCGGAAAATGTGAGAGTGGCTCATCGCCTCACCTGGACGCGGCTAGAGCACAAGTGCCAGTACCAACGCTCATCTCACCCTCCCCCCCATACCGCAGATTTGGATCACAGGCTTTTGTGGAGAACCCAGTTACACATCCATCATGACATTTTCCCATCTTTCTCAGCTGGTCAAGGCCTCGGTTACCAAACATCAAACAGTCTTCTACGATGCGACACTGGACTTATTCATCACAGCGCGTTGGCTCTTGGACAGAGACGCGCACATGGCTACGGGCATAGAACATCATTGGACCATCAAATGGCTCTTGGCCAATGGCGTTCTAGAACCTCCAGGCCCTGCCCAGCCGCTGACGTCGACCTGCCTCTGACACAGCCGGCTGATCTCAATACGGTGGGTCGCGGGACCACCCTCGACTAAAGCGGAAATCATTTCTTCACTTCGACGCCAAACAAATTTAGATGGATATCCTTCATTTACTGTGGCGGGGCCCGCGTGTTTCAGAGTGGCCTTTGTTTTTATTTTTCTAGGTGGATACCTATCTGTAGATTTCAATTTGAGCGGGTTATTCGGATTACCATAGCGTGGTGACATTTTGGCTCGGTATGCATTTCGGGCAAGGAGTTTGGCTTGGCAGCCAGCCCCTTGGGTGGGCATGATCAGATAGGTGGGAATAGAAAGGCAATTAGTGCTGCTAGGCAGCGAGGCACCTAATGGAGCGAGCAATTATGAGCACTGAAACAATTGAACTACTCCATAAGTACGTTGCAGCCGTGCGTATAACATTGTTGGCTACGTACGGTGTGCGAACCTCCATGGAAATGATGGCGAAATGCATACATGAGAACCAACAGGACCGTTCTTTAATTAGCAGCCATAGTCTTATCAGACTACAAAATTCTGCAGCTACCTTGATGAACCGGCAGCTTACCCCGGCTTTCAGCTTTTCTGGGGTTGACAGTGGCATCTTCTGCATCACTGCCGAGGCCTAAGACGTACATGAGTAGCAACCGACCCTACAAGCAGCTAGAAGTGGTGTTTCATCGGGGATTAAAAACTTGGTTGCTGCATAAACTACACACGCAGCAGCGACCCTATGGGCTGAGCCTTCAAAGCTAACACATACACACTGGCACACCTATCTGCTACAGTCTTTTATTTTTTTATTTTTTTCCCTTTTCAGTCGTGCTCCGATCCTGCAGGCTTTCAACGTCTTCAAATTGTACAGCCCCCTGTACTCTTTGGGTCGCCTCCATTCCCAATTCTCTCTCCGCCGCCATTCTGCCTTCTTCAAGAGGGCAAAAAAAAAAAAAATTGAGGCTTTCTCCACCACTGTGCAGCCTCGTGTCTGCAAGCCTCAGTTTTTGCCCTCTTGCTTTATCTGCTTGCTCATCCACTGGCTTGCTATTTACTGGTCTGTTTTGGGGTCATATCTTGTAGATCTATCCCCGGATTGGCGGTCTCGTGGGAAGTTGCCCGCCAGTTCAACTGGGCGGCGGTGTCATGACGTGCCCCGGGGGGGGCTGCTGATGATATGGGGGTGATGGGAAAGTAGAGAGAGAAAACAACTACTTTGATGTTTGGTATGTGCTATTGTGGTTGGGTATCCGTAGCTCGACTAGCTGGGCACCCATACAGTTGTCGATCCAGGGTCTACCGTGACGGGGAAGAGATGCAAGGCGACATCATAGTTCGTAATGATATCAGGACATGCGGGAGCGCAGGGCTGGGTAGGATGGCCTGCCGCCCGAGGTGTTAATCCAGGGCATTCAGGGGACCCTAACGGCGCGATGAGGTAAGTGGGCCGCCTTTCTGGTGATGGAGTTTCATGTCTTTACGTCAGGAGTAGTGTAGCAGCAGTAGGTAAGGTCGGGTAGCTACGCCTTGGGTCGCTTCTATGCACCAGGGGAGCTAGCATGTCATCTGTCCATAGCAAGAGATGTCCTGCTTTGCCTAGATTACGTTGCCCTCATTATTTGGCACGTGTGTGCCATTGGCATCCCGGTCTGCGGAGGTTGTCTCGAGCGCCAAGGAAGCCCTCAAGTTCTTGAGCCACTAAAGTAGATTTCATTAATGTAATAATAATATTGTTGGATTTGCAGGGTGCTTCTACATGGTCGAGTAAATAGGTACTTCATTTGAGTACCTGTGTAAATGGCAGAGGTTGATGAGAAGAAAATGAGTCGAACGCCGAGTTGAACACCCACTGGTTGTTCCACCGACTGACAACGATGATCCAAAACAGCACAAAACATCATGATCCAGTCCACCTCGACGCTCTGACACTTCACCGGCCGCTATCACCTTTACACTACATCAAAATGGAGCCCACCTACCTTACCTCCGCATGCGGCACGCTCCTCATGCGTCATCTCATTCGCCGACAGCCCTTCCCAGGTTGGACTTGATTCGGGATTGAGGGCCGATTGGCGAAGAGCGAACGGGAGAAGAGCTGCCCCCCACCACGTATGATTACAATGGCACTGAATGGCTCTCGCCTCATTATCATCTGATAGGTGGGCAGGACGACCAAAGAAAACAGCCCAGATACCAATGCCAATGGTGCTCAAACCCACTGATTTCATGACCTCACTTTGCATGGCTCCAATTGCCCTGCATTGCCGCGTCCTGCCGTCGTTATCGACTCTTTCGAGTGGAGCTTTGGCGCTTGCTTCGACAGTCGCAATGACAAGAGCTGCCGGCATGCTCACGGCTCCCCCTTATCCCTGGCGCTGTCTGTTGCATTCATTCGGGCGAGTGAGGGCGGCCAAGCCGGAAATAAATCTGGGCAGTTGAGAATGGATGCATGCCGCATGCCCTCGCTGCAGCGGAGGAGCAGGCTACTCTTCCGTGTATGCAGGCTTAGATGCGTTTTCAGAGTGGGCGCAGGAAAGGAATATAGCAGCAGCCGTAGCTGAATATACGCGTGCAGCTAAATGGCGCAGGGCGTGAGAGGAGGCTGCACAGCTCAGTAAGAGGTAGAGTGTGCCTGAGGGCAAGGTGTTTCTCGCGAGAAAAAGGGCGAGCCGATGCAATCGCAATCCCAAATTCCCATGATCTGTTCCCATCGGAAGAATTGGGAATAACCTCATTCCACGTCCAAATCGAGAAAACGGAGAGAATCGAGTCGGCGGTAAAGAACAAAGGCCCAGGCTCACCAATGGGTGGCGGACAATTTGCTCCGACCCGTCATCGCCGACGCCCAACCAAAAGCCATCAAGGTCCTGTAACATCGGTAACAGCCCGCAGCAGAATGACAGCAAGGAAGGAGAAAAAAAAAAAAAAAAAAGGGCCAACGGATGATGCCGGCTCCCCCCACCCACCAATAGCTTCGCCATGGCAGAGGAGCTCTGCCCAGCTGCTCGAGCCAGCTCCTCCAGGCACACAAGAACAGCTTAGACAGCTCCCAGGACAGGCTGGAGCTCCAAGGGGGGGCGACAGAAAGTTGGCAAAAACTGGGTTTGGCGTGCAGCTAGGGGCATGACGTGCTGCCAATGCTGCCGCCTTTGCTTTGCCTGCTTCCCAGATGCAGACACTGTGGGGACGCGGGAGGAGAGGGAAAAGGGGCCAAGATACTGGTTGGATTGAGAAGCGCGCATAGCATCACCAAAGACCTCACTTTTTCCGAATACCGCATCATTTCGCTTTGTTTGATAACTCATTAGCTGCATAAAGTACCGGGACATTTCGTGAGTTCCTAAGTTTCTGTCATCCCAAAGCAAAACAAGCTGTTGCCCAACTCCGGGAATGGCTACCTACCTCCTTCCCTCTACCTAGCTTACTTTACACAAAAAGGGGACCCCCAAAGGGTCCAGCTGACGCTCCCAAAAGAAGCAAGACACGCATCTGCTCGTCACAGTGATACCTGATACATGGTGCCGTCGCACATCCTGTAAAAGGGGACCACCTCATCATCACTCTTCAATCTTCACGTCACCTCCACCGCCGTCGCGTTGCGACTGCGACACCTTGCCCATATTCTTGAGCAAGAAGCTCCGCTTAAAGTACTCGTTGGGATGCACAATCATCTCAAGTTGCGCCGCCGTCATGACACCGTCGTCCTTAGCCCGTTTCAGCTCATTTCTGTGTACGTGCTCAAAGACCCTATGTCTCATGTTAGCTTCGATCGGTCAAGTAAGGCAGCCGCAAATCGCCCCAGGGTCTTTCTGTCTCATCCATGGCAACGTCGGTGAGGAACCCAAAAATGGGCCGAGCAAGACAGAAGTGGAACAGACACGGGTACGGACAGTAGACGGGGAGGTCTAGACCGCCAGCACAATATATCAAAAGAGGGGACCACATACCGGTTACACGCCAGATGAAACTTTTGCTTGTCCTTGTCCTCCTTGACACCCTGTAACACGGCTCGATCGTTTACGCCCGATGCCTGCAGCAGACCGGCCAGGCTCTCCATGTTGAAGTGGCGGTACGGACACCCGTGGGCCTCGCCGGCACCGGGCGCGTGTTCCGTGAGGATCTTTTGGCAACTGAACGGACTGTAACCACCGCCACGGCGGTTCGAATCGCCACCAACGTCGCCGTAGACGTGCCGTACGTTGTAGCGGTACTCTTTGTTGAACTCGTCCTCCGTCTTCTTTTTGAGTCCTTGCCGCCAAAATGTCAAGCACTCGTCTAAGCTGAGGCCAATGCCCTTGAGGAAGAGGGTGTACTGTAAGCGACCAAAGTGCTTGAGATGCCCGTCACGGCGTAGCGTCCGGTGTGTGTGTGACATGCACATAGGGAAGTGCTGGGCTAAATTATCGATGTTGCGCGCCGTGATCTCAGCACCCTCGATTGCGCTGTCGCCGGCGTACTTTGAGTCGGGCGCGACGAAGCTCTTGGAAAGGTGGTCGAGGATGGGTGATAGCCGGTCATCCTCGTCAAGATCTGGGCGGGCACGGGCTGTGAGCTAGATACCGAGTCTGTCAGCCGCACGTACAATGAACGCTATGCATGTCAGAGGCAAAGATTGTACCTCTAACGCCTTCTCTAACCGGGCGGTGAATTCTGTGACTACCAAGGATTGCTGTTCCTTGGATGGGACGTATGCTTTACCGGCCCTAAGGAAGACCTTTCGCGACTCAACCAGGTCGGGCACACGCATCCAGTCGATCTTGCAAAAGGTCTCGTCGTCGATTGACTGGTGAGTCTTCTTTCCAAAACTAGACACAACCGTCGCCATCAATTCTGCGGCATACTGGCGCTTCTCCTCATCTGATACGGTCTCCCAGTCGAGGTTTAAGCTACCGATAAAGGCATTGCGCTCGCGCGTATCGTCGGCGTTGAACCGCAGACGGAACAACATGGTCTCGACGCGGGAAAACCGCTGGCGCATGTCCTTAGTTGAGCAAAAGGCGAGTCGGAGGATAAAGTGACTATAGTGGTCCTTTTGGCGCTGGGCAAAGACTTGGCTGGACGAGCTGTTGGTGTCGAGAGGGAGGTATTTGTCAAGCAGTGGCTTCATGTGCAACGCCGTCTCGGCGGATGACTTGTTACGGAACGAACAGGCCTCGAGCTCGGCGAGCACATGAAGCCTGTCGATAGCCCATTGTTCGAACTGCTCAAGCGTGATATCGGCGGTTGGCGGGGCGGCGTAGAAGCTGAGGCTGTGGGGGTATTGCGTCTCCTTATATGAAGGATCTGCGAACTGCTTCTTGCGGTAGTCGACCGTATTACGCCGCTTAGGGTCAATGCGGTTGAAATCTTGCCGGATCATGATGTCAAAGGTATGTTGGCGTGGCTTCCTGGCGGACGAGGTTTCGCTCCAAGGAATTGGGCGAGGTTGTCGAGGACACGGCAAGGGGCCTCGAGTGAGACGCGTTTTCACGCGTCGCCCATTAAACAGGCCCCCATGGGTCACCAAAGCCAATGAGCTCGACTCAGGGGCTTAGTGGGGCAGGCAATGGGGCAATCCACAACTTGGGCTCTGATAATATGCACGTGTCAAATCACATGACCTTGACCAGTCCTCCACACTAGAGTGGCCGGTCGGCCGCACTTCACCCGGCAGCGGCATCCGCCAATCACCATCTAGTGCACGGGCCATATTTTGTCCCTCATTCCTGACCAAGCTGCTGGATCGTGAGGTCAAGCTTTCATCTCCCAAACCGCACCAAGTTAACCACCCTAAACCGTGGGAAGGATGCACTTTATTAAATATCAACCTTGGAACCAACCGCCTTGGAGAGTGAGATGCCTACGGTCTCTGGTTTCGAGCATCATTGGTCACACAATAGCATGGGCCGGAGTTGGAGGGTGAAGAAGCCTTTTTTGGTCAAGATACAGCGGGGGGTTCCTCCCACGCCTAATCCACCACCGAAGCTCGAAAGAGCGCGCTCGGAGCAATCCCCCGAAAGCCGTCCGCCAACGTTCCCAGAAGTAGTTCGAGTGTTGCACGAGTGTCCCGACGCTGTAGTTGACATTTGCTTTGTCCACGGTTTAAACGGAAATCGTGGGAGCACTTGGACCGCTAGCGGGTAATCTAGACCTTGGCCGGAGACTCTCCTTCCACAAACATTTAAGAATGCGCACGTGCTTACGTACGGATACGACGCATATGTTGTGCGTGGGCGCGCCGTATCGTTAACCCGGCTGGCTGGCTATGCTATGAACCTTTTGAACGACTTGTCAACGGATAGAGGGGACGCCGGTGCTTCATCTCGTCCTCTCATCTTTACCGCCCACAGCCTCGGCGGCCTTATCTATAAGAAGGCCGTTCTGCTCTCGCGAAAACAAACCCAGAGAATATCTCCAGAGTATATTTAACTGCGCCAAAGGTGTTATATTCATGGGTACTCCTTACGGAGGGTCCTGAGTGGCTGATTATGCTAGCGTGGCAGCTTCGGTTATTTGTCTCGCAACACCTACTGTAACGCTGTTAGGCGCTGGGGTGACGAGGATAGGGGGTCGCAGTGCAAGATAGTGGGATAATGGTTAGGTGGTCGCAAGAAGATTGATTGAAGTCCGGATCACTCAACAAAACGGAAGAGTGCTGTGAGGTCTCTTTGTGGCCTGCGTCCCGAACTATCCCGCTCCTTGCCCAGGACTCCCGCGGAGGTGTTCTTTATCCTGTGCTCTGCATCGCTCAACGGTGCTCCCAGCACCTGCACTCGCAAGTGTGTGTTACACCTACCAATAAGTCGCTCTTGGATTGCTTGAAGGCCGATACTCAACTTCTGGAATCTATCCAAGATGACTTCTAGAGCATGATACGGTAACTTCGAGAGAGCGTTCGATACATCCGGATTACGTAGGTCTACAAGGAGTTTCCCCTACCCGGATTTTCAAAAGGCAGTCGTATCCCAGAACTCGGCTATTTACGACGGCTGCCCTTCGTTCAGTATATACGCGGACCATAGAAAGATAGTTAGGTTTAGCTCTATAGAAGATGCTGACGTATTAGACGAGTGTGGCGAGGAGAACGCGGTCGAGCTCGCTGACAAGTTTAAAACCTTACTTTAATAGCTGCCGCCCTTCGCTACACGATTCCACATTTATTTCACATATCGCTACTACCCAATCCTCGACTCAGACTTACACCATGGCTCTATCATATATCCCGAGCGTGAAAACGGCAAGGGTATCGTAACCTATGTCTAAGCCCGGGGGTCTATAATCCCGTTACCAATATAAAGGGTAATCATGGGCCGCGCCGCGGGTGTTTTTATAGGCGCGTCTCGTGATGGAACGGGTTCTCCGCTTTCGCCGCCAGGATGTAGGTCGGGCAGCGACTGAGAATGGGATTAGTGATATCCCTGAGAAGCTATACGACTTATACACCGAGCTTTTTTAAGACCTAGCCAACGAGGGAGAAGGCCTATTCACTAAAAATGCTCCAGTGGATCTAATTTGCCAAGGAGCTTCTTTCAGAGGAGCTAATAAAAAAGATCGTAATAGTAGGACGCCTTTACACAAAGCTACTGTGAGGAGCCACGAGGCGACCGTGAGGTTGCTACTGGAGAGGGGTGCCGATGTGGGCGTGAAGAAGAATAATGATGATGGGACGCCTTTACACGAGGCTGTTGGGTATGGCTAGGAGGCGATCGCGAGTTTACTACTAGAGGGAGGTGCTGATGTAAGTGTGAAGGATCGTTATGATAGGACGCCTTTACACTACGCTAATCTGCGTGGCCACAAGGTGATCGTCCAGCTGCTGAGGGGGTTGAATAGATAGGAACACTGAAACCTATATTTTATAGCTCTCTTATTTTTCTATCATAGCGTGCTACCAGAAGAGCCCGAGACTGTAGACTATTTTATACAGGAGTTATTTCTCAAATATTATGTATATATATATATATATATATATAGTTGGCTATTCGACAGGGTGGCTCTTACAGCTAATATCTACTTCGATAGGCTCAGAGACTTCTTCATGAGTCATTTCAGAACTAACCACCCCCCTTGACTTCCATGCCCAGCTTTTGGGGTGTTGCGAGTTCAATTTGAATGCTTTGGCCCGCCAGCGGGCAGTCTAATAGGTATAATGCAGGAGGAATAAATGTTCTGGTACTTTAGCGACTCCGTCTCGCAGGATGAGTGATATAAGCGACGATAGATAAAGCCGCTAGAAGATGGAAGTAAATTTTTTTTTTTTTTGGGGAATCATGAGCGCGATGGGGCAACATCTCAAAATTTAATTTCTTGAGTACCATGCTCCGGTATTCTGGCACCGAGACTCAGGGATAGTGTGCAACCGTGAATTGGGGTGCGCCTTTGGACTTTGGCAGGTATGGACTTGGTGGGCCGAGCTCTGGAGGTGCCGAAAAAGAGCGGGCCGGGAGACTCTAGCCAGAATTGGCACCCAGGACGGCAGAACATGAATTTGACCTATATGTAATCCGTAAAGCCTCAGCCTGAGACAAACTTCCGCCTTCCCAGGCCCTCCTTTGGTCCCAGCTGCGCTCCCTTGTAAACCCCAAACCTAATGATTTTAGATTCAATTGCGTCGCAAACCATTGCTCTCTCCGATCTCTAATTCTCAACAACACCGCAGCCCCTCCCGTTATATAAACGCAATTCCCTGATGCCGTCTTCTCGAGCAGCATCTCCATCCGCTGCATCCCTCGTTTGCAGACGCAGCTGCTGGTCGCATTTATCACCCCGTCGCGACGACGAACGGTCAAGGCCCGACTGATCGGGATAAGAGCTCCAAGCAAGCCGACTTCACGCGCCGATTGCCCCTCCCCCTGCCCAAACTCTTCGCGACGCCATGGCCTTCATTCAAGACCCCCGCATGCGCCAGCGCTGGAACCAGATTTCGCACAACGCAGAGACGGTAACCGAGAATGCTGCCGCCGGCATCTGGACTTTTCAGAATCGCTACATCAACCCGTGCCTGAATGTCGCGGTGGGTGCTCTCGATAGCTGCACTGGTGTGTGCTTTGGCGATCGGGAAGAACGTGCGCGCCGGGCCCGCGAACGCGACCGTGGTGCCCGACGGACAAGGGCGGAATATTCATTTGACTTTTATGATGACTGGGAGGACGCCGACGACGAGGGCCCTGGCGGCGGTGGTGGCATATTAGGCGGTTGGGGCGGTGGTCGGAGCGAGGACTGGGATCGTCTTTTGGCCGGTACCGGGGGCGGACGAAGCAAACACGGCGTTGCTATCGCTGGCGAAGTAGCCGATCAACCTCGGCGGAAAAGAGGGATGAGCTACGGCACACGTGGTGTGCGCCGGAAGGTATCGGGCGAGGAGGACCCTACGATTATCCCCAGGACGGCGCCGCTGGGCTTCTTGGGGCGGCTACCCTTCAATATCGGAGGAACATTGCGCTATAAACCCTCGGCGGCGAACCTCCAGGACCACCCGGGTGCGCCAATACAGGGCCATGGGGGGGAGCACGAACCCTTGTTAGGGACCAGCGAAGAGGAGGACGCGCACCAGAAGCGATCGCCACAGCCCCGGCCACGGAGTAATACTGCTGAATCGGGAGACACGTCGAGCTCGTATCGGTCAAGAGGCGACCTATTCCCGAGCGACGGAGAGGGTGATGAGGACGCTGTACCTCTAGATGATGAGTTTGCTATGGCCCTGGATCGGGTAGACGACCGGGGAAGCACCAAGACGCGCAGCAGTAAGGGGAAGCAAACGGCGGGCATGTCGCGCACAATATCGAGAACCACGATAGATTCGACACATTCGCGAGATTCGGCCAAGGGAGCCGTGCCCAATGGCAACCCCGGTTCATCACCGTTTCCTCAGCTAGAGGATCCGGAGTCACTGCCGACACCTTCGCTGGAAGAACTCCAGAGGGAAGAGGAACTCGCCGAAAGAGAAGAAGCGGAAGAGATCGAACGGAGACGAAGAGCTGCATCTCAGTTAGCACTGCGGCGGGGCTTGAACAAGGATGAACTTTCAGCCGCAACCGAACCACCGGAGCCCAAGATACTGGTGAGAGAGGTGAAAGATCAAGCCGTTCAGATTCCAGAGAGAGACGATGGTCCTGATAAGCCGTCACTGTTCCCTGCTGAAGATAACGGCAGTGGGGCAGTGGAGGTGGTAGGGGTCAAACCTGCAGATACTGCAGCCCATCCCATCGTGGAAGCGCGAGAAGTTGAGCAGGACAGTTTCGTGCCTGCAAAACTACCCAACTTCCGATAATACCACTCAAACACACGTGGGACACGGTACCGTGGTGTTTGTTGTTATTACATGATTTTCGATGACGTTCATGAAAGCGGATGATTTCTAACCTTGCGAGTACTCATGGAACCCCTATATGGGCTCGAGCAACTGCTCTAGATAAGGGGAAGGGAGGGACTAAAAAGCTGAACCGGGGGCCGGTTTAAGAAAGCTTGCCTATCCCCATTGTCTAATTTTTTTAGAGGATGAAATTGCTGTACGTTAGATGTGTATGATAATGCGGGAGGCTTACGGGACAGACGGGTCGGGTGTTGGTGCCAGGAGCAGTCCGGTTCTTTTTGGGCAGCCTCGGCACAGCAAAACTAATAGCTAACAAGGTGTTTGCTACATGTTGGATTGGTTCAACTACGAAATAATGATTGGTATGGATTACAGAGTATCTATCTCATCATCCTACCCATTGCCGACTTAGCATTCTCTTACTTGACTCTGAGTAGAAAATGTGCCGCATTTTGCCAAGCTGAATCAACAAAGACTTGAACTTGACTGAAGGGGGTCGGATCCATGGATGTAGTAGCAAAGGGCGGGACGGATCTTACGACGCACCCCTGAACAAGGTGCGCCTCGGCTCGGTATTCTACCCCTTGCTTCCCCGCATCTTAACCTCCCCGATTCCCCCAGATTTCCATTTCCCCACAGTGGGATCAGCTCGCGCGCCCATCAAGGCCCCCCCCGAGCGGCGAAGCTGGGATGATAAACCAAGGTACCGAGCAGGGTCTTGTTTCTCTGCTGTGGACTGGATACTTTGGTGTTAATGCTCTCTGATCTGACATGAGACCCGGCTCTGGATGCTTTTCTTCATCCCTTTACCTCTCCGACCTTTGAATCCACCACACACACACATATATATAAGCGATTTAGCCTCAGCGCGCTCACCTCCGACTTACACCCTCAATAACACCGTCATCACCACCCCCAAAGCCCGCCGATATGGCCGGCCCTATCACAACCCCACTCACCACCCTCGTCGGGATCCGCCACCCGATCCTGCTCGCCGGCATGGCGCGCACCTCGGGCGGGGTGCTCGCCGCGGCCGTGTCCAACGCGGGCGGGCTCGGCGTCATCGGCGGCTTCATGTACACGCCGGCCCAGCTGCGCGAGATCGTGGCCGAGCTGAAGGCGAACCTGACGTCGCCGGACCTGCCCTTCGGCATCGACCTCGCGCTGCCGCAGGTCGGCGGGAGCGCGCGCGCGACCAACCACGACTACACGGGCGGCAAGCTCGACGAGCTGATCGACATCACCATCGAGTCGGGCGCCAAGCTGTTCGTCAGCGCCGTGGGCGTGCCGCCCCGCCACGTGATTGAGCGCCTGCACGCCGCCGGCATCCTGATCATGAACATGGTCGGCCACCCTAAGCACGCAGTCAAGGCGCTCGATCTCGGCGTCGACCTCGTGTGCCCCCAGGGCGGCGAGGGCGGCGGGCACACGGGCGACGTGGCGAACAGCGTGCTGATCCCGGCCGTCGTGGATGTCGCGAGGCGATACGCGCCGCCCATGCTCGGCGGCGGGCCGGCGCTCGTGGTCGCGGCCGGCGGGATATCCAACGGGCGAGGGCTGGCGAGCTCGCTGATGCAGGGCGCGGCTGGCGTGTGGGTCGGCACGAGGTTCGTGGCCAGCGTGGAGGCGGCGTGTAGTGAGGAGCACAAGAGGGCGGTGGTGAGCTGCGGCTTCGACGGGACCGAGCGTACGCTGGTGCTGAGTGGACGCCCGCTGAGGATGAAGACAAACGAGTACATCCGCGCGTGGCATGCGAAGCAGGACAAGATCCAGGAGCTGACGGGCAAGGGCATTGTGCCGTTGGAGTACGACCTCGAGGAGGGGAATGAGATCGATCCCCCCCATCTGATGGGCCAGGTCGCCGGTGCCATTCAGAAGATACAGCCGGCTAGCGAGATTGTGGACGAGATGGTGGCTGAGGCCGTCGGCATGCTGAAGCTAGGGGGCACGTATTTGAAAGAAGGGAGGGCTAGCAGGCTATGAGTCGTGTGCCGAGTTCTGTATTGTTTTGCTATCTTCCTAGATGAGGTGGCCTCTTTATTGTGTATATGTCTATCTCATACCGGGTAATTACTCGTTGCATTCTTCATAAGCTCGCAACACAACGTAACGTGTAACGAGAAAAGGGGGTAAAAGGGGGAAATACATTGCGGTGTTGGAGGCTGTATCATAATCTTAATCCTGTAACGGTCGTTGTCGTAGTCGTCGTTGTGTGTCATCAGTTACTGGGCCGTGTCATTCTTAAGTTGCTCTCAGCAGTTTTGCGCGCCGTCCATCAACACCTCGAGCCCCAACCCAGCGCTGCGCAAGTCCCTTCCCACACTGCCACTGGACCCAGTAACTCCAGTCCAGCTGCGCAACCCGGGGCACAAGGCCGGTGCCCCAGAGGGCCGAATCGACCAAGGCGACCTCCTCCACGTTTGCCAGTCCGTAGGGTTGCCGCATGGCTAGGAACGACGGGGCGCTCCCGCTCGCTAGCGCTATCTTCTGCACATGCTGCAGGTCGTTGGTGAGCCGCCATAGGTTGCGGCCCGCGGGGCTCTGCATGAGCTCGTCCGAGAGGCCGACAACATCTCTCATGAAGTCGACATAGATGCGCGGCTCGCTGCTGCCCGGCGCCAGTCCCAGCCGGTAGTGTCGCAGCCCGATGGCCCGCGCCTCGCTGCACACGTGCAGCACCGCAGGCACGCTGGTCGTGCACGTCCAGACATTGGAGATGCTGCTGTTTTGATACCGCCGTTTCCGTGTTGATGCTTCCGGCGAAAAGGGGTTGGAGAGCCACGAGAGGCAGTCGCTGAGCGAGGGCATCGAGGGCGACGACGAGGGCGGCTTCAGCATGAGCACACGCGGCCCGGGCAGTGCTTCGGCCCATATTTGATGGCGAAGCTCGGGGGGAAGGTGGTTGAATTGAGGGAAAGTTGTCGGCGTGGTCGAACCGGTGAGCGGTTGCTGGGCGTCGAGCAACCGGCGCTCTTCGAGGGCCTCTCGGGAGGCTTCCTGCACCAGCCGTGTGTAACGCTTGAGTCTTTTGCTGAACCACCCAATGATGATGGTTAACTGGATCATCACCTTGATCAAGTATGACTGGCTGTCATACTGGGTCGTGGCTGAATCGATGGATGTCATATTTGCCACGCACTTTGGCAGCCTTGGGAGTGGGAGTCGAACGAGTGACGAGTCTAGATCGCAAAATTGAATTAAGGAGAAAGGCCGAACTCTGGTAGTCGATCGGGCCTGTTGGGGTGTTGGGAGGAGAGAGGGCGGGAGGGAGGAGGGTGGTCAACCCCGTTTTCTTGGTCGAGCATGTTGATTATATATGCCATCACACATATACTTTTCATCTGCCCACCCACATAACGTCCCATCGTCAATTTGACAGGTGCACCTGGAGGCACCCCTAACGTACTGTTTAGGTGGCTGGCCGGCGAGAGCACTCAACTAGCTGTCACCGGCGCCGAGTTTATCCCCCTAGGGCCAGCCGCCAAGCGAATAGAGGCCGCTGGGATGGCCGCGTGGGCTCCGTGTGGTCGCTATCGCCAACCAGGCGTCGAGAGAGGCGTGGCAGTATGAACAGCGAGTGCTTTAGCTTTTGAATCGCCGAGTTTGTGACACGCTAGAGACAGCGCCAGCAGACACTGTCGTAGACGATCCATCAAACGGTGCGTTAGATTCCCCTGGGGGGGGGGAGTGGAGGCTCCTTGCCATCCTGGCTCACTCAAGCTGGCACGCTGGGTATGTCTTCTTGGTTTGTGGCGGGGGAGCCGTTTTCTGCCCCCGTTGCTACCGGTCCCGCGGGAAAAGCGAGTCGCCACTTGGCTGAACCTGGGGGCGCTTGGGTTGTGTTTCAAATGTGCGAGTAGCCACCCTGGAGGCTGGTAATCCCTTGGAACGGCGCTCCTCAAGAGTTGCCCTCGGAAGGTATTACAATAGAAGGCTCGGGGCTTTCTCATTTGCACTCCCAATACAGTTTAAGGCCCCGTCTTCGGTCCCGAGCCTCAGGCTGTGCTTACCATCATTATTCGGCACCAAGTAAACGCCTAGTTGTGGCGTACTGCGTGTACCTTAACAGCGACTCCGCCGGGGGGTAAAGCCCACAAGACAGTCACTTGCTGGACGCTAAATATCTCATCCTGCAAAGTGTCGGATCAAGTGCAGTTCACTACATCGCTCAGGGGCTTCTACGGGAGGCGAGGGGTGGAACATGGGAGTTTACGGCCCCGTTGCTATGAGAGCAGACCCGATAGCTTGGTTTGTGTCGAAGAATTTCAACAGCAATTTGCGTGCTGTACCTCTACTTGGGTTTCTCGCTTGCGAATCTCTATCGACACGGTGGTTAAGGCCATGCCAGAAGGCTTCTAAGAGGCGCGGGATGCGAGATTTGCAGCTTTCGAGGCCAGCCTCGACACTCGACAGATGACAAAAGGCTGTCACTGGCCGAGGTACTCGTCTCTCTGCGGCTGTCTTGACTCTTGGAACTACCTCGAGCGCGTGTCTTGATTCGGGTTCGCTTATGGCAGGAGTGGCCACGACAATGAGTTGGCAAAGCTCACCAGACATCGCTGGGGTCTACCTCAAACTTCTCGCCATCCTCGCGAATGTGCTCCTTCTTGACATCCCGCTTCATGGGCTTCCGCATGTCGTAGGCGTCCTCGCTCGAACGAGTGGGGTCGCTGGAGTGGTCACCGTAGTAGTCCTTGACGACACGGAAGATGCTGTAACCCATGCTCTTGTAAAAGGCAATGGCCTTGAAGTTTGTAGTCCTTACAAACAGATCGACGAACCACGTGTTGTTCGCGTCAGCGGCTACCTCGAGCTGCTCTGTGAGTAGTTTACCGATGCCCAGACGGCGTGCTTCAGGGGCCACGGTAACGGCGGTGATGTGGGCGTGCCAGGGGAGATAGTGCTCTGAGAACTGATAGACGTCGGGCGACGACTCCAGCTTGCCCATGACTGCAGCGTGGTCAATCAACCATGGAATACAAAACCAGGGGTGAGCTACTCACTGTAGCCGATGATGTTTCCGTGCTGGTCCTCGGCGACCTGGAAGAGCGAGGGCCACTTTGCGTAGTATTGCAGGTAGAAGCCCAACTCATAAGTCTCGGTCAAGGGGTCGAGGTTGCATTTTGACAGCTTGTTGAGGTCGTCGGGCCGGAACCGGCGAAAGTTGGCCATTGTTTTGTGCTCGAGATAGAGCTCCGCAGCCTTTCCTGAATCCGGTATGAGATGTCGTGTGACGATTTGCCGCTTTGGAGGTTGGGATTTGAGATTCTGGGGTTCTGGGGTTCTGGGGTTCTGAGTTGGAAGCCGCGAGGGTCAGTCGTGAAAGGCAGCGAGACATGCATGTATGCGGGTACCACACCTTATCAGGATCTCTGCCAAAATGGTTGATAGCTGGTTAGCGAGTACTTTGTGTGTGTGCCAAGAGGGCCGAAATTCGGGCAGGTTGCAGGACCCGTCCCTGATGCCGCACAGCAGCGCAGGCAGCATGTTAGTGAACTTGGTCCCTGAAAACTCAGAAGAACCATTATGGATCATCTCGAACTTCCGACTTCCTTCCGGGAGACTTGGCAATATCAATACTCAAAGTCGATAAAATGGAACATAAAACAGTTGGAAGTGCAAATACTTGAAGGTTCGATGTTCCATCAACAGCTTACGAAGAGGTGCTGAAACCACCAATATAACTAACTTGTCACGGTCACGAGCATCTGCGGTAGGTGTACCCAAGCCCGGTACCTTGCAGCAGCAGAGCTAGGCCCCCATAACATTACTTGCATATGCCACGAACAAACAGCGAGCGAAGCCCAACAACAATCGAGAAGCTTTGCTCGCCGTTTCCCCCCTCTTTTGCTTCTGCCATTAGATTTGCGATCAGAGAATGCCCTTGTTGCGGGGAACAAAGGCGACACGACTCAGTGTGCAACGCATTGTTCTTTGCTAGGCGACCCTTTGACATCAGCGCTACTTTATCATCGCCAACGCGCGACCCGTCTCATTGGACCCTGGGCGGACCAGTTTTATAGACCAATCTTTCTGATATACATGCCATTCCACACGACCCTCCTGCTCCTCGACCACGAGGATATCCCTGCCCGACGGTAACCACGCCAGCAACCACGCGTCAACGCAGCCCAGGAACCGAGCCAGTGCACGGCGCACCAGTTTTCGCCCCGTCACCAAAACAATCGTCCTGCCCCGAATCGCGGGGGAAAGAGGAGGCGACCTCGGGACGCCGGCATTGAAACTACCAGCCCTGAACCTTAGCACGACACGCCTTCCGGCAGCACGAGCACGAGCGCAGCCACAGCCCACGGCACATCCGAGTCGCAGTCCGGCGCCCCTGTCACCATGTCCGCATCCCCCCAAACACCGCGGCACTCGCCGCACCCGTCGCTCGAGTTCCAGACCGCATCCTACTCCCCGCAAGAGCGACGACAGTCAAAGTCATCTTTCCACGACCCCTCGACCCCGCTGCGAAACAGCTTTAACATCCCAGAGGCCATGGACGTCGGCATCTTTAGCAGCGCCGGTATGGCCGGCGGCAGCGGGCTCGGGAACCTGGCCGATGAGCTAGCCGGTGCCTTCTCCGATGGCGAGGATGACGACGAGTACTACGAGAACGGAAGCGCGGCTCCGGACATCAGCTTCGAGCTGGAAACCGCCGAAGAAGAGCGAGGGAAAGATGCCGTCAGAGATAGCGGCGTTGATGTGGAGACCCCTCCCGGCGGCCTTATAGCTGGGCGCACCGGCCGCGCAAGTCTCAGTCTGCCGTCACCCGGCCCCAGAGGCCATCGCCGCGCCCCAAGCGAATATGACGGGAGCGAGTATGGATCCGAGTCCGACCTAGACTCACCAGGCATGCCGCCAAAGCTGGTCGAGAAGATCGACGAGGTCGAATCGCTGGCCCGGAGGGGCACCGAAAACTCGCCGTCCGACGGGGCCTTCAAGCGAGTGACTGATGGGCTGCGCGATCTGGGCTCACAATCAGGTGTGGAGGGAGGCGCTTCAAGGTACGCAACGAACCCACCAAGACCCCTTATCAAATGATGCATGACACGCTGCTGACCTCCTCTCAGGTTGATCACCGCACACTCGGCCCTCACGACACACTTGAGTCACCAAACCCGCCAGCTCCAGAGCCTCACCTTTCCCCTCCTCTCGCCCCTCGTCGCACCCCCAGACGCCGATACGATCGACTCACTCCTCCCCATGCTCGTCACACTCTCAGAATACATGCCCCGCCCCACGACCAACGCTCTCAACTCGATCGCCTCGCTCCACTCGATCACGACTGACTTGGTCCAGACGCTAAACTACCTCTCCGACACGCTCCACATGTCGCGGCAGACGACGACGACCGCGACGAGGAGACTCAAGAGCGCAAAGGACCTCGTGGCCGAGATGCGCCAGGACGAGGAGCTGCGCGAGCAAGGCGAGCGGTGGCTCGCGCGCGGCAACTGGAGCGAACGGCTGCGCAACCGCGAGTGCGCGAGCGTGTGCGGCGAGGTCGTCGGCGGCTTCGAGGAGGTGTGCGACAGCTGGCGGAAGCGGCTGCTTGCCCAAGCCGAGTTGCCACAGGCTTAGCCGGCGGCATCCGCCGCTACAGTTGACGAGACCAACAAGATAGACTACCGAGTCCGGGTCCAGGCGGAGGAGCAGGGAAGGTGGGAGATACCGGGTTAGAAGAACCCCCCTCCGCTCCCCCTTTCCTTTCATGCCCTCATCTTTCCAAGACTACTACCCCCTTTTTCTTTCCTTTGTCTCGCTTCGTGTTTTTTGGGTTCTTTGCATACATACCGGATACCGGGTGGTGGTGGCTACAAAATATCCCATGATGATTATACCTATGGCGAAGACAACGGTCAAGATGGAAGGGATGACGGCCGAGGGCTCAGAGAATGGCGGCGTTTAATCGGGACATACAGTTGGAGAGAAACAGGCATTCCATATTGCACGCCTACTCTATACACAGATACATGACCATGGCGGCAGTCTCAGGGGGGAGGGGGAGGGGGAGGAAATGTGTTGCCGGCTGGCGGGGGTGAGAGCCAGGTGCAAGCAGATCAGTGGCAACGGTTGGCAGGATAGGAGTAAACCCGGGCATTTGCAATTACTTTTGGCGATACCTTGTGCAACAGCAGGGTGTTTTGCCTGTGAATAGACACGAATCTAGAATAATACATTTCTTGTCGGCTTGTAATGAGTGTTGCCATTCTCCATCCCTCCCTGAGTAATAGCTGTACCGTTCCCAAGGTGATCCCATTGGCTCTTTGGCAGATGCACGCATATACGAGGTAGGTCTGAGCATGAACCCTCGTCACACCAAAAGCTTCGTCGGATTTGGCTCTCGCACGGCTCATCTATCCGCCTATCTGGTGCCCTTCTCTCCAATAAATACATACAGCTATACCGGGTATCACGTGCCTAGACTTCGACTCTGCGTCCCGATTCTCTACTTTACATCCATCATCCTTTTCGGAGTTTCCCACAAATATCCATCAATGACCTGTAATTTTCGTCCAGTAGGAACATTACTCTGCAAAATGGCTGTCAACAGTCTATGATGCGAAACAACCCCGTCCCCCCAGAGTGTCACTTTTCCTCCTGCCCTAATACATGCCCTCATCGTCATCATCCTCACCTATATCTCCATTACCCTCCTGCGCCGGCCGAGGCCGCCCACTAGGCAGCATCTTCCTCGGCTTCCCAACCCCATCCATGCGCTCCTTCTGCGCCTCGAGCACAAACCACCACCACTCCCTCGCCGCGGGCGCCGTTCCGGCTACCTGCACTGCCAAAAGACCGAGACGCTCGGCCCAAGTGAGCACGAGCTCGGCCTCGAATAGCATGATGGTCGGCTTGAGCGTCTTGACGAGCTCCTCGGCGCGCATGGCGCCGCGCGAGGCGACCGTCAGCAGCACGGCTGCCAGATACTTGAGCCAGCGCCCCGCATCAACCTTGCCAAACACGTCGCACCACACGGGGATGGCGCCTCCAGGGCCCTCAACAGGCGGTGCCGCGGCTCGAATGTGATTGCGCAGGGAGACGAGGTCCGGATGGTGGTCGTAGACATACTTGTCTGTCGGGCAGATATCGAGACGGAAGTGGAGGTACTTTTTGGTGTACTTGCGTGTTTCGTAGTTGCCCGGCTCGTGGCCCATGGGCACGTGTGGCTGGCCCGTCGTCTCGACGCGGACGCGACCGTTGGCCTGCAGGTTGACGAGGGCGAGGATCATACCGTCATTGGTGATGTATGTGACCCTCTTCTTTTCGCCCGCCCGGAATGCCTCGTCCAGCTCACGCTTGAAGGCTACGGCCTTGAGCAGCTTTTCCTCCTGCGCCGCTTTCTCGAGCGTGTCAGGTACGCGGTTGTTGAAGCGCCAGCGGCGGCCGTTGGACCACTTTGTCGTGGACCGTGAGATGACACCCTCGCGCTGGAGCTGATCGATACCCTTGAGGATCATGTCCGTCACGTCTTCCTTACGGAACTTGGGATACAACGACTCTCGTCTTTTGATGACTAGGTCAGTTGGATATGTATCGACTGGCGTCACGCATAGGGCGCGCGTCCACGACAAGGAAACCGCCATGTCTACGTCTGGCTGAGAGGTCGTGTTTTCGTCAGCAGGTGCAGCAAGCGCTTCTGAAGTCGCATCCTGGAACTTGTTGAAGACGGACCGCTGGAGGTGGAAATAAGACTCGCGCCACTCGCGATTCTCGTACTTGCAGTCATCCAGGACGTAGCCATCGACCAAATCTTTGCGCGAGGCTGGAATATTGGCCCGCTGGGCTCCGTCCAGTTTAGCCGCCCATTTGATCAAAGCTTTCCAGTCGTATGCCAGTGTGTTGTTGAAGTCGAGGGGCGGGATATCGCCATCGACGTAGGCTTTAAGAAACCCCCTCCGAAATTTGTCCGTCAGGTTCACGATAGTTGATTGTCGATCCTTTTTGAGAGAGCACCAGAGGCGCCGGAGCTGGCTGATTGTCAGGTCCGGAAACAGCCTCATCATCAAGCCCCAATCAACAACCTTGTCGACGCCGCCCAGTAAGGTCGTCACGACAACAAAAGCCGTCAATTTGATGTTCTCCGTAGCCCAGTCAAGCTCTTCCGTTGTATCTCCCGGGGTTCGAAGAAAGTCCTCCATCGTCCTAGGATACGAGGAAAGCTCGCGGCCCGTCTTGATGGCCGGCAGCTTGAACTTGGATCCCCTGACCACCATGCCCATCCTCTTCTCGGTAACCTTTGCGATGCGTTGCCTCTTCAGCGGGCGCTGCTCGAGCTTCTTGGGGGCCTTCTCAACACCCTTTTTGGTGATGCTGGGGAATAGAATATCGTCGTCATCAATATCGTCATCTAGATATTCGTACGGGAGGGTATCCAGACCAAACTGCCGATCGTCTGCCCACCGGGCTTTTACCGGCTTCATGCTCGCCCTCTTCTCTGAGGGAGAAACATTGATGTAGATGTAGTCGGGCGACGCAGTGCCTGCCGCGAGCACGTCAGTTCCCACCTCAGAAAGCTCCCAAGTTGAGCATCGCTGAACAAGAGCAAAGAACTGGCCCCATTCCTGATCGGCCCAGCTGTCGACCTTGAACTTCTGGCCCTTGTTTTTGAGAACCATCTCTTCAGCACTTCTCGGGAGGTTCTGCCGGAGGAGCTCATCACGGCAAGGCATCCACCCCTTGATAGTAAAGCTGCCCTCATCCGCGAGCTCAAAGTCTTTGAGTCCCATGACGGGCCAGCTGTTGGTCTCAGAGGATTGCAATGTTGAGATAGGAGCAAAGGCAAATACTTTGACTCCCTCGACTTCCGATTGCCCGTCGTGATTGTTGTCTTGATATCGGTCTGATTTTGGCGCAGAGGAAAAATCGCGTACCTCGTTGTTTTCATCGACTTCGCGAAGCCCCGTGTTGGGTTTCAAAAACCGGTATTGTCTTTGAACTGGCGGAGAGCCGGAACTAGCAGAGTTGCTGAAAAAAGAGCTTGGTAGACTGGACAAACCTGGATTTCTAGCCCATCCAATATTACTGGGTAGTTTGCCCAGTTTACGGGGGCTCCACGACATGTCGTCAACTGCCTTACGCTTTCCTGGCCTCGCTGGCAAAAGACCGTAGGTCCTAATTGCGTCGATTACCGATGTCGGCTCGGCGCCTGTAACGGCGCCGAGAAGCGAACGGGAGTTGGATTTTGTTTTGTAGACACGCCGTGGGCCTGAAGTACCTTGCCTTCTGCGTCTAGCCCCAACTGGCACAAATGGAGCAGTGCTGTGAGGTGAATTTCTTTGTGAGTCTTCCAGCGCACCTTTTTGGAGGGGTGACATTGTAGAATCGACATCCAAGACCTGAAGGTTATTTTTCTGCCTTTTTGGTGTCGGGGCGCTCAAGAGGTCGTCGGGGAAGGCGCGTTTTCGGCTGTCTGATTGGTTCTCTGGTTCAAATTCTCGAGACAAGGCAGGATCTATGTTGTCCGGCGCATTGCTGAACATGCCCTGTGTGTAATAAGGCGCGTTGAAAACCTCGACCTCGTCAATCTTGCGTCGGCTGCGGAATTTCTGACCGTTCTTGTTGGGCTTGCCGTCCTTTCTGCCCCTCTCTTCCCCTCGCTCTCTCTCTTTTTCTTTCTCGATATCATCAGGTCGCTTATCCAGGTCTCCTAATAGGACAAGCTCTTCCTTGGTAGGAGAAAATGCCGGCGGTATGAATATATTCGGGTACTCGTCTCGCATCCTTTGCTTCATGCGAGTAGGTATGATCCCTGCTGGGTCAACGTCGTTTCGAATGAGCAGAGCACAGGTAGACATCTTCCCCCTCTCTGTTCTCAGCATGTGAGTGTGCAGCGCCGCCCACTTGCGAGTCTCCAACTGCTTGATTGCAGCGTGGAAATTTTTCCAAGTCGGAGGGGGAAGCTGCCCTCTGAACTCCTTGAGGTAAACCTTTGTGAGGGCATAAAACAGGGCCTTGTCGCCAGGGAACACACCGCAGCTGTTGTCGAGCAAGTATTTGATGATATCTACAGCCTGGGCGGTTCTCTTCTTGGTCTCTGTTGTCATATGATCGTAGTCTGTTGAGGGCTCAAATAGCCGAATAGTCGAACTCTGGTCGTTTTTGGATTGAGCCTCTTCGTCCACGCCATCAGTCTCTTCGTACTCGTACTCGTCGCTCTGCTGATCTCTGTCCTCCAAACGTTCAGACGATGACAAAACCTCATGGGGTTGTTGGTTTGTCCCAAATCCGGTAGTTCTGACTGGCTCCTCGGAGCGCTGCTCCATCCCGTGACGGTATTGTGTTTCGTCAGCATAACTAGGGGCTAGGCTTGGGGTTCCTCTACGAGATAGAGAATCCCCGACTGGCTGGTATGCCGGGTGTCTAACATAATGTGCTGTCTTGGGCGACGGATACCGTGGCGGTGGCAAGGCTAGCGCCGAACTCTCAACCATCTCAACATGTCCATTAGCAGTCTCACCAGCTCCGTGAGACACGATTGATGTTGTAGGTTGTTGGGTTGTTGATGCGCTAAAGCCGCTAGCCTTGGGCTGCAGTGTCGAGGTGCTTGATTTGGGCACAACTAGCTTGCCAACAGGCTGGTAACGGGTTCGCAACATGCTGGCATCAAAAATCGGCCGAATGGAGATATCCTTCGTTGGCTGGAACGCCAGTCCTGACCCCAGCGGTACTAAGCTCTCGGCCTTTCGCCCTTCGTTTTGGGTGTCATTGTCGTTGGCAATTTCCAAAGAAAATCCTCGGAACGCATGCTCGACATCCTGTCGCGGCCGCACGGCATGTCGAATAAGGGGTCGTTTGCGCTTGACAATTTTGCCTCTTACATTCTTTCCTTTTTTAACTGCCTTTTTCGCACGCTTTGTTCGTCGTGTGCGGCCCGTTGGTTCATCCCCTCCGGCTTCTGAGGTCGCAACAGGAGTCGGCGGAACAGGGTCCATCCTTCGCCGCTTTCTGGTTCGCTCAATGACAGAAGCAGGGTCGAAATTTGGGTTGCACGGGGTCTGAGCCTTATTCAAATGGTACTTGAGCCCGATGTCGTTCTTCCAAGTGCCACCACACTTCTCACACTTGAACGTTCTTGGCCCCGCTGCTGGTTGCCCTCTCCGGCCCCGGCCTCTAGCACCACCGCGACCACCGCGTCCGCCACGCCCACCACGACCGTGCCCGCGACCACGGGTGGATCCAGACATGGGTGGCGGAGCCTCTTCATCCACATCCTCAGGAGTAGATGGCTCTCCCTGAGCGGTCTCAACGGTTGCCGGCTTTTCTTTGAGCCTGATAATCTCGTCCCGGATCAAGATCGCCTTGCTTTGACTATCGGCATCGTCACCAACTATGAACACGTAGGTCCAAGACGGGCTATCATTTTCAGTGGCTTTTGTGACGAGAACTAAGCTTTTGTCATCGCAACCTGGGACATCCCTTATCAATGAATCATCGAGAGTTTCGTTGATGTGGATTGTGAGCGGTTCCTTGCTTGCTCTCCCGGAAGTTCTGAGTAAAGAAAGGGCCCGTTCCGCATGGTTAAGTTGTAGCTTCCCAGAGATGCCGTTATAACGTACGTCCAAGAACATGTTTTCGGGGTGTACTTCACCAGGAGCAAAGTTACTACCGGGTCCCGGCAGGTTTACTGTTGCACTGTCTGGTGTATTTCTATTGGCCGCGGTAAAGTGTGTTGTAGCAACACTTTCGGGTCCCAAGAAATTAACACCTTTCAGCTTTTCTGAACGAATAGTGATGATGAGTGATTTGCTTTTGACTTTACCCTCTGCCGCATCGTCTAGGTCTCGAGAAACTCCGATGAAGACGCTGGACGGACCAGCCTCGGAGCTGGCATTCTCAGACGCAACTAGGCTCGAAGGGTCACTTTCCTCCACCTGCTCAAAGGGCCGTTTCCTATATCTCTTCTCTCCGACGGTATCAGCCTTTTGTTGTGGCATCTCTGCAGCTGCCTCTGGAGCTGGAGTAGGTTCGACTGTGGCACTTTGGGAAGCACGAGCTCCGGCCATCCTTTCCGCCTGAGCAATGAGTTGGCCTTTTCGTCGTGAAAGCGGGTGGTGTCTTCTCGCCGAGTTATTGAGCTGTGACAGGGAAAGAGCTTGCCCATGGGGAAAGGCCCGAGACCGAATCGGCCCAAAGCCGAAGGCATCTGCTCCAGTTGTGCTTGGCTGTTTGTTAGGCTGGCCAGAGGCATTTGTTGGTTGACTGTCGGCTTCAGTACTTAATCCTTGGGTGGCCGCGCTCTCAGTTTCTGGCACTGAGAACATGTAGGCAGACGTCTTTCCTTTGCGCACAAGCTTGCTCTCGACTTGGAATTTCTTAAGGTGTGGTGGTTGCTGTGTTTCTGCCAACTTGGTCAAGTGGCTTGCCATGTGTCTGCGGAACCCATATCCAACGGTCGCGACGCTGACCTGGGGATTGGAGGCTCCTTCTGGCCCAGCACTTTTTATCACCTCAAAGACATTTTGGGCGAAAGGTTTCTCAGGCGTCCAGCCAGGTGATATGCGTGTTGCGTCAAGCCGGCCCTTTCGTTTTCTACCCTGGCCTTTTCCAGACTTTGCGGACTTCCCAGACTTCCCTGGTTTTCCTGATTTTCCGTAGAGCGCAAGAGCATTCGGCTTCGGTGCTCGACCTTGGCTTGTGTTGGAATACTGAGAGGTCTTTTTCCCAGTCGCCAAAAATTTCTCCCACTCCTCACTCCGAGGATCCCTCATGAACTTCAAACAGTCCTTGAAGATCTTGCGGGCACCCGGAAATGCAGCGGCTGTGTATTTCAGCACACCCATATCAACAAAGCGTTGGGCACTCTTCGCTAGCGTTTTCATCTGCCATGGCTTGCCCATAACCCCCATTTTTGCTCTCAGATCACAATAGCGGATAACGCCCCAGGCCCTGACAATACCGACAAGGGTTCTGGCATGTGCTTCGACATCGACATTGCCCGCAGTCCACCGGACATGCCAGGCTACAGGCTCCAGGTCTTTGACCAACATCTCGGGTGATAAATCGAGGCCGCCCTCCTCATCTTCTGGTACTGGCGGAGCAAAGTCGATTAGCCAAAGTTTGCTGGTCTTCATTTTCTTAGCAACAATCGTTCTTTTTGCGATGTAGCCTTTCCTGGCGAGAGAATCTGTCCGCTTGGGAAGAGAGCGCTTGTCTTGGTCGACCAGCCGCCGCAGATCGCTCTGGAGGATGCCCTCGCCTCGAACCGAGGCTATGCCCAGTAAGCACTTCCATTCAAGGACGGGCACGCGTTTGTAGTCGACACCATGACGGGTTAGAGTCTGCCAGACAAGATCGTCGGAAGGATGGATTCTTGGCCTTGTGGTGAGTGCCCTTTTTGACTTTTTCTCTTTGCCTCTATCATATGGCTTCGCCGCAGCACCTGCCGGTGCTTTCTTAGTCTCGGCATTCTCTTCAGCACCCGCAGGGTTGGTTGGTGTTTCTACTGGCTCCGGAAGGGCGAGAACCTCGTCCAGTGTGAGCCGGTTCCATCTTTGGTCAGCGTTGATGAGAATTTGCGGACGGGTTCTCAGCCAGTCCCAAGCCCAGCGGGCCGAAATCATTTCAGCAGCAGAAAGAGGAGTCTCGAGGCTGATATGCTGATCAGCCCCCTGCCCCTGAGGGCTCCCAGAGCTCTGGGCGGCGGCAGCACCGCCCTGGAAAACCGCATTTTGGGTGTTGCTAAGGCTCGTGTGATACTGGCGAACAATCCGCAATAGCGCGGTAACTGGTACGCCTTTGAATTGAACAAAATCAGCATCATGAATTTGTAAATTATGTGATACTGAAGGTCACGTGTGGGTTTCTTGGAGGCCAGAATTTGCAGATCCCAGCCCAGTGAGAGAGAAGGGTGGAAGCCAGGGCGGGTGGCAGGGAGCATGCGTCGACTCACCTTTTTCCCCAGAATATGCGATCTCGTGGATGAGACCCTCGAGCAGGGCCTCGAGGTCAGCTCCGCTCATTTTGGTGCTTCTTCTCGACGCATTCTCAGATGTATAAAATTTCGATGGTTGCAAATCGTGATTGGGAATGAACCTGAGCTCTCGTGGTAGTAGTGTGGAAGGGAGGACGACGTTTGGTGCAGAGTGGGCATGAAATTTGTTGGAGGGGTGAAGGGATGGAGGGGCAGAGAGTCGCTGAGCCAAAAAGGTGGGGTGGGAGGTCAGCAAAAATGCACTATACCTGAGGCTCGCACAAGGTTGATCTTGAGTCGAGGAATCGGGTGAAGTCTTATCAGGACAGTAATCGGGTATGATTTAAAGTTTTTCCTCGGGCTGCTGTTGACCGAAAAATAGGTTGGCTTGGGTTCGGGTGGATAAGGTTAGGTGCAGCGAGGTTATTGTTCGAGTTTCATGTCACACCCGAATTTGGCGATGGTCCTGTCAACAATGCATCCCCATGAAGGGGACAATAGCAATCAATAGTGCAATCTAACACATTCAGATGCATTCAAGCCTGTCAATGCAAGAACATTGCACAGCCATGTCCATATTTTACCCATGGCAGCCTAGCTAGGAACACCTGCTACTGGGGCCTTCACTTGCCTCCTCTCACTCATCAGCTTCCGATATTCGGCCACAACATCATCCCGGATAACCTGGAGCTCCTCACGCTGTCGCAAGCTGCCCGCAGCCTTGGGAATGTTCTCAACATCGACCGCGGCACCATGAACCAGAAGCTTCTTCCTCGTCATCTTTACCAGCTCTGGGGGCGCCTTTGCAACCTCGTGGATGCCAACCTTGGCCTCCCCCCGCTTCTTGATGATTTCCAGCCAGGGATCTTCCTCCTTGCCACCGTCTTCACCGATCAACTTCATCCTCTTTCCCTTCTTCTTCTTCTTGCCCTTAGCGGTTTGTTCCTCGTTATCCAGCTTCCATGTGACTTTTGTACCGTCGTCCACCATCTCCTCTTCCTCTGCCAGCTCCCTCTCCTCTTCCCTCTTCTCCTTGACTTTCCGGTCCTCCTCCCTCCACTCGTCGTACAGCTTGTGCATCTTCCGCTCCTTCTTGGTCCTCTTGACCTTCAGTCCAAGCGGATCCTTTCCGTCTTTGGTCATCTTGTTGACCATTCCGGCCAGTGGTAGGGCTGCGTCCACACGCTGGCTAAACTCGAAGAGGCGCTCGCCTGGGCGAATCTTCAGATCCGGGTTTGGCTCAGCCTGCGGCTCGATTTTGGGAGGTGGGGGTGCTTTGATAGCCTTGCTACCCTTGGCCTTCTTCTTCGTGCCGTCGCCATTGTCGAGGCCTGATCTTGTAGGCTGCCCGCCAGCAAACGCCATCAGCCGCTTGAAGGCCCGCGGAACGTCTTCGCCTACGCCACCGCCCCGTTTCCTCTTGCTATTCTTTTTCGGGTCATCGCTGCTGTTGCTATTGTTCTGATCTTTTCCCTTTTTCTTCGGCGGCGGCGGTCCGTTCTTCTTGGAGATGGACGTTACCGGTAACGGCTTTGCGATTTGCGTTGGGGGGAGGTCAAACCTGTGTGAAGATTAGAAAGGGGACTTGTGGTAAACACAGGGAAAACAATTCTTGCGTTGACAGATCTTTGCCCTTTCGGGTATGTTTGTGAGGCATTGTGAGGTGTCAGCTGGGAAGGGGGCCCAGTCGAAGTCTTCCGCGACGATGCAGCTTGAGAAAGGGCGGTTGTCTCCGAGGACAAAAAAATCCCCACAGATACGATAAGATAACGACGGAATGCGACTTGCTGGCATGGGCTTGGCTTGGGCAAACACGGGTCACATGCACATGCGATCCACTGCCAATTCACGGGGACTCATTATGGAGCTTGATTGGCCATACTTTCCAATTGCGATGGGCGACGCTATGAGACAGCGCGGGACCTCGTGCTGTCAATTGCTTACCATCATGACACCCGACGATGGCTCATGCTCTCTTTCTATTCTTTCTCAATGAAAAAACCGACTCTTTGAGTGGACATCCAGATGAGGGCGGCAATATAAACTGTCCACGACCTCCAGTCACTCGAGTCTTTGGTTTCCTCTGCAGCGCTTAGTCAAGCTCCCAGACGAGAGAGACAAGATCCAATGCCGCCGCTTGCTGGAGCGTCTGTGTGTCGCCCAGACCCTAGCGATCTTGCCCAGATTCCGCTCTTGCCTATACTTTCTTCAACATTTACCAGCACATCCCACTTTGAAAGCGAAGCCCGCCCTTCCCGCTTCCTATCAGCTCTTCGGTATATTATGCCTCGGGGCGAAACCAAGTCCCTGTTGGTCAAGAAAAATGCCTACGCCCCAGTTCCAAACAACCTCGAAGATGGAGACATTTCCATAACTGGACCCCGAGATGCGCAACAAGCAGCACGGCTCTATTCGTGTGCAACAGTATTCAGCTTGACGGTCTTGTATGAGAGCATCGGTTCACTGCTCAGATCAACTGCTAACCCGGACAGGGCTCTTCTACTTGGGTTGGGAATTGGCCCATATATACATCGCAATATTCTAGGTAATTGTCACGCTGAAAGGAACAGTGGCGATGAAGACCCCTTGGCGAAATGGGGTGAACCTGGGACGGGCACTGAGGATATTGCGTGGTATCCGACTGATTTTTTGAGAGACGTCATCCCTGTCGCATGTCATTCCCACAATGATTATTGGCGCAAAGTACCTCTGTTCTCGGCCGTTTACGCAGGTTGTACCGGAGTCGAGGCCGACGTTTGGCTGCGAAAGCAAGACTTGCTCGTCGGCCATGACACTGCAGCCCTGCAGCCCAACCGCACTTTCTTAAGTCTCTACGTCAATCCTTTGGTCAAGATTCTTGAACGGCAGAATCCCTCCACCGAGTACTACAACGCGAAGAGGCGGGGCGTCTTCGACACGGATCCGGATCAGACGCTGGTCTTACTAGTTGATCTCAAGACCAATGGCGCGGAGACGTGGCCTTTAGTACTGAAGCAACTCGACCCTCTGCGTGAGAGAGGCTGGCTCACTTATGTCCAAGACGGCGATATTCATCATGGCCCCATAACTGTTGTTGGGACGGGAAACACTCCCTTTGATCAGATCATTGCGAATTCGACCTACCGGGATACCTTCTTCGATGCGCCTCTTGATCATCTCGATAATTCCACATTTGATTCGATAAACTCGTACTATGCCAGTACATCGTTATGGGCGTCAATCGGGAATGTGTGGTTTAGAGGAGGTCCGAATGACGACCAGCTTGCGAAGATCAGGAAGCATTTGCAGGAAGCACACCGAAGAGGTCTCAAGGCACGATATTGGGAATTGCCGCCTTGGCCGATCCATACCAGGAATCGGGTGTGGGAAGTATTGATGCAGGAGGGTGTCGATATGCTGAATGTTGACGACCTTGATGGGGCTACAAAAGGAGACTGGACAAAACCCAAATCATTTTGACGAGGATGCATTAGATTAACAAGAATTCCATAACACGGTTGGCGGGTGACTTTGCGGGTGGCAGAGTCTCCGGCTTTAGCCCGAGCCAACAAGGGTGTTGCCGCCGGCCAGCGGCGGACCTGGCACTGTAGGCCGCGGAGATTCAATGACACACAGAAAACACAGCTGCTTGCCTTTCCGATTCCCGACTCCTCATACTACTTCGTTGGACCCGCTGCATGTTGCCGAGTCTCCGAGTCTGCTCCTGCGGGGGGGGGGGGGGCTCAATTTCAACCGGGCGCGGGGTCAACAATCATGACGTCTCGCAGGTCAGCAGTAACAGTGAGGGTCCGGGCAGTCGGTATAAATGTGCGCATATCCTGCACTTATCAATGGCGAATTTCATGCAAGCACTTATTGACTTGATTTGTATCTATACCCATCTTGACAACATTTGAACATTCTTTACCCCTTACGTACAACATCACAACTCTGAAATGGCCCAACAACAGAGACTCGCTACTCTTGATGTGAGACCAAACACAACCAATTTTGAAGACCGGGATCTAATGCGTACACAGAGTTCTATCGTCGACCGGCTGCCGGCGTACTCCAAGTCCCTCTTCGACGCCAAGACGGAAAAGGGGCTCACCTTTGATGCCATTGCTCAACATCTCGGTCGTGAGGAGGTTGCTGTTGCCGCTTTGTTCTATGGACAGTCTCAAGCGTCGGCCGAGGATGTGGAGAAGCTTTCGGCTCTCCTCGATGTGCCCAAGGAGTCTATCGCCGCCCAGATGATGGGATTCCCCGACCGTGGAAGGGCTGGCCCTATGCCCCCTGTTGAGCCGCTTATCTACCGACTGTACGAAATTGTACAGAATTACGGTTACGCATACAAGGCAATCTTCAACGAGAAATTTGGCGACGGCATCATGAGCGCTATCTGCTTCACCACCAAGGTAGAGAAGGAGGTTGAGGCTGACGGCAGCACATGGGCAGTCATCACCCTCAGGGGCAAGTGGTATGTTGAAATCCTGACTGGTGGTGTGGGTGTCCTTCTGACATGGCATTAGGCTCCCTTTCTCTCGATTCTAAGCCGACGGAGTCCTATTCACGGCCTGACCGAAAAGAAAGGCCTTTAACCAGGGCGTCGATCCCTCCCTGGAGCTGATTCTAGCCATGATGCTGGCTTTTACGACATGGAATGATCCGACTGTCCTTTTGTCATATTATTTGAGGCACCGGAAGACCTTGGATCCGGATAACCCATGTAAATACCGAATCTTGCTGGTTTGCGTTGTTTTTGCTGTTTTGGGGTCAGGAGGTTGGGGATCTGGGAGAACAATATTAAGGGGGAACAATACTAAGGGCCGGCCACTAAGTCGCCTCACAAGTATCTGGGGGCCGCCCCCGACACAGAATCACCACGTACACCCTAGTTCGAGGCAAGACTAGACGGGTGCAAAATCAGGAATCTGTTTTATTCACAAAGCAAACAACTTCGAGAAGTCGGATGCCTCAAGATCCGGACGTGCATCTTCCACGTGTGGCGGTTTTCCCCTTGCTATATCGACAATTGTTGTCAAAGCCACCCCTTGTTCGACCGAGAACAATATTAAGGGTGACAATATTAAGCTGGACTCGACACTACAAACATAGCTTAGTCTACTTCGGTGTGTTTGTTCTCGTCAATGGTTTTCGGACCCTCCGGGGTCTAGTGCAAGTGAAAGGATCTTCGTCTTGGGCTGGCAGCTTGTGGCCGTTTTCTTTACTCGGCTCCGAGCGAGGAGGGAAGTCGGGGCAGGAGACATCGCCATGACATGGAAAGTGTAGGGGAGGAATTGAGCAACGAAAAAGTATAAGAACCCGACTTCCCTCCTCCCAGTCCATGGTATTCTTTTCCTCATAACCACACATTCAATCACAACTTCACTTCACTTCATCCACCAACCCCACCAACCTTCAACATGCCTTCTAACGCCGCCATCGTCAAGGTCCCCCAGACCGAGTTCACCTCCTACTGCGTTGTCATGTAAGTGACTTCCGGAGGCCCGGCGAAACGAGTTCAATGCGACAGCGGAATCTACACATCTTTACTCCTCTCTCTCTCATGTCCGACTTCCCCAATTGGGGGATCAACCTGTCCCCACTGCACTCTCAAGGGACTTAGATCAGCCAACTACAACGATCTCTCACTCTCTCAGCCCGACCCCCTCGGAGCAAAATGTATAGATTTTTTCCGCCTCCCGGCCGCCACGCCAGCAGCAACAACAACACCACTCGGGAGCCTCTCATTTCGCCAGAAGTCCACCCCACTCGCGCCTGTTTCCTCTCTGGGCTACGAGAAGATGAGCAGACGGTGGGAGTGAAAAGGGGGACACCATCGGCATTTTTCATCATCAACCGGCACAACATAACGTCATTAATTCGATTCTCACCACATATCTTTTGTTTGACAACGCAATACAGTCCCTTGTTTTTCCATAGCTTCTCCGTCACGCACCGCCTAGATGGCTATTCGTGATATGCTGTCTGGGAGGAGCTGGGCATTGACCGGGCTTTCTATGAGTTTTAGATTGGAGGAGGAGGAGAATTCAAATATGGAGCCTTGGGAAGTTATGGGGGGGATTCTTTAGAAACAGGTAAAATACCAAGAAAACACCCGGTTGATGTAATTCGTGATTCTTCCCAAGTAATTGTGTTCTGTGGTGTCAGGTGATGAGTACGAAGTAGATGCGAGATATGAAATTGCGGCAAGAATAAACTTGAAATCAATATGGCAGTAGAAATATGACCACTCAAGACTTGGGCTGAAACGTATCGACAGTTTTCCGTGAAGAGATCAAGAGGAAGCGATTTGAGTGAACGTGTTGGGCAGCAGAGGCAAGGATGGAAGGAGTCTGAGTGCATGTGTGTTGATTGGCTGTGATTCAAGGGTTAGGGTTATGATGCATGGTGGGGAAACAGCCCGCCATCTCCACTATAAATATTTATCTTATCGGTCAATCGCAGCGGCCCAAGAAAAAAAAGTTCTCGGTGAGGGACAGAAGCTGGTTCCCTAGCCATAATTTCAATTCCACCATCGCATCTTCACACCCACCACTCAAGATGGCGAAGAAACAGAACCCCCGCCCCAGCGCCCCTGTGGTAGCATCCAAGGATAAGAAGCCAATTGAAACACAGGCGAAGAAGCAAAAACCCAGCAAGAAGAACAGCGAACCGGTCGTCGAGGCGCTGGCTAAGGAGACTGCTGCGGGCAACGACGAAGACCTCTGGGAGGACGAATCCGAAGCTGAGGTCCCCAGTATCTCGAGGAAACAAAGAAGGGCAGGAAAGGCGAATAAGATGGCCGTCCAGGCAGATGACGAGTCTGAAGACACAGACAACGGCATCGCCACCTTTGATCTCCAAAGACTAGACGAATCCGATTCCGACTCCGAGCTTGACCCCGAGGAGGCTGCCGACGATGCGTCCGACTTCGAAGCCGAGGATGATGAGGAGGAAGACATCGACGTTGATGATCTCTCCATGTCGGGCTCAGAAGATGAGGAGATTGCCGCCACCATGCGCATTCGTCAGACCATCAACAACAAGGAGGGGCTCCTCGCCGCCTTGCGCCGTATCAGCCTCAACGTTTTGTCCCCCGGCGTCTCCTTCTCTTTCCACCAGTCGCTCGTCTCCAAGACGAAGACCGAAGATGCCATCACGTCCATCGATGATGACCTGGAGCGCGAGCTGGCATTCATGAACCAGTCGCTTGAGGCGGCACGGCAGGCACGTCTGCTGCTCAAGAAGGAGGGTGTCCCCTTCACGCGGCCGACTGACTATTTTGCCGAGACGCTGCGCAGCGACGAGATCATGGACAAGGTCAAGGAGAAGATGGTCGAGGAGGCGTCGGCTAAGAAGGCGTCGGCCGAGGCGCGTAAGCTGCGTGACCTCAAGAAGTTTGGCAAGCAGGTCCAGGTGGCTAAGCAGCAAGAGCGCGCTAAGCAAAAGCGCGATACTCTCGACAAGATCGACTTGTTGAAGAAGAGTATGTCTCCACCCTATTTCACCTGCATGATTGCACACACACTGACCCCTAGTAGAGCGCAAGGCAGGCGACAACTCGACCATCGGCACTGCCGAGGTAGACGACCTCTTCGACGTGGCTGTCGACAAGGAGCTCAAGACGGCCGGCAAAAAGCGGTCTGCCGGCGACCAGGGCGGCCCTTCCAACAACAACAAGAGGCAAAAGAAGGAGAGCAAGTTTGGCTTTGGTGGCAAGAAGAAGCACATCAAGTCGGGCGACGCCGTCAGCTCTGGCGATGTGAGCGGGTTCAGCGTCAAGCGGATGAAGAGCAGCACTATTGGTGGCAGACCTGGCGGCAAGCCCGGTAGCAAACCCGGCGGCAGGCCGGGCGGTGGAGGCAAGCCAGGTGGTAAGCCACGGCTGGGAAAGAGCCGGCGGAAGGTGGGCGGGAAGTAGATGAACGAATTGTGTAGTCTGTGTCGGGGTATGGGGGTGGTGGGAAGGGGAGAGCGGCGTTGGCTCGGATGTAAATAGTTTATATCATACCCTGTTGTCAAGCCCATCGTTCCCTGTTCTCTGTATTGGAAATGAGAATCTATGAAACTTGGACAGGCTGAATGGTTTCCCAAGAAAATTATCAGATCCCTCTGAATGAACTACTCAGACTCATTTTCAATGAACGTTGGCACAAGAGGGCACTAACTATTCAAGCCTAATGCTTGGTTTGCGGAGGTGGCGTCTTTTCGACTTCATTTTGAACAGCAATAAACCTATTACTCAAGCTGCTTACTTCAGAACCCTTCAAGGCGTGCCCAGGGGTTGAAAATGTTATATAAACACCGCATATATTATCAGAAGTTGTTGAAATTACAGTCACATTTAGTCATGTGCAAAGAGACCAGGTGAAAAGTCGCAACCATTCCCATTTAGGCTGGTGGTGATTGATAGTAAAGATACGTAGGACGATTTACAACCTTGTCTGGCCTTGTCTTCCCCTCCACCCTCGTCACAACTGCCCCTTGAACCACTCCGAGTAGAAGTGTATTTTGCAATCAACCTACTGACTATGCTCCTTTCTCGAGCGTGGCTACGGATTCTCGCGAAGAACACCATCATCTGATATGCTCCAGGGTACCCATGTCCAACTCGTCCATGCTCCTCCAAACTGCCTTTGCTACTCTAGCAGTCTCTCTTCCAGGGCCAAACTCCGCTGCACAATCCGTATGTGAGAGTGCTTTCGCATATATGTGGAATTCGTTTCATCCTCGTTCCAGGGCGTGTGTTCATGAGGGCCACAAAGGAACCGATAATAAGTATAAAAAAACCCAAGGTTCATGATGGGGAGTCGCGTCTTCGCATCGCCGATTGCATGGTTTGCGCAAGAAACGACCATAAGCCAAAACGTCCCCATAACGCGCTATACCCATGCCTAAGTGCTGAAGAAAAGCGCATCGAGTCCATGAGTTGTTGAAAGCAAAAACGCCGTGCTGATTTGATCGATGCCATACAACTCCGAGACTATTCCAGAGTCGGTCTTGAAATGTCGCCCGTTAAAGTCCGAAGTGGAATCCACCTCGTTGATGCCGTTGGTCCTGCATTCAGTCGACACCTGACCGTGCAGTACTATTGGAACCAATAGAGTATAGGCATTTTAAATTGTTGATATGCTGGTTGAACGGCGACCTCGCTGTTCGCCGGCGAAACGTAATTCGTGATCCAGTGAAGAAAGCCTGGAGCAACAATAGGGCTCGTCGAGCCCCTGTCGAGCGGAAACGGCCGCGATATCGAAAGAAAACAAAACACAAAGGAATCGTAGTGGAACATCATAAGCCTCTAAACTGCGAGAGGCAAGGAAAAAAAAAACCGGGTTGAGAATCGATTGTCGTATGGTATCGTGCAACGCCATGCATGCGGGGGAATATGCTTTGCTTCGCCATGCCGCTCAACCGTTTGAGTCACTAAGTTTTTTTGTTGCTAGTAGACATTATGGATAACGCCATGCAAAGAGCAAGTATCCCGGGAGGGGGGCCGGGGGGTATCAAAATCGACCAGTGTTCGCAGTGCCAGTGCCATTACGTGGCAGCAATGCACCAGTGGCGGTGGAAAGCCCATGCGCTCTTCTGGCACTCCTTGCTGCAGTATTTGGTTCGCCGACAGCGGCGGCATTTAGCGAACTGTCGAGTGAATTCTTCCCACTTTCCGCACTGCCAATAGGCACACTGTCGAATGCCCCCCTTGGTGTCGTCCTTCCGGCATAGGTTTCTCATAACCACCCCGGCCCAATACTGCATATCAGAACTGTGGTACCGCACAGTAAACTTTTCCACGAGCGGAAATATGTTCAGATTGTTGGGGAGCAGATATTCTTCCTCACACGCGTCATCATCGGCCTCCATTTCCGCCTCGAGTGCTTGTGAATCGACACCATCCAGCAACTGAAGCTCCTTGCCTATCTTCAGCTTTGGGACTAGATGGCTCTTCTGAAAGTACTTTCGGAGATTGCAATACTTTGAGACGTAGGCCAAAAGCTGTAATGACATCAAAACATCTTCGTCCCTGGGCATAGCTGCGAGCATTTGTGGGTTTGGCGTCACCTGACCAACAAGATACCGCGGAACACTCGCATTAGGCAGCGTCGGCTGCGGCGGGCTAACGATAGTTGGCCGGTTGGGGGATAGGCCGATAGTAGGCACCTGGGTAGGGGTGTTGTTGACGATGCTACCATCCACTGCACCTTGATGAGTAATGTTGAAAGTACCGGCTTCTTGGGTCTCTGACACGGTAGGAGTCGTCAATTCGATAGCCGCACCGGCGATGATGGTGTCGCTATCCGCCATTGTAATGTCTTGAATTCCAACTGCTGGCTGAATTTCCGTGGTTCCAGACATCTCGGCGTCGGGCGATTCATCAGACGCCATACTGTCCGCATTCAAGTCATCCGCCTCGACCGATGTAGAGTGCTGGTGACGGATTGATGGGCGCCTCCGTGATCTAGCACCGGGGGCGAGAACTGAAGCAGGTCGCACAGTCGGAGACCGAATTTGCGGGGGCGGCAATGGGGTTGTTGGCGAGGCGGGTTGGGACCCCAGTGTGATCGGCGGAAAAGGTACCATCGATGCCAATCGATCAGTTTCACGAACAGGCCTAAATCCATCAGCGGTATCCATCGATGCGACCGTTGGCGCCAGAGACTGCATAAGCTGGCGAGGAGGAGAAGGCATGCTGTGTCGTGATTCTTGTGGCCTCGCGCTGTGGTGGTGATGGTGAGACCGTTGAGTGATGAAGGGAGTGCGCTCCGGCGGAGGCGTCACCTGAAATTGCGGAGCAGTGGGCGTAGCATCGGCGTTGGACTGGACGACAGTTGTAGAAGGACCAGCTAAAGTGGCAGAGACATCGATGGATGGAGGCGGTGCCTGGCGGCGGAACGAGCGCTGGTCAACATCGAGATTTCCAGCTCTCGAAGAGAAACTCGAGGATTTATGCACCCTGCTGCTTCCATTGAGCCGGTGGCGGTGACTGCCCTTAGTTTTCTGCTCTGCTTCCTCGGCCTTCTCGCGTATCTTTTCGATGACCTTGATGTAATTGTCGAGGATGGTGGCGATGACCGGAACCATGTCGGCCTCAACGACCCGGGTCCGGACGGCCTCTGTGCCCCTAACTCCTATGTTGACCACACATTGAAAAGCCAGATTCCATTTCCACATGTCCATCATGTCCTTGCTGCGACCCTGCTTGAGGATGCAGACAAGCCTCTCGATGCCGCCATCGACCGTGAGAATGTCCCGGATGCGGGCCGAGGACGTGGTGAGGTAGGCGAGATGATTGAGAGAGTTGATCAACGGCAGGGTCGATGTGCAGTCGAGGGCCCGTCGGTCATACAAGGCGGTGGTGATGCCCACCGACGCCTTGTTGACGTTGGGTATGCTGAAGTTGACTTCCCGCATCTTGGCTCGCCTCCACGAAACACGAGGTAGGCACCAGGCGGGAGAGGAGGAAGTTGGGAGAGCCGGCGATAGAGTATGTGAATGGCGGAAAAGCAGCTACAGTTTATATGATGGCTGTGAATCAAACCCCCCTATCTGGGAGGGTTTGGTAGATGAACGCGTTTTGTGAGTTTATGCGTCAATGGGCGACCGGCGGGTCAACGGTGTGGGCGAGCGAATGAGCTTGGCGGAGCGGTGCCGATGATTAATTGGATTCGGAAACACGCCGTGAATAGAAGCGTGCCGAAGCAGTAAGGCAAGGTGAGCGGTGGGATCAGTCAAAGGTGATGTTTCTGGCTGGTTATCGAAAGAGTCAAAAGGTTTAGATCTGTATTGAAGAGCGACAAGCGCAAGCGACAGGCGGCGGGTCGAGTCAGGTTCAGACCAAATGCCTCAGCCGCGGTCGAGGATCAAGGATTTCGGCGGCGGCTTGGACTCGAGATGCGATGCTGGTCGGGTTTGGCGAATCGTCGGGATACAGTGGAAAGAAGGGAAAAGTCGAAGGCAACGGTTAGTCGCTGGAAAACATGGAAATCATGGGGCGGCACGAGGAGAAGGTATGCTTAGTTCTCGCCGTGCCTGGCTGGGGCAAGAGGCTGGAGGCTGGGTGGACGAAACGGGGAGCCGATCGAGAAGGCGGAGCAACTGGTTTTTTTGCGGTCCTCGCTTCAATTTCACATCGCCTCATGCCAGGCCCAGCACAGGCCAGTGCAGGCAAGCACGGGATCTGCTGCCTAAGGCAGAAAGCCCGCTGGTCTCCGCTAGGACATTCCCACCCTCGGGATTGGAGGCGCCATCGGCGCTGGGCCACAGGCCCGCGCCCTGTATTCGCGCTAGAACGAATAATTAACCGGAACCTGTCCTGCGCTCCCGCTCTCCTGTTCTCCAGCATTGTGCACGCTCTGACGCGATTATTCATCGGCAGCCTGATGCTGCTATTTACAATCAAGAATTTCAGGATTTTATCGAAGCACACACACACCTACGGCAATGTGATTCATCAAAGAGGCGAAAGCGACGGAAGAGAAATGAACAAAAGCATCCGGGCCCAAGATGCAACGGCCCGGTGGGGGAAGAGGAGCGTCCATCGTCACCCAACACAGTCCTGGGCCAGGCTTGCCCGGAAGAGGCAAATTCGCAAGAGACGAACTTCGCGCGGGGGTGTTCATGTCGGTTCAAGCAAAGCGCGACAGGCTGCAGAGCACCCTGGCCGTGCCCTTCAAGCCCTCGAACAACACGCACCTGAGATTTGCCTCTGGAACAAAGGGTCATGTAACAAGCCAATAGTGCCTGTTACCTGTCGGGCTGGGCCCCTTCATTTTCTTTGATGATTTCCTCTGCGGCATGCCTCTGTTCCTTCTCAGCAGCATAGGATTTGTCTCGGCCAGCTCGCATCAACACGTGGAGAGCCGTCGAGCCCCAGGCCAAGAGGTAGGGAGTGGTCGACCGCGCGGTTTCAAGTAAGGACAAAAGAATCCCACTCGAGCGTCTCGCGTGCCGCGCAGACCTGAGGGCCAGACACTGGCCGCCTGCGACAGTTGTTCGGCGTGGCACTTTGCAAGCACGGCGGTCGTCGCTGTTGCTTTGCTTGAAGCGCACCAACACACCCACAACACCCCCCCTCACGCTGGTGCTTGGCTCTTGGCCCGCCACATTCCACATTCCAGATTTTGCATGCTCCTCGCAGCGCTGGTGCCGGGAACGGCCCCGTTTTCGGTGGAGCAGGATCCGTTTCGCACGACATCCGTTCAAGCCATTTGAGCCATCCACGCCATTGAAGCTGAACCCGTCAGTCGGCCCTGGATGCCGATTGCCGTCTCTGTGCTTCTTATTCTCCCAACTCTGTCGATCGGGGTCACAGCAGACGCTGGGCAGACACCGAAATCAAGTAGACATCACATCTGGTTATTCAAGAGACGATCTATTTGCCATGTAACACTTTGCCGTCGCATCTTATTGACCGATACCCACAGCAGCAGGTGGGATTTCGTTGGAGCGCTAGAGGAGGGGTGCCCCGCGCGATACTCGAGTTTGCCAGGCAAGGCTGGATTCGCGAACCCGCCACCCGCCAGCACCTCCAACGGATGCGACACCTCTACGGGCATCACCGTTGCGTCCTGGACCTCCGGCAGCCTGAACCCAGCATCCGAGTGTTTTCAGCGGTAGGATACTGCTCTCCAATTTCAAGCCGACAGAGGCCCATAAACACAGCAGATTTTTCTCACAGCGCTGAGTGCACAAATGGTGTCTGCTGACGACGTGGCTGAGGTGCTGCTGGGGTGGCTTCCACACCTTAACCACTCGCCCAGCTTCCGCAAAACCTAGCTGGACCGGCCTCACAACCCCTGCAACTAACAGTCTACGACTACGATTTGAGCCATTGAAGATACCAGCTGGGCAGCTGGGGAAATAGTAAACATGATTTCCGGTGGTTAGGAGTGCTTCTTATACCTAGTTTCCCCTTTTGTCAGACTCGTCTCATTAGTGAGAGCGGCCAGGGACCACCCAATGTAGATTGCGCCATCGCCAACATTGAGCACTCTGTATCCGTAACACCTTCTGGGCGACACATGTATTTCAACTTGAAGCAAAGCGAGTCCTTCGACTATCCAGAACCACACACCAGGCCCTTGCACAAGGGCTATTTATTGTATGGACCCAATATCAGTACCATCATCTGTCGACTGGCGCATTTAGATATAGGAGAAGGGCATATCCGGCTCGAGGTCGCCTCTGGGTGCCACGGCATCCATCCAACCTCACTCAGGCCGTGAGGGATCCCAGCTCCTGCGGCAGCACGGCCGTTGAAGCTTCAACCATCCACGCTGGATCCAGGCTAGACGACGGGCTGTGGACTCTAGGCACATTTGTTTCTCACCGGTTTCCTTCGTATTGTTTGGCCCTGGAGGACTGAGAAAACGCCAGAAGGAACGGCGGCGCTTGAGCTAGAAGCCCCTTTCATCATGATCGCAAACCAACTGGCTAATTGCCGCCCCAAACCCAAAGCAAGCCCCCCTTGCATGCTCGAGTGCAGCGCTTAGTCGAACCCAATTGGCGGTGTCGAAGACCGGCCTCTCTGGTCTGTCTCACCCAGCTTGGCCCGGTCCTGGCCGGGGGCACGAACCAAGCTCCTGACCCTCCTCCCGCCGCCGACATCGTCATCGGCTTTGCCTGTCGTTCGCGGCACAGAAATGCAGCTAAGAGAAGCTTCTTCTGACGTGAGCTGGGCCGGCCAGTTTTTCTTATCTCCTTGGGCCGCAAGTCTCTGTTTCACCGCAGCTCGTGACAAAAATACAAGCTACGATTAGTGCAGCCAACACAGCTCTTACAGGGTCTGACGATGATTTCGTCATTGGATGCGACGTGCGAACTGCAAAATGCGAAATGCGAAAGCCGATGATGTCCCCCGCTGTTGGCCAACATGCGGCGACCTCCTAGCCGTCAAAATATGACCCAAAACGGGGCCAGGACCGTACGGCAGCACACAAAGTGTTGCACCGGTTGAATTCGTCAACCCGGTCTTGTTCACCATTCCGTGGTGATCGTGTGTCTTGTCACGCTCTTTGATACCAAATGTTGCGCGCGCTCGGACGGACGACGGCCGTGCTGTGCCGTCGTGCTGCTAGTTGCTGCACGCGGCTCTCAGTAACAGGCTCGGGGGCTGCGTAGAAATCAGCTATCCGTCCGAGCCACCAGATCTAGCTGTGTTGTGCTCCGCCCTCGGACACCCTCAGCAGGGAGGCCAGCTAGCCATCCCCCCATCTCACCTACAACTCGCAGTAGTGATAATAAATATTTCAGCCCCTGGCCCCAACGCCGTCGAGGCGGAAATCCGCCATGGAAAGAAACACAGGCTGCATTGTTTCATAGACCTCGCGCGCGGCCTGCTACCCGAGGTGCACTTTTCGGGCCGCCCCCAACGCTGGCCTTGTCTGAGTATCCGCGGCTGTGCCGCGGGTATGTGCATCGATCCAACTGCGTATCTCGCAGTCAGATGCTCCTCTGCCTGGCAGCACCTCCCGACCCAATAACAGGCTCGTAATTCCAAACCTGCGTGCGGCAAGGCCAGAGTCCCGAGGCGGCGGCTCCGACGCAGGTTCGCTCGTCTGCTCGTTTCTGCATGGGAGCGTGTAACTTTGATATCCTAGGCCTACCTACCTACCCGCCCCGTTTCCTCCCCCCCCCCCCCCCCCCCTTTGCCCATGTACAACACAAGCGCGCTCCTAGATCTTAGGGCTGGTGAAACGGAACGGTCTGCATGGCGGCAATCTATCAAGGATCGAGATGTCAGATCTGGGCCTTGATGGTGCTATTTGTGTGTTGCCAGTGGTGCATGACTGGGGTCTTCGTAGGTTGGGCGCCTGGCGGATATAAAGGGAGACCCCTCCCACCCCCTTGCCCTGGGGCGGTTCTCGAAGCTGCGGGTATTCCTTATTTGCCAGTTTGGCGAAACAGAGAAAAAGTGTTTCCTGTGTGACAGTTTCTGTAAAGATGCTAGTTCTTCGGATTGGTGATGACCAAGGTAGAGGAGTGTTTTTTCTAGGCCTGTCCTAACAATTTGGGTGCTATGATGGTATCAATTCCATTGATATGAACGTGAGAAGAACTGGACTATACTAGACATAGTGTCACATCATCCATGAAACAAGAAAATAGGCCTAGGTCTCAAGGGAAATGCAATCTACTATCACGATGCCAACAAACAACCCGAGAGATGAGGATATATGCAAATACAATTACAATTCCACCACCACCGTAGACAGTTGTTAAACGCTGCTCATCCAGAAGGCTCCGCTGTCTTTTCTCCGTCGTCCAGCGGTTCGATTACATGTTGGGCATAGGTTATATGCAGAAAAGGGGTATATATACTTACTTATCACTAGGCAAATGAAAAACACGGGCCCGTCCACCACCATAACTCATCACGCCGCAATATGCACACATATGCAACCCATCCAGAGATAGATACAGAGTCCCTTGAGTAGCAATCGCTTGAGCAGGTTAATCCCCACTAACCCTCGCATGCCTAAAGTACTTCATGCCCACCCATGCCACAACAACCCACACCCAGGCCATGACTCCCGTAAGAATCATGAGTGCCGGATAATACCCAACGATCGGGAGGGTCGGGTCGTCCTCAAGCTCGGGGGGCGCGTAGGGGGTGGTGCCGACGTCCCAAGCCCAGCTCCAGACGCCGAGACAAGAGCCCATGCCAATGACAAAAACAGTCCACGTGACAATGAGAACAACCCAACCCCACCACTCCGTCTCGGCGTAGTCCCAGTCGGCGTCGGGGGCGGGCAGGGGGGTGGTGGTGAGCCCGGCGAGGCTCGTCAGCGCGAGGGGTGATTTGGCGCGCTGGATCGTGCTCCGGCGGTGCTGGATCGAAGCCATACCGGATAAGCTGCCGGCGCCTGCCGACTCCGAACCGTTGCCGCTGGCGCTGGCGGAAGAGTTCCCGAGCCCGATGTTTCGGGGGTGCCCGTGGCCGTTCGGGAAATATGACTCAGAGCCGGATGACAGCGAGGCGCGCTCAGGGCGCAGGAGGCTGGATGATGAGGAGAGCGAGAGCGACGGTGTGGTAGGGCGGGAGGCGGGACCGGCCATGTGCAGGCCGTCCTCGTCGTCGGTGGTGCTGTAGCTGATGCTCGGACTCGTGACGGTTGAGGTTGAGTCGGTAGCATCCTGTGGACTGCGCAATATATTTGTGGATGCATCTGTGGGGGTGATGGGGTTCGAGGTCGGCAGCGGTGGGGGTGCGGATCGACTGGCGTAGCCGTCCATACTCGGCCGCGGCGTTATATCTGAAATACCGAGGCCGAAGGTGTCGTCAAGTTCTTGGTCTTTATATCCCAATGGAAAGGGTGTGCCGTCATCGGTGCCGTCGAGGGCGCTGGGGCTCGATGTGATGGCGGCGGCCGTTGCTGTCGGCTCCGCGGCGCCGAGAGGGAGGAACTTGGTATCAATGGTCAGCCCGCGGGCCTCACGTCTCTCACGCTGGGCCCCTCGGCCGAGCAACGCGACCTTCCGCAGCGAGCCCCTGCGGCGACGGGTCTTTTGCTGCTGCTGTGTCTGTTGCTGCAGGATGGCATGGGAGAGGGGTGGCGGTCCTGCAGGGATGGTGCGGAAAGAGGGTATCGGCAGAGAATTCGGAGTGGATGCGAGAGGATCGGTTTCTTCGGTGCTGCGGCGGGACCTTGGACGAGAGTTCTCGCCTGAGCGCATGAAGGGGAGCTTAGATAGCAAGCCCCCAGATGTGCTCCGCTTGCGGGTGGGTGCTGGAGGCCGAGCAGTGCCGATATCCAGGTCCAGCACGTCTGCCGACGCGGGCGGCGCCTGGTCCATAGTATGTAACCGTGTGCCGTGTTGTTGCCGTGCGCCGTGTGCCGTATGTCGTATGTTACAGAATAAGGCCCCGCGAAGTGACGCGATCGAGATTTTCCGAGACAAGGTTTGCGTCTGTCGGGCCCTCAACGACGGGGAGACGTGGCGTGGCGGGCCGAGGGTGCAGCATTCAAAACCCTGCCATGGTGTTTTGCTGCATTTCCACCCTCTGCTAACTCAGCCGCGGTCGTTCTGATTGGAGGTTATTGTTGTAAGATGCAGTTCAGGTCATGGGCGAGGGCGTTGCCAGCAGCATTGTGGCCATTTGAAAGTCACGGCGGGACGTTGCACGTTGCACGTCGGCGCAGTGTGTGGACGCGGCTTCGGTAACGGACAAAACCGATCATCGCAGATCCATCGAATTGAATCACATCACAGGCCTGATGTACGGAGGTTATCAGCTCAACCTGTAAAAAAAAAATCTCCAAATTCCGCTCGGCCTACCCCACCATAAATTATCCTACACCTCAAATCCTCCCTACCCAAACTCTTCAGCCACAACCCTTTCCTTTGTCAGAAGCACTGCACTTTTTATGATGGGGGTTGTAAGATTATCTCTATCTTTAATAAGAAGTAAACTAAGTAAGTAAACTACCATGAGAGAAAGTTAGACTTCTGAGTTAGAGACTACGTCATGAATCGGAGAGCGACGATGAGCTCCGATTCCGGTGGCGAAAACGGCCCCGAACCAGTGATTGGGTTGAAGAGACGAGAAACAGGCGTCGGAGAGCGGGCAATGCCGCAGCGATCGTGGGAGAATCCAATAATGGTTCAAGTGCGCCGGGTGTGGCATAGCCCGCCTGATTGGTTCAGCGCAGTTCTGTTAAAGCTGACACTCGGAGAATGCCCTCCCTGGTGAGAAACGGGCGAGAGAGGGAGCTTTGCAGTCACTGGTAAACATCTACATGGCTTGGATGCAGGAACTGTGGCAGAACGAAGGCTTTAGATCTCGTCCGGTGAGAGCTGGGTTATCCTGCCAACCAGATGCCCGCGTCGGTATAGCTGCGTCTCAATAACACCTACCACTACGACACTATGCTCGAGTTGGACCTCTTTACACGATTCTTGTCGATGAAATCGAGTTGACGGACGACGGCGTCGAGGCGAGGCAACGGTAGCGGAGGATGGGGGGAGAGGCCGCTGGAGGCTGGAGGAACTGTCTCCCGCGAATCAAGCCCACGCAGGACGATGCCAAGCTATCGAGGCTGGGAAAGAGAGCGTGCCTGAGTCACGATAGTTCTTGCGACGAGATCCTAGTGGACCTGACGACTAGAACTGACGCCATGGGACCCCTATGGGACTGTGTCGATGCGAGCCCATGTTCCTCTGTTCTTTACCGTCCTCGTCGAAAACGCCCCCGTTCAAGTGGGAACACCCTCTACCGGCCCAAAATCTACGGGCTCGCCCGTGTTACAACTCGGCCACCTTCGGATCCCTTTGGGCTTCCTGAAGGATCTGCTGCATCCGAACATATAGCCCTCCGTCCTCCTTCTCCCACCTCCCACCATTTGGAAACACAGCTTTCCGTAGCCGGTTAACCCAAGGTATTAATGGTTGATAATAGGGAGTAAAACTCTTCTCCGCGGCTCTGATAAAGTCCCCTTCATGGGAAACTTGTCCCCTCTTCTCCTTTGCCAACAAGTCTGTGCTGATGAAATTCCACTGGTCAAACTCATCGACAACTCTGCTCTCCTCCGGTCCGTCGCAATGGATACATATCCAGAACAACACCCAAAAGAATGATTCGAGGTCATGCATGAAGGCATGCTGCTCGCCTAGAAGCGCCCCGATTGCCATAAATGCTCTGGTACCGGTCTTCCCTTTGGCTCCCGACGCACCTTCTCCGTCCTCATTCTCATTTAGGGAGCAATTCGTCCTCTTGCAAGCATTCGAGATGGTCTCGATACGCCTGCATTAGGAAGTCAACATCTGCTTGCACCATCTGGGTAGGATCTTTCTGGGGCGGTAGCTGGTTGATACGTTCTAGATCCACAATCATGATAATCTTGTTCCCGCTGTGATTGACGAGATGAAAATTGTCAAGCTTCATGTCGTCGTGCGAGATACCGTGACTGGCAAGAGCACTGAGCGCCTGGTCGAAGAGTGGCCGAACATCTTGTTCTCTTAGGATTGCACCCTTGGGCTCTGCCACACACGAACCCCCGATATCCGATAGAACTAGGGTACGAGTCCCCTCATACTGGGCCTGACCATAGCATATCGGAATCACGAGGCCTTGTAAACATTTCAGCTTCTCGTAGGCCGCTTTTTCCGTATCGAACTCTTCATCCCATCCATCTTTCTGCTTCTTTAAAATAATATTGGTCGGTAAAAACCACTCCGGAGATGAGGAATAGATCCAGGAGCGGAGCGGCGAAGGGAGCCAGCGTAGGAGAATCTGGATGACGGGCTGAAGCACGGAGTGGTGCATAGAGAGCCGGAGAACATTGGGGTGCTCCCGATCGGTTTGCGCGCCCGTGGCAGTAATTCTGCGGCTCCCGAAGCGGAAGTACTGGGAGGAAATGCCAGTTAATGCGTAAATAGTGTCGATAGATGGCAGGGGATCTTTACGATTATCCTTGGTGATAAAATGGATTCCCCCAAATCCGAGCCCCCATTGTCCATGATTTGTGCTTGGTTATGGTGGCAAACTGAATGAGGAACGCTCAAATGGGGGGGCGCTAACCAAACAGGCTTGGCGCTGGAAGAATAGCCGGCCTGAACTACCCCACATATGTAGGCTGCTTAGCCCAAGCTGTCTCCGAGATGAAAAGGAACCTGATCACTCCGCAGGACTGGCAGACTGGGGATATCTCATCTAAGGGTTCTCCGAAAATGCTCTCTCCAGAACTCCGCGGGTGCGTACATGTATTGCCGCCAGCGATAATAACGCTAAGTACGATAGTTATACGCACAAATATCGATGCCCCTAGATATTCTGCTTTGACGGGCAGACCTTGCTTCTCCTCCAATTCCGGGCATCGAAGCTGGACAAGATTATTGATGAGGATTGCCCAGTCGACTGTTGGGTCCTCCCGAGAACGAGCAGTTACTGCACGCTGCGATACGCCCTGTACCGGCTCCTCGCACAGGGCTGGAGAAGGTGCCAGGGAATGTCGGCAGCCGGCCAGCTGACTATAGGCGAGCTGCGCGAGCATTCCCGCGAGTTTTTTTTTTAGTGGACGGCCCGTCTAGAAGGTCAACGGGGACAGCTTTGACGACCATCCGGGCGGCTACCAAAGGTCGGTTGACTCAGCCACAGGTTCCTTGAGATGGACCCATGAAGAATACCCGGACGTCACGGTCGAGACGCTCCCATTTTGGGGTGGTGAGACGGCTCAAGGCGCTAACGGGTAAGCGTAACTGTGCACTGGCTGGACAGGCTGTTTGATGCAGATGGGTATGGTAGCTACATGACTTTCGATAGAATGAAGCCTCAATATTCCAGACTTAAATGAGGCTGCCTAGCTCTGCGGCGATTTCTTCCGGCATCTCGGTGGAACCCTGTTCTCTTCTAATCTGAGGAGGGGTTTGATGTGGTCGAGGTCGAAGTCGTCGGAGTTGACGGCGGAGTTCAGTCTCGATAAATCGCTGAAGAGGTTCTTGCCACTACCGCTGGAACGGAGCAGGCGAGATGCCGGAAGGATCTGTAGAGTTGAGAGAAGAATGAGGGAAAGGTTTTGGAGATCTATGCGACGGTCAGAGGAAAACAGCTAGAATGAAGCTGTGCTGTCTTGCCTTCTCGGTCAAGCTGCCGTAACGCGTCTGGGCAGCAAGGGAGGCCCGCGCCTTCGTAGGCCAAATGGAAAGAGGCGCGGAAGGCATCAAGGCCTTTCCCAATAGGGTTTTCCTTAATGATCTTCGAGAACTGGTCTGTTATGACGGGCGGAATGCGCTTGAGGGAGAGGAGGGACCGTGAGAAGTCGCAGTGTGCGGTCCATTTGGGAACCACCGGCAGAATTTCGGGACTAGTCAGCCAAAGTTGCAGAGCCGCCCGGCATGTGTCGCTCGCCAATGATGCATCAGTCGCAACTGGTCGCAGGCGGTCGGTGGCCGACGGAGGGCACGAGTGGCTGACAGCGTTCGCGCTGCATGCTGTGCATATCTCTCATGTCTCTGCTGTCGTGATGGCTGCGGTTCTGCAGTTCGCAAACCACCCCCTTACGACTACCCAAGATATCAATCGTCCTCTGCTAGCGCCAGCTGCCAATTCGAGATTCCGTACCAGCGTGCCCAAGGTGCCGAAGGGAACTGAGAGCCAGCAGGGTTCACTTCGCCAGATATTGCAGGGTGTGCCATCTCGGTTGAGACAACGCTAGGCTGTCTTGGGTAGGCACCTTCAGTAGTCTGGCGGACATTGCTCTTGCTCGCTCCCAGTGCTCCTCCAGTCCGCCAGCGACATTTGGAAGTTGACCCTCGACAGTCAGTCGACTCCTGTAGCACCCCGCGGCGACAGAAGACGACGCGAACCCACATGGCTGCGGGCCCGTCTGAACTTGGCACTTCAAGACTACAGCCGCTGGCACCACTACCACTGCCCACTCCGGCAATTGTGACCCCCGACGAAGACCCGGACGCAGGCGCGTTTTTCCAATTTACCTTTGACAACTACGACAGCCGGGATGACAGCGATAGTACCTCGGCAGCCACATCCCAACTTGAGCCAAACAACCACGCCGCCTTCCTCCATCCTCACGACGCATCCTCCCTCCGTCCCCCTACCCCCGAGCTCCCTCCCTCGATGGCTTCCGAGGACGGGCAAGCCCATGGCGGTGCATCTGCGCCTGCCCTCAAGAACCCCTTCAATTTCCAGACTCAGGTCATCTCAACCTCGCCGGTCAAGTCTGTACGTCCCCCCTCTTGATGCGCCCTGTTAGACCGCTATGCTCTTCTCGTGGTCTGTTTTGCATCCTGGCTCGACTGACTTCTCAACCTCCTCCATCCAGAACATTGGCCAGCGCCGTGGCCATCGTTACAAGCACAGTTCGATAAGCGCACAGCACCAGTTCTTCCAAGAACCCCCTCCGCGACCGCCCCCTGTCCTTCCCGCCTCACTCCCGGTTCCAACACTTAAGGAGGCTTGGACCAGCATGCAGCGCGACCAGCGCGCCCGCCTATACTGGTGCTGCTGCCACGCCGCCGTTGCTGTCTATGTCTTCTTCAGCGCCGAGGGCTCGCTGGCCATGACGGCTTTATCACACCTCGTATTCTTCGATGTCGGCTCGGCCGCTGTCTGCGTGGCCGTCGATGTGTTGGGAAACTTTGAGGTCTGGCGCCGGTCCAGCATCCGCCACCCTTTCGGGCTCCAGCGCGCCGAAGTTCTCGCCGGCTTCGCCATGTCCGTCTTCCTGGTGTTCGGCGGCTTCGATCTGCTGTCGCACAACCTCAAGCACATCCTCGAGTCGGTTGGCGCCCACGCCCCACACCACCCGCATGTCGGCCATGCCGGCACCGCCCGCTACGTCAACCCGGGTACCGTCGACACGGCCAGTCTCGCCGCTGTTGTGAGCACCCTTGTCAGCGCCTACGGCCTGCGCAACCACGGCCGTATCCGCCGCGTCATGCGGGTCCCGCTGCCATACCTCACCAGTATATTACCTGGTGCCGGCATCCTCGCAAACCCGTTCCACTTCCTCACCATGTGCTTCTCCTTCCTGATGCTCCTCCTCCCTCTCGTCAGCATCCCTTACTTTGTCTGGCTCGACCGTGTCATCTGCGCCGCCATCGCCGGCAGTATGTTCGTCCTTGGCACGCGCCTGGCCATCGCCCAGGGCCTGATGCTGCTTATGAGCTATAGCGGCCAGGCCGATTTCAACAACTCCGGTTCCTCCGGTGCCGAGAAGAAAACAGATAGCCTTGTCGGCGGTAGTAGTAGCACCGTGTCGGCCGTGGTGCGCGAGATCGAGTCCGAGCCCCAGGTTGCCCGCGTCGACGAGGCGCAGTTTTGGCAGGTCCACTACGGCTTGGCCATGGCTAATCTGAAGGTATGCTTGGTTAGGGGGTCCGATGATAGCACACTGAGCCAGCTGCGCAGCCGCCTGGCACGTGTCGTGCAGAACCGCCTCGGCGAGGGGTATGGGAGAGGCGGTAACCTGAGGTGGGAGGTGACGGTGCAGATGAATACAGATGGGAATTAAAGCATTGTCATGTCTGATACAACGGATGGGGAGTTTGGTTGTTTTTTTTATCCTGGGCAGTTACGATACCGAGTGTAGACAACGGCGTTGTGGGCTGGAGTTTTCTGCGCATGGCAGGACCAAATGGATTATGAGTCGACTTTTGTCGTATTTGCTTGGGTTCAACATTGGGGAACAGTGTAACCCAGTGGCACTGGACCGTAAAATAGAAAAAATATTGTCACTACGAGCAGCCGAGAAGTATGGTTGATATATCTTCGAGGGGGGTATTCCAGACATATATATCTACCTAGGCAGGCAAAGCTGTCTAACCTTGCCAACCATCACCAACTCTATTCCCCAGAGGACGACGGGGAGTGAGTTCAACCTCGCAAACACAATTTATACTTGTGAAAAGCCAAAAAGTGCACGCCACCCCTCCCTAACACCAATCCTCAAAAAACGACGTAATGGGGAATGTTCGGTCAACGCCAGTGCTCTCTAAACCCATCCACCCTTGCATGCAAACAAACAGTGAGCTGAACGAGAAGCAAGTCACTCAAAACAGATACCCTCGTCGCCCGCCATTCCCGCCTCTCTTCCCAAACTTCCCGTCATGAAGTTCTCTACCCCTGTCTCCACTTCCCATTTGGTTCAGCCCCTCAATCTTCGCCAGCACCAGCTCCAACAGCTCCTTCCTCTTGACGAGATCCAAATGGCGCTTGATCCTAGGATCCTCACGGGCGAAACGCTCGAGACCGCCGCCGTGCATCTGTTCGCTGAGCTTGGACTCGACCTCGCGGGGGAAGCGCGCGTAGAAATCGTTGAGCATCTCAACGTTGAGGAACAAGACAGCCGTCTGTGTGAGCTTGGTGGCCACGGCGTCGAGGAAAACCTCAGGGCAGTAGTACTTGTTCTCTAGGTTCTTGCATTGGCGCGACTTGACGGCGAGCATGCGCATATTTATAATGTCGGCGCGGTCGCGGAGGAAGACGGCTTCGCGGCCTATGATGTTTTGGTTAGCAACTTGTAAAACTGGCACAAGGGGCTTGTGGAGCAAGCTTTCGGCGTACCTTTGGCAAGCAACGCTGCGCTGAATCCGCCTGCGCCGTTTCTTGTCTCTCCCTCGGCGACAATATCGCCCTTGCGGGCCTTGTCAACAAAGGTCATGACTTCCTTGAGCTTCTTCTTGCCCCCTACTACATTCTCGAGGTTCTTCATCGCGCCTTGGCAGTGATCTAGCTCCGTCTTGAGCACGCCGGTGACATGGTCCCGGCCTTGCTGCCACTCCTGCTGCTGAATGTCGACCTCGTACTTGTACGGCTTCAGCGAAAACTCAATGCCGTCGCTAGTAGTGTAGGCGCGATCAGCGAGAACGGTGGATGCCGCGTCACTGATGACCTGTCGCGCCGACGGGTGCTTGGCGAATGCAGACTTGCTGACCAGCTGGTCGACGTTGGCCTGGACGGCCGATGCAACGACGGTAGTTGCTAGACGGCCGACCCCAAGCCTCGTAAGTGCCGAGGAGGCTGTATCAAGTTGCAAGTGCCAGTAGGGGGACTTCGGGTCTGCCTTGGGCAAGTCGGCGATGCTGTCAGGCTCGGGAAGGGCGGTAGAAAGGTCGCTGATGGGCTTGTTCCAATACCTCGCAGCAAGCTGATCTAGCACCCGCTGGTCCAGAGCACCCTTCAGTAGCTCGTGCATCTGAGGGCGACCAAATGACGAAGCAAACTTGTGAAAAAGGTGCTTGAAATCATCCAAGCTCGCTGCTAGATATGCCTCGGCCGTCATAGGCTCCTCGTTATACTGGACCTTGAACTGATAGCTCGTCTCCTCGAGCTCCCGGTGAATGGCATCGGTTGTAACCTGCAGTTTGGATGACATCTGCTGCTCCAGAACTTGCATTAACTTCTTCCGTAGTGTGACGGTTCCAGTGTTGACCCCAGCATCAGGACCAAATTGGTCTGGATACGAATTGAAGTATGTTTTCTCGTTCCGACTTATGGTAGCCAGAACATTGCCGGTGTCGCGCTTAAAGAGCCCTGATTGGGTGGGCAATTTGGAGATTACGCCAACATAGCCTAGCCGGAGAGGATACTGCCTATCCGACAGAATTGCAGCTCCCTTTTCCGCATCAACCAGGTCCATCTTGGTGATAACACCAATCGTTCGTTCCCCCCTTGGGTCCACTCGGCGGCTTGCCTGCAGAGCAGTAGAGTTGGCCAAGTCCACGTCAGCGGCAGAAATAGCCAGGATGATGTTGGGGCCTCGGATGTACTTGTCGCATAGCTCTGAGATCTTCCGCTTCAGTTCCCTAGGCTGGTTCTCTCCGGCGACCTGAATATAGCCAGGGAGGTCGATGAGAGACAGGTCTGGCACTCTCGGCGAGTGGATCACAAGATGGATCGGGTCGTCAGAGACACACTCGGACTCGGACACCGACATGTTGAGTTCCGTCAGATTCTTCTGAATCAAAGAAAAGTCGGTAATCCTATGTAGACCGAGGTCGGGAAACTCGCCATAGTCTTGCTTGGCATCTGGTTCGTTCACAAGAGTGAGCTCGATGGGGCGACGGGTGATCATGTTGCTGCCCTTAGGTAGAAACTCGTGGCCAACGATAGACTCTAACACCGAGCTCTTCCCCGATGACTGTGATCCAATGACAACGATGGCAGGCAGTGTGACGGTGTTTGACTGGCCAACTTTTTGGAGCAAGTTCCGGATCTCAATCATCGCTTTCGTGATGTACATCATCTGGTCGTCCTTCGCCATTTCCTCGGGGGTCCGTTCGTCGTGCTCGGCCGACTGATCGTACCCATAGGCGGCTGCAGATGCCGAAGCAGCGGCTGCAACAGCGGTCCTGCCCTGCTTGGGTGGCTCGGGACCCCTTGACCCGCCCGAGCTACTCCTGCCCTCGCCGCTCTCGCCGTCCTTTCGAAGAATGCTTTCCAGCCACTCCGGCACCTCAATGTGCTCCTTGGTGCTCACCCAACCCCGCTTCGTCTGTTCGGCAATGTCAAGGGCGCTCCCCCACAAGCTTGTGGCGGTGGTCGAGACGGTATCTTTCACGTTGCCGAACATTTCCGAGGCGGAATTGCTCACCTCTGCTACCTAGTCAGCACAAGTGTATGGGTCCCCTCAATTACCACAACCCATGGGAGGGATCCTACGGATGGCCTGGTATTGTATCCATGCGACACCGCCAATCATCAGACTGCCGAACATGGCGGGGATGCGGGCGAATTTGACGACCAGCTTTGGGAGCATACGGGCAAACGATATATTGCGGACAATGACGGCATTGTGGTATGAATTTGCGGTGAAGCGCATCGGCCTGCGGACAGCACGGGCGACTCCATCAGCGCGCTGGATGCCGCCGGTCGGGAGCTGGTGGAAATGGCGGACAGCGCGGACAGCGACGCGTCGAGCGAAGGGGGCGAACGCCCCGGCAGCACGCAGCTGTGCGCTCATGATGGACGAGCAGGGCGGATGCTATGTCGCATACAGGTTGGGAACCATTTGGGAAGGGGAGCAAGAGAGGGTGGTTGATGAAGGTTGAGGTAACTAGGTTTCCGGAAAGTGCTCGTTTGGGGACGGAATGGCGAAAGGGATTGGCTAATCTCAGTGCCGCGGTTTCATTTCCCCACTTAAATCCCACTGAAATCCCACTGAAATGATGCAGCAAGTGGCAAGGGGGGGCTGTCAGAGCCTAACCCCACACGTGCCCCACTAGAAATTGGAGAGACCCTCATCACCGGGGATCAGGGAAAATGTGGGACTTGTTGTATCCAATTGGCTGCTATACATTTACACTTGACATCACATGGAATATTGACCATAGCCCTATCCAACTTCAGCGCAGAGTAACCCTCTTCCTCACCGGCGCCAGTCGCATAAAGTCTTCCCTGAAAAACGTGGTCAATATGAGCATAGTCCGCCTCTGTGCCACTTGGCCTGTCCACTCCAGCACAACCATGTGCACAACCTGCTTCTCGGGACCACCCACCACCCGTTTGAACGCAGCCCTCTGCACGACAAGACAGCTGTATGTGCCCGTTGGCAGCGTGTTGTTGTGTAGAAAGTTTCGCTCCGTCACAAAACCAATTGCTTCGTCGCTTCCGGGCACACGAGCCTCGCTAAAAGGCTCCGTGACCACCTCCAAGTCCACTACCCACGCTTCGACAACGAGGTCGTGGCTGTTGTTGTCGACTACTTGCACAGTCAAGTCTTTTCGAAGGTCCACTTCTCCCGGCTGATTAAGATCACCCCGTCGGAGCAGCATATCAGGGGTAAGCACAGCGCCTCTCCAACCAGCCCAGCTCCAGCTCGGAAACAGCGGCCGCCGTTTGGGAGGCGCGGAGTCTCGAGCGTGGAACCATCCTAAGGACTCGGGATTGCTTTTGAGTGGTAAACCCCAAACGAAACCCTCCGGGAAGACCTGGAGCTTCAATTGAGCCAGCACTCCCAGGGCGGCGTTAAGAGAATCCGTGTCGTTGGTCATCTCTCGGGACGTGTAATCGTGTATGAAGCCATTGTAGCCCAGCATTTTCAGGTTACCATCATCGGCACTCTCGGTAGGTGTAAGCCCGGGGTTTTTGATGCCCTAACGTGCGCCTCGTGTTAGATGCCACGGGACCAAGAAGAACAGAGGAGCCTTGAAACACGGATGCATACAGGTTCGGCTGCAAAGAATCCGAGCCGGGTCATTGTGTACATAGAGTGTATTCTGGTGTTGAGCGGCGATGCAAAATCAGTCGACTCCGTCACAGTCGAAGCCGCACACAGGAACCGAACTTGGTTGTCTGAGAAGAATAGGGAGCGCCTGGCGAGGTAACTCTCTTGCAATGTCCAGGCGCGAGTGTTCCAGATAGAAACATCTGTTTCGTTATCAATACTTGGTGGCATAGTGAAGAGAGTGAAGCCGTCAATCATCTCTGTCACCTGCTTCAGACGAGGGAGCTTCGGCGAAACGCCAGGCAGACCATAGTTTGAGCTTGTTCCAGTCAAGCCAACAAGAGTAACCGAGGCACCGGAATATATCAGATTCATCATGTTGAGTTGCTGCTGCTTCTCGGCCACCTGTTCAGGGGTCGGATTTGGGGACTGGTCGATACAGTAGGCATCAACCTGAGAAAAGTCAGCTTAGGCACCGCAGGGTAGCCATGTGCGGAGAGAGAGAGAGACCCAGAGATACCGCTTCCCGAGCTGCTTGGTGACAGTTATAGCATCCTCGATGGTTTGTGGCAGTGCCATCTTGATAGCAGAGAGAGGAGGGTTAACATGAAGCCCCCATCGATAACTGAGAGCGACATAGTCGCAGTTATCGGGACAAGGTACTATCTCGCGCTCCTCTACATCCAGCATTCGCGACGTCAGCAACTCTTTCGGAAAGTCACCGTGACATGCGTTGCCATGGGTTTCCTGGCAACGCCGGAGAGCGTGCCGAACCCAAGAAAAGTCGACGAAGGGATCAACAAGTCGAGCATTATGGACTTGTCGGCCAGGAAATGGTACCTCGAGTGCAATTGCTTCCCCGGTCATCCTTCCGAGACGTACACTTCTGTCGGGGCTGATCCCCTGTACGGTCGCACCAACCTGGTCCAGTGTTTGTATACCAAGGAACACCGCAGTCTCAGACCTGACCTCGTCGGGAATTTCCTCCCAGCCGGGCTCTCGCAGGTACGACCGAAGTGGCACAACGGTGATAGTGTCATCGTCGGGGTGAAGAAGTTCTCGGGGCAAAATACGATAGATGAGGCGGCAAAATTGGCACGAGGGGGTAAGTAAGAGACCAGATAGCTTTCCCAGTGACATCTCCCACTTCTCTCCAACATGTAGCCAGGGTTCATCGGAATCGAGGGGGAGCGGCGCATCTTTGAAGGCGTGGATAATATTGGAGGCTGAACAGCGCCGACAAAGCTTGCTCGGTTGTGTCCGAAGGGACTCGAGTAGATTCTCGTCACAGGCCGAGAGTGGTGTCACTATTCTCAGAGGCTTGACTCTGGCGCTTGATGTAGGCGGCCCTTGTGAAAGGGAGGGAAGAAGAGGGCATGGCTGATCGGCAGGCTCGAGGCAGCGACAAAAAATACACAGTCTGAATAGGGGTAGGTCTGTGTATTTGTCCATAGCTTCAAGCTGGATCGCATATGGTTTTTCTGAGAGTTGCCGATGATACTATCTATACCTGCAGACTGAGCAGCAAGAAAAGGTACGAGGAAGTCTTGTCTGAGGATCTGGTTGGGCCTTCTGAACAGGCAGCCAACCGCCGCTTGAAACAGCCATGTCGAATTGGGGGCGGTGCCGCATGGTTGAACGTGTGGCCTCACATTACAGTAGTAAATAAAAGGACAAAGTCCTAAACACTCTTGCAGATTATTTACTACCTTACGTACTTAGCCCCTACCTAGGTACGGGTATGTTGGTGGTAGGCCGTGTTTGAGGAGTGACTCGGGTGTTGCAAATGCCTCCACTTCTCCACCACATCGAGATAACGATCATGCAGTCCGATAGTGTCAGGACATGCATAACCCTGGTCCAAATACCGAAGGAGGCCACGGGGGCAAGCCACAGCTCCCAGTTAGCTAGCAGGGTTATTGCAGGAGACCACGTCAGTCTCCTTGACAAAGAAGCTGCAGGTAGGAGAGAATGGATTTCGCAGCGTGTCTTGCTCGCTGCAATTTTCCGAGCCGCGATCAAATGCCTCTTGGATTGATCGTTGGACGGTGCTTGTAACGGAAAACGGGGCCGTTTGAGGCTGGGATACTATAGGACACAGTAAAAAAAATAAAAATTGGCCAGAAATTCCGCCATTCTGATGGCGGATTCCGTCAGCCCTGTGACCGGGAACCTGCGTCGACTTGATTGCGCCCGACTACGGATATTAGTTGATCGGCACCACTCTTGGGCTCACCAGACAAGTCAGAGTCACCATATTGCCGTGCAGTCGATGGTCGCATGAGCTGTCCCTTTCCTCCCACTTTTTCTTTGCAACAACATTGAGCAACACCGCCCACTGGGTCTACTGCACTGTGTCTCCATTCTCCCTGGAGATATTGCGCACCGCAGCGAGCACCGCAGCGTAAACGACCTTTGCGACCCAACAACCGGCTAACGCCCTCCGCCCGCGCTGCCGATTCTCGGCCACCTTCCAATATGTGTCGCTTCCTGGTAAGACGACACCTTTGCCGTTCGCCATCCATTGGGCCTGCTAGCTAACCGGGTCGTGCCCGCGACCAGGTCTACAAGGGAAGCGATGAGATCCTTCTCTCCAAGCTGATCCTCGACCCAACTCACTCGATCCTCAAGCAGTCATTCGACTCGCGCCTGCGATTGGTGAGCTTGATTCCCCTCGTCCCTCACAGCACCAGGCCTTCCCGGGGCTGACCAATGTGTTTCTGCGTTACAGGATACCCGCCGCGGACAGAACAACGCCGATGGATTTGGCATCGGCTTTTACACCGAGCCCAAGCTAGGCGCCGCCCCCTGCCTCTTCACATCCACCACGCCAGCGTGGAACTGCGTCAACCTGCAGCGCCTGGCCTCCAAGACAGCCTCACACCTGATCTTTGCCCATGTCCGCGCGACTACCGAGGGCTCCTTGAGCGAAGACAACTGCCATCCGTTCTGCCACGGAAGCCTGATGTGGATGCACAATGGCGGGCTTGGCGGCTGGAAGCAGATCAAGAGACGCCTGGGAGAGCGACTGGCCGACAAGTGGTACCTCGGCGTTGTAGGCGGTACCGATAGCGAGTGGGCGTTTGCCCTTTTCCTCGATACGCTTGAGCGCATGGGCCACGACCCGAGTTCCCAACCCGCTGGTGGCTTTGGCCCGACAGTGCTCAGGAAGGCCATGCTGAAGACGATTGCTCTGATCAATGAGCTGATTGACAGCATCCCGGATAGCGTGATCCTCGCCGAGGCTGTCGATACGCGGAGTCTGCTGAACTTTGCCCTGACAGACGGCCACACCGTTATCTGCACCCGCTACGTAGGCAGTGCCCAGGACGAGGCTGCTAGTCTGTACTACTCGTCTGGCACCCTCTGGGACACGAAAGCGCCCGACCCGGCCAGCCGAGACTACCATATGGAGCGAAGCGACAAGGGTGCCGACGTAGTCTTGGTGGCGAGCGAGCCCCTGACTTTTGAGCGAGGTATTTTCACCACGCTAAAGAGAGAGCGAGCAGGTCTAACCTTGCCACAGAGAATTGGGTCAATGTCCCGACGAACTCCATCTTGACTGTCCACAACCAAACCGTCATGGTGCACCCTATCTTGGACCGGTTTTACGACCGCAGCCCTCACCACCGCCGTTCCGCTGCCTTTGTCCGGGCCCGGGGCCTGTCCGCAAACGAAAAGGCCTTGACACCAGGCGTACCTGCAAGCTTGCCTAGCATCGAGGTCGAGCCCCAGAAGAAGTTTCTGGGCCCGACTATCCCGATCAGCATGGCCCGTTCGCGCACCCCAGAGCCGTCGACCGTTGCACGTGTCAGAACCTCACTCTCCCACACCGACCAGGCGCCGTCCGACGTTCGAGCCATCACCACTTCAAACGGCATCCGGTCCGCAGCCCAGCAGCCGCCCGCACAGGGCAACATCAAGAAGAAACGAGCCTCCATCACAACTGTCGACACGTACTCGGGCAACTCGCACCACGACTCGAGCCCCCTCACTCCCGAGCCGCCAAGGACTGAGTTTGGCAATCCCAACAAGATTGCGCAGTATTTTCCTGAATTGAGCATGTCATAATCCCTTATCCTTGTGGTATCTTTAGCGGAAAAAAAAAGTGAGCGGGGCGTACGGAAAGTTTGTCGGGATAGGATTCGGATACCTTGTGCTACTAGATTAGGCTACAGAGAACAGGCGTTTTGGGTGAAACGAAACAGTAGATTCGGGTTTAGAGATAAGCGTGGTGTGTATGTGTACATATTTTGTGTGGTGATATCCTTATGAGAAAATGAGAAGAAAAACAGTTGTCGACGAGTGGAAGTTTCCTTGTTTCTCCCCCTCCCCCCCCCCCCCAAGTCTGGCCCTCTTTTTTCTTTTGGCATTTGACCAGCTCTAACGGCAGCAGAAGGTCGGCAATCGAGACAGCACCGAAAGCAGCCGGTCTCGAGCGGAGATGGCGCCATTCAAAACCTTGCCGCATGTTATAAGAACTCTCCGCAAGGTCCTCCACATGGCTAGCCAGCCTCCCAAATCCAGGAAAACTCTATCCTCCACGCGCTGGCACTCCCCACGCCTCTGACACTCGAGGGAACCAGCCTCGGGCGCGTTATCTGTGATATCTAGGGGTGGCGTTGGTCCTCTGCTTGTAAGGGATGGTATGCTTATGCTGCAGGTGTAAGTTCAACCATAGCCCCAGGTATATAAATGGAGCTAGGTAACCAGCCTTGTTCAGTTAGCTGATCGGGCCCTGGAAAGCCGGGCTTCGCGGTTGGTTGTGAGAGGTATATGGGTTTGGCTCGTCTTGAGGCCATTGTGGGCAGTCCCCTCTAGCTATTGTTGTTATTGCTGTTCCCTCTATCCTGTTCCCCAACCTGTGATACAACAGGCACGAGAAGACCCGATACTCACAACACCACCGGTCCCCTGACCCCCCCCCCCCTTAGCTAGGAAATAGCCAACCATCACATCCACAATGTGCTGGCTAGCCACCCTCCACTACTCTTGCAAATGTTCCACCCGTACGTGCTCGTCGTGCCCCTGATCTCCTCTCATGCTGCGATTAACCCCGTGTCCAGTCTTCCAGATGCACTGCCAACACGACGAAGCTGCTCAGTCCCAGATCTGCGAGCCCCCCAACCGCACCGTCCTCGCCAGCTACTACGCCCTGGCCCGTTGCGAGCACCACCACGCGCAACACTGGGACCGCGCCGACGACGTCCGCCTAGCCCTTATCGACGACCGCCTTGCCGAGCTGGCACGCCGCTCCGCTGCCGGGCAGCTCACACGCGCGCAGCGGGTTGCCTTTGCACGGCACGTCTCGGCGATCGATCTGGAGCTCGAGTGCAGGGCCAGGGCCCTCCGCGCCCGGGACCACGCCGAGGTGATATCGGCGCGTAACTGGGCGCGGAGGCACGCCATGGCGCTCTGGAGGTGGACCATGCACAAGAGTATGAGTCCGGGCTACGAGCGCTTGCGGGGTGTTGATAAAGGAAATGCCCGAGGGGATGCGGATGTTTAGGTCGCTGGGTCGTGAGCGATTATGGTGATGATGTCTTCAAAATATTGTTACTCGTTGCAACGCTAGAGAAATGCCCTTTATCTATGGACAAAAGACCAAACGCTCCCCCTTCAATCCCTCCCTGTGTCTCCTTCAAATGCCTCCCTGTCCCCCTTCATGGCCTCCTACAATATCTTCACTCTTAGTGTTGCCTATCATGGCGTCGAGGTGGGCTGAGAACTCGGGGCTGAGGAATCGCTCGGACTCTGAGTTGGCGATCTGGGCTAGTGAGTTAAGATAGTCGCCGAATACTGCTTGCTGGGATGGGTCGGGTAAGTCAGATATAATCGCTTCTAGATTGAAGCTGTCGTTACATTTCGGATCGAGACTGGGGTCAGAGTTGGATTTTCCGGCGTCAGGAAGGGTCCCGATATCCGATGAGCTACTGCCAGCTTCTGAGTTCGGAGGCGATGGCATGGGCTGGGGGGTCTTTTCTCTCAGGGGTTTGGCGGCTTCTCTCAAGACCTTGGCAGCTTGCATGTAGGCCCTCTGAGCATCTCGAAAGGTCTCCAACGCCTTTTTGAAAGCGTCGACTTCATCTTTAGGGTCTATGGCACTTTGTGCAGGAGAACCCTCGGCAACCCCTTTGGCGGCCGTGAAGCCTTGCTTGTGGAGGCGGCTAGCATTAGCCTTGATGCCTTGCGGGTGTTGGAAGTTGACGCCTGGCCGGCGGACATTAGCCCATGTGTTCCAGTTGTGAGTTATGGCCTGTGTGCTCCCATCTTCCACGCCCCTATCGTCGTGCTTGGCGAATAATTGAATTAGGTTTTGGGGGTTTTCGTTCCGTACTCTTAAAGTCACGGAGGCGGGGGAGAGGGAGTAGGCTGTGTGCAATGCCTTCCCATGCTCTTCCCACTCGAAGATGCTGCTAGCACCTTGCACGCGGTGCTTCAGGATCCCGCAGTTTAGGAGATGGGTAGCCAGTGCAAGCTGGTTCGCACAAGGCCGTGCCTGGACCCAGGTTGCTTTGATGTCCTGGCTGGCTTCATCGGGCATGAAATCTTTGGGGTGCTCAGCAGTACTGGAAATGTGACCATCCTTTGCGATAGCCTTCCAACAGCCCTTCAGAGTATCGAAACCCTCGCAATCAAGTATGACGTCGAACTTTTTATGAGCCCACTCGTGCATATTGCCTTCGCTGAGGGCTTTGTTTAGGGCTTCGTGAGCACCTAACAGACAAACACGGGCTTTGTCTCTTTCGTGACTTACAAGACCAGTGATCCAGCCACAGCCAGTGAGCCGGGCGAGCTGAATGGCCCAGAACCCAACCGGCCCTGCCGCGTCTGTGATTAGTAGACGCTTTCCTCCATTTGGCGTCTGTTGGGACAGACGTTTCGGGTAGAAGTCAGCGTAATGTTGTCCAGCTTGAAGCAACCCTGTATCAAACTGCAAGATATTAGTCTGTAGTCTCCCCGAGTATCTTCAAAGCCTCTCGGAGTGCATTCAAAAGGCCGCTCGGTGTATATCAAAGGCCTATCGAGGGGCGTGAAGAGCACATACCAGAGCCTGGTAGGCGGTTAAAAAGGGGTAAGGAATGGGTGCGCAGTCCTCCCATGTTAAGAGTCTAGGCCGCAATGCCATTTCCATAAGTGGGACTAATGTGAATGGGCGAGCGTTGCCGGGGCGTTCCCTAGAAGTATAGCCACTATGTGTCACTCTGTTAGCTTGGAGGTACCAACCCCCATATCAAAATGGAGGGCGTACTATACTTGGGATCCTGGCGGGCATGGAGAGCCCCCGGGAGATGAGATGATGGTGCCGGTGACTACCAAGTAGGGTTAGTAGGATTTCATAGCCCGCTAAGAGATATCAGAGACGCATACAGTCAAACCCGGGAATGGGTGGTTTGTTGTCAGCAACGGCATCCTACTCCGCCGGACTATCGCTCCAAGCTATCGTGCGGACTTGTACAACATGCGCATGCTGCATGGGGTGAAATGTGCTAGGGTCGGGCCATTGACTAGGAGCTACCTCAACATGGTAATTATCATCGTTGTAATGAAGCTCTTGTAGTGATCGCAGGGGTTCTACTCCTTCAGGCCAGGCCGACATGGTGACGGGCGTTGGGAATTGTGGTAAATAGCAGGCGATGTTGTGGAATTGGCGGGCGACCTTTGTTGCAGAACTAGTGATGGGCGTTGGATCAAACCACACCTGCCTTGTTCTGCCAGGATGTGGGCCCTTCCTTCCGGATTTCCATGGAGCAACAGAGCCAAAGGAACTGAATACAATCCAACCCTTGTGGTGAGAAAGGATGGCTCGCCATGGATACGGAAAGACTTTTCAAATGCCTCAAATGCCCTCTTTGATGGTGGAAAGGCCTTGTTGAAAGCTAAATATGCCTTTCGAAAGGCCAGAATGCCGTTGTCTCATGCAGCAAAGACCTTCTTGGGGCTTCAATACCTTCTTGGCGGGTGTTCCGCGCTAACAAACAAACCAGACAGGGTTGGGGTGTATGAGTTCCATGTTTCGACTGTCTATAGCATAGTTATTTGGTGCAAATTTCAGTTGACCCGCCATTCCTCGTCATTGCTGTTTCCAAGCAGCGCTTCGCTCTCCTCTGGCTTAGCCTCGACCCCGGAATAGAGAACATAGTGCTGGGTCATAAAGATCAGATCGTAGATCATGGAGACGTTGCCCAGTGCGAACTTGACAGGGTTCCCCGTGATGCCCGACCAGTCACCTTGTATGTAGCTGTCGATTCCCTGCTGGGAAATGCTGAGAATGCCGCCGCAGAAGTCGAGAAGAATCTGCGATATGCTCCAACCCTGGGTCGACCTGTTGCGGTAGTTGACCACGACCTGGGGTGTGTACTTGACCAGCGTCACGATCAGTTTGACATACGAGACGGCGTAGATAGCGTCCAGCCATACCCAGGCACCCGCGACATCCTGCAGGCTATCGCGCAGGGGGGAGCGAAGTACGACAAGCAGCACGGCAGCAACGCCGACGATGGAGCCGAAGAAGATGCCCAGGATTACTCGACTGGGTCGGTTGCCGAGACTGGGCCTAAAACCCCAGACACCAGGGAAAAAATACTGCGAAGTTGTTACGAGCGACAACAGCAGGCCATGAGCAGCAAAGGTGATGTCGTTGAATTGCACAGTAGGTGTTAGCCCCTTGTTTCGCGCCGCATACTGGGCCCTAATGAGAGGCGAATAAAAGAAGGCGGCATTCGAGACTAGGTAGGCGAAGAAGCCTGTCGCGTCCTCGTGTCAATATCAATGCCCACAGCTACGGGGAGCAGTAGGGGAGGGAAGGGTTACCTAAACAGTTGATCAGGGGAAAATCGACGGTTGTCCCACTCGTTGACCGTCGGCGGAAGTTGAGCATGGACTGGGGGTAGAAGCTTAAGGACCATGCAAAGAAATAGACCCATCCGAAGATGCCGGATAAGACCTGCAGAGGGCCGAAGACAACCATGCTGAGAACTGATAAACGATAACGAGCAATCGGTGGAAGCTATATCGATATCTTGGGGGTTGAACGAATGTCCAGAACGAGTTTGGCTGACCTGCGCGGTGACGGAGGAGTGTTCACACGGCGTTTGTGGACTAGCACCTAGCCAACCAACAAAACGCTACCTATGACAGGGATCACGAGCACAGACGATGGCGCAATAGCGCGACACCATACGAGCGCGCGACTCCGGCAACGACGCGGGGAATAAAGGTAGTGTGTCCCGAGCATATACAACCCTAACCCTGCAAACCCTAGTCTATGCGGAGCGCCCGATAGTTTGCAGCGCGGGCCGTTTCCGGGTTTTCAAGACACGGCATGTGGGTTCTTCTGCATGCGCGTCATCTCATGTGCATAGCTTGTTCCCGTTGCCAGGTGTCGTGCCGATAGCGATAGCCGACGTAGAGATGCACTAAAATGCACTGTCAAGGACGGGTTCTAGACTTTGGAATCTGATCCCCTCGAGCACACCCTCTTGTCTGCCTCGCTTCTTCAAAGTCGATTAGCACTGAAGCCACTGCCCTCGGTGATGGAGGGGTTCATTCGTCGGCGCACTCGCGCCAGTCTCCATTCTGGCTGCTTACCTCGGCGTGCCGTCCAATGGCGGCCCGATCGATGACGCCGGGCCACCAAAGAGGGTGTTACGACATGACCGGCCGAAAAGCAGCGATCAAAGCCCCTCAGCCTACCATGCCTCATGCCGACTTCGCTGGTCCCGCTATTGAAGGTTAAGATGGGCGACGCGAGGAGATAGAGGACGGCGCTGACCTCCATCACTACCGTCGCAACCTTGCTCGGATTGGCTTTGTTGGGCCTGTTGGGGTCTAGCTTCTCCATGCTGGACGCCGCAGAGTCATGAGAAGAGGCACAGTTCAAGTTGTTCGCAACCAAGTTGGGCAACTCAGTGTTGATGCCTTCAGCATTCATCCCTGCGCCTGCACGACTCGCCACCGCAAGGAAGGAGGAAGTGCCGGCTGGGGAGAGCTGCTTTTGTGGAGAGCTGGAACTCTCTTTCTCTTTGTTGTAGGTGTCGAGTGAGTCTAAGTAGGGTATTTCGATCACCATAATTGCCTGCCTCGCCGCCACAGCATCTTCTCTTCTACGTTAAGTTTCTTCTCCATAGACTTGACATTGCGTTTTACTTCTACACTACAGCTATTCGGCTGTATTCCCTTCTACGCCTTCCTCAAGGAGCTGAGGTTTTACATTTCAATTCGTAACCTAGGCACACAAGGTGACCCGCAATATTACATCACTGCTCCCCCTTCTTGCTTCAGAAACAGTCACAGATGGCCGAAGAACAGCAACTATCCCTTCTCTCCTTGCCCCTGGAGATTCGGCTTGACATCTATAACCTCCTACTTGCTCTCCCTTCACCTGCCGCAACAAATCCCAAGCTGAAACCAGCTGTACCCCGGCTTCGCTCTTGGTTCCCTCCTGCTCTCCTTGCATCACAGCCATCTCCCTCCTCCCCATTCTCCACCCGGCCCCCTGGTAAAGGAGGTATTGTTAATATTACCAAATAGGGCAAGCTACCTTTATGGGCGGCGTCGGCGCTGATGTCCTCCGCCGCTTCGAAGGTGTCCGCGGCGTGCGCTGGCCGCGGGTCCTAGGCGTACCCCCCGGCTTCGAAGGTTATGTCGTATGGCTGGTCGGGCTGATGAGGATGCCTGTGCCGGATGGGTGGAGGCAGGGGTGGACCGGGGAGGGGGAGGGGCTGGATGAGAGGGATGGGGTGGGGGATGACGGCGAGTTTGGGCGGTATGGGGGATATGTCTGTGTCAAGAAGGGGGAGAGGAAGAGGTTGAGGGGCTGGTGCTAGAGTTGACCATCGGCTTAAAGGAGCATACCACGGAAGCCTGGGCCGAATGTGGGTGTGGGCAGGGTGTGCCTTGCTGAAAGTTAAATTGGGTTATCATGGTTGATGCGCTCCCGAGATCACAGGACGAAGCGGTTTTGCGAGGTGACTGACATCACATTTGCAACTCAATGACGCTTCTTTCCCCGAACTCCTGGTCTACAGAATCTAAAAGTCCTCTAGGCTTTCCGTTTTGTCTACCCAGTTTTCCTCTCTCAAGTTGGTTTAATGAACGAGAGAATGGGTGAAAGCCGTATCTACATCGAATAAAGAAATACAAATGAAAGTCATTTTACAACGGAACGCCGAAATATCAGCCCGCGGGGATCTGATCAACACATGACTTGATGCCATGAAAATGTAAAACAAAAAGAACAAAGAGATCTGCCGCCCTGTATCCCAGTAAAAACGCCTGCTGCTGCTACCCTATATGCGCATATGCAAATGCAAAATTAAAAGTGACCGAGGAAGAAAAAACTTAATGTCCCCCCGGCTACCCATTGAGGGGGCAAAGGGGGGGTGGCATTGGACACTTATTACTAGGAAGTCCCAACACCCTTTCCCTTGCCTCCCATCCAACCAGGCAAAACCTGCCAACCCTTCTCATTAGGGCCCAGCGTCGACCTACCGAACTCCTCATCCAGGTCCAGCAAAATCTTCAACGCATTCCGCGAACGTGAGAAGGGGCTGTCCACAAACTTCTCCTTCAACGAAGGGAGGACCTCGGCATGCGACTTCAGCTCCGGGGCCTTGCCGGGATATGGCAGCATAGTCTGGAGCAGCTCATACGCAGCGAGCGTAAAGCCGAACTGAGGGGAGGACCGCATAATACGAGCCGGCCCACCCTTGAAGAAGGCCCGGAAGCCCTCCTCCTTCCAAATTGTCTTTGCTGCGTGTCGGAGGCCAGTGTAAGTTGTATCGCCCTTCCGTGCCTCAACCTGGAGTCGGGTCTTGATTACATCGCAGGGGGTAGTGAGATATGCGGCCGGCATGCCTGCGATAGCACCCGCGGTCAGAAGCTGAAGGACGCCGAGCTTCTTTGTCGACGATTCACCAAAGAGGTCTTTCTTCAGGTGAGAATAGGTGGGGAAATAGATGGCTGAGAACGGCACATCACGAAGAAGACACGCCGATGCACCTTTGTACAGTCCGACCAGACCGAGGTTACGAACAATCCACATGGCAGAGCGCTTTGGCGCACCTTCGACACTCTTGGAGACCTCGCCCTGGACCTGAAGACGGATCTTGACAATCTCCAAGGGGTTTGTGAAGACCTGTGCAGAGTTGGTCAGCTTCGCACTCCGACAGAAGTGTTGAGTGGGAGGGGGGTATACATACGACTTGACAGGCGCCAGCAGTGCCACCGGCGACTACCTCGTTGCCCCAATAGATCGACCCCTGCTTATCGGTAAAGTACCGGCGCACCAAGTCATTCACTGTGAGCTTAATGGCCTTCTCAGGGGCGACGCCAACCAGCTGCGGCAAGACGCCAGAGTACAAACCCTTGAAGCCCTCATTGCGTATGACCTTCTTGAAGCAGTCAAGCGAGTTGGTGTATAGCTTCTGCCCTGGCGCTCCACTTCTTTGGTTCTGCATTCTGGTCTTGACGAGATCAATTGGGTATACCATGAATGCGCCGAATGCGCCCGCGACACTTCCAAGAGCGAAGCCATAACCAGACTCGAGGGCTTGACCAAGGAATTGTTGAAAACCGGTCTTGGCCTGGGCAGGGACGCGACTGCCGGCGTCAACTTCGTCACGACTTCTCCACGCAGGATCTAGGACCTTTGAGAAGTCGCGAAGGCCCAGCCTACCGGAGGGCTCATCGAGGCCGGCAAAGTGGAAAATAATGTCAGCTTCCATGGGAGTGAAAAGGGAGAAGCGTGTGATTTTTGCCGCCTGGTTGAGAAACTCGGTCCGGGTGATCTTGCCATCCGGGCTCTTGGAGCAGGCACGACGGACAATGAGTTCTACCAAATCCATCTCTTTGATCATATTCTGGAAGGCTCGAACGTTGGCATAGGAAATCTTGCTGCCCTTTGAAATGTTGCAGAGAGTGTGCAGGTGGTCGAGGAGGTGGTCTGAGAGCTTATGCTTTGAGGTTTCCATGATGATGCGCTCAAAATCCTCAGGCTCAATGAAGCCATCACCATCCTTATCAAACAGCTGGAAGGCCTGTCTGATTCTCTCACCCTGCAGGCCACGCAGCATCTGGGAAAACTGTTGGTAGTCCATGCTATGCCTCTTGGTCTTGCTGCCAATGTACAGCTGTGCCCACTCGCAATCCCAATCGAAGGGGATGCTGTCAGGTCCCTTGTTCAGCTCATATAGCCGGCGGAAATCGACGTACTTGACTGTGCCGAGGCGCTCGACATCGAAAAGACGAAAAGCGATCTCATACTCGGCATCGGGCTTATTCAGGAGGTTCTCAAAGTAGGCCCAGTCTCCAATGGTCACCTTTCCCTTGTTGTTTCGGTCGGCGACACGGAAGAGAATCGAGTACTGCTCGCGTTTGATCTTGTGCTGTTTATTCCCATCAGTGAGTTAGCCGTTATCCCTGATTGTCAAGAGGTATGAATGGTCTAAAAAGGCCTTTGCAGCTTCAGAATAGAGGTATACATGGGCTAGTAGAGACCTCCAGAACACCAAGGAAGAGGTCAAAGCAGCGTAAAGAGGCCCTTTCGGACAGCAGCAAGGCCTATAGGATAGAACCAAGGGCCTTCCGCGCAGAGCAGCGAGGGCTTTAGAGTATGGTAACGCCTCTACTTACATAATCTTCCTCAGGTGGCGCAACGGCATCAATGAACTGCTCGGGTCCCAAGCATAATTCGCCAGTCTCGTCATCCTTGATCGCATGGGTGTTGAAACGGGCCTTGGTCTGGGCCGAGAGCTGCGCAGCTTCTGGGGTGGCTTCTTGGGTGCCGATAAGGGTGCCCTTGACGGCCTCCTTCACTGTTGCGACCTTGGACATGATGGGCTGCTTCGATCTGGCGGCGCGAAAAGCGATTCACAGTCGCCTAATGTCAAGGAAGGGGCGACGTTACTGGTGGTCGATAAAGGTAGCGACGATGTTGTCGGTAACGGTTAGAGTGAGTGATGGGCCTCACCGATATCGCGTCACAAAAGGCGGGGTGCTTTGCTCGGCGGGAGGAGTGAGTCAATTGCGCGATGCTTGTGTTGGAAATCGCGAGGTATCGGAGGAGTGAGAGAAAAAGGTTCAATGTTTATTACGCGAGAAAAAGCTTAGCGCGGTATATTTGGATTGGGACTCAACCGGCTAGAACGACAACATCGCGCCTTCTTTCAGTCAATGGGCAGTTTGAAGGGTCAATTAACGAATGACCTCTGGTTTGCCAAAGGGCGAAGTCAGTAGCGTAACGAGATTGTGGAGGTGGATTGGTCTGGGGAGGGAGTACCATGAAAAAGGGGACACTCCTCGAAGAAGAGCTCCAAGCTGGGAATGGCTCGCCGGCAACCGGAAGGCGAAAGTTTTATGGGTCTATTTTCGAGATTTTTTTTTTCGCGCACCTCTTCAGCCCCAACTCCAACCAAACTGAGGTAATAGCGGTTGAGGTGCAGTGGGGGGGGGGGGTAATTGGAGTGCTGTGGGGTATGTATGGTATTGTAGGTTTAGCGTCTTTTGACAGAAGCCAACATTTAGCCGGGACACAACGATGGCGGGTGAGGGGAGTGTGGCTGACAGCTGTCCGCGGAGCCCCACTGCAAGACCAACTCCAGGAGCGGGGCAGATGGAAGTTGGATTACCATAAAAGGCTTAGCGCTAATGTTTATCACCAAGGCACTTTGTCCTGCACAAAAGTTCCGGCAGGCAGGGAGCCAGGAACCAAAACCTTGTGCCTGACGATCGCGACTGCCAATTAAAAAGACGGACCCAAGTCTGTACCAGCTGATTCTCGCTCATCCAGTGTTGTCACAGAGGAGTGAGTTCACCACAAGAGACAAAATTGTAGCCAAATTGCAACACTCAAAATGTGACACTGTGTGATGATTGTTGCGGCGAAGGTGCAACGCGGCTACACATGACTAAGGGCGCGAAGGATTGTGCCTAGCATATTCATGTATAGAATTTGAACACCAAGGGAAAACAGCATTACAGAACTAGCTTTCGCTGCCAAGATGCATGCGACGCTTCATAACGTCAATACGCATCAAGGAAATTCTTAAAGAAACGAAAAAGAATGATTAAGAACTTTTGTACCATTTTCTATTGTTGCTCCGGCTACCTAAAGTCGAGAGACAACCACCCTGGGATGCTTAGTATTTCTCATTTTCAGAAGGAAATGAAAAGATCCGACACTCCCGGCGCCATCTAAAAGCAGAATTAATACGCATACATGAGCCCCCCTAGAAAGTATGTTCCGAGGATATCCATGCCCTTGCGGTAGACGCCTGAACCCCTTCTGGTCATCTAGCCATGACTCCCAATGCCCTGCGCAATCGCTCTGCCGAACGCCAATGGAAAGACGAGCTCGCCAACCATCAATGCGGGAAACCTATTCTTGCCTCTAGGCAAGATGAAAAGGAAGGAAAAAAAAACGCAAGGGAATCCGAGTTGCTGCGGGAATAGAAGTCATGTGTCTCATCATGTCGTTATGAGTTGGCTGTTAGCTTTTTTTTTTTTTTCCGGTCGTAAACATTGTCGCGGCATCCTGGAGGTTCCAGTGTCCAAGACTGCCTCTCCCGCCTGGGAAAGGCGATGAGACCAAGTAGAGTTCCTGATGACAGAAACCGAACCGCCAAAGGGGTCGGCATAGTAGCCCGGACATTGACAGGCGTGGATACTAGCACTCGAAAGGACACCGAGATCGAGTGGTTTCCGCGCGAGCTTGAGTCGAAATTAATGCCGAGAATCTGGACAATGAATTTGCTTTGCTTCTAGGAAGCGCCGTGTATTGCCAGATGTCGAGGCGGATATCGAATGCCATCCAACAGGATCTCGCAAGTGTAACATTTACAACGAATCGAAAACGGTCGGAAGATATGGTCGGATCCGACCAGAGAAGCCAACCATCTTAGCCCTCGAGGGCCATGTCCTAACCCTCGATAGGGATGAGAAAGTTCATCCGGTTGTGCTCCACTAGATGAGAGTCGTCGCCCTCGAGGGACTGATCGGTGAGCATCAGAGCTGGTGTGATCGATGGCAGAGCCAGCTTGAAGCCCTTGTTAACCTCAGCTTCGACATAAGTCGAGGCTCGCTTGTACTTTGGCGACGAGTACTTGTCAAAGACAGCCCCGTGATGCTTGCGGGCATCTAGGCAGCACTCATGGATCATCATAATGAGGGGTTTGAGCTGGCTTATGGTGTAGCCAGAATAGTGAACGTGAGCAGGAGTCTATGCAATATTAGTGCTTTGTCAAGGATTAAAAATCCGCCAAATAACTTACCCAGTCGCCCTTCTTCAACATGAAGCGGGAAAGGCAGTGGGCGCCTGCGGCCAGAAAGCTAGGGGGGCTGCCCACGAAACGCTCGTCCATGATGGTCACCTCCAAGAAGTACTTGGCGAGGGTGCGCGTCTCCAGGTCATAGTCATCCGCCTTGCTAATGCGTCGCAGGAAGCTCATCGGTCCAGGCCAACCGAGCTCAAACTGCAACATGCTGAGCATGAAGCGTTCGGCCTTGAGGATCTCCTCGGTGGTGTAACCCGAGTCAACCATGTACACAATCTCGCCAACAGATGGACAGTTGATTTCCTCATACTTGGCGGCGAGGAAGATGGCAGTTGCTCCAACAAGCTGCAGCTTGCCAAGCGACACGATCTTGACCGAGAGGAAACGGTCAATGTAATTGACGGTCAAGAAAAGAGTCTCGGGAAGGAGACTGAACCGATGATGAACCTGGACGAGCCAGTCCATGAGGACCGAGCGCATCGACCACTGGATCTCCGTCTGGATGTCCATGTAGTGAGGGTTGGGAAGCATGTTGCCCTGTCATGTATTGTCAGTGAATGTTACAAAGCATTGGAATTGGGATTATATGTCGTACCTCAAGAGTGCGCATGTACTCAAAGATCTCCTCGCCGTACTCCGCCACCATACTGACGTCCCAGGCCTCTTCCTCAAGCTCCTCCTCGGACTGGTTCTCGAGGACAAACGCCTTGGCGACCTCAAGTTCTCTCTGAACATGCACCGTCACTTTGGGCGCCACCATGGTAGTCGCGCCGCCCGTGGTGTTGTCACCGTGAGAGCGGTAAGAATGAGCTGTGGTATAGCCTTGCTCGTCGTAGAGATCTTGTTCTTCGTCCTCGTCCCAGTACTCCTCAGGCTCTGAAGTGACGGCAGGGGCCGGAAGAGCCTTAGCGTAGTGGGCAGATTCCTGAATAGAGGCGGTCTGCGGCTCTGTATCAAAATCAACGCGGCAGATCTGCTTGTCGTTGACCTCAACTGTGCCGGTAGAATCGTCGTTCCGGGCTGAAATCTCAATGTCTCTGGACACCTGCTCGAGTGCGTCCTCGTAAGCTGCCTCGGTCACGTCGTCGTCTATATCGATTTCCTCTTCAACGTCGGCAACCTTGTCAGACTTGATATGGTACTTGCTTTGGGTCCGGCGAAGGTATGGCTGTTCGACCCTGAGCTGAGGCTGGCTCTTGTACTGACGCGGATGCTTAATCTGATTATCCACCAAGTTGACTAGGTCATCGGTGGACGAGGCTATCTCCGGTCGGATGGCCACATCAATGTCTTTGCGGTCAAAATAAACAGCCGTTGCCTTCTTAGGAATGCCCTGTTTGATCAACGGCTGGACGAGCGAGCTGTTTGTGGGCTGGAGAAGGGCGGACGAGTACTGGCGGAGAGCCGGCTTGACAGTGGGCACCTGGCTTGCGGTTGGGATGGGGGCGGCCGAGTGGTACTTGGATACATTGATCGCGGCCTTAGACGCAGCAGTTCCTCGGGCCCAATGCTCATCAGTCATAGCACGACCGTTCTCCTTGTCGTCAACTCTGTTGTCACGCGAGTTGATTGAGGCAATGGCGGACTTGACCTGATTCTTGATGACGTTCTTGCCGGAGGCATCGGCCAAGGCTCTTGCCGTGTTGCTCAGATCGCCGAAGGCGGTTCGCTTGGGAGGCGCGTTCAGCGCACCGGTGATGGGCATGGCCTTGAGGTTTCCGGCAGACTTGTGGCGCTGATGAATAGCCTGCTTCATCGGAGGCATGTTCTCGTTGTTCTGGGAGGCCTGGAAGGCTCGCAGAGGTCGCTGGGGCTGATGCAAGTATTTGATTAGCTACGCGTCAAGTAAGGATTGTTAAAGCGTGTAGTTGGGTATTAAATAATCCGCATTCAGAGCTGATGCGTCGATATGGGTACGAGCCAGCTGGTGTGGAAGAGTTGCGAGTCGGGGAGGTAAGGAAATGAGTTCGGAGATTGCTGAAAAGAAATTCAGGGCTTACCTTCGCGTCCATTTTGGCGGCGATGGGGTGTAGCAGATACTTCTTGACTCTGCTGACGCGCGATTACGGCCCGGAAGGTCGTAGAATGGAATGATGCCGAGGGAAGGGCGTGTATCGAGGTGCAGGACACAATTGTCGCCGAAGAGGCGGGTACCTTGGCTGCAGGTGAGGTTGTGCCGGTTCTTTCTCCCTGGACTCGCGTACCGAAAGAACGATAGAATGAGGCGGGAGTTCTCGGGCGCGTGGAATCAGGATGAATGGAGGGCTTCTGTTGACAAAATCGGCACTAGAGCTGATGGGAAGGAGCCGTCCTATCGCCCAAGCCGTCCTAATCGTCGAAGCAGTATGTGATGCGCCCAAGGCACGACACAGAAATATCGACGAGTGCAGGAGGTTGACACGATATGGAAGCAGCGCGCCTCACAGATAAACTCTCAATCCATACATTAGGAAAGATGAAGATTATGTGTGGTGATACGGCAATTGCCTTCTTCCACAGACGGGTTGGTGTTGTCAGGAAAAGGGAGTGGAGGAGGCAGAGGGCTCAGGCAAATTATTTTAGGACTGGAGTCGTGCCCAGCTGGGTCCTTCTTGCTCTGTTTATTGACGATTGAACATGTGTAAACACAAGTAGCACCCAGCCAGCCAGTGAGATGGCCCGTGCGGCACCTGTCTTGGCGTTCTCACGCCGCACAGCGTCGTTACGGCGACCCATTCTTCCGGCTCCGCTTAAAATGACGTCGCTCCATTTGGCTCCGGCTCTGTGGGGCTGGGCCCGGCGCGTCAACTCTTTGACAAAGCGGGGAGCCTCAAAGTCTGCACATGACACTAAACTTTCAAAAACCTTTTCCAAGTAGCTAAAAATCACAATTCCGCTTCCCGAGACATCCGTGAATTTATTTCTCTTTAGTATTCATGTCTTTTGGTCTGGAAATCGATTCCCCATAGCGAGCTCCAACCCCCCTGCTCTGACGCGCCAAGGCGGGACGGAGGAATCGCCAGCCTCTCGCGCTCTCACGTGAGCAATTCTGCTAGGCAGAGCCGAAGACTCACTGCGATTCCAGCACCAAAAAAGCCTCAGGAACATCATTTTGGATGGCCATCTGGGATGCGGGAACTCGGGGGCTGGTATCAATGAGGAAGCCATGCGACAGGCAGTTTGACTGCATTGTGCGCATCTCTGAGCTACCTGTGGAACGCTGTGTCCAGGCACTGGGATGGAGCCCAGCTCGAGGCCCACGGTGGAGACCGACCAGTTTAAACGGCCGTCCCTTCTGACCAGTTAAATGGCCGTCGCAGTCGAAGATGAAGCAAAATGTTTTGATGTTTTGATCAAGGAGACCGTCTGGCGCATCCCGTCTGGCCCATCCCGTCTGGCCAAATGCGTACCTGGAGAAACCCCAAACTTGTTGCAGAAACCAATGCCCTCTCGACCCCTCACTCGCCAAAGGCTCAGCGCAGGAGGACAGCGATGGCAACAGCAGTCCCTAGCATTATTCACGCCGCCTGATGGGTACATCTTGCTTCCTAGTCCCTATCCTAGCTACATACCTTACGCTGCGGCGAATACCCGGGAACCCCATCATCTGGCAGATAACACACAGAGGCGTGGTTCGCAGGTCCGCCGATTGCGCTGCCGGACGGTTCGGGAAAGCCTCTAGCCTCTCAACCCGGCCGCCCTCCCTGGCGCATACATAGGTGGCGGGACCCTGCCTGTCGCGATCTGTGGCAGACATGTTGCGGCTTTCCTCGCGGCTCGCTACGCTGCGGCATATAGTAGTTAATTTGATGCTCCAAAATCACACCGCACCATTCCCTCTCGACGAGTGACCATCAATCGCATTAGTGTGGGCAGTGGCAAAACTGAGCACGAAATGTGTGTGGCCGCGAGCACCTGCAGTTGTCGCAATGCGGCTTGCACTGCATTCAACGTTTTCAAGGGAAGCTGTGGCGCCCTGCGATCGGCAGAACCCTCAATGCTTTCTTACTTTTCATCCGAGCGGCCACACACCCGTCACGACAAGCCAGCCGAACCGCCCCTTTCTGTGCTATGGGATCTGCGCTATCTTTTACACTGCGACAAGCGGCCAAAAGTCGGAGCTCGAAAAGTCGGCAAAGACAACACTAAAGTGGTTTTGCGACCAAAAGCTGGGGGTGTCAGCCGGGTGCGTTTGTCGGTTGTACACTAGATCGGCAGCACGAAACGGGTAAGGGTAAGGGTGTGGTGGGAAGCCAAGGGAGGACTGGCGCAGGAGCGACCGCTGAGGATTCAAGGATTCGCTCAATTCATCAAGGTGAAGACCGTCTGCTGAGGAGTTCCTCCGCCACCGCAGAGAAAAACAAAGGAAAAAGGAATCGCCAGTCACCGTCTGTCCCGGGGCTGGCGGGGGGCGGTGGGCAAGCCATGGGCCATGGCAGCCATGAGGACACGAGCATGAGCGGCCTTGTTCCGGCTCGAACATGCATGCGGCGGTGATGGCGTGGATCAATGGCACGACAAGTCCCCAGTCGCTCCCCAGTCGCCCAGTCTGTCTAGCGAGTTGGGGGTGCTCATGAGATGCCCCGCCGTGCCCGCGATGGTCTGCCGATGGCGAGCAGCCACCTCGCTGCAGACGATGTGGTCGAGAGCGAGTATGTCCGTGGCCCCTTATGTAAGGCGAGCATGGTGGCAGAGGGTGGGTTCCGGGTTTCTCTGTTGACGGTCTGACGATGTTGGGGGCATCTGACAACTTGATTTGATGCGACGTCCATGCACTTGAAACTTTGGCCAGCGCATCGAGCCGCGGTGTCCGGTCCTCCCAATCTTCAAAAACACAGCTGCCCAGCTACCTGCGTTTTACACGCCCAAAACGACGCTACACCCATGCGACGGCCAGCCATCCGCCTGCCTCCTGCCGGCTGCCACTGGCGGCATTGGCGAGTCTCGGTCGTTTCCCCGGAATTTCTGCTAATTAATCAAGCGGTCCTCCCCCAAGCATCCTATGTTCGAAATATAAAAGGGAGTAATAGGCAAAGGTATCTGCCTCTCTGCTATGTGCGCTTGGCCTACTGCGTCGGCCTACTGTCTTCAGAAGATGGAGGTCATGTTTTTGGCGTCCGGTACCTGAGCGCCTCACCTCAAAAGCCTGTCCCGCCACAACCACCCCCCCAGAAATACCAAAAAATTAAAAAAAAAAAAAAAAAAAAAAAAAACTTGGTTAGCCACCCACCGCGCCTGCCTAATGCGCAAGATAGCGAAGTTGTCGCGATGCTCTTAGGCGAGTGTAGATTGCGGTAATCTGCCTTTGCAGCACCCAGACGAACAGTCTTAGGCAGTCCTGCGTCCCGGTTGAAGGACATCTGCGTGGCCTGTCCATGCCAGGCCTAGGCACTGGAGCTCAACAGCTCGACCCCTGCCCTCCCGGCTGGGGCGGCTACCATTGGCCAGGCGCCCTCCAACTTGGTCGTGGGTGTTCGCTGACTTGCCTGGCGCATTCTCATCCAGTGACCCAGCCGGACCGCAGAGAGCTGGTGGAGTCCTGAATGGGATGTGTCGGCTTATTGATCCTAAATGCCCTGACGGCCTGCGAGGGGAGATTGTGTTGTGTGCCCAAGGCCGTAAACCAAAGCAGTGCGTGCGATCAGGTTGTCCAATGGCCAGTGGCGGCGCGACAGGAGCTCTGGTCGCGATTGGAGAGGCCCAGACGAGACCCATACTATTAGACACAGAAGGCCGAGAACAACTTGGAAAAGCGCGCATTTCTTTCAAGTCGACTCGGCCCCGATATCCCAGTCGGACAGGCATTGGCAGTGTGTGTGAGTGCTCAACTGACGTCCGGCCGTCCAGAAGCGGCGGATAAGAGTCGAGGCCCCTTTGGCGCCAAACACAGCGTTCTCGTGCGGAACTAACCCACCCCTCTCCTCGGAAGGCAGCGCTCTCACCGAGTCGATGTCTGGTCGCAGCAGAGGCACCTAACCTTCCGATGCTGCCCTGCTTAACCGCTCACGGCATCTCTGTCCTAGCTCGGGCCCCGGGCGGCGCGCTGTCGCTGCGCCGGCTGTGAGACTACAACCAACGCTCGACCGCCAGTGAGCGAACCTGGCCGCTGTTTCTGGCTTCGATGAACATGCTGTAAAATAAGAATAGGAACACCCAGCTCTGGTAGGCGATGGGTGAACACGCTACCAGGACCACCCACCATCATTGCAACAGCGCCCCCGTGTTCTCCTAGGCGGGCTTGTCTGCAACGGGGGACTATTTTCTATCTGCAGGCTCAATCTTGCCTCTCCACGCATGGTGGGAATGTCTCCGCCTCTTGTCAACCTCAAGACCCCAGTCCCAGAGAGTGAGCCCCTAGCGCAACCTTGAACTTTGCGACAGCAAGCGCGCACTGTGATGCGACGGGCGACAGCACAATGTTCCTACCATGTTGATACAGCAATTCCCAGGCCTACGATGGCTCGGCATCGAGCCAATGTCTTTCAATGGCTGCTATTGCAGCAGCTCGCTTGTAAACCCCGTCTTGCGTAGACTCGCCCAAGTCCACTTCGAGATAAGAGGATGGATGCCAGATGGGCCCGGCTGGCAGGCGGGCAGGGGGATGGTGGTGGGTTGATGCAGGCGCTGGCGCTCCTGGCTGGACCGTGCGAACAAGGGAGCCCGACGGTACTATGCTACGAGCTGGGTGCGCTAGGTGCGATCTGGGCGCAAGAAACAAAAGAAAAGACCAGGTGAATGCGCAATCCCAGGAGGTGAATAGGCACCCAGGATGAACGAGAGCAGAATAGTAGGAATGGGTTACTGCGTCATGACTGCGAAGCGCTGTGCAAATTGGTCGGGGATTGCGCGAGCTGGTGGCAGGACTTGCGCTGTGTGGCACAGTGTTGAGTCGCCGTGAGTCGACAGGCCAAGGTCAGGTAGTGTGCGATTACCGGCATCTGCCTTTTAATGCAGAATTCTTGCGACTCCTCCATTCTCTTCTCACGCACAACCTCCGAATTGCTCGACTCGGCCCATCAAACCACACAGTATCCCTCTTGTAAGTCATTGCCATGCTGCATGTCATGTGCTGCAGCTATCCCTTCTTCCATCCCCCGGCGCCCTGATCCGAATATCACATTCGGGTCTCCGTCGCTCACCATTGCCTTCTTCCAGGGCCACCCGGATTTGTGTGCGAGACAAGACCCAGCAAGTGACGAGATCGAAGCCATCTCTTGACCGACAGCACCACTCCCCGGCCAGTGTGGTAAGTCTTCCCGCCTCTTTCATCCCATGCGATCGAGAGCCCACTGCGATATCAGCCCCCGTCTTTCTCTCTGCTCGAGCAGCCGTCTTCGGTGGGAGAGCGGATAGCGGGAGAGTTGCTCCTCAATGCGCTTCCCGCTCGACCACTACCCACCGCCGGACCAGCCAATCCCCAAGACCGCTACTGCTATTTGATCCTCTGTCGGCGCGCTCATGTGCTAATTGCCACGATTACTAGACAGCTTCAAACCAAACCGGAATACTCGACTTCCCGCTCTGCACCCAGCTCCAAGATCCGGCCGATCGCTGCGGCGCTCATTGGCGGTGACCCCAAACCCGAGACGCCGCGGCGTCACCGCGTCTCGCAACACATCGCACTCTCGCCGGCTTCAAAGGCATCGCCGTGCTTTGCGCTTCGTAGCCTGGTATGGAATGGTCGAGCCGAGTGTCGGCCACACCTACACAAAGCCACAGCCTGCCAAACCTCTCACACCTAGGTCCTGACGCCTCTCCCGACCTCCTAAATCATTATTACCCGTCACCCACTCAAGACACAGTGCCCAGCAGCACTCAAAAATACACTCTCGCAACCATGGCTGCAACATCGTTGTCGAACGGGCATGCCGCCGCTGTTGGCCCGGGTAGCGGCAGTGTGTCGCCCCGGACGTCTTCAGCCCCCAAAACCATTACATTCGAGCTTGTCTTCCAAGACCTTCCTCAGTACCGGGCGCGCTTGCCCCTACGTGTTTCAATTTACCCCCATGATACCACCGAGTCTATTGTGACAACAGTGAAGAACTTCTACGGTTTATATTCGGGCCCCGCAGTCTCCAAGGGTGTCAGCTTTGAGGATGACCAGGGTTGTACAATGATCGCACGATATGAGAACTTCCGCAACAATATGGTCGTTTCGGTACGAGTGATCGAGGAGCCTGCCCAGCTGGAATTCAGCCCGCACAGCTTCCAATCCCCTAGCAGTGGCCCGGGTTTTTACAATGCTGAGACCTTCCCGATGCAACCGCCCCAGCAATCGGTATCCCACATCTCTCGTCCGGCATCGAGAACGTCGCGCATACGCAGCCCGTCGCCAAACAGCGGGCGCGGTCGTCGCAGTGTCTCGGCAGGAACGGCTAGCAAGAAAGGGCGGTCCCGGTCTTCCAAGAGCCGAGTGCTCGGCTCGCAGGCAAACGGTGAATCCCAGAATGACAGCGTGAATGGCTACAGCAGCGGAGACGGCGCGCCTGGCTCAGCTTCCGGAAAGACCAAGGAGCAGCTTGGCAACACTGAAATCAGTGTCGAGAATATTGTAGAGGGCGGCCGTCGCAAGCGCGCCAAGTTCGAAAGCTCTGTAAGCCTCCAACTCAACACATCCTGAAAGTGAATATGGCTTACTGACTGACCTTCCCTGCCCAGGAACTTCCACTCTTTGCTCCACCGCAAATGCCAGCAGCCACATCAAACTCGTCAGTCTCTCCGGCTCGGCGCATTGAGCAGCACCGCAACTCTATGCCCTTTGTCCAGCACGGACAAAATCCGTTTAGCAATCCTCGACCCCTGCAGTCTCCACAAAGCTATACAAATGGCTATGCCCATCCCGGCATGTATGCCACACCGGGTCTCGATGGCCGCCGCACTCGTGGCAGCTTTGGACATCCTCAAAGTGGAGGGATGGGCCCGGCCGTGGGCATGATGCCTACACCGGATCCTACAGTTGGGAGTTGCATGTCTGAGGAGGACAAAGATGTTGCCATCCAGCTTATGCGCTTGGGTGAAATGTCCAATGTCTCTCACGGGCGAACCTCCGCTTCCACACTTGACGATACATTTAGCGGTAGAGCGGACGCCGCATCTTCAACAGGCGCAACCAGCGATGACAGCGAGAGCGATGAGGAGATGCCCGCAGCACGAAGGCAGAAGCTGGATTCTATGGGAAGTCACAAGAAGCTGTTCAACAATACCGGGAGCCACTTTGTCGGGCCTCATGAAAGTGTTGAAGCTAGTGGTGACGACGCCGACTACGAGGACGGAGCAGAGGAGGGCTCCATGGCTGCTCCGAGACTAAAGAGCACAAAACCCAAGGCTGGGTCTGTGAACGGCTCCAAGCCCCGCCCGCAGTCGTCGGGCAAGACCAAGCCCTCAAAGCCAAGTAAGCCTAAGGTGAAGAAGGCAGCCAGCAGCACGGGACCTCTGTCTCCATCCTCGCTCCCAACATCCCGAAAACCCTCGGTCGCTTCCAATATTGCTTTCCCCCTGCTTCCTGGCGAGGATGATCAGCCCGACCTCTCTACCAAGCCCCGATGCCAGCGCTGCCGCAAGAGCAAGAAGGGCTGTGATAGACAGCGACCGTGCGGCCGATGCCGAGATGCTGGAATTCCCGCAGAGCTTTGCATCAGCGAAGACGAGGGCAACGGCCGTAAGGGACGATACGGTCGGCATATGGGAGTGCCGCTTGTCAAGAAGGATGAAGTACCTATCTCGACGGCCCTCCTGCCCGCAGCACCCATATCCATGGCCGCGCCTCCGAGTGAAGCCCTAGCTGCGGTTTCCAGTGCGCTAGACAAGAACAAGAAACGGAAGAGGTAAAGATGCCAGCACACAGCGCTCTGCGCATACCTGAGTCTGTCTCCCAAACGCGGCACCGCTGGAGTCTGGACTATTTCACACGGGTCAAGTGCTTCAAGGCTGTGGTGGGCGACGGAGAGCAACAACATAGTCAGTATACATGCTCGAGCACAGCGATCATCACCGTTCACTGTATCATCGTCCGGCAACTACTACGGGCGACAGAGGCGATATTACGATGTTATCAGCACAGCAAGTTGATCCATTCCTGCGATGAAAAGCAGTGGCATCTAGGGAGTGGGAGAGTACACTTTCTGGTTCCCTATTTCCAGAGCCTTTTTCCCCCTCCCCCCACTCTCACACACTCTCTCATGGAGCTGGAATTTTGTGGTTTTTTTTCTTCGTGGAAATGATCTGGCGTTCGTTTTGTATTTGCGATTTCATCTGCTCCTTTCCAGAAATCTTGAAGCCGGATAGGCTCTCTCAATGACGAAGAGCAAGGGGAGAGGGAAGGACTAAAAGCAATGAAAGGAGGGATGTGTATGCGTTTGTGCCAAAGATGAGCATCCGAGCAAGCGGGTGGATGGATTCGTGTGGATGGATTCGTGTGGATGGCTCTTGCTTGCTGTTGGAGTGAATGTTGTGACCAAGCGCAAAGGGGGAGCAATGGAGTCTGGGGCAAAGGGCGGGATGTCTCTGTTTCTGTTCGTTCCGGTCTACGGTTTGGGTTTCTGCTCTTCGTATTGTTTCGGTATTGGTCTTGGTATCCCATTTTATTACGGAAAGTGCCTGGGGTGATTTCCTAGGTGGCTAGAATTGAACGCGACAGAAGCACAACATGGCACAGTCGTGGCGAGGGAGAAAAGCGACAGGTGGGTGTTGCGATGTTTGCTCTGTCTGCTCTACCTTTGTCTTCTCGGATCGGATGGGGGGAGGGCGGTAACCGGGATGCGAGTGGTGACTCCCGGGTCGGATGGAATACCTATGCAGACGAGTATGTCTGTCCCGAGCCTCAACCGGCAGGGAGGGACGGACGGGCGGGGATAGGGGCGGTCGGATGGGCCCAGGTGTTTTCTGCCTGCTTGATTGCCGTTGTGGCTTTTCGCTCTCCTTATATCTACTGTTCGATCGAATTGAATGGAACCACTTTTGCAAGAAGTTTCTTTTTCGATCTTGCTTTTATGGTGTTTGGTTCTTCTGCTTTTGCTTTGCCCAGGCCTCTCTCTGCCTTCCTCCCATGCCCCCGTTGTCTCTCGTGGCGGGATAAGTGGATGTCAGATGAATATGATATCAAAGTTTACAAGTTGGACCGAGGTCAGCAGCAAAATACATGACTGCTAAGTGGTCTTGGCGCTGCTTCGTTCTGACAAGCCAACCTAGCTCCGCGCCGATTATTTCTGCGATGGCCAAAAACGGCTTGCGCAAGTTTGCGCCATGCTTCTCTGTTGTTTCATGCTGATTGCGACCCCGACAGGGCAAAGGAGTTCCGCACTCTGCAATGCGCGCGAAGCTCTAGGGGGGTTTTCCCACCATCATGCCAAATTCATTTCAGTCAAATCGTCAAGTATATTGCGTCGCGCATATGCGCCTGCAAATACCGCTCCTACAGATAGCGATCTCGCGACAGCACGACACACCGAGAGTCTTGTTCTTTCATGTTTTGGCTTGCGGTGTGGGTGTGTCACGTTGTGTGTGGAGGGCGGTGTCCGAACAAACTTTGGCGCTAGTCCCTGCCGGGTGCGTGAGCTAGCCATACCCCATGCAGGAGAGTGGGGTAGGCCTCGCAGAGAAAACGGATCGATCGCTCAGATGGCAAGGGCAATGCGGGGTTTGGCCGGGCTGAGTGCTGTCATTCGTGGCTGTTGTTTTGGTTCTTGTTTGGTGTTTTTCTGCCCGCGCCGCCGAAACCCTGTCCGCCTTCCCCTTTAGGACGTCAATAGCCAAAACAGGCCGTGTTATTGGTCCAAGACAAAAAGGGACGTGCCCCTCCACTGAGACACACAGTGTTGGTGGCTTGACGCTAGTGGACTACTGATAAGGCGTTCTCTGTGGCTGATAAGGGTGGACATAAGAGGGGTAAAAGAACATACCCACCTGGGGTGCTTCCATCTTGGCACACGCTTTCCGTGACGGACAGGTAGTAGTAGCTAGGTAGGTAGGTGAGTGATGGAAGGCCCGACGCAGGGGCAAGTGGGAATTCAAGTGCCCGGGCGGTTGGACCGACTGGCTGGGCCTTGAAATGATGGTTATAGCTGGCAAGGCACACAAGGGCCAAATTGATGTCGATGCGGTAGAATCCTTCTGCATCACCCTTTCGTGAATTACTGATTCGGAAGTTTGGCACCCTACCTATACGAAGCTGGCGGCTGATTTTGTGCCGGTCAAGCTTACCAAGACCAACGGGGCATATGGGACGAGACTGCGCCACGATCCCGGCCAGATTTCTCACAGCTCACATACAGCCCAATATTGGCTTGGGCGCGACAGCGTATGGCCCGCAATGCGAGAGCCCGTATAGCAAGCAAGGCCACCCGCCCCTATCCAGCCATATAATACTGTTAGTCCCAGAACTCCCCCAGGTTATAGGGTGAAAGAGGTATGTATGTATGTACATATATTCCCCCGTTCCATCCATCTCTCTTTGCCAAAGCGTCACCTCCTCAGCACCTTCTATTCGCATTCTATTCGCATTCGCCCCCGGTATCCGAATCCAAGAAAAATATGTGGAAGGCTCTGAAACCGAAAGATGGAGGATCGTGGAGTGGAAGGCGTCGCTTTCCGTGGATCCTTTCGATACTCCTGGCGTTGCGAGGGAGGTCTCGCTGAGACTGGCCACTTCCTCAACTTTATCTTCCTGGTTATTAGCAGCACCAAATTCCAATCGCACAATTATGTCGCTTATATTCTCGTAGGTAGCAGCGTAGTTTTTGTTAGTGTTGGGGTCGCGGCTTACAAGAAACGCAAACTCTCAGATTCCCATTATGATGGTCCTCAACGCCTTTGGCCTCAAGAGAGCCTACACGCTCGTCTCGACCAAGAGAGAGTTTGTCAAGGCAGATGGGTGGTTTGCTCTCATGGAGTTTACCCTAACCGGTCTGGTCGTCCTCGGCATGTTCTTCAACGGCCCAATCGATAAATACTCCTACGTGGAGTACCCCTCCTGCTCCGAGCTTTCTGGAGAGCATGCGCAGACCACATGCGAGGATACAAGAAATGCATGGTTTGGTGGGAGGTTGCGTCTTGGAACGAGTATTACTTTATTGCTATTGATTACTGGGTGAGTTTGTGTCGGGTTAGTGTCGGGTTAGTGTCGGGTCGTGTATACTGACGGGCGTTTTGCCGTGCTCAGCGCCATCCATTTCCTCGCCATGATCGTCTCGTCAACCCAAGCTTGCACCGCTCGCGATGCTAAGAAGGAAAAGTTGGCCCAGAAAGAGATGGACCTGGCATGATCAAGTTGATCGACCGAGGTGCGTCTTCTTAGGATTGGCACGGGGCGGTTGGACATACGTGGACATTTCGGTGAGGATTTATCCGTGTATTTCCTAGCCAAGGGGCTGATGTGGATGACTTGTTTGCCGTTTTAATGGTTGATGGTGTAGTGTTTAGGTAACCCGCCTTGCCTTGGGTAAATACCTGGATATAGATAGTAACCTTATCAAGCAGACCATGGGTGCACCGATACCCGGCCCCAACCCCTCCCGTCCCCCTCCTCGGCCCCTGTCCCTTAGCCGTCCGGAACCAAACGCGGCACAAACGCCTGGTCCCGACTTGTCGCCACGACACGATCCGACCGGCCAGCGATCCCGTGCGATTGTAGGCGTCGGGTGACGGCACCGACATACTGGATCACATGGATATTTTCCTACCGTTTCCAGTTTTTTTCTTCTTCTTTCTTCATGCACCGCAGCCTGCCAATGCGCATCGCCGGGTCGCTGGTGCCGGGTTTTACGGCATCGTGGCGGCGTGTTGGCGGCAGAAATAGGCAGAGGAACTCACCAAGAAGGGGCGCTGCCATGCAACACCATGCAATACCATGCGACGGGGTGGCAGGAGACTGGCATCGGAAAGGGTGGTTAGTGGCTGGCCTAGAACCTCGCATCGCACCGAGGCGAGTGTGGAGTAGGAGCTACTGCAGTCCCGGGCCATCCTCTCGCAGTTCAGTCCCCTACCATTATCTGCAGGCGATGTCGGCCGGGAATAATTGCCCATGTGCCGACATCTGTCTCCGGCAGGGCGGAGATCCACTCCCGGGGGGGAATCAGTGTCTGTTGGCGACCAGCCGGCGAGGGTCGGGCGGGCGCAGATGCGGCATGCTGTTTTCTGAGTACTGTCCTAGGCCTTTGAAGGCCGAGTTCAGCTTCGCAACTGCTTAGTTCGTACAAATATCGGAAAACATCGCCCCTTTTTTTCGCTCCTCCAATCTGCCCTCTTGCTTTTATTTTGCTATAATTCGAGACTTCCCTCGACAGTCTAGCCATGAATCCCGATCTCGAAAAGAAGGTGGCCGTCAGCACCACCATCACCCCCTTACACAATGACCGTGATAACGACACCAACCCCGGGGACACCTTCACCCCACCCGATGGCGGCCTCGTTGCCTGGTCCCAAGTCCTTGCTGGATGCCTAGTCAATATGCTTTCATGGGGCTACCCATCCACATTTGGTGTCTACCAGCTCTACTACCGCGACACACTCCTCCTACCTGAGGCACAGATCTCGTGGATTGGCTCACTGCAAACCTTCCTCGCCTTCATGACGTGCACCCTCTCTGGACGTCTTGCAGATGCCGGCTACGTGCGGTCGACCATTGCTGCCGGCGCCTTTCTTGTTGTGTTCGGGACCTTTATGACCAGCCTGGCCACCGAGTACTGGCAGATATTCCTCGCTCAGGGTCTTTGCACTGGTCTGGGGCTTGGGATTATGTTTATGCCACCGCTAGCAGTCATCAATTCGTATTTCAAGGCGAAGAGGTCGTACGCCCTTGCGGTTTCGGCGACGGGGACGGGGATCGGAAGTGTGGTTTTCCCAGCTGCGATCCAGTACCTCATCCCCCAGGTCGGTTTCGCGTGGGCGGTGCGATGCTCGGCATTCGTGGCCTTGTTCATGTCGGCCGTGGCGATTGCGCTGTTGAGGCCGCAGCTGGTGCCGAGAAAGGCCGGGCCATGGGTTGAGTGGGATGCCTTCAAGGAGGGACCCTATGTGCTTTATACACTAGGCGCATTTCTCTTCTTCTGGGCCTTGTACTTTGGATTCTTTTTTGTGAGCTTATTCTCTGACCCCCTTTTTTTGTTGCTGGGCGGTATGCTTACTGGATCGTGTCTCAGATCAACGCATACGCCCGCAATGTCGTCGGTTTCTCCACAATCGACTCGGTCCAGCTCCTTCTCATTGTGAATGGACTGAGCGTCCCCAGCCGACCTCTTGTTGGTTTTCTTGCCGACCGATATATAGGTCCCATCAACCTGTACACCTTCGCTACCCTGCTACTGGGGCTGATCTCGTTCACCTGGATTGTGGTTGACACCCGGACCGGCATGTACGTCTTCTCGGTCTTTTTCGGATTGGCCAATGGCGCTGCTCAGGGCGTGTTTGTCGGCTCGCTCGCCAGCCTAACAAAAGACCCACGAAAGATGGGGACTAGGTTTGGTATGGTGTGTACCATTGCTGCATTTGCCACGCTTGCAGGCCCGCCGACAGCCGGTGCCATCATCGACCGGTCTAATGGGAATTATCTGTGGGCGCAGATATGGTCTGGCCTGGTTATTGTCTTGGGATCTTTTGCGCTCGCGGCGGCAAGGTGTTGTGCAACGGGGCTGAAGTGGAAGGTCAAGATCTGATCTCCTTCAAAATGGTCCGGGGTTCAAGAAGGCTTACTGGTCGAATATACTTGGGGATACAAAAAGTAAACGCAGAAGGGAGAAAAAGGTATGGTTACTGAGGAAGGTAGTAATTGTGATAAACAACTTGCATATATTTCATGGGGTCCTACTTTTTAAACCACCACCTTATTTCCTCGTGCACATGCTGAGTGAGATTAGCACAGCCCCGACGTCTAAACATATTGTTGGGGAAGTTCAGGTACGTGCGTCACCCTTGGATCAGACAGTTACCTACTTACTATTGAAATTAGTACGTAGGCACCGAGGAAGGATAATACAGAGTTGAAAAGGGGAGAGCAAGGACCACGTTGAGCTGGTAGACTTGGATAGCCCAACTAGGTCCCCGGGGTTTTTCCTGATCATCCAACGAAATTGCGCCCGATAGCTGCTGAATATACGATGTTAGACGCCCTCAAACTGGGAAACGAACACTTGGTAGTTGGTCTCGCAGTTAGTAGGACCCTGTGCCGCTTGGATGTGGCAGTGTGAATCGTGTGACGGGACTCGGATGGCAAGGCGCACGTCGAGAACCAGGTGAATCGAATGGGATGACAGTGCCCTCCTGGAACTCCGCACCTTGTTGTAGCGGCAGGAAGGTACCTGATGGAAGGCAAGCACATCCCGCAGCGTGACCAATCGACCCACAATTCAGACAGTATAACCCCCCCCTCGAGCGCCAATTTATCTCCTGTATTGTTCTCGGTGGGCAAGAGGCCTCAGAAATGTAATTGGATCCGAATATGCCTCCCTAGCGTGTGCACAAGTAATAAAGCTTTGGAGTACAGAGGAGGAATCGTGATATGTAATTGTCCGTTGTGGACGTATGCTCAGAACGGATCAACCTGGAAGGCCTTTTCAGCCTCGGCGTAGGCATCGTAGCCATACAAGAAGGGCTGGATTTCGGGACACGTCCACCGGCTGGGAAACGGCGCCTTTACTTCTCCGCCCAGCATGCTCAGCATCAGCGCATCCCTCTTCTCCTGCGCCTCGCCGTCCTCCATATGAGAGTCGTCCCGCTGCCGGAACCCCTCGAGCTGGATCCTCCTTCCCCTCTCCATGCGTATTTCCTGATACATCTTGGACACCTTTGGCAACTGCGCCCCCATCTTGCTGCGCTTGACCCGCCCCAACAAGGACCCAAGCACGGCACCGTCCTCCAGGCTCGAGTTCGCGCCTTGAGCAAGGTACGGCAACATCGGATGGCAGCAGTCGCCGGCCATGAAAAACGAGCCCTTGTTATTTGCCCATTGGGGCAGGGCATCCAACCACATCAGCTTCCACTTGTGAACCCCCTTCACCTGGGCCAGAAACTTGCCTAACAGCGGATCCCACTCGGAAAACAACGCCCGCATCTCATCCAAGTCCCCCTCCAGCTTGACCACCTCCTCGGGTAAGTCGTCCGGACACAAAAACACCAAATTGTACACCTCCCCTCCAGACACGGAATACCCGACCGCATGGCTCCTAGGCCCAATCCAGAACCTAACAGTCGGATTCCTCACCACCGCCGCGAGCTCCGCCGCATCCGGGCCAGTCAGCTCGCCCACCCGTAGGGTGATGCGGTATGCTAGGTCCCCCGTCAGCATGGCGGGACTCGGACGGCCGAGGAACTGCGGGCGTATGGTGCTCCACAATCCGTCGGCAAGAAGCACCACGTCACCTTGCACCTTGCTGCCGTCAGCTAACGTCACCGTGGCAGCGTCGAAGTCGGCGGCGATGGCGCGCGCGCCGAGGCGCAGATGCACGCCAAGAGCGGTGCACCGGTCTATGAGGGCGCGTTCTGGAGGCGGTTAATATTTGGGCATTTTCAGCGGAAAGGGGTTGCATGTGGTGGGAAATACATACGCAAGTCGACGCGGTGGATGTCCCAGAAGGGATGGCCGTAGCGGGCGAGGACGGAGTCCTGGAGCTGAGGCTCATGGGCGAGGAGTTTGGTGCCGTCATATCGGGAGACAGAAAGGCTTGAGGGGATGGCGGCGACCGGGCGGAGGATGTCTGCAATGCCCCAGCGGGAGAGGAGGAGGGTGCCATTGGGAGTTACTTGGAGGCCAGCCTGGGAGTGTCAGCTTTGTTGCTACCCCTGAATGGCGACCCCTGTGTTCCGCAAATGAAAGAATTGAAAAACTTACTCCCACCTCTTGAAGCTGCCTCACTGCCTCACAGATTGTCACGCGGTGCAGTGGGTTTGCCAGCTTCGTTGACAGAGCGGCTGCCAGGCCCGCGAGGCCGGCGCCGATGATAACGAGGTGCAAACCTTCGTCCTGTTGTTCTGACATTTCTTTTGTTTTGATGGATTTGGGTTGCTAGTTAACGTCGGGTATAAGTGTCGAGAAAGTGAGCTGGTAAAAATGAAACAAGGCTCCGGGATGGGCAATGGGCAAGGCACGGCACCGAGATAGCAGGAGCGACTAAGGCATAATATCCAAGTCCACAAGGTATCTATCTAGAAGTATTCAATATGTCCAACTTCCGGATCGAGTCTTCCTGTGCTATCCCGGACGAGGTATGGGAAGTGTGGGAAGTGGAGGGATCCCGGAGCCAAGTGGGGGAGCCCAAGCTACGAAAACGCGGGGAAGACTCACCATCGGCGCCTCCGGGAGTTCCGCTGTCCGGTCCGGCAAAAGTTATCGGCTCGGCATTCTCACTCAACCACCAAGCCCCAGCTAAAATAAAGGCTGCCGTCCTGTTTTGCCGGAGACGGAAGATTATGAATCTGGACCGAATTGGCGGGTATCTAGGTATTTGAGCCCATCCGTCCATGGTTGCCGCTTTCTGCTCTCTCCTTCCCTGTGAATGCCTAGTGGACATATATCAGCGCCTTTCTTTGAAGACCGCCATATTACACGCAGGCCGAGGGCCGGCCCGCATCATCCTCCCCTATCGCCTGACTAGGCCCCCTAGTGAAGTACTTCTGGTCTGTCTATCATGTGGAAGTCGTTACTCCTCCTCAGGAATGATCAGGTCGTCCGGGTTGACTACCCACTCCTCTTCGTCTCCCCACGTCGGCACCAGTGCAAATGAGCCCTGGATCTTGCCCATGCCATATGCTGCACCTGATATCTGCCCTGCTTGGGGTTTCACATCTGCCTCCTCAAGCAGCACTGCCGTTGACAGGAAGTTGGACTGTGTGCCAGGAACTAGCACCAGCTTATTCCCACCCCAGCTGAGCTCCACCTTACCCGACCTCCGGACGACGAGGTTTCCCACAAAGCCGCCTTCTTTCCAGGGGTTTGCCGCATCGGGATCGGCATCTTCCTTCTCAGCGTCTTCTTCATCCTCTTCTGATTTGACCTTATCGGCCTCCGTGAGATCGATGTTAACGGCCGCACCTCGTGGCTGGTCAAGCATCACGATATCATCATCGTCTGTGGGTTCTGGCTTGATGAGGGGCTTTGGGGTCCCATTGGACACAACCTTTAGTGGGGGCAAGACGGCTGGAAACTGAAAGAGGAACATGTGACCTTCCAGCGCAGACGCGCGGTTCTCCGGCATGTCTTCCTTGTCCGCATCATGGCCATTGATGTTGAAGAGGCCAACCAGTTTCTCCAGATCCTGGGCAATAAGTTCCTGTTCAGGATCGGCGAGTGCAATCTTCTGCTTCTTGGGCTTGTCTTCGTCGTCCTGTGCGATATCCTTCTTCTTCAGCTTCGGCGAATCAGGTGCTTTGATGCCACCCTCGGGAATGTCGTCGATGTCCATGGTATCACCATCCTCATTCTTGATTTTGACGCGCGATTTGGGAACCGCATGTTCCCAGACGCTACCATCATCCTTGGTGTGGCGATCATCTTTTACGAACAAGTCCTCTGAGCCTGAATCGTCCGGCTCTGCCTGTTCACCTCCACGCTCTTGCGCTTCAATCTCGGCTGCGCTTGTCATCGTGACCGTCTCTTCTTCGTGCTCAATGCGCCTGATGCCCATAGGCATTGGGGCCCGCTTCTTCTTCGTCGTAAATCTTGAGCTAGGCCCCGCTTGTTCCTCCTCGTCTGAATAGTCCACAGCACTGTAAAGCATGTCGGCGTTGATTCTGGAGTCGTCGATGCCGTTGGAGTCTCCATAATCCCCCCTGAGCCATCGCCCTGACCCCCTCCTCCGCCTCCGCCGGATCCCCATCCACCGCCACCTCCTACACTGCGGTACCCCGAAGCGCCAGTGGCACCAACTGTTGGTCACAGCCGTTAGTAAAAGAATCCTCACGATTGCAATACATGAAGGAAAAAAAAAACCTCACAAGAGATACCCGCAGACAACGGCCCCGCGGCTGTTGACCCCTTGACAACTCGCGTGAGGAACCCGCCCCTACCACGACCACGACCCCGACCGCGGCCGCGGTTTGCTGCACGCTCAAGCTTTGCCTCTTCAGCATTGCGCTGCTCCTGCAGACGAAGCTGTTCCTCGGCGAGGCGTATGCGCTCGGCTTCGCTGCGACGCACGGCCTTAGGCCTGATTCTGCCCCGAGAGGAGGGGGGTGCTCCTGCAGCGGGGGTCGCGCTGGTTCGTGTCGTAGGGAGTTCCGGGGGTGCCATGGTCATGGGGGCTGTGGGTGCTGGGTTGGGTTGTGAGGCGGTCGCGGGAGGTGTGGGAGCTGCTGCTGGGGCTTCGGAGACGGGCTGCTGTTCTTGCGGCGCATCGGCGACAGACTCTGCGGCAGCAGCGGCTGCCCCTCCACGGCCACGACCCCGACCACGGGCTGTGCCGCGCCCTCTGGGTGCTTTGGGCGGCATTGGGACTGGTATATGGGCTTATTTGATGGTGGTAGCGTTGCTGGCCAGCTTTGAAGTAGTGGTGCCGTCATATATGTTGAGGTTGGTGCCGAGGTGGAAGTGTTGAGTCGAGTCGAGTCACGACTCTGTTCACCTTCAACTTTTGACGTCGCTGGTGGGGGACGAAAGCTTGATGCGGGGCATTATCTTTCGAGGAACGCGAAGAAAAACGACTATTGTTCGTTGCATACGCTAAAAGGACCGCTAACCGGGATAGGCAACCATATGGTTCAAGGGTTCCATGCTGCTTGGCAAAAAGCAAGTTGGGGTTCAGTTTCACCGAATTGGAGCTTAGAAGCACTTCCACCTCTCTCTGATCCTCAATTGGAGCCCCGTCTGTGCGACCATCAACCTGCCCCGACCAAGACTATCCAACCCACAACCTGGTCCATGCAGCCCCCTTAATCGGCTTCTACCACAGTAGCCGTCGCTGCCATGAGGTGACGACTGCCATGGATTCACCATTCCCTAAATCCTCATCGGCGCCTGGAGAAGGGAGAATCCTCGCCCGGCTGCTCCCCAATGGCGTCTCGGGGCTGAGCGCAATCACGTACCAATACCCCCTGAAGCTTATCGCGCCTTCGCGCCCGTCTGAGACAAAGAGCGTGCTGGTTTTCCTGCTCTCATACGGCGGCGGCCTCGTTGCTGGTGACACGATGGATCTCAAGGTCAATGTCGAGGCGGGCGCAAAGCTGAGCGTGGTGACACAGGGCCATACCAAGATCTTCAAGTCGGCGACGCCTGATATTGTCACGCGTCAGTCTATGCACGTCCATGTGGCAAGTGGCGCCGCCCTGTGTCTCCTACCAGACCCAGTCCAGCCATTTGAAGGCAGCGTCTATGAGCAGACTCAAGTCTTCAAGCTGGCTAAGGATGCCACACTTTGCCTCCTGGATTGGGTTACCCAGGGGCGTACTGCGCGCGGCGAGGACTGGAGTTTTGTGCGCTGGGTTGGCCGCAACGAGGTGTGGGCGACCGGGGATGGTTCGGGAGCTGGCACTGACCGGCTGCTAGTGCGAGATGCTGTCATTCTCGATGGGGGCCCAAGGCACCCGCAGCTGAACTCGCTGCGGGAGTCGATGCATGCCATGGGTGTTGTTGGGACGCTGCTGCTGCGAGGCCCGCTGGTGAAGTCGCTGGGAGAGTTCTTTGTAAGTGAGTTTGCTGCCTTGCCGCGGCTTGGGTCGCGGGACTTCCGGAGCGACGAGGCCAAGGCCAAGGCAGAGAGCGATGCTTCCTCACCGCTGGAAAGGTGGAGGGCCGGGAGGCTCGAGATGGAGAAGGAGAGCAAGCTGCTCTGGTCGGCAGCCAGCGTCAGGGGCTGCGTGGTAGTCAAGTTCGGGGCACCTGCGGTAGAGGCAGGACGACAATGGATTGGGTCGATGCTTGCCCAGGAGGGTAGCATCTCCGAGATCTTTGGGGACTACGCGCTACTGTGTGTGAAGTAAAGCAAAATCTAGATATCATGACAAGTCGTTAGGTCTGTCACGTTATTGAACCTGCCTTGACTGGGTGTCCTTATCTGAAGAGCAGGAATAGCAGGAATTCCTTGTCAAGAACAATATCAAGGTGGATATAGATGAGCACGCCAAATCTTGTCTCGGCTTCTGAGTTCCAACTTTCTTTCCCAAAACGTCCTGCTCAGAGATACAGATACACCTCCCGATTCAGCGCTCGAGCAGAGGGCGACCCGTGGACTAATAGGGGGCTTCCGTAGCAGCACGGACCCCTTTATATGCATAGCCGGGACTGAGTGTTGTGCTACCGAATAAAACCTAGGCTTGCCGGGCCTGTCTTGGCTCAGTTCGCTAGTGGGGCCAATCCGCCAAAATAATCTGGCGATCGCACTCTTTTCCCCTTGACGCGTCAATTGCCAAAAAGCACCCGCGGCTTCCCCCCTCCACCACTCAACTCCGTCCCTCGCATCACCACACCAAATGTAATGCCATCCGCGCGACACCCGCTCATGGAAACCTCAGACAACACCCCGCAGAGCTCGCCAGCTCCCACCTCGACTGCGCGTCGCTCTGGACGCGTCACGAAGGTCCCCGACAAGTTCGCTCCCGATGCGCCGCTCGCCAGCAAGCGCAAACGCGCCGCCGATGGTGGCGACGACGAAGATGTAGAAAACGAGTCGCCAGACGAAAATGACGCCAGTCCTGACGAAGATGCCGACGACACAGCTACTGACGAGCCTAGGCGCGCCGCGAGAAAGAAGAGCAAGAGGCCTGGCTCGTCGCAGCCCGCCAAGGCGAGAAAGCCGGCTGCGAAGAAGCCCAAAATCAACGGCGATGCGCCTGTCGCGCCGGATGATGCACCTGCCCAGCATGCCGCACGGCTCCCCAGCAGGCCAAAGAAGACGGTTCGGATTGAGATTGCGCGTCGCGACGGAGATGGACTCTATGGTGCGTTCGGCCCCTCCATCCTCAACCCCCTCCTCCCAGTCCGTCGCGTAATATATCGGCCACCCCTGCTAACCACGGATGTGCAGCCGATATTTTCGCGTCTGGAGACTCTTCCGACAAGGTAGCAACAGAGTGGTATCACAAGTACGAGGCCGACGACACTGCCGCCGTCACGGAGCTCGTCAACTGCATCCTCCAGTCGGCCGGCTGCGATCAACATGTTACTGGCGACGACATCCGTGATCCCGAGAACTGTCAGAACAGACTGGCCGATCTCCAGAATGTCTACGCAGACGTGAGCTGAACCGCACCCTTCCGTTTACATGTGCGGGAAGCCATGCTAATTATGATGTGTTACAGGAAGGAATAACCGACTACCCTCTGATCTCACGGGCCAAGTCCACACGCCCGTTTCGCGATCTGCTGATTGGCTTCTTCAGGTCCCTGGTCACGGTCATGCACGAGACTGATGTTTTGTACAAGGACGCGGGATTGATGGAGAACATAGCGCGATGGGTAGCCTCGATGTCCTCATCAACCTTGCGGCCGTTCCGCCACACGGCAACGACCGTTGCACTGGCCATGGAGGCCGCACTAGTTGAGGTTGCCAAGAAGCTTGATGACAGCATCACCAAGATGACTCAGCAGGTCGAAACCGAGAAGGGCCGCAAGGGCAAGAACAAGGAGAAACTTGCTGCCATTGAGAGGAACTTGGAGGAGGCGGGCAAGAACCGCGAGATTTGCCAGGAGCAGGTTGCCGATTTCTTCGAGACGGTTTTTGTCCACCGGTACCGTGATATCGACCCCAAAATCCGTACCGAATGTGTCGAGGCCCTTGGCTCGTGGATCTGGCAGCTACCTACCGTCTTTATGGAGCCCGAGTATCTGCGATATTTGGGCTGGATGCTTTCAGATGTCGTGCCGCAAACGAGACAGGAGGTGCTCAAGCAGCTTGCCAGAGTGTTTAAGAGGGATGCTGAAAAGCTGGGCCATTTTATCGATCGATTCCGGCCCCGCCTTGTCGAGATGGCAACCAAGGACTCTGACGTTAGTGTCCGGGTTGCCGCTATCGCGGTCATTCAGATCCTCAAAGACACAGGCATGCTGGACCCAGAGGAGCTTGACGCCGCCGGTCGTTTGATTTTTGACACTGAACTACGCGTCCGGAGGGCAGTGCTCGATTTCTTTGCGGGGTGTGTCAATGACGCAATTGAGATCAAGATTGAGGATATGGGCGGCGAGGAGGCAGTCAACGAGCTCTTTGGTGATGAAGATGAGGACGACTTCTTCTCGCCTCGCAGGGATTGGGTCGCCATCAAGTGTCTTGGTGAAATCCTCTCTTCATTCGACGCACAGCTCGAGGATGAGAATCACACGGAAAAACCCAGCGGCCTCGATGTCGCTGTCGAGATGGTCCAGGCCGTCGCACCCGAGACCCGTATCTCCCTGGCTGCACAGGCTCTGTACGAAAAGATTGACCAGGTCAAGACGTGGGAGCTCCTGTCTGGTTATCTTCTGTATGATCACACTACGAGCTCCAAAGCGAGGACCAAGACCAAGGGGAACTCAAACGAGGCTACTCTGAGAGAGCACATCGCGCCGAAAGACAGGGAAGAACCCATCCTTCTCGAGGTGCTTGCTTCGGCTGTTAAGCTGAGCTTGACATCTACATCAGAGGTCGACAAAGGTAGGAGGAAAGCTCGTGTGGATGGAGGCGATAGCCCGGAGGATTCTGCGGTTCACTTGGCCACTATTATCCCCCGTCTCTTGAAGAAGTTTGGCGCCGAGGCCAGCACTGCCGTTGTGGTATTGCGGCTCGAGCATTGTCTCGATCTGGATATTTTCCAGCAACTGCGCCAAGATTCGACAACATACACTAGACTTCTGGACGAGATTTGCACCCAATTCGACAGGCATGTCGACCGAGGTGTTCTCACCGAGGCTACTGCAGCCCTCTTGCACGCCCGCAGGTACGACGAGTTGGAAGAGATTACGGATAGCAAGATTTCCGACCTCTGGGAGGAAGTACTCAACGCGCTCCGCAACTTTGATAAGACGTGCGAGCTTGGTATCCGCTACAACCTCGATGAGCAGGCTATCGCTGAGTTAGGCCACATCTTATTCAAGATGAGCAAACTAGCTAGCATCGCAGATTGCATTGATGTGCTCGAGGCTGACGGCCTCGTTGAGGGATCCGTGGCGCCCGCTATTGAGTTACTTGTGCGGATTGTCATCCGCGGTAGGCTCGACACTGTGGACGAGGTACTCGACGACCTCGAGGACGAGGCTGTGTCGTTCGCTATCAAATGCAGCCAGTTTTACTTCATGTGGAAGGTCCGCTCCCTCATCGGCTTGATCCAGACCGGCGCCGACATACCTGCCTTGGAAATTGAGCGCCTCAACATGCTCCGCCTCACGTATTATAAAAACCTGGTATGGACTCTCTCTTCGCGCGGCACCAACGACGAGCTACGACTGTTCGCGACGGGCGGGCTCTGCGACTTGCATGTTGTCTTTGCGACACTGCGGCAAGTCGTTGACCAGCAGCAACAACAACAACAACAACAGGCGGCGGCCGCCGGTGGCCCCGCCAGCAACAGCAGCAGAAAAATCCACGGTCTGCTTGAACCCCTCTTTGAAACAATCCAGCCAGCCTTGATTGGCGAGCTGATTGAGATCTACGATGCGGCTGAGCGGGCGTACGCGCGCTGCGTCAAAAAGACACTCAACGAGCCGGCCGAGGATGAGGACCCGCTTGATGACGAATCATTTTCCGATGACGACAATGACGAGGAACTAAGCCCGACGGAAAAGAAGAGCAAGGAGCTCAAGACAGAGCGCGCGCTGTGCGAGCTGGCGGGGAAGTTTGTGTTGGCGATTCTCGCCAAGATGGTCGATGGCACCGCCGATGGTGCGACAGGTGGCAAGTTGAAGAGACGGATGTTGAGAAACCAAAATAAGCTGGGCAATAATCTGAAGGAAACCCTAGCATATCTTGATGAGGGACGACTGAGGTCGGGAGTTGGTATCGGGGCTAAGGCGAAGAAGAGGGCTAAGGGAAAGCAGCCCGTAGCCGGGAATACGAAGGCTGCGGCTGGAAAGAAGTCGGCGCTGAGTGAAGAGATTGTTGTTGCTGACGACGATGAGTCAGATGAGGAGGTGATGCCGGAACAACGAGAACAGGAACCTGGACCTGAGCAGGAGCCCGAGGAGGAGTTTGAGGAGGGGACGGTAGAAGATCTAAGGCGGAGAGGGCTGTTGGACGAGGAAGATGAGCCGGAAGATGGGGATGATGACGATGGTGGAGGCGGAGGAGATCGCATGGATGAGGACGAGGACTCTGTGATTGGCGACTGATGATGGAATGTGTGAGCACGGATGGACTAAACGGGTAGGGTCTTTTTCTGTTGGTGTCTTCTGTGTGGTATAAAAGGGCGTTATAATGGGGCAGGGCTGCGCTTGATGAACTACGGTTGATGATAATTGCTGCGCTCCCTTCGATTTCTTAACTTACACTTTCACTTTTGCGTACTTTTTTACTGTTGTCGCTGTCATAGTTCCTCGCAACGGTCAGTGGTAGTAGCGGCGGCATTTTGAGGTTTTCATTTTCCTTACGTCTCGTTGTCTCTTATTCATTTGGGATGGGTATTAATCCCTATTCACTGAGGGCTGTTTATGGATGGGCAAATGGAATCGGGGTCGAGAAATGGGTTTCATTGTTTCGCCATCAAGAGAGCCTAGCGTGTCCCCTGTGTACTATTATGTGGACATAAACATCAAATGAGTAACATACTACCGATCCGGATAGGAACTCCGCTTTGAGCTTTGATGAATGACGTGTCGATGAACTATCAGAATATTTTGGTTTAGGTTTTCTTATAACATACATTGAATCATGGTATTCTCTGGAGCATTTGCGCCAGTATTATGATCGTGTCCCCCAATCCGCAATGACTTGTCCATACCCCCCCCCCCCCTGCCCCTCTGGTTGTACATATCAATCACAAATCTTGGTCCCAAATAGGCCAAATACTCTTTCCCAGCCCATGCTCTCTTCCGCGCCAGCTAGGCGTTTGTTTCTTTGGCCCAAAGGGACGCCATATTGCTTGATACAGCAAGTAAACGGCATATTTGAGACGTCTTCGAATCTCTTTACATTAATATCCTCCACATCCGAGCTCTCGGGCTGCTCATCGACCACCCTTTTCCCTTGCCGGGCGGCCTTCTCCTTGGCGGCTGCGGCCGTGGCAGCAGCAATCTTTTGCTCTTCCAGATTACCCCACAACCTAAACATGCGCTCCTTCAGCATCGAGAGCCTATCTGGATGCCGTCGGAGGTCGGTTGCGTCAAGATTTGTGAGGCACTGCCCCGAGGGGTTGTCGATTATTGCCCACAATCGCTGCCCGGGCTGGCCAGCGCCGTTGACATCTTCCAGTTGGAGCGCGAAGCGCCATTCCCAAACACGGGGGGTGTTGCGGTCGTATGACGAGTCATCAGTGTCACTGGGGTCTGAACCGTCTCTGTCGTCGTCCTCGTTATCTGACAGTACCTCAAATTCGGATTTCTTGCGGCAGCTGGTGAAATCTTCCAAGGAATTGGGTCGGAAATCGACAACGCGTACATGTGCGTGATAATTGGCGCATGCGAAGGGTAGGCCAACCTTCAAGGTTTGGCCATTGCTGGTTACGTTCTGGTACATAGGCTCCAGGATTGAGGCAATGGACGAGATGATTGGCGAGTAACTCTCGCACACCACACCAGGATTCAGTCCCAGCTCACTCCTTGGTTCCCTGCTCTGTTGAAGTTCCTCGCTTTCCTGCGTTTCTTCACTTTGCCGCTGCTCTCTGGCGTCTTGAACTTTACTTTTCATCTTTTCCTTGCGTTTCACGGCTCGTCTCATTTTAGTGTTTTTCGACTGCTCCCCGCCAAGAGAGGCTTTACGCTTAGCACCCGCTTCCGAGGCAGCGTTGAGGTCCTGAATCTGCTTTTTTTTTACCTTTAGGTAGTCGCGGTATCGGCGGATAGCTTCTAACAGATTCGGGTTCATTCCATGCCGGTCCGTTATATCAAGAACATCTACATTAAGTTTCCCGGCGACGGCGTTGCGCTCTTCGCGCATGAAGCCTTCCAAGTTGTTGCCGTTGTGACCGTATTTGATTTGCACGTTGCGCAGATACAGCCAGTTCCCGGCTGCCACATCAGTACGGACGCATCTGGCGTGCGGCTCGTAACAGGTTAGTTGAATGGTTCGTTTCCCATAGGGGCCAAGCCACTCCTGCTTAGTTGACGCCTCATCAATAGAAGTTGTGTATCCGTAAGGATTGTTTGCCGTCAGATCCTTGACACCTTCAAAAGTGTAGTTGAAGAATTTCTCGTTCTCAGTGTAGTCTGAGACATAGAGAGTGACTTTGTCAACGGCATCGTATGGTTCCCTGGCGACCTGGACAATCAGGTCACAGAAATCTCCTTCGCTCACATCTTGGAGTAAACGGAACTTCTGTTTAATGTTCAAGGACTGTGACGCCAGCTCCTGGAATTTTTCCACGTCGGGGGCTTGATCCTTATCGATTTCGTGATAGAGACGCGTCACATAGCTGTTCTGTTCAGGGGTGGGCACAAGGGTGTCGGGACCTTGCCCTGGGATAAGGGCAATGCTAGATTCTTCATAATTTGGAGGTTCAGGTATCTTGTCGGCCTTGTATACCCGAATTGCCGTGATACGATTGGTGATGAGAGAATATGGGCTGACACCACGTTGCTGAACCTGCAAATATGCTTAGGCACTGTGTGCGCCATGCCAATGTAATGAAGACTCACCTTGACCTTTGTGAGCAGAATAATGTCCCTTGCACTAACTTGTGGCATGTTCGTCTTGGGACGGAAAATGTCGAACGCGACCCCCTCTTGATCGCCCTGGGTCGAGAGGTCATACAAGGTCAACTGGCACTTAAAATCTGTCGTAGGCAGTTAGACACCTATTCTTTCAGTTGGTGACCTAAAAGACTTACCCGGGCCCCTGGTGGATATTGGAAGCCGGCAATCCTTTACCATGCCCACAACATCTATAAAAGACCCTGCAGAGACACGCTCTTCTATGATGCTGCGAATCTCCGTGAAGCGAGGAGGGAGTTCGGGTGGAGGCGGCGCAGAAGCAACCGCTGACCTCGTCTTCCGGTAGCTAGGTGCCATTGTGTTGCCTTGCCCTTGTTTCCGCCTTTTGATGAGTTCTTGGTGATCCCCCAACGGGTTAGCCAGAAATTTAAAAGGAGAAGCTGTCACGGATAGGAACGGACATAGGCTGTTTCCGTGGAGTTTGCGACGCGTCGTTTGGATTGCTCACGCGTCAACAAGCGCTGCACTAATCGCCAATTTCGCACGACAGCACGCGGGTGGTGTAGGCACGCGGGCATGAACAAGTGCTGCCCGGCCCGGCATGACTGTCAGGCCTGTGCCTCTACGCTAGCTTGGGCTGGGCTGCTTGTGAAATGGCGGGGCTCTTCTCCCAACCAACGTGGGGTCGCTTGTGGGGTGAGTGCCTCAGGCAGAAAATCAGATGTCTGACTCGACAACCGTCGAATCTTTCCTGGCGCCAAAGCGGACCAGCAACCCAGTTTCATTTCCTCTGCAGCTCTCCAAATTCTTTTCATTGTCTGAAGCACAAACCAGACCACCCCCCCCCCAAAAGCAACTCCTCTTCACCACCGCTCCTTTGGAAGAGAAAATCTCCCGCCTCGACTTTTCCCGCCACTGCGCCAATATTTGCAATTCATCACAACCATAAATACCCTGCTGAGCAGCCAGCCTGACACCGGCTGCCCGTGCCCTTTTTCGACCTTGCAGCCTGCAGCCTCTACACATCACTGCCAACCCCGCGAGAAAACCGCAGACGTCAGACACGATGGCTGACCGATACATTCCCGAGCATCGGCGCACCCAGTTCAAGGCCAAGAACACCTTCAAGCCCGAGGAGCTTCGCCGCCGCCGTGAGGAGCAGCAGGTCGAGATCCGCAAGGCAAAGCGCGAGGAGAACCTAGCCAAGAGACGCGGTATCGGCACCGGTGAGAACCGCCCTGGTGCCTCGCTCGGCGCCGCTCCCGACAGCGACGATGACAACCCTCCCACTGAGTCTCAGGTATGTTTCTTGCTCTCTTTTCTGGATTTGGCTAGGCAGCTTCCCTCTTTTTTCCTACATTTCGCCATCTCCAGCATCTGTATTTTCTTCTCCCCTCCCCACTTTCTACCCCGCCGCTTGTTTTGGTCTCTGGTGGCCACACTGGGCCGCGTCTTGGGATCCGCCGCCCACCCCGGCGCCGCGATAAAACCCAACGCCGCTGGCGTAGCCCGCCAAATCTCAAACACTGAGGTCGCCGTCTACTCGGCACCTCGCCCGTTTTGGGCATTCCGTCAACCAAATGCTAACGTGGTGGTGCGCACAGTTGAATGAGGACCTTCCTCAGATGGTCCAGGGCGTCTTCTCGGACCAGATCGATGCCCAGATCCAAGCAACCACCAAATTCAGGAAGTTGCTCTCCAAGGAACGCAATCCTCCCATCGAAGAGGTAATCAAGACTGGCGTGGTCGGTCGCTTTGTCGAGTTCCTCCGCTCGCCACATACGCTGGTCCAGTTTGAGGCCGCTTGGGCTTTGACCAACATCGCTTCCGGCTCTGCCACACAGACACAGGTGGTCATTGAGGCGGGCGCCGTCCCCATTTTTGTCGAGCTTCTCGGTAGCCCCGAGCCCGATGTTCGCGAGCAGGCCGTCTGGGCTCTGGGTAACATTGCCGGCGACAGCCCTCAATGTCGTGACTACGTTCTAAGCCAAGGTGCTCTTCGGCCCTTGCTCAGCCTTCTTGGTGACAGCCGCAAACTCAGTATGCTGCGCAATGCTACCTGGACTCTCAGCAACTTTTGCCGCGGCAAGACGCCCCAGCCCGACTGGAACACAGTATGTCCAGTCCCATACTCCCTCAAGTTGAAATCACGTGATGCTAACACACAGCAGATCTCGCCTGCGCTTCCTATTCTCGCTAAGCTCGTCTACTCACTTGATGATGAGGTCCTTATCGATGCTTGCTGGGCTATCTCGTATCTGTCTGATGGCTCCAACGACAAAATCCAGGCTGTCATTGAGGCTGGCATTCCCCGCCGCCTAGTCGAGCTTCTCATGCATGCCTCGACCTCGGTCCAGACCCCTGCCCTTCGCTCGGTCGGCAACATTGTCACTGGTGATGACGTCCAGACGCAGGTCATTATCAACTGCGGAGCGCTTCCCTGCTTGCTGTCCCTTCTTAGTTCGAACAAGGATGGCATTCGCAAGGAGGCCTGCTGGACCATCAGCAATATCACGGCTGGGAACTCGGCTCAGATTCAGTCCGTCATTGACGCCAACATCATTCCGCCCCTGATTCACCTTCTATCCAACGGAGATCTAAAGACCCGTAAGGAGGCTTGCTGGGCAATCAGTAACGCAACCTCGGGCGGTCTGCAGAAACCCGAGCAGATCCGCTACCTGGTTGCTCAGGGATGCATCAAGCCGCTGTGCGACCTTCTTGGTTGCCCCGACAACAAGATCATCCAGGTCGCCCTGGACGGTTTGGAGAACATTCTCAAGGTTGGCGATCTTGATAAGCAGGCTGCTGGAGATGGTCCCGACTCAATCAACCGTTATGCGCTTTTCATCGAGGAGTGCGGCGGCATGGAGAAGATCCACGAGTGCCAGACCAATGCCAACGAGGAGATCTACATGAAGGCGTATAACATCATCGAGAAGTACTTCTCTGACGAGGACGAGAACGCCGATGAGGCTATGGGTCAGCCTCAACAGTTTGGCTTTGGCGCCAATGGAGCGCCCCAGCAGAGTGGCTTCAGCTTTGGCGCCAACGGCACTGAATCGATGGACATGTAGAGTGCGCGCCACGGACTTGTTGATAGGGGAGATTTCCTCAACACGACTGGGACTTGGTCGATGTGAATGGAATCACACAGAGCTGGCGGCTACTGCCTTGAATGGCAAGGAGGCACCATACCCCTTGGCGATTCAGTACATCTCCTTCCTCCCGACTTGCCCCCAAAAAGCGTGCAGCGGCACATGTATGTTTGAGGTTGACACCACCTACTACCCCCCGCCCCCTATCACAACCACACCCCCCGACACCCCCCCGACCTGGCGTTATCCCACTTTTTGTTTTTTTCAGCGGTAGCCGAGGAAAGAGCAGAATCCATAGAGTAAGAGAGCATGAGCACAGGCCCTATGGTAGCTTGAAAGCTCCAGCCTGATGAAGATACGGTGCATAATATGATGGGAGCAGAATTCCGGGTCTAAAATGGTAGCTTCAAAGCTCCAACCCAGTGAACAAATTCCAGGTGCGCGCCTATGTCGTGCCGAGCGAAGTAAGGTGACGGCCTGTTATGGCGGAGAGCGAGGAGGCTCGGCAGAGGATGGATCAGCTCGGGCCGGCATTGCTAGTGCATGTCGGCCATCCTAGTCCAGCTATCGATTTGCTGGACTCTTTGGCTACTATCACGACCAAGTGGTCAGTGAATATTGGGACGTCCAAAGCGGAACTCGATGAACATGCAACGCTGTCTAGTGTAAGTAAGCTAGCCTCTTTGCAGACAAAAAGATGCCTCAACGTATACTGTGCTATATACCTGGGAGTTTGTGAGGGTTGGCTGCTGTATGGTGGACATGTTTTACGCTCGTACAATGTGATGGATAACCTAATTCAATCGCACATAGCTGCCTTACCAGGGCTGTTGAACTTGGCACCTCAACACAGAGAGAATTAGTACGACAAGGGACGGCAATCATTTTCTCAACATTGGTAGCAGCCGTAAATTGTCAAACAAAGACGAGGGACCCGATTGCAGTTCGGGGCTGATTTGGAACCTGAGGTAGATGCGGGGTTCCGTCTAGCAGCAGCAATGCTACCTACTTGGGTACGCTAGATGCCCGACAGGGAAGTCAGACACGGCGCAGTGCATCCCTTGACGCCCCCCTGCAGACGCCGCACGGCCATGCGCCGTCTCATCTGACCTCGCCCTCCCGCGGTACCGAGGCAGCCATTCAAAGGACTCTCTGTTTCTGTTTATTCAAAAAGGCACATCCCGCATTCCTCCTAGGAAGCTGAGCTTACCAATACCCATACAGATGTGATATCGCGACTTTAACAACCGCGATGAAAGCAAAACACGTCGCAAGCTGCATAGCAGCAGTGGCGATGTTGAGGGGTTCCGCTGGCGCGGTCGGTGGAGGGAGGCAACAAGGTTTTGTTTCTGTCAGTGTGGGGAATGAGTTTAGGGATGGTGTTGGCTATACGGCTGGTGCAAACGTCGGCATACAAATGTCGCCGCCTCTTGAAGAGACGCTGTTCCCGGGCCCCTGGGAAAAGTATATCGCTGCGCCCGAGGTCAAGGAGAAGATACCCCCCAGCAAAGTGTGGAAGGTCGTTGGGGACGTGTCGTCAGCGGCGGGTTTCGATGGGGAAGAGGGTATTGTCATTGGGGCGGGGGGAACGTTGACGGTGGAGTTTGAGCAGAATATTGGTGGGAGGTGGGTTTCCCTTACTTGCCGGCGTTGGCATGTTGCTGAAGGTGGCTGACCTGGGCGTTGTTAGGGTTTGTTTTGATGTCAGGTCGGTGCATGGGGGCCCGACGGTAAACCTCGCCTACTCCGAGTCGGCTTGGTATGCCGGACCGATACCGGATGCGACGACTGACCGGCAGGCAAGGGACTTGCCGCTGCCGTTTGCAATTGGGAACCAGACCGGGACGGTGTGTGTTGGCTCCGAGTTCGTGCGTGGCGCCTTCAAGTATCTGTCCATCACGCTGCCCGCCGAGAGCGGTTCCGAGGGCGAAGACGGGTCGGCCGAAGGCTACGTCTCTGGCGAGGGAGGTCAAAAGCCCCTTGGCCATGGCAAAAGGCCGAAGAAGCCGAAGAAGCCGACCGTTCACATCTCGTCGCTCTGGGTCAATTGCACGGCATTCCCCTCGCAGACTCACGGTCGCGCCTACACGGGTTATTTTCAGAGTTCGAGCAACCTCCTCAACCGCATCTGGTATGCCGGTGCCTGGACAGCTCAGCTGTCTACAGTCGACCCCAAGGAGGGCGGCGCCCTCATTGACTACAACCGGCTGGTCGACCAAAACGAGTCGCCTGTGGGCTCGTGGTATTCCAACTTCACCATCTCCAACGGCAGCGCTGTGACAACCGATGGCGCAAAGCGCGATCGCATGGTGTACGCTGGGGACATGTATATCGCCGTCCCCGGCATTGCATTCTCGACATATGATATGGATGCTGTGCGCAATGCCTTGGAGGTCTTGTATGATCACCAGTACGGCGATGGATCGCTGCCGTATGCAGGCCCGCCGATGGGGTGGCATGGCGAGTTCAGCGATACCTATCACATGCACACGCTGCTGGGGACTTACAACTACGTCCTCTTCTCGGGAGACGTTGATTGGTACGTTTTATACCTTGACACTCTCTACCCTGCCCAAAAACTGACAATACACCAGGCTCCGCGCGCACTGGTCCGATTATCTACGCGCACTGCGCATCTCCACCGCCAAAGTCGACGCCTTCTCCCTCTTCCACGTCTCCTCCACCGCCGACTGGCTTCGTCCCGGCCTGACGGGTCACACACTCGAAGCCTCGGCCATCCTGTTCGCCGTCCTCTCCAAAACCCAAACCCTCGCCTCCTGGCTCTCCTTCCCCCTGGACCCAGAATGGGCCCTTCTCAAAACCGTGCTCGAGGACGGCCTTGCCCGCTTGTACTGTCCCGACACCGGCCTCTTCGCCGACAACGTCGGCCACCGCGGCTGCTTTGGGTCCGACCGCGTCGACCCCCAGGACGGTAACTCGTGGGCCCTCATCAGCGGCCTAGACCTCACCCCCTCGGGCACTCCCTGGTACGACCCCAAATCCCCCCTGCGCAGCAACATCTCCCTGCCCACGGGCCCGCCCACGCCCCGAAACATCTCGGCCAACCTCCGCGCACGCTGGACCAAGCACGGCGCGCCGGCGGTCGAGTTCCCCAACGTCATCAGCCCGTTCGCGTCCGGGTTCGAGCTGCTCGCGCACTGCGCGGCCGGCGACGTTGCCGCGGCCGTGGAGCTGACACTGCTGGAGTGGGGCTACCTGCTCGAGGGTGAGGGCTTCACCAACAGCACCCTCGCCGAGGGCTTCCGCATCGACGGCTTCATGCAGTACCCGGCGTACTGGAGCCCGGCGCGCAACAGCCACGCGCACGGCTGGTCCGCCGGACCGACGGGCGTGCTCGTCTCGGACGTCCTGGGCATCCGGCTGACGGGGCCCGGAGGGAGCGAGTGGACCGTGCGCCCCGAGCTGACTCGGTGGCTGGGGTGGGCGCGCGGCGGGTTCGCGACGGTGGAGGGCCGGTTCGAGGTCAAGACGTGGAGGGCCGTCGAGTACCAGGGTGTTGGCGGGCGGGGGAGGACGGGGAGGAGGGCTGTCATCTCGGAGATGAGCGCGCCGGCCGGGACGAAGGGGACGGTTCGCGGCGCGGGCGGGGAGGAGTTTGACTTTGCAAGGGCGGCCGCGGTGGAGAATGGCCAGGGGAGGGTCCTTTGGGTGTCGTGGGAGGAGGAGGACGAGGAGATGGGTGCGGGCGCGCCGAGCGTGCAGATGGTAGTGAAGACACGGGATGGAGGGGACGACGAGGATTGGTACAGGAATATGGTTGTCACCACCGTCAGCAAGGAGGGGAACACCGAGCTGAGGTACGACGACGAGTTTGTTGAGCCCGAGATGGAGGAGCGTGCGCCGGGCGTGGTGGATTGGAGCGTCATGGAGAAGCATTTCAAGACGCCGCCACCAGAGGGGTTCACTTTGGATAGCCTCCGGGCTGAGGCGGACCAGAAAGTCTTAAAGTAGCTTACCCGTGCTGGAATCTCCACGCCATGAAGTAGGTACGTGTACGCAGGCATCTATTTTCGGCAGAACTCGACAGGGCAAGGCATGGCTAGTAATCAAGTCTATCCCGGATCTACAATAGTTATCTGTGTGTGTACTCTCTAGTTCCCCGAAACACGTCCTCCCACCCAATGCAGCCTTGCTATGCGTGCCCAATTTTGGATCCTATGTTAGTCAGCTTCTCATGCCAGCGGAAACCTAAAGCTCAAGCGTCCATTCCGTCCAACTCGATGAGTTTGACCACCAGCCGAATCACCTCGCTCTTCTCCAGATCTAACCCTGGGTTCTCAACCCTCATGGCAATGAGTTTGTCGATCACACCCCTGAGACGGGAAACGAGGACACCGACTCTTGCCCAGCCGCGCAAGCGTAGCCAGCCGTCGACCACCAGGCCACGACCCTGCGTGTCCAGCTCGATCGCGCCAGAGAATAGGAGAAGAGTGTAGGCGTTGAAAGCTGGTCACCACAAAGTCAGCATTACTTCTCATGACATACCAGAGGCTGGAGTAACTCACGCGTCAAATCCCTCACAAAAACCTTGCTTGTTGCCATCTTGGTAAAGTACGACAGGAACGCCGCGTTCCCCGAGAATGCCATGCTATCAAACATGGTACTGCTAGGGTGTATAAACACACGCCCATTCTCCTGCGAGAAGTATCGGATCGTCTTGGCCTCTGGATCCAGCTCGACGGCGCCTGAGACCGATGTGGCGAACTTCTTGTCGGGGAACTGGATGCGCGCAATCTGCGGGCTGAAAGCCGACGCCGTCAGCGCGCGCAGCAGCGCCATCGACGACTGGGTATATCTGCCAACTGTGATACCCATCTCGGACAGCGCCGAGAAGTACTGCGTGCGTGTCGAGGAAATATCATTGAGCGTCGCAAACGACAGGAAGCTCTCATCGCAGAACATGCGCACCTGGCGCTGCGGTACCCGGTCGCGCATCATGGCGTCCCACTCCTGGAACGCACGCAGGTCCGTCAGCAGGTCGCCGTCGCCGCGCGCGAACCGCATCTTTGCCTCCTTGGCCTCGGCCCGCTTCTCGCCCGGTGACAAGAACGGGCTGCGCGTGCTCAGGATGGCCGCGATCGTGACGCAATCGCTCAGGCAGCCAAAAATGGACCCAAATACCATGAGCTTGCCGCACCGGAGATCCGCTGGGATTAGCGCCAGCTGCTCGCCAAGGGCCGTCAGCTCTTCGCCGTCGAGTGCGCCCATCCGGCGTAGTAGCGAGATGGCACCCTCGACGGCTATCGCCTCGGGCGGTGTGGGGGTACGCGCGAGGAAGTCGGTCACATCGCGGATTCCCATGGCCCGCACCGCCAGGCACAACTGTTCGAGCGGTACGCGTCGGATCTCGGGCTCGGGCCGCTCCGCCATTTGGTCCTCGAGGTTACGGGTGTACAGCTTGTAGCACTTGCCAGCTTGCACACGGCCCGCGCGACCACGGCGCTGCTTGCAGGCAGCGAGGGAAGCCCATGTTTCCTCCAGCTTGCGCATGTTATTCTGCGGGTCAAAGGACGTTTCCTTTACTCTCCCGCTGTCGATGACCGCGACGATGTCATCGATGGTGATGGATGTCTCGGCTACATTGGTGGCTACAACTACCTTCCGCTTGCCCGAGGGCGGGCTTGCAAAGACCTTCTTCTGTTCCCTGGTCTCCAGGGAGGCGTGCAGCGGCAGCACGTGGAGAGACGACAAGGACCGGAGAGCGTTGAGAGCACGGTTGATCTCAGCCACACCGGGTAGGAAGATCAGAATACCGCCGGCCTTCTGCTGTGACGATAGGTCCTCGTCGATTCCCCTGACGGTCTCCAGGAGTAGGTCGTAATTGATCCGGCTGCCGAGCTTCTGAATGATCTTGTTGATAGGATCCACCGGCTCAGACGTTGAAGGCTTGCTGGCATACTCGTCGTCGTAGCGGTCCCACTTGTTTGATGGGCTAAAGCCCGTCATCCGAAGCACGTCGTCCAGGTAGAAATCCCGGACAGGGAATGTGCGGCCAGCAATCTCGACAAGGCCGACGGTGACACCCTTCCTGTCGGCAGTGAAGTAGTCGCTAAACGTTGCGGCGTCGAGCGTTGCACTCATGAGAATGAGCTTTAGGTCTCGGCGTACATACAGGACATCGCGAATAATGCTCAGTAGGAAGTCGGTATCGAGACTGCGTTCGTGGACCTCGTCAACGACGACGTGGCTGACATCGGCCAGCGAGGCAACGACATCTTCAATACGGCCACCGGATGTCTGTAGGCGTCTGAGTAGAACACCAGTTGTTACAAACGTGATTCTGGTATTGCGGTTCGTCTTACTCTCGCCTCGGATAATGTAGCCGACCTCCTGTCCGACAGGGGAGCAGCGCTCGTCGCTCACTCGGTCTGCCAAACCAAGAGCCGAGATACGACGCGGCTGTGTGACGATGATATTTGCCGCGCTTCCGAGTCCTCTGTTGTACAAATCATCCAAGATAAACTGAACAGACTGTGTTGATTTTCCTGAGCCAGTCTCTCCCGAGATGATAGTAACCTGGTTCTCGTTGACAGTCTGCACAATCTCGTAGCGGAGCTGCCAAGCAGGCAGCCTCTCGCGCTGGGACAGCATCTTCTTGTAGGCGGCGGTCTCTGATCTCACAAGCCACTCATTCTTACCCTGGGGATTGGGTATCCACTTAATAGGGTCTGGGAACCTCGGCCGCCTTCTCCGCGTCTTGACAACCGGCTTTGGCTCCTCCGAGACTGCCGATACTACGGAAGCAACATCGCGGAGCGCGCCAGGCCGCTCGATGATCTCGTTTATGTTCTCTTGCACCCAGCTGGTGACGAAGTAAATCTTACTCTCTTCGCCCTGCAGCGAGTTGCCAGCATACGCCAATGCCTTTTTGATGATGCTAAGCTTGATGTACGCAGGGAGAGAAGCCTCTATGGCTAGGATGATTTGGGCGGGATACTGTGGGGACTTGCGGAACTGTATGATCGTCTCCACGTTTTTGTTTGGTCCGTTTACTACAGAGTCCAGCCGGATCTGGCACACGTCCGGAGAAGACCTCGTGTATTTTTCGCCAAAACTTGCCTCCATCGTGGCCATCTCCTCTTCCCAGGACTCGTCGGGATCTCTCCAGAAGTCGTCACCTTCCGTATCGGGAGATGCGTCGTCGCCGCCTAGGCCGCTAGCCAGGAGGAGCTTTTGCAAGGCTTCGGCGGATTTCCCCTCGTCGCCATCGTTTGCAGCGAGTATCTTGCGACAGAGGTCGACGGAGTACCCTGACTGTGACAACCGCTTGATCGCGCCTTCTCGCTTCAGATCAGTGGCGGCTACGCTGACTCCAGCGGTATACCTCTCAGGGAGGGCCCACCGCGGCAGGTCATCCTCGGGGATGTGCACAAGCAGCCACTCCAAAGCCTCCTCGCGGTCCTTGCACTCTTCTACAGCCTCCTCGATATGGCTTTGCCGAAAGCCGAGGCCCTTGAACTCATTGACGATGGCGGCCTTTTGCGATGGTGACATGACGACACCGTACGGGTTCCACACAGTCTCTCTCCGGAGGAGATCCTCCAGCTGAGTTCTTGTCTTATTGCCCATCTCGATCTTTGGCACGGTAGCCCAGCCCCTCATAATGGTGTGGGATCCATTGTTGCCGCCCGACCCGCTGCCTCGGAAGACCAGCTGGGCACCGGGCTCGTTTGCCGCCTTTTCACGGGCTGCCTGGATCTGCTGCCTCTTCCGCTCGGCAGCAGCCTTGGCCTCCTCGCGTTCCCTCAGGGCTTGGAACGGATCGGCTTCGTACATCCAGCCCTTGCCCTCTTTGACGTCCTCTTTCTTGAGTGCCTCAAACTCCTTCCAGAGGGCCTTGTAGTCAGGTGGCAACATCATGTGCAGGTTCTTCATGCTGCAGACGCGGTAGAGCGCATATGTGGCTGCAAAGTGTTTGGCTTCCAGAGCGGTCGGTTTGTAGGCCAGATGGACATGGCTCGGGGGCAGCTTGAAGGCGGCCAGCTTCGTTGTCTCACCCGTCTTAAAATTCTTCGCACTCAAGCTTACGAAGACGGAGAAGCCCTCGGGGGTCTTAATTGTGTTGAAGTCGGGGCGGTCCCATTTCTGCTTCTGGCAGTGTTCTGAGAGTAGGTTGACGGGCAGTTTGCCAGTCCACGAGGCGCCACCGATGATCTGCTTGATGGTGGGTTTTGGGGGTCCATCATCTACGACGGCGGCAGAGGTTCCAGCTGACTTGTTGGGGTCTGAGGGGCCGGCTGCCGCGCCGCCTCCTCTCCTGCCCTTGGTCTCCTTGTCTGAGTTTGTGAAGACGATGAAGTCATCTTCTGGCGGGGGCTTCTTCGGGGCCACCTTTTTGGAAGATTTACTGGCGGCCGGCGCGGGTGCCTTTGGGGCCGGCGCAGGTGCAGGGGTACTGCTCTGCTTTTTCTTGACCATTTCGTCTCGTCTTCTTTCTTATTGCCCCAAGATTTTTATGGCTTTGGTGGTGGTGGTGGTGGTGGTATGTTCCCGTTCTTCTTTAGTTCACGTTGCGGCGACGTGCCCCCAGCTCAGAGTCAGATTTGCACTTGCAATACCATCCATGGCCATGGGGGGTCAAGAGGTGTGAGAGTGCGTTATGGAGTGATGCAGTTGGAGTTGGATGCAGATGCAGTCGCTTGCAAAATGTGGCAAGTGATGGCGACGAGTGTTTCGCCGTTTTCCGCTTTGAGATTCAAGATTCAGGATTGAGGAATCTCGGCCTGAGAGTCACCAGGGTCAGCGCTCTTGGCAAGATGGGAATGGGAGGGAAGCTTTGGCCACAACCTGGTCAGACCTGCACGCTGCACGGCTAATTACATGCCTGCAATAGTCATTCCGGGATACTTGCAACTGCCCTCTTCAGCTCTCATCCCAAACCTATCAACGTCCATCTCATCCCCTTGTCCCACATCGCGCAGCATGCACGTAACGCTAGCATGTTGCAGCACTTTTATTCATTTGTCGTGGCTATGTGATAAACCCAATTTCTGGTGAGCCTCCAATGACTGTGGGGCAAGGCCGCTACTCTCCATCAAAGAGGCCACCGAAAACACATGGCCATAGAGAACACCAAAGACTTCATAACGCTAGCATCGGTGTATATGTAAACTACTTTGGACGTGACTTTTCCCGAAACAAAATTACCCGAGACGGCCCAAACAAACGATCAATTGCGGAAGCAAGCTGTCTCACCGTCTCAAGCATCATGCCAACTGCCCTATTAAAGGAGACTGATATATGTTGTAATCGTTGATTGCCTTTTTCGGGCTGAGTTTCGTTGAACCTGCTGTCATTTGACGAGGGTAGCCCGAGACTGTCATGCCGACGAACATCCAATCCAGACGCGAACCACAAGGGAGAGGACATGGAAGCTCCAAGGATAGCAATATATACCTGCAGGTAGAAAAGCCGCTGCTTGGAATTGGACGAGCGACATTGTAAAATATACTTCCCATCGCCACACCTACAACACCAACAGTCAGAGCAAAATTTCCATTACCGGCTGCCACTCCATGACCCAAGCAAACGGCCGACCCTATCCCAATACAATGCCCATGTCAACACCGCGAGCAGGCCACCCACAAGCCTGTCAATCGCAGTCCCTCAATGATCGACCATGTACTGGGAGGCGGAGATTATAGCGGGTGCACATCGGGTAACGGGTCAGGATTATTTGCAAGCCCATTTGTTTTGAGAGATATATCTGGGAAGAGGATAGAGAGCGGGAAGGTGTGTAATTCGTTTAAAACAGGGGGTGCCATGGGAAGTTTAGAGGATGTTCCTACGGTGGGGAGGAATAGAGCGACGAAAAGAGGGTAGGAGGGCTAATTCGATGCAGAAAACGGGGGGGTGGAGGGACGAGGGTGAAAGTGATAGCGCTGCTTTGTTCAAGATCTCCGCTGCTGGCGGTGTGGGAGGGAATTTGTGAGGCTTTAGGATGATTGAGGAGCATTTGCTTGAGGAATCGAAAAGTGGCCGTGAGCGCGAGGATGAGACGATCTCCAAAAAAAAAAAAAAAAAAAAAAAAACTTACATCGATAGTGACTTGTATGCTCGAGTCCGGATGACGGTGACTGTGGCAAGGTGAAGTCGTTTCATGCGAGAGGCACACAGTAGTCGACTCCAGGCACTGGGTAGCAAAGGAGTAGCTCAGTTCGCTGACTTTGCGATGAGAAGTGGTTGAGAACCTAATAAACCCACCGGACCGAGACGTTTCCTGGTAGAAACGCAAGCTCCCGAAACCCAATTCCCGCAAATACTTTGGTATCAACCATTCCTCCATGGCAAGAAACTCCGCAGCCCAGATAAAGAGCCGCACCCCTGAGAAAGAAATCATCGTTTCATTACCGTAACCCATTCGTTTGCCCAACGCGCCCAAAGCAATAATTGCGAGCTCCAAGTTTTGGTGTTTTGTGTTTTCATGTCGCCCATATTCGACCGCTACTGAGCCGACCACTAAGCGTCATCAACGTGGATGTCCTTTAGAAACCCCAAGAGTCAGTTCCAAGATGGGTGTTGCTCTTACAAAAAGCCAGATAGAAGACTAGTAGTATTGCCACGAACCTCATCACCGCCGACATCTCCATCACTATTGACGTCGTCACCGGAATCTGCTTCAGTCCATAGAATCATTAGCTTCTCTCGTCATAACATTGATAAAATACAGAACGCCGAGACGCGTTGGGAAGGACGGGACGGGGGACACCAAACCAAAGAGACCACAAAAAACGCGCGCCCACATGCCATTCATTCCTCAAACTAACACTACTCACTTGGTTCCTCCTCTGCCTCCTTCGCGCTCTCCGCACTCTTCCGGGCACCTCTCTTGGGCCCGCCCCTAGCGGGGGTGATCTTCTTGACAGCCTCCTTCTTCGCCGCGGTCTTTGGTGTACCTGCACTCCTGTTACCGGCGCGCACGCTCTTGGGCGGGGCAACCTCCTCCTCCTCATCGCTGTCCTTAGCCTCGGCCGCAGCCGCAGCAGCCGCGGCAGCAGCCGCCTTGGTCGGACGTCCGCGACGACCAGGGCCGGAGGTGCCGGCGGGCGCCGCCTTAGGTTTAGCCTTCTTGACACCACCGGTGCCCTTGGGGCGACCGCGCGGGCGGCCGGTAGGCTCGGGCTTAGGCTTGCGCTGCGAGGGGTCCATCGGGGGACGGCCGCGACCGCGCTTGACGGGGGTCTCGTCGGTCGTGTTGGGCTTGGTGGGCGCCATTTTCTGTGGGGCGCGTAGAAAGCTTCTGTTTGGTTGGGGAAAATGCGCCGAGTTGGTTGGGAATATGGCGCAGACCGCCTGGTCAAGTTGTTTACGTTGCGATATTCAAGTAGGGAAATAAACGAAGCGAACGTGCGCGGCGAAATTAATTCCGTGTAAAAAGATAAACGGCAAAAATGATATCAAGCACGAAAGCGATTCGCGCCTTATATTATGACGGACCCAATTCTGGAGAATTGGGATGTTTAAAGTTGAGGGTGAATTTTCGATTGATTTTTTTCGGACAGATTTCTTGGGGGCTTTTATCTGGGATATGGCAATGACCACAGGGGTAGGCGACGCGAGGGAAGGCGCGTCGTTTCTTTTATTGATGAACGGGGGCGCTTGCTCCTATGCTACTCGCTTAGTTGATTAGTGAGTCAGACTGCTCGGCTGAACTCTCATACGATGGTTTCATCACAGCTCAAGTCACAATCTCCTTCGACCATTGAGGGAAACGATATTCCAATAATTCTATAAAACCAATGTATAGGAAACTAAATCTATTTCCAGAAGGAGTCTGGCTATAATGAGTTTTTCACGAGAGAGAAGAAAACGGGGACAGCAACCATTTGTCCGCCTGTCTGATGGGGGAGGCCGGGGGGGGGGGGGGGGGGGGGGGGGGGGCCAATGAAAGCCTAAGCTTAATATATGCATAAATAGCTGAGCGAGTCGGATGCTGACTCTCTGGCTTGATCACCTCTCGCTCCAAACGTTGGCGTTGATGAAGGACGTCGTATGGGCTTTGCGCAACGTTGCGATATGCATATTGTCGGCGCAACCTGAAAAGAACGTCGTAAAGTCTTCACCTAAGTAAATCCTAACATGATGGATAAGTCGATCAAAAGAGCAGCCGGCTTTGGAATGCAAGCTGCTCTTCTTACATCGGCTTGGGACCAAATATTCGGCGCAGCAGCAGCTGTTCAGATTGACTTTGTGATATACATAGTACATATAGTACAGTGTTTTCTCCGGCGTTGGAGTCAAGAGAAGAAAATGCATTTTCTCAAACTTTTGTTTTCATATTCAAGGTATCCCAATACTCCCAATTCTGCTTCTCACTTGCGTCGCCCCGCGCCGGATGTACCACCGGCTTGAAAGCGATCTTCTTACAAAATACTTACGAGAAAAATCCTTGATGTGCGACAATAATTACACAGCCAAGATTATTATATTGTCCTTCTCCAAAGGTTATTATGCGCTTCATTGCTCGGCCTTCTTGGGCCTGCCGCTTGCGCCGCTCTTGACACGCTTGGCGATGGGGCGGTTGATGTGGTGGTTGGGGATCCAGCTCTCATCGTAGTCCTTCTCGGCACCTGTAGTCGCACCAGCAGACTCAGACCCTGACAGGGGCTCGGCGATCTCAATCTTCTTGGCCTTCTTGGAGGGCTTGACGACGCGCGCCTGAGGGAACAGAGCCTCAATCCACGTCTTATAGACAAAATAAATGGTGGCGCCGAAGAGGCCGGTCAGGAACAGATAGAGGAAGATGCTGAAGTCGACATGTTAGCTTACGCAAAGCAAAAGAAAAAATGAAAGGTGCTTACATCTGGGGGTCGAGGATGCTGGTGGGTGGCTCAACAACGCTGGCAGGGCCGCTATGCGCTTGGACCTGGAAGATTTGACCGGCCGGGTTGGAGACAACGGCAATGAGATCAAGGTTGAGATCCTGGGGCATCATATCGAGAGCGAATTGGTATGTCAAGATGTGCTTCTCGCCGGCGGGAATCGAGACATCGTACTTGATGGTTGTCAGGTTCCGCAGGATACTAGCGGACTCAGGGGCATCCTCGGGCAAGGGCTGGGTGGACCGGAGCGCGCCGCCAACAAAGGCGACATCAATTGGACCATCCTCGTGGTTGTTGATCTCGATCAGTGCCCGTGTCACACGGCCATTGACGAGCTTGACGCCAAAGATGTCGGCATCGGGGAAGGTAGTCTCAACGTCGGCCTTCAGCTCTACCGTGTCGATGGGGATTGACGATGCTGAGTCCTGTAGATAAGCTGTCAGCGGTCGGGGTGTCTAAAGCCATCGGCATTCGTGCAAGCGCAGGCGCAACGTACATTATCAACGGCGACTACGGCAACGGCGCGCAGAGCGAGCAATGCGAGAGCGGACCACTTGAGGTTCAACATTTTGCCAGACTGATTTGAGATACCAAGGGAATCGGAGGTGGACGCGGGTGGACGGGCGAAAGAAGAGGTTTTGGAGAAATATCCGGATCCAAGGAGCTGGAGCAAGCTGGCCAAGGGGGAATGGTCGGGCGGATGACGATGGCAAGAAAAAAGTGGTGTGCGTGCAATCTGGCCTCGCCAACGGCCCACCAACGTCGCATCAATTGGTCCCTGCCCAAGCTGCACGCCCCCTGGAAGTGGCGACGGCCCCAAAATATGCATCTACCAGGGACCAATTCAATTACGACTTCATGCAGCCCCCTCTCGTCTATCGGCTACCCAAGACACACGGCTGCGTAAATTCCCTTGAATACCCCCTCTTCCCAGTTTTCCCCGACCGCGAAGCTATTGCCAAGCTGGTCTTCAGGCCAGATAGAGTGCATACACAGTTATTTAGCTTACCTGCCGTAGAGAGCGAGGGCGGGGAAGCTCCTCAAACCCCACTCAAGCTCCCTGAGCTCATGGCAAAGTGGACTAAGCTACCGTGTCTCCACAGCGAATTGTCTTCGTTCGATATCGCTGTTTTCTGCATACCTAGCAGAAACCATCTTATTCAAACAACCCTAAATCACAGCACCTGGAAAATCTTGTCTATGAGAAGCCTTACTTCGACGCGTTCTTGAGAGACGGGCAGGAAGCCCGCTCGTCTTGCCCTGCCCTTTGTATATATTTTTCTGTGTCTACTTTCTATCCAGATACCTCTGTATACGTCTATTTCGGCGGGATGACAGGCAAAGTGACATAGCTCTCCAAACCTTCTCCAAAATGCAAATAATTATGGCCAGCAAATTTGGATGCGGGACTAGCAGGAGTCAATTGTTGGCCGGCGTTGTGAGTGCTGAGTGGAGGAAGGAAGTATAAACTTACCGGTCAGTCTCTGAGTTGTGCTGGAAGATCCCCGAGCCTTGCGTATCGCCGCTGCTAACTTCAAGGACGATTTTGCCACCTTGATCAATCACAACATTCGTCGGCCACAGCTCGACATCAACATTGTACACTCCCTCGCCAACAACACTCAGCACATCACTAGACAAATACTCGCGATGGGGAAGCCACGGCCGGTGTTTGGGGTTTTCGTCGTGTACCATGCGATTGCTGACGCGGAGCCAGCCTTTGCAGAGTGGGACTGGATCGCCGGCCGTGCCCGTGTAAAAGATCTCCTTCCCTGCGGAGTCGAAATGTCGAAGTGTGAGAAACAAGTCGATGTCTGTTTCGTTTTCGGGGTTGTCTGGCATAACGGAGACGTTCAAGTGAGCGACAATGTGGCCAGTAATCTCTGTCTCCTCTTCGAAGGGGGTGCTCGTAAAGTGGACTACTTGCGGGTTGTCCAGGTTTCCGAGAGCTCTGTATCCCACCTTTATGGGCTCGGAGCCCGGCGGCTTGGTTTTGGCGAGGGTCAGGTCCGGCGCAAGATAGAAGTTGGTGTAGTGTGTTCTTGGGATGGGCCAGGCGCTTTCCTCCCTCTTCTCGTACGCCTTCTCTTTCTCTGCATCGTTGAAGCCGAGGTTGCCCTTGCGGAGAGTCACCGTTACCGGGGCCACCTTCCCCGGCTCGCTCCAGCCTACCGTGTCCTCACCTTTGAGGAAGGCATTCAGGAAGCTCTTCTGGAGCTTGACCTCTTCGCGATAGTAAAAGGGCAAGTCGTGTCGGCCGGTGATGAAGCGGAGGTATTTAAGCTTGGAGCCGGCATTGGTGTACCCCAACACGTTTCCGCGCAGATGGAGGAGGATGCCGCCCCAGTTTGCTACGCTGAGCAAAGGAACCTCAATGTCTTCGGGACGATACTCTTTACTAGCATAGTACTCGTCGTCGCGGAACCGATTCGCTTCGTTATCTACGGTCTGGTCCTTTCGGTTGGCAATCAGGACTTCATCGGGGAGATCGCCTTCGATGGTGTCCTCCTGGCCTCTTGCGCCAGGCCCATCGGGCGGGAAAGTAATCTTGGACCGCTCTGCCCTACCGTACTGGTTGACCAGCACCTGGCGGTTCCACCAGATATTGATGAACTTGTTTGAAAGGATACCTCCGTGCCTACACCGGTCCCGGTAGTAGTCGGACATGCCCTCCCAGGGAATGATGGCAGCCAGGCCCTTTGGCCGGCGAGCAGCTACCCGCCATTGGGACCCTGGCGACGTCAGAACGGCAGATGATAATTCGCATCGACGTCACTCACCAGCATAGTACGAGATACCCAAGAGCCCGACCTTGCCCGTTGACCATGGCTGCTCGGCGCACCACTCGACGACGTCAAAGAAGCACTCGCTTGTGCCCCGGCTCATAGTGTCGAGCAGGCCAGGGCTCTGGCCCAGGCCGCGCTCATCGGCGCGCACGATGGCGTAGCCTTCGCGGCACCAGTACACAGGGTCGGGTGTCTCCCAGGCAGAGTACTTGGAACAGTGCTCAGGGTTGACTTCGCTGAAGGAGCCATGGTGGAAAGAGGAGTAAGGGATGTCTTTGCCGTACGGGCCGTAGGTGACGAGGACGGGGTACTTCTTGGGAGCAGCAGGGTCTGTGGCAGGAGACAGAGGTAGGTAGACGTTGGCACGTATGGGCAGGGAGGATGCCTTGAGGGGGATGGAGACGTTTTTGGTCAGCGTAAGGCCGTTGGTGGGGTCCTCGATGACCTCGGTGAGGTCACGCAGAGGCGGGGTTTGAACTTCGGGCATTGTGAGTGTGTTGATTCTGAAAGGTCTGTGGTTGGGGGTGTCTAGGGGTATATGTCAGATCATACCCAATAGTGTAGACTACCTCGGCTCAATCCACCACTGCGGGAAGCTTTGGTAGACTCACCCATCTGATCGGAATGGAGGGCGGGGATGGCGGGGCGGGGCGGGGAAGCTAAGGTAGCTAGCGACGAACCACTCGACAGCAGTCATTCGCTCCACTTCTGCCGGACCTGTCTCACCACTCACCTTTCAGAGTCCGATGATGCGTGATGTGGTGACATTCAGCGCAGGCATTCCTCATGCTTCGTCAAATACTTGAGCCCCTATAACTCCTAACTTGTGCAGCGGATCTCAATTGATTTAAATACTGAAGGGTGTTCATCACAGCAGCTCTTCCACTTCAACGTGAATCGTACAACGCCTCTATCGCAACTGTATTTTCACGTCTCACCTCCTATCCTCTCGGTAAATGCGCCCTCGTTGAATCGCCCGCCCGTATTCCTCCACAGCCACGAGACCGACTGATGGCAGCCATTTTAGCACAACGCAACCCATGCACGGTCTCATGGCAAACTTACGCCTTTGAACCAAACACCGTGCATCATCGTAAAAATAATGACTGCCTCGACGGGATTTGATCCCCATGGCCGCGACTCGCGATCCAGCTGATGGTTGATGGGTCGGTAGGGCGGCACTCGACGGTAATCGGTTAGCCAGTCTGGTGGGTTTTCGACGGCTGGTGGCGGCGAGGGCGGCTGTGTGGGCGAGGAAGTCGGTTCGCCGCCAGTGAGGCGGATAGCGTAGTCCTGCAGGTAGTCCTGCTGTGATAATGTGTTGGTGGTTGACATTTTGACCGCCTGGTATGTCCGATATTTGCGATGATAAATGGAGGAGGAATCGGACCCGAGGGACATGAAGCTGACGATTGAAGTCAACCACTCCGATGGTGTCCCCTGGGCCCTGAGCAGCCAATAGGCATCATCCCCCCACTTCCCACCCCGCCCGTAGCGGGGCGATCCATTGGGGATCCCCAACTCTAAACTACATAATCCCTGGCTGAGTCTAGGGGTCGCGTTCCAGCCGGAGGGCTGACGGGACCCGACTTGAGCTCCCATCCAAGCTCATCCGATCGACAACCCTCGATTATTCCATCAATTATCCCATCAACAACATGCCTTCAACTCCAATCCCATAACACCGCCCCTCAATTCACTCGCAATGTCATCCCAATCAGCCTTCGACCGCCTCACGGCTGCCGCCATCGACGGTCGCACCGAAACCATCCGCTACCGCCAGACACAGCTCCAAAGCCTCCACGGTGCACTCGCCAGCCCCCCCACCGCCGCCAATATATGTCGTGCCCTCACCCAGGGGCCCTCGACCCCCGCTGAGGTCGAGGCCGAGTATGCCCTTGCCATGGATGCCGTACGTCACGCGTACGACGGGCTTGATGTCGACGCCGAGCTCGAGGCGGAGTATTCCGTGGTCCGGGGGAAGGGGAACGAGGTGAGACGGATTGGGGTGGGCATGGTTGTGGTGAGACCGACGAACCATGCGAGGTTTTTCTCGGTGCTGGCGCCGTTGGCGGTGGCGGTGGCGGCGGGGAATTGTGTTATTCTCGAGGTCCGTTTCGGTCCTGCAATACTGGTGTGGGCGTGGATGCTGATATGTGTTGTAGCTGGGAGATGAGCTGCCAGTGGACACCATTCTTTGCGAGGCTTTGACGAAGTCTCTGGATCAGAATACCTTTTACGTCAGTGGTGGGGCTGTTACTGACAGTTCGATCCTCGACTCGGCCGTCTTGGTGGATCAGACGGGAAATGGCTCCGCTTCGACTCTGACGAGACACCTTATCTCGTCGTCTAGGACGAGGACCGTTGCGGTAGTTGACCGAACAGCTAATGTCGAGGCTGCAGCGAAGGCCATCACACGGGCGAGGTTCGGATTCGGCGGTACATCGCCGTACGCGCCAGATCTAGTGCTAGTGAACGAGTTTGTCAAAAAGCCATTCCTAGAGGCGTGCTCCAGATATGCCACGGTGGCGTTTGCGAGTGGTTCTGAAGGGCGGGGGACTGGGGGTAAAGGGGGTGGCGAGGAGAAAATCCAAAGATTGGTGAACGAGGCCGAAGAGAATAAGGAGGTGACAAGTTTTGGATCCAAAGGGTTCAAAGTGGTTGATATTCTAGACAAGTAGGGACCCATTTCCTTTACTGTGCTTAGTTTTGAGCTCTTTGGCAGAACGGAACGCTAACTGGCTGAGCAGGAACACGCCGCTCATAAAACAAAAGATCACCGGCCGCTACCTCCCCATCGCGACAACATACAGTCTCGTAGACGCCGCGTTTAGCCAGGAGTTCGAGTACGTCGCCCTAATACCTCCATACTACTCTCTGCTAATTACACCAGAAACCCCCTCCTCGCCGGATACTTCTTCGCCAACCCCGCCTCCGCCAAATACCTTTCCCAGCATCTCCCCTGCCACATCTCGTGCATCAACCACATCCCCGCTCAGCTTCTTATTGGCCCCGCAGCTCCTATTGCCCACGACCCGGATTTCCTGTACCGCTACAACCGGGACATGTTCTCTGTATCGCGCCCGCAGTTCGTCGCAACCAGAAGCCTTCCCAAGGATGCTCTGCAAACAGTGGAGACGCTGCTGGATGCGGAAAGCGCGCCAGCGAGTACTAGGAGGTTCGGAAAGAGGTCGCCGGCGCCGACGATACAAAAGGTCAGGGCACTTGCCATGCGGCCTCTGAAGCCGACGGGACAGGTCAAGAGCATGCATAAGACCGACTTCTTCTTGTCAGGGCTGCTGATTGGGGGCGGGGCTATGTTGGGGGTGGTTGTGCCTGTTCTGGGCTGGTCGACATGGGTTTTGGGGAGAGGGCTCGTGGGGTATGTTGCAAGGTTGAAGCGGAACCAGTGAAAGTGCATTGTGTATGTTGGACAGCCGTGACCTTAAAGACTTTCGTGTTGTAAAGGATGTAGCTTTTTGTCGGTAGGTATCCCCCCTTTCCGATTCCCCTTTCGAGTCCTTCATGTTGATGAGTGGTGATTTGATGGTTGCAGTACCTGCCAGAAACCGAGAAACAGGTTCATAGACACAAAGATGCACGTGATGTCATAGCCTTGATTGGGGGCCCCCTCATCATCTGACGTCTCATTCTAACCACATCACATAGGCAAGTTCCCTGAGCTTCGTACTAATGGAACAGTATAAGATGAGGCGAAGGGGCGGTGGGCGGCGCCGAGAACCTTTGCGATGTCGAAGACACCCAACCGAAGGCCTTCCTTGGGTCACGGCATTAAGATCTCCTGTGATCCCTGCCTTCCTGTCCTGGATCATAACGGCCATGTCCATGCTCGTTCTTTCTTGTCTAAAAGGCGAAGGACTCCGGAAGCTAGTGCATGAATTACCTGTGAGTCTCGTACCTGGGGGTCAACCGCCCCCACTGCTGACTGTGTTATACCAGAGATTTGACCCCACATCAAAATCGCAGCTTTCCGCGCTTGCCCGCCATATCGTCTCATATGGGGTGCCCGTTCTGCTCCTCTTACTCCTCTCGCTTCTGGAGATTGTATACTGGATCAACACTGTCGACTTGTTTCGGAGAGGTCGGTGGAAAAATCTCCATCTTCTTTGGGTTGCACCAGCCACTGTCTTTGGCACATGCCTCTCGGCATTTGCTGTTCAAGACCCGGAGACGCTTTTTCTGGTTGCGGTACCCGTACTATTGGACTTTTTCATATTCGTCTGTCTAATTTCCGATGCTTTGTTCTATTATCAGAGTCGGCCGTCTTCAAATTGAAAAGGGGTTGATTGGCAAGAAGCCACAATGGGCAAAAACAAACATATAACACCAGGAATTCGCTGGTCGTCACCGACCTAACTACTGGTCTGGCGGTCACTGGTTTAGCTATGGGAGAGCGGGCGGGATCCTTAGTTTTCCCATGAGTCCTTCTCTTATGTATAATGTTGCTGAACATGGAAGCTCGGGAGCCTAGGAAACGGGATATAAAGCCCGGAAAATGGTATGTAGCCGAGACCGGATGTAAGGAAGCTAAGCTAGAGTCCTGTGTGCTAATTCTGGCTAGTTCCCGACCTAACGCTCTCTAGTCTTAGTACTTAAGAATATACTCTAACTAGCCTGGCCGGTTAGTCAGCGGAGCCCCCATTACGATCCGAGATACCTTGAACTCCCCGCTTACCCTCAGAGAAGAGCAGTATACTTCCTTAAGAGTCAGCCGAATTAAGAGTCTATCTCCTTGATTGCCTCGCCTGTAACGCTGTTAGGCGCTGGGATGACAAGGATAGAGGGCCGCAGTGCAAGATGATGGAACAGCGGTTAGGGGGTTGCAAGAAGATCAATTGAAGCCTGAATCACTCAATAGAGTTGGGTGGTCCAGGGCTCTTTTATGTCTGGGCGAGAGTATCCGGAAGCGGGAGAGTGATCTGAGGTCTCTTTGTGGCCTGCGTCCCGAACTATCCCGCTCCTTGCAAAGGACTTCGGCGGAGGTTTTCTTTATCCTATGCCCTACATCCCGACGGTGCTCCCGGCACTTGCACTCGCAAACGTGTGTTACATTTCCTAAGTCATATTAAAAGCCCCTTTATGTCGGCCGTAACCGTACCTACTACTAAGCCCCTAAGTCGGCTATCTTCCATATCGAAGATAGTAGCCGCTAGAAGGTCCGTTATTGAGCGTTATAGTATCCCTCCTGTATATTGTGGGTAGGTAGATAAGGCCCTCCTGTAGAGCCAGAACTCCCATCATTCCAGCTACTAGCCTTTCTAAGCCTTTCCCCGCGCATAGAAGGAGCGAGATAGGCCTTAGGCCCTTAGTAGTCGCCCTGGAGCGGCCTATCTTAAGCATTGGCACCACCTCGGCTATCTTCCAGGCCGTAGGGAAGTGTGCTACGTGAAGGCACTCAGCGTAGAGGGCCGTCATAGCCGTGGCGAAGGGGGTAGGGGTCTTATCCCTCCCGTCAGGGTCCTCGTCGTACCACACCGCTTTAAGCATCGTCGTGGTGATGCCGTCGAGGCCCGGTGTCGTTGTCTGCACCCCGCAGCAGGCTTGGTAGGCATCTTCTACCGTTACCTCCGTGCTCCAGGAGATCCTCGGTGGGCCGCTCTGGACGATGGTGGCGTACTTGCCACTGAAGAATTACCTCGACGCCTGTAGGGGAGTAGTCGTACTTCTAATCACGAATATTCTCCTGTTATTTCAGCCATTTAGGGTACCATTAGCCTTAGAGAGTTGCTCTGGTAAAGACGATAGCCGGAGTTAGTCTTTTGCCCTCAGTAGTAACTGCCTTTATTAGAGACTTAAGTGGTATTGTCTGGCCCCGTAACTACCGCGCGGCCTGTAAGAGAGTTACCCATAACAGTGTCTACGCGCGTTTCCTACATGCTATACTCGTCCATATTGGCGATGTTACATAGGGCGATGTTTTTAGTCCGCAACTAGTAGCGCAAACGGTTGAAGAAATCCTTATACCGCCCCTTCGTAGAACCTCGAACTCGAGCTCTTTCTAGCAATACGCTTTGCTTCGTCTTGACTCGATCCTGGCGTGAAAGAAAGCGGTCTACCCAACGGTGACCAATGGGGGTAAAATCTCCGCCCTGGGCTCGGATTTCTTGCGCCATTCTGGTGATCTTTGCTTTGCAGGGGACGCGGCCAGCAGCCTCCTGATCAAGGCACCAGTCTACCGAAAAGGTCTCCTGTTCAGGAGAGAGCTTCCTGGCCACTATTTTGCTGGCTGGCTTGGTAATGCTGCCGCGGAGGCGTCGGCTGAGTGGGGACGGGTGGATACTGTAGTACTTCGCAGCCTCGACCTGCGAACTGCCATTGGTAACCTCATCGATTGCCGACTGAATATTCTGCTCATGCACAGTAGCCATCTCGAATTTGGTGTTGTTTGGATCAAAATTGAAGCAATGCTGGTGGTTGGACATGCGGAGGTTGTCGCTTAGGCGTGCCGATCGCAATGTTGCATTGTGGGGCCGTTGCATTGTGGAGTCACGCCTTCTAGAGCTCGAGATCGTAAGCAACTCGGCGATGCCCGGCTTAGGTGCCTTTAGTACTGCTGTCTTTAACTGGCCCGGGCTGAGGTGTTACGCTGCCGGCCACACCACAAAGCGTGCGGTGGCACCGCTCTCTATATTCTTACCTCCCTCCCTATCGCCGGCTGTACAGTAGAGCCGAAATCAGTGTCCACGATTTCAGTGTCCAAACTTTCTCCGCACGGGCCAGTTCAACCCCTGGCCGCGACTGCCACAGCGCGTCTCTGCCTACTCCATACCAGGTACGTCTGGGCAACGCAGTGGTTCGATCTCCAAATCCCCGGCCAGCGCCGTAGCGCGGCTGAGAACATCATAGCCCTGGTTACTCGACAGGCTACTCTAGGCTGAAGCCGACGTCTTAGCTGAGTGGCGCCACCCTTAGCGCTAGTATGACGGATGACGGCACGGAGTAGATGATGGGGTTTTACGGATTTCAGCGTGCCGTTACGGCGAATGGGCATGGTCTTTGGCATAGATGGGCACGGTCCTAGTTGCGTCTGCTGCTGGGAATGGCCACGAGACAATCGTTCAGCTGCTGTTGGGGGTTGAATGCGTAGGAACAATGAAACCTGTATTTCATAGTTCTCTTTTTTTCTATCATAGCAGGATTAATAATTGATAGGGTGGCGATAGCGACCGGCTGGTTCCTTCCCGACGATAAAACCCTGACTCTTGTAGATCACCGGCAATCCGACGGCGCGGCCTTGATCAGTAGAACACCATCTCTGGGACGGAACGGCGTGCCTCAGCCGTGCCAGGTTAGAGCACAAAGGAGTTACCAAGAGGGGGAGAGTCTTGGTAGGTCGCCATCGACGAAGATAAGAGGTTCGTCATCCATCTCGGAGGGGATAATGGTCGTGAAGCATACGAACTGGAGATCGAGCTTCGGTCAGGAGCGTCTGGGTCGGAGGACGTGGAAGTTTGCCTGGGATGACAGTGTTGCCCGGGCGATTTGTCTCTCAGCCGCGGCCACCATTAGTCCGAAAACCATGGCAGCAAAGCTATTATAGGGCCCTACTTGACGACCTCTCCCCTGGCCCCCTAGATTTGAGGCCTGCCAGGCGCGCGACTCCAGGCAAGAGAGCGCCGTCCCCACCTCGGCACATCCCTCTGCGAGCGCCTTGTGCTTTCTATACGGGTTTAGGGGCGACAATTGGAGGCGGTATGATCGTCTGGTTGCATGGTGTTTGGGAAGGTACTGCCTGTGAATTGTCGCCCCGTATGAAGGGCAAGCACCACCGCCAGTGCTCTGCATCCGCTCCACATTCCATCTGGTTAGCTAATGATGACTCGTCTCAGGAAAGGTACTCTGCCCGAAGTTCACTCACAGAGAGCATCACTACTGGACTTGGAGCACCTTGACGTAAAATACAATTCAATTTCCTTCTAGTTAAATCCTATACTCCTTATTCCTTAACTTTGAATTTCAATAATTCTCTAATATTATCCCCCCCAACTTTTACTAGGTTCGGTTGAATGTTGATGATGGCAATTCCGGCAGCATTCAAATGTGCCTCAGGCCCGGCGAGAGGTGACATTATTTGTTGAGGCAGAGGTGGAAGAGGCAATATGCGCACTTTGATTCCTTCGTGTAAACCCAGCTGCTGCGTGGTGAACATCCCACTGTGTTGCAATTGCAGTGATATACACTGATCTTTTTCTTCTGCGTCTCTCTGGTCTTTTCCGCTTCCTTTTCGTCATCTTTTTCCTTTTCCATGCTGTCCATCTGTGGGTTCGGGCTATTGTCGATGACTGATTTCACCGGCATATTAACGAGATGGAGGATATGATGTGAATCGAATCGGTTCAATATGTGCAGTGTGTTCTGTTCGTGCAGCAGAGGTGACACGAGCGAGTACTAAGATGCCGAGTGTAGGGAAACCTAGCATCACGGTAGTGGTTTAGTCCATGGAGAGACTCTTGTAGTATGTAATGTGAGAGGTCATGCTTTTTAAGTTATACTAAATAATTTCTCGTAGAAGGTTGGTGAAGTGACTGGACACATCCATGGATCGTATATGATTATGTCGCATACCTGCGGTGGGTGTGGCACAACGCTCTGGCATTAGCCACAGCTGTGGCAAGGAGCCCAGCTCCTTGGCGCCGCTCTCTCTTTTGTATATATTCGGCGCTCACGCGCCTTGCTCTCTTAGCTAGAGCATGCTCAATTCACACACTCTTTTGAGCCACTGCTCTGCCTCGGATTTTTTCAGAGATTACCTACAAGTAGGTTAGGTATCGTTTTCTGCGGACCTCGACATTATACATAATTATGAGATCTTCTCGGGACTGTGACTTAGTTCTAGGACATAAGCAGTTTTAGATGCCATCTTTGAGTTTGAGGCATACGGTATGTACCTACGCGGACCTAAAAATCTCCAATTCCTGGCATGATGCCGATCTGTTTTGAAATCCCTCGTCGCACTTCCACTCAACGGCAATGTGCTCGTCGACTGGAATTTTAAAGGTTCAAAGCCATGAAAATGGTAGTTCAATCAATATCATCAGATTCAATCGCTCCGCTACTTCCAAACTGACCAACCCCCACTATCCGACCCGGACCTCCGCCCGGCCCCACCTTGTGCACCCGCACTCCACACCGCATCACCCCGGCGGACTCCGGATCGGCCCGAGCTCTTGCTCTAGTCTACAAATGCGCGGAACAGAGCAGACATCCCAGGCATTCCCTCAGCATTACAAGTGAGATGGTATAGCCTATGGGTTAAGTACTCTATTGTATTTGTGGCATTGCCCCCCACTTACCGTGCCGCCTCAGCATCAACTGCAGCACCAATTGCAGCGCCAATTGCAGCGCCAATTGAGTTTGAACATCAGTGCATGGGCTGCTTGTGATCAGCAACTGAAGCAACAGAATCACAGAGTAGCAAATATTCCATTGTGAAGGGCAGGCACCATGGCGGTCGGCACGACGCAACCGGAGCCCATGGCGCCAGTCCACCTGTTCTCCCATGGCTCAGCAATGATGCTCGGCGAGGACAGCGCGTCGGCCCGGTACTGGGAGAAGTGCGGCGATGACGCCCTTGCTCACGGTATCGAGCACGTCGTCATCATGGTGAGTTTACAACAGTCCCTCAAACATCTAGTTTCACTGACAGGAGAGAGCAGGGCGCACATTGGGCTACGGCTAACCCCGGTGGCGTCCTCATCTCGTCCAACCCCAAGCCCGAAAAGGCCCCCGTCCTCTTCGTCGACCCAGCCAAGTGAGTTGATTGCGATGGCCTTAACCCTGGTCGCCGACGCTATGCCTCCTTTTGTGCCGCCGGACTGTCCCTCCTAAAATACAAATCAGGTACAAGCCCTACGTGCTCAACCCCGACCTAGCCTACGTCCCGGTGCTCCAAGCCCACCTCTCCGCAGCCGGCATCCCAGCCGAGGCCGACCCGGCCTTTGACTGTAAGCTGCTCCCCTCCCAACCGATACCACAACCGCTGATCTCTCCCAGGGATCCACGACACATACCTGATCCTGATCCGGATGTTCCCACGGGGGTGCCCGCCGACGACCATCATTTCCATGAACGCCCTCTTCGACCCGCACCTACACGTGGCCGTGGGCGCCGCGCTCCGACCGCTGCGCGCGCGCGCCGCCAGGACGCTCTTCATCGGCTCGGGCGGCGCCGTTCACAACCTGTTCCGCAACGTGTGGGGGCCGATGCTGCGGCACCGCGACAACTTTGCGCAGCCGACGCCGCCCGAGCCGTGGGCGCTCGACTTCCGCCAGGAGGTAATTGACGTTTTCTGCGCCGGCTACGAGGACGCTGACTCGGTCCCGCGCAACGAGGCCCTCGCCTACGGCCGCGAGATCCGTAGCGGGCCCCGGGGCGTCGGCGGGCCGCTGCTGCGCCGCAAGGCGACCAGCTTGATGAAGCATCCCAAGTATCGCGACGCCCACGCCACCGACGACCATTTCATGGCTACCATGTTTGTGGCGGGCCTGTGCGGGAGCAAGGAAGATGTTGGCGTGGCGGGGGTTATGGGCGCTGAGGATTGGGAGCTTACGAATATGTGCAACACGCAGTTTACCTTGGGGAACTGGGATTGATGGGGGAATGGGAAAGTTGGAAAGCCTGATGGGGAAAATGAGAAAGGAGAAAAAGGGTTCATCGGGAAATCGGTCGGAATGCGGTGCTTGGAAACAGTGCAGGTGACTCAGCCAAGTCTCTACATAACGCCTCGAGCACCATGACTGTGATAGTGGCTGCGACTTTGTTTGGGATTGATCAGGGCACCGTTGTCCCGTTTACCTTGGTATAGAGTATGGCAGCCAAAAAGCATGACTTGTGCAAGGAACTTTTGCTTGACCAGTTTCGGATCGCCAGTTCGCGCTGTCCTTTTAACTTTCACGGACGAGCGTTGTCAGTCGCCCGTAACCGATCAAGCAACTACAGACTGCAGATCTCTGATCTCGGTAGCTCAAGTCTGGTTTCGCGATCGGGGGAAACAGGGTGGTCCAAGAGAGGTCTTCTTGGCGGTAAATGGTCCACACTAGGTCAGCAAACCCTTCCCCGCCTCTGAACACGATCCGATCGTAGCCTTGGCCCTACTGTCGAAGCTGACGAGCATTTCCTCAAGGATGCGTGAGAACGGCGACGACATTTCTAAGGGCGGGAGGATTCGGCAAGTCTCGATTGCCGCAAGTATTGGAGCAGTTGTAGTGATCGATGCTGGCATCTTGTCGAGGGTTGAGGGACCGTGTAGACGTCATATTACAACTCCAAAATAATGTCTATACATTCATTAGCTCTTGGGCCTGTTGCTCAACCAATAAGTAGTTAGCCAGGCGGAAAAAAATAACAGGATCCCGGCGAAAAAAGACAAGGATACTCGACCTGAGCAACAAGTAACACAGCATGCTAAATGAGCTCCGTGTATACTACACGTATCGGCGTCCTGTCGTGTCTCGATTCGGACCCTGAGTTGCGCTTCGCGGGTGCTTATTGTTTGTGCCATCCAATTATTCCACGACAAAACAGCTTAGGCGGCCCTGTATGAAGGCGTGGGGCTGTATAACCCCCCCCCCCCCCCCACACGATCACCCAATCCGTGATCTTGACACTCAATTCTTGCGGGTATTTCCCTGGTGACGCAAGGCTGGTTATAACGGAAACCCGCAGAGAGACTCGGAGGCCCAACTACTGGGCGGGTAGTGCATATGTCTCAGTGATAAACGGTCGCTAGAGAGGGGTGTGGCCCCATTGAGCCAAGTTTTGTTGATGTGGGGAGAGCCCGTCACGATCCAAAGCCCGCAATGCAGACTGTCTTGATCGCTGTTCATGCTGTGGGATGGCTTCCCGGCCCGCAACGGGTAACTGCAGGTGCTAAGCCTGCAGTTCCGCCCCGGGCCCCCGGCACCGGTGGTAGGGCGCCGAACCAGAAGCCACCGCTAGGACAGATCCCCTACGGCGTTGTCGTGTTGAAATGCATGACGTGCGCCTTTTGTCTTCACCACGAGCGGCTCAAATCCCTTGCACAAACTGGAGTCGAAACCGGGGCTCATAAATCGGAGAAAAGAAAGACCCCTGACCTTGCAGAATGTCGAGCATGATGCCAACGAAGAAGACCATTACTTCATTGGATCGTGATTTCCGTAAAACGTAGGATAACGGCTGAGAGTATGCAACAACCATCGTTCCGCATCCGAGGTCAAAGCAATATCGGAGAGCCCGGACACATGACCAATGGAACGAGGTAGAAGGTCACCTCGAGAATAGATGTTACAACAGGAGGTTCTGGTGACAATCATTTCTCGCCGGAGATAACTCCGGGCAAATCGCCGACTACTCCTGCACAACAGCAACAACAAACCGATGTACTCATCCGTGTTGGATCCTTGGTGATTGCGTCAAGCAGCAGCAGGCCTTCATCTCTTGTATTGCAATGAAGGGGGTTGTAATGACGTCTACCCGCCTGACCGCTTGTATCAAGGGAGATCAAGATGCCGAAATTGGCCCATCACGATCGAGCCGGCCTGGCCAGCATCGAACGCTTGTTTGGGATATTCCGTCATCTGAGGCACTTGCCCGAAAGCCCTGGCCGCGCCGTTTGGCCAAATGTCAAGGGCAGCCACGGAAGCACAGTGGAACATGTCAACCGCGTGTCCAAGACAACGGCTGACCAAGACAAAAGAGCTGGATCTCGCAGAAACCGGTGACTAGGATGTCAGGCGACGTCAGGCCGGTGTTTCCAGGTCCCTTCGTCGAGTCTTTGGTTAACTGAGCTGAGAAGGGAAACGTCGGAAAGGAGGTTCGGGACCTGCACGAGAGAGAGAGTGGAGTTGAGCTATAGGCTCGTGCTTGCCACCTGCAGCGGCTAAGAAAACGGAATCTGCCGCCCATGAACTGCTGTGTGACGCCGTGGAGGCAGGACGACGTGCTTCCTGTTGTGATGTCGAAAAGCATGGTCCGTGGTATTGGAGAAGTACTGAGCGCATATTCGCGTGGTGCTCATGACAATAATGCTTTGATGGCAAAAGCCAAGGGATGTATGAGAGACGAGGGGATATGGCACAGTGAGGTGGTGAGCGCCATGGTGGCTGATGGGTTGGTCCATGGGTTGAGGGGAAGTTGCGAAGCGACCTGGAGGCCGCAGAGTTGTGGCTCATGGAACCAGTTCAGACCAGCCAACCCCACATCCAACGGATAGTGCAATGTGGGTCGTTTTCGGGCAGCTGTCAGTCAGGTTAACTTCAGAGGTAACCACGGCACGTATGGGCAAGCGTGACTGACCGGGACGTCGACCGACCTCACAGCTGGAACTGACAACACCAACAGTGGCAAAGATGAACGCACGACTAAGGGAAATTCTCCAACTGCGCAAATTATCAGCACCCTGATCTGCGGCGTTTTCAGCTTCCCTTGTCGCAAGAGCCTCAAAGTCGAAGGACTCGAAACCGTGATTGGTTTTCCGTAAGCAGCAAGGAGTCGTCTGTGCGTGCACCCTACCCCCGCCCCAACTCACTTCTAGAAGCCTGCCGACTCCGTCTCGTCTGACCGGTGGAGAGTGCCTCACTCACGAAACGGGGTCCGACGCGCACCGCGTATCTCCCTCTCGTGGTTGATTACAACACCAGAATCTGTGCGGTGCATTTCTGTTGCTCCGTTTGTCCGAAGAGCTTCGGGGTGGCTGCCCCTTTCCAATAGTCGTCCGCCGTCACCTCAAGAACAAACCAAACACCCCCCCCCCCCCTCCCCCGTCAACATCGTCTCTTCGCCGGAACTACGCTACCCAATAACAACAACATGCACGTCGGAAGCACGCCCGGCCTTAAACTCACGATAGAGCCGTGTTGAATCCTGATTCCCCGTTACACCATTCGCATCCCAGCCGGTTGGAAAGATGCGGGCATTATCTATTCCAAATGGGAGAATCGGCAACACAGTCAACTTTGCCATATCCTGTCCTCGACAGGGGATATTCCGGGCTGCAAACTAGCTCTGTCTCCGACAACTTGACGCATACGATTCGCTGGTGAAACGGTAGCCCACGGTGTGTATTTTGCAATGATAGTCGCCCACAGTGTGGAGGAGGCGAGTTGTGGCTTCCATGTTGATCGGTTATCGACTGTGCCCAACCCGAGGTGAGAGGTGGTGGGAGTTGGTGCAGGTGAAGCCAACCTCAGGCTCTCCCCCATCATTTGGTTCTACGAACTTGAGCCCCGCAGCTGGCCCGAAGTCACCAAGACGCTCACCGAGGAAGACCTGCACTACCTACCTGCCAAGCTGAAAGTTCAACCCGTTGTCGCATTCGCTTCTCGATTATTTTTCCTCGTCGATGGGCAGCCGAGGATTCAATCAGCGCAGATCGCGTTCGTTTAGGTTTTGACTTGGACGTAGGGGTCTATGAGGGATGCCAAGGTGCCTCCAGCGACAGATACAGCGGTGTCTCCAGTGCCATCTGCTGCATCTCTGTTGCAAGAGAACGTCCATGCACATGGCCTCTGTTCCAAAGCATAGCAGCACCTGGCTCTGACAGACTGCAGCGTTGCGTTGCACAACCGACCGTACTCAGGCATGCACATTCATCGGTCCCTGCAGCCAGAAGCACGGGACTGAATCGCAACTGCCTGTGGCCGCGTCGCTGGTTCCTGGATAAGGCCAACCTGGAACAGGCAGCGAGGGCTCGACTCAGCCAGGTACCATCGCCAGTAGCTACAGACACACTGACCCTGCGCAGATCCCCAGGTGTGCAAGGGGTCAGAGCACCTCGAAACTAGACTGTCGGGCAGGTTACCTATAACTAGGCTTTGATATAGCGGCGCCTAGAAACGGTAGCTCGTGCGAATGACTGCCTTGCGGCCAGGGGATTAGCTCGACTGTTCACCAGCAAATCCAGGATGCATTTGTGGTGGGGTTGAGCTGCGCTCCGTGTGTAAGTAAACGACTCGGAGGTGCTCGCCCGTGGGGCAGAGTGCCCGAACCCATCTTAACGGCCGCTTGCCGACGCTGCCCAGCTGAAGCCAAGAGCGGAGCTCCCTGCTCACAGCAAATCAAATGACGTACCCTGCTGTTCTACGGGAGACATACCAATAGATAGATATTCGACCCCCGTCACCGTAACCCATCACATCAAGAAGGCGAAGTGATGACGAGTACGAGGGCAAAAGGAAAGCGGTCACTCATCTTGCGTGGTACACCTTGGTCCAAGGAAGGCCAGTTGGGGTAAGTTGCGGATCGAGAAAGCTGAGGACGGGATGTCGAAAGGGATCGAATCCAAAACCCCGGGCTCACCAGCGGGAGGTTGGAAGTGATTCCGGGGGTGTTTGAACCAAATCTAGTTGACGGGACCCTGCCGAGAGCGCCCTCCTGGGGGGCCGTGCCGGATCTTGATTTGCGCCCAGAACCCTGGGATTTGACGCCTCGTCCCCTCCCAAGCTCTCGCATCCACTACCCTCCCACCCGACTTCTGACCCCTGACCCAAGGCCCATGGACCGCGATCCAGTGATGATCCGCAGAATCCTCCTCGACTCGAATATCCCCGACTAGTTTCCCCAGTACCACTCGGCCGACATCCTCGTCTGATCTTTTTTCTCATTCTAGTTTTAATCCTGCGATTTGCTCTTCCGCAGCCCTCGAGACCCCCATGCTGCCACCCCTGTAAACACCCGCTTCCATCACTCGCAGATTTGCCTCTGTCTCCGTCGGCCTAGTTGGATCGGATTCAACCTCAGCGTACCCCCGGAGACCCTCCTAGCGGCTGCTACCGAGCTGGACATGCGTAGTAGCTAAAGATTTGTTAAAGATATTATAGGTCTGACTGGGACACGTCACGCTTTGTTATCTCGATCAGACTTTCGGTCCCGACTCCGTGGCCATGCCGGCCTGTATCTCGCGTGTGCCCCCTGCTGAGTGGTAGCTCTTGGTCGGGCGTGGGACGGGCCAAGGGGGACGGAGCGCAGCGTAGGTAGGTCCTCGGCCGAGGCTGGCACCCGGACGCTTCTCATTCATGATCGTCATCCCCCACGAGCAATACACCCACAAAAAAACACGGCGCCTCCTCCCATGTGGCCGGGTTCAGCTGCAGCAAGCAGGCCCTATCCTCGCCTCGCTTTGTCTTTTGCTGTCTTGGTTCCCCTGGATCATACCCTTCCGCCCTCCCTCCCTCGATCTCTGGGTTTGCAAGTGGGGGTATGCTACTGCTCCCCTTACCCCCCTGGGCACGGTACATACATGTTGTCATTCTTTTCCCTCCTGGACGTCTAAGGTAAGGTAGATACATGCACATCATGCGCTCTTGGCATTCTTTTTCTTCTAGGCGGGCCGCTGAGGAACAGGGTAGTTCAGGTTGCATACAAGCGCCGGTAAGTGGGCTATAAAAAGCTTCCGGTTGCCCAAGAACCTTGCTGCTGTCTGTCCCAGTTCCCATTCTCTCCCCATGATCTACCCGGTCAAGTTCCACTCTGTTATGCGTTACTTCATCTGCAAAACATAGCCCAGTCCACGCCTGATCAGCGTTCCAACCAAGCTGTATTCATATTATCTGCCCAGAGTTTGCAAGTCTACGCGAGAAAGTTAGTCAGACGAGATCTATAGGGGCCGCAGCAGACGAAACAAGTGGACGTGGCGCTTAGCTTGTCCGATAGGTAGTTTCTGTCGTTCTTGTTATTAGGGAAGGGACGCCTATTCGATCTACTTCGGAGTACTTGCTCTCTCGACCAGACCGCCTTAACCAAACCTACCAGCAGTCCTGTGCATACAAAAAGATCGACCACTGCGCTATCGAATTATCAAAACTTCCACCCACTATCAACCGTTGTTGCTATCCCGTAGGAAAGTATTGCGCCTGTGGCTCGTTGATAAGCCCACACCGGAAAATTTCACCCGCGGCTACCATATCGACCATGGCATTCTCCCGAGCAGGCGGGCCGTCCCTGAAACAAGAGCAGGTAACTTTTATCACCTTTCTTTATTTTGCAATGCCGGCTTGCTCCCCCCCCCAGGACCTTCGCAAGTCCACCCAATCTTGGGATGACCCGATGATAAAAAGCCTTTGGAGGCACCTTGTCTAACCTCTGTCTTCCCAGCCATTCCTCGATGCCCAATTCGACATCTTCGAATGGCACCCTAAATTCCAGTCATGCGTAGCCTACTTCCTAGACTACGCGCAGTATAACGGCCCCGTCCAAGCCCTCGCGGCCTACCTCAACATCCAGCTACCATTCCAAAAGCCAAACCGGCCCGTACTCTCGTCCCGCTCGGCCAACTCGCCTTCGGCAGCCGGTGGCGGCTTCGGAAACAATACTACCACCGCTAGCGGAAAGCCCCTACCAACCGTCGGCCTCGGCGGCGGCATCTACCCGCACGCCACGCTCCTGCCTTACATCCGACGACTTGTGGCAACGGGGTTTGACTTCCCAGCAGTGCTGCACGGCTTCTTCGGCGACGATTGGGCGGCGGGCATCGGTCCACTCCACGACCAGGAGCGCCGTAACTACCTGTTTGCGGCCAAGAGCGACAGCTGGCTGCGTGTCAAGGCGGCGTACGATATGGGCGACGACGAGACGGTTCCGTTCTTGCGGCCGCTACAGAATGTCAGTGAGAAGGAGATTTTGAGCGCCGAGGTTGGCTGGAGTGAGTGGTTGGCAATGCAGGACTGGATGCTGGGCCCGAGGGCACCGGCTGCGGATGCCCTGGGTGGGAGGGGGAACGGGAATGGAAGTGGGACGGTGAAGAAGGAGGACGAGTAGGCGGGGAAGAGGAGGTATATGGATAGACGGTTAGATGGGTCGCTGGGAATGGCTGGATGGGCATTATTGGTTGGTACAGCGGTGGGCGGATAGGATTGTATTGCTATTTAGGTTCATGGTGTTCGGGGGCGGGCTATCAGGTCGCTGGAACAGGAGTAGGGTATGGATGCACAGTGGCGCCTGTTTTCCTTCATCTGGACGAGAGAGAGAGAGGACGTTGTGAGTGCTCATGCAGCCTACCGTATACCTACGAAGGCGTTTGTGGGAACACATATTGTAGCTCTGATAGGGACATGGCCGGGGGATATTAATGTTACCTAGGTAATTTCGGGCAGTTGTTGTCATACACTGCCAGCACTACTGTGCTGTGCTGCCCGCTAACATGGGAGAAGAATGCTAGGTTGTGCTTTGATGCTGTCCTCTGTGTTGTCACTGTTTTGATTAGGTAGTTTGTGTTTGAAATTTCTCAATTTCATCAGTCATCTGATCAGTTTACTACGACTGATCAGTTTTGGCGTTGAAATGTTGGAGTTGGGGTAGGTAAATATCATGATGACCGATCAATCTGAAGCTCTCTATCCAGGGGCAACGAAGGAAGCTCTGAGCCCATGCCCATGTTGACACTGTATTGCACTGTGCCTTGATACCCACTCCTTTGCCTGCCGCGATTTACCCCGTCTCAGGCTGGCAGGGAGCTCCGTCTCCCCCCCCCACTCAACAATGCAATTGCTTGGCTTGCGCCGGCCTTTGTGGAAGCTTTGCGTGCTCGACTTTCCACCGTCGCATACGTCTCCGACCCCCGTCTAAACCGCCTCGTAACACTTTCGACGCCCGGACAACTAACGCTGCAGAAACCAACTCGTCCCATTCATTCATTTCCAACATTGGCTCCCATATTGTTCACCGACATCGCGCCATCAATGCGGCGGCCATGGATGGTCCAGCGACAGCAGGCCTGCCTGCAGCCGTGGGACAATGGTCTAAATTCCTCTCACACGCCGAGCGCCAGCGCCTAGACGCCGACATCTTCGCCACCTACGTGCCCATACTCTTCTCCAAGCATCGCCTCCCGCCTGCCTGGGTCGCCGAATTGCTGCTGCGCCCGACCAAGGGCAACCAGGACGCGCTCGATCCGCGCGTGCCCCAGTACCTGCAGGTGCTGCTCAAGCAGGATCTTGTTGACACGGCATCGGTTCTCAGGGCGCTATACCTATTCTCGACCTCGCACACACAGGCACCGCAGGCTCAGACACAGATTGGGCCCGACGCGAGGAGGAAAGGGGCGGGGGTACAGCATCAGCGGCCCAAGAAATCGCGACGGAAGGTCTTGCGATGGCGGAGCTCTTACGCTTCGGAGGAGGTGATATTCTGGCGTCTGGCCAAAGGAATCTCGCAGGGTACCGGAATTACAAATGGCAGAGAAGCTATCGAGGTGGTCTTCATGGTGACCCGGTGGATGGCTCTGTTCACCGAGGCTGCCGCTGCCTTTTCGAGGGATGCGTTCGGGGCCATACACAGTCTGCAGGCCAAGGACGAAATGGAGAGTTCCCGCCAAGCATTTATGCTATTACTGCTTGGTGTGTGTGAAAACCGGATAGTGCTGACAACGTTTGGGAGGCCGGGCTCGAAAGGTGGGCGATTTCCTGGTTCGGGGCCAAGGTAGACAGGTCTCACAGCTAACTCGCGCTTGCAGGAGCTCGAAGACAGCTTGCCCGGAGCCTCGAGGCTTTCATCCCATCCGTCCTACAAAACGCACCCCAGATCGCCCCGCAGGCATCGCAAATCGCTACACAGCTGGAGATATTCCGCACACAGACGCTTGCCAGCTTTGAGCCCGAAGACAAAAAGGATGCAGCGGTGGCTGAGATAAGCAGCTATATGGACAGCATAATCGGTCTCGATAGTGTTCAGGTTCCTGAAATTCCAATAGTTAACTCACGCGCTGGTCTTTACATCTACATCAATGCCGCGGTCAGTCTCACCTCGGATATATATGGTGGGGACATGTTTGTGCTGATAAACCCGTAGCTTGTTGGTCGGCCATTACTTGAGGATGGTGCTCTGTTCACATATTTAAACAACAGATATCAGGTTTGACCCCCATTTCCTGGAGACTCGTCGGATGACACAAAGCTGACAAGCTGAACAGGGAGACGTTGAAACAACAGCGGTCCAATTAATACTGGCATCTTTTGATGTCCTGGCTAACGCCGTCTTCCGAAACGAGGGATCAAAGACTGGCCACTTACTTAAGTCTTACGTGGTCAACAAGGTCCCCCTAATCCTGGGGTCGCTCGCCGCCTCGTCCTCGCCCATGTACCCCTTCAATGCCGAATTTTGCATCACGCAGGCACTGGGACAGGTTGACACGAATGTTTTCCCAACCCTTTCTGGCATGTTTGACATGCCAAACAACTCTTCCTTCCAAGACTCGGTTCGTCAAGACTTTTGTTTCGCTTGCCAGCTACATGGACTACTCTCCCAAGCCGCCATCGAAACGTTACTTGGGGATATCACCTACCAGTCGTTGCCAGATGCGGGTCGTTACGTAAAAGATGCTCTGGTTCAGTCCTGCCTCAAAGATCTTGAGAAAACGCAGACGTTGATTGGAGAGCTGGATGACATGAATGGTAACGTGGGTGCCGCAGCCCAGACCATTGTTGAGGTACCTTGCCCATTGCCTACTCCCTTTTGTGCAGCAAGAGAAGTTAATTCAACAATCATAGGTCATTGTTAGTCTATGTCGAAATAAGGAGACCATGACTCTCAAGTTGCTATGCAGTCAGCTAGCCAGCAAGCCATTGTCTCTGGACATTATCCTCTTATTCAACAAGCCTCAAAGAATACTCCACCCACTATGCGACCTCCTCGACAATTGGGGGGGCTATGACGATGACCAGGGCGAATACCAGCCAGTGTACGAAGAGTTTGGCTCCATTCTCCTGCTTCTTCTTGCATTTGTCTATCGTTACGGTTTGTCGCCGGCAGATTTAGGCATTCGCTCGGCGGATTCGTTTGTTGGGAGGCTCCTGAGCAGAGGCCATCTTTCCCGCCCCTTAGAGGAACTCACCGACCAAGAAAAGTCACACCTGAATGGCTGGATCCATGGACTTTTTGATACGGAAGCCGGGGGCTTGGGTGATGAGCTCATGTCTTCATGCCCCCCCCAAGACTTTTATCTGCTCATGCCTACGCTATTCCAGCAGATCGTTTTGGCGCTGAGCTCGCGTAATCTTACAGAAGAGCTCCTCAAGAGTGGACTCGAGTGTAAGTGTTGTTTCCAGAGCGATTTTGGTTCATATACTAACCGTGCTAGACTTGGTCGACGTGTTGTTGTTACCTTCCTTGGTCCCAGCAATACTATACCTTTCTAATCATCTCTGGGCCGATGGGCCCCAGGGGCAAAGGGCTATCATCAGAATTCTCAGACTTATTCTACAACCGAACTCAACCTCCAACGAGGCGTCTTCGATGCTATCGTCGGTTCTCAGCATCGTAGCAAAGCCCCTGGAACATGCTCTTCGCGCATACCAGCGGCAGGACCCCAAATCCCAAGAAGTCGAGCCGCTTCTTAAGGCCCTCAAAGAGAACCTCCCCCTGTCCAGGCGGACGGGAGGCACCGACCACAATGAGCTCGAATCATGGACGACCAGCATCCACGGCGCGGGCGGGGCGCCCGGAGCCGCAGCCGCCGCAGCCAGTGCTGCTGGCGGTGGCCTCACGGCAGCGATCCGTCACACGGTACAAAGCCTAATACAATGGGCGCAGAACCCACCACTTAACGGGATGCCGGCGCCGTACACGCACCGGCAGGTGCTCGCGGCGCTCAAAATACTCGGCGCTAAGCACTTGCTCGGGATCCTACTCGACGAACTCAAGGCGAACATGGACAGCGCTAACAACAACGGCAGCGGCAGCAGCGGCGTCGCTTACGACGTTGCTACGGCCATCATTTGCGCGCCGGACGTCAACAATGAAGCAAGAGCGGCAGCGGCGGCAGAGGAGACAGCTGGGGCATTTGCCACGCCGCAACCAAAACAGCAGCGCCGCCTTACGCTGCGCGAAGCGCTCAAGGCCGAAGCAGACGACTGGAAGAAGATTCAAAAAACGGACGCTCTCATGGCTGAAACTGTCGTCCGACTATACCGCCGGGTTGAGGCGCAGATGGCGCTACCACCACCACCGGACCCTGCATTATTGCAGTCGGATCTAGAGGGGTTAGGTGTTGGAGACGTGGGGGGTGATGCGCTCGGTGATGCGATGGCTGCAGCTGCGGCGGCCGCCGCCGGGGACCATACGCAGAGCGTGGCTGATGCGATGAGTCTGGATACCACAGGCCTTGACGGGGTCGGGATGGATCTCGGGCTGGGCGCCGGCGACCTGGGCGGGTTGAGTGCTACGGGGTCGGTGGGCGGGCTAGATTTGAGCGACGACATATTCAGCGGGCTGTCGGGAACGGATTTCGGGACAGATTTCACCTGGGATTCGATGGATTTGGGGTAGTGGAGTGCATACAGTAGCATTGTTGACCTTCGAGAAGGGGGTCGGTGAGGAGAGGGGTAGGCTGTATGGAAGAGTGGAGCGGTGGAGCGGCGGAGCCGGTTTAGGTAGGGGCTCAATGGGAGATATGGGGGATTTTCGACGAGGGATTTTCTTGTTAAAGAGGAAGCGGGTTGGCACAGTCCACGAGTTAGTAAAGCGTACCTCCGTCGTAGTTTGATAGTCTACGGAATACCACTGTGTTGGGGTGTCTATTTACACTCTACGCACCAAGATCAAGTGGTTTAAAAGTGATGGATGGAGTAAATACTTCTATAGGTCTTGATCGGTTCGTTGCTGGTCATCATGGTATTGTTCCGAACAACGGCAGCCACCGTTCGGGCATCGCGCTAAAATACAGGGCTGAAATGCGATTTGGACGCCCTCGAAAATTGCACTAGTGCACAACTTTGTCTCACAAATCAATGGCCAATTTATTCGAGGCAACATGCGCACGGAATTCAAGGGGTCAAAGAAGGGTTGGATCAGTAGCATCGCGTAAGAAATATACTGTGTGGTGTATCGCGAGTTCCACCGCAGCCCACCATAGTCACGGCAGAGTCTGAGAGCCCGAGGTTCGGCACCCAGCGGTTCCATCAGGCTGTGGCGTGACGTGGCTGTGTGCTAGCTGCGAAGAGATTCGGTGGCTGGTTTAAGCTCATTTAGCAACGGAACGTTACCGCGATGCTGAATCGTTCCACTTTTTAAAATTGTCATTCGCCTGTCGGGACGACATTCTTGCAGCGATATCGACAGGTTGTGCACCCACGACCCTGCTCGCCTCGCACAGAGCTGCCAGAGGTATTCGTAGCACAATAGTATAACTCTGCCGAGCTGCGCCCTGCGCTCAACATTTTACATTCCCATCCTGTTTGTCACGAGGAAACTTGACAGGCGGGACGGATCCGTCTGCGAGAGCAACAAGGACAAAAGGGCAGACTTGGCGACAAAAAGCGATCAAAGAAGTCTAGACCACTGAACACCATAGCGCCACGAAAAGACGGGAAATCAGGTGTCCAGCTCAGCCTCGTCAGGTCCAGTCCAGCGAGCGACGAGAAGGAAACAAGCAATATTCGCTTCACGGCGCCAAGGCCTGCAGGCGGGGGAGATTACTTGGGATTCCCTGCTGCGGGCACCACCACAGTTGGCCGCAAAGGGCTTAACGCTCAATATTTCGCGCAAGCCATCGCTGGGTCCATCACCAGCTGCAGCCCAGCTGCCGGCTCCCTTCGAGAATAGCCCACCAGTGGCCGATCGACATGATTAAATGACCACTTGGCTGCAGCCAAAGCGGAGCGAGATGGCAAAACCAGACCCCCAGGATATGCTGCCCTTGCCGTGTCGCCAACAGAGACCGAGACAGTGTGCCTATGCAGTATACAGCTCGGGGAAGAAACGGCGAGAGCGTCTTTGTCTTCTTGCTATCGAGTGAGGGAAGATGCCGAAAGTGTTCAGCTTCTCGCACGGGTCAACCCACACGCCGCCCGCTGTCACTGGTTCCATCGGCCAAGCCCCCTCGAGGCCCCACGTAGCTAGCTTCGCGGGGACCCCCTTCGCGATGGCTGTCATCACCAATGAGGTCGTGGTATCTTCCCACCCCCGTCTGCAAGCTAGCGGCCAGCTGAACGGTTTGCTTCCAGCCCGAGGACGCTCCAGAGTAGTCTATTGTCCCCAAGTCGTCCCTTGACTGGAATGGCAGAGCCTCACATTGTGCTGCTTCCCTCTTAAGTGGCTGCCCAGTGCCCACACACTGGCCCAATCTCCTGAGTTCTCTCCTCTCTCCGAATCCATGTTTTACGTGTGAACGTGAACACATCGACGCGCCACTCGTTTCTCCCCTCGTTTCCTAACCCTAGAGTCTGTCCATGACTAGCACCACCATTTAGCATATCCTCTGCTGCCTCGGCGAATCTAGACAAGCGTCAGTGGTGGACAATGAAGGCCGTTCTGGGCTACGCGGCCGTTGGCTGCGCTCTCGGCGCCGCCAACGCGAAGGTCTTGAAGTGGAGTCGTGACGAGAACACCTGGGTTCCGGCACAGCAAACGCTAGGCTTCATGCCTGCGCTGGTTAACCCCGAGATCCCGGCGCCGACGGCTGCTCCCACACATGCCCCGAGAGGACTGCTGCAAAAACGAGCAACCTCGGACGACAACACATGTGCATATGTTAGCGGGAGTGCAGGTGAGCATCTATAGGTCCCAGAAACCGAGCTACAAACAACTAACCAGACGTCCACAGACTACCCCCTATACTGCGACGCGACCGCCTACTGCGCCTCCAATTCGATCAATTCGCACATCGGCTGCTGCGCCGATACCACAGCGGGGACCGCGACAAAGAGCTGTAATGTATGGACGGCATGCTATGATTCGGCTGATGCCTCGAGTTATACCACGGACAACGGCTTCACCCTTTGGTGGTATGTCCTCGGTTGAAGTCCCCAAGCCCTCTCTCTGACAAGCTAACGCCCGGACAGCGGCTTCAAAGACTACCCTCATTGTATCACTCACGTATATCATGACGAGTACCTCAGTGGCTATACGCTGCTTGGGTGTGCCGTTGCTGCGGGCACCGACAAGGTGTACTACACGCCTTTCATCTTCTCAACAACCAGTTCCACGAAGACGGCATCCAGCAGTACGAGCCCGACGACATCAATCCCGGACGCGCGGTCCTTTACATCCCCCTCGACGACCGGCACAGCAACACCCACCATCTCGCCGACCCCAGCGCCAGCATCCGCCCCCACTGGTGCCATCGTTGGCGGTGTCGTAGGCGGCATAGGCGCCATCGCCCTCGTCGTCATGGGCATCTGGCTCTTGATCCGTCAAAAGAACAAGAACAAGGACTCCGCCGCCAGCCCCGTTGTCGCCGCAGCAGCCAGCACGGCTCTAGGACCCGGCGGCCCGCCCGCAGCAGGGAGCCCAATGACACAGAACACGCCCCCACCAGCCGGTGGTTACTACAACACGCTTGCCGGGGCCTACGCTCCGGTCGACCCGCGCGCGAGCATCGCCAAGCCGCCATACAGCACGAACACGCAGTCCGCCTACGACGCCAACGGCAACCTCGTCAGCCCGCCTGGCAGCCCTCCTCCCCAGTCCCCTCTCGCAGGATACAACAACCAGCCCCCGCAGCAGTACCAGGGCCAACAGTACAACAACACACCCTCACCACCACCCGTTCCGTCCAACGGCACGTTCGCCGGCTACGGTCAGCAGCCGCAGTATGGCCAGCAGCAGCAGCAGCAGCAGGCCGCGTATAACCAGTCGCCCCAAGGGTATTCGCCGCCGCTGCCGCAGCAGCAGCCCTACGGGAATCAGGGGTATGGCCAGCAGCAGGCTTATCAGCATCCGCAGGGACATCCCCAGACTTTTGCGGCGGAGCTGCCGACGCAGAGGGGGGATGGGCAAGTTAATGAATTGGCTTGACTGAAACGGTGGAGAGAAAATTAACACTAAATTATATATTTTGGTTTGTTGCTATTACTCAGGGGTAATTCTTTTTGCATAGGGGTAGAGCACGATAGGGGGAGGGGGGGTTCAGGTCTAACCGGGGTTTTGGGGGGGAGGGGTGGGGGGTGGGTTAGGTGCTGCAACCCGACTTGACTGGGTATATACATGCATAAACTTTTGCAATGGCAGTATTTGTAGTCCCCATGTCTTTCCCCATATTTTGATTCATTTTCATAGCAAAGGGAGGTAGGTTACGCTTAGTCTACCATGACAACCCACTGCATAGCAACATATTTCTGGCTTGAATCCTGGCTTCTTTTACTTTATTGCCCTTACTACTTGTACTGAAGGCCTTGGCGCGGCATAATTTTAATACCTTTCACCCTGAACCCCGTGGCCGAGGTACCTCACAGCTTACTCGGCCTCCACTTCGCAAACGGGTGCTCTTCGTCAACAGTCGACGGAATCAAGTGATCAACAGCTCGTGTGTTCAGCAGCCCAGGGTGTAGCTCGTCCAAGCTTGTAACACCGCACATCCTCATTGTCGTTTCCAGCTCATCGTTGAGTACTTTGCTCTTAGTCAGTGCCAGCCAAGTGGATAGCTAGTGAAGGGGGGGGGAACTTACTTTCGATGTATTTCTTGACCCCCTCCTCCCCATACCCTAATCCGTACAGGGTACCTCTCCCAATCCCAACTCCCTTCGCCCCAAGACACAGCGCCTTGAACACATCCGTCCCCCTCATGATGCCCCCGTCCACAAACACCTCCATCCGGTCGAAAATTTGGGGGCAACAGCGTTGTAGCTCCAACAGCACCAGTATCGTGGCGGGAGACGTATCCAAGCTCCTGCCCCCGTGGTTCGACACAACAATGCCCTCGACCCCAGCCCCCATCGCCGCGACAGCATCCATAGCCGTCTGTATCCCCTTCAAAACGACCGGCATCCCCCTCGGCAAACACCCCCTGAGCCACGCAACATCGCCCCACGCCAAGCTCGCATCCACATACTTGCCCATGATCCTTCCCAGCCCACCCCCAGCGGCATCGCGCACCGCCTGGGCGCCGCTCATGGGCGTCGTGACCTCGACCTCGTCCAAGGGGGCCCTCTCATCCGCCTCCCTCTTCCCGATCACCGGCGCGTCCACCGTGACCCAGACCCCCTTGACCCCGGCCCCCACCGCCTCCCGCAGCACCGTCTCCGACTTGTGCCGGTCCCGGTCCACGTACAGCTGGAAGAAGGCCGGCACCCGCCCGCCCACCACGTCCAGCACCTCGCGGACGGCAAAGCTCGCGCTCGTGCTGACCACGATGGCGACGCCGGCCGCGACACACCCGCGCGCAATCTCGCGCTCCCCCTCGGGGTGGACGGTGCGGCCCATGGACGTCGGCGCGGCGTAGATCGGCGAGCGCACCGGGTGGGCCAGAAGGGTGGTGGAGAGGGCGATGGGGCCCGATACGTCGCGGAGGATGCGCGGGCGCAGGGTGATGGATGCGTAGGCCTCCTTGTTGGCGGCGCAGGTCAGGGAGTCGGTGGCAGCCGAGGTGACGAAGGCGACGGTTTTAGCCGGGACGGCGAGCGGGAAGGCGGCTGCGAAGTCATGGGTGGAGATTAGGGAGGAGAGAGGGGGTTTGGTGGGGGGTTTGGAGGGCGGCATTCTGCGACGATGTGTTGGCCGTCGTGATAGGTATTACGAGGTTCGTCAGTGTGGAAGGAGGCAAGAGATTGGTGACGGTGGAAGCGGGAGGGGGGGGGAGGGGGGGAGGACGTGGGAATACATATATATATCGCGGTGTTGTTTGCGCTACGTGGTGTTCGCCCCTTTTCCGTCCCTAGCCGGATGTCACGCCGAGGGTTCGGACGGGATTACACCGAGGTGGGCGAACGGCGGTCAAGCGGATCGGGCTACGGCTGCGTCATGACGTACCCCGGCACTAAGCGCCAGCACCGGCCCCGGGGGGGGGGGGGGGGGGTCATTTCCCAGCACGACCATCATGAGCTGAGTTAAGTTGAGATGATATATTTCATAATCATTGCCCAAGGGCCTTCTGAATCAAGGCCTTGGCCCTCTCACTCAAATCCATCTGTAGCGCAAGCGCATGGCCGGACGGGCTCATCTTGACCCAGGTCTTGCGCAGGATGCCGACGATCTTATCCTCGTCGATCTCAGGCTTGCTCTCAAAATCGTCAAACTGGTCATCGAGGAAAACAAGACAGGCGACGTCCTCGAGAATCTGCGTCTCGTCGTCGTTCTTCAGATTCTCCTTGCGCACCAGAGCGGCAATCCGGTCAATCTCTTCGGCGGCGAGGGGCGGGCTGACCTCGGGCAATGCGAGCAATTCGGCAACCTGGGCTGCGGCCTGCGACTTGAGCTTTGCTCGCCAAGTCAGGTAGCCAGGCCGTGTCATGGGATAGCTACTTCTCGGGATTTCCCATCTAGGTAGCCATATGTTGGTGGGTGGCACGATGGACAGAGGATCAAGAGTAAACACACCGGCGAAAGTGTTGAGCCCTAATGGCAACTTGTAGCGCAGGTGATGCGTTTGGACAGCGCGAGGCCAACCAGCGCGTCATTTTCTGGGCATAGTGAAGCTCGTACGGTACAGGGCCGCTCTTGCCCTCGATGATCCTGGGGTCACAAGCGTGAGCTTCGTCGATGAGCCTGACCGCGGTGGCATAGCTGGCGGCGAAGGGGCCGCCGATTGACTCCATTTCAAAACTATGTCTGTCTTGACCAAGAAGTAAGGGATACCGGGTTCGAGGGAGTTGTTGCTTCCCCGTCTGAATCTTCCCTTCTTTCCTGTTTTGGAGCCAATGTGGATGAGTCAGCATGAGTGCACAGTGCTGATTGTAAAACTTCAATACCCCGGTTACTGGGTTGCGGCTCTGTGCGAGTGCCAACGACGTCTCGTTACAACCGAACAGTTCAACATTACGAATGTATTCCCCTTGTGCACTTTCGAGTCTTAATCCCCTCGTTTTCATGGCCATTTACTACCAGGCCTTTACCTGGCCGAGCAATGCCCCAGTTTCCCAAAGTGAAGATCAAAAGACGGTTCCTCTCTACCCATGCGCAGATGCCACCTCCCTGATGGGAGGAAGTCCTGCCCTTCTATGGAAAGACGTACAGGTGTCTAGGCCATTGAGTGAAATTGATTCGAAAAAAAGAGACGCAATATTTCATATCCTGTTTTGCCCGTAGAGCTCATGACTGCCTCCGTCAATGTCGGCCTTTCCCACTTTCATGACCTGTCGGCGTTGTTATTTGACCCTGAGGACCTAGTATCGCAGATATACCATCCAAAGTCAACCTCGACAACGTCCCCTCACACGTCGGATGATCAGCTAGCTTGTACCGAGTCCTCCCATTCACTCACTGGACTTCCCCATTCGCTTGAGTTGCCTTCCGCACGACCAGGTCGCGGGTGTTTCCATTCTATTTGTTGGCCCCCGCCGTCTCCCACCACCTACCCCCATCAGTCACTCGCAGCCATCCGCAACTCCGGCTCATCCTGGCATCTTCTACTGCTTCTCCTTCTCAACCCGCCAGCACCGCACTATATACCATCAACTCTTCGACTACTATCCGGATACATCTCCTCGAGCCGTAATTTGGACGAGTCGTAACTGTAGCAGGATTGTGAGCATTGCTAACCTAAAGTTACGTCTTGGGAGGACTGCCAACCCAATGACAACAAAATTTCAGGCACAGAGACCAACAGTTATCATGTCATACCGACCAGCCACCAGAGTCGACCGCCCCTTCACTGGCCACGATGACCAATGTATGCTAGCAATGAAAAGCATCCGGCGCCCAGCCCCAGCAAATTGCCGAGATCCTCAAGCGCAGTGCTCAGAGCATCGTCGATCGACACAGACAGCTAACTGCCGCCCCCGTTACGGCCGAGCCCCCGGTCTACAGCAAGTCATTCATCGCTTCCGACGATAACTGCATGGCGGCCATGCTGGCCTCGGGCGCGAGCCCTCACGACATCGCCAAGTTCCTCAAGCGCGACGTCAACGAGATCCAGCAACGAGCAAAAGGGCACGCCAGCAAGACAACCACGACCTCAGCCAAACCCCAGAGCGTCTTCCCGTCAAATCCACCTCCGGCCTTCGCCAGCAAAGAACCTACGGGGCTCGAAAACGCGACCGGCCCCTCTCCCCCAGCCCAGCCGGCCCCGGCCAAAACCACCACAACCCCCGCCACTTCCCCGCAGACCGCCGCTATCCTCGCTACTCCTACTACCCCCGGTACTCCGCCCGGCAACCACCGGCCTGTTCGCCCATATAGCCCTTGGGTCTGGTCACCCTTCTGCGGGGCGTGCCAGGCCGAGATGTGCACAGATCAGGGCGCCTACCAGCGCTGGCTGCACATGCAGGATATACTGCTCGCCTACACTCGCCTGTACGCACCTGCGACGATGACGATTCCGGGGCCCCACCAAAGTTCCTCCGACGCGCGCATGCTGGCGCTCTTAGATACTGAGTACCAGGCTCGGCGGTGGGTTGTGCTGAGCGAGAAGTTCCGCGAGTGGTCGGGGCGGTCTATCTCACCCGAGGTTCTCCAGAGACGAATGGGGTATTAAGGTAGACAGCAGCTGTAGATGGTTGCTGTTGCCGAGGGGGTCAGGTAGGTACTAAACGATGCGGATTTGGGGCCTAGGAGTGGAGTTCTGGGGAACACCAGACAATCTCAAGGTAGTTGAATGAAAATGTAGACATTTAGACACAACTACTGAGACTATAGTCGTATGTTTGGCGTCACATGTCCCACAACACCAAGCCGATACCAGTGCTCCCACGATGCAGGATTTTGACAAATATCTTTAGCAGTGATTACCAAGTCTAAAGTACAGCCCCTAGCCCAATAATCAGTTCTCCGGGATACCCCTATTGATCCTCAATGTACCAATACTATCACTACCCTCAGTGTAGTGCTTCTAACATGCACCCCCCCCCCCCCCCCAAATGACAAAATCATCAACACAACCCCCTCGAAGATTACCCGAATTAACCTTTTTACAACAATGACATACACCACAGCCCAACCTGTATAGCCCCGCCGTTCTTCCAAGACACCGTCGCCCGTGTTCGACGTTCCGGGTATCATCAGACAGAAAGAAAAAAAAAAGACATCCAAGAAGCAGAAACAGGGATGCCATCTTTTAGAAGGAGTATAAGCCAAGAAACCCACATAAACATATGGGAAATGAGAAGCCAAAGCCATCAACCAGATCAACCCAGAATATACAAGACGTCCCTCAGTGGGAGTCCCAATGAGCTCAGTCCCAGAGCTGATATGCATGCAAATGCCAAATATACGAAGGAGTAAGATGATATGCTGCTTAGTTGATCAAATCATACCGGGCGGCGGCTCGTTGGGGGTAGCTGGCGTGACAGTAGCACTAGCGTTTCCCTCGGCTGCTTGTTCTACCCGCGGTGTCCCTTGCGTACCAGAGCTTGACCCTTGTGCTCTACTCCTGAGCGTTGTGCTTGACCCGAGTCCACGCTTCATCATCTTGCCGAGAACAGTCACGAGCTCGCATGCGTCGGTGAACATGTCGTTGTCTATACCCTCTGTCGCCTCGTACACCTCGGCGATGGTGTCCTTGGCAAGCTTCCGACTACCCTCCGTATCATGAACACACTCGTAGAGGAAAGCGGCGTACTCCGTCTTGACCGAGAGCCGTAGCGAATGTGAGCCCCACAATAGTGTTTCGGCGAGCTGCACGGCTTCTTGGAAGTATCGGTGCGCCTGCGGGAGGTAGTCGCCGGGTTTTAGGAGGAACGCCGACGGGGGTTCTGGACGCTCGGGACCGAACCCTGGTGGCGGGTTGACGGGTCCCCCTTCGAGAGGTTGTGGGTGTTGAACGGATGAATGTCCGCTCTCGGGGTCGTCGTCTCTAGCGATCCCCTTGCCCTTGTCGATACGACTCGATTCAGGGGTGCCTATGCCCATTGTAGACACTGCAGGTGTGTTGGCGAAGAGGACAAAGATGTGGTAAAACGAGGCACGAAGTTTGTATGCTAATACTTTCAGCTCGACGTAGTTGCCCACCATGGGAATGACGTATTGTTCGAGCAATACTAGGCCCTCGCGGGACAGCCATATGATGTGGAAGTAGAGTTCCAGAGCTGCTGGGGTCTGGGCTGAATCATGGCGCCGCTGTTTCTGGGCGCTGATGAGCTGGCTTGAGAGATTGATAGATAGGCCGAGGATCTTGAATAGGACCTGAGCGAGCAGGGCATTGTCGTTTTCGACGGCCTTCGCAAGTTTGCCGAGAAACTTCTGGTCCACCTCGGAGGAAGCCATGAGCGTGGTCTGTTGGGGTTTGGAGCGGGTATGGAGAGTGCTGGATCTCGGGTTAGCAAGGATGACGGCCCTCCGCTACGCCCTTGCTGAACGGCGCGATCCAGTGACCGGCAACGCCCACACGGTTTTTGTTTTGAGAGGATCCTAGGCTGTGGACTGCGAGACTGCGGCAAAAGACCGGCTTGACATTCATGGGCTTACGTAGGGAAGGGGTTACGCGAGGCTGCCCTGCTCGACTATTGAAATAGGCTCTCTAACACGTACCTAAGGGAGAGTCTGGGCAGATTCAAGAGGCAGTGTCCGAGATAGACAGCCTGAAGGAGTGACTACCGCAGTGAATTTGCTGCTGAGACCGAGTGTGTGCTGCATCAGTGGTGAATTACACGGAAATGGGATCAGGCGTTTGCCTGATGATGACACCCGCGAAGGAAGGCTGGTCTGGACGACCAGTAAGCACCTCTTTCGAGGTAGGGCAGCACTGATTTCCCCGTTTTAATTACACAGCACTGCAGCCTTGGAATTAGATTTTTGGGCAACGAGGGGGGCGACTTGAACCATTGGAGGGGTACTGACCAATATGATACAGCGAAGCAAGCACCACCGGAGGAGTAATTTGTACAGTCGGAGCGGCGAATCACAAGGCTTGGAACAGCCGGTGGTCAAGAAGTAGTGCCGAGGGGGAGTTGAGGCTCAGATTTGGGCGTGACGAGTTGACTGATTTTAGATATGAGCATGGCGACGACTTCCCGTGCTGTTTACCATGTGCCGCAAAGGAGACGAGAAAACGCGCAAGCTAGGGGGTGTTTTGCAACGAGACAGTAATGCTGTTCTCGAAGGATCTCGGCCGCCCGTGAGACCATCCAAAGGAACTTGGGACAAGGGGGCAAGTACCCGTCGAGAATCAGGGGACAGAGGGCGGTGAGGGGCCAAACGTGGGATCTCGAAGGTCTCCAGAGTCCCAACAAAGCGGGCTTGGGGGGTAGAGGTGGAGCCGCCAAGGTGCGGCAGCGTTAAGCGCCTGACCTGAAGCTAGCTAGAGGCCAATCGTGGGTCAATTGGCAGCTCGATTAGTGGCCGAAGGGTTCCGAGTTGGGCTCAAAGTGAAGCGGTTTGCCGTGGTGGTGAGCGGCGCTGACACGGTAGGCACGGGCAGTTCAGTCCCACGCAAAAGGGGAGGGTAAACAAGAATATTGACCCGGACGGAAGAAGCGTGTGTGCCAGTCTACGCCGGTCTGCCGCGAAGGGGCCGGCAGGAGGGCAATGCGCGTTCCGGGGGTTGTATGTGTCTTAAAGGAGTCGTGCAGCAGCAGCGAGGGCAAAGCGAGGGCCTTCGTGCATGAACGATCAAGACAGCAGTGGACCCTTGGCCTGTTTTGGGGGTTTGGACACAGCGCAGCAGGCGGACAGCAGGCGGGTTCCCGACGCTCTCGGGCTCACCAGCGGCCACAACGGTCACAACGGCCAGGGTCAACCGGTGCGACGGAGGCGACGAGAAGGCAATGCAATGCCGGCAGCGGGTTGCAGAAAGCAGAAATCGAAGCTCGAGGAAGAGTGAAAGGGCGCAGAGCGAGCGAGCGACTAAGGCATGTAGTATGTATGCCACAATGTAGGCCACACGGGGAGAGACAGACGGCGGGTCAGGCTTGGATTGAAAGCGAATGGCAGCCGTTGGAGGTGCAGAGGTGCAGATGGTGGCCTGCAAGGTGAGTTGTCCACCGTCATTCAAGCGCTGAGACGCATGTCCCGACGGGCCACGGCTTCGACCAGCGTTGGCCAGAACGGGTCAGAGGTCGATTGATTGGCGGGCGCGATGGTACCCGGAGGCTCATGCAGCGAATTAATTGAGAGGAAAGGACGAGAGGAAGACCCAAAGGGACCGAAAGGACGCAAGGCGCAAAGATGGACAGGACGGGGACGAAACGCGATCAAGACGAAGTCAGCCCTCTTTCGCTCTCGTTCTGGAGCAGACGCGCCAGGGCTAGGCCAAGAAACACACGCCAGGGCCAGGGCACAAGGGCACCCGACACCCAGCCACGTGCGCTTGGGGTTCCCTTCTGCCCCTGCGCGAGCCTTTTTGAGATTCAGCCTCGAAAAGGAAACAAGAAAAAAACTAGAGAGCGTGGCAGCCGCGAGCTGACGATCAAGCGTCAAGCCGGTATTAGTCTAAGGAATGAATGGGCGGTATGGAAAAGAGCGGCTTGGCCGTTGGAGTGTGGCCTAGAGCGGGGTTTGAGTTTGGAGGTGCAAGTGGAAGAGAAGTGCGGAGAGTCGGGCACCTTGAGAGTGCCGCCGAGGTGATGGAGGTGAGGTGTGCGAGGTCTCCCGTCGTCCCAATTCTACAGTCACAGCGCTTTGGGGGGGGCGCGGCATTCACTGTGGCTTGCTTGATGGGAGCCCTTCGATTTCCATGATGGCTGTTTGGGGGGTGCGGGAGTGCTGCGAGGTGGGATCCCGGGCGGTAGGAAGGCGCCATGGCGCGAGTGTGATTTCGGCGCTCAGGCAAATTCATGGTAAAGGCACGAAACATGGAACATTCTCAACTGGGAACTTGCATTGCCCTGTGCTCCTCGACTTCCAACTTTTTACTTTGGTCCTCCACCTCCCGGGATGGTCTTGATATCCACAGCTGCAAAATCCTGACCGACCCAGGAGAAGCCGCCAGAGCGCGGGATTGTCTGAGACATCTCTCGATTCCCTGGTGTTGTGTGCCAGGAGCCACGTTCTCGGAATATCGCGGCGCTGTCTTCTGTTGCACCTTGACACGACCACTCACTCACCTGTTGCGTCCGCGTTGCGTCGCATGCTCTGTAAATGTACACCTACATAAGTTTCTGCTTGATCGTTTCCAGGCACTAGGGCCAGGTGCACTGATGGCTCTGCGTCGTATTTTACGGAGAACTGTTACGGGTGTGTGGCCTCCCTCATACGGGTCCTGCGATTGCAATAAAGTTGCGATGCAATCGAGAGAGCATGCCCAGCTCCAATCCCATCCCATGCGACATCCCTGTCTTGTCGATGGTCGATCCGAGATTGGGACCAGGGGTGACGGCGCGACCGAGCGCCACAAGCCTCCTGGCGCGAACCCTTGCTCTCGCCCCCAAACTCCCTCCACGCCCTCCGCTGTTGTCTCCATGTTCTCTATGCTCTCCACGCTTTCTCCACGCTTCCAGCCACCTGTATTTGGAGCATCTCGGGACCAGGCCATTGACGACACCTCGATGTGGCCTGCAAGCCAACCGCTGCCCTCAATTGGTGCCAAACAACAATACTGCCAGCACACGCCAGGCCGGCCGTCAGCGCCCCCAAAACACCAGGCAGACCATCATCATCAAGGGCGTACAGCTCTTCAAGTGGCTGCTTGACCTCCATCGTCAACACACGCTTGGCCCTCGATTATGCGGCCACACCCCCTCTCGTAATATACTCTGGTCCCCGCATCGGTTGCCTTTACACGACAGTCTGGTGCACTCTCCGTGACAGCTCAGCGCTGAGCACCCAAATATTTCTGTACTCTATCTTCGTACCAGCGACGCAGACGGCAGACGGGGACGAACTGGCGGTGAAGGCCATACCCAACGCCAAAACACCCCAGCCCTCCCGAGATGCCTCAGTTTCAGCAGTCTGAACACAGCAGGCTCATGCTGCTCACCGAGTCGCTGTTTACAGCTCTCGGTAGTGGCTACAGGGCAATGGCAGTGTTGCAACGATGAATTCGCAGCGTGAGATAGGGGGTTTTCCTGTCTTCCTTACTCTTCCTTCTTCCATGACTTGATCAGTCGCACAGCATTGCTCCCCTCATCGCGCCCTGCAGCCCTACCAGAGTCTGGTCCGGTGCATGGCCCATTGTCTTAAAATACCTCGAGACTCGCTTGCTCTCTTTCGGTCAAGTTGGGAAGTATTTACAGATTGGTGCCGTCGAGATGGCGGTCAGGAACGAGAAGGGAGGGGGTCAGACACCTGGCACGCTCTCGCAGCACTCGTAGCACTCTCCCACGCGCTATTCGGATCAAGTGACCGAAGTCTGAGCTCTCGGGAACGGCACCAAGCCGACCGTGCCTACCGGACCGCTTTCCGCTCGGTCCCTTCGGTGCTTCCATTGGTCTTGCCGTGCGGTCTGGCGACGGAATCGAGACTGGCGCCGGTACTCTGCGTCGAGACATTGCAGCTCCGAGTTGAGGTGGGTGGCAGCGCTACTCTTGACCGCATCGCGAGCTTGGAGGTTTGCCCTAGGCAGACAAAAAGAATGCTCCGCATCCCCGGAATCGGCTGTCAGTCGTCTTAGTGAGCGGTGCAGCAAGGCCATAAATGTGCGCGGTCTGGAAGCCGGATTGCAAGGCAACCGCGCTCGACCTGCCCACCACCATCATACCTGCATCGCAGTCCAAGTCCTGTTTTGATACATGATCAGGCCATCCAGGTGTTGCGACTTTTTTTTCCCTTTCTTTTCCTACTTGGGATGCAATCCGATCTGCATTACGTCACGCAGCAGATTGGCGAGCTTGGAAGTTGAGGCTGTACCGTACCGACGCAACTGCGAGCTCAGCCTCCCAAAAAGGAGTTTGCAGATAGTTGTGGCAGCCAGTCAGCCCGCACCCCCGAATGGGGCAACAAAGTGCTATCTTATAACAAGTGAGGCTCGAAAAGGATTCTCGCCACACGTGTTCGGCTTCAGCTGGCATCAATCCCCGTTAACGCCGCTTCAACCCATCAGACGGCTTTGTTGCTTCACCACTCTTCCCGACAGGCCTTGTTTACGACCATCTGTACAGAGTGCCAAGCCGAACCCGCCGAGACGGACTGAGATCCCATCGACCCAAAAAGCCGGGCTCCGCCTGCCTTGTCTGCCTAACCTGAGCCCCAGAGCCTCCAAGTCCATCTGAGTCAAACCTCTACATCACACTCTCCCATCCGACCAACCGACCACCACATTCATACTACAGAAAAACATGTGCAAATACTACGCCCACAGCTTTGCGTGCAAGCACACCAGCTTCACGTTTGCTTGTTTCTGCCGCGACGCCAACATGATCCAGACCCCGTGCGGCTCCCGCGACGTGTGGACCACGATCCGCATGGACGAGGCCTGCGAGGAGTGCAAGACCTACGGGTTTGCGCAGCCACAACCACCCAGACACCAGACCGGTGTGAGGAGACCGAGGAGTTGAGAGGGAGGACGGGAGGAAAACCAAGACACAACCAAACCACGCCAATCGGCCATGAACCGACCGCCGCTCGGGGGGGTCACACCAATGATTGAACCCCCATCCGCCAGCTATAGCCCCGACAGGGTCGAGTGGGGGAGAGGTATGGCTAGGCCAAGGGGGGGACGAAAGTAACGACGATATGATATAAGGACGAAGTAAACGGCTTTTCTTTTTTTTCAGGCGAGGGAAGAATATGGAATAGACGAAGGCCTGGAAATGGCTGCAAGTCGGTGCACCTAGCACCAACTCTCCCCTGCGCAGGGGAGATCACACCTTAATGTCGGTGGGTCCTGGTGTCTTCGCCGAGAGCGGATCCGTCGGGTGTTGTATGTAAACATACTCTCGTATTAGCTTCAGGGCTCGGCGGGCGGCGAATATAGGTTGGCCAGAGAGGGGATTCGGGGTATCTATTATAGCTTGCCTTTTTCGTTGAATTGCCGTTATTGATACCTTCAATAGCATGCATCCTAAGTGGCGAGCGGCTCCTTCCTGGCGTCCAGGCGCTGGTGTAAGGTTGCCCCATTTCAATTCCAGCCACCTGGCTACACTTACAACCAAACATTACTGGGGAAATCATGCATCACGGAATGGAAAAGTCCTGTGGTCTAGCGGTTAAGATTTCGCTCTTATACCTTTCCGCTGGGTCATTGGTATGCGACGGTCGCGGGTTCAATCCCCGCCAGAACTATCCTTTTATTTTACTCCGTTGTTATGTTCGAGTGGCTTTTTGATGCCATTCCCCGTTTGCAGTGGTCCGTCCGAGATGGGTTTTCGGTGAACCGTGGTCACACAGGTGAGCGGTCAACGTTCGAGTAACCTGAAGCAAGGCAGAATAACACACTGCCCGCATATTTCTCTCTTGCCTCTTCTCTAAACGTACACATAGCAAGCCGCCTCCTGAACCATCCCCCACAAATGCACCGACCAAACACACCTAGCTACCTCTCAATCCTTCATGGGATGTTCTAAAAAGACACTGCTCATACCGCTGAGAAAACCGTATATAAAGGACGCCATCGGACAACATCTCGTGCCCATTCGCCCGCTCCACACTCCACAGTGTATAACTCCCCAAAGTAACCCCCGTCATTCTTAGAACGAGCTTCTTTTCATTTCAACATTTACCGCCATAGATAAAAACATGAGGGGTATAATGTATGATACGTAAAATAAAATGGTAATCGGAAATCAAGGCAAAGATCCGCACTTCGTCTCGGCACATATTGTCAGACGATCAAGGCCGTTCGTTTTCATCTTGAGCCTCCTCTTGCCCGAGACCCTGCTCCGGCTCTTCGTCTCCTCGCCGCCGCGATATTTCGACTCGGATCCCCGGTCGCTAGCTGATCCAGAGCCCGGTCAAAGTACTCGTGCCCAATGCTGATGACTTTAATGACGTTGCCAAGCCCGACGGCCACGCTCATAGTCCCCAGCTTGGCCATGGGGCCCAGCTCCGAGATCATAAGGTGCCCAGGATCAAATTGCAATTCCTCGTCGCCGCCATCGGCAGGGGTATCGAGTGGCATCGTCTCAATGTCGCCCTTGGTCTCGAGGTGGTTCATCGCCCAAGCCTCCCATGGCTCGTTTTCCGGATTGGATGCGGTGTCTAGTCGGGCGGTACCGCCACCACGGCGGCGGAGGCCGTTTGTTGTTGTGGGCGGCGAATGGTGTTGTGTCTTTGGAGGTAATGGGCGGCGTCGAACGCCGACTATACTGCCGTTGGAGAGGGTTTCCCAGACGCCAGGCTGGGGAACACGCCTAGTAATTTCCCTCTTTGCAGTCCACGGACGCCGGCGTCCATCCCTAGCCTCTATGGGATTATATGAGTAGATGGGGTCACTATCATCATCTTCTGGCAGGTAGGTCTGGACGACTAGATCTCCTGTCTCGGAGTTGATGTATGATAATGTCAGCGACGCTAGGCCTGGATGTTGAGCCCGTTTTGAAGCGACTCGTCTTAGTGAACGTGGCTGCATGGGCTCGGTTTGAAACGTGTGAATAATGGCCGCTGACTCCAGATCCACCAAGTCAACCGTTCGAGATCGGCCAACAAGATACATGGAGAATTCAGGAACTGTTATCAAGGAATGGATATCTCTAGAAATTGGCGCGGCGAGCTCTACTTCTTCAGAGATCCACCTGCCCGCATGCTGCCTGACGAGATGGATGCAGCCTTTCCGAGATACTGTCATTATTGACGTGCGTAGGCTGTTTAGATGCATGGATTCTGGCGGGTGTAGCCGGTCAGCGAACAAATAGGACTTGTCCAGTGGTGGTTGTCCACCGAGACTGTTGGCGCGCTCGAACTTGGTACACTTACGTGATTCCGCAAATGAAACCGCCCATATGAGAGGTGTTTTGCAGACAACATATTCCCGAGACTGTTCCTCCTCGGGATACAGCTCAGCCATCGTTCCGTTCCTCCTCACCACAACAAGTGCCGGTGTAGCATTGGGCCCACTGGCGGTAAAGAAAACCGCTTCTGGCTTGTGTCCACCCAAATCTATTTGCAATATCGGCCCCCATTGCTGCTCTTCAATGTTCCAGAAAAACACCTTAGCCCACGACACCAGAGCTAGTTGCTTCAGTACGTCGTCGACCGCCATGCCCAGAACAGGAAAGGGGTTTTCGAGAGGAACCTCTGAGTCTGACGTGATTTGGCTTCGTGAACCTGACGGCACATCCCAGACTTGAATAGCCCGGTCCAGCCCAACCGAGACGAGCTGACCTCCTGGAGATGCAGCCATCATAACGACGTCAAGTTTATGTCCCTGGCTCAGTGTTTGGATTGATATCAGGGGTTCGTCGTCAGGGTGGTCGAGATCCCCTAGCTCTTTGAACTGGTCCTGCAGTAGGTAGTTGGTAAACAGCAGGAGCATAGCTAGCATAGTTGCGAGCAAGACCAAGAAACGAGGAATTTCGTGGTGAATGAAATCATATACCGCAGGCAAGAAATATGGCTCCCTGCTGTGGGGCACGCGGTCCGAGCCTTTCAGCACAAAAACAATGGGATCATAGACCATTGCCACGTAGCTATGTGCCCATGGTTTGACAACGTTGATGACTTCCCGTGCGGTCTCATGGTCTTGTAAGCGGAGCCAGGAAGTTGGACTCCTGGCTTGATGGATGTCAATGAGTAGTGACGTCTTGGAGACGCCGGAATCTCTGTCCCTTCTCGACAGGCTAAGAATGCGATTTAGCCACTGCCGGCCACTTTCTGGTGCGTAATGTGACTGCGCAATGAGAACAAACCCAAGGACGACAATTGTGCCGGCTACGCGAGTGGACAACGCGATTTCACCCAACCGTAGTTGGCGAAAGGTATCGACCATTGTCGGCTTGGCGGCGACGGCTTGGGAGGACTTGTTTCGATTCGAAGACGTTTTCTCAAGATCGCTTAGCTCTCTCTGCCGCAGATCCACACTAAGGACCGAGAGGAAGAAGGTGGCCAGGTAGAAGAAGTCGAACACGATCGCAACTGCGGCAAAGGTACAAAATGCCGCGACACCAGGAAATGTGATGCGTGAAAGTCCAAGGAGAATTAGTAGATTTTGTAGGCGGTTAGCTACCGCGACGTGAGCTGTTGCACCAAAAGCCTCTCCTATCCGGTCACTGATGCTTATGCTCGAAGACGTGATGATGACCGCGTTGATGAGCCGGAGCGAGTTCTCCATGCTGATGGCGAGAATCACAAGTGGATAGGCATAGTAGGGGACACGCGATAGGTCGATCTTAAAAATGGCGCAGATAGTGAAGCTAGAGACGATGGAGGCCGCAATCTGAGCCAGAATCGTCACCATGAGTCCGAGCCTTGATTTGACGGCGCGGAGTCTGGAGAGACTGAGGAGCAAATAGACGAACGTGAGCGAGTATGCGACACTCAGGAGAACCCAGTCGGGCCATGACATTGGGCGGAACTGGAACTCGTATAGCTGACTCGATGTACTCCTCCCATCCTCTGGGATGATTGTCCACTTGTCACGAAGGTGCGCGGCGAGCGCCTCGGTCTTCCTCACCCATTGCTTGCCAACAGGAGAGTCGCGTAGATGGATGAGTGTGACAACAAGAGCATCTGCGGCAACGAGTTTCCGCTCTTCGAAGCGCTTGCCGCTGAAAACGATTGAGTGTCGCAAGGTGACGTTGACCGATGTTGACTGTGCCTTCCTGGCGTTAACGGTGGAAACAATATCCTCGTCTGCGGCGATATTACTAGCAGATCCAGACCAGTACTGGAGTGGCGAGTGAAAGAACCAGGACTGGTTTGTCAGGCCGTTGACGATATGGAAGATGTCCCGCTCTCCACGATCCAAGTCGGCGGTCGGGTCGGGCAAGAAAGGCAGGATATTTGTCGACTTACGGGGGCTGAAATCGGTGGTCGGGCCCAGGAGTTCGTCTTGCAGCTCCAGCGCTCCAAGCAAAACATCGCGCTCAAGTGCCTTCATGTAAGTGCCATGGATCCAGATGGAACGCATAATGACATCAGGCTCAACAACGGCCCGCTCGCTGAGCGGCTGGGCGTCTGTCCAGACATGGTGGGGAAGGTTGGACACACCACTTGTGATGTTGGTCACATCGGTGGTATAGAGAAAGGGGAATAGATAAAGAAAGACGAAGACGACAGCTGTCGATATTGGCAATACTGTCTTGACATGGCGGGCAGCCCAGGTCCCATATCGCGAGAAGGCAGCTCGGAGGGAATGGTTTGGAGCTAATATCGGGGCCTCCGTCGTCCTGTGGACAGTTAGAACCATTAAAGAGCTCATCCGCCAGCTGGGGTAGCGATGGAGTAGGAGGGAGGAGGGGTGACAAACCGTCGAAGTGGGTAGAGGAGATACCACAACATAATCGGCGGAGGGCTTATCTATGCCCCTGACAATCCGAGGACTCGGCCGGTGGACACGAGCTCGCCAGCATTGCTCAGCTCGTAACCGGCAGCAGACCAACGCCCCAAGTGAGGATCGGAGTGAAAGGGCGGCGGGAGGGGCGACGAGGAGGTAAGGGAGGGGGGGGGTCAGAATAGCTATGGGGTAACATTCATCATCGAGGAAAACAGTGGCCTTGGGTGCTTCCTGGGGTTGGCCCACTTGCTTTCGATGGTCTGAGTGGGAAACTGGTGGGAAACTGGCGAAGCTGTGGGCTAGATAGGCACGATGGGATTGGCTGTTGCGTCACTTCACGCAACCTGAGGAACCGGGAATGATGAGCTGGCGGCAGCGAGTTCGTCGTCGAGAGAACTGGGCAGCGTCAAATGCAAGAGACGGCATACGGATGCACGTCCTGCTAGGCCGAAGTGAGAAAGGCGAGCAAGTCCAGGCTCGAGGGCTGCCCCAATTGAGACAATCCCGAGAAGTTCTGTGAGACAGAGTGGTTCTGGTGGTGCGCGTCAGCTCTCAATGGCCAGATGCAATCGAGACAGGCGAGCTAGGATTGAGTGGCTCGGCCAGTGAGTGATCGGGGTTGGCGGCCAGGTCTAGTGCACCCAGGTTTCCCAGATTTTCGCGATGCTCTGCCGACGCGATTACGATTATGTCGAGGCGGTTGGGGGCTCTAGGTTCTGGTCGTGGGGTCAACTGAGAATGGCAATGGGAATCCCAAAATTCGATGGAACCTGGGATGGTGCAGTGGAGAGAGGCAAACCGGAATCTCAGCCGCTTGGGCACTCCGCGGTCCGTGTTGACCAAACTGAAGCCCCAAACTGTGCGCACCCCCTGGCGCACGTTGCAGCCTGGGAGCCGTCATAGCGCAAACTGCGCCGCACGGCTTGCTCACGCCCGCCGCGCTGCGTGTTTCCAGTGTCCAGGAGAGCTGGTGGACTAGACGTGGTCGGTCGATACACAGCACGGTACGGGCTTAGGTAGGGAATCGTCGCTTCTTCGACTGGCTCAAGGCCGGCAATGCCAGCCAGCAACCTAGTAGTCAACGATGCGAAGGTTTCGAGGAGAAGACCATGTACTCTGAAGTAAGCGACTATCAGATCTCGACTTGTCAAGTTCAAGAAACACAGGTCCCGGGCCGAGACCCGGGAGACAGTCAAGAGTGATAAGACGGGTCCGTCCGATGAAGGTGCCCCACAGAGTCTCTCTCTCGATCTGAGAAACCGCCCTGGATCGCAATCCGGCAGGGTGTTTGCCCAAAGAGAAAAACGAAACATTAGAAGCCTCGCGCCGGGTCCCAAGTCACAGCGCCTAACAGCCAGTGTGCAAATGCAAGGCGATGAATCGAGCACCTCCAGGCGCTTTCGAGATGCAGGAACCCTCCTGGATGACCAGCATTTCGGAATTTCATTATCTCATTGTTCGATCTCACGCAGTAACACGTAGGGGGGAGGAGTCAGTGATCCAGGGCTGATGGTGGGTAACGGTCGTTCCTCTGATGGTCCACGACTGCGAAGCAACATCCAGGCGTTTAGTAGTTCATCGAAGTGGGGCTTCTGCACATGCTGTCTAGTACTGCTGGAGTAGGAACGGGATAGACAGGTAGTAGTAGCAGCAAATCGTTGTAAACCAAATCAAGCCTCACCGTCAAGCTCGACGGCGCCTAAACAAAAGAAAACAATCACACATTTGTGGTAGAGATACTGTGTAGACTGCCTTCGTAGATGATTTCAGCCTCCAAACCCAGAGGCATCAACCGTGGTGTTGGTCAAATGCCTCCAGACGGCTACCTGCAGTGCCCGCCAGCTGATGACGCACTGACAGCCCTGGCATCAATTTCGCGACGTCCATCGTTGCACAGTCTCGTCTGGCGGGTACTCGAACTTTCAACTCCATGATCCTCGAAGAAAGTTGAAAATGGCAAGTCCACACGGGGCTGACCCAATTACCGAGCTCATTACTACTTACAATGAGCTCAACAGCCACATTATCACAGAGCTCGATGAGGAGCCAAGTCCCCTCGAATTTATGCGCTTCGTCGCAAAGAACACGCCCTTCGTTGTGAGAGGCGCTGCTGCTAACTGGAAGGCAACACAAACTTGGACTTCCAAATTTCTCACAAGCCATCTCGCTGATGAGACTGTAAATGTTGCCGTTACGCCTGCCGGGTGGGTGGCTCCCTTATCCGGATAGAACAGGGAAATATCTCCTGTCTGACACATTTTCATTTACAGTAACGCTGATGCTCCCACCACTTACAAAGACGGCTCCCTCGTCTTCGCTAAACCGTGGGAAGAGGACCAGCCCTTTCCCGAGTTTCTAAACTACGTGATCCAGCAAGAAAATGGGCAAGCAGTAGACTCGGGAGAGATTAGGTACGCCCAAACCCGTAAGTACCCTCCCTCCTCGTCTCACTCGGCTCCTATCCTCACCCCATAAAGAAAACGACAACCTCCGTAACGAATACGCCTCCCTCTTCAGCCACGTCCAACAAGACATACCCTTCGCACGCATTGCCCTAGAGCAGGAGTCCCCCGACGCCATTAATTTATGGATCGGCAACTCCCACTCGGTAACAGCTCTCCACAAAGACAACTACGAGAACCTGTACGTGCAGGTCCTCGGGCAGAAGCACTTTGTGCTGCTCCCGCCGCATTGCCAGCCCTGCGTCAACGAACAGACGCTCAAGCCCATGCAGTATCATCGGACACAGCCTCAAAAACCTAACGACGAGGTCCTCGAGCTACGCCCCGACGACAACGACGAAAGCGGCGGCAACGGAACCATTCCCTTCGCCACCTGGGACCCCGACCGGCCGCTCGAGAATGCGACGGCCTACTCATACCTTGCCGAGCCGGTGCGCCTAACGCTTTGGCCCGGGGACATGCTTTACCTGCCCTGCATGTGGTAAGCAGTTTCCTCTCACATCCACCTTGATTTTAAGCATGCGGCTAGTCCAGGACCGGATAATGCTAATCGCCACGACCAAGGTATCACAAAGTTTCACAGTCCTGCTTCCCCAACGACATCTGCGTGGCAGTTAATTATTGGTAACACTGCGTCCTTCCTCACTACTCCCCGGTTCTAACGCCCCCAATCCCTGTACTGAACTCTCCCACCTCACAGGTACGACATGGACTTCGCTGGGCCACTCTATCCGTTGAGCAACTTTGTAAGAGCGGTGAATCCCAACAGTCACAATAGATAAGCGCCGATTCGAGGTGAGAGCTGTAATTAATTGGCCTTTCTCGTCATATATTTCCCATTCAACAGATGGTATGGGTGAGCATATTTCTGACATGGCCTCCCCAACTACACATACGTAAACATCTACCTGCTCTTCTTCTTGGCGATCCTTGTCATCGCCCTCAGCTCCTTCTTCATCCGTGGATCCACCATCTTGTAACGCCCCTTGACACCATGGGGTCTGCCTGCGTTTCCACGGTTTGATCCCTGTGCCTTGACGACCTTGATGGGATTTCTCTTGCCCTTCTTCTTGGACGCGCCGATGAGCTTTTGGATGCTCGACGCTTTGTCCTTCTCGGACAGTCCCTGTAATGACTAGTTAGCCTCATGGTTGCATTTCACAAAAGAACGCCAGCCAACACGCTCGGCGACAACTCGCGGCAACAACACATAGGTCAAAACTAACCTCGTCGGTAGCCAGCATGTCCGCCTTCTTCTTGAGCTTCTCGAGGCGCTGTGCCTGCTTGAACTTTTTTCTCGCCCGTGCCTCGGCCACCTTCTTGATGGGCCTGGCATTGTAGGCTCGGAGCTTCTCCTTGATCGCATCGGCGGCGGCCTTGCTGATGGGCTTGTGTGCCCTATCGTGCTTGCCTTCGTCGTCGAGGAACCAATCTGGTAGGCCGTCCCGATCCTTGAGTGCATGCTTGTTGAAGCCATCATCGATAAGGTCGTGTGTTGTCTTTTGTCCGGATGCTAGCTGATGGGCGAGAGTCATGGCTTCGGCTGTGATGATATCGATGTCTGTAGATATTGGTCAGCTTGTGTCTCTGGATAATGTTAGTCGTGAAAACTTACCAAGTCGTCCATCCTTCTTGCGCTTTTCTTGCTCCTGCTTCTCCGCCTCCTCCCAGTCATCATCCTCATCGACCTTTTTGGTCTTGGGTTTGGGCTTGGTAGCGGCCTTGGACGCTGACTCATCGTCGCTGCCTTCGGCTATTAGTGCTTCTGCCTCTCTCTTGCGCTTTTGCTTTTGATTTGCCTTCTGCTTTGCTTCAGCCGTTGTTGTGGCCGCCTTATCTGCGGCGGACGTTTCGGCCTCGTCCTCCCACATATTTTCATCCTCGTCTTCTTCAATCAGCCCTTCAATACCCTTGAAGATATCCTGGTTGAAGAAGCTCGAGGCTCGCTTAGACAGACCGTTTGCTTCTGAGGGGGTATCATCCAAATCCCATAGTAGCGGCTTTTCGTCTGCCTCTTCGTCCGAATCCTCGTCACTGCTCGACTCGAATCCTTCGAGCTCCTCATCGCTCGACTCGTTCTCATCTGCCGAGACACCTTCCCACTCATCATCCTTATGCTCTTTCCTGGCCTTCTTGGCGCAGTATTTCGCATCACTCTCAGCCTTGCGCTCCTTATACCGGTCGTATAGCTGGTCCAGTTCGGTCTCTAACCGGTCGCCATCCTCGTCACTCTCGTCGTCCGTCTCGCCAGAGGAACCGATACCTGAGTCATGGTTCCTCCTCGCCTCTAGGTCGGTGATGATGGCCATCTTACCCTTGGCAATCTTGGCTAGGGCACCGGTTTTGTCGACCGTCTTGAGACGGAACATTTCGCCCTCACCCCTGGGACCGTCTTGCTCCGCTCCGATATCCATAGGCGCTGTCATGTTCATCTGCATGCGCACAATATCCTTTTGCTTCTTCTCATTTTCGCGCCTCCTTTCCCTCTTCTTCTTGGACGACTCCTTTTCGTTGATCTTTTGCAACTCCTCTTGGATCTGGAGTTCTTCGTCCATTGGCTCAACTACTGCCACCTCCTCGGCGAGTACCTTGGCGGACTTCTTTGAGGGGAACCCAAAGATCTCCCGGACCTTCAGTCGCCATTTGAGTAGGAGCTTGAACTCCTTTCTTCCTAAGACCTTCAAGTCGAGACAGCAGTTCCTGATCTCTTCTGTCGTCTCGGGTAGCTTATCCAGCGCAGCCAGCGCCACATCACCGTTTATGGACTGGTCGAATGACAGCTTGTTGTACTGGCCGAGAATGGCAATTGGATCTACGGTATTGATAAACTCGCTGGCGGCAATCTCCTTGAACTGGATGTCTGTTGAGCAACGAGGGTCAGTAATCGCATCTTCAGCAATCATCAGGAAGTACCGAAAACATACACTCTCCATCCTCATAACCATCTCTCTTCCGCTTCTTGATTTCTGGGTTATAGACCTTGGCCTCGTTGTTCGGCGTCGGCTCTGCCAGATCTTCGAAAACGGTGCGAGGGTCGAGTAGGCGAGGATCGATGCGCTTCGGAGCCTTGAAACCGCGGCAGACGACGAAAATCTCGGCAGACACATTTCTGGACGAGGGGGGCTTCGTCGCATCTACTTTGGTGAACAGTTGCTTGAAAACCCAAAGCAACGGGTTGTAGTCCTTCGATCTGAAGACTTTGGTCTATATCGTCACAAGTAAGCCGTCCGCGCATGTCAAATATTCCAGGGGTAAGGCCCCAGGAGGGCCGGCTGCTTTCGCAAGACAACCCATCTTGTGGCCTTGTCTTCTCGTTCAAGGTAGAACATACCACGAAGGTTCCGCCCTCGATCAAGAACTCGGTCGCTAATTTCAATGAGTGAAGCACCAACTCGGCCTGATTGAAAGAATCCTGCACCCACGCAGTACCGACATTGGGCGCACCATCGTGCAACACGGTATCGGCCTTCCACGTCTTGAGATGACCTCGGATCGTCTGTCGGCACTTTTCGGTAGTGATATCGCTCTGGAAGGTAATGACCTTGTTGATGGGCTTGATAGGGGCGAGATCGACACCGATGATGATACTGTTTTGCGGCATAGTTTCGGCAGCGACTTGACACCACGACTGACATTCGTCAGCGCTTCTGCACATGAAGCATTGGGGATAGGGCTACCTACACCGGGTGCAGCGCAGAGATCGATGACGACCTTGCTCTTCTCAAGGAAGCCATACTTCTTGTTGAGCTGGATCAGCTTGAAGGCGGCTCTGGCACGATAACCCTTCTCCTTGGCAAGCTTGTACCACTTGTCAAGACGGCCCTTGCCGTTCTTCTTCTGGATCGCCATGGTATCGAGTCGGTTAGACGGTTTGCGACGAGCCCTAGGGTGTGTCGACGCTTGATTCCTGGAACCCTCTCGTCGCAGACCGATTTTTTTTTCTTCTTTGGAGGCGATGCACACCGATAAGCGATAAGCAGAAATATTTCAATGTGGGGTTCAATTGTGCACAAGCGGGCAGCTGGCGAGGCTGGGTACATGCCCCAAGTACTTGGGGAAGCGCTGGGGACACTAGTGCTGGGGTCCTGCTGCCGTTGCTGGGTGGTTGGTGAGGTTTGTACGCGATTGAGTGTGCTGATTGGCCGACACGTCCACTACGGAGCACTCGAAGGCTGTCCATTGAAATGCACCCTCCCTGGCGCGTCATTGCACGGTGGACCGCGTCTCAAGCGAGAAAGGAAACTGCGGGTCCGCTTGCAGCTTGCAATATGCCCATCCCCCGCCTCGACCTCTCCATTTGCCCCAATTCGATGGCATAATCCATAATCCACCGTCTTACCTCTGCTCTCGACAAGGTCTTCCTAACATACTTGCTGTCTGTTTGTAATAGGGAGTGTTGCCGTGGAAGCTGGGAACCTGCAGCTGGCGAAGGCGTGCTCTGTCACCGTCAAACTTCCAAGCACTCGGTTCTACCACGACCTGATCTAGGACGCCCGATATCCAGATATCCAGATACCAACCCTGCCTCAGAACTACCTAACCTCATATATCAGCCCGCCAAAGCCAGGAGAGTCTTGTGCCCTACTACCCTATTCGAGCCGCCTCCCACATAGCCATGGCAGAGAAGCAGCTGCCTTCTGGAGCCAAGTCCTCTGCCTTGCTCAGCAACAATCTGCTCTCATCACCTCCGAGGGCCCCGTCAAGTTTTGGCAAGGAGCGGAGGAATCCATCCATAACTCCCCGGAAGTTTCAGAGATTCTTTACCCCCCGGTCCCGAGTCTCGTCCCAGCCAAGCGCCGCCCGGAGGGCCCTCCGTGACCTTGCAGGCCCGGCCCTGAACCGATGCCAAACGCCCTCCAGTCCACTCAAACCTATATCCGAGGACAATGGGCTCGATGACCTGCCCACACTTCGGGTAGCGAAGCGGCGCAAGGTGCAGCACAACACCCCGGAAAGATCATCGTACACTTTGCCCTCCCCGCTGAACACATCGCCGCTTCTCCCCACTCCGAATATGAGACTAGGTCTTCAAAGCCCCATACGGTCTCTCCGCTCCCGCCGGGCCCTCATGGACGAAGTTGAATTAGAAGATGACGCCTCAGAGGATGACGACGAGCTGCCTGAAGAGCCGCGGGAATATAGCAAACCCGTGCCGCTCAATCGCCGTGGCTTCGAAGCCCAATTAGTCCAGAGAATGACGGGTGGCATGCCGACGGTTGGCAGTCGGGTCCTATCGCATCCAGTCTCTGGTAGGTTTTAATCAGGCAATGTGTGCAGTTGGACTATACTGAGATTGGACATAGACTGGCGGACAGAGACGGCAGATTTCCACAGTAGGCCAGAGGATGTGCATCTATGTACAAGTCACGAAGGAGCAGCCCGGAGCATCCCGTTTTGTACCACCAGCTGTCACAGTGAGTCACAGTACTTCTCCTGTCATCAGTCTTCCACAATTGCAACTGACACTACGTAGAGAACAGCCTGGTTGCTGTAGGCGATGAGGAAGGCTATGTGCGGCTACTAGACTCTGAAAAGGAGTTCGCCAAAATCCATCTATCATTCCAGGCCCATGGCAACGCCATTATCGACCTAGACTTCTCTGAGGACGACTACCTACTCGCCACAGCATCGGGTGATCAGACCGGCAGAGTTATAGACATGATGACACAAACACCCGTATCGATTCTAGGGCATCACACAGCCTCCTTGAAGCAAGTGCGCTTCCAGCCAGGCCGTGGCTCCGGTTGCGTGCTTGCAACATCCGGCCGCGATGGTAGTGTGCAGATATGGGACTTGCGCTGCCGCGGCGGACCAGTCCAAGAGGTGACCATCCTTTCTGAAGCAGGACTGCACCACCGCGTATCAAAGCCGGTCAACCCTGGGTGCGTAGTTAACAGCATCTACGATGCCCATGCGCGGGCCTTGAAACAGGTCAAATCACAGCCGGCTGGTCCCGGCGACGTAGCTCGCATGGGTGAAGTACCTGGCCGTATCGGCGAAGTCTCTGTCACAGCACTCCAATTCTTGCCACCAGGCCGTGAGCACCTCCTTCTAACTGCCTGCGAGGCTGATGCAAGCGTCAAACTTTGGGACATCAGAGCCATCCATACGAGCCGACACCACAAGACTAGTACACCTGTATCCTTCACTGCCCCACCTCCTAGTCACGCAGCGTGGCGCCCCTTCGGCATTTCCTCCATGACCCTCGGTGGCGATGGTTCCCGTCTCTACGCCCTCTGCAAGGACAACACTGTTTACGCATATAACACCGCCCACCTCGTCCTCGGCCACGCGACAGATCTCACCCCAGCTCGGGCAGGCGCTGACCCGCCCCGCCGACGACACCACGGGACTGCCCACGAGGGCCTCGGGCCCATCTATGGCTTCCGCCACCCCCTTTTCCACGCAACAAGTTTCTACGTCAAAGCTAGCGTCCGCCCTGCCATTGATGACCGCTCAGAGCTCCTCGCCGTAGGCAGCAGCGACGGGTGTACAGTTCTGTTTCCAACCGACGAGCGATACATCCAAGACGCCTGGCAGCACAGCTCGCCCGACGAATCATACCTCGTCGGGAGCGCCACTTCAACCGCAATCCCCCCAAACGGACGCAGCCGCCCAGGCCCTGCCTTCCCCGGCGCTCCTGGTCTTACCCGCACCCCTAGCATGACCAACATATTTGCCCGCCAGGCCGACGCCATGCCTGTTGTGCGCCGTGGCACGCCGCTTGTGCGGGGTCATGACAAAGAGGTGGGTGCGCTGACGTGGACAAACGAAGGTCGGTTGGTAACTGTCGGCGATGATTACATCGTGCGGCGCTGGAGCGAGGGGCGCGATGAGGCGACTGATCTGCGGCTGGGTGGTGAGACGGAGGGTCGCAGGTGGGGATGTGGGTGGGCAGATGTAGGAGATAAGTGGGAGGGCGATGGGGATGATTGGTGATGTATCCTTACCCTTTCCGAGGCTGTTTGGATTTGTTTTCCTTTGTTTCTGTTGGGATATTTAAGGGTGATATCCCCCATAAACCATCGAGTAAGTCGGATGGGGGCGTTCAAGAGCGTATTTTTGGCATGTGATTCCAGCCACCGTGGTGGTTGGCGGATTTCGCCATGTGGAACAGTAGTAGATGGACGGGCTGAGATGGATAGGCGGAGGGGATGGTTTGTTGACTGTGCGAAGCATAGAGAGAGCCGAGCGTTGAAAAGCAGGTGTTTTGGTGCTGCAGCACATCAGCACATCTAAGAAGAGTAAGAGACAGGATGGAGCTGAAACATATATGCTGTTTGCTTGGGAGTAGCCCAAACAATCGGAACAACAGGGATATCCTACACAATCGTAAGAATTACGGGGATATCCCCCAACAAATAGAACATATCAGACAATAGATGTTCTTTATTCATAAGGGTTCCACGTGCTATATATAATCCAATTTGTTTATTCATTCAGGGGCACTTCCCATTCAATTGGCTCTATTGATATCATGGCGTGGCTATTCGAAAGTTCAAATGACACTACACAGTATAAAAATCACCCGATTCTTCAACTTCCTAGTGGCTTACAACAAATCAAACCAACGCTCAAACTCCTTATACTTATGACCCGTCACCTTGCGATATAGTTAACCCCCAAAACGACAGCCACAGCACCCAGGAGCATGACAGCGTTCCACGCCGACAATACCGAGAGCCGCCGCCCTCTGTCTACCAACAGCCTTCCCCTCCCCTCCTCGGGAGCGTCCCTGCCGAACCGGACCGCCTTGAGCGGCGACCCGGCAACGGTGGCCTCGACCTCTCCCAGCGAGGAAGTGCGCTTCTCCACCAATTCTTCAGCCAACGCCAACGCCCCCCGGATATGCAAACTGCTCATATCCGTTGTGCTGTCCGTAACAGGAGGCGGGCCGGCACCGGGAAGGATGGAGCTCTTCTCGTCGTGCAGCCGTGGGGGTTCTTCACTAGGAGTCTCGTCAGTTGGCTTTGCACCGCTGTCTCCACGGTAGGTGGACAACAGTCCCTTGAGACTCCTCTCGCGCGCCACAGCTACGCTGTCCCTCAGCCGCCCGCCGAGGCGGGGCATCAGGGCGGCGGCCCAGCCGTCGAGCGAGTTGGACGGCGACCGGTGCTCACAGACGCCGTCTAGCTGCGTGATGAGCAGGATCATGTTGTCAAAGATGCATACGGCCTCCTGGACGACGTCGTTGTACTCGTCGGGAGTAAGGACCGTTTCAACCTCAGCGAGGCGCCTCTTAAACTCGATCTTTAGATCTTCACCGTCGTGTGGAGTCTCGAAGCGGAAGAAGGCGAGCGGGAAGATGTCATTGGCCCCCTCAACCTCCCCAGTAGAGCCGGCGGGGTTAGCACCAGGGGAAAGGGGAGAGGCCTTCTTCCCCCAGAACAGAGTCCCTGCGGCCTCGAGTGACCCGCGGATGAACCGGCCGCCAGAAAAGAGTGCCATGTACAGCACCCACGCGTACGCTAGCAGCACGTGCGGGTGGCGGGTCACGGCGCGCTCGACATGGGCAACGAACTCTGCCAGCCGTCCCTTCTGGATGACGGCATTGAGCTGCGCGTCAACCTCATCACCGGACCAGCCTGTCGCCGAGCAGATATCACGGCGTAGGCTGGGGAAGCGAGCGAGCTGCGGCAGGAGGAGGTGGTCTAGAACGGCACGGATACGCTCGCTCGGCGCAGCTACAGGCCGGGACGTGTCATTTCCTGCGCCAGAGGGTGTAGAGACCGGGGGCACCGGGGTGGCAGACCGAGAGGAGTCGGAATCAAAGTCGGATTCCGGGTCAAGGTCGAGTGGGGTGGTGTCGACAATATCCTGCCAGATAGACTCAAAGGCGCGGTAGATGGGAGCTACATGCAGCAGGCCAGTGATGTAGAGCGACGGGTCGTGGGCACGGGGTGGGAGGGCCAGTGGGAGGCGGAGAAGGAGATTTTTGTTCAGCTTTGCATGAACGGGGCGTGTGGCTGAGTTGATGCGGTCGCCCAGACCTAGGTGAGGAGCTTCGGTTGTGGCAGCCATGGCGAAAAGCGCATGCCCTCGGACGGGTGGCTATAGCGAGGTGTTGTGATTAAGAAGATGGGAGAATGTTCCTAGGAACTACAGTACAGGCTCGCACGAGTACGGATGCCGTGCTTCAACAAGATGCAGAAAAGCGAGACAAGGTCTAGGTGGAGAGAGTGTATAGGCAACAGAATGTATTTATATAGATGGGTGGGAAGGATGCATGAGCGTGAGCTGGTGATTCAAAGGCAAGATACACGACGTGAGCGATGAGACGCCCGGTGACCCCCCTAGGTAGTTGGGTAGTCTCTAGGCAGGGAAGCCTCGTGCCGTTGTTGACTCCGGAAGTGACAGGCGTGAGGGCTGAGGTGTGTTGCCTGGCTCATCTGGGGGGTCACTGCAGACTACCTTTCAGTCCTAGGAAATAGAAACGCGGTCGTTGTTGCTCGTACATGCAGCCTACACCGAGTGTTATCGACCGGGCGCCGGCTGGCAGCGTGATCGCAGAGGGGGGCAGGCATTCGTGGGCAGATGACCTGTCAACCCGTCGCGCCAGTCGTGCAAAAGAGGGTCCAAGCCCCCAAGAAAAGAAACAGCGGGAAAAGGAATGACTTGGGTTGTTGGCTTTCCCGTCTGGGAAGGCTGGCGGAGGATGCTACAGCCTAGAAAAGCGATTGTTGGGTTTGGCCCTACTTTTTGCTCTTTCCGAGGGGGTGTCGTTGAAACTGGGCAACATACCTAGATCCCATCGCACGTCATTGCTGTCCATGCAGGGAGATCAATAGTGTGAGCCTGCTGCCAAGTACGATTAGTGCACAGATAGCAGAGTCACTTCCCGATAAGGCAGGATATAAGACAGAAAGTCGGATCATTTGGTCTTTCGATTTGCCCGCCCATCTGTGCACTTGCATACCCAGGGGAGGAGAGAAAAGGCAAAGATTATCAATCATGGAGGCGGTAATCCGTTTTTTTTTTTTTTTTAGCTTTCTTTGGAGTTCATGCACAATCCCCTCACCCCTCCATCATCGGGAGAGCAGCCGACAGGGAAGGCGTATGCGGATGCGGTAAGACGGCTGCGATGCGAACTACCGGTACCTACCCGCCGATCGGGCCATTGGTTCCAGCGTGCTGGGCGGCACAGGGGCTGTTCATCTGGTTACAACTCGACCGTGAGAGTGCAAACATCGGGCCGTCTTTCTGCAATCATTGCTTAGTCGCTCAACAGTGTAAAATTAAGTACATGTACATCGTCAGCCGCATTTGTACGGACAATGCTGGGCCACTTTTAGGGGACTCGATGGCTTCCTAGCCAACCTGTCCTCCTGTGCGGTGAGGCCTTACCGAGGTACAAATAGCTACCATAGCCCCATGTCCAAAACGCCTTGGGAATGCAAGAAAAAAAGGGCCAAACACGCCACACACATACAGACATAGGCCGGATATCATGCAACGCCTCTATCCACGCCGCGGACTGTTCCCGCCTCTGTCCTCTGCTCCTTATCATCGTCCCCGTCCTCCTGGCTCTCGTGGTTGACAAACACAAACGAAAGAAACACAATTCCCGCCCCGACCCAGTATACCCAGCTCGAATATTGAGCGTACTGGATCATTTCCCCGATTAGCGACAGTGGAATCGTCAGAGAGATACCAACTGTGACCACCAGTGGGGTAGTAAGCAGCATGGCGTAGGCCCACGTCATGTCACTCAGGAACGACGCCACTGAGTTGACCTAGGATATCACAATGTATTAGCTCACAAGTCGTTGCACGGCTATACGACGGTACGTACCATGATAATTGTCCAAATCTTGCCCGTTGGGGGTAGTTCAAACTAGAATGCCAAGTCAATAACCAACCGAAACAGGGAATTAATCAGCAAGACGGGGGAAAAGTAGTGGAAAAATAGACATACCGTTTCAATGCCGCTGAAGTGCAGGATAAAGAACCCCGGCCAGAGAAACGCCACGTTGAATAGGCCCACAAGCCCAAAGAATAGCGGCATGTTGACCCGGTCCTCATTTCCGACCCGCCTCTTCATAACCGTCACGTAGCAGCCGTAGATGATGGCACTGAAGAAAGCCATAGCATCGCCGATGGCAATCTGCTCCGTCGTCTTGTGCGGGAAGTTACCCCGGTTCCCATCACTCGCGCCGGTCAGATCGACTGTTGAGATGAGCACGACACCCGCTAGCGACGCCATGACGCCGAGGAGCTTGCGTATCGAGAAGCCCTCGACGCCCATGACGGCGCAGAATATGAGTGTCCAGATACTACTCGTCGATGTCAGAATCGTTGCGCTGCCCACGCTCGTGTACTCAAGGCATGCCGACGCAAAGTAGTTGGCCAGAAACCACAGCATGCAGAATTCGAGGCTCAGCCACGACGTCTCGCGCAGGCTGAGCTTCTCATCTTTGAGCCCCGGGAAGTCCAAAGCTTCTAGGCTGCCTTCGTCATCTACCAGCAGCCGCTCGGCATCGCCATTGTCCCCCTCATCCTGGGTCTTGAGGGGCTTGATGCCGTACCTCGTCTCCCGCCAAAGCTCTATCGCTCTGCTTCTAATCGTAGCGACCCCCGTTTGCATCACATAGCGTATGACCATCGGAATAAGTGAGACGGCAAAGAGTGATGTGTTGACGTAAACGAGAAAGAATGGCTTGCTATATGAGTCGTCGGAGAATATGTACTAGAGGGTAGGAGTTGTTAGAATCACTTGGCCAATGCCACACATTGAAGACGGCGCCGCAAGAGCTCAACTCACACTCGCAAGGAAATTTGATATTGTCCATAAAAACACCGTAACCAGCAACAGTATGATGCCCAGCGTCCGCCGTGCTACGCCAAGCAGCCCGAGCTTGGCCCGCAAGCCCGAGCTGTTGGTGCACGTCGAGCTCAACTGCGACGATCCTCGGGTGAGCAGCTCCACGCTCCTAGATTGCGACCGGCGCCGGGAAGAAAGAGTTGGGGAGCGAGAGAGCTCATGGTGTTCGTTGTGACCGTGAGGCTCGTGATGGCTCGGGGCTAGTTCCCCCGGCATAAGGGGCTCGTTTGGTGCCATGGAGTGAGATTTGAAGTGCCAGGCTACGGCGCCTCCGGAGAGCTTGGAGAAGGACGCGCCAAATGCGCCGGATGCGCTCGTTCGGCAAAGGGGTGAATCGGTGGCAAACGAAAGCAGTGTATTGTTCGGTACGTGTAGGTACGCGTTCAGGGCCGACAGGGGGGCATCGTTGTTCGGTGGGTCGAGATCAAGCTGTCTGACGGCATCCGCATCCACTCAACGAGGAACAACCAGGCAGCGCAAATATTTAACCGGGATAGATCGTGGACGATTTAGTCATGCACCAGGGAAGAGGACGGGGAGCTGCTGGGTCTGCCGACGAAATGAATGGATATCGCTGCCTCAGAACTGGAAGCGAAGTCTTGGATCTACTCGCGGGAGGAAGTGGGGAGGATTCTAGGCGAAGTTGAAGAGTTGACCCAGTTGTCGATCAAGCCCCTGTCCCGAAAGCGAAGCCGCGCACGGAAAAAGCTGGTTCTTCAGTGGATCGTGCGGTAAATGCCACGCGCCGCATCCATTGCTCCATGGTCGCGCCACAGGGACCCGAAATCAATCACCACGCACGAGATAAGGGTTAGGGTTCATGGCGTCGCTTCGACCTAGTCGGGTTTCCATCTCAAGACTCAGACAAGTTGCTTCTGAGTTTTGAGACAGGAATAATAAACAGGATGGGATTATTGGATTTGAAATAATAGAACTTACACAAAGGCCATATTTGCATTGATAATGGCCCATCAGCAACATCCGTCAGCGGCTATGCCGATGAGACACAAGATGGTAAGTGTTGTGTTGTCCGTACGTTATCAGGACCTTGAATATGCCCAAGTACCATTTACACCGATGCAGGTCTATGAATCACCTTGCTTGCCTCATACGAAAGGCGGTACCAAGCACCCTCCCCTGCCGAGTCCGCTCAAAGACTATTGAAAAAGACGACAAGCCAGTTCCCCCCCGTTTAGGAGAATCAAAAAAACCACGCCAGACGCAGACCCAGCATGATATCATACAAGTTCCTCCCGTCATGAAGTAGACTCAGGGTGAAACCGCAACGCAGCTCCCTTTCAACTTAACAGGTGCATCCATCCCGGTCATTCTCGATGTGAATATTGATCGGGTCTTGGAAGTCGCCACTGAACTCCTCCGACTCCTCCTGAAGCAAGGCATTTCTTGCGATGACTGTAGCCAATTGTCAGCACTAGAAACTAACAAATTTGTAGGGATCCTCACCCTCAAAGGCCTGTTCCACGTTGATGGCCTCCTTTGCACTCGTCTCGAAATAGGGGATACCTCCTTTCGACTGGCAAAAGGTCATAGCCCGCTTTGTCGAAATCTGGAAGGGCCGCGTCAGTATCGGTTAGGCAGCGGGAATGTCTTCCGCATCGTGGCCTTACCACTCTCTTGCTTTCCTCCACATCGATCTTGTTGCCCAGCACCACGAACGGGAAATTATCCGGATCTCGGGGGGATGCCTGGATCAGAAACTCGTCCCTCCAGCTGTCGAGCGCATCAAAGCTCTTGGAGTTGTTGACGTCGAAGACGAGGACGCAGCAATCAGCGCCACGGTAGAAGGCCACGCCGAGCGACTGAAACCGTTCCTGTCCAGCTGTGTCCCAGAGCTGCCCAATCCCTACTTTTAGCCTCTGTTTCTACGTAGGGGATGTAGGAGTAATAGATGTGGATTTCTCGCACCTGCATTGTCACCTGGCGATCGTCCACCAGCACCTCACGTGTGAGGAAATCAGCTCCGATGGTAGCCTTGTAGCTCGCGCTGAATCGCTTGTTGACCTGTGATTGCGTAACGATGACAGCATCAGCATATCACATCTTTTGACTTGGATAGGGGGCGATTGCAAGTGATGCATAGAGCAAGATGCCCTTCTCGTCGATGTGCGTACATATTGGTTCATCAAGCTTGTCTTTCCGACACCACTATCACCCAGGATGATGACCTTGACACGCAATCTCGTCAGCCCATTGCTATTTATTTATCGCCGCTATAGGGGTGCCGCGTATGTCGAGTGTGCGAACCTTCAACAGGACCTTCTTTCTCGAGGCCATCTTGGGCGGATTGGCCGGGGGCTTGTTCGGATGGAGGTGGGGGAAGCGATGGAAATGCGGTAGCGGCTTATTCGGCAGGTATTTGAGGTAGGCTCGACTTTCGATGTCACGCAGTCGTCGTGGGAGCTCGGAAGGCCGCAAAGCAAATCAGCGGTGCTGCGAACGGGGCGGCGTTGATAAAGCAAATGAGCGGGACTCACTTGATGTTGGGGGTCCTGGCTGTTGGAGGAGTGACGGATAGCTCTAGGCACAGACAACTGCGTTGGGCCAATTAAACCGTGCGCAGCAGGCCGATTAGGCCCCACGATGAAACCAGGCGGCTTTTGGACTAGCTCTCCCTTAGCATGTGCCTTTTCCCCACGTTAGCGCCACTTTGGAGAGCCAGGGAACCAGGAAAGCTCGCGGGTGAGCCTCGAACTTGTGACGAGAGCGCATGGACGACAACACGACACGTCGACCCAGAAATGGCACAACACCAGCCAAGTTCCGCAGCATCTATGTGAATAGATTCTAGCCTGCGGCCTTGCAGCCTCGCCCTAATGGGGCCCTGGAATCTTCATCCAGAGAATTGGCAGCGATGGCAGCCGCCAATGACGAACAGCTGCTGCAAAAAGTCCACAACCTCAGTGACCTCGAGCTTGCCACCCTGCTCTCTCTCGTCTCCCGCGAGCACTGTCTGGTCAGCACGAGTCCCGAAGCCGTCGACGAGCTTACCGAAGAGCTCTGCCTGATTGCTACCAGGACATTTGGCCTTGCCCCCGTCATCATCAGCTGTCACGCACACACGACCCTTGACGACTTTGCGGCTGGCATTCTTCTCGCTCCTCCCTACCAGGCCTCGTCGCCCAACAGCAATAGCAGCAATAATAACGGACGCTCCATCTCACCGTACCGAACGCGCCACCTCTCTCTCCAACACCATGATCCATCATCCACCACCTCCCCCACGGGGTCCTACTTTCTCCCCTACCGAGTGGCATCCCAGCGCAGCAACGGTGCCCCGATGAGTCTATTATCCTCAACGACGGCAGCAGCAGCAGCATCAAGTACTCAGCAAATACCGCCACCGCCGCAAATCGCGAACGTCGTCATCGCAAAGCACCTCGACCGCGCGCCGCTGGCCGTGCAAATTCAAGCCTTGGAACTCCTGCGCACGCGCCGCATCTTCACCCGGACGAGCGTCCACACGGCTCCGAAGCACTTCCTCTTCATCGCCGCCATCAGCGCCGACAGCGGTGGCCGGGCTCACGTCACGCCGCACCTGAACGATTTTTTCTACCTGGCGCACTGGCAAGACCCCGAGGAGGGGTTCGCATACCTCGACGAGGAATATGATGGTTCAGACGTAAACGATGACGACGACGCGGCCTCGACCGACTCAAGCCTCAGCGTGGTAAAGCGAAGTGGATCCGCCCTCAGCTCATCATTCACGGCCGCAGACGGCCGATCCATTAGGCCCCAAAAACCAGTCCCGGGGCCGACGGAAGGAAAACCGCTGCCCCCGCCGGTTTTCACGGACAGTGAGGTTGCCATCCTCGCTCAGCTAACCCAGCAAGTACATGTCGACGTCGACGTGATGCGGTATCAGATGAATATCGTCTCGTTTCTGCGGATGCACCGCGCTGTCGGGGGTGGTGTCACACCCACGGCAACCAAACACTTCGAGCAGCTCGTGAAAAGCCTCGCGCCGCTGCACGGGCTCGACTACGTGACACCGTCGCTGGTTGGACTGGCCGCAAAGAAGGTCTACTTGCACCGCATCGCTATGGTGGCCCCCGAAAAGGAGCGCAGCATGCAATGGGGTAGCGAGCTTTCGGCGGTCGAGGGGATTCTAGACGGAGTTGGGCCAGAGGATGTCATTGAGGATGTGCTCGGTATGGTGGCGATGCCCCAATGAAGGTCATTCCTACAAAGACACCAAATGAAAGCACAAAGCAAAGCAGATGAAACGTAAAAGACACGAAGCCATATATTGTTCTGTCAAAATAAACAGCTTGAGGGCATAGATAGCTTGCATATCCCGGCAGCAGCGAGGTGTATTGATTCCAGAGCACCAAAAACGTGGAAAAGAATATCCATACTAATTCTCTTGGTTCCTACCCACATGAGAATTCATCTCAAGGCACTCTTGGATGGCAAATGTGACAATGCATCGCAATATTCATACAGTATTTGTTCCTCATCATAAACTCGCCTGCAAAACCCTAGGCCCGGTTTCCCGATTGAGCCAGGACAGACACCTTGCTAATGAACCCCAACGCCGATTTGCACATGGTCCTCCCTTCCAATTGTCGGTATTAGACAGCACTTCAGGCTGTGTGTGATATTTCATGATCTCTGATTCTCTTCCTTTTAGTAGACTTCCGTAATCTTGCACTTCCACCCCGACGCTTGCGAAAGCAGCGGCAGACTAATGCGGCACCGTTAGCAAAACTGTCTGATTCTCAAAACACATGATGCATGTGGCTTACCTAGCACCCAAACACCATCCAAGCTCATTCTTCTTGATTTGCTTCGCAATCCGCACCTCACGATCGATAGGCATCTCATAACCCGTGTGGGTGAGTGCCATCATGAAGTTGAGATCCATGCAGTGCTCCGGCCTATCCCGGAGCTCCTCAAGCGCGCCTGGCACGCTGCCAAACACATCCCATCCCTCCTCGCCCGAGCACACGCGGTTAGCCAGGTTGTGCATCTCTCTAAGAGTAAACGACTCGGGCATGCCAAGCGGCTGGGTGCGGTCGTAGAAGTACGAGAGGAAGTAGATATCTTCCTTGGCAAAGGTCTTGGCGATGGACGGCTGGTGGACTCCCTTGAACGAGCAAGGGGTGAGCTTGCACTCTTTCTCCTTCTCGAGAATGCGCTCGGCCAGGCTGCGGCACTGGGCCGGGGCAGCAACAGCAGGGCCCGTCATGTTGAGCTCAATCTTCTTGCCGAGCGGGTGGTTGCCTTCCAGAGTCACCTTGGCCAACTTGGCCATGCCGGACGAGTAGCAGGGGTTGACAATGGGCTTGTTCATCCACGCACGGGGGTCAGTGCTGTCCTTGTGGGCGCTGTACATGTCGTTGACGAGCGTAGCCAGAATAGCATCGCGAGCCGACATAAGGCCATAACCTAAATGCGAATATTGGTACAGCGCAAACTTGCGGCCGCCAAAATCGAGTTCGTATTTGTGATCGCCCTCAGCGAGCTTCTCCGGCATACCACCTGATGTGAGACCTTCAAATCGGGGCTCAAAGACGATCTGTGTTGAGCCACCGCCAAGGTCAAACACGGCTGCGGTCTCGCTGTGGTCGGGGCCACCAATCTTTCCGAGCAAATAGTTGGTCGTGATCCAAGCATAGACACCTTCGTCGGAACCGTCCATGATAGCCACGCCGTTCTCCTCCTTAGACACAACCGGGAAGGGGTACTTGGTCTCGAGGTGGTTACGAACCGCGTCCAGGACTCGCTGGCTCTTTTCGGGGCCAGTGAGGCGCAGGCCGGCTGTAGCCTTAACCGCGATGGGGCTGCATCCCTTAAGCTTGTCGGGAACCTTCTCGAGGGCAGCCTGTAGAAGAGGATCGAGGCTCTTCGCAGCAGCTTCAGGGTCGTCGGCATACGCGCTCAGGCCGCTGCTTTGGCCCTCGATCTTTGCGGTCTGCATGAAGAATTCGTCTTCGAGCTCGGGCGACGGACCACAGTTGTTGAACTTGTAGACGTGAATGCGGGAGCCGGTGCTTCCGGCGTCAATCATCAATACATACTGCACAATGGGCTTTTCCTTGGAGAAGGATCTCGTGCATAATGCCGTGCCGTACGATGAGTCGGAGGGTACCTGGCCCTCGCTGTTACCGCTGGAGCCTGTCACTAAAACTGTAAGCATTGCGATTTCGAATTGGGGAGCAGGCGTGAACTAGTTCGGGCGGAAGATAGGGCGTACCTTCATGGTAAAGATCAACGCCCGAGGGCGACAGGTAGTAGAAAATCAGAAAAACGACAAAGACGATAGCGCTCGTCTTGAGATAGCGCGCCCGCTGCGACTGCGAACTCCAGGAGGACTGCATCCTAGCCAAAAGCCCTGGCTCCCTGCCGTGTTCGAGATCGTAGCGGTCTGGCTTCTCGTGCGGGTCGTGAGCGATATGCTTGGTCGGCAATGAAACCGATGTGCGCCGCATAGGGAACGGACGGGCTTGATTGCAACGCAAGCAAGCGACGAGATGTTGTCAAAGGACTTGCAAGCAAAAAAAAAGAGCACCTCACACGGTCGAGTTACACATGCCAAGCAAGTGGTCGGATTGGAAAATAAGAGGCCGTTTCAACGAGTGGCAGGAAAAAAGGAGGGCGAGGAAATCACAACATGTGTGTATCGCCGGTTCCTCGTCGTCGCGATGGTGGTGATGTGGAATAGGGGTTGGGAATTTGGAAAAATCGTATTTCTGTCCCCAATAGAAATTATGGCAAGGGGCAGTGAAAGGTGACGCTGCGGACCCAAGAAAACCCCTGGGCCAAAGTGTCCTGTTCTGGACAAACGCGTCCAGCCGGTTTCGCTGAGGCGGGCGGAAAGTGGCGGTCCCATCCAAGGTTCCCGATAGGCCCAAGTTACTTCAAGTACCGAAATAGACATCGCTCCATCGAAATGACATGCATCCATCGAGCTGCATCAACTGGATGCCGGGACAGTCTCTGGTCGAATGCCCAAATGCTGTTTCAACTAACCTTGCAGCTACAGTTAGTGTAGACATTTGAAAATACACCAGTTCAAAGAACATACATGGGAGTCGGGGACGCAGTCGCATGCTCACCGGGCTGGAAAAGTGCCGATGCACCGACCTGGAGGTACTGAGGGGCTACATCCACGGATTTCCTTCCCCAGCATTCCAGAATCCAGGTAGCTTGGGTGTAATTGAAGTTCGCCTCGTCACCAACTGCTGCCTCTCAAGCGCAAGCCAAGGAACTATTAATCGCGCCACGACACTCCATTAACCCATTGTGTTTTTCCTCACTCTTCGGATTACAAGGGGGTCCTTCCAACTCAGTTAAAGTTCAACGCAATCAGGTCTTCCCCTGAACCCCAAGTCCCGAATCTTCGAGTTCAAGTCGTTGGGTTTCACGATGGATGTCAACCTCCTTGTTTACGACCTCTCGCGAGGGATGGCCCGGCAAATGTCCATGAGCCTCCTAGGCTTCCACTTGGACGCAATTTACCACACCTCGATCAAGTTGCGGGGCCGCGAGTATGTTTACGACGGCAATGTCGTCGCAATCGCACCTGGCTCGTCTCACCTCGGTCAGCCGATGCAAGAGATACATCTTGGCCGTACAGAATGTAAGCACACCTAATCCAGTTAGGTGATTGACCAGAAGAAACGGCTCATCAACCATTGCATAGTGCCGGTGGACGTGATCGAAGAGTATTTAGACTCGCTGCGTGAAATCTACACCGTTGAGGCCTACGATCTATGGAGGCATAATTGCAACAACTTCTCAAACGACTTTGCCACCTTCCTCCTGGGCAAGGGTATACCTAGCCATATTACACACATGCCGCAGGCTGTTCTGTGTGTTCCCCAAGGATACCCTCTCAAGATCTGACACTAATATAGCGACAGCGATTCCCCCTTCGGCCAGATGTTGATGCCCATGCTGGATCAACAAATCACCGCCAGCAAGCGGGCCGGTGGCATCCTTGGAATACAGGAAACGCCTGGTAGCTCAGTCAAGCCCAAATCCCAGCTGCACCATCCCGAGGGCAAAGTCCATCTTGTCACCAATCTAGCCCAGCTAGACCAGCTCTTGGGAAAGTTCCACCACTCTTGTGCTATCATCTTCTTCACCTCGGCAACCTGCCCCCCTTGCAAAACACTATACCCCCTTTATGATGAGCTAGCAGGAGAGGTTGAAGACAGGGGCGTTCTGATCAAGGTGGATATTTCCAAGGCCTTGGATGTAGCCCAACGATACTCCATCTCAGCAACCCCTACCTTTATCACCCTCCTCAAGGGTAGGCAAGAGAACCGATGGAGCGGTGCCGATCCCAGCGCGCTACGGGGTAACATCCAACTTTTAGTTCAGATGGCATGGCCACCACACCCTCACCAAGGCCTCAACCTGCCCAGCCTGTCCAACCCAGACGCAAAGCCTGTCACCTTTGCCAAGGTTCCTCCCCTACCGAAGTTATTGGCAAAGATGGGGCCAGCAGGCCAAAATGCCGCCATCCAAAGTGTCAGACATTTTATTGAGACGCGGGCCAAAGATGGTCCTGCTGAAGCAACCCTGCCCGAGGTATCGGCCTTTGTAGCCTACCTCCGCGAGGCACTCGAACAACTCCCGGTGGATCTCCTCTTCACCATAGTTGACCTTCTTCGGTGCGCCCTCATCGACCCTCGCTTCAGTGGCTACCTAGCCGAGGAGCACGACCAGCAAACCGTTGTCGCGGTCCTCGACCGGGTTAACTCTCTCGATACCGCAGCCTGTCCCTACGCCCTTCGCCTTGTCACGTTACAGATGGCGTGCAACTTGTTCTCAAGTCCACTATACCCGGACAAGGTGCTGGGGCACGCGGGGTTGAGGGCAGCTGTGACGCAGCTCGTGTCGACAAGTTTCCTCGACGACGGCCACAACAACGTCAGGGTCGCAGCGGCGTCGCTACTTTTCAATGTGGCGCTGGCGAATAGTCGTAAGAGACGCGACGGACCGGGCGACGTGCTTCCGGAGGGTGATCAGGTTGAGCTGGCGGCGTCAGCACTCGAGGCCATCACCCAGGAGGGGGCATCGGCTGAGGCGTTGGAGGGCATGTTGCTGGCGCTAGGATACCTAACATATCTGCTGCCGCTAGACGGGGAGTTGGCGGAGCTGTTGAGGATGATGGATGCAGAGGATATAGTGCTGGGGAAGGGGAAGATTTTCGAGGGCATGAAGTTGGTCAAAGAGATTGGTGGGGAGTTACTTGGGAAGGGACTGAAGCGGGCTTGAATGCAGTTCGGGAGTTGGATTCAGTTCAGTTGGCCCTCGCGTTCAGAATTTAGGAGCATAGAGGGGAGCGATGTTCGTGAGCACTAGGTAGAATTCGCCATGGAACGCGATTGATTTCAAAGTACGCTCAGCTTCCATTGATAGCAAGTCTAAGGAACTGCTTGTGCACGAGCCACACTTCAGCAAACAGAGCGTTTCGAATTGAGTGGGAGCTGAAAGCACCCGATGCAACGGTTTCAGTGATCTCCAATCCCGCACCTGGGCGCATCAGAGACTGTGCGCTGAATGGGTCATCCCATCGCGTTTTCCATCCCGGTCGCTTCCCAGGTTTGTGTTTGCCGACTGTTTACGCCCCATCGTGTCGCAAAACCACTGAATGTCAACCTTGCTAGACAAGTCAGCGTGCCACGACTTGTCAACAGGCAACAGTTGACCCTATCCCCGCTGAAACCGGCTCATCGCCCCCTCCCATTCGGTGGATTTTATCGCGGGACAGCGCCAATCGCCCCGAGTCCCCCTGCTAGCTTACCGGCTTGGCACCTGCCATCCAATCGAGCTCAATCGCCCTCACCCCGGCAACCGCGCCCCTCGAAAGCGCCAAAGTAAACATCCACAGCAGAATAATAGCGGATGTTCAACCTTCTCCAACTTCGGCTCCGCACCATTATTGCCGAGCTCGAAGCAACACTCACAAACCTTGCTTTGGAGCCGCGCCTGATGCCGACCCCGACCAAGATGCCGCCCAAAAAGCCCACGACGATGCGGACACCCACGTCGTCGCCGGCGAGGGGTGCCATCCGCGACTCGAAGCACCAACGCTCCGTGCGGTCCACGGCCGCCACGCCAACCCAGCAGATCCCTCCCTCGGCCTCAACGCCATCCTTGCGGTCGAGAGATGGGACAGTTCCACCCCATGCGAGAATGGATCCGGGGGGGAATGTCAAGGTCGTCGTGCGTGTGCGCGCCTTCTTGCCGCGTGGTATGTATCTGCTATTCCGAGAATTGAAAGGGGGGCACCAACTCGCTGCATTCGAATCTTGACTGACCATTTCCCCATAGAACGCCAACGCAATGCAGATTGTCTCATCAGGATGGACCCCATGTCGGAGACGACCACACTGATGATTCCAGAGGACACGGACCCTGGGAACTCACGAGCCCGATCCCGCAAGGTCTTCGAAGAGAAATCCTTTACCTTCGACAAGAGCTTCTGGAGCCACGATAGGGCTGACGAGCACTACGCCACGCAGTCGCAGGTCTACGACAGCCTAGGCGAGGAGTTTCTGGATCACAACTTTGAGGGGTACCACACATGCATCTTTGCTTATGGGCAGACCGGCTCTGGCAAGTCGTATACCATGATGGGCACCCCTGATGAGCCCGGCCTAATCCCACGCACCTGCGAGGACTTGTTCGAGCGCATCGCCGAGGCCCAGAGCGAGACACCTAACCTTAGCTACAACGTGCGTGTGAGCTACTTTGAGGTTTACAACGAGCATGTTCGTGACCTCCTGGTACCCGTCGTCTCGAGCCAGGCACCGTATTATCTCAAGATTCGCGAGTCGCCAATCGAGGGCCCCTATGTCAAGGATTTGACTGAGGCCCCTGTGCGTAGTCTCGACGAGATTCTGCATTACATGTCCGTGGGTGACTCTAACCGCACCGTCGCCAGCACCAAGATGAACGATACCAGTAGTCGCAGCCACGCCGTCTTTACGATTATGCTAAAGCAAATTCTCCAACACACCGATAGGGACGAGACGACGGAGCGCAGCAGCCGTATTCGCCTTGTCGACCTCGCTGGAAGCGAGCGTGCCAAATCAACCGAAGCAACGGGTCAGCGCCTCCGTGAGGGCAGCAACATCAATAAATCCCTGACTACGCTGGGCCGTGTCATCGCTGCTCTGGCGGATCCCAAGAAACATAACAAGAGCGGCAAGAACTCGTCCAATTCAGTTGTACCCTATCGTGACAGCATCCTCACCTGGTTACTCAAGGACTCGCTCGGTGGCAATAGCAAGACGGCCATGATTGCATGCATTGCGCCCTCCGACTATGATGAGACCCTGTCAACGCTTCGCTACGCCGACCAGGCCAAGCGCATCCGTACCCAGGCTGTCGTCAACGAGGACAATGTCAGCGTCGCTCAGCGGGAGGCTCAGATTGAGGCCATGGCCGAGGAGATTCGCGCCCTACAGGTTGTTGTCGGTGATAGCAGACGCCGGGAAAAAGACGCCCGTGAAGCCGAGGAGCGGCTTGAGGAGTATCAGGAGCGTGTGCGCAGCATGCAGCAGCTGATGGAGGAGCGGAGCCTCGTGGCCGATACCAAGATCCGCAGTCTGCAGACGGAGAATGAAGCCTTGCGGTTGCACCTGAAGCTATGTCTCGACCAGCTGAAAAATCCCATCATGCTGCGCAGCCGCAGCGCTGAGGCAGAAACGCCGGTGAAAGAGGCTAACAAGGAGAATGTGAAAGAAAACCTCAAGGAGAACAGCGACAGCGAGCCCAAGGACACGACACCCAAGAAGGGCATACAAGTTCCGCGTAGGGGCGGAAATCGCCGGCTGCCCATGTTTAGCGAGGAGGAGATGGCCAACTTTGACGAGGATGCCGAATACGAGCGCATTGACCGCGAGGCCGAGGACACTCACGAGGCTATGAACCGGCTGTGGGATGATGTCCAGCACTTCAAGCGTCAGCTGGCGGACGATCGCAAGCGTTTCGGCTGGAGTGATGAGCCAGAGAAGCGCCCGCTGACTGAGATCATCAAGGCGAATACCGAGAAGATCTTTGGCCCAGCAGCAGAGTGGCGGAAGTCGAGGGGAATTTTGGGAGAGCGGATCAATGTCCAGTTGCGCTGAAGCTGGATAGACTAGGAGCTTGTCTGCCCATTAACATTTGCATTGTGAGGTCTGCAGTTGGATACGGCAAGCTTGAGCTGCTTGAAGTTGGATCTTTTTCATGAGAGTTAAGCGAGCGAGCAAGACAGACGGATACCGGTTTTGTTTTTTTGTTGTTGTTGTTGTTGTTGTTTAGACACTATTGCACTGGCGAGGAGTTAAGGGGGAACATGGGCTTCTGGCATATCAGGGCTTTCATTTGCTGGGGTAGCCGTTTTAAAATGGGGAATGAAGTGACGTCTATCAGTTTGTAGTTCTGATCACTGTATGGGGGAGTGTTTATAGCCACCTACCGAGCATAGCATGGATATGTTTTGTCAGTGCGTTTTTGTTGTCTCTGGCTGGGATTCCGGGTTGAGAAAGCTGTGTGTAAATTTATAGGGTTGTCCTACATGAGGACTGACCAAGGCGTTGAGAGGATCTACAAAGGCTTCCAGGACCTCGAAACATATACAATGACCTCGTTGGCAGACAAAATGCAATCCCGCGTTCGAAAGGCTATGAGCAACTGCACGCTGTGAACTAATACGTCCCAGGCGAACCAGAGTGATGATGACAGAAAAGGCTTCTTCGTTATCGCAAGTAGGACCCTCCACATCGGCAACGAGCCGGAGGCCTACAGAACCGCCAGCGCACTCTAGAGCTCTGGGGAACGCTGACGCGCAGAGGTCGATAAGCCCCGCGCCCAAGGACTGGCACTTCAGCAACCTCCAGCCGGCCATTCAAGCTGGTATCAGGGTTCTGGGCTGTCTAGCAACATCGTCTTCCGATGGCAGGATATCATCACCAGCCCCCATCCTATTTACACCATCGGCGCCTTTGTCGTCGGGATGCTCGAGCTTTGGGAGAACCGCTCGGCGCCGTTTGCTCGCCCCCGAAGCCGCAATTTGCATGTCGATGAACCATTGGGAATGGCACGAGAGCCAGCACATTTTGCTCATACAACGTCCGAATCGTCGTGTACTGGGCCCGCCTCTGCCTCCTCCGAGGAACTTGTTTCACCTCGCGTGGCTAAGCTTTGTAGTGCTCTGCCATCTCCTCGTCAGAGCGGCGCGTCAGTGCCCAGGTATCTTGGGCGCGGACAGTCGGTCAGTCTGTCGCCGCCATGCATACACGGATAGCGCTGAGAAGCATGTCGGCGTTGAGTACATCGCCCAACAGGATCTTGCGCATGCACCGCAGAGGGAGATCTAAACTCCATGCCTCATCCTTGACAGTGTTTGTGAATCCTAGCCACCTTGGCCTGTTCGTGGCTCCAATCCTAGAACGTCTTAATTGCTGCAACTGTACTTGACTTTGTCGGGCTTTTAGCTGCACGAGAAACCAAGGCCAGTTTGTAAATGATTACATGTCATATGCTAGTATATCTGAAATGAACACATACCAAAGGACTTTTTCTGTACGCAATGACCGGGGGAAAGAAAATGCAAAACCAGAAGAGAAAAGTAAAACCTAGGGGTATGTCTTCTCAGAAAGCCGACCAACGAACCACCGGCTTCTCTATGCCTCTCAACGCCCAAGATGCAGTGCGCGTTTGCACGCTGAAAAGATCTAATGCCGCCCAATCTCTGTCCGCCAGAATGCATCCATGCTATCTATGCATGCCATAACGCCTGTCGATATATTCCTCCCAGATATTTACCCATGCCATCCGTATTGTACAACTAGGCGTTGTCCGCCCCCCTTCACTCGTCCACTTCCTGGACCAACGACCTTTGCCGCTTGGCCGGCCGCTCGCCCTCCGCAGAACGGTTCACCAACTTGATGCGGATTCTCTTATGAGACGAGCCCGACGATGACGATTCCGACTCGGACGACGGGCGAACGGCAGGAGTGGGGCTACCCGGCGACGTTGGTTTCTTCACCCGTATCCTGATGACTGGCCTCGACGTGGGCGAGCCAGACGGGGACGAGTGTCCCGAGGAAGCGGCAGGCGGTGACGAGCGGGGAGACTTCAGCTTGATGATCCTTCGCGACGGAGTGCCAGCTACCGCTGCTGTAGCGGGCTGGTTCTCCGGGGTCGAAGCTCGAGAGCTTTCGACGCTGCCGTTATCGCTGCTACCACTGTTGCTCTTGGGCACCTTGATCTTGATAATGCGGGTAGGCCCGCCCGAGCTGCTGCTGCTGCCGCTGGCATCTGACCTAGCGGGGGAAGGCAGGTCGTCATGTTGACCAAATACGCCGAAGGGGTCCGGCCCGATATCTGCCGGGTTAAGCCGCTGGACTAGCTTGCGCCTCTTCATGTCGTACGCTCCAAGTACAGGGGGCGGGTATGAGTATTGGATGCGGATCTTGTTGGGTGGGCTGCTTTCCTCCGACTCCTCGGATCCGGACACTGCTGCAGCTTTCCGCTTTCCACGGCTGACGCGAAGGCTGGCTGTTGTCGATGTGGACTCGTCGCTCTCGTTACCCGAAGACTCGTCGTCACCGTCACTGCTCTGCTCCTCATCTGCGGGATCGCCGCCATTGCTCCTTGCAGTATTGTCCTCGCTGCCGCTGTCTTCCTCGTCATCTCTGGGGAGCCTGAAGGGACGACCACCAGGGAGAATAACCCGGCGTGCGTGCCGACGCTTCTGGGTCTCGACAAGACCCGCGTAAACGTCCATCTCAACGTGGGGCTGTTGAGACGCAGTCTCCTCGTCGAGCTCAAAACCGGAGCCGTTGGGGTTGTTAGCCAGCTGGGTTTCCGTCTCAAGGTTTGCGCGCGCCAACTGTCCAAGAAACTCGGGGAGCGAGTGGAGCAAGCCAGTGCCCCGGAGCATGGAGGCATCAACCCGCATGTTGGGCTTGGCCCGGCTCCCCAGGGGAGGCTGACGTGGACGGACATCAATAATATCGTCTAGTTCGGCTTCCGACGCTAGAATTGGCTCGGTGAAGGCGGGAAAATCCTCCGAGTTCATAACTTTACGGTCGGCCTGTCGGAAATCCCGGATGCTGTCACCCTCGGGCTGAGGAGGGCTGGGTGGTGGTGTCATCTCTGCTGGTACCAAACGCAGATTCGCTATAGTGTGTTGTCAGTCAAGTCTTGTCACAGGCTATTTGGGACTAGGAGGGCTAATACGTACGCTGGACACTGAGGTTGAAGATGTTGGGAAAGGTCTGAAGGAGGCCTGTTGCTCTCTTCGACGCGTACCGATACCCTTTGTAGTACTTGTTGGACCAACGTTTGGCCTTGGCTGTCAGCATAGGAAGCTCGTCTCTAGTGCCGTTGTTGAAGTATGCGAGGGCGAGGTCGATGCCCTCACGGAGGAGCACAATATTGCCACGTTTGGTGTTGGGAAGCTTGGAGACAGGAGGCCGAGCAGGCATGCTAGCGAGGATAGACATTGTGGCTCGGTGGAGGTATGAAGGTGCGAAAGTAATGTGCTGGAAGGGTGTGGAGAGGGATAAGGTGAAAGTGAAGGTGAAGTGTGTGTGAATGGGATGTCGCCAAAATAGATCAATGTGTTGGAAAAGAAAGCGTACTGTTTTTTTGGGGGGGGGGGGGGGGGGGTTGAGGAAAGAAGGTCGGCCGAGGAGGGCAGGGAAGACGAGAGGATATAAAATAGGCAAGCAACAAGACATACCTGGAGGCGTGGTTGTCCAGAGTGCAAGGCAAGGTGAATAGGTGAATAGTGACTGCAATTGACAATAGGCCCTCCCGAATCGGAGAGAAGTAGGTTGGCTGACCAGTAGTGATGCCCAATGACCAGCTGGCAGCTGGATGTCGCGTGAACCGACGAACCTACGTGGACGTGGCTCTCGGCACGTGGATCCAGAAAAATATACAGGGCAACGGCGTTTCCAGTCGACGGCCCAGGTTGGTTCCAGGTTGGGTATTGGTACCGGCGTACCGTTGCTAGCAGTAAGTCGATTGAATAAGCTTCAACGACTCTTCAGGCTACCCGAGCTTACTGCACTCGCGGCCGAGAACCAACAATTGTCTGAACAAAAACTGGCAGTAGGCAGTCTCGACGACGGGACACAAGGAACAAAGACAGCCGATAAAGAGGTTGGAGAAAGAAAATTGGGTTCCTCAAACTTCGTCTGCTCTATGGTTCTAGAGAACCCTAGAACTGCAGAACTTTAGATAGGACGTAACAAGGCTGGTGGATGCGGTTGCGTTGCGGGTCGCCATTGAGTAGGCTCAAAGTTGAATTATCCAAGATCCAACTCGGCACAGTGAGCTCAATTCGAGATGTCTCCACAAGTTTCAACCCCACTTGTGCGCCATCCGCATTTCCCGATTACACGTGGAGTGCATAGTACGGACATTGTATATCTAAAATATGGGTGGAAAATGAGAACTGATCAAACAACTGAACGAAGCTGAATGTCAATGTCCGGGATACAGAAGGGGGCCAGCAGCTGTTGACCCAAAACATAGAACTGCCCGACCCCAGAAATCCGAGCTGCATCGATTGGGTTCAGGTCGCCGCCGAAACGAGGCGTCGTCGGGGCGTCGTTGTCCAGCAGGTCGTGGTCGCCAAGAGCTGCAATCCGCCTGTCTCAAGACGGCATAGCGGCATAGCGGCATGCTGGGCAGCATGACACGGGCACATCGCGTGCGCTGCCCCTCCGACCCACACCCCCTCAGTTCTGTCACAGGCGGGCAGCTTGAAGCGTTCCCAGGTTATCGAGGGTAGAGAGGGATTGAAATGGAAGCCGGAGAGGGGCAGGAATGTGAAGAATCAGGCTTTCCACAGCACGGCGGCAAGCTGCTGGGCTGCTGCCCCCGCCGTGTTGATTGCCCCACAAACGGCGGTTGAAGTGCCACAAGCCAGCGCAATTCGAACAAGGGGAAGCTTCAAGGCTTTGGTCCCCTGTGGGTTCCTGGAATTCCTGGGAGCGTGGCATCGCGTGCGGGTCGAGGTGTTCCGTCACCAACTCAGGCGCTGTTCTATTGTTTCAGCTTCGGGCCCCAATACTTGCGCCCTGCTTGATGAAGCAGTGACAGGATCCACGTTTTGCCAACCCATTTCCTGTGTCCTGCATGCTCTTCAACTCGCGAGCTGGCCATCCCTAGGCCGTCGCTTTATCTTCTTGGCTGTTCGTCGAGGATTCCGGGGTGCTTAGGTCCTTTCTCCCACACACACTCACACACTCTATACCCCATCCGCCCCGTCCCATATTATAACAATGACTTAACCTGCCAAAACACCTGCGATACCTTTGTTTGACGAAACGAAAAACAGCTAATCACACCTGCCCGTGCCTGTGCTTGCACGTTCTCTCCGTTTTACTTGTACCGATTACCATGCCATTGCTTTTGGTGAATACCTTGTAACATACAATCTTGTCGCAAAACACAATCACAACTCCCTGGTAGTAGGTTACAAGACAACTGCCGATCAAGGTGTTGCCTAAGCCAATTTTCATATCCCATCGAACGAATTTAGCCCCGAAAGTACTTTTCTCAGTTAAACGGCATTCGGTTCTTCCTCGACTGATGTCTGCTCTTGAGCTTGTTTTTCGGCGCTTTCTGTTTTCTTTGTTGTTCCTCGCCGCCATCCCCGCCGTTTCCACAGAGGCCTATTTGTGTCGCGCGGTGGCTTCTTTGAAAAAAGTCTTGGTCCTGTTGAAGCAATTTTTGGTTTCGCCGAAACAATTTCCCGGAATGTTGGCCGCCAATCTGGTGTGAGCCCTTGCTCCCGCTTTGCATCTTCTACAGCTAGCCGCATCATTGCCCGGAGTACAAAGTGAGCATTGTTCCCAGCAACATGTAGTTTGGATGAAGATGGTGGGATATCCAACATCTCGAGCATCCTGCAGAGTCTGGGTGAAATATGAAATGGAAGTCCAAGAATATAGTTGCCAACCAAGGCCGTGTCGATGCTGTCTAGTCCTCGGAGATCGACGCCGGCCTCAGCAAGAACCTTCAGCTCCTGCCTACCACCGTGGTAGACGAGAACAGCGTCCCCCGGCCCAATAATTTCAAGAACAGAAGCTTGAGTTCATCGAAATCGCCGATGGTCTCGCATTTCCCGAGTGAGAATGATGGGGTAGCACTCCCTTTGTGTTGTCCGACTACGAAGTGGTGTGATTCGATGACTTGCGCTGCTGGGTTAGTCGGTTGGCCCGCGACTCTGGCCTGTATCCACGCGGTGTCGAGAATAGAGACACACAGCTCAAAGCCTCTGAATATTTAGACCATCAATGTCGAGCACAATAAACCGGATATCTTTCATTGCCGGGCTGGGTAATGCGTAGGCTACCCGCCCATACCCGAGTAACCGCCGAAGAAGTAGAGTGTTTCGGATCACCTTGTCGCCGCATGTTTCGAGTGGGACCTTGGGAAGGAAAACGTCGCCCTCCCGGAGCTGGAGAGCAGGGCAAATCCTGGTTTGAAGAACATAATTACTGCCGACGACTCGATGCTGTCGCCGGACAGCGGTTTACGTCATCTAGTATGGCGCTTTGTCGAAATGATTCGCGCCCGTAGGCTAGGTGATCGGTTGCGATGTTCTCTAGACCAAAGAAAGGCTTCTGAGGCAGGAGCAAACAAAATTTGGCGCGAAGTTGAAGTGGTGGCACGGTGGCACACGGGTATTCACTAAGAATATTTTATGCACTTACCGGGAAGACGTAGTCTCAACTTCCTGGAAATAGCGGGTCTGAAACGGCGCCCGCAGCCAGAGAGGCACATCCGCGATGGCAAGCCTGTCCGCTAACACTAATAGTCTAACACCCTATCTAATCCCCCCCTCCCCTTTGTGTGATATCAAGGTGATCTCTCCAGGTTCCTGCCCCATCTCTCATTCCCACCCCTCAACACCATTCCAGCTATTTCAGACCCCCAAGATGTCGATGCGACCATCCCTCTTCACCCGCGGCCTCTCATCGCTGTCGCAGAGCAGCGACCCCAACTCGCCCAGCGTCAGCTCCCCAGCCGAGCAGCGTGATGATGCGAAACGCAACTTCCTCAAGGCCATGCGCCCGCTGCCTACCCAGCACTACTGGAACGTCTACTTTGACCGCCAAGCCAAGGACCAGCAGTCGCAGCAACCACAGGCCCTACTGAGTGGCGGCATTCCCCCTAAAAAGGTAGCCGCAGGCGACGATGCCTACCAAGCACAGCTGGAGCAGCTAGGCACGCAGATTGAGAGCGTGCAGGACTTCTGGCGCTACAACAACAATACCCCCGTCGACCAGATCAAGATGCGCGAGTCCATCTACTTGTTCAAGTCGGGCTTCAAGCCCATCTGGGAGGACCGCCGCAACATCCACGGTGGCAGCTGGACCTTCCGCGTGCCCAAGAGCATCGGCCCCGACTTTTGGACCCGGGTTCAGCTGCTGGCCATTGGGGAGAAGCTGCAGAGCGTGTTAGACGAAGGTACATAACTCCTCTCCTTGCCTCCCCCTCCCCCCCGCCGTTTCAGCCCCATCATACTGACACCCACCCGTCCACCACCAGGCGACCAGATCTGCGGCGTCGGCCTGTCGGTGCGCTTCAATTCGCATCTCATCTCCATTTGGCACCGCGACTCGGCCAAGCAGAAGTCAATTGACGGCATGCTTGCCTGCGTGCTCGAGGAGCTGCCGGTAGAACTCCGGCCAAAGCCCGACAACTACTTTTACAAGAAGCATGCCGACCATGCCGGCTTCAAGGTCCCGCCCGAGCTGCAGGCCGTACTCGACTCGCAGAAGGCGCGCGACGCTGCGGCTGCTGCCAAGGTGGCGCAGGAGCAGGCGGCGGCAGGTCCCGAGATTGTCGAGGTACCCCCATCTGGGGAACGATGAGTGCGGAAGTGCATGACGAGGGAATAGGGGGTGGCATGAGTGTGTGCTTTCAAAAAATTTAACAGGCCGTAGGGAGAAAGCAGGACACGCGGGAGAGAGATATCGCAAAGACCTGTTTGATGAACTTTAGGCAATAAGGTATAAGGATTAGGTACAGGCAAGCGGAGCGCATGCGGACTAGTAAGAGGCGATTCATCACGCGGCGGCATCTAAGGGATTTACTTTAAGTGGGTTTGCATTGTTTATGGCGTCAGGTAACGGCCAACGGCCCGATGGCGGGTAGCCTTGCTTCTTTAGCAGAGTTTATGGGCTTATTATATATTTAGAGCCTGTTGACTCTTTCCAACCCCTGGGGTGTCGGAGGTGATGTGTATGTGTTCTCTGAGGAAAGCCCAAGTTCCAAGTGAGACTGGCCAAGATGACAAACATGGCTTATGTTGGCCGCAGGATCCGCGGCATTTTCATCGAGCGTCCTGCTGCTAGAGTTTCAGTCTGCGGTTGTTTTGGGCTGATATGGCCACCGTGACCCAACTCCCCAACCCCGCGCCATTTTCTAGCCGCGTATATCGTCGTGATAGAAACCACGCGCAACACCGGCTCATTCCTTATTCGCCCCTCCAACCGGAAGCGAGTCAGACAAAAAAGGGTCGCATCACCTCCAAACACCAGCCCTCTTCATGACCCCATCAAACTCGTCTTTCTTCACCCCCCTACCCACGCCCGCGCCCCCGTTCGCCTCTAGTATCATGTCCCGTAGTAGCTCGTCGCTAATGCCATCCTCGCGTAGTAGCGCCGCGACGCGCTTAAGGTGCGTGAGGGTGATAGCGTCGGCCCCGCTGCCGCTGCCGCCGGCGCCGGTGAACAGCGAGAAGGCTTCGTCCACCTCACGCAGGTGCGCTTCCTCGCCGGGGCGGCTGCGGCTGTGCAGCTTGAGCGCGCAGATGGCGACAAAGGAGGGGTAGGTGGTGAAGCCCTCGTCGTCGGGGTCGAGGATGGATGTGAACTCGGAGAGCTCGGCCTTGTCGGTCGGGGGGATGCCGAGGGCGCTGTAGGGGGTTGGGGTTTTGTGTCAGTTAGTTGTCGGGAGTTTGGGGGCGAGGACCGGGGGAACAAACATCATGGCGCGGCGCACGTCGCTGATGGGGATGACGCCCTCCTTCTCGCCTTTCATGGGCTCGGCGAACAGGCTGAAGGCCTCCTTGATCTCGGCTTCATCCTGCGTCGTGATGTTGTGCTCCTTGGCGAGCTTCGATTGACGCGCCTTGGGGGCAGCGGTCGACGAGGATGCGCCGGGGTCGGCGGCCGTCGCCGGGCGGCGCTTGGCTGGCTGAGAGGAGGATGTTAGATAGACCGTCCGTTTCGGGGTATTGTAGTGACAGCTTACCATATCTTGTTGCCTTGGCTCTATCGCCTCGCCTGGAAAGGCGCTATCTCGGCTTTTTTGCGATGATGCGGCTCTGGTCGATCAACGGGGCCCCAGCAGCTCGAGTGGAGATGGCGAGGGTTGGCGTGGGTGGATCTTGAGGCACCACAATGCGGGTGGGGTTTGATGTTGCGGCGCCAATCTGCCGCCTGCTCACGTGATGGTTTCGGCTATAATATAATCGTTCAAAAATATTCCTGGTCACCCTTTTCCTTCCTGCATCAGTTGACTGCAGATGTCTTCAGCAACAGCAACAACGTGCTCTGCCTCTGCCGGCCTACTCCAGGCAGCCATTGAAGTGTCATTGCTTTGGCGGTAATACATGAGAAAAGAGAAGTCTTCTTTGTCGCATTGCCTATTATATACCATTCCGGTACATCTTTGTCTTCAGCCCTCACCTTTTCCACTTTCCCAACACAGCTTCAATATTTTGCTAGAGCCTGCCGCCTCCAACTATCCAGGGCGAGTAGGTGTGGACACTGGAGCCAGAGCAATCCCCATACTCCTGCATATTCACAGATGCACGGGTCCGTCAAGTTGCAATTCATCTTGGTCTTTCAATAGTCTTGATGGCGTTGGCTTGTGGAAACATCTCAACAATCATGCTTTGCATTGACTAGCACACAGTGAGTCTGTTTGATCTATTTAGTTTGGTGAATACGTTGAACGTAATGTACGAAGCGGTCGAGCAGCTGTAGTAGCAACCTGAAAGTCTCGAGCGAACCGGGGTATTGATTGTCCAAGGGTCTTGCAACTGTAGGCTTTAATCTGCTCGTGTCACGACTCCTCCGGGAGTTTGCACTTGCCGACGATATGGGCTCTGTATCGACAGTTAGGGGAAGCCGATACTATGCCTCAGCTGATTACTGGCCCCGTTGCATCTCCGTCTAACACGGCGCTTATTATTGGAAGGTCAAGATACAGCTGAGGGGTTTTTTTCTGTGTTGCTCTCCTTGGTAGGTATCACGTCACACCACACTCTCAAGTTTTCGTAAATACACTTGATCCTAGAGGTGAGGATTGGCGACAGCACCCAAAGGCACGTCTCTGCAACCACGCCAGACCAATCAACATCAATCCCTTCAATACTCTCCTTGGCACAAGCCATTCCAGGTCCCCCCACTCACTTGAAATTGTTTTTCAGTTCTCTGAGCTTTGTCATAATAGCAACCGGGTCCGTTTCGCCCGTGGCCTTTTGGATTTCCGGGTCCTGCATCGTGTCAGTTAGCCGTTGTACGGTTTGTAAGTCGGTAACCCATAAGCATCTCACCTGAGGCCTCATAAAGACATTGTGTTTCTGTGTTGCATCTCAGTCAGCACGGAAGAAAAATAATATCTTGTTTTGGCAAGGGCTCCACCCACCTTCTCATCGCCAATGGTAAACCTGCCCTGGGTTTCCTTGTGCTTGTCCGCAAAGGCATCCAAATCCCTCACGGCATCACTCTTGGACACTGACAGGGCAAACCTGACATTAGACTTGGTGTACTCATGACCCGGCTACCCCCAGGGCATTAGCAAGACAAAATCTCATCAGCGGGGCTAAACTACTTACGAAGACCAGCGTATCGTCTGGCAGAGCCCCCAACGTGACGTTCAGCGCTTTATGCATCTCGTCCCCCGTGCCCTCAAAGAACTTGCCACACCCTGCACCCCCAAACCATTAGCCCATATCACCCGGACGGGACGAGAGAGAAGCTCACCGCCGTGGAACAGGGTATCTCCCGTAAACACGACCTTCTGATCGCCATCCTGCATGAACCAACAAATGCTGTCCTGCGTGTGACATGGCGTATACAGCGCCTTGACGGCAATGCTGCCGATGGTGAAGCTCTCGCCGTCCTTGGGCGTCCGGCTGACCTTTTGGCAGTCTTTGCCGCCGATAATGTCGAGGGGGAGACCGAGGTCAGTGAGCTAGGGGCGAGGTTAGGATGAGAGGGTTGGTGGTGGTGAGGAGGGGGGCTTACAAGTTCGGTGTTGCCGCCGGCGTGGTCCCAGTGGCTGGAGATTGTGTTTGTAAGGTTGAGGGGTAGAGTGAGGTTTGGGGGGGGGGACGAACTGGTGCGTATTGACGATGGCGGTCAGGTTGATGGCGCCGTCTTGGAGGGCCTTTTTGAGGACAGGAGTTACTCTGTATAGGTGCTATGTGAGCTTCTGTGGTTTGCTGAGTCCGATTCGGTTGAGATACTCACTCTGCCGGATGAGCGGGATCGATGATGACGGCCTCCTTGGTTTTCTCATCAATAACGAGGTAGGCATAGTTGTCACTCTTTCCCACCCCTAGATTCCACAGCCATCAGTTCCTTAGGTAGCCATACAAAAAAGAACAGCGATGAGACATACACATGGGGATCGATTGGATATGCATGGTGCGGGTGTTGACGCGCTGTGAGAGAGCTGTCTTAGCATTTGAAACGGACAGCTGTTAGATGCGGGGGTCGAACCTGAACCGCGAGAAAAGACTTGAGGTGTCGCTGAACAAGAGGCCGTCTGAAAATGAGGGCGTTCATGAGGACGGAAGAGCAAAATCCCCGCAAAGCCAATTTGAGATGGCTTATGGATCACAGTGCCCGACTCTGGCGTGCTGCAGCCGATGTGCTTGTGCTGTAGCTAATGGGAGCTCTTAATGGGGTTAACGGACTATGACGTTATGCCTGTTATTTTGGCAATAGCTCCATGCCTTCATTCGGCTCCACACGGTCACATGACCGCACATATCAACACACCTTGCTACCCCTTTTGCTTCCCATCTAGCCGAGAAAACATAGAGGGCCTCATGGATATGGGTATTTGGTATTCCATTGCAGAGCGAGTTCATACAACTCCAATCGGCTTGGGCACCCACGTGTCCTGGTCATACATAGACCAACTCGGCAGCCTATCCTCCTCGACATCCATCTCATCCCCTTCCCCGTGCTGCTCACTCCCCTGGTCACCGTCAACCACCTCCAACTCCTTCACCTCCATCCACGCTTTCCCTAGCTCTGCCCTGACACTCTCAACATCCCTTGGCAGCCTCCCCCCATCCTCCTCCATGCGATCCGAATTCGCCCCTGTCTTGTCCATCACCTCCCTCGTCAACGCAAACGCCCTCCTGAGTATCCCGCTCTGCGTCGTCGCCCCCGTGATCTTATCCAGCGCCGTCAGGACCTCCACCACCTCATACATCCCCATCACCTCCCCCACCAGCGCCTCCCTCTCGCCCTGGTCCTCCATCTCTAGACACCTCACTAGCGCCTCACGGCAGCCGTCGTCCTGCGCACTCGGCGGCGCCTCGACCTGGGCCGGGGATGCGGGTTCGGCGCTAGCCACGGGGGTGATGTCGGGCAGGTGGCGCCAGTAGTAGTGCCAGATCCAGTCGAGTGCCTTTTGGGCCGAGATGCGCAGGCGCGTGAGCGAGGGCAGCTGCTCGTGCGTGGCCTGGTGGCGGAGCTCGACAAACGTCGCGGGCAGGCCGACGCTCTTGGCAACGCCGTACATGGACATTTTGCGGGCTTTGTCTTGGTGACTGTCAAGGAGCCCGGTGACGAAACGGCTAAACGCCGCCGAATAAGCCGCCCTCACGGCATAGCTCCCGGACGACGACCCAAAAGCGGACCCCAGCCCCAGGCTCAGCTGCCGGTCACTGAGGATGGCGGCCGTCAGCAGCGCCGTCGACTCGACCAGGTGGGGACACCGGCCGCGCTGCATCCACACCGACACGCGGGCGACCGCATGCTGCTTCTGTTTTCTGATCTGGTCGCGTTCCGTGCCGTTATCGTCTTCAAACTGACGCTGCAGCTGAATTTTCAGGGATTCCTCGCTCTCGTCGGCATCTTGGCGGGCATCTTGGCGGTGTTGTGAAGATGGTTGCTGGGACTGGGGGTAGCGCTCGGGATAGAAATGTTGGCGGACGGTGAGCAGCTCGGAGCGTTCGCGCCAAGGCGTGAACACGTATTGAACCATTTTTTTGGCGTGCCGTCGCCTCTAATGAGATCTCTTGTGCTGTTTATGCGACTGTGTTGAGGATTCAAGTTCAATAAGATGGTGGGTTATGGCCGACGAAGAGTCTATAAAAGGATAAAAAAGGTGGAGGAATGAAAATTTGCGGGCCTCGCTGGAAAACTCGCCGACTGCACCCAAACGCCAACACAACACGCTCAAAATGTCGAGCTACAACAAAATAGTCCGCATTTACACGCTGTGATGAGCCGGTAATATCATACTTTGATTTCGAAATGGCTCACTAGTCTCATGGGATATATTGCCTCTCATGGCCATCTGCGGGCGATGATCGGTAAGCTCAGGGCCCAGTAACCAAACCGCTGGCGGCAAGCCAATTATTCCCTTGTTTTTATTGTTTTGGACATTGGTCTCACTCACTCTGAGGCTCGCATCGGAAGCCCTGCAGGCAGCTACTGGGAAACGGCCCATTCTATTCATTACTGTGCAGACTTTTGGGTTGACTTTTGTTTACCCTCTATCCGGCCCAGGCCCTATCTCTCCATCACCCTCGCGACGCACCCCTCTTATGAGATGGTCTTCTCCACCATGGTAATTCCGTACTTCTCCTTGAGCTCCTCCATCAGCGGCTCCGTGAGAGAGACGCTCATGGGTGCGAGAATACCCTTTTCAGAGATGCGGCCGCTCAGGACCTGCTTTACGGCGACGCCGCACGGGACACCAACCAGCTTAGCCATGGCCGAGTAGCCGGCTGGGGTCGGGTCACCATACTCGCACAGAGTCGAGGTGCGTGTCTCGCGCGAGCCATCGGCGTGCTCAATCTCAAACTTGTGCTGCAACATGACAAAATCGCGCTCGCCCTCCTCGTACTCCATCTTGCGCTCAAGTGTCGCACACAGCGTGTCGAGAGGGTTGCCCTTGGGCGTAATCTGCTCGTCCGAGAACAGCCCGATCCATCGAAGCCCGCTGAGGATTCGCTGCTTCTCCTCGGGCGATGCGAACGTCGCCTTGGCCGCGATGGCCGCCTCGAGGTCCGCCGTGCTCGTTGACGCCGCCCCGACAATCTCCTTGGTCGCCTCCTTCCATGCCACTAGCCGCGTCAGAATCTCTGTGACGGTCTCCTCGAGGAAACCAATGTCGACGAGTACCTTGATGAACTGCGGAAAGCCCTGGTAGCGCAAGGTGCCACGGATGATGGTCTGTGCCTCGGGAATGTTGTACCGCTCCTTGTATGGGGTAGAGTCGCGGTTGGGATAGGCCACGAAGGCGTAGCCCGGATAGATGTAGTAGGGTTTGGCCTGGTTCATCAGGTCCTTTCCGGCAACCTCGACGACTTTGCCATCCTGCCACCACTTGCCTGCGTTGCGCAGGGCGAGCAACACACCGCGCGAGGACCACGAAAACTTGTAGCCGAGCGGATTGTCCGAGTCTTCGGGGGCCGGGAGGCCGCCACAGTACGACAGGAAGCTGAGGATCTTGCCGCCGGCCTTGTGCACCTCGTCAATGGTCTTGATGGCGTCTAGAAAGATTAGTACTGGTGTGCTCAGTTCACATCCTGGGCGGGTTCTTACATAGATGATCAATGCCGGGGTCCATTGGAGAGTCGGTTAGTTCGTAGCTGTGGGGAAACGCTTAGAGAAGAAACCTACCCAAACCGATCTCGTTCATGACGGTGATGCCGGCGTCCTTGGCCGCCTGGTCAAGCTCGACCATGGCAGGCGAGACGTAGCTCGTCGTAACGACATTCTTCTTATTGCGGATGGCCGACTTGATGATGGTGGCGTGGAAGGTGTACGGGATCAAGCTGATGACGAGATCATGCTTGGCCACCTCGGCGTCGAGTGCCTGCTCGTTAGTCACATCGAGTGAGACGGGGTACGCATTCTTGACGCCCTCTGAGAGCTTCTCGGCAGATGCCGTCGTGCGGCAGGCTATGGGGCTTATGTCAACAAGTAATCGCCCCAAGCAGGAAGTGTGGTCGGTCGTAACGCACCAACAGTCACATGAATGTCGGCATCGCTCAGGATGTCGAGAGTCGGCCGCGTGACGAAGCCGGCTCCAAGCATAAGCACCTTCCTACAATTGGTGATCAATGGTTAGTTTCCCCCCTCACTCTCCCAACCTAGGGGGTGGTGGTGGGTGGCTGGACCGCGGTGCGGGACCAGGAAGGGCGATCTCACTGTTGGGAAGCCATTCTCGAAACAGATCCCGCTTGATCAGGGCTTGACGATATGTTTGTTGAGGTACCCTTCCTTCGTGACGGGATCCTAAGATTATAGAAGAAAATTGCCCAGTTCGATCTGCAATGCGAATTTTTCGTCTGCAGCTTTACACCCGCTGACTCTTACAGCGTGCTTGGTCCGGTAACGGCCCAATGGCTTCAAGAGCTGTTTGACGGCCCTGATGAGGGGTAGATATGCATGGAGGGGTAGCTACTTGTCTGGGATCTCCAGTTTTGGCATTTCATCCCCACCTCCACACATCTTTCGCTCCTTGGAATCAGCCAATCAGAGGTGTCTGGGATCATTTTGACTATGACCACGAGATCAAATCAAGGAGGAGGAGGTAAAAGATTTGAACTTAATCGCTAGTTTTCTTTTGAAACCACAGAGTAGGTTGATGAGAACTTGAAATTGCATTCACATTTGAAAGCACCACGGATAGTTGGAATATCTGAATATTTGATCGCATGTTTCTGAATGACATTTAGTTTTTTTTCTTAAAGTTTTTTCTCTCCCTCCTGTTTGATAACCTGCTGACCGGCCTATGGAACCAAAGCTGCATGTGATATTGAGTGATGATGGACCTGTTGGAAAAAGGCATTTGATGCGGGCAGCCTTCCTCATGATTGGGACCCCGCAAAAGCTTTGGTCTAGCTAGGTACTAGGGTCGCAACACAAAATGTTGGCCTGGGTGGCGGATCGGATGCTGGCCCGTGCATTTTGTGTGGTTCACCCCTGAGCACGGTTTGAGCACCTCCGCCTCGAAGTCAACTGCACCCTCACTTAATTTGTGATCCCAAATCATTGTTTGAGTGCAAGATTATTTTATCTATTTGAGCAAGATTTATCTTACATAGCGGCATCTAATCTAGCTTGTGATTTCAGCTGCGTACCGTAGTGGGCAATAAAAACAACCCGGGTATCCTCTTTCCTGAGAGCCGCCGAGGCCAAAACACCCCCATTCCTTGCCTAGATTCCGGGTATCCCAATTGTACATTCCAGTCGCCTGCAGATCGTCCCATAAATAGTAGTTCTAATCCATCCCATGTATTCCGTGTAAACAAAACCTCATCCAGTCGTACAATCGTGCAGTAATTCGCATCGGAAGGGAAAAAAAAAAGGCCTTCTGTGCTCTTGTTTCGTTTCTTTACAGGTCCTGATCTTCCCCATCGGCATCCTCGTCGCCATCGTTATCGCTCTCGGAATCGTCGCTCGCAGGAGGCTCCCACGCGTCCTCGAGTTTCAGACCCTTCCCGGTAGGCTCAGGGTAGGCCCCCGTGCTGCCGAGTAGGGAAAAGACCGTTGATCTATGCAGGTCCAGGAGTGACCCGTCTGACTTATCAGGCATATCGTAAAGGCCCATGCCATATAAGATCTCGCCCTCCGACTCATCATCGTCCTCGAGGGGCTGGTAAGGTATCGAGTCCTCATCATTGGCTACCTTGGTAACCGGTCTTGGGGCTTGATCGAAATCTTCAGGGGTGGGTGGGGCGGTTGATCGATCATAGCTACCCTGAATAGTGAACGGGTTCCAATCTAGCACCTCTCCTGCTTTCGGGCCGGGCAGGTGAGCAATGTCCGACATCGTGCCCACTGTGCTATGGCTCGAGCTAGGAGTTGGCTGGTATGCGGAAGCTTGTTGTGCGGGCAACGACCGGTTGGTAGGCGAGTGGTATTGTTGGGAACCGTGGCTTGGATAGGGGAGCGATAGTGGGGAAAAGGTTGACGAGGGCGAGTTATATCCAGAATAGACCGCGGGAGTTGTGGGCAGGTGGTGGAGACTCGCGAGGATCTCGGCATCGTTAAATTGGGAGAAGGCGTATGGCATCGCCTGCTGTTGAGGGTATGGTTGCGGATGCACCATATGTGATGTTGGGTGCCAGCTGACAGGGCGTGCTGGCCTCGTTTCTCGCTCGTAGATGGCCTCTTGGGGAAGCTCAGATGCCGGGGTTGGTAGATAGTTGCTGTCCACCGGCTGTGGGTGAAAACGGCCCTGGAGACTCTCGCCGATCAAGGTTCTCCTCCTTGACTGCAGCATCGACGATCTTGGGCTGTTGTTGGCACTCCCAGGCTTGGTTATCCTCGCAGCATTTCCTATCCGCTGGCTGCCGGATCCCCTCGAGAGTCGTCTTGAGTTGGCGGCAACAAGTTGCCTGGAAAGCTCATCGAGCATGGCGTCGTTGGCGGCGGCGTAATTGGCGTGTGAAGAACGAGGTACACCAACATAGCTATTGGTACTCAGTAGAGATGGCATGATCTTGATGACGGCGAGCCACTGCGGCTCAGGACATATGAGGAAGGAAAAGCAGAGTGAGAACACTCGGTAGAAGATGCTACCGAGGTAAATATGGTGATGGTAGCTTGAAGTGAGAAAGTCCTGATAAAGGTATGTATATAGGGGGGGGGGGGATGGGGAGGCTATGATGATAAATAAGAAGGGCGTGTGGTAGGTGTGGGTGTAGGAAGAGCAAGAGCAGCCACGAAGAGAGGCTGGCGGGCTGACGAGGATCTGGGAGTCCAGGATCTGAGAAGGGATGGCACAACGGAAGAAATAATCAAACCTAGTTTGAGTAGACGATCTGGCCATGCCGGCGTGGAGTGGGAAAGGGAGACAATAATGAGAGAGCCACCAGGCCGCTTTGGCATGCTGTGTGCGAGTAGGATGCGTGTTAACGGAGCTTGCCCATGACTTTGGCTTTGATGGCCTGCGTCATATGTGCGCGCAGGGATGCTTCAGCCTGCCTGACCTTGGAGGGTCAGAAAGGGTTTCGGCCTCGCTGTTCAAGCTGCAAGGCCGGACGTGGTATGGATGGGCGAAGGGCGAAGGTGTTGGAAAGAAAGGGTCCGGTGCGGCCAGGGAGACAGGGTTGCAGGGGAGAAGGAGAGAGGAAAAAAACCAAACCGCTTCCACATTCCTCGCCATGGGCCGTGGACCGTGGCTGCTTGTACATGCGTAGTGTATACTTGGATTCTTGGGTCCTTGTGTGGCTCTGAGGGCACATTGGACATTGGACACTGGAGCATTGTGTGTGTGTGCGTGTGTGCGTGCTCGGGTGGGCGGTCAAGCGGAGCAACCAGGCGGAGAGGGGAAGGGATGATGCTGCCTTCGTTTGGACTTTGGCGGGAAAGTGGTGCCCAGGTGCCCTGCTGGTGCAGAGTCCTGGCGCGGTGTCCTGCTGAAGTGGTCCTCGGTGGCCCGATCCCTCTGCGCAAGGAGGATGGAGCAGGCGCGGGCGCGCGGAATTGGAACATCCTACCTGCCCTAGAGCCAGGAGCACTGTGTGTTGTGTGTGGTGTGTAGCAGTGTACACAGCAGTGTGCAGGCAGGAAGTCGCGGTTGCAAGATCCCTGTCCTGCCGCTGGCGGCCACTCTAGTGTGGTCCTTCCTTTCGAGCCGGCTTCGCCTTTTGCTGCAAAGTGGGCGAAAGTGGAGGGCGGCTGAGTGACCACTGACCAGAGGGGACCATGAGGAACATTGGGACCTAGGGCAGGGACAGGCACAGCGAAACCTTCGACGTAAAGGCTAGGGTGTGTGTACTAGGTACCGTGGCGAATGCTGGGCATTAGGTACGTACCCGCTCGGGGTTCTGTTCTGCGTGCTGCGTCCTGGGTTTCTGCGGGGGCACGATCAAGGGACGACGTGCAAAGATTGGATGGGAGGGTTTAGGCCTCCTGCCAGCCTGCAATTGGGGCTAGATTGCTGCTAGAATTGCCAAGGGAGCGCGCTATTATTCGACCATGGAGGGGCGGGGGCCGCATGCGCCGCTGGCCGCTGGGGCATTTCTGGGTGGAGAGCAAGGGCAGAGGGAAAGGGGAGGCCAGGCCGTTCGGCACAGTACCAGGGGCGGACTGGAAATAAAGGCCTGTCTGAGCTGTCGTCGTCGCAGGACTCCAGAATGCAAGAGTAGGCGGTACGCGGTACAGCCACAGTACGAAGTACCTTGTCTCCTACGCACGGTGGGGCCGCCTGTGGGCGGCTTCCATGGTCCCACGCACATGTCCACCATCTATCGACTGGGGCCCTGCCCCTGCACAAGGTGACGAGGGAGGGTGATGCGGATGATGGATGGAGGATGGAGGAGTATGGGGTGGTCGGGGTGTGTGGGAGGCAATTCCGAGACTTGGACGGGTTTCTGTCAAGGCTTCTGAGATCGACCAGGATCACCTCAACCGAACACGCCCCCGTCTCCCCAAGACGCCCCAAGACACCCACCAACAACGCCCCGGGCCAACCCCAGAATGCTTCAAGATTGAGGTGTGCCAGGCATGCCAGGCGCGAGCGACCTGCGGAAGGGGGGGTGTGTGCGGATGGAAAAAATGCCTGCTTCGAGCGGTTCGACAGGCGGCGCGGCTCAAGATTGGTCGACAGCACACTGCAGCACCAGAGAACCGAACACAGCGCCGTCAGCTCCCTCAGGTACCCCCGTTTACCCACCCGTGCTTCGACCACCGGAACGCAAGCAAACAGCAACCGGGGCACGGCCCAGATGGTATGGCAATATTTCTGATGGCGGCAGCCCTGGTCGGGATGCAGAGTTGCAGAGTTGCTGAGGCTGCCTCGAGCAAGATGCTGATGGATCATGGAGCGATGGGCAATGGAGCCGTGGACACGAGACGCCGTATCCCGCAGCACATTGGCGATCTCGCCAAGCTGCTCCCAATTCGCGCATCCACTTGATGGCGGCGTCGGGTAGTGTTCAATGGCTGACTACGAAGTATGTATGTACATACGTACTGAATTACTGGCAACACACTAACTGGCGACACCACCCTCTGCCTCTCCTTCATTTTTACCTCGCAGCACCTTGCGGCCCGAGCTTTCTCGATGCAGCATCCCGTGTTGTTGTCGCTCTGGCTGAGGTCACGGTGCCGTCCTTGTTGGTCGGCAGAATCGTCCACACTTTCGCTGTCAGGAGGAGCAATAATCCCCCAGCAGTTTCCCCCCACATGGAGCAACATGGGAACCGACGCAGTCTGACCCTCGTCAGGATGTGCTCTGCTGTTCGCTGGATCCTCAATCAAGGTAAAATGTACGTGCCTTTCGATACTGTGGGGATCCCTGTCGCCCAGGTTGCTGCATCTGCTTTGGAGGCAAACCCCCCGAACTGCCCCGGCACGCCTCAGCACTGCGCTTAGCCAAGCTCCAAAGTTCAAGCTGCCGTCAAGTCACCTATGTACCTACCTATCATGTGACAAACGACAGACCTACCTTGCCTCAAAGATGCCCGAGTGCGGACCTGCGGCCAACCACACCATCACAGAAAGGCGGGCGTGAGGCCGTGGATGCCGTATAGTGCCGATGGACAGATACCGGGGCACACACGTGCGAAGACATTCAGAACATTGCGCTCCATAATCGCTCCGGAGATGGGCTGCTGCGGGTGACCTCGAGACCTCAGGGATGGGGAGAGGAGTGCTCTGCTAACTTCGGTGCTCCCAGTTGAGCAAGTCGCCCATTGACGCAGGGTTTGTATGGATGTGCATGCGCTCCCACGACACAACGGGAACCGCAACAGGGCCGGGCCAAGCTGCTATTATCAAAGGTCCAGGTCAATGCATGGCAAGGAAGAAACGCTGAGAAAGACTGCTTCGGCACCGCACCCAGACACTTACCCAGACACTCAGCCAGACGCTGAACAGATTGCAGTACGTGGTGCCGAGCATGTTACATGCATATCATAGTCTGTATAAATATATGTACCCTGATGGAACCAAGGACGGCTGCACTGATGCCCCTCTCCTGGCCTCCCGTTGCTGTATCCTCATACGTCGTCCGGTGCGGGCCACAAGCCATGAACACCAGCGATGGCCGATAGCCGATGCGATGAGCCATCTTCTTGACGAGGAACTGAGGGTAAAGGGCCCGCGACTAACACGATAAAGTGCATGTGGCGGGGGCTTGTTGTCTGCAACCACATGAGATCACGCATGCCCCTTGGGCAATGATTGGCTCTTGCTCTTCTGGAGGCGTATTGCAGCGAAGCTCGTCGAGGCTCAACTTTTTTGTCGTCTGGTCGTGTCCGATCCGCGACCCACACACAGTGTCGTGAGTTGCCCCGCCGCACCCCACCGTCTTCCAATTCTTGGAGTCTCCAGTTCCTCTGCCGAATCCTGTGCCTTGTGCCTCATGGGCTAGTTTACCGCCTTCGGCCTCGGAGCGCGCACACAAGACACTCATCACCCTGCAACGCGCGACGAAGCACATTGTGCGCACTAACAACAAATTACTCGCACCTCCCAGGTTGTGCACTCGGTCCACGACAACCACACATCATGCCGGACCAACAGAGGCCGATGCCGAGGCTGGGTTTTGCCGATCGCTCTCATTCTCGCGACATCACGACACGCACAGTTGTGTCGCCCATGTTGCTGAAGGAGCGTCGGGCACCACATCCCACATCGGGTCCTGCGCTGAGATTGAACCCAAGGTTGACAAAACCTGGAAGCACTACACAGGAATCGTAATGGGACCCAATCCATCTGCGCTACATGTGCGCAGCGCTACGCAGTGCTAGTATATTCTATGCTACTCAGCCGGGGACGCGAACTACACTATTTTCAGGATCCCGGTCAGCCTAGGTCGCCTCACGCAGTCAGTCTCCAAGCACTGTGGGGTCTAGGTCGGCTGGCGGCGCTGGAGAGCAGGCCAACCGCGTTCCGCGCATACATGTTCCCCCCACTCAGCCAAGGATCCACTCGTTTTCTTTTCTGGAAGTCTCCAAGTCTTGTCAGGTGCAGGTTTGCAACAAGGCAGCATGGGAAACGAAACCAACAAGAGTACCACGACGTGCAGCGGTGTACAGATACGCTGCTACCCCAAGCTCAGACCACGCATCTAAATACTGCACCATCAACGAGCGATGTCTAGACGTGAGGCATGGGGTTGTTACGCCTAGACCGGCCACTCAACGTACCTCTGACATGGACCTTCCGGTTGCAGAACCGGGCAGGCGCCGTGATTGTTGATCTGCCATCCTTGATGACGACGAAACTCCATCAGCCTGGACCTCTTCTGCCCGAGATGTATCTGTACGGGACTCCCGGTCTTACGCACAGTGCCGCTCCGCACACTGACGACCGGCGACTGCCCACCTGCCCGCTTTGCCCACCCGCCTTGGCGGACAGGCTGCTGGTACGGTACGTACCTATCTATGAGCGCTGGTGGCTGAGTCGTTACTTTCCTCACCCCTGCTCAGTGGACTCTGCGGCTTGGGGGTTACGGAATACCTAGTACTGTATGGAGTACGGAGTACTCAGTCCACCACAGAACCATGGGTTTGGACTAAATAACCAGTCACACCAGGAAGCAGTACTTCGTCGTCGAGCCTGGACATCACAGGCCATTTGCTCTCATGGGCTATGGGTTTGCCGCATACAATTACACTCAGGAGCGCACTTGGATCCCGAGTGGAACCCAGGCTCACAGGCTCAGCGGATACTGAGATGTCGCCGCACATAGAGCTTCAGCAAATCATCATCCCAAATACGTAAGTATATGCTGTGGCTGGGACATCCAACTGACGATGTTGGTGTTGAGGATGTGTAAGCCGAGACGGGGGACTTTGCTGAGGCAAGTCACCGAGTCGCAGAGTCACAGACTCGCAGACCAGAAAACCCAACCAGGCAGGCGGTTCTAGGTGCTCCCCGTCCTGGAGCAGCTCGAGCAAGTTGAGCGGCAGGGATCTTGATGGCGCTAGCAAATCACCGACTCGGTCGGCAAGTCATCTCGATGATCCAAAAAGAGGCATCCAAAAAGGGGACTCCCGGTCGGTGCCACCGCAATTCACTCCAATTCCATTGCCATGGGTCCTTAGGGCGAGAGGACAACAAGGGTCCAGCCTTGAGCCTGCGAGTCCGCCTCGAGCCCGCCCAGACGAGCCGCTGCTGTGAGCACGGACCACGGGATGAGTCGCGCTTCGAGATGCCCGCGGCTTGTTGCACACGCCAACCCCAAGTTCTAACCAACGTTGAAAAAGCAAGGACCACACCGAGACGTTTGGTGGCGTATGAATTTTCCACACTTCCACAACTGCGGAGACCCTGTGCCGGCTGCAGGTGCGACCAAGGGTGTGTGCCAGTCGGCCAGGGTTAGTCTGCTGCTCCGTTCCTTCTCCAAGCACCCCCCGTACCTCCCGTGCTAGGCGAAAAGCTCTCTTGCTCCCATTGTGCTCCCATTGTGCTCCTATTTTGCTTGCATCCTGTCATCACACACACCCACCAACGAAGAAAAAAAAACCAAGTCCATAACCAAACCCCCTCTCCTCGAGCACCCCAGACACCCTTGAACAGCCATGCATGCACACCCACCACTCCGCGAGATGCTGTTTCAACGCCACCATGCCCTGCTGTTTGGACCGTCATTGCGTTTCCCGAACTCTCCCATTTCCTCCTCCGAGGAGTCACCGACTGGGCAGCCTCCGCAGAGCTGAGGTCTGCCCAGGTGGTCTCCGTCGGCAAACAGCAGCGGACAGTGTTGAACTCAACCCCACACCACGTCCCAAGGCCGGAAACAGCGGCAATGGAGTTCTCTCTTCCCTATGCGTCCTAAAATCCCAAAAGGCCTGGAACAAAGCCTTCCGTCCAAGAAGCAGCCGAATCTCGCGCGAATGAAACGGGCAACGCCAAGTAGGCATCGCCAGTCAGGCCAGGTGGATCGACTCCCTGGCCCGAGGTCCCGTCCATCCGTGTGAATGGTGAGCGTCGTGAGGGGGACCGCGCACCATCGTTGAACCACACTCACCCTGTGAGGTTCGCCTCGTCAACTCTTGGGACCGACGTTTCACACACACGACGAGATATCGAAAAGCTGCAAGGCGCGTGGTCAGCTCCTGCAGCACCCCATGGTGCTAACAAAAAAAGAATGATGCGTTGCGTTGTCGCGCGTCGTCGTGCGCGCACAATCCTCGGCATCTCCACTGCGACTTGCATGATCAGTCGTCGCTTCATCACTGGCCCGCAGTCCAGGCCCAAGCCCAGCGTTGCTGATGCGAAATATGACCCTTGAAAACCGCGTACCACTGGTCTGCACACTTTGATCGCGCGGCCAAAGTCGATCCGCCTCTGGAGTGCTTACCGACAAGGCATCAACCTCAAGAGTGGAGGCTGAGCGAGAATGGTCTCCTTAGCCGCCTGAATGATCAGGTACGCCGTCGTCGAGGTACAGTATACACCATAGCAAGGCTAGCTTCATTGCTGTCTTACGATTACGTCCGCAAGGAGTTATGCACTCGCCTCGAGACGGATCTCTGCACATCACGTACTTTTGCTGAAACTCGCACACGAAGTACCTCACTACACTACCGCGCGACTCCCCCGCCAGGCGCCGATGGGCTTCGCTATTCTGGGGTTTGCCGCTCGTCAAGTAGCTGGATGGACCAAAGCAGCCATCCTGCGCCCCGGTAAGCTCAGCGGATTTCATTTGGCGATTCATCCTACCCCCCCCCCCCATTATTAGGCCCAACCAAAGCGGAACTTGGGACCCAGGACCTCACATAATCATCCGCAGCGTTTCGAGGCCTTGCAAGTCGCCCTAACTCTAAAGAAGGATGCCCAACAAAGCCTTGTCAGACCCTGAGCAATTTGAGGCGTGGGTCCGCGATCCGCATAATCACAGTTTGGTTTGATGGAAATCGGAGATCCTCAACATTACTGGTTTCGTTTGGATCTTCTCAAAAGGTGAGACGGACGACGGGTAGACCATCCATCCACCAACGGAAACCCTTTTGTTTCGATGATGGATGATGGGGAGGGGCCGTGGGAACTGTGTGACTGGCATTTTGCACCCGAAGCAGGCCGCGGCAGGGTAAACGTCCAACTCCTGAGTCTCTCTCCTCCGTCTGGCCGCATCACTGAAGAACGGGCTGGGGTCGTGCCACCCATGCGGGAGCAAGTGAACCTTGTTACGGTGGCTAGGGTTGTAATGCCGCTCTCGCAACAGCCCGCCCTAACTTTGTGTGTTGCACAGGACCACATCACCCTGAGTTCAGGCGGGCAGGCGGGCTTGCCGCACGCAGTGCCTCATTTTGGCGGGTTCCTGACGCATTTATAATTCCATATCGCTGCTAGCAGATTGGGGGTTGCGTAAGACTCTCCCCTCGTCGGCCCCACTGAGCCTGATCGGAGACGCTGTCGATTGAGTGGGTGGGAGGACCCCGTGGACATCCACCCTGACTAGACAAATCTCACCTATGCCGCCGAGCCTCGCTACGCAACAGCAGTGGGCACAAGTTGTTACCTAGCCTCTGCCGCCCTTTGTCCTTTGCGCCCGTCGCAAGCGACCCTCGTCTGCCCGTCTCCCCCTCCCAAGCGTCCTTCCTAACAACGACATCACGCCGACGCGCAGGGGTCTTTGATGTTTCTGGGTTCGTGTCCTCCACATTGCTGCAGATGAAACCCCTTTCTCCCAGCGCAACTTCTTCCTTCCGGCTTGGGAGACGGGCGGGCGGCTCTCTCTCCGCCCCGTCATCTCATAACTCATAATTATCAGCTTATTCCACGCAGCCTTTCCCTCACACAGTCGCCGCGCACACGTACCTACTGTCCCCGCTGTACATCCTGTACTGTACCTACCAAAAGGAGGAACTTAGAACCAGCCTCCAAGTCCTGCCGGCTTTTCCTGATGCGGGTGAGCGAGCGATTCGGTTGCAACGCTTCTCCGTCCGACAGCCAGGGGCAGACAGTACACCATACGTCACATTCTCCGCCTCTCTGGCGGCTGCCCGTCCGATGCGAATGAACGGGCACACCTCTGACCTCTCGCACGCGTGGCACAGGAGGCTGCCGAGTGTGCTAGAACAATGCTGAGTCGCTCATGCCCTAGCACTCACAAAAAAAGACATGATGCAATGCGTCACAATCCTTCACCGAGGTTGGAAGTCTTTCAATCTGAGTGAAGCTAGCAGCATGCAGGGCTATCTTTTCTCTCTCTAAAAAATTGGACACCGGGGCTGGTCGTTGGTCTGGCTGGCGGCCTGGTGCTTGCACCCACATGGTTACTTGCTCTCACGAGGTCCATCCCTGAATACCTCTTGTCATCCTTTTCACTTTCGCTAGATCAACCGATCACCCCAATCTGTCGTCGCGCGCACCACAAGTCAGAGCCCAACAACACTTTGGCCCGGTTTCGCCCCTCTAGGTTTTTCCCCTTTCTCTATCTCTAACATGTTGGCAACTCCGTAGCGGGGCTCCGAGTCGATTCCAGCGCCGACGCGCGATCCAGCGATCTTCCGACTTCGCCTCGAAGACCTGTTTCGCTTGTGGCCACATTGTGGTGCTGAGGGAGTGTCTTAATATGGCTGCTTCTGCTGCCTTGATTCACCTGCGGTTTGACTTTACAGGCTAAACCTCGCGCTCACCTGAGCAGCTTGACGCTATGAGGGGGGGAGCATGTGTGCTGCTGCAGGACCAGCAACAACCCACCAGCCAGTCGAGCAGGTCTGTCTCGCTCACCCAATCCGAGCACGAAAGAGGGGTGGCATCTTCTGCCCGAGCAGTTCTGAGCAATCCAGAGCCAGTGTGTCTTTGGCAACAACCTCTGTCTGATGCAACGCCATGGCCAGTGGCTTTTCGGGTCCCCCTTTCCAGAGGCTCGAACCATCTGACCCTATCTACAACTGCTGTCGGTGCTCGACTCCACCAACTGCCTTCATATTCACCGCTCCTTCCTGCTGCGCTATTGTGGCTATTATCCACTGCACCCGCTCAACTCGAGACGCAGCTCTTTCACGGTACATTTCCCGGCAGGTTACTTTCGGTCCAGCTCTGCCCACGTCCCCCCCTCTTTCCTTCACGCGCTTTTGGCTTGGCTTGGCTTGGCTCAAAAACCCCCTCGTCTGGGTCAACCTCTGGGCATTCTCTAGCTGACCACAACCCCACCCACCTCACCCACCTCACCCACCTCACCCACGGCGGGGAAAGCTTCCGTCCGACCATGATCACGATCAAGTACCACTTTTCGATCTTTCCTTACACGGCCCAACCCCGGGACGTGCCCGTTGAATCAATATGGCTGAGAGCAAATGCAGGCGGGGAATGTTTCCAACCCCACGTCATCACGAGGCGCACATGCCTCCAGGCACGTTATGCTGCTACCTCGGGTTGACCATTGAACCAGTCCAGAGAGGGCTGCATTAAGTGACAGTTAATCCTGCAAAACCCTCCCTCTGGACCTTCTTGGTGGCCAGCTCCACGGCAAAGGCCAGCTTTGCCTCTCGGTCCCATTCATCAGCGTGACAGATTAATCCGTACAGAATTCCCGCGATAAATGTATCACCCGCCCCGATCGTGCTACGACGTGCGAGAATGTGTTAGCGCAGCGGATCTGGCTCTCCGGCAGCGGGCAACGTTGTGGTGCATGTGTGACGGTGACGGGCGAGAGCCAAAGCGACGCAAGTGCGTGAGCCGTGATGCCGAAGAGAAATGGCCAGGCACCTTCGTCCCTGGCTGCCTATTCTGAGTGGCTATTTTTTTCTTATTTTCGTACAGCGGCCATGGGTCTTTCCGGAACGACCTTTGCTCGCTCTGCACATCTCCTGCGCTGCACGTTTGTCGGGGGGTGGATTGGGTTGGGATATCTGTCGCCAGTGAGAAAGGAAGCACTTACTCAACCACTAAGATGTCTTTTCCTAATGGAGTAGCAGGACGATGCATGTAGTCGCCGTCGCGGGGCGATAGGACGCTGGCACCTTGTGCCCCCCACGTGCATAGCATCAAGGCTCTGCGTTCGCTCAACGTGTTAAGCTTTCCAGTTGTTGTGGCCTTGGAGTGCAGCAACCGGTGGGCGAAAACACGACTCACGCTCTCGACGAAGAACCCTCGCCCCTCAGGCAAGCCTCTGGTTCAGTGTACCCTCGGCTCTAGCATGACATGGAATGTAAGTTAAGGGCAACGCTCGAAGTTACTGATTTTGGTAACCCGGACACAACGAAGAGATCTCCTTGCAGCGGGGATCCGAGAGGCCTGAGGACCAAGAGTTGAAGCAACGGCAGACTTACTTCCGCCCAGCTCCGCGAGTAAAAGACGACATCGGATTCAGCAGCGAGCTCAACCAATCCTCCGCGGTTAGGTTTCTCAACCTCGACGCTGACGGTGCTCGTTGGTGAGACCTGGCGGAGGTAACGGATGCACCGCAGTGTTGTCTCCGGAATCCGGCCCTTTGTGCTCAACGATTCAACAAACCGGCCGAGGGTTTATCACACAATATTCTCAAAGCGCAGGATTTGAACGGGGCAAGTTCTTAGAGCGACATAGGTGCTGAAAGGCACGTACCTCGAAGTGCCACCAACACTCTTCTCCTTGCCTTGTAAACCGGGTTGCTATGGTCTCAAACTCATCGGCCGTCATCTCGGGGAGATTGTTAAAGTTTACAATTGTTCGACTTCCGGTCGCCGCGCTGCGAATGATGTAGCTGCTCGCGGGCTCGTCGTACTCTTCCCGGAACAAACATTGGCTGAAGTCGATGTCCGTGGCCTCACACTGGCCCTGGCCCTGGCCCTGGCCCTGGCCCTGGCCCTGGCCCTGGCCTTCATCGGGCCCGAATGAAGAGAGGATCTGGCGCGTGGCGGCTGCTCGGGCGTTGGGCAGGCATGATACCAGGTGTAGCGTCAGCTTTGCCGTCGTCTGCTCGTGACTCTGGTCCTGTTGTTGCCACTGCCGACCGGAAGCACGGGGCGAATCGGCCAAAAGTTGCGCGAGGACCTCCAGAGTATTAGGGCAATTGCCTCCACGTCGAACCTGCAGGGACGTCGCTCGGAGCTTCGAGTCTTCAGTGGGGAAGTGAGGGACACTAAGTGCACGTTGCTCATCTGCGTGAGAACGGGAATGCAGAGAGTGTGGTTGGAGGGTACCTTACGTTAGAACCGTGTCGAGATAGCAAGCGCCTACGAGGATGAGGTGCTTCATTGTTCTTTGGCCCAGATGCTGGTTCGATGAGAGCTTCTCCACGACGTGTCTGCCGCGGGTTCGGCTAACCTGGACTATGTCAGTTCGTACCCAATTCCCTCCACGTTGCTAGTAATGGCCGTGCAACAACACGAATGAAAATCAAGATGGGTCAAGTCCGCTCAGGAATCAGGAGTATCAGATGCCCGAGGCGAGGACACCCCGACCTCGCGCTTCGTATTATTTGCCCGTTCAACTTGTAGCTTAGCCTTCTTAGCTTAGTATCTCCCGCAGATGTGGACGGAGACTTGGTTGGGGAAGTTGTTGTGGTTGTCCCCGTGCAGGCTGCAAAAGAGCATGGTGGTTTCTCCTTCTCAACACACAAAACTGATGTTGGCAGGGTAGGTTGTGTTTCCGGCTCATTGATGACTAAGCTTTGCTGGCTGTGGACTGTCGACCGTCAACGGATGGTCCTTTGTCGTCGTGGGGGGTATCCGCCCCGCCATGACGGCATCTGATTCAGCAACCGGCAGGCCGGCAGGGAAGGCATCACCCGCCGATGCTTATCGTAGCTGCCTTTTGGTGCGTGCCATTTGCGATTAGCTCGAATTGAAAGTGAGCAATTCGGACCAAGGCGAAGCTGCGACTCTGAGCCACGAAAAGTGAACCTGCTACTGAGCTGCCAAGCTACCAAGCTACTCATAGCTGTAGCTGAGCAACTGTCGAGTCAAGACGACCACAGGGATGGCCAGTATAGAGTCTTCTCAGCCCTTAGCCGAAGACGGCCAGTCGAGCGCGAGCGACGAAGACAGGAACGCCTTTGAGGTGACATGATGCCAAACCTTACTGCTTGCTGACTGCACTTACTAAATACATGCCCCTTTTTGATAGGTGGTTTTCGACCCAGCCAGCCCGTATCGGCGCAAGAGCTCCCTGGTCGCGAGTGACCCCGTTCCCGTACATCTTCGCCGTGGAGGGCAAATCAGGACTGAATGTCTTGTCCACCAGTTTCTCGAGAGCCAGAAGCGCGGGCGACAGCAAGGCGTGAGCGAGGGGGGGCATCAAGGACATCAGCGTCAACATCATGACGCCCCTCGCCCCCTCAGCCAGGTGAAAGACATCTCCCACGAGGCCAGCCTCAACCGCATCCATGATCTCAAGGGCGCAACTCCCACTGCTAGCCCGGATGCCAGCAAGCCCGCCGCCAAGGTCAAACGCTGTGCCCTGCTCGACGGCAGCGGCAGCGATACCAGCACGGCCGGCCAAATCGACGAGAAGGAATGGAAGACAGAAATGATCAACAAAACACCCAGCCCGCCGTCCTCCGAGCTCGAGCTCAAACAGCCCGTATCCTCTTCCCACACCGAGACTGACACCGGCCACCATGACTATGACTGCCACGACCACTCGGACCACTACGATCGCCGCCACGAGCAGCCCGACACCTCCGCCATTCACAGCCGCCTCCTGACCAAAAAGCAGCTCTCAGAAATGGCATGGGGCGTGCGCGAGCTCAGCCGCCGGCTAGGCTCTATCCGTCTGCGCTTCCGCGTCAAGACCATCTTCCTCCTTGCCAAGGTCAACGACGCCGAGCTGCTGCCCAAGGCGCGCGCGCTGACGCGGTGGCTGCTCGACGTCGAGCGGGACGTGCGCTACGTTGTGTATGTGGAGCAAGGGCTGAGGGACAGCCGAGTCTTTGATGCCGAGGGCCTGCTGGGGGAGGTCTGGGACGGCTTTGTCAAGGCTGGGGAGGGCAGCGAAGATGGGCGGGGGGAGGTAGGCAGGCGGTTGAGGGTTTGGGACGAGGCCATGTGCAGGGCGAGGCCACATACTTTTGATTTTGTGATCACTTTGGGTGGGGATGGGACAGTCTTGTACGCGAGCTGGCTATTTCAGAGGATCGTGCCGCCGGTCCTGAGCTTTGCGTTGGGGAGTTTGGGATTCTTGACCAAGTTTGATTTCGAGGACTACGAGAGGACATTGACTAGGGCGTTCAATGAGGGGGTCAGTGTGGGTTTGAGGCTGAGGTTTGAGGGAACAATCATGAGGAGTCGGGGGAAAAGAAAGATAAAGAGGATCAGCCAGGGGGGAGAGCAAGACGGGGAAGTTCATGATGATGAGGACGAGGAAGAGCTGCAGCGGCGGCATGATCTCGTCGATGAGCTGATTGGAGAGGAGAAGGACGACGAGCGCACGCATCGGCCGGACGGCACGCACGAGGTGCTCAACGAGATCGTGGTGGATAGAGGGCCGAACCCGAGTAAGCTTATTCACCATTCGTACACCTGGAGTTGTTACTGATGACCAAAGCAATGTCCGAGATTGAAATATTTGGCGACGACGAGCACTTTACTACCGTCATGGCTGACGGCGTCTGCGTGTCAACACCCACAGGCTCCACGGCCTACAACCTAGCTGCCGGAGGCTCCCTCTGTCACCCTGAGAACCCCGTCATGCTGCTGACAGCCATCTCGCCGCACACGCTCTCGTTCCGCCCCATTATTCTACCCGACACAATCGTGCTGCGGCTTGGCGTCCCGTACAACGCACGCACCAGTTCGTGGGCCGGCTTTGATGGAAGGGAACGTGTCGAGCTGCGTCCTGGCGACTATGTGACGATCAGCGCCAGCCGGTACCCCTTCGCATCGGTCCAGTTCCACGGCAAGCGGAATGAGGATTGGATTAATAGCATCAGCAAGAAGCTATCGTGGAATACTAGGTCTAAACCTAAAGCTTTCAAGGAGTGGGAAAAGTGATGGAAGCTCGGCTAGGGTAGCGATTCGTGGGGATAAACTAGGCACTGGGCTTTCTCCTGCGAGGAGCGGGAATTTGTAGAGATGCAACCATCACATGCCATAGGCATGGTGATGCTTGTATGGCTACCCCTTCCGCCTAGCTAGTGGAGATGGGCCTTCTCTGTGTCATCTGCCACTCTGGGCGCAGCGGAAGGGTAGGAGAACAAGCGGGCCAATGTTTCGCGGGCCAGTATTATGCGGCCATGAAAGACTAGAGCGGCCTCCATTTCCTATGCCAGGACTAGAAATGACGAAGGCCAGGAAGGTCTCACAGGCAGGACCGTAGCCATTGAAAACACAAATACACTCATCATAAACCATGGAGTGTCAAATTGCCGTGCATTGTAGTTGTTCCTGCCGATTGGAAGTACCAACCGAGTCTGGCTACCCATCAGAATGAGTTGAACTTGGACGGAGCGCACACAATACGCCATGAGTTTTAGGTGACTCGTATGCAGCGTATTTGAATCGACCTAGCTAAAGCGCTCTTTGTATATCATGTTCATCCCAGGGTGTTATTGACCCGAGCCACCTGCCGAAGCTGCCGTGCCAAGCAGTGAGGACCGTGATGGCTTCAACCCCTGAATGGTAAATAACCGGTCTGCAGGTAAATGCGATGCGTAAAATAGACCAAGCTAACGGCCCCCATTATCTCACATCTGCTACAGCTGCTCTCTTCATCCGGGAAAACATGATGGCGGCCTGGAAGTGGCGAAATGCGTCAAGTAGAATACAAGTTGACTAATTTTAGATTGGGCAAACCGGTTACACGACAGCCTTGATGCCATCATGTTATGCGCTGGGCATTGTAGGACTCACATCAAGCAAGCCTTAGGCGTCTTTGCGCTTGCCATTACGTCGACTGATTTAACATAGCAGGTAGCCCAGGGTAGGCGATGAAAACAATGGTGCTGTATTGGCAAATTCCTATGTTTTCTATCCTACATCCATAGCTTTGCGCTTCCAGATCCCGTGGGTAACGCCAGACCGAAGACGCCTTTTCCGATTTCCGATTGAAATCTAGTTGTACAACCCTCCCAATTCTCTTGAAAGAAGAGAAACGACACCGAGAAGCCATACTCTGGCTCTGGCGGACGCCGGACGATGAACTGGCCATTCGCACAATTTTATGTTTTTTTTTTGTTTATTGTCCGTAACATCTCTAAAAGAAATAATAAAGGATATCAAACGCTAATTTTAACCTCCTACTCATCATTATCGTCGACCTCTTCCACAAATGTCATGGTAAGGCCGGCGTCCCCATCGACATTGAGGTTGACGGAATCGATGGCGTCGCGCTTGGATGAGAACGAGGATGAGGTCATGGGGACCTCACGTGCGGCGACGTCATCAGAACTCCCCTGAAGTGCTGTTGTATAGAGTCAGTAAATGTTCCCAGGTAGGTTGGCCGGTGAAGCAGCTCGAAGAAGGGTTGAGGGTAGAAACATGTAGTGACACTCACAAACTGGTACACCCCGGCGAACATACATGGTAGTCACCTTAGCCCGACGTCTCGGGGCATCGATCTCATCGACGTCACGCTTGCGGCGCTTTTCACCGCCACCTATGGTTTCATGTTAGCATTAGCAGTTACGGTCATACCGAGGGCTTTCGGCAGGAATAAGTTAATGGAGGATAGAGAAACGCACGAGCAGCAGTGGGCTGGTTGTCCACAATAATACCAACACCGGATCCCTCGCCACCGGTTCCGAGCTGGATATCGGGTCCCTTGGTCAGGGCAACCTCAGCGTACTTGAGGGCGCGGTCAAAGCCGGCAAGATCTCTCTTAGCCACTTTGGGGGTTTCGGAGACCCCGTTGACGCGGGGGGCGATCTCTTTCCCCATACCCTGGAGGGTAGCAATCTGCTGTGCCTTTTTCTTGAACAGTTAGTGGAATGTTATGGCCGGGTCGGGATAGAGTTGCTCACCTGTTGAGAAAGGGTAGGATCGGCAGAAGCAACCTCAACCGCGGGGGCGGCGGCAGGTTCAGCCGCAGCCGGCGCCGCAGCGGCCGCCGGAGCAGCAGCGGCGCCTGCAGCAGCGTTAACGGCAGCTCCTTCGAGTGCGTTCATCAAAGCTGAAACATCCTGTTTACCTCCGAAGCTAATTTCACCATCACCTGTTGGCCCGTTAGTAAAGCTAGACTTATTTCGGCCCAAGAGTGGGCGAGTGGAGGAGGTGCGAGTGTGTCATACCAACTACTAGGGCTGGTGAGTAGGCCCCAAGGTTGATGTTGAGCGGGAGTGCGGCAGCGAGGCCGGCAAAGGCGAAGTAACGGTAGTTAACCATGTTGATAGTGTTTTCCTGACTTGACTTCGAGTGTGTATGCGGGCGGTATTAGAACGAGAAGAGGCGCGTGTTTGTTTGCAAAGGTTCGACCAGCGAGAGCGACCAGCGGGACGAAGTGAAGATTAGAGAACGGAAAAGAAACGATTAACGAAGCCAAACAGCCAACAGTATCAATGGCAAAGGAGGAGGTTGCAAGATCTCTGTAGAGCGCAGCTCGTGAGGAAACAAACAAGAGAAGGGAATAGACGTTGAGGGATAACCCTATATAGTGTGCCCGAAGGAGAAGGGGTGGTGATGCCAAGGCGATGCCAAGTCGCCACCAGGGCCATCACCATGGTCGTCCGGCTCAGTGGGTTTTGCCAATGGAGGCTATCTTGGTGATCGGTCTGGGCCCCGAGTCCGTTTGCTCCCGTACGGGGAGCGCCGAGGACGACTTGCCAAGATCAGAGAACGCCATGCTCTAGGCTCTTGAAACGAAGGTGACACTGGTCAATCGAAGCCAAGAACTGACTTAGAGGAAGGCAGTGTGCAGGGAAATACAGGCAGCTGGCATGGTTGGACTCCCGGGAGTCAGGAAGTGGAGCAGAGGGGGGGCTACGATGCGAGGGGAGACGCGCTCGAGGAGCTCGCGGAGCTCGAGGTCTGCCTGGGGCAGCTCGAATTCGCTGGGATATACCCGACAGACGGCGCGCGCATCGGCGTGAGTCTGGGTGCATCGGGGGGGGAAGATCCAAAAAGAGCCAAGCAGATCGCCGCTCAGATCTTGAGGGTGCAGCACTAAAGGATGTTGGTGTGTGCTGTGTGGTGTTGTGTGCAGTTGAGACTGCCAAGTCGTCGACATGTTCCAGATTGCCAAGCTACGCCGAGAAAACGAAGGCGCGCTCCAAGCACTCCCAAGCATCTGCCCGCCGTGGCGCCCCACATCCCCCCCAGAGATCCGCAACGAGGCGGCCTTGGCCAACCAGAGACCAGAACCTGGCGCAGAACAAGCCTGGTACTAGCCGGGGCTCGTGACACTCGACCCTTGAAGTGCCGTCCGTGGGCTTGGCCCTCAGATGCCATTCTCACAAACTAAGCATGGCATTCCGTGCTTCAGCGGCCCAACAACGACCTCAGGACCCAGTGACGACCAGGATGCGCGCGCGCCTGCCCGTCTCGCAGGTAGATCACACACAGGCTGAGATGCGCCGGCGATAATCCGTGCTAAATAAATAAATTTCTTCGATTCCGAACATGGTCACTCGAGCCGACCGCGCATTGTTCCCGCTCTCGCCAGCACTTGCCGCCTGCCTGGCTCCCTAATCACGCAGCACCGCCTTCGTATTGGCTGCCCTCTTGCTTCACTTGCCTCCAAAAACGACTCGGGCAAACACGCTGAGGCAAAGGGATAAGTCTCTGCTTAAAACACAGCACAGACCAAACTCTCTTCGACTTGCCAGTCACCCCAATTGACCAATCGTCGTGCTCAATCTCCAGGCTAACCTTGCCCTTTCCCTTTCCATCGCATCGCGAGGGCCACCATCAGGAACCCACTCGGCCTCCTGGCTCCTCCCATGCCTGACATGTCTGAGGCCGTGGCCAAACCCAAACAGTTACCGCGTGCTCCCCGTCTCCCATTCTCGCCTCCAGCCAGATCCAGGGATGCGAGCACTCGAGTGTATTTTGGCGTCGACGATGCCGCGGGCAACACTACTGAATATGACTTGAGCTAGTGGGCTCGGGTAAAGGCCCGAAGGGCTGCGTCTTCGCGACATCCATCGGGGGGCGGCCTTTTGCAGAAGCGCATCATAGGCCGTGTTATGCCAAAGGCATCCAGCGGCGGTTCGCCGATGTCCTTGAGCTTCGCGAGGTAGGCTTGGCTACTGTCTGAACATCCCAGCTCCCCCTGCCCCGTCGAGGAGCAACTCCTCCTGCCCCTTTCTGTTGCTCCTCGACGGGGTAGACGGATTCCGAAGTCTTTTTGTCTTCTCCCTGGTCGATCACCCCCGAGGACCTCAGCGACACAGGCACTCTCTTCTTGGCTTTGTAATCGAAGTCCTTTGAGATACTGTGTGGCAGTTGAACGCGCTGCTTCATTCGGCGCTCGGCACAGGCTTGGGGTACGTGGTGATGCCGAGTAAGGAAAGAGGTCTTGCGACCAAAAGCCTTGTCTCCCGAATGTTTCGGGTCACCCTATTTTTACTCTTTCGTGGGGGAATTGATTCTCTGGCAATGAGAGCACATGGCATTGATGCATAAACCGATCACTTCGTCAGAACCAGAATTCTAGAAGGAAAATCGAAAATTGTCTGCCGTCTTCACCCCCGCGTTAGAAGTTGTGGAAGACTCATGGAAGAAATATGATCAACGTCAAGATCTAAAAATCGCTAAAAATATGCGTCTTGACCATGCGGCACCTCTTGGTTTCCATTGAACGGATGCGCAAAATACCCAAGTTGTATATCCTCCGGTGGAGAGGTCAGGCAGTATCCAGCTCAGTGGAAGGTGCCGAGTGGAAAAGCACCTTCGGACAAAGAGGTACTAATGACCAACCAGTAAGGTACACCCGCAACTGGTAGTCCTGACCACATGGCTGTCTACCTAGCTATTGATAATAAGTAAGGAATGCTATTCATAGATGAACTCAGGACACGCACGCAATGCTGTCGTTGATTGTGGGGTGTACTAGAACTTATCATTCTCTAGATGCTCGGTGCTAAACTAAAACATAAGAAAGTAGGTACAAAGACTGTCCTAAGAGAGCCAGAGACATTCTGACCCCGAAACCCAAACACGCTGAGGAACCAACAAGCATCGCCGTCTCAATACACCTCCTAGCCTCTTTGCATGGCATGCGGTTCATACCACCGCGGGCCCACTGACAGCATCGGCGCACGGATAACCATCCCCAAGAACGACGCCGATCTCGCGCCTCGGGCTCGAAGTACTTCCCCAAGCTACAACCCCAGCTGCCGTCAATGCTTGACGCCGCTCCGAATTCCGTAGTCTCATAGTAGTCCTTGGCGCGTTGGCTCGGAGCGCCAAATGTGTACATGCCACGGTCGCCGGCGTCCGTCATGCGCAACGAATGAGTGGTGTCCCCAAAACCCACCGTCCTGGGCTCCACGTCTTCTGGGAAATACCTGCGCATCGAGCTGGCCACCTCGTTGCGTCCGTCGTAATCGTGGTGCTTGGAGTTCTCCTTCCCGGACCTTAGGGAATCCTGAGTCTCTCTCAGAGAGTGTTTGTCGAAATGAAGGCTAGTCAGGAGGGGGCCACCCTTGGAACGCTCGCGATCGGCAATCCAGTTGTAGTCCACGAAGGTTGAGATGGGACGTTCGGTATCTCCTCGTCGGCGTGGCTCATAGTTGAAGGTGACGCCGTGTTTGCCCCAGTGACCGTCTAGTCTAACGTTTTTGCTTCTCGTCGTCTCTAGTCCATAAGACAACCCATCCCTTATCCCCTGGTAGGCATTTTTGGCAAAGGTATACCAGGACCCGGCGCTCTTGCTACGGCGGCGGGAGCCGCGATGACGGGAGCCAAGAGGAGAGTTAGCTATCTAGTTTGCTCGCCAACTTGTTGTATGTACCTGTTTAACAGTGTACCGGGGGAGGATTACCTGCTTGAAGGCATGATGGAGATGATGCTCGCAACGTAGACCAGATCATACAGGCGTTTGAAGGAAGTCACAGGGAATGGGGCGATGGAGTGCAGAGACTGGATGCTGCCATGTATGCCTTTCGCTTGCTCTGGGGCATGTTTATATCCTCTAATTTCAGTGAGAGGTAGCCCATACCCACTCTAGACCTGGTCCCTGGCGAGCGGCGCTGACCAGACTTTCGGTGGCCCGAATACTCCATGACGGGCCATGCACAATCCGCATCGATAAACTGTTTGGGTCAAAATCTTGGTCTATTCACCAGTGCCTTTACTAAAGGGCCTCTGGCTACAACGTCCGGATACGGCTCGGGGCAGTAATATCATACTCAAACCAACGAAGGCCCATATCCCAGACCAAATTTTATCTTTTCTGTTGCTGTGCACAGAGGTAGGTCCTCGAGGAGCATTTGGGTAAGGCCTCCGATCGAAAATGATAATCAGCAGGTTTTGGTAGAACTGGGTGGTTCCGTGCGAACTTGAGAAAATCGGCGGCCTCCTCAATACATTTCGGTGAAATCCATGTCGAGACCCCGTGTTGTTGGGCTTCGTCTAAAATACTCGCAATCACGTGGCTGACCGTGGGCAGGAGCGGTATTGTTGATGCCCAGGCCGGAAAGCTGGCCAGAGCATCTCGTATTGCCCGGTTGTTAGGTGTGGCGCAGGACCACTATACAAAGCCAGAAACTCCTTCCAGACCAACAACATGATCGAGGGATGGAGTTCACACGATGCTGAGGTTGAGCGAGTGAGTGTATGTTGACAACCAACGCGATCTAGTCTCGCCCTGGGAGCAGAAACGCCCGATCTTGGCGAAGGATTTCAGGCCAATGTTGGTGACAATTACTAAGGAAATCATTAGCCCGGGTCGTCTCGTCGCGAGGCTCTGGTTGTTTTTAATATGTACCGTAGTCACTTCGTGAAGGCCGACGCACATTTCCATCGTTCGATAGTAGGCAGCAAAACCTCCGAGTTATCGCTCTTTTCTCGTTACCATGTTAGACTCTTCCGAAAGAGTTGGCCTCCTGGAATTCCTTTCTGCACATGTCAACGGCTACCGAGTCATCCTCGGCCACGGTATCGAACCAAGCCTCGTGACGCCGTTTGGACTCGAGATAAAAGCACACAGTGATGGTCTCGTCTCCATTCAGAGGACTGGCAACGTCGAGACCGTGACCACCACCCATAGCGACAACAAAACTTTCCAGTACCGCGTCTTTCCAGACTACCAGACGTCGCTTGTATGGTACGACTCAAGATGGCCGCAAAATCCACGCGGCGAGTACCATGTTGACCAGGACGTGCTCGAGGAGCGATACCCCACTTGGTTTGAAAGGTATAATGCGTGGGTTTCTCGATATGAAGAAGAATTCAAGAGGGGGAACATGGCCCACGACGACGTGTTTCCGAATGCCCAAAGCCAATCCGTCTGGGATTTAGAGGGGGTTCTACTGTCGTCCTGGCTCTGTCTTCAGCAGGATGTCAATGCTGTTAGTTACAGCACAGTTCCAGGGGTTAATGTTCTGGCAGCTGGCACGCTGAACGATGTGGCCACCGTTTTTCTTCAAGTCACTTGGGTGGGGAGCTGGCCATGAGCTTGCTCACGTTTCTTCGCGTAGGCACGTGACTGCCAGGGGGGCGTTTCATGCGACGAGAGACCACTGAGCAATCCGTGCGCGGGAGAGCTCGGGAGCGCATCTGAAATTTTGGTCTGAGCCAAATTTTCCCGCCGATCGAGCGCCTCTGTTGGGAGTACACAAACTTGTCGACTTGTTGATTCCACTTTTTCCACTCACTCTGTTCGCTTTTCGCTTTCTCGACCAGCTCTCAAGATGGCGTCCTCTCTGCGGTCACTTGCTCCGTTCCTGCGGACAGCGAGGCACACATTCAGACAAAACAACACAAATCCCCTGGTTGCGCTCCAACGCCAGACCCGATCCCCAACTCTCAACCTCGCCCGCACATACGCCCAATACGAGCGGAACAAGCCTCACGTCAACGTTGGTATGCAATTGGGCCCGCCCTAATATTTAGGACGATTTCTGACAGTCAATTGCACAGGCACAATCGGCCACGTCGATCACGGAAAGGTGCTTACAACATCTCCCAAGACTCGATTTGCGAGGACTGCCCGCTAACTCGATTCCCCTATTAGACGACACTTTCTGCCGCCATTACAAAGAGGCAAGCCGAGAAAGGGCTCGCCAACTTCCTCGATTATGGTTCCATTGACAAGGCCCCCGAGGAGCGGAAGCGTGGTATCACCATTTCGACGGCCCACATCGAGTACTCGACTGAAGCCCGTCATTACTCCCACGTCGACTGCCCCGGTCACGCTGATTACATCAAGAACATGATTACCGGCGCTGCCAGCATGGATGGCGCCATCATTGTCGTTGCTGCTTCGGACGGACAGATGCCCCAGACCCGTGAGCACTTGTTGCTCGCCCGCCAGGTCGGTATCCAGCGCATCGTTGTTTTCGTCAACAAGGTCGATGCCCTTGAGGATGCCGAGATGTTGGAGCTCGTCGAGATGGAGATGCGTGAGCTTCTCAGCACCTACGGCTTCGATGGTGACGAGACCCCCGTCATTATGGGCTCCGCCCTTTGCGCCCTTGAAAACAAGCGCCCGGATATCGGCGAGACCAAGATTGACGAACTCCTCAAGGCCGTCGACGAGTGGATCCCGACCCCTGAGCGTGACACCGAAAAGCCTTTCCTCATGTCGATTGAGGATGTGTTCTCCATCTCTGGCCGTGGCACCGTTGTTTCGGGCCGTGTTGAGCGCGGCACCTTGGCGAGAGATTCCGACATTGAGCTGGTCGGAAAGGGCGGTGAGGTCATCAAGACCAAGGTCACAGATATTGAGACCTTCAAGAAGTCGTGCGAGACGGCTATTGCAGGCGACAACTCGGGACTCCTGCTCCGTGGCATCCGTCGCGAGGATGTCCGCAGAGGTATGGTGGCGGCCAAGCCTGGCTCGGTCAAGGCCCACTCGAGCTTTTTGCTCTCCATGTACGTCCTCACCAAGGAGGAGGGTGGCCGTCACACTGGCTTCCACAGCAACTACAAGCCCCAGATGTACATCCGCTCCGCCGATGAGTCTTGCAAGCTTGAGTTCCCTGAGGGAACTGAGGATATCGACTCCAAGATGGTTATGCCTGGCGACAACGTCGAGATGGTGGCCACTCTCCACCAGCCGGTCGCCATTGAGGCCGGTATGCGTGTGACTCTCAGAGAGGGAGGCCGCACCGTTGCCACTGGCATTGTTACCCGCATCCTCAAGTAAGCAAATCGCTTTCGAGGAGAAGCTACTTCATGAGCGGGGCACGAGAGGGGTTTAGTTCTGTTCCTTGGTCCATGGAATGGGCAGGTGTATATGGAGTTGAAAAATTACGCAGGGGTAATAGGCATGCTGGGTTTTATTGTATTTGTTTGAGAAGCCACCCCTACAGCCCTATGTACATTGGCTAGGGGCTCCTGATCTCCTCTCTTCTTTCTACCACTGTCTTTTATAATGCTGTAGAATAGATGAGATGTACAAGACAATAATTGAGTTGACGACGTGACGGTCGGTCCAATACTTCTTGTTCCAATTGGTGGCTGTCAAGAAGCTGTCGGGCCCCTCGCCAAATCCTTGATCTTGTCAGCAATGCTGACTGCAATGCCGGCTGCGGATTTGCAAAGTTCATAATGTTAGGACAGCGTTTCAACTGAGTGTGACAAATCCTCGTAATCGATTCCTTCCATTGTTAGATAAGTCTAGCGGAAGCATTGGCAAGCCAAACAATATTAACCATGTCACAACTACATATCATAATAGCTCTGGCAAGTAGGACAAACATAATCACATCACGTTCGTGGATGGGTGTCAGTCTGGTTCTTTCATGTGCCCTTTGAAATTGAGTATGCCGTTGCTACTCATAAAGGAGTTTACCAGGCCAGGCCAAATTTCCGTTTTCCGAAGTCAAAACCTATAGAAACTCCGCCTGAAGCCATCACTAACCCCCACACCACATCAAAAGACGAACCATAACCCCCCATCACTGGCTTGCACACAACACTTGAACGAGAGAAAGTTCTGGGGGGAGGGGGAAAAGGTTGGTTTTTGGTGTGGTTTCGGGTCGGGCGGCCCAAGAATGCTTTGCTGCTCGTCGTTATTTGGATGTCGGATGGGTTTGTTTTCCCCCCACGATCGCCCCCTCTACACACACTGATTCCTCCACTCTCTCTGGTTCCAAATCATTGACCTTGTCCGTTGCTCCTCTTCGCCTGGTCAAACCTCCCGAGGGTTTCCGCCATCGGGTCACTCAATCCGCCCCCCTCCATGGCGCGGAATTGGTAATTTACCGGTGCTGTGAGATGGCATGTTAGTGGGCTTGACTCTTGTGTGTATGTGGCCTGCTGTCCTTCCAATTGTGCAGTGGGGTTATGCTCGTTCGGGGGTGGAGGGCGGCTGTGTGTCCTGTTTGGAGGGCATGGGTTGACGGGGGAGTTTTGCTCACCTTGACGAAACCAATGTCGGAGGATTTCTCGCGGAAGCACTGACGGCAGATGTTGAGGCCGTACTTGCGGATCAGACCGGCCTTGTGGGTGCAAACGCGGCTATTTCGTGACTTGGGTTAGCTATTTTTTTTTTCTCATCTCTCTCTCGCGCCCGCCCGCGCCGAGTGATTGTGTGTGGTGGTGTTCCCTTCCCCCAGGATTTGCTCCTTACCAGCCGCGGGCGCCCTTGCCGTAGGAGCGGGGGCGCGAGTTCCAGACCGATTCGTGGGACATGGTTGCTGTTTGGTTGTCGATAGACCTGAGTTGGGCTGTCGTGTGGGCGTCGGCTGTGACTCTGGTATGGATGAGGGTTTCGTGAAGTTGGCGGATTTTGATGCTGGGGCAGCTGCAAATCTTGGGAGATTTTTCTGTGCGGGTTGCCGACCAGGGCTAAATCTATGGTGTGGCTTGTGGCGCGGTGTGGGGGCGGGCTGAGGCTGGTGCACGGTGTGCGCTTTCGGTGAAATCGGTCAGACAGGCTTATCGCTTATCGCCTATCTCGCCGCGGCCAGGAACAACAGGCTAAAATACAGTGGGACCTGAACTGCCAGGCACAGTACGCGGAGACGGGAGCTCTCTGGCGGGTGGCAGGCAACGGACAGGGTGGCATCAACTTTCTCGGGGATTTCAAGGCATCCCTGTGTTGTTGAGCGGGACCTCCGTCAATCTTGATGAACCCTTTTCTCTCTCCAAGACTTGCTCATTCGGTAGCAGGAACCTTGTTTTCTCTTCTATATCTTTGCTAGCTCCTGTCTAGACTAGATCGCCTTTTGTCTGGTACAGAATACACAATGGTTCTCCTGAAGAGCTTTGTGGCTGCTGGCCTTGCGGCTGTTGCCGCCGCCTCGGCCGTTATCGACCTCATCCCCAGCAACTTTGACGATATTGTCCTCAAGTCTGGAAAGCCGACCCTCGTCGAGTTCTTTGCGCCGTGGTGCGGCCACTGCAAGAACCTCGCCCCCGTCTACGAGGAGCTCGCCACCGCCCTCGAGTTCGCCAAGGACAAGGTCCAAATCGCCAAGGTTGATGCCGATGCCGAGAAGAGCCTAGGTAAGCGCTTCGGCGTGCAGGGCTTCCCGACGCTCAAGTGGTTTGATGGCAAGAGCGACAAGCCAATTGACTACAACGGTGGACGCGACTTGGAGGCTCTCAGCTCCTTCATCACTGAGAAGACCGGTGTTCGGACCAAGAAGAAGTCAGCCCCGCCTACCAACGTGGCTTACCTCACCGACTCGACTTTCAAGAAGACAATTGGCGGCGACAAGAATGTCCTGGTGGCCTTTACCGCCCCCTGGTGCGGCCGTATGTTACTCCCTGCCGCCCACCAGCCGCGAGGCCAACATGGTGCTAACCGCTTACCACAGATTGCAAGAGCCTTGCCCCTATCTGGGAGACTGTGGCCGAGAACTTCGCAAACGAGGCCAATGTTGTGATTGCCAAGGTCGACGCCGAGGCTGAGAACAGCAAGGCCACCGCCTCCGAGTACGGCGTTACGTCATACCCGACCATCAAGTGGTTCCCCAAGGGAAGCACTAAGCCCGAGGATTACGAGGGTGGACGCGATGAGGCCGACTTCGTCAACTTCCTCAACGAGAACGCTGGCACATTCCGCGCTGTTGGTGGTGGTGTCAACGAGAATGCGGGCACACTCGAGATCCTCGATGAGATCGTGGCCAAGGTCGGCGAGGGCACTCCTCTGAGCGAGGCTGCTACCGAAGCCAAGAAGGCCGCCGAGGGCCTGAAGGACGCTGCGCAGAAGAAGTTCTCCGAGTACTACCTCCGGGTGTTTGACAGGTTGAGCAAGAACGCCGGGTTCGCTGAGAAGGAGCTTATTCGCCTGGAGGGCATCCTCAAGAAGGGTGGTCTTTTGTCGACAAAATTGGATGAGCTTACGATCAAGACCAACGTTCTCCGCAAGTTTGTGGATGAGGTTGACGAGAAGGATGAGCTCTGAGAATCGTAGTCGTAACCGGTGTTAAAGAGAAAAGGGTAGGGGTTGACTTGTTCAGGGACTATGGGATCTCGGATAGGCTGCGAGGTATCCTGTCGTACATGCACAGCAATATAAAGTTGTAAGGGACCAAATACCCGCACGGCGAGTGTGCTTGCGTCTTTTGGCTTAGCTTCGGCTTTCTGGAATAGGCTTTGATCAAATAAATCAACAAAAAAGGCTTTCTCTCACTCGATGAATATTATGTATATACGGAGGATCATTGATCAAGGACAAACACCGCCAACCCGGCCGCTCCCGAAGCAAGACCGCTCACTCCCCTTTCCACACAACACAGCAGGAAAGCAACGTCGAGACCCTCACCCATTAACTCGGCCCTGCGTTTCTGTCTCTGTTGTTGACCGCCAGTTGCGTCTCAAGGTTGTCCAACCGTCGGGACATCTCGTCCACTGTGGATAAGCCACAGTTGTCAGTGTGTGAACCCGTTGCCGCTCGGTGTAAGCACTTACTCTTTGCGAATATTTCACTAGAAACACCGGCGAACTTGTTGGAGAGCGTGTTAAGCAGCTCCTCAAGCTGGGCTGTCAGCTCAGCGTGCGCGTCATCTGTGGGGTTCTAAGCGACATGTGAGTTTCATGAAAATGGGGCGGAAAGTATGGGTCTGAGATAATCCAGAGGCAGTAAGCATCTTACGTTTGCTTGTTTGTTGCTGGAATTGGAATTGGAGGCCATGGCTACGGTGAGGTACGGACTTCCTTATAGGCTGGTTGTCCATCTACGTCGCAGACTCAGCCGTCGCGTACCAGATGAAGCGTGATATGGTTGCAGAGCGGGTCGTGTGACGGTAGCTATCAGCTGTTCACTCAACGTGCTTGCGGATATGCTTTGACAGCGAAACTGTCCCGTCACCGCCAGCGTATGCGGGAGAGTTTTAGGTGAGCGGGCGAATATTTAGTGGGGCGCGTATTCGATGCTCTATGTGCCACCAATAGGCGGCGCATCCATGGCGCAGTGGGTCAACAGCTCGCCACCGGTGGTCTTTGGCACTGTGCACTAATTGCCTGACACTCAACTCACTCACCTTGCCAAGTTCAGGCAACCGACATCATCAAGCTTGGCCTAGTTACTTCATCGATCCGAGCCCTATGGAATCAGAAATTGAGCTGCTAATCCCGTATATTGGCAGCTCTCCTCCAAACACGCGAAAGATGTGCATCTCATAGAGCAACATCCCGTCGTCGCAATGCCTGCCCAACCGCAAGCCCAGGACAGCGGGCGGATAGTCTTGGTCCTCATCCTACTCTTCTGGCTCATGGTTACGCCTGATAACGGCCCGGTCCTGATATCAACCCCTTCGCTCGCCTCTGCCCGGCTCCAGCGCCAAAGGCAGGCCTACGGCGTCCTCAACAGCACCAAATGGGGCGACTTCTCGCCCCGCCTTGCTGACGACTCCAAGGGCCTTGTGCCACGCTATCTCAATTTGACAGGCTTCCGCCAGGATGATGGCTATGCCTGGGCCGATTTTGGCGACTTCCGGGACCGTTGCCGCGAGTGGAGTCGGAACGCGTACTCTTCGCATTCCGGCACCGATGACTGGGACCGCCCGGGCCCAACCCAGCTGGCGTGGAAGAACGCGACGGGCAGGGTTCATGGCGAGTGGGTGCGGCGCCCGGGGACGGCCGTGAGGCAGGCCGCGGCCTACAACTTGACCGAGCTGGCGCCCGAGGTCAGCTGGCAGGGCACGCGCGCGGATTGGAGTAGGAACGTCACGGGTGTCCATGGCAAGATATCGTTGACGCTGGAGGAGTACGAGGGCATTGCCGAGTATGAGGAAGAGACCAAGGAGGGCAAGGACGCGCGATCGGCCGCTCTGGTGAGGGAGACTATGGCGTTTGTGTCTCTGCAGGACGAGGCAAGCGGGTCCATGAGCTGGAACATGCGGCTTCATGGCGTACACTGGCCGCGCCAGGGCGCCATTCTCCTGACGACGACGAGCGAGAAGTTTGCCGGCATCTTTGGCTTGCCTCACTTATCTCCTGGCCCAGATTTCTTCCAATCAAGCCAAAAGCTCCTCAACGTCACTTTGGATAAGGTGCTAAGAAAAAAGGAGAAGACCAGGTTCACTGACCCAAGCAACCCGTGGACGTCGGTTGTCGAAGGGTCTGACGACTCTTGGGCCCTCTCACCACACTGCGAGTACATTATGTATGTACAGCTGCAGCCCCTCGACCCCCGCCAGGCTGCCTTGAACAACTACAAGAACCATGCTCGCGAGGGGTTTTCCGGCCTGCTCGATGAAATGGAGAAGGAGCTCCGGTTTCCTACCGGTGCCCCGATAAATGTAGTCCCGGACCTTCGCATGTCTCTTGTTGCCTGGTCGCCCGACTGCGGCTATTTCCTCGAGTCCAAAGGACCACCGCACTATCCCTCGGTTGATGCAGACCACCTCGTTGGGGTGAAAGAGGAGGTTTTCCTCTACCAAGTGAAGATATGGCTCTTAGCTTTGGCCGCCTTATACATGGGCCAAGTCTGGCTTCTGAAGGCGCAGATGAAGGAGTCTTGTACTCCGTCGACAATCGGCCGTGTCAGCTTCTACACGGCAGGCGTCATGCTCCTCGCCGACGGCGTGGTCTTCACAGCTGCGGCGACGTTGAGCCTTGCCTCGACGAACGCCTTTCTTCCGTGCCTCTTGGTTACATTCGCCACATTTATGTCCATGGCCATTGGTGGTGCATTTCTGCAGGATGTCTTTAAAATCCAGGAGCCAGAGAGGAGGAGCCGAGAGCGTGACCGCAGGCACAACACTACAGGTTCGAACACACTAGCAGCCACACCTGCTCCCGCTCCCGCTCCCGCTCCTCCTGCTCCACGAGGAGACTCTCTCCCTCGCCCCGTAACAGCCGCGCCGCCACGCCCAGCTTCTCCTCCCATCATTATCCCATCCGATCAGGATATCGCCGCCGAGATTGCCGAAAACACCGCCGCTGGCGCCGGGACCATCGCTACACCGCTTGCAGCTGGCACGGCTAACACCGCTGCCCGGCAGGCACAAGCAACCACTTTCGCCTCTATCATGGGCCGCTTTGTCTTCCTCGGCATTGTCATCATCTTCCTCAGCGTGGCGGCATCCTCCTGGCCAGCGCCAATCCGCGCCTGTTACATCAACACTGTCGCCCTCCTCTATCTCTCCCTTTGGGTCCCCCAGATCTGGCGCAACGTCCAACGCAACAGTCGCCGCGCCTTCGCTTGGCGCTTCATGATTGGCCAGTCGGCCCTCCGTCTCGCCCCCTTTGCCTATTTTTACCTGCGCGCCGACAACATCCTCTTCGCCGAACCTGACTGGCGCGCCTTCGCCCTCCTCGCCGGCTGGCTGTGGGTCCAGCTATGGGTCCTTGCCTTCCAGGACGTACTTGGCCCCCGCTTCGGCATCCCACCCTCGTGGATGCCCGAGGCTTGGGACTACCACCCCGTGCTTCGCGAGGATAATGTCGAGGCCGGTGGCTTGCCCATTGGACTCGTTGGCGGGGGTGGTGAGAGCGAGGCTGGCGAGGAGTCGCCTATGCTGGAGCGGGCGCGTTCGTGGTCGCACGGCGAGGCGGACGGGGTGAGGGAGAGGGAGAGGGACAAGGATTGCGAGAGGCGGGGGATGCACATACGGTCGATGGATTGCGCTATTTGCCGCGAGGTGCTTGAGGTGCCTGTTGTGAGGGCCGGTGCCGCCGACCCGGCGGCTGGTGGCGTCGCGGGCGTACTGGCGAGGAGGGCGTATATGGTGACGCCGTGTCGACATATTTTCCATACCAAGTGTTTGGAGGGGTGGTTGAGATTTAGATTGCAGTGTCCGATTTGCAGGGAGGAGTTGCCGCCTCTATGAGGGCTGGAGGGTGTTTAAATAACTTGGTTGGGAGTGTAGATTCTCTCTGGGGGATCAGTTATTGTTCTAGGTACATCATCATGGCGTTGTATATATATATATAAATAATGTGTTAAGCGCTGTCCTCTGACTATTGTTGGCGTATCTTGCGTTCTATTTTTCTGGCCTGTATCCTGATCCCCTTTACCCCTGGAAATTGCCACGCGAGGTAAAGCCGGCGATAATTTACTTCAAGGTATCTTGCCATGATTTCAAGGTGTGCATTGTGTTACGAAGTGTCCCATGGATATCAAGGCAATCTCATTGAGATCAAGTGAGGTGAGAGTAATGTATGCCATGTACCTATGCCATGTACCTTTCTTCTTTCGCTAAACTAAGTTGAGAGGGCGAGCTTAAAAGCTTTAGCATCTGGGTTCGCATCACAATGATATCCTCGCAGTACTGCCCAAACAGTCGCAGCTTAGCAGCGAAAGTTCCTTGTATTACACAATACGTACAACACACCCACGCAAAGGGACACCCGGTCCTTTTGCCTCGCTGCCCACAATTGCTTGAGTGACTCCTTCTGTAAAGATAGAAAGAATAAGAACCGAAGCCCGCCATACCAACACTCTCCAGACCTCAAGTCCGCGATTCCGCCTCTCGATTATCAGATACCAGATCATTCGAAGATAGAAAATCGCAATACTCGTCCTCACCTGGGCGTCTCCATCACCCCAAAGTAAAAATCGAAGCGAAGGTATATCATTCAAAACAAAACAAGAGTGGGAATCATCGAAGCTGAGTCATTGCGTAGCATCACATCCAAAACCCAACCAATCCAACTTTTACCTTTCATATTTGTTATGCATCGGACTTCGTTAAAACCAACTTTAGAAGTGAAAATATGAAGACGATGCCGTGCCGTCCGGGTATATGCCAAAAAAGAAAAAAAAAAAGAAAAAGAAAACGTAAAACATTTCACCACATAATCTTCGTTACCCTCGTCTTGAGGTCGGGTGCCCCATTCGGGAGGCCCCTCGAGCCCAGCTGGACGACGGCAAACCGCTCACGCAGGTCGAACTCTACCGCCCTGACCATGACGCGCTTTTCCTCGGGTATCACCTTGGGTGGTGGTGGTGGTGGCCGATGTTGCTGTTGTTGCTGATGCTGTTGCTGCATTTGTTGCATTTGTTTCAGCTGCCTGAATAGCATCCCGGCGCTGTTGCTCTCCCTGTGGGCTTCCCATCGGGCGTTTCCGCCGGGGCCAAGAGCATTATCTCCAAAATCAATGGATCCATTTGGTCGGGAAAAAGAAGAGCCACTCGTCGTCGGACGAGACTGGTCGGAGCCATCCTCTGGTGGCGAGTTGGGAGCGTCAAGGTTGAGGTCCATGTGGAAATCGTGCATACCGGCGGCGTTGAGGTTGTCCTCGCTCTCAGCATCGATGCCCTCTTCAATTTCGGCGATCCAGAGGGCAATCCGCGCCGTCAGCTCGCTATCCCACATGCCTTCGCGACGCGGGCTGCTCTGAAGCAGCTGGATGGCCTGCTTTCGGAGGTCACGATCGCGGCACTTTGTTGCAACCACGAATAGCGGTGGTACAATACCCAGGTCGGCACTGAAGCTCGCCTTGATGTGACGGGCGGTGAAGTTGTGTCCGCCGAAAACACCTGGCTCGTGGCGACCACGATGCCGGCAAAATTGGGGATCCGGGCACCGCTTGAGCGCGGCGCGACGCTCCTCGTCGCCAACCACCTCGATCGCGAGTTCGATAATCATCTTAAAGTCGGGAAGAAAATGGTCAAACTGCATTTCACTGTCGCTGAATGTCATGAGGAACAAGAGTTGGCTCATGACCTGATACATCTTGAGCACGGTGATGCACGCTTTCTCCTGGTTGCTGACGCCAGGAGCTGTGCGTGACGCCAGTATATGCTCGAACGCGGTAGACCAAGCTTCCATCTGCTGCTTGAAGCGGAGACCATACTGCCGCGCCGACGCAGGCAGAATTCCCAGGACCCCACTCTGCGCCTGGTTGAACATGGTTTCGGTAAACCGAAAGATGCGCTCGGCGAGCGAGTCCCAAGTCAACCGGGCTTCCTTGATAGACGAAAACTTGTCCGGGATAGGATCCTGATGAATCGATACTGGGGAGGAACTCTCGGATGTGGGGGAGCCGGGATCCTGCGGTTGCGTTGTAGTGAGGCGCACCACCCATGGCTGGGGAAAGTGGAAGGCCATATCATATGACTTTGCTTGGATTGCAAGTCGGGTAAACATCTGGATCAATTCCTCCTCGACGGGCTCTTCAGGCCTGGGAAGGAAGGCCCGCCTTCTCTCAGCTCGCAACTGCTCCAAGAGCCCCAACCCAGTCTGGATCTGCACAATAGCCTGCTTATGGTCACCGATAAACGAGTCAAAGCATGCTAGCAATACACTTGCCATGAGTCTTGTCCTATTGGTGCTCGAGTCCGCCGAGCTTGCCATCAGCTCGTTGCAGGCGGCAGAGTACTGCTTGACGGCAATCTCCCAGTGTCTATGGGCAGTGTCAGAAGGATCACGATCCGCCGACGGTGATCCTGTAGGCGATTCAGTCGATTTCTCCAGGGTTTTGTACAGGGCGCCTAGAGCGACAACGGCATGACGGATGGAGGCCTCGGAATGGCACTCTCTCAGGACAGAGCGAGCCCAGAACGTCGAGTCAAAGTAGCCTGAGAGCTCGCTTGCCGTCTGCTCGCGGAACAGTTGGAAGTACAGGCCTTCTTGGGTACTAAAGGGAATATCCACTGATGGTCTATGCAGTATCGCAATATTCGGGATGCTAGTGAGCGGGGGCGGGTTGCGGCGCTGGATCTTGGCGGCGCGGCGGGGAGCAAGTGTAACGGGTTCGCGGCCGGGCGGCGGCGCGCTCACTGCCATGATGGGCTTGGGAGCAATGCGGATCTCCTCGAAGGGTCTCGCGCTCCGGCTCGGGGGCGGGTAGCCGGTGCATACCTTCTTGGATCGGATGCAGTTCGCGCACGATGGCCGCTTTTCGTCGCATTTTATTCTCCTCTGCCTAAAAGACACAAGCGCTGTCAGTGTCAAGGACATCTAGCCGCCGGGGACAACCTCTCTCCCTGGGTGCCTTACTTGCAGTTGTTGCATCCCGTCTTCACTTTCGGTTTGCTCGTTCTCGCGCGCCGGGGTCTCTGCGAAGCGTCATCGGGGCTGCTGCCGGCGCTGGTCGAAGGCGTGGGAGGAGCCCCCGCGGTCACGCGAGTTTCTGACGACATGAGGCTGGTTTGTCTGCTCTTCGGCAGAGTCGGATCTTTGAAGGCCCAGACGGCGGTCGATATCATCGCAGGCGTGGACGCAAACGGGGGTAAATATGGGCGGCCAATTGGGGCTGTTTGAGACTGTTGGGGGTTGCGAAACAAAGGGCTGAGCTCTATTTTTTTCAGAGCAGCTGCGCGGGCGCTATAAGTGGTTTGCGCCGGCTCAAGACGGCACCCAGATCTGCGCCAGCTGTCACGCTCGAGACAAAGCGCCAAACGTCGATATTCGATATTCGGTCGGGGCTCGAGGCTCGAGTCGTTGCGGGGGTGTAAAACGAAGGACTGCTTGTGCTACTCCAGAGTCGCAATCAAAACTGGGTCAGTCCAGATCCAGGACCTGGTGTCGAACTTTGGATAGATGGGTTGGCAGAACAGAGGTGGGCAAGGGTGAGAGGGCTGTGGGCAGCCTTGCTGCACTTAAAGGCCGAGAGAGCGACCACCCATGGACGGCCGCGGTCCTAGTGTACCTTCCCAGAGCTCAGGAGCCACAGGGGGGCAGAAGAACCACAGGGGGGGGGGGGGGGGGCTGCAGGCTACGGGGTGGTCTGCAGGCCGCCGAGCCGCCCACTTTACCTGCCCCTGCTCTTGCTCGCTGTCGCGGTCCAGGCTCGTGATGAACATGCCCTCGGGTCCACTGCACTGTCCACCGCACTGCCAAGCCCTCTCTCTACCTCTTTGTCCTGCCGCCCTCTTCCTTGGCATGGAATCAACCTCGACCGGCCCCGAAGACTCCCATCGCACCAGGTACAGGACAACACTATGTGTGCCATTCTCGGAGCCTGTTCAACCACAGCCAACATGGTGGATGGCTCGGCTCGCACTCACGGACGGCGAGGCATGACCTCACCTCCAACCCGTTGCAGATGCCGTCCTCACGTCGTTCAAGTCCTCCAGTCGCTCGATTCGTAGCCGGACCGTCTCCGGACGGCTCCGCTGTGTCGTGTCCCCCACCATCTTGACTGATCGGCATGGGGAGCAGCAATCTAAGCCGTTCCCCGCACACACGCCCATCACGATCACAAAAAAATAAAGACAGAAACCGAATAGAGGTTACCGCTCTTACCCAACATGCGCCGTCCTGAGTGCTCGCGCTAACTATGTACGCACGTATGTATCGCACGTTGCTATACCTCGTCTACCTCGCCGAGCAGCTCGCGATACGTCACGTAATCTGTAGAGCTCGCCCTGCTGCAGACGATGGGGGTACCACACTGCCTCTTGGGGTTTCACCAAGGCTGTGCTGGGTTGGCTGAGGTTCGGCTTCCCTAATTGGCTGCCCAGCTTCTGAACTGTGTCGGCACGGGAGAATTAGGACAAGAGAGGTTCACCGCAGTGCCGATGCTCTCCATCATGAGTCGATGGCTCTTCTTGCGTCGATTGGACACATGCCGGGCAGGACAACGGGGAGCACAACACAGCAGCTAGTGCCCTTTAGTGTACACTACTTCCATGGGGCGCGGCACTCCTGAAGAGCTCACCGCAAGAGGCAAAAGCCACGGGCTGCAATTTTCTAGAAGTGGCCGCATATCAAGCCCTGGCGCATTTGATATCAGGTGGCGCACCACCTTCATGAAGTTCCCTAGGTGCATTCAGGACAGCATCGCGCAATCATCCAAATGCAAGCACGGCCGATAGCGAGACGAGGGGTGACGAATTTGCCATTGTTATGTGCGACTAAACCGCGCGGTCCTCGGCCACAATAGCAGGCATTTTTGCGGGGGAGTTGGGCGACACGCTCCGCGATCGCGGCATATGTTGTTGCATTCACCCTCCATCATTTAGGACTTCCCAGGCTGTTCCGCCACGCAATTGTCAGACATAATGGCTCCCCAGGTCAGTCGTGGTTGAGTCGTCCTGCCCTTCTTGTCTACGCTGGAATCAAACGGCCTCGGCTTGGTCATCGCCCTGGCCGTTGAATCCGAACACTTTTGCAACACGGTGTATGGTTGTCATGTCCCAGAATAGCGGTGGGGCACCGAAATTTGCGCTCGTCATTTCAAGCGGCATTTTATAAAGCCAGCATCGATCAGGAGATGATCAAGGGACATCCCGTCCCAGCCATTGGGGAAATTCGCGGGGCGGCCACGACACCCAGGGCAAATTCATCAAAGAAATCGAAGTCCCCCTCCATTTCAGCCCTACGAGCCAAGTCTCTTCCGCCTACAGGTGGTGTACATTGGCCCTTTGCAAGGGAGCGGGTTGTGCAGGTCCTGGATCAGCCCTAAATTCAGGAAGCCAGTGCCTGTCTTCCGCTTGCCCTATGAAATGGCAAAACAAGGCCAAGCCAAGTGCTGAGGACGCAAGATGGGCGCACTGCGTTTTTGGCGTCGGCCCTTGCCTGACGCAGTCGACCTTCCACGGAAGGCCATGTTCGAGAAAAGTGGCCAGGCCCGTTTGCACTGCATCGCCAACCCATTCGATGCCTCCTGGCGGCGTCCATGTTCGAGCCAAACATCGTTAGGCCTCCCCCCTGCGCCCTCGAAATTTCGCCGATGCTCCCGCAGTGTGCCGGAACAACTCCCTCTCAATCGGGAAGATTATGACCCCGGCTCGACACATTTCGAAGCTTGATGCTGAATTCGGCACATGAAAGCTGCCTGCAACCAGTACACTAGAAATGTTGTCGTCCAACTAAATGACTCCGTCTCGCTTCTCTTGTTGACCCCTATGCACATTACAAGACAATTTGCTTCACTGCCCACGGGCTTGGTGAGAATCAAATATCGCTTCCATTCAGGTCCCAGGAAGTCAGGCACGAGGGAAGACGTCCGTGTGCATCTTGTGACCGGTCTCAAGTAAAGATGCAGCTATGATAGGCCAGTCTCCAACACTGACCCATTTATCTCTCGTCCCAACGAAACCGGCCGAGAATGGCAGCAGCCGAGTGCGACTGCGGGTGGGCTGCAACATTGACTTGCTATGCTAACATTTTTACTCATGGGCTGCCTCTATACTTTTTCCAGAAGATTTCCATCCAGAGAACTTGCTGCGCCACAGCCATTCGACTTGTTTGTGAGAAGTCGCAACTCCCACCCCAACACCAAGCGCCAGCGTCCCGTGCCCCCTTTTCTTCCCATCAAATAGCGGTCAATTCTGCCTGGCTATTCTGAACGGGTGGACCAAGTTGCAAAAGTACCGGCGAACACAAAAGTTCCCGCCCAAGGTTAAGCCATGGGTGCCCATCGCCAGAGACCCCCGCGTGTTGGCCCTTGTGTATCCACCCCGCCATTGCCCGCCCTCCCTGAGGCTGTGCTGATTGCTGAACCGCCACGGCCCACCTCACTGCATCACGACATCAATGTGGAGAGAGAGCGACGATCTGGAGGTCCAGGGAGCTGTGGCTGTGTCTCCCCCATCCGACATCGATCGGCCGCGTTCCGACCGTTTCGTCGTTTTCCATCACTGCTACTGGTCGCCAGAATGAAACCACCGGGGATGCCGCCACGTTCGCTGAGAGAAGCGGAGCCGGGCCATCTATCTTGATGGTAAAGACCAAGAGGAAAGCACTGTCTCCGTGATCTTGTCCATCATTTCTCCGACTCCACCACGCGAGGACGCTATCCATGCGGACTTGATGAGGCGCCTCGTGAGGCAGTCTCGCTCGAAATCCATGAATAACAGCCCGTCACGCATGCGCGGTCTGCATGTTATTCCATGCCGTACCCACAGGACCGGCCACATTCTTCAGTCGCCGAGGCAGGTAGGATGTGGTCAGAGAGGTATCCGCCCAGGAGCTAAGGGGAAAAAGGTATTTGGATGGAATCTCCGTGTCCAAATCCGTGACCGAGGCGTTTTTGCTCTCGCTATACGACGGCAACGGTCACATACGGGTGAGACATATCGTAATGTAAGCCGGCTACGATTGTAAATGCGACATTCCCCAGGATGCAGGGACACTCACCCGTCAACGCTCTTCCATCCTCCGACCGACCACCGTTTCCGACGGCGCTCGCACTTTGTGATTTTCTCTCCTCTATTCAATTGACCTCTAGAACTTTTCTTACAAGCCCGTCCTGGCAGGTGGCTGAATCCTTCTGCCCTACAACCCATTCCCCCTAAATTGCGCGACAGCACCGCCACGCTAGTCGATGACAACGGTAGCCAGTCAATGGACGTTCCGGCTAGCTGAACCCAGGGGGATGAAGCTGGGCACTTTGGATGTAGTTGTGACGGCACCCGATGAGCTTCGGCTGGGTCTGCGATGCTTGAGGGAAGGTTAGGGGAGGAGTCACACGCCACCTCTACTAGTTAGTGTTCGGGGTGTTCGGGGAAGGAGTCAGGGGTACGTCCTTTCTTGCAACGCTTGCCGTGCCTTCCGCGGTAGTGCCCTTCTCTCTCCAACACAGCATACACAGAAAACCAGTGCGATGAGGTACTCGCCTAATACCGGGTTGTTTGCCGGTGTCCGTCACTGTTGACCCGTTGGGTGGTCGTCATCTTGGCTGAAAGGTCAACACTTGGCGACGTCGGACCACCTCGGTCTGTGGTCGTTGCCCCGGCCCGGGTTTTGGGAAGAGGTACATGCTGGACATGGATATCTGAGGTTACAGGTAGATAACTGACTGAGATCTGAGATCAAGGTGTGATGCCGTGGTGCCAAAGTGATATTGAGAGGTGATGAATGTCTCTCCCATCTCTTTGTTCAATCTCACCCAAGAAGGCAGGTCAATCTATTTCACTGGGTGTTTTGGCCATCCTGGCTTAAAGTACGTTGGCGGAGTGGGAGAAATCAACAACCAGTGCTGTGTAACATGACGGAGCTACGACCGGGCTCACCCGACGCCACATGAATATTGCAAAAAGCTACTGATATACATTTCCAGGAATATATACGCAGCGGGACGGCATCATCGCAGCAATACCCAGCCTGAACTGGGGTTTGGAGATGAAGGACAGGGAGGCGGCCGGGGGGCGGCTCCGGGCACTTGGCCCAGGGGTACCCACCCCGCTGGCAAAGGAAAGGACCGTCTCAAAAGTCACCTCTTTATTTCATGGGAATACGTGATGCCATCCCATCAGCCCTGTGGAATTTAATACTTGGTGTCCCGTTGGCGGCTCCCTACGGGCCGATTTATCGGCAGGATTTCGCGAAATTTGCGATCCGATAACAACGGGATCCACGAGTCTTTTGGGAAGGGGGAGGAGGGGGAGGGGGCATTGGGGCGCTTGAGCCTTGAAACTTTGGGCTGCAACAATCTTGACCCGAACTCGATATCCTCGATTTTAATGGGGTCGGGGTCAACGGTAGCTAATATCTTCAATCGAGATACACAGCAATTAAACAACCGAAATGCCAGCACCCACACTCTCCGAGGTCATATTCTCAGATCAGGCCAACCACAATTTCTCCAAGATCCTAGGCGATCTCAAGCGCTCGAATTTGTCCATCACAAATCGGCTCAAGTCGATTCAGCAAGATGCTTCCTTCGTCGGGGATGTTGCGGCTACCTTGAATCTCCCGCTGGTAGCGAATGAGCGGTGCGGCAGCTGGTACATCGACTCTAGACTCAAGGCAGCGTCTGCCTACTTCAAGAGCACTGACGGCCATGCCGGCCAGTGGAAGTTTAGCACAAGACGCCTGAACTTGCAACTTCTGGAGTTGATTGGGCGTCGTGATGGGTTCGTTCCATCTTTTTTCCGTATTTGTAGATGTGAATTTCTCATGGCTGTAAAAATGGATGGCTGACAAAAGCTCGCCGCCACAGATGCATCATTGTGGACTCTACCCGAAGGGGCAAACGTATGTGACTGGGGCCCTTTATCTCTTTCTAACTATGTCAGCGCTCAGGCTGACCCTTAGGCTAGGAATGCCGGATGCTCTCAGCAAAACCGTGCCGGTATGGTGCTGCGTCCTCAACCGGGCCCTGTTTCCCGACGACGCAGCATCCCACCGCCTCTTTGTTCCACCCAATGCCGTCTCCGACTCAGAGAAGAGCCAAATAGAGGCTAGACTCCCCGAGTTTCTGGAATCACTCAGAGCACTAGACCTCAACCTCACTTCCCTGCGGGAACATCTGAAGAAGCCCCTGAGACCTCTGTGGGTCACTCGAGAAGACGATCTCTCTCCAGACTTGGCCGAGACAGTTGCAAAGTCATTCCACCCCGTCGTCTGCTGCACGAGCTCGAGGCAGGTCGTGGGCACCGAACTCAGCGAGAGTGGGTATATCCAGGGGGCTGGCGACGACACCGAGAACTGGGCCCTCGGCCTCACCGCACTCATCTTCTGGAAACACGCCTACAAACTTTTGTCAACCCCTGAGCCTGACCTCCCGGGCCTGATTGAGTCTCTCGTCGCCGAGTCTGAGGTTGAAAGAGCTACCGCCTCCGACGTGGAGCAGGTGGCACATTGCATCTTCGTCGGGCTCTATTCGGCGCTTGAGGCTTCACTGGCCTCCGGGTGCTGTGTCGTCTCTCTTACTCCCAAGTCGACAGACCAGAGCGCTTGGACACGGTCCACCTCATATCTCGAGGTTGGCCTCGGTAAGGGGAAGATTGCCAGCCGGCTGCTGCGCGACGCTTTGCCACACATTTGCGAGTTTGTGTCGCGCTTCCTGGAAAGGCCTAGAGGTTCGCCTGAGGCAAAAGTGGTGGTGCTGTGCGATACTGGCAGGGATCTGTCTGTTGGCGTGGCTCTCGCGCTCTCCTGCTGGTGCTTTGACGCCTCGGGGGGCCGAGCCCATCAAACATCCAGAGGACCATTCACCAAGACGGCAATCCGGATCAAGTTGGGGCACATTATGACAGCACGACCCGATGCAAACCCCAGCCGAGCAACCCTCCAGAGTGTAAACAGTTTTCTTATGGACTGGCGGAATTGACCCAACCAGCAGCCGCTTTTATCATGCTTCCCCTAACTATAGCCGAAATCTATGATGTGCTGAGTAATAGTCATAATGCGCCGAGTACCGAGGATCATGATGCTGTAACCTGAAGCCATAGCTCACGTCGTATCCACATGCCAGCCCAAATCTATTCACTCCCGCTCTCGATCTTGGCCAAAATTGACCCAAGCTCACTCCAGTCGCGCATGATGACCACCGCACCCGCCTCGGTCAGCACCTTCTCCATCCTCTCCTTCTCCCCGTCAGGATAGGGGCCGACATATCCCACCACCTTGATGCCGGCACGCGTCCCGCTCAGGGTCCCGCTCTTGCTATCCTCCACGGCAACGCACTCCGCGGGCTTGACGCCCATCTTGTCCATCGCCCACAGGTAGATGGCCGGATCCGGCTTGCTCGTGGGTGTCGGCAGGCTCGTCGCCGCGCTGTACACATGCTCGCCAAAGTACTTATCCTGCCCGACCTTCTCGATACTGGCGCGGACCCGCCTCAGCGCCGAGCTGCTCACCACCGCCAGCCGGTACCGGCCCGACCCGGACAGCCGCGCGAGCTCGGCGTCCACGCCTGGGCACGGCGCCAGCTTCTCCTCGAGCTTGGCGATGACCACGTCCTCCTCGCGGCGCACGTAGTCGTCGAGCTCGGCGGGCGGCAGGTCGAAGCCGTACCGCTTCTGGAGCGACACCATCATGCCGCGGAAGTTCTGTCCGACGAACTCGACGATCAGGTCGGGCCCCGTGAAGGGTGCCTGTAGCGGCACATTCTTAGACGCGGCGATCTTGTTGATCAGGTCGGCGCAGCCTTCGAAGGCGAGGTCCTCGGACAGGACGAGGGTGTTGTCGCAATCGAGGAGGAGGGTCGTGATCTGGGGGGAGGTTAGACGGGGCGGGCTGAGAGGAGCGAGGAAGCTTACCTTGGTCATTGTTACGATTTGGGTGGGCTGGTGGTTCTGTAACTTCTGCTTTGCTTGAGGGGCCGAGGCTGGGATGGAGATCGTCGTTGTCGTTGAATAATTGCAGGTTTGAATAACAGGACGTGGCTTCTTCTCAACGTCCTGATGGGGAGAAGAGAAGATTCCAGCTAGAGTCAGTCTAGGCAGGTGCGAAGCAAAACTTTCACATGCGTCACGCTCGTCTCTTACACATCAAATAATCGTGGCATTTTATTTGGTACTTATAATTCACGGAATAAAATCTTTCTTATCTGCGGCCGTCCCATTTCTGACCGACAGCTAGGGGCCTTGTGTCCCGAAATTTTTGTTCCCTACCATGTTTCTGCGCCGTGAGCATATGCGAAACGCAGCAGCTTCCCGGGCAGCGTTGTCAATCCCTCAACTCTGAGCGACGGCAAGCTGTCCGAGAAAGCGCGGCCCGGATGAAAAGTGTCGATCATGTCGTCATAGGCACGGCGGGGCTTATGGACCTGGAAACACGAGCAACCCCCCCTCAGCGATCACGGAAAATGCGGCAGCAGGTTTCGACCAGTGTAGAAAGAATTCATGGACAGACACGCCGTACAGCTATCCCATAAAATCTACGAAGAAATAAACACCCAGAGGAAAAATGAGAAAAGAATACGGTTAGTCTACCCAAATGTCTCCCGCCCCCGAAAAGAGGGGTCCAAACCTAAGAGAGGAGTTCCCTCTTCGCAGCGAACCCCTCCTCCCTCGTCCCACCCCCATCACCACGCAAACCAGCTCAGCTCCGCATCGCTTTTGCACTTTGATCGGCCAGGCCCAACCTGCCCCATGCAAGCCACCACCACTCACACCAGCGGATGCGATCCTGGTTTCTTTTTCCTTGGCCTCCCGTTGCAGCTCTCGTCGGCAACGGTAAGTCGTAGCGGGGAAGCGCGGATGTGTCTGAGAAAACTGGGGGGGCCTGTCCCATCGAACGAGGGACAAAAGACCTGCATCAAGCCGAGACCGCGATAAACGGGGCTGGTGAGGGGGCGGGTGCGTTGCGTCGAGGGGGCTTGGGCACGTTGGACCGGTCTTTGTTTGTCCGAACTGGCTTGTTCAAGGCGGCTATTGTTTGGGGCTCGAAGTCGAGGAGGAAGCCGCAGCTTGGGGGTCCAAGACCTCGTGCTCTTGTACTATTGTGCTCCTGCGCTGTCCTTGGCTTGAAAGACTGCGCGATCCTTGTACCACCATTGTATCATTGTATGTACGTCAACCTAGACGTAGGCTTCAGGTTGCCATCAATAGTCGCACGAACATTGGAGAAATGGATGTAGGGTTCAAACTCGCCGGGCACCGGTGAGCAAGTTCAATTACTCTATAACTAGCAAAGAATTCGTTGTCAATTTCGTGATAAACATTCCTCCCCCAAAAAAAAAAAGTCAAGAGGGTAAGTGCTGAAAAACACCACGCTCCCCCAACCTTGAATATGCCCCGAAACCTACCCCGTACAAAAGGATAACAGTCAAAACTCCGAAACACCTCCCTTGTCGTAATATTTATGTACCGAGCCTTGCATGATGCCACAACCCCCTCTGTCCGGAAACACATGATCATCGTGTATACAACGGAAAGGAATAGACTAAACAAAACGATGACCGTTCCGCGGACCGCCTGAAGCGCCCAAATGCAAGCCCAGTTGTAGTGCCCTGGGTGGTGTTGGTCTTGTCGTGGTGGTGGGGTATTTACAATATCTCCCGCAAATTTTGCTTCTGGGCCGATGTCAAACTCGTGGGGAATTTGACGTTGTACTTGACAACAAAGTTGCCGCGTTGGCCGGGTTTCTTCGAGATAGGCATGCCGAGGCCGGGATACGAATCTGAACTGCCAGGTTGTGTTGGTCCTGCCTTCTCAACGCTCAGGCTCTTGCCATCAATTGTCGTAATGGTCCGCTTCCACCCTGTCAGCGCCTCCTTGAGCTCCAAGTCGACGTTGTGTACTAGGTCGTCGCCTTCGCGAACGTAGAGGGGATGCGGTTTCTGTGAGAGAATGTTAGCCATCTGGGACATGCACAAGTGGTGGCGGAGATCGAGCTTACCTCCTCAACAATAAAGACCAAATCTTGTTGCCCACCCTCCTCTTGGTCCCCGACGCCCTTGAACCGAATCTTGCTGCCCTTCTTGAGACCGGGCTTGATAGGGACTTCCAAAACGGTGTCGGTCGTAGTCCGCTTTCCTGTCTCATCGAACATCTTGCGCTTGATCTTCATCTTTTTGGTCACGCCTGCGTACAGGTCCTCCAGTGACAGCGGCAACGGCCGCTCAACCGTTGTGACTTCTGGCGTGGGCTGGCGCGCGCTGCGTGTACTCTCGCTGAAGGAACCACGCATCCGATGAGAGCCTCCACCGCCGGCGGCTTCTCGGAAGATGTCGGCGAACGGGCTTCCACTGAGCCCGCCATCGCTACGGAAGGAATTTCGGAAGAGCTCCTCTGGATCGGTTGTTGTATACGACGAGAACCGACTGCTGCCTGCTCCGCCAGGACCACCGAAGAAGAATGAGCTGAACTCGGGCATACCACCAGCGCCAGTGGCGCCAGCAAAGGGATTCGGTCCGGCATCGGGAGGCGGTGCTTGACCGCCGCGCAAAATGAACTCGAGGCCATATTGATCATACGTCTTTCGCTTTTCGGGGTCGGATAGGATTTCGTATGCAAGAGAGCACTCCTTGAACTTTTCGGCGGCCTCCGGATTGTCCTTGTTCTTGTCGGGATGCCATTTTAGGGCCGCTTTTCTGATGTGAGTTAGCACGGGGCTTGCATATTTGCGATCTAATAACCATTTCTCGGAGGGGAAGAGAGGAAAGAAGAAACTTGAAGCACTGCAACACAGCCCGCAAGCTCGTGCAGACAAAGAAGGAGGGTCTCGGAGACTAGTTTGCGTGTCAAGACCATGCGAGGCTTACCGGTAAGCTTTCTTGATCTCGTCCTGTGTAGCTGTAGGGACGGTGCTCAGTGCGTCGTAGAGCTTGGTTTCTTTTACCATGGTGACTGTTATTCGTGCTTCCTGAATAAAAGTGCAAAGGCGATGGAGGAAAAGGTAGAGGGAAATTGACAGGTGGTAGGTATTTGAGTCGCTCAATCTGTGTTCTCGTGACCGATGTCGTGTAATCGAATCGGATGATCAGTAACAACAGCTGATTGCCGCCCTCAAAATCGCAGCTTAAGAATTCGCAACGCAGGATTCTCTTCGCGATAGCTCTCAAAGAGTGAAGGGTGCGCTAGGATGATGTAGAATGTGCAAAATCTTGCAGGAGTTGGTTTCGGGTTGCAATTGCAGACAACAAAGTGCAAAGAGTTGGAAGAGGCTGTCACTGGTCGAGGGCAGAGGGCGAAAGACAAAGGCGAAAAAGCCCTTAGCGGGAGGGCGTCCAGGGTGTTGCACTCCAAGCTTGTAGAAGATTCGACGGTGAGCCTATCGGATTCGGCGTAGTGACGCAGTGCCTGCGTAAATGCTTTGCGCGAGTGTCACGGGCAGCAAAAACAGCACTTTCCATTCAATTGTGAAATATCCAGCAAAGAGTAGGTTCTAGAACCTTTTTTTTTTTTTTTTTTTTTTTTTGCAACTGTTTCCTCTTCTCACATCTCTGAGAGATAAATACCGCCCATCAACCCCTCAGCTCCCGGCCTAGCAACGGCCTACCGTCGTTATCCGTTTTAGCTATCTGCAGATGGGCGGTGAGAGATGACGAGATGCGATAGCTCTAGGGGTGGCGGGGGTGGCTTGCGTGCACGAGCCAGATCTGTCTCAGAGCGTGATCAGCTTGGGTTGTCCCTGCTTTCCGCTGCCGCCGCAAACGCCCAGACTAGACGGCACTGCTTTCTGATGATCCTGAAATATGCAAGCCGAATTCAGGCCTTTGTAAATTCACATCAAAATTTGGTGTACTACATATGGCCTTGCAAGATAAATATGGTGGTCTGATAAGTGCCACGTTATTTTTCTCGCCCCTCGTCATCAAACACCCAGCCAAGCCTAGAATCAGCCACGAGACAGCGCACAACAGACTGCCAGTGTCAAGTCGAGGCAGCTAATTCGATGCTGGGTGTGGACATAGCGATCGAGCCCACGGGCATCTTCATTGGATTGGTTCATGATCTCACAGCTATTCTACTTGACGAACAAAATAGGGTTTCCGATAAACGTGCCATACAGTTGGTTTGACGACCAGATGGCAAATTGGAAAGGAGACCTTGCACTTGCGCCGCGAAGAACGGCCCTAGAGAAACAACGTATATTTGGAGATCGCTTTGGTCCTCTTTGACGGGACTAGCTGGCGATTATCTCGGTTGTCACTGGCCGTGTAACTTTCGGTAGAGACGTTCCAATGAATGGTGGGGTAAGCACATGGGGATGCCTTTGCGGGATCTCCCTGGTAGGTTTTAAACGCCTGCAAGTCGGACCCCATGTTTTGACCCCTACCCTCTTCCCCCCTCTTGAATCCGAGAGGCATCCTTAGACTTGACACGGCGCTATCTTGGTGCTATACGCAGATAGGCTAGGTTCCTGCTGCATGTGGCGCTCTCTACAGTCGGTACCCAACTCCTCCTCGAGCGTCGGGCTATCAACAACAAGACTTGGCCCAAGAGATAAGTGAAACCATCCAACCGACTGCTCAGCCCAGATAACTTATCCTTCAACCTGCCGCCGCCCGTATCTCCTGCTTAATCTCTTTGTTTGCTCAGAAGTGGACATCAACCACCGATGTACGGGGTTCTGCATGGATATTCAGTGGTAGAGTGATTGTCTATCTCCCTCAAAATACTTGTAGTGTGGTTTCCTGTTCTCAGACAGCCGGTTGCCTGAAGAGCATACGTCTACACTGAGAGCCCATCGCACCTTTCTGAAAATCGGCACCCGACCACATTTGAGGGACGTGACCCTCACTGCAGTTCCACAGCAACTCCTAAACCTCTCCACCAAATCACCACAACCGCCGTCTTTGGTCTGTTTGTATTGGCATCACTGTCCACCCCCGGAGAAACACGCGGCAGCCGCAATATAAAAAATGGCGAAACGAACAACCAGCAGGTCTTTATTTCTCTGCAACACGTAGCTTGCCCATTTGTACCACTAGCAGCTGACACTCGAGCAGAGGTCGGCATCACCGGGAAGTATGGTACAAGGTATAGCGCTCCACGGCATCAAAAATCGACATCGCTTCCCAATATTATGTTAATTGGCAAGCCAAACGTCTGGAAATCCCGCAGAATGCTCGATACATTTGGCGTGTTCCCCCTCGTCCCCGGAGAAGCAACGTATTTGCTACAATGCTTGCGCACATTGGCTATCAGCGCATTCTGCGGAAAGAAGGCAGTCCAGCGAGTCGCCTGCGGCATCTAGGAGTGCCACCGGTGCAAGAGGACTTTGACTGGGGCGGCATATCTGCTCTCGTAAGTTTAGTACCATCGTATCTTCTTTTAACGGACTGATACTGATGGTGAGTTCTCGAAGCACTCTCGCTGCCGCAGCCGTACGATCGACGCTTCGAAGAATGCGCGAGATTGTTCAGGCTTGATAGGGGGTCATGTCGATCAAGTCCGAATGTACCCGGTCATTGGGCTCCAATTCGCGCACTATAGCCCCGGGGTTCTGAATCTGGCACTAGGGGTCAATTAGGAGCTCATACGTAACATTTGAAGTTTCCTGAGACAACGGTACAGCGATATAATATCGGATGTGAATGATACAACGGGCATGTGTTGTTAGGTTCAACAATGATTGCCAAGAAAACAAACTCGGTGTGTCAAGAAGAACATCTAGTGAAATTCCCACATTTCACGTCGTAATGGTTGGTATGTTTGGAGCTTTCGGGGGGAAGTAGTATGTCGGCTCGTCAAAGATTGGTTCCTCCTTGAGCTGTATGGGAGTGCCAGCCCTGCTCAAAAGATTACCTAACGGTCCCAAACTGCTCTGAATTGACCTGCATTTGGTAGGTAGTCCGTTGGTTCGCTTTCATCTCTATCTGCAACGGGCCCAGGACGTCGCGGTGTTATCACACCATAGTTGATAAGCAAACTCAACCAGACCCACGAGCTCGATGTTGAGGCTGAGAGGGGTATGGGCTTTATATACGAGTTCCTATGGTTACTCGAGGATGATGCAGCTTCTACCTGGCGCAGGCGATCTGGTAATCTGAGAAATACTGGCAACACCTCTGATCTCAACGAAAACACCCGGCTTCATGCTAAAGCTGCTCACCTCAAACCATGAAGTGGGCAATTGGATTAGTAGGGTGGCACGTAGGTGGAAAGTCGCAAAGACACATGGTGTTTGTAGAGTGGGTTTCGGCGGGCCCCCTTTCCATTAGACCAAGGACCAGAGATGCTTTACAAGCGCTTCCACCGTGATGCAGGGAAGAACAGGGGCTACTTCGAAGTAAACCCTAAGCTAAGGGATGGAATCAGGCGGGAAGAAACCCGACGAGAGCAAACGACTAAGAATTAGTAGATCGGCAGGGCGATGCTAACTTGGACACTCCGGGCCCGGCAGTTGCGATTGCGGTGTTATATGGTACATGGCTGCTTCGGCACCCCCAAGGTTCCGCCCAGATAGTCGGTGTGCTCCGTAGAGTTGCATGGGTCAAATTGCGATGTATGTGCTCAACTTCTGCAGGAGATCCAACACCATCGATGGCTTGCAGCTTTTAGAGACTAGGCAGGCGCACAAATATCTTCCTGCTGGCCATGGATGTTTATCGCACCTGCCTCATCTGCCACGGGGTTCCGTGGTGCGATGGAAAGAGCCGGACTAGAAGCTCCGGTGAGGCTTAGTTGAGTCCTGGTGGCTCATAGTAAGTACACGCGAGAAGCCGCCGTCCCAGGGCAAACTTCATCGGCGATCCAAGCTCTCAAACCAGGTCGATCGATGATGGGTCAGCTGTGACTGCTCTGCACAATTGCAGATGACTATACTTACATCATACTGTATGTGTACATGTTGTCATCTGTGGTCAGATTCGGTAGAATTATGCCATATAATTGGACTCGCAACTCTATCACTGCCCCGCTGAGGGAGAAGTCCGATGATAGTATTGAATGATTGAATGAGGCAACAGTGCCCCTGACAGTTACCCCACAAGTGCTCAAAGTGGTTTCGTCATCGTGCTTGCAGACAACTCTGCACTGACCAATAAGAGCTTGTAACTGGTTTGCGGAGAGATTCATCTTGCGTCACTGACAGGGGTATGTGGGGGCCAAGTTCTCGGGAGCGTCAGCCCACCCGGATGCGTTTTCACGAGCCTGCCCTGGCCTCTGAGCCGAACTGATAGGAGCAGCATGAATGTTTTTGGCGGTATCTTAGGAATTATCGAGCCATCGTTAGCGATGAAGTTTTGGAGTTCTCAATGGAGGTCCGGAAAGCTAGTCTCGTCTACGGCTATGCGCGGCCTCTGAACTACTGTCAGGGACTAGAGGGCTGAAAGACCGAAGCTAAGTAGGTATGTACGCCCTGGTACTAGCACGACGCGACGGGGCTAGGCACTGCGTAGTTTGCTCCCATGCTCAATAGTTTTAAGCCGCACCTTACGCGGGACCGATGTCCATGCGGGTTCATCCCCGCGTCTTCAAGCCACTACTTGACGTCATGAATGGCTTGATCCACAGGTTTGGGGTTTTGCAGGAAGCCAACAGGGCAATTAAGTGTGGCTTTTAGCTGCCCGGCCCGCCTAGTAGTCTCCTTTGACGTGGGCAAGCGTGGCAAGGTGGGTGCTTGCCGTCTCTGGTGTGGCCAGACGGACGCAAACGATGGGATGGAGGCATGAAGGAGCTCTTGCCTGTCTACACTACCACGACTGTCGCGGCAGTTGCCCATGACGTCGTTGGTCACTTCACATGATTCCATCCCCTATTGCCTACAAACAACCTGCATTAGCTGGGACTGTCCTGCCCACTGCTTGACCCACTCCGAGTATATAACCCAATCTTTCCACCCTCCAAGATTCCTTTCCCTCTTCATCATCACACACTCTCACACCTCACACTCAGACAACAATCTTCAAAACTTCTCTCAACAAAAACCAATCACAACCACCCCATCTATCACCATGGATACCATCAAGAACGCCGGTAACTACGTCTCTGACAAGATCACCTCCACTGCTCACGGTGCTTCCAAGGAGGCCAATAAGGAGGTTGCCAAGGACAACAACGTCGGTATTACCGATCGGTAAGAATTTTTTGTCCTGCACATAATGCTGCACTGCTCCCATTTTCAACACTCAGCTAACCCCCCCCTCAAGTGTCCAGGCCGCTGGCAACGCCCTCTCCGACAAGACCAAGGAGACCCGCGACGACGCTTCGGCCGAGGCCAACAAGCAGAAGGCCACTCACTAAATGGAGATTTGATCACCATTCCCACTCTTAGTACACAACATACCCTGGTTTGGATGGACTCATCTCGGCACTGCGCGATGGCGACGTAACACACCTTGGTCATGACGATGGGACAAGATTTGGCTTTGTACTTTATCGGGTGGGCGGCAAAGATGGACATGGGCGGATCAGCTCCAAGGAGCTTGCGTGGGCGACTCATCTGGGTGGAAGCTGTGGTTTCTTTACATACCCCTCTCTCATATGCACTGGCATAACTAGAGTATTCAGACAGACTTTCCTACCATTTAAACTTTGCAATGGTGATTTTTGCTACACTCTGAAATTGCTAACTTTCATAATGTCGGACATTTGATTGGAATTCGTTCCAATTGGAGATCTGCACCTTCCCGGCCCATGTGGCCAGCCACTCGAATTCCGCTGCAACCTTCCCCGTGGTTATTTTTCGGACATGAATGAATGGCCTTCCCCTCAAATCACCCTGCTCCTCACTCAATTGACATCACCAACCTGTAGTGGCACCCACCCTGGCAATCACGCCGTCCTCAAAGGAAGCAAATCGCGTAAAAATGGCGATCCAGTCAACGCTCCCACCAGACCTTTTTGACCAAACGACCATCGTCTCCCTCCTCTCCACCGTCGCTATCCTCACCTTCGCCGTCGCCCTCTCGCGCGCCGTCCTCGACCCTGCCACAACCCCCAGCAGGCTACGCTTCCTGTTTGTCTGGCACGCCTTCGACGCGTTGATTCACTTTTGTCTCGAGGGTGGGTTGCTGTATCATTGCTTCTTCTCATCGGTGCCAAGTACCAATTGGTCCAAGGGGGGTATTACCCCGATGCCGAGAATTACCTGGGGACAAGTGACGTCGTGCATGGCGTCCAGGCTGGGGAGGGGGCGGTTGCCAGTTTGTGGATGGTTTATGCAAGAGCGGATCGGAGATGGGCTGGCGCTGATTTGGTAAATTGCTTTTCTATTCTCTTCTTTTCTTTCGATATGGAGGAAGTTGGCGATATGTTTAGGTGTGGGAAAGGGGGTTGGAGTTGCGGGCTCATGTGAAGTCGATGGCTGACTTGATGTTATAGGGCGTTATCAGTCTTGAACTGTTAACGGTTTTCTTCGTTGGGCCACTCGCCGTCTTCGCGTGCTATGATATTGCGAAGAAGAACCCGCGGGCCAATATTGTCATGATCGTTTTGGCTACGGCAGAGCTCTACGGCGGTAGGTTTACTCCCCTAGTGTGGAGCCCGTGATGCTGATATGTACCAACTGTAGGCTTCATGACATTCTGTCCTGAGTGGCTAGTAGGTAATATCAACCTCGACAGTAGCAACTTTATGTACCTGTGGGTCTATCTGGTGTTCTTCAATATGCTATGGGTTTTAATCCCCTTCTACTCTATCTACGTATCGTCGGCGGATATTTTCGATGCCTTCAAAGTCAGGGCTGGCACTCTGGAGGTCAAGAAGGCAAAATGAATGTTACTGCTGGTTTTGCTTAATTAGCAACCAACCAGGAGAGCAGGTGCGGAAAAGCTGATTCGGAATTTGACAATAGCGTTGTCGCAATGCTGTATTATGGGCCAAGAACGGTCGGCATCTCTTCCATGAACCTGGGTCAAAGGCAATACAGACAGCTTAATGCATGGTACGCTGCATATTTTCGAGACATTCGACCATGGAAGTGCGGGTAGGTGATCAGTATGACGCGTCTGCGGTATTTATCAAATTCTAGAGGGAATGACTTGTCCCAACCAAGAGGCTGGTCCGGGTATTTTTTCACCCAGTTACACATGGTTTGTCAATGTTCGCTCGCGCTCTTTAGGGCTGGCCTACGTACTTGTGCTTGACCAACGGGCAGTGACGCTGGTATTTTGCCTGACAAAGACGTGGGTCACGCAGCCGGACACGCTCTATGTGGACTATATAAGTCGGCGTAGTGCCGTGTAAGCAAGTGACGCATAGATCATGCCGTTTCTTGGACAGTTCCATGTGCTTGGGGCGAACCCAAGGGCATATATCTACAGATTCCAATTCGGATTTTGTCAAAAAGACTAATGCCAATTCCTAGGCATCATCCGTGAACAGCAAGCATCGCTCGAGTCACAGGAATCTGACATTGCTAAAGTGTTGAGGCCGTTGTGTCGGCAGAGAGTTTCAGCCACATACAATTCCTTCAGCTAACAAGGCATTGTGATGCGAGGGCGCTGAGTTATCTTGGAGGTCGCCGGGAGGGGGAATGATGGCTTGACTAATAGGAGTCACCTCATGATATGGCTGCGGTTGTTGGACCGTTGGGGCCCGTTGGGGGCCTCTTTGCTTGGCACCCGCCATGCTTCCTTATTCATTTCGGAGCTATGAGCTTCCACCGCCCTAAAGATATTGGTGCGGCTTGTCAAGGTGTGGGCCCCCTATTCCCACTATCTGTAGGGTGAGCCTGTCATCCCCGTCACCCCTTCCCAAAGCCTGGATCCCGGGAGGCACAGCGGAGGTGACCCTGGCCGATAGAAACTAGAAAGGCTTGACAACCCTCCAGTGGCATGCCTAGGGGATTTAACTGGTGTGACAGTAGCTCACCAGCTCGGGCACTTTTGGCTGTTTCCAAAGTGCTTGTGTGGTGTAAGCCCCCGACTCGCTTGTACCGCCATCACATCTGGGCAGCCAAAAGGGCTCGTCATGTCGAGCTATTCCTAAAGCACTGGCTCCGTGAAAATCTGTAATGCCCGTATATGGACGTGCAACTCAAGGCCGTGACACGCTATCAACGACAGCATGTCCTCTCCGATCTACCCAAAAAAAAAACTCTCATCTTATCACGGATGTCTTATGGGGGATCCTTCCCGCCAAAAAAGAGATCGCCACCAACCTGGGTGGTAGGACTAGTGTCACCAATGAACGGGGGTTTGACAAGAGGCATTTCCTGGGCGAAGCTGGGCTCCCCCAGAGTCGACAGTCATGGCAGAAAGGATTTCCGGAACTTGATACACGCCTTGTATCAAGAGGGGGCAGGCATGCTGGAACAGGCGAACCCCACCGGGTTGTTCGCACGACTGGACAGCTAACAACGTCCAATCACGGGCCGAGACTCAGAGGAATGAAAACTTGCTAGCTCTCGAAAAGCTTGTTTCTTTTTGTTAGCCAGTGATACGGAGAGGTTGCGCCAATTGCTAAACGACGGGCTGGGCCCTCTGTGCTCCGGCACGCTTGTTGCAAGAGCGGGAATACCGATGCCTGGAAAGGCAAGTGGTTCGAAAAATAAAAGCCGAAAGGTGGGCCGATTGGTCGTGGCATGAGCAAGAGACACTGGAGACATCGACAAGCCCGTCGCCAGCGACTCTGAAGCAAACTGGTGCCGTCTCTTGGTCCGTGGGCATTAATGGCACAGCTAAGGGAATCAGCCTCTTGCGGTCGGCTATATTGATCGTGAGCGTTTTTGGGACGGTCCCAAAAGAACAGGCTGATGTACCGTGGCGATCATCAAGCAACTGACGATGTCTTCGTGCGACTCTGAAAGAGAAAAAAGCGTGCGGTTGTTGGCGTTGATTTGGACCTTGAGGTTTGATCCACGCCTGGGCCACCCTTGGGCCTCGTCTTTGCGACTCCTATATGCCAAGCCGCCTTGCCCCTTCAGGAACGCTCTTCACATGGGGCTCGAGCCAAGAGGCGCCACCTGCAGGAAAGCGCGCCGGGACAGGGGTGCAAGCGGAGAGGCGAAACCTGGGGCTGTTAGGGGGCTGTTACAAGACTGCCTCAACCCCACGCCGCGACAATGCATTCGCACCGACTCCCTAGCTTTTTTCCTCAGTGTACTCACACTCTCGCCCAACAACTTCTGCGTCTTCGCTGCATTCGTACCTGGCCGTTGCTTGGGCCTAGTGTCGGATCAATGCCTTTTCACAGCACCCCAGCTAGCCCCTGTAGCTTCTTGACACTAACACAGTTAGGCATAGCTGCAACGGCTTCTCGTTAAGGTCTCCAGAATCGCTGCGAGGCCTGGTTGAGACGGCCCCGCCATTCGCTCCCGCGAGATCAGATCAGAGCAGAGCAATGCGACCTGATCTCACATATGTGGGCCGCTAGATGCCGTAGCCAAGATCTCCTGGCTGCCCGAGCCACCCCAGCACTGCCGTATGCTGGGGCCACCATCATGGCCCTCCCCGTTGCCATCAGGGAGACCTCGCGAGAGGCCATCATCGTGGGGATGGCGACACGAGAAGCTGCAGGGGACGCAACCTCTAGGCCTGATCCCTGGCCGGCTTTGTCCTGCCCGCGCGGGGACCGTCCCAACCCACCCTATTGTCCCCACTGTCTGCCGAAGTTTGTCGACGAAGCTGACCGGGACCCAGCACCATGAAAGCACTCAGTCTTCATGCATCCCGTCTTGACCAGTGTTGAGCTTCTTCTGGAAGGGTCCCATGGCAAGCCGTGTGCGTCCCTGCCGTCTTCTGTCCACTGCTGCCCGCTGCTACCCATGGTGGATTCGCCCATTCATCCGCCCTGGTCCCTGTTTCTATTCCCAGTCGTCCTGGCTTCGCTGCGAGTGCTGGATGGGTCAGGGACTGTTTCGTCTGGTCCGTGGTTGAGCTTGAGGTGTGATACCCCTGCCCCAGCGCCAGCAAGACCTCCCCCCCCCCACCCCTCGTCGCCGGCTTTGCCATTACACTTTGTCTCTCCTCCACCCAGCTACCCTCTCTCCCCCTTCTTTCATCCCACATCGGCCGACGACGAACGAGAGAAGGAATCGACGACGTGATTAGATGACTTAACGACGACCGGTCCGAGGGCACTGCTACGGCTCATCGCCATCGTGTCTATCGACGAGCCCCAATGTCACCACTACACGGAGCGGATGGCGGCGTCGGGTGGTTGGAGTCGCGGGCCGACATGAGCTTCCGGCAGCAGGGAAATGTCACCGTAGGGGGGAACGGGCTGTACCAGACGGCCACCAACTCGACGACCCAACAGATGATAGCGAACGAGTTCAGATTTGCCGCCGCCAAGTCGATTCGGACGTCAACCATTATTCTGGCTACCTTTAACACGATTGCCGCCTTTGCCACGGCAGTCGGTATTATATTCGATTCTTACTACAGGGAGAAGAGGAACAACAAGAAGTTCAGGTTCAGGTACGAGGGATAGGTCTGGCGTCCATCTGCTGCACGGTTGACTCACATCATTTTCTTAGACGCAATGGCTTCACCTTCGTACCCGAAGGCGAGGTCTACCCGCTGCTGCTGTCCTTCTGCATCGTGGTGCAAGGCATCACATTTGCTGTGGCCCAGTCGACCGGCCTCGACGCTCTGGTGGGCTTGGGATGCACACTGCTCGCACAGCTGATGCTGCCTGGTAAGTCATGAAATTACCAGTTGAGTTGGGAAATTAAGATGCTGACCACCTACAGCTGTCTTCCTCGCCCCATATACCCAGCTGGTATTTGGTGTTGAGATCGCCATCAGGGCGCTACGGAGGAACCAGCCCTTTGCGCCCCGTGGGAAGTGGAACGTGACGATTTGCATGGCCATCATTGGCATGCTCAGTCTCGTTAACTTCCTGGTGGCCAACTTTGACCGCTCTCCGGACTTTTGCTTGACTTCGCTTTTCTGGTTTGTTGCACACTATTCGACTGGGTGTTTTGCTCTCCTCACCGGCATCACGTCGGTCCTATTGGTGTGCGTGGGGATCATCTTTGTGAAGCTCCACCGCAGCATCAAGATTGAGGTCACCGCACGAGTGGCTGCGTCGAGGATGGTTTACTATATCGCTTTGGCGATTATCTCCAATGTAAGTTATCGCGTGGTAACCGATTCAGTTCAGCTGCTTACACCCAATAGGGCTTCATGATTCCGTACTTCTTTTCCATGGCTTTCGTTGATCAGAGGGGCGGGAATACCAATACCCTCACCCTCTCCATGGTCGCGTCTGTCGTGGCGAATGTGTCGGGGCTGATGACAGGCGGACTTTATCTATTCCTCAAGTCCAATACATTGTCTACGATCGGTCCTCGAGACAAAGTGGGCGAGTATGAGCAGCGAAAGATGAAGTATCAAATCAGGCGCTACGGGCCACTCGATCCTGATTTCGACGGCCATATGATGCATACAGTAGGGGGCTCAGGGAGCTTGCGGCGAATGGACAGCGACGCGAGTTTAATCAGCAATGAAAAGGCTCATGAGTTCAGAGACGGCCAGAGCAGGAGGCCGGCTTCGTCGATATATGACGACCAGCCCAATCCTCTTCGCCTAAACTCAGTCTACCCTATGCCTAGCAGGCCAGAACCTGCACAATTCTCATCCATGTCGTCTGCGTTCAACCACATGCGCAAACGATCATACTCTCTATTCCCGGGCAGCCGTGCCAGCACGAAGTCCTCGGTCACGCTCTTACCCTCCACGACATACTCACCAAACTCGAACGAGGCAGCTCACGAAGCCCTCAAACCCCCTCCATCCATGCGGATGCTTACTGGCCGCCACCGACGAGACTCATCCTTGGTCTCGTCAGCCACCGTTCAAATTGGACTGCGTCTTTCTTCAGTAGACGACATCATCCCTGTTGTCAAGAACAAGGTCGTTGCCAACGATACCAAGGTCCACCTTCTCGAATGCCCAAAGCTAAAGGACAAGGACAAGGCCTCACCGCTTAGTGGCCGGCCTGCGGCCTTGAGCACCCCGATTGCCAGTCCCACAGAGGATGATGTGATGGATGATAGCCCAAGGCGGAACCCGGTCAAGGATGCAAGGATGAAGACTTTGCCACCTGTTCCAGGGCCAGGTGGTAGACCCACCGACTATGATGACGATTACGAGGACGACGAGGAGGAGGAGGAGGAAGAAGAAGAAGAGGAAGAGGAAGTCGTGAAGCAAGCCGAGACCCTGAGCCCAAACATCTATGACCCACAGAGCCCAACCAAAGCAAGGCTACCGAGCCCGAGAGGAGTTGGCTTCACCCTTCCCAGCACCAAGTTCGACAATGGCGCTAGTAAAGCAAAGACAACCAAGTCTGATTGGATCTAGCTACCATGTAGCTGTCTAGCAGACATGATAAAGCTGCTACGCTCTTGTTCGAAAGCATTTTCTGGTGTTGGGCATGGCAGGGGCTGTCTTATAGAGAGTCGACGTGGCTCACATGCAGTACAGTACATCATTGGCCTGTACCACAAAAATTGGCAAAGGGGGCATTTTGGGCTTAATTCTGGCTTTAAGTATGAGGCAAGGCGTTAGTGAGATGGAGAATCGGCGACTGGTTTGTGGGATACCTTGTCTGTCAGAGGACGACAACGCTTTTTGGCTTATTTCTTTTGTATTCTTCGCCCGTGTGGGGTGTCTGGGGAGACTGGCTGATGGCCTTCATTCCTTTTTCTCTTTACAGTTATGCATCATGACGGCGTCCTAAGGCGAACTCACTGTGCAACCGCTCCCTTGCCATTGAGCATTTTCCAAGGAGTTTTGTCGTATTACCATCATTTTTATCTCCTATTTTCCTGTCTCTTTTCACTATCAAGGATGGCAAATAGGTGGTTATCCGGTCCAAGAGATTGGAGTGTGTTGTTATTGAGGGGTTGGAATAGCTTACCCTTCTGGGATGTTGAGCTCGCTGTATAGGCTCAAGAAGCCCAACAGAGAGACATTGTGAAGAATAGGAGTACGATAAAAATAACAATGTCTTCAATAATCACCTGCACTTGTGTCATGTTGTCAATGGGTTTTCGAATGTCCTAACGATTATCGCCAACTACTTTGCGTAGCTTTTGCACAATCCCATAGTATTTTAGCTGCTGAAAAGCAGCCGGGTATCTACTCCATCTCTTCACACGATGCAAATGGCCGGAGCCTTCCATCTCTTTTATTTTGTCTTGTCCGCTTATATCTACATACATAAATCTCATAACCTTTTCTTTTGCTTTGCCACTGGCGCCTCACTCTCCCTCCTTCCCTCCCACTTCTCCCACCCAGCCTGACACAGGTCCTCCTCGACCACCAGGTCCCGTAGCCGAAACCATCGTGCCACTGGTATATCAAGGGCCCATGCAAGCAGCCCCGTCTCCCGTGCCACGTACGTGACGGCGAACCAGGCCATCGCGCTGACTGACCCCGCCGCACACCCCACCAGCACCTGCTTGCCTGTGTGGTAGCCAAGGTAGACACGGCTCCACGCCACCAGGCCCGCGAGCGTGACGGCGCCGCCGCTGACGAGGGCGCGCTGCGCAAAGGACCAAGGCTCATGAGCGTAGCGCTCAATAGCAGCGAGGCGGGAGGGCGTGCGCCCCTTTGCGTCTTTGCTCGGTGCCTTTTTGGGGGCATGGCGCGGCCGGTGACGCACGAGGAGGAAGAGCGACAGCGCGATCGCCCAGAAGCAGGCGAACTGCGCGTGCGAGCTCGGCATTCCGTACCCCTTGCTCTTACTCTGGTGCACGTGCCGCGGCCGCTCCTCTTTGATGAGGCGCTTGAGCGCGAAGTTGGCGGCCTCGCACGCGAGCTGGCCTGCGAACATGAGCGCGACTTCGGCTTCGCGCGTGGACCATATCAGGGTTGCGTAGACGACGCAGAGGGCTTGGGGGACGAGGGCGAGCCAGGCGCAGAGGAGGGAGATGGGATCGTCGGGGTTCTGAGGGGAGCGGGTCAGTGGTGTTGGAGAGGGGAGAAGATAGGGAGAGGCCTACGTAGTAGACGTGGGTTAGGGAGAGGGAGGCGAGAGGGGTGATGTCGTCGGCCATTATGAAAGGGGAGCGGGAACCTGTCCCGGCTCACCAGGGGGTGGTGATGGTTTGTTTGGATTGTGGTCGCACACGCGAGGGTTGGAGCTAGTTATTGCATAGCCTTTTGGTGGCTTGGCTACTCGGTGGCAGAGTGGGACAATTGGGGGGCTGGATGCTTGCTGTTGCAATCTTGCTGTGTTTCCGTGTCAATCGAAATGATTTGAGGTTTTGTGTGTCTCGCAGGTGCTTGTGTCACTGGCAAAATGTTGGCCTTTGGTGTTGTGATTTGTGGCGCCAGGGGGAGGGGGGGGGGGGGGGGGTGAATGGGGCTGGAACGGCCAATCGGCTCAGCCCGCCCGGGATGGGGCAACCCCTCATTAAAACTGGAGCCTCTGCTCCATGGAAAAAGAGGAGCCGGTCCACTGGGTTCTGTGAGCATGTGGCGTTGGCCTGACGCTGCAACGTCTGGCCGAGACGAGTCATCAACGATCTAAAAGAGAGGTTGTCGCCTCATTGAATGCGCCGAACCGAATGTCGACACCAGCAGTTCACATACCGCATGCTCTTAAATATCAGTTCTTCTTAGCTTCTCACACATTACTGACAAATCTTCAGTCTGTGTGGATGCTTCTGGGTTTTTGAGCGATCCAAAGCTCACAGATTCTTCTAATGATTCTCTTCTGATCGCCACAGCGCTCATTCACGTCTCTTGACTTGGCAAACCCTGACAAGTGAATAAATTTCCACCTTCTCCAGCACATGGCTGTCCGTACTTCTGAAGAGACAGCATCACGTCGCCATCTGCGTGTCGCCGACAGGTAGCCAGAGCACCTTCGCTGCGGCGTTCTGAATTCCTGAAAAGATAATTACGTGCTCCCACAAATCGCACACAGATGGCCTCGTTAGATCCCGACGAACTCGAGAGCCTGCGAGACACCGAGCTCACATCTCTTGCCGCCATATACCCCGAGATCCAACAGGTACGGCCCGATGACCCTTACACCATAGCTCTGGATGTCCCCGTCACACCCTCCGACCCTGTCGTCGTGTTCTTTCCGGCCGTTGCCGAGGCTGAGACACCGACAAACCCCCGGATGCACCAGCAGGGAGATCAGTATGCTGTCCCGCAGGGTAATACCGGCGTAGTGGACTCACACGAGCTGGCCCACCTGCCATCGCTCCATCTCGAGATAGTTTTTGGGCCACGGTACCCGGCCGAGCAGCCACCACAGATCACCGTCTCCACTACGCCGCCATGGCTACCCGCCGAGACGGTGCGGAAGCTTGAGGACGATGGACCGCGTCTGTGGGAGGAAACGGGCCGCGATATGGTCGGGTTTACGTACATCGACCACATTCAGCAGTCGGCCGAGCACGTCTTCGATCTTGTGGGCGATAAGGGCGCCCTCAAGGTCGATTCACAGCACAAGATAGCTATTCTAGACTACGACATCAAGGCCAGGCGGGCTGCTTTTGAGAAGGGCACCTTCGACTGCGGTGTTTGTCTAGGTATATCATCCAGTTTTTTGAGAAGCAATACTGAAAATAACCTAAACTAATGCATATCACAGACCCAAAGAAGGGCTCGGTTTGCCATCGGATGCTGGATTGTGGGCATGTCTTCTGCACCGACTGCCTCAAGGACTTCTACAACAATGCCATCAAGGAGGGCGATCTTGCTTCTGTTCGCTGTCTGGCGCCGAACTGCGCCAAAGATCGCGGCAAGGCAAGGGAGCCTTCTCCCTCGGGCAAGAAACGGAAGAAGCCCAGAACTTACATCAGTCCCAGCGAGCTTCTGCAGATACCGCTTGAACAAGACGTGGTGAAGCGCTATGTGTCACTCAAGTACAAGACTGAGCTCGAGTCAGACAAGAACACAATCTACTGCCCACGTCAGTGGTGCAACGGCGCCGCCCGGTCCAAGAAGCACAAGAAACCCCAAGGCCTGGAACTTGCTGAAGACTCCGACGACTCAGCTTCTGATGACGAGGGTGGGAGCGCCGGCGGTGAAAAGTCAGCCGACAAGAGTAAACTCAAACCATACGAGGCAGGCGCAGAGCTCCTGGCCATCTGCGAGGAGTGCAGCTTTGCATTTTGCAGCCGGTGCTTTCAGACGTGGCATGGAGAGTTCTACCGTTGCGCACCCCGCCGCGATAAGGGGGAGATCACTGCCGAGGAACAGGCCTCGATCGAATATATGAAGATGCACACGACACCCTGCCCGACGTGCGCAGCGCCCGCACAGAAGACCCATGGTTGTAATCATATGATCTGTTACCGATGCCAGTCACACTTTTGCTATCTCTGCTCTGCCTGGCTCGACCCAGGTAATCCATACCAGCACTTCAACGAGATGCCCGGAGGCCGTGTCACGGCCTGCTATATGCGTCTGTGGGAGTTGGAGAATGGAGATGGAGACGATGTCGGTCTTGGCTTTGCAGGAGGTGTCGAGGGGCGTCCTCCTCCCGCTGCCGCCGGCGCCGAAGCCCCGCCGCAGCCTGTACAGGAGTTTGTGCCTGAGATCGAGGAGCCCGATGATGAAGAGGATGCGGTGGCCGAGGCCGCTCGGGTAGCAGCAGCAGCGGCGGCGGCAGCAGCATTGGGGCATAGGAATGAGGATGGCGGGCAGGTTGGCATTGCTAGGGAGGGCCCTCTCGTCCTTCGGATTGCTGCTAATCAACCGGCAGGGGCCGGTCGTGGAGGACCTCGTGGCCGCGCGGCGGCCCAACCTGCACGAAGAGGACCGCAGCATCAGAATGGTGTTCGAGGCAGAGGGCAGAATCAACAGGCTGGTGTAGCCGCTCACGGGGTAGCGGCAGCCGGAGGGGGGGGGGGGAGGAGGAGGAGGAGGAGGAGGAGGAGGAGCACGCGTAGCTGCTCGGGGAGGGGGCTTCAACGGTCAACGAGGACGAGGCCATGGTGGTCCTCCGCACCGGCAGAATAACCAAGCAAATCAGGCGCACCATCAGCAACAGCAGAACCAGCAGGTACAGCGTCGCAATAACAATAACAACAATGTCGCCGCCCCCCCTGCCGCTGCTGCTCCTGTCGCTGCTGCCGCTGCCGCCGTCCCCCCAGACGTCGAGGTCGAGGCCGGTGGTCTAGATCCCGCCCAACAGGCCTGGATTAGGCAGTTTGTTCAGCTTGCCCTTAATGATCAGGAAGATATCCTCTTTGGGGAGGGCAGCGATGACGAGTGGGAATGAGGCTTGGTTATTCTCCATCTGGACGGATATCACCCCTCCATTCGATTATCCAGCGCGTGCTGTCTCCTGTTTCGCTTGCCCTCGTCCCAGACGCAAGTGGAGAATATATCAAGAGCTAGTCGCCCGGGAGACGGTTGTGTATTTCGTCCTGTCCATTTGGGAACGGATGGCACACTTGATTTTCCATTCTCCGTCTCCGCGTTTGTCTCTTACCTTTCCCCGCCACCGGGAGAAATCTAAACTGCATTGTACATACATACACAGCGTCACTTCATTTGCTCGCCTTAATAACGCTAGAGATGGATGAAGAAGATGAAGAAAAATCACGAGAAAGACGAATCGCGGGGGGGGGAAAAACCAAGAAGAATGAATCACATACCATGTCCCGAAGTAGACGCCTCGGAGATATGATGATATGCAATGGTTACGTGCCATTTCTCCCTTGGGGGTCCTACTCTAGGTAGGTACAGTTGGCACGGTGGTACTACAACACGACCGCCCACACACACGGCCGCATGGACAGACCCAGATGCAGAGGCAAGTAATGTAGAAGAAAGAAAAAGACGGCCCATCCCATCCAGAGCCGTACCGCGGTTCCCTCCCTCGCACTAGGCACCCTATGCTGCACGACACCACCACCACCACCACCGCCCCTCTCGTCTCCCCCTTCCCTTCTTCCCATCGCCGTCGCAATCCAACCGGACACTACTACGCCAGCCATCACTGCCAGCCCATCGCAGTTCCATCGAGCTCCCTCCCCTTCCCCACCGCCTCCCGGTTTTTGCTTTCTCGTGTCGTATGTCGTGCCGTTCGCCCCCGCCCCCTTCCCCCTGCCTTTCCCTCTCTGCGTAAGGTACCTACCGAAGGACACCTTACCTGGAAAGAATGAGGGCCGAGCCAGACTGGACCAGACCGCGATTGGAACCGGCCTGGCAAGGGAAAAGGTGAGACGCGAGGAAGGGACCGCCAACTGCCAGCCGAGGGGGGAGGAGGATATAGCCTTCCCGGTCCTGGTTCTCCGCGATTGGTTGCCACTGTCCGAGAAGGTAGCCAGCTATCGCGGACGGTGCACATTGTCATCTCGTGTCTACGGTAGTTGCTCTTTTGTGGCTCCGGCAACCTTCTTTAGGTTCTTCCTCCTGCTGTGCATATCTACACTCTATCCTCCCCACACTTTGAGAGAGGCCCGGGGGACGATTAGATTGCTTCTGCGTGTCGTATCTACCTGAGAAGCACATGCTGTAGCTAGCGACGTGTGTGATGGCGATGAACACCTGTGTGATGAGCATGCACAGCGCAGCACCAGGCTCACCGACCGAGTACGCCATCCCCGACGGAGTCCAGTATATTCAAAGAATACAAGACTCATACACTGGAAGTGAGAGAGAGAGAAAAATTGACACCGGTTTGCCTCGTGGGGTGCCTGGATAGTGGACACAATCCACGTTGTAACATCGATACAAACAGCACCTGCACCTCCCTCTGGGAACGGGGGAACGACATACCTGCGAGCGTCCTACCCGCCCAGGGGAGACATTGACACCATTCACCTTGTGCAACCCGGAGTGTGACCTAACCCGCCAAGCGTTCCCTCTGCGCCTTCTGACATTCCTGGTTGATAACATTCTGTTTCCGTAATCAACAACCGAAAAGCCTATCTCCTCTTTTATGATCCCATTTCCCACCCCCGGGCGACCCAGCCAGCTAGCCGACGGACGAGTAACAATTATCACTTTCTCATCTTTGGGCCGATCTTATTCCTGGGGCCTCTCAAGGGGAAGAGGCGGAAGGTGGACGGGGGCAGGCAAGGCGGTGGCAGAGCAGGGGGGGATGTGTTGCGTTTTCGGTACTTGTTTCCGCAAGCGCAAAGCTAGATCAAGGGGGTAGAGCGAGGGGAACATGGCTAGGGGCAAGGCCCGCGAAATGTTAGGCGATCTCAGGGTTTCCTTGACAGACTCTCTTGCTCGCAGCTTCCTCCCCCGTAAGGCATGAATGCGGTGAAATGAATCAACGAAATGACAGCGGGCCTCCGTTGTTCAAACATGGCCTAGATGCACCAGAGTGTATTCACCTACCTGGCACGAAAAGAACTGTTTTGGCGCAATGAATTGAATCTTCTCTTGGCCTGTCTGCTCTCTGATGATCGTAGCGTTGCAACGCCGTCCAGATGGGGTGAGGGGCTTGCCGGTTGAGCCATTCTTCTGCTTGGCATTGGCTTTATTGACTGGCGTTCCTCCTAGAGAAAAAAGAAGAAAGCAAAAAAAAAAAAGAACAGACAGGAAAAGAGCCCCAATCATCATCACATTGCCCCCCTTGACATCTAGAATAAGTCAATGCCACCCCTTGCTGGTTGCCCACTTGGGCACGCCCTTGTGCACTCTCATCCCGGTTCGGCTCGGGCCCTTCTGACTGACGTGACGGGCCCTGCCTTAGGTTGCTGTTCGTCCGACCAAACACCAACACAAAACGGGATTCCATTCCTTGCTAGTGGATATCGAGAGCGGCATCAGTAATATCCTCACTACAACAGGTGCGACCTGAATGCCGACGTTCCAACCAGACACTGAACACAATTGCAAGGCGCGAAGGTAGCGCCATGCTCCTGGCCGCTTCAGTCGCCGTGGGGGGAAGGAGAACAAGGTCCACCTGGAAGGCTATGACAATGATGCCAGTTCCGGAGCAGGCTATCTGTCCTGTACATGTTGTGTACATGTCGCCGGGCTGTCAGTCTCGCTGGCCAAAACCCACCCCGTCAGATACTGTCTTGGGGGTGAAAGTCTGTGGCGGCCGGTGGTATCCACTTGGCACTTGCCATTCCATTCCAGCTAGCCGCACTGCCAGGGACAAGCCCAAACAAGAGAGAAAAAAAGAGCTGCTATCCGCGTTTGAGAGGATCATGATGCTGAGCGAACGCCGTCGTGTTCCGGTGCCGATAGCCACCAATAGCCACCATGTCGCGTCGGCTTGTGGCGCCGGCCACTTTTCTTTTTTCCCCGTCCCCGTTTGAGGCCTGTTGGACCTGATCTGATTTAGAAAAAAGAAACGGCGGCGCCGTTGCTAGCGCCATGGCGAAACTATGGCTCAACGCGATCGAATCTTCTTCCCTTCGAGCAAACTTGTTCCTGCCATGTGGTACTGCTGGTGTGAGAGAAACCAACAATATCAATTAATACCGTACAGCAAACGTGCCACAGAAGTGCACACGTGTGAGTCTGAGCGGTGCAGCAGAAGCAGGAGCAGCAGGAGCACCAGCAACAGTAGCAGCGTGGTCGGGAGTTTTACCACATGGTTAAGTCTCCTCGGAGGGGCGCGTCGGACCTGTCAGCAGCGGTATCTCGAGTTGAGCCATGCCCTATTGCGACTAGGGAGGTCTCGCTTTTTTGCTGGACAGCCAGGGTCGGCACGGAGAGAGGGACACCAGGAAGGGTAGTCGGGATCACGGCAAGCTAGCACCAGACGAGCCTGTCGCGTGTGAGAAGCGAGGAGAGAAAGGGCCCGAGCTACCTGCCAGACCTAGCGTACGTAAGTTACGCCTCGGATCCACAAGCGCCATGAGAGGGTATTCTTTATTGGTGTGGGCTGCCTGCAAAGCGTCTGCACTGACATCCAAGAATAACGGCGAGCAAGCCCAATCACAGAAGCGGTTGTGCCGACGCGAGGGCCCTAAAATGAGTGCTGACAGAAAGAAGGGATGGTGAAGGGGTGATGCGCCACGATCAACACAGTTGAACGCAGCCGCACCTTGTTTTCAGCGCCGGTCAATTGGCGGTCACCATTGGCTGGAAGAATGCGACGCCCGCCGAATCGGCCCTTCCAGGCTAAAACCGCCAGCTGCTGCTGCAATAACGGCGCCCGTCTTATACGGGCAACGGCAGACCCCCGGATTCGTTGGCAGGGTGTGATCCCGTGGGTGAGTTCTGCACGACCATCAGTTCGCGAAAGCCCGCCCACCGTCTTTCGATGGGCAAAGAAGAGGTTCTCTCCAGAGCCTCGATATTGCATGGTCCCGAAGTCCTGGACACTTGCCAGACGAAGAGGGGGGCGGGCGGCCGGGGAGGGGAGTCTCTCGCCCGGAGCCGGGTACTCCAAGAATGTTGTCGGGAGTGCGGTTCCCGTTTCTCTACGGAGTAGCGGAATCGCTCCAATCTGACGAGGGTGCTGGGTGCTGGGTGCTGGGCGCTGGGCGCTGGGCTCTGGTCTGGGTTCTGGGTTCTGGGTTCTGGGTGTGAGGTGCTGTTGCCTCTGCCGCAGGCTGCTCTTGGCAAATGCCCAAAGGGCGCCTACAGAGGCGTCGCGGCCCACCAGCTCCCCAGGTCCTGCTTGTCTGAGATGTTGGCTGAGGGTTCAGACGAACGATTGCGCCATGTCTCGGTCGGCCTGCCTGCCCGACCTGTTTCCGCTGCAAAACATTGCCCAAGCGCCAGTGGATATGCGGGGTACGCTTGCTGTTGCTGGCTTGGAGGGTCCAGGGATCCACGTCCAGGGCATCGTGGAACTCAACAGTCACTGATATTTACGGAATAATATTGGGGAAATGGCAGGACCTATATCCCATGTTTCTAGAATGCTTCTTCCCGTTACCCGTCAGGCTTGAGACGTGGTTTCGACCATGCCTCGGTAACAGGTAGATTGAATCCATCTACAATTGAAGCAGTCGAGCTTCCGGGGTGCTAGGTGCTGGGCGTAAAGAGGCGGCAGCTTAAGTGCGCGGGGGTAGGGCTGCAGCCCGCTCGTCAACTTGGGGGGAGATAGAGCGTCGTGTTTCTTTACTTAGAAAACCGGCAATCTACCCCCTCGGTCCCCAGACCTGTTCCCCTTCATGTAAGTAATCTTGACGTGACATGGCGAGCACGGCAAGCAGGCCCCCTGGAAGCTTGTGCCTCCTGGGCCGGATGGTGGGGTGGGCGAGCGAGCGATGAGCCCACAACACCAACACGCCGTCCTAGAGCCCAATCTGTCTGGTGTGGGAGGGGCGGCTGCGCTGCCTACTGGAATGCCATGGGTTTAGGGGGCACCGTCCAGTCGACATCGAGAGAGCTCCAGGCGCAGTCTACGAGATCGGCTGCGACAAAGCATTGGGAGTGTGACTGCTCCAGCGTCCAACTGCCGGAGATCGAATTGATGCAGGCGCAAAGGCCTCGACGTTGACGCGTTTGAAACGGAAATAACCTCGGTGGTCTCACTGTCCGGCGAATATCCCGCTGCGGGATGAAGGAATGTGCTCGACAGACCACAGCGCCAACCTCATTCCCCACGCATAGGAGACTTGCGAAATTGACAATGACAATTTCTACGAACCCTCCCCAGACGCGACTTTGTGACAAGATACTCGCCCATAGCCAAACGGGTGCGGCGTCAAAGGCAATATTTCGGTGGTACATGGCTGAATATGATAAGAAATAGCAAGGCTGGACTAAATCAAGCCACCGGCTCCGTGACTGGTCGTCCTTGGCTGCCGGGGATGTTGCTGAATTCTGACGTGCAAATGGGACGTTCGGCCGGTCTCGATGCCGAGTTACCAGACCCCTTGAGGGCAGGCATAGGGTAAAAAATAAAAGATGATATGATGCTGTCTGCCGCTGGTAACACACGCAGTGAGGTGCACTGGCCGGACGCAGAAGGAGCGGCAAACACTGAGCAAGTTTGACTTGAGTGTCCCGTCTCTCCCCCGCCATTTCACTGGGGCTAGCTACCGGCGCTTGTCGAGGATCGACCCTATGCCGTGAGCACCTTGTTTCTCTCTCTTTTTCTTTTCGGCTGCCGCGTTCTTGAAGACGGCGACGGGGTGTGGGCCGCCACTAGGGCACGTTGCCGTCTGATTATCGCATTGCATGATGATTCAGCGATGACACCGGGGGACTTTTGCTCTCCTGCCCCTTCGCCACGACGCAGAACGGGAAATGGCCGCAGGAAGCCCCTTTCTTGATTGAGCAACAGAGTGGGACCGGGATCATCAGTCAATGGAGTCGGCCGGCCGGAGGGGGCTGCTGAAAGGAGCCTAGACTCGCAGGCTCACCCAACCGAGCCGAGAGATGTGCTGATGCAGTCTGTCTGCACAACCACAGCTCGGCCAACCACCGGGCGTTGAAGGCTGACTTGTCTGTTGCGCTTTCCAGAGACAGTTCCCACAATAGTCCGGCAAGTCTGAGCATTGTCTCCGGCGAGACACAATGGGAATTGGGAGGTTCGGCAAGGACTTTTTACGATATGTCGAGGCTGGAGGCCGGACTGGCCGAGCTTTCCTCGGTTCCTGAGCTTTGGAGAACTGCTGGCTCCGACACCCTTACTGGTGCTGCCTGCTATGCTTCCACAGCAACCCAGAGTTGCATAATCGGCGTGAACCTGGCTTGCTTTGTGTTACTGCACACCCGGCATCCCTACCATTGGCTACAGCAAAGCTGGGAGTTGAAGTCGATCTCGCAACTGCAGCAGTGTTGTTGAGCGGGGTGGCTGGCAATCGTAGGGCAAGTGTTGAACGCCGGGGATATGCAGAAGCATCGTTAAATCTTGGATTGGCAAGGCGGTGTCATTGACAGGTGTCATTGCTTTGCCCAAGTCCCGGGCACAACCATCGATCGCTATTGTTGATGACTTCAGGGCTGGTTCGTCTATAAGCCACGGCAACACTGTTGAGCTTGCCACACTCTGAGGTCGAGTTTTGGTCATAGCCATGGGTGTGCGCCGTGACAACATCACGCACATGCAGAAGAGACAATACTTTCGAGCCCGAGGGTTGCCTGCCAGTAGGAACGAGGCCAGGTCGGGCAGGGGTGGCGCCGTGATTCTGTGGTCCTGGCTATATTAGCTAGCACATATAGCCATTAAACCGGCCGCTTTCAGCTAGAGCAGGAGGGATAATTTCGGTCGCAGTTGATAGCCATTTATTGACACGCACCCAAATCTTGGATCACTCGGTGTCCCTGTGCAGCGGATGCGGAAAGAGAGTCAACATCGGCTTTGCCATGCCGGAACCAGTGGCGAGTGAGACCTTGAATGTCCGATATGGGATTTGGAGTGAGTGTCCCTTCTGGGGGCCACGGGATTGATGGGCAGATGATGTTATCAGGGCATTAGAGTCGGTGATGACCTCCCGATTCATGTTCGAATTGGCAGCGCCAATATTGGCCGCCTAGAACACCAACACGGACCCCCATCCTCGGCAAGGTCTCGAAGCCATGTTCAACGCCATGGACACACTGAACACAGCCAGAAGCAACCCCTGTGGGTCTGAGTGCTCAAGTGTCCGAGTCGTCCGGCTCGGATCTATTAAAATTTATGTAACTGGAACGAGTTAGCACAAGGCTGCCTGAGTTGACAAGCCCCCCAACAGCGAGTGAAACGTGGTACCGCGCCTGCACGTACAGTTCGCTGCGGTGTTGTGTGCGAGTGCGTGGTGCGGCGCACCACGGCGCAGTGGAGGAGGGCAAGGAGGCATGCAGCTCCGACAGATTCAGGATGGCTCTATGGCCGCTCCCGCGGGGATCTCAGCTGCTGCAATCCGGTGTGATGCTGCTGCTGGCGTGCTGCTCTCGGCGATGACGGGCAGCTCGCTCTCGAGACCTGATGCCTGTCAGGAGGATTCAATCACCCCCTCGACGGCGCGGACGCGCGAACGTTGAGAAACGGGGGGCATGGAGAGGTCACATCCGCTCTTTGGGGGCAGATCTCAAAAGAATTCGCCGCCGCCAGCTCCCCTGACTTGGCCCGATGCAATCGTGATTGCAACGTTCGCCAATGCATGGAGCGGCGACACAGTTGCAACGGACAGCCACCGGCAGCGGCCGGGTGGGGTGTGCCCTTGGCCAAGGCCTTGTCTTCACTGTCATTCCTTGTCTCTATTGCTTCTGGTGTCCCCCGCCCCCGACCAAGAGGAGAAAAAAGAAAGCAAAGTTTAAATCCTGACAGGTAACGCCGCAGGCTGCGCGAGACACCCGCTGGCAGTGCGCAAGGGTCCTTTGACTGTAGTGCGCCGACGACGTCGAGTACGACAAACGAGTCCTCGAGTAGAGTGCCGCATTCCGACGCCTGCTTTGATTTGTGCTTTTTTTGTTGGAGCTTCCGTCCGATCTCTGTTTCGCGAGCCTCGGGCTGGGAGTGGCTGGCGAGGCAAGGCAAGGCAGGGCGGGCAGGGCGGGGGCACGGAAAAGTTGGGTCCACGAAGCAAGCGATTTCAATATTCGCTCTTCTCCACACCACTCACATGAACTCGCACACACCACACTCACTCTCCACTCAACAAGAAATGGGGAAGGAGCTCGAATCCAGGCTCAGTGACCTGGCAAGCCTGGAAAAGAGCGGCACAGTAGCCCACTGCCCACTGCCCACCTTCTGGACGGGACTCCCGCACCGCTGTCACCGAGTTTTTTTTTTTAAATTTTTTTTTAGAAACATTTTGTCCCGCAAAACCGCAAAACTCAACTCTTGGACGCCTGCGCTCCCTTCCCCAGGATGCGGCGTAATATAAATATATTAAAATGCACACCTCACAGCTGCACATGTGGCCTCGGGACACCAGCTTGCCGCCAAATGAGATCGGATTCTGCTACACTCTTCTAGTATTCGTCCCGCTACGGCAACCGCTGCCGCCACCGCTACCGGCGACTGTCGATAGCTATCACGTCGCTGCTGACCAAAGGCGCCCCGCGACGGAGCATCTCGCTGCGAGACCGCCGTCTGACCGCAGTGTCCAGGTAGGCATGCTACTGTAGGCAGATCGAGATAGTGTGTGCGGAGGCATGAGGGGAGGAGGAAAGCCTGCCGCCAGCCTGTTAGGTCCCTGCTACGGCACCCTTCCGTCTGCATGCACCATCCACACAATACTGCATGCACGATACAGCAAAGAGGAAGTCGAGCAGAGCTTCAACCTCGACTTCAGTCCTGACCCATGCTTCCGCCAATCACAGCAATGGCTTGAACCGGCCGTGCATGACATCTCCAGCCACGAGAGAATGGAATTGCGCTGTGTGGCGTGACCGACCCGAAAGTCGGCAGGTGTTCCAGGTGTTTTTCCTTTCCCATTGACGGCTGGTCGTGGAAATGCATATCCACGGAAACAGTCAAGACCTCTCTCTTCTAGGCGCCTGCACTGCACCGAGCCCACCGAGCCCACAGCGCCAGACGCTACTGGGAAACTAACTGACTGGCCCAGCTATCGCGTTGTGCGTGCGTCGGATGGATGTATCGAGCTGCCGTGTCACCATCGGCCAGAGGCCGTCGACGCCTGCGCCTATTAGGCCCATCCCGCTGACTATCACTTTTACCTTCTTCACGTCCCGCAGTGCCATGCGGATGCTGAGTTCGCCGTTGCACCTGGAGACAGCACCAGGGTGGACGCTGCTCATAGCCAGGGCGCCTCGGGACCAGGCACCAACGTTCCCATTCGGGAATGTCGTCAACCGGCGCCGTTTTGCCCACCTCCGCATCCTTTGCTGGGATGAGACTCCGGTCAGTGGAGCACGAGGAGAGGGGTGTGAGCTGCACTACTACCAGATCTGGCGATGCATGGCCTAGGGCGGCCAGGGTCTCCCAGCGTTGCGCGCTCGCGCCCTTTTGACCCATCGCAGGTTCGCAGCGCGCGATATACAACACTACGTCGAGACTGCCTACCTTACGCATACACACTACTGCGTGAACAAAACAACTAGCTGTTGTCGCGACTGCAGTGATGTGTGCGACGCCGACTATCCAAGTACTTGGGATCTGGCGTCGTGACTGCAGCGGTGGCAGCTGCAGCAGCTTGCCGAGCTGCAGAGGGATAGCGACACAGCGACACATCAACATATCCCTCTTTGACCAAAACGGCAAACTACATCCGTTATTCCCCAAGTCTCTTTCTTGATCGCGGCATGTGGGTGCTGCTGCCCTTGTGTCTCCTTCCCGCTTCAGATATTGTTGAGCTCGTGAGCACAGGCTGTGCACTCGGACAGCTCGACAGACTGCCTCGGCGGCGGCACATGTCAATATCAATCGCCTCCTTCGGTCGTCATCCCCAAGATGGCATCCTTACTGAGTCCGCGATCACGAAAAGACGTGGCGGTTTCCTGACATCGCTGATGATTTCGTTTAAACTATCTGCCAATTGTGAGGTTCAAACGGGCGGCCACCAACGGCGGCCAAGACATATATAACAGCCTCTGATATTGCTCGCCGTCCTGTCTCTTGCACCTGAGGGGGACAGGGGTCCTGTAATTGTGGTTTCCATTCTCGCCAGCCGAGCTGACCGGGGTTTGCTGGCTCGCCGCCCGTCGACCCCGGTCAATGGCAATCTCGTGAACCGATTTTTTTCTCCCCCCTCACGACCGACGACCCAGTTGCGCCATTCCCTTTGGCTCCAGCAGAGGGGAAGGGGGCCTGAGGGGCCCTTCGTTCGGCGCGTTTATTACCCAACGGTCTTCTAGAAAATTGCGGGTCGCCCAGAGCCCGCCCAGAGCCCGCCGAGAGTCTTTCGGAGGATTCTTGGTCTAATCAGATGCCCCTGCTGCTTGAACTCAAACCTGGCCCACGGCTGGGGGGGGTCCTGCTGCTGGCTGCTCGGCCCTGGATTGGATGGACGAGGGGGACCGAGGGGCTGCCGTTCCGTACGCTAACGGCACCACACGCCCTCCTCCCTTCTGATCGCGCTGCGGCTTGGCCAGATGTGTGCTCCTCCCCCGTGCATCCACTCTGCCATCCCCATCCACACGTCCTATCCGTACCCCATGGCCCATGGCCGTCTCGAGTCCGTTTCTCGAGTCCAGCTGTTTGCAGTGTGTAGTGTACACCGCGGATACTTGTCTCCCCCCCCCCCGTTTGAGCCATGGATGGGGCTAGGGGGAAGCGTTTCTATTTCCTCTCTTCCCTTCTTCTCGTCCCCCCGGTTCGGCAGAGACGTAGGGCAGCTGCACCCGCCATCTTTTCTCTCGTTCCGCTCCCTACCTACACTTGGATGCCCCTCCATAGAGCGAGGAGTGTGTGTGCGTGAGTGTGTACGTGTCTGTGCCGGTGCGTGGGTGCGCGCGTGTGTCTGCCGGCCTCATTCTTTCTGTCTGCCTCTCCCTCTCACTCCCTTTTCCTGCCGTCTGCTCAAAGAGTACACACATGAAAGTTGGCCTCTGGTACAGACTCTATATCTGCGGGCACTCCAGGCGCCTTAGCCAAGATTAAGGAGAATAGTTGTATGCTCCATCACCCCCCGACAATCCAGGCCATAACAACGCGTTCTAAGGAGAGTGCAATCATATATTCCTTGAAGCTTGCCGGGTTCTTCCTTTTTGGCCGACATCATATCATGCCCCATCTCGACTAGCAGGGCACGACCGAGGGCCCTGCCTGGTCGCCCCGTTTCTCAACCTCCTTCCCTGTATGGTTGGAACGTTTCTGCAGCGGCCTGCAAGCGTGTGTTAAACAGCTCCCCCTGCCAGTATCCATCCTTGGAAGTCCACCAGGTTGGCCCTCGCCTCTCTCTCCCCCCTACCTCCATCACCCCCTGGTCGCCTCCGGGACAGTGCCGAAGCCTTTCATAAAACGGTCCCCTCCATCATCGATCGTGCTCCGTAGTGGCTTGTTATACAAGTACACATTGGCTCCCTACAACCTTGCCCAGGGCGTGATTCGATCTTCTATTGTTCTGTTTCCATCTTGGCCAAACAATACAAAAAAAAAAACATCACCATACTCGCCCGAGATCCAGTTTCCCCTCATCCCCTCTCGTCTCGGCATCTGATAGAAGGACACGGGGCTTTTCGTCACTGTCTTCGCCTCCTTTGCTTTGCTAGCGGCCTAACACGAGGTCGGCAAGGCGTAAACAGGAAAGAGGAACGATCAAGCCTTTTTATAACCTCCTTGAGAGAGTCTAGGTGGCGGATTTCTGCAAAGAAGTTTTGGGCTGCCCTTGGTGGAGAGGCATGCTCCCATGTCAACCACGGCAACATACACGGTCACCATGGCAGAGCTGAGGGGTGAGACGCAACACAGCAGCCTCTGGTCCGGCTATGCCAACCCCGTACAGCAGATGTCGGGCCGGTACAACCCCCAGGACTCATCCGTAGCAGTGCCACCGACGGCATCGGCCGCGCAGCAACAGCAGCAGCAACATCTCGTGCGTCCGAGGAGTCGTCACGCCATGGATCCGTACCCTCAGTACCACCATCCCGGTCGGCCCTCCCAAGACGAGGGCGACGCATACGAACGATACCCGCACCCGTCGCTGATGAGCATCCCGAGCATAAACAGCCTAAAACGGTCCTACTCGCAAGTAGATCAGTCGGCTCCTTACACCGAGATGGTGCAGGATCTCCGGGATGACTACAAGCCCAACAGCCACGACCAGAAACTGCTCTCCTTCAAGAAAGTGGGGGACAAGCACACCATTGTCGACCAAAAGGGTCGCATCCACGAGATGGAAATCGACGCCCAACTGCACGGCATGTTTTTTCTGTCCGAGTTTCCCTCGGGGGTGGGTCCCGGTCCCGGCGCCGGCAGCGACGGCAACGGCGGCGTTCTTAACGCCGAGTTGACATGTTACCGCCGTAACTTGTTCCAGATCAGCGGCAGCCTCTGCTTCCCGCAGATCCCGCTGTCGGTGGTGCTTGAGACGGGCGAGACGAGCCAGATCAAGAACATGGAGGTCAGCATCTCGGCCATCGAGTCAGTTGACGGTCACCCGGTCCGGCTTATTGTCATCCCCTGGAAGACGCCGCCGCCAAACTCGCCCGAGGTCAGCCAGGGTCCCGACCAAGAACCGCCGCCGCTGCCACTCATCCCTTGGTCCGAGGAGGAGGAGGAGTCGGGAGGCGACCATTATGCCATCTATCCGATCGGATGGAGGCGGTTGCAGTTCCGGATGTAAGCCCCGATCCCCAATTTTTTTTTCTTCCTTTCATTTGCTACGCCACCGTGCTGCGTTGGTGAATGCTCAACCTGACTCTTTTCTTCCAGTGCGACGGCAAATAACGGAAGACGGAAGGAGCTTCAGCAGCATTTTGTGTTGCACCTCAAGCTGCACGGGACGCTGGCCAACGGGCAAAAGATGGTGCTCTCGGAACTGACGACAGCGCCTATTGTGGTTCGAGGAAGGAGTCCGCGCAACTTCCAGGCGCGCAAGGAAATCCCGCTGCTAGGATCTAGCGCGGGCTCGCGGGGGCAGACTCTGGTTGAAACAGGCCACGGCATTGTCGCCCAGGCCGTCGTTCTGAACAAGCCGCCGTACGACTCGCGGCCCAGGGTGTCGAGTATGGAAGTACCGCGGTCAGCCTTTACGTTCAGTGCGCCAAAGCAGATGCCGCAGAGCCCGATGCAGATGCGAGCCAAGTAAGTACCTTGATCTCCCCTTCCCAGTTCTCTTGGCATGAAGGGGTCGAGGGCGGTGATAGACAGAGTCTCAACGTCTGCTGCGATATGTGGTGGAACACCAGCTAACGAAGCCAACCAGCTCCTACCCCACAACCTGGAACCCCCAAAGTCAGGTGTCGATGCCGCACAACCCGGGGACGGCCTCATACCCGACCAGCTCGATGCCCGCCGAGCCCTACCAAAAGATGCCTCTCTCGGGCGCGCCGAGCTTCACAGCCGAGCCTCAAGAACTGCAGCCACTGGGGCAGCAAACCTCGATGCCCTCAGTCCAACTCTCCCTCGCATCACACGACCCTCACCACCAACATCAACATCACTCGCAACACCACCAGTCCCAACAGCAGCAACAACAAAACCAAAACGAACCCCCTCCCATCCGCACCCAGTTCGCCACCTACGCACCCCAAGGCTCTGCCCCGCCACCGCCGCACCTCGCCCTCTCAACCCCCTCAACCTCGACCGAAAACTCGCTCAGCGTCCCCCGCTACGTCGACAACAACCCGCGACCGTCCAAATCACCCCGCCACGCCTCGCACCACTCAGTGCACTCCTCAGCGGGGTCCATCTCGGCCGACACAGCCTCGGGCGAGTATCGGTACGGACCGCCGGCGCCCGTACAGCACGGCGGACCGGGCTCGTCTGAACTCAGCCCCGGGTCGCACCCGACATCGGGGAGTTCACATTCCTACGGCCCGCCCGGCCAGCAGCAGCAGCAGCAGCAGCAGCAGCAGGACGGCGCGGCGGGGAGTAGCGTGTCCGTGTCGGCCGGGGGTAGCGCGAGCGGGCCGCCGCGGGATTACTTCCCTCCGTCGCAGTCATGGACGACGACGGCAGGCGAGGCGCCTGGAGGTGGTGGTGGGTACAGCACCGGGGGCGGCGCCGACAGGGCTTACGCGTATCCTGGCGCTAAGGGACCTGAGGTGCATTCGCACCATGGCCATGGGCAGGCGCCGCCGCCGCCTTATTATGCGTGGAATGCGACGTGAGAGGGATGATAATACGATGGATATTACAGGGGTGGTATGGGATGACAGGATAGACACCCGGATGTATCGGGTTGCCGGGTTTTATGGCAATTGTCGCCGCCGCTCCCGTGCGTTCGTCCATCCGTCCCGGCTCAAATTTCGAACGACTCCCACCTATATTGCTCTTGGTTCCGCCGGCCGCATGTCGGATTGTGCATACACACGCGAACGGAGAAGAGTGAAAGGGGGGAAAATATATGATGGATAGAATTCTTTTGCTGCTATACCCCCTCAAAAAAAAACATGACGAAGTCCCGACCTCTCTGTACATTATTTCGCGAGCTTTTTCATTGTTTCGATTAGGGATAGGGGCACCCTACCTTCCCCCACCAATTGCCTTGTCTATTTACTTACTTTGCTCTACACATCGCCTCCTCCCTCCATTGTCACGGCCGGCAAGGAGGGGGAAGGAGCGCCATAACGGAAGCAGTGGGAGGAAAAGCGGCATGTCTCAATCTACCTCAGCAAGCCTTTTGCCGGCGGTTTCGGGCGCGGAAATACCCTTTTGTTTTACATGGGAGGGCGGCTTCGTGTGGCTTCTTGTTTGTCTTGTCTTCTACCCATTCGGTAGTTTTTTCTCCGAGGGCTTTCTTGTTGCGCAACTGCGGAAAGCATAAATACCTGGTGGCATTTTGCTTTTACCTGTTTTTGGATCGATACCACTCTCACTGTTGCCAGATTTGCGCTCGAAATATTTATGGAAATACCTTCTTTGGCTGTGTTTACTACATGAGGTGTAGAGTTTTGCGTTGGCCCTGGGGGTGAAAACTCTAGGGGGGCTTGAGTCTCATCGGTTCACTTGCGGCTCGGTTTTGGAGAGGAGAAGGGGGGGCAGCATAATATACGTTTACGAAGAAGAAATAACGACCATGTTTTTACGAAACAGCGGAAGCAAGGTGTTGATGGAACTTGAAAGCTTATCATCCCACACTAGTACCCTAGCAGCAACCTGTTTACCTACATTGACAAATTCCCAAACACTCACAATTCCATATCTGAGGGATTTCACCCATCTCTCGCGTTCCTGGCTTGGACTTCGAATGTTTATTCCATCGGCCAGACACTGTCCCCTGACATCCCAATAAGAAGTAGGTCTCCCTTGTTCTCCAGTCGCTCACCCGTGACCCACCATCCTCCAGTTCTTTCCCTCCTACCATTGCTGTAGCTTGGCCTGGTTGACCATCTGCAAACATGGTGTTGAAGGCTCATTTCATGATCGGAAGTCTAGTGATATGTGCTTGCTACGAGATGCCGGCGGGGTTTGAAAAAGTATAGCAATCACTCAACCACGAACTTGTGACCGTTTAAGAAATGAACCCAGTTGAGTATTTGGGAGACCGGAAACAGAAGTTGAATGTGTCACAATTTGGTGGTAGGCTCCTAGACTGGATCTAGTTCAGCAAACGGGATGGCATTAGAATGATTCACTATGGTTGAAATACCATTTCGAATGGCTGATGTGTCCGAGTCGGCGTCGTCATGGGCATTCCTCCGTCATTCCCCGAGTGAGATGCGAATCAGCACTCATTACCGCCATTGGTCGCAGCGAGGACCTTGCCCCAAAGCGGCCGAGTTCGAAGGAGGCCCACAAGATAAGTATAACAGCAGGAACGGTGTGGGCTGGCGTTCTGAAGGAAGGGGCGGTCGCGCGAGTAAAGTCCATACCTTCCATTCAATTCATGTTCTGCACTTTCAGTGGTGGGTTCAGTGGTACTTTGGCATATATGTGGCATTTGCTTACCAGGTAGGTACCTATCAATCCCCTGCTTTGAATTCGGACTTTACGACTTAAGCCATATTCCTAGCAATCAATTGACTACTACCTTTTCCAACTTAAGTAACTTAACCCCTCCCCCTGACGACCTCGAATTCATCTCTACTACTTCCCATCATCGGTCTGGGTTCGGGAAAGGAATCCCCCAATCCACAATGACCACCAAAAAGTGGGTCCTAGATATGACTTCAACTGCCCTTCAAATAATGAAATATGGCAAAGAGGCAGGAGTTTGGGTTCAAGGCTAAAGCCAGGGCTGCAATACAAATTTTTTTCTGGGTTTGTTTACACTGTATGGCATACATCCTGATGCATCTTCATGATGTTGAGTAAGTGTGGCGCAAGTGTGGCGTGCTACTGAAATTTTTGGGTCTGTCGACGATCTAAAGTCAGTGCTGAATCTCCACTGAGCCAAGCAATTCGGGCTTATCACTAGTCCCAGCCTCAAATGAACCTACCTACGCATGACATGACAAAGCCCAGCACTGAGATACCTTGTTTGCGTTGCCCATCATATAACCATGTTCGAGCTGCCTGATTCAAAGCGGTAAGTCTCTAGAATAACCCCGCTCCACCCAAGTATGCTAACTGAGAGCGACACAGAGTGAGGCGACAGGATCTGTACGACTCAGCATTTGAGCGTCATTCTAGCCCAGAGGGCGATGACGAAGGGAAAGCTGAAATCAGGGCCAAGCTGAATGCCCGCCTTTCTAACCTGCTTTCACTAGGCCCAATTGAGGTTGGGAATGTCGGGCATGATGCCGCCGTTGACGGGGTCGATGAGGCCAATGATCAGCCACAAGACGAGGGAGAGTTCGAGTTCCGCCTCTTTTCCACGTCTGGCCCTTCCCAAAAAGTCATTATTGCCGCTGAAGAAACCCATCAAGGGCCGCCTATTTCGGAACGGCCTATATCCCATTACGTGAGAGGGGAATTGGCACCAGAAGAAAAAGCAAGGTTACAATTCTCGGCGGTGAGCGGCAGCGATGTTGTAGCTGAGTCAAAGCGGCGCGCATGGGGTTTGGAAGTACCGTGGAGGGTCACCAGGATCGCCATTTCAGCAGACCGCCGGAAGGGGAAGCAGAGCGGAGAGAGGATAGCTGTGCGAGAAGGCGCGCCCGAAGAGTCGCAAGGGAGAAAGCGGCCGGGAAAGAAGCGGAGGATAACTCTGAGGATCAAGGAGAAGGCGGCAAAAGAGACTGCTGCTACAAAGGCTAAGCAGTTGATGACAAAAGAGGAGCACCTCAGGGAAAAGAAGAAGCGCCTCAACAGGGAGAAGAAACTAAAGCGGAGGAAGAAGGAAAAGGAGGCGAGGATGGCTTTGAGGCGAGATGGGGGTGATGTCGGAGCTGAGCTGTGAGGAAGATAGCGGCGCCTCGGAATAGCACACCAATCTCGGCCTGCAATGCTACAATTCTACAGATGTGATAAATCTGGAACTTGACGCATGAAGGAGATGGCAGAACCAACTGAATCAACTGCTTTCCTACTGACCTCTCATTACATCATTCCAGCGTACCACAACGTAGCAAGTCTTTTTTTTAAGATGCCTTTCACCGACGAGGGTTAGGGTAATTGCAGGTACTTCGCTGCCAGCCAATCGCGCTTGGCCATCCCACTATCCTCACCGCCCGAAGCTGTGGTAAACGCAAGCCTGGCAGGACTTCCAGGGCCAGGAAGACAGCTTTTGCGCAAAACGCTACAGCGCGACGGCAACATCACGACGTCTATTCTCCATCCACTAGAAGATACCAACGCGCCAATAGCAATAGACTCCCAGTCTCTGCCGAAATATTAAATAAAAAAAAATGAGTTTATTGCACAGTCCCACTCCAAACGTTTAAAACAACCGAGAACTCGAGCTCTGCCCCGCCAAACCTCCCGCCCCCAAGCTCCCACCATGAACTCGCTATGGTCCTCCCGGGCGGCCAGCGACGGCAGCGCCGCGACCCCCAAGCCCTCCGGCCCGGCCGACACCAACATCGAAGACGTCGGGCCCGCTCCTTCGGACGCTGCAGTCCGCCCCCCGCTCCCGCGTGCGCCACAGCCCCCTCCGCCCGCGGTACCGCCGCCGCCGTTTTTCGCGCCGCCACCACCCGCTGGCAACCCACCCATGGCGCCCCCCCCGCCGGGCCATCCTGGCCAGGGTCCCCGAACGCAGCGGGACAGAACCCGCCCGACTCGCTGTCCCTGGCGCAGCTGCGACGCATCGTGGCCGAGTTCCCGCGCACCGAGCCCATCGCGTACGACTACGTGTACGCCGACACGGGGCCCATCGAGGAGGAGATTGACGAGTGGTTCATGTACAACTTCTGGCAGTGGGTGCGGCTGAACGCGGCCAACAGGGCGTTCCACAGTGCCTGGGGCAAGGCGTTTACGGAGGAGGACTGGGAGGATGTGGACGCGGCGGCGAGGCGCGGCTTTGTCAAGGCGGCGCTGGATGGCGTGAGGGCGAAGGAGAGGGCCGCCAGGGGCGAGGCGGTTGGGACGCTGGTTTATTTGGTGCTGGGTAGGTGGACCGAGACGGTAAGGAATGCCACGCTGCCGAGCGTCGCCGATGCCAAGGTCAAGTCGGCTGCTACCAAGGTGCAGATGGATGCGATGAAAGATGGGGTCCAGTTGCTCTCTGACTGCGGCGGTATACCGATTGTTTGGGGCGCACTGAGGGATGCGTTTGAGCCGTTCTGGTACGTTTCCTAAAGATATATTGATGTTGCGGTGCTAACTCGGGCCAGGTCTGACGAGCTTCCTCAAAATCTTCAGCTGCAAGCCGAAGAGTTGATACATCTGATGACCATCATGTATATAGCGATGCAGGAGGTTCTCGACGATCCAGATGAGATGGAATCGGTCCAGCAAGAATTGCGTATGGAAAACCTGCTGCAAATCAGACGGCAATTTGCTAACTTATCCATTCAGTTGCCCTCAACCCAAACCTCGTCTACTTCATGCTTCACGCCACAGCAAAGCTGAGGTGGGACGACGCTTACGTCCTTCCACAGACTCAGGTAAGCACTGGGTGGACCATTGCAGCCACAGGGCTTGTGTTGACGAGCTTAGGTCTTCCTCCTTTTCTGGAAGTCGATTCTGGTTGTCTTCGGAGGGTCCAAAGATATTGCAGAGACCAAAAGAGCCGTAAGCGAGTCACAGGGGGACGACAAGGAAAAGGAAACAATCACAGCATCCCCTCTCGATTATCACGTATTCCGCCAAGAAATCACCTCCAAATATCCCGCCTACATCCCTCCCCGGCCAGTAATACCCTTGGAAGCAGAGCAGACATCTCTCCTTCCACAACTACATCACCAGCCCACGAGGAGCAATACCGCAAACGGCATCCTCCCGGGCCCTTCCGGCCAAAGCGGCGGCGCCTCTATCCTCCACCAGCCAGTCCATATCGCGACACCCGCCCCATCACCCCCGCCGAGCCCTGGTGTCGGTGGTAAGGGCGGCAAGAAGCAAAACTACCAAACTAACCAAAATTTTCCCTTCATGTACCCACCGTTGGATGCTACGAGCAACAGCGCTGGGGGCAAGGGTGGCGCCGGGCTGCAAGACCTGCTAGTAGGGAGAAGGTGGGAGGGTAGTGATGTCCCCGCCTCGATCCTCGAGGCTGGCGAGCTGTTCTCCAAGCGAGTACGGATGACGCGTACTATGCGGCAGCTGTGGGACGAGCGGGAGAAGTTCCTCAAGTTCGAGCGCGGCTGGGACGGGGCTGACGATGATATCGTTGATGAGCTTGATTTATCATCACTTACGCTTGAAGAAAAGGAAGAACTGGGGCTACTCAAGCCAACGAGTGGCGAGGAAGAAAAGAAGGATTCGGACGCGGAGGTTGATTATGGTCCCAGGAGGATCAACCAGCGGACGAAGGAGCGCCTTGACGCTGTGGAAGAGTTCTACGTAGGTCTCCTTGAGAAGATCATTCTGCTGCACAGAACACTGCTAACTAGGTCTGTAGAAAGAGGCACTGCCACATCTCCAGTCATTAGTTATTGTCCTGCTAAAGGCCATAGTAGCGATCGCTAGCAACTTGATACCACCTGGTCAGAACGGGCAGCAGCAACCTCCCCCTCCGGGTCAGAATAATGGACGCATGAATGGTGGGCCACCGCAGGGAAGACCGCAGGATGCGCCTAGCGGTCTTAATGGTACCGGCAAGGACGATTTAGCCTCTCCGTCGGACAGCGATGTAGATGAGGCGAGAAGTAGGGAGATCGGAGCCAAAGCTGTCACCGGAATCATGATCCTTCTGTTGAAGTGGCTGAAAATATCGCGTGAGTTATTCCTCGATGTTTCCTCCCTCCTATTTGCACTGCTCACAAAGTCAATCTAGATGTCCTCAAGTTCGAGTACATGACCCAGCTACTACTAGATTCTAACTACCTCCCGCTGGTACTTAAGTTGTTCGCCTTGCACGATATTCAGCAAGTGGTGGAGAGTAAAACCGACCGCATTGAGCAGAGGCATGTAGTTTCTCCTGCTCCAACCTGGATATCCACTGACGGTTTTCGGCAGCTTCTTCTATTTCTGCGGTTCCCGGGCTGGCGTAATCCCCCCCGGTGGAATTCCCAACCCGACATCAACAGAGTTCGAAGATGACAGCGAGGACGAAGCCGCACCACCGCCGATTAAGCGTCGACGGTCGCCAACCGAATCCGACATCCCACAAAGCTCATCGCCGCCCAATGTCCCGGCGGGCGTGGGGGCGACATCGCCGCCGTCGGTGTCCCGTCCCGAAGTCGATGAGCTCGGGTACCCAGTGAACCCGCTTCCTAAAGAGCCCATTACCGATTTTTCACGGCGGAATTTCTTTGCACTGATCAACTATCTGCGCGTCATGCAGAAGATCTGCAAGCACAAAGCGCATCGGAACCTGCTGATGGTGCAGTACAAGTCGTCAGGCATATTGCGCAAGTCGCTGAAGGTCCCGCAGCAGGAGCTCCGTCTGTACACCCTCAAGTTATTCAAGAACCAAGTGCCGTATTGTGGCCGTAAGTGGCGCCAGAGCAACATGCGCGTCATCACTGCCGTGTATCTGCACTGTCGACCTGAGCTCCGCGATGAGTGGCTCGCGGGGTCCGATGTCGATGCCGAGGTCGAGGAGGCCTTGCCGCTCGAGCAGGCCCTGCGAAGTCTGACGCATTGGTTCAACATGAGGAAGTACCCAGATAAGATGGCGGCCGAGGTGCGAGCTGCCCTGAGGGAGGAGCAGGATTTCTTCGTCAGGGAGCTAGATAAGATAGATTTGAACTGGGCTGAGGTCGAAGGCGATGATGCTTCGGTTAGGTTGGATTGGGAACATGATGGTGGGTGGTGAGCGAAGGGGAAATAGGGTTACCCGGGAAGGGCCACAAGCGGTGGGATCTGGTTTTTGTAGAATCGGCCGAGTTGGTATCATTGCTTAGCGAACACCATAGCCATACGTAACGTATTACGAGGTGATAAGACCTCGTTCATTCGATCATGTTTTCTAATCATGCTATGTACCACGCTCAAATACAGCTATTCCTCATTCCCAATACACAGATGCGCCGATAATTACATTCTAGGTATCATCCCAAACACTCGCACGCAACAGAAGCCACTTCACCAGGGGCTACGCCCGGTCATAAACACCATCATCATAGCGGTAGTTCGCAGCGGGATATTGCGCCAGTGAGACATCGTCCCTTCCCCTCCCCCGCCCATATCCCGTCCCTGCAACACCCATGTCCCCATGGCCCCTCCCCCCAACATCATCACTCATATCATGCCCACCATACCCCAGGCTCTCGTACTTGTGCGCATCATTTACATTCGCGGTGCCCACCCTCGTACGGTCCGTCGCATAGCTCTCGCGCACATCATCTGGTTGCGCGTGCTGGGGCAGCGCATTCGGATTCGGGCTTATGGTAAGGCCGGTGTCACGGCGCTTGTTACGGCCACCAAACAGCCTCCCGAAAAACCCGCGCTTCGGCGGGGGCGCGAGGGGATCGCCGCCGGGGGAGATGGGATTGATTCCCACGGCGAGCGCGCGCCGCTGCTTGCGCGTGTGCCGGATGGACGCGAGCTCGGTCAGGATGGAGAAGACGAAGAAGAAGAGGGCGATGACGGCGGCTGCCAGGCACGCCGACTGCATCTGGCAGGCTTGGCGGAAGGTGGGAAGGCCATCCGTCGGGGTCTTGGCGGCATCGCCGGTGCCGAATGGCGTGCTGATGCTAGTCCCGGTGCAGGACCCCGAGCCCGCCTTGTTGGTGGCGGCGACGTAGATGAAGGCCCCGGTGAAGGCGGCGTCTAGGACCAAGGTTAGGAGTGAGGTGAAGGGATGCCGGGCGGCGCCGATGCGGCAGACGACAAGGCCGGAGAGGGCCGTGTAGAAGAGGGCTACGCCCGAGATGCCGAGAACGGCGGGAACCCAGTCGGGCGTCGGGAGACCATGGCTTGAGATGGTTGCGAGGAAGTAGGCGAAGAGGGCGAGGGTGATGGTTGCGCAGAGGAATTGTACGCCGCGGAGGAAGAGGTGTAGGCCCTTGAGCGCCGTGCCCGAGCGGGCACCCATGGCAGTGGTGATCAGCGGTCAGTAGTTGGGAGTTGATGGGCCAGGCTGTCGTGGGATCGCCGAAAGGAGGAGAGGAGATTGAAAGAAACGAACGGCTGCATGCAGAGCGGGAGCGGGATCAGGACATCCTTAAAGCGTCAGGTCCCGACAGGATGGAAGGGCTTGTCAAAAGTCAAGACTCCAGGATGGGCACTCATTCGCCGTTGCTAGTCGCATTTTGCGGGCCATGTTTTGGGATCTTGTCAGATCTTACCTAGTGTAAAGCCCCCAGGTTGCTGCGCCATCGGATGACGAGTTGTTGCCCAACGATCATCCCCAGGATCCAATCGCGGGGTCTCGGGTGACATCACAGCCCATTCAGGGTCCTCTCTCCAACAGCGCCATGCGACCGTCTGATTGGTCAGGATTTCAACGTCCACAAATACAACGCCACAGCGGCAGTGCAAGACACGCAACTCCCCAGAGCCTTCCTCGCCATATTCAGGCCATCAAGGGTCAGGTATACGTCAATGGTAAGGCTGTTTATAGGGTACCTTATTCCTTTATGGATGCGCTATGTTCATGGATTGAGTGGCTGACCTTGGTCGAACGAAAACTCCAAAACCATCCAAATGCAACTTTCGGCCACCGACAGTTGTCCGTCCAAGACAACAAAACCTGCCTTATTGGAGCGACTGACAAATCAGGGGCTTGGACTTATGTTGATAGTAAGTCAATTTTGTGCGAATAGGACACCTGCAAACTGCCGGTTGCCGTGTTGATTTCTCTTACACGGGGCTTTCAGCACCACCAAGTTACCTGCATCGCTATTGTGAAGTCCGCCATTGCCAGGGTATCCAGGATAAGGTAGCCTCTATCACCACACTAACTCAAGAACACGATTGGGGTTGTATGAGATTGAGATAGGTCACGGAGGAAAACGCGGTAGACCTGCGGCATTGGATATCCCTCTCCTATTATTGGAATCTCACTGCTGGCCCCGCTAGTTAAGAGCTTGAAGTTATCAATTCTGACCGATATCCCTCGTGATACAAGGATGCGGCGTTCCTGTGTTCACACAGCATGCTGTGTGTCACCAGCTTCGCCAAGCTACAGTGCTAGCCAGGGCCGTTCACTTGACACTGGAGAGTCCAAGTGCCAGTCATCTGGCGAATTGAATAAACACCAGTACCTACCTAGACACATGGGTGACTAGCGGGGTATCAACGCCTTGATTGCTGCCCAGTCGAGGTAGACTGTGGCACATCTAGAGCTATCGAATAGCAGCTCGAAGAACTACAGTACCACTCGGTTAGTGACCTGAAGACAACCTACAGTGTTGCGGTGTTTGAACAAACGGCCGGGGGGTGCTCCTTCCCAACCCACACAGATGACGATCTTATTAGCCGGTTATGAGCTGTTTCTTCCCAACAGGAACTAATCGTATGAACCCCTCTGGTGTATCGGTTAACATAACGACTCCCTGGGGGGGGTAGTTCTCTTTTTCTTTTTTTCTTTTTTCTTTCCCCTGCGGGGACAATAGCGTGACAACCTCGAGTCAATGATAACCGCAGGCTGCGAATAGAGTCCTCGGGGATTTACTTCACCTCACGGATTCTTGTGTATATAGAAGCGATATATGCGGGCTGAGACTAGTAAAATGATCATTATTGGGTGATCAGACCACTCCGGTCCGTGAGCATTTTTTTCGCTGATGAAATTCCACACTAGAAACCTGCCTAGAAAACCTGGAAGCTTCCATGCTGTATAGGCTACCCTGGCCCGCTCATTAAGCCGACTCTCTTGCTGCACGGACTTGACTCTACCGCGGCATGACTTTTTAAAATTCCCGAATAACCAGTGGGAACAGGAGCTGCCGAGGCTGTCGCGGGATTTTCAGAAAACGTCGCACCAAGCTGCAAGCTCTAACACCTGGAAATTTGAGTAATCCGGTCAAGCTTTAAATATATATATATATATATAAAAGAAGAAAAAAAAATGGGCTTGATCTAAGAAAGGAATGTTTAGGGAATGCAATCCCACAGCTAACGATTACATGTCAGCCGCGGTCAGTGTCGAATGGGCTGTTGTTGGAGTGAGACAGCTGCCAAGACCAGCCCTGCTGAGGCTGATTGTGGAGCAATGATGATGATTGAAACCCGGGTTAGGGGACGCCACCGAGATAGGCTCTGCCTGCCGAGATCGGCAATCGGAGATCTTGAACGACACGATGTATGACGAAGAGCACCCCTCACTTTCCAAATTAAAAACCAATTATGTGATGTAGAGCGATCGAGAGGTATCCATTGAATTTTGCGTGATTGAGAATCGTTTCATCTTCGAAAGCTAGGTACAGCTTCAGAAGAGCCCATAGCTCCCCCAAGCTGAAGTCTGCAGGTGGAGCGGGGAGCTTCGTGTTACCATTGCACTTCCAAGTTTCCGGCACCCAATTGCCTACCTAGGTATTCAATGCGGGGGAAGAAGACAAAGTTAAATCATTTTCGCGCCGGGGGTTTCGGCTCATATATATATAGCATAACCACATAACTACTGAATACCTTAGGCTGTGATTTATCTCTCATGTCTTTTACGTGCTTAGTTTGTGATGCCGTGGCGTCGCACAGGGACCCCACGGAATGCGAACCTGAGTGATTGACACGGTAGGGATAAAGCGCTGCACAGACAACACAGCTAAGATTGCAAAACAGGGTACGACCTGACAATCCGCCATCCTCAGCACCTTGTCATCCTTAACTATACGAGCCCTTGCAGTTCTGGGGGATAGCTCACCTCGGCCTCGCTGGGCTGGACCAAGCAGGCCAATCACGCCGCCGGCGATGGCTTTCTGGCTAGCTGGCGCCGCTTGGCAATACTGCATCTCGGGTGTGGCGTTCCCTTTCCTCCATCCTCTATCCACCCGCGCTGCACGAGCTCCGAGAAAATACGAATCGCAGGGGCCTTCACCTGGGATCTGGGATAATGAGAGGTCAGAAACAAATATTTCGGCGATTCCAGCCGTTGCGAGGTCCAGGGCCCCGTCTTAAAGAACGAGCCGCTTCATCGCGATTCCCGGCGGGACCCCGTCGGACATGTTCCCTTCGCGATAAAGTCCTACTCTCACTCTGCCCGTCACCAGGGCCGGCCGTCTCGTTCCTTTTCTCGCGGGCCTGAAATTTTGGCTTCGTTGTCCAAGTCGTTGGACCAGTACATTCGTTGCGCGCCAAACGCTAGACCGCCACAATCTCCTATCTCAACCTAATATACCTACCTAGGTAGGTAGTATACTACGGTTCGAATCTCAATATGAGACCCAGCGCGCCTGTATTCGCCGGCCTCCTGTCACTTGTGGCAGGGGTTGGCCGTGCTGATCCAACATGGCCCGCCGCTACCGACGAGATGGAGGAGATTGTCTTTCAGCTTCAGGGATTCAAAGGAAGACTGTTCAACGACATGATCAACCCGTGCAGTGCCGAGACCGCCGGACCCGGACGAGTATCGGCCTCGGAATGGCTACGCATTGCTTTCCAGTATGTACACTACAAGGTGTCTGAGAGGGGTCGGGTTGTCACCTATCCTATCGAGACGATGGCTAACTTCTGCGGCGAAAGTGACATGTCGACGGCGAACCGATACGTCGGTACTGGAGGGCTCGATGCTTCGATTCAGTTTGAGCTGTCCAACGGCGAGAACACGGGTCCTGGTCACACCACGTCCCTGAAATTCTACGCGAACTACCTTTCGGATCGGTCCAGCATGGCCGATATTATCGCCGCTGGAACCTACGCGTCAGTTCGCCAATGTGGAGGCCCCATTATTCCCCTCCGACTCGGAAGGAAAGATGCTACCTCTGCAGGCAGTTTGGGAGTCCCGCAGCCTCAGAACTCGGTGGTGACCTTCCGCCAACAGTTCGACCGCATGGGCTTCACTCCTGCCGAGATGATCCAGGTCACAGCTTGTGGCCATACCCTCGGCGGGGTGCACTCGACTGAATTTCCCGATCTTGTACCCCCCGGCACTGGCGTAAATGGCCAGGTCGGGCTCGATGCATCTGTTGCCGCCTTCGACAACAAGGTCGTTACCGAGTACATCTCGGGCAGCACGGCCAATCCGCTTGTTGTTGGGCCTTCCGTCGCCGTCAACAGGCATTCTGATTTCAAAGTCTTCAATTCGGACGCGAATGCAACAGTGAATGCAATGGCCGACCCCGCGGCATTCCAGCAAATATGCAAAGCCGTCCTTCAAAAGATGATTGATGTTGTCCCGACAGGTGTTACCTTGACTGACCCCATTGCGCCTTACACCGTCAAGCCTGTGGATATGCAACTCACACTGAGTACGCCTGGAAGCTCGCTTCTCCTGACAGGATATATACGAGTTCGCACGACTGAGATTCCCACCAGCTCCATCAGCAATGTTGTTCTGACCTGGAAAGACAGGGCTGGTGGGAACAGCTGCGGCTCGTCTGCCTCTTGCTCGACGACCAGCACTCTGCAAGGCGTTTCTAGGGGCTTCGACGACACCTTTGGTGTATGTGATATTCAAGTTTGAGGGGGATTTTTTGAGGGAGCTGACATGACTACCGCAGTTTTTTCCCATCTCGGTGAACATACCCACATCCGCCGGAATCTCTTCGTTTACTGTCAAGATCACCCGGAACGACGGGAGCAGTCAAACCTATGACAATAACGGAAAATCCTACCCCCTGACGGATGGGGTCATGCTCCAAAAACCTCAGAGCTGCCTGCTCCAAGGATCCGGTGCCCTCACTGTCACTGCTCTCGTAATTATCTGACACTGGAGCTCAACAGGAGAGCGCTGATTGATAAAATAGGTCCGAAATGATCTAGTGCATCTGCCCGCCAACCTCACTGTCTCATATCTGACACCTCGTGGTATTTCAAATGGCAACCCTGTTCCCGCCCTCAACACTGCCAACTTCGCCCTGACCAAGGGCAACTGTGTGGGTGCATACACACTCTACTCCGCTCGCTACACGATTCCTGGCGGTCTCAGCTACAATGCCAGGCTTACTGTTATCTCGGGGTTTGGCGCTACTTCCTTCACGGATGACTTTAACCATGCTGGCAGTTTGTCGGGCACTTGTGAAGTCTGGGCCGGCACGGCGGCGTGTCCTGATATCACCTCATCTTCGGTCTCACCACCCACGGCCTCAGCCCCATCGTCAACCCAAATCGCCAGCTTGAGTTCAACTAGCACCAGCGCTACAACATTGACGAGAAGTACCGCGGCACCATCTTCAACAACTCCCACCCGGGAGCTCACGGTCGGCGGATACTCCTTGGTAGGCTGCCAGACGGAGGGAAACGGTGCCCGGGCCCTCAGCGGGCCAGCCTTTGCTTATGACGGCATGACTCTTGAGACTTGTATGGGTAACTGCACCGGCTTCGACTTCTGGGGCACCGAGTATGGACGTGAATGCTACTGCGGAAACACCCTTCACGGTTCCAGCCATTTAGCCCCCGAAGGAGAATGCATTATGCTTTGCTCCGGCGACAAGACAGAGTACTGCGGCGCTGGCAATCGTATCGAGCTTTACTCGACAACAGCAACCCGCTCGACCATTGCTGCCCCTACCCCAACAGGAAAATTGGGGCGCAAGCCCATTGTTGGTGCTTTCACCCTCGTGGGTTGTCAAACAGAAGCGACAGCAGGCAGAGCTCTCGCTATCGCGGCTTATGCTGATGATTCCATGACTTTGGAGTCCTGCGCTGCTTACTGTGACGCCTACACGTATTTTGGCACAGAATACGGTCGAGAGTGTAGGTTTCTCTTATCTCGGTTTACTGATTTGTACGCGTCATCTCACTGATAGGCTCGTAGGCTACTGTGGAAACACTCTCGCCTCCGGCAGCGTCCCTGCTCCTGAGGATGACTGCAGCGTGCTCTGTTCGGGCAACGTACTCGAGTACTGCGGCGGAGGGAACCGTCTGGAAATCTACAAGGCCAGGGCCGTATCCTCCCAATCCAGGACCTCTGCGACCCACTCGCTAGCCAGTAAGACTTCCCTCGAAGACTCCGGTATGGATGCGGCCGGTTAACATTTTATCTCCTAGCCAACCTTTCTGCAGTCACGGGCGTGGCGCCGTCTACGAATTTGTCTACCACAGTGCCTAACTCATCGCCTGCTTCTGCTTCCACTTCCGCCTCCGCCTCTGTCTCCACATCTCCGTCTTCCTCGACAGTGACAGCAAGCCAGTCCCCAACCGGCACGCCCGCCATCACTCCCACCATCTCTCCTTACACGTTTATCGGATGCTGGACGGAGGGAATCGGGACACGTGCCCTCAGCGCAAAGACATGTATGTGTTTTCCAGCCTATCTTGTACCTCGTGGCCGATCACAAGCCATCATGCCGCCCCTCACTCTTCCGCCCCTCCCGCCTCTTCTGATAAGCACGAGAAACCCTAGCTGATCCTCCTAGATGCCTCCGAAGAAATGACGCTCAACAAGTGTGCCGCCTTCTGCTCTGAGTACAAGTACTTCGCCGCCGAGTATGCCGCCGAATGTTTCTGCGGAAACGCCATTCACCCCACCTCTCTGAACACGTCCCTCTCAGAATGCTCGATGCCGTGCGCGGGAAACCCCCTCCAATATTGCGGTGCTGGCAACCGCCTGCAGCTCTACGAGGCCGCTACGGTCGTCCCCCCTCGGCACCGTCTCACCCGGCCACGATTGACACTAGGTGGACGTTTGACGGGTGCAGAACGGAAGCCAAAGGGATCAGGGCACTCGCAGCAAAGGCGTACGCCGATGCGACGATGACTTTGGAGGAGTGTGCGTTGTTTTGTGATGGTTACAAGTATTTTGGGGCGGAATACGGGAGTGAGTGTTACTGTGGGAACGGGTTTGGGGAGGGGAGTGTTGAAGTCGGGGAAGCGGAGTGTGCGATGGCGTGTGCGGGGGGTGTGGATGAGTTTTGTGGGAGTGGAGATCGATTGAGTGTTTACGTGAGCTCCTAGACCGGGGGGGTGGGCAGATGATGGTTGTTGAGAGACGGAACAAGTGGTGGCAGTTGTGAGGGTTGCCACTCGGCTTCAACATTTACCCCTTTTGCATATTTATTATTTGCGCCTACCGTTTTATGGATGGAGTCGGCGTGGCGTTTGGCTTTCCAAGATGCAAGACGGATTACCGAATTGGGTAGGGACTATAGATGGTTATAAGTTTTGTATTTATTTAGAGGAGGATATGTAGAGACGAAGCATTTGCTCGCAAGAGCACTATTAGACCTACTACGAATATGTTATGAGCTTGGAGAAGTGTATTGTTGGTTTTGTATTTGTGTTTGTTCGCGCGTCTGCGAACAAGCCCTCCCTCCTCTCCCCCAAGATGGAGGCAACCCAATACTCTGGTGATGGATCTGGCTGGAAACATGGCTAGCCTTCAGACTCAGCGGGAGCACTTGCATATGCCAATGGTATGTTTATTGGCCATAGTCTCAAAAGACAATGTGGTACGATCAAGACACTACTTTATAGTCACAGAAGTTCAAGTTAGGGCAGCAACTTGTTACTAAAGTACCGCCAGAATACGAGCCTTCCATGTTTCAGCCAGACCCAGTAGGCCTGCTATCAAGTGGGTGGGTACCTCGAGAGTACCACCTACCCTCAGGAACTACTAATCTGTACACGCGCGCGCCCGCGCGCTAATAAGAGCCTTACACCAAAATGTAAGAAGAATTTGCTCAATCTCCTTCACATGTTCATTCCGGCTTGCACGGGCCGCATAACCAGTCCAACTTAAAACCTGGCATCTGCGGGCCCATACGTTTCTACCATTGTGCAGTGGATATGGGGTAGTTGTGATCAACGGCATATTCGAGTCAGCGACTCCAGGCTTTAGCGACCTGTATCGTCGATCTTCAGAGTTGGCCCCGGAGTTGAAACTGCCAGCGTTTTTTATTTTATTATTCTTGAGCGTCGAGAGATGAAGAAATCGGGAAAAGAGGCAATCTCGACATTCCAAAGAGGAGGAGACTGCTGTACTGCTCATTGACCACGTTCTTGGAACATGCTCCCCCGCCTTTACGGGGAAAAGATGACTCCTCGGCGGCGGCTTTGCTTAGCATGAGCAAGTTCAGCTTGCTATTCATTTTGGAGTTGATGTTTTTGTCATCTGCGTAAATGTAGGATAAGCCAACCTTGGAGCCATTGGAAACCTTCCCCCAAGATGTTGGAGTCGATGTCAAGTTCTTGGAATCCACTCCTGAAACTATGGATGGACTGCCCTACGAGCAATATGTACCAAAGCTCAGACCCCAAATCTAGGGCTCAACTACACCGCGGGAGTCTAATGTCAACCCCGCACGTTGTTGATTGACGATGAAAGCCGTCAGTAAGCATATCCAAGATAAGCCGACGTCACTTGGCTGTCCTACCCAAACGTACGGATACACCACAGCGCAAGAGGCGGTGGTCGTGAGAGCTTCAATCTCGAAGACTCGCCACCACCAACAGAGAGGACAGGGATGCCACGTGGCCGAGGGCAACCCTCAGCAGCGTAGCAGCCATCTTTGCACACATCGATGGGATAGTGACCCTAACCCGATTAGCGAAGGTGCACGACAAGATGTGCTCGCTCTAATTAGGCCGGCTGGCGACTACTGCGCATGATTCTTGCGCGCGCTGCGAGCCACCTCGTGGCATGGCGTCGCCGACATGTGGTGTACGAGGTACATATGGCGAGATACATCGTGTCATTGGGCCGTGCGGTGTCGCCGCTGGCAAGAACAGGTTCTGGCACAATTTATATTGCCATGCACTCATCTTTCGAGTTTGATCCTCAAAAAGCTGGGCTTGGCCGAGTTGGACGACTTCCTACGAAAGAAGTGTGGTAGTCTGCAGCAGTGGCTGGAAACGGATGTGGTCAATGGTCATGGCGCTGCTGCGAACCCTTGACCTTGTCCCGGTCGCCAGGAAACCACGGAGAGACGGAGCTGGCGAGGGGAGCGGGGAGAGGGCGGCGGCCGTGTGGGCGGCACGACTGGGGGGCGGGAAGGGGGAGGGGATTCCATCGATTGTTGGAGGGCTTTCCAGCCCCAGATATGTCGCCACCCCTGCAGCCTAGAATGCCTCGTCAAGCAGGTCCAAGTCGGTGAGGGTAGTGACGGGGCCAAGAGAGTCCTGACTCGGGACCCTGGACCTACGAGATCAGAACAATCAAGGTGTTGATCTTGCCGACCTAGTCTGATCCTGACCGCCCAAGTGTCAAACTGGAAAGTCCTTTCAAACGACGCCGATTCCCTGCATCATGGAACAGACAGTCAGACGCGAAGTCGCGATTGCAAGAGACCTCGAATCCTTAGCAAAGGGCGTGAATCCCGAGAGTTGCCGACGTTATGTGAGGTGCTTCTACGACCGCCCGCAATCGCCATGAATTGACAAATGGCATTGCGGAGAGCCCCCCCGGTCGAGGGGAGAGGGGGCTACGCCGCTGCACCATCGCGGCTTCGGTGCTTCGGACAAACGGCGGGCTCTGCGCGCGCGCTATTGGTCTTTAGCAATTCGCCATCTGCATCCTCACACTGTCAAGGCCTGTCAAGGGCGAGGGGAGGTCTTGCAAGTTCAGTCTGCCTGTATGTCTTCAAGTCGTCTGCATTCGCGGGCCACAGCGGCAAGCGCATGTTCAAAGCCAATTCATGGAATAAAGTCAGATAGATACCTTGAGCTGTATCTGTCGCGCAAAACGGCACAAAACGGCACAAAACTCTCGGCGCTTCTCAACAGCACTAAAGAACCTGCCTCGTCCTAGACAATCAATTGAGTTTTGAGAGCCACAGTATCCGTACCGTCATCAAACCCCCGGGCTTCCCTTCTCCACACCATCAGGAGCTGGGGCTCAACAAGGCCGTCCATACCGTGTAAACTTGCACGGGCACCTGACCGGAGCCCGCCTAGAGCCCATACATTCAGTTGACATGCGGCGACACACGTATTGGCCACCCCCCCCCCGAGGCGGTCGGGGATTGCACATGTAGCTCAAGTCTCGTAGGCCCAGATGCTATTTCATCGTGCTTCTGATTGGGCCCTCCACAACCAGGCTGGCAGGCCGCAAAAGAGCTTCCCAGAATGTTGTGGAGGGGGCGGGGTCGTTGGCGTGCTTGGAAATAACAATTGCCCCGTGCAAAACCGGCGTCCTGTCCCGCAAGGTTTGCAGAATCTACCAAGTGTTGCAACTAATGTGGGCCCATCGAGCTGGGGCCGGGTGAATGGGCTCGTTGTGCGTGGTGCGCAATGCTGGAGATATGCCAAAACACGGCTGGCTCCATCACCCTCGAGGTGCTCTAGAGGTGCTTCCTTGTGATGGCACTCAAGCTCTCAAGGGTGGACCTGGGCGCTGGCAGCTGACGAGACACTCGAAAGCATCTGGGTCGGAGGTCAGCCTCATTGCTCAACGGGCGAGATATATAGAGTGGTTGTGGAATTCCTCTCGTAGCTATATGTGTTCGTCGTGCTCCTTTGCTATTTATTATCTTGTTGTTGCCGTTAGCACTTGAACGCCGAAAGTCGAGCTTGGACGGGCAGTTACCGTGCCCGTTAGTGTCTGCTTCGCGCACATGTTGCTTCCTGGTGTGTACGGGGAACCAGACTGGCCCCTACCTTGACACTGGATACACCCCTGTCTTTTATCGCCCCAGGGTAACCAAGACCTCCTTGGCAGAAGGTACGTAGTACCTCTTGTGTCGTCGATGCATCTGCCTTGAGAATGCTGTCGATTGATATAATGGCCACCCCTCTCCCCACCCTTCCCGGAGGGATGCATGTTTGTTGCTTTTTGTCCTTGGATATTTGGAAGCCCATCTCTTACTCTTCCGTAGGCCTCTCAGTCGACGCCAGTACAGTTGCGGAGCCATCATCGCCATCATCGCCATCATCACCATCATCGCCATCATCACCACCACCACCATCGTCAACTAAAATAAAGCTCCACTACACGAAGCCACACAACTGACATCCCCAACATATTTGTGATACCCACTATCGCTCGCCTGTCCGTGGTCTTGTATAACTTGAACCCAACTTTGGACCAGGCCCCCATTTACGATGGGAGGCGGAAACCGTTCCGTGTCACCAGTCAGCTCGGGGGATGAAGATGGTTCCATGTCCCCCCTGTCCCCCTGCTCGCAGAAAGATGACAAGGCCAACTCGGAAGCGTCGACACCCCAAAGACAGGGACAAGAGACACCATCAACATCAGATGGCCCACCCGCGCAAGCCGCACAAAAGATAACCAAGCGGCGTGCTGCACGAGCCTGTGTCTCGTGCCGAGCTCGCAAGGTTCGATGCGACGTTGTCGAGGGGGCCCCTTGCGGCAACTGCCGCTGGGACAATGTCGACTGCATAATCCAAGAGAGCCGGCGGCGCAAGTATGCCCAACCCCAATTATTTAGCAGAGTACAGTCCAGAACAGGACGCTAACGCCCGACACCCATGCAGGAAGAACATATACACCAAGGCAGTTGACGAGAGAAGCTATACCGAGGCCTTCCAGGTGAACAGCATCGGCCTCGGTGGGAACCCCCCGGTTAGTATCACGAGCGCCCCCGATTTCGGGAGGGTAATGCCGTACAATTTCGCCGACCCGCTTAGCTTGAGGATGAATGGTCGTCCCCTTGCACAGCCTCTCTGTAAGTTTTGACCCCCTCCCCCTTTGGCCGTCACATGCCAAAGAAGCATGTTTGCAAATGACCCCCGCACGAGTTCGCAAACAATCTCATTCTGACCTCGACGCGCCCCTTTGTACAGTCCAGCAACCTCCCGCATTTGGTGATTCCGCCCTCCTGGCCGCCAGTAGCGGGGCCAACCCATGGTTCAATATTGCCATGATGGGAGAAAACCAGCCAACGCCCAGCTTGTTTCCCAACCCTCTCCCTGATGCCCGCCAGCGTCTGAGGTCAATTTTACCCCCTTTCATACAAGATCCCTCATCAAGCTTCGACACGGATTATACCGACATTCTGTTGCGGAAGTACGCTCTGGATCTCCCCGGGGAGCAGTTGCAGAGCGCTCTCCTTCGATCCTATGTTGAATTCGTCAATCCGTACATGCCATTGTTGGAGCTAAACGACTTCTTGAATGCCATCAACGACAGGAGCGGTGCTTCCGGGAGAGTCAGCTTGCTCCTATACCAAGCCGTCATGTTTGCGGCTTCTTCCTTCGTAGATGAGAGGTATCTCAGGGAGGCTGGCTTCGGGAGTCGAAAAATTGCGCGCAAAGCTCTCTTCTTGAAAGCCAAGGCAAGTCCATTCGCAGACTCTGGGGATTTCATCGGTATGAGGACGTCCGCTGACTGAAACAAGGTGCTCTATGAGCTGGAATTTGAGTCAGGTCGGATTCCGCTGGTCCAAGCATTGCTGCTCATGACGTATTGGTATGAAACCCCCGAAGACCACAAAGACACCTGGCATTGGATGGGAATTGCCATCTCTATGGTCTTCACCATAGGTTTGTACCGGGATCCCGCCGATATGGATGTGCCAGAGAAGAAGAAGAAGCTCTGGAAACGTATTTGGTGGTCTTGCTTCATGCGAGACCGCATGATCGCGCTTGGGATGCGGCGGCCGACCCGCATCAAGGAAGAAGACTATGATGTGTCGATGCTAACAATGGCCGACTTCGACATTCAGCCCCTGCCAGACGACAACGAGCTGCTGGGACCTGACTGTGCGGTGACACGAAATGTGGGGATGCAACAACTGCTCGCCACCATGTGCATCGAAAAAGCGAAACTCTGCATTTGTATCAGCCACATGTTGAAAACGCAGTATTCTATCCTCGGCTCTCATACTGTCCGGCCTGGCCCCGCCAAGAGCCAGATGATGTTGTTTCCAAACAAGAGCTTGGACAATGCCAGTATCAAGAGCGTGCAAGCCATTGACCAAGAGCTGGTCCAATGGATGCAGAACCTGCCGACCTGTTGCAGACTGGAAGAAATAAACCAGCAAAACATCAACGAGGCGAACAAGACGTTGTTTGTGCAACAACGTCTTCTCCACATGGTGTACTATACGACCCGGTCGGCTCTGCACCGGCCCCTGTGGAACGTGGCCCCATGTAAGAATGCGAATCTGTCGCCCGAATTGCTGCAAATTCACAAGAGATCACAGAATTGTGTACGAGCGGCCGCTCACCGACTTTCCGAGCTGATCAACGAGCTGCAAGTTCACAGAGTGACCAAGTACTTGCCAACAACTGGCGTCACCGTCATTTTGCCCGCGGTGCTGATCCACTTGCTCGATCTGGCAAGTGCCTATCCCGATGTCCAAGAAAATGCGGCAAGGAATTATTTCATTGGCATCCAGGCCTTGAGTACACTTCGGGAAAACTATGCCGCCGCTGGATTTGCCATCGAATTCTTGGAGTCAGCCGTCAAAAGGGCGGAGCAAGCATTGACGAGCGAGCAATACGTCCCCCAGCAAGACAGTGGTGTCTACCAAGACACCGACTTTGAGAAACTGGACAAGGTCCTGGGTCCGGGTATCAACCTCGCACCGTCGACGCCGCCAGCTGATCAGTCGGAATTCGCGGACTCGGCCAAGTCCGGCTTGTATCACAACACTTTGCTAGGGACGGTGTCCGAAGCCGTGAGCCACTGCAACTCGCTGCCACAATCTGCCTCGAGCTCGGCCGTTGCGGGGTCCCCGATGAAAGGCCAGCAGACTGATGGCATTGATTGCCAAAGTGAAGACTGGGGCCAATACCTCCAGTTCCCGGCCGAAGGCGTCAACAATTCTGATGGAAGCTTTGTGGATATGTTTGGAGGTGCCAAGTCTGGCAATAGCACCAGTGGAATGGACTGGACACAGACGTTGTCCATGCAGTCTTCAGATCCCAATGGCTCGTTTGAACTGCACCGCAGGAAAATGGATTCGCGGACTTGACAATTTCTTGAGCTTTCCTCGGCAGGGCCCGCGGCGTAGTTAGCTTAGCTCATTTGATGGAAAGTTTGGTTGGGGTTTGTATGTGGGGTGAGGGCTGGTAAGGGGCCGAGAGGTTGTGTCGTTTTGTACTTGCGGGCGGCGTTGCGGCGGGAAGAGGACGATGACTTGATGACTGGAGGGGAACCAATGGGACAAGAGACTAGAACATACATGGAGTGGTAGAATACCGGTATTGCAACTACATAGTAGTACTCTGAGGGGGCCACCTTACATAATTAATCCTCAGGGGAAAAGCGTAACGCAATCACGAGGCAACTAGTAAACAAACCCAAACCTCTACGGTCAATTGCGTGGTGCTTCAGTGAATAAGTAGTAGAGCTTCGTGTAATTCGTACCCGAGAGCCGAGAGCCATACCAGTAAATTTTCTGGTTACTGGCGATTCAACGCTATCCGGGTCTTATCTGATCAGATGCCATCAGTGGTTGCTCCAGTGCCTCCAAGCCGCAAGAGGCAATCGGGTGGCTTGAAGATCCTCCGCCCCCGCCGTGGGTGGGAGCTCACCCTTGTCAAGCCCATGTCGGGTGCCTAACACACAAATTCAGTGACCAACCAAAAAGATACGGGCGGCTCATCAAAGCTGTTAGGGAGCCCCACGGCTGGTACCTGGTCTGTGCGAGGCCTTTCCCTGCAAATTCGCTGCAGTTCCTTGCAAACGCACAGAGAGAGCTGTCATGCCAAGGCCTGGCGCAGGCCAATTTGGTGCTGGTTCGGATGGGCGTTCAATAAGTCGGCACCCGAAATCCAATCTCCAGATCCCAATTCTTTGAGTGTGAGTGAGGGTTGCGTTGCTCGCTGTGTCTGTCTGCCAATTTGCTGCCAAATTTAATCCAGTCTGGGCCTTGTCGCCGCGCTTGCTTCCTTGTGCATTGAAGCAACCAAGGACTTTTGTCGTCAACTCTCTTTTTACCCGCACTTTCTCGCGGTTTCACCTTGCGTCCGTCCTTCTTTTTGCTTGCTGCCTTTTAGGTTTTGGCCACACACTTTCCTTGACAAACCACATCCGCCCGCCTGCAAGCGTGCAAGCCTCTCGACGCCTCCAACCCTGCCTCAACCTTTGTCTTTCTTTACCGGCAGCTACCAATACCCGCGGAACCCCCAAATCCTTTGGTCGTTCTCCCCCCCCGGGTCTGCTGCCAGCGAGAACTCCGACCAACCTATACGAACCAGAGCCAGCAAGCGAAGCAAGAGCAGAAGCCGCCGCAGGGACAGCTCATAGGTGGGGAACCAAACGAAGCAACACGGACTTGCTAGAGGGCGGATGCACACACCGGGCGAATCACAAGCTCTCCTCTACCGGACCAGCCAACTCACACCGTCGTCATTGCTATGGCCGTCCAGCACACCTTCTCCGCCGTCGCGTCGGGCTCATAGGAAGGGCAGAATGTCGCGCACCGCCCGTCTCCTCGAACCCCTCGACTATTAACCAACGCAGCAGTACTTCATCCCGGCATGGACGAGTTATCGACCATGTCCTACGCGCACCTTGCGCCGCGCGGCCGCCAGCCTCGGCCAGCCTCCGACTCGCCGACCCGTCAGCGCGGTACCGACGACCTGCTCTCCAATCTGACGCCCCGGACCGCCGTGGAGGCGTTGCGGAATCCCGCGGGAGAATTGAAGGCGTGCATGGATGTTGCCACTCCTGCCGAACAGGCCTTTGCCATGAAGGCCGCCATTGCATCCAAGAGCATAGAGGAATGGCTCGACGAGCTCTCGGCCTGGCCCTGGCCCTCTCGCGGCGGCTCGGCTGGCTTCGAGATGCCCGACGCCAAGAGGAAGAGGCTCTCCCGCTCCGACGGCACCTTGTCGAGCCCCAACCTGCCCGAAGAGAGCCGAATATCCTCCGCCGATAAGCTATACTATGGGAGTTTGTTGGCAACGGATGTTGCGAGGTACGAGAGGCGGGTCGATGACATCTCTAAAAGTATGGAAGATCTTGATGTCGAAGAGATCAAGAGCCAGGTCTTACACAACCACATCATGCCCTTATCGAGACCTGGCTCCCCAATGATGGACTCTGGCCGTTCTGTGACGTCCTCGCTTTCGGCTTATGCTAGAATGGATGACATGACCGCTCTGATCACGGCCACCATCTTGCAAGCATTGCCAAATATATCTAGGCTCACGAGACTGATGAATGCTTGGAGCCTCCGCTTGCTTGTCCTTCGGAAGATCCCCATCTTTCTGACCTCTCTGGCTGATGGAGAAATTGCCCTCCAGTCCGGGTGGAACGCACTCGATTCAAGCTCCAAGGTCACTCGCAACGGTGCCTCCTCGGATGGCATGACCGCCGTCGGGCCGTCTACCTTGTCTCGTAAAGAGTTTGAGGTAATGAAGTCGATTCTGGAACGAAAGGTTTCCAAAGCTGGGCGGGATTTAGACGCCATGCTGGACATGCTCGAAGGATGGGAGGATACACTCCCCGAGCATTGGATCGACCGAATTGACGTTCTGGAGCGAGGATACGGCGAATGGACCGTTGCCTGCGAGCGGAAGATCAGGGAAGCCGACTGGGCCAGGATTATGCGACAGTCGATGCCCGCCCCGTCTGCCCTGATTCGACCCAAAGCAGAAAAGCAACAGGAACCAGCCAGGCACTCTACCCTCCAAAGTAGTCCCACGATATCCGCGAGGGACAACTACAAGCCCCTTGCACCAGCAAAAATAACAACAGAACGGGACACTGTATCCCCCCCAGTAACGGAGGAGAGCTCGCCCGAATTGGAGTCCCGGTCTTTTGATGAAGATTTGTCGCAGAGTTCTATTGTAGTATCCGAAACAGCGACAACAGTCGATACGTCATTCAGACCCAAAGACGATTACCCGCCAACGATCAAGGTTCACCTCCCATCGGAAGATCAAGGCCTGCCTTACAACAGCAGCCAGTACGATCGCTTTCAGCCGGAACTGGATGACCACATTGACCGCCTAGTAGATGAAGGGCTCAAAGAGGCAGACGAAGAACACATTCTCGATGCCTTCGATGGGCCACAGGCGGATCGGGGCCAGTTGAATGTGGCTAGCTTTGCCGGCATCAATGGCGGGGATGATGAGTTACCAAGCTTGTCAGAGAGCGCCCAGAACCACCAGGGAAGAGCCGGGCGTACCAACCCTCAACCATACCGACCTGATTTGGATTTCGACTTCGAGGACATGTTGGACGTGGAAGTACCTCAGCCCGAGCTTCCCACACTACCCCGCCCAAGACGAGATAGCGATGTTTCGAATCCGTCAACCGTAGTTCATGGATCACAGAGCGGGTTCATGGACTTCTCCAGCGACCAATTTGAACATGGGACTCCGGAGCGTCCCCGTCTGAGGGACATGGACATGGAAGCAATTCAGAGTGATGACCTCAGCCCTGGAAACTCTCCACAACAATTCAGGTCGAGCACCAGGTCGCTTTCCGTGAGCTTTAACGACATGCCCACGGTGGCAGAGATACCTGATGACGAGAGCTCTCCAAGAACTCCCCTGAAATCTTCCCGCATGAGAGACGACGACTTGCATCGAGATATCGGAAGTCCCGGTAAGATGAGTATAATCGGTACCAGTGCCGACGACCAGCTTCAACAACAAATTAGTGAGATCCTTGAGTCGGTACCGGCTAAGATCCGGCTTACCTCGGAGCCCTCTTCGATTAACCTCAATCCGCCCGACTTCACCATGCCGACACGAAAAACGGCCAAGCACGACCCTAACCCACGCAGTCACTCCAGTCTATCCACAGTCTCCAATTCGTCGCGCGCTGGAACCCCGTCATTCACACTTGCGCCGGCATTCACACGCAACAATCGAACGCGTCACCAGCGAGGCAATCAAGAGATCAAACTCTACCACCTCTCGAGATCGAACGGCGAGGCTCCCATCAAGCTCTTCATCCGGTGTGTAGGCGAGCATGGCGAGCGTGTCATGGTACGCGTCGGCGGCGGGTGGGCCGATCTTGGCGAGTATCTAAAAGAATATGCCAGCCATCACGGTCGCCGGTCCGGCGTCGAAGGCAAGGTCGAGATCAAGGATCTACCCCGCGTGGTAACAAACCGCGCGGCGTCGACCCCACCCACGCGCCCGGCGTCAGCTCAGGACTCGTATTCCCCCATGACTCCCCTAAACATTCGCAAGAGTAGGAAGAGTGCGGGTGTCACGGGCGCAGGTGCCGCCGCAGCAACGGTCACGAGTCCGAGCAAGACCGAGGAGCTCGCAGCACCACCAACGCTACCACTATCGACAGCAGGGTCGCAGCCCAGAACACCACTAGCGTCAACCATCAAGCCGGATAATACGTCCAACTCAGGTGGGTCGACGCGGTCGCGGTCGAGCTCGCGTCTTAGCTGGACCGAGGAAGACAGCTCGCTCGGGATGGCAGGCCCGCGCGCCAAGCAGATCGAGATGAGCGAAGAAAGTAAGGCGTGGGTTGAAAGCGTCAAGGAGAAGGTGCGTATCGCCAGCGGAGAGCGCAAGGTCTCTGAGTCGGCGGCGGCGTCGGCGGCGGGGCTGATGGAGGGCAAGTTTGGCGAGATGGGAAAGGTTGGGGCGACGAAGAGACTCTTTAGGAGGCAGGGGTGAGGTACCCCTATAAACAACAGGTCGGAACGAAGCCAGCAAACCTCGGGCTAGCTATCGATGGGGTAGCGAAGTATGCGCATCATAATCCGGGTTTTGCGGCATTCGCGTGGGGAGGGCAGGGGACCATTTGCATTCTTTTCTTTGGTTTTCTTTTCTGTTTCGGGAGGGGATCTCCCTTCACTCCGCGATAAGACTGGCATGGAGGAAGGCGTGGGAAAAGGTGGGTATATCAGACAGGTTTTGTCTCTTTCGGTGTGCTGGTTTTTGGCGGGGGGTTGTCTTCTTTCTCAAAAGAACTTGTTCTCTTTGTCAAGAAAGTGCGCTGTGTGTTTTTGGGTTTTACAAAACGGTCATCTTTTCATCATCAAATACCCCATTTTCTTGTTTATGACGCAGGGATGGACGGACCGGTCCGGGCGGATGGAAGGGACGGGAGTAGGTACCGTGTGGATGAAGAGCGGGAATGTGAGGTAGCTAGTTATTACTATAGCGTGCCATGGATTATTGATGGTGTTGAGCTTTAGCTTGCCTGATTCGGTTACGATGGCGACTTGTTGTGGTGTTTGTAAAGTTCACTCTGGGCCGCAAAATGAGCTCAGCTTGACCTTCATATCGCAAGTAGTGCGTTGTCAAGCTCGAAATTTATTTCCAAAGCCCGCCCCTGTCTGACTCTTACGTGTGCTGGTCCACTAGTAGGCTCTCGAAGGTTGATGGGCTGGAGGCTGGTTCAAATATGATTTGCCAACTGGCTGGGCCTGCCTGATAAGTTCTGGGTTCGTAAACTCTAGCATTATACGGTTCCAAGGTTAAGGTTCAGCAAGCTGCCCTATATCAAGGGGTAGAGTCCAGCCTTCCTCAGCCATAATTTCACACTTTTGCTATCTGTCTCTTCATGGCCAGCAATGATAAATACACTAATCTTCCCAGAGGCAGCGGAGTCTCTGCAGCAGATGGCGACTGCTTTAACCCTTCACCCGGGGCCCGCCACACCACGCACCGAGCCTTATTTCGATGGTATGTCTTCAGTCGAGTTGAAGGAGCGTGTTTGTTTGGTCAATCAAGTCCAGGCGGCCCTTGAGACGAGTCTCGGAGAGCCCTTTGGGCTCACGGCCTTTCAGCGCGCGGCCCTAATGGTGATGCCAACCGACTCGCTGAGGGGGGTGGCACGATGGCTGGCCAAGGGCCCCCAAGAACTGGCCAAGGGAGTCCTTGAGTCGCTCAATACTGTTGAGCCTCTTGTCAAGATGTGCAGGTTTTCAGCCGACGTGCCGTCGTCAGCGCAGCGTGGGCAGGACAGGCACAGGCACGGGAATCGGAGAGTGATCAAGCATGCAGGTTTATTACTTGCATTCAACATTCGGGGCTCTGGCTGACTTCTGTACTGTAGTGTCTAGCCCGCGATGGTGGGGAGTGTGTCATCACCGGGCGTAGCGGTATGTTGTGCTACATCCTACCGTTCTCGCTAAACTCGGACGAGGACACGCAGGGAGATGCGTACCGCCTCTTCGATCACGCGCGCATTTTCTTGGTCGAAGCAAGGAGATGGAAGTCTGCCCGAGCACTTTTCACAACCTTCCTCAACTGTCGCAACCAGACATGGAACCTGATCTGCCTCAACCAGCAACTCAATGAATGGTGGAACCAGGGCTATTTTGGCCTCAAGTGCCTCGGCATATTTCCCAAGGATGACCATCACAGAACAGTCCGGATCCAGTTCCGTTGGCTGAGCCGGGAGCTAGTAGTCCAAGGGGAAGGGATCTCGGACCCGGAGCTCTCTGACGACGTACAGCCTTCCGATGGAGATCCAAGCCGAGAAGGGACAAAGATCGAGGAAGGCGATACCTTCGATGTCATCGTCACTAGGCGTGAAGCCGAGATGATGAAGACTGCTTTGGATTTGCAATGGGCTATCCTCAGAATAGCCAAAAACTGGGATGCGTTTGAGCGCCTGTCAGGCCGTCGCAAAGCGGCATCGTCAAGGCCGTCGGGTGGACGCGAAATCCAACCTGCCACGTCATTTAATTAGTCAAAATAAAATCCTCTTTTCCAGATATAACTGCCACTCGTGGGGGACCAGATCCCCCCCCCCCCCCCTCCCCCCTTTATCTTATTTTCCTTAGTGCCTTCCGGACCTCTTGAAGCCTCTCTGATTCTTCGGAGCAGCTGTCGCCTCTTGAGCACGTCAGTAACAATAGCCCGAAATAAAATACCTAGAGGATGAAAGAGTACTCGATTTCACTGCTGCCACTAGGTTCCACCCAAGAACCAATTCCATATCATTGTCTTCAAACCTCGAATATCTCGCCGATGCCCTCCCCACCACCTCTCCTGTTGTCCACCAAGTCCAGCCGCCAACCTTCCCAGTTCTTGAGCGTCCTCTTGATATCCCTGATCCTCTCGATCCGCTTCTTCTGCTCCTCTTCCTGTGCGCGGCGGAAGGCCTCCTCGTCAAACTCCATATCGTCATCCTCAAGCAAATCATCATGGTGCGGCGTTGCCCCGGCACCCGTGAGGGCGCTCAACCCACTGGAGATAAAGTCACCCAGCCCGCCACCAACGGTCCCCCTCCGGTGAGAAGGCGAGACTCCGCCAAGATCGACCGTCTCAAAGCGGCCTCCGCCCGGAGCGTCGTCGGGGCCGACCTGCATCTCCTTGCGGCGCTCATGCCAGATGCCCCTGCGAAGATCCGAGTTCTCGGCCTCGAGCTCGCGGAGCCGCTTCTCTAGACGCAAACGCTCCTCATTCTCGAGCTCGTCAACGCCCTCGTCATCACCACCACCCTCGGCCGCGTCCTTCTTCCGCAGCCGGAGGTTATCAGCCTCGATCCTCTCAATCTTCTCCTTCAGCTCGGCCGTCTCTTTATCAGCACGCTCCTTCTCCTTGCGCAGCGCCTGCGTCCGGCTGTCTTGCTCCTTGTGGAGTGTTGTGAGCGTCGTAACCTTCTTCTCGAGTCCCTCGGCCTTCTTAGCAAGCTCGCCGTGGGCTGCGCCGACCTCAGCTACCTCACGTTCCAGCGTACGCAGCTTCGTCTCGGCCGACGTGCGCTCAGAGCCCTCCTTGACGGCTTTCTCGGTGGCGCGCTCGAGGTTGCGCTTCACATCGGCGAGCTCACGCTGCGCTAGCGCCGCGGCCCGCTCCGCACGCGCCAGCTTCTCCTCAAGCGCCGTGATCTGCTCCGAGGGTGTTGACGCCGACACGGAAAGGCGCTCGACCTGGGCGCGTAGACGCGACATCTCCAACTCCATTGTCTCGATGGTAGCCATCTTGGACTGCAGCTGGGCTTCTAGCTCACCCGAAGGCACCGTCGACAGCGAGACAGACGGCGATGAGCCGTGGCGGCCGGCATTGCCTCCGGCGCGCGAGATCTGCGACTGCAGCTGCGCATTCTGGCGCTGCAGCGCAGCTAGCTCGTTTCTCTATCACGGCATCAGCATCAAACCAAATGGTGACTTAAGCCGGCCCCAAAAGGGGAGGCAAAAAGGAGGACTAACCAACTTCCCAACCCCCCAATCCCCACCCTTCGCCTGCCCCTCCCCCTCCCTCAAATCCGCCAACTCCTCCTCAGCCTTCTGCCACCTTTTCTCCGCATCGCCCGCCTCCTTCGCCAGCCTCTTATTATCCCTCTCCAGCTCCTCAATTCGGCCCACATGCTTCCGGTAGATGTCCGGCGCCGTCTCCCCGTCGGGGCTGAACACCCCCCCGCCCCCGCCGAGTCCCGGCGACAGCGGGCCGCCGCCCACCCCGGACGCCTGGCGGAACGAGGTGGAGCGCGCCTTGGACTGCTGCGCCAGGGACGTCGTCACAATGGTGGGCGATTCGGGCTTTCCAGCGGCGCTGCTGTCGTCGTCCTCGGGTGCGACGGCGTCCTCCGCCGTCGGCGGCGTGGACTCGGGGTGCTGGGTTTCCTTGGGAGAGGTCGCGGCCGAGGGGGTGGTGTCGTCTTTCTTGGGGGGCGCCGAGGCGCTGCCGCCAACCTTTTTGGCTTTGGCTTTTTTCATCTGCTCGACCTGCGATCGGGGTTGCATGGTCAATTCTCGTCACTGCGCATCGGGTGGAAGCTTGAGACATACCCTCTTCTTGGCCGCAGCCAACTTCTCGGCCTTGGCCTTATCCTCGTCCATGGCGGGCGTTTGCTAACAAAAGCCCTAAAGTGTACAGTTGTGTATCGAATTGGGCGGTTTCCCTGACGTGCGCGGAGCAGCAAAAGTAGATACAGATTTGTAGGCTCAAGGTTTGGCCAGCTCTCCCTTGGTGTGCCAAAGCTCGGGGCGACAAGCTGTTGGTTGTTGGTACTGCGAGGTGGCATTTCCGTGCCGCGTCAGGGCCCATGGCTGCCCAGTGCTTCGTATCCCTGTCCAAGCCACAGGGGGTACTCAAAAGTGACGACACATTCTCCACACTCTTGACTCCCCTCAACAACACAACAACACGCGGGAGCTGATGCTCCCCCCGACTAATCCGTGCCAGGGTTTACACAACATTCCTTTTCCCGCATTTTGCCAAACGAAATACAAGGCAACACGAGTCACAGGGAAAACGCTTGGAAAATGATTTTTTAAATTCGTTCATCACGGCTGTTCATAACACCAAAATCTGCCCACACCTGAGCAAGTGCCTGTTATTGCTCCAAACCCATCCCTTCCATATCGCTGTCATGAATGACGGCGTTATCCATCGCCTCCGAGCTGCAACACTCGGATGGAGCACCTTGGTGCCAGACCCTCATCTCCTCTATCCTCTCCAAAAATCCACCACTCTAGATGAGCTGCTGGAAAGCCCGGTTAATGGGCGAGCGGATGTTGGGAACATCCTTCCAGAAATCAACCGTCAACACGGCGCGCTTGGCGATGCCTTCCGGAGTGAACTCGAACTTCTGCAAGTCGCAATCAGGTTAGTAGGCTGACAATAAACGAAAAGGAATAGGAACATGACTCGCCTTGTACACATCCTTGTAGGCGCCCGACGCACCGAAGCGGTTAAGCCCGAACTGCTCGTGCGTATACCTCTCCCATCCCATGGTGCTCATGACCTCAATCGACAGAGACGGGATGCCATCCGGCAGCACGCTTGACCGGTACTCCCGGGACTGCGCATCAAAGACCTCGAAGCAAGGGATCGAGACAACGCGAGCCTTGATGTTCTTCTCAGCCAACACCTTGACCGCATCGATGGCGATGCAAACCTCGGAACCGGTTGAGACCAGGGTGATGTCAGCGCCTTCAACCTCGTGGAGCACGTATCCACCCTTGGTGGCCTTCTCGATCGTGGAACCCTCAAGCTGAGGAAGGTTCTGGCGGGAAAGGGCCAGCAGACTGGAAGTGTGCTTCGACGTCAGGGCGACATAGTAGGCAGCACTGGTCTCATTGCCATCGGCCGGGCGCCAAACCATGAAGTTGGGCAAGGCGCGGAAGTGAGCCAGCGTCTCAATCGGCTGATGGGTCGGGCCGTCTTCACCAAGACCGATAGAGTCGTGGGTCGCGACCCAGATGGTGCGGACCTGCGAGAGGGCAGACAGACGGACGGCACCGGCGGCATACGAAACGAAGTTGAGGAAGGTACCGCCGTAGGGTAGAAGAGTACCATACGCGGCCAGGCCGTTCATGATAGCACCCATACCGTGCTCGCGGACACCATAGCGGATATACCGTCCGGAGTAGTCACCGAGACCAGTCGCAGGGGGCTGGAAATCGATGGCACCCTTCCAGCGGGTCAGGTTGGAGCCAGTCAGATCAGCAGACCCACCGATAAGCTCAGGGATGGCCTCGTAGATCTTCTGGAGCACAATCTCAGACAACTTGCGCGACGCGACAGCGGCATCCGCGGGGGTGTAGACGGGGAGAGATTTTTCCCAGCCCTCGGGGAGGTCACCAGTCTGGCGGCGGACGAGGTCGGCAGCCTCAGCCTTGTACTGCTCGGAGTACTTGGCAAAAAGCTGGTTCCACTCCTCCTCGGCGGCGGCACCCCGGGCAGATGCCTGGTGGCACAAATCGTACACCTGCTGCGGTACGGCAAAGCTCTCCTCGGGGTTGAAGCCGAACTTGGTCTTGAGCTGCTTGATGTCATCCGCCTTGAGGGGAGAGCCGTGGACGCTGTGGGTGCCCTGGAGCTTGGAACCATAACCGATGATGGTTGTGAGCTTGATAAGGGTGGGCTTATCCTTGACCTCCTGGGCGGCCTTGAGAGCGGCCTCGATACCCTCGAGGTCGTTCTCGCCATCACCCACGGTCAAAACCTGCCAGCCGTACGACTCGTACCGCTTAACAACGTCCTCGGTAAAGGCCTGGTTGGTATCACCATCGATAGTGATGTGGTTGTCGTCCCAGACAGCGATAAGATTGCCGAGCTGGAGGTGACCAGCCAGTGAGCAAGCCTCGGAGGAGATACCCTCCATCAAGCAACCATCACCGAGGAAGGCGTATGTGTAGTTGTCAACTAGGTCAAAGCCCGGCTTGTTGAAGACGGCACCGGTGTGGGCCTGGGCCATAGCAAGACCGACGGCATTGCTGATGCCCTGGCCGAGAGGGCCAGTCGTCACCTCAATACCAGGGGTGTCGTGAGCCTCGGGGTGACCGGGTGTGATGCTGTCAACCGACTGTTTGCGGGAATATTGTCAGAACATGTGGTTTGGGAAAGGGTGGGGTGAGCATACGCGGAAGGCCTTCAGGTCATCGATCGACAGAGCATAGCCGTACAAGTGGAGCAGAGCATATTGGAGCACACACGCATGGCCGTTACTGCAGAGCACGTGTTAGCGGTGCTTGTGGCAAGCAGATGAGGCAATTGGCAAGCATACGAGAGGACGAAGCGATCCCGGTTGAGCCACTTGGGGTTCTTGGGGTTGAACTTCATGATCTTGTTGAAGAGGACGTGGGCAACGGGCGCCATGCCCATGGGCGCACCTGGGTGGCCCGAGTTGGCATGAGCGGTGGCATCGGCCTAGAAAGAGCAGCATGGTTAGCATTTGCCATTGCGTGCTGTAATCGCACCGTCGGCGCGGGCTGGCTGAGAAATTGAGAGCAGAAGAGCATTCCCGTGGAGGGGTAAAAAGAGCGCGGCCGGGAGCAGGGAGCGATGGCGGGGGCGGGGTTGCCTTTGTTGAGAGGGGTACTTACAGCCAGAACACGGATCGTGTTGATGGCGAGCGTGTCGGTCTCGGTGTAGGCCATGATTGCGGAAATGTGCACACGGCGGAGAGGTGAATGGGATGTCTGTGTGAGGGCGAGGGGGGTGTGTTTGGGATGCGAGGGAAAGAATTGAGAGGGTAGGGAGGTGGGGTGTTAGTTTTATGTTGGCACCTAGGAGCGCTGTTGGGGTGGTCGAGATTTCCGCCGCTTGTCTAGCTCACAAGAGGGTGGGGTAAGTCTCTCAGACCTGGCTTGTCTAGGAACCGTTCTGGGCCTCCTGGTTCGCCCGGATGAATGCTAGAGTGGAGAGATCTTGACGCGACCTAGGCTCAGATTCTCTCAGCACTTGGTTTTTTTCTCTCTCTATCTTTGCCCCCCGGAAATGCTGCGGTGCTGGATTGTTCCTAGGATCGGAGCTCGGTGACGTCGAGACACGGGGGGTTCTGTATTGTGTAGTCTGGGGGACTTGGCCCCCTTTTTCATCACCTTCGACGCCTCGTCGCGTTCGTCGAGGCGACGGACACCCAAGGAAACCGAGTAGCCGGCTGCGTGAAGCATGCTCCCTCCAAGTTCAATGCGCCGTCGATCAATCAGTCAACGGGTTTCGCTCACTCAGCACCTCCGTCTTGGGAGCGACTCTCCATCACAGCTCCGGTAGCTCTGCTCTGCAGCAGTAGCAGCTCCTCCTATTCGCACATCGAGTCTGCAATGTGGCCTTCACCTCGATCGCAACCGCAATCAATCCTGATAGCTGCAAAATGGCGACTTAGTCATCTGCCATGCTGCCGCGACCATTGATTGTGTAAGGCATCACGAAATCCCCCGCGGGGTGAAGGCAAGCTCAAGAACCCCGCCGCGATACCGCAGCGGCACGTCTCGCACGTCTCGCACGTCTCGCACGATTCCGAGGCTGCCGCCCATATGCTTGGATCCGGGAACGCCATTGGGTCAGCCACTGGGCCAGCCCCTAGGCTGCATCCCGTCTTGAGTTTCCTCCCTGGACGGGAGTTTCTGAAAGAGGTTGCTCCCGCAACAGCTGGCACGGGGATAAGAAACCACCTGGGTTAGTAGCAGGAGCACTTTGCGGTGCTCCGCTTTTCCCGGTAGAGTTGCCACACGGGAGCGCCCATGTCTTGTGAAAGACCTAGCAGGTGAAACCCTGGATCATGCCTGGTCGCCTGTCGCCTTATGTGGTACCTTAGTAGGTAGGGTTAGGGTTCATAAACTTTTTTCGCCTACAGTTAGTTGGGCTGCCATCTAGAAAGCATGGATGAAATTTGCCGTCACATCTACGGGCCCTCACTCACTCGCTCGCCCCGATCTCATAACGCAGATAGCCACCAACATGGTCGTCAAAGGTGCCAAGGGCAGAAACAGAGGCAGCAGAAGAGGGACGGTATCTGTGCTAGAGGAGGCCAAGCGCACACGCATACAGCAGCAGCTCATCGTCGATGTCTTCAAGAACGCCTTCAGCACGGCCCTGTCCTCCAAGACCTTCACATCCACCTTGCAAACCGTAAAGCAAGCCCTGTTTGAGCGAGATTTCGCCCGGGCATTTGGTGAAGATGAGTACCTAGCCGTCTATGCTGCCCGTTACAGCCCTACCCGGGCTCTCTGCTACGCCTCTGTTCTGAACAACATATGGGAGCACTTGGCCGACATATGTCTACCCTCCCCCCCGGCCAGCAGCACTGCCCTGAGTGAAAACACCGAGACCCAGTCTCCAGTCCTCAAAATCCTCTCCTTCGGCGGCGGTGCGGCCGAGCTCGTCGCTTTCGCCGCCTTCCTCAACCAGCGCCAGCACGGCTCTCCTCCCCTGGCCGGGTCCATAAACAACCTCGACTCGGCCGCCTGGGGCCCCGTCATTACCTTGCTCGAAATGACCCTCACCACCGGAAGCCCCTCCCTCCCAGACCCAGACCCAAACACCACCGAACCCCCCTCACCAAGCACCGCCGCTGCCGCCGTACCCCTAATCCCCGCCTCCCACCTCACCTCCATCTTCACCCTCCAAGATGCCCTCACCCTCTCCCGATCCGACCTCGCCGCTCTCCTAGGACCCTCGCCGTTACTGGTGACCCTCCTCTTCACCCTCAACGAGCTGTTCTCCTCCAGCGGGCTGGGCAAGACGACCAAGTTCCTGCTTGACCTGACAGCCGCCGTGCCCATCGGCTCACTCCTGCTTGTCGTGGACAGTCCCGGCAGCTACTCCGAGACAACGCTCGGAAAAAACGCCAAAAAGTATCCGATGCAGTGGCTGCTCGACCGCATCGTGCTGACGGGCACTCGCGCCGACCCTGTGGCCGGCAAGCGCTGGGACAAGCTTGAGTCGGACGACTCGCTTTGGTTCCGACTCGCCGACGGGCTTGACTACCCCATCCCGCTCGAGAATATGCGGTACCAGATGCATCTTTACCAGGCCGAGGCCGCCCCAGCGGGTAAAGCCTGAGGCATTGTTATCACCGGCTTTACATTGTCTAGTTCTGCCGTGCTCTGCTACATTATTATCGATACTCTTTTTATCATGTTATTGTTGCTAAAACCACTGGCGGCTCTCCAACCCAAATTATTATATCCATATCCATTCATACATGCCCTTATCCCCACCAGATCACGCCCACACCAGCTTCTTGATTGAGTGCCCCAGCTGCTCCAGCAACCCCGTGTTCCGCCTCGCCTCCGCTAGCGAAATAATGTCGCCCTTCTCAATCAAGTTCGCATCCTCTAGCTTGGTGCCCGCTAGCCGCGGCTGGGTCGCCATCGCAAGCCGCTCAATCTCAGCCGCGATCACCACCACCTGTTGAATCTCCGTAAGACGTGTGGTGGCACCCGGCTTGTCTCGCTTGTTGCGATTCGCCGTCGCCGGGTCTGTCACCGATGTCTGGCTGTAGAGCGCCTTGAGTGCGATCTTGCGAGGCGGTATAGTCTGCGGGCGGCGTGTCAGAAATCCAGCAATACCCTGAGCCATGGTCGTGACATTCGTTCCCTGGTTGCTGTCCGCTACCCCTGACCCGCGGGGCTTGGGTGGGCTAGACATAGATGAGATTGAGCGTGTGTTCACCCGCACGATGTCTGTACTACCTGGCTTGTACTCAATGACGAGGCCGACGTTGTGTAGCTCGTCGGTATGGGTGACGGATATAGTCGATGTTATGTATGTCCCGAATTTGATCTTTTGGATGTGAGCTAAGTCTACCCGCTCAAACGATGAGATCTTGTCTAGATTCCAGTCAAATCGGCACAGGTATAGTGCGGCGTCAGTTAGCAGTAGTACCGCTTCTTCAAAAGATGCAGCTCGCACAGTATCCGGCACTGTTGGCGTGAGAAAGGTCCAGCCCCCGATAAACTCCTCGGCCTCGTCGGCGACAACCCGCTTTTGGCAAAGGTCGATAGCCTGCTGTCGCATATTTCGCATCGACATGGCCGGGTCTTTTGTCATCATGTTCGTCTCAAACTCTTCAAAGACGAGTGACGTAACATTCCCCAAGAGGAAGTCAATCGTAATCTGAAGAAAAAAGTCGTTGAACATGCTGGTGAGCTGTCAGCAAAATAATGCCAGGTCCAATAACTTCCGCATCACTTACCCATTGAATAATCGAGTTAGTGATAGGCCTGCGTCCGTCAGGGCTCCACGATAGTTTCTCTTCCTGGTTCGGGTGTAGTCACCCTTCATTGCCCCTGTAGAGGCGTACTGCTTCGAGATGGCATCGCCATTATCAGCCCATAGTGTGTTGAACCACGCATTCTCCTGGTCCCTCTGTGTGGCCATGTCAAATCCTTCCTGCTTGAGTTGCAGATCAAGCATGTGTTTTGCAAATGAGCTTTGACAGACGTTTGTCCGGTCCAGACAGTCCATGCAGTTCGTCCTTAGCACGCCAGTCTGTTTCGCTACCACCTTGTCGTCGACGATGACAGTGCTCCCAAGCTTCTCAAGCGTACTGCCGAGAATCTGCAAGAGGAACGAAACGTTCTCAAACTTCATGCCGCGGCAGACAGCATGGAAGTCGAACCACTCAAACGCCAGCTTTTCTACGTCTAGGCCAACCTCCTCGTTGAGTCGTTGGACGGCCTTCTCGTACCGCTCCCCTATCGGAGCCTCGACGCCATGCTTCTCAACTAAGTCAACGATCTGAAGGGAGCCGTACCGTTCCCGCAAACCATCAAAATGTTTTTTCAATGCCGCAAAGTTGGCATCAGGGGAGTGCTGCAGCACCGGTGTGGGCTTGAGTGAGTATGGCGTCTGCGAGAAGAATAAGGGAAAGCTCCCCCGGATTTGGACGAACGAGTACACTTTCGCCATGGGGTCCCACGTTGCATTCGCCGGAGAGAGGATTTGCTCCGACTCCACAGAGTTTGCAACATTGCCCTGCTCGTCTATCCCACGCCGAAGATATCGTAGTCCGGCACGCTTGGTCGACCTCCGTGAGATCACAGTGATGTCAAACTTTTTCTCCGAAGGTCGCATATCAGCTGTGGCCTTCTCGGGCGGCGGTGAAACCGGGTTCGACCCGCTCCTAGAGGAGCTAAAATCGCTCAGCTCGACCGAGTCCTTAACACCCTCATCATCCTGCGGCGGGTGACTATCGACGACGAATGATTTCTGTCCAACAAAACCCTGCATCAGGGGCAACGCCAAGCTGTCGAGTCCGGCGTCGACGAAGGGCTGCATGATATGCCGGTTCCAAAAGTACATCGGGTCGACATGATTGTGCAATGGCACGAGCGAGGTTGCGGGTACCTTCTCATTTGCCAGACTGCGGGTAATGTCGTAGTCATACGAGTAGTAGAATGTGCGACTCGAGCCGAACAGAATTTGGGCGGTTCGCAGCAGCTTCGGTAAGAGCGACATGGCGGCCTCACTGCCGACCGCATCGGTTGGAAGGGAGAACTTCCTCGGCACGTTGGTGCCGGCGTCCGACCTCTCCTCGGGAGTGTTTTCAAGACCCGGCTGGTCGGTGATGGCCTGCTCTGGACTCAGCCCCATGTTGCGCTTCTGCTCCATAGTCCACCCTGATCGACTGAACCAGCTCTGAGCGAAGCGCCCATAGCTCCCGCGGCGGTTGATAACATCCTCCGCAATACTGGATCGCGCCGTGGCATTGGGGCTCATAGCCGTGGACCATTGCGGTTCTGACGCGGGCGTGTCGATTGCATCATCGCCAACCTCGTCTCCGCTGCTATTAGGCAACTCAGGCACGCTTTCATCCTCGCTAGAGCTATCATCATCGTCCGATGAAGTGGGGTCGAGAGTGCGGGCGTTGAGGGCGATGGCCGTTTTGGTAATCGCCTCGCCGGCGTCTTGCTGCGACGAACAGGGCGTGAGCGCGACCTCGGTAACCACGTAGATGGGTAAACCGCGGATCTGGGCAACTTGCTGCCGGCGAGTTATCGAGATTAGATAGCTATAGCTAAACACCGTGACGAGACCTGTAGGCGACGAGGGAACTTGTCAGTTTCCGCGTCGGTGACGTAAGAGGACAGCGTGCAGACAAGCGAGTCCGTGATTTGGGGCGAAGAATGGACAAAAGGAGGGGCTGAACTACCGACGATGCCAAAGGCCTCAAATGATGAATTCGGGCCCGAAATATCGGGTGAAGCGTCCCTCGAGATGGTAGACACAGACGCATCGCCATATTTGATTCCGACCAGAGGCGACGAGCGCTGCTCCTTCTTGGAGACCAGAGGTTGCAAGACCAACCCATCCACGGCGGCGCAAATAATGACTTTACGCGCCAGGCCAGGCATTTTTTTGGCTTTCAGTGCAGTCTCTCCATAGAATTCAAGGGCTCAAGGAACGAAATGCAGCAGCAGCAGCAGGATATTCAACAGTGGTGCTGTGTCCTGGAGAAGAGCAAAAATACAAGATATGATTCAAGATGGCCAAGGTGTTTGATCGTTTGATCTACCGGTCAGGAGGGTCTATTCTATATTCGTACCTGGCCTGCGGGCAGGACCTGTCGAGTTGGTAGCGTTCAAGCTCGTCAAGACGCGCGCCGCTGATGCGGGTGTGAGGTGGGGGCACGCGCATAGGTCGGCAGGAGCGGGCGTCATTCTGCATTAACCCCACCGTCCCACCATCCGCCTCTGTCAGGGCCTGTGGAGTCTGGCTGGTTGGAGGGGTTGATTTGGAACGGCTAGTCACCTCTAGGTGTATTCATATGCATTAGGTCTCACGTGTTTATTAGTGAACCCCAGCCCTAAGCCTCGATTCGTATAGGGGAAGGACAAAGTTTGTATGCAGAAGATTTTGAATTTTTTATATTTCAGTTTCGGGGGGATCACGCTGTAGCCGAGCGAGTCCGCACGGTTGTTGGTATCTCCCCATGTTTTTCCAACACAGGGTATTTCCGCCCGCTGTCCTATTCCGCTGTGGTTATCCGTTACAGATAACCTCAATCCATCCAAACATCACCACCTTACATGGCGAGCCTCTCGACCTTGTCGCGCAGGGCGCGGATCTTGGAGTTGAGGTCAGAGGCCTCGTTGGATGTGAGTGAAACGGCAATAACCGGTCTCGAGACACCGCACGAGCGACCAAGCGCAATCTTGGAGGGAACGAACTGGGACTAGAGTTAGCTTCCGTCAAGCCTATGGCTCATATCATAGGACCACACGTACCACGTAGGGGACATTCTTCTCCTCGGCGAGGAGGGGCAGATGGAGGACAATGCTGAGGGGCTGGGTGTCGGCAGCGAGAATGATAAGCTCGCTGGTTCCACGGGAGACACTGCGATCTATTAGCTGTTGAACGAGAGGGTAGTTCTGTAGATAACGTACGACTTGGTCGCCTCGTTAGCGCCCTTCTTCAGCTGTCTATAATGGCTAGCTTGCTGGACGCAGTCCAGAATCTCCTGGACAAGAGCCCCATCCTCGGCCTTGGGCCAGGCCGCCGACTCGTTCTGGGCGTTAGACATGATGTTGTTTGTCTCGTTGGCGTATGAATTTGGTTCTGTCGATATATCCAGGGTTCACGGCTGTTGCTCGCCCTGGGTAAAAGATGCCGGGTCGTGGGGGTTGATCGCGGGTGAGTGCGTGGTAGGAGCAAAGTGTTGCAGCCAATGCGAAATCGTAGGTAAAAAAAAAAGGTACAGCTGGTTGAGACCTTTCGGCGGTGGGGAACGGCAGAATGGGCTTAGGTTCGTCCGGCACCCGCGATTACCTAATTGCGCATATGCAGAGGTACCTGAGGACTGCAAAAGCTTGCCCCCGACTGCTGCGCTCTCAATCAGTCAACCTGGAAACACCTCGCCCAGCAAAAGCCAACCTGAACCGACAACCTTCAAACTGGTCTGTTTCGATCGCCACCATTGCCTGTCTGCCAACTCTACGGTCCATCGCGCAACCAGCTTTATCGTCTTTGAGACACCACTTTCTCACATTGTAATCCGTCAATACAGCTTCGAACCACCCTTCCAAAAATGACGGACCTTTGGTAAGCCTTGAATTCCGCGAACGCGACCGAGCTTCCCAATGCTCCAACTACGTAGCTGGGATGCTTGGGACATCACATCACATTGCATTGGCCACACGCATGGCCTGTAGTCACCTGGAGACATGTTTACTAACGATGCTCTCATTCTGTAGCCCCGTTTACGCGGTTAGTATTCTCTCGTGCACCGTCGTCGACCTCTATCCTCGCCATCCGCCGTTCCAGCCTCAATAATCCCCTCAGACAGATTGAAGGCCAAACCGATGGTCCGAAGCATGCATGCTAACATCAATACAAACAGCCCTTCTTCGGTGCCATGGGCTGCACATCTGCTATCGTCTTTACCTGCCTGGGCGCTTCGTATGGAACTGCTAAGTCAGGTGTCGGTATCGCTGCCATGGGTGTCCTCCGGCCGGACCTCATCGTAAAGAGTATGTTGCCCATCGCCCCATGCTCATATAGAAGCCCTCTTCTTTCACTGGGCGACGCGCGCTGACAAGGTATTTCCATGCCAGACATCGTCCCCGTCATTATGGCTGGTATCATTGGTATCTATGGTCTCGTCGTCTCTGTCCTTATCTCCGACGGTCTCACCCAAGATGGCTATGCGCTCTACACCGGCTTCATCCAACTCGGTGCCGGTCTTGCCGTCGGTCTCGCTGGTATGGCTGCTGGTTTCGCGATTGGTATCGTCGGTGATGCTGGTGTTCGCGGTACCGCTCAGCAACCCAGGCTGTTTGTTGGCATGATCCTAATTCTCATTTTCGCCGAAGTTCTGGGTAAGTCGCTTTCCACGCTTCTCTCGCAATATCCTAGTTCTGTCGCTGACATTCCACCTTAGGTCTGTACGGCCTCATTGTCGCGCTGCTCATGAACTCCAAGGCCACGCTCAACACCGTCTGCTCATAAGGAGCATATATCTCCCAGCTTACGGAATGGAAATGGGTGGACAAGCTGTGACTATTTGACAGAATCCCATGTCCATGACGTGCATTGCAAAAACGAGGCAAAAGTCACCACCCGACACCCATGGTCCCTTTAATATCGTTTTGTTGCTAGGGAATCAGTTGAGCAAAGTTATTGGAGTTTGGCATCGTGGGGATGTGGGTGGCGGGTATCAAATTATAGGAAGGGAAGAACCGGTTAATGGCTTTGGCGGAAACGTACATGTACAATTGTCACATTATGCTTGATCATCGCACCCGGAGGTGTAGGGGTAGGTGTTATCTCATCATAGACAGGGTGATGGGACAGAGGTTGTAGGCTAGGTTGTGCAATCACGTTCCTGTTCTTTTGAAATGTTTTTCTTTAGTTGGTTTTGACGTTATTTGCGTGTGATTGCGGAACGTCATAGCGGGTGGTAGGAAAGTCAGACTCGACCAACGTGACTTTTGGAGCGGTTATAGTTGCTATTGAATAACGGTCGAAACAAGGTTCTCATACATTGCTGTTGGCCTATCCGTCACCTTTGGAAAAATATTCTAGCCTCGGTCGCCCACTGGTCTACGGATAGCCACCTACTACCAGGCGCGCAGCTGTTGTTTTCACTAGAGGCTGAACCATAGGCTGGCCATCAACTATGCCTTTCATTATTGGTTGGGGTTTCAACTCCAAGTGGTATTTCAACCTCTACTCGAAAGGACAGACGTCTGCTTACCTCGTATGCTTGTGTATACTTGGGTGGCGCCTCTTGTATTGGAAATGATCACAAAAGCCTTACCAAGTCAACATCACTAACTCGATCTAAATCTTTACCTACGAAACTCAAACCATTTACTCTTCCCCAGCAAGGAATATTACATTATCATTTTCATCATTTATATACCTTATACTAAAGGAAGGGTAGATATGCAAAGTAACCTAATATAAATACAATTGAAGTTATTGTTGGTGTTGCTGTTGTTTACCATTAGGAATTACCAGGGCCAGCAGAAAGAAAGCTGCCCTCGCGCCCATTGCCACCCAATCCCTTTTTATGCCCCGTTCTCCTATGCCCTCCATCTCATGCATCTCATGCACACCATGGAGTATGGGTTTCGATCCAATCCCAATTATAACTTACACCAGTGATCGCTTCCACTTCTCATTGAACGACGATACTCATAACTCGCCAGAGAGCCAGAATTCCAACAGCTTTGTTCTCAAACTCTCAAATCACACCCTGTCATAAGCAGTTAGCTAAGCCGGCCTCGTCGAAAGTGCAGGGACAAAAAGACTCACCGGAATAAAAAGATACGGCACCCTCCTCTCGTATTCCAACCACGCCTCGCCATACTTGATCCGACACCTGTGGATATCACGCCACGCGCGGTGAGCAATCATGGTGACGAAGAAGACGGGATAGAACCAAGGGAAGGGGCTCTTAAATCCAGTTATTAAACCCCACATGACAGCAAAATACGCGTCGCAGGTGTAGTGAACCTTGCGGGCAAGACCGTACCAGCCATCGACAAGGATCTTGTCGCCGAGACCCGTCTCGATAGTCTTGGGGTTTTCCACCGTCTGCCAGGGCAGCTGGGGGAACGTGCGGCGTAGGACGAGCTTGCCCTTCTCAGCAGCGCGGAAGCGGTTCTTCTGGCTGTTGCAGCTGTCCCAGACCCAGTAGACAAATAGGTAGCCAATGAACATGGCCGCAAGGATCCAGCGGTTCCAGCGGTACTCATCCGGATGGTGGTTGGCCAGGTAGATGATGCAGTGGCAGTATGAGAGCGGGACACCAGCCAGGTTCCAGAAGATGAGCATGAAGCCCCACTTCTCGTAGTACATGTCCCAGGTTGAGACGATGAGCTCCTCGCCCTTGGCACATGCGTTGGCGTACAGGAAGTGTGCCATGATCAGAAAGCCGACCTCGCCCGAGACGTATCCGTAGCGTTCCCACTGGCGCGCCGCGGTGCCGCACGACAGCATGAACAAAATGTACCACGGGAGGCGGACCTCAAAGAACATCTTGAAGTCGAGGATGCCAAACATGCGTGGGTTCAGCTCGGCGCCCATGAAGAAGTCGTACACGTGGTTGCCCGTCATGCGGTGGGTGGCGCCGCGCGCAAAGGCCGACGCGTAGGCCACAATGCTGACGATCCAGCCCGAGATGATGGCGACGGTGAGCAGCGAGCCGAACTCATCGATGATGGTCGACAGGTGGAATAGGCCGGTGAAGTTGAGCACGCCCACGACGGCAATGGTGGTGTAGAAGGAGGCGTACGCGGAGCAGTAATACGGGAGCTGCTTGCCGCCCTCATGGGGCAGCGGCTTTCCGTAAGCCCAGACGCCGGGCAGCAGGCAGTAGCAGGCACCCTCGAAGATGAGATAAGCCCAGTAGATGACCCAGGCCTGGGTGTGAGGGAACGCGCCCGTGTAGACGAGGTGGGCGAGGTGGGCGCCAAACTCCTGCCAGCTCTGGCCCGGTGCGGGTGTGGGGAAGAGGCCGCTGTAATACTCGGCGCCGATCCACATGTACCACATCAGGACAGGGAAACCAAGCATCATGAGGCCGACGAACCAGGGGCCGCCGAACTCATACTCGCCCGAGGAGTCGATCTTGGGATCCATGCCGGGCCTCCACCCGTCAACGACGCGTTCCCCCTCTGCGGTGCCGTTGACGAAGTCGCTCGCCTTGCCATCGGCATACCCATTGGCGTGTCCATTAGTGCCATAGGTCTCGAGATTGCTTTCCAGGAGCCCCTTCATGTCGCCCTCTTCGGGGGTCTTGGGCGGTGTCGGCTGCTGCATATCGAACTCGTCACCAAGGTGCTCGATAAACTTGGCAGTGCCGCGCTTGCGCAAGGGGCCCTTTGCTGGAACGTTGGACAAGCTCTCGGGGGCGGAGCTGGACTCGCCGTCTGATTCGAGAGGGAACTGTGACTTGCGACGCGAGGTAGTGCGGCGGGCGGGTATCTCTACCATACCATCAAAGAGCTCTTTCTTCCTGTTGTGCCGTCAGTAAGGTGGGCTCGGTGCAATTGGTTACTGCCGTGGTCTGGGAAAATCTCGAAAGCGCCAAAGGAACAACACAATAGTCACGTTCACAAGGGCATGTGTGGGTGAGAGGGAGGGTGCTCGCACGTACCGCGGGGTCTGTCTGAGCGAGTATCGAGAGGACATGCTGGGCAGAAAAGACTCGTCGCGGCTCGGCGCGTTCCTTATACTACAAACGATCGTGCCGAGGAGGGAGGTGGCCAGATACTAGTATCCGTATAGGTACTAGATGGAGATAGGGGGCTCGGCAACGACAGGCTCGGAAAGAGTGGCAGCCACTAACAGCGGAGGCCAGGAGCGTTGCTGCAGCGAGCGGTGAGGGATGCCGAAAACGAGTGGAAGGCAAGCCCAACAGACCAAAGCACCAGCGATGAAAAGAAAGTGCGCGTGGCCGGGGTCAGATACGTGAGGGCAAGACCACCGTGACCGTGTTGAGTGATAGGGAGATAGGGAGAGGAAGTGGGAACTACTGCTTGGCCGTGTTGACAGAATTTGACAGGCCAATTTCTCTGCTTCTCGCTGTCTTGCTGTCCTGACCAGGGGGTAGCCGGCACTTTTCTTCTCGTCCAGCGAGCAGGGGGGAGGGGGTTTCTCTGAAATGCGCCTGGCTGTTTGGCCGTGGAATTGCAATTGGAATGCTCCTTGGCGCCACAACGGGAAAATCCACTCCCAGTCAATTGACCCGGGTCAGCGCCAAAGACTAATATATGCGGCCCAAGTGGGATTGGGGCAGGTTTGGAATACTAGTGTTCGGCGCATCGTATCTGTCCAACACGGGGGTGCGACGCTACGACTTAATATTGGCTGATCGGATTCGGCGCACCAAGATCGCATCGCGCGGCGTTTGGGGGTCGAGAGGGGTCAGGAACCCGGCTCCAGCTGCCAGGGAGGGAGCATCCCAGATTCCAGCAACCTGTCAGGCCCCGTGCATCTAATAGATCAGGCCAAGCCAAGCCTGCGGATTCCTCCCGCTGCTGCATGCCGAAGGGTTGCAAACCTTGGCCGCAAGTCGTCATCTTGACTCGAGAACATGGAGATAGGACCCAGCACATGGGACGGCGCTCAAACTTCAACGGCTCCGGTCGCCTACTAAAAGCTCTTTTGGGGTGGTAATTTTTCACATATCATCTGCAAACAGATATGTTTCCTGTCCTTTCCACTCTCTATCACATAGCTAGGGAAAGGGAAGATGAAGACGAGGAAAATTGGCATTTGAGGGGGGGTTTACACTATTTTGTTCCTCCCTTATTTAGCATACGATTTCAGTTCGGCATCTGCCGAATGTTCCATATTCAGGGTCCGGGATGAAGCCTGCCCGGCCCAATAGCTCGGCTCGTTCGGACTATTTTGTCACGTACTCGTCCACCTAGCATCCATCACTCGGCCCATTGCACGAGGGGGCCCGAATACTAGTATTCCAGCGAGTCTTTAGGAAGCAGCCGCGTTTGCAGGGCAGCGCATCCTGCAGTGCATGTCTTGAAGCGCGGTCATTGAGTGTGGCAATGTGGCTATCAGAGGCTTCCCGACGGGGTTTCTTCACCGTCCAATCCACCGGCTTCTCGATAACATATCCCGATCTGCCTTTGCACGCGTTAGCAGTCAATCATGTGATAGGTAAAACCTCATAAACCGTCATTGGCTGCCGTATAGTCTATATTAGGCATTAAGTATTCTTTTTTTTATTAGACTCGTCAATACAAAGAGAATGAGAACTCCCGAAAAGATCGATTTCGGCAAACTCTTGCACCTTACGCCTTGGCGAGCTTCTTGTTTACACGTGGAATACTAGGGAGGAACAGCATCTCAAGCATTAGTCTAAGAGGCAAGTGTGACAAGCCTAGCTTCCTTCCAGGAGGTATACAAATACTAGTATTCAGATCAAGTGGCCCACCCGTGGCAGCCATCGCCCTGATGATGTGTAGTATTGAACCCAGCTTTCTTCGAAGAATAAATAGACGAAGCTCAACCGAGCAGCATCATACGCAAACGCCAAGGCCTATTGTAGTACAAAAGAATGAATGCATATGCCATGATATTGACAAAACATCCCCATTAAACGCCAGTCGGATCATTCAAGAACTCGTACCCGTCCTCGGGAGGCAACACAAATGCCGATATGGCCAAGCCAAACGCAGAGAAGAGCGCGATACCGGCACTTGCCATGCAGAGATACCAAGAAGTATCCAGCCGATAACCTGGCACCAGAAAGAAGTCGTCGTTATCAAACAGATAAGACTATTATCACGGTCAGCATTGCCATCATCCCAATGACTCAAGGGATGCCAACTCACCACCAGCGCCATGGCACAAAACTCCAACCCGGCCACCACCCCCAACATGAAGGCCAATATCCTCCACCCACTCTCTCTCTTCACCTTGCCCCCCGCCATGATGACCAGAAACCCAACCAGCGCCGCCAGGTCGACGACGGTCGCCAGGCTCATGAGAAAGCCAGTGGAGCGCCAAAGTGAGCAAAAGGAGCGGCCGTCGCTAGCTTCGCAGCGTCGCGCATCAGGGAAGTGAAAGCATTCGGGTGCAGCAGCAGGTGACGCCGAGATGGAAGTGCATCTCTCATGCAGGCCAATGTAGTCGTAGACAGCGCCGCCCGACTTGGCCGCGACGCTGTATGAGACCCATCGTGGGGTAGAAATGGACGCGATGGTCATAGCCGTGGCTGCAGAGGGTTAGTTGTTGCCATTTTGCGTGGATATCCCATCTTGCCAGCGAGGGAGGGAAGTGGGGAAGTTCAATGCCGTCGCCCAACGATGACAAGTAGAGGGAGGCCTCAGCCCACCATTCACTCAATCAAACTCACCCGCAACAAGAGCGACCAAGGCGGCCCCGTAGACGACCTTTCGCGTCATGACAGCAAAACCACAAGAAGAACCAAAACGTGTCTGTGTATTGCCCCAGATAGATGCTCGGCCCGAGGAGCTGGATTCGGTATGGAACAGGGCGATGGGAGCAATGACTGTCTAGTGTCAATGAGTTGGTCGAGGTGGCCTGAAGATGACGTGCATGTTCTTGATACATGCATATTGGTCGCACTAAAGCGAGGCTGCTGACGACGACCGCTCATTCGGCTGCCTGTCATAACATCCTAGCGCTTGCACAGCCCTAAGATCGAGGGGCATGTGAAGCACTAACACTGCAGACAACATGAAGACGGCTTCAATGTTCAAAAAGAGCTTTGGGCCAGATCTGAGCTCAATGCTAAGAGGAGTTGGTGTTCGATAAACCACATTTCTTCAACCTATCAATTTTTACCCACGAGGGGTACTTTCACGAACGAGAAACATGAGTAGGGTGTGTAGGCACAAGTCGCCATTCACCCTTCTTAGACGGGGGACCAAGGAATGAAAGATTATAAAGATTGAATATAATAAAAATGGAGAGAGAACATACAACACCAGGGATTCGCTAGTCATCAGCGACCCAGCTACTAGTCTGGCGATCATTAGTTTATCTATGGGAGAACGGACGAGATCTCAAGTTTTCCAGTACCTATGGCCGTATGTATCATCCATGGCCAGGAGACTAGTATATATCACACTGACGCCGCAACAGCTCCATGGTCGGAGCCATATCAAAAAGCATCATGCCGTCACAAAAAAAACAGAGAATTGGCACACCCCTGGCTTTGTCTCTACCAGGTATTCAGCATTGAGGGACTGTCGAAGCCGCCTGTAAAACCCAGCTAACTAGTAGCAAGTCCAAGTAGGTAGCAGTCGATAAAGTAATAGTAATCTCCATGTACGCTGTGCTCTCCTCCGAAACACCTCCGATCCTCCAAAGCCCCCATTTCTGCTCTATGCAAACGTTGATTGACCGACCTTCTTTATATTTATTCCTCTCCTACTCTTTCCCCTTCTCATTTTCACATCCCCTCTGCCAAGCATGAATAAAAACGAGACCAGATATACGCTACCCTGGTTCAAACTCCATCCATATGCAAATGCAGGCACACACACACTTGAACACTGGTATGAAAAGCAAAGAAAGAAAACCCCGAACGTAGTGCAGACCAAGGCGCAAGTAGTTTTCCCCACCCATTTTTACTTCCTGTTTCCCATTCCCCATTCCCCGTTTTCCATTCCCAGTTCCATCCCAGCGTGCCACCTTCGTCGCTCATTGTGACTTGCCTTCATTCCTCTACCTTCCTTCCACCCTTGGGATGGCGTAGCCCAACCCTTCGGTTGCTGGGGCTAGTTCCACCTGTATTTCCGCCTCCACTGGGGCCACCGCCATAGCTATCATTACTCTTTCCCGCCTTTGCACTCTTCCCACCGGTCAAGCCCGTAGGCCGCTGCGATGAACCCGAGCGTGAACCCAGCGGGGAACCATTCTCAGGCAGCACGCCGTTTAGCCTAGACCCTGGCCTGGACCTATCTGCGTTGTTGGGGCTTAGCGAGCCTGTGGGGATACTAGGAACGAGCAAGGTAGAACCAGGAACGAGCAAATTGGGACCAGAACCGGAGCCAGAGCCAGAGCCAGAGCCAAATAAGGCAAACCCCGAGCCTGAGCCTGAAGTACCGGTCGTTTTTGATCGTGAACCAGAATTACCAGGCCCCGACCCTGAACTAGAAGGCTTGTCCTTCTAAGACCACCTCAAGTCCGAGCTCGGCGCCCGAGTCCTTCTCTTAGCACTCCCACTAGTAACTGACGTTTCTCTACTCGCAAAACCGGCCACACCTCCCTGGCCCTGGCTTTGGCCCTGCCCACTTGAATACCCGCCCGTGGTCGGCGAAACCGCATACCCTAAACCTGATCCCGACCCGCCCGTAACCGACGAGCCAGACCGTATCCTCCCATGGTTCTCCTTATTGCTCATTGAGCTATCACTCCTCCCTAACTGCCCAGCAGCGGCAGCGGCAGCAGCCGCTATACCCATCGGCGCTGAGGTTGCCGTTGACAGGCTCGGCCGCGAGTATTGCGTTGACGTGCGGGGCAGCCTGCTCTTTACACCGCCACTGCCGCTGGTGGAGCCTAGCGAAGAAGGTGCTGTCTCGCCACTGACGCGGCGCGGGATACTTGTTGCGCCTATGCCGTCCCGGCTACGCGGTTGGTAGAGGGCTGCGTCGCGCTCATGGGCGAGGGCGACAGCCGAGCGTTTTGGAGTTGCTGCGACTTCAATAAAGGCAGATGACTGTGTTGAGCGATGGCCGTGCGTAGGGGTTGGCGGCATCGACATGCTCGAGTGCAGTCCTGGAGGAGTGTAGCTTGTCGTACGTCGGGGACCGGACCGGGAGCGTGGACCAGACCCGGCATTAGAAATCCCCGTAGTTCCCTGGCCTAGCCCGAGTGCACTTAGTGCCATGGCATCATGTTGCATGTCTATGTCTATGTGGCTCCGGACAAGTTCCGAGGCCAAATTGCGTACCAAGACTGCCGAGTCCTTATCCGCCAGTGTCTGGATGTCGTCAAACAGAACGCGCAGTTGGCGGCCTGTGCTCGATGTGCCGATGGTCGCCAGGGGCGAGTTGTTGGCCTCGCAGCCATCCATAATATTACGCACAAGACGTAAGAGATTGAGCCGTACGACGGCCTTTTTGTGATTCAGTTTCTGGGCAATACCGGAATACATCTCTGCTTTCGCGAGAGACGCCGCCACTGCCGGGCTTAGCCGGAGAACCTTGAGCAAGGGCTCGAGGAGGTTTGGATCAAAGGCGTTTGCTTTGGTGGTGTTGAAGCAGAAAGTGATAGCTGTGGTAAAGTTTCCGTCGAGTAGGTGACTCTCAACCTTCGCCGTTTCTTCTTGGAGCCAGACAAAGATAGCGTCAAGCGCAGTAACTTGCCAATACTGGTCCGCTAGCAGGGAGACATAAAAGTCTAGGCCGTTGTTTTGCCACAGGTATCTCCTGCCTTTGCTACCCGAATGTGCCATGTCGCAGAGGATAGGAAGAACAAACTCTTTTGGCGGGCGGTCGGTCTTCAGAATTTTCAAAAGGAGTGGAATGATACCGTTGCTGGCAGCGTACTCTTGGCGCTCTTTGCTGAGTCGGCATAGGTTGAACATAGTGTTGAGCACCTGGTTTGAAATTTCTCGAAAGTGCCTCTGCCCCCTTTTTACTGAGTGGCTGAGGACATCAATCAGAAAGTCAATCGCGTCGGCAGAATGCAGTGCCTCAAGTGTGGTTGATAGCATGGATAAGTTTTTGATGAACTTGAGCATGGTGATCTGATGGGACGGTGTCATGCGCTCGAGGTCCTTCAAAACGGCTGTCGTATTGTTAGTACGTTTCCCAGAAGGGGGATGAGACAAACTCACTTTTAAGAACCTGCCGATCGGCGACCACCTCCTTCACATAATTCTCCGCTTGTGAGAAGAGGTAAAAGATATTGACAATGCGGCCCTCAACCAGCTCAGACAAGTCGTCCTTGTCGTCCTCATCTAATACCTTGTGTAAAACGGCAGCCAGAGGATCAAGAATCTTACTGCGCGAGAAGATGCGGCAGAAGTCATTCTTCGGCGTTGGCCCCTAGAAAATGTCAGATCCAAGCCCTGCATCACTATCCGGTCAATTGTTCTCACCTGCAGCTCAAAGACATTCCAAATGCCATTGACACCAATCAGAACTAGGCTTTGCGAGCTGTCATAGTCCTCGTCCAGGAATTCCACCAGGACATTGAGGCCACCCGCGCTCACAAACATCTGAAGTGTCAATGTAGAGGTTTGATACATCTGCCGTACAAACGCAGCAGCCTCGAGGCGGATCTCGTTAGAGTACTGACGAGCTGCAAACTTGGTGATAATCGGAATACCGCCAACAAAGCACAAGTTTTCTTGCAGCTCAACATCGTCCAGGATAATCTTGATCATATTAGCATCTCCTTTCCCACCAAAAAAACAAAAGGGCTACTAAGCAAGCTTACCGCATTGACGATCTTGAGCAGCTGCAAAATCATATGCTGCCGGCTCTTCACGGTGCATGGCTCGAGAATCTCAAGGATCGGCAACAACCCGTGGGCGCTGATGATCAGATCCTTGACATCGTTGTTTTCCCATAAAAGTGCAAGCTGCACACCCCTGATTAGCCGGGCCCTCTCGTTGTCGGTCAAAAGAGAAAAGACTTACCAAATCCTCCGCCAAATCTGACAATGTATCCTCCCCCTCAGTTGTCTTCATCGATCTTACAAGCTCCTCCACCTTCTCGGCCAACCTTGCATGTCTGTCCCTTGCAATATTGGCCTCGAGGTCCATTTCGTCCCATCCAGGATCAAACATGGCAAACGGATCATCCTCGTCTTCGTCATCCCCTAGCCACGAGTTATTTGAAAGTTTTGAAAGCAACATCAATTGTTGGCCGTCCTCAGATCCGCGGTCGCTCTCCTCCGACTCGGCAAAGGCGTCTCCAGTTCCGAAAATATCAGAAAAGTCCTCATCGCCTTCATCCTCGGCGAACTTTGTGATCTCGACCGTCGACCTTGACCTCCTCACAGGCTGCTCATCGATAACAGGGGGCCGCGACATTGTCTGCCTTCGTATACTTCCTACAACTGGCGATTGTGTAGACCGAGGTAAACTGGTAAGATCAGAGGGGTGGAATAGTTGGGGTGCGTCCTGCGAAAATACCATCAACACCGACATGCATGAACCCGAAACAGCCCGCCTTACCTTGCTAGCGAGACTCAACCTATGACTGAAAACGCTGTCGTTATCAGCAAACAAGTCCGAATAGTCCTCAACAGATTGTTCGCGATAGAGAACGTCCGGACGCGGGGGGAGCTCGAATTTCGCTCCAAACTGCGACTTGACGGGGGATTTGGGTTGTTGGGGAGCGTCCGACGACGTTGCCTTGCTCTTCTGCCGTCTGTGACCCTGCGTCGGTTTTGGCTCAATCAACTTTTCTGCTTTCCTGGGCAGAAGGCGGATCGTCTGCTCCTGGGGATCTATTTCAGACCAATGCCGCGGGCCCTTAATGGTGAGGAGTTCGCCCTCAAAATTCTCGTCCCAGTTCTCTGATTCATCCCTCGAAGCATCAATGGATGCAAATGCCTTGAGCCGATCACCTGATAATAAACCACCGAAGTTATCCTGCCCCTTGATATGGGGCAGGTGTAACGCGCCCGGTGAAATGGTCGTCGCGAAGTCATTATCCCAGTTATCGTCGTCTTGTAAAGTCAGTAACAATACTTCAAAGCAACAAAGATATACACCTTACCAGCAAGCTCGGGAGACCTGAATGCATCTGCAGTAGGCCTTGGCTTGGCGAGAACTAGAGGACCCTTCGCGGGTGTGAGATTTGAGCGGTGGCCCTCTGAGGGGTTGTGGCGGTTCCCGTGATATGCTTGTGCTGGCGGACCACTGCTATCCGAGCCGGTAGATGCCCGGAGGTTATTTTCCGATGACTTGAGCGCCTTGTTCCACTGTTTTACCTCCTCAACTGCTTGACTAAAATTCGCTGGCACCTTAGAGACGGGTGCATCGCTCCTCCGGCAGCCGGTGATCCAAGCATGCCGCAGCAGCTTCCTCGCTGATACGCGAAGGTTGGGATCCTTCTGGAAACACTGCATAAGAAAGTCACGAGCGGCCTATGCGGATAATCAGTACCCAAGTCACCTCACCCTGCAAAAGGGGGATGACAAACCGGAGAAACTCCTTCTGGGAGTGGGGGGTGGTCATCGTTGACTATCGCAAAGAGAGCAGGCATTGCCGCCAGGTTATGATATGGCGGCTTACCCTGGAGCAGCTCTATCACAGTGCATCCGACACTCCAGATGTCGGAGGATGACGTAGCGCCGGAGAGCTGGATGATCTCAGGAGCCATCCAATACGGCGTCCCTACTACTTGGGCTTCCTTGTCCGGGCCGGCAAGAGTGCTGGTTGACACGCCAAAATCCGCAAGCTTCACCGTGCCATCCTTGGTCGTCAGGATATTGGCACCCTTGATATCCCTGTGAATGACGCCCTGGTCGTGTAGATACTGCAGGCCTTGGAGAACCTGGGTCATATACACACCAACAAGGTTCTCGGGGAACTTGCCGTAAGCCTTACATATTGAATGCAGTGAGCCATTCTCGCAATATCTATGAGTGAATAGTCAGCCTCTGCACCCGAGGGATTGGGTGGATTGGGGTGGGGGGGGGGGGAGACAGACTCAAGGATGATGTTCAGACAATCTACCGACTTGACAAAGCCGATGTACTTGACAATATTGTCATGCTGAAGTCGCGTTAGAGCTTCCCCGAAGAGATACTTAACCCCCGTAAACTTACATGAAGGTTCTTGAGAAGATCAATCTCGGCCTACACTTCAGTTAGCGCCTGATGTCCCAGCCAACCCTCTCCGACCCGTTCTCACTCACCTCGATCATACGCAATTCGCTTTTGGGAACATCGACCAGCTTGATCTGTTTCACAGCCACGGCCTCGCCCGTCCCCCAATTGAAGGCCTTGTAGACAGTGCCAAAGGCACCCTTTCCAATACAGTCGCCGAGTCGCTAGAAGAACCCATACGGGTCACAAAGTCAGCCATGTCTCACACAGATCGGGCGAGCCGGCACTGGCTCCCCACAGATGGCGAGCCAACGGGCTGGGCCATTGCTCCGGAACAAAGAAAATCGGGATGCCAAGCCATTCGGCGTATCAAGCAGGCGCATGTCATGTAGGTTCAAAGCATATATTTGTAGGGATGGGCCGTGCATGTACCAACCACGCGAGCGGCGGCTTGAGCTGGACCAGCCAAATACCAAGCCTGGGGTAGGAAGGACGAAGGAGGTGGTACGTGTTTGGTTCAATGCGGCTAGGGGATGATGGGGGTATGGGGGTTACCCGAGAGAAGGAGGGGGAGAAGGAAGTGAGACATACGTAGTCCTTCAGTCCCGGGTCCTGCACGGCCTTCTCCCGCGCGAGGCCATGGCCCGTCTCTCGGCGTGGTGTCCCGGGCATCTTGGCCGCCACGACCGCCTTGCCGTTGGCGCCATGGTACGGCCGCTCTACTGCAGAGCCCGAGCCCCCGGTCCCTTGCGGGTTCGGTGCCATCTGTCTAGGTCCGTGTACCGCCTATAGACAGCAGCCGCCTGCGTCTGCCCGGCTTGGGGAGGGAGCAAGTCCCAGCCTGCAATCCTCCACCGCCAGTATCTGCGGAGCTGCTGGAGCCGGTGTTGTGGTGTCTGATTGAAGCTCGGCGTCCCGACCAGTACGGGGAGACGGTGGTGGTCGTGAGTTGGCCAGGAACGAGGGCGAGGGCGAGGGCGGGCGTCGGTGCGGCAGTGTGCTTGTCATTCCCCTGGTCTACGCTCTTGTCCGAAAGAGCTGTCCACCTGTCGCGTCTCGAACTGATAGCTCGTGGAGAGGCGAAGCGGATTGTTCGTCAGTGTGACCCAGGCGAGCGAGGCGGCGGTGTGCAGTTGCAGTTGAAAATGGCGGCCTTGGGGAAGGAATGCTGGCCAAGAGGTGCGAGGAAGATTGGGCTAGATGTTGAGTGTGGAACAAGACAAACAAAATAGACAGTTCTTGTTTCACCAGATTGCCCTCCGCCCAAAGTTCGCGGGGTTCGTCACTAGACACAGAGGGGGTAGAATGGACACCACTGGGAGGGGACGACGAAGAAAAAAAAAAAAACAGACCCAAGGGCGGAGCTTGTTTCACGTCGCGATCCCGTACCGCGGGGTATAGAGAGAATGGCGAGAATGGCGAGGGAGGCAGTCAAAAGTCTGGCAGCAAAAGCTGGAACTAAGGCCCAGGTTGGGTATATTGCGGTATTGTGGATGCAGATGCTGTTGCTGCAGCACGCTGCCGGATGCACGCTTCGCGCCTCACGCTTTCGCGCTTCACGCTTCCATCGCTTCTCGCTTCTTGCTCCGCTGATTTTACCATGAGCCCGCGCTGGAACGTGCCTGCTGAGTGGGAGGCCACAGGCGTGTCGTGCCACATCGACGCGCCTTTTTTAGGCGGGCTTGGACCCATTCAGGACGCTGTTAATTGCCCTGCACCTTGCCTGAGCTCGCCTAGCTGCTTCTTCGGGAAGGACAGAACACGAACCACAATTCCCGGCTGTCCGGCTGCTCTCTGACCTCTTTGCCTTCATCCTACCCTGAGATTGGCACGGCAGGTCGTGTCTTCAAATGCATTCGACTCCTCCCAAGGTTTTTATTTTGCTCAATAGTAAGTAGTAAGCCTTCGACGCGAACAATGAAGCCCTTCCAAGCTGATGGCTTGAACTCAGCTGGAGGACTAGGAGCGGAGCTGTCACTGGGTGACTTAGCGACGACTCCCAGGGCCTCCCACCGCACTAATGCGTCTCATTCGGGTGCGACCCTGATCCTGGATCCAGGGCACGCAGGGTGGCAGGGAGCCGCGAGCGGTCTGGGAAGCAGGGAAGGCAAGGTAGTCTTGTGGCTTGGTGAGGGGATGCGAAACATCGAGGATGTCTCCAAATGGCACCTCGTAACCACCGTCTCTCCCTGGAACCATCACCAACGCGCAAACTATTGATAGAATAGATCACCACGGCTGTGAGAACAGCAGTTTCGACAACGTGATATTGACTTCTTCAACATGATGTAATTACATTTATATCCAAATCACAGGGGCATCGTTACTTTCGGTATAATAAGAGTTGCCAATAAACTTGGCCGCAACCGTTCGGCACGGGCTGGCATGAGCCTCTGCTCTGCCAGGTCCTGTCTTCATATCCGACTATAAAGTACAAACTATCATACAAATGCCATCCTGTGGGAATCGTTCATTCCCACCTTGCCTGACATTCCACCTCTTGTCGACAAAGAGACATCGGTTTACCCATCCCATGAAAGCCTGCAATCTTTTCATAACCCAGCCTGCCAGCTTCGAGATGAGGTATAGCCAATCATAATCCAAAAGCCCAACCCAAACAAGTCTGCCGAGCTGAATCACAAACGTAAAGCAACGTCGATCACTCCTCGCATGCTTTTCCCCAAAGCGCCGTTTCGCCAGAACCCATAACCAAAGAGAAAGAAAAAAAGAATAAAAACGCTAAAGCCAAATCCCTAGTTCGAAGACGCTTCCCGAGAAAGAGTCCGGCTGAGCCCAGCCTCAGCCCACCATTCGTCTGGAATATCCTCCCGTCGAGCAAGATTGCTCACAATGCGCTGCATCCCGCCGATGCCTCCGGGCAGCATCTCGAGGTGATCATCGGTACTGCTGCTGCGCGTCACATCCGCATAGGATCGCCGGCTCGCCCGCAAACCTGGGAAGCGCGCCAGGGGGTTTTGCTCCATGTCATCGTCCTCATCGCCCTCGGTGTCGGAATTTTCACATCCCGAGTCACAAGGGGGGTCAAAGGCAGACTCCTCAGCCGTATCAGGGCCGGTAAATGAAGTCCGGGACGAGCCGGTCGCGGCGCCTTGCGAAGCGACTGCTGAAGCGGAAGCAGATGCAAACGATGACCCGACGCTAGGAGGCTGCGGGTCAGGCGAAATGGTGCTTAAAAGAGTATCCCAGACATTGTCGCCTTCAGGACTAAGGCTCCTATTACGGTCACCTAGACCATCGAAGTCAACAAGTGGGGTCGACTCGAGAGCCGCCAACCGCTGCTCGCGGCGACGACGATGTGCCGCCCTGTCAGCATCAGCATAGGTGTTACTGGAGCTTCCCGTTCCGTCCAAATAGGATGGTGAATCCGTCCGCAAGTTGTCTGCCAGCCTGTGCCAGCGGGTATGGTTTCGGGACGGTGCACGAGACTATAAATAGTTAGTTCCACACCTTTGACAAGCCGACACTAGGTATTCATACCGGATGATTTGGGGCCTGAGTGGATCTCATGCTGGACATGGTAAACGGCTCAGAATGCATTGTCATTCGGCTGCGCGGGAAGAATTCAGGCTCGACCGCCATCGCTGATAGCGGGTCGTTGTCGTCGTCATCGCGCGAAGGACTCGGATTGGATTCGGCGTGTAAGTGAGCCCACCGCTCGCCAAACATGGCAACAACGCGGTCATCGAGTACGCCCAGGCGACTCGCCATGTGATGTAGAACACGGCGGCCATTGTCAGGAATGTCTACCGAGGGGGGGATTATGTCGGCAGTCATGGAGGGAACGGCGGGGACCTCGGATGGCGGTGACGTGCGGGAGGTGGCATGAAGAATTCGACGGCGACGGTCGCGTGCTGTCGGGTGGTCGACCCGAACATAGGCAGAGCGCGGCGCCCGTCTAATGGAAGAACGCGCTTGCGCCGACGTCTTCTCAGCCGCAGGTTTGGATTGGATATCGGATTCGACCGGCGCTTGGTACAATCTGATTGGAACGCATGGCGAGTTAGCGCCGAAAGTCTTAACATCGTCTGAAAATGAAGAAGGGGCCGTATTTTGTGCAATGCGACATGCGACAGCGAATCTGATGGAAGCCGATATGAACACGGCTTTGGCTACCAAAATGCAGCGAGAGCACGATGAAAATGGCTGGTGGGACAAGCGCGGCGACTGCGCAGACCAAAAAAAAACACGGTTCGCGGAACGGGGAATCTTACCGAAGACCCATCTTCCTCAGTTCTGCGCGCGAGACGAACGTTCAGGCCGTACCTCGAAAACTTAGCCCCAAAACGAGGGTAAAATTGACTGCGAGCGTGATAGTCGACCGTGGGGCAACTATGGGAGCGATGCGCGGCTCGTCAATCGATGGGATCCAATGTTGGGGGGGTTGCGCCAAAGCGTCGATTCTGGACCCTCGCGCAAAAGTCGTGGGGTTGCGGATGATTTGAAGGGGGAAAGGAGGATGCGAGCGGCGAAATGGGCGATTACCTTTTTGAGCGGCGTCTCCAACGCGAGTTTCGCAGGAGGCCCCTGCCTCATCGAACAACCCCCTGCCACCCCCGGGCAACCACCGGGGCTTTAGCGTGGCGCTGCCCGCACCGGATACTTGCATGCTTCCAAGAGCCGCAGACAAGGCCTGCAGACTAGTCGCCTATCAGAGACAAACATGCATTAAACAGCCATGTCTGATACCCCCGAATGCGCCAAAGAAGACATGCATCCTCCCAGCAATCCGGGGAGCCCCTCCCTTGCGCGATCTGCTCCAGCAACAGCGGCCGCTAAAATTCAACTGGCTTTCATGCCCCCAAAGGGCTGATGTGGGGGCTTGGCGGGAGATGCAAGTGCTCGATCATTCCCCTATGAACAGAGTGACTCACCTCAACCTCGCCAACGACGTCAAAACAACACAACAACAGAGACCCCTTGCTAGTGTTTTCTCGCTTTGTCTCTCAGCGTCGCTCGATCTGGGCTACGGAGTGTGCCGCATGAAGGCAGTAATAGCGCTGCTTATGCTCTCGTCACTTCCATGATTGACCTCGGCCTGACGCGCATCGGCCGCCTCCTCCAGCACACACCACAGACGTGGAAGGCCATCCACGTTGCAGGCACAAATGGCAAAGGCTCAATATGTGCCTATCTCTCCGCCATACTCGACGCCAGCGGCGTTGACAGTGCGCGGTTCACATCACCGCATCTCATCAACCGCTGGGATTGCATCGTCGTCAACGAGAAATCAGTCTCAGAGTCAATGTTTCGTGGTGTTGAGAACGAGATCGAGCAGAGAGATGCGGAAGAGCGGCTAGGCGCCACCGAGTTTGAGCTCCTTACAGCAACCGCGTTCGAGATCTTTGAGAAGCTAAAGGTTGAGGTGGGTGTAATCGAAGTCGGTCTCGGCGGCAAGCTGGACGCCACCAACGTCCTGAAACACAAGACAGTCACTGTCATTGCGAAAATCGGACTCGACCACCAGTCCTTCTTGGGCGATACGATCGAGGAGATCGCATTACAAAAGGCTGGTATCATGCGTCCTGGTGTTCCCTGTGTCGTCGACGGCAGCAACCACCCATCCGTACTCAAAGTAATCGAGGACCATGCCAAAGAAGTCGGCGCAGAGTTGCACTATCCACCGATTCCAAGCGCCTCAGACGCTTTTTCAGAGGCCGGCTTGGAGCCTCACCAGATCCAGAATCTCGCTTGTGCTCATTTGGCCCTACGCCTAGCACGTCCCGACGACCAACGCTCCCTGGGCGACCTCCTTCCACTGATCAGGCAGCTAGAGTGGCCAGGCCGGCTACAGAAATTCGACATGCACAAGATAACCGGCCGTCAACAAGAGGTTCTTCTTGACGGCGCACACAACACGCAGTCGGCCGAAGTCTTGGCTGCGTACGTCCAAAAGCACTTCCGCTCGCGAGGTCAGCCAATCACATGGGTTCTAGCTGCGACTCAAGGCAAGGACATGGATGGGATTTTTGGCCTTCTACTCCAACCCGGTGACCAGGTCGCGGCCGTGAGATTTGGCCCTGTTGATGGGATGCCTTGGGTTAAGGCTACCGAGCCTGCCGAGTTGCTGCGCGTGGCAGGCCGCCACGGCATCGGCCATACCGCGCAGCATAACGGAGGCGATGACGTCAAGTCTGCCTTGACATGGGCATCTAAAATCGCAGGGGACAAACCTCTAGTTATTGCCGGGAGTCTTTATCTCGTGTCAAGCGTTTTACGGGCTACTAGCCAGATGTAAACACTATAGAAGATAGAATGGCGGTGATAGGTGTCGTCCCTTTCGTCATGCTATTATGTGGTGAGAAGGCAGGCGGCTCTTGGACCTCGAAGCCCCGTTATATGATTCCCTGGTTATCACATGATCTTCGAGATGTACGCAAACCCGAAAAGCGGTCTGGCCGTAACCCTAAACTTTTGCGGCTCTTCTCTACAGTAAACCCTCAGAATCTGACCTTAGTGCAATATACGCCTGAGATTCCGCCATGCATCAACCGAACCACCTCGTCATTGTGTGCGGGCACGCGATCTGGCAAGGAGGCCCTAAAAATGGGTGGGACGAGGCAGAATGGTTGATAGAAAGCTACAAGCATGGTGAGACGCCAACGTTTATCGAGCATATCAGGGCCGGTGTGCAGATTGTAGCTAGTGACAACCGCGCAACTCTCGTGTTTTCAGGGTACGTCGCGTCTCGCCCTTCTCCCAGAGCTCAAGGTACCCCAGGTAATTAACCCTCCCAGCGGTCCAACCCGCAAGGAGACGCCTCTCTCTGAAGCCCGCAGCTACCATAACCTCGCCATCGCCAACGCCTACTTCGGCCTCATCTCGGCCTCCCCCCACCTCCCCTCACAAATCCTCCTCGAGGAGCGCGCCCTTGATTCGTACTACAACATCCTCTTTTCCCTCGCCGCCTTCTGGCGCGCCCATTCATCGTGGCCGGAGCGCCTCACCATTATCAGCCACGCCTTCAAGCGCACCCGCCTTGTTGACGCGCATTGTGCCGCCATCGGGTTTCCCCTCAAGCGTGTGGCTTTTGTGGGTATCAACCCGCCAGGGGTGGGCTCGCTGCAGGAAGGGGGGGATTTGAGCTCGGGGGTGAGGTCGGTGTCAGGATTCGAGGAAAAGGCCGACGCGATGCAGGGCGTGCAGCTCGCGGTTGGGCAGTGGGAGGTTGACCCTCATGGGGCTGGGGAGGAGCTCGTGGGGAAGCGCAGAATGCGGAACTGCTGGGGGGTTGATCAGCGGATTTTTTTGGGCAGCGAGGAGCGGGAGCGAGCTGAGGTTAGTACAAGGGTGCTGGAAGACGGAAGTGAAGTGTTGGTTAAGGGTATGGGACATTTGTGGGAGGCGTAGAGTTAGTTATAGGTTCAAAGTAAATACCTACCCAATCTATATATTCGGGCTCAGATCTTGGAAGCCCGCTGGTCCTCGTTTCCTTTTTCTGAGCCACTATCAGCGCTTGCTACCGCGTCAACGATGAACTGTACGGCATCCTTGACCATATCTGCACTGAACTCATGGCCAATACCGGGATAAACCTTATCCTCAATGAAGATAGCCTCCTCCTTGAATGAAACCCCAGTAGCCTCTTTGAGCCAGTCCAGGAACGGCACGGAGCAACTGTATGGTACAAGTCTATCGTCGCCTCCTGAGCAGAGTAGGAATTTCTTCCCCTCGAGACGCTCGTGAAGACATTGCTTCAGAGATTCGTCAGGGCTTCCTGACGGTGACTTGGGCACGCTGGAGGTGCCAAACAGAATGCCCTTGGGGTCGAATTTGGCGCATGCATCGACCAAAGAAGGTGGGAAGTCCTTGCTTCCGATAAAAGATGCAGTTCCCGCGTCACCCTTTGCCATTGGGTACGTAGGCAGCTTTGACTTCCTGGCGCGGTTAGACATGAGAGCTGCAGCATATTAGTGGAGCTGCATTCCCACGCCCCAGAGCGTAAGCTAGGGACAACTTACACATAAAATCCGGACACCCGATAACAATCACTGCAGCGCGCACCCGGGGATCGGCAAACATCAACTGCCACACACTATGACCTCCGAGTGAGATACCCAGAGCCAAGTGCTGGTCAATATCTCTTTCCCCCCCAGTCGCCTTCTGTTCGTGGAAGAGGTACCCACCAACCGCATCCCTATACATTCTCAACATAAATCTGCCACATACCAACACCACCCGTTCACTTACAACAGAACCGACTGATCCGCCACGGCACCCGAGGTCACGCCAAACATGTCCTGCGCATGCGTCGCATTTCCTTTTTTCCATGCCATATTCGCCGGCTCGTGGACCTGCCTCGTGCCATGGTTTCGCTGATCGAAAGCGAGGGCGATCAAGCCCCGACTATCCGTCGCCGTCGAACCTTCATCACGAGCCGAGTTCCAGGCAGCAATACAGCGCGAGGCAATGTCGGCCATATGCTCCTTACTCCGGAGGCGCTGGTGGTGCAGCCACAGACAAGAGACGCGGGTGGCGCCCGGTGCCAGCTCGTCCAAGCCATAGACGTCGACCAGGAGGCCTGTCATATGGACTGTGCGCATCGAGATGGATGGGACCGGCGGAAGGGAATCGCCAGCATCTACAGGGGGGTTGTCTTCGTGAGGAGGCATAGTGATATGGATGGGTTGAGGGGTTCTTTTGCAGACGTGAGGGGTCTGGCGGGGGAGTTGCCGCGTAGAGGGGATGTCGATGAGTGATATGTATTGGGAAGAATGGAAAACCTTGATATATGTAAATACCTTTGATGAGTAGCAATCTAACGTTTCAACGTTTTCCCTGGTAGAAACAGAAAGAGATCAAGTCTGGGTTGTGAGTAGTCCCTGCCTTAGCCCCAGGTTAGGTTCGGCTCTCCTACTCGCCCGGTTCAGCCGTTGTCCAGGTAGAGTGGGGCTGCCCCTTTCACACCAGATCAGTCGAACAAACAGGAAGTTGAATTTGGATCGTCCAACGCCAAGCCGCAACTTCAACATGAAGTACCCAGTTTTGACCTAGGCTGTAATTGCATCTCGGGACTGCCGAATGTCTCAGTTGCTTTTGTAAGTCGCGATGATTTCCAGTTTCTGATCTCGTCCAGTCATGGTAACAAGTCACTATCTACCTTTCAGTCAATTATCTCAACTTCAATGCCTCGTGGAAATATCTGTCTTCTAAGGATCATGCTAGGATGATATTTAGTATATTTAACGTCTTGGCGTAGATACTTGCCAGCAAAGGCCACGAAGGCCCAGCTCTCAAGTACTGCTCAGGACTTCTAAGACAGGAATTTGCACAAAACCAAGGTAACGGCTGGCTCAGATTCAATTGCGGTAACGAATCTGCCAAGGCACGATAAATATGTTCCTCAGGCCGCTGGTCTGTGCGGTTAGGTTGGCGGTTGGTTTGGATCCTTGCAGATGGAAGGCCCGCAAAATATGGATAGCTTGACGAATACACTGGTCTCCGATTTTGCAGTTGCACCGCGCGCTTCGACCTCTAAAGCTGGTTCAACAAAATTTCGTCAATCGGCGGCCACGACGACACGACGACGAATCGAAACCGAACACGCTGCGCCGAGGATGCAATCGACGCATACAATCGCACCGCGACGCGTTGATATACCATCACACACGCCCTACCTCGCGTAAACCACAACCCCCAATCGATCCCTGCCATGTCGAGCCGCTTCCAGGTCCCGGCTAGCAGCTCCTCGCCGCCGGCCACGCCTGATAGGAGCTCGCGTAGCAGCCGCACGCGTCACTTCTTTGGCGGAAACGAGCCCTCGACCACACCAGCAGGCCCTCCGCCCTCGTCAGCAGGCAGCTTCACCCCCGCTGGTGCGCCCTCGGCATCGTACCTTGGAAGCTCCATGATGCGCGGCATGACAACCACGAAGCCGCCTGTATTTTCTGGGCGCGGCAACAACACCCTGGTGCCAGGCGGAAGCTCGTCGGTCCCTGGCCCATCTTCAACGAAGAACTTGTTCACTTCAGCACAGCAGCGCAACGCCCCACTGGGACGCTCCATCCGTGGCGGCCCCAAGCCCGCTCCTCAGCCCTCACGCCTGAGCCGGTCGATTGCGTTCGACGACGACAACGACAACGAAGAGCAGGAGGATGTTCTACCCACAAGTACGAGGCCCGGCACCTTTGCGTTGCCCTTTGACGAGAGCTACGATGAGGAGGACGAAGACGAGGGCGATGACCGCAGCCCCATTGAGAACCACGGCCACGCACACCAAAACCACGATGACTTTGAGGCGGACGTATGGCTTAACATGCGCGAGGCGACACCCCTGCGAGGTGGCAGCGGAGGCATTGGCGATGAATCCGACCTCATGATGCTCAACACACCGGCGGCGACAGAGCGCGTTCGGCGCGAGGCCGAGGATATATTCCGCGCATCGGCAATGCAATCAGGTGCTGTGCGGAGACGTGAGCACAGATTCGCGGCGTTGGCGAAGGATGTGTACACTCAGATGGGCACAGCAGAAGTTACCGAGTCACCTCAGGTTATTCTAGGGACCGAGGCAATGATCAACCGCCTCTATGACGATGGCGTGGGCGAAAATGAGGATGAGGGGAAGCTTGAGGACACACTAGCGACTGTCGCTGGTAGGGTCGCGAATCTGTGGAAGGGTTATGTCGACAGGCTGCCACAACCCCAGGAAGAGCACAACGCCGAAATTGGACCCGGGCCACACGCGTCACCATTCGAGAAGGCCAACTATCTCGCAAATCTTGCGCTGCAAGTTCACCACAGCCGATACGACGACGGAGCTCATCTCAGAGCGGCACCACTTCCTGAAACACTATTTCTATGGCTCGAAGAGAACCACAACCTTTACGGCGGCCAGGTCAATGAAGTACTACGACACCGGCCTAGCCCGGCCTGCCACGGACTATTCTGGGAATCCATCTTCATTGCCCTCCTACGCGGCAAGGTCGGTGACGCAGCAAACCTCCTTAAGCAGGCCGGCTGGGGCCACGTCCGACGGGGCCAGCGTGGAGAGTACGCCTATGCCGGCCAGGCCCTCGAAAATGTCCAGCGCGCGGCCGAGGACACCATCGCCATGCTCGAGAGCTGCCCTGGATTTGAAGGGGCTTGGGACATATGGAGCAGCGACTGGACCCTTTTCCGCGTGCGGGCCCAAGGCGCCCTCGACCACCTTAGACGTTTCGCCGAGGGCAAGGACAGCCGTATGGGCGAGTCCACATTCGCCGAATCGACGCGGAGCCGCTCGACAATGGCGGGTCTGGCCCGCCGTGCTGAGAGTCAGGTACCTTGGGAAATATACGAGAACCTCAACGTCGTGTTCGACATTGTGCTTGGATCACAGGCAGCTATCTTGGGCGCCGCACAGGACTGGTGCGAGGCAACCGTTGGGCTGTTTGGCTGGTGGGACGAAAGGCGGGCGGAGAAGAGCAACTTGGGAGCGTCCATGTCTCGTTCACAGGCTTTGGTGCTGGCACCGCAGGTTGGGGACTCGGAAAGCTATCTCGACCGGCTAGCGCGGGCCTTCCACGCAGCGGTGGAATCGGACTTTCATTTCAACTCGCTCAGTCCCGTCGAAATTGGTATGGCATGTGTGTTTGAGGACAATATCAAGGCAGTTATTGGCCTTCTTCGCGGCTGGTCACTGCCGGTGGCTTCGGCTGTAGCTGAGATTGCCTCGTTGGGTCGGTGGTTGCCGCTTCACCAACCCTCTGGTATGTTTGGGATTGAGGATTTGGACATGGACGACCTTGAAGTGCTTGGTATGGACCCTGGTGCACCTGACGAGGTCGACGGCATCAAGGATAGCACCCTGGTGCAGTACGCGCAAGCGCTAGCCGACTACGACGAGCTGGCTTCGGTACGAGATAAAACAGGCGCCTCGAAAGACGGCTGGGAGCTGGCGGTCAATGTCTTGGGCAGGATGGACTCGCCAGAACGGTCAGAGGAGATGGTGGGGATGATTGTAAAACACTTGCTGCAGGGCCTGCAGGTGGACTCGAGCTCGACGGTGGACAAGATCTGGACGCTCCTGAACGGGCTAGGCATGATTCCATTCGCCGAGGAGACGGCTGAGGTAGGTTTTGGTGATACCCCAGGCCACTCACAAGACACATCGCTAACAATGAAGCAGACATATGGCGAGATCCTCAAGGGGGGTTCCCACCGCTACGGCGAAGCCATGTGGTACTACGCGCTTGCGCACCGGCCGAACCGTGTGCGCGAGGTCATGAACCTCCTTATCTCCTACTCACTCGTTCAGTCTTCCGCCTACCCGCCCACCAGCGACCTCGACGACCACCTCCACCGCCTCCTTACCGACCGCAACGCGACACTCGAGACTTGCGCCAAGCAAGACCTCGAAGCCGCCGAGCTCCTGGGCAAGATGCTCAGTGGGTACGCCTCGCTGCGGCAGTTCTATGACATCCGCGACAACGACGCTAGCCTCCTGCCGCATGCGACACCCACGGCCCGTCGCCAGCAGGCTGCGGCCGCCCTGGTCAGCGTCATTGCCAGCTCCGACGATAACATCCGTGGCGGCCTGTTCGACCAGACGCGCGACGGCATCGTGAGTGAGGATTTCCTGCTTGCGCTGCTCGGAGAGGCGGCAGTCTTCGTTACGGACCCCGAGAATACGAATGTTCACCACGGTCACACGGCCGAGCCCGTCATCACACTTGACCAAATCGATACCATACTCAAGGCGATCGAGGACCTGCAGGCTGTCGGCCCCCGAGTGTACGGCACGTGCGAAGAATTCCTGCAGATTGTGCTGGCTGGTGTCCCAGGTGGTCTAAAGGGCTCGACGCCAGCGGACCTCCTACGCAAGAGTACTGGCAATGTGGCGGGAACAAGCTATGTCCTGGGCGGCAGCTCGTTGATGGTGAGCCAGCTGCACAAGTCGCTTGGCGCAGGGGGCGGCGGTGCGGGAAAGAATGTGAGGAGGGGCTGGGATTGGCGGAAGGAGATGACGGCCAAGACCAATGGGGAGGAAGTGATGAGGAGACTGAGGTTAGGATTGGCGAAGGATTTGGCTGCGTTGTGGCTGATTGAGGCGGACGGCGGGGTTTGGTAACAGAGTAGAGGGGAGGGGGTGAGAGTTGTAGGATTTGTGCCACTGAACCAAGATGGTGCGGTATGGGCTCCTTTGTGACCCGGGCGGGGACAACTTGCATAGTGTGTTAACTGTAATGAAACATAAAAGCTTGGGCTTGGGTGTTGTTTTGAGTAAATCATGTTTCTCGTTGCAATAGCGGTTCAGGTTGAGCTGCCTCGATATGCGCCAATCCGTTCTTGCCTTCCCGGCGCGGCGAACCCTCCGCCCCTCTTCCGTCTACCCGAATGAAAGAGAAAGTGAAATCACTCCAACCACGCCTCTGCCTTCAGCGCCTCGCTCCACGTCTGGCCCTCGGCACGATGGACCTCCTTTACCGAGACGACATCACGGGCGCCAAAGTTGGCGTACAGGTGCGGGCAGCCGTTGAGGCCAGGGACTTCATCCCACTTGACAGATTCGGGCGCCAAGCTGGCCAGGCGCAGCTTGATCAGGTGGAAGGAGCTTGCCGAGGTGAAGAAGAGGTCGCCTGTGACGGGGACCTTGGAGGTAAGGTGTGTGGGTTAGTATTTTCCTCTCCCATCAATGTCTTTTCTGGCACGTAATCGAGATGGGATGTGTGCCAACGCCGGCCATGTTTACTCGGCGGGTAGGGAGGTGCGTGTATGTGTCGATATTTTAAAACATACCTGCCACGCGGCGCTCAGGTGCACAAATCCGTCTTGCCGGTCCAGGTCCGAGAGCGGGTATGCCTCGGGGATGGGCTCCGGCGGTGCCGTGGGCGTGATCTTGTAGACGTATTCCGGGAGCGGAGAAGGGGGGATCGGGGAAGCCATGACGACCTTTCGGCTGTTTTCTGTCTAGTCTTGACTGGTTTTGTTCGGATCAAGGACACGGGGGGCGGGGTTGACGGGATGCAGTCGTCAGCTGAGAAGATGGGATGGCGGTGTTGCTGCGGTTGGATCGCGGTTGTTGCAGCGTCGATAATCGACAGACGACGATCTCATCTCCGGATTGATCGGGAGGGGCAGCCCTGCTCCCGGGGGCGCCAAGCTCCGAACGCCGGGCACGATGCGACACGATGCAACCCCCGCATTTTAGTGCGGCCATGTCTTCCTCCAACCCTGTCAGTGGGCATCGTCATACCTATGCTCTGCCTGAGGGGGCTTGTTTACTTTGGACAGGGGTTGAGATGGGATTCAGTTGATTCCCCACATCAACCCTCATCTTTTCTCGCGGGAAGGATGTGAATAACTAGTTTGCGATACCTTGCTAGCTTGAAAGAGCTCGTCTTATGGGGACACGGGTGCAGAGAGCCGGGCTGCTAGGCAGGTTGGCAGGGTATTTATTGCAAGATATGCAACTGACCGATGTAAGTTCCTACCCACGGGTCAGACGAACTAAGTCTAGTGTAGAGGCGGACTGCCCCTACCACCAGATCAAATGCCAGGAAAGACAGATCGCCTGACGAAATAGCGGCACCGTTACCCAGGCAGGAAAGCTGACGAAAACAATATTTGCATCGGAAATCCCCATATGCGCGCCTGTCCGTCTTTTCCTCACAGCTAGAATGACGTGCGATGGCGACTAGCGGGAGAGCCAGGCGTTACCATATTTTGGATAATATACCCGTCCGCGTTTCCAGAACGGCCGGGAACCTCAGCAACCACAGACAGCTCTCCTAGTTGGTTCCGACGTCAGGAGGTAGCTAGCCCTTTACCCCGAGACCGCCTCATGTAACAGGCCTCTCTCGTGACTTGTTCGACGCTCGGGTCGCGATGGGCGATAGAGGACAGATTGTGAAGAGAGTTGACAAAAGGCCAGCCCAAAACAGCAAATAGGAGACAAGGCGGACATTCGGGAAACAAGCCCAGCTAGCCTCGATCCCGCTAGCCCGCTGCGGTTGGAGGCTCTGCATCTCAGCCCGCCTTGCAGTGACGTTTTCGCTAGTCCGGTCCTGCAAGTGACTTGTCTCGGCCAGTATTAATAGCGAGAGGGCTGTGGCCTCCTCGGGACTCTGAGGTTGATGAGAACAGACGGGTACGGAGTTGGCAATCGACAGCTGGGGTACTCGACATTCTTTGGACGGGCACAGCAACCCCTCTTCTCTCCACAAGGGACCCCGCCCACTGATAACACCAACTTACCCCTATCATGCCATGTACCTATGTAAGGCCAAGCATAATATCCTGAGCCACAGCGGCAAAGAGCACTTAAGTCCGCCGGCCGTCTCTCACCGTCATCGGTGCGCTCGGGCGACAAATGTATTGCGGGTTGTTCTCGGCGCGAAAGAAACTGCCGAGCCGCTCAGGTTTGCTGTCTGATAACGTAGATGAACACTGGCGAGACATTTTCCGAAACGCCAAAGGAAACAAAACTGGCTGCCACCGACGTATGACCCAAGGCACAGCGATGGGATCTTCCAAGCACCCAAGCCTCTAAGAGAAGACGGGCAGTGAGGAGCCAGAGGAGCCAGAGGAAGACAGAGACGCAAAGAGGGCAGGGACCGCGAAAATAGGGGATGCCGCGAAATCGCCGAGCAGCCAGAGCAGGATAAACTGGCCGGTCGGTCGGCCGGTCAGATTGGGGGATGGGGAAATGGTAGAAGGGGAGAAGGGGCCCATCAATCAATGCCGGCATTCTCTCGGAACCCCACCTTTGGGCGAGTGAGGAGAGCAACAAGTCGCGGTGGTGACTGTGAGCGGGAAGCGGGGTTTGTTGCTTTGGCGGAAAAGAGACGCACATTACATTACCTCGAGCTGATAGCCCGTTCCTTGCATCATTGCTAAAGGACAAGTAACAAAAACACCTCTCGAGCCGAGCAACTGAACCCATTTTCCTTTTGAGCTCAACTCAATTTTCCACACCACTTTCTCTTCACTCCCAACGAAGAAAGAGAGCAGCAAACAATGGCGCCGACAGCCGGAAAGGTGAGCATTGGAAGTTCCCCCCCCCCTCCTCTTGCCCCTCCTTCGCTCTCCGCTGTTCCGCGAGCGAGCGACTGGCCTCGATAGCGGCGTTTGTTGCTGTCATCACCTTTCTGTCCTCGTCTGCGAGATTTGCTGACTGAAGGCAAAAAATAATAATAAAAGACCATCACTTGCAAGGCTGCCATCGCCTGGGAGGCTGGCAAGGAGCTTAGCTACGAGGACGTCGAGGTGTTGCCGCCCCGCGCCGGTGAGGTCCGCATCGAAATCTACTACACTGGTGTCTGCCACACAGATGCCTACACCCTGTCAGGAAAGGACCCCGAGGGTGCCTTCCCTGTCATTCTGGGACACGAGGGCGCCGGCATCGTCGAGTCGGTAGGCGAGGGTGTTACCAATGTGAAGGTTGGCGACCACGTCGTCGCTCTCTAGTACGAATTGATCCCTGTAGTGACTTGATCCGCCCCCATTCTAACAAGCGTGCAGCACCCCCGAGTGCGGCGAGTGCAAGTTCTGCAAGTCTGGCAAGACCAACTTGTGCGGCAAGATCCGCGCAACCCAGGGCAAGGGTGTCATGCCCGACGGCACCTCCCGCTTCCGGGCCCGTGGCCAGGACATCCTACACTTTATGGGCACTTCCACCTTCAGCCAATACACCGTCGTAGCCGACATCTCGGTCGTCGCCGTCCAGCCTGATGCCCCCATGGATCGCACCTGCTTGCTAGGCTGCGGAATCACGACCGGCTATGGCGCCGCCCGGATAACGGCCGCCGCTGAGGAGGGCAGCAACCTCGCCATCTTTGGTGCTGGCTGTGTCGGCCTCAGCGTCGTCCAGGGCGCCGTCGCGCAAAAGGCTGGCAAGATCATCGTTGTCGACGTCAACCCGGCGAAGGAGGAATGGGCCTTCAAGTTCGGCGCCACCCACTTCGTCAACCCCACCAAGCTGCCCGAGGGTCAAACCATCGTCGACAAGCTCCTCGAGCTGACTGACGGCGGTTGCGACTACACGTTTGACTGCACTGGTAATGTCGGCGTCATGCGTGCCGCCCTTGAGGCTTGCCACAAGGGCTGGGGCCAGAGCATCATCATCGGTGTTGCGGCTGCTGGGCAGGAGATCGCGACGAGACGTAAGTCCAAGATACTTCTCTCCGTGTTTTCCCTTGATCCCGAGACGACTAACACGCGCCATCAAAATACAGCATTCCAGCTTGTGACAGGTCGCGTCTGGAAGGGATGCGCCTTTGGCGGTGTCAAGGGTCGTTCGCAGCTACCTGGTCTGGTAGGCGACTACCTTGCCGGCAAGCTCAAGGTCGACGAATTTATCACGCATCGCAAGAACCTGAGCCAGATCAACGAAGCTTTCGATGTCATGAAGGGGGGCGACTGCATCCGGGCTGTTGTGGACAGCCGGAGTGTGTAAATGGTTATAGAGGGCGTTCGACGGTCATTTGGTTGGAGCAAACCCCTGCCTGAAAAGGATGCTGTATTTTGTTAGTTGACGATGGAATATGTATAAAGTAAAAACATTGAAAAAGAAGGGGGCCATCGAGTTGTGGTGGTAAGCCACCCGACGTGAGACGGCCAAACAGACTTATGCTATGACATGTAGCTTTGCGAACCTTCCAAGGTCCCATAGCAAACTCGCCGCTGTCCAGTCAACTCTATGATCTGCCACCCAGGATGCCTTTGGGATAAATCGTAGGTGTCTAGGCTTGTCCCGTATCACTGTGACATCCATGTGATATCTCCTTCGTCGTCTCTTGGATGATGGTCGTGGGGGATGTAGGATTGGGAGATCTTCCTGCTCCAACAGGACGAACCCCGGAGCCCATTCCCACTGACAGGGTGAGCCGTCCAGATCAAGCTCCTCCAAGGCGCTACAGAGGCTTAATTGATTAGAGAAAGAATGAATACGGAAACCGGCTGTGGATCGTGAGACGTGTATACTTGGCGAGCGTCGAGCGTGAGCGAGAGGCAATCCCATCGGGCCAAGATTAGGAGGGGAGATCTGGATTCTCGGGCTGCGCTTCGGGGAAGTGGGAGCAATAACCGCGGCGACGGCCCGACCACGTATATGCGAGCTAGCTGGCTCGATCTCAACAGTCGTGCATCTGCTGCAATGTTGGTGTGGTGTCGTGTGGTGGCGGTGGTTTGCAGCTCGACCGTGTCTGCCCAAGACCCCGCATTAAGTGCTGGGGCCTGGGGTTTATTGTGTTGTCGTGGTGCTTGACGATTCGTGGACCGCGTGGGCTGGTGCTGAAGTTTGGGGGTCGCCATCTTGAGCAATCGCGCTTGCTGCACCCCTCCCCCGAAAGTGGTCCCTACTAGCACGATGAGGTGTGATGCTGTGGATGGTTGGGCTTGGTATGGGCGGTGGGTGGAGCGGTGAGATGGTGACACCAAGGAGGAGCCACAGAGGACTCGCAGATGGTGCGACTTGCAGATAGTGGAACGGGATGAGGTCTCTGGGCATCTGCAGGCTACTCACGAATCACTGTGTGCAATTCGTGTTGATGTACAGCTAGGTAGATCGAGGTAGATAAAGGCGATGCGAAGACGCATCGGGGATGAAAGCCGCCCGGTATAGCGGTCGTGGAGCGGTCGAGGCCGGGTTCGCGGACAGACCGACCGGTAAACTGTCGGTGTCAAAGTATCTTCTGCCGGATTAGTGCGAACGGTCAGACCGGAGATAGCACGCTCGTCCTTTTCGCTCTTAGTATGGGTACACAGAATGACGTTGTAGGCGCCAACTAGGTATGTATTTGTGCCGGAACATGCATGCACTGGCCACTCCCTGGCTTGCTTGTTTACCAACGTAGCCAAAGTAGGTAAGGAGATAAGTGGCACGGATAGGGAAGCAGTGCTGGTTACCTTACATAGAGCAGCATGCTCGGAACGCAAGTCGTTTCTCGTTTCTGCTCCACCTGCATCGGTGGTGCGGCATCCGTTCGCCGTAAAGCAGGGAATTGCAGTGTTGCTGACCTTTATCGCGAGACCACAGAGCTTCGAGTTGGGGAGGCCATGGGATGCAACCCAAAGGCGCTACCTACGAGGGATATATCCGCTGGCCAGTCACGCACCCGTGTCGAGGTCAGTCAGACCAGCCGGGCAGGAGGTTCTGAGCAGCGCAGTCCCGACTGGAAAGAAGCGGCAGTGACCATCATGCCGTGCCGTGCCATAATCACCGATGGCGTTCTGACTAGTCGCAAACCGCAAGCCGCTGCAGATAGAACGCTTCAAGACGGAAATGCTGGAGCGTCGCGGGAGTTGGAGAATGCATACGCGCCTCCTAATGCTGCTGAGTTGGAGAAGGATGTAAGGGCGTCTAACACCGAGGCACACGAAACTTAAGACTTGGGGAGCGACGTACAGCTAGTAACCATACCCCATCCGATATCAGCGGCGGCACATGTCTCTGCAGGTACCTCTAAAGGTAATCATGTCTCGTATGCACGTACAACAGTCCGGTGCAGGGTTTGGAGTACAGCGCAGCAGCTGGAACAGTGGAACTCAGTCAAATCCACCCCGTTGCGGGTACGGCACCGTCGGCCACTGGAGTCTGGACATCAGGGTTCTTCCAGATAAAGATCATCCCACTAGATCCGTTTCCCGCTTATTCAAGACGCCCCAGCTGCCTATTTGCTGCTGCTAGGTTGCTGCTTCTTTGTTCTGTCTGGGTGGACGCCCAGCACGGGTTTACCCTTTGCGTGGTTCGTGGTTCGCAGTTGTCGGCACGAAAATCGCGTTTGTAAGAAAAGGATACCCTGGACTGAGCCTTGTGTTCCCTTGCCGCTTTCCAGTCTTCCGTGAGGGGAGCCTTGCATTTCCGAGCTCTGCCACTCGACGCACATCAGATCAGATTCCCAATTGGGCCGCTGCCGACTTGCCTACCCTGCCGTCATCAGACATCGACAGGCTGCACACACTGCATGCTGCATTGCCCTCTTTTATTATTATTATTATTTTTTTTTTTTTTTTTTTTTTTTTTTTACAGCTCGTCTGTCGGCCTTGGACAGTAGTGTAATTGCACACGGTGGTGTAGGCTAATTTTGCCCCTCGGCCGGCGTGCTTTGCTTGCCTCACCCAAAGGTCGCAACGCACTGCCTGCCCGGACTAGATTGCAGAACTGTATGTAGGCTGCTGGGGACGGCTGGAGACTGAATGACTGCAGGTGGTCAAAAGGTGGCCTTGTGTCGAACGGTTTCCTTCCACTGCTTTCCACATCTCTGCGCTTGGCTGGCGAGTCCGGCATCCCACCACAAGAAAAAGCCTTGCTGGCCATCTTGGGCTACCCTGTCCTGGGATTCCGCCACGTGAAGTTGGTCCACGGGTACCCTGTCGTCTCCGACAGACCTCCGCCTGGCGTGGTTATAACCTCCCTGGCCCGGCATCCTCTCTTCGTCCCCTCGATCCCCTTTCCCTTTTCTCTTATTATTTTCCTGCATAGCCGCCTGCCTCGCCATTCCCGCTCTCCCCCTCGCCCCCGAACGCATCACCGCATCGCAGTGCCTTTCGAGTCTAGTACCGGTCTATACTTACACCCGCGCACCGCCCAGTCATACGCATCGCTCCAGATTACGCAAGCCGACCGTTGACTGTTGACTCACCACATCATATCTCGCACGACTCTCGGTCGAAAAGCAGAGACGAAATGCCTCCCAAGAAGATCAAGTGCAGCTACGGCGACTGCAAGGTTGCCGCGCAGCGGATATCCGGGGACTGCGCGTTCTGCCAAGGGCACTACTGCTCGGGGCACCGCCTATTAGAGGACCACAAGTGCAGAAACCTGGACGACGTAAGTAGCACCATCTCGGGCTTGAATCTGGACCTGAGCATGGGCCTCGGCCTCGGCTTGGGCGCCAGTGCAGAAGGCCGGGAGCCGCAGTGGTGGCTCGTCGGCCTGTCAGACGTCTTATCCGAAGACGACTCGTTGGCTGACCTCTTTTCTCGCTCGTCAAACAGTGCAAGAAGGAGGCGTTTGAGCAAAATGCCATGCAGCTCAACAGGGAGCGAACGCAGGTCATCAAGGGCGTGTAGCCCCCCAAAAACGGCCAACAAGCGGGCTCAACAGAGTGGCGCGGGGTCCGGCCGCCGGACATCCCACCACCAACACCGAGAGACCAAAACCAAAAACAGCACCAACCCCAACCTCGCCGCGTCTAAACCCCACGAGAAACCTGCGAACCCCAGCGCTCGCCCGCTTCACGGCGGAGTACGGAGGCGGCGATGGCGCAGGCGAACAGCCAAGGTCGCCATCTAGGCCCTGTTTTTTTCCTTTGGTTGCCCCTTGGTACTCCACCGTACCGCATTACCTCGCATCACGACACCACACTCACCCACCCACACCCCACACGCAACAAATAATATGGCGGCAATCGACATCGTCTTTTTTTTATTTTTGTTTTTAAAAACAGCTTCGCTTCGACACATGGGTCACGGGATTATGTGCGCCCACCTGGGGGCGCCTGAGAACTCAATTCTCATGTAATGTATTTTGGCGAAAGCAAGGCGTCTAGGTGGTTGGGGTTTTTATTTTTGTTTTCTTTTTCTCAAATTGGCACTGTATTGCCTGGACTCGCGGGGGCTTCACGGGATGAGTGAGCCATTTGGGAGGATGTCGCAACATTTCTTACACGGTACTTGGGGAACTCGATAGCTACGGCACGCGGGGATACCCCTCGCTGTGGAGGAAGATAGAGATTGGGGGACGGAATTCTGGTCCTAGTGACAAATAATACGAGGACACTACAATATCTTCGGCTGGTCATTGGACTGGTCATTGGACCAACTAGACTTCCTGATTGTGATGAGTGATTACCCACGCCTGCCGGCCGTACTGTCGCGCGTGAACACGTATATCTGTAACTTTCTTTTTCCCCGTCCTTGTAGAGTGACTTGCATGCTGAGGATGGCTCGCTGACACGAAACTCCGATATCGTATCTTGTACTGAATGACTCTAAATCGACTTGCGACTGCGTCTCCTAGCGTTCAAAAGCTGGGGTATCACGGGGTAGTAACTATTAGGCGAGCCGGCGTTTGTTGCTGAACCGATAGCCTAGGCCTACCTGATCCACAATTCCCACCTGCCGCCTTTGCGGACTTCTTCCCGAGTTATCCCGCTACCGATGGGTGGAGAGCCGTGCCGGCCTCTCTCGGCGTGTTGCAGCAGCCCTGACCACGCTCACCGCCTCCCGCTTCACCCTGGGAGATGTCGCATCAATAGCCTCCTCCTTGATGACTACATCATCTTCCCTCTTGATCATCTCATTCTTTACAGCCACCGTGCTCGGGGCGTCCTCCTCCACAGCCTCTCCTTTGACGATCCCCCTCTCAACAGCCTCCCTCTTGACAATCTCATTCTTGACAGACTTGTAGGCAACATGGTCTTTCCTCTCATCCTCCTCATCTTTGAAATTCTCCTGCTTCGCAGTCCTGCCCACAGCCTGCTCTTGCACCATCACACTTTCTGCGATGGTAGCCCACTCCTCCTCCTTTACAATCTCCCCCTTTACAGTTACCGCTTCATCCTTCACATCATCCTCCTCGATACTTGCCTTTATCGTCTGCTCTGCAGCGTCTTCTGTGGCCCCTCGCTTCATGGTTTCGTTTGCACCCTCCACTTCCCCTTTTACAATCTTGGTATCCATCGCCTCTTCTGGGACTTCCTCCTTCACCGGCCGTTGCTCCACAGTCTCGCCTGCATCTTCCTCTTGATAATTGTCAATCTCCCTCTTCACGGCTCTCTCCGGCACGGGTTCTACCTTCGTAGTCCGCGCCGCCCTCTTCTCCTTCTTGACCACAAACTTGCGCTCGTCCTCGTCGTCGTCAACCCCGACCTCGATCCCAATCTCCACCTTCACCTCCGTCTCCCTCTTCTTCCGACCATCAAGCACTTTCTTCCTATCTGCCGCCTTGCATAAGCCTTGCAGGCCAAGCTCACAGTCGCCACACTTGCGGCCAACAGGCAGACAGACGGTCTGGCCCAGGCCGACCAAGAGCCAGTTGATCTCTTTCCACTTGTCGTGGGGCAGCCAGGACTGGAGGGCCAGGCGGGTCTCCTCAGGTGTCTTGGAGGGTGGAGCCTGCCAGCCCCAGAGGTTCGTAATGCGGTGTACGTGGACGTCGACGCCGATTCCCTCAACGCGGCCCCAGCCATTGTCAGCCGACATGCAGAGATGTGCCATCTTGGGGCCAACGCCGGGGAGCGACATGAGCCCTTCGATGGTGTCGGGGATGTCGGATTCGTAGCGGTCGCGGAGGATAACGGCGGCTTGTTTAAGGTATCTAGCAGCAATGGATTAGCATCGTAGTTGTGTCCTGGTAGTTCAAGGAAAACATACTTTGTCTTGTTGTTATGAAACCCAACCTTGCCAATCAACTCATTCAACAGTCCCGGTTCCACGGCCAACATATTCTCCAGATTGAGACCCGCTGGCTCCCCCTCTCGCCATCCAGGCAGCTCTTTCTTCAACCTTATCATGGCTTCTGCATTCACCGTGTCCTTCGTCTGGCTCGACAGCATCAGCGCGACCAGAGTATGGAACCGCCGGTCGCGTGCGCTCGCGTCCTGCGAAGCTAGCCGCTCGCACCCCATCGTGTCAACCGCCGCCTGCGAAGCCGCGCCCCCTGGCAGCCGCATCAATTTGGCCACGGTATAGATCTCCTCCCAGTTTGTCGGTGGTTGCACCGTCACAGCACCCGTGGTCGGGGAGGTTATCCTTCTCGCGGGCTTGCGTGGCGCGCGTTTGGGTTTGCTTTTGATCGGGGCTGCCATCGACTCGGACTCGGACTCGGACTCTGACTTGGCCACGGCCTTGATCTTGGCCGGCGGAGAGGACGAGGCTTCGCGTTTTGTTGTGATGGCGCGTTTCCGCTTCCCAGCTACGGTGCCTGTATTGCGGGTAGCGGAGCTGTCGCTCTGGAGGGGTTTGGCGGCATCTTCAATGTCGGAAAGGGAGGTCGGGTGGGATGGCCTTTTCTCCTCGTCGCTGTCGCTCTCTGCTTTGTACGAGAAGCGGGCGAGATTTGTCCGGGCGGAGCGACGGGGCAGCGTCGTCGTCGTGGCGGTCGAGGGCTTATCGAAGAACTTGGACGTGACGCGTGAGTTCCCCATGATCAACTGCCAGATCGCGAGCATACACCCCAAACAGTGTTTTGGGTTTTGGGCACGGGAACGCGGTGAGGCCAGGCCGCATGCAACGGGGGACGGGAGCTTAGGACTTGGGGGGAATGGGATGGGGGCTTGCCCCTTTATTTTTCTCCACGGTCCATCTCCGCTCAGTTTTGGTCGGAAAGCCGAGGTGGAGCTAGACCCACATCTTGGTGGTGGCGCAACCTAACCAGGCTGCCGGGTCGGCAATGTGGCGCTAGCCCTTAACCGGAATGGCTTGTTGTGTCGCGTCGCGTCTGGTCGAGTGCCACTCTGGGTTCCCTCATTCATGTGCGTGCAAAGTGAGGTGACAAAAAAGACGATACATGTGTCAGGACAGAAGCGGTTTTTTTCTGCTGGATTTAGACGGTAACGGTACCAAAAGAGGTGACTGATAGTCGCTGCTATCAGCTACAAGGTGGAATGCAAGGCATGTCCGCAAGGTACCGACGTGGCTGTCATTGAGAAAACCCGAACTCAGTCACGTTTCAATAGAATAAACATTAATTTGGGCATGCTCTCACTAATCTATCCTAAAAACCAAAACAAAAAAAAGGGACTATGGGTTTTAATCGCCAAACATCTAAGAAAGCAATGGGTATTTACCGCCAACCAGGTCCCAAACACCATCCTCAACCGACCATCCTATCTGTATCCGGAACGCACCCACAAACTCACAACAAAAACTCCGTCTGAGCCCAGTGGTTCAGCACTGTTTGCCCCTCACTGTAGTCATCCTTCTCGATCCGCAATATGATGGCCGCATGGCTATGGCGAACCTTATGAATCCACACCGGATACTTGCGCCAACCAAGAGAGTCCAGCGCCTTAACAGCCTCAAACTGGTACGGCGCCAGCGCCAATGTCGGCTGCCCAACGACCGACTGTTTGCGCTCAAGCGCAATGATCTCCTCACCCGAATCACTGCCCGTATCGGCACCGTCGCCAGAATCTGACGACGACTCGGACGCTAGGTACTCTTGCCGCTGCGAGCTGTTGAGGTTCTCGTAGGCATCCTCGACCGCCTCGCGGATCTCGTTGATCCACAAGTTTACGCGGTACCCCTCGGGGTTGATGCCTGCCAAGCCCTTCTCGTGTAGTTTTACGCGTCGTGAGCTGCGCACCGTCTGGATCGCCGAGTTGATGAAGAAGGCCACGACACCGATAGGCACAAAGACAATGAGTGCCAGCACGAAGGGGATGCGATTAAACCACCGCTTCACGGTCGCCCTGAGCGCTTCCCTTTCCTTGGGCTCTCGTGGCTGCGGCTGCACAGGCGACACGGGGTCGAGAATAACATCCTCGAAGCCCTTCACATACTTGACGTTGACCTTGGACATGTCGGTATATGGGTCCGTCTTGGCGATGGCCGTCGTGTAGTAGACAGCGCTGCGATCGTTCGTCACGTTTGCGTATAGAGTGCGGCGCTGGAACTTTACGAGACCAGACATGAAAATGGACTTTGGGTCGGCGAGGACGGCGAGCAGCGGCTTCCCAGTGTCACGGAACTCGTCGATGCCGAATAACTGGCGACCAGACATGCACAGACTCCTGGCGCCGAGGACGTTCCACACGCTGTTACCCCACCCCCTGAGTGGGCTGCGCACACCCAGAAACGGGCTCGCGAAGGCGGTGAAGTTCATGCATTCGAGGCTGTCCAGCACGCCCCGGGCGAAAAGCAATCCGATCGCATAGCGCGCCACAAGACCGCCGAGCGAATATCCGACAATGCTGATCTTCTTGATGTTGCCGCCGCGGCTTTTGATGGCCTCGAGCTCCTCCTCAATCTCGAGGCACACGCGCTCGCCACCGAGCTCGATTCCGTCGTATGTAAAGGAGCCGCTGTTGCGCTTCGCGACCAGGATGTAGACCTTCTCGCGGGGATGTTGGGCACGTAGACTTTTGGCGACCGAGGCCATGTGGAGAGGGTTGCCCCATAGCTACGTGCAGCGTCACGGTTAGCCGGCCATTGGGTGATAGGGGTATCCCGTCGATTGACAACTCTGGAGCACATACCCCATGGACCAAAACGCAGAGGTGGTCGGCTTCTATAGAGCCTCCGGAATATTCGTCTGCCATGGCTTAAGCGTGTTATGATTGATGGATCAGGAGCTGGATTGTCAAGTAGGGTATCTGTGATAGAGGATGGCAACAGTGACGGTAGGAAGGGTGCTCTCGTGATGCTTTGTACGATTAGGGAGGGGTGCGACTTGAATTGCCGCGAATGCGTCAGGTCTGGACTCACGGACTTGCGACGCCCCCCGAATCCCGACTCCAATTGCGTCAAAGAGCCCGGTGCCTGAATTTGGCTCGAGCTGGGCGCTGGCACGCGTCGGCTTGAGCCGCCCTGAAGCGTGATTGGGGGAGCACAGCCGACCTGGACCCGGTTTGGGCTGTGCTGCGGGGCGAGGACGGCGCACTTAACGGAGTTACCAGACGGGGGAGGGCGGGAGAGGATCCAATGGACTTGTTCCAGACTGCTGGAACGACCGTCGGCCCGTTGAATTCGTCCGCGGAGCTGACCAAACCCGAGATCTCCAAACGATTTGCGAGTGGGCGCTTCGATTCGATTCGCGGACTTGCCCGATGTTGACACCATCATGATTCATATCGAATTGTACTCACAACAGACATAACGCCATTGGACACCATTTTTAGAATCACGTCGTTCAGAATGCCCTCATTCGGACACCCTTTTTGTTTTGCACCGTGTCAGAGCACGACTTGAAAATTCTACGCAGTAAGGTCCCGATTAGTTGGTAATTTGACAAGTCGATTGAACTTCTCAGGCGGTCTTCCTTGACCAAAAATATTATCAGCAGAATATTTAAATATACAAACCCGTCCCGCAACCAGCCTCTTTGCTTTGTCGATACTGATGCCGGTTCTATCCGGACAGACAGTACGTGCGACGTGTAAATTACACTCCTTGGGCCGCTCAACCATCGAGAACCTGGGCAGCCGGTGAGCAAGTGCTCCAACCCATCAGCCGGCTCTGCAAACTGTTTCATTCTAGCCCTCGGCTTCCCCTCATACCTCACACACAAGTCGATGTCGATGTCGCTGTTGATGCGATATAAGTGTTGATATCCCTGGCTGCTGGGTGCCAATCTGAAAAGCATATCCAGAGACAAGTATCCGGTCGCGAGGGCGCCCTTTTCCAAGGTGCCCCTCATGACTTGATGACTGAGGCGGTCCGTCATGTGCACTCGGTGTGCGTCGAATATCCAACCATCCATCAAGCCATCCACTCATTTGAGGTCGTTCCTCCCCTCGCCCGGCGAGGTGCTTGTTCGGTTCAAGCGTGGAGATGGCATCAAGAGTCTGTCCCCATCGTTGTATCCTTCCCTGGGTCGAGACGATCAATGGGGAGTCCACGGCCGCCATGGCCGCAGAGCCTGAGAGTAAGCCCACGACGGATTCCAGGCGTCGAGCTCGGCTCTCTTCTCCTCGGCGGCGCCCTTATATTCGATTCGCTTCATCAGCCTCGAGCTGTCGCTCCGCCGAGTCTTGGCCACCTTGGATATCGGGGGCCGCTCTGGGTCTGAGAAGTAGACCGTCTCGTCATCATAGCTGCTGCCGCTGGGGGCGGCGAACACGGCTGTCTGTCGTTCGTAGCTGGCGCCCCCGAAGCTAGGCCTCCGTGCCTCACTCCGCGAACTCCTCCTCGTGGACGCTGACAGCCTCAGGGCGCCCACTTCATGCTTCCGCTCCTTGGCATGCCGTCCGCAGTGTTCCAACTCCCCGACCGGCTCGACACACGGCGGGTATTCCTTCTTCTTCCCCCTCCTCCCCCACGCACACAGATGATAGATGCAGTACGACGTATCATCTTCGGCCCCAAATTCGCACCGCGGACACGTATGCTTGGCGCAGCACGCCCTCTTGTGCGGACTCTGCCCGGTGCACCTCCTGCCGTCCTTGTCCTTCCAGATGCAAATGTGGTCATCACAAAACGACCCGGTCCCGACCCTATGATTCCGGCAATGGCCCTCGGGCCCCCGCCCCCCGACGCCGTTCGCACACCGGTGCTGCTCGCAGTACTCGACGCCCTCCATCGCCACGCTCCGGCACGCGCCGGTCCGGCTCGTCCGCGCGCGGCACACCGACTCGGCGTGGCGCCCGCAGTAGTCCATGCCGGACCGCCGCGCGTCCGGACACCGCGTCCCGTCCTCGATGGTCGCCCGGCACGCGAACCCGTCGTGGTCGGCGCAGAAGAAGCTCTCGGTGTCGTCGGGCAGCAGCCCGCCCGAGTCGCGCACGCTGTAGACGAGGCGCAGCGGCACCTCGAGGCACGGCCGCCCCGACGTGGGCGACCGGAACCGGCACAGGTGGCCCTCGCAAAGCGGCGTGCGGCCGGCCCGGCGCGCGGCCGGTGGGAGCCCGCAGGCCGGGGCGCGCCAGGCGACTTCGCGGACCACGCAGGTTGACATTGCGGGTTTCCTTTTTTTAAAGGAAAAAAGGGGGGGCTGTAGTACGTATGGATAGACAAGATTGTTCCCAGGTATAGGAGGTATGACGGAGGGACGGCCCGGGGGCTAGCAGGCTGTCTGGCAGGGGAGCGCGAGGTAGGCCGAGCGGGTGGGGGTTAGGAAGAGTCATAAAATTCTCCGAGATGTGGTGAGAGGTTGCGGTCTTCAGGGGTTGGGAAGCAGAGAGAGATCGGAGAGGGATGGGATCTCGATCTAGGCTAGCGGCAAGGCAAGGCAAGCAGCAACAACAGGCCAAAACAGAGGTTCAGGGCAGTTGGGAGGAAAGCGAGGCGAGGTGTTGGGCACTCATATGTAATTGCAAAGGTGAAGGGTAGATCTGTGTTCTCGTAGCACCGTGTCCAAGTGTTCCAGTGACACAGGGCGGTTTGCTGATCAGCCCCAACGCGGGAATACAGGGCTGGCTTATGGCACGAAAATGGGCAACAAAACGTAAGGTCCAAAAACAACAACAAAACAGAAAAGAGAGAAAAGAGCGCCAGAGCGCCCAGGCACGCCAGGAATTGTGAAAAGGCGGTCTCGTTGGAGCACGGTGGCGGAAGAAACGGTGATTGGGCTGGCATCCACAGGGTTGGCAAACTCCGTGGTACAGGTAAGTCCAACGAAACTGCAAGTCTACGTAGCCCCCTATCACGGCCCGCCCAACCACCTTGTGTTTGCGCATGTGCCTCTGTTTATGGAATTGTAAATGGCGTCTACCCCCCTCCTCTGCCAAATAGAAACTACGCATCAATCGACTCCGCCCTGCATGCTGCCGCGGCGTCGTCTCCCAGATCCAGCTAGATACCCACAGCGATACCCACAGCCATGGCGGCCGTGGTGTCCTGCCTCGCTGGTTGGTGTCTCACCCAAGCAAATCGACCCCCTGCCATTCGCCAGCGCCCTGATCACTCGATCGCTAGCCTGCCTCCCCACCGAAAACAGGACGCCCACTCATGAACCGCAACGTTTTCCCTCATCATTCATCATGACAACATAAACCTCTCACCATCCCGCCCTGCCTTTGCCCTGCAACTGCAACTGCAACTGCGCTGCGGTGCGCGGTGCGCGGTGCGGGCACGGCGCGGTGCGCCGTGCCCTCCAGGCCTGGCTCTAGCTCGTCCTATGCTCACGCCTTCACCGCCCCCAGCCCCTCCTTCACCCTCTTGGTCCTACCGACGGTCGAAAACCGGTGCCATAACAACACCACCCCGATGAGATAGACCACCTGCATCAGCAGTGCGCCCACGTACAACCTCGCTGCCCTAATTCGTCTCGCCCGCGGTACTGTTCCAGCCGTGCCGCCGAAGCGACCGCACACCTCGAGGAACCGCTTCGGGTCGTCGGTTATCACGCCGTCGACCTCGCTGCGAATGCTCCACTCCATCCACTGCTCGTCATTCACCGTCCACACGAAAATGCTTTGCCCCGCCTTCCCGGCTGCTTTGATGAAACGACGGCCGACTGGCCCGACGAGCGTCTTCTGCAGCAGGTTGAAGTGCACACCCGGTTGGCCAAGAAACTTGCGGGCGTAAATAACCGAGAAGCCAATGTAGGCGATCGGGAAGCCGGCGAGGTGCTCGCGGCATAGGTTGATGTAGTTTTCCTGCGTGCAAATGTGAGCATGACCAGCCATTGAGTGTGGGGATTGAGACACGACGTACGTTCCAGGCGCCGAGGACTATCCTTTCCTTCCACGGCCGCGTTGTGGGCACCGACCCTATCGTCTCAGCCGTTCTGCCGAGGAGCTCATCCCCGTCGTCGTCAACCTGGAGGAAGAGTCAGCTCTCAAGTCCGTCATCGACAACGATAGGATCTCGTGCCTTGATGTCAAGCAGCAGCCATATCGGCTCCAGCCCCGGCTGTCCAAGGTACTCAAGCAGATCCGACAAGCGCGGTAACGCCTGCTGTGGTTCCCTCAAAGTCCTCAGAGTGCTCAGGTAGCTCCAGTCACAGTCGGCAATCTTTTTATCTATTCCAAAACACCTCTTAAGCGAAGCATCCTACACGTGGTGAAACACCGTCAGCCACTTTCACTTACAAGAACAATAGGGCAGCTTGTATGGGCGCGTCTCACATGTGCGAGGACAACAACACCATCCTTGGATAGATGCAGGTCCGTCTCTATCGCGTGTGCACCAACTGTTACAGCTCCATGGAATGCGCCCATGGAGTTCTCTGGAAACGCGGCCTTGAAGCCCCTATGGGCGATAGTCTGCGGCAGCCGCGACCCGCTGGCCGAGAGCGCTGCTGCAAAGGCAAAGGAAGCTGGGATAGGGGTCAGCACCTTATTGCGGCATATACCCAATGAATCGCCCAGTTTGTGACTGAGAACACTCACTCGGAGGGGGGGGGGGGGGGCATCTTCATCCAGGTTTACACATTGTCAAATGAAACAAACTCACCTGGAGGAATCATATCCAGCTTTCCTTGAAGTAGCGGCATGCTTTCTGTCGCCATTGGTTATTCTGATGCTTATAGCGTATGCTTGAGAGTGGATTCCCTTTCTTGGCGGAGTGAAAGTGCAAGAGCAAGGCCTCTCAAATGCTTGTCGAATGGCGGTCGATAAATACCAAATGTTCTGCAGCGCGGTTCAAAGAATAGTTCCGGTCAAAAAAAAAAAAAAAAGAAAAAAAAAAAAGGAAGACGCGGCCTCGACAGTGGGCTGCTGGAGTCAACGGAGCTATACTCAGTCCTGGAAACGGTCTTGGGTGCCTAAGTCCGAGGGTGTGTCGATGTGCGGCGGGGTGAGTGGTTGGTGGTGGTGGTGGTGGCGCGAGTCACCTGGGAGGAAATGGGAGGGGCGCGGAAACGATCCGCCCCGGAGCTCCACTGGCTCCGGAATGCCGTCCACCCGGCCCCGGGAGCGGTGCGACTGTCGAGTCCGAGCGCCTCAGCGAAACTGGCCCCAGCTCTCTTGCTGCTGACGTTGTTTTCCTCTTCGCGTATCTGCAATCCAGTGCATCCACAGCCCGAGTCCCTCCGCATGTCGGCGAAGACTCACGCCCTCGCCCTTACTCCAATTGCCGGCTGCCTGTCCCTCGCTGTCTTTTGTGCCACACTTCAAGCGCCCGTACGTGTCGTGTGAATCGCGACAACCGTGTCAATCGGACGAATCGATGGCGCACCAGAATAAATTGGCCTCAACCGAACGTGCTACTAAATCAGGCTAAATGCTTGCAGCGTCCAATATCGCGACCACGTGGACATGATACAGCCTGCTTCAGGGCTGCAGAGGCGATGGGGGTCAGAAATAGCAGTAATCAAAAGAGCGAGTAAAGAATGGCGAGAGAGGGGAAACCTCGCGCGTGGACGGCCCAAGGTGAAGAGAAGTCAGAGATGGGAAGGATGAAAGCTCCAAGGTTTAAAATAGTCAGGAGTCAATGCTGGGCCGTGAAACACGTCAAGCACCGCTGCCGCAAACCCTCAGGACCAAATTGAACATCGTGGCAGCGGCGACCCTGATCTTCCCCAACAGGTCTCAAGAGTTCGCGAAAAATGCGCTCCGTCCCAACCAAGATGGCGACCAGCACAACATCGTTCAACAGTTCCGGCACTGGAAATACACATCGCGCAAGTAAGCTTGGTACCGTGAAGTACCGCAACAGTGTAGCAAATACCTGCTTTTCCCTCTGCCAGGGAGGTGCCTGCGGTGTTCGGCTTAGCTACGATCGCCAAAATGCTTGAACTGCACTCCACCCATCTCTCCACTATCTTGGCATCCCGTCCCACCCGGGTACCCCAGACGGGACATTTAAGGTGGCAGGTAGGGCGGGGAAAACGGTCGAGTTGTAGTGTAACGCTCGCAACCCTATCCGGCCCTTGAGTTCGCAGTGAAGTCGCGGCATGGTATCAAAGAAAATTCAGTCTAAAATTTCGTCCCGCTACTTAGTTTCAGTCATTGAGTATTGCCCAGAATTGAATGATCTGAAACCTTTTTCATTGTCGGTAATGGTGATCTACCTGAATGCACGAAGTCAGCAACACATCTCAGCCCAACTTCACCAAGGTCCACAATGGTCCAGCAGTCACGTCACAACCTCGGCACACCCTCGGTTGCAAGCACTACATCGCTAACGGTTGTTGACACCATTGTATTTGTCTCCTTACTACTACGCACCGCAATAGACAAATATCGTCAAAAGGTATAAACAAGAACCCAAGTAGTCCTTATCAGAATGACCAGCCACTCCCGCCACTGAACCCTCAAGATACCTAAAATACCACAAACCACCACACTTTTGCTTCTGTCCCCTGCCATACCCTCCCTGGCAATATATACCCCAGTCCAAATCCCAAATAAGCCTAAAATACTCTTCTCCCATATACACACACACCCTGCCTAGCTTCCAAGATACCTAGTTAAGATAGCCAGCTTAGCCAGGTCTCCAGAAAGACATCCAGGCTCAATCGTCCGCGAAACTCCCAAGCCAAAGAGTCAAGACAATGCGACCCATGCAACCAACCCAGGCCTGCCATGTACTCCAAACTAAAGCATCCAAATCGAGCATCAGCCCATCAGTCATTTCAAAGTCCTCGTCATAAATTACCGTCCACTCAGCGTCTCCCAGCCCACCGACTCTCACAGCCCGAAGTTATCCAGACCCTCCAACACAAATCCGCCATCTCCTGGGCCATGGTGGCCATGGCCCATCATCCCACCTGCCCTTCCAAAATCTAGGTCCAGACTCAACCCCCTGACCCCACTCATCTCACTCGGCGCCAGGTCGTCCCCTGAGCTCAGACTGTCCTCGCTCAAGCTCAACACACTCTGTGCTGTCGCCGAGCCAGGGCCAAAGTCGCCCAGGTTGAATCCCGACAGGTCCCACGAGTCGGGCGACCACGACGTCGCTGTTGCCGCCGACATGGGCGTCGTTTCTGCGAGTGACATGCCTGCCCCACCGTAGATGGCGTCGTAGACATTGAGCTGGCCGCTTTCAATCGAGCCCAGCAGCGCATCCCATTCGGCTGTAGAGGCGTTGCTTCCCTTCTGGTGCTGTGCATACAGCTGGCCCTGTTGTGCTTGTGTCGCGTGTTGTTGGCCACGTGCCTGAATCGGGGAGGCGGGCTGTGATTGGGGGGTGGAGCTCAAGGATAGGTAATCCAAATTCTGTTTTGCGTTGGCGCCAGGTGTTGGCGATACCCGCGCAATCATGGCTGCTTGTGCAGCCTGAACCCGGCTCAACGAAAGGCGATGGTCGCGTCGCCCAACTGATGCATCCTGTCTTGGCAGACTGTCAAACGATTGCCGAGAGCGTGCCCGGTACTGTTCGGATCCGTGCTGCTGGGAGAGCTGAGGCATTGTCATCCGACGCAGTTTTTCCTGTTGCAAGAGTAGGTCTGTCTCGCTTGCGCTGGCACCGACATGAATGCCAAGAGGATTATGCATTCTATTTCCGGTTGGTTGGGCCGGAGGCGAAGTGCGGTGTGTCGGTGGAGCAGCCATGCACGTGTCCGGACTTTGTCTTGGGGGAGTTGGCAACGACTGCGGAAGTGGCTCGTCGATGGTAACCAGCAGCCCAGCAACACGCTTGAAATCGTATGAGCCAGGTGCCTTCGCCTTATCGACGATCTTAATGACAACGTTTGTGAGCCTTTCGTTTTCCCTCAGCACCTTGCTGTCATGCTTCAGGCCCAACGTCTGGTACAGCAAGGACATGCCGCAAAGGATTAGAGTGTCCGACTTGTTCAGGCAGAAAGAGAAGCACATGCTCCGTTCCTCAAGCAGCTGAACAATCTGGATGATGGACTTGCTGGACTCGCAGATGGAAATCAAGGCGGGCGCAGCCTTTTGCCCAAGACTAGACGATACCGCTGGGCGGAAAATGAGAATACGAATGTAGTAGTACGCGAGAGCCTAAGAAAGACACGGTCAGTCAAGCCAGCTGATATGGCAGGGGACTACTCACGAGTAGGGGTGACCTGCTGCCGGTTATGTCGGTGGACGGCTTGTCCTGCTTGAAAGTGAGTTTGAGGTGTTGCGGCAGCTTATCATGCCATTCATCAAGCTCGTTTCCAAGTGCCGACATTTGCTGGAGTGAGAGCTCGTGCGATGTCGCCGAGGGGTAGATCTTCTCCAAAACCTTGCCTAGGATTCGGGATCCGCGGAATAGGGCCAGTGCGCTCGAGAGACGGGTGTGCTCTCCTGGGAGACACGGTTGGAATCCCTTCTCTGTGATGTACTCATCATCGGTGTCCGAGGGGAATTCGGCATGAACGTCTTCCTCTTTCAGCAGCTTGGGTAGACCCAGCATAGCAGCGGAGAAGCTAAAACGGTAAGCATTTTTGATGTGAGGAGATACACCAAGGAATTCTTACCAATCGAGCATGTAGAGAGTCCAAAAGACCTTCTTTCGAGTTTCAATGGTAAGAACGCCGAAAGAGAAGCGCTTCTGACTCTGGTGCAAACCAAGTCGGTGTGACAAACCGACAGCGATGCCCTTGTAGTGCTGCAGCCTCTTGTAGTCTGCTCTGACGGTACAGTATATGAGAGCAAGCAGCAGGCATTGGAGAGTAATCATGGTGTTATCCATGAGTATTGATTCCAAGCATCGCTGCCATTGTACCTCGCATGCGGCGATCTGCTGGAGGTCTGGCTGTTCGCTAGACAATGCGGCGATGCCAAACACCAGGTAGAGTTGCGCCAGCTTGTGGTTGTTCTTGATCTTCTCAGGGTCGGCAACGAACTCTTCGTAGACGCGAAGGAAGGTAGGCTTGTGAAGCACCGGGAACAGAGGCGCCCACTCCTGAAAATAGACATTGACGCATCTATCAGAGAATAACCGCGGCGGTATCCTTGTGTTTTGGGATGGCGACTTGGGTGTGAGAGGGTAGCACCCCTGGATGTGCAAGAAGGCCTCGGGGTTGAATTCAGAGCATGACTTGCCATTCTCCTGAATCTTGCGCTTGAAGGATTCTATACTGAGGTTAGCACACTCATGATTTCACAAGGGCAAACAAAACACCACACACCAATAAACGATCGGCCACTGGAAGCTCCCATAAAATACGAATCCGAATTCTCGACCCCCAGCAGCAACGGGGACGCCTGAACACGGAAGGTATCCTCCCTTGGGGGTGAGCCCTCCTTCCTCGAGTCGGCCGCGGGTGATGTTTGCGCTATAACCTCTGGGGATGGCCGGCGATTTCCGTGCATCTTGGACAGCATGTCGATCTTCTCGTCCTTCTCGTCCAGCAAGTCCTTTAGCTCCCGCACCTCGCCCTCCAATACGCGTACGCGCTCCTCGAGCGATTCGGTGTAGCCCCTTGGGAAAGCACGCCGGCTGAGTTTGTCGCTAGTGCGGCACTCAAACCCAACATTGGCGCACTGAGAGCAGCAAGGACGGATGCCATCGCAGCGTATCTTCTTGCTGCGGCACCTGTCGCAAGCCTGGGCAATACGACTCTGTGAGCTGGTGCCGACCTTGATCACTTTCATGGGGAGTATTCCGGGCATTTTGGCGGTGTGGCCGCGACCGTCGGTGTCCGAAGGGAAGTGATGGAACGTGCAAAGTTGTTGTCTACCGTAGTAAATTGGTTGTGTCGAGCGAATACACGAGTCGGTAATGCAGGGCGCAGAGGCGCAGGGTCGCACACAGCGAATCGGTTCCTAGCCGGGATATCCCAAGGCTCACTGCGTTGCGGTGTAAGCGTGAGCAGGGAGCGTCACCGGCGCTCCTTAGCCGTGAAATCGTCGTCGAACTCGGGCGGACATAAACTTTACGATTGCTCTCTGCGCTGGCATTCATAAGTCCAAAGGGGGGTGGGAAGGGGAAGGGGGGATGGAAGGTGCAGGCAGGCGGGCGGGGCGCCTGGTTATAAGCAACAAGCTCTAAGACGGCAGGTGTGGCCGGACAAGTGAGGACGGGAGTGGGTGAGGGAAAAACGGCACGAAGGTGCAAGAGGTGTGTGTGCTGGGTGCTCGCTTTGGTTTGGTGTGGTACTAAACCCTGGGGTTCGGCCCACTCGGTGCTGGGGTACGATTTTGCGGAGAAGGAATGGAAACGGCTGGTCAGCAGCCTGCTCCAAGGCCTCGGCAGGGCTCTGCAGAAGGAACCTCGTTGCTGCAAACTGCCCCGACTGTCCACTCGAGCCCACCCCATTTCGACGCTTGCTGTTAGCGGCCCCGAGTCTCGCCAGCAGCAAATCTGGGGTCGGCAGGGGTCCTCCACTAGCGCACCGTCCGCGATCAATACCTATTCAAAACGGCGTCCATACTGCTTAGCACGAGCTTTTCGTAGAAGGTACCTCGAGTCACAAGTGTACATGCCCCCTCTCCCCTCATCATCTCCCATCCTACCCGCCGTCCCCCTCAATCCCCCGGGCTGTTTTCCCACATTCTACTCCCACAAGTCCGTCCCATCCCATTTTTCTGCCCCCTTTCCCCAAGCTTGCCAGCGAATAGCAGCCTGGAAAAGCCGAATCGCCCCATTCGCGAACATCTTTGAAAGACCAAGATGACGGCAATGGAAACCCGATGGAATCATGGGCTTGCGCCTCATCACGCCATGGCAAGTTGTCAGACCAGCTCTAGACTTGGGGCTTTACTTTCCCTAGCGTTGGACTCTGCGCTAATGCTGGACCTGGGAGGGGAAGCGCATCATCAGATCCAGAAACCAGTTTGAACGGCGAAAGACATCACGGCTAGCATTCAGGGCTCGCGGCTTGGCGGGTGGCGATCCTTCAACTGGCTCACTCAGACCTCCGAAACGTACCAAAATGGGTATTTCACTTAGCGATTCATCAGCTGCATGCTCAAGTTGGCAGCCACCATCTTATCGGCCGACCTTTGTGCTCGGGACCGTAGACGCGAGGGTGTGCGGTTGACAAAATCTGCCGAGTGTGGAAGGATCCCGTCATTCACAACCCAGGACTGAAATTGGAAACTCGTCGACTCGGCGTTCTACCAAAGCCGACATTACAGCAAACCCCAAGGTTGTGTAACCCTCGTGACGCCGAAGAGGTGTCGGGCAACAACAGGTGGCGGTAAGTAGACCTATACGCCGAAAGCACCTACGGAGTGGCTTCTTCGCCGCCTTCGCCGTTCGCCTTCACTATAGTTTATAGGGGCCTCACTGGTACTTCGTTTGCGAAAGATATCCGCGACGCCCTGCATAAGTAAGTAGGAGGCAGTGGGCTAACTCGCAAGCGTAATCAGCTAAATTAACTGGATCCTTCGTTTGCATTTCCCACTCCCAGACTCAGCTAGCCTACTTCTTTTGTTTGGTTCTGTTTGGTTTCGAATGTCTCAATAATAACGTGGCTTGACTGAGATTTGAGTGCTCTATGGCTTCAAATATAGCCATCCATGTTCCGGATATGGCAATCCACCCAATCCCGATAGCCTTCTGCAGATTATCCCCGAGGGGCTGCGAGGCACGGATTATGTCTTTCTTGTCCACATACTCAAAAGTTGTTTCCACCGAGTGCTTCTCAACATGTGTGCTGACAGATATGTATGTTATCAGGTTGAAACCAGAAGTACCCATAGGCGAAGCCAAACAGCTGTTGCATCGACGACGATCAAAGCCGTATCCGGGGCGTGAAGATCCAGGTTTCCGCCTACCTTGGCGGACCGCTCATGAACCTCTCGTGAGCTCAGATCTGACGATGCTTAGCGGTATGATAGTCTGCTGGATAAAGTCACTCGTCGCCACATAGTACATGAGTCTACTCGACCGCGCTAACGAGACGCCCAACGCGGCACCTCCCATGAAATAGCCCACAGATAATACGGCGTAAACGACGTCTCTCTTCTGTAAATGAACGTCCAGGAGGTAATGAGGAGAGGCCCCTAGCCATTCCCAGATACATGCGCCTTTACGTCCTCCGGTTCTTCGCGAGTCCCCAAATGCTTCCCCGCACTTTGGGGGCTGCTCAGTCTGAGATCGACTTTCACTTTCCGGCAAAATGCACCCCTGCCGTCTGAAGATGATCCATTTGGAGGCGGCTGCAAATGCCTCGTGGCATTCATCTCGGGATACAGACGAGGGGCCAAGGCGATCCTTTGGGGGGGGGGGGGTCGTTCATATTCGTTCCAGAAGACGACTAGAAATTATCGAAACACTAGTCTGCTATTGGGTCTGACCACCAGGCGGAAGTTGGCAAAGTTCCCCAGACTAGCGGATTTATGCTGTCTTGGCTGGTCTGGCGTTGCCGTGATTTGCTGTTCCTCTAGCTTCCAGAATGCCGACTGCCTATGCCGGGGGCATGTTATTGATCGAACCATCAATGACGTCCGTGACACATTGAAACACGAACCATGGACTCGAGAAAATGCCACATCGTTCTGCAAGGGGGTCACTATTCTCTGGCGCGCTGTGGACTCATAAATTCAACCGCCTGGAGACTGACAAGGAGAACCTCGGCGTGGATGATTGAGGGGACAGTCGGCAGTAGCCAATACCTTCTTTGAGGTATAATTCGCTGCTTTTCGAAATGTGACAGCTTTTGAATGACCAGTCTGTTACTCGGGTGCCTGATTATCGGGTGAGGTCTCACAGCCTACTGTCCCCCGCAGCGACGCCCAAGAAACAGGTCATGCGAATCAGCTGAAGTCTTCTACCTCATTGGACGCCTCTTCTTCGACTAGGTCTGAAGCGGCAGTCTCCATCGATCCGAGATAAGCCACCACGTTTTTGTCGGCCAGAAGCGAGCTTCTCTGCATAAGACCCTTGTTAGCCATTGGTTCACCAAACCCCAACCCATCATCTTTCTGCTTCACAACTGGAATGGAGAGTGGCGAAGGGTCTCGCCGATACGTACCTCCTCCTCTAGGGATTCAATACCACTTTCTAGGATGCCCGTTTCGACCTTTCTCAGGAGCTCTGCGGCCTTGAGACACTCGTCCCTCACGTCGCCAAGATCTGGGTCCTGCTTTGCTACCTGGTGTGACCGCGCTCTGTCCAGTTGAACCTCCAGCCGTTCTTGGATGACCGTGACAACACGTAATCGAAAAAGGGCACTGAGTGGGTGACTTTGGATCAGCGCCTCGAAACCGTTTACCCGATCAGTCACATCGTCATCCTGCCAGAAGACACGCAATTGCTGGCCGCCTTCGGTGTCCTGCAGAACCCTGAAGTCTAGCCCATCTTCCTCATTGAGGCACATCAAATACGCAAACGGGCTCTTCCACACGACGGAGCTTCCGTCCCGGGCCACATGGAGCTTGGGCGCCTCCCCGAAAGCCATCAATTTTGCCCGGGCGAGCGGGTCATCGGGGAACGGCTCTAGGACGAGGGTAAGACTTTCGGCCGTCGATGTTGGATCGATGAATCCGTAGCTGAACAGCATTTCCGCCCCGGATTTCGTATCCCCGTAGCTGATTGTCACCTCTTCGCCTGCTATAATGCTAGCTCCAGGCCTAGGAAGGAGGACAACCTCGTCCTTTGACGTTTCGTCATAGTAAGCTGTAGGGCTAGCCGAGTGGTTGACCATGTCGATGCAAGGTACCATTGACTCTCCCAACCGTGGTAGCTCCAAGCATCTGGATCGGTATAAGGCATCGAGGAGGAGCCAATCCCGAAGTGATACTGATCCGCTTTCCCATAACACCTCGTTCCAGCAAGGAATATCAGACGAGATCTGCTGAATTGCATCAAACTCAGCAACAAGTGCAATGACTTTGGCGTTCACGGCGGCCTCGAGCGATGTACCGCGAAGCAGAAGCCTCTCATCTTCGTGCCATAGAGTAGGCACAAAAAGCGTTCCCGGTAGCAACTGGAGATACTCGGTCCAGGGGTTTGAGACTCCGATAGAGGCATGCGAGGGGTGGCTAGCTCTGGATGCCAGGGCCGTCTGGACGAGGAGAAACAGCAGGATGTCTGTCCTTGGAGACTGTGAAGACTAGTTAGTTTCCGCACAACAGCATCAATTGGATGAAGACATGGTTACACGGTGCTCAGCGGCTTCCAAAAGAAGTTTGAAATTCCTGTCCTCCTTTGCGTACTCGTTGACTGCTACGGCGTTGAGAACGAGGTTGTGAGGGACGGCAATCCAGGCCGGGGGCTCGAGGGTACTCTCGCTGGTCAATGTGTTTTCGGAAATGACTCCATAGCCTCTTCCTTGCGTTTTTGCAATTTTGACATTGGTAAGTTTTACACCATTGAGATGTGCCCATATTGGAAGCTCCTCAATGGGAAGCTCAGGCCGAGACATGTTTGCTTGCGGTGTGTTTCTCCGATCTCAAGATAGATTTTGAATGATGTCGGGTTCTCGGCAAATTGCAGGGCGGGAGCCAACCCGAAACCAATTATAACTGGTAGTCAACACGATAAATAAAAGGTGATGTCTCGCAATTGTCAAGAGTAGGCCCAAGAATTAAGGTGCATCTTTGCACTGTGCCTTTCCTTCAATTGCCCCTCCCCGTTATCGTTATCAGGCGGGGCAGATTTCCCCCCCTGATTGAGTAGTGCTGATTGCGGCGGCGCAAACTTGCGACAACGACCTAAACACCTCCTTGCGATATTGGAACTTCGCTCGTTCGGCAGCCCCTATCGCGAACACCGCCCCACTCCGTACAAAGCTGTCAAAATGCCTAGAGACCCCCTAATTGGACTGGTCGGCAAGCCAAGCGCCGGAAAGTCGAGCACGCTCAATTCGCTGACCGACGCCTCTTCCAAAGTCGGTGGGTAGTGTCCATCCCAGTTCGATGCCTCCTTTTGGCTTCGGGCCAAGCACCAAAAGAAAGCAAGCTGCTGCTGATACAGCTTTCCTACGCAGGAAACTTCCCGTACGCTACCACCTCGACTCCTTGACTAAACAAACCCCCTATCCGCCTATAACCCCCTCGAACCAACCAAAAAAAACTTCGAATACAGTTGCTAACCCTCTCCCCTTTCGCCTCCCGCCGCTAGGTTCACCACCATCGACCCACAGCGCGCCATAGGCTATCTACAAATAGACTGCGCGTGCGCGCGCTTCGGGGTCTCGGATCGGTGCAAGCCCAACTATGGATCATGCGTCAATGGCCGGCGCAGCGTGCCGATCGAGCTGCTCGATGTGGCAGGACTTGTGCCAGGTGCCCACCAAGGCAAGGGACTGGGCAACAAGTTCCTCGATGATTTGCGGCATGCCGATGCACTGATTCATGTAGTCGACGTCTCGGGGACCACGGATGCCGAGGGCAAGGTGACAAGGGGGTATGATCCCTCGGTCGACATTGCGTGGTTGAGGTCAGAGATCGTGGCATGGATCAGGGGGAATCTGATGGAGAAGTGGGGGTCGATCAGGAGGAGGCATATTGCTGTCAAGGTGACGGCGGTTGAGACACTGCAGAACCAGTTTAGTGGGTACGGGAGCACCGCAACCGTTGTGGCGAGGACGTTGGATAAGTTGGCGCTCAAGGAGCCGCTGGAGGAGTGGAGTGGTGCGTCTCTCCCTCTTGAGACCGTTTCTTGAGTAATGTCGCCGTTCCCCGTGTGCTAAATACGTGGACGAACAGACGAGACGATCGACCGCGTAGTACAGGCTTTCACAGACGAGAAATTCCCCACCGTCATCGCGCTCAACAAGATCGACCACCCGGACGCCGACAAGAACATTGCCAAGATCGCCAAGATGCAAGATCCCAACACCATCGTCCTCTGCTCCGCCGTCTCCGAGATCTTTCTGCGGAAGCTGGCCAAGCAGGGCTATGTGCGCTATACCGAGGGCAGCGAGTTTGTCGATACGCGCGAGGACCTGATAGCTGACGGCGACCCTGACGGTGGTGGGCTCAAGGAGCTAGATGAAAAGAACAAGAACCGCATCGAGAACCTCAAGGACATGGTCCTCTACCGATTCGGATCCACGGGCGTTAACCAAGTGCTATCCAAAGCAGCTGAGATCCTCGGGCTCACGCCTGTCTTCCCCGTCCGTAATACCACCACTTTCGCGTCGGGCGCAAACGAGTCAAAAGCTGTATTTCGGGATTGTGTCTTGGTAAAAAAGAATTCGACCGTTGCGGACGTGGGCAAGAAGCTTATGGGCGACGCGCCGATAGCGTATATCGAGGGGGCTGGAGGGATCAGGGTTGCCGAAGATCATATTGTCGCCGTCGGGAAAAATGATGTAAGTTTCATGCATTCAGCAACTGAAGGATGTGTTGTTTTGTCTTGCTAACACTTTGGTAGATTTTATCATTTAAGATTGGACGTGCCTAACTGTATGCCAGGGGTGGGTGGGCATCGTTCGATGGGGTATTGTATTATTCAATTACAAAGACCCACCACGGATGCTATCCTATGCTTGCTATAATATAACCAGATCCATTTCAAGGCGCGGATCAATCACGGCCATCAATTGCTTGGGACCCACTCGGTCGAGTCGGTATGAAGATACGTCATATATGGAAAACGTTGTGTTTCACACTTGAGATCGGGTATCATGTGATTAAGCTCGTCTATGAGCGCAGAAGCGAGACTGCTTCTGACGTTACCATCCGGCAAATAAAGAGAGAAAACCCAGAGACCTTGGCCCGATAGTCGAAGGTGGGGAAAGCCCAGGTAAAGAATTGCAAACCATAACGCTCGTAAAAAAGAAAAGAAACCATGGTCTCTTCAACCACAACCCTGGTTCATGGTCTCGATTTCTAGCCTTCCTCAATGCAATTACACGAGCGAGCCGGCACGTGGACTTCGTGGCGGAACCCCCGACCAAACTCGCTGGTGGCAGTGAGGGATGAACATTATCGGGCGCATGTTTGTGCCTTCGCATTTCGTAGCGGGATAATTCCCGTTACGCTTCTCGCCACGTCAAGGAAGAATGGCTCGTGGAGGCCGTGAACGGTAGCGCCGATGGCTTAAAGCCGCTAATATTTCAGGATGATGTAGAGCGCATGAATGATACCGGGGAGGTACTGTGGCATGTGTTAACTCAATTGGTTCCCTGGTTGCAGGTGCTGCGATGAGTGAGCAGCTGATGAGAACTTACCCCAAGGCAGGTGAGGAGGATGTTGAGGAAGAACCGGCCGCTGCAGCCCGTCTCGAGGAAGACGCCTACGGGAGGGAGGAGGACGGCGAAGATGATCTTGCAGATATCGCTGTGAGGTGAGAATGTCAGTCAGCGTATATGGTTGAGGGGGGATCGAGTGAGAAGCTTACCTGGCGGTGAAAGGCATGACTGCGGTTGAGGGCTTGCGCTTCTGTTGTATGTGGTTGTGGATATGTGTTTGGTGGGAAGGCTTGGCCTTTTTATTTTCAATGCTGAGGTGAGAGAACTTGTATGATTCGGAAATCAACAGAAGGATGTGCAGCACAGCGGGGCCTTCGCGGTGTCTTAAATACGTCGGTAGGACGACAGACACGTCCGCCCACCTGCTTCTCTGCCAAGCGGGAAATTGCCTGACGGGTTCCTGCTGGGTTGGAAGAGCTTGCGGCCGGCCTTGGTGGCCTAGCACGCTTAGGTGGGTGCGTGCGAAGGAGTCCTTGTCATGAAGGGACCGCAGCAGGGCGATTGCCGCGATTGGGGAAGAGGCCCCGAACTGCGTCATACAGATGGTCCAAAGGTCGGGCTTCCCTGGGCAGCCAATGCCGTCGCTTCCATGCCGATCAGGGTGGCGGCGGATAACCAGATGATTCGCAGATGCCGCCCTATTAGCGCCTGACGTTGCAAAACCTCGAGTCCCCAGGTCGCCCGCCTTCCCCCGATCCAACAGACTCAGGGGCTGACGATATCCGGCTTCGAACTAGCAGTCTGGTTAAGGCTGAGAGATGGGCCATGTACGAATGGCGGCCGACGATAACTTTTTTTTTATTTAAATTTTTTTTTTACACATTTTCTCCCAGGCCCGTTCATACAGAGTTCTTTGCTCAGATTGCAAACACCCGAGCGGTCACCGGAGGTCGCGGGACCGTAAGACGAACCAGACCTAGCTAGGCCGGCAGCATATTCGGGGTGGTTGGGACGCTGCAGTCTCTCAGCATAGTCCAATCCCACCGAGGCTCACCCGCAATGGCTCGGCTGCTGTCCCATGCGATCCTTCGCCAATGGTCGGTCAGCAGTGGGACTTTTAGCAATCAGCGAAGCCAGCCACTCTACGTGCGTGTTGGGAGGTCTCAGGAACAGAATGCACCGCAGCCCGTCCACCATCCCAACGGCGGCTTCCCATCATTGTGCGTGCGTGGTGCGACACATGCGCGGAAATGGCAGGTATAGAGAGCTGTGGATGGCGATAGGAACGCATCATACCAGCAACGCCGCGCAAGGAAATTAAGGGCTTTTGGTGTTGACACTGCCCATCGCGCTTGCGTGTTTGCGCAGTTTCGTGTGGGTTCCGTCTTCATTGCTCTCGCTCATGCTTCTGCCGTGACGTAGTCCTTGCCCCGCAGAGCTAGCTAAGGGTCCTACCCCACCAACCTGGCTCTTGGTGAATGACATCAGGCTTTTGACACGCCACAAAAGAGGTGGCGTCAGGTTGTGGCGCAGCAGCGCTGGTCCCGGCTCTGAAAGTGGCGTTGTGAAAATTCGCAGTCACTTGCCATGCGTCCTTGGTGGCTAAACTGCTGATCCTTGAACTCGATAGGATTGATATCAATCCTGGCATACCGTGCTTAGAATCAGGGACGCAGAAGTTGTGAAAATGCTCCGCCGGTGTGTGATTCGATCGACAATTCCGGCTCGTGACCAAGTTAGCTTGAAGAAATTCGGCGGTTAACTGGGAAATGGTAACGTTGTGAAGTGCTCAATGGTATCTTCAGAGTTGCGGGTTCTCTTGGTTTTCCATGTGAGACTGTCATGAGCTTCTTGGAGCGTTACAGCAAAAATCGACTCGTCCTAGAATGTGGATATTCTCTTTTCAGCCGGTTGGCCCGCAGTAAAGTGCTAGCGTTATACTGCAATAGTCTAGGGGGGCTTTTTTTCTTCTTTTCACACGTGAGGAGCACCAGTTCAACGGGGATCAGCCAGCAGAACCAAAGGACCGAATGAGATCTCCGGGTGGATCATCCGGAGCCGGAGGAGGGGGAGCGGCTCGGGTGGCATGCCCCCGCATTTCCTTCACGGCCCCACCCTTGGCGATTTACCGAGCCCTACATTTTTGCAGGGCACACATTTTCAAAATTTCCCCTCGCGCTGACCGACAAATTTCACCTCGTCAACCCGGCTCAAGCAACGAAAAAAAGGCGTAGGATATCAACCTCTTTGCGTCTTCATACAACCCCGTTCACCCCAATCCACCCTCTCTACCGAAGCAATGGCCCCCATCGCAGTATGTTCATACCTGGCACCGCTTTGCTGTTGGCCCAGTCCCTCAGCCAAACCGAAAGGTTTGGTCTGAAATGGACCATGGCGTGAAGCAGTAGGCTAAGTCAATATCTTTTGGAAATATAGAAGAAGTCCGCCAAGGGAAAGTCCCCCAAGATCACCAAGAAGGTAAGCAAATCCATTTTCCCGTATGCGCTTGCTGTGTCGCCATGAGATGCGGCTAACCCACCCGCCCCCGCCAGTTCACCATCAACGCTTCGCAGCCCGCCAGCGATAAGATCTTCGACGTCTCCGCTTTCGAGAAATTCCTCAACGAGAAGATCAAGGTTGAGGGCCGCGTCGGCAACCTCGGCGAGACCATCAAGATCTCACAGAGCGGCGATGGCAAGATCGAGATCGTTGCCCACAACGAGCTGTCCGGCCGCTACCTCAAGTACCTGTACGTACTCTGGAAAAGGGGAATACGACAGATGCTAACACAAACGGTGGTACAGGACCAAGAAGTTCCTCAAGAAGATGCAGCTCCGCGATTGGCTTCGCGTCGTCTCGACCTCCAGAGGCGTGTACGAGCTCAAGTTCTTCAACGTCGTCAACGACGAGGCTGAGGAGGATGACGAGTAAATGGCTGGTTATCTGCTTTGGGAGTCTCGGGTTCACCATCTGGGCAAATGATACCACGGAAAATGATCTAGATGGGTCACAGCGCATAGCGGGAAACGGGGGTCAATCAATCTCAAAGTTACCGATTGCGGCGACGGGCTTCACGGCTGAAGCCTTTGCCCGTCTCAATCAATTCCTCGGGGTATCTATCTCAACATCTGCGCCAGTGATGTCAACCACGCTTTTTCCACGGGCCGAACTATTGCGATGGATGTATAACCAACCTTTTGTGACATTTATGCATTCTGAAGTAACTTTTAGCTGGGTATCTCAGCATATGCGACATCTTCTTCTGTAGTGTGTGTGTGTGTGTGGGTAACCAAGTCTTTGTACTCCGTTGACGAACGCACTCAATCCGGCAGCGAGCGCATGCCAGCCTCGAACGCGACAAGTGCCATAGCGTTGGCTGGAAATGCGCGTAAGAAGCATGGCAAGAAACCACGCCAAAAACCCTTGGCACCTCCCTCCTTATACACGGCGACGGCAGCATCCTTCCACCTAGGAAACCTCCTCACGCCATCATTCAGCCCCCCACCCAGCGGGTCCGTCATGATGCGCTGCTTGACGACATCGCTTGGATAGCTCACAATCCAAAACACCTGCGCGCTCAGCCCGCCCGCCCAGAAGTTGATGGCGGCGGCGCCCAGGCTGGTCTCCTCGCGCAGCAGCCGCGAGAAGAGGTCGTAGCTGCCCCACCAGAAGAAGAAGGAGCTGCGGAACAGCAGCGTCGCGCCCAGCCCGTGGTAGACGCCGGCTACGCCATGGTGCCTGTAAATCTTGGCGAGACAGTCGAGCGGGCCCTTGTAGAGCCGCTCCGTCTTCTTGGCGGCGTACTGGATCTGCAGGCGGGCCTTGATGTGCTCGACGGGAGCGGCGACGAATGAGACGGTGGCGCCGGCCATGATGCCCGCGAGGCCGTGGCCGTGCGAGGGCAACGGCCGGGTCGAGTCGTGGAGGGGATGCCAGGGGGGGTTGAAGAGGTTGTCGCGGAGGACTGGGGGGGGGTTAGTTGGTTGGTGTATTTTAGGAGGTAGTAAAAGGTATAAAAAAATAAAAAAACCTACGGCGGCGGTAGACGTTCAGCGAGCCGAGCGCGATCGAGTCCATAAACATCCAGCCCACCAAGGGCGGGGAAGCGCCCTTGTAGAGCCCGCGGATGCCTTCATTGCGGATCGTCTGGGTTACGCACTGCCAAGGGCCGGTGAAGTTCGGATTGGTTTGAAGGCGGACCTTGATTGTGTCGAAGGGGTGGCCGACTAGTGACTTGAATCAGTTGGGCTTTGCTTCCGTCGGCCTATTTTGGATTCGGAGCCAATTGGGACCTTGACGGCCCGTCCGGTTACGGCGGCGTCATAGAAACTTGGGCGCACATACCGCAAAGCTTAGCGACGCCGGAGAAGACACCAGCAACGAAGCCTTTGTAGGTCTTGTGGCTTACCGGAGCCGGAGTCTGGTCCTTGGTCGCCATTATCGGCCGCGAGGTTATGGCGTTTTTTTTTTTTTTTTTTTTTTGGGGGGGAGGGGAAGGGGTTGTTGAGAGGAAGAGCTTTCGGTCTGCCGAAAGTACTCCGATGGCAGGGAGTTGCGGAGCGGAGCTCCAGCCAAAATTCGCCGCCCCCCGGTCTGTTTGTCTCAGAGGCCGGCGCCGATTTACGCTACACCCAGCTATTTACCGCCTGGTTGTTTACTTTTGTCACAGTCCGGGTCGGTTCCCTTGGACTTGGTAGTGAATAGCCATCGTCGTCCGATGCAAGACATATAGACCCGGTTAAGGTCTAGGATAAGGTAGGAACCGATACGGTTTCACAGCGCACGTTTCTAACTGTCAACTCCATGACAACCTGGGTATCAAGCAGCAGCCTTCCCCCAATCCCCATTTCCGTCCCGCAGAAACACTGTACTTTTATACACTTTCTATAGCCAACCGAACCAATGCATTGTTAGCAAGTCGTCAAGCCAACCTCCTCCCGAACCCCACCCTCCCCCCCAGCACCCGCCCCAGTAAATATCCGCCATAGACACCGCACAGAATCGTCACAGGCCACCGCTGCCACTCCCGGTCCCAATCGAGCGGAATCGGCACGGCGCCGAGCCAGGCACCGACAAGGGCGCCGGCAAGCCCGCCAAACGGCTCGTCGAGCGGGGCGCGGAACGAGGCGAGGGCGGCCCAGGCTGGGCCGTCAACACCGTGGGCGTAGAAGAGCGGGAACAGCGCGAGGACAGCAAGATGGGCGGCGCAGAGCAGCGTGTGCGCCGTGTGGCTGAGGGCGGGCGCGCCGAAGAGCACCATGACGGCGTGGAGGAGGGGGGTTGAGAAGAGGGTGAGAAGGAGTGAGAGGAGGGTTGCCTGTTTCGAGGGGGTTAGTATCAGGAAACTTAGCATGAAGGGGGGAGACAGGGGGAAACATACAACAGGGGCGTTGGGGCTCGTCCCGTCGCTGTTGACCACCTTCTTCAGGGTTTTCTCGCCCGGCCGGGGCTTCTGGCCGGGCCTGGCCGCCTGCGAGCCCACGACGGGCAGGCAGACCAGCGCATAGCCCAGCTGAAGGGCAGCAACAACAGGAATGGCGGTGGCCATGGTAGAGACGGGGTCGGCGACGAGGGCGTCGAAGCGGAAGACGAAGAGTGCGGCCAGTAGGGCGGGAAGGCCGTGCCGAGCAGCTTGGGCGGCGGGCGTCTGGTTGATTTGGATGGGCGGCAGCGTCCACGACGCCTCTTTTCCTTTGGAAGGCAATTGTACCTGGGCCTGTGCCTGCGCAGTAGCGATGAGCGGCATGGTGGGCGGCCGAAGGGGGGGTTCGATGCAAAAAGTGAGAACCGAATGCAGTGTCCAGTTTCGTACATGAGCTTGTCGGAATTCAAGACGCGCCACCTACCGTCCCGCTCAAGCCCTACCGAACCCTAACCCTTTCGCTCCCCTAGAACCCCACCACCGCTTCACCTCTCTGCGCATGAGATCAAGGCAAAATGCGTGACGGAGTCGTAATGGCTTCTAATACGAAGCTAGATATACTCCGGGAACTTGATATTGTTCAATGGAGAAAATGGCTGTAACGCGTCGTCGCTTCAGCAGGCCACGACCGCAATCAGCACACAGTTCCATCGCTCATTCAAGGTTTTCCTCAAAAGCTCTAAAGCTTATGCTATGGTCTCCTAAACTTGTATCATGCTATGTCGCCAATTCTTCTCTGGACCTCAAGCGCCCTTACTCGTCCATCTTCGCGGGGATGAGATTGCGCAGCGACAAATCATACACGACGTCCTCTACTTTCTTGACCGCATACTTGATCGAGTCGACCCGCTTCCGAAGGATATCATTCTTCAGGTTGAGAACCTGGAAACCGGCATGCAGGTCCTTGACAAAGCTGCTTATCAGAACAGCCAGCTCATTGTCACCCATAGTTACCGAGTTCATAGCCAGCCGGCTGAGCTCATCAATGATATTAATCAACGCAAGGAGGTAGTCCTCGATGGTAATATGGAAGGCATCGCGATCCTTGAGGTTGACGGGGACTGCACGAGAGTTAGCTTCTATCTCAACATGGATGAATATTAAAAATAAATAAAAAGGGATGGGAGACAAACCAGCAAAGACAGCTCCAACCTCTTCCAGTGTCATCAACCGGCCCACCTCGCCAGGCCGTGCCTCAGAACCCAAGCCCCCAAGCCAAGCGCACAACAGAACCGTGGAGATGGCCTCTTGAACCGTGCGAACCCACTTGTGGTTGTACCTAGCATTGGACTGTCAGTTTGCACATGATAAAATGCTGCCGCCTGAGGGCCCCTGGCATTGTAGCTCTAAGTGTAAGTCGACTTACTTGTAGTAAGGGTTCCGAGATGCGAACGAAGACAGCGTGCCGACGCACTGTATCTCCTTCCTGATGCCATCCTCGACCTGAGGAAGAAGGATTGTGTCTAGGTATAGTCAGCCGTATGCTCATATAAATCGGCTTCAGAAGAGGGACAAACATTTGGATCGAGGCGTCGAGTGGATTCGGGACAGTACGCCCTGTGAGAAAGAAACCTGCTGGCTCAAGTCATCAATGATGCGATCAAGCTCCTTGCGGACGACGGTGTCTTCCTCGATCTTGGTCTTGAGCTCCTCAAAGAGGGCAGGATCAATCATTGCTGGCGCCATCTGGAAGGGATGGACGTCTGTGGCTCTGTTGAGTTGCCTTGGGATGCTGTTGGGGGGGGGGGGGGGGGGCAGAAAACCGGGTCGCAGAACAGATTTTACGGCGCGGGGATATGGTTGGAATGGCGATTCAAGACAAAACCACTGCAACCAATCTCGAAGTGTTTGCGCAGAAAAATCAACGGTGAGATCATTCAGATGCAGGCGTGCAATTACAAGGGACGGATGGTGGTTTGCATCCATAAAATCCTGGCGGTTGGCAAACAGCCCGGGTTTTCGTTTGTCACAAACACATCATGCGCTGCAATTTGGGAAGGCACACTACAACCTAACAACTCTCGATTTATCCACAAAATATCTATGTTGCCGCAGGCCAGACACCAACAGAATTCTAAAATGTACAGTGGTACTTCCTCACATCCCAAGCCGAAGCCTAAGAGTGTAATGAAAAATGAGTGTTCGCGTCGCCTGGAGGCAGTGTAATACCAGGGACACAGTGAAAGGCGACCATGGGCAAGCCCAGAGGGATGTCTTCCGGTGGACAAAAATTAGTATAATCGAGAATGTATTCCATAGAATACTTTCAGAGATTAAACTGAAAAGAACAGATACTACACTTGATCTAAGCCAAAAGGCAAAGAGAGCTAAAGAAAAAAAAGAGGAAGAGGTTCCTCCAGAACTGGGAGAAACGAGCAGAATAAATACCTGAATAAGATGGTTCGTGCACAACTGCAAACTTTGGATTCTCGTCATCGCAAGGTGGGGCACATAGTGCACCGTATGCCAGCTGTAAAACTGTCAGAGGAAGTCACATCTGTCTCAAAGACTCACAACACAGCCGCTTCACATGGCCCTTGGAAGGTACTCAGCATCAATTCACACATAGGCAAGGGACGTGGATGTAGAGTGAAATATCATTTACATTGAACACAATCTTTTCAGATAGTCACCCATACGTGCACAAAATCCTTCAGGACTGTAGTGAGCAGAAAACTTTAATTGCTCTTTCCCCTCCCGAGGCACCATCGTGTGACATGGGTTAGAAAAATTTCAGTATTACAAAAGCCTCGTGTGCTCGTAAGAAATCGTAACCGTAACATAACATGGCGACTCATAACCATCCACCCACTACCCCTCCTAGAATCAGAACCCATGCCGTACAAAATCCAGTCACCAGAAGAAATCCCCCGAGTCATAAAGGTAAAAGAAAAGACTCATCAGAAAACTTCGTGACTTTCATTAAACCACCAACACATCAATATCCACCCCTCAGCTCGTAAAGAACCGCTTGATAGCCGCCCTGATACCCGACTTCTTCTCCTTCTCCTCCCGCTCCTTGGCCTCTCTCCGCTTCTCCTGTCTCCTTTCCCGACGGGCGTGGGCCTCGCCATCGCCACTGGTTGAAGAGCCACCGACTGATGTGACCGACTCCTTGGTCTTGGAACCAGACGACACTGACTCCTTGGTCTTGGCGGCCGACGCGACAGATTCTCTCGTCTCCCTAGTCTTGGCAGCCGATGCCACAGACTCCTTTGTCTTGGAAGGCGTATCCTCGCGGTTGGACTTGCGTAATCTCGTGCTGCGGGTCGTGCTGGAGCGTTTGAGCTCGGGCTTAGACGACGACGCCACTGGCGCTTCATCACTCTTCAATGCGAAGTTGGGCTCAATGACACTTTGGCCCTTGATATCGAAGAACTTCTTGCTGGCTGCTGGCGACGATGCCTCCGTCTTGGGTTCAACACTTGTACGGCTATGTCGCCGAGAGCTGTGATGCCGGTGATGCTCAGAGCGTTCACGCGACTCGGAGGTTGCCTTAGGCACTGACCGCTCCTTGCTTGGTGAGCTAGGAGCGCTATCTTTCTTGCTCGGTGAGCTAGGGATGCTATCCTTGATCCTCTCTAGGTCCCGTTGCCGACGACGCTCTTCCTTGCGCTTATCATGGGCAGCCTGCTCTTCAGGTGTGCGATGTCTCCTGGAACGCTCCGCGGGGCCGCTGTCTTGTCTGTTAGGAGTGCGGGGTGGCTCGGTGCCGTCATTGGCAGACCGAACCGAAGTATGACTGTCAGACCTGTGGCGATGCGAGCGTCGCGAGCTCTCCTTGCTACCGTCCCGACTTTCGCGATGCGAACGGTGGCGTGAAGAGTGGTGGCTGCTGCGCTTGGGTGAATCGGTCTTGATCGCACGGGTGTCTGTCGCCTTTCCTTTGTCGTCTACTGAGAGGTCAGCAACAGGACCAAGAAGCTCCCCTTCTAGCTCTGCTCCGAAGTCTCTCGACCTCGTCCTGCCCCGACCTCCACCCTCTCCAGTGGGCAGGACAGGCGGCTCAACATCCTTCCCCTTTCCCTTCGCCTCTCGACTAGAATATTTTTCAGTAGAACCAGAGATGTCGGCTCTCGGACTTGCAAGTGTGGGACTGGCGGGCGGGCTCAAGACTTCGGCGGTGGCGTAGATTACCACGGCGGCTGCAACCATCTCCTCGGCCTGTTTGATGGTGTTTCTGCGCTGGCGGCGGATGCTCCGGACACGGCTCATCTGCTTAGCCACAGGATCGTCAAGGTCAGGGAGAATGACAGCAGGTGTGGGTACACGGAACTCAGTATCGATTCCCCGCGGGAAGAGTCGGCTTGTGCTGGGGGGCCTTGGGATTGGGGAAGCGTCGTCAGTCTGCGTTCCTCCGCGAACCACGGACCGGGCAACGGATTCCTCACCATACTCGGAAGAAGCTTCCTTATTGTTCGTGCTTGCCGCAGCTTCTTCACGAGCTAGTGCATCTCTCTCCACTACGTGGAAGGAGTCCGAGAGAGGGACCGTCTCGTCTACAACCTGGGAGGACTCGATTGAAGCCGACTTGGTGTGTCCGTTCACGGATCGCTGGCGTGTTTGCTTCAGTGTGATATGGTCCTCGGAAGCATCAAGCTTGGCAGCATACTCTTCAAGGAGTTCGATTGTCTTGGGCAATTCGGTCTCCTTCGATGGGAATCCGTGGGCAGCTGCGACAGCGGCAAGTCCCAATGCGCCTGCAACGCCGGCACCGATGGCGATCTCCTTCGCATGTGAATCCTTGTCTGCTGGAGCGTCTTGTTCAGACGTGATCGTCGCCTTTTGGTCAGCGAGCAAGGGCAGGTCTCTGGTTAGGGGTTCAATGGTGGGGACCTTCGGTTCCTCAACAGGGACCGATTCGGCAGGAGGGGATTCTACGGCTTCGCTCTTGGTCGGGACATCCTCAACAGAAGGAGCCGATGTTTGCGCCGGGACTTTTTCATTTGCGGAAGCTTCCTGCTCCGGAAGGGACTCACACTCAAGACTGTTGGCCTGCGGTATGGTTTCTGGTTCCGTCAACGAAGGCTCAGCGACCACCGGTTCGGCAACGACTTGTGTCTTTGGCTGCGGGTCGTGGCTGGCAGCGACCTCTTCAGGGGTAGTAGACGAATTGAACGCGTCCTGATCTGACAAAACAACTTCGGGCTCCACAGCGGTGCCAGAAGCTTCTATTGCTCGATTTTTAGAAGCAGAAAAGGCACGAGTGACTTGCGAAGACACAATACCGTCAGTTCCGGTGGCGCTCAAGATTGGACTGCGCGTTGGGCTCTGCGATGGGGTTACCTCGGGTTGGGCACAGGTCTCTGCATCGTGCACAATTGGCTCGAGGGTATTCTCCAAGACTGGGTCAAGAACAGAAACTTGTTCGACCAGCATTTCTCCGCTTCTGTCAAGAGAAACGTCCTCAGAGTGTTTCTGCGGCGAGGTAACATCCCAGATGGAGGTATCAAATACTGAAGCATCGCCAACAGACACCGGAGCATCGCTGACTGGAACTTCCTCAGGTGCTAATGTTGGTTCCGGGAGAACAGCTTTAGAAAGTTCGGGCTCCACTACAGAAATAACAGTGTCGTCAGGCGCTGGCGCGGCCTCAACTTCTCTGTCGATGACTGCATGCTCGGGAATGGATAACTCCACGACAGGTTCCGTTGCCTCATGGGTTGGTTCCGAGATATCCAGGACTGTCTGGTGAACGAGGCTCTCCTCGCTCACAATCGCCTGTTCTTGTGATACCTGTGTGTCGGATGGCGCCTCATGGCGGGGAGATGGTACTTGGATAATCTCATCTTCGTTTTGTGTTGCTTTGTTGACAGTCAGGCTATCGCTTGACTCCACCACCACCGGCTCCTCGGTCAGGGCAGAGTGAGCAGCATCGGACACATCGACTAGGGAGGGTTCAACGGCAAGGATTCCGCCCTCAGCAGCAGGAACTTCCATCTGAGTCGCAGGTTTGGCGGAAGTAATGGTGTCTTCAAGTGAGACGACGGACTGTTCAACCAGAACATGTTCCTCAATTGCCGGGGATTCAGCATGCTCGATATCTTGAGCTGGGTCGGATTCGACCAAGACATAATCGTCCGAGAGCGAATCAGAAACCGGAGTTTCTGTCTCTTCCTGCCCAGCCTCAGAAGAGGCTTCGATAATGTCATGGTGAACAATAGGCACCTCGGAGACTGTCTCAGCATTCGAAAGACACCCGATCTCTGATTCTTCGAGAGTCTCGCCGCTGACCGCTGTCACAGGTTCGGATTTGGTTACGACCGTCTCAACAGTGGGCTCGGGACTGATGAGTAGCTCACGGGTCTCGGAGACCTGATGTGTGCCACCGACGGGTTCGACTGTCTCGATAGACTCAGAAGAATCATGTGCCAGGATCTTGATAGAGGCTCCCGCGATAGCAATAAGTCCGCCTGCAGCAAGAATAGCCCCAGCCACCTGTGTGGTGTCAACCGATTCAGTGCTGGGAGACTCGTCCACGGCGGCAGAGTTGTCCATTTCTGGAGTAGAGAGAACAGCCTCGTTGTTTTCGGCCTCCTCGACGTCGCTAACCCTTTCTTCGGCTTCATTGGTTGTAGGGCTGGAAACGGTTTCTAGGCTTTGCTTGGCAACGTCCTCAATTGACGTTTCAGGTGGTTCGGTCGGTATGCTTGCTTCTCCCTTCTCTGCGGTGTCAAACGCAGCAGGCTCCTCAGAGGCCTTCTCTGGAGGACTAGCAGTGACGAATGATGCCTCGATTGGCTCTGGCTCAGACTGCTGTACCTTGGGGGTTCCCTCGGCGATTGGTTCTTCCTTCGGCTCAGCAATGCAAATAGTCTCGGAGATAGTTGTCTCAGGCGACTCATCCACCTGCGCAACAGCGGGGGGCAACGGTACTGACTCGGGGTCAACGATCTCCTTGGAACCAGGCAAATTGGCGAAAGGAACTTGTTCTAAGGCCACCGCGACTGATAGTGTTTCGGGAGCTTCATGCTCAATCGTGGTGACCTTGATAGGAAGCTCCTCGGCGGACTGTTTCCCAGTCGTGTGTATCTCAACAACAGGTTCCTCGAGGGTGGGTTCATCAAAAGCAGAGTTATCCACGGCAACCTTATCCACCGAAGGCTCTTCACTGGAGGATGCCTCGACGACAGGCTCTGCAGCAGAATACTCAGAATGAAGCGACTCCCGAATAGATACCGTCTCAACAGCAAGCTCATCAACATCAGGCTGCTCGATGATAACCTCCTTCACGGGGAGCTCCTCGATGTAGGGGGATTCTTCAACTGACGGCTCTTGAAGCGAGGGTACATCGGCCTCGCCCGCAAGCTCGTCTTCAACGGTCAAGTTTTCTTTGTCGTTCACGATAGGCTCGCTGTCAATAACATTTGCATCGCTTTCCTCGTCAACGCTGGCTGAGATAACGTCGTTGGACATATGCGGCTCTTCCTTGGGAGAAATGTCGATAGAGGTAATCACCGTCGCAATTTCCTCGGAGAGTTTGGGGAGAGAAACGTTCTCCATTTCAGGAATACTGCGAAGATTGTTGGTGACTCGCGTGTCATCGATCAGAAGGGGCGTGATCTCTCGAGTTTCGACGTGTTGGCTCGTCTCAACCGCAGGCTTAACCACGACTAGTTCGTCTGGCAAGGACTGGATGGACTCGAGATGGGCCGACTCAGGGTCGGCTACGGCTGGCTGAACTGGGGTAAATTCGTCCTCCCGCGGTTGACTTTCGGGGATGGCCTCTTGAGTCACATCTTCAGTAGCGCTATTGTCGACTGCATGCGCGGAAGCCAGGTCACCTGTAGCGGGTAGCACAGACTTCTCTGCGACGTCACTCTGGAATTCGACGGTGATCGTGTCGGCTTCAACCTTGGCGGCTTCAGCAATGCTTTTCGGCTCTATGTCAACTGGGATTTCCTTGGTGGCATCAACCTCGGTTTCAACATCTTCGATTTTAGGAAGATCTTCAACGAGTAGTATCTCTGGGCTGACAAGAGTAGGCTCGACAGTCAATTCTTCCTGTGCTACACTAGCAACAGGTTTAGCGGTAGGAGCGTCTGCCGTAGACGAGTCTGTCTCTGCCAGGGTATCGAGGCTTGACGCGGGCTCCGGTTTGTCGAGTGAGTCGGTGTCGGCAGGAATGGCATCAGCTACCTCAACTGCTGTTTTTTCCATCATCTCGTCGTCCAGGATTTTTTCAGATTGCAGCGTGGAAGGCAAAACTCCTTCGTCAGCCTTGTCAATTGTAGCAGTTTGCCGGTCGGATTCTTCAAGAATCTTTTGGGAGCCAAAATCCAAAGGAACCTCTGGTGGGGCTTCCTCGGTGGATGTGATTTCGTCCGAACTGATGTCTTCTGCTCGACTAGCCTCGACTAATACCGGCTCGAGCAGATTAATGTTCTCAACAGGCAGACCCCGCGAGCCATCAACTTCTTCCTTGGCCACCTCATGAAGAACAGCCGCTTGAGTAATGACTTCAGCAGCAGAAACGTTCTCTGGCGCGGCAGGCTCTTCGGGCACAATGGCTTCGTGAGCAACGGGTTCCTCGGGCAATTGAGAGACTGATGTCTCGACCGCCTTGGGCTCCCCGGGAGATGAAGCCTCATGAGATGCAGCACTACTTGCAGCTTCAACTAAGTCTGCTGTGCTGGCCTCAGGTACGTTGGGCAAGTCGCTTTCCCCGATAAGCCCTTCAACTAGCTCAACCCCGACATTGTTGACTGTGTCCCGATCAATTGAGGCCCCAACAACAGCCTCCTCTAATATAGTCTCGCCGGTATTTGCCTCCCCGGCTAATGTTTCTGGCTCAAAAGCAGGAGTGTCTTGCTGGGCGGCAACTGCCGTCTCTTGGTTGATGTTGACGGCTTCTTCAGTCAAGACTTCCTCCTGCGAAAGTTTGTTGGTGTGTGATTCAGGGACTTCATCGACCGGAGCAACGTCATCCCCAACTGGATGCCGCCTCTCAACGGTCTCCTCATTCAAATCAAGAGAAACTGTTGGCTTTTGGTCGATGCCAACGACATCCAGTGGAGGAGAGCTGGGCTCAAGGAAGCTTTGCTGAACCACCACTTGCTCCTCCATCTGAGACACATCATTGGTCAATTCGGCAGCCGTAGGGATTGCCTCGGGTGCTTTGTGAGATTCTTGCGGCCCAATTGCCATGAGTTGCTCGGAAGCATGAGCATCTGTGGTAGGAACGTCAACAGCTACTTCAGGCAACCCTGTAGCAAGAGACTCGGCTGAGTCCTCAGCAGCTTGAACAACACTGGCTTTGACGAGTGTTGAGTCGTGCGCCTCAATCTCGGAAGCTTCAACAACAGCCTCTTCGATAGTCTGCGGCACATCTTCGCTATCCAGCTTGACAACAGAGTCTTCTTCTGCCATCTCCACAGAAGTCTCACCCATGGGGACATCCTGCGCAGCCTCTCCCGGTGCATTTTCAACGGCACTGGTCGCTTCTGGTATTTTCATATCGTCCACAGCATTGTCTTGTGCGTCGGAAACAAGCTCCCCAGGCTCCTTCGTGTCTTCCGGGACGACGGCTTTCCCCTGCGCCTGGCCAACTTCATCGGTCCCGGCCACATCAACTATGGCCTCCTCTAATGATTTGGGGATGGTGTTTTGCGCCAAGTCGTGAATCGAAGCAACCTGCTCAGTGGCAAGTTCTTCGCAAACTGGGCCATCGAGTTCTTTAATTACTGGAACAGAAATATCGTGTTCCGTGGGGGTATCATTTGTCGATTCCAAAACAGTGATAGGCAGGTCGTGGGATTGCAAGTCCGAGTTCGTTGGTTCTGAAATGTATTCTGCTTCCGCCTCTTCCTCCGCATCCTCATTCGCACCTTCTCTGGGGGTATCAAGCAACGCGGGGTGTTCCTCACCTGTAACCGATTTCTCAGCCACCTTTTCATCGCTAGGAGTCGGCTCGGCCGTCTCCTTGCTCTCGTCTTCCTTGGGATCTTCCACAACAGTGGGGAGCGCGGCCTGATCCTCGTCCGCTGATCGGCTACGAGGAACATCGGTCGCTTCATCTGCCTCTTCAACAGGCGCTTTGATCGGGAGTTCTTTCTTTTCCTCCTCGCTGGCGGGTTCAGCGGTATCCGGAACCGCCTCGGTGATTTCCTCGGGTGGGTCGAGAATAGCCTGCTCTTCGCTCACAGGGTCGCTAACGGGCTCCAGTTCAGCAAGAGGTTCCTCCTTGGTCTCAACTGCATTAAGTACTTCGTTTTCAAAACTCTCACTGGCTGGCACTGGCTCCGGATCTTCTGCGGCTTCCCCCCCAACGTCAGCGAGGGCCTCTTCATTTAATTCCGAAGTGATGGGGACTGTTTGTGCAGTAGACTCATCATCAACGGCTTCCTGAACAACTTCCTCGCTAACCAGCTCAGTCGCTACATCGTCTTCTCGAGAAGAGGATGACGTCTCCTCCACCCCAGGTGAAGTCTCGTTTGCGTCGTCTTCAGCAGGAGCGGACAGCTCCTGAGTCGAATCACAGCTGACAGGCGCCTGAACAACATCAGGTTCTGTGGAATCTACCGCAATGGCAGAGGCCTCCAGCTCCTTAGTCTTGGCTTCTAGACCTGCATCAATAGGAACTGCTGGGACACCCTTAGCCTCTGGCTTAGAGGGTTCGGCGCTTTGCTCAGGGACTGCTGCTAGGGTTTCATCGCTGATATCTGCCGTGTCTGGAGTTCGAGTGGAGGTTGAAAGCGGATCTGCTACCGCAGGTTCGACATCACTAGCATCGGTAGCCTTTCCTTCAGTTGTCTCAGAGTCTTCAACTTCAACGGCGGCATTGTCGGCCTTCTCGTCAGCCTCCACCCTTTCCTCTGCATCGATAGCGACGGTCTCCACGGTTTGTGCGAATTCAGGCTCAGCTGCGATAGACTCTGGTTCAGCCGGAGCTTCAGCGTCAACTGCTGCGGGTGTTATTTCTTCCGAAGCGGTAGGCTCGACCTCCTCCTCTACAGACACAGCCACTTCGTGTGTCTCAGAGTCACGAGTAAAAGGCCCGTCGATAATCTCAAGAGTGTCAGCAAAGTGAACTTTCTTGGAGGGAGATTCGGGCTTTACCTCGGATATGGCATCATCGGAGGCCACAACCTCCTCGGAAACAGCAACGGCTGTTTCTGAAGAGTCTGCCTCGACCGCTTCGGCGCTTTCAACCGGCCCAGGCTGGCTTTGTTCGATGGGTTCCTCCACCACTAGAGGAACCTCGTTCATGTCAACGCCTGGTTCCGCATGGATTTCTTCAACATCCTCTGCAATGGACTTATCTAGCGGTTCTTCGGCGATCACTTCAACTTCGGTAATAGCATCAGCCTTGCTAGCCTCGGCGGGCTCTTCTGACGCCGGCCCCTCGATAACTTCAGGGGGTGTCTCGGCCTTAACTTCTTCAGCAGGATCAACTTGCGACTCTTCAGAACTCCCTTCAACGATGAGAGCAGGTTCATCATCCTCGAGCTCCGGGGCAGCAGTCTCAGGGGTCGGCTCAACAACTCCAGTGGCCATCTCCTCATGTTCGACGGGATCGAGTGTAGCCTCTGTGGTCTCGAGAAGGGGACAGTCTTCCTCTTGGACGATGAGTTCTGGTCCCTCCGGCTCAGTTGGCTCTGAAGCTGACTTCTCAACAATGGCTTCGACAACAGTTGGTGAAATCAATGATTCTGCCCCAGGCTCGGGCGAGGCAATAGCAGGTAGCTCGTTTGGAGCAGAAGTGTCACCTGCCTCGCGAACCGAGCTGGAATCGGGTTCGGCTCTATAAATTCCACAATCAATTTGCTGCTGTCATTTAACATTGGGAAAAGTAACTTACTCGGGTTCTGACGCACTCGTTTCCGGTGAGGGCTCAGGAGCCCCGGTTTCTTGAGCAGTGTGGGCGGCTTCAGACCCCGCTGTCGACTCAGAGGCAGTGGCTTCTTCAGACTTCAGGGCAGCCTCTGGAGCATCGTTTTCACCGGCCACGACATCGTCTAGAACCTTTGCAGGCTTCTCTAATGCAGTCACTTGAGCACTATCAATAACAGATTCCGAGCTGGCGGTCTCTTCATCGACGGCCGTAGTAACATCTGCTGGAGCAGATTCCCTAAACAGTAAGTTACCAAGTTAGCGACAAGATACAAATAAGGTAGATGAAGAACGAACATGGCAGCTGTCTCATCGGCGACCTTTGATTCTCCCTTCAGAAACGTGGCAGCTTCAGCAGTGGGGGCTTCTTCAGCACTGGTACCAGAGTCGCTAAGACATAAAATTAGCAGTCTGATCACCTCATCATAGGCGCTCATCATAGGCGCTCATCATGATTTGGTAGATAAAAAGTAGTCGACGTACTCGACAGCAGTTTCTGTCTCAACTTCAGCCACCTCTACCGCAGGCTCAGCAGAAGTCTCCACCGACACCATGGTAGTATCAATAACTGGCTTCTGCTCTGGCTCAGTATCACCTCCTGTGGGTTCCCTACGACGACGCATTAGACACTCTGAAAATATTTGCTGCGAGGTAGAAATTTTGGTAAACTCACAAGGCAGAAGGCACGTCGTCAACATCCTCAACGAAGGTTGCGACTACAACAGGGGCAATCGGTTCCTCATCATTAGATTCTCTGCAAAGAAAGTATTAGCACCCAAGCAAATCAACGCAATGCAGACAAGACTTTGACGTACGCAATAGCTGGCTCAACTTCGGGTTGAGGCACAGAAGGGGCAGCACCATCCGCTTCTTGTAAGTCCGGCTCGCTAAAATCATCAGCATCTGGAAAATACGCAGTGGGCGGTGAGTACACCTACCTTGCTGCTGACACGGCTTCAGTCTTCGTTTCCTGCCGAGGCGCGGGGCTATCTTCGACGGAGGCAACGCCTTCCACGACGGCGGGCACACTATGGTTGACGTCAACGCTGCTCTAGTCCAAAGAAGCATTTGGGCGGATTTTTTCTGGCCACTTACGCCGTTGTTTCAACCTCGGTCTGCTCGACATCTGCCTTCGCCTCCAAAGCAACCTCTTCGTCGAGCTCGACCTCACTGACTGGCTCTAGGGTGGAGAGCTCTTCAGCTGGCGTGTCGATAATAGATGTCTCCTCAATATTCGTGGCCTCAGCGATGACCTCGGGAACATCCTCAACGGTGATCTCTGTTGCAACTTCAGGGGTAGCCCCGGAAACGACTTCAGTGACAAGAACCTCACTTGCATCGGCCGTTACATCGGCTACAACAGGTTTAGCTTTCTCAACCTCTCCAGCCTCAGTCACAGTTTCAATCTCTATGGCAGCCGGAGCTGGCGTAGACACCGAATCTTCGTTAGTGGAGACTTCAACAGCAGACTCCGATTGCTGCATGGAATCCCCTTGCTCCTCTTCGGCAGAGGGGTCGGCCTCTGACACTTCGGCGGCCTCTTGTTTCTCTGCTTCCATCTCAACAACGGATTCGTCAATTGCTTCAGCCATGCCCTCAGTCTCAGATTTGACCTCGACTTTGTCTTCAACTTTGATAGCTGCTACTGTTGGTTCAATTTCAGGAATATCCTCAGCGGCCTCGGCCTCGATAGGGGCTGGGGTAGATTCCGGCTCAGTAACGGGCTCCACGACGGCATCGACTTCTGCGGCAGGGGCTTGGGCAGCTACCGTCTGCTCGACCGACTCGGGAGCTACTTCAGCAGCAGTATCAGTCTCAACTACTGACTCTGTGGCTGGTTTCACCTCTTCGATGGCATCTGTGTCGGTTTTTGCGGTAGTCTCAACTTCCGCAATAGGCGCAGATACGGCTGCTAATTCCTCTACAGGGGCGGGCTCAGCAACAGGCTCAAGGGCAGGTCCGGCGATGGGCTCGGGGGCGCTCTCGGCAGCTACTTCGATTTCTGTCGTAGGAGCTGATACAGATGCTAGCTCCTCAGACATCTCCAGAGTAGCCTCCGCCACGGATTCAACAACACTCTCGGCGGCAGGCGATGCGTCTACCCCAGAGGCTTGACTGTCGCTTTGCGGTGCAGGAGTCGGTTCCTCATTAGCATTCTCTGATGTTACTTCTTTGGCTTCGGTCGTAGCGGCTTCAGGAGCCGCGGTAATAGCCGTCTCAGCCACCTCAGACTCGGGGCTCGCTGTGTCGGTTGCGGCTTCGACTTCTTTTGATTGACCGACCTCGGCGGTTTCAGCTGCGGGCTCGGTGCGTTCTTCGGCCTTTGGCTGATCGTCTTGCGGAGGGGCGTCTGGTGTCGCCTCGTCAGCCCCAGCAGCCCCGTCCTCAGCGGCGCCATCCATAGCCGGTGATAAGGGTGACGTAGGATGGTCAGAAGCGACAACCTTGGACGACGATTTGGGCGACTTATCATTCTTGCCCTTACCCTTCTTACTCTTCTTGCCCTTGGGTGCCTCCTGAACCTTCTCCTTCTCTTTCTCGGGCTCCTTCTCAGGCTCTTTACCCTTGCCCTTCTTCTTCTTGTCCTTCTTCTTGGGGGGCGACCATTCGTCCTCAGGCTCTTCTTTGGTCTCGGCTTCCTCCCTGATCTCAGGCACGGCCTCTGGCTCGGGCTCGGGTTCAGTGGTCTTGGCCTTGCCCTTCTTTGATTTTTTGCCTTTCTTGCCGGCAGCCTTAGAAGGGGAAGATAGAGGCGAGGTTGGTGATGTAACCCTATCCTCGGGCTCTACTTCTTCCTTAGGTTTCGTAGGGGTAGGCTCTGGTCGAGCCTCATCTTGGGACACATGGTGAGATTCGTCCCGAGGGTCATCCTGGGCGTCAAAGTCCTCTCCTAATCACATTCCATCAGCGCAAAAGCCCCATTTCCAATGTTGAACAGCGCGAAAAGACTCACCGGCCTCGTCTACTGCGGCATCGTCGTCTTCCTTCTCGGACTCGGACTGCTGGAAGTACTTGGCGGGCTCATATTGGGTTTCCTGGATAGAACTAAAGTCGGCATACTGGACCTGGGAATACTGGGATTGGGACCAATCCAGCTTCGCCCGCGCGGGGCACAACTCAACGTCTCGTGGGCTGCTCATACTTGTGGGACCTCAACCTGAGCCTGGTCGGAGGGAATCTCGACGGTAAGGGCCTGAGGGGCGCTCTTATTATCCTCCATGCGGAGCTATGTTGCCTTGGGTCTCGGAAAGCTGCAGATGGCTACCCAAAGAAAGGTGGGACTCTGGGCCGTGGTTGGCAGGCTAGAGAGTGGGATCGGGTATATCGAGCTACGCAATATATGCAGAGTGTATGTGTGCGTGGTTACGGTGGTGCGGCTGGCGGCCCTTCGGGTGTCACTACCTATGGTTGTGGTTGGTCGCGGGCGGGTGGCTGATTCTCGGGGGTGGGTTTTCTCTCCTGGGTAAACAAACGTGGACAGCTCTGGAAGCTGACCTCTTTGGGATATCGTGGGTCTCGGGGTCTTGGGATCGGGTTTCTGGATCAAATGCTGCAGCAGCACAAGCAAACAAAAGTTCAAATTCACCTCCCAACTTGCTGGTAAAGGGAAAATGATTGGGAATGGGTCTCAATTGCAGGAAGAGTTCAAGTTGATTGAACAGAAAAAGGGAAGGGGGACCCCTGGAGCAAATCGAGGAGCGCCAGAAAGAAAAGGCCCTGGTGCTTGGCAAGAGCTCCCCACCTACCCAAGCTCACTTTCCTACCCCTGTCAACCGAGCTCGACCCCCGTCACCACCTTGACGACTAGGAAGGAAAGACCAACCCCACGAATGGACGAAAGAATGGGAAAAGAAACGACGCAATGCGGCCGGCATTGGCCCACGCACGCTGCAAGTGGCGCCACGTCGCAGTCACGGTTGGATGGCCGGGACAGCGAAGTCCAGCAATTGCAGAGTCACGGTGGGCTCTCACTCACATCGCTCACAGCACTTGCAGCACTCACAGCAATCACGGCTTGCTCGATGCAACTGAGAAGCTGAGGCATAATCGGAAGCGGCCATGAATGGCGGCCCAACGGCCAACAACGCAATTACACTAGTCAAAGAGGGCAGATGCCGTGCTGGAACCCGAGGCAGATCGAGCGAGATTGGACGACATGAAGCGGCAAAGATTGGCGGCAGCAGAGAGCGAGCAGTTGACGGGCAGACGCCGAACACAAACCGAACAGAAAGCGTGCAGCTCAGTCACACCACGTTACTCACATGGCTACTGGCCGATGTCCATCTGATTCGGCTGCCCGATCCAATCCGGCCGTGGATCCATGGAGCTGGAGGCGCCAGTCACCAGCAGTGCAAACACCCAAGTGCCTTGCAGCCTGCGAATCGCAGAAGACATCAGGCACTCGGTTCCATACATATATGGATGGCCGCCCCTCTGTTCTGCCCACTCTCTTCCGTCTGTCTCGTCACCTGTGAGCCTGGCGATCAGTGAGCAACTGCTAGCGCACTGCGTAGCCAGCGCGAGCTGGCTGACCGGGAAGACAAAATTGGGAGTCGTAACAAGTTGGTATGACATTGGGCCCCCATAAACTCTTCTTTCCGCACAGACCGGCATCCCGACTGGTTCCTGGATGGGGTGCGAGCGATCTCGGCGGGCGGCGGTACAGCATACAAGGACCAGAGCAGGCGTGCGTGGCACGCACAGGTCACTTGGGCCTTGCAGAACGCCAGCGGTCAATCTGGAGAAAATGGGAATACCCGTCCCGGCCTCAGGGCACAGCACCTGCAGATATGGTGCAAACTGGCGCGTTGCTACGTGGTGGTCGTCTTTTGGCCTATTGCTTGTGGAGATCCATGCAGCAGGGGGCCTGCCTAACCGTGACGGTAAAAAATGGTGGTGGGGCAGGCTGGCCAGCGAAGCAGCGACCAGGGAATTTTCTATCTCGATGTTGCGTTCCATCAGCTATTTGCCAGAGATAAAAAAAACTCACTGCTCACGGGGATTGACCTGTGGCAACGCATCATGAGGGAATTAGCCCATTGCCGAATAACAAGGCGAATATTTTCGACTAAGGAGTATTGTTAGAGGAGTAACCACAGAGTTGCTTCGCTGCCCGTGCTTTGTGCTTGGCAAACACCCGCCCCCGAAGTCCCGGACTAACAGCTGATCGAGTAACGTCGGGCTTGATACCCCAGAGGCTAGAATTGACACCAACACACACCTAGCGTCAAAGCTCTCCCATTTCACCAATCTTGCTGAGAGAACTCGGAAGCCTCAGCCAGCAGACAGACAAAACAACAAAATCTCATTTGGAAGAACGTTTCCCATAACCAAGCGGCCCATGATTTCAATCCATGGATAAAAAAAGACACCAAACCCCAAAGGACGCACATAGTAAGAACGGATGGATGATCATGCTAGCTCTTCGATAAGCGGTATGTATCTATACCTGCCTCAATAAGCCTGACTCGAGCAAGGTCAATTTGGTGATGAGGGTCCCGTTCTCCATACCGGCGTCCTATCCTCTTGCCCTGGCCCCAGTCACACTAGGTTTACCAACTTCTCAAAGTATCGCAAGTTCAAAGTAAATCAGGCAAATGGTGCAAATAAGAAAGACGCATCCAGGTATTGTGCCGTCTCCCTCTCGATTTTTACTGTGGTGCCCGTTATCAAATTTGAGGCAAGGCTCCCTGCCACGCTTGGCATTAGACGAGGCTGGAAAATGACGAGTCCCGAGGCTTCCATCCCAGTTTGTGATACGTACGTGCACCTCGTCAACTATCACGGGGGCCTTTTGCTCCACCCTCGATCAGGTAATGATTTCGGCCCAAATCCCGCCCGATAGCGACTGAAATGGGAACTGAGAACGCACCTCATCGGAAGGGCTCCAACAAGTTTCCCAATCAAAACAGCGGTGTGCACCACTGTAACGACGCCACAATGGAGAACAGCGTATCTTTATCCCGTAACCCATGTCTCGTCGGGGTCAAGGCCCTGTTGTGGACCAAAAACGGCTGTGCAGCGTCCACCTTCACGAACTGCCCCAGCCATTTTCTGCGAACCTTTTTCCGGCGCCAAGGACCCGGCCATCAAGTGGCCGGCAAGAGGCCGGGATCGCAAGACAGAAGTACCAAGACAAAACGGAGGCATAAAACGCATATTGGTTAGCACGGATGCAATGCAGCGCAGCGCAGAATGCAACAGACAGACAGACAGATAGACATGTGGTGGTGAAATCCAGCATCAGAGGTTCCCAGTTCGGCTTCATACATCAAATTTCGCTGTGTGTGCGTGTGCGCGACCCCTCGAAAACGCCAGCGCCTCCACCAAAAATTTCAAAACAATATGAAGGATGGTATGTCGGTGATAAAACGAGATAGATGAAGAGCAACCCTTCCTCTTATACGACCCCTCTCTTCGCGCACGCCCTCTCCGTTCCGTCTGTCCCTGCCATACCCAGCCGAAGTTCAACACCACCAAGCAACGGCCGGCGGTGGGACAACGGAGTCATGCAACAGGCCCGTTGCCATATTAATCCACGTTTGGAATGCATCAGCGCTGTGGTTGGTTCCCGCCAAGTCCCCGCCCTTACATGGCCATCTCGGCTTGCAGCTTTCTGAGCTCTGCCTCCTCGTCGTCTTCTTCGATTGCAGGGGCCTTCCCTTTGGCTAAAGCTGCTGTTAGTACAGTATTCGGTGGAAGTACGCGGCACGATAACTTACGCTCCCCATTCGCCACAGCAGGCAAACGCTGGATGGCATCAACTGGCACCGAGCCGGTCTCGAGCATCTTCTGGTCCAGCTCCTCCTGTCGTAGAGCATCCAGCTCCTCTTCAAGATCGACCTCGTCAACCTGGTTTCCGAGGTTAATGCTGTTCATGGCGTCCACAATCTCCTCGCTGAGCGCGTTCTGTTCTTGAAGTTTTGCCCTATAGATATTGCTGTCAGTGAACGATTGAAACTGGGTTGCGCATGGTTGACCAAAATCACGTACATTGTCTCATCAACCTTCTCAGGTGTAAGCTTGCCGTGTATCTGCTTCATCGCCTCGCCCGCCCTCTCCATTGCCGCTAGAGTCTCCCGGTTGATGTTTGCCGACTCGATCGCGTTTATCTGCTGTTCGAGAGTTCCGATCTGGCCGAGTGTCTGGTCGAGGGAGTGTTCATGTTGCTTCTTGCGTCGTAGCGCCGACTTTGCAGCTATCAAGCCAAGCATCATCAGCACCAGCACCAGCCCAGCCCCCCCTCGCGGGTCGTATCGGACGGGAGCAGATTAACGTACCAGTCTTGTTTGTGTTGACGTTCTTCCGCGCAAGACCGTCTTGTTCGTCGATTTGGTTTTGCAGGTGCTTCTCGCGCTTCTGAAGCATCTCCAGCTGCGACCGCAACGCAAGGATAGCATTCTTGGGGTTGTTTTTCTGCTTTGCTGCGGCGCCGCCGCCAAACCAGCCCCAGACCCCAGACATGGCGTTTGTTCAAAGTCTTGATGTGGATAGAAAGACGATGACAAGAGATGAGAGCCCTGGGCAGCCGTCGAGCGTGTCGCGGGTGGCTGTCTCACGGTTTGATCGTTTGTCTTAAGGGCCCAGGTGACCACTGCTTAGCGATGACGCCTCCCCTCGGTTGGCGGGGTCGCAACCTAAGCAAGAGACAAAGTAAGGTTTGCAGGCAGCCTTCGGAATGCCCTCGGTGTGCGGACACAGTGCGTCGCTGGAAGCTCAAAGGGGCCCAGAAGCAGAAACCTGGCGGATGTGGTGACGACTGTTTCGAGAAAGGGGCTATCTTGGAGATCGGCGACGGATGGGATGCCTATCGGGCTGGGCTATGGGGCTATGATGCAAGGCAAGGGCGTCCCGTTCAGCAAAAGCCGCCCACTGGCGGCGGGACTAGCGTTGCCTTGCTGCCAGCTGCCGCAGCCAAAGCGCCGAGGATCACCCGCGAGAAGTCATGTGATATCGGGTGACTGAGCCCACGCTGAGACTCCTTTCCCCACTCAGGTGTGTAAGTCAGTATGTGTCCGCATCACAGCCCGTGAATGTGCGAGTGGAACTCCCGCTGGCAGCGCAGCAACTACTTCTTGTTGAGACCTGTATGCCCGCACACGCCGCCCGGGCGCTTTCCACAATTTCACACCCACCTACATACCGCACCAGCACCGACAGACAAGAGATGCAATCGGGGGACTCCCAACCCGAGCGAATACGCTTCCTCAATTCTTAAACTCGCATCTTGTGAACGCCTTGCTGCAATGCCCAATAACCCTCCGCCTTCGCAGCTTTGCCTGCTCTCAGCTTTACCATCCAAAGAGGTGGGGGAGAAGGTGAGGTTTCTCGGTTGGTGAGCATGCCCTCGACTTCTTGTCTTCTGAACCTCTATGTGACCGCCAAGAGAAGTCTCAGGCGCCATTGAGGGGGCTCAAAAGTCTCCAGCACCATCAGCTCCAAATCATGGGGTTGGGCCTGTCCCCGTCGCTATTCGTTTGGACTACCCGTTTCCATAGGTGTAGACCTCCTCCAGCCCAAAAACTAACGCAGAGACCTCAGCGTACTTTCCTACTTGACGGCCTCTGCGACACTGATGCTGGAGCACCGACGGCCAAAGGACAACACCGGCCCTATTGTTCGCGTCTATGTGAACGTTGACCACGTCCTAGAACGTCTTGGGGCGCAACAAACTCGCGCGGGACAGTGGCTGAATGTTATCGGATACATCACCGCCGCCCCGCCCTCAACCAACGCCAGGATCTCGTCAGATCACCAAGCTTCGATAGTCCCCGTCAGCATCCAAGCCGTACTCATCTGGTCAGCCGGCGCTCTCGACGTGCAGAGATACGAGGCGGTCGTGGAGACTCTACAGGTTGAGAAGAGCAGTCACAGTAGTGACGAGGTTCCATCGGACGCCCTATTACGCGCCCGGGGCTAGGCCAAACCCAAGGCGGCCTCAACTAGACACAATGCACCGAGCTCCTAAACATGACACCAGCACTCTCGCCAGTCGTGCTGCGACACACACGTGGATTCTTCCCTTCCGTCCCGCGCTTCCCGATAGCCCCTGCAGCCTCAACAAGATAGCTTCCCAGCAACATCAACCAAAGGCTCCAGTCCAGTGTTACGGCATATGCTGTAACCCCTTCTACAACAGGGCCTTGATCTTGGCTGTCCTTGGGCGCTGTCCGTCATGCAGAGGTCGACTCCTTTGCTACGCCTAGCCCAGGACTCACCAATGCGATTTGCCAGGCGAGTGCCCTCGGCCGTACCACTCGAACCACTTCGGAACCAGACCTGCTCCACGTTGACCTCGACGGAGCCCCTCTTGATTGGATTGATCAATGTCCCGAGAGGTCGGTTGCGGCCACTCCGCTGTTGCAGCGTCACTAGCCACTGCAAAACTGCCACAATTGCCTCACGGTAGAATGTTCAGAATGGCAGTACATCAAATTCTCACAGCATCTCTTGCTTCGCCCCATCTATTCTCGCCGGTCTAGGGTGTGCGCGGAGCTTAGCAGGCAATCCAATTGGGTTGCTGAGTGATTGACCGCTAAAAATTCAGCTTTGCCCTCTCCCCTGATGCATAATCCGACGTGCGTATGCAGTTATCCGCCGAAGATAGGAAAATTCGGCGTCCTGCCGGTGTCCTGCGGTGTTCATTGGGCTTTACGCACCGCCAGCTGGCGAGATCTCGCTGGTCCGCCGCCATACTCCACGACCGCCCCATGCCGCACCACAGATTCAATATTGCCCATGCGCCTTCAGCGACTAATGTCAAGCATTCTGGCCCCTTATTTGTCCTCCACCATGCTTTCCTCGTCTTTATTTCTGTCACGGCCCTGGAATGGCTGTACGCGACGTGCTGCGCTCCCCTTTTGCATGCGAGACCACATGCAACTTCTTTGAAACTGCCCAAGTCAAACACCTGGTGCAATCTTGTCCAACAGTCCCATCGACACCTTTCAGCGCTTGTCCACGTCTGGGCACCGCAGTTCAAGCTCGACGTCTCTCGTCGTCTCGACTCCTGGAACTGTTGCGCCATCGGTGGTCTCTTCTCCGCCGTGACGAATCGCTACTCCCCGCCTTTGATATGACAACCGGTTGATGGAGGGGTCGCTTCAGAGGCTTGTCCGACTTGCTAGATGCCCTCGCTGCCGCTTGCCTTTCCCACATCTCCTTCGACTTGACGCATATGTCGTCGATCTGCTCCTGAACGCGGCGTGTCAGTATCGGGGGAGGGACAAGGCTCTGGTTGTGCGCGAAGGCTTCTGGCTCACATCGGTCAGACATGGACCCGGCGTGGTGATTAAAAACCCATCTTCTCCCTGATATCACTCCCGTCAGTCCAAGATCGCAGTTGAGAGGGATCATCTCGCAACTACCTCGCGGGTAAACGGCCTCACGGTCGCGTCGGGTCCAAGGTAATACTGCAACTCCTGGGTGATAACTTTCTTGTGGATATCCAGATGAGGGATCCAGTACTTGTTCATGGAGGAGGAGGATGACGACATGTTGTTGGGGCGGTCACGGCGGGTCTGCGCGATGAACCAAGGTCTTGGTTCCGCTGCGGCTTTTGGGCTCCGATGAGGCATGGCGGCGGTAGCCCTTATTTATGTTTTTTCCCCCCCAGCTCCCATCGGTGCCTCGGCCGAGTCCGGCCAGTTGAAGTGTGTTTACAATTTGAGGAGGCTCCCGTATCGAGTCACCAAGTATCCCTTTTTTTGGGCCTACACCGCCATATCCGTCGAGCCACTAGGGCCCAAGTGACGGTTTTGACCTTCCCTTTTCACTGGTCCGTTGGGCGAGGTGCGCCGTCCGCCTCACTTTTTTTGCCGCCTCGCCCATCGAAATTTAGAGGCACCAGATTCCCCTCAATACACTACTTCTTCGCTCCCCCCTTGGCGTATCTGGAACAAACAAAAACTGTCTCATGCTCACACTTTTCCCGCTCTCGCGTTGACCTCTGTCCGGACGGACGGCTCGATGCAAGTGTCGGGTGCCACAGACCGGACAGCCATTGGTCCCCCCTCACACCATTCGATCATATGTTCATTTGGCGACAGTCCAGTGACACGGCGAATATGCAGCCCTATCAGCTAGTGACGAAGAACTGGCGAACTAGGTCGCGGGGACACTTATTGGGAGGGGTTGTTTTTCGATGCCTATCTCTCTATCTGGACTGTACAACTCCCATGTCGGCAAATGAGGGATGGGTGCCATGGTGGCCTTTGATTGCGTACTGCACCAGGTACTGTACTTTGGGTTATGTGACGGTTAGGTATGTATGTGTGCTGGATGATGTGCTTCCTGTGCACTCGAGATGGCGGTACGTTCCGCAGGGATATGGGACGAACGAACGAAAGGTGTTTGGGGAAACCAAAATCCGGTTTTTTACCTCTATCGCTCCGTGGGGATCCTTCCCTGGGTTGTTGATTTTGCCACCGCGCCTAGGTTTGGTTGAAGCTGCTCTCGTGGTCTTTTTGACGCCTTACCGTCTAGGTTGTTATTGTTTGGCCAGCTCGGTCACGATACACACTAGTAGTGTAATAGGAGGCCAGCCTGATGGGGTAGGGATGTGCCATGGCTTGGTGTTGCTGGCTTCATACGCGGTGCACTCTCGAGTCCGTGCTCTAGGGCTTACTGTCGATCTCGTACTTTGTGGATCATACGGGCCCTCTTCAGCCTTGCCATGGGATCTTGGTTTGATACCAGTTGTATCGACCGTGTTGGTGGTTGAAATCCTGTGCTTACACCGCAACTTTTTTCCTCATGTTGTTATCTCATCTTACTTGGTGGTTGATTCGGTTCCAGTGTAACGCTGGCTGACAATATTGCAATGGGCGCCCAATGGCAGCCGGTAGGTGGTGTTCCTGGCTGCCCCTCATGTTCTAACACCACAGCGCCGGGAAGGCTTCATTTAGTAATTGGCGGCTTTCCCATCACACACGCGTACACGCACACCACACACACGCACGTACGCACGCAAGCAGAAAAAAAAATTTACACACGGCTGGCTTGCCTTATCAATCGCCTAAACTGGGGGACCATTATTCAGCCACCAAATCCTCTGCGCCGACTCGGAGTTACACGGACGAGGCCCACAGCTCTGCGAGCGGGTTCGTTGGATTCGAAATACCATGTCTTAAGATTTCGGTAGGCGGTACGACAGAGGCAGGTGCGTCTTGATGTCCTGTGCCCCCTTTGCCCGCTTTGGGGGAGGGGTTTATTCGTCTCCTTGGTGATACAGAGATGGAAAACGGCCTGTCTGGAGGCGGTTGGGGGCCCCTTGAGGGGGTATCCCCGGGGGCTTCGGTATTTCGTGGCTATTTCTTTCAATAATACCGTGGTGTTCGGCCTTGTGGTGCGTTATTTTGTGACGGGGTCTCGACTCCAGAGATGCGCCCGGTTTGGGAGCGAGAATGAAATCCGATGTAGAGTATGGCTTGGATGCGAATGGTTAGTCCTCGGTTTGGGGTTTCGTCGCACGTTGATCCAAGTCGAGCAAAAGAGCCACGCGTAACGAAGTTGACGAGGTGGTGGTGCTTCGAAAGGCAGCCACCTCCCGAAAGAAAAAGGGGCAATCCCGTTGCCGGCCGGCAGTCATCCAGGCCGCCTCGAATTGGAGAGGGAGTCGTCGGGCGAATGAACCCCTGAGTACCTGACGTGGCTTTTCCTGGGCCGGCAGGTTGATGGCGTGCAGCCGGCTAGCAGGCTTTCCTGGATGGACAGGCTGCCAATGGCGGTTCATGTGGTGGCCTTTTGCTTTGCACGATATGCTCGACAGGCACGGGAATTTGCCACCGCGACCCCCGAATGTGGTTGGCATATATGATCTGTAGTGTGTAGGTCGGGATACCGAATCAGAACCCGCGAGGCGAGCGAACCATAGGGAGCAGGGCCCTTGCATCAACGACATATTGCGGGGCATAATTATCTGAGCAAAAATTTTCAGCATTCTGCCTTCTGTTTGGCATGGCACACATCATACAGTGTTTCTCAACCAAAGCGTTTGGATGATGATGGACTTGGCTCATAATGTGCAAAAGGGGCATCGTACTCCGAGAAACAAGGCGGAATACCAAGCTGCCTCCTGCCCATTCGGAACCGAGCCATATCATGTGCACTCCCACGGTAGTCCATATGCGTGGAGGCCGGCATAATATACCCCCCAACGGCTGGTCTGCGTAATAGTGAGGCAAAGTTTTTATACAGAAGGGGGGTGATATTTCCGACCCTTTGCAAGCTTCTTGGCCAACCAGTATGTGCCGGAGAAGAGTTCACCAGCATTCCTCCCGCTGTGCATACAACACCCCGCCATGCATGGCACTGTCCGTGTATTGTTGGGAAGTTCTCACGTAGCTCAACTCAAAAACGATTGTCAGTGGAATAGGAGTGGACGACATCGAGTTTTGTACGCAAGTGGTCAACCCGACATCATAGTATGCCAATAACCTCGCTATTTCTCGCTGCCAAAAATCAGATAACAGGTGGCGTGGCATAACAGGTGGGCATTGTCTTGACCGATGGCGTGGCAGGCTCTCAGTCTCTCCCTCGTGTTCTTCATCCCCAAAGCCATTGCTGTCGTCATCCATAAGGTCTTCCTGTTTCCTGTCCCAGAGAAAGACTGGCCGTACTTGCCCTATTTTGTGTTCTCCCAGGTTGTGTTCCTTGCTCGGGAGGTCAGGAACCCCGCTGATGGCGACGATGAAATCATAAGAAGCATTTCCTTACCGGGGGGGGGAAGGGAGGGAGAGGTCTCTTGTTGTTTATGACAGTGTTATCTGCCATGGGTTGGCCACCGTCAGTCCAAACACTTTGCCGGTCCATCCCCCCCGTCAATAGATTCAAGTAGCTCCTTTGTACTTTTGTTTATCATCTTCCCCTCAACTTTATACTCCCTTTTCACCTTCACGTCCGAGCCCCGGCTGGTTTTATCATCCGAGTCTTCAGTCTCATTACTCTGCTGGTTTGTATTATCGCTCTGTTCCACTCTGTCACTCAAGTTACTCGGACCGGCGGTGGGTCGTCAGTCACTAGTCAATTATCCTTAGTCCGACTTCTCAGCTGGCTAATTATATTGTGAAACTTATGTGCTAACTCGGCTGATTCCAGCCCCCCCCCCCCGCAAATCGGCCCGCTCTGCTTTCAGTGCGCTGGACTATCTGTCGTCAGAGTTATCCTTTCCGGTGGAATTGTAATCGCCAGAGTTACTCTTCTTGGTTGAATCGTCGTCACCGGCATGGTTATCCTTCTCGGTGGAATCGCCATCTGGTGTAGGTTGGCCAGCTTCAATACGGTCACTCTGCTGGTCCGTGCTGCCATCCAGCCTCCTCCGCTTCGGCTGATCCAGCTCTCCGTCATCTTCAGAGTCCGTGGACTCCCCGCCGCGCTTCTTAGGCTGTTCTGGAGTCGGATTAGACTTTGTGGGGGGGGTTTAGGGGAATCGAGTGATGGTGTCGGAAGTTTTGGCTCGGGCTCGACGAGTTTTACAGCTGTAGGCCCATCGTCGTTTAGTATGAAGCTGATTCTGTTTTTTTTCGGCGCCAGGCTTCTTATCCTGATCTCCGGGAGTTTCGTGGTCGGAGTCATTGCCGGCCATTGTAAATGCAGTTGGATGTACCACAGATACTGGTAACAGCCAATAATTGACACCTGGATGGGAGAAGCTGACATCAACATAACCAAAATTAACGAGTGTGCGGATCGTAATGCTTGTTGGTGATGTCCGGGTCGATGTGAAAGTGAAGAGATAACATGTCAAGGCTGTCCAGAAGTAGAGACAAGATTCTCGACCCCCCGGGACTGTTGTCTGATTGGTGTATGCCTCAAACATGTGCTGGATCAAAACCCTCGAGGGAAAGTACGGCTCGGCCCGCATTGAGAAGACAGGTTCCAGCATCTGCACTGGTTGCTAGGTGTATTCCAGCGCTTTTTTGTTGGATATGACAGCCCGGTTCTAATGACGGGGTTGTTCTTCAATTTTGGCTGAGCGCTTCAATAAGTAGTTGATGCAATAAAAATGCTTCCGGGGTCACCATTTCAAAGGGTCCATCACACAAGCTCAAATCAAGCTGTTGAAGCCGCATCCGAGTATATCATGAGTGTAAGACACACAATGCAATCGTATGTCAAGTCAATTCTGCTGGTATTTTTTCTCCTCCGAAAGATCGTTTTGGTGTGTTGAAGTATCAATTATCAACATTTTCTTGACGAGGTGAGTGCTGGAGGTTTGCTGAAGAAAGACACCGGCAGCCTCGGACGTCCTAACCCTGGCGCTGCTTAGCAAGCGAACCAGTAAGATTGACCGTGATCTCTGGATTGAGAAGGTGGGGCTTTTGACCCCCCCCCCCCCCCCCCCCATTCTTCCTCCCCGGACAAGGCGACGATAAAAACAAAACCAGTTCTCCGGTTTTATGCATAGCTTGCCCTGCCTTGTAGTTTTGGGGAAACATTCCTGATAATCCGGTGTCCAAAGAGAGAATTGTTTTACTGCATTCGATTCAGCGAAGCTGGTCGCTGAGAAATCACCAAGGGCTAGACTGTAGTACATACCCTCTCGTATTTACTGACTCCGTTTCTGGATGCTAGATATTACCTTTTCAGGTACCAAAGATGTGTTTCCAAGGCCCCAAAACATGCTCCTGAATCAAATCAAGGTGTACTTTCCCTCCCATGCATCCCAATTCTCAAGAGCAAAAGCTAGAAGTATCACGGACTCCACAGTTGCACCACGCACGCACACTCACACAATATTCCAAAGCCCTCAGCATTCACAACACAACATGTTGATCTGCGAACTCTCGCTGCTGGCATGAAACCTACACACCCAGCACAGATACTTGAGACAAAAACAAAGAATAATGCTCAAGGGTAGTCAGCCACAGACAGCCCCCTGACCGCCCCATTGATCCAATAACGCCATTCGCTGTGTAGTGTAGTTGTAGTGGTCGGGTGGTACGATGGGATAAGATAAAACCTTGCCACCGCTGCCCCGATCCAGTCCAGTCCAGACCAAGTCCAATAATCCGACCTAACCCAGTGTGCCAGCTCCTAGTTCCCAGTTCCCAGTCTTATTGCGTTGTTTAAGTAGTCGATGATCGGGCTCCGGATATCTTTGTTCCAGGCCTAGTCAGAACAAAAGAAAATAAATAAGTAAAATATGATCCCCAGAGTCGATAAGGTCGTGCAAGAAAACAAGTCTCGCCGATGCTGAGTCTCTTCGCGAAAGAAGAAACAGGGGATGTAATTTACCATGCAAACCCCGCTCAGGAACGCATGCTTTGATAGCGGCCCAGAAACGAAAAGAAGAAAAATACTCAAATCCTCCCTCCCAAATATCTGGTGGGCTGCGCAGCTTGAATTATTGCCATTCTGTCCGATGTCTCGGGTGTCGGACCTCGTCTTCGGGCAGTTCGGGCAGTCGACTGCCTTCTGGGTATCGTTGTGTCCTCCCCACACCTGCGACCATGCTTTCCAGGAGGCCGCCTCATTCGCTCAGGTGCCCCATGTGGTTGATATCGTATCGATTAGTTCCCAACAAGTCAAGGAAGTACGCTTGACGTCGAGTTGACCATCTCCATACTTCCCATATCGATGCTCATCGGATCCATCTTCTGCACATTGCTCCGCCTTCGTCGCGCATTTAGTCTGTTTTCCAGTGCGCCCCTCCGTCATTATCACCACCCAAGTACAACTCAATAGCGTAGAGTCCCATCGTTGCGGTAATGTTGATCCACCGCCACGTGCTTCCACCGGCATCGCCAGCGCGTAGCGTCCAGCCCACATCATCGCCCAGATTTGACACGGTAAAGTGTTGCAGCAGCAAACTCGTGTACACCGCGATCAGCATCGACGGCGAGAACCAGCTGAGGAAACCAAGTAGGCGGTTTGCACCATCGTTATCCTCAAAGCTAGGCTCCTCCATAATCGCCTGCGCCCCCGACTCCCGAACCGCCGGAATGATCCTCGTAGCGCAGTAGAAAACGATGATGCGGTACGTCAGCGAGATGATGACGCTCGGTGTGATGGTCTGAAATGCGGCATAGAGGAACTGGAATGATGAGTTCACGACTGACGGAAGGCTGCTGAGCATGTGTAATAGCGTCGAGTACGAGGCCATGATAATGGGAGGTAGTGGCGGGAAATCCGGTTGTGAGGCCGCGGCGTGTTCTGCTGCTGCCACTGCCTCGGCAGAGGGCTGGTAGTCGGTAAATATTTGGTAGACGCAGAGGACGATGTACGCAAAGAGAAGTGAGGACTCGACGGGGTTGCCGCGCCCACTCCCTATCCCAAAGGCACAGAGGAAGACAGCAGAAGTCATGGTAACGCCGATGAGGGTAGCGTCAAGGTTACCGATTTGTGGGAAGCGCGCGACCCTCCAGAGGAAGTATACCGCGCTAGAAATGATAGACCCAGAGAACACGAGTAGTATGATCTGCGCATTGTCAGCAATTGGGACAGTTCTACATTTGGAGCCACAAGTACTCACAACCCAAGTGTCACTTCTACCACGGTTGACTAACCACCTCGTAATCTGCCCGGCGGCTTGGATGACTAGCAAGCTACAGAAACCTTCCAGCAGCTGGAAAACGGGGCTCGAGTAGCTTAGTGTATTGTCCCATCCTCCCAGGGCGACCGTCTCCACAAACCCTTCCTGGCCAAAGAACCACTCCCACCAGCTGCTCGGCTTGTGTCGTGCTGTAACTTGCGAGAGGGTACGCGACACCCAGTCGGTCCCGGCATCGACTGAGAAGCGGTTGAGAGCCCAGATTAGGAGGGCGGGGAGGACAATCCACTGCGACCACCCAACAAGAGTTGTGAAGAACCAGCGCACACGCGACCGTTCAGGTGTCAGGAGCTTGCTGGCGCTGTAAAATACGTAGAAGCTAAAGAGCGACAGCGAGTACGCCAGACCGGCATCGCGGCCGCCTACATCGAAGGCGATGGGGATGGAGAGCACGATGCTCAGGAGAAATACGGCGCTCGAGAAGGCGCTGATGATCCACACCATGATTGCGGCGGGCGATGCGTGCTCGCCCGCTGCCTCGTCGAGTGAGCAGCGCGCGGTATTTGCGACGCTGGTAACACTGATTCGGGAGAGAGGTAGTTGTCGCTCGGCGGTCGGAGGCGGCTGTCGGGAACGGAGAAGGGCAGCCTTGCAGCCACTGTGCAGCCTAGGCAGAGGCGATTAAGGCGTTCGCGGGGGAGGCGTTCGCGGGTGGCAGCCCCAGGCAGAGAGTCGGTCGGTTGAAAGCTGGTATGGAGTTCTCTGGCAGCAACCTTTCCAGCGACCTCGGCAGCAGCAAAGGCGAAGGGTCGACGGGTCAATCGGGCGGTCGAAATCGGGAGGTTTCTGGTGTTGGTGTTGGTGGCAGGTTTTGGTTGTCAGGCAGGGAGGGTGGGAAGGCGGGAGTGCTGCTTCGATGCCGATTCGCCAATGTTTCTCGTCTGATCAAGTGGTTTTGTGCGTCGTGTGCATCGGGTGGGAAGCGGGTGGGAAGTTGCAGGAGGGGAAGAGGAGCAGCTGGTGGCGGTCTGCAATTCAATGCCGATCTTGGAGTCTGGGGATGGTGAGGATGGCGGTGGGTTGGTGGGTTTTGTCGAGTGCGTACTGTTTAGCTCTTTCGATGCCCAGAGTGTCCCGGCAGCAGCGCTATCTTTGCCCAGCTAAAATTTTGGGCGTGTCCGCAATTATTTTCACGTGTTCAGATCGGTGGCTGCAGCTCCCGTTCGTCATCGGCAGTTTCCGATCTGGGTTGCGCTTTCCCTTGCTTGCTGGCGACGAACTGTTGGTCAGCGCAGCAACTCCGGTTTCGTTTCAGCTCGTCGGCGTGAGCTCAGCTCCGATAGCAGTCCTGAGAAATTTGAGGCACGTTAGAGTGAAGGGAAACGGGAACTTTATCAACACATCCCGTCGCGTGCGCATAGGCGATTTACGCAAGGTACCAAGACTATGCAGCTACACCCTAGCTTAAGCTCGTCATTAATACCGCTTGGTGCATAAAGTGCCACCACTCAAACACATGTGACAGACTTTCAGGTTTTGGGCGAGACGGCCCGGAGTGCCAACAGCAGCAGGACCTCTTCATTGACCACAAGACTTTTACTTGACAACAAAACAGTAATAGTTGAAACATACATACTGCTGATACAGCCCCAGAGGATTTTATACCTCGTTTTCAAGGCTTTGGGGGATAAATGCCTCCTTATTGACACCACCTGCTAGACTCGAGCCCGACAAATATATCATGAAGCATGTGGCTGTTGGCACCCGAGACACCAACACACAAGGTTTCGGCTGTCAAACGATGATGCAACTAGCATTCCCAACGTATAGCAGTGCTCCATAACAGTGCGTAGCGGGTTACAGACACTGATGAGTGAGGGGGGGGGACTTGAGCAACCCCACAAAAAAGAGATTTAGTCTCCACCCTTTGCTTTGATTTTGTATTTAAAGAATTCTTCCCCCTCCAATTCCCACCCAACTATTTCTTCTTATCTTACTCCAACATCCTCTCCCATCCTCTGTGCAGGCCACCTAAGGGTGGTATGTGCGTCGCAACACCAGTTTCGGTTCTGCAGCATATCGCAGTTGTTCCGATGGGCCGGTTTTATTGAGCACGCTCACATCACTCGACCTGCAAGGCTTGCTAAGCTGCGTATTTGCTTTGCTTGGGCAGGCATGGTGATCCTTTGTTGATTAACCAACACCAGTAACTCCTTTCACTCCTGACCGTTCACATCGAATTTACCAAGTTCTCCATGGTTTCTATCGCTTTTTGTGTTCAGGAAGATGAAATTCCTGTCCCATTACTCACCACGGCTTTCTTAGGCATCTTGCTGTGGAAGCCGAGGTCCATAATTGAGGTCGACATACCACTTGTAAAAGTGTCTGTTATCGTAAATTAGTGCATGCATTATAAAACATGCTCGTTGCTGTGCTATTACATGTGTAACATCAGTAATTGGAGGGCTTGGCTTTCAACTAGTTGCTTGATAAGACCTGGACCCAATCGACGCCCATTTCAGCTCATAGGTCGCTCGGACAAGAATCAACACCAACACTGTGTTGCATATTTAGCACATGGTACACCGCCACCAGAAGAATAACGACTTGTCTGGAATGGAAATGCCAAAAATACATTTTGGCAATGGGACATGTTCTGGGCGGGTTTTGCCACAGTCTCTGACACGACAACAAAAAGCCTGATCGTGTATAACAAGATTGAGATACGATATCTTAGGGATCTTGAGTCTTTGATGCACTTAGATGATGCTGGAAACAGCACCTGAAATCCGACGTTTTCTTAGCATATACCTGTCATGGCTCGCAATCATATCGCTGTCCTTGAGCCAACATCCAGTTTCTTCCGACTTATGCGTCTGAGAAATTCGCCGTAATCCCAAATCCATCCACCAACCCAACTGCTCCTCGAATTCCGCATCCGTCAGCTCCCCGTCCCGCTTCCACGGAGTTGCCCCATCCTCGGGCCTACAGCCATTGATCGGGCAGAAGTAGAGCGAGTGCAAACTCATGTCAAGGCCCTTAGCCCCAGCGTTACAGCCAGTGTTGGCGTAGCCCGGACACACGGCAACGTCGGCGGCGGTCGCGTTCTCCTCTGCGTTGTCCCAATACTCCGGCGAAGTATGGCGATAGTTGAAGATGATAGGCGGCAGTCGGGGAATCGGGTCGGCGGAGTGTGTAACGCGGTACTCGGCACCCTCTTGTTCTGCCATGTTATGAATTTGGCGAAGGCGTCATTTCCCACGCGTGGCGAGCCGTACGTGTAAATGTCAACCGTGTGGCCGGCGCAGCGGAGATACGCGGCGCCGATTGTAGCGGTCGCGATGATCTTGTACGAGGGTAAGGCGGTGGAGGAAGCTTTGACTCCCATGAGGACGGCTGAGGACATTTCGAGCCAGCCGGCGAAGAAGCCCGAGTGGACCAAATAGCCGAGATTCAGGTCGTAGGGGAGCTTGGCGAGGAGGAGGCTTGGACGGTCGTTAGTGGTGTGTGCTATACGTATTATCAAGGCTTGGCCTTACTCCGTGATCCAGTTTCGAGCGGAGACAGCCCCTGAAGGCAACGACGATCAGCTTCTCGGTGTGATCGAGCGCGATGTACCCGCAGGCGTCTGTTATGGTGCCACTCGGGGTTTGTTAGAGTGTAGCTTTTTAGCGGCCTTGCGGCAGTTGAACACGTACCAAAAAGAGCTACCTGTCGTGACATTGTTGGCCTCGACTTGTGGGCAGTAGTCTCTTGCTCAAGTGAGTTGCCCAGGGGTATTCCTGTGGTTGCAGAACGCCGAAGCAGAATACTGGGCTAATAGACGAAATTTGTCAAGTTGAGTAGTCATAACAGAGGCAACATCTACCGTTATGTTAGAGACGATGATGATAACTCGGCTAATTATGGGAACTTACCTCTCCTGTCTGGTGTTGGCGATGCTAGAATAAAGGCAAACAGGCCGGCAAGGCAGCTGAGCAGAGGAGTCTTCATGGTTGAAACTGAACAGTCCTTTTGCACAAGAATTATGGAAAGAGAAGTGAGATTTGACGATTGTGACTAGCCTTCTCGACAATTGAGCACAGGTTGAGCCATGATATCTCGCATCTTATACTTACCCGGAGGATAGTGTCGACGCGGGGGTCAGATGGGCATCTGTCTAGCCATGCTAGTTTCCCCATCACATTCGTGACGATATGGTGCCACATTTCCGGTATCGACCCCCCGCGTCCGAGGCCGGCAAGGGTCTGCCCCCTCGATGATTGCTGGCTATGCACAATATGCGGCCATAGAGCCCTAAAGAGGATGCTGCTAATGATGGGGCTAGCGTGGCGCGCAACAGATGCCTTTGTTGAATCCTCGGCCTCTCAGTTGTATTTACAAGGCCATGTCGAGTATAAACAGAACACGCTGCATCTATCCACGACGAACTTGGAGGTCCAAGCTATGAATTTATGCAACAAAGGCGGACAGGGCTGAGCAACATTCTGAACGCGGCAACAATTGCGAGAAGCAACTGGCAGCGGGTATTGAGGATGCTGAGAAGCTTAGAAAGCCAAAGGCGAAGTGTGATTCGGATAAAGTTGAGCTTCAGAAGCACCGCCAAGAGAACCAGCAACTGCAAGGAACAGGTCTGGGTGTTGGGATGGAAGAGGTCTTTGCGCACAATCATGGGGCCCGGTAATGTTGGGGAGCTCCTTCCCTGTCCGCTTCCATGTCTGTGCCCTGCAGGTCATTCAACGCATCGGTTCCCGTCTGCATCGACTTGCATCCAGGCGAGTTCCTGCAGCAGCGCGGAAGCGAACATAGACCGCTGCGATTCTTCTGGAAGAGGAAGCCTCGAACTTGTGAATCCCCCATTCGGGTCAGACGGCTGCATTGAGACTGGTAAGCCGAGGCTAAGATGACCGCCTTAGCAACTCTGTATTGGCATAATAACTGTTAGTTGCGCAAACGAGGGGAGATGCGAGAGTCAATCAAAACGCGTAATGTATGACCTCGCGTTGCGTTTCGCGTCGTCCACCCCTCAATCATCAATGTCCCAATCTATTTACCACAAATGATATTTTCAAGACCTATTGACATGCCATAGATGGGTGAATGACGCATGCGATGCTGTAGCCACGCTTTCTCCAACCGACGATCCAATGCGCGTGCCATTCATGAACCTGCTCGAAAGCGGAGACCGGTGAGAGGTCTCCTCCTGCAGCTGGGTTCCCCGCCATTCTCGCGACCTACGAGACCACCATGGCCACTCCAATGTTTGTTTAACGACACTTGGGAATCGCTGGCTCTATTGGGTGAAGTAGCGATAGCCCATGATTCTTGGAGTTGGCCCGTATGCAAATGATATCTAGGTCGGGAGTGGTTTCGGGGCTTGCTGCAATTATTTTGCCAATCTCTAAGCCGCCGTCTTCTCAGCGAATAGGACGCTCAAAGCCGCCACTCCTGGATCCATGGGACGACTACCATGTCGGTCATTTCTGCACAGAGAAGGATCGAGAGACATGTTGCAATGCAACTCCCCTAATTGCTTGGCTACCATGTATTCATTCGTGCCTGCGCGGAGCTTTCTTGGTATTATCCCAGAACCTGAAAGTAACCTGTCTTAGTGGACAAACTCCACCAGCGTTGCACACCGCGGCTGCCACACTCTCCTCAGGTAATCCGTAGGAAACTATACGCGGCAGATTTGACTACTTGTTGCATCTTCCCCTTCCGTCTCCCGCATTCGTTCGTTCTTTCTCAGTCTCAACTTCTCGTTGCCCCTCTTTCGTTCGGGGACTGCGATAGTTCGCCTTATTGAGGCCCTCCCTAGTGTAGCCGCAAGGTATCGGTCAGCTAATATGGCCTTTGGCATTCTTTTAAGCATTTCAGTCGCCCTGAGCCTGCTACAGCTCCCCTGCCACGCTCATGTTTTGCCAAGGGATGACGTTCCCCAAGGCTACGGGGCTCTTCCGTATTATCCAAGCCCGCACGGTGGATGGATTGCCTCCTGGAAAGTCAGCTATGCCAAAGCGCAGGCCTTGGTGTCGCAGATGACCTTAGCTGAGAAGACCAACATAACTGGAGGAGTTGGTATTTACATGGGCAAGTCGGTTTTGGATACCCACTCGACCTGCTATGTTCATCAAAGCTAACAGTTAAGCAGGGTCAGTTTAAAGGAAACAATTCTTCCGTCTAGCCAACATCGGCTGACTTTCTAGGCCATGTGTGGGAAATACGGGGGGCGCGCTACGGGTTGGATTCCCCCAGCTTTGCCTTCAAGACTCCGCCCTAGGCGTGTCTTCCACAGACAATGTCACTGCATTTCCCGCCGGTATTACCGCTGGAGCGACTTGGGACAAGTCTTTGATATATGCCCGCGGCGCAGCCCTGGGCAAGGAATTCCGTGGAAAAGGAGCGAACATCTTTCTCGGGCCCACGGTTGGCCCCCTGGGACGAAAGCCCTTTGGGGGGCGCAACTGGGAAGGATTTGGTGCGGACCCGGTTCTCCAAGCCGTTGCTGGCGCTCTCACCATCCGGGGCGTTCAGGAGCAGGGCGTCATTGCGACTATTAAGCACTTGATTGGAAACGAACAGGAGATGTACCGCATGTACAACCCGTTACAGCCCGGATATAGCGCGAATATCGGTACGTAGTCGCGGGTGATATTGGTAAGCCCCACGCTGATTATGGCCAGAGGACCGGACATTGCATGAAGTCTACCTTTGGCCGTTCGCCGAGGGTATTCGAGCTGGCGTTGGCGCTGTGATGACTGCCTACAATGCTGTAAATGGGTCGGCGTGCTCCCAGAATGCCTATCTCCTAAACGGTATTCTCAAAGACGAGCTTGGATTTCAGGGGTTTGTTATGTCTGACTGGCTAGCTCGTATGTTTTAGGCATCCCCCCCCCCCCCCCCAAAACATTTTCGCTCGCATTGATGGTCACCATCTAACATGCTGATATAGACATTTCTGGCGTCGGTTCAGCCCTTGCGGGTTTAGACATGTCCATGCCAGGGGACACAATGGTTCCCTTGTTTGGATTCAGCTATTGGAAGTATGAGCTTACTCGGTCCGTTCTGAACGGCTCTGTACCGCTTGACAGACTCAACGACATGGCTACGCGGATTGTAGCAACATGGTATCAGTTTGGGCAGGACAAGAATCACCCGCCGCCCAACTTCTCTTCGAATACAAAGAGCAGAGATGGCCTATTGTACCCAGCTGCGTTGCTATCCCCTTCTGGCCAGGTCAACTGGTTCGTCAATGTCCAGGCGGATCATTACTTGGTAGCTCGCCAAGTGGCACAGGATGCGATTACACTCCTCAAGAATAACGGCAGCCTCTTGCCGCTCTCTGGCTCAAGTCGTCTTTCAGTTTTTGGCACTGATGCTGCGGTTAACCCCGATGGACCAAACGCGTGCTCAAACCGAGCCTGCAATAAGGGAACACTGGGGATGGGCTGGGGATCCGGAGTGGCAGATTATCCCTACTTTGACGATCCGATCACAGCAATCAGAAAACGGGCCAGCGATGTCGCTTTCTACAACACCGACTCGATCCCCTCCGTCCCTGCCCCTAAACCCGAAGATGTTGCCATCGTATTTCTCAGCTCTGACGCCGGCGAGAACAGCTTCACAGTTGAAGGTAACCATGGAGACAGGGACAGCAGCAAGCTCTCAGCCTGGCACAATGGGGACGAGCTCGTCAAGAAGGTCGCCGCCAAATACAGCAACGTTGTTGTGGTTGTCCATACCGTCGGCTCGCTCATCCTAGAACCCTGGATCGACTTACCGTCGGTTAAGTCGGTCCTTTTCGCCCACCTCCCTGGCCAAGAAGCCGGCGAATCCCTCGCCAACGTCCTCTTCGGCTCCGTCTCACCCAGCGGTCACCTGCCCTACTCCATTATCAAAGCCCCCACCGACCTCCCCGACAGTGTCTCCAACCTGAAAGGCTTTGCATTCGGCCAGGTACAGGACACATACAGCGAGGGCCTTTACTTCGACTACCGCTACCTCAACAAGATGCGAATCAAACCCCGCTTCGCCTTCGGGCACGGCCTTAGCTACACAACCTTCAACTACTCAGCCACCATTCGCCAGGTAACGGCCCTCGCTCCCTTCCCACCACCTCGCGGACCTAAAGGCCCTACCCCGGCCTACTCAACCGCCATCCCCCTCATCGCTGAGGCCGTCGCCCCGGCCGGCTTCAGCATAATCTGGCGATACATCTACTCGTGGCTCTCGCCGGAGGATGCTAAGGCCGCCCACGCCGTCGGGGTCGCCGGCAAGGACAAGTACGCATATCCGGCGGGCTACGGCACCGAACAGTCCTCTACGGGCCCGGCGGCGGGCGGTGACCAGGGCGGCAACGGCGCGCTGTGGGACGTGGCGTACGAGATGGAGGTGACGGTGCGCAACGCCGGGGTGAAGTACGACGGGAAGGCGGTCGCGCAGGCGTATGTCCAGTTTCCAGACGGGATCGAGTACGACACGCCGGTGGTGCAGTTGAGAGACTTTGAGAAGACGGGGGTGCTGAGGGCGAACAGGGGTGAGGAGAAGGTCTTGTTGAAGATTACGAGGAAGGATGTCAGTGTGTGGGACGTGAAGGCGCAGAATTGGGTTGTGCCCAAGGTGGATGGAAGGTACGTCGTTTGGATCGGGGAGGCGAGCGACGGGTTGAGGATCGCGTGCTATACGGATACCTTGACTTGCGAGGAGAGAGAGGGGCCGGTTTGATAGGTGGTAGCTGGGTTTGGTGTTTGCCTACTGGAAGGAGGATGGGCGGTAGCAATACTAGTTAACAGCAGTGGTTAGTATCTACGGTTTATTGGTAGCAATGAGTTTATGAGATGTCAGTGATAAGTGGCATGTATATCTTGTAGTGAATGGAATCAGAGCATTGCCGAAATAGCGTAACTTTTTATAGCCCAGCCCTTGTTTGTTAGCTCGTGACTTAAAACGTAAATATGAGAAAAAGGATGCCTCATTGCCCAACAGGAGCCTCTTTGGATGCTTTTTTTTATCTCACCTCACTCCTAGATAAATGGCACCCCTCCTGGGCACAGGTAAGGCCTTTTCGAATACTAAAGATGCCTTTTTATTATTATTTGAGAGGTGGCGCTCTTCTGTTGGGTGACAAGCAACTGATCTTGATGTGTCATCTGTCTTGCGAGTGACTGTGCAGACCTCATCATTGGCTTCAGCAACTGATGCTACCTTAAGCTAACAATTAAGAATCAGAGGTGTGTTTGCATATTCATATCTCGCCCTCACATTACACATCGACGTAGGAAGCATGATGCTCGAGTACACGGATCCTCGTCTTAGACAGTTTATCTTGGGCAAACCAAGGTCTTAGCGAACAACACTTCCTAGTTTATGTGGAGATGTATTGTATGGTACATATTTTCTCTTCTATTGCACAACGCTCACGCCCCCTATGCTCGTCTCGTCTCTACTCCCCTCCTTCGAAGACCTAAGCAGACAACCTTCTCCTCCCCTTCAGCCTCCTCCGCTTCAACATTTTGATCCCGTTCTTAGTGCTTGACCGGCTCAGGAATCCGTGCCTCCGCTTCTGGATCAGCCGACTGTGGCCCGACATGGTGGGTCGCGGACCGCACCGGATCTGGGTGCCGGCGAATGCCGGGTGAAGCGAGATGGACGACTTGGGCACGACATCGGCGGCGGCTCCGCCGACCGTCGTGGAATCCGTGGCGGCAAGCGATGGGGGGAGGCGTGAGAGCAGGCCGGTGCGGAGGACGGCCGAGGCGGCTGCTTGCGAGGTGAGGGTCGGGCGGAGACCGGGGAGGTTGGAGAAGGAGCTGTATAGCGACCAAGAGTTAGTTTCGGGAGGTGTGGGGGAGGGACGGCGAGTGAGGCTGTTCCCTTACCGTGTGCAGGCTGGCCCGGCTTGTGCGAGGCAGCGCGGGAGCAATTGAGAGCCGGGCCGCAGCACTGCTTGGAGCAGCTGTGTTGAAATGGGTAGTCGAGGCATGGCTGCGGGCTTCTGGCTGGGTTTCGGCGCGTTCAGCAAGCAGGATCCTAGTGTGCCTCATCGAAATGCGACAGGGTGGCTGAGGCCGCTGAACGTGTTTTAATGTCGAGTCGCAGCGCGTTCGAGATCTTTTCGGTTGGGCCGCCAGCTGGCGGTGACAAGAATGGCATCTGCCAAGAATTGCCGGCACAAATTTACAGGGTTAGGGGTATCCCGGCATCATCATAAGCTTCAGGCTCACAAGCAAATCAATGCAATTCATCCCAGCACCGTATGAGTTCCTTCTTCCTACGCCAAATCCCTCTTATATTGGTATGTTGATGTTAAAAAATTTCTTCAAATGTCACTGGTAAACGGACTGCCGAATGTTTACTTGCCTCACTTCAGCTGCTTCGATGTCGCGACGCCGAGGAGGGCCGGGGGGTAGTAGCGGTAGTGGCGGGCTGCAGTGCAAGAGAAGTCTCCAGGACAAGTACATCATCAAAATGATCACACAAGCCACAAAACACCACCCAAGTATGGTGGTGAGGATCAGGACTGTGCATATGCCCGGGACGTTGTGAGGCATCTCACAGGCCAGGCGGTTGAGCTCTCTCATGGCGGCGATAGGCATTTTTCTTCACTTTCTGTTGCCTTCACGGTGTGCTTTGAAAGTGATATTGCCTGGTTCGACTTGGGCTATATATTATTTTCCTACATGGCTGAACCAGCTGAGGCGCGGCTTATATTTGATGGCTGCGGTGGATTCCAACTTAGTTGTTGTTCCGGCTTGGCAGAGGACATAGACCATGATGGGTGGGAAAAAGGAACTCCCGCCGTTGATGGTCTCACAATCCTTTTATGGAAGAACCCAGGACTTATTTCCGTCTTTGTCTACCACATTCCCAAACAACCTGGCTTTCTACCTCTCTTTCCCGGTTGCAGTCTACAACTCGTCCCGTCCGGTGGTTGTTGCAACATCGGTCTTCTCCCCGGTCTTTGTCTCCACCGTTTCAGTGGGTTGCCACTTGAGAGCCTTGAGTCTCTCCGACAGAATCGGGTGCGAAAAGTTGTAGCTGGCGAATGCCCAGTCGGCGTCCATGGTGCTGAGGTTCTGGATCTGAAGCTTGATCAAGGAGCGAGCCAGCTCAGCGTTGTACCCAAGGCCGTTGGCAAACTCGTCAGCCTGGAACTCGAACCGGCGGCTCAAGATGTTCATGAGCAGCTTGATGATCGTATCCATGGGACCTAGGACATCAGAGAAGAGCAGGAAGCCAATAATGATGGGATGTGAGTTGGTGAATCCGAAATCAGAGTAAAGCGAGTTGTTGTTGATGAAGACCGAGAAGAGGGCAAAGATATAGAAGAAATGAACCTGGAGGAACGTTAGCCCGCTGCAAATACAAATTAAAACCCTCAATCACAGCATACCTGAGAAATACCAAATAGTTTGGTAGTGTGGCCCAGACTCCAATGTCCGAGTTCGTGTGCAAGAACAGCAACGACCTCCTGGGTCTCACTCTTCTCAATGAGAGTGTCATAGATGACGATGTGCTTCTTCCAGGGCAGACCAAAGAAATAGGCGTTGCTATGGGCGCTGCGCTTGCTCCCGTCAATGACATAGAGCTCACGGAGAGGGAAGTTCAGCCTCTTGGCAAGCGCCTCAACGTCGGTCTTGAGCTTGCCTTCTTTCAGGGGAGACAGCTTGTTGAAGAGAGGCAGAATCGCAATGGGGTAGATGGTGATCATGAAGACCTGGAGACCAGCTCCAAACATCCACAGATAGTAGAAGAACTGGCTGCCCGTCTTCTGAATGATGGCAAGGAAACCAGCCAGAATAGGGGGCACCAGGGTGAAGGCCAGAATGTTAGACTTGATAATGTCTGTAACGAAGAGCTGAGGCGTCTGCTTGTTGAAGCCAAACTTTTCCTCGAGAACGAAGGTGTGGTACACGCTGGTTGGGAGTGACAGGATGCTGTTGATGACGATGAATGAGAGGATGAAGACGATCGAATGTGATATCTCGCCCGAGAAGCGCGCGGGGGCGAACTGGAGGAGAAGGCTGCCTGTCCATGACCATAGTTTCGGAAGGACGTCGAACTGGTAGAATGCGATGTTCTGGATTTGACCGTAGATGTTGCTGACCAGCCCAAACTTGGCCTTGGCGCGTCCGTATGCTTGACTCTTGTCGTAGACCTCCTGGGAGACCTCGAACTCAAGCACCTTAGGCGGCTTCGTCCTTTGCAGAACACGGTATTGACGGAAGCCGAGGAAACCCTCGAAAAGAAACTGGCCGATGGAGAATCCGACGATGAGCTTCTTCCAGGGGAAGAGGGGTCGGTCGAGGAACCTCGCGAGACGCTGTTCAAAGTCGCGAATTAGCTAAAGGGGTGGGTTCGCATGGCGCAGACAACAAAATACCTGGAGGATATCCATCATGATCGATATGGGCTCGTCTACGCTGAAGCTAGCTCCGAGTTCAGGTATGCTGCGACAGTCGGACGATGAGAGGTGAAAGAAAGACGCGAGTTCTCTGCCGCATTCTGAGGACAATGGCAAACTGTCCTTGCCCGCTGTCGCGACTACCTGCAGGCAGACAGGGCTTAAGGACTGCCTGAGAATCCTGGAGCTGATTGGTTATAAATCTCCGAGGGCGGGGGTATGTCGCTGCTGTGGGGCCTCGAACCAGGGCAGCAGTAGTTCGGATTGCTTTCAGGATCCTCAAGCTTCAACCTTCTCACGCTTATCGCAATGATTAAGTTTTAACCGTACGTAGATATTGAGTGTCTCACCATTTACCTCACGGCGAAATTGAAATTCTGTTTTATTTATTTATTCATCGTCCATGCTTTTGTGATTTTCTTGTCTTGCGCCAATCCAACCCTCAACGCCATTTGTTTTTACTGTCTCGGGATCCTCAAATTCGCCCGTATGCGGTCCAAGAGCTGGTCTCGAGTGTCTGTGTGATGAGGATGGAGGTTTCGCTATTGGATGGGCATGTGTTGGTCAGTAGTTATAAATGCCATTAATGACCCTCGACAGCGTTGTTTTTGCCTGGGAATGGGAAGCAGCATACCGCGGCAAGCCACCTTCGCATCTCTTCTTTAGACCAATCCTCAGGATTGCCCTTCGGGTCCGACTCCGCAGGAAATATGTCTCCTCCCCAGATAGCCCAGACAGCAACTCCGGTCACTAAACCCGTGAAGGCTGCACTGGAGTTAGCAAGGTAAGAACCCCAACAGGCGATTGTATTTTGATAAACATGACGGGAGGGCAGGGAATCGATCTTACCCAGGAAGGCGCTCTGATTAACGTGTTAGCAAAGTGACCAGTCGTCAGTTCACGAGAAACTCACTCTCGACTTCATCGCATTGTCCAGTGGCGTAGGCATAGTTGCGTTTACCCGCTGCGATTATGTTACCTCTTGAGTTGGTGTATAGACTGGTAGTATCGATACGAGAGAACATGCGTAGAAACTGATGCAGTGTCGCATATCAGTATTTATGGCCTCCCCAAGGCACTATAGTGGCAACTTTAACCTGTTCTTGAGATAACATGTCCTCTCAAAGTGATGATGCCACATAGACACGCGTCAGCCACACATTAATGGAGCTCTAGCTGCCAAGACTTGAAAGCTCGGGAGCTATGAGGGGGTTTAGATAGCCGCACAGTGTGGGGTAAGATTTTCAATGTGCCCAGCGCCGCTCACCAACCCACAGAAAATTATTTTTGACGTTAAAATTCACCCCCGACTTCCCAAATTTAGTCCATCCTGACCAGTACGGAACCACCATCCAACCGCCATCATGCCTCAAGAAATCGCCGACATCAAGAAGGTACGGCCCTCCACGGGATTAGGCAGCGCAATATTCAGCTACTGACAAATTTCGCGCATAGTTCATCGAGATCTGCCGGCGGAAGGACGCTTCGTGTACGTTTATTTACAGTTTCGACATGCGAGCTATTTGAAGGACGCAGAAATCTGACAAGACAATCGTGATAGCCGCCCGGATCAAGAAGAATAAGAACACTCAGCAGATCAAGTTCAAGGTCCGCTGCCAGAGACACCTCTACACCCTTGTTCTCAAGGACTCTGAGAAGGCTGAGAAGCTCAAGCAGAGCCTTCCCCCCAGTATGGAACAACCCTCAGTACGCTACCTCGCCTCGTAGTTGTGCTGACATGATAAAAATCACAGGCCTCCAGATCACCGAGGTTGCCAAGAAGAACAAGACCAAGTCCTCATAAACTGGATGACTTGATGGGTTGATAGTGGGGATGACGGGGACGACGGATGACAAGCCGAAGGGGTGGCACGGAAATGCATTTGCCGGTTCGGTTCCGGCTGGGACTGAATTCTCAAGACGGCGTCTCGGAAATCTTTGGAGCTGGGACGGGAACATACAGGCTCACGGGCATGTGTAGTTATCGATGATTTTCCCAGAGAAACAAACAAAATTCGCATTCATCGGCCAGACCAACCGCGGCTCCCCTCCTGTGTAGCCCCTACCCCTTGCTCTTTTGTGGTAGACAGGCTACAAGAATCGCTTATTGTAGTGTTTGGCATCAGCCTTTGCGACAAGCTGCGTAATCTCGTTGTATTTGGCGAACCCTGGAACCTGGGCAAACTCGTTGTGCTTCTCAACGCTTTCCCAGCCAGAGATGACAACTAATTCCTCCTGTTCCTCTGCTTCAGCGGCTTCCCGCCAGCCTGAGCTGACCGCGTATTGACTCGCGAACTCCTCCAGGATACCCCTCACCTCGCTGAACTTGCCGATGAGAGCCTCCTTCTTTTCCCCATCAGCAAACAGACGTTCAACATTGAGAACCGGACTGTCGAGCAAGTTGATGCCAGTGCTGCCAAACAGCTCTCCTTCCACATGCAGCATCGCAAATTCGCCCAGAGCCTCCATTGTGAGGAACTCGCCCATCAGCTTGCCCATACTACTTTTGTTCTCTTCACTCTGCATCCACTGCACATGTGCAACCACCGAGTCCCATTTCGTCGCTATCAAGAGCTTAGATTGATCCTCGACTTGCTAAAAGCCCGCAACGGCTCGGTCGGAGGCTGATGATGGGAGACCGGGAAAGTGCTTCGCGTGCTATGTTGTCTGCACAGCGATGGCGTCCTTGGTTGAGTCAACAAGGACCTTGTCGATGGTCGCCGATTTGGCCTGGAGGAAAGCAAGTTCGGTGACAGGCATTTTTATGGAGGTTGTTCAACAAACTGATGGTTTTTATGAAGCTTGCTGGTTGTTACCGTGGGATTCCGTGTTGACTGTCTTGTCATTCAGGCGCGATGCCTAGCTATATAGCATCTCACCCACAGCGGGAACTGGCACTTGTCTAGAATCCGAGTCCGAGCAGGATTCTGCATTCGGTGAGGGGCCTTCCTATTTTAAATCCATCGGCTCAGCAACGGGCAATAGTATTAAAACAACTCGGTGCTGGATACTAGTAGTGGCGATGGATATTCGTAAATCCGCCATGTTGTTGAAGCTTTCCATTTCCACCAGCCAACTAGAGGCGGGCTCACATACGCTATGCTGCATCGATTTCCTCACCTACTAACTAAGTCCATTTCCGGCCTCGAGAGTCTCTCGTGCCTCATGGGGGCAGTGGCACTGTTTAGTAACACAACATGTCTGCAAAGTTCTTTTCCTCATTCGCCAAAGGTCTATGATGGTCCCTGTTTCGGAGGGTTGTGATAACGGCAAAGGCAATTCGTATGCTCACCTCACACGCCGCTTGAGGTTCACCGGGGGAGGGGGGGGGGGGGGGGGGGGGGTGGCTCAGCTACACGGCGAGAAGAGACACGCCCGAACCAAACTGATCAATCAACGGAAACCGGTTTCGGCGCCGACCATACAGCCAAAATATAAAATTGTCGGCAGTCGGTGAGACGAGGGGGGGCCGGAGCAGAGCACCTCCAAGTGCTGAGAGAGTGTGAGGAGGAATGAGCTTGGCCCTTGATCTGCTGACCTATCGAAGCTTTCAATTGGGGATGGTCACGATTGAGAATGCTGACGCGTTAAGCTTCCGTGGCTTCCCCTGGCGGTCGCCCTGCAAGACTGCTCTGCCCCTGCTTCGATTGCTTTGCGCCAGTTTTTCCAGTTCGCTGGGAATTACTAGTGGGCTGGAAAGTCGGCGATGGATTGCCAATCAGGGGGCTTCCAGAACTCAAAATGTCACCCCACGGGCCACCACCCCTGAAGCCCCCAATCAACTAAACCCCCTGTCGTCGATGATGGTCGTCCTAACACCCATGTCTCGATGGCCAGATGACTTTTCTTTCTCTTCTGTCGTCGTCGCTACCGCTGGTTCCCCAACATTTTTCTCTGCCCTATCCATGCGTGCGTTGTCCACGGTAGCAGAGAGAGTTAATAAAGGGGTTTGTGATACCCACCCTCTGAAAGCGAGCCAACGGCCGCTGCTCCTCGCTCACTGTTAATATCTCCACGTCCCTACCCATATTGCAGCGAGTAAACCCACAGCTTGGTTTAGTCTAGCTCCTTCCCGTCACCTCCTTAATTACAGCTTCGTAACCTCCCATCCTATATCCCAGGCGTTCCCTCTGCAATTGCACCACCCAGAACCTCTCTCATCAACCCGAATTCAGCAGGGACACTGCGAGGAGAAGAAGCATCACGCGGTCCCTTTTTAGTCATCGTCATCGTCAACTTGTGCGCGCGCCCCACTCCTGTGGCAGTCTGTAAACGGCATTTCCACGAGTTCCCCTGCCCACATAATCTAGCATTCCGACCCATTGCCTTTGCGCGAACGACTTCGACAAACCAAACTCGCAGCCAACAGCGGCGCAGCGGACACGCGATCCCTATCCCCCATCCAATCGTACTCCTCGAGCCCAACACTTATCACCCGGATCCGCTCCTATCTTTCTTTGTGTGCGGGGATCTTACACGACAACGCACATATCGGGGCAGCTGCGGGCGAGGCATACAAAGAGGACGCCATGGCACAGCGGGTGACCAAAAGCGTCAATGGACTGCACGAAGACCTCGCGAAGGTCCAGATCAACGGAAACGGTGTAAACGGCCACAGCGCAAACAGCAACGGTGTAAAAACAAACCAGCGGCGCAAGATGGACCGCAAAAAGTCGAGTCCCATGATGCCCACCTTCATGGTGTCGGCCCCCGGCAAGGTGATTGTGTTTGGCGAGCACGCCGTCGTGCATGGCAAGGTGAGTGGGCACACCTTGCAGAAGAGGCAGTCGTTGGCAAGGGGGACAGGGCACTGACGTATTCCATCGTAGGCCGCAATAGCTGCCGCCATCTCGCTGCGATCCTATCTCCTCGTCACCACGCTATCCAAGTCGAAGAGGACAGTGACGCTCACGTTCCCCGACATTGACTTCAACCACTCGTGGATTATCGACGATCTCCCCTGGTCGACTTTTTCGCACCCATCCAAGAAGAAGTATTACTACGACCTGGTAACGACACTCGACGAAGACCTCGTCGCTGCAGTACAGCCCCTAGTCCATGATGTGTCACCCGACAAGCCGGCCGACATTCGCAAAGTCCACCAGAACTCGGCCGGCTCGTTTCTCTACATGTTCTTGTCACTCGGGTCACAATCGTTCCCCGGCTGCCAGTACACGCTGCGGTCAACGATCCCGATAGGTGCCGGGCTGGGTAGCAGCGCGACTATTGCGGTATGCATGGCGGCAGCGCTGCTCTTGCAGCTACGGACACTGTCGGGCCCACATCCGGACCAGCCGGCCGAAGAGGCGCGGTTGCAAGTGGAGCGCATCAACCGCTGGGCGTTCGTCTACGAGATGTTTATCCACGGCAACCCGTCGGGCGTCGACAACACAGTGTCAACGCAAGGCAAGGCGGTTGTGTTCCAGCGTACCGACTACAGCAGGCCGCCGTCAGTGCGTCCGCTGTGGGACTTCCCCGAGCTGCCGCTGCTGCTGGTGAATACTCAAACCGCAAAGTCCACGGCGAACGAAGTGGCCAAGGTCGGCCGGCTGAGGGATACGCACCCGAAATTGGTGGAAAGTATTCTGGACGCCATTGACCAGGTCACACAAAGCTCGGCAGAGCTAATTGAGCACGAGGATTTCGACACGGAGAATGAGGAGGAATTGAGGAAGGTGGGTGAGCTGATGACTATCAACCACGGACTATTGGTCTCACTCGGCGTATCACATCCCCGGCTGGAGCGGGTGCGCGAGCTGGTGGATCATGAGGGCATTGGGTGGACCAAGCTCACTGGTGCTGGAGGTGGTGGGTGCTCAATTACACTCTTGCGACCAGGCGTACCAAGGTCCAAGCTGGACTGCCTGGAGCAGCAACTCGAAACGGAGGGATACCAGAAGTTTGAGACGACTTTGGGTGGCGATGGTGTTGGTGTGCTCTGGCCCGCTGTGCTAAAAAATGGCATGGATGAGGATGAGGAGGGTGGCATGGAGATTGACCTCGAGAACTTTCTCAAGGCTGAGGGTAACGAGGGTGTCGAGCGGCTTGTTGGTGTCCATGGTGGTGTGGGCGAGCGAGAAGGGTGGAAGTTCTGGCGAGTAGAGAACTAATGGAGAACAGACCGCCAACCCCTGGCCGGGTATATAGAGCAACAATGCGGTAGGAACCCTGTTGCTGGGGATCGCAGCATTGGCAGGATTGGCAGTTGGGAGTTGCAGGTATCGGGCGCGTCAAAGGTCGAATTCTGTGGGGGGTTAGGGGAGCGTTGGTTCTCGAATTGGATTGTCGGGGGCTGTAAGACGATAGATGGAATCTATGGAAATACTAATATAGTAATGATAGTCGCCCAAAAGTGTGTGCATAGATCGCTACCTTACGGTACTTTAGTTCACATAATTACTATTCCTGCATGCAAAGCTAGCAGTAAACCAACATTAAACAAAACAAAGAAGCTCGCGGGGGGGCGGGAGGAAGAAGAGTGATGGTGGCGCGGGTCGTTCCTTAGCATTGTGCTCTTTGACGACGCCTTGCGATTGTGCCTCTTCCCTTCCTTGTCTGACCCCGCGCCTGAGCTCGATAAGCTTCACCACCAAATTTTGGCCCGCTACATTTAACCCCACCATTCGACAACATCCCACAATGCCGCCCAAAAGCAAGGCGGCCCCAAAGCCCAAAGGAACCGAACGTAGGTATTGTTCCGTCCAGGACGTCGCTTAGATATCCCACCAAGCTCAGTAGCTCACACTTCGTCCAGCATCTAAACAACCCACACCCACGCCATCCCCCGCCAGCAACACCACGGCCGTCCCCGCGACTATCGCCGCGCGCTCCCAGTTCCGCTACGACGACTCCCGCCCCCACGACGCCGCCCGCCTCAAGATTGGTCTAGCTGGCCTCCCACGCGACGAGCAGGCCGCCTGGATCAGCGCCCGCTTCGCGCGCACCCCCGCCGCGCGCACCCGCCTGCCGCCCAAGGCCCAGCGCGAGCTCTGGCGCCAGGTGAACGAGGCGTCGTTTCCTGTGCGCGCGCTCCGCGGCAGCAAGCATAGCTGGGGCCGAGACCGCAACGAGTCCGAGGTTTCGGGGTACAGCGCCGAGAGATTCGACGAGAGGGAGGGGCGGCGCGCGCAGCTGACGTGCTTAGAGGTCGCGAGCCGTGGGTTTCGGGAGCGCAGGGAGCGTGAGGGGAAGGGGGTTCGGGATATCGTCACGGGCGATAAGATTGTAGTTACCGAGGCCGAGGTCGAGGCTGAGAGGATTAGGAGGGGGGAGATGGCTGCCCTGAGGAGCGAGTTGTACGGAACGGTCCAGGGGAGCTTTGCGCTCGATCCGGAGTGGGATGATATCGTCCCTATCCCCCAGGGCGAGCCGGAGGCGGCGCTCGCGGCGATTGCGTATCCGGCTGATTATGACGAGGGTAGGTTGCTTTCTGGGAAATGGGGAGGGGTTGGGGCTAATGGATGAGCAGCTATCTCATACCTCCGCGCCGTGATGCTGAAGAAGGAGTACTCGCAGCGCTGTTTGCGCCTGACCGAGACTATCATCGAAATGAACCCGGCGCACTACACCGTATGGCTGTACCGCGCGTCCAACGTCTTCGCGCTCAAGCTGCCCATCACCGACGAGATGGAATGGCTCAACAAGGTGGCGCTTGTCAACCTCAAAAACTACCAGATCTGGCACCACCGCCACTTGCTGGTCGACAACCTGTATCCAACCCTTGCCGGCAACCCCGACGAGCTCGCCCGATTCGCCACCACCGAGCGGAAGTTCTTGACCCAGATCCTAGTTCAGGACACAAAGAACTACCACGTTTGGTCATACCGCTCGTACCTGGTCGGCAAGCTCGGCGTCTGGGGCAGCCCCGAGGAGCTCAAGTCCATCGAGGACTTGATCGACGATGACGTGCGCAACAACTCCGCCTGGTCACACCGCTTCTTCCTCGTCTTCTCGGACCCGGCACACACGACGCCCGGCCTAGCTGCGACCGAGCCCGACCCGGCCGCCCCGCAAGATATCACCGACCGTGAGGTTGAATATGCAAAGGAGAAGATTAACCTAGCGCCGCAGAACCAGAGCCCTTGGAACTACCTCAAGGGTGTCCTGGTAAAGGGGAGCCAAAAGCTGAGCAGTGTTGAGGATTTCGCTAGCGGTTTCGTGAAGGGCCTAGGGAACAAGGACGGGAGCGAGGCTGTCCAGAGCACGCACGCGCTGGATTTGCTCGCGGAGATTTACGCCGAGAAGAGGGAGAAGGAGAAGGCGGACCTGTGCCTGAGGCGGCTTGGGGAGAAGTGGGATCGGATCCGGATCGGGTACTGGGAGTGGAGGAGGAAGTGTTTGGAGGAAGCGTAGAAAAAGAAAGGGCGGTGGTTGTTTACTTTTTTGTGTTTGGTCAGGGGCGGAATTTTGTCAACTGTCCGTGTTTGTCAGTAGTGTTAGAAGATAAGCCGAGTGCTGCCCAAAGGGAAAAGACCTGAAGCCCCCCTCGGTAGGGCGAATGGGGCAAAGTGGGCATGAGAAAGATAAAAGTTGTCTGTTTCTATTCGATCTGTATTCTCATCGTTGGGCACTTCGGCCCATTGATTCCGCTCCTTATTCGCTGGCATATGATGCTCCCTCAGGCAGTGGCATTCTTGCCGGACCAAAACTCGTACAGTTACCGCTACGAATCATCATGTGATTTTATACTTTACAAAAACAGCAAGACCAATGCCCTTAAACTCCGTGTACCTTGAGTACCACTTGCAGAAAATGACATGCCGCCCAATTTTCCTCCCTCCCAATGCAATGCACGACCACCTCGTCAGCCTGACAAGCCTCTCCATCCCTTCATTCGGCTCATTTCGTGATCCTTGATCCAGCCTCGTTCCTCGGACACCCTCAGCTCAGCCTCCCTTAACTTCTCTAATCTTAGTATGCACGGTAGGTCTGCGAGGCGACGATGTACCGCCGCGTGCCGCGAGACCCGTGCTTGGCAATGACGTCCCAGTTGGGTACGAGGATGAAGACATCGCTGAAGTGCTGCTTGGGCGCGTCCTTTTCGAGCCCAAAAGTCACTGTGCCCGAGACCGAGACCATCACCATCATGCGCACGCCGGCCCCGTTGCTCTCGCCGCTGCCGTGCGCCTTGCCGTCGGTTAGCAGGGCTGGCGGGGCCGCGAATCGGAAGTCTGGGTTGATGACGTGCGCGTCGTAGCACTCGACGTCATAGTTCACCGCTGAAGGCGGGCTTCTGCCGATTGTGGTGCTAGTAGTAGCGGCGGAGGCAGCCGCGTTGGCGGGGATGAAGCGCTGCTGAGCCAGCATCTGGTCCCACTCCTCGGGCGTGGCGACGACGAGCCCGTTCGCGCATATGTCGGATGGCGGGTGTCCTGAGGCTCGGTACGTCGCGTTGTTGGTGACGTAGGCTCCGGCGACGGGCTTGCCTTCGTTGACACTTTGGTAGTACCAATCGACAAAGACCTTGGCTGCTGTTTGGGTGTGAGATTTGGGATGCCTCGTCGCTCATGGGGGGTGGTCCGGGGTGGCCCGGGTCTTGGCGTACCTTCGGCCGAGCATCTGATGCTTGTTTCGCTCCGTGAGAGTGCCATTTCTGGTGTCCTGGCTGGTCTCGTGAGACGTACAACGGCGGTGGTCGTTGACTCGGAGGCTAGGTTGGTGCCTGGCGACAGGCAGTCCAATGTTCTGGACTCAAAACCTGAAGCTGCAAGAGCCGCAATATCGCAATTCGTTGGCGAGATCGACCAGAATGATGTGTGACTTCGAAGGTCGATGAAGGATTTATGAGCGAAAATGAGCCTTGTCTTGTACTGGTTTGAGTTCTCGGGTCTGTCGTTCTCAGATGCGCGAACAGGAAAGGTAATCTCCAAATGCTAAGTTTGCGACACGTATTGAATTTCGAGGTACGCGCGCAGAAAAAAATTGCAATAAATCTAAAAGGGGGGGTTTTTTTGGGCAAAATGCCGTGGCAACACCAACAGGCAGCAAGACGTCAAGTTTGATGCTGAAGCCTATCTAGGGGTGTTGGGGTAGGTTCGGCAGCGATGTATGCACAGCTGTGACGGAATCAGGTCTGTCCTGTGCCGACAGGAAAGTTTTCGCTTTTTCACCCACGCCGTGTGGGGCCAACCAAGCACAGACCATTTCTGACATGTAATTTCAGATGGCAATACCGTGACTATTCTGTCCTAGTTTGAGTCGCCTGATACCTAGTCATGTTGTAATTCCATGCTAGCTAGGTATAGCGAAAAGAAGAAGAGGGAAATATTCCAAAGCTGGGTTTTTCTACGTGGCTTGTGCGCCTTCGACATGCCTCAAATGTATGTGCTGTGGGGAAAGCGCTTCAACGGAATCGCCAAGGTTTTGCGACAAGCTCCAACATGGCTCAGGCAACATTTCTTCAAGAATATACTTCTCTAGCGCTGAAAACCGTAGTGATAACAGTAGTGAGATTTATATCAAGCTAGATTAGTGTTCTTGGTGATATCTAGCTGATGGAAGAAGAAAAAATTGATGTTTTTGGTCGCTCGATATAGCTACCAGTACCAATACGGGATTCAGAGGTCTAACATTGGCACAATCGGGGTTCTTGCTTTCAAAAAGGACTCGGAGATGCACATAATGATTATGAAGGAGAATATTGAAGATACCGCTTGAGGCAGGTGAATACTTACTTGAATCGTGGAGCTAATTTTCAAGGAGGTCTTCCTCGATGTTGGCACTTTAGACCGATCAAAGGCACAGATCATGTATTCAAACTTGAAGTATATACTATAACTTTCGTACACTTATAAGTCCCCAGGTAGCCGCTTGTTTGGCCTATGCTGACTTGTAAGGAAAAGGCAGAGTGCTAGCGGGACGAGATATGATTTGTAGAAAACTGGACATATCTAGGAAATTGCCACACAACTACTATACATCTACTACCTCATCTCAAGTTGAATATCTTGATCCTGCGGTGTGAAACAGGTCGCTTGGCGAAGGTCATTGTTATGGCGGCTCAGTCAGGCTGCTGCCATCAAAAGAGGTTAGGCGTGGTGGCAGAGTGGTCTAATGCGCAAGACTAGAAATCTTGTTCCTTCGGGAGCGTCTGTTCGAATCAGGCCCACGTCGTAATTTTTGCTGTTTTATCCCTCGATAAAATCGAGGCCTTTTTGGAATTTTGCTTCGTAATGCGATAAATTGGTACCAACAAAACACCCTGATGCTCTTTCCAACGCTACATATGAATAAGTGGCGCTAGTGTCATTTCCAGGTACGGATTGTGGGTTTTATTCTGTCATCCTCATTCAACTGCCTCTTGACAACAACCTGACACTAACAACTGACCAAGGTGTAAGCACAGCGGGATCCCAAGTACAGTAGCATGCACAGGAGGGTGGTCTGCTGTGCGTCCGTTTCAATCAATCAGCTGGGAGTGATTTACCTTCCTTACGGTCTGCTTGCGGACTGGCCTGCAGCAGCAAATGCACCCCGTGATGCTGCGGCATGGCGCCCACTCGACGCCTACCCGTTGGCGCTAGCGGGAACGCCCTGGTTGGGGAAAGTGGGACCTCCGATTCGATCACGATCCAGTGTGCCTGCGTGCACGTTTTCTACTCGCAGCGCATCACACCCTTCCACAACTCGATGACTTAAGGAGTTCCCGGCCACCTGGATTCTGCAAACCGTGGCTGTAATTTGGCTTATCTAGTCGGCATAACACAGATAGGCTGGTTGGTGCAATCCAACGTGTATAACTGGAAAATACCGACGTTGAAGAGAAGTCGAACCAGCGTCACACACAGCCCAAGCACCCACTTGCCGTGTCAACCAAGATCCCGGCTCCCTGGTTCCAAAACGCGGGGATCCACGTTGACTTTCACACTTTCGGCATCATCTTTTCCCCCCTGACAACGATTTTCATTTGCAGATGCATAATTTGCAGAAACACCAACCGCGACCCTGATTATTTTGCTGGTTTGTCTCAAACTCTTTGCTTTGTTCTGTCCCCTCTCCCAAAAATCCTGGACGTCGGAGCGGGAGTGTCGGGAGAAAGAGCGAGAGATATTGGGGTTAGGGAATACAGAATACGGCACAATGCTACCAGTATTATGGACTGGTCGCCGAAACGAAACTGTCGACGACTACTCGGGCGTGCTAGTCGCGCTCGAAGACGCCCATCCGCACAGTCACTCGTATCGGCTAGGCCGCCGAGCCGGGTTCGACGATTCCTCAGATGACGAGAGCGCCTCGGACGATGGCAGCGGCGGTGGGGGCAAGGCTGGCGGCGACGACGAGGGTACCGCCATGCTGGAAATGAGTGTCCCCGAGTATAGCATCGAGGGTCTGCGGAGGGAGGTCCGGAGGGGAGGCAAGGGTGAGAAATGGACTGACTATGAGAGTAAGATGCTCCCTGTTTTGCTTCCCACTCGGTGTCATATCCTGTGCATGAATCTGTGGTCTGAAATCATGTTCTAGTGAAGTCCAAGCTCATAAACAAGGCCATCCAGGACATCGGGATGGGGAGGTATAACTGGCAGCTCTTCGTCCTGTGTGGATTTGGATGGTGTGCCGACAAGTAAGATGCCCTGGTGAATACTCATATCCCTAATCTTTTTTATGCTAACGAATCGCCGGCAGTCTATGGATGCAGGTAGGCAGAAGCAATTTATGTGTGACGATGCTCCGTGAATAGGAATTGACAGCTTACTCCAGGGCGTCTCTTTGACCCTCCCGTCACTCTCCGCCGAGTTCGGGATATCAGAGAAGTCTGTCCGCTATACGGCTTCTTCCATGTTCGTCGGCCTCTGTTTGGGGAGCTTCTTCTGGGGGCTGGGATCCGACATCATGGGCCGGCGTATCGCCTTCAACGCCACACTACTGATCACCAGTGTCTTTGGTATCGCCTCGGCGTTTGCCTCTACTTGGGGCGGAGTATGCGTTTTGTACGCGGCAATGGGATTCGGTGTTGGGGGAAATCTACCCGTGGATGGAGCTCTTTTTCTCGAGTTCCTCCCAGATGCCTCGAGCTCTCTTCTCACACTTCTGTCGGTATGGTGGCCCATCGGACAGCTCAGCTCGTCCCTCTTCGCATGGCTCTTCATCGCCAACTGGCCCGCTGATAAAGGCTGGCGCTATTTCATCATGACCATCGGCATAATCACCTTCGCCATGTTTATTGTCCGTTTCTTCGTCTTCCACCTGTTCGAGTCTCCCAAGTACCTCCTTTCACGTGGCCGACAAGCCGAGGCCGTCGCTGTTGTCCACGGAATCGCATCCCGCAACGGCCGCAAGACCTGGCTCACTGAGGAGATCCTCAACGCTGTCGTAGACGACTCGGCTCCGCGCCTAACGCGCCGGCTATCCACAACCAACATCCTCCGCAACCGCCTCGCCGATTTCTCCGGCGATCGCATCCGTCCCCTCTTCAAAACATACAAACTCGGCCTTGCCACTGCGATCATCTGGTTCTGCTGGGCAACCATCGGCATGGGCTACCCGCTCTTCAACGCCTTCCTTCCGCAATACCTCTCCCACGGCGGTAGCAACGCACCCTCCACCCCAGATGCCACAGCTCCCTCTCTCACAGCCGAAACCTACCGCAACTACGCCATCACGTCCATCGTCGGCGTCCCGGGCTCGCTGCTCGCTGCGTACACGGTCGACATGAAATCGCCCTTTCTCGGCCGCCGCGGCACCCTCGCCATCTCGACGCTGGTTTCGGCTGTCTTCCTCTTCCTCTTTGTCCGCCTCGGCACCTCCCCCGGCACCCAGCTCGCCTTCTCGTGCGTCGAGGCCTTTTCGCAGAATATCATGTACGGCGTCCTGTATGCCTTCACCCCGGAGATCTTCCCCGCCCCCGTCCGCGGCGCGGGGACGGGCGTCGCGAGCTTCTTGAACCGCGTCATGGGCTTGCTCGCGCCCGTGCTGGCAGCAACGATCCCTGGAGACGGGACGACGACGCCGGTGTATTTGTCTGCAGTGCTTATTTTGGCAGCTTTTGTGGGTATGTGTTTGATTCCGATTGAGACAAGGGGAAGGCAGAGGCTTTAGGTTCCTCTTGCTTTTCAACGGGTTTTTTTTTTTTTTTTTTTTTGGTTTTTATTTCCTGCTTGGCGGGTGTGTGTAATCATGAAGTGGTGTCATGCATTGGTTCTTTTGGATAACTTTTCTGGATATTTACTATTGCTTGTAGCTGGAGTCGGTCAGAGGTAAGGCTGCCAGCACCCAAAGGTAACAATAAGGGATGGGAATAAGGCGCTGTGGCATATTCTGCGTTTTCAAGAAAGAAACCCAAGAAGAAAAAAAAATTCTAGATACTACCTATTACCCCTCGCGCCAGCCGGTGCGTCTACTCTCCGCTTCATGAACGACCTTCCTACCGCGTCCCGCACCATGGGGTCAGCACGGATTGTATTTTGCACTAGCCATTCCTTGACCTTGCCCCTGACCGTACTCATCACCTCCTCGCTCCCAGCAAACGGCGCCATTTCCGTCTCCAGCAGCCGTCCCGCATCAGCATCCAAGCCGCGTGCTGTCGCCTCCAGCCGGTCCAGTCCCTGGCTTAGCGCTGCCTCCTCATTCAAGCCCTTGCGCCCGCCGACCAGCACCTGCCCGTCCGACGTGTCGGCTGCCAGGAGCGGCCCAATCTGCGAAAACGCAATATACATCGTCACACTCAGCTTGCGAGCGAGCGCAATCGCCTGGAAGGGCAGATACGGCGGGCGGTTGGCGACCAGCGCCAGCAGCGGGTTGACGGCTTTCTCGAAGAGGGCGGGGCGACCCGGGCGCGTGACGGTGTGCAGCTCAAAGACGAAGAGCACGGCGAGGACGAGCCAGCGCTCGAACCGGCCCCAGTCGAGGTAGCCGAGCAGGCCGAGCCCGTACATGAGGGCGCCGGCGCCGCCGTAGTAGGGGATGATGTTCTGGGCGCCGCGGACGACGAAGTCACGGATGGTGGTGCAGCGCTGCCACCCGAGCATGTCGGGGCCGAAGCGCTCGTAGGCGAAGCGCCGCGCCGGGTCGAGCAGGGTGTCGGAGGCAGTCTTGAGGTGTACGAAGTAGGCATTGACGGCGGCGGTCTGCGCTGAGTCGCCGCTGCCGGCCTTGTCCGGGTGGTAGAGGGCGGCGAGGCGCCGGAAGCGGCTCTTGATGTCGCGCTCGCTCGCGTGCAGGGGCACGCTGAGGTCGGCGTAGAAGGAGCTGGCGCGCTGCAGCTCGTAGTCGGCTTCGTAGATGGTATATGCTAGGTAGAGTGTCACAACGAGGATTTGGATGCGCCGGCGATGCTCGGCGTAGCGTGGGGTCCCAAGCTGGGGTTTGGGGTCGCCGGCGCGGATGGCGATGCCGTAGTATACGGTCTGGGCCCAGCCTGTGACAAGCTGCCTCGGGTTATGAGTGCCTGTGTTCTGCGGGTTGCGCTGGAGCGAAAGGGGGCACTTACGGTCGGCAGGAAACTCCACCCTATCAAAGAAAGGAGCCCCGACATGGCCGTTCTGGACCTAAGTTGTGCGAGCGCAAGTGGCTTTTCTTCTACCTAGGCAACTCAAGTGGGCTCCTTGGTGAGGGATCGTCAACGGATTATATCATGGTAAAAAGCTGCAAGCAGGGGCGAATAGCTGAATTTGGCCAAGGGGTTGTTGTCGCGATCAACGAATGACTGGTTTGGCAAGAAGCGAAAGAAAGCGAACTTTTGAACCCGTTGAATCAAGTCAAACAAAGGCCACGCGTGATGGCGGCTTGAGTCGGCTCCAGTGTGCACCTCAAAGGTCAACTTGGCCACAGTTTCTCGTCCCACTGTATCGTGTCCTGACGACGATGGCTTGCGCCGCGGCAGGCAGACACCGGTTAATCTTCGGCGAGGTGTTTGTTTGCCGGGAACAGCCCCAGGAAGAGGACTCGGGCATTGATAGCAGCAAGCCGCCCTGTTTCTCGGTCTGTTTCTCACCAACGCTGCAGGAAGAGAAAATGCATCTCCATCAAACCAACAACTGCTCAATGGGAGAGATACGGATATACAGACTTTACTTGCATCGCGTGTGAGACAGCAACACCTAAAGTCTCTGCCCAAGAATATAAGCGAAAGCCGTGTTTGCACTTTTCACGGGGTATGATGCGGTCCAGTGAGTAGCACAGCTGCTACAGAGCCCCGTGAAACACTGCTAGTAGATGTGCTATCACCAAGGACCTCAATACTAAGGACACTGATAATCTGCCACGAGCCGACGCGATTGGGGAATGCGGGTCGAAAAACGCCCCAGTGCCCTTGTATCTGAGACAACGCGGGGTGTGCTTGTGTCACTGGGTTCGCCAGAGGCCTGTTGTAGCGAACAACACCTCAACTCCCCTCAGTACCGCAACAACCAAAAAAAAATAAAAAATAATAAAAAATCAGAGAAAAAGACCGAAAACATCCGTCTACGTATAAATTTTCACTATACATTGAATAGTTGGCATGCACGGTGCCCAATCCGAAATTGTCTAAAGTGAGGAAGGGATGCCACCCAGCCATCATGGGACTGTCAGCTTACCTCCCATCATTCACGGCACAAGGATAAAGAGCTCAGATATGGCTGACATTGACCCTTGAGCGCAAACACAGCCGGCCGCGATTTCCACAAGGTGCTAATTCAATATTTTGACTCGGCGAGACCTGATCCAAAACGGCAGTCGGCGAAAGGCGATGTACATACAGTACCTACATAGGTACCTACTTCCAATCAAAAAGAACAGGTTCCCTGAGCTTGACGATGCCTCGGCACCTTGGGGAGGTTAGGTTAGCTTTCCCTACGATATGCTATGCGGGGAGCAGCAGCCAGCATTCCGGGAGGGATTATGTACCATCCGTCCAATAACCAGACCCAGGCCATCCTGCGACAGGCAAAGCGACCGCCTGACGCTCGAGTGTAGCCGGCCAATCGGGCATCTCGACAAGGTGTGTTATCAAAGATGGAATAGGGACGATGGCGCCATGGCGATGCCTACCCCAGCTCCCCGATCCCCCACCCCGTAATTTGAAGGAATCCGCTTTGCTATACCTTTGCTATACACTAAATATCAAGGCAGGATTGGGGGCTGGGCATTTAGGCCCTTCGTGCAAGGCTCTTGGAAGATCAAAATATTCCAAGTGACAGCTTTCTCTTGTTGTGAAACTCTTCGTCCGGTCTCGGTCTCGGTTTCCATACTCAGCCGACTCACGCATTCACCGACTGCAACCCTTTACGGCCATATCCAACTTGCTGGCTGCCGTATTTGAGCACCCAGCGGTCTCTCCGCTCTCATTACTCTTCCTCGCCCTCCAGTCGTAATGACAAGACACAGCTAAAATGACAATTACCTCGCGCTGGACGGCGCCCATTCCGCGCTGCTCCCTCCAGCAATGGATCTTCGGGTCTGGAGACGCCGTCCTCCCAGATACCAAGGCCTTTTTAGATCCTGAGAATCCCGAAACCAACTTCCTCACGTTCAACGACTACCGCTTCCTCTCAATGCGCGTCGCCTTGGGCCTGCAAAAGGCTGGACTCAACTATGGCGACCGCGTGTTGCTCTTCTCGGGCAATAACCTCTTCTTCCCGTCCGTCTTCCTCGGGGTCCTCATGGCCGGCGGCGTCTTCACCGGCGCGAACCCGACGTTTGTGCTCCGCGAGCTGGCATACCAGCTCCGCGACAGCGAGGCTACCTTTCTCATCGTCGCCGAGGCTGCCCTCGAGACGGCGCTTGAGGCAGCAAAGGAGATTGGGTTTCCGAGGGACCGCATCTACGTGTTCGGCGGTAAGACGACGCCAGGACCGGAAGTTGCGCGATCGCTCAATCCCGGGCCGGGTGTCAATGGGCGGGTCGCGGGCGTCCGGCACTGGACCGAGCTTTTGGCAGGGAATGCTGCTGAGGCCGAAGGCTGGAGCTGGACTGAGCCAACAGACCCGGCCGATACGACCTGCTGTCTCAATTATTCGTCCGGTACAACTGGGGTTCCTAAGGGGGTTGAGATCAGCCACTACTCGTACGTCGCGAATGGTGTAGGTGTCGAGTACACGAATAATCTAGATCCCGACACCGAAGAAAAGCGAAAACGGGCGCGGGGGCTCTGCTTCCTTCCGTTGTACCATGCCTACGGCCAGACCTATTTCGTAGCCAACCTTCCACACCTCCAAATCCCCGTCTATATCATGCCGAGCTTCGACTTCATCAAGATGCTTGAGTACATACAGCGGTTCCGTATCACATCTCTCATATCAGTGCCACCTATCGTTGTGCTACTAGTCAAGCACCCCCTTACCAAGAACTACGACCTCTCGAGCATCGAGAGCCTTGGCTCCGGTGCGGCACCTCTTGGACGCGAGGTATCAGATGAGGTCGAGAAGCTGTTTGCCAACCCCGACGTTGTCATGCGTCAGGGCTGGGGAATGACAGAGATGACGTGCACGTGCATGTCGTGGGACCCTGCCTTCCGGAAGCCTAGCACCGGTGTGGGCGAGATGATGCCGAACTGCAAGGGCCGATTGGTTGAACTCGACGGCAAGACGCCCATTACCAAGCCTGGTGAGCGTGGCGAGTTGTGGGTTACCGGCCCCACGCTCATGCGGCGGTATTGGCGCAAGCCCGATGCCACGGATGATACGATCTCTATTGATAGTGATGGAACGCGCTGGCTCAAAACTGGTGATATCGCCTACGTGGAGGAATATAGGCCCGGTGGCATTTTCCATGTAGTCGATCGACTCAAGGAGTTGATCAAGGTCAAAGGAAACCAAGTCGCCCCAGCAGAACTCGAAGCCGTCTTGCTCGAGAACCCGGACGTGGCCGACGTTGCAGTTATTGGTGTAATTGTGAAGGGGGAGGAACTGCCGAGGGCGTACGTCGTGCGGGATCCCAAGTCGAAAGCGACGGGCAAGGATATTGCGAAGTGGATGGAGAGCAAAGTCGCAAGATATAAACAGTTGAAGGGTGGCGTTGTGTTTACGGATGCAATCCCGAAGAATCCTGTGAGTCTCCCTTATCGCCCAGCCAGGAAGCCTTTGTGGATGTCGTGCTAACGGTTCCTACTAGTCTGGCAAGATCCTCCGCAAGCAGCTTCGGGAGCGCGCAGAGAAGGAGATTGGCGACAGCGTGCCAAAGACATCCAAACTTGCTTAAGCAAGCCACTGGGCCTGGAACGACGTTGGTGGTAGCTCCATTAGATGTCGTTGAACGGCAGCGAAGAAAGTAATTCGAAATAGGTACCTACCTAAGTTCCATTGAGTTTTCCTGAGATGAATCATGTATCTAGTAGTGAGCAACTACCTACCTTGGCTTTATTCCCCATCGCACCTGCTGGAACATACAGAAGGGGCAATTGACAGCGAAAATGGTGGTTGCCTCTTGCCTCAGGCTACCGTCCAGGCGCCCTGATATCTGAGAGACGCTCTTGCCCGCCCTTGACGGCAGTAATAGTAGGCAGAGGAGCATTGCACCCAGGAACACATTTTCCTCTCTTGCCTGCAATCCATTTCTTTTCACAGCTCAAGTTTCGAGCGCACTATTGCCTCCTGTTCCCAGCACCACTCAATCGCCTCCCAGAGTTGAAATATTTCCAGTTTGAGAATGGTGTTCCCATCTCCGTCGATCCAGTCCTTCTACCAGAAGGAAGTATCGTCCTCCACGCTCAAACCATCCAAGCCAAGTGTTCCACAAGAAGGTGACGGTTTCGCACCCTCCGAAATTGAGGCTGCTTTGCGTCCCTTGACTCGAACTTGGAAGCCAAAAGGAGAATATGATTGCGTCGACATCTGCGATCTCCAGTCGGGATCAGGAAAGGTTCGCTTCATGGGAAGAATTGTAAATTTTCAGCCATCAAGAGATGGGGTGAGCACTCGGAGATCTCTACTTACTCAGGGATTCCATTTCATAGTCGTGAAAGATGATACTGGGGTTGTTGCTGTAAGAGACACCAAAACCGCTTAATATCGCTTTGGCTATAATCTTGCTTGGAGACTGACAAAAAGCGGGCTGCAGATAAAGCTTCTTGCTACAGGAATTGACCACGACTGCCTTCGGTTCGGAAGACTGGTGACCGTTTGGACGGCTTTCGTTGCAGACTACTCTACAGGGTCGCCGCTCAGGGTCCCCTTTGTGTCCATGATCGTTCCGGTCCATCCCAGTACAAGCTCAAACTCGTGCATCAAGTTTCATTGCGAGGCGCCCAACTCGAGGGAGGCAAACCTTTGCCGTCTTCCCATTGAATATGCCCTCAGCTCCCAATCCTCTCAGGCCTCCGGCCTCATGAGTCTCAGAGCGTATATGAACAGCGGCCACGAAGGTGTCCCCGATGTGAAGATTCTTGTTTGTGTCTCCAGTATTGGGGCTCGCAAAACAGTCAAGTCGAGACCGAAATCTGTCAAGGAGCAAAGTACCGACCTATCCCTAATTGAGGTGGACGTTTTTGACGAGACTGCCAACTGTGCACTTAAGCTGTGGGAGGACAAAGTCTCCTCGGCCAGGACTTGGATCCCCAACCGAACTGTGCTGCTGATCAGCAACCCATATTACCGTCAACCTGACAAGCGGGGTACCAGCTCCGGGCTGGGTATAGGAATTACCTCCATGGTTGACGTCGACCCCGACTTTCCCGACGCCCATTGGCTTCGGCGGGAGGCAGTTAACCGCACCAAGAAGGAAAGTGTCTACATTCCCTTTCCCGATGGCCTATGGGACGCTGAAATCGCAATACACGGCCCCGACCGGACACTCTTCACTCTGGCCGACGTTGACGACTTTGCGCGTGATGACCCCGCTCACATCTTCACTGGAAAACTGAACCTGATCATCCTCGGTGTCCGGATCATAGAGAACTGGCGGAGGAACATGCTATGCTGCTTCGAATGGTAACCTATACCTATTGACGCCCAACACGTGTTACCAATGTTAACAAACTTCTAGCTGCGGTGTTCCTCTCTACGCCAACAGACTTCACGGCATGTGCAAAAACTGTCAAACCGAACAGTCCCTCCACCTCAACCCGCGCATCATCGGCTCTCTGGCCGACGAGACGGGGACTGTCGCGCTTGGAAAGCTGATCTGGAGCGACAGAGCTTGGACAGAGTTATTCTTCGGGACAGGAAACTATTCCCGTGCCAGTACCAGCGCAGATCATGTTGACCTCACAGCGGGAGACGCACAAGAAGCTGTTGGCTTTTCTTGGCAAGAGCTCGTGGCGCTCGATGTTAATAGATTGCGGTCCGTGGAGGAGCAGTTGGAGTTTTCGCGGGTCACATTGACATTTGGGTGGTCGCCCGAGTTGGGCAGGCTTTGTGTTTTGGGCGTTGAGTGGTAAATATCTGGGCGTTATTTGCGTGATATTCGCACCATTTCTTGATTGCATCTGCAGTTTAAGCTCCCTAATATGCCGAGGCAAACCCTATCGGAAAGATTGTCGGAGAGACGAGCCCATGACGTGAGATGACATAGACATTGGGATTTGTTGATGTGCAGACATGGCGTTGATTGTAGTCATGGAACTCGATACACCATGCATAATTCCCGAAATGCGAGATGAGTGATGGGTTTAGGGTAAACATGTCAATAGGAGTCAAATTCCGTGGGTAAGCGTGTCAACATTGGGATCCCTGGTAACCCGCCAATATTTAGGTACACAACACACTCGGCTAAACCGATTGGTCACGGGGGTACCTCACCCCTGAATGTAAATATCGTTAAGGAAGCATATCACGTTTTCGATTTGGGAGTACAGTCTTTTCGAGCCCAGTACAGGTTAGAGCTTTATATTCTCGTATTCTCAGTATCTGTGTCGGTAAAGACTGTTTACGATTCCCGAGAGCGAACTGGATTATCTGTCCCAAATGCACCCATAATACGGCAAACGGCTGGCTAGATTTACCAAGCATAGCACGTCTCAATCGCGTAATCGAATCTTCTAGGGCAAGGGGCCCCAAAGTCAAGACGAAGTAAAAGGTGATCACCAGAGTCTCTCAACTCTTAAGTGTGCCGCGGGGTGCCTCTAGAACAGCTTGTGCTCCAGAGTCATGTCCGACTCAGGCTCGAGGCCAACGCAGGCGCGGAAGATGTTGGTCAGGGCTGCACGCTGCTTGGCCAAGGCGTTGATGACGGGTGTGCCAGGAGGCGTGAGGGGCGCCTTAAGCATGTAGCTGAGGATGCTGAGAACGCTGTGGAAGTTCGTGAAGTCTTTGTTGGCCTCAGCCTCGGCCGAGTGCGCCTTCCACTGGATTCGCGTCATCATTTCGGCGATGATGACGAGATCGATGATGAGCGGCGAAGCGAGAAGGGAGTCCTCGCAGACGTTGAAGATTCTAGTCAGAATTGTCATTATTTGCGCAAGGTCAAGAGGATTTTGAGAACTTACGAAATCGTCTGGTGACCTCCCATGAAGATTTCGGCGTAGTACTCATCAAGGGCACGCTTGTTGTCGCCAACAGCCGGCATGTACTTGATGACCACAGTGTGGTCGGGGTGCTCGCCGGGGGCGTACAAGACGTTGTTGGCCTCGACCATGTCATCGACGACATTGGACTTGGAAATCTCCTTGGAGCGGAACTGCTTCTGGGAGCTGAGGTTCTTGCCATCGTTGTTGCCGAGATGGTTGTAGCTGGCAATCGAGGTCAACTTGATGCCAGCGCTGATCAAGAAATCGACGAGAGCCGACTTCATCTTTGTCTGACCCGACTTGAAGTCATCACCACCGATAAAGGCACCGTGCTTCTCGGCCAGCTCAATGGCGCCGGGAACAAATGTGTTCTGGGGGGAGCCGTTGATGAAGGGAGCTCCCTCAAGGATGGAGGCGATGGCGAACACAGTCGAGGGGGCGACCTCCTCGTGGCCGTTGTCAATAGCCTTGAGAAGGTTTTCGGCGGTGTCGTTCACGCCTCCGATAATATCGGCAAACCGCTCCGTGTTGGCCGTCCACTGGACAATGACCTTGTCCAAGTGGTGGGCAGCCTTGAAGTCACGGATATCCTTGCGGATCTGCTCAATGTGTTCCGGGCAAGCCTTGGAGCCGGGGATCAGGTTGTCGGCCCGGTCCTCCTGGTTAGCAGCAATGAAGTCGGGGTAGTAAATGCTGGGCAGGGGGACCAACTCGGCCATCTCCTTGCGGACGAGGGCCTTGAGAGCGGGCTCGAGCACCTGAGCACGGTCCATGGCGGCAGCAAGGTCAAGGCCACTAATGTCCCAACCGCCAACAACGAGGTCATTGGGGTGGACCATGGGAAGAACGTCGTGGAAGGGGATGTTGACGTCCTTGCTGGTCTCAGCATCAGTGCCAAGCTTCATAGTCGAAGACATGACAACTGAGCCATAGTAGTTCGCGGTACGGGGACCCTCTCGGGTCTCCCAGGTGAGGCCGCGGCGGTTGGCGAGGATGCCGGCAGTCACGGTAGACCCGTTGTTGCCACCCCAGCCAACCAGCATGACGCCGAGCTTGGGGATCTTGCGGTCGACCTTGAAGTCGTAGACCGTCTCCTTAGGCGTGGCGACATACTTGCCGCTGTCTCCGCGGGTAACCGAGGTGGTGCGGTACGTGTACTTGGAGCGGATCTCCGAGTCCGTGTACACCACGTTGGGCGAAGCAACGGTGAATAGCTCGCTGGCGGCAGAGCTGGGTCCATCCAATTGGTGGATGGTACCGTCGATGCCGGGTTGGTGTCCATCACCATTAGCGGAGCTAACATCTGCTTCGGCGTGCGGAGCCATGACGAATCTCGTTCGTAAAATGTAGCGTTTTTTTCTACCGAGGCAAGAACGCTTTATCGGGTTGGGGCTAAGTCCGCTGAACTCCCCGGGGAGGCTGAGCAACGGCCTCCTGCGTATGGGTGATGGACGCTAGATTTTCTGTTAGCATTCTGCTCTGAAAACGTGCATGGTTGGGGAGCGGTGAGCGAGTGTGAGTGTTGTGGTTAGGAGCGTCTTACGAGTTGAGAAGGTTGGAGAACGTCTTGACGGTTACGTTGATCGCGGCTACGGGAGCGCGATCAGCAGAAGGTCAAAAGGTTGCAAGGTAGCTTGTCGAGGAGGCAAATCAGATAGAAAGCTAGTATCACAAGTCGCAATTTGAAGAGGGAGCGGTGCAAAAGTTTTTGGAGATGGAAAAGCGTTAGGTCAGATGTTGGGGAGCAGCCCCGCGGCTTGCTCTTTATACATTTCTATATCCCAATAAACAGCTAACAGCGAGCGGACAAGGTCCATAGTAATCCTTAGCAATTCAATGGGGCCGGCCGAAGACGGGACTCCCCAGACGCAGGCGCAGGCGGTGAAAGAGGAGAAAGAGCTACCCTTACGCAATACCCAACACATTTTGCTCCAGGACTACGCAGGACCTCGCCCAAACAACCCACCTTTCGCCTACCTGGCCTGCCTCTCCTGCCTTAGGTTGCTTAGGGCCGCCAAATGCCCCATAGAACCACTGGAAGGCCGTGGGAGGCATGTGCCGGCTGCCTCGGGACGCTAGCACTGTTCTCGCAGATTTAGTCATCCATGAACCATGAACCTGCAGCACCAAGAGATAAGAACTTGCAATGCTCACTCCAGAGCCACAGGTGAGGAGTGATCAAGTGAGCAGCGAGCCGACGGTGAAGATGAGCGGAGGAGCGGAGGAGCGATGCATGCGGGGCCGGCAAGTGGGCGACGTGCTCACTGCCTGGGCGTGAGCTGCAAGCTGTTCAGGTAGCTGCGACCTGGCGCCTCGATCTGCTACAGCACATGGACCTTGAGCCTTTCCCGGCCGCCGTTCTCGCGAAGCGTACCCCGCCATCCGCCCATCGGCAATCCGCCATGGCTCTGGGGCGCTGGGGCGCTGGGGCGCTGGGGCGGGGCTGGCACCCGGTAAAGCCACCGACATTGATTGGCTGCCCGGCGATGTCGGCGTCTGTCCGTCACAGCCCGCACGCAACGGCCGATGCCATCCGGACACGGCCGTCGCCCCTCGCATCAACACTCGCATCAACACAAGCGCAGACCGTGAGACCCGGGGCTCATCCTCATGGCCAGAGCCCCTGTCGGCCGGGTTCCTCCCTGTCTCTCCCCGTCTCTTTCTGCTGCTCCCTGGCGCGTCTATGCGTCACCCGTTCCGGCCACGACTCCAAAAACCGGCCCGCAATTGGCCAGCACCATCTCGTCACGTCAGTTCTACAAGCACCTCGCCGCCGCCGACAGGATGCAGCGCACCCCTTCAGGAAAACACACATAAACCACACATACGCCCAGTGCCGGCCGGGACCCAGGCACAGCAACAAATGCAGGATGCTCCTTACCCAGCTGGTGCCTCCGATTCACGGTCTCACCCCCGATCATTGACCAGGCCAACCACGGCCGCCGACTCCCGCCGGCGGAACAGAGGGAGGTTATACCCGCCCATCAACATTGCTGCAAGGGCACGATGACGTGGCCCTTCTGACCATTCCAGGCATGTCGAGCCGCTCCCTTCTCTCGGGGACTTAGGAAAACGTGTTGATCACGCTAGCCGATCAGCCCATGGAAAGAACTCTGCGTCTTCTCGGCACGCCTGCACCGAGGCTGAGACCGAGACCGGGCACTTGCCCGGCCGCCACCGCTATCGTACCGTCCGCTGTACCGAGCGTTGTATTGCTTGTTCTTCGCATTGCGTCAACAATCGGCAGTGATCAATGCCGTGACGTAGGCTGCGGGCATATAGCCAATATATAGTTTCAAGGCGTCTGTGTTTGCCGTTTGAGGTTTGACGTGCACCGGAAGAGGCCTTGGCATTCGACTAAGGGGTTTCCTTTAGCGGGCATCCGGTAGACATCTGGGGAATGGAAGCTGCTGGTCCATGATTACTGTGCTGAGCAGCGAGGACTAAAATAAGAAAGCAGGCAGGAAACAGCTTCTGCTACTTCATAAAAAGAAAGGCGATGCCTGATGATCCGGTCTCGACCTTTTGGCGCAGGAGCTGGATTTGGAGTGACCCCGAGGGAGCGTCCCCTTTAACCATGCATGCACCACTCCGATCATCATGGACTCCCCGCGCCCCATTGTCACTCGGTCCCTTGCAAAGCCCCTCGCCGAACCGAGGAGGATAGCATGTGGTCAATATCTGACTGCCGGCCAGTGCGATCAGCCAGCGCATGACATGATAGAATCACTCAATTGACTGACTTCTCATCAAGGTTCAGCCTCTACTTATTGCTGCAGATCCAAGGGGCCACCTGCAGCTGCGATGCTGGGAGATAAGATGTCGTGCGAGGTTGGTGGGCAGTGGCTGGCTTGGCGTTGCGTGCAGTCGTAGGAGGGGGGGGGAAGATTGGGGTTGCACGCTGGTGAGGCAGGACGACAGATTCGGAAGACCTGAAATCACAAAGCAATGGAAACCGTGGGGTTCTGCATGGTGGGTAACACCGAGCTGCGAGCACTTCCCACAATGGACCCTGTAATTGCCTCCAGCAAATCTGGAGCCATCGGCTCAGCACTCACATCAGTCACCCCCCGATGACTTGCTCGAAGGCCACCCCGATTTGATGGTTTTTCGATCATCCCCCAAAAGGTGGGGGGACGTCCTGATACTCTCACTTCGGGTCTCCTAATGGACCGGCGTCGATTGCGAAATCCGATTTACCGCTGCGCCGCAAGAGTTTAGAAGCCAGCAACCTATCGGATCGCCAATCGTCCATCAGTCGGGATGGATGGCCTCGATGCTGTGCTTTCTTATTCGAGGCAAGCTCGCTGACGAAATCCGACCCGCGCCCATGCGCCAGGGAAAGGTGAGGACGAGAGACACGGGAGACACGGGAGATTCTGGAAGACCGCCTCGCTCAGCGGGCATGACAAGGGGGACCTTCTCTAGGTTCGCAAGCCTGACAGGTTCGGCCACGGTTAGCGAACGGCCTTGCCAGCCTAAAAGGTGCGGCAGCTCGCTCAGCACAGGCAATCTTCACACCCTCATCTCGCCGACTCATTGGTGTGTCAAAAGACGATCAATCTTAAAGCCTTGTGCGACAGCAAGACCGAACAGCCATTCAGCCACGTTGACGCCGAAGAGAACGCGACATGTAGATGAGGCTTATGAACAGCCGGAATTGCGGCCATGTTCTGACGCGACTTGCTAAGCCAATTGACTGTGGACACCGCAACTCAAACCACGATGGTGGTATAGCAGCCAGCGGCTCCTGAGACAATCTGGGAATTGCAGGAGTGCGATGTCAAAGGGGTCGGGTCAGGTGCATCGTCAGTCAACAGAGGTTCCCTCGCGGTCGGATACAGAGCTGTGCCTGATAGGTGCGTTCGGCTGCACTCAGGAACCACTGGATCTAACATTTTGGACAAGCTGCAGTCGTTCCGTTCTGGGCTTGGCTTATTCTCGTGGGATGGACCTATCGACCGTTGTAAGCAGCAAATACCCCACGTCAGGAATCGGGCAACCAAGCCTGGACAGATATGGAGGGTGCAACGACGGAAGGCTGGCTGGATGCATCGTCGTCTCCGCGACGACAAAGTCGCCCCGTGCTCGATGTATTACTTGCGGGGGCCTGTTTGCGTTTCCGGTGAGTTGCTCGCCCGTAGCCCGTCGTCGCCATTCTCTTCCGGCGGCATAAGTCATCGTTGAGGCGCGTCAGAGTTGACGACCCGAGATTCGAGACGCGGAAAAAGACAGGATATATGGGCTGCTTAGATCCCGAGATGTGGTGCTGCAGTTCAATTCCGGGCTCCATTTGGATTATTTGCGCTACGGCCGACTAGCCAACCGCTACGCCCACTGAAGTGTTGCCCGAGCTTCTACTCCCCTGCAAGGTACCCGCTTGACCTGGCCCGACCTGACGAGCTACCGGCTCGACTAACGAATGGGGTCATAGCTGGCACTGGGCCTTCGTGTCGAATCGACCACCTGTGGCGTTGATAATTGAAACTCCGAAACGGAAACGGCCGGATGGAGCAGAGTGGGGATGTCATCAATGAACAATCCCACCCAAGGCCGTGGATGGGCATGCTCACTTGTGAAAGGAGGGGAGCGTTGTATTGCGAATCTCAGAGTTATGAAGCGTGTGATGGCAGGACTGGAGACTCGAGATTGACGGCGAGTTTTTGGGGGGCACGCGATCGTAGAAAGTCGTCGATGGCGGCGCCTTCCATCTTCTCTTTTTGTGTGTGTTCCGTGTCGTCGACAACTTTTTTTTTTTTGCTGCGTTCCAGCCCTCGTCGTGCCTGCCGCCAAACAGCAAACAGCAATACCACACCCCCAGACCAAGCCGAGCAAGCAATGCTCGAATGCCTTGCATAAGCCACTCGTGGATTGCCATTTCGGTACCTGCCTGAGCAGTGCTTCAGTCCGATCAGGCTTAGATTGACGCAGGGACGACCGCCTCTTCACTCCACCTGGTTAAGGTCTTGAAGGCATCGCTGCGCCTGCACCACCAAGACGACTGACGCTAGGTGTCAGGGGTCCAGGTCTCGTCAAGCCTGATCCTCGCCCCATCTGCTCCATCGGTGCACATCGTGCACATCCTCAGTTCTTCCCCCTCGCTCCCAGCGCCCACACCGTTTCCTTCCCCTTGCCTTGGCTGCGAGAACACGGGCCCTGCAGCATCCACCCCAACCGTCGTACCCCCGACTGCAACTGCAACTGTCGACAACTGCAACCCAAACCCTGCACCCCAGGCCAAGGCCCAGGGCCAAGCTCACCACTTCACCACCCACCTCCACACCTCTTCACCGTCTCCAGACTCTGCTGCGTCTGTGTCCCGTGTTACGCCAGCCTGTTGCCCTTCTCGCAGCTCCCTGCGCCGGCCACTCGACACAACCGCCAACCACACCAACCACATCCTTCCCTCCTCTCGACCACAGCCGCCTCCGCCTTTCGAGACACAACCCGCAACAGCATTTGGCCTCCCCCACAGATTCTTCATCCTCCGTGCGCTGTCCGGCCCCAGCTTGGCATCCCTCGCTCGGATCTTGTTTCTTGGACCCTGCCGCCTACGAAAACGAGATCCCTTTCCCGTCCAACTCCCCCAACTGGTATCCTTGAAGGAGACCCCCCTCCCCCGTTTGAGCGGTTGCTGCTGGAAACATCCCGTTCTCAACGCCTCCCCGACCACTCTTCGATCTCACCGAACCCTGACTTTCCTCTCGCCATCACCGATTTGTTTTTTTCTCCCTCTCTCTACGCATCTCTAGCCCTCCAGGATCGCCCGCTACTTTGGTAAAGGACACTCGTTGTATTAGGGAAGAGTAGGATTTAGCTTGGAAGCCTGCTTGATGAAACGAATCCAATAAGCCAACGACTTCAACCCACCACACAGTCCACGCCCTCTCAACAGGTTCCCGCAACCTCGACGTTTGGTGTTGGAAATTCACCCATAAGCAAGGAAACCCCCATGCTCACACCCCAAACGAACCGGTAGAAAGGCCTCGGGCGTGGAATTGGAGCAAAGATGACCGGAATGCCGCGGGAGTCGACTTTCATGCCGACTGTAAAATGCTCGACATGTAGTCTTCAGGTCGAGATCTCGCTGATGGGCGAGCATCTGTGCACTGGAGCACCAGCAGAACGTAGGATATCCTAGTGGCAAGACGACTATATGACCGAACTAATCGTCTCTTCAGCAATGCCGCCAGTGCCGGCCCCCTCAATATTTGACAGGTTTGCTTTGCCAATACCAATAGCGTTGCCGTTTGGCATGTCATCGTCATCCTCATCAACAGATAAACAATCTCGCATGCCGCCAAATGTCGATACCTCCGTTGCCAGTATGCGCTATTCCCAATGTCATGACGAAGCCGTTACAGTTGCTGACGATGACCTAGACCGTGCGTATATGGCACAGCAGGGGCAGCTGACACCAGTCAGCCTTTCCAGTGGGTCGAGAAGCGTCTCACCTAAAACCCCAAATGCTCGGCCTGGAGTTGGCAGAGCAGATGAATTCTTCACGCCACAGATTGCCAACGACTCGCCACCGCCGCAGCAATCTAGGCGACCTGGTGGCTATGGAGGTTTCGGGGATGAGGCTTTTGGGGAGCCTCTGTATCCGGCCGGCGCCCCGAAGAGGCAAGCACCGAACTTGCTAGAGCGAATGAATACTATCGCTCCCGGTCCGTTCGATGCCGGCCGACGGCCCTCTACAGCCTCTCGATCCGGCTCGTTCAACGACCTGTCTGACCGCCGCCCCAGCACATCGGCCTCCAATATGAGCAGCAGCTTTGACAGCGCGAAGGGAGTACCAAGAGCACCGAGGAAGAACGGATATGGCGGGTTTGGCCCTCCGCCAAAAGCCCAGGAAGACTTCGAGCCTGAACGTCTTGGCATGCCCATCCGTTCCGAGACCTTTCCCCGGTCAAGTAATGGCGGCATGGAACCTCCTATCCGCACTCCGTCAGCACCGCCGGGATCACGACCTGAGAGGTTACGCCGCCCTTCGACCACTTCGACGGACGGTCGGGTCCCGCCGACGGAAGATCGATCACGGAGGCCCAGTAGAGGGCCGGACACAACTCGGCCACCCCCGCCACGAACCAGCACCATCCGATCAAATACCGTGCCGTCGATCAACCTGGCGGCGGAATTCGGGATCGGAAACCCATACCATGCGCCATCTGTTTCGACATCTTCCAGCGCATCCGGATATAGCCCTAAACGTCGTCCCAGCCAAGCAAGCTCGCGGACAAGTCCTCCGCGATCTGTGACGTCAAGATCAGGAAGAACCCCATCAGACACTTCGAGCTTCGACAATCTCATGTCTGCTCTTCAATCCTCCATGGATGAGATGGACCCGAAACCATTACCGCCATCTCCCCTCCAACCACCGCCGAAGGACAAAAGGTCACCGTTGCTTAATCGACCACCGCCTCCGGAGAGAGGGTATGACCCGCGGATTGACCCCGCGATACAGAATCCACGGACGCTACGTCCGCGATCTCCTCTTCCCTCCCCAACCCTTGACGTGGCCGTTCGGGACGATCCTGCCGTACAGGGCATGCCTCGTAGCTTGTCACCAGCAATAGGACCACCTCTGTCCCCTCGGTGGGAACGGTCGCCAGAGCGAAGCAGAAACCGCTCAACATCCGCATCTCGAGAACAAGTCCGAACGCGCTCCCATTCCCGGGCGAGAGATCCCGTAGTGCCAATGGGGCGCGGGGACTGCAAAGCCTGCAGCTTGCCTATCAAGGGCAAGTCGATCTCCAGTGCTGACGGTCGTCTAACTGGAAGGTACCATAAAGCCTGCTTTGTTTGTTCAGATTGCCAAGAGCCCTTCACTTCGTCGACGTTTTACGTTCTGGACGACCGCCCATACTGTGAGATGGACTACCACAAGTTAAATGGGAGCCTCTGCCAAAACTGCGGCACCGGAATCGAAGGGCAATATCTTGAGGACGAATCAACAAAGAAGCATCACGTTGGCTGTTTCAAGTGTGGTGACTGCGGGATGGCGCTCAAGGATGGGTATTTTGAGGTCAATGGCAAAGCGTACTGCGAAAAAGACGCCTGGCGACGCGTGCAGCAACCATGGATAGCAAACGGCGGCCCTCGTCGGGGACCCAGTGGACTAAATCCAGGTCTTCCTGTGGGACCTCGAGGGGGTGCATTTGGCCTCCCCGGAGGAAACAGACTGGGCCCGCGCCTCAAAATGGAAAAGCGCATGACAAGATTGGGCATGATGTGAGCGACCAATCATGACCCGCCACTATATTTTCACTTCATTACATTCGCCTTGGTCATGCTCATTTACATGAGAATAATATTCGACGCCGACAACAACCAAAATCGAACATAGCTTCTGGAATTTTGCAAACTCAGAGCAAGCGGAGTTTCTAATCCAAGGGAGCCCATCGACTGCGGCTTCCCGTCGTTCAATATCCACCCATATCGACGACATTTCTTTCTGTTTACAACCATATATACCCATCGATTGGACGTCTTTATATATTTACGAATCTCTTTTGTTTTCGCATCAATTTCGTTTGTATCGATCTGCACTCAGAAAATACCTGTCTCAAAGCAGACGAAGCGGGGTGTGTTTCTTATTTCCTTCCGGGACAAGTTACAAAAGGCAGATACCCACAACATCAGGCATTCAATGGCGATTTTTCAAGGAGGACTCGGACCAGCCGTATTTTTTGGTTTGAACGAAACATTTTTTTGAGGTGGCTTTCTGACTGTTGATACTATTTGTCTGGGTGGTACCCGACCAAGAAAACAGTGCATAGGCGGCCCCTGCCGTCCAGGATCACACATCTGAGATATGGTGTGTGTCGTTTGTGTACGATGTAACACCACTGTCTCTCTCTCTTTTACTGGCGTTTGCTGCGCATTCGCTTGCTCGGCGATGAGTGCGTTGCAGCTTAAGGGAGAGCAAGCCGGCAACATGCATGGATGGACGGACGGGAAGAACTGCTGCGTTTCACAAGAGACGCAGGCACATCACATCCACACACTACATATAAAATGGGAAGGGCAGGGCGGAGCGGGATAAGCTGGTGGGTGGTTGGCTTGGTGGGGATGACTGGGAAGGAAGGGAAAAGCTCTCGGTTTTGGAGACGTATCTGTATTGTCTGTAATACTTAATACTAGTACTGACAGTCTGGTGGTGGTGGTGGTGGATACTGCCCTTGTTTGGAGAATGAGGATGTGGACGATGAAGTCAATGTCAGAACCACTTTGTTTGTGCAACTCTGTAGCCTGAAACAACTGAAGATGACAATATCTGTGGCAGGTGAGAGACAGCGTGGAAGAGCCGAGACTCGACGAAATACAAACGGTACACAAGCGGGCAGCCGGTGTTGGACAGGTGTTGTCAAGTACGCAAACTGGAAGCAATGCCAAGGGAATTTCCCACAGGGTCGAGTCAGTGGAAAGCTCCCGGTTTGTATCTCTGGTATTTCAACATGTTGTCTCCGGAGATCCTAAGATCTAGATACTTTCACAACACGCTTACGCAAAGTTCCCCAGCAAGCAACGGGGTTCCTAACGTCGCCCAGTGCGATGCGGCCAGGTTTTCTAGATCACATGCCTGTGAGGGTGGATAGGTAGGCAAAATCTATATGTGCGGGTGGTTAGGTGTAGGACCAAAAGGGAAGACAGGAAGTTTGCTTGTGAGATGAGGCTGCAGCGGGGCTCCCAAGTTTGTCTGCAGCTGTAGCAAGATCAACGCGACACCAATAGATCTTCTTTGATACGACACTTCAGCGACATGTCTTCGTTGATATTCAGACGCTAACCTAGACTATCAGCCGACGGCTAATAGCCAGTTCTGACATGTGACTAAAGTCGCAAACTAAATATACCTAGGGGGGTTGTGGGTCTCACGATCATCTCCCTCTCCACTTCAGCCAAGAAAAGTCCCGGCCAGATTGATCGCGATTGTGGGACTGGGACCCTTTCGGCCTCTCCGCACTACCACTCCCAGGAACATGGATGGGGTGAGGTGCGGCTGGGCAACATACCCATGTTCCTTCCTGCGGGACCTTTTCGGTGTCCACAGTCCCAAGGTAGGTAGGTACCTACCTGGTAGCGACTGCCTCTAGACGATATCGGCCATCGCCAAGACCAGACTGCTCTTCATCATCGTGCTATCTCGGTTTGTGCATCTCGTCAGTCCTCAACGGAAACCCAGGCCACGCAAACAAGCTGCGATTCGGCTGGGCAGACACCCGAGGTAGGGATGTAGGTAGGTAGGTGTATGTCTCCGACCCAAGGTACACCGCCTTACCAATGATCTCCTTTTCCAACCATTGGATGCCACAAGCCTCATCTATACAATGATCGGGATGGGCCTGCCTGCCCACTCTTGCAACCTAATTTTGGCACCACTCGAACTGACAGTGTTGGTACCTTCCCACCCCCTTAACTCATATCACGGGCTTGTGCTTCCCCACCTGTCCCAAACATGAGGTATTGGTCGGCCTGCCAGTAGGCTTTCCTCCACGTATGATGTATTTGATTCATTTCCACAGAGAGTCGGTGTCGGGCCGTCGCTTCTCTTACCTTTCCCCTTCTCGCGACTCTTGTTTCCTGTTGTAGAGATTCGCTGAGACTGTTAACAACTCACCGATCCGACATATCGGCGTCTCCGCATACCTATATAGTGATGCCTCGAGGGCAATGCCGATCGACTGTGACGCCTTCGCCATCGATATAGCCCCATACACTGGCTAGTGCGGCGGTAACAAACCATCATCCATGTTGTACAAAATACATACTCGCCGGGCATTGGGCCGGCCACGAATTGTCTTCTCAGCCGTGGTGTTTATAATATTGCTTTGTTGGTTTGCATACAGACGCGCCGACTACTACGCTGCGCCCTTCGGTGTGCTCGGTGGGAGTCGCATCAGGGGTGGAAAACGCATCAATCCTGACCCCCCGATTCCTCCACTGGAGCCGGGTAAGTTTCGAGCATTCCAACCATGAACGATGCGTATCTAACGGACGGGCTACAGAGCGGCAAGAAAAACTGCTGAGAGAGAAGAAGGTCCAGTTCGAAAAGGAGGCTGAAGACCTACAAAGGTAAGCGAAGCAAAAGGCTGAGGCGGCAGATCTCGTCTGTGGAAAAGAATACTTATTTATGCCTGTCTCCGAAGTGCGCCTGGAGCAGGAGCAATATATGGAAACACGCTCGAGAGTCTCGTCGACAAGGACGATCGGTTGCGTGAGCAAGAAGACGTCCTGACCCCGGCCAAGAACGTCACATCGTTCACCACCGACTATCCCTATGTCTTCAACCCTTATCCTGATTACAACAGCGTCGCCTGGAAGTCACGAAATGTAGAGTATGTGCCATGCGCCGGCCCAGCCGGAACAGAACAAACGGACATTCTGGTCTTCAAAGGACACCCTCGCAACCTACCCGCCCCCGGCTTCGGAAGTTATCGTGTCCTAGGAATCGATCAAAACCTGTGTTTCGAGAGAGAAACACGTCTGGGTCGGTACGGGGCGGTACCAGTGGTAGATAGGACTAACCACGAGATCGACTGGGAGCAGGTGAACTGGGGGGAACTTCAGAACCAATGCCGAGAAAGGAACAAGGCACGATTCGCATCTGGCAGCGGACACAATGCATATGTCGGGTCTACCGACAGTGGTTTTTCACCCCAAGGCGAAGCTGGTTTAATGGAGGCTCCGTTTCTAGGCCAAGAGGGGCACCGGGTGAGGCAGGTAGGCAGCGAAGCAAATGGGACAAAAGCGAGGGAGCCAAGGACCGCCCTGTTACTGCGTTCCTACACTGGGAAGCTGTATAACGACAACGACAAGCAGATCATTCGATCTCTCATCACGGAGTTGAGTCTTCGATCCGGCGGAGAATACGAGGTGTTCCTGTTTGTCAATGTCAAAGAAGAGACGCATATCTGGGAGAGCGAGGATGCCTACCAGCAGGTTGTGCGTTCCCAAGTTCCACAAGAGTTCTGGAATATTACCGTCCTCTGGGATAACAAGTCAGTCAAGCGCGTGTATGAAAACCTCACCCCTAAGGCGCTTAAGGTGCACAACGGGCAGTTCTTGTCGGTGCAGATTTTCATGCAGGAACACCGAGAATTTGACTTTGCCTGGAATTGGGAAATGGACTCGCGTGTCACCGGACACCACTACGATTTTCTCACCAAGTTGGTCGAGTTTAGTCGGAAACAACCGAGAAGGGGTCTGTGGGAGCGGAACGAACGATTCTACATACCATCTATCCACGGTGGCTATGACACAGACTTCCGTGCAGCCACCGACCGTGTGCATGCCGGCGAATCCATCTGGGGCCCTCCTCCCATCCCCTTTATCGATCCGATCGGTCCAGACCCCCCGGTGGCAACACCGGAGGAAGATGACTACCAGTGGGGCGTCGGCGAAGAAGCAGACATCATCACAGTATCTCCCATGTTCAATCCTGTCAACAGCAACTGGATTCTGCGGGACCAGGTATGGGGATACCGAGCGCGGGGGTTTCCATGGGGAAACCTTCCTCGCAGGGCGAGCATCATCACACAAGTGCGGGTGTCGAGGACACTGATCGATGTCATGCACGCTGAAACCTTGCGGGGAAATCACTTGGGATCTGAGATGGTGGCCCAGACGGTAGCGCTGCTTCATGGACTCAAAGCTGTCTACGCGCCCATACCCGTCTTTTTTGATCGGCCGTGGGACGGCGCTCGGCTGGCGCATTGGTTCAACGGCGGACCGAAGGGGGTGTCGGGCAGCTTTGGCAGCGCGATGGGATGGGGTCAGGAGGGCCGATTTCAGGGCGCGACTTGGTATTTCCGCGCTGTGCCGCCGCAGCGAATGTACAACAATTGGATGGGGTATGAGGATACAGGGATCGGCGGGCCTGAATGGGAGGCGGTTCATGGCCGGGCGTGTTTGCCGACTATGCTTCTGCACCCAGTCAAGGAAGTTAGGCCGACGGAGAAGGGCACGTCGAGTGACTCGTTTTTGCCTTATAAGTGAGTCCACCTAGGTTTCAGTTACCGGGGGGTACATTTGTGGTTGGAAGGGTGGCCAGGAGCTTGATGCTGGCATGGCTGAGGTTGACCTTCATTGCGGAACTTATGAACCTATGGTATGGGGTTATGCCGCCATGAGTCGGTGAAATGCATGATTCACACAGCTTCTCCTGGTCGTATTGCTCGCACTTCACTGAGCCGACGACCGAGTGGCAAAATGGGTTGGCGATACGAATGGCGGTCAGCATACCGTAGCATGCCTCATTTATTCATTAAACCCACCAAGGTCCTGGAGACCAGAACAGAGCAGGGGGGATGTGCTTGGGGAGGTAGGGTCTTGGGGTGACTTTTGCTTTACGGTGCAGTTTTGAGATAGAGGGATAACCTATTTGGTTACATGGGCCTCATGAAGAAATGAATATATATCTTTCTAGACCGACCTGTTTCCTTATGCATCCAGCGTGCCCATTGTGTTGGTTGGCGAAGAGGGCGCTTCCATCCGAAGTCGGGTCGTTCTCCGGTGGACCGAGACTATCTCCGGACGGTATCTGGTAGTCGAATTTCAGATGGAAGCTGGCAGCTGCAGGTGGCCCGCCTCCATGCGAGAGGGGCGAAGTTTCGCGGGGTCGCAGTTGCGTGCCTGTTCAGGGGAGCGTAACTGCGAGGAAGAACGTCCATAATGTAAGGTAAAGTAGGCAGGCAACTTCCCGTCAGCCCAGTCCAGGTACCCCATTGCCCATTCTCTTGATGCGCACTGTAGCACCGAACAAGGGCTGTCGTTCGGTCGGCGTCATGCATCTTGCCGCTTACGCCCGGCGCCCGCAGGCACCGCGCCGCAGTTGATCAATAAGTACCCTCATTGGGACACGATCTCGGCCACCCATCCGGTTCGCCAAGCAGAATCTGCAAACTCTACGACACACCCTCACTTTGAAATATCAGATAGCTTCCGAAATGGCAACCCCCTCTCTCCTCGCCCTCGCCCTGACGGACGTCAGCAACGCCCTTCCTAAGGACTACCTCCTCGCCGCGCTCTCCTCCCCACCCTTCGTCAACGTTCCGGGTGCTTTTAACACGCGCGACCTCGGCCTCCTCCCTACCGCCACCGGCCGCCCCCCCGCTATCCGCCCTGGCTTCGTCTTCCGCTCAGGCGGCTTCCCGGCCGGGGTATTACCCGACGGCGGGGAGGCGGTGAGGGCGCTGGGGGTTAGGCGGATGTTTGACCTGAGGTCGGTGCAGGAGCACACACAGCAGCCGGATCCCGAGGTGGACGGGGTGGAGGGAGTGTGGCTGGCTTCGGGGGAGAAGGAGGCAACGGTGGGGGTAGAGGATTTTGTCGAGGGGGAGGGGGAGAAGGGATATGAGATGATGTATTTAGATGTGCTGAGGGTGTATCGGGAGCATATCACGCGGGTGTTGGAGCACGTGAGGGATAGGCCTGGGGAGGGGCTTTTGTTTCACTGCACGGGTGAGTACGGATGAGGGGAGGTTGACCGTTTAGTGGAAAGGACGTGTTAACTTGTTGGTGTCTAGCTGGGCGTGACCGTACGGGAGTCGTGGCGGGCTTGCTTTTATCGCTTGCTGGGGAAGATCGGGATACCATCGTGCTGGACTTCCTGCTCTCGCGGATCGGGACGGAACCTGCGAGGGAGCATCTGCTCGCCTTTGCGTTGAAGGGGAGCAAAGCGAAGAGTGTTAGCACGCCAGGGTTCCACAACCTCAGCCAGCTCAGGGAGAGTTGCTGGAATGCTTTCGTAAAAGCAGTTCAGCGCGACTACGGCGGTTGGGATTCGTATGTCACGGGGACTTTGGGCTTCTCGGACGAGGACTTGGCAACCATCAAGAAGAATCTCGTCGCCAAGGATTGATTGGCCTGGGCATTCTGTCTTTAGCTGCTACAGTAGCGTCCGATATACCAGGCGCGAAATGATGCGAGCCTAATCGTCGTCATTTGAGCCAAGATTAGAAAAGTTCGAGAAGATTTCCTTCGTTGCCAATCTTCTTCCTCCCCTGATCTGTCGTCATCTCAGCGTGGCAGCCGTCCCAACCGGTCAGCTGTCTCATTCTCATCCCCACAGAATCACCCAACGTCTCAGCCACTGGGGGCTTGATTAGGTTTGGCTGCCCCTCATACCGGTGACATCATACCTTCTACTACATATGATGTGTGCAGCGGAAAGCAATTAGCGGGGTGTCCTCTGGTTGATTGGCGGGCCCCGATGCTTGCCGGAGAGGGCAGCGAACCACATCCTCGGACCGACAACGCCACTGACGACGCCGCGGCGGGAGATGGACATTCCTGCAATAACCCTTCAAACCCTTGGTGCATTTTCAGGGTCTTTGAAGCAGGTTTCCAACCACTTCCCCGAAACACATGTACAACGCATTGATTGTTTTTATGTCATGGATGGCTGGATGGGTGATGCTGGGCTATGAAATCTCCATGCCCATCTTGTATATAACGGAGTCCCCTCCTGCAGCGAGTCTCTAATAAAATTCTTATCCACTATCACCATTACAGAATTTCAACACTGTTCAAACAAAACACACCAATCCCAACCAAAACAAACCAAACCATCACCATGCCTCTCTTCACCAGTCGCCGTCACGCTCACCCTGTGACCACAACACACACCACCACTGTTGCCCCCCGCCGCCGTGGTTTCTTCAACCGCACACCACATACTACACGCCCGGCACACGGCACCTCACATACACATGTTGTGCACCACCAAAAGCGCCATGTCACCATGGGCGATAAGATCAGTGGCGCACTTCTCCGTCTCAAGGGCTCCCTTACCGGCCGCCCAGGACAAAAGGTACAGTGATATCCTCCCCAATATAGCGATGTCATTGTGTTAATCGTGTAAAATAGGCAGCTGGTACCCGCCGCATGAACGGCACTGACGGGCGTGGTTCGCACCGCAGCCGTCGCTTCTTCTAAGGGGGCCTGAGATTATGAGAACATGCTGCTATGACATTGCTATTGCGAGGTTTTGCGTGTACGATATGGCCGCGGAACAAAAGATACCCAAACATATAACGGATGGTGGACCAAGATAGAGCTGCGATTAAAAACTGATCGTTCACATACACATTTTTTCTTTCGAGAACAACTTGCTACCTCTCAGTGACATACTGCCCCCTTTTCATCAGCATTTCCAGATACAAAATGGTTGTTACCTAACATCGTTGATACAGCCATGCTGTCTCGATCTATCTCACTATGTTGCGCCCCTTCCAGCACAAATCTGAGGCCAGCCTTGGCTAGCCACAATAGCTTTGAGTGTGGGTAAATTGGGGTACTGGTGCATCGCCAAGCTGAAGCTGGGTGAGCTACTACTATTGCATAGCTAATACCCAAGACCCCTTGCTATAGTGCGTGTTTCATAGGAGTTTGTGGGGCTGACTGATGCTTTCATGTAGTACGAGTAGGAAGAAACAATCGCAACCCCTAACTTCACCTGCATGTGAACAAGGGAAACAAAGTATTCGGATGGATATGGTACCAAAAGGTATTGGAAACAAACACATATTGGAACAACTACTTACCTAGGTGGGTATTTAGGCATGCTTCACAAGGCAATATAGAAGAATGTCATCAGTAGGATGGTTGCGCACATTCATACGTTCTTGGGCATCCAACCGCAGACGCAACTAGAATAGGGGCCAAGCCCAGGGTATCATACAAGACAAACTGACAAATAAAGAAAACCCAAACTCCCATAATCCTTTTGATTATCCTCGTTATTCATGTTCGGCGGCGGGCCCCGAGTGCCGCGTTTCCGTTGTGGTAAGCAGGGGACTTGCAGAACCCAGGCGCCAGCAATAACATGCAACCACCGAAAATGACTCTGCATTCCAGAATTGCGCAAAACTTGGCGATCAATGAAAGCCCCCCCCTCCTCAATCCACACCCTTACTCCCCGAATGATGTGGATACATGACTCTGTATTCAGCTCAATTCACATGGGCGTGCCCCGCTGAGACACCTTCTCCCCGCATGGAGATCCACAGCCGCCCCAAGAAGACTTCCAGTGTATTAGTGACCGTCCCCCGAAGTCTCGGAACGTTGTTGAGACTTGCGCTGCAGTCGTTCTTCTCAATGACTTAGTTGCTGTCAACCTCAGGAAACTGCTCCCGAAATTCCATCGTCAAGGTCTCCAGGGCGTCGGTGGCTGGGGTTGGATGCTTCTTGCGGTCGCCGTCCTCCACAACAGGCAAGTATGCGGATGTCATGCTCTTTGGGATCCCAGACCTTCCGTCAGGGCCCCCCGAGCCTTTTGCGAGGTCCTCCCGGCCTCCAGCCAGGCCATCCTCACTCCCAGTGAATGCCTCCTCGCCAGCACTGGATGCCTCCTCACCAGCCGCGAATGGCTCTTCGCCAGCTCCAAAGGCGTCCTCGCCGGCCGTAAATTGCTCTTCATGAGCCCCGAATATCTCCCCACCAACGGTGGATGCCTCTTCACCATCCGCAAATGCCTCCTCGCGCGCAGAAAAACCACTCTCCAGTGCACCATGTCCCCCAAAGGTATCCACGCTCCTTCTCACAAACGACGGCGCAGGCTGGTACTCGCTCATCTCCTCCTCTCTTTCATCCTCGCCCTCGCCCTTATCCTCATCCGCACCAAACGACCCCAGACCCGACGAAGGCACACTCTACGCGCTCGCCGCAGCATGGGGGAAGCCAACCGGATAGAACTCGCCCTTCCGTCCTGACCAGTCGGGTCGGTTTGATGTCGACGGAAGCAACTCGCCCGGACCACCGCTCCACGCACCCTCCGTCTTGGGGGGATTCGTTGCGTGTGAGAACGGGACGAGGGCCGACGTGGTGCCGGTGGGACTTGCGCCGCGGTGGTGGAAGGTGGGCTCGCTCTCTGCCGCGTGTTTGGTGGGGAGGAGCTGTTCCGTCTGGTCTGTGGATAGGACGGCTGCCTCCGGCACAGGCGCGGGGGCAGGAGGGGGGGTTAGGCCGGTGAAAACTGGTTCGCCATGTACCATCTCGAATTCGGCCGGGCGGAGGTGGCGTGGGATGGTGAATGGGTACTGGATGGTATTGTGGGTGCCAGGTCGGTCATTGAGGGGCAGAGGCGGGGCGTGTTGTTCGGCTTGCTGCGGCTGGCTGGAAGGTTGGGGGCTATCGGAGCCGTGAGGGTGTGCCTGGAACGAGGTATGTTCGTTGCCACCGGTGGGAGGTCCGTCTGATGAGGGATCCGCCTCGTCTTCAGACGCAAGCACCGGGACGGAACTGCTACCCAGGAGCGCCCGGACCTTTCGTCGGATGCTGAATTTCTCCTTTCCGCTGGTCTCGAGTTTGGGCGAGTGGTCTCGGGGAGCTTGGGCGAGTGTGGGGTGCTCCAGCGGTGGTGTGGGTGCGGGAGCATGAGACTGGACGTCAGACGGGACGGATGGGGTCTTCGGACGGCGCTGGAAGACCTGGGACACCTTCTTCAGAAGGGCCTTTGGCTTGGCGAGGGTAGACGTGGTGCTGCTAGACGGAAGACTGGGTAGCGATGGCAGCGGCTTCGACGCGGCGAGGACAGACGTGGTGCTGCTGGGCGGAAGTCTGGGCAGCGGTGGCAGAGGCTTCGATGTCCGCACTGGGGCTTCAGTCCGGGCGACGCTGTCATCCTCCACCCGCCGGCTCATACTAGGCATCGAGGCTGAGGGAACGATGCCTCGTCTGCGGTGCGGCTGTACTCGCGATCCACCACGCGCACCGATTTTTTCGACGAGACGTGCCCGTTGAGGGGCCACGCTCTCGGCGACGCCAAGCTCGGCCGATTCATCGCTCTCTGCCATGCTGAGTGAGTCGTCATCTGTCTCCAGGCACGCCTCGCCGTCTGCAGGCACGGCATTCCCTTTGTAGGGGGTAGGAGGGGTCGGATCGGATGGGGCGGGCATGGCTAGAGAAGAAAATAAGTTAAAGGGGGGTTGTGATGAGAACCTGGGAAGGAATATGATGGTTTATATACTAGTGGTGGCAATTTTGGTGTCGGTTTTTGTGAATAGAGAATAGACGGGCAGTGACTGCTGTTAGGATTAATGGATATGTTTGGAAGCATGCTGGGTATTGCTCAAAGACAAACTGTGCTGCCAACTTCGAGTGAGTTCTTGAGTTTCCGGAGACAATTACAATGAATAAACCTGTGATTGCACCTTGTTCAAAGGCAACTTCTCAAGCTGCTGATTCCACGCTGTTCCCCCAAAAACATGATCAACTCAGCTGGTCGAAGATGTTGACGTGGCGTCGTGAGTACTTTCCTGCGGGAAAAAGGCGTGGTGTGGTTTCGAGAAAATATCTCGAGCGTGGGGAAGGTGTGAAATCCGTAACAGGTTTCTACCTTGAGGTGTGATATTAGCAAATCTTTTCATAGGCTAGCAGTCAAAGGTATCTGAGGACACATTCGTCCAAAGCGTCGACAACTATATATGCCTGGTAGGGCAATAATAGACGGCGACAGATAACCGCATCAAGATCCTCCATTGTCGGCTCGTTTGGGATGATACTTGCAATAGAGAAGCAGAAAAACGCCAAGGCCCCGTCGTTTTGTTGTCTAATCGTGTCAATAGCTGTTGAGCTGAGGACAGTCTTGCTAAAGCTAGCTCGGCGGCGATGTCGTAGATACTGTCTCGGCGGTGATGTCATAGATGGTGTCGTGGGCCCTTTTTCAAGAGCTAACGGGTTAGTGGATGGGGCCGGCATGAAATGTATCTAGATCTGCTGGCATGACAATAATCGTGGCTCGGGGGTTAACAGTCCTTCAAGCTAGGGGTTGAGGAGGCAGTTAGGGGCAGTTTGTATCTCATGGACGTTACAGGATTGGTATACCTAACCAATCTAGCGAGATCAGTGGCCCTGAATAGAAAACTTGATGTTGGCAAAAAGGAAGCTCGATGCCTGACACTTGTATGAGAGATGAGGGGTGAAGAGTAGTATAGCCATAATTATATCCTCAACGGTTTCCCTGGCGTTAATAGTAAGGGAGAATAGGTAGCATACTTCGGAGTGCTACATCTTGGTGACGATACGGTGGTTGTGATCAAGCGGTCTGCGTTATATGGCTTGCTCTTCATCTCTCCCGGCATCTCCACCCTCGTTGGGCTCAGGCAGGCTGCTCATTGTCGTGCCGGAGCTATTCACTCGACCTCTTGGTGCATGGGTGCGAATCCAAGCAAGGCAACTTCGAGAGGTGCCGTGGGTGACGATTATGTTGTATTGTGTATATATCAAGCCTCAACATTGTGTTGATGTTTCGTGATACAACTGAAAACATAGAGAGCATGTGTAACATCTGCGTTTGTCTATCAACCTGTATACTGGGGAGTTTGGGAAATATTGCCAAGGGCAGTGGAGAATACCTGGGTTGAAAGCTAGAGTCGGGGGTCTTAAAAGATGATAATATGACATCTTGGTGGTAGCGCAGAGGAAGTCCAATCCTTATCATCCAGGGGATAGAAAACGGGGGTTTTGAAGTTGTTGTAATTTCTTTCGGTCGCGGGCTGAATTGTCAACATCGTTTCCAGCCTTCCCGTCAGGATCTAACAGCTCCAATACTCAGGGTTCGTCCGAGTCGCCCGTTGCCTTGGCTTATTGCTCTGTCCTACTAGATATCGTTGAGATATTTAGGACTCGTTGCCATAATATTTAGAATGCCCAACAAGAGTTGAGGGGACGATTATTTGCCTTTCTAACAAGGCGTCTAAAGCATGGCCTCATGGGAGCAGTCGTCGGAGTTGTGTTGCCATGGGTGGCCGTGTACCTAGGTGACTCTGATTTTCTTTGAGGCTTTCCTAGTGCAGCAAAACGTTGAAGACATGGCATGAATTGCACTTGTGTCCCGTTGGTGCGCCATGACACAATCCGGGAAAGAAGGGAGCCGTTGCATTAGGTTGGATTCCGTCGTCTATTATTGGATCGTCGATAAGCAGCTTGCAGTTGCAGTTGCAGGCTGCAGCGCTGCGATGTGGAAGGCGTAAAAGCGGATCGTCTAAGGTACCTACGAATACCTAGGCATGTGCCAAGTGCAGGAGCGGCCGACGTTGTGGCAGCTGGGGGGATTACTTCAGCAGAGACCCACTGGACCCCAGATCGAGTTAGAAATTCATGTATTGTGATTGGCGAATTCCAAGCGGAGTGCCTGTGTCGCTGTTTGGGATGCCGTTTTTAGCAGGTTGGACCCGCTAATCTCGGCACCCTCCACAAGTACGAGTACGGGCTACTGGCTAGTGCAAACCCCACCATTTTCAGCAGACTGGTTCCTCCAACAGCCCCGGCTTCACGTTGTCCCAGCCCCACGCTTCACTATGGCGTCAATCACATCGAGGTCGACGACATCTCCGTCGGTGTCGGCTTCATCGGCAAGTTCTGTCGGTGTCTACTATGCCTACTTCGGTAAAGTCGACGGAAGATAGCGATCCCCCGGCCGTACGATTCACCAAGACGCAAGATCTCTTCAACGCAATTGATCACGCTAGTGGGGATTCCCTCACCGTCACAAGTATGGTATTGCCCTTTTGTTTCTATATAGTATACTAATTTTTTAGATGTCTCTCTTAGTGATTTCACCAAAATGGAGCGTATACGAGAGAAGTGAGAGAAGCAAGGCCGCAGGTTCCGCTTTTGCGATTACGACAGCAATTCCCAGATCCTTATTATCACAATCACAACCGACCTTCATGAGAAACTCCACAAACCGCTATATGACGAGTTTCTTGGGCAGGTTCGCGATATGGGTTTAAAGCATAGTTGGAACGACATCGGCACTGCTACACGCCCAGCACAACAAGGCTATTCTGGACGAAGCAGTAAAGAGGGTGATTCGACTGGCGGCCCAGAGCCTCAACGAGCTGCTGAAGGTGCCTGGCCAACATTTGTCATCGAGGCAGGATTCTCTCAGTCGTTGGGGAAATTGCATGTAGCTATGAAGCGGTGGTTTTCTATGTCAAACCACGAGGTCAAGATTGTTCTTCTTGCCAAGTTCAACGGTACCACAATCCTTTTGGAGAAGTGGGAAGAGATGCAAGTTCGCCCGGGAGCTACCACAACACGACACTCTCTTCAACACCCAACACCTGTGCTCCGGCAAAGCATCACCATTACCCGAAACACGACTACCAACCCAACATCGTACAATGTCACTAGCGGCGCATTGGTACTGTCGTTCCGGCTTCTCTTCCTTAGAGATCCGAGCACTGGGGAGGGAGACTTCGTTTTCAGTGTTCAAGAACTGGAGGGGTACGCCCGAAAGGTCTGGGCTCAAGTGTAGATTAGCATAAGTGTAGATTAGCAGCCAATTAAATTCGGCATAGCCGACCAGTCAAAAACGGCAGCCCCGACAGCGACACAGGAATTCCAGGAGCAATGGTGGAGGCGGGGCCTCCGAATCCCGAAACCGAGCGCAAAAGTGACCGGAAAAATGGCGGCGCTTCAGTGGCTGGAACTTGCAGGAGCGTACAGCACAGCACAGCGTACAGTGTACGGCGGGCGGCTTACCGTACACAGGACTTGCGTGCCGAACAAAATTTGTGGCAGTCCGCTGTCACAACTCCTCGGCTCGGAACCGCCTCCCAATTGAGAAGTCTGACAAGTCTGGAGCTCCGGGGGCGAATATATATCAATCATATACCCCAGATTGCACTCCCGCCCTGCGACCTCCGAATACTGCCCTGTCCCATCTTTATTACCCCCGACCGACCCTCGAACCCCTCAACCCTCGACCCTCGGCCCTCGACGAAGGAGCAAGCGGACACCAGGTGAAACAATCGAACACCATCGAACACCATTGCGACGGGGGCCGGAGCCATCGCGCCATCTAGCCTACACCAAATCACCGCACGCCCAACCTCACTTGACCCGCCCTTTTGCCTTTTGCCCGACAACTCTATACAGTTCTCGCTCCATCGTCAGCACAATGTCTTTTTCTAGTCTGGTCCAAGACCTTTCGCTTCGCGATTCGAATGCCCCGCGGCGGAGAGGGGAAGCCTCGGTTTCCACCATGGACGACCGCGCCTCTCGGACGTCGCACATCTCCCGCGCCATGTCGTACGCCAGCACTGCTGCCACGAGCGTGAGCATCACAGGCGACATTTCCAGCCAACTGCACAGCGGCTACAGCCATCCACTCGCCCGGTCGTGGCAAGCCGAGCGACAACTCACCAAGGTAGGCAACTTTCGGTTGGCTACCCTTCGACACCGTCGCTAACAGTGCCCACTTCAGTCAATGCTCATCTACCCCCTCTTCATCTCGGACGAGGACGACGAGGAGGTGCTGATCCCCTCGTTGCCGAACCAATACCGTCGTGGCATGAACAAGCTAGTGCCCTTCCTCGAGCCGCTCGTTCACAAGGGGCTCGCCTCGGTTGTTCTCTTTGGCGTACCGCTGAAGCCGGGTACCAAAGATGCTCTGGGCACCGCGGCTGATGACCCGGAAGGACCTGTCATCCGCAGCATCCGGCTCCTCCGGCAAAGATTCCCGCACCTCTACATTGTCTGCGATGTATGCTTGTGCGAGTACACCTCCCATGGTCACTGCGGAATTCTCCGTGACGACGGGACCCTCAATAATCAACTCTCAGTTGACCGCATCTCGGATGTCGCCATCGCATATGCCCGCGCTGGTGCCCACTGCGTTGCGCCCTCTGACATGAACGACGGTCGTATCCGCGCCATCAAGCTCAAGCTGATTGAGGAGGGTATTGCGCATAACACGACGCTCATGTCGTACGCCGCCAAATTCTCGGGCTGTCTCTACGGTCCCTTCCGCGATGCCGCTGGCTCGGTGCCCGCGTTTGGCGACCGCAAATGCTACCAGCTACCCCCCGGTGGCAGGGGCTTGGCGCGCCGCGCCATTACCCGCGACATCAACGAGGGTGCCGACATCATCATGGTCAAGCCAGCCAGCCAGTACTTGGACATTATCAGTGACGCCAAGGAGCTCGGTCGGGACCTTCCCGTTGCCGCGTATCAGGTCAGCGGCGAGTTTGCCATGATCCACGCCGCGGCGAAAGCGGGTGTCTTTGACCTCAAGGCCATGGCATTTGAGAGTACCGAGGGCATTCTCCGGGCGGGTGCTACCATCATTGTCAGCTATTTCACACCCGAATTCCTGGATTGGCTCTGAGTTTTTCAGAAAGAGGATTCCGGACTGTGGGTGTTCAAAGGCGTTAATAGGATATTGGATGGCATTATAGAACACGGGTTCAAAAGGGCAAAACCCGAGACGGGCACGACGGAAGAGCAAGCAAAATCACTTCTCACGAGCAACAAACTATAATGAATAGTTGAAATCAACCTAGGTTTCACTCCGGTGATTTCAAAGTTTTGCTAGTTGCTCCTGCTGCCGTGTGGTAAGTCAATGTGCCACGGACCCTACAAAAAAAAAAAAAAAAAAAAAAAAAAAGGCCCGTCGAGAAACCACAGGCTGAGTGTGCATATCGACGATTCGTTATGGGTGTGGTTTTGTGCTCTGACCCCCGTGGAGGGCGAGGTTTGGTGTTGTGCAGCACCTTGTACATGAGCTACATGCCAAGGTATTCTTATCCTTGCTAGATGCAGGCTTCGCCCGAGAGCATCGGCTTTGGGGGAAAAATACCATAGCGCCGATCCCACCACGAAGAGAGGACGTTGGGAAAGAGACTTGACTGCAGAGAAGCAGCAGAACACGTATTGACGATGGTCGGGCAAGTATCGAACCACTCAGAATCGATCACGGCTGTGCGAGCCTCAAACGTGGTTTGGGTGGGATGCCAAGCCCGGATCTCAGATCTCCCCTGCAGATCACATCCCGTACTCTCTTTCCACGTCCACACATCGGTTATACACAAAAAAAAAAAAAAAAAAGAAAAAGATAATATGCTTTGTTTACCAGTACTCCCAATCCAGCGGGCTAAGAAAATAGAAAGCTGAAAGGAACAAGAGGACATTGTATTTGACCGTCGATACGATAGGAAAGCCCGTAAGTTTTCTCCCCTCGCCTCACGCCAACCGCTAGTAGAGACACTAGCAAGGTGTGTCTACGCGAGCCCGGACGGCCGAGTGGCTCACCTCGCAAGTTTGGGGCATTGGAGATGGATTAGTATCATACATCCCTGGGACTATGTTTAGATCCTTCTCCGCTTTTATTCGTCTTAGGGGGCGTTGGGACGGCGTGATATCCTGCATATCGCCGTCGTCGTCAGCTCCTTCGGATGCTAGCCCTCACTGATCCCTACGTTAGGTATCGGTGTCTCTTCCCCTGTCCCCTTCCCATTCCTTTCTCTTGCATCAAGTCGATAGCGAGAACAAGGTTTCGAAATGCGGACTTGAGTCTAGTAATCCCATGATCCAAAACATGCGCAACTCGGCTTGGTGAGCCGAAGCCGTGACAGTCTGGCTGGCAGCAAGGGAGTTCTCGCCTGGCATATGTACTGTCGGCTCCCCACATGACAACCGTGGTTCGAGTTTTATCATCTACACATATCGATTTGTAGACGGGTCAGGCTACACCCGGCTACGTTCCGAGAACGCCGCCTCAACCCATCCGTCTCGAAAAGGGGCTTGCTGCTTGACTCGCGGGACTCGGTCCGGCCAAGGAGGCCGGCCTCCCCTATTTCGAATCCCCCCCCTCCCCCCAAACGACCGTCTAGCACGGCCTCCCTCCCCTCTTCGCCCTCCAACCCCCCACAATGAATGGCCATGCCTCATCCAAGCACACCCTCAACTACGAGGAGACGACGGTCCTCCTCGACGAAAAGTCCCTCTCCGACCTCGAGAGCGACGCCGGCCGCGCCGACCGCGACACACGCTTCATGGAGGCCCTCGGGGCGGCGCCCGCCCTAAAATGGCCACTCCTCCGGTCGCTGCTCCTGCGCACCGCCCTCTTCCTCCTCCCGAGCTTCCTGCGCCCCCACCCCAGTCCCCTGGCCACGACGACGCGGCCCAGCGCCACGGCCTACCTCGACGGCCTGCGCGGCCTCGCCGCCCTCATTGTCTTCTTCTGCCACCTCGCCTATACCTGCTTCGTCATCGCGCCCGGCTAGGGCTACACCGACCCAGACCCGCCGGCCGACACCCCCGCCGCGAACAACAGGCATGTCCTCAAGATGCCGTTCCTCCGCCTGCTGTGCTCGGACCCGCCCATGGTCTGCGTCTTCTTCGTTGTGTCCGGGTACGTCCTCAGCCTGCGGCCGCTGCGGACCAGTTGAGGGACTGGGCGTGGGCTATGTGGGGGTTCGTGCATGTGTGGGATTGGGACCGGTTTGCTGGGAGTACGGCGATGTATGTGCATCTGTGGACGATCCCGGTCGAGTTTCGGAGCTCGATGATGTTGTTCCTGACGCTGGTGGGCACGGCAGGGCTGAGGACTGGGGTGAGGTTGGCGGTGGGTGGTCGGGGTGTTGATGATGTTTACCTACCTGAGTGACCATTGGGAGATGATGCTGTTCTATGCCGGCATGGCCGAGATGGATCTGATGCGTGGCGCGCATGAGAGTCCTGCGGTTTCGTCGGCATCAGACTCTCCCCATTGCTCGGCCCCACGCCTCCACCAGCAACACAGAAGTCGAAGGGACCGAGACAACTCATATGGCCAGCCGTGAGCATGCTTGGTCTCTATTTCATGTCCCAGCCCGACCACGGCAGCGAGGTAACCCCCGGCTGGGTGTTCCTGTCGACCTTCATTCCGGAGTTCTGGTCGGAAAAGTACCCGGTACTGGCAGAGCCATCGGAGCTATGGTCTTCGTGCTGGCAGTTGGACGAACGCCTAGGTGGCAGAAGCTATGCAATACCGGGCCGGTGCAGTATCTTAGCAACATCAGCTATGCAATCTACCTGATGCATGGCCCGGTCATGCATACCCTGGGATATGCTATCGAGAGGAGGGCATGGAGCATTACGGGGGTGGAAGGGGCATGGTACAGCTAGGGGTTTGTATTTGCATGCTGCTTCGTCATGCCTACTGTGGTGTGGGTATCAGATATGTTCTGGAGAGCGGTCGATGTCCCGGTAGTAAGGTTTGGGAAGTGGGTGGAGAGCATTTGTTCCATCTCCTAAAGCTATGAATTTCTTTTGTGTCGGTAAGATTGATGGCGAGTTTAGAGTCTTTATCTCCAGCGTCCATGGGTCGGAAACCGGCGTTTGAGGCGCATCAAGCAGATTCATAACATCTACGACCGGGTTTCTCAGGGACTGTAGTGCCGCGGATATCAAGGTGAGGTGAAGTCTCTAGATGAGTATTCGAAATCGGTGAAGATAGCCTCTCTGCCCTCGTATCGGCACCATGCTTTCGGCCCATAACCCCCATGAAGAATGTCAGTTCAATTGAGACCTCTATTGACCCACTCAGTCTCCTAATTTAAGTACCTAGTGGACCGTAGGTTTTGTACAACACTTCGTGTAGGTGCGCTCCCGAATGATCCAGCTCCCGCGCATCAACAAAGGGAAGACTCTCTCGTAACTTCCCGACCCTTATAATCCCCTTAACCTGGTGTTATCTCTCTGATCAAAAGGCTTATACCTCTCAGCTAAAATCTCCTGCACGCTCTTCTTCATGATGCTGTCGTCCTTCTCATACCGCTGCGCCAGCGCCGTGTCGATCTCTGAAGTCTTGAAAATCTTCGCGTCGGCCTTCGTCACCGCCTTCTCCTCGGCAAGGTAAACCGCGGCCTTGGTCTTCTTCACAATTTCCTTCCCCTTGGCCACAGCCACCCTGGCATCTTCCCTCACCTCGGCCCCCACCCCGGTCCCCACCTCGGCCGCCCGCTTCCCGGCCCCCTGGATCGCGGACTTTGCGCCCTCTGTAACGCTCCTCAGCTCGCTCCTAACCTCGTCCGCGCCTCGTCTCGCGACCGGCCCGAGCTCCGCTAGTCGCGCCTCGGCGTCCTCGCGGGTGCCCGTCCAGTTGCGCGTCTGCGCCCAGCGCAAGGCGCCTTCGATCTCGCTATTCCAGCGGTCCTTGGCGGCGGCGACAAAATCGGCGCGGTGCTGGGCCGACTGCTCGGCGCGCGACGGCGGGTACTCATCGGTGGTCTCGGGATCGTAGCGGGAGCGGCGCGGCGTGGTCGGGTCCCGCGCGAGCGAGCTGACGACGCGGGTCTGGGCGCGCAGCGTGTCCGCTTGGGATTGCCGGCTATGGGCGTGCGTGAGGAGGGCGAGGTAGGTGAGGCTGAGGGTGAGGGTTACGCCGCCGGTCTACGGAGCGGGGGTTAGTATGGAATTGGGGCAGGGGAGGGGAGGACGGGGACGGACGAAGCCGGTTACGAAACCCATTGTGAGGTCTTGAGGGAGGTCGCCGTGCGGGATTTGGTGTTTTGAATTGGGGATGGCTGGGTCGATTGGATCCGGCGGCTACTGGCGTGGGAATACGTTCGAAAAAGGTCGAACTACGCTTTTGTAACAACCGTGTTGCGCTTGCTAGGTCGCAGGCGGTGTCATGCTGCTTCTAGGTGACTTTAGTTTGACAGGCCGCTAATTGCAGCGTGGCTGGGTGACGTAGCGGAGTTGAAGACGAGAAGCTCGGGGCTCTTTGGGCGTATTTTGTGGGCTCTTCTAGGCCCCGTTGCAGTCCGCAGCGGAGATGCGTCGTGCCTGCCGGGCCAGGAACAAATTTTTTTTCCCTTGGCCGTGCCGTCCGCAGCTTGCCACGGTCCCGCCCTCGCCTCAGCAGCACTCAGCGCCCAGAATCGACGACGGGTCCCTGCCCCCGCGTCACCTCCCTCCACCCGTCGCCAATTGACTGCTCCCCGCGAGCTCGACGACAGACAGACAGCCACCATGGCCGGCGGTGCAATCAAATACCGGCATCTCAGCCGGACGTCGTCTCATCGACAGGCTCTCCTTCGCAACCTGGTCACGTCGCTCGTCCGCGAAGAGGCCATTCACACCACCTGGCCGAAGGCCAAGGAGGCCCAGCGCTTGGCTGAAAAGCTCATCACCCTCGCCAAGCGCAACAATGAGACCGCCCGGAGGAAAGCCCAGGGCATCCTCTACGTACGGCCCATCTTACACCTCCCTTTTACACCCTTCTCCTGGCTAACACGCCTCCTAGACCCCCCAAGACCTTCTTCCCAAGCTCTTCGGCGAGCTGCGCGAACGCTACCAAGAGCGTCCCGGCGGCTACACTCGGGTGCTGCGGACCGAGCCCAAGGACAAGTACTCGCAGGGAGAGTCGGCTATTCTCGAGCTGGTCGACGGGCCCAAGGACATGCGATTCGCCTTGACGGCAGCCGCTGTCGCGCGCGACCGCAAGCTGAACAGGGGCCAGACGGAGATCACGCAGAAGAACATTGAGAAGGTGACACGGTTCCGTCCGGATGGCAAGCTTGCGTTTGAGAACATGGTTACTAAGGTCCGGGCTCTCAATTTGGGCAATGGCAGAATTGTCGACTAAGTGGTGGTGGTGGCGCGTGGTGGCTTGGTCTGAAGGACTTGTATTAGGATTGGGCTATATTAAGAGGAGGCTCAGAATGTCTTCGGCGAGCTATGTACATTACGATAAGAAAACGTGTATATCAAAGGAAACCTGGGTTGTCCGAGGAGTCAAAGGGGCCTTTCGGCATTGCGGGGTTTCATCTCATGGAATATCTATCTACATCTCACATACTCCTTCTTTCGCTTATACAAAGTCAAATGTGTCACTTTGCTCAGAAATCATCTTGGCCACCCGCTGACTACCCACAATCTTCTCGAGCTTCATCACATCGAAGCGCGAGAACATGACCTTGACAGTCCCCTGACCGGGCTCGATCAACAGCGACTGCTCGCTCTTTTGCAAATAGCCGCCCGCAATCTCTTGGTAAAACAGAGGGTTGTCGGGAAGGCTGTACATGATGACCTTCTTGACACCCTTGATCTGGTACCGACGGAAGTGGTGAGCGCGCTCTGTGTATAGCAGCACGCGATGGCGGCCGTTGAGGAAATGAGACCGTGCTCGAGACGCCTCGGGCACGCCGGCGTACTCAGAAATGGTACCGAATGTAATGTTCCCGGCGGCCGAGTTGTTGGCGAAATAGTTGCGCACCTTGACAAAGTCTAGGTACGACGGGATGAAGATCAAGACGCCGCTGACATCTTTCGCGCGCTTTGCTAACGCTGGCACAATGGCCTTAGTGAAGTAGGAAAATCGAGCATCCGGCTCATCTGCGAGGGATCCGGCATCGAAGCGGTTGAATGTCTGCTTCGCCTTGACTCCTAGATATTGAATAAGACCGGGATATGTCTCTTGCAGCCGCGCTTTGCCGGCCCAGTTGGTGCACTTCGCCCGGAATAGGCTAGCTAGCTCCGGCGTGTTGAAGGCGCTGAAGATTATAGTCTGGCGGAAGTACTTGGCCTGGTCATCCAGGTACCAGCTCCTGACACGGCTGAAGTCGCAGCCATGGGCATCCTTGGGCTGGATATTGAGGTGCTCAAAGACATACTCGACATGCTCCCAGTTTTGCATCAGTAGCGCGTCTGCCTGGTCCACTATGACAAGTTCGATAGAGCTCAGAAAGTCATAGTCCATTTTCTTCTCCTCCTCCGAGCCAATGGCCATACGAAGTCCCAGGGGGCTGCCAAAGATGATGTCCGAATTGTAGAACTGTGAAAAGTACTTGACCGTCTTGCGTGTGAACTTGACACCGACTCGGAACATGTCGTCGTCGTTGCCGGCAAAGAGGTCCCGGAAGTCTTCGGGCTTCTCGTCCGAGAACTTAGTCTGCTTCTCGACGTAAGAGTCGTCAAACCGTTTTCTGTGCTCCTGCTGCTCTGGCCCGTAGACGGAGCACATCATCTCGACCATCTTTACACACGATTGCCTCGTTGGCAGGATCACTAGCACCTTCGGCCGTGTGAATCCCTGATCCCTGAGCTCTAGATCATCGTTGGTTGGATCTCGGGCAAGTCGGGCATTGTTTTTTATTACTCGGTCGCGAGTCCTATCAAGACGTCAGTGAAGGGCCCTTGTATGGTTTCCGCGATATACGCACTTGAAGACATGATTTAGGGCATGGAGGCAGGTCATCCTCCTTACGCTATCCGCCCCAGCAACGGTGCGGCTGCAGTAGAGTAGATCGCGATAGCCAAACAGGTAGGGCGCAATTGTCTGCTCGACGGTGTCAAACGTGGCATGTTTTGTCTCCATTGATTCGGTGAGCTTCTTTTTGAGCTTCAGGTCATGAATCCCTGTAATTGGCTGGGGCATGGACCGGTCACCCGGGTCGTCGGCATCGGGGGTCTCGGACACCACTCTGGTCGACTTGACCAGAGCCCGCTCTGCCCGCCACTTGCCTTCGTTGAGGGCCTTTATCCTCGGAAGCGTTACTTCTTCACTAGGGCCGGCGAAATGCGTCTCAAAGGGATCTGAGGCGTTGGACTCGTCATCATCATCAAACACGTCCTCCGGACCAGCATCTGCCGGCTCCTCTTCAGGCTCCTCTTCAAGCTCGTCCACCATGCCGAGGTCCTTGGTTTCATCTCCTTCATGAGAAACATCGGGTTCGGGCATCGGGGCAAAGGCGACTTCGTCAGTTGACAAGTGACCCAACTTCCTCCTCTTGGCCTTGTGAGGGGCACTTTCAACCAACCTCTTTAGGAGGCTTAAGTAGGGTTGTCCTAAGGCAGTGTTGTCGGCATCCTCATCAGAGTCGATTTCGTCCTCGGAGGCGTCTGATTCATCTTCAGAGAAATCTAGTCCCTGGCCCTCGGCTTCACTGTTCTTGTCAGTGGTGGCTCCACGGGTGCTATGGGGGAACCCTACTCTTCACTTTGCTCTAGCCGTGCGGCATCGAAGCGGGCGCTACCACGTCCACGTCCCCGCGGCGCACCTCGGGCATCGCCCCGAGTGCCCCGGCTGCCCCTACTACCCCTAGAGCCTCTGCCGCCTCTGCCGCCCCGTTCGAAGGTTGCACCCATTCCACCTCGGCCTCCTCTCGATCCTCCTCTCAATCCTCCTCTCAATCCTCCTCTTCCACCTCGAGAGGGCCCAAATCTACCTCGGGATCCTCCTCGGGATTCTCCCCGACCACTTGCGCGGCCTCTACGTTCCATTTTGTTTCAAATTGTCGTAGCGGCGTGCTGGCGGTTAATGTGGTATCAAAGACAAAAAGTTGTAGGGACGGCCGCCAAATGATAAAAAAAATCGGTCTTGAAATTCTTCAGCCTTGCCGATGCCGACAGGCCAAGCCCAAGCCACAAAGAGAAATGCCCCACCAGTTTTACCCCTGCAAGCGCAGCCTTGCTGGCTATCGGGCTCTTATCTTAGCGCGCACAACCAGGTCCCGCATCCAGCAAAACCAAAATTCGAAGCAGCCAACCCACAGCCCACGTCCCTTGTTGCAGGTCGACTTTCATTGACAGAACTGATTGTTTGTGACGGGTTTTTTTTCCAGGTGCCGCATTCGCATTCCCCTCTCTCCCCCAGGCCTCCATTTTCTGACCTGTCCCGCCACCAACACCACTCAGGAACAGGACATCGCCCAAAAAAATACAAAAGTAAAAGTCGCAAATATGGCTGTCGACCAGGAACATTTCGTCCACCTCTCGAGGCCGCTTGCGCCCACCGTCCTCGGCTTTGGTGCCAGCTCTGCCCCGCTCACCGTCAACATCCAGCCCCAGGTGCGCGCGCCCTCACCCTCCCCCTTGCTTCCCACCCTGGAGTCGCCGTGGTAGACAAAAAGGTTGATATCTGGCGGTATCATGGAGGCTATGCCGGGCCGCCATCGATTGCGCCGAGTCTATCCCGTCTCCACCTTCGCCAGGCCGACCCTGAGCAATGATCACTGACATGTAGACCTCTTTCCCTACAGGCTGTCTTCTCTATCCTCGATCATGCTATTCGCCGCGATATCCGGGACACGCAATCAACGCGCGTGATTGGCGCCCTCGTCGGCATCCGCAGCGAAGATGGGAGTGAGGTTGAGGTGCGCAGCTGCTTCGCCATCCCGCACACCGAGAACGAGGACCAGGTCGAGGTGGATGTCGAGTACCAGAAGAACATGCTCGCCCTCACTCTCAAGGCGTCGCCGCGCGAGACCCTGCTCGGCTGGTACACGACATCGCACGAGCTCAACAGCTTCAGCGCCCTGATCCAGAACTTTTTCGCCTCGCCCGACACAGGCACCTTCCCCCATCCCGCCGTGCACCTGACTATCAGCACCGAGGCCGGCACCTCCATCGAGACCAAGACCTACATCTCAGCCCCCGTCGCCGTCAATGCCGAGCGCGCTGCTGAGTCGTGCCTCTTTATTGAGGTGCCCCACAAGCTACACTTCACTGACGCCGAGCGCGCCGCTCTCGGCAGTGTCGCCGCCGCCCAAGACACCGAGACCCGCGCCGCCCCAATCGTATCCGATATTGAGGGTCTGACGCAGTCGCTCGAGACCGTTACGGGCCTACTCGAGCGCGTTGGTGGCTACGTCAGCGAAGTGCTTGACGAGGAGCGCGACGGCAACCACGCCCTGGGCCAGTATCTCATGAACGCGCTGTCACTCACGCCCAAGGTGGCTAGCACCGCCATTGAGCACGACTTTAACAACCACATCCAGGACGTCCTCATGGTCTCGTACCTGGCCAACTCGATCCGCACCCAGATCGATCTGGCACAGCGCCTTGCTACGGCCCCACTCGTAGCTGGCGAGAAGGAGGCCGGCGACAAGAAGGACGGCGAGGAGGGCGCCGGTGGCCAAGACGGTGGACGCGGTGGACGTCGCGGCGGGCGTGGTGGCCGTGGCCGCGGTGGTGGTGGGAGAAGTGGCGGCAATAGGGAGCCTAGGGAGCCTAGGGAAAACGCCGACTAAATAAAACATGTTCAAAAACCCAAAATACATTGTCAAATGTTTTCCCCACCGTCACCCCACCCACACCTTACCTTTTACTCTCTCGCGCGTTCACGTCACAGCTACAGTCACTTCACCTCACCCATGTAGCCGTAAAGCTGGCCCGTGTGGGCGGTAGCCCACTAGAAAAAGGGGGAAAGGGGAAAAGGGGAAGTGCTAGCAGCGGCTGGTGTTTAACAAATAAGCGTTTTTGTACCTTTTTTCTAGCTTCTTTTTCTTGGCAAAACGGCATTGGCAAAAAGCAGCAAGGGTTTTGGCGAACGCTGGTTGCGAAGCAGCGAGAAAGGGATGGCAAAAGTTCACGGCGTTTTACGGGATAGGGTACGGCTTAGACTACCTACCTATAGAAAATGGAGAATGGGGACCGACAAGGGGGGCGAGACCGAGAAGAGGGGACGGACGGGCCAGGAGACGCAGGGCCCCAGACAGACAAAATGAGTTAACGGTATTAATGAAGAGCACGTAACCCTCTACTCCTCAGCATTGTCACCCTGTTCTTTGGCTTACTTAAAACTAAACCTGTTTGTGGGGTGGAAGCGATTCCCAGTTATCAAGAAGAGAGGGACCATTTGACTTTGATAAGCTACCATCTTGCGGAATTCTTGCCGTGTAATCGCCGGTTGAGTTTTCAGACCGTTGGTTTACGCTCCAGCCGTCAACCACCATTTGAAGGTCTTGCAAGGTGATGTTATGGCTAGATCTGTTGTCGTTAGAAAGATTTAGTCGGGTCGAAGGTGGAAGCCAAAGACTTTAGTGCTGGGTCAGATGCTACTGGGGTGGATATTGATGGCCTTTGATAGGCGAGCGTGCTCCTAAATGCGGATTTCCACGGGGGTTTGGTTGTTTCCAGTGATATTTCGCGAAGCGGGCGAGGTTAGTAGAAGTGATCGTCCATATAGCCAAGGGCTTTGCTTTGGTCTTGTGATGAAAACAGGTTACGCTGCCCCCTTTAATTTTCTAAGCTGCACATCTATAAAGTTTTCATGTTGGTGTGGTGTTGGTGTGCCGATCTTGTTCGCGTGATGAGAGAAAGTAATATTGCATTATCTGCTTGCCAAACGTCGTCTCGTACTAAGCGCAACAAGTTGCCCTCCACGAGTTCATAGTGGCAGCTGGTCTCTAACAAACCAACAGAACCAACAAAACCCCCCTTTCCCCCACCCATCTACTCCCAGAACGCCCCGATGCATGCCCTGGTCCGTTGCGCCTCATGTCATAGTGTATCCATTCGCCCATACCGCTCGATGCTCGAACTCCTAAGTGGAAGGTTTCTGCGGTAGTGTCGCAGGGTTCCCATAGTTGGGAAGGTGGCTGAATGTCTGGGTCGGGCCCTGTGGTCCGCCCGACTTATTGGGTATATGGGGAGAGGAGATGGGCGCCATGTGTTGGGGCCCGTGAGGCGGCCCGAGAGGTGGCTGCTGCACAGGGTGATGATACTGTGTCAACGAGTTGTTAGAGCCCTGCCTTGCCATGCTGTACGCTGCCGGTCCAGGCCCGTAGCCGGGTTGTGGCAACGGTTGCTGAAAGCCATTGTAACTTATGTGGGGAGAATTGAACTGCGGGCTGCCATGGTGAGGGCTAGATCCTCCATAGGGATTTGGCGGCTGCATAGGAACAATACCATTTGCGGGAACAAATGTCTGGCTTTTCGGATTGAACGCCTGTCGGTTATAGCTCCCCGGGATCGGGTGCTGGCTCTTGGGGTCGTGAGGGTTAAAACTAGCGGGCAGTTGTCCATAGGCATACGGAATCCCAGCAGGTGTAGGACTCGCCCGGGTCGGAGGGTATGCTGGCTGGTTGAAAGCTGGCTGTGACCAGGCTGGCTGTGCCAGACTCGGCTGGGGGAGGTTTGGCTGAGGCAAATTCTGCTGTGGGATATTTGGCACGGGAGCGCTATAGACTGGGGCCATTGGGAGAGGGTTGGGAGGCTGGTAGCGCTGCTGTTGCGGCGGTGGTGCTGCCTGTGGTACAGGAGGCGCTGGGTACTGAAACTTGGTCAGAAGGAATACGCAAAGCTTGAATTTCAAGTGACTTACTGTTGGGATCGCGCTGTACTGGGGGCCGAAGCCGCTGTTTGGTATCATTTGAGGGTATGGCTGACTGGGCGCGTAGGCTGTCGGCTGGATTGGGGCCTGATAGGGCTGCTGGAACTGCGTATTGTACGGAGACCCGTTCACGGGTAAGTACTGAGGCGCCGTTGGTGCCTGCGCCCATGTCGATTGCTGAGGGCCACACCAAACCACATACTGGGACCGAGAGTCGAAACTCTCCGAATCATCACGTCGCTGCTTGTTTGTCTTCCTCTTTCCGCCAACGTTAGACCTGTCCTTGGCCGACAGGGAACTAGCCCGGGAAACACCATTGGCATCTTCACCCTCTATGACCACAAGTCAGTAAACGCAGGAACGGAAAAGGGTTAGATTTTGACACATACCTGGAGTCGATGCCTCGGTCTTCTCTGCATTCCCGAAAATCCGCAGCCTAGCACGATTGTAGGCTTCCTCACGTTCTTCTCTCGTAAGTCTATCAAAGATTGGATTAATGCCTGCGCTTGTTAAAGTCAAGGTTGTCATGGAGGTGTACTTCTCTTTCCCGTGCTTCTCGTCGCCTCCCGCCTCCGAAGTCGGCTTGGACTGGCCTGCGCTTCCGCTACCAAACTCGCCCTCCTCCCCACGCCGCATAATTTTGCGTGGCAAGATAGCAGGCGCCGGCGAGCTGCTGTTTGAAGCGTTCACGGCAACACTCGACAAAGAAGGCGGAATTCTGCAGAAAGGGGTTCTGAAGATACGCACTGATCCTGCCGCTTGCTCAAAAGAATGTGTCATGTGGTAGTAATCTGCTAGTTTATGCGTCAACATCCTGCAAAACGAGTTGCTTGGAGGCAGGTCCATGAAGGGCTCTCTGTGAAGATGTTTGTCAGCGATCTCATATGCGACAACGGCGGTAGAGATGGTGTTACACACTTCGAATCTTGCACAAACTCAATGACCTGATTCTCCAGCCTCAGAAGAAACAGCCGATCCTTGGGAGACTGCATCGCCTCAAGTAGCTTCTCATCGGGGTTCTGGCTCAAGAAGCCATTGACTGCTAGAGCATCAGGCGCTGTTGCTCCACCAACTAGAGGCAGTTTTGCTTCCACGACCGGCAGCTTGTCTGAGTTGCCGCTTTGCGGTGTTGCAACTCCTTGGCCCTGGTTTCCGACCAAGACATGAGTAGTGGCAATCGGCCGCAGGGGCATGTCTCCCAGCTGAATCCCTCGAAAACGGGCAGCGATGTCAGATCCCATACGGGACCCAGCAATATAGGACCCGCGAACGGAAAAGGCATCGTCATCCTCTGCAGCGGCTTTCATGCTCGCACTATCATCGGGACGCAACGACTCTTTCTCGTCCAAGGCGAATGTAGTCCCGGACGTGATGCTCTTACCGTCCAGGCTGGGAGGCTTGGTCCCTAGATCAGAGCTGGAATCGGCCCTTTGTGAGTTGTCGTCTGAAGGTGTCTGGCTATTGCCGACCTTGACCAGCCTGTCGACCGTGCCTGAGGATCCGTTGACAACAAGGTTTGGTGTCTTTGTCTCGAGTTTGAGATCCTTTAGTCCCTCGAAATCTCTATTCTCTTGACTCTGGCCTGGCCTGGTGGGTTTTTGCCCAGTGAGCGAGAGGTCAATATTAGAAGCTTGGGCTGCCGCGGGTGTCGGCATAGGGACTGCGGGAGTTATAGGAGCGACAAGGGTAATGGGGGTCGCAGCAGCTTGCGAATTATAGCTGCGTCTATCTCTAGCGGGCACTGCTGGAGGTGTTCTGGCGATAGCAGAAATGGAAGTCGAATCTTTCGATGCCGATGCCGCTGCGACCTAAAGGGGATCATTAGTGTCTACACGACAGAACAGGCGCACAAGGGAACTGGGGCGCGGCATACCTTGGCAAATGAGAGTTTCCTGACATCGTTGGTCATGGTGGGAAGGGTCGCCATGTTTGCGACCAGGGAACTGTTCAGGCGCAAGCAAGGTCGAAAAGGGCCGCGGCAGTCGATGGGCGGCAGACCAAGAAATAAATGGGCGTGGACGAGTCGCCGAGTCAATCCGAGACCAGCGAGGATGAGGAGAATTAGATCGCAAGAGCGAAAATCAAGAAACGAAACGGAGCAGGGCGGTCCAGAACGAGAAGGGAGTGCCGGTGATCATGGTCATGAGCTGGGTGTCGTGCGCTGCGATGATGTTTCTCTCAACCCCCCAACCTTCTCGGATGCGATGGTCGAGCTGTGCACGATGTCGCAAATCTTATGGTTGCCGACAGTCGCTGTTCCAGAAGTCTGGTGCAGTGTCTGGGTAGGAGACGCCACAATTGGGCGGTTGAAGAGGGCGGATCGGTTGGTGAGAGGGGTGTGGTATAGAAAAAGATCGAATGTCGTTGCACGAGGGGAGTTCTAAGGAGGAGGCTTTCAGAGTTGCAGCCAAGGTACCTAATCCCGAAGGGTCGCCCCAGTGCCGGTTTGTCTTGCTCTCTGACCCTCCCCGTTTTTTTTCTCCCCAAACAAGCTTATAAGGCAATGGCGTATCCGTATGCCGTACACTGTATTTCCCCTCCAAAAAGTGCACTGACAGAGATGGAAAATTAATGGGGGTCCAAAGGCCCGAGTGCAGAAAGGGATCAAGATTACCGAGGGAAAGGCTTTATCCTTCCCTTCAGTTAGGCAGAGAGAAAACAGCTGGTCAGGTTGGTTCACTTTAGCTGAGCCAGGTTGGGTTTTTAAGATGCAAGCTCAGGCAGGCGATCTGAAGAATGGAGAATGCATGAGAATTTGGGGGAGATTTTTGACAGCGTCGTCTCTTGGGCCGCTGGGCAAGACTCCCGGTCCAGCCAGGCCGCAAGCGACTTAGCGCCGCCTAAGAGCACAGTGCTGCTCACTGGGGCCCGTTTCCTGTCTGGCCAGCTGCCTTACGGGTCTTCGTCAGGCCCTCCATCACGTGCAAGTAGTACGACAGCACCTTGGTGGGCAAGCTCAGAGCTGCGGGTCGGGTGCTTAGTGGGGTCTGGTTTCTTGATCCACACTTTTTGTCGCACGGTCCAGCAGCCACGACGAGGCGTTTGTCACGTCACGTCCGGTCCAGTGCTTGTACAATCCGAGATTCGTAGATCCGGGCATGTTGGTATCCCTCAAGCTGCTGCCTCCTACCCTGTGTCTGCCTCTTCTAACCCCCGCAAGATCAGCGTCGGCCTCAACACTGCCTCTCATATTTCCCGAGTTCCCGTTCTTAAACGAGTGCTACGGCTAACGATTGACGGGTCGTGTCGTACAGCGACGTGCAATTGGCTCCTCATCCCCGTTCTACAGCTGCGGCCTGGTTTGGGTCTCTGCTGCGTCTTGTCGCTTCGTCCCTCTCGAGCTTTGTGCACCTATTACCTACATCGGCTGTGAAGGCGCGACGAAAATCCTCAGGTCTAATTCTCAGTCTCATACCCGACAAGTAGAGTCTTCACGTTCCTATTTTCGACATGTTTTCCGCCCGAGGCCGCAGCGGTCCTTCCACAGGAACCCCAGCAACGGTCCAGTGCCAAAAGTGCCTGAAACGAGATATGTATTCCCTCGACCCGTTTGCTGTGTCTCATAACTAACATCCTCAGAACGACACTACTCATATGAGTGCAAGGCGGCTCCTCAAGAGAGGCCCTATGTCCCCAGGCCATCTCGTACCCAGCAACTGCGCAACCCAAAACTACTCCCCAAACTCACAAATGAGGTACCGGATGTCCTCCAGCGAAAGTAAGGCCATTAATCGCCATATTTCTCAAGTGCACATTCTGACCCAAGTTCAGGAAAGGCGTTGCCGACGAAGAGCTAGCCAAAAAAGAAGCCGAGAGAGCTCGAAAACGAGAACTTGAAAAGGAAGACTCGCCTACTCCCAGAGATTCGCCACCCAAGAGGCGGCGATCGTACTCTTCTGACTCGGTGTCAACCATCTCCACTCGATCTCCCTCTCCGGTCACGAGGCGAGCTTCTAGATCACCGCTCAGAGCATCTCGAGATCCCAGAGATTCGCGAGACGTCTCTCCCCGGCCATTTGTCGGCCGCAAACGCTCGGTCAACTCCGACGACCGCTACTCCAGCAGAGCCTCAAGGAGCCCAGAAAGACACTTGTCGACGGGGATCTCGCCAGTTCGACGACGTTCACCTTCGCCCCATCCCGGACGCCCCGCGGCTTATTACAGTAGAGACCACGGAAAGGTGTCACCACCAAGGCGTGGCTATTCCAGGTCTATTTCCAGATCCAGATCTCCAGTGCGCTCTCCGGCGCGCTCTACGGTTAGAAGGGATGGCAGAAGGGAACAGCTCAAGACAGGTCGATATCGGGATAGGAATGATCACATTCCACGAGACACCGGTGCCCCGCCACGACCTCCACAGCGACAACCATCTCCGCCGCGCGAGCGAAGTCTGAGCCCCTTCAGCAAGAGATTAGCGCTTACACAGGCAATGAATATGGGTAGATAGGATTGTGGGTATCAGTTACATACTTGACGAATATCAAGCCTTGATGCTGGTCAAGGACCATGTTTTTGGGCTGTGTAGCCTTTGTAGTTGTGCAGGTCCCATTGAGGTGATGCCATTGAGATGTCACGGCTCAAGCCAAGTCCGCCTCTTCAGCCTCCCGCTCCCTTCTCGTCTCTTCCTCCTCTTCCTTCTCCCTCAACCGCATCCCCTCGACAAACGCAGCCCCTTCCAACAAACCTCCCTCTCCATCTTCCTGACTCGCCCCTACCTCGCTACCCTGTGCCACGGCAGCAGCCTTTTTGGCGGCCAGCCTCTCGCGCACCATCTTAGCGATGGCATTATCGGTCCGGACGTTGAGCACTTCGAGCTTCCGGTTGAGCTCGCGCTTCAAGTCCCAATTGGGCTTCTTGGGCTGCAGCTTGAACAGATCAATGCCTTTATTTGCGGCATCGTCGCTTGCATCAGCGGCTGCTTGCCGCCGCAACTCGTCCTCGACATCAGCGGCCTGTTCCTCAAGCGTGGGCCCCGCGAGGGCGAGCGTTGGTGGCGCCTCGAAGCCGAGCTTGGGCCCGCGTGTCTCGGGGTCGTAATTGCGGCCTGAGAGATGCAGACGCGCGACCGAGGAAGATGGGGGGCTTTCTGGCTGTTGTTGCTGTTGCTGTTGCTGTTGGGGGTCGGAGGGGTATGTGCTGGTGGCTTCGTCGTTCTCGTCGTTGCTGTTGTCGGGCTGTTTGCGCTTCAGCGACTTGAGCTTGGCCAGGCGCGCTTTGCGGTCGTCCGTGGCAGCGCTGAGGGCGGCGTGGGATGACATGGCGGGCTGTTGTGGTGTTTGTTTTTTAAGCGATTTATACGAGTTCTTTAGTTGAGGTTGACTTGGGGTTGGATGCGCCGTCTAGGTCCCAAGTCGAGGTTGTGGTGGGCGAATAACGTTCAGCTCTGTTTCTGTGGAACGTCACAAGCACAGGCCATGTAACAGAGCGATAAGAAATTTTGCCCGATAAGACAAGTTAGCATCTTCAGGGGCTCGCGCGCCATAACCACCAGCCCGATTCACAGGCGATTGAACGCGATATCCGACATGCGCCAAACGCCAAAACTCGACGGATGAGAGATCAGCGACCACGCCCTGGTACTGAATATCTCAAGGAGGGGTGTTAAATCTATGGTCAAAGAGATGCAGCGGGTAGGACCCCTCCGCGGCTGCTGTCTGACCGGAATCCAACGGCAGCTCGCATCTCTCCCAATTCGAGCTCGACCATCACGACGACTGAAGAGCACCTCCAGTCTTGATCCTCCCATTGACCCAGAAACCTTCTTGAAGCTATTTGAGGAAGTTGGGCAATCACCAAGCCGCCCATTGAGGCGCTCCAAGGCCGCCCCGAGGCTACCGTCAGAACCCCCCGAGGGGTTCTCCAGTACAGTTCACCTGAACCAACCAGACCTCCCCTCAACAGAATCATTCAGCGAGCCCACACTTGACTATGCTTTCAAAGACACATCACCTCAGTCTCCGCAGGTGATATCGACGGATACCACCCTGAATCAGCCAGACACCGCCTCCGAAGCTCTAGCAGAGACCGCAACACCTCTTCGACCACTAGGTCGCCCCCGTTCTAGCCCCTTTCCACGTCGAATTCAATATCGAGGTATTCGCCCTGAATACTACCCCTTTCCAAAACCGCCCGGTAGCGACTTGCGAGTCTACCAGGGAACCCGCGCAGACTCGGAACGGATTCGAGACTTGAGCCTCTTGAATGTCATTACAGACCCTGGTGACAAGCTGAATGCAAAGCGGCGGTTTCGGATCTGGAAGAGGGCGTTCAGAGATGCTTGGGATGTACTTCTGGCCGGACGAGTTTCTCACTCGAGAGACTTGAAACACATCCACCCGAGGAATTTAGATCAGGGCCAGATACAGCTACAGAGTCTTCTCCCGCTACAAGGCGTCGAGGCGATGAGGGTGATATGGTTCCAGCAGCCCAAGGAGAACCGCATAGCTGGTTGGCAACACGTCATGGCCGACGCCCTTCAACTCGCTCCCGATAGGTTTCATGAAGTTCTCGTGGCAACCTTTGAGGAAGAGGCGTCGCCGGTCCATGTGGTGAAGGATTGCCTCAATTTCTTCATTCAGCAATATAGGAGTTCATCGCCCGAACAACAGCCTGAGCACCTCGCCAAACTCCATGGTCTGCTCCTCCACATCCTTCACAACAGCTCCCCAGAGTATGTCCCAGCGCATGGCGTCATACCACAGAACGTGCTCTACTGGGCAACCCGAGCGGGTGATGGCAAGACTTTACTGGACATCTTCATGGAGCTCAAAATCCACGATCATCCGATCAACGGCTATACAAAGCTGCAGTTTGCATCCGTATTTGCGAAGGATCCCCTCTACAAGAGAACGGCCCTAGCGATCCTTCAAGATTTGGTACATGACGATGGCTTCAAGCTCAACGGGCCCCACGGCCTTGCTCTATGCACGTCCATCCTGTCATACCCCACGCGTTATGCACGGGAAGAGCTGGACGGCGAAACTATTAGGGAGCTATACGAGGGCCTCCTAGAACTCGGGATCGAGCCAAACGTCATCACCTTCACGGCCATAATCCGAGTTCTGACTCTTGACAAAGACATGCAGAATGCCTGGCAAGTCTACAGAATCATGCGGGAGCGAGATATCGAGCCTGATATGCACCTCTTCTCGGTGCTCTTGAATGGATGCAAGCTGGTTGGGGACCTCAAGTCCATTATTGAGATTGTCCAGCAAGTGCAAAACTCACCAACATTAGCTGATGACAAGCCATTTTGGAACGATGTGATACATAGCATCCTATATGCTTGTACCTTTGATACGGGTACGGGAAGTGATACAGGTGGCGATAAGCGACCATATGACGAACGACGGCACCTTTTCCATGTAGCCTTTCCCCTCATAATAAAGGCGTACGCAAAGGTTTTCAACACAAAGCCGCTCGAGACTCTCCTACAAGCAGATGTTATTAAATCACATCTAGAAACCACGCCGGAGGCTTCTCCCCTTCAGTCAGACTTTGCCGATTTTCAGCAGAACCTAGCCTCGCTCGTCGAGAGCATACAGCCCAGGGAGCATGTTCTCGAGCCAGAACCCTACACGCTCTGCACCATCATCATGGCCTATATCAAGAGTTCTATCAGTGTATTCCCGATCATTACCTTTTATCATCGGTTCCGCACACTTTTGTTACAAAACGACCCGGTGATGGCTGGGTTCATCAGGGCGAACGGAACGCTGGTCCACGACACAGTCATCATGGAGCTCAGTGCATTCGACGGCATGCTACGAGTTGGGCTCGACGTGATGAGCGACATGCTGGTGGACGCGGCACGGCCCGCGGCCGGTTACCATCACAATATTCAGCTGCACCCAGCGCCATCCATCTTCACGTGGTCAATCATGCTCAAGGCACTGACGGCCCGCAAGCAGTTTAAGCAGGGCGAGCGCTTGCTACGAAAGATGAATGAGCACGGAATCAAGCCGACGCGCGTCACATGGAACACACTGATCGCCGGCCACGCCCTCGCGCAGAATGTGCAGGGGACAGTTGATGCGCTGCAGCGTGCTGAGCAGGCGAGCTCGAGCCCCGACAAGTTCACCATGAAGGCCTTCTCGTATTTGGGGGACAAAAGTTCAGCGTTGCGCATGATGGAGGAGATGATGGAGAGGCGAAGGAAGATCATCGAACAAAAAGGACTCCAACCACTAAACCCGAAGCCCGAGTATGAAGAGATGCTGGATGAGGTGGCTAACATCTCGAAAGCTGTTTTGCGAAACTCAGGAGCACCTAATCATGGGCTGTCACACATGATCCGGGCAGCGGCCGCTCAGCCAAACATGATCCAAGGGGCGCCGGGGAAGACTGGTGTGCGGACGGCAATGCATAGGACTCTCGATCCGACTTTGCTGACCTTGGAGGGCCAGGGAACCTAAGCGGTACGCCCCCACTGTCTCTACCTCTCTCTAGCCCCGCGATTGTTTCCTCAGTGAGGATAGTGTACGGCGTATATGATCACAATGACACCAGCATGTATGTACTGGAAAATATCAACTTGTCATATCACTTCTCATTTTGACTTTGTACTAACGTACTCCCTCATCTCGTCTCGCCTCCTGAACTCCAAACCCTCCTTGCCATGGCCGTAACGCCTTCTTAGTCCTCTAGGACGTCTACCTCAAAAGTCAAAGTGCTCATTATTATGCTTACAAAGTCCTCCTCCACCAAACCAAAGGCCTTTCTCTACTCCCTTGACCTCCTCCCTACCCTCCGACAAGGCCTCTTCCTCCCCTCCCTACGCCATCTCCTTGTTGAAAAAGGCATCGATTTCCTCGATCTTCTCCTCCGTCGTCATGCGCCGCAGGGCCGGTGGGAAGTTCGGGGACGGGGTGACCGCGTGGCGCGGAGGGACCGGGACCGGGCCGCTGTGGGCCGGGTCCGAGTCCTTGCGTGAGTATACGCTCGAGGGAGCGCGGGGGCGGGCGACGCCGATTGGTCCCCGGGATAGGTTGTGGCGGGAATGCGAGGCTGCCTGTGAGGGCCGGCGGGGGAGGAAGGAGTCGCCGGCGTCGACGGCCCGATTTGGCGCGAAAGGCGGGGAGGAGGGGAGCCTGCCCTGGCTGGTGTAGAAGCTCGAGGGCAGCTCGGGCTCCGGGTACATGTCTTCGAGGCTGGTGAAGACGGCGGGGGTGGCCACGACCACGGTGGGAGGCGAGACTCCGAGCTGGGGCGACTCGGCGGGGCTGTAGGCCGACGGCGAGCTCGGGTCCCAGGACGGGAAGGGCTCGGACTGGAAGACCAAGTCGTGCTCCGAAAATTTCTTGGCTGCAAGAACGGGGGTCGGAGGTGGCGGCGGGAGACGAGTCGGGCAGGGAGCTGGCTTGGGTTTGTCCGATCCGTCTGATTTGCGAGTGGGAAACGATGGGCCAGTCGGGGTGAGTTCATCACCACCATCCTCTCCATCTCTGCCGCCTTTCTCGTGTCTCTTATCGTCAGCAGGTGTCATCTCTCCCTCACCCTTCTCGCTATCCTCTGCGGAGCTTGAGTCTCCGTAGATTTCGTCGTCATCGATCCACAGCTGGGCGCGGACGTTGTCCCAAAATGCCTTGACTTCCTTGGGATCACGTTTCTCGCTTGTCTCTTTCTTGCTGTCGTCCTTTTCCCGCTTGTCCTTTGCGAGCTTGTCCTTTTCCAGCTTCTCCATTGCGAGTTTGTCCTTTTCAAAGTATTCCTTTTCGAAGTCGAGAGCCTCGAGTTCCCTCATTAGACTATCCAGCATCTCGACCGGCGACGAGGGCTGGGTCTCGCTGATGGGGGCAGGCACGGGGGCAGGAGCGCGTTGCTGCTGCTGGGAGTTCTTCTCATCCATCTTCTTCGTGTTTGTCTCGTTTTCTTTTTCCTTGAGCTCCTGGTCCTGCTCCAAGTAGTCGAGGCACCTTCCCAGCGGGCGGTTGTTGAGATATTCCTTGTGCTTGCACAGGGTGAGTGAGCACACCTCACTCTGGTCTTGGTCGCCGATTGAAGAACGAGTGACAAAGGTGGGATGGATTGGAAGCACATGGGGACGTTCAATCGTCTGGGCTTTTCTGGGGCTCTCCTCACTGGCCGAGGACGTGTTTGTCCTCAGGTCGCTCCTTCCAAAAAACACGTCGTTTTCACTGCTCTGGACGTTGTCGTTCGTGACAATGATTGCTGGCACCTCGCTTGTGCCGCCCCTCGTGACGAGCTGTGGCTTGGGTTGCTCAGGACCACGTGGGCTACCGGATGCTTGTTCGATCCAGTTGACGATCTCGCGCACAGATGTGCCCGGCGGCTTGGTGAGAGGGCTACTCCTAAGTGGTGATGGGCTCTGCTGGCCCAGGTTGGACGAAAGGCTGTGCGGGATCGCCCGTCCTTCCATCCCGCGGTCAAGGATGCGGCCCGTCGTTGGGGTCGTCACTTCTTGGTTTGGGGGGCCTTGGTTGGCAGAGCGGCCCGGCTCGAGAGGCTTGATCGGGGAGGACATGGTGTTGGTGATGTCGATCAAAGCTGGTGATAGAGCCGTGATTCCGATTATTGTTGATAGAGAGTTGAGGTGAGCAAGGCTTGCTCTGACGGGGGAGTGTTTAGGTTGTGAGCGGGCTTAGGGCTCTTGCCGTGAAAACGCGGGCAGGACCTCCGGCCTTCCTCCCGCGGCCCGGACGGGAAAGGGCAGTGCATCGGTGACCAGGGCGGCCGGCCAATCCGGCGAACAGAGTTTCAATGTCCCGAAGCAAGACCCACAGTCACAGGGCGTCAATGGAGGCTCGCTACTTCCTCATGTCAACCACCCTGGTAAGGCACTCTCAAACTATTCTCACAAGGTCTTGAAGAAATCACTTCTATCTCTCCAGATACCCATCTCCCTGCTAAGCCCCAAGCTACCCCTGATTCCCCTCCCACCAGAGCCAGATAACCCCCCCACACACTGGAACCGTGCCCCAATTTCTGAAGGCTATGAAAGAATGACAAGCAGAAAAGTCGTTCCTCTCTTGCCACCACCCCCACATTGCCCGAGCAACCAAGTCGATCACGACCGGTAATGTCAATAGTGGAAAAGGGGCAACCCTGGCCCACCCCACCAACACCATAGCAAATATACCAAAGACTTAAGCGGGTAGTTCTCGAGCACCGGCGAAGACAACATACCATGGCCCCCATTACCCGCTGCGTCATGACCAACCGATCGGGCGAAATATCACAATTTTGGTCACATTCCTTAGTCATATCCCCCTCGACCCTCGGAGCTGACAAAATCATGACGCCAACTTGATCTCAGACATATGGGCGGCAAAATAGGTAGGTATTCTTACTTTCCCAGCCCTCTTCAACCTCGTTCTGTTTCTCCCACCACTACGATTACCCCACAGATTCTCACGGTTAGAGAGCATGGCATGGCTGCTGATAGTCAGATGGGATTTATTTTATTTCACGAGGGCGTAGGACACCATATTTTGGGACGCCAACATTGACACGGATGCCGCCTTAATCCATGATAGAACACGACTTGCCACATAATTGCCATGGATATTTCACATATCTTGGATGTCTAGCCAAAGTTTATTCTGACCAGTCCAGTCCGTTCGCACAGTTTCCTTTCGAGGATCCGGGACACATGCGAGAACACCAAGTTCTGGAGCTTCGGGTGGCATAAAAGTCCATCGTGGCTAGTAACCTGGAGTCGGCGGCGCAGCCTCGCGCTCCCAGCAGTCTAACAAGCTATCATCCAGAAGAGATTCAAAGTCCCTCGCATCCCTCTTCCCTACTTCGCCATTTATCCAACCTAGATCATCGGGCCTAACTTCAAATGTACTTACAGCCATTTCCGTAAAAGATACGTCGGCTTTTAGGCATATCATCCAATGGAGCATCCGGGCGCCGTTTGATGTCCTTGTCGATGAACCACTGGTAATCAACACCACATCTAATGTCATAAGCTGCCCTGGCCACACAGCCAAAATCCCCTAGCTCATAATTGGTATACTCGTTCCGTCTGTCCGAGCCGTCCAGCCAGGCCAGGTCCAACTCGAAGGTTAGGTGAGTAAGTCGATAGCCGAAATCATTGCTAAATATCGGCACTGCCCAGCAACAGACGTAGTACCAGTCGATCGTGTCTGGATTGAATGGCTTCAAGCAGAAAAAGTCGGTCTTGGGGTAGATGGTGAAGAGCTGCTTTTCACCGGGCTCCAACACGCCAGTGACAGGTGCGTTTGGGAAGTCATCGCGGTAGTATTGGAAGGGACGACTGTCGTCGAAGGGTTTGGTAAATCGGCGCCATTACTTTGTCTGGTATCGTCTCTCCATTCTTTCCCGGGACTCTCTGCAGGCGGTCCAGAGACCGACCACCGTCAATCATGTACGCCGAAGGGTTGGATGCGGTCCATGGATAAGAATCGTCCTTGCGGCCGCGTGGTGCTGCCAATCCGAGCCTGCGGCCTGGCACGGAATACTTCTTCATCACTTCCAGCTCATCCTTGTATTCATCACTGAACACGGTAAAACCAAAAAAAAAAAATAAAAAAAAAAATAAAAATGTGGTTCAGGTTGGTCTGGGCGGATCGCGAGATCTAGATGATGTCCCTCAACTCCCGGGGGAGGAGTGCAAGCCATCTCAGAGTACGTAGAACTAAGTCGTGCTGCAAAAGAGGTACCATATGACGAGAATCGAATGCTAAGGGCTAAGAACGGAAGAGATGGTTCCTAGCAAAGTTGTAGACGTTTATAAAGAACCCAATGAGTCACGGAGGTTCAGTTAACTGAAGTCAAAACAGCTAAAACTATGGGTTCCAAGAAATAAAGTAAGCCATCAACATAAGTTTTACAGAAGCCGTTCACTCAGCAGAAACCCTAACAGTACCGGGTTAACTCAGACCGCCAGCGGAAAAATCATGAAGAGTTTCGAGCATCCTGTCACCATGTGGCAGCACGTGCCTCTTGAAGAATTCTAAAACCTTAATTCTGCTGCAGTGGATAGCATATGTTGTGTGTTTTGGCCAGAAAGTCGCGTACCTCAGGGGGAGCACTGATCTGAAAAGGAAGGAATACAACAATCAGAGGGCCTCGCTGGCGCCTCGAGTCTGTGCTGGCCGCGGGGATAGAATCGTCGTCTAACTCACACTCCTCTTGCAAAATGGGATGGGAAATTTGCGCGGGAGATTCGTCCTCGAGGCATGAACCTTATTCCGATTCACGGGAAAGAAGGATGCGGCTACTTTCGTTGTTAGGAAACGACCGGTTCGATGGTGCTGCTGCCACCAAACCCGGGAAGTTCAACACATCTCGTGTGTGGCCCACTCTCAAACAGTGAGTCGGGTGGGCAGCTGCTCGTGACTTGCCTCGGGCTTCCATGTTGATACTCCACGCGAACGCTATCACAGGCCACGATGTCATTCTCTAGGCAGAACCAGGCCCCCATCACTCTAGCGTGTTGGTACTTTGAACCATGGATATATTTTGTAGCCAGCTGGGCAACACGTAGAGTGGCACACAAAATAAGCGAAGATGAAGCGCCCCCTTTCCCGCTGTGTTGGCTTGGCTGATGCTACAAGTGAACACCGGATGGTTGAAGGGGGCGTCTCGTGCTCAGATGATAACTTTTACCAAGGTTGACGAGTTAGAACATCGATCTTGGAGCTAGTGTCTATTTTGGAAATGTGAGGCTCTCTGGGTGCCTTGCTTCGCGGTACGCTCTTTCCTCGGGTGTGGTTGCCCCGAGGGGGCCATCGATGGTAACAACTTGAATCATGGTGAATGATTTGATCGTCCGCCTTGCCTCTTCTCCGGTGTACCTGCCTTACTCAGTACGCGGTTACCCCTGCACCTTGAACCCGTTGTCTTCAATCCGGGCGCCAGATACTCATCTCGCCTTGCCTCAGATGGGGACTTTTAAGGCCCCTAGAATACCTAGCCGTACGTCGTTGGTAGCCAGAGTCTAAGTGTGTGTGGTTCGCGCAAAATGTCAACAAACTTGTGACAACCACCAGTTATCTACCTCGCCTGTCTATCATTCCTAAAAATCTAGGGCACCCGGCGCGCATAGGGGGCGGCACAGATCGGTTTCGATCCCCAAACAAGACAGCAAACCCGGGCAACCACCGATGGTGTTTTCCCGTTGGACCGTTTCTACGAAACATGGCGGCCACTAGTAGTAGCTCCCGACCAGCTTGAGCAACTGCCATGTATGACCCGACAGACAGGTATAGTAGGCTTAGGCAGGTCTGTCTCAGCGGATTTGATGGGTTCAACAGGTCGACTAGAAACACGCCACGCATTAGTCTGAGGCAGACACTTTGCGGGCCCAAACAAGCCCCCGTTGAGAATCTTTCCTGAATCTCGGGACTTTGACATCGAAGGAATAACACACACTTGGACGCCATGTACAGTACAATGCTTTACACGCCACTACCAGCAACAATATCAGACCGACATGCCGCCAAATTTCCAATGTCGTGTCAGTATCCAACCGCAGTGGCGAACTGCGAGGGGGGTGTATGAACCGAGAGTGTGTGCAACCCGACCGACCAGGCCGAACCTGACACAGCTCCCCAACCTCCCCCCCCTTTTGCCCACCGGCATCATGGCTGACCTGCAAGAGACCTAGCCAACCAGCCAAGCGGTCTTCGATTCCCAAATGCGGTCACCGCAAATGCAGGCGCCGAAATATCTTCCACAGCTTCGGTAGTGGCTTTCAGCAGCAGTGAGTGCAATGTCCTGCCGATCACCAGCACCCCTAGCTACTCCGTACTTATCTTCCAAAGTAGGTATCTTCAGCCTCAGACATGCGACTCTCATTCAGGTTAGTAGTACACCGGACCCCAACGAGCCACAGCGGCTGGATGCAGCTTCCCCAAGATGGCTAAAGTTCCCTTGGGGAAAGTCATGGAGAAAAAAAGAAAAGAAGGGTTCCTGGGACGCGCCATCAACCCACTTACCGAGCTGGCACAGTGCCTCCGGGGACGCGATGTGAGCGGGTGAGCTTTTTGACACGAATTTTTTTTTTTTTTTTTTTTTTTTGGGTTTTTTTACTGTGCGTGCTGCGGACACTGTCTTGGACGAGCAGCAACGGCGGCGGCGGCGGTGGGTGACACGAAAGCGGGCAGCTGAGTGGTTCGTGCTGCGGCCCTAGTCGCCGTCGTCGCTGCTGTGCTAGCGTACTTCCACGGGACTGCACTACTGATGCGCGCCTCCCCGCGACGTGATGGTACGACGTGCAGTACTTGCACAAGGGGATATGGGGAAGGTTTGTGCCCTGTCATGATCACCTCACCTCGCCTTACCTGATGGAATTGACGAACGGGATGGGGCGGGCGAGGTGTGCTGTGCAGGCCACTCCTTTGACGGCGGAGGAGGGGCCGCTCAGCTGGCGGAGCGCAGTTTGGTTGGGTGGTGGTGTATTGGGTTGGGCATCTAGCACACCACCTCAGCCCAACGGATACACCTTGGGTGTCCATGGCCCGTGGGTGGGGGGAATTGTGTGCCTGGGAGGTAGGGCCAGCTCAGGGTTAAGTGGCCTAGTGGTCCCCCAAAACACAAAACCCGGGCGCGTGGGCGCCCAAGAGCCCGCGATCGCGATGGAACGAAGGAGAAAACGAGAAATCAAGCTTGTGTGAGTGTGCGCGTGTGTGCCTTGGCACCAATTTGTCGTGTTATTGTACTGCGGCAGATGCAGAGTCTTCTGCAAAGTACCCAAGTGTCAATCACAAGGCGCAGTACTACAGCGCATGGTACGAGGGAAACCCCCTTTTGCCCTCTACATAGTAATTCAATCATTGCTGATGACCGATGGCGGGACCGATCTGCTACTGGAAAGTCTCGGCCAGGTCGGGAGACGGGAGCCCATCATGGCATCATTTTTGGCCCACCGCCCCTGCCCTGGGACCTGTCGGGTCAGGTGCTGTTGGTGCAGCATCCAGAACCCATGAAACGTGATTGGGGACGCCGTTCAGCCCGAGTATACTTTGTCATATCTCACATTATCCCATATCAATGGGATTCGCAATGTCAAGGGGTTAACGATGTGGAGTTGGGGGAGAGAATGACTGGATGGCAGGCCTCCTGCAACGGCATCGCAGGCCACAAGCGCCCAGGACCCGTGCAAGCGAACAAGCCAAACAAGCCACGCCCCCTCCCCCCCCCCCCCCAGTGCGCCTTTCCCAATCTTTACTAATCCGCGCCGCTTGACCCTCTTCGGCTGTTGCGAATCTGGGGATGCGGGTCCAATGCGGCACGCCTGCGGGCCCACCATATCCAAAAAGGAAATGCGGTAAAGTTTAAGGCAACTTCATGTCTTCAGGTCAAGGGCTGAGCCACACCCTACAAGTGGGGTTTGACACTTTTGTATGTCTCACGAGTTGAGGGAACGGAGCCAACTTCCCATTTACTTGCGCAACTTGGGTCTGCACTGCTCGCCACTATTCAGATCCCGGACATTTCCCCCATGCCGTCCATCACACACGACCACCCCCAGCGCTTTCCCAGTCCCCCCTCGTAGCACGGCCTACCTGCCTGCATGTCGCATCGGGCCCAATAGGCTTTTTTTTTTCTTTTCGTCTCCCCCTTTGTTCATTCTCACGAGTCTCAATTGTCCCATTGGAAAGACGTGATTTTTTTTCTTCTCACTTATCTCGTCAAAGACGGGGATTTATCTCTTGTCTCATGCAAGGCGAAATGCAAGCATGGCACGATTGGGTCTCCGGCGCAGGCAGGCAGATAGGCAGGAAGGGGGACACATGCCCGAAGGCAACCAGGCGCCTGGGCGACCTGGTTTTGCATGCTATCCATCCCAATCGCTAATTTGTGCCTCGCTCCCACTGCCAATTCCCAAGCTGTGACGCAACCTGAGGGGACGAAAGTGAGAGAGAGGTAGGTAGGTGTAAGCTTAGTTGCGGAACTCCGGAAATCACATGTGGCTAACGACGGATTTTTGGACGCTTTGTGCCACACCAACCTCGTCACAATTGGCAGCAAGTCAAAATAGGTAATTGGAAAAGATGGATGCAAAGTGCGAAAACTTCGCATGTCAACTCTTTTTTGATCTGAATTATGTAAAGTAGTGCGCAAGTGTATCAATCGCTCGCTCTTCTCTCCCAAGAAGCGTTAAATCCATGTAGAAGTTGCCTGATGCAATATGCCTATGCTCATCGCTCCAGGTATGTCCCCAGAGGTAGACGCCGTAAAAACAAGACATACAGTCAAAGGAGAAGAAAATATAAAAAAAAACTATAACCACCAGGTATCAAAAAGAAATGCCATCATCCAACATCGTGTTATCGTAGAGCCATCCAAGGAAATCCCAAGCCCAGAGAAACAAAAGGCACGTTTTATCCGATCATCGTTGGAACACATCCTCATCCTCCCCATCCGCGTCCTCGTCCTCGTCCTCGTCCTCGTCCACGGCAGGGGCCGCAACAATCTCCTCCTCCACCTCCCTCTTCACACTCGCACCCGCATCAGCCAGAGAAGGAAACACCCCCCTCCCCTCGGTAGCGCCCCCTTTGGCCGCCTTCCCCTTCTGCGTCAGCACCCAGCGCCCCCCGACCCGCTGCACAATGTCCACTTCCCCACTGCCCGCCCACTCGGTCAAGCACTCATCTCCCTCTCCACCAAACACCACCTTGGGCTCGCGGCCCTGCGCCGCCCCGTCGCAGTGCTTGGCGACATGTTCCATGCGCAGGTCCCACGCGTCCGCGCCGCGGAACTCGGAGTCGCAGTTGGCCGCGGGGCACGTCATGTAGATCGGGAGCGAGCAGCGCGCGCGGATGGCCTCCTCCTGGAAGCGGTGGAGCTGCTGGTTCCAGACGTTGTCGGCATTGCTGGAGGCGGTCGCCTTTTTCGACTTTTTGGACGTGGTCGGAGGAGGGGGGTTTTTGAGCCCCGCGGGCATGTGCATGCGGCGCATGTGTTGAGTGTAGAGGTCTTTGCGGTTGAAGATGGCGCCGGGCTCGCCCGTGTTGTTTGGCGTGGATGAGGAGGCCCTTGCTTTGGAGCCTACCGCGCTGGCGCGCGCAGCCATCGAGTTTGTCGGGATCGGGCATGCTCCGTTGGGGTTGTTGATGCAATCCTTCTCCTGGCAGATCCAGTAGTGTTGTAAGATGTGCTGAGAACTGCAGTGCCGCTTCCACTCGTTCTTGCTTGCAAACGTCGAGTCGCAGCCGGCAAAGTGGAAGACGCATGGGTAGGGGCGCGTGTGCTTCTTCTTGATGTGAGCATCTAGCAAGGTCTGGTCGGCGAAGGAGGCGATTCCCTTGCAGGTGCTGTCCGGACACTTGAGCTGGCTGCTGTTGACGCTGCTGTTCGACGGCAGCTGTCGTTGACTGGAGGCGAGCTGTGGTGGTACCTGTGAGAGCTGAGGCTGAGGCTGCGGTTGTTGTTGTTGTTGTTGTTGTTGTTGTTGGGTGGCGCTAATGTTGGTCTTTCTCTTCTTGCTCGCTGGTGATTCAGTGGCTACGGCCGGCCTCTTCCTGGTATTCTGGCGCGGCGTCGACCGGGCGGTGGTGTGTCTGGAGTGTACTGGCTCTTGGTACTCTTCATCGGATTCCTCGGCCTTCCTGTTGGACGCAACTGGCGACGACTCCTCGTCTGGCTCGTGGTCATCGCCGAGGGGTGGATACTGGCTGCTGGCCGCTTGGATCTCATCCTTGATGGGTGACTGCATCGCTCCCGGAGAGTTCGCTCGTTTGATGTGAATTTCCTCAGCGGCTGGGTAGGCAGCTGGGTCGTACTGGCTGCCGTGGCTCCCAAGACTGTATGTGAAAAAGTCAAAGTTCAGTTGGTCGCTCTCTTCGGGGTAGTCCTGCGAAGGGTTGATGTCGTTAAGGTTGACACATTGAGGGCCCATGCCCGCAAAGTCCAGAGCGCTGGCGGCCGTGTTCCAATGCCTTTTCTGGGGGTTCTGTAGGTAAGGTGAGTAGGTCGTATCCGGAGGAGTCGCGGGATCGCGGCAGGACTCGGTGTCTGCCCGAGGACTGTTATGCGTGCCTCCAGATATGGTGGACTGCTCAATGGCGGAGAAGGGACTGCCGTGGCGAGCCTGTGACGGGAGCCCTAGGTGAGGTCGGATGGCTTCCTGGTGCATGTGGTAGTTGACACTTGCACCGACATCCATTGGAACATCGATGTCGAAGACGGTGGTCCTTTGGGGGTTTTGGAGGTACTCCCGAACCGGTTGAACCGGAAAGTGACTCTGGAGATTAGGATCAATGTTGTGGAGGCTTTCTTCTACTTGAGGGAAGAGGTAGGAACTGTGGTAGGCTGCTCCATTGTCGACAATATAGGCAGCACTGGTAAATGTCGAATATTGGTTGGCCATCCTTGGGTTGGTCATTATGGGGGAGGCTTTGCCCGGCTTGGGGCCTCGAGGCTCGCCGGGAGTGGCTGATCCGGACTGGGAGAGCTTGAGCACCCAGGTCCCCTGAGGTCGAATTCGCGAATGTGCAAGACGATAGACACAGCCTGGTTGAACGACGCAGGAGGAGCTGTGTGAGGGGGGTACCACGACGCCCCAAAGGTCACGGTGGTTAATAAGAGATTGTTGACTACCGTTATGGGCGACCGAGTCGAATGTGATTGTTACAAGGAACAAAGGTCAAAGGTGGGAACCGAGGCTCCGGCCGGGGGCAGTGTGCCGACTTTATAATATATAGTACAGATGGTGTGGGTTGAGGCTCACTCGCTCCCAGCTAGAGCGAGCGAGCAGGATTAACAAGGGGGACGGAGTACTGGTAGGGGGACGGGTGTTGACGGGAGAAAACACCACGGGGATGATAGACGACAGTGGCGATGCAGCGACGCGAGAAAGCAGATGAGGGCATGTGTGGTAGATAAAGGAGACACGCAAGATGATGTATGCAAGCAGGAGTGAATAGCTCGACCCATGCTAATGGCTTGTACCCGAGTGAGTACTGTACCTGCCTGCCTTCGTCTGGTAGCGTGGCCGTCGGGACCCTACCTTACCTTACCGCAGCAGTGTGGACGCGGCAGCGTGGAGGCGACTGCGTCTGGCTGGTTTGGATGGGGGAGGGGGGTGGGTGTGGCCATCGCATCGAGAGAGTACGTACCACAATCCCACATCCCACCGACCAGCGGCTCCTGTATTCGTCCGGGGCCTCATCCTGGGATCGGGTCGGTCGAGGTGAGGACGGACATGGCGGCGGATGGGCGGGTTGGGTGCTGGCTGGCGGTCGGGGGGGTGGGAGGATGTGGGAGTGGGAGTGGTGCGAGAGCGGCCAGCAGCGGCCAGGACCTGAGCAGCGCTCCCTTCCACTCTGTCTCCCGCTTCATCCAGGGCATGCGGCTCTGCTCCGAAGTACTTCGTACCCTCTCGCGCTGCTTAGCCACACCTTTCATTGCTTTTTCTGCCAAGGCGAAGCACCCCTGACTTTCACCCTGTCCCTTCCATCTAACTCTTGGCATCCTTCGCCCTTGGCCCCCCCCCTCTGGCACCGGCCGTCAATGGAGCGCGGCGATTGATACATTTGATGTGCATGGATAATTTGTGCAGAGCGCGTTGTCCAAGTCGCGCGGGCCCGCAGATTGTTCTGCGCCTCGGACTGCGACACAGCGGCACGCCATGCAAAGGAGAGATAACTGTTTTGCTCCATCGTCTTTTATCGGTTATCCTTCGCCTCGAGCGCGGTACACTCTACCCCGTCACCACCGCACCGTTGCGCGGATACGGAGTTCAGTACACAAATACCCTGCTCCAGCATTGCACCGCTGCATGACAATCGATAGAGTCGGGTCTTGTGCTAGATGCCGAATCGTGAAGCCGGATAACTTGGCGGCCCCCTTCCTCGTCGTTCGAGGGCCCTGCCACCAATTGTGACCAGTCATAAGACTCACGACCTAGGACGAGCGCGGTCGCACATCATCAGCGAGCCGTGGCTAGTGCAGTGCAGCGCAGCGCAGTGTTGGTTGTAGTGGTCAGCCGTCGCACTGGTCCCAGCATCAGCGCCCAGACGATACCCGAGTCTGGAGTCTGGAAGCGTGCTGTGTGGGTAGGTATGTACGACGCAGCGTGCAAAGCTGGAGGTGAAGCAGCATCATCCATCATTGTCTATCGTGCGCGGCCCACGGGCACCGCAATAGAGCGCCGGCGCCAGCACCTGCTCTGGTACTGACAGGCCACTGACAGCGCCCGCCGTGGAGATTTCAGATGGACGCGACCCGGCCTTGAGGTATGTAGGTAGTACCGTGGTCCACTCTGGATTATCTCCCGACCCTGCCCGCGCAAGCTAACGCTTTCGCTTCTCGATCCCGTGTCTCTCCAGACTGCCCCGCCTAATAAGACATGCCCCACTGCTGTTTCTGGCCATCCGTGGCCCACTACTGAGTCGAGGATACTCCACTCGTGTACACAATAGCGTAGAGGTGAAAATGGGGGAGGAGAAAGCGACAAGATCCGTGAGCGCTGAGGGAATTGAGGCTCTGCAGCGGCAATTGTTCAATTCTGAGATTCAAGCAGTCCCCGTCCCCTGCTTCCCACCATTTCCCGCTTCTTCGTTCCACGGAACCTCACTTGCCAAAATCCGAAAGACGCGACCAACACCCAACACAACGACACCCCACCTCCATCTACCCAAATAGTGCCTGCAATAGATTTTCCCACACACGCGCCGCACAGACTGGACCAGACCGCCGTCTGTCCAGCCGTCACTCACTTTATTGACCCGTGTGGGCTGAAAATCAGCGACTTTATCCTGGCTCCGACCTGGGATGCCACACTTTGGCCAAGGCCAAGGTCTCACCGTGCGCGGGTACAGTCTCCCCCCCACCTCCACCATCTCAGCTCTACCTTGAAGCCTGCAGAGGAGCGAAAAAAAGCAAAATGACACCATCAGCAACAAAGAAGTCCTTCCACAGCAAATGCGCTAGGCCCCCGTTGATCCAGAAGGCCCACCGGTTTGATCGGTTTCAAGCGAACAGGCCTGGATCCCTGAAAATAACCCCAGCCCCCCGCTAGCATCACTAGCATAGCGGCAAGGCGCCCTCGGGGCGTTCCTTGAGTGTGGCCCACGAGCGGTGGCTACACTACACTACACTAGGGCTTCAGGGCTTCAGGGAGTACCCTCACTGTTTCCCCAGCAGCTTCGTCTACCTAGCGGTCTAGCCATCCCCAAAGACCCAAAGAGGGCCCAGGCAGATTCGCCGGCTGCAATGGCGTCAGGGTGATGGTGGTGGTGGGTGGGCCGCTGTGGTGAAGGCCACCGAAAACCATACAATCTGACATGGGACCCAGGCAGCGAGATGTTCGCTCACAGGGGGCCTGTCCGCTTGATTTGCGACATTGGCCCGGTGTTTCCCGTCACCTTGGCACCTCATACCCTTTCTTGGCTGTCTTATGGTCCGCCCTTCGCTAGTTTCTGCACATTCGTCACCTGCCAAACAAACACCGGCCTGAGTGAGATGAGGGGACCACGAGTAGGTTTCCCTTGCAAGACAAATCCTGTTCGTCCGTCTGTATGCCTGTATGTCCCTGCGGCCTGTCTGCTACGATATGCCGCCTGCACCCTTGCGACGTTGGCCTTTGCCCGCCTGTGCTTGCTGAGCAACTTGATAGGTAAAAAGTCGAGTTTCCCAATGTCCCGCGCATACAGAAACTCAAAGGGCAAAGTGATCGGCCGCAGAATGCAGTGCATGCTACATCGTGTGTTTGATGAGGGTCCAGTTGGTATCTCGATGCGAGGAGTGCAACTGGTCGTGGCCCGTCTCGCCACTCGCTCGCGGAGCCCACAAGCGACAAGCGGGGTCTTGCGCCCGGCCTGGGTGAAGCGAAAACAGCCCGCCCCGTGGGGATGGATGGGGAGGGGCGGCGCTTGTTCCTCCCCCTACGGCGCCATGCCACTCAGCGATCCCGCAGCGATGCTATTGGCCGTGATTGGGCATCGAGACGGCCAGCCATCTCGTCCCTGTGCGGGTGGTCAGTGATTGAAGGGGGCGCGACTGATGCGATGATAATGGATATTGTCGACGGTGCCATCGCCATCCCTCACGCCCTCGACGGGATCTGGCGTAGGGCCGTGAATTTACCGGATCGGGCATCTATGTACACGTCCCTACGCATTCCCGCCGCCAGTGTAAGTATGTACACGGACTGTCGAGATGCCAATGTAACGTGGGAAGGACGAGAGCAATTTCGGCTTGCAGAAATCCCAATATCTCTCTGACAGAGGATGGCCTGCGACTTCGTCCAGCCCCCATTTCAGGTCCTGCCGGGTCAATTCTCAAGTGGTGAACCATGCGAAATTCCCATTCCATTTCGCCCCTCCACCCCTCGGGCCCAGGCCCCCAGGTCGATGGAGGTTGCAGGTGTTGCAGTAAGGTTCTTTGGCCCTTGTTGATGGGCGCCGCCTGGCCATTCCTGGGTTCTTCCAGCACCCAAAGTCGGCATGCGCTGTGTGTGGCGCGTTGCAACCACGACGACCTGTGCCCAATAGTTAATCCGCAAGCTGAGACCTTGAAATGGCGTCCCGCGGCTATTTCTAAAAGTAGACGCTGTCGTCTCTTTGCTCTCTGCATGGCGTATTTCATGATCACGATCCAGTGTGACGACTTCAGGCCACTCACCCCCTTACCCCTGCCCGCCCCGTGTGCGAAATGCCGCTTTACCTCATTCCCGTAGCTCTGGGAGGAAAGATAGCTGCGGGCAAGGAGTGTACTATCGTAGTGTAGCTCAGGTGGCCTGGTTTTCCTGACCAAGCCTGCTGTCCGGGTTGGCTCTTTGTCATTCCCATGACTCCCAACACACCACATACACCATATGTGTGTGTGTGCACAGGGCGGTGGGCCAATATCCAAACTATCGGCCCCCCGACCCGCTCGCTGCCGTTCGCTGCCCGCCCTGTCGGGTATGGAAGTACTATACTTTGCCGGGACGGTAACGTTGGCGGTGGGGCTTTGGCGACCGAGAGCTGAAAGCGGCGGCTCGGTCGAGGACATGCCTCGAACCCGAGATTGATCGCCGGCAACAATGTGAACAAGGCTAATGTATCCACAGTGACGATGTCGAAGGGACCCAATAAAGGTGATGCAGGTGATCCGTTATCTGCAACGAAGCGAGAGATAAAGAAGAGGATGCACGTGGTCTGCTCTCCACAGAATCCACAGAACAGAACCTCGATGCCAGTTGGTGCAGGTGTCCGTGAACCAAACATCAGTTGACAAGCGCTGACTGCGCCTTTGCTTTGCTGCTGCTCGCGCGTGTCCTGAAACGGGTGGCAGTGAACCGGGCTTGCTGGGAGCTGCGGGCTGCGATAGGATAGAAGGGGGGAATGGCGGCGAGGGATGGAAGAATGGAAGCTTTGTTGGCGCATTCTGCCAGCTTTCCTTGTTCGGTGAGTACAACGTTGTCCCGCTGGCGACGAGGCAAAGTCGCGGGGGAGACATTCGACTAGCGCGGACGCCTCGTTTGATTTTGTCCACTGGCGTGAATGAGCGGGTGGCTCGTGTTCCGCTTGGATCTCACCGCACTGCTCTTTTTGTTTTCTCGGTTCGTTCGTTTTGCAGTGCCTGCGCTCTCATTTGTCGCGCTGCTTTGCGCGCCTGCTGCTGGCGTTGAAAGCTTGGATGCTGGTAAGGTGTGTGTGCCGGCAATTCGAAGCCCGACCTACCTAATGAAATTCCAACGTGACGGCCCCGCCCCCTGTGCCCCTTGCCCACTGCCCCCTGCCTCCACTATTTGCCCCCTGCCCTACGGGGACGCTACGACCTGAGAGACACTAATCCAACTGCCCTGCTCTCGCGAACTCCGGAAGCCCGCTGCTCCCCAATTTTCAACCCTCGTCGGTTTGCGCGAAACGTCACCGGCTTGTCGTCTCACAGGCTGAGGACGGCTGACAAGGGGCAGAGGGGGGGGGGAGGGGGAGAGCGAACGAACGGTGGGAAGGGCCGTCGACGATCTGGGCATTCGTAGCGCCAAGGCGCGCTTGGATCAGAGACAGAAAGTCGGAGACAACCTCGACGACAACCTTGAGCAGCCAAATTATGGATACACTAATTATGACCCTGACATGACAGGATGAAAGGCCATCTCGCCTCTGCCGCTCGACTCCCACAAGATAACCGCAGGATTACTACCGCGGAGCGCAGATTACCGCGGTGCTGCTGCGCAGAGCGGCCTAGAAAGCGACGCGGAAAGGCGGCCCCTCCTCCCTCGGCCGAAGCCCAAACAAACCAGACTCGATCGGCGCTGTTTGAACATTGCCAAATGGTCCGGCTCGTCGTATCGAACCGACCCCCGGCCGGGAACCGGCCTCCCGATCCCTCCATTGTCGGCCTCACTGCATCTGCCCAATCAGAACCTCAGAACCTCGGCACTGCATTTCCATGTCTGCCTCTTGCCTGCCTGCACTGCACTTGTCTGCCTCTCTGTCTGCCTCAGTCTGTCTTTTTGTCATCACAATACAGCATTCTAGCATCCCAGCTCCCCTTGTCGGCCCATTACCCCCAACTCAACCAACAAAGGCACAGAAGGAAAAAAGGCAGAACAATGCTCATTGGCCACACGTCGCCCGAGCGTGTATCATAGATCGCCAACGACAATTGAGGCCGAGATGGCGCCTCCCGGCCCTTTTTTTTGCCCTCTTGATTTTCGCACCCCTTGGGTCATCGCATCGCATCTGCGCCGCACACTTTGATGACGTGGTGATCTTGTCACCGAAATTGCCAAATGTAGGTCCCCACGCCCCACCAACCAAGTATCGCACAACGGGACCTTTGTCGAGACGAAAGGACAGACGTTAGGTGTAAACCCGCAGCCGTAGGGTCCGGACTCTCGTTGGTTGGGCGGGTGCCCAGCTGGTCTATTCGTAGTCTAGGGGGGGCTTCTGCCTAGACTTAGTCTCTCCCTATCCAAGTCTAGGAAAATCTCACTCGCTCGCTCGCTCGCTCGCTCCGGCTCCCACCTATCCGGACCACTCGTAGCTAGCCATCGATTCTACCTTACACAAATACCGATTCAGCTATCTCACCGCAACACCGCAACACCGCAACGCCGCTCCCTCGCGCCATCGATTCGACTGTTGCTCGCCATGGCGTTATCGGGCGGTTAACACCCGCCTTGCCCATGACTGCTGCGTACAAACCTGCCATGTCCTCTCAGCCCAGCCAACCTCCGATGCCCGTGTCAGCGGAACATGGGGGAAACCAGTATCCGTAGAGCTTGTCGGCCCCAACCTGGTGGCACGCATTCATGCCTTACCTCGTAGAACCCGTCGTACGTGGACATCGAGTCCAAGAAAAGACATGCAGGCTCCCAGGTCGTTCGTTTCGCTCTCGTTCGGCAGCGAATCCAGCTCAACTGACTGACTCACACTCTTATCACCCAACTCACGACCTACTTTACGTGTATGTAGTACATGTTATCATACACTGGGCACCAAATGCACTGCATATTTTGGTCAGGGGGTAAAAAAAGAGACAGCGCAATGCACGCCAAGAGTCAATGGCGAGTCTTCCCATCCGGTCGGGTTGCCTAGTCTTGCTTCGTCATCACGACGATTCAAGTCCATGGCATGTCAAGCTTGGGAGCTATGTGATTGCATCCAGACCAGACCAACCACCAACACACGTTCATTCATCGCTGGCCAAGCGTCGTGCCACCTATCTACTTATCTAGAACGATTGAACGAAAATGAAGAAGAAAACAGCGCTTAAGTAGAGCCCTAACTAATGCGATAGCAAAAAAGGGGGGGGACAAACAGCCACCACCAGGTATCATCCCATATGAATCTTTTCTCCTGTCCATGTCCTTCTAAATCCATCCCTAGACTAAAATGTTGATCAAACACAAATAAATGAATCTACACTCCTCAAAACAAGGGGTATCACGCTGTTTGTAAAGAATAATCCTGCCGCCGCCGCCGCTTTCCACAAGGCATCCCACCCCCGTAAAACATCTTCGTCGTAACCCAAATGTCATCAAGTCATCACCTCGATCCCGTCTTCCTCCTTCTCTTTCTTTCTCTCCTCCCCATCTCAATCCTTTACCGTGTGCCTCACCATCTGACACTCGTCGCAGAACGCATGCCCGCAATCTGACCCCATGCAAGTCATAGTCACCGCCGGGCTCCAGTAGTCCGAGCAGTCGCACTATATATCATGTCAGTTAGGAACTTCGTGCCTTCCATAATCAGAGGAATAAGACGGAAACCATGAAAACCTACACAAAGCCAGAGCACCGAGGTCTTAGTGTCGTCGTTCTTGTGCCGCTTGCTCTCCCTCACCGCCGTTGAACCATTGTCATCCTCGGTCGAGTCGGGAGCGCGCTTACGCGAGTCGGCATCGCGCAAAGGGGGAAGCCGTGCCGAGGCGTTCAAAACCGACGTGCTCACGGGAACAAAGTTCTTGAGCCCCCTCGTCTCCTCGGGCAGAATTTGCTCAAACGTCTCTGCCGGCTCCTCCTCGATGCTCTTCCACTCCCGGATGTCGCGCTTGGGTTGGCCTTTGCCCGTAAAGTGGTCGTCGATGTGGTCGAAGCGCTCCGAGCACGCCAGGCCGCCGTTCTTTTTGAAATCGATCGTCTGCGCGCAGAACCCGCACCAGAAACGAGACTCGTAATTGCGCCCCACGCGGCAATCCTGCAGCTGCTTCTCGATAGCCTTGGTGTCTTTGATCTGGTGGTCTTTCCCCAGATGGTTCTTGAAGGTTTCTCGGCGATGGCAGATCTTGCCGCACAAGCCCCCTGGGCGATGGTCCTTTGCCTTCTCGCCGCACTTCCAGAACTCAAGCTGGGTATGCTGGCTATTTTCATGACGCTTCCAGTCATTTTTGCTCCCAAAATGCTTGTCACAGCCGGTGTGGGTGCAGGCATATGGCTTATCATGGCGTTTCATGTGTTTCCTAGCAACTCTGTCAGTACTGGGCACGAGTAAAGTAGTGGCCGGGGATCTAGCATACTTGAGCTCGCATGGCCGGCTGAACGTCTTTTCACACCCCGGGTCGGAACACCGAATTCGATCCCCGCTTACTAGAAGAGAGCTCGTCGGCGTTTCCTTGACTCCTTCCACTTCTGCCTTCTTCACCTTTTGGTATCCTAGCTTTTCCATGCTAAGTTTACCATTTTCTATCAGTTTCAGGACCCAGGCGCTTGCCTTGTCTTCATCTACGTGAATGGCATTCTCCAGAGAGACATCCAGGGCTAACTGTGGCTCACATGATGGTGATTCATCGGCAGGCTCAGGTGGGCTAGAGCTATCATCGTTGCAGCTAGAGCTGCTACTCTGGAGACCGGGGAACAGTTCCTGGCTGTCAGCCGCATTCAGGGCAGCGGCTTGGTCGTCATCCTTGTAATCATCGTCCGATGAGTCAGCCTCCGCATCAACATCCTGGGTGTCATCTTCAACGATGGAATCTTGCGTAGAATCTTGGGGTCCCGGCTGCTCAGCCGGTTCCTGAGTGCATGGCTTGTCCTTTTGGAGATCCTTTTGGCGCTTTTCCTTGTTCAACGCGGCAAGTTCATCGTCTTCCGCCCGAGCTAGTTCGGCTGAGCTACCATCAAGACATCGCTGTTCTGCCGAAGAACTTTGGCTCAGGATGTCTGGTTTATATGCGTATAGCTCAGGTGACGTAGATCCGGTGTCATGTCCATGTCTTTGCAAATTGCCAAATGCAAGTGCCGGATCCATCTCCATATGTATGTCATCGGTGTGCATGGGGTCTTCCTGATCGTGGATCTGGATTTCATCTACACCCATAAGTGTAGAGTGGTCATGTTCACCCTCTGAGCCGCGGGGCCCATGGAACTGCATTGCGTCGTCCATCTGGCCAAAACCGATCCCTCCACTTGGGAGACCATGAGTGCTTGCGTGAACTTGATCCAAAATCCAGGCAGAGTGGGACAGAGGGGCCGATCCGCTCGTCGCATCAATTTGTACTTCAGATGGTCCCATGCAAGCCAAATCCTCGGCTCGCAGCAGCCTAGGTGATAGACCACATTAGTGAGAGGAAAGAGGCTATCTTGAAGGTAGACATACTCATATATGAACCGTGCCATTGGGTCGTCCGAGTTCACAACCATCTTATGGACTCTTTTCAAGTGCGATCTGAAATTATCTGCTCTCGGCCAGATCTTGTCTTTACTCTCGCATGGTCCAAGAGTACAACGATACTTGATGCCATCGGCCTTGTGAACAGATTTCTTATGGCGATCAAGGTCGTTGCTGGTGCCAAATCCCTCCTTGCGGCCACAACCCGAGACCTCGCAGCGGTAAGGCTTATCATGGCGCTGCTTGTGCTTGCTAGAGGGTTGGTATAAGTATCCATCACGCTATCGAAGATAGGTATTTGCCCAGAGACGAGTATAAAACGTACTTGAGTTCGGCTTTGGTCTTGAGCGATTGTTTACATGTAACACAATAAAACTCGTTCACCTCCGAGTTAGCAGCAGGATGATCCCACTCTCCCCGGCGATAATTCCCTCCGGTGTGGATAGCGTCCGGGCTCCGGCTGGTTTGCAGATGCATTTCGGACATCGGCAGATGGACACTCGTGTCAATGCTTTGCGTTTCATCAAGTGACAAGTCCATGACGCTCCGTTTTGTTCCAGATGCAGATGCGCTGCCATAGTAGCCAGAATCATCGCCCTCCGACGGTGCGGGACCATCACGGAAGTGGCCATAGTACGGCAGAGGCCCATTCCGCCCGGATACCAAGTTTTGAGGCCTAGACTCGGTTGCTTTGAGGGAACTCCATGGGGCATCCTCACTGAAAAATTGCGCCATAGGAAGCTGGCTGACAAAGGCATTGCTGCGATGGGGATAAGTACTAAACTGCTTGGAGTTGACTTGGCTGAGCGAAAACATGGCGTTGTGTCCGGTAAATATGTCCATGTCTAGGAAAGAAGAGTCCTGTGATTCAGGGGAAGGGGCAACCACAGCGCCAGACGTGGTGGTGGTAGGGTGGCCGGTCATGTTGAACTAAGCAGTTAGATTACCTATCGGGCGAAACAAGAAGAGGGGCGTATGGATCAGCATCAACATGACGGGAAAACATACGGAATATTGCTCTCCATGAGCAAATGGTAATGGCTGAGACATGGCATTGCGGGAATGGTTCATTGCACTGCGGGAATGGTTCATTGTCAGCATGTTGCACCTAGGTTAAGACTCGAAAATGAGAAAGCCGACAGAACGCTGGGGCTATGGCGGCAACATATGTTAAGAGGCAACAACAGCTCACGAAGGGGAGGGGGGGCTTGTTGGCAGGGCGTGTTGCCCTATTCGACGATGGAAAAGTGCAGCCCAGACGGGCCTCGCCCGGTCTCGGTAATAGGAAATACGACCGAATGGAAGTTGGGTACAAACGTCAAGGAAAGAGTAGGCAGAGCCCCTCGCTGAAAAGGCGGTTGAGCCGCGGTACCAGTGGTGTGCAAGTCGGTGCAATGACGGTCGGTTCGAGTTGGTTTGAGATTCGGCGCCCTGCCCCAGCCTAACTGGACATTTCCACAATTTCCAAGATCTCCACACTGAATCGGCCGCGGCGAGTGGTGTTGGGCAGATGGCCGGATGCTTTGAGTTCGATGTTGAACTTTGGCAAATGGGTCGAGCCAACGACAAAGTGGAGAATGGACGTCGATGGTCGCGAGTCGAGTCGTGGCGGTTGATGAATGAAGGAGAGACGAAAAGACGCAAAGCGTTGCGGTAACGTCAGAAACTAGGCAACCAAGCCTCTCGGCTGTCCGCCTCACTTTTTTGCCTACTTTTTCGGTGTCGGCTCTGGATGGGCCAATCACAATGCCAGAGGCCCGAGTTCAAGTTGGACAAGGCCCTCGGTGAGCGACCGGCATTGAGTGTATTAGCAGCCCCCGGCCGTGTCACACCACCCTGACCACCGCTGGGTCACGTGGTGATAAGTTGCGGCAACCTTGGGCATTTGGCGTGCAAGTTCTTTTAAGCTTTTAGGCCCCAACCAACGTTCATCTCATCGATTTCCATACATCTTCAATTGGAGAAAGAAGACGAATTCACTACCCGCCCCCCTCCCGCCAACGGAATTGCAAAACACACGGTTGGCAGCTAGTCGAATGAAGTACATTTGCAGATGACCACGTTGACGCACTCGCACGCCAGCACGCGCTTGCCCCCGACCTCGGAGGCATCCTTGCTGCAAATGTGTGACAACAGAGCAGGGCAGGGCAGAGCATGGACCGCGAATGGACCGCGGATGGACCTGAAATTCAATCCAATTCGCCACTACGTGGGTGTTCTCCCATTCGATTGACGATCAAAGGTCGAAGCAAATGTAATACCAATCAGCCCGATCAGTTCGATCCGGTCAGTCAACCATATACCGAGACGCTGCACCCCGAATCAATGGCAGATGACAGACTGCGGCTCCCAATCGCGATGCTTCCGCTGGGCGGACAAAACCCGGGGCCCAAACCCTCAGAGCAGAGCCTCCCTCCCACCTGGCCGATTGGGCCACGGCATCTAGGACGCTTAATTACCTTGATGGCCAGCCCAAGTTCCAACATTCAACTTCATCCGGCCATACAGAGCCCCGTTTCCCACGGCGGCTCTGCAGCCATTCTGATTTCACGGCTGCTTGCATGAGTCTCCGCCGGCTTCTGCAAGACCGGGTCGTTTGTACGACATGGGCGGAACATCAGCCCGGCTTCACATGGCATGCAGGCCACTGAGGCCTCAACTGGACTAAGTTTGCTCAGCTCTTTTTTTTTGCAAGCCACACATTCGCTCCTTTGCGGGGAATATGTGGTCCGGGACCCCCCCCCCCCCCCCCCCTGTAGGTGGCTACAGGCCATTGCCACAGGCCTGAATCGTCGCTTGGCACGCTTGGCCTCGATCGAGACTGTGTACGGCATGTGTCCGGGGCTGGCCGCTATCTGCAGGTCTGCTGTTTGCTCAAAGCTCGGCTGCACGGGGCGGCAGTTACGACACTTGTTACAGAACGCCTCCCGAAGCGGGCCGACCAGGGCACGGGCGTTCCGGGTATGGGTATTACGTTGGCTGTGTGGTCTTGGTGCTATCCCGGTTTCTGGTAGTGGATAAACGAAAGCCCGAGGCCCAGCGACCGTAAATCAAGTCCGAGATCGCCAGCCAAACGACAGACATACGTAATTCTTTCCATTATCGCCTACGTTAGTATGGGTCAAACAGCATGGCCCCTCAACCCAAGCTCCCACACAGTGTACTGTCGATGTTGACTCAGATTGGCATATGCAGTCTTTTCACACACATGGCCCTCCACCTGTCTTACCTGCGCTGAGCAACTGCACCTCTCCCCCACCCAGCTACCCATACCCGGCGTGTTTGTAGGATGCCCCCTTGATGTTGCAGCATGGAATTTCTAGTATTCTCCTACCATTGGACCATCGTTTCTGTCCGCGGACGCTCAACTTCAACCACTGAACCATTGAAGATGTTGGCACCAGCCCATGTGGGCGAGAAGGATATGATATGTCATTCTCGAGTCGGAGTCAAGGTCGCGGCCTCTCCTCTCATCACAGAATTTGTCCGTGCATCTCCATGTACTACGAGCCAGGATTCCATGGTATTCGAGACTGTGTGTCGTTGGCAGTATGTTGTATGTGTTTCTTGTAACATCACATCATGGGGACACTCGCTTTATCTCGCAACAAAAAGACGAACGGCGCGTGCCCAAGATACCCTGCTGCTACGTAGACTATATAAGCCTGTTCGTCTCGCTGAGGCTCGAGCACTTTGCCTATCCATCACGCAGTTTTTGCTATCGTGATCAAAAAATACAGGATAACACAAGGGCGTTGCTGAGACAAGTAGCGGGTACGTCAGTTGTCCTCTGGGCGGCATAAGTTGCTAACCATTACCTCGCTGCCTTTAGCCCCGTAGCCGAAGAGCACAAGCATTGACCCGCGGCTCGAAGCCAATCTCCAGACTTTGGAGAAGCAGACAACAACCAACCAGCTGCTCAACATGTGCGACTTTGAGCAGTTTGTCTTCCTCTGCCAGCATTATGAGACTAGACTCCAGTCGCGTTGCCACAGCGCGCGTGTCGATCCGAACCACCAGTGCTTCAGCGTCAAACGACTCAGATTCGTCTGGGACCAGAACGAATACTGCGATGCGTGCAAGACCAGGATGAGAAGGCAACAGGGCTAGCTCAGAAAACATGGCGGTCACTAGTTTGGCTAATGTGAGTTGCTCGATGATTGATGGATGATACATGGTTATATTTACCGGGGGGCTGACTTATTCGATGGTGGATGATGTACCCAGCTGCCCCATATATGGTGTCTCTATCCGAAATCAGGGGGTTTGAGTCCTTCGGGATGTTCGATTGACTTGTCACGGCGTTATTCCTGGGGCGCAAGCGAGAGCGGAACTTTATCTTCTTGGACAACAACACTTCGAGCCATGCTCATCCCATTTTGGGGATGATAGACGGCCCTGTTCACACTCTACATAGATCTCGTACTAGTTCTAGAGTCTTTCCCGGAGGTTACAGAAGAGGGGACAAGGAAAATTGACTTGTGGCTATCCTATCTACGACAGAGTAGCCGTGTTTGGTTCCTAACAAGATCGGGGTAAATTGGGCCGTGCCAATTGTTAGGCAACCTTGAACCGAAACGGTTGCTTACTCACATCAGCCCATTTCCCGTACCAAGCTCCAAGCGCGGCTCCTTAGAACGCCCATTGCGGCAACGGCCATCGGTGAGCTCTATCCAGGCACCCAGCCCCTGTGACACAACCCCTTTCCTTTTCTAGTGATTTCCCAATCACGAACCCCCGTCCTACACGTCCCTGCACTGGTTGGATTGGAGCAACACCAAAACACCCAAACACTTGAACTGAAACGCTTCCTTCTGTCTTCCTTTCTTTCTTACGGCCTTGTGGCTTGCCGCGTACTTGCCTAGCTCGGGATATCCTCTTCTCCTTATTAGTTTGCTATTCCCGTGGTGATCTCGGCGAGCCTGAACACCTGTTGGACTCTGAAACGTTGGACGACTTGACGCTCGCCCGAGAAATAAGCCCTGTACCCCTGTATAAACGAGGCGAATGCAATTCGGGGAAAATGAACACACTCGGCTTCTGCCGCCTCCGGGATTCACAAGTCATCCGGCTGTCAAACACGTGGACTGTTCTGCTGGGTTCCTGCTGTAGGATGCCATGTAGGGTGCCACCACACTCCCTCTGCCCACACCCATGCGCCGTCCTGGCACCACTCTCCCCCCGAGCACCTCCGACAGGCTAGAGGATCAAAACGGAGGACATGCCCGGGGAAAACGATGGGAACGGTGTCAGAAACGGCGCCTCTCGGCGGGGGTGAGGGGGAATTTACATCTGCATGTATGGCAGTCGTCACACGTCATGATACTTGCGAGAAGGGGGCGGGGACGAAACAACTACCGAGTTCCCTCGTCACACGCTTGTACACCTCGTACCACTCCTCTCGCCTTCCCGACGGGGGGGTGCGTCTTGCTGGGATCTTGTTCATCTGGGATCTGGCATACAGCACATACATGCTATCTACATACCCACCTTTACCTAGGTACATATCCGTGGCAATACGATTAGCCCCCTTAGCTACAACCCCTTCTCCCCGCTGAACAACAGAGACAGGCCACAGAGCTCCTTCGGGTAGACCTCCCCCCCCGGCGCGCGTTCATAGTGTAGCAGTATTTCAACCTTATCCACCCACCCATCCTGGTTCCCGGATCCCACTGCCGAGCCCCATGCCTGTATGTACCTATCCGCCATCCGCCATCCTCCTCCCTCCACCCCTGCCTGCCTGACTTGTTGCACAGGCGCATACACAAGACACAAGACAAAATGCGTAACACACCATACACCGCGCACCACGCACACCATACGCGCCCCCCTAGCACACCACCACACCGGCGCGCGCCACAAGCGGCCACTCTTAGCGGCACATATCCAAAACAAGGAGGGTAGGTAGCGAGTCTTCGAGAAAAAGACAGACAAGGGGGGGGGGGGGGCATACAGCAGAGAAACCCATTGAGAAGGCCCTGGTGAGTGTGTGTGGGTGCGTAGGCGTGTGAGTGGTTGTCACGCGATTGTGTGTGTGTGCGTGTGACGCGTGACACCAACACTTACCGAACAATTCCATGTCCTTTCCCATCCCTCCTCTTCCTTTGACCCTCCCCTTCCTCTGGCCGGGGCGCGGCGGCACCAAGCGGCGGCAGGCCCAAACGACGCGAGTATGTGCGACATTTACACCATTCAGGACCACGACATTGCCGTCCATCGATCCCCAAGACACATCACATACACACCCGCATCCATAGCGTACGCATGCCCACACTAAACCGCTAGTATGAGACGGCTCAAAGGCAGCAAAGGCAGACCGAGAGTCAATAATAGGAGAGAAGAATAGAGAGATAGAGACGAAGCAGGAAAGGTGGTATCGGCTGGGTATCACCGGGCAACAGGGGTCAAGGAAGTATGCAGCGAGCCAGGAGCATTTGCGTTCAGTAATCCCCCCTTTCCCCCCGCACTATGTCATGCCTCCCATCAACATGTAAAAAGGACGAGAGGAAAAAAAAGAAAAGAAACGCCTTGTGTCCCTCCCAAACGTGACGGTCCGCAGCATTTGTGTCCCAGGCCGGGGCCTACAAATTCACACCGATGCCCTGCCCAGCCTACACCCTCCCAACCTCGCTCTGAAGAAACCCGGTCCCAGGTCGAAGGGCACAACAGAACCGAGATTCCCCTATCGAATCCCGTCTCCCAGCAGAATTCGACAATTATTGGCCGGCCGTGGTGTTGCAAGGGAGTCGAGAGAGGATGGGATCTTTTATTTCAATTTCCACATTTGTCCACCCGCAGGACAACTGTGGGTATTGTGCGGCGGAGGGACCCGTCCGATCGAGCCAAACTGCTGAGGAGGGGAGAAATCGCGAGACAAACACTTGTTAAAAGGGGGGAAGCCTATGATGACGGAAACATGGTCTGATTGCATCTCGAGCAAGTTTATTCGCACATCGCTGGCAGCCTCTGCCTCACTAAAATTGCGCTCCCTCCCCGCAGTCCTCAAACATTACTCGTCGAAGTTAGTCGCACCATCCACCTTCCCTACGATGTTGTATCGCTTGGAGAAGAAGGTGACCCAGTCTTGCAAGACGCCCTTCTCCTTGCCGCCCAAGTGCTTCCACTCCGGGCTCACATCTATTGCGTTGGTCGAAGTCTTTGCGAGGGCCTGCGAGGCATCATGCCCAGCGAAAGCTACACACCGAGTTTAGCCGTTGATCGACGAAACGGACTTCACTCCAGTGAGAACCCCCCGCCCCGCACACCGAGACCGCGGGTCCGTATAACCCAATGCGGAAACAATTCCACAGGCCAAGACAAACATGGCAAACTTACCATGATAGCTGCCGCCGGGCTGGTAAGCCTTGTTACCCGTCACATCATACACTAGGCCCTATCGAACAAGTCAACAACACAATACTCTAGGCACCAGGGCTGTGTCACCCAGGCCAAGACGGCCAATTCGCTAGCTTCTAGCCAAACTCGTTCTGGCGTGTATGAGAAGGGTGACATACCTTGATAGCGACATAGCACTTGCCACCATTTTCCCCTATGAATGAGAGACTAATTAGCGGCCGTGCTGACACATTAGGCCATTTTCCCTTTATCTATGGCCCAAAAAGGTAGAGGCGGTAAACGTTGACATGACATGAACAGGCCCGTTTGGCTAGTGACAGCTCACTTGAGAAAACGACACAAGAATTATAACTATGCCCAGGGCCCCGCGGGGAAAGATCTTGGTTGGAGAAGAAGTCAAAAAGGAAAGATGAGAAATCGAGAAATCGAGCATGAGATACACCTAACGATGCTAAATGAACCGGGAACGCCACGTGACGGCGGCAGCACCATACCCTTTGCCTCGCTCAATTCCCGGAGAGAAATGATGTCCTCCTTGGGCGGGTTCAGCTCGACGGGAACCTTGGGCTCGAAAGTCTTTCCCATGATGGCTGTATTACGTAGGCAAGAGTGTTGTTTTGCGTTTTGTAGCTGTATATAGCCCGCGCAGACCTAGGGATAACGGCCAAGTTGAGGGGCTGAGGGGCAAGCTAATGGAGGGGTAGAAAGACTTAGGGATTTGCCGTGTGCCGCTCGATCAAAACCGCCGTTATTAGCCCTTAAAATGGAAAAATGAAGTATCTCGACGTTGCCAAAACTGAAGCAGGGTTTGTTGTTGTGCTGTTCTGGATTGGTGAAGGCAAAGTGTGAGCGAGGATGGCGACGGCGACTCACGGGAAAGATAGGTCTCATCTCACACAATCGCATGAACCTCGGGAAGACAAGGGTGGCTGATGCTCTCTCCGCATCCGCAGCTGGTGAGGCACGCAAATGCCTTGCAGTCGCGCCGCTGCCGTCATTTTACGCTGCTGCCTGAGGCATCCGCAGCCCAGACCACTGCCGCTGAGCGTGCAAGCGTGCTGAGCTCTGGATCTCAATGAAGCTTTGGCTGCGCCAGCATCCAAGCCTTTTTTTCCTCTATCCGCCGCAGTATTCCGTAAACCGCAATCAATTGAACTTTCGGCGTCAACCCCCTCCACGACATCAATTCCACCACCGCAGCCCCAATTGGCCCTCCCAATGCCCCGCCTCCGTCACCCGACCCGCGTCACCCGCCATGTCCGCGTTTAGTTTTTCCACTCGCCGGCCTCCCGGCTCTCTCGGTCACCTCACACCTCGTCCCCACCGCGTTGTCCCGCGCCATCCGTTTCTACACCTCGCACTCGCTATCCGATGCCTATCACTCAGCCAGGCCAGTCCTGGGCCTAGGGGCGGCGTTGGCGGCGGCAGCGCCTTTGTGCCGTGGATCAGACCACTACTACCGTCCCAAGCCCCCCTGTGCCAGCAATGCCGCCAGCATCGAAGCTTCCAGATAACGGCGTCGGCGAGGTCCGAGGTTACCAACAAGTCCGATGGCTCATCCCAGCAGCAGCCCCACGAGCCTCGTCAAACCGTCCGTGGCGTGCTCCTCCGCGCGCTGTGGGCGAGCTTCAGGAGTCTCGGCGCGCCATTCCAGGGACGGACCCTGAGAAAACTGTACCGGCAGAATCCCGACGAGCTGGTGTTGGCGTTGGTGTTGTATGTTCCCCCTTGCTGGGGTAGACTGAATAGAGCGAATGTGAAACTAACACTGCGCGTTGATTGTCAGGCTGGCCGGTCTCACCGTCGTGATCGTCTACGTTGCGCGCGTGTACTTCACCTACTTCTACTCGGAGCAGTTCACACGGTACCCCGACCCCATCGCCAGGGTGCTGCGAAGGGCACTATACTACAGCAATTACAGCCCAGATAACAAAATGGCGCTCAAGTACTATAGACAGGCGTTGGCCTATTGCGAGGAGCTCAACCTTGACCCCTTTTCTAATGATGTCATGGGTATCAAGATTCAACTGGCTGCCTGGCTCGAGAGGATTGATAACCGTGGCAACGCGACAAGGGTGCTCGAGGCGCTCCTAGGCGACTGCAAGCGCTGGGTCGAGGTGATGGAACAGAGCGTCAAGGATGGGACCGCGCCGAAAGGACTCTTGGTCCCGAGCGGGCTGCAGACAAAGGAGGGCGAGCCAGCCCCGGTGCCCGAGACACTGTGGGGAAAGCGAACCCGGATTCTTGGTAAAGCCGTGGGCATCAGTGTCAAGCTCGCTGAGCTCTATTCAGACGAGCATGTGGTCAAACTGGATCTCGCCCACGAACGTCTTATCTGGGCCGTTGAGACTGTTTTTGGGGAGCTGGCGCGACGGATCAAGGATGGCGTCAAGGAAGGAGAGGGCGACTGGATGAGCCCTAAGGAGATCGGGGGGACCCTGGAGTGTGAGTCGATCCTCGAGTCTAGACCAGTCTATTCCCCGCTCCCATCTCGCGATGCTGACTTGAACCCGCAGCCCTCGGCCACAGCTATGAAACCAAGTCTCAGTTCCACCTGGCACTTCCGCTATTCTTCAGGGCTCTTTCCCTATGCAAGGATCCATGCCATAGTGCCGTGTTGAGTAAGTCATTTGTTCCGAATGCTTCCATGCCTTCATCGGAAGTCGAGGCGTTCAACGCAGCGGCGTTAGGCGTTTGCTCTTCGTTTTGCTCATCATTTGTCATGGGTTGGAAATGTGCTTGTTTACAGTGGCTAACTTATGGGGCGCCATCACGTGAATAAAGTGAACAACATTGCTACGTGTTTTGCCCAACATCCAGTCTTGACGGTAGGTGAGGCTCCAGTGGATACGGTAATGAGCCCGGCAGAGGCTTCGGCCTCGCCGGCTGGGCGACGATCGTCTTATCTGGCGGCTGCTCGCCGTTGGGCAGATAATGCCAAGGAGCACGCCACCGAACCGCAAGGTGAGTTGCGAACGACAGAGTGCGATGAGGCGTGCGCTGTAGCTCTATGCAATCTCGCCGAGATTGCTAGCCTCCAGGGCAGCGCGGCGGAAGCGCGAGAGCGCTTCGAGCAAGCCGTCGTCATGAGCAGGCGTATCGGCTTCGCGCCAGGCGTCACCCAAGCGGAAGCCGGTCTTCGCGCGCTGCCAGCCGAGTCGCAATAGGTCACGGGGTCTCGTGGATGAGTCGACTTATGCGCCGGCCGATGCGTGCATGCATCTTATGGGGTAGCCCATCCATCCAACCAAGCTCGCCTGCCAGCACCCAGCTAGCCGCGATGCCAGACGATGCCGCCGCGGTACCACGCCGCCAAGTAAATAGCTTGTGGCCTTGATCGTCGGTACTTGGGAAGGCATAACCTCCGATGCGACCGCACCCTGGGTGCGTACGCCATCGCGGATAGACCGATGGGATAGGGCAGGATGAATGGGGTGAAACAGGAAATTATTTCTAGTTCAAGTGAAAGCCGAAGACGCGGCTGACTTGCTGGCGGGTTGGCGGATGTGTCTGTGACGACGGGTCGGAATATCCACAGAATCCCTTTAGGGATCAGGGCAAGTCTACATAGGTACAGGGGTAGTACGGAGGACAGAGGGCAGGAAAGAGTCATCCAGCCGGATCTGCGCAGATTAGGTTACCATGTATACGAAGTAGGCTGCTACGTATGTGTTCGATCGGATGCGAGTTAGCCTGTCAGGTGTTTGAGTCCGCTTCTCTCTCCTCGCCAAGAGTCCGTCCTCCGTCCTCCGTCCTCCGTCGTGCCGGATGGGATTCTCTGATTTCTTTGACGGGAGAAAGTACAAAGCCCATTCAGTTTACTCGGCACTCGACAGCGCGGCTTTTTCCCCAATAGCAATGGGCGGGAAGGGGTGAATGTGGCCCACATCAACTAGCAGGGTCGCAGTAGAAGCACGGTTGAAATTGCGTGCGGGAGCGCTGTCTAGGGTTTGGATGGTGGTTTCTACTCTATGCTGGGCTTGCTGGCCCCATTGCCCGCTATGACGACATAATCAGGCCATTTCCGCGGGAGACGCCCTTAGCGGACCGCTCGAGACCTCCTTTGGCGTTTTGGGGGGGCCATGTCTTCCCACGGGTCGTTGAGGCTGGCTTGGCCTTCTGGCGCTTTTCAGGCTCAGTTGACAGGGGGGGTAGCCCCTAGTAGAAATAATTGTTAGCCACACCGCTTCCCCACCACCACCCTTGCTCGTGTCCCCGGCCCAGATCTGAGCGCACAGGCGCGCCTGGGGGTGTTTGGCAGGCAGGGTTGGCTGCCATTGGCTTTTTTCGTTGCAGGCACGTGTCGGGCAGGGGTTAGGGAGGGATTGGGGAGGAATGTGGTCACACTGGAGGTGGAGCTGAGTCTCTTTTTATTTGACGAGTACATGGGGGGAAGGACGCGGGGCACACAACCCCTCCCCCCCCCCGCCTACAGATCAGATACCGAGTTACCTATGCGTGCCCCACGCCTGGGTAGGCGCATTCCGCGAACCCAATTACGACGGGCTTCTTCTGAGGGGGCCGCGGGAAAAGACGCAGCCTGCCTTACCCTCTACTACTAGGGGTCTCTTGTCGTGTGTGCGAGCTTTTGTTAGGGGTGCGCCAAGGCTGTGAGAATTTAGGATGTTTCCCACCTTTCTGGGTTCAAGGGGACGTCGTATTTGGGGTGAGAAGAGGGCTGAGGTGGTCGCCGGCGGCGCAAAAAAAAACGAAATACGGGGAGCAGCAGTGCCAATATTGCGTACCTGCACTATCTCACTTGGCTGTCGGTGCTTTAGAGGCGTATGTAGGTAAGAATCTGTAATTAGTTTCTTCGTGTTAGCACCACCAATGCCGCAATGGGTGTGTCGTCAAGAGTGGGGTGGGAACTGCCAAAGTTGGGGGAGGATGTGGATATTGGAGAAAATGATTAGTGAACCGAAACGGTGGGTTGCGTGGCTGTTGACTCCGCAGCGGCCGGTGCGGGGACCCGTCACCGTTTTGTCTGCTGGTGCCACCGACGATAAAACCGTTGCTGGCAAGGGCGCACAACGCTGAAGAGTCTCAGACAAGGCCAGGGTGGCGGAGGTGGTGGTACAGCGTCAGGGGTTAGTTCGGAGGATCGGGATCGGCTCAGGGCTGGCCGACCACGTCGCTTTTCGGATTGCGCCAGCCAGTGGGCTGTTTTTTTTTTTTTTTCTAGGGGGGGGAAGGGGGGGGAGTTTTTTTTTCTTCATTTTCTCATTCTTCTAATCAAGTGCACCACTACATACAGTTCTGCAGGATCTCTTGGTATGTCTGGGGCTCTAGGGTTCCATCGCCTTTCGCGATCCGTCGCACGCCGCAACCAGATTAGTATTTGCGGATAGTAAACCACGAGGATGGGATGGGATCCTTGATCCTTCGGTAAGGGCTCGCTCGGGACTCGACACTACTCGTCAAGCAATATCGAACTTGGCAACCATCTTTGCCGCTTGCCGTCATATCGGATCGCCTACGTCATAGGCCGGGGGTGCTGGGGTCGGGTCTTGGGTTTTGTTTGCCATCCTGGGCTCGCCGGTCGTTGCCTCTCGGGATGTGTATTCCATCAGAAGGTGGTGTTTTATCGCCCGGGTGGTACATGCTTTCTTCGTTTACAGTATTGGGATCCGATCGCAGGCATATCCATAGCCAAAGTCGGGAGACACGGGATGGATGGCTCACCATGTTAATTATTATCAATTATTGTCGTCCCTTTGTCCGTCTTGCCTGCCAGCGTTTCAAGCCTGTCAGCATTCATGTGCACTGTTCCGTTTGATGGAACCCTAATTGCGTTGACAGCTGGAGCACCGACGGATCGTCAGGGTCGTGGCTGGCGTGTGACTGGCGTGTGGGAACTTGCGGCTCGCGGTCGCCTAGACCCTGACCTTCTTTAGTCCCGCCGATATCCCAGGGGGACTAACGGCCAGCCGCAACGGCACGGCACTGGCATGGCAGTGGCACAGTCTGGCAAAACTTGGAAATGAACATGCCCAGAGTCTCGGTCTCATGGAATCGGGGGCCACACACCTAACTTTCCCCATCCCCCCTACCACCTGCTGGAGCAGGTTAAACTTCTGACTGCACCCATTGACAGTAGCGGCGACGACAGAGCAAAAACCTAGCATGGGCAAATCATCGTAACCTATTGCGAATCACCATAGCTCAGCTTGGCGAACGCCTCCCCTTGCTTGGCGGCCGTTTGCTGCGTATTTTTGCATTTTGGATGGGGACGGGAGCCCAAGGACTCCTCTTACACGTGGAAATTCTAGACTTGAGCTTAGTCTAGGTAGCCTATCCTGTATATTCTCTAGTTCAATGTGACAAGCGGGGCATACGGGGAAGAGCGGGCGGTGCAAGTGCTATCACATCCCAACTTCTACCGCATACCCCTCACCGACTACGTGCATGCATCCAGTCGTACTCGAGGAATGCGCTGAGGATCAGAGATTACGTGCCGAATGCGGCAATTTAAATCCTTGAGACGTTGTCAAGACTCGAAGTTGCGGAGGCTTGCACTCAAAGGGGGAAGAGCAAACGACAAGCCTCGTTGGCTACTTCGGGTCGTTGCCTTTCTACACCGAAACCAAGGGGCCGAGAACCACGAGTATGGTCCTTGAGGGGGTTGTATCCGTGGCCTCGTACTATACATCGTTACATGGGGCTTGGCTCTAGCTTTGGGGGTGGCCATGTGGCATGCCATGGCAGGGAGGTCGGCAGGCCACCAGCTCGGGATGGTTGAAGGGTGTGCCGCACTCGGGCGTTTTTTGTTTTTTTTTTTAAGTGTCTAGGCGAGCATATCGATGTACGCTGGCGCTTTCTGTGGTGGCTGAGGCCCGAATGTATGTGCTGTCTGTGTGCGTACTGGGTAACACGGCGATGTAGGGAGGCAGGCAGTTCACTTCGTGAGGTGTGTGGCCCGGGATGCTTTGGAGCAAGACTCGGGAGCAAAGCGCGGCAGTCAGGTGTAACGGCGGAAAAATAGCGTTGTGGAGTGTCACTCGAAGTCGGCGTCAATCCCATGTCGGTTCTGCTGCCGCGCTCAGCAGGCGGGCAGGACAGTTATATGCCAATGTAACACTCTTTAGTCGAGCGATGCCGCCTTGCTGTGTCTCAGATGCCTAGGGCAACGACCAGCACCATCGGCCAAACACCATTAGCGCAGAAACCCACCCCAGAGACGATGGGGCTTCGGCGGTTCCCTCGGTCTCGATGCTGTGGAACGTGGGGAATCGCTCCAACTGGGCGTAGTGTATGGGGGAGATGGGGGCAGGCCTTGCCGCGATCCCCTCTGCAGGAGCCAATGGAAGGGTTCCTTTCCAGGGGTAGTGCCTGCCAGAGAGGTGGTGGGGGGAGGTGAGGTAGCATCGCGTCGAGCAAGGCGGGCAAGTCAGAGCGAGACAGTTGGGATGCAAAATGCACGGCGGGGGCAGTAGAGCATGGTGAAGGATGGTGAGGCATGGTGAAGAAGCTTGTCGCGCGTGCGCAACGTAGCTACACCCAATGGCGATAGATGCTGAAGCTATGCTCCACCCCACCCAACTTACCATCTGCTCAATAGGAGATCTCTCGGCGATAGAGCGATGGCTAATGGTATTCCCGCAGATTGCATGCCTGCGGTTGTGTGTTTGTGTGTGACGAGCGAGGGCGCGATCTTTCGCGCAGCACGGCGCAATCGAGGAGGTCTCGGAGCAGGTCTCGGATAGGCAGGAGGAGGCCATTTTCCTAGGGTTCCGCTGGGTACTGCAGAAATCCCAATAGCGTTCTCCCCGGCGATATCTCCGCGGGAGTCGCGACTCGTTTTTTTTTTTTTTTTTTTTTTTTTTGTTTTTGGTGCCTCTGTCCTTGTTGCCGTCGTGTCTCGCCATTCTGCCCAGAGGGAGGTGAGTCCACCGAGCACCGAGGGGGGGAAACGGTGCTTGACTGCGCTAGTCTGGATACGGATTTGCCCATTGGACCCACGCACGTGTCACGTTGGTATTTTGCCCTCAAAACGGTCTCTGTGGATCGACGATGTCTAAAGCGGAATCCCCACCAATGTTGGGGCATTCGGGGCTCCCTCATTGGACTGAGACACTCAAAAGGCGGACGCTTGGCACGTTGAGTCTCACTTAAGCTTAAATCGAAGATACACAACAGAACCCCCGTTGTGCCCTCGTAGGCTTCTCGAAGGTGATCTATCCGTGCATGGCCCAATCAAGCCGCCCGGAAAAGGCTTGGCCCGCAGCAAAGCGACACCTACTATCTAGAAGGCGACGAGATTGCAAGATTCGCATTGATGGGGTTGCCGTTTAGCCACGATTCATACCCCCCTCAGTATTGCATTCTGCATCGCGCAGACGGATCGGGTTGGGAGCAGGTCTGTTGGAGCAGGAACATATCCGACTGCCAACGCTCCCCGCTGGCTCCTCTGTCGTCGGTTCTGATCCGAATGAGACGTGCCGTCGCGTCCCGTGGGCTCCGTGGGCTCCACGGCCTCCGCATCGTCCGATACTACAGCGATAATTTAGTGATATTGTGGTGCGCCTGTACCCCGTAACATTAGGAGAGGTGGTGACGGTACTCATCCACGATTGGGGTTGGGGTCTACCCCCGCCAGGCTGCGCTATCCGTATGAGCGTGCAAACCCCCTCGAATCTTGTAGCCATGATTGGTTGAGGCGCTGGGAGTGTAGGTGCGCAGACAAGCCTCACAGTAGTGGTAGCGGATTACGCCAGACGCCCCGTTCTCTTGGCTAACAGTGACAACAGGTAATGGGCCTCCTGTACCGCGTAGCATGTATAGCAGGTATACGATACGGCCGCTGCACTGCGTTATCGTAGGAGCCGATTACACTGCTTTGGGTCGACTGCACTGCTTATCTGGCAGAGAAGGCGGGACACCTTCTGGAACGATTTCCATGCTGCGTGGAACGGGGAAGGGATGGAGGGCCGCGCATCCCTATGTTTGGATGGACGTGCCGTCGACATGGCTGCGTTGGAGATCTCCACCCACGGCCAGATCTGGGCAGTCTTGGCACCGGATGAGACGCCCAAAGCCTGGCCCTAACAAAAGTGCCCTACTTGGGCACCCATTGTGTGTCAATTCTGTTAGTAGCCACTCGAGATCCGACCAAGCTTATCAACTCCCGGCATGTTGGGACCCGATGGGGCAGTCTTTGGCCAAGAGGTCCTTAGTAACACGCAGATGATGGAATGGCAGATGGAAGGTCGGCCAACCTTCCATGCCGGCGCCTCCTCGCTAGGGCCATCGGCAAGTGGTAGGTACTGTTAGGTCGTTGGTCGTCGGTTGGCGCCTTACGGCTTGCGCGCTCAAGCTGGGCGTGCTGGGCAGATATTCGGTCGGCAATGGATAATAAGATGAGGCGTTTTGGAGTGCGCATGCTGGCCGTTGTAGGTATTGGTCTGGCTCGCGCGCGTACTGCGTCGAAGGTTTTGAGCCAGAGGTTCTAGAAGGCGGTTCTCTGGCCACGGAGGCCGGGTACACCAAGTAACGGCATGTAACACCACTGGCTTTAGACTTTTGGCGCGTGCGGTGCTGTGGGTGTGCCAAGACGGCAAGCAGGGCCGCTAACAGATGTCAAGCCAGGTCAAACCAAAACAAGCATCCCGCTCCCTCAACCACCAAAACCAGGCGCGCTAGCCCTGCTACCAAGCCTGCATCTGTCGTATGAAATATACGACATTACGCTAACACTTTTATGTCGTCGTCATTCTCGTCTCACGACGCCTCCTGTCCCTCGCTCTCCTGACACTGCAAGTTTGACTTGGGAATGTCCTCATGCCACGCTGCTGGGAGCGCGATCAGGAACATCTGACAGCACCGGCAGCTCTCCCCGCATGTTTTGGGGGTGGCAGAGGCAGTTGATAGGCAGCTCGGACTGATATTGCGACTCAACGGCGCACGCCAAGAACGGTAGGTATTGGACGGCTGCCGTTTTATCTGGGGGCTGCTGCTGAATTCCTGAACACAAGGTAGCACGCAACGCGCAGAAGGCAGCACGCCCGCCGCATGGCAGTTGGTGCTGAGAGGCTCAGGCGGATGCAGACGAGTGGTCAAGCAAGCCACGTCACGGCACCAGCTGCTCAAACTGCTTAAAAAAGAACACCAAGCACAAAATGAGCGCGATGGCACACACCTTGGCAGACGGCCATCAGCCTCATTGCCATTCTGCCATTCCCCAACTGGCAGTGTAGTGCAGCCCATCATTGAGTGCAGCAGTCGAGCAGTTGCAGCCGACACCAGATATCGCCGTCCTCGAGCATCGGTATCCACATCCCGTCTCCGTGTCTCAGGTTGTCGCCGACTCGCGATATCGTGCGCTGTCTCAGTTACTAAGGGTGTACGCATTGGTACGCACTACCTCAGTCAGTCAATCCTGGGGACACGTCCCGTGACCTCTCAGGGTGATTCCGTGATGATTCCAGCCCGGTCTTGGCACCTCCCGACGCAACAGCCGTGCCAAGCAACTGATCTTGACGCCAACTGGACCTAGGACAGTTCCGCACCGATTTACGCGGCCGTGATAGGAGCCGTAGGTTGTGTATACAGTAAGGTACGGCAGCGGAGTGGGGTCGCTGGGGTTGCTGGGGAGCGTAGCCCGTTTGCGGCTCGGAAACTATTCGACCTGACGCTGCCTTGTTTTCCGTGTTGGAGTAGTCTCTTGTATGTAGGATTTTCATCACAACTCCAGCCAAGACCCACCTCAAAGCTCACCACGATACACTTGGCTAGTTGCGCGGGCAGTGCAGGCACTAAGAAGGTAAGTGACAGAGCTACGGTGGGTATCGTCGCCCTCCGCCACCTCAGGCAACACTGGGGGCGTTTTTATGGCGGGCGGGATGGTAAACCAAGCCAAGAAAACAGGTAATATCGTCTCGCTGACTTGCAAGTTAGCCAAACTCATCCATATCAACAACATCAATCGAGCCAGCGGGGGGCCCTCGCAGGCCGGTGCCATTCGCTGAACTGAGCTAAACACAAATCCCATGCAGCCTCTGCATCCAGCGTCGACACCTCACCTAATCACCGAGCTCCAAAGTGCCCAAGTGCCAAATCGTCGTGATAACTGAAGATGCACCTCGTGGCCTCGCTTAGGCGGGGTGAGCCAATCTGGGCGCCCAGAGATAATCTTTACTAGGGAAAGGCGCGCTACCTACCCCGTAGACTTGCGCAAGAGGCATTCCGCCAAGCAATCTCAACGACATGGCGAGGGCGCTGGTCGGCGCTGGTCTGCGCTGGAGGGTTGTTGGAGGTGAGCCACAGCACGAGGCGGGCTACCGCCCGCCGCTCCGCCTCATGTCAGATGCACGGCTTCTATATTGTCGGGTCGCGTTGGGGCCCTCTGCAGCGTAGCCGCACGCTCTCACACTGGAGATAGACTATTGCCCATCGCCTTCAGTTGCACCCATCGAGTTACATCGCGAAGCTTGGTTCTGCTGGCTCTGCCTGGCCTGCCCGATTTGTCTCAACCAAAGGCCGGCTCGCCAGCGAAACGAGACAATTAATCCCGCCCGACGGACGGCAGAAGACGGGCATGTCCCACAGAGCCGAAGGGTCCAAGGGACGCACGGGGAAGGGCCAGGGCAAGGGAGATTGGCGACGACTCGGACGGAATGGCGGAACGGATATGGGGCGCGGGTGTGGGCACGGGTGTGAGCGACCCAGGACGAGCAGAAAGACGGGACGTCCAGAAGTGAACTGTCCGCCATGCATGACGGCTCCGACGCATCGACGAATAAGACGGCAGCTCTCGAGGCTGCCTTGTGGCGGCTTGGGGAGTGGGATGTCGCCGTGTGCTGCAACCCCCCAAGTTGCTGCCAGTCAGGGCTGTCCATTTTGCTCTTTTCTCGTCCAGTTTTCTTTTTGCTTCTTGCTGGCAACACATCCATTCAGCGTCCAGAATTTAAGGCGTAAAGGAGCAAAGGCGTTGGCGCGGCTAGGCAAAGGACGGTGGGGCTTCGAAACGGCGGGGAAGGTGCGTCTCAGACGCTCTGAAACGGCAGGAATTCAAGCAGAAGTCAGTGAATTTGGGCAAAATAGGAAATCGAAGTTGAAATCGAAATCGAAAGGTTGAGAGCTGCAATTGTGACTTGTGCCCCGCACCCGAACGCATCGCGCTCCCACCCTCCCAATCTACCCTGAATGGGCAGATAGGACATATGGCCCACGACTTAGCTAAGTGAGGGAATTTCTTGGCGCCGGCTCGATCAGGATATCGCTTCGCAATCGCATCGCGCCAACGGCTCTCAATCGGCGTCGAGCGGGCACCAACTCGCCTCGGTGTCCAGAAAGCACATCCCTCTCTCCATCTCGCGAGCTGCCGGACCCCCCTCCGGATGTGGGGCCTTGCCCGGCCGCGTGCGCCGGCTGGGGTCGACTTACCACTGCAAGAGCCTTTCGCCAAGAAAACGGTGCCAACCACGGCCGGCCCACGACGAGGATTCATGTTCATGCTGCCAAGAGGGGAGATTACTAGTAGGCTAAGTACGCCTGTCTGAACAGACCGCTCCCGCTGCTGGCCTTCCGACTGCCTTCTCCCGCCTTATCCCGTCTCGCAATCACCAGACCACATCGGGAAGCAAGGGTATCCAAGAACGGCTCCAAATGAAGCAAATCGACGGGTCTTTCTGGCCGTGGTGCTGGAGCCCATAGCGCTCGCTTCTCGGGAATCCGGGGTGGTCTGTTGTGCCACTGGGGCCATCTCCGGGCAGCCAAGTGACGTTTACAGCTCGGCATAACCTGAAAAGAAGGCTGAGAGAATATACGGAGTAATACCAGTAGCAACGTTCTATTCGCATTGACGCTGGACACGATGGGGGAAAGAGGGGGCTGCAGCCTCGATTTCCGCCAATCGTGTTGCCGGAGCAGTACGCCCATTCAGGGTCCGTTTCCGTCTCTCGTTCTCGGTTTCCAACTCAGGCACGAATACGCTGGATGAAACGGAGAGCCTTGTAGGGCGTCGGCCGCCCCGTCCGGTTCGGCTGGGTGGCGCACTGGGATAAGCTTGCCCCATCGACCACGGAAGCGCTGTGTCGCTTGTCGCTTGACAGCGACAGCGCTAGCTAGACCCTGACGTCACTTGTTTCGCAGGAAACCGAGAAGCCGGCGATTATTCGCATACACAGGCGTCAAAAGGAAGGGCGGAAAGGGAAGGGTTCCGAAAGGAAGCCGAGGGCCATGGTCATGGCGTCCATGTCCCGTGTCACTCAGTCGGTTGGCCGAATGGGCATGTGTTTGGTGTCCCGGGGGCGCCACTGCCTTTGGCATAGCATCATTTTCAGACAATGGAAGACGGCAACGATGGGCTGCACTACGCTGTGGCATTCTTACTCTGCAGTATTCAGACAGGCAGATTCCTGCCAATCCGAATGAACATCCCGCGGCCCCGAGGATGGACCGCACACCATCAGGCCAGCCTAGGGAAGCTTCTATGGCTCGAGCCACGGTTCCTGACAACGGAATGGCTAACAGGGGGGGAAGAGATGCCAAGACTACCCTGAACCACCCTGGACAACCCCGACCACCGGCCAGGTTGATCTGCTCACTAGGCTCGCTGCAAATGACCCCGGCAACAGGCGGATGTTGACGCAGAAAGTCGGTAGGGGAACGTACACTCAGGTTCCCTGCAACATTCGGTACGTACCCCATCTACGAGCAGCGACACGCCAGACACACACACACACACACACACACCCCCTCATGCGCTCCCCACCCCCCCTGCTGCAACCACACATGCGTCCATCGAGAGAGCCACGGAAGTGGTGACTTTGTTGATCTGGCTTGATATTTTTGTATCGGGACTACTGGATGCCACCCCGGTCCACCTTGCCTGCCCCTCATTCAACGACACGAGCGAGCTGCCGGGAGGTGCGGCGAGAAAGATATAATAACACCAGGCCCGGATCTCTCCTCCACCTGGATCCCAAGATTCAATCTCACCACCTCAACTCAGTCTAAGAACTTGAGCATCTACAAAGAGCCAGCCATCCCTCCAGCTTCTAGCTTCTAGCTTCCAGCTTCTCGCTCCAACCATCTTGCCCACTTTAACAATTACACCAACCTACACGGTTACAACCTACACAATCAATGCCTCGCTCAACACCCAAGAGTAATACCGTATACAGCAAGCATCCAATCGACGGTGCCATGGAGGAATACGGCAGCTTCGACATGCCTTCCCCATCTAGCTCACTCTACTATATGTACGGGGACGCGGAGCCGTACGTCGAGTCACACACCTCAGGCTCGCAGAGCCCCAGCAATTCACTCGTGAGTTCCCCAGAGCCAACCAGCGGAAGGACCGGACACAGTTCTGACGTCTTCCAGTACGATGTGACATCAGGCGCAGACTTTGGCGGCATCTCCGACATCTACCCCAGCCCAGAGCGCGAGGAGGATGATTCGCAGCCGTCACAGCAGCAGAAGCCCGCAGCCAAGAGGAAACGGGAGAACCGTTATAAGAACGCCCCTCCCTCCGTTTTGTCGGTAAGTGCCCAACCAAGCTTTCCCCCCAATAACCCCAATAATCGCGAGCGCGCCCCGAGGCCACTCCGAAAACCCCGCCCCGTCCAGCCCAGACAGGTTTCTGTTGCATGCTGCGAAGACGCAGACACACACAGAGACACACAGAATACTGACTGGTCTGATTTGTTACAGCGACGCCGGGCACAAAACCGCGCATCCCAAAGGGCATACCGCGAGCGCAAGGATCAGAGGATAAAGGACCTTGAGCAGATGCTCAGCGACGCCAAGCAGCGCAACGACGTGCTTGGCCAGGCCTACGCTTCGCTGCACGCCGAATACATCTCGCTCAAGGCGTCTCAACTCAAAGACCAGAGCTACGCTGCCGACCTGGGGTACAGCCCCACAATGGGCATGCCAACGGCCAATGACGGGCTCGATCTCGACATGTTTGTCTACTCGGACATGCACACTGGCGGTTACACTCTCTAGATCGGCGAGACACGGAAAACGGACAGACCCGGGCGCCCCTTCCATCTTCCTATCATCCTTCTCCCGAAGCAGCACCCATTGGCGCGAATCTTGCGGACCGACTTTTGTTCTACTTTCCAACAAAAAAATGCAGCGCCGCGCGGCTCAAGCGAGAGAAACCCCCCGAAGAGTGCCGTTTCAAGGCCCCAAAAAAAAAAACCGCAACAAGGGCGATTTTCCCTCTGAGCCGCGCGAACCACCGCGGACAAGTCTGATTGCAGCCCGATGTGGAAAAGCCAAGCACTTCATTCTGGAGAGCCGCAAACAAAAGCACGCGCAGCATTCGCGGCACTTGCGGACTGAGGACAAAAATGGTAGTTGGCACCGGCGGGTTTTGTCCCGAAAGAAGTCGGAGGGGGGATAAGGGGCGGCGGGGAGAACGGGTGGCTTGATTTTTGGTTTTTTTTTTACCTTTTAGCTATGCCTCTGTTGAGTGTAGGCCGAAACTGGCCGCTACAACTGGGGAATTGGGTGGGCTGGGAAGGGTGTGCATGTCTATTCTCGCGTCCGCTTGCCCTTCTTCTCTTTCCAGAAGAGGGGCGGCGGTACCAGGGTGGGTTACATGCAGGTTGTGGCGTTGGCGTTCTGTGTCTGTGTGTCTTTTTACTCTGAGGAAGACAGAAAGGGAGCGAGTGTGTGTGCTGCGCCATCCTTAATTCTTCGTTCTGGGACTGATGGGACCGAGTGTATGGCTACTTTGGGAACCCTGGGAGCGCATTTTATCGTTTTAACCTAGACGGGGAAGGGAAAGGAAATGGGAGGACGGGATTGGATGGCTATTGGAGTTTTTGCGCTCAGTGGTGTCCACACACTACTGCTGGATTTGCTCTCGAACACATACGATATATACATTGCCTAATTAGAAACGAAAGCACATGTTTGATCAAGCAAAGCCTGCCTCCATCCACTGCCATTTTTGTCTGGACCTACAATCAAGGAGAAAACCTACGGGAAAGAGGTGTGGGTGCTTCTATGTGTCTACGTGGGCGATGATATCGAACCCGGCTCTGTTACTCTGCCCACAGCATATTTCTTTATCTATGTATCTAAGCGGGCTATCGCAGGTGTGGGTGTCTTGGCCCGCGGATTTCCTTGGACGGTGTAGTTTCCTGGGGCCTGTCGATTTTCTTGGCTTATACTTGTCTCACAGTACATACACCATCATCTGCAGACGCAGTGAGCATCCCCCAAACTACGCTAGCCCTGGAGCCACGAGAGAGCGGCTGGCAAAACGTGCTCACCATGTGAGAGCTGGTAGGCAGCAGCATAACGACTGGATGGAGTGGTCCATAGCCACGTGTGTCGAGCGACTGAATAGCCCCCCTTGGCACGGGGGGGGGGCTTCTCCCTCGTGGGAAAAGAAGATACGCAGACCATCTGATAAGTTTTAGGGTTCTTATTAAGAAACGGGCCTACATTAGTGCTGCTGAGTTGGGATGAGTTCTTATCCTACTTGGGGCACCCGCTAGCTAATGTCGACAGGGCGTAATGTCTTGGCACGCCGGTATCTGCAATGCCTGCCTTCTATCACTCTTGTGCTTGCTGCCCGGGTTCTGTCTTTCAGTTGCTCGTGGCAGTGACTTAATAGCTCGGTTGGGTGCCGGTATTCCAAGATGGTGTGTATTGGATGTGTCAATGAACAGACAATGCGTGAGTAAGTAAAGAGAATGCGAATTGTAACGTTTTGTTGAGTCGGAGAAATCGCCGATGTGGCCCAACCATTATGGGATTCCACCATTATTGTTCTGCTTTATGCGCATCGTCGTTTACAGAATGCGGTGGCCGTGAAAGCCTTACTTGGATGAGAAGCTTGGCTCAGAGCTTGGCACATTGTCGTCGAGCTTGGCCGTGTGGTCGTGTTTTACATGCACTCGTGTCAATTTGGGGGTTCCTACTGGAGGGGTCCTTAATGTGAAGTCGAAATGGTCTATCCTTATTGGGGGGGGGGGGGGGGTACGGAGAGTGGTACGAGGAGTATGGCGAGTATATCCCTGAAGAGTTGGCTAATAGGAGTCGGCCCATCAATTACCAAGAACTTGGGCAGCAGGTTGTACGCGACGGTTGGCTCGGCCGGACACTGACAGGTTGCCGGCCCGAGTAGCTGCCGACTGTGGAAGCTCGAAGCAACGGCCAAGATGCACTGCAGAGTGAGCATCCATGGCGTGATGCCGGGTCTGTTCGGTGTCGGGTTAAACTGGTTTCCAGGGCAAGTTTCCGATTTTGGGAGTCCCGATCTTTCTAGGAGATCTCTGTCTGGTGGTGCGGAGGAAGTCCCGGCAACCCCTTGTAGAAGGATATTAACGAGACCCTGGCATGTGGTGGGTATGAAGAGTCAACTGAATAGAACGCCATTTGCCAAACTGTCCTATGTCCCACATGGCTACCTTAGGTAGGTGGACATGCCTTGGGCTGAGTGATTGCTTCAACTTGTCCATAGTACCAAGTGTACAATATGATACAAGTGTGTTCTTTCATGCATCTGCCGGGATCGGATGGGGTTCTACGCAGAGTGTTTCTGCCAGCCGTGATGCGGAGCGAGGTGTTTTGCTACGTTTCATGTGGGGGATGAGAATTTCGAATCCCTGGTCTCTGAAATATATTTGTAAAGACGGTGGTTAGCCATGATGCCCAGGTTCTCATGCCCTCGGCTGGCTCCAAGGTGCTTCCTAACCGCTGTCCCAGCCAAACAGGATGGGTAGAACGGACAGCAAAGACAGCAAACCCCCGGCCGGTACCCTGTAGGAGGTGACGAAGCCATGTGCAGCTGCGGTCTCGGGTTAGCTGTTGTCAGAATTGAGTTGCCGCGCATGCTGTATGTGCCCTGTTACAACATCGCAGACACCACAGCGGATCTCGGCCTGCATTACCCCAGGCACGCGGACATGCTCTGCCTAGGACAGGTGGAGGTCTAGAACAGCCTAAATCGCATGAGGGAAGGGGTTGGGTGTTGCGATGTTGGGTCGATGGGCTGTTGATGGGGCAGAGCTCGTGTCTCCTTCCCTGTCTGATGTTGGGCGGTATGCAGTGCCTATGAGTAAGAAGTTTCCCGTAGTTTGGTTTTGGCCCCGGCAGCGGAAGGAGGTCGCAGTCGAGGTGAATATCAAGGGGTTAGGGGGTGGCATAGCAGCGACATATCTTTGGTAGTATTGTCGGGTAGTATTGACAGCTTCTAGGATCTAGGGCTAACTCTCGGGGGCGACACAATGCAGAAGGTAAAGGCGATTTCATTTCCGTCTCCAACATTTGTCAAACTTGGGATTATTCTCTATGTGTTTTCCTACGACTCACACGCAGCAGTTGCCGTCTCTGAATGTAAGACAGACTCCAATGTTCAGCCACTGGCCCCCACAGACTACTTGCCTGATAAGTCGTATGTGCTTGCCCTTATTGGCTCCTACCCCAGACTCCGGGCTTTCCTTACAAGGCGTGCCAGCCATTGCCAGCCCTTGCCCTTGCGGTCCCGCACACCGCCAATCCAACGAAACTCCAACAGCCACTCAGGTGCCCGTTGCTTGCCACCTGCTGACACATTCATTGTCAACGTCTCGTCTTTTCTATTCATCAACTCCCCGCTGCCCACCATCTCCAACCATCTTCGACAACCGCTGATCAAGCCGCTTTCAGACTGACCCGTCTCACCAGCCCGCCATTGCATTGACCGTCACCAGCTGCTTCTTTTCGTGCCAGGGACTCGATTTCCGCGCCTTGCGGCATCTTTCCGTCGTGCATGCAGATGCAGATGCCTAATTTCTCCGTCGTCTCGTCTTGCCTATCCTGTCTCGTCCCCGTCCCGTCCTCCGCCGCCTTTGAGCCGTTATCGGGCCCTGGAGGTTTCGATTACCGCCCCATCCTCCTTACCATCGTTGCTTCATGATGGCCCCGCCGGCCTCAGACCCTCGCCATGCACTCGATCCGCACATGACAGGCCAGGAATGAAGGCGTTTATGGGTGTTTGCCCCTTGTCCAATGGAGCTAGACCCATGATGTGTGTCCAAACGACATCGTGTGGCATCCTACACGATATTGGCACGTTGGCCACCGGCGATTGGTGGTATCGTCAGCCCTAGGCTATCTGACAACCTCTTTGCATATTGCTAAGCGGGTTGACCACCGCTGATTCGGTGATAGCCCGGAGACCGGGATATCAAAAGTGCGGTGTCGATTCCCGGAAAGAAACCTTCAGGCGCCGTTGTCTGGCCAATCCTGATTCCGCCTAAAGGGGACGTGTCCGAAACAGCGGAGACGGAGACGGAGACGGAATCATCCCCGGGGGCATGCGGTGGGGGCTGGGTATCTAAGCTGTGGCTATGCAGGTCATGTAAGCAACCGTGCTAACGTCGGTTGGATGGTTGACCCATCGAAACTCGCGCGACGACGGAGCTGGAAATGTATACGTCATTCCCTATGAGGAAATAACAGCGAGGAGATCGATGATTGTGGCTGCGTCGAAAGCAAGAGCTCGGCTAGATTGGACCGCGTCACCGACCACTCTTGAAAGCGGTTCACTTAGGGATAGATCGCTAGGGCCAGGAAAAGAGCAGCGTGTTACGCATACATATCCACGAATCGTCGATTCCATATATACTCTCCAGCTCCGCTCATTGGACCAAGCGCCCTCCCTTGGTCACATCAATGCGATGAACTTTGCCTTGCTGCCGGAAGCAAACCGTTCTGATCGGGCCTACGACGGGGTTCGCCATCGCTTCAGTATCGATGATATCACGTCCGTCAACTCCAGTCGATTGCCGAAACCCCCCTCCTCATCCTCTACCCCCTCTTTATTTCATAAATTTTTTTTTTTGGGTTGGTATTCTCCGCCTCTCGTGTCCTCCCACGACGTATTGTTGCTTGCACCTTTGAGTTGGAGCACACGAGGGCCGTCGGATCGTAGGGATTGGCAACTCTGCCGAGACCAAGCTGTTCTGAAGCGAAACTGAACCGGGCGGGCAGAACAGTGGGAGGCAGGACTAGCCGGCCAGGTTGAGGTTAGTCTAGCCTTACTGGTTGTGTGCTTGGACATGGGGAGTCGGGCATGATTTGGTAATCATGTATGCCCAAGCAACGTAGGGCCTCGTGTCTTGGGGGAACAACTGAAGTCACGGTAGGCGCCAAGTGGTTGTAGCTGGCCCGACTATCCTTTTTCCCGAGCGTTGCTGATTCAGCCTCTGACCCAAAACAGCACCTCCGCTTGTCTTCTGCTCTAGTCGAACGCTTCCCCTTTGCAGCTCCTTCGTCGCCGACAGTGGGTGTCCGGGTAAAAGCGGCGTTGTCCACCATGCCCGATAGTCTCCAACTCTGATGACAGCTAGGGTCCAGTGAGTGCCATAGCCGCATGCTGTCGTCCAGATGCCGGAAGTGACGGGTCGGCGGCCTAGAGACCCAATACGTGGGTCGAAGTGGCTAACCGCAACTGTGAGAGGGGCCACGTCGAAAGCGGAAGTTCGAGGAGGGGCGCCCAGTGGGTGGGCTTCCTGTGAGTCTGCGCAAAGTCCCCACCTCTCTTCCCATACCATCGCAACCCGGAGGGTAGGCGGCTCGTCGACCGGACGGGGTTTGATGCCAGCATTCTGACAATTTCCTGGTTGAATCCTGGGGGAGCGGAATGCTGATACCATTGTAGTCATTGCCGCGATCTCGCGAGTGACGGAAAGTCCTCTTTTTGTAGCTTCGACCTTGGTCACAGTGGTTGAAGGTCCGAATGATTTCGGAGCTAAACCCTGGCTCCGGGGGACACCTCCTGATGGGTGCTGAATCAGCTCTTGCCGCATGTCTCCACCCGGACTACGGCACTCGTCCTGCACCGCGAGACGCCGACTGGATGAGACGGCGGCCTCCTATGCGGCTGCGTAGACTAAGGCCCATGAAACCCGGTTTGGGAGGCGAATTGCTTGGGAGGAGAGGTTTGTGACATGTCTTGGCAAGCCTCGAAAAAGTGGGGGAGCCAGTGTCAAGCCGTTGAGGTTTGGTGATGGATCCCCTTTCGAGAGCTTTATAAGCAAGAGATATACACCGGCGGCGTCACACAGGCCCAAGAGGGGCCTACTGTGCTACGCAAGGGAATCAGTCATGGTAGGCACACGGATTTTGCAACCCCATACGGACGCTTACAACGGCCTCCGGGTTGGCTGTTTGCCCGGGAGCCAAGGAACTCTCCGCATCCCCGGGTCATTCCCTGGGACCGGGTAGGGCTCATCGACGATGTCCACGGGGAGGGCGGGGATACAGGTGCGGCTGCCAAGACATTGCTACTATGTGTGATTACACTGGGGCCCCGAGTGTGTGTTTGGTGTGGCGGGCGACGGAGTTGGGGCTTGGTGTTGCGGGATAAATGACCTCACAGGTCGATCCGGGATGTGTTAGTGGCTGGCAGGTAATACATGGCTATATATGTTTATATTTACCCTAATATCCAACCACAGCCCAGGGTCGCCTTTTTAATATCGAACCAAGACCCCATGGATGGGGATTCGCTGGAATATGGCTTTATGTGCTCGTTTCTGCACTCCAAGTCGGCGGGAAGCTCTGGTACACAGCGCACACGCACGGCGCAATCCATTTTGGACCCTACCGTGTTTATCCTTGGGGGTGAACTTCTGGTAGATCACACACTTCGGCACTATGTAGGTAGTCCTTTCGACCGCCGGGATGGGCGAAGTGCGAGAGTTGATTTACTTTCCCTTTTCTCTTGCTCATATCTTCGTGGGGGATCGGCGCATTGTTGTCGCCAAATGACCCATTCCGGCACCGTGGTCTTGGCCTCCGGAGTAGTAAATACGACGCTTTGAGTTATACCTTCCTACCTACCCGATTCGATCGTTCCGCCGGACAAAGTTGTGGGATTATATATACGGGTACCTGGCGCCGACACTCACCTGAGGAAATTCGAAGGATTTTGGTTGTAGCGGACGCGCGCGATTTCCGCGTCGAGTCGAGTCGAGTTGAGTCGGACACGCTTTTCCCCCCTCCTCAACGGGTGTCGCCATCTCTCTCCACTCGGACCTGGGCGGGCGCAATATGCGGCGGCGCGCGGTTCAGCCTTTTCAAATCCGACTGCTCTTGCGATGATCACGACGAATTGTTTTGGGAGGACTGGGAGGAATCTGGTGGTATGGGGGGCGGTCGTCGCCGTATCGATTTTGGCGGGCCGGGTGAATGGGGCGGAATTCACGACGGCATTTGATGGCGTCACGGCCGGGTCCGATCTGGCGGTGTCGTGGGAGGGGATCTCGCCGCAGCACTATCCCCTGTCAATCACGGCGCAGCTGATTGAGAAGAAGGGGGATGGGCATAAAGCGAATGCCTACAAGGCGAACATTACGGGTATGTTGTTTAGGGTGGATTCGGAGGGCGTAACAGCCGGGTTGCGGAGCTGATGATGAGATGCAGAGGGCGCGACCGGAAACATGTTTACATGGACGGGTGTCCCCTTTCCCTTAAAATACGTCCCGTCGGGCATGTATCAGTTGGAGTTGAGGCCTTCAACTTGGACAGAAGGGGAGCCGCCGCTCTTGGCGCTATCGCCATTTTTCACAGTTGGGGAAAAGGCTATTGTGGTGCAGCCATCCCCATCACCCGTATGTGTATCTCTTTCCCTCGTTGCGCTCTACGCTTTCGCGTTCAGGCTGCGCCCAGTTAGCTTGGCTGGATTAAGGCTCAAGGACATGGGCGCTAAAATGGATGATTCGTAGGTACCGACTTTGGTTGACTACCAGAGCAACACGGCGTCAAACATCAACAAGCCGCTGGCGATTGGCTTGGGGGTAGCTATCGGTGTACCCTCAGTCATAGCCCTGGCGGTTGTGAGCTGGTGCTTTAGGAGGCGGCAGCGCAGGGCGTCGCTGGAGAAGCGAAGGAGGAAGAGGAGCGAATTTATCATCGACTGAGTTGTCGAGGGGCGGGAAGCCGTTGGGGGAGATGATTTCGTTTGGCATTGGGTGGACTCGGTGGTTTAATGCGAGCCGGGATGAACAAGGGATGCGTGTTGGTTCTGGGAGCTTGAACCGGAAGATCGCTCGGGGTTTGTGGGAGACCCCCACCCAGAGCAGATGGTGCGATACTGACCCTTACTGAATTTAGTGGCGAGGATGAGTTAGGAAGTTCTAAGAGAACCTGGATAGGGGGGGTGATGCTACTAAGAAGTGGACACTGAGAGTGCTCTATTCATACCCCGATTGTAAAATGTCCTTTGACCCTACGAGAGTATGAGCGATGTGACAAACTGTTCAGACCCTGACAACAAAACCCTTGCAAAATGGCGAAGCGATTTGCTGCATGTTTCGAGAAGGCATGAGGCGTGCTGAAAAAAGATCAATGTGGGACATGAAGCCGTTGAGCCACATGGATGCAAGACCCAGCTAGGTAGCTGGTATGGGCTTTTGGGCTGGAAAGCCACACTTTGTTCGCACTTTTCCTCGCTTATTGACGTCGACTTGTCGAAGATGGCAACACTCAGTTATTTTTCCCCTTTCATCCCCAGTATTTTGCGTCTCCTCAATTCGGAAGTTTGAGTGAGACGATCGACGAGAGGAGACACATGGTAAGTGCTCGCCGATCGAAACCCCGGATTTCTAGGATTGCTCGATTGACAGAAATAGCAGCGGCTTCTTTAAGCTTATACCAAGCACGTCCCGATTTGGGTACGATCAGTTGTTCCAAGGTGCGGAAAAAAAAACCAAGAAAAAAAAACCATGGAAGCTCTTCTCAATTGGCCATCGTACTTCCTCCTGCTCTCTGCCCTCGCGCCCGCCAGGATCGCAGCAGGGTTACAGCGTGTGATGGCAAGCAACCGTGACAAACATGGCAGGACGGACACATGTGGCCTCTCCCGGATCTCACGGCACCGCGACCGCGCCGTTTCCTGAGCGCGGCGCGACGAAAAACTAATGATTGGTGGGCCACCCCACCATATGCTCGCGGGGGACCGAGAACCCGGGACAGCAAAACCATCTCATCTTGTTGGTCTGGGGCCGTTCTTACGACTGCCTTGAAAACGAAGAGGACGGTGTGATAAATCGCGCCATCATTCATGAGCAGACCCACGACTCATCGGTCGACCTCGTTTACGCCGGCGCATGTATGTACGTGCCCGGGGCACAGTGCACCAACACGATGCCCTGAGAACTGCGCCGCTCCCGTCCTCCTTGTAACATCCAATGCGACTTGACGCTCAGTCTCCCGTGATGGCAGCGTGAAGACGGTCTCCGCTGACGGCAAATTAGATCATCAGAGCGCTACAAAAGAGCCAATTACGTTATTTCCCTCGGCTCTGCTGCTGTTTCTGCATAATGGACCCATTTTACAACATCTACTAAGCTGCCCCTTGCTACCATGAGTTTTGGCCCAAACAGCATTTTTCACTCATGCCTACGCCAGAATCTCGCGTCTGACCCCCTTTTTCTCCCATCCGCGGCTCTCGCGGAATCGAGCTGCCAACACAGGCACTAACTATCAAGTGTGTTAAGCTCCTCAAGAAACAAGACCCAACTGCATCAGCAGCAAATCCAGCCTGAAGCGTAGGAGGGAAAACTATTATTTCAAGGCTGTCAAAACATTCGGAGCCTGGCACGCGGAGCCCCTGAAATAGACCTACCAGCGTTACCAAGGCTGAACGTGGGAGCCTAGCTCTTCTCACCTGCCCTCGGCCAATGGCCAACTTCCTTTATCGTTAACCAATTTCGAGAGACCTTTTCTTGGATCGGTAGTGTTGCATCCTTTTGCATGTTGGCGGGAAGACTCCCCCAAAAGGGGTATAGTGGCATATACCAACGTGGAGTCTACTTTCTAGACCTTCTCTTATTGAACCTTAGTAAACACTAGTTTCGTGTACTTCCCTAGGCTCTACAAGATGCGGCTACCGCCTGGGCTCAAAGTGACTTCCCACGCCAGCCTTGAAACATGGGTCATCGTGAGCCGCGGGTTGATGTCCCCCCTCTCCCCCCAGTCCTCGTTGCAAGCGAACTCATAAAACCCCCAGAATGCCTCCATTTCAGCGGCTGACGAGCGAGTCTTCTTTTTCTCCCACCCCAGCCAAGCCACTTCCGCTGCCTTTCCAGTCACCCTTTGAGCATCTTTTTTGCTCGTCCTCTGACGTATCGCACGTCAAGTCATTCGTTATCATTATACCCCTCCCTCCTTAATACACCCCAATACACCCCTTTGTGATGGCACCCTCCATCATCACGCTGGGCGCGGCCGTCCTGGCCTTCTCTGGCGGTGTCACTGCTCAGGCACACAAGTACCAGCTCGCAGACTCGTATGACACAACAAACTTCTTCAACAAGTGGAACTTCTTTACGGTAAAGATATCCAAGGAGCATCAGGGGGTGTTACCACTCAACTCACGTGTAATAGAGTGACTACCCAAGCGGCGATTTTATGAAGATCGACCCTGCCCATGGATTCGTTAACTATCGTAGCAAGGCCGACGCCCAGGACGCTGGTCTGATCAAGACCAATGCGAACGACGTGTTTATTGGTGTCGACAGTACCACCAACCGCCCGGGCGATAACGGCCGAAGCAGTGTGAGGCTCGAAAGTAAGGCCAGGTACAATTCGGGTCTTTTCATTGCCGATTTCAGCCACCTGCCCGCGCCTGTTTGCGGCTCCTGGCCAGCGTTCTGGATGTTTGGCCCTGACTGGCCCCGCAACGGCGAGCTTGATATCTACGAGAACTGGAACGAGGCTACCAAGAATGCCATCACGGCCCACACCGATAAGGCGAGCGTTGCTGGAGCGTGCAAGCTGGACAGCTCCCTATTTTCGGGCACCAAGACAACCACCGACTGCTGGATCGAAGGGAATGAGTTTTACAACCAGGGGTGCAATGTCGAAGAGAATGGCGGCCAATGGGGCAGTTCCACCGGTGGTGTTTGTGAGTGGTCCCCCAACTGGGCTAGTTAAGGCCCTAGACTAACATATGTTTTGCCTAGACGCTATTGAGTGGACTGATGCTGCCATCAAGGTTTGGAGCTGGGCGCCCAACGCTATTCCTGTGAATATCGCGAGCGGGGCGCCAGAGCCAGCCACCTGGGGCACGCCGCATTTCGCCGTCGCCAACACGACTTGTGCAATTGACACCGCGTTCAACAACATGCAGTTTGTTCTCAACATCGACTTCTGCGGTGACGCTGCCGGAAGCGATGGCCTGTGGGGCAACGGCTATGGTTGCCAGGCCAAGACCCTAAAATCTTGCCGCGACTACGTCAACCAGAACCCTGCCGATTTCAAGGATGTTTACTGGGGTATCAAGTCGATCAAGGTCTATGAGGACAAGCCCGTCGTCGTAAGCTCTGCCGCCAGCTCTGCCGTCTCGTCGGCTGCTAGCTCAGCTGCTTCCTCGGCCATCCCCAGCTCTTCCGCTGTCGTAAGCTCTGCCGTCAGCTCTGCTGCCTCGTCGGCTGCCTCGTCGGCTGCTAGCTCTGCCAGCAGTTCCGTTGCCAGCTCCGTTGCCTCCAGCACTGCCGCCTCATCGGCCGCTTCCTCCGCTGCCTCGTCGGCTGCCTCGTCAGCTACTAGCTCCCTCGCCTCCTCGGTCGTCCCCAGCTCCGTTGAGCCTGCGGTTTCGTCCATCACCTCCCCCCCCGCCTCTTCTGCAGCCAGCTCCGCCGTGCCCTCCTCGACCGAAGATGATGAGTGCGAGGATGAGAGCACTACTGAGCCGATCCCTTCCAGCACTGTTGCTTCGTCGGCTGCCTCTAGCTCTGTGGCCAGCTCTGCCGTGAGCTCGGCTGCCTCTTCCGCTGCGTCCTCGGGTGCCAGCTCGGCAGCTTCCTCTGCTGCTTCTTCTTCTTCTGCCTCTTCCGGCGCCAGCTCGGCTGTCTCCTCCGCCGCTTCATCCGGTGCCAGCTCTGCCTCTTCTTCCGCTGCTCCTTCTGGTTCCAGCTCTGCCTCCTCTTCCGGCTCCAGCTCGGGTACTTCCAACTCGGCTACCTCTACCGGCGTCGCCTCGTCGGCCAGCTCATCGCCCACTGAGTGGACCACTTCGACCATCTACTCGACGAAGACCTACACAATCTCGTCGTGTGCGCCTACCGTGACCGACTGCCCCTACGGCTACGTGACGACTGAGATCGTCCCGGTCACGACCACCGTGTGCCCCGTAACCGACTGGCCGGCGCCGACGTCCTCGTCCTCGTCCCTGCCGGTCGGCTGGACGACGTCAACGGTGTATGCGACGACCACCTACACAATCTCCAAGTGTGCGCCTACCGTCACCAAGTGCCCCTACGGCAGCGTTACCACCGAGATCGTCGCCCTGACCACTACCGTCTGCCCCATTGGCGAGGACATCTGGACCACAGCGTACACCAACGTCTATACCACAGCCGACGTCACCAAGACCAACTGGCCTGCCAAGCCCGAGTGGACTAAGCCTGCTGGTGGCGAGTGGCCCAAGCCCGGCGGAGGGGGCGAGGGTGAGTGGACCAAGCCGTCGGCCTCGGCCCCGGCCCCGGCACCGGGTAGTGGCGGCGAGTGGGCCCATCCCTCGGGATCGTGGCACAAGCCCAGCGGCTCGTGGGATGCCTCGGCGCCTGCGGGTACCGGTGGTGTCTGGCCCAAGCCTACCCCCTCGTGGAGCGCTAACTCCACTGCTAAGCCGGCTCCCATCGAGTCGGGCAAGCCCGTCGTTGTGAGTGGTGGTGTCCGCGTCGGCGCAAGCCTGCTTGCGGTGGCTGCCGGTGTAATTATGGTGGTGGGACTTTAGGGGCTGTTGGAGAATGTGGTTTATTTTGTTCTTTCTTGGATATGATGAGTGTTTTTGGGACTATGATGGGTGGAAAGCTACCTTTGGTTAGTCACTGGGCGGAGCGTTTGGGATTTTAGACAGACGTCCCATGGGATTGGGCTACATGGGTTGTTGTAGAGGGGGAAGATGGACAAGAAAAGAAAAAAAACTAAAACTAATCCGAAGGTGAGAAGAGTTCAAGCATTTGTCATGATAAATCTTCGCTTCGTATCGGGAGATGTGTTTATTAATAAAGAGGTGTGTTTGGTGAAATGGGGTTTGGATCATTTGGTTGGGCTGGGGTTGTAGAGTTTATTTGATATGAAATGTGCAGTCATGGCATCTAACTGCTCTGTTTGAAGCATCTCCTTCCGGGCCTAAAACCGCACCGCTAGGACAGACTATTGGCTCATAAATGCCGGAGTTGATCGATGTGTTTTATCTTCCATCTCGCGCCACGTTTTATTGTGCCAAATCATTTTTCTGATAGGTACTACTCCATACCGATCCTTGGATCTCGTTGTTTTAGCGAAGCCAGTGAGAAGCCCGGGCTTACACTACAAATTGATGGGAGTAAGTTGGTGGGGCTGCCGCAGCCGACTTGATCAGGGGTCCCCAGCCGCTTCTCCGAGCTTCTGCAGTCAACGCTGATGACCTCATCCCAGCACCACCGTGCAAGCTCCCTGTTCACGACGGACAACCACGCTGAGGGGATTGAGATGTTTCGCCCGCATTAGCCCCTCTCGCAAATTTCTTCAGCCCGCGCAGTCGCCATGTTCAAGGTGCTCTCAAGGGGGCCAGCCTTTGCGCGCCTCTGGGGCGCCGCTCGCTCGACGACAAGGGTAGCGCCCCTCTGCTCAATCACCACCACAACACGATCGCAACGATACCTCTCCCAAACGCCCTCACTCCTAACTTCCTCGATCCCCATCCGAGCCCTCTCCCGCCCTCCGCCCTCCGGCCTCCTCCGCCGCGGCCAGCGGCGGCACTACCAAGGATACGACCGTTACGGGCGACCCCTCCACGACGTGAAGCCGCTCATCACTGCCGACGGCTTCAAGCGGGTGGCGCGCAGCCCGGGGACGCACGCTGTGGTGGTGCTGGCGTTCGGGGGCGCCTGCATCTTCTACTTTGCCAACCTCGAGACAGTGCCGGTGAGCGGACGGACGCGCTTCAACGTGTACGGCGCCGAGGCGGTGCGCGAAGCCGGCGAGATGCAGTACAAGGCGATCCTGTACCAGCTGGAGCAGCAGGGCGGGCGGATCCTGCCCGAGTGGGACTGGCGCACGACACGGGTGCGCAAGGTCATGGAGAAGCTGATCCCCTTCTCGGGCATGGCCGGGGAGGACTGGGAGATTTATGTGATTGATGATCCGAGTACGTATTTTTTTTCTCTTTCTCTTGATGAGGGGCCCGGGAAGCTGATGGTGCGAGAAAGAAACGGCAAATGCCTTCGTCCTTCCCGGCGGCAAGGTTTTCGTCTTCAGTGGCATCTTGCCCATGGCCCGTAGCGACAGCGCTCTGGCGGCCGTTCTCGGCCACGAGATTGCCCACAACGTGGCGGACCACGTCAGTGAACGCATGTCACAGGCCATCGGCACGAACATTCTGCTATACAGCCTAATGGCCCTGACTGGCTTCATCGGATTCGGCCCGCTGCTGATGCACTATTTCGGCTCGCGCTTGCTCGATATCACCTTTGGCAACCCCATGAGTCGCCTTCAGGAGAGCGAGGCCGACTACATCGGCTTGATGATGATGGCCGAGGCGTGCTACGACCCGGCCGAGGCGGTCAAGTTCTGGGCATACATGGAGTCCGCAAAGGTGGCCGACGTACCCGAGTGGTTGAGCACCCATCCTTCGGTAGGTCCTTGTCTGGAATCTCCCAAGGCACTGGGTACTAACGGTTATGTAGAACGAGAACAGGATAAAAAAGATCCAAGAGTGGCTCCCAGAAGCTATCGACAGGCGAAAGCAGAGCGATTGTCATACTACCACAGCTTTTGCTGATCTGTTCAAGCGTGCCTTGTCGCGGGGTGTAATTATTGTTGGCTAGCCTCGCCAACATCCAAGTATCAGCCCCCAGCTCACAACTCCGCCCAACTACCGTTATATGTAAACACATATCATTCAACTTCGATTCATTGACGAATGGTGGTATAGCATACCGCTATCAAATATAATAACAACGAATAAAATGCGTCGAGTAAGGATTGAATGTCGCCCAAAGGCCGTCGTAACTTTCTCACCTTTCATTAGCCACCCCATTCTGAGGCCCCTAAATATCACCAAACTCCATCGCCATAAATCGCCCATAGGACAACAAAAGAAAAACACCGACTTCAATAGGTAGTCTGTCGCCTGAAGAACGGCGTACTGATCATCCTCCACAGCCCCATTTTTTTCTTCATCGGCTCTTGCGCGGCCTGCTGCGCCGCGGCTGCCTGTCGCGCCAGCCTCTCCGCCTGTTCCCTCCGCTGCTCATTCAGCCTTTTGATCCTTAAAATCTCCCGTCCCATCTGCGGAAACACCTTGTCTATATTATCCCCCGTCTTCGCCGATACCTCGAGGAACGCACAGCCGACGGCCGCGGGCATCAGGACCGCAGGACCTACCCCCGGCGAGGGTAGTCCCACGCCCAAACTCCCCGGGACCCTGATGGCAGCGGCCGCTTTGGAGCCCTGGGCCCAGGAGACGGCCCTCTCCTCGTCTTCGACGTCACTCTTGTTGCCGACGAGCATGAGAGCGTAGTCGCGCGGCGGCTTGCCCCTGGGGGCGGCGGCGTTGCCGATGTTCTCGCGCATGAACTCGGCGAGGCCCTCAGCCAGGCGTAGTGAGGCCGGGTCCCGCACATCGTAGACGAGCACGGCTGCCTCGGTGATGTTGAGCGCCTGCTCCAGCATCGGGTTGCTCAGCAGGTGCTTGGACGGCATCTCGAGCGCGTCCACCACGTACGCCGTGCCCTCGATGTCGATAGGGTGGCGGCACCCACGCTCGTAGAAAGGGTCGGGAGGCTCGCCCTCGCCGCGGAAGGTACCGTTGCCGAACTGGTCGGCGGAGGGAAGGTCGTGTCAGTTATGATTGGGAGTAGGGAGGGGAGGTAGGGGGGGCGTTTTGGCCGTACCCGTGTTAGGATGGACGTCTTCCCCGAACCTCGGGCGCCGATGACGAGGATGCGGAACTCGCCGGCTGGCTGTTGTCTCCTTCGTCGCTCGGCGGCTTCGGCTGCTGCCGCCGCCGCCGCCGCTCGGGTCTTCTCATCCTCTGGCTCCTGCCATCGTAGTATTGCCTTGAGGTACTTGGCTTCGTCGGCCGTCCACACAAACGAGTTGACCATCGTGGTGGTTTACTCTCTTTACAAAGAGCCGAAACACATAAAAGAAGTAAGCAAGAGGAAAGGGCTAAGCAGGGTTTCAAATAAGGGTCTCGAGAGGGACGGTGCCTCATGCGGTGGTCATTGCGATTGTGTAGGAGCAGTGAAAACCAAATCCTTGTCCCCTCGCTGTATTCTCTCTACTTTACGAGTATGGCCAGCCAAGTCGGGCGAGGGTTAAACTGGTCCCATGATCATAGCATTATAACATTGATAAACGCTTCATCGCCACTGGGGCCAAGAGAGCTTGTGGACGAAAAAGCTCGGGAAGGCGCAATTCTGCCAAATATCAACCTGACACATGAGGTTGGCCGGTTGTGCGTTTTAAGACCATACGATCGGCGACGCTATAGGTGAATCGCCCCCGTACCCGCCCTCTACCCCGTGCCTTGGTCCCGCGGCGCTGGCAAAGGGACTTTTTCTCGTTCTTCTTTTCTTTTCTCCCGTGCCGGGTGGAGTGAGGAACACCAAAGGGCAGGACAGGAAGGAAGGGGGTAAATACACCTAGGTCTGTATACCCCAGGGATCAGGGAAGATGGATAAGGTGATTAAGATGACTGGGACGATGGCAGATAGCACTGCTATCGGCCCCTGAATTCAGCAATTCGGGGTCCTTCCTGGCTTCCGCTATATCCGCAAGACTCCTCGTAAGGCGTCGAGCGAAGAGGAGCAACCCCGATCAAGCGACTCCTGATAAAATCAGACTTGGGAGAATTTATTTGGAGAAAGGGTCCCTCACGTCATCCCCTCATATCGCTCAGCACTGCAGGATCGGGGGCAGAGCGGCCGAGGGGCCAAAGGGTCTCATCAAGGCCGAAAACCATGGTACTGAGGCATAGAGGTTTCAACTTGGTGAACAGCTCACGTGCTAAAAGAAGGAAATGTCGACAGCAGCTGCTTCCTCCGCAGTAGTAAGCTCTGAGGCCCCCAACGACTCAACGGGGGCTGTACTACAGAGTATAAAGCCACACGGGGCATCGATGACGAGCATGGCCAATTGGCCCTGCTGAGGTGCGGGAGTGGTGAAGGAAGTTCTCGTCGCAGAGGATGTTTCGCACCGATTGGCCAGCAACGGTCGGTCATGTCGGCCGCTAGTCACTGCTGCAGATGTCGTATGTCGGACGGCGGACGAGAGCATGAATGAGAGGATGGCAGGCTGGCGTCGAAGAGCGGGATTTCTCGATGGATTTGGCGCTCAAGCGCCAGCCCCGCGACCCCCGAACTGCCGCCCGGACTCCTCCCGCCTAGATTTGGCATGGATGGGCTCGCGCAGGGGCGCCGACCAACCTTCCTGCTCACTGAATGGCCCTCCCCTCCCCACCTATGCCTCGGGCAGGCGCACTTGCAAACGCTGCCCCCCCCCCCCCCCCCCGGACCCCCGGGGTGTCGAACTGCAGGGACGTCGTCTTCCTGCCCTACCCAGCTGCTGGTTGGATTCTGTCCGCTGACGAATGATTCGATGCGGGCATTTCAGTCAATGCTACCCGTTCCTGCTCCCCGCCATGGCCTCCCTTCGGGTCCATGGCCTTGGGGAAGTACTCGGCGCATATTTCGTCCCTCGTCGCTTGGTCGAGATAGAGAGACAAAGCGAGCCCTCAAGAGGCGCGCTGAGCTGAAGACAAGCGGCAGCCGTGATCGACTGAGACCAGCGCCCACGCGAGCCGCTTCAACTAGCGCTCAGCCTTGTCGCTCTTTGAGCCCCCCAGGATCGTCCCTTTCTCCCGGGTTCGCTTCTTCAGCCGCACGTGTGGCACTGGGACACGCAGACCCAACCGGATTTCCAGAGGCCGCGGGCTTGGCCAGCCTTGTCGTCGCTCCCCGCCTGGCTGGACCTTGCAGCTAGTAGTACACTATTGATCTGCCCCGCCCCCAGCTGTACCTTACTTGACAATGTCGTACAAGACCGAGCTGGGCCCCAAGAGCTTCCCTCTCGTCGTTTGCGAATACACCTCCCCAGCCGCTCGATTTTCACCGTGACACCTGCTTGCCCATCCCGCTCGTTGAGAACTCGATCACGTCTCGATATGCGTTATCCATTGTAAGACGATGCCTGAGCACACCACGCGCATACAAAATGGACTACCCCCGGCAAACACAACAGCCACCGCTCCATTCCAGTGTCTCGTTTGGCTCCTTGAGTCGGATTTCAAACGTGTCTGATTTTGCCGATCTCGACAACCTACAACACATACAGCCACGACCGTCCCTTGTATCATTGCAAACTGATGATGGCGGCCGGGCGCGATCAGGGTCGGAAGATGAGGGGCGCATCTATGCAAACGCGCCGTCTGGCTGGTCTTCATTTACGGGCTACGCTGGCAGTGGCGGCTATGAGCCTGTCCCCTTAGTCGGCGGTGGTGACAGCACATCACCCCCGCGAAAACAGAGCCGCCCTTTTATCAACACTGCATCGGTGCGGAGACATCACGAAGCGATTCTTGAGGAGGAGGATGGCATTGACCTGGGTCTGATCAACTCGGCCGCGCCCATCGGGGTCGATGATCACCCGAGTAGTCCGATAGGGCATGACTCCCTTTCAGCAGCTTTCGACCTAACCAGCGTTCTCGGACCAACCACCAAAGCCGACGAGGCTTTCATGAAGAAGCTGCAAGAGCGGGAAGCGCAGGGGAAGCTCACTGGTGGTCTGGGGCTCGGCATACAGACCCAGGCAAGGTTAACCGAATCAGCGTTGCTCGCATCGAGTCCCATAGTCGAGAAGTCACCTTTGGGACGCTCTTTTTCACGGGCCCCTAGGCCAGGCCTGAACCGTGGAAACACCTTGAGGCAAATCGGACAGCATGAGGCAAACAAGAGAGGGGAGGTCATCGAGGTTGTCATGGACAGTGATCTCCCAAGCAGGTCCGAAGTTGACCTTAGTATCATGGCCGGGCCCGATACCATGTTGTCCAGCGCCAACCCGAGCGCCATGAGACGAGCTACCTTTCTCCCCAGCAAAGGAGACAAGACACAAATATTCTATCCACAGCCAGACTGGAAGCCCTTCTCAATGAGGTGGCCCTACCTACTAACACTAATACTATTATCTATCGTTTTGGCAGGGGCTCAGGAGGTTTTGTATCAGATGTCAACTCGGGAACCGCTCGTGAAGTTCCGGGAGCCCTCCGAGATCCCAGGCGCCGCCTACTTTGGATTCAAATTCTTGCCCATGATAATTGCCGTTTCGTACGGCGTGCTATGGCAGATCACCGACTTTGAGGTCAAGCGACTAGAGGCCTTTTATCAGATGTCCAAAGAGGGCGGTGCTTTGGCTGCAGAGTCGATCAATGTCGACTACATTACACATTTCAACCTCTTTCGGCCTATCCGGGCTCTCCAGTACAGACACTACGCTGTCGCCCTATCCACGGTCGCCAGTCTACTTGCCAACGCACTAGTCCCGACTCTGAGCGCGGCTTCCATTATCCTCACACCGGATCGGGCCACGCGCATGAAGTTTCCCAACGACGAGAAGCGCATCCTAATCCATAGCGTGTGGTCGCGCTTCCTGACGGTCGTTTTTGTGATCATTGCCCTTTTGGGCAGCATCCTCTTCTACCAGCTGCAAAAGCGACGCTCCGGCCTTCTCGCCGACGTCAAGGGTATCGCGGGCCTGGCGTCCATGGCTGTCGTCAGCCATATTCTGATGGACTTCAAAGACATGGACGTCGCTACGCACAAAGACATTCACCACAAGCTTAAAAACCACCGCTACGTCCTTCGCAACTCTGCCCTCGCCCCCGACGAGGATAATGTCTCGCACAAATACGCCCGTGCGGCCGACAAGTACACCAAAAACCACTTGTCAGAAAACCCACAACCACTGATGTTCCGCGCAGCGGGCGTCATCCCCTTCGTCACAGGCATCGTCATTTTCCTCGCCCTCATCCCCATGTTCCTCTTTACGCCAGCCGATGCGCTCACGGACAAGGCGCCGTGGGTCGTGACCGCCCTCGCCGTCTGCACCAAGCTCAGCTGGGGCGGCCTCGAGACCGACGTGCGCATGATGGAACCATACTACATCCTCTCGAGGCGGCACGCGCCGCCCAAGACCCTAACGCTGGACTACACGGCGATGCCCTTTGGATGGGTCGCGTTCCAGGGGGCGGTGAATGGGCACTGGCTAGTGTTTGCGGCCGGGTTTGGGTCAGTTCTGGCCGAGGTGTTGACTATTGTGGTGACGTCGCTGGCGACGGTGGAGGGCAGGGTGTTTCTTGCTCTGATTCACGGCGGGGGACATCCGGAGGACCATGACCACGGCGCCGAGGAGAATAGGGATATCAACGCAGGCCAGGAGACGCCGTTGAGCTTTTGGATCTCGCTGGCCATGGCCATGGTGATCCTGCTGTATATGGGGGTTGTGGCGACGGTGGTGTTTGTCCGCCGGCGCCGCGTGTTCCTCCCACGCCAGCCGAACACGATTGCGAGCGTGCTGGCGTACATTCATCAGAGCAAGATGCTGTACGACTTTGTGGGCACGAGCAAGCTGACCAATCCGGCCATGGTGCGCAAGCTCGAGGACGTGGGCAAAGTCTACGGGCTTGGGTGGTTCCAGGGACGGGATGGGCAGTCGCACTGCGGAGTTGACGAGGAAGAGTTGCTTAGTGGGTACAAGTTTGGCTATGACTACTCGCGGGCGACCAAACCCTGGGAGGAGGAGCAGGTGAATTGGCTCTGAGCGGGGGGGTGTAATTCCGGGGTTGTGACTCTACGAAGCTGCGCGGTATTTGGTACCGGATGAGGGCGTAGAGTTTGTGTTTGGGTTTGTTTCTGGGCATGCCCTCTAACGACGGCAATCGCATCTCGAGGCGTCTTGTTATCTTCTTTGGGCATGTTTTATGGAATGGGGGAATTATCCCATGGAAACGGGCGTTTGTCTTACGCCTCTTTGGTCGGCATATTAATTGTCGAGTGCACTTGTTTTGATGAAATAAGGGTCTGGGGGTACTTATATCAGGAGCTTGATATGCAGCGGTAATGTCCTGCCTACAGGTCTTGGGTATACATATTCGTATATACTAGTGGCCTTGGTAGGATTGAGGTGATTGATAGCAATGACAGCCGTTGTTATCTCCCAGTTCCGTCTCATTATTCCCATTGCTACTCTGTGTCATGGTTAGGTGAGCCCTGAAATTTACCGCTCCTGGTAACAAGTGCTGGGCGATCGGCCGTGCCCTTCCTTATCTTTGATTCTGCGGTTGACAGGCGGGTGGCACGGCCAGCGCGGTGTGCTCAGTCGGGTGACGGGCGCTGGTGGCTCGCAGTTGCAGCGCAGATCGTGGGCATTGATCCGGGCAACAGAGAGCCCCCGTGAGCCCCGAGCTGGAGGTGTGGAGGCCAAGCCGGGAAAAGGCTTGTAGAAGTAGTTTCGACGGGAGATGCGCCAGCTGGTGTTGCTGATCCTCTTTCCCACCTGCCCCATCCGATGTTTATTTACCTTGGTGCTACACTACGTGAGTTGACGTCGTCTGCGAGTTTGACAAAACAACAATCGAAGGCCCGCTGTGGAGTCGGGGCATTGCATCCTCAGCGCTAGGTTTGAAGTCGTTGGTGGGGGGTGATGGAGCAAAGTTCACCCCGCCTCGACTGTCTCATTTTTGACCGAGTCGCATCCAATATGCACAGGGGGGCCCGCGTGTTGCGTGTTCTCGCTGCCTGGATTACAGACGTAAGGAAGTACGACAAGCTGTGAAGTCGCCAAAAAAAAAAAAAAAAAAATCAACTACGAATTGAGTAAATCTTCTAAAAAGAACGATGTTTTCCCGATGGATGCTTGGCCAGTCACGGTAGCATGCAGGCAGAACCATGGGAGGCGGGCTGGCGATGTTTCGTGTGTGACAGATCCCAGCGCCAATGTTTGAAGTGGGTGATCCGAGCTGATCGGCGACAGCTGAGCACAGCTGCAGACTTTGGGATGGTGATTCTTTTTGTTTCCTGCAGTCTTCAAGCGGAACTGTAAAAAATTAAAAATTAAAAAAAAAAAAAAAAAAAAGTAAGCTTGTTGAACAGCGTGACCTTCTGGGCGCTCAGTGGTGCGCTCTTGGAATCAATAGTTTTGTTGTCAACTGTCATTGCTGCAAAGCCCGAGGCTTGGCATTCAGGGCCAAAGGCTGACTGGCTGCCACGATGGTGGCGCTCGGGTTGCCAGGGCCGCGACGCACGGCGCTTTTTGGAGGGGCAGTTGAACCAATGTCATGGTTTGCTCTCATAGAACCTGTGTCAGCATCGTCATGTTGCTGGAGGCCGCGCATGAGAGAAGAAAAGATGAAAGACAACAACAAACAAGCAGCGCCCTGGCGCTGCAATTGCCATCACGAGGGGTGTTGGTTGCAAAGGGCTCTAAGTGCTCTGTAAAAGTTCGGACCCCTCAGGGTCCCCCTTTAGATTCCCCTCCATCGCAAGGAGTCCCAGGCCGTTCCTGGTCCTTTGGGGAGCCCTGGGTGTGCACACCCGAACTCCTGTGTCAGACGAAGAACTGGTTTCATTGGCCAAGAGTGGCTGTGCAATCTCGTTCTGGGGTGCACAGGAAGCTGGAGAAGGGGAAACACTGTCTGTCGCAGAGGGAGGGCTCGCGTGCCGCACATGAACACCATCATCGGGCCATCGCTGAGTGGCTAGAATTGGAATATGCCGGGTGTGACAGCTTGGACGGTTCGTAATTGACAGTTGACAGGAAAAAGTACCGGCTATAAATGCAGCACGCAGAGGCAGTAAAGCAGCATATGCACCGGACCCTGACAGCATTCTTATAGTGCTTGCCTGCAGGGACACCTATCTTTATCGAGGGGAGGGAGTGACGATGCAACGGAGGGGATGCCCGGCGGGCCTTCCGCCGTCCTTTTGCGGATGGGCCGGGCCTGTTTGAGCGAATCCCTTCTTGGTTGCGCGCGTGCAAAAGGGGTTGCTTGTTTTTGGAGGCCTTTGCCCAATCAAAGATAGATGATGCGACAAAAACATACCTCTCAGAGTGTCTTCGAATTAGCTATGCCATCATCTGCACACTAGTCAACAAGGCGGCTCAGAAATCAAAAGCCAGGAATTCAATGGAAATCAAGGTGTCGTGAATTAGGAAATACAATTGAGGAAATACCAAGGGACACGAGCAGGCGCGAGACTCAATGCAAAGGTTGACATGTTTGTCATGCATCGGGGGTGCACAGATCATCCCATAAAGGGCTACTTTGAATCATATGAAGACCCCCGCAAACGGAAGGTACTGGGTTAGCGTGCCTGATCTCATCTCCCAGTCCACTTTTAACTAACGCTACCCGTGGCGTCCTGGTCGGGAGGTACAGGCATCGGATTGTCTCTAGCAACCCCCGTGTCCCAGTTTTGACCCTTCATTACGACAGCACTGCCTCGCAAGTTCCAGGGGCCCAGCCTGGCAGACTACCACCAACAAGCACACTCACCTGCTTCCCTCCTCTTCGCTCTCCATTTTGATGCATTGGCAATCCTCGATTTTACAAACCTGCCGACTCCCAACACACTCACCACCGTTTGCGAACAAAGGCGTATTTTGCGCCGCCGGATCGTTTTACTTTGAACCGCGACTTCGACGTTGCTGGCAGACTTCTCTCGCTTCTTTCTTCCTGTCACGACTCGATCGAGCTACCTCCTGGCAGCGACCGGATCCCCTGCGCCATTCCTCCCAAATTCAATACCCGGCCGTATCGATTCCATTACCAGCCATTGTTCCTCACTCAGCATAATAAGAGCGATTTGCTCCCTCTCGGGCGGGCTTTATTCTCGACATACGCGAACCGCCGTCAATACGCAACGACCAACCGAGCCGGACGCGAAATCGACACTGGAATAAAGTCCCCCCTTCTTGGGGCTCGAAACTTCTCTCAGATTAATCGATCTACGCCTTCACCAGTCGCATTCAGTATGAGGGTCTCGTTACTACGGCCCCTCGCGGCTTTGGCGTCGCTCGCCGCCTTCACCCAGACTACCCTCGCCGAGCCGATTCTCCAGTCCAATTCTTTAAACACATGTCAAGAGAACTCGGGCTTCACAGCGAGTCTGTTCAACGTCATCTTCACGCCAAACAACAACACAGCAAATGTCGACATTGTTGCCGTCTCTTCGATTCAAGGGAGTGTCATTTTTGACGTCTCGATCTCGGCATACGGATACCAGATTATCAGGACGACGGTCAACCCATGCGAGGCTGGCTTGGCCGGCTTGTGTCCCATGACGGCTGGAAAGATTCCCCTCAACTTCAACCTTCCAGTCGGCCCCGATGCCGTCAAGCAGATCCCCGGGATTGCTTACACATTCCCTGACCTCGATGCCAAGGTCAAGGTGTTCATCAACATGACTGACGGACCCAACGCCGACACCAGCGTGGCATGTGTCGAGGCTGACATCTCCAATGGCAAAACTGTTGATCTAGTGGGCGTCAAGTGGGCAACTGCTATTGTTGCTGGTCTCGCATTGACCTCTTCGGCCATGGTATCCGGGCTCGGTCACTACAACGCCGCCTCGCATGTCGCCGCCAACGCCCTCTCGCTGTTTGGTTATTTCCAGGCTCAGGCCATGCTCGGGCTCACGGCCGTTCCTCTACCTCCTGTCGTCATGGCGTGGACCCAGGATTTCCAATGGAGCATGGGCATCATTAGAGTTGGCTTTATGCAGGATATCTTTACGTGGTATCAGCGTGCTACCGGCGGCACCCCCTCGCACATTTTCGACTCCTTGACGACGGTATCTGTTCAGGTTGAGAAGCGCTCGGCCGAACTCATAAACCTAGCAAAGCGATCGATTGCCATGATGCCCCGAACTATTGTCGAGCCGATGGCGGCCATCATGAAGCATGATCTCATCAGGCGCGGCAACATCCAGACCGGCTCCGGCAGCTACCTCGTCTTTGGAATCCAGCGTGTAGCGTTCCGAGCAGGCATCGAGTCGACCAACCTGTTCATGACGGGTCTCACGTTTTTCTGTATTTTTGTTGTCATCGTCACTATCTGCGTCGCCGCTTTCAAGGGTCTCCTCGAGCTATTGGTGAGGCAACGGCGGATGAAGAGCGACAAGTTTATCGAGTTCCGAAACGGCTGGTTCACAGTCCTCAAGGGCATTCTTTTCCGGATGACGCTGATTGGATTCCCCTCGACGACCATCCTCTGCCTTTGGGAGTTCACCCAAAACGACTCGGCCGCCGAGATGGTTTTGGCCGTGTTCTTCCTCTTCGGCATGATTGCTACCCTTGGCTGGGCCGCCACCAAGGTCATCAGAATCGCACGCCGTTCCGTTGCCATGCACAGGAATCCGGCGTATATTCTCTTCTCTGACCCCCAGGCCCTCAACAAGTGGGGTTTCCTCTATGTCCAGTTCCGCGCATCTGCCTATTACTTCATTGTCCCAAGTCTCGGATATATCTTCGTCAAGGGCATGTTCGTGGCTTTTGCGCAGGATAAGAACAAGGGCATCATTCAAGCGGTTGGCTTCATCCTCGTTGAGGCCGCCGCCTTGATCGCCGCCAGCGTCCTGCGCCCCTGGATGGACAAGAGCACCAACTCTTTCAACATCGCCATTTGCGTCATGAACTTTCTCAACTCCATCTTCCTATTGATTTTCACCGAGGTCTTCAATCAGCCACCTCTGGTCACTGGTGTTGTCGGTGTTGTCTTGTGGATTGCCAACGCCGCGTTTGCCCTCGTATTGCTGGTCATGCTCATTGTCACCACCATCATTGTCTTCTTCCGCGATAACCCGGATGGCCGTTATACGTACATGGCCGACGATCGTACCTCGTTCATGAAGTCCCAGACGCATCTCACGACGACTACGGAGCTGGATGCCCTCGGGGCTACTGCTCGCGGTGACAAGGGTGGATACAAGCACGGGCTCGACCTTGACGATGATGCCGAGTCCATCTCTTCGGACTCTGTCCGACGCCAGACCGAGCGCATGCCGGCCGCCAACGGATATGGGAACCCGTCCCGGTCTCCAGCCGATCCCGCGATGCCCCTTTTCCCTGCAGACGGCAATCGTAGCCCGCCACAATACAACAACCCTGGTATCCTAAAAAACCAAACGAGCGGGCACTTCCAGGACCGGTCGGCGAGCCCGAGTCCTTATGGCGGCTCAAGCTCCAACCTCACGCCAGGTTTCAGGGCGCAGAACAACGCGAGCCCAGCTGGCTTTAGGTCACAAAACAATGCAAGGTACGTCTCCGAGCGAATTCTGGAGGGCCGAAACTATGCTAACATACCCTAGCCCGTGGCAACGTGGTGCCGGTTATGATTAATACGATTACTGAAGGAGGGATGGCACAATATGGCCTGTCTATAGCTCTGCATCTCACCATTCATGATAAATGGTGCCACGGTGTTATTTTGCGAATTTTTTTTTTCTGGGGGCTCTGACGACAACAATCTCGACCAGGTGGCATTTTGGTTCGACTTTGCATTGGGTGCGCCACCCACGGCCAGATCCCGCCGCGGTGAGGGAGAAGGGATTGGGCACGAGCGGTGTCTCGAATTACCCCCGGCCCTCATCTCCCTCGGCCGTTCTGCCGTGTTGGATACACGCGCGACGGTTACACATCCTACCACACCATCTTCTTTTCTTTTCTATTTGGTGTATTCAAGGCATGACAAGGCGTAATCAGAGGTTCCGTTGGGATGGGGAGGTTAGGGCGACTGCGGCGCTTTTTGTATTGCTTCTCAGAGTTACAGGGTACTGCCCATGTGAAACACTACCTCTACGCCCTCAAAGGAGCTGGTCGAGTGAGAGGGGCAGTCGTGCAGCCAGAGCAATGAACATAATCTGATTCAGTGTTTGTACATATAGCTGCGTGAGAAGAGGTTCTCCCTGGACCCAGCAGTACGGTGAATCACTCAACAGCTGGCTGGGGGTCGGGTTTTCCTTCTCCAAAAGGATAGGCCGCCTTTGAAGGGGGCTAGGGGCTGGATGGAAGGGTTAGTTAATCCAGGGTTTGATTCTTACCTTGCATGTGTGCTACATGTGATATATCGAGCTGTGTTTCTGCTCTGTTGCTGAATTATTATAAAGCGGCTCAAAAGGTAGAGTTCTATCCTTGATGTGCTTGAGGCTCGAGTTGTCAGATTTGACCTGCACCTAGGTGGTTGTATAACTCGATCAAGCACAACGGGTTGGAGCATGCGCGCGCAGGACAGGGTAGGATATTTTACTTTGGAGCCACGGCTACGGGATTATTACAATACGAGCCTGTCGAGGGCCATGGGGCAAATTGTCACCTCTGCTCAGGGCTGGCGACGATAGCGGAGACGATACATTTGATATTCCAAACTAAAAACCTTTTGAATTCTTTTGGAGTAATACAAATTTGCGAGCCAGCAGAAAAGGAGCGACACCAAAGCGCAGAACAAACGAGCCATGATTTCTATTAGTCTCTCCTACCCACATCCTCAACGCCGGTTCATTTAACACCAGAAAAACAGCCACATCGAGAAAAAAAGAGAGAGAGAAAAGACAGTCTCTACCTGCCCTCCAACAACCCCTCCGCGCCCGCCAGCATGCCCAGCACGTCGCTCTCGCCCTCCAGCTCCAGCTTGCTCACATCCCCGCCCGCCGCCACCACCGCCTTGCGCACCGCCTCGCCCAGCTTGCGCTGCTGCTCGAGTGCCTCGCGCTCCCGCCGCGCCTTGGTCTTGGAGCTCCCCGACGGCGCCACCCCCGTCATGAGGATGTTGTGGTCCGATGGCGTGTAGTTGACGAAGCCGTCCCCACCGACGTCGGCTGGTGTCTCGAGCTGGTGGTGGCTGTCGTCGTCATCGTCCGGGGGCGAGGCGGTGCTCGCCGGGCGCGACTTCGACTGGCGCGGTCGGGATGACGAGGATGATGACGGGAGGGGCCCTTGCGAGGCGCGCCGCGCGTGCGACGGCTTGCGCGGGGAGGCTGTGTCCGAGGGCCGTCGGCCTGTCCAGGACTTGCGCTTGCGGATCGCCGAGGGCGGCTCGGTCGGCGGGTTGCGGAGGAGCTGCATCGAGGCGCTGCGGCGATGGAGCCGCGGGGTTGGGGACGGGGAGGGGGGCGGGCCGTTGTTGTTGTTGTTGTTGTTGTTGTTGTTGTTGTTGTTGTTGTTGCTGTTGTTGGAGGCAGTGCGCTTGCGCGGCGAGGATTGCGCGAGGAAGGCGGCCCCGCCGGGGTAGTGCGGGTAGACTGCGTACTGGTAGTGACGAGCGCCGGAGGACGGGGCGCGCGGCTTGGGCCGGCGCGGGGAGGTCTCGGTGGGCCGGCCGTGCCGGGCGCTGCTGCCGCCGTTGGGGAGGTGGAGGGAAGGAGGTGGTGGGTAGTGGTAGTGTGGTTGGACCAGTGTGGCGGACGTGACCTGTACTGAGGCCGGAGAGTGCAGGACCGCGGGCGCTGGACCGCGCGGCTGCGGCATGTGGATCATGAGGCCCGACGGGGTGAAGAGGTCGTCGGTGCTGGATGTGGGCGGTGGCGGGTACTCCAAGGCTCGGGTCTGTTGCTGCTGCTGTGCGAGAGCAAGCTGCAGGGCTGTTTCCATCTCCATGTCCATGTCCATCGGGTCGCAGGTAGGGTCCCACCAAAAGGCATCGTTGGTGGTGGCGAGCGTGAGAAAGGGAGTGCTGGCGTTCGAGCTGGTCAGCTGCCAGGCGGCTACACCATTAGGGCCGCCGACGGTGGAAGAGAAGCCATTGAGGAGAGGCGTGTGCAGTGGGGTGTTGGGGATAGCATCGGAGTGGAGCTGACCAACGCTAAGGCCATCGTCTTCGGGGAAGGGATCCTCTACAAAGCCAGCCACGAAAGACAAGCTTGTGGCGCTGCTGTCTGCCGTAGCTGACGGCTGTGAGCTGTCTGACACGGAGCCCGTGAGGGGTGGGGATAGCGGCAGGTGAGGCTTGATGATATTGAGGTTATACGGCTTCGGCCTGCTTGCTACCTTCACCGTGCCCATCTGAGCCGTCGAAATGTTCGGCATTGGCGGGTTTTGTGACGATTGCTGCTTGGACCTTCCTTGCAGCGTGGCAGCCTTGTTGCGGACCTTGGTGTAGAAAGTCTCGAGCCGCCCAGGCTTGCGTGGGCTCGCCGATCGCGAGGGAGGCGACGGCGGGACAGACGCCGATACAGTCGGCATTTGAACACGCGGCGATCGCATCGTCAATCCCTCAAGCTTCAGCAGCTCCGAGTCCGAGATGGAGCCCGCACCGGGCACGTCGTAGCAGGTCGGTAAACCACCCAGGTTAAGGACGCCAGGATGAATCGCCATGGCATGGTCGCCGTGCACACGGCGAGGTTGCTTCTGTTGCGCGAAACCGATGGGTTAGCACCTCGACAGATCAAGATACAAAACCCGTCTCTGGTGCCCACTTACCACGCCCGCAGGCCGCCCAGGCGGCAGCATGCTCGTACTCGATCCAAGCGAAACTGGTGGCGTGAGTGTCTTCAGCAGGCCGAGGCTGGCGTAGTCGCCTCCTCGACTCCCTTCTCCCCCTCAGCCCCTCCCGCCGTCGGGGTCGAGGCCGTGTCGGGCCCATCGAGTACGACAAACTCGTCAAAGAAGTCCGCCGATCCCGCCTCGTCGACCGGGTCCTGCCAGAACAGGGCGTCGCCTCCTTTGTCCTCAACAAGCGAGAACTCGCTCGCTGTGAATGACATGCCTTGCACGCTGGCCATTGTCTAGTCCTAGCTACTGCTAGGTAGTTGGAAGGCGGGAGGGGCGGCTGCTCTGCGCCTGTTGCTGCTATTGTTGCGCCGGGCGGGTGGACTTGAGGTGTAGTAGCAGTTGTGATAATCGTAGGTATCGAGTTTTTCGCAGTTGCTCCAGGATGCCATGATGCTGGACGGGGGAAAAGAGAGGGGCAAACAGGCTCTAGACAGGGAGAGCAGGATAATGTCAACAAACCCACTGGACCTGCCACGGCAACTGAAGGTATGAAAATGAATAGGGGGGAGGGGGGGTGGGAATGTGCCAGACATTTGTACAGCAGCGTGGGGCGAGCCTAGGCGAAGAATGTGGTGGCATCGCCAACGATGATCCATTCCAGTAGCATAAGGCAACATCTCATAGTACCTGGCGTCTTCTGACTGAGCTTTCCGAGGAGGCTACGAAACAATAAAGAAACAAACTCGGTTCTTTGTGATGTGTGAGGGCAATGGGGTGGGCCTCCATAACAAAGACGTGGTGTCGACGGCTGGAATGTGAAGCTCGAGCTGGCTATTCCATCGGCTCACCACGGTATAGTCGTGATTGCTTCGCTGTTTTTGCGGTTGGTGCACAAGCTGCCGCGATGAAAGGAGGCCACCCACCTATAGACCTGCTGTCATGTGCCAGTCAGTACGACCAGTTTGGGCACGTTAGTGATGGCTTGGAGTGCGATGCTTACCTCAGTCTCCTTGAATAGCGAACCCAACCCGCCCCGATATTACACTGTGCCTTTGTCCACAGACCCACCCCCCCCCCCCCCCCAATCGGAGTTAGTATTGTTCAACCACGGGCTAAGGAAGGAGGCAAGAGGCTTAGAGTGAATAATGTGGCGAGGAGTATGCTCCTCACCCCTTTTGAATGCTGATTGGATTTAGGATCCCCAAAATCTAAAGCAGCTGTTCGTACACATCCAATTGTCCTATTCCCATGCTATGCAGCTCTGTATGTAGAAAGCTCGGATATCCGTTTGATGAAAACGCGTCCGCAGGACGGGGTGAGAACAAACAATAGGCTTCGGCACCCAAATCTAATGCGCCACGTTCCCCGGTATAAATGCGTGTTTCTTTCCCAGCCGTGAACTCCTCAAATATGCAACCAGTCCAGCAACCTTGAGATCCTTGCTCATTGCGCGCTTTGCGCGCCATCCAAAATCGTCCAAGCCGGGTTGGATTCCTGCTGAACTCCAAACTCCAGTACTCCGAAAATCGCAAACCCCGTGGGTATAATCTGTCGCTCCCATAAACCCCAAGATGTAATAAAAAGACAGCGTGTAGCAAGAAGTTCACAACGAATAAGGGTTGTGGTGTGGTGAGGGTATCGAAGGCGGTATCACTGGTGACGAGACAGCCGAGGTAACCCCCGACGACGTGAAGCTCTCCGCCCTCGGCCTCTTCCTCTTTCGCATCCTGGGCCTACTCCGTACCAGATTCTGGCAGCTCATGGCCGCGTCGGCAGATAGGCGGTATCGCAGTGGAATCCCGCCAACACTCCTCCTAATGCCGCCTGGCATGCCGACCCGCCGCATGCTTCTGAAGCTCTCCCAGGGTACGTCTTCTTCGGTGAGAGCGGGGCCGCCCTGGCCATAGGCCTCGTCTACCTCGAGATCAAAGTCTTGCAGCCTTAGCTCTTGCTTGGGATCGTAATCCATATCCGGTTCCAGTATCGGCGGCAGGTGCACAATAGTCGCTTGCTTCGTTTCAGGTCCGTTGTCCGATGCTGAGGTGCGGTTGAAGAAATTCTCATAGAACTGAGAGGTAGACTGCGGGGGCTGCGGCGTGTAGCTCGGCCCTGCTGTCACCTCATCGAGGGCCTGGATTGGGAAGGTGGAGCCCATTAGGTGATCTTTTAATGATACTAGTTCAGGTTGCTCCGATAGAGCGAGGAATGGTGAGCAGTGCGACTCGGGCTCATCATCAACCTCGAGAGTAAGAGCCGACTCCAGTGTGATGGCAGAATCTCCCACTTCTGCCGATTCTGGCACACTCGGCGTGGCTGTTAATGACAGCGGCAATTGCAATTGCAGGCCAGATTCCTGTGGCACGTTGCCGGCACCGGGCTTTTGCAGGTTTTGCTTGCTAAGCTTCCGGACCAACGTGTCGACGGTTGCTCGCAGCCGGGTTGGCCTGCAAGCTGCCGAGGCTGGGATTGACGAGTTGGTCGAACCCTCTGCTTGGGGTTGAGACCGTTGTCGCTGCTGCTGTCGCTGCTGGCGTTGTTGGCGGTGCTGCTGGAGTCGCCTCAATATCGCAGGTATTTGCCTTGGCGGCCCAGAGGCGTTCTCGCCAGTCGGCGACGGCACTTGTTCATGGTCGATGCTGTCATCGGGGCGGGTTGGTTCTTTTCCTTTGTCCTGAGTGGCGAGCCTGTCCGCCATGGTGGAATTGGTGCTGGGCTGCGCTGGGTTGACCCAGCTGAAAGGGTGGAGCGGACGACAGCACGAGCGGCAACGGGAGAGTAGCTGAACGGAAACTGGTGTACCGGGAAGCCCAAAGCTTATGAGGGAGACATCGAGGTGCGGCCCTGGGGCGCTAATGGGCGGACTAGCTAGCACTAGTTGGGCACCAAAGCAAATTCACTCGGCGGCCGAGCCTCAACAGGGAGCAGGGAGCCAGCAGGGAGCCTGGAGCGACCTGGCAGGCGAGGGTGACGGAGATGGATCAATTGGGTATAGGAAGGACGGGGTACGGAGTAGTGCCGGCGACACAAATCGACCTCACGATGGTGTGGTGACCTGGCGGACGAGCGTCGCGATAACCCGCTCCAAAAGGTGTCCTAGAAGCACGATGACGGCTGGCGACGACAACAAGACGATGCGATATAGCAACGAGAGGGAAAAGGGAGCATGATGAGAGAAAACAGCCCAAGGAAATCAATCCTTGAAGGACGCCTGCAGCAGACACGCAGCCCGCAGACACACGAACGCAGTGACAGAGTGGGAGTCTAGTCTCTGTCAAGCCGAGCTAGCACAATCCCGTCCTAGCGTACTGTGTGTCTTGGAAGCTCACTCATGGGAATTGGCGTGTCGGGTGGGTGGCAAGGGCTGACCCCGGCAGGTCTCACATCGTGCGCGTCTTGCAATCAGTTCGTTCCAGTCAGCCAGTGTCCCACCGGTCCCAAACTCCCAGGCCCCCAATTCCCCCAGTCCCAGAAAACATAATCCCTGGGAACCAGGGATGGGAGGGGAAGGAACCGTGCGCCATACTGTATGCGCATACCACCCTCCTTGACTAGGCTAGGGTGAATTGGGTCAATGATTGGTCACTTTCCGCGCTGGGCTGCCTGACTTGGGCGCTCGCTGGAAAGCTCCGCCAACATGACCCAAGACATCGGGGACGTCGCTCACGCCAAAAGGAGAGCATGATCACAGACGCACTCGCGCCCAAGCTAGGCGCACAGCGCTAATTTGGTCTAATCACATCGCACACCGCGTCTCTCGGCTGTCTGACAGACGCCAGAGTCCAAAATATGCGTTGTCAACCGCGTCTACTACTAAATGAAATGCAAAGGCCAGGTGCGCAAGAAATGCGCAGGCTGGGCTGAGCGAAGAGGTTTTGGCAGAGGCGCCAGATACCCCATCTAGCGTAGGCAGGCGGCACGCTGGATGGGCTTCGCCAAGTGAGGGGAACTGCAAAGGTACACTAGACAGCTTCCTCAGCCGGTCGGCTGGTCTGGCCTCCAGCTGCCACTTGTGTTGCGTGTGGTCAGGTAGGTACCAAGTTACCTTATCCAAGCTTGGGCCAGCTTGCAACGCCGCTTCTTTGGCTCTGGTTGAAAGCGTTGAGCAAACCAGCGGTGCTCCCACCTCCACACCTCCATGCTCTCCAAGAGGCCCTTGCGTGGCACTCGGACTAAGTCGTCAAGTGGCGCGCTGTCTGCACAATGATCCTGGCCCTTCCCTCCCTGGACCCTGGTTCTGGGTTACTGACCTGATACGGTCCAATGATATTAGGTTGTTGTTTTGTGCAACAGTGCTGAGTTCGTCTAGTTCTACACTGTGCGGCATCCATCGCCCTGGGTCCCGTGCAAGGATCTAGGCAACGAGTAAGACATGTGCCAGTCTGCCTCTCGCACTGGGAGTCGGAACGCGACAATTCCAATTTATTCTCGACCTTGCATTGACACATTCGCGCCTTCAAACATTGACTGAGTATGAGGATAGCCCTATAATAACTTATCAGAGACACCTGAAACCTCTTGTCGGGATGTGGGATGTTGGCTTTTTTGGTCCTTTCGCCCGCGCTGATTGTTGATATTTCCGGGCCCTCGGGTTCTTACCGTCATCCGTCCACGTGTTTGGTCACAGTGCTCCGTGCCCCCCTCAAGGATCACGCAATTGTCCTCACTCTTACGATGCCGAGCTGCGACTCATCAACTTTGCCGAAAGGTTGAGCAATCATGTCGATTGGTAGACAAGCTTCCTGTTCCGGAATTACGTCTACCGAATCTCTGCCGAGTACCGAGTTTGACCCTGTCCAGTAACGGTTGTGATGTATCACCACGGCCTACGGAGTACACAATAGCATTTTTTTCTTTCTGTTATACCTATCATCTCCCTCTCCACAAGGATATCCCAGGATCCAATGCAACAACACCCCAAACTTATAGAGCAGTTAGGTTAGATCCAACTAATGCCTGTGCCACAGGCACCAGGCACAAAGGATCAGGATGGTGAATACCGCCGAGAATCCCCCTTTACTAACATTCGGTTGCCGCTAGCAGCTTTTCTTATTTTCCTCCGTCCCAAGTAGGCCCTAGTCCCAAGAGTCAAGCCAGGCTACCTGTAAGCTATATTGGCGGTGGCTTCCTAAGACAGCCGTTGGCTGGATTGAAATTGAGATTGCACTAGAAGTTGGGCATCCAGCCAGTTTTGGCACCGCAAGCCTCAGCCGACCTTCGCTCCGATGCCCCGATTTTTTCTCGGATGATGAAGTGGCTGAATGTCAAGCGTTTGGACAAGCTCATCCGGTCTCCACTCTCTCAAGCGTTGGTTTTGGCGTCCACGTTGGCGATTTCGGACACATCGCGTCTTTTCCGTCTTTGTTATCGTGTCCCGTGCCTTTTGTGCCGCTCTACTATACTTTGCTTCGAGCCCTATATGACAGCCGGGTGCTCCCTCAGGTGGACGGTGCTTCAATGGCCCGATTCCCGACACCGTGGAGCCATCGCCGTGTGCCGTTGCTTTGTTTCCCTTCAGTTTCCTTCATTGAATTAGAGCCAGACTCCCGGAACTTTGGGAGCAATGCTGGATGGGTGAGTCAGTGGATGGGGCTCAAGCTCATCTAACCCCAGACGAATCGACCAACATGACCCTCTCAGCTGAAACTGTTTCGGGGATTTTTTGGTAGATTGAAGGCTCCTACGTGGAACAACCACTGCCAAGGTGGATTCATTGAACTCACCCAGTCCACGAACGGACGGGATACTAGGGGCACAGGCATACACGACCCTACCCAGACTGCTGGGCTTTCCCTGCCCGCCTGACAGTGGATCAGGTTGAGGACCTGCCGGAAGGTCTTTGGCTGGTCCCCCCTCGAACTTCCAATTGGGTGACCCGGGTGTGGCTCATCATCTCAGCGCAAAGGTGTGCAGAAGCGTCGTGCAAATGATTGGGGAGCTGCCTGGAGAGGCACAATGTCGTCTTGTGAGTCTCTTTAGAGTCGCCTGGTTCATTTTGAGAAACTCCCACCTGGCTCCGAGCAGGAAGGAAAGAAGAAAGGAAACGCCATGTTCTCTTCCCCCCCCCCCTCCCACAGGCCACAAGCCCACTGGGCGATCCGGCAAAGCAGCTCTGGGAGCTCCAGAGAACTCGAGTTCGCGAAGTGACGATCTCCAGGGTTGCATGCAGCCCCCAGCAGCATCGTGATGGTTGGCGCTTTCTGCATCTGCATTTCGATCCATGCTTCCGAAGGTAATCGGTACAGTGCGAGCGAGTGTGCGAAATCGCCGTTTATTTTGCTATTGAAGCCATCCCGCACACCCACAGGTCCTTGACACATTCCATGACAGCCCCGGGATAACGCCAACGCCCGCACACACACCACCACACAGTTCCCGGGCGGTCATCTAGCAGTAAATAAATGTCAAAGAACTTGCATTGTTTTTGCATAGGTCTTGCAGCAGCTATGATTGCAATGCGCTTGCCCTTGGGTTTGTCGTTCCACAGGCCAAGCTCCCGGTCGTGGAACAGAAGCTTTTTGGGAACTGACTCTTGGGGGAATTGCCGATCATCTCTGTTTCTGTCCACGATGCCGAACGCCTCCATAAAGGGGGCCTGTTACTGGGCGGGCATGGAACTTGCAAATAGAAGCAGACTCAGTGGGGTGACCTGCAGTAACCAAATCGCGGATTAGGGTTGCTTTTTTCTCTCTCCTTGCTTTTTGGGCGCGTTATCCTATTTCAAGCCTCAATTGCTGACCAGCTGGCCGCGAGGGTAACCTAACTTGTTTGACCGCCGGTCTCGCTGCGGCAGAGGAAACCCTCGGTTCCAGCACGCCAGAAAGGCCATAAACATTCGCGCGTGCACACGCCCAACGCTGCGCTGGAGGAAACCCCCGAGCTAGCGAACCCCCAAAGGCTCACCGTGGGTAAGTCAGACTGGGTATCAAATCCTGATAGCCTAGTTGGGATGTGGCTTGCATCGGCATCTGTCGCACCCGGCGGCAATGCTACGAGAACCAAGCAAGGTCATCAACAGAGCTTCCTCTGCACCTTCTCCTTTTATTTTAGAAGCAATACCTTTATCTCCAGCCCGGGGAACCAAACATCATCAGTTTGTTGTTCTTGCTGGATCTCCAATGGGCTGCACTCGGAGACGTCGACCGACCGAGGCGATGACATTCAGCTCGCTCAGGAAAAGTGCCCTAGAGTTGGATGGTCCGAGCCTTTGTCGAGAGGATATGGCGATCCTTGAGCATCGAGCGTCAATATTCCCGTCTCAACTCCTGGTTCGCTTCCTTCGTGCGAAAGGAGGGGCAAGGCAGCGGTCGCAGTGGTATCGGGTATCGCGAAGGAAGGCTGCATCAAAGCCACAGTCGTTGGCCTGGCCAGAGTGTCAACACCTTGTTGTGCGGCCAGTCCGGCCCCCTATTCCATCTCGACGTCCCCCATATCCTCGCACAACTTGTAACCCTCGGCGTTGTGATTATTACCCTTCGACGACAACAATCAAGTTGATATGCGCCAACGTAGTTACTCTAGGTCGGCTTGTTTACCTTAGTATGGCTTTTGGTGGCGCGAAAGTCTAACGGCACAGACAGCCGCGAAGTATCCAGCTGAATTGCCCGAGTTATTAGGGTTCGAGTGTTTACTGAGCAGGGAAGGTACTGAAGCAAACGCTCTTTCCAGATGGAATCCCTCTGTCTCCTTGCCTTCTTGCCTTCAATGGTACCCGCAAGATTTGGGCCGCGGAAATGGTAGAAGTACATGTCTATCGTTGAAGGGAGTATCCTAGTTCACGCAAGAAACCCAAGCGGTTCAAGATGGACGAAATGATGAGTTTGACACGCTCGAGAAGTCAGCAAAATGACACTGAGCTCCCGCCTCCCTTGCTATCACCATTTGAACGATCTTATTTTCCCATCTGCCCGAGGTTCGTCGAGGCATGTCCCCTTCACATCGGCAGCCTCTCCCCAGTCGAGGTCTATCTGTAAGTCCACCATACCTGCCCGACCAAGGCCAGCCCAGCCCAATATCCTAACCCCCCCCCCCCCCTTTCCCCCTAGGTGCTCCAACCCGGAGGACCGCATTAAAATCACTGTCGGCCTTGCTCCGGACTCTCGGACATTCCTTGTCCACACCGACCTGGTCTGTCACTTCTCAGATTACTTCAGAGCGGCCCTCTATAGCGACTTCTTCCTCGAGGCTCTGACCCGCGAGTTCCACCTCCCCGAAGAAGACCCGATCAGTTTCTCCCGCTGGGTGGATTGGCTTTATTCGTGTGCCGTATGCAAGTGGTGGCCAGTATATGACCCTCACCACATTTGCAACGACGACGTGTGGTGCGGCTCCGCTACTCAAGAAGCCTATATCGTTGGTGACCGCTTCCAGTCCCTGGGATACTGCCGCTTTGCGTTGGGCCATTTTATCCAGCATGCGCACCTTGTGGAGGCTGAGCAGCTGAGATATATGTTTTGGGCTGTGGCGGGAAGCAGAGGGATGAGACGGTTCATTAGGGGTTGGTTGTTGTGGCTGAGGTATAAGGGATTGGACCAAACGGAAGACTGGAGGGCGGATGGGTGTTCTAAACTGTTTGAGAGTATCAAGGGATGGACGTGTCTCGACCCAAGGAGATATCCTGTCGTACATTGGTATGAGGGGTGTGGGAAGATCAGATCGGTGCGTTGCAAGCATTTCCGGCTTCTCGTACGGCCCCCAAGAAAACTGTGGTTCGAGGGGATCAGTCTGAGGGATTACCCATTGCCTCGTCCACGACAAACATCTTCCGCCTCTGGCTGGTTTCCGAGATTTACCAGGTATGCCGGCGGTTGAAGTCACGATAGCTGATGAGGACGTAGTCCGGGTTGGGTGTTGTGGCTAGGGATTTGAACGGCAAACGTAGAGATTCACAGGGGAACAATAGGTTTTGACGACAGGTTCTGCTCACCAGGGCAGCTAGTGTATGCCACATCAAGACGATGAGGGACATCAACCCGGACCTACTCGGAGTGTCTTCTAGCATGATAGATTGACTCCTCTCTATAAACGGTCTTGGTATGTCAACTGCAGTGACTCCCAATAGCACATTCTCCTTTTTGTTTAGTTGCTAGTCAATAAGCCCATTCGGGATACCCCTATCCCGTGATCTACAAACCCATTTCGAAGTCTCGGGGTCTTTTCCTACTATCCGAAAAGGTATCCCTGTCATAAAAGGCACACTAGCACACGGAAAACGAAGGGGGTGTCATACTGCGGGATGCCTTCGTTGAACTTTTTGATATGTTTTAGGCCGGTCCATTATCTGACTGACTGCAGCTATTTGAAGTTTGCATAGTTGCAAGCAAAGGAGCTAGATATCCCCAGACCTCTCATTTTCCATTCTTTGCTGGAAAGTCAGAACACAACCCTAGCATCTTCAACATCATACAAGTCGGGCATCTCCTGGCACTTCTTCAGACCGCCATAGTCCCGCTCACTGCAAGTAGATCTGTCTCACCTCTTGCTATGTTGTCATTGGTTAGTAACTGCAGATGCTATATCATCGCCGCTGCTAACTCTTCCTCCCCATCTGACCGAGATGTCATTCCTGTGCCCGGCTGGCACGATCTCGGTCAAGTGAGCTGCACATGGCTGAACAAGCTGGCACCCGTTGCATGTAAAGGTTCTCCGGTCTCCATACAAAGGCCGTCAAGATTCCTAGCGTGAAGCTAGGCAACATCCCGTGTCGACAATGCCCACGACCTCGATCAGTTGGTCCTGAGACAGCTACGATTGCCCCTGGGTTGAGCATGGCTAGGTAGCCCACCTTTCTCGCCATCACTATGCTACTCGCCACGGCCTTCATTGGGCACGGTGATTCAAGCTGGCATTGAGTCTGGCGTTGAGCTTTGTCGGCTGTGGTCAAATGGGTGGACACACCGGATAGCGAAAACGATGCCAAGCACCCGAGATTTTTGGGGGCGGTGTCGTGACCGACTATCATTAATAAGAAGAAAGGCCTGCTGGCGCAACGGTAGCGCGTTCGACTCCAGATCGAAAGGTTATCCGTTCAAATCGGGTGTGGGTCATCTCCAATTCTTTTGCCGCAATCTGCGGAATGGAATGTTTTTTTTTTTGGGTCTTGCTGGGTGTCCTATTTTGGCATTCTACCCTATCGTAATAGGGTTAGGGTTGTATAAATGCTCGGTCAGGCCGGTGTTCGGTCTTTGTTGTAGCTCCAGCTCGGCTCTTGCTTGCCGTGCCTGCTTGTTAACGAGAAAACAACACTGAGAAAACTGCCTTCGGATTTGTCTATTGTTGGGTGCTTGATGTCAAAACTGGACCCTGTGGTTGCGGGAGCCAATGGGGACATAGCGTGAGGACCCACTTGCGCTGCTCGGGTGCACATGGATTCGATGCCGTCACAGGATTGAACCATCCGAAATCAATCGACAAATTTCCGATTCCAACGCTGCAGTTACGCCCACCACGCTGGGTAGTGATGGCATTGCGAGCCGCCCGTTTCCTCGTTGATTCCGGGCCGATCAGGGCTCGGTCCATCTATCTCAAGGTGAAGCCGGCTCCAGCAAACTTCTCGGAGCAGCGCGCAGTGCTCCGAATGCTGAAGCAGTACGGCGACATCGAAGTCTTCAAGAGGTTTGACGTGGGTTGCCCAGCACTCAATTAGCTTCTGGTAGCCTGACGCATTGGCTAATAAACTACAGGAGCCCTCCTCTTTCGTCTCGGTCGCTGGCAGCTGGGACATCGCTCAACACATCATTCAACGAAGTCCGCTGCAGTTTGATCATGTTCCCATCCACAGCAACACATCTTCACCCCCAAGACCGAAAGCACCCGAAAATGGCATAGCTGCCGAAAGCAACAATACATCTACCACGCCTGGAGCCGGTGCAATCAAGACGTTCACCATTACTGTCTTCCCAGCGCCTAATTACAAGCACAAAGAACTTATCACCCAGTCGCCTCTTTACGGTCCCTGGCCTAAAGATGACCATCCGCTGCTTGGGGATTTGTTCAAGACAGCTTCGCTGCGACTGGTAGTTCCCAGAGATTCAGCTTACACGGGTCTGAGTGTCTGGAGTGGACCAGAAGATACCAAAGCTGGCTTGCCCAACACCCCAGAAAGCTTTTTCGCACTTCGCGAGACGCGCAGAGAGCAAATAAAGGCCGCGGACAATTTGAGAACGCTGTTCCGCCCCAAGAGTAATATCAAGACAAACGACTGAGCCTGGTGGCCGGCAAGATTTCCATCGATGAGGTAGAGTTTGCAGACGCGAAGGCTCCAGCCTTGTTCTGACAAGTTCATCCAAGCCTCGTTTGTCAGAAACATCAGATGGACGAGTGGCGATCGGCAATACCCCAAGCACCCATCCAGCTGAGTTTGCTCTTTTTGGCGAAAACTCCCCGCTCCATTGCGGCTGTGCGGAACTACTACAGTCACTAGCGAAATTGGCTTCCGCTTTTCTCTTTCACATCATTCCAGCGCACGGGTCTTTTATGTATTTAACCGCTACACTGTGCGCTCTCACACACGCTTAAGTACCAAGCTGGACGGATAATGCAACAACGGGGCATAATGATGACTCAGCCAAAGCTGGCGCGCAGGTCAGCTAGAAGTGGCCGTGGCAAGAAAAGGCTGACAGTATAGATGACCGCCTTCCTCAGTCGGTCAAAGCATAAGGCGAATCTGATTCTATTGAAGTCTCCATCAACGGCCAATAGATAAAAGCGGACACAGCTGATTCCTTGGCTAAGTGTCTTGGATGGCGATGGTTCCGGCGCGGCAAGGCGGTAGATCCTGGCGTCGCGCAGGGGCCGTTTGTTCCATCTTTGGGGCCCAAATCAGGGCAGGTTTACTATTCGCTAATTTTAGCCGCCCGTCGAGCAAGCTAGTTTTGGCACTCCACAGACCGTCACATGACGATGTTGACTCATTCGTTGCGACAAGGCCTTCACTCCGGCGCAGCACCTCAAGAGGTTCTTACCGCCATCCCCACAGCCTCTGCTTACGGAGACCTGTACTGCAAGCAGCACTAAACTCGCTATGAGAGCTCTTCCTCCGCAACATAGCGCCCAATCTTTCGCCTTCTCAACATGATCAGATTCGAGACATGATCCTGAGTAATTCACTGGCCGATGTTCAGATCGCCAGCGTAGCTGAAACCGAGGCAGCGTCCTCTTGGGAAGCAGCGGAAGCGTACAGAGCTAGCGTAGCGTACTGTGAATTAATTATTAGAATGTGCTGGTGGCGGTTGGAGTTACCTACCAATCCTATCGTTATGTAACTCGCGGTGCTGTCCGTTGCCCAGCACCAAGATTGCCCAGATTGAACCACGCATATGCGAGAAGAGCGGGGCCTCTGGGGTTTCGGGACGTTGATTGTCCGTGTGGCCACGTGGTTGGCCGGCGGTTGCTAAAATCAGCTCCCTCAAGAAGAAACGGAACTCCTTACCGGCCCGAGCACGGCAGATCAAGGGGCCAAGATACGTCCATCTTCCCGCAATGGAAGGCGACCACTCATCCTTTGGCGGCCGAAAAGCCGAAGCTGGTACGGTTAAAGCCCACCAGAGCGATCATCCACGGCGCCATCCTCAACCAATATCTTTCTGTTGGTCGGGCGTCAAGCCGCTTCGCTGGCGCTTGTCGAGTAAGCGCTCGCACGTACTATACACTTCTTCATTGGCCCTGTGAAGCGACGTGGGACGTCAAAGATATCGCAGCCCAACCCCTCGTCAATCCAGCCCAGCATTGACTCTACGTCGTCGATTGAGATTCTCAGAACAAAGCCAGCTATACCTATCTGAGGCTGTCTAGTTAAGTAACTTCTCAAACACTTTCTTTTTTATTTTTACACTGGTAAGACGCGGGCTTCCCTACTTAGCCAAGCCAAGAGTCTAACTGCATTTGCTACAAGAGCAGAAGACATGTCGGGCGCCGAGGTCATCGGCATCATCTCTGGCGTCATCGCCATTATTGACGCAATTGCGAAAATCTACAACGCCGCTAACGATGCATCTGGCCTCCCACAAGCCTTTCGCGATGTTACTGCCCGGCTTCCCCTTATCCGCCAAATCCTCCAGACCATCTCGAAGGACGACGCCAACCCCGATGAGGAATGGTGCAAGGCCAAAATGCCTGTCTTACAGTGCTGCAAGTACAGAATAACAAAACTCGAAGAGATATTCAAGGATGTTATCCCACAGGGCGATGCTTCGAGAAAGGAGCGATACGTACTTGCTACCCGCGCCTTGGGTAAAGGAGATATGGTGGAGTCGCTCATGAAGAGCATATTAGAGGATCTTCAGCTGCTGAGCCACTGCACGACGGAACTACCAACCTCGCCACCGCCGCCAAACGGTACCCTCCCCCACCCTCTTAAAGGACTGATTGAAGACATCTCTAAGACTGGACAGACTCCGAAGCCGAACGAGACCTCCTCCTCCGGGAGCTAAAGTGGACCGATCCCACCATCGACAAGGCACGTATCGAAAGAACCAAGGGAGGGCTATACGAAGCCTCGTCCAACTGGATTCTCACCCACCCCAGCTACCTAGAGTGGAAAGCCGGCGAGTCCAAGTTGCTCTGGATCAAAGGCGGTGCCGGGAAGGGCAAGACAATGCTGATGGTTACCATCATCAAGCAACTTCGACCTCAGACCAGACTTGACCATCCCGTCGCCAACTCGTCTTTGTCCTTCTTCTTCTGCCAAAATTCCGATGGCAACTTGAACAATGCCGTCGCCGTCCTTAAAGGGCTCATCTACCTCTTGCTAGTCCAAGATGTCAGTCTCGTTTCGTACCTCAAGAGTGACTACAACCGGATGGACAAGAAGGCCTACGACAGCGCCAACGCCAACGCCTTCGACGCGCTGTCTAATGTGTTCAGGCACATGATCCAACACTCACAGTCGGAAACCGTGTACTTGGCTGTTGACGCTCTCGATGAATGCGAAGACGGTCTGCCGGACCTCCTTAGCCTGGTTCGGGAAACCGTCCTCCAAGAAAATCGTCTCAAGTGGATCGTTACGAGCCGTTACCAGGTCGATATCGACGAAAACCTCGCTCTTGAGAGCCCCGGGGCGAAGTTGAGTCTAGAGGTGAACTCGGAAGCCGTATCACAGGCGATTAAAACCTACATCATTTACAAAGTAGCTGAAGTCTCATTACTTCGATCCAGCCCTGTCCAGCGAACCGTCATTCAACAAAAGCTGCTTGAGAAGGCTGAGAGTACCTTTTTATGGGTTGATCTAGTATTACGATCTATCCGTGGTCTCTTGGCCGAAGATGCTGTTCGCCGTATCGACGAGATACCGCCAGGGCTACCGCCGCTTTACGATCGGATGATGGGAGGTATTAGCAAGTCTACAAACAACTACCGAGACTCGTGCCTTGCTATGCTTTCAGTCGCAACCCTGGCGTACCGCCCACTCCATATTCTCGAACTCCGAACGTTAACTGGGCTTAAGTACGAAACCGCTGACCTGGAGAAGATTATCGACATGTGTGGTTCCTTTCTTACACTGGTGGATAACTACGTATATCCGATTCACCAATCGGCTAAGGACTACCTGGTCAGTGATACCGCCGTCGATAAGATTTTTCCGTCCGGGAAACACACTGTTCAGCGCAGCATCGTCGACAGATCAATTACGGCAATGGAGAATACACTCCGGCGAGATATATATCAGCTGGAGCATCCAGGAGTGCTCACCCGTGAGCTAGAGGCGCGGCCACCCACGCTTGACCCTTTACTTGGAGTAGGATACTCCTGTGCATATTGGGTCGACCATGTTTGTGAAACGAATAAGGCCGATTTACAAGGCTCCCGAAGTTATCGGCTAGCAAACGCTCTCAAACGGCATATCGTAGGATCAAAGAAGAACATCCGAATACGAAACTCCATAGAGTCGTTTTTCCACGACCACTTCCTTCACTGGCTTGAAGCGTTAAGTCTCTTCGGCGCTATCTCGAATGGAGTCCTCTCTCTTGCTAGGCTCAAAACCATTATCGAAGTAAGTTCTAACCCCCCTGTTACGTTAAACAGTAGATAACTAAATCGCTAGATTAGGCAAGGACGGACGCTTTTACGAATCTTATCGAAGACGCATATCGGTTTGTTTTACTAAATCGACGGCTTATCGAACAGGCGCCACTACAGACATACATATCAGCATTGCTCTTTACTCCGGTTGGCAGTATCATCCGTCGAATGTTTGCCAAAGAAGAGCCTGGCTGGGTGCTAACAAAGCCGGTGGTTGAGCAAGTCTGGAGTCGATGTCTTCAAACATTTGAGAGCCATAGCGGAGGGGTCATATCGGTAGCATTCTCCCCGGACGGCAGCCGAATCGCCTCTGGATCAGACGATGAGACCATCCGGATCTGGGATGCAAGGTCAGGCAAGGAGGTGCAGAAGCTCGAGGGCCATAGCTATGGGGTCGCGTCGGTAGCATTCTCCCCGGACGGCAGCCGAATCGCCTCTGGATCAGACGATGAGACCATCCGGATCTGGGATGCAAGGTCAGGCAAGGAGGTGCAGAAGCTCGAGGGCCATAGCTATGGGGTCGCGTCGGTAGCATTCTCCCCGGACGGCAGCCGAATCGCCTCTGGATCAGACGATAAGACCATCCGGATCTGGGATGCAAGGTCAGGCAAGGAGGTGCAGAAGCTCGAGGGCCATAGCAATAGGGTCACGTCGGTAGCATTCTCCCCGGACGGCAGCCGAATCGCCTCTGGATCAGACGATGAGACCATCCGGATCTGGGATGCAAGGTCAGGCAAGGAGGTGCAGAAGCTCGAGGGCCATAGCTATGGGGTCGCGTCGGTAGCATTCTCCCCGGACGGCAGCCGAATCGCCTCTGGATCAGACGATAAGACCATCCGGATCTGGGATGCAAGGTCAGGCAAGGAGGTGCAGAAGCTCGAGGGCCATAGCAATAGGGTCACGTCGGTAGCATTCTCCCCGGACGGCAGCCGAATCGCCTCTGGATCATACGATGAGACCATCCGGATCTGGGATGCAAGGTCAGGCAAGGAGGTGCAGAAGCTCGAGGGCCATAGCGGTTGGGTCAGGTCGGTAGCATTCTCCCCGGACGGCAGCCGAATCGCCTCTGGATCAGACGATAGGACCATCCGGATCTGGGATGCAAGGTCAGGCAAGGAGGTGCAGAAGCTCGAGGGCCATAGCAATAGGGTCACGTCGGTAGCATTCTCCCCGGACGGCAGCCGAATCGCCTCTGGATCATACGATGAGACCATCCGGATCTGGGATGCAAGGTCAGGCAAGGAGGTGCAGAAGCTCGAGGGCCATAGCTATGGGGTCATATCGGTAGCATTCTCCCCGGACGGCAGCCGAATCGCCTCTGGATCATACGATGGGACCATCCGGATCTGGGATGCAAGGTCAGGCAAGGAGGTGCAGAAGCTCGAGGGCCATAGCAGAGAGGTCGCGTCGGTAGCATTCTCCCCGGACGGCAGCCGAATCGCCTCTGGATCATACGATGGGACCATCCGGATCTGGGATGCAAGGTCAGGCAAGGAGGTGCAGAAGCTCGAGGGCCATAGCAGAGAGGTCGCGTCGGTAGCATTCTCCCCGGACGGCAGCCGAATCGCCTCTGGATCAGACGATGAGACCATCCGGATCTGGGATGCAAGGTCAGGCAAGGAGGTGCAGAAGCTCGAGGGCCATAGCTATGGGGTCGCGTCGGTAGCATTCTCCCCGGACGGCAGCCGAATCGCCTCTGGATCATACGATAGGACCATCCGGATCTGGGATGCAAGGTCAGGCAAGGAGGTGCAGAAGCTCGAGGGGGTGCTCTCGGTGAATAGAAGCCCTGATTGTCTTCGTTTTGAAGCCTCAGGCGATTCTGGACTGTGGCTTCAAACCAATGCTGGTAGTATCGAACTTGAAGAGATCGCACTCAGTAGCTCTAACAGCTACAGTACTATTGGCGACACTTCTCACATGATCAAATCCAACGGCCAGATGACTTCAAATGCGCGGGCACTATCTAGCAGAACGAGGCCAAGGTGGGATCTTAGTGGCGATGGCTCCTGGGTCACATGGCGAGGTCAGGGCTCCATATGGCTTCCACCTGATTTCCGACCTTCGAGATCAGACATTTCCAAAGACGGATCAGCAGTTGCTATCGGCTGTCCGACAGGGCGTGTGGTGATTTTGAGGATGTCCATGGACGTGCCATTCCCCTAGCGCATTCTGAAGCACATGGAGTACATTGTCTGGTTCTTCTCATTCATCATCTATATTTCTTTTTGCTAGCTTGACACCACAAGGGCCTGGGAGGAAAAGGTAATTTATAGATGTCATGGAATTCTAGAATTTTCTAGCATGTTTCGATGCCTTACGTATTTAAATCACTTCGAAGACGTCATTCTCCCCTTAAAAGGTGATACGTAGCCTGATGAGGCGAATACGCTTTGTGGCGACATTTTGCTCGACGTGGTGGCGCCGTGTGATTTCTGGATTCAGGATGTGCGACTGGTGGTGGCGGTATCGTCAGAACGAGCAAGTCATAGGGTATTGTATACTGTACAGTATGTGCAATAATGTAGGAGATGTAACGACTTGTACAAACAATAATTTGTGATATCAGCCATTTTCAAGCGAGGCCTCTCCAGCTGACCTTAGCTAGCCGACGAACAAAAGGATAGATGGTATAATTGCATCGTTTAACAATGGCCGCCAAAGTACTCAAGCACGTGTGAGGGCGCACCGTGTTGATGTCTAGATGCATAAGTGGTCCGTGCACTGAAAAGATATGCAAGGAATCAGCGGAAACCGATTTCGCTGGTGACTGTATTGCACATCGAAGCTGGATCTCGAGCGAGAACGCGCGGCAGTCGCCAGCGTGGATATCCATACTTGTGCATACTCGGTTGGCACGTGGTTGGGAAGAGTCTGATATTATTCGAAGTGAATTCAGGCGAGAAAAGCGGAGGTGCACACCAACCAAATGAGTTGGCCGCTTTTCTCCAAGCATCACCTTGTGACATGTGCCGAAAGTGGCGTCGTGCTTCGAGAAAAATCCTCACCATGCAAGCAAGACGGTCCTTCCCAGGTTGCCCATCTTGTTCAGTTCATCCGAGCTGCAACAATAGGTAGGCGGGTACCTGACTATCTGATGCCAAGAGCATGCAGACTACGGCTCATTTTTGCATTACTTACATACATAGACCGGAAGGAAGTGGGACAGATGCGGGGGGTGGGATAGACGTCAGTTTTTCGGCAAGGGAATTGAATATTTTCATCTCCTGATGAACGTCCCATCGAAGATCCAAGCGGGCTTGATTCTGAGTGGTGGATGGTGTGTTCCAGTTCCGTCATGGCCTCCCCAGCCTCCAGCTGCGTCAAGCACCAAATCAAGGCACAGCCTGGGGGACTAAGCCCCGCTGTCGCAATCCGATTTCTGAAGATTTGGCTCCACACAACCCCGCTACGTCATTGTCAACCATGCAGGGGCCGCTAACAAGACGCAGCCCTCGCAGCTGTTTGGTCCACGCACCAAGCGCTGTCTTCTAATAGCCGTCTTTGATAATCTGGGAGAAGCCAGCGAGCCAGCCAAGCCCAATCTTTGGACGCAATCTCTGGCCAGGCCAGCGTTGGAAGCCTGTGGTATGGGATGACGTCGCTGAGTAGTATCTCGTGATGGGTGCCCGACAGTAGTGTCGCAATTAGGAAAACTGCTTATATCCCGTCGTCCTCTCCCTCGATGGGCCTATATTCCACCACTCTTGTGATCAACCAGTGCCACCGTTCTCTCGAACTTTATATCCGCCGTTCACGAAGCACATACTCGACCTACCCTACAAGACCAATTGTTTATTTTCTTAGGCTATCAACATGTTCGCATTCCTCCACCACATCGGGACGTTCCTGTTGTTAGCAGCCTCGATCCTGTTGATCATCACCTGCATCTCTGCACCAGTTGTCCACGATATTGCCCTTTTGCGAATCGATCTTGGAAATGTCGCTGGGAGTCACTCAAATGTGGCGTTTGGCACCTTCGGCTATTGCATCAACAACCTCAATGGGGCGTGCGTAATACCTTCTACTGCATCTTGATTCCACATACACTGACGATTGCTTCAGCGATTCGTGTACCAAGTCGCAAATCGGCTACTCGCCGGCAGCCGTCATGAACCAAGTTGATGGCACCCAGTTCTCCGAGTACGCCGAGTCAACGACGAAGGCGCTTACCAAGGCCATGATCCTGCACCCGATCGCATGCGGGCTCAACTTCATTGCCTTCATGCTGGCCGCCGGCGCGGGCGTGATCGGCAGCTTGGCCGCCTCACTGTTGGCGCTACTGGCCTTCCTCATCACTGCTGTCATCATGATCATCGACTTTGTCATGTTCAGCGTTGTACGCTCCAACGTCAACGACAACAACACGGACGCTCAAGCCTACTACGGCAACGCCGCCTGGACAATCCTCGTCTCGGCCATCTGCTCGCTGCTGGGAACTATCATCGTGTTCCTGACGTGCTGCACTGGACGCCGGAGCAAGCGCCGCAACGTTTCGACGAAGACTGAATATGTCTCCCCCCCTAGAGCAGAGTACCGCCCGCGTCGGAAGTGGTTCGGTCGCCGTTAAAGGGATAGTGGGATAGTGAGATACTATGGAAATGGTGAAGAAAGGACCTACACGGTGTACGGTTAGTTGGCTTGCTGATGAAATATCGGGGTGGAGGAAATGATACCAATCGCATCGCGCGAATCTGTTTTTTCTTTGGGGGAGGGGGGGTTGAGTATAGCTATGGGAGATTTATATCCTTAATGATTTGTCTATACTCTTATCAATCAATGAATATCATGATCGACGACATGAAATTCGTGGTCCGATTCTTGAATCAAGCTTGATATGTTCCAAATGAGTCGGCTTTCAAGGCACGTGCGGCTGGCTGGTATATAGCAAGATATGTTGCCGGAAGGAAAGGTGGTCATCAGAGGAAAGTACGATGCCTTCACGAGGCTCCGCATCTTCAGCTGTCATCCAACTCTGATGCAGAACATAACCCCCCTGGCCTAAGAACGTCGAGAGCGGGGTACCTAACGTCAGCCACCATCCGAGGGGCAACCCTATTGTGCGTATTTGCGTGGGAATGTATACGGACATATGAAAGTATCCTCAGGATACAAAGTTTTGTTGAGTGTGCGATCCACGCCAGATTATGGGTAGTGTAGTGTAGTGTAGATTGGCACAGTGAGAAATCCCGTCGGCTGTGGGAAGATGCTGCAAGGAGACAGCTCGACAGCCTACAGAGCGCAGACACGCGACCTGGAAACAGCGACACTCTGGGGCACAGTGTCGTGTCGGTTCAGGGTCCGGGCCCGCTTCCGCCTGCAGACCGGGGGGGGGGGGGGGGGGGTACATTAATTTTAGCCACCTGGGCTCACCTCGGGCGGGCCGCCAATTGGAGGGGTTAGTTATCACTACACTTGGAAGCTGGCCAACAACTCCTTTGCATCGCTCTTTCGCCTGCCCCCGAACCAACCTGAGCCCTCAACCGCAACCTCAGCCTCAGGATGCGCCTAAGTCGACGGCGGCAAGACCAACGGAACCCTCCCATACAGCTTATGGCTGCGATATAGTTTTTTGCCTCTGTTCACACCGCTACCACTTGTCCCAACTTTTTTTTTTTTTTTGTTGCATGGTTAGGACAGCAGCTCGACGAGTGAGAGAACAAGGGAACTATGGCCGCGGTGGATGTTGCGCCGACGTTCGGCACCGAACTCAAGGTCTGCCTTATCTTTTGCTCCGCGCTCCCAACGCCTTGACCTCATATTAACGATGCCGTGTTTGTATGCAGGATGGGCTCAGGCCAGCCAACGCTTGGGTTGCCAATGGGATCGCCTGGCTCGATGACATCCAGGCATTTTACCGCGAGCGGAGCGTCATCGAGAAGGAGTACAGCGCCAGGCTCAATGCCTTGGCTAAGAAATACTTTGAAAAGAAGAGCAGGAAGTCGTCGAGCTTGAGCGTCGGCGACACACCAACCATGACGCCCGGCTCGCTCGAAAGGTACGGCCCGAGTCCTCCGACTCCGTCTCATGGCGGCTGACACATGTATTTCCTCCCCCACAGTGCTTCTCTAACGACCTGGACAACACACCTCACCACACTAGAGGCCCGGGCTGACGAGCACGAGCGGTATGGTAATGACCTGGTCACGAAGGTGGCCGAACCGCTCAAGTATGTGGCCACGAGGTTTGAGGAGCTACGCAAACGCCACATTGAATACGCCGAGAAACTCGAGAAGGAGCGGGATGCTTCGTATGCCGACCTGCGCAAGGTGAAGACAAAGTACGACACGGTTTGCCAAGAAGTAGAGAGCAAACGTAAGAAGTCCGAATCGTCGTTCGACAAGGCTAAGGCGCAGAGCGCCTTCCAACAGCAGATCCTTGAGATGAACAATGTCAAGAATTCTTATCTTATTTCCATCACCGTCACCAACAAGCAAAAAGAGAAATACTACCACGAATACATCCCTGAGCTCTTGGATAGCCTCCAAGACCTGTCCGAGTTTCGGACGCTGAAGCTCAACGGACTGTGGACCTTGGCGTCTCAGCTCGAGGCCAACATGCTCCAGCAGAGCTCCGGCCAGATCAGTCACCTGACGCAGGAGATCACACGGAATGAGCCCCACCTCGATTCGATGATGTTCATGTCTCACAACGTTGGCGGCTTCCAAGAACCTCCCGACAAGGCGTTTGAGCCCAGCCCGGTATGGCACGACGACGATACAATGGTCGTTGATGAGACGGCCAAGATTTACCTACGGAATGTTTTAAACAAATCCAAGAGTCAGCTCGGCGATCTTCGGCGTGAGGTAGATCGCAAGAGGCGAGAAGTGGACGCGATGAAGCGGGTGAAGGAGCGGATTCGGGACGGAACAGAGCAGAAGGATGAAGTCACGGTGGTGTCGCAAATATTCATGATGCAGGAGGATCTTCACCAAGTGGACCGGAAACGGCTCACGGCCGAGGTCGAGACGTCGACTATCACGTCAGCCGTCGGCGATGTGACGCTCGGCGCCAAGAACCACAACTTCAAGTCACAGACGTTCAAGATTCCGACCAATTGCGATTTATGTGGCGAGCGGATTTGGGGCCTTTCAGCCAAGGGCTTCGACTGCCGCGACTGTGGGTACACGTGCCACAGCAAGTGTGAGATGAAGGTGCCAGCTGAGTGCCCAGGCGAGCAGACCAAGGAAGAGCGCAAGAAGTTGAAGCAAGAGCGTCAAGAGGCGGCAAATTCGTTGCTCAAGCCGGGCGGGATGCCGGACCACGTTGCGGAACTACCCGACCTAACGAGAAGCAATACGATGAACTCGCTAAGCTCGGGGTACGCAGCGAGCGCACAGCGGTCGCTAGCGGGGCCAATATCGCCGACGGCCGAAGAAGGATTGCCGCCGGAGCTGCCGCCAGCGAGCTCGCGGCCACTTATGGGCTCGCTGAAGAAGAATCGCATTGTTGCGCCTCCACCTGCTGCGTACGTTAGTGAGTTGCCGGGTAGTATCCCCAACGGCGGTGCGGCGGTAGGGGGAGGGGGGGGTGGTGAGCAAAAAGCGAAGATGCTCTATACGTTCGAAGCTGGGGCCGATGGGGAGCTTTCTGTCCCCGAGGGCCGAGAGCTGGTTGTTCTGGAGCCGGATAGTAAGTTGCCATATTCAAGGCCCCTTACCGGCAATCGAGAAGCTAACATGATGATAGCCGGCTCCGGCTGGGTCCGCGTCCGGGCCGGCTTCAAAGAAGGCCTGGTGCCAGCATCGTACGTCGAAACGATATCTTCCCCATCAGCCCTGGCGCCGCAACACACGGGGCAGTCGGCACGGCCCGCATCGACATACTCGAATAGCGGGTCGTCGATCGGGGGCGCATCGGCGGCGCCGTCGATTAAGAAGAAGGGCCCCGTGGTGGCGCCTAGGCGCGGCGCCAAGAAGCTCAGGTACGTCGAGGCCATGTATGAGTACGCGGCACAGAGCGAGGCCGAGCACAGCATGGCCGAAGGCGAGCGGTTCGTGCTCATCAAGGAGGACCAGGGCGATGGCTGGGCAGAGGTGGAGAAGAGCGGGGTCACCAAGAGTGTACCGGCGAGTTATGTCCATGTTGTTTAGTGTGCTGCTGCCGCTGCCGCTGGAGGCGCGAGTGGTGGGAGACTGTGGGGGTTGGGGGGTTGTTAGGAGCATTTGGGTAGGGGTGTGGGATAAGGCCGGTAGGCTAGAGAATGGTTAGAGGACATGTCACGGTGTTGACATTTGAGAGGAATTATCCGAATGGATATTGCATTGGGGTGCATTCGCTGTGTTTGCTAATCGTTTGGGGGTGCCGATAAGGTGTGAAGGGATACAGAGAAGGGGGCGAAGGGGGCAAACACCTGGCTGTATGGAATGCACCTTAATCAATCTATCCCATTAGCTATCAGTTATACGATAGGCCACACAGGGCTTGTATCATGTCGATGAGCTGCCTTGCTATCTCTCTTCTCTTGGAGACTTAGGGAACACCTATGATTTACCTGAGCATTGACAAATGACGAAATTTTCCACGTTGGCTGGACTCTGTCGACGGTTGTAGAAGCAGACACGCTCTCAGGACGCTTCCTCGGACAATATCGCCAGGTGAATGACCAATAATTGCGACAGATCGACAACCTGCTGCATATTTTTTGAAACCTTGAGGTAAAAACATCCGCCTCCTGCTGGCCATACGAAGTCACAACTGCCATTGTGAAAATTCCCAATGGAAATGTGGAGAAATCCCGGTGATTTCCAACGCGGAAATAAGGCACGTATTACCGTTGACAGTCTATAACAGTCCTGGACTTCACCACCGGCGGGCGAAACACGAGCGTGGCAGTGCCAGACATGATTTGCTCTGTTCTCCCTGTGTCATGTCCCCAGCCAGTAGGCTAGCCGACAAGTCGTCTCTCCCCAGGCACCGTTTGGCCGTTGGTCGCAAAGCGAAGCGCCACGTGAGCGCTACCCAAGCCTTAGGTGTGCTAGGTCTCGTGTTATTGCGAGGTGCCTGCTACCATGTGGATTCGATGCCATGTTGTCGACCACTGCCGTCTTTGGATTTCAAGATGCAAGAGCCAGGGGGGTGGTCCATCACCAGGCGCAAAGAGCCCTCCCTCCCCTCACGGGAAATGGGTGCCCATGCCCCTTTCTCATCATTCCGTCATTGGGCCGCGGCCGCCTCCTTCATATTTGCGACTGCTCTTTCCAGCCATCTGTCAAACACTCACTCTTTCCTGGTCCCGTCAACTGCCACCCGAGCTGTCTTCTTCCTCGCTTTGCTCGGCCAACTCACTCGCTCCTGTTGGCCTCCCTTCGTGCTTCTTTTGTAATTCATTCTCCTTTGCTACAAATCACTCGCTCCATTTCACGATATCACTCCCATCCCCATTTTGGCCTTCATTTTGGACTCCACGATTGCTTGCCTCGAATACATCTTTATCAGAGCTTTGTCTTGGCAACCTTGAATTCTTGGCGATTTGTCCCCCGCATTACTGCATCTCTTTCGACCCGCTCCCGCATCGTTGCCTGTCTTGCCAAGATGCGATCCCGATCCTTTTTCTTGGCATCGGCCTTGGCGGCCTTCACGGGTCTCGCGGCGGCGACGCCTACACCCACCGACCCAGAACCGCCAAGCAAGCGGGCCTCGCTCCCCATCGTCACAGCTTCGGGTAATGGTATGTCCTGTCGTGCGTACCTGAACTTACCTGTTTTGGCCTCCTAATATATAATCCGCACAGCTTTTTGGCAAGGAAACACTCGGTTCTACGTCCGTGGTGTTGACTATCAACCAGGGGGCTCGTCGCTGGCGGCAGATCCCTTGGCCGACACCACGGTCTGCCAGCGAGACATCGCCGAGTTCAAGAAGCTGGGTATCAACACCATCCGGGTTTACATCATTGACAACTCGGCCAACCACGACACGTGCATGAACGCCCTGGCTGATGCTGGTATTTACGTTATTATCGACGCCAACAATCCGCTATACTCGATCAACCGGCTGGATCCCGGCCCATCCTACAACGCCGTCTATCTGCAGAGTGTGTTTGCTACCATAGATGAGTTTATCAAATATGACAACACCCTCGCCTTCTTCTCGGGCAACGAGGTCATCAACGACAATGTCAACAGTACCCTGTCGGCTCGCTATGTCAAGGCCACCACTCGCGATATGCGCCAGTACATTGGCAACCGCGGCTACCGAAAGGTCCCCGTTGGGTACTCGGCTGCCGACGTGTCCCAGAACCGCATGCAGCTTGCTCAGTACATGAACTGCGGCACCGATGATGAGAGAAGCGACTTTTTTGCCTTTGTGAGCAAACCCGTCGCGGTATTGTTGTTCCAACCGTGTTGCTAACAGACTCCAGAACGATTACTCGTGGTGCAACACCGACTTCGTCACGTCTGGCTGGGACCAGAAAGTTAAGAACTTTACTGACTATGGGCTCCCGATCTTGTAAGTCCCTTCGCTTGGCCACGGCTTGGACCATTGCTGACATGCTCAGCCTGTCTGAGTACGGCTGCATATCAAACGGCCGGGATTTTGGTGAGATCGCGGCTCTCATGAGCAAGCAGATGACGGGTGTGTACTCCGGCGGCCTCATGTATGAGTACGCCTTGGAGGAGAACAAATTTGGCATTGCCGAAATCGCTAGCGTCGACTCGCCCACTGTGAAGGAACTGCCCGAGTTCAGCAAGTTTGCTAAGGTCCTTTCTGCGAACCCAGCTCCCACTGGCGACGGCGGCGCCGCTTCGACAACACACTCTGTGGCATGTCCTACCAAGGACGCTAGCTGGCTCGTCGACTCGACCCTGCTCCCCGCGATCCCGGAAAGTGCGAAGAATGTAAGTCAACTTTAACTGATGATGTAATGCAATGTACTAACCAGATTGCAGTACATGAAGGAAGGCGCCGGGAGCGGCCCGGGCCTGAAAGGCGATGGATCACAAAACGCGGGCGGCACTAGCACTGGCGATGCGGCACCTGGTTCCGGAACTGTTACGGGCACTCCATCTAGCAGCAAGAACGCTGGCGGCGCCACCTTCACTGGACCCGCGGACAAGGCTCCGCTCATCGTTGCAGGTCTGGTCTTTGTCCTGACCTTGACAGGAAGTCTTTTGCTTTAAGAGCAGATCGTCCTGGGGTCGAGTGTAGGTGCGATTATTTGTCTGTATTGTTTCATTTGTGTGCGACGCATGGCTTATAGGTGTTTTCATATCACCCGGGAAAAGTAGTAAGTAAAGCTAATCATGGGGATATGGGGTTATAGCAGCAGAGTTATTTCTGACGTCTTTGGAACCCCACATTGACTTTTCATGTACGTTTTGAGACGGTAATTAGGTATGGGTTAGTTCATCTCACCCCTTGGGGGGTGAGACAGGGGCAGAATAGAAGGGATCAGAGATTCCCGCATTGCAGTCTCCCCGCGTGAGAACTTGGCATTTGTCTAGTCAAAGTATCTACTCAAGGCCAATCGCAACTCTTCCCTACTAATTCAGCGAGCTTTTCCAGCCACACTCTGTCTACATCATCAAACCCGCCAGGCACGGCACAATCAACGTCGATGATAGACACAACGCCCTTGTTCTCGATAACAATGGGGACGACGACCTCGCTCCGGCTCGCTCCGTCACACGCAATGTGACCCGGGAAGGCATCGACGTCGGGCACGAGCTGCGTCTTTTGGGTCGAGGCGGCCGAGCCGCACACGCCCCGGCCGAAGGCAATGGTCTGGCAGGCGACCTTGCCTTGGAAGGGGCCGAGGATGAGTTGGGGGCGGGAGGGCGGGGAGAGGGGGTCTAGGGTATAGAAGCCTGAGTTTGGTCAGCCTTGTTAAGCTAGAAAGGGGGTAAGCAGGAGGGGGTTGACAAACCTGCCCAGTTTACTTGGTTACTTGGGGCTGGGAGGGACTTGTAGGCGTGCCAGAGGAGGGCAGCGACGTTGGAGAGATTGCTATGGTGGGCCAGGGTTAGTTTTTTTAAGGGAGTTGGGGTTTAGGAAGGGGAGAGGGGGAGGGGGGACATACCAGACCTAGAGGATTGTGAGATGGGGAAGTGAGAAGGAGGAGGTGGAGAATGGCGGTGGCCCCCTTTCTCTGAGGCCACTTATTGCGCCAAGGCCGTTTTCATGTCATAACGAACCCCCCTAAACAACTAGGTGCTTACCCAGTTCCGCTGCTCGTAAAACAGCCCCTCGGCCTGCAACAGCACTTGCTCGTAGGCTTCTGCCTTTGTGACACCCGCCGCGAAGGTGGATGCGTCGGCATGGACCTAGTTGCGCGTGTGTTAGGGCCTAGTGGTTTTTGGTCATGGAGATACGTAATCTTTCCACATACCATTGTGACTCAGTCGATTTGGTTAATGTAAAACCCTCAAAGTCGGCGAGAAGTTGAGGTGGGAGAAGTTGAGCTAAAGCGTTCGGCAAGTACAAGGAAACTCTTTGTTGTCTCGCTTGACTCCTCTTATGAAACCGACTTAGACTACAGCTAGGAGCGAAACTGGCGTCCTGCAGCTTGCGCTCTTCTCTTGGAAGATAGACGCACAGACGTGGCTGACAGCAGTACGAATTCGTTTTTGTTCGCACGTTGTACTTATGAGGCATAGGATAGGTACCTTTTCCGAAGGCGGATACCGATTTTCCCAATCCGAAGGAGTCGCGCCTGAATTTGGGGACAGCGGGCAGCCAAGAACTGGGAGGCAGAGTGTCATTCACAACCGCTGTCAGAAGCACTGCAGTTGCACTTTTGATGGGGGTTGCAGTTGTGTGATTGTATTGCCTTTTCCTCTTTATCGTAATTCACGTTAGAAAAAAGGACACCTAGCCGTTCACATTCGATGTAACCCAAGTCGCTACCCCGACTTTTTCTCTGCCAATACCATAGCCATTTCTTTCCCGGTCGACTAGGTCCGTCCTACTCGCCCTTCTTTCATTACGCCTGCGGCTGAACTACAACTTTCCAAACCTTAGATGCATATACCTGTAGCCTCGGAACGGTGATGAGAATGTCATGTTCTCTTGGGGTTTCGGGCGGCCGAAGGAAGAGGAGATGAAATTCGAGTCGCAGGTCACCTCTAATGACAACATGCGATGTTGGAATCTCGGCCGGTGTATTCTCGGTCCAATCGATAGTAATTTCTTGGACGCAGTCTGGCCGAAGTATATTGGCGATGTTGGCGGCTCTGGTGATCGGAGGCGGTGTCGTTTCTACCCACTTCTCCAAAATGATTTTCCTTCCAGGTCGATCCAGCTTAGCCAAGAGAACAATCTTAACCTGGTGGTCAGATTCCGAAAACCACCATCTCATATCCGCCCGTAACTTTTCAAAGGACGATGAGTCTCCAGCCTCTATGACCAATGTTGGCCAGTTTCTTCCATTTGGTTGTAGGTCCGGGCTACCACTCGAATCTCCTTCCCCACAGTTACCACCTGGTCGCTGGGGACCTGGTTACTGGGGAGATGTTGTAGCACCATCACTGTTCCAACTATCCCTTAGACCCATAGAGACAATTTCGTCCCTCGCTTCATTATAGAGGTATATGTGAAGTCGTTCGTGAGGCTTTCCTGGTATAACGACGATAAGAAATCGCTCCTTGGCATTATATCGCCGAACCGAATTTTCCGTCGGCGAAGCTCTCTCTCTTGGTCAAGTCGATTGAAGTCTTGGGGTGAAACATCTATATACATATATATTAGTATGTAATATAGAGGTTAAATGTAGTAGTCACTTACATTGAAACGTCAAGATATCTTGCTTGGTGGAGTTGATAACGTTCCAGATGGCCTCGGTGGTAACAAATCTGATGGTTTCTGTCTCGGCGCCTAGCGAGGGCGCTGTCGAGTTCGTCGATGTTGGCGATACTCGTATGAATGTGGATGTCGGCGTCGATGCTGACACCGACGTAACTAGATCGGGCGATGCCATTGTGGGCTGTTGCGCATGCGAAAAAATCGCCGTCGCTAGTCCTACTGCGAAGCCAGCGGAGAGCGAGTGGTGAAAGGAACCGCAAACTCCAAAGGAGGCGCCGGATGTGATATGGAAGTTGATGCAAGGTCTAGGATCGTGGACCTGTGACGGAGAGTAAAATGGGTGGTGGGCTGGTCCGTGCCCAAACTCTTCAAAGAGTGCAGAGCGGACGCCAATTTCGCTCCTAGCTGTAGCAATCGAGGCGCTGTACAGAACCCAAAGGAATACATTTTGTATATTGTTACATTGAAAAGGGAAGTGTGGAGCATTCAACCAGTCGAGCGATTACGCCATCCTGGCCAAGTCTTATCTTCGGCCCGAACCGTGTACTATCGCCCCCTTTCGTCTCGCTCAGTGAGACCGCCTCTTCGTTTCGAACAGGGTATAAGCTGGTTTGCGTTTGGCTGACTAGACACAGGGGCAACACACAACCAAGCTCGGATATTTGTAGATATTTTTGTAATTCTCTTTTGGGGACCCAATTCCCTCAGTCCAGCTTTTCCACCCTGCCTTCCCGGGGGTATATACCAAGATAGATCGATATCAACAAAGCACGTCTTTCCAAACCCCCCAATGCCATGACCTTCCTTGCACCCCTAACCCCATCCCAAAGTGTCAATCCAACTTACGAACCCAGGTACTGCCAACTCAGATAGCCCCCAAAACTCCAATGCCACCCCAACCCAAATTTAATATATACAAAAATAATTTTAGTAAACAACAAATCAAGCATAACACCGGCTGACATCCACACTTGACTTTCTCCCCGCGGTAAACGCCGCGTGGCTCACGTGCATCCCAACGCCCTCCCTGACGGACCCCCAGCTTACGGGCTTCATCCACAGCTCCCTCTCCCCCGGCTGCGCGTGGCATCTTGCACTGATTACAGCGCTACACGATCCGGCCGGCAGCGCCATCGGATTACCCACGGCCTGGCCGTTGACGCCACCGGCGGGCGGAGCGCGGCGACAGCCGAGTGCGATGACGACTGTTGCAAGGAGCACAAGAATGGCGAGGAAGGCGAGCAGCCCGACCCCGCTCAGCCCGAGGGTAATGGTGGCCGTCCCGGAGCCGACCGTGGCTGTCGAAGTCGTCGACACGGGGACGTCGCGTAGCTGGATGGCGACAGCGAAGAAGCTTTGCGAGAGGACGAGGCCCATGCTGACGAAGATCGTGATTAGAAACCATGAGGCCGGGCGAGGTAGCGTCAGATACAGCGATGTAGTTTGGGCCCCTTCGGCGTCGGCCGATACGCGAAGTGGTCGGGCTGCGCCGATTGCGAAGAGCGAGCTCTCGTGTGACAAAAAGTATGCTGTCATGATACTGTTGGTGGCCAAGTAGAGTCCCGCCAGGAGGAGTTGGGGAAAGCAGGCGATCAGGGCTGCGGCCGCGTCGGGCACTGGCGCGGGCAGGCGGATAACAGTGTATGACGAAGCGCTGCCGAAGGGGGAGAGTCGTGTGCCGGGGTCTGCGAGCAAGCTAAGTGTGAGGGCTGCCGCAGCGAGACCAGCACAGGAGAACCACAAAAACATGGCAATAAGCCAGCGTGGTAGGGAGGGAGTTTGAAACCAGTAGTGGTCTCTTGGAATCCAGTATTTTGCGTCGTCAAGACCCCAGCGCCCTTGCCAAACATCCGTCTTTGTCAGGAGACAGCAGCCACGCGTTGTGGTGTCGGGATCTTTGATAAAAGACGTAATTGCATCGCCGAGGCTGGCAAGAGGCTGAAATGAGGTTTTGAATAAGACTGCAGCGACGGTAGCCACGGTTATCAAATTGAGCAGTGCCACAACGCCTAAGAGCGACCCGTTGAGGGCGACTTCGCACGTCTGCTCATTTGCTCGCTGGGCAAGGCAGTACTTGATCGAAGACCGATCGAGGGTGAGATTGGCAATACTGCTGCTGGTGCCAATCCGGGATATCGAAGCGCTGGCCCCCGAAGTTTGTACTAGGGAGCTCGTTTGAGAGTTGAGATTAGTGATCAGGAGTGCGGCATTGAAGTCGGTGGAGAAAGCGCCCCCAAATTCCTGGAAGCATTCGGTTGTGGTAAGGTTAACCAGTTCGCCGCGGCTGGCTTGTTGTTGGAGCGATAGGATATCGAGGCGACTCAGCATGCCGCTGTTGCTTGAAGTGTCGTTACTGAAGGGGGCACCGTTGAGAAACGACTCGGTGACCAAGACGACCTTGTAATCCACGGCATTTTGCGAAGTAAAGATTACGGCGTTGTAACTATGACTGGTCAGCTCGTGATACCAGCTAGGAGAACCGGTTGACTCACATTACTTGAGTAAGAGCCGCCGCTGTAAGAATAGCGACGGCTAGGAAGGTCCGGCTATTCTCGATGTGTGCAAGGTTTCGAAACGACGGAATCCCGATGTCAAGCCACTTCTTCCGAAAATGGGCCACCGCAACCTCTGTTCTGGTAGGGCTGCTGAGCACCTGGAAAACATAGTTCGCGCCCCCGAGAAGAATCACAGCGAAAACGTTGATGACTGCGTGAAGTCCCCAGTTGATGTTCGACGCTGTTGTGCAGGAGCCCGCGAAGAATACCGACTTCCCAGCTGACAGAGAAGCCTTCGAGATGGCCAGAATCAAGCAGGTGAACCCAATCACCAATATCACAAACGAGAGCAACACGTTCAGCGTAACGCCCGCTCGCCACCCCACCAACAACTTCCTCCACCCCTTTTCCTGCTTCTCACGAGATCCAGATAGGATATGCCGGCACTCCTCGTCCCCAAGCCCGTCATCCGATGATCCGAGGCGGCTGTTTGTTTCATTGCTGAACGGAAAACCTTCAAAGTCGGCCGCTCTGGACTCGTGAGGCCGGTGCTGGTGCGCAATATCGACATTGCGCTCCCCTAGTTTCCCATTATTGCGCTTTCTTCGCGCAACAGTCTCCGGCGTCTCGCCTCGAATGTAGTTGATGACATAGTCTGGAATGAGGTCCTGATCGATCGAGTCTCCATCGGCGTCTCTACGCTTCGGCTGCTGCCACGTCGCTCGCCGGGCAAAAGGCGGCGCGGCTGTTGGGCTTGATATTTCCGTTTCGGTAGCGATGCTTTGGAATGGCCACTGGACCGTCTGTCTCCCTCTTACGGGACGTTTGGGTGGTGTCGAGGACTCGTCTCGTACTCTGTTGATGTCAGCACGTTGATCGCATCCGTGTGTTGAGGGAAACCGACCTAGTCACCTGCTGCACTTCGCCATTCTCGTCCCAGGTATATCGGAAAGTAGACGGCCCATGGTCCCGTGGAGGTATCACTATCTCCATCCCGCAAGATGAGATAGCTTAGGCAAATAGGAGAGCACAAGAGACATAAGGAGAGTGGTGCCACTTTGGTCAACGAATTCTTAAGTTGGGATGCACAACATATCCCGGTTATAGATATCAGGGGGATCCTCGATGATAAGTTTCCTGCCTGACTGACACGACTAGTAGGAGGAGGACAGGATAACCAGTGGCTGGTACGAGGACTGTGGCAGGGGTTGGGAGGAGGCATCGTTATGTATTGGGCTCAGCCCGGAGTGCTGGGCAGGAAGACCGCCCAGCCTTCCGCCGAGGATTGCTCGTCGGGTTCCTGTACTACGATAGACGATCCAACTGTAAGCCGGCGGTGCCCCCCGCTGTGCTGGCTGCCCATTCGCAAGGGGTGTGATGGGGGGATTGCCCCGCCATGACCTTCCACCGTCACTCCTGGAAAGAGAGAAGTTGACGGCTCGGAGCAAAAGGGCGGCACCTTTAACCCCTGGTCGGGGACTGGATGCTGAGCCGCCGTGCCAATGATGGGATGCGTCAAGGCTGACCAGGGTGCTATAATAAGACGACTCTATGCAAGCACGATTCCTAGGACTGTAACAACCAATCACGGCGTGTTTCGCAATGCCGGCTGTGGGAGTGCCAGACACCTAGGGTGATGTTTGATGAAGACGGAGTGCTTTTTCAAGCCTGGAAAACCGTCAGCCTCTCTGCCTTTCTCATTCAACGTCGTACACCTTCACCTGATCACACTTGTGGCGCCCAAAAGGAGACGGCCCTTTTTTTCAGCCTGGCGACAATTGCAACCGACCGGACCAGTCTACCGTCGATTAACTATTAAGGACGTCTTGGCTCGTAGGTCATAGGCGAGTGCCGATGGTCGGTAGGCCGCTTCGGTAGAGCACGCTGTGAGATGGGGGCTGCATGCGATCGGGAGAAGAGAGCCCACCATGTGCTGGCAGCAGGGGTTTCACACTCAAAATAGTCCCGCTTTGCAGCAGCCCGCATCGGGAAGACGAGTTCCAACCGCCGGCTCGACATATCCAAATGAGGACGACATGATGGCTACGCAGGATGCACGCGACGGCGGGTGGTATCTTTAGCATCTTGACTGCAGACCGCGAAGGTGAACAAGAATATGGATTGCGAAAGCAGCTAAACTAGTCGGTGAGTTGTCCGGAATCCAGCATCGCTGGCGCATCCACTCGATCTTATCGATGTGTGAACCATGGAGCCATGGAAGGTGGGATTGGGCCTGGTTTGCTTGTTCTCTTGACACGGGCTTGAAACGCTCGCTTCGTTTGCTTGCTGTGAGCTGCCTCTTGAGCAGTTGCGCAAGGTGTGCAAGGAACGATTTCCAATGTGTCCAGGTCCGGGATCCTGGATTTGAGAGGCTCTTCCTAGCTTCAATCATTCATGCCGTGTCCAAGCTCGGGGAAATTGGAACCTGGCGACCTCGTGGTGGCCCCGAGGTGACCCGGCCTGCCAGGGACGCACCATCGTGGCCCAGGTCTCCTTCTCGGTGCAGTTCATGCGCTGCGGGGAAGACGGGTGCTTGCTGCTGGGTTGTGGTGCAAACGTTTCAGAAGCCTGAAATTCCAGCACTCAGTGACCGGGTTAGGGTAGAAACGAGGCTGATGATGTGTTGGAAACAACACTGAAATCTGGTAGGGAGGAGGGGGAGGGCTCTAGCGGGATGCTGAGGGGAGCTTCAGGGTTGCATGGGGTGAGGATGATGCGCTTCTCCTGCTGCGCCATATCTCTGCCCCTTCATCTGAGAGCGCCACAGCCCAACATCCCCAACAGGCAACCGCGCCCGACTACTGCGTAGTAAGACGATGACGGAGGCTATAACTCTCCCCAGGCCCTCGCTCGAACGTGAACCCTTTACTGAGCCTTCGTCTGGCCAGGCGCCAGGACTTATAGAGCGAGCTCGCGGCCGACGACGAGGCGCTGAGGTGGGACAAGCCGCTCGCAGCAGGTTCTTCGCGTATCTGACTTCTTCCTTTCTCTAGGGATCGGACTTCCAGCGCTGAGGTAATCCCGGAATGGCTGAACGGATCAGGACATTGAATGACAAACCTCCAACTCTCACCTTGATCAGCGAGCACCGCCGCCCATAATCATGCTCCCGTAATTGACGATTTGCTGGTCTGTCCGAGTTGACGTGCTCTATGGATGGAGATCTGTGTGTTTGTTTCTGTTGTCGCTCATCCTGAAGCAATGCCACACGGTCTGCGAGATCGCTCCTTTGACACGATATCGATACCGGTGTTTGATTTCCGTGGGCGCGTCATGGTAAGATCGTCAGTTTCTTTAAGAGCCCAAAGCTCGGACACAGCGTCCCAACAGCGCCGAATTGCCCCAAGCATGGGCCTTGTTGGCTCCGATTAACCCTAACCCTGAATTCCCGGGGAAGGTCCACACGTCGCCCACCCTTGCTTGCCTGCTCACCTTGCTTACCTCTCTCACCTTGACTCACCTTGGCTCACTCCAAGGCCCCTCCATGCCGCGCTGGCCACTTCCCATCTCGGCTTGTTCCGCCACGACAGCTCCACGTAACAGCTTCCAGGACCGACGAAACACCGCCCGCGAACCAATTCGACCACCAATTCCCCAGTCGACCGGATACCAACCGCAATCATGGACCCCTACTCAGCCGAAGGCGAGCTGATTAACATCCACAACCACTTCCACCAGGGCCAGTACCAGGACGTCGTCGACTTTGACATATCCGCTCTGTCGTCCGAGAACGCCCTGCCTGCCCGCGTGCTGCAGCTGCGTGCGCGCCTCGCTCTGGGTCAGGCCGACGGGGTGCTTGCCGAAGTCCAGAGCGAGAATGAGCCCGAGCTGGAAGCCATAGCCGCCCTGGCGGAGCAAGCCCTGGGCAACCAAGAGGCGGCGGTGAAGGCGATCGAGCAGTTGGCGCAGGAGTCTGGCGACAACGCCACCGTCCAGGTCGTGGGCGGCATCGTGCTGCAGGCAGCGGGCAAGTCGGACGAGGCGCTAGCACTGCTGTCGCAGCATTCGGGGAATTGTGAGTAGCGATTGCCGACTTGCTGGGTTGGAGGGGTATATGAGTCCAGAGGGCGGGGCTGACAGGCGTGGCTTACAGTGGACGCCGTTTCGCTCATCGTTCAGATTCATCTTCAACAAAACCGCAACGACCTGGCCATCAAGGAGGTCGCTGCCGCAAGGAGATGGGCACAGGATAATCTACTCGTTAACCTGGCTGAGTCGTGGGTGGGGTTGAGATTGGTTGGTTCCCTCTGAGCCTTAGTTGGCATTTTGCAAATATTCTGACACGTTGACTATTACATAGGGCGGTGAGAAGTACCAGCAGGCATTCTACGTTTTTGAGGAGTTGGCACAAGCACCGGCGACATCGTCGGTGCGAAGCTTGGTTTCGCAAGCCGTCGCCGAGCTGCATCTTGGCCGGACAGAAGAGGCTCAGGCTGCCCTAGACGAGGCATTCAAGAAGGAGCCCACATTTGCGGAAGCTATTGCGAACTTGCTAGTATTGAGTGTGGTTAACGGAAATTACTCCAAGGAGCTGACGAGGTATGTGCCCCTAATTGCACCTGAAATTCCGTTGACTAATTGTTTCTCAGCAATTTGGAAAAGGTTGATGCCCAACATCCTTTCCTGGTGGACTTGGCCGAGAAGAGTGAATTGTTCGACAAGGCCGCAACAAAGTACAAGGCGAAGGTTGCCGCATAAAAGACACCTCGAAGGTGGTGATGATCCTTAGGACTATGGTGTATAATGGGCCTCGGAATCAAATGACGAAACGAACTAAAATAATAGATGCCGGTGTTTTCCCGCAGATACTCTTCTTGGTTGACAGCACTCAAGTCTAAGGATCAACTCTTCAAAGGAAATCTTGACGTGGTGCTCCTACACAATTCGCTTTTGCTGAGCCAACAAGTCTTAACATAGGATACTTGGTTGCTTCTCAAACAATGACATTTTCTCTATGTTAGCATCGGCTGTATCCAAGGCAAGCAAGCCCTTTCTTCGCTACAACTAACCTTTGCCAACAATGTCCCCAGCTAGAACCAAAATCTTAGTATACCTTCCCAGTATGACCAACAACTGCACTGTCCTCATCCCCAACCCCTTTATCATCACAACGAGTGATGTCCAGTGGGATACATGAAACATCGGTAATCTCCTCCGTATTCAATGTTCAGTTCATCATCCTCGCCGAGTTACTTCACGCTCGTCTTCACACTCAGACTCACACTTACACACAACACACTCCCCCCCGCTCATTGAAGACAGCATGTACATTCACAATGTACGCTATTTTCTTCATCATTCCCTTCCTTGCCAGGCTCGTCGGCGCCGCCCCCGTCGTCCCGACCCTACTCAGAACGACCTTGCTCAACGTAACCTCGGACCTTAGCGGTGATGCCCAACCTGGTCAACTACCATAACGACTCGGCAGCCTCGGATGGGACACACAAACTCAGCCCTGGTGCTATCGCTGGCCCATCATCTTCGGGCTTTGCTGTCTTCATCCTAATACTAATTGGCTTTTGCGTATTCCGGGCCCGCGCCGTTCGCACCGTTCGTCCATTGCGCCGATTAAGCGGACGGACACTCCGTCCCCGGCTTACACCCCAGCCCCAGGGCCACAGGAGTTGACAGTTTGGCTAAGGGACCTTGCGGCGCAGAGGGGAAGAGAGGAACTAACCAACCAAAGGTAATTTCTTGTTTGGGTGAGAAGTTGGTGATGTTAAGGTGAGTATCCGTGAAATTGAGTATTTAGGGTACTATGGATGTAGTGATAAAGAACTTACAAGAAAAATGTAATATAAAATACCCCCAAAAAACGGCTAGAGAGCGAATTTGACTTCCATATCAATCACACTAGCAGTATTATGAGTAGCCACAGTTTTTAGTGAAATTTGAAAGCTCTTCATGTTGAAATGAGAATTATTCTTTTAAAGATCCCCTAAAATAGTAAGCAATGAGATGAGAAAAACGAGTGTGAACCATACATTCGTGTCCATTCTAGACCGGGTTTTACTGACTGTTGCAACATCAAAGAATTAGAGCGGTACCATGTGGCCCATACGGTATCTATATTGTTGCATGTAAAAGATTTCCACGGACAAGGTTGGTGATTGTTGACTTGTTGACCAATGCCCCTTAAAGCAAAAAGAGCTATTACATGGAGAAGCCAAGGAACAGAGGACTCATTATCCCATGCCCACATAAGTTATATTTCGGCCACTCGATGGTGCCCGAATTACCGTCTCGTAAAGTCACTTTTGCGTGTTCCCCTTTTTGGCCAAAATACTTCAGTAATCCGCCAGATACCCCTTCACATTTCCCTTTGGCAACACCGGCCGCATGTTTCATTGATCACCAAGTCCTAGATCCCCTCCATAGGACCTAGCAACTAACTGAAACACCTAAGGCTAAAATTCTTCCATGCTACGTTATTATACCCTAGAAAGATTACCAAGGCCTTGTAGATCGTGATACGGTCGAGTTAGTTTGTGGATTTCAATGCTCTACGCCGGGTCAGGGTTCACGGAAGACGACATGCACAGTAAATATACAATTACTGACCTTGGAAAGAGGTTTTCGTATATAACGAACGGCACCCCTATGCAATAGACTCTTATCCTGAGAGAAAATCGATGCACTTTAAAGATTTCGAGCGCATCGTCAATTTACCCCTTTAGTCGACCAAGACAAAATAAATAGACATTAGTTGCATATACACAAAACACGATATGTCGTCAACGACCAACTCCCTACCGAGGATGAGCAAAGATGCTGCAGACGAGGTGCACATGTCACAAACAAACAACAAGAGGAAATCATATGCTTATCCGGTAAGCACTACACCCATTTAACCCATGAAGTGTTAGACCTGACAGGCACTAGACTTCGATGGGACAATCTTCATGCAGGATGCGGGGCATATCCTCTTTGATAAATACGGCTGCAACGCTAAGAGGCGAGCGATGCTCGACGAGCAGATCTAAACCGGCGAGCGTTCGTTTAGAGAAGTATCTGACGACGGGTTCGAGATCATGAAGGACGAACTCGACATCGATGTCGACTTTCGCGCCTTCCATAAAATTTTGCCGGGCCAACAGTATCCCCTTCGATACAATATCCGCCGGCCTAAAGCCCGTCCTCCACAGGGTCCTAGACACGTTCCTCGGCGAGGAAGAGGTGTGACTTGGCTCCATTCTCATTTCCATGTGGTGGGGTTGCCATGCTAATATGTGAACAGTCATCACACATTGGCATCGTTGCCAACGACGCTGAGATTAGGGATGATGGTTCAAAATGGAAGCCCGTATGGCGGCACGAGACAAGGCTCGGCCACGACAAGGCGCTTTCAGTCCAAGAAGCATGGAAGGAGGCGGAGCTGCCGTGCGAGAACGGTACGGTGCCGATGATAGTCTTTATCGGTGACGGCGTGTCGGACCTCGCGGCAGCCGTGGAAGCAGACGTGCTCTTCGCCCGGCGGGGCCTCCGCTTGGAGGAATACTGCGTAGAGAAGATTGTCCCATATCTGCCTTTCGACACCTTCGCTGATATCCAGCGGAAGCCGGAGGCTATCATCTAGGAGGACCAAGAGAAGACAGGGGGACAGGGTGTTCCGGTGCGGTTCAACCCAAGGGCCAATCTCTGGAGGCGAGCATCCAGCCAGGCCGCCGTTTCGCGATATGTTGTCATGAGTCCGACGCGGGATGAGAAAGTGTTTCTTTGGCCCAAGGCTTTTTCGGAGCTCAAGATGGATGCCGTCAGTATTTCGACCCAGGTGATGTTACCAAGCGAGGTATAGCATGTTGGAAGCCGGTACGAATACGCAGTAGACTAGTGCACCCAATACCCCGTCCTGCTTTGTGTGTTAGACTAGGGCACAATAGTCAACTTGGACATATAAGCCCAGCTTAGTGATCCATGTTTCCTGGGTGCAGCGACTCTCTCATCATGTCATGTTTCATAGTTCGTCGCCAACACTCAGCTAAGAAGGGAACAAAGGTATTTCGAGGTTGTTCTACGGGGGCTGCAACACAATGGGCGGGCTTGTGAACTGGCTGGCCCGTTCTCATGGAGGGAAGAAATGCAGCCACCCCCCATCGTTGGCGGTTTCATGTGTTGGGTGTGCTGGCTGTGCTGGCCAGCTGCCAATTGTGTTTGCCAGAACAACGGTGATCAGCAGAAGTCAGCCTACGGGGTTCCGAGGCTGGCTTTTTTAGGAGCTGACTGCGTCATTACACCAATAGCAGAAACTGCCAGAAAGCATCTGTGCATACCTCACCTACGATGTGTTGATGCTAGACGGGGGCTCGGTGTCATTCTGATTGGCGTGAGAGGTTCCGACACTGCGATGGTGGGACCTCGCACAAGTGGCTGCTTTTGTGTCGTCAACTGATATGGCACGAAGGATGGATGAATCCGGCCACTCGAGCAAATTGAAATCCACAAAAACTACGGCGGTTCATTTGACGGCCCCGCAACCCATTACGACGTCGTCGATAGTACTCGGTAGGAAGAGGGAAAGAGGTTAGTCCAGGGAGAGGCGGGCAAGGAATGGCACCTCCATGGGTTGAAGGATCTGCCGTCTGTGCTGTGCTGCACTTCTAAGGTATGCCTGATAGCGGGCATAGCGCTGTGCCGTACCGGGCTCCCTGAATTAGAGTTGGCTTACAGGCTCAACAAATGGAGTGTCAACAACATGCGAACACCTTGTGCAACGGCCGTTTTCAGGTCATGTCGCTCGCATCGTCAATGGTCAATTGGCCTTTACGCACCAGACATTCGGAAAACTGGGGGTTGGCCGGGGCAGCCAGCGAAATGGGCGAAAAGGGGGCGAGATCGTGGGCAGGTCTAATTTCGACAGGTGGGCGCCTCATTGGGGGTTGTTTGGAATGATGGCCCACCTGCTCTTTGAAGACAGGTGGTAGCCAGAGACGAAGCGAGACTCGCATCTCTTCAGCTCTCACGGATGGAACGGACCAGCGCTCACTTTCTCCCTTTCTCTTAGCTGCTCTTAAACCGGGACTGCTGCTCTCGGCCGACTCGAAGCTTTTGAAGCATTCACACCGGGGGCACACGACCGACAAAGGGTGGACACGCGACTCACGACACTTTTGACACATTCGACACACCCTCGTCGACAATCTTACTGCGGCAAGTCCCTCACACTGGATTATCCATCCCCGTCACCCCCGTCGCCAGCATCCGCCCATCGGTATCCCCCAGAAAGATTTGCCCGAGCCGTCCTGCTACGGACCGTGGCTAGAGGAGCTTCAGCTGCGTGAAACGTCGCCAGCAATCGCCTAGCGCATCTCGAACCCTTTAAGACTCGAGTGGTTTCCTGTCTTGATTGATTGAGCTGCAGCCAGCTCGCAGCCAAGCTCTCGGCCAAGACTTACAAGACATCCCTTTCAGCCCAGCCCCCGATTGTCGTTGCTCGAATCTGTCGGTTTTTTAATTTCTGAACAGTCGCCCCTTTCGCAGGCCCGTCTTGGCCTGTTGCATTTGGTGCATTTGGCAGCCCGGCAAGGCATGTCCACACACCGATTTGGGACCTGAGCAGATCGCGCACGCTACCTGCCACTGGTCCAGCTTGGCCCTGGAGCGTGAATGACGTCTGCACCTTGGGCCGCCTACTGCTGCGTACTGACCACTGGCGAGACTGGTTTGACTAGTGAGATTGGAATTGGGAATTGGCGCATCCATCTGCCGGCTGTGCATTTGCATCATCAGCTCCCCTTTTGGGCGTCGAGGGGTGGTACAGCGAGTGTCCAGTGGGTGTCCACCGCCACTCATTCGGACAACTCGAAACTTGCTTGGTTGCGCCGTTGCTTGATTGCTGGAACCTTGGACGCTGCCCGCATTGACTGACGCCCTGTGATCCGATCCCCCGCCCCCCCTCCCCCCTCCTCCGCACTCGACACAACCCGTCATTGCGCCGGCCCGTTACGCAGGCAAGGCAGGCACTCAATAATAAAGTCGCGGCAGCCCCGCGAACCCCGCCAGCCGCCATGGTCCGCATCATCCCCAGCCGTCTCAAACCCAGCTTTTCGTCCAGCTCCATCACCAATTCCACCGCAAACAGCCGCAGCGCAAGCCCAATGAGGAGCAAAGGCGATTCGGCGAGCCCAGAGGGCCGCAAGGAAACTGGCCTTGTCCTGAGTGTCGTTGTTCTGCGGGTATGAGAGATATCACCGGAGCCTACAGCATTCCACGAATACTGCGCGCTGACTTGTTGGCCAGGCCAGGGATCTCGCCGCAAAGGACAGAGGAGGCACGTCGGATCCGGTGAGTGCATCCCCTAAACCTGCACCTCTTGCCATGTCTAGAATCCAATTTGAATCTGATTGCCCTCGTGCTCTGCTAGTATCTCGTCCTCACTCTCGCCGACGCCAAGCATATCACCCACTCAGTATCCAAGACGCTGAACCCAGAATGGAATGAGCGAACCCACCTACCCATCAATGGCGTCCAGAGCCTCCTCCTTGACGTCTGCTGCTGGGATAAGGACCGCTTCGGGAAAGATTACCTCGGCGAATTCGACCTGGGCCTTGAAGACATATTTGCCGACGAGAAGACTGAACAGCCTCCCATGTGGTTCCCCCTAAAGAGCAAGCGGCCCGGTAAGAAGACGAGCGTAGTCTCTGGTGAGGTCTTGCTGCAGTTCTCTCTTCTTGATATATTCAGCAAGGATGCCACCGACAAGCAGGTCTACGACAAGTTCGCTGCCATTGCGAAATCCGTCCCGGCAACGGAGTCGCTATCGCAGAATCCCACCCCGACCCGTACTCCTATTCTTGCCCCCATCCTCGGCAAGACAAAGGTCCCGTCACCTTCCCCACAGCTCAGCGGGTCACAGGAAGACAACTACGACGACGATGAGTACGAAGTCTACGAAGACGAGACTCCCGAAGACGAAGACCCCACCAAGCCCGAAGCGATGGAGAAGAGGAGGAGGCGACTTCGGATTAAGGGGCTGAAGCGCAAGAAGAGGGATAATCCCTACGAGTTTGTGAACGGCGGCAGTGACGTCGTCGGCATTATCTTCCTTGAGATCTGTAATATCGTCGATCTCCCTCCCGAGTCCAATTTGACCAAGACCAGCTTCGATATGGACCCGTTCGTGGTTGCCTCCCTAGGCAAGAAGACATACCGGACCAAGACGATCCGGCATAACCTAAATCCAGTCTTCAACGAGAAGATGATCTTCCAGCTGCTCGGCCACGAGCAGTCGTATTCGTTCGCTTTCACCGTCATTGATCATGACAAGTATTCTGGTAACGATTTTATCGCATCGGTCAACTTTCCCGTCAAGGAAATCATTGAGAAGGCGCCAAAGGCCGACCCCGACACTGGGCTGTATAACTTGAAGGACGCTCCAGAGTATGCCTCTACTCCGGTACAGCGCCCCCGATTTATGAGATTGGGACTGTCCCGGACTTCTTCTGCTCAGAGTCTAAGCAAACTTGCTCGCCCGGCTTTGTCCAAGAACCCTTCGAATATTACCAATGCGTCTGTGGTCGCTTCCGTTCCGAGCCCTGCTTCGACCAATATAAATCCCCTCGATGACATCGCAGAGGCATCTCAACAGCAACCGCCAAGCCCCCCTCTTGTGCAGCCTCAGCCTCAAGATAATGTAGTCGTCGCCGCTTCATCCACGGCTGGGGAGACGTCGGGCAACGATGCTGATGAGCCTGATTTCGTCTCCCTCACCCTCCCGCTGAAGATGAAGAACCTAGAGAAGTGGGAGGATAAGCACAACCCCCAGCTGAGCATCCGGGCCAAGTATATGCCTTATCCTGCGCTTCGTCAGCAGTTCTGGAGAGCAATGCTGAAGCAGTACGATACCGACGAGAGTGGGCGCATCAGCAAGGTTGAGCTGACGACCATGCTCGACACTCTTGGATCTACTTTGCGTGAGTCCACTATCGACAGCTTCTTCCAACGGTTCCCCCACAAGGCAAGTGACGATGCTGAGGATTTGACCATGGATGAGGCCGTCATCTGCCTAGAAGACCAGCTTGAAGCCAGGACAAAGCCTCAAGGTGTAGCAGATCGCGTAAAGGCCATGCTTCCTGATGCGGACAGGGTGAAAAATCTCCTTTCTGTGCCCGGGAAACTCACCAGCTCAAGTACGGAAACGTCCGGGGACGAGACTCCTACAGAGACGGCCACCATTGTCGTCCCAGAACTCGCTACCCCGGGCGAAGAGGGTGATTTGCTAGATCGGGAAGATCTGAACCAAGGTAGCGCCGAGGAACACGTCGTAGAGATCCGGGAATGCCCCATCTGCCACCAGCCGCGTCTCAACAAGCGCAAGGACACCGACATCATCACGCACATCGCCACCTGCGCGAGCCAAGACTGGCGCCAGGTCAACAACCTGATGATGGGTGGGTTCGTCACGTCCAGCCAGGCGCAGCGCAAGTGGTACTCCAAGGTCATCACCAAGATCTCGTACGGAGGCTATAAGCTCGGTGCCAACTCGGCCAACATTCTCGTCCAGGACCGCACCACCGGCCAAATTACCGAAGAAAAGATGAGCGTTTACGTCAGATTGGGCATCCGTTTGCTGTACAAGGGCCTCAAATCCAACAACATGGAAAAAAAGAGGAGTAAGTAATCATGTCGAAATCACCAGACTGTGGCGGTTTGAGCTGACATAGAATCCAAGTCCGCAAGCTGCTCAAGAGTATGAGCATCAAGCAGGGCAAGAAGTTTGACGACCCGGCGTCTAAAGCCGAGATTCCAAAGTTCATCGAGTTTCACCAGCTCGACTTGTCGGAGGTACTGCTGCCCCTGAGCGACTTCAAGAACTTCAACGAGTTTTTCTACCGTGCCTTGAAGCCTGATGCGCGTCCTTGCTCGGCCCCCGAAAACCCCCGCATCGCTGTGTCGCCGGCCGACTGCCGCTCAGTTGTCTTCAACCGCATTGATGTTGCCCAAAACATCTGGGTCAAGGGCCGCGATTTCAGCGTCAAGCGACTGCTAGGCAATGCCTTCCCCGAGGACGTGTCCCGGTACGAGGGTGGTGCTCTGGGCATTTTCCGACTCGCGCCACAGGACTATCATCGCTTCCACATCCCCGTCGATGGTATCATGCGAGATTACAAAACGATCGAGGGTGAGTATTACACGGTCAACCCGATGGCGATTCGCTCGGCACTCGATGTGTACGGCGAAAATGTGCGCGTGCTGGTGCCCATCGACAGCCCCGTGTTTGGCCGCGTCATGGTCATTTGCGTCGGCGCCATGATGGTGGGGAGCACAGTGATCACTCGCCAAGCTGGTGACCAGGTTAAGCGGGCCGAGGAGTTAGGGTACTTCAAGTTTGGCGGAAGCACGCTGATCTTGCTCTTTGAACCGGGCAAGCTAGAGTTTGACGATGATTTGGCTGAGAATTCAAAGGGCGCCTTGGAGACTTTGGTATGTCTCCTAACCCCCACCATCCTTAATACCCATGATGCTGACGTTCGCGGGAATAGATTCGCGTTGGCATGTCCGTCGGCCACTCGCCCGGCCAGTCGCAGTACACGCCTGACATGCGCAAGAACGACGACCAGATCACCGAGGCCGACAAAGAGGATGCCAAGCGCCGCATCCAAGGCAGTATGGGTGCCGGCGCCGAAGAGTCCCCTGATGATAGCGGTGGTGACGACCTCGGTGTGGCTTCTCAGCAGCTGGCGCCGTCATTGGCAACACAGATCTCGTAGGAGAGCGGGGCTGTTGCGGCGGTAATGGTGGGGTGTTTGAAGTTGAGGGGACGGAGGAGAAGGGGATGTGTGATCCTGTGATGCTGAAGTCGGATTGAACAATGGGAAAGGAAACAAAAAGCGGCTTAGCTTTGGTGGGAGTGGGGAGTGAGCGGCATGTACTCGATTGTGGGAGTCCGGCTCGATCGAGCGAGCGGGTTGAGAAAGAAGAAAGGTGAGAAGCATTGTGGGCACGTTTTCCCGCGTCTACGTGCCCTCCTTTAGGTATAAAAACTGCGGTGGATATATGTAATTGGGTGATCAACTAGACAGAGAAGACGGGGTGATGGCGTACACAGTTCAACATTGACGGAAGATAGGAGGAAAGACGAGAGACGGTTGTGGGGTTAGCCTGGGTTTAGGTAGCCATGCATGGATTTGCCTTGTTGCTTTGAAATAGAAAAGAAAGGGTTTACTGACTACCGGCTACTGCTGTACCATCATTCCCCTGTGAGTAAAAGCACGTTATTTGGGCTTGGTTGGGCTAATTCTTGGACTTGTGTGCTCTCAGAGACACGGCATTATTTTGTTTTACAGGTTGGTCATTTTCCGAGATAAGTACAAGCATTCAGTTCAATGGTATGGACTTGGTAATAATTTAGAGGGTATCAAATCTGCTACAACTGCTGCATTTATTCTCTCCATACTGGTCCCCCGATTCCCTCACTCTCCTCTCCTCTCTCCAGTCATGACCTCGGTCTTGGTATCGTATGCAATATTTCCCACACTCCCACCCCCTGCCAACGCAAATGAAGGGGGGGTTCTAGGCGCTCCCCCCCCCCCTCCCCCTATCGCCTTGGCCATGGTTGCCGCCCCACACACCCCGCACCGGAGCCGTGCACGCAACCGCTCGATCGGACGATGGTGTGCTGACATTTCAACGGTCTTCCCCTGCAAACCCCAGATAAAAAGATGAGACATAAAAATAAAAAAAAGCTCAAGGGAAAAAAGCTAAGCCAGGATGACGGACATGGAAGAACTGCCGACCGGGAAAACGCGCTTAACGCCGGCTTCCCACATGATAGTGAAAGATAGAGAAGATTATAGAATCAAAAGAAAAAATAGCACTGCTGCCATTCCCCGGGTCAGGTTGAGTTTCGGCAGGGAGACTCGGCGCTGGTAATTCGGGGTCACATTGTACCGGGACAACCCTCCCCTCTCATCGTCCCCCCGGGCCGCGTTTCAGTCCATCTTCCCCCCACGTCCCGTGCATCCCAGCCAATATGTTGGCATTGCGTGGTAAGCTGAATGAAAGAGGCTGCCAGGTTGCTGTTTGTGAGAATAGGTGTTGTGAGGCGGGTGAATCGACACGCTTTGCGACTCGAATGTGTAAACTGCCGGCGGGAAATGATGACATTGCATGCCGCGATGGGATGTTCTCCAATTGTAAAATCGTATGTTGAATTTCACGCCGCAGCTCCTCTTAACTCCGTAACACCACTTGCCGTTTCCAAGCAACATAGGTAGGTTCGTGTTTCCTCCGATGCACAACGTCGCATGCTGGGCGCTGGGGCCTGCAGGCCAGCCACACTTCCGCAGTGGGAAACCTGGTTGCCTTTGGTGGTTGCTGGTTACTGCGCCAAGTGCTGAGTGAGGGCGTGCAGCTGTGGTGGAAGCAGCCTTGAGCACTTGGAGTTTCCACTTTGGGAGGTTGCGGCGCTCGCTATCTCGCCGTGGTGTGAGGCTGCTGATGGTATTGCTGGCAATGCTGCGAAGACATGAAAAATATGCCGGGGCGACTATAGTGAGGCGAGAGTGTTGATGTCAGTGTGGTTGGCGGTGTAGCCCATTTGCTGTGGGTGCTTGGGTTGTCCCTGTCTTCCATTCATTCCATGTGTAGCTCAGGCCGGTTGGTGTAGTTTCGGCTTGGCCGTTTGGCGATGACCACGACTCAGCTAGCGAGAACCCCATTTCCAGCCTGAGCTGGGCGGTGAGCCGGCTGCTGAAGACGCCGACGACGTGTCGCTACGCTCGTGGTCCATAGACTGCTTGCTGTGCTCGGGCTCGGACGACCGCTGAGAGTAGGAAATAGGCGTGGCCTTGGCCGTCGGCGGGGACGGCAGCGGGCTCGAGTGCGGGTCCGGAGAGGTCTGACGGGTCTGGCGCCATGACGAGTAGATCTGCTTGCACAGATGCGCAGACATTGTGTATGTGGGCGACATGGTGATTGAGGGTGGTTGCAAGTCGCGGTCTATCACAGGAGGGGCAGGTCTCGCGAGGCGTATAAGTTACAGGCTTGACAGGGTATGTACAGCCTTGGGCGTGACGCCAAAAATCGACAGCAGCAAGAGAAAAGGGTTCGAGGTTTGATTTCAAGATAAGATGAACACAGATGCACGGATATATCTGTCTTTAATAATGATTTCCAGGCACGCTCAAGCTGATCGGGGGAGGGGGGGGGGGCAGGGAGGGAGGGCAGCTTTTAAAGGGTCCAAGCAAGCATCTTGTTGCGTGCGGTGTGCTGCGCGTGGTCCCTGTGTGTTGGTGCCTGTGTAGTGCCTGAAAGAACCACCCAATACCACCGGGCCGGCGCGTAGCCAATCGGCGTCGATGTATTTGCAAGAATCGTGGCTGAGCGTTGGCTGGGACCTGGTTGCGGCTTGTCGTTCTGGGCTGATCCAGCGCCCGAGGCTGCCCCAGTTCGGCGCCGGGTCTTTGCAAATCGCACCACTGGCCCCACTCCCTGCTTCTGACTGTCCACCGATCGCCAATCACGTCGTTTCGCCCTCGAGTTACAGCACCACCCCGAACCACAACGGCTGTCGGCCTGCCCTTTGTGGGACGTTGGGAGGGGACAGCAATGGCGCAAGAGAGTCACGCGAAAATGCTTTTGCTGGGATGGCAGGATGAGCTGGCCATGCCTGCCTCTATCTTTTTTCCGCAAACCAGGCCTCCGGAATAGCTCTAGCTATCTCCACCTCCAACACACAACAGCAGACAGACATCGAACAGCTGGCCTTGCAACGGCGCCGGTTCGGCTAGCACACCTCCACACCTCGCACAACCTCGTGCCTTCTTGAAATAGTTCTCTGCTACCATTGAAAATGACGTAATTTTAGCTTTTCGGTCCTCATCGTATCGTGATCCTGTCAAAACTCTACAATTGACTTCAATTGGACAATCTTCACTCTTCAAGCCTGCCTCGAGCCACATTTCTTCTTATCCCCGAAATACAATTTCGGACAAGAAAAGTTCAATGACTTGTTACTAACCTATCTGGATTTTTTACCTCTCTAACTCCGTCGAAACTCACGGCCAGATCTCGATGGTCCTGCGTACCCATTGCCATGGCCGTGATGGTCATCCCCCGATGAACTTACAAATTCGCCTTCACGGTCTGAGCTCTCATTCTCTTCCATGAGCGTCTGCCCCATCACACACTCGCGTTCCGAATAGTCTTCGCCCGCTCCTCGCGTCTTGCCATGATCCGGGAACAGTGAGCCATCCAATGCCTGGCCATCCCCTTTTTTCATCGTTCCCAACTCCATGGGGCGAGGGGCATTTGCTCTGCCTCCCGGCGGGCTAGGACTGCCGCTGTGGAACCGCCGATTTTGCCCATTGCGGTTGCTTCTCCGACTGCTGACCCTGCGGACAAGATCAGTTGTCATTGCGCCGATGCCGGTCGCCTGTTCCACTGCCACGGCTGCCGACTCGAGGGCCGCACGGTTGAGATGAGCCGCTGACTCGTCGATAAGCCGGTTCTTCTTGCGGATTTCCGTCCACCGCGTCATGGCCCCGAGTTCTAGGATGTTGACTCGCCGCAACCTGCTTGACGGGTTGCCCATGAGAGCAGGCCGCCAGATATCCGCATCCGACATGGTGTTTGGCTCAGCAGCCGACTTGCCTGCGCTTGATAGACGCCGGGTGCTTTGCCGCCGGAGCTGCGTCCATTTCTCCATCTCGAGCGTCTTGGATCTTGGAATGATTTCGACCTCCTTGAACCGGATGAGTACGGCCAGAAGTAAGACCGTTAGGACCAGCAGGATGCCTGCCACGATCCCCGTTGCTGTTCGTTGTCCCAGGTTACGCTGTGCCACACCGCCGATAGCTGTTGCCACAGCCGCGAGGACGAACCCAATCGTGTGACACACAGCGAAACCGGCCGTGACGCGCGGGAACGAAGAGTAATTTGTGCGCTTGCTTGACTTGTTCGATGTCCCACGCGGTCGTCCTGTCATCCCTGGCTGTAGGTCCGAGGTGTCAAACGTTTCCATGATGAGTCCGTTGCATTCCGACATGGCCAATCCCGAAAGATTGCCGACCAAAGCAGCCAACAAGACTGGTATGGCGACGGGCATGGGCGGCCCGGCAGAAGCGGCAGCATAGGCGATACCAGCTAGAGGGAGAACAATACAGAATATAGCGCGTCTCAGCAGGTGGGAGGTCCAAGTAACCTTCCGGTTCAGCGTGTCTGGCTCTTGGTGGTGTCGTCCCCGCGAGAAGATGTTCGCCTTTTGGAAAGGAACAGCGATGAGAGCTCCGATCGAGATGAACGAGACACAGAGGCCCACCAACGGTGAAAAAAGCATGTAGTACCGGGAAGTGAGCGAGCCTAGCAGGACGATGATGAGCACAATCTGCGCGTATATCCAGCCCGAATAGAGTGCCATGACCATGAACCCGGGTTGGCGAAGCATCTCTAGCGATAAGAAGACGCCATGGTACACCTCCTGCCACCACCAAGTTGGGCCATCCTTTACCCGGTGCATCATGACCTCGCCCCGGGCGATCCTACGGGAGACCTTGTTTCCGTTTCTGACCTCAGCCACGGACCTCCTGTATGGCGAGCGTCGAACCTCCGGGCAGAGGACGTTCAAGAGCAAGACCACCGCGACCAGCATGATACTGACGTAGAAGCCCCATGAGGGATTGAGTGTGTTAATTATGGCCGCTCCAATGAGGAAGCCGATACCCAGCGAGCCAGTGAAGCACCACGTCCATATGCCCAACCACACTCCCATACCCCCACCGTGTCTTCGCACGTCAAACTTGTCTACCACCTCCTGGTGCGGGTTTCCACTCATGAGCGATGCCCCGAAGAGATCCATGAGTATCGAGTGAAAGTTCATGCTGGCGAAGCCAAGTGTAAGCCCCATGAAGGCGCGGGAACACAGAAGAGCCTATCTCCATGTGCTGACATAGGGTGATCTCATGTCACTGACCGAGATGGCCTGCGGGAAGAGAAGCGGCATGGCAAGAACAAGGCTTGACAAGATGTATGGCTTCCTTCCATGAAGCAAAGGCAGTGGCCAGAAAAAAAAAGTCGGGATCGAGAGACCAAGGTAGAAAAATACATTGCCGAGGATGGCGTAGTGCCCCAGGTCGGCAATCCAGTACTGAATCGAGGGAACAAGTCCAGCATATATCCCGATGAGTGCCCCAATGGACGCCGTGCTGAGACAAGCAACCGCTGCCACAAACCTTTTTCGGATCGTAGACCAGTCTCGAGCGACTGGCTGTCGTTGGTACGCTCGAGCCAAGCTGAACCCCTGATATCCGCGAATACTAACATGTGATCTTCCTCGAAGGCTTACACGAACACTTCCTTGGCGACTTGCGCTATCTCTTTCAGGCTCGGATTGTACCTCTAGGGGTGCTGGTGGTGCTGATGGTGCTGGGGGTGAGGCAGGAAAGCGCGGATACCTCTTTTCGTGTGATGTTTGGGCGCCACCGGCAACCTGGCGAAAGCCATGCCCTGTAGACCAATCGATATCTTCGTCGTTAGCAGCGCCATCGAAGCTCCAAGAACCTGACTCCCGAATGGCTCCTTCAAACGGGTTACTGAATGTCCCAGGTTGATTCTTTTTAGCCTGGTTTTGGCCCTCTCCTTTAGCGTTTTGAAGACTGGACTGGCGTTGGGCAAGGGGCCGGCGATAGTTTCGAATCTTCCTCACTATCTTGCCACCAGTCAAACACCCGGAGGGCTCGCTGGTTTCCTCCTCGGTGTCTTCGATGACTTCTTCTGGGGGGATCTCGGACGACCGCTTCTTTCGGAGTCGACGGTCGGAATTGATGTTTAACCACCGCTGCTCCTTCAACCGATTTTGAGGAGGCAGCCTAGATACCGCATCGCGCGAGGCTACCTTTGACTTCATGAGGCTAGATGTCCTCTTTGGGACGTTCACCGCAGTGTTCTTACTGCGCATTCCTGGGGCTGAACGGTAGTGCTTGGGGTACCGCCTTGGGATCTGCTTGTTTGGGGTCTCTTCTCCGGTGACTTTTACTAACGCTCCGTCGTGAGAATTTTTCGCAAGATTCTCGTCGTTGCTAGACTCATCTGCACTCGGCACGCTCTCGTGTACACTAGGCGGGGGATTTGGGGCGTCATACGGGTTAGCCTGGGCGAGTTCATGATTGTCTGTGCATTGATGGTCTTCTCGATCAGCAGCCTCGTTTGCTAATACTATTGCCTCGTCAAGGAGATGTTCGAGATTGTTGATCGTTTTTCTGAACTTGGTGTCAATCGAGACCGATGCCGTCGAATTCCCCGCCAGGTCTCGTGGGATTGCAGAGTCTCTTTTAACGGTAGCTTGACTGGAAAGCCTACGGTTGGAATTGCCGAGTGATCGCCGCTTGTCCGGAAAGTCTGTCAGTTTTGTCTTGTATGGCTCAGAAGCTTTGATCAAGTCACGGAGCCAGCTTGTTCGTTTGGACTCATGTTTCCCAGGAGGCGGGCGGGCATCATCCTCTGGCGCAGCTGCGTCGTCCTCGTCTATTTCTCGGGAAGCTGTTTGCCAGTTTCTCGCGGTAAACCACTGAGAAACGTGGTCAAAATGATGCTGGTCACTCTTTCTCATATTCGTAGGTGATTTCTCTGGCGATGACGGTTCCTTACGTCTTGAGCTCTCGTGTATCGATTCCCAGTATGCGACAAGATCCGAAGCAGACTTTGAGCTCTTAACCCGACGCGATCTCCCTTCTTTGCTGACACTACGTTCCATCTGTGAAATCCGGGAAAACAGCGCGGGGTTTGTAGAGACGTCATTACCGCCGTAAGGCTGTACCTTTGAAGCAGTGCTGTGGCCCAGGTGGTGTGACGGCAAATAGCCTTTCGGTGAGCTCGGATAGAGGGTATGGTATGAATCAATCGAAGAGACATAATTACCAGTGAGGGAGATAGCCTGAGGTTCAAGGGGAGCCGTTTTGACCTTTGAAACGTGACAGTGTCCTTGATGTACCTCACCAGAGAGGATATGAAATGCGCTAGCCTCGGATTTTTCGAAGGATTCTGCGTCTGAGCTCAAGATATCATCGCTGTGGATTTTCCACGGAGAGGAACCAGATAGTTCTGGCTTAGGATAACCTGCTTCCTGTGCCAAGTCGCAGCGTGCGGGAATTGGAATGATTTCACCTTCTGGGGTCACTCGCTGATCGTCAGCTGAAATATCCTCAACCATAGGATCTGGCTTGAATCCCTCCTGGTCGATCAATGGAACAGGGTCAATGATTGACCTAGGGGATCCGGGCAACAGCAGAACATGCTCGGGGTATTGGAACGGTGGCAGTTGACACAAGGGGCCGACTTTCGACATGCCGTGGTGTCCTCTGTGGCCCGACTCGACGAAGTGGGAGATTCCAATTGTAGGCCGAACTTTGACAGCGGAGCTATGTCCATGGTGTCTGTGGGCTGATATGTCCACGAGAGTCTCGCAAATATCGCCGCCTGTCAGCGCGCGATACATGCGGCCAATGATCGGAATTTCACCTTCAGAATCGTCCTCCACCTTCTCATCGAATGGGAACAGATGCCAACCTTTGTCAGGTAGCTCTATCGGTGAGTCTGACGCGACCTCCACCCCCGAGTCGCAAAAGTCTGCTCCCTTCAAGAGTCCTGGGTGATGTACTTGGGCATGAGACTCGGCGCTGTGAATCTGGGGGTCAATGCAGACGAGCCCCTGGATTCTGTGGGCAGGGCTGGACATGTTGTGGGGTGTGCCGGAGAAGTTGGTAAGGTCCGACCTTGGATTGGAGGAGAGATTATCGACCGGTTCCCAGCTCGGTGAGTATATTGTTGGGGCCTCCGAGGTAAAGGGCATTGGCCTGGGAGAACTCTGTGGCAGGCCTGTGAGCTCAGGTTCTATGTGCGTCTCTATCAAAGCCAAGGGAACACGGTAACTCTTGTCAACTCCAGGGGAGTGGGTGGCTGAGAGCTGTGCTAGTGCCTGGATATAGGCGCTGCTCCCGGCGGGGCCAGTTGCCTCTTCGTTTGCGGATGCCCAATATGGAGAGCCCGGACCAAAATGGTAGGGGATGGTAGCTCGCGGCTTCGAGTTTGCTGAGGATCCTGCCTCGGATGGCAGTTTCAGAATCCCCACAGGTTCCGGAGAGTGGTTCGCATTCATCAGTTGGGCGGTGTTTGCAATCGAGGAGCGAAGGGGGGATGTCGAAGTTAAGCCTGAGGAGGGAAGACCCGCCGGCGACGTGACCTCTGTCCGTGGAGGCTGGATATGTGGCTTGGCTGGCAAAACCGGCCTTGATATGGACGAGAAGTCAAAAGGGAGGAAAGAAGAGCAGACTTATAGGAGCTTAAAGAATGTGAACAAGAGAAGGAAATCGGACAGGGTCGTGGTGATCAGGGGGCGAACTAGGAATGCATTCAAGGAATAAGGGATGCTCCTGTTGGGGAGAGAGAGTATGGAAACAAGTGTTGGTTGGACGTTCCGCAGTGGAACATCACTGGCTGGGGTCTCTCAGATGGCAAAGATTGGGTCCGGACAAACGCGCAGAAAGAGCGTTGGTAAGGCAATGGCTGCCTTTTAGCGGAGAGCGTCAGGAAATGACGCGAAACCGGGTAACGGGAGGAAGAGCGACCTTGTGTCGGGGTATTACTTCGCTTTCTAACCAGTGTAAGTGATCATGCAATCCAGCCTCGAGAAACATAGCAAAGGTTACATTTTCTCTAAACTCCTCGTATTTGTGGTTGGTGTTGTAATAAGCTCATTCGACGAACTACTGGAGGTCAAACTTGGCTTGCCAGCGCCAAGCCACGAGCCTTCCTCTTAGACAGCTTGCTGTTACTCACATATTGACCAAGCTTCTTCAAGTATCCTGGTTGCGCATCCTTCGGTAAAGGCTTCTTCGCACAAAGGCCTCAGACGCACATCAACCACTGCAAGGCTGCTTCCAACCCTTTGATGCCGTATGGCCAAATACCACGCATAACGCCCCGTTCTTCTGATCCCCTGCGATTGTGATCGAGATGCATCTGTGGCAATCCAGTCGCCAAAATGACACATTGTATTGCTTTTTCAGCATACTGCCTTTATCCACCATACCCCTGCTTTCCTCTTCGAGCTGATATCTCCAGCACATCAGATCAGAGCAACTCGAAGTCGTCCACCTTGTCGCGATACTTCATAATGTTCCGCTTGATCTTGCTGCCAATAGTCCAGGTAACGAAATCCTCCATGCTTCTCGTTACCAAAAAAGCCGGGTCTCTGACCTCTTCAACACCAACACGGACGTGGCCTTGCTCAATGAGCTTGGTGGCCGCCTGAACCGTTTCGGCCATACGCAGCCTTCACACTCGATTAGAAATGCCTTACAGGAATTCCATGTATTCAGGAGGGGGGCATAGCAGACCATCCACATACCTGGTCATCACGACGGGTAGTCGTCGCCTAGCCAAGGCACTGACTGTGACGTTGTGTTCCACCTGAGAGAGCTTCGATTTGGTCTACCCAGCAGAAAGGTAAGTCACGACTCGAACTCCAAGGGAAAAGCGACCAAGTACATACCGACAAGATACCCATGTCATACAGCTTATCCAGGAGTAGAATCTCATGTTTCCGCCTGACTTTGTTCTCTGGAGGAAGGAGCTGCAATTGCCATATCAGCTCTGATGCTCTCATGAATGAAAATGAATGAGAATACAGGATTTTCCACATACACTTAGGCGATGGGCGAGTTGACGTAGGGACTATATCGTAATGTTAGCTTTGCCGAAGCGTGACATTCCGTCCACAGGCGGTCCTTCTAAAAGCCGGGGGGTTCAGGGCCAAAACTCACGCCGCATATCCTGTTATACTTGTGCTACATCGGAGTTTAGCAAATGCTCCCAGAATTGTGATAATTTTTGAGCATACATAGTCCTCTGGCTTTTGGATCATGTACCGCCTAGCGACATCGTGGTCTCTGTGATTGTTATCCTGCTTGTAGTTCACGAAATCGTGCTTGCGGAGGAGCCGCGACTCATGATACTTGAGTTGTCTGACCATCCTGGGAGCTCTCCGCAGATATTCTGCGGTGTAAGAGCTGTATTGGAATGTGCAATATTCTGGGTAATGAGCGACGGCGACACTGCTATTAAGAAGTCGACGTTGAATGGCACCTCAAGACAAGCGTTGGTTGGGGCGGGCGTTCAAGAAAAAAAAATACTGCCCCACCCTTCAACTGCAGCAAGGGATCCACCCACCCCACACACCTTTTTTCCTACCAGGCGGTGACACCCGGCACAACGTTTCCAACCTCTCAGCCCAAAATTGTTTGTTTCCCTTTCCCCCACCCGTTCCAAGGTCCCAAGGTTCCAAACCTCCAAACCACCACACCTAACCACCGACAAATAATGGCCCAAGGCGTCGGAAAAAAGAGCATCAAGCCTAAACCAGGCTTGACTAAGACCGGAAAGCAGCCTAAGAAGTCCAGCGGCATCTCCAAGCCGCAGCGAGCCAAGCTCACCAATCTGGCCGACAAGCAGCGCAAAAAGTTCACGGGAGGCATGGTCGCTAAGACGGAGCTCATGCTGGGCGAGCGCGCTGGCCATCTGGAGCTGATTGGCAAGGGGCGCCAGAAGGGCCCGAACAAGGACCCCGCAGGAAACAAAAATAAGGGCGGCACCAGGAAGTTTGGTTAAGTGTTGGGGTGCTCGACTACCAGTGTGATGGACCAGAGGAATGGGATTGGGGGAATTTGATGTGCCTTGGGAGGGGAGGCAGGGGACGGCATTCGCAAGAGCTTTTGTCGGTGGAGGGGTTCGAACGGGCGGGATTCCAATCTACGAAACAACAGGCGTCACTGTTGCGAAAAGACTTTTGGGCTCTACACCTGGTAGCACTGGAATACGGCTTTCGAGTCTTCAGCACCCTCGACACCTAACTAAGACTCGGACGCCCCGGCTGCAACTGAGGAAAGCAGCTCCTTGACAAACTCCAAGTCCCTGTCTACATCCACCCGCCAACTCGACACCGCAATACGAGCAGCCTTCTCCCCGTTCCATATCGTCCCGCTGACGAAGATCCTCCGCGTCTCGTTAATGCGCGCCACCAGCTCCTCGTTAAGAGCGGGGTTTTTGGCCTTGAATAGGACAATAATAAAGGTACTTTCCAACGACGCATCCTCACTGGGTAGCCATTCGTACTGCTCGGAGTCGCGGATGAACTGCGCGATCCTTCTGGCAAGTGTCACCATTCGGATGAACATGGCCGCCATACCGTCCCGGCCCTCGCTTAACAGGACAGCGTACACTGGCAAGGCACGGAACCGACGGGAGTTTTCAATCCCGATGTTCAGTGGGCTTTGGATGGTAGTGTTGCCTGCTACTGCGGGTGCCGAGAGGTAGGCAGCATTGGGGTTCATAAAGACTTGGTTAGGGATGGATGCATTGCGACAAAAGAATATCCCTGTGTCGTAAGGCTTTTTCCCCAGACAAAGTTAGATCACCTCAAAAACAATGTTTTATCTCTTTTCCCGAAAATGGCGGATGTTGGTGACATACGACGTTCAAAAGCTTGTGTCCATCAGCAGTAATGCTGTCAGCTAGCTCTAGGCCAGCAACGTTTCCGTGCAAATGCAGGAACTCATCTGCCTTAGGGAGGGCACGGGCGAATATTCCGAATGCTAAGAAGAAGAAAAAACACATCAACAAACTGATGTGAGACAGAAATCAATCGCCCAACAACCGTTGCCTGACGAACTGCAGTCCTAAGTTGTACGACCTACCTCCATCTACGTGTATCCACGCACCATAGCGGTCGGCTAGACTCCTAAGCTTAGGCATGTCAAGCACGTTAGTTGCAAACCTTCCCGTGTTAATCTCGCCAGCAGAGGCGGCAATGATGCTCGCGACCCCTTCTCTCGCAAGCATCACCTCGACAGCGTCAAGGTCAAGTCGCCACGGTTCCTCGGGGCTAGCTGGTAGCTCCTTGACGGCGCGGTGTCCGAGACCAACGATGCTGGCCGCTTTAGATAGCGATGAGTGGGCGGAACTAGTTAAAATCTGTATCTCCTTTATGCCCGCCGCCTGGGAAGCAGCGAGCAACCCTGCTTTGGCAACCGTCTCGCCGGAACCTTCGGGCAGCCGCCGCGCAATAACGGCCTCCCGCCCGCAGGCAAGGCCCATGATATTGCTAGCTGTCGCTCCTGTTGTAAAAGTGCGGCGCGGCCAATCAGTCGCCTTGCCCAGGTCAAGCAATGTTATCAACATGGTAAGCGCGGCGTCCTCGACAGCCGTACTCGCCGAATGGCCCGGTATGTGCACCTGGACGTTTTGATCAAGGGCGCTGACGATGTTGTCAGCAGCCTCGGCGATGGGGAGGGCGCCGCCCGTGACGAAACCATAGTAGCGGCCGCTGAGGCTCTGTGAGTTGAGGGCTGGGACAATGTCGTCTAGGAGGTGTGACAGGGTGCCTTCGGCGCCGCGCGCCGCGAGGAAGTCCGGATCCCCCGCCTGGGGAAGGGCGGAGATGGCGCTCGCTAGGACGGCGGGTAGGGGCAAAACTCGGCGCTCATTGTTGCGAGACGGGACCTGCCGGAGACGATGGTAGGCGTCAGCGAGGAAATCACCGGCGCTGGCGTCGTCACCCTGCGAGATTTCGGATGACTTGGCGGGCGCCATTGTGTCAAATATCTGGGGCTGATTGAGCTTCTTGTTGGTTTTGCTTTTTTGTATGTTGCGCCTACAGCTGCGAGTCGAAATAGAATGGAATGTCCGAGCCCGAGCCGGGTGCAGTTACCTGAAGTGCTGGGTCAAGGCTCTCTCTGACCTTTCCCTGCTACGGATACATGGACGAAATACTACCAAATACGGCTAGCGGCTTATGCGGTACCTAATGCTGGATTCAAACTTTTTGCCGCCCACTGTACCAAGGGACACGCTGACTGCACAAGCTACCTAAATGGATACAGCAGAGCAGGCTCATTCCCCTTCCCCAAACGTCCGAATTAGTGGGCAGCTGGAGAAGGATCCAACGGAGGTGCTCTGCAGCACTGGGTTTCATTACCTAGTGTACCCGATGTATACATGTAGAAGGGTCAAATATCATGATGTTTGTCCTGGAGCAAGCCCTTCTTCCGGGTGGTGCAGCCGCGAATGTGTATTGCAGCACGGAATAAACCGAGAGCAGAAAATAACTGGGAAGTCTGATGGAGGCGGCCGCCTGGAACTTGGTCGTCTGTGGTTGGTGTGTGCATCAGTCTGTGACTTGGGTTTGATGCGGAGGACGAGACCAGGACCTCGTGTAGTCGCACGGGGTTAAGTCGAGCAAATGATCGACAAAGCATGGGTACATTGTGATGTCCCAAAGGTGGATCCTAAGCGTGGAGTCGCGATGGCGGAGAGCGCCGCGCAAACAAGACAACCTGGAATCGCTGAACCAAGACTCGAGACACGACAGAAGACGGCGAATGCAGCAAAGGTAACTGCATGCGAGCTCGTAGGCATACCCTCACCGAGAATGGTGAATCAGTGCGCTATTGGCGTCTTGGCGTCTGGCATGCAGACAACAGCAGCGAACGGGAACCCTTGTTGGGTTTCGCTACCAGTCTCGCACCAGGAAGCCGATAAACGGCCCGGAGAGCGATTCGTGCCTTCAGCTTTCGAGGCGCCCCGCTTGCCGTCAACTCGGGCAGGTAGCAAACCTGGGGGTCGCAGGTTCCGCTCAGCACAATTCCACAAGAAAACACAGGCTCCGGGCAAGAAAAAAAGTGACTGGTCACTCACCCCTTTCTGCACCTCTAACGATGAACACAGTCCAGCGAAACGGTGCCCTTGATCAGCACCCGCTATCCGTAGCCTTGCGACGGATAACAGCCGCTATCGCTATGAATCCTGCGAGCCTGCTAGCTCACTTGGCAGGAGAGAGCACCCGTGCATCATGGGGATGCGATCGCAGGGGCAGTTGCCTGCCCGCTGACCCGACGTGGTGGGAGGGGGATTTCTCGTCAACTCTTTCGTTTTCTCATTTACCACGGCTGACCCTAGTGTAGATTTTCTGGGGACGCGGGCCATACACCCTGTCGAACCTGTGAGTCCTGGGGGGGGGGAAGGTTGCTCACCTGCATCAGCGTGCTTGGCTCTAACACAGAATTGGGTACCACCTCGGCTTGCCGTGTGTGGACGGGGGACAACTTCCATCGAGTGGCTTGGAACTTCTTGACTCTTTGAATACAGACTTTTCACCGGTCTTGACAGAATGCCAGCTGCAGGCTCTCTCGATTGGGGCGGGTGCCCATCCCCACTCGGATCCTCCTCCCAAGTGTAATATTACTTCTGCTCCTAGGAGTTTGTGTACAGTGGACACCGAGTGGTGGTTTGCGAGTGACTAGTGAAAGAGGCATAATGTTGTGTGGGCTGCTTGGGCATCGTCTCAATGAGACAGTGCGTTGGGGCTCACAAGAACAAAGGGTCAACACACGCCCGGACAGTCGGGTTTCAGCCCATCATCTTTGCGTAGTTAGCTGTCTTTGGGATCCCACCCAAAGCCCCGGGTCACTCAACCCACCCAACGCCCCCTCCCCATAACAGGTCAAGATGGTGTGCCCGTGCTGCTGGCTGACCCAAACTGCCGGGACCAAAAGTCAAAGTACTCTCTATCTCCCTGACATTCCCGCCTTCCCGCCCCTCCCTCCCCTTCTGCTCTCATGTTCCGTGTTGGCAGGCTATCAGGATAATCGAAATTAGACCATAGCTCCGTTAGCCAGTCGGACCGGTTCTCTTTGTCTTTTAAATCCAACCGCTCTTTTTCTCTCCATTTAGCAGTGTACGCTGCCTGCCGCCCGTGCCCGGGCTAAGGTAGTACACAAACTTTGTCCCAGATTATAAGCTTGACCCTCGCCTGCAAGCCTTCCTACCCTCCCTCCAGCCGACTCTTCTGATTCTTACCGATTTATCTGGGGGAGGAGATCAGTCTAGCTACGGTTGTAGTGGATCGCGTACCCCAATTCCCAACGACACAGAGGCCCCTCCCATCGTTCACTATGCCAGACACCAGCCAGGCTCTGGGTGACTTCGAATTCACGTTCGAGTCATATCCTGATTCTACGCAGATCGAGCCAGATGTGAGCAACCCACTAACCAACCTGCAACAAGCTGAAGTCTGACAATATAGTAGTCCGACCAATCCGGAAATGATGTCTAGTATGGTTTTGTTCTCAGTGGTATTGAGCGGCATAACTGACAGGATCATCACACCAGCGATTCCCAGTCCTTATCAGATAGCATTTCTATGTTCCACAAACAGTTTGGAAGAACATATCATTCATACCGTGCCGGATGTATGCTGCTTAACCCCCCTCTACTTCCTGCCCCTGGTTGTAATGTCACTAAGCCTTCCGCCACGTAGCCTACGTCTATCCCAACGATCCCACAGAGGCAGAGCGCCAAGAGGAACAGTACGAGATGACTAAGATGGCTATGGATGGGCAGATTCATTTGGCACCATATTCTCGGGCGAACCCACCGAAAAAAGTTTTGGATATCGCAACTGGGACGGGAGCCTGGGCTATCGACCTTGGCGATAAGTTCCCGGAGGCCGAGATCATCGGGACGGACCTCTCGCCCATACAGCCGACCTTTGTGCCTCCCAACGTGAGGTTTTTTGTTGAAGACTCGTAAGTACCACCTTTCGTGACCTTCGTTGCCCTTCTTTTCAAGTGGCTGTTTGCTAAACATGTGCACAGGGGCGAGAAGTGGGAATATCTAGAGGATTTCGACTACATCCACACACGGTACACCCTCGGCTGCTGGGAGAACATGAAGGACCAGATCATCCAGCAAGCCTTTGATCACCTGGAGCCCGGCGGGTGGCTTGAGTGCCAGGAGATTGTCATGGTGCCGTTTTGCGACGACGGGACAATGCCGAACGATTACAGCTGGCGCCGATGGGCCCACGATTGCATGGCGGCCTCTTCGATCGCCAAGCGACAGCTTGACCTTGGTCCGCAGCTCAGAGGATGGCTCCATGAGGTTGGGTTCGTCGACATTCACGAGGCGGTTGTCAAGCTGCCTATTGGCAACTGGCCCAAGGATCTCCGTTTAAAGCACGTCGGAATGATGTGGCAGCGCTGCCTCGACAGCGGGCTGAGCGGGTTCACACTGGGGTTGTTTCACCATTTTCTGGGTAGGACAGTTGAGGAGATTGAGGTACGTGTGGGTAAAATACATGTCTTGTGAAGACCGAAAGTGGCTGACGTTTCGTTGTTGGTCCCAGGTCTCCCTAGTAGACACGCGAAACAGCATATTTGACCGGAAAATCCATGCTTACCACAAATTCCATGTCGTGTGGGGGCGAAAGCCAGAGGCGGCTTAGAGATCGCAGCCGGGTTCGATAAGCTCTTCTACACAGTCACTTTGGTCTCTTAGCACCCTACTCCTCAGGTTTCACAAGCCATGCCAACTTCCTCGCCTCCTCCGCTCCAACAAGCCTTTCCAGTCCCTTCTTCGTCAAAAAGTCATGATCATAGAGCTCAAAGCCCGGCACCACCGTCTCGGTAATCAGCAGCCCCGACTCTGACTCGGCCCCCCCTCGCGGTCCGGCAGGAGGAAGCTCGCCTTGTACGTGCCGCCCTCGACGATCCACTGCAGCCTCTCGCCGGCCTCGACGTTGGGCCCGACCACAAACGTCTCGACGCGCGGCTGCGTCTCCTCGGCGTGGATGACAACGTACCGCCCGCGTCCGCGGTGGAGCGTGTGGATGATGCGCGGCCGGTTGCGGTGCAAGTGGCCAAGCGGCGAGCGCGGAGTCAGCAGATAAAATATGTTGGTCGAGGCGTTCCGGAGGGCCGGGTCGAACCCTGGCCGGGATGGATGACCAGGGGTCACCGGGGTAGTTGGGAAGGGGGAGGGGATGAGCAGGGGATCGCGGTCCGTCTCAATAAAATAGCCGCCTTCAATGAGAGGTTGCAAGTTGAGGTGGCTGATGAGCGATTGGATTGCGGCCGGCTCGGGCACGGATGGGTCGGATGAGCCGGGGAATGAGGGCGTAACTTCAGAGGTGGTTGTCATTTTGGAAGGCTAAAAAAATGAGATGAGGCAGGTGAAAACACTTTGGGGTGTCGTGAGATGAGAGGGAAGCAACCAAGCTATGAGAACCCCGCACATTTACAAGAATAGTAAACAGATCTTGTTAGTGGGTATACAACGGCCTTTGGATTCGAGGAATCGGGGGGCTTTTTGTTCTCTATAAGTTAGTTGGGCCTGGGGTTCGGGCGCGGGTCATCCCGTGGGTCATCTCTGGCAAGAGCTATCGCTGATTTGGTAGGTCGGAAGGCCGGCTTTAGGTTGGCGGTTGTGCCCACCCGGGCTCTTGAGAACCGCTCCTTCGGACTTCAAGTAGGAGGGTGTTTGACTGGGACGTTTGTCTCAAAGCGGTGGAGTTGACCCTGGACGTAAAAGCTTGGAATGTTGCTTGCAGTAAGATGATCTACTTGGTGAAAAAAGTGTTGGTTTTTTTTTAAATTTTTACATATATAAAAGCTACCTAGCATTGAAGGGACGAGCGGCAGGCAAAGAGAAAGCGGACAGTGACAGCTCGGCACGATCGGCGACATTGGATGTGTAACGGTGGCGGCGGTCGCGGCCCGGCTTGACAGCAGCCTTATCCCGTACGCTGAGGGATGAGATGCAGGGCATGCAATGCTTAGTGAGACGAGATCCGTGATGTCCGTATCGCGCATAACACATTTGCTGCCTTATTGAGATAAGAATCTCGCGTCATCAATAGACGATCTGGTTCTCGGATAGACCGATATTACAACCCTAACCCTGATGTATACCTAAAATGCCTGCCCCTTGAACTGCGCGAGGTCTGTTTCAATGCTCGGCCCGCAGCCAAGGCTCAGAGGACCCAAGACTCCCCGTCCAGGAAGCACCAAAGCAACCCATGGGACCACACGGGCCAGACCCCCAAGCTCCCGCTTCAATAGCTGGGTCTGGTAATCACCCAATATTGGTTAGAGCATGGTTGCGTGGGCTGGGTCCTGGCAATCAATGCTTGGCCACGGTGATGACATCTGTGATAGAGGCTCGTGCTCGTTGTTGTTTTGTGTGCGCGCAGGGTTCCAGGTCGACGGAACGCTTGATGTGTCAATTGGTAGGATATTTGCTGTAAATGCAACTCACGCCACCCTGGAAGAACCCCTTTGCCCTGCTTATGGGTAGCCTAAAAGACTGGGCTAAAAAAGGCTGGCGGGGACAGTTGCAGCCCAGCCTCTCTCCATTCAAAGAGCAGCCCATCGGACCTGTGACCCGATGCTGTGCTGTACTGGTAGTGCCCGGTCGAAGCAAGGTGGTAACTGCGCCGCTTGCTTCAAAGAGCAGTCCGAGGTACGGATCCGTACGCAATAGGTACACAATGGCCATAGTATACGCAGCACAGATCACACTGCCACATCTGCTCGCTATTTTGGTCATGCACAGTACGACCAATTACTATACCTTTCGCTTGAGGGACTGCCCGCTTGTGGGATTGTTTGAGGAATAGTCTTCAAGAGGGGACCACGGACTTTCCCCGGAAAACGTGGGAATTCCCGGTTGCGCTTCCTGGCTCTTTCTTAGTGTTGCCGTATTAAACACTTCTGGCCCTGCCCCTTTTATTGGCCACCCCCCCCCCCCCCCCCCCTTGTCGCCAGCTCTGATGGCTGCTGCCCGGATTGACAGGCTCGCTGGCTAGCACTCAACCCCCCCCCCCCAGATCTGCCATCCGACCATCCACAAGCTTGGAGACGAGACCAAAAAAACCTACCTTGCCCTTATTACCACGCAGCTTCGAAACCTAAACTTTTGGATGCCCGCTCTGCATCACCCACCTCACGCGAAATGTCGGGAGCGTTAACCAAGCGCCAGCAGGCGCGCAACGAGCGCATTCTCCAGGACCTGGTCCACAGCGTGCCCGGAAACAACTTTTGTGCCGACTGTCAAGCCCGCAATCCTGGTAATCGACGACCGTCTCTCAATCCTACAAAACCCGTTGGCTAACGCGCTCGTCTGCAGGCTGGGCATCTTGGAGCGTACGTTGTCCACGTCAGACCTCGACGGACCCCCAAAGCACCGTCTTCGACACCGCGTCGAGCCCCATCGAGACGCCGTGTCGTGGAGCCGCAACCCCCCAAGACATAGTCCACCCGAAGCTGACTGACGCTGTGTAGTTGGGCATCTTTCTGTGCATGCGGTGCGCCGCCATCCACCGCAAGTTGGGCACCCATGTTTCCAAAGTCAAGTCACTGAGCATGGACAGCTGGTCCAACGAACAGGTCGAGGTACGCCGCATCCCCGCGCGTTCCCTCCGTTTTCCCTTCCTGTCCTAGCTAACGACCACCGTCTCGCCCAGAACATGAAAAAGGTCGGCAACGTTGTATCCAACAAGAGCTACAACCCCCAAAGCAAGAAACCAACCATCCCTATCGACAACGACGAGGTTGACGGAGCCATGGAGCGCTTCATCCGTCAGAAGTACATGAACCGCGCCTTTGGCTCCACCAAACGGCACAACACAGGGAGCACCGAGTCCGATGAGACGCCCCCGCCGCTTCCGCCCAAGACCCCGAGCCGCTTCGGCTTCCGATCCGCCTCGTCCATCTTCCCCCTCGGTTCCAAAGCAAAGAATTTAATGTCCAGCCAGCCAGCTCCTCCCAGTCCACGTGAGCTCCCGCCCCAGCCATCGCAGCGCTGGAACAAGCCGTCCCAGGTCTTTGGGGCAAGCGTCCAGGACGATGGGGAAGATACGGAGAGGAAGCTGGCCAAGCTCCGGGATATGGGCTTTATGGACGATCAAAGAAACGCGTTAGTGCTGAAGGGGGTCGGTGGGAATCTTGAGAAGACAATTGAGGCTCTGGTCAGGCTAGGCGAGGGTGAAGGGCGGTCGCCTACCCCCTACAACTCGACGTCAACCAGAGAATCGTCACAGCTGACAAACCGAAGCCTGACGCCGGCCGACACTACATCCGCCCGCGATGGAGGACGCGCTGGGCCCTTGAGTCCGGCGAGCGCCAACCCTTTCGACCAGCTTGATATGCCGTGTATCCCTCAGCCACTCTCTTCACAGTCGACAGGTACCTTACAAAATAGGAATCCTTACTTGTCTGCAGGCCACAACCCATTTGGCATGCCCCAGCAGCAAGTACCCGCAGCCATGGATCTTGCCTTTCAGAACATGTCTTTAGCACCACCTTCGCAGCCACTATTTCCGAACCACACAGGAGGCATGTCAGCCCCTCAACAAATGGCGCCTCAAGCCGTATACCAGCCGCCGATGACAGCCCCGATGCCGTCCGTACAGCAGCAATACCCCGGGCTTTACCACAGCAGTCAAACCTATCCCCAGCCAGCGCAACCAGTCAATGCTGGCTACAATCCCTTCTTCTCAAACCAACAGCCCCAACAAGCTCAGCAACAGCAACAGCAGCAACAACAACAACAACAACAACAACAACAACCACAGCAATTCCAGAGCCCCCAGCAACCACTATCAGTCAACACGACTGGCTACCCCGTTAATTATGGCAACAATCCCTTCACACGGTCGCCGACTCGGATTCAGTCACCGAGCCTCACTCAAATACCCGAGCAAGCACAACAAAACTTTTACAGTCCGCCTATCCAGCCACAGATGCAGCCTCAGATGAACAATCCATTCTTCTCCCAAACGGCGGCTGTGCCTCCAGATCAGCAGCAGCAGCAGCAGCAACAGCAACAGCAACAGCAACAGCAGTACGCGCCGCTGCTGCCTCAGCAAGCGGGACTAGCCCCCCAGATGACGGGCTACGCAGCAACAGGCCAATACACGCCACAAAGTCAATACATCACACAAGGCCAATATACTACACAAGGTCAATACGCCCCGCAAGGCCAATACGCTCCACAGCGTCCCGACAAGGCTTCGATCATGGCCCTTTACAACTACCCGCAACTTGCCCCGGCGCCGTTCCAGACGACACAGGGTCCTAACCAGGACCAGAACGTGGCACAGGTAGCAAATGAGCCCTTCCCGACCCAGACTCAACAGCAGCATCAGCAGCAGCGGGTGGCTCCGGTAGCAGGGCCAGCCGCAGGAAGCAAAAATCCTTTCATGATGGGAGGCGGCGGGGTGGCAACACAGCCGAATCTCATTGATACATCGACGCCGAAGCTGCATAACACCAGCCGGGAGAGTATGATGGCGCTGGGACTGGAATGGTCAAATGGAAGGCATAGTCCAGACGCGTTTGCGAGTTTGAGCGCAAGGGATATGCGCTGATGGTGAAGATGGAACAGGAGAGTGTGGTGAGCGTGGTGAGCGTGGTGAGTGCATATGTGGGAAGGATAGGAGTTGATTTATAGTACACAAGTCATTGGGTGGGAGTTGAGGAGTGCGGAGGGTGTGTACCGTTGCATTTTGGCCCTTTGAGATGAAGCAGGATTGTGGGGGATGAATTACTGGTGTTGCTGTTTATTCGGTTATCACATCACCAGTAGCTAGTTGGACTCTTTCTTGTATATAAATTTACCTTTTCAGTGGCAGTCTGCGAGCTAGCATGGAGCCGATATCTTTTTGTACGATATAACATTTGGACGCATAATGCTCGGGGGAGTTGACGATGGAGTAAGAGATGGATATGCATTAGACAGGAGGCAGTCCTGTTGAGGATAGGCCGTGGGAGAGTAAGGGGTGAGCTGGGTAGGCTGCTGTTCGTAGTTGGGATACTAATAGAATGGAAGCAAAACCCGTAGAGCAGAGAAGCATTGCCATGGCCCTACTACCCTGCCGATGGGTCTGAGTGTTATTTAGTGCACTGATTTTCCAACCTGCTATCCTATCCTACTTACCTATCTTCCTTTGCCTCGTAGTTCGGGGCTTTATTACCAACAGATGGAACCTGGATCGAATAGGGATGTCACTCATGGTCACCGTAAACAGCACCATACAAGTAGCCGTCGGGCTTGCTGGGAAGAAGACGCATGCGCACATTCTCCTCTCCCCCCCTGTCGGCCGGTGCCTGTGCGATGCTGAGTTCAAACAGGACGGGGACTAAGAGACACAATACCACATAGAAAAATGTAATGATAATGCAAATAGCGAGGCCCGAGGAGAACACGCCTTGGGCGTTTCGAGGGTGACCGTCACTAGACATGATGGTTCCGGAACCGTGGTCGATGGATCACGAAGGGAGCGCGGCGTCACTCGGGTCTCTCTCGGCTGAGTACTGCTTGCGGGAAGCGTGCTCGCCAAAGAGATAATTGCGGATGCGAAATCAGGGAAGCGCGGGTGGGGCGGGCGTCTTTATGAAGATTTTTTTCACATTGGAAAATGGAAGGGTAACTTAACTGGTTGGCGAACAAGGCGAGTGTGTGAGCAACACATTGGTAACCGCACACAATGCGATTGTACATACCTCACAAAGAGAAATGATTACTGTTCCGCTGCCAATCTATCGTAGGGCACTAGTCAAGGAGCTCCAGGTACCTTCAAGTTAGGTACCTTCAAGTTAGGGAGGTAATATTACCTCCCCTGAATCCGCACCGCATCCCTCCGCCTCGCCTCCTCCGCCCGCCTCACCTCCTCCTCCTCCATCCTCGCCTCCGCTACCCTCCTCTCGCCCTCCTTCCGAATCTCATGCAGCTCCCTCCGGCTCTCCTCCGCCCTCCTCTCCCGCTCCCTCCGCGTCCTCCTCCGCCTCAAGAGAGCCAACCCCCCCACCGCGACCCCCACAACAAAAACCACCACCCCTACCACCGTCGCCGGCACCACAGGCACCAAGTTCCTCCCGCCACCCCCTCCACCGCCCCCACTGGGGGTAGCCGTCCCAGCAACACCCGAACCCGCAGCGGCGCTGACGCTAACCGTGACCACCTGCGTCGCCGCGCCGGCGTCGGGCGAGGTGAAGACGGGGGCCGGCCAGAAGAGCATGTCGATGGAGGATGATGTGGGGATGCGGCGTTCTGCTGCTTGGATGGTTGTGGGTGGGTTTGTTAGTGTATCAGTGGCAGAGCTGGGGTTGCTGTTAGGGGTGGGGTATGCCCCCCTGGACTGGGACCGCTTGGGATGGCTCATCAGTCGTTTTCTTGCTCTGCGATATCGAGAGAGAGGCATGTTGGAGATGGTGGGAAAGCTGTTATGTTGCTGTGCGAAATATCAACAATCAGTTTTTGCCTTTCTGAGTTGGCGATGTCGAGCCGAGTAAACAAGTGGCCGATTTACACTGATTTGCAGGACTTGACCAGACAGCTTGACAGCAAAACCACAGGCTCCCCTTTCATATATATATATATATATATATATGTTTTTGGCGGGGCATGTATGTGTCACTAGCTACGGTGAATGAAGCCTTGACAATCCGCCGCGAAGATTCACTCCAAGTCGGTGAATCACAACCATCATCCCAAACACGTACATAGAGCAGGTGAATGAATATCTTCATTTCTATACGCCCTCTACCAAGGCAAGGTAGGTATCCAACCCAGTATTTACATCTCCGCGCATCTCAACCCAAGCCGGGTATATACAAAGCACATACACAACATATGTACCAGCCTCAAAATCCAAATCCATATCCAAAACGCCAAAAATGCCAACACCACCACCATGCCAACGCTCAAGCAATCATGCCGCGCACTCATAATGCAACATACCTCTTCCATCCCGCCCAACCCATCCATTCAAGGGAATCATGATACAAGCTTTCCGAGTTATTCTCATTGACCGTTCCTCCTCAGCTGCGCTGACCGCCGGCCAAACACTGACCCGGCGCCTGGACTTTGCAGCTCAATTGGGCTTTGCGTCAAGTACGCTGTCGCCATCTCGCCATGCGACGCCGACCGCGATACTGGGCTTATCGTCAAATTCCAAGCGCCTCTCCCATCCTCAGAGACGCCCCTCCTAGCACCCACGCCCGCCTGGACGCTACTCTCGCCATCCATGGGATTCTCCCTCTCTTCCGCCAGCGGCGTGAACGGCGGCTGCAGGTACTCGTCACCAGTGAAATGCCTGCTACTCCTCTTATTCGCCACATATGTTACTGGCCCGGGGCCGGCTGCGTCTCTCTCGGCAACCGCCTCCCCCGACGAAGCGGATGTGACCGTTTTGATCGATAGCGTATCCCCATTCTTCTTCTTCTTCTTTGCCTTGCCAACACCAACCCCATTCCCGTCACCCCCGCCATCTCCACCATAGCCGTCGTCCCCACCCCACTCTCCTCTCTCCGCAGCCGCCGCATGGTCCTTCAGGACATCTATGACACCGTCCACATGTTCTACCTCCTGCATGACGTCCTGATCCGTCGGCCAAACTGACTTGCGCACGGCCGTGACGGCGAGCTCAAAGACAATCAGCGACGACAGTACGATGACTGAGACGAGCCACCACAGTGCGCTTTTCCCGAACCCGTGCATGAACGCGCCACGCACCATGTACGGCCCCGGCGTGCGGGTATACAGGGCGCCCAGGACAATGTTCCAGATAAACCAAGCAGCCAAGGACAGCAGAAACCCGATGAGTATGACGATTGTGCGGTTATGCGTTTCCAGGACCATGAGCTTGATATTGATAAACACAACGGTAACGCCAAATGCAAGTGTGCCGACCGAAAAGAGGTCTGTGGGGACCGGGGAGTGCGAGGGAAAGGCGTAGAGATAATACACCGAGTAGAAAATGATGATGGTTTCAGCGACAGCCATGGCCATCCAGCCGGCATACTGCTTAAAGTTAAAGGCCTTGTTCCGCTGGCCGAATGTGTACAGTTCCGGCACGGCCATGAGCGTTGCGGCTGAGAGATCCTTCTCAAATATGCCCGGCAAGATGACGGGGAGCGAGGTGAAGACCGTGTTGAAGACAGTCAGACTGGTTGACTCGAAGAGAGAGGTTCCTGTGAAGCCGTTGTAGCGCTGGAAGTGCGCTTGCAACAGGTAAAAGACAACCTCTTTCCAAAAGGTGCCCAGGATGTACTTGCCGGTCCGGATGTATACCCAACGGCCGTGGACAAACAAGAGTCGCTGCAGAAACCTAAATTGCGCAATCGAGTAGTCCGAAATACGGGCGGCTTGGAGTCCCTCCCGCCCAGAGATACCGATTCCCACGTGCGACGCTTGGATCATGGCAATGTCATTGGCGCCGTCACCGATTGCGAGAGTTACGGCCGAGGGAGCCTGGTCGCGGATGCACTTGACCAGTGTGGCCTTCTGCGATGGGGATGCGCGACAGCAGATAACTGAATCCACTCTGGCCACCAAGTCAAAGAACAAGACCTTGAGCGACTCGTCCTCCTCTACCATGTTGAGCGTATGCCCATCAATGACAACGACAGAGTGGGGGACCATGCCACGGCCAACATCGATCAAAGTTGAAGCAATTCGCTCATGCAAATCGCCCAGTGTCACATCCAAGATGTATATCTCGGAAAACGGCTTTGAGATCCTTGCCGAGTGCGCAATGTTGATGGCAGTCTCGCGCTTGTCACCCGTCAACATCCAAACCTTGATATTAGCACGGCGGAGTTTGTCGATGGTCTCGGGGACGCCTTGCTGCAGCTTGTCCTCAATAGCAGTGGCGCCGGCAAGGTCAAGGCCCTGCTCAATGAGCTCGGCTGCGTCTTCGATGCGTTCCTGGCGTTTGACGAGGCTGGTAGTGGCATCGTGGTACACCTTCTTCCAGGCCTTGTAATCCTCGTCCTCAAGATAACGGTAGGCGTAGATGAGCGTCCGCAACCCCTCGGATGCGAAGTTGTCAACATGTTGGAAGCAGCGGTCAAATATGGCAGCATCGTTCATGGATAGATACTCGTCCACTATACCGTCAAATGGGTCCGCGGCGCGTGAGGTTTCCACTGATCTCCCTCGCGTCATGGACGGGTGGGGATTGCGGTCGGATTGCTCGCCGAGGTCCTCATTCTCGCGACGGGAAAGCCAAGAGTCAAACTCGCCCGAGAACACGGCCGATCTGCGCATGCTCCCCACTTTCGAAGTTCTGCGGTCCAGGGTGGTAGAAGCTCGAGCAAGATTCATGCTATCGCGGGCTGTGATCTGCAAGCTCTGCCGTTGAAGAGCCTTCTCCTGCTCCATACTTTTGCGCATGCTTGCCCTCCGCTCTACCGCCGAAGCGGCCTGTGCAGCGAGCTGCTTTTGCTTGAGTCGAGGTAGAATGACGCTGTCAGCCCCCTTTATGAAAAGGCACAGCTTCCCGTCAGGCATGCGAATAATTATCGACATCCGTTTACGTTTGCTGCTGAACTCAATGACATCAAGGACCTCATAAGTCTCCATCATCGCTGAGCCATCAACATCACGGGATTGTAGCTTGATAGATTGCGTAGGCCGATCAGTGAGCAGATATCCTAGTTCCTTGGCGGCCTCCACAAGTGCAAGCTCGTCAGGAGATGCGGCTTGAAACTTGACTTCGCCATCCTCGTCCGTCTCAGGGAGACATGTATGGCACAAAGCGATACACAAGATGAAATGGCGAGCCTTTCGCGCAAAAGGCGAATTCGGCTTGTAGCGGAGATAGTCAAGTAGAGTGTCCGTGTTCAACTCAGGCTGGGCAAGTCCCGGGCTTTCCACTGGCCCTCGCCGGTCAATGGAATGTGTCCGCGTTGGGTAAGCATCCCCTGAGCGGCGTGCTTCCGTCCCAGAATTGGCAGCACGGTCAACTCGGAGGTTAAAGCTTAGGCGTCCCTTCTCTGCACTCATACTTGCACCCCTTTGCGCCGACAATTTCCTATTCCTCTCCAGCGCTGCCTCGTCTTGCAAGTCCTTGTCGTGAAGCCACGCGGTGCCAGCCACACTCATTTTTCGGAACTTCATGATATTTTCCGTCAGCGTACCCGTCTTGTCTGAGAAGACGTAGCTCACTTGGCCAAGATTTTCAAGAATAGTTGAAGTGTTAGCGACCATTGGCGTATCGCTGACGGGGTCGTACATCTCAATGTCGTGAAGGAGGTACAGCTGACCGAGCTTGACGATTTCGAGACTGACATAAAGCGACAGTGGGATCAGAGTATTGAAGACAATAATGAAACCGATCAGGATCTCCTTAGTAGGCACCGTGACACGATGCATGTACCATGCATGACTTTCGTACCTGCGTCGCCAGACCTGGTAACTGATTGTGAGACCAATGCTTAGCGACACGACAACCAAGACAAGCACGATGACAATGCGGTTTACTGCGTATTGCATCTCGGGTGCCTTGGCATGTACGTTTTTGTGTGCGTTCATGCGGATCTTGCACTCCTCGCCCGTGTTGATAACGAGGCCGATGGCTTGCGACGTGTTCCGTAAAGTGGAACCCCGGTAGACAACCTCATTCATTGTCAACGGCATTGTTTCCCCCTTGACGGTGACTCGGCCCTCGTAGTTGTAGAGATCGAGATTCGGGTCTTCCGAGACCACCTTGGCCTGGCAGGACGTCATGCCGGATGTCGAGCTGCAGTGTTCAACCAACAAAGGACAGGCCTGTTTGCTCTTCAAGTTGGTCTCGCCGTCCAATGCCATCGTCTCGATGTATGCCATACCATTGGGGCCAGTAGCGTGGAGAAGAACCATGTCGGCGGGTACACTATCATCTCTATGTAACCGAATGATGTCACCAACCCTGACGTCCTGCCATTCAGTCTTGGACCAAGGTCCAGGGCCTTCGACCTCGGCGTCCACTCCTTCAAGGTCTGTCATTTGCACGTCTGCGCCAGCTCCTGCCGATTTGTCCTTCCCCGAAAAGTTGAGAAACCCGCTGCGGCCTCCTCTCGATTTGGGCTTGACAGAGCGTTCCGGGTCCATAACCCATACGGCACTCCTATTTTCCTGCTTGTCGAGCTGGTATCTCCGGTAATCATCATATCCCTCTTTCGCGATGCTGAATCCCACGAAAAAGATAAGAGGCGCAATCGTTGTGTAGGTGCCGGTAGTACTGAGCCCGGGGATCATCTGCATGACGCCTATGACGAGAAAGTAAAAATTGGCTAGCTTGCTGAACTGAAAAAAGAGCTGCTTGGGTAGAAAGTTCCAGACCGTGTATCGACTCGAACGTATGAAATTCGAGGCGAAAGTGCGGCCCGTCCGATCGTCTTCAAGGGGTGTTTTCCTGACAAGACCTGGCCGCAGAGGTATATGCCTTCCATCCTTGCTCGGCGGGATAGGCTTTTGGCGTAAGAGGCCTTCTAGTATGTAGCGCTTATAAGCCGTTTTCGCGCTGGCCCGTAACCTCCCCCAGGGCCGATTAGTGAACCTTCGCTTCTTTTCTCTCTGACGCGCAACCCAGCTGCGATAGAGTGAGAGGGTAGCATTGGTCTCTTCCGCGGAGGCCATGGCGGTCTTCATGTTGCCATGCAGGTCGTCGAAGCGTTGCCGTGGCCGCGTCAAAGAAATCCGCGACCGCTCAACAGGACCGTCCCGTCCAGGATGTTGCGGCACAGCCTGGTGCGAATCGATGGTGTAGAGCTCGGTTCGAGGGTACGGCGGGGGGTATATGGTGTCTTGGTCGGCGAACCGGGTGCGGGAGCGTGCAGTTGAGGAGTCCAGCGATAGCCTCACGGGCGACCTCGAGGGCCCCTGGGTTCGTACATCGTCCGGTGCGTTGCTCGAAGGCTGATGGGTGGCCGGAGAGCGCTGGTGTGGAGGGCGAAGCGAGGGCACATCTTGCTGCTGCAACTCCATATCATCAAGGCGCCCTCTTAAGGCCTCTGCGGTGTCCCCTTTGCCGGCCATGGTGGTGCGCGTGAGGTAAGGTCGGCCGCGCAGACACAAGCTGGGTCAGGGTATGACGGGTGATGGCAGGTTGTTCGGGCGAGGTGTGCTGTAGCAAAGCGCTCTATACTATAATCCAACATGTCCTAATTGGTGTGGTGCGAGCGAGGCCGTCGGGGTAGTGGTGGTCTGGGATTTTGGGACAATGAATCTTGGCGGCTGAATTCGTGTTCGTGGAGGGATTCGGCGACTGACATTGGGCTGGGCCGAGTTGCTTGATTGTGGCTGATATTTGCGTGCATGAAGCTTGTTTCCAAAAAGGAAGGGGCCAGACCACCCCGTGCTCGGGTGTTGGACACACACTCAAAGTCGGGATAATGTACCTTGTATGGAGGTAGTCGCTGTATACATGTGGTGGTGCCGTGTATACGCGCCGCGGAGGGGCGAGGGGAGCGAGGGGAGCGAGGGGCTTAGGAGTAGACCTTGTCGTGAGGACACCTGACAAGATGTTGGGCTGTGAGAAAAATCGAGCGACTGGCCAACAGGACCAGCACGAGCACTCAATTTGACGCGAGAGAAGAACCAAGAGGCAATCAATCAGAGCCGAGGCGCAGAGAAGCCGTCAATTGCAAACAGGACACACAGGACACACAGGACACACAGGACACAGGACCCCGCTGCCCTGGAAGGAAGTGGCCCTGGCATTGATGGTGTCAGAATACAAGCCACGGGGGGAGTCCCTCAGCTTGGCATATGCCATCTGACATCTGGGCCTATCGTAACTGGTAGGTTCCACTTTCATCTTCCCGGGTTTTTTTTTTAATTCTGCAGCCTGTTGAGTTAGCGGGCCCCTTCCATCCTTCCCCTACCTCCTTCCTTCACTTCCCTCACCCTCTCCTTGCAGGTGGCACAGCCGAACGCTGTGATTTGTCGAGATTGGATTTTTGTAAAAACCGGACAATGTACAATCGTATGCCTGCCAAGAACACTCGGTCGATTTCCCCCAACTTTATTGCTGTTCCGTCACACCTCTAAACTCTTCTCGGGTCGCAGACAAGCAGCCGAACGATGGCCTGATGGAGCGGTGCCGCTGCGTGCTGACTCCAGACGAAGACCGGCACAGCGCTGCGTCCATCATGTCTTGGCCCTCTGCTGACACGGATTCGTAATGAGATGCGTGTAGCGCGCACAGCCAGCATTGAGGGGCAGAAGGGGCAGCATCTGATTTGCAAAATCCCCTGAAATCGCCCCTTTTTCTTGCCACATCTTGCAGCTGTCTCATATCGTACTTCAAAAGCCATGTCGAACGCGTCGCCCGAGCCACGGGCGTCTAAAAAGGGGCCGACACGGCCACGTACTGTATGCATCTCACGTATATGGATGTATCTTACATTGGGTCCAACGTCCGGTTGACGGGAGATAAGGCCCGATTTTGCCCTGCCCCCAACTTTGCAAACTGCGAGCAGGAAACAGATATCCGTCGTTAGGAGGGATTGACCTTGCCCAAAGCAATCAGGTTTAAGGTGACGCCATCCCGCTAGCGCAACAGCCTGAGCTCGGTGATCTGCCATCCCAGCATTTCCAACGATTCGAGCTTTTCGCATGCTCTAGCGCGCACTAGCTTAGCTGGGCAGCACTCCGAAGGCTAGTTGAAGCCGACAATAAGCTTCGTCGCATCATGCATAGTAGCAGTCGCAGCTATGTGCCGATACAGAACAAACAATGTCCCCCGCAAACCTGAGCCATCTATTTTGTACCCGGAATACACACCACGATTAATACAGGGCTCAGCAAAGTCCCGCATCGAGATACTCGTATACCGTCCCAGGGAGCCAGGCAGATTCACGTCGATAAGATCTCATGGCTCCCAGACTTGCGGTTGCCTTTCCAGAAAACAAATGATCCTGGCAAGTCTGGTAGGAAGGGAAGAACATAGATATCAGCGGCTTGCCCGCATGCGACTCTGTAATTTTGCAACCTGTTGCCAAGAAATCGAGATCGATCCTATACAGGTAGTCCATGATGACAAGGCTCACGCTGTAGTACTATACCTAGGTAGGCAGGCAGTCATATTTAATGACAACGCCCCTCTAACCATTTCTTTCCTCTCTACTGTGAGCTAAACAGCTCAACTCATCACATAGTTTTTTTTGTTTTTTTTTTTTTTTGGGGGGGGGGGGGGGGGGGGGGTTAAAATAAAAAGGAAAAAAAACTGGAAAAAAATTATATAACTACTACTAACAGAACTTGAAGTTCATGGCAAACACCTCCTTTTGAACAACTAAGGTCTGCCAAAGTTACAAATGTCACTGCTTCGCTATCGTGTGCAGCCATACACTGTAGCAAACTTATCCAAATGGCTGGTGCTCCCGCGTTGATGGTAAGACCAGCGAGCCCATTAAGTTTCTCATAGAATAAATAAGATAGTAGGTACCTAGGTACCCGTACGTTTTGGTTTGCCAAAAGGTACAACCTGAATGCCTACTGACTTACTTAAAACGAGAAACTCAAAGTTTTACGATTATCTCAATTGGCTAAGCAACTAAGGTACGGTCTTGATTGGCTTGTGCTCATTGCTCTCGTTTCTCCAATGCAAGGCTTGGGCCATCCGAGTCATGGGGAAGAGCCTAGGCCAGAAAGGATTTCGGGCAGTACTTTATTCTGCTGAACACTTGGTGCACAGTATAGTTGTTAAAGGGGACGGGAGCCAATATATAGGTAGGTAGGTACAACTGAGCACGGGTTGTTGTCTGCTTACGAGCATACGACAACCAAAGAGTTTGCTGAGTACTGCAATGGTTCCCAGTCTTAGTGCGCTGAGAATAAGCTTACATATTGAAGTTAGCAGGCGGTCACTTGGTATCTGAGGTACGTAGGTATTGCCTGGCAGTGTCAAACCACTACCCACAGGCCACTCAGGCTTACGATATGAAACGAGGTGCAATATTGTCCGGTCTCAGAAGGTACCAAGTCGCAAACTCCATACCGACAGTGAGTAGTGGTTCAGGATAATCAAACGAGCGGGGGTTCTACTATTTGTATCCATGTTGGCAGCGTTGGATGAGTCTGCTGCGTGGCGAGTGTTGCCTCAGTCCAGCCTGTGGCATGAATGGCACACGCTGCGGTGAAGGACTGGAGAACTTCCACATGGGTGGAATATGTATTTGGGATGCCTCATTTTCGGATGGTATTGCTCTTTATGGGTAAGTTACCTTGCTTCATTATGGCAGAGAGGCTTAAAGAGACCCGCAAGCCAGCAGTTTCAGTTTGACTGTCATCTTGTTAACCTCATAGACACCAGACACCTCTGACGTGTTCTCTGTGGGGTTGTCCCATCAACATAGTACCCAAACCACCACCGCCTACCTACTAATCACTGGGTGTAAGGGATTTTTAGATTAAGGCTTGGATACGCTTTTTAGGTTACAGAGAATGACGAGTATGAAATGCTTGTCGCATGTTGAGCCTCACTCGTGATCACGTCGATCGGCTGGGTTTCTGGGCATAAGACCAAATATTATGATCTTGATTGAAACTTTAGTATTGAGGTCCATATATAATGCGGACTTTAGGCCGCCGGCACCGTGGTATCCTCATTCTCTATCCTACATAACTATCGAAATATAAGAAACTAAATCCATCTAGCCATCAACACCCAGACCCAAACACCCAAATATCTACACAGTACCATTCCATGTCATTATAGATCGGCCACACCCACGTAACACAAACCAAGCTGCCTCAAGTCCGAGTCCAGCATCCACCAAAACATGGCAATATACGAATACCCTCAGCCGTACCCACCACAGAGACAGAATTAAAGAACGCACTGCACTGTCAAACCTTTATTTAATTCCCCGAGAAAGTGACTTCCCTCACCAAGTTCACACACCGAAAAAACACCCACTTCCAACATACTTTAGATAGCACCCAACTTGGAACCCTCGCTAAACCAGCACAAAGCAAAGTGGTGCACAGGCACTTTACCACCTCTATTAATAGTCAAACCAGTCAATACAATGGTCCCCTCAAAGCCCGCCTGTCAGCTCACCACCCGCCAAACGAGGGTCAGACCGTGACCGTGACGGCTTGGAAGCGCGACCTGGGCGGTTACGCTGTAGCAATGTTCCAATGCACTGTGCCGCATCGGCCGGCTCTTCGGTCAGTGTTTGCGCGCCAGACGAATCCCGGGCCCCTGTCTCGGTTTTCAGCTCCACCTATTCAGGTAGGTAACTTACCTACCTTACCCAACTCTACGGCCGTTGCCGTCTACCTTTCCCTACCAGGTGTCTGTGCTTTAGCTGCCCATCTTGAGCTGGTGGTTCAAACTAGAGCAACCTCACACCGTTGCACTGGGAAACTTGTCAAAGCATTGCGAGCCTCAATGAGGAGAGTTGTTCAGTGGTATTGTTCATTGATTAGGATCCTGCCGTGAAGTCATGAAATAGCAACCACAGCGGCCACCGCCTTCAAGCACAGGAAGTCCATTTGCGACCAGCTATTGCTGGTCCCTCCCTAGCCCTGCTCTCCCTCAACCTTCGTTGAGCGCGCGCGTCCCCTAAACCTCTGACCGCCTATCAGCGACTGCTCGGCTCAGCAGTCTCCCCTCGCCGGCCTCATGGACTTCAACGTAACTTCCGTGCTCCAGCACGCAAGCCGCCAGCCGAACTCTCCATCCCAGGAGACCATCCGTGCCGCAAACCCAAATGTCCCAATTCCCAGAAATTAGATTCCGAAAACCCCAAAAAACCAGCCTCCTGGGCCTTTCGCCATTCATCTTTTTCTCTGCAACCAACCGGCATTTGTTTTTCCCCGGGCATCTGCCCCCCCACGCCGATCCTAAAGGCTCAAGAGCCATAAAAACTAGGTATTAAAAGATGCCCCGAGTGTGCAGTGAACCTGATCACTCGGAATATCACTGATGAAAATCGCCATTCGAAACGCAAAGAGAACAACAAAGAAGCGGCCGAACTAAAATGAAATGGATATCTGAAAACCGCTGTGCCAGACACGCATGAAAGAGTAGGTATCGTCATGCAGATTCGTGGCCGATGGATGGGATGGGACGAAAAACTCAGATGGGGCGGGTGTTCTCTTTGGTAATTGAGCTGGAGGTGGCTGGATATGTTGACGAGCTATCCGTGGCGTAGGCAGTAGCCACAAAGCTCCCTGGTATATACAACAAGGTCCCCCTTAAAACGCCGGAAGCAGTCGAGCCAATAACATTCTCTCGATGGGTATATTATATGTCATGAACCGTCTATGGGCTTTCGCCCAGCGCGACGCTGGGCAATGCCACAAGGCAAGGGGAAAGGCGGAAAATCATGTGTCGTTGCTCTAAGGTTGATGATGGACGCTTTCGGGCGATAGAGATGAAGGATCAACGTCAAAGTGTTTGAGATCCATGAACTGATTGAGCTCCAGCTCGGCTTGGTTCGGCTCCACAAATGGCGAATGCGGATGGAGCGGCAACGTCATGGTGTGCTTGCCTGATTGGTACATGTCATTGAGACCGTGTCCGTCATCTGACACCGCAGAGCCATCGCACATGGGAGGCATAGACATTGGCGGAGACTCTCCCACAATCGCGGGGTCCTGGTGGTTGAAGGAAAGCGGCGATATCGATGGAGGTGGAACGCCCAGATTACTCGGGTTCACCAACGGCGAGAAAGTACCGCTGTAAGGAGTGAAGCTTGCTGCGGGCATTCCATTGTTGTCGGGTCCTTGGGACGCGAAGAAATTCGGGCTCGAGTACTCGGACGGCGAGGGCGCCGTTGTTGCGGAAAGAGGGTATTGCCGCATGTCCAGCGAGCCATACCCAGCCTGGGTATCGATACGCAGGTTTGGCCCAAGGGGACCCAGCATATGAGGCTGCTGAGGGATGGGGCTGAAAAGATGCGTGCCGTGGTTCTGATGGGCCTGATGCTCGTGCTGAGTGATGTGGAAGCTCGGCGGTTGCTGTAGTAGCTGCATTGTTTGAAAGTCAATTGGCCCCGGAACACTGCGGCTCCTTTGTCGCTTATGGCCTGGCCCGCGCATCATCATGCTATGTTGGTTGATGCCCCACTGCTCCTGGAACATGCCCACATGCGGCTGCGCAAAGTTGGGCTGCGATGACGGCCTGGCAGTCGGGGAGACAGGGGCAGACATAGATAGCGGGTGGAGCTGTTCAAACATAGGGTTCGCGGGCGTATGCCTGTGCATGAAAGCCTCCAAGCTGACGAGCTTGGCCAGCTGACCACTCAACACCTTCGGGGTTCCGCCGAGGTGGTGCGTCAGTACGCGGGTAGCCTGTTGGTCTTCGGTGAAATCACCGACTTGGAAGAAGCCGGTGGATGTCGCTGACGAATCCATGAAGAACATTGGGGGCTGCAACAGCTCAATCGTGATACCACCAAGGTGGTCTCCTTCGGCGTGGTTGAGAAAAATGTTCTTGATCGAGGCGAATGGATATTCAATCTTGTAACCAGCCTGATCATTATTGATGTAGTAGGTCATCGTGCATTTGTCGGGCGAATAGAAGATGATCAGGTCCATGGTGTTCTGGCCTACCCTCGTCCACTTGCCGATAGAAAGCGAACGGCAAGTAAGATGGTGTATCACTGCGTGTGTGAATAAGTAGCCTCGAGCCTCACTGATTAGTGACAACTTACAAACTTTGCCTTGCCCGCCTTGTTCCCCGCCCATCATGCTCTGGTGCCCATAAGGCAGGAGACCGGTGCGGCCGAAGTACCCGCCGATGCCCTTACCAGACTCCATGGCCTGCATCGCGAGATACTGACGCATGGATTCAGGGATTGAGTCAATGTCTTCGCCGGTTTCCAAGCTCTTCTTTGCCAACATCTTGATCTTGGCACGTCTGCGCACTGTCAGCTGGGAACCTTCTGATCCACGGGTTGGACTAGTGGCGTTGGCACTCACCTATTCTGAAACCAGATCTGGACAGACCTCTCGGTCATGTTGATCTCATCCGCTATCCTCTCACGAACAGTGGCAGTAGGGGTCGGGTTCTTATTGAACTCCATTTCCAGAGTAGTCAATTGATCCTGAGTCGCCCTTTGCCTCTTCTGGTTCTTCTGCTGCTGAGTGAGGGTGCTCTTGCGGGGAGGGCGTCTTGAAGCAGAGTTGTGGCCGTTGGATCCTGTGGTGGATGGCGAGGGCGTTTGGTTGCTTTTGCTCGGAGCGGCGGAGTTGGGTGTCGGGAGCGCAGCGGTACTGCTGCAGGGCGAAGCAGACGAGTCTGGAGCCATTGACTCCTCCTTCACCACGTCGGTAGCCATTTCGAGGCCCATTAGTCCGTCTGTCATTAGGATGGATGGATCGTCGAAAGCGTATGTCATTCAGATCCTCCACTGAGAACGACTCGAGTCGGGCGAAAATGGTGCTCGAGCTCGGAACTAGCTAGTGTAGTGGCCAATGTCGCGTCGTACGTCGGTTTCGGTGTCGCGGTCCGCAGATAGATATTATCGCGTTTCGGCTGAATAACAGCTTGAGAAAGAATGATCGAAAGAATGATTGAAAAACAATATGGAAATCGTAAGCTGTAAGGAGTGTCGTCCAGTTCCGCAAATGATTGCGAATGGAGGTTGCGTCGAGGATGTGGGGGGTATTGCTGCCTGATGGTGAATGCAATAACCCAAGCCGAAAGAAGGTAATGGGACCCGTAAAGGAGTGAACGGGATCCGTAGAACTGGGCTGAATAGTTTTCCAAGGGAGTGACTGTGGTGAGAAAAGCGAAAAAGGAAGCGGGGGAAGGAAGGGGAGAGCTGGTCAAGGACCGACGTGACGATGGAGGTGACGAGATGGGGATGAAAAGAAAGACTGGGGAAAAAAACGAGAGCGGCGAGGGCATGGGGGGGGGGGGTTCATGAGGGAAAAGCAAAGAGAGCGAGGAACGGGCGTGGTGGGTCCTCCGGCGAAGGGCGGCTCCCACACTAGGCGGGTCAGGCGGGTCGCACCCTGCAAGCCTGGACAAGCCTCCCCGTCAGGCGCCTGGGCTGGCAGAGCCAGCGACAAGCAGCCTCCACCGCCTGAGAGCAGCGGGGGGAGCCCTGCTTCCATTTCTTCGAGCCACACACAGTGTCAGGAGAGAGGACGCCATGCCCGCACCTGCCCATCTGGGCGCCATCCAGTCAGCTCACTGCAGTCGTGCTATGGAAGTCTGAAGCCATCCCAAGCCCAACCCGCAAAGCTTTTGCAGCCTTTTGGGGCCTCGCAGCGAAGCACAGACAATCGAGGACGTGACTGACAGCGAATGGCAGGTATCTATACTTCCAATGGATTACCATCCTTCGACGCGCTCGCGCCTGTCGCAACCACCATCCGCCTCACCAGGCTCGTAAGAAAGACTTTGTAACTCCTTCCACGAGCTGGCTGACCTGGGCGGGCAGCTTATCTGACAAACAGCTCCAGGTCCTGGACGTGCAGATGTCTCCAACCTGGTCCCCTGACCGACCAACGCCATCATGCAAAACACTGAAACAAAGTGCGACGAGGCGGTGCCCTCTCAAGACCAGACCCAAAGAGTGCGCTCAGAGAGGCAGGGGCCAATCGAGCCACCAAGTCTACCGGCGCTGCTGCACGAATTGGCCAAAAAAGGCTAGCCGCTGTGGTTTTTTTTTCTGTGGAGACTTGACCCGAAGACGAGAGAGGGAAAGGGGCTTGCTTCTCCAGCACAGTGTGTTTTACCCCAGTCGCCCGAGAGGTACTGTGGGCTTGGACAACGACGACTGGAGGCTCGCTTTGTCTTTCCGCCCACAGCTTCCATTTCTTCGATTTTGGAATGGAATTTTGGAAAAGCTTGGAAGACTTCTCCAGCGACGAATTCAAGCACGGCATCCCTCGACACCCTCCATCGCCCATCGCCGAGAACACGCTCTGTCTATCTCCTGGCTTTGCGTTCGTATGCACGCGCTGTGTTGTCTTTGCTACCTAGCATTGAGTTCCATTCGGTCCTGCAGCAACCCTCAGCACCTGGGCCTTTTGGCTGCAGCTGCCACTGCTATGCCGCGCGATAGATGTTATGCAGCGGGCGTCTGTTCTCACTACCTCCTAGGTCATCCCTCGCCTACTCGCCTCTTCTGTCCGGCCCAGCTCCTCTCTCCAGCAACTCATGACACAGCGCGACCGTAACCTCTCCACAGCACAACTTGACAGCTCCAATTCCCCCATGTCTCCCTGCCTCGGGTTCCGTTACGTAGGTCAGCGGATCCGCCCTAGGTTCCCCGATGCGGCGGCCAGAGGGACCCGCGGCTTTCAACGGCCACCATCCCAGCACTCCCCCAGCATCCTCTGACTCTCGACTGTCAACGCTTGACTGCATCCGATTCTAGCGCTGGTCACGACACACCGATACCGACCGATACGGATCGCTATCGTGAACTAGTAGCACCATCCGCTGGCCATGTCTCCAGGGTAGATCAGTCTCCAGAGTGCCCCTACCTTGACCGCCATAACGCCTGACCATCTGTTGTTATTGTTGTTGTGCTCGGGATTTACGAGTCGATGGTGGTTCTGCCGGCGTCGAGCAGCTTCAATAGACACTCGACAGTCTCAGCCCCAGCTTCCATGCATTGCTCCTATTTCCGAGTCCAACAAGACGTTCACTGCAGACTTCCCCGGCGCACTCTGGAACCAATTGTGGCCCTCTCTGTCCTGTCCCCCCACCAATGGGGGTGGCACTGCGCGCACCAGAAAAGGGGGAACAGCGCCAAGTCCAACCCACACCTGTCCAACGCCGAAAAGCTGCACAGTGTGTGGTGGTGCTCTGCAGGCGATCTGCGCACCAATCCACACCGACTCTCTTCGGCTGTTCAGGCGCCCTTTTCTCAGGCCTCAGGCTGTCACGCTTTCGGAGCAACGCGACCACCTGCTGCCGAGCACGTAGCTTCTGGCGGCGTTCTCTTCCGCACCAACTCCACGCCCCGGTAACGAATCCCGGCCTCTTGCGCGCTCAGCGGTGAGACATGGGCTTCTGCATCGACCAATTACGGTGGGGGTTTCGGCTCATCATCTTCTGACCAGAGTGTTCGGTGACGGTATCTTTCTCCCATGAAGTTCTGCCAGGCGACTCCCCAACTTGGTCGGTCTGTTGTATCTCGCACAGCATCGCCACACGTTGTGCAACGGCGACTCTGTTCCTGCAGAAACGCGCATGCAAATCCTCGACACTGTACGCTGTAGTAGTGTATGCAACCTGCCGTGTGTCTGTTCCTGTTCCTGCGCTAGCTCTTGCTGCAACAGCGTCAGCCTGCTCCTTTTTCTGCATGGTGCAACCAACTCGAAAACCCAGGAGTCCAGCAACCCTCGGACAACCAGACTCTCTGGCTGCCATCCCGTCTGCGATGCCTTGCATTTGTGGAGTGCTGAGGAACGGGCTCTGTGGTGTGCCAGTAGATTAAAAGGCGTATAGGAAATCCTTCCTGCCACGATCCTTTGCGACAGCGACATTTGCGACTGGTAGACACAAGTCAGACAGACCCCCGGAATCACCTGACGAGCTCCAAAAAGAACTTCCATGCCCCTCTCATCACACCTCCTCTGATAGAATGGGGGCCGGAAGTAGGAACATCGGAATGCTCTCGCTAAATTGCCTCCCAGGAACGCGGCGCAGAGCTAGACTAAGGTCGTCTCCCCCGTCGATAAGGGCTAGAAATAGAATTCCAGCATGAATTGACAGGCTCGCTTTGTTTCCGCCAAACCATCTGTACCGACTTCTGTACCGGCTTCCTGTTCTTTGGCGCGCGTTTGGCCCATTCCTAACCAGTTCCCTCAGCCGCCCGACCACGACCACGACCACGACCCCGACCATGACCCGATCGGCCTCGAGGTGGCCGAGGTTCATGCTAGTAGCCGAAAAAGCAAGCGCTCACGTTTCCTAAGAACCCAATCGCTTCGCTCCTAAGTCACCAAGAATACAAAACACAAACACCGACCGTTTGAAGCCTCGTCGCCGCCCGCCGTCGTGTCCCAGGAAACCCGCCCTTTGGGACCGATGGGTTGCTTTGTGGTGGATTGCCTGGCGAAAGGAGCCGTCAGTAGGTGGCGCACTGTGCTACATTTGCCTTCTCTGCCCCTGAGAGTCGTTCCCCACCTTACCCCTGGATTTGTGGGAGGGCCGCCAGGGGCCAGACCGCAGGGATCTCGGGAACGCCCCACGTGAGGAAGACGCTTGATTGGCCTAACTCACATCGGCGCCTTGAAATAGGTTAGCAGACGATCGCGGCGCACCAGGTCGGCGCTCTTTTTCTTTTCATCTGATCTTTTGCTCTGATCCGATGTGCGCGCACTCCCTCGGCAGAATTCACGGAGATCCTGGCACCTGGCCCTCCATCACGGCTGGACAGGCACGCTGAACCGCCAAAACGGCTTGTCTCGATGGATGTCACACCTTTCGCGCATTCACAGCGGCACTGGTAACGCTTGCCCTCTCCAGCGAACGGGGGCCACACCTGTCTATCGAGGCAAGCGGGATTTTGGATTCTGCACTGTGATCGTGACCGTTCTCCTCATCGATCCGCAATTGCTTGTGTTCCCACCAGTAGGACATGCATTGGGAGCCAGTAGCCCCGAGCACTGCAAGGCTGCCCCACGCTGCAAGCCGTTTCACGAACGCGTTGGCCGCCTCAGGCAAGACGCTCTCAAGCATAGCGCTCTCAGATAAAGGCTTGATAGGACAATGGTTGACTCGCAGCAAAAGCCCCACGTGTGGTGGAATTTCCAACACGCCGGGGTTTCAACGCGACAGGACACGCGTGGGACCTGCTGGACGCGAAGGTAGTGGTGATCGTTCATGCGCTGAAGCACGCTCGGGAGCCACATCTCGGGCGATTGGCCGAATGAGGTCTGCCGTTCATGCGTCCCCACGTACACTAGGTGGGAGGCGGCGAGGGGAACAATGCTCAACTGACCGTCCTTTTCCGTTGGGCACGCGGCCGAGCGAAAACCTGCAAAACAAAACGCGGAGAGCCATGTGGTTATGACAATGAAGCGCAAGCCCCGTCTAGAGTTGTGGATTGGCTGTTGACGACATGGCGGGCCTGAGTCGGGAGTGCCACACCAAGAAGTTACCATGGCCAATTGACGGCCGAGAGCTCGGCAGTCGGGGGTCCTAGACCTCGGTGGCGCTCGTCTCTTACTCTCCCGTCAGCCCTGAAAACAGCGCAACAACGAGCCTACAGGCTGCGAGCCTGCTGCCTAGCAAGGCGATTGGGCTCAGCAAGTAGTTCCCCTTCGGGAGAATTACCGGAAGAAGCACACGAGAAGCTGGGCGCTGCCGAAAGATGGTGTGGATATAAAACTCGCTGGCCCATCATCGGCTGTTTTCCTGCTTTCTCCCCCAGGGCGCGCCCCGAGCTGCGACGGCATGGCACCCCGAGTCCACACGACTGGGACGGCGATAGGCGAGACTCCATCCCAGCGTACCAGACCAGAAGGGTTCCCCTTTTCGACCCAAAGGAGCATACCCGAGTGGCGATCAGCGGACAGAGGCGGCGATAGATCCCAACACCACGATGCGTATCCCCTCTGTTGGTCTTGCTCTCGATCACCACTGGCTCGGAGGTCTGACGCCGGGAACCAGCTAGCCCGGCTGGATGGTTGGGATTCGGCGTGTTCGGTTGAATCGGATGGACTTCTACGGTTTGCATGCACGCCTGCGAGCCAGGCTTTGCTCGCTATGGGGTGCTTGTACGAAGTCCGCATCATCAAGTGTGAGATGTCGCGTCACGACATTGCCCAGGGGCGCGTCTCTTTTGGTCAAAGTTCTCGTTCAAGCCAGTAAGCGTGCGAGCGATCGATTTGTACTCCCTGTTGGGCACTGGAACACGGGCATGGCCTGATGCACCGCAACACCTATGTAACGTCAAGATAGCGAACGTCCCACTGCCGAGATGCTGCACACAACATCGGAGGTATGACCCGGGATCGGCTCCCGACGACCGACGAGGCGCGCGACGAGGCCCGCACGGCCGCCGGAGGCATCAGGACATCGAGCGATTATGTGACCCACCGTCCGATGCTGTCGTTCTGGAAGCATTTAGTGTGTGAGACCAGAGGAGAAGCTCTCTTGCTCAAGAACCCCGGCCGGTCTCCAGCCGACAAGGTTTGATTGTGCTGGTCCTGGAGGAGCAACTAGAGCTTGGGACAGGTCATCGGTCTGAAACTCGCCCATTTCGGGCAATCCCCAGCTCGCCAACCCTGGCGACGACCCCGGGTCCCTGGTCGATCCCCTGAGACTGGGCGGCGAGCAGGCGACCCCAGATCTGACGACAGGCTTTGAGTCGGCGCAGCCACGACGAAATTCATGCGTTGCCGTCGTCCCCTGTCCTGGCTATCGGCGTCGGCACAGGCCCGTCGGTCTGCAACGGCTGGAGTTTCTGTTGGATTCTTCCATTCCCTTCATCTTTTTGTCCGATATAAAATCATTTAGTTTGCTTTGCGCCGTGTATGCGTGCCGCTGAGTGCTGGGCGCCACCCTCTCGGGTCGCCTCAAGCATATCATACAGTGGCTGTCGTATATCAGATCCAACGGTCTGCCCCCCCCCCCCCTGCCTGGCACGGAACAGGAGTGCATACTCCACTCCAACAAAGTCTGGGGTCGTATTCTCCATCAATCCATGACAATCGGCAAACCAAGCTCACATGCTCTCCTCCCGGCAGATTTCTTTGGAGCGGACTTTTTCGTCTGATGTCCCTGGCCTTCCCGAGCTGACAGAAACGGTTGATCAGCCGATTGCAGGAGTCCCCTGACCGGCAGCTTCCCCGACTACCTACATACCGGGATAGCTAGTGGGTTTTCTCGTCTCAATTATCCCGTCGGTGGTTTGACCCCTTTTTTTCCATTCGTAACGTTGGTGCGCTGGCGTCTAAAAAGCTTCGAGAACAGAAACCAGGCGCTCTCCTTGCTCGTGCTGCGTGCCATGCTAGCTTTGACCTTTCCCCCATATCTTCAAGCATGCCGTGTTTATTTTTGGGCCTTGTTTCCACCGTCGCAGCATGATGGGCCCGGCTGCTAGTCGAGAGCGGACTGTCGCATGAATTGTGTTTTGTTGTCAATGTTTGTCCGTCCCCCCCCTGTCTGACTGTACAGCCCCAGGAGCTTTGATCTCGCCTCCTCGCCTTATACAATGCGGGCCTAGCCGGCCGCCGCTCGGTTGTCCACCGCCCACAGACACACTCACTCTACCCAGATGAATAGCATGATCTATCCCCATAGCTAGCTTGCTTCTAGAACTGGTGCCAAGTGGATTGCAACGCGTCACCTCATTTGAGTCGGAGGCTGGTATGGGGGGTTCCATTTATAGCTTCCCCCGTGTTTATGTCGCCGGTGCTGTCGTGCGACGCGGTTTAAACAATACAAGGCCGAAATCGTCATGCCAGGTGCTTTCGCGGTAGACCGGTCAGTCCTCCAAGGCTGAGAGTTGCTTGCTTTTATTGGGAGTGCTCCATGTGGGATAGGATTGCTACCTACTTTCGCCGTCTGGGCCCTTTCTTCCGGATCCTTCTCTGCGAGCGGTGACAGCTGCGGGATGCTACCAGAGATGCCAAAGCGGAGGATGTCTTTTAAATCGGAAATGTGGGTTGATGAGGGAGAGATGATGGAGAGGGTTGGGGATAAAGCCGCTGGAGTAACTTCTCGGGTCGGGGAGAGGTGGCGATGTTGGGTTGCGGCGAATGTCTTCGGAATGTCTTCGCCAGTGTTTTCTCAGGGGAGAGACAGGATCGAACATCTCTTCTTTTCCTTTCTTTTTTTAAATTAAAAACCAAAAATTGGAAACATCAACGCAGGTAGCAAAAGGCTCACCAGGGCTTAACATGTCCCTGGCTACGAAAACCTTCCTCAAGCTAGGCGGTTTCACTCGAAACTGAGATCTCTTGTGAAAGATGTCTCGCGAGAGACCTCAGTACCCCCTGCCGCTCGGCCACGGGTGCCTCTGTTTGGCTGGAGGTATTGACCATGCATGGAAAGCTGCTTTATCTACCCTCGGCATGTTTGACTTCTCTTTCGTGGTGGTTGTCAAGGTTTCTATCCTCGGGTAGACTTGTTGCCGGTTGCTACAGCGTACTACACTCCAACCCTAGTTTGTTTGTTAGCACGTGACACTCCCACTAAGAGAGATGCTGAAGCCTAGATAATGTCTTTGTAGCTTAAGAGAAGGCATCTTTGGTGTTTTACAGGGCCTTTCCAGGATGGAGAAAGGCCTTCCAAAATACCAAGTATACTTTTTGAGATGCTAGAAAGGCGCTATTAAACCCAAATATGCCCTTCGAAAGGCCAGAATACCCCAAAAAGAATTTACACGACAAGGCCTTGTTAGCGCTTTAATATCCTTCTTGATGGGGGTGTCACGCGCCAACACACCAGGGCTGTATTGTATAAGAGTCACATAATAGGTCAAAAAGTCATTGGTACTATCATCATCTGCTATGGTAGCTGCCCAAAATGCCCCTGACCGTAGCGCGATAGATAGGTGATGCTATTCACCGGATTCACATGTGACGCTCATATCTCTGGCGCCAGACGTTGCGCAACGAAAACGGGGCGTTCTTTGATTTCTCATACTCCTCCTCGGTCAACCAAACCTTGGTCAACTTCTGGCAGAGGCTCCCCGTGGTGGCGACCTCCAGCCCCGAGCCGTTACTCGAGAGGTAAAATCTCATAGTCTCGCTGTTTTCGAATTCTCGGGCCATTCTGATCAATTCCATTTTGGCCTTGCCGACCACCGAGTTATGGGCATCCTGGAACTCGGGGTTCGGCATGTTGAGAAGCTCGGATAGGCCCCCAAAATTTTCCGTGATATGCTGGTTCAAGGTCTTCGCCAGCTTGTTCGCGCGGGCCTTCTTCGCCTTCCAGATTGCGCCGGTGATCTTTTCGACTCCGCCACCGATCTGGAGAGCCGTAGTATCTGTGAGGTCGAAACCTTCAAGCAATGAGGATATATCACCAAGGTTTGAGAACGGGCTCTTCTGGGTGCTCTTGATCTTGTGGCAGCGATGTCGAAGGTACTTGTCGGCCGGAGCCATAAACTCCATCCAACCAAACTGTTGTCCGCTGAAATCGAAGATGAATTGCTGGCCGCTTGGCATTGTAGCCCGGATGACCTCGTGAGCAACGAGCGAGGTGTATTTGGCCGAGTCCAGGGTTCCATTCGTGAACTTCATTGGCTGCTGAATATTCTTGGGCAAGAAGGCAATCTTCTCGATCGAATCGCACAGAGCTGTTATCGAGGGTATGGTTAGCGTCTTGGTAGCTCCAGGGGTAGATATAGAGTAGACTTACGCTCGATTAGGACCTGGAAGAGCAGGAGAGCAGAGGTAAGGGGCTCCCTGCAGGCATCCATCATCAATGCCATCATGCGAATCTCGTTCGACGGAGCCAGGTGATCGGGGAATCTGCCCAGAACATGCTTGCCTTGGAAACCGAGTAACTGCTCAAAGGAATCGATGCCCATAGTTTGGAAATGGACCACGCCATCTCTCTCTGAGATATTGACAGGAGCGATTCGGGGGTCGTATGTCATTGCGACGAAGTCAACAAAGACCTCATGGAAGATGGACGCAGCGCGGTGAAGTTTCCGGAGTGCTTTGAACGATGCTTTGTCGGCATCCCAGTGGCGGCAGGCCTGGCACTGTGTTCCGCAGTAGGCTGTAGCGAAAGTCGGGTGGTCTCCCGTGTAAAATCTGAGATGCAGCACAATGCTTCGAGCCGGCATCCGTCTCTCCGCAACTAGCGCACTTGAATGCCTCCTCCGGCAAATATGCATGGTCAACATGTCCGGGAGCAGTAGTAGCCGCAGGGCTTATCGCATACGGTGACTCCTCATCTTTCCGGCCCTGGATGGTCCAGCGAAGATGGCGGAGGTGGCGTGCTTGGACGCTGGTATCGTCTTCGGCAATGGGTTGAGAGGCTGCCACCTCGGCAAGCTTTGTACCGAGTTGCTCATGGTCGCCGGTGGAGAACAGTGCGTTGATGCCGTTCTGAACAGCAAGATAGACGGCATCCGAAAAGCCGACAGGGTCGGCCGGTGCGGTCCGAGTCTCTTCAGCGAAAGCCAGAAAGGCGTCGGCACACTTCCCAATAACTCTTTGATCATCGGTTCTCATCCAATCCGATTCAGGTGGTGCCAAGTTGTCGAAGAACTTGGCGACAGGGTCGCCAGTTGCGCAGGGTCGTCCTGCCATTGCTCTCTCGTTCGGCACTGGGACCCCCTGCTGCTTGAACGGACGTCAGCAGCTTGCAAGGTAGCAAAACACGTAACAGAAATAGCTTCATGGCATACCTTGTTGACAGTAATGCGATCTGGCGTTTGTAGAAGACTGCTATCAGTTTACGGGAAGACGCGAAGGAGGGGGCTGCTGTCGGTTTATGGGAAAACGTGAAGGAGGGAACTGCTATCGGCTTATGGGAAGACGTGAAGGGCAGTGGGCGAGGTGCGATTGTTGGCGGTGGGGAGGTAGAAAAGCGGTCGGATGAGAATTCATGAGTACCACTGGACCAGCGGGGTGAGTAGAAAACCAATACCAAAGAAGGTAAGAACCCCAACTGGCTTCGAGAAAGTTTAAACCGGTCGCGCAGGCTGCGAGTAAGAAAGCCGCCAAGTTTCTCTCGCCTCGCGGAGTATGCTTTATGCTTCTATCCGCACGGAGACAAGTGCTAAGCATTGTTCGGGACGACGCGGCTACTACAGCTCCTTCATGACCTCTCCCACCGCCTGCTTCGCCATCCGCTTGCGCTGCTCTTCCGGCATACCAGCGCTTATGTCCCTGACTGCCTGTAGCTTCAGCATCATACGCTCCAGCTTCTGGATTTCCTCGTCATCCAGCTCTTCGTCTTCTTCGCCCTCGCCCTCTCTCGCCCCTCCCTTTCCCTCGCTCTTACTCCTCTCGGCTCTCTGGAAGCTCATCAAGTCCTCCCCGTCAAGCCCCTCGCCCGTCCCCTCGCTCAAAATCGCCTTCCTCAACCCTTCAAAATCCTCCGGTTCAAACCCAAACCCCATACTCTCCGGGATGAACTCCCCATCCTCCCCCATCCCCATCCCCTCATCCTCATCCTCCCCGCCATCCCCAGCCCAGTCGTTCGCCTGGAGGGCCTCAAGCGCTCTAGCAACCCCCATCCTCTCACCAAACTCATTCCTCCCCTCCCCGCCACCACCGTGGTGGACAAACTCCATACCCCACTCGGCGCAGACATCCTCCCACTCATCCAGCTCCTCATCCTGTGCCTCCCCCACCCCGACAACCAGCGCGACCCCGTCCCACTCCCACCCGCCCAGCTGCGCCCGCAGCACGCGGCCCATCTGCGAGATGAGCCCCTTGGCGTCGTGGCCGCCCTCGCCTTCGCCGTCGCCGGCGCCCGACCCGAGCCCGGACGTCGGGCCCGACACGGAGCCGGGCGTGCCGGTGCCGGCGGGTGGCAGGCCCACGACGACGAGGATGCCGCCGAGGGCGTCGAGGACCTCCTTGGCCTCGGGCGCCAGGAAGGTGGTGGCCCACTCGGACGGCGAGGTGACGAGGTCTAGCCAGATGGGGATGGTGGTGGTGTAGTAGGGCGTGGTCAGGGCGATGTAGTGGGTGATGCCGGCGAGGGTGGTGCCGGCGAGGGTGGTGGTGGCGGTGGTGCTTTCCGAGGGGGGTTCTGCTGCCGATTCCGAGGAGGGCGAGGCTGGGGGGATGGGGACCGGCGAGGGGTGGGTGCCGGTTAGGTCTGGAAGGGGGTTAGTATGACTGCGCTAGTGAGGTGAAGTTGCGGATGTGTATAGATAGGTGAGGTACCTTTGATGACATTGCTCAAATGCTCGGTCGAGTCAGCCAGTGAGACGGCCAGTATCCGCCGCGGGTTGGTAATCTCCATGTTTCTGGTTTGTATTTGTTTTGTGAGCTGCTCTTTTTTCCCTATGACTTTGATGGAGGGATGTACGGCGATGCAAGGACGTTGGTGATTGAACAACTTGCTGTGGTGGGGTTCATTGGGAGTTGGCGGGGTTCATGTCAGTGTGGCCGTAACTGGCCTTGACAACAAACGGTACCTATTCCAGCCCAACCGGTCAAGTTCCTCAGGCAAGTCTGCTTTCTATTTGGCTGCTTTACCCTCAGGCTCTTATGACCTCAAAACATATTTTAAACCAGCCTTTCCAGCTGCTGTTTACAGCTTTGTTCCCAGCACCGAATGGCTCAGATTAGGATCGAGATAAGGGTTAGGGTATACTCATCCCGGCATCAGTTCAACAACAAGTCAAGTACAACCCCCTGATCTCCATCACCCAGTTTTCAGTAAGTATATATGCGCTTTTATTTCGGGTGAAGAAAAAAAAACATAATCATGTGCTAAGCCAGCCCCCCTCTAACAAACGCCCATGTGAAACCACCAAACCACAAACCAACCCCATCAGCTCGAAGAGTGAACAGAGCACGACGATGGACTGATATATACAGATACAAAAAGGAGTTTACACCGAATGGCCTCTCTCCCTCATTCAAGTGCAGTGTTCAGCTTCCAATCCTACTCCTGTGCATTTCCATTCCCAGCCTCACCGCTACCCTCCTCCACTTCGGCCTCCTCCTCATCTACATCCACCAGCTGCTTCGACTTCCTCGCCTTCTCTGCCGCCCTGACTAGACTATCGAAATCCCCACTCGTCTCACACATGCCCTTGAAACTCCCATTCGCCTTCTTGATCAGTTCCCACGGAGGCCCATACTCGACGATTTGCCCCTTGTCTAGCACCAGCACCTTGTCGTAGTCCACAATCGTCTGTAGCCGATGGGCAATCGTGATGATTGTGCTAGTCAGCTCCTGGATCGTCCCCTGGATGGCAGAGTCAGTTGCGTAGTCGATCGAAGCCGTGGCCTCGTCCATGACCAGAACACTGGGGTTCTTGAGCAAAGCGCGGGCCAGACACAGGAGCTGTCGTTGGCCTTGGGAGAGATTGTTGCCAGACTCGGTCACGGGGGACGAGAGGTCGAGGAAGACGTTTTTATTGGTCGCTGTCGGCGGGCGAGTAGGTTCCTGCGAGGTCTCGCCGTTGTCATTCACCACAGCGATGGTGGGGGGCTCAGGAAGTAGCGAGGGTTGGCTCACAGTGACCTCGTCAGCTGTGATGAGATGTACCCGGCGGAGCGCCGCGAAAATATCCTCGTCCAAGTAGATGCTGAACGGGTCGAGATTGGTTCGAATGGTCCCCATGAATAGTGTCGGATCCTGGGGCACAATTGTGATAGCCTCCCGCAAATCGCGCAGCCCAATCTTGCCAATGTCCACATCATCGATAATAATTTTGCCCTCGTCCGCCTCTAAAGCCCGGAAAATAGCCAGCGCGAGCGAACTCTTCCCGGCTCCTGTGCGTCCAACAATTCCAACCTTCTCACGAGCCTCAATCTTGAAAGTGAGGTTCTTGAGGACGGGGTCAAGTTCCTTGCGATATCGAGTAGTGTAGTTGATAAACTCAACCGAGCCCTTGGTAGGCCAGTTCTCATGAGGCCTGTTCTTCTCCACAATGGCTGCAGCCTCTTGCTCCACGTCAAGATACTCCTTTATACGCTCAACGGAGTTCATGTTCTGCTCATTCATTGCGTACAGTCGAACGAGCCACAACATATTGTCGGCAAATCCGATCGCGTAACTCAGCGAAATACCAGCAGAACCAGGATCAATATGGCCAAGGGTCATAATGATAAACACTCCGGAAAAGAACGCAACCAGGTCGCCAAGCAGGTCTGTTCGAAATGCGAGCCATCTGTTAGCGCCCCACAGGTATATGAACGGCCGCAGCTGTCTGTTGATTTTGGCCAGGTTGTCACGAACGAAACGTCTCTCGTCGCTGTAAGCGCGGATAGTGGTAACGCCGGTCAAGGTCTCTCCGAATTGCTGGAACAGCGGACTCCTCTCGACAGACTCTAGCCGCTTCAGGTCACGCGACGCGCTGAGATAGAAAACCCCAAGGAAGACGTAGGCAGCTGTGATGAAGACGCCTGCAATCAAGAAGGCCGGCGTGATATAGGCAATGAGCGTGATTGTCACAACAATTCCCAACGCGCAGGTCATGAGGCCAATTGAAATAGGGGCGACTTCCTGATCAACAGCTTCCAAGTCCTTGCTGAAGCGGTTCATCATCTGGCCCAGGGGAGTGACGTCGAAGAACTTGAACCTAGCACCCGTCACAGCGCTCATCAACCGATCGTGGATTTTGTATGAAGCCGTCAACGAGCCGAGGAAGATCCACAAGTCTCTGACAAGGGCTGCAACAGCACCAGCGAGGCCGATGAGTGCCAATATTCCCAGGTAGTAGGTGACGTTGACCTGAGGGGGCTCCGTCGCGGCTGTGAATGCTGAGCTGTTTCCTTGGGCATAGGTAGAGACTGAGGCAAAGTAGGTCGGCGTGAACGACTGGCTCGCATAGCTTTGCGAATTCGTGTTGAAGATAACACCGGTCGTCCCTTCAGTTGCGTACTGGTTGGACCACTCCTTGATCCAGATGCTAGAGGCAACTCCGCAAAGTTGCTGGGTTGCAAACACTCCGCACGCTACCAGCCAGAACCACCAGCTACCCATGGATCCCAGGTAAAGCTTCATTACCGGCCACTTCACAGCTCCAGTCGCCTTTGTTTCTTCCATGGCATCTTGTTTCTTGTTTTCCTTCTTGGCAGTTTGCGCCTTAGTTTGTTGACCGTTGGCGTCGGCCTCATTGACCAAAGTCGTGCCGCTTTCTTCTCCGACACTGGAAGGCACACGAGATGGAACACGAGAGATATGAGCAGAACCTGGCCCAGACTTCTGAAGGACCTCTTCACCCAACTTTCCTGAAGTGATGAGTTCCTGAGACGGGCCCTGAGCTGTAACACGGCCGTTGTTCATCATAATGACATAGTCGGAGAACGGCACGCAGAGGGGGATATTGTGTGAGACCAAGATGCATGTTCTGTGCTTCATCAAGGGGCCCATGATACAGTTGTTGAAGATCCATTGAGCAGTGTGAGAGTCCACGGCGCTGAGGCAGTCGTCCAGGAGCAAGTGCTTCGAGTTGGAGTAGACCGCACGAGCAAGAGAAATTCGCTGCTTTTGGCCGCCAGAGAGTGTGATACCCTTTTCGCCGACCAGAGTCTCATCCCCGTTGTCAAGGATCTCCAGGTCATGCTCCAGGGCACAAGCAACGATGACGTCCTTGTATCTTTGATCCTCAAATGGCGCAGAAAACAGAATGTTGTCCTTGATGCTAGCGTTGACGAGCCAGGCTTGTTGGGCGACGTAGGCACATGTTTCAGCAAGCCCCGTCTCGGGATCCGGGTGGACATCCTCGCGACTGCGACCGCCCGGAAGGAACACCCGGCCCTTGATCAAACTCATCTCACCAAGCAGAGCCATTAGTAGCGAGGTCTTGCCGGAGCCAGTGGGGCCGGTGATGACATTCAGCTTGCCAATCTTGAAGTCGATATCAAGGTCATAAAGCCTGAAAGCCATTGTGCCATCCTCGGCAACCGCATTCTTGCTTCCCCAAATGAAAGTAGCGTCGCGGAAGCCAATAAACCGGTTTCCACTCTCGTCAATGTTTTCCCTGCCGAGCTGGTCAAACTTTTCGGTTTCCTCTTCCGCCAAGAACTCCTCAATACGATCAATCGACACCTTGGACTCCTGAACGTGGGCAATCATGTCGCCCAGCTGATCGAGAGGGTAGCGGAGAAGCATGAACAGCGAGATGGCCGTGAAAGCCACGGATGGGTAAAGCGGCTTTCCTTCAATAACCGTGTAGACGAAAAAGGAAAAGAAGGTGATCAAGATAGGTACCGAGTTCCAGACAGCCACGGCAGCAGCCCATAGCATGAATCTGTTGCGCAACGCTTTGAGCTCGGCCTGCCTCTTCTCATCAACAATCTTTGCGTATTTATGCTCCCAGGCAAAATACTTGATAATCCTGATGTTCTGGAGAATCTCGTTTGTTGTGTGGATACGCTTATCAGTAGCAGCCATAATCTTCTTCTGAGTCGAGTTGAAGCCCCTAGCGAAAAGGATATTAATAGGCAAGAGCAATGCCATGACGATGAATCCGGGGATAGCGCTGAGCCCCATGACCTGGTACAGCAAAACAACCGAGACAATCAGCTGCGTAGGAGATGTCGCAACGAGGTAATGCCCATAGGCGGTCACCTCCGAAACTTTGAAGCTGTCAACTGACATCAAGTTAATAATGGTTCCCATATTGGCCTGCTCGTCGTTATCTGCAGCCTTGGGCTTGTCCTTGGGTGCATCGGCAGCTCCGTTTTCGTTTGCGTTGGCGGCGTCCTTCTTGTCATCCTGTTTAATCCCCAGCGCTTGCTTCACCTTGGCGAAAATACCCTTCTTGGGAGCAGCGTCTGGCTTTTTCTTGTCGGCGCCGAGAACCGTGTCCTTGCCAGCGGAGGCCTTTCTGCGAAGTGCTTTAGCGTAGATTTCGCCCACCAGGATGGCCCGAATATTGATACAGATCTTGCGACCGATGTATAGCGCTTGGCCATCAGCCACTGACCGAGCAATGTCAGACAGCGGAAGAAGAATGACAAACAACCAGAGCACATTTCTGGGGGTGTCATCCGGATTCTCGACATACTCCAGGATGGCCTTGAGGATCAGAGTTGGCGCAAAAGTCAGGATACCGGACATGACACCCCACGCCGCTTGAACAAGGAGCATGCCCTTGAAAAACTTGACCAGGTGGAAAGCCAGGGTGGTGGTCTTCTTGAAATGACGATAGTGGGACAGGATCGCGATAGCCTTGTCTTTTGGGAGCAAATTCCAGACCCTCTTGAGCTCTAGGGGCTCTTTCCAGCCTTGCCAAACGATAGCATCAACCCAGCTGAAGGTATATTTGGAGAAGATGGATGCCAAGTCCTCACGGCCAGGTTCAATGCCCTCCTCCCACTCCAGGAGAACCGTCTTGTTTCCCTTTCGAGTGAAAATGGCCATCACAAAGAGCAGAGTCGTCAAGCTGAACTCAATAAAGATCAAGTATGTGGTCAATTGGGTCTTGGCGGGGTGGATGATGAGCGAGCGGAACAGAATAATAGAGGGAATCCATTGGAGACTGTAGATGGCGGCAGTATGGTTCCACAACCGGGGAATACGATACTGTGTCTTGCCCAAGAGCAGGCGAAGAGAGGCAAGAATCAAGACATAAGCCCAGACGGCCAGGCCACTGGCGGCAGCAATGCGGCCGCGGTGCTTCCCAAAGGCGTTGTATTCCACAGCGGTGGCGTTGACGGCGACAAGGCCGGAGATGGCAAGCACCTCGATCACAACAGACAATGTTTGTGCCGGGGGGCTGGAAGCTTGAACAATGGACCCCTTGGTAGTCGTCTTAGCCAATGCTAGACGGCCACCGCCGCCGTTTATTGCGAGGTCATCGTCATCTTCGTCGTCGCTGGCAAGGATTTCGTCGGGCGGGAGGCCCGTGTGGTCATCGAGGGGCGATATCGGAGCGGCGGGATCAGCGATGCGCTGGTACTCGTCGCTTCGTTTTAACCGGACGGCGCGGAGGATATTGGAGACCAAAATCTGGAGGAGCGAAAGACCTATTATGGTCAATGGCAGCAGGATCTTGAGATAGCTGTTGCGGGGACTAGTTAGCGAGTTGCGTGGGGGCGATGGCATGTGAAAGTGTGAAAGCGTGAAAGCGCAAAAGTAGCTGCGATGCGATGCGATGCGATGCGCTGCGGCCAGGCGACCCCTACAACAAGATAGCTACTTACTCTACTAAGAAGCATGGGGTAAAGTCATCCGTCCGCCATACCGGCCAGGGGCATGAGGCGAAAGAGCCGCCCATGTTTGGCTGCGCGCCGTAGGTCGGGGCACGCGAGGAAGAAAAGGTGAGGTGAGACGGAAAGTTGGTTGCGTGACGGCAATGATACCTCTGTCTCACTCAATGGTACCGGGGCAGTCGAAATCAAAACTGCGATGTCTGCTGAGCCGTCGCACGTCGCAAAGGCCCTCACAACGAACGGGGGAGGGGGATAGAAGTAGCGAACAAAAGGGAGAACTGCCCTCCACTTTTGAAAATGGAGAGAAAAAGAATTGGGTCTGCAGGGCGGGACTCTCGGTATGGGGCGGTTTAACTACTGCTCTACTTTCTTAGCCTCTGTCCGGTAGATAGCGGAAGGTCCACAGCCAGCGGGCACAGATGCATTTAAAAGAAAGAGACTGCCCCGCCATTGTTTTTGGAGCTCCCTGCTTCCGTCTTGCGATGTCCGGCTATGATGATGCAGTGGCATTTCCCGAAAGCCGGCCACAGTCAAGACCATTGATTGCGTCGATTGCCTAGGCAGCAAGGCAGCCGTACTGCACATACACTATGTAATCTGGGCATTCATTTTCAAACACACCTCCTACGTACACGGCATCCCACAATAACAGAATAGCACCCCAAACTCGGCCGTGACTCGGCTGCTACCATCCACCACGATCTTTGCCCCGGGCTTACACCCGGGCAGGGCACACTACACACACCGACAGGTAGGGCGGGAGGCCAAGCAGTTTGTGACTAGGGGGGGAGAGTCAATGGCGACATGGGCGATAACTCGGCACATCTGAGGTTCAATAGCTTTCTGCCTTCTGCCATCCTTCAACAGGGTTGGCCGCGTTCCGCCTTTTCTCTGTCTGTCCATATGCCTGTCTGGGCAGGTGGTAAAATCGGTTCGGGTAGCTTCACACCGGTCCCTGCAACGAATGCCCTCGAGCTTCCTTACCAATTTACGCCATGCACTGCGTGGCACGCCAACCGTTTTTGTCTCACTTGGGCCACACAAAGGTGGGGGGGAGAGAACGGGAGAGCAGGTGAGAAGAGGTTGCACGAACTCACAAAACTTAGCTCCAATGATGTCAGATCCTCCTCCATCCATCGCGTACAGATTATAAAGCACCGGAAAGCTTGCGTGTTTTACTGATGGGGTTAGGAGAGTGCCTGGGGAGGATTCAAGGCTTCAGTCCTGCAACACCCCAACGATATCAACCCGTTTCTCAGACGTTCTTTCTACCTTAGTCAGTAGGATGGCTGTGATGTAGGGGCAGGGTCAGAGTGTTGTGCAGCGCAGCGCAGCATCGCATTTATGCCTTTGTGCAACGGCCTTCCGCCACTTCGCCGGGCGAGAGATCGCCTCCCCGGAGCGATTTGCGCCCCCAAAAGTCGGCATCCTACATTCGAGCTAGTGAAGAGCACCAAAAGCATCGAAATCAATGCATGCCGGGTAGTCCTAGCTGGAATAGACTACTGGCAAGGTGCGACGCCGACGCCGCAGCAACGCAGTGATAGCGCAGATGGTCGCCGCATGCCGCGTCCAGCCCACACTGGACAAACCATCGTGCGGAGCCGGATGTCCTGAGCCGTCCAGTGCCAGCTGGAGCAAAAGCACTGGATCTAGTAGCAGCAGCCATCAGCATGCAAGTAAACTTGAAGCACCTCACATACCCAGGAGCCAGCAGTGCCAGCAGTAGCAGCAGCAGCAGTTGCAGTTGCAGTTACAATAGCCAGCAGCAATTGCAGCTCACATCCGATCACTTCCCCAACCTCCATCCCAGGTCCGAGATCCCATCCCGGCACGGCACCCCGACATGGGACAACCTATTGCCTGAAGCTGGGGGCTCGCCCCTCCTTCTGCTGATGGATTAGGAAGGTCCAGACAAATTTTGTGTCTGCAATTCCGTCGTATCCAGATGTCTACTCGTATGAGTCACGCCGTCTTGACTCTTCCAAAATGTAGTCGGGGTCTTATTTTCGTTTCTAAACGAGCGGCGCGATGGGGCAGCCTATATGCCATAATATGTGTGTTAAGCACTGTCTGGCCCGTAACCGTGCCACAGTCTCTTCACACGGAAAGAGTCTTGGCTACAGAAAGGCGGGATCTGCTCCTGTCAAGAGAACCAAAGAACCGCCTCTTGCCAACCCACTTACCTCTGCACGTCTTGGAGAACCGACAAAATAAAAAAAGTGACAACCCTCGACCTGCCATCCACAAGATAGGTTCCGCCCGGGTCCCATCTCACCCCCGCCTCCCCATAGGTCTCCCAGCCGCGGTCCCCCCCCCCCTGCCTTGACACCTTGCGGGGTACTTGGATGACAGCTCATATCGAACCTATAAGAGCCTACGAGGGTTGTTAAACTCATATAGCATAGAATATGTAGGGAATAATCGAGACATCCTACCAATTGATGCCCATCCTACCGCTTTCATGCGGGGAGCTTTGTGGTCTGACTCAAAGAGAAAAAGAACTTGGGATGATAACGAGTTTGCTGGTATGATGCTCTTTTGTATAATAAGCCGCGATGTCGATTGAGAACCCCCCCTCCGAGGATGACTGTGAATCGGTGACTCCGACTGAAGGGTCTCGCCTGAATCACAATGGCACCATACCACACCCCCGCGCCTGGCACACATATGATCATGTTATGTACATAACCCTACACCGCATGTCGGCCGTGAAAGGGCGGAGCTGAAAATGGGATTGAGTTTGATATGGATGGTTTCATCCTACCAGATGTATCCTACAATACCGTCGTGCCCGCATGTATCTGATCCTTGCCTAACGTGCCGAGCATATCTCGTTTTTTTTCTTTGAATGAGCGCCAATGTCCAACGTGGTATTCATGAATGTCAAGAACAAGTCCCGAGCACCTGAACCCTGTTGTGTATTGAGGTTTGACAAGCTGACCAACAGACCGCGCCATAATGCAATTCCCGCTCGCTTTTGCTTTTAGGAAGCCCTCCCTTTATGATTGTTTCTCATTTGTAAAATACATGGCGGTCGGCCATCGCTCCGTCCGAAAACCAGAACCGCCAACAAAATCCACACTTAAAAAAATTAGATCCGACAGCCTGGCGTCCCCGACTTGGTTACTCCAAATGCGGCTATCTGATGGGGGTGATACAACTGCAATGAAAGTAGATCACGGGCTAAACTCACGCTTAGCCCATAATCATCCCTTTCATGCCCGATACATCACCCTCCTTAGCTGCGATCTCAAAGTAGCCATAGATGATCCTATATAATTCAAGGTCAGTATTCGACGTACTAGTTTGGGAGTCGGTCTAACTTACGTGACAGCGAGAAGGGTTCCGGTTCCGGACCCCAGAGCACCCATGAGATCGCTGGCAACTGATAGGGCACCGATGCAAGCACCGCCGAAAGCGGCAGCCGTGGGAATGATGCGCTTGAGCTCCTTGTACATGCTCTGGTCGCGGTGACCAGCCATGACGAGGCCCTGGTCCTTCAGCTGCTTGGCGACATCGCGGGGGCTCGAGCCAGACACTTCAATCCATGTCTTGGAGAAGACAGCGCACGCAGTAAGCATGTAGGCGATGTAGACCGCCGTGTGGATGGGGTCGAGAAGAGCGTCCTTGAAGTTGAGAGGGGGCGACATGTAGTAGACGAGGCCGGAAATGGCAGATAGTTGAGACGAACCGTCCTTGGCCTCCCAGACACCGAAGAGACGGACCAGAAGGTTCTCGGAGAAACGCGAGTAAAGCATCTGGCTAATCAGGAAGATGTTGGACGACAGAGCCGACTGGAGCATAATAGGCATGTTCGAGGTGTAGAACAGGCGGACGGGATACGAGCCGCGAGCTCCGCGCTGGCGCGAAGACTTGACCGGGATCTCGACGCGGAAGCCTTGGAGGTAGATAACAGCGGCAAAGACGAGGAGGGTGGCGAGCAGGTTCATGATGTTGGGGAGGTTCTGTCTATAGAAAGCCTCCTGCAGAGCGCGCTGCTTGTTGGGCCACGTCATGAGCAGGTGGAAGAGGGCAATGACGGCACCCTCGTACTCGGGGCCACGGCCCGTGTTGATCGATGTCGGGGAAAAAGCCTTCCACATGATAGACTCGCAGATGTTGGTGGCAATGAAGAGCGAGATACCGCTTCCGAGGCCATAGCCCTTCTGGAGGAGCTCATCGAGGAGAATGACGATCATGCCGGCGACAACCAATTGGAGGATCAGAAGAAAGACGATACCAGCGCCAAGATCGCTCGGGGGGCCGTAGAGGCCGGTAAAGACGTAGACGGTAGCGGTTCCCACAGAGAGAATCAGAGCGAAGAGCTTCTGGGCGGTCTGGTAAAGCTCGCGATCCGACTTGAGGTCAAGATTGACATCAATCATGTGGGTACCAGCCAGGAGCTGGAAGACCATGCCCGAAGAAATGATTGGAGTAATGCCCAGCTCCATCAGTGTTCCCCGATTACTCGCCATCATCATGCGCAACCAGTATAGCGGGTCGGATGTGTCGGAGGAGACGATGCCGTAGAGCGGCATCTGGCTCATGACCAGGAAGATCATGAGGGTCAAGCCTGTCCACATCAACTTTTGGTTGAAAGGGATCTTGGTCTCCGGCTGCTGAACCTCTGGGAGGAACGGCACGAAGGGCTTGACCAAGTCAAGGAATCGTACTGGATTGCGCGGGAATGGGTTAGCGGATGGCCGCGAAGTAGCAGCGAGGCGATGGGAAGCTCGGGATGACGAGTTTGGGAGCTCATCAACTCACGCGCACAGCCAGAGGAAAGGATGACTTACAAGAACTCATGGTGGGCAATTGCAGAAAAGAAAACCCCTAAAGATTAATTCATCCAGAAGAAGTGTAAGGGAATGATTGAAGTGAGCGACAACGACTCTGGAGAGCGAGTGTTGTCGGCGCGTTTTGTGGAAAGGGGGATGAGGTAGTGGAGAAGCGGCCTCTCGTCGAGATCTGGCTTCTAAAAGTTATTCTGTGATGTGTCCAAATTTGAATGGGCCCACACGTGACTACCCCTGCGCGCCATTCTGAGCTCGGTGCAAGACAAGGTGCCCTGTGCATCAGGAGGCGGCAAGGATCCCCCGAATTTACTTTCAACTGCCAAGTCTTTTCTCCAACAATTGAATTTGACGCCAAGGCGGGGAGCAACGCTGCACCAGTGGCTTCCATCCTGACTTTTTTATACCGAGTTTAAGGTTGCGCAACGATGCGCCGCGACAGCTCGCGTAATGCAGCATCACTCTAACGCCGCCGTCAATGAGGTCGCTTGTGATATCCGTACCTCGACGCTACATCTCCATCCGTTACAATCGTAGAAAACTAACCATGGAGCCCCTTGTTGTTATTTTCGGGTCCACGGGCACCGGCAAGTCGGATGTAAGAGAGAAGCTGTCTTGGGCTGAAATCAGGTCGAACTTGGCAAGCGCACTGACAGGCTTTCTAGCTCGCCGTCGAGTTAGCGACCCAGTTCAACGGTGAGATCATCAACGCGGATGCGATGCAGATGTACAAGGGCCTCCCCATCATCACCAACAAAATCACAGTCGACGAGCAGCGAGGCGTCCCGCACCACCTCCTCGGCAACATCGAACTCGACGCGGATCCATGGAGCGTGATGGAGTTCCGGCGGGAGGCCACCAGGATCATCTCCGAGATTCATGCCCGGGGTAAGCTTCCCATCGTCGTGGGTGGCTCGGCATATTACATTGATGGCCTTCTTTTCGACAATAGGCTCGTAAAGGGCGAGACACCGCCTGAGGCGGATGGGCAGACTCGGGAGGAGCTCGTGGCCAAGCACCCGATTCTCGCGGGTTCAGCAGAAGCTATGTTGGAAAAGCTACGCGAGGTAGACCCCATCATGGCCGACCGGTGGCACCCCAACGACGTCCGCAAAATCCGGAACTCGCTGGAAATCTTTTTCACCACGGGCCGGCGTGCATCCGATATCTATGCCGAACAGCGGATTCAGAAACAGTCTAGGTGGGCCTCCCCTGACTCCGAGCCGGTCCAAAAGCCGTGGAAACTGCTCCTCTTCTGGCTATATGCCCGACGAGATGCGCTTAACGATCGGCTGGACAAGCGAGTCGACAAGATGGTCGCCAACGGCCTCCTTGACGAGACAGCCGAGCTGTATGATCGCTATCTCACCAGAGTAGCCTCGGGGGAGATCGTGGACCGCACAAGGGGCATTGTGCAGTCAATAGGTTTCTGGCAATTTGAGCCGTACCTCCACGCTCTCCGGCAGACACCCCAGCGCCCCGACCTGGCCATGCTTAAGCAGACCGGCATTGAGGACACTAAGACGGGGACACGGCGGTACGCTAAGTATCAGGTGCGCTGGATCACTATGAAGACTATGACATCACTGCAGGAGGAGAAGATTCTTAACAAGCTCTATCTCCTTGACGGCACAAACGTCAAGACATGGCACAGTGAAGTCGCAGCCAAGGGTGTCGAGTTGACGAGAAAGTTCCTCGCCGGCGAGCAGTTGCCCCAGCCAGTCGACATGTCTGAGACCGCGAGGGACGTGTTGGCCTTAAAAGTTGCAGAGAGCAACCGATCAGCCACGCCGTGCAATAAGGCTTGCGACGTCTGCAAGAAGACATTCTTGACAGAAGAGTCATGGCAAATACACATGAGCAGCAAAAAACATGCGAAGGAACTCAGGGCTCTGAAGAAGACTGCCTTGACGGTGTTCACCCCAAAAGAGCCGCAACGACTATTGACCAAATCAACGACGGGGTCGAGTCGGAAGACTCCCTAAACGTTTCCGGCCACCCACACCCAGAATCTCAATAAGCCATAATAAAGCATATTGAACAAATCTGTTGTAACTTTTCCTATACCCTCCATGCAGCTGCCATGCTCAAAATCGTGCCGCTAGACAAATTATGTCGTATCAACACCAACCAGAACATATTTTATGTACATGCAGCTCAAATCAACAAACCCCTAAAATCAAATCCTTCTAATTCGCCGAAATCTGATGCTTCACCCACTTCTCCAGCCCACCACGCGCAATGATTTCCTGGACGTTGGGCGGCAGCTCTCCCACCTTCTGGCTCCACGTCTCGCCACCCTCGCCCTCGGTTACCGTGACCTTGCTCCTGCGCACGTCCCAGACAAACTTCCACCCGGTGCGCCTCGTCAGTACCTTCTCGCCAGTCTTGTCTGCCTTGAACGTCTCGCGGAGCCGCTGCACCAGGCGCGGGACCTCGACACCCATGAGGGCGTTGTTGATGCTGTTGCGGCTAAAGATGTTACCGAAGCTGCCTGCGACCACGAGCGGGATCTTCTTGGCTAGGATGGCGGTCGCGGCCTGCTCGCGCGAGCTGCCGCAGCCAAAGTTAAAGCCCGAGACCAGGATATCGCCAGCGTGGGCGACAGCCCCAAAACCCTTGTCGTAATTCTCCATGCACACCTCGGCCATCTTGTCGACTGACACATTGTCTTGGTACGTGTACTTGCCTGGGTAGATGCCATCTGTGTTGATGTTATCGGCGTCGCAGAAGACAATCTCACCCTCCACCTTCTCCGGGAAGCCTGGGAGGATCTCGGTCAACGTCTCCTCAGCGGCGGCGGTTTCCTGCGCCGCACCGCCGAGGATGTCCTGTTCAGCCTTGGCAATCACGCCCTCGGCCTCAGCGATAAGACGGTCAAGTGCCTCTTCGATGCTGACGGCCTTGTCGTGCACATGATCACCGTTACCCTCACCAATAATGACCTTCTCGACGCCCTCAGGCTTCTGGTACCAGCCGGGTCCTGCAATCTTTCCTTGGAGAGCACTAGCCGCGACAACCTCGGGGCTGGCGAGATATGCCTTGGCGTCGGTTGAGCCCATCCGGCCCTTGAAGTTGCGGTTGCTTGCGCTAATGCCGTTCTCGCCAGGCTCCAGCAGACCTGTGCCAAGACCGATGCAGGGGCCACATCCAGACGGAAGGGGCTCGGCGCCAGCGTCGAGGAGGACCTGCCAGTCGCCGACATCCTCAGCAACCTTCTGCTCAATCAATGACGCGGCTGCGAGGTAGAATTTCACGCCATCTGCGATCTTAGGGATCACACCGTCCTTAGCCCTGTCCCGGAAAACCTGAGCAGCCGAGGCGATATCCGAGGCACGCGAATTGGTACAAGAAACAAGATAGGCCTTATCGAGCTTGATGTTCTGGGCCTCGAGATCCTTAAGGGGGGTCGCAATCTTTACGGAGTTGGGACCTGCGACGAAGGGCGAAAGGGTCGAGAGGTTTAGGTACAGCGACTTGGCATATGTCGCGCCAGGATCAGCTGTCAGCTGGTTTTGGAGGAGATCGTCAATCTTTTCATGCGTGAACTGGCCGCTCGAGCCCACTTCCAAGCCCATGGCTACGATAGTAGCCCTCGCCCTCAGCCAGGACTGCAAAACGGAATCGATCGGGAACAGGCCGCTCAAAGCTCCCCACTCGGTGGTCATATTGGCGATGGTAAGGCGGTCGTCTACGGGGATGGTGCGCATCGTTTCCTCAGTGCCTGTGAACTCGATGGCGTGGTTTAGCACTTCATCGTTGTTGAAAAGACCGCACAGGGCGACAATGACGTCCTTGCCGGTCACACCAGGGGGGAGAAGACCAGTAAAGGTCACCTTGGCGACGGGCGGGATCTGCCACCACGTCCGGCCTGTTGCCCATATGCTGGCAGCATCCGTCCGCACCATGGGTGTACCGAGGCAGCCCACACCGCCATACATATTGCTGTGCGAGTCGGAGGCTACGGTAACGGTTCCTGGCCACGCGTATCCCTCCTCGACCATGATCTGATGGCCAATTCCCCTACCAGCGGGATAAAAGTCGACACCGTGCTTTTTAGCAAACTCCTCGATTTGACGGTACTTCTTCAGATTAGATTCACTCTTGTTCTGCACATCATGGTCGAGAGTCATGACGACCTGACGGTTGTCATGTATCTTGGAAGCACCAATGGACATGAACTTCATGGCAACGGGCCACGAGTTGTCATGGGTCATGCAGTGATATGGCGACAAGGTCACATAGTCCCCAGCCTTGACCTTCTTCCCCGGCGCAAGGCCAACAGAATATCTCTGGACGATCTTCTCCGTCAGGGTCTGGGGCGTCTGGGGTGTGGTCTTGAGTGACGAGAGGACCGCGGAGTTGGAACCCTCAAGCTGAGTGTGGAAGGCATCGAGGCGGCGAACAGGGGTAGTGCTGTAGGATGCGACAGAAACGCGACGCTGGGTTGAGGTCCTCAGGATCTTGGGAGCGAGATTGAGTTGGCGGCAGCCTCTCCTGGCAGTCAATGCCAGGCTTCTTCTCTGCAGAGAGGTCAGTCAAGGCCAGTTGGGAGGAGTACAACACGAGTATTGGGGGGGGGGGGTGCACATACCACGGGTAGGATCATGATGGCCTCGAGTTTCAATTGACTACACAAAACTCCAGTGACAAAGAGGGGAGATGGCGCGAGCAATTACCAAATGCCTGCATCGGGGCTCGTGCCCAGCATCGGCAGAAAACTTTTAGTGGGGTAAGTTTTCCCTACCCCGGCTGAGAGCTGAGCTCTCACCGCCTTTGGGTATGTTCTGCAGCATATCGGCGGTAATTTACCTACCTTGGCCCGGGCGGTATCGAGCGGGATTGGTCGGAGTTTGGCTGAGCGGAATTCGGGGGGAGAAGTCTCCCGTCCTCTTCGCAGAAGTCCCCGCCAGGACCCAATCGATCTGCCATGGTGGGGTAAATACCTTGGTATTCGATGCGCGCGCGACCAAGCCCCCCCCAATTCCCAGCATCTCGTCTCCAGGTTCCAAGGTCCCAACGCCCGCGGTCTTCTCTTCTGTCCCCCCGACTTCCTGCTCAGATAGACGCTTCCAGAACACTAGTATTCATAGGGAGCTTGTCCATGACGAAGAAGACACCTGTCAAGAACGGAAACCTCTGGCAGTGTAGGCGGCATACCTTGAAGTTGCCTAGCTCGGTCTCACCAACCATCTAGAAGACAGGATATGGCGGTGGTCCTGTCTTGTGCATTTATACCCCCTTGGCAGGTTGCAGGTTCGGTGTGACTGCATGTGAACCATCAAAAGTTCCCGGATCGGTCGGGTTTCCGACGCCATCGCGGGCGCCAGAACAATGGGATTCGTCTTAGCTAGGCTGCCTTCGTTGCCTCCTACTACGGCGCAACAGCCTGGCATAGATCCTGGCAGCCCTGTTTCCGCGTGTGCTTAGCAGGTGGTGATGTGACAACAGAGAGCAAGAAGACAGAGGCTCTCATCCACCTCTCAAATTTTGAGATGGACAAGGACCTGTTTTATGCCCCACCATCCACAAGCCCTACGACGCAGCGCACCGCGGTTACGGTGGCGAATACGCGGAAGACAGAACAGGGAGACAAGCACAAGACAGGCCAACCTAGTGTACTTGAGTAGTGTCGTACGGAGTGTCTAGATAGGGTGCCATTGCTTGCAGCTTGCATTTCTGGGCCGAGCCTAGACAGATAACAAAACCTTAGGATGCTCGCTTTCGCTTCCATCTGGCTCCGTCCCGGTCGGATTGAATCCGACAAACAAAGAATATTGACCTACGGGTGGAACAGCAAGGCCTCTGCAGCCAGCGCCTAAACGACAAGTCGCAGACGAGCAAACATCACAGACTCATCCCTCCAGCCTCGCAAGGCGTGTCGCCATCGTCAGATGTAGCTGACTGCATCTGTGCAACCACCCATCCAGCCCTCTCAACCCAAGGCATTCCTGTGCTGGTCCCTCTTTGGCGAAGCGAAAACCTACCTAGGGTACTGTAGATTGGTACCCATATTAGTCCAGCCGCGCGCCCGGGCAGGCACGACCTGCGTTGGACCTCGTCTTGCGCGCCCCTGCTTTACTTGGACGTTTGGCCGACCATCCCCTTATTTTCCAGTCCTACCCCCACCAAGGCTCGGCCCCAGGCCCTCCCTGCTATCCATACCAAAACAACCTTTCGTCATCTTCGTCATCTCTCTGTCCGCCTCCGTCTACCACCTATCCGTACCATTCTCGCTGGCCTTGTGCTCACTGCCTTACACTGCCTGAGGTCGTTGGCGATTTGGAGTCAATGGTCGTCGGGATCAGTTCCACTTGGACTGTCGAGAGGCTGCCGAACGCCAGCTAGCTGTTTCCAGTATATCTCACTACTGCTACCAATTATCAACCATCGACTACTCCAGCTCCGGTTGCCGCTGCCGCTGCCGCTTGCTGCCATGGCTTCCTCGCAGCAAGGCTCACTCCTCGCCGCCCCAGCAATCGCCTCTCATAAACCGCAGCGCATTCTAGCCTGCGTGCTCTGCCAGCACCGCAAGATCAAATGCGACAGGACGTTCCCCTGCGCGAATTGCACAAAAGTGAGACAGCAACATGGATCGTCGCATCCCCCTCACCCGCGGCTTCGCTGACCGTGTGCAGGCAAATGTCAAGTGCACCCCAAGCACCCCCGCGCCCGCGCGTAAACGTAGACGGCCAAACCAGGACCTCCAGGAGCGTCTTGCTCGATGCGAGGAGCTACTGAAGGAGTATGCCACTGATAAACCCGAGAGTCCCACGGCTCGCGCCTCACAGACGCCACTATATGATGAAGCATACACAAAGTGGCAGCCCCAGGGCAAGCTTGTCAAGGAAGATGGCGGCGTCCGCTTCATGGACAACTTCCTGCTGGGCACCATATACGATGAGGTTTGTTTGAAACAAACCCCTTTTGACCCTGGCGACTAACCAAACCCCAAGCTACGAGCCATGCGAGAGATCATTGATGACGATGACCACGACGACACGCCTGACTCTATGACGCCCGACGACAATTCAGAGTTGATCCTCGGGGCCGACTCTCCGGAGCAGAGCATCGAGGACCTGTGGCCAGAAGCTAGCCACATCTTCCGCCTCTGGCAAATCTACCTCGATAGAGTGAATCCCCTAACCAAGATCATCCACGTGCCTACGCTGCAGCCTTTCCTTGCCGAGGCCCTAGGGGTCTCGCATAATGTTCCGAGAAACGTGGAAGCTCTCCTGTTCTCCATCTTCTTGATGGCCGTGATATCTCTGACACCAGACGAATGCCAAGCCTTACTAGGCTACTCAAGGGAGAAGGCTCTTCAGAGATACTCTACAGCAGTCAGACTGTCTCTGTTACGCCTCAACTTTCTCAAGTCAAATGACTTGACAACCCTACAGGCCCTTGTCATCTATCTGGTATATATTCCCAATCCTGGACCCTTCCGAACCCACTTGCTGACCCGGCCCAGATCTCACTCCAGGGCCGATATAACCGACACGCCTCGTGGATCCTGAACGGGGTCGTCATCCGTATGGCTCAAAAGATGGGTCTTCATCGGGACGGCGAACTCTTGGGCCTCGGGCCATTCGACACGGAAATGAGGAGACGGCTGTGGTGGCAGATCATCATGGTGGATGCCAAGTACGCCATCTTCTCGGGCCTCAGCCATACGCTGCTTCCTCGAAACTGGGACACCAAGCCGCCCAAAAATGTCAACGATGCCGACATCTACCCATCCGCCACGGAGCCGTTCCAGGATCGAGGAGGCCCGACGGAAATGATATTCTGCTTGCTGACGTACAAATTCGCCAAGTTTCTGGTCGACACCCCCGGTCTCGAAACCATGCTTATGGCCTCTCAGGCCGAGCTGGGGCCAGGTGGCCCATCCGAAGAACAAATGAAAGAATACCGTGCTACCCTTGAGACTCTGGGCAAGGAATTGCTCGATACGCTGGACAATTATTGCGACCCGACAGCGGGGCCGGTGCACGAGATGGCCATCGACATGAGGAAACACATAATCCAAAAAATGACGGAGCTCTTTCTGCCATCGAAGCAGCCAGCCGAGTGGGGAGGAGAGGTCCGAAACTCCAAAGATAACGCATTCAAAATTGCGGTTGGAACGCTCGAACACAACTCGGCTAACTACTCGTCGGCCAAGGACAAGGGATTTCTATGGTTTTCGCTCTTGCATTTCCAACTTGAAGTCTTTATGTTTTTGGCGGGGCAACTTTGCCACCGTACCGAGGGGACACTTGTGGAGCGAGCGTGGAACGAGGTCGAAGTTGTCTACACTTTTCATCCTGAGCTGTTTGACGTATCCAACAGAACGTACCTGACGCTCGCCGTCTTCATCCTCAAGGCGTGGAAGAAGAGGGAAGAGAAGCTGTTTGGTATCAGTGGGCAGCTGCCGGATCTGCCCTTCTACATCGAGAAGCTACGGACGTCTATGCCCGACGAGGCATACAAGACGGAACCGACGCCGCCAAACCCCTACACGCCGGTGAGCCTCACGGGGCCGCAAGAGTTGGTGGGGTCGGATCCAGCGTTTGACCAGCTTCTGGGGAGCTACCTAGATGGGTCTGCATTGGAGTGGGACATGTTTGGGAATGTGCCAGTCACTAGCGGGCAGCCGGCAAATTCATTTGGGAATTTCGGAATGGGGCCCTCTGTCGAGTGGTGAAGGACGGCGGCGGCCGAGTCAAGGATGGCTCTACTCTACTCTCGTACAACGACGCTGCACTCTAATACCCCAGCCGCGTCGGTGTTGTGCTATACTATGTATCTCTTCGCTCTTACGATTTAACGACCTTCTCAGCTATGTGTGTATGATGGTACTGGATAGGGGCTTGGTTACGTACTGCAGAGGACGGATTCCCATTTGGTCGGCCATGTGCGGCTTGCCCCTGAAAAGGCATTGGCGAATGGGGCCTAAGGAAGGCCAGGGGCTGTTCCGTATTGCGCCGGCATGCTCTAAACGGCAAACAATCTGGCAATAGCGCAGAGAACATGCAAGCCAACAAAGTGTTTTAGGGCACGCGGCCGCAGTGATTTGCAGGCGATGCTGTATTGCGACGACGCCCACGAAAACACGCTCGGCGGCTCTTTCCTATCCCTGGAGCCTTTTAGGCTTCCCGGGCGCTGGAGATTGGAAACGATTCACAATTTTAAGGGGTCAATTTCTGATGCGTCACCGCGGTCGAAATGTTGACCCGGTCTGGGCCTGGAAACGCTGTGTTCGGAAACAAACGGCTTGCACCGCTCGGTTCGCTCCATGCAACACCAGTTGCGATTGGCAGAGTCGGAATGGCCTTTTGGGGTTAAATACCTGAATCTGTGGCTGCAGGCTCTGAACGAGTCGCATTGAAACCCGGAAGCCTCGACAAGAGAAAAAGAGTGCCCACGTAATGCGGGAGTAGATCAGTAGGGTGCCATGGCAGTCATCTTCAACTGCATGTCATAGCAGTCACCAGACGGACCCAAACACCCCCGCACACACGCAGCCCTCGTGCGTTGGCGTAAGACACCTGCGAGTATGCCGCTGTCTAGGGTTGCATGACATTTTGAGGTCTCCAAAACACTTTTTGGTGTTTGGGGGGATATATCTCGCATCTAAAAAGGCACACCTAGCATTTAGAAAGGGGCGAATATAATTGGGGATATGACTATACTACGAAGTCGGTACTTATTGCACTTCCTGAATGGGGTTAGCAAGGCACCTTTTTTTGGTTCAGAGCCATGGAGTCGCATGCTCACAAACAAGAAAGGACTGCAGTGTCTTGGACACATGCCGTCACCGGCTGGATGGTCTGTGTGACCGCTACGGAGCAGTTTGAGACAAAGAGGAGTTCGGCCTGTCGAGTTTTCCGGCCACAAGCCTCAGTCGGGGGTTGCAGGCGCCGACGTATGCCACCGGACGTAAGATGGAGGCTGCCAAGCACCGACACTCTCTGAAGGAAAAAAGACCGAGGGCTTGGGCGGCTGCCAAGGCTTAACTCCGTTGGATTGTGATCCCGGAGCGCAGGCCCTTGCAAGGTAGCCGTCGGGGACCAACGGAGGCGAAGCCGAAGGATGAGTGATGTTGGTAGCATTGAGAATTGGAGGATTATGTCGGACTCTGAGGGATTTCATCCAATCGTGTCTTTTGTTGTTGGCGGACTGTTGTAGTTGCTATAATGTTGATGGTGTTCATTTCAAATCATCCCCTTGAGCCCCCCACCTTGGCATCTGAATTCGCGCGTCGTGCCTTGGTGAGAAGTGGGAGCCGCGACATCGCCTGACCGCGACGGCCATGTTTTTCAAAAAGAGGGCGAAACCCGCCGAGGCGGCGACGCCGGATGACACGGAGCCGGAGCCAGAAGTTTTGATGGCAGTCGGCTCGACGGCCTTAGAGGACAATGTGTATCCGGAGGGGCTGCGATTGGCGCTCCTGCTGTCGTCGACCTTTATTACCATGTTCCTAGTGGCTCTAGTTTGTTTCGTCTCCCGTCTAGGAACGTGATTGGGCTAACCGTGGCGCAAGGACCGTCTCATCATCTCGACTGCGATCCCCGAGATCACGGACGAGTTTCATTCAGTTACGGATATTGGCTGGTATGGAAGCTCATATCTACTGACCAACTGCGCCTTCCAGTTGATGTTTGGCAAACTGTACACCTTCTTCAGCGTCAAGGCGAGTTTCTTGGTGTCCGTGTTCCTGTTTGAGGCCGGCTCGGCTATCTGCGGCGCGGCGCCGAACAGTGTCTCACTCATCGTCGGCCGGGCTATTGCGGGTCTCGGCTCCGCGGGTATTATCTCTGGCGTAGTAGGTTTTGCCTCTCACTCGGTACCCCTTACTGTATGTGAGCGCTATTGACGCGGGCTTGATAGTGGGTTATTCTCGTGTACGCCGTCCCGTTGCACAAGCGGCCGCTCTTCCAGGGCATATTTGGCGCCATCTTTGGCATCTCGGCCATCATCGGGCCTGTCATCGGAGGTGCCTTCACCTCAAACGTATCGTGGCGCTGGTGTTTCTATATTAATTTGCCGCTGGGAGGTCTCGCCATGGTGTGTACGGCGATCCTCCTCAAGGTCCCCGACCGTGACACGACCAAGCTGCCCCTGAGAGATAAGATCCTGCAACTCGACTTGCTTGGAACCGCGGCGTTGCTCCCCGGCATCGTCTGTCTGTTGCTTGCCCTGCAATGGGGCGGCTCGACATACGCGGTATGCTTCCTCTTCCCCATGCCTTACCCAGGTAAAGATGTTGACTAACCCCCCCCCCCCCCCAAAAGTGGTCCAACCCCCGTATCATTACCCTTCTTACCCTCGCCGCCGTCCTCCTCGTCGCCTTCTGCTTCATTCAAGTCTTCAAGCCCTCGACCGCGACCGTGCCGACGCGCATCTTCTGCCAGCGCAGCGTGCTGTCCGCCTTCTGGGCGACCATCTGCATCGGCGCGCACATGATGCTCTTCGTCTACTTCCTCCCCGTGTACTTCCAAGCCATCAAGTCCGTGTCGGCCATCGACTCGGGCGTCCGGCTTCTGCCCATGTGCCTGCCCTTCGTCATCTCCTCTCTCGCCACCGGCATCGCCACGTCCCGCGTTGGCTACTATTCGCCCTTCATCCTTGTCGGCGTCGGCCTCATGTCCGTCGGCGCGGGGCTGCTCACGACCTTGGAGGTCGACACGGGGCCGGGGAAGTGGATCGGGTATCAGGTCCTGTACGGCTGGGGTATGGGCATGTCCTTCCAGGCGCCCAACCTGGCGGCGCAGACGGTCCTGGCGACCAGGGATGTGCCCATCGGCACAACACTCATCTCGTTCAGCCAGCTGCTGGGCGGCGCCATCTTCATCTCGGTCGGGCAAAACGTGCTCAACGGCCAGCTGCTTGAGAGGCTGAGCGGCATCGACGGGTTCGATACGGGGCTGTTAGCCGAGAATGGGGCGACAACCCTCATTGAGCAGCTGCCTGAGGCGGTCCGGGGGGCCGTGCTGGTCGCGTACAATGAGGCGCTGAGGAAGGTGTTTCAGGTCGGGTTGGTCATGACTGTGCTGACAATTATTGGGGCGGGCGGGCTGGAGTGGAGGAGTGTGAGGAAGAATGTGGTGAAGAAGGATGCCGAGGGGGGGAGGGGGGTGATCAGATGATCGAAGGGAGGGCCGAGGAGGAGGTCGTGGACAAGGTTGGGGAACAAGAGAAGGAGAAGGAGAAGAAGCCGGACGATGATGGGAAGACGGCGGTGGCGGTTACTAATGAAGTCAGCTTGAAGGGAAAGGAAGAAATCGAGTTCGAGAACAAAGCGGTATAATGGTGGTCTTTTGCTACTAGAACATACTATAGAAAGAGGGTTTTTGAGGGGTGGGGGTGCCCTGTATGTGATTTGTTTTTTTTTGGGGCAGTGTTTAGAAGAGCGCAGCGTATCGCAGGATGATACAGTTGCTGTAGACTAGAGCACGTGGCAGAGAGTTCCGCCTAAACTTACTGACTGCCGTTAGACTTCCGTTGAGACACGTGAACAGCGCTGGGTTGTGGCAGAGGGAAGGAGCAGGCAGGGTGCGGCGGGGATACATGGGCACAAATTTCATGCCCCTTCTCACCCTAAGCATTACTCTGCAACCTTGACAATGACCTTACCTCGGGCTCGTCCGCTGATCAAGACATCGAATGCCTCGTGGACCTGCTCGAATGACCACTCACTGTCAACGACAACACGTATCTTCCCTTCGGTAAACAAGGCAACGACCTGCTCCATGAACTCGATGCCCGGGTCCATCATGTTGGCAGCCATCCAATTCCTCCCCGTCCCTCCAAGCCACGTTGACTTGGGGCGTATGGCATTCCAGAGCAGCGTCAAGCCAGAGACGAGGACGGGCCAGGCCGCGAACCCATCGTAGTGAATACTCGCCGCGTTGTAGAAACCCTCTGGCTTGAGGAACCTTGCGCAGTGGTTAAACAGCATCTGGTTTCCCCACCCGTCGATAATGACATCGAATGGCTTTCCCCCGTACCGCGTGGCCAGTTCCCCCACCAGATCCCCATACCGCGTGTAATCCAACACCTCATCCGCGCCCAACCCCTTCACCATTTCGACATTCCTCCCCGAACACACGGCAACAACAACGCCGGCCTCCCCCACCACGCTCCGCGCCATTTGCACCGCAAAAGTCCCACAGCCCCCACTCGCACCGTACACCAGAACCCTCATACCCTCCCGCACCCCCGTCTGCACGACCTGCTGCCACGCCGTGCAGCCCGCCAACAACAGCCCCGCCGCCTCCCTCTGGCTCTTGCCCTGCGGCACGCGCACAAAGAACCGCGCCGGCAGTGCCACCACCTCCTGCAGCCCTCCATTGCCCGTAGTACGCAGATGGTCGAACGTGACGAACCCGACAACGGAATCCCCCGCGGCGAAGGTGCGACCTGGTTGGGACCCGGGAGCCGCCCAGAAGTCGACCACGGTGGCTGACACGTCCATGGTGGGCACACACGCTGTTTTGGCGGGGCCGCTGCGCAAGAAGGAGGGGAGGACGGACCTGGTTGGGGTTAGAGCTTTGTTTGGGTTGCTGGTGTCCCGAAGGAGAGGGGAGCTTACATGGTGACCACATCGCCTGGGTTCAGCGCGGCGTAGGACACGCGGAGCAGCAGCCAGTCTTGATTAGCCTCTGCGGCCAAGAGCGGCGGGAAGGGGGCCACCGGGTGCGTGGTCGTGAGGGTGAGGACTTGGCGGGGGAGGCCCTTGGCTTTCGAATAGGTCCAGGCTTTAGTGGTTGTTGGGGGGTTTGGTGAGGTCATGGTGGGGACCGGATTGTTCACTCGGGTGGGGCGTGGAATAGGAGGAGTTAAGGGGGTGGGATTGTTGAGAGTGGAAGGAGCAGTGAAGACTTGTTCCCCGGCAAGTGGAAACCTCAGTTGACTTATAATCTCTCAGGGTGAGTGCTTGCTCAGGTATGAAACATCAACTTGGGCATTGGAATGGTTGCAATGCCCGATATTTCAGCTCCGCCGGTGCCCTGGTCCTCCGCCGATATCATGGTCGGGCGGCTCCGGGACGGAATCTATCTCAACACGTTTCCTCAATGTTGATTGCGTAACTTCTTGGTCGAGAGGATTGCGCACGTCGTAGGATTGATGCAAGCCACTTAAGTATCAGTGGCTTGCTGAAAGCGTTTTCGCCTTTCAGGCGGTCGAATTATTCAATTGCTGACTTTGTTCTCTCAGCCGGGTGCCGTCCCACCACACAACCCCAACTCGCAGACATTCGGCCGCATTGTTTCTGGTCAGATAAGCGCCTCGGGATCTTTTGGGAGTAGCATGTGAAGAAGATACGAGTACAATGCGGGTGTTATTATAGGTCTAAATACAAAAATCGCTCAACGTATGTTCTTCACCCCTGGAGCAGCGCAACCAATAGCCGTCATCCAGCCCCTGTTATTACACACGCCAAGCTCGTTGTCGCGTCCTCCTCTTGGTTTTGTCCACATTAGCTTAACAGCAGCCTCTGTGCCACCTTTTAATAACTTCGCATGCCTTTGCTCAAGCAGCAACGGCCGGCATATCAGTAGTAGGTTCGGCAGCGGGGGCAACCTCATCCATCTTGACCGCCTCGTTAGCCTCGACGACCTTGACAGCCTCAGAGGCAGCAACACCAGTCGCGGCGTGACCTGAAAGGTAGTCCTCAGACTCTCCGATGTGCTTGCCGCCCGCAATCCACCTCTGCTTGCGCGCCTCGCGCCTCTCAGTGCACAGCTTCATCAGAGCAGGCCAATAGACCGAGTGGTCGTACTCGAACTCGAGATTGCCCTTGAAGGTGGTCCATAGCTGCTCAGAGGGGACATATTGGGTCATGTCCTCATTGAACTTGAGCTTCTCCCGCGTGTGCGGATCGATGAACGGCGTGATTATCTTGAAGAAGCCATGGACAAACCAGGGTGCTGGACCAGTTAGTGCCACACTCTCAACTCACGCAAGGTATCCGACAACATACTATTGATAATGAGGGCTTTCCCCAGTCTCTCCGGGTAGTGGTTCTGGAGGATATTGAGAACCTCGCGGGCCATGGCAATTCCAGGGTTCGTGTTGGACCGCGTCTTTGAGGGCTTGTAGTCGATCATGAGCGACAGTGTCTCAACCTGGGCCGGCATCATCTCGATGACCCTCTCGAGCATGAAGACGAGATGCTGGACCTGACGGGGCGATGCCTCCGTGTTCTGGCGGCCAGGGCTGAGGTAGTGGCACGGACGGCCCTCCTTATCGTAGCCTAGAATGATTTGCTTGCCCGTCTCGTTCTCGGGCGAGCAATGCTCGGGTGTGAGCACGTTAATCTCGACGCCGTAGTCTCTCCGCCAAGTCAGAGTGTCGAGGAGGCGTTTCCCGGCCTCCTTTTCGTGCCACTTGGTTGCTCGCAGATAGCGCAGAAGACACTCCCTGGTGAGCCATTGCTTCTCATTGTCGGTGAGCGGGCCGGTCTTTTCTTTCGCCGAGGGAACTTCAGTCCATTCCTTCACATGCTCGAGAAGCCATTCGTACTTCTTCTGCTGGTCCTCCGTCAGGGCCGGGTGTTCTACAGGTTTGCCCTTGGCGGATGGGTTGGGTAGCGGGATCAAGAGAGGGCCCGAGACTTTTTCCTGGATGCCCTCTACGGGAGCGGGAGGTTCAGATACAGCGGTAGCCATTGTACTAGGTTAATGGGTCTGGGGTGTTTGAAGAGGGGAGTCCAATTTCGGTTCAAAAGGAGTTGCTGAAGTAAGGTTAATAGGTGAGTGAGTCAAGTTAGGGTGGTGTTTGCGGTTGCGACTGCGGTGTGGTGGGTGTATGAGTGTGGGCAAGACTCACATATCGGATGCAATAAAATCAGCAAGCCACTTGATCCTTCTGTCCCCGATGTCTACAAGTCTTGAGAAAATGTCTTCAACCACTCAATTGACTGATTGACAGTAGCAAAGACTGGCTTGCGTGCACTTTATAAGAAAACAAACACAATTAGAGTCTGCAAGAAGCAAAAAAAGGCGGTCGTCGAGGAGATGGAGGTTTCCGCCGTCTTAAATTGATGGGCCGAACAACACCCAAAGCGGCATGGTCGCGAGTGCTGTCAGCAGGGTGCGGTGCTCGATCCGATTACGAAGCTGGGGGGAAGTGAGGGAACGAGCACCTTGTTGGGTCTTCAACTGTCCCCCACTTAGAGGGGAGATGATCGACGGGGATTTGCAGGGGAAGATGCTGTGCACTAGCGCGTTCTCGCGTTAATTGACTGCAGCGCGTCGGGTCGCGTCCCACATCGCCCAAACCCCAAATATTAATTCTACAATTGCGAGCCCCTCATCGACGACACCGATGACATACTCAAAAGTGAATTGCAGCAACGCCCCTAATACTCGACCCAGTCTGCCCCGAGAGCGTACCAGCAAAATGTCGGACGAAGCCCTCGACGAGCTCACTGAGCGGTTCGGCACTAGCGACAAGCCGCTGCAGCCCGACATCGTCAGCGAGTTGAAGTCCATCATGCGCCTCTATGGCCTCAGTGTCTCAGATATGTTCTTCAAGTGGGAGTCTTATTGCATCAAGATGGACATGGATACAAAGACCTCTCTAGATAGCATGCGTGCTTTCAAGCAGGATCTCCAGGACGCCCTCGAACGGAGTACCCGGACTCAGGCTAACGTCAAGACGGAGAAGCGCGTCGGCGCAACCCCACGGACCGTTGCCAAGAACAATAGTGGTGATGTCTTCGGCATGCTGGATAACATGACCACTCCCGGCCCCGGGAGGTCGACCAAGCTTTCGTCGGCGAGGAAGAGGCACCTCGAGACCCCTAGTGTCTCGCGCATGAAGGCAGTGCCTGCAAGCTCGCCCCTGAAGATCGAGGATCAGCTCAACTCGCTCGGCGCCATTCTGTACGTCGTGAGGTCTCTCTAAGTACTGTTTCCAGAATATATATCTAACTCCTCTAGGCCGTCATCCTTCAACAACAGGCAAAACCCAGGCGAGGTGATCGAAGTTCTCAACGAGCAGCTTCCAGCCCCTGAGCCGCCTATAGCGCCCATTGGCGAATCTCGGATCAAGCTTACTGCTGGATCTGATCAGAAGAAGCTAGCGTACAAGCCACTCTTTATGAAGCTTTCCGAAGTCTCTGAGATCCTCGACGGCCGGATAGAGGAGTTCGCAAAGATAGCGATGGATTACCACAATATTGAGGAATCTGCCTTTGGCAGCGCTGCGAGGAAAGACACCAACGAGGTCGTTGCCGTCGGCCGCATTGCCTGTGACTCCGCAGAGGGCAGACTGAACGCTGCTTCGCTAGTCCTCGAGACATCTAGAAGCATGGGCAATGCCTTCCGCGTGCCCCTCAACCTAAAGCAGCTCAAGGGCCACCAATTCTTCCCTGGCCAGATCGTCGCCCTCCGCGGCAGCAATACCACCGGCCGCGAGTTCACCGTGAACGAAGTACTTGAAATTCCCCTCCTTCCCAACGCCGCTTCAGACGCCCCGACCCTCGAAGCCCACCGCAACCGCCTTCGTGGCGGGCCCGACGCCATGGACTCGGACTCTGACCCGGCCCCGCTGAACATTCTCTTCGCATCCGGCCCCTACACAGCCGATGACAATCTTGACTTTGAGCCACTGCACACACTGTGCATCCGGGCCGCTGACACATATACCGATGCCCTTGTACTCACAGGTCCTTTCATCGACTCTGAGCACCCGATGATCGCTTCGGGCGACTTTGATCTGCCCGACGATGTGGTCGGTCAACTCGGCAGCTTCGATCCCGACTCGGCCACCATGGCGACCGTCTTCAAGTGCTTCATCTCCCCCGCGCTGAACCGCCTCGTTGCTGCCAACCCGCATGTTACTATCCTGCTGATTCCCTCAGTGCGCGATGTGATCGACAACCACCCTTCGTGGCCGCAAGATGCATTCCCCAAGCGCGACCTCGGCCTGTCCAAGGCGGTCAAGATCATTGGCAACCCCATGTCGCTGAAAATAAACGAGGCTGTCCTGGGGATAAGCAGCCAGGATGTGTTGTATGAGCTGCGCCAAGAGGAGCTGGTCGGCGGGAGGCCGGCAGACCCCATGCTGCTGTCGCGGCTGGCCCGGTACTTGATCGAACAGCGTCATTACTTCCCGCTATTCCCGCCCACCGACAGGCGAAGGTTGCCAAAGACGGGCACGGAAGAGGGGGTGCCGCCTGGCGCGATGTTGGATGTGAGCTACTTGAAGCTGGGGGAAATATTGAGTGTCAGGCCGGATATACTGGTGTTGCCGAGCTCCTTGCCAGCGTTCGCCAAGGTAAGAGGTTCCCCTAGATACCATGACCCCTTGCCTGCTCCCTACTGACATGGAATTGCACAGGTTGTTGAAAGTGTCCTCGTCATTAACCCAGGCTACTTGTCTAAACGGAGAGGCGCAGGCACCTACGCACGCATGACACTGTACCCACCAGATTTGTCGCAGATAGAAGCAACCCCCGGTGGAATGATGGCGCACAAGGTCTTTGAGAGGGCCAGGGTGGAGATTACGAGAATTTGAAGTACTGAATATGAACGGAATAATGACTCTAAAGCCGGGTTGATCACACGGCTGAACTGTATGTTGAGTGTTAGTTGGGAATATGATTGTCTGGGGGTAACAAGGCCACGGCCGTATTTATTATTGCAATTACACGCATACATACTCGTGGTGGCGGTTTCTATTTGGCCTCCACTCTTCGCCGCTTGTCGCTATCGTACCGGTCCCGTTCCCGTGACGGCGACCGCTTGCGCCTATCGCTGTAGCTGTCTTCACGATCCCGCCTTAAGGGAGACCGAGACCGCCGTTTGTCTCGGCTGTCGCCTCTGCGCCGGTGGTGGTCTTCGTCGTTGTCGCCCCGACGTTCGTCCCGCTCTCCACCTCTGTATCTGTCTTGGCGTCTACCGTCTTCCCTGTCGCGATACCGATCTTCATCCCTCGATCGGCCGCCGCGCGGGCCACTAGGGGCAACGCTCTTACGGTCGCCCAGCGGAATAGCGTTAGCGCCGTTGGCACCCATGTCGTCGTCTCTCCTGTCGCCCCAACCGCTGCCCCTGTCGCGCTGATCGGGCTGGAACCTCTCGTCTCCGAAGCGGTCGAAGCCTCCCCGGCCGGGGCGACCGTCGTCGAGACGGCCCCACTGGCCTGTATCTTCACTCTTGAGGTCGCGGTACTTGGTGGCGCCCTTTTTTCCAATCTTGGCCTGATCGCGGATCTGCAGCGCCTTGGGCAGCAGCTCGCGGTTGCGCACGTCATCGGCGAAGCGCGCGCCCATGATGTCGCGGCGGTCGAGCCCGGCGGCCTTGCTCTCGTCCTGGTAGAAGGCGCCCTTGTGGAAGTACTTTTGCATGTACGACATCTTGCCGCGGCCCTCTTTCTCCTCGCGCTGCTGCGCCAGGTGGGCCTCGTCCTCGGCGCGGCGCTCTTCCTCGGTGAGGTCGCGCCGCCGCTCCATCTCGGCGAGCTCGCGCTCCTTGGTCTCAATGGCCTCGCGCTCGCGCCGGATGCGCTTTAGCTCGCGCAGTTTCCAGGCAGCATACTCAGCCTCGGGGTCGATGTCGTCTGTGTCGTCCACTTCGTCCCCAGACTCGGGGTCGTCATCCCACTGCTTCCTGCCCGAGGCCCGCGCCGCGATGTCCTTCTTGATCTGCTCCTCCACCATCTCATCCACCACCTTCATCTTGACCTCCTCCTCCTTCTCCTCAACCGGTGCCGCCACCTGTTGTTGCTCCCTCGCCTTCTTGGGTATGAACTTGGGTCGCATCATCACCCGCCTGGGCGCCTCCTCCTCCTCCTCCTCCTCCTCGCTACTACTCTCCTCCTCACTCTCACTCTCCTCACTCCCCTCCTCCTCCCCCTCCCCCTCACTCTCCGTGACAAACCCCTCCTCCCTCGCCCGCCTCTCAATCTCTACCCTCCTCCTCCGCTCCTCCTCAACTCCCACCTCAATCTTGGCCCCCTCCCCCCGGCTGATGATTTTGCCGGCCCCGCCGGGCGCGCTCGTCACCCGTGGCGGCGGGGCGACCCTGCGCTGCGCCGGCTTCTTAGCCGCGGCGGTGGTTTCGTCGTCGCCGGAGGCAGCCTCAGACCCCGAGCCCGAGTCGGACTCGGGGGCAGCAGGCTTTCCGGCACGGTAGCGCGCGGGGCGGACGGGGTTTGCTGTCATGCGCTTTGGCGGCATTGTGGGCGGTTGTGGGGTTGTGAGGTTGCGGGGTTATGAGGTTGCGTGTGTGCTTTTGGGGGCGGCGGCGGTGGTGATGGTGGTGGTGGAATGTAGAAGCTCGCGGATGGTTTCACCCGAAAAATTGTGGGCTGGAATGGGTGGACGGTTCACCTCAGCGCGTTTCGGGGGTGGGCGCGCGCTGTAAATGTAGCGGCCTGGGTGGGACTCGCACTGTGCTGAGTACCTTAGGTGCTGGGCATAGAAGCCTGTGAGAATCCCTGCAACAAGGCTTTTTTGTAAAAGAGAGCGAACGATAGTATAAACTCCGAAACTTAGGTATCCATCCAATAAGCATAATAGGTATCTGTACGGAGTATGGATGGAAACATTAGAAGCGGTACTCCCCTCCCGTTACGCCTAGCCCTGGTAAGCAGTACGCGTTTGCCTGCCACCTCGAACACGGCATATTTCACGTTCATTTGACAAGAACTTTTCAAGACATTAGAAACAACAATGGACATGGGAAAAATATGCACAGCACAAGGGATTCGCTAGTCGTCACCGACCCAACCACTAGTCCGGCAGTCACTGGGCTACAGGATCACAAATGATATGTGGAATGGTACTGTAGGAAATGCCAGAGCTGCTGAGTGTTCTAATACGAGACCCCAGTTTTTTTTTTTTTTTTTTTGCACCTATAATAAATAGTATGTACATGGTAGCTCCTATATTAACAAAATTTGAACGAGGTAAGCCAGACGTCGCTATAGCTGGGTCCTAGCGGCGCCGGGCGTAGCGTTGTTATATAATTCTTGTCGGGGGTTGAAAAGAATAGGTAGCTGTGTCCGGTGATCAACATACACATCAACATCCATTGGCAACTTAGGGCAAATAAAACAAGACAAGGCAGCAGTGTCAAAGTACATCATTCCTCGCCTCGCACATACACAAAGAGTAGGATCCCCTTTGTAATCTCTGCTCAAAACCGTGCGCTGTGCGCCTATAAACCTGGACAGGTTTGCCCTTTAGTCATACAATCATCGCTGCCCGCCCACCCATTGAGATCCCAAGCCAGCTGTTGTTCCCTACATTACCCCAAGTCCCCACCCGTTGGATTTTGGTTCCTCTTTGCTTATTATATGTAATCTTCCACATAGCCTGCTGGTCAACTCAGGCCTTGCCTTGACCTTGAGAGCCAGAGCGAGCTGTGACAGAGCTTGATGAAACCTGATCTGGCTTTGTATGTCCTCCAACGGGGAGCTGTGATACTTGAGGCATGACCTGTTGTGCCTCGTTGCCTCTTGGCTTTGGGGGTTGACCCTCACGGCCTGGTTTGTGGAGTCTGCCTTCTCCATCGACGTGTGGGCGCTTGGATTCTCGTTGGGCATCGGTAGCTTCGTTGGGGCGTTTTCGGTCCTTCTCGCGACCGCCCCCGGCAGTGCCCTCACGGGCAATCCGACGCGCCTCCTTCTCCTTTTTCTCGTTTTCACGTCGGAGGGCCTTTGATTCGAATTCATGCCACTCTCCGTCAATATCCTTGAGCCTGGTTGACAAAAGGTCAGTATGAACAAAGGAAAGGGGATCAAGTAGACGTACTCAATTGCTTGCCGCGGCGCTGGTTGTTCCGTGGTGAAGTAAGGGTGCTCCAGTACTTCAGCGGCAGTGGGTCGCTTGGCAGGATCATATTGAAACATTGCTGAAAGGAGGCCGAAGGCATGAGGCGTTAATATTTCCTTGTACTTCTCCGCGAATACGCTAGATTTGCGGTAGTTGGGTCTGAGTAGCTCAAACCAGGGCATCTCAACGAGATTCGGCCAGTCGGTTCGGTTAGGTGTTCCAAGTATCGAGTGAATCTTCTCCAGCTGACTGATCTCGGTTCCATCACCCGGAAAGATGGCGCGCTTGGTGAATATTTCGACCATTACGCAAGCGGCACTCCATATATCGACTGCTGGGCCATATTGCGTCTCCCCCAGCAGCAACTCAGGGGATCTGTACCAAATGGTGATGACGCGATTGGTATAGTCAAGCTGATGGTGCTTGGCATAGAAGCGTGCCAATCCAAAGTCGGCAAGCTTGAGAACGCCTTCGTTGCTGACCAGAATGTTGGCAGCTTTGATATCGCGATGCAAAACCCCTCTCGTGTGGAGGTAATCCAGCCCCTTGAAAAGTTGCTGCGCTAGATCTTTCCTGTGCGCCGGCTCAAGTGAGTAGTTGGGATGGTTGAGTAGGCCCGTCAGGTCATGTGCCAGATACTCGAAAACCATGAAGCATTCGTTGGTCTCGACCATGACCTCTTGAAGCTGGACGATATTCTTGTGGCTCAATGAGCGAAGCAGCTTGATCTCCCGCACAGCTGTCACGGGGAAACCGTCCCTCTCCCCTTCCATGCGAATCCTTTTCAGAGCCACGAGCTTCTTGGTGTAGACGTTCAGACCCTTGAACACCTTACCGTAAGTGCCTGAACCGATCACCGACTCGTTTCCGGGTTTCCGGAAAAAGACCGACTTTGACTTTGCGAGGTCTGGAGGTAGGACTGGTTTTTCTTTGAGCCGCCTCACAATCTTCTTCACCTTCCGTGTTCTGGACATCGGCTCAGGTGCCCTGCTCTGCTCCGGTGGTGGTCTCCGCTCACTCGGACGAGCTCTCGCCGACGCTGGCTCTGTCGGAACATTCTTGGGGAACACTCCACGTTCTCGGTCCCGATCTCGATCTCGGTCACGATCCCGGTCCCGATCCCGGTCACGATCCCGGTCACGGTCTCGCTGACGGTCACGATCTCGTTCGCGATCTCGTTCGCGGTCCCGGTCCCGGTCTCGGTCGGGCTTTGGCGGTGGCTTAGGCGAAGTCTTCTGGGCGGAATCCCGAGACGGCGGAGCTGCGTTAAACTTTGAGGATATTTCGGGTCTTGGTGCTGCCACAATAGGTTTAGTTGCGTTCTTCATACTAAAACTGAACTTGTTGGGCGTCTGAGACTGTGGCCCGGTCGGGGGTTCGCGGCTTGGGGGTTGCATCTGATCCTCTTTGGGTTGATCCGATTTGCTGGTATCCTCAACCTGCAGATCCTTGGAGGGCCGGAAGGGGTTATCGCTGTCTTCCATGTGCACATCCTCAGCGTCGTCTTGTGCGGTATTAGCGTGGTAGTTAGGAGATGAATGACCGCTAGCATGCGATGGTTCAGTTTCTTCACCCGACCCAAATTGACTTCGGGCATTATTGTTTGGTGCGTTGGAATTCCACTGTGTATTCTTGAAGTTGCCTCGGCCTCGGCCAGACCCAAACCCACTGCCCCGGAACCCACCAGGCCCACCTCGATGAATACCGCGATATGGCCCTGATGGATATTGGGACGAAGGCCCGTTTGGAGGATAAGGCGGGGAGTGCGCCTGATACTGGCTCTGTGGGCCGGTGGGGGGGCCATAATTGCTATGGGGGTACGGAGGTTGATATTGACTGATGCGGTATGTGAGCTAGATAATCCATCGTGGAGGATCAAGGGGGGAGATTGGTCACTAACCTTTGAGGGGGGAATTGCTGTTGACCACTCCAACCCCGCCCACTACCACCAAAGGGCGATTGAGCGGAGGGCGACCCGTGAAATGAGGAATTGGGCGTTCCGTGTCCCGAAGACTGTGTATAGCCACGAGGATCATTGTACGGCCCTTTGGGATAGCCCGGCTGGGAGTTGAAACCTCCACGATAGCCACCTCTTGCTGCCATATTCACTTCAACACTATTCGCTCCCGATACAGGGTCAAACTTCTTGGAGGATCTCGAGTCGTCGCGATTTCTACCTTTCCGATTTGACTTGGAATGGCGGCGATCTCGCGGAGAGCCAGGCGGGAAAGCACCAACTGGTGCACGGTCGAGACTTTGTCTACGACCGGACCCAGTATCGGATGAAGTGGGTGGCCGACTTCCCCGTTGGAAAGGCTGACTGCGTGGGCGTGATGCCGACCGATACGGATGAGCTAGTAGTGGAGAACGTGCCTGATGTTTAGGAGATACGCTCCCCTGACGAGCAGCGTCCTGAGGATAGGGTGACCTGCGTCGGCGGGAAGGGGGAGTTGGGGATCTGGAGCGGCCCGAGCGCCTCTTTGGTCTGGGCCGATGGTCGCGATGATGGCGATGCTCAGGGGAAGGAAGTCTTCGGGGGCTCGGAGGGGCTCCCCCTCGGTGCTCGTTAGGCAGCTGCAGAGATTTTGGCTCACCCTTTTCTAACTCTCTCGGGCTGCGGTCCCGTCGGGGCTTCTTCGGCTGCGACCTACCAAATGACGGGCCCCGGCTGCGAGGACGCTTGTTGGGCACGGGAGATCGCGATGCACCGCGTTGCGGGCTGCGAATCGGACGCGGGTTAGCGTCCCCTCGACGACCAGGCGGGCCTGAGCCAGGGGGTCGTCGGTCAGGAGACCGGCCAATATCGCGACCACGAGGCTGATCGCGCGAGTAGTCTCGGTGACCGCGTGGCGGATGATGGGACGGGTGGAAGGGACGACCGGTATGCTCTGGGCTACGACGTCTCGAATGGCGTCGATGCTGGGAAGAGGGGTGCGATGGTTCGATGGATCGACCACGAGGTCTGCTCTGCTGGCGGCGGTGGTGGTTCGCTGGGTCTCGCTCTCGTTCTCGCTCTATGTCCCGATCTCGTTCTCGCTCACTCAGAAATTCAGAAGACCTGTTCACAACAGCAGCGGCAGGCGAGATGGATCTTCGTGAAGTAGTCATGCCGAAGTTGAGGTCATTTTGGCTGGGATGGCGGCGCGGGAGGTCTCGTTGGCTGCGGCGGCCATTTGGCATTGCAGCAGCATCTCGACTCCGATAAATCGCTGCGTGAGCTGGGCCTGCTGCTGAGAAGTCCATCGGCGGCACAAGATTCGACATCTGAGTTTTAGTTGGCCCAGGCGGCAGCTTAGCCGAGAGACAGGGATCGCTGGCCATGGCTCAGCCGCTAGACGCGTGCTGGAGCAGCCCACCAAGCCCACCGTGGACGCGAAACAGTGTGCGGGGGATTGGGGGTTGCGCATTCAGGGCGTCAGGACATCAGCGCGCCCGTCGGCCTCAGCTCTTCTCGCCCTCAAACCTTGGTCGCAGAGTCTTGGCCGTGTGCAATAGCGATTAGATGTGGCGATAATAGCCTTAGTCGGGACAATGTCGAGTAAGTCGTCCAGAATAAGGGAGCGAAGAATGGAGAATTATGTGCAGGCGGGTTAAACGAAAGAAGTTGGCTGATATCCTGTAGTGCTGGTCCGTACGGGTTATTTTTTTTTGGGGGGGGGGGTTCAATCCTAGAATACTGGATATCAGTGTTTGCGCGGAGTAATGTCGACTGGCTGGCGCGCAGGGACTGCTGGTTGGAGGTCGGGTGTATCTGCGAAGTCGACGTCCAGTGTTGGGTGGGCTCTACCTAGGTGGCAGCGGAGCCAGATCAAATGGTCGCCAAAAGCTGGTCGTTCCTAAATTGACGTGGTAGGCGGTCAACCTCCGCTGCCGCCGAATTCTGAAATCGGAGACCGTTCGATAATGGATTGACCGGCTTGGCCACGATCAACCTTGGCCGAAATCAACGGGAACAGCGCCGTCCAACCCTCGGGCTGCTGTAGTGTGGATAGCCCTCCCTCAGCCCTGCGTGCATCGCAGCGCTCTGCACTTGCTTCCATGCGCTTCTCAATCGCCTGGGACGTTGAGGCTAGCACGCCTTCCAGAAGGGCGTCCACAAAGAACCCGACGCCAACTCTGCGTATCAAAGCGACTCCCCGAGTTCAGAAGCTCCTCTTCCGGACCATCCAATCTGCGGCTGCATGGCGGCCGAGCAAAATGCTTCGGACCGTTGCAGAACACTTGATCATCAAGCAGCAAGACCACTACATACGGCGCAAGATGCGCTTTACGAGGCACTCCAAATCCAATCCCAGCCTGCACTTCCCCCATCAGCTCAACCCAGGGCCCCATAGGATGTATACCAAATTCTTCATCCACGCCGTCAGTCAATCGAAACCAATACACCCAGCCGGCCCTGGCACATAAATTAGAGAGCAATTATCCACACCGACGGGCTTTATGACTAGGCCACCGTCGGCCCTTGAGGCTACCCGGGCAGCGCTGTGGTAAAGTGACCGCGTGGGATAAGACCGAGCCCAGAACAACCATAACGTAGCCATGATCTGGCGGCGGGGCAAGTCTTCCCTCCATCCGAAGTTTGATATTGGAAGATCTTAGAAGCCGTATTCCGCCCCTCCATGCGATGTCATCAGACCAGCCGCAACATCATCCCCCTGCAGATTTGGTGAGCCAGCACATCGGTGCCAACTTCCATAGACGTGTGCGACAGGTCTGGGTGGAACAAAGTAAGGATGGCTCAAGGAAGCTGATGCGAGTGCAGCTATGCTTCGCGAGCTCTAGCCAAGGACGGATATGCCGCGCAGCAAAAGCATTCATCATAAGCCACCCAGGGCGTCTGATGCTCGGACCGTTTGCAACGACATTAACGGTAGCTCAGCGAGCTTCGGTGCTGGATTTTGTAGAAGTTGACGACAGCCAGCGACCAACTGGCGCTGAATTCCAATCTGCACGGTCGCCTTCGACGGCGCGCCACTCCATCCTCCTGGAAAGAGTAGCAGTCAAGGTATCCTCCTAGACTGCAGATGTTCATCACGGCAGCAGCTGGCCGAGGGCAAGTCGTGGAGTTTTAGTCGAAAAATAAGTCGGAAATCGAGGCCAAAATTTGACCGCCTGGCTGCGGAAGCCCCGCATTCAACGCGGTGAGACCGCACATCCCGTCCATCGCGTTCCTAGCCATCGATTTGAAGTAGGGAAAAGATAGTATTAGAAAGAGAGGAATATGGCGATGATATTCTCTTCGAAATCGGATTTCTGATCAATTGCGAGATCCTCTGCTGACCGATAGGCGCTCAAATCAGCCTGCTTGTTATTGAGCTGGAGAAGGAAATGGGAAAGGTGTGGTAATGCAGCCGACAAACCTGTGAGGCCTAGGTGCAGCCGAAGTTTAGTCGTTAGCCGAAACCCGTGATCAATCGTGCACGGACCGTTTGTAGAAAAGCATTAGTTGCCAGCTGCTTGGCATTGGTCACAGGCGCTAGATGAACGTCAAAGAAGCCGGGATGTCCATTTTTCACTGGAGTTTTGACGAAGAAGCTGTAGTGGGAACAATATTTTGTTTTGAAGTGTTTTGTATAAAACAAGATTATCTTATGTTTCATGTATTAGGGCTCAGAGCTTTTGAAGTCCGTGGTGGTTGGGATGGAAGACTGCCATAGAATGCACGCTCGTCCATATTATCACTGGTTCCATGCCCTATTCTATTGTTACAGAAGTGCCGATATGCATCTTACAGAAAAACTTACAATAGGTGTTGAGAGTCTAGGCACTAGTATTCCTTGCAAATTACCATACAGCCATTTGTTTACTCGACAACTCAATTCCGATTGCTTGTTCTCGGCTGAAGCTCTGCAAGCTTGCCTCTCCGATAGTTGGACGAGCAAAGCAGGTAAAAGAATGCCCGAAGGAAGCACTCTGGAATACGGTAATTGCCAGTCAGACAATCGCACACGTCTGGACAGTCTGAGAAGATGGCATCCCCGTCCAGGTCGTACTTGATGCCTACCTCGTGCAGGAAGTTGCAGAATCCGAGTGGTGGCTGGGCATTGTGGTCAAGGAGATCCCAGAGCCCAAGGCGACCAATGTGGCCAGATCCGTCTTGCGCGAAGCCGGCGTGGAAGGCCTGGTGATTTACCTTGTAGTGAGCGAGCTTGGCATCTGACAGGGCCAAAAGCTGTTGGTGGATGCTCGTTTGATCCCATCGTTCAAGATCCTTGGTGTGGATGCCTTCGACAAATTTGAGGCTGAAGTTTTGGCCCCGATTCTGGTTCTGGCTCTGGTTTTTGTTGTTGCTGTTGTTGTTGTTGTTGTTGTTGTTGTTGTTGTTGTTGTTGTTGTCATGATTTCCTCGTCCATCATGTCTTTTGCCTTTGTAACCTCCCCTCGAATTATCACCTCCGTTGTTGTTCCTCCCACCACCATTTCCCCCGTTGTTGTTCCCCTCGTTGCCGTTTCTTCCGCTGTTACTTCCCCCATTGCCGTTCCCTCCGTTTCTTCCGTTGTTCCCCCTGTAGCCGTTCCCTCCGTTGCTATTTTCTCTGCTGTCGTGGTTGATCCTGTGGCGCCCTCCTCTAGGCATTGTGTCTTGTTGAGTTGACTTCCGTCAATATCTAGTACCAATATATGTGGGTAGAGAAGACAGGAAAGAATATGTTTACTGTGCGGCGTGAAATGGCAGGTAAGCTTGCGTCTTGAGGTCCGTTAGATATTGGGCTCGGCAATGGTCAGGGCAGCGGCCACGACTATATACGGTAAACCTTCTTTGTTCGGCCTATGTTGGCAAGTCTATTATTATTATTGAACGACAATGAAATATATCGGTCTTTCCTTGTCTTGCAGTGTCTGGTGACGAGGCATTATCAGCCTGGTGACCCAGTACAGCCCCAGCGCCCAGATTTGTCGAGTGCCCGCAGGTGACAAGCAGCTTCAAGTTTGCTCGCGCAACGGAGTGCAATGTAATAGCTACGCGACACATTCAACGGCGGCCGAGGCATGCAATAGAAAGACCGCACATGCCATCAGTCCTTTTTGGAACACTAGTCGTAACTTGTCCACCTGTGTACTGAGGTCGCGAAGTAAATTAGCCCAGAGGCCGAGGTTGGCCAGCGCTCAGTCTCAGTTCTTTGTTGACTCGGCCTATTGTGCGCCGAAACAAAGGCAATATATATGCGGAAGGCGATTGTCGGACAGCTGGACTCAACCTTTCCCATCGCTCTATTATTAGGCCGGACCTGAGTCTCGGCTCTTGGCCCCTTGGCGGAAGGCAGAAAGCAGAAAGGCCGGAGGGATTTCTAGGGATTTGGTTGAGAAAACTCTTTACAATAGCGGCAGAACAAGCAGCGTCGCAACATGTGTCGGAAAAAGTCGCAATCAATCGATAAGTATCCGCCTGCAATGGACGAATAGATTAGGCAGTCAGTCGCACCCATGGCGAATACGGTACCCCAGTGGCATTTTCATCGAGCCATTTCGACACCCTCCTGTGCAGAGCTTGTCTCTCGTATCAAGAAAAGTACTCTATAGGTATATCGATTCTGTTAGTCACCGGCGCCTCTTCTATCGTCATTTCCCATTCCATCCATTGCCTGAGCCGAGGGCGTTGATAGCAAGGCCTGGCTTTTCGGATTGTTGGCCCGGATACCAGCACCCGTTGCACCGTGCAGTCCCCGCCGTTGAGGGCGAAACGCGGTAACGCGGTAAATCACAGAGCACAGAGAAACGGCGTCGACGAATCAGCTCGAGCTGCGCTTTTCTTCTTGCGGAATTGACGTCTGCGGCATCCGTCGCATCGAGACCTGCGGGGTGTCCCGCAGCTAGCTTGTCGTCATAGGTAGGCTGACTCAGCAGGTAAGCTCCGAGCTCCCTGACTTAGGGGAGCTCGAGTGCTACCGAGGTACAAATCGCTACCTAGATAGGTACATACATAGTGGATTCAACACATAGACTAGGTTGCGCCCGCAACTTGATGGGCTAATTCGCAAATGACGCAAGGCAAAAGCGAAGATCTTTCTGCACGGTAGAACGGCCGCAAAAACGGCCAGGCGCCGGTCGCGGACCGCGCGGCATGCGACGGTACGAAATCGTCTGAGCATCGGCTGTGGGAGGGAAGCGGGCACTGGCTGGGATGAAGAGGGAGGAATGCAGGAATTCGGGTGTGCCCTCGAGTGGCTGAAGGCCTTTTGGACCCTTGCGGACCGAGTCCGGAGGAATTTTCTGATTGCTTGCAGACTAGAGACTAGTAGTAGAGAGCTCTCTCTCAGTCTCCCTGCCAGCCGAGGCCAGCCCAGCGGAAAACATTCGTATGTAATATGAAATCCTTGCAAACGGGAGGCTGTTGTCGACGTGGTTTCTCTCCCGCCCTGTCATTCTTGTATGGGGGACACTACGAGCTGGCGAGAGTAGGCGGCGGCAAAACGTGTAGATCAGCTCTGTGATCGCGGAGAAGCAAGTCACACGTTTTGCGACGGAGGCCAAGGTACCTCGCCTCGATCTCTCTCGATTTTTGCTCCATCTTGTTCGCTCATTACCACCCGCATCACCACCTGCGACCAGGCTCGCAGCAAAATGCCCCGCCAACCCATGCTGCCGATGCTGTTGAGCCTGCTCGAGTCCTGCTAGCGCTCGCTGCACGCCCACTGCACAATCTGCAGGCTGCGCGACGGTGGCCAAATGCTGCAGTAGCTCCGAACAGCTCCCCGGTCTCTTGCAGCGGAACAGGGATCCACAGTGGTATAAACCTAGCTTGCAGCCAGGTAAGTTATCTCTAGCGTCACTGCCGCAATTGTCCAACCAACAACGCCTCCTTCTTCACCTCCCGCCTACCTGCTCCGTCTGCGGCAAAGGCATCGGCTCAGGACTCTCTCCCTTCTCTCGTCGTCCTCGTCCACCGTCCTGTGACCTGTGATTCTCCTCACGGCGGTGCTATTCTTACTACCTACCTATTTCAACCCGCGCAACCTTTGCGTGCTTTGCTGCTGCCCAAGAACACGCCAATTCCTGCGAAAGTACTTGTGTGCCCTGCATCCGGCGTGATACAACTGCTATCCGCTCTCACCAGGAGCTTAGGTCGCTGGCCATTCCTGCCAACATTCCAAAGATATTTCGTATGTACTCGTCCGTGGCAACCTTTCTTCAAATACTCCTGCTCTCCAAAATGACAGGTTGTCTTTCAAGGCCATCTTTATTGCTATCCGTCATCGCAATCCCTGCTAATTGAGCTATCAAGGAAGCAGCCCTCTCCAAGCGAGAACCGGAGCGCGATTTGTAATGGCGAGCGAAGATGCCGACCGCGCGCCGCGCGAAGTCAAGAACCACCTCCTTTTTGAGATTGCGACAGAAGTCGCCCATCGAGGTACGTACGATTGAGTTTCTGTTAGCATAAACCAACCCGTTATGGGGTTTACTGACAATGCTGCACAGTCGGTGGAATCTACTCGGTTCTTAAATCCAAGGCTCCAGTGACCACCGCTGAATATGGCGATCGCTACACCCTCATCGGGCCACTCAACCACCAATCGGTAAGCGCTCCTCACACCTTGTCCTCTAGGTTGGGTTACTGACCTCCTTAGGCTGCCGTTGAGGTGGAGGAGATGGAGCCCACCAACCTTGAGCTCGCTGCGACTATTAATGCCATGAAGGAGCGCGGCATTGGCATCATATATGGCCGGTGGCTAATCGAGGGTGCCCCAAGAGTCCTCCTGTTCGACCTCAAGTCGGCGGCTGGCTATATGAACGAGTGGAAGGCAGACCTGTGGAACGTGGCGTCTATCCCGTCTCCTGACAATGATGAAGAGACCAACGATGCCGTTGTTTTTGGCTATCTTGTCGCATGGTTCCTTGGCGAGGTAAATTCCTACCCCTTACAGCGGAGGCGATCAGCAAGCTGACACTGCAATAGTTCGTGTGTCACGAGAAGAAAAAGGCGGTCATCGCGCACTTCCACGAGTGGCTCGCAGGCGTTGCCCTGCCGTTGACCAAGAAGCGCCGGATGGATGTCACCACCATCTTCACAACCCACGCAACCTTGCTGGGCCGGTATCTATGCGCCGGTTCAGTTGACTTCTACAACAACCTTCAGTGGTTTGATGTCGATGCCGAAGCCGGCAAGCGAGGCATTTATCACCGATACTGCATCGAGCGAGCCGCTGCCCACGCATGCGATGTTTTCACCACAGTCTCTCATATCACGGCCTACGAAAGCGAACATTTACTCAAACGCAAGCCAGATGGCGTCCTGCCCAACGGCCTCAACGTCACCAAGTTCTCAGCCATGCACGAATTCCAGAACCTACACCAACAGTCCAAGGAGAAGATCCATGATTTCGTCCGCGGCCACTTCTATGGTCACTATGACTTTGATCCCGAAAATACGCTCTACTTCTTCACCGCGGGCCGCTACGAATTCAGAAACAAGGGCGTCGACATGTTCATAGAATCTCTTGCTCGCCTCAACCATAGGCTGAAGAGCTCGGGCAGCAAGACAACCGTTGTCGCATTTGTTATCATGCCGGCGCAAACATCATCGTTGACTGTGGAGGCACTCAAGGGCCAGGCCGTGATTAAGTCGCTTCGAGACACAGTCGATGTCATTGAGCGGGGCATTGGGCGGCGCATCTTTGAGCGGTCTCTGAAGTGGCACGATGGTGACCCGCTTCCTGACGAGAAGGAGTTAATCACCAGCCAAGATCGCGTACTCCTCCGCCGTCGTCTCTTCGCCATGAAGAGACACGGCTTGCCCCCAATCGTCACGCACAACATGCTCAATGACGCTGAAGACCCAATTCTGAACCAGATTCGCCGTGTGCAGCTCTTCAATCACCCAACCGACCGGGTCAAGATTGTCTTCCACCCCGAATTTTTGAACTCAGCAAACCCCGTGCTACCCCTCGACTATGATGATTTTGTGCGAGGTACCCATTTGGGTGTTTTCCCGTCGTACTACGAGCCATGGGGCTATACGCCGGCCGAGTGTACGGTGATGGGTGTGCCGAGCATCACCACCAACCTTTCTGGCTTCGGCTGCTACATGGAGGAGCTGATTGAGAACTCAAGCGACTATGGTATCTATATTGTTGACCGTCGGTCCAAGGGTGTCGATGACTCGGTCAACCAGCTCACATCCCAGATGCTAGAGTTTTGCCAAAAGAGCCGCAGACAGCGGATCAACCAGCGAAACAGGACAGAGCGCCTCAGCGACCTGCTTGACTGGAAGCGCATGGGTATGGAATACGTCAAGGCCCGGCAGCTGGCCCTGAGGCGGGCGTATCCGACATCGTTCAGCGGGGATGAGGAGGAAGACTTCATTCCAGGTGTGGAACATAAGATCTCGCGACCTTTCTCGGTGCCCGGCTCCCCCCGTGACCGGACAGGCATGATGACCCCCGGCGATTTCGCAAGTCTCCAGGAGGGCCGCGAGGGGCTCAGTACTGAGGACTACGTCGCGTGGAAGCTTCCGTAAGTTTTTTTATCCCTTTTCTTGCCGTTATGAGTTCTTAAAGCGCCGTTTCTAACGATTGGATGCCTTAGTGAGGAAGAGGATCCTGATGAGTATCCATTCCCTCTCACCTTGAGGACGAAGCGATCTGGGCCTGCCAGCCCGCTCGATGGGATCCAGCTCAATGGAAACTAGGCGGCCGCGCGGACGGTTTTGCAACTACTCTTCATGGGCATGGGCATTTCAAGGAGACTGTACGGTAGCATGCTGAAATAGCTATTTTTCTTTGGCATTTTGGCGAGCATGGCCACCTCTCGTCCCATCCAACAGGGCTCCCTTGTGTACAAGTGCCCTCGAGGAGATGAGTGGGGTGGGATCCGCTGTGACGAGGCTTGGCGGAGGAGGATAAAAAAGGGGACAGGATGGGGATGGGTAATGGAATGAATGGGCTGGTTGTGAACCAGGTTGTATGTAAGCACACGATGTAAATTGGCCAGCAGAGACTTGCATACCTGTAGTGAGCATTAGATTGTCAGTAATAAATCCATCCGCGTTGGGCGGACCTCATGTTTGCGTGGGAAGATTGTTCGTGCTAGAGGATGTTTGGATTGCCGTGATGCGTTTATCCCAGTGCCGGGGCTCGGGCCCTTGCATTGTCAGACCTACCATTACAACCTCAAATCGTTGTCCATCCTTCGCTGTGTAATAATTTAAGGGGCTCGCTTTTCTACGGATACGTTAGCAAGAGACTTGTAATCCTGCGATTGAAGAGTGGCTCTTAGCAAAGGAGCAAGGAGAAGAGGTAGCCCATCGAAATTGCTTGGAGAGCAGCTCCCACGCATGGAGAGCTCTCTCCTGACCCCTCACCCAACACATCCCAGTTCCCCGCTTCGCCTTCGTGCTGCCACTACCCCTGGCACCTACCTAGCCTTGCCATAGGAAAGACCAAGGTAACTCTAGTCTTGAACCCTGCGCCGTCATATGTGGCTGCTACATCGTCTAAAGTTGAGCCCTCACCCACTGCTTTGTCTGGGCCACCTCAACTTCCAACTCACAGCACTAGCAACTGAGCTCTCTGCACGCTAAGAACCATGAGCCTTCTTGATTTCCACATTGGTCTCTTCATTAGGTGTTTGTGACAAAGGTTTGCCCAGTCCTGCAATTTTTAGTCGTCCGCGTCTTTATTACAGCAGGGTACCTGTTGGCATATTCGATACCCCCTCACGCCGCCCGCACTTATTCCGCTGGTAATAATCTCAAGAGCCTAAGCCCCGAGGTGATATCGACACCCGTGTAGGTATCAAAAGGCTGGGCCCCGAACCGACACAGGTCTCTCCCCCCTCTCGAACCGCCGCCCTGTCTTGCCATTCCCCTCGGCTGTCTTTAGCAGACAGGTGCCGGCCAAGTGTTTCGGCGCATTCCGGGGTGCTCGGTGGGTGCCAACTGTGGTGACGACGGCAGCCATCAGGTATCAGGATCCCGACAAGGTACCTACCCAAAGAAGGAGGAGCAGCTGCCGCCGACCGAGCTGCATTTCACGGATGCAGAGAGCCGGTGGCCGCCGAGAACCCGCTTTATTTTTGAGCGCCTTCCTCTTTACTCCCCGGGCTTCCCCCCCGAGCGCCTGCCCGTCTTCGGCCCCGTGTTGTCACTACCTACCACACACGCTGAACCCTAACCATTATACGGCTTCATACCATCTACAACACCTCCACCATCACCACCACCATCACCACCACCATCACCACCACCTTCCCCTCTTTACACTCTACCACAATCGCAGTTTGATTCAGTCGTCCTCGACATGAAATTCTTCAAAAAGAAAGAGAAGAAAAAGAATGCCAGCCTTGGCGGGTCCAGCGACTTCCTCACAGTCGGCCCTCGGTCTTTGGCATCCACGGAATTTGGTAACCGTCCTGGCCAATTCCACCCTATGGCTACTTTCGCCTCGGTCTTGGCCTTCGCTCGCCTTCCGCTTCCAGTCCTCCAGCGCATATTCGCCTTCGTGTGTCCCCACAGCCAGGACAACAGCTACGATGCGTGCGAAGAGAGCTCCGTCCTGGGTGCCTGTATGCTTTGCGACATGCGCGACCTGGCTCATTGTGTTAGCGTCAACAAGACGTGGCGGGCCGAAGCCACCAAGCTGATGTACGTTGATATAAACCGACAAATCTCCTTTTGATTTGCGACGCTAACCATGGTCATTTGTAATCTAGGTACCACAGTATCCGCATCGATGTGGTTCACTACTGCGACCTGGAGGACGTCCTCGCTGAGAAGCGTAAGCGCCGGTCCTTTTTTGACCGCAACGGCGAGCCTGAGGACACGACCAAGACCCGGCTGAAGCTTCTCTCCCGAACCCTCCGCGAAGAGCCAGTACGCCTAGGTCGTATAGTCCAGTTCCTCAAGATGCCGTATATGCTCCGTGGATCACCCGAATCCCAGGCTGATCTCGCCCGTACGATCGCCGTCACCCCGAACGTGCGTTATATCGACTTACCTGAGGGTTTCTACGCCGACGAGCCCCTGTTCATGACACTGCGGCTCGAGGTTCAGGCCCGCTGTCACGAGCTGCGTAAGATGACGTACATGAGCGGCAGCGAGCGCAGTCTGCAGGCGCTCGCCGTGGGAAATGTGTGGACCATGTTGGAGGTGCTCGAGTTGGTACAAATCAACGTGAACCCGGCTCTAATCCGACAGGTGCTTGGCAACCTGGGCAACCTCCGCGCTCTCAAGATCACCGACACGGAACACATCTTGGACGAAACGCTAGCGTGGAACGACGTGCTGCCGCCCTTCCCCGCACTCGAAGAGTTCATTCTGAAGAAAGTCCCCAACGTCACGGCCGAGGGCATCAAAGCGTGGTTGTCGATGCCCGCGGCGCGCGATGCGCTCAAGGTCATTTCTCTTAACACCACGGGTGTTCATGTCTGGGCCCTTCAGGAGGTGCTCGCCCACGCGCCGGCTCTCAAGCACATGTCTATTATTGATAGCGTGGCCGCTGACATGCCCACCGCTGTTGGCTCGCACTCCGTCCCCCCGTTGAGCTCGACCAGTCTGGAGACGCTCCACTATGAAGTCACCAAGGACAAGACGGCTCATAAGTACAGCGACGTGCTATCAAGCTACCACAACTACCTCGCGAACTCTCTGCTGTCGGGCGGCCTGCCCAATCTCCACGCTGTTTACGTCTGTAACTCTCACTTCCCCGACCTCTTAATCGGCCTACCCCCGCCTACCCCAGGCTTCGCCGAAGGCGGAATTGCCCGTCCCTCCAGCAGCAATTCCAACTCCAACTTCTCCCCACGCCACAGCAACTTCAACAACAACAACTGGATCTCCGGGTTCAGCCCAATGTCGTCCCCGTACGCGAACAATCCGCCCTTCCCACAGCCCAGCCCGACTCAACAGCCGCGGGCTCCCGCCCACAACCACCGCTTCAGCAGCAACAACCCGTTCGCCGCGATGGTCTCTACACCTGCCCCCCCCTCGGCCGGCAGTGGCAACAGACTCCCTGCCAAACTCGAGGTCTTTACAAAAGGCCACAACGAGCTCGGCTGGTCCTTTGTCAAAGTCCCCGGGTTCAACGGCGTGCCGGCCTCGTCCAATGCCGCCGGCGCGGGAGGGAGAGGGGAGAATGGCCGTCCGCTGAGTAGTTATGGCCTAGGAAATGATGTGCTAGGTGGGTATGCAGCGGGGTGGAGTAGTGAGGGGGGAGCGAGGAGGAATGTTTTTGTCGGGGGTGGAGGTGGGTTTCTGCCTGTCCCTAGTCCTGAGGGGCACAGGAGAGGAGGGAGCACCGTCATTGGAGGGATTACGGGAGGGTTTGGACGAACCAGTCCAGATGAGGAAGCGGTGGACGAATGGCCGCGGCCGAGAAGTAGTGCTGGCGAGACGAAGAGAGAGAGGCTGGACTTGTGGCGTTAGGGGTGAGAAGTATATTAGATGAGGTTACACCTCGCGATGGGAATGATGGGGGACACTAGCGTGTCATGAGCCCCTTTGTCGGTTACGTGAGGGCCTTTTCTATGTGGAGGTAGGCGTTGGCATTGTGGAAGCGGACATGCAACAGAAAAGAGCGGTTGGTGGTGGATAAGTTCTTTTCTTTTCTATAAGAACTTGATCCCTCACTCGATATCACGGAGAGGGCTGAAGATATTTGGGCTGCGGGTTGGGACTTGACGTTGCTTACTTGCTTTTACGTGTATTATACCCTGGAGTGTCTTCTTTGCTCGCCGATGATTCTAGACAAGAGCTAGGTATTTTCTCCATGACAGAATTCGAGTTTTGTACTCTTGCTGAGTGGTGATAAGCGACGTGTTCACAAGGAACTTGTGTTAAGGCCATTTGCAATAAGGATCAGTCGGTTGAAAATAGTCTGGCTTCAAGCCGCAATGGCGAGCTGGTTTCAAATCCATAGCTAGTTAACCAACTGTTGTTTTTTTCTTCTTTCTCTTTCACTACCTGCCCCTTTTCACTCGACGTTCATTACTGGCTGAACCGTCTGGGCCTCGTCCACTCCCTCGGATTTCGTATTACTTACTAATACTCACGGAATGGGAGAGCATAAGACTCGATAGTAGGCGAATGGGCCGTTCCGGCCTGACGGGTAGCTGCCTCAGCATCTTGGGTGAGAGGTGGTCGGACTGCGACCGAGGCTAAAGCTCAGCAATGCCATCTCCCCAGCCGACCTCGGGCTCTCAGGGCCTCTCAGTTAGATGACGAAATTGAAGGGCGAGCAGGCGGACTTCCTCTCTTTCAGGAAAGCAAAGCACGAGCACCTGTGTTTCTAAGCCAAGAGACAATGCGACATCTGCTGCTGTGCCCACCTTACCCAGCTACACGGACGGTTATGTCGTCGCTGCAACCCCGGACACGCATGTACGTTGGTCAACCTGAGAATGGGGAACAGACCCCGGGAGCAGCCCCAAGCTCACCCGTCCCCATACCATGTATCCCCCGGTGTACCCCATCCCACTATAGCAGGCACGGCTATAATGTTTCAACTCAAAACACCTGTCCTATCATCCCCACGCCCGCTAGCTCCCCTTCGCGCAACAAGTCTCCTCCTGGTAAGAAGCAGCGACGTAAAATGCTACGCCAACGCCGTCCGCCTACGGCGGGCAATACCTACCTGGTGATCACCACGGCGCAGGAATGACGAAGCAACCCAAGTTGTTCATGCGCTTGCCGCACGCGTGTCATGCCGGGCCTCTCTCTCTCTCACTCACACACACACACACTCCGGGATTCACACATCTATGTCTTCTCCTCGCCATAGAAGGACTGGGCCTAGTGGCAACCAGGGTGGCGGTGGGAGGCTATTCACGACTAGGTCGTTGGCCCCATGTGTGCGCGCGGCGTGGGCTGGGCGATCCTGATGCTTTGCCTCACACTGCACCCTAGGCTTTGGAAACTCTGCTGAGGACGGGGTAAGTCAGCCTCGGGGGATTTCTCGAGCGTGGATGGGATTGTGATGCACGAGCGAGGAGGAGGGGGGGGTGACTGTGTGAATACCCATGGATGTTTAGGATGAGGTTACCTGCCGTGCCTACATAGCGATGCAAGCACTTAAACTTTCCAAATGCTGTCCCCATTCCGCCGCAGGGGCGCGGCATGACACTCAGCGGTTAGTGGACCTGCCGGGTTTCCCTCCCGTTCATTGTCGGTTAGTCAGCGATGGCGAAGATCTTCTTCCTCCGTTTGTGGCTAGCATGCCCTTCAAGTTTCGCAAGTAATGCGTGGGGAGGATTGGCCGGCTTTCGAATTTCGGGTGCAACCACGTCGCGATAGTAGGTATCTTGGTGGTCTGTGTGAGTGGACAAAGACCAAGTTGTGAGAAGTCAGCTGAGAGTCATGGCGCGGACCAATCGCCGCCATCAATCAGCCATTGCTGAAGAGGAATGTGGGGCTCCTTGACACGTTATTACTTACCCCTATCACCGACCTGTCACTACCTAACTTGCAGGAGGAAAGTGCCCTTTGGCTGTTCTGCAGCGACTGTACCTGCATGAAGATAAGCCCAACCAAGGTAGTTGGGTAGGTCCTGCAGTCAAGAGATTTGGATATACTCTGTAATCTTCAGCGACACCACGAGGCCCAAGACCTGCATTTAACGACAGCAAAACTACGGCTGGCAAAAGGAGGGATGGGACTGAACACTTACTCGATTCAGAGAGCAAATTTCAGACCATGATCTCGCAACAATTCCATTACTTGCAAAGCCCACTCAGCTCACCTTTTTGTCAGAGAGATCAATCAACCCGCGTCGCTACAGCGTGACAATCACCCCGATCCTCACAGGCTCCAAAAAAAAAAAAAATCTCAAATCTATCGCATCACATCACTCTCACCTATTCCCTCGACAAAGAGGTCACATCACCCTCACCTATTCCCTCGATAAAGAGGTACACTCTGGTACCTAACCTACCCATCCACGCTCTGCCAACCCACAGATGCCACCATCTGCACGAAACCAATGGTCAAATTACCACTGAACGTCAAGTGGCTTGCGCTCACGTCTCCTCTTGCGTTCAGCTTTAACCTTTTGGGGGGGAGGGCAGGCCGGCCGTCCGCACAGACTCCCCCCTCACCCCTCCCCACAGATTCCAGATTCGATCAACCTTTTCAACCGGGCTTCCAGCAGGGACCAGGGCCCCATCCCCTTTTTCAAACACACCCAGGGGGAAGGAGAGCTTCACAACCTTCGGTCTGTGCGAGACTCTTCGTAATGTGTGTGCAGAGTGTCCATGGGCAGAGAGAGTAAAGCGCGCGCCTGTCTCGGTGCCGTTTCCAGACATGCGCAACCCAGCTCGAAACACTTTCCTCAGAGCACCAAGTCAACGTTGTATCCCAAAAATGTGTGCGAGTGCGAGTGAATGGTTGTAAGATGAGCTGCTAGAGCGTTGTGCAACGAGCCACGATATTCGCTGTGTGTGTGTGTATGTGTGTGTGGACATGGTTGTACGATGGAGCCAAATCGCGCCACAAACACGTCGCGCCGCTGGCAAAGTCTGAATGTGATAGGGATCGACGATTCATGAGTCCCTTTCAAAACATGCTTGCATTTGGTATAAGCCTAAATTTGGCAAACAATTGTGGTGCTGTTGCTCCTGTGGTATCATAATCTTCATCAAAACAAAAGCCGCCCTGTCATAATACCCAAACGCCAAACTAAACAAATGAACCCGCCCAATTTGAGAAATATCAAGATGCCTCGCCAATTGGCCATTGGTATATCCATAAAACGCCACAGTGAGCAAGCACCGCAAACAAACGCCTTTTGTGACAAGTGAACCCTCTCAAATCACCTTTCCAGTCAACTTGATACTCCTCCTCCTAGCGGCTAACCCGCTCAGGATCCCCCTCTTAGCCCCCTGCCCGTTGCCGTTTGTAGTACCCAGAACAGTAGGCTCTTGCGACGACACCGGCGACGACACGACGCTTCCGCCATTCTGGGATGTCATGGGCGACGGAGGAATCATCATGGCGTTCTTCTTGGCCGCCCGAATGATGTCGCTGTATGTGACGGGTGTCTGCGGTGTCTGCGGCGTCCCCGGTTCCACCACGATATCCACTTCGCCCGCCTTGGTCTCCACTTGGTGCTCAGGAGCGGCCGTGGTTGGGTTACCCCCTGCGGTATACGTCGGCGATGACGACGACCTTTGGGCCGGCGATGAAGTGGCAGGCAACGAGTCCCGCGTTCCATGCGGTTGGGGTTGGGGCGAGAAGCTACCCAGTAATGGCCTACTCCTCTTCCTGACCAGGCTGAATGTCCTAGAAACACCTCTGAGTATTTGGGTCGGTGTCTTGGGTGCTTTCGTTATGCTGTCGTTCTCTGTCGCTCTCCTCTCAGGCTTGTTGGGTATCTCAAGTGAGTATGTGCTGCCATTGGCATAAGGGTCGATGTTGAGAAACGGGGGCCTCTTTTTCACAAGCAGATCGGAGAGCAGGCTGGGCTTTCTCGTCACATTACCGCCGCTTTGAACAGGTGAAGAAGCAATCGAGCTCGCGGCGGTGGACGGCCGGTCGTCAATGGGCGACCGGGACGATGTCGTGCTCGATCGGGTCCTTGTCGAGTTGGGTGAGATCGACCTTCTCAGAAGCGAGAGGTCAATTATAGAAGGCTTGCCCGAGTACACCACTGACACCACTCGTGCCGTATCCTCATGGCTGCTACGCCGCGTGGGTGACGTTGGGTCCTCGTTGCTCGAATCGTAGCCATAATCGGAGAAGTCGTCGGCGTCTGACGAAGCGTCCTCCTCGGACGAGAGGTAGACGTCGAGGGGCGTGGCCTGACCAGGCTCGACGGCCGTTCCGATGGAGCCGCCCAGCTGCAGGCCGAGGTTGTCGAGGAGTCGTGACGCTCGCAACGCGCTCTTCCTCGGCAGTTCAGGTGCGTCGGCGCTCGAGCGGACACGCTTCGGGTTTGGGGCCATGGCGTCGTGGTCGTCAGCCTCGTAAAAGTTGTCGTAAATGGGGGCGTCGAATGTACTGTGGGATGAGAAGTGAGGTGCTGTCTTGGTGTCCATTGACTCTGTATTTGAGATGGGCATCTCGGCGCCGTGGCCCAGCTCCCTAGCGGTGGTGAGAGACATGCCCCAGCAGACAGGTTTAGTCGGCAGAGATCTGGTGTAGTTGGTAGGTGGCAGATAGGGCGGTGATAGTTTCGGCCACAATGTCTCGATCTCCAGGACCAAGTTTGACAGCAAGGGAGTCTAGTTCCTTCGCCCTGGACAACAGTGGGTCTATCGTATCGTAGGGACAACCAGCTGGTCGTAGGTTAAGCTGCGGGTGTGAAAATGGGGAGAAGAAAGTGCCAGAGGTTCTCCCAGGTGGGTGGGAGGTTTATTTTAATGAGGTGGTCGCAGTGGGCGCATACCCTATGCAGTGCACTATGTAACGTGCATTGGGTGTGGGATGGGGGTGCTGATGTAGGCCATGTATCGAGGTGTCGCGCCAAGGGGAGGAACAACGGCCTGCAAGAACCGGGCCCGCCATCGACTTCGGTACGAGCAGAGACAAAAGGAAGGTACGTACCCCAGTACAAGAGCGATAGGGTGGAGGGTACTTCCCGCTGGGGGTCGCGAGGAAAGAGGAACGCATGACGAGCCTTGCCTGCCACACTTACCCCATGCAATTGGGGGGGGGGTGACCCCTGCTCCACGGCTGGACGACCGCCCTGACTGAATGGATACATGGCTGACATGAATGGGAAGCTGGCCGGCAAGCCTGGAAGGGACGGTTGGTGATGCAAAGTTACTCTCGCCTGCGTGATACTACCTCGCTCTTGGGATACCTAGCTAGCACGCTCCGTCCTTGGTGCTACTGCGCTCGCCCTAGCAAAAGTTCCCAGTGCACTGCACCGGGTCAGCAGCTTATAACCTGACAGAGAAAAGATGAGAACAAAAGGACTGATTGAGGCGGAGGTGTGATTCAGTCTCCCCCAGTCGGCCGGACAGTCTCGAATCAGTGTCTGTGTCGCCGTGTCTGGGAGGAAGCTCGATTGGCCTCAAGGTGAGTCGTGGTTGGCTGCGAATGGCGTTTCAGGTAAAAGAGACTCTGGGAGCCGGTTTGGCTTCGGAGGGCGTCGAGGTTGTCAACACACTAGCGTAGCGCCCCCAGCTCCAAAAGAATGGAACCCGCCCGCGCCACGGGATGAAGGAGCTCACAAAGTTTGAGGGATGCCTTCAAGGAATCCGAAAATCCGGTTGCCTCGTTTTTCATACGCTTCGTCGTAGACTCTGATGATGGGCAAGTAAGAAAAAAAAGTTGGCTGGGCGAGCCAGTTTCCTCAAATCACAGGCCCTCATCGTCATAGGGCCACAGCCGCCACCTTGATTTATCTATCGCTATTTTACGTTGATTGCTACACTATCAGAAGATCAGCGAGCGATAGTAGCACATGTGTCTTTTCGTCATCAATCGCAGCGATTCTTTCTGCACACATTCCTGGTTTTTCTATCCCGTACAGAGTCTCGTTCCTTACCTGTACGAATTGACTACTCGTAGCGGCATTCTAGCAGGCCGGATGGGTGGCTGCGACAAGGGGCGGCGTCATCACAAGGGTGCTTGTGCCTTCTTCGTTTGGGGTTGGGGCTTCGATTAGCAGCATCGCTCGCATCGCCAGCGACGGTACATGGCGGGCAGCGATCCGTGATTGGTGCCCGTCAGGTCGACAACATCGAAGCTCGACTCGCAACGGCGGCAACCTCACTCAATCCACGCCTGATTGGAGAATCGCGCTCTGCACCCACTGCAGAGGGAGGGAGCCTGCGAAGGGTGGGTGGCGAGCGATTCTCACTTCTCCCTTGCTCTCTCGTACCCTCTGCTGCATGTACCCAAGCAGAGAAAAACAGCGAGTTATCTTGTTCGGCTGGAACGGCTCCGCATTCGGTTGTGCCCCGCTGTGGGGGGGAGGCATGAACAGAGGCGGAGGGAGTGGCACAGAGGTAGAGATGGTTGGGGATGGCTTCGAATTCTGCCTCCCCAGCCCTCTTTTCGTGCGATCGACTCCGACCTCTCCCGTCCCTCACGGGGTTCGCGATGCACCAAGACTAATCTCTTCTCCGGGCTTTACGTGGCATGTTTTCCTCCTGATTATAATATAGCGGAGTGCTTCGGCAAACTTGAAGTTTGGTTGATGGTTATTATTGTTGTGGTTGGTTTCCCCGAGGAGGGCTCCGAATGGATGGCATAGATGGGGGGAAAGGCAGCCGCTGTGGGCCAGGCTCGCCGTGGTCGGGGGCCATCACGGCCTAGGGATCTTGGGGTTGGCGGGAACGGTCTCGCGAGCCGGCTGTAAGGGCTCTCAGCATGAACCTACAGATTGGAAAGGGAGTACTGCGCCCGCGTCCGTTGGCGGAAAAGGCAGCCCCAGCCCGCCAGACCAGCCATCGACGGATCAGCTATGAATGCCCCAATGCTTAGTTAATTCCCTTCGCCATCTTTCTCTTATGGCTCATAGGTATCTACCGTGCAAAATAGCTCCAATCCGCTATCGCTGCCGAATCATTTCTCCACAGATCGATGCTGCCGCGGATCTTTGTGGCAGCCAACCCGGCCACCGACTGGAATGTGTTTAGGGCTAATACTAAGTACCGTAGTGTAGTGTTCGATAGCCTCGACTCCTTCGTCCTTGACGGGTGATCTCCCGTCTCAACCGGCCACCTATCCTCGTGACAAGCCCGTAGGTGTATTCATGCAACCTGGCCTGGCGAGGGTTGCATGCATCAACTGAGTCGAGCTGAAAACACGGAGCACCTTCGAGATGTGCCAACCTAGTGGCCGTGGCCGCTGAACAAGGTGATGGGTGTCAGGCAATTCGCTGGCCGTGCTTCAAGTCGCGGAGTACGAAGCGCCTGCAGTCTGGGCCGCATTGGTGAGCTTGAAAGTCAGGGAAGAATCGGAGCTTTGGGCTAGATCTTGACCGCTTCCCTGCTCACCAATGTTAACCCCTCTGTTCTTACAAGTCTAGGGGCGACTGAGTCGGTCCGTCCGAGAGGGGGAGTCTATGGAGAATTTGGTGGTTGTCTCTTCTGTTTCGCCCAGAAGCGTTGCCGTGTTTCGGGGCTCAACAAGCTCATTACATCCCATGGCAGACTAGGTAGCTGCCTCTCAGGGTCCAGGGCGCCCTGGTTCGCTGTTCATCTGATCTGCTCGATAAACGTGTGTGGACGGGTTCGCGAAGAAGCTGCGACAGCGACAGTGCATGGGGGACGACAGAGAGCGTGGAAGCGCCAGGCCATGCTAGTTCATTGGACCTTGTTGGAGCATATCGATTGGAGCATAGATGGGAGAATGTCGATTGGGTGGGCCGGCGTGGGCGGAGGATACCGCATGTGAAGCTGGTCGCGGGTCCGGGACCCTTGCTCGAGCTGTTCTCAAAACACTCTTGAGATCCGGGGCTGCTTCAGATAGTGTGTTAGAGCACCCCCGCGTCTGGGCGGGAAGAGGCCCTGGCTGCGCTGCTGCCAGTGAGGGACATCTGGGCATCACAGCCATCACGGCGCATCACCGACAATCGAAACATGCACCTGCACACTCCTTCCGGACATTTCGCTCTCTGGTACCGGCGGGAGCTCGTATGCGCCTCGGGCCCGTTGTGCTCGTGCTCGTTGTTACCGTTGCGCTGAAGCTTTGTTCTCGATTGTCAATCGTCGATTGTAATCCGTCGAGTACTCCAAAATAACTTTGACATTGCGGGGATTGCGTCATGGCCCGTCCGAAGTGGCCCAAGCTTGATGTAGAAATGTTTCAGGCTGCATGTTCCAGCTTAGCGCGTGGCTGCGAAGGGAAAGGTCGTTTCTAAAATTGTCCACACTTCGTTCTCTTTGTCTGTTACCAAAATCCTCCAAAACTTAACCATGAACAACTCAAAACTCCTTCGCGGCGTCTAAATTGACACCCACACTATTCCTTACTAGTAGTTTTATAATCCTCGGTGATACGGTGCCATGATCGCCACGGTGTGTGGATTGACCGCCCGCCGGGTTCGGCCTTGTCAGAACCTAAACGGTTGGAACGGTTATAAGCTGGGCCGCAGGGCTATGAGAGACTCGGGCACGCCTATCGTTGGGAGCTCTGCTGCGCCCACATAGTAATCGCACTTTACGTGTATAACTGCGGCTGGGGACAAACTCGGTGACTACAAATAACAAAATCTCACTAATCTATTCCCAAGTCGGAAGATGTAGGACTCACCGCTCAACAACATTTGCGAATAGCTTCGGATGACGCGTTGATCGCCACGCTCAGATTTTTTTTTATTTTTTTTTATTTTTTTCAATGTCCGTCTGATCCGGATCTCGCCAATATAGTGTCTTTCATCTCATCTCTGCCCTTGTTTCATACGAGAAGAGAAACATGTCTGGCTGTGTCATATTGTTCTATACTGGCATTGAAACAATCGGATCGACTCCTTCCCAACCCTGGCACCGGCCAAGCAGTCATTCCCCTGCTAATAAGCAGGCTCCGAGGCACGAAGCACAAGCTTTCCTCAAAGTCTCGGGTTTCCACTAGTTAGACAACACCCTAGCAAAAATTCCAGCCGGACTGATACACATCGGTTGCTTGTCCTTCTCTCTTTCATTCGACCTAGGGCGGCCGCTAAGTAGAAGTCAGCCGGTCACGGCCTCGTCCCTTTGTGTCCTGATTGGGTGATTCGCCCAAAAGGGGCATGTTCCCATTTGTCTTCAGATCTTGTGTAAGTGTGGCTTGTGGCAGTGTCGCTCATCAAACATCACAGGCTGGGCGTAGAACTGTCAGAGCTGGACCACTCGCCGTCAAGTTAAACACACATTCACAAATTTTGTTTACCAGACAGGCGACTAGGTTTTGTATATACACGAAGACGAGATGACTGAATGAATGCAACATGCAGTACTGGACTGCCACTCTTTGCCTGTACCTTGCAGCGGCTTTATGCCGTGGGGAAATAAAACCATCTGGTGTTGGTGGCTGAGCCATATCGCCGGGCGTCACTGGATAATATGCCAACATCAGCTTTGGCTCGCTTCCCGGTGTACCTGCTTCGATAGGGGGGCCGGATGGTGTGCTAATTTACACACAGCGTCAAAACCCCAGGTCTTCGTTCTCATAAGTGTCTGTTGGAGTGGAGGCCAGCTTATAAGCGTCTGCATGTTCCTCCTCAGTTAGCTTCTGCTCGGTGAAATTGCTTATCGTCTCGATGATTGCCTGGCGCCACATCATGTATCTGCTCGTGTAAGGGTACTTGTAAGAAACGTAGTATTATCGCGTGTCCCTTGGAAAATGAGCCCAGCGTTTAGGCCGAGGTCAATTTTCACTCCAAGTTGGTGGCTCAACACGGGGAGACTTGTATTGTTGCAGTGGCAATTCTTCAGGAGGCACTACCTCAATGTTGATTGCTGATGGGGGCTTCTCTATCCATCTAGACTCACTCGGTGTGACGCTCGCTGTTGTGTGCCAGGGCATGACCTCTCCAGTTCAAGCACACCTTGAGCGGTAGCCCATGAAAATGGCAAATAGCCAAAACCAACCCTTATTTGACTCGACCAACAATATGAATTGCTGTGGTGAGACATAGCCCCAAGGGAGCCTCGCCCCCTCTCCCTATCTTTATGACTACAAACTCAGGCATCTCCATACCTCTCACGAATGCACATTCACTGATCGCACAGGGGGCATACGGAAGGACATACCGAATAGACCACAACATGTGGCTTGACGCTCTATCTCAGTCACCAACAGCCGCCTCGTCACCACTTGCCCGAGCAGCATCGCCTCTTATCCGGTGTCACCGGCTCAAGGTCAGTGACTACCAGCAGTTGTTTCGTCAACAAACCCCAATGACAACACAAAACCTCGGCTTCGTGGCACATGTATCCGAATAGTCGCAGCCTGGCGTCCACCACACCATCATCACCTGCCATCTCGTCATGGCATTTGGATACTCAACACATGACACATAACACTGGAGCACGGCACCATATGCGTTCAACCACAAACACAACCATTCCAAGTCCACCAATCTCATGAGACTTGTTCTCAATATATATATCTTTGAGGTGCAAAAATTATTAAAACTCTCTATAGACCCTGCCCAGGATCATGTTCAAGCCAGGCGAGAGCCTCAAACAAGCTATGCACACATCGAAACAAAACAAAAGAGAAGAACAGCCAGTGGGGGGGAGGAACCGAATGCGGAATCAAACATCTCCATGACAAGACTTTTGACAACACTCAACCCTCCTCCACCACCAGCCGACCAGCCACTCGGGCAAACAACCTTGATAAACGCACTGCAAACCCAATCAGCCCGCCACCCCCTCCCACCCTAACCTCCCTGATCGGGGGGACCTCCCCATGTGAATGCTGCCCCAGGATGCCGTACCAGAGAAGAGCAAAACAAAACACAAGACTGAGAAAAGACAAGTTCCATCATACACACGTCTTATGTCCCACCGTCGTAATTGATTGCGAGAGAACACGGCGAATCGCTTTTCTCGCCCTTATTAGCAGGACCCCGAACATAGTCTTGTGCCCCGGACCCCCCTTCTACCCGTGAAAGTGCGCATACGTCGTCATGAGAGAAGCTCTGAGCTTTTCTTTGCTTGCAATGAATTTTCCCCGTTGTTGAACTCCCGTAAATGAATATCGAGATGCCATTAATACAGTGTTGAGGAAGAAATCCCTGCACAACTGTTCTGTTCCAAACCTACGACAAATAAACCTCGGCATCTGGATGCCGGGAGTCGCACCCTCTCATCCATTTTGAACATCCCCGCTCGCCGTGGCGTTTAGGTTCATGGCTTGCATAAAGTACCAGGCGATATGTCACTTGGCCCCATGCGCAAGCGCCGCAACTCTCTTCCAAAGCGAGGGGCCGGTTTCTTAGGCAGCCTTCGCGGGCCTGCATGACGCGCCTACTTGGGCTTAAGCCCGTCGGGACCGAGTAGAAGTACCGTTAGTCTTGATGCCAGATGCCTTGGCATTTCCATTGGCGGCGCCGTTCGAGGCACCTGCGCTCAAGATAGTGTGGGCATCCGGAAGAGGGGCCTGGCTCATCCTCCGCACGGCCTTGCGGCCACTGGGACGCTTGCCGTCCTTCTTGTAGGTGGCAAAGTAGAATGAGATGAAGAGGAACAGGTACGAGCTGAGAATTCCCATGCCCGAGAAAGCAGCAAACTCCTCACCAGCGCACCGGCCGGCGTTGGGCATCCAGGGCCAGTAGGTCGAGACAAAGTATGTGTACGAGGCAAAGTAGACAAATCCTGTCGACAAATATCAGCGCAAAAGCTACGGCAAGAGGATCAAGTTGAGTGCGGCACATACCAAGGTCAATGACGAACTGGGTGATCTGGAGGCGGGTGATCCACTCCTTCCACCAGATGCGGATGCCACGTGCGCTCTGGAAGTAGTACCAGTACATGACGACGTGGACGGTCAAGTTTAGCGTAATAGGAACCCATGAGACCGCGGTCGAGCCAATCAGCTGGGTGTAGCACAGAAGTGCCGTTGCGCCGTGGTGATAGCAGTGGAGGAAGGCTGCAAAAACCTGATTAGCGGTTGTCCCGGCTGGTTTCGCATGTTGGGTGCGGGACTTTGCTTACTCAGGGGCTTCTTCTTGAGGAACAAGAAGCAGGTGTCCAGAAGTTCGAGATACTTGGTTAGGTAGTTTAACTAGATTTCGGGATTAGCATCACGCAACACCAGGCGGATGAGTGACGGGCAACCAACGTAGTATAGGACGACCAACGGCTGGGTCCAGCCGCCGCTCCCGTCGCAAATGGCATGGAAGATTCCGCCGCGGATTACCGTGGGCAGTAGCTGCTCAACAAAGAGGACAAGCAGTATTCCGCTTATGGCTGTCAGGTAGAAGTTGTGGATCAGGAAGAGCGTTTTGAGTTGAAAGGGCTCGCGGTTGCGCATTAATTCGCGGCCGCCGAAAATGACGGCGTAGTAGATGACGATGAAGATGCTCGTCTCCTTTATCGTCGACATGGGCGTTACACCCGGCACGAACTTGAAATCATCGGCAGGAAAGCCTACAACGCTCTCGAAGGCCTTGTTGAAGATGGGCCAGAGGTGGATGCCAAAAGGGCGATCGAGAGTCGGGACCGGAAACTGGTCGAACAGCGCGGCGGGGGATGCAGTCGCCATTGTGGACGACGCAATCAGGAGCGGGGGGGGGGGGGGGTTATGGATGTCGGCTCTGAAGGCTCAATTAGTCGATGCGAAGACCGGCGTAGAGTCGGGGGGGGGGGCACAAAAGAAAGGCACACACGTCCAAGAGTTGTGGTTGTCAGTTGCGAAGAGTTTTGCACACACACGACGCCGGATCGTCGGGAAGTGCTGAGCGAGATATGATTAGGCGATCAATCAGCCGCCAGTAAGAAAACAGAATGGCTCGAAACAGGGAATGGGGCTATCTGAAGGAGCGACAAGAAGTGAAAGGAAGAAGGGCCGCACGGCAAACAAGGCCCAGGAAAGCCGAGGGATTTATGAGAGGCCGTGGGCAAACAATGCGAAGGTTCGCGATGTGGGTGGTAGTTGCAAAGTCTAGAGAACTTGGTCGCCTGGAACCAAAAATATTTCAAAGGTTCTGCGACTACTTGTTCAAAAGGGGAACATGGGGAAGCCTCGCCTCAGCACTTGGCTGCTCATTTCCAGGTTCCTGCATGTGATGGAGGATGCAATTTTTGCTGGCCAATCAGGACGCGGTTCCTCTGGCTCCAACAGACATCCCGTGGCACCCAGATGGCCCAGATGCCACCCAGAGGGTCGGGCCCGGGCCTCGGATCTTGACAGATAACAATCGTTGTCAATCGACGTTGACGCCTGACAATGACCGGCAGCCTCCGACTTGGATGCGGCATGCTGCCAGCAACAACGATGTTGCAACGCAGAGACCATCTCCGTCTCCGCAGCATACTCCCCATCAGCTGCGTAACAATCACGGCACCAGGGCAGCGATTCATCAAGGGGGCAGACAACCTTGACGCGATCCTTCCTGCCGTCTGTCCCCTTTTGCGGGCCGTCTCGTGCACACCGAGATGAGATCCACTGGCCTTTCCAACCAGGACACACCTAGGTTCGAGCTCGCTGGCCAAACAGCCTCAAACACTAACAGCAATTGGCCAATGAGTTGTCTATCTTCAAAAAGGCAGATGGCCACTTTGCTCCGACCAGACTAGTAGCAGCGAGAGGACTCTAGGAGGCCACAAATAGAACAGGAGAGCCTGTATTTCCGACGATTTCAGGCTGACGATTGAAGGGATAAAGTAATCGCGTCACTATCGCTGGATGCCATTTGACAGGGCGAGGGTGTGTACTTGGCGATGAACATGACAAAAGGGTTTAATCCTGCGTGTTGAGCGCGATCGATGTATTGTCAATTGGCTCTGGAGACGCCTTGGGGCGGGATTCTTGGCACTGTCTGAACAGATGGAGGCGATTGATTGCCTCTCGACCCATCATTGTCGGCGATGAAAAAACCTCGAACATCATTTGAAGCTCTCCTTGGCTGCTAGAACAGTCTAGCCACACCCAAAGCCACACAAAGGTCAAGCTCGCCAGTGCCAAGCCACACCACAGTGGGGCACTTGAAATGCATAGGCGTTGATTGGGTGCGGAGAGCTCTTCAGAGCTCTTACGAGGGAGGGAAAAACAGCTAGTCAACTAAGCGAAAAAAAAAACAGCAGCCTGAGCGATCGTTCGATGCCAATATCCGTCACTTCCAACGCAACGACCACACAACCACACCACCCCCGTCCCGATCTCTCCACCCCATCCAACGCAATCAATTGAACCACATAGCAAGCTCCTGCCGGCATAGCTCCGCCACCAATTGACTCTCTCCCCGTTAACGTCGTCGCCAATCGCCCCTTTTCCCATCCCAATGTCGGCCTCTCTGCTCCGCGCCGCCGCTCGCGGCTCCTCGTGCACCTTCTTCCGCGCTAACATCATCGCCGCCCACCGCCCGCAACCCCTGGCTGCCCGCGCCGTCCTCGCCGTCCCGAGCCTCCTCGCCATCTCCGGCAACAACTCCTTCAGCACATCGAGCCGCCTGCACTCCGAGCATCAGGAGGAGACCTTTGAGGAATTTACTGCCCGGTGAGTTATTGACGGCTTCTGGGTCGGGGACTGGGGAAAAGGAATATATCTTGGGCCAAAGACGGGTGGGTGACGAGGTCGAAGAACGCCGTTTTGGGGAACCGGGAGGGTGAGCTTCGGGAGCTGCCGAGTCAAGCTTCCCTAGTTTCCCCTTCCCCCCAAATGACGTGTAGCGCTTCAGCTCCGGTCGTTCTCCACCCAGTCTAAAAATCAGCAACCGTCGAGCACATCATGAAGAAAAGTATCCCAGTTCCTAATAGACATTGCTCCTGGGCAGGTACGAGAAGGAGTTCGACGGCGTTCAGGATGTCTTTGAGCTTCAGGTAAGACATACTCCCTATCACATGCAGCTCGACTTGCCCCGAAAGATATGCAACCGGCAGCATCTCACACCCAAAGCTTCCAGCTAACCGAACCCCCAGCGCAACCTGAACAACGCCTTCGCCTACGACTTAGTCCCCTCGCCCTCAGTCCTCATTGCCGCCCTCAAGGCTGCCCGCCGCGTCAACGACTTCCCCACCGCCGTCCGGATTTTCGAAGGTAAGCCCCCCCCTCACCAAATGAGGGAAATATCGAACAAATCACTGACGTATCCCACACAGGCATCAAGGCCAAGGTTGAGAACAAGGGCCAATACCAGCAATATCTCGACGAGCTCAAGCCCCTCCGCGAGGAGCTTGGCATCGTGCTCAAGGAGGACCTCTACCCCGAGCAGGCCAAGTAAATGGAACAAAATCTGAGGACTAGCGGCGGGGTACCGCGTAGACTGAGACTTGGAAACAACACATGACAAATACTTTGGTCAGGTCGAAGAGCTCTCAGACCTGCCGCCCCCGTCCCTACTTAATTTTGCCAAATCGAACGGCTCGGTCGTAACTAGGCTAGTGGTGGTGGGAGTATGCGGTCGGTAGAGGAGGGTGGTGATGGATCGTGGATACCTGGGCTCTTCCTCCTCGCAGGGGGTTGACGCAAAATCTGTACATGTTCACTAGACTTATAGGAAAGACAAACCGGAATGGGGTTGGCTTTTTTAACCAGAGTGGGGAGCGAGATCAACTTCAAGATCCGAGACGTGCTGGGCGGTGTATGTGTGAGTCTAGGGGGGAGAATGTGTCTCGTAGATGGGGGTGGTAGTAATCAAGAGCTGTTTTCCTCATTTATATTACCGGGATATTATGTCACTGGCTCCCGTCACGCGGACTTGCTTCGGCCTATAGAATATGAACACGCTACATTTGTACCGTCCGCATTACGAACAATGATTCTTAAATATCAGACTACAGAATACAATACAAAGTGGTGCGCCTCTACGCCGGCCCTAATGCCGCCTGCTTGTTGTGTCATTCATGATTCCGATGCAGTTATTTGCCTTTGTGCAATCGCCGTTAAAAAAAAAGAAAAGACTAGCCAGCCAACCAAGTTGGCAGGTATCAATCATCTGCCCCTAGGAACGCCGAGGGCCATGTTCTCACTCCCACCCCCCGAATCATCGCAAGCGAGCATTATCAAATCCCCTATGCCACGTAACCCATCCCGGCGAAGACGCCTGCCACACTTCGCCCCCGAATCCCCTTACCTCCGCCATCCTGTCCTCACAACCCGACCACTAATCTCGAAGGTGTGTCCATCGTCTATTGTCGGGCGGTTGGTTAAAGTACGTCATCCCGGGCATCGGCGCGCTGGGGGCACCGCCGGGAGCGTTGTCGTATGTCGGGGCCGGACTAGTGCCACGACTACCCGTGGCACCGCCACGACCGCCGGGCCGGGGACTCATGACGCCCGTGCGCGGACTCCGCGGAACGCTAGCCTGGCGGGTCTCGCGCCGGCCATTCTTGAGGTGGCGCAGCTCGTCGCGAGCACGCTCAAGAGCTAAGTCGCGCTCGCGGACAATGGCTTGATACTCTTCGACTTGCCTGCCAACGGCCTGGAGTTGGGAGCTGGCGTTGATTTCGTGGATCTTGACGATGTTATCGGAGGCACGCTTTTCGAGGCCATTGATTGTTTCCTTGAGGTCTTGGTTCTCCCGGCTGACCTCGCCATACGAGTTGGACGCGTTCTGGTATGCTGAGCGGCTGTACTCTGTCTCCTTGAGCGCACTGGCAACCTTCTTTTCCAGGCTTTGAATCTTGACCTGTGCTTCTGCCAGTTCCTTTTCGGCGTTGGCCAGCCTCGCAACATCGGGGACAGTCGAGGCTGCCATTGCCATGTTAGCGTCAGCAAGCTTCGAATCTAAGACCTTGATTCGCTCTTTCAAAGCTTCTGCTTCCAGCGTGCTTGCCTCTAGCCGCTTCTTGGTTAGCTCGGCCTGGTCCTCGGCTTTTTTGCGTGCTCTCCCAGCCTCCTTTCGATCTCGCAAGGCCTCGTAATACTTTGGCTGTAGCCTTCTCTCGGTGCGCACGTGAGACTGAAGCTGGGCTTCAATGCTCTTCGCGTGCTCGCGTATCCTGGCTTCTATTCCGGCCTGCGTCACGAGGCGTTCTTCCAGTTCCGCAATCTAATCATCATCAGCAAACAGGGCGATCGACACCGGTAACATGGCTAGGCTCACCTTTGTTGCCATCGACTCGAGCTGGCCGATGGGCACTTCCAGCAACTGAACCGAAGACTTGTCTGTGGCTGGGTGGCTTGAGAGCGTGTTCCTCAACAGCTCACTGATCTGTACTGGTGTAGCGCTTAGACCGGGCTGCTGAATTTCAAGAACCCTTGCCCGCTTTGATCGGCCTTCCTCAGCATCGTCCTATAGATAGTCAGTGCTGTGCTCTAAAAGTCTCAACGCATGAGAGCTTACTGATGTCCGCTTTCGATTAGTCGGCCCGTTGAGGACCTCTGGGTGCTGCGGAACATTGCCTGAGGATTCAGGTTCGACTTGTGAGCTGAGCCACACATCGAAGATGTCGTCCGGTAAAACTTGATGTTCCCAATTCAAACCATTTTCGGGATTCCTGAGGAAACTGGCAAAGATACTAGCAGCATCATGCGGCTCTGGGTGGCCCGACTCGGGGTTCCGAAGCAGATCCTTTGCCGTAGCCAGCGCCAAATTGAGAGCACCCTTTCGCTCGATACCCTCGAGCTCGCGGCCGAGCTGAAAGTCGATATGTTCCAACGAATGCGTAACTAGCAACGAGAGAACAACCAAGTCGATATCATCGTATGCCAAGCTTGGCGGCAGTTCAACGGACCTGGCGATATAGTCGAATGCTATAACAACGTCGATGGGTTTATGAATCGTGGACAGGTCTTGACTCGTGGTGGCCAGTATCACATCGATGTCATCAGTATCGTGCTCCCTGAGAGGTCCACGTCCGAGAACCGTGTATGTGAAATCTGATGCAGCCACAACCGCCTCAAGATACTCAAATGTAGGGCCCGGACGAGAGAGAATAAGTACGCGGCTATTCAAGTCTCGCAGATCATTCAAGAACTCGTAAACAAACAGGAATTTACTGTTTGTATTGGTGGCATGCCGCATCATTTCATCCGGCCCCATATTGGGAATATCTTTGGCCCAAGCAGGCAGATCGCAAATGTCTAGCAGCTGCTGGAAGATGGCGTCCATCTTGGCTATCAGGGGTTCGCCTGGGTTGGAGTACGAAGTCGCAAGGACTTGGCCGAACTCGATCATTGTCAACTTGTTCTCGGATATGACTCGCAGATATGTCTCCCGACTGCTCGCCGCCATTGGTAGAGTGACGATGAAATCAGTCCGCTTTCCTTCCTCAGGCTCGTCAAAGTTTGCTTCGGGAGGAGACAATCTCGACTCTAGGCCGTACTGAGCCAAAGGCAATGCGTCGTGAATCAAAGAAGTATGGTCGGTGGAGGTGGTCAGATCTGACGGAGCCACGGTTGCTGGGATTTGCTCATGCGCAAAACTCTGTCCTCCTGTCACAAAATGTGAAGGATGGATTCCGAGGCCAGCATCCGACAGGCCACCTGACAAACCCAAGCCCACCGTCTGATTGGGGTCCTCGGCAGAGAGGGGCTCGTTACTGGGTGAGGTTCCGGAGGCGGCCTTTACGAGAGAGCTTGTATCAATGCTCCGGAGGGCGCTCGGGGCGGCATCTTGCCAGTGGCCCGAAAAGCTCGTCTGTCTGTTGGAACCATCTCTCAGGCTTAGTTGGGTTGTGGGCCCATTCTCTGTTCCGGGAAGAACTGTTGACGGCGACACCAGAGGGGTCTCCTGAGTCAACACCACATTCGCATCGGGTGCGGGGCTGGGCGAAGTCTGATCGGAAAGCGGCTGTCCGAAAACACGGGCCCGCACTTGTCTGAGTCGATCAAACGTCGAGGGCGGCGTTTCCTCAACTGGAAAGCCATCCATATTTGGGTCGGATGGGGTAGCCGGCGTGCGAGGCGTCTGTGTTAACCTAGCAACTGGTGACGAAGAAGGCGGCGATGCAAGCTTTCCAGAAGACGTGCCCGAGCTGCGGATGGTATTCAGAGCAGGTTTTTCAGCTCTTGTGCTCAACTCAGAAAGAGCTCTCGCTGGCGGTGGCACCGACTCCGCTGTTGGCCTTTTGACAGTGTCGGGAATAACGTCGTGCTCGTCAAAGGTTCCCTGGCTCTGTGTCCGAATATGGTCCTCCGGGGGGTTGCTATTGAGGGCCGGGACTACTTGAGCAGCTTGGTCGTGCTGTGACGAGACAGCGATGCTTCGCACAGAGTCGGTTGCGGGTACAATAACGGTCCTCGGTGTCGGCTGGCTGCCCTGGTAACTCTCACTCACTAGTGCTTCACTCAAATTCGGTGCAGCAGTGCCAGAGGAGGAAACCGCGGAGAAGTGCAAGTTAAACTCGGGCTGGGTCAAAAATCCCCCAGGGCTGGACTGTTGTTGCGCTTGTTCAAGGCTCTGTGATGTCACCGAACCCTGGTGGTGCGCGTCCTCTATCTGACGGGAAGGTATTTCTGGCGAGCTCGTTCCCGATTCAATTTGGTATTTCGGGTCAGTGCCGAGAAGCCGCGGGCTGTCTACGGCTGGGGCCTTGCCCGGTTGGCTTTCGGTGACCCTTCCGGAGGACGGGAAGCCGGTCGCGTGCTCAAAATAGTGAGACTCCCGAGCCAGAGAGTTTGCAAGGCCAAAATTCGAGGGCAGCGAGTCCGTCAACCCCTGAGAGTCAGGTATGACAATTTCCGTTTGACCAACGTTGTTGGCCTCTGCTTCCTCCTGCTGGCTTTCCTGCGAGAGCTGGGAGGGTGCAATCGGGATGTACTCGGAGGCGTCAAAGTCCGGTCGCGTAGCAATCTCCAGGACGATCTCGGTGTTCTCAGGGACGGTTTCAACAAAACTCCAATGCCTACCGTCTTGCGGTTCCCCACGCCGGCGCTTCCGCACTGGCCTGTCGTCGCCGTGGTCACTCTTCTCGTGTCCGCGCTTCTGGCGTTCCCAATCAAGAATAGCAGCCTCGGTTGCGTTCTCCGCCGGTTCCTGGATTGAGGCAGTTAGCACGGTAAGCTAGCTATGTACACAGGGTGACTGGGCGGAAAAGGCATACCCAGGTGGGATTATACCGCTCCCCAGTATTTGGGTTGTCCGCCCAGTCAATCTTGTAATACAGCTTTCCGTAAATCACCTTCTCTCCGACAATATCACGGATCGCATACAGAATCTCTTCAGTCTCGGGTTGGGTGCCCGGGGGCGTGTCTTGTTCGCGCAGGCTTTCCCGCCCGAGCTGTTTGCGTCGCTTTCGTTTGGTTGCGCCGGGGTCCGCGTCCCTGGTCATTTATTCGCTTGTAGGAGACTAAAGGCAGGCGTGAATGGCAGGTCCATAGCAGAGGGTCGACATAGCTGCGCGCTGCCGAGAACGTGGGTCTTCTTGTGACAAACCTAGCTGTGATTGCGAGTCTCGGCGAAGCAATTGCTCGTGCCGGGGCTCGACAGGTGTAAGGCTGACTTGCCTTTTGTAGCCGACAGTCTGAGCCACGGTCGGCCCGCCTCAATCCCACAGAGCGCGCCTATGATTCGCTAGCCTTTCTCAGAGGACGGTACGCCGAGATATGATCTTCTCGCCGCAGCCACGATTGGATGCACGGTTTAGTGTTGTGATAAGCTGCTTTTAGCTTTGTTTTCATGTTCTCTTGAAGGTTTTGGTGGGCACTGTGTAGTTTGCAAGTTGAATTGGGCGAAGTCGACAGAGTCATAGGAATTGTAAAGCATCTAGGCCTAAGGCAACCTGAACCAGCAACGTGGGCACGGTGCCGTTGGCACCTTCGGGATGACCCTAACCCTGGTGTATGCAGGTGCAAGTCCCAGGTGCAGTGGAGAGAACCCCAATTGTGGCCCAGGCACTGACTCTTAGTCTTCAACAAACACCTGGGGACATGTAAGGCTGAGGCGGTGAGCCAAACCTTCAACACCAGATGAGATCCAGCAGAAATCCAGCAATTTCAGTGTGTCATCACTGGACAGCATAAAGATTCGACCGAGAGAGAAACTCACATCACTCCAAATTGAAAGAAGGCTGTTACTTGCCAGTTCAATTGGGACCCCTGTCGCACAACATGATAACACTCCCCTCACAGCCTACACCTCCACACAAAGACGCATTGAGCACCATGCTGTTCTCACGATAACAGTCAAGTGCTACCGAGAGTGTGGTTGCTCCCCGCGTTGGGTGTGGGATGTGGCAGACCCGCCCACCCTTACCCGAGTCATCTACACCTACGCCTTCGCAAAGCTTTGCAAAGCCTCGCAACTAGCACGGGCGTATCAAAGTATGGTGCAGGTTTTTGGGTGAGCAGCTGGCAAACCCTGAGTGTCCCTATTTGTTTCATCTACTCTCCTGCTCTTTCTGCTGCTCCCCTCCTGTCTCTAGCAGCTCCAAGAACGGCTCTCTGGAGGCCGCGTCCATCTTGGCCACACTCGGAACAATGCTGGCACGTACTATTCTCCTCCTTCTGCCTATGGCCTCCGCGCCAGCCCTCGCAGCCACAACCGCAGGTGCATACCCCGGGCTTCCTGCGGCCTTCGCCGTACCAGCTGCTTTCCCAACTTCGGTGTATTCAAGCTACTATGGTAGGTTCGGCACAACTCCTTCCCAGGGCAACCAAGGACGCCCAGAGGCTTCCATCATGTCATGGCCACACTTTACTTACGCCCATTACAGTGAAGCCAGGTCCTACCAATGAGCCTCAGCCTGCCATATTCGATCCCATCTTGAACATCACATTCCCATTCAACTTGACCAACCCTGAGACAGTTCCAATTCATGGCACTGATCCTGTTCTCTACCCCCCTGCGGTTGGAAATCTCACGGATGAAAATGCTGAAGCCGTCGTCGCAGCCGCCATGGCTGAGGTTGCGGCTATCATTGAGGCCAACAACACAAGTATATCGAAAAATTGCTCCAAATGCATCGCCGCTTTATCCATCGGCCAAATCGTGGCCAAACTGGCGCCAGCACATCTGCCCGATGCCTTAGTATCAGTGTGCCAGATGACCAGCTTCAGGCCCGCCAAGCTTTGCCAGACAACCTACGAGGCGAGCAGTTTTGGGGCCTCCTGGGCCCAGATTCTTGCCAGTGCCGACGTTGTGGGCTTGGATGGCCAGTACATTTGTGCTTCTCTAGGCAATATGTGCCCCCATCCACCTTTGATTCCCGTGAAGGCTGTCTTCCCCAAACCGAAGCCAACAAAGCCCAAGAAACCGCAGAGGAGTGGGAAGAGAGCCAAGGTCCTTCACCTCTCCGATCTTCACCTAGGCAAGATAGCCCCCCCCCCCCGGTGGAGACCAGTGAGATGCTAACATAACAACTTCCCGCATAGACACTAGATACGCGACTGGGTCGGAAGCAAACTGTACATCAAGCATGTGTTGCAGGTATTCTGCTCCAGACACGGATGGAGAGCCTGCTGGCATCATCAACCCTGCCCCCCTATTCGGCTATTACAAGTGTGATTCGCCGTTCTATCTCGCTCTAGCAGCCCTCCAGTCTATTGGCCCCCTAACAGGCACGTCCCTCCAGAACCCCCCGGCCTTGACGCTCTACACCGGAGACCTCGTCGCCCACGACCCCCAGAATCAGCGATCACGCGGCTACCTTGAAGCCACAGAGGGTAGTGTATGGCAGATGTTCAAAGCCTATATCGGTGGGCCCATATATGCCGCCCTGGGAAACCACGATACTAGTCCAGATAATATGGATGTTCCTCACGCTATCGATAATGATGGTCCCCTTGGAGAACAGCTCTCCTGGAACTACGATCATGTCTCCAAGCTCTGGGAGTATTATGGGTGGATTGACAGTGCCACGCAAGCTCAAGCAGCTCTCCACTATACGGCGTACTCGGTGCTACATCCCCTAGGGTTGAGGGTTATCACGCTCAACACCGACTTTTATTACCGGAATAACCCCTATTCATTCGTCCACGCGCTCGATCCCGATTACTCCGGCATGTTCTCCTTCCTCATCCAAGAACTCCAGAAGGCCGAAGACGCGGGTGAGCGCGTCTGGATCATGGGGCATGTCTTGTCTGGATGGGATGGCGCGAACCCAATGCCCGGCGGTTCAGATATGCTATATCAAATCATTAGCCGATACTCCCCACACGTCATCGCCAGCGTCTTCTTCGGCCACACCCACGAAGGTAATACCCCCTTTCAACCCCCCCCAAATCCAACCCATTGACATCCCGGTAGACCAAAACCTTATCTACTACACCAACAATGGCACCGTCCAAACAGCCTCGGCCGCTATTGCCGCTGCCTGGATCGGGCCCTCTATCACGCCGCTCACCAATCTGAACTCGGGCTACCGCCTGTACGAAGTCGACACGGGCTCGTGGGAAGTGTTTGAAGCGCACACCTTCCACGCCGACGTCTCGACCTTTGACAACCTCAACACCACTGGCCCCGTCTTCCAGCACGAGTACTCGACGCGCGCCGCCTACGGCCCCGCGGCCAACTGGCCTGCCGACGCGCCCCTCAACGCCACTTTCTGGCACCGCGTCACCGAGGCAATGGAGCGAGACCGCAAGTTGGTCGCACTGTACAACACGTATCAGGGCAAGAGCAGCGTGCGGAGTCCCAACTGCACGAGCGACGCGTGCGCCGCGGCCAAGGTTTGCTACATCCGTTCGGGGAGTGCGGCATTGGGGAGGCAGTGCCCGCAGGGGTTTGCCAGTGTGCAGAGCCCGTACACGGGGAGGGATTATTAGGTGTGAGAGAGTTGTTGAGGGGTTGGGACGCTGATGTTTTGGAACGGGGATTGGATGAGTACTTCTGAACTAACAATAGGAGGTTGAGCAGATAATCTTTTGGTGAGATGGATGGCGTGGAGCTAGGGCTTGTAGGAACCACGAGGAAAGGTAATAGAGAGCCAGTGGCATCAAGTCGACCTTCAATACGCGAAACTATAAATACCACCTGAGGGGACCACAGAAAGATAACGACACCACACAAGCAAGGGATCCATGGGGCATCGCCGACTTGGGCCATTTAGATTTGGGGGCATGTACCTAGTTGGTTTGTCACTCCATCCCATCAACTAACAAAAACATAGCACTTCAAGCAATGTCAATGTTCCCAAGTGTTGGTCCATGGTTTATATGAAGCTTATACATATCATCAATCTCCCAATCCTTTTAAGCTTCTTATTTACCGCCCCAATTTATATCCATCATTATCTCTTAACACACATATCCAACCCTCTCGTCCTCCTTTCCAGCCCTCATTTTTTTCCGTCTTCGCTTATACTTTATTTGACACTAGGAAATGATGACGCCCAGCCATGATAGTAATAATATGCTCAATCTCAATGCAGGATGAGGGTAAGAAGTAAAGATGTGTAATGAAACAGGAAAACGATGACGACAAAAGAAAGTATGCGAGCGATGTAAAGAAAGGGAAAAAAAAGCAATCATATGCAAAATGCCAATCGAGATGCTCGCTAATGCTCGTCAAGCGCTGGTCTTCATGGACGCATGCAACATCGGTTTGTGCATGCCACGATAACAAGCATGAGCTGCCTGCCGTGAGTGGATCGAAAACCACTTATCACTGCCACCATCATCGCGCCCAGCAGTTTCCAGAATGATTTCATCCACCCTCCCTGTCAGTACGCGAGTCTACCAAAGGAGACCTCCATTGTTGGTCGTTATCGTACACGTCCTAGACCAGCATCAACCACATGCCCAGCGTCAACTGCAACATCACATTAGACATTAGAACAAAACGTTCGCCTCATCGCTCGGTCAAGTGTCGAGCACATCCCGCTCCTCTTCGGTTGGCAACGCCGGGGTCTCGCTCGTTGGAAAATCTTCGCCCTTCTCGAACATCAGGCCAGGTCCCTGATAGCTCGGCAAAGCAATGAAATCGATCGCTGGCCGGGGAGTTTCGTGCTCGTGCTCGTGCTCGTGCTCGTGCTCCGCCGCCAGGAGACTGTGAACCTGGCTGTGTCCGACGTCGGGTTTCACGGGCTTGGGGCTGACGACAGCAGGAGAGGAGGCAACATAAGTGGGAGACTTGATATCCTCCGATCCAGAGGGCAATGGGCGAGAAGGAATCTCCTTGCCTTCCGTACCAATCGCATCCTCACCCAGTGTACCGCTCTCCCCAAGCCGCCGCAGCAGCAGCTCAGACTGCTGCTTAGCCAGCTTCTGTAGCTGGGCCAAGGGATCCTTATGGTAGCGTAGGACGTTAGTAAGGTCGCATAGGCAGTCTGCTGGAGTCCACCGTTGTCCATGCACACATACCCAATCGGACTGCGCGGGCACGCCCTCCGCGGCCGGCAGCCGTTCGCCATCATCCTCACCTTCCAAACCGAGTCCGGGGCCACCACCCCAGAATTTCGGTCGTCGGATAGGCGCAGGAGTGACAGGTAAACTAGGGCGGTCGTCTTCACTGGGGAAGTCGGTCACTCTAGAGCCTCTCTTCCACCAGCTCGGCTCGATTAAGCCGAGGCCGGTCGGAGTCATCCCCGGACCCTGGCTCCGTGGCTTGCGGTTCTTCTGTATGGCATCGACGTACCGGTTGATTTCCGGTACCTCGTCCCAAGCATTAGACCGCGGAAAGGAAGACCAGGGATCCGAGGGAACGTGGATGACTGGAGTAGGCGGCGTCTGCGGCTCGCTCCTCGGCTCCACTGTCGAGGATCCTATTGTAGATGGCTCAGCCTGTGGCCACGACTCTACTGAGGCGTTGTGCTCACCAGAAGCTACATCGGTAGTTTCTGTCACAGGAGAAGGGGGCCGCTCTTGATACGGGAAGACGCGTGAGGGCCGTGGCTGGTGAGATTCCCAGGGGAATATTGCCCTCGGCTTCTCTCGAGGCGGAGCAGGCGCTTCCTTCGGCACTTCGTACCACATACCCCTGGGAGGGGTTGGATATCGCTCGGGAGGGACGAACGGGGTGGGGTCGGAAGACATTTCGTAGTGCGTCTGCGGAAAGTTCTCGGCTTCGGGCTTGGAGTCAGGAGGAGGAGGTTGTCTGGATGTTGAGTTAGTCTTCTGGTAACATAGTGAGCAGTTGGGTATCCACGAACCTTTGAGCATCCCAACTTAAGGTGGCGGGGGGCTGGTATGGCTCAGACTTGTGCTCCGGTTGACTTCCATGCGATTGCGGGGCCCAATGATGGTGCTCCTGTGCCTGCTCTGTTCGAGCCTCAGTGTGTGTTCCTTCTTCAGATCGAAATGACTCGCTGAAAGACACGCTAGGGAGGGGAGTCGAGTGCTCATGCTGCTGACCAGAACTTCCAGGCTGAGGCTGCTCATGATGGTGGTACGCTTCATGATGCTGATCATGGGGTGGTTCACGGTGTTGGTCATGATGCTGATCACGATATTCATTATTGTGAGGCCGGTGGTCGTCCTGGTGGTGGTTTCCATGATCATGACCATTATCATGGCCTTGATCATGGGCATGTTCATGGTGGTGGTACACGGACTCATCGGGAGGGGCTTGAAGATCATGGGATGCGTGGTGTTGGTGCTCGGGTTGCGCAGAAGAATAAGCCAGTTGCGGATAGTGTTGGTGCTGTTGTTCGACATGTAATGAAGTCGGTGCAGATTGATATTGCTGACCATGGGAAGTGCCAGACCAGCTGCGAGGTGACTCGCCAACAGAGGCGTATCGGGGTTTGGGTTGGTATTCCCCCTTCACAAAATACTGAACCAATTCGGGCCCTGGAGGGGCTGGTTGGGCTCTAGAGCCCTGGGATGCTGTCCGTTCCGGCTGGGAAATAGTTGCTCGTGTTGCCTGTGTTACCAGTCAGTAGGGCGCATCGCATGAGCAAGCAATGTCGGAACACACCTCTCGACGATAGTACCTGTCATAAACAGCCCACCATCTGCCCGCGATCTCGTCAAACGGGGTATCGCCAATGCTCTTGTCGCGGCCCTGCAACCATGGCTTCTCGGAACCGATGAAGTGGACCAAGTTTATGCTGGACTGGAAATGCTTGTAGGCAGGGACATATTGGTAGTGGGCGGAGGGCGTCACGTTATAGGCGAAGCTGAGGCGATTCCAGATATTCCTAAAGTGCATGTTCAGGAGACCTTGGTCGGCGCCGTCAAAAGAGATGCCCCTGTCTGCCATGGCCTTCAGGGCATAGTACTCGCCCAGGTTTGGGGTCAGGACCATGACGCCGGTATTGAAAATGTCAGGCCAGCCGATATCGGGGGCCGCCGAGAAGGCATGCGGCAAGTCGAAGAGCTCATCGGGCGCCCTGTACGCAAGCACATCGGCATCGAGGTAGACAATCTTACGGAACTGTGTCTGCCTCCAAAGATTGATCTTGGTAAAGGCCGAGTGTAGGTCGGGACGGTTCATGAGATACAAATTGGCCGGCCGCTCGTTGCGGACTCGGGAGACGGGGATCACATAGTCATACACAGCCTGCGTATGGAGTTAGCTATCCTGGTAGGCTTGCGCGAATGGGGAGTGGTTTGGGAGCTCGCCTTGAGCTGGGTCACGACTTCAGCCGAAACGGTGTCAAGTGTGACCAATATGGCGAGCTTCTTCTTGGTTCCGGCATCGCGTAACGAGTGCGCAAGGACAAGAGCGCCTGACCAAAACGGTTAGTAAACAACAAGGGGGGCGCCATTGGCATTCAAAACTTACCGGGTAGATAGGTGTCAGTTAGAAGAAGCTAACAGAGAGCACCGATTGTTAGCACTGCTTGTCTTCAGGCTCCGGACTTGGTGTTGAGGGCTGGGATGCGGGGCGGGAGAGCTCCGGCCCTGGGGCGCATGGGCGCAGTCGCGAAAACGCATCGCGAAACAACAAGCAGCAAAATCACGAAAGCACAATGAGCACTTACGCTGGCGTAAACATCCTCCCCCCCTGCACAGCCATCGTGCGCAAGGCTCCTCGCTAGCGACCCCAGAATGGAGGGATGTCGAGAGAGGGAGCAAGAAGACTAGGGCGTCTGGACGGCGATGTTGGAGAAGTGAACGCGGCGGACAAGAAAGAATGTGAGGAGGCGGCTGCCGAGGGGAAGTTGGAGTTGGAGAGGGAGGGGAGGGCCGGGCTTCAGGACGGTACACTACTGCACCGACTCGCGAGCTGCGAGCTGAAAGTTTAAGTGGCCGCTAAGTCAGCATGCCATGGCCTACAAGCACTGGCACTGATCGTGAGCCAGGATGGAGGATCTCGCTACTGTCCTTGGTTGCTTGGTTATCTGGCAGGGGGATTCTCGACCTAAGGCCCCCTCGCTGCCTTATTGCGTTGCATGCAGGGCATCACCCGACAGCTGGGCAGAAAAGGCAACCCGGTCGGTCGGGCATCCCAGTCGAAGTTTTGACGGTGGCAACGTTTCTGGCATGCCTATCCATCGGGTGCAGGGGGGGAGGGCAGGAGGGAGGCAGCGAGAAACGGGCAATGAGCGAGGCTCCAATGTGTAATGGAATCACCGAAGAACCACCTCACATCAACCTACCTGGTACCGTGCCTCTCGTGCCTACCTGGCTGACCAGCGCAGAAACTAGCAGCAACACACGGACGGGATCTCAGCAACGGCGGGCGTTGGGTTGGCCTTGAAATGGCGCAAGAAACCTGCGGGCTAGGTCTTGCAGCACTGCGGCTGCGTTACTGCGCGCTGCGTACTTTCCGTACATATGCAGCTAGTAGTACGGCGGCAAGCTAATCAATCTAGATGATTGCGATCAGGCTTTGAAAACACCCGCGACAGGCAATGTACAATGGAAATATCTGCACGCCTACGTGCCCGTGATACAGCGCCAATGGAACTGCCCGTGTACTGTATAGATGCTACGCGATCTGTAAGGGGTAAAGGCGACAGAGCCAAGCCGTGACCCGTATCGATATTTCCTTCAAAAGTTCTTCTTATTACTCTGTACAAGTTGCTGTCTAATCTTCAAGTGCAGGTAAGCCTCGACATTTCCGAGCAATTTTCATGTCGAATCCCGGCTCCCTGCCATCGTTTCGCCAAGCCCGGTCAACGCTAACACGCCAACGGCCGTTTCCAATGTTTCATTTGCGAGACATGGCTTGCAGCGCCCGGCTAGTTTTTGCACGACAGCAGGGAATGCTGAAGCTCACTGCAGGTAAAATGAAGAGAGTCAACCGGATGTGATAACATCTCGATGTCAAGGACTGTGGATGGACGCCAGCAGCATGCCAGCAGGCATCAATTCTCCGATCTGGATAGGCAATGGATTCGGCGGGTTTGAACCGCGGTTCCCTCGGCCAAGTGCATTGAGCCTGTGGAGGTCTTGTCAAACAAATTACTCGAATTCCCCTGCTCTGCATGGAAGCTACCACTGCTCCACAATTGGTAGCGAACTAGTGGCAACTCACCCATTGCATCACTGTGACGCTTTACCAATGATATTACCCCGCGTGCCCCGCTCAAAGAGGCAACAAGCTTAAATAAAGCTTGTAAGTCGTCAGCCTTCATTCCATACAAATATCCAAGAACTAAGTAAGCCAACCTCGACAACCTACTAAGATGTGGGAGACCAATACATAACATTAGGGCCATGTAGTCAAACTGCCATTGGATAAACGAAGTCGTGGCTGCCGAAGGCGAGACCTCTGAACATCGCCAGTGCGCGATGCGAAAGCCTGGCAGCGGCAACAAGACGGCTCGGTACTAGCAAGTCCAACACCGGAGTCGCCAATGTATTGTCATTTTGATTCCCTCTTGTAGGATCGATCGGAGAAGCCATTGAATATTTCACGGACAATATCATCGGGGCGTTTTCTGCGTGGTATTACAAATACATACAGTATCTTAAACTTCAAATTTGCTCCGTTCGGTTAGGAACGGGCTGTCTTCGGTAGCCTAGGCGAAAGATGGCGGTATACCTGATATTTGGTATTTGCCCTATTTAGTTCCATGGCCGTATTCCCCTTGTTCCCTTTCTTTTATTTATCTTTGCCCATACACTCAACGTCTCAAACCCCGCGGGAGAACCATTGTCGGTACTCATAACCGGTTCAAGAGCTAGCTTTCTCGGCTTTCAACACATGTCCCAATACGTAGCTTGTCTGTTTCCCGCTCTTCCGCCGGGCTCTATCTTCATACTTATCCATGTGTTGATGTTTATATTCGCCTACCATCATTGTACCTCCAACTGGCACAATACTATTGTCAGGTTAGTCGTCGACTTGGACTATCCCCTTGAACTTGCCAACACCTAGCCACCCCTCCTGTCTCCATGGCGGTTAATCTTCCAATGTTGCCACCGTCCCACCCGACCCAGAGCTCAAGAGACAGTCGACCATCACCTCGCAAACATCATGAGTTTCAACTGCCGCCGCCAAGGATAATAAGCCCATGCTATTGATAGAGGTAGCGCAAAGAGCGTATTTACGCGTAAGTATTAGAACCACGAAGGCTGAGATGTCAATATGGTGTGAGATACGTATCATCCAATGTGCGGCGTGGGGTTTTGTTACCTGCGATGTGTGAGACTGGACAAGAGGGGACAGGTTCGCCCACACGGAATATACATTGGTAAGGAACCGGAGCGACTATCCTAGACTTTTCTATGTTGCACATTTGCTCCTCTGGCCACCTTCAAGTGATATCTTCCAAACACCACGAAGCGGGGCCTTTAATCTAATCGTGTAAACAAGTTCATGTCAACTCATCAAGTCCGTTTGCTCGTGTCACATTGGACTGACCAAAGTAAGGCAACAATCATCCGGAGAATCCAGGGGGTTTGAAGAAGTGAGGTTAAATACTAATATGGTATAGATACTAACAGTACAGGCAATTAAACCACAACTGCATAGGCCCCCCATCATACAACTATTTCCCAGAGGGTGTCCCATGGCCGCCCCATGGCTACCTTATTCAAGCCTCTCCGCCATCCCGAAACGCCTTGCCACCCATAGGCTTTTTATGTTGCCGAGACAAACCCACATGTCCGCCAAGTAATTACGATGCGGCCTGACTACAGATCCTTCTTATAAGCATGCTCTGGCTTATGCGTCGTCTCATAGTCCACATGCACATACGCCCTCTCCACGTCCGGCAGCCCCTCTAGCTTGACCTGCAGCGCCTCGGCGACATCGTGCGTCTCCATGAGTGTGGCCTCAGGATCCATGACAATATCCACCTCGGCAATCAGCCTCGGGCCAGAATGGTACGCGCGCACCGTGTCAATCTGCCTAATCAGAGGCGAGTGCGTCAGACAAACATATGTGATCAACTGTTGCATCTCGACGTTGGCGACGACTCCGACGAGTAGCAAGAACTCGGTGAAGGCCGTGCTCAGCCAGATAACCGAGATGACCACGCTCAGCACGATGGCGCCTGCCGGGTCGAGCCACCAGACCAGCTTGCTCCCGCCCACCGAGGTGAGGATACCGAAGCCGTTGACGAGCAGGTCGTTGCGGTGGTCCTGCCACAGGATGCGCACCTGCGAGTACTTGTCCTTGATGGACCACGTGTACAGGAACAGCGAGAACTTGGTGCCAAACGCGACGCATACGGCGATGACCGAGGGCAGGTGGAACGGCTTAAGGTCCGTATGCTGCTCGGCCAGGTCGCGCGCCGAGAAGGCGATGAGGATCAAGGACACGGCCGTCATGATGAAGCAGAAGGCGATGTTGCCGACCGTCTCGAGGCGAGCCTTGCCTGACGGGAAGCGGCGGGGGTCAACCCGTTTCACGGCCCGGTTGGTCGCGATCAGGGTGACGTTGCTGAGCGGGTCAAAGACGGCGTCGGCCATGGTGGTGAAGAGGGAGAGCGAGCCGGACGAGATGGCGGCGTAGAGCTGCAGGACCGTCAAGAGGATGTTTGCCACCAGGGAGCCCCATACAGCAATTTTGAACTTGAGCTGGTCCTCGCCGTGCTCCTGACGCGCCTCGGCCCGGTGCTCATCCACACTCTTCAGCAGCCTCTCAATCGTCTCGTTCTGGGCTTCGTAGAAGCCGTAGACACGCCGCGCATGAGTCACGCGCCGCCCAAACGGCCGCATATACCGCGCCAGCTTGCTACTCGTGCTCGTGCTGAAGCCGGTAGCCGCGGCACTGGTCGCCGTTGGCGGGGGGCTTGAGCCGCCGGTGCGCACATCGCGCTTCCGCGAGGTGTTCGCCTTGATGGCGGCGAGCTCCGACGCCGACTTGTACCGCTGCGCTAGGCCGTAGGGGTCGCTCCCGACGGTGCCGAGCGGCAGGCGGCCCGTCATCTGGCTCTCCACCTCGACATCGGTCCCTGTTCCGGCGGAATGGTGTCGCGACACGGCGGCATCGTCACCACCGTCGTTCGCCTCAATCGCGGTGCTGCTAGCACCCTTGCCCGCTGGGTTCGCGTGGGCGGCTTGGGCTTGGGCTTGCTCTAGGGCTCGCGGGAGCTGGGACGACGGTAGCGCGCTCGCTGATTCTGCCTGGGTGCGAAAGGGGTGGGGATGCAGCGATATGCTGTTGGAAATATCGGGCTGGTCCATGGCGATAGGGCGTCTTACACTGCGAAGCTTGTTGGAGAGAGAGGGGGGATGGGACTGCGGTATTTTGGTATGTGAGAGCAACAGAATAATTGGCTCTCTTTTCACCTCGTAGGAGAGGATGGTTGGGCGTGACTGGTCGCAGTGTTTTTGGGGCCGGGAATAAAAGTCCAGACCATGGCCGAGGAGGGGAGGTGATAGATATTCCTGAAAAGCGGAACGCAGCAGGGGGGGGGGGGGGGGGGGGGCAATCAAGGTCACAACCTTACCGCAACTTAGTCTATTCCTCTCATATGGACGAGGGCGAAGACCGCCAAGCAGTAGGAAGGGTTGGACCCCCCGTAGTCTACCACAGGTAGCGTCACGCACAGCTGCGCACAAGTTCCAAGTTGCGGAGGAGGTGAAAGTCAAAACGACCTGGGCGACTTTTGAGACGACACACGGGGTAGACTTTCTGCACCTTTGTACCCCCTTACTGTGCTTCCCTCTGCTTTCGTTATTGCCTCTGCATGCGGTTTTCAGTATCACAGGCCAATGCCTCCGTTACCTATATGCCCTGTAACGCTTGATACTGCGTAACGTCAATATGCCAACAAGTGACTTGCGGAGAGCGAGTTGGCAACTGACGATGAAATGTTTCGTTTGGTCGCCCAGAGGTGCCATCGCGCCCCGCTTGGCACGTGCTGCGCTCACCATCGGAGCGCCGGAGTTTAGGGACCTTGATGCAATCGCATGGCGGCTTGCAGCGGGCTTGGTCCATGCATTACCGGCAGCGGGTTGCGGCATTGAACCGATCGAAGCACCGGCATTGCCGTTAGGCACCTTGATGCGGGAAACCGTATGAATTCGGACCGGATCCGAGGAGTAACTGAAGGATAAGAAAGTTCGCCTTTATTATATGAACTGTTTTCTCCGGGTCAGACCCTTGTTCTCGGGCACACCCGGAAGATCTCAGTCTGGGAGCTGGTTTCAACCCTTTCTACCGAGCAAATACCGATACATTGGGACAACCTTGAGTTTACTGATAGGAAACATATACTATGAGTGAGAGTACCTATCCAGGACGCGCTTTGGTACTCCCTCGGTATTACATACAGAGAGCCGTCCCCCACAACCATACACGATACACACTTTACACCGTCTGACATCTGCTGCTTACCCTCATAAGAGACATGGTTGAACCTTCTCCCTCACAGCTTCGAATCCGCCCGTTCCTCTCCCGCTGGCCCGGGACGCGCCAAGATCCAATCCGCGACATCCTTGTAGAACTCGTCGCTACACTCCCCATCCGAATGTAGCTGGTGATACCAACCCTCATATGTCCTAAACTCCTTATCCGGCACCGCCTCCGTAAACTGCTCGAAATACTTCTTGCTTGCCGCATAGCTGATAGCCTTATCCCGCGTGCCATGTCCTAGCCACAAGCTCCGCACCGCCGTGCCTCGCGGCCTCACCGCCCCACTGACTAGCGACGCCGCCCGGTCCAACATGCCCGCCATCCCGCCAAGCGTTCCCGTGTTGTGCATCAGCACATCCTCGGCCAAATCCTTCACAATCGCTGGGTCCCGTGACAAGTTCTCCGGCTTGAGCTGGTGATACACCTGCTGGTTGGGCAGCAACTTACCCGCCACACGGCCGGCCAGCACCTTGAGCGCGCTGGGCTGCTCCTCGGGCGAGATGGCGATGAAGGGACTCTCGAGCAGCCAGCCGCGGACGTGGCGCACGATATCGTCCTGATAGGCGGCATCGCTCAGCAGGGTGAGCACCTCGGCGCCGCCCATCGAGTGGCCGAGCACAAACACGGGCGGGTCAGCCGCGGAGGCGGGGAGGTGCGGCTTGAGGAAGGCGGCGATGTCGGCAATGATCAGCGAGGTTGGGCCGGTGAGGCCTCTCTCCGATGACTTCGCTACGCTGCGGCCCCAGCCGCGCTGGTCGAAGCCGTACACGGCGATTCCGCGCTGCGCGAGGGCGGTGAACATGCGCTGGTAGCGCCCAATGTGGTCGCTGAAGCCGTGGACGAAGATCAGCTTAGCCTTGGGCGAGCCCTCAGGCTGGGATTATGTCAGTCCATCAATTTGGTGAGTGAGTGGATTCGGTGTGACGTACCAGCCATGCCTTCGTGTACAAGCTCTTGCCTGCGGCATCAAAGGTGCCTTCCTGCTCGATGGCCATGCTTGGGTTGATGATGCTGGGATTCGTTCAAGTCCTCAATCTTGATGCTGAGAGGAAGGGAGAGAGAGAGAGAGTAACTGAGGCAGCTGGCTGAAAAGTAACTGGGCAGAAAGGCTGGGACAAAGCGGCCGAATTAGTCCGACTTGGTTTGAGCTCAGCCAGTCAAGGGCGTGTTGGTCGCCTGTGCGCCTGCCGAGCGGTTCAGCTGTCCCTTAACAATGAAATTCTGAGGCTGAATGCGCAAAACTTCGAATCCAATGTTGCTATTGCGTGCAGGGTCTGAGATGGCAGCACAGTGAAGAGCTGTGAGGTTGGGAGTGATGCAGGTCTAAGCCGCAGAGCAAAGCGTGGATCAATGAGAAATGAGTAGATGGCTGATCACAAGCGCCAACATCTTCACGTGCAGTGATGTGCAATATTGCACACCCCAAGATGTCAGAACATGTCAAATAATGATAAGAATATACAAAATAGTTCATGGTCGCTAATAAATGGTATGGAGAGTGCTGCAGCAGTACTCTATAAAGCAAAAGGTCCACACTACTATTAAATTCTTGAAAGGCAAATGTTCAAACGGCACAAAACCTCCACCGACAGTGAGCTGCTTGGCACCACGATTACAAGGCTTACGCCGAATTGCAGACGCCGCAAATCCAACACAATCAACCTCCTTTTACCCAGAAATACTCATGAGAGCCAGAACCCCAGCCCGACCAACATGCAGGGTGCGAGATCCAAAGCCGAGATTCAAATCGGCAACCCAAGCCTACACCCCAAAAGAAGTATCCGTTGCTACTGTCATATAGTCGTACCGTCATCCCTTCGTGATATGAAGAGCCAAAGCCATCCCTTCTGGTATACCGCACCAAACTCCAGTCCTAGTAAAACACTCCCAGAATATACCCAACAACGACTTGCGCCAGGCAAAGATGCCGTCAAATACCAGCCAGGTGGTGATCCTGGAGTTCCGTGCCAGCAAAGAGATCCTGCGTGTTTCCGGGGGTGAAGGTGAATTTCTCTCCCGGGAGGTCCTCGTCTGGTGTCCTGATGCCAATCCCACTGTCGTCGTGGCTGGCTTGCTGGTTGTTTGCCGCCGGCGCCGATGGGAATGTCGCTCGGTCTGGTTGCGACTCTGACATGCGAGACAAGTTGAAGTCATCGCTGGCGCTGCTGTACCGAGATCCTTGGTTGCTCACTTCCCTCTTCTGGCGCTTCGGCACTACAAGAGGGTCTTGTGACGACTTTTGCTTCATGAAACCGCCTTGCTCGGCAAGGAACTGGATCATTTCATCAATCCAGCATTTCGTCACCCACCAGGATCCAAAGCTCTTTCCCTGTGCGATGGTGAGGTCTCTCATGACTGCCGTCCCCAGTCGCTGCACACACCAGACGATGTCGGTGTGCGAAGCGTAAGGGAAGTGGCTAGGGAGAGAGCGCAGGAAGCCAACCCAGCGGTCTAATACATTGGACGCGCTTGTATCTCCGGAGATGCTCTGCTGAGGTTGGCGCCCATTTCGCGCGGCGACATCGCCTTGGAGTGTGAGACACTCAATCTCCCACGGAATGTTGACGGGATCTAAAAGATCCCGCATTTCATTCAGGAGGAGGCTGACTACCGCATCCATGCCCCGAGATGGGACGCTCTCTGCAACTTTTCGGAGGTTGATCATCGAGATCCACTCCATGTACATCAGGTCCCGGTTGGCGGGATTTGACAACATGTTTGCTGCAGCATGGGCCGTTAGATTGACCCTAAGCGCCCTGTCAAGCAGGCCAGCAAAAATGGTCGCAGGCGCCTCCTTGGCCAGTATGACGTGGACTGGGAGGCCTTGGAAGGACTCGCGGATATGGGGGACCAGTCTTTCCGAGATGCTGCGCAACGTGTCGAGAACAGGCTTTGGCACAACCTGCAAAGTCAGGCCTGCAACAATACGCATCATCCGCTGATAGAGCACAAAATCGCACTCTTCAATCCATGGTGAGACGGCCGGATTGGTGAAGAGCTTCTGAACAGGCATTGTAAGTGTGCCTTGAAATGATGTGAAGAGATGAAAAAAGGTCTTCTCCTTGCAGTATCGGATGCACTCTACAAGAGATGTACAGTGTGATCTGTAGAGGGCGGCGAGAGACTTGGCGGCATCCGGGTCTGTTCCGTTGGGGAGGAACGGCTCGATTCTGGGGAGGAGAAGCGGATCAGACTGTTGGAAGGGCTCGCCATCGTCGACAACAAAACAAAGCTGCTGTGCTGTCTTGCTCATTGTCGTGTTGAGCTGGTCGACATTTGCGACCTGGGGCTGGTTATAGAGGCTATGATGAAACTCGTGGAATCGCTTCATCTGCACCACCTCCGGTTGCTGGCCAACATCTGGAGTTGGGAAGATGGCTCTTTCGGGTCGTGTGATGCTAACATTATTACTTGGCAAAGTGCTTTTCAAATGTTAGCTTGTGGCTTTCAGATTCGAGATTTGGGCGCGTACTTGAAATTTTGGGAAAATGATGCGCCTTCTCCAAGTGGTACTTGAGGTTGTGATGGTGGTTCGCGAAGCTCGGGTTGCTCTTCCATCAGTGTGAAGTTGACATAGTGATACTTTGACTCCCCACGGACTCCCAACCGTCGCGTTTTCAACCCTGGGAAGAGCACACGAACCAACTTGCCGAAGCTCGCAGGATTCAAAACGGTGATTCTTTCGGTTGCGCATCGGGATGCGTAGTTGGCGTACACCCGTCCTCGAGGCACTGATCCCTTGCCCTTGGTACACACTTGATTTATCCTACAGTCAGGTTAATATTTATACTTTACTGTGGGATTGTATTTCTGGGAGCGTACCAGAGCATTGCAAAAACCTGACGCGTCCGTTCAGAGTTTGGCCCGCGCTCGTTTCCATGCAGCTCTTCAGCTACATCCTGGAGGTGACGGTGTTTGTTGGCAGTGAACAACTGCCGCATCTCCATCTCATTGTTTGCACTTGACCTAGACCCCGGCTTGGTGTTTCCGGGCATGCCTACGAAAGAGTCGGCATCGTCGTTACCATCGCGGTCCATCATCTGGCTGTCGTCGGCGAAGCTGTTGCCAGCAAACGACTCGGCAGACATGGATTGGCGACTTAGGCTATGGCTTGGGTGAAACGAGACGCTTTGCATCGATGCATTCACCGGCGCATCCAGGGAGAAGTCCCGGCTGGCTTGGAGCTGGGAGGCGAGGAGGAGGTCCTCTGGCGTCATCTGGCTGGGCCCACCTGTGAGCTCTCGGGAGTGGGTGTGGTGCTGGTTGTGGTGATGGTCGTTTTGGATCCATTGCGTTGAGTAGACCTCGTTGGCCTCGGGAAAGCTGTGCTCGAGATTGGGCTGTGTGGTGGCGCTATGTATGGAAGCCGTCGAGCCTCGCGACCTCGGGCGCTTTCTTGCTTTGATCATGGCGAGAGGGTCTGCTGGATAATTAGGACTCGGGTTGTTTGAAAACAAAGGAGAGTGAGGCGCGGTGTGAGGAAAAAGCGCTGGGTTCACTGGGGTGGAGACGTAGGCATGCTTACCGTGTGTCGAGTCCATAGGCACTACTTCCGTCGATAAATAATGCTATCAAAACACTGGATCCAGTCGGAGATTGCGACAGCGGAGAAGGCGCATAAACTCTGGCAGGGGGGAATATGAAGGAAAGAGGTATTGAGACTGTTGGCGATGGATACTGGCAATCCACCAGAATGCATGCGCGAGCGAGGGAGTCACTGGATTCTCTGCCCGTCGGCGGGTTCAATTGCACATTTTCCCTTGAGATGGAGGAGAAAGAAAGAAATCAACAAACATGGAGGCGCTACCCAGGCAATGCGCTCGCTCCAACCTCCTTGCAGTCAGCTCCCCCGCACGTACCAACAGCTAGCCCCACCAAAACAGCGAGCGACAATTGGCTCGCTTGACGGTTCATTCGCAAGCGAGGAAAACAAACCAAGTGCCTCTGCAATGCTGATGATCTCGAGGATTCACAAGAGGCGCGCACGTCTAATTGCCTTGTTGTGATGGTGCTGGCCCAACTCAGCAACCCCTGAGGACTGACATCTTGACTTACAAGTATTTTTACTCTCAATATCCGCCTTGAATGTATTATTGAAGAACTTGGTCTGGCTCAACTAACACAACGGCCGTTTTATCCTTATCCGTTGCCAGGCAAAACTCTATTTACACCATAATTCACACCAGAACCGGCAAATACTATCCTCATCTGTTTTTGGGTGACTCTGACGTGAACGAACACACTTGAAATTTGCAGCTTGTCGAAATATAAGTTTAATGATGTGAACCGACCTGTATAAATCTGTTTTCCAATTATGGCTGTTATTCGTCCAGGCATGAGTCCTTGAAGGTATTGCTAGGTACCCTTACAGGCTAACAATCGCGCTGTGGTTATGGCGGTGTGAATGTTCATGAATGCTCAACGCGCCGAGCGGTACACGTTGAAAAGGAGAATAAGCATAACTCAATGTTGATTTTAGGTCTTTTCTATGTGTTTGAAAAAAGCCTATACAAGGATGACAAAATGTTCTTAATCCTAGTACGAATCGGGCTGGTAACCGCTTTCTTCCAGGCTCTTGGCAAAGGGTTGAGGGTGACACAACCTCTCAGCAGCGCTAGCTGTCTTGACAAACTGCCAACTTGAATATCACTGGGACTTGTCAGGTGTCACCTGATCTGAGCACGGTCCTCGTGCCAGCATCATGATCCGTGACGGGAGCTGCACAGGGCAAAGCTTGTGAACACGGGCTCCCCTTTCTGCACACGTATCAATCGTCATTGCCTGCACATCTTGCATCCACTAACCCTTATAAACTCTACCTCGACATCCGAAGTTCCGTTTTCCGCATCGCCACGCGACTCCCACACCGCAATATATAACTCTGCTCTGTCGAAATAATTCACAAGTAAGCGACTCTTTGACTTCATCCTACAAGCCATTTTTTTTGCATTCCCGCTGCGCTTCAGCTTTCGGTTCTAGTCCAAGTCCCCATCTTTCAGCCCTCACAAGCTCCGCAGCCACCTCCCCCACGACATCGAACCTCGAGCCCACAGGCCTCACCCTGCATTTCCGATCTGCCTCTGACCATCACACAGATAGCTCTACTACACATAACCATTACTCGATCGACCGCGCAGCCATGTCTTCCCCCCAGGACCGCGTTCAGCAGTATATTGGACAGCTCGACAAGGAGGTTAGTCTCGAGCCGCAGCCGACTTCCTCACCGACTCAAGTTCTTTGATGCTGATCCGAGCCCTTAGCTTTCCAAATACCCCGCTCTGAACAACCTCGAGAAGACTACATCCGTCCCCAAGGCGTACGCTGTTATTGGCCTCGTGACGCTCTATTTCTTCCTTATCGTCTTCAACCTGGGCGGTCAACTCTTGACCAACATCGCTGGTTTCGTGATCCCCGCCTACTACTCCATCGATGCGCTCTTCACCACGTCCAAGGCGGATGATACCCAGTGGCTGACTGTGAGTTTGGATATGCCTATTATACGATGCTGCTTGTTCTGTTGCTAATTTGATGCATAGTACTGGGTTGTCTTCTCGCTCTTCACGTAAGGCCCCATGACCACCTCACTAGGAAGATCCGCGTGACCTTTACTGACACCTTATCACAGCGTTCTCGAGAGCCTTATCAGCGTCGTCTACTGGTTCCCCTTCTACTTCACCTTCAAGTTTGTGTTCCTCCTGTGGCTCTCCCTGCCTGTTTTCCGGTAAGTCATCTACAATCTCTATACAGTTACGTTTTGCCAACATGTGTATTTCAGTGGCGCCGAACTTGTCTTCCGCTCGTTCTTGTCCCCGACTCTTGGCCGCTACTTCCAGCACGGCTCCACCTCCACCGCCAGCGGCCTCCGCGCCAAGGCCGACTCGCTCCACACCGAGTAAGTGGTTTACCAGGTTGAAGGGCCTTGCCAATATGAATACAAGGCTTGCGTGGCTTTGTATAAGGTCCTTAGAGCTATGGAGCGTACATGACATGGAAATGCCCAATCCCTCTTTGACGTTGGACATGATTGACGACTTGAACTACGCAAATCGACGACAGGACGGGAAACTCGGACAATTTGGTAGGCATGAAGGGACGGTTTATTTCTAGCGGATCGGGAGGATGCTGTGATGAAGAATTCCTTTTCTCAGGATTGGTCAGGTTATTATAGAGTCTTGTCTTTGGATCGCCTGCTTTTTGTACGCTACCGGAGTGGGAGGAGCAACTGGCGAAGGATGTGGCTACGACCGTCTTAGCTCGGATATATAACAGTGCATCACCCAAGCATACGTCTCAACTGCAAATTTGTTGAATGGTGAATTTTCCTCTTTCGTTAAATCTGGAAGCTATCTTGGTCCGAAATCTAGAAACTTAACCCGCTCAGATACTAGTAACTAACCTGTGTTCCTGGCAATTAGCAGATGAGGTGGGGTATCGCAGTATCTTGAGCTGGGCTATCTTAGGGTCGGTGCTTGATAAGGAGCGACCCCAACCCACTGCAAGGGAGAAGACCATTCAGCCACAATCCGCCCCACGGCTATCCTTGCGCATGGCCCAGCTGGTCAGCTTGTTTGGGTCCCTGGACGCTGAAACTCCAAGTCTTCAGCCCAGCAACCATTTCACGACTCTCTCCACGACCCAAAAAGCGATCTCCGTTCCGCTGCGATTTGCCGATTTCCCCCTTTGGCAAGACGGAGTAGTGCGATGGAATAGCACCAAAATAGTAAGCCGACTTCCGCCACTACCGAGACACCTTTTGCAGGCGAAGCGACCGACAAGGGCCGAACAAGGAGGCAGGCCTCGGAAACCTCGAGATAAATCTACAAGCCCCTGCCGCTCTGGGCTTCAACGAAGACAGCGGCCCCGCGAGGGCGTGTTCTCGCAATGCAGCTTAGCCCTCTGCAGTCGCGATTGGCGGCATCCGTCATCGCATCGTGTCTGCTGATCGCTCTTTACTTCACCCTCTTCTCCCCGCATTTTGCGCTCGCTATCGAGTTAAAAGAAACTTCTCCCGTTTTACTCGGCGAACTCGACCTTGACTACCTTCCGGATATCGGGGCGCGAAGCCTTCTTGACCCGACATATGAGCCCGAATTCTCGCCCTTCGATAGGGGCATAATTGGGCGCGCCCCCGCGGGGGTTACAGCGCTCACCAATAATGAGGCCATGCCGATGAATGTGGTGCCGGGGACCACACAGCTGTTTATGTTCACTGTAAGGCCTGGGTCGGGGCGGAGAGATGAAGAGAACAAAGTGGAGTTGAGGAGCCAGCATAATGCGACAAGGGGGCAAAGCGCCGGCGCCGAAGCCGTCGAGGGAGACGTGACCATTGCGGATGAGGAACAGCAGAGATTGGAAAGGCGACAGACTCAAAAGACATTATACATGTCGGCAAACACATGCGAGCAGCCAGAAGCGATTGAACCGTCGAAGACAACGTTAGATCCCCCTCAGCTGACGATGTACGTGTCGACCTCGTCATCGAACCAAGCCCCAGGCCCGCTCGCCAAGTCGGGCGAGCAGGTTAGAGTGGAGTTTATTGAAGGGGCAGCTATGTACAACTTTACAGCCATCGGTGATGTTTATATTGGCGTCTACGCCCCGAACATCTCCAAAGCCTTTGATGGCTTATACAACTTCAAGATTGCGGCATCAACAGATGCGTTCTTCGACACCTACGATATGCAGGACGATGCTGATCTCATTTGGGTAGACAGCGACGCCCAAGGCGCCCTGTTGATCACACACAACCTGACAGAGAGTGCTGATCCTGTACTAGAGGCACAGATTATGGGCACGCAGCCGTATGTAATGTTTGCCCAGAACAAAAACGATCGGTCTATCAACGGCCTCAAGTATTCGTACTGTGGCCTACAGAACTACGCCCAGATTGCCGCAACAAAGAATGGGCAGTTCACGAGTATGGTCTCTACAGGCATGACGAAGAGGGGCCCCGGGCATCTCCCTAAGCAGCAATTCTACTTCAGCGGACTTAACTCAAGTGCCAACTACATCGGTATATTAGCGCAAGATGGAAATGCTTCGGTCAGCGGCAATGGTCTGGTTGGAGGCGGCGGCCATGTTTTCAGGGCTATGAATTTCAGTACCAAATCGGGTAAGAGTCTCATCCTCTTCAAGCTTTCCGTTGCATACTTACAGGCGGTTAGACCACGGCAATTGTGCCATTGTTCTCAACCTCAGTTTCTGTGACCAGGTCGCCTACTCAGTTCCGAGTAACCCCAACTTCGGTAACGCCACAAAGCTCGCCCAATTCTACGACGACTATGCCGCGTCCATGTACGACAACTTTAACAAATCCCTCGCCCAAATCGCTTGCGAGGCCCCCTCAACGCAGCGCTATTCCCTTGCCCGCAACTGCAGCGACTGCGCTGTGGCATACAAAGACTGGCTTTGCTCAGTCACCATCCCCCGTTGCGAGGACTTCTCCAACAACGCGGCATACCTCCAGCCGCGTGCCATAGCGCAGCCCTTCCCAGACGGCGAGAGGCTCGATGGGGCCACAATCGCTAAGTATGACGACACAGCGGCGACCAATTCTAGCCGCAACCCCCTCATCGACTCGGTCATCCAGCCTGGCCCGTATAAAGAAGTACTGCCGTGCGAGGACCTATGCTACAACCTCGTGCAAAGTTGTCCGTCGGCCATGGGCTTCAGCTGTCCGCGGCCGGGCGATATCGGGTTCCAGGCGAGCTACGGGCATCGCAAGCAAGCGGGCGAGGGCATCGATGGCGAGTTGACTTGTAATTACCCCGGGTCGGCGCATGTGTTCTCAGCGGCTGGAAGGACGGGGGTCGAGTGGGGCTCGATGAGTGTGACGGTGGCGGCGGTGATCACTGTGGGGCTCTTATTGCTTTAGCATGGCAGGCTGTGTGAAAAGAGCGGATGGCTAGGGGGCTAGGTTATGAGGTCTCATGTCATGATTATACGGGTGGGACGGCGCCGCGTGGCTTGATTTATTGGAGTTTCGGGGGCAGTGATAGGGATTTCTATTTCGTTTTGGTGTATGGGTTTTTTGCTTGGATGAAACTGACTAGGTTGGAGTCAGTTGGGGTCTTTGCGAATGGTATATCATGATAGAATAGCTAAAGAGTAACGCGGCAGAATATCATGTCTAATATTTGTGTGGTGGTGATGCCGTGACGCAAGGCTCTCGTCAGACATTGTGGTTTGGTAGGGTTGGTCATGCGACAATGCTAAATGTCTCCGTATCCATCCACATCTTCAAAATACAAGGTTATCGCCCACGTGTTCGGTAAAACCACTGGTCAGTGCACTTATGAGCAGCCATGGGGTATTGCCTTGGGACGAGATAGTAGGTAGAAATAAACAAGTACCGTAAGGCAAATGTGGTAGGTATCTATTAATAGTGGGCTGTTTTCTTGCTGTGATGGTCGTTGATTATCGTTCAACCTTTCGCAATATGGGAGATTGTTGTCTCTCTCTCTTCGCAACCGTTCTTTGGCCATATGATCGAGGCTATTGTTTCTTTTCCATGGCTTCATGGCTAAATAGTTACTGAGACGACTTGTTTATTTCACTGGCTAAGCCTCGTGCGTGAGCCTCCATCTTTGTTACCCGAGCTACACGAGGACAGGGGTAAGTTGGGTGCTTGCATACGAGAGCGACGACGGCAAGTTGAATTGAGTATATATGCATCACGTACCACTTAGGTCGGCCTTTTTCTCGTCCTGGTCGAGCTTCAGCCAGCCCCAGTAGGCGATTTGATAGGTAAGGAGGGCAAGCAGGAGGCACTTTGCCACAGGTCGGGAGAATGTTTGGTAAAAAGTGCCCTCGGGTGGGTGTTAGTCTATTGATTCCTGTGTCGTGTATTTGTGGGAATTCATGGACACCAGCGAGGATTGTGATATACGAGGGGTCTTACTGTTGGGGACTTGGGTCGATTTTGAGAGTAGAGTCTCACTTGCTGCTGCAGTATTTGTCGGGGTGAAGTTGTGTGGGATAACCGAGAGGAGAAGAGAATGCTCCTCAGTGGCCGACAAATGAGGGGAGCGCGAGGAATCATTGTCTTGGTTTATGGCGTCGAGTAGTTGTTGACGAAGATATTGAGCCTTGAACTAGAGTGAGTGAGAGCGCAGGGCAATGATTTGACGTTTCTAAACTGCTGACCCATCGATTGAGTGGTGGAGCGCCACGCTCTGCAATCCCGCAGTGCTGGAAGTTGCAAGCCGTCCCTGATTGGCGTACCCCAGCTCGTTCCGCAGGCCCCTGCGCCTAGACTGGCCGCTAACCCCGGTCGCGTGCGGCCCTGGGCTGTCGCCGACGACAGATAGCCAGAAGTTCCACCTCGAGCTTCAACAATTGCAATCTGTCCCGATTTTCACCCCGACGGCTACATCTTACCACCGCCTCCCAATACTATATCAGCGTCTTCAGGCAGCCGAATTCCGATCTTAGTTCATCTACCGGCCTATATTTGCTCTACGACAAAGGCCACCCTCTCCGCACACCCTGGCCAACAGAGCTGCCCTTGATCGTTGATTAATTGTCCCAACACCACTTCACACCGACACAATGGTACGCTTTCCGAATTCCCTGTTCCTCGACTCTGCTGTTTCAGTGCTGACCCAAACCACCTACAACAGACGCAAACACCGCAACAACGACGGGCGAACCTGAAGTTTGTCAAGGACCAAGAGGCCCGGCGCGGCAAGTCAGAGGACCAGATCAAGAAGAAGACAAAGGAGGCGCCAAAGGTCCCCATCTCGCCAATCTGGCTGGGTAAGACACCCCAACCGTCTCTCAGGAATGCTGTAACTGACAAACGGCACCACAGCCCTTCTTGCATTTGTTGTCTTTGGTGGCATTGTCGTCGAGGTCTTCTCGCGTTTCTTTATGGGCAAATGAGGGGTGCATCTTTGGCCGACGGTTTTCACGACTACAAGAGGTCACTCGACTTGGCTTTTCCAGAGTCCCAATGGCTCAATGCTCGGTATATACAAAAGGGACGCCGCTTCCACTGGACCCAAGAATAAGGGCCTGCGCTTTCGCCGCCAGTCCCAAGTGAGTTTGGGAGAAAGACAGAGCGGACAGCGCGTGCAACAAATTTCAATTTCATGTCTGAAGGGGGTGATCATGGCCTCATGGGGGCGGGCAAGCGATTTGGCTGGAGAACCAGGACAGTGCAGCAAGCGGCTTGGAGCTGCTAGGTGGTTTCTATCTGCCGCATAGATATATATTTATTTGTATTGTATTGTTCAGGAACAGAGCTACCAGGGAGGAATACCCATTTGATTAAGCACCCAGACCCCGCCTCTTCGCGCCAGCCTCAAACTTCAGGCGCACGCCCGTCTCGAACTGCTTCTCGAGGTCATTGGACACGTTATTGATGTCGAACTTTGGCCTGACCACTACCTTTGCGCCGGCCACAGGGATGGTGCTGACGTCGGCGCCAGCCTTCTTCGCTCCCAGCAGCCGCATGAACTTGCTCTGGCGAGAAGAACCGCCCCCAAGTTCCTGGACGTTCCACCGTTCGGCCATATCCTCAGCTGGGACAGGTGCTGTCGTCGCCTTGGGTACAGCGGGGGTATCGCTCTTCACACTCTTTTGCTTAGGGATTGCAACCGCCGATGCGATGGCCGGGGCGGGCTTCCCGTTTTCCTTGGCGCGGCGCTTCTTCTCCTTCTCGGCCTTACGCTTCTCCTCAGCTTTACGTTGCTCCTTAGCGGCCTTTACAGCCTGTGTATCGTCTGCTTCAGAAGAAGACGCTTCTGAAATAACATCTTCCTTGCGCTGCTTCTTCAGCTTTTTCACTTTCTTGGGGCTCTCCGCTGCGGTCTCGCCTTCAGGCGACACGGGATCGTCCTGGTTGCGCTCACGGTGCTTCTTCTTCCGCTTCTTCTCCTTTCTGTCCTTCTTATCGGAGGATGACTTCTCGGATGATTCTGCATATTTCTCCTTTTTCTTGGGAGGGCTGGCTTCTTCCTCGTCGGTGTCTACTGCGGAAGTGTCTCGCTTGCGCTTGTGCGCCTTCTTTTCCGCAGCTAGAGACTTTGGTTCCTGGGCCGCCTCAGCCTTGGACTTCTTGGACTTCTTCTTGGTGGCCTCGGGACTGGCAAACGCAGCGGCTGCCGCTTCTGGCTTCGAGGTTTTCCCCATGGTGGTTGCTGTGGTGCTCAGACTTTCTTATGTTGACATGAGCTGTGAGAGGCGTAATGAACGTGATGAGATATCCCCACTGAAGAGAATAAAAATTCAGAAGCCGAATCAAAGTTTGATAAAAGATGAGGGATGGGTTGTCGGTATGGATGAGCTACTGCGGTGCTCCTGGACGGTTCAGAGAGGTTCGCTTTCATTTTGATCACGGCAGGATTCGCAGCGAACCCTAACCCTACCACACTCGAGCGACCCCCTCCAAAAAGCCGTGGGAGGTATCAATTCATGTGGCATTCCAAGAATTGCAAGATTCAGTTTCACAACATAGACATCTTTGGGTTTTAGTTCGATATTATATTTCAGCCCTCGGCCAGGTGTTGATGTCAGATAGGGGCAAGCAACACTTCACTGACTTACTTATCATCGAGAACGGGGATCTCAATAAGCCAGTCAATTTCCAACTGGTGATTACAATTTGCTGTAATGGGTATCAAAACTAGTTATGTACAGCCAAACATGAAGACCGCTATCCCGACTCCTGGCCTTGCAGGATATGCGCCCATTCCTTTAAAGGCCGATTGGACCCCCCACCCGATTCATATACTGTCTAGTGGCCGATTGAACCCCCCCACCAGATTCATATACTGTCTAGTGGCCGATTGAACCCCCCCACCCGATTCATATACTGCCTGTACTCTGTCTTCTTTTCCTTCCGGATAGCCCCGACGTTGTTCCCCAAGACTTTATGGTTCTTGGTCGTGCCAAAGCCCCCAAAGCCCATCATGGCCTGCATGGCGTCAAGGCCGTCGTCTTCAACAACCAAATCCTCTTCTTCATCTTCATCCATAGGATCTGCATCAAACCGCCCTCTTGATTGCTCATCTTCATCACGATGGCCATCAGCTCCGCTGTCGTGGCTGCCGTCTCGTAGTTGCTGCTCCACGCTATCCCTAACCCCGTGGCCCTTGACCTTGAACGACAAGGGCACAACCGGTGGCGCAGGCGTTGTGACCTTTGCTTCAGTCCTGGGCCGCGTCGGCAGTTTCGTATCCTGCTCGGCACTCTCTCCCCTCCGTGGAGGACTTGCGGAGCGGCGTGGTGAGCTCGAGGGGCGACGGGGCGAGACAGAAAGCCGGCGGTCGCGTGGTTTCTCGTGGCTGGTTTTGTCGGTGCGATCCCGATCGCGGTCTCTGGGTTGGTCTCTGGCTTCGTCGCGGCGCCGCGAGCCCCGGGCTTCTCCATCGGTGCCGCCTCTTGTCCGCTCGTCCCTGCGGTCGTGGTCTCGTTCCCGGAGCGGAGAGCGTGAGCGACGGCGGTCTCGCCTATTCCGGGACCGGGAGCGTTGTTTGCGGTAACCGCCTTGGTTCTTGTCGCCGCGGTCGCGCGTGGTGTGGTCTCGGTCGGCGACGTCTTCATCGCGGGTCCGCCGTTGGTCGCGGTTGCGGTCTCGGCCTCCGCCGCCGCGCCGATCTCCCCTGCTCGAGTCGTCGTAAAAGCTCCTCTCGCCTCCACGTCGGGATGTTCTGGCCTGTCGGTCGCCCATGGTTGCTGTTATTGGCTGGTAGGAGGGTTGATACCGATGCTGAAAAGTAGTGGGGCAGGCTGAAATTTGGAGAGGTGTGATGTGTGGAGGGAGTTTTTCTAGAACGCGAACCTGGGCAAGGTAGGCACGGGTGCGGCTGAAGCAAGGCGGTACGAGTACTTCTACTTCCCTGTGGCTGGGGAACAGCGGCCTCGGATACTTGCCTCTCTGTTGCTCTACGTTAGGAGAACCGATGTGGTATTTTTCCGTGGCGGTCGCAACACGGTACTAAGCTTGTATGTGGGCTCGCCAATCTATATCCCATAACCCAAAATTAAATGGCCCTTGACTACTGGCCGCCTTCCTTTACAATGTTCATTGCCCCATAGGTACCTTGACTTGATCACTACCAAGCTTGGTAAACGTGGCTTGTGCGCTGCAGGCCTTACCTTAGGCCGCTGTCATGCGCGCGGGATGGGTGGACAAGAGCCAAACCAACTACGAACAGCTCCCTAGGTTCACCCAAGCTTGGGTCAGTTCCCAAACTTCGGTGCCAGGTGCCTTCCATTCCAACCGTACTTGGTCGACATACATAAGGCGCCTGCTACAAACCCAACAGCTTAGATACACTCTGATCCTCGTTTTGCACCGCAACCCATCAACCTACCCTGTCGCTGCCCCAGCTCCCCCGCAGCACTTACCTCCTGCAATAGCCGAAGTAGTTCGTAGCTTCCATCCTGTTGCGGGGGTCCTTCATCCACGCCACGGCATCGTTGGCATCGTGGGAGGACAAAGACACTGCCAGCTCTAATTTCCGACGTCCACGGCTCAACGCTCAACAGGATGGCGCTCCCGCCCACAGAGCGCGATGTGGATACGGTCATAGAATTCACAGGGTTCTCCGACCGCAGGATGATATATTCTGCCCTGCGGGCAAAAAACAACGATGTCGAGGCAGTCGCGATGGAAATTGTCGATTCACCAGAGAAGGTCAGCCAAGTTATCACCTCACCTCCTACCTCTACTGACGAGCCGCACAGTTCACAACTACCTACGGGTGGGACGAAACTGCCTTCTCTTCGGGTCGTGACGGCGATGAACCTACTGTGCCCCATACCACAAACCCATGTGAGTTCCCTTCTTCACTACTTTACATGCTATTGTACTCATAGCAAATTCATAGCCTTTGTCATTCATTCTGCCGACAACGAGGTTCTCTACGGGACTGAGCCGAATGAATTCTACGGCGGTACCAACCCGGCGCCCTCAAGACCACCTTCTCGAGCGAACAATCGGTCGCCGATAGGTCGTATGGTTGACCTTCAGACCGCACAGTTTACTGCCAACGCCCCCAGTAACCTGCAGGAGGAGGAGGCAGCGTTGCAGCGAGCCATCAACGAGTCCTTACACACATCCGGTGTCCAGAGTCCTCAGGCCCTCCCGCCCCCACCGCCCCTGCCGCAGCAGTCAGGCATAACAGGCGACGGGGATACTTCTGTATACTTTGGCCCTGCCAATCGAACCGACTACGATCCGAACGAGTGGGCCATGGTGGAGGTTAAACGCCGTGAAGCCGACCCGGCACCGTCGCTTAGAAAGCGGAAACCCGATGCGCCTGTTTTCCTAAGATGCCGTAACGATGACGATTGGAAGAAACATCGTATTGGCGGTATTCTTATGATTCTCCATGCCATCCCTGCCGTTCGCAATGCTTTGCTTCGGGCTGGCGGCACACCCGAATATGGCTATGGCTCCAACGCCGAATGGTGGAGGGGCGAGCTGATTCTGTCGCCAGAACGGCAGGCGGCCAGGGAAGCACAGGAGCCGGATATGTGGGCATCAGATATATATCCACACTGGACTGACGAGCTTCATCGTCTGATTGCCTTCTTGGATTCCACGGACCGAAGCTACGGAACCGCAGACATACTCGTCGAATCAGCATCCACGATCGAGCCAACTGGTGACCGGGAGAGAGATTTCTTCGAGGCCGTACTCGCCGAGATCCACGTCAGCAAAGTGTTCAGGAACTCTGTCGAGATAGTACCCGTCAAGGGCGATGCACCGCCTACCTCTACTGCTTTCACTGTCTTGGATGCAACGGTCAACAAGGAAAATCTTTCGGCAGCCGAAAACCTATATAATGTATGGGACATGATATTTTACACCGCAGAGGAGCTTGAACTCCCCCGGATTGCAATGATAACCGAACTCTCGGAAGTCATCACATTTCGCTTTACTGGAGAGGACGCCTTGCCCAGTGTCATCGACATTCCCGAAACGCTCTATGTTGACCGGTACCTTGCCAGTAAACGCAACCAAATGCAGCGAATCCAGCTAGATACGGCAACTATTGCCGCTGCTTATAGAATGAGCCAGCAGCTGGAGGAGAAGCTGACGAAATATGTCGATCCGGACACCAATAAAATTTGGGACAAGAGGCTCATGAACAGACTTGCGGCCGAGAGGTGTCAAGAAAAGATTGGCCACATAAAAACGAGGGCCTTCTGGAGGGATCACGAATCAGCTCGTGCCCGCGGAGAGGATACTCAATACTACCTAGCTGACCATGAGGGCGAGCCTAACCTCGAGCCAAAGGAGACAGAGGTAATTCAGTACTACGAACAGCAAATCAATAATTTTGAGCAGGAAACGGCCAGGATAGAGCGGATCATGACAGGTGAGAGCAAGCAGCGTAGCGGAAGCTATGCGGTCACTAATCTTGTGCTTTTTCCAGACACGATCCTACCCGAGAGGAAGCAGCTCGAGAAAATGTCGCGATATCTGGGCGCGCTGCTGACAGTCCCGTCGGAGGACCCAAAATGGAATCCCACCCACAAATACGCCCTCCGGGGTGTTGTCAGTGATGTGAACAGGGTATACGTCCGGAAGCGGGAGCCTGCTCTCATGGACTTGGAGGATGATCCACCCTCAGAACAATGGTGGAAGATGGCATGTGCGCTTGATAACGACAATGCGGCAACGGCAGAGGTAAGGATCTGCCACATATTAAAACCAAGATGAAAAGCCAAGCTCACTAGTCAACAGATGGTTTCTTACGAAACGGTGATGCGTGAGGCTTGCGGTATCGGCAGTAAGCCGATATTGATTTATGCGACAGACAGGGCCATGGAGGAGATTCCCGACCCACTATCAGATGCGCTCAAGACGTTTGTCAAGTTTGACAATCGGCACTACAAACAGGAGCTCGCGCAGGCGGAACGCCAGAAAGAAAGCAACCCTCAGGTCGAGGAGGAGTGGTCCGGGATACCTCCTGGCATGAATATCGCCGGTATACGCCCCCGTAAACAACGATCGGGTAGTATGGACTCGTTGGCTACAAACCAAGCGTCAGCTGGGGACTTGGATGAGGACATGCGGGATGCCCCATTCGATCGGGAGGACGTATTCAGTGATGGCAATGGCATTGCAGATAGTGGCAGCAGAGAAGCTACCCTGGATGAGCAATTGCCCGATCTTATTGATGTTTCGGACAATGCGACTTCCGCGGACGACTCGCATATGGAGCGGTTGGCGCGCGTGTCGCTCGACGATGATGCCAAAGACGCGGCACCGCAGGAGATGCAAGAAATGCAAGAACGCGGCCACAGTCCTCTCCTCACCCGACCGCCCGGGGGCGCTTTTTTTGCTGACGCGGCGGATAAGGGAAGGGAGAAGGAAGGGGACATGTCGCTGGGGCTCTAGACCGACCCATCGACAGATAGCTTACCACACTCGCCGGAAGCACCAGAGAACGAGCGCGAACTGGCATTACAGTATATGGAAGCACTTCGACAGCCTGGGCTAGCAGGTATGCGATGGCTTAGAAATAAAATGCCAGCCAAATGGCCCTCTCCGAGAGACAATATCAATACGGTTGAGGAGCAGAAGCATATTCAGCAGATACCATCGTCCTTGAAAACGAGGCACCGGTCCGCGGGGATATCAAAGCCCACCCACAAAACGCCGAAGAAACCATCGGGCCATGCCACAGACCGGCTAGCGAAGGTGGACTCAGGTGTCGACTCAGACATGAACAATGATCTCTACGCCGCCACTCTAGCGAACGTGAATACCACCTTCAAAGATGTACTTGCGATGCTAAAGGAGAGTTAGGCACCCCAGTCTGTCAGAGAGTATTGGCCTAGGGTGATGCACGAGAACCTGTCTAGTGTCAAATGCATCATTGAGAAAGTAGCCCAGGGCAATGATGATGAAGAGAGCCACGAAAATGCCCTCAAAAAGGAGTTGAAAATACTCAAGGAGTTGAAGATACCCCCTCTACTGAACGAATTGAACCTTTTGACTGGGAAGATGAACTCCAGCCCCGTAGGAGCATCGGGCCGGACCATTCGCCAGTATCTCAGTCAGATTGTTCTTGGCCAGCTGGAACGGGCAAGGGCCCAAATCAAGCAACGGAAAGCTCCCAAAGACCAAAGTGCGGAGTTGGGTGATATGGTCGACTCTTTGTTAGCAATGCAACGAGCTCTAGACCAAGGACAGGAAAGTTATGCATCAATCCATCAAGATATCTATCACACGGTGTTCTTCTTGAGTTCGATGCAGTTTAGTCTGCGGATGGAGGGGCGTATTTGGATGTTGGAGGCGATTGGAGTCAGCTGCGAATAAATTCGAACTATTCTTGAGGTCTGGCAGCGATTCGGAGGAAGGATGGTGCAGCCCTTTACTCGCCAGCCTTGGACCAGGTTCAGCGGAAGCGTTGATTTAGATATTGCGGCGTACAGCAGAAGCAGTATAACATACATGGCTACAATACCATTAGAGACAGCGCACCATATTGTGAAAAGAGGCTAGGCAGAGAGTGAACTGTCTTGCCCACCTGTGGATAGTTGGCAATGATGTATTACAGGTGGTAAGTCGTGGTAAAATCTGTAGCCTTAAAAAAAAAAAAAAAAAAGGGGAGGGGGGACAAGTTGTCAAAAAAGGGGAAAGGGGGCATTGATAGACAACCTGAAGGGGTAAAAAAAAAAAAAAACAAATAAATAAAAAAAACAAGCGAATTGGTTTGCGACGTTCGAGAATCGAACTCGAATCCTTCGCAATCTCAAGAAAGAATGGGAAGCGAAGATAATGACCATTATACCAACGCCGCTGGTACTTGTTGATACATGGTAGGTTACGACGAACAACGGTTGTAAGCCGGGCAAAAGGGGTATTCCTTGTGTCCCCTCATTCTGAACTCTCAAACGATAGAGTCCCCGCCGCGGCCGCTCCCATGTGTGGATTGACGAGCCAGGGTGGAGAACCCCGAGAAGTGGTTGGTGGGATTTTAATGTGGAGACTGTTCGGACGGTGGACACCTGGTGTGAAGATAGTGGCACGACACTTGTGCCGTTTGGTAAGGCATGAAAGGTGGGGGAACCATCCAATGCGGGGCAGGTCTTTCTCTGGAGCAGCTAGGTAACCGGTCCGTCCCAACCTGTCCACCGACCAACCCACTGACTGATTTGGGTCGAGTAACTGAAGTGACAGCTATCACACACCCGCTGGGCACCCAACTACTGCCAAGCTGAAGAGCCGTCGCTACTCACCAACAATCCACAACTAGAGACCAACCTCCCCAGTCTAGCCAACATGGCCACCACAACCAAGATCAAAATCGACCGCATCATCGCCCGCCTACAGAAGCGCATCGCCGAGGGCCAGTTTGAGGAGCAGTACGAGGCGGCCCAGGAGACGCGGCTGGTAGCGGCGCGGTACACCAAGGCCGAGAACTGGTCGGCAGCCGTCGACATCCTGTCGAGCGTATCGCAGGCGCTGCTCCGCGCGGGGCAGGGCGGCAGCGGGGGCGACCTGGCGGTGCTGCTCGTCGATGTCTACAACAAGTCGGCGCAGGCGCCCGAGGCCGCGTCCAAGGGCAAGCTGCTGACGTGCCTGCGCCTCTTTGACAGCGAGGAGCCGACGCGCAGGAAGTTTATCAAGGAAATGATTGAGTATGGGGCCCCCGCGTAGCAGAGTTTCATGTGTGGGACAGACGGACTGACACGGGCAAAACACATAGCTGGTCAAAACGGTATGGCGAGTACCCCGCCGGCGACCCCGAGCTGCACCACGTCGTCGGGTCACTGTACGCCGAGGAGCACGAGACCGACGAGGCTGAGAAACACTTGATACTGGGCACAAAGGACTCGCCCGAGGCGCTCGCGCGCATCGAGTATGAATGGTACAAACACGACGAGTCGCACACGGCGCCTATCTACGCCGCCCGCGCCATCCTCCCCTATCTCCTAGTCGCCAACGTCCGGGCGGCCAACTCGTCGTACCGCGCCTTCGTCAGTACCCTAGCCGACAGCAACAAGAGCCTCGTCGTCCAAAACGTCAGCTCTCAGGGTTCCGACGTGCGCATCTTCCCGAGCCTGCCGCTCCTCAACTTCCTAGGCCTGCTCCTTCTTGCCATCCAAAAGGGCAATCCCGATTTGTTTCGGCAGCTAAAGCACAAGTACGCGTTCCACGTCGCCGAGCTCGGCGGTGCGTGGGACACGGCGCTGGAGATGATTGCCGAGATGTACTTTGGGATCCCGCGGCCGCGGCAGAGCAACCCGTTGCTTGACATGATGGGGAGCTTTTTTGGTGGAGGTGCTCCGGGAGGTCCGTCCAGGCCGGCAGCTCGCAGGGTAGAGGCGCCGACGGCTGAGGGACTAGACTAGGAGGCGACAGATCTGATGTGCCCGTCCCTAGGCATTTCTCAAAAGAGAAAAGCACACGGAACAAGGTCACTCAGGATAGAGAAACAGGTTGCTTAGAAGCCGCTTTCAGTTCTTATGAAAGAAGTAAAGGCAAAAAAACTATCCCTGATGGCGTGGTAGCTCTTCTCGCTCAAACATCCAGTTATCCTCTACTAAGGCCGCAACCTTTGCTCGTAAGCTGGCGCGAACGGCCTCGAGGAGCTCTGTAATTATACCCAAAATATCTTAGAAAAGAGCTCGGACGGGAAAAGGGAACGAACAGGATGGAATCCTGGGGATTTTGCACCCCAAGAATAGAGAGAGATGTTACCTTCAGGCTGCGCCGGCACACTATCCCGCTCAATCTGGTGCTGCTTGACCGCCTCAGCCAGCCGCTGCCGCTCCTTCTCGCCCTCGAGCCGCGCGTCGAGTGCCACCTCGTCGGGGTCGTCAATCGTCGGGGTCGGCGGGTCGTTCCCCAGCTCAATCTCGCCGTTCTTATCGCGCACGACAATCTCGCGGAGCCCCCCACCGCCACCCAGCGGCGACAACGACCCACCCGGATGCTGCTGCTGCTGCTGCTGCTGCTGCTGTTCCATCGCCGCACCGCCGCCGTCCAGCCGCAGCGTCTCGGCTGAGGTGGTAGTCGACGACGATGATGATGACCCGGGCGCCGTCGGCCGCCGCGTCAGCTGGCTCTGGAATAGGTTGCGCCGGACGCTGCTCGCCATCGTCGACGAGGAGGCTGAGCTGGCCGTGGCCGTGTTGGTGCGGGCGGACTTGGAGGCGCCGCCGCCTGCGGGCGGGCGCGGACGGTCCGTCATGGCGCGAGGGAACAAGGTTTTGTGTGTGAGTGTGTGTATCCGGTTCAATTGTCAAAGTAATTGCTTTCCCCTCGTAGGTCTTGGCCAGCAAGAGATAATGTTACTTGTGTTTCTTGCGAGGCGAGGGTGTCGATAGATGTTGGCCCGACGTTCTGCAAGCGATTCTAGGTAGGCGAATAGGTGGGACGAGAGGCGACGCGGGACGCGGGGCGGCTTGCTGGCAGGGCTGTCCGAACGGTAACGTATCAGTAAACGTTAGGCTACAGATAACGCGAAACCACGTGACAGTATCAGCTCTCAGCCCCTGCAGCATGACGACCGTCATTCAACGCCGCCACCATTGCGGCACTAGCATAGGTATTCTCAAGTCTAAGTCAGCATCAGCTTTATCGCTCACATAATCTTATTCTCGCTATACATACTGCCAAGTGAATTATTCGAGGCATTCCTTATTCAATACCACGTGTTTTCATGAGTACTAGAGCTCTCTTGAATAAGTTAATCTGATCCTCCCATGGCGTGTCTGTGTCTCAATAAGGTGTTTCGTTCAACGCTGACTTGGCTGTCGAGAACACCTGCAAGAATCCGTGGTAGCAGAGGAGACACAGGCGACTACCGTTGCCTTGGAACTCATTAGTGCATTTTAATCTACTTCGTACACAAGGTACTTCGCCGACCCAGTATCTAGGACCCTCCCTGCTCTCGTTTCAAGAACAAGCTCCAAAAAAAAAACAAGAAAAGTGACAGTCTTCGAGACCTAGACCTATTGCGCCCCGTCATATTCTCCAGCCATCAAATCCTGCTGTGAAAACATGTAGTTCCTCCCAAAAACCGACCTGGCTTGATCCTGTGTCCTCGAGCACTGTCAGTTCAGCCTCGTCCTGCCTCTTCATCATCATCACATCATATCCCTATTCGTGACTCTTCATAAACCCATTCCCAAACAACTGAAGATAGTAAACCCCAAAGCCAAAAGATGTCACAGATTCTCAGAATCCGCGATATAACCCAGCCCAAGAAACAAAAACCAGTCCCGGGTATATGTGTCTGTTCCCTCTTGTATCCCCAACATTTTCCAGTCTGTTTTGTGCCCCCCCCCAACAACAAAACTTGGGGCGCCCATGATTTTGATTTCGGTAGAGATGACGAACCTGTCATTCTCCCAAGCCCAAGCCAAAGCCCAAATAAGCCGAGTCCTACGAGCCAAGTACTCTTCTATATCGCTCCTGCACTCCGACAGTACCCAAAGATAGCGCAAACTGTCAAGGACACTCTACCCAAGCCGATACAACACGATAACACCCCATACACCACCAAAGGATGACCGTATTCGATGGCCATGTGCTTCAGCCCTCGCGATCTGCTGCTTTTCCCTTGTCTAGCGTCACATCTACCGCCTTGAGCAACTGCCTCAGGCTCCCCTCTGCGTGGCTTGATGTAGCTCGGGCATGGGAAGATCCTTCAGTCTCCAGCTTTGTCTGATTTGACCTCCACGGGATCCATGCACTCCAGGCGCCGCGCATCGCGCTCGACGTCGCCGTTTCATCCTGATGGGGTAACTCATCAGCGAGATGGACCTCCATCCGGTCGTTGGCCTTTGGAGATCCAGGCGGACTGTTCTGCAAGCTAGTATTACCAAAAGTGGGCGAGTCGGGTGTTGTCCTGACCCCGAGGTTTGTGTTCGACGTGTGCGGCAGCGCTGGCTCGCCGACAAGAGCGGAGGCAGCAGCAGCATCATTCTTCCCAACACTCCGGCCACTGTCCATGACGGCCGTCGCAAACGCGGCCGACTTCTTCCGAGCCAGCGTACCTTTCGAGTTCTGATGAGATAGCCCGGCTATCCCGTGGCCTCCGGCCAGGCCCTCAGCAGTAGATCCTGATTTTGATCCCGATCCGGTCGAACTGTCCCACGTTTTGCGTCCCACTCTGCCTCGAACCTCGACAGCGATCTCGGCGGCGGGCTTCTTCTTCGTTTTGTCCTCCTCCGAAGACCGGCTCGACGACATAATCGTTTCCAATGTGCCATACGCAACGCTCCTCCTCCGGCCTCCGCTCCTACGTTTCCGGTGAGAGCGAGCTGCAGCACTTTCATCATCATCCGAGTTGAACGCTTGCAGGGTGGGGCCTCCGGCGTTGTAATTCTGGCCTCTTCTCCTTTGCCCAGATGTAGACGGCCTCCCACCCGATGTGAAGGACTCCCCTGAGCCATGTGGGGCTACATGAACTTCGTACTGGTTGCTTAATGAGTATCGGGAGCGCGCACAGATTTCCGCGATCCGGTCCAGGTCCGCTCCAATATCGTCCTCGCCACCCCGAGCTTGCATATCAGCCATGAAGCTCTTGAAGGAGAAGGCCTCGAGCGGTGGTAGTTTAGCCTCGTCATTCTCCGGGCGCAGCGATGACTGCCACTGCCATGGCAGCGGTAACGGGAGAGTGAGCGGCAGCGGCAGCTTGCTACTCCCGCTGCTGCTGCCCTTCTTAGACTTGTGGCGAGGCATATTCAATCCGATAAAGCGACTCCCATTATGCCCCGTGCCCTGGCTGGCACTCCCGCTGCTGGCTCCAATGCCGCTGAGGGCGGGTTGAATAGGCCGGCTGGAGAGGTTAGCAGTACCCGACCTCGAAGATGGAGGGAGTGGGACGCGTCGCGAGCCTCCTCGGCTGCCACTGGACGGACGATACCGCGGAGAGCGGATGCCGTGAGAGGACTGAGACGGCGGTGGTCCGGTGTAGGTGCGAACGAGGACCGGCTGGGAGTAGGTGCTGCTCTGGGCCCCAGCGCTTTTGGCGTAGCGGTGGCGGCGACCGATCGACGGGTAAGTACTGTTTAGCTTTTCCAAAGCCGAGGTGCGGTGGGCGGTGGTGCTGTTGTCGAGCGGGATTGGCTTTCCCTCTGCAGTCGACGGGGCAAGTGAAGTAGACGAAGTGTTTTGTTGGAAAAGCGGTGGGAACGGAAACGTCAATGGGAGAGAGCTCCGCCTCGCCTTGGAACCCGATTCGGAGAGGGAGGGTCTCGGACGCGGGGAGATAGATGCGGATACAGGCGAGGATGAGGGAGGAAGTGGATGGGGAGAAGGCACAGAGAGGTGGGTAGTAGTGGTGGGCCCTAGGGAGGCGAAACGATGCTCTTGATGAGGGTCCCGGCCTGCACCATCTGCGTCCCCTGGGCGTGGAGTGTGTGGCTTGCTGTATATATACATGGCATCAAGAAAAACGCAATGCGGGATTAGAGGATTAGGCCGGATCAGACTGGATCAGCCTGGATTCGCCGGAGGCGGTTACGGGTCGCAGCATGCACTATGTCGTGGTGGCACGGTAGCTGGTTGAGCGTGGAAGAGATGGGGCTAGGATCACGGACGGGACGAGGACGACATGGCCGTTGCTCGTTGCTCTGCGTGTCTCAATGCTGCTCAATGCCGCGAAGGCCCTCTGTCAGCCGCCGAACGTCGACGTGGGCGTCCGGTTGTGGCTCGGGCAGCTCGTGCTGCGGAGCCTGGAAGGGGGTCGCGCGTGCGGCGTGCGTCGTGCGTCGTGCGTCTCTGGCCTTGGTCTTGGTGCGTCTCTCTGATGCGTATGGATGCGCCTGAAGTCTGGAGTCTGGCGTCTGGGCCCCGGAATTGGACGACGTTTTTGCGCTTTCCGCGTCTCGTCCCGGCCAGCGGTGGGCTAAAGGCTGCAAAGCAAGAGAAGCCAGAGAGAATGCGAGCCACCAAAAGGCACAGCAGCTTCGATGGGCAGAGGGGGATGCGCGTTGCAATTGCGAGATTGGAGGGCGTGCAGTTTTCTGCTCCAGATTTTTCTTCTTTATTTTATTCTAGACGTGCTCACTGGCTCGCTGGGACTCGCTGCGTTGAGAGGGGGAGGTCAGAATGCTAGTCGCCGCCGTCATTGGATAGCTAGAAGCTGCGTTCTGCAGAGCTGTCGTGGCTGTCGTTCAAAGGGTGGGCTGAGGTCTCTTGCAGTTGTCGTGCAGCAGGGGGTGGCAAGCGGGGTGAAAGCGGCCGTCGAATCGCGAGCACGGAGCCACCCGACAGCCACCAACCAGCCAACCTACCATTTAACCTTTCTAACTGCCTGAGCACTCCTGGTCCCGCCCATTCTTGTTGCTATCTTGAACTGGAGCCTTTATCTACTCTCATTAGCTTTGCTGATTGATGTGCCTGTTAGTGACGCTATCTCGCCGGTCTCCGGTTTCTGATCTGCTGCATAGCATTGATGGGAGAACAAAGACGCGAACACCTCCGCCCCTGTATGGTCTCGCAATTTCCATGGGTTTGTCGTTGATTTGAAAATCCAGGTTATGGCACTCGATTACAGAGCTTCATTTACGCACTTCATCTTCTCGAGGGGAGATGGTGGGAATGCCGTTACGTACAGAGAAATTCGTTTGTCGTCAATTCATGGCCTGTTCATCACCCCGACTGACCCGCCCGAAGAGAAAACCGAGTAAACACAAACATAAATGGTGGAGATAGCTCCATCCTTGCTATTCCTCCTTTGATACCCCTTATCGCGCACCACTCCCACCTCAAGCTACGAACTCTGTTCTCTAGCCAGTTGGCTGCACGATAGTTCCGTAGCCAGTGCCATAACCGTAGCCGCCTGTTTGAACACGATCGCTATAGATGATAGGGGCTCGTGCATGGTTTGGCCGTCCCGTCTTGGCCAATTCTCGGCGGTCATAGTAGACATACTCAATGTAGAAGGCGTGTAAATGCCCGGGGAAGTAGCTGCAAGAGCATGTGTTAGCACCAAGCTCTATATTGGGCTTTCAAAGTCGCCAGAAGAGTGACATACCCAAGACAGGTCAGGATGATGTTGATGAACAAATCTGCACCGCATCCGGCCACGGCATAGACACCGAGCGGAGGCACTGTGCTTGTGTCAGTCCCTGAAGCCGCAGCTATCAGCGTCAAAAGCGGGGCATCGTGAGCATACGGAGGATGGTGATCAACACCAGTAGGATTGCAGAGGCAGCGCCCATCTTGGCAGTTTATTCAGCTAGTACTCGTTGACGCTTCGCAATAGTTTCGGATGCCGTAGTTGGTGAAGGAGAATGACAAAGACGTCGTATGCAATCCGTGAAACAGATGCCTTCTGCCTGGGGGCAGGAACAGCCCATATGTCCAACCAGCTCACCCGATCCAATGACGTACATGCCAGTGCACGGGCCATATCAAGTTCTCATCTAATCTTTGACGTTTTGTCGGCGTTGCTGGCCCTCGTGATCACGTAACTGTGGCTCTCTGAATGGAATCGCCGTCTCGATATTCGAGCAATAACTTCGTGAGTAAGTAGCCTTACACGAATATTCTAACCATTTCTTAGACTTGATGCTTGCTGACTGGCATCCCTTGATATCATGCCAAGCCCCACCCACAAAGCAATCACGAAGAACCACTCCAAAACATTCCTTGCTTGTCAGACCAACACGTTTGTGATCTTAGAATACACTATATCACGAACCGAAAACGCGTCTCGAAGCACTACAATAAAAGAGGGTGAATCTCATGCTAATTTCATGCTGCCATGCCGACAGACCTTCAGTGGGTCCTCAAGGGCCAAGCGTTGTCAGTTGGCGAAACCCAAAAAATAACAAGAGCTGGAAAATGTCAGACATGGAGCTCAGCTGTTTGCCCAGTGAGCACCAAGACACCTAGGGTGTGACTATTGCGATATTCTCCGGGGTCCTCGTCGGAAGTCGCTGCTCAGCATCCCACCTTGGATGGCCACCCAGACAGAAGAATTCATTGCCGAACAGCCAAAAAGACCCAACTGCAGCTGCGATGAAGAAGGGTTACTTAATCCAGATTCCCGACCACTTCCAAACTACACGGGGGCATTCACGTGAACGGACTGGTATGGTTGCAGTGCAGCTTCGCTAACTAAAAGCAAGCCTTGCTGCTCCTGGTGCTAGGCACTGTCGCACACCGCTGATAAGAAGAAAAGCAAGTTTGATAACGTAGGTAGAAAGGCCGTTTTGAGTTTCGCGCCGAGCTTGGATGGATTCACCAACAGATAATGTCAGAGAGCCTCCAGGGAGAGAACAGCAAGTGTGCATTCAGGGGTCCTTGCGTGGGGTTGACTGCCTAGCTTACCTACGGATACTAGGCCAAGCTTCCGACGCCGCCTTGAAGTATGAAATGAAGCCTAAACGAAGATTTGAAAAATAATTCAGCTGCTCAGCAAGCCGAGGCTGTCTTGCGATGACATGCATCATTAGCTTGGTGGTTTGAGCCTTTCCGGTCAAAGTCAATAGCAGGTGCTGCCTCGGGGTGTTCAACATCAGACCATCCATCGATACTGTTTGTTGCGCAGGGAATTGTGGCCGGGGATTTGGGGAATTACTGAGAAAACCGCCACGCACATTGTGGTGCTGATGGCAACACGGTGATGCCATGTGGTGCGAGTCGAGGTGGTGTAACAGTACCTAGGTAGAGGTGAAGCTGATGAGTCCACACTCGTACACAGTCTGCACTGCAGCAATGCAGTAATCGGCGCGATCGAGGGTTTCTTGACAGCTTGCTGTCGACCGTTTCACTCGTGGGCTGTGGAATCACAAAGTGCCCAGAAGGCTCCAAAGCCGCGACTGCACAGTGGAAGCCGAAGCGACCCAGTCCTGTCCGTCTGCCCAGCTTCCAGCTAGTGCCGCTCAAATGGGCTCGGAGCGAAATGACGCCTCGCCTAAGCCGGCAAGTCGAAGGGGGCGGGTGGAACACCAACACCCACCGAGACAGGCGTGTGTGGGCAGAAGGGTCGCAGAAGGAGCTCTCGCATGCGAGACAGAGTCGCCCATCTAATTTTATGGGGCGGGCAAGGCGCCTTCGGCTTTCTTCATGAGTCAAGGCGAGAGGATGAGGGTGAGGTGAGGGTGCAACCATCGGAGCCCCAACCCAACTGAGGGAGCTCTCGCATGGGGAAATCTGACATGGCATGTGTTGTGCCTTATATTCTCCCTCGTTGACAAGCTCGACGTCCCATGTCTCGGAGCGTGTATTCTGCGGTGGGAACCCCAGGTTGTGCTTCTGGGTCTTCCGCAGTAGCTCACAGCAAAACGACTCGTAATAAATCAACCGTGACGAGTCGCTCACACAGGTTAGTTACCTAGATGCATTGGCTGGAATACCTCTACCATTCTGAGGCGGGCCGAGCGTCCAATCCCTAGCCTGCGCGTACGGCGGCCGGGCGATCAACTTGCTTATCACGGGTCTTCAACACGACTGAAGGCGGGAGGCCGGCGGGCCTTTGAGGAATCCGCTCCTCCATCTGCTGTCCCCTCCAGCGCGGCACAGGGCATCGCCAACGAAACAACAATGCTACGCCAACACCTCGGAATTTCCAGAGGCCATTCCCCCCAACGATTGCTCTTGCGATGCCTCTGGTGGTCGAGTCGATCACTGGTGAAGACCACCCAGGGAGAAAACAAGGGGGAGGCCCGTTCCCTCTCAGCCAATGGATGGGAAACAGAACTGAAAACGAGCTAGAAAAATGAGAGAATACTTCGTACAGTGACCGTCAACGTCAACCCAAGGTGCTGCTTGGGGCTGGATAACTTTCCCGGGAAAAGGCTTTTTTTTGCCTCCCGCCCTTTCCATTCTCTCGGAAGAATGGGAAGGTTTTAGAGTCCATGATTCGGATAGATAGAAAACCAGGGACCTTTGACTTCTGCAGCATCGCACAGAACGTTTGAGACCACCACTTTCGGAGAAGGAAAAGAAGCCCCAGAGAAACAGGGTTGGCTGAGGATGCACCGCTGGTCTTGGTACATGGTGCTCAACGTGCATAGGCGTCACGTCCCGGGCAGCAGGTACCTCAACTGCCAAGACGCATGCAAGAGCGACCTGGGCGACAGCCGGCGGCAACGGTCAGATCCAAGACAGGTACTGCGGATTGGTACCGGTACGAGCCCGGTTCGGCTGTCTGGCACACTTTTGGCACAATGAGGGACACCTAATGCAGTTCTTTTTACGGGGGCGCGCTGTTGCGGATGCTGTTGAACGGACGCCGTGCTTGCCCAGATTTGCCTCAGATTGCTCAGATTGGCAGTGGATGGAGACCTGGAAGCGGTGCAGTGGAGGGCAGTGATGCGCAGGCCGAAGGAATTGGAGCGAGCGAGCAACCTAGCTGCGACCCAAGTCCCAGCGCTGCTGGACTCCTGGTCTCTGGGCATGGAGGTTCCGGGTCCACAGTCTCAAAGTCGACCACCAGGGCCAGCATCTTTTTTCCTCGCCAACCTCTGATTCCCCCCTTTGCCTCTACCATTCTTCTCCACCCTTTCATCTAGCTTCGAGAGGGCCGTGAGACGCTGACGAGTAGGCACCAACACGGCATTGTTTCTTAAGTGCACTGTGTCTTTGGTCTGAAGCTTCCCAGATCTGCCAATTCCGCACTTTGCTGCTGCAGGTAGGTCGAACCCTCGAAGCTTAAACCCTCGAACCCCCAGCTCCGCATTGCCTCCCCTATCGTTGGCTCGGCAAACTCGTGGGCCTTTCCCCCGTGCTGCTACATTTTCCCGAGCACCCGCCGTTCAACTGCACCTGCTGCGTCTGCTGTCCGCTCCCTACCCAGCATCCCCAGAGCCAGAAAGTTTGGACAGCCGCATGCACCGGGGGCCACCAGAACTCTGAACTGACCCAAAGCTCCGCTGTCAGACAGCTATCCGAGGATAGCATTGTATAACATCAACTCTCTTCCGGGCCCGAGTCTCGAGCTCGACCTCCCTCGCCGACCACGGCCATGGCCACCCAGCAGAGCCCGCCGCTCAAGGTCGACCGCTACGTCGTTATTCACGTTGCTACCACCTGCGACGAGCATGGTGTCTATGTAACCAAGGACTCAGCAGAGGTCATTGAGCTTGGCTGGATTCTGCTCGAGTCCAGCACACTCGAGGAGGTGAGCATGGGTTGACGCTAAAATTTTCGACCACCCATTCTGACAGAGCCCCCGTCCTAGGTCCATCGCGAGAGTGTGCTTGTGAAGCCCATCAACACTCCGATCACGCCCCTCTGCAGTGAGTACCATCTGAATCCTTGGTCGATGGCAACCAATTCTCTCGAATACCCAATCCTCGGTACAATTGCTAATCTCTGGCCCCCCTCTCAGCGAGCTTGACGACCCTCACATGGGAACATGTCCGAAACGCCGGCACTTTCAGGGACGCGGTCAATCGCTTTGATGCATTCGCCTCCGAGCATCTGACATCGCAAAATCTCGATTTCGTCTTTGTCACACTCGATGCCTGGGATCTGCGAGTCCAGCTTCCCCGGGAAGCCCGCGATAAGGCTGTCGTGCTCCCCCCATATCTCCAGCACTCCAGGACCTTTGACCTGCGTACCGAATACCAGAGATGGCAGCAGCACCATCCCGAATCGCTGCCCTTTGGCCCTTCGTCATTGGCCAACATTTGTGCTGCCCTCGAGGTAGAGGCCGTCCAGTCAAGCGCCCCCATCAAGCATAACCTTCCCTTCCACCTGCAGGCCTTGGCTCCCGCATCGCCTCGCCGTGCCATGGAAGAGGCCGTCACTCTGGCCCGTGTCCTCCGCGGCTTGATTCGCAAGTCTCAGCCTGCACACGAGCACCCCGACGTGCTGACCCGTCCCATGGACGCCCGTGCCGATGTCCGTGCTTTCCTGTCGGAGCGCAGCAAGGTTCTGCACATGTCCGGTCTTCCTCACGACACCACCCAGTCGGAGCTCGAAAGCTGGTTCACCCAGTTCGGCGGACGCCCCATTGCATTCTGGACCCTGCGTACTCCGGAGCAGCATAAGCCGACCGGAACCGGCTTTGCCGTCTTTTCTTCCCACGAAGAGGTATGTAATAAACTGCGGCTTGGAGAGCTTTACCTACTTGTTTACAGGAACCCTTCACCAAGTTTCCAAGTCCCAAAAACTGCATAACAGTGGTGTGCAGTTTTGTGATTGAGTTAACTAACTTTAATACAGGCTGCTGAGAGCTTGTGCATGAATGGACGTGCCCTCAACGAAAAGGCCATCGAAGTGTCCCCATCGTCGAGCCGTGTCCTGGATCGTGCTGCTGAGATTCTCACGCCTTTCCCCCCGAGCAAGAACCGTCCCCGGCCGGGCGACTGGACCTGCCCATCGTGCGGGTTCTCCAACTTCCAGCGGCGTACCGCATGCTTCCGCTGCTCCTTCCCGGCAGTCAGCGCAGGCCCCACCGGAGAGATGGGCTACGGGTATGGTTACGGACCACCGGCCATGATGCCTCCCCCTCCTCACATGGGCGGCGGCCACCACGGTCACGGCGGTGGACACGGACGCATGGGTGGGTCAGGAGTGGTTCCCTTCCGGGCTGGCGACTGGAAGTGTGGAAATGAAGTTTGCGGCTACCATAACTTCGCTAAAAACGTTTGCTGTCTCCGCTGCGGTGCCAGCCGTGCCGGCGCCGCTGTGGTTGCCGACTCCGGATATCCTTCCCCCATGGACACACCTTCATCTTACAGCATGAACCAAGGTTCCATGGCTGGCACCCCTGGACCCGGGCCGTTCGCTTCTGCTGCTGGAGGATTCAACTCGGGCGGTGGATATGGCCAACACTTTGGCGGACCGCCGAGCACTTATGCCCTGCCGTCTGGCCTCGGCGGTGGTGCTGCTCCATACCCCTCATTGAACACCCACTTTGGTCCTGCCCCGGGATCGCACTCGGCCGGCCCTTTTGACAGCCGTGCGGCCGAAGCAGCCTTCCAGTCCGCTGGTAACGGTCCTGCTTCCGCGGGACCTGGCAACAACTTCTACGGCCAGAGCGAAAACGATCCTTTCGCTTTCCTCTCCTCGCAGATTGGCAGTCTTTCGGTCAGCAACCAGGATGCTCGCCAGAATGGAGGCGCTGCGCCACCTAGCAAGTCGCCAGCGTAATAGGCCGAGCACGCTGTTTTTAAGGATACGGCCGGATCACAACCTCCTTTGCTCACATCCTATTGAGTCTTTGTCGGCTCTTTCACATGTGGCTATTTTACGACAACATTGGGAACGGGAAATAGAGATCTTTTGGGCCTTGGCAATAACTTCTGGACTTGCGCTGTTTCTTCGAGGTTTTGGAGGGGTTATCGCGACGGGTCATTCGGGTTTGTTGGGGCGGCGGTGGTGGTAGGGGTTGGGCAAAAATTGCAACGGGCTGGAAGAAAAAAGAACATGCCATTCGTACAGGATCCCTCGGGGCGGAGTTTTCTCGACCACACATTGTATCTGACTATTTGGGACGGGAAGCGGACTGGAAGTCATATCCTTCATCGCCTGGGACACGGTTGTTTCCAATCTCGACGACCACGACTTCACAACGGATGGTCAGTTTGAGAGATGGCATGGCTGGGGCGGGTACGGAGGCGTGCATAGCGAGGGAGTGTAAAGGGTGTATCGGGCCTTTTTCTTGCTCGCGGATTCATCGAGCTTCTTCGCGGCTGTGTTATTCTTTTTTTTTTTCCTTCGAATCTTTCTCTTGTTCGCCTGTTCTTTTCTCTGCCCTTTTTCCTTCTATCTAACCAACCTTTTGCTTCTGATCAGATCGAGTCCTATTGTTCTATGTCTTATTTTCTCAAGAAAATTGCTGGATGGGCGGCGGTGGAGTACGCGGAACAAAGGGGGCGAAGGGGTGTTGGTTCGGAACGGAAGGGAGGGACGTTGATTTTTGCCCTCATTTTTTTATTTATTTTACTCTCTTTTACTTCCTCACGTCTGGACATCATACAAAAACCACTTTTTTTTAAAAAAAAACTGCCACTGCACACCAACCTCTTTCTCACCGTACGAGAGAGCGGGATGGGCAGATGGACAAAGAAAGAAGCGGAGGAATGTAGTGGTTTTGCTGGTTGTCGGAGGAGGCATACGGATAATTGTTTTCACTCTCTCTGGCCGGCCCTATACAAGCCCTCCCCCCCTTTTCCACTGTCGATTTCTAGGGCGGAATGTTGATAATAATTCCCTGGCTGCCTGTGCCCGTTACACGGGGCCTGAACAAATAAACGCATTACCCACCTACTTTATATATGTGTGTTTGTGGAACAGTGATATTGATGTAGTTGCAGGGCTTTTTGCATGTGGTTCGTGTGGGTTTACTCGGGAACCCAGAGGTACATGAGCTGTCAAGTGCTTGAGCTAATTTTTCTTTTTCGAACTACGCTATCTCGGATAACTACCCACCCATTGACACCAAGTAAGTAGGGTCCCCGGAGCCTGCATGTGCTATGCCTAGGTATTGCTACTTTGTTTCCCGATTTGTGACATGGTCAAAGCCTCGCGAGTTATTCGTTATAAGTTATAATGAATCATGACCGTCACAGACTAAAATTAGGCGATTTTACCAGCGCTTGTAATAATTCCGCAGCATCGTAACCAGTTCATCGTTCCCCTCCTCCTCTTCATTCCCTACTACTCCCTCCCCACTATTATCCTCCCCGGCCTCGGTCTCCCCTTCACCCTTTCTTTTCTCTGGCATTGGCCTACCATCATCGGGAGGAGGATGCTCCGCCAGCCACCTGTCCCAATCATACCCCATCTCCTCCCCGCCATAATCCTCATCAGCCTGCGAGAGGAGATAGTCGTCGATATTGTCAAAAGGCGGCGGTCTGCAATTAGTTTGGTACAAGTCACATTTCGTATCAAGCGATCGCCTCCCATCACTCGAGCCGTCTTCACCTAAGGGCATATCGCCCAAGCCGTGCTCAGCGGGTTTGTCCTCTTCATCCTCGTTTCCGTATCCCCTGTTTCCGCCATCAAGTCCGGAATGACCAGGGATTTGGTTATCTTCGCCATCACCCTCTTCTGCTTCCTCATGCCCATGCCCATGCCCATGCTCGTGTTCATGTTCTTCATCTCCGTCACTAAGCTCAGAATCAGCTCCAGTATCGTCTTCATCACTATAAGTGATGTGGTGGTCGACGGATACGCTATCACGTAGACTCGCGTCATCCAAGTCCATGGGCTGGTGCTCGTTGAACCCGTGGTCGCCGGGCTGCTGATAACCAAGACCATGTAGTTCTGATTGGGTGCCGAGTTGACTTCCGACAACTTGGTTTTCGGCGGCTTGATCCTCAATGGGTCCATGGTTGACGTGGGTATGGTATCGACTCTGGGCTTCGATGGAGCTTGAAGAGCTCGAGCCCGGCGTTCCGTCTCGTGTAAGATTTGGGATAATGTTGGGGGATGGCAGAAGTTGCTGCCCACGGACAACCGGATGCTGCACGGTTGGTTGCCGGAACACCGGTATTGGAAGACCCATTGCTTGTGCAGTCTCTTGCTGAACATACTGCCTAGAAGCGACAGCGAGAGAACGCGAGGCAGGGCTTAGGCGAGGGGGGGGTGGCTGCTGGGGGTTCTGATGGTGTGTTTGCTGCTGTAGATGCTGGTTATGATACGTGCTAGAGCCAAATACGTTACCTCCATGAGGGTTTTGTCCGCTAAGAAGGGCGTCGTTGAGGCGAGGTGGTTGCTGAAATTCCGTACCAGGTCGGCTAAGGTGTGTGTTCGGTCGTTGGCTTTGGAAAGCTACTCCATGGGAATTCGTGTTATCAAGACGCTGTCCTTGGAAATTTTGGCCATAGGGGTGCGGGTTGATATGGTGAGATTGCCAAGAAGCTGCTCCGTAAGGCATGATGCTGGCGGGAGGGGCGCGTTGAAAGGCCGGTCCAGCTGGCCCAAGATGCGGGTTTATATGTGATCCTTGAGCTCTCTGAAAAGCCAAAGCATGATAATCTGATTGAAATCTTGGACGGAGCTGTTGAGAATACGGCGTAGGGGCATGGTAACCGAATGAGGAAGGTTGCTGAAAGCCCTGCCCGTAAGAAGTAGGGTGCGAGTCCGGAAGGGGTTGCCGAGGAGCTGCCTGGTAAGGGTTCGGAATACCGGGAGGTGGCCATATCGGGGGAGGTGCCCGGTGAGGACCCGAAATGGCGGGAGGCGGCCGTATCAAACGGTCTGTTTGGTGAGGGTCCGAGATACCGGGAGGTGGCCAAATTGAAGGACCTGCCTGGTGAGGGCCTAAGATGCCAGGTGGTGGTCGTAGGGAAACTGACCTGCTGGAGCCCGGGTACGTGTTGGGGTGTGGATGTTGAGGTATTGCCCTATAGGATACTCCCCTTTGCGGAATGGAGCTGAGTGGAGGGGGCTGCTTGCCAAACCCACTGCCTTGAGGATCGAGGTTCGTGAAAACATTTTGCCTTTGATGAGCCTGCTTCTGGGGGCCGTCATTAGGATGGTGAGAGGGTAGTAAGTCCCGACCACCATGGTCATAATACTGAGGCTGCGGGTGAGACTGCCAGTAGCCTGTGTTAGAGGAGTGCTGTGCCAGGGGTGGCGGCGACTTGTTTGAGTAGGGTCTCATGTCAACATCGAAGTCGTCAAAGTCGTCGATGTCGTCGACGTCGTCCTCTTCAGGCGGTTTGCCCAAATTTGCAAGGAAAGCCTCCACCGTAACCGGCTCAGCGCTGTTGCTGTCAGTCTTGATAGACAAACTATCAAGCAGGGTGCCCAGCTTATCAATCGCCGCCAAATATTCATTGGAGGTCTTTTCGAAATTCCAATCCTTGTTAATTTCCTTCCACTCTTCATCCAGCAGCATCTTCACCTCTTCCTTAGGCAGGGTAGACCAGCGCGCTTTGCGGGCATGCTTGGGGAGCCACATATTGCGCTCAAATGGCACGTTACCGCAGCTGGAATGAATCTTGAGGTTTCGCATCGGCTCCTGCTCTGACCATGGCGGAAATTCGTCATCGCTCATATACATTTCGTCGAGCGTGGGTACCAAGCTGGTGCCCATCTTGGCGTCAACATGGCCGTGCATCATCATGTCGAAGGCGATGGTGTCGAGGTCGAGCTGGCGTCGGCACGCCTCAAGCGGCACAAGCTCGTCCACTCGCATCAAATGGTCCCGGCCGCGGCCCCAGCCCTCGAAGTGCTCGATTCCCATTTCTTCGATAGGTACACCCAGGACCAAGCCGCCTGAGGCAACTTTTTCAGCGGTTGGCCCAACATCGTAGCGAATCTTGAGCTCAAGGACTTCATCCGAGGTTTGATACTTCTTACGACGTAATAATGCCCAGAGAGGCGTGAAGCCGGTGCGTTGGCCTAGAAAAAGGTTCATCAGCAAGGGCGACTGGGGGCCGAAGATAGGGTCGTTGAAAAGCATAAGCAGCTTGACAATAAACACCTGAGCGTTGTACAAGTCCTTGTTGTCGATAAAACTTCGGTTTTCCATAATCTTGGCTCGCATCGCGCTCGAAGCTGTATCCATGATAACCCATAGCTTCTTGAGGGTGATGTGAGTGCCCGGTGGTAGACGGTGGCCCATCCGAGCCATGGTGGCTATGATGTCGCGAACCTGGATCTCGCGGGAGACCACCATTTGCAGCCAGCGCAGACCGGGAACGAGGCGAACTTTCATGTCCATGATAGGAGGTCGCTCTTTCTCAGGGTGTGTCAGGTAGCTCATGCTGTGGGCTGCTTTGCCGCGCCGGCGGCCGGCAGGGTCCTTGACGAAGAACTTGAGATAGGCTTGGCTGGAGAAGATGCGAGCTGCTGTCGGGGCCATAACACGTGACCACGAGAGAATGCAGCTCTGCATGTGCATGTCGATGGTATGGTGGAATTCGCGGCTGATGCTGTACATCGTGACGATGTCCTTGGGTGGTAGATGTTTACAGCACTCAACAAGGAGCTCGGTGCAAGTACTCAGTGAGGTGATAAGATCGAAGTCGCTTCTCTCCTCTACCGGCTTAGGGGGTGAGATGGAGGCAGCCCACTCTGCTCTGGCTTCCATGATCTTGCGGTTGTTGGCGAGACCGATGTCGTGGTATTTCCTGAGGAGGTTAGGGTGGACTTCCAACATGCCTAGCTCGGCAAGGTTGGATTTCCACTCCAATTCCCATTTCTCATCGGCTTCATCGAGACAGTTTTCACAAGATTCCTAGCATTAGCCCTCTCGAGGTCAAAGCTAATCGAGTTGTTGGAGTTGAAAATCTTCCGGGGTTTCGACGAATCCTCAAGCTTGATCTTCTTGGCGGGTTGGGACGTTTTGTCGTAAAGTGAATCGACCACTCTGTCTGCATCGGGAACGATGCCTCTGGCCTCGATCTCCGCGGTTGTCGCTCTCTCACGGGCAGCTTTCGCCTCTGCGTACCGGCACTGAGCAGCATTCCGTGGATTTTCTGATACGCCGAGCGCACCGAGAACAGGATTCGGATTTGGGCCTCCAGAGCCATGATTAAGCCCGAGAATAGAAGCGCCAGGAGGGTTGGACATTTGATAGGATTGGAAAGGCAGGCATCAACCTACTCAGGTGCCTCCAGGTGCCTTCAGGTGCCTTGGGTGAGAGCGTAGGCGAGTACTTAATGTTGGGTAGTTGCGATGATGGAAGTCGAGTGGTTGCTGAGACGGAAGGTGCGCTGTTGGTTTTTACCAAACTCCTTCGAGTAGTTAACCTTCGCTAGGAAACCTGCGACGGGAACAGCCCGGTTACTTGGTTTTGTCATTAGAAAAAAATGTGCTGTGGGCGAAAATAGAGAAATCAAAACGAAACACGCAAAAGCCTTCTTCGTAGAAGAGGGAGCGAGGTTAGGATGTAGGGAGAGAGAATGGGTTTGTTGTGGGATGGTTGAGTTGGGTGTGGCGCTATTGTGTCGGATTAGAGAATATGAGCATCTAAAGCTTTGCTACTACTGTTCAGGGCAGACAATAGAAATCGTGGATCGCGCGAAAGCAAATGCAAGAGTATAGTTCAACAGGGTCCGAGACCTACCAGTACCCAGCCAACCTTGACGAGGGCAGAGAGTTCAGCCGCAGGAGTTACAAGAGTCAACACAACTCGATAATTTCTTTTTGGGACGAGAGCCGGGCAACACACGATTAGTATGTTTGAAAAGCTAATCGAGGGTGGGGGAAGAAACACACGCATGGGTTTGAAGTCCTCGTAAAGAACTGTCGTCAAGCAAGCTTGCGTGAACTACCTACATCCTAGGTCTAGTTTACATGCTATCTGCCGAAATTCATGCCTGATCGAGTCGTTCGCTTCCGGCCTGGACCCAGATCGCTCAATCCTAGGACTTGAGAGTCGGCAATAGTGTCTTGATACTGGTCGTACATAGCGACATCACCACCACTGTCGGCTTCACCTGCTATATCCTGAGTGCTGCCTGGACTCTCGCCACCACCACTCAGCTTGTCGCTTTTGTTCTTGGGCATTTCTCTGACTCTCCGTCGCTGCCAGCGTCCCTTTCTCTTATCCGCTTCCTAATTGGAATTGTCTAGTTCGTGCATCACCATGTCAGTATCATCGCCACTGACAATGGCATCAGCGACTCTCCAAATTTGAAGTAGATTGTCCTCAGCGGCGCTACAAACAACCCAAGGGTCGTTGAGGTTCCAATCAAAGTCGGCGAGATGATTGGTATGACCCCCATGCATGAAGAGAAGCTCCGGAGGACCATCTTCAAGGTCTTCCGGAAGCTGCTCCTCTCCCACCTTACTGAGATCCCAGAAGATGACTCTCCTATCGTAACTGGCACTGCCAAGGATGCTCGACTCGGTAGGATGCCAAGCAAGCGACGTGACTGCATCATGGTGAGCTACGAGGGTGTGGATTTTGTTCTTCACGTTCCGAATGTCCCAAATACCAATCGTCTTATCAGCCGAAGCTGTAGCGATCAGGAACTCTGAGCGAGGGTTGAACGCCAAGGCGTTGATGGCGTCACTGTGACCATCACGTCCGACAATGGCAGCGCTGTCATTGTCAGGACGCCGTATGTCGAGGATCTGGAGGGTCAGATCATCCGACACAGTACCAATCCAGGATTTGTTGAAGGGATGGTACTGGACATCGTTGACAATGTGATTGTGGTGGGTGTATTTGCGGGAGGGCCTGAGGATCTTGCTTGATCCCTGCAGCGTCTTCAGGTCCCTGTGCGACCATCAGTCAACAAAATACGCCTTGATTTCTTATGCGGAAATGACCGGAGTGAGGTAGACATACCAGAGCAAGACAGTCTTGTCTTCACTACCAGATGCAAGGCAGCCCACCTCGTGGGGGTTCCAGGCTAATCCGAAACCTTCCTCTTTATGTCCGTGCAGTTCGATCTGGGGGTTCGGCGTGCCGCTCGGGGTCATGCTGTGCCTGGTGCGGTCAAAGATCAAGATTCTGCCATCGACTGCGAGCGTGGCGATGATATCTGGATTCTGTGGCTGATATCTTGCCTTGTTTACCTCACCCGGGTGGTCAATCTTTTGGGTGATGTTGAATGTGATGACGGGAGCCTCTCCGCCGCGACCGCCATAGCCACCCAGCTCGCCGCGCTCATCATCATAAGACTGGGGATTGGGATCAACTGTCTTGGGGATCTCAAGCTCTGCAATCTGCAGATAGTTGGGCTTGCCCTCAGCTGTGTGGGTTCCAATGAGCAATCTGTGGATCATTTTGTTTTTCTCCTTGAGGTCCTTAACGTCGGGAAACCATTGAGTCGTCAAAGTTGGCCACTCGAGCGCAGTACTTGAGGGAGTCAGTTACATCACGAGAAATTCGCGGGGCGTGTTGAAGGGGCGCGGGGTCCCACCTGAGGAGCATATCGTAAAGGAAGGGGCTGTTCTTCTTCCAGGTCTTGTACTCTGTAGCGTGTGAGCATAGCTTGCTCTAATCCAAAGCGACGGTATTTGTTGCCTACCCTCGTTGATCAAGCGCTGCTCCTGGTCGGTATCGACTTCTTCGTCCATATTGACTGTGGCAGTGGTCAGTATCTGCCGAGAGAAACTCTGAAGAAGGTTGTTTGGAGGGGGTCCGGGATGCGCACCATCAACGTCGTCAACAATCTCAGCGGGTGCCATTGTCGCTACTGTTCAAAACTGCGAAATAAACGACTGGGACTATTTAAGTGCCGATCAGAAATATAATGGGCGGGGAAGAAGAGCGCCGATGCAGCGGGGTGAAAGTCTGGGTGAGCTTCTGTCAAGTAAAGTTCGGCGCAGAGTTGCGACTCCCGACTGTTGGCGATGACGAACCGCAGCGCGACGCAACTTTGATTGATACCCGTCGTTTTGACACTGAACGCCATCGCAAACCACAATCCAGTGAATGGCAGAGCTATCCATAAATGGTCTAAAGCCGACAGGGGTATGCAGAGAGCTTAGCGGGGCTAATGTGGCGTTATGCCCCACATGGTCAGTCAGTTTACAGCCTCACCGAATGACACAAAGACGGGGCAACGACGTCCTCACTGTCGCAGCACCTGCACTCTATTGCCCACGCCATATTTAGGCCTTCCCTTGACTATTGACTTTGTAACAAAAGTCTGTTGCTTTTCTGATCTGGCATCTTTCCGAGACCCTGCATTCTGCGCATTCTGTTTGTTTTCGGAGATAGTCTTTTTTCCTGCTCTTTGCGGTTTTCGACCTCGAAAAAAAGACCGGCCGTTTTTATTGAGAGCCGGCAATTACAGACACACATCTCCAACATACCGACTTCCTCGACGCGCAGCACGCGTCTGCTCTCGACTTCCCTGCACTGTATATCGCGCTGCGCTGCGCTATACTGTTCCCCGGCGAAACACCTTGTCCTCGACGTGCCTCCCCAAATTCCGACACCGACCAGCCCTTGGCTCAGTCACTTCGCGCCGCGCGCCTGCCTTCCAATATGGGGTGTGTATCTCTGCCGCCTCATCTTCATGGCCATATCGTATCCAGTCGCTAATCTGCATAAAGTGTCCCCAAGTTCTTCAGATGGCTCTCAGAGCGCTACCCGGCTATCTCTCAGCTTATCGCTGAGAATCGAATCCCTGAATTCGACTGTCTCTATTTAGACATGAATGGCATCATCCATAACTGCACCCACAAGGATTCTGATGATGTCCAGTTTCGCATGACAGAGGAGGAGATGTTCATAGCTATTTTCAACTATATTGAACATCTGTTTGGCAAGATAAAACCGAAGAAGCTCTTTTTTATGGCGATCGACGGCGTCGCCCCCCGCGCCAAAATGAACCAGCAGCGTGCCCGTCGCTTCCGCACAGCCTTGGATGCTGAAAAGGCTAGAGACAAGGCTATTCGCGATGGCAAGGAGCTGCCTAAGGAAGAGCCCTTTGATAGCAACTGCATCACACCAGGTAGCGCCTCACCCACTTTCTCCGCGATGTCATCAGCTTTCATGTTAACGTCATTATTAGGTACTGCATTTATGGCCAAGCTTTCCCAGCAACTCAAGTACTTTATCAACAAGAAGGTCTCAGAAGACAAGGAATGGCAGCAGCCTGAGATTGTCCTCTCGGGACATGAAGTCCCGGGCGAGGGTGAGCACAAGATTATGGAGTACATCCGGAATGCTCGTGCCCAGCCCGACTACAGTCCCAACGTCCGCCACTGCTTGTATGGACTTGACGCCGACTTGATCATGCTGGGTTTGCTTAGCCATGATCCCCACTTCTGCCTTCTCCGTGAGGAGGTCACATTCGGTCGCCAAAAGCAAAAGGCAAAGGAGTTAGAGCACCAGAACTTCTATCTGATGCATCTCTGCATTGTTCGAGAGTATTTGGAACTCGAGTTCCAAGAGCTGAAGAAAGATGGCCTCATGTCGTTTTCCTTCAATATGGAGAACGTCATAGATGATTTCATTCTCATGGCATTCTTTGTTGGCAATGATTTCCTTCCTAATCTGCCCCACCTCCATATCAACGAGGGCGCATTGGCGACCATGTTCAGGATATACAAGCAAGTGCTTCCACGGTGCGACGGCTACATCAATGAAGGCGGGAAGGTCAACCTCCAGAGACTTGGCGTTCTATTGGAAGAGCTGAGTAAGGAGGAATATCGGTTCTTTGAGCACGAAAATGAGGATGCTGGTTGGCTCCGAGGCAAGAAACTGCTTGAAAATGACGAGGCTGAGAGATCCAAGGCGAAGGCCAAAGGAAAGCTTATCGTAACGACAAACCAGAAGGCCCTTTGGAAATCAAAGATCCGGAAATTCCTGGCAGGCAGAACCCCAGGCACCCTCGATCTCGGCACCGAACTCAAGGCCGAAGACCGCAAGTTTGTCCAGGATCTCGCCGATGCTGCCCATATCCCTTGGTCCACAAAGGAAGACGACGAGGGCCATCGTCATCTCATCCTGACCTTTCCGGAAAAGGATGATGAAGAAGAAGAGGACGAAGAGTCGCAATCGGCGGTTCTACGCATCACCAAGAAATACGACAATGCCCAAGTGCTTGACCTCACAGCGGCTGACGCCCAGGCTGCCATGGAGCAGAAATACAATGAGAAGTTCCTGGGGTGGAAAGACGACTACTACTATGACAAGTTTGAGGAGTGGACCCCCGAGAACAAGGGAGAAGAACTTCGCAACTTGACAGAGAACTACGTCGAGGGACTCCAGTGGGTACTCTATTACTACTATCGTGGTATCGCTTCATGGCCCTGGTTTTACCGCTACCACTACTCGCCCATGATCTCCGACATCGTCAAGGGTTTCAAAGCAAACCTCAACTTCAAGCTGGGCCAGCCGTTCAGACCAAATGAGCAACTCATGGGTGTCTTGCCGGATCGCAGCAAGTCGATTGTCCCCACGGTATACTGGCCGCTAATGACGGACCCCAATTCCCCCATCATCGACTTTTATCCTAGAGACTTTGAGTTGGATATGAATGGGAAGAAGATGGACTGGGAAGCAGTCGTCAAGATTCCGTTTATTGATGAAAAGCGGCTGCTTGAAGCCATGGGACCAAGAAACCAGCTTCTTTCTGATGAGGAGAAGGCGAGGAATGACTTTGGTGTGTCGCTGAAGTTCACATACTCCGAAGAGGTGGACTTCGTCTACCCTTCATCGCTAGTCGACGTTTTCCCGGATATTCCTCGTTGCCACTGCGTGGAGAACATCTTTGAGCTGCCCGCAGTCGAAGGGCGCCAGTACCGCGTTGGCCTTACTGATGGCGCCTTACTAAATGTCTCAGCATTGGCTGGGTTTCCGTCATTGGCCACTCTACCGTACACAGCCAATCTTGGCTTTCATGGAGTCAACGTCTTCCAACAGGACAGCCGCAACGAGAGCATGGTGGTCAACCTATTGGGCACAGAGATGCGCACCAAGTCAGGATTAGCCAAAGTGAAACTAGGCCAGCGTTGCTTCGTTGGCTACCCATTTTTGCAAGAGGCCAAGATTACTCAGGTGTCTGATGAGCTGTTTGACTACTTCTTGGCAGAAGACGGTACCGGGCAGGTTATCTCGAGAAACCACTCCTCCCGAGAGATTGAAGACTTTTCCAGGAAGTCAGAGAAGATTGAGAACTTCTACAGCAAGCGTTTGGGCATTTTAATCGGCGAGGTTGAGTCTGTCGTCCACGTCCAGATGCTCAAGGGTCTCATCAAAACGGATGAGGGTGCTACCATGAAAGAGTATGGTGAGATCCCTGGGATGGAAACTGAGTATGCATCTCAGATCATTGTCGATGAGGTCGTCAACGAAGATGAACGCTTCATCGAGAAGGCCGCACTGCCTCTGGAGGAAGAGTTCCCCCTTAAGGCTGTGGGATTCTTCTTGGGCGAGTTCAACTACGGTCGGCCGTTGGAGGTTACGGGCTACACCGACGGAAAGCTCGTTGTCTGGCTTGCCACCCTAGAGAAGCGCGAACCCGACTTCGCTCACAGGATCATCCAAGATGCGATGAAGGACAGCCACTATACCCCTTCTTACATGGTTGCTAAGCAGCTGGATTTGCACCCCCTTACCCTCAGCAAGATCACCTCGTCTTACTTTGTTCAAACCGTTGGTGGCCTCCGAGTGAACCTAGGTCTCAACCTCAAATTCGAGGGGAAGAAGCAAAAGGTTCTCGGCTATTCTCGCAAATCCCAAACGGGCTGGGAGTTCAGCATGTCGGCTATCCAGTTGATCCTCGAGTATATGACTAAGTTCCCGGACTTTTTCGCCGGCGTGAAAAAGAATCCCTCTGGCAATGAGCTGAGCGAGAAGGATCTATGGTCTGACCCTGCTGTTGCATCAGTGAGGGTCAAGGAGATTGGGGCGTGGTTGAAATCGCTGAAGACCACCTCAATGGAACGTGTGCCGCTCGACGCGGAGCAGCTCGATTCTAATGTGGTCACACAACTCGCCGAGGAGGCGGACAAGTTGGAGATCAGTCAGGTTCCCCAGAAGCCCAAGAAGATGAGCGGAGTGCCCCGCAACGCACTCATGAGGCCGCAAGATGCGGAACATCGTCTTGGAAACCAGAACTTTTATCTGGGTGACCGCGTTGTCTATGTCGCCCAGACTGGCAAGGTTCCCATTGCTTTCCGAGGGACCGTGGTTGGCATCAGCCGTACCCCTACTGCCAAGCTGCTAGACGTCGTCTTCGACGTTACTTTTATGAGCGGTACAACCCTCGGGGATCGCTGCCCGCCTTTCCGCGGGCAGACTGTATCTTCTACCACTGTTCTCAACTTGACACATCGGCAGGTAGTTGCCGGATCCAAGGCAACCTTGGCAAGGCAGCCTATCAGCCCATCCGTCACAACCCTCACTGCTCATGGCAACTATGGAATGCCCGGCGGTAGACAGTATCGCGACTCTCCGGCGCCTGCTCCTTTGCAGAATGGGTGGCGCAGCGCTCTCAACGGCGGTGGTCGTGGCCGGGGCGGCCCTCAACCGCAGCCTCAGCGCGGCTCGCTGAACCTCATGCATAGTAGCTTGGTTTATCGCCCTTCCCCCAACCAACCCCAGCAGCAGCAGCAGCAGCAAAACGGCCAGGGCCAACAGGGCTATCAGAACCGTGGTGGGACTTTCAGAGGCGGTCGTGGCCGCGGTGGATTCCCTCAGGGAGTGGGCAACCCTGCCGATGGAGATCAACGACCTGCAGGAGGTTCTGGTATGTACGGAGCGGTCCCACCGCCTGCGATTCTCGATGCCCCCGCTAGAGGCGGGCGGGGTCGTGGCCGCGGTGGTCGCGGCCGCGGCGAGGGTGGTCGTGGTGGCGGCGAGGGTGGTCGTGGTGATGGACGGGGCCGCGGTGCCCCGCGTGGCCGAGGAGGTGCTCACAATGTTGCGCCACAGCAACAGGCGCCAGCTGCCCAGGGTTAGGTTCCTCGGCACTGGGCCTTCTATTACTGAGACGTGTAGATGATGACGATTTCATGGTCTTGAGGCAGGGACAGTGTTCTTTTCGCAGCTCAATGCAAGTAGGCGCTGGGTGGTATTCTGGCACATATATCCTTATTTTTGAGACGATACGTGGAGTGTGATGATGGCGATCTTTTCTGCACAGGGCATGGAGATTCTGGAAAAAGAAAAGACAAAGTTTGGGTGGGCCATGTTACATATTCTTTGCTGTATAGATAACGATGTTGGTACGGGACATGCAGATACGGATTTTTTCTCTTCAAGTTCTTTGCTATTAAATGGCTAATGTGAGATTATATGATAGCTGTGTTGCTGGTGAGAGCTAGATAACCTGGAAGCTCTGGTATGGTACATTTCAACCATTAGAACACCTAACTTGGTTGAAGTCCCTGTTGGCTCATCATCGCCGCCTACCTAAAGACTAATGGGGTGTCTTAGTGTTCCGCTCTTTTACCGTGACCTCGCGGGGGACGGGATGATACAAAGCCGTCTACCCAGATATCTGCCTACAAAGCCTCGATACATATCCTCTAACTGGTCTTCTTCGCCTCCTCCTTCTTCTTAAGCCCGGGGAGGGTGAATTTCCGGCTCAGCCCACCGCTCAGCTGTTTCCACAGACCATAATCAACGCCCTGGTTCCAAGTCAGCACACCCACCCACGGCTGCACGTTGTAGTGCAAACGCAGTGTCACGTCGGCCATCTCGGCGATTTTGCCCGACGGGTGCGTGATCTGGTATTTGGGGCGCTGGTTTTTCAGAGAGAGTTTGCCTCTGATTGTGCCTGGTTAGCATTTTGAGAAAGAGGGGGAAGGGCGGAAGGGGAAGGGGAGGTACCGGCTTGGATCGATGGCCTTTCCGGCGGCGCTCTTGCGCAGCTTCTTGAGGGCGGCCGGGCCTAAGTTGGACAGATGGTCGGCCGAGGGCGAGGTGATAATGGCGTCCCAGATGACGGCCTGGTTGGCGGTGGCATTGCTCGCGATGGTGACGCCCGTGGTCGAGGTTGAGGGCCACTCGGCCGTGACGTAGACGAAGACCTGCTTGGTGTTCCAGGTGAAGAGGGACGAGAGGTCGGCGTCGAGGGAGAACTTGATGATGGCGTATTCTTCCTTCTTGCTCGAGTAGTAGTGGGGGCGGCCGCGGACTCTGTCAGGGGGGTGGGGGTCAGTCTTAGTTGTGTCGCGGGAGAGACGAGGGGGGTTTACACTTGGAGGTTGGTCGTTTTGAGCATGCCTACGGAGGGCGCTCGTGGTGTGATAAAGTCGGAGGCAGCAATTAAGGCAGCGATCACGAAGGCAACGGTGGTGAAGAAGCCGAACGTGTTTTGTATCCTAACTAGTGACGAGTACATGGTGGGCGGCGGATGCGACCTGGTCGCGACGTCGTCTCGGGGTGGTGGGTGTAGAAAGCGATTAGGGATCAAATCTCCCTGGTCGAGAAGACTGGCGCCGACTGCTGTCACCTGTATATTCTCATATGTTGGCGCATCGATGTTCCTGCGTCGGTTGTCGTCAGGTCGTGGTCGGCGAGCTCTTGCCAGGTTGCCCGTACCGTTTCGCAAACCAGCAGCCGGTGCAGGTCATTGAATAGCAGGGTGCATGAGGCCAGATCGTTATGCAGCTATCGGAGACATCAGCCTTGTGGCGTTGCAACATTGCAGGGGTCGTCCAAGCAAGGCAACCCTGTGGCAGCAGCTGCCGTCGGGAGGATGCACATTGTCTGGGGTTAGGGTTGTCTGTGCTCTTTGAGGCTGCGTGGCTAATGATGGCCAGGTGGGCCTGTGATGTAACTCCTCCCACAAGCATACAACTGACCATCATCAGCAAGCAACCGTACGATGCCATGCTCCTGAGTCGCCAAAATGGGTGCCAGTGACTCGAAGCTTATCTTCAAGAAGGGCATCTTTAGGCTGTCGGAGGAACGGCACATTCCCGCTGACGATGCCTACTGGACCTCCGTGAGTTGCTGATGTGCCTGGCGGACTTCATGGTCTGTCTACGCCAGCTAACCAGTTCCTGTTCTGCAGTTCTGGGAGCTCCCCGAGTCTTCCGAAGATATCTTCAGCCTATTTTCCGCTGCCGACGTGCGTCGCACTCGCGACAATGCGCTCGAGAACCTCGAAACCCTGATCCTCGCCGTCACGTCGCGATTGTTCATCCTCCGCCATCATCCGTCTTTCCCCGAACCCGAGCTTGCTCCCGAGCGCGAGGCTCTGAACTGCATTCGGGTCCTGACCCGCGTTCTGCCCTATCTCTACGAGAAGGAACAGTTACATCCGTGGGAGGAACGGTTCTTCTGGGGCCAGCGGCGCAAGCGGACCCGCAAATCATCGATTGCTAGCGAAGTACTCTTTGACGGTGTTCAGGATGGACGGACGAGGGTGCCAGCCGAGGAGTACGAAGACGCTAGACCCCTGGCCGAGGAGCTCATTGATACCCTCATCGACTTGCTCTTCTTTTCCGACCTGACTGTCCCAAGGCAGCCGCAAGGCCGACCTAAGGTCAGCTATGCAATCTGGCAGAGTGGCGTGGGCTGCAATGCGAGCATTCCAACCACCAAGGAATACGAGAGCAACCGCTGCGAAATATTGCGTTTGCTATTGACTCTAGCGGGTCAGAGCATGTACATGACGCCAAGCGCCTTGCCAACGGAGGGCACCCGGGCACTCACTCATATCTGCACCTGTCCGGATAAGCAGGCCGTTCTCTCTGTGTTGTGCTCGCTGCTGAATACTGTAGGTTTGCCGTTCCGTTCGGCTTGATGAGAGCATTGCTAAGAGCCCCAGACACTCAAATACAACCCAGCCAGCTGGCGGGTGCCCTATAATACGCTTGTCTTCAAGGACCCCAAGCAGATTCTCATCACATACACCTTACAATTCCTTCTGGTCACGGTGCTATACCCCATACCAGAACAACCTAGCGTTGCAACACCAAAAAACTTCTACCGCCATTTCCTCGGTCGCCTCCACCGGCCCCAGGACTTCCAGTTCATCGTAGACGGTATGACCCGGATACTGAACCAGCCTCTGCAGGCAAATGCGTCATATCTCCCCGGAACCCAATCATCTGTCCGTTTTGCCCCAGAAATCATCATGCTCTTCTGGGAAATCACTCAGTGCAACAAGCGGTTTCGGTCTTTTATCATTGACACGGAGAGGGCACACGACTTTGTAATCCTCATCCTTTTCTACGCACTCGAATACAAGGGCGATGCATCTAAGCAAGGTGTTGTGCGCATGTGCGCATTCCTCCTGCAGACACTGAGCGTGGAGAAGAACTTTGGCTTGAACTTGAACAAGACGTTCGAAGCACAGGATACCCTGCCTCCTGCCATCCGGATCGTAGGGTTCAGGGGAACCTATGCTGACTTCCTAATCCAAGTAAGTGCGTTGCGGACACGGCGATCAAATGGAGGCTAACTTGACAACAGTCAATCTACATTCTCATTACCAAAAGCCAGGGGAAACTTACCGCCATCTATCCCGCACTGGTGGCTGTCATCAACAACATTTCTGCATATCTCGATGGACTGAGCGCGGCTACGTGTATCAAGATTATGCAACTCTTCAACTCCATGTCATCCCCCTCATTCCTTATGGCTAACGAGACGAACCATGACTTGCTGCAGTCGCTGCTCGAGGCAATGAATGCCATCATCGAGCATAAATACCAGAGTAAGTTTGGTCTTGGTTTGGAAAGTTTGTAGTGTTTGTTCTGACCAGCGCGCAGAAAATCCCGAGTTCGTGTTTGCTATCCTCAAGAACAGGAAGCGGTTTGAGGCATTGCGCTCCTTTACTCTCGAGAGCGGCCAAGAGGAGATAGAACGGCGCAATCGCCGAAGAAAGGAAACGGCTGCCTCCAACGATGCGCTGGAGTCTGGGTCAACTAGAAGCTCGGTTGAAAGTCTCAGGAGTCCGACGACGCCTCTTTCGAGGGTTCCGACCCTGAATGAGGTCCCAGAGGAAGACGGGACGTTCGCAATCGGTGATGATGACGATGACAGCGACGACGAGGAACGCCCAACACCGGCTCCCTCAAGCCCGAGCGAAAATCCGTCGCGTGCTTCTTCAGTGGCTGGTCAAGTTGAGGATGAAGTACCGAGGCAGCTGCGCGGCATGTCTGAAAAGGCACGGGGCAAAATGCCAGCAGGGGCGCAGACCTTTTCTCGCCAAAATAGTATAACGAGTCTGGGCAGCCCGACGGCGACCAGCCAGTCCCAGGTTGGTGGCTTCGAGCCATCGGCACAGTGGATTGAGAGCTGGCTTCCAGAGTTGCCACTTCATACCACCCTAACGCTGATCCAACAGCTAACGGCTCTCATTCCGCGCCAAACTACGAGCCCGGATACGGTCATGCCCGCAGCACTGCACAATATCCAGGAGGTGAAGCTCGTTGGGGTTGACCCATCGCCGATCCGCGTCCAATCATTCGAGTGGTCGCCCATGGCGCTTGGGTGGTACGAATCCCTGCTCTGGGGCTTCATCTTTGCCAGCGAAATGCAGGTTGCAAAGGGGACGGTGGGAATCTGGAACGGGACATCGATCAAGCTCTTCCGGGTTCAGGAGACGGCGGCTCAAGGTCCCTCGCTGACCTCTCCTCGCGGCGCAGTGGATGCTGTCGGAAGCAATATTGTGTCTCGGATTGGAGCTATTAACCTGCGCGGTGTGCCCGTGCCAACATCAGGCACGGTGCCAGCGCTGCCCACTGGGGGAACCCAGACCGCACCACCTCGCGGCTGAGGCCGGGTGCTCCGCGATCTAGTCACGAGATGATTGGCTCAGTTGAGCGTGGGAAGGTGATTTGCACGGGTGGCGTTTCATTGCGAATGCTACTATGCCCTACGGATTCACTAGGAATAGGTCTGGAAGGGCGACATGGGTTGGATGAATCCGCAGGAGGAAACAACAGATGGGCGGCTTGCATGAGCTCGAAGGCTCAGGAGGGGGGGGGAGGGCCACAGCGGAGAGAGAGGAAAGGGCGAGCTGTAAGGCGGCGACGACAACGTACACAGTAGTTGAGAAATAGCCATAGCAGCCAATATTTCAAACATCACACTTGTCTTTCGTGTTCTGGACCACATCTTGGGCAGTCTAGTGCAGTTGACGCGCAGCCACACCCCAAATCAGTAGAACTCAATACCACACGCACCCATCCGGGATAGCTACAAGCAAGCGGGAAACTGGGATTGTGGCAAACCAAAATTGTTAGCTACCTGGTCCAATGGCAGGCGATGGAGTAGGAGCCCTTGGTTGATCATTTCCTGATCCTGGGGATGCACCGCCACTTGTTTTAGACGTTCTGGAGCCCGTGTGGCGCTAGAGAGGCGCCATCAGTCAGATGATCCAATCGACAGGCCTTGTTGCTGGGCAGCTAGGCTGGCCGTTTCAATAACGGCTTTCTAAGAATTGCATGGGGGAGATGAGCATGATGGGGCTGCCCGGAGGCTTTCTTCCTGGCCCCCCTTCCCCGGTAGGTCACCTAACCCCGCCCCGTGGAAAGGTACCCCCCGGGGAAGCCCCTGAAATATGGGCCGACTCGGTCAAAGTGGTAGTGTAATGTTATCGTTGGTGAGTGCGAGTGCGCGTGTGTTTGTGTGTGTTATATGTGCACCGGATTATGCCCCCTGGTGGATGTATATATAGAGAGGATATATTGGGGTGCGGACGACCCAGCGTGTTTATTAGCTGCGTGGCCGTGTAATCAACAACAGACTCCTTGCAGGCCGCTAATCCATCTCTTCGGTTCCGGCAAATTAAATTTGATATCGTTTCGCAATTGTGGGTGTCAACCTACGTGGAGTGCGGGCAGCATTTGGGCGGTTTGATCTAGTCTGATTTGTTGTCTTGCATGTTTTGGTTGTGGTGCTTTTGAAGGTTCGGATCCCTTCCTAATTACCTTATGCTGGAGGCTGCTTCACAACGCCAAAATGGGAGATACGGTCGATACCTCGGCGGTGGGTAGTGACGAGATCAAGCCGTATAAAATCCATGTAAGTGGTCTACCTACTAAAGTTATTTGTGCTGCTGTCAAAACTAACCATCCCCCAGATCCCGTCCAAATTCATAGAACTCACCCGGCGAAAGCTCGAACTCACACGTCTCCCACACGAGAGCGCATCACCCAAATCCAAAGACTGGTGGGAACCAAAACCCGAGATCGAGCCCTTAATCGACTTCTGGCACGTCCCCCCGCCCACTCATCACCACCTCAACCACAACTAGCTAACCCCCCGCGCCCCGCAGGCTCGAGACTCATTCCTGGCGATCCCAAGAGAGCCAGCTCAACACCATCCCGCAATTCCGCATCCCCCTTCAACCCGCCATCCTCCCCGCGCCCCTCCGCCTGCACTTCATCCATGTCCGCTCACTCCTGCCCAACGCCCCTCCCCTCCTCCTCCTCCCGCCCTTCCCCATGCCCAACCTCTCCCTCGCCCATCTCGCCCCCCTCCTGTACGACTTCCACCTCGTCATCCCCGCCCTCCCCGGCCTCGGCTTCTCCGACCCCCTAGCCCCCAACATCAACCCCATCGCCGCCTCTGCCGCACTGCTCAACGAGCTGATGCTCCGCCTCGGATACCCTCGGTATCTAGTGAGTGCGACGGCGCCAGCGGCGGGCGATGGGGACGTCAACTGGCGGCTGGTCAGGCGGGTGGCGCGGGAGGCGGGGTGTGTCGGGACGCACCTGGTGGCACCGCGACTGGCGCCGCCGGGGGTGTTGAGCGCGCCGTGGGCGTGGGTACGGTGGAATGTCGCACGTTTTTTCCGGGCGGGCATACTAGGGTACGAGGAGGGGGACTTCGCAGCGGCGGGGAGGGCTAGTGTGGAGGGCGGACAGGGGAGGGGAGGGGGAGGCGTCTTCGGACTGGGCAGGTTGAGGGAGCCGAATACCCTCGCGTACGCGCTGTGTGACTCTCCCGTCGGCATGTTGGCGCTGGTGCTCCGGGGGCTGAGGGCCGCCGGGGGGAGGGTAGGGGAAGAGGGCTTTTGGACGCGGGAGAGGATCGTCACGCTGACCGAGCTGGCGTGGCTCCCCGGGCCGGAGAATGCGATGCGGTTTTGGTCATTTTGCGAGATCCATCCCGACGACGATGCGGAGCCAGCGACAACGACGACGAGGCCTAGTGTTGCTATCACTGTTTTTGACGGTAGCAGTGACGATGGACACGCAGGCCCAGACGAGAGCTATGTCTGCCCAGGCTGGGCGGATCCCCAGTATGATGTAGTCCATACGCAGCGCTGTCCCGGGCGCAGCGCGCAAAAGGGGCTCGTTGCCTTTGAGCAGCCCGAGATTGTCGTGCAAGGAGCAAGGGGGTTAGCGAAGGTGCTGTTGAGTAAAAACCCACACCTGTTCTCGCTAGGCGAAGAAGCGAGCAAAACCCACGGGATCGCGCCGCTGGAGTGGGTTGTCGTCGACGGTGATGGAACGAACCCTGTCGCTAATGGCTCAGGGGCCACAGTCACGGTTACGGCCCCTGCCGCAGACGAAGTGGCAAGTGGCAGCAAAGACAAGGGGAAAGGTAAAGAAGTAGTCGAGGCAACGCTGTCGCCGCCGGTATCGTTCCCAGCGCGGGATCCCTTGCTGGATGGCGAGAGTCCAGATACGCTCGTCGAGGGGGTCAGGACGCCGCCAATGGAGAAGGCTTCATAATGCTTTGTGGATTACCTGGAGGATGGTTAACGATGCTGATTCAACGGGGGAGAATAATTTGGAATCAACTCGCCTGTGTTATCACCATAATTCCTTTTGTTTACTCATTTTTCCTCTCCTCAATGATACCAAGACCAAACAACGATTATACCAAGAGGTAGTTCCATTATCCGGCCGACAATGTTACTTAGTTGAATGCAAACACGTAGGTGTACTGACCTTGGAGTGTGAAGAGCTCCAAAAAAAATCATATGTGCGAGTTGTGAGCCGTCAGCAAGCACTGTAACTGCTAATGGCCACTCAAAAAGTCAGCATGCCTGCCAAGTCCAAGCATATTCTCCTCATTTCGTGGTATCATAAGAACCCCGGTACGTATATACATATTTATGAATTACAAGCCTCGAATCCCGCTTCCCATCAAATCATAGCCCCTGGTACAACCATGTATTGTTGCTCGACGACCTTCTACCCTTCTCGTATAACCACTTGTTATTCAGACTGACACTCGACCGCTTCCCCGCCGCGGGCGTGGGCGTGGCAGGACCGTCGCCAAACAGACTGGTAGCAGTGCTTACACCGAGCGGGCTAGGTGAGCCAAACGAGGACCTCCGCGTCCCGTTGAGCGCTCCTCCCACAGCCTTCTGTAGGAGGGGACTGGCCGGGGATGGCGAGTAGGGTGAGTTGCTGACGGATGCAGGGCTTCCAAAGCCAGCATTGGGTGAGCTGCTGTAGCTCTTCATGCTCGCTGGCGATCCAGCCAGCGAAGGTGTCCTCGTGTACCGGGGAGGTGTGCTGTACACCGAGTTCGGTGTCGGGGGTGCGGAACTGGGCGGCAGGCCGAGAAGCTGGCGCTGAGCAGCCGTCAAGGGTATGTCGGCAAGGTCGTCGGCAGGACGGATGAGGGGGAGAAGCGCCCGGACGATGTTGAATAGTGGGATGAGGATGAGAGTAAGGTAAAGCCATCCGCCATATTCTCGGAGCTCTGCCCCGAACCTGGAGGTGGATTCGGTTAGTGGTGCTGCTTCATGACAGAAGTAGCAAAGTGGGAAGACTCACAAAAGGGTAGGCCAGTAGGGTTGCACTAGTGTCCGCAGAGATATGACCAAGGTGAGGGCGGCGATGTTATAGACGACCTGCTTTACGTTTTTCTCAGAGAAGATTGTCCTGCTCTGTCGGCGCGTGATCTCGGCCAGGCGAGGATGTCTCCAATTTCCCGGACTCTCTTTGACGGGCGCTGCCGTGATTGATGTTTGTTTGACCGGTGTCAAGTTAATTCGTCGCCCAGCAGGGGCAAGTGTCGAGGAAGCCATGGTAGCGGCTGTCTGTGGCTGTCGTAAGTTGCTGTCGTAAGTTGCTGTCGAGAGATGTCGCGAATGGCGTTCTGGTGATGCACTGGTGAATGCGCAACTGACCGCGGCAGGCAATGCGAGCCAATAATGCGAATCTGAAAATTTGTCGAGAGCTAGACGGTTAGTAGGGCTGCTTGGCCGAAGCCGTGGTCGCTGGCGACGCGAATGCCGTGTCGTTCGGGGTCGAGCTGCTAGTTGTGGTTTGGTGGTGCCGTCACTGGGGGAGAAAAAAAGGGCGACTTGTCGCACAAGCTCAAGTCAACATTGGAGCCTTCCCCCAGGCGACCACCCACAGGCCACCCACAGGCCACCCACAGGCCACCCACAGGCCAACGCACGGAGCAGCCTGGCGGCTGCCAGCTGCCGTCCAGCCGCTGACAGGGGCCAGACAGCCTGCCACTTTTGCCACCCTCCCTAGTACTAGCAGGGACCTTGGGAGCCAGGTGCCAACGGCGAACCAACGCCGCTTACGGCTTTCAGGGTGCTGTGCTGGTCCCATCGACTGGTTCCCCGCCATCCGCTTTTCGTTGGAGCTGGGCTTCCTCGATTCGGACTTCGCCTGTACAAACCCCCCTCCCCTTCCGGCTTCTGTGCTGGCCTCGACTTAATCGCTATCTAGGATCCCTTGCAGGTACGGGGCCGACTCTACACAACAACCGAGATAACCCCCAGAATCAGCTGCGCAACAGCAGCAACCCACCCCGCAATCCGCACAGCACACAGCACACAGCATCAGTCTGGCCGCCATGGGGTTTGACAACCTGATGCTGAAGCTCGACGAGAGCGTCACCGGACTCTTCGGACAGTGGAACATCTATAGCAGCGTCATTGTTACCCTGTTTGCCGGTTTGCTCACATACCAGCTCGCGACACGAACAGACCCGGATACACACCCCTTCCTGCTCGCCCGACAGGCCCAGGCCTCTCCAGTGCGCAATGAGGGCGAATCGCCCGTCTATCGGTCTCAGGCCTCCCCACATGGCATGCCTCTCAATGCCGGCCTGAACGTGAAGGATCCCGGTGCCTCCAAGTGGGCCAAGGGCCGTGACGGCGATCTGCGTGACATTTGGCGGCAGGCTGTGGCCGGCGTGCAGGACGACGGGCCGAACAAAGGCGCAACCGGCCGCCTTCTCACTGTCTTGGGAACCGAAAATGTCACCGAGCACCGTCTCGACGACGTCACTCGCCAGATCAACCTCATCGGCCAGCATATCCTCGACCAGGGCGGAAATCGCGTCGCCATCTACCTCCCCAACTCTGTCGAGCTGGTCGTGACCCTCTTCGCCTGTGCATTCTACAACCTCACGGCCGTCATCCTGCCATTTAACCAATCCGACGAGGCTGTTATTTCTATGCTGCGCCGCTCCGCCGCTGACACGGTTGTAACTGCCCCCGGATCCTTCCCCTTTGACCACGTCGTCAAGAGCTACCCGGCTCTGCGCCAGCTCATCTGGGTCGTTGATGAGGGCAGCAAGCACATGGACTGGAATGAGGTGCCCCAGGGCACCGGAAGTAGTGTCAACGTTTCTACCTGGCAGGATATCGTCAGCGACTACCCTGTGGATGCTGGCAAGGAACTGCCATCCATGGAGGGTCAGAAAGAGCCTCGCGACGTCACTATCTTCTGGCAGTCGAGGCCCGGCACAACCGAAGAAATGGTGCGCTTTACCTCCGCAAACCTGATAGCTGGCGTCTCGGCCCAAGTCTTCGCCATTCCCACCTCGCAGCGGATAGGCCCCTCTGACCTGTTCCTGCCCGCCGACTCCCTGGCCAACACACACACGCTCGTGCTGACGCTCGCCGCTCTCTACTCCAATGCCTCGGTCGCCTTCAACTCGGTCGGCTCGGAGGCCGACGACCTCGCCATCGCAACCCGCGGCATTACGCCCACCATCCTCGTCGCCACCCCCGCCGCTCTCCTCAAGACGCATCAGGAGATGGGCAACACCGTGGCCTCGTCCTTCGTCGCCCGCAACATCCACTGGCTCCAGACCCGTACCCTGACGCAAGGCGTTATGCCCGCAGCCTCGTTCCTCACGAGCTACTACGACCGCTTCCGCCCCGCCATCGGCACCAAGCCCGGCAAGCTACGTCTAATCTTTACTGCCGAGCGCGTCGGCGCCGACACCGCGAGACTTTCTTCGCAAATCCTCTCTGACCTGCGCGTCTACACGGGCGCCCGCGTCATTTACGCCCTCACAGCCGCCAAGGTGGCTGGCGCGGTAGCTCAAACGGGCTTCTATGATTATCGTATTTTCGATGACCAGGTGTCGCACTTTGGTGCGCCCGTAACTAGTGCAGAGGTTCTCTTGCGGGATACCAGCGCGCAGAAGAACGGAGATGGTGATAGCAGGGGAGAGGTATGTTTTTGGCCGATTCCTGTTTTGACGTCATATGTGGTTGCTAACCCAGCGTGTCTAGATCATTGTCAGGGGTCCTTCTGTCGCTGGGAATGAGGCGGCACTAGGTGTGGAGGGTGTGGTACGGGATGATAACACGCTTGCATATGTTTAAAGCGTACGGTGAGAGTGTGTTGAATTTTGGGCGTGGGATGATATCGTTATGATCAAATGAGATGAAATTTTGAAGTCTGAGCTTTTTCTGTTGAAGCACATGGATCTGATTAGTATTGATGGGAGCATATATTTTCCTTCTACCCAGTTCTCGATGATATAGTGGCTCGAGCTGGTTTAGAATAGATAGCATGACTTTGTTGTTTTGAGAACTATATACCAACTTTTTGTAGCTTGAAAGTACCAAGTATCGAAGGGCTGAGGCGACTTCTACAAATAATTGGGTTCAATCATCATGATAATTACCCTCCAAGTCTGATCAAGGTAGTCGGCTCAATAACCATCATGTACAAACAAACTATGTACACTATTCATGTTTCCCAGCCTTACCCACCCATGAATAGATAGATGACATTCAAAGTTTACCCCTTTACGCCCGCGCTAGCGCCCATTATCCCTGCCCCAACTCACACATAACAAAAATCCTTCTCATGCAATAGGCCCTCGTTTCCAAGCCAGAACATCACAACCTCCATCAAGCCCCATTTCGGTACACCTGCCCCCCCTGGTTCCGGAACATGATGGTATCCCTCCTTTGCAAAATCATCAACGCCCGATTGAGCGACGTCTCGCTGAACCCCTTCCCCTCCACCATCTCGCGCCGTAGCGTTGCCAGGCTGGTGCTCCAGCCGATCGGCAGCCGGCGGCGCAGCTCGGCCTCGACGCGGCCGACCTCATCGTTGAGCTCGCGGCTGCCCTGACCGCTACCCTGGTTGACGGCATCCATGGTAGAGCAGAGGAAGAGGCGGATGGCCTCGTCGACGTGCTTTTCCGACGCGATGGGGGAGAGCGACATCTTGGCCAGCGACTCGGTGATGCGCACGATAGCTTCGAGCTGGCGCACCGTGATGGGGATCGAGGAACGCGCGTTGGCTTCGAGCTCAGATGCGTGCACCTGCTTGCGGATGGCGACAAAGTGAGATGAGAGTTTCTCGGCCGCGGCGTCACTGAGGCGCGGTGCACAACGGCTAGGTATAGGTATTAGATGGTAGCTTGAAGAAGGGGGCGGGGGACTCACGTTCGGCAATAGCTGATATAACGCCTCATCTTCTCGACAGGAATTTCTGACTCAATACGCTCTTCGATGCCACGGCCACCCATGTGGATGCCGATGACGTGCTTGGCGATGCGCTCGTCCTTGCCACGTTCGTGCTCATCTCGGACGATGAATATCATGTCGAAACGAGACAGAATGGTTGTTTGGAAGTCGATGTTCTCGCCAGGCGATTTCATATCATCGTAGCGGCCGAATATGGGATTGGCAGCAGCCAAGACGGACGTCCGCGCATTCAGAATGGTGGTGATGCCTGCCTTAGCAATCGAAATCGTTTGCTGTTCCATAGCCTCGTGAATGGCCACGCGGTCCTCGTCACGCATCTTATCGAACTCGTCGATGCACACAACACCGCCGTCGGCAAGCACCATGGCACCCCCCTCGAGGTAAAACTCGCGCGTGGTATGGTCTCGCTGGACGGAAGCTGTAAGACCGGCGGCGGATGAACCCTTGCCGGAGGTGTAAATGGCAATGGGGGCGACCTTCTCGACGAACTTGAGCAACTGCGACTTGGCTGTTCCCGGGTCACCGAGTAGCAACACATTGATATCACCACGGAGTCTCATTCCGTCGGGAAGGATCTTTTTGGAGCCGCCGAGGAGAAGACATAGAATGGCCTTTTTGATATCTCGGTTCCCGTAGATAGACGGCGCGATGCAGTCCGCCATTACGTTGTAGAGGTCTGGCCGCCTGCTGAGTTCGAGGAACTCTTGCTCTTCCTCTTCCGAGAAAACGGCTGCACCCTTTGCGGTCTGGTCCATGTCTGTCTGGATACCTGTGGCGCGCAGATATGGGGTCCGGATAGCTACGGCACCGCTTGTCGAGTTCTTGGAACCCTTGCTCTGGTAGATGGAGAAGACACCCATGACGGTACACCGGGAGCCCGGCACAACACGGTTTGTGAGGTAACGATCGGCAGATATCAGAACGTGGCGGGGTAGCTCTCCAACGGGTACCTGATCAGGGGCCTCTTGGAGCTTGATGATCTGCTGGTCGACAAACCTAGACTTCTCGTGAACGACAAAATAAGGATCCATGGGGCATTTCTCGCCCGGATCGTTTGGAATCCTCGGCCTGCCGCAAATTCTTGGAAGAGAAACGCCGCTGAAGCCGCCGAGAACATGGAGATCCTGGGAGTGGCCACAATTGCGGCATTGAATGTGGAGTTCAGTCGCCTTGGAGGACATGACGGAGGCGCCAATGACGATGCCAGGCACCCTGACTAGCCTGGAGATCGTAAGAGAGTCTAGATTTCGGATGGAAGTATCCTCGGCACTTGAGTGCAAGAGTAACTGATGCTCTGGGAGGTTGACTTTGGCCTGGTGTGGGTAGACAATCCTGTGGGTGCATCGCTTCAAGGCGCTTTCGAACTGCAACGAGGTCAGCAGGCGGTGTGGGGCGAGCCGATGCTAGCAAGTCTTACTAGGGGGATAATCTCTGCCGGCTCATTGACCAGTCTGTTGGCGATATCCTCGTTATACTTGATGACGTCGCCGATATTGACATCGCAATAGTATTTCTTGAGCAGCGCATTCTCGCGCAATTGATCTCTGTGGTGGCTTGTTAGTCCTTGGCCTGTATCATTGCGTAAACCGTGAGTAGCAGTGAATCTGACCTGTAGATGTAGATGTTGTCCAGTCTCCATTCAAGAATGAAACGCTCCAGCAGGTCCCGCACCTGGAGTTTGGTGTCCTGGTCTTTCTCGCCGAATTGGGGCGGAAGCAGCCGGGTCGAGAAGACGGACTGGTGGTCCATCCTGTGATCTGCAGTGGTAGATTAGAGAGAGAGAGTTCTGTCGTTGCGCAAGTGGTGGATGTGGAGAGGTGGTTGCCGGGCTGGTGTGATCGAGGGGTAGATTTGGATCAGGGAAGGGGACTCTCAGAAAATGCGCGACGCGTTAACCGGCAAGCGCGACTCAGACGCGACATCGGGCAGGGGTCTTAATTAGACCCCACACTTTGACCCTCCAGAGCTTGGGCCCTCAGGAGAACAGCTGCCCCGGAATTGAGGAGCCACCGCATAAAGCAATATAGTGCCTATGCAACTACTGATGCGTCCGGAAGGCTGACCCCCAAACCCAAGTATGATTCGTGGCTTTGGAGGACAGCCCGACACAGTGCACCGACCTTGAACTCCCTGCGCAAGCTTAGCATATTTCCTTACCTCTAATGACACGACAGCAACACGAATGACATCGGTCCCGTAGCTTCGGACGCCCCTTACTGTCTGTTACGATTGCGATTTGCCTCTATTTGCTTTATTTTAGTTATGATACCCCGGTGACTTTGGCCGTTTTTGTTCCTTAGCAGCTTCGCCTTTGCACCAAACGAAGAACGAAGCGATCGAGCTCCCGTCGCTTCCCACATCCGGATCTGTGCATGATCTCTGCCCGCCACACATCGCCTTATGGCCGGGGAGACTTCCTGTGACATGATGTTCTCGAGCCAGGGCGCGCGCAAGTCTGTCGATAGTCTGTCGCCAACGCTAGGGACTGGTTCGCGGGGGGACTTTCCCTTCCACGGGTGCGATGCGACTGTCAGCATGGGGAATTGATCAATCGCTAACGAAAACAAGGAAACGGTCACACAGCCCACAGCGCACCCACCAACGGAGGGGCTCTACCGCAAGCTCCGTCTACTCGATAGGAGGGTCGCTAGACACGTCCTCGGGAACTTGGACGAGTGCTGTCCTCGAGTCCGGCCAGAATGCCATCTCAACCTTGCTCCAGCCGCCTATAGTGCGGACGGGTCTTCTTCCGCATACTGCCGCACCCGCATCGAGCGCACACAAGCCCCCAACCTCGCGAGACATCCCACCTGTCACACTGACAAACATCCCCCAAATCGACTCTTCGGAATTCAAGCCATACCTTGCCCAAGTCGGTGCCTTGTACGAGCAGCTAAAGCGCGTTCAGACAGACGACGATGAGGGGTCAAGCTTCTTCCAACGCAAAGCCTCTCGACACGACGAGTTCCCCGAAACAATAGATGAGGGCCACTTGCGACCCGGCAAGCGCCCAGGTGCCGCTCGGAGAACGTCGACAGCTTCCATCAGCTCCCTGGCTTCAATAGAAGCCCCTAGCCCGGTACGGCGTAGCAGCTCTGGATTCAGGAGGGGAGCCGCACATGGCCCTCCACCATTATCTACCATCCCCACAGTCTATTTTGATAATGACTTCCATCTCGAAAACCCCCGCACTTTTGATGTCGTCAGCGAGCGATCTGAGGTGGTGCGACCTGCACCGGGCACTGACGAAAAGTCCACCTCTAACGGCCATGCCAGCGTGCCTCGAAAGGCTCTGGCAACAAATGCGATTTTACAGGAGAAACTGTCTTGGTATATGGACACGATTGAAATGCACCTGATTCAGTCCATTTCAACGGCATCGACCACTTTCTTCACTGCCCTCGGGTCTCTCCGGGAGCTGCACTCAGAAGCCGCAGAGTCTGTTGAGAGAATTAAGGGGTTAAGAAAAGAATTAGAAGTTCTTGACAAGGAAATTGCCACAGGAGGTTTAGAGATTGTTCAAGAGCGTAGACGGCGAGAGAATCTCAAGCAACTGCACGATGCTGTAATGCAGCTGAGGGAAATTATCGATGGCGTTGCTGTGTGCGAATCTCTGGTTGATTCTGGAGAGGTTGACGCTGCTCTAGACAATATCGATGCCCTCGAAGAGCTCATCGCCGGGGAAGCCACCGCCACAAGCCATCCGGGGAGGCAGTTGAGGGATCTCAGGGGGGCTGCTGCTTTGCAAAGTGTAAGCATGGATCTAGACACGCTTCGCCTTCGGGTGGGGCGGGCCTACGAAGCCAGATTCCTCAACGTGCTGGTCGGTGATCTCCAGAATCACGTCGAACGGGTGTCGAGCCAAGAGGTTCTGATGCGTTGGAGTAGTGCTTCAACGCGAACTCGGGGCGGACACGCCCGTGAGCCTTCTGCTTTCCCGTCTTACATGTCCTCTGTGGATGGGCTACGAGCAGAGCTGTCGGCGAGCCTAACAGGTTTGCAACGGGCAAGGTTCCTGACAGCGGCGACTACCACATTTAGGGAGATGGTATTGCGCGAGATTCGGAACAAAATCCGGCAGCCACTACCTAGTTCGGACGAGGACGACAACGAATCGATGATGTCCTCATCTACGATGACAGGAGGGAGACAACGCTCGCAGCAAGAGAAGTCGTCTATCCTCGCGCGCAACCTACGGGCGTTAGATCCCCCGGACGCCGAGGAACTCCTCGTCAAGATCTATATTGGGGTTACCGAGACCCTAAGGCGGCTGAGCACCCAAGTCAAGGTGCTACTTGATGTTGCGAGTACCATAGGGGATCCTTCGGGGCCTTCAGGGCCCTCAGGGATGCGCTCTCCTCCACTTAGATCGCCCCCATTCAGTCCCCCACCGAGGCATCCATCAGCGGCCGGCCTAGAGGCTCAAGAAGAGATACATAAGGCCTTGGATGTTTCCAGTCTTCTTGGTCAAGCCGTCGACGTTGCTCATGACAAGATTGTGAAGTTGCTACGGGTCCGGGCAGAGCAGAGTACACATTTAGACCTGAGTTGGTTCCTCCGGTATTTTACGCTTAATCTTCATTTTGCCAACGAATGCGAGGCTATATCAGGGCGCAGCGGCACGGCACTGAAAACCGTTGTCAACGGCCACATCAAAGACTTTGTCCAACAACACGGTGATGCCGAAAAGCAAAAACTTGCTCAGGGTATGGAATCAGACCTATGGAATGCAAAGGACTTCAACGATGACGACTCGAGGCTGCTCAGCCAAATACTTGAGGGGAGCTATACAGATGCGGCTGCTTGGGCAGAAGGCAGCAAAATATGGATTCCACACGCAGACCAAGACGATGAGCAACAGCTAGACGCCGGGAATGAAACCAGTCAGCCCAATGGGGCCGGGAAGGCCAAAACGCGGACTGCCGTCATTGAAGAAGAGAGCTTCCTTCTTCCCAACTCGGCAGTGCTATGCATGAATGGCATGAACCAATTCCTCCATCTTATCGTTGGCATACCGTCCATGACGGCGGACATCTCGGCATCCCTAATCGCTTACCTGCAATTGTTTAATTCACGATGCACACAGTTGATTCTCGGGGCTGGGGCTACACGGTCTGCTGGTCTCAAGAACATCACAACGAAGCATCTTGCACTAGCATCACAGGCGCTAGCCTTCATCGCCGCCGTCATCCCCCACGTCCGGGAGTTTGTCCGGCGGCACTGCGGCTCGGGACCAGCCGTGTCGGCCGTGATGGGCGAGTTCGACAAGGTCAGGCGGCTGTTCCAGGAGCATCAAAACAGTATTTACGATAAGCTGGTGGAGATCATGACGGGACGAGCGCTGGCCGGCTCCAAAAAACTGAAGGCACTCGACTGGGACGTACCGAGCAGCGGGACGCCCCACGAGTTTATTGAGACGTTGGCCAAGGAGACGACCACGCTACATCGTAACCTAACTAAGCACCTTCCTGAGGGCACCGTCCGGATGATCATGATTCCCGTGTTCAGAAACTACAAGGACACGTTTGGGGCTGCCTTCCGCGGACTGGAGCCCACCACGGAAGCTGGCCGGGAGAGGTATGTTTTGCCCCTGAGGGCTGTTTTAGGGAGACGCACTAATATGAGCATAGCATGCTCCATGACGTCGAACACTTCCAGGTACGCCTCGGCAAGATCGACGGCTTCGAGGATTTGGGCGAATATCTAGCCAACATCATCCGGGCAAGGGAAGTCAAGGGTCTTGCTCCAGCGCCAGCTCCAGCGCAGGCACGGTCACCGTCGCCGGTTCCACTGGTGTCATCACCGACACCGCGTGTATCTGCTTCGACCCCACCTGTAAAGGACGAGCAGGAGGAAATGTCTGCGGAACTGCAGGCGCAGATTACGGGATAGAGGAAGTGGGATGGCGAAAAGGGGGATGAACCATGACTAAGATCTGGGAAGCCGGGAATGGGGGGATTGATGAATATGTGTTGATTATACACTGCTAGAATAAAGCATGGACTGATAAATTCGGGAAGCGCTCGTTAGTCCCGTTGATGCCGTTGTGGTATCCCGCGGTAATAATTTCTGGCGGGGTGGGTTGCCTGGGTGTTATAGAGGTGAGGAGAATATAATAGCGACGTAGAGGGTGGAAGAACCTGGATGAGGAGGACGATCACGTAATTAGGCGCCGGAGTTTGAGCCCGGTGCGCGATTCCTCTCGGCCTCGCCAGGCGAGGAACCGGGGCCGGGCACACGGCATTAATGAGGAGATGGACACGGCAGGGGATGAAAGGGTTCTTCTTCCACTTCTAGAAGCGTGGCTGGAGAGGATGAGGTCGATCTCAAGATGTGGGTGTGGGGATATAATCTGGCAGAATATAGTACGTATATAAAATTTTATCTCAAAGATATTCTTGGGCTTTTTTGTCCCCGTCGTTGTCGGGGCTGAGCTGACACGGATACCTACACATGATTGTTGTTCCCTTTGGGGTGTTATCGATTGCCACATCGGTTTAGGATTCTCGAGGGCTTGGGGCGGGTGGGGCTGTTATAGGGTCGATCTCCCGAATTTCCCGATTCCCCTCCTCTTCCCCTCTCTCCCCGCTCCAGCGGGGTGGGATTGTTTCTCTTAGGCCTCTTGTTTTGTTTGTGTCTCTGTGCCTGTGTAACTCGGGGATTTCCCGCCCCCCAGAGAGACACGTCTGAGGAGCTGAAACAGAATAGGGCGGGATTGTTTCACACGCACAACCAGGGACAACAATAAGAAAACGACAAAAGTACGCCCCCCCTCCCCGCTCGCATTATATAGGAGATGTTGCACAAGGAGACCCTGAAAACACCGGCGCAAGGGGAGCCATGTCGGTACCCGCCCTTCCCGGAAGCCGGAGCGGGAAGCGGGGATAGGGGAGGTTGTTGTCGTTCGGGAACACAACCACGGCGGGAACAGTGGATTCGTGCATGGATGGTATCGGGGGTGATAACTTGGGGTTGGGGAGGACCCCCGTTTTGGCGACTTTGATCCCCGGGAATCCACAGCACACACACTAAGACTTTGGTGCAAGCCACCAGGGTGGTATGTTACCAAGGACTCAACGCATATTCACCTACTAGATCATGTTTTTAAACGTCTCAATTTCGTATCGCGTATCACCTAACCCCAACGCAGGGACGAGGGCCAGATCGCTCCAGTCACTAAGAATGAACTATTTACTCTAGAATTCCACCACAAAATGCCAACTTATCATCGTTCCAAGCGATCGTACGAAATTGAAGTTTTTACCCAAGCCACAACTCAAAGTATGACTGTGACGTGAGATCTCGGTCTCGATCTCTCATGTATCCCCGCCAAATCCCGGTTCCCACCCCTTCCTTTCCGTGGTGCCCATGTCCTTGCCATCCTGTGCCGTCCCATCTCTAATCATAAATCCAGCCCTAACATATCCACACCAAGAGAAAGATGGACAGAGAGCACCCACAAGTGTGCGGGCGCGTGCAAGCTCTGCCCGTGAAGCCAATAGGGCTCGCATGACCCAAGCTGGTTGGTCTGGGTATCCTGGGGGGAAAAAAATCTCATGTATCCCCTCTTTCTTTTGTATGTCTTGTGTGTGTCGTAAATCGTAAACAGCTCGTCTGCTCTGTCGGTAATGGGCCGACCCCATCATAGCGTCATATGTATCAAAAAAGGGACAAAGGAACTACTTGGCGGGGGATCTGAGCCGAGACCCCTTAGGTCTGTCTGGCGTGCCTTGAGAGCCACTTGCCCTGGACAGAGTCCCGGGCGAAGATGGACGCATCAACGTCAACAGATCTAGGACTCGGGTGGGTGTATCCAGTGCCGAGGGTGCAGATGTAGTCGACCGCCGGGTCAGCCTTGGTCTGAACATCGTCGGGGTTGATGTAGACGTTATTGCAAGGAAATATGTCGCAGCCCGAGTTGTTGTCGGGGTTCCCCTTGGGCCAGATCTTCTTGACACCAACGTGGTCGTTGGGGTCGACAATAGCCGACACGTCAAAGTAGCTGAGACCACCCCAAGAGTTGAAGCAGACTTCTCCCAACATGCCGGGAATAATGGGCGCGCCCTTCATGTTGGCAAACCAGTTTCCGGTCCATCCGTAGGGAAACGTGTAAGTGACGTTTTGGCCGGCGGGGACGCCGATGGATGGAAGCCAAGGGTGATCACGGTTGTTGGTGAAAGTGACAACACGATCAAGATGATCCTGAGAAACGAAGGTCACGGTGTTGTAGGCGCTGACCATAGCAGCGGAGGCCAAGATGGCAAGGGACTTGGTGAAGAGCATCTTGAATGAGGTGACGTTTTGGAGGTAAGGAGGGTCGGTGAAACGAATGAATGCTTGATGTTGCCAAAATGTGGTGGGTTGAAGGAGAGGAATTATCCAAAACGAGGGATTCTGCTTGGGCTTAATATACCGAGGACGGTGATGCAATGTCGAGCAAGTGAGCTCGGGAGAGTACGTATTTCAGGGTGATGTTGGAAATCAGAAGCAAGCCACCAGGGTCTTTAAGGTTGCGTTGTGAAGGAGTGTCAACGAGTCTGAATGAGAGAATGACGGCGGGGCTAAAGAGCCAGCACGCGAGTACCGTATGGTTGGGAAAGGAAGAGCGAGGTTGTAGAGAACCCAAAATTTCGGGGGGCAGGATGTCTCTCATTCATACTTATGAGAGAGACCGGCACCAGTCACAATAGCACAATAGGGGGGGTGAGGCCAAGGGCCGTCCAGCCCTCCTAACCAAAAAAAAAAAAAAAGATACGACTGCCGTTGTGGGTCAGTTCCCGACGGCAATAGCTATCGCAGCGAATGGTGTTGCAAACCAGGGGTGTAGAGGAGGGGTGTGCCGATAACACCGATAACAGCAAGCATCTCAGCCTGCGTTGTGACTAGGTGCTCCTGCGACCGCCAGCGGGTTCGCGGCTTGCTTCTGGAGTAAAAGCCGCGTTTCTCACAGGCCAACAAGCTGCAAGGAGACAGGAGAGTTCCGAAGCCACGGACACTCGCGTGGTGGCCGTGACACTGGTGACTACCAGCCCAATATCCACACCGGTGAACGTACACCTTTTCCTCACTCTTATTTACTGACCGTCCAAACTCTCTTTTTAGTTGACATTCCAGTGAACCCGATGTTGTAGATGCACACCCCTCTCCCGACACGGGCTGCTGCAATTGTTGCGACTGCAACTTCGGGACTGGGCGAACGGATGGAGGGGCCGGCGGCAGTCAAGACAGAGTTGACCCCTGGGACTAGCCTCTACAGTAGTAGCACTGTTAGGGCCGGCAAGGCGCACCAGGGGGGGAGGGCGGTGCCTGGCACGCCTGGGAGGGTGGTAACGGGCCGCTATTCGCTAGCCCAGTTTTAGCTGCAGTCGAGCTCCCAGGCACATCTGCTGTACCATTGGCTGGCAGAGTTTTCGGTGCCGGGTACCTGACAGCAGCGCAGCATCCGTCCAGTCCGTCCCATGTGTGTCGGCCCCTGACAGGCTCAACCGGGACCCGGTGGGGTTCGCTGAGCGTTCCATGATCGGCCACCGGGCCAAGCTTGCATCGAGCCTGCATCTGTCGTTGGCCAGAGCGCCAAGGCGCACCGCTCGAGCAGCCAGCAGCCGGTCGTGGTCCACGTAAGCATCTCATCGCACGCAGGCACCATGCGGCTTCGGAGTCGCTGTCCTCTGCCCCACGCGTGGCACACTGAGGACACTTTGGGAACGCCTGACTGGGCGCGGTTAGGACTGGAGGAGCGGTTATCGTTCTCTTGTTCCTGCGAAAGACGGTGAGTCCTCGGCTTGGCGACGCGGGTGCCAACAAATCCCGATCCCCATCAGCCCTTTCGCCCAACCCCGTGGTTGTTGCGTTTTTGTGCTCTAGTCGAGCTTCGGAGAGAGAGGTTCAGCAGAAACAGCCACCGCAGCCCCTCACAAGTGTGGAAATCTCAGGGCTTCCTACGGTTGGGCGGAGCAGCAAGAAGGCCCTACGAGAATTTTTTTTTCTCGCCTCTGCTCCCACCCTCTATGTCAGCGAGATCGATGCGAGGTGAGCCGGTGACTTGTCCGGTTCCGACACGGCTTACTTCTAGCTCTTCCAGTTTTTCTCACTGCTAGCCAGGTGAAAACCCAGACCGAGCACTCTCCCACATCCGCAGTGCACACAGACGCGGTACTATATCCCATCTGCACGTGCTCAGCGTCTCGCCCACCCAGCCCTAGGTGAATCCCCAAAGATGCACGCAAAGCAAGCCATGGGGGTTATACTTAGCGAGCGTTAATGGTGACGACCCGTCTTTAACACGACGATAGAAGACGCAGTAGTGTGTGTGGGGTTGTGCGCTCGGAATGGAGAGGGCCGCGGGCGATGGATATTGGAGATGGGCCAGAGTCGGTCGAGAACGGTGGCCCAGAAGCTTGCCCCCACCCGCCCATTACCATCGCCACGTCGTGCTGTCCCAGAAATGTTGGGCCCGTCCGTTCTCAGATGCCTCTCTCGGACGCTCGGCTGCGAAAAGCACACTGCATGCACCCTGCCCTCGGTTCCCAGAGTTCAGAGGTCGCAGCGAGCTCGGCAGTGAACCTACATGCATTGGCCTGCCTATGTCATTGTCACCACATGCGGCCCCGGAAGCGCAGACGCTTTGCCGTGCTCAAACGCCGTGGGGCAGACCGGATGGCGAGAACCCTTGGGAAGAAAAATTCGACCGTCCGAGCTTTCCTCGATTCCATGTGATACTGCAGAAAAATGCAAGAAACTGGTCGACGGCCCGTTTGATTTTGGCAAATGGGCGATCTTTGACAGCCCGTGGTGTTCGTCCCAAGTTCCGTGTCGGACGAAAGGTGGAGCTGTGGGATGAAAGGTTGCCAACAAGCGACAGGTGCGGGGTAATGTCCACATCCATCCAGCTTCCCCAAGATTTGAAAGCCTTCATTCAAACCGCAAGGCACACGCCTTGATGGCCACAGTAGTCGGTGGGTCATTTTTTTACGCCATTATTTGAGCCCCAGCCGGCCTCCCAGCCCACTAGGAATTAGGAGCCGGTGCCAAACCTAATGTCACCAACGGCGTGCCAACGACCGCGCCGTTGAGGCAGATTCGTTGCCTGTCTTGCTAGTATGTGCAACATGTGACTCGCGACACGGGCCCATTTCACAAGTCCCCACAGCTTGGCTGTCATCCATCAGATGTCCGCGATGTAAGCTCTGTTGAACCATGATTTGGCCAGGAACCCGGCCTACCCGAGACTATTTATTCCCGAGGTTCTGTTTCCTATAAACCCGAAACCGAGGGGGCATGCGCGACGTAGAGTCCCGAGGAACAACTAGTCTCCAGCCCCTCCGCTGTTACCCGTAAACTTGGTATCTTTGCTCCTGATTGTAGTATCCCCCAACATAATGCCATAAACCCAACGTATGCAATGCGGAAGCAGAAACTGCTTCCCGACTATTCTCATATGTAGTTCATAACCGGCCGTCGCCTTCGCCATGTGATAATAACAAAATCCACCCCCCCCCCCCCAGCTGATTCACGGTTGGTACAACGAAGTCATGTCATCTCCGTGTCTTCCTCATCCTGCTCGGCTGGCCCTCCCTCATCCTCACTCGAAGACATACTCTGCCTTCCTAAAATTCCGCCTTTCATACTGCTGAAAATGCCCTCAAAGTTCAAGAACGGGAGCGATGGCGGCTTCTAGCGATCCATCATATTCGCCAGTTCCATTCTCGAGCGTGCCTCCCGGATGAGGGCCTTTGCTTCCTCTACCTCAACACCATCTTGACACAGTTCGGTAGCCAGCCGGTTCGCCGTTGCATAGTCCTCAGTCCGCATCGAATGCCTGGCTAGCCACATGCGTGCCTTGCTCGTCGCAACTGTCACCCCGGTTCCCTCGTGTCCGCTGCCCCTCTCGGCGCCCTCGGCCTCCCCGTCCGACGCAACACCTCCCGGCGAGTCACGGTGGATGGCCACCGATTCGCCGAGTCCTGCGCCCTCGGCCCCAGCTGCCCCTCCATCTTCTTGCGCCACACATAGCTCCATGTATGCCTTGGCCTCCTCTTCATCGTCAAGTCGATCGTACATGGCAGCAATCTGAAGTAGCACCTCTGGATCCATTTGTGCCATGCGGTCAACTGGACCAGCACTACCAAAGCTACTTGCTGTCGAGTCGTAGTAGCTATCAGCAAGAAGGGCCCTTTTCAGCGCTTTGATGCCGTCGCGGTCGCGCCCCATCTTCTGAAGACAGGAGCCAACAGCCTGCCACATTTTGCCATCCCAGGGCCGTAGACCAGCCGCTTTCTTGTAGTACCAAAGAGCATATGCGTGCATTTCGAGCACTTCGTATGTCTGCCCTAGCCCGTACCAAGCGCGATAATCTCGACGGTTGACGTCTACGGCACGCCGATATGATTCGATCGCCGCGTGTGTGTTCTTGAGCTCTACATACTCGTGCCCCATTAATGTCCATGCTGACAAGCACGAGCGATCCAGAGTCAGGGCTCGGCGGAAGTATTGCACGGCCTTCTCGTGAAGCGATAACAACGAGTAGTAGTTCCCAATCACGACACAGGATTCTGGGCGAAATTTATCGATGCTGGAGCAGAGGTGGGCAAGAAAAGCCAATTTTGGACGCGAGTTCAGAACGTAAAGGATGTTTGAATAGTGGTCCAGGGAGTCGAGCCGGTGTGGGTGGAGAGCCAGTAGGTTGCTAAAGTCTTGCTCGGCCGTCATCAAATCTTTAGAATGATAGTTCAGCAAAGCCTTGCATGTCAGAAGGAATGAGGACGTAGGGAAGATGTTGAGGAGATCGTTCAAAGACGCAGCGAGGTCCTGGCCTTGTTGGTATAGGTTGACCCTCGTGTTGGCATGGAAGATGAAGGACATGATGTTTTGAGGGAGGTGGGGTGCTATTTTTTCCAGCTGCAAGACATTAGGTCACGATCAGGTGGGGAATAGAACGCGTAGACTCACCTCTTCAGTTCTCGAGATGAGGTTGGTAAGCTCAAGCCAGCATCCCCAATTCCAGGGAAAGATGTGGACGCTCTGCATCAAATAGTCCTTCGCGGTCTGATCATTCTTCTGTTTGACCAAAACCATCCCGTATAAGTATTCGAGAAAGCCTTGACTCGGTGGCAACCCCTCACCGTCCTCCGTCTCGCGTTCGGCAAACCACCTCTCGAGAAAGCGGCTGACAATAAGAAGCTGCTTGTTCATAACGGCACCGAGATCCTGGGGCCCCATGATCATCTCCGAGTCTTCATCTTTGCGCTTCTCCCCCGAAATGACCTTGGCATATAGCGCCAAGAACAGGCTCCTTTGGCTGAGAGCGGGAAGCGCATGTTCTGCTGGTAACGCAGCATTGGCCTTTCCTTTGCCTCTCGGGGAGCTGATCTCGCTCATCTTCGCTGATAGTACGCCAGAGAGTGTTGACTCTGGCAAAAAGACCGCGGCGCATCGATCAAACTCCTTACAGTCGAAAAAAGACTTGGCGAGCAAATACCGGTTGAGCTCCTTGGCCTCAAGCGCAGCCTCGACTGGGTCGGCACTCGGGAAGAAGGCCGGGTGGACATAGTTTCCCATTCCGCCAGCTGTCCTCTGCTCAACTTCGGCGGGTGATGCATCTGGAATCGAGTCAAGAAGCTCAGCAGCCCTAGTTTCATATTCAACTGTTAGCTTGCCATTCTCGATGAGCGGACATTTCTAGGCGAAATATACCATTTAGCGGACTGGTAGAGACATCTTTCCGAGAACTTGACAACTGCTTGCTGCAGCGCCTCCTTGAGATGCTCTATGTCTTTTGCGGTGAGACCCATGCTGGCGTCGTGATATGCCGCGGAAGTGAGAAACGGCGATGACCAGGCAGCGTGCGAGTCGAGTCCCCAACCAGGTGCCCAACGCAAACTGAATAGGGGTCGAAAGATCAATAATTCATTTGCGATGAAGAATTGTTGAAAAGGAAGAGCAAGCACTGTTTGGTGTGGGTTTTAAGTTGTGTTGATTTGATCGGAAAGCTTATGCAACCAAAAACTACTCCTACGCGCGTGTACTAGAGCAGTGACGCGCCTGGGACGGCAATGAAGTTATTATTGTGGGGCAGCCGGGGAAGCTCTCAGGGTCAAGTTGGTGTCAAAGATACTGCCAGTAGTACCCCCCGCCATACCCCTTCTGCCACACCGCCTTCTCAGATCAAATTGAGGTGGGGTCAAACCGCCAGCCCCGCCTACTGGCGGGGCAAGTTGGCGATGATTGCCCAAACACTGCAGCTAGGTAGCACGGCATCACGATAACCGTCTCCTATAAAATCCGACTTGGCCCCTTGACCGAATTCAAACTCAAAGGGCACCCAATTGCACCCGTCACCACCCCTCACGCCGAATCATCGTCACCCTCAACCGCAACTATGGCCCAGAAAATCACCCTGCAGCAGTTCGAATCTGTCTTCCCCAAGCTGCAGGAAGCGCTCTTGGAGCATGCCAAGAAGTACAATCTGCCACAAGAGCAGCTCGACTGGTACAAGAAGGTGAGTGCCAATCTTTACAAGCGGGACACCCAACGTCGTGCCACATTATCATCGCCTTCGCGAAGCAAAACATACCCATGCGCTAACATACGCCTTTCTCTGTCCGCAGAGTCTCGAGATCAACACATTGGGCGGAAAATGCAACCGCGGCATGTCGGTGCCCGACTCGGTGTCGCTGCTGCTCGGGCGCCCGCTGACGGAGGAGGAATACTTCCAGTCGGCGACGCTGGGGTGGATGACGGAGCTGCTCCAAGCCTTCTTCCTCGTATCGGACGACATCATGGACAGCAGCATCACGCGCCGCGGCAAGCCGTGCTGGTACCGCCAGGAGGGTGTAGGCATGATCGCCATCAATGACGCTTTCATGCTCGAGGCCGCCATCTACACGCTTCTCAAGAAGTACTTTCGCACGCACCCGGCCTACGTCGACCTCATTGAGCTCTTCCAGGAGACCACCTTCCAGACCGAGATCGGCCAGCTGTGCGACCTGCTCACGGCGCCTGAGGATGTGGTCAACCTCGATAACTTCAGCATGGAGAAATACCGCTTCATCGTCATCTACAAGACGGCCTACTACAGTTTCTACCTGCCGGTGGCGCTCGCCCTCTACCAGCTCAACATCGCGACGCCCCAGAACCTCAAGTCGGCCGAGGACATTCTGATCCCGCTTGGCGAGTACTTCCAGATCCAGGACGACTACCTCGACAACTTTGGCCTTCCCGAGCACATTGGCAAGATCGGCACCGACATCATGGACAACAAGTGCTCTTGGCTTGTCAACCAGGCCTTGTCTATTGTGACGCCCGAGCAGCGCAAGGTTCTTGAGGATAACTACGGTCACAAGGACAAGGACAAGGAGGCTGCCGTCAAGAACCTTTACAACGAGCTCCAGCTCGAGAGGCTGTACCAAGAGTACGAGGAGAAGCGGGTGGGTGAGATTCGCGAGCTCATCTCCAAGGTGGACGAGAGCGAGGGTCTCAAGCGGGGCGTGTTCGAGACGTTCCTGTCTAAGATTTACAAGCGCAGCAAGTAAATTATTATTAATTTAAGAAGTCCTTTCTTTCCCTGGGTGGATCTTACGCGGCCGAGGTACCTTGAGAGTTGTTGGTTGTTGGTTGTAGCGTTAAAAGAAAAGGCATTACTTAGACAGAAAAATGGAAAATAAAGTCGTGAATTGGTCATCATAGCTTGTATCGCTAATACCCCCATTACCCCGGTTGCAAATTACAAACCTAAGCCCCCATCATCAAAACAAGAAAGGAAAAAAGCCTTTGACAAGAAACTAGTTCAGATCTTGAGATAGAAACACCTTCATGATGCTAACTAAAGAGTATGGATGGGAGCAAGGAATATTCGGCGCATAGCGAGAAACCACAGGCGGACCATCAGCAAGGCTGTTAACAACCCATCAATTGGCGAAATGGCGGGCCCGTTTGGCGGCAACCTACGGCGAAACGTTGTCCTCGTCCTCGTCACTTGTCATTTCAATGTTAGCCTTCTTGGTCTTCTTAACCGCCTTGGTTTTTTTCTGGGGTGTTGCGGCGGCAACGGGCTTGGAAGCAGGAGCGGATCCATTGGGGTCGGCGATTTCCTCGCCCTCGGCGCGAAGCTGCTCATTCAGCTCTGGAATGATCTTTAGAAGTTCCCGGTACTGGTTGATGCTGAGAGAGATACCCTGGGCAAATGTCAATAGGTGGACGGATGAGATTTAGGGACCAGAAGGTATACCTTCTTGCCCGGCTTGTCCTCGCCATCAGGAGTCTGATAGTACTCGCGGATGTTGACCAGCACGGCGCCTTTGAAGCTCGAGGCGCTGACGCGACGCTTGTTGCCGATCTGATTCACGGGCGTCAGCTGATTTCATTTGTCACCCTGCCAAGCCCAGTTGGCGATAACCTACCTCCCAGTAGCTGTTGCCGTCGCCATCTTTGCCTTTGGTGAGGCCATCCTTGCTGGCAGCGGCGGTGGCGGCCTTAGGCTTGACCCTCTCGGCCTTGGCCTTCTTGACGACAGGCGAAACGACGTCTTCGCTATCGGACTCCACCTGTCGCTTTCTCGGCATGGTGGATGAAGTAGTCCGGTTTGAGATGAAATAAAATCACAGTCTGTGGTCACAAACAATGATCAATTCAGCTTTTCTTCCAAGCCGAGGGGTGAACTGATCGGGCTCGTGTAGGAGGAGGCTTTTTTTGACGCGACAAATGTGTGGGGGTGACATCGTTTCGTGTACCTGGCCGCACGAGTTCACGTGATGGGTGATTTGAAAAGAGGTGGGACCCACCTTTCAAATGCAAGGTGAGACCACGCCAAGACACAGCAAGAACCCTAGGGGCCGGGAAAACCACTGGGGAAACGCACCTGCCCCTTGAGAATAGGGCTGGTCTGACTGATGATCCGGGGATTTCCAACAGTCGAAACCAGCCGGTACTGCCGTCTTACCTGCCAATCGCCCTCTTCATCGCAGTAATTCCGCGTGTACACATAGCTGTATTATTTTCGTGCCCTTTGTCACCGTTAGTTTGCCTTGCTTGACTCGACTCGATTACCCATATACTATAGCATATCCGCGACGAATCCGCAACGTAGCCGTTGCTCTCCAGCCTCCAGCAGTTATCCAACGAACCACGAGCGCCCCCGTCCACCGCCCGCCGTTGACCACACCGAGCCTGTCTACACCGAGAGTGAAGGAACGGTGGTGCGAATCGATGGTGACCTGCTCGGCGGCCTTTTCTTATGGCACAAGAAGATGCGCATAGCCCATGCAACGCACTTGAGAAGATGGAAGAGACTAGCAGAACACAGTCCGACAACATCGATATGACCGTCGAGTCGCTGTATAGCGGAGACAAAGCGCCAGACTTCACAAATGTGGCGTCCACCGCCAGCGCAGTCGAAGCAGATGATGAGGTGGAAGATTGGGTGACCAAGCTCTTCCAGTTTCTCGCAACTGCGGCCCCCGAGACTCTAGGTGGAGTGGGCGTGGGATCGGCTGCCATTACATACTTTATACTCGGTCAATTAGGTCTCCTCCTGATTGGCGCCTTTGTTGGAATAGTGTTGTTCGTTCAATGGGAACAGCGAAATGCCGACGTAGCCCGCATTGTCAAGGGAGAGCGGAGCATGGATATCCTGGCGAGACTGCTGGACGCGAAAAAGGGAGATGGAGAAGGCCTTACCGATGAACAAGCAGACGTGCTAGCCCGTCGTTTTGGATTCGACGAATTCCAGCCCGAGACTCGGGAGGCCCTCAACGAGCTTGTGGAGGCTGTTGTCACCGACTACGTGAAATGGTGGTATTCGCCTATTGTACCATCAGACAAGTTCTTCCCACTTGCCGCCAGGAAAACTCTTGTCTCCTTCATCACCAGCATATCCAATCACATTAGCAAAAAGCGACCAGTCGATTCATTCCTTGACTTCCTGACCAATTCGTCCTCCATCGTCATTGTTCTCTTCACTGAGCTCTCCGGCGCCTTCGAAGGCGTGCCCTCTGGATCCGACGTGTCAGCCGCCGATGTTGTCGCCAACTATCTCGCCTCTCATCCTGAATCAAACTTGGCAAACCTGATAAACCAGAGACAGCAGGCTGGTAAGTTTCGGATGGTGGCTGAAGACCTATTAGGTTTTCTTGACCGGTCGACGTACGAATGCGACCCGGCCAGAGTCTTTTTGCGGGAGATCCTGGCTGGGATCATTTTGGAAACAACACTGCAGAAGTGCTCGAAGCCAGAGTGGATCAACTCGTGGATTGTGTATCTTCTAGAGGCGGGAGAGCCCGACTTTAGCCATGCTATCGATGTGGGGATGCAAACTGGCCCTGGCACCGAAGTTGCTTTCGCCGACTTGGACGGAAATGTTGGGAACATTGGCCTGACGAAGGGAAATAAGAATTCTTTCGACCAAGAGAGGGCGCGACGGAAGGAATCCATGGCTCATAAGAAGAAGCTTAGCAAGGCGGAAGAGGAGATGGACGCCATGGAGGAGATTCGACGGCTCAACCAAATGATTGCCGAAGAAGATGCACGGAGGTCACAGACCTCTCTAGATACCCAGGAGTCCGTTCCAACTAGGAGCCACGGCCAGTCTCCCGGTGAAGCTCGAAGCTCAGCTGAGGCATCGGAGAGACTGGCGAGCGCCTTTAAGCGCAATGCGAATGCACTGGATATCCAAACCGATTCGATCAACACACAAACATCGACTCAAAGCGATGGTTCCTCCAGTAGCAAGAATGAACCCATACACACACCCCTTACACCCCTCTCGGCGCAGGGCTCCTCAAGCCAGAGTGCATCACCGCCCTACAACAACGGTGGGGGATTCACTAGCTTTGACCAGATCGTCCCACCTGCCTTGGACGAGGCTGAGGTTGATGAGGAAGAGGCTCGAAAACCAACCCCTTTGACGCTTCATCGCGCAACGATTACCATTCTCGACGAGCCGGGCGATAGGGGCCGGATCCGGACCAAGCCGAACTGGGATTACCTCGTACAGATTGAACCAGCCACCACTTCCTACCCAGGATGGATGATTGTAAGAAAGTATAGCGACTTCGAGCGTCTCCATGAAGTACTGAGGCGCATCGCGACCATCTCTGGCGTGACTGTTTTTACTGAGCAGCACAATATGCTGCCTTCTTGGAAGACCCATACAAGAACGACGTTACGAGGGGACTTGGAGCGCTATCTCCAAGACGCATGCTGGTTTCAGAGCCTTGCAGACAGCGAGGGGATGAAGAGATTTCTAGAGAGGGACCAGAACCAGATCCCTAGCACCTCAAAGTTGGGTTTCCAGGCATTCGAGAAGCTCGGCAAAAACGTCTTTGATGTCGTCACGAGTGCCCCAATGGAGGGCTCTAAGGCAGTCGTTGGTGGCATTACGGGAGTATTGGGGACGATGGGCCTCGGGCAGCGAAAGTCAACAGTAGTAACACCAACTCCCGTCCCGCCACCACCTTCAAGCTTGCAGGACGTGACTGCGGCGAGTCGTCTCTCAATGTCGACCTTACCTCGCCCAGACAGCAGCGCCTCTTTCAACGTATCACGAAAGACTCGGGACAGCCTCGACAGTCAACGGTCATCGGTTGTGGCCACACAACCTGGAATAATGCCCCCAATGGAACGGCGCCCCAGCTATAACTCTCAAGCCGACCAGGAAACCGAAAGCCTGCGCCCCTCGCGTCGATCTGGCCAGAACAGTCGAGAGCACAGCCGGGCCTCTAGCTTAGCTCCGGCGCGGTCACCATCGACTCTCAGCTTCGAAGGTATCCGATTGCCACCGCCACCAGATGCCATTTCAGACGACTATATATCTCCTATCAGCCCGACAAATGGCTATGGACGACCACAAGAATATCACTTATCCCACTCCCGCTCACTGACGATGCCCTCCCTTGCTGGTCATAGAGCCAATACGCCCCCACAACAACCGCAGCGGCCGCCGCTGGCGCAACCCCAACAACAAACGCCACCGGAAAAGCAACCGCCGGTACAAATATCGGCCAAGAAGCACCCTAAACTCTCCGAACCAGAAACCCGAGTCGCAGTCGAGCTCCTTTTTGCTGTAATTAACGAACTCTACACGCTCTCCTCAGCTTGGAACATCCGACGCACCTTGCTCGCAGCCGCCAAATCTTTCCTCCTGCGCCCAGGCAACCCCTCTCTCTTATCCATCCAGTCCCTAATACAGACGTCAGTCCTCGACGCCAACATGTCAGACACAGGCCTCGCAGCGCACTTGCGGAAGCTGCGTGAGAACGCACTGCCGACGGAGCAGGAGTTGGCGGCGTGGCCAGCTGAACTAAGCGATGAGGAGAAGGGGAAGTTAAGGATTAAGGCGAGGAAGCTGTTGATTGAGAGTGGTGTACCCGCGGCTCTGATGGGCGTTATGGGACAGGCGGCAACAGTTGAGGCGTTGGGCCGGCTGTTTGACTGTCTGCAGGTTGAGGAGGTTGCAAGAGGATTGATGTTTGGAGTTATGTTGCAGGCGATGAGGGGAGTGACACACTAGCGTTGGTAAACAATGACCCGAGGATGTGACGAACGGAGGGGGTATATACTAAAAGGCACCAATAATGGGTGAGCTGTGAGCCTATATCTCTGAATGCTTCTGTCTCTGGATTAGGATTGGGTGGCTGGCTTCCGTATGACTGAGACTGGGAGTCGTCTAGAGCCCGGACGCTGTGCTTGTATTGTAAATCATTCAGATATCGCGTAGGTTTGGGAACAGTAAGTCAATGGTAATGAATGATAAATCATATTTATGCTTTGACTCTCTTGGGGCGCATTGACTGTCCGTTGTCCATTTCCGATTTCTTGTTTTGTCGCTCAATGAAGTAATAGAAGTAATAGCATGTGGGCTAACTGAGGAGCATCACCCTGCAGCTCGGTCTTCCAATGCTGTACGCGACTAGTTGCTCTTCCATTGCAACTCTTACCCAAACGTGGCCAAGATGCTGAAAATTCGGGCAGCGCTCAAACGGCCTCCGTTGCTCCTTACGATATTGTGCTGCCGAGAACTTTTGCTTCATTTATGCAGTTCGCCTTGTGGAACGTCGGCCATTCTGACCTGACCCAAGATGGTGGTGTCTTTTCCCATGTTATCTCATGTTTCCTGCGATCCTTCCGCACGCCTCCACCCTCGAACCCGGTAGGGCCTCTACTTTCCCCTGTGACCGTGGTTGGTCGCGCTTAAGGACAGGTTATACGCGGAACATTTGCGGGTGAAACGCTCACAGCGCCGGTGGTGGGATGGGGTCCTATTTGGCAATTGGACTACTTTGCTTGCAAGGGCTACACCAATGCTTATTGCTCGACTGCTAGGTGTTGGTTGCTACGAAACTCCCGGGCTTGGAGTCCATCTAGCCGCCCACCAGAAATTGAAGTTGGGAGAAGGACAATTAATTGTCTGGCGAGGGGGGGTTATACTATTTTGCTCCTTCCGTTTTTGGTTCATTGGTAGCAAAGTGGTGCCTTCCAAGGAGTTTTGCTCACTGCCGCACCGAGACGAAATATTCCCTGCCCCCAAAGTGAGGAAATAGCAACCCACTCCCAGCAAACCGAAGACAGCAGACCGACCCGACATCATCCCGAGCGAGGGTGTTGTGGTGCTATAGGCAAGCGAGACGGGCCAAGCCGCTGGGTCCGGACGAATCAGGCTGTGCCTTCTTTCAAGTTCAATGTCTAGTGCTCAGCTGGTGTGCGCGTGCACTTGGTGTGCCTCTGTGCTTGGCTGTTGAGCGCCAAACCGTCAGGGAGGGAGAACTCCAGACGTTGATACCAAGCTTTGGAGGCGCAACGGATGCCTCATCGCCAAGTCAAGCCACCGACAATGCTATGAACGCCGAGAGATCGCCAAGCGGCCGCTACGTCGTTTCTAACACCGAAACGAAAACGAAAACCCTCTTTCCGACTCGCTTCCCAACGTTCTGTCCGCCCGCATCCTCGGGCAACGACAGACAAGCATGTTCCAAGTTTGAGGCGTCGCAGGCCGTCCATGGGACCTTTCCCAGTCGGGATACCCTTTCGGCCCTACAACTGCCGTCGAACCCAGCTATCTCCCCTCCATCGCCCCAAGGTCGGTCTCCACCCGCCTGCACTCGCAAAGCAACCGCGTCGCATTTTCTGGCAAAAAGGGTAGCCAAGTGCCAACCTGATTCACCCGGAGCCAATAGATGGCGCGCGTTCGTGTGTATGCACGAGCTTGGTCCGCGCCTGCCATGATACATAGTACACCAAAGGCGGCTACCCGATAGCATATCGCCAAAAGCCTGCTCTGGCCTGCGCTGGTCCCAAGAGCTAGCTGCCCGCCGCACGACCTTTTATCTCGAGCCAAGGCGCGCCGGCCTTTTCCATCACCAATGGCCACCCCAGATGCGGGTCGTCCCCGGCCGGAGGGAAAGCTTTCCCCGCGTTTTCACAGGGTAGAGTGGCGGACCCTAGTCCAGAGCCACCACTGGCATGCTGCCGGCCGTCATATAGCCAGGTTATGTCGGCGGGTTGGCGTATGCATCCGGCCTGGGGAGCGTTAGCTTTTCATAAAGGGACCTCCAGGAACGAGTCGGGACATTTTCTGCCTTCCACCCCTTCTCGGCCGGCTGCTTAAGCCTGCCCTGCGTGAAGTTCATCCCGCTGCTTGTCTCCTCCACAAGGCTGTAGCTGTCAACCCTGTGCGTCACTGCGACTCTCACAGTAGAACACCAACACAATGGCGGATATCCCCGTGTCAGAGAGGAAGAGCGACGTAGTTGAGGAGAACCGCCTCCGATACGACGACTCGGGCAGCGCGGACGAGAAGCCGGGTTCTACCAAGACCGAGGATGCCACGGCGGACTCCATCAGGCCCGAGGGGCTCCAGCCCCCCGAGTTCCTCAGAAACATGAGCGCTGAGGATCGAGAAGTGCTCGAGGTGGCGCTCAAGAGGAAGATTGACGCGCGGCTGCTCCCTGCCGTCATTATCATGTACATCCTGAACTACATTGACCGGTAAGTATAGTCGAGAGTCGTCCAGAGACTGTTAGTCAAAGTGACCTAATCATGTGTGCCATGCATAGAAACAACATCGCGGCGGCAAAGCTAGCTGGTATAGAAAAGGATTTGAATCTCACGTCAACCGAGTACCAGACATCCGTCAGCATTCTGTTTGTGGGATATCTGCTCATGCAGATTCCGTCGAATTTGTTCTTGAACAAGCTGGGCAAGCCAGCCATTTACCTTCCTACATGCGTATGTGCCATTGGAGGTTGGAAAGCGAGTCTACATTACTAACGCAAAGGCGATGGGTTAGATGATTATTTGGGGTATTATCTCGGCAGCAACTGCTGCGTGTACTAACGCAGCCGGCCTTTTGGCCGTTCGTTTCTTCTTGGGTTTTGTTGAGGCGGCATACTTGTGAGTCTTAGGCGCCGATTTACAGGTCAAGGCCGGGTTTGCTAACATATCCCAGCCCCGGATGTCTCTACTACCTCTCTTGCTGGTATACCCGCAAGGAACTAGGCTTCAGAACCGCAATTCTCTACTCTGGCGCTTTGATCTCGGGTGCCTTCTCGGGGCTCATTGCCGCTGGCGTGAGATATGGAATGGATGGCGTCCGCGGCATCAGCGCGTGGCAGTGGCTATTCATCATTGAGGGTGTAGCTACTGTTGTCATCGCTTTTGGATGCTTCTTCGTTCTGCCCAACTTTCCCCGGACGACGACCTGGCTGACGGACCAAGAGCGAGAACTTGCGATTTGGAGACTCGAGGAGGACATTGGTGAGGACGACTGGAGGGGATCAAAGGAGCAGACCTTCTGGCAAGGGGCAAAACTAGCCTTCACTGACGAGAAGACATATGTTCTGGTAAATTGTCAATTTCCTTTTTCTTTCTGCATTTCGTGGCTGGGTTCCTAACATGAATGACGGTAGATGCTGCTCACGTTCTGCATCGTGGCGAGCGGAACTGTGACAAACTTCTTTCCGGCAGTCGTCAACACTCTGGGATACTCCCCGACCATCACGCTGCTGCTAACAGCTCCACCATACGTCCTCGCTGTGATTGTAACGTACCTCAACGCGACACACGCAGATAAGACGGGGGAGCGGTACTGGCACATTGTTGGCCCCATGTCGGTAGCGATCATCACGTACATCATCGCCGCGACAACAACAGCCATTGGGCCCCGGTATTTCAGCATGATGCTCATGGTATGTCTCGTGTCTCCAGCCCAAGTATCCAAGCCCCAGCTGGCTGACATGCTCTCAGGTGCCGACTGTCTACTCGGCCTTTGTTGTGGCCCTTGCCTGGATTAGTAACACGATGCCGCGACCACCGGCGAAACGGGCAGCAGCCCTGGCCTTCATCAACGCCGTCAGCAACTGCAGTTCTATATACGCATCGTATATGTACCCTAACACCGCCGCGCCTGCTTACACGACGGCCATGGTCGTCAACTGCGTCACAGCAGTCATCTCTGTTTTGACAGCGACGGCGATGCGTTTCATTCTCGTGAGGCTCAATAAGAAGCTTGAGAGGGGCGAGTATGTCAAGGGCGCCATCAACGCTCAGACGGGCCAGACAGCGTCTGATTTCCGGTTCAGGATTTGAGTGTCTCTGTGTTGCGATTCCTGTTCATCCTTGTCCCGGGCAATGCCTACTCGTCTAATGCTTGTTTTTTATTCTCGCTGGAGACGACTTCAAGTCCCGATCTAGGATTGTCCCAGCTGGGCCAAACTAAAACCATTTGTTTCCCAAATTGTTCCAACATTGCTCCCACATTGTCCTCTGTGCAACCTCACAGCACCTCATTCCGGTAACCGGACTGCTCCAGCTCTCCCACCCTCCCCCGTTTTCAAGTATTGACGACTCCTCGTACTCGCACTGCGTGCCACATACCTATCACGGAGACCTTTCCCTTGATTCCCTGGCGCTTTATTGCTCCACAGCAGTGTCTCTTACGGACCGGACTTCCCAGCGCAGCACCCTGTCCTTCTCGAATACTTCTAGCTGCAACCTTGCTGCAGCGGGATGATGAGCGGCGCGGTTTGGTAATGGGTTCTTGTGGGTTGACCCAATGTACGGCTCTCGGGATGGATAGGCTACAGCGAACCGCCGAGCTTCATTTGCCAATCTCGAATTCTCGAATTCACACCCATGACGCGGCTGTGGAACAACGCGGAGTCGGGAAGCTGGGGTGTTGGGGGACTTGCCTCGTTACGGTGCTGGCCGTGGTCTTTCTTGCGCTCTCTCAATCTCTCCCTCGAGACCCGATCGTGCTTGACGTTTGGGCCTCGAGTACGAAAACGAGGTCGCATTCGCTCGATATCTGCTAGTCTTGTTCTTCGAACCTTAAAAGACATGAATTTGTTTTGATACCTTCCCCTACCTCTATCCTGCTTTGCCGTAAATCCCTCTTTACTCTAGCATTTTTTACCTTGTTCTGCTTAAACTGGCCCCCCGGCCCCCTTTGATCACCGGACCGAGAGCACACTCCAGCTATGGCCGAGGTACTCGAAACGAAGAGAGAGCCCGTCTCTGATACGGCCACAGTGAGCCATTGCGCCGACGAGACCACCGACGCAGACAAGGCCCTCGCGACCATGGGATACAAGCCCGTAAGTAACCTTTTTACTAGAGATGAATATCATGACTGACCACGCGCTCTAGGTCTTCAAGCGTGAATTTTCCATGTGGTCCTGCTTCAGCTTTGCCCTATCCATCTCCGGGCTCTTTGGAACCGTCGCTACGACCTTCTCGTACCCCCTGACAGCAGGCGGGGCAGCTTCCGCTATCTGGTGTTGGCTGATTGCAGGCTTCGGCGCCCTCTGCCTCGCCCTTTCCGTTGCCGAGATCGCTTCGGCCTACCCCACGTCGGGCGCCCTCTACTTTACTATCAAATACCTCGTGTCACCCGGGCACGTCGCAGTGATCGCGTGGATCGACGGCTGGCTCAACCTCATCGGCCAAGTCTGCGGCAGCGCCTCTTCTGAGTATGGCGCCGCCCAGATGCTGCTCGCGGCCGTGTCGATTGGCACCGACTTTGCCTATGCCCCGACGCAGGACACATTATTGGCGCCATGGCGGCGCTGTGTGTGTTTCATAGTATCATCAACGGCATGTCGACGTCGTGGCTGAATCACTTTACCAAGATGGAGGAATTCACCTGCCTCAACCATTGAGCTTTGGGAGATGCGAGGATTCGCTTTGCGTCTTTGTTTCTTGTGAAAAGTCCTGAGTTAGAATCTTGGTTCCTTCACACTGATATTGTGAACAACTTCGGACTGCCCGTGGTACCTTGGACCAACTATGATATGACTTCCGCGCTGAAAAGGGGGTGTTCTTCCGCACTTGTCATTAGCAAGCAGTATTCTGCTGACAACCCGTGCAACGTACAAGGCGGGAGCAATTATGGGAAGCATCTCTTGACAGTTTCATCATTCAGCGGGTTTAGCTCAGTTGGGAGAGCGTCAGACTGAAGTCAAAATTCATCATCCATCTGAGGGTCAATAAACCGCAAGCATTTCCTTTTTGCATTTTCATTCATCCTATGTGGTTTCACTTCATCAAGTCGTGAGCCATGCACACTTTGGGAGTGGATAGATAGATACAGCTTGAACGTTGCTGCCTGCCTACCTAGGTTGATATGAGCTGTGTGTGATCAAGAAAGAGCAGAGATTGCTTTCTATGAGCTGGTATGATGTGTGGGGATACATAGCTAGGTGTTATTTATACGCGGTATCCAAGCTACCGTCGCTGTCAAGTCCAACAATATTGCTCTAGTATACAGGAGTGAGAGCCCCAGCTATCAGTGACAACCAGTTGGCTCAAAATTTTACACTACTCTGCTCTCCTTCGGCATCAAATCTACTCAAGAATTGAATCCACGACAATCAGGGATATTCAGGACAAGGTTGACTCGAGACCGTGGCGGCTCCGGCACTTGCCGGATGTGGCAAGACGTCTTCTAGTGTGTTGTTGTTGTTGCACTTTCGTATTTGACCTGATAAGAAAGGAGATGAGTGATGCTGGGCAAAAGAGGAAAGAAAAAAAAAGGGGAAACATACAACACCAGGGATTCGCTGGTCGTCACCGACCCAACTACTGGTCTGGCGGTCACTGGCTTATCTATGGGAGAGCGGACGGGATCCCGAGTTCTCCAGTACCTGTGGTCGTATGTGTGAACTTGAGGATTTGGAAGACGTGATATAGTCTGGTGAAGCATTGATCGGCGGTCTTGCTAAGCGGACAGGTCAGGCGTCCGCCGATACCCGGACCCGCCGAAACGTCACCAACGCAGGGGCAGCGGGGCAGTGGCTTACAACTATGTTATGGCGTACCACCTTCCACTTTAACTCGCCGACGACCGTTGGCCAAAACCTCAGCCCGAAACCTCGGATTCGTTCACCTTTTTCTCACACCTTTTCCCACTCCAAAACACTGGACGGCAACGACATCATTATGCCTCCAATCAGTGACCAAGACTGGGACGAGATGGTGGCTCAAGAAATCCCCAAGCCCAGCGACCCCGTCATCCAACAATACCTCCAGAGCCGCCAGGCGCTCATGGACGAGGAACATAAGCAACGGAGCGGTATATCCATATCCCCTCGCATCCCGTCTCACCCGGTCCATTGACTCTGCCCAGATTACTCATTCCGCCAATCTCTCTCCCCCATCGCCAAGGAAGCATGCGCCATCGTCTCACGCATCCGCGACGAGGAGCAGCGCACTATCTGGACCGCCTCCCTAGAGGAGCAACTCGCCCAGGACCCCTCCTCCTCGCGCATTGTCTTCCCCGGCATGATGTTCAACCTGGCCAAAGACCTGATGGAATCCACCACCCTCTGGAAAATCATCCGCAAAATGCCCAAGGGGGGCCTGTTGCGTAACCTCCCCCTCCCCGCCCCCCTTTTTCGGTAAGTAGGTAGCCCCATAACTAACACCCCCCCCTTTAGACGCTCACTGCGACGCCATGGTCCCAATAGCCACTCTCCTCGCCATAGCCCTCACCACCCCGGGCATGCACCTATCCTCCCCCGTCCCCCTCTCCACCCCGTCCTCCCTCCACGCCACCCCGCTATCCATCCGTTTCCGGCAGCCCCTCCCCTCCCCTCCGCCCCCCGGCTCCATCTGGACCGATGCCTACCAGCCAGAGACGTACATCCCGCTCACCGACGCCGCCGACGCCTTCCCCGGTGGGGGCCGTGACGGGTTCTGTAAGTGGCTGTACAGCCGGTGCGTGCTGGCGCCGGGCGATGCTGTGAACCAACACCATGGACAAGACGCCATCTGGGAGGCGTTCGGGAGGTGTTTCCAGGTTTTGGGCGAGGTTATCCGTATGTATTCCTTCCTTCTCCTCTGCAGGACCCCTGGGCTGCCGTAGCATCCAGTAATATTGCTCAGAAAGACGACTAACCGACGGCTTTGTGTTTGTCAGACTACGAGCCCGTATGGCGGGCGTTTCTGCAGAAGCTGATGGCCCTTTTGGCGACAGATGGGGTTTCCTGGGTTGAACTGCGGTATGCTTATTTTCCCTCTGTTCGTCTCAGCTCGAGTTGGCTCTGCCATGACGCCCCAACGGTCCCCGCTCGGTTGGTCACCAGCAAAGCAGTCGGGAATGGCGAGGACATGTACAGCGCCGCACCGGCCCTTACCTTACCCGTTGCTTCCGCCCCGCAGCCGGGCCGCCGTAGGGCACCCAAAAAATCAAATACACTCGCATAAGTGGAGCCAACTGACCACACCATACAGTTTCACCTGGCCCCTGAACTACTGCCGCGAAGGTCGCGAAGAGCCCGAGTCCGACTACAACCATATGTTTACCGTCATCGAGGAAGAAGTGGTCAAGTTCAAGGCCACCGATGAAGGCGCCGGATTTTGGGGCATCCGCATGATTTGGTGTGTCTTATTTTCGAGTGGCTGGCTCACCAGGGGGTCCGGCTAACAAGCGCGCAGGGCCTCGTTCCGCCAGAACCCCATTCGGCACATCATAAACGACATGGAAAACTGCATCATGACCAAGCTCGAATGGCCACACCTAATCGCAGGCTACGATCTCGTCGGGCCTGAGGACGACGGGAGGGCACTCACTGACCTACTCCCCGAGCTCTTTTGGTTCCGCAAACAGTGCGCGGTCGAGGGCGTCGAGCTGCCCTTCTTTTTCCACGCAGGCGAGTGCCTTGGCGACGGCGACGAGGTCGACAACAACCTTTACGACGCGCTTCTCCTCGGCACACGCCGAATTGGGCACGGCTTCTCGCTTTACAAGCACCCGCGTCTGATCCAGGCCGTGCGTGATAAGCGCGTGCTCATTGAGAGCTGCCCAATCTCGAATGAAGTGCTAAGGCTAACGGGGAGTATCATGCAGCACCCACTGCCGGCTCTGCTTGCAAGAGGCGTGGCATGTTCCCTGTGCAACGACGATCCGGCCATCCTCGGCCAGGATGCAGCCGGTATGACACATGATTTTTGGCAAGCACTGCAGGGCTGGGAGAACCTAGGTCTGGCAGGATTGGGTTCGTTGGCCGAGAACAGCGTCCGCTGGGCTGCGTTTGAAGACCAGGACAACGAAGCATGGTATGTCATGTTTCCTCCCTTTTTGGCACCCTTTTCCGTTTGCTGTGTTGTCGCGTGCCCTGGGGATATCCGGATGGAGCAAGATTCCTTGATCTGGCTGGAAATCCCCGTGCATCTGGTTGTCGAGAGAGCAGAAGCTTGGGATAGAGAGAGAGAGAGAGAGAGAGAAATGGTTGATCAGATAACTAACCTTGTTTGACAGGACCCGCGACATCCGGGCGGCTAGCGTTGGGGGCGGAATCAAGGGTGAAAGGCTTCGCCAGTGGTCGGTCGAGTGGGAGCGCTTCTGCTTGTGGATCGTAACGGAATATGGCGAAAAATACGGCGAGACAGGCAAGGCTGGTGATGCGTTGTGATTCCGCTCTAGGCTCCCGCTTAGGGAAGGCAGTAGTAGACAGGGGCGCGGGGTCATAATGGATAATAATACTACATACAAAGACGCAAGAAGGACCGAGTAAAAAATACAATGCAGCACCAAGCTGCACGCGTCCCGGTAGCGTGGATGATGGGTCGATGATAGGTGGCAGATGGCGCAGTCTGGGAAAGGAAGGGCAAGATCCCACGGTTGGTGCTTTGGTGCTTGGTGGGAATGGTGGTGAAGCTGCAGAAGATGCAGGTGACGACACTGGCAGCACTTATTTCTTTTGTTTCTGCCATGTGTCTGTGGCTGCAGGAACTGAGTTTTGCAGCCACCGGCTGGCTCGTTTCCGGCGGTAAGGTGCTGTGTCATTCGCGAAGCCGTATCGTGGGGAGGGGAAACAAAAGATGGTTAGCCCCCATGTTACCACGGCGGCTAAGCCGAGCGCCGTGCATAGCACCCGACATATCGGGTGTGACCTGGGTCGATTCGGATTGGCGTTGCAACCGTGATGACCTAAGCATTAGATAGGCATTAGATAGACAATGGATAGGTACCCCGGGTCAGTAGCCCATCGGTAGCATCCTCAGGTAGACAGGATCAAAACGGGGGCCGGGGGCGGGGCCGGGGGCGGGGGCGGGGAGAGAGAGAGAGGGCGGAGCGGGGGACGGGTGGTTGAAGGACCGAAGGTTCGACCCGTTACCGGCTCCTGCTCCTAGCTGCCCCCCACCGGCAGTGAGCCATCTCCCATCCGTCTCCCCTGTGTCACGGCGCATTGCTGCTTGTTGCTGATCAGCACACCGGTGAAGATTTGTCTTATCGGCATGATGGCCATGAAGCTGAGCCGCCTTTGCCATTTTGTTGTTCGACAAGCTAAGAAGGGCTGAAACAGAAGAGACGAGAAATTAAGGACAAGGGAAAGAAAAAAAATGTCATGGCGATAGAGTGCCTTGGTCTCAGCCTCGCCCAAGCTCAGGGGTGAAAGGAGGCGTAGACACTAGAGAAGGACCCGGGTATGTGCATGCAAGGTGGGAAGACGATGCGCTGCGGCGAAGCTGCCATGATCTATAGGCCTTCGGTATGGGGTTGTGGATGCATCTTGCAAAGGATGGGATGCGGAACCGAAGACCAAGCAACTCTTTTCAAGCTCACTGGCCAGGTGGTGGCTCGTGTGGTGTGGTTCTCCCGTAGCCCAGCCCTATCCGCTGCCGCTTAGCGTCACTCTAGGCCGCGTTACGGCGCCGTAGTGTAGGACTGCGGCACGTCATATATAGGTGGGGATGGGCGGCACGTTTTTGACGTTTGCCATGGACGGCCGCATTTTGTTTGGTCGTTTTGCTCCTCCCCCCCCCCCCCCGTCTGCTCCTCTGCTCCCCCTGCTGTGGCCGTCTGCCGTCATGTAACCCGAGATCTGGCCGCAAAAGTCCAACGCTTCCACACAACCCCGGCACACCGCGCTTGAAGGCACAAACTTGAAGCAAGGCCGGCTCCAAACGTTTTGCAATTTGACGCTGGGAATCACCTGAGAGTCCGTTTATGCGACCTGCACAGCACTTTGTTCCCAACTGGCCACACTCCCCACCTCGACGCAATCCAGAATATTCGGGATACTTCCGAATTGAAACACCGCCTTTCCTCATTCCCAACTCGAATCCAGCTCTCAACTATTGGAAACGTGGGATTGGCGGAGTTCCGCGAGCTAACGACGCCCAAGGCGATATCACAGCTTCACCCGCGCTTGCTAGCCTGTAGTCTTTTTCTGACCTTACGGCGTAGCAGTACCCAGGGCGTGGAAAGGCAGCCAAGCACATGACAAAGATCCTGTGCATATGTACCTCCATGTTTAGATCAAAGGGGGTGGCCGTCACATGCACGGATCCCCTATTTGTGATGCGGTACACAAACCACCATGGGTCAATGATTTGGGGGGCCTGGATATCACCACCGACCGGCCTTTTTTTTTTTTTTTTTTACAGTTTTGCGCTCGGCTTTGGTCCTTTTTAAACAGGAAAAAAAAAAGAACAGAATGCTAGACGAGCCCATCGGAACCTCCGCCTCATCAGTTTGACCGATTCCGGGGCGCGGCGCTTGGAAATAGCCTGCCACTGATCCTTGGGGGCCGAAAACACCACCAAAAGAACGGCACTTTCCTGCTTCTGTTGGCGCTATCCGGCTGCACGGAGCTGTCAATCGTATTGGATCCATCTCGGATCTCCCGCTGCACGAACCCCGCCGCATGTCACCATTAAAATAGGATTTTTTTTCTCTTTCGTCTCCGCTGCTTCCCATCAGGACCCCTCCCCGAACACACACCCACCTTTCAGTATAGGGCTGGACTGTACCAGGCTGAGTTGGGCCTCGCGTAGGATGGCACGAGAATCGCAGACGTGATTCATTTCAAACCCCTTTGCGGGGCTGGGTGAGGTAACTAGCTACCTGCACCAGACAAGTCGATAGGTGGAGGGGAGAATTGGAATTGTGCTGGTGTAAAGCCTTTCCGCTCTGCCCTCTGCCCTGCCCCATCCCTTCACGACAAAGGAGGCTCCAGTAGGGTGTCAATGCAAGCAACCCAAAGCCCAGACCCGACGGAATCCGAAGAGTCGCTGCTGTCGCGCTGTTTGTTGCACAAATGTGCGGAATAGGCACCGCAAGGCATCCAACGCCCCCCCCCCTCCCATCCTGATCTATCCTCACGCGCGTCGGAACACGTCAAGAGACAGATGCTGGTCGACCCAAGCCCACACCGAGGGAAAAGAAAAGCAGAGAGCGACCCCAAAAAAAACCAGGTCAAGCCAGCTCATACATCAGGCCCCCACACTTGCTCTAGCCATGTCCTGAACCGCACCGGGCGCACCTGCGTCGCGTCGTTCTGATTGACGGCATCGTTGAGATTCGTCCCCCGCACATAGTAACGCCCGTTAGCTGTTTGCAAAAGCCTTTGATAGTAATGCCAGCGGTCCCATTCGCCGCCACGTTGGCTGTCTTCGGCCTGTGCTTCTGCGTCTTGGTACGTTCGAGTCACCAGCCTGAACGGTACTGGGGAAGAACAGGTTTTGTCAGCCGAGGATTTAAAAGAGAATGGGGATAGTGGTGCAGGATGATAACTCACCTCCTCGTACATTGGAACATGTAGCCACGACTTCGCGGACCGGCATGTGGTCACCCCGCATCCGAAATTCCCGCGGCCAGGTTCCCGGGCCGAGCTCTATGGCTGCTGCGATGAACTGTACTACGTCGTAGACCGAAGTCAGGGCGACTTGGGCGGGTCGCCCATGCGAGTTGGTCTCTACAATTTCGCCTTGAGCTTCGGCTACGTTGACGAGATAGTCGCCTGGGCCTTGCACCCCCGAGCTAGTACCCATATTGTATGCCTGTAAGCCACCAGGCCCAAACCGCTCCATGAAGATGCCGCATGAAAAGACTGTGTAGCGCATGTTGTGAGATCTCGAGTGAGACCAACGCTCCAAAAGGTCTCGAGCGGCGTGAGAGCCGTGGTCGAGTGGATCATTGGTTGGTCTGTGGCCCAGGTCGCCCTCAAACTCTGAAGGTACAAAAAGTCGGACCCTGGCACGTCTGGCAGCGTCAATGAGGTTGAGTTGCTCGTTGTTGGAGATTGTCGAGATCAATAGGTCGACGCCCTGGAGTGTATATCGCAACTCCTCGACGTTCCCGAAGTCTACTACCGCCACTTGACAGCCTGAGAAGCTCTGTTCAAACTCTGGATGAGGCTGCCCTCTGGTCAGTGAAGGACTATCATGGAAACCTGGGGTATGTGACTTACTTGTCTGGTGAGGACTAGGACCGCATTGGCACCTTGTGTGATCTGCTGAGCGAGCAGGTAAGCGAAGCCGCCTCCACCAGCTATGGCAATTCTCATCATGTCCGGCTCGGTTTCGTCTTTTTGTCTCATTGTGATAGATTGTTGCTTTGGTCTGATATAGAAGGTGTTGTTTTAAGGGGCGCAAAGAGCTTTTGAGAATGGTGTTTCGGGGGTAATCCTGATCATTAATCCTGATCGTGGGCACCGCCCGGCGACTTATATAGATGTATCACAACAATGATCTCATGGGCCATGTGCATAACGAGGAACAGCTGCTTCACAACCAATGAGTCAAGGGCACAGCAAGTAGATGGGGGTGCGAGCCAAGGCAGCCAAGTGGGAAAGCATCCAAGCTCAAGTCTATTGGTATGGAGACGAGAACCGGGCTGGACAAGTTGGATCAAATGACGATAGCAGCATCCGGCAGACCCAGATCTTCAAGTGGGTAAAATGCCTGCACAATACAGAGCCCCACGCAAGGCAGGAGTGTGGTTCCTTCGGTGGCACGGTAGGTGGGCCGTTGCGATGGCATGTCACTGCCTGGCGTTGGTACACCAGGCCCAGGACGCCAAAGGCACTAATGGGCCGCTTGGCCCGCGGGGACAAGACGTCTCCCGTCGCCATGGATCGCGGCGGGTGTGACACACTCGGTAATCCGTACTCAGATACCCACAGTCCATATTCCCCTATCTCCGGCCCGTCGATTGGCGGGAACAACGCCTTGCGACTGGAGAAAACAGCCTCAGCTAAGCGCATGTGCCGCCGCGGCAGACTCAGGAGAAACACAAAATTCGAAACAGAAACAGACAAGGGGGGAAAGCTGGGAAGGAGGCAACAGACGGAAACCATCCACATGGAGAGCGCATTGTCAGGCCGGCAGGAGCCGTCACGGCGGGGGGGGGGAGAGTGCTTGCTCCCGTTGAACGGACCGAGGCATCATCACAGGAACTGTGCAAGGCGGGATGATATTGGCGATGGCGGTTTGGGGGCGCACTTCGCCCCCAGGAAACGTGAAACAGCAGCAAATGCGCCGCGTGTTCTTTGAAGTCATAGAGAGCGCATGGTGGTGGCAGATTATTCATCTGTTGGTATTGGCCTAGTATGGGGGTTGACGTGTGTGGTCAGGAGCCGAAGTCTCGAGGCTGCAAAGGGGAGACAGACGTGGCAAAGGGGGCGTTTCCTGGTAGACAGTCAGCATGTTCAAACGAAACAGATCCCGCCTTCCTTGGGGGGGAGGGGCAGCGTAGTAGCCGTGCCGAAATGCAGAAGTGCAGAAGTGCAGAAGTGCAGAAGTGCAGAAGTGCGAAAGTGCAGAGACACAGCAGGTACTGTACATAGGGCCGTAGGGCTGGCTAGCCAAAATTAGACGCCGGCGGGAGAAGTGAAGTGGAGGGCCATGTCACCGCGATACTGGGTCGCCGAAGACGCGCGACTCGTCTGACTCAGGATTCTGCTTGGACGATATGAGGGGCCGTCATGTTCCGTTACACCTAGGCGTCTAATGGGGGATCTTGTGTGAAACGGGGGACTGGCAATGAGGTCATGAACACGGGCATAGACCTGCCTGTTGCAGAGGCGGAATTTGTTTGGGGGCAGCCCAGCCCGCTTGATATCACGTCGGGTCATCCAAGCCCGCGGCAATCGGACAAAAAGGGCACAAACTATACGAGAGCAAAAAAGCCAGGTAAGAAGAGGAAAGAAAAAAAAAGACAAATCGAGAGGGGGAATAGCGCCACAGATCAGAGTACACTTGACGCCAGTGCATACGTAGCTACTCAACCACCGCTGTCACGTATCTCCCCACGTCCGTTGTGTCAATTGTCCCCGCGGGGGACATGATGCCAAGCTTCCCGAGTAGGCCGCGCGCGCGATGCTGGAGCACCGGGGGAGCAATGAAGCAAAGGCCCCCCCCCCCCCATTCGCAGCCGTCATCGTCGTGGGCCAGGCGACGGATCACTTTCCTTGTCAGCAGAAAAGAGTCGTCAGACGGGCCGCTAACAAGCGACCTTTGCTGGATACTCAGTGCCGCCGGCAGGAGCGGGAGCAGCAGCAACAGCAGGAAGGGGGGACAAAAGTACGGCCTTGCCCTACGGCAAAGCGACGGCGGGCCGCTTCCGGCCTGGAGCTCGAGGTGCCGCTGCTATAGTAGCACATACCATGCTGTACATACCATAGCTTGGCAATGGCATAGTAGTGCTCCGTCGCTATGCCTGGCATTTTCTGGGGGTTCCTAGGTGTTCCGAGCTCTTCCTGTGTGTGGCTTGTTATTAAGCGCGTTAGCTTAGGCTGACTGGGGGCTGTTATTCATTTGCTTGTCATGGTGTTGCAATGTGTTGCAGCGCGCTGCAGGAGGCACAATTTTGGAAGTCATAACTCTGGAGTGTGGGCATGGTTGTGGCTGAGGCTTGGACGCGACGGACAGCTTTAGGAGGATGCGGGTAAAGAGCAAAAGGTCAAGCCCGTGTGGATGATCCATGGGCCCCGGAGCAACCCATGAAGAAATCCATGGCCAGGTCGGTCGGTGTTCCGTCGCAAATCGCGAGAGTCGCAACTCAGGTCCAAAACCTGGAAGAGGCTCAAAACGGCTTGACGGATTGGCAGCACTGCATCTGTGGGGTTCGGGGTTCGTCAACGGGAGACCCACACCTACACGTGAACAGAGGTTCGCACAGGGCGGCGCACTCTGCACTTCAGACGGGGCCACGAGCACGGTACAAACAACTGACAGACACTGACAGTGCCATCCTTCGGCGACATTTCGATGCCTCAGGTATACAACCTTCCCGAAGAACGAGGCACCGAGGACGGCAGCGTGCGGTGCGGGACTTCTGCATCGCTGAATCGCTCAATCACTAGCGTTTTCCACCCTCCATTCCATCCCTGCCAGGCATCCTGGCGCCAGGCAAGCCAATTCCAAGACATCTTGAACCGAAAGCGCACCACCCTGGCGTTGAAACCCATCTTCCCACAAAACCTCCCTCCACTCGGGCCACATGAGGCCGCTTGTGGTCGCTTGATCCAACGCTCGCAGATGCCTGTTGATGCCTGGCTATGCCTGTCTCAAATTTCCTAAATCCCATATCCTCTCTATCTTTTTGGGTAATCTTTCCTATAGTCGGGTTTTGGCCGTCCAATATCGCCTCCGGCTTCCAATATCTCTCCCCATCTTGACTCACCTCCCCTCGGTCGGCTACCGAAGCGGCACGGTCAACCCAAGGTGAGGAACTCGGGTCCCTCCCCCCCCCCCACAATCCATCCTCCCCTCCACCTGCCCGATCGAGTGAGATTCCCGGTTGTTCAATAAAGAGGATCCCTTAAGCCTCATGGCGTATGAGAAGACGACGACAGTGGGCTTGGCTCTCGGCCGGCCGGCAGGCTGTCTGGCTGGTGGGCAGGCTAGCTGGCGTGTCGAGCATCCTCCTGACTCATTTCTATTGGGCTCGGCCATCGTGGCATTGGCGGCTTGCCATTCGGCGCGCTCTCTCGCGTCTCTCTCAAAAGGAAGTTGGGAGTGGTTGTTGGCTCGATCACCTGGCCTGGCCACCGCACACCGAATACAGTACCTGTGCAATACTTTCCCCTTGATATAAGGTGCGGCGACTGCCTAATGTGCGGAATTTGCGGCACCGTCGACCCCGTCGTCACAAGCCTGCTGCAGCTAGCATCAACATCAACAAGTAGCTCGCCAACCGGGCCTTGGCAAAGACCACACTTGAAATCCTGTCCGCCTCGACCAAATTACTTGGTCGCCGCAGCAGCAATCATTGATACGAAATGGCGCAAAAATAGGCCAGGATCTTCATTGCTGCCGATTGAAGCTCTATCTCGCGAGAGGATTAAATAGCAAAAGTCAAAGTCGGCGAGCCAAGTAGGCAGGTCGTCTGGCGGGCAAAATACTCCGAAAGACTCGGACTAATTCACCACCATGAAATTATCCTCGACGCAATAACGTTCTGGTATCTTCTGAGTAAAAAGTTGGCAGCCGATGAAGAAGGCCACGTAATAAGTCACGATACATGTCGTGTGAGGCATCAAGTATTGTAAAGAACGAATCATTTGTTTTGCTATCTTAATGTGTTGTATAGAGTAGCTGCCTTGAGGGCAGTCAACTGACTGTTGTGGAGTTGCTGATTGCTCAAGTCGCAAAGGTCCTTTTTCCTCAGCAAATCCTTGTGAAAGCTATTGCGGTCCATCGCAGGGTATCAATCATGCCCATCCCAAACTCCTCGTATGTGACAAAGGGAAGCAAAAAGAATCAGATGCAGCCCTCTACTTGTTCGCCTGCGCCTCAGCTTGCTTCTGGATATCGTGCTCGGCACCACGCTCCTTCGTCTTGCCGGAGTCATGCTGGCTCTGGTACGCGGCCTGGGCGTTGGTGTTGCCCGTAAGACCCGCGACGGCGCCGCCGACGGTGCCGGTGACGCGGTCAGCGGCGCCCGATGCGAAGTCGCTGAGCTGACCACGAGCCTCTTGCTCCTGGCCGGCAAGGTTCTGCTCACGGCCGGTCTGCTTTAGATTCTGTATAGAGTTCGGTCAGCCTGGATTTCCACAATTGGCAGATCAACTTGAAATACACACCTCTGAGCCAATAACTCCCCCAACGAACTCCTTCGCGGAGCCGGCAGTCTGGTTCCACGAACCGGCAGCACGATTGGGATCGTCCTTGGAGATGCCCGACGCTGTGACAGTGGCACCAGGGACCTTGACGGTCGCGTGCGAGGCATCGTGCTCAGCGTCACCCTTGTGCTGCTTGGCCTTGCCCTCAGTCTGGTCGCTGGAGCTGCCGAAGACGGCGCCAACGGCGTTTTGGACGGCGCCTGTGGCAGAGTCGACGTACGACTGGAGGGTTGAAGTGTTGTTGTTAGACATGTCGGGTGGTTGGCTTGTTGGTTTGAAGTGCAAGGGTGGTTTGACTGTGTAGATGGGTTTGGATTGGATGATTGAGTGCTGTTTGATGCTGAAGTATGGTAAGAAGTCAAGGACCAGAAAACAGAAGATGGCCTCTTATATATCAAAAGGCGATTGAGGGGAAAAAGGCACGCCCCGCCATTGTTATCCACAAAGGAAAGAGACAAGCGTGAATGTTTTGCTCCTGCGTTGATCGTCGGTGATGTCATTCATGACATCATAGGCTCCCCCAAAAGAGAAACACCAACTCTTCCATCTCCACACCCCAGCCCTACGGGAAGCACAACAGCTGATAAAAAAAACCACTTTTACGTCCCTCAGATCGTATTTTTGACCTGTCACAGCCCTCGCACTGCAAAAATTGAAAACCCGCTGATGTGATCTTTTGAAGGGATGCGAAAGCATGCGTCTACTACAAGTACGTCATTGTGCAAAATTGTCAAAATTGGCATTCGAGACGTCAAACATCAGTATGGCGTGATTGAGCGAATACATTCCTCGATCAAGTGGCGCGTTTCGTTTGTATATGTTAATGGTACCTTTGGTGTCATGCTGTGCAATCGATATTCTTTGTGAGGATCCGGGGCATGGCACCTTGATCAACCTCCTCTGCTAATTACTACTTCTCGTCAGTGCCTGTTACGAGTACCTGCTGCACATTCGGTTCTTGTGCTTGTTACGACTGTACGACTTTGTTGCAATTGCTCCCCGTCGCGAATATGTCACAAATGCCTGTTACGCACCCACCTGTCGCGACCACATGGCTCTGCTGCAAGCGCCCGTTGCGAGGACTTATAGCCTTTGGGCCGTTACGGCTGCGTGGCCCTGTCAACTTTCAAGGGTTTCCAGGAAGATTGATTTGACCACTAGGAGTGGGTTCAAACATAGCCAGGGCCTCCGCAGCCGATCGCAAGGGCTACTGCTGTACTGACTGCCAAGACTATTCGTGGTGTTCAGGGATCTCAGGCATTTTGCAGAGTCTCGCCAAAAGTCTGCCGCCTTGGTGTTGTGCCCGGCACAGTAAAAATTGCGGGTAAGTCGATGGGCTCCTAAGATGATATGTAACACACTAAAAGTTGGGCCCACGCCAGTTGCACTGTAGCTCTTGGATGATCTTGTTCTGAAAGGGGAAGTGGTCCCTCCATTGCTTCTCTTGTGTTTGGATGCATGGGTATACTCTGTGTGCTTCTCCCGCGGCGGGAGCTCGTCTATTTATGCAAACCTCCAGCACAATCAACACTAATCGTCCGGCCCGCATCTGCACGGGTCGAGAAGGAAAGAGGAGACATGTATCATGTGTTGTTGTAGTGTAATCGTAGTCTTTGCCGCAGTGGACCCTCGCTTGTGCGTGTTGGTTAGTCGTGTTGCCACTCCCTCCTCTCGGAGCGAGAATAGGTTACATCTCCCGTGCACGGGCACCGTTTCTTCGGTCTCGGTCCCTGCCATCTCCGTCTCGGCCGCAGCGCGGCCCCCCCGGACGCTGTGCACAAGGTCGGTCGCCTTGGCCCGCCACCTCAGCGCTTCCGCACATACTCGCCGTCTCAGGTGCAAAGGGCAAGGGATGTTTCCCCTTTGCCAGGTACCGGTCTTGTGCGCTCGACCCCGGCTTTCAGTTTATAAAACTCTTTGCACTTCTATTTGCAGGCCAATTCGAGCTCAGTCGCCCCGTCAGACGACGACAAACAAATATGATAGCCCCGTGAGGAACCCCTGGTAGTGGTAGGACCTAGGCCGCAGGTAGGATTTGCCCATGGCATACTCATAATAAGCGTAGCAGCCAAGATGCCGTAGGTAATCTATCTAGTGTCCATTTCGGGTCTGATGCACTATAGGGGCTAGCTGTAGTCCTCACTGTAACCTCGTAAAGCTGTTGGTGATTTTGTTGGTGTTCTGTTGGTGTTCTGTTGGTGTTCTGTTGGTGTTCTGTTGGTTGTAGTTCTCCTAGCTGTGCCTTGAATCCTCCTTGGTTGCATCAATTTGTTGCCTAAATGGGACTGCGCACAGGGGCCTCCAGCCAATCCAATCCAATACAATCCAAGTAAACACAGCGACAGTAAAATAGCACTCAAAAAGGAGAATCGAGACACATCATGATAGGCAAATTAATGTCCAAGCGAAGGGGACTTTACAGTACAGGATCAAACCCCCAGCAGATGCGCCCGCTGTGGTGCTGTGTCTAAACACAGCTCAGGGATCCGAAAAGCCAAAGATGCCTAGCAAGTCGTTGTTGGTCTCCAGTGGCGATGCTATGGAATCCTCCCTCATCTTAGCATAGGAGCGTTTGAGTGATTTCGCTTCTGCTCTATCATCCTCAGGTGTTGACATGGGGAGTAAGCGGCCTGGCTTGTGTTGTGTTGGTTGAGTTGAACGAGGAGTGATTTTCTATAAAGGCAGCGTTAGAACCCCTCGAGAAAAACTGTTCTCTTATCCTTCAGAACATCAAGCACATCAGTCTACCTCTCATCTGCCTCTTATCTCCACCTACGCTCATCAATCTTCGCCTTCCAAACCACCTCCCAAGTGAGATTTCTCTACTCCAGCCCATGACTTACTCCCACTGACTTGTTATTCAACAGCCGCCCGACATGATGTTCACCCGCGCTACCGTCATCGGCGCCCTCATGGGTCTCGCCACCTTTGCCTCGGCCGCCGCCGTGCCTGAGCAGGCCGCCGCAGCTCTCGAGGAGAGAGTTTGGAAAGCTAACATCGATGTTACGGTCGCCTGCCGCGAGCAGTATAACGATATGTACGCTGCTGTCGTCGTCAACAACGGTTGTGGTGGTTGGAAATGCAAGACCGGCGACAGCTCGAAGGATGTCAATATGGACAACTACTGCACACGTCGTTTTGTCAACGCCTATGCGGCCTGCGGCGGCGGCACCGTCTGGGATTGGCAGTGCCATGACCGCTCTTAGGTACTAGCTAGGTAGCGAGCTTTGGTTATGTAGAGAGTCAGGGGCTTGATCGGAAATGATTTAGAAATTTGTTTACATAGAAAGTCGGGGTTTTGATCGGGGAGAATTTGAGGATTTCGAATCTGTGCAAAGTCAGGGTCTTGATCGGTGAGGATTAAGAATTTAATACACACTGCTCCTGATCCATCCTACATTTTGGCCTTACAGAAGCCGTGAACATATGTGAAAGAAAAAGATACTCAGCCGCTGCGCCATTTTCCTGCATGTCCAACATGTATGCGAACCGCCGCCTCCTTTCCACCCTGTAGCCCCTCAACCTACTTACTTATGCTACTTAATGCTGGCTCCACTCAATCGTGTTGAGATCAACCCCCTCCTGAACAAGCTCCCACAGGGGGCTAAGCTCCCGTAGGAACTCGACGCGCTCCTTCACCGCCTTCAAGACATAGTCAATCTCCTGCTCGGTTGTAAACCGGCCAATACCGAAGCGAATGCTAGAATGAGCGCTCTCGTCGCTGCTGCCTAGCGCGCGCAGAACGTAACTCGGCTCAAGGGATGCCGATGTGCATGCGCTGCCGGAGGACAAAGCGATGTCCTTGAGCGCCATGAGCAGAGACTCTCCCTCAACGTAGGCAAACGAAACGTTTACGCAGCCGGGGTAGAAGTGTTCTGGGTCGCCGTTTTGGCTTGTGTGCTCCATGGACAGCAGTCCATTTAGCAGCCGGTCGGAAAGGAACTTGATCCGCTTGGAGTCGTACTATCAGTTGTTAGCAAACTGCTTAACATGTAGGTTTCGAGATGCTAGCCGACGGGACAATCTCCGAAGATTGTGTAGAGCAAGCAATCAAGGATATGTCCGAACTCAAGTCTCAAAACGTACCGGAAGCTCCTCCTTGGCAATCCGACACGCCTCGCCAAAGCCGACAACGAGCGAGGGAGCTAATGTGCCGCTGCGCAGGCCTCGCTCCTGTCCTCCTCCGCTAATAATGGGGTCGAGTCTCACCCTCGGGCGCCGGCGGACGTAGCATGCTCCAATGCCCTTAGGACCGTAGATCTTGTGGGAGGAAATAGACATCAGGTCGATGTTCATGGCGTTAACGTCAATCGGAATCTTGCCAACCGCCTGGGCAGCATCTGTGTGGAAGAAGACCTTGTTCTCCCGGCAGAGCTTACCAATCTCCTCCATCGGCTGGATGACTCCAATCTCGTTGTTGACTGCCATGATACTGACAATAGCTGTCTCGGGCCGGATGGCGGCCTTCAGTTTCTCAAGGTCGATCAGCCCGCTGCTTATCACTGGGAGGTACGTGACCTCAAACCCCTCGTCCTGAAGATGCCTGCAGCTATCGAGGACACACTTGTGTTCTGTCTGGCTGGTGATGATGTGCTTCTTCTTGCCGGAGCGGCCGAAAAACCTGGCGACTCCCTTGATGCTCATGTTGTTGCTCTCGGTGGCCCCACTGGTGAATATGATTTCCTTCGGGTCGGCGCCAATCAAGGTGGCGATGTGTGTCCTGGCCTCCTCGACGGCCTTCTCGCTCTCCCAGCCGTATGCATGGGTCCGACTGTGTGGGTTGCCGTAAAAGCCTGTGTAAAAGGGCATCATGGCGTCCAGCACCCTAGGATCCAACGGTGTAGTAGCCTGCATGTCGAGGTAGATGGGCCGCTGGCCCTCATCCATCACAGTCGCCTGTCTGAGGACGTCTGGCGAAATATCAGAGATGGCCGAAATCATAATGGCAACGACAGATAGAAAGCTGCTTACCGGCCATGGGGCTGATATGGGCGTCCTGGCCATCCTGTCCGCTGAGGGCGAGGCCCGACTTCTGCAGCTTCTTCTTATCTAGGTGGATAGTCGTCTCTACCTGTGCATTGTCCCGCTTCGATTCGGTCACGTAGGCCCTCGTCGATGATGCACCGTGCGTAGTCGCTCTCGCCACCCGGGCCAGAGCCGGCACGCCTCGACGGGGCGCTGTCGAGAGAACCGACCTGGAGGCCAGACGCGACGCCTGTCTCAAGACTGACGGCGCAATGTTGGCCATGGTCGGGGTTGGGCTGGTGGTGCGGGAAAAGTTGAGTCTGGCTTCGACTTGTCGAATTTCCAACAGCAAAAGGCGCGGAATTGCCATCGGCTGCATCGGCGATATCGATTAAGGATAGCCAATCGCAGCGCACAACGAGCGGGCTCGCGTTGTGGTTGGATGCGTCAAGTGCCGCCCCACCCTACTCCCAGTCTGGATGGCGCATGATGCTTTCAGAAGGGATGACGAAGGTCAATGACGGGACCCTGGCCAGTCCGCGAGGGGACCTGGAGGGGCACACGGGCAGTGGCAAGTGGAACGCACTGCGGTGATCACACAGCAAGGTAGCTCAGCTTTACGGATAAACGTTCTGACTTTTGTCACATTTGGAGTTTGCATTCATCTGCAGCAGCGATACAATTCCACATTTACGGTCCCTCTTGGCCGTTGGCCACGTTATCCTTTTCCCCGTTCCTCTGGCTTCCTATATACCTGGCTGTGGCTTCAGCTGGCCCCGTGGTCGCCTGGCTGCGCAAGCAAACAAGGCACCGAGCGGTCGTCCCGGTACCAGTAGCGCCACCATAGATCGCCAAGGCACGCTGACGACCAGCTCCGCCTCCGGAAAATCGTCACCATTGGGAGGGCACCTAGCCGATCCTAAAGTCCCCCCCGAACCATCTGGTACCCGACACATCTTCAACTCCACAACTCACTAGCATCGTCACACAGCTGCAGTCTTTCCAGACAGTTACTCGACATAGTAACAGAGTATGAGTCTCAAGGGCTTTCAGAAAAGCGTGATTCGCGTAAGTACCCACCCCGCATCCCCCTATATCGTCAGCTCTCCTTTCGTCACTCAAGGCCCGGACTCGGCTGACTCGGATCGTGCTCCTGCAAACACAGGCGCCCCAACAATTTCGCCAAAAGTTCAACCTCGGCGAGCACACCAAAGATGCGGTCTATATTGATGCCGAGCGACGGTTCGACGAGCTCGAGGCCGAGACGAAGCACCTCCATGACGAAAGCAAGAAGTACTTCGAAGCTATCAATGGGATGCTTTCGCATCAAATCGAGTTTTCAAAGGCCATGGTAGAAATCTACAGGCCGATTAGCGGGCGCATGTCGGATCCCGACTCGCTCGAAGTCTCGGGCAATATCGAGGGTATCCGTGCCTGCGAGGAGTACGAGGCTGTCGTCAAGGACCTCCAGGAGACATTGGCGCCAGAACTCGAAATGATTGATAGTAGGGTTATCCGGCCAGCCAACGAGTTGCTCGACGTCATCAAGGCGATCCGCAAGACGGCCTTGAAGCGCGAGCACAAGAAACTGGACTACGACCGACACCGCGCGACTCTCAAGAAGCTTCAGGACAAGAAGGAGAAGACAGCAAAAGACGAAAAGGCCACATGGAAGGCCGAAAACGAGGTCGAGGTGTCGACACAGGAATTCAACTACTTTAACGACCTGCTCAAAGACGAACTGCCCAAGCTATTCAAGCTGGAGAGGGACTTCATCCAGCCGCTGTTTCAGTCCTTCTACTACATGCAGCTCAACATCTTCTACACGCTCCATGAAAAGATGCAGCATTGCGATATCGGCTACTTCGACCTAACACTAGATCTCGAGGAAGCGTTCCACAAAAAGCGGGGCGATGTCCAGGAGCGGGCTGAGAAGCTATCCATCGTCAAGTTCAAAACGAGCGGCCTAAAGAAGCCCCCGAAGTACGGACCGAAACCTCAGGCTCTTTTAGAGGGTGGAACGAAGCCCGCAGGCCTGTTGACACCGGGACCTACCTCGGCGGCTTCCGGGTCAACGTCGCCACGGCCCCCTTGGCAGCGCGAAGCCGACGACGCCGAACATCCGCCTCCGCCATACTCGCTGGCAACGGTTCCGGGAGCTGCTGCACCCATCTCCCCGTCACTTGGAAGCAGCCCCAAGGTGCAGGCACTTGCGGCTGTGGCAGCGGCCAAGGCAAAGCCGCCCCCGCCGCCAAAGCCAAAGCCGAGCCGGCTGAGTGTGCAGCCGGCCGTGGAGATGGTGACTGCGCTCTACGACTACTCAGCGCAAGCCGAGGGTGACCTGAGCTTCCGGGCCGGCGACGTGATTGAGATCATCACACGGACCCAAAACGACAATGAGTGGTGGACCGGAAAGCTAAATGGAAAGCAGGGTCAATTTCCTGGTAAGTACACCTGCGGAGTGGAAGTGACGGAGACTGGGGGGGGGGGGGGGCAAGAAAGGAAATAGACTGACCTTGGCTGGCGACAGGCAATTATGTAAAATTGAGCAGTTGATGCGGGGTTTTACGATTTGTCCTGCTCCAGGGGCAGTAGTGTTATTTTTGAGGGTTTGGTGATACTGGGTGGGTTGGGGTTTTGCGACATGTTTTTCTTCTCACGAGACACGATGAGAACGAGACAGGTCCAGATGAGCGGGAGCAGCATTTACGGTTGCCACAGAGGGGTTCGGCTGCTGAGCCGATGCGACTGGGGAGGAGCGGCATTGATCAGACGGATGGACAGGTAGGCACATGCATACCCCGCGGGAGGATGGCGGTAGGACGCGGATCATAAGATGGGAGTTGTCGGCGCTAGCATCGTGTTGTTTGTCTGCGTATGAGGGCGTGTTTGTTCCAAGGCGGTTGGAGGGACGGCAGGGTGTGGTGTGGTGCAGGTCTCGTTGGCAATACATACAACCCGGGCAACAGAGGGGATGACTGTGCTTCTGCTTGGGCTCTGTCCGGGTGGAGATATCAGGTCGATTAGACTAGATTCGATAGTAGGTTGGGCCGGGTAAGCATGTAAGCAGAGCAAACATGGGAAGCAATCACTGCAGAGGTCCCTGTGCCACCCAGCAGGCTCGGCGTGAAGATGTCATGATGTTGTATCTGACAAGGCTGTGGGAGTCGTGGTGGGCAGCCATGCAGCGCACGTGAATGTCGTCTCCTGTGGAAGTCCAAGGCTCATCCCGTTGGGTTTCCCTTCTTGAAGTAATCTCTGGGTCCATCCCCACGTGGGTAGGAACGGGGGGGGGTTAGGCTGCTGGGCGTTCGGGTGTCACTGGTGCGGTCCGTCCTGGGAAAGCAGGTGCGGGTGGGATTGTGGATTGATGGGAATGGGGTCATGGGTTGTGCTGGCCGTGGGGTCTTTCTTTTTTTGGATGGCCTTTTTTTCCCAAACCCGGATTGGGAGAGGGGATCGGCGCTGTGAACGCGATCGTCTCGCATCACTCCTCCCGTCGGGGCTCCCCGAGAGGAGGGTGTGTATATACCATACGTACATACAGCAGTTCACAGAAAACATCGTGTTCCCAGTCAAGGCCATTCTGAAACAGATGCGGCGACAGCCCAGCTGCCCCCACCGAGTACATGCGCGGATTTTGTGATCAGCAGATCTCCCTTTTTTCCAACGTACATGCGCCGGGGCGCGCATCACGAACTGCGAGGGATAGGATTCGTGGTGCCACAAGATAGGTCTGAGGTGTTTGGGCTTCCGTTTGGGGAAGGCGATAGTCAACAACCGCATGCGGTCTGTCAAGGTGAAGCGGCGGTGAGGGGCGCTTGAGGCTTGCAGAGAGAATGGGGTTTCAGATGGGGGTTCGAGATTGGGTTTTCGCTATTAATTTATCGTCTTGAGATGGGGGAAAGGGCTGTCACAATTCCCTCTTCCTGTTTTGTGAAAAGGTGCATTCCTCGCAGTATCTCAAGTCTAGAAGACGGACGACTTATCCCTTCTCTCTTACCAACCCCACCGCGCAAGGCAGACTTCCTCTCCCCACTCATCCCTCTCATCTTCCCACTCTCCCCTCCCCTCTCTCCATTATAGTCTAACACGCCATTTTCTCGTCCGTCACCGGCGCAGCGGACATAGAAGAGAAGGGAAAATGGCACCCGGAGGGGTGGGAGCACCGCATGCGGGGCGGAGGAACTCAGTCACTTGCTCTCTGGCGCTTTTCGTCGTCAGACATGGTTTTCCGTATGACCCGCGTTACATTACACAATTCTCCGCCAGAGCCGACAAGAGCAAATCCAGCAGACCAAGTGAAGTGAGGAGAAAAGTGCATTTTGAGAAGTGTTGGTGGCCGAGGTTTCCCCATCTGCCACTTGCGCGCGCTGCTCGGCGTTCGAAGTTGAGCCAGTCTCGGAAACAGAATGAAGAGGGGAATACACAGCTAGACTCATGCCGGAACCTGCTCGATTTCAATAGTTCCGGTGACCCTCAGGCACAGCTAAAAACGTTCGGTGAGAGAGAAGCGAGGTTCCCTAGAGGCCGGGCAATGCAACGGTCTTGTATTAGGGAGAGAGGGGTAGCAAAAGTGAGGCGGTGATTTGGAAGTGAGGCTTGCTGTCTATACTTTCCCGCGTTGGCCCCGCTGGAGCCTTGCCTACCTATCTGGCAGACTGCGGGTGCTTCAATTGTGTACACCCCCCTTTTTACCATGCTGAGAACCAAGACCTATCACATCAATCGTGGCCCACAGCTGTTGATCAATGTTAACTAGTTTTTTCTTTCTCTTCATTCTAGACTCTTCTTGACTTTTGCTGACTCCTGTTGGTATGTACCCATAGCCGACAGGAGGAAAGGGGGCGCAGGAGAAGACCTCGCCATTAGCCGACACGTGCTCTTTATTTCCCTCCAAGCGCCGTAATCCTCTCCATATCATGCTGGCCAGAAATCATCAAGCGACGTGTGAAAAGCGTCTCCAAAAAGCTCAAATGCTGGACGCCACGCTGTCGGCCCGACATGTGATGCATTGGGTTGAATCAAGAAATAGCACTTCTGAGACCAACCAGCACCTTGTTGCACCATCTTACCGCAGCGCGGGGAGAGTTGCTAGTCTAGCAACTTCTGCATAGGCCAAAGTGGAAGCCCCGAGATATGGACTCGTACATGGGTGTCTTGAATTTTCTCCATGATGGTGAGCTAGCGCTGCTGGCAGTTCCCGGACCTGTGTTGAAAGAGTCCAATGTAGTACCTTCCTCCGGGCAGCAAGTCGAATTGGGTTCCGAGGTAATCTGTAACGTATCCGTCTCCTTCTCTTTTCCCTTATCCGTGAACGGCTGGGAGGAGGCCTCAAGCTGTGGTTGGCTGGTGGTCTGGGAGTCTTCACAAGGTAGTCCCGAGGGGGCGTCGAGGGTCGGTTTACCATGATAGGGGACTATTCCCTTCAGATGGATTTGCGGGTCAAAAGACAAGAACACCAAGGCCTGATGTCCGCCAACGGCGCCTCCAGTGCCGTAAATCAGAGACCGTTCATCCCAGGAACCACGAATATTCCCAAAATGTGTGGGGGGGTTGAGAACGTTGTAGAGCGCGGCCAGCGCGGGGTCGGGCACCGACGGATCTTGGTCCGGGGGCCATAGCATAACGGCCTCGTGCTTGTACACATCGGCAAGCACTTGGTCAAACGTATCTGGAGACAGCTCAAGCGGCTGCCTCCTTGCCGCAGGCAAGCGGCTTCTCTCCTCCTGCTCGTCGGGCGTCCAGCGGCGACGCGAACCTCCCCGTATGCGAACCCGCTGGGTGAGGCCGAAAGAGGGCGGATCATCCACCAGATCAACAAACGTCTGGCTGGACGGATGGTAACAACGTATGGGCGATTTGGACAAGGTAAACATTAACTCTGTAGAGTTGTCGTCACCAGGGTGAACCAGATCGGGATCTCTTGGGGGTGCCTTCATGAGGTCGGGCTCGTGGCATTTAGAGGCGGCCGCCAAGCGGATTGTCTCTGACAGAGACGCGTCAATCGATGAAGATTGGAACTTCTCGCCGCTTCCTCCGCCAAAGACAACCTTGGTAGTATAGTAGGTGCGCCGTGCCGAACTATTCCTAGCTAGCCATTCTTTTCTTGACTCAACGATTCGCAGCTCGCTTGTGGCTTCGTCCTTGAAGAGTCTGAGGAAGGTCCATCTGTCGTCGATCGGACCCTCAACGTGCCATCTCCGCCACAGCTGCTTTCTGGGCGCGTGCTCGATCTTCTGGAATGCATTTTCGGAATTGAGGGGGAAGCGGAAGCAGGTATAATATGACATCCAGTCCACCTCTTCGTCCTCGAGCGAAGCCTGGCTCGAAACCCCGTAGAAGTGATCGCCTTCGACTGGGTCGTTGAGGATTTCGAAGCTGATGGTCGAGCCAATGTCGGATCCGATGGCCTCAGGCAGGTCTAGCTTCTGTTTGAACCAGACGCCGGGCTTGCTGCCTTGTGGGAGCTGGAAGCCTCGAATAACCCAACACCGAACCCCGTCGGGGCCGTCGGGCGAGTAGGTGCCATAGAAGAGGAATTTGTCGTTATTTCGAACAAAGATCTTGAACGAGGCATCAAGCAGATGGGCTTCCAGGACTCGCTGCTCCTTGGCATTGAAGACGACCAAGTAGTTCGCAGGTCTCGGTTTGGTGGTCTGGTAGAGGCACGAGATAATGTCGTTGGAAAAATACAGAAGCCGGAACTTGAACCTTTTGCTCTTGCGCGACTCGGGGATGGCGCTGGCGAGCAGCTCGCGAATGTCAACCAAGAGCTCGCTGCTCTGTGAGTGGTGCAGGTCCAAAATCCGAAGCTCGCGTTCAGTGATGTGGCAAAGAACGCCGTTTTCGTAAATCCACGATTCGGCAACCGCGACAATGGCAGCTAAATATGGAGACACAGACGCAACCGCCTCTCTTCGTTTGACCAGTCGCCTCAGCTCGGGTGCGTAACGCCCGCTGAGCTTTGCAGTCCGGGCTTCTAGCGTGTTCGGGGCTTTGCTCTGAGCCACACGAAATCGTCAGCTGAGTGATCCTAGCCACGACCGTATTTGTTTTTTTTTTCTTGGGTTTTTTTTTCTATGGTGGGATTCAAGGTGGGATTCTGGTTGGCGCAGGAGAAGCGCGAAAAGGGGGGGGGGGAGGGGGTTGACTGGAGGGGTGGCAGTGGGAATTCGTACCTGGAGAATCGCCTTGGTAATGTTCGGCTCATGGAACAAGAACTGCAGCCGTCTGCAGCTGAGGCTCAAGTTGCGGATATCGGCCAAGTCGAGATGTTGGACAACGAACTGTAACAACTCGTATGGCAGCTTGACCAACGACGACATCACACCGGGCAGACGTTCCAGGACAATTATTTTTGGACACCATTTGGGAGATTATTGGGGTTGTATGGGTGCAGGGGCCACGAGAGGTATGGCGGTCTGTCAAGAGGAAGCTTGGGAGCAGGACAGTCGGAGTATGGTATTTCGGGTGCCACTTATATATACATACACGCTTGGGCAGTGAGACATGGCCACTTCGTTTGGCAATATCTTAGGTAGTCGGCAAGGCTGCGTGCAGGTTTCCATAGTAAGTAGATGGGATGCAGGCCAGCTGCGTGCTCTCCCCCTCTCGTCAGGAGGCGGGCTGCCAGCATTCCAAGCGATTGCCATCACTTTTCTTCTTCTGTCTTTTTCTGTGGAACAAATCATTTTTACCAAATCATCTGGTCTTTGGCGCTACGAATCATGATTGACAACATCACCAAGCCGCAGCTGGGCGGGCTCATCGAGCAAGGAAGACAGCGGAGCAGAAGTTGGAAGAGACGGTCTCACACGGCCCAACGAGGCGCTCATCATTGAATGCGGCTCAAAATGTGGAACTGAATAATACCTCAACACAAGTCGACAACTGCAATGGGGGTGGGTGCTACCTTCACATTACCCGCTCCAAGTGGTGAACAGTGAGACGACAGAGGGAAGGTATCCACAAAAGGCCTTGGAAACTCCTACCCGAAAAAAAAAAAAATTTAAAAAAATTCGATGCGGCTCTTTCCCCACCCACTCCGTCTCCTCTGAGATAAGTTCCAATATACAGAAGCCATGCAGGACAGCAATGGGGCGTCTATGCGAGGTTACGAGTCCTATACAAACACCGGGTACCGGTTTGGGGCCTGGGCTGGCGACCTTAGCTGGGCTGGAGCCAACTCTGGTCAGGGACACGCCAATCAAACCTGCTCAAGCCGAAATAGATGGGGATTAATGTACTTGAGGCTCTGCTGCGATGCCCCGCGCTGCTTTGGGGGAAATCCCCCACCCCCACCAAACTTTTTGTTTCATTCTTCTCACCTACATTCCTCATTGTCTCCCGCATTCCCTCTTTTCCTTTTCAACCTCTTCTTGACCTTGGTGAGCGCTCAGGCCCAGTGTCTATAACCCTTGTCTACATATTTTTTTACGCCACGCCCCCAAACTTGACTGTAGCTCGGTCTCGCTGTGCGGGCAGCCAAGATAGGTAATTACCTCCCTGCGCCATTCGGGCCAGAGCCGCCTGTCGATTACAGCTGCGAGCAAGGTATGCACCCAGGAAGCTTACATCCGTGGACGAAGCTGAACCTAGATAAGGCTCTGTGAGTTTTGCGGCTCTGCTAATACGGGCAGATGGTCTATCCCTGCACCCTTGGGCCTGCCCTGACGCGCTCTGCCCTAGGTGTCGCGCAGGTGTCTGTTGTTTGGTAAATTGGTGCCTCCCCCTCCCCGCAGCTGACCCGCCAGCTTCCCCGCCTTTTTACGGCGGCTCAACGCTAGCTCCCATATCTTGGAAGAGACATCTTGCAGAGCCTCATAACTCACAGGGTGTATCCTCACGATCCACTTGGGGTCTTCGGCCTTGCCTCGGCCCACCTACAGTTTGCATGCTGTAGGCTGCTTACCAGCATGTTCCGCGGGTCCCGTGAACGCCATGCTTACACAAAACGGGCAAACCATTGACATGCCAAGTGCCAGAATATCAATGCCCAGCCTTATTGGTGGATGCCTGCTTGCGAGTAGGTAATGGCCCACAAGGTGAAAACGGCTTTTCGGTAAGCACCGGGAATCCTTTTATGCGGACGGGCCGGGGGGCATAGATCATGTGCTGAGCGCAGCGCCATCGTCACAGGCCTTAGTCAACGCGGTGCCCTCATCCCCTCTTCCATTGGCATTTGTGAAAGAGCACGGGAATCCAACCGAGACGGGCTTGTTACCAACACAATGACTACCGTCTAACTATTCTACAGCAAATTTGCTTATTTTCCCTCTCCATCTGAGAACATTCGCCACTCAAGCGGTGAGTAAAGACAGCAGCAGAGAAGAGCTGCGCCGGATCCGCGTCACCGCGACTGACCGCAGTTTCAGAGCCCAACAGCCAATGTGCCGAATTTGGCTCCAATTCAGCCGGATGGGTATCGCCTTCGACCCGACCGCGACTTGGAATCATGCGCACTCGCCAGCAGCCAGAGCCTCGCCAGACTTGCAAGGACAGGGGGGGGAAGCATACCCGGCGGCTGCCTTGCTCATCGGCATCTTGGCTCTCTCTTTGGCTGCAATATAACCAAGTGGGTGGCATTGCATGCCATAAACCCAATTATCCCTGCCCATGGTGAGAGGTCAGTTCTATGATACGACGATATGACAGATCAGGCCTCTCGTTTGAGCTACGATGCGGCTGCTTCAATTCATGCATGCGAGACCGCTTTCGTACTATTACATGAACGCTGATTATAGGAATGCTACCAAATTCATACATGATGAGTACACAAGGCTACGGCTGTGCTTCAGAAATCAACTTCGATATTTGCCAGCATCCAGTGAGGGGTCAATGGGCCGGAAGTATGACTGGCTGATAATCTTGCATCGTTTCTGTCGAGGTCTCAACGCACAGCGTTGAGACAATAAGTACGATAATTATCAGGGTGAGCAAAGTGGTTGGGCATGAAAAACTGCAGTTGTGCCAGGTCGTGTCAGGTAGGAGTCCCGAGGACAGACACCTTGCGACACCAAGTGGCAGCTTGCAACCCGAAACTCATGGCCGCGAAACTTCAGGTTGGAGGCTTGGGCTCTTGACATTTGGCCCCTACGGATCCCAAGTAAAACCTCGAACCAGCAGTTGGGAGACGAGACTGATGCCCACCCTTCAATGGTGTTGTTTGAAATTCTACCCATCCAGCCTGATCAAAGCCGAATCAATGATGCCTGGCGAGACATTAATTCTCCGTGGGATTTCAAGTTATCCGCTTTCATATTTCACCGCGCAAATAGGTAGTAGTGCTTATGGCTTGCGATTTTTTTCCCACCACCTGGCTTCTCCCGATTTACTACTAAGTAACGAAACCTACCTTAACCGGTTGAAATCAATACATGGCCAATGCATGGGAGGCGGGAAATCAAGAAATCAATGTTCTGGTCAGGAAATATACCGACTTAAGGTTCAAGATGAGAATTTAGCAACAGAGCTACCTCCAAGTACGGGGGAATCAAATTAGACTCTTCAGTGTTTGCTTTGCAAAATCAACAATACCCCTTTATTTACCCCTATCCCGTCTCCGAGACGACACAGTGACGCCGATCACTAACGCAGGCCCTCGGAACTGCCGGCTGAAAGCTCTTGGGGCAATCACGACTGCAGGAGTGTCAAGTTGGCCCGCTAGTTGGCTGACAGCAGCGGATGAGTCAGGCCCGGCGTGTTAGTGAACCGCGTCGCATTCTCAAAGAGGCAGGTCTGATTCCTGTTGGTGGAAGGGGCATTTACTCATGGAAAGTTGCATCACCCAGAAACTAAGAGGCATTTTCCCCTTTACACCAAAAAAACACAGAATTAGCCACCACCCCCCCCCCCCCCCTCCCAAACACAAGTGGTGTACCTTTTTTGTAGCCTCCCTGTTAATGTGCTCTACACCATGGCCCAGCCACCAGCCGTGGACCTCTGGGCCCCCTTCATCACCGACACGCTGTTAGAAGTGCGGACGGGCAAAATGAAGCCGATGCGTGGCCTCGACACGGTTCAATCGGGCATTGACAAGTTGCGGTGTGAAGGCCCGGTTAAGGTGACAAGCACTGGCATTGATGAGGACGAGCATGACTACACGTTCCACGGCGGGCCCGAAAAAGCGATTCACGGATGTGAGCCAATCTTCTGATGCTTATTACTCATTGTGATACTAACACGCGTACACAAGTCTGCTCCACTCACTACGCAGCCCTCCAAAAGGAATACCCGTCCGCTGCCCAGGACTTCAAGCCCGGTGGCTTCGGAGAGAACTTTGTCACAGCGCATATGAATGAGCGCAATGTGTGCATCGGTGATGTGATGGCGGTGGGCGACGATGTCAGTGGCACCTTGCTCCAGGTCAGCCTGCCGCGGCAGCCGTGCTTCAAGCTCAACACGCGCTTCCAACTCAAGGACTTTGCCGTGACGACGTGGAAGACGAGCCGCACGGGATGGTACTACCGCGTCCTGCGCCCGGGCAAAGTCCAGGCCGGCGACACCATCCGCCTTGTTGAGCGCCGCCACCCAAAGTGGACTATTGAGCGCATCCAGGAATACCTCCACCGCAAGACCGATGACGAGGCAATGAACGCTGAGCTCGCCGCCATCGAGGAGCTCGGTCCCGAGAGCCGTGGACAATTCAAGAGCAGGGTCGCCAAGGCGGAGGCCAAAGCGCGCAAAGCGTTGAACGCGCCCAACTGGCGTAACTTCAAGGTGGCTGAAAAGACACGACAGACGCCCCGGATCGTCTCATTCGTCCTCGAGGCGGTGGAGCCCATTGCGGACGAGGATGAAGCGGAGCTCATGCCCGGAGCGCACGCCAAAGTCAAGTTGGGCAACGGCCTCGTCAGAGCGTATTCGATTGTCGACGGGGACAAGAACAAGTTTCAGCTGGGCATCTCGCTCGAGCCCAGCAGCCGTGGCGGATCCAAGTACATGCACGAGACGGTCGAGGTGGGCGACGTCATACAGGTCGTCGCCATAACGGAAGCCATCGAGCTTCCGCTAGCTGCGAGCAACCACATATTCGTGGCCGCGGGGATTGGGCTCACGGCTTTCCTCTCCATGGCCGAATTTTTGAAGCGCATCAATTACAGCGTTGTGCTGCACTACGCGGTGCGGTCTGCAGAAGAAGTGCCGTTTCGCGACCGCATAGAGAAGCTAGGGGACTCGGTCGTCTTGTATGACAAGTCCACGGGACAGCGTCTCGACATCCGCGGCGTCGTAGGGGGTATGAAGTGGAATTCGCACTTGTATTTCTGCGGCCCCAAGCGCCTGATGGAAGAAGCTGCCCGCGAAACCAAAATTCTCGGGATCCTCGACAAAGAAGTGCACTTTGAAGCCTTCGAGGCAGATATCTCGGGCGACCCCTTCGAGGCTGTGGTGGCCAATAAGGGAAACAAAATCCTCAAGATCGGCGAAGAGGAAACGCTCCTGGAGATTCTGCAAGCGCACTTTGAGGATGTCGCATCTAGCTGCAGCGTCGGCAACTGTGGAACCTGCAAAATTGGGCTCAAGGAAGGACGCGTCGACCATCGGGGAACTGCGCTGGCCGAAGATGAAAAGGAAATATCCATGCTAGCATGCGTCAGTCGTGGAACCGGATGTATCACCATTGAAATCTGAGTACCTTGGTGTATCCGTAGGTATGTTGGCTTGAGAATGGCGCTGCCGGGGAGCAGCCGTCCCTCATTGGCGGAATTTAATTGGATGCTCTCTTGGACGCCGCCGATAGTTGCTGCAGAAGAGCACGTTCCAAAGATGCAGAACGACTTCTTATCACACCTGATAAATTGACAGCCGCGCTGAGCGATCCGAAAGTCCTCCGCAGTACGCAGTGAGTGCTGTTGGGCTCGTATCAATATTGACTACTGTTGCGCTTGTTAGGCCTGGGCCTAAAGCTAAGAAGGGTTACAAGCGCTTTAGCCACACACACTAAATGGCAAGGCTCTAAGTCAAAGTTGCCCAGCCAGGCCCAGCGTTGAGATAACCAGCCATGAGACTGCCGATCGTGCCGCCCAACACATAACAAGTTGTCCAAAGTCCCCAGATACCGCGGTGCCTAGTCTCTTTCGCGTCGATGGCATAGGCCATCTCAGCCAAGAGTGGTGTGTTAGCCAGCGTGAGTAGCGTGACCCCCAACGAAGGGCGCAGAGCAGGATTTTGTGCTCGAGTGTGTTGTCGGTAACGAATCGCAGGCATACTAGCAAGGGTACGGTAAGAGCGAAGCCGGCAAAGGTGGGCCACTTCGCGCCGTACCGGTCGGCGAGCTTCCCGACGAGGGGCGAGGCGAAGCCCGGGACCATTGGGCAAATAAAAACGAGGCCCGCGGCCGTGGAATTCCAATCGAACGTGTCCTTGATAAGCAAGGGGAAGCACCGTGTCGCATCCGAACCTGGGGAGAGTTAGCACAAGTGCAAAAAAAAAAAAAAAAAAGGTGCAAGAAAATGCAAAGACCGGTTAGCCTATCGGAGCAGCTACCGGTGAAGTGCCGGTGAGAGCCAGTCTTACACAATGCCAGCCTCGACCACCACAGCAGCCAACAGGGAGGCATTGATGCGGCGGAACCTTATGAGTTCTAGGTACGGCGGACGCCTGTCGGCGGCCGGGTTGGAGTCACCCGAGCTATTGACGTCAACCACGACCCCATCACCAGTGTCGGGCTTGCTCGCGCCCTCAACACCGACCTGTGCAGTGCCCGCCTCGACGCCGTCATCAGGGGCAGGCGTGCTCGCTGCATCTGCAGCAGATCCCCCACCCACCACCCAACGACGTGCTACCTTCTTCTCGACCAGCACGAGCCGCAGCGCAATATCGCAACATATCACACCGAACGCAATGTGGAAGACAGCGCAATACCCCAAGGCGGCGTACACCGCTCCGCCAATGACGGGCGAGATGAGCAGGGCGACCAACATGGCGATGCTCACCCAACCCATGGCGTACCCCGCATCCTGGCCCATCATGTCAACCAGCAGGGCGAGTCCGACGGACCACACGATGGCCGCGCTCAGGCCCAGCAGCAGGCGGCCAACCACCAGCACAGCAATGGTGCGGCCGAGACACAAAAGGACAGTGGCACCAGCCAGGGCGAGGAGCCCGGCAAGCGGGGGCAGCCTCCGAGGTGCGGTGTGGTCCGCGTAGAGCCCGGCCAGGGGACTGCCGAGGCAGAGGGCTACATTATAGCAGGCGAGTAGGATGGCTGTCCAGTGCTGCACGCGGTCCTCGGGGGATGCCGGCTTGCGCGGTGAGGCTGAAGGGGATGACGGGGATGATGAGGCCGTAGAGCAGGATTCCGGTGAAGATGGCTAGGCAGACGGTGAAGGTGATGAAGAGGGTGGAGGAACGGAAGGCGAGGAATGCTGGTGGTCTATCGGTGGGCTCGGCTGAGGGGCTGTAGAGGAAAAGCGGATAGGGCCCCGTGATGGCTGTGTTGTGGAAGGTCTGGATATGGTTGGAAATGCAAGGTTAGGGACACATGATGGGGTTTGGCTGCTGCATACAGAGCCTCTATCGCTGACATTGTTGCCGATAGCATTTACCTGAAGTATTTTTTTTTTTTCTTTCTCCTAGTGCTGAGCTAGGGGTTTCTGGGCGAGACCTAACTGGGATTGGACAGTGATTGGAAACGGAGCGAAAGAGCAGGGAGGCATCCCCCGTGTTGCGAACACTCTCGAGGCATTCTGGCGTCAATGAGCACTCGGCCAGATCAGCAAATGGCTGGTTCCCAAGAAACTTGTTCGTGTATCTCTGTTTAGAGTTTGTGTTTCCGATTTTCGTAGGCGATCAATGACAGCCTCGCCGCCGTCTCAGAATCAGCCAATCAGAGTGCGCGATAACGGCAGCGAGGCTGATGTGGGGTGCAAAAGTTTCTGAGCTCGGTGCAGTTGACCAACCGACAATTCCTGAACAATTCCAGACCGCGACCGTTTTCTCCGTCAACAAATCTGTAAACCCGCCAGCATGACGCCCTGTCCGCCTACAATAGGAGATTTCTCGGTGCTGCCCGTCTCAATACCGCCGGTCCCCTCATTTCCCCGGAGCGTCCTCCACTACCTCTACGTGCGGCGAAATACACCAAAGATTCCGACTCCAGACGACGAGAGGAGTCTGTTCTTGACGAATGTCCCTGTCGACAGCACCGAGCTCCACTTGCGCAGCCTCTTCACTGCCTTGGTCGGCGCTGGCCGCTTCGAAAGCGCCACCTTCGAGGACGAGAGGAAAGCCCCAAATTCTGTGTCGGACGCCCAGCCACTCCATGCAGCACGCCTACTAGCCGCTCATGGCAAGAAGAGGAAGCGCGAGGACGAGGAGGCCGAGAGGGCCAGGGAGGACGCTGCCGCTCGCCTGCCCAGCACATGGTCGCGGCCGCTGCGGAGGAGCGGGAGCACAGCTGTTGTCTTGCTCGCTGACGAGAAGAGCGTTGAGCAGGTCCTCAAGGCCGTGGCAAAAATGCACAAGACCAAGAAATACCCCGCCTGGGGCGCCGGCCTGGAAAATGTCACCGGAGCCAAGGCTGTGCCGCCGCTCGGGTCGGTATGGCTCAGGGCCCACAACCGCCTCTCGTATGCGGATAAGGATGTCGTGCAGGCTGCTGTCGATGCCTTCTCGGAACTCTTTGGAAAGAGAGAACGCGAGGCGGCTGAGATCGCAAAGAGGTTGCGTAACGAGCCGGATGAGGATGGCTTTGTTACGGTCACAAAGGGTGGCAGGAACGCACCGGCAAAGATGAGAGAGGCTGAGGAGGCCAAGATGAAGATGATTGAGCGTGCAGAGAAGAAGAAGGCCGAGATGGCTGACTTCTATCAATTCCAGCTGAGGGAGCGGAAGAAGGAGGAGCAGGCCGAGTTGGTGAAACAGTTCGAAGAGGATAGGCAGAGGCTTTCGGCCATGCGGGAAAAGCGTGGAAAGTTTGTGCCCGAGGCATGAGCGGCTTGGTGGGCTGCACATATATGTTTGGCCATTCGCAATGGTCAGAAGGGCGAAGTTGTCGAGCCAGTCCGGCCAGGGAGCAGCAGACCCGCGAATACATGCGGCACACTAGAATGTTGGCGACATCTGCATTCTGACGAAGGACACCAAGAACTTGACATGTCATGATCCCGTGAGTGCCTCCCTACCATATTTTCTCTTTCTCGATCCTTATGATGACGCACGCGGGGCCATCAGAACATTATCGTCCATGGGATTCTGCCTATGCCATGAGAATGCGCTGCTGATGAACACCGCGCCAAAATAAATCTTCTCAAAATGTCTGACATGTCTCTACCCTCATCTCCATACGTACATTCTCATCTTTGGCCTGAGGCTAACAATTCAAGGGCTTCTATGATTTCGGGATGCAAACGGCTGTCTACAAGCGAACATGGTATGACTGAGATGGGCTGCTTCGGTCAGGATAGCCCCGGAGAGAATACCCAAATGAAACTAGTTCATGCTGATTTCTATGGGAAATCTAGTCCTCCGAATGTACTAACTAGCACTCAACACCGACTACAAAACACCAAATTGAACTAGACGATTACACATACTCAGCACCCTCCACAATGCCTGTAAATCGCTTACTCCGTCTTTTCCATCGTGCTCGAGCTTGTCTCCAGAGGGCTGACAACATTTGTGGCTATTGCTATGACAAAATGGAGGTGCTTTTTCTCTTATGCTTACAATGCAGCATCCCATGTCCCAACCCACGACTGTGTACCTATTTATGTATGCAACACAAAATGTGAAATATCAGACAACTCGCGAGGGCGATACCTTCTTCGAGACCTCAAGGGGCAATAATAACCTTGGGGATATCGCCCCCGCCCCCGCCCCCATGCTTCCTTCTCTCCTGCACGCTCTCCTCCGTCGCCCTAGCCGCCCTCGCCCGCTCCTCCGTCACCCAACACCCCTCGGGCAACCCAGCCCTAGGTTTTTCTATACCTAGCATAAATCTAACTACTGCTCTCGCACTTAGCGTTGCGTGCGGCATCCCGTGTCCCGTAAATCCAGCACTAATAAACAGCCCCTCGCCGCCCCCCAAGCCCTCAGGAACGGACCCGACCCATGAGCGCCGATCACGGCTGTAGGCCATGACCCCGGTCCACTCAAACGTCGGCTCTAGCTCCAGCTCCGCCGCCGCCTCCTCCCCCTCCGCCCCGTCCCTGTTCCCCGGCCGCAGGTCAAACACCTCCACCAAGCTCCGCCGCAGGTACGTCACCACGGCCGGCTCGACCTCGTCGTCGCGCCACTCGCCCACGGCCAGGTTGCGCGCGCGCCGCCGCCCCCCGCCGTGGATCAGGTCACCGCCGCCGCCAGGCCGCTGTCCGAGGTACTCGCCGCGCGGACCGCCCGGGTCGAGGGCGGACGAGTCGAAGCCGTACGAGTGGCGGAGGTTCAGGGGCGCCTCCGCAGGCGAGGCGAGGCGGAGGGTACTCAGGATGGAGGAGAGGACGGAGGACGGGGCGGGCGGGGCGGTGGGCGGGCGGTAGGCGCCTAGCTGGCCACGGACGGGGACGATGAGGTCGGTGAAGGCCGGCAGGAGGTGCGAGGTGTAGCCATTGGTGGCGAGGAGGACCTGACGGGCGGCGAGGGTGCCGCGCGGGGTGGTGAGGCTCCATCCGTCCGTGTTGCGGGCTAGGGCCGTCACAGGCGTGTCGGTCTGCAGGTTGAATGCCGGGGCCGGGAAGGCGGCCAGCAGTTGTTCAAGCACCCAGGCAACGAGCTTGTACGGCCAGACTGTCGCGCCGTGCTTCTGGATGACGGCGCCGTGGGCGTTGGGGATGCGCAGGCCGGCGAGCGTGTGGTTGCCCCCGGGGGGCTTGGTTGCCGAGAAGGAAGAGGGCGACGGGCGGTGGATGACTTCCAGCTGGGCGGCGAGCTCGGGATGGAGTCTCTCCGTCTTCTCGACCGCCGCCAGGGCTTCCTCCCAGAGATCTTGCGAGAAGAAGCTGTGCACGATGCCGTCCTTGTCCTCCCAGTCGCACGGGATCGAGTGCGTCTTGACCAGGTCCCGGAGGAAATGGTAGTTCTCGAGCTCAAAGGCGGCGACATCGGGGGCCGAGCGGTAGACCTCGGGCTGGCAATGGCCACCGTTCTATGCTCTATTAGTCACTTGCATGATCAATATCGACAGATGATGTGCTCGTATACCCGTCCCGTAGCCCCAAAACAAGCCTCTCTCGCCTCTAGGATAACCACGCTCTCATTTTTAGAGCCCTCGCGATTTTTCAGAAAATGGGCTGCAAACGACCCGGTAAGTCCGCTGCCGATGATAGCGATATCCGCCGTCTCCGGCAGCTCGGGAGTGGTCCGGTGGCCGAGTAGGATGGGCGAGGGGTCTTGAAGCCAAAATGATTTAGATGGGTTCGGAACCGGCAACCCCGCCCGGCCGTCTTCAGCCTGAGCATTTGTCTCTGACATGATTCCAGCAAGATATAAAATAGTGGTGTTAAAGTACCGCGAAGCACAGTCTGAGCAAGATAAGATGCCCGAGATCCAATCCGAGACATTGCAGATGTCAGGATTTTATACAATCTAGAGCTTCATTCCCTATCCCCCCCCCCCCCAATACACCTACAAAAACCCCACGACTATGCCTAATTAGAGAAACCAGATTTCAGCCACGCGGCGGACCTGCACTACGTGGCCAAATCCTACTACATGCTTTTCTTGGACGTATATGCCTCTCTGAGCTGCGCACTTGCGCGTCGCGCCATCCAAACATGCTCGCACAACATGCTGCCCTGGTTTAGAAGCACCAAGAAAGTGCCATCCGACCGCCCAAACGTCAAGTCAATAAGCACTATACCACAACCAGAGCGATAGCCCGTAGCTCGCTGAGTTCATCCTCATTCAGAAAGTCTAGACTGTATATTCCCGTCGAGTCTCCATAGTCTAGCGTGCACACTTGCCCAAAAAGGGCACACGGTCCACCGCCGGCGATGTACTCCATCCTCCCCCCAAAGGCAAACCAGACTGTTTCCGGCCCTCGACAATTTACGCATCTTCCTTCGGCCCGCCTGAGATGTTCACCACCGGCCCACGACCGTCGATATCATTGCCATTCCCTCATCATCATGAGAGACCGCGCAACCCTAGACACCAATCTTTTCACCAAACGACCCTGAGAAGCCCAACCAACGATGCCGTTTGACTCCGTCCAAGATTGAATACGCAGGAAACAGCAAGGCCCAAATGATAGAGACAAAAGCACAAGGAAAAAGGGCTTTAACCCTGCTGCATCTTTCTTCTCTTTCCGACCTGGGCCGAGAAACCAGTCTTGATGGCTTGTACTGAGCGACGAGATCCGCACGAGTTGCAAGTGATGAAGCTATTGCCTGGGTTAGCACTACGGCCAAGTATTTCTCCGGCTTAGGCCACCTACTATAGACGGTTCTCACCCTTGGAGAGCTCGGTGTTGGGCGAGCGGCAAGTCTTGCACGTTACATACTCTATGAATTGACGTCAGCACATGTTATCACGACTCGTGAGTTGGCATCAAGACATACCAATAATGTAGGTCCGCAGAACGTTCTCAATCTGCTTCTGCTGGAAACGACCCTTGATGACCAGTCGCCTGGCACCGTCAACGGAACCGCTAGTACCCAATTCGGCGAACAGATAGGATGTGACGTGCTCGTCGGTTCTCTTCATGCGCTTGCAAATCTCGGCGATGTTGGCAAAGATGGTCTTCTTGTTGCCTTCGCGGAGACACTGCGGAGGGGGGATCTTGTAGGACCGGGTGCCGCTCGAGGCGTGGTCGGGGTTCTTTTGCGCCAGCAGGGTGAAGAAGCGCGCAAGGAGGGGGTCGTAAGCGACCGTCTTGGTCTCGTCGTGGCCCCAGATGCCGGTACCCTTCTCCATGTCACCGTCCTGCTCCGTCTCCTCGGTGGGCAGCTCGTCGCCATCCTTACCCTCGAGCTTAAGAGCCTCTAGCTTCTTGGCGAACTCGTCGTCCTCCTTGGGGGCCTTCTTCTTCTTCTTTTTCTTCATCGAGAGGTCGATCACCTCCTCGCCCTCGGCCGGGGCAGCTTCATCGCCACCATCGACATCCTCGTCGTCCTTCTTGGCCTTTTTCTTCTTCTTCTTTAGGAGCGAGAGGTCGAGTCCGTCGCCCTCAACCGAGTCGGCGGCGGGTGCTTGAGAGGCATCAGTAAAGGCCCCGAGGGCGGCGTGGAGAGGCGGCGTACGAGGTGTGTGCGACATAGCTGTCTCTCTGGTATCGTCGTTCGGGGAGGCACTCATGGTTACGTTGCCGTCTGCGTCAACCACCAGTCTCTCGTCTGTGAATGCAACCGACTTGCGCGATGTCCGTCTTTGGACTTCGGGTTTCTAGAAATGTTAGGTCGAGGTGCGCGGTGGAGCCGTCACGATTTGGTTTTGTTTCGCTCAGGGTTTCGCAGGATGAGGTGTGGTTATGGGGCGGGAAGCTGGGGAAAAGTCCACAAAGAGAAAAAATAGGGCTACTTGGTGGTGGCGTCGGGTCGACGTAGCGGCTTGTGAATAAAAAAAGAAGCTTGGAGGGGCAGGGAAAGAATCGGTTGAAAGAGCAGGGTTGTGGTGAGGGGAATGCGAGAGGGCTAAAGTATCCGTAACACCCAGAGTATACAACTTACTTCAGCATCCATCTTCGGTCAGAAATCCCGACTTTTGGTGCAGTCTTTCCGTGCAGTCACTGGTTGGTTGGGTTTTTCGGCACCGGGCGCGGATGCGAATTCGTCGTGAGAATGGGGCCGGTGAAATGCGATGGCCGAGCTATGGCAGAAGGTGGTTCCCCGCTTTGTTTTCTGGTCCAGTAAATTGCAAGGTGAACTGGTAAACTGTCTCGAGACCGCTCTGCTGGAGATGTTCGTTTACGCCTTCCTAGCAGGTTTCATGACGTTCGTCAAGCCTCACTGTGACTCAGGCCCTGAATCACCTGATAAGTGGGGTTCTGACTGGCGCAGTGCGCAGCCAGCGCCGCTTGGGATTTTAGCCACCCCCTCCAGATTTCTGGCAGCTGGTGGCAGCTTCTGGCATCCGCCTAGCCAGGCAACCAGGCAACCAGGTTTGTCAGAGCGCCAGCGGCTTGCCAGCAGCAACTCAATTCAGCATTCTAGAAGCTCTCCTCCCGCTCCCGCCTCCACGCACTCCCGACGCCGTATCCCGCCTCGTCTCAGCGCAGCTGCGACTCTCCACAGTCTGCTCAAGTCACCGATGCCGGTTATCGAGTAAACAGCCCGCGGGCAAGCCGGCGGTAACTCGGACCACCCGCCACTCGCGGCGTCCCCCCTTCAAGACCGCTTCATCGGAGCACACATCGCGAACCCACTCCCCCACCTCCGATTTAATCCGGACCACCAACATGTCACAATTTCTGGGCTCTGAGTCCTCATTCGTCATATCCGATGGCGCCGCGTCGTCAGAAAACGGCGACGATGTAGCCTCGCTCCCCTCTATCTCCAGCAGCATCCTCTCCGATGACGACTATGAGCACTCAGATGCGCAGCGGGAATGGGAAGAAAGTCTCGAGCAGTTGCAGTTGCTACTGACAATGGTGATAATGCCATTCGCTGGGAAGTTCTTGGGGCGGAAGTTTGCCTACTGGGGTAAGTTCACTGCCCCAAATCTGAGTGAAGTCAGGTTCTATACTGATACCTGCACTCCAGGCTGGTCGCGCTACATGGAGTGGGTACACGACGTCGACATAGTCTGGCTGAATAAGGGAAGCTTTGAGATTATTGGCGCTGTTGAAGTTGCGTCGTCTTTGTAAGGAGAAGGTGCAAAGCGTCTGGCTAAGTCTGGCGGTATATGGCGTGTCGTGCCATGTATTTTTAAAGAGCGGCCACGATCTTCATGGCGTTTTATGGGATAAGCAGACAATAGTGCACAAAGGAACGTGGGCTATTGTTGTCATAGAAGTATTGAATACAACGCATATTCACCGTAGTCAAAACTCTCCTTTATTGGGCGTGGATGGTCTGAATAATCGCAACTTGACATACTGTCAGATCCTCATTGATTCCAAGGATGCTATTACTACTCTACATACAGGAAACCGGTCCTATTCCAAACCATACCTGAACCACCCGCCATATCCTGCCCATTCATTCATATAACATGGCACCCCGTTCGTGTGCCGCCTGAATCATTAGGAACGGTAACCCTCATAACTTTCGTACAACAATAAGACGAGTGAGAACCCATCTGCATTACCTCCCCTTTTTTCCATCCTTGCCCAAAGTTAAACCGCCAAGAGTCGTGAAGTTTATACCCTACCCACTTGCGACATGGTCGGTCCCGAGCGCACGCTCCCACCACCGCGGCGGAGGCCCAAGTAGGCAAGGGCAAGCCCCGCAGCGAAGCTGATGAAGAGAAACCACATGAAGACCGTGCTTGCCTGGATCTCGCGGCAGCGTTTCGTGTCGTCAAGGCTACCAAAGCCGATCCAGTCATCGGCCTGGTCTTTGGTGTTGGCGCAGTTGACGGCACGCAGCTTGGCAGCCAGTACGACGGCGCTGATAAAAGTGAAGAGTGTCGCGGCAGCGTCGGCGCCGAGAAGCGCAACGGGAATCGCGATGCGGTCGACAAAGGCCGAGGCGAGTCCGAATATGGCGACAAGCCACGACAAGACGATGACGAACATAGAGAAATTTATGGCGGACGTGGCCGAGGCGGCGGCGCCGACGTTCGTTGCGATAACATTGCCGATTAGCGCTGTGAGGAGGAGGACTAGGAGAAGTTGGGTGCCTCTGAGGACAGTCGGTATGACCTCCATTGCGATCGGAGGAGGTGGGCTGTAGATGTTGGGTGGAGACGAGATGCTAGAAGGCGGAGGGGTCGACTAAGCAAGACTGGCTTGCAATAGGTTTTTGCTGGTTGGATGGTAGGATGTTTTGCAGTATCGCACGATATAGAGGGAGTGTTGTTGGTCTGAAAAAGGTATTTCACAGAGAGTCAAGTCTGGGTGGGGACTGGTGGTATTAGAGCATGAGGCGGATGAGCAGCATGTATGTACTATTACTTGCAGATGGAAGGAGCGGCAATACACGTGTATGGGACAGAAAGGGAACGACTCAGTGCTGGCAATGGGCTCATGATCAAATTGGCCGGACGATTATCAAGAGTGGGGCAATGACGGCAGAGTGGGACCAGGAGCTTGGGGCTATTCTGTCGGAACATCCCTATTGGGCAGTGACGGTTATTCTTTCTCTGCAAACCGCAGACAGGTCACCACAGACTGGCTGGCGGCGCAGTGCGCTTTCCGCGGCCATCTGGAGTGGTTTGTTATCGCAGCTTGCGCACCTGCTTAGACCTGAGAAGTCTGACTGAGCGTGTTTGAGAGCAACACTGAATTATCAGCCAAAACACAACAGCCAACCAAGCAATAGCGACGTTTCCGTGGTGAAGGGGGAGAGGTGCCCAAGTGCGATATCGTTGATTAAACCCTGCTAAACCCTGTTGACGGGGGAGCAGGGTGGCACACGCCACCCGAATTGGCCTGCCGCCGCCGCACTTCGCTAGCACATCCTGCCAATTGATTCGCCTGCGACTATCGAGTCCCTGACATCTACCCCTCGCCTCCTTGACCCAGCAACGTCGTGCCTGCAGACAATTGCCGCCCGACAGTTCTGATCGTTGAAACCATGCTCGAGGCAGCACAGCCAACGGCCAGACAACAGGCCACCAGCCTCGAGCCCGCAGATCGAGAAACTGGATTATCACTTCCGGTTGCAGCTGTTGTCACGGACACGGTTTAAAGTGTAGACGCCATCTGTGCCGTTCTCTCCGTGTTGCGACAGGCGCCGCGATAACCAGACAAGTCTTTTCTCCCGAACCGCAAAGTGGAATTCAATCATCGCGCTGCGGGGTCCCGCTATTTCTGGTCGATCTATTCGTATCACGTCCTCTATGTTGCGATTTCTCGAGGCACACGTCTTCCCATGCCATTTGGTTGGATCAAGTGGTCTGACTAAGTTGGCGGGATCAACAACACCATTCGGCATTTGATTTGTTGACTGCCAGCCTGTCTGCCAGAGACATGAATTGCCTGAAGCAAAAAGCAGTTCTCACCGATTCAACACGGCAAGCACACGTTTTGGTCGTTTCAACTGCCCTTTGACCATGAACTTTACTGGAGTTACTCTCTGCGTCTAACAGCTCCATTTTCAAGCGCCATTCCTTTTTGCAATTTCTATCATGGCCTGACGTGCTCTAGGCCGTCGCTAGGCCCATCAATGGACATGACTTTAAATACTTCCATGAGTCAATACTGACAGGAGGGGGGGGGGGAGGGGGAATAATGTTCTAGAGAAAACCAGGGGCCACCTAGAAGTTGCTGAACCATCCTCTAACCAACCCATACTCCCTCCCCTATATCTCTTGGTACCCATTTTGGAGAGATGGCCATCAGCCACTGCTCTGTCACCAAGCCGTCCCCAGGGGAAGGCTTTATCGCCTTCAGCCCCCTTTTAATATATTTTTACACCCACTACACTTTATTTGGAGTCTAGCCAGTCGTTATCATCTCCAAGTGGATACCACGAGCTTGCAGGCGTCGCTTGAATGGTATGTTTAACACACGTTGCCCTGATGGTTTATGAAATGGCTTGAGTACATGCGTCATGTCCCAATATGCCAAATCAAGAAAGCTACATAACCATACAAAGGAGAGAGGCCACCCCGCCCTCAAGCCCTCCCCTCACCCTTGTAATCATTCCGCCCCATAAACACCCTCAGCGCTCCCTTCCCAGCCTCACCCTCCACAGGCGCATACTCCACCCCGAGATCAGCCATCCCCTTACCCGCAGCCTCCTCCGAGGTTATCACCTCCGTCTTCCCGGCCCCCCACCGCCTCTTGAAGTCGTACAACACGGACCCGTTTGCCGCCGAGACGTTCCTAAAGTACAACTCTACATCCGGCGTGCTGCCCAGCATGCCCCCCTTGCTCACCCCGCCGAACCGGAACGTCTGATCGGCCGTGCCCCAGCCCGAGCTGTTCTTCCCGTCGCCCGACTGGTAGAAGCCGGCAACGCCCTCCTTCTGCGTCTTAAACGCCGACGCGACGAACCTCGCGCGGCCGCCAAACGCCTCGAGCCCGTCGGGGAACACGCTCGCGCCGCTGACTTCGACCTGCTTGCCCTGGACAACGTGCGCCCATAGCGTCAGGTTGCCCTGGTCTGAGACGGAGTAGGTCGAGTTGGCGAAGAGGGGGTACCGGTACGCGGCCTTGTACGGAGGCGACGTGAAGCCGGTGGCCTCGTCGGTCCCGCTAATGACCAGGTCGTTGAGCTGGTTATACCCGAACCCGGACACGCGGCCCTTGTTAGTGTAGGCGAGGGTCTGTGACCACGAGACCGTGTCGGCGCCGCGCTGCGTCACGACGCGCGCGCTGATGAGCAGCCCGCGCCTCACCCCCGTGTCGTAGTTGAGCGTCTCGTTGGTGCCGTTGGCTGTCTGGAGGATCGAGCGCGTGATGGTCAGCACCGGTGGCGCCGCCTGGATGGTGGGCTTGCCGCCCGTCGTGATGGAGCCCGCGTCGTCGAGCCAGACAAAGATCTTGCCCGTGACATACCAACTTTCGTCCACACGTTCCGTCAGCGCAACCGCACTCGCATCGACATCATTGATCCCCGCAATCCTGATGGTAAACGTGTGCGGCTTACCGTCGCACAGCAGCGGCAGAAACGGCGTGATGTCAATCTCGTGCTCCTTGAGATCAAAGGCCTCGACGCTCGCAATCGGGCGGTGCAGGCCCGGCGACACACCGCCCGTGAAGATGACGGGGAACGGCCAGTCGACGCCGGCCAACTGCCCGTCGATCAACACCTGCACCTCGCGGAAGGGGCTGTAGCCCGTCAGCTGGCCAGCCGTCTGGTTGAAGGTCCAGATGTCGCTCTGCAGAACGTTGCTCCACCAGAACTCCTCGAGGCCCTGGCCGTTGGCTGAGACGGAGAAGACGGCGCGGCGGGCATTGCGCGGGAAGTCGCGGACCGTGTTGGTCGCGTTGTCGCGCGGCACCGTGAACTGGCTGACAGCGTTATTGGCGCCCTGGCGCGCCGAGATGGGGATGATGAGGTCGCTGGGCGGGGCCGTGGCTGTGTCGACGTCACTGTTGAAGAAGATGGCCGTCATGGTGGTGTTGAATATACCCGTGTATTTGTCATCTGCGATGCGGTTAGGTTCTGAGCTTAAAAGGGATGTGGCTTAGAACTGGTCAGAGGTAACAGCAGCCTTTGTGATAGGGGCTCTCACCGATCAAGTTCCCTAGGTCAAATATGATAGTCTGAGGCGACTTCCAGAAGTACAGATATTCAGTCATATCCTTGAGATAGGTCCAAGCAATTCCTGGCGGGTTTGTCGGCTCGGCAGTCGAGGTTCGCCCTTGGTATCGGAGCATCAGGTCAAGCTCACCTCACCAGCGGACCACTTCACCCCAAGGGAAACTTACAAACCTCGGTGTCACCAAAATACATCAAGGCCAGACGGTCAAATTGTCGGCCGTGGCTCACAGATGTAAAGTTGAGCACAACTCGATTGAACTTACAGCTAGGAGGAGTGTATTTGCCTAAGTAGACGCAACAACACATGTTAAGACTCGGTATCTAGTACGCCTCAAGACGAAGTAAAACACCAACGCCAACAACAAGACATAGTAACCCGCAGCCCAGCTTACCGATAAATGGATCATTGTAGCTCCAAGCAAAATCACGACGCATCAGCAAGACAGTACAAGGCTTCTCGGCGTACCCATCCAGGGTGCGAGACGAGCCGTCGCTCTCGGCAGCACCATCAGGCAACAGCACGGGCTGGTCGACCTCGAAGCACTGGAGGACAGTCCGGGCGGGTGTGGGAGCCGACGTGGTGACGTCGACGGGTTCGATGGTGGCGGGCGACCTGCTCTGGATCGAGTGGGAGCTCGCGACGGCGTCGGCCACTGCTAGGGCGGGAACCCCGTGATTGGACGTCGCCGTGTGTGATACGTCGACATCGCTGCCCGTGAAGAGACCCAGGCCGGAGTGCAGGCACGACGTTGGGGCTCCGGAGAGGATAAGCATGCCGCCGACAATAATGACTAGGAACCAGACAAGGCCTTGCTTTCTCATAATCGGCTTTCCTGGTGGGGGTCGAGAAATGCCCTCACCCGCTCGCGGGAGCATAGGGCGCTTCTCAGGGTTCATGGAAGCCATGGCCGTGTATCCAAGTCGCGACGACGGCGTGAGGCAGACTAGCCGGAATCTCAAGCCCAATTAGGGTGGTGCGCAGGGCAGGATCCAGCAGCAGCAGCAGCAGCAGCAGCAGCAGCAGCACGAGGAGTTATCAAGAGGTGTAGTGTGGGCAGTCCATGAATGGAAGGTAGTCTAGAGCGCGGGGACGGCGCGACGAGAGGATGCAAGGGGTGGAAAGGTGCGGTTTGCGAGCCCGAATTCCAGCGTCTTAATTCTCAATCAAAAATGTAGATTAAACAACAGGCCAATGGGCTAAGTGCGGGTAGCACAATCGCACCCCCAAAAACACCAAGCACCTGCGTCCGCGTCTGCGTCCGCGTCCGCGTTTGATGGACGATGGATCCAGAAAAACGATGGCGTTGGGAGCGTTGGACCGTTGGAGGCTCCCCTCCGGCGTGGCGGTCCTGGCGCCAAGACGGAATTCAGCCAGCCTTGATTGGCCAAGATCTGCGCTGCTGTCGGCTGTCTACCACTGCCCTGATTATCCGTTGTTTGACTGGCCTCTTTTGACGCGGGGTCACTTTATCACTTCACGGCCCCAGCTTGGAGCCTCCGCGCTCGGAATTCCCAACTCCTCAATCCCTCCCTGTCCAAGGTTTTGATAGTCAACGCCTCGGTGCCCAAACACCCAGCGAGAAAGAAGGAAAAAAAGACAAAATTCAGTAGCAACCAAAAACTTTGCGCCAGAGAAAAGGCCAAAATCTTATGCTGTTCATGGTCGTCATCATGCCGATATTCTGCTGTCGCCAGCATTGTTGACTGGCAACTTCGGAAAGAGTTCAGGAGACTTCGAGTTATTGGCCGTAGGTGTTTTCCCAATATCTCCCCCGAGCCGCCACCGCCAATTGGTTTCCCTTGAAGCGGGCCTGGAAGTAATTGAAGACGGCGAACTCGTTTCTTGTCATGACGTACGTGTCTGGCCCTGCCAGTACCTTCGCCCATATTCTTGCAATGGCCTTCTCTAGAATTTCGCATACCCTTGGCTCCTGTGCGCCTTCGAAGCTGTCTCGCGCGATATCTAGAGCCTGCATCATCTCCGAGTCCCGAGCCGAGGAAACGGTGACATAGTGAGGTTGTGTCGGGGGCGGCGGTGGAGGTATTGGGCTTCGTGACCCATAGCCCGAATCAGCCATAACGGAAGGCCCGAGTAGCGATGGAGAGGCAGTATACACAAGAGCTGGAGGTAGTTGCAGGAGGCCTTGGGCGTATTGGATATAGCAAGGCTGAGGCCCTTCGATGTCCTTGGGGAGGGTGGAACAAATGGTAGTTGCGGTAGCCATGATATTTGTAGTTGATCGGGCGAGCCTATTAGGAAGGTGGAATATGAAATGAATGAGGGCCCGATTGGTTGGCGAGCAGCGGTCAAGAGACAGGGGCTGTGTGTTTGTCTGGCGGGACGCGAAATGCAATATGTGAAAGGTGTGTGGTGTCTTTGTCTCGGATGCATGAAGGGAATCCCCTCCTCTTATACACGGTTGGTTCTAAAGAGACAGAGCTCGGGCGTGAACTGCGAAGCTAACTCGCATCCAGGTTGTAGCTTCTCAGTCTCTCAATATTCCAAGAGCCAGGAATACATGCCGGATGGGGGTAGGGAGCCCCACGTAGGTAGGTACATAATCTAGCCTTTCCATGTCCAAGGTATTTTACCCAATAGTCGCTTCTGTCGTGGGAGCTGTGCACAGGATGGGGCTCGCGATGGCGACACGGAGCTAGAATAAGCGGGTGCCCCCCTCTCCGTTGTAGACGTCTGGATGGGATAGCCTGGCATGGTGAACGGGCCTGAAGCGGTGCCGAGAAACGAGCTTGCCACCTTGGCACTGCAAAGGCTTTCAGAAGAAAAACGGAACGCTATTTCCAAACTAGGGAAGGGACTGGCTGGTTTCATTGCGAGACGACTTGACTAAGGCGCGACAAGGCCGAACGGGTCTCTAACGTAGCCCGGCGCCGCACCGCACCCAGGAGAATGGGGAACCCCACTTCCAAGCGAATCTAGGACATTAAGGTAGAGCAGGCTTGAGGCGCGCCTCCAGCACATGTGATACCTACAAGCTGATGACATAACGACTCCCTGTAGTAGGTACCTACCTACCTTGGGCCCTGATTGACGGATGCCTGTCCAACTCCACGGATGACATGGAGACCCGAGTCCCAGGAACCAACTTGGTTCTAAGCTCGTAGTCTGTTGAGGTGAAGATGATCGGCGACTTCGGGGACCTCATGTCGCACTTGTCCCGGTGATATGTGCGAGTCGACCGTTTGCAAGGTAGGTTGACCCCACTCAAACTCTATTCTCTAAACCCGGCCGTCCTTTCCGTTTTGTTAAGACCTTCAAACGACCCAGCCAGCGCCTCAGACTGAGCCAACGTTGGAAACTTGGACTGCCAACCAAATGTGGCGCCCGCATGATTTACGGTGAACATTATAACCTAAAGGGAGAGGGGAGACACTGACAGTTTCTGCTGCCGAAACCTTTCAATGGAATTATTCTCCTTGGTGTTCCAAACTGCCCTCCAGTGAGTCATGTGATAACTTTGATATACTGGGAAGCTGCCATCTTCCACTGGCACAAGGTTCGAAGCCTATCTATCAAACCTGACGTCATGAGACCTTCCTCACCTCCCTCTCGAGACTTGAAGGTTTGGCCCTTTGACGGAACCCTACCGCGAGCGCGTCAAACTGAAAGAGCGGAATCAGACCGTGAGTGCAGGTGTGATGCACTCCAAGCACAACCTAGTTGCAGGATCGACAGGAAGACAGCGGTTAGAACTATGCCCCATGGGACTGCTAGCCCGAAAGCCAACTGCGCGAGGAGGGACGACCAGAACAGGACGCAATTGCTAACTGGCTAGTTTACACGTTCCCTCCCCTTAGCGTAAACTCTCCCTACACGACAGTTATGCTGTCGCGAGATTGTTTGGGCTACCTTGGCCGCCGACTGAAAAGCTGACGAGTGGGTCTCTTGGCAAAATATTGGGCTCCAGCACAACCCACCCGATCTCCGGCCGTCCGGCTGCCAATCCCCGACCGGCAGCATGTTCAGCCTTTCATTCCCATTCTGACAGTCCACGTAGTTGGCTGTCGCTTGGATGGCGAGTCTCTCGGATTGCCAAGGAGGGGCGAGGCCGCCAGACACGCCGCCAGAAACAGGGATGCCCAAACTCAACTCAAGCGGCACTTGATATCGGTACTCATCCACCTTCCCCGGCTTTCCTTGGCCAGTCGTGCACCCCGAGACGATGTAGACTGATTCGGCCTGGTTCTCGACCCGATCCTGGTGGTGATGGCTGAGCGTATAGCACATATCAAAGCACAACCGCTCAGACTAACCGAGCCCCCCCGCCAACCCTCATGGCAAAACCGAGCTGCGCCAAGCTCCCATTTGTTCGCCCTCGACCCGTTCGCCAACATTGCTGGCTAGACATGTGATATGGTTTTCTCCGAACAAAACTCCACGCACTATTACATATGTTGTTACAGTCTATGAGTGGTCTATGAGGCGATCCCGTCTATCCATAACTCGTACAAATATACACAAGACTCGGCTGCTACTTGCGGAGCCGCGCTGTCACGCTGTTTCCCCTCTCGGATGCAATGGCCTGCCACTATTTACATGTGCTGTGGCAAGCCGGACTGGACAACTAACAGATGGCCGAGCACTCAAGGTTTTACCCTCCGCTTGCCAATCTGCCAGCCCCATCCTCTAAGCACCTTTACTACCTTGGGTAGTATGGCAGCCGCAAGGGGGACGCGTACAAATATAAAGCTCTTGTGGATGGCGTAAGCCAGCGCGAGCTGAGTTGCCAAGCCTTTAGAGGCGTTAGCGCATATACTCTCGGCATAAGGGGGGAGGAGGGGTCGATTATGCGCAAGACTTACTGGCTCCTTCCGAGGTTCGCCTCGCGTCAGCCTCCTTAACACCCCATCCGGCAGCATCCATATCCTCGCCGTTTGTCGCGGTGCTGGCGATCTCCTCCACCTCCTTCGAGGCTGAGCCATGGCGATACTCGTGCCACATGGTCTGCACCCGCTCAGGTATCACCTTCTCGAGATTTGACACGACGACGTGCTCAGCCTCAGCTACTCCCAGTCAGCCACTCCATCTCAACCCCCCAAGACAGGACATGACTTACCAATCCTCTCAGTGCCCACCGTCCTCACCAGCAAGAAGCAGAACGGAAAATCCAACACGCTCAGCGCCGCGTACACCCCAACTGCCGTCCACCCGTACTCCCTCGACAGCTTCTTCAGCCGGCCCCCCAGCGTGGACGGCTGGTCGGCCGCCTCCTTAGCGCGCCACGCCCGCGACGAGTGGAACGGCCGGCGCGCGGGGAACACGGATGCCCGGAAGGGCCCGACCCGCCGCACCGATGCCTCCTTCACCTTAGCCAGCCGCTGCGCCCACAGCTGGGCCGACCGTTGCTGCCATGTAAAGGGGATCGGCGGCGCGAGGGCGGATGACTTGGTGGATGCCCCGCGGGGCTTGAGCTGCTTGGTGGTGGCGTTGCGGGCGACGCGCCGGGCCGCCGTGCCGGGGTTAAGGAGAGGGAGCGAGGTTATGGTCTTGCGGAGCATTTTCGCATTCGTGAATAGGTTCGCCGCGGTGTAGGTGGGTTGAGGGGAGCGCGAAGCTCAGGTGGAAGAAGGTTGCAAAACTGCGGATTTCGTGGAGGGTTTGTACTTGAGTTTGGCTCAATTCGGGTGGGGTGGTGATGTGTCGGTGTCGGGGTTTAAGTCCGGAGAAATGCGAGTCACGAGGACGCTGGGTGGGTTTGAGGCCGCCCTGCTGTTCGGCTCGTTGGGTATTGGGCCGGGTCGGCCGGAGTTAATTCCAACGTACGTAGCGAGTGTTCGTCGTCGCTCGAATAGCGGCGTTGGTCCTGCCCGGGACCCCGATTTTGAAATGTGGATGCCGTTGCCCATTCGCCTACTGATGTCAGGCCAGAACATCCAGGTTCGGGGAGCTGAATTTTTTTCAACCAGGTCCCGAGGTCCCGTGGAGCTCCATGCGCAGTGACGCAGTTGCCGCCCCTGGAAGCCGATGGATCTCATTGGTCAATCAATGTATTATACCGGAATGCCGGAGGAACTGCTGTTCCGCCTCGCTTTGCTTCCGGGATTAGGTCAGCACCTCACGCTGGGCTGAGGTCTGGTGTAGGTCCAAGCTTGCAGTCGACAGACATCAACAACCAACAAGAATTGCACCAAGAATGAGATCCCCTGCCCGCTGAAGCAGTGGCAGTGCAATGCCACAATGCCCAGATGGTAATGTGTATCCGGAAGCTTGGCCGGCCAATGGGAAGCAGGCGGTGGCTCGCATGTTGTCGCTAAGCGCCCTCGTCAAACCCCTTGCCGCGCCTAGACAGCGACAAGAGCTCGCCTTCTCGACAGGCTTCCAACTTGGGCTCGCCTGATTGGCTACCTTCCCTGATCAAGCTCTCGATTTAGACGTACGCTGAACTTGTCCAATGCAGCGGCGGCAGACGCCATGCGATTGATGGTTGGGTCGCTCGTTCGCGGCCTCGCTCAAAATGCACCTTGCGCCCGCCAATTTCCTGTCCTCCTCCTCTGTCGCAAATTAACTGTGTCATCATCCTGCAGCTCTCCATCGTGCAAAGCTCAAAATACGGCTTCTGTGCTGCAGTAAAACTGATCCTCGAGCTGTTGCATCCAACAGCAGCTGCCAAGCTATGTAAGTGCGGGGTGGGAGGTGTGCCACCTCAGCTCGCGGGACTGGTGAATATCAGCCTCCTGAGCTCCCGTCGTGAGCCTTGCTGACCGCAGACAAAGCAACACTCCGGCATTGCTGAACCATACTTGGGACTAAAACGTCGACATGTCCGGATACTACCCCCGTGAGCACCCAGAGCCTCTAAATACAGGATTGAAGTGAAGCTGACGTCTGCCCAGCCCCGCCCGGCACAGCCGGAGGTATGTTGACTGTTCCCAACCCAAAGATCGCAACTGACCACGCCTTCCCCTTCAGCTCCCAAGAATTACCCTCCTCCCCCCATGTCCGCGCCGCCGACACAGACCAAATTCTCGTATCCCGCTCCGCCCAGCGCATCCCAGGGGAAGAACTACCCGCCACCCCCGCAAGCCTCGGCGAGCCCCCCGCCCAAGTCGTCGACCCCGTCCTACCCACTCCCGCCGCAGCAACAGCAGCAACAGTACCCCTCCCCCCCGCCTCAAGGGGGCAGAGTAGCCATCACCAAGCCCTACCCTCGCACTTCCGTACCGCGTCCCAAGCATCGGCCCCGCACGAGCCGCAGTTCTCAGCTCCACCGACATATCCTCAGGAGGAGGATGACGCGCAATATCCCGCCGAGAAGCAGCAGCAGCAGTTGGGGATCGACACGGATGTTGCTGCGAGTATGATTGCGGGTGCCCCCGCTGCCGGGCAATTCAGCGGGGCCGCGGCCGTGGTCGACGACGTCGGGACATTCAACGGCGGGAGTTATCGCATCAGCCACAGGGATTGCAACACCATCCTGACGGTGCAGCTCGCAATCGGGTGCCCCCTAGATGCGCGGTCCGGTAAGTTTCTCTCCGCCCTCGGCCTCAACAACACCCGTCGTAATACTGACATGACCAAAAAAAAAAAAAGGCGCCATGATCGCCATGTCCCCCTCCATCCAGCTCAAGGGCGCCTACAAGTTCAGCATGAAGAAGCTGGTCGCCGGCGGCGAGATGACGCAGTCGACGTACACGGGCCCCGGCGAGCTACTGCTCGCACCCCCCATGCTCGGCGACATCACGAGCCTGCGCCTGTCGGGCAAGGAGCAGTGGTCCGTCAGCCACGACGGATATCTCGCGTCGACGCAGAATGTCGTAAAGGACTACAAGCGCCAGGGCATCGGCAAGGCCATGTTCAGCGGCGAGGGCCTGTGGGTTTACAAGATCAGCGGAACCGGCTTGTTGTGGTTGACGAGTTTCGGGGCGATTATTCGCAAGGATGTGAGTTTAGCCCCCATGCTCTTCTTTTCTTTTTTTTTGGGGGGGGGGGAGGGGAGTTGTTTTGGACGTTGGGATGTGGCTGACGTAGTGGAATCATAGCTGGCCGAGGGCGAAAAGTATATTGTCGACAACGGGCATCTCGTTGCGTGGAACACAAAGTACATCCTCGAGCGCGTCACTTCGGGCGGATTGATTTCGGGCTTCGCGTCTGGTGAGGGATTAGTGTGCAAGTTCACCGGCCCGGGCACCGTCTTTATCCAGACGAGGAATGCGGTACGTCTTTTTATTTTGTTTTGGTTGCCGAGTGAGATTACTGACGTCCGTTTCAGAAAGCCTTCAGCGGCTACATGACGGGGCAACAGACGGCGATGTAAGGGGAAGTGTTGAAAAGTATATGATGTGATATGAAGTGGTTTAGGTGCTTCTCAGGCTGGTGATAAGGCTTAGTTCGATGATGTTTTCTAGGGATCTAGGAGTTGATACTGGGTAATAGCAAATGAGGAGGGGGAGACATGGGGATGCAAAATGTCACTTCTTATCTTCACATGAATGAAACGAAAGCGACTCTGGTTTACCAACTTATATTATCTCAACTATGGTCGGGGGCTGTTTCCGCGTGTGGCTCCCTCACGACCTTGACAAATAGCCTTACATCATTATGTCGACGTTGAGGTCGAGAGCTGAACCAAGTACAGAGAGTGAATGTGTCTTCCGCGAGAAGAGGTCCTTCAATGACCCCAAGGTCCGGAAAAATCTTTTGAGGGCTCGTCGACGTAATCTTCGGGCGCCTTCTATGTCCACTCTTAGTCACCCAACCAGGACTCACAGCACCTGGTAGGCGACAAGACATCCCAAGCAGAGAGAAATGAATCCTCGCTTTTTCGCGCGAAATCTTCATCCAGCGACTCAAACCCTCCATCCTCCGCCTCGCAATATTCATCCTCCGCCTCAAACCCTTCATCCTGCTCCTCCAACTCTTCATTCTCGGGCTTGAACTCCTTATTCTTCAGGCCGGATTCGGAGTCCCCACCGTGCTGCTTGAACTGCTCATCCGGACAAAACATCTCATCCTTGGGTTCAGGATCCTCTGAATCGCTAGTCGGCCAGTACGACTTGAACTCAGAACGAACAGCGCGCTTGGCCATATGGAACTCAAACTCGGAATCCTCAGACCCTGGCCCGATCAGAGGACTAAGCTGAAATTTGTGAAAACCCTCCAGCTCCAGCTCGTGCTGAGGACGCAGTTGAAGACAGTGAGCAGCACAAGGTGGCGTCTCGGCGACTGTGTCGTCGCTCGGCTCGACGGAAACCACGGTCATTGTCGATGTGAGTGACAGGGAGGGCTGGCTGACGGGCTCGAGTTGACGGCGCAGCTTGTTGTTTTCCTCAGCCATGCGCTTGATCCTATCTCTGAATCTGGCAATTGTGACCTCGGTCTCACGGGCCTTCTGGCTAGCGGCTCTGGCTTGTTCCGTTTGCACCTGATGGTTACGTAGATATTTCCCCAACAGGTCGTCATACGATTTTCCTACCTCGGCGAGGTTGCTTTCAACCCTGCGGAGAGCTTCTGTGGTTCTGCCAAGGTCGTCATCCGCGGCCAGGAGATGATCCTTGTAGGTGTCAAGGTCATACCAGGTTTCGTCAAGCTGCTGCTCAAGGGCTTTGATTACTTTGGCATTCTCCAGCTGGCGACGCTCAAACTCATGCTTTTCCTCCATCCATTTCATGCGTTCGTCTCTGTATCTGGCTCGCTCGCCTTGGATTTCGCGGAGCTCGACGATGTCATTTTCCTCCGAGGAAGTGTAGTAAACGAAGACGTTTTTACCCATCCTAGCCGTAATGCACCGTCTGTTTGAAAAGCCGTAGATTTCGTGGTAACGAGGCGAATCCCACATTTCCACAGGGACGAGGTCCCACTGGCTCAACTCTTTGTGGTGCTTGGAGAAATAGCGTATGGCGAGTCGGCCTGTTGACTTCTCGCGTACCTCAAGACTGAACCAATCCTTGGATTCCATTTCGAATGACGCTACCGGCAAGGATGAAAAGATGTGCCGGATGGATTTGTGGCCGCGGCTGTCTTGCGGTGGGCGGAGTGATTCGCACCTGGCTGAGCTACACCACCACCCGACCAGAATGTCGAGTTTAGAGGATGTTGCGGGAAGGTGAATTGTCAGCGTGGGGGAAGAAAAACCAAAGCGAAAGGTGTCGGGTTGCTGGGAACCGGATCCTGGATTAGTACAACTGAGACGCGACTTCCTTTCCACTTGCGATAAAACGGCCCAGTCAAGGCATCCACTGTCAGCTGAGAACCGCCATGGCATAGGGAAAGAACTACCAACCAACAAAGGCAATCTCGGAGAAAAGTTACTTTCAGGAGCCTCCCCTCGAACTCCTTCGCAAAACTCCTTATGTGCAGGCTTTCTGGCTCCCAGCCGCTCCTGCCCGGGATCTGAAGGAACATGGGTGTCAAGACGAGTCCGAACGACGAAGTTATCAAGCAGGGAAAGGCTCGATGTACGCCTCTCATTCACTATACGGTCCGGGGACACACTACCTATGGTATGTATTCGAGCTCTTGTCTTGGTTGAACCCCAGGGAAAATCCGGCTTGCATCCATGAGCTTACGCCATTCCCGCCATTCCTCACGGTAGCAGCACCGTCCTTGATATCCATTTGTGCGTTGGCTGAAATTAACAGGTATCAGGCCGCTCAGCGCTCTTCATTTGGAGGCTTCGTTGATCTGGCATCCAAGAGTCACGGTCTCTATGCTCATTTCCTCCTTAGAGACGGGACCATATGGATAGGAGTAGCCATCGAGGGCTAGTAGAGAGATTTTTGTGTCAGCATACGGCATTTTTTCATGACACTGTTGTGGCTATTGGGTTGAGGAAGGACGTTTACCACAGTCGACGACATTTAATAGAGCCAGTGGATTGGACCCCAGCCCAAGACTGTAAGCTGTGGTGGTAAAGACATTCATCTTTATCATCCCCAGTTCTTTCTCTTGACCCGCCAGAATGATAAAATCCTCGTGGTCTAAAGCTAACATTGATAACAGTAAGCAAGATTGTTATCTAGTACGTCAAGGCATAGTACAATCCCTACCTTTATCGGCAAGCTCTTTGAGGACTAAGCGATTTACACCGTTCTCAAGGCCTACGATTATGGCACCATAAACACGGCGCAAGGACCTGCCCCTCTCTAAAGCTAACCACTCGTTACTCATCGTGGAGACGGATGTGCCCACGTTCTGCGCGCGGCGAAGTTTACCTCCTCTCTAGATAGGCGGGGGAGGGGCGGTGGCGTTTGCTTTTATATCAATGTATGAGTGTCACTTCAAGTTTGCCCGGCCTCAGGCTTTTGCATGTTTCCAGATACCAGAACCTTCTATCTTCTTTGGTTAACATAATTTCCAGGAGAGGACGCTTCCTTGTCAGTTAGGCGGAGGCTACCATGTCCCCAGGGGGGAGATATTGACGACGGCGTGTAGGTTCAGGGCGGCAGGCTGTAGAACGTTGGCCTCGGAGGAATTGTGGAGGCCCCCGTTAAGATTGCCTTCGTGTTCAGTAGGTTCGTTTGAACCTAACTGGCAAGGAAGTTTTGTCTCTCATGGCCGGGTTATGCGTAACGCTAATACCGAGGGACAACCGGCAGTGGTTGAGGACATGTCCCAGAGAGCAGACTCCAGCCATCCATGAGTTGGTGGTGGGACATATCTTGTATATAACAGGGCCGTTAGCTACCACCGGTCACTTTATGAAGAGCTGGTGTTGACTCCATCGACCGCGTGCTTGGAGGCGGCAGAGCCCCCGAACCGAGCCGCTGTGCCCAGGAACTCACCAGCACTCCATTATACGAGGCTGTATCTGCTTGCCGGACTTTTTGCATCACGAAAGGTCCAGGACGTTGATCGACGTCGAGGCGGAACATCCCTTTCCTCGGCATTGTGTTGGTGAATAGCCATGGGACAGGAGAATGTTGCTTCTCACACACGAGCAATTTTTGCGTGGACTGCGGTCCGAATTTAATTATTTATTCTTGAATTGCATGACTTCCGAGTGTCTGATTAGCGTTCCCGGTGCGCTTGAGCCTTCTTGAAAACGTTGTATCTCTGATGGCAAAATGATGGGATGTTCTTTGACTGCCTAGTGAGCCCTTGGTAATCCCACTCAACCAACCTACGCTGCCCGGCTCAATACCCAGACTACAGTGTCGATGACTGACGGCTACCTTCGCAAGCTCTAGGTTCCCAAGGCATGGTCCACTAAAGGACATGATGGCGTGGTGGTGAAGCAGCGCAAAAAAAGTCAGGAAATGCCATGTCGAAACTGTCCTTTACCATTTCCAAAAACGGGTCATCACAAACTCCGTGCCCAATGACCCGACCGCAGACAACCTTGAGGTAAGACTTGACATTATGGCTAAGTATGAAGAAAAAATATACGCCTGGACCTATTTAGAGTACCCGTAGCATTTATAGAATAGTGGGCGGTATACGCAGGGGAGTCCTCGAGGTGTTCGCGCTGCTTTCCAGAGGTATGTAAGGCGGTTCCCCAAAGCACTAGGAGAAGCTTTCAAGAACACTGATGCCCTCAAGGTCGGTCAAGCGTTCTTTATCCTTCTAGTGACGAGGCAGAAAGTAAATCGCGCACCTGTTTCTTCATTTTGCGCAACCTCTTTTCTCCTCCACCTTCGCGCGTTCAACGGCCCCAATCTGGCTGGGATTTCCGTTTAGTGGACCGGCCTTGGAGAAGATAGTAGAGCACTTGTACTACTGTTACAAGAACGTCAACGTTCCGTATGTCCCTGACATGGAAATTCCTGTCGAGCTTTGCCTGGTGCTTCTCTCGAGGCGGAGGGGCGAATCCAAGTGCTGGGAGGGTAAGAAAGTGGTAGGCTGTTCTCCCCAGCCCAGACACCCCCGACACCCCCGACACCGCCGCAGTCGCCGCCGACAAGGCTACTACCGGAAAGAAGCGACGTGCCTGCAACCTAGACCAAGGCACGAAGGTTCGTGATAACGTTCCGGTACACCACTCTTATCCGACAGAGTCTCTACAACCGTGACATATCCAATGCTCTCCGCTACTTGCTTCGGATCCTTGTACCTTGCACTCCCGCTCGTGGGACGATGACTGGATAGCGGAGGGGCTCGGTTGAGACTCAAAGAGAGTAGTGGTACCCGGTGCAAGGAATGGCCGAGGATCTGATAAATTGCTGCTGCGTTGAGAAGGACCAGCACAGTAATATCTTCGTCGCGCTGGCTTACACCTACGTAACTTTACAGAGAGCCAGAGGGTTGGTAGTTGGGATAAATGTGGCTTCATTTACTTCCCAGCCCCCGGTTAGCTTGGAGAAGTAAATGTTCGAGATTGTGCATTTACAGGCTCTGTTGTATCCGAGCATCAGCACACATCATGATATGAGACTTACAAATATTTTCTTTCACTTGTAGATGCCATGGTCCACGCACTGAATCAATGAAGTCAACTCCTTCCTGATCCCGCTGCCCGGCCCAAGAAATGATAAAATGCTCTGATACCTACTAAGCCCGTAGAAACGGCTGTTTCATGAGTATTTATGTATGTGCCATTCATGGGAGCCAACTGCGTTACGCTGGCTAGGTTCACCAATCATCCACCCCCGACCAGCTCGGCGGAACAGGCCCATTCTTCGTATGCCTCAGATCAACCCCGCGCGTGCTCGCTAATGCGCGCGCTTCATCCCAGTCAACGCCAGTGAGATGGTCCTGATACACAGTCTTGATTTGCGGGTGGCACACAAGCTTCATCATGAACGGTGCTATGTTGGCGTTGTCGCCGGGATACACATGCACAGTGTCGACTTTGGGGAAGCATGCGAGCCAGTCAAGGAAGGGCTGACCGTTGAAAGCGGAGTAGTAACTGTCGTCGGATGCCCAGTTGAAGTGGGAAAGTCCCAGCGTGCGCAGGTTGTCGGAGCGTAAAAAAGCCCAGTCTAGCGTCGGAATAGGCGTGCTCGCTTGGTACGGGTGGCGGATGTCGCGGTGGCGCGGCGACGGGCCGCCTGTTGACTCGGCAGAGAGCTTGAGAACCTCAAGGGTGCCGCTTTCGCATGCTGTTCCGAGAGCCATCCGGAGCAGATCGCCGGCGACCGGGTAGTCGCAGCGGAAGTGTTTCAAGCGCGGGAGCTTCAAGGACTCCAAGTACTCGGACGGGAACTCGCCGTCGAAAAGGTAGGGATGAAACTTACCAGCCGCCGCATTGACAGAGAAGAGGATGCTGTGGACTAGACTTGGGTCTTGGGTGAGAAGCTCGATGGTTTCGACATTGGGCATAAGAGGAACACAACGTTCTGGTGCGACAGCCCATGGTAGAACTGGGGCAGTCGTTTCTTTCCCAATTACAAGGGATTTGAGATCTGGCCACCGCCTTGGCTCGTCGACAGTAAAAGGGTACATAGTGCCCTGACCAGAGTCACCGCGGCCATCGACAACCAACCCATCTAGATAGATGTGTTTAAGTTTAGGGGCGTACTCCGCAAGATATTTCTATCCCCCTATTAGCCCCGGACAAAGACTTGACAGCAAGTGGAGTGTGGAGACTTGCCATGTTTACACTGCCACGTTCCTTCTTGAATATAAGCCGCAGTTTCTTCAATTTCGGCATCGGAAGATCAAGGATGGAAGAGCCTATGCGTTCCGGGTGGCCTAAAGCGGGAAAGAGCACAAGGTCTAGCACCTCAAGACACTTGCTCGCCATTGTTACCAGATTTTCTGTAGCTGGCGTGCATGTTACTCCATAAAGGGAGAGATGTGTCAGGTTTTTAAGTCGAGGCTCTTGTGACGGGACAATGGGGTATGGTGCGATGGGAAGCCTTTTGGTAGTGCCAAGGTGTAGTCGTTGCAGATTTGGCATGCCAAGCAGCTTTCGACCCTTCTTTACCGTCATAGAAAACCCATAAATTTCATCTAGAACAAACGACCTGATCTCGGGGTGTTTCTTGACAAAATCGTCAAAGGTGCGGCCAGGATTCCCAGGTGTCTTGATTCTCAGATGGGTCCAGAGCATTTTGTCCGACAGGAGGAGTTGGTTCCATTGTTTATCCACACGCAAGGATCGGCTTGAAGAGAGTTCATTAGTCGAATGCGCTAAAAGGGACAGGGAGTCTAATGACGAACCAGAGCGCGGGGGTCTCGAGATATGCGAAGATAATACCAAGGACCTCTCGCGGGAGCTTCTTAACGGGATCGATCCGGGACTCGGGCATCTGCAGGCTGTGTGCCATCTTTCGGAGAACGGTCTAGATGGGGCCAGTGAGAAGCACGAAGGGAGAGTATGTGGGTGGCTGCACGTACATGGTATATGTCGTCAAGGCCCTGGCGATCTTTTCGGGCATTGTTGAGTCCGGATCTGACAAAGTCATTGATCAAGGCGCGTAATTTTTCTGCAGAGCCTAGCTTGGTATCGCGTACCAGAACGGCAAGAGAGCGAGCGGCATCGGCATCGGATTGGCTGTTCTTTAGTAAGAAACGAATTATTTTAGCAATGCGACAGTAGCCCTATCGGCCAAGCAGTTTAGTTAGACACGGACTCTGACAAGACGGGTTTGTGAATTCGCGACTTGCCATAGGAGATGCTGGGTTCAGCCGAATAAGGCCAAGGGCTGTTGAGAATGCAGCAACGTGACGCTTGGCCTTCTCGAGACACTCGACAAGAGTGTCGGCGGCCTGGGTGTGCAGAGACCGGGCACAGGAGGGCCAGCGTTTGCCACAGGTGCAAGGGTTGTTGGCGACTTCAAGGAGAGCTCCGGGGTCTGGGTTCCGGACGGCGACTGTGCACTGCAAAATGTTGCAGGATTTGTCCTTGCCGTGGGTTGTGGGCGAACACGGGCAGACAGCGATAGCCTTCATGATAGAACTGAGGGCTTTGGCGTAGTCGAGGGAAGCCATGTGGGCTTGGCCACTCTTGAGCCCCGACTCCATTTCGGCCTTCCAGACACCATCTTCGTCTTCGTCGTTGTCTTCACCCTGACTATGTTTTGGGGGAGTTGTGGGTGGAACAATAGAGCTGTCAGCATTGGCACTCTCAGAGCACTGCTTCCCTCTGTGTCGTGTTAACTCAATGCTAACTGAATAACCAGGCGGAAAAAAATAAGAAAGAGATCATGTCGTATGCTATTGATCGAAATCTTAGCAGTAAATGAGAAATACTTACTTTGCAGATCCCAGCCAACCGAGGAGGGTGTTTCCCGACATTTTGAGCCGTTTCCCGTCGTGAGGCAGCTGAGGATGAGTACGTGCTGGAGACGCGCTGAGACGCGCTGGGGCTGTCGCGATGCTTACCTAATCAGATGTCAAGTGGAAGCGCCTGACGTCACGCGACTTCACATGGACTTTTTCCCCACCGGAGGCACTGTGCTGCCGGCCACCTCGGTGGTAAGCTGGAAGGTAGCTGCCTCGCGGTACTCCTTGAGTTATCTCGCTAAACATGATCGTAGCACATGTCCCTTGCATTTTACTTTTGAGTGTTTCGTTTCACGGCACGGACACCAGACACAGACAGAAACAATTTCCCGTCCTTCAACTCGGAATCTGTACCCACGCCATTACCTTCCGTTATTCACATCCTCAGGCTGCTTGGCTCAACCGGCAATGACAAATACGGTCTCCCTCTCCGTTTCTGCGCCCCCTTCTCCAAATGGCTCCTAAACGGGAACACTAGGCAAATTCTCGAGAAAAAGCTAAGTCCGAGACATGAGCTTTTCATCACACGCAGGCGCACTCCCCACGCACTCGTAATAAGGGACCTTGTAGCTATCCCATGTGGGATGCATGAGAAGCCGTCCTACGAATATACATACGACAGTACAGACACAGAAAACAGTAGGCTCTGGCGAAGCTGACGGCCATCCCAGCCTTACTTACCGCCCGAGGCAATTCCGCGTCCCACGCAGCGTTGCACGCAGCAGCGTTGCAGGGAAGCCTCACCTCATCTCACCCACCTACCCTCGCCCACCAATCCCAACCACCCTTCCGTCCTCCACACCTACAATAGAGCCCGGCTCCACGTTTAACGTCTCACACCAACACGTGTCACGACTTTTCCCTCCTGCTGCCTTTTTGCCCACCTACCCAAAAACCGGCCATATGGAAGCCCGTTGACTTTGTCAGAGGGAAGTTAACCATGATCACGCCTCGACGCCACGCAACTACGCCGCCGAGTAGCAGCGCCACGCCACACCAGCGATGCGCATCATCTGTGCTGCATCTGCACCCACCGCTACACCCCGTGGATGCGGATGCGAATGTGGATGAAGATGGCCGTGGCGCTTCTTGCCAAACACTATCGCGTCCCGTTAGTGGTGCGGAGAAAGGGAGGGACGGGAGGGTCGGGATGGAGAGATGCGATGCCATGGCGAAGGAGGCATAGTGGGCAAGCTGAAAGAAAAACGGCCCCAAGCGTGCTGCTCGTTGTTCCCTCGCCGCAGGCCGCAGCCGATATCACAATGCCGTTGTCCTTATCACCAACCAGGCGGAGCCCGCAAGAAGCCATAACCGAAACATCGCTGCTTGCCGAATGGCTTGCCTTGTTCCGCCGGTTCCGCGGCTTCCGCCCCGGAGTTCTTACGGGGGTTCCGCAGCAGATTGTCAACTAACAGCAGTATGCTAGGTGCAAAACGTTGCCTGCCTAATAGCCGTCGTCATCTATCACATCCCAAGTCCCAACCCAACTAACCCGCCTGCCTAGGCCGGCGGGCACTGGCAGCATGCTTAACAGAACCTCGACAAGCACTATTCCCGACAACCTCCCCCGCCCATTGTGACACAAAACCACCCAACAATACGAATATACAAAATAGTATTTCACCGAGACTCCAAAACGAACGACACTAAAACAGGACTAATTGCTACGCGCCAACGTTCGCAGTCGTCCGGTGTATTTTTGGACCCCACCCCCTCTCTTCCCTTCAATCACAACTGTGACTTACTCACTTCGCTTTCTGAAGTGGGTGCTGATGGTGTATGTGCGACGTGGAGCGGCCCCGTCAAAAACTGCCGCCAATTCGTAGTGGTTGCGGCACTCTGCAGCATCCCCCCTGCAGATAAGTCCAGACTGTAGATATGGGATTAGGAATTCAATTGAAAGTCCAAGTCCGGGTCTTTCGGGGGTGAGCGAATAAGCCAAGACCCCGCGAACGGAGGAGAGGAGGGTTCTAAGCGGCCTCCTCCCTCCGTACCACCCCACTAACCCATGTCTTTCTGGGTAAAATACCCCTGTACTTACCGCCACATGGCTTCTCTGCACAGCAAAATCTTTCTATTTTTACCCTCTTCGCATCCGTTCAGGGGTCTTACCCAGGTCCCTGGCCGCGGTGATTGGTCGCGTTACCAGTGAGGCTGTCAAAGCTGGCACGACGGGACCGCCTCTCTCTCTCCCTCTCTCGGCCGTCGACCGTCGGTATTAAGGTGCTGACAAGGGCGAGGCTAGCGCAAGGCTTTGGCCCCCATTTTTAACTCACAACACTCGCACCCGTTGGCCCGTCTCTGACCTGCCCGCTCGCTCTCTGCCTTGGGCCTGGGGAGACCCAGCAGGGGCTCACATCCAGGCACGACCAATCGGCGCTGCTTATGCCATTGCTATTCACAAAGAGGCTTGAGGCGAACTGGAACCACCCCTCTCGGCGGAACGACCCCTGGACACATACGTACTCACGCATCCAAAAAAGCCAAAACACTAACACCAGAATGGAATCATCTTTCGAACACCACGGTATTTTCAGCGTTGGGTCTATCTTTCTTCAATTCCGTGTCTCATTTCCGTCATCGTGCCATGACTGGTTTCCTAACTGAGGTATTTGCGTTTCGTTGCGAAAAGACGCTTTTCTCATCTGAGTAACTTGATCCCCGTTCCAGTAATCAGCCACCGCATTTGCCCCCTCTTGGGATCCCGCCTCTCAAAGGGTTGGACAGCACACTGCCAGCCTGGCTGGGGATCGAGATGATAAAAAAAAAAATGATTGTAAACGTTGATATCGATAGAGGTTGAGAGACAACCCTCCTCGTTGCTCGTCAGGGGCGGAGCCCGAGGGCATCCATCACTGCGCTCAGCGCAGTGATGAAAAGTCCGACGTGAAAATGCTGTCGTCAAGCGTACATGCATCAGCATTTCATAGTGACAAGAGATTGAAAGGTATGAGACACTCTGATAACGATAATAAAAAAGATAATGAAACATGTAAACTTGATAAGAACGCGAAATCAAAATTGAAGTAGTGTAACCAGACAACGAATCGAAACAAGGGGCGCCCACTAGGCTGCCCAATGTGAACCCTCAGAAACCGCTCACTGCCAAAAGTCCCAGTTGCCTGGTGAGTTTCCTATTACCCAAAAACGCCTGGTATCGTGCCCTATATGCAAGATGTTGTCCCAAAACCCTAATGATGTCCCAATAATAGAGGTGGTCGGAAAAAAGGAAGAATAAAAAAAAACACATCAACCACAAGTCGGGTTGCGATGAGGTGTCGAAGTGGGGAAAATGGTGTTGTACAGTACGTGCCATGCCCAGTCCCGATGCAAAAATTCCCCGTGCCAATGCTATGCTCCCAAAAATGGCCATGAAACCCAAATCGTGTCGTAAGAGAAATAGAACCGCTGGAATAAGGCTGGTGGGTCCTTGTTGTAAGATCCAAAGTCCATCGCGGATATCGAAAGCGGAATCCAGAAAGTGCTGCCTCCGGCCATTGACGAAGCGAAGACACTGACTTGTTGCTGTAGTTGGCCATGCTGAACTTGCCCCACCTCGCGGGGCACTCCCGTCGTCTCATTCATCGCCTTCGAGGATAGATCTGCTGGTTTCGGGTTGCGAAGTACCGTCCGTCAAGAACAAATATAGGCCAATTTGCGCCAGGCCTTGAAGCCTTTGGTCACCTGATGTCGGGAGGTGCTGATGACGAGATCAACCGGTCATGGCCCACAAAGAGGAATGAGAGCTGGGACGGTGTTCGGGCGAGAGACAAAGTCCTCGGCCGAAAGGAGTAGAGATAATTGACCCAACCCCCAAAGTCAAAGCGCCGGAGCGGCGGCGAATACAACAAACAGCAACATCCCATCGACGAAGACAGCACGTTTCACCGATGGTGTCGTGAGCTCTTGTGGTGGGACCGGCTGGACTGGTAGCCCGAGTCCGAGTACTGGGGCTGGCTGCTGCTACTGGAGCCATAGTCATATCCGTAGCTTGAGGGGCGATGTGAAGAGTGCTCGCTGCAGGCGTATCCGACCAATATCGTTTTGCGAGTGATGCTATGGCCTACCCTTCCGTACGCCGCGCACCTATCGATGGCGTGCTGGTAGTAGAGGCACCTGCACGCCGAGTACAGCTCAACCAGTTGATAACACATGGTGCCGACTGACTCCTAAGCTCTGGGTGCCTGTCCTTTCAGGTCGTGACGTCCTGGCCCCCGTGACGGACCTGGTAGGTGCTGGGGCGGGATGTTGGCGTGCTCCTAACAAGGAGAGGAGTAGCTGGGGTGGGCGGTATGGATCGTTGACTCTGGTGATGTGGTGGGAGGCGGCGATGACTACCTCGCCGGATGGTAGCCCTGTATGGCCCTCTTGGTGTGTGGCCGGGGTGTATGGATGCTCAGATAAGAAGTAGTAGTTGTAGTTGTGATGATGAACGTCGAGAGTGCAGATGGACGTGCACAAGAGATGTATGAATAAATATGAGCAATGCAGGGGGGGGGGGGGGGAGGGGAGAGTAGACCCAAGGAAATGCAGACTAGGGAAAACTGCGGAAACGACTTGAAGAGATGGAATATGAGTAATTAGGCAAAGACCGGTCATGCAATGGGATGTGTATCGACTCATAAGTGTATTTGCGAACCAGAAGGGGAGGGCATCGTGGCAGCCTTATAGACCTGGTAGCCTGGCCAGGACGTATCCGTCGTCCGTCTGGGTCCGTCTGGGGCAGGACGGGCTTGGACTGGCTTGGACTGGCTGGCACTGGCTGCGAGTCCTTGAGGCGCGAGGCAGCAGCAAGTCTCACGGCGACTGAGTGACCTAGAGTGACTAAGGCTGGCTCCATGCTCCATCCGGGTCGGCACACTAATGCAGAACGTTGCGGACGGTGCATCTGGGAGAGGGCGCAGGGCCTGAGGGCCGGGCAGCGAGCGGTACGCAGTGGTACGTGCTTTGTGCTTTGTTTGGGACTGGCCGTGTGGGATACTTTGGGATGTAAAGAAGGGCGCAGTCGGTCGGGGTGGGAGGTGACTCCAAGAGCCAAGTCAGGAACTGCGAGACGGGAGTCGCAGGTCGCAGGTGCAGGTTGCAGATTGCAGGGGGGAAAGGTGCCACGGGCAGAGATGCGCGCGACGACGCTGCGAACAAGTGACAAGACCTCAGACCTAGGGAACTTACAAGCGACCAAGCAGAAAGAGGGCAAAGGCCGGCAGCCGGGTGGGAACTGGACCGATTCCTTGGCTAGCCGACAGGGGTTTGGGTCCATCCATTCCAACAAACAGCCAGGTGCAGGAGGGCTGCGCTGCGCAAGCGCGAGAAGGAAAAGAGGCAGAGAGGCAGAGACGAGAAAAACAGACGCCAGACGCCGAACCACAATGGAAGAGGTGGAACTGGGCGATGGCGCACGGCGCACGGCGCACGGGAAAACAGCCAAACGCCAGACGCCAAAAAAGAAAAGAGAGAAACGGCGCTGCGGGTGAGCCCAGCTAACCCCAACGCGGTAAAGGTGGGATGAGGTAGAAACGGTGGGACAGTGGGCGGCGACTAACTACCTACCCACCGCAGTACGGACTATAGGCTAACCACAGGCACTCGCAGGCATTGTGCTGGAATTGGCCTGAAATGCTCCGTGTGGCCCATCATCGTTCCAGAATTGGCCAGAGGCTGACGTCAAGGGGAAAAAGTCGCATGCTCGTTGGGCAGTTTGGGCATTGTGTGGTGTGCTCGAAATGAGCTGCAGGACGGTAGGGCTGGCAGGTGATGCAGGAGGTGTCGAGCCGATCTGTCGTGAGATCCTGGGTCCCGTCTGCCCACCTGGCTGCAACCACTGCGACCACAAGCAGGTGCTGGTGTCCCTCCCTCGGGTAAGCCTGCTGTAACAGAGTGCACAATCGAAGCCATCTCATGTGCCACAGAGAGCTTCTAGACACGTACCACCCACAGTTTTTGACACGACGACTGGGGCCCGAGTTGCTAAACAAAGCGTTGCATTGCAGCGACCCAGCGCCTGGCTGAGATATCTATTGAGCAATTGATGATCCATCGCTTCCTGCCTAAGCAACCTCCCTACGCACTTTCCGAGGGATGTCGGGAGGCACTTACTCGGGCGCGCGTGGGATGGCACGAGACTGCACAACCTGGCCCCACCTATAGTGTATGTATGTACCTCATAGGCACGGATAGGCTAGATGGGCTAGTAGTCGTGGACCTAAGGCAGGAGCAGGCAGGGAGAGCTTCCTTTGCTTCTGTGTGGTTGGGACGGGTGTGGGTTGCGCATTTGCGTCTGGTCTGATAGGACGTTGACTTATGGTGCACCCTCCCCTTGGCCCCGAACGGGATGTCTGCCTGAACAGTATGACGCGGGGAAATCATACAGGCGGCCGGCGTTTTGGAGGCCCTGACACTGGCGTGCGAGCGAGGCATCCGGTCGCGCTTCGAGTTTGGCCGTTGAGTGCTTGGCGACATCTGGAATTGCTCCGTGTTCTTGCTGCCACTAGGTCCTGCCATGGTTTGCTGACGGCGGCCCTTCCCTTCCCTTCCGCGGACTGGAAGAGGGATGGCCGGACTGACGTGATGTGCCATGTCATGGACCAACTTCCATTTTCGGATTCCTCAGTCCAGCCCTTCCACGGCTTATCTGCTATGATGCAGCTTTTGAACAGAGCCCCATTCCCGTGGCTGGCTGCCCGAACGCCAGACAAATCACGGGGGTCGCATCGAGACAGGCACCGTTCAACACAATCGATAGATTTGTCTATTCATGGTTGATCAAAGTTGATAGACAATGTAGCCGCGGTGTAACAGGGATGGTGGCGAATTCAACTTCGGGAACGGGTCATGGCCTCACGATTGCCGGGACGCCCATCTGACGAGAGGGTGGACATGGCAGTGAAACCAAAGGTACGGGTACGAAACGAAACACGGGAAAACAAAAGAACAATCGAAACGGGGGACGATCAAAACGGCTGGCAAGTAAGTCCAACGGCAAGGCTACCTTCCTGCTGATTGGGTGTCGTGGACCAATTGGCGCAAGGCCAGCCACCACCTGGACAGAAGCCCTCACGGGTCCTTGCGGCGGCGGCCTCTGCCCGCTGACCATAGGTGGAGGGAGAGGTGGGGCAAGGCTGTGCCGGAGGAGCAAGGAGCCGACCGGCGGCGGCCATGTCCCAGGTCGATTGATGGGCCGTATTGATCCCTTCATTGGGCGCATTACGGCACACCATCTTTTCCCACTGGAACCAAGCAATTCGGGCCAGTAGAAAGCCATCCCAGCCATCGAAAAACGGTCCGCACGTACCACACGATCGTGGAGGTGTCAACAACGAGAGGATCTGGGAGGGGATCTAGCCCGATATCCTCGGCACCCTCGTCATCCTCGGCATCCTTGCAGTCATTGTTCGAATCGCCTCGGATCTGATAGAGACCTCATGGGCCCCATGAAGAATAGGAATTGGGCCTTGACCTAATGCAACATCTAATGCAATTATCTTGTAGTATTGGAGACGACACTACGAGCAAGGGCGTCCTTGACGTTGGAAGAAAGCATGGCAATGACACAACGGTCGCAATGACATGGCCCATTCTCGCATCCCGCCCAATGGTGGCCAGTGCATTTTGGCCAAATCAGAAATGCAGCAGGGTGAGACCATGATCGCCAGTGGCTGCCCTCCTCAACCTTTGGCCTGGGAATGGCCCTCTATTCCACTCGGCTCCACGAGTAGTGTAGTTGTACTGCACACAATGTAGCCATGCCACGCCTGTCGAGCGGCCAGATGGATTTGGATATTTGGGCAAGATCTGGTAGCCGCGGCTGCTGGGCTGGGCAGATTGGCGCCGCTAGCACAAGGAATGGCTCTTGAATTGTATCCTTGCCTATATGCACTCCTATCCATGCTGCGGTTCAGCCCCAGGCTTGGGAACGTCCATTTGCGGTCATCGCAGTTGGACGGCCGCGCTTGGGCGCCGCAGCGGACGCCGTTCGGCGATATTTCCGTTGTTGAGCACGCCCCGGAACTGCAATTGGACCAGGCCGACCGCGCGGGGGAGGAAGTGTTATGCACAAGTCTCCGATCTCAGACGCCAGAGGACGGAGACCTCAGTTAGGAGACACGAGTTCCAGAAACGCGGGACGTAAGGCTAGCCGGTCCTACGCCAGAACCAAAAACCACCCAAGACTAGGGGGAGTCATCAACAGGGTCACACAGCATCCAAATGCAGTGGTTCCGTCAACTTTGCAAAAGAACTGCACGTGTCTGCAGAGGCGGGCTTGCGGCGACCGTCCACGACCGTCCACTCAGCGTCACGCATCCACCAAGAGCGCCCGCCAGGCACGCCTATGAATTACGGCGTTAGTATCATCGGTGAATGCCAAAATCCCAGGCATTCGGCAGTAATCCGCATATCTGGCCGGCCGCCGCGGCGGCCTCAAGGTCCCGGCTCCGTTGGTCGGCTCGAGGAGTTCGATATTGAACACCTTGGCGCCCCCAAATGTCCCACTAGTATACACCCGCTGATCGCAACGAAGGGTCCTCGTAGGGCCGCTACCAAGGGACGTCACCAAAGCCGAGGACCCATTGAAGAATCAGCTCAGGGCCTGTCTTGCATAGGGACCTGAAAGGGAGAGCCTGGAAAGCCAGAAAAAGACCAAACAGGTGACGACTCGCTGCATTGTTCACCGAGAACACCCTAATAGGCCCCCTCCGGATGTTGTCCATGTTCGCAGATGCCTGCAGGCAGGACCTGGTGTGACCTCAGGTGCTGCGTGCTGTGCAATAAGACGGGCAGTGGCTCCTTTCTTGGGGGAATACCTAGCTCCCATATACCCCACCTGACCTTGCTTGCTGCTTGCCGACTCCACTGCTGCGTCTTGTCTTACGTCTTGAGTATCCGCAACTTCTGCTTCTACACTCACCACATCTCACTGGATCTCTTCCTTAACCTGGCCGTCTGCCCTGGGTGACTCGACGACTGGACGGCTCCATCTTGGTGCTCCTGCGTTCACTGCTACTGCAAGGACTACGAGTTGCGGGGGGGATCGCGGGAAGCCAGTATCGCAATGTCTCGGGCGCGGGCCAATCGCTTGGGATCCCAGGTATTCCCCCATTGTCTGCATGTCTCGCAGTTGCAGCGGCAGTCACTCTGTGTGTGTGGTGTCTTGATCCCGTTGATCGGTTTGCAACCACCCGACTACCTCGACCACACACACACACACACACACACACACACACCTGCAAACAACTGGGGCGCCGCAACTGGAACCCCTGCCAGCACCGCCTCACCATGGCTGACTGACTGTATGTTTCTCACCGTCGAGCAACTCACCTCCCGTCATCCGCTTAGTCAATCTGGCCAATTGCCGCCAGCTGTTTTGCGCCCGGCGAATCGAGAGACGTCGTCGCATCGAGGGCGAGACGGAGTCGCCGGGCGGGCCTTGAAGCACCCGGATTCTCACGCTGCTGCAACAACACTGCAACAGCGCTGCAACATGACCAAAATGATTTCATCAATTGCCCTCGGCCATTGTGGATGAAGGTCCCAAGGTCCAAGGTTCGTTCAATCCCGCAGCACCTTGCACCGAATTTTAGGCAGAAGCTCATCACTCAGGTAGGTCCTTGACCCCTGTCACGCCTTCGGTGCCTGCCAGTGCCTGCCAGCGTTTCCCCACGCCCTGTGGACTCAATTGTCAACAGGCGTCTAATGACCTCCCAGTGCTCTCCGCGGACAACCATCATCGCCTATGCTTTTGGTCCTTGGACGGCTCTCCACCATTCATCCCAACCACCTCCACCATCACCACCTCTACCGGGCGTTGCCTTCTTCATCTCTCGCAGGCAGTGACAGTCCATGCCCACGCTGCGTGCACTTTACTCGTACTCAGATTTCGGATGACTCCCAGTCTGCTCTTTCATGCTCTTGCACCAACAGGTTTTCCAACCTGCTCCGCATCAAATGGGAACCTGGGTCGGAATGAACCGGTGCATCCGGGCGAAGTCGTCCTGCTGACCGGTGTCGAGTTGCGTGTTATTGTTATTTTTGATCCATTCATCACATCACATCACGGCTGGGCAGTTCGCCCGGGACCCCCGTTCCGCGCGGACTCTGCAAGCTCCAGGCTTGAAATCCGATGAGGACCAACATGACAAGGCAGGTTCATGTTGCATAATGTCCGCGTCTCCCGACTCCTCCTCCAGCGTTGATCTCCTTACGAATCCAAAGCCAACGGAGGAGACGACGTCACGTTGCCCAGAGCCGTCTGACTTTCCCTCCGAAAATCGTAGCCCCCATCGTGTATGACAAAACCCCAGGCAACCGACATAGCATCATCGCACAAACACATTCCAGGTGCAGTCGTGTTGCAATTGACAGATCCTGTTGAGCCTCATATACTCTGATCCTTGGGCCATGTTACCCAGAGCATGTTACCCAGAGCATGTTCAGCATATCCACAGCCACTCCAAAGTTGGATGGGAAACAGAGAAGCGGCACGATTGAGATACACGATCGAGCCGAGATTGCCAAGATTGCCCTTAACCAAGTGAATCAACGCGGGACAGACTGCCGTTGGCCCCCATTATTGTCCCGCACGGCTCCTGCATTCACCACCACAGCCTCCCACAGCCGAACAGGTGATAGATAAGCCACATTCAGGCCGTTTCTATGCGAAACCTGTCGTCTAATCTTCACCACTTTACCAGTCGCTTGTCTACCCCATAGTTTCCTAGATCCAACCGCCTGGCCCCCACCGCCAACTCATGGCAGCGGCCTAGATGCCGTCCTGTTACACCGTTTCGAGTCCAACGGCGTGTCTAGCACGACTTGTCTCCGGCATATATCTTGGAGGTGTATGCTCGCTTCCTCCTGCCGTGCGACGACGCATAATTGCAAGATTAGCAACCCATAGGGGAATTCGGACCTCGTAGCATTTGGGCTCTGCCTAATCCAACAATAGAGCAAAGCTGAGAGCTGAACTCGCCCCGGCACCGTTTCTCTCGGCCCTTCTCTCCGTTTTCTACTACCTCCTACTTGGACAACGGGCTTGATAGGGCAATGCCAATCTACGACCCGCGGCTGCCTTTCAGCACCTTTCAGCACCTTTCAGCTCAAGGGGTGAGGCGAAAAGGGGCTGGACGCTACAATAGGCATTCGGTTAGGCGCACTCGTCTATATTGTTTCACATGTTATCTTTGCCTACCATCTAGCTTCACCGATACGCAAACCCTTTACCCCTTGGTCAGCCACCATAACCTGCTCGAGTCTAGTCTGGTCGTGCCGTCTTACCCCTGATTTGAACATCTGACCTACGCCGCCGCCGCCCCAGAGTCCGCATGTACGTCATATCCATCATCGCCCATTGTCGAGACCTCGGCGGGCCGGACCGGACGGGATGGAGCCCGCGGCGTGGACTCGTCTTCAGAATGGCCCCCTCTGCCTTTCTGTGCCCGTCATCTGCCTATTTTCCCTCGCCCCATACAACCCCACATATCCACCCCCAAGTGGTTTCGTCCCTAATCTCACGGTTGTCACAACCTGGTACCGGTACGGCACAAGTACCTGGAGCTCTTTTGCTCAAACAAAACCCGGATCTGCGCCACCTTCACCTGGCGCGTGGATGAGCGGAACTCTCGAAACAGCCCCCATCCCGAGGTGAAGTCCCGAGTAGAATAGAAATATGCCTAACTAAGGCAGCGCGGGTTGATGATGTAGCTAGGCCCGTGTTGGTGGGCGTACAAGACGCTCACCGGGACTCACTCAGACCCGTCATCCTTGTGTGAGTGAGCCGTGGCTGTTATGGTTGTGAGCCCTCTTTTTCTCTTCGTAACCCGACCCGGGCGAAGAAAGGGCTGGTCTCGGGGCCATGTTGTGGTGATTGGCGAGGTGTAAGGGGGTGGGTGAGTAAGGCGAGGGGATCGGGGTGGTGATGAGTCCTTTCTTTTGTGTAACTAACCTTTTGGCTAGGGTAGTAGTGATGATGGACTCGGGAGTGCTGTGAGGTGTGTGGGAGCGAACGGCCTTGGCGCGATACACTTTCGGGCACATACGCCGGGAGGCATACGGGAAGCTTGGTCCCTGTCGTCTTGCTGCACTTGCCAGGAGTTCGGGCAGGAGCCAGAACTCCATCCTGACTCCATCCTGACTCCATCTTGACTCCATCTTGACTCCATCCTCGGCACATTCGTAGATCGGGTTTAGTGACACCACTACATAAAAAAGCAATACAAGGGCGTGTGGTCTAGAGGTATGACATTCGCTTCGCATCAAAATTACGCTGTGAAAGGTCCTGGGTTCAATTCCCAGCTCGTCCATCTCAATGCAGAAGTTCACCAAGGCTACTTGGTAGCTTCACTTTTGCATTTTGGTGTTTTGTGTGCGGGGATTTGGTGGGTGGGTGGGTAGGATATGGCTTTTGCTTAGGGGCTTGAGCCAGGCCCGGGTGGCTTGGAGGCTGAAAGGATGAATGAAAGCGGGATGAGGATGGAGGAAGATGAGAAACGGGGATGGTAATCGTAGGATATGTATGGTCAGCCATTGATCGCTTTTGGACATGCAGAACAACGAGGCGCATCCGTAGGGTATTCTAAGTGCACCACCATCAATCGCCCATCAATATAGGATAGGAGGGATACAGATGGACAGCCAGATACACGGAGAAGGATATACCTTCGAGAGCCACTGGCACTCCGTTCGCCAGAGGAAGGGGTGAGGAAAAGTAAGACTTACCCACACACTCACACAACGGAGACAGCTCATTGACAAACATCAAACCACCCAACTTTTCTTCCTTGTATCTCTATGTCATGCCGGAAATGCAACACCTGAGAGACTTTTTCTCGCTCCCATCGAGAAGAGCGACACGGAGAGGTAGATGTGTCCTCTGAACAGACCCAAACACCGAGTCAACACACAAAGAAACACCGAGCAAGAAGAACCGTGTATAGTAGTGTAATAAGCACGCGGCCAGTCCGTCATCATCCGCCCAGCCAGCCCGACAACCACAGCAACCACAGCAACCACATGAGAAAGGTAGCAGCCGCAGCTGTGATAATAAATATGTAGTGGTAGTAATTGCAGCAGCACCTGACACTAGGAGTCTTCTCCGACAGTAGAAGTAGAAAAAAGAGGAAGACAAGACACACGCAATGCCATGCAAAATGTGGTATCATCATCCCATCCCATCAACAAACACACCCGGCAACATCATTTCGTTTGCATTGGGTTTCTCTATTTCCACCCAGTCCATTCCAGTTCATTCCCTCCAAAGGAAGGCAGAGCGCGCGCAAAATATAAAAGAATTCATCTCATCTCTTTTCTCACTTCTTTTTCCGTCTTCTTTTTCTTCGTCGCATAGTCGGGGCAGTGCGAAGATTCACCTGCCCCAATCCAAGGTGATTCAATCCCAGTCGTAAACAAGTGTTCCGCGGCCCTTCACAAGGTTCGGCTTGGGATATGGTTCAGTCTCCTTGCTCGGCCCGGCCCGGGCCCAAAATTCCCCACGTTTGACACATTAAGCAAACACTAACTCGCCGCATCCAAGCCATCTCAGTCAGACGCTTCTCTAGCGAATCTTGCAGGCTTGCTGCCTCCTCGTCCTTGGCGCAGTCCGGTCCTAACCTCGCCGGTTCATGGCCGCCGTGGCGCCTGCCGCGGCGAGGTCTTGTTGCTTTGCACTCACGCTACGAGCAGCGGCTCTGGGAAGACCGCTCGCGCCGATAGAGCCCGTGGCAGCTGCGTAGTTGGCTGTCGTGCCGGTACTCGTGCGTTTTATCCCGCCGACGCTGCCTGTTATACTCGAGGTTGTGCTAACCCCTGATGTCCTCCGCGAGACGGCGGCGGCACTAGGCTTCAATGGACTGACGTTACTAACCCCTGTGGCATCTCGTGGCCGCAGCGACGAGCTTGCCTTGGCGGTTGCTGGCGGCTCTGGCAATGGCCGAGGGTTCGAGCTAAGACTCGTGGTTCTTTTGCTGGGGGATGAATCGCGCAGCGAGGACCGGGGGATGGGAACAGCTGTCTTCTGGCCCGTGATGAATTCGTGCCGAATGGCTTCATCGGGCTTCATGCGGCGGTCTGGGTCCCAGCGAAGACACTTTGCTAGAAAGTCCAGGAAAGGCTCGTCATCACACTTTAGGACTTGCTGAAGGGTCTTGGAGGACGGGCGCCGCCGGCGACCTTTGGAGGAGACTGTGAGGCGGGGCTTGCCCATGCTGTCGAAGAACAGCTTCTTACGTGTCGACTTTTCAATGAGGTGCTTCTCGGGCGGGCCGAAAACCTCCATGATGCAAGCCAGCTGCTCCTGTTCGTTCTCGCCGGGGAAAATCGGCACGCCGGTATAGAGTTCAGCCAGAATGCAGCCAAGAGACCACATGTCAATCGGCATTCCGTAGGTCATGCCGAGGATAACCTCAGGAGAGCGGTAAAACCGAGATTGGATATACGTATAGACTTTTTCGTTCTCGAAGCAGCTTGAGCCGAAGTCTATTACTTTGATCTCGGAGTGTAGCGGATGGCGGAGAAGGATGTTCTCCGGCTTCAAGTCGCAGTGAATGACTTTGTGTTGTTTCAGCAAGTTCAAGGAGCTAAGGAGCTGCTTCGTAAATCTGCGGATCAGCTTCAGAGAGTGGCCTCGGAAGGCGTTGGACTTGATGAACTCGTAGAGATTCATGTCGAGAAGTTCTGTGGAAATGCAAAGATGGCCACGGAAGTAGAAACTGTGAGTGAAGTTGACCATGCTATACTTGTTTTTCGGGTCCTAGGAGCCTGTTAGTCGGTTGCTGCCATCACAAACTGCTCTTGCGCTGTACTTACCCATTCGCGAAGCTTTTGTAGGATGTTGACTTCGACAAGAGCTTGCTGATGGAACCGTTTCTTGTTGCGAATGATCTTCACGGCGACCAAAACGCCAGTCTTGTGGTCAATACACCTCACCACTTGCCCGAAGCTTCCCTTTCCAAGAATATCGATGATTTCATATCGGTACGACAAGTGATCACCAGGCACGATCGTATAATCACCGCGGTCATCGTCATAGCCAAAGTTGGGGCTCTCGGACTGAACATCGCCAACCACTTTCGCAGCGTTCTGGGTACCGCAGAAGTAGATATCTTTATAGTCCACAATCTCGCCCCGTTCGTAGATGTTGAGAACAGCGATGCGAATGGCGTCCTGTGGGCTCACACGTTCCTTGGCTGAGGCACGCTTCCGGAGTGCATCCAGTGTCCGAGCCGCCAATTCCGTCTCCTTCCGTCGTGAACCGAGCTTCTTCATTTCATCCTCCGCAACCAGGTCGTCCTTGTCCAGATCAGCGGTCCATACGTCGTGATGCCTCAAGGTGCTGGTCGAGCTCTTGGGCTTCAGGATCTTTTGCACAACGGATGCGTTATATGAGAGTGTTGACCGCTCCGATACAGTATCGAGTGTTGTTTCCTTCTTCGCGGCTAGGCTGTCGCTGCGGTTCCGTTCTTGTGCAATGATGGCGTTCAGACTCGAAGCAGAGCTCTTACGTCTTCGCGATTCTAGATAGGTTCCAGTTCCGTTCGACTTTGTCGAAGGGGTTGGACTGGGGGGTTTCCCTGTCGAGATGTTGTTCAGGGTCGCCGAAATCGGGATCCTTGGCGGCGGCATGGAGTCATGCTTGAAGCTAGTATGGCCATCTTTGTCTCCATGAAGATGGCTCATGCTGTTTTTAGAAGCGCTCCGCTTCCAAGATAAGCTGAGCTTCCGTCGTAGGGAACTAATGGATGACGGAGTGGGCGGCTCGTCTGGGCTGGATAGTGGTGGGGGAGATTTCGTTCCTGCAGGCTTTGTGGTAATTGGCTTCGGAGCCCGCGGGCCAGAAGGTTTATTATGCTGGTGGGAAGGCACATCAGGAACGGGGTCTAGCGGAAGTGTGTAGTCGCCTCCAGTCTTGGAGCGTTTCAGAAAAGCCGACTCCAGATGTCCACCCTTCGGTACCGACGACGATAAGAAGGGTGACATTCCAGATCTTTGAGTCCCGGTCTTCAGTCCAGAAGCCGTGAAAGAATCGGACGAGCTTGTTGCGTCAACTACGGCTGGGCTCTCTCGTCTGCCTCGAACCACAGAGCTGCTACTTCTCAGATGCTGTACGTCAGACCTATCCTCCGCCCGAGTTCTGGTAAAGAAGGTCCCCTTTGACGCCGTCATGGGTGTCGTGGGAGTCTTGGCAATCTGCCTTGTAGGGGGTGGTGACAAGTTTCTGTCCGAGAAGTTTTGCTCCTGTAACGCAGCGATTTTGGCGGCTGTAGGGGTGCTCAACGGCCCCAGAGTAATCGGAGGCAGCCGGAGTGGCTGAAGGTTCTTCTTGGCTTGTGATGCCGAGGACTTTTTCTCTGCATCTAACCTCGAAGTGTGAATCGATTTGCGATTGCTTGCCCTACGTTGAATCTTGACAGGTGGCGGTTCATTTATTGGCACACCCGACACACTCCCAGTCGAATTGCTGTGAACACTGCTCGTATCAAATGCTAGGTTGGATTTCCTTTTGTCGAAAAACGACATTTCAGCAGGAGAGTCCTTTGGCGATTCGTACACTTTCGGAATCGCCGGGACTGGCGGGACGTCCTCTTCATCATCCGCATTGGTAGGGTTATGCAAATTCAACGCCTTTGGGGCAGGTAACCTGGAACTCACTCCCTGCGAATTGCGCGCCTGAATTGAGCCAGTTGACGTCCGCACAGTATTGAAACTGTTGGTCGAGCCGACCGATAGGCCTGAGCTATACGACTTCCTGTTTGGATCTGGTGTGGTTCGAGACGAAGAAGGTGTCGAGATCTTACGTGGCAGCATGGATGGAGAGCGGGACGAAGACCGCACTTCTGTTGCCAGAGGCATCGGGTTCGCCGACACCTGGGATTGACCTTGGGTCTGCCCGTTGACGTGATGCATGTTTGACATGCGCTTCATCCTTCTTGTGTCGGTGGGACTGATCGTTCTAGCACCCAATCCGGTAGCATGAGAAGCGTGAGGAACGCCTGGCATGACCGACGTTCGCTTTCCCGAAGGCGTTGACCCTCCGGTACCTCCCCCCTTCACAGCGGTCCGGGGCGATCGAGGCATAGCCATTGATATGTGGCTGTGATCCGGCGTGAGGATGCTCGTATCCGGAGAAAGCATAGACTGACTAGCCCTAGGTGGTGGTTGCACGGACCTCGCTTTCGAAGCTCGCGAACCCGTGAGATTCCGCGTTGTATCCCCAAAGGGACGAGAACCACCGTCGATAGATGAGCGCGTGGAATCCGCGCCATTTCTGTCCGTTAAAGACGCCATGCTTGGCCTTCGCTTTCGCCCCTCATAGTCACCGGGGTCAAATGCGCCAGGCCCGGCTGATTTTCTGGGGGGCTTGGCGGTGTTGGCATTGGAGACCGGGGGGTAGTGGCTCTGACGGCGCGGCCGCATGGCTGCCGGGGCCGTGGGAGCGCCGGGGACGCCCGGGCCGGCGGTCGAAGATGCAATGCCTGTTTGTCGACTGGACGAGCTTGGCCTGCGAAGTATGGACCCTGTTCTTGATGGGCGTGTCGGCAAAGGCTGCTGGGTAGCAGCCACACGCGCGCTGCTGGCAGCGGTCTGCATAATACCCGAATGCTCGACCATGCTTTCTGCCGAAATGTTCCGATCTCCGACAATGCTGCTGCCTTGGCCTGTCGGTGATGGAAACTGCGTGAGCTTGAAGTCTGTCGATGCCGACTCTAGGCTGCTCTGGAGGTCGTCGAAGCTCACTGACGGGAGGAAATCGAAGGATGTAGTGGTGGAGTCGCCTATGTCGTCAGGTGCGCCATTCCTACCGCCGAAAGAAAACAGAGAGTGGTTGTTGGAGGACGAGGCGCTCAGCATTGGGGCGTCGGCGACAGATCGGCGGACAGAGCCGATCTTGGTGGGACTGGTATTCTCTCTACTCCTGTATTGAAGCAATGTTAGCGGGCAGGGGTACAGCGGTGAAGGGTCGGAGTGCGGCGGATGCGGATGTAGAGAGATGGGTGAAGTAGGTGTAATTGGGTGGTGGGAGGTAGAAGCAACAGGTGTAACAACCTGGTGGGTAGCTGGTTTTCCCGTCTGGGGCCAGCGGGGACGTGATGCTCTCTGTTCATAGGTGAAAGGCAGGCACGAAGCCGTCAAGGTGGACAGAGGCTCGCTTCGGGAAGCGTGCGGCGATGTGAACGGCGATGCGACAGAAGCCCTGACAAGGCCGGCGCCCGAGAAACGGTTATCTCCTGGTCTTTCGCGGTGCAGCTATGCAGATTCAAGCCCCCCAAATCAGAGCATGAGCATGCAGCCTCAGTCCGGTGAGGGAGCTGAGATCAATCCGGAGGCTACCTCATTCCGAGGACGAGGGCGGTGCGATCGAGCGTGTGCTGAAGGCTGGATGCCGGGGCCTCGTGCGTGCGGGTGTGCGATGGGATTGCGAGTGTTTACCTACGTGCTGCTGGCACCTCGCGCGGACGAGGATGGGCGACGAGCGAGGCGATGGGCGTGTCGTGGATTGAAGACGAGTGCAGGGACGCTGGTCGATGTTTTTGGGAGCGGGAGATGGTTGGCAGGTGGCAGCAGCCAGCGGCGGTGGACCGGGCCAGGGCGTGGGCACAGGATCCTGCACTCAAGCAGCGGTACGCGACAGAAGCACGCTTAAGCGCATAGACTTTGCCTTCTCACTGGGCAACACACCCCGGATGTGCAGCATCGAGGGGAATGTGGGGACAGGAAAAAGGGGACCACCAGCAGCAATTCGCGATTCAATTGTTGAGGATGGAGAATTTCAGCCCTGGCTCGACCCTATTGCTGTTTGAGAACAACAAGACACAAAGCGTTTCCTTTTCTGAGTGGCTCTCGCACTGCAGTTTGCGCTCTGGGATTGGCACGATTTGGCAATGGCCGAAGGCCCTCGACAAGTGGCACGCCTTACGGTATTCCCTCGAATCTCCTGCAGCCCCAGAGCAAAGCTGCCCCAAGCTGCCCGGACAAGCTGCTTCCCAATTGCATCCGGCCTCTCTCCTTTCGTGTGCCCAGACACACTAGATCTGCCTAGATGGTCGTTCCAGGTGCTGACGCATTGCTCGGCCGCCGTCTCACGACTCGTCCACATCCTGGGCTGCCCTTGCGGCGGCCAACTGTGAGTAATTAATGATCCGGCAAACTCTCAACGACAGCCATCTCAGTTGCGTGCTATGTTGCTCTCTGGTGCCTATCGGCCAATCAACCCCCCGGTCGAGGGTTTTTGTTCTGCCATGAACAGGCTCATCCCGTCCCGGGCCCGCCTCGCAGCCCGCCAAAATATCCATTGTCACGAGTTTCGGAGAGGCATCTTGGTATGGATTCACATGGACGACGGCAGGTGCAGGTAGTTGCCATGCCACTGGGGCATTTAGGAGACAGCAACTGGAGGAACCAGATCTTGGACGCAAATGGCAACGCTGCTGTTTGAAACTCCAAGAGGGGCCGCCAACAGCAGTGAACCGCAGGTCGAGCCGCCAATGTTATTGTTTGCTTAGCAGGCCTCGCTATAACGGGTTTGGGAACCCGCCTTAGCAACCCGCACCAGCCAGGTTCTTTTTCCAACCCACAATGCGGCAAGCAGCAAGTCGGGCGACAGCCTCTGAACCAGTTATGAATGCCGGAAATTTGGCCAATATGAAGCAAAAGCAATGTGATTAACCCAAGCAGTTCTCGGTTCCGTCTCACAGCCGCTGGCCTTCTGATGGAACGCCATCGCGGTAAAGCAAGCCGTTGCATAGCGCCATTCTGGATTGCAGTAAAGCCGCAGGACAGATTGACGCAGACGAGCATCTTACTTCGTACTGTCGACAGTCGCAGAGGCCAGAATCGAGACAAAATCTCCCCAAATCCCGGACACGGACGCCGAGATTGAAGCCTCCACTCCTTTTAGTTGCAGCGTCTAGTCTAGCCCGCTCGAGGCCCAGCGTCCTAATTTGCAGCACGTCTCAGGCACTGGCCAATGTGGTCGCAATACCAGCGCAAATAAGCCCAAACCTTTTCAAATGATTTTAGGATTGGCCGTGTCTCGAGACGCGGTCGCGACACGCTCTGCCGACACGGTCATTGTCCCGGGCTGTTCCACGCGGCCTGGTGCACAGGCAAAAAAGGAATTATGTTGTCGCAGGCAGAGGTGAGATTTCAACATTCAGGTCCTACTACCGTAAATAAGGTACGGTGGACTCGGTGTCTCTATCCCTTGTGGCTGCAGATTGCGAGAGCTTGCTACACTATCCGTACACCTGCATCAGATCTGAACTCCATTCCAGGTGGGTTCCATTGCCCCTGGGAAGCGAGGGCGCGGGGTAGTCAGGGAGGGAGGCGGAGGGAGGCACAAACACATGGACGGCTCTGCAGGGCGACCCTAGCGCCCGATCCCAGTGCTCTGGACCGAAACGTTTCAACTTGAAAAAAAAAAAAACCAAAAAAAAACCCCCCCCATTTACAAGGACCAAGATATACACAGCCAGAGTGTTTGTGTTTTGTGTGGTTTAGTATCCGGCTGGCAGCCATTGCACGGCGCGCTGCCGGATGCGCAGCTGCCACAACGGACCGCCCTGGATTCTCGATGCAGCCGGCTTTGCAGGGGGGAAGAGGGCACAACGGCTTGGGCGTCTGGTATTTGGATGAGCCCTGACCACCTTTCACATGTGACATTTGAGTCCGACGTCTTGCGCCACGCATTGTTGCGTCAGATGGCCCGCAGCCGAGTCCAGCCAACCACAAGCCAGCCACTGTTAGACCCCCATTGAGCCACCACAGGAATGGCCACAACCAAGACATTTGCGCATAGCTTCTTCTTCTCGGATTGAAGGTCTTGGACGAGGACCTAAACCCAGACCCATCAGGCCACATCTGTGTCGACCAAGTACACTCGAACAGTTGGTAGTAGTGGTGGGGCAAGGAATGACGTCCACATCTCTGTGTTAGCATCTGTCTGCATCGACTTCATAAACGAGTGCCACCGGTGAAAGTGACCACTTCAACCACCCGCCATGGACGACCTCGCATCCGCTTTTCTCGGAACCGTCGTTGAGTCGGCCCTCCGTGAAGGCGACGATCGCGATGATGAGCTGCACCACGAGCCTGGCGCTGATCCGGCCCAAAAGGCACGAAGTCTGCGTCGTGGTCTCATCAAGGCGGCGAGCCTACAAGATATGCTCCTGGAAAAGTAGCCACACACCCTTCTTCAATACCCTTTAAACTGGTAGTCTAACCGGCTCGCAGACTCCTCCACCAGATGATACCCGTCGAGGATGGCTCGGATGGAAACCCCCATATCCAAGTTCCCGATGGCGCCGACGATGTGGCAGCCGCCTTCGCCGAGCGGCCCGGCTTCACCGTGACGGCCATGTCTAACAACTTTCGCCGGTTCAACGCCCGCATCGGCGTTGTCTTCCAGTTCCAGGCCAAGGCGTTGCGCGTGCTCTCCTGGCGCCGCCCTTCGCACACGCTGTCCCTCCTCGCTGTCTACACATTCATATGCCTAGACCCCTATCTCCTCTGCGCTCTACCCCTAGCCCTCGCCCTCTTCGGCATTCTTGTCCCCTCGTTCGTCGCCCGCCACCCGGCCCCGGTAGCCGAGCCCGACCGCGTGCGCAACCTCGGCTACTCACCGCGCGGTCCGCCGCTGGCGCCGGCACGCACCGTCAAGCCCGTCAAGGAGCTGTCGCGCGACTTCTTCCGCAACATGGGCGACCTGCAGAACGTCATGGAGGACTTCAGCGTGGCCCACGACAAGATCATCGCCCTAGTCGTGCCCAAGACCAACTTCTCCGACGAAGCCCTCTCGTCAGCCATCTTCGTCCTCCTCTCGGCCGGCTGCGCCCTCATGACCATTGCTGCCCACCTGCTCCCCTGGCGGTTCCTTGCACTCGCCGCCGGCTGGGCCGGCATCTGCTCGGGCCACCCAGCCGTTGGCCGCCTCCTCACTCAGACCAAAACGCAATATCTTAGCACCGGTACCGATACCGATAAAGCCCTCACCACCGCCGAGGACGCCTTCAACTCGTGGGTCCGCTCCGACATCATCCTCGACGAGGCCCCGGAGACCCGCGAGGTGGAAATCTTTGAGCTCCAGCGCCTCGTCGGCGGTGACAGCCCCACTACTACCTCAACCACCACCACCAGCACCACTACCAGCGGCGAGTGGGAGGCATGGCTCTTCAGTCCGTCGCCGTACGACCCGCTCTCGGCGCCGCGCATCGCCGGCCAGCGGCCCCGCGGCACCCGCTTCTTCGAGGACGTGCTCCCGCCCGAGGGCTGGCAGTGGAGCGAGAAGAAGTGGGCGCTGGACCTCTGGAGCCGCGAGTGGGTCGAGGAGCGCATCATCACGGGCGTCGAGGTGGAGACCGAGGGCGAGCGGTGGGTGTACGACATTTACAACGAGCACGAGCGGGAGGCGCGGGACGGGGGGCTGGCTGCCGGGGAGCTGAATGGGACACCCGTCCGGGGCGGCCATAGGCCCGGGGCGAATGTCAGCTGGGAGGAGGGGGAGGAGGGGGTGGGCCGGCGGGGGGAATGGAGGAGGAGGAGGTGGGTGCGGATGGTCAAGAGGAGGAATGTCACGGCAACGGGGTAGCCATATATGTTGCTGCTAGTATGTCGACAAACCTGAAAGCTGGCGTTCGTCGCCGTTTTTACGAATCCATGGTAATTCCCAAACAGCTGCTACCAAAGCTGCATGTCGCCCAAGCATTTACCCGCGTGGCGGTCTGTGGGGATGGTTGTGGATTATGTCGATCCCCGATCCCGAGAATATTGGGGGCTGCCGCCGTGCAACATGGCGTCAACGCCCGCCGCGCACAGCGGTTGTAGTGTTCTCAGGAGTGCGGGAGATCATCATAATGTATGTAGCTACGCATCGCCAACCACCGTTTTGCGCTTGTGGAACGTATGTGGGTACGTGGGTCAACAACATCCTCCCAAGTGGGAATTGAAAAATGCAACAAATATTTGGCATGATTCACATGCTGTGGACATGTGGCTGTTCTGATACAACTCGTGACTGGATATGAGGTCACTTCCTCCACCTCATCGAGGTGGGGATTTTTTTATCACATACGCTGCGACTTTGTTTGTTGCGCACCCCTTTTATGCGCACCTCTATAGGGTCCATAACACTCACCGAACCGATTTTCCCAAAAGAGGTATCAAGTAAAACAGACACACATGTTGACCCGCCATAGCAGCATGCGGGCTGTGGTAGTAAGTGACAGCCGCAACTCCAAACTTCCAAAACATGTCAAGTGTAACCAAGGACCCAAACAAAAGCCGAGACGCTTCGCTTCGCCACCTAGTCTCCCTCTCTCCACATCACGGTTCCTTCACGATCAGACGATCGAGGATTTTATGAACCCCCTTACTCTTGCCGCGACCCTCGTCAATCTCATCTGTCATCTTGCGCGCACGCTCGATCAGAACGGCCAAGACCTTGCGTGTGTACTCGAAGCTCCCAGTACTCTCCATGTAATCGACAGCGTAGCGCTTGACAACTTCGTTCTCCGTCTTTTGCTTGAGGATGTTGAGCAGCTGCAGGTTGGTCGGGTTGGAGCGGATGCTGTGGATGACGGGGAAGCTGAACTTGCCCTCCGTCAGATCCTCGCACATGCCCTTGTTCGCCGTGTACTCGCGGCTCCAAAGGTTTTGGTAGTCATCGAGGATCTGAAAGATGAGCCCGATGATGTTGACCAGCGGCACGCAGTCGATCAGGCTCCGCGATTCTGCTTGCATCAACTTGATGCCCAGCCGGAAGAGGCCGCCCGTCTTGTTGCCCACCATCTCGAGGTAGTCATCCTCGGTGGGGCACGTCAGCGTGTCCCTCCAGAACAGGTCCATCCCCTGACCGCGGTGCAGGTTCAGCAGCTCCTCGGCGTATATGGTGATGACCTTTGGGTTCTTGAGCTTCTGGAGCTCTTGGAGCGCACAAAAGTATATGTAGTTGGAGCTATTGATAGTCTGAGCCACGCCAAATATGGTGTGGGCGACGGGGAAGCCCCGCCGCAGCAAGCTGCTGTCCTCAACATCGTCCACCAGTAGCGAGGCCGTATGCAGCATTCCGACCACCTTGGTAATAATCTCAAGGCTATCCTCCGGCACCTCAAGCCAGGCGTCAAAGGCCTTGATGAGCTGGGATCGGAAATCCTTGCCCGGACGCTCGTTGAGGTAGTCGTACGGCCCGGTGAGCACCTTGTCCTTGTCATCCGACCATGTCCGCCGTGTATTTGAGAAGAAGTCTTCTGCCGCGAAGCGGCTCGGGTCTGGCGGTTGCTGCGGGGTCTGCGTCATGGCGCCGGTGAGGAAAGAGGAGCTCGCAGCCGAGGTAATCGAGACTTTACGACTTCGATGTCGCGTGTGGCCGGGGGGAGCGCCGGCGGGTTCCTTGCCGGCGTCGGACCTAGATAGCCAGTCGCTCTCGGGCACGGGGCGGAGTGCAGCCTTGGAGAGGTGGTTCAGGGAGGTAGCAGCTGCCTGGCTGCCCGTCGTCGTCGAGAAGGTGGAGGAGGTGCGTGGGGGGATTGCGGCGGGCGATTGCAGAAAGGGGCCTTGGGTTGGGATCGAGGGTGCGGTGGCGGACGAGGAGGGTATAGCCATGGTAGCGTGGTCCTTCTTAGAGGATCGCCTGGACAGAAACATTCGGGGCAAGCGAGAGGCGATCGTTAATAAGGTAACGTGGGGGCGTATTTCTACCTTTTGCTAGGGACGCGGCGGGGACACTGGCCTCAACAGGTGAGGGGTGACGACACTTGATGCAAGAGCTCAGCTGTCCAAAACGACGCCGGTTAGCCCCAAAATCCACACGAGAGCCACTACAGGCAGCCAGGTAGGACACTCCAGCTGGGCCCTAGCGATGACGGCCTTGGGCTGACAAGCTGACGATGCGCGAAGCAAAAGCGCCCACTGACTCTGCCCATTGCTTCCGCGGCCATGACGATTCAGGGTAGCGTTGGGCAAGGCTGGGCGGTAGCGGTGGTAGTGTGGAGGGGCAAGGCAACTCGATTGCGGGGAGCCTCCAGCCTTCAACCATCAATTGCTCGAGGTCGAAGCTCCCAGGCTCTCGGAGAGCTGTATCGCATTGCACCGGAAAATACCCACGGCGCAGGTCGCGACATATCGCAGCACAGCACAGACACACAGTCACAACTCTGGTCTCTCAGAGATCTTGAAGTCAACTTACCTCGAACATTCCTTAGCCAAGTAGTCGGATTGAAGAACCTTGCGCCGTCTCCTGTCCGCTGGTTCCTGGGAGCGCTCGGTGAGGTACACGATCTGCACCGGGCAAGCCGCTGCTCTTCCACAAGCCAGCTACCAGAAGGTATTTATATGCAAACACGCTTTGACGAAAATGCCTTTTGAAGACTCTGTAAGGAGCGGTTGAGAAGTCTAAACCCTGCCGCAGAGCGCCTTCACCGTTTGGGCAAAGCGTTTTCTGGAGGATTCTGGAGAGGGTTCGGGATGAAGAAAGCGGACCGAGAATGGCGCAAAGCAGACGGACGTTGGATTTCAAGCTGAGAGTTCTGATGAGATTTCCGAGAAATCTTGAGAAATAGGCTGGGATTGGGGAGGGCGTGACGCAACACCACCCCATCACACGCGACCATGCTGCAGCTAACTCAACCACCTGGTGAAAGCCCAGGTTAGCCCATCTTGTGGAAAGAAAGAACTCGGGGAGGCATCACTGAGGTTCTCGGGCCCGGTTTCAGAGCTGCATGCCGTCCCTTTACCCTGCATGTGTGGTCTTGGGAGGCGCTACGTTTACTTCCATGGATGCCCTCATAAGACGGTCATGTATGGATGTTTCAACCTGCGTTGCCAGCGGTGTGGGCAGTAGTGCCAGTGCTAACTCAGCTGCGCAGCCAGTGGGAGAGAATGTGCTTGCCGGTAACTCGATTGGCCGCCAGTGGTGTTGGCTCGTCGGCCGATCCCGAGCCCCACTTCCCCAGTCTTCGCTTCTGCACTGTCTTATCGCAGCGCACTATCGGTCAGCTATCGGCCGGGGTGACTGCTATCGGTGCGTTGCTGTGGCAGCACCGCCTGGATTGTGGACTTGGCCAGTCGCAAACCAACGGACTCGCAACGGCAGGAAGTCAAACTAGGCACAGGCTCGACTGGCAAATCTCAGGTCGAACACTCTTCCCGCCATCACAACAGCCTCATTTCTGTCCTTGATACCCGTTTGGCCTCTTTCTTTATCTTCCTTCATTTTCCGGCGTATTAGTGCACCTACTATTGGCATCAAGCCTTGTTTTCGCCCTCGTCGCTCCCTCGACCGCAAACAGTCTCGCTTGCATCATTCGTTTGTTTTCTGCGTCAGCACCAAACCAGTCGGTCTGTTCAGGTCTCTCGGAGTTTTGTTCTGGCTGCATATCCACATCAGACATTGGCAGAGCTGCAGCATCAACACCACAAGCATCATAATTACTGACTTGCAACCGGCACCCGTGACCCGCTGCTGGTCTTGATTGATATTCGGCGCTCACATCGCAAGGCGCCTTTGCGACTGCTGCTTTGTCGAATCGCACAATCAAGAAATACCACCAGGTCACCACACGCCTCACAATGGAATCACTTTTATCACTCGCATTTGACAATCTGTCTTCGTTTGACGGCGCAAAGATCAAGAAGGGACTTAAGCAGGTGGAAGGCTTGCTCGCCCAGATCTGCCTGTCCAGGCCAAGCAGCCCAAGGAAACAAAGCGCAGAGACAGGAAAGGATGCAGACTCACCACCGCGCAAGGTGCTCGCGGACCTGGGAGGAGACCCTGCCTTCCGGGAGTTTTTCAAACTGCAAGAGGGCTTCGAGTGGAACATTGCGCAGCGCCTGCTCGCGACACTCGACTTTCTGGTAGTTCGTGGTGGCGACGGCCAGTACGATCTTCTCATCGTCAATGCGCTAGACCTCATCCAAGGCGCGCTGCTTCTACACCCACCCAGCAAGGTCCTCTTCTCACGCAGCGTCCACATGAATGTAAGCCACGCAATGCGCTCTACCTACCTAGCCTTCACCTCCTCAATCACTAACCTCACCTCTCAATAGCTCCTCCTCGACCTCGTCGAACCCGTCAACTGCCCGGCCATCCAATGTGCCACCATCATCACGCTCGTCGTCGCCCTCCTCGACACCCCCCAAAATATGCGTGTCTTCGAGCAGCTTGACGGTCTCCTGACCATCACCTCCCTCTTCAAGGACCGCGAGACGAGCCGCGAGGTCAAGTTCCGCTTGACCGAGTTCCTCTACTTCTACCTAACGCCCGAGACACCCTCGATCCCCAAGGCCACCGCCAACAACGCCAGCGGCGCCGGCCCCGCCCTGCTCCAGCGCAGTCCTAGCAAGCTTGCCAAGGTGTTTGGCGGTGGCGGCGCCGCCACCCGCCCAGTCAATGGGAACCGTGAGAGGTCCGATAGCGAGGGCGGCGGATGCACGCTCTCGGTCGAGGCCAAGAAGCAGTACGTCGACCGCTACCTGCCGGGCGTAGTCGATGAGTTATTGAAGGATTTGGATACGTACAAGCCGTTCGGGGGCATCCTCAGCTGAGGCTGTCGGCGTTTGGAAAGGGGTGTGGAAATGTTGAAGAGTCAACATGGAAAAGAAGACATGTTAATAATTTTATCCTCGGGGAGAGGATTCGGCTTTGGTATTTTCGTCGGTTCAGTCATTTTGGGGGATGGGGAGGCGCGCAGCGTTGTTTAGCATGCCAGTCAATGTGTGAAAGAAGGGGCGAATGGGGGTTTTTGTGGTTGCGGGTAGGGATGGGGAAAATTGTTCGTCTCACATGTACTTCCTACTGGAGCATTTTGTGGTGGTTGTCGGCATATTTCTTCGAAAACGAACCAAGACTGAGGGAAAAGCGTGTGTTTCTTTCAATTTTGTCCGGATAGGCACAATGTATATAGAGGGGACTGGCGTTGAGCATTACATACTTCCGAGGTTGCTACTTCATAGACGCCTCTGCCATGTGGCAATTGAGACATTTTTGTCTTCACCCGAGACCCTGACGTGCGCCCTTCTGAATCAATGACCGTATGTATATATTGTGTAGCACTCCTACTACATGGTTTGAGACAGCTGCACCACTGTTCCTTGAAGGAAATCTAACTACAGCTCATGACTAGCCCAACCGGGTATCCTGTTGCTATACAAAATGAAACCATATCCAGTGTTCGTAGCTTCATTAATATCAGGCTATATATTGTTACATCATTCCGTCAGCTGTGCCCTTCATCAGCTTCCGTAGTACCTTCTCCCATCATCGCTCGGTCGATGATACGATCCTTGGTCTTGTGGCGTTGGCGGTGTTGGTATGTTTGGCATGTTCGGCATCATGGGCCCTGATACATCAGACCCATACAACTCAAATGTCTGCCCCATTGAATGCTGGGGTGGATCATAATAATAGCCCATTGGGCTCACAGCCCTGTCGTCTACTGGCGGTTCCGGCGATTGCGGATGGGGCTGCACCTCCCTTACCCGCGAGTCGATTTCCACGGGCACTGCGATGTCAGCTGGGCCATCTGGATGAAGGGGAACGCCACCCCTATCTCTGTCGACGCCAGGGGTGGTTCCGGTCGATATGTTATGCGGCGTCTCCGAATAAGGGCCAATTGTGGGATCCGGACCAAAGTAATCTTGCGTCAGACCATGGGCTGCAGGCTGAGAGAGGACGTCGGAGTTGTCTTCTGTCATCTCCCTCCCTCCTGCTCCCCCCACTACGGTGCCGATAACCCCCGTCGGCCTCGGCGGTGGGTAAGCGCTATTTCTCCTCTCCTTCCTCTTGCGCAGGCACCACCACGTCAAAGCCCCGATAAACAATCCGCTGGCCGCGACGACGCCGACACCTATGCCGGCCTTGGCACCCGTGCCTAACCCATCGTCCTGTTCGACGGGAGTGATTCCGCTCGCCGTCGGCGTGTGAGAGATCTCGGCACAGTGGGCAGCGCCCGAGACGAGCGTACAGCTCTGTGTGACAGCACAGCATCCGCCTCCAAGGTTGGTTGGACAAGTGATCTGGCTGGTAGTGCAGCCCGACGGCACAATCGAAACAACGGGCTTCGTCGAAGTGGAAGGGGTCACGGTGGATATGCACTCGTTCGTAGCGCATATCGAGCCATAGGAACAGCAACCGCCGCCAAAGGACGCGGCGCACCCAAACATGGACGTCTTGGTGCAAACGCGGCTACAGCATGCCGCTGCGAGGGATGTCGAGGTGGCATCGCCATCGGTGATGGTCACAGTGGCGTCGCATTGGAACTGTTGGGGGGAACATGGCGAATTACACTGTGAGCCAATAGGGCAACACTTGGTTTCTTTTGTGTTATCGGGGTTGACGATGCAGCTATTCGGACGACTGTCAGAACTGGTGATGAAATCTAGATATATGCCCGAACATGCGCCCAGAACGTCCAAATCGGATCTGGGGTTACGCAAACCACTTACTATGAAGTATCTGGACAGCAGGACTTGGAACCTGCGTCACCGATCTCGTTGCCTGCACGGTGCGATTTATCAGATACGGTGCCCTTCCTGTCTGGGGTAGATTGAGCCGGCACAGCTCACGGCTATTCAACATACACGGATGGCTACCCGCAAGGCATTGCGATTGTCGCCTCAAAAGCGGGCTTGCGGGGGCGGCATTGTAATATCGAGGTGATAACGGCGCGCCCGTCTCCATGACCCGGAAGCGATCATGGACAATAGCCCGGGTAGTCCCCGCCAGCAGCCAGGCGGCGATAACGAGGGCCCGGGCGATTGCGACGGCGGTGGGCATGGTGGGCGACCGGTTTTGACGGCGCACGGCAGATGGGAGCGGATCGTCGCTCGATTCAAAAGTCAACGTCGCGGGCGCGAGGCGACGACACCATGATTGGGCCCCTCAGGTCAGGCGTGTGGTGAGATCGAGACTGGGGGATTGGAAAGCATCGCGAGAGACAAAATTATAGGCACCAACGGCTCTGCTGACGGCAGAGAGGACTGGGAGCTGAGGATCCGACGGTCTGGCTGTGAGCTGTCTTCCCGCAACTGGTCGCTCGCCAATGCGAGCGAGTTATGCAACGCGGCCGCCGAGGGGCCAGATTCTCAAGGGTCGCCGGTAACAGGGGGGAGGCGCTCAAGGGTCCAATGGAACACTCCTGTTGGTCTGCTGGTGTAAGCCATCGTCAGCAAAGATTCGGCGACGGAGGGCGGGGGTCATTCCGCCTCTCAGGCCGCAAGACACACAAAGAGCGACAAAGCCTCACATGTGGTGAAATTGGCACCTTTCCAAGCTGGTAGGTATTCTTCAAGTCCGCATCGTGCAGCGACCGTTTGCTAGCGTCATGCCTGAGAAGGACAACACATACACGCCACGAGAGGTCTGGGAAGGTGCTTCCCCGGAAGGCTTAGTCCCTATTTTAGATGTTCCCCTCCTTGAGAACCGATGGGCCTGCTTTCCATTTCCCCAACACGAGAGTGTAGGGTTAAACAGCGCTCGCACCACTATCTCGGGCACGAAGCGAAGGAGCATACCGTGCTGCAAGGTAACGTCCAGACAGACAAGAGAGGCTCGGAGGCATTACAAAGACCGTTATTGCTGACATGATACCTCCAGTAATGGAAAGGAGACGCATTGTCGTCTCGGTTGGTCCGAGCACTATTGGCATGGCTCTCTCATCTTCGTTTTCAGTCTTTCAACAGTAAGCTCTTGGTGAAAGAAGCAGAAGAAAAGCAGAGGTGAAAAGTCATACAACACGACTATAGTTCTAGAGACCGGCAACGAACGGCTGGAATACGGATTACGGCACAGGCCAATCACGCTGGGCCATTACTCAGTTTCTCGAAGCAATATCAACAAGTCCCATTTTTCCCTTGGGTGGACATTCATGCGGCCCCGAACCGACGGGACTGATTCACATTTTACCCCTTCCCCCTTCCCACATCTGAATACCCGGCCGCTCTCCACGAGTCCATCGCCTAGATCTGCAAGATCTGGCGGGAGACCACCATGGCTTCCGATCTAAAGACCGTTGGACTAGTAGCGAAAACATGAGATGTCATTGGTGAGGCCACGCAAGACTATACCGCCACCCGAGGCCTGCTCAGCCCGTCTTGAGTGGGCAGAGAAGCGGTACCGCGATATTGGGTACCTCTGCTGGGCGGGATACGCGACTCCGCGCATGTCAATGCCGGTAAAAATGACAACGCGACGCCTACCGCTTTTGCCTCCTCTCTGCTTTCCGCAAAACGAGAGGGAGCAGTCGCCAATCAGTGAGCGCCTGCCCGGTGCCAGATAAGTTAAACGGGTCCTACTGCGCGGTTGGTGGTGTGGAGGTCACGACGGTCGACTTGAAAACAAATATCAACAACTCTTCCCTCATTCCACACCGAACGTCGAACACTTGACGAACTTTTCTGATTTTGCGCTATTCTTGGGTGAAATAGATCTTGCCTTCAACCGAATACTGATCATTACATGCGAAATGAATTCCAGCTAGCCAAATCCTTTATCCTGCGGTGTCTTGGGATTGAAGAGGCACAACTGAGTGCAAGCTGGGCCGCACATCAACGTCGTGACAACCGCGGGCTGAAATAGCAAGCCATACTCCAGTTTAGACTGAACGTCCGGTAAACCGCCAAATCGGTCACCCGGGAGTCGAAACGAGGGCTGGATGGACAGACAAATGGCTACGATGCGTTCCAGCCCGGGACTGATGATGTCGCTGGGGCTCCTCTTCGCCGCACCTCTCGCCCTCGCAGCATCTGCTACGCCACCATCCGGCTACGATTTCAAATCATTAGCATCGATTCTCGACTATGAGGACCAAGTCTGCCACCCGGTGACGGAGCACGCATCCGACACCGTCCCGCCGTGTCTCGAGATCGTAACCATCGAAACCATGTGCACCCCCAACGGGACCACTCCACTTGACCTCAAAGCCCACCAAGACTGTAAGCAACACCACAACACATTTCCCTTCCACCCATGCTAACCCCCGACAGGCATGTGCCGCGGCTCCTTCTTCGACGAATGGCCCTTCTGCCTGCAATGCCTCTTCCTGCACGGCCTGCGCTCGCAGCGCGACGTGGCCTACTACAAATCGGTGCTCGCGACGGCCTCGCGCGCCCTGTGCAGCGCACCGGCCCCCACGGCCGAGTTCGCCGGCATCTTCGGCAGCGCCCAGGCAGCCGTGCCCTACCCGACGACGGGCGCTACGGTCAGCTCCGACGCCGCCCCTAGTTCGACGGCCGTCAGCCTATACTTCACGGCCACACGCGGCCAGGGGCCCGGCCAGATTACCGGCGATGCAGCGTCGGCCACAGCGTCGGTGCTATTCACCGCGCCCAAGGTGTCGTTTACACCCAGCGCGTCTGGCACGGCGCCCGGTGTCGATGTTGGGGGTGGGCCGGCGGTCGCGTCGGGGTCTGCGGCTTCTGGGACTGGGGCGAAGACGGGTGTCGCGGCGAGGGAACGGGTGGGGGCGAATAGTTTGGGGTTGGTGGTTTTGGGGGTCGTGGGGGCTGTGCTGGTGTAGGGACTGAGTTTATGATATCCCCCTTTTTTCCCTAGTGTTTCTGAACATATTTACATTGGCTGCAAGTGACATGGTTAGAGGAGGTAGGTGTTTTACGGCTTTTCCCCTTTTAGACTTAAGGACTTGAGGGGCTGATGTACTATATGGAGGAAGGTACAAAGTACTCGGTTAAGGTCAAGACATCTGATTTCACCAGTGGCAGTGCAATTTGTGGGTGACAAGTTCCATTCTTGTTTACTGTCTGTTTGGCCGAAGCTCCTGCAAATGGCACCAACTGGCTCCACGGATGCTGTATAAATGAGGCTCGAGACGAATGATAACAACCAACCAAATACCGGCACGTCTTGTATATGATCTTTTTCACTTTCACTTTAAGCAGTTCCTTTCGGATCTCATGCCGTCTGAAAGGAAGGTATGCTTCCTCGCCAATATCCAGATTCGGGGGTCAGAAACTTAGTGTCCGGGCATGAACTCGAAGGGGTGCTCGAGGTGCTCCTGGCAGAAGGGTAGCTTGCCAGCGGTCCAGATCTCGGTGTCCTAGCCGCAAACTCTGTCAGTATACACACACTTGTCGTTTCACTATCTCCACTCTCCCCCTCCCGCTGTCCTGGGTAGGTAATGGGGCTTAGCAGGAAGTGCACATACAGGCTTCAGCGTCTTCTTGATCTCGGTGTCGAGGCTGCCGCCCTTGAGCGCGACGACGGGTGCCGCCTCGGGGTCGTGGGCGATGGGTGAGCCGCACTCCTCGCAGAACCAGCGGTACACGGCGTTGCCCGAGGCCGCGATACCCTTCCACTTCTTGAGGGGGCCCTTGACGGTCAGGGAGTCCTGGGGAACGACAACGACAAGGGCTGGTTATTGCGGGGGTTAGTTTTTAGTTGCGAAAATGTTTTGGTCAGGGTGATAAAGGGGGGAGGGGGGTTGTGGGCTTCTGCTTTGTGTGTGACGTCGTGGTGGCGCCCGCTGGGGAGGGTTTGTTTGGAAGGGGATGGGTGGAAGATGGGTGCGGGGGCGGGGGCGGGGTAGGTTGAGAAAAGAAACTGGAGAGCTCCGGATCTCGGTGCAACCCCTCCTCCATCGCTGGGTGGTTTCGTGGGTTTCCCGAAACTCTTGGGGTTGATGTGGACGGAGACAGACGACTTACAGTAGGTGGAGCCGGATTGGCGCTGGCAGTCATCGCAGTGGTCGTAGCCGGTCAGGAGGGGCGCGTCAACGTTGGCCGTGTAAGTGACGGCCTTGCACAGGCAGTGACCAGTGAGAACCATTTTGGAGGTGTGGTGTTTGGGAAGGACGGCTCAGGGATAGACGGTATATAAATATGTAAAACCGCGTGTCGAGGTGGTGTCGATGGAACGTGGGCAGGTAGGCAAGGTATAGAGGACGGGACGACTGATTTTTGGAACAGCGATGGGATGGGCTAGAGGGGTGGGATGTTTGGTCCTTTAAATAATGAGGAGACTCTCTCCCACCCGGGCGAGGCCGATCAGGATAAACCTGATTGCGCTCCCCCCTTTTGGCGCAAAGCAATCCAAATGCTCCAAGGTTTCTTTCTCGGGCTCGAGCGGGAGCTCCGGCTGACACTAGGCCGCCAGCTGCTGGAAGAGACAAGGAGACGGGTACTTCGCCAGTCCTGACGCGGTACTCGATGTGCTCGCTCTGCGCTGTGCGACATCCCGCACAGGGTAGGGGAGAGGGGAGCTCAGCAGGAGAGGAGCAGGAACAGAAAACCCACCTATGCAACTCGATGCAAACCGACTCGTCTCACCTACACCATCTCCAACAAACCCGCGAGATTGTAGTGTGAGGCACTGACAGGGATACCGGGGATCCATTGCCTGTGAATGCCCATATGCTGCAGGTGTTATCTCTGCAAAATGGAGCCAGAGATCCCCAACGCTCAACATCGGCATCTAGCCGAGCCCTGCCCAGGTGCTCACTAAACATCGAGACCTCAGCTCCTCTCCAATGGGGATGGGGGTCAGGACGCGGGGGGAGGACTCGGGGCCACGATTCGTTGATTCAGGGCGCCGCGGTCCTCAGTAATCCTCGACAAGCTCCCGATGCGGCGATACTACGTCCTAGCTCGCGGTCTCCCGTTCGGGAAGATCAAACACCGCCTGGTGGCTTATGAGCTGCCATTTCGCGACGAGGATCATGAAGCTGCAGGTCTTGCCTCTCGCTGGGTCAAGCTGGGCTCCTGCTTCGCGGGGCAGCCTTATTTGTCATTCTGAGCGTCTCCACCACCATACCAACCCTACTATTTCCCACTCCAGCACAATCCGTCAATGTTTCTCCGGCCTGTGCCCCCTAAAACTCGCCCATAGATCCTACCCGTCGTGAGCTCGGGCCGTGGCACATGGGCTCTGCTGCACTGTTTGTCCGAGGCGAGTGATTTGGAATTTGGAATTGCAACAAAACATCAAGAATTTTGCTCTTATGGTGCAGGCAGCAGTGTGATAGGTTGATGGCCTGCATCCCGTGCTTCGCCCAACCGTGTGCACGTCCACTCGACGGGTCACTCGACGGGTATTTCGGAGCCTCCCGAAGTCGGCAGCACCAGCCGGCCTGGTGTTGAACCAAACTCCGGACTACTTGGCTGCATCGCCGTCAGCGCCCCGTGCTTGTGCCGCTGTATGTGTTGAATGTGGCCTGGTGTTGCGCGGGTGTGGGAATGCCTCTTCTCCTAGGTCTACGGAGTAAATTAAGGTGCCTAGCTGCTTTCTGCCTTGCATGCTGCATCCAATCCAGTTGTTCCTTGGGCTGTGATATTCGAACTGGCTACAACATTCACCAGCACTGCATCGGCAATTGACAAGACTCCCCTGAGCCCCTCACACATTTTACCCCCAAGACCAATAGGTCAATTGCAAACGTGAGATCTTCACAAGGTTTTTGCTTGTAAATACTCAATAATAGCTTGCTCATCGCTGATAATCGTAGGAGCTGGGGAACATGAGATCAGATCTTGCCCCGGTATTTGAAATCGCTAGCCCTAACAAAGCGGCATGCCTTGCTGCAAGGCGCTCACGTCAGGGCGCCGAGGCTCCAATAGGATGCCAGTCCTACTAGCTCCTCGTGCATTGTAGGTTTGGGGCAGCATTTGGGAACAGCGCCTCCGTGTGTGTAACGAGGCCCGCGGTCCGTCTTTGATTATATCTCCAACTATCCGCTCCTAGCTTAGCCGATCAACTGCCGTTTGAGAAGGATTTTCTAGTCTTTGCTCCTCCTTAAATATCGGATGTTTTGGGTGACAATTGGTAACGACAACTTCGTGTGACCAAGCCGCAGTCTATATTTAATTACATCCTAAGCTCTTCGCCGCTCCCAGCATACGCTCAACCAGTCGGCGACCCACTTACGTTGTGAGACAAGCCTGCCAACACTGGAACGACAATCGACGAAAGACGCCACGCGAACCATGTCTGCAGGGTGAGCCGCTCTAACTCGAGAAGGGGCACCATACCGAGAGCAATCCTATCTGCAATAAACAGTTTTAGGACGCAACTCCTATACACCGCTTTCGCTTGGCCTGTCTCGTGGGCAAGTACATAAGCGTCCATCGAAGATATGTGGAAGTTTCGGATATCGACAGCTAGACGTTCTGGACCGCCCTCGGATCCTGCTGCGCTAGACGTTAAGGGCCGCACTATCCTTTCGGGCCTCACTCGGAGGCATTGGAGGATCTTGAAGTAAGCAAACTCGGCGTAGTTTGACGACGTCAAGGTCGGAGACGCTTTCTTCAGGACGAATCTAGGCAACAGCTCGGGGCGGGACAACCATATGGTGCAGCTTTCCTGCAGCTCGCAGAAGACCGCCTCGAAGTCGTATGCGTAATGGACAAATCTCGAGTAGAAGGCCGGGGTGAGGACCTTGAACACAATCTCGTCGGCTATGCCCTTCCCATCCTGGGCCGGTTGCGAGATCATCAGCTCGGTGGCGATTCCTGGCACACCGCTAGGTATGTACTTGACTGCGAGCGGCACAGCAGACTGCTCCACGAGATGCCGCAGATAGCGCCTGAAAATAGGTTCCAGCTGGAGCTCGGTTGCGTCCGCGTTTCGACCAATACTTTCCTTCAGTGGCTCGGGCCTGAACCACACATGTAGCTTGCGGCGTAAGAAGAGCGCACCGGCTTCCTTGACAATTCTGGGGAATGTGAGAAAGCCGACCCACCACCATGATGCCAGAAATCGGAATTTCCCATATGGGGTCATCGTATAGGGGTCGATCGCAGCACCCTCCGGGATCAGCCTGGCGACCAGCTTGCCGCGCCCCTTAGATGAGACGAGATTGATGGTGTTGACGACAGGGCCCGTGCCTTGCATCAGAGGGCTCAGGGGATCGGATGCTGTTAGTGAATAAGAGCCCTTGCGGGAGTTGAACGGGGACACGTGGAAATCTTTCGGCCATGACTGCTTGAACGTGGCTCCAGAGGGAGCGCTCTGCCGCATGTTTGTGACCAACTGCTCCTTCTCAGTCCGGGAGCCTGGCAATCCATTGATCTGCTTCACTAACTCGTCATTATCATCCGATGTTAGGAAGTACATCCGACGTTCACCAAAGGTATTGTTGACCTCTAGGATCATAGCCGCCAATGACTTTTCTGCGTCGTAAAGGTACCAGAAGGAGACGGGGTTGAAGTGATACCCGAGAAACCGAGCAGCTGTAATCAAGTATGCGTGAGGGTAGAGTGTCGGGTCGGCCACCTAGTTGAGTTAGCCGACGAGAGGGCGGTCAGTACAGGGGGTTCACTCCCTACCTGGCCCCGAAGGTAGGCATCTAGCTTTCCCCGCAAGCCTAGCTTGGAGTTGCCCCGTTCGAGATAGTCGCCGGCATCAATGGTATACCAACCCTGTTGAACCCGAGGGGCAAGAGAGAACCACGAGGAGAGTCCTGATTTGCTGCCAATTCCTACCGAGACCATACCCCCAGCATTGCCCTCCCAGTCCACAGGAACCCCCACGGCTAAGTAAGAGTACGAGAAAGAATGCTTCTTTGGGAACATTCTCGAGTGAGTTGTGCGGCAAGGGAGGATTAGCACTTTCCCAGGGCCGCCCCACTGCCGTGTATCGACTGCTGTCCATCTTGCCTGGAAACCCTTAAATATAAGAAGAGCCGTGATTGTTGCACCAGCCGCTTTCAAGAAGAACGACGTGCCATGGTTCTCTACCAGAGCATAAACATGTCTGGCAAGGGAAAAGACGATGAGGAGAATGGCATCAAAAGAGCCCGAATAAAGTGCAGAGAAGCCGGTGGTAACGATGAAGAGCGTCACTGGGACGGCTGTTGATGGGCCTGCCATTTTCCCCCATGACAAGGAGAAGGAGGAGGGTAAGGAATGTGAAAATATGGAAGAGGGTTGGAATTGGGTCACTCAGGAACTCTCATATCTCCCCATATCCCCAATGGGCGATGTTGGTGACATTGAAAGGGGAGGCCGATGGTGAAACAAGGATCCGATGTTGAGCTCTTGCTTTGTCACCTTCAATCAAGAGCTAGGCCTAGCGTCAAATCGTCTGGGGCGATGAGGCCCGGGCGTCGAGCTGCCCCTGGCTTAGTTAAGCCTCCCGGTTGGGCCCGGTTGATCATGGGCTAATGGTCTTGGTCTCCCTCCCCATAGCCCCAGTGTGGCGGAGAAGCTCAACCTCGCCTGGCCGCTCGAGTCACTCGGCAGCCACTTTTCGACGGCAGCCCACGGCGTTCCACGCAACCGCTTTTGATAAAACCCCATCGACCAGTCTACGATCCACGACGCTGACAACCTGCCCAAACAACCAAACTCGTCCAAGACAGCCAACCCACCGGTTTTCCAAAACCACATCTATATCCACCCAAACGATAACAGGCGACTGTTTTCTTCTTCAACCCGCTTAACCCCGATTCACGACTCAGCCACCCCCGGTTTCTGATCTCTAAAACCCCGCGGAGGCCGCCTAATCCATCACCCGAACAACCTCACCCACAACAAGGGCCCGCATAACTCATTCAAGATGGCTGATTTCGATACCGGCGAGGTCAAGATCGGCAAGAACGTCCGCCGCGGTGCCGGTCCGGCTCGCGAGACCGTGATCAAGGGCAAGTCGGCCCTCAACGCCGCGCAGCGGAGCGGAGCCGTCGTCGGCACGGAAAAGAAGTTCGCCGTGGGCAACTCGGTTCGTTCCCCTCCCCGCTCGCCCATCCCTCCGCCCCAAAAACTAAACCCCCTGTAATAGGCTTCCAAGCCCGCAGTCGAAGGCCAGCGCCTAACCATGGTCGACCGATCCGACGACATCATCAAGCCCAAGACGGTTGGCAAGGAGGTCGGTCTCGCGATCCAAAAGGCGCGCGCCGAGTTCCAGCCCAAGGCGCTCACCCAAAAGGATCTGGCGACCAAGTGCAACACGACGCCGTCCATCGTCGCCGATTTTGAGCGCGGCACCGCTACCCCCGACCAGAAGGTGCTGTCCGCCATGGAGCGCGTCCTTAACGTTAAGCTGCGGGGCTCCGATATTGGTAAGCCCCGGTTTGAGAAGAAGAAGTAAACGGGCGGGATGTTTATGCAAAGACACCAAAAAAAGGGAAGGGAGAAGGACAACCATAGTTTGCCGCTTCTGAGTATCTGCGTCACGATGCCGTTGTAGTTAAAGGGTAGGGGCAGCGAAACAGCGAGCGATACGATATACCGCTGTTATTCCCCCACATAATGGCCGGTCGGGAGACCTCAGTGCTTCATCATGAACGGGATTGTTTAGACTTTATTCTAGCGAGGGGCTTGGGGAAGTAGTGCTTTCTGCCGGCGTTGCGAAGCATCAGGGTCTCACGAGATTCTGCAAATAGAAACAACATAGACTTTTTTGTCTACTTGAAAAAACCAATGGCTTTACATCCAGCTCAGGTATATATCCCACCGTATGTGCATATGCCAATGCAAACACCATGCCTCCGAAACTCCGCAAAGCGATCCGTAAACAATACTCCTACTCCTCCCATGATAAACAAGCCAAGTCAGACTTCTAGCCAACATGAGGCATCTCCAACACCCAGGATTATCCAGCCTAACTAACCCAACAACACCTTGACTCTTTCCTGAAGAACCGAATCGCTCGGCCGGAATGCCGGCTGCACAACCACATTCTCCCTCCCTCCGATCGTGACAATCCGCAACCACTGCGGCGCAATCTCCGTCGCCAACAGCTTGACACAGCACGCACCGTCCTCCACCGAGATGGGGCTCCGCAATGAGTCTTTCAGCTTGGTCATGAGCGCCACCATTGTAAACGAGACGCGTGCTTGCCCGCTCGACGTCGCCATGCACAACATCCCGATGACGGCCGCAATGTCCTCAGCGCGGTGGAAGGCGGCCCGGCGCATGAGCTCAGCTGGTGTTGGACCCTGTGCGGCCTGCGACTGCTGCAGCTCCTTGAAGCGGACGCGGTCGAGCAGGCTCATCTTGGTTCCGTCTGCTTTGAGGGCTGGCACTGCTTGGGCCTGGACCTTGGCCTCCTCCTTTTGTTGCTTCTTTCTTACAACACCGTTCTTCAGCTCCTCAAGTGTCCGCTGACCCTTTGCTAGAACTGGGAGTGGGACGGCGCAGGATTTGATCACGGCCTTTGGGAGGGTCTTGATGAAGAGCTGGATGTTGTCGTTGTGGCGGCTGATCCACAGGGTGCGGAGGTTCGCCTCGAAGTCCATGTTGAGCTTTTGCTCCCTCAGCGGGCCGGACTGGGCATCGGTGTGAAAGTCGATGCATACTTTGCCGCGGCCGTAGTCCGAGATGAAGAATGGAGATGGCTGGCTGGAGGATTTGTCCGTCTTCACCGCAACCCAGCTCAAGACACCTACAAGAACACAGATGTCGTCGAGTGTCACCTGCCTCTTCCCCCATGTCCGAGAGACACTCGAATAGATTGTGCGCAGGTCGACGGGTGAATTAGAGTTGCTGTGAGCATAGCTCATGCTGAGAGTCTTGAGGAATGCCACGTGCAGATCCAGGAAATCGATGAGCTCCTGAGGTAGCTCACTTTCGGAGCCGGGCTGGACAGCATATGTCCTTGACCGCTTTCGGATGGGTGATGATGTGAGGTTGAGGCGCTGTAACAGGACCTCGGCTTCTGAGGACGCGTTATCCGTATCATCGGCTTGAAATCGGCGCTTCCGAGAAGAGGCGAGGGTCTGTGCGGCGAAGCTTGCAGTGATGGTGTTCGTGGTCGTAACTCCCTCGGGTTCCGCGAACTTGACGGTCTTCTTCTTTCGCGGCAGGGGTGCGGTAGGTTGTAGCTTTAATCCGGATTCGCAGCGTGCCTTCTTGACTGCGCCGTCTGAGCTGGAAGGCGATGACTCAAAGTCGTCGCCCGCACATCTCTTTCTCGACTTAAGGACGATTTCGATATTGGTGGTGCGTCCGGTCTGGAGTGCTGCGACCTTCTCGATGGACTCCTTCCCGATTGTCTGAAGCTTCGAGACGCGAGTGAAGTTGGCGATGCTCCCAGACGACTTGGAGGAAGCGGCTAGCTTGTTGCCACGGGCAGCCCGCGAGCCACGGGAAATTGCGCTTGGCATTGTGCAGGAGTCGACCGAGGCCGCGATATACAAGGCTCAAGTGAACAACAGTTGACGGCTTAAGGAAGGTAGAAGAGACGACAGTGGCAGCTACAACTTGTTGATTGTCGATGCAGTGCAGGATTGTAATGTGGAGAGTAGGCACAACCCGGAAGTGTGGTGGGCTATGTTAAAGAGGGAGAGCTTGGGGGGAGGGAACGGCATGGATGGGCGGGGCCTAGGACGCGTTCGATCGCGTAAAGTGGGACGCGAGAAGGGAAGACGCGCGACATTCCAGGGATGGCCCCACAGTTGGCTACTCGCCCGTTCCAATCAAAATGAGCGCGCTGCTCAGCGAGCGCTGAACGGGCACGCCAAAAAGCACAGGCGCCCTGATTGAGCCCCCTGCGCGATAGGGGATTCCATGTCGCGAGACAAGAAAAACGACGGCACTAGCACCGCCAGCCGATTGCAAAAACGGTCGCCCAGGAGACCGTACGGTTACCGTCCCAGTGTAGAGTAAATCGCGGGACATATCGCCGCTGGGGAAATCTGGAATGCTGCTGTAGACAGCTAATCCATGTGTGCCTCTGGCGAGACATCGACAATGTGGGGGGATTTGTGCTGGTAAAAGAAACCATGATCGCGCACAAAACTCGGGTCGAAACGGCCCAACGTTGGAACTTGGGCGATGCCTCGTTAAGCCCTAACCCTCTGCATTCAACCTGTGTTGCAGCGGGCTGTGCATAGGATCGCCGTAGTGGGGTACGTCACCGTGAGCGAGGGGCTCTTTGATCTTACACGCCGCTTGCTGGAGGTGTCCAAGTTGGTGTTCAAGGCCCCTCCTCACTTCTCCCATATATCCCCTGACCGGCTTCGTTTTCATCAGTTGACTTACTATAGTATTGCGGCAATCGACATCCACGTTCCCTCAACAACCCAACGACTCCGACCTAGAAAATGGCCGAGCCACAGGTAGCTACCGCCGCTCCGGAGAGCGATGCTCAGGAGATCCAGAGCCCTCCCGCCCTTGCCCCCGCCTCGGCCTCAACCCCCGCTGCCCCTACCCTGAGCGATCACTGCACCACAGACAGACCGACACCCGCCGGGCTAGCCTCCACGGGAGAGATCACGAAGCTTGGCGAGATCGATGTAAGCTCCTCTCCATTCCCTGGGGTCCACTCCTTTGTCTAACATTCCATGCAGGTCTACATCTCCAAGCCAGCCGACTACCCGCATGCCCCCGCCCGCCTGCTTCTTCTCCTGACAAACGGGTCCGGTTACAAGAGCATCAACAACCAGATTCAAGCCGACCGCTTTGCAACCGAAGGCTATGTTGTCGTGATGCCTGACCTCTTCGACGACGACCCCGCGCCCAACGCAAATATGATGTCGTCTGAACCCACGACGCCAGGAGGACTACTCGAAACGTTCAAGATCAAGGCGGCCGAGACGGCCAAGAGCTTCTTAATTGATATGTGGCTGGCGCGCCACACGAGCGAGAAGGTCATGCCCCTCCTAACCAAGGTCATCGACGCCTGCCGAGACGAGTTCGCCGACGCCGTGTCCAATGGCGGGGGCATTTACGCTGTTGGGTACTGCTTTGGCGGGCGCTACATCCTATTGTTGGCATCCGAAAGGTCGGTCGTTGCACCTGGAGGTGGATTTCCATGGAGTCCAGTGGTGAAGCCGGCGGATGAGGAGGCGGGCAAAGCTCAGAAGATCGGGCCACTGATCAAGGCCGGCGCCATCGCACATGCGACGCTGGTGTCGCGTGATGACTTTACTGGCTTAAAGTCGCCCATTAGTGTCGTGTCAGTGGAACATGATCCCATGTTCCCCGACGATGTGCGGACGGCCGCCGAGGACTACATGAGCAAGAATAATGTTGAACATGAAGTCCAGGTCTATCCGGGTGTGCCGCATGGTAAGTCAAGAGATACCTACCCCGTCGACGGTGACCACTGCTAACAGTGGACAGGATTTGCCGTGGTGGGTGAGTACAACGACGATAATATTAAGCAAGCGCAAGTTACTGCTTTTGAGCAAATGTTGAAGTGGATTAAAGAGCACTGAAGCAAACAGGCGACCGCTTCAGAGGCATTGGCGTTCCGGTTTGCGAGTTCGGGTCAATCACACGAGGTTACGAAACGGTCAAGGTGTTCATTGATATTTCTTAACGCAAGAAAATAGCTTCCGGGGGCTCTACGGGCCTCCTGCTCATGAGATGGTGCAAATGATTTTACCCATGGTCTTGTTCTCCTCCAGCTGCTGGTGTGCCTTGACAATCTCTTCAAACGGCAGCACCGTGTCGATAAAGATCTTGAGCTCGCCGCTCTCAAACTTGGACAGATATTCCTCGAGCTTATTCCTCAGCAGCCCCTGGTAGTCCTGATCACGACTCCTTAGGGAACTCCCCTCGACACGCACTCGCTTGTAGAGCAGCTTCCCAATATTCACCTGGTCCACCACCCCGCCACTCATCAATCCAAGAAGACAAATGCGTCCATCGCGGGCGACGACATCCAGATTCTTGTTGAAATAATCAGCACCGACAAAATCAATAATGAAATCTACCCCCTTCCCTCTCGTCTTCGCCAGAATCTCGGCCGCCCAGTCCCCCTCCTTATAATTGAACGCCTTCGTAGCCCCCAGCTCCCTCTCAATAAACTCGCACTTCTCCTTCGACCCCGCCGTCGCATACACCCCACTGGCACCCGCCTGGCTCGACAGCTGAATGCCGGCAATCGACACGGCCGACGCGCCGGCATGCCACAGCACGCTCTTCCCCTCGGTCATGCCCAGAACAAAGTGGAGCGCCTGCGTCGCCGTGAACCACACCTCGGGCAGCCCGGCGGCCTGCTCGAAGGACAAGTGCGGGGGCTTGTGCAGCAGCGTCTTGGCCGAGACGGCGACGTACTCGGCGTATGCTCCGCCATAAGCGAGACCAAAGACTTCCTCACCGGGGCGGAAGTCGGCCGCGTTGGAAGCCGCGACGGTGCCACTGAACTCCACCCCGAGAGTGGAAGGAGCCTGGGGCGGCAGGGGATAGCTTTAAAAGCAAAAAAGAAATCAGTAAAAAGACAATGAATAGTAAATAATTTATCTCACCGCCCTTCTCGCTGTATCAGATCCATCCGATTCAGACCAAAGGCTACGATGCGCACGAGGACTTCACCCGGCCCGGGGATGGGTTTCGGGGTGGTGGGGTTGACGAAGAGGGCCGTGGCCGGGCCGGAGCCGCCGTGGATATCTAGGGGTGTTAGATGGCGGGGGTTGTTTGGTGAATCGGGAGTTGGGCTTACCAATCGCTCTCATGATTTCCGCCATTTTAATATGTTCTTTGTGTCGATGATAGGTAAACGTCAGTTGGTATGTGAATGAATCAAGAGCTCTGGGTGAGCCGGCTAATATGTATTTTACGTGGATTGCGTGATAGCTTTCGCCGAAGCTGCGATGGCATATGCGGCCGGCGTTTAGTGATCGCTCTTTCCCGGGACGGACCCCTCTTGCCTCCACCCATTTCGCGGGGGCGAGGGCCGGGAACAGCAATCGGCATCCCGAGCATCCCGAGGCGTCCCGAAACTTCCGTCCCGGATTATTTTATACTGAGAGAAAGTTAAGCTCTACTCGTGGGAGCGTTCCATGCTTCATGCAAGACGGGACATAAAGAAGCATAATGTCTGCATCGATCCCTTCCCACGAGGAACTTTATGGTAACTCAAAAGCTACAGGCCAACGCGATCGTGCAGGACAATCTCCATGTCATAACATGTCACACATTCGGTCGACGAATAGTTTATCGACATGAATGTTGAAAATGAGAGCTGATAGGTATTGCATGCAATATCCAAGTCTGGTATTCCATGCTGGCGGCATCACCTGGCCGAGGCATTCACGGCAAACACATGCCCCTGATGTCGAGTTCAAGGCGCTGGCCGAATCCGTAGAGCGCACTAGGATGTAACTTCGAGGTTTGAATAGGAGAGCGCGTCATTTTGTACCTGTGCGACGACTGGTGTAAGGTAGGAATGGCCGGACGCGTGAAAGCTCTCTGCCGCAACAGGCAGTTGTGGAAATTGCTGCGTAACCGCCCGTTCCAAACGGGGTCGGCTGCAGAGGCCGATGCATCATATTGCAAAGTAGCCTCTCTGGGTAATAATACGGAGGAACGTCATATTCCAGACGACGATATTAGTTCCCTCGGTTTTCATGCTCCATAAGTCAACCACAGTCACGAAGACTAGAACTTCAAGTATGCCGGAGTGATGACCTCAAATTTCAGAGAACCTTGAAGCTCGTGTGCTCGTAAAGCGCGAGGAAAGGAAGATGAGGTCGTACAGAAGAGCGCTTGCCGTCAATTAAATGCGGAATCTTTCCAGAAATAGAAGGGGGGCTATTCGTATTCATCCAGAAGCACTCAGCACACAACTCAGCAACACTCGGCAGTACTCGGCAGTACTCGGCAACGCACAGCGAGCGACCCAGCCTCGCTGACTTGCTATCTACATCTCGGCTTCCTGAAAATATCAATTAGGTCATCATTGAAGGAGTGCTGTGCAGTGCATTCGCAGGCGGCGTATACACCGACTTACCGTTTCCAGATCACGAGTTGTGGGGTTTGTCACCAGAAGCCTTCATTTCCGACCCACCATGGCATCTGCAGGTACGGCGCCCAGTGCAGGCGCCCTAAGTCTTCCCAAGTCCTCCGCTACCCTAGCACCTTCGTATCCCAATGGAAGCTGCACGCAAAACCGCGACGAAGCCAGCAGAGGGAAAGGGAGTCGAAGGTTGCCCACCCTTTGGGCTCAGCTCTGTCTTGTCGTGACGGGAGCACGCAGTCATCTGGACGACGATGATTTGCAGATTGATTAATGGCTGAGGCCAGCAGCGAATCTGATGACGGATGTGGACGCAGGTACGACTTCTGGGGTCGACTGGGGGCCTGCAAGCCCCCCGATGGCCACGCAGGAAATGAGGGAGCGATTCGTCCTGGGCTGGGAACCCTGTTGGTTGCCACTGGCTGCCACACTGCATATTCCCGATCCACACACCCCTTTTCCACCCCCCAGGGCGGCCAGGCTTGACCAGGAAAGAGCATTGATTTGACCAAAATAAGATGTTGACCGTTCGAAGCACGACCAAAATATGGGGCGCCAGAGATTGTCCCCCCCCCCCTCCTGGCTCGCTCCTGGCTGTTCCTGGCGGCCCGGGCAGTGCTGGTGGCCCGGGGTGTGGCTGCTAGCGCTCTGCTCGTCAGGAACAGCAGAACAGACACCACCTTCTCTAGGTCGTTATATAACGCGACACATGCTCGCTGGGCGTCTCGAGTTTCCCTCTTTTCTTCCTCACCCACATACGCTCACTAAACCCTGACTTTTTAGTCAATTTCACTCGTTTTCACGATCCTAAGAGCCTATTCCACGCCTCGCAACCTTCAGACCTATACCAACATCTACTCTTTTCCGAGCACATATTACCACCCCGTACATCAGTCAAAATGAAGTTCTCCATCACCGCTGTTCTTGCGACTGTCGCCGCTGCCCACGCCTGGAGCAACGTGACCTACACCACCGAGGTTGTCACCGCTGTCACCACCTTCTGTCCTGAGGCCACCGAAATCACCTATGGCGGAACTACCTACACCATCACCGAGGTACGAGCCGAGACCCAGCTGGCATCTGCCAGGACGGAACAGGACTTGGGCCGGGGGAAGCGGAAAGGAGTGTTGTGCTGCTTCGACCCGACGGGCCCCTGAATCTAGACCGAACCGGCAGAGCCGAAAACAACGTCTGTCAACGCATGCTAACTAAATACCCCAGGCCACCACCCTCACCATCTCTGACTGCCCCTGCACTGTCACCAAGCCCGTCCAGGTCATCTCGTCGGTGATCTGCCATACCTGGTTCGTTGCGTGAAGGTCTATATGGCAGAGAAATGTACTAATACAGCCACAGCGGAACCTGGCCCGCCAACAACACCGCCCCGGTTGCCCCGTCCGTCGTCCCTACCTCGGTTGGCACTGTCACCGCGGCGCCCACTAAGTCGGCTCTGCCCACCGCCGGTGCCGGCAAGGCTGCTGCCATTTCGGGCGCTGGCCTGGCTGGCCTCCTCGGCCTTGCTGCTTTCATCCTCTAAACCTTGTCACGACGGCTCGATTCTCTGCCCAGAGACGTACGAAATCCCCTGACGATAATTTTTAATCTTTTGCGGATGGCTGTGGCAACGCGGAGAAATGGTGTCAATAGATTGGGGCTAAAAATGGTATGGGGAGATGGTAGATGGAATGTAGTACGCCAGGGACGGTTGAACTGGGAACACTGAGTTCATTTCGGGGCCAAGTCGGGAGCTTATCGGTATCATTCTATGGAGTTCTCAATGGCCACACGGCGCCCGGTCGTCCTCCCGACTTGTTTTTGAGAGGACTCTGTATAGTTTGCTTCGGGGATCGCGGAGTGCTAGCGTGGATATTCTGTGCCAGTCTGCTCTGCGACCTTGGGTTTGCTCTCACGAAGGGTTCATACGCAGGATTCCGGACATGGTCTTATGGGCGACCATGAAGCGTTGGACGGTTTCTCGGACAAAATACCAACACCTTCAAAACCTCAATTTTTGTTTTATCTTCTTTTCATGCTACTGGGCCGTTGGGCGTGTTTTTGGTCTTGGGATAACTGTTCTCAATGTTCTGCGAGCTTTGTATATAGCCAAGCAGGCATTGCTCCAAGAACTCGTTTTGGCCCAGCGGCCTATTGCTCTCTTACAAAGTCCTTTGTTGGTTGACGATGATGAGACGGGCTGTTTTCTTTGAGATACCCGACATACATAATGAATATCAGATGAAAATCAGACTGCTGTCGGACTAGTGATACAATTGACTCGTTGACACATTTTGCTCATGACAAAGTTCAATGCGAGTATCCAGTTGAGGCAGCGACGACTTGGAGTTTCAAGACAATCGGGGTATACCTGCTGCACGGCAATCTAATTTTATCGATGGCTCCCGTTCCCCAGATTTTCGAGCCGACCAGAAAATCGAGCCGAGAAAAAAAAAACGCAAGTTGCAACGGGCTGTTTTGGGACACCCAAGGCCTTGGGTTGGCCGTTCAACAAGTCAGATGAAAACTCTACCGGCTCCACCAGCAGCTTGCTCAGAGCACGGATATAAGTTGTCTTTTTCGCCTCTGGAAAAAAAAAAATTTTTTGCTCCTACTTTCTTACTTATGCTTGCCACAGGCGCTTCAACTAATGTTTAGCAGCCGTCAATAAAAAACAGTAAACCGAAGGTCAGTCGAAATCCTCTTCACAAAACACCAGCACCAGCACAAACCGATCCACCATGATGAAATATTCCTACATTCGCAGTTTCCACTTGAGTCCTATAGAGCCTAAACTTGGGACATATGACGGAGCAACCTTCCTTGGATGTCTGACTGGATCTTCCCATCATTGTTCATGTTTGCCATGTTGTGAAAGCGACAAGTGCTGACAATCTAGATATAGGAACCAACAGAAAAAGATGCATCCTCGGTGATAATACCCATAGGATACGACTCTGTCTAGCCAGGATCGCGCACTTGAGCTGTCCCTCGGATTGACTTTGCGGTGCAGTCCAGGTGGGGATAGTTGCCGCCGTGTCACAGCCAGTCGTTGGGTTTTGGCCCCGGCCGACGGACATTCATCCATGGAACTGAGACTTCCTGTCGAGAAGGAGTTCGTAGCCACGGACAGGAACAGAAGTGGTCAGCATCGCAGCCTCGATAGATAATGCAAATTAATATATTCACTCTACTTCGTCCTCGTTTGCGCAGTGCCCCCCCTTCCCCCTCCCCCTCCCCTCCCCTTCCGCCATCCAACCCTCGAATGAATCCCAATGGTGGATGTTGGTGTTCGATGAGACCAACCCAGACAAGACTGGACCCATGTTTCTCTCTCTGACCCTCGTCTCTCCTTTCAATCTCTGGTTGAATGATGACTTGCTCATTTTGTTTTGAAGCCACTAAGCCGGCGCACGCCTGGGGGTGTGTGACAACAAGCGAAATTGCATTTGCTTGGGAACGAGGGACCAGAGCGCCAAATCGGCACCTGCAAACCACGCAACGGTTCACTAGGTTGCCGCCGACGGCCTGACGGCGCTGACGCTGTCACTGGCTGGCGGTGAGCTCGGGTTGTATTGCCAGGCGGATAAACCGCGTTGCCGTTGGTGAGTTTGGACGGGTGCCAGGGAGGTTGTGTTGACAAGTCCTGCCTCTCTACCAGTCCAGTCCAGTGGTCCTAGCTCCAGAGGCTGCTAGCCCTGGGAATCCTCGCAGCTGCTAGTTCGACAACCCTGCATCCAGTTCGCAACACGCTAACGAGAGACAGACTGTCGGACAGTCAGCCATGAAAGTCAAAGAAGAAAAGGCTCCATGTCTCCGTGACATATCATCAGCATCTGCCCATAGCTCGGCAACGGTGGTCCAGGGCGGCCAATGGGTGAAGCTCCCCCGCGCTGATCGCCCGGGAGCGAGCCGAGAATGTCGGGGTAACGGAATGCGGAGAACGGGGAGCTCAGCGCGGAGCATCATCGAACGCCATTGAGCACCTCTCAGGCCAGGCCAAGCCAGCCGAGGGACGACTTCAAGTATAGAAGACAGCCAGAAAGCAAGACTCAATTCGATATCAATTAGTTCCCATTCTTCTCTCGCTGCTGTTGCCACTGATTGCCATCCCAATTGCCTGACCTCTGCTGTCTTGGCTCTTGACCTAAAATGGACCACCCCCAAGACGCGGTCCAGCACCATTCCCTCGTCGACCCCGAAGGCTTCTGGGGGCACCAAGCCGAGCACCTCCACTGGCACAAGAAGCCCTCGGCTGTACTCACCCAGACCTCCAAGTCGCTCCCCAGCGGTGACACCCACGATCATTGGACCTGGTTCCCCGACGGCGAGATCTCGACGTGCTACAACTGCGTCGACCGCCACGTTCTTGCCGGCAACGGGGACGCCCCAGCCATCCTCTACGACAGCCCGGTCACCAACACCAAGCAGCGCATCACCTATAGCGAGCTCCTTGTCGAGGTCGAGGTCTTCGCCGCAGTCCTCCGCCAGGAGGGCGTAAAAAAAGGCGATGTCGTTCTCGTCTACAGTAACCTCTTCTCCCCCCCCCCCCCCTCTAACATCACCACACCACCCAGCTAACCCCGCTCAGTGCCCATGATCCCAGCCGCCTTGATCGGCATCCTAGCCATCAACCGGCTCGGCGCGATCCATGCTGTCGTCTTCGGCGGCTTTGCCTCGAATGCTCTAGCCCAGCGTATAGAGGCATCGCGCCCCGTGGCGGTACTGACGGCATCGTGCGGTATCGACGGTAATAAGCCAGCGCAGCTGTACCGCGTCTTCATCGAGGAGGCGGTCCGCCTATCGGCGTGGAAACCGCCGCGCACAATTATCTGGCAGCGCGAGCAGCTGACGTGGCACCCCCTCGTCAAGACGGAGGGCGAGCGGAGCTGGCAGAACCTGGTCAAGAGCGCCCGCGCGCGGGGGCTGAAAGCCGAGTGTGTGCCTGTCAAGTCGAATGATGGAGTGTATATCATTTACACCAGCGGCACGACGGGATTGCCGAAGGGGGTGTTGAGAGAGGCCGGTGGGCATGCGGTTGGGCTGCATTTGATGATTACGTATCTCTTTGGGATTCATGGGCCGGGGGATGTGGTATGCTCTTCTTTTTCCTCGTTTCTTTTTGTCTTGGGTCGTGTTGCTGACATTTGTCCTCTTGCCAGATGGGTTGCTTCAGTGATATCGGCTGGGTTGTTTCGCATAGCTATACCCTCTACGGTCCACTCCTCACGGGCGCGGCAACGGTTCTCTACGAAGGGAAGCCTGTCGGGACGCCTGACGCATCTGCCTTCTGGCGTCTTGTAGAAGAGTACAAGATCAACGCCATGTTCACGGCGCCGACAGCCCTACGCGCCATCCGCAAGGAGGATCCCGACAACGCCTGCATCGCCGCAGTCGGCGTACGCGGCGGTCTACGCAGTTTACGGGCCTTGTTTCTAGCCGGGGAGCGCTCCGAGCCAGCGATCATCACCCTGTACCAGGACTTGCTGAAACGATATGGTGCTGAAGATTCTCACGTCATCGACAACTGGTGGTCGTCGGAGTCAGGAAGTCCGATTTCAGGTATTGCGTTAGTGCCGCATGCTGGAAAGGACAGGAAGACGGAGGTGAAGGACCACCCCCCACTGGCGGTTAAGCCGGGAAGTGCTGGCAAGGCGATGCCGGGGTTTGACGTCAGGACTGTCGACGACGAGGGCAATGAAGTCCCTAGGGGTACCATGGGCAACATCGTCCTGGCTCTTCCACTGGCTCCCACGGCCTTCCGGACGCTATGGGAGGATGAGGAACGGTTCTATCGTGGCTACCTGAAGCGTTTTAGTGGCCGATGGATTGACACCGGTGATGCGGGCTATGTCGATGAGAATGGGTATATCCACATTATGGCGCGGACAGGTACGCTCCCCTCCATATCCATGCCTCAAAAAAAAAAAAAAAAAACTCACATGCCATCAGACGACATAATCAACGTCGCCGCCCACCGCCTCAGCACCGGAACCCTCGAGCAAGCCATAACCTCGCACCCCCTGGTAACCGAAGCCTGCGTCATCGGCATCCCTGATGCGTTAAAGGGGCACCTCCCCTTCGCCTTCGTGACGACGCAGCCCTCCCCCGCAATATCCGACGCTCAGCTCCTCGCCGAGATCCAGACTCGCGTCCGCTCCCAGATCGGCGCCATTGCTACCCTCGGCGGCATGATCCGCACCTCGGGCACGTCCGTCATCCCCAAGACGCGGTCGGGCAAGACGCTGCGGCGGGTGCTGCGGGAGCTGGTGGAGAATGCGGCGGTGGGAGAGGGAGACAAGGAGGTGGCGGTGCCGTCGACGGTGGAGGACGCCGGTGTGGTGGAGGCGGCGAGGGGGGCGATAAGAGGTTATTTTGAGGGAAGGGTGAGGGCGAAGCTTTGAGGGGTTTGTGTGGGCTTGGAAGTAAATCATGCCAATAGATGTTGGAAAGTAAAAAAATACCCCTTTTTATTCCTGGTAGTACTTACTCTAAATACCGAGGCACTCCATTTCCTTGTCAGCCAGCTCAGGTATGTGCCCAGGTCTTGTTTGGTTATAGAGTCCAGCTTCAAAGCCAAGTTGGATGTCATGAAGAGGCCCGGTTGCAATGAAGGAAGGTATCTCCAGACTTTCTCGACACTCTTCAGGCATATCCGAAGTCGGTTTTGGATGCTGAAGTTTTCGGATTCCAGAAAGATATGTTGAAGTCTTCCAATATGCTATCCGAACCAGGCTATTGTGGGTGGGTACATTATGTCTACGTCATGGATCATCTCTTCCTATCAAGCCCCCCTGAAAATCCTCGGTTTCTGTCCACAACACATATCCACCCTGCATTTCCGAGTCATAGCGACAACCCACAATTGGGTGAGAAGAAGACTAAATCTCTCAACAACCGGGTATGGTGTAACGGCAACATTCCTGACTCTCAACATCTTGTTCTTCAAGATTGAGCGCTCAGGGGCCCGGGGCTCGATTCTCCGTATCCGAGAAATTGTTTCTTTTTGTCTCTTGCAGACTTGCTTTGTATTTTTGCGTTGCCTGGTACACGCCTTCTCATCCATGCTACTGTTGGCATAGGACTACAGTGGCATACAACTACAGTGTTGAAAGACTTTTGTTCCGGTGCGAGTGGCCATGTCCGACCCCGAACAAAAGAAACACACACCAGTCAAGATCACGGATCTTAGAAACGGCGTCACCTTGATAGTATAACTTGGCAACACGGTTCAGTGGGTCAGAAGGCCCAGATGACCCAGGCGAACCTCCCCTGACAGTTCCACGTGTCAGCTCTCTCATTGGGAATTGTTTGCTTCTTCACCTTCATTTATCCTGGTTGCTCGAGACCCGGGCCGATGTCTCGCCATTACCGGGGAAGGCAGAGCGAAGGGCCCCGGCCGAAGCGGTGAGTTTTGAAATGGGTAGTCGTGTACCCAGGCCCGTGTTAGTGCCCTCGGCGGAGTGGCGTAGCCGGGGAGCGGCCGAGTAGTAGGATCGTGATGGAGTGGCAGAGGGAATATACAAGGGCGGCGGTGACCTGGTCCAAACAAATTGCTACGGCGATCCCCAGTTTTTATATTGTCGGCTCGCACAGCCAAGTCATACCGTATTGACTCTCCCGCCCTCCCCCAATGACACAGAGACTGAGACATGGCGTCGACAACAGGTTCCGTTTACGTCCCCGCTCTCCCCCGGCCCGTAGCGCCTAGGCGCATCCCGGGTGGGGATCACTGGTTGTTGATGGCCCTGTGTGCGCAGCAGCCTCGCCGGGAGACACTTGGTGCGAGTCTGTTGAGCTCGGGGGTTATCGACGTACTACTCAGCACCGCGACAACAGTCTGAGAGGATCATAACCAGGCTCGAAGCTCACACGTTGCGCTATACCACACACATGTCACGATTTCGTCCTCCTACTATAAGAAACCCACCACCAAGAACGCTACGAGGAGGTATATCATTGGAGATGCCACCTCCCAAGGACACAGGCGTCCAAGACTACCACACCCACCCACCACATAAAAAGTCGGGCCTTTGCGTCTTCGTTGGTGGCACGAGGGGGAGGAGGGGAATGTTCCACAGCGTTGCCATCCCGTGTACTCGAAACGCCTCCCTCCGTCTCTCCCCTTCACCGCCCGCAACACTTTATGTCTGTTATTTTTGTTTTTGTTCCGTATTTCATTCAGCTCATTGCTCCACCAACCAAACACCAGACAGAATCCTCACCGTCCACGCCAAGAAAGAATGGGTTGTGGACGGTGGCACCCCAGCCATGGAAGGGGAGACAATGGGAAGGGGACGAGAAGACGACGGGTGTCGGCATACGACCTGAGCTAGCCACCTAGAACTAGAACAACTTAATTATCATAAGAAGACGGCGCTAGAAAGCGCTCGAAAAAAAAAAAAAGCAACATCACAAAAAGACGCCCCACGAGCAAATGGCAACATCTCCAAGAGCGTCCGTGTTTCGAGGCCCGGCGGCCTAGCTCGGCGCGGTCGAGGTACGACAGGCAGATGGAGGATCGGCTACGGCAGGCATGCACACGTGGAACCAGGAGAAGCAGCTAGTGGAGGGGGAAGGGGGCGAGCTGTGTAGTGCGTCCCCTCCCCCCGCGCAATACACGAGACGGAGGCTCGTGTGTATGCACACGACACGGGGCGGGTAAGGGACTGGGAGGGGACGGAGCTGGGCCAAACAATCCGGCCGTGGTTCCATGGCTGGGATCGTCACTGACCCGGCCGGTCCAGTCTCACGATGCCCAGCAGATGACGCGACGATATAGGGATATAAACAAGGGGGAACGGAGAGGGCGGGTGTAAGGATCATACTGCCTATGTGTTTCCGATATGTAGGAGCACGGCCATGCCGTATGTGGATGAGGAGAATAGACGTGGATATAGTCCGAGAGGGTATACGGGAACACCAGACGACTCGTAGCGTGTAGCCAAGGCAGTAGAAGTCTATTGGCGGGCAGAACCGGCAAGTGCAGCGTCCTCAACTTTTGACAACTCCTTGCAGCGACAAGAGCTCCTCGCCGATGTCAATACTGCCTGCTGCACCCAGTATGCCCGTTATGAGCTGCCAACTCACCTGAGAGACAGCGGCATAACGCCACCTGATCCATCCCATCCCATCCCATCCTCCAACCTTCAGACTCGGGGGCGAGCGGCCCAATCCGCCGGGCCGCGGGGGCGGGCGGTGGGTGGATGATATCCAAAACGATATACGACGACAACTGTTCCTGCCCGAAATACAAACAGACATTGACCTGTTGCTTTTCCCGCCACCCCTCAGCCACCCGAGCTTCGTTTATCGACGGCCGTCCGCCTGGAGCTACCCAGTTTCCCAGTCCCAAGAAGCACAACCATGCAAGCCATCCCTAGCGCCGTTTCCCCGTGCAATACGACTCATCGCAACTCCCAAGCGGCGCCAATGCCCATGCCATGCCATGCCATGTCATGCGATGCCGTACCGGCGCGTGCAATGCAATGCGGTTGAATGCCCTCTACCCGTGTAGGTGTGTTCCCCATTGATCGTGATACCCCCTTCAGAGGGAAGAAAGGAAATGCAGGTCAATATATCGTGCAGCGCCGTAGCAAACAAACCGGTCCCAGGGCGTTTCTCATCAGTCATCCAACCCGTGCGTTCCGCGCCGACCTGGCGTGGCCGCAGAAACAATATGAAAAAGGGGAATGGGAACACAGCAACAAGACTTTGCCGCTCCGGCAGCGGCAGCGTCGTGTTGCGTCGTGTCATGGCCGAGCGCCAGGGGCCGTCGAGGCAGCAGGAGCAGGAGGAGAAGCAGATGTAGCATCCAGCTGCGTGCTCCCGCGGGACAGCAGCCCCTCCTCGGTCTTCGAGAAGGCGCCGAGAACGCTCTGCTGGCCCCGAGCCGCTACCTTGAGATTGGCGAACCTGGCCTCGGGCAGCCGCTTGCCGGCCTTGACACTCTCGAGCACCCTGTGCGCATGTCGATCGTCAGCACAGTGTCCATTTGACTGCCGCCGCACCGCGACTCCTTTCCTGGGCATGTACTCACCACTCCACCCCGACGTACTTGACGCCACACCCGCCCACGCGCCGGATCTCCTTCTCTAGCTTCCCCCCGGCCAGCCCGCCCCCAGCGCCGACCCCGGACCCGTTCGGCTTCCCCAAGATGACGTGCGTGACCCGCCGGCGGCCGAGGTGCGTCGACATGTGCGCGCCGTGGTCCGCGAGCAGCCGCTTGAGCTTGTGGTCCGAGATCAACGGATGGGTGCTCCCGTTGACATAGAAAACCAGCCCGTCAAACATGCCCCGTCCGCTCCCCTCCCCATCACCCGCCCCCTGGCCAGCCTCAAAATCAGCATCCCCCCTCAGCCTCCTCTCCTCCCCCGTCTCCTCCCCGTCGTTGCCCTCCTCCTTGGCGCGCATGCTCCCGGGGTTCCGCAGCATATCCGCCACGCTGTTGGCCGCGCGCGCGCGCACCTCGGCCGGCACGACCATGCCCAGACGCTTATCGAATGTGGCGGCGCCGGCCCCGACGTTGCCGGACATGCGCCGGCCGCCCGAGTGGCCGCCCCGGAACTGCGAGAGCAGCTTGGCATTGCGCGACTCGCGCCAGCCCTGAGGCTCGCGGGTCTCGGCGCGCTGGTGGCCGGTCGAGGACGAGTTCCAGGTGTCGAAGGGGCGGGTTGGTTGGGCCGAGGGAGGTGGGGGTGGCATTGTTGATTTCGTGGTGGTGGTGCAGAAAAAGAAAAGAAAGGGTCAGCTTAGCGTTGTTGCTATTGTTATTGCTGCCGATTGGCTGGTGATGGTAGTGTTTGCGCTGGGAAATCGATCATGGTACTTCTTGCTTCACTCTGGTATCATAAAATCAAGGAAAATTACTATTCGGGAGGAGCAGAGGTCAATGGATTATCCACTGCTGCCAGTGTGACGTCGGCGACCCGACACGACCCCACGCGTCCACTGTTCACCAGGCGACTTTTGCCGTAGGTCGTTACTGCCCCAAAAGCACGCGCTGTCATGTGAGCGCCCATTCTGCCTGAAAGCAACCAAAAGTCGAAGAACGGCCCCCATCTTGCATCCCTCCCCCGGACATCAACCAGACTCACTGACTCCAAATGTGGAATTGGCATAATGAATTACAATAATGAAAGGGCGCTTATTCCATCTCTTCCCCCTGCCAGCTCTCTCTGTGTTTGTCCAAACGGCCCCCTCGCACTCGCCCGAAAAACTGCCGGCTCGAATATAGCGGACTAGACAGTTTTACTATTCTGGACCCCAACACCCCAATCCTCCAATTCCGAAGCCCCCCGGGGGCCCATGATCCCATCCCCACCACTCCCAAAGCGAATATATTGCCTCGAGCTATCCCTCAGCCACGGCGGAGACGGTGCGGAGAGGGTGTCTCGTGCGCTGTATCTGATACAGCGCAGGGTGGCCGGGGTGGTCGGGGTGGTCGCCTGTCGTGTCGCTACGTAATGGCCTCTTGAATCGAAACGTCTGACAGCAAGAGGGGCACACGGACCCGATCTATTTGTTTTATCTCGAATTGCGATGGATGGAGCCCGCTGCCATGCCATGCAGCCTCGCCGCTCCTGCTGCCGACATGAAATCTGCCGCCACCGCGCAGAAACAAAGACGTGCCAGCAGCAAGCAGAGCATTTTACATAGGGCCGTGGCCCATGGAAATGACGCGCATGGAGATTGAGGGGGGTAAAGCAGATCTTCTGCACCACCATCCCTTGGCTCGGTATTGTATGTACTGCACTGTATGTATGTACAGGTGTACTTTTACTACCCAGATTTGCCGCACTGCTGGCCTGCATAGCACGGCGGGCCCTGCTATAACACGCCGACATAAAGTAGAGGCGGAGACTGGCAGCGCGCACGATAGCGGCATCAATCCACGGCTAGAGACACAGCGGTTCATGCACTGCCCGATATGAACAAGAACCGGGAGAAACACGCCAGACCCACACATTGACAAACTCCCCGTCCGCAATGCCTGCTGCTGGCTGCTCGCCAGTGCCGACTCGCTGGCGGCTGTTGATGGCCATAGAATAGCCTCTTATTGATCATGCCGTGCGCCGGTGGGGAGCCGACCAGACGCAAGGGAGGGTGTTCATGCAACATGCGTTTCTCACCTGCGCTCTCATCGTGTGTTTACCTTGTGCAGGGCCTGGGCCTGGAGGATGATTGACTGCGCAGCGTCTTTTGCCAGGGGCTCTGCACACTGACCGGGGGGACGACAATGGAGAGACGGATGAGATCGCCCTGCTTGATCATGCCGCGCTCGAATCATCAATGTCTTGTCGATTTGCTCTGCTGGGGCCTCTCCTCACCCCCACTCCACCTCTCTGAACTCACACTCTCTCAAGGCCTCCCAGCCATGATCAAGAGGAGGCGTAGTAGCTGTCCCCTTCCCCCGAAGGACCACCCTCCCCTCTGGGTATCTGACCCCCCCCCGAGATCTTTCGCAGTGCGAGCCGAAGAGCCCCCCAATCTCTCCCTCCTGAGCCCTAAGACAACCACCACACCCCCGTCACATCAGCCATCACGCACCCCAAACGCATGAAGCGAAAAGAAGACCAAAACGGAATATGGACAAGCTTGCCCGCAACCATCCTCGGTTACCTCAACCAAACTAGGTCGCCAAACCCCATCCAGCCCCAGAAACAAGATCCTACCCCCCCCCCCCCCGTCCATCTGCTAGCTTGAAGTCTGGGATGGTGTCAATGGTGTCTTGAACCCCTCATTTTCAGGTCTCTCACCGTCGATATCGAAATGGAAGGGGCATGTCTCCCCCCCCCCTCTTTTTGTCAAGGTGAGAAGGAGAGAGATCCCAGCAGTGCTGGGTACAGTCACCCCCTCCATCTCCCGTCATCTGAATCTCACCTACCTTGCCTTGCCTTGCCTTCCCGCCCCGTCCGTCCACCCGTCCTTGCTTTGGGAAATGGAAAGGGGTGGGGAGGGAGGACATGGGGAGAAGCAGATGTCAGATACGGAGCTAGATTTTTGGGCGCGCCGCGATGGGTTGCGGGAACCAACAAGTTGAATCGGGCGCTGCAGACAAAAAAAAAAAAAAAAGAGCTGTCAAGGGCATGGGCATGGTGCCATGGGCTTGTTTGCGCTTGCTTGCTGCCGCCGTGGCGGCCGAGTGTGCGGGTGATGATCGACGGTCCGGCTGTGGTTCGTCACATCCTCCATACTCTGCGTTGTTATCACGAGTGTTGAACCCTTCATATCTACATCCCCTGGTGTTGTGTATCAACCAAAAATTTTTGCTGGCGGGTTCTCCAGGGGTCTTGGATAAAATATCCGTCTCTCTTTTTCTTACACTCGGCGACAGCCGCGGCGGCTCTATATCTTTGCTGCGCGCGCGCGCGCGTGTGTGAGTCCCTCCTGCACTGATTTTCCCACCCACCTGGTTCAAGCCCTCCCATCCGTGGAGCCGGAAGGCATGAAGAAGAGGCACACCAAGATGGCGCCTAATGCCAGCCGTCCGCTCAGGCAGTAGGTCCCAGAGAATTGCTCCTCTTCCCTGGGGCGGGAAGCCGACGGGGGATTTGACTGCATTACAGCAGGCGCGGTATAGCAAAAAGTCCCCTAGTTTATTAATGCTCATCCCCACCCCCTGGCCCCCGCGATAGTAACAACAGATAGGCAGTTGTTCAAGGGTAGGCAGGCAGGTGGGGCTGTGTGCTACTGTACGGTCTTTCTGTATTTCTTTTTTGTCGCCATGTTCGGTATTCAAGTTCGGTAAGTTAGTCGTCTATTCTCGGCCGGTCTACCATCCGAGAGCCTTCCCCTCCTCAACCCCGGGAGCGAACGTGGTCAGAGAGCCGGACAGAGAGACGATTTCCCTGCCTTCTCCTTTGAACGACTTGTCGACTTTTCTCAGCCCGCTTGGGCCTGACGGAGAGGGGGGGATTCACGTTGTACAACATTCCCTCTGCCCACTCCGAAAGGGAGAAGCGCTCGCTCGCCATAGCCGCGCCGCAAAATCTCCATCATCCGTAAATTTCAGCATCGTATCGTGCCGAGGGGCCATGCCATTGCGCGCACACAAGGTATATATTTTACAACTGATTGCAACACACACACATACACGCGCGCGCAACTGACCGAGACCATCCCCACCCCCGTCAGTTGGTGTAATAAAATCAACAATTCCCAAATCTATACTACTGTCCTAACAAGAAGCCGGACTCGGCTCGGCTCGGCGGGTTTAAGGCACGATATGATGTGCGGCGGGCAAGCAGAAGCAAAGGTAAGGGACAGTGAGTGGGAAGTGTGTGGGAAGGGGGGGGGCAGCAAGCCAAGAAAGGACTGGTGCGGGCAAGCATATGCGAATCATACTTGCTTGCGTCTCCCGTTTGTGTGTGTGTGTCCGTCGCTGGCGCTGCTGGCGCTGGGTTAGGTGGGCTGGGGCTGGCAACATTTTGCGCTGGCTGGCTCGCAGTTGTCAGTCGTGCGTCCCCACCCTCGCGAGCAGCAAGCGGCAGCAAGACAAGGCCCTGCCGCACGCTTCGATGTCGGCTCCTCTCCTTCCCTCCATTTCTCTCCTCAGAGGCCAGGAATGGCAGGTGTTGTGTCGAATTGGAACTGGGGGGGAGGGGGTGTGGTGGATCGGCCGGGCGGCGCCTCCGTATTGTGTGGTCATCTGTTAGTACTACTATGGGTGAGAGCGAGAGAAAGTTGTAGCTTTGAACAAACCGGGGTGCGATGATGTGCACGAACAAGCGTACATGCGGGATTGATAATCCCCCAGCCTGCTCCCTCCCCCCTGTCCATGAATTGAAGATGTTATCCATCTCCATGCCGGGACCCCGAAAATCAACAAGAATACAAGTCAACTTTGCAATTTGTGTATTGATGCGTGCCCCGGCCGAGCGTGCTTCTCTGTCGAAGCATGGAAGGAAGGAAATACAGTGGGAAGAGAGGGAAGGGGAAACTTTGGGGGGGGGGGGTGGGGGGGGGGCAGCCATTCCGGGGACGGCTCTCCATGCGGTGCAGCATGCCGCACCGGAAGCGCAAGGCGCAAAAGTAAGGTAGGACGCCGCACATTGGAGAAGGGGGGGAGGGAGGGGGGGCACCTGTGGACGGGGGCCGCCATCCCTTTCGACACACGGCAACACGGGATTCTGCTTGATCGAACAAACTGAGTGGTTCACCCCCCCCCCCCCCTCGCTCCCTTGACTCGTCCAGACCAGAGGCTGGATACCGGCATCATGTGCGGAAGAGGGCTTGGGGAAACCGAAATTCTAGTGCTTCAGCCTATCCTATCCGCCAATGGACAAGAGGAAGGGGAGTAAAACCAGGTTGACATACGCCTCGGGAAAAACTCCTAGTGTCCAAAGTGGCGATGGAGACCGGGGACAACAAGCCCCTCATCCTGCTGATGTTGATGCTGCCTGCGCATGCCGCTGCGAGGGCGGATAGCCCCATTCCCCGTCGTCACCCTTGCTACTCCGCCTCTGTATCCCTCAGTGGAAGAAGAAAGCGGTACGTGAAGAAAACATCAAAGAGAAAAAAGCAGCAGCTGCGGCATGCAGACTTGCATTGGTGCCCACGGGTGGGGAGTGAGAGCCTGAGGGAAAGAGGCAAACTACCAGCCCTAGGAAGCAACTGGAATGCTTCCAGGCCCCCCCCCCTCATGGTCGTAACAAGGTCGCAAGAAGGTCGTACGCAACAAATGTAGGCTAATGTGGGACAGCACATACACTACACACACGCGCGGCGGCGGGAGCAACAGAGACACCACAGATCTTCCATACATGAGAGGGTGTCTCTCTCTCCGAGCTAAACCGGACGCAGTCTCCCGATGCCCGCCCGCTGCCGTACTGTAGCTGGCATGACGAGCCATCAAAAGACGTCCTCTCAAGCGCGGCCACGACAAGGAGAGGCGGACTTGGCAAAGGAGGGAGGGACAAGATCAAGACTCCATCGGCCCACATTGGGTCGCGGCCAGAGTCCAGACACCAAAGCTCGCGATCCTGATGCTCCACAAAAGAAGGAGGCAGGATGAGAGAGCAACCCCCCCCCACCACCAACCACCAGCGGCCAGATAGACACACGATCCCCGCCCGCGGCACGAGATACGACGGGGCGTTGGTCAGTAGGTTGGAGCCAATATATTAGTTAGCCCGAGGGAGTGGGCTGAGTGGTTTTGTCTGCCCTCATCGGCTCTGCCTTTGGGCGTCGTTGCGTTGCCTGCTGCGCTGCGCTGCTTCCCTTCCTCGGATGCCTCTGAGAGGGTTTGTTGAGGTTCCATGCACAAAAAGGCAGCAGCAGCATCAGCAGCAGCGAAGCCGAGAGCGGGGGCGGGGAAACGACAAGGAGAATGCCGAGAGGAGCAATGGACGCATTCGACGGCACAGCTGAGCCAGGCCGACAAGCAGTCCGATTGTTCAATTTTGCTGACCTGACTGACCGGAGCAGACCGATTGCACCACGGCATTCCACGTTTTTGCTTTCTTCCCCGCTCCCCCCCCCCCCTCCCATCCCGCACAGACCAAAAGAGAGCAGCACGCCGACGGGTGGTTTGCTCATCATGGACTAGGATCGTTGGATAATCACCGACCAGAGCCATGACAAAAATCCCGGTGCGGCAATCCATTGGGTCATGGCAGAGCATCAAGCGATTTGGTGGAGTTTCCTCGGGTCGCCGAAGGCGCGGTTATCAGGCCCCTCGCTGTCTTAGTCATAGAGTCACACTACGGGTTAGGAGGGTGTTGTTCTAGAGGCTCAAAGTAGCGGTGTGAACAGGGAGCTAAGCCGGCCCTGGAAGCGCACAGTGTGAAGCCGTCGAGCTGTTCGTCGGGGGAGGTACCCGTCGATAGTGGCAGCATGTGTGCGATATGCGATATCCAGTCGGTCTTCGAAAGTGGGATCCATGTTGGCGTTGCGCAAAATATCTGCGAATGTACGAACAAAGTAACCGAAGATGCTGGCGGAGGGGTGCTCACGATAAGCGCGCTTCTGCCGGGTGTGCTATGAAGCTATAGAAAATACTAGGGCAGTTCAGTTACCTTTTTATTACACTATACTACTCTACCTTGGACGGGGGGAGGAGGGGGTTTCTAGCGGCGGAGAGTGAGGACAAGCATTACTGCACGATGCAGCCATCGAGACCGAAAGACGGGTTCCCAGGCCAGCAGCGCGTGGAAGAACCTAGGGTAAGAGCCACTGCCATTCTATCTTAATATGAGCGGCCAATATGGCTAAATCCAGGCCACCAAGGACGAACGAACCTCCAGAGGCCCAGGGCCGCGATGTTGTGCAGCACAGCGAGAGCGAAGAACCTGTCCTTTCTGCAGCCGCCATTGGGAGAGGCTCTGAGTCGACTTTCGCTGGTGGTCAGCACGGGACTTGGAGCGACAGCGGACGCACACAGGGAAAGAAAAAATTGCATCGATGGATACTCCAGCGGGCCGGCAGCCTTCTCGAGCTCCCGGATCGAGTGCCAGTTGATGCGTTGGCCCTCCACCTCTCCATGGCCCGCGTCGCGCACTGTGGATGGGAACGACCCTCAGAGAACCCATCTCAGAAACGCACCCCACCACTTTTCAACCACTAGCGTCAGTCGCGCACTTCGATCCTGGCCGCCATGTAAGGCGGAAAACGGTCCGCACATGCAGGTTTTTCCTGGCGAATGAGAAGGGGTAGGAAAGGGTGTGAAGCCGCCGTGCCTATGATTTGCATAACCCGGGCTCGCGCTCATGGGCCCCATGGATTTGGTAGGTTCGAGTGATGGAAAAGGGCTGAGGTTGGCTGAGAATGCCACCAGAATGTCCTTTGAACGGAAATCACGACAAACAGGGCAAAATCCGCGCCTTGGAATCGCAAATTGGGCCCGTGAACCATCGACCAGCACGACATCCATTGGGCCGTGTGTCGGCGACAAGGAAAGTGATGATCTTGAGGTCAGCTCGTCCCTCGCACCAAAATCGAATGGATAGGAGCCGCCAGGCCACCCCCCTCGGGCTTGAGTTGTGGTGTGGGCTTGAAGACGTGGTGCGCGTTGATTGGGCTGATTACAGCGCGGTTTCGTACCACATCCCACTAGAACCTGGCGCGGGAAGATAAAGCCAAACCCGAACGGACAGGTAAGAGAAGGGGCACTTGTGGCACTTTGTGGCACTTGTGCATCCATTGACGCCTCGTCGCCTGCTAACGCGACGCCCACCCATCTTCCAATTGCCAGCCTCCCTGACTGAGAACGACAAACTGGCCGCCATCATCGCGAGCAGGCGTTCGCAGATGTTAGCGAGCTTATCAAGGCTAGTCAAAAACTGGTCGAGCAGGCAGGCCTGGCGAGGCCGGGACCCGCTACACGTCTTCACTTGCACCTTTGTCGTCATTCTTTGGCAGTGGGTGGTGCTCCACGGCGATCTGGGAGATCACGATGCAGAGCACCCATCTCGAAAGGGAAACCCAAGCTTTGTAGATCACGGGAAGGCTAACGCGCGTGACGAAGCCAGCGGGCGCTCGGGATCCCAGAGCCCTCCATGGAACCTCACCGGCGTGCCGGGGGTTTCAGTTCGGTGAGCCCCAGTCGGTGCCGTCGGAAGCTTGGGGGGTTGCGGTGTCGGCAATGCCAGGCGCTGCCCGAAGGAGAGGGGGGGAAGCGGGCGGGCTGTCGACGGGAGGGGAACGGAGCGACCAAAGCTAGGAGCTGAAACACAGAACACCCCCAACAGGGCGCCGCCTCTGGTCAACTATGTCGCCTGTGATTGGCTAGGTCTCACAGACGCACAAGCACATAACCGCTGTGCAGCTGCTCTCATGCAAGTGTTGTTGAACTTTCGACCCAGGATCCCTGCCCGCCTCGGCCCAGGACTCAGATTTTAGCTCAGAATGCAGGGACTGGCTGCTTGTCCCATTGCCGCGAATGGAATGCTCAGCGTGTGTGTCCGCAGAGCCAAAAGCGTGGCTGTTCGGATTTTCCAAAGAGCGACGGCGATCTAGGATGTGCCGTGGTTTCAGTCTTAATTTAGGAAGCGGGACACAGCATGTCTCTGGCCTGAACCGCGTTGGCCGCCGCAAAGAAACATGGGGACAGCGCCGTAGCTTTGGCCGTTTCGGTACCGTATTAGATGTGAGGGCTGTGATGGACTTGACAGCCTTTGAAGTGATCAATTGATTATACCAGGGTGGCTGGGGTTGACAATTCCAACTATCATTGGTGCCGGTGCCCTGCCCTCCAATCACCGGACTGACAATATGCTGGTCACTCGACACAGTACGAAGAGACATACAAAGTTCCGAAGTTGGAACAGGTCGTCTCTGATAAGAGAGAGCAGCGTATTAGACAGCATCAGAGAGATGTGCCGCAGAACACTGTGCCGATCGTCGACATGTTGTCAAAATCCATGGGTTGATGGCCCCTGGCAAGCGCCTTGGTCTCTCTGTCAGGTGAAGACGAATGCGGCCTCGCGGTTCTGGAGTGGGTTGAATGTAAATGTCATGCATAAGGGGAAGGAAGGTATGAGGCTCAACTCCAATGCATCTCATTCCCGTCGACACACGAGCTTGCGCGGGTATGTACATGCTGGGGACCTGGCCCCCGATCTGCGAGAAGGCCTGAGGAAGAGATGACCAACCTCACGGCCTCATGCTGGGTTGCGCTACAGGTAATTTTATTGACGGGCTCGGCGCAGTCTCTATTTCCTATACGACTGGGAGTTGTACAAGGACTCGGAGGTGTTTAGCCTAGCCTGGGTCAACACAGTCATCCCCCAAGCCCGCGGGCAAAAACTCGGGTCGTGGATTATAGTCGCGTAGAGTACGAAGTACGTGTAAGAACATTACATATAACTGGACAGCTTTGCCCCTAAACAGGCGCCTTGTGAGATGTGTGCTGGTTTTCCGAGGTGCCGAATATGGGAAACAACAGCCAAGGTTGCTAGCGGGGGCGAAATGGTTGTGTTGAGGCGAAAATGTTCCGACTCACTGATAATCTCGTCTGTATGGCTGGTTTGTCGTTGGATGAAACGTCGGCGCGAATGGACCATCCCTTCGGTCTGGATGTGAGTCGTCCTGTTATCGTAACTTCTCGCGAGTGGTCAACTTCTGGCCACAATTGGATGAGATCTTGCGACATCAAGTGACCTCCTGCTTCAGCCAGTCTCTGTCAGCCACGACTTCGGCGAGGGAGCGCTGAGGAAGAGCCTTTTCCTCTACCAAAAGGGACTTGGGTCACAAGTTGCCACGCTGTCAGTGCCTCCATCACCTCGGAGGCGCCTAGTGGTCACGAATGCTCCTCGACTCCTGATAGATCTAGACCCGAGTGTAGGCAATTTGAGTATCATGGTGTGAGGATTCGACAAGACTTGTGCATATAAGCCAATTGGTTTGCAGAGTTTGAGGCGGTCATCTCCCCGGCGCTTTGCATGGTAGACGAGGAAATACATGTTCGGCAGTTGTAGTTGCCCTCTCCTTTTCCGTCGTCATCGCTGTCGTCGTCTTCGCCGTTATGCATTTGTGAGTTGCTCGTACCGATAACAAATCGTAGGCAAGCCCCATGGGTCGTTTTGGATGCGCCAGAATGTGAGCTAGCTAGCGGGGAGGGGGCGAAACAGGTTGTCATCTCCCCTCCCCCCGCTTCTCAGCGAACAAGGCCTGAGCCGATCAGATCCGATAGCTCGCAAAAGAAGAAGCTCTGGCCCATTTTGATGCTCGACATTTGTCCACTCCCGATGTTTCCTTAGGCGCCATGTCTTCTTGTGTGGGGGAAACCCAACCCATGCCGCCAACGATCAACTTGAAAGCCATTAGAGTGCGCGTCGTGGGATGAAGCAGCTTGCCTGATGTCTTCAATGTCTCCAGAAACGCAGCGCATGGCAGGGGAAGCTCTCCCGGAATCTTGCATGGCGCGCCGTCAGCAAGCGGACTACCCATATACTGCTTGCAATGTACGAAGTAGCTTACGATGTACAGTGCTGTACGGATACGCAGCAGCACTGGGCACATCTGGAGGGGGACATGGATGGGGGAGGCCACACCTGCCGGCACCATGGCTCCATGCACCATGCGAAGCTGTCGGCCCCCCACACAGCTTCCCACACCTGGCACACCATTGCATTGCCCAAGGATGGCATGGATGATGGGTGGCATGGATAGGAGCCGCGGGGCAGCACCAATCCATGCGAACCCAACCCCACTCATTTGTTCGTGATACTCGAGGCCTTGGGATAGAGCGCATTCACGTGGCCGAAACTGCTGTGCCCCCAGTTGCACGCTGGGTTGCGGATAGGAGACGTGAAAACCTAGATGTTCGAGACCGCACTGCGGGCCTCGGGCTCTGTCGGATGTGCTCCCCCTCGGAAATGGTCGAGGAGGAGGCAAACAATGGCATGATGAGTGAGGGCGCGAAGCTCACGAGGGGTTTGGCCTTTCTGAGCTCTTCGAAATTTCAAAGTTCCAACACTCTACCTAGGTACTCAGGTAATCCGCCCCTGCTGTCTCTGGGCCTGTGCTCTCCCATTGGCGCCTGCCTTTGGGGGACTACGTTGAAAGTGGGAATCCGGGAAAGCTCGAGGAAGAAAAATCTATGAGGGGGAAAACTGAAGGGGCAATGAAGGCGGAGACTTCGTAAGCGGCTTTCGCCGAACCCGAAGATCATCGACTTTCTTTCGCAGCCCTTTGACTCGATTGCCTCCAACCATTTCGGGAGAGGGCGTTTCACGGCCCTGGCCCTCGTGGATTCAACAGCTCAGCGCTGTGTTTCCTCGAGAGGCTTGGCCGAGGCTGGGCGAAGCTGACCTGGTGGCGCCTCCCCGAGGCATATCTGAGCTTCTGGATCTAGGTTTGCGTATTTGCCAATCGTGGCATCACGATTTGGTAGTGGACGGCATACACCTCTCAACAGCGCGACAAAGCGGGACAATCGCTACTTCGACGGTCGCCGACGACCAGTCGTTGAGGCACACAATGCCATGTTTTCGAGGAGATGCGACGCCGTTGTGGCGAGACGCGTCCTTATTCTCCGCCTTACATCAGCCCTCCATCACCATGAAATGGGCAGGCGCTGAAGCTTGTGTTCCTGGCGCCGCCGGCCCAACACCTGCAGCAGACATGTGCTTGGTGCTTGGTGCTAGGAGCCTGGTCGTTCAAAAAAGGCTCGAGAGCATGAAGGCATCGAGTCCAATTTAGGGTCATGTGCGAATCAATGTACGGAGTACGTCGCACCGCCGCCGGGGCTACCTCCTCACCTTACTTTTGCAGCAACCGTGCATTGCAGGGGAGGGTCAATCGGAGGATTTCCTCGATATCTGCCTGAGCCAGCCTTGCAGAGACCGATTTCGACATCCAGAGAGATCTGGCCTTCGAATCCCAAGTGGCACAAAGCTGAGGTTTGGTTTAAACGAGAATGCGGATCATACTGCGCGGAGGAAACAAAGATCTAGAATGATGTTTGAAGTCACCCGTCTCGGGTCCTAGGGTAAGTAGTGCATGCATTTTTTTTTTTTTTTTGTTTGACGTTTTCCGTTTTGTTTCTCATTGAGGTGCCCCAAGCTCTTTCACTGAGGTGCCTTGGGCTCCAAGCTCCGAAGCTGGTAGCTCACAGCTCCCAATTGACTTTATTCGCCACCATGGAGAACCACCGCCTACCAGAGAGGCACCGGTACGCGGCGATGCAATGGTATCTTTTTTCTCTCTCCTTCTTCAGACCCCCCAAAAAGCACTAGCCACCCCTTCAAAGGTTTCGCTATGGTCGTAGTCGCAGCACACATTTTACTTACCTTACCTACCTCGTACATATGGAGTTGCTTAGTGCGCAGGGATCCGCTTGCGGCGACCGTTCAGACGATAGCGCAACCAACCCAGCAGCAGCCCTGCAGCGCAAGTCGACCACACATACACACAAAGACACCACCCAACCCCGCCGCACATGTGCATATGCGTGCTGGTTGCACCTACAGCACTTGACCCTGACTGAGCGGCGGCGTCGCATGCATTGGCTGCCGTCTTGATTGAAGCTCTGGGTGCTCTCAAGCTTTACATACGTCTCCGACGAACGGCTCGCCCGGCCACAGACACACACAGGGAGGGGAGGATGGGAAAACAACACATCAACGCCGTCCGTGGGTAGCAGAATATCATTGCTGAATGGAGCCCCGTACTTTTTTTGTGTGCAAGCGGACAGGCACTCTGAGCCCCCTCTGAGCTCGCACCCAGGGGCTCGGGCATGGCCAACACGTCGAAAACACGCCCTGACGCAGTCCCGCATGGGGGAATGGGGGGGGACCTCTCGATGATGCATCCGGGAAGGGGAAGGGGGTCTGAGTCTGAGCGAGGCGTCTTCGGTCTGTGTGCCCGATGTGATGGATTCCTTTTATCCCTCGTCAACAATCATCTTAGGAGCGCCGACGACGGCGCAAAGTTTTCATCTTGTTTGACAATGACGATGATTGGAAGTCGCTGCAAGTACTGCGTACTGGGCTGCCCGGTGTTGGGGGCGTTGGCTAAACTCCAAACTCCCTTCCCACATCCCATCTTCCTCTGTGCCCCGCCTTGTCGTTGGTCCGCCTCCCACGCCCGTCAATGACCAACAGAAACCACGCGAAGAGGAGCCCAAATTGGCTTAGTGGCTAGCGTCTTGCAGGGACTGCAGAGGTCTCTGCACATACCTTGCATGGGGAAGGCAGGGTGTGTGTGCATAACCGTGCCAAGGTAGCCTCACTGGACCTACCCCCCCTCCAACCACCAAGACGCCACTATTTTCCATATTAAGGCGCTCCCCAGCAATCCGACATAATAAAAGAGGTGATATGATCCGGCAATCGCGATATGGTGGCGGGCAGCGCCTATTCGTTCATGCCGGCTCGGGCCATGAGAAAACAAAACACTGGGAGACAAGCCGGCGAGCAGGCAAAAAAGGGGGCGTTTTGAGCAGCTGAATCGGCTCAGTTCCTGGCCCTGTCGGCCTCTGGGTGACTGCAGCGTCGTGATAATTTCTTGGGGTCTTCCACGCGCGAGCATAGAAGCACTATGGAAGGCCAGACGGGCAGATAGCGCGTGGATCGGCCAAAAGGCATGGAACGGGACGGGTTCAGCGGACAAGGCCGGTACTCTGTAGTGCACTGCGCAGTATACGCAGTGCACGCAGTGCGCCGTCCACGACCTACCGACCTTGCCTTACCTACACTTACACCTGTCTTAAAGTTGCTGCTACGGATACTTTGCTGATAATGCTAATGCTGCACTGCTGGTTCTCAGGCCTTGCTTCCTAGACATGGCGGATGCGATCCCAGCGCCGGGCGGCCCAGCCACAACCACACGAGCAGACCGACTGGCGCGCGGATATGGGTTGCAATTATCCCTAAATGGAGCACCATATCACAGCACTACGGATAACCCCCTGCCCCCCCCTGCCACCCCTGCCTGTGTGCTCGTCACTGAATGCCCGGGCCAGGGAGGGGCCCGAGCAGTTGCCGCCGGCTGATTCGAGAAGAAAGCGCTCACCAGATGGCCAGCACGACGTGGCTCAATTGAGAGCGAGAAGTGTCAGTCAGCAAGCGGTTGAGCGGTTGAGGACCACACTCCCACGCTCTCTTTTGTTCTGATTGTCTGATTGTTCTGATACGAGTTGCCAGGCCCTTCCCGCACTGTTCCGGCGCTGGTGCCGGTGGCCGCTGGGCATTACACCACAGCGACTCTTGTCCATGGCCCCAGAAGAAAGAAGAAAAAAATACAAATCCCACTCCGAGCCTAATAGCGCAACGAAGTGTTGAGGTGTCTCTGGCTTCGTACCCGAGCTCGCCGAGGCAGCCCCCCTCCCTTCTCTTGCGTCTACTGTGTGGAGGGAGAGCTGGTGGCAGGATTCATCGGTAGTTGTTCTTGAGTCCAGAGTCCTGCGAGGTAGCAGTTGCCGTGTTGCACTGGCGTCGATACACACAATCTGCTATATTCCAAGCCACCATGGTGTCAAGGATACGATTGTGCAACAATGCCTTGCGCCGACGACCTCGACGGACTCGCCCGCTCTTTGCAAATTTCTGTCTCTGGCCATGCACACGACTGTCATTGGGCTACGCCGCCCGTTGGGGGGTTCTGATTTGCTGGTCGTTTCAAGACGGACTCCCTCATGCGTGCGAGCTGGCGGGGCCTGCACTGTGTTTTGTTCTGTCTCTTCTTTGGAGCTCTGTGGCTCCAAGCTCGCGAGCTTGAACCAGCAAACCACAGCTCAACGGCTGTGAGCTCGCACGGGTCCGAGGGCGCGAGCCAAGAGATAGCGTTGTGCCCGCCCCCTCTCTCTTGCTTTTAAGGCAAGGCACGGGCTTCAACAGGATGGGCTCGGCGTCGACCTGAAAAAAGTCAATTCGGGATGGCTCCGCTGGCCGGGGAGGAGCCCTGAGCTTGCTCTGAGGTATCTAGGGTGGGCCGGTTCGGCTTGCGAACAACCGTCAGCGAACTGGAGCGAGCCAGCGAATAGGCCCGGACTCGGGAAGGGCTCAGGGCGAAGCGGCACCACATCATTGCGGAGTGGTCTCTTGCAACGTCGGGCCCGTGTCACTTGCTCCTGTGAAGCTCTGGCTTTTTTCTCTGAAGTGTACATATTCCTGGGCCCCACAGTCCAGATCCAGCAACCTTATGTGCAACTTGCTAGGTGTGTGATTCAAGGTGGAAACTAGGAATAGACCTAGTGATGGAGGAAGGGGCCTGGACTAAGCGAATATCTGTTTCTGTCAAGACCCGGGATGTGCCCCCCCTTCCCGGCCACCAGTTCCTCACCACACAAACTCACGCACGCACACACAATTAAAAAAAGAAACCCAAGTCCCGATTCCGCACATGCCAAAACCAGAACAATGGATAAGGAATACCAAGCCCAACAGGGGCATTGAGACAGTTTCTGTTGATTTGTGGGTGTGGCCATTGTGTGGAAAGTGTTTGCTATGGAGTCTTGGGAATTCTTGGGGTAGAAGTGGTGGCCGGGCTGGCCGCAAGTTTGACGTTGGCGGCGTCGGGCTTACGGCGAGTTGTAGCTGTGGGAGAGCTACCTTGGCTTCCCACAGCCGGCGGCGCCAGTTCCCCACCATCTTTTCGGCGTGCGTAGTCCGTACTGTGCAAACACCACCCCCCCGGGCCGGGCTTTTCTTTCGACTCTCGCCTACCTTCCCTGGTCTGGTGGAGGGAGACGCGATTAGAGTCGGATAGATATGATTAGCTCAACCGAGGGCGAGGCACGCATTGGTAGCCAGTGCTGGGCTTGCTAGTGCTGGGCTTGCTAGGCCTGTCCGACCACGGCCGACGGCCATCTAGCTTAACCCACTCCAGGAGGGCCAGAGACCAGAGGGCGGAAGGAGGATGAGGGCAGAGAGAGAAGGTTTGCGTGCTGTTCCCTGGCACGGTGCTGACGAGCATCGTCTCGCTAGGTTCAGGGCGCTGCTCACTCGCTCACCCCCCCTCGCCCACTTGCCCAGGCCCGCCAGCAGCCAGCTAGAGAGAGCATGGAGAGGAAGAGGAGCCACTCTGACCCCCGTCTAGCCCCCCAGGTCCCAACCAGGCCCCTCCCTAGTGCGACCTTGCAGACTCACCCCCGCCACGGAGCTGCCCACACGCCTCTCTAACTCTGCGACCACTGGCGTCCGCAAGGTTGCTGTACCACCGACGACCACTTACACGGCTTGGTAGACGCACCCCCTTCTCCTCCTCACGGGCCCCCTGTCCCAGCCTCTCTGGTCAGATTGGCTCGCTGGTCGATCCCTGGTCGAGCCAGGCCCGGACAACAAACCCTCCTAGCCTCAACAAGCTTGGCTCAACCTGGCTTATCCTGGCACCTCCGGGGCCACTCTCTGCCTCTTGCTGCCAGCACCCCAAGCACTAAGTACCAAGCACCAGCTCGCCAGCCAGCCAGCATTGAGCAAGCAAGCAAGCATCCAAAGTACCAGGGCCAACCCAGCCCCAGCGTCGCCAGCATCCAGTTTCCGTCCCAGCGCGCAGCTAGGAGAGCAGAGCCAAGAATTTTCGGGAGCGCAAAGAGTGACAGGAGTGAGAGAGGTCAGCACCAGGGCGAAGAGGGGAAATAGACGGCGAGACGAGATAGCTCGACGCTCGAGACTGGGGCAGTGTGCGGGCAGAGCTAGGCGGCGACGAACGTCCTGGCAAAGCACAGCGGAAAAGAAAAAAAAAAACCCCCCCCTTCCCCCGAAGAGGCCGTTGCTGGCCTTCGCTTGTGTCTTCTCGCGAGAAAACTGCTGGCCTGCTGGCCTGCTGGCCTGCTACCCTGGCTCGGCCCAGAGCACCCCCTGCCGCCTCTTCCCAGGGTACGGTGCTTATCTCTTTTTTTTTTATCTTATTTTTCAAAGCCAATCTAAGACGATTGCGGTATTGTTTCTTGACCCTTGAGTGGCCGGCTGGGGGGCAGACCGGGGTCTGGTAGGCGGGTACGTACCCTTTTTTTTTTTTTCTTTTCGCTCTGGTCTTAGTACACTCACAGCACAGAAGGCACGGAAGGCACAGAGAAAGCAGAGAACAGAGGGTGGAACGGGAGACTGGGCCTGGCTCTGTTTTCTTGCTGATCGACCTTCTACCTGCCCCCTTCCTCTCACCACCACCTCCTCCACTCCACCACCTAAATCAAGCCGCCTCCCATCCTCCTGTCCCCTTCTCTCTCCTCCCTCACCACGATCCCACCGACTTCCCCAATTTCTCCTCTTGGGAAGAGCGTCCAGCGGCGAGGAAGGTACGACTAGACATTGCCACTCTCCCCCCGCCCGATTTGCTTTCTCTTTGCATTTCAAGTTCCAAACGACTTGAACAATTACAATTTCGTCTCAACTCGTCGTACGCGAGCCACCCCAAGCTAATCGAACCTGCATAAGCAGTTGTGCTGAGCCCGACACCCCGAGTGCACGCGGCTACCAGAAAGATCGACCACCCTCCCACAACACAAACCCACGGCACGCCAGAGTGGTAGAGAGAGCGACATAGTGTTGCTGTTCGCCAGGAAGGAGCAAGAGAGAAAAGTGAAGATTCAGACACAAGGCAGGAGCAGTCCAAGTTAGACCCCAGCTAGCTTTGCAGAAAGAGAATTTCCTCGCGACGGTCTTCTCTCCACCATCCCCGCCAACTCCTGCACCTCTCGGCAGCAATAATCGCACGAAGCAACGGCTCTTGTCGTCCCATCTTACGACGTCACGACAGCCTTTCGACCTCGACAGTCTTCCCCAGCTGTATTGGTATGCCCTTATTGCGACTGATCATACCTTGACCAGTATCCTCTACCAGGAACACACGCGGCTCCTACGCAGCTTGTCTGACGACCGCAGGCCCTCGCCCACTCTCGTCAGCTACGCTTTGAGAAGCTTTTGAGCCATCAATTGACTTTCCTTTGGTCGCTCCGCCCAATTGGAAGACGGCGCAAAGCACTAGGTGTGTCATCGGACGCTGGCTATCTTGTCTTCCCCTCACTAGTCCGGCTTTAGAGTCACGGTAGTGACTCGAGTCGGTTCGCGGTCGTAAACTCAAGTGGGAGAGTTTCAAGCAATACCGAAAAGCTGGATCTCCCGTCGATCTCGCAGGTGCAACCCCGGGGCCCGACCGACATACACTACTACAACGGCCACGCCGCCCCTCAGCGTTCGTTGTATGTGAACGACAGATTGCCGTCTCTGCCTCTGCCACCACCCCAGCAGGCATACTCGTCGAGCAGTTCGTCGCCCCGGGTCAGCTCCATATCATCCGCAGCTAGCTCCAACGCCGGCTCCCAGTCCTCCTTTACCTCTGCGGCCTCCTCCAACGGCCCCAAGACACCAGGGACCCTCTCACCCACACTTCCTGGAGGGAACGGGATTCAAGGGCCACCCGCCCATCATTCCTCAGGATACGAACAGTACCAAGCAATGAACGCAGGAGGACCTGAAATGTATTACCAAACGCACATGTCCGCGGGCCCAGCGCCGCCGCCGCAGACAGTGACTTCACACTACGCCCACCAACAGCCGCCACTATTACAGCCTGGGCCTTCACAATACCCACCAGCGCACTATGGCGGCCAATACGGGTATTCCAATGGCTTGACATCACCGCCAGCAGGACCGCAGGGAGTTTCGAATCCAATGGCCCAAGGACAGCCAGTGTTACCACTCCCCGGTGTAAATCAGTCAGGTATGGCTCCCAGTGGTTATCAGGGTTTTGATACGACCGGTCAGGTCGCCCCGCCTGGGATGAAGCCGCGAGTCACCGCGACACTTTGGGAAGACGAAGGTAGCCTTTGCTTTCAGGTAGAAGCGCGCGGTATTTGCGTCGCACGGAGGGAAGGTACGTTAAGAATATTCCTGAGCATAACGAAACCAAGCTGACCGATCCTAGACAACCACATGATCAACGGCACAAAGTTGCTGAACGTTGCCGGTATGACACGTGGTCGCAGAGACGGTATTCTCAAGAGTGAGAAGGTCAGACACGTCGTCAAAATTGGTCCCATGCATCTCAAGGGAGTCTGGTAAGCACCCTTTAGAAACTACAAGATGATCCTGCTAACCAAGTAACAGGATCCCATTTGACCGAGCGTTAGACTTCGCAAACAAAGAGAAGATAACTGAACTGCTGTATCCTCTTTTCGTTCACAACATTGGGGCCCTTCTGTACCATCCCACCAACCAGAACCGCACTAGCCAAGTTATGGCCGTGGCTGCAGAGCAGCGCCGTAAACAAGATCAGGGCCAGATGCGAAATGGTCAACCTGCTCCAGGTCTACCATCATTGCAACAACACCATCATCACTCGATTCCGCTGCCAGGGCCAGGACCACAACCCCCGCTTTCATCTCATCCTAACATGGGTCGCCCGTCACTTGACCGCGCACACACTTTTCCCACGCCACCGACGAGTGCGTCGAGCGTCATGGGAGGCATGGGTGCTTCGGACAACTTCCAGTGGAGCCAACAAGGCATGAACGGTGGTCAAGGCCCGAATCCCATTTCAATCGATACTGGCCTCAGCAATGCGCGGTCGCTACCGAACACCCCTGCAACAACGCCACCTGGTGCTACAATTCAGAGCATGCAGCAAAACTACCCGCCCGTTAGCCAGTCATATGACAGTTCACGGCAAATGTATCAAGCCCCACCAGCTCAACAATCTCCGTACCAGCCTTCGAACGCACCCCCACAAGAACGGTCAATCTACAGCCAGTCTGCCTATGTGAAGAGCGAGATGGGCCCGCCATCCAGCAGGCCTGTTGGTGGCAACGAGCAATCTGAGTCGAAGCCTTCGAACGGTCTGATGCACTCAAATCAGGCCGAGTCTGCCCATCATCAGTCTGCCGAAGACGAGGCAGAACACGATAACGACGCCGAGTACACGCATGACAGCGGTTACGACGCGAATCGTAGTTCGTACAACTACAGCGCTCCCCCAGTGGCTTCACTCCCGAACGACCACGCGCATATCTCTCCCGAAATCTCGGGGTCTCCTCATCAGGGCGGATCAGGGCGGGCAACGCCTAGGACAGCTGCCCAGCCCCAGGCATACTATTCCCAGCAGGGATACCACACACCGCCACCTCGTGTTGGACAGCCCTCAAGCAACCTCTACAGCGTAATCAGTAATGACCGCGGGTCCACCAATGGTGCCCCAGGAGGTGATGTTTATGCTAGCCAAGGCGACATGACGAGTTCGATGCAGAACGGTTACGCAAGCCAGCCGCCGGTCATGAACGGATCGTCAAGCGGGATGAAGCGGGGACGGGATGACGAGGATGACCGGCCAACAAGTGGTGGGGCCGGAATGGGCCTGGATCTGAAGCGCCGCAAAACGATGCTGGAAGGCTCTATGCCGTCGCCCACATATGCTCCCATGACGCAACCGACAGCAGCACTGGCGACGCGACGGAGGTAATTTATGAACGACTACCGATTAGGCGCATTTGTTTGACGCATTTGCGTCGGCTCATGAGTGGCGTTGCGGCATTTTGGACCCTGAGCAGTGATGAATCAGATAATGAGAGAGTCAGCGTTTCTTTCCAGAGTCGACACGAGTTCCGGCTCTCTTAAAAAGAGGCTTCACACTCCTTGTCAGCGGCTTTTTTCTATTTCCACTCTCATAAAACTCTTTTGTATTCGTTGAAGACGACTTTACGGCACTTGCTCAGGACACTCACACTTACGAGCCACGACCTCTCATTTGTTCTATGCCCTGCTACGGCTGTAAATGGCTGATGAATCATGGTTTGCATGGGTTGGACCTAATCACTAAAGACTACGCCGACGCCATCTACTTGTTGTCGCCATGCAGACGCAACAGACGGCATCAGTGGGTCACGATTCCACGGCAAAAAACTCTCAACCGCCTGTAACGATCCTAGGCGGAAAGCGTATGATGATTATGGGGAACATGCGCCGCCCCCCCTCCCCCTTTGGCTGACGAGAGTCGGCTAGGGAAACCTCTTCTGCCGCCTACGTCTGTGTTAACCTCTTCTTATTTTCTCTTCTCAGTACCAAATGTGCGGGGTTGCTCAACATGGGAGAGATACCTGGACCATGCATATTATCCATTTTTTTATTTTTTATTTTTTATTTTTATTTTCCTTACTAACGACGCTTATGACCTGTTTTCGTTTCTTCGAAAAAAAGAAGTGGAGATGTGGTGCGTTGGAAATGCTGTTGGTCTATTTCCTGGTAACGAATGACGAAGGAAGTTAAAAAGAAGCGCCCTTCTCAACCAAAAGGAATTGCGATGGGCTGATTAGATTTTATCCAATGCCAATGAATGCCTGGTTTGCCAGCGCATGGCTCCAATCAAATTCTGTCCCTACCTCATTGCCAAGTGAGTTTCGAGATGTTGTGAGTGCACTGTTGCTGTTGGCAGCAAGGTTCCCAACAATGGTGCCAGGTGGGTTTCTCGTTGCGACAGCGCACTCGTTGAACCGAGGTGCGCGGCAATTCGCAGAGGTGTAATTGGTGCCTCGTGATTGATTGGACCTGCGCTTGTCCAGGCTGGGACACGATGACGCATCAATGCGAATCTTAAACAGTGTTTCGTCTCCAACAGGGCTTCCGCCGAAGGCTCGAGGCTCTGCCCGGGCTCGTGGGGCCGTTAATGGCAGGTTGAAATGAGTGCCAGGCCGGGTTAATGCGTAGGGTTGCCGCTGTTCTGGGGTTCAGGTGGCCTGCGGTTGGAGGCTGAGAGTGCCCCGAGATTTGGCGTGCAGGGCAGGTGTATGCGTAAGGGGACAGACATTAGGGGACCTCGCTGTCGACTAAAGGGGGAACGGGATATCACGTGCAACGCGGTTGCCCTGCCAAGATCGTAAACAGCAACGGCGGCTCTTGCTCTCATTGGCCAGAGGCTAAGGGCCGCCGCAAATAAAACCACCTGTTTGATTCACTTGGGCTCGGCAGCGCCCCAACAGCCAGCCGGTGTTGCTTTTGCCGCTTTTTGCCATTCGATTTGCGTCTGCTTTGGAGCAACACACCACTCTCTTGGCGATCTGATCTCTGCTCAACATCACGCGAAGAATAGAAACAGCAGCAATTTACAATCCGCAATCCGGGCAACACTCATCCCCCGCGAATAAGCCACTTGATTAGTCCAGACGATGCAGGCTGCGCCACTGTCGCCGACGCCGAGCACCGCTCTCAATTTCTCAACGCCATCGACAAACCTCCGCTACGAGTCCTACGAGGTCCGCACTTGCACGCGCACCAGCAACACATCACACAGCGGCGACGACGCCGAGAATGAGGAGGGCAACAGCTCTCCCTTCCTACCCCACGTAATGGACGACGGCGGATCGCCCACGCCGACATCGCGTGGGCCCTCACCGCCCAAGACCCGCCCTATGTCACGCGTCATATCGGGCAGCGAGCTCTCACCGCTCAAAATTCTGCAGCAGCAGCCCACAGCAACAATTGAAGAGATAGTATCACCTGCGAAGGCCATGCCACCAGCGGCCCTTGCACCCAACAGCCCTCGCAAGATGTCGTCCCCTATAAAGCGCTTCCCTGTCAAGGTGAACACGCCGCTGACCAACGAGACGCCGCGCCGGGCATCGCAGGAGCGCCGGATTAGTCTTCAGGATTCTGTTCGTGAGAGCGAAGGGCTGAAGCATGCCATTGAGATCTTTGAGGACGAGGAGAGTGTCCTCGACACCGAGGCTCCTCGCGAACACAGCAGCAATGGGAATAACGACCATTATGATAATGATAATGTTGACGACACAATGTTGATGGGCACCTCGGCAGCCGGGCCTGAGCGGGGTCAGGACCGACACCACGACCAAGACCAAGAGGAGGACCTCGATTTGGGCTACGCCGATGAGCCTGCCGGCATCGATGATACCATGATTAGCACCTTTAGCACATTCTCCGCCGTGCCCAACATGACCATGCTGGCCCAGATGCGGAGCAAAAGCCCAACAAAATACTCTGTAATGGGCGGGACAACGCCGCGCACAGTAAGAGGCGATGCTACGGCCTCAATAAAGACGCCCCGTGCAAATGGTCCTTTGCCAGACAGGTCCGGATCAGGGAACACGACCAACTTGATGGACTTCACTGGGCAAATGCGCTTTGGCGGATACCCTTCGGAACCCCGACGGAGTAACCCTTCTCCGTCCCGGCACAACGGGTCTGCCGTTCCATCCACACCACAACGCAGCCATATTGTCAACTTGCTCGACTTCGATATCCCACCAATGCCAACACCGCGCAGCATCCCGACCGTCACGCCGCGTGAGCTTGAGTCACTAAAGTCTGGTTTCCTCTCCGAGATCAGCAGCCTCAAGGCCTCGCTAAGCGGGAAGGAGGCCGAGGTTATGTCGCTGAAAACAGCCGTGGGAGACGCAGAGAAGCGGGTGGGCGAGTGCATGGAGCAGCTACGCGAGGTGCAAGGTATGCAGGGCTCACTTGTCGCGGAGAAGGACAGCTGGGAGAAGCGCGGCCGCGAGATGGAGTCCGTTCTGCGCAAGGTCAAGGAAGAGATTGTGCTCGGCCAGCGCGAGCGCGAGGAGCTCGAGTTCAAGCTCGACGAAGCCGAGAAGCGGCGCGAGGCAGCCGAGATGATGGCGCAGGAGGCCGAAAGTAAAATGGCGGGCATGCGGGCTGGTAAGGCCAGCGCCGAAGCTGCTGCTGCTTCCGGAAGCCCGATTGTTACCGCCGCCGGGTCCAACAAGGAGGTTGAGATTGCTGTCGAGCGCGTTGCGCGCGAGCTTCACGCTCTATACAAGAGCAAGCACGAGACGAAGGTGACAGCCCTCAAGAAGAGCTACGAAAACCGCTGGGAGAAGAAGGTCCGCGAGCTGCAAAGCCAAGTTGACGAACTAGCCCGCGATAACGAAGAGCTCCGGGTGGGCCGTGACGCCACCATTACCAAGGTTGACTTAGCACGACTTGCCGAGCTTGAGGACGAGCGCAAAGAAGAGAAAGCCAAGGACGCGGCACACATCAAGGAGCTCGAGGCTGAGGTAGAGAAGTACGAGGCTGTTATCAAGACGGTCAAGGGTGATAACGCCGAGCTTCGTGTCCTGCTTGAACGGGAACGAGTCGAGAAGGGTGAGCTGGTTATGCTGGCTGAGGAGATGATGAATATGCAAACTCAAGCCCCAGTCGAGAGTCAGCCACCTCGGAATCACAATCACTTCAACCAGCAGCCGGCCCAGAACAACTACAACCAGCAGCCAACCCAGAATAACAGCTACATTCAGCAGCCACTTGAGAACAACTACCATCAGCAGCCGGCCCAAAATCACCAAAATCATAGCTACAACGGCAACAATGGTAGTAACGGCAGTAACGGCAACTACAGCGCCAACAGCGGCGCCAGCAACGGCAATTACAACAATGGTAACTTCAGCAATAGCAGCAATGGTAACAGCAGTGCCAACAACGGCTATAGCAATGCCAGCAATGGGTACAACGGCAACCCGGCTCCCACCCCAAACAGACACAGCGGCGTCCCATCCGAAGCTGTCAACCGCACACCGGCACGATCATCAATGCAGAGCGTGCGCGGTACACCGCTGACAGCTACCAAGTCAGCCTACAGCTCCTCGATTGCCGAGGGCGGCAGCGGCAGCACCAACAACGGCGGCAGCTTTAGGGGAAGCATCAGCGGACCCCGGGTATCGGGTCTCCGAGCGCCAGGTGGTGGTCCTGCAGCCAGTGTCAGCGGACTTAGCAAAATTGGGCGAATGCCGACACATGAACGGGCGAAGAGCACAGCGTTGGGTGGCAGTGGGGTGCCTCGACCTGGCAGTGGGCTGGGGATGAGGAGCGGGGGGATCATGAGCTCGATTGAGAAGATGGGTAGTTATCGGGGGAGGGGAGACTAACTGTCCTTCTCTTGTTGCCCCAAGGGGATGTGGGAAGAAGTTATGGCGGAAGTGGAAACGAAGTCTATGTCGATTGATTGATGACGGGGATTATTTACCCTTTGTTTGGACTGTTTGCTTTTTTTCTCTTTTTGGAGACAGAATGAACGACCGGACGAGATGAGGCGCTCTAGGGGTGTGTCTGGTTGTTTTCAAGGGGGGGGGGCGGTTTTTTATCCTAGCTTTCTGTTACGATGCTGTCCCTAGACTACCCTGAGGAGAGCGAGCAACTGACTTGCTTTTGGGTGTCGTGGTGACCTAGGGTTGTTTAGTGTTGATAGCTTTGGCATTGTGGATTGCAGCCTGCATGCGAATACTTGCAAGGTCGCAGTAGTATAGGGGTGAAATGGATAGGTGTTGGCTGATGAGTCATGTGATGTATTACGTGGTTTGGTGTGGTAAAATGATCTCTCTAATGAGATAGTTGTTTAACTAGGTCGTTTTGCAAATATTCATTCACAACTACAATGCTATCAAGCTCGGGGAGTTTCTTATTTTAAGGCAAAATTAAAGGACAAAAAACATACAACACCAGGGATTCGCTGGTCGTCACCTTCCGAACTACTACCTACTACCGTCGGCCCTCTTAAAAAGGATGGAAACGTATGTTATGATATATAAATAATAACTTGAAGAATGATATTATTAGCTTTAGATTTAATAAGATGATAGTTCCTAAGGTATTACTGAACCTAATTAAACCTAGGTACCTTCTTTAGAAAGTTATTTAATGTAGTATTATAAGAGATAGAGATGCAGAGGACGAGGATGTTATTAAGCTCTTACCATCTTAGATATAGTGACTCGAAAGAAAAGAGATACTTATTGGAGAACAATTCATAATATGGAGGATAGGTACCTCCTAATATTAGTTACCAGCTGAGGAATCGAATATGTCTAAACAGTGATTTCGAACGGTGGAACATTGTCTTCTTCCTCGCCAGTAGTTCAGCCACTTCTCCTCAGTACTCCTTCTCCTCAGTACCAGTATCCATCTGAACGATCTCTTGAACCACTGTCTTGAGGTCGACTGGACCGGATCGGCTGTGCACACGTGAGAAATCAACACCTTTCTCAAGAAAGTGAACTGTCTCGAGCCTTAGTTCAAGGCTAATGCTGGGGAACCCATTTGGAGGAGAGAAGTGAGGAATCGGGGGTAGGAAATATCTATATCCAAGAACAGCGCACTCTAGGAGGCCCACGCCTGTGGTACGTTGGTTTAGTCAGCTTTTATCGGCTTTAGTTTCAGCCTTGAGAAATGGAAGCAGCGCAGATTGAGCCGTTATTCCCAGGAAGGTGTTGACCGTTCTCGCTACGACCAGAGGAAGGATCCGGTAACAATGACTAATGGGCTGTCGACGAGTCGGGATCGATGCAATAGCTGGTAGGCCAAGCCTTCTGCGCAATCTTGTAGCTGTGCGTAGTTGCGGTGTCGAGTTCGTCAAGGAGTTTGACAAGCCGGTCTTGCCGACAGCAGGTGACTCGACTTGCATAGAATAGCGCCCTGATGATAGCGTCCCAGAACGTGCTGTGCGAGTAGTTTGTGGCGGTTTCTTTGTCGCGCTTTCGCAACACCTCGGCTTCGAAGAGCACTATGAAAGGGTCGAAACCTCCCTCATATATCGAACATATTCGCTCCCAAACCTCCGGCTGCGTTGCCCAGTCATGTGCGGTTCTATGGGCAAAGCTGACGTGGCTGTCGGCTCGAACCTCCAGAATGCCTCGTGTACGAGCTGCAAGTCGTCTTTGAAGGGCTCGGAATGCGTAATGTCTTATGTCCAGAGAAAGAACAGGGTCAACGGTTTGCATGGATCTTGCTTCATCTGCGAGCCACAAGGTGAACCACGGTAAGCCCCCTCCCCCCCCCCCCAGGCTGCTCGAACCATCTGAATGGCGGCCGAAGCTTCTCGTCGGAGATTGAGTGGAATCCTGTCCCAGATGAGACGTTGGGCACTTCTTCGGATACTTCTCGATACGAAGCAGCTCCCATCATGGGAAACTTGGGAGCTTGAAGAATCCTTTGCAGCCCTCCAGCGTGAGTGGAGGTCACGGCCATCGATCAAACTCTTTCCTCCTCATTGATAGCCTTGGTGAGTTTGAGATGCCGCCTTCGCAAATAGTGGACCGCATACGCAACTTGATGAGTGCCCAAAGCGGCGGGATCAAGATTTGTGTCGCCAGTCGGCCATGGACGGAGTTTGACGATTCTTTTCACGAAAGCCCGATGCTGCAAATGCATCTGCTAACTGGAGACGACATGATGACTTAGGTCGAGAAGAATTTCAAAAGTAACAGGGGCTACACAGAGCTGAAACACCTCTATGGATAGGGAATGGCCAATTTGTGCCAGGACATAGTAGTAAAGGCGGAGGGAGTGGTTCCTTTGGGTGTCGGTTGTCGTCAGTGAGCTTTTGGTTGCCGTGACAGAAGGGCGCAACATTACCGAGCTACAATCCATTCTCTCGACAGCCTTCCTACTGGTCTATCCTCCTTGTTTGATACCGGACAGAGTATTGGCAGCAATGATGGCCTTTCGTCCAGGATCTGCATCAACACTGTCATCATCAAGTCGTCCCACGACTTCTGCATGTTGAACCCGGAGTTCCACGCGTAGTACCTGGTAACTATGAGAGGCAATGGTGCGGCTCAGAGAGAGAGAGAGAGAGAGAGATGGTTTTCGGAGCGCGGGATGGTTGTGAATGAACTTCATGATGGCTGATTTCCCCGAACCAGGCTCTCCGGTGATCCAGTACGGACGCCCGGCTTGACCTTCCAACCACTGTGGCAGCCTTGACCGCATGGGTTTGCCGTCCTTCTGTTTGGCGTCGCGGCTAAACACCCATTCATAAGTCGTATCAAAAGTCTGTGCAACCGCTTCTTCTCTTTTATCGTAGGCCTCAAAGCGGAGCGTTGAAGGGAAAGCCTTTGTGAGTGCCTCCACTTGCGTCACTGCAATCGTCCTGGAAGATGCCCATGGAATGATCCAATTTCCAATCCCTGTGCCAGAGTGACTCGAGCAGCTCCTCCTTGATTTGACGGGTTTCCCATGTGCTATTACTCGTGAGTTTGTATGCATCATCGGCAAGTCTCGACATATTAGTCGACTCTCCGGCCGAAACCAATGCTTCGAAAGTGGCGTTGTCGACTTTGGAAACCCCGGTCAACGTCTGGATTTATATTCATTCTCAATGTCGTTGACCACCTTCAGCAGTCTGGCCGGCCGTGATCCTGAATCCGATTCCCGATTGCTGTGCTTCTTGACGGCCTCATCGACTCGCCTAAGTAGCGACAAGACGACTTCCATCTGATCCGAAAAGTACAGTTCTCTTTACTCCGTCCGCTTGGATTATTGCCTCAAACAGTAGTATGAGCTATGGCCGATTCGGCTAAGAACTCAGGAGCCAACCTACTAGAGGGAGAATAAAAGCCCAGACATCATTCTTTGGTTCAGCTTGTCAAGGCGGTCCTTCATCATTGTGATCTTGAAGAGTCAGTCCACTTCGCGGCAAGGGCAAATCCAGTTATTTTGTTCTCGATCAAGGCAGACCTTGATGAACGCGTGCCCAATCTGTGGCTAAGACGTTGTGAAACTCCGCCGTGATCTTGTCGCATTCCCTGCACACCTCCACAAACCGAGCCTCGGAAGGGGTGGACTCATCCTCACATCCTCGCCTCGCAGAGGCCCCGCGAACGGTATTGGAAAACGTCGATAAGTCGTCGGCAATCTGAGCTAGCTCTTCCTTCTCTCTCGCGATGTCTTCTCTCTTTTGGTAGACATCCCATGTGCGCATCAAGAGTCGGCTGCTGAAGTTGACAAACTGGACAACGGCGGCCGCGATGCCGAGGAGACTTAGAGGGTCCATGTCAAGGCCTCAAGCAGCTGGCTCAACTTCAGTCGGGGCAAAGATCAAATGACCATAGGGAGATTTGGGTTAGGATACATTGACCCTCCCAGGGGATGAAGTCAGTTTGGAGAAATGAGGGGGGTTTCGGAAGCCAGCTCTGGTGACAAGGCGTCCAGTAGATATCATACCTAAATGATAAAACTTAACCTATACTATAACATATTTTATAGCATTTTTAATCTTATAGTAATAGAGAAGAAGAAGATGGGTTTTATGGTACCGGTAATACCAGCGAAATAAAGCCTTGGTGCTAGAAATCTACATATCCCTTATTTAGTTTTTAAAACATTGTATCACTAGAAAGCCCGTACAAATATTAACCTCCGAGTAGTATTTTCATATCTACACAATAGATAGATAGGTTTTGTATAATTAGCGATTAAAAAGTTAATATTGTGATTTCGTAGCTAATTTATTAGATGGGCTCTACGGTAAGTAACACGTGCCCAGCTCAGCGTACGTGCCCTATGAGCCTTGTTGTCTGGGCTGTGAGAAAGACTCGAGTTTGCGCCGGGTTGGCTGGAGTGGTGATGACTGGGGGCATGAGGTCACCTAACCCTCGGCTCCCCCGCCATTACCCCACCATACATTTCTAACAATCAGCCCGGACTCGTCCAGGGACTTGCCCTCGACCGCGTTCCGCGACATAATCTCGGCGGATCTGCCATCTCCCGAGAGCACCTGCACGCGCCCATCACTGCACCGCTAATATGGAGGACACCGCGGAGCAGATGCAGGCACGGCACAGGAAGGAGCAAAAAGAGCTCCAATCGCGCGTCACCAACAAGAAGAAAAACGCGACCAAAAAGACGAGGAAGGGTGTCAATGAAGAGTGTGCTCAGCTTGAGCGCGAGCTAAAGACACGGCACGAAGAGGAACTACAAAAATTTACCGCAGGAGGCGAGCCGCAGTCGAAACCAAAAGTCAGTGACGACACACCAGTGCCCCCACCACCACAAGACGAGCCCGGCGACACAACCCCCGACGCGGCAACATCAACCCTCACATCCAAACTCGCCGAAACCACAATCTCCTCTTCCCCGACGGACGACCAATCCCAGTCCGGAGGGAAGAAACGCAACCGGCAAAAAGAACGCCTCGCTCGCCGTGCCGCGGAGCAAGAAGCAGCGGCCGCCGCCGCGGAGACGGAGGCGGCGGGGATGATCGACCACCGCGGGATCGAGAAGGCGCACATGCTGAAAGAATTCAAGGCGCACTCGCTGCGCGAGAAGGACATCGAGCCGGACGGACACTGCCTGTTCTCGGCGGTGGCGGACCAGCTCGCGGCCAACGGGATCCCCGTCGTGGCGGCGGCAGGGGAGGGCGAGGCCAAGGTCACGATGCCGTACAAGGTGGTGCGGCGGACCGCAGCCGAGTACATGCAGCAGCACGAGGATGATTTCGCGGGCTTCCTGGAGGAGCCGCTGAAGACCTACGTGGCCAAGATCCGGGACACGGCCGAGTGGGGCGGGCAGTTGGAGCTCAATGCGCTGGCGAACGCGTATGGCGTCGAGATCAGGGTGGTGCAGGACCGACGGACCGAGGTGGTTGCGCCGCAGGGGGCGGATGCGGAGAGGAAGACTTTGTGGTTGGCGTACTACAGGCATGGGTATGGGCTGGGGGAGCACTATAATTCGCTCAGGAAGGCGACCGCTTGACGGATACAGAGGCTGGGCGACTTGGTCGGGACAACGCTTGTTATTTGCTTCTTCCCATCGAGGAGCAGGGATTCTACTTATGAGGGCTGGGATGGATGGGCCCAGACGGAGATGAAGTCGAGTACATTACCCTCCGCGTCACACCCCGCCTCGTGCGTCCTGGTTGGTTTGAACCGGCCAAGTTGCTCAAGGGCCGAGGGGGACGGCGTTCTTGGCACGGAAGACGCTACCAGACCGTTTTCGTTGTAGGTCAGATCCTCGCCGGGATGGCTGAGATGGGCGGCGTAAGCTTCGACAGTAACGCCCCATGGCGGCCCTCCGGTCGATGCCGGCTTGGTCAGGGGCCACTCGAGACAGACGAGCCGGCCGCCGTCCGGGTTGAGCAGCTCCGACATCCTCTTAGCCCACTTTGGCCGTGCCTCGGGGGGCAGGGCGCAGAAGAACTGACAGTGTCAACGCTCAGCCCCTGTTCGGCGTTCACGCACATCCACACAGTGATAGACAAATAGACGTGAAAGTAGACGAGAACTCACAGTGTAATCAAAGATCAAATCAAACCCCCCCGCCACCAGCTCCCCCTGCTCCTCCTCAAAAAAGTCGCCCCTCACCCACCGCACCGTCCCCCCGCCCCCTTCACGGGGCGCATACTCGGGCTCGCGCCCGGCCTTGAGCTGGTTCTCGACCGCGGCCTTGAGGCTCGCCTCGGAGAAGTCGAAGCCGACGACGACGTACCCGAAGGCGCGGAGTAGCAGCGCGTCGTGGCCTCGGCCGCAGCCCGGGACCAGCGCCTTCCTGCCCTGGAGCGGGCGCGGGAAGAGGGCGGGCTGGGAGGCGAGGAGGTCGGCGAGGGCCAGCGAGGGCCCGTTCCGGTCCCACGGTGTGTACGCCTCGCGCCATAGTAGATCCCATTGTGGGCCGTGGGCCGAGAAGGGGTGGTCGACGAAGGTGGATTGCAGGCGGCCGAGGGACGGGGCGGGGGAGGAGGAGGTTGAGGGGGGAGGAGGGGTGGTCATTTTTTTTCGATTTCTTTTTTTGGCTTGGTGAAGGGTGTGATGGGTGGTTCTGCGGGGGGGGTTTTTTTTGTGGGGGGGGGAGATGTGGGAATATGGGGTTGATATGGAAGGGGAGGTAGTGTTGAAGGATCCTCAATCCCGGGTGGGAGTGTGGCGTTGGTATGATTTGCCTGGTGAATGGGAGGCGGCGGATAGGGGGGTTGGGGTTGCTAGCCTGACAACAACGTGTTCCAACTGCGCCTAGTCCTTGGTTGAGTTGACATGATCGAATACTTGTAAAGCTCCGTATGTTCATTTCATACCCATATATTCCAGTTCATGAATGAGAGCAGCTTTCAACATCATGCATTTCTACGATTGGCTGGCCCCTCGGCTCAAATTCACCAGCGACAACACCCTGCGATCCCAGGAGCGGCCTTCACAACGCTCTCATGTCCTCAATCCGGTGTATGACATTGCACCGGGAAGGCGGATAGTGTCGGATATTCACAGACAAAATCAAGATGGACCCCAAGCTCGATATCAACAGCCTATTCGGCGTTCAGGTACCCCCCCCCACCTTGCTCCCCCGCTCATACCCCCGTACCTGACACCCACAGGGCAAAGTCGTCCTCGTGACCGGCGGCGCCAAAGGCCTCGGGTTGATGATCAGTCGAGGCTTTGTACTCAACCTACAGCGCGTCTTCACGCTAACGCCGCTGCTCGAGGCCGCCGGGGCCGCGTCCTCGTCCGCGCCCGCGGTCGACCCCGGGCGCGTGATCCACATCGGCAGCATCGACGGGCTGCGGGTGCCGCTGCTGCTGACGTTCGCCTACAGCGCCAGTAAGGCGGGTCTACATCACCTGTCGGGGCACCTGGCGGCGGTGACGTTGGATGGCGGGGCTTCGTTGATGAGCAAGATTTAAGATGGGGGAGTTGGGGGGCGCATGTACACTATGGAGGCACGTGTAAGTGAAGATGGGTTCAACCGTTATTTTGCATTTTGGTTCTGGTCTTCGGCGCCAAGGGCCGCGATGTGTTCTTCCCGCCCCCCTGAGAATATCCCTGATTAAGCCGGCGTAGCATCCAATCCCGCGGATGCGGTCTATCGAGTGTCGTCGTTACATGCCGCAAACGCACACCTAAAGGAGCTGGTGAGGGCCACTTGACACAAAGGAGATGCGACAAATCGAGACCAACAAGTAAAAACAAGATTCCTCCCGACCGCGCCCGATCCCATACTCCTCTGATGCCAAGAGAAGGAGGATATAAGTTCCCGACCGATACGCCTAGACAAAAAGAAATGATAAAAGGATGTCTGCCTGCCCAAGACCCTCACCGGAAAATTATATCTTTCGCGTCGCCACCCAAGAGGTCCCCCATTCTCGCCTGCCGTGTCTGCTCATTCCCGAGGGAAGAAGGGGGAGAGTCCAATGTGTCTAGGTATCATATCCGACCCAAGCCCGTTGTGTGCTATTGCCGTTGCCCTTGCCGTTGTAGAAGAAGTAGTAGTGCCGCCGGTTCCATGCTGTCAGGTATCATTGTGTTGTGTCTCGAGCTCGATGTCGACTGTGATTTCAAAAGAAAAATGCCATGGCGATTTGATCCGCTTCTTCTCTCAAAGAGAGCTAAGACAAGCGGAGGGAGGAGCGAAGGGAGCGCGTTTCAAACGTTCCCACATCACACCCCCAAGAAGCGAGTGGTGGTGGTAGTAGTAGTGATTGGTGAGGGGGTGGGTGAGGGGTTGCCTATGACAAGCCGATGCTCTCGAGATCGCGCATTAGCACGGCCATCTGGGCTCGTTTAGCGGCCTCGGCAACTAGCGTAAAGTCCTTGAGGAAGACGTCGGTCGAGGCCGACTTCATCTGAGCCGGCTGCGGCGGCACAATCTTGGCCATGGGCGACTGCTGCATCGATGGCAGCGCGGACGTCTGCTGCGTCGTCGGCGAGGTGATGGGGGCGTTCATGGCTGCGGAGGGCGAGAGGCGGTCGAGAAGGGGAGATTTTGGTGTCGTTGAAAGGAGATAGAACTTTCAACCGGGGCGCGCTGGTAGAGACGGCGATATGGGGTATCGTGCGCGGGTAGGGCAGAGAGAGAGAAAGAGAGAGCAGACGCTTTGTATCACCAGGGCCGGGAATGGTGTTATGAGCAGCTTGGACCTGAGTGCGCGCTCTCGATCATGCGCAGCCGTTGAGATAAATGGTAGCACCCGGGCCTGCTTGTCTAGAGCAGGAGGAACTGGAAACAGGTGCACAGGCTAATAGGGCGGCCCAATATGTGGTAATTGTTGGTCAAGGCGGGATGCTGCAGATGCAGAGCGCGCGCCCCTTGCTTATTGTTGCGTCTTGGTCTTGTCTTGGATTTGTTGTCTGTCGCTTGGGTGCCTTGAATCTGGAAGTTGAAGGCGAGAGGGAGAGAGACGGAGCAAGGTTAGAGTCGGGCGTCGCGCACACACACGCATACACACACACACACACAGCAGGGCTGAGACGGGAGGCTTGTATGTTTGTCTAGGGGGCAGAGGGTCTAATGGCGAGTTGGAGAGGAGAGGGATGGCGAGAGTGTAGGGCGAGAGGGATGTGGGTGGTTCGGAAGCGGGCGACGTCGGAAGCCTGTGTGGGTTGGAGTCCAACAAGTCGAACGAGTGCAATGACAATCGGGGAGAGACGATCGACAGCCCAGAGCAAAGAGGGGATAGGAGGACTTATCACTGGCGGTGCATCGCATCCATCACACTGATCGGACGCACACAAAGGAAATCTGGAGAGACTAGGCGACCAACGGGACGACGCAGCGACGTGTGATACGCAGCCAGTCTGAGTCCAGGTGTAGACTTTTCGGCGGCTGCTTTTATCTCTTTTTTTTTTCTCTTTTGACAAGGACCCACCCAGAACCTAGCTAGAAACGGCGTCATCAACCTGCAGCTTGTGTGTGCAGCGCTCTGCAGTGACTCTAGCCATTGCTGAGATTTGCGCCCACCGCGCTCCACCGGCGGCCAGGAACAGGCAGCGATAGATGGAGGAATTGTCTTTGGACAAAAGTACTGCACGTCGTGCGCCGCAGGTCATCGTACGGCTGCTGGTGCAAATGTACATCACAGGAAGCAGAGTCCGGGGTCGAGTGGATCTTAGTGGTGGGCAATGGTGGGGTTTGAAGCTTGTTACCCCCACATTCTCAGTTCAGACCCATCTGCGACCACCTGCGCTGCACCCTCAGTAACCCCCTCCAAAGGATGGAAGCTGACTGACGGCGCACAAATCACACGCCAGCCGCCCAGAGCGATATCGCGCCCTCATGATTCTCTATCATCTACATAGTAGGAGTCGCACACATACTCCAATTCTCTGTCTCGGCGTGTTGGAGTATTCGAATTCCCGCCGTCTTTCCATATCGGGCCTTCCTTTCCCCGCAAGCCAGGAGAACATCAAAACATCGTTCACGTGCTAAAGACTGAATTGGCTACGACCCAAGCGGCGGTAGGCTAGCCAACCTTGACCAACCTTGACGGGGTCCTCCCCTCCTTGGGCTCCTCAGGCTCCTCGGGCTCCTATCGCAGTCGCAGCAAAATAAAGTGCTGTCCAGGGAGATGGAAAAATATTGTCACGGCCGATGGCAGCGCCAGCGAGTACTTTCGGAACAAGAGCCTCCACCACCGCCGCGCCAGCCCGGGGAGCGTCCACGGAAGTCCCGATAGCTCTCCAGGCTCGAGACTCGACGCTGATGAACCTACTCGCCCGACACACCGACGGGTGTATCTTGGCCTTGATTGGCCTAGGCGGCGGAGCCTCATTGACAGTCTTCCTCGGCAGGGCTGCATTCGTGGTTCCATTCGTCGCCCCATTCTAGGTCCACCTGGGTCCCATCCGCGGAGGGGGCTCCTCGGCCCCTTTGTCCGATGAGCATGGTATTACCCGGCACCTCACTGCGAGCCACGAAAAAAGCGACGCCACCCGGAAATACTCCATCAGACGTGAAGCTATCCTCGCCAACCAAGAACGAAACCTGTCCACAATGACCAGTGTCGTAGCGAGAGAGCGTCTTGAGCCAGAATGGCTAGCAGAGCTACCCGCATGAACCGGTGAGGAAGCTGTGGCCCTCCCTATATTGGGTCCCAATATTAAAGTCCATCCAGCATGTCGCTCGGGCAGCACTGCAGCGCTGCAGGACCAACCGTTCCCGTACCGATTGTCGAAATCGACGATGGGCAGGACTCCACCGGCCAAGCTAGATGTTTCCTGTGGCTTCTTTTTTTTCTTTCTCGGAAGAATGGGGGCGACAAGGTTATTGCGGTTTTAACCACCCGCAGCTTCCGACATGTCTAAGCAATCGCCGTGGGGGCAAAGGTCCCTTATTAGGGCGACTCAGGAGAATGCGAGGGCGGTGAGGACTTCCAGAGGCCAAATTGTTTCTTTTAATATCTGACCCCTGAGGCGACCCGTAGCTCGTAACCCGTGCGATCCGATGGTTTCTCTTCCGCCTGATGATTTGGGAGCACCTGTTCCAAGCGACGATGCTCGGTATGATGTCCTTCTGCCGCCCACACGGGAAGCTTGGGAATATCTGCACAATAGGCGGATCTCCTCGAGCGGTTTCACATGCCATGGTACCGTGGTAGCACGGCATCTCACCGCCGCATGCTGAGCGACAACAAGGACACTGACAGCTCGGGGCTAGCTCTCAGCGCCCAGATAGTGCTGCCATGTTGCCATTGCAGCTAAACCGTCGTCATCATAACGGCCGAGGCGTCAACGGGTATTCAGCACATGGCACGACGAATAGTTTGGCTGTACAACGATGAAATTGGCAGGATCGAGATAGGATGGCGCTTCAGAGGTCGAGTCATTGACACGTTGTTGTCGCGGCGGGATGCCCCATAGAGGTGGTGGAGAAGAGCCAAAGTGCCGAAAAGCCTGATAAAGACGCTTGCAGGAAGTCGCGATGTTTCCCATGCTTCTAAGCGACGCAGACTGAGCTGAGTGAATTCAAGTCCACTTTCACTTGCCCCTGCCCGCTCCACGTGGGATACTAAGCTTGGGCCACCCGGGTACATACCCGATCGCGAGCGCGATCTTATCGGTGAATTTTTCATGCAGAGACGGGAGGAGCTCCACCTCTAGCTTTCAAGTCTGGCTCTCGACCCAACGACGCTGCTTAGTAGTCCAGCCCAGCAATCGGATGCCATACGACAGCGAACTGCATGGCCCATAGCCCGTAACCCCCAAACCACGGCCGATTCTCCCATACTTTTTTATCTTGCGCCTATCATGGCCGCTCCGAGCTGGGCGCAGGTGCCCAAGCCCCTGCAGCGCCTGTTCGACCACTTTCCGCTGCTAACATACGACGCAACCACCCTCCCCGAGCGCTCTCGGCCCGCGACTGACGATACCCTGCCGACCCTCTACACTTTCACCACTCCGGAAGAGGCCAGCCTCGGCCGTCCGAGCTTCAACCCCAGCTGTCTGAAGTGGCAGGTCAGCTACCCCCCTCTCCCCGATTTGCCTCTCCCCTCTCCCCCTCCCCCCGCTCCTTCCCTCCTCCCATCTCCCCTTTAACCATCCGCCAGCTAACCTTTCTGCGCAGACCCTCCTCCGCCTCTCCAAAGTCCCTGTCCGCATCCTCCCCTCAACTAATCACTCGTCCCCCACCGGCGCCCTCCCCTTCCTCCTCCCGCCCCGCTCCGTCTCCCAGACCCCCATCCCGGCCTCCAAACTCACCGACTACATCCGCACCCACGGCCGTCCGCTCCCCCCGGCCCCCGTCACCCCTCGTCTCGACGCCTACCAGGCCCTCATCGACCTGCCCATACGCAACGCCTGGCTGTACGTCGTCTACCTCCACTCCGGCGGGCGTGCGGACGGGTGGTACATTGAGCCGGCGTCGAGGGATCCCCTCATCAGGTATGCGCTGCGGAACGGATTGAGGGAGGCGGCGGCGGCGGAGATATTAAAGGGGACGGGGATGCTGGGTATAGATTTGGAGGACTTGGACATGCAGGTGCTGGAGAAGAGGGGGCAGGAGGCGTTGGAGTCGCTGGCGGAGCTGTTGAGGGAGAGTGAGACGGGGTGGTTTTTCGGGGCCGAGGAGCCCGGCGTTTTTGATGCTAGCGTGTTTGCGTATACGTACTTGCTATCTCGGCATGTTTCTGACAGGGATATCAGCGGGACGGTGAAGGTTGCTGCGGGCGGCGCGTTGGATAAGCACCAGATGAGGATGCTTGAGATGGCGTGGCCGGGATGGGACAAGGAAAAGTTATGATGGTGATCACGCAGGGGGGGGGGGGGGTTCCTGACATGACTTTGGGTAAGCCCGTCGGGGTGGGATTGGTACGTCAGGCATCCCAATATATCCCTCTCCGTAAGTTGATCAGGGTGGGTTGTACATCTTGTATAGTAGTGTAATAGATGGAATATACCCCCTTACGAATCTCATGTTTCATTACAAGCCTTCAAAGGCAGCAGCACTTTATACATGAGTTTATTCATGAATATGTGTAAACATTGACACCCGAGCACGTCGTAGTAGGCTGAGGGACTTTCTATTGCAGCACCTCACTATCTGACAGCACAAACCCACGGGCGGCATCTCTCAATCTGCGCATTCTTCTCCTCCCCCTCATATCTGGCTCATGACTGGTTGATACATCCACATTGACCTTACTACGGTCACCACGTACCAATGATCCCCCGCCCATCTTTCCTCGGTCATCAACTGCCTGTCCGCTCGACTGTTTCGTTGCCAATGTCTCTGAATCTTGAGGTCAAGTCACACTCCTCCCGTCCTCACACGGTTCATTCCTTCCTCGCAAACATCTTCTTGATCCACCCCCAACCTAGTCACCAACCAGGTATAAGCATGTCATGAACGACAAGAATCCTCGACTGTCAAAGCAATACAGCGACAACCAAAAAAAGAAACGAAACCACTCTATGACGCTAACCACCATCCACCCTCCGCCAAATAAGATGAGAGGAGAACCGAAACCAAAATTCGTCGTGTAAGTACCTGAAATATTGTAGAGTGGTATTGACGTGTTGTAGTAGATAATATAAACCCGACCCCTATCAAGGGAACACACAACGATAGCAAGACAGCATGACGAACGACGGCCAGCCAGGAGTAGTTACATATGACATCTACCAACCTAGGCAGACGTACCCTCGCCTGGTGCCTGCTCAATTTTCACACTTCTTTATCTTGAAAATATCCGTTGCCGCCGCTGTATCAACCACCACAAACCCTAGTAACAAAAAGCCACAAAACAAAGGCAGAGAAGGGGAGAGAAAAATACCGAGTAACCAGCCAGGCTCCCTGTGAATCCAGACCTCGGCCTACCTGCCCGCCGCACCCTTAAATGAGCCCAATGTTTGGTGATGCGAGGGGCCGAGATGTCGCTGCTGAAAACCTGTGCAACTCCCCATAAGAGAAAAAAGACCGACCACATACCGCAAACGCCAAGCCATTGTGATGGTATGTAACAGACAACTGGGGAATGGGAAGAAGCCCTTCTATGATCGACAAGTGGGCCTGGGGGCCTATCTAGCGCAGAGTAAATATCGTTGATAATCAGCAAGAGCGCTGATGCTAGGCATCGAGACAAGCGACTGGTAGTCGCTATGAAATCGAAGCTTCGGGTATGTCATTGATGACGCTTTGCACCGTCACAAAAGCACCGTCGCCTCCGTCTTGTCGCAAATCCTCGAGGAGCACACTAGTCTGTGCATAAAGATTCTCTAAAGCTGCACGTGAAGACTTGCCCAGTGACACTAACTAATGGTTAGGAAGCAACTCTTAAAAGAGAGGTAGGGGAGGCTTACTTAGTATCGCAGAATTCAGCTCCTCCGCAACTGTAACGCGACCTGACGCATCGAGTAAATGGGCGACCTCCTTGACCTTGAGAGGATTCGGGTATGCGATTAAGGCAAATATCTCGTCCAGATGCTTTGAGACTTCGCGACGGGGGTCCATGTCGAACTCAGACCGTAATTCGATACCGTAGGCGAGCGCATCCTGCGACAGCTTGCTGACACCGGCGCCGTCGATTCCATCTTCGGTATCCATTTGATCTTCCCACGAACCATTTCCATCGGCCTCGTACATCTCCTCGTCATCTTCATAGTGGGAGTAACGCGAGTTCTTTCTCCCCTCTAGCGAGCTCTTTTTCTCCTCGAGCGACAGGTTGAACTCGGCTTCCTTTCGAATCATCTCAATGAACTTTCGGCAGCGGAGGCGGAAGTAGACTTGTTCATTTTCTTTTAGAACGGTCGGGTAGTAGCTTTTGGTGTACTTCAGCGCCTGGTCTATGTGGCCGTCAAGAATAGCTCGCCGGATTCTTTGTCGGTTGTTAGCATCCTCATCGTCCTTGATGTTGATGCCCTCGATATGCTCATTTGGGTCCAAGTTCAAGGCTACCTTCTCGGCGTGGATTTCTTCCGCGAATGCCCGAGCAGTTTCGACGTAGCCGTCATGCTGCAAGAACTGAAGAACCTATATCCCTTGTAAATACTGAACACAACATTAGGAGAAAGCGCACGTAGCTTACCAATTGTTGAATAAGCTCCGTCTCGTTCAGAGGGGGGGCTAGCTTGCCAGTGTCGGCGTTCTTGATATTTTCGGAAATCATCTTTTGTTGTTTCTTCACGTCAAGACGGTCAGCAAGAAACAAGACACGAAGGCGAAGTCGGGTCAAAGCTCCATATTGGGTCCCGAGGCCCGACTAATGTATGACTCCACGCGATGAAGAAAAATGTGATGCTTGAAAGGTATGATGCAAGGTGTTGGGGAGGAAGTTGTGCAATATAATTCCAAGCCCCATTTTTGGTATTTACGAAATCCAACGTCTCGCGCCTTGCGAGGAGGAAGGCGTGTGCTTGGGTTTGCTTCGATTTCCCTGCTCTTCCGCATTGCAAGAGCTGGCCTTGAAAGGTGCAAGTTCGGCAACTCAAGGCAAGACTGGAAGAGGTCATAGGTGTGGCCAATTGCCTAGTGATTCAGGCAGGCGGTAATGATGATAAAAATATTAAAAAAACAAGTACTAGTAAGTAGACCGTCGTAATATGGCACCGGTGCTACACACACTTGCGGAGAGCATTGACTAGATATAGGCTAGGAGTAATCACAGTAATAGGACTCAACATACCTTCATATATCCGTCGATATCAAACTGAAAAGGCAGCTGACCAAAGTTGACCAGGACATGGTCGCCGGGCTTCTTGAGACCAACTGTGGGGTACAGCTTCCCCTTTGCGTCTTTGAAGTTAACATCACGGAACGCGATGCCTAGGTATTCAATTAGCAATGCCCAGGACGACTGAATGCCTCGGGCTGCAAACACCCCCTTACCTAGATCCTGGCCATTCTTTGTAAAGAGCGCATGGCCCAGCCGAAAATTCACCAGGCAGCCCACTGTGTCCCCAGGACCAAACTTCGGTCCGTAGGGCTTCCCGACATTTTGCGCAGCGAAGCAGTGGCCGTCGTCGCCGTGGTAGCCCCATGACTCCGGCTCCCAGCCTGGCGCCCGCTGGAGCGAAACGGTTCTGCTCGAGAAGCCAATGCCGATTGTGGTGCTACAGTCGGCCTTCTGGTTAGCACTGAGCATCGCCTTGGAAAATACGCAGAAACCCACTCTTCCCGTTTCCTATTCAATATCACAACCTCAAAGTAGTAAACTCCGCACAGCGTCGGCATGTAGTGATCTGCCCGTATCGCGCACGCCTCGTGGTCGCTCAAGCTCCGCCCCGTATATTTGACTTCGTAGCCTTCGCCCAAAACCTCGAGGGTAATATCCTTGTCGTCCTTATTCCACTTGGATGGGAGCGGGCTGACGGCACCGTCCTCCTCGATGACAGGCGGCTTCTCGACGAGTTCGAATGCTACCCCCCTGTGGGCACCGGCGGGGAGCTTGGTTCCCTGGGTATGAGCGCTCCCCGGACTGGCGAGCGCGGCCGCTGACTGTGTCTTGGCTGCATGACCCTCTCGCTCCGCCAATATCCTCGCCTTGTATACATCTTCAAGCTTCTCTAGATATACCGAGCCTCGCAAATATGACGGCGATAGGAAGTGGGATACGCCGACGCTGGGCCCCAGGCCAAAGCCGTCTTCCGAGGCACCGGGCGGGGAGAGCGGATCCTTGCTCATGTAGAGGTCAAAGGTGCGCGAGAACCAGGGCAGGCCAGCACCGAGGCGCGGCGGCCACATGGTGGGAGCGCCGTCGTCGGGCGTGGCATTCCGGTGTGCGTGGACGTGAGGGTTCGGCAGGGCCATCGGGTCCAGTCTCCAATTCCGATGTGTGGAGGAGAGATTGGTGTGCAGGTCGTCAGGTGAGGGGTTCAAGAGGTGGGAGAAAGCGCCACCAGGTCGTGGTTGGCGGGACAGAGCTGAGGTGCCGGAAACGACGGATGCATATGATGTTCGGCGCTGAGAGACGGGGTCGGGCAGGCCCGTGGAGTCTCGGGCGAAGCTCGACAAGCCATGTTGGAAGGGGTTCGTCATGGTGAGGGGCCACGAGAAGTGGGCTGCGAGAGGTCGGGGACAGGGCCGAGGGGAAGCGGGATGGGGTGTGGAGGGGTGGCAGTGTCCAGTGCGTGTGCAGCGCAGCGTGTGCAGTGTGTCTGCTGGCTACTAGCTGCTGGCCGCTGGTGAGTGCTGACCCGGCGTCCGATGTACGCAGTAACTAGGTGTCCCGGGACGAGTTGCTGCGCTGCCCGGGACTTGATCAGGGGTTAGCAGTCGGCGGCCTAGTCGTCGTCGTCGTCACGCGCTTTGTTGAGGCGGGATCGGTATTTGGCACTCGCACTCGGCGGGTGGATGGGCGAGCAGCAAGATAAGCGTCGAGATGTGGTCGGGGAGTCCAGTCTAATGAGCCAGAACTAATGGGTTGGGAGTCTAGTCAATGGGAGATAGGTGCCAATGATACTCAGGAGCCTAGCTGCCCAGCTGCCAGCACAGGTCTGCCAGGTCTGTCTGTTTCCTGGTTCCCGCTTGTCGCTTCCAATTGTCAGAGCAGGACGCTATGTCATAGATTCCGCAAATCGGCTTCGTCCGCTCGTCAGACTCTACGCATATCAACAGTCAGAACGACCGCCAGAACGTGGCAGATTAGGGGCTCGCCCAAGTGCCCAATTCGCAGAAAAAATGGGTGATTTGCGCGCAGATGGCGAGATGGTGAGCACCTAGGCATGTACGCGTGCTCTGCGGGCTCTGCGGCTGTAGCACTGCAATCACGGGGTCAAACGTCGCGCCTAGGCAGCGCCTTCCATTCAACCTCCTTGCCAGTCCAGTTCCAGCGAGGAACAACTAGATCATGGGGTGCTCCAGCGCTAACCCCCTCACTGGCCGCAGCTGTCGGGTGGCAAACAGGGACGCGATCACTGCTGTACCCGGGGCCATACCCCTTCCATTGGAGTGAGCAGGCCCGTGCGTGCTTCAGGTGGTATCCACCACCAGCTGAGGCACAAGCTGACTGGCAAGAGGTACCGGAGTAACCACCTGTCAGCTCTCTTCTCCTGTTCCTACCGTGGTGGGAGCCGCCTCGAGCGGTCTTCCCAAGCAATTGCCAAAACCGGAGCCAGAGGGCGCGAAGTCAAAGTCCGGATGGCTTACGCTAGTAGAAATCCCTTTTATTCATTCCATTCGCTTCCATAAACTATCATGTCAGTTTTTGAAAAACATGCCAACTCCTTCGGGCATTGAGCTGCCTGCTGCTGGCGACACCCGCGCGATCGAGTCAGTTCTGGGGGAACGCGCCTCCGCGCGGTTCATATGGTTTCGCCGTTTTTATTACAACGGTTTTGATCATCTGATGGGGCGTATTCATGAAAGCAAATGTCACTCACCAATTTAGCGTAGATGCTGATAAGTCACGTAAAACGAGGCATTGACATGATGTAGTAATAATGAATAAACATTGGCCATCTGAATGGTCATGTCTATTGGTCTTGGTGCTGCCAGATCGCCTCCCAGATGTTCATGCCGCAGGAAAACACTTCTATGTACAACGAATTGCAAATGCAGATCGTGTCGAACCCGTAGGTCGCCCAAATCCTGTGCGACTGCGAGACTCGAATGTCTGCCAAATCCCCTGAACGCCTTGCAGCTTGACCAAAGGCTTGTTGGCAGGGCCAAACAAAAACACGCCTTCCCTTTTACCGCTTTCCGTAACACCTATAACTCCTTTCTAAAGCAGGTACCAAGTCCAAACTCCAGCCACCGTAAACCCGCCCGTCAAAAACATGCATACGCGGGGACCTGTAATGCGTCCATCAACCAACGGTGAGAGCCATCGGTGCTGGTGAGTTGGCGGCGGCAAGACTGGGGGCACTTTGCATCTCGACATCCTGCCCGCCGTTGTTGCTGTTCTCGCTTTTGACTTGGCTGTTATTGCCCTCCTTGTTCTCCTTGCTGCTACCCTCGGCCGATATCGGGGTGGATTCGTCGGTTGAGTCAGGCCGGGGCTTCGGGGGCGCAGTCCAGCGAGGAAGTTCCCAGACGACACCGGTGAAGGTCTTGATGGTGAAGCCACCCTTAGCCCACTTCCGGCACGGTTTCCCGGACCTGTCCAGTGCTCGAAGCCCAGCATTGATAGCACCCTGGTTCGCTTTGGGGCCAAGCTTGTGTGCGCTCAGGCCGGCTCCTCGGCCGCCGTCAATTGTTCCATCTTCTCTGTAGAGTGGGTTAGTAATTTGATAAAAGATGTGAGGGTTTGATTGGATCGAGCAAGCTGGCTTGTCAGGAACCGCTGGTGTAGCGACTGGTAACGGCCTAGCAACAGCTCGTCTCTGCGGGGTTGCACTTACAGTCTTTGCTTCTTCTTGGGGCCAGGCTTGCCCCTGACTTTGGGCTCGCCGTTTCCGTTGAGAGCAGCCGCAGCTCTCTTGACCCCCTTCTTCTTGGGGCCCTCCACCGGCGGTCCCATGGCGGCAGGCTGCGGTGCAGGTGTGCCAGCCGCCGGTGTGTTGGGGGTCGAGTCGCTCGCGTTCTCGGGGTTTGAGGCCGGCGCGGCAGGGAGGGTGGTGGATGTAGCGGGCGACTCCTTGGCTTCCTTGATGGGCGTGTCTTCCTTGATAAAATCTGGGTCGACGATGGCCCGGAGTTTCTCGGGCGGGACCTTGAGGGTGACGATCAGAGTCGGCTTGGAAGAGCCTGCACTGGTAATAGCAGAGGCTGTTGTGTTGGACTTCCGGCGGTCTTTGGACGCAGCTGCGTGCTTGCTTGAGGGAGGCATGTTCAGAGGCGACTAGGAGAAATTGCCGACGGTGCGGTAGGCGGGCCGATATTGGCGACGACTTGGAATGCGGTGATGGGGACGATGGGGATGGTGTTTTGGAGATGGAGGGAGGGAAATTTTGCTTTGTAACAGTGATGCTTTGACGGGTGACTGTTGGTGCTTTGGCCCCAGGCTGATGATGGGCGATCCACTGGGCACTGGGTGCGCGAGGCATGCAGTAAGGGGCAGACACAATTCAGCTGGGGTGAGAATCTCCCGTCGACTTTTGGCGTTGCACTTTATTTCGCGTCGGCGATGACGGACATGGCCAGGTCTGGGGATGGAGATGTTGCGGTGGTGGTTGGCATCGGTGTGGTTTGTGGGAGCATGGGGAGGAGAGTGGGAAAGCCTGGAAAAGTTTGGTCGCCTCGCAGACCTGGATGAGGCGGCGGGCGTGCTGTTTTGCCTTCATGCTGCCAAAGAATAAGGTCGGGCAGGTCGACTTGTTCGCACGAACCGAGCAGCGCGGAGTCCCGTCAAGTCTCCAACAACCAGGGAGTCTCGTCTATTTTTTTTTTGGGGCCGCCCTGCAGCAACCCCAACCCTAAGTACACCTGTACCCTTAGCCCCAAACCCAGCCAATCACGCCGCGCAGCGGGAACGAGCAGCTAATTGCACAGTCACATCTTTCTCACCCTTTCCGTCAAGTTCACCTTTCGAGTCTCTCGACACCAAGCTGAGCTGCAGAGATCCAGGCCCAGCCAAAATCTAAAATCCAACCGTTGAGGCTAGGTGGAGAGAAAACGGAGCCCGCAGGCTCCATGGATTCCACGGGTCGCCGCCTAGGTCAGTTTATCAGTCGTTTGGTGTCGTTTTGGAGTGCGCCGTCCTTGCGAGTCGTGGTCGCTGCTTCACTGGTCCGTTCTTTTGTCGAGGCACCCACCTCCCCCAACCCGTTTGGGGATAATTGGCAAAGGGCGGTGGCTGGCAGGCTGGGCATTCTGCGACGAAAATGAAGCTCGTTCTGGGATGGGCCCTCGCCCCTCCTGGGCAAACAGGCATCTCGGGGTGCTCCAACCTTGGAACAGTGAACTCAGTCGGTCAGTCAGCCCAGGACAACCACCGGAATGAGATCGGGATCCTGTTGGCCAGATGCTCGCATCCTCCCGTCATGACCCGTCGTGGCTCTGCTGTGTGTAGGCAGTCTCCAGTATTGCGTATTTTCCCGCGCCATCACCGGCGTCAGAATACAACCCAACGAGGCTTGGACGCAAATGGATGGAACGGAGTAGTCAGCATCCCTCCCGAGTTGCGCGAGTGCACCCATCGCGCGTTGGCGGCCCAAGAATTCACATGGAAGCGGCAACGCCCTCATCCACAAGCCAATCGCCCAACCAAAGTTTGCAGGACAAAGCTTCCAAGCGCCAACTGCGCACAGAGCAAAAGAAACTGCAGAATACCTGGCCGACATCGAGCCAACACAAGCGAACACTGAGCTCGCTGCAATTGATCAGTATCTGGATCACCCGCATTTTACCCACTGGGCTGTTTCAGACACCACCACAAGCAGTAAATAGGGTGTCGCAATCGTGCGGGGCGAGACATCGGTCGACTTGCAATCCAGTCCTGCTTTACTAGTAGTCGGCATCCATTGCCCTGGATAGGTTACTTGGGTATCTGTCCGAAGTCAAGAGACGGGGGCGTACACTTCCCAGCATGTCCGCAAGTGCCGTTCCTCCGACGTTAATTCAGGCCCAGCATTCCGAGGCCAATGAACAAATCCTCACCGATGCCGTATGCATCTACATCTCCCTATATTTCTTTACGTTCCGTCATTCTGTCATCTAGGGTCTAGATGCATTTCCTACACCCTACATTCTCCTAGCCTTCTATCAACTCAGTCACCAGCGCGGCAACGGCAATTGCATCATTGCTTGGGCCATACAATCCATACAATCCAACCCTTGTTTGCTTGTTAGCGCGGGACTTCAAGGTGCTGTTATATGAGGAAGGACGCCTCATTGTGTATAAGGAGAGGCCTCTTTCAAGCTCGAGTATACCCTCCGATATACTAGAAATGCCGTTTTTAATACTGCAAAGGCCTTGTCGGGGCTTCTATATCCCTCTTAGCAGGAGGTTCCGCACCTACAAACAAACTAGGATTGGATTGTAATACGAGAGCATGATGGATTTCTACACGGGAAAGTGAGGGTTACATTCCATGGCATCGACAACATGAGCGTTATAATACTCGTTGAATACCCCCGGGGGAAGTGTCCCGCTGCGTGTGAAAGCGAGAAGTCTCGTGTCTCGATGATCGACGAGAGGTCCGACACGGGCATTCCATGTGTTCACCGTTGCTAGGGGGGGCATCTTGAAGCTCTCAGGAAACAAGAGAAATAGCGAATTGGCTAGCTATATATCGATGGCATCAAGTTTAGCGGATATCGTCGTATTGAACGACAGGGTCATCCCATCATGCGAACTGGAAACAAGATGAAGCCCATTGTCTACTCTGTCCCCTTGGTCCTCCATGCCATCTCGGTCACAGCATTGCCCCTGAAGGTCAGCACACCACCCACCTCCGTGGTTCGGAGTGATGGCCCCGAAGATGGCTCCTCGTTACATTCATCGAACGCCCCCCCTGCCCTTGAGCAGGAAAATGTTCAAACCCTTTTAAACGGCTCTTTCGGGTTTGAGAAAAGATATCTTAGCAATACCGGAGTCTCCCGTCTCACCTCGGATGAGCTAAGCGTCGTGCTCGCTGAGATGCTAGCTATCCAGGGCCAGGTAACTGTGCTACCCCCTGCTACTGCGACTACAGGTTCTCAAAGTGGCGGCCTCTTGGCTGGCCTCCTCGGAGGCCTTACCAACCTCATCCCCTCGGTTTCCTTGATACTCGATCAAGTTGTGTCTCTCATACTGCCGAGTGCTTCTGGCGGAGTTAGCGGACAGGTTGTGGGAATACCAATTGCAATCACACTGCCAGCATTTCTCGCCGGTGTCACTACCCAACAAGTACTAAATCCCACCGCTGTTGTGGCATCGGCAGAGGCGTTGGTATCGAGCATCTTGGGCCCTGTTGTGAGTTCTCTGCCGTCTATTGATCTTGCTAATCTATCCCTGGGAATAGGGTCGTTTGGAGCCACATACTACACAACCGTCACAGTCCAGACCGATGGAGGCTTCACCAAGACGATTACGGTAACCCAAACTAGTCTTGCGCTTCAGCTCACTCTCAGCCTGCCGGGGATTACAGCCGGTGTGTCTGCTGGTCTACCTGGAGTCACTTTCGCCTCGCCTGCCTTAATCCCAAGCTTATCGCTTCCCGGTTTGTCATTTCCCGTCATAACCCCTGGACCGCCCCCTACCTTGGGTCTGTCTCTCCCGTCGGCCAGCATTGGGGTTTCTGCTGGAGCTTCGCTTGGCATCAACCTCCCGAGCAACGTCATTCCAGGACTTTCGCTCCCCCCGATCTCACTACCCGGTCTCTCGGTGCCTACGCTACCACCGCTGTCCATCCCAGGAGTCACCTTACCGCCAGTATCTATCCCCGGACTTCCAGTCCCCTCTCTCTCGGTCCCGAGTATCCCAGTTCCAACGCTGCCTCAGCTCTCGCTTCTGGGGCTTACATTGCCCGGGGTGTCGCTGCCGACTATTGCGGTCTCAACGCTGCCTGGATTCTCGGTCCCTGGGGTATCGATCCCTGGGCTCCCTGTCGATGTCCCTGGAACTTCTATCACAGGCCCTGGACTGTCCATCTCCGTGCCAGGACTCTCCATCTCTGTTCCAGGGCTTTCAATCCCTACGCTGTCCATCCCAGGAGTATCACTGCCTAGTCTGACCCTGCCCGGTTTTCCGTCATTGACTGTTCCTCCGGTCGGTTTACCAAAGGTGTCAATTCCCAACGTTCCGGTTCCGACACTGCCTCAGCTTTCACTTCCGGGGGTGCCGCTACCTGGGATAACGATCCCGGGCGTTGTGCTTCCGACCTTGCCGCCGGTCGCGGTCCCTACACTCTCAGCCCCTGGCATCGGTCTTCCAACACTACCCCCCGTGTCGGTACCTACGGTCTCGCTCCCGCAGCTGACGGTCCCCGCCGTCTCACTTCCGACCGTGGCGCTCCCCATGATTTCGGTGCCGCGTGTGTCGCTCCCTGCCATCCCTCCACTATCCCTCCCCGTGGTCCCGAACCCGACGATACGAGGCTTTACTCTCCCGGCCTTCACGCCTTTGACAATCGCCTCAGTCCCCCGCGTCTCCCCGGGTATCTCCGCAAGCGCAACTCTCGGGGTCTCAAACCGCCTTCCGACGATCCTCAGCATTACCGTCCCACCCATCCTCCCAACCCTACCCCCCCTGCCGGCGCTCTCCTCAGCCAGCTCTCCGTCGCAGTCGTCTCCCAAGCCGGGAAGGCAGGCCTCGCGGGGCTTTAAGCCCTGACTGATGCGGGCAACCTGGTCCTTGACCCGCTCCCGACGGCCCTCGCCAGCCTAACGGCGCCGGTGCCGGGCTTGCTGAGCTAGATTGCTGCGGTTGTCGCTGTGCCGACAGGGCTTGTGGTTCCCCAGCTCAGCTTGGGATCATTGGGCGTGGGTGCAGGTGGCGCTGGGGTTTCGGTCGGATTAGGTGTGGGAGGTGTTGCGGGGGGGTTACCGGCTCTCGTTTCGGGGATCTTGGCCCCAATTCCACCGCTTGTCTCTGGTGTTCTGGCGCCAGTTCCAGCAGTTGTGTCCGGGGTTGGGGGTCTTGCTACCGGGGTGGCCGGTCAAGTCGGGTCTCTTGTCGGGCAGGTCGTTGGCGGGCTCCCGACAGTGGGTGTGTCCGTCGGTCTCGGTGTGGGCGTTGGGCTCGGCGGCTCGGCGGCAGCTCGCTCATTCATCAACATTGGACCAGCCCCCACCCTGCCACCGGTATCAGGAAGTGGTATTGGCGGCAGGTCATACCTATTCAACCCTCGGGCGACGGCGAACATCGCAGTCTACTATGGGCAGTCCCCCGCAACAGCAAAGACGAGTCTTCTCGAGCAGTGCTCAGATCTAAACATGGACATCGTTATCCTAGGCTTCCTGACCGACATCGTCTTCAGTGGCAGCAAGTACCCCCGCCTCCAGCTGAGTTCAGCCTTGGCAAGCGAGCAAACAGCCCAGATGAAGCTCTCGGCACCGGGTTTGGCATACTACCCAACCCTCGAGACGGACATCAAGGGATGCCAGCGGGTCTACGGCAAGAATGTGTTACTGAGCCTCGGTGAAGGCAGCGCCCTTCCCCTCGCCTCAGACGAAGACGCCATCACCCTCGCCGACACCCTCTGGTCCCTCTTCGGCCCTACCGGGGTCTCGACAACGCGTTACAGCCTTTTGGCACAGCGGTTCTCGACGGATTCGATCTCGGTACGTTTCCCCCCTTCAACCCACCCCCCCTCCCCCCCTTTCCAAACTAATGTTGCCGCAATGACAAATCTGATTCCCACTCCCTCTCAACTTCCCCGTCCTCGCCGCCACCCTACGCGCCCACTTCACTACAGATTTAACCAAGGACTCCTTCCTCTCCGCCGCCCCCGCCTGCGCCTTCCCCTCGCTCTCCATCCCGCTCGCCTACCTGCTACAGTGCAACTTCGTCTGGCCGCAGTTCTTCAACAGCCCCTCGTGCGAGATCGGGTCTGACGGCTTCGCTGACGCCGTCACCCAGTGGAGCCGCGCGCTCGAGGCTGGCGTAGCACCCTTGTTACGCGACAGCTCAGCGGTGCGCACGCGCGTGTTTATTGGCGCGCCGGCATGGGCGGCGGCCGCTGCTGGCGCGTATCAGGGGATTGGAAGGGGTGCGCCGAAAGGGGCGAGCACTTTGGGGCTCGCGGTGAAGGGGTTGGCGGCCGGGAATTTGGGAGGTCTGATGTTTTGGGATGGACCTGAGGGCCGGGAGAATGTGTAGGATAGTTTGAATATTTTGGGGTGGGCAAAGAGGGGGTTGTGGGGATGAATGGGAGGGTAGAGTGTTTGTTGTGGTGGATAGGGAGGGTTTTTGGGTTTTCTCTTTTGGGTTTCTCTGGGTCTCCTGCGCTACTTGATACCGGCTGTCGTCACTCCTTTGTTGTTTACCTGCGTGGCTTAATATCTATACTCGATAGTCCGACTCACACTTATCATCAAAAGTTTTCAGACTTCCCACCCAAACTATATAGATCAGAACATCTGGATTCTCAAGATTAAGCTACAAACATTAACCAGGATCGTGACGTTCATATCTCATATCCCAACTCTCAAGATCTGTATGCTTCAAACATCAACGCAAACAATAGATACCCTTCGACCCCCTTTATAACAGCTCAACCCTTCTTGCTCAACGCGTTATCCATACTCACCCTCCAAGCTGGTGCCCTCCTCTTGAGCGCCCAAATAGCTGCATTCCCCGTGATCCAGGCAAACAACCCCACCATGGTACACAACCAGCCATTGCCCATGGCATCAATGAGCGGCTTCGACACGATACCACCCACACATGAGAAGATATTCCTTACAAAGTTATTCACCGCTACACCACTGCTGCTCTTTCTGGGCATAAATTCGGTCAACATGGTAGTAGCAGCACCGAAAACAAGCATACTGCCGCATCCGAAAAAGAAGTTGGCAATGCAGGGCACGATCCACGGCAGCCCCTTCTCAGCACTCCACCCGTACCAAACCAGCGCCGCGGGGTACATGGTCGCCGCCAGCCACATGTTCTCCGACATGCGATCCTCGGGCAGGTAGATCAGCTTGCCGTTGCCGTCGTATCGGCCGGCCTTCTGGGCCTCCCGCGCCATAATGTAGTCGAGCCAGCGGCCGCCAAACGCCGACGCAACCACGTAGCCCAGCGACGGCGGCAGGTACAGCAGGCCGACGAGAATCGTACTCCAGTCGTATGGTGCTGCTGAAAATGTGGTCGAGATGGAGATGTTGAGGATGAAGAGGGCGCCGAATGCGATCGAGGCGGAGTATACCGTGACAAGAACGGCAGGGTAGCGTAGGTAGGTAAGCACAAGAAGGGGGTCGGCAAATAACCGCTTTGCGATAGCGGCAACGCGCTTGGTGTGGATCTTGACAGATTGGGCCGTTGAGACCTTGCGGAGCGCAATAGTGGAAGGCTCCATGGACGGGTTGGGTGGGACGGCAGGTGCTGCGCGCTTAACCAGCGTCTCCGGAAGACCAAAAACGAGCATGATAAGTGTGACGCCACCGTAGATGGTGAGGAACCACATCGTTGCCCGCCAGCCGTAACGCTCAGCGAGCGCACCGCCGATAACAGGGGCAAATAGGGGTCCGGTTAGGGGCCCGAGGTAGAAGATGCCCATGGCGCGTCCGCGCTCAGATGGCTCCCAAATGTCGGCAATGGTACCGGCACCGACAGCTTGCACAGATGCGGAAGCCCCGCCGCCGAGGATACGCATGACAATCAACATGGAGATGTTGACGCTGAGAGCGCTGGCGATGGAAAATACGATGAAAAGGGAAAAGGAGACGACATAGATTGTCCGCCGCCCGAGCGTCTCAGAGAAGGAAGACCTGCATGGCGAGTCAGATAAGGGCAACCGTCCATGAAAAGGGTGAGAGAATTACCACCACAGAGGAAAGATGGACATTGCCAACATGTACATGGCAACCGTCAGATTGGTGACAGTCCCACTTGAGTGCAGATCAAGGGCCATCTGAGGGAGGGCAGCTAGGACAAGTCAGACCAGTATTCTTCAGACAGAAGATGTATCGACTTGCGGTAGAAGATGCCAGATCCCATGGGGGCAGCGGCGGCTGCCAGAGCGACGATAGCGGTGATTAGCCACTTTGTCTTGTTGGTGTACTCGTATGGGTTTTCGATCTCGGGGATGATGGTGAAGCGGCCAAGCAAACCCCTGCGTTCCGCTCTAGGAACGATAGAGGCAGTGCGGGCGAAGCTCGAGACCCGGCGGTACTGCTCGGGCCGAACACCCCCTTCGTTATTATCGGAGCCGCTCTCATGGCCGTTCTCATCCTCGTCGACATGGAGGCCATCGTCACTGCTGTCTATATGGATCGGCTTCTCTCTGTGTGTGGGGTGGATAGGGTCGATCGACTCTTGGTCGGTGCTGGGGTCGTCGTGTCGTTGACGACGCGGCACCCCTGACTCGGGGGTGGCCGCCGACAGGCCTAAGCTCTCGGCCGGCTTTTCCTCGTCTTGAGGCATAGATCGTATTGATCTTAATCTCGGATCTCTAGAAAGTAGATGACGAGCTGATACCTGGCAACGCACATGGAGGCTGAGTACCGATAATTCCCATAGGTTTGAATGCTAGTATACTTATATAGAACTCTGATTGTCTACCGTCTTGGTGAAACAGGACGATTGGTAATAATGGAGGCGTGAAGAGGGTATAGGAAACCGAGAGGAGGGAGAGGCAGACATGGATATCTGCGAGGTAAACTGGGCCTCGGGACGGGAATAAGCGAGGCAAGTGTCTTGCTTTGGAAGATTGAGTGGAAGCAGGAGCACGAAGCAACCTAGAACTGGGCCAAGACCCGGGATGGCAGGCGCGGCCCTAGCTAGGAGTGTTTAGGACCGTCTAGTGCCTGCTACTGTTGAGGATACTACCCGTAGCGTTGGTTGGGGGAGGAGCGGGCGAACCGGAGCCGCACATGACGATGGTCCCTGTGTGGCCGTGGGTTGGTTGATGGGCGCGATAGTGATGACGAGATGGGGACGACGACGAACAGGGCCACATCCGCGACGAACCGCATCAAACAAGCTTCCCTCTTTGCCTCGTCGTCTCCACATCGGCTTGCCCCCCGTATCTGCTCCCCCATCCAGTATCCAGTAGCAGCAGCAGCAGCAGCAGCAGCAGCACCAGCAGCACCAGCAGCAACTTGCAGCTGGGGCACAGCTCACGGCGTGCACGCGCGCCAACAGGTCGCGTCTTGCGGGGCGGTGGTGGTGCTATCCATTTCAGCTCAAAGGACTGAAGCATTTGGTAAGCACGGCTCGCATGGGGTGCCCTTTCCGACTGCGGGAGCATGACGCTGCGGAACCAGGCCGGGTATTCGGCATTTCAGCGTGCGAGCGAAGGGCCGAACTCGAGCGTTGCCACCGGCGTCGACTGGACCCTGCCCGTCCTGCTTGACTACGACGACACTATCGCCTTGAGGAAAATTGCCTACCAGGAAATCCAACAGACTGGCACAACACAGAGGAGCAGTGCGCGGAAGGATGCATCCGACGGGCGTCATCTCCAGCATCCCAGGGAAAATGACCAATGCTCGATGCGCGAAGAGGTTGAGATTGGGGATTTGCCGACCGGCGCCGTACCGGATCGGAAGTCGACAGCGATGAGCGAACGAAATGGGAAATGGGTGAACAAATAACCCGCCAAGATGCGAAGCGACCTCCAATCCCAATGTCCAATTCGGATTTTTTGCTGGAGCGCGTGCTGCACCCCACAACCCCGCCCCCACCTTTTAACCAGCGAGATGGACCAAAGCGACCACAACCGACTGATCACGTCCCTGGTCCATGCCGGCACTCTAGTAAAGACGGAATCATGTCCCTAACCAGCGCTTCCCCGGCCGACGCCGCCCAAGCTGCCAAGTTGGCGTCCCATGTGTTGCAGACCCTACCCGCCGCCGCGCGCAATGAGGCCCTAACCGCCATCCACGATGGGCTTGTAGCCGCTAGGGACGACATCCTCACTGCCAATGCTCGCGACCTCGAGCTGGCCCGCGTGGCCGCAGCCGGTGGCCACTTGAGCCAGAGCCTTGTTTCCCGCCTCGACCTGGGCAAGAAGGGCAAGTGGGAGGACATGCTCAAGGGCATCCTCGACGTCCGCGACCTCGAAGACCCCGTTGGCCGTGTCACCCTGCGCACCCGTCTGGACGACGGCCTTGAGCTTGAGCGTATCACCTGTCCCATTGGCGTCCTGCTCATCATCTTTGAGGCCCGCCCCGAGGTCATCGCCAACATCGCCTCGCTCGCCGTCAAGTCGGGCAACGCCGCCATCCTCAAGGGCGGCAAGGAGTCAACTGAGTCATTCATTGCCATCTCACGCGTTATCTCGGCCGCACTTGAGAGCTCCCGCGTGCCCAACGGCGCCATCCAGCTTGTCACCACCCGCGACATTATCCCCGAGCTACTTGCCCTTGATCGCTACATCGACCTCGTCATCCCCCGCGGCTCTAACGAACTCGTGCGCTACATCAAGGACAACACCAAGATCCCCGTGCTCGGCCACGCTGATGGTATCTGCTCGACCTTCCTCGAGGCATCCGCCGACCCCCTGCTCGCCGTCGAGGTCATCGTTGACGCCAAGACGAGCTACCCAGCCGCCTGCAACGCCCTCGAGACCCTCCTTGTCCAGGACTCAGCCCTAACCACTGTCTTTCCGCATGTCGCCGCAGCTCTCGCCGCCAAGGGTGTCGAACTCCGCTGCGACGCCAAGACCAAGGTCGCGGCCCTCACCAACGCCTCCCCGGAACTCGCCGCCAAGGTTGTCGACGCCGTCGACACCGACTACGACACTGAGTTCATCGCGTCCATCCTCGCCGTCAAGGCGGTCGCCGACGTGGATGAGGCCATCCTCCACATTAACACGCATGGCTCCAAGCACACGGACGCCATCATCACGGCCGATAAGGCGCTAGCGGAGCGGTTCATGGCTTCGGTTGATGCAGCGGGTGTCTACTGGAACACTTCGACGCGCTTCGCCGATGGCATGCGCTATGGCTTTGGCACGGAGGTCGGGATCAGCACCAACAAGATCCACTCGCGCGGCCCCGTCGGGCTCGAGGGATTGATGATCTACAAGTACAAGCTCAGGGGCAATGGTCACATCACCGCGGCGTATGGCGAAGCGGAGGGGCAGAAGAGATTTAAGCATGAGCAGCTTCCTCTTTGAGGCCTGCTGATTTGTTAAGGCGAGGAGCTGTTTTTGTTATCATTGCATGGGATGGCAGGATAGAGAATAGGGGATCAGTTAAAATGCTGCAGCGTCAAAAGGCTCGGAAAGGGTGGGGAGGAAATGGAATAAACAAAAATATAGCCACGTTTGACGTGTCTTGATTTGAACATAAAATACACAGTGATAGGATTTGTTTACCTGTCAGGTATCAAATAGGGGTATAAGTTGACATGATACTCTTCGCACTGGCCACTGTCACCCACCATATAAAATCGGCATCCACTCACCCTCATGCCTTACAAACAAAACCCAAGCAATATCCCTCTCACGTATAAGCGAAACAGCAGACATTATAGCAACGCTCAATATTACTTCTTCTACCAAAAACACTCTCTGGCTAGACTAATATTCTTTTTATTTGATTCCTAGCAGCTATAACTCCCTCGTCATTCGCAAGAGAGAGCGCCTGAAATCATTGCTACCTACGGCCGTCCACAGCCCTGCCTCCAAAATCTCGCCAGCCCCATCTGATCTGAGGCGGTCCAGGACTTGTGCGCTGCAACCTTTCAGTTACCAAAAATATACAGTGTCGACTTCTAGATAAAGAAGCATTTCGAAGAAGAAAATAATAAAAGAGAAAAACTATGTGTAGTAATAGTAGTGATAAGTAAGCTAGGTTGTGGCCCGCTTGAGGGCAACTTTTTGTTGTGGTGAGATGTATGTGCGTATCGCTCTGGATAGGGCCCCTTTCCTTTTGCTGAACCATAACCACAAAGTTGCATACCGGTATTCCCCCACCGTCCTCAAGTGTGCCTAGTCCATGCTTTCCCATTCCAGCAGTCGATTGATAATGTCTTTTTGAAATCAAAACGCGCAAACTCCGGCCCGACCCCAGTGTGAAGCAATGACCCGTGTCGTTCCATGAAGACAAGTGTTTAAAAGAGCCTTAATGTAAGGAAAATGAGTCGGCGTCGGCCAAATTTGGTTCCGCAATCCCACCCCACGCGAGAAAATCATCCTAAAACCCCTTGAAGGGATCATCTCTCAGAAACCATTCGTCAAGGTCGTCAGTCCCCCTGGTGCCTTTGCTCTGATAGCTGTCACGCTGTCGGCTGCGGCTAGCCCTCCTTCTCAGCTCCTTGCTCCTTCTTCGCGCCACACGGTGGACCTCATCTTGCTCGTACGGAGTCTCCTCGAAGCGGCTAAAGGCTAGAGGACTGATGAAGGCCTCCATCCGCACCGTCCCGATGGCGTCGAAGAAGTTGTTCATAACCGGCCCGCTAGGGCGGCTAGATGCTTCCGACGTTCGGACCGATCCTGTTGCCCACGTTACGCCACTCATACCACTCGAGCCCATACCGCTTGACGCCATACCGCTGGAAGCCACGACACTAGACCCCACAACACTCGACGCACCGCCGTTACTGTAGATGTCCGATGAGCCAGCAGTCCCAATACTGTTGCCTGCTGTGCTATTCGTGGCTGCATGGTGGTAGCCATTCGTGCCTGCCGGCCCCGAAAAGCCCCGAAAGGAGAGTGGTGGTGGGACGTGGCCGCCAGTATTGCTACGCTTACGGCCATGCACGAGGGTCTGGTTTGCGCGGTCATGGAATCGCGGAATGACAGGCGGCTCGGCTGTGTCCCGAGATATGTCGCGCTGGTGGGCCGGCGGTATGGTGAAGGTCTCTGGCAGTGCAGCAGGCCTGAAATTTGGAATGCTTGGCGGCATACTATCAATCTGCGAAGACGCCACACTCACGGGATCTGATCTGATGACTGCCGCCTTGCTTTTTGTAAGTCGGATGGAGTCACGGATGCCAGGCCTCCGGGCTTTGGACTTTGGCAGCTCATATTGTTCAGGGAGTGGTTTCGGTGGCGGTAATGGCGCAGCCAAGCTTTCGGGAAGAGCCTGGTGAGAATGAGCCAAGAATGACAACGATGTCAACCAAACGTAATGACGTTCGGCGTTTGTGGCGGTAAACTTCAGAGCCCGCTGAGGTGTCAAGATCAGGATCGACCGGTTGAAAAGTTGGCTGGATCCCTTGGGAGGGGGATTATCATCCTTCACATCCAACACGGACTGGATCGTCACTGTAAAACGGTTAGCTGCGACATCCCTAACTTTTTAATCACACATAGAACTTACGCTTGCGACCAGACTTGCCCATGAGCGCGCTTCCGGAAGCCGGCTGCTTGCTGCTCCACAGAATTGCGCGCTCATAAGGGGCAAGCCAGACCCATCTTTTGTGGCGGTCATTGCTATTGTCGTCACCGCCCTTGCCATCCGCAACACCGAAGGACTTGCGCCTCCGCACATATTTGAACATCCACTCGCCGACCATTGTTTGTGCGATCGCATCTACGACACCAGTGGCTTGGTGCGAGCTGGCGAGAGAACCAACCCCAGTGTCCTGAGTGTTGGCGGTATTCGTCGATAGCTGTGGTTGATGTGTCTTGTACTTCGAATAAGGATACGAATCCCTGTTGTTTCGGGGCGTTGTGATGTCGTTTGACGGTAGGGGGGGGAGCCCAGGGCTTTCAGGAGCCTCGGTGGAAGGCGAGAAAGGAGGAGGGGACCGGCTGGCGTGCCGACGGTATTTCTGGTTTCGTGGGAGCGCGGCGGCCGAACGCACCTTCCGGATGCTGTTCGCACGATAGTGACTTCGACTACCACCTCTCCTATGCCAGGCACTCGAGCCTCCTGTCGGGCTGGTGCGGCCTTCGCTTGGCGCGCTGACACTGACTGGAGGCTTCCTCGAACTAGCCCTTGTTGGTATTGGGAATGGGGGCTCTCTAGGATCCGTGAGGCTCGGGCTTCTCGCACGTTGGTGCGAAGCAATTCCACTCTGAATCATGGCGGCCTTGCGCATCACGCTCGACTTTGAGCCAAGCAAGGATGACCGCGCGCCCCTCTTTGAAGCCGACCTACCAAAGGCCGCATCACGGTTTTCACGCTGCTGATATACGCTGGCCGAGCCGAACCCCTCAGGCTCGTCCATACCTCGTGCATAGCGACCACCCGACATTCGGTGACCAAACACATGGTCCGACGGCGCAGCCCCACCTGAGCTACGCTTACCTCCCCTACCAGTCTTGGGTCTTGGCGCCGAAAGCGCCGTGCGATACTCGGAGTCGCTCATGTCAACATCACCAAACTCATCAACCTCGTCGGAGCTGCCCCCATCGAACCCTGCGAAAAGGCTGCTGATCCGATGTGGCCTCCGCATGGGAGCCTTTTGGTTCGACAAGGGGCCATCATCGTTGTTTCCTGGATAGGCATCATGGGTCTCATCTTCTCTAATCGGCGATGAGGCAACTGGCGGCGACGATGGAACTTCTGTCAAGCTCTGCTTGGTAGCAAGGCGTCTCGGGTTTCGAGGGGGTACATTTCCAGGAATAGGCGTGAATTGTCGAGTGTCCTCTAAGGGAGCCTCTGGTTGAGGAAGAGATGGCGACGTTGGCCTTGAGGTGATCGCTGAAGGATGCAGATGCGCAGGCAGCCTATCCAACCGCAAATCGACACGGATCTCCTCAGTCTGAACTGCGATGGATTGGGTTGGCGCGCTGGTGAGGATAGAGACCTGACACCCAAAGTCCTTGGACAACTGTGGGAGGCGGGGCTCGCGAGGAGTAGTTGGACGACTCGTAGGAGGGATGATGCTGATGCTTGGGATTGACATCGGCGGGTGCGCTAAGAACGACGGGTAGAGAGGAGGAGGGGTGTCAGTCTGCGTGGACGAAGTGACCATAGCCGGCGGAGTTGGCCTGGGAGTTGGCGGCATCTCTTGGACCGGAGACCTAGGGGTCCTTGGTGGACTCAAAGGCTCTTCAACTGTCTGAGATGAGCCGTTGACCATTGGGCTATTCGCAAACAGAGGCTTCATCATCGGCTGGCTAATATGAACCCGCTTTCTCCTCTGGTTTGCCTCGATTTCAAAATCAGCGCGAGGCGGGCTATCAATGTCGTAGACCCTTTCATGTCTCTGGGGAATCGGTGGCGGCTCCGGGGTTGAAGGCTTTACAGGAACGACTTTCGGCGATGGTGGCGGCGAGAATTGAATCCCAGTATCGACATAACTGACCTTCGGCGTAGGAACCTGAGTCTCGTCATCCTCCCTGATGACACCATCCTCGAGCCTATCGAGAGTTGCTTGGTCCAAAGCAAGTTTCTGACGAACAATACTGCCCGATCTCATCAGACTGTCATTGCTTTGGCGTCGGCGATGTACCCGATTTAGAAGACTATCACGGCTCATGTTCCGCATGTGGCCGCCATATCCGGTGTTCGATAAAACGCTCTCCCGTCCGCCATAATCGCTCTCGTCATCATATCCATTCTCGAAGCCCAACTCGTCTGCCAGAGAATTTCCGTTCTGCTTCGGTACACCACTCATTACGGAGAACCGAATGCTGTTGGTTATGCTCATCGTCCGGACGCTTGCCGCATCATTCTCCTTGGCGCTTTCCTCTGGATCACTCTCAAGGCCATCGGCAGGCGCTTGGGCAGCCTGGTACGCGGCCAGTTCATCAAGAACAACCTTCAAACGACTCTCGGCAACGTGAATTTTGCGCTCATACTTGCGCTTCTCTTCTTCCCACTCATCTTTCTCCTTCGCCCATTGTCGATGGACACGTTCCGAGTCTTCCTCTTGGCTCCTGATCTTCTTCTGTGAGCCATCCAGCCTCTTCCTTGTTTCGGCAGCGGATTCAACTGCATCGTCACGTTCACGTGCCAATTCACCCAAGGCAGATGATGTGCCGCCTTCTAGCAATTGCAGTTGGCGCTTCAATGACCTGTTTTCCTTGCCCGTTGACACGAGAGAATCTTGCAAAGACTCAGATTCCTGACGTGCCGTGTGCAATGATGTCTCGAGGTTCTCGATGAACTTGAGCTTATCTTCCTGGTCACGTCTCAGCGATAGAATCTCCGAAACCAGATTAGCGTGGAGTGTCGGCGTGAACCGACGCGGATCAAGAGGACTGATTGTGTCATCATTACTGACATCCCTCGATGACCTTTTGGACCCTCGATCGCTTCTGTCTCCTGGCAGCGGGGGTGGTGAAGAGCTCTGCCCATTTTTCCCAGGAGGCGTGGCCGACCTTCTTGATTTGCGCGAGCCTCGTGAAACATTTCTCGAGGGTGTTCGGTAGGGCGTATCCGCTGGTGTTGGTAACGATCCCATCGGGCCCTCATCATCCGTCTCCCACACGGCCATTTTGAATACCGGCTGGCCTGCCCAATATGTCGAAAAAGGATCCGTCTCGTTCTAGGCTGAATCAACTTCTTTAAGTCATTTCTGGCAGCCGAACCCTTGCTTGGTGCCCGGCTCAAATATTTCAACTTGAGAAAAGGCGGGCCGAGTATGTCCGCACACCTACACCAAAGCTACAGAGAAGACTCTGCTTGAGTTGTATCGAAGATCGAGTTTGTTTTAGGGTGGTTTCTAAAAGGCTTTGATCGCTTCGCCCAGTTAGCAGAGCCCAGCTACTCAGCATCTCGCCATGTCCCACGACATATAAGCACGGAGTTTGGATAAGGCATACCACGAAAAGAGGGGCAATCCCGTCGGGCAACAAGGTCTCGATCTTTGGTGACAGTGGTTGCTGTCTTTGCTAGAATGAAAGACCCCACGCAGTCTACATCGATTGCAAACCTAATGTCAACCCCCTTTGAAGCAATTCACCAGTTAGTACTCGAATGACCCCCAATTCTCCAGACAGAGGCGAATGCTATAGCATATCTGCTAAGAACCAAGAGCCCCCCTCTGTGAAGCTTAACTTGGACAAATAATGCCTTGGGCATGCAACTATAGGGGGGGGAAATCCCGGTCCAAACAAATCGAGGATTCCACTCACACAAAGACAAGCAAGACGAGAAATCCTGCAGGTATCGGGACGGAGGCGGGCAGGCAGACTGAAGCTGGCCGCTCGATGAGACCTAGGCGAGGTTCGGAATAGAGGATGCTAGGCCAGCATGCCTGAATGGTTGGCCGCGGCGTTACCGAAATGCTGTGAAGCAGTGGATATCCAGGCCGGGCGGCAGTGAAACGAAACAGGTGGGCCTTGGGTACGCGCAGGTGGCCCTGGGGGGTCTCTCTTTCAATGGCCGTCGACTGTCAGATCCAACGAATGACGTCCTGTCAGCACCCTTTCCTGCTCACTGTCGCTCGCTCTCGCTGCATTGGGAGGGGTTGAAGGTTGCGCCAGGAGGGGCGCCCCACGAAGGACAGGCGGCCCGAGGCTTAAGCCGCGAAGCTTTGGAGATACGTACCGGAACGCAGATCGAGCGGAATCGAGATGTCAGGAAAAGTAAGTTCGGCAGGACGGTTCAATGCCGAGGGGCCTAGCAAGCAGCTCTCTCGGATGCGTTCGAGCAAGATGAAAGTGAAAAAGAATAAGCCGCCGTGCGCACCAGAAAGTCAAGCTGGGTATCAGAATCGAAGGAAAAGCTGTAGAGAAAAACGTCGAAATATCGAGATCGTATCCGGGACTGGCGCGGTGTCTGTATGACCGCAGTCTGGCGCTCTCAAGTTTGCTGAGCGAGTGGACGAACTGTAGGGAAGAGCTGTTGGAAGCTGTCGAGGAGTCGAGGAGAGGTCGGCGCACACTCACACTCACACATAAACACTTGGGCCCCAGACTCGAGACTCAGAAGCCAAAAGGAACAATGACACGGCTAGCTCAGCGGCCGACGGGAGATCTGAAAGATAGCAATTGCTCGCCGGGTCAGAGGGTCAGAGGGTCAGAGTGGTCAGAGCAGACCTGGACGAGTTATGTACGATCCACTTTTTCATCGACACGACCTAGCCGGGTGCTGAGCGCTGCAAGCAGGACCCAGGTCCATGTGCTCCAATTCGGGTGCAATGTGCGCCTGCCCCAGGAGGGCAGCAGGCGACCTGAGCGCCGGCCGAAGTCGACGGCAGGCGGACACCTTGTGGGCCGGGGCTGCAGAATGACAAGACCGGGAGTTAGAGCAAGATGAACTGGTACTTCTGCAGTCGTTCCTCATCCCGCAGCTCCACCAGGCTTCTTTTTTCTTTTTGGGGCGCCATTTGAGGCTTCACACAGCTTCTGCGTGCTAGGCAGGACCCAGACCAACATCAGATTTGGTCGCACAGTGCCCGTGCAGGCCACGCTCGACCTTCGACTGCTCTTCTTTAATTCTTTCTGCCGTCCTGTCCTCTCGTGGCCGCTCATCGCTGTCGCCGCGCCTGTTGAGTGTGTTTCATGTACAGCGACAAGAGTTTGCATCATTGGGATGGCAGCGCATCTTGCAATGCAACACGCAGGAAACCCTGCATCGCTGCTTCTCAATCGAGGCTAGACCGGCAAACTAGGCAGGCTTGGTGCTCCAAAGGCTCGGATGCTGGGAATCGAGGCCACGCCCCAAGACCCCGTCCCAGACAATGGCTTGCTGATGGCTGTGCTGAAGGTGTTTTATGGCTTTAGACACCATGCTCTGAGCTCACAGCAACCGCACGCGCTCGGTATCCTGACATCGTCCGCTCCACGACAAGTTGGACAAGCCGCGCGAGCATGTGCGCCTGGCGACTTGATATGTTCAAAGGCGTCGCCCGTCTTGGCCCGAGGACGACGCAGAAACTCTCCTGCGCAGAATGGACGCCTCCCAGCAATCCTCCCGTCTTCGCCATCACTTGTCACAAAAGTATATTCCGGAAATGCTACGTGAGCCTGCAACATTGCCACCGATTGAAGGGGCCTGGCGCGGGTCTGTTAGGGGCCGACGAGGCCCAAAGACACGCCCTCCCAGCACATGTCGTTGGACTCGATAGGGACTGAGTCCCCGGGTGGTCCAAGCCACTAAGCCCTTCCGGTATCAGCCTGGTGTGATCAGGTGTGAAATGGCGAATGGGAGGCCTGGCTAGCCAGATGCAAATTTCCCTGCTGTGATGGGATGCTGCCGATCGCCCGCGATTTGGGGACCCTCGGTGGGGAACGACGAGGTCGAACCCGGTTCGTCCAACTGGCCCATATCGAAAATCCTCCCTCTTCCTCCAGGCCGTCACCAGCTGGTCAGCAAGACATGGACCCAGCAAGCGCAGTGCAACGTGAACCACCCAAACTCCTTTCCAGCGCCGCGACCAAGGGTATTGAGAAATGATGCCATGGCGCGCCGACGACGACGGGCTGTCGCTTGCCGATTCTGAAGGTCGGTTGGTGGTTGTTGAAAGAGACGGTAAAATATCAGTGTCGCAGCTGCAAATATAGCCGCGGGATGGTTTGTTGGTGTCCATCTCGCTCTGTTCCATGATTCATCCTTCCCAATCCCGTCACTTTCTTGGTTCCGGTGAGGATCAGATATTCAGAGATTCGGGGCCAGAGAGCGAAGCTCATCCCATCCTGCCCAGCATCTTACCGCGCAGCCCTAGTTGCCTGGTTTGTTTCATTGCTGGCCTCGGACCGTCGAGTCTTTCAAACCTGTCTCCCTCGACGAAAGACAGCTTGATGTTTCTCCTTTCTGTTTATAGGTAATCCGTGCTCCCAGGTTGAGATTCGTTATTCAACTTCATAAATTACTACCCCTGTCTAAGGCTAGGGACCGAGAGGCAAGAAACCTGTCCCACGCAGCTAGCCGAATGGGATATCTTGGCAACGATGTCAGACTGGCAGCGCCCATGTCAAGCTCTCTGGGCCAGAGCCAAAAGAAGGTTGTGTGACTAGTGATTCCTGCATCCTGCTGCTTCGTCTCTCGCGGCTGAGACACAGTCAACCTCCAGGATGTACGGCAGTCATCATCATTCACTGCCATGAATCTCAAAAGCAATGCGGTGCCAGCTCCGGGACCTGCGGGCTAGGAAGGGGGTCGGCTTGCGGGGGAAGTGGGAAGAGGGAAAAGAGCTCTGGTCGATCGACGCCCATAGCGCCAAATCAAGCTTATCACAGCTCAGGCCACAGCTCCTCGCGTTCACGCGTCTTCCCGCGCTCCCCAGATCGTCCCCCTCCTCCCCACGAGCCCGCGCTGCCAACACCCGCACACGGCGCAAAACGGCGCCGACCTGGAGGCGACGGGACACCCGACCAGGCCAAACTCACAGGGCCGCCTTGCGAACCGAAAGGCCAACGAGACCGGGCGCTCGCTTAGTCCGGGCCGCTCTTGCTGTGCAACAGCGCAACCCAGGTTGACCAAGACATTGCAAGACATTTCCAGTCTCCGACGCGGTCCGAGTTCACAAGTTGGGCCATTTGTCGTCATCCGTCGCCAATGTGCCGCAAGTTGTGTAGTTTTCAGAGTACTCCATACGGTGTAAGCATCAGCGGGCAGGGAATCCGTCGCGGTGTGGATTTCGTGAAATCAAGGGTCCAAATTCGGTCGCCCCTTTTTCTTTTCTTTTTTTTATCTGCGCAACACACCACAAGCTGTTCTTCTCGTTCGAGAAGCTAAGAGAACCTAGCAATCGGACAGTGCCAGCGCAAGGACCTACGGGCATGAGCCACCGCTTTGCTCCCTGGTTCAAATAAAAGTCCGAAATCCATGGAGCTGCCCCCGAGGCGCCGATCTGTGTCAACGTCACTGTCCTTCTTGCTCTCCCCGATTATATAAGTTACGGGCTTTTTTTTTTTTTTTCTTTTCTTCAGTAACAATATTTCCTCTCCCGTCCAATCTTAAGAGGCGACATATATTGGGGCTTCCCGTTGCAGGCGGCACGCCAGTCAACGGCCGGTTACAAGGTTCAGCGGAAAAGAAAAATACAGAAGAAAAAAAAAAACGTTCGCCGAAAACACCACCCCACGATGGCTGTGATAGAGGACAGCCATCCTGCTGCAATGAAACCCGAAAAAGAAATCATTCTGCATGGCGCACAACCAACCCTTCTCCCTCAAGCCGGGCAGACAAGCTCGAGTAGGTAAAGCGGCCAACAGGAAAGCAAATCTGGAGCCGGGGGTGCAGGCCTGCAAGCCCGCATCTGGCACAGCAGCTGGCGAGCAGTTGCAATGCATTTGCTCGCCTAATGACCGAGTTGACAGCGACCTGGACCCCTACCCTGCCTCCTTCCAGTCCGCGTCGCTGGCGACTGCCACCCTGGGCCCTTACAACGCGTCCCCCGTTGGACCGTTTCACTCCACACCGAATTCACTCTTGTCATTGGCCAATGATGAGCCGTTTCTGTCCAGAGCGGGGGTGGGCCTGGTCGCGCAAGAGCCCGCGGAAGCCCCCCCGCGCTGCCCCAGATTCTTGTCTCGTCGCCTCCATCACAACTCACCTTGCTAGCTGTGTTCGTCAACAAGAGGCAGGCGGGATCGATTTGAGGACAAGCAACTTGACGTGGTCGGGTTCCTGGGTCGGCAGGATACTGGGATTTTGATAAAGGCTGTCTGGTTTGCAAAATCCCTCACACCAATGCCCCCCTCACACACACCCCGCGTTTGTTCTGCTGCGTTCACAGTCCAGGCCGCTTCGTCTGAGCTTTGCCCTCCAGCAGCGGCCATCGAGACATGCAGCGCGCAGGTCAGGCAGGTTAGGTTTTCGGCCAAAAAGACCGAGGTTGGACAAGGCAGGCGCGCAGACGAGAAGGGAAAATGGCCTGTTCGGATGCAATCAGTCTGATGTATGTCGAATAACGATGGCTTGTTCGCATGCAGGTGAACATGCAAGAGCTGCTGCCCATGGAAGATCAGAGCGTGCATGCAGCAGAGCGAGAGAAGACCAGACCCCTCCGCGGGCTCACACCCCCCTTTCCCCTCCCCCCGGCGCAAGAGGCGAAGTGATAAGGATGATTAAGCACTGGTCACATACATCCGCACCTGCGCCAGCGTAAATTGTTTTATTTTCCTCCCGGTGACGAGAGCATAGCGGGCCAGGGGAGAAATTTCAAGGTGAAACTTTGGCCGGCTACTATATTGGGTGCGCATGCACGCACACACAGCTGGTAAATTGGAGGGGAAGCAAACTAACGTTTTCCCCGGGTTGATGATCTCAGCTCTGCGCATAAATGGAAGGCGTTTTGGTAATCCTTTTTTCTTCTATGTATAACTTCAGTGCCGTTCTGGCCGAGCTGGATGAGTTGTGTGTGCCTCAGTTGAGATTGTGACCGGGGGTCGAACGGCAGTTATCAAGCCCCTTTTCAGCGCTGTGCGCGCGTTGATAGGGGTTAAAAATGGCGACACTTTGTTCACGTGAATTGTCCTTGGAATAAATACATCGAGTTATGTAGTTTGGTGCTTGGAAGGGCTATGTGTTGAACATTGAGTAGACTTTGTTTGCTTGGGATGTAGATATTTGTCCATTGTGAATTGTGAATTGCCTTGAAGTGCGTTCGCCCGTATATTGCTTTCTGGAACAAGATCTCAGGTGCTTCACATATAAGTTACCTCCGGTACATAGTGTAAACAACGGCTGGACCAATTTGAAGCAGCCCGAGAAGTTGGAATAGTTGGTGTAAGTATAGAGTCAAATGTTTGGAACACCATAGTGTGACAGCCCGCCAGGTACCAGACTTGGTCATTGGCTTAAGTTAGACGTGATCCAGCCTGATTGTCATGAAGAATGGTACGGCGTCATGACTCTACCTGTTGTTAAGTTATGTCCGTCTCTTGTGTCCTTCTGTGTCCTTGGGTCCAAGTTGACCTTGAAGCACCCCCCCCCCCCCTCTTTCCTCGTCACGCACTTGTGGCAAGACCGAACCGCACACCGAAACCCACCCAAAGCCGCGCCTGCCTCTTTGAGGGACGACTGCCGCCTTCGCCTGCCCTTGACGGCCCGGGACACCTGCCCCCGGGAACGGGAGGTACTTGAATCAGTTTTCCACCGTCGGATTCCAACAAGAAGACATTGGTGGCCGAACGGCAAGCGACTACCTCTCCGATTCAAGAGCTAACGTGTTCGAATCGTAGTGGTACTCCTTCTCCTTGCTTCCCATCTATTGATGGACCCCAAAAAATAAAAATAAGGAAAACAAAGCAGTGCGCCCCTTGGGACACTCCACCGCGTAACTAACAATGAGCTCTAGCAGCACGCTGATAGTGACCGCACTTTATAGGACTACCATAGATGTAAGTACAGTTCCACTTCCAGTGTTGCCTAACCACCGGTGTCTTCCAATTTTTTAATGCTCTCATCTACCTACGTTTATGTACATCAAACTTGAGACTTTGTCCTGCCAGCAAAACATAAAACGACTAGTATCATCTCAACGTGGAAGTAATGCCACTATGCTTCGGCTATATTGCTGATCACACAGGTATCACTGAGCAGTGCCTCCGTGTGAACTTGGCGATGTTAAGATGCACGTTCTCATAGAGTGAGCTTTCTCAAGCTTCCGCACTGACAAGAGGATGCGGCAAGTGAACATCCTCAACAGATACCGGATACTTGTCCAGCGACTCATACCATTGAATTACCGAACCAATCTACTAATCGTCAGCGAACATCAACTCTCAATCACTCCCGAAGAACGCACCAAAAAGGCCCACGACCCCACAAACGTCGCCAATGTAGCCGCATACTCAACGCCCACGCCCTCAATCCCAAACCCCAGCGCGCCGCATAGCGTGAACCCCAGCGCCCCGACCAGGTTCCAGAATCCGATATGCCACCCGAGCAGCCGCGGGGCGGGGCGGTACCAGTGGTCTTGGACCTCGAGCATAAACAGCGTGCTCGACACGATGAAGCCGGTACCGCCTACGACTTGAGGTAACCAGTAGGCGCCGGTGAGGGTGGGGCCGGAGAGGGCAGTGTTGATGGCAGGCAGTGCCGTGAAGCCCGAGATCCAGAAGACGGTGGCGCCGAGGAACTGGGCGAGGCAGGCGAGGAAGCCGAGGTCTTTGAGGTAGTGGGTTGTGAGCTCACGGCGGGTCGGGAGCCAAGACCAGAGGCGCTGTTGTTTGTCGGCTGTGTCCGGGGGCAGTGGTGTTGTTGAAGTTGCTGATGTTGTTGCTGCTGTATTTGCGGAGTGAAATTGTCTCACCAGGCATCGCTTGTCTCGGTGATGGTGATGGCATCCCTCGGGGGCAGCCCGGAGGTGTAACAGTCCGTGGTCCTCTAATTCTTCCTCCAATGCCCAACCAAAACACTCAGTTCCTTTTGGGAGGGGGGGAGTTAGCTGCCGGTTGGAGAGTCTGGAGGAGAGACTGGATCTGGGTGAGTAAGCTGCCTCTGAACCGAGACCTTGCCCCGATACAAAGCGCTTTGGGGGGGGGAGGGTGTACAGCATCTTTTTCTGAGAAACTCTCTGTCTTAGAAGACTTCCACTCACGATTCTCATTAACCGCCTCTAGCATAAGCAGAACCGACCCAAACTCGAAAATCGTGGCGCCAACAAACGCCGTCCACCCGCCTCCCACCACACCCTCTCCAGGAAATGCGGTCCACGGGGCGGCCAGAGGAAGCCAGACGAAGGTGCCATTGATCACCCAGACCACCGATCCTATCCCTTACTGTCAGCTCAGATGCATCCTCACCCCCCATCACCAACACCTTGGTAGCAGAAACATACCCAATGTAAATGTGGTCGCCACGTCGTAGCTCACATCCCACACCGGGTAACGCGTCACCATCTTCACCAACCCCCGCCCGGTATAGGAAAACGAATTGGTGGTGCCCTGCGGTAGAAGCCCCTTGCCAACCCTCTCAAGCGCTGCCGGCGTGACAACGGCGGCGTGGCGGCCCTTGCGATTATCCCGGCTGCGCCAGACATGGTAGATCCCATCATGGTGGGCTGTCTTGGTTCCCCGATCTATCGGCAATGGAGAGGCGAAGACAGGGTGGTATCGCTTCGTGGGATTGAGGAAGGCGAAGGCACCGGAATGGTGGTGACTCGTCCCGTGGGCGGTGGTGGTCATGATGAGCCTGCGGCTATGGACCGCCTGGAATCAGTAGAGGTATGGGGAGTGCCATGGGGCTTGGTAAGCATTCTCTGCAGCATGCAGAATGGGAAATGTTAAAGGAAGGACGGTGTAAGTCAAAGCGAACAAGATGTCAAATATTTGATTTTTTTGGGGGGGAAGCTACGAGTGCGATCGTGGCCTTTGTCAGCGCAAAGCCGGTTGAGTGTTTTGAAACTACAAACAACAACTGACGTCAAGCGCCACTGGCATTTTAGTAACAGGACAGGGCTGCATTGGATAGGTCCGTTGATTGTGGCATTCCCGGGTTGAGTCCCGCCATCTCCACTCCGCACTCAGCCCGCAGGGATCCCGAACTACCCCATCATCTGTACCTGTATACTTGCATACCTACCCTCACTTACACCGAAACACCACGGAAATCATCGCTGAGCATCACCACGGGAACCTTCACCACCCATCACTCAAACCCGCATCTACACGCCGACAACTGCCAGTCTACATAACACCCAAACCACACCATGACCTCCTTCCCTCCCCTTTCCCCTCCCCCTACCCTCTCCCACCTCAAAGCCCTCACCTTCGACGTCTTCGGCACCGTCGTCGACTGGCGCACCTCAGTAATAGCGGCCTTGACCACGGCCCACGCGGCCGCCCTGACCTCGCCCACCTTCGCGCTCCTCCCTCCGGCCCTCCAATCTCACGCGCAGTCCCTTCCCCCCTCCTTCTGGCCCGACTTCACGTCCCGATGGCGCTCCGCCTACGGCCGCTTCACAAAGTCCTTCGTGCCGGGGACCACACCGTGGAAGGACATTGACACGCACCACCACGACAGCCTACTCACCCTGCTCGATGCCGCCGGCCTGACCGGCTTCTTCTCCCCGCCCGAGGTTCAGGATCTCAGCCGAACCTGGCATGCTCTCCGGCCCTGGCCCGACTCCTCAACGGGTATCCATACCCTGGGCACCGCGCTCACCGTCGCGACCCTCTCCAACGGCAACACGGCTCTCCTGGCCGACCTCAACGACTCTGGCAACCTGGGCTTCCAGCAGCTGTTTTCGGCCGAGCACTTCGGCGCCTACAAGCCCCACCCCAAAACGTACTTGGGCGCGTGCGAGAAGCTGGGGCTGGAGCCACGCGAGGTGGCCATGGTGGCCGCGCATCTTGGGGATCTGGCGGCCGCCCGGAGCTACGGGATGCGGACGATTTATGTGGAGCGGCCGGGGGAGGAGGCCTGGAAATCCGAGGAGGAGAGGTATCAGGAGGCGAGGGAGTGGGTGGATTTATGGGTTGGGGAGGATGAGGGGGGCTGTGTTGAGGTTGCGAGGCGGTTGGGAGTCTGAGGGGCCGTTGCTTGTTGTTTAGTGTTGATTATTTCAAATGGTATGAACTTGTAGTAGGTTCAAAGAGGAAGTCATGGGGCTCTCATCCTTTCAATCTGAGCCAATTTCATGTTCCTTGCTTGGTCCATCTTTGGCCTGGGTGATGTTTCTCCGTGCTGTCAATCTCAAGTAATGTATATAATTCTGACCATGGCGATAAAGCTTGTATACCGGTCAAGTGGTGTGCTTCTACATTGTCGCCAACGAATGTTTCCAAGGTACCCCAGAAACAGAAACCACAATGGGTGTGTGGTGTGGTTGTGTGTAAATCCTGCTGAGAGTTAAGTACCAAAGTCCGTGGAATGAAAGCTAAGATTGAATGCCATACATAGTAGACCATCTGCAGCGCCATCCCTAATCAGAAGCTATGAAGACAGCCAAAGAGCACCTTTGTGCGTGTTGGCCCTCTCGGAGGTTGAATTGTCAAAGAGAAACAAGACACCTTATATGCTTCATTCCTTCAGTCCATATGACCTAGGTATCATGCGTCTTAGACACGGCGGCGGTCGAGGTATGTTGGAAGTGATCGGATTTCTTTGTGTCAGGCCCTTGACTCCTGAGACGGCTTAACACGGCTCAGCTTGTAGTACAGATACATTGTAGGTATGCTGTCAGTCTCTGGGAGCATGCACGCGCGCACGTAGTGCATAGACAGTACGCCTGTTCGGTGTGGTGTGAACAGCAAGCTCTCACATGCGGGCAACTTGCAAGCGCGACCGAAGGAACGGAAGCTGTTGTTGGCTGTCGCAACGCCTTGCCGAGCATACCTTGGGGGAAAGTGCGGCACACAATTCCAGATGAGGTGGCGCCGATTGCCGGTAACGACTTGTACGGGAGACTTGACGGTACCACCTGGGCGACATGCATGCAGCCGGTTAGGGAACCCTTTGGCGAGTATCCAATACTTCGGTTTGCCTAGGCCGAGCAAACTGCGGCCGTCGAGCACATCTCGGATCTCCCGCATGTTGTTGCAGCGCCCACAGTTAGGCTCTTGGAAAATGCGTCGTCTTGGTCGCTGAAACAAAAGGACTCGGAGCTGCGACCAGGGCAAACAAGGTCTTTGGGATAGGATCGGGTTGAACACGCAGTGACGAGGGGGCTGACAGCCTCGATGACTAGGGCCTCAGCCGGGCGCCAGGCTCCATCGTGCTGCATCCAAGCAAGTGTTGCGGGCTCGTGGACGCAGATCACGGGCTGCTTCCGAGACCGAGGCTCTGAAGCTCTGAAGCTTGCCGAAGCTTCGGCTCGTCGGGGCCGTCACTGGACGGCTCCCTGGCCTTGGCCATCCCGTGGCAAAACGGGTGGCCGCTCTAGCTCATGTTCGTCATCCAGCTGGATATGCGGATATGCGGAAACCCCTGCCCAGAGAATCTGGTTTTCAGGTTGATTCATCCTCACTACTGTTTTAGCCACAGCTCTCTCCAGCTGGACCAAGCAGGGAACATGGCAGAAAAAAAAATACATACGACAAAGCGCACTACCACTCGACAATGCGCCTAGCTCTACCGAGGCCAACCCGCTAAGGACTAGCGCCGTATGAGATACTGTCTCCCTGTGGGCAGCGGGGCGTCAGAGAGCCTCCATTCCGTGTGATGGCATCGACATATCGCAGCTGGCGGTTTTTGCGATGCCAGGTATTAGCCATCGGCCATCGGCCATCGCTTGCCGGGTCGGGACATGGCTGGAAATCCCGTCAATGGAATGGGCAGACGTATATTGTATGTCCAATCAATCGTTGGATCTTGCCGTGCACAGCTCCGTCAACCCGCCAGCCTGTGAGCCCGTGAGCCCGTCAGTCCACACCACCAAACACATGGGCTTGGGGGCGGCCTGGCGAGCGCGAGAGGGTTGAATGAGGGCTGGAGAACTTGCGAGGGGGCGGACTCGCGCACTGGTAAAGCAGGGAATAGCGCGCATGTGTCTGGTTGTGGCCACGCCGGCCGATCGGACTCTCTGTTGCTTCGGGGCACACAGGCTCAAAGACTGTGTCCGCCTGTGTCCAAGTGTGTCCAGTTGTGGTTTGGGTCCAAGCAACAGGCGGGCATCTGGACGGGCATCTTGGTGGAGGAGCGAGCAGTGAGTAGAGACAAGAGATTGGTTGGATGGTATGGCTGCAATGAGTGTGCATGTGGATGGAGCAGGTCGCCGAACGCTGGCAAAGAATCAATCAGAGAATGAACAAGTCCCGCACCCCGTTGCAAGCGCCGTTCTTATGCTCCTGGCAGCCAACGAAATCGACGTCTACAACACGAGGCGCAAACCCCATTGATATTTGATGCGGGACCTTCATAGAAAATGTGTGCCGTGTGCAGAGTGCAGAGTGCAGACCGCAGACCGCAGACCGCAGAGTGCAGGCAGTCTGCGCATGTCTGCCTGCCTGACCAGGGTGGATGGGTAGAGCGTGCGGTCCTCTAGTTAGTTTCTTGGACGTCTTGGGACATGGAATGGAGGCGGTCCTGGAGCCAAGGGAGTCAAGAGGGTTGGGTGCAGGCGGTCGAGTGGCCGGGTGGTCGGGTTGTCGGTCAGGTCGTTCTTTCTTTTTCCTGCGACTATGGTTGAGAGGGAGCGGTCGAGAGGCAGGAAGGGCAGGAGCGACGAGATCGGTTAGGTCACGGTGCAATAAGTCAGCTGTGTGCGCCCCGGCTTCGCATGTTCGCATGTTGGCATCCATGGTCCATGGGCATGCTTTCTTCTGGTATCATCAAGTCGCTATCTTGCACCTCGCGACGCACACACCACCGACCACCTAGATCTGAGCATGGGCAAGTTAGCTGGCAGCCGACCCCGGGGAGCATCCTAGGCCATCCTGAGCTAACTACGTACCTAACTAACCCCACTGCTCTGCATCCCTATGACCAAAGCTTGGGGCAGCAAGGCAAGGCAAGGGAGACAAGGGCAGATTCAAAGCCGCCCGCCTCAGGTGCTCACTGCTCAGTGGCTGCTCCACCGCCCTCCATCAACTCCATCCTCAACGCTGCCTCTGCTGCCACCAACCTGCCTGCTCCAGCTGCCGTTCGTCAAGGTTGTCCCCGAGTGCCCATTCTATTTTCTACACTCCGCCGAACCCATTCCGAACCCATTCCACCCACCCCGCCACCGACTCCCACCGACTCGTGTCCCATCGCCGAATTCTATTGAAATTTTGTTTCTTTCCGCCTGAGCTCTTCGCCGCCTGTCGTGCAACTTTGTGCCGAGTCGGAGCGAGGCCATCCATACCTGCCAGGCCAGACCAGTCACACCCGTCGTGCCTTCCAGGCCAGCTCTCCCAGCTCTCCCTCGTCAACCAACCGCCCCTCGCCTACCTGTCAACTTAAGCTTGGTGCCGCTCTCCAATCTCCTCTCACCATCCGACAGCCTGCCGTAAACCAGCCCTGGGCCCTTGTCCACCACGAATTTCACAATGGCGGGGAAAATGGTGCTGTACAAGCTGGTGGTGCTTGGGGATGGCGGCGTGGGGAAGACTGCTCTCACAATCCAGTTGATTCTACAGCATTTCGTCGAGACGGTATGTCGAATCGCTCCTGCCCCTTTTTCTCCCTTGCAGTCTTGTCGCCCTTCCGTCCTGTCGACCAACCCAACCAGGCCGCGCAGCACTGCATTCTAACTCAATGCGATCCCATCTCGAGGCCGACCTGCTAACATGCATCGCTAGTACGACCCTACCATTGAGGACTCATATCGGAAGCAGTGTGTGATAGACGACCAGGCATGCATGCTGGAGGTGCTAGACACAGCGGGACAGGAGGAGTACACAGCACTGCGAGACCAGTGGATCCGAGACGGCGAGGGCTTTATCTTGGTGTATAGCGTCTCCTCCCGTTCCTCCTTCTCCCGCATCAAGCGGTTCCACCACCAGATCCAAAGAGTCAAGGAGTCGACCGCATCGTCGCCCTCGTACCCAGGATCCCCTATCGCAGCTATCAACTCGTCGGCCCCCGTTCCTATCATGCTCGTGGGAAACAAGAGCGACCGAGTTTCAGATAGGGAGGTTTCCACCCAAGAAGGTCATGCCCTAGCACGTGAGCTGGGCTGTGAATTCATCGAGGCCTCGGCCAAGAATTGCATCAATGTCGAGAAGGCCTTCTACGATGTCGTTCGAATTCTGCGGAGACAGCGACAAGCTGCCTCATCGCCCCTCTCCCCTACAGGCAGCAGCAAGCACGAGAGACGAGGAGAGCCGAGTTCGCAACCCAAAGAAAGTCGGTATCGGCGCCAAGCAAACGACCGCAAGAGCAGCAGATGTGTCATATTATGAACACTCAACAGCTCTCTCTGGGGGTTTCGACGAGGCTTGCTCTTGCCTCTTTTTTCTTGAGCCTGTTGATAACCGCCCGCAGTCCGATTTTTGGTAGCGCAAATGCGCCATATCCTCGGTCTGATATGCACCATGGTCATCTTCAACAGCTCAAGTCTATTTGGTTCGAATGCAGCCTTGCAACGGCACTCTCTTTATTCGATTTCTTGCTCATATTCTACAACATGTTCCGCAACCACCAGACATAACCGACTCTCTCCAAACGGCGAATGGCGCACGAAGCAAAAGAGGGCATCATTGGGGCGCAAACCGAATTTTTTTTTTTCAACTACGCGGAGGGAGGTTGTTTTCTATCTCGAGATATTGCGAGCGACAGTGGCTTGATTTCGAGCTCGGGGGGCACACATGTGCCTAATCAAAGCCTCAGGCTCAGCTTCGAGTCTAAATAGTTACGTCCTAGGTTTCGGCTCTTTTTGGGCTCCTATCTCCACCTAGGAGTTCACAGGGGAAGGAGGCAGAGAAAAAGGAAGGAGGCGGAAGGAGATTGGGAAGAAGAAACGGTAGTAGATGGGTTTGCAATAGTTTTGAGCGGGGTGCTTAGGGCGACGGAACTGAGGGATGACGTTGATGAGTGGGATGGGAGGACCATCGTACAGAAATTCAGCGTCTCTTCTGGACATCTACACGTTGCTCCGTACTATCGCTGAGCATCTACTGGGGTTATCCCAGGGGAATAACCAAGGAAGGTTGTTGAAATTCAGGCATACCAAAGGAATATGTGCCCACCGTGGCCGTGGTGCTCGCCTCCGTTGTTGCTGTCGCTCCGTGCCTTGTGCATCATGTCGCTGAAGTCTCGAGCAGCCTTACTAGCCTCAAACAAGGCTGCTGGCCCTTGCTAGCAGCCGCCAGCCGAAGAGCGAGCCTCTGGACAACGCATACGTACATGTCTCGACGAAAGACCAGCGCGCAGATGCATGAGTGCAAGCGTGCGAGCCCACAAGTTTTGCAAATGGCTGGCCCAGGGCCTCCAGGAACAGATAACAACATATGTTGCCATGTCGGATATCCCCTCGCCACAGTTCGTCTCCTCGACCGTCGTCAACATCCAGGCACATCGGCAGATTGGCTGAGCAGGAGCAGAGACTCATCGCACACCGACGCAAGACGCAAGACGCACGAAGCATGCCCTGGACTGCCAAGGGCTGGCAGCATGAGCATAGGATCAAAAGGCGCTCGGATGGTGGGGCAGCTTGAGGGCAGATGCCAAGCATGACCCATACCATTTCTGCCTTCCCCCCCCCTCTCTCCCCTAAAAGCCAAAGTCCCATAACGCCTTCAAGGACTGGCAGATAGCGCAACAGCAAAACAGAAAAAAGAGGCTCAGCACGTAGAGCGCAAAGGGTAAGATGTGCTTCTGCCAGTCGGCGCTCTTGGCCGCCCGTCCGGCTTCAGGCTTCAGGCTGCCGGCCACCTCTGCCTGTTTTCCGCCTTCCGCCTTCTGACTGCTTTCACAACTTGGGTTTTCTCTCGCCGTTGCTGGGCCACTGGGCGCCAGCGATTTTGCCAATCTGCAGCTGCTAAACTCCAAGCCAATGCGAGGCGGCATCTCTCTTTCCTTGCCTTTATCTCTACCTTTATCTCTCTCCGTCATCGGGACCGGCAGCGTACTACCGTCGGGCGCCCTCGTGTTCAAGGTTCACGCTTACTTGGACACTCGCAGCATGACGTGCGTGGACATTGAAGCGTGAGCAGGAAGACCCTGAGTGGCCAATGGCTGCCGTCTGGCGATCTTGCGAAACAATTACACATCCAGCAAGAAAACAGAAAGCAATAATAAATACAAATCATTGCTTCCTGAACCCGGGGAAGAGGAAGGCCCTTGCAACGCCGGACGGCTGTTCAGCTTCGGCCCTTTTTGCAGATACTTCAACCGGTTCAGAGAGCGGTACCACACGCCTGTCGACACGCCTGTTCGGCCTGCGTGCCGTCTCTTGATGGTTTGAAGTTGGGCCACATGAAGCAGATTCACCTGGAATCCCAAGGAGCCAAGGCCGTTTTGCCGCGAGCAAGAATTCAGACCGGCGATCACCGAGGCCAGTTCGAATTTGCAGAGGGACCAAAGGGGCGGTATGTCCCGTGCTATCACATCTTGACGACAAGCCGTGGCGCATCACGGCATCCAGCATCCCAGTATCACAGCACAGAGCATCACAGCATCACATTGCAGACAGCCACCGAGGCCTCCAGGGCCACAACGACACCTGTGCCCTGCTGATGATGATGATGATGATGATGATGATGATGGCATCGAGGAACTGGGACTCGTGAGCACCTTGGTGACGGGCCACTCGCTTGCTGACTCTCTCTCGCCATCATGCCCAAACTGATCCACAGAAGAAGTGAAAATGGGAGCAAACTCCCGGCGAACCGTCTGTGCGTACGCTGGACCGGTGAACTCGGACCCCTCTGCTCGCACCGGCTAAAGGAATGGAGGGTCGGCACTCTGCTATAAACCTCGATACGGAAAGGCCAAAGGTGCTTCAACCCCTCCACACCCCTCCACTCAAAGCCTCGGAGACCAAACACAGCGCTGCTTCGAGAAGGACGCGGTGCGGAAGCTGCGCGTGCTACCCGAACCCTTCTCCCCATCGGGAGTAGATAGATATGCTGGCCCTTTTCCCGTAGGCCCCCAAGCTTTTTGGTCGAGCTTGGCGAGACTCTACCCTCGCAGGTCGTCACACTGCAGTCTATCTACGCAGTGCGCAGCTAAAACGTGTGACGGGTTAAGGTTCAGTTTGCTAGCAACTCAGTCAGCACAGCCGATCTGATAAGAGCGGCTATCCCCCCCCACCTCCCATTAGGGCGCTTACATGCCCGGGGGTCGCCCGCCGGCGCGGTGGCAGTAATCCGATCCGGAAGGTCTGATGGCCTGGCGGGGCACCTCCTTGGCCCTGAACGGAAGCCGCCCGAGAACCCCCGCCGCGGTGCCCTGGCCTCACACCGCCTCACGGGATGACCCCCGCTCCCTCTCCCCTCACTTTTCTCATCCACCCCGGCGCCTTTGCCTAATCAAGAGCGACGGCCGGTTTTGATACTTCCATGTTTCTATGTGCCCAGCGGTTGGGTCTTCTAGAAGGAATTGTTTGACTGGGGACGGGGCGATCACGGTTTCGCCTCATGTCGCACCAAGTACGAAGTGTAAGCGTGTGCTGCGGCCACCGGCATAGCGCTCACCTGCTGGGGAAGGGATGGAGAGGGGCTGGACCACATACATAGTACGGTCTCGAGGCTCCCCACGCGTTCGGGTAGCTCGATACACAACACGACTTCGCCCAGAATACTGGCCACATCGTCTCTCTGTAGTCGGTCCGCCAACACCCGTGAATTACACTTGAGACATAGCGATGCCACCCGCTGGTCCACCCAATGCGTTGACCGAGTGGTTTGTGTTCAGGGTGACAGTGACGGTGATGGGAACCCCGTGAGGTCGGATATATGGGCTAGCAACAAGCCATCTCATCTTCCTTCGGCCAGGTGCCGGGGTCTATATTGAAGATGGACTATGGACCCCACGTGCAACGGCTTTGTTACCCAGGCCCAAAGTTGGTTGGCGGAACACGGTTTGAGGAGGAAAACTAGAGGCAACCCCCACGTGGGTTGTCTGGGATAGGAAGGGGGGCTCTTGTCCTTGCAGCGACAGGAGGTTTGATGCCTGAGCCGAGTTTGTTTTCCTGCGCTGTGCTGCGCTGCGTTGGGATCGATTGGGGGGGGGGGTTTGACCGCCTCCATATTCCCTCCTCGGAGCTCGGAGAAGCACCGGCGCCGTTTGTCAGCCAGCGGGTGGGATCGCGACACTTTTTAATGCCTCCTTTGCTCTCGTTCTATTTGCTGCTTGTAAGAGCGTGAGGATGGAAGGAAGGAGGTGTGGCGTCGTGGTGTAGGGGTCCGGAGCCATCTGGTGAACCGTGACGACCTGCCGTGTCCTATCGAGATGGCGGTTAATGCATGCGAGCCTGGGGATGTGTGGAGGGAGGAGTGGGGGATCACGGACCATGCACCCGGGGCCTCTGCGGGCTCTTTGCAAAGCGGTGCGGCGGGCTTGGGTGATGGGGACGTCAACGTGTCGGCGCGGCCGAGTTGACGTGTTTCAGGGTGACGTTTATACGGGCATGGGAATGGAAGACCTTGGTGTTGTGACTGCGCCCGAGGTGTTGGGAGGGAAGGTGGGTGGCTTGGGTATAAGTCGTGGATTATCACGATGCTTCATGGGCTTCCTTGTCGGTGATGGTGGATGCCTGGCAGTAGGAGACATGGTGAATGATACGTCGCGTGTCGTCGTCGAGGGTGGCCTTCCATCGCTTGTTTTCGCTCTTCTAGCCGATACACGTAACGAGATCCCTGTTGTTGACTACGCGAGACGCGCTGACGAGGCATCTCCACGACCTCTACTGCTATCTCTCATGACGTGGCCATCCCCCCCTCCAGATCGCCACCAACACCAGCTCCCCCATCAGCCACCGTTTTACACCCTCGGACGACGCAAGATCAACATGTTCCCTCCCTGACCACCGATGGAGCAAGGGATACGAGCAGCCCAACCTTTACCTCTTGCTTGGCCTCGCTTGGCATCTGCCATCCGCTCACATCTCATCACATCTTGTCACCGAATAAGGTAGTCAGACAACCCCCATCGCCACCGCGCACCCGGCAAGCAGGTAAAGGGGTGCCCTGCACGCCACCCCCAACGTCTGTTCACGCCGCGTCAAAGGGGCAGATGGGGAAGGGGGGAGCGGTAGTCCGGTACATACGATTCCTTCCCCGAGAAATCGCCACTGGAGCACGGGAGAAGTAGCCCAGGGCCTACATCGGTTACGTGGTGATCGTCGTGGTGCTGGTTGCCACACACGGCCGGCTGCTGGCCAGGTGATGTGACAGGGACATGTAGGAGGCCGCTCGTATTTGGGGCGTGGTGAGAGATGGGGTCGCCGCTGTGGGCCGCCGCCTGTCGTGCATGGGAGCTTGAGATTGAGCTGGGGAGGTGAGATGGGCTGAAGGAGGGTTGAGCGGGAGGACGGGGCCCTGAGCGTAGGCTGTCGCGCCGGGGATGCTACCGTATCTCTGAATGTTTACCGATACCGATATATGAGTAAACTCAGTAGAGAAAGGGTTGCTTGGTACTCAAGAAACCTGCCTGGTTGGATAGTCTGAATAAGGATGGTAGCCATTGAGTTATACACCCTTCAGTTATAGCACCTCTCCTGGCCAGACACCTCTCTTGGCCCAAGTTACACTGCTAGCTATAATCCCGCTCAGAAGACAACTACACCGTTAGACTCAACGTCGACTCTGAAAAATGCATACAGCAACCGTGGTTGCAACCCCCTAACCCCACCTAGACTCATCCTTCCAGGCTCAGGTATACAGCCACCACACCCTTTTCCAATCTATACCAATCTCTTTTCAACGCCAAACCACCCACACAGACAACAGCATAACCCATACTCACCGATTTAAACTCAGCAACCCCTCCACATACCTCCTCGTATCCACCCCGATCCCCTGCGCGAGCCGGCTGGCCCCGTCCGCCCACCCCCCGCCGGCCACACTCCCGCCCATCCCAGTGCCGACATATGACGCCGCCCTGACGTTATCGCTCGCCCTCCGAACCAGAAATATCTCCTTGTCCACCACATACTCGTGGCCAGGGGGCAGGGTCTCCTCGCCCTCGGACAGCCTCCTCCCGCGGGCATCCCGTCCGCCGAGCGAATCCCACTCGGACTGCGTCGGGCTTGGCTCACGCGGCGGGTGCTGCTGGTCTAAGATCCGGTTCCAAACGATCCACCAGCCGCGACTCGTCTTACACGTCGCCTCGAACTCGGCGAGATTCTCGCGCGTGCTCATGAAGATGTTGAGGATCTGGTTGTGAGTGCTCAGCGCCTCAACGCGGCCCCATGCTGCGGGGGCTGCGGTGGCGGCGGCGGGGAGCGGGTCGGGGATGTTGGGGATGGTGGAGTGGACGGTCAGGAGGCGGGGGTCCCAGACGAGGTCGTAGATCTGGGCGGCCGCGTCGGGCCGTTCGGGGCGGTACGCGGTTGAGGCGAGTAGGGGCTTGCGGATGGGAGTCAGCTGGGAGTGTAAGGAACGGTAGAAGCCTTCCCATGCCAGCGAGTCGGTGCGTAGTTCGAAAAGAAAGATGAAGATGAACGGCCGGGCAACGTAGACGATAACACGCAGCTTCCTGGTTTTGTTGCGGTCCTGGCTGTCGAAGCTTGTGTTGGCAGCTTCGGTGATGCGGCCTTCTGTATCAACTTTCTGGCTGGTTAGCTCGGTATCGTGGCTGCCGAGGTCTTTGGTGACTGTAGACTCTGAGCGGTTCAAGGCTTCGGCCTCCAGTTCCACTGATATCGTCCGGACAAGAATCCTTGAGTTGGGCCCGTCCTCAGCTTGGTCTGGCGAGCTTTGGTCGTCCTGTTCACCGAATATCTCGACCTCGTCGACGTCACCCACCAATCCGACCAAGAAGCGTCCCAAGTCGGCATCTTTGGGTGGGTTTTGCGGGCTGCTAACCTCGCCGGAGGCTCGGGTTGCTTCGTGAATGGAATCTGGCCCGGCGGTATGAGCCGCGCCGGTCAAGGTCCAAGAAGTACCGTAGCCCAGCTTGAGATAGCTGAAGAGCTTGTCCATGCCAGCCCCTGACGGGTCCCCCTCGGCCGGTTTAGGTCCCGCCGTGGAGTCAAACGATCCCGCGTTGCTCACCCCTCCCCGTGGCCCCGCAGACTCCGGCTCCTCCCTAATCGGCGCTGGCACACTGAGAGCCGGCGCCTTCGCGGCCGTCGTCCTCCTAGAACTCCGCCTCTTCTTCGGCGACGACCTCGTCGACGACGGACTCTCAGCCACGCCGTACGCACCCTCGCCCCATGTAAACATATCCTCCATCCAGTACGTCACCGCTCGCAAACTATCGCGCGACAACGCGCCCGTACCCAGGAACATGGCCCCATCTTCGGGCCCGGGCTCGTCCCCGGTTCCAAGCCACTTCCCGTCCGCATCACCCTCCCCAAACCGGCCCGCAACAACATCCACCATGCCTTCCACCCTCCCCACCAGCCCCTCAACAACCTCCCTCTCCCCACTCCCGCGCTCCTCTTCACCAACCCCCATCCCAAGCTCCCCGCACGCGGCGATCTTGATGCCGCCAAACACGGCGCACGCGGGGTTCCCGTGCAGCAGCACATTCCACATGGACAGGAACATGTCCCAGTAGCGGCCCAGGACGCCGACAAACTTGTCGCGCTGGGTGCGCACGAACAGGGCCGACAGCGAGGGGGCGTGGTGCAGCAGAAAGACAGCGTGGGCGCGGAGGAGGTCCTGCAGCAGCAGCACGGCGGGCTTGACTTCGCGGGAGGAGTACTCGGCCTTTTCCTCCGGGGCGGTGGCGGCGGCTGGGGTGCTAGTGGCTGGGGCCGGGGCCGGGAGGCGGGTCAGGTCGATGGACTGGTTTCCTGTTAGTATCACGCCCGATAGAGAAAATGGGGTGAAGGGGGAATGTACCGCGAGGATCCACCATCCGGGCTCGAGCTCGTGCAGCACGACGCGGGTGCGCTCCGTGTCGATGGTATCGAGGGAGCGGCCGCCCGAGAAGGAACGGCTAAAGTTGACCATGCCCTGGGCAAGGCCGATCTGGCGCAGGCGCTCGTTGCGCTTGGCCGAGGAGAGGCCATCGGTGGGCCGCGGGCCGCGGGAGCGGTGGCGGCGGCGACGGGACCCGGCTTGCGATGTGACCGAGGCATAGTAAACGATTTGGTCGTCAAGGGTCTCGTCGGTGGTGCCCAGGCTAGGGTTGTAGATGGCTAGGAACCCCAGCTGGGCGGGGATTATGGCTGAAGGCGTCGTCGAGGCCATGGCCGGGGTGCACTGTGAATACTATAGGTAAAGCGAAATTAACAAGTCCCCGATAGCTCGCGGGCGATGTGGTTTGCGCCGCGTCACCCGTGTCGCCTCAACTCCAATGCGCACAGCGATGTTGACTTTCAAATGGGCAGATGTCGCGGTGGAGGCATTGACTATTGGCGGTATGCGCACCAGCTCATCAATGGCTTGTGCGCCATAGCAAATGCTCTCTTGAGGGGGGCAATTGAGTTAAGGCCGGCAGGTGTAAGAGTGAAGTCGCGAGGCGGGAGTCTTAATCAGACCCTGCCATTGGCATGTCAGTGTCGTCATAGCGGCTTATCAGTGGGGAATGAGTGGCATGGTGGGGCGCCGTCACGCTAGGGAATCCCCTCGCTTGATGCTCCACTACCCTACCAGCCATTCGCTCACGGATCAATCACAACCTAACTACACATAGCCCAGCAGGGCAGGTGCAACTGGAATACAGTTCATCAAAAGTCGTATCATTGCCTCATATGTAGCTGCGCTTGACCACCCAGACCATGCCCCATCCGTGTTGAAACAACCCAATCGAGGAGAAACCTCCCAAAGGACTCCAAATACACAGTGCCTCCTTCACCGACCCTGGAACAAACATTCATTTGTTGCCCCAATAACGCCAATAAGCACACACCCCATCCTATGCCACCACCTTACAACCGGCGCCCATGATTAGGTAGTTCAATCCTTAAGTTGCCCGTCTTCAAACAGGAGATCAGAGGCCACATGGTTCGCTGTCCGCCAAGTTGACGAGGTACATCATACCTCCTCACTCGACAAAGTCAGAAAACCCGCTGTTGGAGCCAAGCCCGAATCTCCAAGAGTACATGCTTCCAATAGAATACAGAGACAAGGCAAAATCCGACTCGAAGAGGGTCAGAAAACAGAGAAGAGCAGAAAAGCCAAACAAAGCGTAGCAACGCGCATGAGGTATCTGAAAAAGAAGACTTTGTGTTTCTTTCGTATATCGCCGAGGCTTACGTATGGCTTCTGAAGGCCTTCATATGTCGACCGCCGAGTCAGGGGTCGGGGGATCAGGAGAATGCCTGACGATTTTGCCGCAAAACAAGAGTGGTGTGTTGATCCCTAGGGTGCAAGGCGTAGGGAATATGCCACGATGACGGAATAGGAAGATCGACGAGAACAGCAGGTCGATGCTCCTAGATGTCAATGTCCATTCTCGACGCCATGTCCTCGCTCATGCCGAGCACCGGGTTCTTATACCGCTGCTCGTGGGTTATCTCGTCATCGCTCTCGGGCTCAACATCAGGGTCGTACTCTTCTTCGTCATACGAATCATCGTCATCGTCGTACTGGCAGCTGATGTCGCCATCAGCATCGCGGTTCCAAATGAGGCCGTCGTCAGCTTCCATCTCGTCGTCGCTTGCCGTGACGCGGTCTGCAAACCGGTCGCCCAGCCAGTAACGGGCCCTCTTACTTGCACCCTCGTCATCTTCTTCGTCCAGAGCAGATGCGCTTCCCTTAGACAGCGCAGTCCGACGGGACAGAAGAGCCCGGGGGCTGACTCGGGGGCTATGGCTCATGACAGGCACCCCGCGCACGTAGATGTAACATACTCGCTTCAGCGTCTTGTTGAAGAAGAAATAGTGCAACGCCCAGATCGCACCCTCTTCCTCGTCAAACGGATCGTCCTGAGGCTGGTATGAGAAAATAGTGCAGTCATTGAGCGTCATTTCCTTATCGACCATAGCCCACATCTGAGGACCCCAGGCCGGTGTTATCGGGTTTCCGGGTGATCCCCGCTGGACCGAGATATCGAGGTAGTTTGAATTCGGACGCACGCTGTGCAGTGTGCTGTCTATGTGGGTCATGACACGGCGGAGCATTCGCTCGCGCTTGAAGTCTGTCGGGCGCAGGAGCTGCGAGAAATCATAGTCGGGATGCGACGCATTGAGTGTGGCGATCAAGTACGCAAATGTGCGCCGGTTCGAAACCACTTCAAGAGAGCCAAACGGCGACGAGCGGCTCAAGTTGAGCATGGACTCGCGCCGCGGGGGTGAGAGCGACGCGCCGAATTTGACAAGCGCAGCATGTTGAGACTCCAGCTCCTGCTGGATGTTCTTGTACAGCTTCTTGTCCGAGCCCGCAGCCTTGGTCGTGTATAGGTCGCAACCGCCAGCTACGTGGCAGTCAGGCGTGTCAAAATTCAGTGCGCCTGTCACCGTATCAAACGACGGCAGCGAAAGGAACTGTGGCGTATCGTCAGCCAACACCCCTAGCTCGCCCGAGAGTCCGGCGTGTATCTGATTTACGTACCTTCATCTTGGTACTGAAACCCCGCGGCGGATGGGTCTTCGGAGGAAGAAATAGGACGCGGTTGCGAGTGGATTTCACGTTGTAGCGGTGTCGCGGCGAGGCGGCTCAATGTCGCAATTCGGGCTGTTCGCAAGCGGATTCGGAATGCGCTTGGCTGTGTCGACTTCGCAAGTTGCCTCGTGGAGTGGTGGATCGCAATGCAGGTGATGATCTGCAGAGGATAGCCACAGAGTGACGGGCTGTTGGGGGTGGAGGTGTGACCAAATGGAAAGGCGGAATCGCTATGGAGCGGTGGATGGTTGTGGTTCGGTCTGTGTCAAGTTCAGAGAAATGAACAAAGCCAGACGCGGGGGGGGCGTCTAGCATTCAATCGGGGAAGGTGCAGACATGTCGATAATTCGGGAACAATGATGGGGCCGATGATGAAAGAGATAAATGCGGGCAAAGCGAATGGTGGTAGTCCGACAGGAGATGTGGCCGGCACTGGAGTCCCTGTGTCGGGTGTTGTCTGACTTCCTAAGCCAAGCCGCCTGCGTGCACCATACGCCGGCCTGCCAGGGCAAGTGGTAAGTCTGGGGGCCCGGCACACCTGCGCACATGATCAACCTACCCCTCCGACAGTAGGAGGTCCCTCAGGGCGAACGGAAGTGTCGAACCACAACCCGAACCGCCTGTGGAACGAATGGGATAGCGGCAAACCGCCACGGGCGTCAACGTTGGACAATAAGATGATAGACCTGGATGGATTAAATGGCACTGCTGGCCTGCGCTGCATGCATGTGTTTGCCTTGCGGACATCTCGAGTCTCTTGAATCCCTTTTCATTAGTAGATCGTAGCCTGCAAGCCTGCAACACTTCTGGTCTCCTCGGACGCATTTCGGAGAGTCAGTAGTATCTAGGCTTGTCTTGGCTCGACACCCCCAGGTCTTAATCTACAATGCCCATATCTAAATACGAAAGGAGTTTGCTCCTTCCTGATGGGTGTATGTAGCCTAGCGCCCCCCTGTTACTCTTGCTATCGGCAGCCACGTCTCTTTCGTATGGCCTTCATGTTCTCGCCCTGTCAACCCCGTGCGACATGTTGCGTGTCTGCCTCTCTGGCTCTCATTCGCCTAACTTATCGTCGCTAGGGGTATCGGGTAGCCGCTGCCGCTTCACAGTATCCCGGAATCCTTGAGCGCAGTCTCAATCGTATCCTGAGCCTGTTTTGTATGCGCAAATATGCATTAGCTATCGTCTCTGTCGATCCATAGCTCGTCGCAGCTGCATAGTTCGAGTAAATCGTTGCGTGGGATGAAAGAGAAGTATAGTGATGGTACAGGGCTTCGATTCCTCTACATGATCTTCGTGACCTCGTCCTCGACCTGAGGAGAAAAGAGACGTGTCAGCGAGATCGGCACCCAGTAGGAAAGGAGACAGTCGGCGACAGTAGGGGAGCATCTGCTGCAGACAAGCAACCCACCTCCATGTCCTCGAGCGAGTCTTGTTGGGATATGCATCGCAGGACGTTCTTTTTACTGCTCTCTTGCAGCTCTCCCGCCAGCAGGAGCTCATCAAGAATGTAATAGGCCTTTGTGAAAGAGAAGATGATGTCGAGCTCGCAGACATTGCCGTAGTACTTGTCCATCTGTTCAACGTATCGGTGGATAATTTCGAGGGTAATTAGTTCGTTGTCCTCGGAGGAGCAGCCGGCAATGAAGAATAGCGAGGCGTATCGGCGATAGACGATCTTGGTATCTATATGAGATGATGGGTCAGCCGGGCGGCCATGTCGGGAACAGAAGCCCCCCTCGACGCCAATGGGATGGGAATGCCGGCTCACCCTTATACTCGAGGAAGTTGCACATCCGTGTCCGTCGGGCCAGGACGAGCTGCGAGACATCCTTGACGACCTTCGCCTTGTCTTTGGGGGACATGGTGGTGAACCATTTCGCCAAGCGCTAGCTCACCGCGATTAGTCTGGGGATTCGGGGCGACGAGGCGTGCGATCGAAACGAACCACTTTGCCTTGGCGAGAGAGCAGTATTATGTAACTGCCAAGCTGTCAGTCGATGCGGCCGAGCGAGGAAAATGATGCTGCGCGTACTTGATGGCCATGATGGCGGCCGTCCTTCAGCAGGGAGGGACGAGGGATGTCAGGCAGCACGGCGGGTAGGTTGGGAGTGTCTTGCGAGATTTGGGGAAAACACCAAGACAGTTGCTTGCCGAAAAGGTTGGCCACGAGATTTGCCGAGCAAAGTTGCAGCCTGAGGACAGAAGTCGCAGAAGCCACAGGTTTGGATCCCCCAGCCTTGGAGGGCCGATTCGGCGGGGTAATCGCGCCCCACTTTGCAAGTCCATTCAAACATCCCACTCCCTGACGGGAAGCAGTGGGGATTCGTCGGCGCAAACTCCTGAGGGCCCCGGGGCGGAACTGGAGCACGTCACAGCATATCTCCCAATTAGACTTGCGAGTTCAGTCGTTTGCAAGGGGGCATTATATATCTAGAGTCCTCGGACCGAGGGATTCTCGGATGCGGGCCTGGACTCAGTGACCCGGGATTCCGAACGGGAGGGCGCCTCACAACGTTTGCTCGCTTGCTCCGCCTTCTGTGCTGCTGGCCCCGGCAAGTGGGATTGGATGGGGCGCCCCACGTTTTGGCCTCGCTGAGGTGACGAAAGGGGATGTGCCATCCCGCGCAGCCTCGATTGAAGGCGGTCGATCACAGGGGACACGGAGGCACAGCTATCTCCGTCATCTCTAGTCTGGTCTGTCTAGCGAGTATTTAGAGCGTCAGGTAGCCCCGATACACCTGCCTCACATCTGCTCTGTATTCCCTTTCTCTCGCCGCCAACTTACACAAGGCCAAGCTCGCGATAAACCTCGTCAGCGGGGCTCGGCCATGAATCATTAATAATACCCATCTCGTCACCCATCTCGACTCCACAACGAACTCTCGATTTCGCTCTCGCACCTTGAAATTTTGCAAAACTCAAAATCATCCTACCCTCGAGACCAGGTTTGGTACTGCCAAACACCCTTGTGGACATATATCGGAACGAGTACCAACCATGACCAAGTTAATACTGTCAACCGGGTGCGTTGTGGCTTAACTCCTAACCACATCATTGCCTGAGCACGACTGCTGATTGCGTGATTTGTTTGCAGCAACATTGTGTCGGGCGGCCCCTCCATCATCCGCAAGTCGGGCGCATACCGGTCCAATCTCGAACTCACCCACTCGCTACGAAGCAGTTTCCTGGCTGCACAGCAGGACTACGCCGCCGACGCATACTCGGCCAGCAGCAGCGACTCGGATAACGCTGCCAGCACCAATGGCAGCGGCAGCGCGAACGGAAATGGCTTCCACTACTCGGCGTCGGCCTGGACCGCGCACGAGGGCGGCGTGCTCTATGTGCCCCGCATCGACTGGTCCCTCGCGGGGCTGCAAGAGGAGCCGGCGCAGTATGACATCACGGCGAAGCTCTTCTTCCTTGCGACAGCCCCCGTGTCGAAGCGCGCGCAATATGCAAAAGAGGCATTGGATCTCGTCCTGAAAGAACTGCGCGTCCCCAGCGTCGACCTCCTCGTCGCATCGTTCCCCGGCATGTCATTTGACGGCGATTGCGAGTGGGAGGCCGATAAGCTGAATGCGACGCAGGGCGACGACGAAGAGGAGGCTGCGACTTGGCCCGCCGTCGAGGAACTGTATCGCCAAGGTCTCGTAAAGAGGTTGGGGATTGCTGAATTTGGGAGCGAGAAACTTGCCAGGTTTCTCAAGAGGGTGCAGCTCCGGCCTGCTGTCAATCAGATCAACATCAAGAACTGCTGCAATGTCCCTCCGCCGCTGGTCAAGTTGGCTAAGGAGCAGGGGATTGATCTTTTAGTCCACAGCGACTGCACTGACATTCTCTCGAGAGGAACCTTGAGAGAGCTTCTAGGCCAGGGGCCTCGGGGCGCTGGCGTCCTCGCCGACTCCGACTCCGGCGGCAATGGGCTGCAGGGCGACCTTGCGCCGCAATGGGTCGTCAAGTACACGGCTGTCGTGAGAGATAGGGGGGTCATCGAGAACAAGGGCTACTTTGCCGGCGCCGGCCTGGCAGAGGTTTGAGATTTACCTCGGCCAACAACTACAGCATGCTTGGAGTTATGGTTGTTTGTACACCCAGGCGTTTTTGAACTATGGGAGGCAGATCTTGAGCGTTTTACGTAATGTGTATTACCGACTGTTGTTATTATGCACATAGCACACACAAGGTTTATGATCGGTGGCAATCGCGGTCTATTGCTTTATTTTACTGTCGTTTGCTTTGCTGTTATCCTAGCATACTCTTCTTCCGCCCGCGCATCCTGACGTCTTCCAATTTTCGTATCACTGAGGGCGCCTTCTTAAAGGTCTGCTTGTAGGCTTCCAACACATGTGTAAACAGCCGCTCCGCTCTCGGGTGAGTACTCGCGAATGCCCGCTCTAGTACGTAGAGGTCGACAGCGCGGTCCTCGTCCGTAACACTCTGTGTCGCAAGCCCAAAGTCGATGAGGATCACATCCCCTCCTACAGCCTTTTTCTTTTCGCCATCCTCGCTCGAGGCCCCATTACTCTGTCCATCAGCCCATGGCAGAAGCATCATGTTGCTTGTTGTCAAGTCTCCATGAATCACTCCTGTTCGGTGCAACGCCCCCACGGCATCGCCAATCCTCTTCATCAAGTCAACTAGGGGCGTCTCGTCAGCGACCTCGGCGTCGGAGATCGCATCGTCCTCAGGCCTGTCGCCAAGCCATACGTTGATGCCCTGGCGTACCGGCACGCCGTCCACCCACTCCATCGCCAACCAGCCGGCGGTGGCGTCGAGCGCGTACACGGCCGGTACGGGAACACCCTCGCGGCAGCATCGGTCCAGCACTTTGGCCTCGGCCTGGATGCGCGCTTTGGTCAGCCGCGCGTCGAGGATCGGGTGGCGGTACTGCTTCGGCGACCGGTATTTCAGTGCGCAGGGCAACGACGGCGTGATATATGTTGTCTTGTAGAGGCGGCCCTCGGCGCCCTGAGCTACGAGGATTGGCGGGGTTGGCGCGGGGTAAGTCAGGACCTGCGGGAGGGCAAACTCGACCGGGGCAGCGTGAGCGGCCATTTTGGCGGGTCGGCGGCAGGATTTAGAGATTCTAAGTTGATGCGGCAGGGAAGATGTTGCTCAATGATCGCCTATTGTTGTCATGAGGTGATGTAGTCACGAATAGGTGGGATTTTTTGTTTGGCAGATGGAGTTTTGCGATTGCCGCCTTATTTCTGCCACGCTCCTGCTTCCACGCACGCCCAAGGCAAATGGCAGGAGGAGGCACGGCAGGCAGCACAACATAACGGCAAACTTAAAACCTAGGGGCGGCCCGCACCTCCCTTTCCATTCCGTCTCCTCGTTTCGTTTTCCATCTCATGCGCTTCTATGGACACTCATCAGAACTGACCACAATCTCATCGCGTCACGCCATCGCCTATACCTGAATGACCACTGCAAATGGAACATGCGAGAATAGGTATATCAAACCCCGCCCTAGAGTTGGCGGTCTGGCGCATGCAGCGACAGGGGCAACAGGGGCAACAGGGGCGACGAGAGGGCAGCCAGGCACAAATTTACGAGACCCCCCAAAGGCGAAAAGATGGCGGGAAGCGCGAAAGGAGTGGGCATTGTAGGCCAAGTGGCCAATGGCAGTCACGCCTGTGACCTGACCAACACACGACGTTTGGGTTGGAACTAGTCGGTGAAGTCACCAACGCTGAACCGACCGCGGGGGGGCGAGTTGCCCACACGCCGCACTCCTGATTACAATATTCCGTCATCATTTTCGCCGCTCACCCTAGATAATCGCTCCTAGACAGTTGTCCAGAGAGCGTCGATTGGCATCGTCACTCTCCAATTCTGAAACCTCGTCTGCTATGTAAAGGCAGGAATTTCGGCACTTCGCAAGCATCCACCATGTCCGATTCTTCCTCGCGCCAGTGGATCCTGTTGCTCTCCCTCACCGCCCTTCTGCTCTCGCTCGCCGTGCTTGCGCAAACTGCAAGTCGCTACGCGTCTGCTTTCTTTGCCGCGCCCCGTGAGGTATGCGCCTTCCTCGACGCCGTCGATAGTTCGATTGTCGAAAACGAGTCGTACGACAAGGACGTCGCCAAGGTCCAGCGCCTCGAGGACAAACTCCGGCTCAGCCGACTGCTCCGCGATATCCAGCGGGACGGTGATGCGCTGCGTGAGGACCTAAATGCTTTGTTGGTGGGCGAGGATGACACGCGTCTGCGCACAAGTGCCCGGGTGCTGTGGGCGAGCAGGCGGCTCGACTTAGAGCAAAGGCTCCGGCGTATCGACCTCCTCCGGATGCGCTTCCTTGTCGTGCACATGGGAATTATCGCCGGGATTGCATCCGAGGCTGCCACGAGGCAAGATGCCATTGCAAAAGAACCTGATAAGGTCGTAACTCCCTTCTCAACACCACCGCGGCACGCAATGCATCGGGCCGTGACGGAGAGCATCAAGACCAGGCCTCCCCTGCGAGTGTTGTCAACACCTCCCAAAAGCCACCAAGAGAGTGTTGAGGGTAGTCACCGACGAGGATGGGCAGGCGTTGTGCAAGAACTGCAGAAGAGCCCCTTGCTGCACAAGAGACACGCAAGCATCGAGATGGCTCTCACGCAAACACCGTGATCCGCCCTGGCATGATTTGCAGATATTCTCTGCCATGATTAACTTTGAACATAACACTTTGGCTTTCGCATTCGACATGCCACTATCACGAACAGTTACGACTGGAAAACGGGATGCTTTACGAGAACATGAAAATCTCAACGCCGCACTGGCACACATACGCACATACACACATACTGTATGAATTTATGAGCTGAACATATTGCTGATTTGGCTGCTCATGCATGGCGGCGTGGAAAGAGGAAGACATGCGACATGGCGTTTTGAGCATTTGGAATTTGGCTCCAGACGGGAGCAATAGTCACTTCACTTGAGATACCCCCTCCCCCTCTCCCTCCCCTCACTTCATTATACCCCTTACCTCACCTCACGGTATCATTTACATAGCCACGCTTCTCTACTCCCCTTTTGGGGATGGATGGTAGGCTATCTCAAATTCCCTCGCTGAGACTGTTTTGACCATATGGGTCACAAGGTAACAGGAGCATTAGCGAAAGGGTATGCGAGGCAACCTACTATCCCCACCTTATTAGATATAATACGTCATTTCATTCATCGGAGCAGGGGAATAATATCCGGGGGATGATCTTGGGGATAGGCTTCGGGAGGGTTGCTGAATTTTGGGGGATGGAATTGGCGGTTGGAACAGGCGGTTGGAGCAAGGGAACTGAATATCGGGACTGGCGTATTGAGAAAAAAGTCGCGGCGGGTCTCGGGCTTGCAAATAGTGGTTGGTTATCAATTGATACATCCCTTTTTCGCCAGGAACTAGTAAACCGAAACCGTGCGTGCTTCTCTCAGTGAGCGGCGTCCGGCCCGAGGCCGTTCTTCTCGCCGACTATTGACAGTGGTTAGCCCAAGTCAAGGGAGAGTGAGGACGTACTGACCGTCAAGCGCAACCAGGAAGCGGCTGACCATGTTGTAGCACGCAATCTGAGAGCAACACTGTCAGCAAACCGTAAACATCCCAGCCCCTGAAAGTCAAACACTCACCGTTGCCGTCAACTCGACAACCTCGCGCTCCTCAAACAACCCCCTCAGTCTCTCAAAAGTCGTCTCCCGCACCTCGACATTCCGCGTCATCTCATCCGCAAAACACAGCACAACCCACTGCCTCTCGCTCAACCCCGCCGGCCCCTCCTCGGCCTCCAGGACCAGCGCGCCCACCCCCTTGGCGACGGCCATCCCGGCCTCGCCCACGCCCGCCGCCACCGCCAGCGGCGCGTGGTGCATCCACTCGTACCACGCGCGGTTGACGACGGCGACACGGCTGATGGCGAGCTCCCGCAGATCGGCTGGGATGGTCGTCTGCGTGCGGATGGCGCCGAGGAAGGCGTTCCAGCCGTCGGCGACGGGGGGCGAGTGCAGGAGGGTCAGGTCGAGGGGCTGGAGGGGTCGTGGAGCGCGGCGGGCGGCGATGCGGGCGACAACGGCGGCCTCGGTGGGGGAGGAGGGGGTTGGCGGGTTGGGGGTGTAGGGGAGGCGCATTTTGGATGGCGGGGAGGTGGTGGTGAGCTGGCGGAGCGGCTGTTGCTGTTGTTGGGTGGTGATGGTGCTGAGCGCTGGGCGGGATAGGGGGCGGCAGATGGTTTGGAGAGCTTTGGAGCGCATTCCTAAGGTCAGGAAGGAGTGAGCGTAGACAGGGCATGACTTATTCGTAGTTTCGCAGCGGCATGACGTTCATGCTGCCTCTCCACTTTGCCAGTACCAGGCCGGCACTGGCAGCGGAGCCATGTGCGGGGAGGCGGGACGAACCCTCTAATCCCCCTGAATAATGGGGACTCAATGTTCCCGATGAAAGTGCAGAATCAACTATCCTGTCCACAAACACAAGGCGTATGGGAACATCCAAAGACTGGTGCATATGTCAATTACAACAATTATATATACTCTCGTCGCCCCAGTTTTCTCTCTACCCAAGGTCCACGACCTCATCTCCATTGAGCCATGCCCCTAACTACCCCCTAATATAGCAAGATAGATCCTAACAGACCCACGGCAACGTTTTCCAAGCGAAACCCCTAATCAAACATCACCAGACTTGTGCTATAGCAATGTGACCCTCAAAGGAAACCGCGAAGTTTTTTATCCGCGCAAAACGCCAGAACACCCCGCGCTGTTATCTCGAGAAGAGCCGATACGCCTTGCCATATGCTTTGAGAACCCTCCCCATCAGCATCAACATTAACAACCAATATGAGAAAGCAGAAAAGAAATAGCCCAAAAACCAAGCGATGCTTTGGATGCAGGTAGGAATATAAACCACTCCACAAATCCAGATATGTGGCAACCCCCTTACTGTTCGTCCTCTTGACCGGGGCCATTACCCACCCATATTCGGTGAACCCGACGAGCCCAAATCTAGACTCGGCAGCGGTGCCCCATTAGCACGTGCTGCCCCGTTCCCGTTGCTCTTCGGCAGTATCGTCTCCGTTGCTAACGGGTCATTCTCCTTCTCCTGGGGCGTCTGCGCGGGTGTCTGCCCAGGCGTCTTCTTGCCCATGCTTGCCGTCTCAGGCTCCTCCTCGATCGTAGCAAACTTCCTCAGCACCTGCTTCAGCGCTGGCCGGCGAATCGGCTTGCTGAGAAACTCGTCCATACCTGATTCCATGCACTCCTTGACATTGCTTTCCTCGGAGAACGCCGTGAGCGCAACGATCGGCGCCGAGTAGCCCATCTTCCGGATCAGACGCGTCGACTGTAGGCCGTCCAGATTGGGCATCTGGATGTCCATGAAAATCACGTCAAATCGCTGGTTGTTCTCCATGTTGACCTTGACGAGGTCATATGCCTCTTGCCCATCCTTGGCGATCGTAACGTCGTAGATGTCCTCAAGCTTCAGCATTCTGCTGACCACCTCGATGTTGGTCGAGTTGTCGTCAGCCACCAGGACTCGGAGCTTACCCTGGGTATAGGATCGGTTTGCCATTGCTCGGTCAATCGCTGCGAGCTGGTCCGCCTTGTTCAAGTTCGGCCGGGGATTGGGGGTTGTTGCGAAGAACGGCTGGCTGAGACCAACAAGCCGAGGCTGTTTGTCCAGAACTGCCGCAGCGGGCGGCGTGATCTCGCTGGGAGGTTTTGAAACCGAGTTGCGCACGTTTTCTCCATCCAAGGATCCTACGCTCGGCGGCCGCGACTTGAGACTGCTAGACGTACTTGATGTGCTGGGGGGGGGGGGGGAGTTAGCACCGCGTGGAGAACCTGAGGATATGAAAACTTCGCCAAACTTACTGGTCTTTGACGTATTTGAGTGGAATCAACATTCTGAATGTCGTGCCAACCCCAACCGTGCTTTTGAGGGATATGCTTCCTCCCATGATCGTGGCCAGCTGAGAGCAGATGCTGAGACCTAGCCCCGTGCCACCAAATTTCTTGCTGAGGCCAAGATCGCCCTGGACAAAAGGCTCAAATATCTTCTGCTGCATATGCTCCGCGATGCCAGGGCCTGTGTCTTCGACCTCGAACTCGAACATGTACGACTTGGCATTCGCTGGCGGAGGCGTCGGGGAGCGCTCCCTAATGTAGACATGCGGCGTGGCTTTGGGGTCCAGGGGGTTGATTGAGAGAGCAGTACCTCCCTTGAGCGGCGTTGCCGGCGATTGTGCACCCTTGGAGCTGGCCGAGTGCGTAGATCCGGAACCAACCCGATGACGAGAGCGACCTGGCCGGTTGCTTCCGGTTTTGGAGAACGACGATGACCTACTCTCGTCGCTCGGCTGTTCCAATTCACCAACACAGCGTATCCTGAGCTCGACCTTGCCGCCCGCAGGCGTGAACTTCAGACTGTTGCTGACCAAGTTGATGATGACCTGTAGAATTCGGTGTTGATCACCCCAGAGACACATGTCCTTGAGCCTGCCGACACCCAGCGGGCCAATGGCTGGAAGCCTCTTTTCCATGCTGGTTCGTTCAGGACCCTCTAGGTTATCCGAGCTGATGAAATTGACAGTAAATGTGATCTTGCTCTCTCTAACCTGCTTGTCAAAGATGGCAACCATCTGCGACCGGATGTCTCCCAGGCGGAATTCCCGCTCTTCGAGATTGACTTGCTGTCCGATTTGGTTCTTAGAGAAACTTAGGAGATCCTCAAGAAGGTGGAGTAGAAGATCACCTTTTTCTGTTAGCCTTGCTTGGTCTTGTCCGACCCATGTGTAAGAAACATACCTGATTTGTACAGTGTCTTCAACGACTGCTTGATCCGGTTGATATCATCCTCTTCCATGCAAACAGCGCACATACCCATGATGCCATTGAGTGGCGTCTTGAGCTCATGCGAGATGTTGGCGATAAACAGGGTCTTGCTCTCGTTCGCAGCCTCGGCAGCCTTTTTGCTAATTTCCAGCTCTCTCGTCCGCTCAGCGACTTTCTCGTCCAGAGATGTGTACTGCTTCAGCAGCTCGTCCGTCATCTCGTTGAAGGTTTGGGTAAGTTCCGTCAACTCATCGGTCACGACATGCTTCCGATCCTCGACCCTGGCAGGTATCTTGAATGCCCGGCGGTTAGGCTCTGGTGGACCGACTCCTCTCATCCTGGCCTTGCGTCTCTTACGGATGCGCCGGCGGATGTTACTAAAAAGCCCCTTTTCAGACCGTCCCGACTGGGTCCCTCCGGAACTCGGGTTCTCCTCATCAAACGAATCATCGGATTCGTCTTCATAGCCGGGAGGGGCGATCGACTTTTCAGTAGCAGCCTTCAGCCTCCTAATCGGCATCACACTAAGATGCGCACAGGGAAATACGAGCAGCACAACCAAGCCAGCGGTACCGAAGACACAACCAAGCAGAATGGTTTTCAGCGTCTGGATCGGTGCATAAGCCTCGCTTGCGTCCTGCTCCACAATGACGGCCCAAGTTACAAGTGATGTCTGCGGCCGCGCAGCGCCGACAGCCACTGAGCGCCCCTGCTCGTTCGTTGTTGAAAGTATACTTGTGGCGTTGTTAGGAGTCGTGTTGTTGTCGTAAAACACGTTGAGGGCTGCAGGAAACTGGGCCAAAGGGAATGCGGAATCAAACTTGCCCGAGGCAATGCTATGCTGGTCGTGGCGATCGGGCTGGCCGGGCGGCGTGAAGGCTGGGAGGAGGAACTGCACTGGCTGCTGCTCAAATTCATCCAGGGGAGGCGTGAAGCTTCCATTACTTGCGGCTACCGAGTCGTTGAAATGATTCCAGGGATTGGTTGACCCCACGATAAGCAGAACGCCGGTACTGCCCAGCCCTTCATTAGAGGTTTGTACCTCAACGAGTGTTCTCGCAGTCGCAACCAAGGTCATATAACCGAGAATGTAACCACTGTTCTGGATCATTCGGACAGGGATCGTAATAGAAATGAGGGCGAAAGTCGAGTTGATTACCAAAGGACCCAGGAGGATACCGTTGCCATCGCTGCCATTCCCCAAAGACACGCCCGGAAAGGCGAGGGCGGAGAAGGAAGGTGTCGAGGACATGAAAGAGTTCGAGCGGTTCAGGTTGACATATGTGATGTTCGGAAACAAGGCGGGTGGATACCCGAGGCCCTCGTCGCCGAGGAAGACCTGGGAGCCGTCGGGGTGCGTATAGGGCAAGGTGATGGAGCCCCCCTGACTAACGGCATTACCAGTCAAGCTCAAGAGGCCGTTGACGTCTCCCGTCGTGTTGCGAGAGTACAGCCGCGCCTGCAACAGTCCCGAGAAACCTGACGCACTCAGTGCACTCTCAAGATCCTTACGGGCCTCCTCCCACGGATCAGGGGTGGTAGAGTTCTCGTTGTAGAAATTGGTGAAGCCATTCTGCAGCAAGAGGCGTGTTGAGATAGTTTGACATGTTGTCTGAACTAGATCGATCTCGGAGGATATGCGCGCAGCCTTGAGCGACGCGGTCAGGGAGAGACCGCCTGTCTCGACGCTGATGACAAAGTTATTCACGTATATCCATGTTGGGATAGAGACAATGGCGAGAGCAACGAGGACTGCAAGGATGACGAGGGCCGCAAGCTGCTCCCGGATTGCGACTCTCATTTTCGGTGGACTATAAGGGACAGTCTAGACCGGAGGGTCGCGACGGCTGCATATTCTGTCGGGGTTTTGGGTAAAGTGCTGGCGCTTCGGTCGTGTGAAAGGTCGTGTAGGTGGTGCTGCTGTCGTCGTCGTGATGTGTTGTCGGGGCCGAAGCGGAGACTCGAGTGTCCACGTAGCCTCACCGTCGAAGCTGCCGCGGAGAAACAGGTTGTGTTCGTCTCGCCGGGATGTGATGCCGCACGGTAGGCCCCCGAGAGACACCGAGAACGAGGGCGAGAGGCGGTCGAGGCTCTGGCACAGCAAACAAAGAAAATTGGGGATATTCGGACGACCCGGTGTGCTGGAGGCGAACTCGGCGTTATTGGGTATTGCGAAGACAGAAGACGGACAAATCAGCTCATCAGTCAAGTAGACGCAGTCGCGACTTTTCTCGAATGCGTCCGGTCGCTCAAATTCGCTGCTAAGGAGGTCTGCAGCTGCTATAGCTGACGCCACCACTGCCGACTGGGCAAAGGAAGGGGCCGGAGAAAGCCAGGCGGCAAAGCACAAACGACAGAGGGTGTCGCGATGATTCGGGTCGACGACGGCGATGTTGGATGCGCAGGTGGCCTGGTGTTGGTCGGGGATGCAAAAAAGATGCAGATCAGATCAGCATTCCGCAACCGAAGCTACCTAGCGTGAAGGGGCTGCGTGTGTGTGTGCTAGGATTGACAGACAATCTGGAAGGCAACCCAAACACCTGGACCAGCGACCAGCAAGCAGAGCGCTCAGCCAACGATTGAGTTCGGATAAGCACGCAGAACCCACCGACCAACGAGCCCAGACTCGCAGCGCGCAGACCTGGCCGTTCGCTGTCGAGGAAAGCGCAAGGGGCAACTCTCGCACCAAGTCCAGGCCTTGCTTTTTCGCTCCAGTGCGCTCCAGCGCGCTCCAGTGCGCAGACGGCTGACTTGCACCCCATCGGAATTTCTTCCCTTCCCTTTTAGGGTAGCAAAACAATTTGCTCATTTACTCATTCGCTCGCCCCTCGCCCCCTCTCGCCTCGAGTGCTAATTTGGATATCTGGCTGCCATTGCTCCCATCATGCCTTGCCAATTGGAGAATCTGCCGACCCAGATCGAACAAACCGATCCTCTCCGGTCTGCTTTGGGTAGATGGCCTCCCACACGGTTATTGGACGCGCAATGTAATCCTCCGCAGCGCTTCGTAGAACACAACCCATACCCCTTCCACCCCCGCTATCTCCGCGTTGCATTTGTAAGACAAAAAAAGACAGGGCTGTCTTCTTGACACGACTGTCAGGTATCACAGCAGACCCAGAAGCAGAGACGCAAACACGGCGAATTTCTTTCGTGCCTCCTGCCATGCGAGCGCGAAGAGAAAATGTCTTGGTCGAACCCAAGGTCGGCGGGCTCCAGAAGTCTGGGCTGGTCCTGTCCCGCTCCGGAATAAACAGCCCGGGCCAAGCAGCGGCCACTTGGACCCATTGGGCCGTGATTGTAATCGAAAAAGCCGGCACCACTGCCAAGCCTTTTCCCACGATGATGACGCTGACATGCAGCGAGAGTGCCTTGCTGTGTCCCGCGGACTCGGGTCCCCCCACGAACACCGTAATGACCTCCTGTGTTATGCATCGTGTATGTGTGTGTATGTACGTTCATTGATATATGATAGGTAACCATAACAACCCCTCATGAAAACATAGAAGATATTTGTGTCATTACAAGTCATACGCGAGCCGCCCCGCCATGCAACGCCGGCCAACGCCGGGTTTTTCCTCATCCAATTCATCCATTGACATCCCGTTTGACTGTCATACCCAATGCCATGCCTCCCTCTCAGTACTCCTTGTGTCGACTGCAATCAAACAAGCCAAGCCTCAAATCCCCTAGGATCGACTAAACATCAACGGTACCAACGCACTCTGGCTCTCTAACCCGCGATGGTCCGGCATGATGCTCACATTCGCCAAACTCCTCCCAAATAACCCCTCGCGGATTCTCAAGCCCATGCTTGATGTCGGCGCACACCCGGAGCCGTTATTAACTGTCGACGCATTCCCGGGGCCGAGGTTCAGCACCGACAGCCCCGCTACAACGGCCGCCGAGTCCTTGCTATGTGGCGGGCCCCCGCTGACCTTCCTCTTGCAGAACTCCCGCGAAAGCTTCATCAGCACAGCCTCCTTAGCGCGCTTGAGCGCTGAGCTTCGCGCCGCCGCGTCCTGCGCCTCAGCGAGGAGATCAGCTTCGATGGTCCTCTGCACCGACGACAGGCCGTCGTCAATGACGACCGAGTGCGTTGGCTCAGAGATGCCGACGAGCGAACCCGTCTTGGCGGAGGGGTCGTACACGGTGGGCTGGAGGAGCATGGGGAGGGGCTCGGGGTTGAGGATGATGGGGGCAGTGATGCTGGGCTTCCGCGGGGTGGGAAGGCGGTAGAAGGCCTCGTCATCGGTGCCGATGACTTCGGGCATGGGTGGTAGGGCGGGGATTTCTTCCGAGTGATGTCGGTGGTGGCCCCGGTGGCCCCGGCGCGATTGCGAACGGGACCGATCCCGATCCCGGCTGGTGTGCCGGTCGCTCGTGTCGTCGCTGCGCGAGTGCTTGTGCCGGCTGCGGCTGTGGTGACGGTGATGCTCGCTGCGCTCACTGCGCTGCTCGCTCCGCTCGTCACTGTGCCGCTCGCTACGACGCTCGCTTCGGACTTCCTCGTCCTCGGTTTGACCCTCGTCGTGGCGGTGGTGCTTGCGCGACCGCTTCTTGCGGATGCGCCGTTTCTTCAGCTTGGTGCTGAACCCCAAGCTTGCCTGCCGGGCAGCCTCGATGTCAGACGCCAATCCCCCGTCGTCTTCCCTCCCTTCATCCGCCTCGGGGATGGTGTTGATTGAGCTGCTCTGTGCGGCCGCAGCCGTCACCCCCCGCGCCCATTCCTCCACCCCGGCCTCGAGGTTGTCAACATCATTCAACCCACCAAATACCATCCCGTCCAGGTCCACATCGAACAACTCCTTACTAGCTGCGGCTGCTGCGGCAGACGACGCCGGAAGCTGCTCATCCTCAAACGAGCTCGCCACAGCCGACGAACCGGATCGCGCGGTACCCGGCCGGCCAAAGCTAGCCTCGCTCCCACTGAGCGAGTAGCGCGACCATGAGTCGCTGCTGCCGTCGGTAAGGGGTGCGAGGGCGTCGTCCCATGTTCCGCCGCGGATGAGGGCGACGTTCTCAAAGTCAAACTCGCGGACCGTAGCCTTGTGACCGGTGATCAGGCCGCGCAGCTGCGGCGCGTTCATGGTGGCATTGCGCACCGACATGGAGCGCAGACGCGGCATCACCAACGGGCTGCGCAGCGGGCCTGGCGGTAGAGGTGACATGGGGCTAGTGACCTCGTTGAAGAGCTTCTTGGTGTTGCGCGGCGGGGTGAATAAGGGATCGCCGGAGAGGGCCAGTGGGCAAGGCCCTCGCAGGCCGAGCCAGGTAAAGGAGAACTTCTCAAGCTGCGGCGCAAAGTTGCGGATATAGTCGTCGATGATCTTCAGGTGGTCGAGGCCCGGTGATGGGCCGTAAAAGTCCCAGGCGTCTACAGAGATGTAGAGCTTGCGGATTTGGCGCCACCGCCGTGCTGCGGCTGGAGAGGCCCCGTGTCCGGGAAGGTGGCGGAGGTAGTTAAAGGAAGATGCATGCACACCTGAGAGGGAGAGTTTGTTCAGCCTGGTCAGGGGGGCACGCTCAACCGAGATGCGCAAGCTCATCAGGGCGTAGTCGACAATGTTGCGACGATAACGCTCCTTAGGGTCCTGGCCGGGGGCTTTGACGGTGAGGTGGCGCATGTTGGTCAAGTGCTTCATGGCGTTAATAAAGGAGGGTACGTTGCTGGCGGCGTGGAAGAGGGGCGGATACTGCTGTGTCAGGATTTCGCCGAGCTCTGAGTTGGCGTACTTTGGCCTCATGAGGGCCGAAGCCATTGAGGTGTGAGGGGTGTAGAGGAAGCATATCTCACGCCCGGACTCGGGGTGGATGAGGGGAGGTAGGAAGGTGGCATCGGAATGGGCGAAGTGGAAGGTGAGATGCTCGACGTGGTGGCCAATCCGGGCCAGGGCTTGTATCCTGCTGGGCTTTGTGAAGGTGTTTGCGGTAAAGGTTAGGTGAATGCGGAGGAAGAGTCTCTTAGTGACGAGGTTGCAGCAGGCCGAGTTGGCCAAGCGGATGTTGCTGATGTCCTCCTTGGACAAGCGCTCAAAGAGTCTCTCGCGGATGGTCTCTTCTTGCCACAGGCGGTAGAATGCTTGTGGAGCAGCGGCCATAGCTTCCGCATGGCGCTGTGGCGGCCTCGACATTCAGATCACTGACTGCAGCGGGTAGTGCAGTTGGGTGGTGTGCTGGCCGGCTCTGAGTGGCGGTTTCGAAACAGCACAAGACTGAAACCAAACAATGGAGGCTTAGACCCGGGGGCCAAGGGCAGATGCGAGCTCGAGATAAGGTAGGCGAGGTAGGTAAACAAGCGGGATGCTATGCACAGATGGGAATCGGAAGCACTGAGGGGAGATTGGGCCTGTCGGAGCAAAAGAGAAGCAGACGGCTAGTATTCGAGGCCGCGAGTGATATGAGTGAGGGTTTACTGATTGAGTCCAACAAGCGCTCGGAAATCAGGAATCAAGAACAGGAAAAGGACTAAAACAAAGCGAAACGAAAAAGACGGAGGCTGTTATACCAGCGCAGCCCCGTCCGCGTACATGTCGAGATCTCCGCACGTTTCCTTTTCGTTTCCCCCTTGCTCCCTACGCGAATTGGCGACGGATCCATTGCTGTCGCCCCGGAGCGTTGAAGGTCGAGAATGAATGGCGGTGGGTGACTCATTGTGTCTCTGCTCTGCTGCGGTTGCCCTGGTGCAGCGTCCTTGCCGTATGCAGCCAGCAAGCGGTGCAGCACCAGCAGCACCAGCAGCACCAGCAGCACCAGCCGGCAGCAGTTCGAGTGTGGACTCTGGACCACAGCACCGCGACCCGCGTGGCCGACCGCGCCGGGCCCGCTGAGTGGCTCGACAGCCCTGCATGGGGCCCATGCACCGCAGCACACCCGGTGCTGCCAGTGGCACCCGTCTGCAGCCCGTCTCAGCGGCCCTCTCGTCTGGACCACTGGCAAGGCCCGCGTCGGCACCCGTTGCTGCAGAGGGGCTGGTGGGGAAGCTGCAGTGTCCTTGCACCAAGCGCTATCGATAAAGAATGGAGGGGGCGGGAGGTAGGGGAGGGAACAACACCCCAGCACCCATCGCGGCGCCTCGTCCAATCGCTCCGGCGAGACACATCGAATGGCACCGTGGCGGGTCCTTGGCGGTGCCACGACATCGCGTCTGCCGCGCGAAACACGCGCGTTTGACACACGGAACTGGCGCGGTGCCAGCGCCCTGGATCGCTGGACCGGGCGCGGCCGATCATATAAAGGCTTTAAGCGCCCCGCAGCGTGGGGAGGGAGGGCACAGGCTGGTGGTGGGTTCTGGCTCTTGGAGGTTTGCTTGTCGGATGTGCTTGCTAGACCGCTGCGTGGCCGTTGTGGCCCTGCGTGGTGCCTAAGTTTAGGGAATGCTATTTCAAGCGTGCCTGACAGACAGAGCGACAGTTGGCTTTTTTTCTTCGACATTGAAACATGGAAACTGCGAGACTGCGAGACTGGCGGACGAGGAAGCTCGCGACCGCAGCCCAAAGTGACAGGCGCGAAGTTTGCACCTACCTGACTATTCTACCCGCAGCCAACCGTTTACATCCCGTCGCCCACTCGTACACACACCTCAGGCCCGTCACGGTGGGAAAACACACCTGCGCAGCACGCGTCGGTCGCCACGACTCCACTGTCGCCCTCCGCATCCGGCCCCTCTTCTTGACGGCAGTGCACGCTCAACCCCATGACTACCATGTTTCGAAACATTTCGCCAGCCCGATGCTGGTTCGCTTCGATGCAGACGGGGCCGGGAACACGCTCCCCACACCTTCCATGAGGCCGATCGAGGCCGAATGTGATCACACCTGCGGAGGTGTGTCCTTGACAAATCGATCGCTATGACTGTGCTTCCGCCATAGAAAAGCCCAAGAAACATTTTGTGGGCTAGAAACATAGCCACAGCCCGTCACCCCATCACGAGAGGTCTTCGGCACTTGCTAACTTGTTGATAGCGCTATTGGATTAAACTTATTCAGCTTTGGTGGGACCGATGCCTTTGTTTCATGTTTCATGTTCCATTTCGAGCCTAAGGCAGCAACGAAGGGAGAAGGGGATGCGCTCCGGCGACGTTGCGCTCCCAGTCACTCCGCTGCGATGCCGAAGCCCCCTTCTGCATCTAGTCCATCGTAGAAATGACAAGCCAATTCATACACAATCATTCTTCAACACGGAGGGGTCGGCCTGCGGTGCTCTAGCAGAGTCGCACGGCACGCCCACTTCAATAACCTCAACGAGAGCTAAAAAATAATATCAAGCATTTCCCCTGTATCCTCCCCTTTGCCGTCCAGAAAACCCGCCCCTGTAGCCCTGTCGCCGGCCTCCTGGCTGGTTTCCCTGTGGTGGCGGACCGGGAGGAAGCGGAGGGTTATTACTTCGCGAACCCCGCGCCTTACCTCCGCGATAAGAGTTGCCGTTGCCGTTGCCGTTACCGCTGCCGCTGTTAGTGCCGTTGCCGGCACCGTTGAATGTCATTGGCTTGCTCCGGGTGTTCCGCTGAACAGGCGGGCGGATGAAGCTCTCATTATCGTCATCATCGTCCGCGGCCTCAAAGAAGACGTGTCGTTGGGGAACGATGCTCTTGCCTCCAAAGCTGGGTCGCTCATCGAGCTCGTTGGATGCTAGAACGGCGCCGGGAGGCATAAAAGATGACAGGGCTTCTTGGTCGCATTCTGGGTCCAGATATCGCTCCAGATTTTGTCGGCTCCAAGTTTCCCAACTCTTCTGCCGCGGCTGCTCAGTCAACGGAGGCTGCCCACATTCTGGCCCGTAATGCCCCTCTTCGCCGCACGTATAGCAGTACGGCAGCATGCTCCTAATCTTGCAGATCTCGCTGGGGCTGGGATCAAAGGTCCGCCACAGCTTGATGCAATCTGACTCGGTGTGTCCCTGTGACTCGCAAAGCGCACATACCCGCTCCTCTAGTGCCAGCGACAGTTTCTCAGTGCATTCCATCCTCGTGTGCCCAGGCTGAAAACACTTAGTGCATCGACTGATGGTCACACAGGCCAGCGATCGATGGCGTTGGCTCCGACAGAAACGACATGCTATTTCTGGGCATCGAGCCGTCAAGTGTCCACGAGATGCGCATTTCACACAAAATATGTCGTTTGTACCGAGGCCCGGGAAGTATCGTTGCCGATATTTGATGTCCTCCTCCTCGAACAACATCACACCGTCATGCAAGGGCCCGTCAGAGCTCACCTCTCCTGGTGATGCTGCTCCAAGATGGTTGTTCTCGGGTTGCCGACTTTCAGGCTCTGTGCTCGCGGGCTCTTGGTTGTGGCTACCGTCAAGCAATCCAGCCCATTCAGTAAGCAATAGGGGCCCATCCGGCCCAGGGAAAACGCCCGAGACGTCTTCGTTCTTTCGTCTCAAATATTCGGTGGCACCACGCCTTGCTGATGCTGACTTTGACTTGGACAACCCGTCGATATTCCCAACCCAAAATGAATACGTATCATAGAGTTTCCCCAGTATCCGGTTCTCGGCGGTTATCTTCCCGTTGCTGATGTTGACCACGGCTCGGCACCATTGCTCAAATCTGTCCTGCCAGACATCGACGTCCTTGGATTTGATGTCGAAATCTGAAAGCGGGAGCGCGGGCGGGAGAGTCCATCCATTAATATTCTCTCTTCTTGATATCACTAAGTTTTTGCTATTAGATTTCTCGAGTTTGTTAGCGCCTTGGGCTACAACAGCAGGACTCTCCGTTGGGACAGTGGTGATCCTGCTGTTCAAATCCCCATGCTTGATAGGAAGACCTTGGCTTGCAATAGCAGAGCTTGCTGTTGGGCCATCTTGGTCGCCTTGACCATTCAAGGACTTATCGAGCCGGGGTTCGCGCGTCGTGGGCTTCGGAGAAAGTAGCTCCTCAAGCCTCCGAGCGAGTAGCTGCAGGTCTGCCGGTTCTTTCTGGGCAATTCCCCTGAGAGTATTTGGCATCTGCTGTTGGCGTTGCAGCCATAAACCCCAGGCATCTCTTACAAGCGCCGGGTCCCGAATTCCCTCTTGATCCTTGTTCAGCTTGACCAAGGCTCGGCACCAGACGTCGAATCTGGCCTCCCAGGTATCGTTCTTCTTGAGGGTCCTGCTAAAGTTACCGAAGCCGGGGGGCATGGCCCAGCCATCAGTGGCACTGTCGTCTTGGTCAACGGGAGACTTGGTGGCTTGCGAACTGGCATTTTCTGACGCCTGGCTCGGTGATGCCTTGCGGGGAGCATTCTGGTTTTTGGAAGCGAAAGATGTTCGCAGTCCATTGTTGACACCGCGGTTCCACCCATTCGAAGGTTTCAGCGACTCTTCAGCGGTGGTATCGCCTGGTGACGCATCAGATCCATGAGTTGAGTCTTGAATCTCTTCCTCATCAACACCCTCGGATTCTTGGTTGGCTTTGACCTTCTTTTTTGATCTCTTTGCACGCTTGGAACGTGTTGGCACAGCGTCCTCCTCGGGCTGCGGTTGTCCACCGCTCTGTTCGGCATCCTCGAGGTTGATTGAATCTGAGGCTGAGCGTTTCCTACTCGCCGATGGCCGAGGTTGACTTAGAACATGCTCGGAACTGGGCCCGGCAAGCTCTACTTTGGTGTCATGTAAAATAACAGGCAAGGCCTGGGACGTTGTGTCCTGAGCTTGCCCATCTGTGGCTCCCATCGAAGGGTTGACCTCCATGGCTGCTTCCCTCGTCAACCGAGCTCAGTTCAAAGAAAGTTGCCAGATACGCGCCAGTCACGCGTCCTCAGGCCCCAATAATTCTCATAGAACTGAGCCGAAAAGACGCTCGGAAAATTATGTGCAGGTCTCGAGTCAATCCCGGTATGATGAGGGGGCTGTTCAGGATGCAAGACCTTGAAGGCCAAGAGAAATGAAGCCTTCGGGTTCTCAAGACGATCCTTGAACCTGGCGCGGTGTTGTAACGGTGACAACAAACCAGGTGGAATGCGCTTTCCGTCGATGTGAAAAGCCGGGAGACAATGAAATATCGTGTCTCGGCCTAAATGAGGCTCCAAGCCGGATATGTAATGCAGGTCTGCGTGTTTGGCGATGCTGTCTGGCCAAGCGGAACTGATGACTTGAGCCTTTGTCGCAGGTACGACGGGACTTTTTTTACGTTGAGATTGGCAGGCGCAAAAGTGTGTGGCTCCACTGTTAGCCCGCTAGCTGATTCAAGACGTTGGGAACAAAGCACGCCCTGCAACTGCCTCTGGACCTTTGAGTTGTTGATGCAGCGGACGGCCTTAAATTGTGATATGCTGCTCCGAGTTGGTCAAATTCGGGTAACTTGGCCGTTGGTTTGTGTGCGTGGAATTTCATTTTTGTATGATTTTGCTAGTATTTTTATTTACGCCTTTCGCTGTTCCAACTGAGGCCCACTGCAGCTCTCCACCTCGTCTGTATGCTCCTGGATCCCCGATGGACGGATAAGTCGTCCGTCATCTGGAGGAGCGTAAGAGGAGCTGCGCCAACAATTTTCACAGGCCGCTTGCTGGCCCCGCCATTCTCAGCGACAAGCGGCGCTAGCTCGCAAAGGCTCCCTCTGTAATTTTCGGGAAATCAAATGTTAGTGTAGAAGTCGCTAGCCCCGTCTCCCCGCGGCTTCCGGAGCGGTCACCCCCTGATTGAGTACCCGCGATCTCAACTCCCATTCTCGCCCGTTTTGGCGTTCGTGGCCACATCCAATTGCCACCGACACCCAATCCAACCCAGAAACATTCGTTTCTTACTCCTGGACCTTGTGCTATCTCGAAAGAGACGCGATCCCTTCTTCACCGCGACAGCAACCTGCAACCTGCATCTTTCTTCTCGTCCCTCGTTTGACGCTTGGTGGCGAATTCCTCATTCTTTGGCTCGGCACAACGGCAAAGCTGATTGCTGATTCCCATTGTCCAACAATCGACTCCCTCTTCGCTCTTACCTAGACACTTACGCAACGCGCCACGGCAGCAGAGGCAGAGCCCGCCGCCCCTTTCCCCCAACCCTCAGTTCCTCGACCCTCGATCCTCATACCGAACCCGTACCACTCTCGAACCGTCCCTCCGACAAACTCAACGTTCCGCACTGACACGGACGGACACGCCCAGCGGCCCGGCGGCCCCCTTTTTCTCGGAGCGGCCCGTGACATCATAACGATACTTGGCTCGCCATCTGCCGCGTAAACCATCGTGCGACCTCACTCCTCCGGCCGCCCAATCAGCTGAGACCTCCCTCGGCCTGTCCATCTGACTGTCGCAACTCGCGGCGACACACCGTCAACAACGCCAAACTGGCTTCTCCACTCCTCCTTCCTCGCACCGTCTCCTACGACGTGGGCGTCAATCCTCCGCGGCGTGGAGCTCAGTATCCGACCATGGAGGATAAGACCGGCCGTAGGAGGAGATCCAGCAGCATTCTCCAAGTCTACCATGAGCCTCCCGAGCCTATTGAGCAGCTCAGCGACCAGTCCGCCCTGCCCAATCTGAATGCCAACTGGGTCAATGCCAAGGGTACGCAGCGCCCAGGCCGTGGCGATCATCCCTCCCCTCGTCGTGAAGCACAAGGCTGACAGTTGTATTGGCAGGCGCATGGACAATTCACCTCGTCTTAATCATTTGCCTCAAAATCATTTTCGACATCGTCCCTGGCGTGTCACAGGAGACATCATGGACGTTGACCAACATCACATACATGTTTGGGTCCTATATCATGTTCCACTACGTCCGCGGAGTGCCTTTCGAGTTCAACGGCGGAGCGTACGACAACCTGAACATGTGGGAGCAAATTGACGACGGAGCCCAATACACGCCCGCTAAAAAGTTCCTGCTCAGCGTACCCATCGTCCTCTTTCTCCTAAGCACGCACTACACACATTACGATCTGGCCTACTTTACGATAAACTTTCTCGCCTGCCTAGGGGTTATCATCCCCAAGCTGCCTTTTGTAAGTTTATCCCTTCTGTTCCAGCTGCGGCCCGGTCCTAACGCCCAGATAGAGCCACCGAATGCGCGTAGGGCTTTTTTCCGGGGTTCCTGAGGATTAGAGTGCATAGGGAATATTTCAAAGGCGTTGGGGTCTGTAGTTTTGCGAAAGACTGGGGCTGTCACAAGACGGAGCAGCAAAGCATCGGTTGAGGTTGGACTTGAGAAAGTAACATGCGGGATCAAAAGCAGTTGTCATTGTCTAGGAGGAACAGGAAAGGGACGGGTTCGAAGAAAACCACAGCTCGTCAATGCACCTGAATATCGGCCTTCTCGGCATGAAAGTGCCCGCGCTGCATGAGGCGACTTGAAGGTTCGATCTAGGATCAGCCTCCCGAGGGACATTCAGGGGGTAGGTGACTGGGTCGCAGTGAGGGGAGGTAATACGGCAGAGAATTGCACAGCGGAGAAGAGCATCTATGGGCGACATGTGAGCGGGCTTTCCTTTCGGTTGGCATGGAGCTGGATATACCCGCACGAACAGCGCCACAAAGCATATTTTTTGCAGCTACTGCCCGTGTTCTCGTCACCTTGGTTATCCGTCCTCCTGGCCGTCGACGCCTCATCATCATCGGGCTCGGCCAGAGGGACTCATTGCAGAATGGTGATGCCGAGATGTGCCTCCTAACACATTCATATGCCAGCGCCAGCAGCCACAAAAGTGACGTGTCGGCACCTTTATAAGAAATGGATGTCTCGACACTGTTGGGTTCAGATTCTGGCTCCCTAATTCTTTTCCAACTTCTTGAGATAACTCTCCTTTATTTTTTCCCGACCGTTTCCCCTGTAAAGGACCCCGAGAGTCCATCCACTCGCTTGGCATTGGCGTCTCTCGTCGTATATTAGTGAGCCATGAAGGCCTCACTCCTGGCCCTCGGGGCAGCCCTGATTGTGGCCCGGGCTGCACCCCTGGCCTTTGGGGATGCTAAGCCACCCGCTGGCCATGAGATAGAGCTTGAGGTTGCTGAAGGGGTTGGGGATTTGAATCCGCAGTTCTGCGATACGAAGGACGGCAAGATCTCATGCCAAACGCGCACCATCATCAAGCTCGGCCCCACCGTCGTCACCACCAAGCCAATTGTCATCCCCATCGCCCATACCAAGACGGTGGCTATCCCTGAGATCTCGACCAAGCCGATTGTCGTGCCCATTGCCCACACTCAGACGGTTGTCTCGACCAAGCCTATTGTTGTCCCGATTGCACACACCAGGACTCAGACTGTCGGCGTCGCCATCCCGGAGCCATCGGTTGCCATCCCTGAGAAGGGGTCTCTACCAGAGCCATCGATTGCCATCCCTGAGAAGGAGCCCCTGCCGAAGCCGGAGCCGTCGGCGGCCGCACCCGTGCCTGAGCCGGAGCCTAAACAGCAATCTAAGCAACAAGAGCCCACGCAGTCCAACTCGGACGGCTTTCCGCAGCAGGGATCGAACGAGTTTTCCGACAGCGAGTCCGAGAACGAGCTGGTTCCTCACAGGGGCTCGCTTGTGCCTGCGAAGCAGGCGCCTGCCAAGGAGAAGTCCAAGGGTGGGTTCTTTGATCGCTTCAAGAATCCCTTTGGCAGGAAGGGAAACAAGGACAAGGACAACAAGGATAACCAGAAGGGCGGCGGTTTCAAAGCCCCCAATAACCCCTTTGAAGGCCAAAAGAGCCCCTTCGGCGGCAACCAGGGCGACAAGGACGGCAACCAGCGAGGCAACAGGGAAAAGAACAAGGACAAGAACAAGAGCAAGCAGCAAGACCCCGAGGACTTCTCTCAGCCCGGGCACCACCAAGGTAACCACGGAAACCACGGAAACCACGGCAACCAAGGCCAGTTCCCGCCTCAGCAGGGGGGGTCTTCGCCCCACGGACAGAACGGTCCCTACGGCAACGATGGTTACGGAGATAACGGCCCCTTCGACAGCCCCTTCAGCAGAGGCAGCCACCCGCCAGGCCCCTTTGGCATGGACGGCCCGAGAGGTCCCACGGGTTATCCACCCGCGGGCTACTCCGGCGGTCCGACCTTTGAGCCAGGTTACGGAAATGGTGGTCAGCCGGGCTTCCCCCAGGGTGGACAGTCTGGATATGGAAATGGTCAACCTGGATTCCCCAATGGCGGTGGTCGTGGTGGCTCTGGTTCCCCTCAGGGTGGACAATCTGGCTATGAAAATGGCCAGGGCTTCCCTCATGGTGGTGGACACGGTGGACACGGTGGTCCCGGTTTCCCTCACCATGGGCAATCTGGATACGAAAATGGTCAGGGCTTCCCACATGATGGTCAGTATGGTTTCCCTCACGGCGGACAGTCGGGCTATGAAAACGGCGGACACGGCGGATTTGGCGGACCCGGCAACCGCGGACAGCCCGGCTATGGCGGCAACCATGGCTTCCCTCATGACCATCACAACCAATCCGGCTACGGCAACGACGGGAACCACGGCTTCCCCCACCACGGCCACTTCAACCAGTCTGGCTTCGGCCACGGCAACCAAGGCTTCCCCTACGGCGCTTCCCAAGGCGGCGGTCACTACAACTCGTCCTACAACCACCCCAACGGTCACCCCTATGGCATCCGCCCCTACTGCCCCGAGGGCTACGCCTGCCGCCACATCCGCGACTGCGAGGGGCCGTGGTGCAAGCCCGACCTCGATCGCTGCCCTGAGTGGCACTCATGCCAGCCGATCCGCATCGACGGGCCGTACTACCCGCCCGCCCCTTTCCCGATCCCGCACATCAGACATCACAACCACACCAACCACCCCCACCCACCGCCAGCCGTCTACTGCGGCGAGGGTGACGAGTATTGTCGCAAGAAGCACGGTGCGGTCTGCGAGGGCAAGGGGTGCCAGTTTGTGCCGCCGCCGCCGCCGCCCGGAGTCCCGTGCGTGGGCGAGCACTGCCGTGTAGAGCGCCCTAGCCATGGACACAAGAAGCACCGGAAGCATGGCCACAAGAAGCACAAGAGCTATGAGAGCGACTCTGATTCGGACCCGGACTCGGACTCGGACTCGGACTGGAGCGATCCGGATTCGGGCTCAGATTCGGGTTCGGATTCCGATTCCGACTGCGGTTCCGATTCGGACAGCGGATCGGACTCCGACTGCAGCAGTGGTAGCGACAGTGATAGCGACTCTGACTCTGACTCGGATGATGAACATCACGGCTTCGAAGGCAGCAAATGGAGCAACCACACCGGGTCGGCTGGCCACGGGAAGCATGACGAGAAGCACGGCAAGAAGCCTCACAGTGGAAAGCCCGAGAAGCCTCAGGGCGAGAAGCCTCACGGAGGCGAGAAGCCCCACAGTAAGCCCGAGAAACCCCAGGGCGAGAAGCACGGCGAGAAACCTCAGGGTGGAGAGAAGCCGCACGGTAAGCCCGAGAAGCCACACAGCTGGGAGGCCGAGAAGCCCAAGCCCTCGCAGCTATCGCAGCCATGGAAGCACGCCAACGCCACCGGCCCCGCCCACGGCCCCGACTCCCACCATGGCGACTCCAAGTGTCCCTCGTGCGCTGACAAGAACGCGCCGTTGGAGCCCTGCCCGCACAGCCCCTGCCCGCAGCCCGACTGCGCCAACAACAACGCTGGCGGCATCGGTGGCGCCCCGCCACGCCCCAGCCCGATCGCGCACCCTGAACCCATCGGACCCCCGGGTCACCCGGCCCCAGCTGGGCCACCGCACCCGGCTGCCGGGAAGCCCCAGCCCCAGCCTCACCTTGCACCAGCCCCGGAGCACGGCGGTGGAGGTGACCAGCACCTCGCCCCACCCCCGCAGCACGGCGAGGAGCAATATGCTAACCCGAACCTGGTCCCCGCCCACACCCCCCACGACGCAGGCCACGGCGCCCCCGAGGGCCCACATGCCCAGCAGGAGGAGGAACACCACTTCGGGTTCGAAGGGCCCGGCTTTGAGGGCGGCGACGAGGGCGCGTTTGGCCACGGCGAGTTCGGGCCTGGCCCCGCGCAGGGCCACGGCGAGGATGGACACGGCGCCGTGCCGCTGCACAACGAGCCAGCTGCTCCTGGTGCTGCTCCAGGCGCGGGACCGCATGAGGGCGGTTCTGGTGCTGGTGTCGGTGCTGGGCCGCAGGGAGGCGGTGCCGTCGGCGGTGCCGGACCGCATGAGGGCGGCCAGGGCCAGGGCCAGGAACAGAACCCTGGCAAGGCTGGTGGGGACAAGGCCGACGAGAAGCCGTTCAACAACGCCCCCCCGCCCCCGCCTCCAGCACCGAAGCCGAGCAACGTGCCGAACGGCAAGCCCGCGGGCACGGCATCGGCGCCGTCGGCGTATGTCACCGCTGGAGCGGCGGGTATGAAGACCAGTGTCAGCCTGATGGTGGCGGTTGTTGTAGGTGTGGTAATGCAAGTGCTCTAAAGCGAGCATAAGGGGAGAAACAAAACATTGCAACATTTGCGTGACGACACAGCGTCAGTCACAATGTCTACTGCATCCATTTCTTTATCAGTCAACTGCTACCTACTTAATAAATAATTAGTCAGTCCTTTTACCAAGAATAGTTTGTACAAGGCTAGTAGATAAGTTTAGCAATGCAAAATCTTGGGTTTCTCGACTTTTTGTCCGCGACAAGTGTTTCGTCTGATGATAGGATTGGCAGCATTGGCAAGAACTAGTGGGCTAGAACACCACCACTAGACGATGCAACCTCACCCACAGCCCCAAGAACCATGGTCCCAGCTTCGGAACCACTAGTCCTCGAATAAGACGTCAAACGACTCGTCAGTCCAACACCCACTGGATCTCGGAAACTAGTGGGTCGTTGGCGTAGCGACTCAACGGCAGCATTCCCGCTCACCGACATTGGGAACCGTCCAGCCGGAACCCCTAGCCGCCAAAGGGAAGTCAAAACCTCGTAGGGAAAAAAAAGGTCCGCGATTGACCTGCAGGGGGTAACGGAATAGAAAAAAGAGAAGACTTCGAGACGTTCTGCCGCAGCCGATCAGGACCCGGCTGGAGTGATACTCGCGGTTAAAATAGAAGTTGGACGACGATGAAACAGCGACACCCCCTTTTGCTTTTTGCCCGCGCCAGAGGGTATCGATATGCTATGCCACCAGCGCACCGCACCGGAGGCTCCGGCCGCATCTGCAAATCCCGTCGGGCCGAGGGGGTTTCGGCAAGCCAGAGGTCCTGCACTGGACTGCACATGTGTGTCTTGGGGTGCGTGTGTCAAGTGTGTCGTGAAAAGGGGGAGGTGAGCAGCCGGCCGCCGGCTGACCGCCAGGCAAGATTGCAGTGGCGAGAATATCACAAACTTAGTGATAATGGCTGGCCGGGCACTCGTGTTGAGTGCGGCTAAAGACATGAGGGAAAACAAAAGGGAATCCGGCCTTGACAAGGTGCCCCTTACGATATGGCCTGGCCAACTGGCCATAACGAAATACGTACATGCGATATAGAATCCTGGCAACGGTGAGATCTTGGATCTTGGGCGCAAAGTCGACTTCTTCCAACTCCAGCTTCTCCCGGCTCGGCTATCTCGGGGTTATCTTAAAACAATGTAGGTACAGACAAAAAGCAATTAATTGACTGCCGAACACTTGTTCATCTCATCTGGTCGGTCTGATGTGGGCAGCCCGTCGTGCACACGGATATGACAACAAGGCCAATCATACGCACCCAGCAATGCCAGATAGGTCACGATGCTGGCTTGAGATATTAACCGGCCCCTACTCGCACAGTCGCATCGCAAGTCGCAATGAGGGGTGCAGTCCCGCTCCAGGGCACGGATCCCGGTGCCACGGACTGCCCAGCGCAGGCGGGCAAAGACTCCCACTCCCAAGCAGGCCATGTTTGCGACTGACTGGCCGAGGTTTTTTGGGGTCTCCTGGCAATGGGTTTGCTTAAAGACCAGCAAACAGAACTGGCCAGCACACACCACACACCACCACACCACCACCCCCCATCACCACCAGAAAGCAAAGCACGGGCTCTCTTCGTGCGCTGCCCAGGCCCAATCAAGAGGGCGATGGCGCCACGGACCAGTGACGCAGACCAACCTCGCTGGCCTTTCAGGAAACGGGCCTTCTCCCAGGACTGGTCGTTAGCCTCGGGACAGGCATGAGCGAGGGTGGCTCCAAGGTGTGTCGTGCGTTTTTCTGCGCTGAAATCGTCAACCCCCAGACCTCCCGACCTCGGTAGCGGCTCTCTCGAGCCTTCTCTGCGCTGTGGTCGAATGGATGGTTGATAGGTCCGTGCTTTGGGTTGCACTGCGAAGAGAAGTCCATTGCGCAACACCGGCGATCCCCCAGGTTGCTTGGCAGGCTGGGCCAAAAGGAAAGAGAGCGCGTGGAATCACAGACTGGGAGAGAGTCAGAGGCGCCATGGCGTTTGGCGGATTCGATTTCGTGATGAGAGAGCCCGAAATACTGTCTGTGATATTGTAGCTGCGCGTGATGCGAGAGTGCAACGAGGCGGAGAATCGGTGTGCCACGAGCGATCAGCAACATTCTGGCCTGTCTGGTCAATATGGCTTGTCCCAATTGTGTACAAGATGCACAAGATATATCTGCTGGAGATGTGCAGGGTGGCCTGAACAAGATTCTTGCTCTGCCGGCCCCCGCAGATCTCGACGACGTCTCCGGGATAAATGGAGTCAAAGGAAGCGCACAGAGCCTCGATGGGATTGGGACCCTTTTAGTTACCGAACAAATGCGCGCCCAAGGCGCATCCAAGGCGCTGATGATGGCGGGTTTTGCGTCTCTCACGGAAGATGGAAGATGGCGGGGCGCATGCAGCATTGCAGATGTGCTTCCAGTTGTGCCTGTGCCTGTGCCCGCCTGCATCTTTCCTCGTCTTTTCCATATGCCGTGGGCTCTGATCGCGTGGCTGCATTGCTGTCACTATAAAGAAAATTACTAAGGCAGCTAAACTGAAGATGCTTCTAACAATATCAATTGAGCAGGTCGTTGCGAATACCAGCAGGCCGTTCCGAATACCAGCAGGTCGTTCTGGAGGCGGCAGACTCGAGAAAAGAGTGCCCCCATGGTGTAGCAAACTGTTTTATCTCTGAACCCATTGATCTGGTGCAGCTTCCCTCCTGAGACAGTCCTGGGAAGTAGCAGGGGCCATCAAGCGCCTCTCCGCCCATATGGCGTCGGCCCTGGAGCTAGCAGGGATGCTGGCTCCATTTGCGATGATCCACTTTTGCCGATTGTGACCCACAAGCCCGCCCGAACACCCCTGATCCATCGCCGCCAGGCCGTCACGCCGCCACGGGGACCAAATTGTCCCAAGCTGTGAGATCAGTAAAACAAAAACAGAGAGGGGGAAAATGAGGAGAGAAATACCAGAGGGATTGGTAGTCTCCTGGACAGCCCCAATTGCATCTGCGTTGCACTGTAGGACAATTCCCGTTTCTGGGCAGCATAAAGAACCCAAATGTTGGAAAACAATTCTCCCCCCACCTCGTTAGCTATGTCGCATCTCACCCTTCAGGCCACGCAGGGATTTGGTCGCTAGCGCGAGGTACCTCAGCTTTAGCAGCTGCTCGCACCTTCCTGGCATCTTTTTGGCAGTTGTGCAAGCCGGACAGCTCCGTCGTGTTCACCCAGCGAACCTGGAATTCCTTCGCTTGCGCTTCTGCTAAGAGCTGCTAAGCCGTTCCTGGCTTCATGTTGGCAACCCCTGACCCGTTGTTCTTCGTCTGCCTCTCTCGGGCACCCTCAAGGCCACGGCAGGCCGAAAGGTCGCGAGGAGCAGGGGGCAAGGAAAAACCACCGATCCCGCCCCCTTGGAAGCTGTAAATTTCTCCCCGATCTCTCTTCCCATCGAGCTCATCTAGCATCCAGCATCTAGCACGAGCATATCTAGCGTAGCCATCCCAGCATTGCAGCTCGGCGTACGGAGTATTGCAGTCCTTTTTATCGAACCTCCTGACTTCACGACTTCTCGACGGCATATCCGATCCCTAGCTGCTTGTGTGCGGCACCGACATTGAGCCATCGGCATCATTTCTCGAAATATCTTTCCCAGCAGCTCTTACAGCCGCCTTAATCCACGCGGACGTTGCATCTTCTCGCCTACTCCTCCTCGCTGACGCCTTCAATAATTACCTTTTGCTCTATCTATTCCGGCTTCTCAGGTACGCTCTACAATCTTACTCTTCCCTCTCCAGTCTGCAGCCAGGCAGGGCACGGCACGGCGTCATCATTGTCCATGCACCTCTGCCCCTCTTGAGCCTGCCGTCTGGCTGCGTCTGGCTGCTTGCTGCCGTGGGCCGTATAGAGTGGTGGTTTTTTTCCAAAATTATCGCTTCCATTCTGCCACCAGATACTCGCGGTGCACAAGGTGTCGGCTGGCTGCTGGGTCCGGCGTTTGTACCCCCATTGCACGCCAGGAACAGCAAGGAATATCGCAAGAAACGCGTTTTCGGCCGTCAGCGTGGCCGCGGCATTATATCCAGCATGCCCAGAAGTAAGCCAGCAGCAAGCCCAGCGGGCAGATGCTCTTTGGCACATTGCGATACATTGCGACGTGCATTGGGTGTTCCAATTCCATAGCTGCGCAGACCTTCCATACGCAGAACGGCGCATGAAAGTGCCGTCCACCCGCTGCGTCTCTCCCACATCTCTCCCACACACCACACACACACCGACCCGACTTGGACTCCAAGGAGTCCAAGGGACCCTTTTGTGTTTTGCTTGCCTGTCTGGCTGCCCGCCTGTCCATCCTTACCACACCCCTCCTTCCCCTCTCGATGGCCCGTCTCGTTTCAGTTTGTCCGCCCATTGCTGCTGTGCCCAAAGCCGACTAACTAAAAGCAGCGTGCCGTCCCAGCCCTGCGAAGACCAACTATCTCGCCCTGTCCCACCCACTTGCCTCGTCCATAATTCTGCACCGCAATCTCGCCCACCGCCCTGCGAGCCCGGCCGCCCGCTTCAAAAATCCTACGCCGACACGCCCACCTTGAATGCTCGGCCCCTCACCGTGCTGTTGGTCACCCGCCTCGCTGCCCTAGCCGTCTGCCGTCTCGCAGAACAGCAGCAGGTCTGCATCTGGGTGCCCAAGTTACACCAAGGTCGACAAAATGGCTCCCTCATTAGAGCCAGCCGTATCTCGACCCTCCTCGGGCGTCGCCTCCCCTCCCCAACGCATCTCACGCTCAAGAACACAGAGCATATCCAGTGACCGGCCGTCGACTATCGCCCACAGCTTCATGTCGCCCCCGCTGTCTGTGTCACCCGAGGCGGCATTCATCGCCGCTTCCGCCGCGTCGCAAATCGTTACCAATGACCACGATAGCCATGCTGACGCCTGGTACGACCAGCATGGCGTCGAACCCTCGGGTGAGACGGCCATGGTATCGAACGCCGCTCTCCAGCTCGTCAACAATTTCCTCGACCAGCTTCTTTTCAACTTCCTCTCCATCGCGCGCTCGACCTCCCTGTCGGCCCTACGACCAGCCGTTTCAGAGGTCCTCAAGCCAAAGCTTGCTAAGGATGCTATCAATCAGGCAGACGAGGAGCTGCGTGAGTATCTAGGGGGTGATGACGAGGACCTACAGGCAACTTCGGAGCCCAGCTCGCCGTCGGACTGGGATTTGGAGCTTGCTTGGAAGCGCACACGGCTACGGTGCATGGTCTATTCATCGCTCGGCGACATGGAGGAGGAGGATGAAGATTTCTATATGGAGTCAGGGCATCTCGAAACGGGGGCCGGAGACCGCCCCTCGGAAGTTGTTTCTCCTGCCGTGGCTATCTTTTTGACATCCATATTGGAGTTTATGGGTGAACAGGCCCTCGTCGTGGCGGGACAAGCCTCGTATCACCGCCTACGCGTCAAGTTTGAGAAGGAGCTCAGGGACGGTGCGCGGAGCCCTGAGGATATCGCCGACAGAGTTGTCGTGGAGGAGCTTGATATGGAGCGCGTTGCGCTCGACCGAACACTGGGCAGATTATGGAGAGCATGGAAGAAAAAGATTCGGTCGCCCGCTATTACCACAATGGACCAGCGTCTATCCCGCTCTTTCTCTAAGGATTCCATGCGGGGCACATCTGGGCACTTGCGATCGCCCAGCAGCGTCCTGGCTGAGCCCACCGTCCCGGAAACCGTCCCCGAACCCGCCAATGAAATGGAAGCCAGGATTGATGAACATGAGGAGGATGACTTTGTTCAGGAGCCTCTCGAGGAGTACCTATTTGCTGCCGGCATTCCTCTGCCAATTGGCGACTACGACGTGGATGAGATTGAAGTACCCGGGCTTACCTACTATAGTGACGACGAAACCGAGGATAAAGATGAAGATGAAGAGCTGTTACCAGTGCGTCCCAAGAGCTTAATGATATTCCCGGCCGTTGGCGCTTTTAGTCTCCCAACGCCAACGCAATCCCAATCGCAAAAACCCGTCGTTCCGAGCCGGAAGCGCTCAAATTCACTACCGACTCCAGCTGTGACTCCATACAGCTCGAAGCGACAACGCCTAGAGGATAGCGAACCAACACTTGCGGACCCCCAATCGGAAGATGGGCAGGTTCCCGGTGGCGTCCCCCCCGAAGGGTTTCCCAGGGATGACCAGATCGCGCATTCCGAAGTTCAAAGCCCCATTTCGTACGACACCGAAGCCGGATCGGATGTAGAGGAGGTAGCGACACCGCCGCCCCGCACTGTCGTTCAAGAAGCCACACCTGTGGCCGCCCGAAAGTCATTCGATACAATCCATGCGGAGGAAGAAGTTGAGGACGAGGATGATGAAGTGAGTATTGAGGAGCCACTGATTCTCATGTCATCAAGAGTGTCCATCTCTGGCCGAAGCATCTCGCCTGCCGCCTCGGAGCACGGGAGACCTACCACAATCAACACTGGCTTGCCGGTTAGAACGCCTAGCATTCATTCTGCCCGCCTGATTGATGTGTCGAATCATCGAAGCCCTGGTTTGGGAGGATCCCGACGCAGCTCGACGGACGTGACTGAGAATATACGCCAGACGAACTTGTCGCGCAGCAGTGGAGGAAGAACCCCACCAATTGGCGAAGACAGGATGCGTCGCTCGCCTGATAGCATGTCTGCTTTCCGGTCGCCGGCTGTCATCAAGTCTGCGCTGTCATCGGGCCATTCGATCTCAGAGGCGGAGGAGATCACTGGCATCGACGAGACAGCATCTCCTACGAGCCCTACCAGCACTCACAGCGGCGCAGGAACCAGTCTGGCTGTCATCCCGGAGCCCATGTCTGCCGACCCTTACAACGTCAACATTCAGCCCATCGTGCCAGGTGCGCAATCCGTTTTTGGCTCGGTCACTCGGAGGAACCAGGCGCCCCCTTCTCCTGTAAGACCAGTCACCAAAGTCACCATACTGTCTTCGACCTCGCCAGGAACATTCTTTCACGAGGACAAACCAGAGTCCCCTCGTAGGGGATCGGCCCAGCTTCTTCAAGATAGCCCGCCGAGGTCTGTGCCGTCGCCGGTTCCGGCACCACCTTCTGTCCCTGAACGAAACGCCGGACGACACGCAACTCCACCTCAGACACAGCCCTCAACCATTGGCCAAGTCTCGGTGGAGCGCGTCCGTACTCGTAGTCCTTCTGAGCCGTTTCCTCGAAATTCGGAATCCGGAAGCATGGCGACGAGACAACAACATACCTCTGGCTCGAACTCAAGCACTTCTACGACCCGACTGAAGCCTGTACGGACCTCTGAGGAGACCACACACTCACGCGACCGCGATGTTGCGCGGAATTTCGAAGAGCTCATCCAGAGCGACGAAACGATTCAATACACGTTGACCCCTGAGGGAATGCGTGACATGGATGTAAGTTCACATGGTGCACTGTATCTCAGTCGATGATAATATGCTGACTCGTAAACAGTCGCAATCAAGTCGCTCCATTACAACTGGAAGTCCCATCATTGCCGTCAAGACCCGGAAGAGTGAGGATACTCGTCAAAACGGGGAGCGTTCTCGTTCATCATCTGTCGCAAGACCGAGTGATGTCGAGAGATCCATGTTAATCACTCGCTCGACTTCATATCCTGTACCAGATGGGCATCGTAATAACAGCATCGTCAGCTCTCAGACCACCCCTGCGACAAGGGTTACAACCTCGGTATCTGCCAAGTCACGCGTCAACCCTCCCCAGGCGAGGGATGCGAGGCTGCCTCGTGAATCTATTGCCGAATTCGCTGATTTTATCCGCTCGACTGGTCCTAATGGTGGCAGTTTGGCTCCGGCGAGCGCGCTGCGCAATGCCGCTGGCCCTATACCCATTTCCAAGTCAAGCATCGAATCCAGCCGCGTACCTACGGCTGTCTCTACAGGCAGTGTAAGCAGGGCGCGGCTACAGGCCCGTGAGGCTGCTGTTAACTCCAAGGATGATAATTCGGATCTGATCGACTTCATTCGCCGCGGGCCACCGAGCAACGCAGGCAACCCCCGCATCCCGAGAACCGTTGCTCCTTTCCGGACGACAATGGACTCGGATCAATTGGCGGCCGCTGTAGGTGGAAAAGCTGTGGATGCCCAACTGCGTGACGTCGAGATCAGGAGCAGCCAGGCCTCAACCAATGCCACGGAGAACTCGATGCGCTCGGTTCCCTCGTCGATCAACTCGCAGAGCGCGCTTCTTGGGAGGAACAAGCCTCTCCCCGGCGGCAACAGCCGCTTTGGAGGCATGGGAGACGACGATATGCCGATGCCCAAGCGCAAGACCCGACGCGTGCGTGACCCGTACGCCATTGATATCAGTGATGAAGAGGATGAGGATGAAGAAGAGGCGGCGCCCAAACCCCGGAGGCGACAGCAAACTCAAGAGGAAAGCTTGATGGATTTCCTCAGAAATGTCCCGCCCCCGCCAGAGCCGGTAATACAGCCGTTCGTCAATGCCCAGCCTCAGAACCGTCCTAAGAAGAAGGCAAGCGCTCCGAGCTTGATGGCCAGGTTCACTCGGCGGGATAGCAGCCAAACTGGCGGCAACTCGTCGGGTAGTTCAAGCCCCAGAAGTCCCGTGACGCCGATGCCGACGATCGCAGCGGCGGAGACGAGAAGCACAGCCAGCCGATCGGGTGGTGGAAGGGGTTACATTCCCATACAGGTGAACATCCCACCTGGAGCCGACAAGTATGGTGTGAGCTCGAGCTTCTCGAATGGGCCATCTTCGACCTACTCGAAAGCATCCGCGATGATGAGCGACGGGCCTCCACCAGTCAGCAGACGGGTCCCGATGAAGAAGTTTGAGCCTCGTGATGCGGTCTCGGTGCCTGCGCGGGGAACCTCGGACTTGGCTGATTTCTTCAAGAACTCGGAACCCCCTCCGAACCTGGCGAACCAATACTCCCCGCCGCCTGTCGACCGGGATGAAAACAGAGGCTTTTTCACCCGGCGCAAGAAGACAAGCGCTGCTTAGAAAAGGGTACGACTCGACATGGTGAAGATGGAATAACGAACTTTCGCTGTACATATTTACGATCATAACCCCCTTTTGAGGTGCATACATCCGAGGATCATGCATACATGTCATCATATCATCAACGAATCAATTGTTAGCAGATTCTTTTCTTTTGTTCTGGCATGGGTGGCTGGTACAAGTTGAACAAAAAACAGACAGATAATTACAGAAGCCCTGAGGTGTTTATAGTGGTATGGGCTTTGGCGGGGCGGTCTTCTTTATGTTTCTGCTTCTTTTTAGAAACATACCTATTTTTTACCTTCAGATTCATGCATTAGTCGGGCTCCGAGAGTTGCGAGTTGCTGGCTTTGATACCACGGGAGTTTTGTTCGTGTTTCATCGGTTCTTGGATGTTGTTTTTATGTTTGCGGTTGCGGTTGCTGGTGTAGCGAGAGGGCATTGGCTCGAGCGAATACTCCACAAGGGATACCTATGGATGATGTGAAAAAGAAGGAGGGTGGCAAGTGCAGCATATCTGCGGACAAAACCTGTGAATCTCATATGTATGTATTTGGCGAGGACGACGAAATATATATTTATCTGCTTCCGATTTCTCAGGACTTGGAGGGTTGTGATTGAGGGCTGTTGATGTGTGTTCGTGTTGATTGCGGGAGGGGGTGGCGTGGGATATGTCTATTGATGTGGAATAGGGGCACGTAGGTCACGGGGATTTTGGACGATGCGAGATGGGGATGTGCTTGTGGCGGCTGGACAGTTTTCGTTGTGGAGGTGGCTTCGGCAGCAGGTTCCTCTCGTTGGCTGTTCAGATAGCTGCTCAGGTTTTCGGGTTTTCGGGGTCAGGCTTTCGACAGATGCCGCTCCCACGCCCCAACGATGGCCTTTGAACGGCCGGCAATCGCGAGATGAGACTTTGGGCAGGGAGCCGCTATCACCAACTGATCAGCCCGACGCGCGCATCTGAACGGCTGGGCGATTGCGAGCAGGTGCTATGAGGTTTCCGGTGGGGGATGGGTGGCCCCCTTCTGAACGGCCGGACAATTACGAGGAGGCAGGACCGAGTCAGGTCGTGGGGCGGAAGACTAATAATTACTAGCAGATCGATCGGTGATCTCCAGGCAGCCAGACAACCACAAGCAAGTTGAATTAAGCAAGGCCCTGCGCTATCACGACCCGATCAACCTGATGGCGGCCTTCTGCTCGGCTGGGCTTAATCACGAGTACTTAGAGTCGCACACCCTTGGACGGAGTTTGGCGATGCGATACGATGACCCGAGAAATACGCCTGGGCCATACAAAGACCCTTGAGGCAAGACGAGACATGCGACACCACGGCCCTGCCTGTCTAGGTTTGAGGACTTGTCACGAGAGTCCAATAGATACAAAATGACCTTGGGCATATATAGGGAGCTGTGATGACATCTTGGGCTGGCATGTCGGAGTAAGAACCAACATGGGATAGCCCCGAAGCTGACTTGGTTCAAGGGAAGGCAGAAGAAGAGTGCGCGGCAAGCGGGCTACCAGCGTGGCCGCGATGAATAAATAATCATCAGCATCTGATATCCGTGTATATGGAGGATACGGTCAATAGATTACCCGTTTGGGGGATGGAATGCGCACGCATGATTGGGGATGGGGAGAGAAAAGGGGGGGGGGGGGAGTTGGGGGCGGCACATGTGGGCTAACGCGGGAGGATCTGGAATCAATTTTGTTGAGCAGTTTCGGCTTATGGTTACACAGTGGTAGATGATTCGTTTATCTCTTCTTGGTGTCTTGTTTGCGATGCCATCTATGGTTTGACGGCAGACGCGGCAGGGAAATGCCCGTGTGGGAGGTGTTGCACACGAGCTAGTGTTGAGAGACAGACGGGCAGAAACGTGCGTGGCCAGCCATATTTTAAGGTGGCATGCCGCGCTGCCCGGATGCGATGAGCCAACGGGAGATTTTGTTTATTATTATTTTCGATATATGGCTTTGTGCTGGGCTGACTGTGGGTGCGACTGTGCCACAGGACTTCCTGGGGGAAGTCGAACGGCACAGGACAGCAGGTGTAACCGAAGAGGGATGGTACTTTGATGACGGCACTCTTGGTTCCCCATATGCCATGTCCGGCTCGACGGGGTGGAAGCGAGGTGGGCGGCCAAGGACGGGACCAGGCTTCGAGAGGAGGCAGGACGACCCCATCATGGGTTGGCCTGCATGGCACCATTGATTGGGGGAAATGGGAGGAGGTCGATAACGGGGCCAAAATAGGATGGCGGTGTCCCAAAGAACAAAAAAACAAGGGGTCACAGTGGTAGACGGGCGTCTTGGTGGTTTGATGCCACTCAAGGAAGAAGAAGAAAAGAAAAGAGACGGACTTGGTCGTCTTAGCGTTCCAACCCGGCGGTTCACCTTGGCTCTGCATGGAGCGATAAGAATACGAAGGATTGCAAGCGTGGGGTTATTCAGTTTGCAAGGCGTCGTATTGGTGATACACCGCAAGCCCCCGCAGCCACGTGGGAGGAGATTTGGTGCTCTCCGTTGTCGGCTGGGACGCTGCGGGTCCTGCTCTCTGCATACGGGGGACCCTTGATTGCGGCGTGGCCACTTGGCTGTTTGCTAGTGTCGTGTTGGCCATGGTTTGAAGATGGAAGACAAGCAAGAGAATAACTAATAGTAGAGATAGCAGAGTCGGTAACTGTGGGTGGCTGGTTGGCGGGCAGCGTACATGGGGCGACCGGAGAAGGTCGAGCGAGGATTCGAGTGCGGAATTACATGCTGTGTGTCGCAGCTTGTCCGCGTGGTCTGCGGCGTCGACGATTGTCGAGGATACCTAATGAGGTACCTTGGGGTACGGGCACGCCAGTACGGATGCCCACAACACGGTATGCGGGCTGTGGGACAGCACAGTGCGTGCCCGCGGCGCCAGGCTGACGGCAGCTGAGGTAATTACCTTACCGTACGCTAGCGCTGAAACTTCCGACACTCGTCAACTGGCTGACCCCTCGAACCCCTCATCACCCCGCAGCGCTGGAGCTCCGCATGCGACAGCTTCTCAGTCTCAGAGTCCCATTTCGCTGCCTTATCGCATGCCCTGTATCGCATTGGCACGCAGTCACCTTATCACCCCGCCTCGGCCCAAGCTGGCCGCTGCCTGACAATTGGCCACGGCAGGCATTCAGAGCAAGCAGGGCAGGCAGACTGAGACATCTGGACAGCATCGGCAGCCTCTGGGCAAGGTGATCAGAAGAAGCCAGCAGGCAGAAGGGTGCGGCAGCTACGGCAGCAGCCACGGCAGCAGCAGCGGCAGACGGCACCCCATCTTTTCGCTGCATTTCGACGTGCTTGGCACAGGTCGAGGCTCTCGGGGTTTCCCTTTCCTCGCACCCCAGCGCTGCACCGAAGCTGCACCAAACCTGCACCATAGGTGGCTGCAGCCCAGCACCCGTGAGAGTAAGGCAAGAGAAAGAGAATAGGGCCGGTTCGCAATGGCGTCGTCTCTGTCGGGCTCGCCCTCGTCCTCACCGCCAGCCCCGAGCACCCCCGTAATGCTCGCACCCGTCTCGCTTCCGAGGACCCTCTGGGGCCTGCAGACCCCCTTGCACATCACCCACACCTCGCGGCCCACAACCCCATTCATCACCTCGGTCCCGCGCTTCAGCTACCTGGCGCTGCTGCTGCCGCGCCTCGAGACCTTCTACGGCGCCGCCTGCTCGAGCTTCCACCATGAGGAGATCCAGCTGCGCAACCTAGCCGTCGGTCTGCTAGTCGACCTGTACCAGCCATCACTACCGTGGCGTCTGGTCGTCGGTGACGGGCCCGAGTGGGACATCGGCGACACCTTCATGAACTCGGCCAAAGAGGTACCGTCAGCCCCTGAGCCCCTTATCCCCCCCCCCCCCCTCTCCTTCTCACGCTTTGCGCAGGCCGATTTCATCCGCAACGGCAACGCCAAACAAATCATGAGTCTCTCTAAAGACAACACCACCGCCCTCTGGAACGCCGTCCAAGATAGTAAGGCCCCATCCCCCACCCCTTCCGCCCATCCCTAACAAGATCCCCCCCCGCCCCCCGAAAAAGACGACTACTCCGCCTACGCCAAAGTCAGCACCCACCTCCTTAACGCGCCGACCCCCCTCAAAAGCGTACCCATCCGCATTTACATGCCCTCGTCGCCATCAAGTCCGGAAGACACCACGGCCGGCTCCTTTAGGGTATTACAAACCCTCGTCCATCCGCGCCTATCCAACAGTGAGTCCTCTTCTTTTGATACCCAGAGTTCCGACAACCGTATACTGATCACCGAGAGAAAAGGGACGCCCCAAACCCTCGGGGTAGCCCTCAAGAACCTGCTTCCCACACTCTTCCCCAGCAGCCGCGACCCCGTTCTCGCCAACGTCATCCTGCACGGCGCCCCTGTTCCCTTTAAAGCGCCACTCGAGGAGCTGATGCGCGAAGCCTCGTACCCAGATGGTTGGCTTTGTCTGATCGTCGTACTGTTATAATCTCGGCGGCCACGGGGTGATATCTCAGGAGCAACGGCCGGTTGGCCGGGTTGAACTGCAAGCTGTGATGTATTCATGATATGATATCCAACCTAACTAGTGATGCCAGTGTGTTTTGTGTAGTATGTCTTCTTGTGTGGTGTTGTGGTGTCTATCGGTATTTCCCCTCTCTGTTGTTGCCCACAGTCACACAAAAACACCAAAAGGTACATTACAACGCGATCCGAGAAAAATTGCCTTGTATAATAAGCCTTGCTGTGATCCTTCTCCTGCTGGCATCGAGCCATCAATGTAATTTTCGCGCGTCTGCCGGCTCGTTTATACATTTGTCTTTCAACCAGTCTCCGAGTCAGAAAGGAATTACTTCACCGGTCACCACCCCATCCTAGCAAAATCCCAAGAAAAACACCCAGCAAACAAAAAAAAAAAAAAAGGGGGGGGGGGGGGTGGGCAGTAGCTTGAAATAAGTCGAGTTAGAGAGAGTTAAAACAGACTAGGGTGGGGCGTGAAGAAGAGAGAAACAGAAGAGAAAAAACATCAAGATAGCCTCCTAAAATGACCATAGACACGTTTCACGCATATGTTTGGTATCTCCCTCACTCCAACCCACGAAATAACGATGAGACCCCGATGCAAATGCTATGATGAATGACCTGCCCGTTTTCCAAAACGGCCAAGATGAACGACAGACACAACCGCCGCCCCAGATATGCAGAATCCCAGAAAGACAAACAGAAATAATATAAAAAAACCAAGGACCAGAGAGCGACATACGGACGCCGAGCAGTGCGTCCCCTCTGGCCTTGGCGCGGTGGTATGACTCAAACACCTCCGGAACCCCATCCCTAGTTACGGGATCCGACGACCGGCCGGGACTCCCTCCACAAACGGCCACCGCCCTCCCGCCGGACTAAGTTACCGAGTCGAACGCCATGAAACGCCTTTCCAAAAATGAGAGCTATAGATGTTCAATACTTGTGTCCGTGCTAACACGGATTCGTGTATTTGTTGTTGTTGTTTTTGTTGTTGTTATTGTTGTTGATGTAGTCATTGGGGTTGATGGAGCTGGTGTTGCTGCCAGTCGCTGTAGGTATATATAACTCCAATAACGGTCGAAGGGCAGTCTAGGGGTATCTGACATAACAAGAAAAACGCATCATGATGCAAGGATAATCGGACCAGAAGGCAGTCAATCTCCCAGTTCAACGCTTGATGCGAAAGCCTTCGCAGATGATTTTGTACAAGAGAGGGAGATAAAAGACGGCAAATGTTCGCCACCGGTTATAGACAAGCGGCCCCCTGCGCCAGCCGAGCTTCAACACCGTCATGAAGAATGGTGAGGATGATGCTGAGGATGATGTTGCATCGGAGGCAATGTCGGCACCATCCCGTCTATGTGCGCAATGGGCGGAGGAGGGCCTAGAGCGCGCACGCTAGGTGCGTGTGGCCCAAGGGGGGCCGGTGGTCCGGGAAGTGGCGTCATGGGGAGCATCGGAGGGCCGCTGCTCGTCGCGCTGGAGAAGCTGGAGCCCTGGTAAGCATCAGTATCGATATTGTTCGGCTTCCTCCAAAGTTCCCGTTCCAATCCTTCCAGAATGCGCATATCGATGACGAGGGCGCTCGAGGGCTGTGAAATGACCCTGAAGAAGGCAATTGTCCTCTGGAAAAGGTCTCTAAGTGTCTGCTCGTCGATGAATTTGCCAAGCGTTGGGTCTTTGAATACCGCTGCGAGCGTCAAGAGGTTACCCCATTGCCTAGGGACATGTTAGCTTTAAGTAAAGAGGATAAAATGACTTTTCAAGGTTTGTCTTACGCGTGTGCAGTCCCAAAAACATTAGTTATAATGAATCGCCTGTCCTCCACAGCATGGAATGCCCGCGTGCTCTCGATCAGACCTCGGATGCCTCTAACTGCATTGTTGATCATGTCTGGAGGTATCTCGTCGGCCGCCCTGGCATCTGGCATCGCAGTGTCGCCACGATACTCGCCAGACAAGGGCATAGAAGACTCAACCGACATATTCTTGTGGTTTGATTCGAGAATTTGTCGGATGAATGGCCGGTACGTGATGACTTGCGCTCCCCAATATTTGGCTCGTAGTCGAGCTGCTAAAATGTCCCTGGCTGGGGGATCGCTGTGCTCAAACTTGAAGCCTGGAGGCACAAATCGCATATCCAGCGAGGTCTGGATATACTCGATAATGTTTTCGGCCGGTGTTCCGCTCTGAGCCTGGAGCGCCGGATTTTCGGGGTTGTATAGCATTTGATGAATTTGGTTTAGGCTCTTACGCAGGTACAACTGTGCCAGATAACTCTGAAGAACCTCTTCTTGGAAGCCTAGCGTTTTCGCAAGGTCGACGTTAGGATACGGCATGATCTCCTCGAATGCTAAGATATGTGACTGCGGTAGTGGTAGTTCGGCGATGATGTCACTGTTGCACTCCGTCAGCTTCTAGCACTGCTCCATTGTAGCCTGGCACTTCACAAACCTTTCCAGTTGAAGGCACGTCCAAAAAGCAAACACGAGTTGGTTGTCCGATTTTTCCGTCACCGCGTGTAGGTCAAAGGGCATGTTCTCCTGCAGCTTCTTGAATCGGTCCAGGCTCCTAGTCAACGCGTTAAAACATATGTTCAGAACATCTCTCTCGCCTCAGATCATACTGGGTCAACTCACGGTCTCATCTTGATCTGCAGGGCCCAGCCGGCTTCCTTGATGTAAGCATAACTCTCCATCACCCTCCCCAGCTGGCCATGGTAGAGACCAGCGAGAATATATGCGTGAATGTGCCGCAGACTCGTCCCGGCCAGCTGTCCTCCGAGGATATCAGTAGCATACGCAAAGTAATCCAGGCCCGGGATCACATCCAGATTACGCCTCATCGAGGTCCCAGTTTTAGCCGAGGTCGGGTTCCCTCCTTGGAATGATGCTCGCCTGCTGGGTCCAGGTCGTTCGGTACTCTCCTTCGGCGATGAGAGGCCAGATCCGTAAGATGGCGGGGAGTTTTGGAGAATTGGAGAGGCTGGGACTGCCGGGTTTCCGTTGCGTACCAGTGGCGACTGTGCGGGCTCGTTGACTGGGACAACGTCAGGGATTCTCTTTTCCTTGTGAAGACATATCTTTCCGAGGGCGAGGACAAGAAGGACAAGCGCGTTGTTGATTGACCGCTGAAAGGATGGCTTGGCAGGCTTCATTGGGACCGAGGGGGGCTGATCCATGCCTTCCGGTGCTGGGGATGCCCGCTTCCTCTTTGCCCCGGTCTCGACCTGCGGTGCTGCCATGGGCGGCACCATCACAAATTTGGCGACGGCGCCACTCTTGGACTGCTTGCCCAAACTCTGCTGAATTCCGTCCAAAAAGAGCTTGACCATGGCGTTCAGCTCCACCGGAATAATTAGCGGGTGCATGTTTTGAATATTTTCTTGGTAGCTCCGAACGTATTTCCACACGACCCCCTCGGAGAAGTCAAGCGACCGCACACCATATATGGCAGGACCGCTGTCGAACGGGGCTGGCGAGCCACCGATTCCGCCCCAGCAGTCGGCGGGCGAAGGAGCACCAGCGTCCGAGTAGTCATCGTGCACCTCCATCATACCCAAGTCGTGAATCCCCTCCTTCCGACTGCTGTCAAGGCCCTCACCTCTGCCCCATACTCGAAGAAGACCTCGCCTCTCCTCCTGCCGGATGGGGAACTCGTCCACAAACTTGACCTTCTCAGCGTCTAGATAGGGCCGAACCAATTTCTCAATGGACCGCCACTTAAGAAGGAGCGCAGCCAGGGTGGTGTGGTTAAGAGGAATAGCGGGGACGCCTGGTCGCACGTGTGGCCCAGGTTCGGGCTCTGCTTCATCCTCCATATTCCGCGTGATATTTCGGGCCTCTAGGCTGCCGATGGGTGGTTGGTTTCCCGATATACTTTCCCCGCCCGTCAAGGTTTCTCCTGCCGTCATATTCTCCCCCGGTGAGGACGTATATCGATCTTCGGCCATGGGCACCGCCGAGTCAGGCGACCCTGGATGGTGATTATCGTCCTCTTGCATGGGATCTGCCTGTAAGTCAACCGAAGGTATTGCGCGCCTCAGAGCCCGCTCTACGCCGGTGAGGCGCTCGTTGAACCCGCTAAACTCATTTCTCAAATACATGAGAATATCTAATATGTCGGCCGCCACCTTGTCTTGTCTGGGATGTCATGTCAGCACTAAACTTGATCGCAAAGCTCGGAGTCTCAAGAGCCTACTGTTTTGGCACAGCTTCGCGGTATTTGCATTCGACCTTCTTCTCTTTGCAGCTTTTGCACGGCTTGAGCTCATCGCACTTCGCTTTTAACTGTCGACAACTGTCACACGCCTACAGGTTCCAGTTAGTCACCATGGCCCCTGGTCGACGCATATCCACCAGTCCCGCGGGTCCCTGAACAATGCAACTCACCTGCGAGGCTCTCTGCGCTTTCCGCTTCCCTGAGGTCGATATTTGAATTTGGTACATATCGGCGTGTTGAGGCACGTACGACGGTGGATAGTCATACTGCGGATGTGGTAAGGGTGTCTGTGGCGGGTAGCTTGGCTGCCGGTACATCGGCGGCTGTGGTGGCCCGCTGTCAAAGCTCATGTGCCGTTTGTCTTCGGCGTACGACTGCGGCGGGATGGCCGAGTGCGGTGTGCCTGGTGTCATGGTATCCGTACCGGTACCTGTCGAGTGATTCCTGCGTAGCTGCGGCAGATTGTCGTCACCCGGATCCGCCTTGACCATGGGCTCTCGAGGAGGAGGATACCCAGGGAAGGCCGGGTGGGCCGGGGAGTGTGGTGGTTGCCTGTGTTCCTGCATTGGAGGATATCTCTCTGGCTCATGATGCCGTCGGTCGTCGATCGGCGTTTGTTGTGAGGGAGGCGGCGGAGGAGGATGCGAAAGCCCATGCGGGTGAGTTGGATGAGGATCCCCAGGGCCGGGAGGTCGAGCGTAGGGATGTGGCGACGGTTGATATTGCGTCGGTGGGGGATGGTGAGGTATCTGGGAGGCCGTGGGAGAGGGTGTGGGATGAAGCAGAGACACGCCGTGGTGCGTGCCGCCTGCTGACCATGACGACGAGCCAGTCGACAGACGGGGTCGTTTGGTGTCAGGCTGTCCTGGGTCCATGCTGGGCTTTATATACGCAAGTACATAAATACTCTCAAGAAAGGGCGGAGGGCAAAAGCGAGTTCAGGCAACAAGCGGCAGAAGCAGTAGCAGCAGCAGCAGCATTGGCCCGTAGACGGAGCTGTGGCAACACCATGGAGCAGCGCAGCGAGGCCTGTCTCAGCGAACGCCCGGGAGCCAGGCAATGTCCTGTGCATTCGAGACTGGACGTGCCAGGCTGATGCGCGCGCACAACAGGAGGAGCGCGAGCTCAGTACGGCCACGGGAGAGCTTGGTAGAGCTCGGTGGAGGAGCTTATTGGCTTGTGAAGGGCATAGGAGAGGGGGATCCGGCAGAAACAAGCTGCCAGCGCCGAAAAGCCCCCGGGTTTAGCTTTCCGCGCCTCTCACCTAGCTCGTGTCGACAGAGCTCAACCAAACAGGACCGGGAGTTGGGCAGCAACGATCGGAGCGGTCCAGTTGCGTCCAGTTGCTTGTTTCGCGGTTTTGGGGGTGGGTGGACGAGTGGGGAGAGGTCGAAAAAGGTCCCAGAGCTCTGACTTGACTGAGAGCTCTCTCGATCGAAGGACACGGGACACGGGGCTCGGCAACACGCCCAGGGCAGCGCCGCAATCCAGCAATGGAAGCTGTCGGCTCAGCGAACCCCTGTCTGATGGGTGTGCCTGCGCTCTGGTCTGGGGAAGGTCGGGCAGAATGACACGCGGGGATCGCTGTCTGTCGCTGTTTGTCTGCCTGGTCGGTTGGTCGGTCGGTCAGAATTCCCAGTTTCTTCGCTTCTTCTCACGGGGGCCCCTAGCTATCAGAGGTGTACTCAGTACCACATGCTAGTCGAGTGGGCGGGACCGTGGACGGAGATGCGAAGGTCCCAGTGCGGGTGGGCAACCGACGGGCCCCAAAAGACGGTCAATGGGGCAATCAATGTAAGGAACCGGGTCCGAAGGTGGTTTGGGCTGGGGGAGAAAACCAATTGAGGTATGGGTCGCCAACCCTGTCGAGCACGTCTCATCAAGATCCTGGGAGGTGCCGGGGTGCTGGAAAAGCTAGGGTCAATGGATAATCAGAGCCCTGTCTTCTCAAGAGGAGCCTGCGAGGCGAACAAGCGGGTGGACCTCTTGTTCTCCAAGGCTGCCGTCCAGGAGCTTGCTGCTGCTATGTCGGTCCGGGGGACACCCCCCCCCCGCTGTATCTCTCGAAGGAGCCAAGCGGCACTTTGGACTTTCGCACACCTCGTCTCTCCGAGCGCTGTTGTGAGCTCAAGCCTCAAGCCTTCAAGCCTCTCTCACACGCTCCTTGGCTGGCCCCTTGGTGCGTCTGGTCTTTTTTTTTTTTTTTTTTTTTTTTTTTTTTTTTTTTTTTGCGGGGAAAGCTAAGTGCTCTGCTGGGACAGGCGGTGACCTGATCCGCAGCGAAGTGACCAGGGCGGATAAGCAGACAGATAGCTAGCTGCGAGACACGGGGGAGCAAGGTATACACTGTGGGTAGAAGGGTTTTCGTCTTTCTGTCCCTCTCTCTCGTTTCTTTTGGAGATCCAATGCAAAGAAGTTAACAGTGGCAGTGGGCAGGCAATGGGGCACGTATCAACTTGAAGCTAAAAATCGCGAAATCAACGAGGATGATAGGATAACCTGGCAGTTGGCGCACCTGCGCGAAGAGCGAGACAGGGCTCCTTTTCTTTTTCCTCGTTTTTGTTTCCCTCTTGTTTCCTTTTTTTCTTTCTCTCTGTCTGGCTTGCTGCCACAAGCGCGGATTCGCCGGGGTGGAACTAGGGGCGGCGTATGTACGTAGTGGGCACCCAAAGGTTGGCGGGCAGGGAGGGCAGTCAACGGTGGGCGATAGGCGGTGGGATGAGCATGGCATGGGACTGGGGATGCGAGGGGCACGGGGTACCGAGTACTTCCGTTAGTTCGAAGTACCTCGCACAGAGATACTGGGCTGCCGAGATTCAACGTCTGGGCTAGCGCGCAGCGCGACAGCGGCGGCGGCGGCGGGACGGAGACGACAATGACAACGACGATGGTGCGATGCGATGCGGTTTAGCGCAGGTGGCGCCGAAGAAGATGATGCTGATGAAGCACAGCGAAACAACGACAAGGAGCAAAAGCACAGGGCTCTCGCGAACAGATGCAAAGATGCAAGAGATGCAACGCGCCGAACAGAAACGTCGTCAACGACTCGTCGAGTGGCCGCCGTGTGGCCGCTGTGTGGAACAACGGAACAACGCTATGAAGAAAACGGGGCTGGCGAGAAGCTCTCATCTCGAGCAAGCAAGGGCCCAATGGTTGCCAATCGCTGGCTACAACTATTGCTGAATGGCTACGGGCAGCTAGGAAGCCACAATGCGTCGAAATGCGCAACACGCGTGGTTGGCAAGGTTGCAATGGGAAGGGACGCTCCCACTTCATGGAGGGGAAGGAGAGAACTGTGAAGCCACTCCAACATGCGCCCACTCCACCACCTCCTCCCTTTCGCAGGGGGGCTCCTCTGGGCGGGCGCTGGGAGGGGCTGCATCCCGTGGTACGCACTGTGCGCTGGGCGCCCGGAGGCCCTGGCGACGCGTACCGTGCAGTACCGATGACTTTGGACGACACGGCGTCGACAGGGTCTTGTGGTTGGGACTCGGAACCTGGCAACTCTGGCTCGCCTTTACGCCGTTCGCCGTGCAGCACGGGGTATGATGATGCTGATATGATAGGATCCATGCTTGTGAGGTAGGTGCGGTAGACAATGTACCGAGGGCAGCATGACATGATGACATCCATCCTCCCCCCCCCCCATCATCATCATCCATGGCAATGGCACAGCCGTGGTGAGACGCGTTGCCCGCCTCAAGCTTGTCCGCCAGCTCGGCGTACCATCCTTTTGCGACAGGCACATAAAGTTCAAAGGCGGCGCTGGGTTTGGCTCCCTCTGTAACTCGCTAACTTGCAGGTATGGATGTAATAGGAATGGGCAGTGTAGTGGGAGTGTTCAAAGGAGGAGTATTTGGCGCAGGCGCAGGCGCAGGAGGAGGCGAAGGCGCGTCAAGCGGCCACCATCGGACGCTGAACTGGGACGCGAAGAGGGAGGGGAAGGCCTCTCACCTCACGGCTGGGAACGGCGAGAGGCTGGGGTGCCTGCCGGCCCACGCAAGGTGCCGGGATCTTGGCTCTCGGCTCTCTCGGCTCCCCTTGGACTCTAGGCTCTCTCCCTCCTCTCTCTCAGACTTGCCACTTTCCAGAGGCTCCAGACGGCAAGCAGACAGGTGCAGCGTACTGGGTTCTAGCATTTGGTGCAATTTGGCAAGAATGGGAGAAAGGAAGGTGGGCTGACGTTGCAACGGACTTCCATTGGCTGCTTCTCCCTGAACCACAGGGCCAGCAAGCGAAAGGGCACGCCATCTCGAGTCTCCAGAAGCTCGGATCGGCGTTTGGTCCCAAGTTTATTGTTCGGGCAAAGTCCGTCCGCTTGGCTGGCTGGCCCATGTCTCGGTATTGAACGGCGTGAGCGATGTGAGCGATGGCGGGAGGATTCCTCCAGAGTTACTCCAGCTCCATGCTGTCTGCAGTCCATCGCTGTCTTTCACGATACGGCCTTCGTGCTCACCGCTCACCGGGATTGGACATACCGCGAGATCGAGTGGCTCGAGCACTGAGGAGGCCGGGGACGGACGCTCCAGTCGGAGCTGAGCGGCGGGCAGCTCGACTCGCGTCAGATTGTAAATCCAAACGACACTGCTGTTGAGGACCGCTATTGGCCTCTGAGGGAGATGGAGAGACGGGGTCCAAAGCGTCTGGCATGGGCGGTGTCGACTGCGAACCGAACTATCCAGGCGTGCATCCAAGTCTGGTTTCGTCGGCGTCTCCTTGGCAGTCGGTCGAGTCGCCATCTTCAGATCTCTAACTAGAAGTGGGAAGGTTGGGGTAATTTGATGCTTTGGAGGCCACGCTCTGGGCTGTGTGGTCTTGCAGTCGACGCGCGCCCAACAAGTCACCGCCTTTCTTGGGGAGAGATATCGTTGCAACTTACAGCAGATGACCGCCGACCTCGCTCTAACATGGCTCAATGCCTGCCGTAGCGATGCCTGCGATGCCTGCCGTAAACAAGCATGCGGCGCAAGGTGAGGTGACGAAGTGAAAGCCGACTCCCGAGGAACGGGAACGCTCAGGTGGGCTTGCGCTGCCTCCTTTCCGAGTTCCGACGAGTCAGTAAGGTAGTGTGGAGGCAGGCTCTCGGCAGGCTACCGAACCACACACACCACCGCACCGACCTCACCCAGCAGAATGCTAGATTCTGTTTTGAAGGTGACCTCCTTCCTGGTTGCTACCCCGTCCATTCTCAGGTGACGGGAGGTGTTCTTGTCACCTATTGATGCCGAGAGAGTGTTCTTCTACTAGTGAAGCGGCAGCTACCACCCAGACAATTCTGCTGGTCTCACATGGCGCGCCAACCAGTGCTGCAGATTGACCTTGATTGGCCGTGGGTTACGCAGGGTTGTGCCTCCCCAGGTCAGGATGCCTGCTCGGTTGGAGAGGCAGATACGTAAAACCCTACTGGAACCACAATTAGAACCCGAACTCGAGCCCCTCGTACCTCAATCTTCAAGCCATCTTCTAGAAGACATGCCCCTTTCCATCCTCACCTTCTGCCTACGAGAATTGCACCTAGCGTGTTATCTGAGCCGCACATCTCGACAACAAACCGCCACCGCCGCCACCGAGGTCGATGACAGGTCTCCAGAAAGAGTGCGCTGATGATCGCCTTTGCCTATTTGAGTATGCGATTGTAGAATGATTGTTGTTGGATGCCTCGACACGTCTCCCATGCTGCAGATAGAAGGGAGGGGAAGGAAAGCACCGTGGTACCTAGTTGAGCGGACTCGGGAGCTACAGCGCCATCACCACTTGTCAGCCAATGCTGCAGTCCGGGTTTTGCACAGGCTGCTGTGGCGTACCCGCCACCGCCAATGAGAGACCAAAATGGCCCCAAAGCTCAGTCCCAAGAATGCGGGCGAAGGACCGGGCCCGACGGTGTGGACGCTCTTTCAAACAACGCTATCGCGCTATTACGCTATCGGCAAGCCTCTCGTTTGGTGCCCAGGGCTCGCTATCCTCCATCGCCCGCCGCTCACCCGTCCGTCCTTTTGTTTTCCAAGCTTCCGCAAGCTTCTCAAACCCCACGAGCCCTTGCATAGCGTAGCCGCCTCGTACCCCAATCAATAAACACAAACCTCGCCCGTATCATTTCTTAAAAACTAGCAGCCATTGCCCAGTTTTCCAGCCGCTCCCGCTAGTATAGTATCTACAGGTCCGTACTAGCAAAGCTGAGCAAGCGATGTCAAGGATGGGCGAGTTCCTGGACCCTTTGCTCAGGGGCCACCTGTACTTGCCCTCTCCGGTGGTGAGCAGCCACACCAGTCGCCGTCGTCCGCAACCTTTTACTACCTCGTTGCTCTGCCCACAATGACGTTGACGGCGTCAAAGGCGTTGTAGTGTATACGCAGTATTGACGGCCGGAGAGATTGACGCTGCTATTCTCCCGAATTCCGAACATGGCCTCCCTCCGCTGATGGGTTCACCGTCGAACCCCTTCAGGGAAGCCTGTGCCGAGCCGAGGTGTGCGCGTTTCACCGACTCGAACATCCCGCAGCCTCGTGGCTTTTTGTGAGATAACAATACGGATACCCTGTGGCAGCACATGAACACGACATAGCTCAAACATAGTTGGGTTGCTGATCCACGGGCACGAACCAACAGACCCCATGACCAAGCTTGAAAAACTATTTGGTACACAGTGTTGCCAGAGGGCATACTAAAATACAATGGCTGTGTTGACACACGAAAACAGCGACTCCGTCCGTCAAGGTCCTTGGTCATAATTGAAGGTCACTGCTCCAAGATCACACACGTCCCGCTGTTGCAGGCCACCCCCGCATCCCTGCCACTCCGTTCTAGACCTAACCTGAATCAGGTATGCCGACCTGTGAGGCGTTTCTCAGACATGGGAGTCTCCAGATGAGCAAAGGCATGACAGAAAAAACGGAGCCAGCTCCGATCTGCCTGTGTCGAGGAGGAAGGCCCAGCCAGAAGCACGCAATTCCGACCTTGAAATGTCTTACAGCTCAGTCTCCTTATCCAGGAAGCCGGGGGAGGGGGGGCGGATAACGTTCTGGCTCCTTGAACAGCACCTCATCAAAACAGCAAGTGATCTTCGAAGGCCCTTCTTCGGAGACAAGAGATAGGTCACGATCAGGCCGAGTCACGATATGTCGCACATCCCCAGGCTGGCAGTTTGCTCCGATAGCTATTCTCGCAGCATTATTATCCGTTCCGGAACCCAAGCGGTCTCCCTGCATCATTTCTACCTAGTGTAGTGCGGGCTTTTAGGATACGGGTAGATGCTGTAGATCGCCATTCTGGGCGGATGTATGTATACGCGTGTACGGACAGTGGCCGCAGCAAGCAAGACCTGTTGAGAGCCTCTGACCGACTTTGACGGTCTCACCGCCCCGGGTTCTTTCATGTGCACCACACAGTATACACTGACCACTCGGTATACGCCATGCCCCACTCATTCGATGGGGGCACAGGGCGGTTCAAATACGCAATGCAAGTACCCGCGAGAAGTGAGGAGCATCACTGCTGCCACCACAGCCCACAACCCGCATGGCGTGGGGGAGTAAGGGAGGGCGTCTGGGAGGGACATCAGCGCGGCGAACCATAGACGCCATCGACTGGTCAGAGGGGGTTCCCCTGCCCGCTGGCTGATTGGCCAAGAGTTGCGACTGTTGCGGCCTTGGGCTTCGCTGTGCAGGGGAAAAGGCGGGCAAATGAGCGTTTCTTGATCACGCCAGCCAGGCTGCCCCGTCAGTCAGCGTGTGAATCAGTGGCTCCTTAGGATTGCGATGTATCATTATTGCCATCGGATTCGGGCAGTACTTGCCATGACTCGTCCATCGCCCGTTCATAGGCGGGAATTGAATCAATGCTACTCCAGCTTGTTTGTTGTTGGGACGGCAGCTGACTTTGGGGTAGTGCCCGGAGGGTCAAAAAACCCCCCCCCCCCCCCCCCACATCGGCCTCAGCCTTTCCCAGGGCCACAGGCGGCTCTTTGGGGGCCATTTCCACAAGGCCCGTTTGGCGTTTGGCGCCGCACAGCAGCAGCAAGCTGGTTGCGGCGGCAGCAGGATGGACGGCAGGTCGCCCTGCAGGATCTCGAGAGCGCCGCTATTGTTTGAACGGGCTAAGGCATTAGTGGGTTTTGTTGCGAAGACCACGTGTCAGATCCCTGTGCGGAGTGCTACACTACAAAAACATGACTGATGAGAAGTATGCGCGCCAAGGCTTCCGTAGCTGATGTTTGTCTGTTTGGCCGTGTCTGGTGTCCGAAACACCAGGTCGGCAGCCATCGTGAGCACGGCCACGCCGACAGCAGGAGATATCTAGCCTCCAACATGTTGGCCGCTTAGGCAGGCCCGCCCAGGCGCTTCATCTTTGAGGCCGGCTAACAATCCAACAACAAACATGATATATCAAAGCGCGCCTTTCTATATTCCTTCCGTTCCTTGGTCGAAGCCAATATCTACTTGTGTCTCGGGCCCAGGCTATTATTCCCTTAATTCCGGCGGACCATAGCAGCATAGACCGGGGCTGATGCAACTGTGAATGAATAGATTTGACATCCGGAATCTCTTATCCATGTGTTCTGGCGCCATGTCCCAACTGACACGGGTTGATATACCACAAATCAAGTCTCTCCAGACCCTAGGTCATCCAGTTTCCTCCGCTTAGGCTTCCTCTCTAACTTGCTCTGCGGAGCAGGAGCAGGGGGCTCACTCTCAACTTTCTTGGCCCTCTTTCCCTCTGTCAAGACCAAATCCCCCCTTTTCCCCAGCACCTCCCGACTCGCCTCCTCGAGCAACACCCCAAACGCCAGCAACGCTGTCTCATCCATACTCCGCTCATCAACGATCCTCGACCCCACGGTCCCCTCAGCACCGTGGCGGCTAGCCATCGCCTCGTAGAACTTGCTCGAGTAGCTGTGGACACACTTCAGCATGTCGCTCTGCGGGAGATGACGCCGCCCGCCATCTGGCAGGTTCTCGTTGGCCCAATAGATGTCGGCCTCGGCGTACCGCGCCGGCGCGTTCTTCCGTCGAAAAAGGGTGTCCTCGGGCGTCCAAGTTTTTATGCCCCGCTGTGCCCCCTGAAAGTAGCGACCGGCTACACGGCCTGTGGTTGGATGAGTACATTATGTGAAGAGAAAGGGGTTTGGGAGGACAGACCTGCGACGGCGTCGTAGACGGAGGCCTGGCGGCCATGGGAGAAGGGGTTGCCACGGCGAGGGGGGGCATTCTCGGAGGCGGCAGCGGAACCCAAGGAGTGATCCGAGGAGTGGCCTAAGTAATGATCCGAGGAGCGGCCCAAAATGTCATCTGAGAAGTGGTCGGAGAAATCGGATGACGAAGGCATACTTTAGAATTATGAGTGGTTGTATTTGTGATGTGAAAATTATTGTTGTAATATTAGCCAGTGAAATATTTGGGAGAGGCCAATGAAATCAAGCCTTGTGTATATTAGGTTTGGTGGCTCCCATGACATACATTTAGTAGTGCCGATGGAAAGGAATCAGCACCAGTTACTCCGTTGTGAGTCGCGAGGGCTTCAAGGTGGAGGAAGATGCGGAATGGACTGCGGAAGGAGCAGTGGGTTCAGTGTGTGTCAGGTAACCACCCTAGCAGGAGTGCCCCACACTGGGAGGTCAAGCCAAGCCTCAGTTCCCCACGAGCCAATGAGTGATGTCGACTCGGTAACTCGAAATCACTGCAACTGCAACTGCAACACTGATGCGTGAGAGTGTCTTTCTTTGACCTATATACCAGCAACTGTCCTCCCAATAGTACATGGTTTTGGCTTGGGGTATCAAGTAGGATCTGCCCGCCAGCAGTCCTTCAATCAGGACGTTGGAAGATGAGTCCACTTCTGTTCGAGAGGGCTTCAGGCAACCTTCCACCCACTATCTTTGCCAGACTCCAGACGGAAAAGCTACTAAAGTCATTCCGCTCCACACTGAGGTTTCGCTTTGACGGCGGCGAGCGCGTGGTGAATACGGTAGCTCGTGATAGAGGGAATTCTTCATCATCGTCGGCAGCGGCAGCAGAAGGCCCCGAAGAAACAGTTTCTGGCACCACCATCTGGGCCCATCAAACTGGCGTGACCGCGTTGGCGCTTGAGCGCTTTGATGGCAGAATGTAAGCAGCGAACGATATATCTTGGCCACTGTTCGTCACTTCTCCCAGCTGACAGCATCTAGTCTTGTGTCCGGTGGTGCCGACGCAACCATCAAGCTTTGGGATCTCGAGCAGTGCTCGAACCCCTCTCAACCGCACACATATCGCCCCGTGTCTGCGATCCCTCGGGCAGAAAATACCCTACCTGGCGCAGATACAGGTCTCGGGCGCGGTCACCGCTTTGGTATCACCCACTTGTCTTTCTATCCATTCGACAGTGCAGCCTTTCTCTCGTCCTCATTTGACCAAACCCTAAAGTTGTGGTCCACACAGACAGCCCGGGTCTCGGGGTCCTTCAATCTTGGAGCTAAGGTCTACACACATGCTGTCTCGCCGATTGCATCGCACCTCCTCATCGCCTGTGGGACACAGCACCCAGCCGTCCGCCTCGTTGATCTCCGATCCTCAGCAGCCGTGCAATCCCTCATCTCCCCGGGCCAGGTCGGCAGCGGGTCCGGGGCCACGCTGGCCGTCGCCTGGTCACCCGTCCACGAGCATGTCCTCGCCAGCGGATCTGTCGATGGCGCCGTGCGCATCTGGGACGTTAGGCGGTCGGGCGGGTTGGTCAGGCTTCTCGATCAGGAAGACTGCCTGGGCATCTTGGATCCAGGCAGGACCGTGGCTTCAGATATTGGCAGCGCCGCTGGCACTGAGGGGCACCTGGGGCGAGGTATCCGCGCATCAGCAAAGGCCCACACCGGTCCAGTGAATGGGCTTGCCTGGACCGATGATAGCGCATACATCATATCGGCGGGTCACGACAAGCGGGTCCGAGTCTGGAACGCCGCGACTGGGGCCAATACGCTGGCAAATTTTGGACCAACCATACGCAACAGCCAGCTGGGAAGGCTCACCATGTTCGTCTCCCCTCCTACCCTGACGGGTTCCAAAAAGGACCTATTATTTTTCCCGAATGAGAATGAAATTCTGGTCATGGACATGCATGAGGGCTCCATCGTAACGCGACTGCGTGGGATGGGGCCAAGTATCGCTGCCGTTGCGGCGCAAAGAGGGGAACGGACCGTTAGGAATCGGCTAACCAGCAGTATGTCTCTCCATATGCCTCTCCACACCCAACCTCCCTCTTCTTCCTCGATGGATCGTTTTCACACAGGCATTGGTCTCTATGCTCGGCCTGCAAGCGGATGCACTTTGAAACTCGAAACTAATTCCCGCCCGAACCAGTTGTGTGGCGGGGGGCTGGCGGAGGCGGCAGTTCGAGTGGAGCCGTCATGGGAGGAACAAATGCCCCTGGTGGTGTCTACAGCGGCCATATGGATGGCCAGATTCGCACCTGGATCCCGCAGCTCGAAGGGTTGGACGAGGAGGACGAAGACACCGGTGACGCCACACAAGCAACCTCGGGGACACGTGCGAAGAAAAGAAAGGCACTGGACGACGCATATCGAAGTTTGATGGGAAAGCAGATCACATTCACCTGAAGCCATGTCGTAGATCATGGCTTGCTGTTTCCCCGTCCCTGACTCGCAGACCAGCCATCGTGAAGCCACCCCGGAATCGCGTCCTGGCAAGAGCACGCCGAATTCGGGAGACTCTGTGTTCGAGAAGGGGGTTGACAGGTCGAGAGGCGCAATAGGGAGATTCCGACCCTTGAGCCCCGTTCACCGACGTCCAAACAGACGTATCGACTGCCGAGGTTGGGATCTAACTAAGGTTTCAACGAAGTTCCAACGGGGCGACAGGAGGGCGACAGAGGTGGTCTGGGGTTCAACGGGGAGGCAGAGCCCTGTCTTCCGGAGCGCCACGCCCTCCCGCTGTCCATTACGGGTCCAGAGCGCCCCCTGCAAATATCAGCCCTGTTCAGCCCTGCAAGCTGACAGCACCACACCCAAGAAATAACTAAAACTGTGTGACGCGCCTTGTCGAGCTGCAGACAGGACGTGAGACATTTTCCTTCCTTCCTTCCTTACCCAAAAGGCGTTTGCGCGCGCAACGACGCCTCGCTCAGTTCTAGCTCAGGAGAGTAGCCGCAACGGGACGACAACGGCTGGCGCGGGCTGCAACATCGGTCACAGGAACGGTGTGTGATGATGTGGTGCGAAGAACCAACAGGCCGGGCCCAATTTCCACAAGACGCTTATTGACGGATTACCAATACGACCGTCGGCGTAGATTTTGGTGATGGCTTTTCGTTTTCGGAATAGCGTGGATTTGGAGGGATAAATGAACGTAGGGAGGATGCTGGTGTGACGGCCGCAATTGATGGGAACCGACCTTGCAGATACGATAAATCTAAACGACGGCGGGGTAAAGATGGTAAGTAAACAAACATTAAAGTACAATCCCACCCCGGCTTATTGTTAGCGCGGGACATATAGCAAGGAACTTGAAGTAAAGACCTTGCCAAGGCTTTTAATATTCCTGTTGGCGAGAACATTCCATGCTCTCAAATTAGGATTGATCTATATCACGATAAATTTGTTAGATGGCCAACGTGAAAATTTAATCATGGTCAATAACCTATCTAGATCATCAACGCTTTTCTACATAGCTTATCATACAAATGTCGTAACTTCCACTTCATGGTACTGATATTATACCGCAAAATTCAAATCAGACCTCACATCCCTCTATATGTCTCCTGATGTGTTTGGGTGCTGTTGCGTCTCTCCCGGTTGTGAGCATAATCCTCATGCCCGATCACGGGCGCACCGATGTGCTGCTGCAGCACCGAGGGAGGCACTTGGGCAGCATCAGTGGGATCCTTGTGGCGCAAGTTGTTACAGTTGGAACCAGAACTGTTTTCCTGTTAGTTACTGTACCACCACTGCTTCAGGTTGATGCAGAATTACTTACTTACTGGCTGTAGGTGTTGCTGCCGCCGAAGGTTTTGGACCCATCAAGATCAGAATCCACACGGGGATCTATCTTGTTCATCATGTCGTTCTTGTGAGGGCCGGCGGTGTGAGGGGCCGGGCCAGGGCCAGAACCGTTGAAGGCCGAGCGGCCGTCACGATCAGAATCGACGCGGGGATCGACGGTGTTGGCGACCCGGGAGCTATGAGATCCCTGTGTGCCAGTTGGCGCACCGTGGGCGCCGGTCATACCGGTGGTGCCGGAGCTGGCGACATAACCAGAGCGGGCGTCGGCCGAGCTGAAGCCGGAGGTGTTACCACCTAGCTCGTGGTTGCCGGTGTGTGTGCCAGTGGAACCTATGCCGTGATTTCCAGTGGAACCAATTCCGTGGTTACCAGTGGAACCAATGCCGTGGTCGCCGGTCTGCCCAAGGCCGTGTGTCTGTCCAGTGCCGAAGTTGTTGCCAGTCTGGCCGACAGTGTGGGAACCATCACGGTCAGAATCAACACGGGGGTCGACGGCGTTTGCTAGGCGAGAACTGTGTGGGCCTTGAGCGCCCTCGGCGGTACCGTATGTGTTTTGGGTGTTGTGTGTGCCAGTGGTACCGGTGCTGGAGAAGGGGTTGGCGCTGCCGAACTCGCCGTGGCCAGCCGTGCGGCCGGTGGTGCCTACATTGTGGGTACCGGTGGAGCCAATGCCATGGCTGCCAAACTCGCCCTGACCAGCTGTGCGGGAAGCGCCCATGTTGTTGGAGCCGTCACGGTCAGAGTCGACTCTGGGGTCAGCGGCGTTGGCAACGCGGGTGTTGTGAGGCCCGTGAGATCCCTCAGGTGCGGAGTGGGTGGTGGTGGATTTGTCGCTGTGGACGGCCTCCTTGATCTTGTTGACGATGCCAGACATGATGAGTTATCTTAGGTTGGTTGTCTTGCGTGAGTGTTATTTGCTTTATGTGAAATGGTTGTGAGTATTGTAAGTGTGTGATGATAGGAGTCGATATTCTGTTGGGCAGACGGCGGGCGGTTCTTATATACCTTCTTCTCGATGGTACAGGGTCTTGTTGAATACAAGGCATGGCTGGTGAGATTCTTTGAGCGCCGGCCATGGCATCATTCCAAGCAGCCCCAGTACCTGCCCAGTGCCTAGCCCAGTGCCAGCTTGAAGCCAACATGCCTTGCAAGTGGAGAATCTGCGGTACGTACCCCCTCCTGGTCTCCACTGTGACGTTGGCAAGTTATGCCGTGAGTGAAGCTGCTCGATCGATCCTCTTACCTCATCGTCGTCATAGCTATAGGCACCACGATGAAACCGATGCAGCTAGCCTCCTTCTAAAGTGCTTACCAAAGCGATTTCCAAAGTGGTGTAGCAAGCACGTGTCTACCCTCTTCCAATCCAATGTCCTATCCAATGTCTGCGTCCAGGCACGCCAAGCCAGCTTCCTGTTCTCGAAACCGCAGAAGCAGGTACCTTGGCGAGGATCCGTCTCCACAAACGGCCAATGCTGCGTATTTACCATCCGAACGTCATCCCACGGGAGCAGTGTCACGGAAGAGATCGAGAGCCACTGATCTGTGGCTGGTGACGTTGCCTTGAGACTTGGAGTGCCGGCAGTTCCAAGAAGCCCCAAGTCCCGCACTGAGACCCCGTCCAGCACGAGATGAGCCACAACCGGTTCGCCTCCCACCCCACTGCAAATGCTTTCCCTCAGGCCCAATTGGCCGCTTTCATGAGTAGAAATTCTTGTCCAGCCGGCACGAAAGAATTCTCTCAAGCGCTAACAAAGCAATGTTCGATGTGCTGGGTTGACTGGCTTGGAACTGTGGCTTTAAGCGTCTGGAGATCCGCTACCCCACATTATGCCTGGCCCAACAACGTCATCGACTTTCCGATCAGCCGCAAGCAACTCTGCCCTGCAGGGGCAGTTGCCAAACATCCAATGACGCTAGGCAGTGCCAGCATGGACCGGAAACCAGCAGGAACCAGCAGACGGCACGCGCGCATTTTCATATTTGTCGAATGTGCGGATCCTGCCGTTTAACCCGTTCACCAAGCCTCACCGTCGAGCCAGTGAGAAATTCTCTCCAAGAAGTTGTGTCATGTGTCACGGTATCTTTATAATCCAAACCTGGTTTGTCTGTTAGCGTGCAGTCTTCCCCACAGGCCCCAAAGGAGATGCTGAAGCGCTGGAAAGGCTTTCGAGCGGCAAAACCGGCATTTTTCGTATTCTAGAAGGCCTGTACAGTACGGTAAAGGTCTTATGAAATACCAAATGATGTCTTTTCGGGGCTCTAGTACCTTTCTTGCTGGGAGTATCACGCACTAACAAACAAACCAGGGTTGGATTGCATGATATGATGCTGAAAATCTCAGAACTTGATAAACTATGGGCAGACATTCGCTATTCAGTCTTGCAACTTCCGTCAAGCGCTAGCTCTTATCATGGCGCGAGTTCTAACAGGACAAGCTATAAAACCTTAATCGCAGCGACTATCGCCAGCGATACTGACACATACATGCTCAACTCCTAGCAAGGAAGTGGATGTAAATGGTTGGCTGGCCGGCAGGTCATCAACGCAGCCCGTGCTAAACACAGCAGAGAAAGGAAAGCAGTCGCAAGTGGTATTTTGATGGGGTATCATTGAAGCGGACAGGAGGTGCGGATGCATGAAGACAGTTTTTGTCGCTTAGACGCGATGACGATACCAGCGGCGGCGATGTGTGGTAGTAGCCACGGGATGGGTGTGACGGCGGACCCAGTAGATGCTGACCACAAAGTTAGCTCCCATCTCTAAATCACTCCACTCGTTCCAGAACATACCCAAGGATGGCGCTTGCAAGCCAGCAGATGGCGCTCAAGAACGCAAACGCCACGTTCGCCTTCCACTCCGAGCACGTATTGGTGCCATCGAACGAGATGCCACTCCAGTCGAAGGCATAACTGTGACGCATCAGCCACGCACACATCCCCCTTCGTTTGAGAACAACTTACCCGCAGCTCCCATTCAGCCAATCAACCAACAATCCAAAGCTCACAAACCACATAACGCTAATGAAGAAGTCGGCCGGCCAGTGGATGAAAGACCCGCTAAAGGGGAACAGCCAAATGATGGCAAACAGAATCGAGATGCCGGCAACGACCTCGGTGTAGATGAACCTCCCAAGACTCCACGACGACGCGCCCTGCGAGGCATGCAGGAACTTGCCTGTGAGCGCCGCGACGATGATGCCAAAGGCGAGCTCCGCCAGGCGGAGCAACATGGAGAAGAGATCGGCGAGAAGCATAGTGGCGGTTAGTTACTGCGCTAGGCTTGTGCGAGGTCAAAGTTGTTGATGTCGTTGCTGAGATCCCTCCGGTGTCGATTTGTCAATTGAACTACTGTACAGCTTCTCCTTGAAAGAAGGGAACACAGAGCTAGCTATATACCACGCCCCCTCCAAGCCGTTATTCGTGGCTTGCGGCAGTACGCAAGCAACAGGCCATCGTCATCGCCCAAGTTCCAAGCTTTCCCGCCTGACAATCACACGTCCGACACAAGATCTCGACAGCCAGCAACTTAAACCCAGCCTTGGGCGGTTCTTGGTTGGGCGGCATCTGATCCTGTTTTGGACTGTGGTCGGGCCTGCTTGGCTATCTCGCAAAACGGTTTTACCTCCGTGGATTGGCTGACTAGTCTCGGGCTGCGGCGAATCGTCGCTGGCAGAGGCCACGAGCTGCGACAGCGCTGAGCAGCAAATGCATGATGAGGTCATTATCATAGGCTCCTTTCCGATTCACGTGCGATTTCCTTTGTGATTTTTCGCCTGCTTGGAAGAGATGGATAGGCGCTATCCGTAATTACTCGACTTTTGCCCACCAAACAAAGGTAACACGCGGCATTGGTTGTACACACCAATCCTAAACGCGACATGCCTTGCCAGGACCCCCAAGATGGGCCTCTAATTGAGCATGGCTACATGCGTATCAAAGACGCTATTCCTCCAACCACCGCTATCATTCTCTCGTATTCTCTGAGATGCCTGCGCAGCTTCCTCATTCCACAGCTTGACAACACTCCCCGGAGCGTAAACCCCCTCAAACACGCCCTGTCCTGGCTGGGCCACACCGACCCGTGTTTGAAGATCCGGATCATCAGGCGGCGTGAGTCGTGCCAGAATAGCCTTGAAAAATGTGCGTAAGTCGTCAGGGTCGGCAATCCGTGTGGCACGAAGTCTCTCGCGTGCATAAACAATCTCACGGTTGGCAAACTGCAGACCCTCACTAATGGCAGCTGCCAACCGCGTCTCAATAGTTTTGCGGAGGAGAACTCTGAGAAAGGGTTTGAAGAGCCACGCTAGAAGGCTAAACTTGCTCCTTCGTAGAGTGTAATTGAGCTTGTGGATGTGGACCCGGACGCTCCTGAGAGAGAGAACCTTGTCGAGCCGGTCCTTGCCGACTTCCACATCGAGCTCAATGTCAAGTCCTCTCTCATCAAGTTCAAAAGAAGCGATACCCTCGTCAGCTAGCCGAAGCAACCCCGAGTGGGCGCGAAGCCTGTAGTATTTTGTTAGCCACCCTTTTTCTATCACAGAGGAATTTCGAGACGTTAAATGCTGAGTGCTCAGTCTCATGACCCGAGGCTGAAAGGGGAAAGGGGATTTACACATACCAAAAGCCAACTTCTTCTGCCCTGATAGAAATTCCATCGATTTTGATCTTGACAAGACTTTTGACCGCTGAGGTAGTGCGGAACCTGGCCTTGCGGATCTCGAGGTCGTTAAAGGTCTCGATTCGAAGCTTGTATGGGAAGAATGATGTGTGGTTGATGGTCACACCAGGCTCCAGAATCAGATTCTCAAGCAAAAGGTCAATCTGGGGAGTTGAGACTTCAACTCTTGGAATGGGGATGTAATTGACCGACTGTATTAGTAACGGGACAAACACATTGATCGAATCCGTGATCAGATCCGAGTTTGTGTACTTGTGGGCTGGTGAGAGGATCTTGACAATAATTTTCGACGTCTTGATGATGTTGGCTACGTCCTGATCCTGTAGGACAGAATTAAATGTAGACTGAAGCTTTAATAGCAGCCCATCTACATCATCCCGTAAAGAAGAGTCCGAAGCGAGCTGGCGGGACTTGGTGCGGAGCTCGTCAAAGTGATCCTCAACGTTGTCGAGGAATGCCGGATTCGTGAACATTTCCTGAGCCGCGCTACCCAGCTGGATTATCAGTTCCTCGAACTCCGGGTCTGTCTTGCCATGCTCCATGACTTTCTTGAACACGACCTCGAGCTCCTCCCACTCCTTGACATCGCCGAAAGAGTTGATGAAGATCCAAAAGTTCTCCACTGCCCTGTCTACCTCGGGATTACGGTCAACATCCTCGTCGACGGCTTGAAGTGTATCTTGAGCGATGCGCGAGTAAACCATGGCATAGTGCTTGAGTAGAAGCGACAAAGTTGATACCGAGTCCGTGTAGTCTCTGCGCTGCCGGAGCTTCAGGACAGCCTGCTTCAGACGGTGGATCATGGTATCCTTCTCGTCCCCCTGTAGCTTGCTGACGATGCTGTCCCCTGCTTCTGCAGCTACGGCAGATGTGCTCTCTCCGAGCACCTTTGTGATTTCATTCGCTTGCTCAGTCAGGTCTTGCTGGGAGGTCTTTCCCTCATCGGCACCGGGCTTCTTTAGCGAATCCTGCTCTTCCTGCGATGGCGCTAAGCGCTTCCCGGCCTCCTTCGAGGCCTTAGATACAGCAAATGCGGTATCCTTGAAGACCTCTCGTCCAACAATATTGAGGTCAGAGAGAAACAGGCGGAAGTCAGAGTTGGTGAGAAGCAGAGAGCCGACAGTTTGGAGGCTGCTATAGACTGGATAGAGGACCGCATTAGTGCACACTTTCGTGGCCAGACAGCCCCGGATTAGTGACACCTACAAGCAGCAGTGTCGGCTCTGGACTTGGCCTTGCCCGCGCGCTCAACAAGATCCTCCATATCAACCGCCACCCTGCCTTTAGCCAGACACCAGATAAAGTCCTGTATTTGGTCATGACCATTCTTGTGTTGCAGGAGTAAGATGAGCTGCTTTAGCAATTGCTTGACGTAGTGCACGAGAGCACGGCCCGAATCGCTGAGGTGCGAGTTATCTGGGTTGAGGACGTCGGCTGAGAGCAGTGTTCTGAGATTGAGAATGATTTGCTCGTTGGACGGCATGAAGCCCTTGGACATTGCACGGAGCATTTGGAAGGTGTGCAGCTTCTGGTGCAGCTGACGCTGCAGCACCGTGTCGTCGTCATACTGGGAGAGTAGCGGTTCCTCTTCATCGCTGCGACGGCGACTGTCCGATCCAAAGCACGATGAGAACATCGTGCCGTTCTACCCAGGCCTTGCCTAGGAACACGCGTGTCGATATGTGGGGTGCGAGATGCTCGAGGTTGCTGAAGGAGGGAATTCGGTACTCTACGGTACACCTTGAGGTGTTTGTGTCCTCCTGGCACCTTCTGTCCCTAGCTTGTGCCAGCTCTTCTCGCCCAAGGTGGCTGCTTCCCTTGTTGTGTCGTGCGCATTATGACGTCGTCCACCTCCATGTGCATGTGCAGTGGCTGGTAAGCCACAGAGCGGCAGGGGCAGAGGCGGACAGCTACAGTGAACCCCGCGCATGTCTCAGCCCAGGGGGATCGTGCCGCTTCTCAGGGGACTGGGCTCTGGTGCTCTGATCCCAACTTTCTACCGTCCCTTCCGATTTTCATCTTGCCACATTTCAGTCTGCATGAAGCCCTACCCGCGACAGCTGTCCTGAGGGGCTGCCTGCCTATATAGCTGATTGGCCCTGCGGTTATAGGCAAGGTGTATCGATCGATACTGCAGCGGAATCCCTAAGGTACCCCGGATCCTCATGCGGGTCATGTCGTTGACAGTACGGGAAAGGCGCTTGATAGTCCGTCGTGAGGGAATTGGATGGATATGACCCTCTTGCAAACGCCGTCGGGGTGACATGGAGCTACAGAGGGACCCAGTGGAATGGAAAACGAAGGGGCTTGCAGCCTGCCCGACCTGGTCTCTATAAAGCCGGCATGTTGCCTCATGATTCCGCGTTCATGTTCAGGGCTGTATTGACCCAGCACTGCGTGGGCATGAAGCTGCAAAAGCTATTTGGGGTGTATGGCCGCAGCCGACTGATCCGGGATGCGTCATTGGCGTCTTCCAGAAGCTCTGGAGAAACATTTTGCGGGCCGTTGTCCGCAGAGATCGCCGTGCTTCTTTCACTGGCACAGCCACTCAACCCACTCCTTGGTCCTCTGTTTCGTGTGGTATCGGATGAATCTCCCAGTGGGAGCTGGTTGCTGACACTAGACCGGCTTCATTCGCCATCAGACTGGTTTGCCACGCTGGCCTTTTAGATCATGTGTCCTGGGTAATGAGGCCGATCTCAGCTCGTATGCACTAGCACAGTCATAGTGTTCACGTTGTTGGAGCCCTCTAACGGTGACGGGTTGTTGATGCCGTTGATGGCTAAGGGAGAAGCATGTGTAGGTCACCGTGTCTGGCTGGCCACAGGCGCATCGGGGACCATATTAGCAATTCGGTCTATTCGTTCCCGGGCTGGCGGCTTGTCCCCGAGACGGCCGGTCCGCCACGGTGTGCCGCGTGCCGCAGATGGCCACCCTTAGAATTAGCATCTCACGCGAACTACCGAACGGCTCGTCAGGCACGAGTTCGGCTTCCCAAGGGGCAGGATGACCACCCTGCCCTGCCACTCCTCCCTCAGACGCAAGACGGAAATGCAAGTTGTGTGGGCCCGAAATGTGGACGCGTCCTCGCGGCTACAAGACCAACCGACACTGCAACCGACACTGCAACCGACACTGCGACCGGCACTGCCACACTCGCCCGACCGACCATGACTGCACCAAGGCTGGGCGAGTAGTTTGCGTAAACGAAAAATCCTCCCGTCTTCATCTCGATTTACTCTGCGGGTGCACCACTTCGTACTCGCTCCTCCTGACACTCGGGCTTCCAGGGCAATTTCAGGGCAACTTCTATCGTGGCGTGTCTTCGTCTCTGCAAGGCTGATCCCTTCTTGTCTGGCCCAAGCTCCTGCGTCACTCATTGCAGTGACGCTGTCCAGCCGCCTCGCCAAGACACCGCACCCCGCGACACCCAAGGCATCACCTCCCACCACTCCCCGAGCGTCGCCACCGGCAGGCCGCTCAGGCTTGACCATCTTCTCCACACTCGAAAAACGAGTGTTTCCTGGGACGTTTCTCTTTACGACATCGATTTTGCTTCTCAGGATGGATTCCGGCGGGCTCAAGCGCAAAGACACAACGAAGGGACCGCCCCTGCGGGTCCTGTCGCTGGGTGAGTTTTCACGTCCTATCGGCCGCAGCAGGCTCGGCCATATGTTGTTTGAGTGCTATTTTTTTAAAATTTTTATTTTATTTTATTTTTATTTTTTTTTGCTAACTCCCCCCCAGATGGCGGCGGTGTCCGTGGATATTCGATGTTTTTGATCATCCAGGAGCTGATGCATCGAACCTTTGTCGAAGTCGAGGGCCGAGCCCCGCGTCGCTCCGAAATCCCGAAGCCCTGCGATCACTTCGACCTGATTGTCGGCACCGGTACCGGCGGCCTTATCGCCCTCATGCTCGGCCGGCTACGCCTCGATATCGAGACCTGTAAGGAGCTATACGTGAGGCTGACTCGGATGGTATTCGAGACAGACAAAACCATCGCCGGAATACCATATCGGTCAACATTATTCAAGGCGACAAAATTAGAGGAGGCTATCAGGGAGTGCGTTAGGGAACACACTATTGACGAGAGGGAAGGAAATGACGGAACTGGGCCAAATAACCCCCTCAGTGCTGTTTCTCGTTCGAGCGCCGCCGCCTCGAACCCCAGGAGGCATGCAAGCAACGCAAGTGTGGTGAGTTTCAGTGCAAGGAGTCCGAGTGCGCAAGCTTCGAGACCACTATTCTCCTCTAGGGGAGGAGGGAACCCAAATGCTCGTCTCTATGACGAGAGGGAAAATCGAACTAAAACGTAAAGCACCCCCGGTGTTCCCCAATTTCATTGGTTTCCGAAGGCTAACTATGCACAGTGCCGTTACTGCCATATACAGGGGTACGCCGAGGGGAGGGGAGCCGGCAATGCTACGGTCATATGATTCAAGAAGGGAGCCGGCCCCCGAGTTTGACTGTAAGATATGGGAGGCGGGCCGGGCAACTTGTGCCATTGGCCTTGCTTTCAAGCCCATTCAGATTGGCCAGTCAGTCTTCCACGATGATGGCGCGGGGCACTTCAACCCGTCTCTCACGGCATTAGACGAAGCCGTAGTCAATGAGTGGCCCGGGCGAGAGGTCGGGGTCTTTGTCAGCATAGGCACAGGGAAGCGGCCCCAGGGAAGTGATGCAAATTCGTCCATGTGGTACGAAGGTTTTCTGGGCGAGTTCGCGGACGCAAGGAGGAAGCTGATTGCCAAGATCGAGGGCTGCGAGAAGATTCATGAGCTGATGAATAAGGAGCACCTCGCTAAGCGTGGTGTCAGTATCGACAACTACTACCGACTGAATGTGGAGGTTGGGGTTGGCGAGTTTGGCATGAATGAATGGCATCGGTTGGCGGATATTAGCACCAACACGAGGAGATATCTGTCCAGGGAGGAGGAACAGAAAATGGTGCAGAATGCATCGGCAAAGCTGGCCAAAATCCACTTCGCCAAGCTTAGATGGGAGCGTTACAGCGCCAACATTCCCGACCTGGTGCAGACCTCAACTGAGATCCCGATGCCCATGGCGGTCGAGTTGCCTGGCGACATGCCATCCTCTTCCCCCCCGACAAACACACCGCCACCGAGGCAGTCATATGAGTCGGGGACCGATATGTTGGGTGTTCCGGGGACCAACACACCCTCGCCCAGGAGCTCGGGCGAGCGTCTTTATGCGCCGTCAACGAATAGCCACCATCACTCTCCGCAACGCGCTCCTGCTGCGCCCGCTGGGGCGCCTCCACCGCCCCCAGGAGGCCGTACCTCCAAGCCTGGGGCTGGCAAAATGGGCAGATATGAAAAGGACTACCATAATGAGTCGGACCGTCTTGTTGTGAATGCACCGACGCCAGCACAGTACCGTTACGCATCAGGCGCTGACAAGATTGCGATAATGGGGCCGGATGAGCAGCCGAGGTGGCTCCAAGATCCAATAGGCAGTCGACAGAGCCGGCCGCAACAGCCCATGCGGATTGAGCCCCCGCCACTACCGCCGAAGACCCCCCTCCTCGAGAACCAGATGGGCGTCGGCCGGGGTCCTGGGGCTTTGCCTTACCCGCTTGACGACGAAGCGCCACCGGCAGTCAATATGGCGAGGAAGCCGAATTATGGCGGGTAGCCGGCTTTGACCACACGCGCTAGGTCTGGTGGCGGGCGGGGGCAGTGATGGGACGAGGATGAGAATACTAGAGAAAAGCCCTGGGTTTTCACGAGACATGACGAAAATGACGCTCCGGGGTGCTCTCAATGAGACGTTCGTTCTACAAGGCAAGGTTGCCAACGCGGGCTATACACACACAACCACACTTGACGAATATACTACAGCGGTGGCGTTGGAGTTTTGGGTTTGGGGAGGAATCTGGTTTATTTCAGTGTTTCACGATACCAATTTTAGATGCGATCTTCTCTACATATACTTGGTGAGGGCAACGAATAGCGTTGCGCTCTGAATGAAATGCGCTTGTGCTACAGTCTTGCCGCAGGCTACCTGCTACCTGACACCCTTTGGCACCTCTTGACGGGCCCGATACGACTGACATGTGCGCCTCCAGGTCGGGCAAGGCTCTCCAGCGCTCAGCTGAGGCGTTCCATGTAAGCCACTTGCGGACAAGTTGCGGAGGGAGGGTCTTCAATGGGCTCACGGCTGAGTCAACAACGGTGCGGACCCGCCGTTCTTCAGCCAGCCAGAGAGAGACAGGACAATGGACCGGTCTGGACTCGTTGCTCCATGGCACAATTTAGGGTTTGGTGTTTCCAGGCACCACAAGACCCTAGATCCATTCAAGTGTTGAGTTTAAGTGGAGACCTCGAGCTACGTCACTGTGCAGGCCTAGGTGCCGATCACCGATCAATGAAGGGCGCAGGTGCTTGACCAACTTTAATTTGACAGGCCGAACACGCGCTTTCCTCTGGTCGCGAATGGGAAATGCCGGGGGCCGGAGGGGGGGAGGGCAGGAAAAGACCGCTCACCAGCGAAATGCGGCGAGCGGAAAGAGAAGTTGTGGCTTGACAGGACGGAGTTGACAGCCCTAACTCTGCTGCGCATAAGTTGGAGCTGCCTCCAGCGCTAACGGGTTGGCTGTCGATAAACATGATCCGAAAAATCGAAATGAAAAACATCGGCACTGCCCCCTGTCCAGATCCCGCAATTTGCGCAAATAGATGTGGAATATACCGGTACCCTGGGGAGACACCTTACTGCATAGTTAGCGATGGGGGAAGAGGAAGAGAAACGCAGAAAGCTCTTCGTCCAAACAGGGTATGCAGGATGCTAACTACTTGTTGTGTGTATTGCATGCAATGCTATGTAGGAGATCAGCCACCGGTGCGCCGGCTTTTTTTCCAGTGGAGCAGCATCCGAGTCCAACTTCCAGCGTTGAGCGCCGAGTGTCAGCATATCTATCGAGCATCTGGCATCAAGCAATCAAGCACACACCACTCCGACACACAACAAATACACACGGGCGCAGATGGGATTCGTTTCGGCCCTACGACGCTGCGACCCTGCAGCTCTGCCCTGCTGTTCCCTCCCTTGGATACCTTCCTGCACACTGCACACACCCCGCGCGGCATTTCAGCCCTTCGGCGCCAGCCTTGCACGCTACGCATATAAACCCAGGCCGACGGCAGACGCAATCTCGCTGGATCGATTGGCCGGACCACGATAATGCAGCCCTTCGGCTCCCATTTCTCCCCCTTTCTCCGCGTTCGCCCGTTGATCCACGGCCGCCGGCTGCCACTGCTCAGAGGCCGGCACCACCCAAACGCACCTAGACGCCATCGTCCAGAACCCGCTCTCTGACCAACGATCATCCACACCACCCCCAGCATGGCCCCAGAGCTGAAAGGTGCAACCCTCAAATGCAGTACGCTGTTATACTGCAGTGTACACTGCTTTCGCCGGAGCCGTCGCCTCGTCCTGCATGGCGTCATGCCCTCCACCAGCATCCCCCTAGCATCCCCGTCCACGTCTCTCCCAACCCTCCAACACCCACACGCTTCCTTTTCCCTCTTGCTGGATTTTCATTAGTCTGCCGCCTGTCTCTGCCATCTGCATTGGCTTGGGCGCGACCAGGCCTCGGCAAGCGAAGCAACAAGGTGTCCCGTCCTCTTGCTCGCTGCTCGTTGCCGCGGCGGAGACCGCCCCGGCACTCTATGTTCCTTGTCTCGTCCGGCTTGTTCCATTGGGCAACACCCATGTTGACCTGCATGGCCGCAAAAGCGTGATCCGAAGCTGCTTCTTGTTCCCCAGTGGCGTGACACCACAACTTATCCAAGCTTCTTTTTTGTTTTGTTTGTTTCAGAGCTCGAGGCGTGCCTCTCGATCTGGCCAAACCAGCGGCAGCCGCTCTGTGAGGACATGCGTTCACTTCACCACCCACTCGTTCCGGATTACCCAAACTTTTGTGTGCGTCGTTGGCTTCAGAGCGTGGGTTGCCCAAGCCACCCAAGTCTACATGGAAAGCCATGGGGCTCCCAAGCGGACAACCGTCAGCCCTCTTCCCTGATACTACGACGGTGTACTAAAAAGACGTCGCCTATCCTGATCAGGAGACAAAAATCGAGTAGCTACGGCAGCTTGGTCGAGAGCAACCGATCTTCCGTTTCACAAGCTGTTGGGGCTGTCCACAGCGCCGGGTCTACCAAGTCTTGCAGCCTGTCAACGCGTGCGCTTGCGCGTTTTGCGTATTTTCCCGTCCCATGGGCCCTTGTAGTATTCTTGTCAAATTCTGGTAGGCAGCCACCTGTATGACTCCGAGTCCTTGGCCGGGATGGTGTTGTGATATACTCGGTGATAGGGTTCCGACTGTATAGGACTGCTTGTCTACCGGAAATCTCGACGGCCTCATCCATGCCACGTCTTAAATTCACCTCTCAGCTGCTGGGACGTGGCCGGACCACTCACAGTCGTGAAAACATGTTTCGGTAACCGAGCTAAGTAGCACTGCCCTCAAATTCAAGCTCATGATTGTCTCCTTGGGGCAGAATCACGACGACGCTGTCAACACCAAGCCGACAAGGCCTAGTTTTGACACCAATTCCCTTACGGCTATGCCCTGTTCCAAAAATATTCTGCTCGTCCATGTTGAGGATAAAGCCTTCGCCTTCTGTTGTCCCTTCCCCGCTGGGCTGGTGGATACTTCTGTTTGAAGATCCGTTCTCGACAAACTTGGCAGCTGGGGCTTTTTCCCACTCTTTTGGTTGATGGGCCCTCCCACCACCCCTCCCCTGGCTCTCCCGTTCCCCAGCGGCTGTTTGCAACCGACTCTCGAGCATCTGGGCTGGTAACTCAAAGCCTGTCTGGCTTGCAGGTGACACGCTAGTCCCAACAGGATCGAAATCCGAAGACTTGCATGCTGAAGTCCGACACCCCTGTCGTGGTCCAGGTCCCAAACAGGACTCCTCTTTATAAGTCAGCCCTACGGCCAGCCAAAGTCTTGCTGTGATGCACAAGAGATTGACGACTGCTCTGCAGTCAAGCCCGTTTTCCGTCCCGAACAGAGCATGTCCGAAGCCATGCAGGGTCCCTCCCAGCGCCCCTCACGTGCCGAGAGGACGACGACGTCTTGTGGAGAGTGCCGAAGGAGGAAGCAGAAGGTATGGAGTCTCCCGACTTCCTTCATCTCCCCATGATGGACTTTTCAAGATAGCCGGAACGACGGCCAAGACGATCGGGCGGGTCGGTCCCTCGGCCGTGTATTTGTACCTCAGACGTTAATACCGAGTACTTCATTCACAGTGCAACCAAGGCCAACCATGCAGCAATTGCGCAAGGCGGTTTCCCCAACCGAATTGCGAGTACAAGACGAACACCAGGCACGTCCCATGCCCATCGCCCGCCAAGAGTCCCTTCTCCTTGCGATAACACTGACCTTGCCTTGATGAAGACGCCCGGGTGCGGCATCGCCATCATCACAGCAACCGCCTGCGTTTACCGTTTCCCTCCTACCTCCATCACCAACGGGCGATCGTTTTGACATTGAAGGGACGCGGCACCAGCAGTCCCTCTTACCACCCTCGCCCCTTTCGTCTTCGTGGACCGGTCAACATGGGTCTGACGTCGGCGAGATCACGGGCCAGCGGTGGTCCTCCGGGATGGACCTCGTCAGCAATCAGTCCCCAGGTGGCTCACCATCACCTCAACCCTACGCATGGAGCACCTCCAAGACCGCTCTGACTACCTACGTTATCGCCTGCGAAAAGGGCTGCACTCAGCACTCGGAGTTTGTACATGATGCTGTCAAAATGCTCCGCGCGTACCGTCCAGTCCCTGGCTCGGCGGGCCAGGATAGTTGGCGTCCAGAAGCAAGCACATGGAGTATGGCTCCTCCCGACAGCGGCAGAGTTTCGTGGTCAATGGCAGGTCCTGGCCAAGAGCTTGCCCATCTACCAATACCGCAGACTATGCAGAACCACGAATTACTTGTAATCTGTACGTTGGTATTCATCGCGGCATAATCCAGTCAACACGCCCCAAGGTTCATTGCTGACACGTTACTTTCCTACTTAGACGTCAAGTTAATTTCACAGTTCAAGGCCTCGTTAGACGGCAATCCAGACCCTTCAAACCCGTACATCAAGCACCATGTACCGTACTGTGTCCAATCACCACTCCTGGTTCATGTTGCCACTTACACAGCGGCCTGCCTCCTCAACGAAACGGGCCACATGGGCACGACCGTGGCCATGGCGCACAAGGGGTTCGCAATCCAGCAGCTGAACGAGCATATCCGCTCGACAGCATCGCCAAGCGACGAGGGAATAACCGGTGTGATTCAGCTTATCGTGGACGAATGGTATTGGGGTGATACCAATGAACTTCGCGCCCATCTGCGTGGTCTCCGAGAGATGATCAAGCTCCGTGGTGGGTTCCGAACGTTAGGTTTGCATGGGCTGATTAGCAAATTGGCAATAACGTGAGTATGCTTGCTTTTCTCACTCTTGGTAGGAGACGTCTGACTAGGAGGGCCAGATCCGACGTGGCAATTGCACTATCGTTCGAAATAATCCCCTTCCTGCAGGGTGGGCCTGAATTCGAGTTTCTCGACAATCCTCAAGTCCCGCTGCGCCTCGCTCTCAATACTCCGTTTTGTCCGCAGCTCCCACGGTTCGCTTCGTGCGACGACGTCCTCCACATCAACCCGGCCGTTGCCACTATCCTCGACGACATGCGCTTCCTCCTCGCAACTGTGCTCGCACTTCCCGAGAACGCCTCGCCCAAAGAGCTCCAAAAAGTACACTCCACATCAGCTTGGATCTACGACCGCATCCGGGGCCTCCCGCCAGATGGCCCCGCGGCACGCCGCCCCTCCACCGCAACATCCCCAGCGGCATCATCTTCCGCGACTGCATCAACACCAGGATTCGACGCCCGAGAAACTCCTGAAGGAGGAGACGAACACGCCAGCCCACAAACAACTCGGCAGCCCCAACCCAGCCGTAGCCGCAGCCGCGGCCAACATCACCATCCCCCAACAGGCCGTAGACCCTCCTTCCAAGCATCTACACAAACCTCAGAACCTCTGGACCCCCGCTGGGAGCCTCCCCCCGACCGCGCCTCGCCCCCGCTACCAGATTCCCCAGACTACATCTATCAAGCGGTCCGCCTCGCCGCCCTCATGTACAGCCAGGCCATCAAACTCCGCCGCCCATTCAGCCTCGTTGTCGGCACGGCCGAATTTACACAGCTGTGGACCACGACATGGCGTGTTCCATTGTCGACGTGGCGCCAACTTCTGGGCGTGTTCAATTGGCTTATGCTCCCGCTCGCGCCGAGTGGGAAGGCGACAGAGCATGACCGTTTTGTCAAGGCGATGCTGAATGTCAGTTTACTGCAGATTGGCATGGATAATTGGGAGATTGCGAGGGGGTGATGGATGGCGCGTTGAGGTTACAACGGTGGCTCGGGGCTGAATTGAGGGAATCCAATAGCCCTGAAGGCGATGGGGGGGGCTGAGGGAAGGGAGCGAGAGCGGGAGTGAGAGTAGTGGGGAGAGGGGTAGGGGACGGGACAAGGGGAAGGAGAGGGAGGGCGGTGGTGGCCAGAGTCAGGGGACGGGGATTGTGGTGCCGAAGTGGTGATATCTGATACCTTGGGTGTTTTGGTGGGATGGTACTTCGTATAGTTGGTTATGATAAGGGGTGAAGATGAAGCATAGCATAAGGCTCTTCTCTTTCGAAATTTCGAAGGGGATTTTGTTATCTACCAAGCTTTTCTGGAGCGACGGCGCAATGGAAGCGGGTTTTGCTTTTTGTTTTCCCCTGCGCCAGCGTCTTTTGCGTTTACTTGTGACTTCAAAGCTCTGGATATATATAAACAGAAAGCTTGCTCTTTCCAAAAAGACGTTTGATGGGGCAGATAAGACCTCAATAGGACATGGTAGCCCCTTCATACGCTCACCAAACTAATTACTGGGTAGATAGGTACTAGGGAAGGGTTGTAGCAACGATGGAAACACGTTTTTACAAGTGTTATTTTTAGAACCGGGGGGGTTTCTTGGAAGCTTCGAAAGTGTTTCCATTCCTAAACAACGAAGTGAAGGTTCTCCCCTGCCGAACTGTACATGTGGATAGTTTGCCAACCTCGGACATTTGTGATCTCAGCATACCCTTCTTCATACGCAAAAGGAGAGAATGCAGAAAAGAGAAGCATACCTGAAGCCCTGAAGGGACATCCTGTTATCCCGAGAGGTATATGTAGCATCTGAAAGGGCATAAAAAGTGCCTGAAAAGGGGTATAAGGCATCTCAAAAGGGTCGTCCATCACGAGTGTCTCATCCTCTGAGATACACTCTCATTATACCTCTTCATGAGGTAGTTACTTTTGGCAAGGTGGGGTTTTTCTTCTTCCAAGTCTCGTGCGCCGAAAAACATGGACAAGTGCTGGGTTCGTGTTTTGTTTCTGATTAAACAACGAAACAAAACAAAGGGATAAAAGTGCTGACAGGGGCCATGAGCAACCCCCAAATTGGAGAAGGTCTAGGCCCTCTCAGGCTCTGGCGCTTTCCCCCACCAAGCTCATGGCATGGGGAAGGGGAAAGGCTGAAAGTCAATGCACTCTCGGGTGACGTCACTTGAGGGAACGAGCCTCCACTGTTCTCTGTGAGGTCACCCCCTCCTTTGGGTCGGGCGGGCGGCCCCTCTCCATTGAACCCCGCAGGAAAGCGAACCAAGCCAAGCGCTGGACCTGGGAGGGATTTCGATATATTTTCGGGACCCATATTTTCAACTTCTTTGGTGTTTGAAGGATGCTTTTGCCGCGAGGCCACACTGGGCCATTTATAGACTGCTTGTTTTTCAGAAACGATATCAAGGAATGTATTTTCCGAATCGTATTCCCCTGCGAAGCCTGCACAATCGCAATCCGCCTTATTCCACCTTCACTTTCACCCAGACTTGTCACGGTAGCGGTGTTGTTTCGGTGCCTTTACGTAACTTCGAGGCAAAAAGCCCTCTTTTGTCGGACTTTGGTCATTCCTCACCCTCACTCGACCGACCCACGATGATGATAGAAGCAGTTGGCAAGCGGAATCACAAAGAGTGGTTCAGCGAACGGACAGCCCAGCCTGTTACGTTATTCGATTGGCTTCAGATAAGGCGCGGCCAATTCGTACGCTATGCGATGGGCCAAAAGGCAAGGTACCCGCAGCTCGATTTTGTATCTGTCAAGCTCTTGACCAACGACATGTCACTCTGCTGCCCAGTTGCAGGTCGTCGCAGGTCGCTTTCTCCCAATCGCCGTCTTAGCAACCCTCTCTCGTTGCCTCTTCCCCAAACCATTTATCTCCAACCTATCTACTTCGTACTAAGTCCCTTGCCACGCAATCGGTATCGGGGAGGGGAAACGATCCTGACTTGTCAGCCCAGAGCTGTGCCCAGATGCTGCGTCCGGTTCTTGAGAGAGATATTTGTATCGGTGGCAGCGGCATCAGGGTTTGCATGATTTTGGGAGAGATGGCGCAATAGTAGAAACCGGAATCAAACCGGCAGTCCCAAGGACTCCTGTTTTGTCCCCCTTTCTTCCCCAGGCGCATAAGCTGAGCTGAACATTTACACTGCCACAAGGGAAAGTTGCCGGAGGCAACCGCCGAAACGGCGCCCGGGCGATTCCCTTTTCGATAGCTGCGGCGAGGTATCACATACCCACCTCCCACCGATCATCCGGCGCCAGGATCCGTCCTGCGGTGGCTCTATCTGAAGTTCGCACAACAGGGGTCCCGCCCGCTCTTCCTACTCGGTGTTTTGCATGGCACCTGTGCGGCATTCGCGCCCATTCTTTGTGTGTCATTGGCGGACGGGGGACCGGCCAGGGGACGCGGGCGCTGCAATCTTTCTTCCGTGACTGGCTGTGTCCCATTTCGACTTACATCCCTCGGTACTCCCGAAACGGGATACTAAACCCATCGTATGGGGCTCCATCCTCCTCAAGGTGCTCTCCCCTTATCTCGCGTGGTATCTCCTGCAGCGCCAGCGTGTCCTGCCCGACATCAAGCTACCCTCGTTCTTCAACTGTCCCGCCCTGGATGCTGCCGTACCCACAAGGCGAAGCCCAGTGAAAAAGACATGGTGCTCCTCCTTTTGGATAGCTGTTCGTCCTGATACGGCTGAGTTGTTTCCCCTCGAGACCTAGGTAGACTGACACTTCCCTCTGAGGAGCTGTTTGCTGCGGCCTAGATATATATATATATACCCAGGCCAGCCCCACGGCCGTGGTGCGGTCACATTGCCCGGGATTATAAAATCCACCCACGAGGCCCCCAGACCAGCAGCAACACCAAAGGATGACAGGAGACGCCACACCTGAGGCGTCCACGCCCTCGACCATCCGCGCCGACGAGCGGACCACGCTGTTATCAAAGCCCTCGTCCGTCCTTTCCTCCTCCAGCGCGACAGAGTCCCCGGACCTCCCTCAGTATCAGTATAAGGCATGGCTCTCCGAGATCTGGCTCCTGACGCGGACCTCGCTCCCTGTCATCCTGGCGTACACACTGCAGAACTCGCTGCAGACCATCTCGGTGCTCATCGTCGGCCGGCTGAGCCCTGAGGCGCTAGCTACGGCTGCCTTCTCGTACATGTTCGCCATGTCGACGGCGTGGCTGATTGCCCTGGGCGGGACCACGGCGCTCGACACGCTGGCGTCGAGCAGCTTTACCGGCTCGTCCAACAAGCACGACCTTGGCATTTTGCTGCAGCGGGGAATGATTGTGCTCTCTGGCTTCTATGTCGTCGTGGCTGTGGCCTGGGCTTTCTCTGAGCATCTGTTCCGGGCGCTGGGTCAGGAGGAGTACATCTGTGTGCAGAGCGCCATGTTCCTCCGCTGCCTTATCCCGGGCGGTTTAGGTTATGTGTGGTTTGAGGCCATGAAGAAGTTTTTGCAGGCACAAGGTCAGGCCACCCTCTCCCACTTCAGAGTGAACATAAGAATCCCTGAACATGACTGCTAATTCCGTGTGGTAGAGATCTACCGCCCCGGAACCTATGTCCTGATGATCACTTCGCCGCTCAATGCGCTCCTCAACTGGTTCTTCGTCTATAAACTCGACATGGGCCTCTACGGCGCGCCCATTGCCACGGGCATAGCGTACTGGTGCTCCTTCCTCCTCCTTGTCGCCTACGCCGTCTTTGTTCGGGGCAGCGAGTGTTGGGGCGGCCTCGAGCTGCGAAAAGCTGTGGCCCACATGGGCCCGTTCGCGCGTCTCGCCCTGCTAGGCGTCGTCCACGTCGGCACTGAGTGGTGGGCCTTTGAGATTGTCGCATTGGCCGCTGGCCGATTGGGCACAATTGCCCTCGCCGCACAGTCCGTCATCATGACGGCTGACCAGATCATCAACACCATCCCGTTTGGCTTAGGAGTCGCTGCATCATCCCGCGTCGGCAATCTTTTGGGAGCCCGCAAGCCCCGGGAAGCCGCCCGCACTGCGCACTGCGCCGCTGTCCTCAGCACAATCGCCGGCACCTTGATCTTGTCTGTGCTCATGGGCGTCAAAGATGTCTTTGGCAAGATTTTCAACAACGACGAGCGGGTTGTCAAGTTGGTGGCAGAGGTCATGCCGTTTGTAGCCTTGTTCCAGATAGCAGATGGTTGGAACGGCTCTTGCGGAGGCGCGCTGCGCGGCATGGGACGCCAGTGGGTTGGCGCCGTGGTGAATCTCGTCAGCTATTACTGCGGCGCATTACCTGGGGGCATCTATCTCGCCTTCCACGGTTGGGGTCTTGCTGGCCTGTGGATTGGGCAGTGCGTTGCTTTGTATCTGGTCGGCATCCTAGAATGGTTTATTGTTGGCATGAGCGACTGGGATGGGGAGGTCAAGCAGGCACTAGCTCGGCTCGATGACAGCGAGATAGGGGAACGGGGCGATATTGACACGGATGGGAGACGTCAACTGCTCGGCGAGCCGGTATAGACTTGTGCCTGCTGTCGCACCGGACCGCCAATTTTCTGCATTAACTCCAAGTCGGCATCTTGATGCCCTTCCACCTTCCTTCGCTCACCGCGCACAGCACGGGATGTCTTGGGAGCTGTCTTAGGAGCGCGGGTGACCGGGTTCTTGGGCGATGTTAGGCCACGGAAGAGATCCGGATAGGGGGCTGGAGAACCCTGGCGAATGTTTTCTTGGACTGCCCCCACCATCGTTTGGTCACCGCTGGATGACCCTAGCAGGCCCACTTTGTGTCGCATACGCATCGAGCGATCCCGTTGAAGGCTGGGCACATGCCGTCTGCCGGACTTTGTGTAGGCGAGCTTCGGGACGATCTCCCGCTGCTAGTACCAATCGTGGCACGGAACTAAGATGACAGGAACGGCCAAGTTCCGAGCTCATGTCCAGATACTATATGTCCAGAGTATAGAAAAGGCTGTTCGGGATATTCTTGAATGTCCCGATCAACCACTATTGTGTATTTTCAAAACACAACTGACAAGCTGCGATATGTGGCTACTTCGACTGCAAAGTAGGTTCAACTTTGAACTTAGAATAGTAGGATACTATTCCTACATCTACGAGTTTCTCCATGCCTGTTGAGATGTTGACCAGCAGCAGTCCAGCGCTGATTGGCCTAGTAAACAATATGTGAAGAAATAGAAACAAGAAAGGGGCGCGGGAACGGGGGGGTTATAAACAGAGCTTCGAGCGGGGATGGACGCACTGCCAAGGGCGGCCGCGCTGGCGGGCTGACAGGAAGACGCAACAGGACGCAACAATATGGGGCGACACTGGTTGAGGAAGGCCAGCAAGGTTGCCGCGGCTTTAGTTCATGGATCTCTTCGCTCTTCTTGATAAGCTACCAAGTGGAACGGCTTACTTGTGCCAATCATGTCTGCAGCGAGCTGCAGAGGCTGATATAACCCAATGGGAGACCGAAAACCGGCAATGCTGGCGGACTGTGGCCTTGTCGTGCATGCCCGTTGTCGGAATCATTCGTTGGATTGGTCGCCGCCGCCCACGATGCGAGTCGAGATGGTGCAGCACGAGAATCATGGCAGTTTTTATGGCAAAGAAGGTTGGGCAGAGACGCAGAGATGCATGCAATAGGAAATCGGATCTGGCTCTCGTCCTCGTTCTGCAGCTCTTCGACACCGAGGTCAGTAGGGCCATCCCAGGCTATCCCAGGCCACCCCAAGTCGTGTGGGGATGCAGCCGTCGTGGGCTCCAAATGGTTGGAGACGAGGCCGACGAGGCGGCGTGCTGTTTAGCTCCGGATGCTGTCTCGCCATGCCCACAATTGGGTTTCCCGGCATCCTGGCGCCGACGAGCGCTGGAGAGACGGAGGTGAGGGGGCTGCACAGCGGGCATTGAGGCCGCAATGCTGCAAGCTAGCATCGAGTTAGGTAAGAACGGCAAGGATGGCCTGAGAAGACGAGGCCTGTCACCACCGCTCGTTGCATTGAATGGGCTCCAACGACGGAACAATGGCAGCGGGCATGGTATCGCTGCGGAGTGCAGACGGGAGCGAGAACCAGAGGCGGACTGGAGGACAGAGGACAGCGATGGGAAGACACTCGGGACACAGGAGGGGAGGGACAGGAATGACAAGGGAGCACAATGGGTGCCCAGTGCGGTCACTCCGTCCAGGGAGGGCAGGGGGAACACAGGGCGACGTGGAAATGCAAAACGGCGTGCCAGGGCCCGCCAGCGAGGAGGCAGAGAGACAGGGAAAGTGGACAGCCAGCCAGAAGAGAGGCGGCCAGAGAGACACAAGCGACACACAAGAGCCACCGTGAGAGGTCAGCAAGAGGCCGTGAGTGGAATGAGTGGAATGAGTGGAATTGAGTGGAAAAGCTGGATGGAGAGAGGCACGAGGGGGAGAGGCGTGGAGGGGAACCTGGCCATTTGATCACACATGGGCTCGTGCGTTGGTCTCGATGGCAGCTCGTGAGTGGACGAGGCCGCGAGGTCAGCCCCGCTTCCCCCCTCCTCTGCTCTCGAGGCCGTCCGGCACGAGCGAGTCCAGCCAATCCAGCCAATCCAACCAATTCACCGCCCTGCCACGAGGCTAAATCAGAGCCGAATGGCTCTTTTCCAGCTCAGCACAGCCTTACCTTCTGCAAAGGTGCTGCCAGTGCTGCCAGTGCTGCTTCCCAGTGCTTCCCAGTGCTCCCACTCCCCGGCCTCACCTCCGCCTGCACTTCCATCCCACCTCCTGCCGTCTTCAATTCGCGACTCTACTGAGCCCTCGACGCTGAGAGAGCTCATTTGCCCCGCCCTGCAGCCCGAACGCCGCTTGAGTCGGATCGAGCCGAGTATCTCCTCTCTGCCATTCTCTCCCCCCTCCGAGGGCCAGCGACTCTCGGCTTCCGCCCGCAGTGAAACCGCCCGACCATGGAGCCGTCGTCGAAGCGGAGGAGACTGGCACCGAAAGTCCCTGATCCGCCCGCATCTTCTCTCCCCGTGCCGGCGCCCGCCCTGCCGCCGGCGCAACCCTTTGCCCAGGACCAGGTGTGTGCATTGTGAATTGCGGGCTGCTGTCGCATCTGCCGTCTCGGCCGCTGGTTGCTGGCTCCGAGCTGTTCGAGGAGGCTGACACATTCGAATTGTAGCAAGCCCCCCAACACCTCCCTCCCGAGCCGATTGCGCCGCAACCCGAGCGCCATGACTTCGAGGCATTCGCTCGGCACCTCCAGGATGCCGCCATGCATATTTACCAGCAGACTCTAAAGTCGCAGCACACCAATGTGTCGGTGCTGCTGTTGAGGTGGGACGAGGATACTTCGGTCGAGCCAGACCTGCTCGCCCTGGAAAAGGTGTTTCGGGAGAGATACAACTACCACACCGACAAGTGGGCTATCCCTACCGTGCCCAACCCCAGCATCAAGCTGGGCGCCCGAATTGCCTCCTTTCTCGAAAATGCCCGTCCAGACCATCTTCTGATCATATACTACGCCGGTCATGGCTATGTCGGACCTGACAATCAGCTCCTCTGGGCTTCGTGAGTCAAATCGCTCGTGCGATGCGCCTACTCGCACTGACCTATCTTGTGCAGCAATACTCGCGAAGATGCGGCCAAATTGAAGTGGGATGGAGTGCGCTGTCTCTTTGAGGATGCCCAATCCGAGATTTTGCTCCTAATTGACTCCTGTGCTGTCCGGGATGCAGCTCTAGCCGGAAGCCACGGCGCGAAGCAGGCCATCGCCGCCTTCACTCCCGACCAGAGCTCACTCGAGCCCGGGTCTCGCTCATTCACCGCCAACTTGGCCGAAGCACTTGATAGGCTCAGTACGGGCCAACCTTTCAGTGTTCAAAGGCTTTACGACGAGCTCTTGACGCAAAGGCAACAAGAGGCTGCACAGGCCGTGGCGAGGCTAACCAATGGAGCAGCCAAGCCGGTTGCGGCCCCTGAGAAGTCACCAGTATTCTTCACCTTGACCGCTGCGAAGGGACACGGTATAATTCTTGTCCCCTTAGACCCCAAGGGAGCCCGTCTGCAATCGCCTCCTCAATCGGTCGAAGCGGACTCGCAAAGCCCTTGGAAGGGTGCTCGTGAAGATCGCCCAATAGCCCCGGAGGAGGTCACCGACTTGATTTTCGATGAGGCTCGAGTCTTGGTATGCACAACTTTTGTTGGGGATGCAAATCCCGATATGGCCTTTTTCAACCAGTGGCTCCACAATATGCCATCCATTGCATCCAAGATCACTGTCGAGGGCATGTTTCTAGGCCCGCCTACCATGCTGCTCATCTCAATGCCCCATGCTATATGGAGCATTGTTCAGCACGATAAAGTTTGCTGCTTCCTCGGACACATCAATTCCAACAACATGATTCACCTATACCAGCGCCTCGTCAATTCGACGTCCAAGGATTCCCTGGTGCCCAAGGGTGTCGAGGATCCAGCTGCCGCCGGAAGTCCATCCGTTGTTCGGCGTGAGGCCACCGGCCAGTACCACCCCCAACAGCAGGAAACCGCGAGGCAAAAGCAGCCGGCTCAGGCAGCCCCGTCCAGCGCTTCGGCACCTTTGCCCCAAGGGAGTCCGGCACAGCCGGCAGCCGTCGACCCCAAGGACGAGGTTGAGGACTCGGCAGAAATGAAGGAGGCAGCAGAGCAGCTAAAGGCCCTGAGCCACGTCCGGCATATGAGTGACGAGACACCATCAAGCTCGGACCGCCAGACTAGGGTAGGAGACAGCATTGCCGTCAGGCATGTTGATGATCCCGGCTCCTCGCCTGAAGCGAACGAATCCGGGATCGACGAAAACCATCACGGCGGTGGATTCAACACCCCGCCAACCAAACCGAAAGCCAGAAGGCCGCTCCAGAAGCAGACACCGAAGCAAGAGACCCGATGCACGCATTGCAGCCATGCCCCGTTTAAGGATTCCTCTTCGCTCCGCAAACACATTGCGGCTGCACACACAAGACCATTCCCTTGCGCTTTCTCCTTTGCTGGCTGCACAAGCACTTTTGGATCCAAAAACGAGTGGAAGCGGCACATAGCCTCCCAGCACTTGTGTTTAACCTACTATCGATGCTCTTCATGCCCGCAGAGCAGCGCCGACGGCAAAGGAAACGAGTTCAACCGCAAGGATCTCTTCACACAACACTTGCGTCGAATGCACGCGCCATTCGCCATCAAGAAGTCAATAGCCAAAGGGGACAGCAAGATGCAGGTAGAATGGGAGTCGCATGTCAAGGAGATGCAAACAAGTTGTCTTGTCATTAGGAGGCAGCCACCACAACAATCGGCATGTCCTAAATCCGATTGCCAAACTATTTTTGAAGGTGCCGGGTCCTGGGACGAATGGACTGAGCATGTCGGTCGGCACATGGAAAAGGGCGAGGCCCAGCGGCTTGGGGTTGATGGGATGTTGGCGAAATGGGCTCTAGAGGAAGGAATCATCGAGCGGCAGGAGGATGGCGAATACAAGCTTTGTGCAGGGAACGGACCAGGGAGTGGTGAACGGGACGTAAACAACAGCTCGTTCCTCTCGGACTGCGCGAAACGAGAAGACGAAGATCCGTCCATCACGGTTGCAATACCGACTCTCGCTTCGGACACCATGGACGTTGACTAGAAGGATACAGCAATGCGGAAACGGGATGCACGGCTACCACAGCCAAATGCTATTTTCTTGTTTGACTAACTTCCTTGTGTAGGCGAGGTGAAATGGCGCCGTTCCCCTGTGTCCTGGGGATCGAGTATTACGACAGCATTATTTACGACTTTACTGGGGAAAATCAAGGTGCAAAAAGGCGAACATGATCTTATTACAAAAAGGGGAAAGGAGAAGGGGAAGGAAGGGGGGAGGTTGGCTCGCGAAAAGAAAATCTGGCTTGTATGCATTAGTACCGGCGTTGATCCTGGGTGGGATTCTGCTTTCTTTCGACATATTTTATAGCGCATGGCCAAGGAAATATACGAGAAGACTTTCTGTTAACATGTGTATTTGGTTTGAAGCCCGCAAACTTTGCCATTGTCATTGTGTTCACACCCCAGCCCTTGTTTGCTTGTTGGCGTAATTATGACTCAAAAGTCTCTAGGGTAGAAAAGTAGAAAACCCGTTGTCTCCCGCTTCAGGCTGCAAAGGTTCAAAAGGCCTCCAAAACTGTTTGTATGAGACACTTGTCCACCCAGTTGACCTATTTCTTCGTTATTAGGGAGAGATATATATACTAGTTGCTGGATATGCCTTTTCAGATACTAGAAAGGTATTATCTGGGCCTAAAATGTCCGTCGAGATGCCGAGAGGATGCCTACGATGTATGTCACATGACTCCCACAGCAGGCGCCCTGGCCCCTCTGGTTATGTTTTCAATTGCCAGCTTGGTGTCCCCCCATTGTATGTGTTCTGCAGGGAGTTTCTCGGGGTAGGGAGATTGTCGAGGCTCGCGTTCGTCTGCTAACCCACTACCGGGTTCATATTGCACGCATATATGAAAATCGCTCCACCCTTTCCATTCAGCTTTCTACCCAATTATGGGACTCCCGGTCCCACCTGTTTCTGTGGCTAATGGGTGATGGGTGATGGGTGATATTTACCCGCGGCAGGGAAGCGGAGGCGGCGTTCAATTCCTGGCGGTGTTCAAGGACATCGTTCCAGGTGTGCCGATACGCGTGTCGCACTTGCCAGAGAGCACCTACCTGCTTTAGGAGGTCTACGGGACACGAACGGCCTTTATTAGTGGTCACTCGGGACAGATTTCCCTAACGCTCTGTTTGATTACTGTGGTGATTTGACTGCGTGGTAACAGCTATCTTGACTCGTGTCCTCTAGTACCTATTTGATTGCTTTCAAGCCCTTTTCTGCCGCTTCAAACCGCTATTCTGTCGTTTTAAAGGCCTATCTCCCACGGCTACGAGGGCATCTCGTGGTACTTAGAGGAGCCGGCTACGTCGCCCAGTGGCTAAGGTAAGGGGAGGGAAGAGTATTGTTAAGCCAGAACTCTACGAAGGCTAGATCTGAGCGGCTCGACTTATTCTCGTACCCGTAGCCTGTAATCCTTAGAGGATGTTATTACGACCTGTTTAATAATACTATACGCAGCTTTAACAATAATTTAACGTGTTCGTAGGCAGGAAACTTAGTTAGTTAGGACGTTAATAAGCTGCTATTACTAGATTAGAGCGTCGAGAGCCGGGACGGTACCTTAACCAAGTTAAGAACTAGTTTAAGGATATTCTGGAAAGACTGAAAGTAAGACTTATTACTATTATTACCTTATATATAATACTAATATACCAGTATTATTTTAAATAATCTTTATTTAGAATCTTCCGCAAATTCTATTACTTAGACAGGTCGAAAATATCGTAATTATTGTTAAAACCTATGCACTAGGTACCTTGGTACCTCGTGTTGAATGTCAGATCACAAGGCAGAACACCTAGTTCAATTATGGTGCAAGGAAATATTGATTGTAGGAAGGTAAGCCTCGCAGAAGGGTTATCACACACTGTCAAACAGATTGCTATCACCGAAGTTAGTAGTACTTTGGGATACAGCAGAATATAATTGCTTGCGTGAGGAATAGGAATCTTCACGCTCCAAGGTATCTAACATCTTGGCTACTTATAACTATCTAGAGAGTAAGAGAATATAAGTAACTCGTACTTATGCTCTTCTTGCTCTGTTGCTCCCTCTCGGAGCACACAGAGCATAGTCGTGATTGAGTGCATTACTCTGTGTTTCTCCTATTGGCTGTCCCATTCTTTGTCACCTGACCTCTGATTCCTATTTGGGTTGTGACGTGACAATTATATCGTCTTTAAGTGGCTAAAAGTGCACATGCTTACAATTAACAATATATTAACTTACTACATTAATAATATTAAATATAGTTTTATGCCTTGATCTTCTTTTTCATTTAGTCATTTAAATAAGATTTGAAGACCTTTTATTTAGTAAATATTACTATTTTCTCTAGGTAGGAATAAGTTATTGGTTAATTTTATTACAGTTGTTTTATTGTAGGATAGGTTATATATATATTTAAAAATAAATAAGAAATATTAAAGTTAACAAAAACTTAATATGCTATATTAAGTATAAATTAACTTTAAAGTGGTAACAGAGGGTTACAGAAGGACAGTTTATTAAGGTTATTATATAGGGCGTGTTTGGGTACTGAGATGATTCCAAGTGGATTTAGTTCTCTGGCGTTTGGGTTGGCTTTTGGTTTTTGTATTATAGTTTTCTCTTTAGTTTCTGTTCTTCGGCAGCACCAGCGGGGCATCACATCTGGGCCTCTGCCCGCTGGCGCCCTGGCTGTTGGGGGTTTGGCTCAGTTTTCCCTCAGCGCCGCATTGCGGTCCCGAATGGGCAGGTTGACGCCCTGACGGGTCGTTGTCGGCTTTTTTTAAAAAAATTAATTAATTTGCTTCTTGTGGACTCCTTCGAGGACGCCTCTCGTCTGTCTGATTGCTTCTCCTCCTCGCCGTGTTCCCTCTCTTCCTTGGGTATATATCGTGTGAGTGCGACCATCCTGAGTTACAGAAAATCCGGAATGGATGCTGTAGAACAAATAATACTCCGTTAAGAATGACTCTGGAGAAATTTGTCCTGTTCCCACAGGTGATGGTACCGCTACGAACCTATCAAATACGGTCAAACTCGAAAATATAGGTAGCCGGGGAAGGAGAGAGGGAGGTGAACCGACCCAGAATACCGGGGCAGGTTCCTGGGAGGGGGGTAATATACTGTGTACTACACTTGATGGCTGGAGGCATTGGTGTTCAGCTTCGCTTGACTCTCGAGTGAGCAGGACTCGTGAGAAAGAGTTTTGGGTTAAGCGGAGTTGATGACAAGTTGTTTCTCTGAATAATATCTCCTTACTAAATACATTACAGCCAGAAATACAAGCCAGCATATCTAACGGCCTCTTTGCCTGCCTTAAAGGTTCCTGTTCTCGCGAATGCTCATCAAATACCTTAGGTGACCGAGAAATGGATTAGCTAGCCTTGACCCAGCCCTCGTCCTCATTCTGCTTTTTGTTCCTTTGGCTCCACGCCGGCGGCTCATCGATGCCTGCTTCTTCCTCGCGGTCGCCATCCTCTTTGGTTTTGTGCATCGTGGTGGGCTTGTGCTCTGCAGGCGAATATACCGTGTAGAGCATCAAGGGTGTCGGCCCCTTGTTGAGAAATTGGTGCTTTGTGCCAGCGGGGACGACCACCATGTCACCGGCTTTGATATCCTGCTCCTTGCCACCCACTTGGGCAAGGCCAATGCCCGATGTGAAGGTCAGAGCTTGGTCTACCGTGTGGACCTGGCAAGGTGTTAGGGATCTCATGGCAAGGGCATTAAGAGGAGTGGGGGGGGAGGGGGGGGGGGTGTTTATACCTCCTCGCCAATGTCACCGCCCACGGGAATCGTCATCAGCACCACTTGCGAGTAGAGCCCCGTCCAGAGAACCCGCCGGAACTCACCCGACTCGGAGGGCAGGGCGGTCGTCATGCTGGGGAAGTATTGCATAGCATGCTGAGGAGGGTCACTGCTGGGCGTGGCGAAGGGCATTGTGTTGACGGTGACGTTGCAGGGGTTTGGGGTGGTGCTGAGGGCTCGGAAGCACTGTTGTTGGGGTTGCTGCCGTCTGATGCCAGTATGCGTTGAGATGGCGGTGTGAGTGAGAGAGAGACCGGATCCAAGACGGCGCACGCTGGTGGGAGAAAAGAGGCGGCGAATTGGGGTGGTCGACATGCCTCGAACGAAGGGGGGGGGGGGAATTAGTTACCGAAGGATGACACTTTAACAGGGGGTTTTTGGTGGTTTGGAACGGTGTAAGGGGGTGACGAGAGGGTTTTATAGTTTGGCTTCTTGAGACCACTCTACGTCATCAATCGCGGGTAGTGGGCGTGCGGGGGGGATTTTGTCCCTGTAATGTGAAGGGGTTACGGCGGGTGGCGAATATCAGTGTTCAATGAGTGGCTCGGGGAAAACATGGGAAGCGATCATGGAATGTGGATGAGTGAGCAAGCGGCCACGGGAACCCCGGCGTCATTGGTTTCAGCACAAAAACTAAATACAATCGGGCCACATGCCGCTCAATGAATGGCTGCAGCTGTTCATTCCATCAATACTTCTCCACCATCGCGCGGTTCTGTTTCAACTTCAGTCGACGACAAAGAGCTTTCCATAATCAATCAGCCTTCCAAGCCAAGCTCCTCATAGTACCGGTAGATGCCATTCGAGTACTGCTGACGACGCGGACTTTCCAGATACGCCTGATGCGCGGACTCTCCTTGACGGCGGCATGCAGCGCAAAGACCTTGGGGAGCATGTCTTGGCGCTGCAACTTGGCCATGGCCCTGGGAAACGTGAACTTGACACCGTCCACACACTCATCACCCAACATCAGCAACAGACATATGTCTCTTGCCTATCTTACCATTAGCAATTTCCGTTCCTGGACGTGGTCCTGACCTGCTGCTGCTTTAACCTGAGCTTTGGTGATCCTGGCGTGCGTCTGCTGTCCAGCCCCGGAACCTCGTTCCTGCCCACCTCGGTTAAACCTGCCATTTACAAAAATGGAAAACGAATTGCCCAGGGATAATTTTGCGGACCTAGTTTCAGGCACGTTCACCATAGGAATATGATTCTAGTGTAGACCGCTCGTTGGATATCCGTTTGCTATTTAAGAACGATAGTTCAATCTACCAGGCCAATTCTCACCAAAACACTATCAATTATCGGAGGATCTCTCTATTATATAGGCCTCCGATGTAAAAACCTGGCAAAAGATAGGTGCTGAGGGTCTCGGAGTCACTAGAGAGCACCCCAAATTCTGAGCTGGGATACTGTGGAATTACCATCCTAGTGCATGTACTGGTATATTCTGGGTCCTAAATTCGGGACCCCTTAGCCCAAAATTAGATCCCAGAATTTGTCCTCGTGATAATCAGCCGAAATGAGAGATGTCAACACATGGTTCAAGTTTAAACTTTTCTTGCCGGTGTGCAAAAGTGGCGTGGTAACGTCGCCGCATATAGCGTGGCTCCGTTACGTCCTGTTCTTCGATTCGTACTAGAGTCTACATCGCATATAAGCGGCTCCTATGGATGTAGCGTTTTACGGCTGTAGCATCGGCCCCTATCACTCGTCTCCGACGTAGCCGGTCACCACCGCCTCGTACAGATGCCAAGCGGTTTCTGTAAGCGCAGAAATATTAAGACTAAAACCTCTTTTTTTAAGAAGTTAGATAAGAAGTTACTCAGACCCTTTAAAATCCTCAAGGTAATATCCCTAATAACAGTAAAACTTAAACTCTTTAAACGTTAGAAAATTCATCCCACCTTCTACGTCTCTCTTATCAAACTATATTACATAGGCTCTTAACAGACCCTTCATCTTTTAGAGGTCCTAAAGTAGGTTGGAGATATATACCCTAAGGAGTTTATAATGGAGGAAGTAATTAATTCTCGTATTAAGAAAAGAAAAGTAAAGTATCTTATTAAGTGGGAAGGTTACTTTAAAGAAAAAGATTAGACTTAAGAACCGTATAAGTACTTCTCTAACACTTAGGAACTTTAGGACTTCCATGTTAAATACCTACGTAAACCTAAAAACCTTAGAATCTTAGACCTAGGTGTCGGAGGTCAGTCTCTATAAGAGCGGTGTATGAGGCGCTGGCTTCCTCGAGGGCCAGGCGGATTGTACTCGCCGCGGCCAGGGAGGCTAGGCCAATAGATCAGGTGGTATGATGTATCCTTGGACTGCTTAGTCGCTGCTTCCGAGGCCATTGCGGCTGTGTTGCGATACTTAGAATGGCGTCGACAGTATGTGATTGAAGGTGTTGATGGTGAGACTTGCCTTGTACAAAAACACAAACAATGCCTTCAACGATGCAACCCCCGCGATTGCCGTACAATAGAGCCGGTCCAGGCGGGGCTACTAATAGCGAGTGGAATTAACATGCTGGGGTAGTGGGAAAGACTCTGACGTAGGCATCAGACTATATAGCTGCCTCAAAGAGATTCCGGGGCCGAGTTAAGACATCGTTACCTACAATACAATGCGATTAACGTGCGACTCCCATAGTCCAAACGGCAAACCATTCCCCGCTCCAAATCCAAATGACTCACGCAAACCGATCCCAAAACTCGCATCCACTAGTGGTATCGATATTCATACAGCGCATCGCTCAAAGATAGCCCAAAACCCCCGAAACTGTTTATGCCCGCCAATCCTCGACGCCGAGTATCCAAAAATATGAATTCGAAATCGATCCAATGATGAATGCCAAGCTTCCAAGCACGAAACGCTAATCGAGACGATCATGAAGACGTGGCCTTGTGAAGCAGCGGCTGGCACTCGGATGGATCCTCGAATATGTGCCACGTGTCTCTGTAATGCATGTCAGTTCGTCGGCCCAAAGTTCTGATGGTGTGTAGGTGACATACCGCGGGATGCCCGCAAAGGCCGCTTCAAACCTCGCCGGCACGTTCTTCTCCTCCTTGCCGACCGAGGCCACGTCGGTGACTTTGCGGATGAGAATCAACTTGACCCATCCGGGATACGTCCTGTAGATCTCGCCTTCATGGATGTCGGATTAGCGCGGACCTCACACGCGCCGGAGCGGAGCGGGTTCGAAAAACTCACCATAAGCCTCGGGGTCGCTCTGGGTGGAGTCGCCGATGAAGATCATCTTCCTCTTTGGTAGCCAGCGGTTGACCTTCTTTATCCGGTCGACCTTGTACTGTTGGGTACCAAGGGTTAGATTAGAGAGTAGGCCGGGAATTGTCATGAGGTTGGCGTCTCGAAGAATCAATTGGCCGTGTGGGAAGTGCCCGTCTCTGAATTCGCGGAGGAAGGGGTATAGGTTGTATGGCGATGCCGAGAGGTAAAACCACGGGGCCTCCGCCGTCACGAGGGTCTGGAGGTAGGCATAAAGCTCTGGCATGCCGGGAACCGGGGCAGGCTCAGACTGCGCGTGACTTGAAATTAGCATCCATTCTCGAGCGTACTCGGTATAGCCACTCCGCTTGAGGGACCTACGATGAATGTTGACCGCAAGATGCCAACGGGGTCGCTCGTTTGGGTGATCTTGATGGTATCATCGATATCTGCAGCCGCCGCATGTCAGTCAATTGCTCATAGCGAGTCGATCGAAGAGAGAAGTAATTCATACCCGAGATAATCGCCCACCCCTCTGGTTCAGCAAACACCGTCTTCATCTCCAGCAGGCCCTGCGCGCCCTCGGGGACGTCTGCCGTAGATAAGACAACCGAGCTGTCTACAGGGGTGGGGATTTTCTTGACATCGCTGCTGATGCCATTCCTCCCTCCAGGCCCAATCCTCAACCTCCCCGTATCCTGGGTGTGAATGTCGACCTTGACCTGGCGTCCCGGGAGGACATCCCTGACAAAGGGCACAATGCGGCGCTCAATTATGGCCTCCTCTTCGTCACCCTTGGACAAACCGACGCAGCCAGCAATGTCACCAACGATGTCGACGAGCTTGGCCGAGATGTCGCCTTCAAAGGTAGCCGACACAAACTCAGCATGCCATGCGCCGCCGGAGCCGCGGTAGGCGACATTGTCCATCAGCCACACGACATCGTGCTTGGTGATAGGGGCGGGCAGCGGGTTATTGGGACCGAGGAAGGAGAGCAGGCCACGCAACTTGTTGGCGCCCGAGATTTTGGCGCTGCCGATGCTCACCAGGGACGCTTCCGTGTCGACGAAGCCGCGTTCGCTCCGCGTCTGGCTCTCGAGGCTCGTCGCATCCGACGTCATGTGCCGGAGGCGCGACATGTTGAGATGATTCGTTTATTCGGTCTGGGGAGTGTTCGCAAGTGGTGCCATTGCAAAGACCTCGGGTTCAACGCCCGCCGCGCAAATGGCGGTGGCCGTATTTATGTGCGCGCCGTGACTATCTGACAGAATGATCGTCCGGGGGGGGCTTGCGACGGCCCACATGACGTTTGTGTTGGTGGCTCGCCGAGTCCGCCAAGCCACCCTTGCAAGGCTCTAGGTCGACGCCGCCAGGGAAGCGGAGGGGAGGGGTGCTGCAGGAAACCACAGGCTAGCCAGTCAGCCCCAAGCCGAGTGCGCTTTCCTGTCCAGGGATGCACAGGGGCTGCACGCGTGCCTCCCTTGGCACGAGACCAGGGCTGCGCGCCGCCCTAGGGCCCTTGGCGCCTCACTTGACCGGGTTGGGGAAGCTGGCACAAGCTGGGGTTGCACAGGAGCGGCACCAGCCTCTCGACCAATTGCTGTGTGCACCAGAAATATCTGTCGGCATTGGGCCAATCATGACGGCTGCGCTTCTATATTGAACACCGCCTCAATTACCACTCAGGATAGAGCGGCATCGAGGGCTTAGCCGTACATCGGCCCACTCAGCTTGCTCTAAATTGGAGCACTTCGGTCTCAGGCCTTCCACCTCACCCTCTGTACGCTCTACCATTGTCTAAGCATACCCACTTCCATAATGAATGGGCGAGTCCGGTCCGAACAGCTATTACATAGGTAGCTGAGGACCCAACGGCATGCACAAACGCCGGGCCCACTAGATCTGACCCAAGATCAGCCCAACAGTTCAAACATTAGTCAATAGCCTACGATAGCGAGAGCCACACCCCTCCTCGATTTTCTTCTGCCGCCTCTCGTAGCCGTGCATTAGTTGATGTACTCATTAGACTATCCTTCTTCCCAGAAGAATAAGGACGGAAGGGCAGGACCCCGAGTGTCACAGTACAATCCAACCCTTGTTTGTTTATTGGCGTGGGACTTGAAGGTGCTATAACTTTGAGGAGGGATGTGTTACAACCTGTGCACTACGTACCTAGGTATCCAGTATTGAATGACAGACCAGATGGCAAGGTAGACTAGTTCGATTATGGTGCAGGGAAGGATTGATCTTGGGAAGACAAGTCTCTCAGATACGGGGTCACACTCTGTCAAACAGATTGCTATCACCAGAGTTGGTAGTACTTTGGGATACAACAGAATGTAATTGCTTGCGTGAGGAACAGGAATCCTTACGCTCCAAGGTGCTTGGTAGACGAAGGATGCTTGGTCCCCAAGCTTCAGGCTCCACTGAGTGCTCTTTGATTAGTTCCTAGCAGTGGTTCCTGTTGATTAGGTACATCCTTTGCACGTGATCCTGGCATGCTGGCAACTCAGGATGTGACAGGTTGCCTCGTTGTGTAAAAGGAATAGTCTGACACTTCTGGAGCTGAGCAATGGAGAGAAAAGAATATTGAATTGAGGCTGCTCCAGCTAAGAGAGCAAGGCGCGTGAGCGCCGAAGATATACAAAAGACAGAGTGCTCTGCCAAGGCGCTAGGCTCTTACAGATGAGCGTGAGCTCCTCTGCAATAGCCAGCGCTCGCAGCCACAGCTGTGGCTGCGCCAGAGCGCTGTGCCACACACACCGCAGTTATGCGACAAATAGCGTTGGACTATTCTAAGATTTAATATTATCTTAGTATCCCACTACTACTGGTTTTTTAATAGTTATTAACCTATCTTATCTATTAATATTATTCATAGACGAGGTGTTACATCCTGTACACTAAGTATCTGTGTACTTTGTGCTGAATACAAACAGGTTTTAAGGTAGAACGCCTAGTTTGATTACAGTGAGAAGAAGATAGATTATAGGAAGGTAAGTCTCTGTTACAACCTATGCACCGAGTATCTAAATACCCAGTGTTGAATGACAAACCACAAGGCAGAACGCCTAGTTAGGTGAGGGATTGATTGTTGAAGGCAAGTATCGCAGACAAGGTTTCACACGAGGTGAGAGAAATGATCTTCGTAACCTAAAGTTCTAGTAGTTGTGAGGAAGAAGGTAGATGTAAGGAGATGGAATGATTACAAGGAAGATAGTAGACGATACCTCGTAGTTATAAGTTAATAAGAAACAGAAGGGTTCATAGGGTTATATTACCCCTTAGCTTTACTAACGTTCAGCTAATAATCTTTCTAGGCTATTTTCAAAAAGGACTGGGGAGCTTCTTCCTCTCAAGGATCCGTCGTAGGGCCCCTATCTCTTTTATGGAGACTATGTACAATATACAAAGATACTAAAATATACGAACATTCATCCTTAGCCGCTTTACCGGCCCAAGATCTTAGCTACCTGTCTCTCACACCTTACTAATCAGGGTTCACACTAAGTATTATTAACCTTTTCTTCGGTAGTTCACGGCCGGTATTAGTACTAACTCCGATGGTATAGTACCTACGACCACGGAGGTTTCTTTAAGTCCTTAGTACTTACGTCGAATGATGACGGTTCCCTTCATGACTCTTTAAGACCTAGTTAGGCTTGGCTATAGCTACCTATTACTACTGAGGCTAAACTCCGGAGAATGTCGGGGTTTAGGTTGTTTACGTGACACAGGCCAGCCACCGAGGGCTGAGGTGTGGCAATCGCAAGGTGTGTCACCTTCGGTGGAACCGAACTGCAGAGCTATGATCTAGATCAACTCAACCGTCCACTCCAGGCCGGCAATGGTGTTGGTCTGACTCAGAGCTTTCACACGAAGTGAGGGAGATGATCTTCGCAACCCAAAGTCCTGGTAGTTGTAAGGGAGAAGGTAGATGCAGGGAGATGGAACGATCACAAGGAAGATGGCAGACGATGCTTCGCAGTTGCAAGTCAATGAGAAAGAGAAGGGTTCACAAGGTTGTATTACCCCTCAGCTTCACTGAAGTTCAGCTGATAATCTTTCTAGGCTGTTCCCAAAAAGGACTGGGAAGCTTCCTCTTCTCAGGGATCCGTCGCTGGGCCCTCGTCTCTTTTATGGAGGCTATGTACAATGTACAAGGATACCGAGCTACATAGAGATCCTTCCTTAGCCGCTTTGTCAGCCCGGGGTCTTAGCCGCCCGTCTCTCGTGCCCTACCAATCAATGTTCCTGCCAAGTGTTGCTGACCTTTCCTTCGGTAGTCCACGGATGGTATTAGTACTTAACTCCGATGGTATGATGACCACGACCACGGAGGTTCCTTCACGTCCTTGGTACTTACGTCGGATGACGACGGTTCCCTTCATGACTCCTTGGGCTCGGTTGCAGCCACCTGTCACCACTGAGGCTAGACTCCGGAGAACCTCGGGGTTCAGACTTTTTACTGGAACCGCTACGATAGCTGGGAGGTCTCTCATTGAAAGTCCTACTGAAACACCATGTGGGTCTCCTAGCTGGCTAATGCAGCCTCCGACCACGATGCTGAGGTTGTGTGGCTGCTCGTGTCAAACCTGGGGTCTAGTGACGCTGCAGCCTGCGAGCTAGGCCCTTGTGGTGGGCTGACACGACTTGTGAGTGGTGTCTGGGATCCCGGCCTGGGTCGAGGACCCATCGACCTGCGTGCGGGCCAGGGGGTTCCTGGTCACGTTCTGATTGTGGTGTGTGCATGTCCCACAGGTTGAGCCACGATGTGGCCACCGTTGTGGCCATCACGGTGGACCTAGGTCAAGGGGGTGATCCACTCTGTTGTCCTTGGGTGAGTTCACCAGTGTGACAGTTTATTAGAACTGTTACGATAGCTAAAGGGTCTATTATTAAAAGACTGTTGAAATAACATGTAGGAAGACCTAACTAGTTAATATAGCCCTTGACTACGATGTTAAGGTTGTGTAGCTGTTTGTACTAAACTTAGGATTTAGTGACACTGTCGCTTATGAGCTAGGCCTCCGTGGTAAGCTGGCTCGACTTGTATGTCACACTGGTGGACTTACCTAAGGTCAACAAGGTGGATCACCTCCTTGACCTGGGCCTACCGTGATAGCCACAACGGTGGCCATATCGTGGCTCTATCTATGGGACACGTACACACACCAAAATCACGGCGTGACCAGGGACCCCTGGCCCATACGTAGGTCAATGGGTCCTTGGCCTAGGCGGGGATCTCAGACACCACTCACAAGTCGAGCCGGCCCACCATACGGGCCTAGCTCGTAAGCGGTAGCGTCACCAGACCCCAGGGCTGGCGTGAGCGGCCATACAACCTTAGTATAGTAGTTGAGGGCTACATTAGCCAGCTAAGAGACCTACATGGTATTTCAGTAGGACTTTCAATGAGAGACCTCCCAGCTATCGTAGCGGTTCCAGTAAAAAGTCTGAACCCCGAGGTTCTCCGGAGTCTAGCTTCAGTAGTGACAGGTGTCTACAGCCAAGCCTAACAGGTATTAGTAAGTCATGAAGAGAAACGGCGTTATTCGTCGTAAGTACCAAGGACGTGAAGAAACCTTCGTGGCCGTGAATATCATACCATCAAAGTACTAATATCGGCCGTAGACCCTTGGGAAGAAGGCTAGTAGTACTTAGCTTAAACCCTGATTTGTAGGACGTGAGAGACGGGTGGCTAAGGCCCCGGGCAGGTAAAGCGGCTAAGGAAGGATCTTTATGTATCTTAGTATCTTTATATATTATACATAGCCTCCATGAAAGAGACGAGGGCCTTACGATAGATCTTTGAGAGGAAGAATGCTACGGTCAACAGGACCGCTTTGGTAAGCGATAGGTTGGTGGTCCTTCACATAAACACTGACATGACTATTGTAATGGTGGTGTAAATAATTGTAAAGGATAACCCGTTGGCAATCAGTCTGGAGGGCGCGCTGCCATATTGAGCGCAGAGACTGCGCACAAAGGACTAACCTATCTGAGCTATCTACATTTTCCCACGTAATAAAGAAGCTCCCTAGTCCTTTTTAGAAACAGCCTAGAAAGATTATCAGCTGAACTTTAGTAAATGTTACAACCTGTGCACTGTGTAGTAGACTACTCAGTGTTGAATGACAAATCGCAAGGCAGAACGCCTAAGGGGGTGGGGGGGGATTGATCAGTTGGAAGGTAAGGCTCTTAAACGCGGTTCACACTTTGTTAAACAGATTGCTATCATCAGAGTTATAGAGTAATACTTTGGGATACAGTAGAATGTAATTACTTACGTGAGAAACAGGAATCCTCACGCTCTAAAGTATCTTACACGTTAGCTATTTATATCTAGCTAGTAGGTAGTCATACCAAGTAGATTGTATCCTTTGATCTACCTACTCTGTTACCCTATGTGGGAGTGATAAGAGAGTAGGATCATTCTTCTCTACTTTGTTATCCTACGATAGAATGGGAAGAGTACGAGAGTATTGTTGTTTAATTAGTTGTTCCACCGTCTAATCGTGTACTCTATGTCACATAACTTCTTAGCACAAAGTAGGATGTGACACGTGTCTCCTTTTCCCATGTTCTTTTTCCACAATGGTGCTTATTAGTACGCTCGTAGATTTAACCTTCTCCGAGGATAATCTTTTTTTATTGTTACCTTTTTATAGGTTTGTTAAGGTTCTTTCGATAGAAGTCTTTAACTAGCTCTGGGTATTTAAGGTTTGAGTATGGTTTTTAGGAGTTATCTTCTAAGCCATAGTCTAGCCATTTGACGAAGTAGTAAAGTTTTTAATTTCTAACTTAAGAGTTTAAAATCTCTTCGACGTTTTATTTTTCTTTATCTACTTTTACTTTTAATATTTTCTCTAGTAGAATTGTCTTAAGGACTAGTTTTAATAATAATATATAAAAGACTTTAGTCTTTATTCTTATGCTCTTTAGTAGGTCTAGTTTGTAATTAGAGATTATTACTTTCTTCTTAATTTTAAAGGGTCCAATCCTTTTAAAGTTAAGTTTCTTTGTAACACAGGCCAGTTGCAGAGACTAAGGTATAGCAATCACAAGGTATGTCACCTTCGGTGTAACCGAACTGCAAAGCTATGATCTAGATCAACTCAACCGTCCACTCCAGGCTGGCAATGGTGTTGGTCTGACTCAGAGCTTTCATACAAAGTAAGGGAGATAATCTTCGTAACCCAAAGTCCTAGTAGTTATAAGGGAGAAGATAGATACAGAGAGATAGAACGATCACAAGGAAGATGGCAGACGATGCTTCGTAGTTATAAGTTAATAAGAAACAAAAGGGTTCACAAGGTTATATTACCCCTTAGCTTCATTAAAGTTTAGCTGATAATCTTTCTAGGCTGTTTCCAAAAAGGACTGAGAAGCTTCTTCCTCTCGAGGATCTATCGTAGGACCCTTATCTCTTTTATAGAGGCTATATACAATATATAAGGGTACTAGAATACATGGGAATCTTTCCTTAGCCGTTTCGCCGGCCCAGGGCCTTAACCGCTCGTTTCTCACGTCTTACCAATTAATGTTCTTGCTAAGTGTTACTGACCCCTCCTTTGGTAGTCCACGGGCGGTATTAATACTTAACTCTGATGGTATAATAACCACGACCACGGAGGTTCCTTCACGTCCTTGGTACTTACTGTGACACAGGCCAGGCCACGAAGGTCTGGGGTGTGACAACCACAAGGTGAGATATCAAACGAAGAATCAGACTACAGAGCTTTAACCTTTTCCTAACTCTCGACTCAACCGTTCAGCGAACCACCCCGACAATTGCTGTTGGTCTAGTTTAGAGCTTTCACACGACGAACTCAGGGAGTTAATCTTCGCAAGGCTAATAAGCACAAGGTCCGATTCAGAGCTTTAGAACAGAACGGTGAGGGAGTTAACTATCGCAATATAAAGTGGTGGAGAGCCAGGGAGAAGGAGGTTCAGGGAGATGGAATGATCTAACAGAAGATAAGACACAATGTTTCGTAGTTACAAGTCAGGAGAAACAGAAGGGTTCATAAGGTTATATTACCCCTCAGCTTTACTGAAGTTTAGTTGATAATCTTTCTAAGTTTGTCCAAAGAGAACTAGGGAGCTTCTTCCTCTTAAGGATCTATCGTAGCGTACCTATCCTACTTATGGAAGGCTATATATAAGATATAAAGATACCAGAATACCTAAAAGATCTTTCTAGCCACCCGTCGGTCCCGAATCTCCTTTCTAGCCGCCCGTCTCTCACGCCCTACAAATCCGTGGCTACATGCCAAGTGTCACACTGGTAGGCTCACCTAGGTCAACAGGGTCACTGACCTCCTTGACCGAGCCTCACACCAGTAGCACGAACCACATACAAGAAGCACATACCCATTGACCCACGAACATCCGCCATGGATCACGTAGATAAGGGAACCATCACAGAGGATGGCCACAATGTGGCTCAACCTCGGGACATGATCCCACGTGTGGCTAATGGCCTATTCAGCCGGCACACAGGTCAGCGGATTCTCCTAAGCGCCCACGGGTTGCGACGGAATGCCCAGAACCACTCACAAGCCAGAGCAGCCGTACAACGGATCTCACCCGTGCTAGGTAATATCATCAGACTTCAGATTTGTCATGAACAAGCTATCCAACCTCAGTATCGTGGTCAGGGCCTACACAGTCAGCCCAGATCCTACAGCTGGTCTTTCGAATCATGGACCTCCCCGCTATCGCTGGCATTCCTTTAGAAGACCTGGAACCCGACGTTCTCCGGAGTCTAGCTTCAGTGGTAACAGGTAGCCGTGACCCCCGTATGTAAGTCACGAAGGGAACCGTTACTGTGACAGCCGACCGGGGGATCAACCTAACAGCGCTGTGGCCAACGTAAGTACCAAGGACGTGAAGGAACACCTACAGCAATGGACACCATGCCGCTAGAGCTGTATAGATAAGTATTAATACCGGCCATGGACCAACGTGTGATGGGCCGGTTTTACTTGGCTTGTAACCGCTGATTTGTAGGGCGTGAGAGACAGGCGGCTAGAAAGGAGATTCGGGACCGACAGGCGGCTAGGAGAATCCTTTAGGTATTTTGGTATCCTTATATTTTATACATAGCCTCCCATAAGTAGGGTAGGTACGCTACGATAGATCCTTGAGAGGAAAAAGCTCCTTAGTTCTCTTTAGACAAACCTAGAAAGATTATCAGCTAAACTTTAGTGAAGCTAAGAGGTAATATAACCTTATAAACCTTTCTATTTCTTCTGACTTGTAACTACGAAGTATTGTATCTTATCCTCTGTTGGATCATTCTATCTCCCTGAACCTCCTTCTCTCTAGCTTTCTACCACTTTATATTACGACAGTTAACTCCTTTACCGTTCTGTTTTAAATCTCTAAATCGGACCTTGAGCTTTATTAAGCCTTACGAAGATCAAGTCCCTAAGTTCATCGTGTGAAAGCTCTAAACTAGACTAATAGTAATTATCGGGATAGTTCGCTAAACGGTTAAGTCGAGAGTTAAGAAAAGGTTAAAGCTTTGTAGTCTAACTTTTCATTTGATATCTCACCTTGTAATTGTCACACCCTAAACCTTTGTAGGCTGGCCTATGTCACAGATAATCTTTCTTCTCGTCGAACAAACCTTTCGCCCGCTACTTCATTTACGATAACTAGTAATCTTCTATCATATTCGACCGCGTTCCGGGGTCGGGAAACCGAACCTAACCCCGGGACCGACCTTATAATCTAGAAATCTCCCGAAATAGAAATACAAACCATTAAGAAGTTTCCTATACTCCTATCGAGCTCCGAAACCCTCGCTAAACTACCTTAATAGTTTATTTATCTCTACAATTAGGTCGCTAAAGCTTATAAGGAACTTTACTTCTTTATTAACAATACATATAAGGATAAGGAAAGGCTCGATTTACTTACTTTAACATTTATTACCTTAGTTACCGACTACTAATCAATGGTATAGCATGTTAAAACAAACTAATACGTCCTTAAAAGTACTTAGTAGGAATTAGAAGCTTCTTATACCACTTTCGGCATCGAGGTCAACTAGAAATTAGCTTAGTTTGCTACCTAAACGGCCTAGTACGAAAAATCCCTTAATCTTATCGTCATATATACCGAGGCCCTCCGTAAAGAGATTACTAAATAAAAGCTACGCTAAGTACGACAAACCTAAGAATAGGAAACGTAGGCCCGAGAACAAAACGCCGAGCTTGTTAGAGTTAAGGAGCTTCTCCGTATCTAAGAAGAGAAATAAGCTTGATAAAATCATTATAATATAGAATTCGGCTACTGGTCTACTACGGCCTAAAGCTAACTTAATTCTCTTATAACACTTTAATAACCGGAAGTCTCACGGACCCCGAAGGACTAAGAATTATTCGATCAACTTAAGACTTACTCTAATAACCTCGTCGAAGAAGCCTTCGTATCAAGGTTGACACAGGTAAGGCCTTATAATAAGGAACAAATCATCTAGAAAGCTATGACACGTTTATAAAAAACCCTATCTGTTAAACTCTTATGATAGCCGTCACAACCGTTTAAAAAATCAACTTCTATACGGTACTTCGACTAAAACGAAGACCCCTTCTCAGACCATAACCTCCAAAGAAGGGCTACCTAAGAAATCTCGGCAAGAGCCTAGAGACAAGTCGATAGTATATAAAACTCTGATGTTAAAATAAGAAGTGGAAACATAGGAGGAAACTTACCTTCTTGTTATACTAAGGTAGGAATATTACCTCTCCCGGATAACGGTAATAATAATAACGACTCCGATAATAATCTCTATCGTATGAGCCTACCTTCCGGTCTCCCTAGACTACTAGGAAGCCTACCTAGGCCCCCGGGACCCCTAGGACCTTAGGGTCCGGATTCCCGGAGCCCTTTATCCCCACATAACCCTATAACAATCCTTCTTAACTTCATCCGTACTAACTAGGACTTAATTCGTAACAATATTAACGTAATCTAGGAATCTTATAGTTAAGGTACCGCCGTAACCATGGCAAAACCCGAAAAGTATAACAGAAGAGACAAAGGCGAGTTTGAGACATAGTGGCACTTTATTAAGGAGTATTTTAATGTCTATAAGCGAAGCTTCCTCGACGACAAAGCTAAGATTAGTTTTGTTAGTATCCTTACTAAAAATATCGCTCTTAAATAGTATTAAAAGAAAGGGACTTAGATCGAAAAGCTTAGCTTAGTAGATCAATAGAACAACTATACCACCGTCATAGTCAAACGTTTTCGTAACCTAGCACGAAGAGCTAAGGACTATGAAGCTATAAAAACCCTAACCTACGATAGAGATATAAACGAGTATATAATAAAGTTTTAAGAACTTAATTATACCATCGATCTTAACGGTCAAGCCCTACAATCGCTAGTTACTAATACCATTCCCGACGCCATAATAAACTTAATCTACTTACGTATAAGATATCTTCCCACTAACAATGCCGACTTCCTCGAAGCCGTCGTTACTACTAGCTTAATTCACGAAGACAAAATGAAAAACCGCGAAATTAATCATAAGGCCAAGTAGGAAAAAGAAAAGTTTACTTCGAATAGTAAGAAACGTTTGAAGAAGGATAGTTATTAAGAAGAAACCAATACCTCTAGCTCCCATCCCGGTCTAACACCCGTAAAAGGAAAACCTAAGAAAGGCCTAAAGTAAAAGTAACAAGACAAGGAGAATAACTTCTTAACATCTACTTAGATAAAGTACTAGTAAACCTATAAGGAAGCTGTTACCGGGATAAAACAAGCCGAAATTAACAAACATAAGGTAAGTAAGAGATACTACCGTTATGGACGTTAAGGCCATAACACTCTTAAATGTTATAGTAGGAAAACTAAGGATAGTAAGAATATCTCTAAGCTACCTAGAAAGATCTCCGGAGCTAAGACTAAACGTAGAAGAGATGAGAATGAGAATAAAAATACTTCTTCCTAACTATCGAAAAAGGCCAAGGTCTCTATAGTAACGGAAAGAAACTACCCCGAGCTCTTCTTTCGTGTTATTAAATTATCCGATAGTAAAGATATATCGGATTTTTAATAGGTACCCCGAAACTCACGGTATCAGAAACCATACCTCGACCCGCCGTAATCTCTACTAAAAAACGTACCAACCCTAACGTAGAGGAACCCCCTCGAAAAAAGGTTAAGTAAAGTCACGAACTATATCATAGTACTCATAAGATTGTTCTCATAACTATCATTTACTATAGAGCTAAGGAAATCTCTATCTGAGTACTCTTAGATCTTAATATCTCTAGCCCGGTTATAAGTAAAGACCTTGTCAAAAGATAGAACATCTCTTACGTATATAAAACAATTCTAAAACCCTTAGAAGCCTTTAATGGAACTATCAACCTTAAATCAGGTAAAGAATATACTAAGGAAATCGTTCTACGGTACCAAGCGGAACACTTCTCTTATATTACGTTAGAAATCTCTCCCCTCGACGTAAAATACGACATCCTTCTTCTATACTAATAGCTACAACAGTACTAGCTGGACTACCTGTAGGATTTTGACATATTAAAAGTAACTTTTAGTTCCGACTACTGTCGACAAAACTATACTTCCCTTATAATCTTAGGAAATAAAAGCTCTATCGTAAATGTCATAACGTCTTACATCTAAAACATCTCCGAAAGATTTAAGATCTTTACCCCTTTGGCATCTCCTGAAGCGGCCTAACGGCTACTAGATCACCAGCCTTAGGACCATGTAATTGACATTATCAAAGATAAGAAGCTTCCATAGGAACCTCTCTACCCCATGTCACCTTTAAAAAAGAAAATCTTTCGTAAATAGCTAGGCTAAATACTTAGAAAAGGTAAGATACGAGAGTCGAAGTTACTATGTTCTTCACTCATTTTCTTTATAAACAAGTATCACTAGAAAAAGTAGCTATAAGAGACCTAGAAAACCTCCGCCCTATAATCGACTACCGAAAGATTAACAAATAAACTATTAAGAACTACTACCTGTTACCTCTGATTACCGAACTTCAAGACGTCCTTACTAGATCTATTATCTTTATAAAAATAGATCTAAAATCAAGCTTTAATTTAATACGAATAAAGAAGGGTCACGAGTAAAAAATAACATTTCGAACCTATTACGGTCTTTTTAAGTTTAACGTAATATCTTTCGGCCTTACTAATACTCCTACTATCTTTTAAGATATGATAAATCATATCTTTCGAGACCTTATCGACTAAGGCCTCTTGTCTTATATTAATAACCTCCTCATCTATATAAGTTCTAAAACGAAACACGATAAAATTGTCGTTAAAGTCCTTAAGTGACTTTAAAAGTATAACCTAGCTATTAATCCTACTAAATATATATAAGATACTAAGAAATTAAAATACCTAGGCTATATTATCAGTACTAAAGACATCGTAATGTCGAAGGATAAGGTAGAATATATCCTTTCATAGAAACAGCTAAAATCGGTAAAAGAAGTCTAATAATTCAATAGATTTACGAACTTCTATAGGTACTACATTAAGGGCTATTTACACATCGCTAAGCCACTCACTAATTCCACAAACCTTACCTAGAAATCTTAGACATAAAACAATTAGATGAACGTGACATTTAAAGCATTGAAAAAAGCCTTTACCGAAGCCCTTGTTCTAGTCTATTTCGACCCTAATAGACTACTTATTATCAAACCTAACATATCAGACTATATATTAGGAAGGATAATGTCACAAAAATAAGATAACGGTAAGATATATCCTATAACGTTTTACTCGAGGAAACTAATCTCCATAGAAATTAACTATAAGATCTATGATAAAAAACTCCTAGTAATAGTCGATTATTTCTAACATTAGAGACACTACCTCGAGGATACTAAGTATCATATCGAAGTTTTCTTAGACTACCGTAATCTAAAATACTTCTAAACTACTAAGGTCCTTAACTGCCGTTAAGCCCGATGGGCTCAACAACTCGCCACCTTCGATTTTGTCATTAATTTCCATCCCGATACATAGAATGCCAAGGTAGATACTCTCTCACGGTACGAAGAGTACCTTCCGGAAAAGGAAGATAAAAACCAACTGATAACCTCTATTTTGAACAAAGAACATTTTTCACACTTTAAAGTTCCTACGTTCATACTCTCAAAAGTACGTCTCTATAGCATTCTAATACTAAAATGGAACGAAGAATTCTTCGAGTAAATTAAGGCTACTACTCCTATAGACGAAACATATCAAAAGGCTTTAGTTTTCCCTAGAAAGGACGTAACTAACGAAGACGGAATCTTATTTATAAAGAATTATATTTAGATCCCTAACAATAAGGAACTTAAGATCTAGATTATCTACTTTAAACACGATACCAAAGTGGCAGGCCATATAGGCATAGATAAGACTATTGAACTTATTAGACGGTACATATTCTAGCAAAACCTCAAGAAAGACGTCGCTGACTTTATATGTTCTTATTATAAGTGTTAAAGTAATAAGCCAAGACGTCACCTTCCTTTTGGACTATTTCATCTTATTAAGTTAGAATACGTTCCTTAAAGACTTATTTTAATAGACTTCATAACGGACCTTCCTCTCTCTAATAAATATAGTTCTATCTAGGTCATTGTCGATACCTTTACTAAAATGGTACACTTCATTCCTTTAAAAAACAATGTTAAGAAGACAGAAGACTTGATCCTAATCTTTACCCGCGAATGTTAAAAATATTACGGCATATCTATTGGCATCATCTCCGATCGGGATTTCCGGTTTAACGTAGGCTTATGGCACGACTTTCTTAAGTATATCGAAGTCAAACTAAAGATATCAACCTCGTTCTATCCCGAAACAGATAGCTAGACTAAACGTCTTAATCAATACATCGAAGCCTACCTTAGGACCTTCATTAACTACGAGATAAACAACTAGGACACCCTACTACCTACAGCTAAATTTACATGAAATAACGCCAAATCGACTTCTACTAGTAGCTCTTCTTTCTACGTAAACTACGAATATCATCTAGCCGTAAATAATCTACCTGACAAATCTACGCGTAACCTATATAGTGAGATCATGGTATACTAGATAACAACGGTCTATGAGAACCTCTACGAGACTTTTAAGAAATCTCGGGAACGGATAAAAAAGTACGTGGACAGGAAACGAACGGAAGTACCCTCCTTTAAGAAAAAACAACTAATGATACTTAATACACGGAACATTAGGACTAAGAGACCTTCTAAGAAACTAGACAGAAAGTTACTTAGCCCGTTTAAAATCTCTAAGGTAATATCTCCTATAGCCGTGAAACTCGAACTCCTAGAACGTTAGAAAATTCATCCTATCTTCCATGTCTCTCTTATTAAACCTTTTCGAACCGGCTCCCAACTGATCCCTAACCCCATTTAGGTCTTAGAATAAGTAGGAGATGTTTACCTTAAGAAATTCGTGGTAGAAGAAATTATGAACTCCTATACTAAGAAGAGGATAGTAGAATATCTCGTTAAATGAGATAGATATCCCGAAGAAAAAGATTAAACTTAGGAACCATACGAACACTTCTCTGACACCTAAGAACTTTGGGACTTCCACGTCAAGTACCTACGTAAGCCCAAAGACCCTAGGGTTATTAACCTTAGGACTCGAGGCGAGTCTTCCTAAGAGGGGAGATGGTGTCATACTGGTAGGCTTACCTAGGTTAACAGGGTTACTGACCTCCTTGACCAAGCCTCATACCAATAACACGAACTACATATAAGAAGTACATACCTATTGACCTACGAACATCCGCCATGGATCACGTAGATAAGGGAACTATCACAGAGGATAGCCACAATGTAGCTTAACCTCGGGATATGATCCTATGTGTGGCTAATGGCCTATTTAGCCGGCACATAGGTTAACGGATTCTCCTAAGTACCTACAGGTTACGACGGAATACCCAGAACTACTTATAAGCTAAAGTAGCCATATAACGGATCTTACCCGTACTAGGTAACATCATTAGACTTTAGATTTGTTATGAACAAGCTATCTAACCTTAACATCGTAGTTAAGGCCTACATAGTCAGCCTAGATCCTGTAGCTGGTCTTTCGAATTATAGACCTCCCCGTTATCGCTGGCATTCCTTTAAAAGACCTGGAACCCGACGTTCTCCGGAGTCTAGCTTCAGTGGCGATAAGTAGCCGTGACCCCCGCGTATAAGTTACGAAGGGAACCGTTACTGTGACAGCCGACCGGGGGATCAACCTAACAGCGCTGTAGCTAACGTAAGTACCAAGGACGTGAAGGAACACCTACAGTAATGGATACCATGCTACTAGAGCTATATAGATAAGTACTAATACCGGCTATGGACCAACGTGTGATGGGCTAGTTTCACTTGGCTTGTAACCGCTGATTTGTAGGGCGTGAGAGACGGGCGGCTAGAAAGGAGATTCGGGACCGACGGGCGGCTAGGAGGATCCTTTAGGTATTTTAGTATCCTTATATTTTATACATAGCCTCCCATAAGTAAGGTAGGTACGCTACGACGGATCCTCGAGAGGAAGAAGCTCCCTAGTTCTCTTTGGACAAACCTAGAAAGATTATCAGCTGAACTTCAGTGAAGCTGAGGGGTAATACAACCTTGTGAACCCTTCTGTTTCTCCTGACTTGTAACTACGAAGTATTATGTCTTATCCTCTGTTGGATCATTCCATCTCCCTGAACCTTCTTCTCCCTAGCTCTCCACCACTTTACATTGTAACAGTTAACTCCCTTACCGTTTTGTTCTAAACCTCTGAATCGGACCTTGAGCTTTATTAAGCCTTACGAAGATCAAGTCCCTGAGTTCGTCGTGTGAAAGCTCTGAACTAGACTAACAGCAATTGTCGGGGTGGTTCGCTGAACGGTTAAGTCGAGAGTTAGGAAAAGGTTAAAGCTCTGCAGTCTGACTCTTCATTTGATATCTCACCTTGTGGTTATCACACCCCAGACCTTCGTGGGCTAGCCTGTGTCACACCAAGTGAAGCCGGCCTATCATACGTTAGTCCATAGCCGGTATTAGTACTTATCCATATAGCTCTAGCGGCATGGTATCTATTACTACAGATATTCCTTCACGTCCTTAGTACTTACGTTGGCCACAACGTTGTTAGGTCGATCCCATGTCGGCTGTCACAGTAACGGTTTCTTTCGTGACTTATACGTAGGGGTTGCGGCTACTTATTACTACTGAAGTTAGACTCTAGAGAACGTTAGGTTCTAGGTCTTCTAAAGGAATGCCGGTGATAACGGAGAGGTCTATGATTCGAAAGACTAGTTGTAAGGTCTAGGCTAACTATATAGGCCCTGACTACGATATTGAGGTTAAATGGCTTGTCTATAACAAATCTAAAGTCTAATAACGTTACTTAGTACGGGTAAGATCTGTTATATAGCTACTTTGGCTTGTGAGTGGTTCTAGGCATTCCGTCGTAACCCGTAGGTACTTAGGAGAATCTACGGACCTATGTGTCGGCTAAATAGGCCATAAGCTACGTGTGGGATCGTGTCCCGAGGTTAAGCTACGTTGTGGCTATCCTTTGTGATAGTTTCCTTATCTATATGATCTATGATAGATATTCGTAGGTTAATAGGTATATACTTCTTATGTATAGTTCGTACCGTTAGTATAGGGCTTAGTTAAGGAGGTTAGTAATCTTATTGACCTAGGTAAGCTTACTAATGTAATACTATCTCCCCTCTTAGGAAGACTTATCTCGAGTTCCTAAGTTGATAACCCTAAGATCCTTAGGCTTACGTAGGTACTTGATATGGAAGTCTTAAAGTTCTTAGGTATCAGAGAAGTACTTATATAGTTCCTAAGTCTAGTCTCTTTCTTCGGGATACCTATCCCATTTGACGAGATACTTTATTATCCTTTTCTTAGTACGGGAGTTTATAACTTCCTTTACTACAAATTTCTTAGGGTAAACATCTCCTACTTACTCTAAGACCTAAATAGGGTCAGAGATTAATTAGGAGCCGGTTCGGAAAAGCTTAATAAGAGAAACGTAAAAGGTAAGATAAATTTTCTAACATTCTGGGAGTTTAAGTTTTACGGCTATAGGAGATACTACCTTAGAGATTTTAAATGGGCTAAGTAGTTTTCTATTTAGTTTCTTAGAAGGTCTCTTGGTCTTAATGTTCTATATATCGAGTATTACTAGTTACTTTTCTTTAAAGGAGGGTACTTCCGTTCGCTTCCGATCTATATACTTTTTTATCTATTTTTAAGATTCTTTGAGGGTTTCGTAGAGGTTCCTATAGACTATTATTATCTAGTATATTATGATTTCGTTATATGGGTTATGTATAGATTCGTTAGGTAGATTATTAGCGGCTAGATAATATCTATAGTTAGTATAGAAGAGAAAGCTGTTAGTAAAAGTTAATTTAGCGTTATTTTATATAAATTCGGCTATAAGTAACAGGGTGTCTTAGTTATTTATCTCATAATTGACGAAGGTTCTAAGGTAAGCCTTGATATATTAATTAAGATATTTAGTCTAACTATCTATTTCGGGATAGAACGAGGTCGATATTTTTAGTTTGACTTCGATATATTTAAGAAAGTCGTACCAAAGTCTTACGTTAAACCGTAAATCCTAATTAGAGATAATACTAGTAGACATGTTATGATATTTCTAACATTCGTAAGTAAAGAGAGAGATTAGGTCTTTTATCTTTTTAATATTATTCTTTAAAAAGATAAAGTATATCATTTTAATAAAGATATCGATAATAACTTAGATAGAATTATATCTATTAGAAAAAGGAAGGTCCGTTATAAAGTCTATTAAAATGAGCCTCTAAGGAAAATATTTTAACTTAATAGGATAAAATAGTTTGAAAAGAAGGTAACGTCTTAGCTTATTACTTTGGTACTTATAACAAGAGTATATAAAGTTAACAACGTCTTTCTTAAGGTTTTACTAGTATATGTACCGTCTAATAAGCTTAATAGTCTTATCTATGTCTATGTGGCCTACCACTTTGGTATCGTGTTTAGAATGGATGATTCGGATCTTAAGTTCTTAGTTATTAAAGATTTAAATACGATTCTTTATAAATAAGATTTTATCTTCGTTAGTTATGTTCTTTCTAGGAGAAACTAAAGCTTCTTAATATGTTTCGTTTATAAAAGTAGTAACTTTAATTTACTCGAGGAATTCCTCGTTCCATTTTAATATTAGAATATTATAAAAATATGCTCTTAAAAGTATAAACGTTAAGGCTTCTAAATAAGAAAAATATTCCTTATTTAAAACCGAGGTTATCAGTTAGTTTTTATCTCCCCCTTTAAGAAGGTACTTTTCACGTTATGAAAGAGTATTAGCCTTAGCATTTTATGTGCCGAGGTAGAAGTTGATGATAAAGTCGAAGGTAGCGAGCTACTGAGCCTATTAGGCTTAGTAGCGGTTAAGGACCTTTATGGTTTGAAAGTATTTTAGATTATAGTAGTTTAAGAAGACTTTGATACGGTACTTAGCTTCCTTAAGGTAATATCTCAGTGTTAGAAGTAATTAATTATCGTTAGGAGTTCTTTATTATAAATCTTATAGTTAATTTCTATAAGAATTAATTTTCTTAAGTAAAATACTATAAGATATATCTTACCGTTATCTTACTTTTGTAACATTATTTCCCTTAACGTATAATCTAAAGTGTTAGGTTCGATAATAGGTAGTCTATTGGAGTCGAAATAAACTAGAATAGGGACTTTAGTAAAGGCTTTCTTTAAGGCTTTAAACATAACATTTATTTAATTATTCCACGTCTAGGTTTTCTAGGTAAGGTTCGTAAAATTAGTAAGTAACTTAACGATATATAAATAGCCTTTGATATAGTACCTATAAAAGTTTGTAAATCTATTAAATTATTAGACTTCTTTTACCAATTTTAGCTGTTCTTACGAAAGAATATATTCTATCTTATCCTTTGACATTATGATATCTTTTACACTGATGATATAGCTTAGGTATTTTAATTCCTTAGTATCTTATACATATTTAGTAAGGTTAATAGTAAGGTTATGTTTCTGAAGTTACTTAAGGACTTTAACGATGATTTTGTCATGTTTCTTTTTAAAACTTATATAAATAAGGAGGTTATTAATATAAGATAGGAAGCCTTAATCGATAAGATCTCGAAAGAAATGGTTTATTATATCTTAGAAGGTAGTAAAAGTATTAGTAAGGCTAAAGGACATTATGTTAAACTTAAAAAGATTATAATAGGTTCGAAACGTTATTTTCTACTCGTAGCCTTCCTTCATCTAAATTAAGTTAAAACCTGACTTTAGATCTATTTTTATAAAGATGATAGATCTAACGAGGGTATCTTAGAGTTTGGTGATTAGAGGTAATAAGTAGTAGTTTTTAACAGTTCGTTCGTTAATTTTTTAGTAGTTAACTATAGGGCGGAGGTTTTCTGAGTCCCTAGTAGCTACCTTTTCTAATGATACTTCCTTATCTACGAAGAAAATAGATAAAGAATAAGGTAACTTTAATTTCTGTATCTTACCTTTCTTAAGTATTTAGTCTAGTTATTTATAAAGGATTTTTTTTTCTAAGGGCGACATAGGATAAAAGAGGTCTCTATAGGAGCTTTTCGTTTCTAATGATGTTAATTATATAGTCTTACGGTTAGTGGTCTGAAAGCTGTTAGGCTACTTTAAGAAATATTAAAGGTGTAAAGATCTTAAATCTTTTAGGAATGTTTAGGACGTAGGATGTTATGATATTTATGATTAAGCTTTTACTTCCTAAGATTACGAAAGAAGTGTAATTTCGGCGATAGTAGTTTAAACTGAAAGTTACTTTTGATATGTTAAGGTCTTATAAATAGTTCGGCTAGTGTTATTGTAGCTACTAGTATAGTAGGAAGATATCGTATTTTATATCGAGAAGAGAGATTTCAAATATTATATAGAAGAAGTATTTCGCCGAGTACCGTAGAACGATTTCCTTAGTATACTCCTTACCTAATTTAAGATTAATAGTTTTATTAAAGGCTTTTAAAGGTTTCGGGATCGTTCTATATATATAAGAGATATTTCATTTTTTGACAAGGTCTTTACTTATGACTAGACCAGAGGTATTAGGGTCTAAGAGTACTTGGATAGAAATTTCCTTGGCTTTATAGTAGATAATAGTTATATGGATAATCTTACGAGTATTATGATAGGGTTCGTAGTTTTGCTTAACCTTCTTATGAGAGGGTTTCTCCGTGTTATGGTAGGTACGCTTCTTAGTAGAGGTTACGGCGTGTCGAGATACTGTTTCCGATACCGTGAGATTAGGAGTATTTATTAAAAATCTGATATATCTTTACTATCAGATAATTTAATAATATAAGAAAAAAGCTTAGGATAGTCTTTTTTTATTATTATAGAGACCTTAGCCTTCTTAAATAGTTAAGGAGAGGTATCTTCGTTCTTATTTCTTCTATGTTTAGTCTTAACTTTGGAGATTTTCCTAGGTAGTATAAAGATATTTTTACTATCTTCGGTTTTCCTATTATAATATTCGAGAGTGTTATAGCCTTAATGTTTATAACGGTAGTATCTCTTACTTACCTTGTATTTGTTGATTTCGGCTTAGTTTATCTCGGTGATAACTTCCTTATAGGTTTGTTAATACTTCGTTCGGGTAGATACTAAGGGGTTGTTCTCCTTATCTTGTTACTTCTACTTTAGGCCTTTCTTAAGTTTTCCTTTTATAGATATTAGACTGGGACGAGAACTAGAGGTATTCGTTTCCTTATAGTAATTGTTCTTTTTTAAACGTTTCTTATTATTTGAAGTAGACTTTTCTTTTCTTTACTTAGCTTTGTGACTAATTTTACGGTTTTTCATTTTATCTTTATAAATTAAGCTAGCGGTAACGATAACTTTAAGAAAGTCGGCGTCGTTAAGGGGAAGGTATCCCGTACGTGAATAGATTAAGTTTATTATAGTATCGGAGATAGTATTAGTAACTAGCGATTATAAGGCCTGACCGTTAAGATCGATGATATGATTAAGTTTTTAGAATTTAATTATATATTTGTTTATATCTCTATCGTAAGTCAGGGCTTTTATAACCTTATAGTTCTTAGCTCTTCGTACTAGGTTACGGAAACGTTCGACTATGGCAGTAGTATAGTTATTTCACTGATTTATTAGGTTAAGCTTTTCGATCTAAGTCCCTTTTTTCTGATACTATTCGAGGGTAGTACCTTTAGTAAGAGTACTAACGAAACTAATTTTGGCCTTGTCGTCGAGGAAACTTTGTTTATAGACACTAAAATACTTCTTAATAAAGTGTTACTATGTCTTAAATTCATCCTTATCCTTTTTGTTATATTTTTCAAGTTTTACTATAGTTACGGCGGTATCTTGACTACGGAAGTTCCGAATTATATTAGTATTGTTATAAATTAGGTCTTAGTTAGTATAGATAAGATCGAGAAGGATTGCCATAGGATCACGTGGGAGTAAAGGGCTCCGGGAGCTCGGACCTTAAGGTCCCAGGGGTTCCGGGGGCCTAGGTAGGCCTCCTAGTAGTCTAGGGAGACTAGGAGGTAGACTCGTATGATAGAGATTATTGTCTAAGTTGTTATTATTATTGCCGCTATCTAAAAGAGGTAATGTTCTTGTTTTAATATAACGGGGAGATAAATTTCCTCTAGTGTTTCTACTTCTTATTTTAATATCGGAGTTTTATATACTATCGACCTATCTCTGGGCTTATGTTAAGATTTCCCGAGTAGCCCTTCTTTAGAGGTTATAGTCTAAGAGGAGGTCTTTATCTTAGTTAAAGTACTGTATAAAAGTTAATTTCTTAGACGGTTATAATAACTGTCATGAGAGTTTAATAGATAGGGTTTTTTTATAAACGTGTTATAACTCTCTAGATAATCTGTTCCTTATCATAAGGCCTTATTCGTGTTAACTTTGATATAAGAGCTTTTTTAATAAAGTTATTAGAATAGACCTTAAGCTATTTAAATAGTTCTTAGTCTTTCGGAGTCTATGATATTTCCGGTTGTTAAAGTACCATAAGAAAATTAAGCTAGCTTTAGGCCGTGGTAGACTAGTAGCTAAATTCTATGTTATAGTAATTTTATTGAGCTTATTTTTCCTTTTAGATACGGAGGAGTTTCTTAACTCTGACAAGCTCGGCGTTTTATTCTTAGGCCTATGTTTCCTATTCCTATGTTTATTATACTTGTCGTAGTTTTTACTTAGCAATTTCTTTACGGAAGGCTTCGGTATATACGATAATAAGGTTAAGGGATTTTTCGTGTTAGGCCGTTTAGGTAGTAAACTAAGTTAATTTCTAGTTAACTTCGATACCGAAAGTAATATAAGAAGCTTCTAATTCCTACCGAGTACTCTTAAGAACGTATTAATTTACCTTGATATACTATATTATCGATTGGTAGTTAGTAACTAAGGCGGTAAATGTAGAAGTAAGTAAATCGAGCCTCTCCTTGTCTTTACATATGTTGTTAATAAAGAAATAAAGTTCCTTATAAGCTTCGGTAACTTGATTATAGAGATAAATAAACTATTATGGTAGTTTAGTAAGAGTTTCGGAGCTTAATAGAAGAGTAAGAAACCTTTTAATAGTTTATATTTCTATCTCGGGAGGTTCCTAAATTATGAGGTTGGTTTCGGGGTTAGGTTTAGTTTCTCGACCCCGGAGTACGGCCGAATATGATATAGGGTTACCGGCTATCGTAAATGAAATGACAGGTAAAGGGATATTCTTTGAGAAGATAGATTATCTGTGACATAGGCTAGGCCATGAAGGTCTGGGATGTAACAACCATAAGATAAGATATTAAATGAAAAATCAAACTATAAAGCTTTAACCTTTTCTTAACTCTCGACTTAACCGTTCAACGAACTACCCCGACAATTACTATTAGTTTAGTTTAGAGCTTTTATACGATAAATTTAGGAAGTTAATCTTCGTAAGGCTAATAAGTACAAGGTCTAATTTAGAGCTTTAGAACAGAACGGTAAGGGAGTTAACTATCGTAATATAAAGTGGTAGAGAACTAGAGAGAAGGAGGTTCAGGGAGATGGAATGATCTAACAAAAGATAAGACATAATACTTCATAGTTACAAGTCAGGAGAAATAGAAGGATTTACAAGGTTGTATTATCCCTTAGCTTCACTGAAGTTTAGTTAATAATCTTTTTAAGTTTGTCTAAAGAGAACTGAAGAGCTTCTTTCTCTCGAGGATCCGTCGTAGCATACCTGTCCTACTTATGGAAGGCTATATATAAGATACAAGGATACTAGAATACCTAAAAGATCCTCCTAGCTACCCGTCGGTCCCGAATCTCCTTTCTAGCCACCCGTCTCTAACACCTTATAAATCCGTAGTTACATGCCAAGTGAAGCCGGCCTATCATACGTTAGTCTATGGCCGGTATTAGTACTTATCTATACAGCTTTAGTGGCATAGTATCCATTTACTACAGGTATTCCTTCACGTCCTTGGTACTTACGTTAGCTACAGCGCTATTAGGTCGATCTCATGTCGGCTGTCACAGTAACGGTTCCCTTCGTAACTCATACGCGGGGGTCACGGCCACCTGTCACCACTGAAGCTAGACTCCGGAGAACGTCGGGTTCCAGGTCTTCCAAAGGAATGCCGGCGATAGCGGGAAGGTCCATAATTCGAAAGACCAGCTGCAGGGTCTGGGCTGACTGTACAGGCCCTGACTACGATACTGAGGTTGAATGGCTTGTCCATGACAAATCTGAAGTCTGATGACGTTGCCTAGCGCGGGTAAGATCCGTTATACGGCTGCTCTAGCTTGTGAGTGGTTCTAGGCATTCCATCACAACCCGTAGGTACTTAAGAGAATCCGCGGACCTATGTGTCGGCTGAATAGGCCATAAGCCACGCGTGGGATCGTGTCCCGAGGTTGAGCCACGTTGTGGCCATCCTTTGTGATGGTTCCCTTATCCACGTGATCCATGACGGATGTTCGTGGGTCAATGGGTATGTGCTTCTTGTGTGTGGTTCGTGCCGCTGGTGTAGGGCTCGGTCAAGGAGGTCAGTGACCCTGTTGACCTAGGTGAGCCTACCAGTGTGACACTTACGTCAAATGACGACGTTTCCCTTTATGACTCCTTAGGCTTAGTTATAACCACCTGTTACTACTAGGCTAGACTCTAAAGAACGTCGGAGTTTAGATTATCTACTTAGAACCGTCGTAATAACTAGGAGGCCTGTCCTTGAAAGTCCTACTAAAACATCATGTAGGTCTCCTAGCTAATATAACTCCCAACTACGATATTAAGATTATGTAGCTACTCGTCCCAAACCTAAGGTCTGGTAATACTATAGCCTATAAGCTAAGCTCTTGTGGTAGGTCGGCTCAACTTATAAGTAGTGTCTAGGGTCCCGGCCTAGGCCGAGGACCCATCAACCTATATACGGGCCAAGGGATCTTAGTTATATTTAGATTGTAGTATATGTACATGTTCTATAGGTTAAGCCACTTATATAGCTACTGTTATAGCCATTACGGTAGACCTAGGTTAAGGAGGTGATCTACTGTTATGTGGAAAAATGTAGATAGCCTAGATAGGTTAGTCCGTTGTACACAGTCCCTACGCTCAATTGAGCACAGGGGGTGCGCTGCCATATAATGGCAGCGCGCCCTCTAGACTAATTGCCAACGGGCCATCCTTTACAAATTATTTATACTACCATACAATATGTCATATTAGTGTTCATGTGAAAGACTACTAATACAACGCTTACCAAAGCGGTTCTTTTGACCGTAGTAAGTGGTGTCCCCACTATCAAATCGAATAGACCTCATTAGTCAATTTGATGCCTCCGGAACTAACATCAGTTTGTATCATATTGTAATAAAGATAACGACAACGTTAACGTTAACAGTACGAAGGCTCTTAACTGAGTCAGTAGCCTACTGTTAAGACAACAATGATAACGTACGCGTTAACAGCACGAAGGCTCTTAACTAAGTTAGCAACCTGCTATTAAAATAACAAGACAAGTGGATATATATTATTAAGCTCCACGAAACCTAACAGATGTTTGACTACATCTCTAAGAATCCGAGAGTTAAGTGGTAAACTAACGTAAAGCCGGAGCGTAAGTAAGTACTCGTAATATTAACAAACCTAATTTTTCTTACTAATGGAACATTTACTCACTTAAGAAGCCCCTTTCAGAACAGCTATCTAAACACCTGGAACGTTAACAACCACATTTCAAAAGAGCACTTTAAAACTTTGGTTGACAGCTACCTTCAAGGAGTATAGGAAGGCCTCTACCTAGTACCAGAGTACTTAAGAACGGCAGAAACGCCAGAACTAAGGGGTATCTAATAAACCCTGACAACGCTACCGCCTACAGACCTAACACTTAGGGACACGCTAACTATCCTACTACGAAGTAGTACAACACTAGCAGCCAGACAGGATATTATACCAGGGAAGTCCGATACTACATTGTAAGATGAAGGATTCTCGCCTGTAACGTTAAGCGAAATGGCGGAAGACTATATGCTAGGGTAGGACCTGAATCCGCTTAAGGATCGTACTGACGAGTAATCCCTTAGTCCACCTCCATTTCTATCTCCGAGGTAATTAATAATCAAGAAGTAGCTTACGTAGATAATATAGGTCATATAGACATATCTTATGATTACTCTTATAAGGACTAGTATGCCAGCGACCGGCCCCGTGGCTTAAGTGAGTGTTCCGTTAGTGATGAGAGGCTTTAATTGGTAGATCTATTATATCGGTCTCCTCTGGCTAGACGTACTATTAGAGAAAGACGGTAAGGCCTAACTATTCTACGATAGTAAGTAATTTAATTACTATAATGTTTATCTTTGGACTACGTATGTTAAGGAAACGGCCCTAGATCTAGATAGATATAATACTTTTTATAAAGAACTATTTTTATTATTTAGGAAATTAGCCTTTTAATAATATAAGCTTTAATTGTTAACTAAGGATAAGGAGTATATAAGACTAAGTATTTTTAACTAGGTTATAATTATCTTTTAACAGTTTAAATTAAAGTTAATAGATATAGAACGATAGTTTAGTTAACTTATAAGTAAGTTTAAGGTTGAAGATAACATTACTAATAAGTCAGTTTATATATACGTGATAGATTGTTTTAAATATATAAGAGTATAAGGAGATAAGGAGGATTTTTAATTACTTACTAGGCTATATAATAACCTATATGAGAAATTATATCAACTTTATATTTAACTAACCGTTAAAGATATACTTTATAATTATCTTAATAAGATCAAAGAAAAGATATTAATATCTTATAACAAATTAGTTATTAAAGAAATAGTTATAAAAGTAACTAAGACGATATTATATGATAACCATATTATAACCTATGGTAACAATAATATTAACTAGGCTAGTAAAGATAGAAGACGAGGTTAAGTTAACGATTAAGAAAGATAAGTTACTTAATAAGGTAATAATAGTAATTATGAATACTTTAATAACAGAGGGTTATCCTCCAGTAACTAAAAAAGTAGATAGTAAGGACGTTTATACTTTAATAACATAACTAAACATAACTATAATATATACTTATACTAAAGATTTAATAACTAAGTATCTAGAGGTTTCTAACTAGACTAAGTATTCTAAAGGTAACAATACTATAACTAGCACTAACCTTATAACAACGGTACTTTTACCTATATTAATAATAAGTTTATTTATAGAGAAAGTACTAATACCTAGTAATAATATAAGTAACTTAAGGCTAAGAGATATTATTTTATTAATAAAAAAGAATTGAAAAAAGATATTACTACTTTTTTAACGTTATAATATCTCTTTTTTATTCAGCTTTCCTTCATTCCTCCATAATACTAGATAACCTTACCCGGCGTAAGATACTTAATAAGAAAAAGTATAAATATTCAAGTTGTACAGAAATATTCGACTATAGAAATAATCTATAGTAACATATCTAGACAAAGTATATTAAATAACTGTAGAAACTAAAAGAAGGTTTAATTATATATTAAGAACCTAGGTTTTTAAAAAAGCCTATGTCTCTTATACCTTCTATACAGCTCGTAATCTTTAGAGAGTAAAGGTCCCTTATAAAACCTATGACTCCGAGATAACTTATCTATTTAAGAGAAGAGTTAGAAAGTTTTAAGGGGTTAGAGAATAATAGAACCGTAAGAATAAGTAAGAATGGTATAAAGAAGGTTCGTTTTAAATAAGTATCTATAAAGGATATGGAAAAAGAAGATAAAAGAATTATTATAACCTAAGAAAGTTATTTGATAAAGAACTAAAGTAGTAATAACTCGAGTAATAAATGCGTTTACGTTATTCTCAAAGAAAAATAGGTTATTAAAGTAAACTTACTACTTTATTCTATAAGCTTTTAATACCTAAAAAAGTCCTATCTTTAAATTAACGTTAAAGTAGACTTAAGCGATAAACTTACATACGTCTACTTTGACACTAATAATGCAACTATCGGGTCTGTGTAATTTCTATACAGATCGGAGGGAACAACTGTTGTTTAAACGTACTCTCTACGATCTATCCTCAGATTACAAAGAATGAAGGAACCATATTTAGGAAAAGGTACGTAGACACGTACCGATTAGTTAGTATAAGTACCTAACGTGTTAGACACCTTGGGGCGTGAGGATTCTTGTTCCTCACGTAAGTAATTTATATTCTGCCATGTCCTAAAGTACGATTATTATAGTAACAGTAATCTGTTTGACAGAGTGTGAAACCTCTTGTCTAAGACGTTTACTTTTATCTTGATCAATCTTTCCTTATACTATAATCGACCTAGGCGTTCTATCTTACGATCTGTCATTTAATACTACGTACCCCGGTATCTAATATATAGATTGTAACACGTTGCTTACGTTCCCTCGAAGAGGACGTTGATTAGAAGTCTCAGATAAAATAAGAAAATATTAACAATGGCGGAATCGGGAGATACCTTATCCTGAATTATGGTTAAAGCCTTAGCTACCAAAGTCTCGTAATTACGTATCGATGTTAACTACCTTAAGAAGGAGAACGATGTTTTGAAGGTAGTAACCAAGGTATTAGAAAGTAAGAGTAAGGAGGTTAGAGACTTAAAGAGAAAGAAACCTAAGCTACCACTCTCCCTGAAGTATAATAGAAAATTTTAAGATTTAGAATCTTAGTTAGTTAGTGTCGAAGCTTATATCTATTATAACGATTACTAATTTATAGAGAAACTTGACAAAGTCCTATTCTTAAGATTTCTTCTTATAGATACCGTAGTAAAATAGTACGAACCCTTACCTTAGGGCGTATAATAACCTCGAGACGGACAAGTTAAAAGAGAAGAACTTCTTTACCTAGAAGATCTTTTATAGCTATTACGACTTCCTCAAAATTATAAGAGAGGACTTTGGAGAAGTAGACGCCGTTAAGATAGTAGAAAAAAAACTCTAGGCCTTAAAACAGACTACGTTAGTTATAGACTACGGAACTAGGTTTATTATAGAATCATAAAATATAAAGTTAAGATAGAAAGTATTAATAATAATATTTTGGAAGGGCCTAAAGTTACATGTTATAGACCGACTTTTTCTAAAGGATTGACTAGTAACCTACTACGGTCAAAAGGACCGCTTGTGTAAGCGTTACTTTGGTGGTCCTTCATATGAACACTGACATGACATATTGTATGGTAGTGTAAATAATTTGTAAAGGATGGCCCGTTGGCAATCAGTCTGGAGGGCGCGCTGTTATTATATGGCAGCGTACCCCCTGTACTCAATTGAGTGTATGGACTACGTACAACGGACTAACCTATCTAAGCTATCTACATTTTTCCACGTAACATGTGCCCGGGGCAAAGAATAAAGAAAAGGACGTCCTCACCATCGTCCTCCGCTCTCTTAAACTATAAGAAAAGTACCAATTACTCCCAGCCCTTTCGTATACCGTTGCCATACTTAGATCATCCCATTCCCTACGCTTATGCCCCTCTAGTTCATAGTGTCGAAGAGTGTCTTCCGCTTAGTCGTCTTAGGAGGCGACTTTTTGACGGTAGGCTTCTTACGACCGATACCTTTGGTAGGGGTCTCTTGAGTAGGAGAAAAAGCTGCCGACTTACTACGTATACCAACCTTGGAAGCGTCAGTGCTGAACAGGTCAGCAAGGGTACCGTACTTATTCTACTTCTTAGGTAAAGTACCCATAGTTATGATTTCGCTCTGGATATCCTCAGTAGGGCACTTACGTGAGGTGCCGAGGGTTATAATAGGTATAGGAGTATTTAAACGAGTAGTCGAGGTGGCCGTGGGTCACGTAGCTAATGGTTACTTGATGGCCTTATTAAGCTTTGTTAGGTCCTTTTGAAGATCTTGGACCTAGTTATTAAGTACTTTAGTCTTCGGGCTGACCTTGTTCATACGGCCCGTTAAAGCGTTGACTTGTTCCTTGGTAACGTACTTATCGAGGCTATCTATCGTCATTCTCTTCATAGCTTAGAAAGCTTCGCGGACCTCATCATAGCTCGGGAGCTCCTCAATCTTGTTCTTAAGGGTATTGATCTTGCCCTCAAGGTACTTTTAGAGATCGTGTATGTTAGTAAGTATACTGGCTGTGGAAGACGTATAGACTACTTTGGCCTCCTTAAGCTCTGTAGTCTTGTCAGCGAGCTGGTACTTAAGGCGTTGGAACTGTATACGTCAGTGTTAGTTCGTGCCAGTAATGAGGGTGTTCGCTTAGTCGGCCTAGGTATGAACTTACGTAAGGTCGAGGTGATTGAGGTAGATAAGAATTAAAGATAGCTCCTTGTTTAAAGTAGCTATAGGGTGATAGTAGATGATTGTAAGGATAGATACTTTTGAAGGTAAGTAGTTATTATTAATATCTTACTTATTGTATGTTACCTTAGCCCTGTTTAATAACTCTTTTAACTAGTGTATATGTCACACTGGTAGGCTCACCTAGGGTCAACAGGGTCACTGACCACCTTGACCGAGCCATACACCAGCGGCACGAACCACACACACACACACACCCATTGACCCACGGATCACGTAGATAAGGGAACCATCACAAGAGAATGGACACAACGTGGCTTAACCTCGGGACACGATCCCACGTGTGGCTAATGGCCTATTTAGCCGGTACATAGGTCAGCAGATTCTCCTAAGCGGCAACGGGTCACGACGGAATGCCCAGAACCACTCACAAGCCAGAGTAGCCGTACAACGGATCTCGCCCGTGCTAGGCAACGTCATTAGACTTCAGATTTGTCATGGACAAGCCACTCAACCTCAGTATCGTGATCAGGGCCTACACAGTCAGCCCAGATCCTACAACTGGTCTTTCAAATCATAGACCTTCCCGCTATCGCTGGCATTCCTTTGGAAGACCTGGAACCCGACGTTCTCCGGAGTCTAGCTTTAGTAGTGACAGGTAGCCGCGACCCCCGCATATAAGTCATGAAGGGAACCGTTACTATAACAGCCGACATGAGATCGACCTAATAACGCTGTGACCAACGTAAGTACTAAGGACGTGAAGGAACACCTATAGTAATAGACACTATGCCACTAGAGCTGTATAGATAAGTACTAATACCGGCTGTGGACCGACGTGTGATAGGCCGGCTTCACTTAGCTTGTAGCCACTGATTTGTAAGGTGTGAGAGACGGGTAGTTAGAAAGGAGATTCGGGACCGACGGGTAGCTAGGAGGATCTTTTAGGTATTTTAGTATCCTTATATCTTATATATAGCTTTCCATAAGTAAGATAGATATACTACGACGGATTCTCAAGAGAAAGAAGCTTCCTAGTTCTCTTTAGACAAACCTAGAAAGATTATCAATTAAACTTCAATGAAGCTAAGGGATAATATAACCTTATAAACCCTTTTGTTTCTTCTAACTTGTAACTACGAAGTATTATGTCTTATCATCTATTAGATTATTCTATCTTCCTAAACCTCCTTCTTCCTAGCTCTTTACTACTTTATATTATGACAGTTAACTCCCTTACCGTTCTGTTCTAAACCTCTAAATTAGACCTTGTACTTATTAGCTTTACGAAGATTAAGTCCTTAAGTTTATTGTGTGAAAGTTTTAAACTAAACTAATAGTAATTATTAAGATAGTTTATTAAACGGTTAAGTCAAGAGTTAAGAAAAGGTTAAAGCTTTATAGTCTGACTTTCTATTTGATATCTTACTTTATAGTTAGTATATCTTAGACTTTTATAAGCTAGCCTATGTCATAGATAATCTTTCTCTATAACTAAGTTACTAAAGCCTATAAGAAACTTTACTTCTTTATAATTAATATATATGATAATAAGAAAAGACTTAACTTATTAACTTTAATATTTATCGTCTTAATTACTAACTACTAATTAATAATATAATATGTTAAGATAAACTAATACGTTTTTAAAAGTACTTAGTAAAAATTAAAAGTCTCTTATATTACCTTTAGTATTAAGGTTAATTAAAAATTAGCTTAATTTACTACTTAAACGGCTTAATATAAAAAATCTCTTAACCTCATTATTACTTATATTAAGATACTCCGTAAAGAAATTACTAAATAAAAGTAATAGTAAATATAATAAGTATAGAAATAAGAAGTATAGGCTAGGGAACAAAATATTAAGCTTATCTGGGTTGAAGAACTTTTATAGATCTAGGAAGAAAAGTAAGCTTAGTAAGACTGCTAAAATATGAAATTTAGTTACTAGTCTATGATAACCTAAAATTAACTTAATTCTTTCATAGCCTTATAATAACTAGGAGTATTATAGACTCTAAAGGACTAAGAACTATTTAATTAACTTAAGACCTACTTTAATAACCTCATTAAAAAAGCTTTTATATCAAGGTTAACTTAAGTAAGATCTTATGACAAAAAATAGATCATTTGAAAAGCTAGAACTCGTTCATAGAAAATATCCTTTGTTAAATCCTTACGGTAGACGTCATAACCGTTTAAAAAATCAACCTCTACCTAGTTTTTCGACCAAAGAAAGAACTTTCTCTTAGACCGTAACCTCTAAAGAAAGGCTATCTGAGAAATCTTAACACAAGCCTAGAGATAGGTCGATAATATATAGAATTCTGATATTAAGATAAGAAGTAAAAATATCGGAGAAAACTTACCTTCCCGTTATATTAAGATAGGAACATTACTATTCCTTAATAATAGTAATAATAACTTAGACGACGATTTATATCGTATAAGTTTACCTTCTGGCCTCTTTAGACTACTAAGAGGCTTACCTAAGCTACCGAGACTTCTATAACCCTTAAGTTCGGGCTTCTAAAGCTTATTACTATAACTTCTACTCAACCCTATAACAATCTTTCTCGACCTTATCTATATTAACTAAGACCTAATTTATAATAATATAAATATAATCCGTAAGTCCCGTAGTTAAGGTACCGCTATAACTATAATAAAACTTGAAAAGTATAACGGAAAGAATATGGGTAAGTTCGAAATATGGTAACGTTTCGTTAAGGAGTATTTTAATATCTATAAACTGTCACACTGGTGGGCTCACCTAGGTCACTGACCTCCTTGACCGAGCCACACCACCGGCACACACCACACACCTACACAACATCATGGGCCCACGACGACAGGAGCATTGAACCTGTCAATGTGGAGCCAGCACCAAGAAGGTTGCCACAACGTGGCTTAACCTCGGGACACACTTTATCGTGTGGTCAGTGGCTTATTCGGCCCGCGCATAGGTTAACGGATCCTCAGGCACGACCACGGGTCGCAACGGGACACCTTAAACCATCCACAAGCCAGAGCAGCTACACAGTGGACCTCGCCCGCGCTAGGCAACGTCACCAGACTTCAGATTTGTCATGGACAAGCCACTCAACCCCAGCATCGCAATCAGGGCCTACACAGGCAGCCAGGATCCTGCAGCTGATCTTTCAAATCATGGACCTCCCCGCTATCGCTGGCATTCCTTTGGAAGACCTGGAACCCGACGTTCTCCGGAGTCTAGCTTCAGTAGTAACAGGTGGCCGCGACCCCCGTGTGTGAGTCATGAAGGGAACCGTTGCTGTGATAGCTAACATGGGATCGACCTAATAGCGCTGTGGCCAACGTAAGTACTAAGGACGTGAAAGAACACTTGTAGCGATAGACACTATGCCGCTAAAAGCTGTATGGATAAGTACTAATACCGGCCGTAGACCGACGTGTGATAGGCCGGCTTTACTTGGTTTGTAGCCACGGATTTATAGGGTGTGAGAGACGGGCGGCTAGAAAGGAGATTTAGGACCGACGGGTGGCTAGGAGGATCCTTTAGGTATTTTGGTATCTTTGTATCTTATACATAGCCTTCTATAAGTAGGACAGGTATACTGTGATAGATCCTCGAGAGGAAGAAGCTCCCTAGTTCTCTTTAAACAAACTTAGAAAGATTATCAGCTGAACTTTAGTGAAGCTGAGGGGTAATATAACTTTGTGAACCTTTTTGTTTCTTCTGACTTGTAACTGTGAAGTATTATGTCTTATCTTCTGTTAGATCATTCTATCTCTCTGAACTTCCTTCTCCCTAGCTCTCTACCACTTTATATTATAACAGTTAACTCCCTTACCGTTCTGTTTTAAAGCTTTAAATCGGACCTTGTACTTATTAGCCTTATGAAGATTAACTTCCTAGGTTCGTTAAGTAAAAGTTCTAAACTAGACTAATAATAATTGTCGGGATAGTTTGTTGAACGGTTAAGTCGAGAGTTAAGAAAAGGTTAAAGCTTTATAGTTTAATTCTTCGTTTGATATCTTATCTTATGGTTGTTATATCTTAGACCTTCGTAGTTTAGCCTATATTATAGATAATCTTTCTTCTCGTTTATTAAAACTTAAAAATCTTTTAATCATTTTATAATAACGTCCCTTCTAATCTATAGAACGTTATATGTAGCTACTACGGGAAAAGTAATCGAGCCTATCTCTAATACCGATCTTATGATCTAAGAACCTTCTAGGATGACTATAATAGTTATTAGGAAATTTCTAACAATCTCTTTGAGCTTTCTATCTATTACTAAACTACCGTAATAGTTTATAGACCTTTATCAATAGGTAGCTTAAGTTTATTAAAAGCTTTATCTTTTCGTGATTTTTACAACTCTCAATAAGGAAAGACTTAACTTTCTTACCTCGACTTTCTCGGTATTACTTTCGGACTATAAAAACATAGTTTAATATGTCTAGAATAACTAGCATGTTCTTAAAGTTACTCGATAGGAACTCGAAGCTTTGTATATGTTCTTTAGTATCTAAGTTAACAAGAAACTTTCTTACTTCGCTACTTAAGACGTGTAACGTCAAAAATCTCTCTTTATTATCGTTACTCGAACCGAAGCCTTCTGTAAAAATATACTTAGGTAAAAAAAACAAACAGAGTAATAAGTACGATAGACAGAGTAGTAAGTGTAAAAATAAACTAGTGAGCTTGTCTAGGTTAAGGAGCTTCTTTGAATCTAGGAAGAAAAGTAAGCTTGTTAAGACCGTTATAATACTAATGTCTAATACTAGTTTACTTCGGCCTAAAGACAACTTAACTCGCTTATAGCTCTTTATTAGCTAGGAGCTTTCTGAATCTCGAAGGAATAAGAACTGTTTGACTAACTTAAGGCCTATTTAAAGAATCTCGTTAAAGAAATACTTATAATACGAATTAGCATAGTAAGACTTTATGACATAGACAAGATCATCTAAAGGACTATAACCCGTTCGTAGAAATTACTATTTATTAAACCCTTTCGACGGACATTATAACCGTCGAAAAAATTAACCTCGACTCGGTACTTTAATAATAATAAAGATTTTTTCTTTGACTATAACCTCTAACGAAAAGTAACCTAAGAGATCTTATTTAAAGCTTAAAGATAACTCAATAGTATACGAAATTCTAATGCTAAGATAAGGAGTAAAGGATTAAGAGGAGGGAACCTTTCCCTAACTAGTTACTTACGGGCTACTATCTTACCGCTACCCCCGAGTAGCTATAACAGCTCTAGGAACTATAGTTAGAGTCTGTCTTTAGAAGGTAACTTACTTCTTAAACTACCTAGTTCCCTAGGGGGCTTCTCTAGTCCTCTAAAACTACTAGGAGGATTACTAAAACCTCTAGGACCCTTAGGACCTCTGGGACTAGGCTCCTAAAGCCTATTACCATAGCCTCTACTTGACCCGATAATAATCCTTCTTAACCTTATCTATACGAACTAAATAATAATATAAGAACATATTACCATAATTTATAATTCCTAAGGACAAGGTACCGCCGTAACTATAACAAAGCCTAAAAAATATAACAGAAAGGATAAGAGACATTTTAAGACTTAGTAACGTTCTATCAAGGAATATTTTAATATCTATAAGCGAAGTTTCCTTAATAATAGAGTTAAGATTAACTTTGTCGGTACCCTGATAAAGGACACTACCCTTGAATGGTATTAGAAGAAGGGTTCATAGATTAAAAAGCTTAGTCTAATAAATTAATAGAACAATTATGTTACTACTATTATCGAATGTTTTCGTAATCTAGTATACAGAGCTAAGGACTATGAGTCCATAAAGGTACTAACATACGATAAGGATATGAACGAGTATATAACTAAGTTTTAAGAACTTAATCATACCGTCGACCTTAGTAACTAAGCCCTCTAATCACTAGTCATAACTATGATTTCTAAAGCCGTAATAGATATGACTTATTTACGTATGAGATATTTCCTTACCGAAGACGCCGACTTTCTAGAGACGGTTATCATAGCTAGATTAATTTACGAGGACCGAATGAAAAATCGTAAAATCATCCGTAAGGCCAAATCGGGAAAAGAAAAGTTTACTTCGAATAGTAAGGAACACTCGAAAAAGGATAATAATAAGGAAGATATTAATACCTCTAGCTCCCATTCCGATCTAGTACCTATGAAAAAGGCTAAAAAGGGCCCTAAGTAAAAACGATAAGATCGTAAAGACAAGACGTTAACACCTACCTATCCAAAGTATTAAAACTCCTACAAGGAAGCTATTTCAGAAATAAACTAAGCTAACATCGATAAATATAAAGTAAGTAAGGAATGTTACCGTTATAAAAGGTAAGGCTATAACATTCTTAAGTATTATAGTAAGAAAACCAAAGGGGGTAAGGAAATTCTAAAACCTCCCAAAAAGATCTCCGAAGTCAAGCTAAAACGTAGAAGATAAGCTAACAACGAAGATACTAAATCTCGGCCCGTTAAAAAGGCTAAAATCTCTTTTATAATAGAAGTAGATTATCCTAAGCTTTTTCCCTGTGTAGTCGAACTCTCCGATAGTAAAGATATATCGGATTTTTAACTGGTACCTAGAATCTCACGGTATCTAAAACCATATCCCGAATTGCCGTAAGTTCTATAAAACATATCCGTTTCGCTTCCCCGCTCGAAGAAACCTCTTCTCCCAAGTAATAGGATAAAGCCGAGACCTAAGAGGGGCCCTCTTATAAAAAGGCCAAACGAAGCTACGAGCCATATCATAACGTTCGTAAGATTGTTCCTATGACCATCGTCCGCTATGGAGCCATAGAAATCCCCGTTCGAGCCCTCCTTGACCTTAGAGTCTTTAGCCCGGTTATAAGTTAAGACCTCGTTAAAAAATAAAATATCTCTCATATAGTTAAAACGATATTAAAACCCTTAGAAACTTTTAATACTATAATCAACCTCGATTTAGGAAAAACTTATACTAAAGAAATCGTTCTATGACACTAAGTAAAATACTTTTCCCATATTATGTTCGAAATCTTACCTCTCGATACCGAATGTAATGTTTTCTTACCTTACTAATAGTTATAATAACACTAGCCGGACTACCTATGGGACTATGATACCTTAAAAGTAACCTTCGAATCTAACTACTACCGATAAAACTATACTTCCTTTATAATTCTTAGAAAGAAAAGTTCTATCGTCAATGTCATAATGTCCTATATCTCGAAAATCCCTAAAAGATTTAAGACCTTTATACCTTTAACGTTTCCTAAAGTAGCTTAATAACTTTTAAATTATTAGCCGTAGAACTATGTAATTAATATAATAAGAGATAAGAAGTTTCTATAGGAACTTATCTATTTTATATTATACTTAGAAAAGAAGATTTTTTATAAATGACTAGATTAAATACTCTTAGAAGGTAAGATATAAAAATTAAAATTGCCCTACTCTTCGCTTATTTTTTTTATAGACAAGGAAGTATCTATAGAAAAGGTAGCTACGAGAGACTCAGAAAATCTCTATCCTATAGTCGACTATCGAAGAATTAACGAGCGAACTGTTAAAAATTACTATCTGTTACCCCTAATTATCGAACTTTAAGATACCTTCATAAGATTTATTATCTTTATAAAGATAGATTTAAAGTTAGGTTTTAATTTAATTCGAATAAAAGAAGGCTATGAGTAGAAAATAACATTCCGAACCTGTTATAGCCTCTTTAAGTTTAATATAATATCTTTTGGCCTTACTAATGTTTCTACTACCTTCTAAGATATAATAAATTATATCTTTCGAGACTTTATTAACTAAGGCCTTCTATCTTATATTAACGACCTCCTTATCTATGCCGATTTAAAGAAATAATATGATAAGATTATAATAGAAGTACTTAAAAGGCTCCAAAAATATAATCTTACGATTAACCTCTCGAAATGTATATAAAATACCAAGGAACTTAAATACCTAGGTTATATTATTAGTACTAAAGATATCATGATGTTAAAAGACAAGATAGAATGTATCCTTTTATAAAAACAGCCTATATCGGTAAAAGGAGTTTAATAATTTAATAGATTTACGAATTTCTACAGACGTTATATTAAGGACTATTCATACGTTACTAAACCTCTTATTAACTCTATAAATCTTACCTAAAAATCTTAGAAATAGATAAGTTAAATAAATATAATATTCTAAGCGTTAAAAACAGCCTTTATGAAAGTACCTATTTTAGTTTATTTCGACCTTAATAAACTATCTATAATCGAACTAGATATCTCTGACTATACACTCGGCTTGATTATATTATAGAAGTAAGATAATAATAAGATTTATCTTATAGCCTTCTATTCTAAGAAGCTTATTCCTATAGAAATTAACTACGAAATCTATAATAAAGAACTCTTTATGATAGTCGATTTCTTCTAGTATTAAAGATATTATCTAAAGGGGGCTAAATATCATATCGAAGTCTTTTCGGACTACCGTAATCTGAAATACTTCTAGACTACGAAGGTCCTTAACTGTCGCTAAGTCCGATAGGCTTAGTAGCTCGCTACTTTCGATTTCGTCATTAATTTCTGTCTTAACATATAAAACGCTAAGGTAGATACTTTCTCACGGTACGAAGAGTACTTTCTGGAAGGGGGGATAAAAACTAGCCGATAACCTTTATTTTAAACAAAGAGTACTTTTTATATTTTAAAGTTTTTACATTTATACTTTCAAAAGCTCGTCTCTATAGCATTCTAATACTAAAATAGAATAAAGAATTCTTCGAGCAAATCAAGGTTACTATACCTATAGACGAAATATATCAAAAGGCCTTGGTTTCCCTTAGAAAGGACGTAACTAACAAAGATAGAATCTTATTCGTAAAAAATCATATTTAGATCCTTAACAATAAGAAACTTAAGATCTAAATCATCTACTCTAAACATAATACTAAGGTAATAGGCTATATAGGCATAGATAAGACTATTGAGCTTATTAGACGGTATATGTTTTAGTAAAACCTCGAAAAAGACGTCGCTAAGTTTGTACGTTCTTATTATAAGTGTCAAAGTAATAAGCTAAGACGTTACCTCCCCTTTAGACTACTCTATCCTATCGAGTTAGAATACTTTCCTTAGAAGCTTATTTCAATAGACTTTATAACGGACCTACCCCTTTCGAATAGATATAGTTTTATCTAAGTCATTGTCGATACCTTTATTAAAATGGTATACTTTATCTTACTAAAAGACAACGTTAAAAGGACAAAAGACTTAATCTCCCTCTTTACCTACAAATGTTAGAAATATCATAGTATACCTACTAGTATCATTTCCGATCAGAACTTATGGTTTAACATAGGCCTTTGGTATAACTTCTTTAAATATGTTAAAGTTAAACTAAGGATATTAACTTCGTTCTACCTCGAAATAAATAGTTAGACTAAATGTCTTAACTAACATATCAAAGCCTACCTTAAGACCTTTGTTAACTATGAAATAAATAACTAAGACATCCTATTACCTATAACTAAATTTACATAGAATAACGCCAAATCAACCTTTATTAGTAACTTTCCTTTTTATACTAACTATAGATATTACCTAGCCGTTAACAATCTACCTAACGAATCTACACATAATTCATATAGTAAAATCATGGCATATTAGATGACCACGGTTTATAAGAACCTTTACGAAACTCTTAAAGAATCTCAAGAACGGATAAAGAAGTATATAGACAGAAAGTAAACGGAAGTACCTTCCTTTGTTAAAAAGTAATTAGTAATATTAAATACTAGGAACATTAAGACTAAGAGACTATCAAAAAAGTTAGATAAGAAGCTTCTCGGCCTATTTAAAATCTCTAAAGTAATATCTCCCACGACCGTAAAACTTAAACTCCCGGAGTATTAGAAGATTTATTCTACCTTTCACATTTCTTTCATTAAGCCCTTTCGAACCGGCTCTTAGCTGATCTTTGACCTTATTTAGATCTTAAAGTAAGTAAGAGACGTTTACCTTAAGGAATTCATAATAAAAGAAATCATAAACTCCCATACTAAGTAAAGGATAGTAAAGTATCTTGTTAAATGAGATAGATATCCCAAAGAAAAAGATTAGACTTAAGAACTATACGAGTACTTCTTTAACATTTAGAAACTTTAGGACTTCCACGTCAAGTACCTACATAAACCTAAGGACCTTAAGATTCTTAACCTTAAGACTCGAGGCGAGTCTTCTTAGGAGGGGAGATAGTGTCATATTAGTAAGCTTACCTAGGTCAACAGGGTTATTAACCTCCTTAACCGAGCCATACTACCGGCATATATCACATACTTATATAACATCACGGGCTTACAACGATAGGGGTATTAAACCTATCAATGTAAAACTAGTACCTAGAAGGTTATTACAATATGGCTTAACCTTAGAACATACTCTATCACGTGGCTCAAAGCTTACTTAGCCCGAATACGTAGGTCAGTAGATCCTTAGGTACGACCACGGGTCGTGATAGGATACTTAGAACCATTCCTAAGCTAGAGTAGCTATATACTGGACCTTACCCACGTTAGGTAACGTCACTAAACTTCAGATTTGTCATAGACGAGCTACTTAACCCTAACATCACAATCAGGGCCTACATAGGCAGCTAGGATCTTACAGCTGATCTTTCAAATTATGGACCTTCCCGCTATCGCTGGCATTCCTTTAGAAGACCTAGAACCCGACGTTCTCCGGAGTCTAGCTTCAGTGGTAACAGGTAGCTGTAACCCCCGCGTGTAAGTCATGAAGAGAACCGTTGCTATGACAGCTAACATAGGATCGACCTAACAACGCTATGGCTAACGTAAGTACTAAGAACGTGAAGAAATATCTATAGCGATAGACACCATGCCGTTAAAAGCTGTATAGATAAGTACTAATACTGGCCGTAGACTGACGTGTGATAGGCCGGCTTCACTTGGTTTGTAGCCACGGATTTATAGGGCGTGAGAGACGGGCGGCTAGAAAGGAGATTCGGGACCGACGGGCGGCTAGGAGGATCCTTTAGGTATTTTGGTATCCTTGTATCTTATACATAGCCTTCCATAAGTAGGACAGGTATGTTGTAATGGATCCTCGAGAAAAAGAAGCTTCCCAGTTTTCTTTGGACAAACTTAGAAAGATTATCAGCTGAACTTCAGTAAAGCTAAGGGGTAATATAACCTTGTAAACCCTTCTGTTTCTCCTGACTTGTAACTGTGAAGCATTGTGTCTTATCTTCTGTTGGATCATTCCATCTCCCTAAACCTCCTTCTCCCTAGCTTTCTACCACTTTACATTGTGATAGTTAACTCCCTCACCGTTCTGTTCTAAAGCTCTAAATCGGACCTTGTGCTTATTAGCCTTGCGAAGATCAACTCCCTGGGTTCGTCGGGTGAAAGCTCTGAACTAGACCAACAGTAATTGTCAGGGTAGTTCGCTGAACGGTTAAGTCGAGAGTTAGGAAAAGGTTAAAGCTCTGTAGTCTGATTCTTCGTTTGATATCTCACCTTGTGGTTGTCACACCCTAGACCTTCGTGGTTTGGCCTATGTCACACTGACCTGTAATTCCTATTCCTACGACTATTGTACTTACTATTATTTTTACTTAGTAATTTCCTTATGAAATATCTCAGTTCGTATAACAATGAGATTAAGAAATTTCTTATGTTAGGCCATTTAGGTAATAAATTAGGCTAACTTTTAGTTAACCTCGATGCCAAAGGTAGTATAAAAAGCTTCTAATTCTTACTAAGTACTTTTTAAGACGTATTAGTTCATTTTGACATATTATACTATTAATTAATAGTTGGTAACAAGGGTAGTAAACGTAGAAGTGCGAAAATCAAATCTCTTTTTATCTTTACGTACATTAATTACAAAGGAATAAAATTCTTTATAAGTTTTAACGACTTAGTTATAGAGATCAACGAATTATTATGGTAGTTTGTTAATAGTTTAAGAGCTCGAAGAGAGTGTAAGAAACTTCTTAATAGTTTTAATTTCTATCTTAGGAAGTTCCTAAATTATAAGGTCGGTACTAGGAGAAGGTTCGATTTCCCTATTCCGGATCACGGCCGAATATAATAAAAGGTTACCGGCTATTATAAATGATATAATAGTTAGTAACGAATTGTTTTAAAGATAAGATCTTAAGAAAGATTATCTATGATATAGGCTAACTACCAAAGGTCTAAGATATAATAACTATAAAGTAAGATATTAAATAAGAAATCAGACTATAAAGCTTTAACCTTTTATAACTCTTAACTCTACTGTTCGGCGAACTATCTCGATAATTACTATTAGTCTAGTTCAGAGCTTTTAAATAACAAACTTAAAAAGTTAATCTTCGTAAGGCTAATAAGTACAAGGTCTAATTCAAAGTTTTAGAACAGAACGGTAAGGAAGTTAACTATCATAATATAAAGTAGTAAAGAGCTAGGGAGAAGGAGGTTCAAGGAGATAAAATAATTAGAAGATAAGACATAATACTTCATAGTTATAAGTTAGAAGAAACAAAAGGGTTCATAAGGTTATATTACTCCTTAGCTTTACTAAAGTTCAGCTAATAATCTTTCTAGGTTTATCTAAAGAGAACTAAGGAGCTTCTTTCTCTCGAGGATCCGTCATAGTATACCTGTTCCTTTTATAGAAGACTATATATAAGATATAAAGATACCGAAATACATAAAGGATCCTCTTAACCGCCCGTCGGTTCCGAATCTCCTTTCTAACTACCCGTCTCTCACATCCTATAAATCCGTGGCTACAAGCTAAGTAAAGCCGGCCTATCATACGTTGGTCCACGGCCGGTATTAGTACTTATCTGTACAACCCAAGTGGCATGGTGTCTATTGTTACAGGTGTTCCTTCACGTCCTTAGTACTTACGTTGGCTACAGCGTTGTTATGTCGATTCCATGTCGGCTGTCACAGTAACGGTTCCTTTCATGACTTATACACGGGGGTCGTGACTACCTGTTACCACTGAAGTTAGACTCTGGAGAACATCGAGTTCCAGGTTTTCCAAAGGAATGCCAGCGATAGCGGGGAGGTCTATGATTCGAAAGACCAACTGTAGGACCTTGGCTGACAATATAGGCCCTGATCACGATGTTGAGGTTAAGTGGCTTGTCCATGACAAATCTGATGTCTGATAACGTTACCTAGCACGGGCGAGATCCGTTGTACGACTACTCTGGCTTATAAGTGGTTCTGGGCATCCCGTCGTAACCCGTGGGTGCTTATGGGAATCCGCTGACCTGTGTACCAGCTGAATAGGCCGTTAGCCATACGTAGGAGCGTGTCCCGAGGTTAAGCCACACTGTGGTTATCTCTTCGTGATGGTTCTCTTCTCTACGTTAAATCATGATAAATGTCTTTGTGGGTCAATGGGTGTGTGTATGTATGTATGGTTCGTGCCGGTGGTATGGCTCGGTCAAGGAGGTCAGTGACCCTGTTGACCTAGGTGAGCCTACCGTGTGACAGTAGCTATATAACAGATCTTACCCGTGCTAGGTAATACTATCAGACGTTAGATTTATCATGGACGAGCTACTTAACCTCAGTATCGTAATCAGGGCCTACATTGTTAGCTAAGGTCCTATAGTTGGTCTTTCGAATTATAGACCTCTCCGCTATCACTGGCATTCCTTTAGAAGACTTAGAATCTGATACTCTCCAAAGTCTAACTTTAATAGTAACAGGTAACCGCGACCTCCACGTATAAGTCATGAAGGGAACCGTTACTGTAACAGCCGACATAGGATCGACTTAATAACGTTGTAGCTAACGTAAGTACCAAGGACATAGAGGAATACCTATAACGATAGATACTATACTACTTAAGCTGTATAGATAAGTACTAATATCAGCCGTGGACCCACATGTGATAGGCTGGCTTCACTTAGCTTATAACCACGGATTTGTAAGGCGTGAGAGACGGGCGGCTAGAAGGGGGATTCGGGACCAACGGGCGGCTAGGAGGATCCTTTAGGTATTTTAGTATCCTTGTATCTTATACATAGCCTTCCATAAAAGAATAGGTATACTGCGATGGATCCTCGAGAGGAAAAAGCTTCCCAGTTCTCTTTGGACAAACCTAGAAAGATTATTAGCTGAACTTCAGTGAAGCTGAGGGGTAATATAACCTTGTGAACCCTTCTGTTTCTCCTAACTTATAATTACAAAGTATTGTGTCTTATCTCTTGTTGGATCATTTTATCTCCCTGAACCTCCTTCTCCCTGGCTCTCCACCACTTTACATTGCGATAGTTAACTCCCTCACCGTTCTGTTCTAAAGCTTTAAATCCGACCTTGTGCTTATTTAAGCCTTACGAAGATCAACTCCCTGAGTTCGTCGTGTGAAAGCTCTGAACTAGACTAACAGCAATTGTCGGGGTGGTTCGCTGAACGGTAGAGTCGAGAGTCGTGAAGGTTAAAGCTCTGTAGTCTAGCTCTCCATTTGATATCTCACCTTGTGGTTGTTACACCCTAGGCCTTCGGTGGCTGGCATGTGTCACACATAACGTCCATAAAAGAGACAAGGGGCCCGTGACGGATCCTCGAGAGGAAGAAGCTTCCTAGTTCTTTTTAGAAACAGCCTAGAAAGATTATCAGCTAAACTTTAGTGAAACTAAGAAGTAATATAACTTTGTGAACCCTTCTATTCCTTATTGACTTATAACTACGAAGGATCGTCTGCTATCTTCCTTGTAATCGTTCTATCTCCCTACATCTACCTTCTCCCTCACAACTACTAGGACTTTAGGTTGCAAAGATCATCTCCCTCACCAAGTGTGAAAGCTCTGAGTTAGACCAATACCATTGCCGGCCTGGAGTAGACGGTTGAGTTGATCTAGATCATAGCTCTGCAGTTTGGTTACACTGAAGGTGACACACCTTGTGATTGCCACACCCCAGTCTCGGTAACTGGCCTGTGTCACAGTCGGTATCAGTACTTACTCCTACAGCTTAAGGAGTCTAGTAACTATTGCTTGTGGAGGTTCTTTCATATCCTTAGAACTTACGTTGGCTACTGAATTACTAGCTACATAGCTAACGTCTTGTCTAGCAATGGTTCTTTTTATGACTTATGAAAGCTTGATAAGTTTAGTTATAACTACTTGTTATCACTAAAGCTAGAATCTGGAGAACACCGGGGTTCAGGTCCTTTAATTTGAAGCTTACTTCAGTTTACGATGTGTTATGTAAGCAAGTAGTGGTTGTTGTTAGATGGAACAGGGTAGAAGATGCTAGAATTGAGGCGTTAGCAATGCCACGATAGTAGCAACAATAGTTAACCTTGAGCAAGGCAAATAGAGTAGCTATGTGGCTAGCTAAGCCACCACAAAGACTATCTTGAACTACTATAAGTAGCACCACTCTGGCCGTAGGCCAGAGAGGTGCGGAACAAGTAATACAATCACACAATTGCAACCCCCATTAAAAGTGTAGTGCTTCTAACAGTTGTATAGGCAAATTAACGGAGTTCTTACCTTCTGATTAGCTATAGGCAGCCTGAATGCCCTTCGGCGATTGGCTCGCTTAAGTCTCATATCCTTCTACAACTGGTCACCTCAAAGCACAGACCCTGTGGGCCATCTAAGCCTCAATTGAATGTGGCTTTGTCTCTAAATCATGTGACCCCGCGCCTGTATATTGACGTGTGAGGGCCAGCTTCGCATGCAGTCTTCCCACCTATGTTAACAACATTCCCACACTATCTATACCTTTGTAACAATCCGCGATACCCTCCGTGTCAGCTCTTATGGGTACCGGGAGTGACGATACTACATGATACCGTCCCTTTTATGGTACTGGTCCGCTTTAACAAGTACTCTGGGCCTCTTTACTTTCCGGATCTCGGACCCGACTTCAATAACGTTATGCCTTTCTTTCGTTCTACCCGGAATTTCTTAAAAGGCTCTGCCAACTGTAGCCGTACGTAGTTCCCGTTTACCATAGCCTATACGATCACAGTCCATAAGTCGTAGGGTGTAACGCTTGATAAGACGGTCCCAGATATATCCTCAAGAGACTTCCAGTCTGGGTTGACCTATGTGGCCGTTTCCCATGTTAGAACACTACAAGGAGTCATGTTTGATGCTCTTTGACCTGGATTCTCTTAAGATTAAAGCTGATGCGGGCCATCGCGCTCGTGCTGAGGATATTACTCGCCGTCTAGCTCAGCATGTTTATCCTGAGTCTGACGATACTTGAGCGTAGACTATTTACCTATTGTTTTACTGTATTAACGCCATGATGGCAAGTGTAACGACGAGCGTAACGAACTGAGAGAGCTGAACGAAGAGCGTCCTTTTCAAGGACCAGCTCCCATTTCTTACCGGAGCGCTGATTATAACAAACGAGTACAACGAGTATAACGAACTTAACGCGGCCAGTTTGTAGACCTTTTTGAGGACCAGCTCCCATACCCTACCAGAACGCTGATACCCTAGAACGCCTGGAACACTTGCAATGCAGGGAAAACATCGCAAGAGAGGGAGGATATGCATGTGGATGGATATATCGAGAGCCAGGCCGGGCTTGTGGTTGTGGTGTTGATAACTAACTAGCTAATTGACTGGATTCTGTACCGCTTTCTGTACCGCTTTTTGTGTGTAAAGTGTGCAAACTGCGGGCGCTCAACACCATGGATTGCGTTCAACACTCCGGACTCGGAATGTAAATAGTGGCGAGACTGTAAGTAGTGGCTCAGCTCTCGAGCGTAGCGAGGAGCCCCCCGTAGGGGCCCGCCGGCGGCGCCGCTGGAGGCAAAAAAAGAAGAAAAAGGGCATATTTGGCAGCTTTAAGCCTGTTTTATATACTTAATTACTTACTTTGCTGCCTACTTTACTACCTACTTTGCTGCTAGCCTTGCTGCTAGCCTTGCTACTTTGCTACTAACTGTGCCGCAACTACACCACCTGTAGATGTGGACTCCGGCTTCGCTTCAACAGCTTCAATAGGTGCCCTGCAGATCTAAATCGGACCTATTGACGCCGTATTTTAGAGGGCTAGATATCTCAGATTACAGGGGGGTAGATGTGGCGTGTGGGGCCAAAGTGGGCCGGCTAGTGACGTTTTAGATGTGACTGTACCAGTTAGACTGATAAGTTGCTGTTGTCTCGGTCTACTGCTGTGGAAAGCCGATGATAGGTGAAAAGGGGAACCAGCGCCATCAATATGGCTGTGGCGAGCTGCCGCCTCCGCACCTTGCAGGGAGCATTGGTGGGGAAGATGAATGGTCTTGGCTAGCAACTTATAGGTGACTCACCAGCGACACACTAATAAGACGAGACGTCAACATGCCCTGATCCTTCAATTGCTCAACTCCGAACACGCACTCTTATCGAAAGTCAGCCAATTCTTCAATCCCGCTGATTTTGACATTCGTACGGTTGACACTCGACAAGACAACCGCAATGGCGAATCCCGGGGCCCCCCTCTCCATAAAGTACCTCGACACAGCTACCGCCTACGATCTCTGGTCATCCGTGTACGACACCGACTCCAACTTCCTGCAAGCACTCGACTCGCTCGAGATGATATCCCTCCTCCCGAGACTAACCTTCCTCATCGCCTCCCCCAAACCCTGGAAGCTCGTCGACCTCGGCTGCGGGACCGGCCGCAACACAGTGCACCTCGTCACCCTCCCCGACGTCGAAGTCGTTGGGCTCGATCTCAGTCCCAAGATGCTCGAAGTCGCGCGGGGGCGGTTGGAGGCTGCCGCGCCGGGCGGGGGATTTTCGCTACGGGTCTTTGATGTTTCAAAGCCGGGGGGCGAGGTTCCGCGGGGGGCCGATGCAGTGGTTTCGACGCTAGTGTTGGAGCATATTGCGTTGGGGGTTTACTTTGAGGCGGCGGCGGGGATGTTGAAGGACGGGGGGTTGTTGTTAGTGACGAACATGCATAGTGAGATGGGAAGGATCAGCCAAGCTGGGTTCATCGACCCCCATACGGGAGAGAAAATCAGACCAAAAAGTTATGCACATTCGGTTGAAGAGGTTGTAGCGGAGGCGGGCAAGAATGGGTTTGAGGTTGTCGAGGGGTTCTGTGAGAGGGGTATCACTGAAGAGAATTGGCAATCGTTTGGCCCGCGGGCGGAGAAATGGGTTGGTGTCAAGGTTTGGTACGGGGGTATCCTAAGGAAGATTTGAGCGCCTTGAATAGATGGAATTTGTCTGTATCTACACTCGCCTAGGGCTACGAGCTAATGATTTCTCTTCAAGGGTGTTTGTAAGGATTGAGTTAACCCATTTGTTGTCTCAGCTTCCAGCATCGAAACTTGGCATGAAAATCCCAAAGAAGGGATTGATTAAACGGAGAAGAATTGAAATAAGAAAAAGCACAATGAATAGATCTTTAGAAGAAGCCTCACTGCGGCCCACCGTGGCCGGCGTGAGCCCCGGTAGGCGGATACTCACCACCACCGCTCCCCGCCCGCTGTCTCCCGTCATAATCAGCCTGAGTCTGGCTAGCCGAGGGGCTCCTATTGTGCAGCTGCCTGTTGCCCTGCCCAGTCTCCACCCCGTGGTACGCCCCCGTCCACTGGTGGCCTTGACCGCCTAGTTCATGTGGTTGCCCAGCTCCTACGCGTGGGTCACCGCCGGCGGAATATCCAGCAGGGGGGGGTTGATATGCCGATGATGACCCTGCTGTCGGCAGCTGGTACGAGCCCTGTTGCGGGACTGAGAGCTGCTGACCGTGGAACTGCCCCTGACCCGGAGGCAAGTAGTGCTGAGGGTAGTTGGGGTCGGCGGCATGTGGTGCATATGTGTGGGCAGCTGGAAGACCGGTGCGTGGGTCGATGGCCTGTGGGTTTGCTACTGCAAGCCTTGGGCTGTACTGTGCTGACTGTGCTGTTGGGCGAGGGGGTTCGCGGTATTGGTGCTGGGGATGGTAGCTCTGGTCCGGCGGGGGCGCCGTGGTTTGCTGGGATGTTGGCTTGAGCTTGAAGGCATGAAGGAGTCTCTCGCTCTTCGGTTCATGATCCGGGGACTTGCCGCCAACGCTTTTACCAGCCTTGAGCGCTGCAATGACTGTCTCGAGTGCGCGGACACCAGACTCTTTGGCATACGTCTCGGCATCGGCGCCATGGACGGCTTTCAGGTATTCCATGAACTCCAGGTAGGCGTTTGACACGGTGACTAGATGTCCGACCTTGAGGTGTACCTTGGCATCTGACCGTACCTTCAAGTCGTACTTGCTTCCTTCTGGCTGCGCGTCAAACTCGGCCAGAGCCAATGCCGTCTGGCAAGCGTTGCGGATCTGACGGCCGTTCCATCTTGCCTTGTCCTGCTTTCGCCAGAACTCACCCACCATATGGATGATTTCGTCTTCGTCGATCTTGAGCTTTCTATCTTGGCTCTTATATCGCGCCCTGATCATGCCCAAGTTCAACCTGAAGACTCGGGTCGTCGATAACTCGTCGAGCTGTGGGTAATGCAGACTCATGTGGATTCTCGAGGCGAAAGCTTCATCAAAGTCTCCAATTCGGTTTGTCGTGAGGAACAGAATTCCAGCATAGTACTCAAGCACCCGGAGGAAGACTGACAGGTGTTAGCATTGTTGAAATGTCGGACTGGGCTCCTTATACTAACCTGCCACCAGTCCATTTCTGCTGAAGTCGTTCCGTCGTCTCTCGGCCAGGAACACGTCTGCCTCGTCGAGAAGAAGAATGCAGTCCCATCTATTAGCTAGCGCAAAATTCGTCTGTAATGCTGCCTCCACATCTTTGGCATTTGCGCCAAGGTCACCTAGAAGCTGTGTGAGAAAGAGGCAATGCACGCCGTAGCAGCCCTTGAGGGTTACTTACCACAGGTTATCTGGAAGAGAGGTTTCTTGAACTTCTCGGCAACGCCCTCTATCGTTGTATTAGTCGGGTGGGCTGAGAAAGGGCGTTGTTGAAATCTTACCAGCCGTAGTAGTCTTTCCGACACCCGGGGCTCCATGAAGAAGAATGATCAATCCTTTGCCTGGAGGATGTCAGCCAGATGGAAAATCAAATCATTGATGGGCAGGAACGGACCTTTGCCTCGGACAATGTCGACCTGCTCGTCCTTGCCCTTTTGGGATCGCTTGTTTCGAAAGTGCTGAGAGACAAGAGAAAGAACCATGCCCTTGTGACCTCCTGGGAGAACAAGTCGGCCAAAGGCAGATTTGTCCTCTTCCGAGTCGTCCTCAGCCCCGTCGCCACCGGCGTCGACACTGCCCCCTTCAGAGGCAATCTCGGTCAGATAGGTCAAGTCTAGCTGGGCTGCGCGTGTCACTGTTAGCACCTGGCCGAATTGGAAGCAGATAGATAGGGGAGGCAGTTGCCAGTGGCCAGTGGCCAGCGGGCACAGGCCATGTGGGCACGGGCGCATTTCCCAGCACAACGACAGACGGGAGGAAGGCACGGGAATGATTCTCGCAAGTGACTTACCCCACGTTCGGTCGCGCAGAACAAATCCAAAGACACGGTACGACATGATGAGCAGCTCATCTTCCTTCAGCGCATTCTCTTCTACTTTGATATCTTCCAGAGTGCGGGGAAAGATGGCAGCGGACGGCAGCTTGAGCGGACTGTCCTCGAGCTCAGCCATCATGCTGTTGATAAAGTCCTGGTGCCGCTTGCTCTCGACGTACGAGTCGTCGTGGATCTCTTCACCCCAGCAGCACCCGGCTTCGCAGCTTTTGCTGCCTTCCTCGGCTGGCTCATCGAGGGGCGTGCCCACTACTCGCGTGATGTTGGGACGCCACCCCTGCTCTCGGTTCTTGTCCCCGGCAAAGGCCTCCTCGAAATCGATCATGACCTGGCTCTCGACTTCATCGCGCGTGTCCACCGTCAGCCCGGCATAGTACATGTGCTTGACCGCCGTGACATCGACGAACAGCCGCCCTCGCTGGATTAGACTCTCGCGCAGCCGAGCAACACTGCTCGCCACGGCATCTCCGAGTCCGGCCGCGTCGTGCTTGGCCTTGGCAGTGCGGACCTCGAAGTCCTTTTGAACGTGGAAGCGCAGTGGATACACTTCGAGCGCCGTCACAGCCTTTTCGCCGTCGTACTTCTTGATTCGGAACGTCTCGAGGACGGGCCCTAGCTGTGTGCCGTCAAAGTGAATGTAGACGCAGTGGATGACAATGTCGTCGCGTTTGGACGCGCTCGCCTCCTCGCGCGACCCCTTGTACACGGCCCAGCGGTCGGTGCCCTTGTGCGATGGCGAGCTCAGCTTCACCACCCGATAGGCCTGCTTGCCATCGGCTGAGATGACAAAATCTCCAGGCTTGAACAAATGCCAGATGTCGGAGAAGCCAACCTTTTCACACGCTGGGCTGTTAAGATAGGCGAGCTTCTCAACGACGTACTTATCTAGGAACTCGATGAGGCATGGCAGGTGGGCCAGCGTGACTTCGGACTTGCTATGGTTGTAAGGGTCCGCAACTTTGGGCGGTTCTTCTTCTACCACTGGGCCGTCGTCAGCCCTGGCCTCCTCGGCGGTTGTCGTGGCGGCAACTGGACTGTTCTCCGTTGGCCGCAGTTCTTCGATCAGCTTCGACTGCCAGGCGCGTATCTCTTTTTCGTAGTAGGTCAGCATACGAAAGGGGCGGATCATGACGATGGCGCTATCATTGTAGTCGGCGGTGAGGTCGGTTCCATGGAGAACCGAAAGCGTCTTGATAAGTTGTTTGGAGTGGACTCTGATTCTCTCGGGCAGAGCTCCTTGGCCGCTCTTTATCAGTGATTCGGCCTTGGCAGTGGCCGACGCCAAGTTCTTTGCGGCGGCACGTCCCTTTGCTCCAGGCTTCGCCGTTTGACGAGTCCGACTGATTACCCACTGGGTACCGCTCTCGAGCTTTGGCTCGCCCAGCAGGATATCGATGGCAAACGACAACCTAACTTCGGAATTCCGAGCAGTCCTGAACGCGGCCCAGTCAACGGGATTTAACTTCGCCACGCCCCAGGGCTCGAGTATGGCCTTGAGGTCCTTGGGTTTCTGGGTTTCTTCGACTTTCGGCTTTGTCTCCACTTCAGGGATGGGCCCGGTGCTCTCCTGGCCCTCCTGGCCCTGCTGGCCCTCAGCGGGCTGACTGTTTTCTGCTGCGGCGTTTTCTCTCTCCTGCTGTATCTCCAGCTCCCGCGCCGCTCGCTCCTCCTCCTCTTTTCTGGCGGCTTCGACAGCAGCGGCTTGGGCCTTCTTGTCCTTGTGCTTCTCGTATCTCGTCTTCTGAGCAGTGAGACGATCGAGCTCCCACTCAAAGTCGCCCCGCAGTCTGGCACGGAAGTAGTCAAAGTCCCTCGTACGGCTTGACCCATCACTGCTCCATTCCTCGCTGTCTGACGTGTCCCACTGAGTGGGCGGGCCAAGCTTCGGCGTGTACACGGGCCGGAGCGAAGTAGGCGGACGAAGATCGTGGTATGGCTTCGGGCGCACATAGCGCCAGAGCTCTTGTTCCTCTGGTTTCATTGCAAGAGAACCTTCCATGTAAGTTTCTACCTGCTCTCCATTTCTCCCGACCGAGTCTATCCAGGGCCCTCCTTGGTAGCCATGGTTCACTCGGTCTTCAGCAGTCTCCGCCGCACGTTCCTCAGTCACCTTGACCCTCTTTTTGGTGACTCGAGCTCTTCTGATCTCTTTTCGTAGCTTCTTCTCTGCCTTGGTCTCGGCATCTTCATGGGGAACACTTAACTCACCCACAGCCTGCTGCTCGAGCTCAACGAGTCTGTCTTGCAGAGCGCGGATCTCGGCGAATAAATTGGTGTGGTCTACCTTTGGTCGGGGCCGTACCGGTACCTGATCGGTTGCCTCGGCTTCTTCGCCATCATCTGCACCTCTGGCAACATTGGTACTGCTAGCCTCTTCGGTCGTTTGTGCTGCGGGCTCTACGAGATCCTCCTGTTGCGCAGGTTCGGAGGCTTGATCAGCACCATCATCATTCGGTGGGGTTGGCAGACTGGCGGCGGCCGCAGTGTCGGAGTTGTCCTCGGGAGTCGCCGCCATATGGATTCAGAGGTATGAATGGCGGCCCCAAAATGGAGAAAATGATCAAAATATAATGTCGCAAATAGATTTGAAATGGGTCTGAAATGAAGTCGGCGGAAAGTCAAGAGGGGAACCCAGAATACTCGACCAGAATTGGTGGCCAAGGATTATGAAGATCAAAAGCGGAAGAGGTTGGGCATCGAGGGGCTGATACACTACCAATAGTAGGTACCTGTCCATGTGCAATCCAACCCTTGTTGCTTGTTAGCGTGGGAATCTAAAGGTGTGATTATGGCCTCGTTGTGGGCATGGCAAACGCCTTCTAAAAATATCACCTTTCTATTTCGAACACCCAGAAACGGTTTTCAATGCCTTTTTCTTATCTTTCGGGCCTTAGAGGGAAGGTCAAGCGCTAACAAGCAGCCTAGGGTCGGACTGTGCGTAACAGTACTATGGTAACATTCGCGCAATTTCCCATCTCCTGTGGCGTCCACTCAGCGAAAAAGGCGACTACTGCATACAAGTATTGTTACCTCACAAAGGGACCCTGCAGATCAGCCCCCAGCTTCCTCCATTCAGCATTCAGGGCGAAAGCCTGCTGTTTGACCTTTGATCCTGTTGGCCCCTGTGCGGGAACGGCGGCAGCACAGCCCTCCCACAGCAGGATCAAGTGGTCTCACACAGGCACACAGTCATTTAGGAGGGTGGGGGGTTACCCTTCTTGGCAATACGGTGGTGAGATAGCGGGGTCCTCGACAGCCCTACTCCGCTTGTGGTTACATTGGAGCACATCTCCGCAAGGCTCCAAGGCTCCAAGGCTCCGTCGCAACGCCAGGGGCCGATGTCGAGACCTAACTCCTGTCTACCCTAAGCCAGTCAAGGCAGTGAAAGGGCTGCCTACCTACCTCAAGATACCCAGTTAAAGCCCTCAGGGCAATATGACAAACTGTCCGTCTCCATGGAACCTTCAAGCTCATACATTCCCAATTTACAACTCCAGTCGTCCGCCGTGGATTTCATTGATACTCGTGCGGAACAGTATCATGCTGCGTTTGCGGTTCCGCCATCGCGCTACGACCCAGCTGTCGGGGGGTTCGTTGTCTATGGCCCATCTCCCAATTCGGCCATGACGTACCCAACTCAAGCCGCAGCTTCACCGTCACCGTCGGACACATCGGTGACGGCAAATGACCCGCCGCCCCCTAGACCTCTCGCAGAGCCCGCATCGGCGCTGAGGTTCTGGGACTCGTTGTTCTTCCAGGCCATGGACCAGTTCGCCTCAGAGCACCCCATCGAACCCCCTGCCTTGGTCAAGCTGAACTTCCGGATCCGTGACCAGAAAGACTGGTCTAGTGTCTTTGACCAGCTGGAGAGAGCCAAGCAGGAATACAGCAATGTGGAAAAGGGGTTCAAGGCCGGGCTCAGGAAGGTTTATCGGAGTATAGCCGACAAAGTCCAGCCTCTTATCGGCGTGGCGAACCTCGTGCCCGATGTCGACTATATCACACCAGTATTAGGAACTGTTCAGGTTCTCTTGGAGGTAATTATTACTACACCTGGCGCCAGATTATCAAGAGGCCATATGCTTACAACGAGATCAAAATCCAGGCAGCCAAGAAAGCGGCAAGTGTGCGCGAAGCCATGCTCGGAAGCTTTGACGACGTCGACATGATGTTTTCCCAAGTGGAGCTCTTCCTCCAAATCTATGAGGGTGACGAAAATATCACCAGAGCTTCAGTCAGCCTGATTGCCGCAACGTTTCATGCCGTTGAGTCTGTCATGGGCTTTTTCCTGAAAAGCAACTGGAAGAAGGGGTTCTCCGCCACCTTTAAAGGAGAAGAATACCAGCAAGAAATTACCGAGAGCCTAGAGACTATGAAGTCTCTGAGCAAGACGTTGATCAACGAGGCCGATAACTCTCACAAATTCGAAGTTAGCAGTGCGATGAGCAAGGTGCTAACGCGTAAGTCAATTCCTCCCTCGCCCTCGCCGCCCTCCCACAAAATATACAGCAACCATGAAACTTACACAGTCTTTCAGGGACGGCAAACTGGTTAACCGAATGTGAAGAAATCCGCCAAAAACAAGAGATCATTCACCACGACCTCAAGAACGGCCTCAAGCGACTCCTTGACGAGTACGAAGCCAACAGGCTCGCGCACGAGGCACACTGGAGGGAGACCCAGATGCAGTTCCGAGCATCCCAAGAACGCGACTTCTTCCTGATGGCCGCTCTGCGCGATGCGATCTCCTCGCGCGCCCCCTCACCAATTCCCCAGGCCGACTTGACTGCCGTGCCGCAATGCATCTCCTCGCAGGCGCTCCTAGACTGGATCGATATCCCCGACCTAGCCACCCAAGACATGGCGTACATCGAGGAGCGCAGACGGGTTCGTGTGCCCGCGCACGAGCAAGCGCGCGCCGAGCAGCTCATCCGCACGAGGCAGATAAAGGAGTGGCTGGCCTCGCCCTCTTCGACCCAGCTGCTGGTTCACGGAAATTATCGCGGGAAACGGCACATGTCCGGGTTGTCGCTGTTTTGCCTGACACTCGCCCAGTCCCTGGCCGACCGGGCCCCTCGGTTCCTCCATCTCGTCTTCTTCTGCGGCCTCCACACCGACAGCTTCACCGACGACTACACGGGCGGCCGTGCCATTATCCAGAGCTTCATCGGCCAGCTCCTATGTCAATACAACTTTGACGGCACGCTCTTGGCGAACGAGGTGAGCGAGGGTCTGATCCAGCTCGGCGACGTGGGGGAGCTATGCGATCTCTTTGAGTTGCTGGTCCATAGGCTGCCCAGTGTTGTGCTACTGTGTTTGATTGACGGCATTGTGTACTACGAGCGGGAGGAGTTTGAGGAGGATATGGAGCTTGTTTTGGTGACGCTTTTGAAGCTCTCGAATGAGCAGAATACCCGGGCCGCCGTCAAGGTGCTCATCACAAGCCCAACAAAAACAACGGATGTGAGGCAGCCATTCCCGGATGAGCTGGTGCTGTCAATGGGTGCGATGGCGGGGGCGGGCAACATGGCTCCGAGCAGAGGGAGGCTGTTGAGGGAGCTGAGCGAGGAGTATGATGGCGAAGAGTCATGAGCCTAGCTTCACTGGCAATGCAGAGTCAAGGGCCTTTGTCTCACGGGAAACCAGTAGCAACTATACATTATCCATGAGACTTTATGATATTACAACATCCATCCGAGATGTTGCCAACTGGTATACATTTTCACCCTATCCGCCTCTTTTCTCTACCCTAACCACGCGCGATATTCGACCGCAGGGCCAACTCAAAGCAGGTTACGTCGGATCTTCTAACCGCACGGAGGCGGAAACATTTCTGCAAGGACAGAGTTTATCGCCGGGGTATGACAGCCCGGGCATCGGCAGAGCTATTTCCAGACACATGTCAGCGAAACACGACATGCCTCCCGCCCTCTCTCTCACTATCCATGAGCTCACCTTGGATGCTCCTGGCAAGTTGCTCGCAGTTCCCTCGTGCTCAACGCACTTAATCAATGCCTCTTTGCTGAGCGGCGATAAGTGCTCGAGAATGATCTGCTCGATACACTGGCTAGAGTTCATGATATCGAGACACGCGATTTCGTTCTTGGGGCAGGCATCTTGAACTCCTTGGGCGCTTACGCCTGCGAATCCGAGACAGACCCAGCTCAGCCCGGTGCCGAGGCGCATCTTGGTGACTGTTTCTGATGCTGGGAATTGCTTCACGGGAATCAGGTGTCAAAAGTCGGATGCACGAGCTTGGGCGTCATATATATGTATTCTCTGTCCGCGCCAATATTGTCGGGGATCTTTACCCTATATGGCCCATCAAATCGCGAATCATTAATATCGAGACAATTAAAGAGTTGACTCCGATTTTTTTGCATCTGGTTCTCCCGCATGTGGCTTACACGGCTTGGCGGCAGAGTGCTCGCGCCGGTGCTGTACTACATGGGGGAGGTCACTGTGTCAACCTGAGGATCATTAGCCAGGAAATATGGGTGCCCCGAGCATGGCAGCTCCCCATATGCTGAATCGCCTTTCCCATGGTGCCCAGGCGGGCCGGGCTGGGTCCGCGATAGTGGCAGTTCGATATTGGGCTGTCAGACCGTCTTTGTTCTCGACGATGGAAGTATAATAAGGCTAATACAGCTACCAATTTGCATCGAGTATTTTTAATATCTGCCACGTCCTATCAGGGGCAGCTTTGGCCTATGAAAGAGCTGCTGGCCTCTGGCAATGCACGGCATTTTAGTCTTGGGACTGGAAGCGGCTAATATAGGGGCATATCCACGATAGGAGGGGACTAGGTAGTATGGATGTCCGACTTGAAAACACCAATACTGCCTTTACCCCTCCTAACTGGCGCTGCGCTCGCCATCCATTTTTGGTTCTGGTTGCCACTATTCCCAAACCAAAATAAAATAACCCAAAAAAAAAAAACGAGATGCGCTGGACGACACTTCTGGCCCTGGCGCTCGCCGCACCGAGCGGCGCAGTGGTCCGATTCCACTGCTCCCAGCTCGTGGTTACGAGAATCGATCCCCTGGTCAACCCAGGCTCGATCCCCTCCAGCCATGTGCATCAAATCGTTGGCGGTGTGCGTCGAAACCCTGTTCTGATTCTGATTAACAGCAGTTAACACAGTCAAATAGGACGCTTTCAACGCCACCATGGACCCCAAGAAGGACCTGCCGGCCGAGTCGACATGCACGTCGTGCCAGATGAGCGAGGACTTCTCCAACTACTGGACGGCCGTGCTCTACTTCCGCGCGCAGAACGGCAGCTACAAGCGCGTGCCCCAGCTCGGCAACAACCAATTCGAAAAGGCCAACGGCGGCCTGACCATCTACTACATGCAGGACGCCATCTACGACCAGACGCAAAAGTCAAAGGTGCAGGCCTTCCAGCAGGGCTTCCGCATGTTCATCGGCGACGTGTCGGCGCGGTCGCTGCAGGACGCGGCCCGCTTCCGCCAGCTGACCTACGTCTGCATGGACACGTGGACGATGCGCGCGCCCGAGACCATGGCCTTCCCGACGCGCAAGTGCAAGGAGGGCGTCATGACGTCGCTGCGCTTCCCCACCTGCTGGGACGGCAAGAACCTCGACAGCCCCGACCACACCTCGCACATGGCCTATCCCGAGACGGGCACCTTTGAGAGCGGCGGGCCGTGCCCGGTGTCCCACCCCGTCCGCACCGCCCAGGTCATGTACGAGGTCGTCTGGGACACCAAGAAGTTCAACGATCTCGAGTGGCCCAAGGATGGGAGCAGCCCGTTTGTGTGGTCCTTTGGCGATGCTACGGGTTATGCCAACCACGCCGACTATGTGTTTGGGTGTAAGTTCCAGCTGGGGTTTATTCAGACTTTTGTTGTTTTGGGTGGGGTTGGTTAAGTTTGCTGACTCGGACCATCTTGTAGGGAAGGGCGATGCTCTCCAGAGAATCCTGGACGCCCCGTGCTGGTTCAACACCAACTGCCAAAAGGAGTCGAACTCCAAGCTGCAGTCGATTGACCTTATGAACAAGTGCACGCAAAAGTCAATAGTCAATGAGGATATTGACGGATGTAAGTGCAATCCCTTACCTATCTTTCGCCAGTTACTCACCAGATTGTTCAATCTCTAGGGCTTGACAGTCTCCCCGGTGGCTACCAAGCCGACCATGGCCACACCACTGTATAACCTTGAACGTATCCAATCTTTCTATAGAGAAGAGAACCTAACTGTCTTAGCTATATCATGGCTCTGAATTGAGTGAATAATAAAAAAAATAAAAAAATAAAAATAAAAAAAATTGAGACCTTGTTACTGAGAGCTTGACCCGCCCTTGCCATGAGCCCCCGTGTTGTTTCCTGTTTGTTGCGATCATTCTCCCACTCATTGCCCGAGTGTATTCTGCCAACTCTAGCGCTTTCTTCGCATCTAGGGTGCTATCTTCTATCCATGGTTCACTCTTATTCTAGTACTTTCTCTTGTTCAGAATAGCCTTTAATGTTCACAAACTTTCTCCGATTCGTGTAGTTAACTTTCGTTCCCAACCCCGACTTCAATCCTTAGGCAGAAATACCACCCCAATGTGCTCAACCGTCCGACATAATTTGCACGTGATGTATAGATTAGATAAGGAAGCTCCTTGAGACTTTTGGCTGCAGAGCGCTCCCTTCGGGAGCCTCTCTCTTCCTGATACATCACTCTTTACCTATTTTACTTGCATCAAGCACATTGCTTGTGTAGGTTTACCCCATCAATGGCCAAGAAAGTTACTGATCCTGCCGACTACTATATTCCGGCCTTAATGACCCTAGCCTCCCGAGCGATACAAGCGTCGCGCCAAAAGGTACATAAGGGTTGGCACGCAGCCACCACCTCCTAGGCCTAAGATACCATTTGCGGGTCATCTTTTTAACCTAGAGGATTACCTACTCCTAAACGCGAATCCTACCCCTAATGACGACGGCGGCAAGTTCCCCAATAAACCCCTTGATCTCGTCATCTTAAGTAGCAATGGCCTTAGCGTCGAGAACCTTAGCAAGGGACCACTCTCCCGCCAGGAGTATTAAGTCGAGAAGGGCACCCGGGATATATAAAACTGTTTCTTCTAAGCAGCTTAATATTGCGCTCTACGTAGCGCCATGTTTCATAACCGTTGACGAGTTTCACCAAGTTAAGGCGACCGGGAGTAAGCTATACATGGCCATTAAGACGTTTGTCAGGTGTATGCCACGGAAACTCAGGCCTATGGTCGCCCTTCTGAGCGGCACCCCCTTTACCACTGACCTCCGTAATAGTTTATAGGGCCTTGGGTAGCTTATCCTGCCTACACAGAGTCCCACCATAGACGGGTATGCAACAGCTACGACCATATTTTCGCCTAACTGAGGGCGGGAGCTCAGAAATCTCCTCTGGAGACAAGCTATAACGGATGAGAGCGAATTTCAAACTTTAAAATTCACCAGCATTCTTACTCCAAGCGGCGGGCCCTTTAACTTTTCCTTTGATAGGAACTGCGTAACTCTTCGACGGCCAAATTCGAAGAGGCGCTTGTGCTCGGACCTAGTCTCCCCCACAGTGTCTTAGTACACTTTTAAGGCCGAAGAGAGCAGTGAAAGCTATCTAGGAATAGGAGTGTCCTCGTACGCGAGGACTTTCTCAAGGGTGGTTACTATCTCGGCAAATATCCCAAGGTCGTCGTCGGTCTGAGCCCAGCTCCCGATGGCTAATTCCAGAGCAATGGTGATGAGATATGGCCTATTGGCACCCGGGAATCCGAGGAGCTAACCAGCCCTGTGGCAAGAACGGCTTTCCCATAGTATCGCAGGCGGGACAGCGGAAGTGCCCCCACGAGATTCCGAACTGGGTGTCCGTATTGGGATTTTCGAGTCCATTGGTAACGATTTACGCCACGGGCGATGAGCGGGTCCTTCTGTCTGACTGTGGTGGGTTTATTTCCGAGCACCTCGAGATCCGGGTACAAGTGCCAGGAGGACATTGTGAGTAGAACCTCACCACTTCTGACCGCCATGGGCTGGCCGGCCACGATGCTCTCCGTGAACTGCAGGGCAGCCTTCCAAGAGTTGGTGACAGCCCTTGACTTCATCAACGCCCTTATCCTCTCGTCGCAGCTGTTTAACCCTTCCAAATGGGTCCCTATTCACCTGCAGAGGCGTCATGGCGATAAACGCCTCCTAATCCCCTTCAGTTGTCTTTGTACGACCCTGCCCCTGTCCTCTGACTGAGGAAGTTGCAATCGAGACCGGCTTTCAGAATGGCCATTCGTTGTTCTACCAGCCCGGCTCCACCCATACCGACACGGCCTTGGATTTCTATATCCGTGACACATGCACTCAAAAAGATGAAGGGCAACTGCGTCCTTGCCCGAAGTTGCCGATGCTCAGAGGGATGTCGCATCCAGTCCAACATGCTCCCGAAATGCCATATCCAAAGGGCTGCCCTGGAGGGTAATCGACGGGTCTTCGGCGATCTCTGAGGCCCTCTTTCTGTACGCTTTTATAAGGTTAGGAGTTTCAGGCAAGTATTTGCACAATAGCAGGGCCAACTTGCGTGCAACTATGTGTGTTGTGCCATCTTCAGCTTCCTCCTTCCGTAACGGCGATAAGGATAGACCGAGTCCATGATATTCGGGAGATGGAACAAATTTACGAGAGAAATCGAGATTGACATTATCCAATGCCAATATATTCTCGTTCTTTGCCGAGGCATGACCGTACATGATTAAGTCTACCATCCCGGCAACCAGGTAAGGCGTATATCATACCTAATCGTAAGACCCGGGGTAGTTGCTTGTAAAAGGGGTGGAGGGGCTTGAGTTGCAGAGTGTGAGAGTTTTCCCTTCGACTGATATGAGAGCCTGGCGGAAAGCCTAAAAGTAGCCGGGACAGCCTAGGTTGTCGGTGAAAATTTATGGTAGCCAACTAAATAATCCAGGGCTGACGGTGCGCATCTTCGTCATCAGCATTCACCTCTTTGACTCGTGAGCGGCGTACCACGATTGCCGCGGTTCATAGCTAGGTACCTACCTAGGTTCTAAACATCACTGGAAAGCTTCAGGCAGAAGACAGAAGGCACCCTAGCGATACCTTAGCGAAAGGGGTGGGTGGGGGGAGGGGTATACCTGGCACTTAGCTACCCATCTTCCCTGGGAAGGACCCCCTCAGCCCAACACACACACACTGCCCGCGTCCACCGACCTGAACTCGACATTTCAGGCACAATTTTTTCTTTCCATTTTTTTTTTTTTTTTTTTTCGGAAATGGATTTCTACCAGTACAAGCCCTTAAAATATGACTGGAGTATCCGCCTGATCCAGTTTGACTCAGACTCCACACGGGAGCACGATAGCAATGTCCTCGCCGTGCATCTTACAGAAGCGCAATTGGACAACGATGTTGATTTTGAAGCGCTATCATACACTTGGGGCGGGCCAGGGGGCAGCTCATTCATCCAAGTCGGGGGCCGAATGCTACGTATCACTTCGAACCTTTACAGCTTTTTGAAGCGACTCCGAGAAGACGGACGAGGGGGCGATCGAGCAAGACCATATTGGGCTGACCAGATTTGCATCAATCAGAGCGACATTGCTGAGCGCAATCGCCAGGTCGCCTTGATGGCTCAGATATATCGACAGAGTCAGAAAACCCTGGTTTGGCTTGGTGAGACGGACGACGACGTGCACCTAGCACTGAAGGTGCTCAGGGAAATCGATGACTTGGGATTTGGTAGAGACTCGCTACTTGGCACTGCACTGCCGCGGGTCGTTCAGAGTGCCGAATTGCTTCTCGGTTCCCAGCGTACGACAATTAGAAAACTATTTACGGTCAATCCTCGCTCGCTAACAGGAACTAGAGAACTCGGCGAATCAGATGCAGCTCTGTCTATACAACCTATTCAACCGAGCGTGGTGAGAATCACCTGTCCCGCCCTGCTGACTACAGCGTACTGATGGCTTTACCTGGTTTACACGAGCTTGGGTCGTCCAAGAGGTCGCGGTCGCGGGGGATTGCACGGTCCGTGTCTCGGGTGAAGTGTTTCGATGGGAATCCTTGGATCTGGCCATTCTCGCCCTTGCCTCGATGGACAAGAAGACCCAAGGAACAATGTCCGGATCCCTAGTGCTCAAGACTAAGGCTGCCGCCGCATTACGGCACATACAATACTGCAGGAAGGAGTGGACGAGCAGGAACGCGCAAAAACGGCAGCACGACTTCCTGTATCTACTCGGACGTCTGAGCCCTGCTATGGAGTGTACGGATCCTAGAGACCGTGTCTACGCCTACCTGTCACTCCAGCAAGAGCCACAGGTGCTCGAGGCCGACTATGCGCTTTCGGTTGATGAAGTTTTCGTCAAGACCTCTTTTACGATTGCAGCAGCCTCCAAGTGCCTCGACATATTTGCCTTCACACGGTATCCGCCGATTGGCCCCAACAGTGCAACTTCGCAGGCGCCGTCATGGGCTATTGACTGGCGTATGCCGAGCACCATGAGTTCGTTAGCAACCAAGGTCAACTCAAACTTCTGTGCCAGCGGTGATTTCCAGTACTATCCGAGTCACAGCTCTTTTCAGCAGCTCGACGGTATTTTGTCCGTTCGAGGCCGGGTGATCGATATGGTGAGCGCTACATTCGTTGGTCACCAATTCCCCAGGGCAGGGGACCCGCTTGCGCTCATGGAATGTTTGGAGCACCACGAAGTGCTTCAAATGGCGTCGCATCTCTATCCAGAACAAAGTAACCCAGCGGGGGAATCGAGCAATACCTTACTGTACCACGGAGTCGTCAAGGTCTTACTTTGCTACGATCGAAAACTCGACGATGCCGACGGGAGATGGAACGAAGACCTGGAGTCAGCTCTGAAAGTCCTCGAGGCATACAAGTCAGGCTCTGCTAAATCCAGCCATGACAAGTCGTTCGGGGTAAAAAGCATTGATGGGTCGGAGACCGCACTTCTGAGAAGGTTCACAAGCAAAACCAACCGCAAGTCGATGCGTACCTTGTTCTTGACACGGGCAACACAAATGCTGGGACTGGCCCCGCCACTGTCAAGAGTCGGCGATTTGGTTTGCATTATCCACGGTTCGAGAACACCCATCATTCTCCGAGCTGCGGCTACGCCTGGCCAGTTTCACGTTATGGGACAGGCATATGTCGAGGGATGGATGCATGGAGAAAATATAACTTGGCGAGAGGAGGAAGGAGATGTCTTTCAGCTGTGCTAGGTGGCCGGCTGTGACCTCGGGACTTGGAAATGCGCGGGTCTAGCATTGTCGGGGGACTATATTCCGGATTAGAGAATAAGTTGCCTAGGCAAGGTACCTCCCTCAAGCCTGCTAGTCAAATTGGAGGGGCTTCCTCGATTCCGTAGCTCCCCGTCCAGTCCCCAACCCGGCGTATACATGCTTGGACGTAATAGTGAAGGCCACTTCCTCATTCATCCTCGTGCATCACACATGGCCCGCCTTCAGCAATCCGCCTACCAGTCGGCAAGTGAGGGGTAACGGCTTTCTATCAGTCCTAGATGTCCTGCTCCGGAGCTTCGGTCAATACGCATTTTCTTTTTTTACACCTCCGCACCTGCACCCACCAGTGTTACCCCAAAAGTGGAGATCATGGCGACTAACACCGGACGCTCCATCACAGAGCTTGGCGATACTATTTCCCGCCTCACCAAGCAGCTACAGTCGACTTGTGACGAACAGAGCGTGCCATCCCCGACGGTGAACGATGTTGGCGCTGCTTCCCGCAAAAGTCTCCTCGAGGTGGATGCCGCGGCTGCTCTGGAGCTCGCTGATGCCATCAGAGAGTTGGAAGTTGTCGCTCAGCACCCCAGACTGAACTTGGGAATATTGGCTCTCGCTGTGAGTGGTGTTCAGAGTCGCCAGTCCTGACATTTCGGCTGGCTGATTTCTTGCAGACCCTCGATGCCTCAATTCTGGGCGTCATTGCCGAGTTTGGCATTGCCACTCTTGTTCCCCTGGATGGATCAATCACCTATAGTGAGCTGGCTTCAAAGACAGGCATTGACGAGGATAGACTGAGTGGGTGCACCATCTCTCGGTCCTGGACGATACGCGCTGTCTGATACCGTGGCTAACAATGACAGCCCGTATCCTTCGGTACGCTATTGTCAATTTTATCTTTCGTGAAGAGCCCATCGGGCATGTTCGACATACCTTGCTCTCGGCTCACCTCGCGCATTCACCCAACTTCAACGTCTTCTTGCAGACTATTTCTCGCGTTTTTGCCGAGACCAATGCCGCGATACCTGATGCTCTCCGGCGGTGGCCCAGCACGGCTGCGAAGAATGAAACAGCCCACAACGTTGCCCGAGCCACGGATGCAACGTTCTACGGCTGGATGGATGCGAACCAGCCCATCCGAGATATCTTCGACAAGGGCATGGAAGGAGTTAGCAAAGAGGGCCAGCGTCTGCAGGATACAGACATCCGGGCATATCCATGGGACCAGCTACCCAGCAATGCTACCGTTGTCGATGTTGGGGGGTCATGTAAGTCCAAATGTCCACCGTCGCCCGCGGCTGCGCCTAACTCGCATAGGGGGCCACGTCGTCAAGAGCCTTGCAGAGCTGTTTCCCTCGTACTCCTTCATTGTTCAGGACCTCCCGGCGGTCGTCAAGGCTGCCGTCTTGGAGTGGAAAAAGGACGCGGTTCGTACTGACAAGTTGAAGAATGTCGACTTTTCCGAGCACAACTTCTTCGACCCCCAGCCAGTTGTGGGCGCGGATGTTTACTACTTCCGCCATGTCATCCACGCCAACCCAGACAAGGAGGCTGTTGCCGTTCTCAAAGCTCACCTCCCTGCCCTGAAACCTGGGGCGAGGATGTTGGTCAGCGAGTACATTGTCCCGAGCAGGACCGATGCTCACAACTTTGCGAGCCTCGAGAGCAAGCCCATGCGGTGAGAAGATCCATTCATACCAAGTAATTATTTGCTAACGGGTGGAACTCCCTGTTTTCCTTAGACAAATGGACATGATGGCCCTTGCCCTTTGCAATTCCAAGGAGCGTACCAAGGAGGAGTACGCCAACCTCTTCACTCAGGCAAGCCCTAAGCTTGTATTGAAGAACGCCTATCAAGTTCCCGATGACCCCAGGAGCTGCGTATTTGAGGCTGTCTATGAAGGGTGAATTCTGGGATTTTTTATTTCTCGGATGAGCTACATGTCACTCACAACCTCCAATTACTAGTAACATTATAGAAGGACTCGAGGTCTTCCTTAGGTAGGGTTGATGGCTAGTAGGTTAGTCCTATCAAGGGTATCTTGAAACTTTCGCTCACCTTGAACACCTCCCCTCGTAATTACTTTGGAGAGCAAATTCCTTATCAAGCCCTTGACCGAATTTCTTAGCCCGTTTCAGGAGATAAGAGAGTGAAGAGTGGTTCTGAACAATCCTAGATAGACGGGGGGCCTTGAGTCGTCCCGCCAGGTACCAATCCTAAAGGTAAAGTGTACGGTTGTAGTGTGCAAGCCAAACACATCATTCGTCTGGTGTGTGCCGAGATACCCTAGAACTGGGGGGACGTAATGATGTCATCGTTGCCTAGCTTAGGTACGGCATCTATTTCTACGCTTCCCCGGCCTGCAGCTCAGTAATCTGGGGAGGTCACGATTTCCGCGCATGCAGCACCTGTCTCAAGATCATATCATGCCAACGCCCACTTATGGGGAAGGGCAGCTCGTAATCGGAGTTAATGGTGGTAAGACACGGCAGAGCTCGCATGCACTGCATGTACTGCACCTGCACTCGCTGACAAGTCATGTCGCAAGCTGGTGCCGTGGCCGCCTTCACGGTGGATTTGCTGGTGTATCCTCTGGACACGATCAAGACTCGCCATCAGAGCCAACAGTACACTCACCAGCCCACCCACAGCTGAGAAACAGCTGACCCGCCATGCCCTCCGGGGGCTCTACCAAGGCATCGGCAGTGTCATTGTTGCAACGCTGCCCGCGGGTAAGTCCCAGGCAGAGCCCGAGTTTGACACCAGGCTGCCCGCCCAACACCCCAACACCCTATCCAAGTCGAGCACGAATGCTGATCCTCTCCGATCCCAGCCGGTGCATTCTTCGTGACCTACATACAAGAACGCCAAGGAAGCACTTGGATCAGCGCTACCATCAGTCGCACCTCAACCGGTCATACATGCACTCGCCTCGGCGAGTGCCGAGCTGGCCTCCTGTCTTGTGCTGACGCTGGCCGAGATGATCAAGCAAAACGCACAGGTATTGTGACAGTCTGGGTCCTACCGCGAGAGCGGGTCCACATCCCTGAAAGCACTGCGCGTGGTCCGACACAGCGAGGGCGGTCCTGTGCGTAGATTGTGGGCAGGGTTCACGGCCCTGGCAGCGAGAAACTTGCCTTTTACAGCCATGCACTTCCCACTATTCGAGTTCGTTCACGCATGCATTTGGGAGCGGAGAGAGCGGAGAAATGACAATGCATCACCCCCTATCGGAAGTGAACGGATGCAAGGCATGCATATGGGGGTGAACCCTGAGCCGGATCTTGTTGAGATAGGCCTGGTAACCGGGACCAGTGCTGCAGTTTCGGGCGCACTGGCCGCATTGGTTACTACCCCACGGATGTCGTCAAGACGAGGATGATGCTTCTGAGCGAAGGGCCTAAAGGACATTCGATAAGCAATCGAACCGCGCAAGGGATGCGACAAGAAACCCCAGGCGGGTTTGAGGTAGCCAAGGCTATTTTCCGCGAGGGGGGTATCCGAGGGCTCTTTCGAGGCGCTGTACTGCGCACAGCATGGACAGCGCTCGGCGGAGGGCCTTATCTCGGCTCATACGAAGCAGCAAAGTTCTGGCTGAAAGGGCGCTCGCCGCAGAGGGAAAATGACTTGTGACCACGGGAGCGACCACGGGAGCGACCACCATCCAATCCTGAGCGCTCAACCGCCGGCCTACGAAGCTAAACTCGTGGTCGTATCCGCAACGAACACCCCAACCAACCGATAAGGATGCAAGGCCGGGCCGGCTCGCTTCGGGGGATTCGCTTTCCGGTTGTTGCCCTTATCTGTCTCAGTGGACTGCGGCAGATCCGATATCGTTGCCGCCCAGTGCGATGGCCTCGACGACGTTGCTAGCGCAGAACAGGTTTGCAGCGTGGTGTCTAGATTCGTTGGAAACAAGACACGGTGGAGCTGGGAGAAAAAAATGCTGGTTTGGGGAAAAGTCTGGAGCGAGGTCTGTGACAATGCTAAGTCAGCCTCCCCAATGGTTCGGTCCAGGCGGCCAGGGGCCAAAACGGTGAAAGAGTCCCAAGATTAGCGACAAAGAACGGACTGGATGTGGGCCGGAGAGGGTGGTACTCGATATATCTGGCCCCACGGAAATCGTATGCACACGTTCCGTGGTTTTCGGTGCGCCTCAGCCTGAAAAAAAAAAAAAAAAAAACCCCCCCTCCCCCCCGCCAGAAAACGGAAAAGCAAGCAACAGTCGGCTTCCAACTCCCCTTCGTCTTGTGTAGAAACGCAATGAATCTTGACTGGCTGCAGTCATTGTGTCGCTGGGTGCTTCCTTTTTATGAAGAAACGGCGGCCTCTTGAATGGCACCACCCTAGCAATCGATGGCGCGATCGACAGACTTCCCGCAATATGCCTCGGGGTGTCAAGCATGGGATGGCATGCTGCCTGCCCACGGGCAAGTTTACGGGCAATCGCACCTTATGCCTGGTTCCGACAAGGGCTCCGCTCGCGATTTGTTGACAGGATGTCACCAGCGATTGTGCCCTGCTTGTGTTTGTTGGATTTCGTCCGACCTCGCCCTCCAGTACACCGACTCGGCTGTTGACCTCCTCCTTCCGTTGCCTCAATCTCGTGTTTGACCCACTGTGTTTGACACCGCCCAAGAAAAGCATATAACATCCGCAGAGGCCCACCCCAAACTCTCCTTTGCCATTCCCTACCTTCTCTTCTGGTCGGTCGCCTGGCACTTCGCAAGGACTTTGTATCCTCGTATCTGCCTGAACATGGCGGCGTCACAGTCCCCTGCGCGGCTAGTGCCTTGCCGACCCTCCCAGCATTGGCACGAGAAAGGTTCGGTTGTAGTTTCGGAGACGGCGGTCCCGATCGCAGCAGTGGAGCCGCAAGAAAGCAGGTATCTCGTCGTCTCGCCTTACACCGAGCAGGAGCACCTCCTCGACCTTGAAACCGTCGACGTCGAAAACCAACTCCTTGCGCTATCCTTGGCTGAGCTGGAATGTATTCGGGATGATTATGCGACCGCACCGTACCTCAAAATATTCAACTGGGAGCATGTTGTCGCGAAGCTGCGTACGCTCGCGCACCAGAGAAACCACGTATGGAAGGAAACTTCCTTCTACGTCGTTGCATTTCGCTCCCAGATACCGCCAACCACCGTCTACGCCGACCTGGGCGTTCTGGACAAGGCGGCACACATCGAGGCCACTGCTAGCGGCGGCTTTCTCAAGTACGTCGTCCCCCCCACGAGCTGCCCTTGGGCTGATGAAGTGATCATGCTCACACTTGTGGCAGGTACTGGTTCGGAAGTCCAGATATCGATGGTAGGAATCTTGCGACATGCATCTGGCGATCGCAAGAGGACGCAAGGAAAGGAGGCATTGGCCCCGCCCACCGCAGGGCGGCTGGGGCAGCGAGATCGTTGTATTCATTCTGGAAGATTGATCGCCACCGGCTGACTATTCGAGACGGTATTGAAAGCTGGGAGATTGTGGACTGGCCGGCGGATCAATGAAGGATGCAGCGGCGCAACGAATGGTGCATCGCCCTCGGAGTTACCAGTCTCCCTAGAGGGCGGTGGGAATAGACATGCATGTTTTCTTTTTTTTGCAGCGGCTCGTCTTGATGGCGATGTTGAGCAGGGCATGGCGTTCAGACGGCTCATAGAACATTAGTAGACCAAATTTATCAGGATGGAAATGCCTGAGGAAGCCACCTCGAACAAAATCAGCGTGCAGCGCAACAGGCTGCTCACGTTCCGCAAACGTCGACCGAGGCCCACAAGTGACAAGACAATGGGCAACTGAAGGGCTTGAAGTGGGAATAGGATGGACGGATTAACGGAAGGAGAGGAGGGACACGGTGACGGAAAGAGGAGGGTGTTGGGTGTCGTTCGTTTTAAGATTCCTAGAGGAGCCTTGACGTGGGGGACGCGTGGGATGGTTGCTGCTTCATATCAAATCACTGCCCAGCACTCGATTTTCATGACCATGAAGAACCTACCGCTGCCCCGTCGACTACCGAAGCCAGCTCCACGCACCCGCCGACCTGGGGTTTATTGCGGGGCCTGCACTCGCTTCACCTCAGACCTCGCTGGACGAGGCGCTAGGTGCTGGTCCCCACCGCCTACGAGCTACCTACCACCTGCCCTGCTTCTTTGTCGACATCCCTATGGCTCTTTGAGAGCGGGTCGGTGCGCCACACTCCCCCAGCCACACATCGCATCCAATTTTCAGGCCTTGATTTTTTTTTTGCCCAGACTTTCCGCCTCCTCTCGCCTCACAAGCCGCATCCAGTGAATGCCGCCCACAAATCAGCGAGAATTCCCAAAAGTCCACTACGAAAAGAAGACAGCCAACCTCACCACGAACCCCATATCGTCAGTGCCACTCTACAGAACAGAACGACCAAATACGAGCGGCAAACCGCTGTCCAGAAATCATGGCCGAAATACAGAGGGATGTGCCCATCAAGTTGGCGCAGGTCGGGTCTCTGGTGAGTGATGGATCCAAGGCCCCGCCACAGCACAAGTCGCGCGATCGCGATCGATGCCTTGGTGCTGACGCGCCAGATAGGTCGTGATGAAGATTGTCAAGCATTGCTCGTCGAGCTTCCCAACCACTGCCACAGGTTCCCTGGTGGGCATGGATAGCAACGGCGTCCTGGAGATCACCAACGCCTTCCCCTTCCCGACTGTCGACGTCTCCAACACAGACGGCCACCAGAACGATGCATCGACCCTCGCTGCCGCCGCACCTCGCGCAAAGGCCAACATCGTCTACCAGAACGACATGATCAGGCATCTCAAGGAGGTCAACGTCGATGCTAACAATGTCGGGTGGTATACCAGCGCAACCATGGGCAACTTTGTCAACCTGAGCTTCATCGAGAACCAATATCACTACCAGCGCGACAACGGCAAGACCGTTGCTCTTGTCCACGACGTTAGCAGAAGCTCCCAGGGCTCTCTGAGCCTGCGTGCCTTCAAGCTTTCTACCGACTTTATGGCGGCCTACAAGGAGGGAAAATTCACAACAGAAATGTCCGCCTCCCCACCCGCTCCCTCAGCCAATACAATAGTTATATATCTTGGGGACTTGGTACTGATCTGACATAAATATAGCCTCCAGAAATCGAAGCTGACCTTCAAAGATATCATCGTCGAGGTCCCGGTTGTCGTCCATAACTCGCACCTTCTCACCTCTTATCTCCACCAGCTCCCTGCGCTGCCCGATAACCCGGAACTCGAGCTCCCTACTTCGCTCGACGACATCCGCCGCGACCCAGCTAAGATCCCTGCCCACCCGTCATTTGATGCGCTCGACCTCTCAATCGACCCCTTCCTCGAGAAGACGTGCGACTTGCTCCTCGAGAGCATCGAGGCTCACTATACCGACCTTAACAACCACCAGTACTATCAGCGCCAGTTGACACGCGAGCAGTTCAAGATCACGCAGTGGCAGACGAAGCGGAAGGCGGAGAATGCGGCACGCGTAGCGGCCAAGCAGCAGCCCCTCCCCGAGGACGATTGGCACGGGCTGTTCAAGCTGCCCCAGGAGCCGAGCCGCCTCGAGGGTATGCTCAATGCGAGACAGGTGGAGCAATACAGCAAGCAGGTGGATGGATTTACGGCGACTGTGACGTCCAAGATGTTCGCGGTCAGGGGAAACTTGCTGCCTGAGTAATGGGGATACGGTGAATGCGTAGGGAGTCATGGATCATGACCATGGGATCTCAGCTGCATTGGGTTTGGCGTTCCGGAATTGTTGATATATTGCTAGCCTTGGTCCCCTTGGCCAGCGATGCGGTCCATGTTCGGAGTTGATCTCAGGCCTCGCACGGGACCGGGAGGCGCCTGAAAAGAGCCACATGGAATGATTTCTTGCGGAGTTTTTAGTTCCTCTGCGGTGGCGACTCCGAAGGTTCAAACAAAATGTGTATCTTCTCAATTACGTGGCTGGACAATGGTGCACGATCAACCCTTTTTTTATCCCAACCGGGAAGCGAGTACGCATCCGGCCGGACGAGTATTTCGCTGTGCCCCACAGCCCCGGGCTGCAGAATTGCCTGTTACTGATGGAAAGAGGGGCCGTCCATAGCACAACCGAGGACGACCTAACCACCTACCGAGGGGCAGCGGGCCTGAGAGGGGCAGTTGGGGTGGGGTTTGACCAAAAGAGATTAGCCCGTCTTGGTTCTCACCAACATGCATGCTGCCAGTGCCGTTTTTGTGGATTTTTTGTGCCGCCCACAACTGCTCTGGGAGCTTTACTTATCCCTCCAACTCCCACCTCCCATCTTCCTCTCTTCCTCCTTCCCTCCTCATCCTCCATCCAGACCTCCTCCTCCCAACCATATCAATTGCTTTGCACAAGGTAAGAAGCCCCCGAACACGAGTCGTTCCCGTCATTCCCTTTGCCCTTTTTGCTTTATCCGCAGATCGCTGCGGCTGGCTACCTACCGATACGACCCTTGGAAACAGGCGGTCAGGTCGTACCCCGCCCACTATCTAAATCACAATCTTCCCACCCCCCTTCTCGCGCAGGAAAACGATTCTTCCACACCGTGCCCAAACAAAAAAAAATATTAAAAAAATACCTAACTCTAACACACTCTCTAAAGCATCACCTCATCCGCCATCATGTCTGCTCCCGCCCACACCTTCAAGGTTGCCGACCTGTCACTTGCCGCCTTCGGGCGCAAGGAGATTGATATGGCCGAGAACGAGATGCCCGGTCTTATGGCTACCCGCAAGAAGTATGCCGCCGACCAGCCGTTGAAGGGTGCCCGCATTGCTGGCTGCCTGCACATGACGATCCAGACCGCTGTCCTGATTGAGACCCTCACGTCTCTCGGTGCCGAGGTGACCTGGTCGTCGTGCAACATCTTCAGCACCCAAGACCACGCCGCCGCTGCTATCGCCGCTGCCGGTGTTCCCGTCTTTGCCTGGAAGGGTGAGACTGAGGAGGAGTACCAGTGGTGCTTGGAGCAGCAGCTCGTCGCCTTCAAGAACGACGGCAAGCTCAACTTGATCCTCGATGATGGTGGTGATCTTACCCAGCTCGTCCACTCCAAGTACCCCGAGATGCTCAAGGGCTGCTACGGAGTCTCGGAGGAGACCACTACCGGCGTCCACCACCTGTACCGCATGCTCAAGAACGGCAAGCTCCTTGTTCCCGCCATCAACGTCAACGACTCGGTCACCAAGTCCAAGTTTGACAACCTGTACGGATGCCGCGAGTCGCTCATTGACGGCATCAAGCGCGCCACCGACGTGATGATTGCTGGAAAGATCGCCGTTGTCGCCGGTTTCGGTGATGTCGGAAAGGGATGTGCCCTCGCTCTCCAGGGTATGGGTGCCCGCGTCCTCATTACCGAGATCGACCCCATCAACGCCCTTCAGGCCGCCATGGCCGGCTTCCAGGTCACCACCATGGACAAGGCTGCCAAGATTGGTCAGGTCTTTGTCACGACCACTGGCTGCCGTGACATTCTTGTCGGCAGACACTTCGAGTCCATGCCCAACGATGCCATTGTCTGCAGTATGTCCCCTCCCCCCGGTATTTGGCGTTGCTCCGCTCGAGTGCTGACACCATTACTTTAGACATTGGCCACTTCGATGTCGAGATTGACGTCGCCTGGATCAAGGCCAACGCTGCCTCCGTCCAGAACATCAAGCCCCAGGTGGACCGCTTCCTGATGAAGAATGGCCGCCACGTCATCCTCCTTGCTGAGGGCCGTCTCGTCAACTTGGGTTGCGCCACGGGCCACAGCTCTTTCGTCATGTCGTGCAGCTTCACCAACCAGGTCCTTGCTCAGATCATGCTTTTCAAGAATGAGGACGTCGAGTTCACCAAGAAGTATGTCGAGTACGCCAAGAGCGGCAAGCTCGAGGTTGGCGTCTATGTGCTGCCCAAGATCCTTGACGAGGAGGTTGCGCGTCTCCACTTGGATCACGTCAATGTTGAGCTCAGCACCCTCACTGACGTCCAGGCTGAGTACCTCGGCCTGGGAGCTGAGGGTCCTTACAAGCCCGACCAGTATGTCTCACCTCCTGTTCTCCCATCTCGTGCCTTCATAAACTAACATGGCCACAGTTACCGTTACTAATTCCTTTCACCCCTGCACTCTATCTCCTCGCCCTTGCGTTTGTCCGAGAGGGGAGTATTTCACATTACCAGGGATCTTATTCAACACGATAGATCCTCAACACCTCTTAGCGGCATGATTGGGGTTTTAAAGCATTGTTTTCAACAGGCATGACTTGCATGACATATAGGTTTGGGAAGGGTATAAAAGGCGGTGGGTCTGGTACACATTTTCAACAAAAGAAGGGCGTTGGCTTTGGAGCATGATATCCCACCCCACCCAATGGAAGGAAGGCGTTTAACACAGATGATAATCTTGATACGCGGGAGTTATTTCTCCCAGACGAAGAAGAAGATTACAAAACGGCCCGTCAACCGAGGCCTAGGATTATAGAATGGGTCATGAGATGGACGGACTATGTCCTTGTGTACAAATGACAAATGACAGTTACATCGGATGTATCCCCTGGTTGTGATGGTGTCTTAGTTTTCCTGTTCCTGCTGGCTTGTGTGGTGTGCCTCATCTACCTCTAGGCGTTGTGTCAAGTCATCCACTAGTACTGACTGCTACGCGAATCCGTTCGTTGCCACCACGTCCTAGCCTTCAAGCTGTTGTGGTGGCTACTTTGCAGTGGGACAGGTGCTGTCAACAAAGCAAGCACCTCTAGCAGCCCTTCCATATTACTCCCGACTCGACGAGGAAAGATGAGATTGCCCACCAACCTATTCATATTCATCCGCGCTGATACCATTCTTCCCAGTTGCTCAGCTAAGGTGTACCCTGCAGCTATCCTGGGTTGGGATATTCCGCGCTTTGAACGTTCTACGACCTCCCCACCCCGTTTTGAATGTTTTTGGTCGTTCCAAGGAGGGAGACCATCCTCTGGGTCTACATACAACACCATGCCCTACCGCTGCTCGGGCACGACGCTGCGCAGCGACCCCGATTCGATGGCCATGCGCACGTTGCTGATGGTCCACTCCTCCATCTTCGTTTCCGTCTCAACCGTCCACGTGCCCATGTGCGGAATCAGCATCACCCGTGGATTGCTGAGCAGGCCCGGGTGCACGGCCGGCTCCTCCTCGTAGACATCCAGCCCGGCTGAGCTGACCTGGCCGGAGTCCAGAGCGTCGACGAGCGCCGCTTCGTCGATGATGGCCCCCCGGGCCGTGTTGACGACGGTGATGCCGCGCTTCATCTTGGCGAATTCGGGGGCGGAGATGATGTGGCGGGTGTTTGGCTGGGGTGTGGGGTTTAGTGGCCTGCTGTGGGAGGGGAGGGCGGAGACGTACATTCAGCGGCAGGTTCAGGCTCAGGACATCGCTCTCGGCCAGCAGCGTGTCGAAATTGACGTACTCGACCCCGATAGCCCGCTCGAGCCCGGGCTCCAGCCGCGTGCGGTTGTGATAGCGGATCCGCATGCCGAACATGGCCGCCTTGCGCGCCAGGTTACACCCGATTCCGCCCATGCCCAAGATCCCGAGCACCTTGCCCTGGGGGTCGTGGCCAAGGGCGGGGAGGGCGGCGGCACCGCGCCACTCGCCGGCGCGCAGCGAAGCCATGCCGACGGCAAAGTTGCGCAGCGCGCCCAGCAGCAGGAAGACGGCCGTGTCGGCCGTGGCGTCGTCGACGGCGGTGGGCGTGTTGGATACGAGGAGGCCGCGGGCGGTGCAGGCGGGGATCGAGACCTGGTCGTAGCCGGCGCCGTTGTGGCAGATGAAGCGGAGCGAGGGCGGCAGGGCCGCGACCAGCTCGTCGTCGACCTTGCCCGTCACGTCGAAGCTGTCGAAACTGCGGTAGGCCACCACGCAGCCGTCGAAGGCACCCGCGAGCGACTCGGCGATGAAGGCCGTGCGGTTGGTGGAGCTGGGGGTGATGATGTCGGCTATCGAGCTGATGGACGACCAGGTGGAATGTGCGCTGCGGAGAGGTCAGCTAGCTGTGCTGAAGGGCTAGGTTCTTGAACTCTCTACTGTGTCGCAGCAACGCAGCAAGTTCTCGATGCGCGAGGTGACCCGCACCGCTGGACCTGGCCATGTCCTCAGAAAATAGGGGCTGGCCGACCAAGGTAAACAAGAGCAAGGAAAGAGCAAATGCTGAACACAAATAAATAAGGCCTAGAGAAACAAACGATAGTACCTACTGCTCAATGGTGCCGAGCAGCAAGACCCTGGGTCGAGTGTCATTCGCCGAAGCCATTGGTCTGGGCCGTGTGGGGTATCGTATCTCGGCGCCGGAGACGGTGCAGGTGGTCTCGGCAGTCGGAAGTCGGAAGCAGGCGGGGGGGAAGGGGGGGGGGGGGGGGGCTGTGCACAGTTGGGGCCAAACCGCGGGGTGCGGGGAGGGACGACTGCTTTCGCTGCTCGTGGCCTTCAAGTTCGAGACACAGGCTTCTTCACAGAATCGCAGACTTTGCAAAGGTAGCTAGGAGGAGCGGGAGGCAAACCGGTTATGTCTTTCCAGGTGCGGGGGATGCCTCCACGCCGTGTTTGGTGCTGGTGTTTTATGCTCAAGTTGGGGCGCCTCGAATATTCCCAAAGGCCCAGCCCACTCGTCCGCCCTCGTGCTCCTTCCCCGCGATGCCCTGTGTTTGGGATGACGTCCTGCCCGGTGATTGCTCGAGATAAGAAGTGGCTTTGCCAGGGACGGCGACACAGTATGCCAGATAAGGCGGCAGACGAATGCTGCCCAGCTCCTCCTGGTTACTTGTACTTTGCTTCTCATCAATCCCCAAATAATCCATAGCTGCACATAGGTACACTCATCGACTAGCCCAAGGCCCCGCCACCCGGACTCGGGTCGACACGCTGGAAGCGATCGGCGGTAAAAAAAAGTATGCCACTACGTTAGTTGCAAGCCAGGTCTGCAGATTGCCAGATCGTAAGTAGTTGATGACACAAATACTCGCTTCTATTGTGTCTTTGGCCGTTTCCCCGTTTCCCGGCCCGCAAACGCGGCGCGTCCTGCCTCGCTGGCACATCAGCTTTGCACCATTGTCTGGCCGTAGCACAAGGCTCGTCCCAGTATACGTCCTTCCTCGAGGACCGGCTGTTGTCTAACTTTACATATACCTCGTTCCTCTTATCCCTCGCGAGCTCCCAAGCTGCGCTGCTCGAGCATGCATCGCCAGCTGGGCCATGCCTCGACCCCACTAGTACTATACAATAGGGTAGCCCGATAAACCTCTAGCGATCTCATCCGAGAGAACCCCGGGAAGAGTTAATTATAGACATCGGGAATCCCTCTCTTTGCTGGGAATGCCCGCCATAAATGCAACGCACCCGGCTTGTTTTTAAATTCTGCCCTTCCTAATGCACCTTGGTATGAATGCCTGATCATGCCACCAGCCAGTTCCATCCTTTTGCTGACCCCCATCTTGCTTGGGTCACTTGTGGTCGATCCGGATAACAGGGTCCAGGAAGGCTTGATGACGCTCTCCCTAGCCTGCTAGATGATGCAATGTTGGCGAAAATAAAGAAAATAATCTTACACTGGCCCAGAAACCCATTCAGGCCATCGAGAGTCATGCCGGAATCGAAGATGTGAAAGTCATCTCCCCAAGCATAGATAGGAATGGGGAATAATCCCCGTTGTTTATGTTGCTGTTGCAGAGATGGACATAAATGATAATCTCTCGTTCTCTCGGTTGGTACTCTATACGAGCAACAGGGAGCCTTGCGACTAGGGCATCGAGAGAATGCGTTGTTGTGAACCTTTCAGCTGGCCCACTCGATATCTAGTCCCGCCTCCCCTTCGTATTGACATTGACACCGGGCCGGACAAAGGCGCGGTATGCAATGTCAGCAAATCGACGAACCACATTGGTTGTGCCACCCGCCGATGCGGACTCGTCCCGGATGAACCTGGTGGCCACTGCGAGCTTGGAGCGAGGCTCGGATTCTTCCAGATGGGAGGGCACTGTCTGCTCGTTGACCGCCGCGTCCCAGTGTGCTGTGTACTCCCGGAGGACTGCAATGCTGTATAGGACATCCCGGTTCTCTCGCCCATCCAAAAGAGACCTCATCAGCCCAAGGTAATTTTCCCTCATGGCACCATCCGAGGGTGACAATGACGAATGCGCTTCGAGAAGGTATTGGGCAAGATGATACCAGAATTCCAACTCATGCTTCCGCGCTGTGCTGATATTACTCGTGGTCGGCATCGATAATGGGTTGCTGCGTAACGTTTCGCCCGATACCAGTGTCTCAAAAACATACACACGGTTCCGTGCCTCCAATGTGTCGTCCTCGGTAGGAAGGAAATCAGTTGGCCGTTGAGTCATATCCTGAAGGGCGCAGGAGAAGGGGAGGGTGGTGAGCGCCCAGACAACACACGTTTCGAGGTGGCTGGAGTATACCAAATCGGCCGAATCGGTGCTCTTAATGTCAACAATGTTGTGGAGAAAAGAAGTGAAGACGGCGGTGGATTGTGGGTTGTTGCGAAGGACGAGGACTGGATTGGATGCCCCCGTCTGGCCTGACTTGGGCTCGTACCACTTCGTCTCAAAAAATAGAGTCAGGCCTCGGGCGTAGACCTCATGGTACAGTCTCGCGCTCTCGTCGGTATCATAGGCGGACGGGGGTGAGCTTGGGGTTGGGGGGGCCGCACCCCCCAGCGCAATAAGCTCATCGACCTTCATCTTTTTCGCTGGAAAGCTTTTATAAGCCGATGGGAACTCGTGGAGCTGAAGGAAGGGCTGCGAGCGGGATAATGAAAGATAGGTATAGGTAAGAGGGGGGATGGGGTGCCACCTTTGGGTTGATTCCTCACACCAGCTCCCTGGTCTGCGCCTTCCAGTTTGATCTGTTGATACTGAGAAGCAGGCGTGCCAGCACCACTCGACAAATCAGCACCTTGAAGCGCCGGGTCAATGGCGGCCGAGTAGTCAAAGCCTGACTCGGTCTTGACGCTTTGAGGGGTCGACGACACGGGCGAGTCAAAGGTGATGCTAGAGGGGACTGAGGGCGGGTATGAACTCGGGACTATTGGCGGCGGCTGTTGGTAGGGGTGATTGTTTGAGGATGGAAGGGTTGGGACGGAGGCGAGGGTTGTAATAACGGCTGGTGGCTGGTTGTTGTTGGGCGCCGGTTGGATCGCGGCAGGCCCTTGCTGCTGCTTGAAGATGGGATCGTAGCCCAGGCACTCGCGCTTCGACTTTTTGCAATTGTTGCACGTCGGATGCGCCTCGTCGCACTGCAAAACAAACAATATCGTGTCAGAGCGCAAAATCAAGGCAGAGAAATCTGGCGGGGAATCGGGCAGAATTTCGCGCTGGGGTGGTTGCGGTGAGGTTTTGGGCCTTGTCAGGTCTGGTCCCGGGTTTGGTCCCTAGGTGCGGCGGGAGGATTGCCCGGCGTTCTCGCTTCGGCGTAGCTCCAAGTCAAGCGTTGAGGCTGCCCATGCCATCACAAGCGAAAGCATATCGTTGACCCAAGCGAGCATCCGAGTCTTGTCGCTCTCCAATTGCAACCCAGCTCTCCCTTTTCCCTTTTCTAAGTAAACACTGCCTCGTACCCTGTCGCCGTCACAACCACCCCAAGGGCAAGACGGAGAAGAAAAGAAATACCCGGCTGCCGTGACAGCTACAGAAAGAGAGAGGGAAAAAAAAGCAGCGACCAGAGAAAAGGAAAATGTCGACAACTCACCTTTATCCTTCGTTTGCGGCACGTCAAGCACCCTGTTTTTGTCCTTCTCTTGATTTCCTGTCAGGCAAAAACCAGCCCCAACGTCAGCGCTTCAGCTTACCAGGCAGAACAGAGGGACTGCTTCATTGTACCGGTACCTTCTTGTGCCTCCCTCCGCTGAGCGCGATGCGCGGATCGGCCATGCCCGGCGCAATGGCAAACCGCATCGCATTCGGGTCTGCATGGATGCTGTACGCGTGAGGCGGCACGCTGTAGTATCCCATCGGAGGTCCTGGAGCCATTGGGCCGGCCATGTGGCTGGCCATGGCCATTGTGTGCTGCTGTTGCTGGTGGTGCTGTTGGTGTTGGTGTTGGTGTTGGTGTTGTTGCGGATGCTGTTGCTGCTGCTGCTGCGGAGCATGGTCGAGAGTTCGCATGCTCGGGAGAGCCGTGGCTGTTTGCCGGTAGTGGTCGGGCGGCGGAGCTGGTTGCGGTGGGAACGCATAGTGGGTCGTGGTGAGGCCGGCGGGTGGGTAGGACGTCGGGCTTGGATAGTTGACCTGCTGGCGATGAGGCCCTTGGGGATGCTGGGCGTTGGACATGAGCGGCGAGGCCAACAACGGCGATACGCCGTTGTACCGCGTTTCGTGCCGGCCGGCGTCGAGGCCTTCTATCGTGTCTACCGGACCGTTGATCGACGCGCGATTGTTTGGGTATGAGTGGGTTGCCGAACCACCATCCGAAGTGTCCTCCTCGTCACCTCCTCTCAAGACGTGTTGGGCACCACCGGCGAAGGAATGTGTGCAGTCCTTGCTTGCAGTCGCGTTGGTGTACCGGGGCTGCGGTGCCTCCTCGCGCTGCAGCATATGTTGGTGGTGTTGGTGGTGGTCCTGCTGGTCCTGCTGCTGCTGCTGGTGCTCATTGCCCAGCGGAGCGTGCGACTTGACGGAACTTGGGTCCAGAGGCTGCGGTCGAGACTGGGACGACTCGGAGGGTTGAGCCATACTGGGAATTTAATTAGATTTTTTTTTTATGGAGCCACGATTCCTGACCCAAAAAAAAAAAAACGACCAGGGGAGGACGCGACCCTGGGCCGGGATTCCTGTGTGTGGACTGACCTGCCTTGCTGCTGGTGTGGCTGCTCTGAGAAATTTCCTCGATACGTATTCCATCCGTATATTGGCCCAGCTGTGCAAAGTGCAATGCGCGCTTCTCAGCAATGCACCAGCTGCAGGTGTCTCTCTCCAGTAGCCTCCTCAACGCCTGTCCCCTGTCTCTTGGGGCTTAACGAGGCTCTTGGACCCCGGTCGCTTCCGCGCGATCCCTGGCTTTCTCAAATTCCAGACCGGTGCGAGGATCTGGAGAATCCAGATGAGCTGCGACAACGTCTCCAACGCAATGTTTCCCCTCTCCCCAGGTCCTGGGTTCTGCAGCGGATTGCACGCCTGCACGCCTACACGGCTGCGACTCGGCGCGGGCGGGCAAACAACAGATATTCACTTAACGATGGCCCAGCCTAAACAGGCTGTTTCGTCCCCCGGGCCAGGGTCGGCGACTCTATCTATGAAAGCTATGTGGATCTTATTCCTCGAGGAGCGGCAGAGGCACAGAGGCATGAATTAACGCCTTTAATGAAGAGGGTGCCATGCACCCAAGACTACCGACGAGCAGGGGGGGCGACAATAATACATGCTCGCTGGATGATGTGGCTCTTCCGGCCGTTTTGTCCACTGTCGAGAGATGGGCTTGCACCAAGGTACATACATACTGACCTGGGGAGTAGCCCGTCCGCATCTACAAAAAGTTGGAGCACAAGGGCGTCGCGTATCTCTAGGTGCGTCTTGTGGATCCTGGGAGGCGCCAGCCGCGACCTGCTCAAAACGGTCCAGTCCAGGTCCATCGGTGTGTTTGTATGTACTCCTGTACGGATTATGTACCGTACCTGCACTCACCCTCGAGCGACATGCTACAGTCTACCTACGCATTTGACACGCTACCCTACCCGTCCATTGCGAGACTGCCTACCTTGCTGGCTACCAGGTTGCGCAGGATGGACCTTCTCCCTTCGGTCAAAACGGGGGCAACGACAACGGGGCGCAGCCGTTCGTGCGCGCCGTTTGGCCCCTGCCGAGATGGAGCAAAAATACAATAAAAAAGTCTATGATTTGGCTAGCAGCAGTTGCGACGGATCCCAAGAAGCGTATCCAAGGTTGATAAAATCCGGTCTAGACAGACCAACCAAGGTTCTGACACAGCGTTTCAATAGGCACAGAGGGCACAGATGGCGGCCGATTTGGCTCCCCCAGATTAGCGATTGGCTAGGCGTTGATCCCGGCCCAGCGTCAATTGACACGCATCCAACTCGACATTTGTCTCTTCCATAACCCCGGGAGACTTGCATGCACAGAGGCTTGAAGGTCTGGAGGGGGTATATAATGTGCCGTGGGCCTGATATTCCGCTGCGGTTCCCGCCTGCCGCCATTCGCGTGAACCGCGCCGGTAAATCTGTTCGGGATAATGTGAGGTGGCTGTTTCCGACTGTGAGGTAGGTAGGTACCTATCCATCATGTGTGTCGGGTACGTATGTACATAGTACCTACGGTCCACCTCAGGACAAGCCTACATCCACGTTCATACTGCGGACAGATGAACCGATGAACCCAGGGCAGTGGGAGGGTTCGCCTCCCTATTCCCTGCCTAGGTCCCAAGCTTTCTGTCCTTTCTGCTATTTGGCGCATGCTCATGCTCACCTACCTACCTACCTTCCTCCCTGGCTATCTAGGTAGGTGGGTGCTGGGCATTGCGCTGGGTCTGTCGGCCCACGCAACTCGGAAGCCCCTCTCGATGCAAGGCGCGATAATGCCGGCCAACGGGCCTTCTTTGGGCCCTCACAGCTGGTCGGTTAATATGGGAGGAAGGTAGCGCCGAAAACACACGGAGCACATCCGGGCGGCCCACCGCACCCGTATCTCATCGGCATGGAGGGGGATATCCCACAGGCTGGCTGCATATCCTCTCCTATCTCTAAGACCACCCGCGCATCATTGCAACAGCAAGAGACACCAACATCGCACGGGCTAATCCGTATCTGATGTTTATCCACCGACTGCTGGGAATAGGAATGGCTGCCCAAAGCCTAAAGGTCTAGGGGACACAGGCATGAGAGGAGGGCTTGCCGGGCAGATTGTGCATGTTGTGTGTGGTCTAGGTCGTTCCTTCTCAAGTGCCGGCCGACGACTCGCACACACAGTGAGCTCGGCTCTCCAGGCCCGGGGGCGCGCCAAGCCTACACGCACATGCGCCTCCAGCCCATCGGTTGCTCGTTGGCTGAAGCCTCTCGTGATGTCTTGTCGGGCGCCATAACATGACACCGACCGACTCGTGTTCCGCCAGGTCTCTTCACTGGCGATGGCCAGCCGCGACAGGCAACGGGGGCCAGCGAGAACTGGCAATGCCCCGCGGACGGCCTGTGAGGACGGCAAGGACTTTCTCCACCTCCGTCCCACGTTCCTTTTATCCCAGATGAAACAGGTAAACATGCAGCATCGCTTCTGTCCGGCAGAACAGCCTCGATCCGCTCTCTTGCTGCCAGGTCTGCAACCGTCATGTCCTTCGCGTCTTCCGTAGCCATGGGTGTGATAGAGGGTCTGCGTCGACCAGGCCAAAGCTTCCTCTCTCTCTCAATCTCCCCCTTGACCCTTTTTACTCTCTTGGAGGCGGGTGCAAGGTGGTAGGTCCGGGCCACTGCGACTTACATAATTACAATTTCGGACTCTCTGGTTCTGTTGTGGCCCCTGCCCTGTGTCGACTTGTCCCGCGCTGCCCCTGAATTGAGTGATGCCGATCTGGTCCTCTGTTAGGTTGGGGGATGTGAACGGCGCACGCCGCGAAGAGTTGCCCCGCTTCACATGCTGTGGCGGGCCGGTGGTCACTTGGCGCCCACCACGGTGCTGGTCACTGGCTGCAACTTGGCTCCAGGGCCAATCAGGCCAGATGCACCTCACAACAGTTCGCAGGCATGAGTGCACCATCAAACGAATCCAGCCGTCTACCCGCATCATCGAATGTATCTCTCAGGCTGCCCGGTCTTCCAGCCAAAGGAGAAGAAAAAAAAAGGAGCTTTGCGGCAGTATCAGAATCAGACAACCAGTCAAGCGCAGTGAACCAGAATTATCCGCCCGTTGGGCCGCCTCCACACTTTCGCCTAGTGGTCGCATCTGGGGAGGCCTTTTACCCACCACACCGTTGGGGCCGATGCGCGCATTGTAGGCGCTCCCTTGGCTTCCACTACACGTCAAGTCGCTTGCTCGCTTGTTCGCCTGTCTTTTACCCCTCGCCCTCGCGCCCCAAATTGGCGAGATCTGCCCAGCCTACCACCCAAGCCATATCCAAATATCTAAACCAAGCCGACAATGTGGCTGGGACGCGCTTCGAGCTCTCTCCACTTCCCGCTTAGCAGCCCGTCTTGCCTGCTTCCTGGCGGATGAGAAGCAGCTATATTCGTCGCAACAGCTCCCACCGCTCGGGCTTGGTCCACTGGTCCTACACACTCCTACCCGCATTCCGCACACCACGGCGAGAGCACGGGTGCCAGTCAAGATTGGATAGGATGTTGCGCACACCTCGCCCACATCCAGCCAGCCAAATTAGTGGGTTTTGGCTGATTTGAACGTGGCATTTTAGCCTCTGAGAGCTCCCATCCTGGGTCTGTCCGCCGCCTGAACCCCTGAATCAAATTGACCAAGGTGTGCTTTGCTCTCCGGGTTCCGCCAAAGCGCGCGTCAACATGTCTGGTTTCTGTCTTTTGCATATGCAATCGATAAGAAGTGGATGCTAGGGGCTGACGAGATCTTAGCCATCAACTCGATCGCATGTCCTGCCTTCCTTTTGTCCTTTGGGTGACGCCGCTTCAGCCAGCATCAGAGGCAGATATATGTTCGGAGAAGGCGGGTCCTTGTCCTTCCCCCCTTGTTTTGGCCTTGAGGAGTCTAACCTCGAGTCGATCCGGCTTTGCGGCCCGGACGGGTGAGCAAGGATCACTCGGGGTGTGCCCAGTGCAGAGCTCCCAGTCCCATGGGACATCTGTGTACACAACCTGGAATGTCCAGTTTCGCCTGTTGGCTTCGCCCCTTTCCTGGTGAATCGGATATGTGCCTCTAGCAGTCAATGCTATAACTCCCGCTTTGCTTCGATTACCCGCATATGCAATATCCAAATCTAATACACTGACACGGGCATTCAGGGGCTTACTGCCAGCATCTAACCCCTATTTTTTGGGACACCGTTGGGCAAATAACCATGCTCATTGCCTAGAAAGGGGGCTCCAATATACCCCCATGAGTAATTCCTTCAAGTCTTCAAGTTTTACATCCCCATTGCAAACTGAGCATTGTTAGCAACCCGTGAAATTCGCCGTTTCCCCATGTTCTCTGCCTTTGACTGCGGTTCGCTGAATAGTATCCAAGAAGTTGGAGGACTAGGCGCAGCAAGTGAAGCTTTGTCGCATTGGCTAGATTTGGTACTAGGCACTTGATGGGACCCGGCACATATGCATGACGAATAACATGTAATGCTGCGAAGGGGCTAATGTATCAAACATCTGACTGCTGTGCTGGAGTCTATTGTAATACCGTACTGGGCAAAATAGCCGCCATGTCAAAGAGGCATCATATGGAGCAAAATGTTGAACTTCAGCGCCTCTGTGGCTAGTCTACGTATATCCTATAGACCGTAAAACCCACAACTGGCCGGACCTTATGAGCTCCAATGCCTTGTTAAAGCTTCATGACACGCTGCCGAATGCGCAGGCGGATATTTTGAACTGCGGAAGGAATAGCAAGCCATGCCTCGTCATTACTAACAACCAAGTATACCGTTCCACAATGAGCATGATGCACCTAGATAAAATACCCGATTGCTGCCCCAGTTCGTGAAGAGAACCATTTTAAAGTGCTCCGTAAAACCGGTGCGTGGTCTTAACGCAGAGGCCAATGTCGAGAACGCATGTTCTAATGATGGCCCTGGTATTCTTAGTCACGAGTATTGAGATAGAATACAATGTGAGTATCATTAGTCACAAAAAGCTTTCCACGGGTCCCCTTCTCATAACAAGAGTGACATATTTGTTCAAGAATTTTTACCCTAGTTGAAGGAACCTAGGTCCTCAAAGGGACCACCAAAACAGACCGGGATGAAATATTTAAGTACTTGGACATGAATAGGACGCTTGAATTGGCACTTGATGGCTAACCGCAAGGCAGTGGGTGAAGATGTTGGTGAGCAGGTCAGGTATATTTGGGGAGATTGGCTCATTATTACACGTTGTGAGGCCTCAAGTATTAAAAATAGTGGCGGAGGGAAGGAGACTAAATGTCATCTCCACCTTGGCTTGGGATCCTGAGGTGAAGTGCAATTGGAGGCTCTGTATTCCGAAGATCGTTGTGAGGGCAAGACGTCAATGTCCAAAAAGGAGGATTAGTCATCCTAAAGCTGCCCTGGCCCAGCGAAGGAAATGGCCCGAGCTTGGCCGACATGGATGCTTTCATCATCATCCCGACCAGCGCTAAGTGGAGATCTCGGTATAGCTCCAGCTCACGTACATCATCCCACACACTCCTTGCAAACATCGTAATCCATTCGGAAGCCGCGCAGGCAGAGAAACTCCAGGCAACCTCCTGAGTAGAAGAAAGCCGCCACGACACGCTGGCGGGCATTCTGTGGTCAAACCGAGCAGCTCAGTCTGGGGAGGCTGTCGAGGTTACCAAAGCTGTACATTCCCCGCCACACGACACGATGGCTCAACCGTCGCCGACACCGCCGCTGGCCCCTCAGTTCTGCTTCTCGACAGCTATTCTTCAAGGTTTGACCTCACAGCCGCCCTGATAAACGGTCATGGTCGAGCGTCGCTGACAAGGGCATAGACTTTCTGCGGTTATCACGCAGTTCGGTTGACGATACCATAACGCAGCACCTCAACGCCCTGGTAACACCTTCGAAGGCTGGCTTCGACCCGTCTTCAACCTCACATCTCGGCTCGCGATCATTCCTGCGACAGATCGATTCTCGCTCGTGCCAAGCCTTCAAGGACGCTGTTCTTTTCCCATCATGGGACGCCCGGACACAAGTTCTTAGTTATTGTGCCATGGTTGCTACAAGCCCTGACCCGGGCGATCCGGAAATAGGGCTCCGGAAAGCAGAGAACGAAAAAGATAGAGAGAGGAGAATCGACGAGAGACTCGATCCATATTCGGCCCGGTTCTTCCCGAGGGAGCCTCGAACTGAGCAGCTCGCTTCTGTCCTTAGACAGGAGCAAGGCATAGAAAATATCGTCCGATCTAGGACATGGCGTATAGTCAAAGACCGATGCGGAGGGCCAGCCGACAGTAGCTGGGAGCAAGCCTTTGCAGGATGGCGGCAAAGGAAAGACGAGCCATGACCGTGTTGGAACCGGGGATGATGGAGTTGAGGGCGTCCAAAATTGAACAGCGATATACCAAAACGCGGTCCAAACGCACATACAATATCAGGGCGTTGGAATTAGGAACTATCGTGTAACACTATATGTATCGAGAAATATCACTACTGCATCTTGTCTGCTTGAAGTGACGTATATAGCATATACACATGTCCAGTACCTTCAGCTCAAGGATGAACTTTGGCCTGTCTCGCTCCTCGGGAGGTTGTCATTGAGCTTGGTTTTGTTGAGGGAGCCAAAGGAGAGACTTTAGAAGAATTGAAGGTGCGCAAGCACGCAAATGTTTCCAGTCGCACAGCGTGACAACCTATGAAGAGTGGTGGGTGGTCTGGGCGCAGGTGTGAGCTGAGCTCGGTGTTGCTGCCGAGAGCCGGGGTTTGGGCGGGGACCAGTGGGGGAAAGAGCCCCACCCACCACCGCCCGGGCAAGCCTGACTGAAATTCGGCGGCCGTAATCTGTGCAGTGCAACATTTGCTCCTGTCGGTCTCGACTATTTTGAAGCGCCAACACCACAACCTAACACGACGTGCCCTGTGACGACGTCGCAAACTGCCCAAGCCACCAGCCACCCTGTCTCCGAAATAAGGCACATCCTCTCAACCCATTGGCTCCACTGCCCGCCGTTTCGCAGCTTTGCACTTTGGCTTTGGGCCCGGATTACCGCCCCACCAAAATTCGTCGACGTCGTGTTTCTCAACCACGTCAAAGGTGTGTGTTGTCCCACCCCGTTTGTCCGCACCCGCTTCGCACCGCTTCGCGGCTCATTCCGATCCAGAGCATACGACGGGCATTGTGACTAAACTCTCCTCATCGCACTAGTTTCGATCTCAACGCATCAGAGCTCCAGCCACCGATCCGATGCCGCAACCCTTGAGTACGAGAGAGGCCAACCTCTTCCGTACTGTCATCCGCCACTATGAGGACAAACAGTACAAGCGGGGCCTGAAGGCTGCCGAGCAGATCCTCAAGAAGAACCCCAAGCATGCCGACACCATGTCCATGAAGGCCCTCATTATGAATGCTCAGGGCAAGACTGACGAGGCATTCGCTCTCGCCAAGGAGGCTCTGACGATCGACATGAAGTCACACATCTGCTGGCACGTCTATGGAATCCTCTACCGCACCAACAAGAACTTTGATGAGGCCATCAAGGCCTACAAGTTTGCGCTGAAGCTCGAGCCTGACTCCCAGCAGATCCAGCGTGATCTAGCCATCCTGCAGATCCAGATGCGCGACTATCAGGGCTATGTACAAAGCAGATTGGTAATGCTTAAGGCGCGACCACAACTGCGCCAAAACTGGACGGCCCTCGCCATCGCTTATCATCTCGAGGGTAACCTCAAGCAGGCGGAGACCATCCTCTCAACGTTCGAGAAGTCGGTGACCACCGCCCCTTCCAAAACCGATTTCGAGAACTCCGAAGCCGTTCTCTACAAGAATTCGATCATTGCCGAGGCAGGCGATATTGGGAGGGCGCTGGAACATTTGGAGGCCGACGGCAATAATAATCTCGACAGGCTGGCTGTCATGGAGCTTCGCGCGCGCTACCTCGCCCAGCTCGGCAGGGGAGCTGACGCAGCAAAAGCATACCGAGCCCTGTTGGACAGAAACTCGGAACACCCCGACTACTACAAGTCCCTAATCGAAGCGTTAGGGATCTCCAAGGACGACGAGGACTCGCAGAAGGCAGTTTATGACGAATACGCTGTAAAGAACCCACGCTCCGATGCCGCCCGACGTTTGCCCCTGGACTTTTTGACTGGTAATATTCCTTATCCCCCTCATTTAGTTGGCAGTCACGCTCGGGCACATACATTTGCACACAAGAGAGGCACTAACCCAACTATTTACAGATGAGAACTTCAAAGTAGCTGCTAGGGCGTACCTGAACTTGATGTTTGACAAGGGCGTGCCCTCCACCTTTGCCAATTTGAAGCACCTGTACTCTGATTCGTTCAAGCAGACTACTCTCCCAGCCTTGGCCGAGGAGTATCTGAACGAGCACAAGAGTACCGGGGGCGAGAAGGAGCACGCCAATGGCGACAGCTCTAAAGGAGAAGGTGCCGCTCTGTACTTCCTGGCGCAACACTACAACTACTTTATGAGCCGCGATCTTACAAAGGCCATGGCGTTTGTGGAGAAGGCGCTCGAACTGGACCCCAAGAATGTTGACTTCCACATGACCAAGGCCAGGATATATAAGCATCAAGGAGACCTGGAAAAGGCATCAGTGGCCATGGACGAAGCCCGTTCTCTTGACACCAGGGATCGCTATATCAACTCTAAAGCCGCAAAATACCAACTGCGCAACAACGAAAACGACAGGGCCCTGCAGACAATGGGCTTGTTTACACGGGTGGAAACAGCTGGTGGCCCCCTTGCTGACCTCATCGACATGCAGTGTATCTGGTACTTGACCGAGGATGGAGAGGCGTGGCAGAGACGCGGTAACGTTGGTCTGGCGCTCAAGCGTTATCACACTATCTTCAACATCTTTGATATTTGGCAAGAGGATCAGTTTGATTTCCACAGCTTCTCTCTGCGTAAGGGCCAGATCAGGGCCTACATCGACATGGTGCGGTGGGAGGACGAACTCCGAGAGCACCCGTTCTTCTTCCGGGCTGCGTTGGACGCCATCAAGCTCTACATCGCCATGCATGACAAGCCTCAGGGCCCTAACGGTGTCAATGGGACCGGCGGCAGCGGAGCGAATGGCGGGGATGTCGCGGAGAAAAAGAAGGCGGCCAAGAAGGCCAAGAAGGAAGCTCAAAAGGCGGAACGCGAGGCTGCTGAGAAGGCTGCCAAGCAAGACCCCAACAAGACCACAGCGCCGAAGAGCAAAGATGTCGAGGACGTCAAGAAGAAGGATGATGATCCCACTGGGCTGAAGTTGGTGGCGACCTCGGATCCGCTAGGCGATGCCTTGAAATTTCTCGGGCCGTTGCTCCAGTTCAGCCCCAGGAATATTGAGGGCCAGATTGCCGGATTCGAGGTCTACTTTCGGAGACGTAGGCACCCCCCTCCTCATTTTACCCTAAACCGCATTCTAGGCCAATACTGAGATGTTTGTTCTAGGCAAGTATATGCTGGCGCTGCGGTGCCTGAAAGCAGCTCTCGCTCTCGATAAAGATGACCCGCGAGTCCAGGAACAAGCGGTCCGGTTGCGGAAGGCGGTTGATCCCGTCTTAGCCTCGCTAGCCCCCAAGCTCCAAGAGGTTATTGGCTTGACATTCGCGTCTGGAGCTAGCTCATAGGGTGGTGGAAACGTCTTGAGAGTCGTGCTAGGTAGGGGCGTTTGGGAGACTGTAAAAAGCTATGAACCGATGATATCCGCCTTGGGTTCTGATCCGGTACTTGGGAAGCCGCAGGTGACGATACCTTCAGTTTCGGAATGGCCAATTTGCACCGTGGCGGCGGATGTGTGATGAACATTGAGCTGTTGGCCGCGGCTGTCCGGGTTATGAGTACGAATACAACATGGATTGCGGCATCGACAACAGACGTGTAGATGGCAACACGGACTGAAGGAGGCATAGTGGCGGTGCTTGAGCTAGACTCGTGGGTTTATGGGTTCATGGTCTCAAAAGAATTTGGGCATGGGCATGACATATATGTTTTACACGCTTCACGTTGGTGGTGCCATGTCAACAATCGTTTGTTTTGCTTTTTCTAGTTGTAGAGTCAGGGGCATTCTGACTTACCAGACGTGCCAGTAGCCACCATTGCCGTAATCTGCTTTGGCCGAGGTACTCAAGGCGAGTGAGTACAGGCCTATTACTAGGTAAGGTAGGTAAGTATTTTGGATTCCGGATGGTGGTGAGTGAATCGGCTTCGCAATCTCCGAAGGTTCCGACGCTGACGTCGCACCGAGTGTTTTAGGCCAGAGTCAGCCGCCCGTCAGCGCGGGCCCGCAGGCACCGGTAGCACTTGCAGCAGCAGAGGGTTCGAGGATTCCCCATCAACAGACAGCCAACATCCCGGCGCAAACTGGCTCGTGTGCCTGGAAAGTAGTCTTAAGCTTAATTGGATCCCGTCTCTTTGTCGAAATTGGCCTTCGCAATATTATTCCCCAGGTCTTGGCAACCATTTGTCAAACATTGGACCCTTCAAATTTTATTTTCCCCTTCACGCAGATCCTGGCTGTCGCGAATGCCTATCACATGCCTACAGTCCATCAACATCGTTTGAGCGCCGTGCAGCAACAGCAGCCTCGCTAGTCGTAGATTTCCAGTTGTTTGCTTCGCGCCGCAAGCATGAGCTCTGAAGGGGAAGCCCTAACAGCTTCTACCTCGTATGGCACCGTCGACGATGTTCTCGAGCTCCTCCCGGCCGTGACCCTGACCCTTGCGGGGGATGCCCTCCTCATATCAGGTAGACCCTATTCTCCCCAGCGTGTAGATACACCGTCAAGCAACAGCCGGCTGACGCTGAATACATAGGCCAGCCCGTCAGCAAGCCCAGTCGAACCTGTGGCATCGCAAGTTCGGGTAGGGAAGCCGTTGCTGTCGACCGTGTTGGCAGTACCCCCAAGCGTTGCTCTGCGCCGACTAACATGATGCCCCACCCATAGCGCCCAACGGCCCCCCCAGCTCTATCCCTTATTACAACATCCTCTGGGCCGACGTCACCGAGGATCTCAGGTACCTCCGCGTTGACTTTGCAGAGCAAGTCCGCTCACATCGTCTCGGCGTGCGGAACCTCAAGTTCGCGATACCCCCAAGAGAGACACCCCGCAGCGACATTGCACCATGGGTTGAGCGCCTCATAGACCGCGCCTACAGCGGCGTCGCCCGCCGGAAGCGGGCCTGGGTCCTGGTGAATCCCCACGCCGGCCCTGGCGGCGCCGACAAGGTATGGGACGCCGAGGTGAAGCCCATCTTCGAAGCGGCACGAATGCCCCTGACCGTGGTCCGCACCGCCTACTCTGGCGAGGCCGTCCACCTAGCCAAGGAAGTCAACATTGACGACTTCGACATCGCGGTCCCGTGCTCTGGTGACGGCCTCCCCCACGAGGTCTTCAACGGCCTCGCCAAGCGCGCCGATGCGCGCCGCGCGCTGTCCAAGATCGCCGTGTGTCACATCCCCTGCGGTTCCGGGAACGCCATGAGCTGCAACCTGTACGGCACGCATCGGCCGACGCTGGCAGCGCTGGCGATCGTGAAGGGGATACCCACGCCGCTGGACTTGGTCAGCATCACGCAGGGGGATCAGCGGACTGTCAGTTTCCTCAGCCAGGCATTGGGCATGATAGCGGATTTGGACATCACCACAGAACACTTGCGGTGGATGGGCGCCTCGCGCTTTACGTACGGCTTCTTGATTCTGGCGTTTCAACAGAGAACATATCCTTGCGACATTGCTGTCAAGGTTGACATCGAACACAAGGAGCACATCAAGGACCACTATCGGCAACAGGTCGTACAATTTAGCGGCGAGAGAAACGAGGCCGGGCAAGCGTCGGATAGAAGCACCAAGCCGGAACCCATTCAGTCGCCGTCGCTGGCGCCGAGTGCCCCAGAAAGCGATGACGGTATGGGCCTCCCGCCTCTCAAATATGGCACGGTTTTGGAGAAGCTCCCAGAGGGATGGGAGCTCGTGCCACACGAAAAGCTAGGCAATTTTTATTGTGGAAATGTACGTTCTTCTATCCCGAGACTCTGGGCTCTGTCATTGTTGACTTTACGTTAGATGGCATACATGGCCCCCGATGCCAACTTCTTCTCCGCCGCCCTCGCAAACGACGGCCTCATGGACCTGATAACTGTCGACGGCGATATCTCGCCGCTCAAATCCATTGCCATGCAGATGTCAGTCGAGTCTGGCCACTTCTTTGACAACCCGCTGGTCACCTACCGCAAGGTGTCGGCTTACCGCATCATACCCCGCGACCCCAACGCAAAAAGCTACATCAGCATCGATGGCGAATCTATTCCCTGGCAGCCCTTCCAAGCCGAGATTCACCAGGGCCTCGGCCTGACGCTCTCCAAGAAGGGCGCGTTTGACGCACCCGGCCCCCTCAACTGGGACAAGGTGACTACCAGTGAAAGGCTGAGGGCGTAGTGGCTCTCGCCGAGCCGGTGGTTTTGAGGGGGTGCGCCGTATGGTTTTTGGAGTATTGTTATGGATATTACTTGTATATATGGCAGCAGAGGCGGTGGGTGCGTGGCCGAGACCAGTGGGTTCATTGTAGAAAAGTAATGGGTTTAGGCGCATAGGCAGTGTCAATAGCAATGCGAACACTTACAGAGAACACCAACACCCCGGGTGCCCAGTATATGGTACATCACTGACGGGAACGCCAGCATGTAAACCGAGAAATCGGCATGTGTTTTTGGTTCGTCTATCAATTCATGAGTCTAGTCATCAAACCCATCCCAGCTTGCGCCATCTCCATTCCCTTCGTCAGCCATCTCTGTGTCCTCGGCTGTCGCTTTTGCGATACTGGCGCCGATTCTGCTTGCTGGGAGGCGGTCGTCTGCCAGCGACTCCTTGGACCGAACCCGCACGGCCGGGCTGGTTGTTTTTTGCTCCAGCCTGTCGACATACTCTGATATTTGCTGGAGGATCTTGCTTGCCTCCTTGTCGTTCTCGTCCAGCATGCCGACCTTCTCGGCTTCGTCCACCCAGATATCCAAAACGTGAATCTTCATGCCGACGGGTATCGTCTGCGGCGCGAGCGACTCGTTGTCCTCTGAACCAGCGGGGAGCTCGGCCTCCTCGCTGAGGGAGAACGGCCACTCAGTCAGCAGCCCCAGGAAATCGCCGACTCTCGCCTCGTCCCACGGCGCACCGCCCTTCTTGTCGTTCTGGCCGCCCAACTTCATCCACTTGAACCCGGCGCCGACGACGCGTCTCACGAGCAACAGGAACTTCTCCATGCGCAGGACGTCGATGTTCTGCCACTCCCGCGACATGGTGGCCCAGAAGCCTCGCACCCAGGGCACGACGGCATTACGCGGCAAGGTGAATATCAGGTCGGCGAGCTCGGCGCAAAGATTTTGCTGGGGAATTGGCCGATCGCACATCCATACGGCGTAGAAGAGGCCCTTCCAGAGCTTGAGGGTGTCGATCGGGGACAGGGCCGACGAGATGTGCTTGGCGGAGAGAAATGTGTGGAGGGATGTGAGGGCGGAAGTGCGGACTTTGCGATCTGTGAATAGGGGCAGTTAGTTAACCGTACTGGATGGACTGTGTTACGCCTCGACCGCCGGTGAATGCGCCGAGTGGTGAATGGCATTGTGGGTGGGGGAAAAGGATGTGGCTAACCACTGGAGGCCAAGTTTTTTATGAAGGGCATAGCCCTTTCCTGTGAAGCCATCTTTGCTGCTGCGTTTGAATAGATCGGGTAAGGCGTGGTTGATATGTCTTGTCCCCTTGAAGTTCGAAGATCAAGTGGTTGAAGATGCGAAAGATTCCAGGACCTCAAATCTTGTCCGCCCGGCAGAAAAGAAAATGGGGTTTGCCAAGTGGGGGGGGGAAGAGGGGGGTCTGCCGGAAAAAGACCGCCAGACACCACCACCTTCCAGAACGATGCAAACGCCACACACGCTCCCATATCGACCAAGCAGCAGAACGATCAGCTACATCAAACGCAATCAATATTTCATCATATTTTAACATGAGATCTTGCTGTTTGAATACGCAAATTCCTTTATCCCATATCCAACAAAGCAGGGTGATAGAAACCGCGTAGCATCGAGTCGAAGCGGCAGCGAAACGGTTATTGGACAATGTGAAGTAATCAACAGAGATGGAGGGAATTGTTCTAGAGACTTGCCTGCCTAGGGAAGATGCATATTGGTGAGCTTTCAGCCGCTTAATATGCTGCTCTGACGTCCAACCATGTACAGAGCAACCTGTAACCAACAATGAGGACTGCCAATGGCAGTGTCAAAAAGGCTCGATCTATCTGTATTGGCACGGCGCCTCAGCAGGCTCAAGTCAATCACCAAGCTAAAGTATGCACATATGGAACTGGTTTGCCGGGTAAGGTAGGCTAGGCGTCCCTGTCGTGCATCACAAGTGGGCGAACGAGATCCACAGCAATTCAGGAAACGCCTCGCCTCTCCCGGCGCGGGACCTGCCTGGGTGTGGCCTCACTTTGGCGAAATATGCCGACTTTAGAAGCTGCTGTCCCCGAGATGAGTCGAGAGAGTCTTGGAAAGTCTGGCGCTAGCTGGAAACCTGTAAAGCAGGCCTCGTGAAGAGTTGCCTCGGTCAGCAACCGGCTTCACATGCATTCTGCTGGGAAGCCGACCGACCGCGTGTCATCGGCACGGGTCGCGCTAAGCGCCTAGGTGTTTGACTGCCCGGTTCAAGGGAGACGAGACATTACAAAGGAAGCCGAGCATCCTCTTACAGCTGCTCTAGACCGTTACCTATTTGTCTTGCCTCTCTCTCCCCCGACAGCGATCCGTTCTGTACGTACAGACTATCTAAGCGCGCCAGACTACCTCGACACCGCGTCACTCAACGAAAAGACAACCTGCATGAATCGCGTGGTCATTCCGGAATTATAAGCGTTGTTATTTGTCGCCGCCGTTCCGATCAGGCTGGAGGATAAAGCTGGTTGCAGTGCCCAGGACGAATCGCTGCAACTCGGCCGGTGCCGCCGCGTGTGTTCTTCCACTCGAGGCTCTCTGTGTGTGGTTCTGCGTGCAGGGGGGCTACTCGTAAAAAATGGCGTCTGATTCTTCTGGTTCCGCTGATCACACCACCTCTTCCTCCTCCTTACCTTCTCTCACCCGGCTTCGAGGCATCGCAAACCACATGGCGCTGGCATCAGTAACGAGTTTTCCCGTTGAGGCGGTTCCTCAGGCCCCAGAGGATCCCCTCTTCGGGCTGATGAGGGCTTACAAGGCGGATGAGAGCCCCAGCAAGGTCGATTTGGTGCGTCGTCACACGGCTTTCGAGCTCCCGGTTGCCCCGCCTGACAGCGTGTACTGACCTGCGCGGCCTTTAGGGAATCGGAGCCTACCGAGACGACAATGCGAAGCCCTGGGTTCTGCCCGTTGTCAAGAAGGTGCGTGCATTTCAATTTCGTTGCGCGTTTCGAGCAGCAATCCAGCAATATTTTGCTCTGGGCAGCCCCCAAACATCCCAACAGCTTGGGACCGACCTTGAAGGGACCCCGCAGTCACCCACCCTCAGCTGAGCTGCCCCGCCATGGATGAATCACCCTTCCCCCACCACGAGCACAACGCGGCCCTGATGGGGAAGAAGCGGCCCGCTGACGATGACGTGCACAACAGGCCGACGAGATCTTGCGCAACGACCCCGACCTCAACCACGAGTACCTCCCCATTGCTGGTCTCGCGTCCTTCACCAGCAAGGCCGGCGAGCTGCTTCTGGGCACCGGCTCCGCCGCGGCCGCCGAGAAGCGCGTAGCTTCGGTGCAGACCATCTCGGGCACCGGGGCCGTCCACCTTGGCGCCCTCTTCCTGGCCAAGTTCTACAAGGTCAACGGCGCCAACCGCACCGTCTACTTGAGCAACCCGACGTGGGCGAATCACAACCAGATCTTCACCAATGTCGGGCTCCCTATTGCCACCTACCCCTATTTTGACAAGGAGACCAAGAGCTTGGCCTTTGAGGCCATGAAGAAGGCCCTGGCCGACGCCCCGGAGCGCAGCATCATCCTGCTGCACGCCTGTGCCCACAACCCGACTGGCGTCGACCCCACCCCCGAGCAATGGCGTGAGATCGCCGAGATCCTCAAGGCCAAGAAGCATTTCCCCTTGTTCGACTGTGCCTACCAGGGCTTTGCCTCGGGCGACCTGGACCGGGACGCGGGCGCCATCCGCTACTTCATCGAGCAGGGATTCGAGCTGGTGATTGCGCAGTCGTTTGCCAAGAACTTCGGCCTATACGGCGAGCGTGCCGGCTGCTTCCACTTTGTGGCCGCGCCGTCGGCCGATGCCGCTAGCATCACGACTCGCGTGGCCTCCCAGCTCGCCATCCTCCAGCGTTCCGAGATCAGCAACCCGCCCATCTACGGCGCCAAGATCGCATCCACCGTCCTCAATGACAAGGCGCTGTTTGCCGAATGGCAGGAAAACCTCCGCACCATGTCGGGCCGCATCATCTCGATGCGGACGGCGCTACGGGCCAAGCTCGAGGAGCTCGGAACGCCCGGCCGGTGGAACCACATCACGGATCAGATCGGCATGTTCAGCTTCACAGGCCTGAGCGAGGCCCAGGTCGCCAAGCTGCGGTCCGAGTTCCATGTGTACATGACCAAGAATGGGCGGATCAGCATGGCTGGGTTGAACACACGGAATGTGGACTACTTTGCCAAGGCAGTGGACAGCGTCGTCCGTGAGGCTCAGTAGCTGGCTCCAGGCTCCTGCGATGGTGGTATGTAGCTAGCCCCGTCCGCTTCATCCCATGGGACAGGATATCACTTGTCATGGTGGCCGTGTATGAGATCATCTCAGCTCAAAAGGCGATATTGCCGTGTAAACCGAGTCCCAATTTGCTCACGCAAAAAGCTATTCCTTGCTCCATGACAGTGTACAGCCCCTAAGATACCCTCAGTGCCGTAATCATGAGCAGATGTAGCTTATGGAGAATACGCTCTCGCCCTGGCCTGTTTTTAGCACGCCGACCCGAAGCTGGTCGAGTTTCATAACAAAGAAGATAATAATCAGGTTTCGCCATGCACTCTAGCACCATGGACAAAATTTGCCAACAAATGTAAACATAGTCTGCCGGCCTTCCCCAGCTGTGCCGGAGGTTGTGGTGGTTGTTCATTCACTTTATGCATGAGGCTACTATCCTAAATCAACAAATCCCAAACCACCAAGGCAGCACACAATCCCGTGGCAGCGAGGAAGGTGTAGCGGGCCGGGCTGGCTCTCGAGGCGCTCTTTTTCAGCTCCTTGTTTCCCTTCCCAACGCCCTCTGTGGTCTCGAATGACTCGGCGACTAGCTGGTCAATGTGAGCCGATTGGGTGGCGAGATTGTTGACGAGGAGGTTCTGTAGCTCAGAAATCTCAACCAGTGACTTCTCAGCCGTCCTGTGGCAAAGATTAGCGACAAGCCCCAGGGTCGTAGAGAGGCGAGTATAGACGTACCTGACTTTATCCAGGGTGCTTTCGAAATGCTTTAGCATATCTTGGTTCCCCTTTTCAAAAATTTGCATCTGCTCGGCCGTAACATCGCTCGGCGGCGGCCTTGTCCCCTCCTCTTGACCTGGGAGAGTCGAGCTGCCGCCCACAGGGGGACTCCTCAACCCCAAGCTCTCCGCATTCCGCATCGCCGCCATAACAGGCCCCCTCGCCTTGGCCAGCACACTCCTATTCTTCTCCACCTCCCTCGTCAACCGCGTCTCCATCATCTTCTGCTGCGTCCTCGCCGCCTCCTGGAGCCGCTGCCGCAAGTACCAAATCACACTCTCGCGATGGACCCCCAGCTGCCGGGCGGCGGCCTCGGCCGCAACCTGCTCGCTACTCTTGCCCATCCCCAGCGCCCCGGCCCCGGCGGCCCACGACCCCAGCGCCCCCAGGCCGCGCGCGAAGCGCTTGCTGAGCAGGGCGGTCTCGGTGCCCTGGCGCAGCTGCTCGGCGTCGTCGAGGGCGCGGATGCGGGCGTTGAGGTCGCGGAGGGTCAGTTTGGCGTTGGCGTCGATCTCCTCGCGGTCGCGGTCCGTCAGGGAGGTCGCGGGGGCGCCGGCGCCGGCGCGGCTTGATAGGGTCCGCAGGTGCGACTTGCGCGGAGCCGCGGTCGAGAGGTAGGCTTGTCGGAGCTTGCGGAGCTCGGTGTGGAGTTGGCTGACGAGGGAGGTCTGAGGGGCGGGGGAGGAGGGGTTAGTCGGCTGGCAGAGAGTGGGAGGGGATGGGGAAAATGTACTATCCGGTAGGCTTCCTTGAGGAACTCGTCGGTCGTGGCGGTGTCGGGACTGGTGTGGTCGGGGCGGCGGGCTGGGGGGGCCTCGTGGCCCTTTAGGAGCGTGTTGAATTCCGTAGTAAGGTCGGCCATGGTGTCGGGCCTCCCAATTAGGTGAATTGGCAAATATTGTCGTGCTAGGGAGGCCGGGGGAGTTTCGATCGACGGTCTGATCGGAGTCGGCAATGGAACGGCTTGACGTGGCTTTATTCAAATTCAATGACGGAGCTACCGCCTTGTGGCTAGAGCGCTGAGTGCAGCCACTCAGGACTCTTGGCAGCGGCTAAACGATGTGGCTGCGAGCTACCCGCATCATCCCGTCGACCACAAAACTTACAGCCAAGCTTTCACGGTGGATTGCGGGACGGATCGGGATGGCGGGACGCCTTGAGCTCGGCAGTGCGGCACCCTTCGCCGAGTTCAACTCTGCTGACGACGGCGGCAGCTTATACAGCACCCTTGCAACGACATCACGCGCGCACACAAACGGTGGAGGCCCGGCGAAGTCACGAAGTCGAGCGTTCACCATCCAGTGTAGCTGCCGGCCTCGCTCCCCCCTGCAGACCAGCTCTCAATCCAATCCAATTTGCTATCAGGCGCCATATCTGCACACCAACGGTGCCTGCTGCAGCGAGCCGCAGAAGCGAGCACTCGTTGCTGCCGGCGCCGGTCGACGTGGTGGACGGGGCCTCTCCCGATACCGCAATGCGGACTGCGGCTTTGCGGCGCAAACCGGCCCGGCGCCTGTGACGATCAATCCTCCTCGGGTCCTTGGGGTGCGCCACTTCAGATACGGCATGCCGCCACGGCCTGCTGCACGTTGGCCACTACGAGAATCCGAGAATAACAAGTTTGACCCCCCCCCCCCCCCCCCCCGCTGTAGTCTGCCCTGAAGCTCTAAAGACCCGCCCAACTGCCATTTTGGCTCGCAGCCGGCATACTGTAGGCATGTCGCCATCATGCAAGGTTCAGTCGCCCGCTCTTGTTTTCATGTCACGGCGGTCAAGCCGTCGGTGTTACTGTATGACTGTATATAGTACCAGTGGTACTATATCCTATCCCTCCCCTCTCTCTCTCCCACACATGTTCCTTTGTCAAGCACGTCAGCTGGTACCTACCATGGCTTCGAGTGAACCCTTGCCTCCCCCAACTCGAGATGTTATCGACAGTGAGAGGATTGCCCATGGTGTTGTCCCCTTTGACTCGACCAACGACGACAAAGCGATAGAAAGTCACGATGCCGATGCCGATGTTGATGCCGATGTCGGTGTCGATGCCGATGTCGATGCAGACCCCGAGTCCCTTGACAGGGTGGCGAGCGGGCCGCCCTATACCGTCTTCTCCAAAGCGACCAGGAGGTGGATCGTGACAATGATTGCCATTGCCGGGCTCACCTCACCAATGACGGCCAACATATACTTTCCAGCCCTGAACCCCATTGCCAGAGGCCTCGGCGTCTCTATCGGCCTCATCAACCTCACCCTGACGACCTACATGATCTTCCAGGCCATCAGTCCCACCATGTACGGCGACCTGGGCGACATGGCTGGGAGGCGGCCCGCCTTCATCATCGGCTTCTCCATCTACATGTGCGCGAACCTGGGCCTCGCACTCCAAAACAACTACGCCGCTCTCCTTGTTCTGCGTATGCTTCAGAGCGCCGGCGGCAGCGGCACTCTGGCCTTGTGCTTTGCTGTGATTGCCGACGTATCCGTCAGCTCTGAGAGGGGCAAGTACATGGGCATCCTCAGCGCTGGAATCAACATCTCGGGTACTAGTCCCGTGCTGGGCGGTATTCTGGCTCAGTACCTCGGCTGGAGGGCCATCTTCTGGTTCTGTCTGATATTCAGCAGTGCTTGGCTCATACCCTTCGTCCTCACTGTCCCCGAGACGAGCAGGAAGGTGGTCGGGAACGGCTCCATCCCAGCTCAGGGGTGGAACATGACTTTGCTCGACTATATACGCTCCCGCCGTCATCCCTCGGTGGAACAAAGCGCCCCGAAACCCAAGCTTCGCTTCCCTAACCCCTTCAACTCGCTCCGGGTCATCCTTGAGAAGGACATGGCCCTGGTGTTTACGTACAGCACACTGATATATGTCGTTTTCCTCGTCGTGACCGCCACGCTTTCGACCGAGTTCGCCGTCATATACCGCTACAGCGACCTGCTAATCGGCCTCTGCTATCTTCCCTATGGCATCGGGTGCTGCTGCGCTGCAGTCACTCAAGGTTACATCATGGACTGGAACTACCGTCGCGTAGCACGCAACGTTGGCATGGTCATCGACCGTCGTCGCGGCGACGACCTCACCAAGTTCCCCATCGAGAAAGCTCGTCTTCAGGTTGCCTACCCTTTTCTCGTCGCGGGGATAACGTCGACCATCTGCTATGGCTGGCTGCTGCAAGCCGAGGCGCACATTACCGGGCCACTGGTCATGCTCTTCGTCATTGGTCTCTGCATCACGGGCTCCTTCGCTATCCTCAACACCCTCATCGTCGACCTCTCGCCCGGGGCGCCGGCGACTGCCATCGCGGCTAACAATTTTGTGCGTTGTCTGGCGGGCGCCGGGGTGACGGCACTCATTGAGCTGATGCTCAGGTCGCTCGGGAGAGGGTGGATATATACGTTTTGGGCGCTGACTCTGGTCGTCTTTTCTCCTGCTCTCTTCTTTCTGGCGAAATTCGGTCCGCAATGGCGCGAGGAGAGGCGCGTCAGGCTTCTTCTCAGTGCAGCGGAAAAGTAGCTGGCTTCGCTCGGGTCGGAAAAGATGGCCGGATAGGTCAGTGGTATATCCCAAAGTCAACGAGAACGCCTCCCCGGCGGAATTTGGGACGACGTGTATAAGTGTCATCATAGACGCATGTTGGACTATAGAGGAGGGTGGATGGGATATATCGTCTATGTACATAGATGTTCAAAAAAAGTAAGAGTCGAGAAACCCCCCAAAAAAGTAAACAACCCAAACGCAAATCGAATTGCTAAAGTCGGGATTTGCACCCGAGTTTCCGCCGGTCCAAGAAGGGTCTCTTCTACATTGGGAGGGCGGCGAGTTAACTACTACTCCACTCCAACTGCCATGCACACTACACCACTGCGCGGGTTTTTTTTTAATGTGGGAACACGTCAACTTGACTATCAAGCGTGGCGAGCTAGATGCGGGCAACCGCGTGGCCAGCGCGGGCCCATTTGCCCAGATAAATCAACAGCGGCGGGGTGTCGACGGTGGCCGGTGATGGTTGGCCTGGATCGCGGGGCGGGCATAGGCATCTGCCAGAAGGGTTAGGAGCTGGGGATATAAATGGCCAGCCTGGACAGTACCTTTTACTCTTATTACTTAATAGACGATGATCGGGACAGACACGTTGGGAAGATGTGAATTGCGATTGCCTTCCAATGCCGGCCTCCGTTACGAAAGAGTAGACTATCAGTGTACAACAATCAAGACAAACCAAGACACGCTGGCGCCTGGCGCTGTACTATATAATACCTTGTAGTATGCATCTCGACCTCCGTTCTCCACCGTAACATGCGGGTTTCTACCTAATAAGCAATAGACAAATATTGAGAGATGGATATCCAAGCATACAGTCAGTGTGGTATCGTCCCAAGCCAATACCGAACCAGCCAACACGCTTCTGTGCCGACAAAAAAAAAAAAAGAAAAGAAACACCGGGGGGGTATATGAAGCGTTCCCGTCATGACCAAGTCCAGAAATGCCCCGTGGATATGCTGTCGACGTCCAGCTTGCCACAAAACAAGTGTCAAGGGCCCATCTAATCCAAAAATGCCAGCGAATGCTCCTCGGCCTTGCCGCTGCCACCATCCAGACATACAAAGATCTGACAGGTATGCTGAAAGAAAATAAACCCCAAAACCCGAAAGAAATGCCGACTCCAACACCTCACACCCAAGGTGATGCGTCTATATCCCAATCACCATACAACTAACTTACTGCCATGAAAATGCCACAGATTACATGCCGGTAAGCTTCTTCCACCAACTACTCCGCGGTGTGGTATCCATGAACATGGTGGAATTCCGGCGGCTGTCGCGGCGACCATCGCTGCCATCCGAGCCGTTTCGAGGCTCTCGCACGCCTCTCTCGCCCCTCTCGCCCCTCTCTTCCTCTCTCTTCTCACGACGTCTTCTCCGCCGGCGCTCTTCGTCGTAGTCCTCTCCGCTCGCATCGGCGTACCTGGCCCGGTGCCGAGCCCGACGGGCCTCGCGACGTGCTGACTCGTCATTCATCTCGGGCGGGGGTGCCACAACGTCATCCGAGTTGTCCGGCGGTGGCGGCGCGTCCGAGTGGTCCTTGACCCACGACGACGTGCCTGAGTGGGGCCACGACCCTGCGTTCTCGCGCGACTTGCTGGGATACACAAAATCATCTACCGGCTGCGATCTACGCCGGGAAGACCGCTCCTTATCCTTGGCTTCCGCTTCGCGGGCGGCCCGTCTTGCGTCACGGCGGCGGCGACGTTCTTCTTCCTCATCTTGATCGTCCTGGTCGGGCTGGTAGCTGCGGCGTCGATCTGGCCTTGTAGCACGACGAGCCTCGGCCTCAGCGTTAGCCGCTTCGCGATCCTTGCGTATTCTCCGGCGCTCAGCTCGTTCCGCCTCCTTTTGCTCGGCGGCGCGCCGATCCTCTTCTTCGCGCGCACGGGCGGCTCGCCGCTCGGCACGGCGGGCCTCCCTTTCTTCCTCCTCCTGCCGTTTGCGGCGCTCGCGACGAGCCTCCTCCTTAGCCCGGGCGCGTCGCGCATCATCGGCTGCATTCTTTCCCGCGGCCTCCTGCTCGGCGCGACGGGCGCGGCGCTCACGACGAGCTTCGCGCTCGGCATCTGTCATTGAGGCCTCACCGCCCCGCCTGGCGCCCTCATCGTCTGTGGTTGTGTAGGTATTGCGACGGCGGGGCTCAGTGCGTGGCTCAGCGCGCGACTCTGGTTTAGGCGTACGCGCACCAAACAGGGATGAAAATGCAGATGGTTTCTTTGTGGCACTTGAGTTGGAGCGCTTAAGTGTTGGCCGCGAAGGGGTGGCATCGGCCATATCGACCATGACAATATCATCGTCTCGTGGGTATTGCTGTTTCACCTCGAAATTAGTCTTATGTCCTTGCGTTTGGCCGTTGGGATGCATGTGATCTACCTTTGATCTCCGCCGATCCGACCTCCCTAGGTTAGGGTCGGCATCAGATGCGCCCACCATCACAATATCGTCTTCGTCGTCATTGACGGCTGCGCGTTTGTTAGCATTTGCTAAGATGTCTTGGCTAAGGAGATACTCACTCTTTCTGAGGCGCTTGCTGCTCGACCGTGGGGTATCGACACCGAGGACCTTGGCTGCCTTGGCTGACATCTCGGCAGGCTCGGGCAGAGAGCTGGCGAGGGCGCCCGACATGTCTAGCGACTGCCTACGCGAACTCGGCTTTGTGCCAATGCTACGCTTGTCGCGCGCCGACATGGAGCGCGACAGAGGCGGGGTGCTGGCAAAGACGCTGGCAAAGCGGGCGTTCATTGCAGGCTCTCTGCTGCGGATTTTGTCGGGCTTGTCCTTGTCGGACGAGGAGCCCTTGGAAGACTTTTCGCCCTTGTCGACCGAAACAGACTTCTTCCTCGAGCTCGACTCTCTTTCGGGCTTAGGCCTCGACGATGACTTTTTGGGTTCCTTGGTGGGGGTTGCGGTCCACATGCTCCACGGCTGGCCATCGCGGTTAATCTTGGGGCGCTCTTTGCGCGACTTGCTTTCGAGAGGGGGCGTCGGCGGCGAATCGGGAACGGCCGGCGGCGCAGGCGGCGCGGGAGGTGGGGGAGGACCAGGCAGGTCGTCGTCATCGTCGATGATCTGGGGAGCGGTCGATGCGCGCTTCGACTTCTTGCTGGACTTCTTCGAGGCCATGTCGATGATGCCGACTATCTCGTCGTCATCGTCGAGGGGATATCTGCTAGGGAAGCCGGAGCGGGGTGTGCTGCGCGCGGGAGGCGGGGGGGAAATTGGCGCGGAGACGGGGTCGAAGTCGTCGACGATGTAGGCCCTGCTCTTTTCCTTGGACTTCTTCAATTTTTTCTTGCTATTAGTATCGTCCCTGAGTGGCGCAGGGGCGGGTGGCGGTGGCGGCACGTCTTGGTTGCTGTTTGAGTCGTTATCGCTATCGTGGACTGCTGCCTTGGACCTGGATGAGGGTGACTCGTCGAGGGACTCAAATGCGCGCAAGCGGTCGGCAATCTTCCCCGTGACAGCCTTCTTGCTCTTCATTGACCGGGCGTCGTACGGTGTGGCAGGTGTGGCCGGTGAGGTGGCCTTCCACACCTCGGTGGGCGCGCCAATCGCTGTGGCAGCTTCCAGAAACTTTGATGACTCAGCTTGCGTAATTAAACGGTCCCAGCTCGACGCCTCAGGCACATTCTTTTTGCTGCTCTTGCCCACTTTCTTGGCGCCCCAGTAGCTGAACGCATCGTCCTCAGCTGTGGCTGGCTCCTCGTCCCTCGCCTTGCTTTTCTTCGCCTTGGTCTTATCGCTCTTATCGGCGCCGCCCCTGTCGTTCATGAGTTCGTCGATCTCCTCAGGCGTGAGTTCGATGCCTTGGAGTTCGTCGTCGTCAAGCACCTTTTCCTTCTCCTTGTCCTTCTTCCCCTTCTTCTTGCTCTTCTTTGCTGCATTTGCCTCGTCCCGCTCTCGTTCCGCCGTCTCTTCGGCTTCGCGAATCGCGCGCTCCTCGGCCTCCCTCAGCGCCTCCTCCCGCTCCCGCGCCTTCTCTTCCTCTGCCACCTTCTCTTCGGCGCGCCGCCGGATGCTCTGGGTGAGCCGGTCGAACTTTTCCTGGTCGCTCCTGGTAAGCTTCTTCTTCTTCTTTTGTTTGGCCGTCAGTGCTGCGAGCTCTGCCTCCTCCTCGTCGGCCTCGTCAGGCTCGGCATCCTTGCGCGCCTGCTCCTCGGCTTCGAGTCGCGCCTTTTCGTCTGCCTCTCGCTGTCGTCGCTCCTCCTCTTCACGCGCTTCTACTTCTTCTGCATCACGTCGGGCCTGCTCCTCGGCCTCTTCAGCCTCCTTGGCCTTGCGCTTCTCCTCTTCCTTCTCCGCCTTTTTCTGCTCCTTCTCGAGCTTTTCACGCTCCTTTTTAGTTAGCTTAACCTCCTTCTCTTTGCTCTTCTTGTCTTTCTTATCGTCTCCTTTCGACTTGGTCTTGACTAGCGTGAGGGAAGCCGAAGGCGGATCATCCCACGCGCTGTCGTCTGGCTCTGGTTCAGCGAGGTCCATCGAGGGGGGTGTCGGCGCTGGCGGCGGTGGATCGTCGGCGAGCGCTTCTTTCCGGGACTTACCCTTCTTCTTTGAGTTGCCTCCGAAATCCCAGCCGTCCTCAACCTTTTCGTCCTTGGTCTCCTCGACCGAGTCAGGCTGCCAGGACTCGAGATTGTTGTCTCCAGTCACCTCTACGGGTGTGTTCTTGCTGATCTTCCCCTTCTTCTTTTTTGATGATGTCGTCACGCCCCAAAGATCCTCGTTAGGAGGCTCCTCGATCGTGTCGGGTTTCAGTGACTTCGCCTTGTCCTTGCCTGTGCTCCACGAGTTGGCAAAGTCGTCATTGTCGAATGCACCAGACTTAGCGACCGGCTCCTCCAACTCGTCAAAGCTGATGATAGCATTCGACGACTTCTTGCTCTTCTTCTTGTCGGTCTTGCTAGTGCCAAAGGTACCCCAGAGGCTCGTGCTTTCTTCCGCTGGAGCCTCCTCGACCTTGAATTCATCAATAAGAGATTCTCTCTTCTTGTCTTTCTTGGCCCCATTTGCCGCGCCCCAGACCGCACCCCAGAAGTCTTCCTTTTTGACCTCGGGTTCCGGCTCTGGCTCTGGCTCCGGCTCGGGAACTTCAGGCACGATTTCAGGCTGAGGTTCAGGGTCAAGATTCTTCTTGCCCTTCTTCTTCTTGTCTTTCTTGGCCGTGGTACCGAAGCCCCAGCCGTCGTCCTCCACCGGCTCTGCTTCCTTGATTGGCTCGGATTTGGGTTCGGGTTCGGGGATAGGCTCTGGTTCAGGCTCCGGTTCGACCAGACCCTTTTTGCCCTTCTTCTTCTTGTCTTTCTTGGAGGTCGGGGCGCCGAAGTCCCAGGCTGGGAGGTCGTCTTCCTGCTTCTTCTCTGGCTCAGGCTCAGGCTCAGGCTCCTTGATCGGCTCCGGCTCAGGTTCAGGCTCTGACTCAAGCACACCCTTTTTGCCCTTCTTTTTCTTGTCCTTTTTGGTGGTGGCAGTGGCGAAGTCCCAAGGATCCACCTTTTCCTCCACAGGTTCAGGTTCTGGTTCGGGCTCGGGCTCTGGTTCCTTGGCAGGCTCAGGATCTGGTTCCTGGTTCTTCTTGCCCTTCTTCTTTTTCTTGTCCTTTGAAGAAGCTGGTACACCCCACATATCGTCGTATTTCTTCTCCGGTTCCGGCCCAGGTTCAGGAATGGGTTCGGGATCCTTGGCAGGCTCGGGCTCATCAAACCCAAAATCAAAGCTGTTCTTGCCCTTCGTTTTCTTGGTGTCCTTGGTAGTTGAGAAACCCCACATGTCGTCTTCGTCCTTCGTCTCAGCTATCGTTTCCGGTTCCGGTTCAGGATCTGGTTCCTTCGGTGGCTCAGGGTCAGGCTCGACGCCCTTCTTGCCCTTCTTTTTCTTCTTGTCCTTTGCGGAAACGACAGCCACAGGAGCGCCCCAGATGTCGTCCTCCTTCTCATGTTCAGGTTCAGGCCCAGGCTCCTTGGCAGGCTCAGGTTCGGGCTCGGGTTCGCCCTTCTTGGGCTTCTTTTTCTTGTCCTTTTTCAAGGCACCGAATCCCCAGCCATCGTCTTCTTCCTTCTCGGGTTCCGGCACCGGGTCGTCAAGTAGAAGATCTTCCAGGGGCGGATCGGGCGCAGGTGGATCGGGCTCAGGAATAACGGCGCTTTTGCCCTTCTTCTTCTTGTCCTTCTTTGAGACAGTGAAGCTCCCCCACCCGTCGTCTTCAATCTTTGCAGGTTCCGGTTCGGGATCCTTAGGTGGTGGGTCAGGTTCGGCAACAATAGCGCTCTTGCCCTTCTTTTTCTTGTCCTTTTTGGAGGTGGAGATGCCAAAACCCCAACCATCATCTTCAGGTGCGGGCTCTGGCTCAGGCTCAGGTTCAGGCTCGGGTTCCTTGACAGGCTCAGGCTCAGGCTCAGGCTCAGGCTCAGGGATAGGCTCGGGTTCGGAGGCGGCGTTCTTGCCCTTCTTCTTCTTGTCCTTTTTGCTAGTGGTAGTAGTAATAGTAGCATAGTCCCAAGGATCTGGCTCCTTTTCTTTTATGGGTTCAGGTTCAGGCGCCGGGGTAGGCTCCGGTTCTGGAGCTGGATCGTCCCAAATGGATGTCTTCTTCTTCTTCTTATCCTTCTTAGTTGCTGTGGCTCCCCAACTGAAGCTGTCGGTGACTTCCTCTTCCTTTTTCGGCTCGGGCTCGGGCTCGGGCTCAGGCTCAGGCTCAGGCATCGGCTCCGGCTCCGGTTCCTTCACAGGCTCTGGTTCAGGTTCCGGCTCTACCTGGCCCTTTTTACCCTTCTTCTTCTTGTCCTTCTTGGAGGTGGTAGTAACAGCGGCAGGAGAGTCCCAGATATCCGGCTCCTTTTCCGGCTCCTTCTCAGGTTCAGGTTCTAGTTCTGGCTCAGGAACCGGGTCATCCCAGATGAGCGCCTTCTTCTTCTTGTCCTTCTTGCTAGAGGGCGCTGCCCGTGGATCGTCTGCCTTCTCCTCCTTCTTGGAACCGAAGACTCCGAAGTCATCGTCGACGAGAGGTTTCTCTTCCTCTTTGATCTCTTCTACCACCGGGGCGGGCTCTTCGATAACGGCGATAGCATTCTTACCCTTCTTCTTCTTCTTACCTGTAGCCGTAGTCGCGCCGAAATTCCAGATATCGTCCGCGGCTTCCTTCTCTTCCGGCTCCGGTTCGGGTATCACGGGCGGCTCCGGCTCCACTGGCGGGTCCTCAGCAATTACATTCTTACCTTTTTTCTTCTTATCCTTCTTCGTCGCAGCCGCGGGCGCTCCCCATCCCCAACCATCGCTCGCGGCGGGGGTAGGTTCCGGCTCCGGCTCCGGTTCAGGCACGGGCTCAGGCTCAGGTTCAGCGGGCTTGTCCTCGGGCTTAGGATCCTCAGCTGCGGCTCCCTTTTTCTTCTTCACCTTTTTCGTGACACCCCAAATGGCGAATGGATCTGACTCCTCCTTCTTGGGCTCAGGTGAAGCGGGCTTTTCTTCGACATTGGGCTCTTCGATGGTTGCAGCGCTCTTCTTCTTGCCCTTTTTCTTCACGCCCCAAATATCGAAGGCGTCTAGCTCTTCCTTCTTAGGTTCCGGTTCGGGCTCGGGTTCTGGATCAGCCGGTTTCGGTTGGTCTTCAAGCTTGCCCTCTTCGATGACGGCCTGGCTCTTCTTTTTCTTCTTATCTTTCTTCGAAGTTGTTCCAGGGGCGAACCAATCGGCTGTGTCGTCCCCCGTAGCGGCTACAGGTTCGTGCTCAAGCTCTTTGATAGGACCGAGCTCTGGATCCGGGTCGTTCTTGCCCTTCTTTTTGGTCGAGGAACCCCATGCCGAAGATGAAGACCAGTCGTCCTGAGCACCAGAGAGAATATCTTTGTCTTCTACGGACTCCGTGTCCCATATGCTCTTTTTCTTTTTGCTCTTTGTGCTTGTCGAAGTAAAACCAAGATCGACGTCTTTACTTACTACATTCCCCTTTTTCTCGTCTCCAAGGGGGTTAGTCTCGTCCAAAGCGTCTTCACCCATATCGAAGCTGCCAAAGGAAATGCCTTCTTTGCCCTTCTTTTTTGGCTTGGGCCTGTTGAGGCCCCAAGAAGAATCCTCGTCCTTAGGCGTTGTCTCTGCGGCAGGGGTTGTCGTTGCGCCAGAAAAGCTCCAGCTGCTGGCGAGTGTGCTAGTGATGCCACTAAGGCCGATACCGATCTTCGTTGTGCCACTGGCCCAGCTGCTGCCCCAGCCGCCAAAGCCAGCCAGCTTACCACCGTCACCGGAGCCAGCATCGGGCTGTGTGGATTGAGGTTCATCCAATTTGATATCGTCAAAGGTATCCACAGGTGACGAGTCTATGGTGGGCAATCCGAAGTCGAATGTTGACTTGGCCTTGTCTTCTGGTGGGGGGGCAGCTTCTGGTTCTGGTGCTGGTACTGGGGGAGCAACAGCTGAAGCAGAACCTTTCTTTCCCTTTTTCTTCTTGCCAGATACGGGTACTGCCCAAGCGTCATCAACGGGCGGAGCTGATTCAGCGACTGGCTCGTCGGCCTTTTTCTCTTCTTCCTCGACTTTTGGCTCGTCTAGAGGCTCATCTTTCTTGTCGTCCTTCTTATCGTCTTTCTTATCGTCACCACCATCCCCGCCAGTGTTTCCACCAGAATCGCCACCTCCAAGGTTGCCCTCATCGCCGCCGGGGTTGTCCTCCTTTTTCGACTCATCGCCATCCCCAGGTCCGCCTGCTGGCGGCGGCGGCGCCTTAGCCGATGGTGCCTTGGCCCCTCCCTTCTTTTTCTTAGCGGTTTGCCTGAAGCCCTCTTCACTGGTGAAGTCGATTTCAAACTCCATACCAGGGTCTGTGAGCAAATCGGTCTTCCGACGCCCGCGGCCTGGGCCTGAGCCTGAGCCTGAGCCGGAGCTTTCGTCGAAGGGCGGAAGCCCAACGGGGGGCTGGCGGCTACGAGCAGGTGCACCACTGCTCGTTGGGTCATGGAGGCATGGGGAGAGCCATTTGGTATAGTCGTCGCACGACGAAGGGAACGATTCGGTAGGACTGCGGTTTCGCTTTGAAAGAATGTCAGGTACGACAAGTGGTTCGCTGTGTTCCCGAGCGAGTTGATATGCTAGTTTGGTTTCCTGCAATCCAAATGGTCAGCAAGCGTTCAGGCTTTAGGTTCCTAGCATCACAGTTGAGCAGCTGTGGTCTCGTCGTGTTCCACAGGCCATATCGGCCACTTCCTACGTAACAACACGGCGACAAAAACGCATCGTAGTCAAATTGATGGAGACAGGTATATTAGGAGGATGGCACCAATCTTTAGCAAACATACCTTAATACCAGCGCAGAGATCAACCCAGCGCTGCGCGATCAAGTCTAACCTTGCTCTCAGGACGATATGGGCCCGGAGCTGCTCTGATCCATTATCCAGCCCAGTTGTCCTCGTCGAAGGCCGGGTCTTTGGAGAGCCATACGCGGAGCCGCCTATCCAAGCCTCGCGGATTTCCAGAACCTCGGCGGCCATCGTGATAGTCCAAGGGGTTGACGCAGTTCCGGCGAGTAGGTGTCAAACTCATGTGGTGCAGTATTTGCCGTGCAAGGGCGGGGGGGAGAAGGGCGGAGCAATTGTTCGGAGGGCGGAGGGTGAGAGGCTCTCGGAGCGCGGCTCGAGAGGCTGCTTGCCAGGCCGAGTATCTGCTGCGGGAGAGAGAATCGCGTGTCGGGCGAGTGACGCTGGCGTAGGCCGGCGAGGGTGCAATTCACAGAGGCGGTGTTTGCTGGGGCTCTGCCGGGTTGCTGGGGGGGATAACAAGTCCTGCTGGATTCCCGACCGCTCTTCTCGGAGTCGCGTTTCCCCTTTTTCGGTGCACAAGGTTTTCGCCTTGGTGTAAAAAGATTCGTCGCCTGATGAGAATGGCTTTGTTCCCGGAGCCAATGGCTCGCGCGGATCTGACTGGAAGACACCGGGAGGATGGGGATTGGCGTGTCTTCCAGGCTGGCCGCGCTGTGTGCAACCACACCGCCGATGTCTCTGTTTGAGTAAAAGATTATGTGTGAGTGGTCCGGGTACCACTGGGACCACTCGTCAAACAGAGGGCAAGCAGGCAAAAAAGAGACGGGTCGAGGTATCGTCCCAATGTGTCCACTCCGAAGTGAGGGCTTCATGCACGGCGGGAAAGTACAGCGACGTCCTGCTGCGTACTCGCTGGCTGCCGCAGCACGGGCAGCACAGGCTGTGGGAGGCACTCAGGCGACCCAGCAGCGGCACAGGGGCACGGCGGGAGACTGCGCGCGATGGCGACCTAAACAGCTGGCACAGCACTCGCACACAGGCACGCACACGCCGTTGATATCCGGAGCGGCTGGCTCGCAGGATGTCGAGCGTCGAAAGTGGAAAGCGTGGTGTTGAATCTGGATTGCGATGCTGTAGTCTGGTGTGCTGCGATCAACTGCCGCAAGCGAGGGCATATCTCGCTCTGTCAATTCACCCACCTGATCGTCCCAAACCAGACCAGTCGCTCGGAAGCAGGGCAGCGCGCTGGGATGTTGGTCCTGGCTCCTGAGGTGACTGGATAACTGTCCGGCGCCCTGGTGTGGCAGCCCTGTGTGACAGCACCATTGACATGAAATTTTGCTGGATGGCTGGGGACGAACGTCATTGGCCCTCCCGAACCCGTTAGCTCGAAGAGGGATGGGTCCAGGAGGGATCCAGGAGCCGTTTGCGCGCCGTTCATCCCACCGGTCCCCCAGGCATTTACCAGCATCTCCTTGCTTCTTCCAGCGTCGCCCCCGTCGTCCAACATTTCCCAAGCGGCTTCAAGGCCGGGCGGGCAAGAGTGGGCAGTTTGCATGAGACGGCAACGAAGGCCAAGAAGACCAAAATGGTCGGTACTTTGGGCAGCCGTGCTGCCCTGCAGAGGCAATGTACCTCAATCCTGCCGTGGGTACCTCGAACGGGCTAGCCTCGCTGTGATGTGCCATCCAACATGGGTCCCTCTCCCTCCCAGTGCCTCCCTCCCTCCCACCTCGAGCATTCACTTGGCAGACCCTACCCACATAGCCGGCCAATTGGCCGTTGCCGGATGCCGCCGGCCTTGTCCCAGCACATCCATCACTTCTCGGCACCACCCCACCACGGGCTAAGGACCTGTGAGCCTGTGTCATGTCTGGCCCCGACACCACTATCAATCACCGAGGTCTGTGTCGCCGATGCTCTCGGTGAGCGTCGTGTGGGAACACGGCCCCCCTTCAGCGGTTTCTGCTTTATTTCCTATCCAGAAGCTGGAGCAGTCGCCGGCGTATGTGACCATGAGCGGTTGAATGACAGCAGCCTGTCGGGCCGCAAATAGGTGAGGGTAATTTTCCCGTCATTTTGTGCGCTTTGCAATCGTGTATCGCAGCCCCCGCTCCCCTGCTGATGCCCTTATCGATGGGGCCAGGACCGCGGGGTTGTGCAAGCAGATGATGGCACTTAGACATGGGGGATGTGACATGGTGACAGGCCCCCATCTCCCGTCCCGATGAGCCGTGCCGAAGACGTCCCGGTTCGCCCCTTCGACGGTGGGTATCCATAAGAATCCGAGCATCTTCTTCCTATAACAACTACTCCCTGTTAGGCTTGCGCTTGCTTGCACTGGCACTTGCGCAGAGCATGGGTACCTTACCTCAAGCGCCCAGCCACGCCTGGAGGATATATATCAAGATTGGAGGACCTGGACTGGACTCGGGATCCTGCTTTGCCGCTTTGCCCTCATGTCCGTCATATTAACCAGTCGTTGGGAAAAGTGCGCCATCCATCGAGGGCTGCCCTCACACACTGGCCCATGGGGCGCCGCGTCGACACAAAGCGCAAGTCATGGACGTCGTCAGTGACGATATGCAACCCGGTGATCTCTAAAATGCTGCTGCAGAGCACGACAAGCAGCAGCAAATCGCCTGGCTGCATTTAGCGTAACAGGGTGGGCTTGTATCCACTACGGCGCAGCTGGGCAGCAATATGGACCACCAGCCAAGTGCCGTTACCTTGACGTCCCTTTCTGCATATCGACGCTTCCGTACTCGGAACCCTCGCACAAGACTCGTTATCGCTCTGGACCCTGAATTAAAACGGCTCATTCGCAACATGCGAACGGTTGTTCTCGGCTTGAAAACAGAGTGGGCGACCCAATGTCGAGAGCAAAGGTCCTGAAGATTCCAGCTCCTCAAACGGTCCCATATCCAATCCCACACAACAAGAACAGGTGGCAAGTCCAAGGTCGCGAAATTCATGGGTGCGGGGGCTGGCTGGGTCTCCGCGTGCGCTCCCGCCACCCGAATGGGCATGGCTCCATGGTCGTCGGCCCTTCACCGCCAGAATCGAGTCTCAAAACACCAACCACAGCTGTGGGCTAGCCAGGGCTGCCCGAAGCCAGCAAACGGCGCATGCAGACGGACGGACTGCTGCGAGCTGCGCTGCGAGACGAAGCAGACAAGGGAGGGCGGCCGCAGGAAGACGAGGAAAATTCTTCTCGTGACGCGCCGTTGGCTGCGCAACCGTGACCGACGCGACGAGGCGGAAATGCACAAAGGTAACCGCTGTTATTCTCCGAGCTGTCGCCGTGATACCGTGCTGCCTGTCTCGACTCTCTGTGTGCAATCTTCAACGCAACAAGCTGGCCGTCTTTCCGTTTGGCCGTCTGCTCAGCCGTCCTGGGCAGTTCTGGAAGGGGTGGGGGCTGTAAAGATGAAACCACAAGCTCCTTGCGGACTGTTTGGAGCTGCTTCTTTCGGCCTGGAGCAGAGTGCTTCTGGAAGTCCCAAGCGCAATGACGCACACAGAACACAGGCCACTTCGTGCCACTTCGTTCCTCCCTGTGTGTAGTGTAGGTCCCCTTGCCCAAGGAATCGAGGAAGGAGTCGTCCGTCTGTCTGTCTCTGCATGCCGAGGAGTCAAGTTCCCTTTCGCTTATCTCTCTTATCCGTCTGGCGCTCTGAATCGTTGACTCGGGAAAAGACAATGACAGCGGCCGAGAGTCGGCGCCGGTCGGCCGGTAGTGCAACCCCCCGCCTTCCATTCGATCTGGCCTGGGCGCCTGGGCCCCATCTTGAACTGGCAACTCGATGCTGACAGGCGCTAGGGCGAGCAGGCCGCCGGGGCGAACTGAAGCACCCAGCCACGAACCACAACCCCGAGCCCCATGGAATGCAAGGGGGGGCTCCTTCTCCTTGGACACACCGAATTTAGAATCATGGCCTGTTTCAGACGATGAATTCTCGATGCAGGAGGTTGACAGAGGCAGAGCAGAGTCATCAGACACAGATCACTCAGTCGCCATTTTCACTTTGCATGTCCCATTCGCGTGCTCGCGTGTGTGCATCAGAAGACTGGCGGACAAGCACGCAGGACCGCAGCACATGTGCAGCGCTGAATGCTCGGTGCTGACATGGTCTTTCGCTCAGGTCTTCCAACTTGGAAAGTCTGAAGGCGGATTGTCTGAGCTGAGGTCTTTTCTCAGCCAGCCCGCCCGCCCGACAAATGCCCGCCGTCGCCTACTATGGAGCGAATCGCCATCGAGTCTGTCCAGGCCTGTCCGCGCCACCAAGCCGCCGGGTTGGGGAACAAAGCCAGACCCCAAAGTCCTTTTCTCGTCCTCATCCGTCTTCCTCTTGGCCAAGGCTTGTGAATTGCGGTCCCAGCCTTTTCTGTCTCTTGTAAAGATCCTACCTAGCTGTACCGCTCCAATTGCTCTTTCATTCCAGGCTTTTGGGCTCAACCTCAGCCTCTCGGAATCCCATTAGTATCAATTTGACAAACTCTCTCCCCCATCGGTGCTGCCCGCAACCACGCAGCGCAGCGCAGCGTAGCGTAGCGTGCATGATCAACGCCTCCTTGGCATCACCGATAGCTCTGCGGACCCGGATCCCGACTGCCGGACGACAACGGTGCTGGTCAACCCGAGACATTCATCCGCACTAGCATACGTGTATACCACCAGCTTCTCCCCCCACAGCCCGGAAACAAACAAACCAACCCAAACCCATGCGCCAGCCTCCACCATGTCCCCGCCACCAACCTTCAACGTCGTCACCCGGGTGCCTCTACCCGCCTACCTCGTGCCCGAGGCCGTGGTGGCCGCCCTGCACGCCTACATCCCGCTGATCGAGGCCAACCCGCACCTACAATCGTACGAGCGGCGGCCCATCAGCCTAGACGAGGTCGTCGACGACGCCTTCTTCCGCGACGACGGCCACAAGCTGCAGGCCTTCCGCGTGCACCACCGCATCCCCATCATCCCAGGCGTCGGGTCCTGGGCCACCAAGGACGTCGTCGTGCCCTGCATCTTCCAGAGCTTTGAGTACGGCGCCCGGTGCCGCGCCGACGCCCAGGCCGGCGTCACCGTCTGGAGCAGCTACGAGGTCCGCCCCCGCGGCCAGGTCGTCGGCGGCGAGCCCCCCTGCCCGCCCACGGGCGCCGAGCCCGAGGGCGATTTCGAGCTCGTCGAGGTCGCCACCATCAACTGCGGGAGTCTGGTGAAGCCCTTTGTCCGCCGGAGTCTGGCGGGTGCCCATCAGGAGATCCTGCAGAGGGTGGCTGATGATGTTGCGAGGAGCTTGATGGGGCAGCCGATATAGGCTGGTCGGCTGGGCGAAGGCGGCGGCGGCAGGAGGAGAGCCCGCGGTGGATGTTTTGTCCTTAGACACATGATGGCGTGGTGTTTTGCTTCGTGCTGTCACTGTTCTTGCCTGGGCTGTTGATATACCCGCCACTTTTTGGGCATGCGAGACCCCAGGAGTGAGAAACCGGTGGGGTGGGTGGGTGTCCACAGCGGCATACAAATGCGTGTCGAGGTCTGTCCGGATTGCTTGAGTGAGGTGTCCTTTTTTGAGTTTGGGAATTGCTGGCGTTAGGCGGAATAGCATGAATATCACGAATTTCGTTATGGTTTGTTGAGTCCAAACGCCAAGTATGAGCATATATTGTCTAGAATATAAGCATTTCCTTCCGTCAGGGCGCTCACCAACTTGCCACGGGGCCGACTGTTGTTGGTTGGTTGATCTAGGGAGTACCCATCTATACCAGCTTGAAGATAGGATAGGTGCATATTTTCAGCTGTCGGATGTCATATCTGCCCAATGGGCTTCAGCTGTCTCTATTCCGGTCATGGGAGCAAAATGAAGGAGCAGATGGGAGCGAAAAGGTAGTTTTAACATTAAAAAGGGCCTTCCCATGTCGATAACGAGGTGTCTTTTCTCATATCTAATTACAGCTTTGAAGTCGCTCGCCACCGGACAAACAAGGTTGTATCGCGCTCCCTAGGATACCGGCCCCAACCATGCATACCACATACATCATCAACATGGGCGATTCAAAATACACAATGATATCCAAAAGTTAACTTCGGGTTTCATGACAAACGCTACTCCGAGCTCGACTATTCCCGAAGCACCACGTCAGATGATAGCCGTAACCAGCACCACAGTGACGCAAGCACAAGAGTCAACAAAGCAATGCAAGAACTCGTGGCATCGTATTCCGCTGCTGGCCGTCGTCCATGCCTAAATCAATACCTATCCCAATAACCAAAAACTTCAAGAGGCATGCCAGCAAACAAAATTCCCTTATTGGTATCTATAAGCCGTCCTAGCGCGGTCTACCAAAAGCCAGCATCGGCAAGCCCAAATGTCAAAACCGCCGTGTAATGTTGTTGCGCTGGTCGCTCACTCAGAACCCAAAGACATATTCCGTCAAGATACAGTTCGCGGATTCGAACACGCCGGTAAACATCATGGACGTCATAAAGAAATAGCAAAGGCCTCCCAAATAAATGACAAATATCAGGAATAGGGATATCCTCCCAAGAAAAAACAAGATATGCCCCGTAAATCCCCACAGATAACCAAAAAAGCAACCCATCCAAGATGCGCCTAGTTCCGCACTTCCCGCTCGCGATGTCAGATTCTAACTTTAACGACCGCCATAGTCACTTGCGTAGCCCATGTCGCCAAAATTCTCCGTCATCCCACCAGGCCCAAAGCCGGTGCCCGGACCGCTCACGTAGCCACCATCATCGCCGTCGTCGTAGTCGCTGGCATCGAAGCTACTCCGACCGCTCATCTCGTCCTCCATGCCACTCCCGCCGCCGCCCATGTCACCCGACCAGTTCATCTGCGCCAACGCAGGGTACTGCGCTAGCAATGCTTGTGGCAGGGCATAGTTGCCATTGGCATCCATCGGGTACCCGCCGGCGTTCGGGTCCATCCCAGGTGGCATCATCATGCCGCTAGCCTGCATTACCATACCCTGTGCTGCCGCCTGCTGCATCCGCTGCTCGTTCCACAGCCGCTGCCGCTCAAGCAGCTCTTCATCCAGAAGAGGCTTGATGCAGATGCGCCCGGCTTCCGAACGGAAATGCCGGCCCAAGGCGTCCGCCCGAGCGAACCGCCTCGCGCAACCCCACTGGCCGCCTCCCTTGAGGTCACCCTTGCAGACGAACTTCTTCTCGCCAGAGTGTAGACCTTCGTGGCGCTTGCGGTCATGCTGACGCGCGAAGGCCTTGCCGCACACCGTGCAGACAAAAGGCCTCTCGTCTGTGTGTGTTCGAAGATGGGATCGGAGATTGTAGGCTCTAGTGAAGCGCTTGGGGCACAGCGTACACTGAAACGTTGCAGGGTGCTTCTGTATCCGTTTTGCACCGCCAGCGCCATCACCCTGCGCGCCAGCGTTGTATTCGGGATCTGCAAGACGGAGCGCAATCGCATTGTTGGGGACCGATGAGGTAGACTGCCGCCTCCTGCTGGGCGAGGGTGAACTAACTCCGCCTCCAGGCCCGGAGCGATGCATGGGAGAAAGGGACCGAGAAGACTCGGCGCGGTCCGCGCCGAGGTGGGGAGATAGACTTCCCGACCCCGGCGGGGTTCGATGGTTGAGGGCGCCACCGCCACTGTTATATGGATCTGTTACTGCGCGTTGTCGCGCGATTCTCCGACCTAATAGCTCAAAGTCAGCTTACCCACTTTCAAGAGTAGCAATGTTAGCAACATACCTCTCTCTGGCGGCGTCAACGAATCTATATCGAGACTCTTCGGTTGCTCGAAGCCGTTTCTTACGGCTGTGGGGGCAAAGTCGATATTGATGGATGGCGGCGCAGGTCTCTGCCCCTGCATATCGGCAGACTCTTGCGGAAGCTGCGGGAAGGCTTCTTGAGGATGTTGTAGATACGGAGGTGGCTGCCCAAAGCTGCTGCTCAGATAGCCACCCTGGTGGTTGACTTCAGGCAGCTGCTGCGGTAAAATGCGGGGTGAGATCGCAGGGCTGTGTGATGGACTCCTGCCTCCGTGAGGACTGTGCGCTCCATGATCCGAGATGCTGAAGCTCCCGATCCCATGTAGTTCCTGGTACAGGCCCGCGTCTTGCGGGCGTTGCATCGGGGAGTGGCTTTGATCGATTGGCTCGAAGGTGTCTGAGCTGATAAGGTTGGGGGAGGGTGCTACCGAGGATACATCTGAGTATTCTGACGGGGTGCGCCTATGGCCCTGGAACTGAGGCCCGGACTGACTCCAGTCGATCTGGCGCGGCAGGAGCGCCGCCTCCGGACCGAGTGAGACATTCCGGGAGTGCCTCCCTGGCGGCGATGAGAACTGGTGCTGGTTGAAGGAGGGTGAGTGGTTGGCAGAGCCGGGCTGGTGAGGGTCGGGGTTGAGAAGGTGGGGAGGTGTCGGGCTGTGATTTGCCTGTGCCATCATGTTGGTGTCGGCACTCGCGAGTTGCTGGTTGTCGGAAACGAACAGCGGCGCGTTGAATTGCGGCTCTCCTGGTGTGGGCGGGAAGATGGTAAAGTCGCCGTCGCCAAAGTTGGGTGCCAGCAGGTTGCTCTGCTGGTAGTTGCCCTGCGTCTGAGTGCCGAACGGGGGGTCGTCAGCCTTGAGCTGGTCAGTGAAGCCCTGGCCCAGATCGTAAGATGCCGAGGAATCAAACGACTGAGGTGGGGGTTGCTGGTTGCTCAGGAAGCTGTTGCTGTTGGTGTTGTAGGCGGAGTAGTCGGGCTGGCTCCCCGGATATTGTTGCGAGGCAGAGTCGACAAGTCCAAGACCGAGGCCGATATTAGAGGATGCGGAGTCGTTCGGATTGGGAAAGTGGGAAGGCGAAGGCGAGCGATTGTTCTTTATATGAGGCTGTTGATACGCATGGCCGCCGCCGGTAGAGGCGGCCGAGGGCGAGCGCCCCCGGGACTGGGGATGCTGTTGGTCCATGGATCCGCACTTCGCACTTGCAGCAGTCTTGTCGAGAGATGCGTGTGGTGTTGCTGTCTTTAGAAGCGGGACGAGGCACTCTGCCAGTCAGCCTTCCAGGCACGGTGGGCAGCGTGGCAGTGCTTTGAGGCTGTGCTTACGCGAGCCTGCGAGCTGACTCGGCTTTGCTGTTGAGCAGCGCTGTTTGCTGGCAGCGAGCGGCCTAAACTCTTGCAACCTCACCGAAATGTGTCTTGGGCAAGGGATGAGATAGGTCTGTTTGCAATGGGACCACAAAAAGGGCCGTACAAGTCAGTGGGATGCTAGGCGCCGTCGCTGTTGGAAATGTTGAAGCGTCGATTGTGGGCAGGATCAGGAGCTCGGGGCCGAATCCGAGGGGAAAGAGGGGCTAAGGGCAGCGAATCGCATTCGGTCTTTGTTGGCTCCCTTGTTGCCAGCCCGGTCGCTCAGCGGGGTCCTTCTTGGGTGCTCTTGTCGCCCAAATCAGCTTGTGCAATGCGAAATGCGTGGTTCGCTTTTTTTCCCTGGCGCTGTTCCTGGTTGAAGCGCTGAAGCGCAGCTTCATGTATAGCTCCTGCGCAGCTTCCTTTGTCTCGTCTCGTCCCGACAAGCTCCAGCGGCGTGCTTGAGGCGCGGGAGCGGGAGCGATAGGATCGTTTTGCCCAAGATCGTGGGGAACACGTTAGCCCACTGTTTCGGCGGGGTGTGGTGTCTTGTGGTGGCTGCGAGAATGCTGGGGCTGCGGGCGCAGATCCGATGCCTGGGTCGTGCTTTTCTTGTGCCGGCTTGCAGGCTTCTCTCGTGTTCCCAAATCTGTCGGCGCAAGTATGTTGGTAAAGCCGTCCGAATGACGAAGAGCAACCCGTCGTCTTATTTGTGATGCAGTGCCAATCTACGACAGCGATGCAATATGGGAGTGCCTGTCAGAACCTAAGGTATTTGGGCAAAAAGGAGACAGGGCCGGTTGTGAGGGGATGGTGGAGCGGCGAGCGCAGTGGGAGCAGCGTCAAGTGGTCCGTCGTCAAGTCGTTGAGGTACGGGTTAGTCGTCGGCAGTCGTCAATCGTCAGTCGTCGATAGCGCAAATGCGATTGCGGCTGCAATTGCGATTGAGTGCAGAAGCAAATTCCAGTTGCAGTGACCAAGCGCGGCGGTGCGATCGCAGCGGGTTTCTAGCCGTCAATTGTGTCTGGTCGAGGGTCGAGGGTCGAGGGTTGACGAGTGGAATGGGCCTTTCACCAAGGCACTGAGGTGGGCAGGGATGGATCTGGAGGGGAGCTCTCGTGAGTGGGCGGGGAACCTGCCGAAACGGTGCCCAAGATTTAAAATTGCGCTCCAATCCCCGGCCTTGTTACAGGCACCCGAGCTAGCGCCTCAGAAGCCGTTGCGAGTTCCCGCACTGTGGCACCCAAGGATTTCATGTAGGTCGTGGTTGTGCTCTTGTCGCCGTGTGTGACTCTCGGGGTCACAGTGTCCATGAGATGCTGCGCACTATCAAATGTCCTTCTTGGGGCATCATGTGTCGAGTGTTGCTTGCCTTGCGCCGGCCTTTCGACACTTCGATGCTCTGCTCTGTTCTCAGCAAAAGGTTGTTCCATCCCATGTTCCGTGCTAAGCCCCCTTTTCTCGTCTTGGATGGCATCTGGTAGCCTTACCAAACTTGTGGATCGCAGACTGTCCTGGCTGATATGGGAGCGCAAGCCGAATAGGTAGGTCGTTGCGCGTGGGCGTCGCCATTCCACACCGCCATAAATCCAGCACATTGTACAGACTTGCTATGTAGGTAGTAGGCTAGGCTATCCTCGCACCAACAGGCCCGAGTCCTACAGTCCTCTCGACGCCCGGCGACTGGGCAACTTGGGTAATGGCTCCCTACCCGATATCCGATAAATGGAAGCCTAAAATTGTTCCGTCACTTCGCACGCGACCTTGCCTCCTTGCACAAAAGCTTGAGTCGGTCCTAGTGCACAACGGGCAACGGGTGCATCCCCGGGAGCAAGGCACGCAGGGCAACCGAACGGAAGAAGCGCCGTCAGCCCTATTTCGACCCGAAACCCCCCTCCCCCTGGGAAAACGGATTTCCAGCCTTGTCGGGCAATGAGCCGCATTGACGGGACAGTGTCGATGAAGCGCCGCTCCTTTGGCAGCAAACTATTCGCGCCCGACAAAGCGGGAATGTCCGTCCGGTCATGACGTTGGTCGAATTGCAAATCGCAATTTCGGAGACAGACTACGGTGATATTCTTTACGTTCACAGCGACCTGCAGCTTTCTGAAGAGCCACTTCGCCCCCCGCAACGGGGTCGGAATGGAAATGGACGTCGTGCGACACATAATTAGCTCACCGGGATGAGAGCGTCAGGGTGCAGAACTGCCTTTATGTTTCAGGTATAGTCTAACCGACTGATCCTCCTATGGAATGCCATCAGTACGCCAAGACACCAGAAGAGTGGTGAAGAAACCCCCTTGGTCGAGAGAACCACCAAGTGCCGCAAAAGCACCTCTAACAAGCCAAGCTGCGCCTCGGAAAACTCTAGGTTCTGGTATGACTTGCTCGGACTCCGCCGTCCACCATGAACGCCAACGCCAACACGCAAAATCAAAGCAACTGACCTATCTAACCCCAGCCCCGTCTCACCCAATGACATCTGCTCTTTCATAACCCGTCGGCTTCAACGCAGGGTTCGGCTTATGGCCACTTGCGGCCGCCTTGTAGTCGCTGACGAACGGATTCGGGTCCTCGTTTTGGTTGAGGTTGCTCAGTGTGTGATTGACGCCGCGATGGACAGCTTCGTCGGCCCGGATGTAATATATCAGGTCCATCATGGTCCGTTTTCCTTCCGGCATTTGCCAGTACGACACCGCAAGGTCAGGAATCTGGAAGTTTGGGTCGGACCACTTTGGTAACGAACCCTCCTCGATCTCCTTGATGCAGCGGGTGTACGTGTGGACAGCCTCCTCCTCGAGATATCCGACGAAGCGGTGCGTGATCTTGGGCGAAATCAAGTAACTGATGAACACGGCGTTGAAGAAGACGCCCTGCGCCCCAAGGATAACCGTCTTCATGAACCAGCCGGGCTCACACATCTTCATGAATGTGAGCAGATGCATCCGTTCGTTATAAGACTCCTCGAGAAGTGTTTCAATCCAGCCATTGTCACGCTTGAGGCGCCGCAGGCTGCTCAGATGTCGAAGCATGCCCGCAACCATGCCTGGCACACCGGCAATCGACTCGAGAAATATGAAGCGAACCAGCTACGAAACAATCATTAGTTTATGTGCAGGTAGACGAGACCTTGACGAGTGGTGAAAATACCCATTGCGCTTCTGACAGGGGTTTCTGGGCCGATATTGCCGTGGTTGGGTTCTTCCTGTCAACTTGTTGCTCAGGTCGGATGCCAGTCGCAATGTCTGTGCCCCATCTGCTCTCCGTCAGCGCCGCCCTTGAACGGCTGTTTCGGGGCTTAAAAAACTTACCGACAAAGTCGAACTAACTTCCACGCCAACCAGTCACCTACAGTTTGGGGTTTGCGGTGCTCAGGGACCACCGATAGCATCTCCTGCTCGGTATAACCGTGGTGCGGCCATGCGGGCGGTGTCTGGCGAATGAATTCGGTTTCCTTGGAAGGAAAGAAGTCGCGAAGCTGGGTAGTAGCTGTCGTCGAGAAAGCTCTTGGCTGGACAGCACGAAGTCCCACTGGGTATTTGAGGATGAAGGAATGAGCCTGGGATTGATGAAGAGGTGCTACAGCTCTGCCGAGCTGTGCTACCTGCTTCGGCAAACAGAGCTTGCTGTTGACTCGGGTTGAGATCATTGGGATGCCAATGGGATTGTGAGTTGTTCTGGTCTGAGTATTGCCGTGCTAAGGAAAAGGTATGCATGGGCTGCCTATCGAAGTCGATCAAAGCATTTATATCAACAGAAAAAATAGTCAATAAAAAGGCGCGAGGCCGGATTTGCCCGTTTCTGGCCACGGCGCCTAGCTCCTCGGGATCGCATCGTGGTCCCCTGATGGCGGAAAGCAACCACTCGGAAGGCTCCTGCGGCGCGTGGCGCTGAATCAGCGAATTAATGGGGGAAAGCCATCAGATAAAAACGGCTCAGACCGGGCATAGAGCCCCTGGATGGAGGGCTAGCTTTGTCTTACAAGGCTGTGCCAATTAGTAGCTGAGCTTGTTGGGGCTCGAGGTCGGGATCTCTCGGATGAAAAAAGAGTCATTGCCGTTTCCCGCCGCAGTTTTACGAGGCCACGAGGTTGACCGAGTGATCATAACCGCTGAAAGCTTCCGCTACATAAGCTATCGGAATTGGCCAAAATGAAATAGGAGAACCCAAATATTGAAGAAGCGCGGAAATACATGAGTCTGTTTGTATGTGGCATGCACCTCTGCGCATAGGCTGCAGTGACGTCAATGCAGGCGAGTGAATAAGCCCGGCGAGAATGTTGGCGGAAATGGCCTGATCGATATCGTGTCATTTAGCAAGACATTTTGAAGCCTTGAAATGCCTTCTAAATCCCAAAACCCTGTTGGCGGAGATACTCTAACCTATGATTTCCGATCGGCTTGCCACCATACTGTCTTTGAGTTCAACATACGGAGTAAGTAAGGTAACGGGTCACCCCTTGGGCCTCGGTGGTTTCGAGTCCTGGCATTTTGAAAGAGCTGGTAATTCCGAACATCATTGTTAGTTTGAAGGCACCCTTCTGAATTTTGAAGAGGAAGGGGGGGAAACGAAGGTATCTTTATTTTCTGTCGTAGATTTCGTTTGAGTTTTTGAAGTTTAGCTAGTTATCATGGAGTCAGATGCTGTTTGCAGAGCTTCAATACTTGTACGGCAGGTCTTTAATGAAAGAACTTCAACGGGCAGACAGGGGCCATTGTGGGACAGAGGCAATGCTAAAGACCCACTGCCTGAGATCCAAGGTGGGTTCCTCTTGGAGGGGTGAAGTGTGGCGGTGTTATCCCACCCTCGCTGCCCGATGCGGCAAAACCCCAAGCCGGCGCAGTGAAACTCAGGCTTTTCTCTGACGCCCACAACCCAAATTAATCCACTGAGGAACGGAACGCCATCCACCTGCTGCCCAACTTCGAACCCGACAGTGCTGCCTTCTCACCTCACGGAATCTTCCAGCTCAACCTAAAAAGCCGCTTCAGCATCATCGCCGCACCTCGACCCCGAGCCATCTTCGACAATCCTGCCCCGCGCTACCGAAAAAAGGCACCTTGAACAATCTCGATAACGAGCGCAATCATGGCTGGACCGAAGAAACAGTGGGGTAAGTCACCTTCATTTCGATTTGTGCGCGCGACCCCGCGGAGCGCCAGAAGATGCCACGTCTGCTACACATCTCGCTGCTGCCCTCCTGCGACCATGGGCTCGGAAATAATAGGATGCTCTGCGTCCGATAAGAGCCTCGTCTGTGGCTCTCACGGCGTGTTTGAGTGGGGACGAGCACTCTGATCCAACGAGCCCAGGCCAGAGCGCATAACCCCGCGTCGCGCGTTTTGGCAACTGGATTTCTGGTTCGGGCGCTGACCATATATTTCTTCGCAGAGGATGAAGAGGAATCAACCTCTAGTGGATCTGAGTCTGACTCTCCGGCCGTTCAAACTGTTCGCCGTGGAAAGTTTGACGACGAGGAGGCTGATGATAGCGATGTACGCGTGCCCGCAACCCCACTTATTCTCCCCCACCAAGGGCTCCCCAAACTGACTTCACTGTCCGTCATAGGTTTTGGACTCGTGGGATGCCGCTGAAGACTCCGAAGTCGAGCGCGAGAAGGCCAAGAAAGCCGCCGAGCTGAAGATCAAGACAGAGGCTGAAGCTGCCGCGGCCAAGAAGTCTAAGGCTGAGCGCATCGCTGAGCGCCAGCGCCAGCGCGCTCTTCTTGATGCCGAGGGTGACGAATCTAGTGAGGACGAGACCGCGGCTGATAAGCGTGAGCGCCTGCGTCGCACGGAGCAGGAGGCCGATCTTGCCCACGCCGAGGATCTGTTCAGCGGTATCGGGATAAGCAACAGCCGCAAGGCCGTCACGGCCGCTAACGCGGTGCTGCTGAATCCCAATGACCCCAACAGCGCCATCGACTTAGCCGCCCTGCCTCTCTTCAAGCCCAACACCAAGGCCCAGTTTGAGCTGCTGCGCAACACCCTGCTTCCCATCCTGGTCGAGAGCTCCAAGAAGGCGCATTACACCCTCTTCCTCCAGGAGTTCACCAAGCAACTGGCCAAGGACCTCCCCAGCGACCAGATCAAGAAGATCGCTAGCACCCTGACTGCCCTTAGCAACGAGAAGATGAAGGAGGAGAAGGCTGCCGAGAAGGGCGGAAAGAAGAGCAAGGCGGCAAAGACCAAGACCACCCTTGCCGGCGTCGGCCGCAGCACGGGTGCCGACATGGGCACGTATGATGATACGTTTGGAGAGTAAGTCAGACTGGCGACCGAGGCGCAACACCAAACACTGACACAGTTTACAGTGATGATTTCATGTGAAAGCTGTCTCAAGAGTCCAGCAATTAATCTTTGATGCGCTGCCGCGCCGGCTTTCTTCCATGCTAGGAAAGCCACACAATAAACTCATCCTCAATTGGCCGAACCGCGCAGACTAGCCAGCGGCTGTGAGCTACAGCTGGTAGAGACACCCGGCACATGCAGTGTCTCTTGCCTGTCTCTACTGCAAATGTTTGTGCGATCTTACCGCGTCCACCTCAAGGTAGCACGGCGGGCAAGGGTTTGGTCTTTGAGAGGCGGGCGAATGGAGGAGGGGAGGTGAAGAGGAGGGGGGTGGCAAGAGCTCTGACATGGCAAGGCCTGGAGGGTATGGAGGGTATGGGCATCTTATGAGCTTAGAATGTGCACACGCATACATTGTTTAGATTGTTTGGCTTCAACCAGCACAGTAGGAGGACCTACCCAGTGAGAGCCCTTGCTAGTTAGTTGGCAAGAGCACCGCGAAAGACTGGCTAGATTCTGCAAATAGAGTACTTGCATCATGCTAAATTTGATCCACGGTCTTGGTTGTAATTGTGGAAAGTCTAGGTTCATTAGGGGGTATCAAGTCAGCTACCCGTCATAAAGCTCTGTAGAGCTTCCTACCAACCCATCTTTTGCTCATGTGACCGCTAGAGGAAACCCTCTATATCAGCCCTTTCGTCTCTGCTCTCCCGCAATAACGCCGCTATCTCATGAAAATGACTCGCTTTCCTGTTTCACCTCCCCAACCCCTACCTTTTGAGGTCCAGCTTTTATATAACAATACACATGATATCACAAGAGAAGAGAGTACCAAGGATTACCGATAATTTACATCAAATCCCCTGCTACCCCTGCCAAAAGAGCATGCACGACCAGACTGACTGTCCACAGCCCAACGCGCTTGAAGCGCCGGACACGGCTCTGCTGGTCCTCGACGTTCCTGGCAAAGGCGGAGTATACCTCGGCACTGGTGTCGTCCATGAGGCCGCAGTCCCACACCGTCCAGGACCCGTCAAAGTCAGTCAACTGCTTGACAATGCGGCAGTTGATGGGGATGTAGGTGCGCTTGGCATTGATGTAGGCTACAATGGGGCGCACAAGAGCTTGGTTCACATAGCTGATGTGGTTGTTGAATAGCGGGACGGCAGCGCGCACATCGTTAAGGTGTATGCGCATGTCCATGACCAAGTAATTTGATGTGGGCTCGCCTGCGCTTGGAGACAGAGCGGCGGCTGGTGATGGCTCAAGGCTGTTGTCGATGACCTCACTTTCGGGTTCTCGGCTCAAACTCCCGTGGTTATCCAGAATCCTGAGATAGCGGTTGTTCGTCACAGCTTCCTCCATTTTGTCGTAGAACTCAGCCACGACCTTGCCAATACCCTCGTCGGCGTCAGCCGGGAACATGACATCAGCCACGATGTCGACATTGCCCTCGTAAATCCATCCAAAAGGGCCCTCGACACCACGGTTTAGGTGGTCGATTTTGAGTCCATCGATCCGTAACCTCGAAAATTTCTTCCAAGCTGGTGTGCTGAACTCTTCCAGTCGCCGATCCTCTGACGAAACACCGTGTATCTGGCGTGGATGAATGGTAAATAGTGAACCATCAAAAGAGCCCGACATGTGCGATGCTGAGAGAAAATCATAAAACAGCCACTGCTTTCGTAGTTGAGGAAGCTCGCAAGAGAATATCGATACGGAAAATGGCCGAAAACCGCCGGGCTGGTGGACGGTGAGCAGAAGATCTTCCATCTTGAAATAATCAAGCTCAAAGTCGCCGGGGGAGTGTTCGTGTCTATAAGACAGAGGATCTTCTCCGGCCGTAGACCACACCACCGAGGTTCTGTCCATAACGCCACGCACGCCTTTCACTTCGACGTCTTTCAAAAGACCCTTTCCGTTCCACCATTTGACGAAAGACAGCGTAACATTGACAGTATCAATAGTTATGTCGAACTGGGTGTAGTTGCCGTCATCTTCTTCGGCCGCTGCAGCCTCCAACTCTGCCTGCCTAGCAGCTGCCGCTTCTGCAGCGGCGTTGGAGGAGCCCTTCTTCACCGTCGATCTGGCCTGGCCTGGTCTGCGAGAAACGAATACATTGCGGAATGTGATGACACCACTTTTCCATGTTGGAACTATTGCTGATTCGAAGACAACGGTAAGTCCGGCAGACTGCGTCAGGTAGTCTCCAATCCATTTCGCGAGAGTTTCTGTACAGGTTTGTCAGTGCAGCCCGCCAATCATTGCTGAACAGTCATAGCCTACCTTGTGCAAATACTGTATTGATGAAGAGGATAATGAGAGAGAAGAATGTAGTAGTGCCGACTAAAACCCAGACCAAGTGTCCAAAAAAGACCCAAGACACAAAGGCCCCCCATTCATCGGCATTCCACGGTCGCATGCTTCTGATGGAAAACCATTTGAAACGCACCCTCAGTCTTTGCCCAAACCCACTGGCAGCGTCAAGTAATTCTTCCTTGGTCGGCCGATGCGGCATCTTAGGGAGATGCAAGTACTTTGACACTGAATTGGCGATCGACTCGTCTGAGACATCCTGGCCTGGGGTTTCAGTGGTAGGGGCATTGTTAGAGGCAGCCCGATTCGCCTGAGCCTTCTGCTCGTCTGTTTCCTGCTGGGGTATGGGTGTCTTGGGTTTGTCGCTGCCCCCTTTCGTACTCGAGCTGCTTGCCCTTACCCCTGATAAACGCGAGCGGCTTCGGTCCTCAGTTTGAGTGCCGAGTTGCCATGCTTGACGGGCTAAATGGCTTATCTTGGCCTTTTGTATAAGACCTCCGGATAGGGCGGAGTCGGCGGCAGCGGTGCATGTCGTCACAACGGAGCTTGTTGAGGAGGGGCTCGAGCTGATACCGAGCAGGAGCAGGCCACCCGAGGTACAGCTTTTTCGGACATTATTGGGCGATATCCGGGTCTGGCCGGCTCGAGGGGGCCACCAGGTCGACGGGGTATGGTATGTTCTGCATGTCGATTGCCCAAGGCCCACGCGGGTCAAGGACGGCGGGCGACTGGGCAGTCTCGCAGCAAAAATATTGGCTGAGTCTCGGATCGAAGCCCAGAACTGGCGGCCCAGCTGGGTCGATGTCGCGCTAGTAGACATTGTTGAAAGGCATACTGAAGCACAAGACGCATAGGAAGCTTAGCAACAGCAGTAAATCTCATGCCATGTTGAAGCGGGGTGTGGGCGTGGAACTGGTGGTGCGCCGTGGTGATGAGCGACAGGGACGAAGACGAGGATGGGAGGAGCTTGGCGGTTTGGCGGTCGGGAATGATGGATGAAGACATAGGCGCAGAGACCATGCAAATGCAAGAAAGGCCTTTCTCCTCGTCAATGACGCTAACAACGCGGCTCCCAGCTACCTCGAGGCGCCAAGGGCATTCTGTGGGGCAGCCATGGCAGCCAAACAGCTGTGCAAGGGTTTGTGGGCGGCCAATGGATAAGCCTGCGATACGGCTGTGGGTCCACGATTTTTTTGAAGAATTCACAACCCCCACTACCAAAATATGTGGGTGGGAAATGGAACTTTGAGTGCCGGTGAGCCATCACAACCCGACGACGACTTTTTTCTCGGCAAAACGCTCCAGGCCTGCCCCTCCACACCTTCGAAATCCGAAAGCCCCCCTAAATACACAATCGTCCTGCCGACCAAGGCACCGCCAAGATGCCTGCGCCGACCGCATTATTGAAGCCCACTGCGACCGAGACCATCCCTCTCCCCGCCGCCGAGAAGGAAGACGAGCTTATCCTCGATGTGCAAGAAAGCGATTTTGCCGACCCCAGCACCGCGCAGCCTCCGGCATTCCCAGAAGACACAGAAATGACGGTGGAGATGGCGGTTGACGAGGAGGGCCGGCCAAAGTTTGCGCCAGGAAAGGATGTGGTGCGTGTCCGCCCGGCCTTTTTTAGCAGAGAAGGGCCTCTGGTTAACGGTCCGCCTCGCTCTAGGACCCAGCCCGCCGCCTGGAAACGAGAAAGATCCCGATCCCGCCGAATCGCATGTCCGCCCTGAAGAATAACTGGAGCAAGGTAGGTCTCTTTGCGCCGTGCATTGACTGGTCTGGAGGCGGCATGCTAGCCACCCCGAGTCGCCGAAGAGACTTGTGCTAATCGTATTGCAGATGTAAGATTAGATGACAGATATGTTGAGCGGACCGATTGACTAACACGGACACCCCCAGCTACCCCCCTCTCGTGGATCACTGCAAGCTGCAGGTCCGTATGAACATCAAGGAGAAGAGAGTCGAGCTTCGATCGAGCAAATTCACAGAAACGAATGAGTCACTTCAAATGGGCGCAGATTTTGTGTCCGCCTTCGCGATGGGCTTTGATATCGATGACGCTATTGCCCTGCTCCGTCTCGACTCGCTTTATATCCAGTCTTTTGATATCAAGGATGTCCGCCAAACGCTCGGTATTTGAAAACCTGGCCGGCCCCTGAGACGCTCTTGGCCGAGAGTGACGTGGCCGAAAGCCGTTGCTAACTTGACTCAGGCCCCGATGCGTTAGGACGTGCTATTGGACGTATTGCAGGAAAGGATGGAAAGACTAAGTTTGCGATTGAAAATGGTAAGAGATATGACAGAAGACGAGATGGAATGAGACGACCTGGCTAACATGGCCGGTAGCCACAAAAACACGTATAGTCCTCGCCGGATCAAGGGTTCATATCCTTGGCGCATTTGAGAATATCGGCATGGCTCGTGAAAGGTGCGTCTTGAACCCATCGAGCAGCCCCCTTTTAGTGAAGCACTACCTGACCCCCGAATCTAGCGTCGTCTCACTGGTGCTCGGAGCGCAGCCAGGCAAAGTTTATAACAGTCTTAGAATTATCGCCTCGAGGATCAAGGAGAGATATTGAGCAAGACTTTGATACCAGTTGGGGAAAGTGAACTTTCGGATCTGGAACGGGCGTTAAGGAGCAATCCGCATGAGGGAAATTGACATAGACGGCAGATTTGCCGCAGCAGGGCCAGGAGATGTCCTCGCCAGCGCATCCTCATTGACCCATGGTTACGACCAACGGTTTATGGTACTAGTGCAATTCGCATAACTGAATGAATTTGAGAATTCTCGACGAACCTAAGGGGCCTCTGGGGATAACGCCGTAGTGGGTATCATGATCCTCAGAACTCTTCTGAGGAGTGTCCAATCCTGCAGAGCCGTAGCTGTCACCGTACCCATAACCTCCCCAATAACCACCTTGATAATCGTTTCCTGTCCTTATTTGACGTGAACCTCCAGCTGATTAACGTCGTCCGGGTCAAGGTCGGCATTCGCGACCACGGATTCGTCTTCCAGCCTCTCCCCATCAAAGTAGAGAGCGAGTTCCAGATCTGGGTGAATCCTCTGGTTGTCTCGGAAGACTTGCAGCAAGTCAACCACCGTCGTGTCGTTGTGTATGCTGATCTTGAAGGGATCAAGATCTTTCGCTTTGAGGATTATCCTAATGCCTTTTGGTTTCGGGGGAGGTGTGGCTTCTTCCTTGACTGCATAGTCGAGAATGTCATCATTATCGTCGAGTCCCAACATTTTTGCCCTCTTGAGCTCTTTCTCCTTGATGTATTCCGCGTGGGACTCCTCTGTCCAGACCTCGAGAGCAAGCCCACCCCGGATAACCCCGTCGTCTTCGCCGCCCTTCAAGCTTCCATCTGCATCCACCTCAACACCAAGAGAGGCAATCGTGCTGTGGTCGTACACCTTGTTCCCTTTCCATGTCATGAACAGCCCTCCAGCTTCTTTGTCGGAAATGTCAAGATTCGCTTTGGTTCTCTGCACGGCAATCCACGTGTCCAGGATGACCCTCATACCCTGACCCAGCTTTCTTGCCGCCCCGAGCGGAATCGTGCCTCCAAGTCTGGAGGTCACAAAAACTTTAATAACGACGTCTTGGTTTTTTTCCTCCAGCTCCTTTGCCTTGGCAATCCAAGCGCTGAATTCGTCGGGCTCGGCGTCCTTCGTCTCTGGTTCCAGCTCGGTGTCAGACTCATGCTTGGGAATCAGAGCATCTTCGTGTTCGTCATCGTCGAGTATCTCGACCGGTGAGCTGTCTCGACTCGGCCCATATCTGTCCTTCAACGGTCGAGTACCGGGCTTCTTGATAAGCCCCGAGGGGTTCCAATCGTCGTTAGAATCGTCATCATCGTCGTGTATGAAATTTTGAGCCGTCTTTTTGGGGGTAGGGGTCTTGGTAGCTCGGACAACCTCCTTACCCTTGCCTTTTACATCCATGATAAGGTCATCGGAGTCGGAGTCGTCCCCAGGTGGGGGCATCTTGGCCTTGGGTCTAGTCTCGCTAGGGGACCCTGTCGTTCGCTCTCTAGGCAAGGCACATTAGACAAGCTCGTAACCCATGGTAAGGGATCTGGGCCCACCTCTTCAAGGGAGACGCCTCTTCGCTGTCTGGCGAGAGCTTTAGTCGTTTGCGGGCATGTTGGTCGGGTGAAGACTCACGACCGCCCTTCCTGCTCTTTCCCTCCTTCAGCTCATGCGCTACCTCCTCCAAAACCATGGGGAACACATCCTTGGATCGGCGGAAGAAGTCGAGGCCGTTGTCGTCTTCATTGGGCTCTTTGGCATCGGGTGTGCCCGAGTTGTTGGTGGCATCCTCGGAACTCTTGCGTGCAACTGTGCGCTTGAAGGGCAACCTCTTTTTCTTCTTGGTGGTATCTGGAGGAGGGGTCATGGCGAGCAATTGAGCAAGGTGGAAGCCGGATGCGGCAATAATGAGGCTTTGCGATGGTGAGACCTGTCGGAGGTTGCAGACGGGGATGCCGAAGAAACGGGTATAAGCTAAGACAAGTGCGAGAAGCTGCGAGAAACGCTCGAGGGGAATCGAGAATCTTTGTGAATTACAAGGTGGTATTTGGGGCAGGATTGTGCGAATGGCACGGGGGAATTTTGATGGTTAAATAGTCTGCGCTTAGGCAGCCAGCAAGGTGAACAGAGGCCAAAGTGCCAAAGTCAATGGGGATTCGGGAGTGTGTGCAAGATTGAGGCTGCGGTACCGCCCGCCGACCAAAACCCGAGACGCGGAAACGGTGGAGGGAGGGGTGGAGGCGTCGTGAACAATCCAGCTGCAAAATCGATTGAAGAATGGAGGAGGGAGGACGGAGAGTTGGCGGGGCATAAGGCTTAACAACGGGGCTTCAAATTGGAGAGTTGGAGACTTGGGTACCATTAGGACAAGTGTGGGTCCAGCCGAGGTAAGTCGCGATTGGAGTACTCAAACAATCAAATCATCAGCGACTCGCAACCATCACGAGGGACCATGAAGGGAGAGCAAGCGCAGTCCTTGGCATCCACCTCGACAGCATCAAGGGGACATCATGGGCCACTTGTGATAACCCCCCGAGTCCCCTATTTTATGTCCCATTCTCGAATTCCAGTCCCATTCGCAATCTGATCCGAGATCAACCATTTCCCGACACGCTTCCAACGACAGCCACTCTGACAGCTGCTTCATTGCTGCCCACACATTCGCATTCGCAGTCAACACCATGACGGTCCCAAGGTCAGAATATCTGAGCTCCGCATGGGCCGATGGCATTTTCGGTTCGTATCTTGACTATACATTAACCCCTGAATTTCGCCCCTGAACTCTCAAATCCCAACTGACAAGTGATGTGTATGTAGCCAATCGCGTCTTGTTCATTACCGGCGGCGCCGGGTCCATCGGCAGTGCCCAGACCCGCGCTCTTGTCCACCTCGGCGCCGATGCCTGTATCATCGGCCGCAATGTCGCAAAGACTAAGGCAGCGGCAAAGGAGATTGCCAAGGTGCGGCCCGGCGCCCGTGTCATCGGAATCGGTGCTGTAGATGTCCGAAATGTGCGCGGTATCCTTTACGTTTTGCCTTACCACATCTCCCAGTGACTGACGAGCTTGGCGTAGTTTGAAGACTTGAAGTCCGCGGCAGACCATTGTGTCAAGGAGCTTGGGGGTATTGACTTTGTCGTGTAACATCAAGTCAAAACCCACCCCTCCTGATCAGCCAGACTGACATACATATTAGTGCTGGCGCAGCCGGAAACTTTATTGCGCCAATCTCTGGGCTGAGTTCCAATGCCTTCAAGGCCGTCATGGATATCGATACCATCGGCACTTTCAACACGATCAAGGCCACCATGCCGTACCTTATTGAGTCGGCGTCCAAGAACCCGAACCCGAATCCCGCCGGGACCACCGGCGGTCGCTTCTTATCCACCTCGGCGACGTTCCACTACACCGGGATGCCCCTCCAGGCCCACGTCTCTGCCGCAAAGGCCGCAATCGACTCCCTCATGGGGAGCGTTTCGCTCGAGTATGGCCCGTACGGCATCACAGCCAATACGATAGCGCCAGGTGCTATTGAAGGCACCGAAGGCATGGAACGTCTAGCCAGTACCGAAATCTCCCGTGATCAGCGAACAAAAGGGGTTCCCAGCGGGCGATGGGGAACCGTGCGCGATATTGCAGACGCTACCGTCTTCGTCTTTAGCGATGCGGGTAACTACGTCAACGGCACCAACATTGTCGTCGATGGCGCCGGGTGGAGACGTCAAGGTGGGCTCGCAGTGGGTGTGGACGCTAATATGGAATATCCCGACTTCCTATTGGAGGGGAAGATCAGCAAGTTCTTGAAGGACGGAAGGAAGCCGGCGTCCAAGATATGAGTAGAGGACTCGGTCGAGTTGCTCACCCCGAGATATCTAGGGTACGCAGAAACGCGAATCGTTAATCGGCCGTCCCTGAGAAGAAGCTAGGCCGCGCCAGAGTGGCAGGGGTATCCGTGTTTCCAGCAGCACCCGTTCTCGGCCGCACCCGTTCCAGCGGCAGCAGGGCGCATACGATTGTCCAGGATACCTATTGCGCGAGCATTCATCGTTTACGTGGCTATGTCTGCCTAGATAGGCGCTACAGGCCGAATTGCAGCCTTCACCTCGTTACAGACACAATCTACAGTTTATTGAACAACCACATAACTAGGTGACAAATACATATTGAGCAAAACGATTGCCATGGAGCACATCACGTATCGGTATAACCCCGCGCTAAATACCTCAACCCCTATACAAGAGTGCCGGATGCTTGTGTTTCATTCGCTCCTTCTCGGAGATCGCATGTTGCAATAAGGCCGAAATATGTTGTCATTGTTGTCATTAGGTGTCCGCGGGGCTTATCCAACTGTCTAATCCTCTTCCCGGCGCTGCCGCTTGCCGCTGCGGAGACGGTTCTCGGAGCCTTTGTATCTCATAGGCACGGGGACCGAACGGCCGAAATCGCACCCTCCGGTGTCTCTCACGCCTCTCGGCGCAGCCCAGGTCTTCAGCTCGGGCCCGTAGTACCTATATCTCAGTAACTGCCTCCTCGAGGATCAATGGCGTCTCCTCGAACCTGGTGAACCTAACACAACTCTCGATAACAAGCTCGATCGATTCCGTGCTGCAGAACAGCGCGCAGGTCTTCCCCAGGGCCTGTACCCGCCCGTCGGCTCCTTGTCTGCCCAGACGCTCGCCAATAGCTCCTCCATCGGCGCGCCGCTAGGCGGATACCAGTACACTCCGGTCAACGCCATACGCTCGGCCGCCAGCACCCACGATCCACACCTCCCCAGCCCCGGTCCCCGCCGCCACCCTATCCCGCCTCCGCACCCTCACCGACGCCCACGAGTGGGCACTCGCGTTCAACGCCTCCTCTCCAGCCCGCGCCATTGCCGGCGCCGTCCTCGCCGCCGAGGTACTGCAGTCCCTCAACGTGACCCTGCTCGCACCCGCCGCCGCCAAGCTCACCGCCCAGTTCGGCCCTTATGGCACCTTCATGTCGCTCTCCGGCCTCGCGCAGCTGCCCGCCGCGTCGGCCGACTTTTACGGCGTCGTCGATTACGCCAGCAGCATAGTCTTTGAGCTCGTCGCCGATTCCGCTGACGCGGATGTGTCCGGCGTGGGCGTGCGGTTCCTGTTCGTCAATGGGAGCGCCGGCGCGGACAATGTACCCCAGACGTTCCCGCTGTTTGGGAGGCGCGAGACGGTGTTGCCGTGAGCTGAGTTTGTGCGGGAGATGCAGGGGATTGCGGTGGGGAGCGTACACGAGTGGTGCCGGGTGTGCGGGAATGAGGATGGGGCTTGCGCGGCGGAGGGCGGTGTTGTTGCTACTGTGGTTGGGGAAGGAGAGGGAGCGGTGTCAAAGGTGGTTGCTGGTTGCGGGTGTTATTGGCGCGGTGGTGGCACTTGCTGTGATAGTTGTTTTCTTGAGATTCTTGTCTTGGCTATCTGGAGGTTGCGGTTGGTGAAGAAGGGACCCAAGGGGGCCGTGCTGGCGAGAAAGGGGAGTGTTGAAGATGGTGCCTCAGATGTTGCTAGGATCACGTCAGATGAGCTAGCATCTGACCGAGACACGAGGAAGTAGGGAGTAGGCGACTATCTAGTCTCGTACCAGATTCTTTGTTAGCGATGAGAGACGAAAGTAGGCTTCAACGAAGGCTCTGAGAACTACCGACACCCGGGCTCCCTTGCCACTTGCTGTTCCGCAGTAGCCTCTCTCGAATCCCAAAGGGCCTAATCGGATACAGTAAAAGGCCCCTCTAATTTTATAGAATTTGCTCTGGGGTCACAAAGTAATGGTATGCCACTGAACATGCGGACACCTGAGCCAACAGCCATAGTGTCAGATCGCAGGTAGTTGGGATATATCGATTCCTGTAGCTCACGTCCTCCTGAGTAGACAACCGTTAGCGGCCATAACCTGTTGCCGTGGCCTCATATACGGCCCCCCACCCCCATTATTATTACTACCTCGAGATACAAAGGGACGCAAGTTTGCAGCTATTTCGCATAGTCGAATAGCCTCCTCCAGTTCGCTCCATCCATGCTTAATCAAAATAATAGCGAAAGACCGCCCAATGTCCATCCTAGTTCATATTTACCGCAATCCAAACTTGGCAAGCAAGTCGTGGCGGTAGAAATAGCCGCGCAGCCGCTTGCCATAAATGTCTGCTCAGGGGATGAGCATGTCAGCATTTTATGCTCTTCCACGAGGGACACGTTGCTGGCTGACTTACACAATGGGATACTAGAAAAGCAAACGGCAAGCTGCACCGCACCTAGCGCGTTGAAAAGGGGGGCTGCCTTGCTCCGATTCGCAACGAGCCAGTCAAATGCCTTGAAAGTCAGGGCGAAGCTGAAGATGTTCTTGAAGATGATCATGCAGGTAAAGCCTTCGATAGCCAGGTCCCCTAATTCGTGTCAGCTTTTGCCAGACAATTTTCGGTTGAAACACATCTCATGAAGGAGATTATCACTTACGATACGCATCCACAATGTACAAGGAGCTTGCTACAGCACCGATAACCATGCCGGCAACTTCAAGAGCAAAGAAAGTTAGGGGCACCGGATAGGGGTATTCGCTGTGCAACAAGCCATCGACCGTGATACCCCAGCCAAACAGACCCGCACAGCCCAAAATCATTTGAGGGATGACAAGAACGATACGGAACTCGGGCTCATAGACGCCTCCGTTCAGTTTTGTCATGTAGCGGGCGCTCCAGTCCGACAAAGCTCCCGCGATGACAAAGCCGAGAATTGCGCCAATGAAGGCGGCTGTGTAAGCATAACCGGTGTTGACTTCGTCCCACCAGAGAGGAGTCGCAAGGAAGAACTGGGCCATGATGACACCAATGAATACGGTCCAGCCGATTAGCAACCCCTGGATGAGACAGGCCCAGAGGAAGGCAGGCTGAATGAACAGAGGAAGCGGTCGCAGCAGCAGCTTCCAGAAGCTTTCGTCCGTCTTGCGTCCGTCGAAAAGCGCTAGCGACTGTCGGAACGTCTTCTTTGGGGGGATTGGGTAAACAGCATCGTGGGTCTCACTCGTGCGGTTTACTTCGGTAGGCTCGCCGGTCGCACTGGAATCCTGGGCGGCAGTGGGGGTGTTGCTAACACCAGACTTCTCGTGGCCATCCTTGTCATTGTCCATATGCTTAAATGTAGCAGGGTTTTCTGTTGCTAGGAGGTCAAGGTTGAGGGACGTCTCCCGGCGATAAGCCATCTCGGGGCAGAAGAAGAAGATGGCCGGTAGGGACAGGGCGCAGAAAATAGCGACCAGGTAGAAGGTCCACCACCAGTATATGGTGTGGGTGATCTTGCCGACCAGGATAGGGGTGAAGAACGCGCCACCAAAGACAGCCAGGTTAGTAAAGGCCATGCGAATACCTCGTTGCTGTTGTACGTGTCAGCGACAGGAAGTTTGCCAGCACATGTATAAAGGGGTGCCACTTACATGCACGCAGTAGAGATCGCCAACGGCAGCGTTGACGAGCGACTCGAAGGGAGCCGTGGCGATTCCCTGGAAGATGCGCGACCACAGCAGGCTCGTGTAGTTCTTGCCCGACGCTCCACCCCACACACTCGTCACAACCAGAAGCACAGTCCCGCCCACAAACAGATGCCGCTTGCCCCAGATGCGGCCCGACGGCACAAAGATGAAGCCGGCGACGCCCACACCAAGCAGGAAATACCCAGTCAACATGGCCACCCGGCTGAACTCGACGGCAAACCAAATAGAGAGGGTCACGGTGTTGGCGGCGAGGATAGGGCCCAATGCGGTTCCGAAGATGGCCGTCAGAGATAGGATGAATGTGATCAAATCTCTCTTCCATAGCGGCCAGTTCAGCGGGTCGTTTGGATCATCTGAGGGCTGCGGCACGAGGATGATGGGGACCGGGCCGCTGGTGTCGCACTTGAGGCCCTGCATACCGTCGGCGGCATACTGAGGCCTGTCAGGGTCGTCGAAGTATCGTGTCGTACCTGCGATGGCATGCTCGTCAGCACTTCACATCAATGCGGCCGCGCGAGACCGACGCCGTCTCGACGGGAATAAAGGGTTGGGTAGCGTACCAGGGACATGGTCCATGTACTTGTCGTCGAGAATTCCCAAACCCATCTTGACTTGATGCGCTGTCGCGCTGTTGCGTCGATGTAGGGGGAGGCAACGTTCACGGTTGCAGCATCACGTCTCGGCAAGAACAAAGGATCGCGATGGAGGTTCGCCTGGAGGGGAGGCGTCTAGATGACGACTCGCAGACGACACCAGCCCAGAAAGAGACCCCCCTAAGCTCTTGTGAGGGAAGGCGCAGGGATGTCCTACGAGTGTCTTGGCAACCTCCCGCCTCGTTGCGCCGAATGGCTGCAGCTGCTGCAAGCTGGAGTCCAATCCCAGCCGCAATTTCTCACTTTGACAAACCTCGGCCAACGCCCGCGAAGGCAATCTCAAACACTCTATCAATGGCCTTTTCTACTCGTGGTTGCGCACGGCATATATAACACCCAAATCAAGTTCCATCAAACGATGGAAGGTTGGGCGACAAGGCGCATCAGCAAATCAGTTGCGCCGATCCCCTAGCTTGCAGGCATGCCATGCCGAATAGCAAACGATCAGCAATGTCGAATCGAATTGCGGGGAAGCACAGGTAAGTGCTGCAAGTGCTTGGCCCGCTTGGCGAGCTTGGGCCTCGACCCGGTGAACGGCGACTGGAACGGCTTTTCATCCCGCCTTCGTTCGCGTTCGCGTTGGTCAGCCTATCTTGAACAAAAAACTCTGGATACCCAATCTTCCAGCGGGCTTACGACGCTAAGAAAAATGGACGCATCGGGATATCCCGTCTCGGGCTCTTCAATTGACCCGCGACTTGCGGATTCGGCCTTCTCGAATGGTCGACAATAACAGCAAACTCGATGTTTCCGTACATTCCGAATATTCATGCTCTGGGCGCTGTAGGAGTATCCTGCGCCGCTAGGTCCTTCCGTCTCGGCTGCTGGTCGGGCCATAAACGACGTCACGTCGCTAGCATATCGATATTGATTTACATTGCCGGCTTTGATCCCCGCATGCAAACGAGACAAAAATTAGGTTTACCGGGAAAGCAAGCCAAAATAATTTGCAGCTCGATCTGGGCCGCATTCACTCCAGACAGGAGGTTGTCGGGTCCTTGGTTGTACCAGTCGTCCATTGTCCTACCTATCATGACAGCCCCTCACGCAGTCATGATGTGCAGCAGCTGCTGGAGCTGTGCATTGGATGTCTCTGACCCAAGCTGCGGGCTTGTTCCTGTGTCTTAGATTTGGTGATAGGTTACCCCCCTCCTCCCAGCTTGGCGTGCAGCGCCCCTAGAGGTGAGGTCCCCCTGTAGCGGGGCTGCCATTGGCTTGTCCCCTCCATCCCCAAAGCTCTGGATTCGTCTGTGTTGAGTGGCCAGGGGGTGGTGTTGCGCTAGTATTTAAAAAGTAAAGGGGAGCTGAAGTGCCCTTTCCCTTGGGTCCTCGCTCCTCTCTTTGAATTTGCGCTGGAACAATCAACCTGCCTTCCTCTCCATCGATTCCTATCTGATATCCTGAAATCGTAGCCATGAAGCTCTCCGCGACCCTCCTCTCACTGGCCCTGGCCACCGTTGCCGTCGCGCAGGCACCCTCACTTCCTACATGCGCTGTAAGCCATCACACACCCTCCCTGCGCGCGTCATTTCCAGTATCACTTACCCAATGGTCCCCAACATAGCAAGGTTGCGCCAACCAGTACCTCCTGAACGGCATTGGCGATTGCGGCACCGACCCCAAGTGCATCTGCGGCAACGCCGACTTCATCGTGGGCATCTCGTGCTGCTTGGCCGGCGCCTGCGAGCCGGCAGACCAGTCCTCGGCCGTTAACTTCGCCTCTCTGGTACATACACTCCATCCCTCCTCCCCCATCCCCCGGAGGGCCGTTGAACCCAAATTAACACCGCGCCCCCTCCCAAGTTCTGCTCCGGCCAAGGCGTCACAACCCTCCCCACAACCGTCTCGTGCGCCACCACCTCGGGTGGCACCGCCGCCGCGACCAACTCGGCCTCGACCACCGCTTCGGGCTCGACCGCCGCCAAGACAACCGTCTCCAGCGGCCCCTCCAACACGGGTACCACCGCTGGCGGCGCCGCGGCCACCACCAGCAAACTTAGTACCAACTATGGCCCGAGGCAAACCGCCGCGCCCATCATGGGAGCCATTGGTGGTATCATGGCTGCTGTTGCCATGCTTTAAGTGGGAGAGTGTGTGTTGTGAGGGTGTACGATGGACTGGGCTGGATGCTGGGTATGGCTGCTTGCGGGGCGGCAGTTTGTTGTGTGGCGCTTTATGGGCGGTGTTTGCGATGAGGTGGCCATTTGTCCCTGGTTTGGTTGTACTAATTGCCGTCTCGATACCTAATATATGCAACTAATACAATCCAACGCTTGTTTATTTGTGAAGGCGGGTACTTCAAGGACGTAATTGTGAGAAAATGTGTCTCGTTATGGACACGGGAAAGGCCTTTCAACGCCATAAATTCCCGTTTTCATAGCGTGAAGGCCTTGTGAAATACCAAGTACGCTGTCTTTTGTGCTAGAAGGCCTTTCCAAGACTTGTTTGGTGATTTGATATCAAATGCTGTGCCTAGCGATTTTCGCACCAATCCGTTGCTCTCAACGCGGACGGAACCATTTCCACCAACTACGTGAATCCCTATAGAGCCTAAACATGCAACATACCATAAACAGGGTATCTATACGACGAAAAAGCCTCCAACTCCCTGCCCTCTATCCTCACGACCGCCCTTGAATCTTCCGAATCACAACTCGTCCATTGTTAAGCTCCCACCCAACTCCGTGCTGACTAGCTAACTCCTTCCACGACGAAAACGTCTGCGTCTCCAGAAAATCTAGCCCCACCGACAAATACGACCGCCCAAACGCCTTGAGTACATGGGCCCTCAGCTGCGGCTCAGCAAACTCCATCAACTTGGCCCGATGCCCATCCACGCTCCGCTTCGTCTTGCGCCACAGCACCCAGTCATCCCGCACCAGCGCGCGCAGGACGGCGTCGACCTTGGCGTCCCGTAGGCGGTGCTCGTTGCGCAGCGTGTAGGCGTCGGCGAGGTTGCCGCGGCGGCAGGCGGCGTCGAGGACGAGGTAGGCGACGGCTTCGTGGCGCTCGACGCTAGTGAGGTTGTGGGCGGGGTGGATGACGCGCAGGAGGTACAGCAGGGCGGGGTGGTAGGTTTCGTACGACGAGACGAGCACGCCGAGCCGGATGGCAAAGAGGTAAACCTGCGAGGCGAAGGCGTCGCGCCGCTTGGAGGCCACGATGCCCTCGCGCAGCTTGCGGAGGGCGCTGAGGATCTGCGAGAGCTCGATCTGGTTCTTCTCCGAGGCGGCGGCAGCGGGCGTGGGGCCTACGGGGAGTGCGGGAGGGGCTGATGTTGATGACGTCGGGACGGGGTCGTCTTCGCTGAGGGCGAGGCGCGAGAACTGCTTTTGTAGCTCGTCGCGGTCGCCGGCGTCGGTGCAGAAGGCGAGGTAGCGCTCGGCGATCTTGGCGTAGTAGCTTTCTTGGGTCTTTGCAACGAGTAGTCTGGCGGTGGGGAGGGGTTTAGGGGTTAGTTGGGCTGGTGCAACTTTATAAACTAGAACAATGGACATGAGATATCCGCGCGACAAGATGCGATTTACCTCTTCTCTCCCTTTGAGGGAAGGCCGTACTCGGCTAGCGGGTCGATTTCGACTGGTTTTAGTCGCGACAGATGCCCTGACGGCACTCTCCCAGTCTTTCTCTGCATTGCGGGCGTTGGTCTGTCGCAGAAACTGGCTTCAGAATGCTATACTGGCGCATCGGAGACACCATAGATCGTTGATGTGTTGCTGGATGCTTGCTGGGCCTTGCAGTGTTGAGGGACTCCACGTCCTGACTCCGAAATGTAAATGCGGGGTGTTTACCTTGTAGGGCAGTTATCTAATCGCTGGATTCTATGTTATGCATGCTGGCGATCCCGCGTCCCGTCCCTGGTTGCCTGCCACCACTTCCCCAGGCTATTTGCACATTGCATATGATATTGAAACACCCAAAAGCAATTCATGCCCAGATATTTACATCCCTGAGCTATCCACCTTGCTTGCAGCATTGATTTCGATTTCGCACTCGCTCAAAGGATAAAGTATCGCAGCGGTACTAGCTGCTCCTATAGATTCGATCATGACTCAAATGCATTCACGATGACTTGACAAATATTTAGTTTGCTATCCCACGCCTTCCCTGACGAGGAAGTAGCATGTGAAGAGACGCGAGAGGCTCAAAGAGGGTAGCTGCCCGCGAGACTTGACTTGGATGCGCGCAGTCCAATTCATGTATTTTCGAGACTTCTGATCACCTTGATGGGTAATGCGTAGATCCGAGGGGTAAGGCAGCGGAAGATGCATCTGAACTAGCCGATTCCAGACTGAACTCACCATGCCTCGGCTCGATCCCGTATGGCGATGCCATTAAAGAGTTGATCTGCTACTTCAGTCTCGCACCGCCATTGTCCCAAGCTAGATACCAGCTATCTAACAGGCAATTGGCATGTCATCATCCAGGCTCAACCAGATTGCCGGCCATCTCAATTCCCCCAAAGGCCTCCTGGCGGACCAAGTAGCCATCGTCACTAGTTCCGGGCAAGGAATAGGTGCCAAGTGCGCGAGGTTGTTTGCAAATGAGGGTGCAAAGGTGGTTATCTCTGACATTGACGGCGTCAAGGCAAATGATTTTGCCGAAAAGATCAACGCCAGCAGCGGGGAAGCCCTAGCTGTCGCTGGGGACCTACTAAACGACAAGTACATCAAGGAGCTGGTCAAGAAATTTGCCGACTTTGGGGGCGGCAAGATCCATATCACTGTCAACAATGCCGGGTTCACCTGGGATGCGGTCATCCACAAGGTCTGAACCCCGCAATATCTCCATCTCTCGCCCTATGAATTGTTACTTACGCCCAGCTACAGATCACGGACAAGTAATGGGACACCATCGTCGCCCTCCACGGCACCGTCCCCTTCAAGCTCATCCGCGAAGCCGCGCCCTACTTCCGCGTCAAGGACGGCGAACCGCGCAACATTGTCAACATCTCATCCACCTCTAGCCTGCACGCCAACGCGGCCAGCTCAACTATGCAATAGCCAAGGCTAGCGTTGTTGGCCTGACCAAGACCATCGCCAAGGAATGGGGGCCAGCATTCGGCGTTAGGGCAAACACCATCGCGTTTGGGCACATCGAGACCCGGCTGACGGCCAACAAGGAGGCAGGGGCTTTTGTCGAGGTCGACGGTCAAAAGGTTGCGCTCGGCATCCCAGAGAAGCAGAAGGCAGCTGGAGGGCCAGTGCCCTTCCAGGACATCCCCTTGAGAAGGCCAGGGTCGGCTACCAAGGCTGCGAGCGCCATCCTGGCTATTGCCTCGCCGCTTAGCGCGTACATTACTGGGCAGATAATTTGTGTAACTGGTGGGAGAAATATGTAAAGCGCCGTGCAATCTCCATACTCGATACCTCCCTCGCGGGATGGGGTCTGTGGGAGATCGGAAGACATCAACTCTCGATCTTGGCCCTCAAAGAAGAATCACAACGCCATGCAATTAAAGTCCAGATTCCGTCTCCAGTCATACACCATCTACCATTCATTAAATACATCTTATCCCCCCCACCAAGCTCCCTCATTCAATTCCTCCGCCGTCTTCACGTCGTCCACCAGAGCTGCAGGACACCCTTTGCGTACTCTACAATCTCCTCTCCGCCGAGCTTGCTGTCGCCATACACCCGGTCGACAAACGAGATAGGCACCTCGCCGATCGACAGGCCCTTCGCTTTGGCCGTAACCGCGAGCGCCATCTGCATGGTGAACCCTCTCGCGTCAGTGCTCTCAAACAGCTTCTCTAGCACCGCCCTCTTGTACAGCCTAAAGCTCCCGGTCAGGTCGCTAACGCCCGGGCGCAGGACCGTGTCGGCGAAGATGTTGGCGCCCTTGCTCGTCAGCTTGCGCTTCAGGTCCCAGCCGTACACGCCGCCGTCACCGGCGTACCGCGTGCCCGTGACGATGTCGTAGTTGCCCTGGCGCTGCTTCTCGATCATCTGCGGGATGAACTTGGGGTGGTGGCTGAAGTCGGCGTCCATGATGATGATGTAGTTGCCCCGGGCGAACTTGAGCCCATGCACGTACGCCGTGCCCAGCCCCAGCTTGCCCGTCCGCGGCTGCAGCTGCACGTGCGGCGCGTACACCTTCACCAGCTGCTTCGCGACATCCTGCGTCCCGTCGGGTGAGCCGTCGTCGACGATGACGAGTTCCCAGTCGAGGTTTCTACGGGAGAGGGAAATGTGTTAGTTGACTGCTGGAGGGCCAGGGGTGGTGAGAGAGGGAAAAGGGGGGGAAGCTCACTGCTCAGTGAATGTGCGGTTGAGCAGCCAGGTGATGATGGGGAGGTTCTGGCGCTCGTTGAAGGTCGGCAGGATGACCGAGTACAGCGCCTTCCCGCTCGATTTTGACGACTTGGCTGGTGCCATTGTGACTGTGCGCGCCGGCTGTGGGGGATTGCCGTGGGGGATATTGGCTGAAGCGAAAACGAGGGTCGATAATCGCGGTTGCAAAGGAATGGACAGACTCGTGACATGAATCCCACAGTTTAGTCGTGCTGCGCGATGGAGCCTCCAAGTGTCCTCTCTCCAGGCTGAAAATGGCTCCGGCCAGGGGCACCCCTATCCACGGGCACTATCCGCCTATCCGCCTCAGGGTCAGCTAGCGGCCTGTCTTGCTTGATGACTAAGCCAACCTGAGCGACTGTTGGCAGCAGTCAGCAGTTCAACGTTCCCGGTCTCTCACACTGGGCTAGAATCCATCGAGGTTCCATCTTCACAGTTCTGAGGTGGTTGAGACTCGCCGCAAATCAATTCATTATCGAACCCAGTAAGGTTTTCCTATCCGACTACAGCTTCCTCGGTTACATGCTGCATACCGTTCCCCAAATGTACATAGTGCAGATAGATATGCATCAGTTGTTCATAAATGTGCTATCCAACCAAAAATCCCAACGCACTTCCTTCCAACCGACTCTCTCTCTCTCTCTCCCACACATGGCAGATTTATCGCTAATTAGAGACATAAACTGCTAGTGTACTCATTTTACACCATATTGTTATTACCAGCCGTCCCATTCCCCGCCCCAGCGTTCAACCTCGGCCCCGTCCTCCAGCTCTTAATACTCGAGACGGTCATGGTCTTGCTGAAAGACCACTTCTTGGGGAGACCCGTCGCTTGGCCCTGAGACCAGCCTTCATGTGGGACCTTGTGGTCGTCCAAGATATTGAAGTGGGTCTTGGTCCACTTCCAGAGCTCGATCCCCGACACAAACGCAATCGTCATGCCGACCACCACGCCCCACTCCCAGCTAATGGCCGTGTGCTTGAAGACGTCCCTATTTAGGTACGGAATGTAGACAGTGGGAAAGACGCTCAGCGCGCCGGTAACGACGGCGAAGAAGAGGAACTTGTTCCCCCACAGCTCCTCGAAAAGCTGGAACTTGCTGTTGTTGTCGGGGTTCAGGCGGAACATGCTCCGCCGGATACTCTTGAATTCCCACGCGCTGATGAGAATCAGCCATGTCAATTCGGCGAAGACGGCAGCTCTGGCACGGAACACGGGTTCGCAACTCTCCGAGTACTTGCGGTTGCAGTCCTCGCCAAGGTTGCCACCGTAGCGGCCGTAGATGACAATGATGAAGGTCATGAGCGTGCAGATGCCCATTAGGGTTCCATACACACACATGTCTACCAAGATCTGATTGGTGAACACACCCCGCCTCTTGTCATGAGGCGGCTTGCGCATCACTTCTTTACTCGCCTTTTCGCGACCCAGGCCGAATGCGGGGAACGAAGAAGTCACCATATTGATCCACAAAATCTCGAGCGGTGAGATGGGAAACACGGGGTATTGAGAAGCGTCGCGGAAGGCCAGGCCCGCAATCAGCAGGATCACCTCGCCGACATTGCTGCTTAGTAGATGCAGGACGAATTTTTGAATGTTATCAAACATGCGGCGGCCCTCGCGGATGGCGGCAACGATGCTATTGAACTTGTCGTCTGTGAGGACGATCTTGGCTGCCGACTTAGCCACATCGCTACCAGTTCCCATGGCAATGCCAACGTCTGCGCGGCTGAGCGACGGTGCGTCATTGACACCATCGCCCGTCATAGCCATGAAGGCGTCGCGGCGACGGAGCGCTTCGATCATTCGAGTCTTGGTCTCGGGCGCACATCGAGCGATAACGAGAGGGAGGTCTGGCAGGGCGTCGATCTCGGCATCTGATAATCTATCGAAATCCGTCGCCTTCTTCACCATCCAATCCTGCGTGGTAACCATGCTCTTGTCCCGTGGGATGATACCGACCTCCTTGGCAATTGCCTTGGCTGTTTCCGGGTGATCGCCGGTCAACATGTGAACCTTGATACCGGCCTGGGAGCACTCGAGGATGGAGTCGGCCGTTTCGATACGCGGGGGGTCGTAGATCCCGGCAAGACCGAGAAGAATTAGGTTCCTTTCCACACTCGTGCGAGCCACATCCTCAACATACCCACCCTCATCATCAACCTCGGCGCTGGGGCCCGCGCCGGCCGTGTACAAGCCTTCATAAGGCCGGTATGCAACGGCAAGGACGCGCTGGCCCATGGCTGCAAAGGTCGTCATCTGATCCAGAATTGTGACCCTTAGCTCTTCAGACATGGGCTGCTGAACATCCCCAATTCCGACATGAGAGCACAAATCCAGCACACGCTCAACGGCGCCTTTGGTAAAAACAACGCTGTTCTCAGGGCTGAGTCCGGAATCGTTGTTTTCGGGAGTGTTGTAAATGACACTCATACGCTTGATGGTGCTGTCAAAGGGGAACTCTGCAACCTGCTTCCACCCAAGGCCCTCGAGGTACTTCTTGCCGGCCTTGAAGCGGTGAGTAAAGACTTGGAGGGCAATCTCGGTGGGCTCGCCGGTTGTCTTCCATTGCCCCTCTGCCTCGTCGAATCTTACAGTGGCAAGATTGCAGAGCGCTGCCGAGAGGAGAAACATGCGGAGCTCGGGGGTGATTGTAGCCACGGGCTCCGATGGTTGCTCCTTTGGGACCGTCTTATCTTCAGGCACATCAAACTTGATACCCGCGGTGGTTCGCTCTTGGTCGTAATCTCGCGGGCTCTCATCAGGTACCTCTCCAGGTGACGCGCAGGTAACAGTGCCAAGTGTAGGGTCATTTGATTTTGTTGAGTTTCTGACGGTATAAATCTTTGACGATGGGAGCCATGCCTTTTTAACAATCATCGCTCCCTGTGTGAGAGTGCCAGTCTTGTCCGAGCAAATATTGGTGACACCTCCCAATGCTTCGAGTGCAGAAAGATCACTTCATGCGGTCAGTTTGGTACTGAAGCACGATGGGAGACATGAGTAGCTTACCGGACAACGACATTGTGCTTTCTCATGGTGGTGGTCGCAACAACCATGGAGATGGTTAGAACGGCGACGAGCGACTCTGGGATAATGGCAATGCCGGTCGAGATGGCGTAAATAATAACCTCACTGGGGATGGGCAGAAGGAACTTGGTGCTGGCAAACACGACGACGGCCAGCACCAGAGCGCAGAGAAAGAGAAGATATGCCAACTTGGCCAACTTGATCTGAAGAGGAGTGCCTTCAGTAAGACCCAGGAACTTGCCAAAGAAATCGTAGGCCCGCCGGGCTGCGCCCTTGATGGGCTGGGCCTTGCCATACTTCTTCCAATTCATGGACCTTCCGGCCTTCCGTTGTTTCTTGGAGGATGAAGCGGCAATCTTACCGACCTCGGTCTGCATCCCAGTGGCAACGACAATTCCGCGGCCGCGACCCTTGCGCACCACGGTGGTTGCGTATACCATATTGATGCGATCAGCAATTCCAATTTCGCCCTCGTCTGTCACTAGCTTCTTGGCCTTGGATTCGTCGTCTGTCACATGGAGCTCGTTGGAAGATGTCTTTTCCACTGCGATAGCTTCACCAGTTAAGGACATCTCGTCGCAACTCAGGTTCATAGCCTCAAAAAGACGAATATCGGCCGGAACCGTGTCACCCATCTTAAGATTGACAATGTCGCCGGGCACGACCTCAACACTGGTGAGAGTCCCGTCAGTTTCCATATGGCTAGATGGCTAGGAATGAGTAACGAAGAGTGCTTACTTGGGAATGACAATAGTTTGTCCATCGCGGAGTACATTTGCGCTGGGTGAAGACAAGGCGCGTAGAGCATCCATCTTCTTTTCGGCACCATACTCCTGGTAGAAGCCAATGGAGACGTTCAGCGCAATGACGGCAGCAAGAACGCCACCCTCAACATAATCAGCCACGCCGAAACTGAGACCCATGGCGAAGAAAAGGACCTGAGAACTGTCTTAGTTTTGTTCAAGTCAATTGGAGGAAGAGAGAGGAGTAGAGGGTATGCCGCATACCAGAATCATGGCATTGCTGATTTGTCGGATGAGGATGGCGTGCCATGAGATGCCACCGCCAATGTCCAATTCATTGGGGCCATACTTCTCCTGATATTGGGGGACCTTCTGCGGACTCAGTCCCCCATCCAGATCAGTGCCAAGGGCCTCCGCGACCTCTTGGGGCGGAAGTAGAAAGGGGTGCTTCCTCATCTCGGCCGTCATGGTGGGCGGTGATGATGGGGACGTCGAATTCACGGACGGGTGAAAGGTGACAACGTTGAGTGGATGCCACAGTACCTCATTGGAGGGTAGAGGGTAGACCTGTAAGACTCGGTTGTAGGAGCCGACGTTGATGCATGCGCCAAGAGTACCTCAAGTATCTAGGGCTTTTCGGTGTCCTTTGTTTAGTCGTCGGAGCTGATGAACATCAGGGTCCAGCGATACAGGAACCGGGAACACAGTTGCTTTTAAGCACTTCTCAGGCCCGCGGGGTCTCGGGCATCGTTGGCTCGCCATGGCAATACCAAGAGACCCTCTCCGATAAGTCTGCGTGAAAAACAGCGTTGTATGGTTGAGCCAAGAGAACCAAGAACTCTATCCTGGGTTGAGGCAGCGGCATCCTGCCCAGCCAAGCATCTTCAGGCGTGTTGGAGAGCGCTTCAGCGTCTAAGGGCGCGGCATACGTCCGCAGGGCCCCGCAGTGGCACACCGGTGGGTGGTGATAAGAGCAGAATCCGCAGAATCAGGTGGCAATGGATATCAGCGGCGTCATTGCTTAGGCTGGGACAAAGGCTAAGACGCCCAGTCAAGCTCGGGAGCCGCTTTTGATAGGGCGAGACAGTCTCGAGGGTTGGCAGAGGGTTGGCAAAGGGTTGGCAAAGAATTGGCAACGAGGTCATCAGGTCTTGGCCCGACAAACTCGGCACCGCAGTCCGTTTATCGTCCTTGGCCCCATCTTGGCGTTTTCCGTTTGCGCTTCTGGAAGACGGCGAGCCCGACTTGCACCCATAAGACCTTAACGACAGACCGATGCGATGCCGGGCGATGCCGGGCGATAGAGAGGGGGCAGGGAAGCCGGGTACGGACGAGAGCTCCTGCGCAAAACAATGTAACTAGTTGAGTCGTGAAATCGAGGCACGTGGTGCGAAGCGTGACTCCCTCTATACCATTACAGTCCTGGTGGATGGCGCCATTACCTTCTTGGCCTGGCGTTGGCCTGGCGGCTGGGAGGCCGACCCGAAACTAGCGGCTCGCGCGCTCGTGCGCCCCGCTGTCTTGCTCACATTTCACCGTGTGGCTTCAATTGAGACTGGGCCGAACTGTGGGTGAAGGATGGAAGATGTGGGGAAGAGGGGAAGCGGGGGGATTGGCCTTCCCCTCCTGTCACGCAATCTGCTGCGCAGAACCCAGGGCAGCTTCCGCATTCGCTCATCCGCGGAGCTTGGCTGCGACACACTGCCAACCTCACAACCGCAACGTTCCTGAAAATCCCGGCGCTTGCGCTGCATATATGCTTGGCCGAAGAGTTTTTTTTTTTCTCAAGTGAAGGTAGGAGAGGATGGTGTGTTGATGAAGGATGTGAGATGTGCTGGAAGAGGGCTCCCAAGCCCTCGATCTGATCATCCATAGCCTAAAACCCCCAGAGGTAGTAGATGTACCTTTGGTATTAGGTAACGAGTACTCAGCACTCTGCCAGTGTCTATTCCCTTCCATTGGCCGGTTGAGCTTCTCGCCTTCTACGCATTGAGTTCGCGGGGCGAGCACAACTGGTGCACTAGCAAGCCGGGCAGGAAAATAGGAACTCGATCGATCTCTCGATTGCCGCCTGTCATTCTCGCGTCCTTTGTTTCCCACCAACTCGGAGGCCGATGGATGGCGCATTGGGCAGCCAAAGACCCAATGCCGAAAGAGGACGACCATCGAAATTCGCTGGTCGGAACCAGTACTGACCTCCAGAGATGTCGACCCGGGCATGCCTAGGAAGGGTGTCGAGAGAGGCAAAACAGGAAATCGCCTCCCAAGGGTGCTGCAAAGGATCGGGTGGAGCATGATCGCATCTTCTCCACGCCTTGCAGACGGCTACACGGCTAAGGTAAGCTGGCCGACACCGACCTCCCCAGGCTTAGACGTGCTTACCTAGCTAGCTGCCCTGGGTACGGCCTCCTCTCACCCGTCTTGCGCGCACTTCGAGGTACCACATGCTACTACGCACTACCACACACTACACACACCATACATCCCAGATTCTATGCCGCCCGTGTCTGGTTCGCTTTGCCAGCTTGCCGTGTCCTGCTGCCTCTGATTCGCCCGTGCGACCGCATCTCCTCGAGCTGTGTGATGGCATGCTCCCAACCTCACCTCTTCCTCACCTCTGGCCTCGTCCCCCTCACCCAACTGCCCTCTTTTGCCTCTTCCAGATCTGAATCCCCGAGTCGCCATCGACTCCCTCCTTGACCGCAACGTATCGACCCAATTCAATCCAACATCCATTTATCCCGAACCCGTGCTCCCCCGACGCGTATTCTCGGGCGGTATTGCTTCGCATTTTTTCGGTCCCCCTCGTTCTTACGTCATTATCGCAATGGCTGTGGAAGTGGACAAAGGTGAGATGAGTACTGTCGCGCAACAGTCGCATTGAAATTGGCCCTATGAATGCTCTGCGCATAGCATTCGACAGGACAAAACCGTTGTTTGCGAGTCCCTTCGGACCACCAAGCCGAGTGCGCTGGAGTTGTCACTACCTGCCCTAGCTCCCTTTCGCAGAGCAAGCTATGCGCCAAATTGCTAACCGCAAGCCTTGGGCGCCATCTAGTCATCCAGCAGGAACAGTCTGCCACAGAAGTGGCACCTGTGCTGGCACCGGAAGAGAGCACTGCGGTCGAGTCTTCCGAGGCCAAGCCGGCAAAGGGAGCCGAGGAAGCCGCCTCAGCCGCCCCCGTGGACTCGCTGAACCCCGGAGGTGCGGATGCAACAGCTGCGCCCCTTTCTGGCCCGATCCAAAACGGCGAGAAAGAAGCGGACGCGCTCAAGGAAACCACCTCGACGACCAGCAACGCCAAGTCCATCGAAAGTGGCCCCGTACCCGCCGAACCGTCGTCAGCTGTCCCCGCTCCGCCGGTGGAGGTGGCCGCGGGCAGTGCAAACAAGGATGCAGTAGTCACCCCTGAAAAGCCGGCCGAGGTTATCGCAGAGAAACCCGCAGAGAAGGCCATAGAAGAGGTTGCAAAGGCGTCCGCAGAAGAGCCCAAGAAGGCCGAAGAGACCCCTCTTACCGAGGCGCCAGCTGTGGTGGCCGAAGTTGCTGCTAACGGGGAGGTCAGCAAGGACGTTGAAGTGAAGGAACCCACAGCTGAAGTGGCGCCAGTAGTCACGGGCGGGAAGAGAAAGGCAGAAAAGGCCCTCGGCACCAATGGCGACGTCGGCAATAAGAAGGCCAAGATCGAGGCTGCCGCTGCTCTAGCCGCTCCCCCGGCCGCTAACGGAAGCACACCGGCGCGCAAGGCCGGCCGACCCAAGAAGGAAAAGAAAACGGTGGTCACGGCGCCCTCGGCTGGGAGGACGGCACGGAAGACGAGAAGCCAGGGCCCTGTTGAGGTCTAAGGATGAGACACATGATTGCTGTTGGGCACGAAGGTATGTGATGCGACATGATGTGAAGTGACTGACGATGCTTGTTTCTACATTCTCAATATCGCTTTGCTTGGAAAACGAGTCAATAGGTCGGCTTTGCTGGGTCCTTCTTTCTTGTCTGTTGCTTTTCACTGCGGCTTTGGTCGGGTGGATGGGAAGGGGCTGCTTTTTATTTTCTTCGACTTTCTGGGGTTTTTTTTTGCTCGTCACAGCGGTGGCTCGCCGAATTTTCGCCCCCTTTTCTTTTTTTTTTTTTTGTATATATATCCAACGTTCCTGGTGACTGCGCTCAATGGCTCGTGGGTGGTAAGCCACTCAAAGGAATGCGGCCCGCTGCTGTGATCCAAGCTTTGTTATGAAACATGGGCGTCTCTTAGCCTCCTCGCTTTAGTGGTTTGAACACATCCATTTCCTAGTTTGGAGTGAAATAAGTGTTACTTTGAGTCTGATATGGCTTGCGAAACTGATCCGGGTTGTGAAACTTGCCTGCATTTGTGTATAGGGGCAGGATTGTATAGCGATATATATGAAAACAACGTTCACACGGCCAAACCCAACACATTCCTGGGCACTTGGTAATTGATTGGTGGGTCTCAACTCAAGGGACTTGATATTGGCGGCTGGCGCTCTCGGTTACATTTTCTCTCGGGGCTCTACGTAGTATACCTGTCTAATCCCGGTTGCAAGACATGATGTATCTATCAGTTCGAATCACCTTGACCGTCATGACTGCTGAGAACTCTTTGAAACCTCGAAACTACAATCCAACCCTTGTTTGTTTGTTAGCGCAGGACTTCATTGAAGCTCGTTATGGGCATCAACGACGGAATTTCTGGCATTGCAGAGGACATATTTGGAAACCAAGAATGCCTTTCGAAAGGCCAGAATGCCGTTTGTTATTGTGACAATGGCCTTCTTGGGGCTTCAATCTTCTTGGCGGGTGTGGCTAGCAAAACAAACCAGGGTTGGAGTGTAGACCACGGGCGTTGGAAAAGGGACAGACATATAGGGGTTGCATACTTTTTATCGAGACATTTGTAGAGCATTCTTGGCGATTGTTTGGTTCAGACAGGCCAATTCGCAAGAGCCCAGACGGGAAGGCTGCGAAGGGTTGTCTCAATCAAGCGCCTTGTCCAATAATACGATTCACTCTTGTAGATTTCCTGACACAAAATATATTCCTTTCTTGTTAGATTAGCAACAAATCCAGGCAGGATTGTGAAAAATGATATGTGGAACAAAGGTAACGGTTTCGTGGCCGTTTGGTCTGGTCCTTCATAGATGCCCGGATCTCCAAGAGTGATCACTAATGCGGCAAAGTTCGAGAAAAGCTCGCAGGGCTGGCCCGGGAGATAGAGAGCATGGGGTCAGCTAGTGGGGAACGGTGAATCGGGACGGGAAAATCCCTGGGAGCTCCCCGGGACCCCTAATTTGGGCATTTTCATGCTCTATGGGATTCTCATGCAATGGCTCTGCAGTTGGCGGCGCGCTGAGCGAAAGCGAGCACCAGCGAAGAGGGAGCCAACTGGGGAAGAAATATCGATCCAAGGCGTCAATACTTGCTCCCGAGGGTATAAGCATTGGCTTTACACCCGGTTGGAAAAAGCTCGTATTCATCGCGCCTTTGCCTTCCTTTGCTTGAAATGTGTGGGGCTAGGCCCGGCACGTTGAAGCTCCAATGCGAAAAATAGCCTGGCCGGACCTATCAGCTGGCCACAGCAGGTCTGTCCTGCCAAGTGCTGCCCCCTGGAGGTTTCTCAGCCGTGGCAAGCTGCCAGGGGCGCCCAATCAAAGAGGGCTCCAAGGATTTGAGCGTACCAAGGATGGAATCGTGGGATGCTTCCCCTTTTAGGGCCGCGGTAGTTTTCAATGGGAAGTTGGAACCGCATGTGGTCGCGGGGCGATGTTTTCTGGAAGCATCGGCCTGTGCATGGCTTCGTGAGATTTCGATTTTTCTCTTCTGGCTGCAGCTGGTTCGCAATCGTGTTTGCTCGGCACGTCCGTTTCGGCCCTATCTTACCTTCCCTTTCTCGTCAAAGATCTTCCAGGTTCTGACAGGCATCGCCCTCCCACATTAGCGAGCAGCACTCTGCGCGATGTGGGTGTTGGAGAAAGCAGTCCTATCTACCCACCTCCTAGAATACTACCTCACACCTTACATTTTCCCATCGAGACATCGACTGCCGCTCGCTACAGCTCGATTTCTCCCTCCCACCTCGTCTTGAGACAAAGTAAACACCTATCAGCCCGCCCGCCCGAAACTGTTTCCCGTGCTGCACTGCCTGCTCTCCCGCGAGTTTCTGTGACGCCGATTTCTGCTCAAAGGTCCACCTGGCCGGGCCTTGGCATTCGTCCTACGTCACCCGCATTCCGGGTCTCTTTTCTCCCCTGAGCATCGCGCCAACCAGCTGTGCTTTGTTGCCGACAACCGCATTCTTTGTGCGCCAAAGTTGGATCTTGATTGTCGATTGTGCCAGAACTTCTTTCAACTTGGACAATTACCGACTAGCTTCCTCTCAACGTCTTTGAGTCACGCTGCGTCCCTTAAAACCACGAGGACCAAGCAGTCGTTACAAAGTACGGCCCGAGACGGCCACTAACGGTTGGCCTAGCCTAGCTTGATAAACATCGTCCGATCTCCCGGTCCTCGAACCCGACTCAGACCTTGCATTCGACCACAACCTTCTTTTCTCGCCCTATGCGGGCCCGACTTGACATATTTTAAACCTAACCATGGACGCAACACGGACCTCGTTCCCGAGGGACGATTCTGACCCTGGGTCCCAGTTTCTGAAGTTGCTCCAAGATCCATTCTCTGCACAGGTACATGCCCTCTTTCTCTCCCCGTTTTGCCAGCCAGGTTCGTGTCGAGAACTCGAGGATTTGCTGACGTACTGCTGGTTCTAGCTCCAACAAACCTCGGTCGTTGCCGCCTTGGGCTCCTCAGTCGGCATCACCTTCGCGATTGCTATCTGCTTTTCTTTTCTCCGGCCGTACAACAACGTTGTATATGCACCCAAGCTCAAGCATGCCGACGAGAAACACGCGCCCCCACCCCTAGGGAAGGGCGTTTTTGCCTGGATGAAACCGCTATGGTCGACCACCGAGCAGGACTTGGTGAGGCTCATTGGAATGGACGCCACTATTTTCATGCGATTTACGAGGATGTGCCGCGACCTCTTCGTCATTCTCTCCGTTCTCGGGTGCTGCATTTTGATCCCAGTCAACTTTACAAAGAGCGCCCTCATCGATGAAGGGAAGGTGACTTGGATGGCAAGGATCACACCGTCCAACGTATGGGCCGATGCCCACTGGGCCACCGTCGTTGTCGCCTGGCTTTCCACCATCGCCATCTGCGGGTTTCTGTGGTGGAACTATAGAAAGGTCCTACTACTGAGGCGGCAGTATTTTGGCAGCGAGGAGTACCAGCACAGTCTCCATGCTCGTACTTTGATGGTATGCTACCCTGTCTCTGGCAAGTCGGAGCTGTAGGTCATTTTGCTAACCAAGACGTTAGTTATATGATATCCCCAAAAACTTTGCATCTGACGAAGGAATTGCCAGAATTATTGATGTTGTTGTGCCCAGCTCATCCTTCTCGAGGACCGCTATCGCGCGCGACGTCAAGGTCCTGCCCGACCTTATCGATCAGCACAGTAAAACTGTGCGGAAACTCGAAAAGGTGCTGGCCATCTATCTGAAAGACCCAAATCACCTTCCACCCGCACGGCCCCTATGCCCGCCATCAAAGAAGGACCCGTCGTTCACAACCTATCCAAAAGGTCAGAAGGTAGATGCGATCGAGTATCTAACGCAGCGAATCAGGTCACTAGAGCTCGAGATTAAGGAAATCCGTCAACGGGTGGACAAGAGGGGGTCTATGCCCTATGGCTTTGCATCGTACGCCGACATTACAGAAGCACACGCCATCGCTTACACCTGCCGCAAGAAGAAGCCTCATGGTGCTACCGTCAAACTTGCTCCTCGGCCCAACGACATTATCTGGGACAATATGGCCTTGAGCTCCTCTACCCGCCGCAGGAGAAGATTGTTCAACAATCTTTGGATAACAGTCCTTACCCTCCTGTGGATTGCTCCGAATGCCATGATCGCCATTTTTCTGGTCAACCTGACCAACTTGGGGAAGGTCTGGCCTGCGTTCCAGACGTCTCTGGCTAGCAACTACACCATCTGGTCAATTGTTCAGGGTATTGCTTCTCCGGCGCTTATGTCCCTTGTCTATCTCCTTCTGCCTATCATCTTCCGGCGAATGTCGATCAAGGCAGGAGACCAGACAAAAACTGGACGGGAACGCCATGTCGTTGCCAAGCTTTACGCCTTCTTCGTATTCAATAACCTCTTTGTTTTCTCCATTTTTAGTGCGATTTGGGGTTTTACGGCTGGTGTTATTAAAATAACGGAGGGGGGCACAGATGCCTGGAACGCTATTCTCACGGCGAACTTTGGCGAAACTGTCTTTATCTCCCTCTGCTCGGTCTCGTCGTTTTGGGTTACTTGGCTTTTGCAGCGCCAGCTTGGTGCAGCGATCGACCTGGCTCAGCTTTGGACTCTCTGCTACAGCTCCATCATGCGCAAGTTCTCGAATCCCACTCCTCGGGAGTTGATTGAGCTTACAGCGCCGCCACCATTTGACTATGCCAGTTACTACAACTACTTCCTCTTCTACGCCACTGTGGCTCTCTGCTACGCCCCGATCCAGCCGCTCGTCCTACCTGCTGCAGCTCTCTATTTCAGCATCGACGTGGCGCTGAAGAAGTACCTCTTGCTCTACATCTTTGTGACCAAGACGGAGAGCGGGGGGCAGTTTTGGCGGGTTTTGTTCAACCGCTTCCTGTTCGGCAGCATCTTGGCCACCTTGGTCGTGTTCCTGGTTGTCTGGGTTCGCGGTGATGGGTATCACATGCAGGCATACGCTGTCGCTCCCCTGCCGTTCTTGCTGATCGGTTTCAAAATATTCTGCGCTCGAGTGTTCGATGATAAGATCCAGTTTTATTCGACCAGGAACGTCAAGCACAGCCAAGCAGAAACAGGTCTGAACCTTAAGGAGCAGAGCCTGCGAAATGATCGGCTTGCCTCCCGCTTCGGACACCCCGCCCTGTACAAACCCCTCATCACGCCAATGGTTCACGCAAGAGCGCAAAACATCCTTGCAAGCGTGTATCAAGGCCGACTTACTGACGGGCGGGATGCGGGGACTGGCGATACGATGTCTGTCAGCGGCTACAGCGATACTTACGTCCTCGATAACATGGCTACTGGTAAAGCAGGGAAGCTCTCGGCCGCTATGCCCGGCTTTGAGGTTGTCCCAGAATCTCGCCTGGACTTCGAGTTCTACAAGAACCGTGACGAGTTCGCCGCCGACCACGGAGCTGGCGAGCTGTTCGGAAAGAATACGGATATGGTTCGCCCCGGTACGCCGGGCACAATGGGAAGCGGTGGTCCGGGGTCTGACGGCGGTTCTAGGCCGGGAACACCTGTTGGAGGAATGGGTTTTGGAGCCGGCCGCCGTGTTTACTCTCCGCACTCTGAGGTCGGGACTGGTACAACCTATGCACACGGCTATGTGCCTCCATCACAGCAACCTATGAGCTATCCAGGGCCATCGCCATACACCCCGCCGGCTCTGACTCCTGCAGACGGCCTTCACCGGACTCGGAGCCCGATATATGCGCTTGGAAACGATAGTGACACCAATCTCGTGCAGAATGCGGCCGGGATGCCATTGTCCACGCCGGGTTACCCGATGACGGACCCAGCCATATCTAGGGAGAGGAGCGTAGACATTGGTTCGGGCCGCACTTTTAGTGGATTGGGCATCTCGAACCCTCGCGCTCCGGGCATGTTAGGCGGTGGACCATATGGCTATGGCGGGCTTCCGCAGGCCGATGAGGACCCTATCAGCTCGCCGCCTCTTGCCGGTCAGGCCCAACCCCCTTCGGAGTACGACTATTTCAGAGGGAACCGTAGGGGTGAAACCAGGAACCCCAGCGGGACGCCCGGAGCGGCGACTCGTAATGGTAGCAGTGGTGGGTGGAGCGGGAACTAGAAACTCCGATCGCTGAATAGATGGGGATCCAAGAAACGAAGTGTCTTTTTCTGGAAGTCAAAGGCGGCGGAGATGGCTCGTAAATAGGTTTCCAGCAACGTTGGCTGGTTATGGGAGTAAGCGGGTTGCATTTTATACAGCATTGGTGTGGCGTTGGTGGATGGAGAGGATGCCCCTGAACGTCTATACGGGTCCTGGTTCGTCGGGCGACATGAAGTGACGACTAGGGGAGGCAAACCGCATTATTATGTTTTTGTAATACATGGAGGGCTGGGCTTTGATATCCTAACATGTACATATGTTTTCTGAATCGTAACTTGAAGTGGTATTTATAGGCTAGGCAATGTGGTGTCACATACATACTGTTGCTAGTCCAACTTGCACTAGTGTATACTTGAAGTGTAGAGCGACGTGCCTCGACGACGGTTATTGGTTGTCGAAATGACTTTCAGAAGGCTTATGTAGTGTGGAGTCGAGATACGGCTACACAAGAGAACAATGTGTCACGGTCAATGGACTGAAATAAGTTTGTTCAGCAATTCGTCAATCGACTTGGTGTCCACACAGACACGAGCCTGTCCAAAACAGCCATGTCGGCGTAACCCATCCCAAGCTCCTTACTTATGCGCCTTGCCTTTCAAATCAACGTAGATAAATCTCAATACTCGGTCCCGTGACTCATTTCTTGCCAGACTTCTTGATGCCCTGTTTTTTTCGTGTTAGTATCCGGTAGTAGGAGTTAACTAGGCAAGTTGCCTGAGAAGGGGCCGCCCGTACCTGGGTGCCGGTGTTCTTTGAGATGTGTTAGCTGGTATGCAAGATGTGCTTGAAGGTAGCTCCGACCCGACTTACAAGAGGTCCCTTGCCTCCGGCCTTGGCCGCGAGGTCCTTTCTCGCCTTCTCGTCTGACGGTCGTGTTAGCAGAGGCTATTGACCGTGCTTCCTATCGCGGCAACCCACCAGCCTTCTTCTTCTCAAGGAAGGCCTTGTCTTCCTCGTCAAGGTCCTTCTTCTCCTTCTTCGGGGCCTGGTTTTGTTTTGGTTAGTTGGGGTTCGGCCGCTGGCCGGAGGCCTCGTGGTAGATTCCGCGCACCTTCAGGGGCTTGGCCTTGCCGCCTAGACACACTCAGTTAGCAAAGCGCACGACTGTTGGTGGGTAAGAAGGGCAGAGGTACCATCTCTGCTTTGACCACCCATATTGCTTGTTGGATAGGTATCTAACGGTGAAAAAAACTGTCTGGTTGTCGAGTCGTAGTTTGCGAGACGGAAATTTGGAGTTTGGAGTTTCTCGCCTCGGAGTGCCCCGCGATTCAGCACCATGAGGCGACAGAGGTCCCTGTGTCAGCTAAGGCGGTGGAACGGCAAATCTTCGGGTCACCCCACCGTTTACGTTCCAGCGTGGCCAGTCGCCAGTCGTGCCAGCCATCCACCAAGCGTTTAGGGGGTGGTCTGGCTGGCTGCCTGCCTTGGCCAGTGCATGCCCCAATTGCAGGTCCAAGGACCGGACCAAGGACGACATCAACCAACACATCATCACCGCAACCACTTTGCCTTTTGCATTTGCACAGAACCCGCAACACCAATATCGATAGGCCCGAACACCCGAACACCACGTCGTGCATTGCTCCCCATTTCCATCCTGCACTACCTAAGCACTCGCGACGACTCGCTGGTTGGACTTACTTTCGCTTGCATCACTCGGAAGTACGACTCGCTGACACTTGGTGGACGCTCAAGGCAGCGGTCTACTTTTCTTTGCTGCGCTCCATCTGGGATCCGAAAATACCAACGGGAGTAAGAGCTGGATCAAAATGGCAACTCCGACTGTCAGCTCGGATGAAGGGGAAATCGTAGAGGCATCTTCCCTGCCTCGCTCAGAGCAAAACGGTGATGTTGACCGAGTCGGCAGACATCGAGGCAGATTTTCGCGGACGCCTGAGGATGACGTGCCGTCAAGACACTCGGCCGACGGGTCCAGCCGACGCAGCCGATCGCCCCGCGGCTGGAAGAGACCTCGCGACGATCGTGACCAACGAGACAGCCGCGACAGCAGACGGGACCGGGACCCGCGCCAGTTCCGCGTCCATTACGAGCAGAGCCCCCGCGACGACCGCCGCTCTGGCCGCGACCTAGACCGGCCCGCCTCGCGCGGATCTTACCACAGCAATACCGATGATCGGCCGAACTCTTACTTCGGAGGCCGCGATCCTCCACCCTCTCGCTCTTCGGGCCTTCGCCCAGACGGCGGCCGCAACCGCAGTCGCGAACACGACTATGACCGAGGTCACGGCGGCCACCCCGACAAGCGGCCGAAGTTCCGCAGCCGGTCCCCTCGGAGCCGCCGCGACAGAGGAGGACGGGATCGGGGTGGTGGTCGCTTTGGTGCAGATGTGTCCCCAGGGGAAAACAAGTACAGTGCCCAAGTTGAGAGACGTTCACAGGATGACTCTATGTCCAAGCGGGCTGCTCCGGTGGAGGCTTCTAATTCTTCCAAGCATGATGCTAAACATAATCAAGGTGTTACGGTTGAGCGAGGCATCAACCGCCTGACCATCTCGCGGACTAGGTGAGCATCACTCAGAGCCCTCCTCCTAGATACACCTACTGACTGATATCAATGTAGCGCGCCTCAACCAGATGAGCCCGACATGGAATGGGACCCATCCACAGCCATAAGCCAAGAAGCGGCAGTCGAAGCCGAAATACAACGGCGCCGTCAAGCCAGGGAAGCGGCCCTGAAACGGGCCGCTGGTACAAATGGTGCTGTAGCTCCGGCGATCCAAGCACTACAGGGAGGTGACAATCCCTCTTCTACTCCAGGATCGACTCGCCAAAACACGCCAGGACCTCAAAAGGCGGAGGTCAACACACCTCAATCTAGTAAGCTCCTCCCGCCCTGTTCTCTCAGAGCCCGTGCTAACCAGACAGATGGCCGTTCAACACCCGCTCTGTCCCCAAATCAAAGCCAGTACCCCATGTCACCAGCTGCACTTGATTTTGCTGATGCCCAGGGTCTTGCCAAAGCACACACGGACAATGAGGCGGGTGATGTCGAAGGCCCCTCGGCTGCTGATTATGATCCAACAGCCGACATGAGAGAGGACGAGCGGCGAGACGAGATGCGGTATGGCAACGTGGGCCTCCACGGCGAGGCGCGGCGGCCCTCTCAGGTAGAAGTCCCCACTGCTGTCGCAGAGACGCAGGCCGAGCCCCCCAAGAAGGACGTTGAAGAGGATGATGACTTCGACATGTTTGCAGAGGACTTTGATGACAAGTACAGCGCTCCTGCGCCAGCCAAGCCTGCCACCAACCAGGACGGCGTACCGTTACAGCCCGGCGCGGGTGGTGGTGGCGGCAACGTCGACGGCGATGATAAAGACGGCTATTACAAGATTAGACCCGGTGAAGTCTTGGATGGAAGGTACCAAATCTCAACGACACTTGGCCGGGGCATGTTCTCGGGGGTGGCTCGTGCTGTTGACGTTAGCACCAAGGAGGTTTTCGCCATCAAGATCATGAGGAACAACGATGCTCTGCGGAAGGGCGGTTACACGGAGATCGCCATTCTCCAAAAGCTCAATGTCGCCGATCCGGACAACAAGAAGCACATTGTCAAATTTGAGCGAGCATTCGAGTACAAGGGGCACTTGTGCATGGCGTTTGAAAATCTGAGCCTGAACCTACGCGAGGTTCTGAAGAAGTTTGGTAGCAATGTTGGCATCAATCTGAACGCGACACGGCAATACGCTTACCAGATCTTTGTTGCGCTTGGCCACATGCGCAAATGCAGCATCATCCATGCTGACTTGAAGCCCGACAACATCCTGGTGAGTCTAGCCCCCAAATCGCTGAGAGGGTGGACTGGTGCTGACGGTGCTCATAGGTGAATGAAACCAAAAACGTCCTCAAGATCTGCGACTTGGGCACAGCCATCGACCGATCGGATGCGGCGACAGCCTCGACAGAGATTACACCGTATCTCGTCAGTCGATTCTACCGTGCGCCGGAGATCATCTTGGGCCTACCGTATGACTACTCGATTGACATGTGGTCCATCGGCTGCACGTTGTATGAGCTCTACACGGGTAAGATTCTATTTACGGGCGACAGCAACAACCAGATGCTCAAGAACATTATGGAGATCCGAGGCAAGCTGAGCGCAAAGCTGTATCGACGCGGTCAGCTCTCGCTCATGCACTTTGATGAGAATGGCAACTTCTTGAGCGTGGAGAGGGACAAGGTTCTCGGAAAGGTAAGTTTGAGCGATTTGCATCCGTTCTGCCACCCCCGCACATGTTTTGCAAACCGCATGAACCAAACCTCAACAGCAGCAGTTCTAAATAAGGAGTGCGGTTGTGCGCGTCTTTTTTTTTTTTTTTTTGGTTGGGCGGATGTCGGCCTCTGGGAAGCCTAAGCGCCCGCGGCGCGGCTGCAGTTCGTGCGGCCGCATGGCCCATAGTCCGAGCAACCCCTATCCGCGAGGTTGGAAGATTGTTGGTTGGTGGTAGACGTGCCTCACACATACACCACATCTAGTATCCATCCATCGTTTTGGGTCGCTCTGTGCCGGGCCCAGAATTTTTCCCGGCGTGCATAGGGAGGCCCAGACATAGACCGGGTCGCCTGGATCCGCGAGCCGCGCGCCTCTTCCCTATTCTCACCCGCACCCTCACTCTCACCCTCATCCTCACCCTGCACGTCGAACGCCTTGGTTCTATGCCCATTCCATCGATTTCCCGGATCACCTTGCACACAAATACCCGCATGCGTCGCCGTGCGGCTTCCCCTTTGTTTCCATTTTTACTGTGTTCACCTCACTCGTGGGACGACGGCTGACTTGACCGCTGCAGACCACAGTCAGAATTTTAAACATGGTCAAGCCAACCCGGGATCTGCGTACCCGCCTCTTGACCGCGTCGAGCCGCATGGACGATGCAGAGACTAGAGAGCTCAATCACTTCATTGACCTCCTCGAGCGCTGTTTGGCTCTGAATCCCGATAAGAGGCTCACGCCCTCGGAAGCACTCCGGCATCCTTTCTTCACGCAGAAGGTGCAGGTAGCCTCGCGCTAAGTGAGGTTGAGGTAGGAGACGTGTGTCGATGGTATTGTACAGCGGGGCGCCGGGCTAGTCGCCGTGGATGGGGGATTGTTTTGTGGCTGAAGAGCGTACATAAAGGGGTAGAGATATTCTACCATGATTGGTCTTGGGGTTGGGCTTCCATTTTAGAGTAGACTATGGAAAGAACCGGAATTGCCCACTCCAGCACGTCGTGATGATTATCAGTCAGTCTCTTGTGCTTCTTGGCTGCGAGGAGAGCGTGTGAAGGCATCTCAACATGGACCTATCGGTGATACCTCTGCACATGGGACTTCATCGGGGAGACCTTGCGGAAGACCAGGGCTGAGGGTTTGGCCCCTACCCCCAACCCCATCGCAAGCCGCGTGAGATCTGACTGGTAACATCGCGGCCAGAGGCAAGCCGTCGCTCCGAGCCAGGGAATCCCAACTCCCCGCGCCCTCATCCTACAGCGGCAGCCTTTCCGGCTCCAAGGTGTTGCTGCCAGCGATCCGCAGCCGTAGGTATACAGTTGACCGCCCTCTTGGTGTTTGCGAGACGCCAACAGGACCCACCGTGGCACACGATGCTCATCGGAAGTTCAACCCCCCGCTCCCTCTCTCTCCCAATGGTCCATCTCGTGGTCTCCCATTCATGCAGCCTCCTCATCATCATCAGCTAGCACTAGTCCATTGTGGAATCCTAGGTAAAGGTATTAGGCATAAAAGGTAGGCAACAGGGCTGAAGGGGAGGAAGAGAGAGGGGGGGGGGGTCTCTTGTCCTCCCGCCGCCCACTGCATCTAGCCGCGCACCGAAACGCCTCATCCCAATGCTGCCGCCCGCCCGCCCCCGGATGGATGGGGCTGGGGCCTAGGACCTGGGGCCAGCCCCCCCCCCCTTGGTCTGCGGGTGCGTGCATGATGTGGCCGGTGGCGTATCTTTTGGTCTGGGGAGGACGATGGCGTGGGTTTGGAGGGATGGATCTGCGGCGGGCGAGACCTTGAGCTGAGTGAAGTTTCCCTATGTTTGTTTGCGTGTGGAGGTGTGATGAGGCACAGAGGATCCCGACGGGGCGCCTTCTTGGGAGGGACGGCAGGCTTGGAGGAGGGGGACCCGGCTGGAGAGAGGGAGTGGTGAAGTCAGGAGTGCGACTGGGCCCATGTGGTGTTGCGGCCCAGCCGGGGTGGATGGGTGTTTGTTGGTGATGACAGCGAGGTGGGATGTCATGCCAGACCAGCGCGGTGGTAGTGGTGGTGATGGTGCCTTCAGCCCGCGCCCCATGAGTCTTGTCACTGCTCTTGGGATTGGCGGTTGGTGGGATACGTTCGTCGTTCGGTGCGACTCGGGTCAACACCAACCCCCTGGATACGGCAATATCTGCCCAGCTGGCTACGGGCTTTTTTTTGGGGAGGGGGGGGGGGGGGGGGGCGAACGAGATCAAGAGAAACATGCGCCTTTCTCGTCGTACAGATGAGAGAGTCACCGCGTGTTGTCGCACATGCCCCATCGTACAAGGTCTGACATGGCCAGCCAGCTCCTCCCAATCCTTGAAGACACGACGAGCATGTTCCACCGCCGTGAACGCCCGCCTCCAGGTATGGTGGGACGATATCACTGGCGCAGTCTGGTATTGGCCGAGTCTTGAGAGTTCATAGGTTCTCGTGGCTTCGGTGCGCCAACTTGGATGTGTTGGTGATGGCCATTCCGTCCTGATCAGTGTTGTGTTTCGCCGTGAGTGGTAGACACTTACATCATCTTCAGTTGGCAGCAGCAAAGCCAACAAGAAGTGACCGAGGACAGCATCACGTAATCCCCCAACTACAATTCTACAGAGATAGCAAACATCACCAAGCCCCCACGGAGAACGCGCCGGGCTCTGGGCTGTGCCACGGCATCCGCCGAGTCGTTGTAGTCAAAGGCCGTCGTCGACTTCGGTGGGACGGAGGGGATGCCCACCCACGGGACGCCTCCAGCATCGGCGCAAGCGCCTCTTTCCAGGCCTGCGGCCATCCGGTGCTGTAGTCTCACCGTCCCAGCCTTCGGCCGGCCACCACCTACCACCAACCCCTATTCCCTCTCTCCTGTTATTTACTCGCCCCCCCCCCTACCCTCCCCCTGCACAACATCGAGCCTTCCCACCCGCCCGTGATGCCTCGCGTTGAAACGCACCACCCGATCTCACGCCGCACGCCGGCGGCCATCCGCCCAAGCGACTGTCGCAGTCGCAACGATGCCGTGCAACAGAGCCTGGACCGGGCAGATCTCTCGCGTCCCACGACGTCACTCTCTTACTGCTTTAGCGTGGGGCCACAGGAGGCATGTACATACAAGCTGCGTCCCTAGGTATCAGACACAGGCTTTGCCTTGGGCAGGCCGGCTGGGAAAGCGGCGATGAGATCTCTTGACACATTGTGCGACGCCAAAGCTCGGGGTCGACATGTCCGCCCCAGCGAGTAGCAGGAGGTGATGATGACAAGGCCACGCACTTTGGTTGGTGTTGGGTCTAGGTGGGACTGATTGATCTTCATGCTCAACTTACACAGTGTTGAGGACGCCCTGCGTAGGTACCTTTGGTGGGTGAGGTAGAGTATACTCGGGTCAGCAAGCCTCTTGCCGTCGCCGACGGTTGCTTGTCTGCCTTGGTGCTGTAGGCGTAAGCGCGGTGGTTCGCACCCAGCAGTTGGCTCGATTGCGTACATAGTAGGTAGGTAGGCTATCAGCGAGCCCGAGGCGAATAAGGGAAGTGGATATCTGGTGATGGGTGCATGATGAGGTTCGTAGCACAAGCAGTGGCACCACCATAGCGTGCCTCGTTGACTTTGCACGCCACCCAGCCGCCCCTCAACTCAACCAGCATCTGTTTCGTCAGGCAAACCCATTTCCATGTCAGAAACACAGCCCTTTGTGCGATCACCGGCACCACGAGGCGTTGCCCGAAGTCTATCCCATCATGCTCGTCCCCCGCGGTGGCAAACAACATAACAATACATCCAGCCTCGCGGTCCATGCCCCGACGCAGGCAGGGCATTGGGTGTCCAGCCCGCCCCTCTCGCCAGGTGTTTCCCTTACAGCCGCGCTAAGGGCTCGTCAGCTCCCTTTAGCAATATCGAGGGCGCCCTTTGCCTTGTATTAACCACCACCACACGTGCTGCTTAATCTATGGTGCCTGCCAGTCGTATTATATCGCGCAACAGCAATATACCAATTGCAGCAAGGCCATAGTAGGTAGTGAACTCGGCACCGATCAACAGGACTCTTCCCTCCTGCTCTGCCGCCTTATTGCCGGCATCTACTAGCTGGGGTCATTATTTCATGAACCGTCTGGAATCGACCTTCGGATGCCGGGCGCACATATGCACACATCGCAAAGTAGCATGCAGCCTCGTCATCTCGATATGTTTTCCGTGGGAACGGTAGCATTGCGAGCGACAGCGACAGCCAAGCAGTGAGTCAGCCGTGGTGTGTCTCCCTAACGGCGAACTGCATGTGCATCCGTCGAGATTGGAGACGTTGGACGCAAGCTTGACATCATGGCCTTGCGGCTCCGAATCGCATCCGATGTTTTGTTGCGGTTGCTTCATATAGACGACACTCGGCTGTGCCTGCTTGTCCCTCCAGATGATGGGCTAAGCGAGACGGAGCTCTCCGCCGCGACATCGAATGGTCGTTGCTCTGAACCTGACCGGTACTTCCCTGCCAATGAAGCAACGCCAACCTTCAGGCCTCACCTTTATGCCCGCATCTCTGTAGCGGAGAAGAGCAACAGCTACCAACCTCGTACCATGGATCAAATCCGGTGGAAATTTGCCCATGACTCAACAGCGGAATAGATAGACACCCGTCACCACCGCCATATGGGAGAACAAGTGCGGAAAAGCCAAGATCGTCCCTCGAAGATGCTAGGATGCAGACAACCTTGCGCCGCCCTGGTACAGCAGCTCTACGGGGTACCGTCACACCATGCAAGAAAAAAAAGAAAGAGAAAGAATTCCCCGCACCCACCGCGACTCTGCCTACTTCGGCCGGGCGTGGTTGGGGGTCGGGTCGCAGACGGAGGCTCCTATCCGTTGCCCCCCCCTCCGACCAGGTTTGTCAAACGGCCGGGCGGCCCTAAGAATAACGACTCCTGGTGGCGGGCCCTGCAGCCTAGTAGGCAGAGGCCCCCTATTTTGCTCAGGCATCAGAAATGTTGTCTGGTAGTGTAGACGCCCATTCCGCCAGTGCGTCCCACGTCACCGGAATGCGGATTGAATCTATAGGAATGGGATCGTCCGTGACCCATGACGTGCCGCTGCGAACCCGCGAAGGCCAAAGAGCCGAGTGAAACTAATAGGCGGGCGCTAGTAGCCCAGAGTCGCACTCGCTAACTCGCTTTGTTGACGACCCTTCGATATGATGTAAATAGCTCTGCTCGTGACGGCCCTTTTCTTTGTGGTGTGGTGCCGAGCAGCAGCTACTCGTTAAGACGGGGAGACGGGGAGGCGGGCTCGATAGAAAACCGCCCCAGCGGCTCTTTGTGTCCAGACGTCAGGACGGCAAGGTCTACACACGTGCTATCATGGCTCTTGGCTCTGACGAAAGTTCCCTATTGAGAGAGATCATCAAAAAGGAAAGCGAATAAGAAAAGACTACCGCTGAAAGGCGGAGCAGGATCATCAACACAAATCAAGTTCCCTGATATGGGGCTCCAGTGGCTGCGCTGGGCTCAAGAGCACGAGCACCATGAGCCGACAGCCGCATTGAGACGTGGTGAGGCCGTTTCTCAACCTCGCGTCCCTTTGTTTCGGTCGGGTTTCTCGAAGGACCCTTGATGCCAAAGGTGCGACCCCGCCAAGGCTGGACGGCGGCTGCAATGGTTCAATGACTCGAGAATGGCATGCCCTCGAACTCGAAGCATGCGGATACACAAGCGAAGCAGGCCATTGAGATTGATGACCCTGTTGTGCCCGTCCCGCGAGAGTGACACGTGAGAGCAGTCAGGTCTTTGCTGGAGGGCAAAGCAGGAATAATACTCCGAGCAGCTCAGGTCAGTTTAGATACATCTATGGATGGACCGTGTGTGATCGAACCAGGGATCGTGTGCGACTGGCATGGGGGCTTGCCCGGCCGCCCGCCATTCGGCCTGTGTTTTCAATTTTGAGACCTTGGAGCATTTCGAAGCATGATGGTGTGAATCATGATCGACACGCCAGGTTTTTGCGCAGCTCCCCAGCGTTTGAAGAGCGTTTGCGGGAGTGGTCCCAATGAGCCATGAGCCATGACGGCAGGTGAAGATCGGGCGAGAAAACAGTTGGGGTTGTTTGGGACTGGTCCGCCCGGCTCTCTCGGGCCTTGGCAGTGTGCTTGAGCTTGACAAGGAGACAGGGTTGACCAACCGTGAATGATCCAGGTCGTCTCGATATTGTTAACCAGAGTTCTGCCTTGGCGCCGGGTGTTTGGAGGTTGACAGAATGAATGCCGTCTGCCTGCCTGTGTGGGTCGCTACTTGATACCTGACACGGAAAAAGGAACCACGGCGGCGGGTAACGGCGTCTGTCCGGCATGGATGGGATGGCGTGCAGCTAGGTAGTCTAGTGGTCTCTGACCTCGCTCCCTCCCTCTCGGCTGGCTATGGGGCGCCGTCTCTCGACAGAACGGCACGATCTACACAACTGCGTATACCATTATGGACTCTTCTTGTGTCCTTGTTGGGCGATAATGAAGCACCATTGACACCCTTGCGGGGCAATTGGTATTTTGCCAAGTGCTGCATCAGGCCGATGTCCCGCATCACTCAAAGTGTTTGTCTCTGCATATGATCGCAGCCAAAACCACCTCGCCACAGCTCACACAGCCTTTCCCAGCCAGTTACAGGGTCCCGGCATATCAGTTCCTAGCGCACGGCAGCTGCAACCCATCCCAACCCACACGGATCGATGGCAGGCCGACGTCAGAATAGCAACACACGCAGTGCGGTAGCAGTAGGGCTTTGTGAAGTTGTGTCGAGTGGTTTGGTTCCCCAGGATGAGCGATCACCTATGCATTCTGCATTCTGCATTCTGCGTTCCCCAGGATAGCATCGCTTGTGATAGCCCCGGCGTCTGGATGTTCGATGTGACGGGTTCCCCAAGGCCTCAGTTGGGTCGTTGGGTCTGCTTTGGTCTCCTGCCAAGCGATCACCAGCTTTGCACACCGTTTCTTTGGGCCATCACGCACAGAATGGTGTGCGGACGAGGCCCGTGGTTGGCTGGCTGGTGGCTTCTCGAAGCTGGGTGATGGCCGTTGCGAACTTTGGGATGCCGTGGGACGGCGGTCCATGGTTCAGCAAAACCTCGTAATTCTTCCGGCGCCCAACGCCGCCAATGATGACACCTAGTGATCTGGATTTCTCATGGGACCTTGCCTCTTGTGGGTGGAGAGTTCAGGGTGAGCTCAGGGGCTGGAGGGGCTTCAAGGTTCATCGTTCGTCGTCCGACGTCACCCCCGCTCCGCAGCAATGGCGCATACCGCAGAGGGGGGGGGGGGGCAATGTTCAGCATGCCATTGCGACTGCCCAAAAAGGCATCAGAGATGATCCACGACACTCACGACACAAGACCCCCGCGACCCAGCGAGAGCGCGCATGTCTGAGTCCGTGCCGCTGCGATGGCCCGCCGCCGCGACCGTCACGATCCTTTGCTGCGTAGTCAGGCCCTCCATTTAGGCTTGCAACGCCTGCAAGTGCAGCTCGTGGCTGGGAATAGGATGGCGAGAGGATGGCGAGAGGCGCCGCGGCGGGTCGCCGTCAGGAAAGGCGGTCGCTCGTATGCAACCTTGGCGGCTCGAGCTCTGAATGGAGATGTTTGGCCTCTGATTCGGGAGGTGAAGCCCTGCTAAGACGCTGCATCAATATGCCGTGGCAGACCATCCAATGTGCATTGGAGGTGTATAGTGTAAAGTGCTCGAATGTTGGATGCTGGTGACAGAATGAAGGCGGCCTAGAATTGACAAACAGCCGCCCGCCTCAAATCACCGACAGCCGACTCCTTTCCTCCAAAAGTGTAACAACACAAACTGGATCTAAGTTCTAAGATCTGCTGGAGCAGGCGCACCCGGTAATGTTGAGCAGGGAGCGCAGGCAGGAAGCGAGCAGGAAGCAGGAGGGCAGGTGGCAAGAAGCAGGAGGGCAGGTGGCAGGAAGCAGACCTAACCAAGCAGGCAAGGCAGGTACGGATCGTGACAGAGTGGAGCAGACTCATAGCGGTACCTTGCACACCACTCGCAATCGGACCCAAACAACTCAAGACCGATGAAAACAGGAGACAACTGCCAACTATCGACACACTAAACCCTCGCCGCGGCGCCGATTCTGCAAACCTGCGATTATGCAATCCTGCCGACCGCCAACGTGTCTAAAAGAGACTTTATCGGCCTACTAACTACGTAGAGCCAGTCTGGCCGATTCTGCGCAGTGGTCGTGGCTGTCAGTGTGAGTCGCGGAAGTTGGAAAACTGCGTGGACCGATATTCCGTGCCCCACCGCCCACCGTCAACCCACCGCCTAGTCCACCGCCTAGTCCACCGCCTAGCCCACCGCCCACCGCCCGGGTGTGCCCCCTCACAAGCTTGCACGGAGGGCAGACGGCAGGTGGGCGACAGGGGTCGACAGCCTCACTTTGTAAGCTTCGGTCAGACGCGGCCCTGTCGAATCGATAACATTACGAGGCGGCAGGATGCATGCGACGTGGGGCGCCTTTAGCAAGCACAACAACCACCAGCACCCGCACCCGCAATCGAATCGTGGCACGCAGGCTGGGACCTACATAGTAGTGAGAGTGGGTGTAGACGGCCCCACGGCCTTCATGGGGCACCGATCCTCTCGCTGACTCTGTACGCTGTGTGCTGAACATTACGCTATACCGTGTCCTCTCTGTCCTCCATGCTGACGGGCAGGGCGAAACGGGAGCAATGGCGCTCGATAGTCGGTACTTTGGCCGTCCTAGCCTCTGCCTCCTACAGTTGCATCAGATGCATCCGTTCCAGGTTCTATTCCTCCTTCCAATGCATCCGTTCGGCGTTTCTCGCCTTGTCAAGCGGCCTGCAATCTCAGGCACCCGACACTCACCACCACTTAGCGTCGAGAGCATCAAAGCAGAGGCTCGTTCCAGGATCGCACCGTTGCAACGTGTGCCTGCTCATAAAACTCCCCGCACTGGCTGTAGCGAACAGAAACCGAAGCCAGCCCGTTCGGCCCTGCTGTTGGCCTGCGTCCGCCTTGGTGATGACATGCAATTTGCTCGCTTTCTGGTTCAGGCGCCTGCTGTAGCCAAACCTGGAGACTGACTGGTCCGCTGGTGTTGTTGTGTTAAATGCCGTAACCTCGGTCGGCTGCTGCGGCTTGAGCGACGAAACCAGCGGGAACAACTCCCGGACCTGCTGCGTGAAGGCAGGTTTGGGGCGTGTAGGTATGCGAGCCACCGCGTAGGTCCAGTCGGTCCTAGCTGGGATGGGTGCTATGCTTCGTCACAACACGTGAGCCTCACCGAGCAGGAAGAAGCAAGCAACACCTAGCATCTCAGCTCCGACGCCGACGCCGACACCGACACCAACCTCAAGCGCCTTGGGCGGCTTGCGGCTTGGGCGGGTGGGCGATGGATCAGTTGAGCGACGCCACACCTTGGCGGGGTCACCATTGTGACCCCTGTAATCTGCTTCTGCGAAGGACGCTATCAGCGCAAAACCGTCTTTATCCATATTGCTCATGGGCAACTTGCATCGCAATCCTTCTTGCACAGGGGCATGGGCAGCAAATGGACACGCCGAGCGCAAACATCACACAGTTCACCACACACACACGCGCGAATCGTGGAGACACACCGTCGTCCCCGACAATGCACCTTACCGATACTCAACCCCTCCCTGTTTTATGCAATAACCAACCTGGCTTGACGGTTGCTGATCTGCGGGAAACAAAAGCGCACATCAGCCGAGGAGGATGCCGCGAGCGCGCAGGCTGTGAGTTTTGAATCACAGCAGGCCCCAGCCAATCAATGCCGGTTCCCACTTGGAGAGCGGCCTCTTTAGTGTTCTGGCAGTCACAGGGAGGGAAGCCAGAGGAGCTCGGAGTCGAGGCAGTCGATGGCAGTCAACGGGGGCTTGGAGACTCAAAGGAGTTTGGACAACTCCGCTCGACTTTCTGCTCAGCTCAATCGAGCCGCTGAGCCTGCTGCGTCTGGCGCCTCCATACGCGTCTGGAATAGAAACCGGTGGAACTCGTAGAGAATGGAAGCCCCAGTGGATAAGGTATGGATGGGGGTTTGACCCGCGCCCCTAAAGTGTCTCCGATGGCATTCCTAACCGCAGGGTTGAAGCTGGGAGACTGGGAAGAATCAACAAACCAAGACTGTGCCGTCTGGCCAGAAAGCCGAAATATATTGCACATGCTGCCGACTCCAGAGATGAGTCGGTCCATTGCATCGTGTATTGTTGTTGATTTTGCCCTTGCTTCGATTGCGTCTGCCGCTGCTGTTACCGACTGTTACTGCTATCACTACAGCGCTGCTGCTATTGCTGGGTTGCATCTCCCGTGCTCGCAAACCGCATGCCACCGGCCAGACGGCATAGGAAACACATCCTCAGATATTTTTGCTTGTCAGGAGACATGTTTCGCCTTCTCCAGCCGCTGTTGCCCGACACCACTGAGCCTTGGAGCCCTCGACAGGCATTCGCTGCCGGAGAAAAAAAGAAAGAAAAAGAGAGAATCGAGCTGCAAGTCACGGGCCTCGTTGGGATTTGCCCGGCGCAAAGACGCTAGGCCGAACCCGGGGAGTCATCGATCACGCCCCACACACCCTGCTGGAAAAGACCGCTGAATGGTCCGCGCTCAATCAGAGAACTTGGCACAACTCAGTCCACGCCCTGGCTGGGTGGCAGCGCGCTGTCGCCACCCCTTGGTCTTGTCTCCCGACTGGCGTTGACTGGCGTTGACTGGCGTTGACTGGCTGAGACTGGTGTGCGCGGGAACGTGCGGGTGGGGACCAGAGGGCGCAGAGGGGTGGGAAGTGTGGAGGAGAGGGGTGCGTGTCTGATGAGCAATGGCGTTAGCGACCGGGGTGGCAGTGACACACGGCGTCTGAATGGGCGTGTGTCAGCCCAGCCCTTGTCCTCGTAATTGCTCTTCGTCACAAATCACTCTCGCCATGCATTAGCGCAAACCCCAAGAGGCACTGGCTCGAGACTGGCTCGCCTGAGGGGCGATGGACCCATACGGGACCCACCTGTGGCTTTCCAAGACGTCCAAGACGACGAAGGACCGCACGCACCACACCCACACCACACTCGACCCACACCATTCCCCTTCCAAGCTAGTGCCGCGCACCGCAGATTAAGAATAGTGTAGGCCAGGATGCCGCATTATGGGTCCCATGGGTCTCAGGACAGGATGTGCTGGCCTGTGCTGGCCTGTGCTCACCAGCCAAGCCCGCCAGATACGTACCTTTCTGTTCCCTCGCAAACGAAGGGTGGACAGACCAAGTCTGACATGGGGCATGGGGCATGGGGCGACCGGGACCAATCAAGCCACCCAAACCGCGCAATTCGAGGGCACGCAAGTGCTGCTGGTACCCCGGTACCCTTCTTTGACACAGAACGGGGCGGCAGAGCGAGCAGGAGGAGGGTGGCCACTGGGCTGCTGGGCCGTGCTATCGACGATTCGACAAATATCAACGACATCCAGCCCGCATCAGACCTGTCCCTGTCTGCCCATCACCACATCACCACCACGACGCCCAATTCTCGACACTCATTCAACTCTACCCTTTCTCTCTCCTACCGACTGCCCTGGTCGCTGGAGTCTGTCCCTCACCGTCGCCCTTCACCCCCGCCGACCCCACGAGCTTTCCATAAGCCTCTCATCAGCTTCCCATGCCCCGTTGATACCCAACCAAGGCGACGACACATCTCCCAATCTTGACTCGTTCACTCGACGTCAACTCGTCTTATTATTGCGACCCGACCCTGGACACGGATTATCGCCCCTAGGAGGAGATCTCCCAGAGCCTTTCCGCCCCGGAACAAGAAAAACAGGACCGTTTCTTTTCATCAGTTTTCCTTTTTGGATTAGAGATCCCCACTCCCGTGGAGAAGAAAAAAGACAGGATTCCGTCCCCGTTTCCTCACTTTCTGTGCTGTGTTTCCTTTTCTCCCTTCCCGGAGCATTTGAACGCCCAGAGCCAGAGAAACAGAGGACCCAAGCCAAAGTCAAGCCTGAGAACGGAGTTAGCCAATTCGAGATTCGAGAGGAGCCCGGATCATGCAGCATGCCGCAGTGTACGGATATCCCACTCCGCCAGCCTCGCCAACATTTGAGCAGCAGTGCGGTGCAATCCAGAGCCATCACCACATTGCCGCCCAACAATCCTGCCAGCGCTATGTCCCGGTAGCGCCTGAGGAGAGGCTGGGGACCTTTTTGACGACGACGCTGCAACTCAGGAGCATCCTGGGAACCGGCGCATATGGAGTGGTTTATTCGGCCCTCGACATTAAGGACAACGTCCGCTATGCGGTCAAATGCCTCAGCAAATTCAACGCGGATGGGACGCCCCTGGACCGCCGCCAACTCTCCTTCCAAAACAGGGAAATACGTTTACACTACCGTGCCTCGGCCCACCCAAATGTGGTCTCGATGTTGAAGATCATCGACAATCCCGACTGCATCTACGTCATCTTGGAGTACTGCCCGGAGGGTGATTTGTTCTTCAACATCACCGAGTGTGGGCAATATGTGGGTAAGGATGAGCTCTCCAAGAGCGTCTTTCTCCAGATTCTGGATGCTGTAGAGCACTGCCACCGCCTGGGGATCTATCACCGGGATTTGAAGCCGGAAAACATTCTCGTTTCGGACCGCGGCGAGACTGTCAAGCTGGCAGATTTTGGCCTGGCCACCGCGAATGATCGCTCCGAAGATTATGGATGCGGCTCGACCTTTTACATGTCACCAGGTAGGTTTTTTGTCTGGTCTATTTTCCCTCTTCTCTCGGCTCTCAACCCAGGCGCGATACTCTTCCCCCCTGTCCCCCTCTCCCACCCCACCAGCATCCAACTGACCCTTTTTCTTTTCCTCTTCTCTAGAATGCCTGGACCATTCCTCAAGGAGGCCATTTTACTACTGCGCCCCCAATGACGTCTGGAGCCTTGGAGTGATTCTGGTGAACCTCACCTGTGGACGCAACCCGTGGAAGCAAGCATCCGTTGAGGACTCCACGTACCGAGCGTACACCAGAAGCCAGGGCTTTTTGAAGACAATCCTACCCCTGTCGGATGAACTGAACGACATTCTGGGGCGGATTTTCACGCGGGACCCTGACCAGAGGATTACCCTGCCCGAGTTGCGGGCTAGGGTTCTCGCGTGCACCAGGTTCACCGAGCAGCCGGCCGCCATGCTGCCATCCCCGCCTGCATCGCCAGACCACACCGTATACGTTAACACCACGAACTGCGAGGACGCGACCATCGACGACGAGTATGAGTACGACGCGCCCCTGTCCCCTGCCTCCTCCGACTCCATGTCGGACGGAGGGTCTTCATGCTCGTCCGACAACGGATCCCTTACCTCGAACTGTTCCAGCATCGAAGATTTTGACGACGACGATTTCATTGAGGACATTCCGGAGGTGAAGACACCGCCACCCCAGCAGCAGTCACCGCTCGGGGAGCCGGCCATTTACGAAGCGGAGGAGCCATTCCGCCAGGAATACTTGCATCATCCATTTGCGGCGCCCATCACGGACCCTATCCAACCCATGACAGTCCCTATCCAGCCCATGTGCGCACCAAAGTTCAACGAACAGTTTCTCTGGGAGAGGATGAAGTATCAACCACCACCTGCGCCCCCGCTCCACCACCCGGTCCCGTTTCATTATCAGGTTCCTATGTTTACCGCCCACATGCAAGGCTGCTATTAGCTCCAACGCTTGTGCCATTGCGAACCCGACCCCACCTCTTGACTAGAATCCTATCGTCTCGACCCGGTGCCGAGTTTCGGAATCAACCGACAAACGTTAAGCAGCCCCTCCAAGGGAGAGGGCCGCAAAAATATCGGGGTTTATACCCCAACTTGCGCTTTCCCACTGGATCCTTGCACCGATTCAGGAGACTCCATGGGATGCGAACTGAAGAGCCCTAACAACAAATTTTTCATCAACCGGAGCCCTTCTTGTTCATACATTACTTTTTACGCTTGTATTTTTTTTGGGGGGGGGGCCGCTTCGGTTACCACGATGAGACAGTGGTGCTTTTGTTTTTTGCATTTCATTTGTCTTGTTTTTGTAGCGAGGAGTTGGTTCAAAGACCCCATTGTGGCAATGAGGGGACGGGGGACGTCAACCTTCGCTTTTGCTTGGACATATTTTTGCACACTTTGGGAACGGCGGAAGCATTGTTTTCGGCGCAGGGGGATACAAGACAAGGCGTTCGAGCAAATTCTGGGCACTGGGACCAGAGAAACCCGGGAGGGGATGATCTTTTTTTTTTTTTTTTTTTTTGGACGCAGCCACATTTTTACTCGACTTTAATACCCCCTCCCCTCCCTATTTTTGGCAGCTCTTTTGTGTTGGCCGGCGACGACGAACACGCGCAAAAAAAACTCTTCATATCGACGACGATCGACAGGATGCGGCGTCTGGTACTTCTTGTTGCTTTTCTGGCGTGGGTTTTACGAAGACCCTTTTGGCCCCTCTTTCTTTGTTTTATTGAAAGGAGGGATGAAAAATGAGAGACGGGACAACGAGAATATTAGACATTACCCTGGGTCAATAGCCCATTGCGTTTGGCATAGCCATCGCAACATCAATACGTTTTTTCCCCTCTGCGGGAGGCTTTTGCGGGCTTCATGGTCGATCGAGTAGATTGATAATGTCCCCCCCCCAAGAGGTGCTCCGCAGAGGGTGAAGGAGGATCTAGACCAAGCCGCAGCTATAGAGCAGCTTGCCTGAAGCCTCTGGCGCACAATAAGAGAAAGCTTGAGAACACACACACTAGATCACTGTTGGTTTCACTGTGCTTTGCTTGCTTTGCCTATGTTGCGATCCTCTATCCATGGTGGACTGACTGTGATGGGAGTGCATGCGCCTCATGAGGATCGCCATGCCGTGCTGGGCCGGCGCTATCCTATCTTCAACGGCACTTTTTTTTTTTTTTTTTTTTACCCACACAGTGGTGGAGAGACGCGATGGTGGGCAGAGGTTCCACGTGATGGGCTCACCATGCTGCCGGCGTTCGCGATCTACTGTTCACTGAGCCATCCACGGGGGCAGGATTCCAAAGCCTGGGAGGCGGAAGCAACCCAGTCCTGGCGGACCACTTGTTTCCTTTCCTCGGGCAGGGCAAGGCACCAAGGCAAGAGAGGCCTGAACGGCATGGAGTGGGGGTATGTACGTAGTGTGCATGCTTGGTGTCTGAAAACCTGGGAAATACGTGTGGTGCTGCTGAGATGGGGGAGTGATAGCCCAGGGAATGTCACGCAGCCGGCGGGCAAGTGCGCCTGTCAGATGTCACCAGGGCTTTTTTTCCCCTTTCCCATTCGGGGGGAGGGGGAAGGGGGTGGGCACAGAGAGCCAGCCGGCAGCAGCAAGAAGTAGGCGCTGATGGGCAAGCCCGGGTTAGGGGCTGGATGATGGGCTTATCGCAATGGCTGTGGGCCATCGGATTTTGGGAACGGAAACCACACGGATTCTTGACCGCAAGGCGGTGGGAGATGGAGGTGATGCGGATGGAGGGGTTGTGTGTGTGTTTCTTGCTTTGCCCAAGCACTTTCTTCGTCTTCTCTGGCGCCACGGCCGAGGTGTGGACGGACGATTTGGGGGGAATGGGGGGGTTCCTTCGCGGGGGTGTTGGGTGCGGTGATTGGCTGCAGGGGCTAGAAGCCACTTCGCCTTACTTTTCGGGCGTGCAGGGCGACGGCCACGCCAGGCCAACGGCAGGCCGCGAGAGGCCCATGCAGGCGAGGCCGGGATGGGGCGTGCTTCTTGCTTGCGCGCCCTGCAATGCGGGTCGTTTGTGAGAGCGAGCGAGAGAGTGAGAGAGATGGATGTTTTGAGGGAAGGGCACTCGGAAGATTCACACCCTTTGGGGCAAGATGACGGCTCGCCAGGGCGAATCCTCATTCCTGCTTCGTCGCAGAGACGGGGCGAGGACGGACTAGCGTCGCTGCCTCTTTTTCCTTCCAGTGCCGCTTTTGGGTCGTTCGATTTTCCTTTTGTTTGTTGTTGTTGTGTGTGTGTTCTGCAACTTTTCTTTTGGCTGACCGTTCTTCCCATCGAACATGTGCCTTGGACTTGGGCTAGGGGATTGGCCCGTGCCCCAGCCTTCTAGCTTCCCCGCCGTCCCCACCTTGTCGCCCACTGTCAGTCTGTAACCCCCTCCTTGCAGGTGGCCAGGCCTGCCTGGCTGGAGAGCGGAAACAGTGTCTTGATCTTTTGGGTTGGAGCCCAACCTCGACATCTTTTGTTGTGTGCGTTGAATCCTGCTGCTGCGACCGACCGGCTTGCTGCTTGTTTGCTGCCTCCTGCTTCCTGCTTAGCTCCCTTCCTGCTTCCTTCCCGATCGTCTACTCGCTTGGTCCATTCGGGCCCAGCGCAAGACCAAAACAAAGTCAGTCCAACCCCGTCCAGACTCAGCTCGACAAGGCAAAGGCAAGGCAAGGCAAGGGCAAATCGTCAAGACGGCGGGCGAGTGACCGTCCGCCAGATCGCGCCGTTGCTGCGCTGCTGCGCTGCTGCGCTGCTGCTGACCGCTGCAAGGGTCAAGGGGCGCGGATGACACAAAAGCAAAAGGCATTCGGCATCTTTTTTACTTCCTCTTGTCTCTCCGGTTGGCCTTGCCGCAGAAGAAGTGGGAGAGGTGGCTGATGGCTCGACGGCTTTTGCTGCTTTGTTTGGCAGCGGGGGGGTGGGAAGGCTCAGAGGGCTGGTGATCGGGTGATTGCTCTCTCTCCTATCTTTCTAGGCCTCGCAGAGCTCCCGGACCGGAGACATTCCGTCTCGTGGGCCTGGCGAGACGCTTTCATTGGAGAGGGGCTGGTACCTGGAGCAGCCCCAGTGAATCAGCAATGGTGATGACGCCTCGACATTTTTTTGCTTCCTCAGCACCGGGCGACGGGCGCCCGCTGTGGTTGGTCAAGCATCGCCCGATCCTCCCGCTGATCCTGGCTTCGAGAAAGCAGAAAAAAAATTGCCGCATGTTTCTTGTTGCATTGTTGCAACAGACACCGACGACAGAACGCTACGGTACTACGCAGTACGCAGTAGCACGCGCCTCTGCATGACGCCGGTGGCGACCACTCACCCACGGGGGAGCCCATGGGATCAGCCTCGACCTGCCGCAAGGCCTGCCAAGCTGTGGCTCACGGGTCCAGAGTCCAGAGTCCAGAGATAGTTGACGGAAGGCTGCCTCGGAGCGAATCGACGGCCATTTGCCTGTCCGCCCAGCCCGCCTGTGCCATGACGCTCGCGAGGACCGTTAGCGGCTGGGCCGACACAGGCTTTCACACGAGACAGGCTCGCTGCTCACAAAGAGCCAAGATATGCGCGTGTGTGTTTAAGTGCTTGCATTAGCACGTTGCTTTGGGCTGCCACACCCTCCCAGCTCTCCCTGCTCCCTACCAGTCGATGGGCGCGACGGGCTCACTCAGTTCCTGCCCGTCCCACTTTTCCTTCTGTTTCCCGTCAGTCTGCCTCGAGCAAATCAGATGCCGTCGAGCCGGCTTCAACCACCCGTCTACCCCTCGACTGCACGAAAGCGGGGCGCCGAGATGCTATCTGATCGTATACCCCCAAGCTCCCTTCTTGTTATGCTTCCAGCAAGTGCTGGGTGGCCGAGATGGCCCAGAAGGATGGCCCGCAGGTAGCGGCCTCCCCTCTGCCCCGCACGAGGAGGCTCTCTCTTTCTCACTGTCTCTCCGCCTCTCCCCCTTGATTGGCGCCTGGAAATCCTGGGATTGCTCGCTGGAACGGGCTTCACATGGCGGTGAGGGAGAGAGAAACGCGCCCAGCACCAGCCGAACAGGCTACCCGGGGTCTGGTTGGCTCCGAGATGGAATTACGGTGAGCATCTGCGGTGTGGGTTGGGTGATCTGGTGCCTATGATGCCTGTGTGGAGCCGGGACCTCGACGGCCCAGCCCCCAGAGATGCATCCAAGATCGCGCTGGGGTTGCTCGATCCGCCCAGAGGCATGGCTGGCGTCACCCATAGGGCTTCCGAGTCGCGGCGCCCCCATCTCGTCGAGTAGGGTGCCGAGGGAGGAGGCCAGCCGGCCGCCCGGGTTGCTGCGTTCTCGCAGTGTCGGTGCCGGCGCCGGACTGGTTCTTGGTCCCCATCGCCATCTCGTGGAGCCATCGCTCCGTGGCGAGCGAGTTCATCATGACCATGGTCTCTGCAGTGGGCCGGTGGCGTCTGTCAACAATGGGAAAGGATGCTTTCTGCTTGGCCGGCGCTGATACCCCCCCCCCCCCTTCCCTACGGTGCCTACCCCCGTCGAGAGATTGCATCTGGCACCGCATACACGTTGCTGCTGGGTGATGTGGTGTCACCACAGCCATCCGCGGTAGTGGCAAAAGGATTTTTTAGCTTAGCTATCGGCTTTCCTGGCTGCGATCTCGCATGGCCACTGGATGGGCAAGTCCAGCGGGCTTTTTGACCGCCAGATTTCCGCTGCGCAGATATGCCCGCAAATGGAACGTCCTGCCAGTGGGCTTTGTCCACCGCTACTGCCGGTGGCGGTGATCATTGGCTGTGCCTGAGATGGTTTTTTTTTTTTAGGGAGCAGGTATGCGAGCGGCCGGTAGTGTCGGCTTGCCCTACGGCCTACGAAATGGGAGGCATGCTTGGACTAGTCTACGGCCCCTATAGCCCGGGGGCTTTAGTCTTGACCTACTATGAGATGCAAGGGAGGACTACACGTGTAGTGTTTTGGGGGGTTGTATGGGCTCTGTGGACCAGGCTTGGTTGGGAGTGGACGGTTCAGGGGCAGTTGTTTGCAGCTGGGCGAAGTACTGTGTGACTCGACAGTGTCCTGTGTTATGGTGATGAGGCGCGGGCCAATGAGGAATTGATATGCGAGGTGTATGAAAAGTCTCGGGGCAATAGCTGACTGAGAAGTGTCTCTCTTCCGTTGGTACCATCCAATGTGCGGGCTTTATTAGTCAAGTTTCACCCGAAGGCTTTGTTAGGCGACGTCCCAACCAGGAGTTTAGGGAAGTTGTCGATCGCGGACGGCAAGATGGGTGATAGAGGCGGGCGGCGCTGGTGTTTGGAGTTTGGCGTCAGCCCCGGTTGGTCTAGTTGGGGAAGGCGCTACGGTTTTCCTTACTAGGCGGAGGGGGGGGGAGGCCGGTCGGGTGTCTCTCTGCACGACGGCGGCGGCGCCTCTCTCTCCTCTGCGCGGATGGGCGGGAACGGGCGCTACGCTCGGCTGGTTCGGAGGGTTACCGTAGCTTAGGGGGAGGAAGCTGAGCTGACGGGGTCCGAGCCCCCCTCCTAGGCCCCCTTCCTCCCTTTTCCACTACTCCCCGCGCCGCCGGCCGAGGACGACATCGATAGGAGCTCGGGGTAGTGGGTGAATCCTTTTGGTAGTGCGCACGCAATCTCGCCGGTGTCTACTGCTACTAGATTGGCTGATGGAGCTACTTTGGTCTTTCTACGAGTTGTTCTGTCGCGCGCGCTGAGGCCAGGCGGGACTTGGCGGGGGGGGAGAAAAAGACCCGTACCTTTGGGCCTGTCTTGCCTGAACTTCTTGAGACCCTAAGAAAGACAAGCGCGCGCCGCTGAGACAAAACGCCGTTTCTTGTCCGTGCTGGCTCGGGTCCCTCTCTCCGCTAGAAGGTTTTGCTGCAGTCGGGTTGGTCCGGAGGGCCGGGATTGCCGAAACCGGCGATATGTTTTTCTGTTTGCTGCTGTTTATCTGAAGATGCTGCGTGTTTATCAAACTATTGGTTCCGTTGCGGGAACAGAGACAGAGTTGGGGTTGGGCATTGCTCCCCTCAACCATCAGCAGCAGCAGCAGCAGCAGCAGCAGCAGCAGCAGGTCGGTCCAACCCCCTAAAGGTAGGTGGGCGGCACTGACCTGGGGAAAAGGACGGAAAAATGTGTCTGCTTACGGGGTGCGGAGGACGGACAGGGAGGGTCTTGAGCCGGCAGATGGTTGGGGAATGATTCTGGCCGCGATTGTTTGCTCGAGACTGACTGACTTGACTGAGAGCACTGCTGGCTGACTTGCCTGTGACCAAGCGGCCATGTACGCGAGACGCGGCACGCAGTACGCAGCATATCGGCTTAGGCTCGGGGGGCTGTGAGGGGAAGAGGGAGAGGCAGAGACGCGTTTGGTGATGGGCTGGGGCTACGGGGCGGGGAATAGCACGGGAGGCAGGGCGTCAGCGGCAGAGCAGCACGCGCAGCCAAGCTACTAAGCGGGCTCTCGCTTGTGTGTCCATGTGTGAGTGCGTGTTTGTTGATGTTGGATTGATCTGATCTGATCTGGTGAGGCCAGAGGACAGGACGGCAGTTGTTTGCCGGCGTCCCGCCTGGACTGTGGCCCAGGCCGCCAGGCCTCGACAGAAGAGAAGACTCACAGAAACAGGGACTTTGTGCTGGTCGAATCATAGCCCCGAACTTCGTCTTTGCAGTTGGGCTGGGGGGCAGATTGGGGGGTGTGTGTGTGGGCTGACGCTGCAGCTAGGCTGGGCTGACCGCCCATTCTCCTCCTCATTCCCCCTCTTTCTCGATCGCGCTGCCCTCACAACATGCTATTTCCCTGTTCTTTGAGGGGTTATGCTAGGGCGCGTGAGCGGGGGGGGGAGGGAAGGGAAACGGATGTATCATGTTGGGCTTGGGCTTGGGTGAGAGGGGGGGGAGGGGGGGGGGAGGGGGAGGCAAACTTCAGTCACGGCAGGAAGCAGGTAAGAGAGCAAAGCATTCTAAGCATCTGCTACACTTGGTTGGCTTGTCGTCTCGTCGTCTTTAGCTAGCCAGACCGGCAGACAGGCTTCGCGCCAGATGGGGGCCGTCAACCCTGGTTTGAGTTCTAGGCCCCATCTGCGACCTGCCGGCGAGGTTATTCGCGAGGGGCGAGGGGAGAGAGGAGAGGGGAGAAGGGGAAGGATCTAGTTTGGCGCTGCGGCTGGAGCCGCCGTCGTCGTCGTCGTCGTCGTCGTCTCGTCTGTACCCATGCACGAAGCTCCTCCGCCTCTTGTCTTGATCCACTCGTCTCATCCCTGGGCTCACGTAGAAACTTCTGGCTATCTCCATGGGGGATACTTCAGGTCGATGGCACAGTAGGATTGGGTGTGGCTGGCGAGAAGGTTTCGGTCGGCACGATCGGAGGGCCGACTGGCGATGATGGCTGTGTTCTCCGGACTCCCGGACTGGCCTACCACACATGACCGCGTCTCTTGGAAATCTCTGAACAGTATCCTCCGATCTCGGCATCAGGGGTATATCATAGCGCGATCGCCCTGGAAGGCAGAATCGGTCTTGACAAGTGAACTGGTTTGGGTTCGTCGCAGACGGGACGAAGCGTCGCTCCATTCGAGAATAAGGTTTGCCTGCCCGAGGAGTCGGGGCTAGGCTGGTGGCAGTTGGAAAAGGGTCCTGCTCATCAAGGTATTTGGGCTAGTGAGGGAAAACATCCCCAAACCTCCGGGAAGGGGGGTGGCTAGATTGGCCGCTACGGTAGCTCATGCCATCAGCCCATGGCGCAAATAACATCGACACGGATAGCGTTGGTAGGTAGAGCTAGATACAGACACCCCATAGATATATATATGGAGATGGTGTCGACGGATTCACTCTTAAGGAAGTCAACTCGTGTCTATCCGTCATGGGTCATGAGGGGAAGGTTGCCCCTGAAGGCCTGTTGTACTGTCGAGTTAACAAACCCGTCGCAAGTCAACAGGGGAATACCAGCATCGTATGTCAGCATCACTCAAGTCAGTTGTAGGAACATAAGCAGATAAGTCAATCAAGCCTTTTGTAACACTGATGATAAGATCATGAGATAGAGATACACATAGAGCAAAAGAAAACGGATAGGGGGGGTAGCTCAAACACAATCGATTAACCCCCCCCCCCCCCCCCCCCCCCCCCCCCCGGGAACCAGAGCCGGTTCACATGAATGGGGATATCATCATTTTCGCCCACTCCTCCACCTTTCCCACCTCCCACCTCCCACCTTTCCCACCTCCCACCTCCCACCTCCCCCTTCAACCTAACCCAAGGTGACGGCCCCCTAGGCTCGATACCATCCAGTTAGACCCACACCTGCAACAACAATACCTCCGGATCCACACCGGACCGGCACCCTACTTGGGCGGTTTCAGCCCACCCCCTGGCGTCGTCGGGTCCGGGGTGATGGGGCCGCCGGGATTGGACGGATCCGGCTTGAGGCCGCCACCGGGGGTCGTCGGGTCGGGCTTGAGTGGGCCGCCAGGCGTAGTCGGGTCGGGGGTAATTGGGCCGCCAGGGGTCGTCGGGTCGGGGATCATCGGGCCGCCGGGGACGTACGGGTCCGGCTTGAGCGGGCCGCCGGGGATGGGGTTGCCGGGGGTCAGGGAGGTCCAGCCGTTGACGGTCTGGTTGCAGTAGAGCAGGGCCGAGACGATGACCTGCTCGATGAGGAAGACGTTGGGCGGCGCGGTGGCGGGGTCGCCATAGGCCGTGATGAGGGCCGCCAGGGCCGCCTTGAGCCCCATCACGTCGGCAAGCTCGCACGTCTTGCGGCCGATGGTGATGGTGTCCTGGCGCGGCACGAAGGTGCTGGCGGCGGGGCCCGAGAAGGCCATCTCCCGGTCGACCGAGACGCCGTAGAGGTTGAGGACGTTGGCGATGTCATCGAGCACCGTCCGCGTGTCGGAGGAGGGCGTGGTGTCGGTGAAGGAAGAGAGGAGCGCGATGTAGGCGTCTTGCAGCCCGGTGGCGTCAAAGTCGGCCTCGGCCTCCTCGCGCTTGCCGGGTGTAAAGCTGGACGAGCTGCCTGGGGGTGCTGAGATGGAAACGATGCCGGCAAGGTACCTGAGTGCCGACTTGATGGCGCTGATCTCCGAGTAGTCATCCGAAGACTTGTTCCGCTTATTCTGTAGCGTGATGAGGCCGCGCTCCAACTGCTTGATGACTTCCTTCGTGTTGCTATTATAGTCGGGCGGGAGCGTGAATCGCTTGCCGGGAGTGAAGGTAGACGAGCCGCCTGGTGGTGCTGAGATGGCAGTGATACCTGCTAGGTACTTGAGCGCCGACTTGAGAGCTGCAATGTCGGAGTAGTCATCGGATGACTTGTGTCGCTTATTCTGCAGCGTGATGAGGTCGCGCTCCAGCTGCTTGATGACTTCCTTGGTGTTGGTGTTGTAGTCTGGCGGGAGACTGAATCCCCTCTTTGGGTGGGCGAACCCGCTGGAGATGGGTGAGAGGGTGCAGCCGATTTGCTCGCTGGCTGGGATGTCATCTTTGCATTGGGGCAGCTCGCTGCCGCCGGGACCCCAGGTGAAGCTACCACCCTCTCCGCCGCCTCCGATCCCAAACTGGCGTTCTTCGACCGCCTTCGTCGGCAGGGCGCGCACGGCGCCGAGGCCGAGGAGCGACAGGGCGAAGAGTGATGTTCCGACCATCGTGATGGTAGTGGTGATGCGTCGGTTCGTGGATGAGATGATCTTGGCAAAGGTCCACGTCCGAGCCAAAAACAGCAGGTTCAGAAAACCCAAGACGAGATGAATACTGTCTGAGTTATAGGTGCTCTGGTTGTCGTGGAGCTCAGACGAAGCCAAGCTTTTGCTGTCATCGCCATCGCCCCTGACGACGACACACCGTATTTATAGAATGGAGCCGCGATGTCGTGGGCTCCACCCCCGCAGTAGAGGGCGGCGAGAAGGACTGGTGGCATGGCCAGTATGCGCAGCAGCATGGCGATAGCAGTTTGGTGGCGACAATCTCGAGGGTAATATCGAATAGATGAAAGCACAAGTTGGGGCGAGGGAGAGGGTGATATAACCCGACTTATTTATCCGGGGCCTCAGGGGGCTCGTCTGGTCACCACCGCTGGGCCACCAGATCAGGTGCCAGACGGTGCCCAGACGGCGCCTAGGCTGGACAATAAACAAGCCAGCAAAGAATAAGGTTACAACCCTTTAATTGTGCCTATAACAACCGCTCAATTCGGTCGAGTTTGGCCGATCGGCGCACAAAGGCCGTGATAAACCGATGCTGGGACGAGGCAGGATGACGAAGGACGGCACCGCTATTTTTGGACGACATGGTGTTTTGCGGGCTCTCCCAATGACGGGGACCGCTGCTCACTCGCTCTCTGTGACTGAGAATCAAGTTTAGATGAATGATGGCATTCGCGCGGTGCTTCGGCGGCGAATATCATTTGGCTCAGAGACCGGCTGGGCTGGCACCGAGTCGCATCGAGCACTTTATATCACAGGCCATGGTGGCATCGAGGGCTCGTCAAGAGGCTCGTCGGCGATGATCCCGATGATGAACGGGCAAGAGGCTTCGGCCGACGCACCTCCTTTCGACTCGACGTGCTTCTTGCCTCATCTGCGCACGGGTTGCGTCACAAAAAAAAAATAAAAATAAGGGTTTACCCGGGTCTCGACGAGCCCAGTATCGTGATCCTTGGAACTGGCCAGTGGGTGAGTTGACACGACAGCAGATTGGCAGCAGATCAACGCTGGTCGTCTCGCGGGGCTCCTGGATCTCTCTATATTGCAGGGCCATCCAGACTGTTCGGGGCAGTTCCAAGAATAGAGATAGAGTTTTGTGCTCGCCTGCGGGCCTCGTCGTGGGCAATCCGGGTTTCTGGGAGAGGCCAACTGTGGCAGCAGGAGACCAACAGCAGCTTCCGCGCGAGCCGTCCCAATTCCAGGGCCGAGGAAGCAGTCCCGCCGAGCGAGATTCGAGGGGCTGTTTTCACCCGCGGCTGTTCCCAGCCAGCCCGCTTGCGGCGTCGACGGGATGCAGCTGTAATCTGCCAGGGACGGCCAGGGACACTCGATCGTAGGCCGGCTGTGCCGTCTGCAGCTCGCCTCTCGACCTCCCCTCCCCCCCTCCCACCCCACCTTCCCCAGGTCGTCAAGCAGTGTCCCCGAGCCTCATCCGGGCTGCTGGGTGGCTGACCGCGTCGACGTTGGAGACTGCACCGCACCTCCAACCGACATTTGACCCAAGCGGGGGGGCGAGACGCTTGTCGCCGCCTGCCGCTGTCAATTGAGGGGCGACAGCAGTTATTGACCCAAGAATAAACACAACTGTGGAGAGGGAGGAAAAGAAGGAGCTAGGTGGTGCTGGGCGGGACGGAAGGGCCCGGACTTTACACCGAGGCAGCGAGTGGAAAGAGAGAGGGAGAGAGGGAGAGAGGGGGAGAGAGGAAATGGAAGGAGAGAGGGGAGGACCGGACCAGAAACGGAACGACGGCGCTGCCACCCCGATGTGGCATGGCGGGCAGCGGGCTCGCTTTTATCGCCATTGCCTATAACGCGACATATGAACGTGTTCCAATGGTTGCACTTGCCATGCTTGAGGCTGGTGATTGAATGGTGTTGGCGTCAATGCCCTGCGCCCCGGCAGTTTCTTGTTTCTCCTTGCGCTGGTGTGGCTGTGGCGCCCGTTGAGGTCTACGGGTGTCTGGGCTTCTGTCGCAACGTGGATAGCAGCTGCCAACCAGCTGACGTACCGCGTCAGTCACCCTCTGCCTCGGCTGCAAGTGATCCACTTGACAGGTTCTCGACCCCCAACAAAACCACCAGAAGGTGGTTGAATTGCACGTTGGCATTTAGGATGACGGGGAGGAACGGCGTTGATATTATGTCCATCCCATTGCAGCGCCGAGCGTAATCGAGCCTCGATGGGTTCTTAATATAAACAAATCATAATTTACCAGCCCAGCCAAGCCAGCCTACACTTTTGCCCCCCTGTGCCACCAACCAACCAACCAAATTCCACGCACCATGAGTCGGCAACAACCCCGGGATGGCGCCGCCGCATCCGCGCCGGGCCCGTCCGCACTCCGGCAGCGACGCGGCTCCACGGCCGCCGAGACGGTCGCGGCGGCGGCCCGGCAGATTGAGGCCAAGATCGAGACGGCGCTGACGGTGCTGTGGGACGAGCTGCCGGCGTGGCGGCGCGACAACCAGTACATCACGAGCGGGTACCGCCACACCAGCAACAGCTTCGCGCGGTCCTTTGCCAGCCTGGCCTACCTGCACAACGAGTCGGTCAATATCTGGACGCACCTGCTCGGCGCCGTGGCCTTTGCGGGCGCCGCCCTGCTGCTGCACTCGCTGCTTGCGCCGCGCTACCCCTCGGCGTCTGATGCCGACCTGCGCGCCTTCGCCTGCTTCTTCGCCGGCGCCTTCCTGTGTCTCGGCATGAGCGCGACCTACCACACCCTGTGCAACCACTCGCCCGGCGTGGCCAGGGTGGGGAACAAGCTGGATTACACCGGCATCGTGTTCCTGATCATGGGGAGTTACGTGCCCGCCTTGTATTACGGCCTAAAGTGTCATGGCTCTCTCTTGGCTGTCTATACCTCGGCGGTGAGCCCCCCTCCCCCTTTTTCCATGTTCTTTTCTCCTGGAGTTTGCTGAATTGCTGTCTAGATCTTGGCCCTGGGCTGCGCCTGTCTCACCGTGTCCTGGTTCGACCACTTCCGCACGCCCGCCTGGCGCCCCTACCGGGCCCTCATGTTCGTCGGCCTGGGTCTGTCAGGGGTTGTGCCAATCTTCCACGGCATGTCCCTCTACGGGTATTCGCAGCTGAACTCCATGATGGGACTCAACTGGATCGTCCTAGAAGGCCTCCTGTACATCCTTGGCGCCATTTTATACGCCGTAAGCCCCCTTCTCCACTCTCCTCCAAGGCCTGCATGTACTGACCTATCTTGCATTTAGGCTCGTTGGCCGGAACGCCAATTTCCAGGAACTGTAGACATATTTGGGAGCTCCCACCAAATCTTCCATGTATGCGTGGTTCTCGCCGCGGCGTCGCATCTGTATGGCATCACTACGGCATTTGACTTTCATCACAGCGGCGTTGGCGTCCAATGTTGAGTTGATGCAATGCATAGCGGTTAGGGATAGATAGATAAGACACATTGGATACAGTGATGGACGAGTGATTCTCATAAACTCTGAACAAAATGGCGATGCTAGATATCTACTCAGAAGACCCATCATGCAGCCACCACTAACTCTTCGGGATAAATATCTCGTTATTGCCTTACCCGATGCAACGCAATCGGGTGGGTATATATATGGCAATACAAGTCCAACTTGACGGATCCGACCATTTAGCGCGAAACCGAAGCCTCATTGCCGTGGCAGAACCATGGGTACGCCAATCCCCCAGTCCCGCCGCCATCCACCCCACGGTTAGCCGCCCCTTTACTGCACGCCGAGGTCCATAATCTTTATCAGGCCCGAGCCCATCGCGCACGCCGCCCAACAGCTGAACCGCTGGTTGGGGTTCCATGCAACGGCGGTTATCCTCGTCAGGGGCTCGTGAGTCACCACCCGAGACGCAAGCCTATCGTCGATCTCGGCTTCGCGATCGTCCAGGTCGACATCTGGGCCGGCATTCTTTTTGCCCCTGCCCTTCCTCTTCCCAGCTTGTAGCTTCCCAGCTTGTAGCTTCTTCCTCTCTAGCCTCTTCTTCCTGTCTATCTCTTTCCGCTTCTCCGTCCTTGGGTCGTCGTTGATCTCTGGCAGGAAGCCGTGGAGAACCCTTACCGCTCCTCGAAGTGTGGGAGGGCTTGTCTCGTTAGGTTGGGCGACAGCCGGGCGCTCGATAGGCCGGTACTCGTGCTCAAAGATCTTGATCTTCTTAAGCGGATCTCCCTTCTGCCTAAACAGCTTCTGCAGTGCATTGCACGAATACACTGATCCATCCGCACTCCCCACGAGAATGAAGGGGTGTGAAGAGCCGGCCGAGATGCATGTTACCGAGTTTGGACCTGTGATGGTGCTGCGTGCTTGGCAGAAGAAACGGTGGTGAAGAAAGGCCACAGTGGTAGTGGGCGTCGATGAGGGATAGAGCGCCATGAAACCCTGCATCGACTCGCTCCAGCAGAGCATGTTGGGCTGGAAGGTGATGGCCGGAACGGGAAAGTACGTCGTTTCTGAGCTTGGCTGGGAGAGATCCGTCAAGGTTGCGCAGCCGCCCACCGGGATGGAGGCCACGAGGTATGGACTAGATGGGTAGCCAGAGCAGATGTCAATGACATGGGTTGAGTGCACATTGACCCGCTGTAGCATCTTGGCGGGATATATCGACCACAGCGTGATTGAGCCATCGGAATGTCCAAGTACTATCCGGTTCGTGCTGGCCCATGCGAGGCAGGTAACATTGATATTGTAGTCGTTTGCAGTGCCAAGGTTCACGGTAGATGTTTCCACCCATTCTGGCAACAGTTAGCTCAGGCCGCGATGAGATGGAGATGGTGTGAGCATACCATAATGCGTATTGTTTGGTTCCTCGACGCTTCTAACCTCAATGATCCGGGCCCTACCATCCCCACAGAGCACCGCTAGCACCCCATAAATACCAGTAGAGTCGAGCGGAACAGGGCACCATTGAAGGCGTTTCGGCCGGCCCCAGTCAAAGAACTTGGCGGCCAGAAGCCTGGGTGGTGACTCGGAAGGCGTTGCCATCTCCTCCTCCCGCCCTTCACTCGTGAACTCCCAGAACTGGATGCAACCTGTCGTATCTGGGACTCCAGATGCACTCTTCTCTTGCCATCCCTCTAGCTCCTGGTCGGCGAAAGGAACCGAAGCAACAGCAAGCACCTGTGAGCTTCTCTGAGATAGCGGAGCCCATGCCACAGCAAGGGTAATGCCGCCAACATCAAACATCCAGCCACTCATCTCGTCGCTGCTGCCTTTCGTCGGAGGAATTCCAGAGGTGGTGAGGGGAAAACCTTCTCCAGGATTGAGGGTGAGCTGTTGCTGCCTCTCCCAGGGGCCGACCAGCGTGGCGAGACCTCCCTCAGCCCGAGACAGGAGTTGCTGCAAGTGCTTGGCGGGTACAATATGAGAGCTCTGAACCTCCGGGGAGTTGATCTGGTACTCGTCGTACCAGTGATAGGCCCGCCTTTCCTGGCCGATCTCGAAGCCGGCAGGTACCCATGGGCTCGGCGCAATGCCCTGGGGATCATCTGGGGAAAGTTTGGGAGGGAGAAGCGGGAAGTCGGTCCACCGATTCTCAAGATCCCAAATAATCTTGATGCGCTGATACTCTGGGCCGTACATGGAGTCGCGGAGGGCACTGTATCGTGCATAGCGACGCAAGGGCCCGGCATACACACGGGTGACGATGCGGGTCTCGAGTGGGTATTGGGGGATGTCGTGGTATCCCCTCCGGCTCTGGATCATGCCGGCGCCGGCATTCCGGTGCCTCCTGGGCTGGGCCGCCGAAGCCTTGGCTGCCCCGTCAGCGGGGCGCTGTCCCGCTCCATCTTCGCTGCTGGGATCGGCGTCCTCGATCTCATCATCCTCGTCCTGAGCGGCCTCGGCCTGAGCGTCAAAATCCCCGTCGGCAGACTGGTCGTCGGGTATTGTTACGGGATCATCTTCGCCGTCAACAAAAGCAAGGGGGTCCTCGGTATATCTCTTTTTGACGCCACGAGTGGCGGCTCTTCTAGGTCGCATTGTGGGGGTTGTGAAAGTGCGCGACCGCGTCTGCGGGGCGAGTCGGGTGTGCCAATGGTGAGCAGATTCCTCCAGTGTGGCGCCTTGAAGAATGGTCATGGGGTGTTAGTCGGCCACCATGCTCATTGGGGGCTACTGCAACTGCGATGCCACTGTCAAGAATAATTGATCGCCTTCCGTTGATGCACTGCCGGAAGGAAAGCAGAAAGAAATTAGCGTTCTGGACCTGCCGCCACAAATCGTTGATGAAAAGGTGGAATGAGCAACTCAAATTGAGTGGGGGCGGTTGTGACTTTGCGCAATCCTGTTCTAGGGTTAGGGTTTAGAAACAGGGTCCAACCCATCCGGGGCAGGTGAAATCCGTTTTGTTAGCGTGGGACTGGGAAAAGCCTTTGTAAATACTAGAAAGTTTTTTTTTCAATGTTTTGCAAGGCCCTTCCAGGGTTTCGATGTCCCCATTGGACCTTATCATGGCGCGCAACATGGCGCCTGCTACCGTCTCTTTCGTTGGATGATGTTATCGAGTACTGGGTGTCCAATGCCGAGCCTTGCAAACCCAACTCATCCCCAACGGCTACGCTGAGCGTCACATTCACTCCGAGATATACAAGTGCCATCACGATATCTACGCCATAGTCCACAGCCACTCAGAGGCCGTTATTCCCTACACCGTCACCGGCGTTGGGCTAAAAGCATGCTATCACATGGCTGTTTTCATCTTGTCATAACATTTGCCGAATACTTGCGAGAGCGCGGAACACTTACACGATGGAAGAGAGATAAACAAGAGCTCATTTGGATCGTAGCCACCTACCTCCCCAGCTGCAATTCTCTTTCTCAGGCCAAGACCTGTCCCTTGGCCGTGTCGCCCCGAACCGCCTCGAGTCCGTCAACCATGGCGCTCACGGCTGACTCAACGTCATCAGCCGCCTTGACAACGTTTGCAAAGAGCGGCTGAACAACCTTCAAGCTCTTGAGCGTGGCGGTCGAGATCCTGTTTGACGTCTCGCAGCCCGCTCAGCATCTTTTCAACGTCGTTGAGATCGATGCTGTCGATGCCGAGCTAGACCGCCGCAGCGGTAGCGGCTGCGCCAAGCCCAATCTTCTCCGCCGTGGTCAGCGCCACCGCAACAGGGCCGAAGGCGCCGGCTGAGGCAAAGGTTATGGCCGCGGCACACGCCAGCGCGATGGTGTCGGCGGTGATCCAGATAATTTTGTCCCGCTCCTGCTGTTCGAGACTCCCGATGTCCTTGTCCGTCTGGTCGAGCTTCTGCTGGATCGTGCTGGGGTTCGACTCGATTTGCTTCAGCACCGCCTCGTAGCCTGCCGAAGCGGCCTGGAACTTGGCCTTGGCGGCTTTGGTGGATTTGAGGCTAGCCTCTGCCACCTTGAGGCTGGTGCGGACGAGGACGTTGGCCCTGAGGTCGCTGCTGTCAGGGGGGATGGTCACGCCCTGTTTGTTCAACGTGTCCAAGTATTTGAGCGCAGCCTCGTTCAGTTTATCCGTTACATCCTTGGAGGCAACAACGGACGAGATGTCTTCGAATATCTCGGGTGCGAGCTGCTGGACTGTCGCGTCGTCCATTATTCCGAGGGTCGCCGCATCGCCGCATCGTTGGCCATCCTACCCCAGAACACGTTCAGAGTGCCGTACATGGAATCGAGGTCGGTGAAGTTCTTGAATACGGATGTCAGCACCGTAATGGCTGTGTTTGTCGCTGTTATCTAGCCTCTGGTCTTGCTGATCTGTTGCAGTTTCGTCAGCTGGACTTGGAGCTAGGACTTGACGTCATGGAGCTGGCTCGTCATGACATTGACGGTGGCCTTGGTGGCGTTGACCGACGTGCTGAGCATCTTGGACCAGACCATGGCATGGGTGACGTACTCCTTGCCCGCCTTGATGGCGATGGCTTGCTTCTGGTCGTCCCCCTCGCTCTTTTCATAGTCGTCAGCGGCTTGAAGGAGCAGGTCAAGGTAGGTTTTGTGAGTCAAGGCGAAGGCGCTCATTTTGCCGACGATGGGGTATACGGACGTCTAGGTGTCCAGGTAGCGGGACTTGAGTGTTTGCGTTAGAGTGTTGAGGTTAAGCAAGACGCCCGGGGGGGGGGGCGATACCGAGGTTGGTGACCCTATCCTGCGCCATGCCCTTTTGCCATTCCAGCGCCGGATCTTTTCCATCCGAGGGCGCGTCCTGGACGACGCGGTTGTATAGGAAGCTGTCTTTCCGGACAGCGATGGGGCCCATGTCTGTGGCGGTGAGCTCGCTTGTGGACTCTATCGCCGTCTTGTCGCTGATGGTGTAGGTGCGATTTTGAAAGTTGGGCTGCAGGTCCCACGTGTTGCTCTGGTCGTCGAGCGCCACAACCGAGTTGTTCCAGTAGGCCATGCGCTTCCAGGCGGGCAGCGTGGTCTTGTCCCCGGCCTTTGCCTGGTATTGGAGCAGAGTCCACTCGTTGGAAGCGTAAATGTCATCGCTCTTCAGCACTTGAACGGCCTTGTCCGAGCCGAGGATCAGGAGCCGGAACTCGATCTGGTTGCGGTCGACGGATAGGGCGGCAAAGGGGATGATATCGAGGACGTCGGCCGAGGGGAGGACGTCGTCTCCAACCTTCTCCCACTTGTTGACATACATTTTGGGCCAGTTGTCGACCGCCTCCTGACGCGTGGTGGGATCGCTCAGGTCTCGGCACTTCTTCTTCCACACGGCTCTCCCAACCGAGATGAAGAGGTTGCCCTTGTAGGGGAAGAGGTGGACGTTGGTCGACCCGTCGACTGTCACGCCGTCGGGGAGAGCGCTGAAGTACGCCCAAGCGTTCTTTACCCCTGACTTGGCGCGGACGCTCGGCAGCGTGGCGAGATACATGACCTGGTTGTTCTTGATGCCGATTACCGGGACGGTGCTCAGCGAGGCCGAAAACTGATCCAGATATGACTGGCCCTATATGTTTGCCAAGGACAAGGCGTGAGCGGGGCGTTCCATTGGCTAATTGAACGGGCGTTGACGGGATGGGGAGCACTCACCAAGACATCATCGAAGCTCTTCACGATCGGCTAATGGCTGTCGCCATGCCATCGAGGCTCTTTGCCTGGCCACAGAGGCCATCGGGAGAGCTGGCATGGAGTTGATCAGGCTCCTCCCCAGTCTGAGGGCCGAGGCAGTGACGGCTTTGGAGGGCGCCCGCTTCTTGACGGATCGGAGATTGGCGAGGGTGGCCGCAAGCAGACTCTTGGTGCTGTGGAGAGCGGACATTGCCTGATGGTCTAGTTACTCTGGGGACAACGACGAATGCGGCCGCGTGTGCTGCTGTTACTGACCTGTGCTTTGGCATCCTGGCTCTCACTAGCCTCCTGATCATCGGTGGCCCTGTTGTCGGTGGCCTTCAGCTCGGCGTGGATGAGCTGATTCAGCTGTGCGGCCGTGGCAAGGGAGTAGCTGATAGAATCCATGGTGAGGTGAATTGGCAATGTTCAAAAGGTGGTGTGGTCAGGAAGAAGGCATGAAAGGATGTCTGATGAAGGCCACTTGCTCCATGAGTCGAGAAAAGGGCACAGTATTTATTTACACAAAATCCCTACTTCCCTCCTTCCCTCCTTCTGAAGCCGGCAATGTATCGCTGATCGTTCTCTGGTGCGGAACATAAGGTCGGGGTATTCTAGTACACTCTAACCCTGGCTTGCTTGTTGGCACGGAACACTGCGCCAAGTTGAGATATTGAAGCCCCGAAAAGTCCTCTACAACATGAAAAACGGTGTTATTGGCAGCCCGGAGGGCATATTTGGTGTTTCTAAAGGCCATTTTAGCCCTTCAAAAGACGCGATTAGAATTTTAACAAGCCTTTGTAGTATTTTAAAGAGGCATAATTAATAGTTTAATAATAGGCCCTTACCAAATCTATTGCCGAGCACTCCTTCTCGTCGGTACGGGCTTGAAGTCCTGTGCTAATAAACAAATAAACAAACAAGGGTTGGAATGTTGAGCGGGCGCGGTAAGCGCAAGCAGAGCATCAAGGCAACCTCGAAAAGTAGCAAATGAACCACAGATATTGAGGCTAAACAGTTCTGGACCATGGCCACAAGGAGTGTTGGGGCTGGGGTTCGGATGTCTTTCTCTTGACCAACTCTATTCTTCAGACCCTAGCCATGGCGCGGAACCCCGGTTGGAGCTGTCCGAGCGGCATCTAATTGGTGGCTAGTGGCCGGGGTAGGATGCACCCGAAGCGGGATGGCCCGTAGGGTGCCCGAGGCGTCGGGGCCCTTAGGTAGTAGTTTGCGGGAGGATCACCAACGCAGGCCCTGGACCTGGAAAACACGGAATCCGCACTCTCTCTCGTGCTCTCACGATGAAACAACGAGACCCTGGGCCCAGTATCAATCCGATCTTGCAACTTGAAGCCTCCAGGATCGATCTAAAATAACGATACTAGTATTGAAAAGAGTGATGAGTGGGTATCGTGAACCTTTGTTGCTTGGAAAAGATTGAAGTTGGCGGGTTTGAGACACCTGGTAGATTTGATGGCAGCCGGCTGCCTGGCAGGGCGGGTTGAGGTGTGGGGGTCTTTCAGGATTAGGTTAGGGTCAAATATGTAGTGTAACTCAATATATGTATGCTGCTGCCCCCTATCAAAAGGTTATTGCCCCCTATCAATTAGGTAACCACTCATCTCGGCCGCGTACACCCACGAAGTGCGACTGCCCTTCAGTCCGACTGGCTAATGGCCCATCCGGCGTCTTGTTCACCGAGCGATGGCTTTCCGCCACCAGTCCCAAACTTCGAATCCACTGGTGAAGGGGTGCACCACCCTACAGCTTGTCGAGCGCTAAACACCTAAGCCGAATCCAATCACGCAGTTCGCACGCTGCGGATACCGACTGGACATTTTACTTTGTGGAAACCTAAGGTGCCTACCTTAGGCAGGTACCTCGCCTTATTTGAGCCGCCATGACTTCTCCGGGGGACTCTGCATTTCCCACTCCTTCCATGAAATCGGTATTGTTCCATTATACCTGATTATGCGCTTCCATGAGCTATGGCATCGATCCAGATGGTAGAGCTACAAAAGCCTGAGAATGAAGAGGTAGCGGACCATGTCAAGGTCGAGCCCGAGAGTCTAGGGGGTCCGGAGCCTTGCGACAAAGCTCCCGAGACATCAAACTTGGACATCTCACCGAACGAGATCGGTAGGTAATTATTAAGAGGCAAAGTGTATTGCGGCCTCATTGGGGTCGTTTATATTCGAAGAGAACAATTCAACTAATGGTTGGGGTCGCAGGTTCTAACAATGGCGAGGAACTCGAAGACTCAAACCGCCTCGACGACTTCTCCTTTCGACCGATGGTCCTTAAACCATGGTTCTTGTCCCTGGTTATCGGCTTCAACGTGATCATTATCGGGCTGTTGGTCACTCTCTGGATTAAGCCCGAATTTGATCTCGACAGCGAGTGGGCGTACTTCGTTATCCAGATATTTCCGACCATCATCGGCACCATCACTATGGCAACTCTGGGCGCCATCATCAACGCTCTCTCGCGGATCACGCCCTTCTTGCGGTGCGCCAGGCCCACCGGCGACTCAGCAGCCACTTCGATCCTTCTACAATATGTACCCCTGCTCGGCCTCACCGACTCTGTCCAGAGTCGGAACTGGATGCTCTTCTGCGCAAATCTCATCTCATGGCTTGGCTATTCCGTGCTCGGTCTGAAGGCCGCGCTCCTGAGCGCTTCTATCAACGATGGCTTTGCTGTGACCACCTACTGGACGCTTTATACGCTGCTCGCCGCCTATTTCATCATCACCGTCTTCATTGTCTGCATCGCCGTCTTCCTGCACAATCGGCCCACTGGTCTTCGTGAGGAGTGGGATACAGTGAACATCGCAGACCATCTGGCTTTGTTTCGGCAGTCGGATTTCCTCGACTCGTTTGAGGGATCTTGCATTGCAACTCGGCAGTCTATGATGGAGGCGCTCGGCAAGATGCAAATAAAGCTTGGGTTTTGGTCCCAGGATGGGCATGAAAAGAAGTGGTTCGGGTTTAAAAGACTTGACCCAGGTTCGGGTAAGAGTCTCTATCATCTACTTCCATCGTGGCTCTGCTAAAATGACATAGTGCAAGTGGTTGAGTCACCCCAAAAGCCTGAGGAGGACGATCGAACTTGTAAGTCTTGCATTTTGCTTGCCTGGTGGTGGGACTATCCTGACTGTGTCCAGTCTCGATCGAGCAGCTCTCCCGATGCCGGTTCAACTCAGTTTTCTCCATCATGCAGCGGCTGCCGCTCATCTACTTCACCACTACTGCCATCGTCATCTTTATCGGGTTCATCATCGCTCTTGCGCTAGGCAGCATGCAGACCGAGCGAAATACGTTTGACCTCCCCCTTTCCCCCGGAGTCTCGGCATTCCTGTTTAACTTTTTCCTCACCTTTGTCCTCGATCTGTACAGCCTGTTTTGGGAAGACATCTATCTCTTCTCCGCTATTACAGAACCCTATGTCAATATGGGTAAACCACACGGGGCCACGGCAGATGGAGCACTGCTCCTCAACTACACCAGCTCGCCCCGTCCCATCGCCATCTTCGACGCCGCAGGGAGAGGCCACTGGAAGGTGGTTAGAACCGCTTCGATAGCCCTACTCCAACGCTTGCTTCCCATCATCGCCGGCGCAAGCATCGCCGTGGGGGGTAGCGCGGACGATAGCGGGATTAGTAGGATTCAGTTCTCCGCTCCAATGAGCATCATCGTCATCATCTACCTCGCGGTCTACATTGCCATCATTCCCTACGAGGTGTATGAGTCGGGATACTCCAGACATCTACCCCGAGACTGCCTGACCATGGCTGATCTGCTCTCGTGGACCTGCTCCAGCCACATCCTCCGCCAGGACTCCATCAGCCTCGACCCGGACAGCCCAGAGACGGGCCTACTGGGGGGAAACCCACTGGACACGAGTGCCGACGAGCCCCAGAACCAAAAGTGGTACATGGAAGCCCGGCTCCGCCTCGCGCAGCAACGGTACAGCTTCGGACTAGAGAGCGTCCCCTTCAAGGATGGGACTTATACAGTCGGGATCAAGTGCTCAGACGCTGAGACCCCGGAGCTGCACCGAGCCTCCAAGAGGATTTGCAGACGGATAGCGAGACTTGGCGATGTCGATGCTGAGAGGGTGGGGTCGAATGAAGAAACATCGTACAAGATTGCAGGGGCGAGCAAGTTTACAATTATTTGCGCCGAGGAAGACAACCGCGACGTCTCGAGACAGGGAGGTCCGTTGATGGCGCAGAATGCGGCTCGTGAGGTTGGCCAAGATGATGAGTCACCGCCGTGAAGTAGGTCTTTGCACCATTGCATTAAGTTTGTGTTGGGAGGTTGGGAGCCCTTGTGTAGGGTCAGTACTGCGATTCACTGCTCAACACCACCGGTAAATAATCGACTAATGACAGGCTTCCTAGGTGTTCATTAACAAGCCCCTATTCCCACATACCATCGGCATCCCGCTATTCGCTTCAGACTTGGCTCCTTTCGGAGCTCCCGAGCCGGATTTGCAACTTGACCCCTTTTCAGAAAAAAAGATAAAGCTCTCCTAGCATCAGCCCCTATCCCTTCCCACCCGAAACCAACCCCTAAGAAACTCACCTCCACCCCCTTGACAAGAAAGGGTTACGCTTTACGCAGTGCAGCAGCACCGCTTGTCATTCAGCAGACTGCACTTCTCCATGCGGTCGACGCCGACGTTCTGGCCCCACTGGCGGCAGTACTGCTCGCACTTGGCCGCGTAGAACCAGCTGCAGTCGCTTGAGTGGTAGCACGCCTTGCGCTCAAACAGCTGCGGGAAGGGGGATCGGGCGCTTTGGGCAGGCTCTGCGGCCGGAGTTGCCAGGGCGGTGCCTGTGAGCGTGGTGAGGATGGCTAAGATGGTGGTGGGCTTCATTTTGGGACTCGGTGGAGTTAAGGATGAGGTGTAGATGATGGTAATTTGAGTTGCGCTGGTGGGTTGATCTGGTCTTGAGACTTGAGGAGGAAAATGACACCTTTATATAGACGGATGGAACTCTCTTGAGAGAATGGATAGTTATCTTTATGGAATGAATCTGCCTCGTCTACCCCAGTTACCCGTTTCTTTGGACCTTGGAAGCCGTGCTAAACATTGCAGGCTTGTATTGGATGAAGCTATATTATCTTCTCCTCCAGCTTCCATAATTAGAAGCCTAAAGTCACGCCTGTGAAATGACAGCTGCGGCTTGTAACTCCAAGCTCGGTGTTGGCAGCTTGTAATGAAGATTGCAATAAAGTGACGCTGGAGTGACCAAGCAAAGCCTGACTTTCTGGCCCGCTATTCGATTCAGGGGTAAGGGGCACCTTGTTTCGAAATCGGTTATAATTCACGAATAAGATTGGAGGAACTTGGATGAAGTTGCGGGGGATGTCGTAATGCTAACCTAGGCCTGGTAGCTGTCCTATCAATCGTTGGACGGCCGAGTGAGGCTGAGCGCATCCCCAATCTACAAGCCGATCTAAATCTGGGGATCGGTTGTAAGACATCACCCAAAGTCGGGCTAATGTATGTCCGCCATTTCGAGCGTTGCTCAACAACGCTTCTCATTCGATTTCTAGTCCAATTAGCTCGCTTAGTGCTATCTTAGCGAAGGGGTGGGTGGTTTATTTCTATTGCAATTGTGTTGCATTCACGGCTTTCGATGACAACATAGAAGAAGAAATACCCGACTAAAATCTGTCAACCTATCATGATGCGCCGACTGGCTCTGTGGTTTCTGGACACCGACCAGCCGGGGGCCAGCTGCGGCATGGAGTTTACTAACACCTAACGACACCGGCCCCGCCTCGTTCGGCCACATTGCCTACCTATAGTGAGTGGTGTTGAACTTTTAAACACCATACTTCGATACGTATATTAAAAGGAGTAATAGTCAACTGTGTGCAGATAGGACTAAAAAGTTCCGCTACCTTCCACCCACCGGCATGCCGCCCCTATAGCACCGCACCGGTTACGCTCCAACCCTGGTGTGTTTGTCATTAGCGCGTAAAATTTTCGCCAACAGAGATATTGAAGCCCTGAAAAGGCCTTTCCTGCCTTCCAGTATCCGAAACAGCACTTTTGGGGGGTTCAAAGGTGTATCTGGGTAGGTAGGTACCACTTACCTCACTTGTGTATGTCCTGGGATGGATACCTCCATGAGAGGCAGAGGCAGCCTCAGTGGAACTGCTGAGCTGCGAGATAGGTACTGTATGGAAGGACCGCCTGCCTGCCCAAGTGGTCGATACGACCCCGTGTCTGTCAAATGCCGTCCGCAAAACCCATCTCACTCTTTTCTCTCCTTATTAGACAATAAATCTCTCACCATCATGCCGCCCGGTACAAACCAGCCAGACCGACTACCGCCATTGCCTTTCCAACCGACTGCCCTGCCCCTCCAATCTCCAGCCTGAACTCCATTGTTGATCGAGTTGTCGAGCCATGGCTGCTATCATACACTGACTCCACAACCCTTCCGTCGCTCGGCCCGACACTCGCACCTCCAAATATACTGCCCGCTCTTCATAAATAGAACGACCTTATACCGGCGAAGAAACGGAAGGACTAGTAGGAAAAGACCCTAATATAGATTAGTATACGGTGTGTTGTGCCAGGTATCTTGCCAGGTAAGTATTAGCACTGCTTCAAGTTCCATTCTTCACTAACTCTTATGTGTAGGCCCAGAGCGAGCGAGAACTAAAGCTGGTCGGATCAATAGTTCTGATTGTTGAAATTGTGGTCGATTGTGGGTTTTATTACGAAACAAAGAGGATAAGGATACAAGGAGGACACAAGGAGGAGGGTGGTTGGTTCAAACTATGACACTTTTCAGGTGGGGGTTCACACACAGGATGGATTGAATGTGCTGTATTGAAGAGAGTTCGGCCTGCGAGATCCAGAGCGCTCTATCTACTCCTGGCTTGGCATCTGATTTGTGCGTCATCGGGGTCCCGGGCTGAAAGCATCCATCATTGACAAGACATTATGTTGGTATCTATTTCTAAGCTAATGTCCTTGTGCCTCAGCCCCGACACCAAACAGGCAAAGGTCAAGAGAGGGGGAAAGTAGGCAAGAGGACAACAATTTGAGCAACAGGCTCAAAAAAAAAGGAAAAGAGAAAACAGAAGTTGCTGCGATCACACGTCAATGCGCACATGGTCTTGCTCTGCGTCAATATGCACACTATCTTGTTCAGGGTCGGGCAGCTCGGATCCGGGAGCCCGCGGCTGGAGGGGGGGGGGGTATTGGCGTTAGGGTCGTCAGGCTCAGTAGGGTCTATTTGCAGACGGATCCGGGTGGAAAAGACGGGGCTGATGTAGGGGTCGGTGAACTTGTCTGGATGGTTGAGAAGCCAGCGTATCTTGGCCAAGCCGTAAAGATCGTGGCGCTTCTGCGAGATACCCGGGTCTCCCTTCTCGTCGTGCCACGGGACGGTTGAGCAAGCCCACGGTTTCTGATGGCCAATCTTGGGCGCCGAGTTGAAGTCGATCAGGCAGGGCATCCCATCTGGCCGGACCATGACGTTGGCCGGGCAAATATCATTGTGGGCGATGCCGACGATATGGTAGAGATGGTCGACGGCCGGCTCGAGCGCCACCATGAAGCGATCCTTGTCAATGTTGTGAAGCTCATATATACTCGGACAGGGCGGAACCCGGGACCATATCGAGCACCAAGCCGGTCATAAAGCCTCTCCGGACGCGGTAGCCATGGTATCTAATAATGTTGGGGTGCTGCGGGTGCTGCCACAAGAGGTCCAACATTCGGGCCTCGTGGAGCAGGAGGTCTGGGATCGTCAATGTGTCGGTCAGGTGGTTATCCCCGTCGTGAGACATGAGGCTTTCCAGGTGCCCTGGCCGCTTGGTGTAGAAGGCTGGGCCAGCAGCATACGATTCGGGGACCGTGGACATGTATTCGCTGCTGCCGCCGCCGCCGCCGTCGTCGCCGTCGTCGTCGGGAAGCTTAAGCTTGGGGAAGATGGCCTCATCTGGGGCCTTGCCCATAGCGGCACGGATAGCCTCCAAAGTGTTCTGAATGCAAAACAATTTCACGCCCTATGAACCGAATATGGCCCCCCCGCGAAATATGCATGACTGATCTTTGAAGCCACAAGAAACGGCGACGCTCAACCGCCTAGTATGAGAATATGAGAACAGAGGGAAAGCTCCCGAGACACACCCCCCAGCCGCGCGGTGAAGCCTCTTTCTTCAAGCTGTCTCCCCCGGAGTGACCAGGCTTTCGCCTATCATGTAGGTTGTTCCCCTTTTTGCTTTTCGCGCCACCGCCCATGAAACCCCTCGCCCTCCATCTGTCAGTACCACCCGCCTCCCTCAGTCGGTACCCCCGCTTCGCTCTGTCGGTAAAGCCACCGTAAACTGACCACTTCTAGGTGTACCTTGACAAAGGAAACTTTCGAGCGTAACACTTTTCGCACGGGACCGGACGGCCCTTCCTTCTCCATGGTCATTGGTACTTCCCAAAAATTGCAGCGCTGCTTCAATCCTCAGTGTCCTACGTCGCCTTGCCGTCGGCAGCCAAAGCAGGCCATCACTCCGCCTGCGTCTAACAAGAATGACTCGGATGCGACCAAGTCTACGGACGACTGAGCACAACTTCTCCGAGATTGTTCCTTTGGGGTAACCCAAACCCCCCACATCACGCGGCATCGCACAAAGAGCAACATTTCAAATAGGCATTAGAAGGGTGGGTTAAATTAACGTCGCTCTTTACCGCCCTGCTCTCCCACACCAAATAGTACCCTTGACTGTTGTGCTGTGCATGTGTGATGGAGTAGCGCTTGGCCGACTGGTCGGCGGCTAAGATGGAAAGCATTCGTATGCCTTACACGTTAACCATTTAGAACTTAACTTTAGGAAAAGAATCTTATAATATTATTTTTTATACCGTATATACGATCCAAGCAGACTCTATATAGCGAGTCTCTAGCCAATAATCAGCTCTCGTAAGCCTTAACCTACTCGAGGTTTATTAAGTATACGAACGAGAACTTTAAAACCGAAGGGTTAAACTTTTTATCGCGACTTGTTTAACAAGATAATTATATTATATGAGCGGGTAACGAGCCACTATGAAGATTGTTACAAGTCACTATGTACTTCCATTTTCAGCTCACCGCCTTTGGGCCCCACAACTGGTAAGGCCTGTCAAGGCTGTCAAAGGCTGTCAGCGGCCGATAGCAAAAGAAGGCGGTGAAGGCCACACATACACCTGTCGCAGTTAATTGCAGTCAATTGAACACAGGCAATTCAACACCACTGCGGCGATTTCAATCGCTCAAATATATCAAAAACGCAATAAAAGCTCCATCGACACTATAACTATGCACCCCTGGCCCTGCCACCGGCCCTGTACCTGCCCTGGGCTTGCGCAGAGCACTGTGACCGCGCGCAGTGATTGTGGTGGGCAATGTAAGTGGTGGGCAATTGGATCGCGAGATTGGCACACTGGCCGGCCTTACAATCGGCATGCGGGCCTTACCTTGGTGTGTGTGTGGCTTGCGTGTGGGGCTTTTGACAGGGCGGCAGTTATTCTTGGGATGTACCTTTTCTGCCGTTTTCAGGGTTATTTCAGGGTTATATGTATGGGGATATAGTGTGCAGAAGACGCTTCCTTATAGTGCGGCGATGCGGCCTCTTAATTAAAGCCTAGATTACTCAATAGAGTAAGTAGTCCAGAGCTCTTTTTTTTCTGGGCCAGAGTATATATCTAGAAACGGTAGAGTGATTTGAGGTCTCTTTGTTACCGATGCCCCAAACTATCTCGCCCCTTACATAGGACTTCTGCGGAGGTGTTCTTTATCCTATGCTGTGTTATCGTCTCTTGGCAGGCGTCAGCACGGCCCCTTGTTGAACCCATGAGCCGCGACCAGCGCCACCAACTCTGCGCGTCTTCCCCAACTTCACATCTCCAACTTCCATTCTTCAACATCCAAACAGAAAGCAACTCCAATATGCCCTCCTCACCTCCAAAATGCTGCTGATCATCACCCGCACTCTCCGTACCTGGTTCGCGCCCACGCTTTCGGCCCTCCTCTCCCCCTCCCTGCCCTTCTCCTTGCGGTGGCGCCTGCTCCTCCTCCAACCGCTCAACCTCATCGCTTACTCCATACAATCCCTGCCCTACCTCTTCACCCGTCCCTTCACCGCCGAGTACCTCACCCTCCCCAACCGCATCACCCTGCGCATCCTCGTTTTCCACCCCGCCCGCAACCCCAGCGGGAAACCCCGTCCCCTCCACCTCGACATCCACGGCGGCTCCTTCCTCGGCGGCCTGCCCGAGACCAACGCGCCCTTCTGCGCCCGCCTGGCGCGCGAGACGGGCGCCCTCGTCATCGCGACGACGTATCGCTTCGCGCCGGTGCACCCGTTCCCGGCGGCCATCGACGACGTCGACGCCGTTCTCGCGCATCTGCGGCGACATGCAGCCGACAAGTACGGCGCTGATCCTGATCTTATCACCGTCAGCGGCGACAGCGCTGGCGGCAACCTGGCGCTTGCGACGACGCGGTCATTGCCGGCCGGGGCGGTCAAGGCGAGCGTGACGTTTTATGCATCGATCAATCTGGAGCTGAGCCCCGGGGAGAAGCCGGGGTTGGAAGGGGGCGATCCGTTGAGGGTTATGTACCCGCTCTTTGATGCCTATGCGGCGGGTGCCGGGGGGGGAGGGATCCGCGGTGCAGTCCGTACTTTGCGCGGTTGGAGGATCTTCCCCGCCGGATGCTGTTGGTGGTGCCCAAGGTGGATATTTTGGTGCGGGAGCAGTTGGAATTTGCTGAGAGGTTGAGCGGGGAGATTGAGAGGGATCGGGAGGGGAGGTATGAGGGGAGGAGGGTGGAGGTGTTGTTTGTTGAGAGGGGGTTCCATGGGTATCTCGGACGTAAGTCATCGTCATCTTGAACACTCGGGGTTATGTTTTGCTGACTTCATCGCCTGCATACACAGTGCCCGCTACGGTAGTTGGGCAGGAGTTGAAGGACCAGGCCTGGGATGCTGGCGTCAAGTTCATCCAGGATGCTCATCGACAGAGTGGCTGGCATTGGCCTCGTTCAATCTGAAGCAACGAATCTACATGGCTAGAAACGCTCCAGTTGCTAGCAGAGGACAACCTCCCAACAAGGTTGGTGACGCCATCCTTTAATCCTTCCATCATTTCGCCCTGCATCATGCCGCAGACATAAGTATCTCCGACCAGTTCAAAATGCCCCGCCTCGGTTTCTCGGATTACGAGAGGGGTACAACATCCAAGAGGAATAAAGATCCTATCTCCTTGTACAGCTTTCCCGGGTCCAACGCCTATGTATCCAGAATTCGTGATGAATAAGCACGTGGACTCCGTCCGCCGCAGGATGAACTGAAACTCGAGCAGGCTCGCCTGGCGGGCTTCAGGGGTACTCTCGAGATTGGGCAGCCAGCGATAACTGCTTGAAAATCCGTCCTGCTTGGCGTAGTTTCTACTCTGGACGGGATGCTCAACGCAAACATATAGTCCCCATCCTCGGTGCATCGATCTAGATGCTGAAACCATGTTGACAGTAGCTGTATGCTTTTTTGGTCATAATGCATGTTGGGGCTGAGTTCGGTATTCTGGTTGGAATTGAAAAGGGGTTCACCATCGTATGCAAGCCTCGCCGCTTGCACGAACCCAAATCCCTTGCGACAACACTCATCTTTCAAGTGACTAGAAAGAAAATCGGGACTTTCAGCACCACGCCAGAGCTCATCTGCGGTCATGGTTCTGAACAAGACTTGCGAAAAAGGCTCTCAGTAGGCCTTGATGGAGTTATGATGGGTCAAGCCGAAGCTGAGCCATCGATGAAAGTGGTTGTTGGTGCCGTTGCCCTGAGCGGAAAGCACCGCGATCTCATCGCATAGGAGTCCTCGAACTCTTTAAATTTCTTCCCGTCATCAGAAAAAAGACTACAGTTCGCCGTAGTTCCGAACGAAGCGTTGAAGAACATGACATCGTAGAATAGAGTATCTTCACAGAACCGGTGTTCAAAGGCACGTGTCCGGCAGTCGGGTACCCATGAAGGTAAGGAAGAACTCGGGGTGTTGTTCGAGCTTCCATTACCGGCGAACGAAAGGACATCCATGCAGCCAGACTGTTTGATAAGGGACTAGACCGCTTTTGTATAGGCCACCTCGACCGTGCTACCCTAGTCAACGGGAATTGGTACATCATCGGCATCCAAAAGTCCGAGGACGCCATACACTTTGTCTCGTGCATCTGTAGCCGAAAGAACTGACGCTCTCTTTAGAAGGAAAGGCAGTCTTGCGATCCCACTCCTGGACGTCCGCTTCCACGCCGGCTGTCCCTCAGGGACTCCAATCCCGGCATCCTCTCGCTCCAGTGCGAAGTTCATGAAACTGAAGAATTTGGTGCCGTATGTTCCAGATCTCAGGAGCTGGTCTAACCGAGGCAGACGAAGGTCCCCAGAGATCCAGGTTCTAAAAGTCCACATGAGATTGCTGAAGCTGAGTTCGTATTTGCCACAAATAACGAGGCATCTGCCCAGCGTTTGATGAGCGAAAACGTGAGGAGAGTGTCCTCATCCGCCTCGCCTATCCACGAGAAAACTCTCTCGGCACGTTGGTAGATTTAACGCATCAGGGGAACCTGGTAGTTTTTCTCGGCCATGTCGCTCTGGTTGATGCACAAGGCATCAATCCAGATCCATCTGCTGTCGTTGGCTTTTATCCTCGCTAGAGCTGCGAACAAGTTGGTCGTGATCAGCCGATCGGTACCGCAAAAACCGAATTCTGGTGGTGAGGTTGGGGTCTCCCCAGACATATGAAAGCGCGTCAAAAGGAGGCGCCTCGTCCAGTTCGAAAGTCTGAGTGAGGCACTCAATTGAGGAATGAGAGCTATCTGAAGAAGATATAGATAACAAACGTATTTCTTTCCTAGCTCTAAAAAGACCTTGGTATACGGCAGAGGGAGCAGGAGGCATTTTGGACAACGTAGGTACTAAGACGTCGAGAATTCAGAACTAAGGTGGCTATACTCACGATCATGCAAATCGTGATCGCCTTTCGCCCTCGAGATCGAAGTCTGCCTTCAACAGAGTTGACCGAAGAACTAGACCTGGGAATGAGCCAACAAGCCAAAATGCCGACTGTCACTTTCTACTATAACATGCATACATATGTCACTGACTTCCTTATCCTCTGGGAACCGTTAGAGGCTGCCAAACTTGTTTATCAAAGGCCTTTCTAAACACTCAATACAACTTCTAAAATGCTAGAAAGGCCCTGTGAGAAACCAATACACGTTACAAAACGCTGGAAATACTGTTTTTGATGCCGTAAAGCTTTGTAGGTTATGTATGGTGAGCCCAGTAGAAAGTAGTAGACCATTTCCAGTACCTACAAGTCATCCCTTGACATTGTTACCCACCTAAGCTCTGATTTGACAGGTTCAGAGGAGGTGTCGGACGTAACTTGAAGCATCACAAATCCCAACCCCAGATCAGGGGAGCTCACGTTGAAGCAGCGGCAGGCCAGGATTTTATCCTCACGAAAATTGAGATTGTGTGGGTTCGCCCGGATATCAAGTTGCTATACGCCAACAGCCCGAAGTAGGGTCAGAGTATGGAAGCCTTCAAGAGGTTGTATGCTGGTAACTCCATAAGGAGACAACAAACACATCAACTCCGCTCGCCAACAAATTTAATAGTAAATGTAATGTATTTTGACCCCTACACGTTTGCTCGCTCTACCCAAGTCTACGAATTCAATCATGCAAAGCGACAACTCCCTTTTAAGTCACTAGATCTGGGCCTCACCCGGCCACAGGTCATATCCAAACGTATACTTCATGTTGACAAAGCGCACGTGGCGCCCCTTGGCAACCTCCTCGACGGCAGCAAAGTCCCCGTCGTTCAACTCGGGAATCTGGAAATTGCTCTCGATCCTCTCGAGCGTCGAGCTCTTGGGCAGGACGACGTAGCCCCTCCTCAACCCCCAGGCAATCAGCACCTGCGCCAGTGTGTTCCCGCTACGCTTCGCGACCTCCTTCAGCCCCTTGTTCTCCCGCACAGTCTCGCCCGTCGAAGGCACCTGGCTCTGCGACCCGAGCGGCGAGTACGCGGCCGGCATGATGCCCTTGGCGAAGCAGAAGTCCACGAGCTCCGTGTTGGGCAGGAACGGGTGGATCTCGACCTGGTTCACGGCGGGCGGGATCCGCGCAAAGCTCAGCAGCTGCTCTAGCCGCGGGATCGTCCAGTTGGACACGCCGATGGCGCGGGCCTTGCCCTCGTCTACTAGCGCCTCCATGGCGCGCCACGTCGGCTCCGGGTTGTCCGTCAGCGCGCGGTCAATGATGTACTTGCCGTCGGCGCCGATGCGCGGGGTGCGGTCAGGGTTGCGCTCGGCCGCGATGGGCCAGTGCACGAGGAACAGGTCAATGTAATTGACGCGCAGCTTGGCGCACGAGTCCTCCAGGCTCCACCGCACGTCCTCCGGCGCGTGCATCTGGTTCCATACTTTTGTGCAGATGAAGACGTCCTGGCGCGAGACCGAGGGCGTTTTGGAAAGGAAGTTGTGCAGCGCGTCGCCGACCTCCTCCTCGTTGTTGTAGAACCACGCGCAGTCCAGGTGGCGGTACCCGACCTCGAGCGCTTTGGTCACTGCCCAGTATGTCTCGCCCTTGGCGCCGTCGTTGGCAAAGGTGCCGAAGCCGACGGCGGGGATGGCTACGCCGTTGTTGAGTGTGTAAGTCCGCGTGGACGCGGGGTCGGGGCTCGTCATTGTGAGTTTGTTGGGGGTGCGGTTGTTGTTGTCGTCGTTGTTGTTGTTGTTGTTGTTGCTGCTGGCGTTGTTGTTGGTGGCGGTAGAGGTGGTGGTGGCGGTGGAGGTGGTGGTGGTGCTGTGGTTCGTGGTGGTTGGTGGTTGCTGATTGTGCTGGCGTGGTGGGCAGCGGTGATGGGTAGCGGTAGTGATGTAGGGTAGTGATAGTGACAGCAGGGATGAGGCTCCTTGATAGGGCGGTATCAGAAACAAAATTACAAGATGAAAGTGGGAGAGGAGAGAGGGGAGGCCTCAAGACAGCAAATGCCTCATAATTAGCCTTCTTTGAGGAGGGCATTGGCAGCCTCATCCGGCCAAGATGAGCTCTCAAGGGTCCACGTGAGAAAATTCTTTGCATATTTCCTTTCTTTTTCCGACCTGGTTCTAGGTCCGGATTCGCAGCTACGACCCGTCAAGCCCGACTCGCATCGACGCGAGCCGGCCGGCTCAGGGGTTGGTTGCACTTGCCGCGCCAACTGCGCCAATCTGCACCAAGGCAAGGAGCTAGCCTTGGCGACTGCTTCCAGAACGGTTCCACAGCATGACGTACAGTACCCCACATGGTGGCAGACAGGCAGTCGCGGGAGCGCCAGGGATCACTCAGCCACCCGCATGCTACCTCGAACCCGTCCCAACCCCAACTGCCCGCTCAATCAGACCCGCGACCACCTTATTTCTCCGGCAATCACTCCAGTAGGGCACTAGGGTTCGCTCAACATGAAACAGCGGAAAGCGTCGCCGGCCATGGTTGCGCACCGTTGTGTGGCCGCCAAGGACGGCGAGTCAGTCGCGCACACAAAATGCCAATCTTATCGCTGAACATCTCGGGCGCCGACGGAACGCGGAGGCGAAAACTTGGAAAACAACCACGACGTGGAGCACGACCCCTCAGCAGTTGACTCTGACATTTTGGACCCTGGAGCCGGTGGCGCCATCGGCATGGAGCTGGGGTCCGTGGCTGGCCAGCAGCTGGTCGGTAGGGCTGTCTCCGGCATTCAGAGCCCCCAGAACCCCCAGCCCAACACACCGCTCAACCCACTTGGTCCCGCGCTGGTACGGCTGCGTATCCTCCCACGCCTCCACTTGGCATCCGCTTGTCCTACTCAGACCTATCTACGGCCACCATCGCAAAAAGTGAGATTGCAGCCCACCAGTGGCCAGGGCTGACCAACGCAACATGTAAAATGACTTCCAGGGTCCGTTCGACCCTCAGCGATATGCCACCGGCCGCTAGACCCTTGTGGATACCACCGACACAATTTGAGACGCCATGCCGTCATACTGGAGTTGATCGCGAAGAATACCGGGTTCTGATCGACCTTGGCCGCCCTTTGACCGCTCGTTGGCCCGCCAGCAAATTGGATCCAGGGGTTCCCGTGGAGTTCTCGTGGAGTTCGCATCGCGTTCGCATGGAGAATTGCGGCACCGCGAGAAACGTCAAGCCCAAACATTAACCGCCAATGGAAACTGGTTCTGCGTCATGCCCAGATATAAGAGACATCCCCCTAATTTACTAGAGGCATCCCGTTTTTGACTACTCACTCACGCACACACTCACACTTCAAATACTACTCGTTCATATCAATCAGATCTTGAACTAGTCTCTCGTTTTAACTACACCAACCCATACTGACCACCGTTATTCCTCAACCATGGCTGGCCCAGGATTCTCAAACGCCAACTTTACAGTCACCGCCCCCCCGGCCGACCTCAACACGCCCCCTGGGTCTCCCTTCAAGACGCAAAAGAGAAACCTTAGCCCCATCACCACATCACACAAGAAGTCGGACAGCTGGAATAGCCTCAGCGGCGTCATCGAGAATGGGCTACTCATCCCGGCCTCGCCCAACGGCAAGGGTCACGCTGTCATCGAGGTGCCCGCCACCCGGTCCCCAGACGCCCACGCCCAGCAGTACATGAACTCGTTGTCGCAACCGCCGTCAATGAAGGAGCGCAGGTTATCCCGTAACTCGTTTGGTGCAGCCCTACCCATCCCGCGCTCCAAGCGCAGCTCACGCCTCAGCAACGTGACCACCGCCGACGTGCAGGAAGCCCTCTCCAACACAGAAATTAAGGCCGCCCAAGACGGCGCGAGGGTAGCGAAGCAACAAACGCGCGAGATACTCGCGTCACGGGTGCAAGATGTCAAGGCGGACAAGGTCGAGTTGGCCAAGAACATGGCCTTCGCCTTCGATATCGACGGCGTGCTAGTGCACGGCGACCGTTTGATCCCCGAAGGCAAGCAGGTGCTGGGCATGCTGAACGGCGACAATGAGCTCGGCATCAAGATCCCCCACATCTTCCTGACCAACGGCTCCGGCAAGCCCGAACTCGCCCGCGTCGCCCAGCTTACCCAAATCCTGCAGAACCCCGTGCACACGGAACAATTCATCCAGTCTCACACCCCCATGCGCGCCTTGGCCGAGTACTACAACACCGTGCTTGTCGTCGGCGGCGAAGGGTACCGCTGCCGCGAGGTCGCCGAGGCCTACGGCTTCAAGGATATCGTGGTCCCCAACGACATCGTCGCCTCGGACTGCACGATTGCGCCGTACCGCGTCTTCACCGACGAGGAGCGCGCCTCGTCGCGCCCGCGCGACTTCACCAAGATGAAGATCGAAGCCATCATGGTCTTCTCCGACTCGCACGACTACGCGACCGACATGCAGATCATCATGGACCTGCTCCGCTCCCAACACGGCCAGCTCGGCACCGTCGCCCCCGACCCCGTTTCACAGCGCATCCCCATCTACTTCTCGCAAGGCGACATGCTGTGCCCCACCGAGCACCCCATCCCCCGCATGAGCCAGGGCGCGTTCCGCATCGGGCTCGAGGCCATGTACAAGGCGCTGACCGGTGTCGAGCTAGAGCGTGTCGTGTACGGCAAGCCCGAGATGGCGACGTACAAGTACGCGGACGAGGTGATGTCGGCATGGATGGAGACCATCCACGGCGAGGACCGCCTGCCCGAGAACATCTACATGATAGGTGACAATCCGGCATCGGACATCATTGGCGGCAACATGTACGGGTGGAAAACGTGCCTTGTCCGGACCGGTGTCTTCCAGGGCGGTGAGAACGACGAGGAGAGCCCGGCCAACTTTGGCGTGTTCAAGAACGTGCTCGAGGCTGTCCAGACAGCCTGCCGCGCGGAACTGGGCCAGGACTTTAAGTTCAAGTGGGACGATCGGGTAAACCCCGTACTCCACGGCAAGACGTCGGCGATTGAGTAAAAAAGACATTTTCGAAAAGGCTTTTGGCTCTGGAGTTCGGAGTGGGGCCACGGGGTGGTGTCGGGAACACCAACTCCCGATGTGATTTAGTGCATACCTCTATTATTAGGTGAAGATAGCTTAGACCATGGACGAATTTATTCTGGCCTTCGGGCACAAGCTTATCGCTGGTCCATTTCGTGTTGTGTATAGTGATCTGTATCCGGCGCCTAGTACCCCTTGCTTTTCTTTTCGAGGTAAAAGACCAAACTACCTTGTCTAGTTGTCGCTGCCTCCGGGCATCAAGAATATGGCTGATTTGCACGGCCAGCTCTTTTTCGGCCGCTGTGGAAATATGCATGATAGACCCCAATACTTGCGCACATTATCTGCGCATCGAGCCTCAACAACATAATGAGGACCTCGGTCAGATGAATCGGATCATTGGAACCGGTGGCACCTGGCTGACAAAGGAGGGCACTATACTTGCATTATTTACGCCGATCAACCAAAGGTTTTTCATCACCCAAGAGGGGCTCATCGGAGCGGGCTCGTTTCGGACAAGTATTGGGGACAGGGTGTATGTCATACACGGTGGAAGAGTACCTTGTATTTTGCGGTCGGCCCAACAAGCATCCAGGAGTAGTTGCTTTACCCTTATTGGCCCCCGCGTATGTGCAAGGTATCATGGACAGAGAGGCGGTGCGACATAGGCCCAGGTGGGAGTGGTTGACTTGGACCTAGATATCCAACTCGAATCGCTCTTCTGTGTAGGGTGCCTGGGCCGTGTTACACGTATGGAGATGCACGTGCTTGCTCAACCAGGTTTGACAAACCCTCCGCATGGCTTTCATGTTTGTGTGTTGCCAACATCGGACTGATGAACACACACACTTTTTTGGTTTGTAGGGATGCTATTCAGCGTTTGTTCCTTGGTTGTAGTCATTTTTCCGTCGAGCCATAACTTACTAGACATGAGTCAACAATTTTGGCTGACACATTGTGGTCTTCATCTAGGGACTACTTAAAACCTAGCGAAATCTCAGAAATGGTGTTTCCAAATCCTGTCCTCTGGCAGCTAGCTACTTTTCACTCATATCATCCCCTACACTTCCGCCAGTGACTTTTCGGCATCCCCACTCGGCAAAAAAAAAAAAAAAAAAAAAAAAAAAACTTTCAAGGAGGCCTTTTGCCAGACATCCAAGGTCTTCGGACAGAGGCAGTTAGGGGTGCGTCGGCATTGATATTAGAGGACATACCATTTCGTCGCAGGTCATCAGGAAGGACTAGTTGAATCTTTGTGAGAGTGAATAGAAAAGATTTCTCCCATCTCTATTGCTCGATTATCCGATCTTCCATATTTTCCCGAGTTTACGGGACTTGGACGGGCTGTAGTGAGAAGCGGCAGATAAAGGCTTATTCCGTCTTTTTCAACCAGCCGACGACATTTCTCCTCACCTTCTCCAACCCGACACCAAGGACGGCTAATACTCCAGCCAACGATGGCCCATTTCGAAGAGGAGACAAGGTGGGGTTGGCGTAAAGTAATCTACAGCGCTTCGTGCCTTGCAGCTAGCTGTTCGCGGGTTAGACGCAGGTTAGATTGGACTGGATAACATTGACATCCATTGGAAAGGACTGGCTATTCGGAGGACACTTTTGGCCCCACCATCTCTTCAGGAGGGGCTGAAAGGGATACTTAAGGCATAACCGCTTCGTCTACAACAACATCATCCCGTCTTGGCTCCTCCACCCTTTATTTATCTTTGGCTCACATCAAAACTTCATCATGCTCCACTCTCTCATCGTGGCCGGCCTCGCAGCGACGGCGGCGGCCGACTGCGGCAGAGACTTCCTCAAGAGCGCGACGGCAGCTTACGTGGCGGCACAAAAGGCCGGGCAGAGCGCGGCCGTATCGGCCCTCGGCACCAGCGCCAACTTCATCTTCCTCGAGAACAACCAGGTGACCGACTTCAAGTCGAGCACGCTCTCCAAGCCCATCAAGATCGACGTCGACCGCAGCATCCACGACACGGTGCAGTGCGCCACCTTCACCGAGCTCATCGCCGCCAGCAACCCCCACCCCTACGTCATCCACACGCGCATGGTATTTGGCGCCGACCACAAGGCGGCCCTCATCGAGTCCATCGTCACGGATCAGGGCGATTGGCTGTTCAACGCCACCGGCACCCTCGAGCTCAACCGGCCCGAGAAGTGGGACCCCATCCCCAAGGAGAAGCAGGACTCGCGCGCCGTCGTCCAGTCGCTGGGCGACGCCTATTTCAACCGCTTCGGCAACGTCAGCGTCACCGTCCCCTGGGGCGCGCCGTGCTACCGCCTCGAGGGCGGCCTGCCTGCGCGCGGCGAGCTCAAGGGGGATGACTGCGTCATGGTCTGGCCCAGTACCATCATCGTGCCGTACCGTCGGTACATCGTCGACGAGGACCTCGGGGCTGTGGATGTTTTTGTTGGGTTCCCCGGGCTGGACAGGACCCAGGGGCAACTTCCGATGCCGGACAGCCACCTTTTCCGGGTTGAGGGCGGGAAGATCAAGTACTGCCACACTGCCTCGGCATGTGTCAAGGAGGGCTGTGGTCTGAACGGGACGACGTTTGGGAGGAGGGACTTGGGTCTCAAGTACAGGCCGAAGCCCCTAGAGTTTTGAAAGGATTAAACTATTATACAAGTATGGGTTATGCAGCGCTTCACTTCCTCGCCGACATACCAATGATTTCACTTTTTGGAGATAGGTAATCGAAGCCCTTTCCGCTGTACAAGACACCCTGCTGCATTTGTTACCCCCTTTACAATCCAAATAAATATATGCCATTTCAGATGTCAAAATATATTTATTCTACCTTGTATATAGGCACCTACTTACACTACCATAATCCCCCACCAAAGTACGGATTACTCAACCACCTACCATACATAACCCTGAAAACGGCAGAAAAGGTACACTGCCACCCTCCCACAAGCTCTCTACGCATAAATACGACTCCCTAGACGACTTGATGGCCGATCTACAAGAGTACTGGGCGCGCGCGCACTACGCAGTCGTCAAGGAGCGATCTTGCAACTACGTGAAGGGCTTTGGTGCCACCCACCATCTGGCCTCCAGCATCTGCAAGATCCTGGCCTTCTTTTTCCTTCTTCTTTATTAGCAGCAATTCAAGCAGTTTTGACACCCTTTTGCTTTGATGTGTGTTTGCCATGCCCAACATCTTGCGTGCGCAAAAGGCAAGATGCGGCCGCGCAGCGGATTGGCAGGCCAGAGCACAACCACTACCAAGGCTGACTGCCCATGGAAGAGTGCAGCCAAGGCATTCAAGTTGGCTGACGGCACCCGCAAGTGGACCTTTCACCTCCGCCACGAAGAACACGAAGAACAAGAAGCTTTACCCTCTTCCAAGTGGTAGGCCTACATGGCGTTGGCATGGCCTATTCTATGGCTTGGGGGTTTATCAACAACGAAAAAGAGAAGGCAAAAGAAAAAGGGAGGCTTCAACTGGCTAATGGAAGGGCGCAGTGGCCCGCATCTATCCAGATGCGCAGCCGCAGCTCTGCGTCTTCCACATCAACAAGAATGTTACCCTGCGGATACACCAAAAAGTGGAATAAAATCTGCTGCGGCCAAGGTGCGGGAGGCGCTGGCCAAGGGTGCCAGCCAGGGTGCCAGCCAGGGTTCCGGCCAGGGTGTCAGCCAGGGAGTCAGTCAACAAGAAGACCAGGAAGCCAGTCAACGGCCTAGCGAGGGCATCGCCACGTGTTGGTCGCAGCGCTGTGGGCAAGCCCCGCGCAGGTGGCAGGGCTGGCGGCCGGGCCGGCTGCAGAGCCGGCAGGGGTACCAGAGGTGCTAGAGGAGGGTAGTTATCGCGTTGATGGGCCTTTAATTGCGTTTTTGTACGATTTGAGCTATTTAAGTCACCGTAATAGTGTTGAATTGAGTGACTTCAATTGAGCAATTGACTGACGGCCGTTGACAGCCTTTGACAGCCTTTGACAGCCTTTGACAGCCTTTGACAGCCTTTGACAGCCTTAACAGGCCCTTGCCAGTTGTGTGGCCCAAAGGCGGTGAGTTGAAAATGGAAGTACATAGTGGAAAGAGTGACAATCTTCATAGTGCACCGTTACGTTCTCTTCTTTAAAGCTGGCTATCAACAATGCCCAACAGGGCAAGATTAACCTCGGACCTAGAGAGAAGCTGGAGAAGTTCTCATACGAGAAATTCCCGACATTTCTCGCTCGGTTTGAGTTCTTCGAGGAATCGTTCTATACGCCTAAGACCGCCTTCCGGAGTACGATAGGCCAGCAGTACCTACATATATCGCCTCGCATCGCAATAAATGAGGATAATTCCAAGCTATTTGGGCATTGGTATTACGGTTCATGAAAATAAGGGGGATAAGGTTATCCATTTCCTGGTGCCGGGGTACCTTTGGGATGGAAGGGGTCGCGGTGTGTTGCCGGGCTGCATCACTGGTAATCTGTAGGTCGATGCGTCGTTGTTGAAAAAAAAAAAAAAAAAAAAAATTGAGATTGTTGTCCATGCTTTCTATCCGAATTGTAGTTGTCCTCTTTCTTCTGGTTTGTCATGAAAGCCCGTTGTGAGAAAGGTGTAACCAGTCTGTAAACTGCTAATAATGGTGCCAGTAGGTCATACACGGGCAGACGGTTCCTTTGTTAGCGTATGACCTTCCAGCAAATGCCCCAAGGGAGACAATGAAGCTCTAGAAAGGCTTTCGAGTGGTAAAACAGCATATTTCGCAATCATAAATGTATATTTGTTATTCTTGAAGGCCTTTTCCATCCTGTACAGGCCTTTCAAAATACCGATGATGTCTTTTCTCATGCTCTAATGGCTTTATCGGGGCTTTGCTGTATAATTACACAGCTGGAAACTGTTATGGAAGGAATTCTCAGGGGTAACGCTACAGAATTGGTGGAGGAGGTTATCCGCGGCCTAGAAACCCGGTAGACTTCAGAACGGTAAATTCTCTTCTCAGCGCAGGTGCGAACATTCACGCAAGCGATAACTCTAAGCGAATCCCACTGCATTGCGCCGCCTTGGTAGTCTGGGCAGAAGCGCTGGAGAGATTCTCCTTACACTAGGGGTTGCTGTGAATGGGGTAGATAATAGGAACAGCCAGACACCACTTCACCTCGCCATCCTTGCGGGGTCCCTGGAATCCGTCCGCATCTTGCTTTCAGCCGGCGCAGACCTGAACAACGTCGACACCTATTTCCGCAGCGGGGGGAGGGGGGGGGGAGGGGGGGAGAATTGGTCCTAATCTGTTTCGGCAGCCGCTTATTAGCTTTTTCCGAAAGCTCCAGCCCCCGCCCCCCTATTGCCCCCCTCTAGTCTATTGCGCATATGGCAGTCGGGGACCAGATTCAAGAGACACGCAGCAAATAGCCCAAGCTCTTATTGATGGCGGTGCCAATGTCTTTGGGCGCAACGCCAACTCAGAAACGGCTCTTCATGCCGCTGCGAGGCGAGGTTAGCGTCGGCATGGTGAAGCAGCTGGTTTACGCATTAAACTTTGGGCCTGGGTGACTCAAACTCAAGGGCAGCTACGGAAAGACAGCAAAGGATTACGCAATGGCATCCGGATATGCGCAGGTCGTTGCAGTTATCGAAGGGGCTGAAAAGTGATGTTATTCCGCGTTTCAAAGGACCAAATCAGCTTATCCTCAACAAAACACCTACTCGGTTCGGGGTGCAATGCGAAAGAGATTCATGACGCCAATCGACCAAGAAATCTGCCATACTACTAGGTGCCCCAAGCCCCCGCCCCTTTTCCCACCAAAATCGGCACACATCGAAGTTATCATGCAAAAACATCGCCGCTACGAGTCGTCTTGTTGGTGACCGGAGGCTCCAAAGGGCTTGGTGCCTGCCTTTTTTGGTAGTACATAGGTACACAGGGCCTACCTCTCAGACAACCTAACATTGGTAAGTAGGAAATGTCCTGGATACGTTTGAGAAACTGACAATTCGATGGGAAATAGGGGAATAGGAAGATACCGAGTACAAGGGGAGGAGGGGAGGAGGAGCGTTAGGGGTATTCACACTGTTGAACTTGAGGGCTTTGTGGAACTCTCCTCTTCGTTGGCCAAATTAGCAAGGGAGTGGTGAGGCCTCATAGTGTATTGGGCAGTAAGCAACTGTTTGAACACGTAAATATCGGGCTCAGGGGTTCAGGAAGGCGTGGTTGGTGAAGTATGTTTCCATCCAATTGGTTGCTTTGCTTTTCGGCGGTGTGTTGGCGAAGTTGGCGCGAGAGACTCGGGGGCTGACATTGTGTGATAGTGGTGGTGGCAGGCTCGATGCAGCGCCACCTGCCTTACCCAGAGAGTTTCGGAATCCGTACATGTTCGACAAGACACTGAGCCAAGGCGTGGCGAGCTTACCTTGTCGCTGTGCTAGATCCCGCGCTGAAAGGTGAGTTGTCTTGCTATTTTGCCCCATTTTCTATTTGCTTGGGAAAAGAGGCGAAGTTGATTTCATGCCCCCAATCACTTTAGTGCATACATCAACGACTGCCAAACTGAGAAGACGATCGATTATGTCGAATCCTTCAAAAAGAAAAAAAGAAAAAAAAAAAAAAAAAGGAAAAACTGCCAAGGGTCAGGCCGAATATCTAGTGTAAGAGGTGCAGCTACACCGTGACCGCGGTGGATCCAGCAGTGTGACGGCCTTTGTGATGTGTATTTCGGTCTGGATTTTTTGCTCATGGCTTTGCCCGGTGAGCCATGGGCTCTCTCCAATGTTTTTCCATTCAGGGCTCAACTCCTCATCGCATGCAGCCACGCGACGAACAACTCCAGCGGTGCTACTGGTCAGTCTCAGGGTTTACACTCTCCGGCACAACGAGGCCCATGTGGCTGCGTTGATCTTCCTCTCTTGCCTGTTGTCGGAGGTAAGCTGCCTGGTAATCCGAAATGGGTGGGTTGTTGGCGGATTGTTGGCGCTAGGTCGGTGTCTAGGTCCCGGAGTGGTGGGTGGTAGGTGCAGGGGTACTAAAGCAGCAATTGACCCCGAGAATGTTTTGGGAGGTCCCACGGGAGCAGGGCATCGGGGCGGCGCCAGTGAGTGATACTTCAGATGTTCGTTCCAAATGCCCACTGTCTTGAGGAGAGAGCCCGAGAGCCGAGAGGTTGCGTTAGGAGCAGCCTCCGCACCAATGGGCGCAGCTCCGAAATTTCGGCTAGGATCAGGGATCTGAGAGACGGACGGAAAAAAAGTGGCATCAATCCTCAGAGTTGAAGGAGGTCAACCGGCTGGGGGAACAAGTTCTCGCCTCGTCTCTGAATCGTCCTGCTTTTTTCCCATGCGGTGCTCGCTTTGGGCTTGAGGCACACGACAAAGCTTGAAAGCCATGGCCCGAACTTCGGGACGTTGACGGCCGATGAGAGTGATGCGGCATGGTGATGGGAGTTTGTGTGCGACCTGTCCGGGCCCAGGCCATATCGGGCGTGGTCACCGATGGCGTGGAGCCAACCCTTGAACTACTCGTATTTTTTGCCCGCAAATGGACTCGCGCACGCTGGCCATTGGCAAGCAAGACGCCACAGCTAAATTTGCGACCGGCGTCGGTGCCGGAACCAGGGAAGGGAGCCGGTGGAGAGGACCCAGGCCTCATTCCAGCTGCCCCGGTCCACCGCACTGTTTCCATTGGGTCGATGTGCTGATCCCCGACCGCCACAGCCCACACATGGGAGCACGGTGAGAAGCCCATCACGCCCATCCACGTCCAGTGTGGAGAGGCCCGTATCGCCGGGTTCTCCAGGCGCACCGGCCCGGCTCCTCATTCTCTTCTCGCACTTGCCTATAACCGTCACAAGCGCCGTCCCAATCGCTCGGGTCGCCAAGCCTTCCCCCCCCCCCCCCGGATTTGGGTATTGCGCTGCACTGGCACGACTACTACCGAAAGTATGCCAGTTACCAATTCGACTTCGATACTCAACCCAGGCCGCCAGAACGAGTCCCGCGCCTACCAGCTCACCACGGCCGCCATCGTCTGCCCGACCTTCGCTGCTGCTTTAGTTGCATTGCGTATCTACACGCGGCTGGTATTGATCAGGAAGCGTTTTTGGGAGGATTTTACTATTGTTGTTGCCTTGGTATGTATCTCTTGACCTAGCGATGATGTGTTGTATCTTTTTGGCGTATGCATGCTGATGCAAAGCCAGGCCTGGACCATCGCCTTGTCCGTGTGTATGTACTTGAGTATGTTGCCTTTCCAAACGCAAAAAGTTGGATTTTTTTGGGTCCCGTTGCTCGGCATGAAAGGCTAATTCTAACTCTCTCCAGGTACTGTTTACGGCACCGGACGGCATGTGGAGACCATCACCCCAAGCGAGGTCGTTGATGGTATCAAGGTATGTATGCCGGCTCCTCGAACCATATCGGCGGGCATGGAACGGTCATAGCTAACCGCCTCGAATCTAGGTCGGCATCGCCGTCACCCAACTCTACTCGTTGACACACTTTTTCCTCAAGCTGTCCATCCTCCTCCAATATGTCCGCATCAGCGTCATGCCTTCAGACAGGCGCCTCTGCTACGTCCTGATTGCCATCCTGTGCACCGGGTACCTCGTCTTCATTGTCTTGCGCATGGCTCGCTGCGTTCCCTTCCAGGCCCAATGGGACCCTGACATCCCCGGCGCGAAATGTTTTTTCAGCTCCACTTGGTTCGGCTTTCCATCCCAGGCATGGAATATGGCTTGGGACCTTGTCATTCTCCTTCTCCCACTGTTTATTCTTCGGCATTTGAAGAACGCCCCGTTGCTGCACCGGGTGCTGATCGGTGTTGTTTTGGCTTTTGGCGGGTCGTCAGTCCTTGTCCTGCCCTGAAAGAAACGCCTCATCCAGTCACTCACACATCTCCCAGAGCCTGCATCGTGTCCGTCTTCCGACTCCAGACCCTCTACCCATCAGCCGTCTCCCTCGACCCCTCCTGGGACCGGATCCCCAGCGCAATCTACGGCCTGATTGAAGTAGATGTCGGCATCAGCTGTGCGTCCGTCGTCACCTTGAGACCGCTATTACACCGCCTGCGGCAGAGATTCTCCAATGGGAGGTCCGAACCCCCCCGACGGACGGCGGGAGAATACAGGCACCCCGTCCGCTTTGATGCTAGCACTGACAGAGTGTTGATGACTGGGGATACCACACAGGTTGGTAGTGAGAACCAGGATGATGTGGAACTTGGTGGGGCGGTGGGGGACCATAGCTGTGTCTCGGTTGGGAAGAGCAAGGCGGCGGGGATGGATGTGGATGGTACGAAGGCACAAGAGGCCAGTGTCAGTGTGAAGCAAGGGGAAAATAGTTGAATACCTGAAATTTTTCTCTCGGTCTATAGGTTGAGCATTTACCGACGGTTAGCATCCAGGACACCAACTTGCATAGCCCAGAGGAACTGTCTTTTAGCTGCAACACAGTTGCAGGTACGCAGCATCAAAAAAAGATGAAACTCTTTTTATTGACTTAGAAAATCCAAAACTTATATATAATTACTATGTTATAAGGGGACTTTGTAAAGGGGCCTTTGTCTTAGATAACCTGGAATTGGTTTTGTTTGAGAATCCAGCAAGTAGATGAAAATTGGGGGATATCGGGAAGGAGGAAGATTAGGGTTATTCGCATATGGCAATTAAAGAGAGCGTAACTGTGCACTATCGTGAATGTTATTTTAAACTACTTATATCTCTCTAATTTCAACGTCCCGCCTTCAAGCCACGGCACTGTTAGGGACTGCTAAAAGCTATCAACAGCTTTAAAAAAGTAAGGCGTTAACAAGCTAAAGTTTATTGTCGCACTCCATCGCAGCGGTTGTGCTCTATCGTAGTTAATTACTATCAATTGAACATCAGTCAAATCGACACTATTACTCCGATTCAAATCGCTCAAATCGTTCCAAAAACGCAAATAAATGCCCATCAACACCATAACTATCCACCTTTGGCACCTTGCTGAGGACCCGGCCACTAGTAGCTGCGGGCATGTCGGGCTGTAAGCAGGTGTAGTTTTTGGATGGCAGCAGTATTCCTCAGCAGTACTCCTGGATGTACCTTTTCTACCGTTGTCAGGGTTATATATAGGGATTAGAGTGTAAAATGACATTCATGATAGTGCATGGTTACACTATCTAATTAAAAACGATGGCAATTTTCCCTTTGGTTGGCCTAATTAGCGAGCGAGAGTGCTAAGGCCTCAACAATGCCGTTGCTGCACACAGGTGTGCATTGGGCGTGAGTTGCACACAACTGTGTGAATTTTGCATTCCCCTTTTTGAGTATGCACACAACTAATTGCATGAGTCTTGCATAGGAATATTGACTACTAGTTAACATTTACAAAGGTAAGGTATCTTTTAGTTGCCTTGGGAAGCTCGATTGTTGCAGAGTGTTGAAAGAGAACAGATCCAGAAAGGGGGGGAGGCACATTTGTAGGTCGTCTTTGCGAGGGTCCTCAGTTGCCTTGAAGGGAGGGGAGGGCAGGCATCATTTGTAGTTGATGCATGTTCGATGTTCGGGGCGGGGGGCGGGCATTTCTGCACTTTCGGGCCGCCTCTGGAGGTTGGGGGGAGGAATTCCATGCTGTTTTGGGAGAGTCGATTGACCAAGCCGTTGCGAAGGTGGGGGGGAATTCCAATTGCTGGTTTAGGCAAATGTAATTTCGTTAGTAGCTGTCCAGGGGAATAAATGTTAGCTCGGCCAAGGACCCACTGTTACCCCCTAGCAGAGAAAGCACCAGAAATGTAACCGTCGGCCCTTATCCACACTAATATTTCCCCGTAGCTGGTGTCAATTTGTTCATCTCGGTCGACTTGTACCAATGGTAAAGAGCGAGAAATGTGTGGGTCAGCCTTGGCCGCCTGCAGCGCTCGACAAACGAACCGATGCCGAACCGGTGACTGGTCGCCGTCATAAAACCGACACTGGAATGATATCAAAATCTATTCACATTTCCCCATGTTTCTCAAAGCGGCATCCACACCTACACTGACTGTTGTTATCTTCTTAATCTTAGGCTTAGACCGCATATGGCCGAGTGCGCTAGCCGTTAGGCTATAAAGTCAATATCTACGGGCTATGAAGGTGGGAGCTTCCAAGAGGGCCTCTCATGGAGAAAATATACTCCAAAGAAGTCTCACACGCGGGAATTCTTCGGCTCTTTTGTTTGGAAACTCTAGGAGCAATTTGTGGCCGACCGCTATACAATAGGGGCTTCGACGAGCTAAAGCCCTTTATGTACTAAGCGCCATATTCTATTTGACCTCAGGAACCGCAAAACGCTATGTTTTGGCATGAAGATGATACTATTAAGCACGTTATCTAACTTCCCATCTGCAACAGAGCTGGCCACTTATTAACACAGGGCAAACGGGCATGGGTGCAGGTCCTTAGGTACATGCCGCCCAAGACCTTTCTCAGACGGAAATACACAGCGGGTGGTCATGCATAGGGTTAGGGTAAAACACCGCGGAGCAGGTTTCCTGTGGCTGGGCGAACTAGCCACCGTCAAATTAGCCACACCAAGGTCAGTGTGGTAAGACCATGTTTCAGGTCTCATGTCTCAGCTTTGGGCACGTGGGGTAGCAGCTTGCCCCGCGAAATGTTGTCATGCATCTTATCGATGATGGCTCCCAGCCACCGCGAAGCGCCCACTTTAGCTCCCAAATGCCTCGCAAGACGTCAGCTCTCGTTTCACCTGATCTCCACATTGCCGAGAGATATCGAAAGCGACGCCACCACAGTAACATTGTTGGGATTGGAAACGGGACTTGAGTGGCTGGCACTGGCAATTGGCGACCTACAACGCCTGAAATTGTCCGTTTTTGAGACCGAAAAGAAAGAACGAAAATGGCGTCCCAAACGACAACCACAACAGCTGCGGTGCCCCCATATGCACCGCTGCCTTCTTACGAGCCCGCCGCCACCGCCGGCGCGCCTTACATTCCCGCCAGCCAAGACCCGTCGTACGGCCCGCCCCCCAAGACGGACTCCTACCGACCGGGCGCAAACAGTGACACATCGTACCGCCCCGCCACCGAGACCACGTACCGCCCCGCGGCCACAGACACATACCGCCCGGCAGCATCCGCCTCGGGGCTCTCGTACGGCGGCCCGCCGCCGCCCGGCAGCTCGGCCCCGTCCTACGCTCCGCCCCTCCAGACCATGCCGCCCCCGCTCACGACCAACCACTACCCCGGGCCGTCGACGACGCCCCTGCCGCTGGCCACCGCCACCAAGCCCAAGCTCAAGGACACCAAGACGGCCACCGAGTTCGCCCTGCGCGAGTACATGAACCTGCAGCGCAGCCGGTACCGCAAGGGCGAGGTCGGCATCGAGGAGCGGCTGCGCATCCAGGCGTCGACCGTCCTGGGCGACCTGCGCGTCCTGAGAGAGGAGGTGGGGGGGTTGGTCAAGTCGGCCGAGTCGCACCGGTGGCGACGCTTCATTGTCGGGGGGGCTATGTAAGTGGACTGGCTGCCTTTGCGCTGCCTTGTGTCGTGGCACGTGGACTAATGCCGACACCCAGCGCCACCTTCATCCCCGTCGTGCGGACCATCTTCCGGCGCCCCAGCGACGAGAAGGAATCGTCCAACAACACCGAGTACGCCTTCCGCAGGAGCCGGTCGCTCATCTCCCGTATCATGGACTCAGCCTACCGCCCGGGCTTCGCGACCCTGGCCTTCTTCGTCTTTGCCGTCATGTACGTCTTCCAGAACGAGGTCACGCTGCGCGTCTCCCGCGCCGTGGCCAAGCGTCTGAAGCGCCTCACGTCAAAGGTGGAGCGCGGCGAGGAGGAGATTAGCGAGGCCGATCTGAAGCTGCTGCAGGGTTGGAGGTGGAGAATCTTGCTGTGGAGCTAGGTCGGGCTGCTGATGGCGACCCATGGCGGTTGATGATGAACGACAGGTTGATACGATTCGATGACATTCACTGGAGTCCAGATATATACCACTTGAAGTTACGTTTGAGGTTGGGTTTCAGGATAGATGAACAGTTTGCATATGGAAGCTATCCGCATACACAAACAAGAATCTCACGAGTTTTGCATTCTACGCAGAGAATTGATCTTGGGAATATCCACTCCGCCAAATGTCAGCATGTCCCACTCCCACACTACTCTCCTGCAAGTATTATGTTGGAACCTCACACACACAAGGCAGATGCCGGACATCACAGTTTAGATAGCGCACGGTGTGGTAGGAGCTTTCGTCAATATGTGGAATATCGAAAATTTGGTCGTGATATCTTGTAGCTAAAATCTAGCTGCGTTGGTTGCGCCGGCACAACGGATCCTACCACTATCCTAACCGAAAAAACAAGTCCTGCCAACGCCAATTCGTCAAAAGCATTTAAAAAAGAGCATACTACCATCCACCATGGCTGCTGTGGCTGTCGTGGCTATGATGCCCATGCCCATGTTGCCCGTGTCCGTGGTGGCTATGATGCCCATGATGATCATGATGCCCATGGTGTCCATGATGTCCATGCCCGTGGCTCCCAGCCCCATACTGCGAGTCCATCGGGGCCGCATAGCCCCCCTGGTGCTGGCTCGACCCGCCGCGGCCGCCGCCCAGCAACCCACCGAGGCCGCCGCCAAGGCCGCCGCCCAGCAACCCGCCACGGCCGCCGCCCAGCATCCCGCCGCGTCCGCCACCCAGCATCCCGCCGCGGCCACCGCCTAGCATCCCGCCGCGGCCGCCGCCACCGCCGCCCAGCATCCCGCCGAGACCGCCGCCCCCGCCACCCAGCATCCCGCCGCGTCCGCCGCCCCCGCCGCCCAGCAGCCCGCCCAGCAACCCCCCCCACCACTACCTCTACTACTACCAGTATGCGCGTGCTCTGCGCCGCCGTGGCTGTTCTTCTTGCTCTTCTTCACCTTGCTCTCGATAAAGTTGGCCGCGATGGCGCCCGCCGCCCCGCCCATGATCTTGTTCATCGTGCTGCCGTTGCCCATCTTGCTCCCGAGAAAGGCGCCGCCCGCGCCGCCAGCCACCGTGGAAATGAAGCCCTTCTCGCCATCGGGCCCGTCGGGACCCGCCGGGCCGCCGCTAGGCTGCTGCTGGCCGGGGTAGGCGCCCGTCGTCGACTCTTTGTTCTGCGGTGGCTGGTAGCCCGAGTGCGCCGAGTGCGCCGAGTGCGGGGGGTCGTAGGGGTGGGCGTTGCCGTACGGCTGCTGTTGCTGCTGCGGCGGCGGTTGCCCGTAGGTTGGCTGCTGGGGGTAGGGCGAGCCCTGGGGCGACGGCGCGTAGGACGGCTGCTGGTAGGGGGGGGGATCGGGCTGTGACCCGGTGCGTACTGCTGCTGTTGCGGATACGGGCTTTGCGGATACGGGCTCTGCGGTTGCGAGTAGGGACTGTGTGTCGGGGGAGGATAGGGGTTTTGGTTCTGTGGGGGGTACGGGGGTTGTCCCTGAGGATTGGGGTTGTAGTAGTCTTGGGCCGACATTGTGGTCGCGTTTGTGTCTCTCGTCAGTCGTGGCTCGTCAATTGTGCGTCTCGCTGGTTGCGCTGGCGATGCGTAAAGTGGAGTCGCTGGCGGGAGTTTAGCAGAGGGTCAAAATGGTTTGAACTCGTCAAGTGCACAGCTCAGAGGGGTGCAGCTCTGAAATAGTTATGTCAGATCGACACGACTCAGGCTGACGCGGTCGGCTGACCAAGCCGAAGGCCCGAGGTCGAGGCAGATGAGGGCGCCAACCCAGCAGAACTCTCCGACTTTCCGTCGCGGGCCATGACAGCGGCCAGAGTGGCGGGTCAACATGAGAGTGCATCGAGTTCCATGCAAATCCCCCCTAAATCCAATCAGTGCCAGTCACCAGTGGCGTCTGTTGCTCGGCTCAGCCACCGCGTCGTCACAAGCTGGCCCCTCACCAGGCCCAAGGATCCCGCACAGACCCCCGCCTTCCGAGCCAAGCCTCCCTCGGTGCAACGCTCTCGCTCTCTGCGCCAGCAGCACCTCCAGCGGATTGTCACCGAGACAACCCAGCGGATTCAGGGAGAGGTCTCGGGCTTGGAGACGGTGACAATACGATGCATAGAAACCGTAACTTGAACAATTCAGGATTTAAATGTTCGTTGACAGTATGTCTATGTTTACACAGGTCAAGATGCGTCGTAGCCCATTGTTTCTTGAAGATCCATGATTAAAGTACCTCTGTGGGGTGACGGGTTGGCCTGATTCGGAAGGTAGCTAGGACTAGATAGTGATGCAGCTCGGCTTTTCATCGCCCCGCCTTGTTGGAGCTCAGGCCGGGCCTCGTGCCCCCAAGAATCCAGTCGCAGTAGCAATATTCCCCTCTGCATGTATTGTATTTCATTGACCCCATTTTCCTGCCTCCCGTTCCCCCCACTGTGCACACAGCGTCCGAGCCGCGATGGATCCCCAAATCGAAATGGATTCCCCAGTCGCGATGGGTTCCAACGATGGCCCCGCCGAAGGCCACAACGAAGGCCACAACGAAGGCTCCAATGCCTATCCGGCTGCGGCTGAGCCCCAACTTGAACGTCTCATCGCCAAGCCCACGTCGCAAGATCTGAAGCTTGATCTGCCCCCTCGGGCGGGCATCACGCGGCGCGTTCTTTCCCTAGCTATCTACCTCGGGTGGTTCGCCATCATCGTTGCTCTTCTGGTTCTCAACGCCATGCGCCATATTGTCGGGCCCAGCTTTGCGTGTCTTGTTGAGGAATGCCTGGTATTCCCTGGCGGCACAAGTCGTAAGGCAATGGATCTTGCCGACCGCAATTTTGCTGGCGCCATGCAACTTGTCGCCAAGTTTCTCGAGCTGTGGTTCCTGTATATCGCATGCAGTCTGGTTTACAACATATGCTTGCTTTTGGCCGGCCGCCTGGACGGCTTGCCCCTGCAATACCTCCTTCTCTTTGAGAACGTCTTGGACCCTCAGACCTTCCTCCATCCCTCTTTTTGGAGGGCACCATTTTCAAGATCTCGACACGCGGCCATGGCAAGCTCGAAGCAAAGACGCGCGCTTTATTTTTTCCTACCTTTTGTCTTGGTCCTTTGCCTCCTTGCAAACTTGATGGGTCCGGCGGCCGCCATCCTTCTTTTGCCCACCCAAGAAAGCGCCACCGTTGCCAGTATAAGACCAAAGCAGTTCCTCCGCTTCAACTCCGAAGCCCCACCGAATCTCACAAAATACCACAGAGACGATCCTCTTGCAGATGATATGTATTACACTGGCATCATATCTGCTCGCATACCATTCAGCTTTACTCGTGCCCGTCTAGACCAGGGTATCGCGGCTTCTCTAGCGAGGTCGTACTACTGGGGGGTCATTCCTTTTGGCTGGGATTATAGCACAGTCAACGTCGACCAGCTAGATATGTTTCAGTATGGCATTGCATGGATACCAAGCAGCCAGGTTTTGCTGAATGTTGAGATAGACGTCCGTCGTTACTATTACTCAGTTGAGCCCGAGGGCTATCCCTTAGACCACCTTACAGACCTTGAGCCATTTAGCGCGTCTCTCCGCGCGTCTTTCAGGGATTCCGTCAATATTGCTATTCATCGGCGAGGTCCAGCCGTCGGCCTTTCTTCGGGCTGTTTTGCGGGCAACGTGTCCATCATAGTCGTCGCCCAAGACAAGCATGTCCGATGCTACATTACCTATTTCGATGTCAATGGAACCTATACATATTCCGACATCGATAGAAAACTGGTCACAAGATGTATCCGTGTTGGATCTGGCTGGACAAACGAAAAAAACGGATATGCTCAGTTCTCTGTCAACCTGACCGACACCAACACGACGGGCGTTTCGCTTCAGGACGGCTTTGAAACAGCATCAGTCAACATTTACTCGGCCGCCAGCGCTATTTTCCTGAACACGACGACGAACCCGTGCGGCATGCCTGCATCAGAACGGCCGGCTTCTTTTTCAACTTGCGATTGGGGTGCCCTTTTCTCCGAAGCTCCCCCCTCAACCAGCAAATAGTCGAGTACATCTATCCCGTCACACATACTGCCCCATTCCCTGACCCGGGATATTACGAGGTCACATATTGTGTGTCCTTTGCCTACCTAGGCTTTGGGAACTACACCCAAGCTCCCAAGGGACATCACGTTGATCCTCTAGGCTTCTCTGTTGACAATCATCCGGAGGAAACCACCGATCCAATTTACATCGACCCTGGCTGGGTGCTTGCAACTTGGCTCGTTGACAATGGCACAACTGTCCATGGAAACTTGGACTTGGAAAATCTATCCGTATTTTATCTTCTGAGGAGTCTCCGGAGTCTCATACATTTTGACTACTCAGGAAACTTGACCCAGACTCTGGATAATATTCAAGCCGTCCACTTTTGCATCATGGCCAACACCGTAACTCTCATCGATTACGACGAGACTTCCGATCTCAGCAGCGTCGCCAACACCACATCCAACCCGATCCTCGAGACCACCGTTTCCGCCGACGTGTGGAGGTACGGCCTATCGTCGCGGACGTCGAAGCTGGGATTTGCGGTTGCCCTCGCCGGCTGCATTGTCGTCTGCGCTAACATCATTCTCTGCCTCAGTTCGTGGCACACGACCAAGCCGGGGTTGGTGGAGCTGATCCAGCAACTGCTACGTGCTCAGGGTAGCCAGGGAGAGGCGATGCAGGGAGGTTCGAACTCAATGCCAGTAAAAGAAATTTGGGTTACGTTGGGGCCGCGGGACACGGACGTGTCTAGTGCCGTCCAAGCTACCGACAAGACGGCGAGCGACGAAGATTGACGGGACGTGCCTTGGTGTAAGTATCACGGTGTTGCAGAAACAGTGGCAACAGTTCCACGACTGAGGGAAACCCAGGTGGGAAGAAGACCAAGGATGCTAATCTTTCACTTGAGAAGCTTAACACCAAAACTGAAGAAGAAAGTCAAAGATCTCAAACAAAGACTCAGTTCCATTCCGGAAGGATTATCCCCTTCCAGCCCCAAAAGACTCACAACTACTCATCTTCCTGCAGGGATTCTTCACGGGGATCCGGTTAAGTTGTTGTCTGACGAGCAAGCCATAAAGTCTAGGAGCCTCCACGATCAGGGGGATCGAATAAACTTTATAAAATACGGCGAATAAAAATCGACCTAAGCCTTGATTATTCAAGGGTCAAGGCCTCGTTGGAGCTCCCGAAAGATGAAGACGTGAAAGACATGGCTAGTAGGTAGTCTTGATCACGGCCCTCGCCGTCCTCACTTTCTTCTCTCATAGCCGAAATGTCTGCGTCTAGGCCCGGAAAGAATCCGCCCCCGCCAAGGAACTGATGATTGTCCCGCAGACAGTCCAATGAATCGGCACCCCCAGCCATGGCCATGATTTTGGTGACTGCCCACCGCAGATCGAGGGAAAGCTTCATCTTCATTATGTGCTTTTTCTGCATTCGAACATGAAAGACTTCGCCGTTTTCAATGTTCCAGCCCGTAGCAGGTCTGCAGATGGCCATCAGGGTGCTCGGGCCCGGAAGGGTCGCGTTGCCGTAGCGCATCGAGGCCGAATAATACTCTGGAAACGCGGCTTTGAAGTCTTCGGCTGTGCGGCCCAGGTCAGTGGTTGGGCTTGTCCTACCGACGGGTCTCGCTCTCCACATCTTTCACTGGAACTGGATTCTGACGATTATGATCTCATCGGGGTGAGCGGAAGGAGGAGTAGTAGGAGGAGGAGTGTTAGGAGTTGATCCAAGCCACTTGAGGCCAAAACAACCACGCATCCACCAATCGCGCAACGTCGGGTTTAGTGAAAGTATATTTTACCTTCTATTGCTATTCCCCAATTCATTGCTGGCGCCAATACTAGACGAGAACATATGTCGGGCGTATGGGCTGTTCAGTATGGAGCTGTTAGAGAATAGAAGCCCCCATGCGAGGGGAATCTATTCTCCGAGCTCGGCTCTGTTGCGTTCCGATGCGTTGACCGACTCGGAGTCACGGACTACGTGGCAAGCTTCCGGGAACGCTTACTTGGTGATAATACACCGATAATTATCAAGCCATTTCCGTTCCACTGGCTTTGCTTGCATCATTAGTATGTTGATGGGTGACCTTAGGCTCCAAGCTGCCACCCCCCAAAAAAAAACCATTGCAACCTCTTCTTTAGTCAGACACTACCGTAAATGAGAAAGTATATATCATTATGGAGGCGGATAAACTTACCTATCTTGATTGAGGCGGGAATAACCTAGAGTTTCTGTAGGAAGCCATAGAGCCGGGATCGTGGGGCATCCGTGGCGATCTCCCGGAGATGCTGGAAATCCATTAAATAGGGGGCCGCGAATTGGATATCGTAAAAGGGCTTGTACATGTGAATATATTTTTCGGTCAAGCTCGTTAAAGATGATTCACTCTTGGTAGTTTAAACTGAACTTTGATTTTGGTACATACCTTGCTCCATAGGCACAATTATCTCTAGTATGTGATGGCGCTGGCGTGACGGCACCTGACAGTATTTAATCCACAATCTGGGTTCCAAGTGTCGACTTGGAATTCTGGCGTCCCTTCTGGTCGGAAGGATGGCGTCACGGTAGTTGGATTGTGGGCCAATTGCCACGCCGTGACATGGCATCTTGTTGGCGGCTTATTAGTAGATACCTCTAAACGGCACCTCGGCTGTAAAACTTACTGTAATTCTCGGCTTCCAGCTTCGAAAACTTGGAAGACTCGGCCGGGCTTTCCCCGCTCCGGCTTATTATGTTTCGGCATCAAGCCCTCGTCTTCGGAAAACATTCATTTTCGAGCTCTGCTCTACTCACTTTCTCCGTAAGCTGGAGTTGAAGGAGGATGTGGTCTCGAAGGGTAATATTGTGGATATGTACCAGGCTTCGATGTACTATATTCTACAGCACAATGATTATCCCTTTTCTTTTTTTTCTTGGAAGGGATACATCTGCGAGGATTTCTTTGCCTGTCTCAGAAAGTGCTGAAACCCCCTTCCCAAAATCTCAATAGGTGTGCCGAGAATCTATATAAGGGGGTTGAAGAAGTGCACTATGTTGCCATGCAGGGCATAATCGAACTTCTCCAAGGGGTATATGAGATCAATAAGGACGATTTGCTTTTTCTCCAAGGCTTCAAAGCTACGGATCCGTACATGCTGACAAAGAAACAGGGCCGGAGTGTGCACTCGCACAATGGCACTCCGGACGTCACTTTATGGAATCCCTACACTCCAATTCCCGACGTTGTACCCCGGATGTCGATCATGGCTGTATCGGGGCAAGCTGCCAAGCATCGTCCCGATCGAGGCTCAAAGCCGGGGGGGAAGGGTCTTGGCGGATAGCCACGCATTCTCAGAAAAGGAGAGTCTAAGTTCTAACAGCGAGCTGTCCGCTATTTTTGCGAGGTGGAATTTGATAAGGTGTCAGTATGCACATAAATACCAGAAAGGCTGCCCGGCCATCCTATCCACAACCACCGAAGGGGTCGGTCTCAAAAGTGCTCGGCGGCCCCTTCAACTTCAGGGGGTACTGGCCGGGGTACAGCATCAATGCGACTAAGGAACATGACTGGTGGAGCTGAGCCGCACTCAAGGCGCATCCGAGAAATATGGCGGGGACGGTGGCGTTGGGAAGTTCTGATCCGTTGGATACGCCGGAGATCGTGTACAACTACTTTGATACAGGGTCAGGCGAGTATGAGAAAGACCTGAAGGCATTGACCGAAGCCCTTCAGCTAGCGAGAAGCGTACTGAGGAAACAGACTGTGCCGACGGCCGAGGAATTGCCTGGCAGCGGAAACTAATACCCAGGAGGCATTCGAGGAGTATATCAAGGATAGCGCGTGGGGACACCATGTGAGCTGCACATGCCCCATTGGACCCGACGATGCTCTGATGGCGGTACTGGACTCCAAGTTCTGCGTCAGGAGAGTAAAGGGGTTGAGGGTTGTTGATGCGAGTGTGTACCCCAAGACCCCGGGCACATTTACGGCCGTGTCGACGTACATGGTGGCGGAGAAGGCGGCCGGTGACATTCTCGCAGGTCTGACCTTGTAGTTTGGGTATCATGTCATTTTTGGTGTCAATTATCTCGAACCAAAAACTTGACAAGTCGATATCATTACATGCCTGCGTTTTGCCCAATGCTTTCTTGACGTTGCTGAAAACCTCACCCTGGTAGCTGGGAGAGGAAATTTCGGTTGGGGAAACAAGCCGGAGTTGTAGTTTGGTTGCGTGGATGGAAAACCAAGTTTCAAGAGGGTTTGCTTCGGGTGGCGACTTCCCTGGCAATGTCTCGTGGTAGTCGCGAGTCTCGTCCGAAGATGACATCTCAGGGGATCCAATTACTAATTTGGATCACCTTATATGCCGTGGGCACATATAACAAAGGTGTATTGAGGGCAGGTGCTAATCCTCACACCAAGCCCGTAGGGGAGTGAAACAGGCTGAGTGGGTCTTGCTCCTTTCCTCGCAAGCAACCACTCACACGTCGCCCTGAAATATCGGGAAGCTGCAGGCGACCCCAAATCCGATAAACAAAGTTCATGTTGCCTGACCGTGCTCGGATTTTGCCCGCTCCACGACCCAGGTCGACCATGACGGAGAAATGACAGCGAATCGGAGCCGTTGCCGCGCGGCGCAATGCGACGATGCAATGTCCTGGGTGCCTGGCAGAAAAGTAACTGCAGACAGGGCGGTGGTACCTAGGGCTGACAGGTTGTGACTCCCGGCTAATGTGCAAACCTCCCTAGTCTTCTTTGTCGCCACGGCGATCTGGACTCCTTGATCTCTCAGACTCTCTCTCTCTCTCCCTCTCTCGTGCCTCTTTCCCCGCAGCCGCAATGCAAAGCTTCCATCCCCCCCTGCCAACACAACAAAGACAACACCGAACTGGCACCGTCATGCTGCCACCCAGCCACCGATACTGACTTTGGGTGAGGCGCGCCCTTCCCTCAATGTGGCCAACCATATAATATCAGACAAACATTGTGCTCCTGAATCGCACGGCTATAAAACATCGAGGCGTCGCTTCGACTTTCTCTCAGGTCTAACCACTGCCATCACTCTACACTCGAGAAGCACCCCTCAAAAGCAAAGAAAAGCGACAAGAACAATATCACACTACCAAGACTCGACTACCGCAAAGATGCACTCTCCCCTCGTCATCTTCACCGTCCTAGCGACGGCCCTCACGGTAGCCACGGCCCTCCCGGCAGCGGCAGCCCAGCCCAAGTGCACCTCGGTCCCGGAGATCTTCTGGCAATGCGTCTCGGACTGCCTGTACATTAAATGCCGCGCCGGAGAGGAGGCTTGCGTCAAACCATGCGATGCCGCTTGCAGTAAGTTCCCTTTCCCTCTCTCCACCACGTCCGTAAGTTGACGACGAGACAGAGAACGAGTATGTTCCCGATTGCGACCCCGGCATTTGGTAAGGGAGAGATTCGCTGGGTCTGGGGTGTTGAGAGCGTAGAAGATTGCTATTCGGTGGTAAACGCGGGGAGGGGTACCTCGGCAGTCGCTTCACACGAGCAACATTTCGTATATCGTGTTTCTTCAAGATATGTTCATCTTCTGGCAAGAGAATCTTCGGGGATGGGGTAGACAGCTATTTCTGAGAAGTATCGATCTGATTCACACCCACTGCAATGACCTGCTCATGTTAATACGCTCGTGAAAAGGAAATACCCCTTCGTCACCTCCCAACATGAATCACAAATTTGCCAGCATTCTGCCCGTGCCTCAGTTTCGCGTACGCCTTCGGAACATGCTCAAACTCGAAAACCTCCTCGACGTCTGTCGTCGTGTAATTCAACACCTCATCCGCCCTAAGGCTCCGACACAGCGCCACCTTGCCCATCGAACACGACGCACTTACATAGCACCCCAGCGCCTTGGCCGCCTGAATCCCAAACGTGCCAGTACGCGGATCAGCGCGCGTGCTAAGAGCCCCATCTCGGCGACTTTGTAGTCGGCTGGGTTGAGGCTTGCGGAGAGGACTTCGATTAGTAGCTCGGCGGCGTCAGGCTGCGTAGAAAAGGGTTGGGCGTCATTCTAAGGGCAGCGTGCCAACGATCGCTGACTTCATCGGGGAGTGCGCGAATGGCGGGAGAGATTGGGACAAGACTTCATCTTATCCAAAGCTATCTCGACTCCCTTCCGCCGTACTGGGTAGATGCCGACGTTGAGAATCTACCACAGCAGCTCGTCAAGGGCCAGACAAAAAAATACTAGGACGTACGGTAGGTAATCCTCATCTCCTTTCCGTGGCGGGTAGCACACATGGGCTATAAAGCTTCCTAGGTACATTGGACAGTACTGACATATCTTCATACAATGTAGCGACCTCATCCTTCCGAGTCATCTCCGGGCCCAGGCACCGCAGGACGTTACAATCGCCTTTCTGGAATGCTGGCCAAAGTCACCAACGCGAACTAGAATCCCGCATTGTTGCGTTCTTCAATCGAGTCAAGAACAAGGGCTTCATTGGGCTTCATTGAACGGTTTAAAAAAAATTGCGACGAGCTACATGCCAAGGTGGCACAGGGCGCCAACGAGGTTGAGTTACGCTTCCCTGTCAGTATCCAACGCATTCAACACAGCGACCACTCCAGTCATCTCAGTCCCGACCTTTTTAACGCTCTTGGACATCACATTATGTGTGATCCTACATTTCAGGAATCACAAGCCGGCAGTCAACAGGTAGAACAATCCTGGTATCCGGCAAGATTATGTTTGATGGAGACGAGTAATGATGCCGTGTCGCTCGGTCTTCTCATTCCACTGTTGACATGGGCATCTGGCAAAAGCTCCAAAACACACAAGTTATTTCTCTCATACGCAATAGCTCGCGCCTATTAGCAGCAGCTTTACGATTCTGAAGTAATGCAAACCAAGTGGACTAGCAAGAATATCTGGTTTATGCCTGAAGACTTGGATGAAGCACAAAGACAAGACCAACTTGTCACTTAGAGCCTATCTAGCTTTGCCCACAAGCCCATCGGGTGATCTCTTACAAGACATGATCGACGGAACCCCCGTGAATATTCAATGTCTTCGAATTTTTGCTATCGGAATACTTGTCCTCGAAATGGGGCTGTCCAAGCCTTTTTGGACCGCAAAGCGCCGAGACAGCATCTCACAGGCAAATTTCGACCGCCACAGAATCGCCCACTGGGATGGGTCTTCAAACAAGAAGTTCTTTGACGGCATCGCCAAAGTTTTGCCTCCACAGCGAAAACTTCATTCCACCCCCTAAACAGCATCCTCCCAGCAGGCATGGCGTAGTCAAGTCTACGTCACCAGCAATGAACTTTGATGAAAAGGCTGGCATCAAGATACGCAAATGTGGTACGCCCACTTGCATGGCTTGCGAAAGGTGGCTTCAAGAAGCAAGCCAAGAATACCACTTACGTCGGCAAGAAGGAAGAGAACGCGGCGACAATCGGGCAGCAACAAGAAGCTGCCTTTCATAGTGGAAATTCTTTGAGATGCCGTCTTGAGAGTAGGGACGGCGGAAGCTTGCAAAGCTTGAGCATCTGGGGGGAATGTGCTGTTGCGGTGGGCGCTCAAGGCAAGGACGAACAGCGAAGGTGTGCGCAGCTTTGGGATACTGAGAGAGAATGAGTTATAGATTGAATTGCTGCTCAGATTTATGACAACCGTGCCTTACTCGTTGGAAGTGCCCTGCATATATACTCTACGGCGTCGAGAAGCTGATTGCTGAAAAACAATGATTTGCAGAGATCGAGTACCCGTTGAGGCGCTGTAAGATCCAAGCCTCTGGGGGAGGGGGAGGAATTGTGGGAACCAGTCTGGACCAGCCCAATCATGGAGATGGCATAGTCGTAGGGCTGCCAGATGGGAAGGAATATTAGGGAATCACGGGTGGGCCCGATTTTGGATTTGCCCACTAGCCGAGTTGAGCACCTTTCGACCTCCTCAGATGGCCGTAGGAGCCTCGCCTAGAAACTGGGCATCAACGAGCCTGGGGAGTGGCTGAGTCGCGGACCTCGACGACACGACCTGCCAACAATGACCGCCGCCTCGAAATCCCAGCGTCTACGACGCTCGAGCGGTTCAAAATCCTACATATCTCTTTAATACCACATCGTGGCATCATTGTGCCCTCGCGCAGGCATATTCTTCAGCTTTCTCCCACAGCGTCTTTCGCACCGGGCTGCTTCCAACCGACTCGGTGTCCCATCCCTTCGCGAATCCAGGTCTCAACATGTCCACTTTGTCCTCAGCCTCCAGCAAAGCGGATTGGCTCCATCACAAGGCCGACATTCATCGCTGGTATCTGGTGGAAAAGAAATCCCTCAAGCAGGTGAGGCAGATCCTCGAGCTGCGGGGACTGATCGTTACGTAGGTTCAGAGGCGTCCCGCTAGTACCTTGGGCATCGTGGCTAACCATCGACTGCTCACTGCAGGAAGGACCAACTGGATCTCGAGCTGAAGGAATGGGATTTTCGAAAGAAACTTCCTCAGGATGCATGAAGATCAATCGGCCACAGGATCGAAAAGCGAAAGTGCTCAGGTAAGCAGAGCAGTGTCTCTGTTTCCGGCGTGCGACTGGAACCCGCAGCTGTTCAAAAGGGGACCGGCAGGTATCGAAAGGTCACGTTGCAGGGCAAGTATGCTCGGTGTAAGTGTTTCCCATGGTTGTCCTGTCGCCAGAAATTCTGGTGCTGACCTGGTCGAGCTCGACGCGTTATTTAGCCCCAGTAAGCAGCCCTTGTTCGCCAGGCGACTTCGGCGTCATGGTCTATACACCGCCGGCAATATGCATGGAATTCGAATGGCCCACAACCCTCCCCTGGGTTGAAGTTTCAGTCAATTTTGCCATAGCGTTAGTTACCCGCAGCTCCAACAATCAGTGCCATCACTTTTCCTGATTATGTTATTCGAGGAGTGCTTCGTTTTCAGTCCAATGAGCATGGGCAGGGCCAAGTTCGAACAAACAAGCCCAGCGAGAATATGCAGCTCGCTCTGCTGGCTGGGTGCCCGTTATCTGGTGTCATAACGCGAAAACCGAAGATGGGTGGGATTATATCATGAGCACCCCTAGTTGACCTCGGTTTCATGCATGCCGTCGTGGATCTGAGTTCCTTCAGCGACATCACTATCTCGGCTTTTGCGGAAGGCTTGTTCGGCGAATCAGTACACTGGACCGTCAGAGGGAGGAGCAAAACCGCCGCCCAAGCCACTAAGTGGCTCCTCAGATCAGGAAAAAAAGGCTGATTGCATTGTTAAGATGCATGGAATCTCCATCTCGACCATCGAGGTGGCCCTTAGTTTGCTGTCCCCTGTCCTTTCGAAGGTTCTCCTCAATCACAGGATTGATTCGAACAAGGCTTTTCGAAAAGGTTCAAGAACCACCCTTGATATCCTCATGCAGGCTTTTGCCTCTTCGAACTGTGGCAAATCTGAGATTTCGGCGGTCAACGAAATGGCTCAAATACTCATCACCAACGGTGTTCATCCGGATCCCCTGCCATGATTATCATGGGATCTCGATAACTTTCTTTGCCCGGCAATCTTCCTAGCATCGCGTTATGGAGATCTCGCTTTGGTTAAGCTCCTCGTGGAGAACGGGGCAAACGTTACCCTCAAGGTGGAACTTGACTACAGGCTTCTTTCTGAGAAAACGGTGATAACCTCGACCTCATCCTGGTTCTGCATGCCATCAACCCGGATATCTCGGGTGCAGATGCGTCTTGTGATAACTCCACTTCATGTCGCTTGTTCCGCAGAATGGGGATCTGAGGAAACAGCCTTATTCTTACTCTCTCTAGGAGCGAATGCCTGCCCTGCCGAGCAGGGATGTCCCCCACCGCTTCACATAGCCTGCGATGCCATGGCGGAAGAGCTTATAGAGCTTCTGATTAAAGCCGGTGCCGGAGTCAATACCTGCTGGCGATTATCGGGCATGCTTGATAGGCGGCACGGGAACGCGATCGGGGCTCTTCTTGGATTTTATTTCCATGAAACGATGCGGCCCAGAAACCTGTCACCACTTTGGGTGTGTCTTTTTGAGGGCCTCTGACGATCCCACAGGTCGTGTTCGCCTTTTGATCAGAAACGGTGCCTCTTTGGAAGGTTTAGAGGTTTCTGTGGCTGTTGAGAACGTGCAAGCGGAGCTTCTTCGTGTTGTGCTGGCCGAAGGCGGCGATCCAGATGAGAAACTTACAGACACGGAAGACAGTCCGCTGCAGCTGGCACTCCGAAGTCATAATATAAATATCGAAGGCAAGGACATGGCAGAGAGACGCCTATAAATCGCCGTTATGCTTCTCGATGCTGGAGCCACTGTTCAGCGTGGAGACGCCTCGCTTGCCTTGAGGTTTGGATGTCAACCGCTTGTTGACATGTTATTGAAGGCAGGAGGGGGTCCTATCACCGTCGGAATGAGGGACTTTGAGGCGGCAATCATTCGACCCGGTTTTGATCAGATGGGTAATCTTTTGAGACAGATTGACTTGCAATATCATCCTGGAGCCCTCTGCGCCGCGACCGCCGTGGCTGTCACCCAAGGGGACGATAGCCTAATCAAGGCTTTATTAAGCAGGAGAAGGCGTGGCCCACCAGCAACTATACTCGGAATTACAGCGATAGGAATCTCGGCTTTCTTTCTTGAAGCAGAGCTTACCCGTCTGATCTTGGACCATCTGGAACCGTTTCGTTCGACATTAGCCGTCCTACCAATCACAACCCGCAAAACTAATCTACTGTATTGTGTGCAGCGTGGCTGGGATAACTGGAGGGAATCATTGTTATACAACGCCATGGACTCTAAGTTTTGGAGAGATCGCAGTTAACTTTATGGGCTCGCCACTCCTCGCAGCCTTGGGAATGGGGAATGTTGACGCTTTGTCAGAAATGCTGCTGCATGGGCTTGCTCCCGACCAAATATGTCTGTATTTGGCTGTTACTCGCTCGATGGAGCTGATGGAGCTCTTAGTGAACGATCCAAACAGGATCAGGGATGGCCCCCGCGCCATTCGGGACGGGGACAGCCTATGCTTCTCGCCATCGAGAAAGATGACGTCGAGATGGTGCGCTTGCTTCTCAAAGCTAGGGTCGACATTAACTTTTTCGACAAACTTTTTCGACAAAAACGCGAAAGGAGGCCGATCAGCTCTGCAGAAAGCGGTGGAACGAAATCGGTTGGAAATCATGGAAATCTTGATCGAGGCAGGTGCTAATGTCAACGCAAGGCCGTCACGGGACGCCGGTGCCACTGCGCTCCAGCTAGCGGCAGCGAAGGGTCATCTCGGGGTATCAAAACGCTTGGTCAACCTGGGAGCTAACGTTAACGCGCCGCCTGCGCGTAATGATGGAAGGACGGCGCTCGAGGCAGCGGCGGAACACGGAAGAATCGACATGGCTCAGCTCCTTCTCGAGCACGGGGCGCAGACACAGGGCAGGTACCAGCGCCACTTTATTCGAGCGATACAGTTCGCAACACGTGAAGGACATGGTTGCTCCGGGTTTCGCGGGAATGGATGTCCCAGGATGAGGAAATGGCCAACAATCTTCTTTCGGAGGACGTCATTGGGAACAACGAGGCGCTACTGGGTGATTCGGACACGTGGTCGCTCTGTGACTCGCACTCTGATTCTGACGGGGAGTCTGCAGATAGCGAATTGGAATCATTAGACAGCGCTTATGATATGCGCTGAAATTGGGCTGGAAGGTTATGGTTGCGCAAATACTCTTTATGTCTTAACCTCCCCTTGGGTGCAGGCCGTAACAAGTCACTGCACCGCAGTGGCTGAGAGCCATTATTGTGTAAGGGATGTTGGAACTGCACACCCTGTAAGCCACTGGCGCCAAGTGGGGTCTGGCTTACAAGTGCCCCTAGCCCTTGGAACGAACGACTCCAGGCACCAGACTATTTGGAAGCCTCCAGCTTCCGAAGGAATGGAAACCTAATGGGGGATGTAAACTGGGTTTTATCTGACTTCGGGGGGAAGGGAAGAGGAGCGAAAAGAGGGTGGGGGGCGATCCTAGTTTTAGGCCACCTGTGTCCCAAAAACTGGGACCTCGCGAAAAGTTGCCATTTAAACTGTAGAGTACTGCCAATTCATCTAAACCATGTTTAGCGATTTCCCTGATTATTTCCTGAGCAGCGCCTGAGTAAGGCCTGAGCAAGGTGGCGAGGGTGGTGCGGGTGACCGGGGTTGGTGAGGGCAGCTTTAGGGTAAAACAACACCTCAAGAGAATCAACGACGAGGTGGAGCGCAAGCAGCGCCAACATAGAATCACAACTCCCATTCGGATTCAGATTTAATCACAAGACGTCATTGATGTAAATAGGTCATTCTCTGGGCTGGTGGCGAGGATCATCTGTCGCCACAGTCAATGCAACATCATACTAGCTGATGTTATCTATCAGGTTCGCTCTCTTTAACCATACTGGCAAAGTCCTCATTCGCACCGCCTGCGTATGTTCAGATCGGTAAAGAGTTCGCAAGGGCGGGCTGGGCCTTCTGGTACGGCCTTGATCCTTCAGGCAAACAGCTCGTCGTCGCCGGCCGCCTGGAGAACAAAGGGCCATTCGGCAGCGACAGTTTTCAGAGCACCACCCGGGCGGAGCTCCGCGCTGTCATCGCGGCCCTGCGTTACCGATATTGGCCTAGCGAGGGGTTCCACACAGTTGTCATTGCTACCGATTCCGAGTATGTGGTTGAGGGCTCAACCAACTGGGTTAAGGGGTGGGATCAAGAAAGGCTGGAAAAGGCCATGCGGGGACACAGCGTCATGAGTAGGGAATTCTGGGAGGCGCTGCTGGGTGAGATTGAGCAATACAAGGACCTGGAATGGCTGTTGAGCTATGGAGGATCCCGAAAGAGTAGAACACGGCTGCTGATGCAGCTGCGAAGGAGGCTGAGGGGAAATAAACTGCGCAGGGTGTGGAGGGTGAGTCCACCACCAGGTAAACACCTGACACCAAGCCTCTCTCAATAAAGTCGTAAACCCTCCTCCCTCCTCCCTGCTCGTACTCTCATACCACGCCCACACACTCCTCCCATGGTTCAACCAAACCTTTTGATTCGGACCCGCCCCCCTCGTTCCAACAACATCCTCACCATCTCCACATCCACGCCCACCTCGGCCTCGGCCCGCTGCGATTGACAAGGCATCGCCAGCGCCGCCACTCTTAACAACGGGCGTAGCGCGGAGTCTAAGAATGGCCGTCCGGCGATTTTTGGGTTTTGCTTCGCAAAATATAAGGATCTGCATCTAGCTTGGTCGCCACGAAGCGAGTGAGACGTGCTTGGATGGCCAAGGCAAGACAATTGCAGTCGCCGCCTTCGTGGTACTCTGAGGGGTGGGATGGCGAGAGCGGTTTTCGTTCGATTTCTTTGGCGTAGTAGAGGAGCTCGTCGACGAGGGAGATGAGGCGGGTGATGGAGGATTTTGGCGGGCTTGTAGCGGAGGGAGGCTTTTGAGGAGGAAGAGCATCATGTTGGAGAGGGAGATGAGGGGGTTGAAGAGCATTTGTGGCCCGTACACCGGAAACGTGATAAGAAATTGACAAAGTTATTAACAATTTACTAGCATCCTTTTGCTTGTAGGCGACCAAACCTTGTTAGGATACGCGATTCACTCGTCTGCACGACCCGCTTATCATGTACGTTAGGGATTTTTTATTGTGTGCGACGAATCTGGGCACACGAAATTTCCATTTTCGTATCTCCAGTACGTGACGTTACTCACCCTGGTTCGGGCTCGGCTCAGTCCCTGCTCAGGATTTGCTCAGGCTGACTCACCTTTGCTCACCCTAATTACCATTTTCGGCAGGCTGCGGTGCAGTATCACTTCAATTCTAGTGAGGGGGCCCAGAACTAGTCCCATATATAAAGATAGCCAAAATCTGTCCTACTTTTAAGAATAAAAGTCTTATGTATTTGTATTACTTACTTGAGCGATGGAGATTTCTGTTTGTCAGCCAACGAATATGTTTTCGCCCACCCTGACCAGAACCGCAGAAGAGATCAGACAAGTAAGACAAGCAAGCAAGCAATTCCAACCACTTCAACCCCACAGATTCCCGAGTGCAGTGTTTCTGACAGATGGCTAGTATACAAAATTCCCCATTAACTATTAGTCTTTGAAATCTCGTGAATTCCAGGCAGAGATACTTGACAAATGACTAGCTAGATTTTTCCGGTGCGTCCAAGTTAGGTGCCGAGACAAGCAGCTAACCCAAACCTCACAGCTCAGACCCACCCCAACCAGTTTGCTAACAAGTTCCCTATCGTCTTAGTAGGGCTCCCGTTTCGTCATGTGACCACGCGCGCACCGCTCTACCAGCTCGTCGTCTCTTTGTTCTCAACCTTGCACACACATCTCCATCTCTCTCTGCTTTCCTATTATTCCATTTCTTTGTTTTCCCCTGGGGTTTGCCATTGCCGCGGCGGCGTCTCACCATCACCGTCACACCGTCTCGCCGTCGCGCTGTTGATGGGCTGCTGCTGCCCAGAATGGGGACGGGACTGCGCGTGCAGGGGCCTTCGCCTGCGACAACAGCCCTGGCTCCACGACCTTGTCACCCCGTTGTCAGCTCGCACCTCGCCTATGCCAGCGTCAGGGTTGGTCTTGGTCGTTTGGCCTGAATCGTCCCACCCACGGCCGATACAAGCCCCGCTCCCGGCCTGCCTTTACTCTCTTTGTTCTCAACTTTCATCTCTGCTCTTAATTTTCTTTGCCTTTGTTTACCCTGGTCTCACAACTCCGTCTCACTCATGGATTTTTTTGGTTTCACCATCGCCGTCTCACCATCGCCATAGCAGCTGCCATGATAGGAGAGGCATTCAGCAACGCTGCTGCTGATGGGCATGTGCCAACCGCCATGGCCATGGCCAAGCGCAAGGCCAGCGACGACGATGGAGATGTGCCCATCACCATGGCCAAGTGGAGCGCCAACCATACAAATGGCCCTCTCCAGCTCACCCGAAAGAACGTGGCTCTCTTCAACACTCTGAACGGTGACGCAGAGGACAGCAACTACGACAGCGCCTACTTGTTTGAGGAAGACGACGATGGCGACACGATGAAGAAGATCTCCACCACCAATTCCAGCTTCGAACAACGCGCGTACGAGAACGGCATCTTGGACCCCGTCGCCTCGCATCCACCGCAAGACCTCGATAACATCCAATATTGTCTCACCCAACGCCGCACCAGCACCCAGCCATCAGAGGGTGCCCATCAAAGATATTGCAACAAGGTATTCAAATCGGACAATGAGGCTGAAGTATCTTCTCTTATCCAGTCGAAGATCATAAAAGAGTACAATGATATGCAGTATGGCAAAGCAGTCAGTCGAGCCATTACCCGGATTCCCAGCCAGGATTTCAACAACGGCTTATCCAACCCCCTTCCCGATATCCTAGAAGGCCTCGACACAGCGGTTTTGCCAAATGGCCTACACGATGACCATGCTCTCCATAAGACAAATTCGCTCTCGCTCTGTCACTTTGCTGCTGAAATTAAGCGCACCGATGGCAATCTCCACCAAGCGACAGTCCAAGCCGCCCACGATGGTGCCGTTTTGGTCAACGCACGAGAACGGGCTCTTTCTCAAGCGAGAGCTAACCTATCAAATCATGTGGCTATCGATAAGGCTGCTGAAGAAGCTGCTGTCTTCACCTGCGTAACCGATGGCACCGTAGCCGAAGTATACACGCACAATTCCAAGGGTGGACAGTACCACCAAAACCTAGTAGCGCGTAAGAGCCTGCTTTCCTATCCTAACCTCGGCCGCGAGCTGATCCGGAACACGCAAGACTTTGCACGGAGCAAGTCGTACGAGCTGGCAAACCTGCTGGGTGCAGACTTGAAGGAGGAGGAGGAGGAGGAGGAGGTGGTGGTGGTGGTGGTAAAAGTCAAAATGGCGGTGGTAGAAGCCAAGGGATGGGCATTATGATTCTGGCCGTTTTATGGGAAACGAGCTTTCTGGTTGGGTTTTTCTAAATGATTTTTTCCCTAGAGATTACCAAGTCGGTGTGACGGTCTCTTCTTTCTGTATAAGCCTGTCAGATAAAAGGGGTCCCTGGCCATCTGGTCAGCGGAGTTGACCGAATGCCTAGTACAGCCAGAGCGCCAGTGAGCCTCAGCTACTACTGTGACGAATACTGAATCTTACAGAATGGTCTATATAAGAAGGAGGTTCTGGCTGGAAGCCAGAACCACAGAAGCAATACAATGAAGTAGTTGTAACCCCATCAATTTTACCGAATCCAGTGTACAGTGCTATCTGACAGCTAAAAGGCTACTAAATCCTCATGACGTTAACGATTACTCGCGTAGAATGCTAAGATGTTAATGTCACGTAAACGAAAGCGACGATTAGGGGAGCAGAAGAGATAGCTTATAATCCGTATTTGTGGCCATAGCTGTAGACTTGGTGATGTCGGGCTTGGCCATGGTGAGGAGGTGGAAGAGGAGAGCTGGGAGTGTAAGATATGATAAGCGATAACGTATTATATATGCGAGTGAGCAACCCGATTTTCTACATGTAACCCTGAAAATAAACCCCTGCTAAAACCACCAAATCTTAATAAAAGAACTTAAAACTTATCATATAAGTTATTTAGACTATGGGAACTGATGTTGATTTTATTCGTAATTTTAAATTAAATATTTCCTAGGAGAAATACAATTACAATCTTAACCACATATATAACCCTAAGCCCAAATATTGTTTTCGAAGGTCGGATTGGCTAGCAAGTAAAATTAAACATTTATACTAATATTATATTCTTAAATTGAAAACTTCCAATTCTTAGACGTTTTTATTAGGATTTGGTGGTTCTGACAAGGGTTATGTGTGAAGAATTGGGTTGCTCACTCGCTTATATTGCACACTCGCATATAAAATACGTTAGATGAGTCAGAAGAGGCCGAAGCGACAGAATCCAACCGAGATAGCTAGAGCTACATGCCAAAGCTCGGAGGTTTGAGGTCAACAGTCGGAGGCCAATCGGAAGTCAACAGTTGGAGGTTAACCGGAGGTTAACAGTTGGATTTGATAGAAGCCTCAGGCGGGCTGTAAGTTCATGTAAACGAAAGCGTAAGATTGGGGGGAGCTGAAACCAGCCTCGTTGGGGCTACATTACATTACACTATTGGTATCTCTCGACACTCACCATCGAGAGCGTGTATCGCTAAGATTCCATCGCAGCTCTAAAGTCCCATCTCAGACCCCTCTTACAGATCATCTATATTGATACGAACGAAGAGCTAAGGTTGGAAAGAAGTGGCTGACTAAGGGCTTGATTAGGACAGAAAGACGCCGTAAAGAAGAGGCGGAGTGCGGAGCGCGTCAAAGAGATCGCCTTGCCATCCCCCTGTGCTGCCGGCCTTGCGCCCGCAGACTGTGGCACATTGTCGACGGGGCGGTTGATGGCGACAACAGCCCCCGGCACCTGGAAGATTTGTCCAACGCAATAAGCCCGTGTGTTTCAGTACCTATCTTTCATAGGCATGCAGGGCAAAGACGTCGTCTCGCATGCCCATCATGGTGTTTGGGCGGTGTGGGCTTTGACTGTCAATGAGTGGAGAAAGAGGAGATCTCTTTCAGTTCATCTGTCACAAGGGAAATGGGACAGACAGAGCTTTTCGACGCACCCCTCTGGCCTGGCGCTGGCACTTTTTGTGGCTGGTGACTCTCCGCAGGCCCAGCTGGCCCTTTTTTCTAGTCGCACTGGATTCGTCCCATTTTGATGCTCGCCCATTTATTGATGTGTACGGATCATCCCCGGATCGAACGCTACTTGGTCCCTTTCCCTTTTTCGCTTTCTTTTCCATTCACTTTCTTTTCCTTTTACTTCCTCCCCGCATCAAAGATTATCGCCGTGCTCCTTCAAACTCTGCACCAAAAGCCTGGGCTCCTTTGTACCCCATCAGCATCTTCTACCGTTGACGCAGATAGCCACCATGGTAAGCAACAAGAAAGAAACACCAAGGCAGAACTGACCGAGATGGAAAAATATTAGGCATATCCCACCCGTCCCTTCTGGGCAGGCCTTGACTCAGACAAGGCCGAACCTCTCGACAAGGTCCTCGCCGCCCTCCACTGCTATCAAATTGCGCCGCCCTGCGACGGGAGCAGCTTGTACTTTGAGTTCACCGTCAACCGCGACGATCACCACCGCCTTGCCAACGGCTTCATTAAGCTACAGAAGCTCGCGGCAGCTATTAATAAAGAGATAGCCTTTGTAAGCCCACCAAGGAAGCTATCCTACTCTGCGCTTCGCTCTAACAACGTGTTTCCTTAGGAATTTGACCCGTCGACAGGAAAGCTCTCTACCATGTCCCTCGAGACAACCTTGGCGATTGTCAAGTACGAGGCCTATTACACTATTACCGCCGGCCTCGACTCCAGCCGACACCTCTCCGCACCCAGCAGCCTGCTGGCGGCGAAGCTGATGGTCTTCCCGATTCAGGATGAGACCTTGGCGATATTCTCCATCGCTCCTAACGTGCCACCTGTCGGGCCTACCACGATGGTCGCCTTCACTGCTACCAGCAGCCACATGAGCCCCAGCGAGTACGCCCAATCCTTCACCAAGTATCCGAGTCTCCGTACTATGGCCGTAGTGCAACTTGCTCTTCCCATGCGACAGATCAACACAGAGAAGCAGATGAAGCGCCTCACTGAGCGTTCCTTCGTCTCGGTCTTCACCAGAGTTGATGGGAAGGTTAAAGCTACCGTCCAGCGGGAGCCGCTCTCAGCCCCTGGCGGCGCCATCAAGCTTTGGCTTTCGGATCTTGTCGAGCAAGACGACCTAAAGGGCCTCCCACACGAATGCATCCGACCCCTCTGTAACGAGTACGTGTTTTCTTTCCATCCCGAGCGGAGCTTAGATCCTAATGTTTTGCTTCTCCTAGGGGCGATAGCAGTACCGGCGACATTACTATCCCGTACAGCGTCATCCTCTCGGCTCTCTAGCGAAATTACACCATTGGTAGCCTAAAGGGTGAGGAGATGGATGGCAGCATCGACGGAAGCGGCGGCGGCGGCATCGGTGGAAACGTCGTCAAGCCTGACAGCGGTGGCAAGCGATTCTCTTCGACTCCTGCTGGCGGCAACACGGCCGACAACACATTAGCCAAGATTGGTGGCGGCGTTGGCAAGCGACCCATGTCAACTCTGTCGGTCCTCGCAGCTTTCGATATGGTCAACAGCAACACAGGGGGCTATAGCGGCGGCAAACGATTCCTAAGCGGGTATGCCGCGTACCGACGTCCGGCCCAGTCCGCCGTGCTTTGCCCTCGCCCTCCTTACATGGTGAAACCGGTCGGGGCCATCGTTTCTTCGTGGGGCTGTCTCTTGGCTCGCCTTCCTCACAAGGTGTAAATGTCGATGAGGAGCTCAGAAAAAGGGGGGGGGAGTCATGTGTTACAGGATGTAGGTAGCAATATCATCACATTGCTCCCTACAGGTTGCGAACAGGCAGCGGGATCAGGGAAGGTGATGTGTGGTTCTGGCTGTAAGACTTCTCGCTCGTACTTCTGACCATGATCATAAGCCTGGTGGGGTTCCTGCGGCCCGACGTCAGGGGAGAGGAGGAGGAGGAATTTGGAAATGGTGGATATAATGGGTATTATGAATATCTTGATGCGGAAGGGAAAGAAGAAATGTGCGTAGAGGCGGGAGCTTTGAAAAGAATGATGCCAACAGACGTTGAGAAGAAGGGAAGACGATAGGGAAGAAAAAGGATAAGCCAGTGGTAGATTCCTAGGATGCCGGGGGGCTGTCCTAGAAGTCCGAGGCTGAGTTCGAGCTGGAGGAGGGATGGGACAACGAGACGCTGGGTTTGGTTAGGACGGAGGGTATAGTGAACGCGCCAATCTGGACTCGCGATGGAGGTGGCCAGTCCCTCGTCAATGTGTGTGAGGCGTTTCGGGTGGCCCAAAGCCAGTTCGATGAGAAGTTGAAAATGTGGGCGTAAGGGACAAGGGAAGGGGGATATTAAGAACATTAAGAATTCACCTAATAATTAAGAGTGAAAACACGAAGCTGGAAATTGCGGCGTAAAGAGCCCATCGCAGAGGTACCACCGCTAGTGGCCATAGTCTGAAAATAATGAATGTACCACCTTGTCCTAAATCTCCCGCCATGTCGTCACCTCTGAGGCACGGCAAAAATCGCGCGGCATCTTACGCTTGCTAAAATGACCTATAGAACAGCCGAGCTATCTCTCCAACGCAGAGAATCGAGAGGGTAGAGTAAGAAGCCACCGACCACACCGTCTTTATGACATGGATTGCCCGGGTCGGTAGCAGAAAGAAAAAAGAAGAGAGAAAAAAAGCTATCAACGGTATGTTTTGTTACTTTGATTACGCCGTTGCCGAGGATTTTGAAATGGTAGAATCGGCAGCGCCCCGGGCTGAAAGCGAAGCCTGCGTCTCTATGTATGATAACTCGGTGGGCGTGTTTGGCGGTTTCTTGTGGTGCACCGCGCCAGCCGAGGCGGAGCCGGGCCTACGTCCCAGCCTCGCTTCATTTTTGCTTGTCCGCCTTAGACGTGGGGTGCTTACACCCTGCCGGTCTTGTTGACTCTTGCTGTTTTCTCGAGCTGCGGCCAAAACAGCGTGCTGAGTGTGAAAGAGAGCGTTTCCGTGGAAGAGACACTCATTGTCGGCGAGAACCTGAGGGAAGAGAATCGCCATCGGGCCCAATATCGTAGACGTCATGCCTCCTCCCTCTATAGAGTGTGCATCGTCGTTTGCGTTGTCGTATGCGTCTCGCTTGTCTTCGTCCTCGTCCCAAAAATCAACCGAGAGGGCCATCCTGGTCGTGATTCGTTTGCGTGCCCGTTGCAGGGGTTGCCAGACCGCCATCGCGTCCGAAAAGATGGCTTCTAGCTCTTCCAGGAGCCGCTGCCTCCGTGGCGCATCCTCACCAATCCAGCCGCCCAGGACGGTAGCGACACTCTCTGCTGCCCGAGCCGGGATTTTTGCCACGTCTCTAGAACTGTTGCAGGCCTTTGTGAGCTGGGCTCGCATGATCAGAGCTTGGACGGGGTGCGTCCTGGCCAGCGTGGCGATGGCGTTGACGAGAATGCCGCTTTCGATACCGATGAATCTGTTCAGATTGTAGTATTCGGTGAAAATGCTCTCGGACAACTCTTGGGCGACGACGGCCTCGGCGAGGGCGGCACGCATGCAGCGGGCAGCAGAGGAGTCCGTTGCCACTTGAGGGATCTGCGAGAGCGGAGGTTGCAGGCCACTGATCGGTGCCTTGATGTTTTTCCCTTTTGGTTAACCCTGGAGTACAGTAGGTAGGCAGTAGGTTACCACTTCTGAATCAACTCACTGCAGGCATCGCCACCCCGTCTTCGTAAAAGTATTTCCAAGCGATCCGATGCACCTTGTCACTTAATTCGTCCAAGTCGTCCGCCCTGTTGACTGATTCAGCGCCATCATGGTCGAAAAAGATGGGTAGGAATTTACATACGCTTGCTCCTCATCCAATGGCAGGAGTCCCAATTCTTCCTCCATTGTATGTAGAACTTCTCTGCAATTTTTCAGATCCGAAACAGTCTCGTTCAACTGCAGTTGCCGTCTTTGTATCCTGCTATCGAGCTTCGCAATGTAATCTTTCTGCTCCTTGGCCTCCTTGCGGTGTTGGTCAAGCTCGTGACGGAGCTCCTCGTTCTGGGCGGACAGTTTTTGAGCCGTATCTTGGGCCGACGTGAGTCGATGTTGAAGTCGGGAAAGCTCCGCCGACTCCGCTTCATGGCGGATCTTGTCCTCCTCCCACGCTTTGTGCCGTGCCCCAACCTTCGTAATGAGCACCTCAAGAGAGGACTCCAACGTCTCTTTTTCCTGCTCCAGCTGAAACACGTCTCCTGTATACTTGTTGCGCATTTTGATCGCTTCAGACTTCACCCTATCTATCTCTGCGTCCTTCCGCTGAAGTTCTTCTCGCAGAGCGAGCCGTTCGTTGATTAGGTCGTCAAGACCCTGCAGTCCGTCAGCGTCCTGAAGCAGGCTTCCAAAGTTACCAGCAAGTGCTCGGAACCGAGCCGAGAACGTTTCGCTGCCATTGTTCGGACCCTCCTTGCTTGATTGTTTAGCAAGAGGCGCTGCGCGCCTACTTTTCTCGGACATTGGGACTGTCATAGAATAGCCGCATGTCGATTCGTGTGTCGACCCGATCTACGACGGCCGTCTAGTAAATCGGCCCTTGCTCCTATTTAACGGCACGACGGAGCATGGCGCTGGCTGTGTTCCGTAGTCACACACCCTACAATACCTCGTTGATTGACATATGGGAAGAAGGGGGAAGGCGGGGGGGGGGAGGGGGCCCTACTGCGGCACACGAGTTTTACTATTCGCTCGACTGCCTACGTGATGGTAGGCCTCTGTACACAAGGAGACCAATCGCTAACCTATCCACTGTGTCGGAGCCTCTCTTGACTGGAGACACGTTATGCTGTTGGCTCTGATGCATATGAAGGGCGGCAGCATGTCGCGCATGGGCCAATCATCTCCAGGGCCTTGATTTGGGTCCAGGCAGGCCAGTCGTCTGATCTTGAGTGTTTGAAGAGGCAGGCTGTTGCCTCGAAGGTGAACACAATGGTGATACCCCGCACCGCACTCGGCAAAAGCATTCCCTTCCATAGTTACGGTGGCCAGGAAACCTATTACATTACAAGAGCAAGAATGGCGAAACCCGTGTTTGAGAATAAAGTAGCAAGTGGCCGCGAGATACCCTCACATCGCAACCTTATAGCGCTAAACAATATGTTCAGGGCAGCTATCTGTTTCTCTGCGATCGAATCACAGATCTGTAGCATTTGCCACCCCATCGGTTCTTTGCCCTGAAAGATTGTACCATCCATTTGCTTAGTTAGGGTTGAATTTCACAAATGGGGTCTCGCCGATGAGCCGCCGGCGGGATTGTAACCGTGCTCATGGCCTTGGATGCTGCCTCTCGGACTGGAGAGATTGCTGCGAGACATGGCGCCTATACCCGAGTGGATCATCAAGTCGTTCACACGGACATGCAACACGGCCGACACGTCATACGTGGTGTCGTTCGGCATCGATAGCCAGCTGGCGCCCGTCACTTTCTGCGAGTACACAGTAGTGGGATGGTCGGCTAGCTAGGCCGCTATCGATGGTATTAACTGCGGCGTCTATACCGTTATCGCGAGCTAGAGTAGTGCCTTTAGCCTTACTAACGGTTTCATTACTTGGTCCGTCGTTAACTGGAGCCTACGCTTCATCGCTTATTAGCCCTCGTACTCGGACCACGGGATCACTAACGGCGTTACTATCACCTCCGATTAAAAGTACGTGCCTACTAATCTCCAAGACAATTGCTAGGGGGGGAGTACTAAGGTCATTCTGCCAGCAGTAAGTTCAAGTCCTTCCACGTCTGCATTGCCAGCTGTCAAAATCACACCTAAAATCACACCTAAAATCACACCAGTACAATGAATGCATCAATTGACGCTTTGAACACCACAACAACAGGATCGATCACCAACGCAGTGCCCTGGCCAGGGGAAAATGGTCCTTGAAGCGCCGCGCAGTTGCCGCGCAATTAAATAGGCCTGGCCCTGGAAAACACCAAATCCGCACTCTTTGAAGTGACAGGTCAATCCAGGCCCAGTGTCCTGGCCGTCGGCCGCACCTCATCATGCAGGGTTCCTCCTGTTAGGGTCTTCTGCAGGTGCGCGCAACGGTATTCAGGCCGGAAAATGTCGAATTCGACGCTTTTGTTGAAGGCGTAGAATTAACCTATAACGACGATATTGGCATTGAACGCAGTAGTGGGTGTGTGTGGGCATGGCGAACCTTGTTGTTGTTGTTGTTGTTGTTGTTGTTGTTGTTGTTGTTGTTGTTGTTGTTGTTGTTGTTGTTGTTGTGGAAAAAGATTGTGCAATTGAAGGTGGCGGGGTTGGCTGTAGGACTTGAAGGATTTGAAGGATTTGCAGGCTGGCCTTGCAAGTAAGTGGTGGTGGGCAATTGGATCGCGCAATTGGCATGCGGGCCAGCATGGCACCTGGCTGGCATGGAGGGTTAAAGGCGGCGTGGAGTTTGGAAGGTGGTGAGGGTTAGCAATTGGGTACTGCCGCCTTTGATCAGTGCGTTCCCAGCCAAGGGCTCAGCTTCACGTTCCCAGTCAAAAGTCGCAAGAATTGCAAATGTCCATCGTTTCGCAAGATGGCTGAGCGGTGCAAACTCTGCAGCAACCTCGTAATTGATGAGGACGAGCCACGCGGCACAGGGCTCCACGGAGCGCCCTACGTCTCGTACCTTGAGGAGAGTCACAAGAACGGGTGCCGGTTCTGCGGCTACCTGCTCCAGATTCAGCACCTTTTCGGCACCTTTGTCCGGTGGAACTTTATCGGTGAGAGCTACTCAGGCTACTGCGACCGTCCGACCTTTGAAAGCCTCAAGATCAGCGACCCCACCTGCCCGACTCCCAGGGGGGAGCGTATCCTTGTCCGGCCGTTCCAAGTGTGGCATAAATCGCTCGAGATATACCGAGAGCACTCGGGTGAGTGTCTTTGACATGGACTCGGCCTATTACACAGACCACTCACACCCCGACAAGGCCTGCCGAGCCCATTTGGCATACCGATTGCGGTCGGTGAACGGGCAGACTCGGCGTCCACCTGGGCATTCCTCCAGGACTGCCTGACGTGGTGCGCAACCCATGCATCCTGTGCCCAAGAGGGGCCACTTCGCCTCCTCCCCACCCGGCTCTTGCACCTCGAATCTTCTGCAGGAGTTGTCTCTCTCGTGGAAACCAAGCCGGGCGACGCGATGCCCTATGTCGCACTCAGCCACTGCTGGGGCGGCGACCTTCCCGTCAAGCTCACGACCGCCAACTACGAGTTCTTTCAGAGAGGACTGCCGCGGGGATGCCTCCCCAACACGTTCCAAGATGCCGTGACCGTCGCACTTCGCTTCGACATCGCATACATCTGGATTGACGCCCTCTGCATCATCCAAGACGACCCAGGTGACTGGGCCACGGAAGCTGCGCAGATGGCCAATGTCTATAGCAATGCGCACTTCACCATATCCGCAGCCTCCTCGAAAGACGGCTCCATCTCGTTCCTCAAGCAGCAGAGGACCATGCCACTGGTCCTTGGCTTAGAAGACGACACGGGCCTCCACAGTCCACCGGAGCAACTCCTCGCGCGGAAGCGGCTCGAGACAGGCATCCACTCGTATGGCAAGGTGTTCGACGCCACCCTCGATCCCACCGATCTCCGTGGCTGGATCATGCAAGAAAAAGTGCTCTCACGACGGACCATGATCTTCTCGTCGGAGGAAGTCCAGTGGGAGTGTCAGAAGGCTCGGGTGTGTGAGTGCTCAGGCACCACGTCCTGGGACAGCGATGCCGACCAACAAATGCATGGAAGGGCGAGCCAGGAGCCTCGCAAGGCGTCCCACGGGCCAGCGTCGCTCGAGACATTGCGGTCCAGCCCCGAGCAGAGGCATGAGAGCTGGTACATGCTAGTCTCGGACTATACGCTCCGGTCTCTGACCAAAGAGACGGATAAGCTGGTGGCCTTCTCTGGCATGGCTAGCAAGTTTTCGTCGTACGACAAGTCAGCCTACTACGCTGGCATCTGGGAATCCTCGTTACCGGCTGGATTGTGTTGGTACGTGTATCAGCACCACCGCGTCCAGAGGCTGCTGCCACAGAGCTACATTGCGCCTTCGTTTTCCTGGGCATCCGTCAAGGGGAATGTCGACACCCTACCAGCAGCCTCTGGAGACTCCACTTGGGCCGTTAACGACCTGAGCGTTAATGTAGCCCTCGCCACAGCGGATCCACACGGCGCGGTGCATTCTGGATCGATCACGCTCAATGGCGTCCTCATGACGGGCGAGATGCGCTACAACTCCTCGTGGGTGGGGGTGCGGGTCAATCGCAAGTCGGGCAATGCCGGGGCCTACACCGTCAGCTTCAAGGGTACCGTGGAGTTCATGTCCAACCAGGAATCGCCTCAGTTCTACCACGACTGCGAGCTTGTCCCACGAGGCGGTGCCGACGCGAATGGCGCAGCCACAGTCGCGCGGTCAGTCGAAGCAAGCCCAACGTCATGGGGCCCAAGCATGGTATACTTGCTCCCGCTTTGCGTGGCAGGATCAACTACGTCTGGGGGTGGCGGCATGTATGGCCTCGTGCTGGGCCGGCGGTCCGGTGGCAGCAGTTTCGAGCGGCTTGGACTGTTCCCGTTTAGCTTTGACTTTGAGGAGTTTCAAGGTTCCGTGGGCATGTCGGCATATCAAGAGCGAATCTGGGCCTTCTTCGCTGCGGGGACGCCTCAGGTGGTTGTCATCGAATAGGCAGATGCTTTAGTCATACTACAGTACTACGCATTCTCATAATTAGTGCCTGGCTCGAGGGATGGCATTCCAAGGGATACAGGGACATGCCTAGTTCTGCTAAAGTTGGGTGGGTAGGTAGGTACCTAGTTTTGGAGGGGGAGGGGCTCTCTTGGCTTCAGAAAAACAATTGGGAAAGAAAAAAAAAACCCAAAAAAAACATCAATTTCTACTATGCAGCTCCAGCATTCACACTTGGTACTCTTGACCGGGCGTATGTTGGTGAACCCGGGCCAAGCCAAAAACACCCCCTCTCCTTGGCACTTTCCGACCCGACAGTAGGGATCTGAGATGTGTGTGTGTGATGTGACTGATGAGTGAGGTACATGGTTGACTTCCCGCTTTGAATAGACAAATCCAGCTAGTAGCAGAGTCGGAAAGAAATAGGAGACTTGAACCAATGCTTTTCCGGTTGACAGACGACACGATAGCCGCCCAGCTGATATTTTGCGAGTAATCGTCGACGGGGACATAGTAATCGAACCGAGCGGTCGGGGTAGGGGGCTCGGAATAGGTTGCGTTGTAGTTCCACCCGTCTATCGGAGAGACATATTGATCGACTGTTGAATTCGAATCTGGATACTCCAGAGTGGCCCGGTACCAGCTGTTGTTTTACCCTAAAGTTGCCCTCCCCAACCCCAGTCGCCCGCACCATCCCGTACCACCTGGCTCAGGCGCTGCTCAGGAGATGATCAGAGATATCGCCAAACATGGTTTAGACGAGTAGGCAGTACTCTTCGGTTCGAATGGCAACTTTTCGCGAGGTCCCAGTTTTTGAGACACAGGTGGCCCAAAACTGGGACCACCCTAACCCCTTTTCGGTCCACTTCCCTTCCTCCTAAAGGTAAAGCCTAGATCACGGCCTAGGCTTAACTCTTGAGCCGATTTCTTAGCCCATGAGGAGTAAATTAGATTTGGGACAGTTTTTGATCTTCTAGATTTGTAGCGTGCTAGTGCGACTCGCCGAATAAAAATACCAACCACCTCATCTACCTCTGTCACGCCACAGAATATCACTTGACTCCTGACAGCGATCGCTAGAGCACACCTCCGTGGGCCAGTTCAGTAGCCGAGGTATCTGACGCCCCCACGTCTGGCCATGCTCATCCTCGACGCCTAGGTCCAGAATCGCGGCCGGGTGCAGAAGAGCAGCATCCCTAACATCAATCTCAGATACTAGACACGCACTCGAATTACTGCTATCATCCTAACTAAGAGAAGAAAAGGGAAGCTTATAAACCGGCAATCTCCCCAATAGTGCCCTATTCTCTCCGTCTAAATGCGTCCGCCCATATCTACATGCTTCTCGCCATGGGATGGCCGAGTAGAGTCGACGGAGAGGTGCAATTTACCGAAAAATGCGGTTTCGAGGAGTAAGAGGAGGGGTCCTTTATCCGTTCCATCCATCAAAGGAGAAGTATAGCGAGATCTAATTTTAGTAAATCTCTCGATTGCGTCCAACGACAGTATATCTTCGTCTGCCACAAGTTGTAGTATTTAGTAAAAATGAAAATTCTATCCTAACAGAAAATGTTGAAATGCCGGTCACGATGCGAGGTATGGAGAGAAGGTAATGAGACAGAGAGATATAGAAATATTTAATTGAAATTATTAAGTCGCTAAATGCCGACTTTGCTTTATTCAAAAGAGGTGGTACCTAATCCGAAGTACCATAGGCCACCACAGTATCAGTTATGGCATGCGAAATTAGTAGGCCTAGCACATACAGTAATTACGAGAATCTTAAGATATGACAATGAAATTGTAGACGGCTAGGGCAGTCTTTCTGATAGATCTCCTAGTTATATATACCATTTTCGATAGTTAACGGAGACACTGGCGAGCGTAGCTACGCCAGAAGTTCCGTACTTATTACCCTCAGGACAACCATATATATGACTGATTAGCTCTATAATAACACCGGCCCGTTGTTTTAAAAATTAACATAGAAACTTCAGCGGATCCCATTTTAAGTTGCCGTCATTTCTATTCTTTCTAGTCTTCTATACCCTGCTTCCTTTCGCTCTAACATTCCCGAATTTAAACGGGCATTCATGAACTTAGGTTTGCTGGGTATTTATATGCCATCCCAGCCAAAATAAGCTAAAGTAACCTAACAATAAAGAATAACAATCTAAAGATGGCAGATAAGAAGAGACTTAAAATAGCGACTTTTAGAGCATTCCTCTCCGACGTGTGCCGTTCAAACTAGTGGACAATGGTGTTTTTCGGCGGTGGCTACTTTACGAGATCGTAGAGGGTCGACAACCGGTCGCCCTAGTAGTCAAAGGCTATATCTGGTGGTGTAGGCCGAACGAACTTAATCTACCTCCCCTCCTAATCAAAGTCATACCTCTGGATCATGGTTTCCAGAGCTGTACGTGACTTTTTGCCACGTACACTAGCTACTAGAAACAGGATGTCATGAAATGTGAGTAGAGTCTCAAGAAGTAGCCTCGGTAGTAGCGTCCCTCTACTATGGGAGTTAGCGGAAGTCGGCTGGCGTTCACGGGATGTCTCGCCTTTTTAAACTTTTCTCAAAATTTAGATCCAGCAGTTCCTACTTGCTCTTTAGGAGATGTACCCTCAGAAACGATACATGATAGAAGACTTTGAGCGTCATTGCTTTGATGTTTAACACCAGATGTTCTAACAAGTTATCTATGCCCCGTATCTTAATACCGTATCTTTTGGAGAGTTTCCATGCTTTAATCGACGTCTTACGCCTCATTATTTCTAACTGCCTAAGCTGTAGATCCGATGTTTGGGTATGTTATGATTTTAACTTAAATATATCCTTAATGAAATGGAGAAAAGAAATATCTTCTTCCCATTTAATGTGATAAGAGCCACTATCGATAAGACTACCCGTATGATAATCTCTGAGTGTACAATTAATGGCAAAGGTAACATTAACTGCTACCTTGGCTATACGTTCTTTTTCTCGTTGGCTGGCTGAGGGAGAATTGGGATCAACGGCTCTGGCGATAAATATGTTGAAAGAGATTGTCGGATTTCGGAATATGGTTTTGACACAATTGAGAACGTCGGCGTGGGTCTTGAGCACTGGGGTATCGAGTTCCACCACAGCGTCTCCTTAAGTGGATGGGTAGACAACAGAACAATAGTGCTTAAAGTAGGCTTTGAATCTGGGGCTGTTGGCATGGTTGGCCAAGTTTTCGCCGAAAATCGCCTTTATTATATCATAGCGTTCGGCGTCGGTACTGGCAGGGGTTTTGGCGGAGGGTCTTGCGGCCACGGTCCTAGATCTGGGCTAGCTCAGGGAAGAATCAGGGAAAGCTCAGGGAAAGCTTAGGGAAAGTTTAGGGCAAATCAGCTATAGCTCACCCTAGCTCACCCCAGCTCAGGACTACGAATGAAAAAGGAAATTTCGTGTGCCCAGATTCATCGCAGACAACCAGGCTGTTTTGTGCGACGAATCTGGGCACACAAGATTTCCTTTTTCATTCGTCTTCCTGAGCTGGGGTGAGCTGTGGCTGATTTGTCCTGAGCTTCCCCTGATTCTTCCCTGAGCTAGGGTGATCCCATATACCGCCGCTGCATAGCTTCAGAGGCCCCTTTTCAGTCCCCCCGGCTAAAGTTTCCTCTCGATGGGAAGCAAGATGACGCGTAACCTACAAGGATAGCTCCCAGGCAACAATTCCAATTACGACTTATACTCGTCCTAGGTGTGTGTGTGACTCGTCCCGAAAGCTCTACTAGGTACGGAATTATTCTGCCGGCAGAAAATTATGCAGCGTTTAAGTTGTTCCTACGTATTCTTCACCGCTTTTAAGCCCATATTTTGTCCCCGCTACCGTAAGCTATTGCCTTTTCTGCCGGCAGAAATTTACCGCCTGGCGTCAGCGACCCAGACTCGGCCACGAGCGTATATTTAGTGTCAGAAAGGAGGTGTGGCCAACCGAGCTGAATGGAGCTCAGCTAAGCTGAGTACAGATGTGGCCAACCTAGCTGAATAAGAGCCTACGGGAGCTGAATTGACGCAGTCAGTTTAGTACGAGGGTAGGGGGGCACGCCACCCCCCAACCTACCGGGACTTGCTCCCTATGGCGACGACGTCGCTCAGAACCTTGGCGCGCCGCCCGGTCAAACCCCACCATCCGCCACTTGACCCGCCGCCGGAAAGTGATGAGGTACCGGAAGCCTCTGTATCCAGGTGCCTGTGTCTCGACGAACCTATGTTCACCACTGGAGTGCCGCGCTACGCTCGGCGAGCTCGGATGAGGGAGGGTCTCGGCCCGTCTCGAAGGGGTAATCTGGTGATTTAGGGGGATGCTTGCGGGTTGGTTGAAGTTGAGGCGAGCGACCTGCCGATCTGGAGAAGTTTTCCCCGGTGCGGCAAGAGAAGCGCCTGTCTCTCGGTGTCTTCGGAGTAGTCTGACCGCATGTAGATCTTTTGCGCCAACGTGGGGGTGAGCCGGGGTTACAATCATGACTGTGTCTGAGTAGGGCATGGCAGAAAGCACTCATCGTTGCTTGCTGTGCTGAACACGAGATTGACGAGCCAGCCATGTCATCCGATTCATGCCGGCGATTGGCGACGTCACTCACGTCCAGGAACGCACGGCCCTGATGTCACGGCAGAATTACGAAGACGGTAGTATGGCCGGAGGAGACCTCCCACGCCACAAGATCTCATCCGCGCCGATACGCACCTATGTTAGATCTGGCCAAATTAGTGTTAAGAGATGTCGGAGGGTTTACAGAACTTTCACAATAGTTTTAGTCCAACCTAATTAACTCTATAAATCCCCAAAAAAGGGGCGGGTGTGGCTTTTTTTTAAGGTACTTGGAATTACTCTCTTTCCAACAACTACGACATTATTTAAACTTTCGCACCTGCCGCTTGATCCATTTCGACAGCTTCCCAGGGTTTTTGCTTGTCCTTGTTGTGCCAATTGCGACTGCGCCCGCAGTTTCAGTCTGTAATGTGCCCTTGGGGACTTCAGACCTGGTAGTGGCCTCAGAATCTTCGGTGGTCTCTAGGGGTAGTGAAGTATCCTCTGCGCCGTGTGCATAATCGTTCTCATCTTCGACCTTTGTGGGGCTTGTTGCACTCGGGGTCCTGGCGTCGCAGGGTTGCCATCAGATTCGACCACTCCCTCCGGCGTTTCACGGCAAAATTTTCGATCATCTGCTGGTGGCCGGTCTTTATTCACGCCAAATCCTCGTCAACTTTCTTGATACGGCTGAGGAGGTCTTGCAATGCATTATCCAGCTCCTGTTGGGCTTCTTTGTCGCCGTCTTTGGTTACTTCTTTCAGCTCCTGCAGGAGTGCGATCTCCTTCTCGTAGAGATTTCGAATCTGGAACATGTCCTCGGTTAGGAACAGACCGGCCGCGGTTTGGTACAGTGGTTGATCCTGTTCGACCAGTTCGTGTTAGATTTGCAACGTCATGGGTTTTGATCGGTCTAGTAAGTACCTCACAACGGTATTTGCCGTAGCTTCCGACCCGTCCGAACGAAACGATGGACGGTGCCCGCCCATCACCCAGTCAAACTCTTCGGTACGTCTCATTTCCTCTTCCCCATGTTCACCCGATACCTCGGATTCCAGTCTGTCCCAAAAGGTCGAGATATATACGACCCCGTTGAGATTCGGTCCGCAAAGCTTTTTGACGTATCTTAGAGATCTTCTCAGAAAGCCTCCCAGTCTGATAGAAAGTATACTAGTCATCAATATTACCCCGGTCAAGTGGACATTACTACTAAATGTAACGGCTAGCCAGCTGACGAGTTCTTCGAAGACAGATGTTTCCGATCGATAGCTATCGTCAAATCCTAGAGTGTCGACCATAAGGAAACGGTGGCCATTGGAGATACATTGGAATGCCTCAATGCCCTACGTCTCTACATACGGATGATATTAGCTATATTGCTTATAAGATTGGTGTTATTAAGTACTTCTAGCTTACCTAATTCTAACCTAGTACCTACTTTTGGGGTACGTCCTCTCTCGACGAAGTGGTAGATGAAGCTGGACTTGCCAACTCTAGTCGGTCTAAGCACCAAAATAATATCCTACTCGTTACTTTGACGCTTTTAATATGAGCTTGATAGAGAGCCGAGGTCTGTACCAGTTAAAGACTCACCTAGATAATGGATCCGGAATCTCTATGATCCTTTACGTAAGGGTTCTGTCCCACGAAGACAGCTCCTAGAGCCATGGGTAATTCAACGCAGTTATAAATATAAGCCTTTCGTAGGGATCGATCTTGATAGTTTTTCTCAAGAAATCGATGCCAGTTTCAGACAAATTTACCTACCTCAAACCTCGAAGTGGGAATCTAGTCTCATCCCGGATGAAATCGCTGAGGCTGCCATAACCGGCGGTGTAAAAAGGTACAGCCTTTATAAGTACCTAATATAGGAGACACCCCAACGACCAAATGTCTACCGTACTTATATACTCCACGGACCTGGGATCTCCTACCTCTGGAGCTTCGAACGCCGGCGTACCTACCTTAGTTTTTAGATTTAGCTCGTCCACTGTGACTTGTTTGGAAAGGCCGAAGTCTCCCAGTTTGAGCCGCCAGAACGGGAACCTTTAAACAACAAACACATTCTAAGCGTCTAGTCAGTAGCCCATTTACACTCCTACTAGGGATTCTTATGAAATTTGGCTAGGGTAATATGTAAGTTACCTACGGCTTCAGATCCCGATACATAATACCTATTCCGTGGCAGATGCGAAGACAATAAAGAAGTTGGTATCTAATATACTTGGCGTCTTCTTCGACGAGCAGACAAGTATCTAGATCGGCGAAGAACTTAAAAAGATCTCCTAAGGGAAGGTATTCCATCATAATATAGATATAACTGGCTGTTAGTAGGTAACTATGCTTCGTTTCAAAGAATCCTAAGAGCCGTACAATAAAGTTCTAATGTTACTTAAACGTCAAACTAGGAAACTACCTAAGGGACTAAATAGCTTGAAGTGGCTTACCTTTCTCAGGGTATGCAAAGCTGAGATCTCTCTTTTGAAGTCGACTCCCAGTGATTACTTTCGAATCTCCTTAACTACTCTTTTGAACACAACTTATGGACTTCTTTCGAGCCAAACACGTCCATATTGACCGTAGCCAATGTCTCTCTCAAACTGCCACTCGATTTCCTCGGTCCGAGTCCCGTAACGTCTAGTCTTAATCGTTCGGCCGTCCACAAATCGTATGGGAATAACGAGACCATCAAGACCAGCATCCAGTAAAGGGTCTGCTACCGAACGCATCTTTTAAAGAGAACACTTCGTTAGGCGGATAATCTCTCGGAGATAACAGAGATAGAATCAACATATGCAGCTAGCGGGATTAATAAGACAGGGCGAGGGGGCCTAAGTACATACCCGGGAATAGCCACATTCAAGTCACAACGTCACATAGACGTAAGCGTCTAGGGCACCTTTTGGAGACGAGGAAATTTATATGATCTTGGTACCCTGGCAGGTAGCATAGGTTAAGCGGGGTTTAGGTTTGTCGCCGAAAGTAGTCTAGCAAAGAACGCGCTTACCTCGGAAAGTATCTCCTTACCCCGACAGCTAAACGTGTAAATATCTTATCGTTGAAAGAAGCCTAGTAGAGAACGCTAACGCTACATAGCATCGGCTCCTGCCTAACGGCTGAGAAGAGGCAGACGAGGCTCTCAAGGATTCTTCGCATGTTTTCTTACGATAGTTAGGCACTCTACCATTTCCGATCATCCATCCTCCCAAATCCATTCCAACAGTAGTTAAGTCTACGTTCAACTTCACGGCCAATATCTACTACTCCGACATATCTCACTTTTTACAGTAAACCAGACCTAAGCCCCTTCCTTACCTTACCGTGTTTTCTTAAGTAGCTATGGCAGATCCCCTCTCGGCTCTAGGTACTAGAGTCGGAGTTCTCTCGCTAATTACCCTATTAGTCGATAAATGTGTCAAGGGTCTACATTGTCCTGTCTACCTGGGTATTAGCGAAACTAATATGAAAGCGCTAAAGACTGACACAGTTCTTAAAACAGGTTACAAATGCTACGTCGCTACTGCAAACATACACGAAGATTACCAGTAAATTTAGGTCCGTCTCTAGATAGAACGACAGAGATTTCTAAACTTCAGCATAGAGGTGGGCTTACTATACGAGGACGGGTAGCTCAGCGCCGTCTTACGGGTTAACCGGGCCGTTTTGCTAGCCGTCCTTACAGAGGTTAAGGGACTACTTGATAACTTCGCCAGTAAACATACCAAGTACGAGACTATCGCACCCGTGCCCCAAGTTAACTGGCTTAACACTGGCGAGGCAAAGTCACACTTAGAAAAGCTTCTTTAACGTCCTAGCCTTATAGGCCCCGCTATCGAGGCCCAAACTTCGAAGAACCATAAAGTTAGCCACTCGTCTGTTATCAAAAGACACATGGAAAAAGTACAACTAAGTCTCAGAGCAACGGGACGCAAACTACAACGTATCATGAGTAAGCCTCGCAGGCTACGCTAAGTAGCCGTGGATCAAGTTACATTCGAAACCATAATCAGAAACCTCACCAGCCTCAACGATTTCCTCATCGCACTTCTTCAGAGGTCGCAAATTGACAGGATTTAAGAAAATACGATAGCGACATACCGCGAGTTACTTAAGCTGAGGAATGACGTACAAAGTATCTAAGACCTTATTCAGGCACTTTCCTCGTCTATCAATGGTACACAAGAACTCTATACAACTCAGTTGGGCATCGTTGAAGGACGAGTAGACATTTTGGAGGCCATATCGTTTGAAAAAGAGAAAGACCACAGGCGGAAAGCATACCTGAAGCACCTAGCTAAGCTGAAGATTCTTCACACCGAAGTCCTCCAGACGTCTACGAGACACCAGGACTTTGCCGAAAAGATCGAAACGGCCAAGCAACGCGGAAGTCTTTCCTTCGAGTTACTCTCCTTCGACAAGGACATACTCACCGCAGGTATGAACGGGCGCCGGATACAAGCAGTTTTGAACTCGACCACCGTGTAGGTCGAATAGAACGAAGATTCGTCTAATCTACCACAGAGCACTCCGGCTCTAGCCGATATCGAAGCACGGGTATGCCTCCTAACCGAGCTACTCGCGTAGGAGATACCCGGTACGTTCCGAGCGCCTCCTGTCCTCGGATACACCAAAATAGATATTCCAGCTCCGGCATTTGGGTTGGTACTAGGGAGGCCGTCAGGCGGCCAGGAAGTAACACGTCTATCAACGCTCAGGGGCTTAATAGAGACGGCTCCGCTTCTCTCATTATCTTGGCGATTTAAGCTCTGTACGGTTCTCGCGAACGCCATTGCCAACTTCCATTCGGTCTAATGGCTTTACAAAGGGATAAGAAGTGACGGTGTCTTGTTTTTTACTAATGAGAACGAAGAGGTAGATATCACTTTGCCGTATCTCTCGAGATTTGATCTGTCTCGACCGGATACCATAGATATCATGTCGCAACGACCAAGCCGTTGTCCACCTCGGGACATGTACCGGCATCCTGACGTACAGTCTGTACGCAGAGGAGGGACACGGTATCGCAAATGTTACGACTGGCACAGCTTCGGGATCGTGCTCATAGAAATTGCGCTGTGGGAGTCCATCGATACGGTTCTCGAACTAGGAAAGCCTGAAAAGATGACCGACTTGGACTTGTACGGGATTCCAAGCTATATCCTAGGAAAAGTCAGAGATACTTATGACACTAAGTTAGAAGATAACAATCAGTAGCTTCTGGCTTCCGATGTTCTTCGGCGCGTCGCGGCTCAAGTCGGAGATGTGTACAGCGAGATGGTGGAGCTGTGCCTACGGGCAGATGAGATTCAAGCATCGAACGGGGATGGGATTTCGGAAGAATCTTTGTCGTTTCAACTGGACGTTGTGATAAGTAAGAGCGTCGTTGGGAAGTTACAGGCTCTAGATTTGGTGTTTTAGCGACACTAGCTTTAGCGTCGGCGTGCAGTACTTTCAACCCCCGGGGTTCCAAGAACCGTCAATACACTGCTTGTCAGTACACACCTCCGTGGACAAGTTCAGCAACTGAGATATCTAACGAACGCCCCTGGGCACAGCCCCTCAATCCGCCTTCCCCAGCACCACACTGCCAAGGCAGAGTTCTCGCTGTCAGACCTCCTAAAAAGGACAATTCTCGGTATTTGGCACAGGCAGGCCTTAGGGCGATGAGGCAATGCTTGACGAAATCTTTGTCATGATAGTTAAAGTACAAGCCTCCTTCCTCCCTCTTCTCTTCACTACAATGACTACCCGATACAAATCCCGTGTGACGACCTATGCAACCCGAACCCTGAAGACAGTTCCTGACTATGGCTGACATAAGAGAGGTATATGTATAATAAGAGGTTAAGTGCAATAGGTATAACAAAGTGTGGTGTGGGTTACGGAGATTGTAAGCAGTTAAGAGATACTCTAAAGCAGTAGTATTATCGTTACTGTCGTAATAAAGGAAACTATCTGAGTGCCGGGCCAGTCTGGCGTATTTATCTAAGTGTTCCCGATGGGCCGACGTGGTCCCCTTCGGTCCCTTGGTCCCTCAGTGATTCGTCAGTCTAGGACCGACTCTTCGAAGGACCGACCTTCGGTCCTTCGCTCCATCGGTCCTACTATGATTCGCTATTTCCTAGACCGATCTCTTAATGGACCGACCCTCGGTCCATCAACTCGTCAGTCCTCCTGTGATTGGTGGTTTCAACGATTGGTAGTGAGGCGTTCTCCGGCCCCACTTTTTGCTGCGCACAGATTACTCTGGTTCGTGACATAGGCAACACGAAAAAATAGAAGAGTGAAAGGAGAGGCAAATGGGGACCGATTTTGGCCATCTTTATATATGGGATCAATTCTCAGCCCACTTCTGGGCCCACTCAGCTAGAGTTGAAGCAATTCAGCATGCTGCGGCGCAGCTCGCCAAAAATGGTACTTCGCCTGAGCAAAGGTGAGCAAGCTTGAGTAAAGACTGAACCAAGACTGAGCCAAGACTGAGCAAAGACTGAGCTGGGCCTGAGCCGGGATAAGCATTGTCACGTGAGCGAGGTACAGAAATGGAAATTTCGTATGCCCAGATTCGTCTCATATAACACCGAATACATGATTGAAAAAAGTGTGAGTTTCATACCTCAGAGCGGGGTTGCGTCTCCCGGAGGTTCTGGTTAGGAGTTTAGGATGGTATAATTTTGGGACCGCGTCGTGTTGGGGTAGTCAGCGTCTTGGCTGGGAAAGTCTGTAAATGTTATATAACAGGATGCATAATGTGCATGTACAGGGTAGGTATGCAAGCCCGACCGTCTTAATCGGGAATGGCTCTTCCGTAAGAGGTCAGGAGAAGGTATTACCTAGAAATTGAGACCCGGTCTATGATTTGGTGTACTAGTCTTCGTTTCTCACAAGGTACACATTGCTCAGAGAGAGTCGTCCACAGGGTACAACCAAACTACCAAATATGACGATCGACGCTAATCCCTCTAGGTTATGTCCATAAATGATATGAGTACATCGTCGTCAGGAAGCCCTCAAGTGACACAGCAGCGAAAAAAAAAAAGAAAAGAAAACGAGAAAACCCATAAGCTTAACATGCCAGAAGCCCTCGGGTGTCTCAAAGTCCGCCTCGCCCCGTTGAACAAAACCGTCAGATCCCCATACTCCCACTTCGGCATGCCGGCAAACAGCTGCGCATAGACGCCTATGATCCTACTTTGGCTTCTCAACAAGTCTCATCATCCAAAAGTCGCTGGTAGCCTCGAAGTCCCTGATCCAATCATACCCGATCCAGAAGAAGGGCGCACCCTCGACCGCCTCGCCCCACGAATTCTGGCACAGGATGCGTTTCTCCTCATCATCAAACCCAATGGCGAGAACCGAATGGCCGGGGAACTTATCCGAAGGCGGCCCCGTCTTGCTCGGCAGCGGCGGCAACGCCCAGATACCCGACGCGTCGTCTTTCGTGAAAGGTGCAACCTCCCAGTAATACTTGAAGCCAAAGACAACAGGGTACCCCTCAGCAAGACACTGGCGGAGTCGAAGCAGCGTCATGGCCCCGATGACCTCCTTTTCGTCGGGAGTCATGCTCTTCTCCACCCCCTCGGGCTGGTCAGGATCAAGCCGGGCGTACTGCGCGACGTGGTTCTCGAGCGCCTTTTTGGTGGTATCCTCCAACGGCTTCGCGGCAAAGTGGGCGTCGTCGTAGCCCCAGTCGGCCTCGGCGCAGACGCCGTCCTTGTGGATGCTCTTGAAGGCCAGCCTGATGAACGACCCTTGTCCCGCGGGTGATTTGCTGTTCGGATCGTTCCAGGGCTTCTTGTGCTTTGCCCAGGCCAGCTGCCGAGCGTTGAAGTAGAGGAAGAGCCGCGAGGGTTGGAGGGCGGGGAGACCCTGGCGCTTGCATTCGTAGTCGAAGGCGGCTGCGGCGGCGTTCGCAGTGCATGTCGCCCAGCAATTTCGGTCTAGGGCGGTCGAGGGTTGACGCTGGTCGTATATCTTGTGGAAGTGGGCCCCGTAGGTTGGATGGGTTCGGAGGTTGAGTGGACTTATCTTCGTCAGGTCAAAGTATGTCTTGGGGACGTAGTATTTGTCTCTCTCGTCGAAGAACTCTCGCCGAGGCCAGCCTGTGGGTTGAGCTTCTCCAACCATGATGACGGGATGACTGAATGAGAACGAGGGAGGGAGGAAGCAGTGAGAGCTACCTAGACAGTAAGAAAGCTAGATGACACAAGTTGTCAGGGCTGCATGCGATGGAATCACAGCAACGTTGCGCGAGGACCCCTTACTGGCTGCTCAAGACAGCTTCAAGTACATGTATTGGTTAGTGGGAGTCTGCCAGACTGGACGAGGCTGAGCAATTGTGGACTCCCACCATCTGACTGGGCGGCCGACATCGAAAGCATGCACATGCATTTAGTGATCGACCAAAGAGATCTCTAACCAAATCCTCCAAGAGTCTCGGCCTGTCAAAATCGGGAATCCGGCCTCGCCTGGCGTCGTGCTCAGAGGTTCCCAATAGGTAGTTCCGAAGTGGTTGGCAGAGTGTGGGGCCTAGGGTCTTATTAGGCGAATCTGGTTGGCTGAGTGTACAGCAAGTGCCAGTATTCACATTTTGTGGCTGGCTGATGATGCTTAGCCACAGCAAGTGCAATATTTTGTGACTGGCTGATGTTTGCTGGTGGCTGGCTGATGAGTGTACGCAAACTACCATTTGGGACCATTTCGCGCTATTTCCATTCTATTACCCGACCGAGATGCCGTAGTCAGACCCTCCCATTAGTGAAGGCGTCTGCACAAAATAAGCTGTCCGAGCTTCGTGGCTTGCATCTAGAACGTCTAGACCGAGCTGTCTCCGCTGCACAAAAAATGCACACGCAGAGTTGATTCTAATTGCATGCTTTCAGCTCAATATTATACTTCCTGCATGCTTCCAGCTCCACATGATGATCATTTCTGCCTCCTACCGCGCCTATGCCAGGCCGAGAGGAGCATCCACCCCGGCCCTCCCCGGCAGCCTACTGATACAGCAGCCGAGGGTAAACCCCGCGGGTTGCTGCCGATGTTGGGACCCTTTTCCGCGCGACTCGCATGCACTCAGTAAGTGAAGCAATACAATCGTTCTTTTACCTACGTCCTCCAAACCACATTGACTTTGTGTGAAATCCTTCCACGTATATATATTTGCCTTCCTTCCCCCCCCCCCCTCCCCGAGGGACCAACTAGCGCCTTTACTCGCAATTCTACCAGTCTCTAAGCACACACCAACGACCTATTGACCTCTCATACCTGCCTTGCGGCCTTTGTTATCTTTTCCGTCGGCATCCCACCTGCCATCAACATGAGCGACCAGGAACTCGTCCCTGACTTCAACGAAGCCGACTTCGTCTGGGAGGACCATACCAGCGCGCTCGGCAAACCATACAAAGTTGGGCACCCGAAGGGCGAAGACGGCGCCACAACAGCAAGCAACAGTGCTGATACCGGCGGCAACGCCAAGTCGGATGTAGCCGAGGATGACGGCCCCAAACCCCCTGGATGGGTACCCTGGACAGTTCCCGAAGATTACAGGAATGGACAGGATGTATTTTGGAAAGCACCGCCAGTAGGGTTCCAAACTACATCGAGCGGCGATGTCAGCGACCCCGTCTTGGTAGGTGGTATCACGTCCTGGTGGATCCGCTCGGAGACTGTGGGTTGGAGTCTTCATATCAAGAGTAACAAGCGCTATAAATATCGTTTCCGCGACGAAACGAATGATTGGTACGAGCTCAGAGTGTTCATGACATCGAAGGAACATTTTGTGGGTTACACTTCGTCGAAACCAAACATCAATAGGGTTGAGTTTTACGAGCCCATCTTCTGAACTGCTAGGAATAACAGTGATGAGGGACCGAGGGTTGATGGGGGATCTCTATAGATTGACCACCAGGACTGGAGAATACAGAAACGATTTGCTCTTTCAAGTTCCGAATTACGTCGCGTTTTGAGTCTTCCTTCTGCCGTTTCTTCACGCAAACCCAGTACAGTCACTTGGACACTGGAATTCTCATACCACTGCGCTGACCCTGTTCATATCACTTCGAATGCACCGTCTCTGCCAAAGCTACAAACCCCTTTGTCGTCTTCCCCTTCTATCTTAAATTCCAGATCCTCGCCGCCGTAACAATAACCATGATGAACACCGTTCATCAAAGTCGTTCAGAAGCCAATTCAGCGGAAAGAAAACACACCCTGATACTAAAGGGGCGAAAGGGTGACGGGAAGAATGAGCTAAATTAGATTGCCCAGGGCGTAAAATACATAGAATAACGATAAGAAATCTAACAATACATGAAGAGAAGCTAAAATCCTTGCTGCCGAATCTTAAAAATGCTGAAGAAATGCCGCCGTTTGCAATGCCTAGGGATTCTAGCCTTCATGCCCTTTCCGCCCTTTGATTCCAGCTTGCGCTCTGTCAGTGATGTTTTCCTTACTTCCTTCTCTTCCCTTCATCCCGCGATGCTCCAATGTATTCAAGCTCGAGGTGCCCGGATTTTTAGTCTCTCGCGTAGAAGCGGGCGGCCCACTGTAATTCTCTGGGCCTCGGCGAGGAGTGTCGACATCTCGTCAAGTTTGTCGGCGCAGGTGTAGGGCTTGACCAGTCTATCTGTGTCCTCAACAATCTCGCATCTTCCAATCGGGCGACCATTCACTACATCATCTTCTGCGTTGTTGCCCACCGCGTATAGGACGTTGAGGAGACGGGCTCTGGCCCAGCACGTAACGAGTTTGAAGTTATATTCTCGGACGCGCTCCTCCTCGTTCTCATCGTAGTGTGTCATAGCCTCGGCTCTGGCCTGCTGCAACGTCCAGCCGGGCCTCAAATTGATATACCGGGCATTAGCGCAGGAACTCAGCTTGTCGCAGACGGTGAAAGAAATACCGAAGTCGTCCCACTTCAGGTTAGGCTTGATGTAGGCTGGAGCCCCAGCCTGCCGGTGCGGGTTAAGGTTGATTGTCTCGCCACTATTGCGCCGCTTAGCGGGTAAGGCCACCGGAAGATTGACACTCCATGTGCCGACCTGCAGCATGGACTGGACAGCGCGACGGCCAGGTATCTGACCAGGGTCAGATATTGGGTAGTTCGTATCCTAACCTTTTGCGAAAACTATAGCCCATAGGCCATCCCGGTCCTTCTGTGTCGGTGTGGCGGGAGATATGCCGAGTGCTTGGTTCAATTTGATGATTATATCGTCGCAAATGAGGCGATGCGCCTCGATGTCCCGTACACTTTTGAACATCGTGGCCATGCCCGAGTGGTGCTGAGAAGACGGAGGGGCTGCTATCTTGGTAGTCTGCTTCGTGGGGTTAGAGCGGATACAATGGGCAAGAGACAGAGAGGGCACGTACGTCAGCGAGGCGTTGGAGAGCTCAAGTATCGCGTCGTGAGAAGGCTGAAGATCTTGGCGTAGGTAAAAGCTGTGCCTCGTGTGGGTGGGAAAACGAGAATGGTGGTGAAGAGAGAAAGAAGTTTGGAAGAGAGCGGTAGTAAGATGTTGAGAATTAAAATTGGTTTGCAAACATCTGGGTTGAAAATTTTGCCTGTGACTTCCATTGTGCTATTGTTCTTTTTGAGCAGCTGGCTGGAATTTGTTGCTCGCAACTTGGATAATAGGTAGGAACGCAAAATAATAATATCGACGCCAACCAGCCTCGTCTCCAGCCAACCCCAGGCTGACCCCAGGCTGACCCCGGGGTCCACCCATTGCCGCCGAGAATAGTGCACGGGGCAGAAGGATGGGTATGGCTTATCGATAAGTTCGTGGAACCTTTGGGGCGCACACCATACACTCGGAATCTTCTGCACCTTTTGCAAAAAAATACTCTCCCCAGCAACAAATCGCGTCCGCCATCCTTAGACAATCCAACATATCACCATGGCGTCAACGGCGGACGAGCTCTACCAGCATCTCGTAGCCAGCACCGCGGGCAACAACAGAGCACAACGCGAATTGCGACGCCTCCTCAGCAGCGCCGACAAGCTGCCTAAACAGGAAAGCACACTACATCTCTTACCCATCGACGACATGGAGCTTCGACTCCAGCACATCCGCCACTTCGAGGACCACTGACGCGGAAATTTTGCCGCCTAACCCAACGTCCCCAGGACCAATACCGACCATTCAATGATTTTGAGGTCTCGGGTCTCCTTCAGATGGATTTGAACTTTCTCCGTTTGTATAGCGAGGAAGTCACCATTAGGGATGGCGTTCTGGAGTCGATTCATGTACTTCCAGCAGTCCTTAAAATCTGTAAGTCGTCTAGCCACCGTTGACGCCCTTTTTTTAACCGAAGCTACAGTCGCCACCAAAAAACTCTCCAACCAGGAGATAGCTAACCTCGAGGCTGCTCGTGATAGTGTCGCTAAACCTAAGCCTGAGCCTATCAGCAAATCGGAGGCGAGCGAGACAACCGCGGAACGTAGAAAAACGAAGTTCTAGGCAAATGGGAAGGCCAGAAGAAACGATTTCTACACGGAGAAGCGGCAGAAACTCGACCGGAACCGCTACGTCATCACAAGGACAAGCGATCCCGACGTGTACCACATCATCCCCTTCGCCGCCAATTCGACAAAGGAAGCTAGAGGCCGATTAGAGAACGGCATACACTCTATGGCGGGGCTTCACATAGTAGAGACACGAGCTGGTCAACACAGCGTAACTTTGGACCGCCGTCTTCGGGTTTTGTTCTCGTCCGAGGTAGGTGTCAGCGACCGTCACTGGAACACCATTTCGCTCTCACCAGCCCTTCACAACTGGTAGGGAAAGGCGTATTTTAGCCTCAAGTACCTCGGCACCCACGACGCCGATTCTAGTAATCCTAATCAGATCATAGCGCTCCGCATCCAGTGGAACTGGATGGTTTGGAGAGAGCGGGACATCGGCCAGAAGCCAGCGGCACCACTCGAACGAACGACGGAGAGTATCCAAACTGCCTTTCGCCCCTACTACGGCCATCACAGCCCTTTAGATAGGCGGCCAATCGTGGCCATCTCTCGACCAGCTACCGGATTCAACGTCGAATCCGGAGACGTGTTTAAGGTCTTTGTCCCCAAGCGGCACATACAAAAGATGATCATCGCCTTCGACTTACAGTAGGCCTTGATCAAGCTACTTGCCATAGGCGGCGGCACCGAGGCAATCGACGAGGTTCCCGACCATCCCGAATTATTAGACGACTTCTAGCGATTCCCGGGGGACACAGCAAAGCTACGGGATCTTCAGGCTTTCTACGAGGCGATAGAAGCCAAGGACAAGCGCGTAGCCACAGCAGACTCCGAGTCAAGCAAAGATAAGTAGGACATAAGTGAGAGACCTAGCGGGTAAGGGACGGAGTAGTTTTCCGATCCCAAGGCCCCTGGGCTCTAACGAGCAAAAGGAAGATGTAAAGGGTAAGAGTGTCGTAGGTTACTCGCCGGAGCAAGCCGCAGCCCCGCCCAAGTATCCCAAGACAGAGGGAGTAGGCAGATCAGGTGGAGACGGCCTCGAGAAAGAGGAGCTTGCGGGGACCTTGACTGAAGATCTCCGGATAAGAGACCGAGTGAGGGGATGGGCGAAGACAACGGTAAACAACACTGTTAAGAAGGCGAAGACCATTCGGCCTAGGCTTACGTCTCACACGTTTCGAAAGCAGCGGAACGACTAGTAATACAGCTATTAAGAACATATACTGTTTTATTAATTAATACTTATATTCTAAACCTCTTCCAAGACCACGTCTCTTCAGCATCCGGTAACAAGGTTCGATTCCTAAGACTTGTGAATACCCTCACTACCCCGCTCTCGCGACAACCCTACCCTCCGCCCCCAAAGTAAAATACTTACAAAGTCTTCGGTTTACTACCTAACAATAAACTCAGCTCGGCCCGACCAAGGTAAGCTAAAGAGCAAACCGGTCAGGCGACTAACCGCCCAACAGATCCCAGGCTGATATAGTAACCTCCGCTACTCTTAATAGGATCTAGTATTTTTACTTCAGTAACAGATGGTAGGGCTGACGCGAGAGCAGGATAGTAAGGGACGATCGTCGGACTTTCATATCCCCACACGTAGGTAATAACGAAGGCCTTGTTAAGTACAATATCGAAAGCCGTCCTAACCCCTACGGGATACTTACTAAGATTACTCCTAAACATAATAACTAAGAAGGTCCCATTAGAGAGCGTACTAATAGGATCAGCCGGCGTCCCATATAAGATATGTCCAACGATCTGTCAAATTCTGAGATAAACGTATTAGCTTATTTTAAAGAGAAAAGTAAAGAGCCAAAAAAAAGAAGATAACCTACCAAACCACCAACACAAACTCCCATTAATAGTCACAAACCTCTTACAACTCTCCAGAACCCACCTTAGTGATAGCAACAAACAGTTATTATCACTTCCTAACCCAAAAGGGCGGCCTACACCTATACAGATACTTAGCGAGACCCCCGACGTGTCGTGGCTTACTCTGACGGGGCCGCTTAACCAATAAGTTAGGACACGGCCGATAAAGTAAGGCCCCGATACGCCAAGTACTATATACGTCACAGGCTATCGGCATCTCGGCACGACCCCGAGGAAGAAAGGAAGCATAGGCTATCAGACTGTCGGGCGATCGGGCCCATAGTAAATATCTGTCTATAAGTACAGCCAGAAAAGTACTCTTATAAGGGATTTAGTTCCTCACACAAGTAATGAAGTTCACTCTCTACAAATAACTACTATTATACAACTTTAACTAAAACAACTTAGGAGATAGTATAAGTACTGTCTGAACGCTTATGGTAACCTTATATCCTACTATCTGTTTACTCAGGCGTATTACCTTACAGTCTAGGGCACGTCACATTTTAAATACCGCTACGCTACATAAACGTAAGTAAGCAGCCGACGAAGGATTAGGTACCAAAAGAGGGGGGGGGGGGGGGCAATTTAGACCCGAGATGGAAGTGGGCGAATAATTTCGGGAAGTTAGGATCTCACTTCACGATAAATTCAGAAGGACAAATACCGTTTACTTATTTCCGGGGTAGGAAGTTTAAACACAAATGCGACCAATCCTATTAACAAAATACGAGGTAACTAAGCGGCCGTACATCTTTTTCGGGCCGATACTATCCCAAGGCAGGTACTGATATATTCTGAGACATCCTATCATGTACTAAGATACTATGGGACTTCCCATCGTTAGTTAGTATATCATGTACTAAGGTACCATATACCATCCCAAATTCTAAGCTGGAATATCACGTACCATCCTAAATTCCGAGCTAGAATATCATATACTATCCTAAAATCCGAGCTAGGATATTTGTACCATCCCAGGGCATGTACTAGTATATTCTAGGCCAATTAGGGGCCGTAGTCCAAGATTTAGCCCATTAGGGCAATTTCGCCCCTTAGAAGTTTCTAATCGCGGTCCCAAATCTGGGCCTTAACTATAACGCAGGGTACGTTAGGGTGACGAGGATAGGGGCTACGCTGCAAAATGGTAGATTGTATAATAGAGAGTATGTAAGTAATTAATTGAAGCCTTCCCTTCACAAGTAATTAAAATGTATGTTTCTTTCTACATGCCAGGGAGCTGTATCCTTATAAATCCATTCATAAAACAACGCCAACATTAAAGTACTTCCTGATATGTGACGGGGAAATTATTGAGAGAGCAATGAGGAATCCAGGACATTCCTTCCTCCGCCCGTTTTCGAACTTCGCCTTACTACATACAGTCAAAAGTCTAGGCTGCAATACATGCTAGAAGAATCCTATTTTGCGACTAACGTCATCGTTGACGTGGCCACACACTAGCTAGCATAAACCGAGGAACGTACCGGAATATCCGAATGGTAACTTTAGTCGAGGGTCCAAAATTGGGCACACGGCTGTGGAGGCTAGCTCACCCTAGCTCAGGAGCGGCTCAGGATCACGCACGATCATGGAAATTGCTGAGGGTAGCTTTAGGGTACAACAATATGCTGTAGTCTGTGACGCAGGACCCGGTAGCTCTCAAATGAAGGCCTGGAAAATACTAAGTCCAAATTCAATACCAGTGATATTGTAGCTATAGTCTATCCGAAATATTGATTCGTTTTTCTCAGTGTGCCCATCCAGGACCGGCTCGTCGACATACACTGGCACTTCTTCCCCCTAGCTCTAGTACCTCAGCGGCCGCCGCAGCGCGCGCCTGGCAGGCACGGGAAATAGGGTGTCGGCCTTATAGAATGTCATCTCGACTGATTTGTTGTTGAAGGAATCTGGGTACATTGGGATGTAGATGCTGGATGCGTCGACTGGCGCAGCAGCGCCGAGAATGATGGTGCTGGGGACGACAATGCTTGCTGCGAGGCTGGCAGCCCAAGCAGCGGCCATGATCACGAGCAGAGGGCAAAACCATTTCTTGGGTCGTGGTTGGTAGGAAATGGGAAGCGTGTGAGCATCTAGTAGTTATCCCAGGGCTGCTTGACCACCGAGAAGGGCGCCGAGTAACCCATGGTTTCGTTTCAGCATGTAAGTAGCCAAGGTATATATGTGTTGAGTTGGCCTTTCCAAATTGGGCCAATGTCTGAGCGTGGGATGAAGGGGCGGGGGGGGGGGGGGGTCGGGTTCAAAGTCCAGTAGTCGGCGACGAGAGCAGAGAAAGATGTGGAAGTTGGGCCCACGAAATTTTGCCTACTAGTATTCCGTAATACCTGCCGGAGAGCCAACCCCGGTATATTTTGCATTCGCCAACTTGAAATGGTCAACAGTGACAGCGGCACGTACAACGCGGGCTCTGCTGGTTGCGCATCGCAATAGCTCAGCTCCTTGCCTAATAATTGGCCTGAGACACTGGCATTAACACAACGTCCGCCGCGTGCGAAACCCGGTCTTCTTTTCTGATCTGTTAGCCCACCCGCGTCTTCTCCCAAGCAAACCTCATCCAACCAAACAGCAATTTGACACAACAACGTTTGTTTCGGGCACTTAACAGGGAGCTCTCGATAGCCCCGAGCGGCGGGGTCAGAGGCTGCGGCGAATCATTAAAATCTCACGTCTCGGACTTGTCAACTCGGGATTTTAGATTGGTCCGGGCGTCGTCTATGTTGACAAAACCGGCTGTATCATCGAGATCCTGCAATATTTCGGAGAAAAGAACCGAGCTGCCAATGAATGATGGGAAATGATTGCTGTTAAAATCGAACCCCTCCCCCACAATTTATCACCGCAGAATCAGGTATTTACTAACTGTTCCGACAATACAATGAATCAACTTGCTGCGCCGTGGTCGCTCGCGCTATGCCAGCGGGATGATGCCGTGCCATGCTCGCAGAAGAGTCCTGTCGATGCCGACATCGCAGGGATTGGGGTAAGAACAGGCGCCGAGAGTCCCACGGAAAACCCATCACTGAGGTTTACAGGTTGTGCTCTCGTTCCTCATTTCGACCTTGATAACCCTCGTCGCTATAATTGTGGGCTATTTCGGGGGGTTTCTTCGCCCTGAACGCTACCGCCCGGCGGATCGGGAGTTTATCTTGACCTTCAGGAGGCTTTTCCGACTCGACGCAGACTCGGACATCAAAGCGTTAGGCGGTCGAAGCCTGGCGCACATTGAAGCCTTTGAAGGCTTCATGCTGTCGTTCAGCGACCAACAGCTCGTCGTAGGCTTGGCCATCCTCATTGCCGTATACGCCAAGAGCTGCAACCTTTCCGTCTTTTCTTTCGAGCTCGCTGTGGCACTGGCCTTTTTCTCTCTGATGATCCACCTTTTCACCCTCTCCGTTCTTCGGACATATCTGCACGACCACCCCCGCGTTCTCTGGGTCAGACTAATCGCCGTGGTTCTATATGCCATCCTGATGCTCATCAGTCTTGTTCTTAGCCGATCTGCTTCTTTCCGCGCCCAGTCCGACAAGCAGGTCAGGTGCGCCTTGTCGGATTTCTCCTTCAAATCTCCTCAAGAGCGTTCGTTGGTTCAATTCGGGAACACGGCGCTCATACTTTGGTTTGTTGTTTCGTCCTACGGCACGGCCATTACCGAGCTATTCGGTTCCTCATCTGAACAATGCTTCGGAAGCTGGTATTTCTGGCTCATCTTCAGATTGAGGAATGACGCATTCAATGAGAGCCGGCAAGCTCGTCTCAAGGGGAGAAGAAAGGGCTGGAATTCTGGAAAGCCCATGCCGGCCTTCATATTCGCGGTTCAAGAAGTCGCTCGTTCTTTTTTGTGGAAGATGCTGTGGATGCTGTTTTATTTTACCTTTGCCCTGACCAACTTCCTCTTGCTGTTCTGGCCCCAGAACACGACAGGGAGGGCCTGAACGAATGGGGCTTTGGCCAGATAGTGCCCATGCTCCTCCTCATCATCCCTGCATTGAACGCCCTTGAGGTGGCTAGCGGTGAGTCCATGCGCGTCTGATCAGAGCAAGGTGAAGAAGGTATACCAGTCGAGGCTGACTTTTAGCGTCTTCATATTAAACCAGCTGTATCAAACCCGAGCCCAAAGGAGGGCGACGGAAGCACTGATGCGGCTCCTGCAATTGCCGCGCCCAGGACAGAACAGCTGAGCAAGGGTGTCGAAGATGTTGAAAAGAACACCCAGAGTGGACAAGCTGTTGCGGAAAGCAAGGTTAGTAGCAAATATAACCACGTACATATCTTGAAGCTTAAAAGTCCCTTGCTCACGTCATCTTTGATGCTCGACTTAGGTCCCCCCTGAGATTGATCATGACTCAGAAGACAAGCAAACTCATGACTTCTGGGGATCAAGTCCGAATAAGCTACTGCGAAACCTCGTGTGCATCTCGATCATTCCATATTTCCTCGTTTTGCAGTTTTACGCACTGCTGATTGCCGGCCTCTTTGAACTCCTCCAAGGTACACAGACTGAATTCATTCTCGAGGTAGTTGCGCTGCCCATCGGATATTTCGTTGCTGTAGTTCATTTCCTATGCTCGGTGATCTCGGGTTGGCGGTTGAGGCGAGGAAAGCCCTTTTTTATCTGAAGCATTTCGTGCTACTACTGAGACCCAAACATGGTGTGCAGGAAACGATGACCGTAGGCCCTTCAAAATTTTCAAAATTCTCTTTAGCGACCGCTGGCTTGCGCTACACGTTGATTATCATGGACTACTGAAATGGTGATGGAGACGGAAATGGTGATAACTGGTGCGATTGGTGCCCACCGTCGGTCGAACGAATTGCTTCTAGCCTCTGAGCAAGCGCCTGGGCCTGGTCTATGCGGTATTGGACATATTTCTGTTCCTCGTCAACAGCACGTAGAGTCAGCTTCCTCGTCTGATCCGTGTCATCAGGCAGCTGTGTTGTCGGCACAGAAGTACGGGACCATCTACTGGATTAGCCGGTCTGAAGCAATGGGCTCGTTCTAGCCTCTTATCAGGAAGCATCTCCCAGAAGCAGACTGCATCGACCGCTTCTTGCAGCGCGATGGCATGGCTTGTCGAGCCTTCAGCTACGCTGTGTTCTGCCTGGTCACAGGGGGGTTGGCTGAAGGTCGAGCACCCAACCAGACTTGTACCGCCAAACGCAATTTTATGCATTGGACATTGCCCTAGCCTCACAGCGCTGGTCCATTCTCTGGACACCAAGGCGGCATCGGGGCCGAAGCTTTTGTACAAGGACTGGAGAGATGGACGTCGACTAAATTTGTGGGCTAATGTCGAAAGGAGCCCGCGGGAATGAAACGCCTAGCTAGTTTTAACACCCTACGGTTTCGTAAGGCAATACAGATCCGATTATTCCATACTGTGCCCGTGGTACACATTAAGTCAGATAGATACCTCTCGACCCTAGCCGAAACCCATCATTCTTCTCCCACATCCCCGCCATGAATTAACGCAGAAAACAACTGCTCAAGCTCCTGCAAACCATCTACCACCACATCTGGGGCTAGGGTTTGGCATCGCTCTGCGTCTCCATGCCCGTATTTTGCCCAACAGCTGATGGCCCCGATGTTTTTGGCGAACTGAATGTCGGCAGCAGTATCGCCAACTACCATGACGTCCTTCGGGTCCAACGGACTGAGGGGTGTGGCAAACTTTGGGACGACGGATTGAAGATAGCTTGTGGGATCAGGCTTCCGAGGTACGTCGGGCATATCGCCCAGAACTAAATCGACCATCTGATCCATCTTTTCCTTCTCCAAAACGGCCTCGACAGCCATGACTCCCTTGTTGCTTATGACCACTACAGGAATGCCTGCTTTCTTCAGCAGCGCCAGCGGCGAACGGGCATGTGGAAATGGCGTTATCAGTGGCAGACCCTCCGATGTGTAAATGGAACGATGAGTATCGATCCAGAGGCTCACATCGGCGTCGGCGTTGGCTCCTCACGTGGAACTCTCAGAACCGGCCAGATCTTCAGACCGGGTTGCCGATCGGCCGGCACCTATCATGCGAAAGGTTTCATCTAAGCTGGCGCCTGTGGCAATGGTCGAGCGGATGGCTTCAGTTGCAGGAGCAGATTGAGACAGGGCGGAAAAAGTCAGAAGTGCAATGACATATCGATTCCCGTGTGCTGAAGAGGGTGCCGTCAAAGTCGAAAATGACCGAGCGCAAGATAGGCATTTTGGCTCGCCTCGATGGCTACGGCTGCGGCTGGAGGGACATAGTTCGGTGTGTTGGAGGCAAGTGCGGGAAGGTGAAAGCAAAGGGTGGTGAAATATTGTGTGGGAGGGGACACCACAGTTTTCAGAGGTTATTTGTTGCTTTGCTGGTAAATTTGAGTTCCCCAGCGATCAGAAACGAGAATCTTGCTCAGGTAACTCCCGCCGTCAACAAGCAGACGTGGGGCTTGGATGCCTGGTACCGTAAGTATTCTAGCCGAGGTAATCAAGAGGCTATTGATCCAGTGCTGGGTTGATGATCGGCGTGAGACTTCAGAGCTGGAAACTACCTACTTTTGGCAAACCTCTTCTATCGCCCCTAGAACATATTCGTTTTAAGAGACACATAGGGCATTTTAGGATGTGGGAAAGGCCTTTCATGTGCTTCCGTATTTCTCGTTGCGGGCGTGTTACGCGCCAATGATCAAAACGGGACTAGAGTTTGACGGAGGTCAGGGAAGAGCACGAAATATATCGTAACACGTCCCCCTGAACGACGAGGTGGGCTTCCTTTGATTGACGCCGTATGCATCAACCAGAACTAACTCGGAGAAGTCGCTTCGCTTGCCTTCGTGTCGCGCATCTACGCCCCGTCCATGCCTCGTCCGACTCGGACCTGGCAGTATCATTCTGGGCATGCACCGCCGTACTCTGAAAGAGAGGACAATGATGTGTGGTCGACATGGTGGCCTTCCAAGATGTCACAGCTCAAATATCTTCGCAGTCGATATTCGAAGCCGACCAAGGGTATCTAGGGTGGACATCGCCCGATGCTCGCGCGGGAGATGTGATGGTTGTTCTCAATGGGCTAGGGGTTCCGGTATTGCTCCACCTTCTCAGGCTGGCACCTGGAGCTTCGTCAGACCATGCCCGGTGAAAGGGATTGTAGATGGCGAAGCGTTGAAGATGGGACACTGGAAGAGCACTTCGTTCTTATGAGGTCAGTTTGCTTTCACGCCCCGTTGTCAGTACCAATGCACAACGTGCAAGGGGGCTTGAGCTGAATTAAATGCGATATATATATTGCTTTGCCGAGTTCCTGCACCGGATGCGCCTTTGTAACATGCAAAAAAAGATCCGCCGACAGTGAGACAAGCTGTGTTGAAGTCGCAATTACGTGATATCAAGGGGTCTCTAAACCTTCCCTGGTAATTTTGTGGCCGTGAGACTGACAATGCCTTCTGGCCAAAATGTAGTGTGCAACGCAGTACATCTCGCTGGGGTGATGTTAGGCTCGACTGTGGCGGCCAACACTCTCGACCCGGAACCCAATCCTCTCCATACCTGCGATGTCAAGGACACCGCGACCATCGAAAACCCAATGCGGCCTTCGCATGTGATAGTAAATCTTTCTCCAGTCCAGTCGGTTCTTTGGTACGTGCTCTTTGCTTGCACCGTAGCCGGTCGCGCCGGTGGCCTTTTCCACGAGACAATCAGGACAATCCTCGGCGCACAAAGGAACAGGATTGAAGCGATCAAGCGGGTCTTGGACCGCAAGTGTGGAAGTTTGGGTTGCTGATTGCATCAGGTACGACTGAAGCGCGAGTAGGTCGCTCTCTGTCGGTTCGGCCCGCTCAAACGGCCGGGGGTCTGGCTGTAGGGCTTTTTGACGGATGGGTATCGCAAGCCCGGCACTTCCCTTGGACAGGTCCCCTATATTCTTGAACTCGTCAAATTCAGTCGTGATCAGCACGGCATCGGAGCCCTCGCAAGCGGCATAGGCGTCGCCATAAACGGCAACGGGACCACCGTTGCTTTGTAGCACACCGGCTCCGACAAAGCGGCCGATTTCGTCTGTCATTTGCGCCGGGATACAGCAAGGGTCAAAGATGGCGATTTCTCGAGGACCTTCCTCCTCCAGGGTCCGAATGATATCCAGTGCCGGCGACTCTCTGGTGTCGTTGGTGTCCTTCTTGAAGGCGTATCCGAGGACTGTCACCTTCTTCCCAGCAAGAGTGTTGCTCAAGCACTTGACGACTCGCTGAACAAACCGATTCCTGGAAAACTCATTCATGTTGATGACAGCTCGCCAGTAGTCGGCAACCTCGGGTAAGATCAAGGTCTCGGCGAGGTAAACCAGACTCAGCACGTCCTTCTTGAAGCAACTGCCGCCGAAGCCGATACCTGCGTTGAGGAACTTGCTACCAATTCGTGGATCAGCTCCAATTGCACTGGCTACCTCGTCGACATCAGCTCCTGTCGCATCGCAGATAGCGGCAATTGAGTTTATGCTGCTGATACGCTGTGCGAGCATTGAGTTGGCAACCAGTTTGGCCAGTTCCGAGCTAAACACGTTGGTGGTAATGATGCGCGACTTGGGAATCCAGCTGGAGTAGACCGAGGCGAGTGCGGCAGCCGCTCTGTAGCCAGCCGGAGTGTTGCTCGAGCCGATCAAGATGCGGTCAGCATGGAGCAGATCCTTGATAGCAGTACCGGCGGCTAGGAACTCGGGGTTGCTAAGGACCTCGAAGTGAACACCGGGGCGATAAAGCGCAAGCTAAGAGACGAGTTAAAATTAGGTTCACGGGCCGTCCCTACGGCTGCTCAGGGCGTCACGAGCATAACTTACTGTGTCCTGCACAAGCTGCGCGGTCCGGCACGGAACTGTCGACTTCTCAACAATGATGGCGCCGGGTCGAGCGTGCTGAGCAACCACGGCCGTGACAGCCTCAAAGGCAGCCATGTCTGTCGCTGATCCGGCCCCGGTACCTCGGCTCTTGGTGGGGGTATTGACGGCAATTAGGACAACATCCGCCTCGCTAATACATTTCGCTACATCGGTGGTGAAGAATAGGTTTGGCTGCCGGGCAGGGACGGCAATCTCTTGATGGGTGTCGCCGCAACCCGATGCCGAGGCGGTCGCGCCAGAGGCCTCAGTATTGGTGGGTTCATTGTGGACAACGCAGTCTCTCGATCCATCTCGTGCGATACGCAGAATGTCGTTCAGGCCGGGCTCGTAGATGGGCGGGTGCTTCGAATTCCACCGCTGAATGCGCTTCGCGTCTCTGTCGACAACGGTAACACGGATGTGGGGGTTCTGAAAGGCGACAACGGCAGCGGTCGGTCCGCCTGCGACGTGGTTAGCGAGGAAGGGCAAGACGAGTGTTACGCGGGCATCTTACCGACGTAGCCAGCGCCGACACAGCAGATGTTGCGAACCGGCGGGGTGCGGGCGGTCGTATCGAATAGAGCCGAGGACAAGGATCGGCTGTTGTTCCGTGACTTGCCCGTAAGCTGTGCCGTGTCGTCCTGGGGCCGCAATACGGGGCTGCTGCCCTCGGGTGTTGTGGGCGCCGTGGATCCGTCCAAGGTGACAATCTCTTCCGGGTCGGCGAGCGACGGCAACGAGGGGATCATGCTCGACATCTTGTGGACAAAGCGGCGGAGCTTGGTGCGCGGCGTTGCGGTGCTCGTGGGGATCGGCGTGGTGTCGTGGGAGAGAGAACGATCGGCTCGGACACCAGCTGCGAGGGCGGGCTCCAGAAGGAGGATGGGGTGCTCCATCAAGGGGTTCAGGGGCCAACGACGAATTTTAAGAGGTCAAGACCGCTGACATAGCGGGCGGTGGAGTCGTCGAGTTATTGGCCAATGCGGTGAACCTAGCGAGATGTGGTCCGCAGGAGTTAACGATTGATAGTGTAGCCTCGTTCAGGGGTTGGGGATCCAATGGTGGGCGCCGTCGAGGGTTCTGGAGCGGGCGTTGCAGGGAAGAAGCTACTCCAGAGTCGAGAGCGATTTGAAGGCGCGAGAACGAGAAAGGGCCATGGTTTTTCTACGCACGCAGCCGATGGGAGGGAACGCAAAATTCGCGAATGCGACCATCTGCAGCATCTGCTGCATGCCGTGTGACTTCCCATATTTCTCATGTCGGGCAGAAGGCGGATGTAATTCTAGGCTGGTGAGAAAACAGACAAAAACCCAGGAGAGAAAATAGGAGATGCAAAAGTGGGTTGACTGGCCCAGTTCCAAGCCTTGTGGCGTTGGATGGAAGTGGACTGTGGAGGGAATGTGACAAATAGCCAATGAAAATAGCTAAAACGCTCCAGGGTCCCTGGCCTTCAGCCCAGGGGGTTGCTGAATCGTGACGGATTGAGGATGGGCGCCAATGTCGTGTCCTGATCGGGGGTACACTCTTGCACACCAAACAACCGGGCGTCACCAGGTGCCGTAGGCTAGCCGATACATCCGGGGGCCTAGGTGGTCCCCCTGACCCCCCTGGTGGGGCTCGCACGTTCCAGGGCTGATGCCAGAGCGCCCACTCAAGCATAACCGGGGAACCTAGCGGCGTTGGGCAGCTGCACCCCTGATTTCCACAGCGAGAAAATCCCCCGCCACGCGTGCGGGTCCCGCCTGCCAGGTCGGGAGGGCAGCCTCGACGCGACAAGAAGCACCTGAAGACGAGCCCGCGTCGTCGCGCCCGTTCAAATTCTACAGCACGTCACGGCCACTTGACCAGCAAGGGCGATCATGAGGGGACGCAGCTTCACCAAGCCCCCACACATCCACCCGGATTCGGTGAGTTCAGCGTGGGAAAAGCCCACAGTTGCGCCGGGCAATGCACGCTCCGATAAGGTAGATAACAAGCGGAAAGGGTGACGCACATGGTCATCATGGTCATCGCAGTCATCACGAAGACGGCTATTCTGAAAAAGATTGAGGCAAGTGATGGCGAGACAGCGACGCGAGACGACGTCGTCCAACCGCAACGAACACGTTGGTGCAACGGCGCGCGCCGATTCGCGCGTGGCGGGGTATTGAGCACCTCGAGCAGTCAAAAAAAAAAAAAAAACCCCCCCCCCTCCCCCCGCCATGCCGCTGTCGCAGCGTCTGTCAGTTGACCGTCGTCGCAAACCCAAAATATCTCGAAAACTCAAAGCCAGCAATTGCCACACGTTTTCCATCGGCGCTGCGCTGCACGGCTTGTTTCCGTGTCCTTCATTGGTCGCCGCCAAAATGTGGAAGAAACGGCGCCTGCCATTGGGCCCAGCGAAGTTGAAGTTGCGATCCGATGCTTTCCAGCTTCCCGCCGTCCCGCTGCGACGATGCCTTGATAAAGCCCCCCGCCTGCCATCCATACCTCTACGGAAGGGACGACAAAAGTACATCCAACATGTTCCAGGACAAAGAACACTAACAATACCTCCCAGCTTAGACATCCAGTAGGCAGGTGCCTTCTTTTGCAAGGCCGACTAGTCATTGCGACTGCCCCTCGCCAGACACATGGACGGCTGAGACACCAACCAGCACTGGATCTTGTCACGACCCAATTGCATCACAACCCAGGGCCATCACGCCGGCAGTGCGTGACTTGAGCCCGACTCGAGAAGCTGCAGCCCAACACCACCATATATCCTGCCCGTCTTATTTGGCCATCTGTCCCTGGAGAGTGGAGGGCGAGAGGAGGAGAGTCCACAGTCTCTGCTCAAGGTTGCCGTTTGTCTGAACTCAATCGCAACCAAGCGCTGAGTGGCGCGCCAAAGCTCAGAGTTGACTGTCTGGAATCGGTAGGGTCCGGGTCCCGCACCCGGCATTGGCCGCAATGCCTTCCGTCCCGCTCTCGGCATTTCCGGACTCGCTTCGGGGCAAACGCATCCTGCTCTGCACCGAGTCTTTCGGTCCCGTCAATGGCGTCTCGCGCACCACGCTGATGCTCGTCAACCATCTTCGCGAGAACGGCGCAAACGTTGCTGTTGTCGCACCTCACAACCACACTCAGCAAAACACATTCGTCCCAACCACACCCACCACTGTAGCGGAAAATGACAATAACCGTGATGTTCGCATCCACGGCTATCCTCTGCCGTACAACCCCGAGCTTTCCGTTGTATACCCCGTAAGGCTCTCCACGCTATATGCCAAGACATTCGAGGGTGAAACCCCCGACCTGATATACCTCGCCTCGCCTGCCTCGCTGGGCTTCCAAGTCATGCTGCAGCTCCGCCAGCAGCCGCCCGACAACCAAATTCCCATAATATGCAACTTCCAAACTGACCTGGCCGGCTATTGCGCCATCCTCTTTCCGCCACCCTTCAGCAACCTCGCCGTCCTCGCCTTCGCCCGCGTCCAGACCTTCCTCTTCAACCACGCGAGCATCAAAACCATCTTCTACCCCAGCCAATTCGTCCGCCGCTACCTCGAAAAGCACAGCGTCCAATCGGAAAAGCTCGAGCTCCTCCAGCGCGGCGTCGATACCGCCGTCTTCAACCCCTCTCGCCGTAGCGACGCGCTGCGCGCAGAGCTAGCCCCTAATGGCGAGATCATCCTCATCTGCGTCTCGCGCATCGCCGGTGAGAAGGGCTTCGACTTCCTCGCCGACGCCGCGACGGCACTGGACGCCCGCGGCTTGAATTTCAAGCTTTATATCGTTGGCGGCAACCGCAACACTGCCGTCGAAACCGAGATCCAGGATTCATTTGCGCCGCTGGTGGAGAAGGGCAAGGTCATCTTTGCGGGCTTCAAGGTCGGAGAGGTGCTTGCCACGGCGTATGCGTCGGCCGATGTGTTCCTGCACTGTTCCGTGACCGAGACATTCGGCCTGGTGGTGCTGGAGTCAATGGCGAGCGGTGTGCCCGTGGTGGCGCGGGATGAGGGTGGGCCAAGCGATATTGTGAGGGATGGCGAGACGGGATATTTGACCCCACCAAAGGACTTGGATGCATTTGTCGAGAAGGTCATGCTGCTTGCCGAGGATGGGATACTGCGGAAGCGGTTCAGTCGAGATGCACGACGTCAAGCCGAGGAGGCGACGTGGGAGAGGATCAACAACAAAGTCGCTTGGAGAATGGCCAAGACAATAGAACAGCGCTCTAGGGAGAGGGCTGAGCGGCAGGCTGGGGTGAAAGACCCGCAAGATCCTGCGGACAATGCTGAGGTTTCGGCGTTGTCTGCACCGGCGTCGTCGATCTTTGGGTGGCTGCCGCTATGGAGCGATGCTTTACAGACCAAGATGGCGGATGCGAGGCTCGCAGGTGGGATGGCGCTCATTTCTGCGACTTGGGTCGCCGTAGGGGGGTATTTGGCATTCATTAAGATGGCGTTATGGATGAAGAGGAGGACAAGGGGCTGACAGAAGTCACGTTGATGGAAGGGTGTGCTTGGTTTTGTTTTTTTTGGTTCGTTTCCTTTACATTTGTCAAAGATACCAATAGCGATTTTATTTCTTCGTTTCGTCATTAGAGAAACCAGCACGGATACAAGTGCTTTCAGTTATTCACTACCTCGCTTCCCTGTTGATGCTGCAATGATTCCGAGTAAGGCATTCGGACACTACTCGAAAGCAGTTGGCAAACCAGAGCAGCGGCAATGGTCCCCATGACGAACATTTTCCTGGTACTTTTGCTTCGAAACTCTCCAGTCCATGCTCTGACTGCAGCAAACATACAGCGCTTCCAACCAGTGACTCGGAAATGCTAAGAAAATGATATGGCATGTTTGCAGGTTCACCGCTCCATGTTTTGCGAAATCAACCACATGACAGACACACCTGAGACTATCACTCTTGACATGCTTGTTTCCTAATCCAATGCAGAGCGAATGACGGATCCCAACATTGGCCGCTTGCTTCGGTATCATGGCATGAACACTATTGGCCAAATGCACGAGGCCTACTACATAACTACCATGAGAATGGCAGGACCACTATATTTGCCGACTCAGAATTTTCCGATTCCCGATCTCTCTTGGGTTGCAGTTGATGCACTGAGGCCTGCTGTTTGCTCTCTCTCTGCATGCTTCAGTTTCAACGGGACCACGGCTTGGGAAGAGGAGACAAACGGAGAAGTTCGATATCCAACTAAATTGAACCGACTCAATTTGAACTTCGGCCTTGTCGATTTAATCACCCTCGGAATAGGAATGAAGCGTTCTCTTTTCGGACTCCCTGGCATATTTGTCTGCAGCGGCCCGCTGGGGCGGCCTGCTAGAGAGGCCCGAAGGCGAAGCTACCTGCAAGGCTTTGAGTCGGGGGGACATGATACGCTGGGAAACCTGCCTCTGAAACAGGAACAGGTGGCAACGGGCCAACATTCTTGAGGCCTGAAGCCAATGCCAATTGCAGTCGACGTTAGACGCAAGAGGCCGTCCAAGCCTTCGGCCCCCCCCCTCCCCCTCCCCCCTCGCTCACCCCCATCTCTCCCCCGTCAACCTTGCAAAGAGGCCAACCCACATATGATAGCAGAATGTGCAGATAAAGGTTAAAAGATCCGGTCTCTCACAATCAGAATTTCCCTTTGCCCAGATGTTCCCATACCCTACAGACAACTTGTTCGCCTGATTGACCATTTCGATTGTCCCTCCTCTCCATCTTCCCATTCGAGCATCAACAATAGGATGGTGGCCTTTGAGAGCGATTCGCTAAGCAAACTCTGCTCAGCGGATCAGATCAAGCTCCTCGACTCTATCGACCACCTCCGCCTCCAAGGAATCAACAACTATGTGTCCTTGCCCCAGATCATCGTCTGCGGCGACCAGTCCTCAGGCAAAAGCTCTGTCCTAGAGGCAATCTCAGGGGTAGCCTTCCCGGTTAAGAGCAACCTTTGCACTCGCTTCCCGACTGAGCTTGTCCTACGCCGGACGCCTCACGTCAGCGCCAGTGTCTCCATTGTGCCCCACGGATCCCGCAGCGAATCCGAGCAGAAGGCTCTGCGTGGCTTTCAGGAGAAGCTGGAGGGGTTTGGCGACCTTCCCGATGTCATGGAGAGGGCCAAACTGGCCATGGGCATATCGACCCACGGGAAGGCCTTCGCCAAGGACATACTCCGTGTCGAGATCACCGGCCCGGGCCATCCTCACTTGACCATTGTGGACTTGCCGGGGCTCATTCACTCCGAGACCAAACACCAGACGGCCTCCGACGTCGAGCTGATCCAGGACGTCGTTCAGGGTTACATGAAGGAACCCAGGTGCATCATCCTCGCCGTCATCTCGGCCAAGAACGACTTCGCCAACCAGGTTGTCCTGAAGCTGGCGCGGGCTATTGACAAGACCGGGCACCGCACTTTGGGCGTCATCACCAAGCCCGACACCCTCGTCCCCGGGTCTCCGAGCGAGACGCTTTACGTGTCTCTCGCTAGGAACCAGGAGGTCGAGTTTCGTCTGGGATGGCATGTGCTCAGGAACATGGACTCGGAAAAAGGGGTGTCGACCCTCACTGAGCGAGACGCTCAGGAGGTGGATTTCTTCCGCGAGGGAGCATGGACTGCGCTCCCGCTTGCCTCTCTCGGCATCGCCAAGCTGCGCGGCCGGCTGAGCAAAGTTCTGCTCGGGCAGATCGCCTCGGAGCTTCCCAGCCTGATTGACGAGATTGACGGCAAGTTTACGGCGTGCCACGATCAGCTGGAGAAGCTTGGGGAGCCTCGGTCGAGCACGGAGGAACAGAGAATGTACCTGTACCATCTCAGCCAGTCATTCCAGTCCTTGGTCAAGGCATCCGTTGACGGGACATATAACGACCGCTTCTTTGTCGATGCCAAGACCGAGCCTGGCTATCAGCGGCGTATCCGCGCGGTGGTTCAGAACCTGAATGAGGACTTCGCTTCCGATATCTCGCTCCGTGGGCATTACCGAGAGATTACTGAGGCTACCGAATCGGAATCGCCTACTGTTTCCATACCGTTACAAAGTCGTCATCCGAAACCCACGGAGCCAATCAAAATGGCCCGCAGTGAGTTCATCACACACATCGAGCATCTCATGCGCAGAACGAGAGGCCGTGAGCTGCCTGGCATTTTCAACCCGATGATCATATCCGACCTCTTTCTCGAACAGTCCAAGCCATGGGAGTCCATTGCCCGGGAACATGTCAAGACAGTTTGCGACTCCGCTCGTTGCTTCCTGGATCTCGTTGTCACCCATATTGCCGATGTCTCAACTGCCAAATCCCTCCAGCGTGAGATTTGCGATCCGGCTCTGAATGATCTCCGGAAGAGTCTGGACGAGAAAATTGGCGAGTTCCTGAAGCCCCATCAGGAAGGCCATCCCATCACGTACAACCACTATTTCACCGAAGCCCTCGAAAGCGTTCGGCGAGAGAGTGTAGAGAAAGCAACATCTAGGGTTTTGGAAGCCTACTTTGGTGTCAACATCAGCGCGCAAACGTATATCGGTGGGACTCACTACAACCTGGATGATCTTGTGTCGAAGTTGACGGCATGTCACGACCGGGAACCCGACGTGGACAAGTTTGCTGCCAAAGAGGCATTGGACTGCATGACGGCATACTACAAGGTAACATTTCCCCGTTGATCATGGATACCGGTGGACGGATTTTATGTTGACGCTGAGTGATGCAGGTTGCATTGAAGCGCTTCATTGATGATGTTGCCATTGAGGTGATCGAGGCGAAGCTTGTCTCGACATTGCACACGATCCTGGAGCCAGTGTGTATCTTCAAAATGCCCGATGACCAAGTTTCTCGCATTGCTGGCGAGTCGGAGGAGAGTCGTACGCAGCGAGAGCAGCTGACCAAACAACTGGGAGTGTTGAAGAAAGGCCTTGAGACCTGTAAGCGATTCGTGGGGCTGAGAATCGGGGGTGGTGAGCATCAAGGAGATTCTCAAAACGTGTAACTCGCTTCTCACTTTTACCGCAGACGCCGTCTTTGTTTCTGCAGAGCCGGCCAGCCTAAACCAGCCGGAAGACGACTCTGGCAGTGAATTTGGTCCAACACCTGACGAGCTTGAAGTTGGGACAGAGGCCCGCCCCGTGGCATCGCCGTATCATTCTTCAGCAATGGCTGGCGGGGAACCAGAGCCAAAAGTTGAGCCCGGGCCCAAGCCTGAGCCAACTAGTGCAGGCTTCCTTGGACGAGACAGCTGGGGGTTCGGGCTTAGTGGACTACCAGCAGCTGGGAAGAGCGAAACAAGTAAAACGTTTGGCGGTTTTGAATTTAGCGAGCCTAAGCCCGAACGTGAAGTAGTTCAACCACAAAAAGTTCCGGACTACGATCCTTTCGACATCTCGGTGAAATCGAAGAAAGGCAAGAAGGACAAGAAGAAGAAGGGCAAGATTATATTTGATGAGGAGCTGGCGCGTGAGGAGCCGGCGTGTGAGGAGCTGGTGCCTTATTGTCAGTGAGAGCTTGGAAAGGTATTTCTGAATGCCGTCGAAGTACAGAGTCATTTGAAGTAATCGCGGCTGGGGATCTCCATTTCTAACTCCAAGTTCCCTTGAACTGCTGTTCCCATTACGTATTTTTAAAAATGAGGAAACACTGTGTGTTGCTGAGCCTATGGCAAGTGTTTCTCTGAGCAAGTAGGTAACCTTACGCACCTGTCGCTTAATAGGTACCAATCACCATGTCGAGCAGGGATATATGGGCTTTTGGAAAAGGGGCACATGACTCGATTCGGTTGCTTCTCTGGCGTATTGACATAAAGTCCTGTGTCGTAAACCTCCCTCCATACCTGGTAGCCTTACCAATTCCATGCTTCCCCGTTCATTGATGTTAAAGGGTGAACCCTGATCCGTGATATGCTCGAGTCTGTCCCACGGATCAGGCCTCCCAAATGGCCACTGGCATATCCCCTTATGATGGGCCTCCCCCTAGATTCGACACCCCAGCCTCCAAATCCCCGTTTGCTGCTCCTCCGCCGCCCGACGACGACGCCGTTGATGAGGCAGACCGTGCCCTAACCTCCGACCCCCCTTCCTCGACATACTGCTCCGGGATCCAGCCCAGCCTCCCCTCAGCATTCTTCGCGAGCCACCAGCCTGCTTCAGAGAGCATCAGCCACATCAACCCCTGTCGGCAATACCCACAGGATCAAACAACTCACCAGCAGCCCCTTTAGAGATCACCAAAACCTCCTCGCCAGCCGAAGCGCTGAGCTCGTTCTCCGCAATGGCAGTGAAGTTGTACAGCACCCTCGCCCTGCAACTCCCCAATGCCGCGCGCGCCGCTGTCCTTGATATTGTCGCAGGCCTGCTCGATTGCGGGATGGTTCGTGCGGTGGGCGGTTGTTCAGAGGCGGTGGTGGGCACCTCGACCGGCTCTCCGGGCCGATTGTCGACCATGACGACATCCGCGTCGAAGATTAGAGGGACGCCCTCGCCGTTGAGATCGACGAGCTGCCATTCGTCGTCGGCTGCAGCAGGGTCCGCCGCTGCGGGGACGTGGGCCATCGCGGCGGATCTGGAAAACATGGCGTTTCTTTTTTTTTTCTTTCTTTTTTTCAACCGACGAACCGTCGGTGGTTTTTGGGGGTGGGAGGCGCAATTGCCGGGATGCGGAAATGCAGGAGAGTGACGGCGGTGCGGAGAAATAATGGAAGAGTGGCTGTGTGCGCAACGGCAAACTGTCAAATATAGTTGGAAGCTCCACTTTTGCCTGGTGCAGCGATTTATCGTTTTCAACCACAAACGGAGCTGACGTGGAGCGGGAGATAAGCAGGCGGTGAACCTGTGCAATGCGGCTGCCTCAATTGCGCATGTCTGCGGCCTTGGCTCGGGGGGAGTCGCGGCTGCCTAGGTTGGTTATTAAGGGGTTAAGGTTCAAGTCAACAGAGAACCGTGCTTTCCCTGCAAATCGAGCAAAGTTGGCAAAAACAACAATCGAGAGAACGAAGCTCTGCAAGGACGATCCAAAATCAGCAATGCAATTGACAACCCGCGCCGCGAGATGCGCCATGTGCTACGCACCATCGTGAAGAGAGAGGATTATGTTGCGATTATGTTGCGTTGACCCCCTTTTTTTTTTTTCTTTTTCTTTTTTTTTTCAGCGCATCAACGTAGGTACATATCCATCAAGGTCCCGAACAATTTCCTTCTCCTCTGCGAAATGGGTCTCGATATTGTCGATGGCATCGCTGTCTGTTGGTTGACAGTTAGTTGTCCTTGACGTCGCCATCAGGGTATCTCCTATGTTGCAGCATTCAGGCACGTCGCTCTTGACTCTCGATTCTTCTGTTTCATCAAACAGCTGTTCATTTCAGGTGCTGAGATTTGGCCATATTCGGTCAAAAACAAAGGGCATGTTGAGTGTAATGAAGTGGAATCTGTTGGCGAGACTTCGCATGGCTCGCCAGTTCCGGACATCGAATTCCATTTCGAAGCCCCGAGTCCTACTTTGCCACTCTAACAAAAAGCTGGCAGAATTCTATGTCGAGGAATCTTACTTTAGCTACACTGCATGCTATGCAATGCCGACAAGGAGACATGGAATTGTGCACGAGACTTCTCAACCTTTGGGGACTTGAACGAATTCCCCGAGAGCACAGATACATACAGTCTCATTTCAAATGGCTAACCGCCCGCAAGCCGGCGGTGTGGATTGGGATGGATCTGCCGGACTTCTGACGATCCTCTGGCAAACAACCCGCACCCCAAAGACGGAACCCCAAAGACTACCGGCCCCGGCTTGAGAAGGTCGGAACGGATGAGCAAACGCAGCAATCTTCGGCACAATCCTCTCCAGCGTCCCGACGGGGACCATATTTCGAAACGAGCGGGGAGGGTAGTAAAGGTAACCCCCGCGAAGACGGCCCGGGACAAAGGCAAATCCGCTGCCCTCCGCCCTTCCGACCACGCCAACTGCCCCATCGCTAGCCGCCATTAGCAGATATTCGACGCTACCAGTGCCTGGTGGTCATTGGCAATCTAGCCCGAGAAACCAGCCTCATCCTACAGCTACCTCTGGGGGTTCCGGGTCACGGCGCGGACGGTTGGCACCGGCCGTGACGATGAGGAGTATGTTCGTCTTGGAGGAGTTGAGGATCCTGCATTACTGAATTGAGTTTGCTCTTCCATTACGATACAAATATAGCGGCTGAGGCATGAATGAATCCCCTTTCTTGCTAATGATTGTAGTAGAATCGTCGAAGAAGGCTGCACACTGACAACGCTGGAGAATACATGATGCAGAAAACCGACTCGGACCAAGGTTGACCAGGAAACAAGAACGAAACAGTTGTACATGATGTAACCGACGGCCACGAGCGATTCAGGCTCCAACCAAGTTCCTCCTTCGTTGAGGCAGAGGGTCCATGGCCATACGTTGTCCAATACCGCTCCCCCGGCGACCCTTGTCTTGCCCCGAGTCTCTTACGCTGGTCCTGCGGCTTCGCTGCTTGTAGTCGACCCCACATGCACTCCAGTCCAGGGAACAGACCCATTGGCCAGGCCCTTAAAATGACTTGCTCGAGGAGAAGGCCATAAGTACTACCAACACTTTGTCCCTCACAGTCCACTGGGTCACTGACAAATGTGATCCATTCTTCTTAGTGCTGAGGCTACAATGGCGTGGTCTAGTTTGTTTCGATATCTGGTTGACAATGTTCAAAGTTGTCTGTGCCATATTGTACGGGGACATGGATCCAAAACCAGTAATCTCATAACCGGGACCAATGTCGCTTCGCAAAAATGTGCGAATTTTACCAATTATGTCGAAGAAGATGACTTCAGACACGTTTTGATCATCGGGAGCCTGACTTTTGAGCCCTTCGTCATCTTCGTCGTCGGCCCTGGGCACGTCGGGGTATTTCTTTCGGTCCGCACGTGGTGGCAGATTCAGTTTCTTGCAGCACCCGGCAAAGCGGCAAAGCGCGGCATGGCGTTCAAGGGTGAATTTGGAGAGCTCGACCTCGACCTCGAATGAGGTGAAACCCCTTCTCCAGCATGCAGAAGGCGAGCTGGAAGACCAAGTCAAATGAATTACTGAATGATGCGGTTTTGGCGGAAAACTTCGACTTAAGTTAGTGGTGTGAATACAGCTGCGACACGAACGCGTTGTGCAGACAGGCTCGAGACGGGTCGGTGGCCATCTTGTCGATTGCAATAGACATTCCGGTTAGGGATAACTATACGGCGCACAATATCATTTCGGCGTCCCGTCCATTGGATTCGAGGAGAGCATTTGTGATTTTTCTACACCATCAGAGAACCTGATCATGAATCATTTGCATCTGGACATCGACCGGCGTTGGTTGTTGTCAACACGGGTCCAGTAGATTGTAGTCCTGACTTTATTGATGGCGAGGGAGAAGAAAGGATAGGTTGTTTTGGCCGCCTTATTTCCTCCTCGTTGATGGGGTTCCAAGTCATCATTCTTGCATCGCTTGTTGGTTTCGAGTGTATCAGCAGGCGGCGAGTCGTCATCCAGCTCCCGTTTTATCGAAGGCATGATTGCCGATGGATGTAGGCGAAGTCAACGGTACTTTAGGACGAGGCTGGCAAGTGCCACGGTCTTGATGGGTGTTAGGGTTGGCGAAAGTGGTCATGGTGTCGGGTTTCGCATCGATTTTCGTTCGCGACGCGCTGATTTGGTATTTGCTCAGGAAAAGAACCTCCTCCAAGTTTGACGCGAAAACTGGCATCGAGGTTAGTTACCCAGCCGACCCCACCAACCTCACAAAATAATGAGTCAACATAACGTGCCAGGCAAGAAAGCACCGTCCCCTATATGGAGGGATAATTACAGATCGGGCATGGGTCAACTCGAGCTATAGGTAGGGGATCTCTGCCGTACTTTTCCCAGTACCAACTCCCTGGCCGCTTGGTATGCCTCGCCTTCAAGTTTCCGCGCTGGTCGAATGGTTTGGTTGCCTGCAGCCGGCTCCACACGCACCCGAGACCAGGGAACAGATCCAAGGGCCATGCTTTGAAGATGACAGCCTCAAGGGACTCGCTGTACTTGTATGGCGTGCCCTCCATGACCTCTTCGACAAGCCTTGCCCATTCGTCATCTGTCAGAGTATTTAAGATACCGTTGTGGCAGTCCACCAGTGCCCTCCCCGGCCTCATACATAAACTGCCGCCGCACCTCGTCACGGAAAGCCGTAAAGTGCTTTGCCTGTATCCTTGTCTGTGAGGAGCTCTCTGCAGACCTTTCTCCCTAGACCGTGACTGCACATCAAGGTCTTCCTCAATTCTGTCTTGTTCTTCCATGAGCGATTCCAGCTCCAAGCCCAACATGAAGGTGGAATGGGAGGATTCGTCGTTCAGCAGATCTTGCAGGAAAACAGATATTCCGGTGAGGGCATGGAGGGCATAGATGACGGTTTGAGCATTTCTCCCGTCGCACCCGAGGAGGGCGGATCTGATTTCCTTGGCGCATCAGCAGGCTTCGTCGTAAATGGCTCCTTGCCTGCTCATCGAGCGACAGCACTGCCCCTATGTTGTCAACACGGACGGCGGTATGCTACGCTCTCGATGCTCACCATGACGAAGGTGTATAGTTGGCCCACATCATCCATGCCGGGCGAAGAAAGAAGGCTGGAAATGCTTGATGGTTCATGGATAAAATCTATCATTTGGGGTGGGGGTGCTGTCTGGCCGTGAAGGAAGCCGTGGATGATTGAAGATGTGATCAAGTTGGCCGATTCCTCTTTGGTTCCGAGTCACGCCTGCTGGCCGTCAATCGAACCCCCCAGTCGTCTTCGTTCCTCCTGGGCCTTCTGGCCCCGCCTTCGCTTAGTCAAGGGTATAAGCGTGCTGGCAGGCGACTCTCTGCCCCGTTTAAACTGAGACATGGCGAACGTTTGTGGGTGCGTTCAAAGGTTGCGTGGTTGCGTGGTTGGTTGGTTGCTCGTGGAAAAGAACGGGAAGAGCTTGAACCGCACGCATCACAACAAAGGAAGGAGGACTGCTCGGACCCACTAATCAAGGAAAAGAAAAATAAAGGTTTCACCGCGGTTGCCAGAACAATTGTGCCGGTGATCCATTTCCATTTCCCTCGTTCTCACCACTCAATCAATGATTTTCAAAGAGGTCAAAGTATGGAGACAGAAATTAGGTGCAGGAGGGCCCTGGGGAATCGGAGCTTAGGTGGTCGGTTGTCAATTACGCCGGTCGGCCACATCCTCGGTGACACGGGGCTGCCGTCGGGGCGTTAGGCATGTCAATGGGGACTGCCCGACGCAGCAATAAAGTCCGCTATCCCCGATGAATTGCAGGCTTTAGGCAGAGGATTCAACAACGCCGACGCGTCAATCCTCTCTCTCCCAAGCAACTTTAAAACTGCGCTTATTAAATCCTCGCCCCTCCCCAAGTTTGAGCACTCAGCACCTCGCTTTCTCTCCAAGTCCCGCAACCAGTACAAACAGTTACCAAACTCCACCAAAAAAAAATATAAAAAAAATAAAAATGCATCTCATTCTCACCGGGGCCACTGGCCTTGTCGGCAGCGCCGCCCTCGACGCCATGATCAAAATGAAGGACATCACCAAGATTTCCGTCATCAGCAGGCGGCCCGTCAAGATGGCCGACGACGCCAAGGACCCGCGCATAAACGTCATTCTCCACAGCGACTTCAACAAGTACGACGACGAGCTGCTCGAGAAGCTCAAGGACGCTTCCGGCTGCGTCTGGGCCCTGGGCATCAGCCAGAACGCCGTGAGCAAGGAGTAAGCCGCCTTCCCACAACTTCCCGCGCCGCCCCCAACACCCATATACTGACCGCGACTGCAGGGAATACGTCAAGATCACCAAAGACTACGCGCTCGCGGCCGCCACCGCCTTCCAGACACTGCCCGCCAAGAGCGGCCAGGCCGCCCCCGCACCCTTCCGCTTCGTCTACGTCTCAGGCGAGGGCGCGACCTTTGCCCCGGGCGCCTTCACGCCCATCTTCGGGCGCGTCAAGGGCGAGACGGAGCTGGCGCTGGCGGCCATGCGCAAGGCCAACCCGGTGCTGCAGGCCAACACGGTGCGGCCGTCGTTTGTCGACTGGGGCGGCGACAAGGCCATCGCCTCGTACATCCCGGCCCCGGGCGCCGTCCGCAACATCCTCCTCGGCGCTATCCGCGTGCCCATGCGCGCCGGTTTCTTCAACTCGCACTGGAGCCCGACTGAGCCGCTGGGGCGGTTTTTGGCGGAGATGGCGGCGGGGAGGTTCGATGAGGCGGCTATGGTCGGGCCGGGGTTTGAGAAGTTGGATGGCGGGTTTACTGTTGTTGATAATCCGGGATTTAGGAAGCTGGCGGGGCTGGACAAGTGATGCCGCTGTATCATGTTATGGATGGCTGTAGTAATATATATACCCCCTTTGATTTTGTGTAGCAATTCTAGAAGTATTCTAGAAGCATTCCTTATCGCCGCATCATATGGTTCTGGAAAGGGGTCGTACACCCGCAAGTGCAAACCCCCCCTTATTGGAAAATGCCACGGTACCTCAAAGACAATGTTGACCCTGGGCGGCCTCTGGTACTTTTTCCCCCGGTTCCTACGAGGCACACACACAGCCTATTTCTATTGCGAGAGCCTGGTCTGGTCCATGTGGTCAACGACCGATCGCACTGAGGGCCCTGCAAGGCGGCCACCGGCTAAAGTTGTCATCGGTGACCATTATTGGAAGTTTCATGTCTGTGCCGCCCGATGAGTTTGATATTGACTAACCCTCGGATAGTAGCAGCCATCGGCTTTGCGCGATTGGGAATCCCCTATGTCTGCAGTAGTCTCCAGACGATATAAAGACTCCACTGCCGTTGGGTGTGTACATATAGTATACCGAGCCAGGGAGCGTACCATCACAAGCCAAGTCGCGGCAAACTCACCAACAACACCCATCTCCATCCACACAGCAAATCAGCCATGGGAGCTCTTGAAACCGGTGTAGACTTTCCGTGCCAAACCCTTCTGACCGAGCGGTATTGACCATCTCCCAACAGTGGAAAGCCCTTACCGACGGGTTGGGCAAGTTCCTCATGCTCTTGACCAACACGGCGGATAAGTGTCTCTTTGCACACCTCCCTTGGCCTTGGCCGATATTCGATGGTACTCTAGCCACAACACGCGCTACGCAATCGGGCACCGTTGACGGTGTTGCCCACGATTACCCAACTGTCTCAAGCGTCAAGCGACGGGGCAAGGAACCTCCGCCGCCAGCAAAGGACGACAGCTCGTCTGTGGCGGCCTGAGATACAAAGGAGAGTAGATGCGACAAAGGGTGGCTATTTGGGAGCCTTTGTTCCTAGGGGTGCGGGCAAAGGTGGATCGCGCCCCCTGGGGGAAGGAGGACAAATGGTGTTGATCGGTTGACAGAACAATCAGAACAATGGAATGGTGATTAAACGGCCCAAATAGGGGACCAAGATGTAACTACCTAAGCCTCCTTTGACAACAAGATCTAAAAGACTCTCAACTAGATGGATCCCCCCTAAAGCATCAACAGCACAACCCCCAAAACCCCCGCCACCGACCCCAGCACCCTCCCCGCGCCACTGCCCGCCGGCCCGCCATAGATACTCCCGGCGCCGCTCGACGTTCCCGGCGTGCTGCTCTCCCCCGGTTGCGCCGTCGTCGCCGTGGCGCCCGCCGCGACCAGCTGCCCGCCAAACACGCCGTCGGCCGGATCTGACGTCGTGGCGCCCTGCGCCTTGCTCTGGTACATGACGAGCGTCTGCGAGGCGCTGGGGTTGATGGCGCCCGTCATGCCGGCGCCGCAGTGTCCGGGCACGCCGCAGTAGAAGAAGATGGGGTTGGTTGAGTTGACGGTGACGCGGAAGACGTTGGCCTGTGGCGGGGATTAGTATGTGGGGAGGTGAAAGGGAGGAGGGGGGGGACTTGCGTTCTCGCCTGAGGAGGTACTGATCAGGCCGGAGGAGAAGCCGCCTGTGATTGCTGGCGCGCATGCGTTGTTGAAGTCGCCCATGACGACGCTGTGGGCTGGCGGGAAGAAGTGATACTCGACAATGTCGCCCGTGCTGGCCGTCACGGAGCTCGGGCTAAAGGCGAGGGCGCCGTTCTGCCCGACGCTGACCACGATGGTAGCCGCGGTCGCGTGTGCGACGAGGGTCGCGATGGCGCTGAGGGGCGTGATGTGCATTGTCGCGGTGGTGGTGTATGGCTGAGTTGAGTCTTGAGAGGTCGCGGATGATGGTACTGTGATCGAAATCTAACACACTTGCTCGGAGGAAAGGACTGCCATTTTTATATGGCCATGGTAATTTTCGCCATGTTTTTGCATTTCAACTGATGTCGCCGACCGATTTGGATAATTGCTGCCAAATCGGAACCCTTCCAACGATGGTTGGGACTTTTGCGCCACGGGCATAAATATGGCGGCCATCGCAGCGGTGCTGTTTCCGAACCTGGCGCATACAGCGAAAGGCTCCTCCCGCGCGCTGAATGACTCGTCATCGAGCCGCTGGTTGTCAGATTTGGCGAACCCGAGCCCGTGGGCCAGAGGTCAGCATCCCCGTGTTTCCTGCACGGCGAGCATCATCATCAATGTTCCATCAGCAGCATAGCCACCGCGCCAAAGCTTGGGAATTCCCGCTGCAGTAAAGTGCATGCGTTTGATGGTGACGATGATCGGACGACGACTCACCGGATCCAGAGCGACCCGGCATCTTCTCGGCTACCTTGCCGATAAAACACAGTTCAACCTTTGTGATGTTGTGTTTCTAGGCGAACCTCTACCTCTAAATCCTCCCAATTTATCACACGGTACCTTATGCTGATGACTAAACTGATACCAGCTCAACCTGTTGCCGCTACTCAGCCCCACGCTGAGCCTTGCTGCGTAACTGCGCAACTACTCGCTAGTTAAGCTGAGATCTTCCGGAGCCAGGCACCCAGGATGTATAGTATCCAAGCTAAGAAGACGACCCCGATGACTGCTGTCGTCGCGCAAAACCAATCCCAGACATTCTTTCGAAACTTTCCCTTCTCGTCGTGCCTCTTCAGCAGGCCGGCCTCGTATTCTCGCTCCTCACGCCAATTCTCTCTGTTATCGTCCCGAGCGATCTTCTCGGTTTCGGCTACAACTTCAATGGCGTATATTCTGTTCAACAGATTCGTATTGTTGAATACTGAGATAGCGTTGATCAAATCGACATTGAGCATGCCTGGCTGTAAAATCTTGACCCAGTTAGCAGAGAACCTACTAGTAAGCCGTCATCAGAAGTTCAAGAGGGTTGTCCCCCTAAGCATCACCGGCTCTGCCAAGCATATTGCCCGAATCACCCAACCTTCTAGTTTCCCACTCGGCAATGAAGTTAACAATCCACCTGACCCCCCATCCCTACGGGGAGACTGGGAGGCTGGGCTAAAACGACTTGGCGGGCTCGACTAGGAAGCCAACCTGTGGTGCCAACGGTGCGGTCTCGAAATCATCGAGAGATATTCGCCTAGGTTAGTTTTTGCCCCCCGTAGGGTTTGCTCCCCAGGACAATGATTGCTTGAAAAGGAAGTCCAGACCAAAGTCAGTTTCGCTAAGCGGTGATACCTCCCTCAACCCCCCCCCCCCCTATCATGGTCTGAATACCGGTCTGTGGCCGGACGATGCAGCGGTCTGTGAAACGGACAACAGCGCTCCGTAGAGCGTCCATTGAACGGATCACGTACTAGCAATCGATCGAGTAGTCACACATAGCAGCCGACAGAGCCAATCACGGGCTGTACACTGGATGTATATACCAGGCCTAGCAGGCTGAGTCTCGGGTTTAGGAATCAGTCGACGCATAGGCTAGGCATAGGGAGCAGCAAATCGCGCCTGGGTATATATTACCGCGGGGTGCTGACCACACAGGGTGAAAATATACAGTCGCCATGGATCTCGGCGACTGGGTAGTGGGGAAGGCACAGCAAGCTTGCTCACCCTCAACCCACGCCAGCTAGCTCATTTGAGCCATCTGTGCTCCATGCGAGACTTCTCGCGTGTATCCCTAGTTTTGCGTCTTGGGCTGGCGGCGACAGGCTTGAAGGGGACAGGAAAGAAAAGAAGAACAGATGCCGGGACGCGTTGTGTGGGCTTACCTGAGGCTGGGCCGTCTCCTCGTCGGCGGGGTCGGATGGCATTGTGACTGCTGCCCGTGGAATTCCTACAAACAGAAAACCAGTGTCTGAAAGGTGTGATGGAGTTTGAAGGTAGAGAGGGCATGGGAGGGACTGACGGTTGTGATGATGTGCGCAGCCGTGATCACTGCAGAGATGGAGGAGAATTGAATGGTAAATGTGAATAACCTGGCAGGGTGGCTCGAGTTGGTCGGGGGGCTCTGGATTTTATTTGTGGGTAGTAAATCTGAAATTGAAAAGTCGAAGTGCGTGGTGGGAAGAAGAAAGCTGAGTAATGGAAGGCAGCGCCCAAAGTTGTTAGCGGCGACTTTGGAAAATGCGCAGACTCAAAATGGCACGTCAAACCCTAGGGTCTGCGCGGCAGATTTCTGAGTTGGGGCACGTAATTGTGGGCCCATGGAAGGTCCTGCACTATCTTAGTGCAGGTTGTTTGGACGCATGGAAGAAAGTCTCCAAAAATATCAAGACTTCCATGTCGGAGCCAAGACGGGCCTCCAGGAAATCGAATGAGACCGACAGGGGAAGTCCAGTGGTTTATTTATTTGCTCCTACATGACTAAGAATCGGGTCTTTTATGCTAGGGGTGGGTAACCCACACACGTTGACATGCAAGCTTGATCTACTTTCCTTAGACACTATCGCGAGGTCCCGTTGACGAGTATGCAAATCCGTTGTGTTCCCAAAATGCTTTCTCCTTGTCCTTTCGATCTGCCAACCCAAACGGATCGAGACATGTGACTACCCATGGGCGCTGATCCTTCCAACCTGGCCCCTCGAGCTCCGTTCTCCCATCTTGGGCAAGGTAAACTCGGGAATCCTTTGGGAGATAGCGTCGCGGATGATAAGCATTCCACAGCGCAGAGTTGGCCAGCATCAGAGTCGCCTCAAAGACGTAGAAAAACCATTCATATCGCAGCACCGCCGGACTGAAATCCATGACGTCGATGTCAACCCCTGCCGTGGAGCTTGGAATGGGGGCACCAAAATGCTCAACCATGCGGTAAATGGTGCGGCCCAAGATGAGCAGCATGCTGACGTATAGCGTCACCAGTGGGCATTTGACCTGTGGGGAGAGGACGCCACCGCTCCGGCAGCGGTGGTGGAAGATGGCCGCAAGTAGAAAGAAAAGAGAGATGACGATGATCTGTAAGACCAGCGAGACCTTCATGAGAGCGTCACCGAGCTTGAGGAAGCGGTCAGGTAGGGTGCGGTTGGCAAGATACGACACCCCAATGGCGTTGAGAACCTCGACAACCGAGGAGAGAGTGGCGAAGGTGGTGAGGACTCGGCCGGGATGGATTGGGGCGAAATAGGGCACGTAGTACAGGACGCGGCCGAGGGTGTGGTAGTTGGCTAGCTCGAGAATAGGACTGTAGCAAAGGAGGTCAGCGAATAAAGCCAATCTGAAGTAGGCTAGATACACATACGGAGACATGTAGATCAACAGCGTGCTAGCGATGTACACTTGAAGGTTATCATAATGGAACGCTCCGTATTCCCGAGCTGCAAAGCCGGCTGAGAATAGCAGGCAGCAGAAGGGCAGCAGAGCAGTGAGCTTGAAGCATTTGTAGTGTCTGGATCGCGAAATGTCAGTCTGTAATGCTGATGAGAGCATCGTCGTCGTGGTTTTGAGCCTAGGGTAACACAAACTAACATGCATTGCCAAAGATGGAGCAGGCCAGAGGCTGCAAACGCGGCGGCGAAAAATACCGGCGCTCCTTGGTTTGGGGCGTAGAAGTAAATACTCCCGGATACTTTATGCAACGATTAGCAAAAGGGGCTCGGGGCAGATTGGGCTTGAGACGTCGTACCAGGTTGGCCGTCAGACTTGGACATGGTGAGGCTGGGCACTTGAAAGCGATATCAGCTGCGAAACGAAATGGAAAATGGAAAATGGAAAAAAAGGCGGGTCACGAAGAAAGCGTATAAATGAATTTGCTGATGGTTGCTCCTCACCATTTTTATATCCAGTCAGTTGGATCACGTCTCTCGCAGCCTTAAGGGGGGGGAGGGGGGGTGTCAAGGCAGACTGTCGGCCAAGCCGCGATGTGTGCAAAAATGTTCCCGATCTGGCAGTTGCAAGTATCTTGTACCTCACCCCATTCCGTTGTCTCACCCATGACGCAAGGGCCGGAATCTGGCATCCAATCGCCACCAAGTCCAGGGTCTTGGTGCTCCACTGGCGACGATGGCGCGCATTCCCAGCCCTGTGGTGGGCGGCGTGATTAAGCTCCATGCTGACAGGCAGTGCTCCCGCCCCGTCCCACCCCGCCTTGCCTGTTTTGGTCAAAAAAATGGCCAAGACCTGGCGGTGCTCCCTCCCGTCGACATCACTCGTGCACCCAACGGCAACATCGAATTCGGGACCTTCTCGCTCCAATGCCCCCCCCTCCTATGGCTTTGCCGCCCTATTGAGCTCTCCATGAGCCAGCTCGAGTGCTGTCAACATGCCGCAGGCTGAATCGCAGGTGGCCACGAGCCAGTGTTGGGAGTGCCGACGTCGCCGACTCGTCTGCGATGCCACACACCCCGTCTGCACCAAATGTCGCGTCGCAGGCATTGTATGTCCTGGATATGCCGACAAGAAGCCCCTGACGTGGCTGGCTCCAGGCCAGGTCACTTCGCGCTCACGCGGCCGGATCCGCAAACCGACGAGTCCAGTCCGCAAAGGTCTGGACCTGGCAGAAGAGGATGAGGATTCCGGCTTGCTGCTTGCTCCCCTGACCCTCCAGAAGCTGGAGCTAAGGGATGATACTTGCGACATCGTTGAGGCCTTGGCATATTGTAAGCCCCTGAATCCCAAAGCATGCCGGGCAACAGGCTAGCCAAGAAGCTAACCGGGGCCCAGACAACATTAGAGTCTATCCAGACGCCGTATCACACCAGCTTGCGCCCAATCCCTTCAACGTCCCGATTGCATCGTTGCACTTGATGCCCGCATCCATCATACACGCTCTGGTTTCCATTGCCATAAGCCACAGGCTATTCCAGGTTCCCAGGGACACAAGTCGGTGCACATCCTTATCAGGAGCTCGCTCGCGCCTCTACCACCATCGCGGCATTGCGATTCGCTTGCTCAACGAGTTGGTAGGAAGCGACGAGACGCGCAGTGGCGATGTCACCATCGCCAGCGTCTTTACTCTTCTTGTTGCTGTGGCAAGTCGGCATCATTGCGTTTCCATCCTACTAAAAGCTCTATCGCTAACATCGGCGGCAGCTGCAACAATCCACCGAACCTCCCTGCTGGCGACCACATGCCGAGTTCATCGTGACCCTTATCAGCCTCCGCGCGCCGCTTCGGTCGTTTGTCCACTCCGCTCCCCATATGCAAGCGCCCATACTAGCCTTTCTAACGCATGTCCCGACTTCTCACCTCTCTCCTTGTGGATACAGCGTTTATCCTGACGTGTCTTCTTCTAGAATTTGTATCCTCGCCAACACCACAAGCCCTTCGTTGCGCCAGTTCGCTCCCTGCCTTGATCTCGAAAATCTCAGCGTGGCCACCGAGCTATACGGCCAATCTTTCTATCCGTCGTTCCCATGTCCCAAGTCTCTCTTTCTCAACATTATTACTATCAACAATCTCCGATCTCAAGTGTCAGCCCGCTTTGCCACAAACATTACGACAGACGTCACACGTACTCTCGCACAAATTGAAGTATTTTCCCCAGAGGACTGGGCGAGCTCACAGCCCTCCCTGCGAGAAGACTGGGCATTGATAGGTCACGTTTTCCGTTCTGCCGTGGCGCTGTATTGTGTCAAGTCGCTTTCTGGAGTTACCGCACTCCTCCAGTCCCCTGAAATGAAGGCCACGAGGACCAGACATGCCAAGACTCTGCTTGCATTGCTTAAGAAGGCTCGATCGCGTCCCCACGTCCGACGGTGCATGGCATGGCCCCTGGTGGTGGCTGGAGTCGACGCAGCCGGCCCAAGCACCGATGCTCGTGCTTATGTTGAACATGAGCTTTCTGAGATGAGTAGGGACCAGGGGACTGGGAACCCGCTCGTGGCAAGAGAAGTGCTTCGGCGATTCTGGGCTTCCGGGGCGTCGGAGTGGGATGATTGTTGCAAGGAACCGTATGCACTCGTCGTGTAATCCGGAGGTCACTTTGTGAGTTGAGTGACTATCACTTGTGAGCAACATGGTTCTAGTGGAAGAGAACAAGGGTTTCTGTCTATTTCGTGGCTGTTCCAGTGTATGCCCACAGCCTTTTTTTTTGGGGGGGGGGGGGGCAATGAGCTCGCAATATTACATCTCCTGTTTGCTTGAGCGGGACTGGAGAAGTTCCTATGCTTCATTGACTCGATATTTGCAGCGCTAACGTACGGGCCCGAGGTAGAGCGAGAAGAATCGTGTCATTGAGCTAATGACAAGTAGTACCATGGCATCAAGGTCATTATTCTCGGTCAAGATTAGACCCGGTCGATGTCGACGAGGTCAGCTTGCCCCATGATTCCCAAAGATCCGCACCGCCCAAGTCCACCACAGGCAGCTTATAGAAGCGGCCGAGCTTGTGCCACTCGGAAGTAAGCCTCAGAAAGCGAAACAGGACTCCGAGCCAAGGGAGCCCGGTTTCATACATGCTGAGTGCCCAGTGGAGCAGAACCAAGGCGGCAGCCCCGCCGTATTCGCCAGACCTAGATTTCTTCTCACCCAGGGGGTCAGCTGTTGGCGGTGGAACTGGCCATCCCACCGTCGCTATCTGCGGGACCAATGTACCAGACGGACGAATCCTTTTCTGGTCGGGAAATACTTGCACCCTCGGTAGCGAGTCGCCGCTTGACGCATAGATGGGCTTATATGTCCCATCATCGGTGGTGATATGATAAAAGTGATTCTTCTGCCCAGAGTCGCTGCTCAACTATTTATCGAATGTGGGAAACTGACTGAGGTCAGGAGCCCACGACGGAAGACGGGCCAGTCGGCTGCCGTAAGCAGGCCTCGGCGCGGCATACAGCAGCATGGGGCGTCCTCCATCTTGAGTGCTGCGGTGGCGTTCGGCGGCGTTCTCTAGACAGAACACGCAGGCCTCAGTGTACACGTCCACGACCGTCTTGTCATAGTCGGGTTGGGGAAGCTGGGGTAGAATTGCTCAATCATACCATACAGGGCAAAGACCTTGTCCCGAAGGTCGGAGTACTGCTTCTGTCGGGTGTCCAAGAGAATGGTAGGGAGATTTTAGCTGGTTCTCCCTTGTCTCGCCGTCGTCTTCGTCATGGCGCGCGAATATTTCTTGCAGCTCCTGGATAAACATGGGCGTCTGATACGCCGCCAGAGTGGAAAGCTTGGTTCCCAGATGCCAGACGTTGCGGGAAAAGGCGAAGAAGCTACACATATGGAGTTGGCGGTCATCGGAAAGGAGGAGCATCGTCCTGAAGGCGGGCGACATGGCCACCCCTTGTATCGTGTAGATCTTTGTCATCAGGGCGACCTAGTGTTGTTTTTCCCTGTTGCACTCCTGATTGATGCAGATCTGATCTACCCATATACGTAGGAGCATGAGATCCTAGTTATTACGGTGCTCCTAGGCCATGGCACGGCGCATAGGGCTACCAGAACGGCATCAGACACAGTTCGGGCAGGCCCATATCGAGTTTGGCGGGTACAGTAGGATGCCTCGCAAGAGATGCCCCCTCAAATAACCTGCATTGTTCATCCAGCCAGAAGGGCGTCAATGGCCCGTGGTGCCACACCCCGCCTCCGTCAGCTCCCACCATGCCGTCGGGAGTCTCGAGTAGCACTAGCGAGACGAGTTCGCTCTGAGCAGTCTTATTTTGAGCCGTGTTGTGGTTGGCAATAGGTTGCGTGACCATTGTCTGCAGCTTCGGGGCGAAATAAGCTGGAAGTGGCCAAATTTTGCGCAAACTAGGCAAAGTACTTCCTGACCGCTTTCTCGAGGCGCCATTGCTGTCAAGCTTGGCCGCTTCAAGATGAAGGCAGCTCGCCGGAGACGCAAATAGGTGTCTTGTGTCTCCCAAGGCCTCCCGGAGCCCCATCGCGCCCGTGACAAGCAGGAGAGAAACCATGGAATGAAATCCGGATCTTGAAGCTCTCGTCATCGGTTCGGTCGTGAGTATCTGCGATATCAACCCAGTATTAATTAGCGTCGAGAAACCGACGGTTGCAGCATCCAACAATATCATCACCTCACTCACATCCAAGACAAATAACAACGCAGCCAACGGCAGAGCAGCTTGCGGCAAGGATTGCAAAGACTTTGCAGATTTCTTCCTTCAAGCCGACAATCGACCGCACACGATCATCTGGTATCCCTTTTTCGTCCACCCGCCTCTGTATTCGCCGGAGATTGCCCTCTACGACCTGCACCATCTGATCGTGTCGTATCGCGGCATTCGCTGGCTCGATCGAGCGCTCTCCTGGCGCACTGCCCTCGCACAAAACGGACGCCAAGATATTCTCGTAGGCGATCGACAGCAGTAGGTTGGACCTTTAAATCCCCATACAATAAGAAAAACGCACCGACTAGGCCAAATCTACTCGGGCCATGTCTACAAATCTTAGTCTCCAAAAATGACCAAAACGCTAAAATGAGCTATGGGATGAAATAAATCAATGAAAGATGAACTGAGACAAGATAAGAATGAACTGATAAGAATCCGTCGAGGCGAATCTTTTCAGTCGTGGTCTCGAGGTCCAACTCTCCCCTCAATATATTTATCTGCCATGACTGCTAACTGGCTCCTGCCTCGGATCTGCCTTGCTGATTCTCGAATCTCGCCATTAATTACATTAACAATTTGTGATCTCATCCTACTGAATCGCAAACAGAATCTGATCCTACCCAAGGATATCGAATCTAATAAGATAACAGTATGTCATGATCCTAACATCTGCCCATCTCACGGATCTGGCTTAATAACTGAACTCGCTGTCTTTGTATTCTGTCTTGACGAATATCGTTTTGCCTCGTCACTGACTGACACCAAACTTGGTCACAAGTCAAATAAAAGTCAGATATCACATTCAGAAAGTCAAATGTTTGCAGAATGGGAGTTGTGCATTGAATAACGTTTCCTCCATCTCCCTGCTGCTCTATTTCCTCATTCCTCAATCTCATTTCCCGTCTCCTGTTGCTCCCATTTCCTCATTCCCCGCCCTTACTCTTTTCCACGACGTTGTTCAGGGGCTGTAACTGGAATTAGAAAGAATCACAAAAACAGAAGAATAGACATACTGCCGAAGATGTAGGCCGAAACCAGACCAGCAATTGCTGTGATTGGTAACACAATGATTGCCGTAGAGCGTACTCTCAGGGCTTGGGCCTGGGCCTTTACCAAGATCGTAGCTCTTTGCTCTTTCATTAGAGCTATGGCGGCCTCGACCGCCCCGGGTGCCATCTTGATTTTTGTGGCCGTTTTGCCATCCCGCACGACGGCGTCGTGGGCGACGTCGCCGACATCAGCAGGGAGGGGAGCCTTGGGGGCGTCTAAACTGTTAGAAAGGAAGAAAGAAGAAAGAAGAAAGAAGAAAGAAAGGATAATCTTACACTTGAATGTTGTGAAGAGAGGCATCTTTGATGATGTCTTCTTGACTTTGGGTTTTTTTTTGGGGTCAAGAGACTTGTCTTTGGAATTGACAGTCTGGAGAGCCAGATTTTTTTCGGGAGAGGAATCCATGGTGAAGATGGCTGTTTCATAGGCGATATCCTAGTCTGTACATGGCAACAAACAGCTGGTTGTCAAGCCAGGACTACTAATGTGAAGTAAGTTGAGAGGACTTTTTTGGGGGTTTTTGGTCGTTTTTTGGAGTTGTGAAAGTCAAGACGCCGTTATGCACGAAAATCCGCCGACCATTCAGATTCCTTTATAATTGCTATGGGAAACGCACCGACCAGGCCAAATCCCGCTCGGACCATGTCCATCAAATCTCGGAGTCCAAAAATTGACCAAAACGCCAAAATGAGCCATGGGATGAAAACTAGAAATCGACAGTGAATAGAGATTAAGATGAGCTGGATTAGCCAAGATAAGAATGAGCTGATAAGGATCCGTCGAGCCGAAAAATCTTTTCAGCCGTGGTCTCGAGGTCCAACTCTCCCCTCAATATATTTTATCTGCATCTCTAGCTGCCATCTCTGGCTGTATCTCTAGCTGCCATCTCTGCCTACATCTCTGTCGGCTGCCAACTTCCTATCGGCTGCCACTAGCTCCTATCTAGGCTTTCTATCTTATAATCCTATCTTGGATTTTAATCTCGGCGTTCTCGATCTTGCTGATAGCCTCTACCTCATTATCTACAAACAGGACTTGTCGAATCTAATCCTCCACGGATCCTCAACTACTCGCTGAACTTGACTCGACTTTAATGACGAATCTAATCTTCTCATCGATCTGTCTTATAACTGATCTCCTGTCTTTGTACTGACTCGGACTCTCGTCTACTCGCTATCTTTTACAAATTTGACCACTTTAATAACGAATCTAATCCTTTATTGATCCATCTTACAATTAATCTACTGTCTTTAGACTGACTCAGCTAGTACGAATTTGACTCGACTTTAATCTTCCTCTTATCGATTTTCTTATAACTGATTACTTTCTTTGCACCAACTTAGCTAGTATAAATTTAACTCGGCTGTCTATGAATTTAGCTCGACTTTAATAATAAATCTAACACTCTCATCGATTTTGAAGTTGTCGCAGGCTTTGTCCCAAAGGCTCTGAAGAAGGGGAATTGTTCGTTCTGGATCCGGGCCTACTTCCATCGAGATAATATTACTTAACCTCTTGATCAGATCAAAAAGACAGGTACAGGACGTTACTGAGCAATCCAGAGTTTGTAGAGCGCGCATCAGCCCCTGAGCGGGCTGCCAGGCGTGCCATCCATCGGCAGTGTGAATGGGCATACTATGCATAAGGCACTATGAGTAAATACTCCTCTAGTACCAAAAATCAATATAGTTTTAATGATAAACTTTAATACTCCCTGTTAAGAAATAGGGGCTAGCTCCCGCCTCCCCGTTGCTGAACTCTGGGTAATGCAATAACGATGGCAAAACCCGGTTCTTAGCGCATATACTACGAAGACTATGGTAACGTGCCCTACGCTTATGAACTTTTGTGCCTAGGCGGCGCTTGCCCGAGGTTGTTAGTTAAGATGAAATCACTCTGCGTAGAGTAGGAAGCAGAACTCTGAATCAGGAGGGGGAATCTTTCTTAGTAGACAAGCTGATAATTCTTCTAGGGTCTGACTCTCCCGAAGGTGGGAGCTGGTGCAGACCTGGAGCTGGTTCACCCAGAGTTCAGCCACGATCTAGCAAGTGGGGCTCAGAAGACCTATTTCTTCACACTCACGCCTTCGTCACTCTTCCACTTCTTTCTTTTTCTTTCCTCAGCTTTAGATCTTCAATCACAGGCATGATCATTGCAGCTTTGTCCCTCTCCATTTCGTGCCACCACCTGACAAAAAGGATGAGGAACCAACTCCCGAGGGTCGGCGCTTCCTTCAATCTATTTATGTGCTAAATACAAGATACCTAGATCCTCCAGCGGCTCTAATGATCATCGTAAAGAGAGATAACAGGTCCTGGCTTTATCCTCCCATGCTGCCTCGCTCGCCCTACTTTACTCCCTGGGATCAAACCAACTGGGGTCCTTCGTGCCTCCTCCTCCAGGCCCGGGCCCAGACCCGGGCGAGACTTGGCAGTCAGTCTTGGTAACGGCCCCTCGGCGCGCTCCCAGGATAACGTCCAGGGCAAGGCGGACATCGTGCAGACGGGCCCCCGCCCCCCATTCGAGGATGGCCAGGACCCTCTGGCGAAAGCTCACAAAGTGCTCGGGATTCAACAGCAAGAAGGAATCCACCCGCTGCATATAGAAGCTGCCCATGTCGTCCTTCCACGATACATATAGCTGTGCGAGGTTGTTATCGACAGCGAGGCTGTAGCAGAGGTTCGGGAGGCACCCGCTACACCCAACCTCGGCAAGTACTGCATTGAGCTGGCCGGCGGCCTGGAGACATGCAGCCGAGCCGCCGGCACACTGGTTGGTAGCAGCCCAGAGGTTTCCACGGGTGCCAGCCGCAGCCTTGAATTCGATAATTAAGAAGGGGAGCAGGAGGTTACTGCATGCCTGGGGAAAAAACTTAACTTGTTCGTGGAGTGTACCGAGAGCCAGGTGTTGTGCCTCGGTAAACATATCCCCCGGGTAGCCATAAAGTAGGTCTAGCCGTAGCTGTGGAACTGGGTGTGGTGCTAGTAGGAAGCGAGGTATGAGGTGTCTAGCCATGGGTATACCAGCTGTAGCCTTCAATCCTGTTGTGGTGGGATCTTCGGGGAAGAAATATTTGCGTAAGAGGTCGGTAACCTCGCCCTCGTAGCACTGGAGCCCCAATTCCTCCAACTTCCAGACCGCCGATGCTACTATATCAGGAGTGAGGTCATGTACTTTGGGTAGGATGCGGGCTAGCTGTTCGACATGGGTTGCGATGGTATCGGGTAGTGGGATTAATGGATGCTGGATGTAAATATGGTTGTGTGCGAGACAATGATTACGATAGTTGGTATGGCGGACGGTGCCCTCCATCGCTGTCTCGAGGTAATCACTTGTGACGCTATCCCAATCCCAGTCGCAGCTTAGTTGGGCGATGGAGCTGTGGTCTGGTGATGCGGACTCGGCGTATTGATGAATGGCAGGTTTCGAGGCCGGCTCGACCTTCTCCGGCCCTGGTCGCGCCGTCTGGACCATTCTAGTTGTATCAGTTTTGACACCCTCTGGCAGCCCCTTGTTCGAAAGCCTGAGCGAGCGGCGTGGGTGGATCATGGTGTTTTGGAATAACCAACTCTTTGGACGCTAATAAAGACCGTGTACGGTTATTATTCATCATAACGAGAGAGTAAAACGAGCTGTTATAGAAGCAACATTCTTTGTCCGACTTTGGAAACGTGTATCCCCGGATGCGTCAGTAAAAAACTAGGCGCTCTTTGTCTCCCCATCGGGACCGCTGTCCGCGGTCCTCCGCTTTCCTAGCAGCGGCCGGCGAGGGTACGCACAAGATGGTCTTGTCGCTCCAGGTGTAGTTCTTGGTGTGGATGTTCTGGTACGCGTACTCGAAGCCGTCTGTCATGGCCTCTCGTTTACGGCGCCGTTTCGAACGACAGATTACATCTCATCCACAAGAGATTTATTAGGGTCTTGTATCCAAAAGGTTTGCAACTAGAGTTTAAAAAAAACTTATATTGGGTATGACAGGTGGTGTGGTGATAGGGAGGCGTAAATTACAACAAAGATAACTGAATGGCGAGAGGAAATGAGGGGTGCTTTTGGAAAATAAACCGTTACCGCCGTGGACTACTAGGTGGGGTAGGCTCAGTTATTAGTCATGTAATAACACGCACTTGAGGTGGCCAAAAAACCGGCAGACAATTTACAAAGAAACAATACACTAGAGACTGAAATCAGTGTCCTTATTTCTGGCACAAGCTTGTCATGTCATCATATGTACAAGAAACATCTGGAAAGGGCTAGAACGTGGATGGCAGTCCATGAAAAGATATAAATTGACCCATTCCCCCGTACCCCTCCTGTGGCACGCTATGAAAGAAAAAATAAGGAAGAGAAAAGACAGTATGTCGAAGAGAATGTAATGCCTGTTCACTCTATGAGGTGGGATCCTCTTCAGAGAACGCCAAGACCAAAACACGACCTGAGCGACAGCCAACCGCTACAGCTGTTCCAGAAACTGTGTGTGATGATGCGTGATATTCCTGAGGCAGCCTCATAAGATTCTCTCCTTTATATGTAATCCAGATACCATCAGCCTTTAAGTCATATGCTGTGGGCCTGGGAGGGGAAGCTGGATTATTAGGGAAATTAGTATATAACGCTGCTAAGCAATTGCTATGGCCCTGGAGTGTTGAGAGGCATTGGCTAGTTGCCGGATCCCAGATCTTCACCGTGTTATCACCTGAACCTGATGCGAGCCGGGTACTATCGTGTGACCAGGCGACTGACAAGACCTGACTGCTATGGCCTTGGAGTGTTGAGAGGCATTGGCCAGTTGCCGGATCCCAGATCTTTACTGTCTTATCGTCTGAACATGATGCGAGCCGGGTACTATCGTGTGACCAGGCGACTGACAAGACCCAATCGTCATGGCCTTGGAGTGTTGAGAGGCATTGGCCAGTTGCCGGATCCCAGATCTTTACTGTCTTATCACCTGAACATGATGCGAGCCGGGTACTATCGTGTGACCAGGCGACTGACAAGACCCAATCGTCATGGCCTTGGAGTGTTGAGAGGCATTGGCCAGTTGCCGGATCCCAGATCTTTACTGTCTTATCACCTGAACATGATGCGAGCCGGGTACTATCGTGTGACCAGGCGACTGACAAGACCTGACTGTTATGGCCTTGGAGTGTTGAGAGGCATTGGCTAGTTGCCGGATCCCAGATCTTTACTGTCTTATCGTCTGAACATGATGCGAGCCGGGTACTATCGTGTGACCAGGCGACTGACAAGACCCAATCGTCATGGCCTTGGAGTGTTGAGAGGCATTGGCCAGTTGCCGGATCCCAGATCTTTACTGTCTTATCACCTGAACATGATGCGAGCCGGGTACTATCGTGTGACCAGGCGACTGACAAGACCTGACTGTTATGGCCTTGGAGTGTTGAGAGGCATTGGCTAGTTGCCGGATCCCAGATCTTTACTGTCTTATCGTCTGAACATGATGCGAGCCGGGTACTATCGTGTGACCAGGCGACTGACAAGACCTGACTGTTATGGCCTTGGAGTGTTGAGAGGCATTGGCTAGTTGCCGGATCCCAGATCTTTACTGTCTTATCGTCTGAACATGATGCGAGCCGGGTACTATCGTGTGACCAGGCGACTGACAAGACCCAATCGTCATGGCCTTGGAGTGTTGAGAGGCATTGGCCAGTTGCCGGATCCCAGATCTTTACTGTCTTATCACCTGAACATGATGCGAGCCGGGTACTATCGTGTGACCAGGCGACTGACCAGACCTGACTGCTATGGCCTTGGAGTGTTAAGAGGCATTGGCCCCAATCATTTTCCATAAGTGGTTTAATGATCATCTGCTTAGGCTCCTCCTTTTGAAACAGTCTCCTTATTTGGCTATTAGCAGGGCTGAACATAAGAACTGAAGTATAAACTTGAAGTGGGTTATTATCGATGATCGTGTTGTGGTATTGGATGAATCGACGTCCATCCCGAACCAAGCTGGCAAATTGGGATGTACATCCCTATAGAAATGTTAGGATAATTTTGGCTGTACATATATTTGTCTTACCTGGAGTAAACCTTCGAGCCTTGCCATTGCAAGTACCCCATCTGGAATGTTTCTCAGGAGACTGAGAGCCTCAAGCCAAAAAAGATAATTCCGCTGCAGAAACTTGTCGACCGGGCCGTTGTCCTGGAGGTACTTTTTCTGGTCGCTAACGCTACAGTCGTGCAGATGGTCAATCCAGTAGATACAAGAGTACCGTACCGCAGCTAGCGGGTCTGGGTTGGGTAATTCGACTTTGTTGACGGGAAATCCAGGAGCGCTGAGGTTGTAGATGTCACGACGCAGTGTATTGGCCATGATTTGCAGCGATCGTGAGAAGATGGAGTGGTGTACGTCTTGTATTCCGGAAGGGAACACATCTTTGGACGCCTTCTGCACCAAAAAGTCCTTGGCGGATTGGTGCACAAACGAGATGATGCCTTCTCGAAGGGTAAGAAAAGAGCCGCAAAGTCCCACAATCTCTGCTAAAGCGTCCTGATTGCCAGAAGTGCCGGCGGGCATCTCAACCAAGGCCTCCATCTCATCAAGCGTGATCGGTCGGCGCATGACCGAGATCACAGCCAATATTCTTATACAGAGCTCGGCATCATCGGACTTGGTGATTTGCTCCATCATCTGCCCATAAAGTGCATTGAGTCCAGGTGGGAACGTCGTTAATTTCTCTTGAGCCTTCCACCCAGGGAGGCCGACGAGTTCTTGGCAGACCAAGGCTACCCATAAGAAGGTGCCACTTGCGTTGGACGATAAGTAGTGCCGGACCATGTCTTGGGTGTTGTTGTCGTATTCGTTTCGCTTTGCTAAGTTGTCAACCTTGAACCGGACATACGTGTCGACAGCTGCGGAAATGGACTTCTCGTTCAGCTCCAGAGAAAGTCTTGCTTTCTGCGCTGCCGCGTGGAGACCCCGCTCGATGCTCGGCCAGTTGCGGCTAGACACAACCCACTTGACGTTTGGGTGTGCGGCCGACTCCCGAACGATAAGGTCAAGGAGCAGGCTTAGACCCGTTACACATTCGTCGAGGGCATCGATGATAAAGTAGGTATCTTGCAAGCGCCTGTCCTTGAGGATGCCGGTGAACATCTTAGACAAGACTACCCATGTGTTAGGACCTTCGAAGCACTTCTTGCCGGAATCGTCGTAGGTCTCGCGGACATGCGAGATGAGAGACGGTTGTTGTTTGGCGAGTAGGTAGAGCAGGCCGCGCAGAACAGCTGTAGCGTCGTTGATGCGGTTGTCGGTAGCTTGGCAGAAGAAGAACGAGATGTTGGTGTTTTGAGTGGTCGACCTGATCAGCTCGTCGATGATTCCACAAAGCAGCATTGTCTTGCCTTTGCCGGGATCGCCCTTGATCCAGAGCAACCGATTTTCTTGGGCTTCTTGAAGTCGCCGAAAGTTGGCGTTGTCGAGGACCCAGCGGTACGAGTCTTGGAGGAGGCCACCCTTAGCCAGCTCGATGCGCTCCTTATCGCGGCAAGGGTTAGTCGTGTGCAAGTCTTGTAAACAGGCACGATTCTCCGCATCAGACATGCGCCGATCCAGTTTTTCTGCAAAGTCTAGATAATTTCGAGAGATGGCAACAAGGTCGCGGATCTGAACAAGAGTATCGTTGAGAACCTTGCGCGATTGCTCTGCATTCCAAGCAAGATCTTTCAATGCCTGAAGATTGCCGGCAGACATTGCTGTCTCAAATCTTGAAACTAACCGCATGTCGGTATCCTTGATGTCCTGGAGCTTCGTATCCCAGCCTTCGTAATTAATAGTCCCCCGGAAGAAGTTCTTAATTTGAGTGCGATAGAATCGGACAACGCTTTGCACCTGAAAGTCGATGATGAGTTTGTAGAAGTCCACAAGGCGCTCAGTAAGGTCATCCTTCAAGTCGGGCTTCGTGTCCTGAGGTAACAACAGCGACTCCATTGCGGCGAAATAACGCATCTGCGACGTGACGTATGTAAACCCATCCCGGTTCGCTTCCTCAGCGGCGGCGGGGTTCTTCAAGAGGGGGAGAACAAGAGACACGCCTGCCATGACGATAGAGGCGTATGGTAGATCCTTGATGGCATCCTTGACCTGGGCCTCAACCCACTCCACGGCCCTGGCGACCTTCGCCACGGCATCCTGTAGGACGATCTCGTGCCCCAACAGCGTTGTGCTGATCTTCTTGTCTTCCATATGCTTCAGACCAAGCTCTGTTATCTCCTTCAGCTTCTCTCGGCGTGCGATCGGATCGTTCGGGACATGGTTCGTGATCTCGGCGACGTCTTCCGTCTCGGTTGCGGCTTGCTGGGTGGATGGAACTGTGTTTCTAAGTTAGTATGATGGAAGTTACCTAACGCGGGTTAAGGGCGTACCTCTGATAAGCACCCTGGATAAAAGCTGCTCGTACTCAACGACTCGACTGGGCTCTTCCTCTTTAAGAACATCGTAGGCTCTGTCCCAAAGAGATACGCCCGCAGTTGGGCCTTCCTTAATAGCTAGCGCTTGGCCCTTTGCTACCACCGGGTGTGTCTCTTCAACCGTATCGCTAGCGTTGCTCGGGGGGGCAGGTGGTGTCGTGCTTGAAGGGGCAGGCGGTACTGCTGGAGCAAAGAGGTCGGGGGTATTTGTCGTCGATTGCAGGGTTGGAGGTGTTATTGTGGTTGATGAAGCGGCTTTCTTGGAGCTAATAACAGCAGCTAAATCTTGTGAGCAGGGAAAGAAGGGCTTGCCGCTGTCCGTACCTTCTGATGCAGTCGATGAGGCTACGCTGCCAAGTGTTTCCGGACCATCCTGTGCTTTTTTCTCCCGACTCTTCTTCCCCCGTCTGGATAATCCAAGCCTCTTCCAAAAACCATAAGCCATGACGTTCTTGTGCGCTCTTGATCAGGGTCGTATCTATCGAAAGCGTGTCAAAGGGTGCCGTAGTTGACCAGATCGCGGCGGGTTTTCTGAGCGGTTGCGCGGAGCTGAAGCCCAACAGCCCAATGTGGCTGGTTTCCCCACCAATAGAAATTCCTGAACCTTTCGGCCCCGCTATGTGGCAGAGCTCTGGAAGGCATCGTCGCTGATCTGTGCTAGCAATGGCTTAGATATCGCTTTTAATCTCCCTTGGAGTTTGCCTGTCTTGACATTTGAAGGATAGACACGGAAGAGAGGTAGTCGAAATACTGGAATGTGGCGTCACATCGAGGGAGGAGCCGCATTCCGGGCCGAACGAGCAAAGTGGTCCGTGCCCTGGCGTTCCTGAGATGGATGCGGGGCAGCTCTGGAAGATTCGGCAAAAGTCACACTCTTAGCATCAAGGCGGGAAGGCTGGACTACACAACCTAGCGTAACATCCGTGGCTACGATCCCGTAAAGCTTACATGTACTAAAATGGGTGAGTATTATTCTATACTAACTGAGTAATGCTAACAAGCCCCGATCACCCCTTTGGACTCGTACGAACTATGGCCAGAACTCCAACCGCGACTTCTATCGAGGATGCGACCGAAACCGAAACCGAACGAGTGTCCACGTAAGCTTCCTAAGCACTCGACCCTGAAGATGCTTGCGTATATAATGCAGCTCTAGCGACCAGGGCGCCACGTAGCCAAGGCTTGTTGCCGTTGCTGCAGTTAGCAGATTAGGATGAAGACCGGGCATATGACGAACAGCCTCCCACCTACATCCACCACTCCATCGAATGGAAGTTGGCCGTTAATAGCAAGCCCGTAGCCAAGGAAACAGAACCGAACCTTGTCCTCGCACCTAGTGCTTTCTGGGCGACCATCCTGGAACCGAGCGACCTGTACTGGCGCCACACCAAGGTGGGACCACCCCGTCCGTCTGAACCCGATCCGATTATCACTCCCAGACTCATCAACGTATACTAAGTGGAACGAACGAAACGCCGACAGGTTGTTAAGGTAAAAGTCCTGAAGATCTGCATTTCGCTCCTTAGCGACGCGGCGCGCCGCTTTCTTCAACCAGCCTACCGACGCCAAAGCCCTGCTGATCCTGCATGTCGTCCGTCGTCATAAGAACGTTGAACTCGTCGAAATGGAAGATGGCCATTTCATCTTGGCATAGATCGGGTTTTTCGACGAGATGTTTGATCAAAGTGGTCAGTATAGGAGGTGTGATTGTTCGAGGCCGTCCGACCTCATTCGGGGGTGCTTTGGTCGCTCCAAAGCATCGCAGGTTTGATCGGATTCTTTGGACAGCACGTTTGCTGCAACGGGCGGTGTCAGCGGCTGCAGCGTTCTTAAACTCGCTATAAACCATATCTCGAATTAGCTCGTGCTGGGAAATTGCAAGATTTGGTGCCATTTGGGATGCAGTCGAGAGCAACTTTGAGCTGATGCGAGCACAAAGTTCTGGCAGTGACGTTGAAGCAGAGTCTCGCGGCTCTTCTAGCTACATGGCCAGAAGAGTTGCAGCCGGAAATGGCTGCGCGGGGCAAGCGGCTCATGCCTGCCAACCGCACCTGCCCCCGCCGCAGCTTGCCTCTTCCCCCAACCTCACTGGCAGCCCTGGGTTCTTTGGTTGTTGCATGCAAACGATGCTCTCACCTGGTCTTGCGACGCAAAATTTGCAGCGTCATCATCTGAGCGCCATGCACTGAAATCTTGCTGTTGTTAAATGGAAGGAAATACTTAATATTTCTTTCCTCAGCTAGTAGAGTACCGTAATAAATTAAACAGGTCATCATCGATGACAGTGTGGGCATGAGCGAATAGAGATGTTGACTGGGGTTTGGTCAGCGCATTTTTTGTACCTTGTTGGTGGAATACATGTGGCGAAAAACGCGCACTGTGTCAGCCCAAAATTGGCTGACATGGTCAGTGCTCAGAATCATTTTGAGCGAAGGGGCGACACCGATTTTGCAAGAGACTGTTGGAGTAGGCAGCGACGCACTGTGTCAGCCACAACCAGGGTAGAACTGGCCCGTGCGGATAATGTTTGAACATTGAAATCGTGGACACTGATTTCGGTCTCTACTGTATTACACACGTTAAGGAAGTTAAATCCCTGCCAGTCAGTGTAAGAGTGATTGAGGCAGAAACCTTTTGCCAAAATAACTCGGGGTCCTCGAGATTCTTGCACCGGAACAGCACCCAAATCAATGGTTCAACCCATAATATCCAGTGCTTGGCAGCATCCTCCAGGTCTGACCGGGATGCGCGCAGTAGGGCGGCCATCTGCCTGCTGTTGAACGGGATGTAGTCGCATTCGTTGAGCGTGGTTAGGTCCTGAAAGTTCTTCTTCCATCTCGCCTCGATGGCTTGGACGTGGACCAGCCGTGTCTCAATATCGCGCTTGGTGAGAGGGTGGGCGACAGGGGTTGCAAAACCAATCGTCTTCGGTATCCTCCATGGCCTTGGGAACAACCGAATGAAAGTGGTTCAGGATGGCTTGTCGGACTTGGTCAGGCGCGTCGGCTGTGAAGCTGCAAATGTGGCGAATGCCTCGCGCAAGCCCTGAAAGATGCTTGAGGTTATCTGGAACTTTCTTATTGGTTGCCATGATTGCTCTCTTCTGGCGGCGTATTAGAATGTAGTTGTCGTTAAGAGGATTAGAGGTGCATATAAGCAGAAGGACGATTACCTAAATGATAAATGGCTCTGGGAAAAGAGCTGCGGGTCTCGGGATTTAGGAATGGCGGGAGAGGGCGCTGCGAAAAAAAAAAAAAAAAAAAAAAAAAAAAAAAAGGTTTGGAGTTTTTGGCGAAAGAAGAGGATGTTTAAAGAGAGGTGCTAGCGCATAGAGCTTCCATATTATCAGCTGCTGCGCTTGCTGAAGTTGGGACCTAGAAAAGCTGTGCTCCGATACTTTGATGACGCAAGTGCTTCAATGCTCTCGGTTATCAACGCCGGATGCGTGTTTGGTACCCAGTCAGGTTATTATGCGAAAGAAGCGGCCACGCCACCCAGATACTCAAGGCTTTGGAGTGGTAAATTAGTAAAAATCCCCAGGAAAAGGCTGAAGATGTTCTTCTGTTGCAAGTTAGCGTACTTAAGATACTAAAGACGCATCCAGATGGAAAAGATGCTTTTCGCCTGGCCGTGTCTGTTTTGGGATTGTGACCTGGGTTCCCCTCGAAGTACGTTCCTTATGCTTTCCTTCTTGCGCGCCAGACGTGCTGTAAGGGATCCATCACGCAGGAGCTCAACGGCTCCCATGGCGACTTATCCCCGGGATCAAACCCTCCCCTCGTTACTATCGCCCTCCCTGCTTCTGGCTGGCTTGTCAAGGCGGGGGACGTGTTTGAGATAGCCATCCAACAAAAGTATGCCGAGCACATGATCGCCGCGCACTCAAACTGCGGTGGGCGTTGTGTAACACATCATCGCCATGACAGGAGGAGCAGAGGTTATTGACGAGCTCTACCGCGACTTGGATCCTGACTCAGACATCTTCAATGAATACAGCGCTTTCGTGGACTCGAAAGATTGTCCATAGAATCACAGAAAGAAGTGCAGATGCAGCGAAGAAGGTAACCAGTGGACCGGGGGAGAGTCGCCGGGTTAGAAGCCCAGCACTCCCGAGGCTTCAACTACGGCTAGTGGGCGTACAGGTCACCGTGCCCGCTGGAATCCTTCGACAGACCGCCCCCACGGAAAAGGGAAGTCGCTTACCATTGGCGATGACGGATCTGGCGATCGGCCGTCCCAGTATATGCAAGATCCGACTGGTCCTTCCACGAACCACTCATCCACAACTCAGCGCGGAGAAAAAGAAGCACCGCGCGGTCTCCATGATAACCCTCAAGGGACAATGGGAGACTGTTCGGCGTTGGGCAACTGAGAGACATATTTTGTGCAGACAGTTGTCAAAGTGGATTGTGGCGAGGAGTCTTGCCTAACATCTCGGATGTATAAGAAGGGTAGTCGGGCAGGGGTGAGAAGGCATACAGCCGCCATGGATCTCCTCGACAGTTGGGTGCAGACACAGCGCATAAGCTAACCTTCGATCTGCACCGCGAAGCTGCCAATTTAAGCCATGTGTACACCATGCGCGGCTTCTCGTACGTATCCCTCGTTTCACACCTTCCCGAAGGTGACGTGCTTGAGAGGGGCAAGCAAGACAGATGCTGGGACGCAAAGTGAAATGCAAGCTTACCTGAATCGATCTCCTCAACGTCCGAGTGCTCATGGTCCTCGCTGTCATGGCTGGGGTCCACGCGTGGCTCCAGGACCGAATTCATGTCCATTATTAGGTCGAACGAGCCCATCTTGCTCGGTTTCAATCGGACTGTTGTTCTGTGTTTAAAGGTCAAAGTTAGTCTACGTGAGCGTGGGCGTGGCATGGCATGAGAATAGGTTTGGGGGGGAAGGGGGGGACAAACCAGGGCGCGGGGTTGCGGTTGATGCAGAGGAGTGGATGGCCTATAAGTTCAAGTTCAAGTTGTTAGTGGGGAACGTGGAAAGATTTAGGGGCCGGAAAAAAAACACCACCACGAACCCTAGGGTCTTTGCGGGCAGGTCGCGGGTGGGATTCGATTGAGGTATCCACATCGAGTGTTGCACTATCTAGGTGCAACGACGCGGTGAAGTTGCGTCAACGAGGAGAGGAATGGAAAGGCCCACAGCCCACGACCCAGGCGCTTGAAGAAAGCCTCATGCGGGCAGCTAATAGCTGCGAATCGCGATCGAGGCAATTCCTAACGGCGATGTCCTTCTCAACCGCCATTCACTTTTCACACAAATGAGCATGCATTAGAAAGGCATGTGGGGGTTATATGAGGCTCCAAACTGATTGCGGTATTGCAATAACCCTATCTATGGACATCCATTGACGAATGGAGGCAGTTCTGTCATGCCAGTGTGATACCCTTGACCTTCCACAAAGCTCTAATTCTTTTTGCAGATGGAGCTCAAGAACCAGAGATAGAGTGCCCAGCTGCAGGTGAGAGCAATGGGAATGACGCAATCAGCCCAGGATTCCCGAGGTCTCTGCTCATGAATTGCTTTTTGGCGCTGCTTTGAGGCACGAAGCTCAAGCTCGAGTTGTTGCTTCTTGATCTTGAGGTCATGCTCGTCGCGTTGCTTCTTTGCCTCGAGTTCAAACTCGTGCTCTTTCTTTCGCTGCTCGAGATCAAGCTCTCGCTTTCGCTTCGTTTCCAGAAGTCCCAGCCCGGTAGGACGCTTTTGTTCCTCCAAGTGAGACCACTTTTATCAGATACGGGCTAGCAGTGAATAGTTACGAAGGAATAAGGGAGATATGGGCTTACCGTTTCCTCATCCCCTCCATGGCCGTGACCATCGATCGACCTTGGCCTCGCCGTTGTTGGATGACATGGTGGCGTGCAGAACGTTCTGAAAGTTTGAAGTTAGTGTTTGCGCTACAAAATGAATCTTTGAAGTGATTCTGGGCTAACTGACTGTTGTGACGATTGCGACGATGCGCGACCTAGGTCGGGTTCTGGTTGTGTTGATGAATGGGAGGGGAAGGAGGTGAGGTGGGCAAAAATATTGGTAGTGCAGAACCTGGGAACTTTTGTGAGTGCAGCGCAATGACCTGGGCTGGTGGGGGTCCATGCCACGTCCCGCGCTATCTAAGCCAAACGGACGAAGATACAGGTGGGTGAGGGTGTGCCCCGTTCTCGTCAGTAGTGGCATCCAATTCTCAGCATTGGTATCATATTGCTACAGGCTGCAGCAAGCCATGCACTGTCATCTGTTCAGCGGTGCAAGTCCAAAGCGAGTCAACTGAGCAATCTTTAATATATATATATATATATATATGTACATAAATAAATAAATATCGACGCTTGTATTAGCTACATTAACTCTAGTCATCACCAGGGGCCATACCATGCATGTACCGTCGGACGTGGGGGCGCGGTTTAGCTTCCTGGAGTAATGTTACCTAGTTTGTCTGTAGGGTTACCTTCTCTGGTCTCTCCTTCGCTTTGTCTTCTTGCACCTGTCTTAGTTGCTAGTAGCGGGGTACCCTGAACAGAGGGATCAGGTAGCTAAGTACCTATCAGGTCGTCATTTTTCCTCAGGTATCCAGTTCTCGGCACGAACAGCTTCAGCTGGCTTTCATGTCGTTCGAGGTCGATGGGTTGACCATCAAGTTGTTCCAGCTTGAACGACGCCCTTCCACAGTGCTCCTTCACGACAAAAGAACCTCTCCATCCGTCGTCGAATTTTGTAGGACGACTTTCCTGATTGAGCATGCACAAATCTCCAGGTTTAAGCTGATGTGAGTTATTTCGTTGCTCATGGGCAGCTCATCTTTTCTCCATCTCAGTACAGTCCTTAGCTCTGACAGCGTCGGTGATGGACTGGTGTGCAGCCATGTGCAGGACGACAGTGTTCGCAGGCTCATCACCCTCGGGAGGGCGGTACTGCTGTGATCTAAACAGGTAGGTATTTAGTCTCATAATACAGCCTGCCTTAGAATGGCTTTTGACTTTGAGCATCAAGGGATATGGAAGCCCCGACAAGGTCTTCGCAGTGATATTAACGGCATTCGGGCGTTTCGAAAGGCATAATTAGGTTATTTTTTTTATGAGACCGACCAATCCGTTGCCAAGAATTGAGAGCGGGAAAAGCCGCTGGTTGTGGCAGTGCAACCCAACCGCCGGCTGGAGAGCGTCACACCACTGGCACCCATTGAATCCAGGTGGGGAGACTGAAGATGCAACTCTGATCGAGCCACCGCGCGAGGACTCCTCGGAATATATGTAGCTTCAAACTCTAAAACCCAAACCTATGCGGGCCATTTCAGCACAACAGGCTTTGTTCATCCCACGTCACCTCGCGAATCGACAGCGTCAGCCAAACCACCAACACACAACCCCCGCAGACCACGCCCGACGCACAGAAGCGAGACGGGAAACAATGGCCGACAACCCACCACCCCAAAGTCCCCCCAAAGTCCCCTTCCACCTCTCCCTGAACCCAACCCAACCAACAACAATCCTCCTCCTCCACGGCCTCCTCTCCTCCCACCTAGAATGGGCGCACGTCACGCCCCTCCTAGCCTCCTACCACCTCCTAATCCCCGACCTGCCAGGCCATAGCGCCTCATCCACACTGCCCGCGCGCACCATCCCCGCCATGGCGACCACCATGGCGGCCTTCATCGCGACGCACGCGCACGACGGCGTCGCGCACGTGGTCGGGCTCTCGATGGGCGGGTTCGTGGCGCTGGACCTGGCGCGGCGGTTCCCGCAGCGGTGCCGGAGCGCCTTCGCGACGGGGGCGGCGCCGTTCGCGGGCGCGTTCGCGTGGATGGCCGCGCGCCCGCGCGTCGTGTTCGCGCTCATGGGGGCGCTGGAGCGCGTGCCGGATGCCGTGTACTGGTGGGTCGCGGGTCGCAGCGGGATGCGGAGGTTCGAGGCGCTGCGGCGGGAGATGGCGGGGAATCGGCGCTGGGAGGTCGTTAGTGCTGTGTATGCGAGTATTCTGAGTGACGTGGGGTGGGATGAGGTTGCGGCGATTGATGCGGTCCGCGTGCTGGATGTCGCGGCGGGGAGGCAGGATGATGTCGAGGCCGCGAGGAGGGTTGGGCGGGTTTGGAGGGAGACGGGGGCCAGGGAGAGACTGGGCAGTCGGGCGGTGGTGGTGAGGGGTGCGGTGCATGCGTGGGATTTGCAGCTGCCTGAGCTGTTTGCCGAGGGCATCAGGGCCTGGGTGGAGGGGAGAGATCTGCCCGAGAGGTTTGAGGATCTCGAGTGAGGGAGGGCGAGAGGGACCGGCTGTGATGGCAACATCCAGACCGATTGATAATTTAGATAATTCATACACCCCATCATCGTTCAACACATATACGCAGTCAACTCAAAAGTTCTAGCGCCATTTGGTCGGCTATGCCAATCAATAAAAGTATCTCAGAACCAGGGGGGGGGGGGGGGGGTATTGGTGTGTTGCGAAGCCAGAAGTACAGGCTATAATTATACAGGAAGGGAATCAGAGGACAAAAAAGGAGAAAAGGTACCGCAACGCGCCAGACCGCGCCGATATCGGCTCATCACATAGCACAAGCAGGACCAGCCCGCAAGCGGTCGATGCCTCACTCTTGCCTCACCATCTTCGAGCCCTGCTGAACATATCGCCGCTCGTCGGTTTTGAAAAGGACAGCTAGCTTCCCGGGCAACGTCCACGTCTCGGGCGCATCCCTCTCCTGCCACACCCCGACGTCAGTGTCGGCGTCGCCTTCGGCCGCAATCTCTTCTTGATGGCACCCAAACCTCACCATGGCGGCATTGTGCGCCATGCGACCACCAATCGTGATGTCAAAGTCGCGGAGGTCGGGAACCTTGCTCTGGACACCCTGGACAAGCTCTGACCACAGCTGCTGGCCAAAAATCTCAAGGCGGCAGGGCATGGCCGTGGATGGGTGGTGCTCGCCCGTGCTTGCCCCCGCAGCGACCGAGGCCGAGGCAGCTTTGCCGCTTCCTGATTCTCGTAGGACCTGGGCTAGGAACAAGTGGTCGTTGGAGTTGGTGAAGCTGAATTCCAACGAGCGAATGTGGCCGAGAAAAGGGTGCGGCTTCTGGATGAAGAAGCGATGGGCGTCCTCTGACGAAGTGAAGATGGGTGTCACGTTTTCGAAGAGAGACGCCATGGCCTCCCAGTATCTGTTGCGAGTCAGTTCAGTCGCTGTCGGTGAGGGGATACGGAATGGAATGCACACATTTTTTTGCAAGTCAGAAAAAGGGGCAGAAAGGGGCTTGGCTCGGCGTCCTCAGCGTTGCCAGTCAGAGGGTCCCAGCGCTTCATGATGGCGTGTTGGCATTTCCAGTGCTTGTCCCAGTGCAGGCGCATAACCCAGGCAAACCAGAACCACATGGGAGGCATGTGGGCATTGCTCCGGTCAAAGGGCCACGGCTCGATGACCTGGGCGTCGTCCTGGCCGGGGGCGCCGGGGTGGATCTTGCACTGCGTGTGCCGCAGGGTGCCGCGGCCGGACCCATCGGTGTAGATGTGGAGGCGCAGATCGGAGCCGGGACTAGACGGCGACACGCGGCGGGATTTGAGATAGCCGCGCCAGACTTCGCGATAGATCTGGCGCCGCAGCTCGAGCGGCAGCCTGGAGAAGAAGATGGAGTCGTCCTGGTTGCTGGCCGAGTGTTGCATCTCGGCGCGGGTGATTGTCCTGACGCCGGCGTCCTGTGCCGAGTCGGGGCCCTGGTGGATGATGATGGGCGTCTTGGAGGGCGACGAGATGCCCGGGTCGCCGCCGTTCTTGGCTGGGCCGCCGACATCCTTCCCCCTCGTCGACGTGCCGTTCTTTTTGCGACGCAGCGCCGGGCGCAGTCGCTGGAGAAGGGCTTTGGCTCCCATGGCGTCGTCGCTCTGTCTTGGGGTTAGGTCGGGAAATGAGTGACTGGGAAAAGCATTGAGAGGGAGAGAGCGAGAGGAATGGGCGGGGCAGGCGACCCGAGACGGGCGCGTCGAAGCTTTGAAGCTGCCGGCTGACTTGGTGAGTGAGGTTTGGGTCGAGGTCGCCTGGGGATTTGGAGTCTGCTGGGCGTGCTGTGCTGCCCCTGTGCTGCTTTGGCGGGGTCGGGTTAGCTCTCTGCACAGTGCACGGGGCAGTGCCTGGATGGCTGCCTCGCTGCCGCAGCTGTTTCAGATGGCTTTGCGGGCGGCCAATCATATCGCAGCGTTCTGATGTTCCCCAATTTGGTGGCTTCCCAGAGGCTTTCTTTTCCTTTGTTCCTGCTTCGTGCTACCCTCAATGGGATTTCACAGCTTTTTTTTTTCTTTTTTCTTTTTTTTTTTTTTTTTTGGAATCAATTCCCTTGATCCAGGCATAATAACCCGGGCCCATTGCCCAATGCCATTTTACGATAGAAATCAGGCAACTGCCGGCGGGCGCCAGATGTTCCTTCTGTCACGTGATATGGAAGAAGCACACTCGAGCAATAGAATCAAAGAAAAAAGCATCAGAAATACCTACTGATACCCAAGTTATGGGGAGGAGCACGACACAGAGAGCGGCGAGCCGCCGTGAATTAGCTACCAGAGCGGACAGCATGCAGCGACACAGCTTTCTTGAACATTTTGGCCAACTTTGTAAAGTGCCTGTGCACTTCCAGTATTTGAGTGGCCTCGCTGACTATCAATGCCGATTTTCGCCTACCAGATTTTAGGCCCCCTCTTTGGCAGAACCAATTTCATGTCTCCCATGTTAATTATCTTGAAAAAAATAACTTTGTTTTTCAACGCCACACCCGACATTGAAGTTCGAGAGAAGCGGAACCATCAGTGTAAAGAGTACAAGCCAAATGGCTTGCTAAAGGACTCGGAATGCTCCCTCGATTTGCTGGGGATGAGCATCCTTGATTTGTGGAGGATGAGAATAGAGATGTGAAAACTTGAAGTCCTTGGTCTCGGGCGATTTCTGCTAGCCCACGGCGACCAGCTGGATTGGCACCCCTACATCTCGGGCTAAATAGGGGTGAGGGGGTGGCTGGGATCGACAACACAAAGCGGCAACACCACGGCGTCATGAATTGGCTATCAGGGGCCCTCAGCCAAAGTCCAGAAGGACTACACCTCAAGGCTGAAGCCTACGACAAGCGGACAATGCCCCGGGAATGGAGGTTGTGGTGGCAGCGGACAGACGCATTTACCGACATATCCAGTCTGGGTCTTGACTGGCTTGATGCAATTTTAGGTCGGTTTAACGACAAAACAGAACCACAGTTACAATGGCACTTGGACTTTGGACAAAGAGGGTGAACATAATCTTTCTTTATTTCCTGATTATATCTAAATATTCTGAAACACCCAACAACCCTTCAGCAGACGGAGCATGCGCTGCGTGTATGAAGAGATGTCCACTGCCTCCTATTTTCTCCACTCGCAACCACCTCTACCCCGGATATTCCGGGCCGCGGGTTACTTACCAGGCAGTCCCGCAGTGACTTACGGCTGGCTCAACTCCTCGTCGTCATCATGTCGTTCTTGAAGTGGGTTGAATGGGCGCTGCTCGCCCGCGGGAGGGAGGACTCGCAGAAGGGACAGGAAGCCACCCGCGCCCCCGAGATAGGGGCTAGCAGGCGGAGGCGAAAAGCTACTTGCACCCCCAAGATAGAGGTTGGCAGGCGGAGGAAGGAAGCCGGGAGTTACAGCACCGGGGCCGGTCCACCCCTGCGCTGCGTGAGGCGTTAGCCCCGGGAGGAACGAGCCGAGATAGAGCCCGTGGGTTGGCCCCCCGTTACCGGGGATGTCGTGATTCGCGGGGTTGCCACGGGGATCGTAGACAATTGTGGGCAGGGGGGCAGGGGTCGGCGGGGCGGCGGGCGTCGTTTTGGCCCTCTTCACAGTGGCGCGCGTGTTGCTGGATTTTCTCGTAGTCGCCGGGTCCGGGGCCGGCATGGCCGGGTCTCGGGTGGCACGAGAGGGGCTTCGGCAACGGCGGCGGCGGCGGCGGCGGCAGCGGGCGCGCTTTGGTGATGGCTCGGGTGATGGCTCGGGTTGCGGGGGGGAGGGGGGGGAGGGGGACCGAGAGCGCTTGTAGCTGAGACGCTCGGCATCGAGGGTGGTCGGGTCTGGGTAGATGGAATCGGGGTTGTCCTTGCTTCCCCCGTTGTCCCGCCTGACTATATCCGCTGCCGTGTTGCAGATGTAGCAGCTCTCGGGGTCGAGGGAGAAGTTGCCGCCGTGGGCAGCGTGTTGTTGCAAGACGCTCATGGTGTTAGGGTTCAAGTCGGACATTGCCGAGACTTGGTGAGTTGCTGCTTGTGATATGGACAGGTAACTACTGCAATAGTATGGAGTAGTTAAGCATCTGGCCAGATCTATAATGAGCAGGAACACCGGCGTCCTGATTGATAGAACGAGTTCCTTGTCCGCACTTGACTCTTGAACAATGCCTTGTTCGCTCGTTAGTGTAGTTAGGAGACAGTCAGCTGCTATGTTGCTGAGAATGGGCTTAGTGTTGTTCCCGAACAATAGCCAGGACCACCAATGTGAACTCCCGGCGTGATGAGAGAATATATGTTTCGACATGCGGGCATGCAGCCGCCTCTGGCGTCGACGAATAGGTAGGCAATTCCCGAGTGAATAGGGCGGTGTTGCGAGTTCGGCGGCGACGAAAATTCTTGCTAGCATTCCCTCAAATTTTGCACGTTGATGCTGGTTGACAAGAGCGCCCTCGAAGTGGATGGGGACGTTTCGCGGAGGCTATCCGGGAGATCCCTTCCGTCCTTGCTTTATCCTCTGCTCGCCGCTATTTTGTGATAATGACTTTATTCCAAGAGACCTCACTCATCGGTGCCGTGCCGCTGCTTCCGATGCTGGAAACGAAGTTAGCATTGTCCAAGTTTTCAGGAGCAAGGTCCTCGTCCCGGAAAAAGTCATGCTTAGCGAATCGAGATGTAAGGAAAACTCACATGTACACAATCCCGGTTGCTGGCGTGTTCTGGATAAGGTAGGTAATTATTTGGAAGTGGGTTGCCTCGAAAGTTGCGAGGTGGATTGCACTGCGTTGCGGTCTTGCCGCGTCGAGTGGTGAGTCGTGACCAAACGGGCGAGTTCTGAAAACCAGTTGTCATATTTTTCTTGACAACACTGGATGAAAATAATACCCGTTTAATTACCTACACAGTTTTACCTCCAGTGACACTGCCCATGTAGACGGCTGGGACAAGTAGCGTCCATGTTATCGAGAATACGGTGTTGACATGAACAAGGCAGTCAGTTGATCCCAGTCGTTACCGTTTTCTCGATAACAAGAGCTCTCCCGTGAATTCGATCCAGCTGTGAGGGGACATGGCAAATATCACAGAAACAGTGAAGTAGAAAGTTAACAACCACAGCTATGGAGACACAACACATTACCAAACTCGAGAATATAAGAAAAGGGGGGCCCCCACCCATTTTGAGATACGCCCGACTGCGTGCTAGCCGTCCCTCGACAAAACTCAACTCAGCAAGCACAATGTCGTCCCAGTAATCAAAGCAGCCCAGTGGCAGTATCAGTGGCAGTATCAGTGGCAGTATGGTAACCGCGAGGAGATCTCGATGTCGCCCCAGCTGGAAACCTGGCTCAAGGGTGACAGGGCCTCGGCACCCCCGGTTGTCAAGTGTGCTATTTGTCCATACGCTGATCTCGACATTATCGGACTCCTACGCCCCTCCCCCCCCCGCGATCCTGAGACTGGCGTGGTTCCGGCCCGCGATCATTCCCGACATTGATGCCCAAACCATCTTGAGCGTCGTGGTGGACATGCTTCCTGCCGGCGTCGGTATCCCGAGCGTCATGCCCGGGTACCTTCCGCGAGGAGCGCTCGAAGCAGACTGCCCTACATGTGAGGCTCTTGCTATCCGCCCCAGAATTCTTGGATCTGCCGGTGTGAGTCAGTTTTTCTGAGAACTGAGTTTACACTACCGAAACCGTGGTGACCCGGTACTCGTGAAACTCATAAAAACCTGCTCCGTTGATGTCCTGTTGGTCCACATCAAAATGCTCAAGCGCAAGCGTTTTGTTTGGGATTCTCTACCCTTGTAGACGATTCCTTTCGGCATTTCCCTGAGGTACTGGGCACAGAGTTGCAGGATCAAGCAACATTCCCGAGACATTGCCCTTATTCTATCTAGTCCGTGAATGATTAATATGCCGAGAGTCATTTGGTAAGTAGGTACCACCAATCCATTTCATTCCCCAACATCTTCCCCCCCTTTCTAGCAATCCGTGAGCAGGCCCCGTAGTGTAGTAAGTACTAGCTCGTTGTATCCATCAAGATTAGCGACATTTATCTCTCCCAACATGGTGAAAATTACCTCATAGCGTTAGACATTCGACTCCAAAGGCGTCCTAGAGACACCTGCCAAGTAGAAATACACATGCATACATACCTTGTCAACTCCGTTTTGTGTTGTTGAGCTTCAATCCCGGAAACGCAGAACGTAATGCTTCAAACGCAATGTTTCCTCGCCATTGTCCACAGCCTTCTTCTTTCACCCCTGACCCGATAAGGGTGTCCAGGGGGGTATTCAGCGCTGCAGCAGGGAGGTCCTTTCTGTGCTTACCATTGGGACAGTCAGCAGCCGCCGGCAGCCTTGGGAAAGGCGCTGCTCATTCTGGCAGTTTAAGCCCGAAGGCCGGAAGTCGCTGGCGGCGCCAACTCAGTGAGAAAAACGTGTCTGGGGACCTGGGGGCCTGTAAGCTAGGAGAATCATCAACAACCACTGGGTTGCTAGCGCCGACAGTTGTGCCTATGCTCCCAACTACTGGATTGCGAGAGAGTCTTTTGACAGTAGGGACTCGGAGTGTTTGAGGAAATGCCCAACACTAGCATTATGCGATAGTAACTCCAGGGAAGGTTTCTAATTGGCTAGATTGCCCAAGTTGCAATGCTGACGTGAGAGCGTATATCTCCACTGGCCCACAAACTAGCCCTGCGGGGAACGCTGGAGCAAGATGATACCGTCGCGCATAAGGAGGGAAGGGTCAGTACTTAATTGCCGTGTTAGGCACCTCCCGCCTCTGGATTAGGGGGTGATACGCTTATGTTGAGGGCATAGCGGTAGGGTATACTGTATTGCATTCGAAAGGGGTTGACAAAGGATATCGAGAAACGAGATGCCAGCTTCGATAGTCACACTGTTGGTCCAGACAATTGGTTGGATATGGCCCCAAATACCAGGACTCCCTGGCAAAGCGTGTGTATTTTGAGAGCACAAGCTAGCCCTCATGGTCTTGGCCCTGGCAGTGTTGTCTGAAAGCTCGGTCCCGGGTTCCGTGCTGAAGGATTGCGCACAAGACGACACCGGACTTCTTCGGGCGTAGTGTGGCCGGTGCCAAGAGCAGACCACAGGGGTTGTGAAGGGACCAAGGTGGCTTGGTCCCTCGAGTTCTGGGAGACTGGTCGTGCTCGCGGCCGCAATTGAATTTGACGCTTGACGCTCGATACTGGATAAAGCTGATAAGCGAACGCAGATAGTGTTGGGGTTAATAATCGAATTCTGTCGTTTGGGGGCGCACACCGGGGGATTTCCATATCGCCAGACACACTGAGCGACATTTGCCGTATAGCCTGGTTCAGACATACAAGCCCAATAATTGATGTGCTGCGTAGGAACTTGGCTGCATGATTCGGTCAAGATGCTAGGCAATATTGACGGAATGCATTTGCGCGACGCATGTCCCACCGCCCGCCGTCCACGGCAGCCAGGCACGCCGTAGCGTTCTTTTGGACAAGGTGCAAACCGAGTCGTGGTGGCACGACGTGCTGTCAAAAACCGCCCATTCAACGCTCACCGGGTCTCAGACTTCTGTTGCATTTTTGTCATGCATTTGGTTCTGTGTAATGGCCAATAATTGTCAACTTCGATCGTGGCACTGGGGATGAGCAGCTGACGGTTGCCGACGGGAGTGTCTGTTGCACCAACATGGACCAACCACGGTGATTGCGCGGGAATGGAAGGTGATGATGTCTCTCTCTAGCTCTTCCCTGGGGGGCCGGGGGGGGGGGGCGATGCAGAGCGACAGCGTGGTATTTCATCACGTTGTTAACCTGGAGGCGCCTCCCTCGTCCTCTGCATGCCTGTCAAGGCGCTGTTGCGGTCGGTTGGACTCTGTGGCACATTCCCAGGGCCGGGTGCAGATGCCCGTGCACACGACGAGATCCACGGAACAAACAGACGGCTACAAAATAGCAATTGATAATAGTCCAGTCCTGTTGGGAACCTTTTTCGGAATGCCCTAAGAATACCCTTGTGGTTTTTGTGTTCTTACAAGCGAAACAAACAGTCGCAATGATTCATTGATCTGCGCCACCATGGCCCCGCTAAGTCATCTGAAACAACCCCGCCGAGGGCAGAATGGCGGTGGTGGACGCAGAGTGGCCAGACTGTTACCACGACAGCTGCCAATCGAGCGGGAGAGGGGCCGAGGGAGGGAGCGAAGGCATGAAGACGGCATCATCGGGTGTATTGTTTAGCGCTCCATTCCCTCCGTCTTCCGCATTGGAGCCCTCTGCTGTGGCGGTTCAGTCGCAGATATGCGCCGGATTGCGTCGTCGAAGCTCCCTTGGGCGCCGGGACTGGCTGCTGGAACTGATCGACAATGGAGGCCGCAGGACAAAGACGACAACCGGCTTCGGCCGCGAGCAATGGGAGGCGGTGACGGGCTCCCGGCGGCCTGGCGACCGCTGGCGATGTGCACACTCAGCTGGCAGCTTCTGGCAGGCGGTCGTCTCGCGCATCGAGAGAAGGCAGACTCGACCTGTGGTTGGCAGCGCCGTTCTGCTTTGCTTTTGCGTTGCGGTGGCGGGAGGGCCGAGAGGGTGGGCGAGAAACCAGGGTGGTTGGGTCAGCGGGCCAAAACCATGCCACCCAAGCAGGGATTCCACCCATGCCACCCCCGACTGCCCAAGTTGCCCCAGGCTCGCATTCCCTGGCGTTTTGGCGTTCCCCGCATCGGGACGTCATTGGCAAATTGCCCGCGCATTCTGCCACCAGACTGCATCCAAATGCAAGTGCACCGCAAACAAGCTCCCACAGTTCCCGCCCAGCGACCAGGGACTTGCTTCCTCCCTCGCTTTTGCAGGGCCGGCTTGAGCCAAAATGGCTAGGCGCCTGCCGAGCGCAACCTTGAACAAGCGTGAACCAGCTTTGCGACACTCGAACAGGTAAGCGCTAGACGCAGACGATGCACGCTGAGTGGTGCATTCTCTTGGTGTAAAAGTTGACCCTTCTTAAACCCAGGCGAGTCCCCCCCTCGGTACTGCAACCCACCATCGTCCTCATAAAACCAACTCCATCTCTCCGACTTTCTCACTGGGCTACTGATCACGGGATTCCCTCTCGCCTTCCTCAACAACCTTGTCCTCTTCGTCCCTTGCGGCCTGGCCTGTCCCTTACAGCGAGACAAAGTCACCGCTCGACAATGACGAGCTAGACATAATCACACCTGACTCTCAAAACCCCCTCGCTCACCAAACCCCAAAACATCCGCGGCCTTTTACGTGTTGATCACGGTCCGCAATAATGGGTTGCTTCAAGATTCCGTCACTAGTCTTCTGGCGCAAGAAGAGGAGGACATTCGATGAGAAGAAGAACGACGACTTTTCGCCCCGGCCACTCCATGACAGTCTCATATCTACCAACACCGCCTTCTCCGATGTCGAGAAGCCGCTCCTTGCCACAGGCCGCTCCACCAACAACCGCACAGCACCCGTCCCCTCCCGCATCGCGTCAATACGGCCAAAGGCCAACCCCACACACTCGGCCTACTCAGGCCCGGCCGTCCGGGACGAAGACAATGACGATTCTGATGATGCCGACACGCTGGGTTGCCGAGATGTCAAACCGAAGGATTCGGACACATGGACAGGGTCACACACCTCGACCCAAGTGCCAGACTCACCCGACTCGCCAAGCTCGCCAGAGATCAGCGAAAAGCTGATCGAGGTCAGCGTCGGGGAGAATCAAGAGGAGGAGAAGGCCCGGTTACAGAAAGAAGCTGCCCTGAAGAAAAAGAGGGACCGGGAGGCTCAAGAGCTGCTGGACGACTTGCAGTTCATGTAAAACAAGAACACCTGGATTACATCCAACTTTCTTTTGTCAACTTCGCCCCCAGGATATGTATTACTTGGGAATTCATGGTACGAATCATGGAATGGATCACCTGTCATGGGGCAAGGGACAAGGGATCAAAGGCATATCGGCGCAATTGGTTTTATTTGGGTATCATGGTCACTAGGATGCCATAATGGCACGGCCTCAAAATATTTTGGGGACATTCTGTCGCTATTCACTCTGCCCACAGCTCGGGCGTCGAGGAAATCTGTCGAGCACAAGTCGCTTGACAGCAACAACAAAATTTTACAAACTAATTGCTCATGAAGGACACTGTAAAAGTTTCATTCCATTCCACAATGCAGCCGAGTACCTCATGTGACCGTCATGATTCGCCAATGCCCCGGTTGTGGCCGCGACGCCACCAACGCCAACCGTGCGACACCGCAATCATCACCAGCGCGATCCCGCAGGTGATTTCCCCGCAAATTGACCGGCGGCGCGTTTGTCGAGAAACTCTAACCTCTCTAGATCTGAGCCTGAGATTGAGCCTCCAGATTAGGAAGCTAGATATTTCTTACGTACCCGACACGAGTGACGTTGAAGTCAACGGTGCAGACCCGCGCACGTTTGCGACGCGTCCAAGTCGCTGGCCTGGCACCTTGGCAGCGTCATGAAATTTATGCGACGCACGGCGACACATAACCAGTTCCCATTGCACAGACCTGCCCCAGCCAGGTAGGCCGTGGCTGATTGCCGATCATCTGAGCCTGAAGTTCCGAGTCGCGGATTTGCCCCACGAAAGGGCAGCTAGCGTACACTGAGAGCACTAACTCGGATTCGCGTTGAGAGAACAATCGCATTCAATTGCATTCAATGGATTCCTTCGCGCCTGGCGTGCATGCTACCTCGCCCGGCTCGCTTGGAGTGCGGACCAGCCGTTTCGAAACCGAGGTTCGGAAGCTCAACGTCTTTTCGAGATGCATTGATCGCATAACGCGTTCGTCTGAACTTTTTCTCCCTTCTGCTCCGGCGATCTAAGGGTCTTTGGGAGACTCGCCAGGAACCGGGAGGGTGCCCGTGATGCGACGCTAAGTCGCGGGGTCCTTTCCTTCGTTGCAACGGCGCGCAAGACGGCGGGGAGGACCCCCCCCCCCCCCCCCCCAACAAAGTGCCGGAAATTTGAATCAACCAGGGAAAATTTCTGGGGTGCACTATCGCCAAGGCGGGCTTGAGCCTGGGGAACTCTCCCCACAGTGGGTTAGGTCTGACCGCGCCCCCTCCTCCCACCCTTCATCGTGCCAAGTCGCTCGTTCATGGGAAAACAAAACAAGAAACAAGCTGAATGACGAGTTACAAAGACAGTAAAGGGGCGGGCGATTGATCGAGGTTATGCAGTCCCCGCAGCAAATTCGTCATCGGTGCCATCACAGCTGCGTACGAAAAAGTTTGCGAAGCAGCCGACTTTGTCTTCACCCGGTCCCTTGTCCGTTGCGAACCGTCGCACGCGCTACCAAAGTTGAAATTGCAACTTTCCCGCCCACGTGAACGGCCGGAGATTGGGTCGAGAGGAACTCCGCACGTGAGCTCGAGGAGCCGGCCTTGGCACTGAACTAATGGTGGCATTCGCTTGCATCAAGGCGGACGGGCAATTGAGCCCAACAGCCGCCAACAGCTGCAACAGCCCAGTCGCGTGGTAACGCTACTGGGGCTCGATAGGCTCAGGGGGGCATGTCAACATCATCCCCTGAACATGGTGAAAGGTGAAAGAAGAAAAAGAAAGAAAAAAGGTTAAACCATTGTCATCCGGCTGAGAGACAGTCGCTATCTTCAACCAGGCGGCACGGTAAGGTATCAGAGTTTTCGCGAAAGGTTATTTGACCTCAAGCCGGTTCAAGTACCCCGAATTGTTGAAGCCGGGTTATCCAAGACCGAACAGTCCCGACTCACGTCAAGTCGTTGCTGCGTTTCAATGAATACATAGGTAAGAGATGTATGTATTTCTCATAGAGTCACGGAGGGCAATCTTTCTGAATTGCATTAGCTTTTATAGTACTACTATACTACTCGTCCCAAGTTTCAAGTTTGAGCTCTGGGAGTAGAGATGTCCAGCTTCTTCAACAAATTCAACGCTCTCCCAACGAGGCCCAAAGTCCGCTGCCCCGAGTATGTCATTGGCGCTGGTGCCATGATTTCTCAACAAACACTGCATCTCAATAAAGCATTCTTGTCCACCGCTGTAAACATTACTAGTACTGTTCCGCCGGTGCCTGCTTGAACAGAGCCTGGCGGAAGTGTGCCTGGGAGATTTCGCTGATGACGGCTTTCTCAAGCTCATTCTCCCTCTTTGAAGACTGGGCATGGATGAGCACCAGTCCCTGGTAGCGCGTCTGCATCGACTCCACGACGAAGATGATACACGACTTGCCCTTCCTGATCTCGGAGTGTCCCGGACTCATCATGATGGCCTGCAGCTCCTGCGACACGCCGTACTCGCTCAGGTAGTAGTGCCACCGCTGCTCCTCGTCCGAGCTGCCGTCGTCCCCATCCACCCGGCGCCGCATCATAAACCAAGTCATGAACCTCCAAAACCGCTTGGTCAGGTCGCCGCCCCCGGGCTCGCTGGTGACGAAGGTCTGCGGCGGCAGGCCGCACCATGCCTGGTAGGCCTCAACGGCCGTTTTCTCGTCGAGTCCCACGTACTGAAGGGTGGCGGGGGAGACGAAGTGGGCGGGCACCGCGACGAAGGAAGACTCGGCTCCCGGGTCGTGGAATTTGACGTCGAGTGATATGTGCGAGTAGTACTGCTCGCCCCAGGGCAGCACGCGCCGTTTTTGTATGCGCCGGAAGCCGTCGGGATCGACGGGGCCGATGAGACCTTTTAACATGAGGCTATGTGTGTCGAGGGGGCCGAAGACCGCCATTTTGTTGTTCTTCAAGTTTCTTCGCCCAGTGAGTTGGGGAAGACGATGTCTCAGCTGAATGCATTTTTGGTGCCGGACGGGAGCTGTAGTATTAGTAAGGGAAGCAAGGTAGTTGAATTCCGGAGGGGAAGGTGGGTGGAGACAAAGAATAGGTTTCGGTACGGTGGTGAGGCTTAAAATCGTAATATTGCCGTTGAGACAAAGGAGCAAGCTCCCACCCGTCTCCGAGCGCTGGGCTCCGCACACCACACAGCAAGCCACTCAGGCATCAGCAGCAGTACGTGGAGCTGGGAACGGGGCTTGAACCCATTGTAGCTCATCATGATACTTGACACGAAAGTTTATTGAAGGCGGCGTGCCCATCTCACGGTGCCCGCGTCTTGTTTAAAAGTCAATCCCGGCGAGGTTGCGTGGGTGTAGGTCATGCACCGTGAACTGGAACACCGAGAAGTTGGAGATATGTTGAGTTTCCACCATCATTTGACAGAAATTGCGTTGTCCAACACAACCGTGACACCTTCGATGGATTCTACATTTTGGACGTCGCCATCGGCTTGATCGAGGTAAGATACTGGGGTTTTCAAGTTGCTAGGCCACCGACATCCTGCTACCTCCGACTGCAAGTACGAGCTGCCTGACACTGCACGCCTTCATAACCACATCACCGTCGCCTCCGCAGAACCTGATGTACCTCCATCTGTCTCGTGGCTCGATGGACGCCTTATGAAGATGGAGAGAGATGATGATGTCTATCGTCAAAATTGGTTCTTGAATGGAGTGATCATCAACAACACCACGCCCGAACAGCAGAAGTTCGGCCCTGGGATTCCTTTTCATAATTCTGATGTCGGCTTGAGATGGAGAAAAGTGACTCTCCTTGGGTCGTCGAACAAGGAAGGGCTATCCGACGGGTCTTACATATGCCATGAGAAGGACTCATGCCAGTCTACCGACTTTTCAACGACCCCCAGCAAGCATTCCTCACGGCTCTTCGACCGAGAATAGACAGGCCAGTCAGTTGCTTTGGCCGGCTGGCTGCTTGCTACGGTCCATTGTTAGCTGATTTGTTGGTAGACAAAGTCCACGATCATTTTCAGCAGTTGAACACCAGGAGCGTGCTGTGCGAGCTCATCGGTGTTATCATTCCCTCCAGATGTCCCGAAATTTTGACGGGTGCCAAACGCCGTCTCCGCGTTGCGGTGAAGGATATATTCCACGTCGAGGGGCTAAAGACCTCCCTCAACACAAAGCATACTACGAAGTGAGCAGTCCCGCCAATTCAAGCGCCGCGGTTGTCTCTTGTTCTAGATGGGTCGCATCTCTTGGGTCTTTCAAAGCTTAGTTCGATGAATTGTCGGGAGGTGCCAAAGGATGCTGTCGTGTTCATCGCACCCTTCAACCCGCGCGGTGATGTTTACCAGTCCTCCGATGGGACTAGCAGTGGCAGCGCAGCAGCTGTAGCCTCTTATGGCTGGCTTGACTGCGCAATCGGCACGGATATGATCGGTGGGAGGGGGGAGCACCACTATGGTAAATGGAGTATGGCAGTTCCGGCCATCCCACAACCTTCTTGACCTTGGAAGCATGGAAGTTATAACCTCCCCCATCGCCACTACACCAGGCTTATTCTCGAGAGATTTGGGCCATTTTAGACAACTCTTACACTGTTGGACCTCAAAGATCGCCGAACTAGCGCCAAAGACCAGGAAGTCATACGAGATTGTTCAACTCCTGGAGTCCCTGCCCGTACCCAACTCGGGGCAGATGGCTTTGGTTGAAGTCTTTATCAATGACATCAGCCTTCCACTTTCCGCCACCGTAGCTAAGCTGTTCATTCGAGATATGTGGGAGGCAAGAAATCCTGCTGGAACACCCGACAAAATTGACTAGTATCTGGAGGGACTCGTTGCAAAAACTTACCTAAACGAGTTCTACCATTCTAGCGACGAACTCCGCAACAAGTATGCCGACTCGCATAGCGGCCGACCACCGTATGTGATGCCACATGTTGAGAGGCTATGGAAGTTGGGTCCGCTATCACACCATCTCAAAATATCGAAGGAAGCAGAAAGATGGCTGTATACAAGAAATTTCTGCATTCGACTCTAGGAACACCTGATATCGTGGTTCCTATCGGAGATGTTCCGTACGATTCCAGGGTTACGAGGAAGGTCGAATACCTACCTGTGGTTGTGGACATTATGGGAGCGCCGCCTGGGATGGACTTTGAGTTTGCTCGAGGCAATTGAGAAAGGGAAAAACCATGGCAGAGTCGAAGCGGCCAAACACTGTCGCCACGGGGTCAAGGATGTTTTCCTCCCCAGTAGACAAACCATCAGCACCCAGGGTGTTCGCCTGAGAGCGAAATGAGGGACAAGAGCCAAGCAGCATCGGATGATGGGCTCGAGGCTGAGGAGTTCGCAATTTCAACAGTCGAGTAGAGGTATCCAAGGACCGCGAAGCGGCATGGGTGCGGCGTGATCTTGCCTTGCGATTACAATGTGGGAAGGACTTGCTGGACCAGTCACAGATTCGGCCACTCAGGATGGTCAATTTGGTCATGGAAAATGAAAGCTGCCGCCGACAGCCGAGGTAAAAGACTCCCGGAGATTGAGAGCACGTTCGGGCATTGGGATTGCGGCCCAACAACGGGTTATGGATTTGCAGCGTGGTTAGGAGCCCGACGAACGCTTGATCGCGACATGGATCGAGCATGGATGCGTGTCATGTAACAATAAATAATGTGATTGAAGCAATCAAGGACGATCGGAAAATGCCCAACAGGGCGTTACCGGGTTGACAGCACGCACACTTGGGCGAGGTCATCTGATGGGGGGGTATTTATGTATGTCTAAGGGGGACGGGGCTGGTGCAGCTGATGCAGCTGATGCAGCTGTGGGGGCTGATGGGAATGCTCGCCCTGTCTGACTGCTGCCGAGAGCGGAAAGTCAGGTCTCAGGTGCCATGGTGAGGCGGTGAGGCGGAGGCCAGAGCGTGTGGCAGCTTCAGGGCGAGTGGTAAGTGTTTTTCCAGAATAGCGATGATTGCGAAAATGGAAAATTACAAACAATAGGCACAAAAAGACACTGGGGAACTTACGTTCGGGATGTCTCGGCTGAGACAGCCGGCCGCAATTGAGGCCCATCGCGAATGGCTGGAATCGACGTGGCAAGGAAGGCGAAACGGACGAAATTGACAAATTGGCAGCATGACAAGATTGAGAAATTCTTGCCTAGGTCGTGAACTGGTGAATCAGGGGGCAATTCAGGCTGCGACGGCCCTTATCGCGGCAGCAATTGCCTGAGGTGAGATGCCAGTTGGCCGGATGGGGCGATGCATCAAGCATCACGACGGATCGCAAAGCTGCAGTGTCGCCGTGCTGCAGCCCCCTTTTCGGGCACTGGGGCGCTGCTCCCTACTCGTGACCCAATGCCCAATGGCTTGGCTGGAGAAGTGAGGCACGGCCCGTGACAACGGTTGGGCGGAATCGAGTGCAAATCGAGTGCGAATCGAGTGGGAACCGAGCCGGAGCTGAACGGTCAGACCCAGCGTGCCGGCGCACCGCCTGCTGAGAAGGAGCGATCCGCAGTGCCGCAGTTTCGAAGCATATTTTTTTTTTGCAGCATTTTGCAGCATTTTGCAGCACCTGGGCACATTTTGGAGCGGTTTTGCAGCATTGCCGTGTTTGTAGTGGGTAATTGCGGCCCAGCAGCGACCAGTGGCAGCGGCCCCAGCGCGGTGCGCCTGTCGGGAGCGCTGATCCGGCTTCCTACCCAGAGACGATCCAGACAATCGAGGAAGGCACGGTACGCGGTACGGGCACTGCAACGGGGCGGATGGGGGAAGCGGGGCCAATGGGTGTTGTTGCTCTGGACGCTGCCGGGCGAGCGTTGGCGATGGATGCTGCCACGTCAAAACACACCCGCCGTCCCACTGTGGGACTGGCCAGCGCGACTGCCAGTGGGACCCCAGCATGGGCGCCCTAGCCTGTGCTTGCCCACCCAAAATCTGTACCAAGCCTGTTTCGCAAGGGCAGCTTCGACCGGGCCGCTGCAGATTGGCGAGTCTCCAACGAGTCTCCAACTTGGATTTGGGGCCGCAACCCATCTGGCAAGCTGTCATGGGCCAGCAACCCAAAGGCGCCTCGCTGAGCCCAATCGACAACCCGCAATTAGACATGTCATGGCCAGCGAACTTGGCACCACTCAGTCTCCGCCGTCTGCCTCCGTGCGGCCGTCGGCTGCGTCCAGAGTGCGTCCAGACTCCAGACGAGGTCCCATCGTGATTGATGGCGCCCGCGACTTGCACTCCAGCTTCGCGCGGTGACTCAGTTCCAACCGCTGCCAACCACCCCGTCCCCCGGGTCAGCCTCTCGTCCTCTCGTCAGTGGCCCGTCAGTGGCCCGTCAGTGGCCCCCCTCAGTTGCCGCTCTCGTCATCGTCGATGTCTCTGCCTCAGGCCCCGCCCATGCCCCCCCTCCCTCACCAAGGCATGCCTATCTGCCGCTGCCATGTATATAGTCACCGAGGGCCGGCGTCTCTTCCCCGGCCACGCAGCACCACATAACGACCTCAAACACTGGACCTACCTGGCCCACATTGGACGCCAGACCATCGTGACAGACGATAGCGTCAACACCGAACACTAACACTCCCCGCTCTCCGTCCACCTTAACTGGACGGCCCCCCCATCCCCAAGGTGGCCTTCTCTTCAGCTCAAATCCCTGGGACACACTTAGAGCCGCTCTTGGCTCTGTTCGCAGGCGGAACCGCATCCTCCCCCGACTACCCCGAATCCGAGATGGGTTCTCACGCCGATGCCGACCCCACCCACGCGGTGGACGGCCTTGTCCGCGCCATCCGGGACCTGACCTCGGATCCCAACTACAAGCTCGTCGCCGATGTCTTCAGCGAGTTTCTGTTCCTCAAGGACCACAACCACCGTCTGTCCATGTCCCACCGGGAGACGATGGAAGAGTACCGCAAGTTCCGCAACGAACTCGAAGCCACAAAGGAGAAGCTCGAGAGGGAGAAGAAGGACCTCGAGGGCACCGTCCAAGACCGCATCCAGGAGACCATCCAGCTGAGCGCCAGCAAGGCCGCTCTCGAGGCCGACCTCAAGGACACACGGACAAGCCTCGAACACGAGAAGAAGAGCGCTTCCGAGGCCGCGGAGGCTGCCGCGAAGCATGCTACGCAGCTTGCCGACACGGCCGCCAAGGAACTGGCAGAGCTCAAGGCCGAGAAGGAGGCCCGGCTCGCAGAGCTTCAGCTGTCCAAGGACACGGAGCTTTCAGAACTCCAGCACGCCAAAGTAACAGAGCTCGCCGCCCTCCAACTTGCCAAGGAGACCGAGCTTGCGGAGCTCCAAGCCGATAAGGAGGAGAAGCTCGCAGCACTGCAGAAGGCCAAGGACACAGAGCTTGCAGAGCTCCAGGCAGAGAAGGAGACGCAGCTCGCAGAGCTCCAACAAGCTAAGGACACTGAGCTTGAAGAGCTCCGAGCCGCCAAAGAGACTGCCATCGCAGAGCTTCAGCTGTCCAAGGACACCGAGCTGGCGACGCTTCAGACGGCCAAGGACACCGAGCTCGCAGATCTACAGGCAGAGAAGGAGGCGAAGCTCGCGGAACTTCAGCAGTCCAAAGAGACAGAATTGGCTGATCTCCAAGCCGCCAAGGAAACCGCCATTGCCGACCTCACGGCCACAAAAGACGGCGAGATTGCCGACCTAACGGCGAAAAAGGACGGCGAGATTGCCGACCTGACAGCAGCAAAGGATGGTGAGATTGCCGATCTTCAGGCCGCAAAGGCTGCTGTGGAGGAGGAGAAGAAGAAGGCCGAGGAGGATGCTGCCGCTGCCGCTGAGGTTGCCGCGCAGGAGATTGCGTCCCTCTCGGAGGCCAAGACCGGCCTGGAGACCGACAAGGCCAACAACGAGGCCGAAATCGCGACGCTCAAGGACAATGTGGCGTCTCTCGAGGAGGTCAAGGCGGGCCTTGAGGAGGTGAAGACTAACAACGAGGCCGAGATTGCGAGGCTCGAGGAGAATATTGCCACCCTCGAACAGCAGAAGAAAGAGGTCGAGGAGGCGCTCGAGAAGGCCAATGCCGAGATTGAGTCGCTCAATGGGACCGTCGCCCAGAAGAACACCGAAATCGAGAGCCTGCAGGAGTCGCTAAGGGCGGCCGAGGAGCAGATCTCGTCCCTTCAGCAGACGGTAGAGGACAAGAACGGCGAGATCGACGACCTCCACGGTAAGCTCACAGCCGAGGGTGAGCGCGCCGACAAGGCCATTGCCCATGGAAACGACCTCCAGTCGAAGCTGGACGACACGGAGCACACGCTCCAAGTCACGTCAGGCCGCCTCCAAGATCTCGAGCAGTACCGCATCCCGCTGCACAGCGAGAACGAAGACGTCTAGTGAGTTTCACCCACTTGCCTATATACCTGCTCCATATCCCCATGCTAACCCGGCCTCAGCGTCACTGTCCTCGACAAGATTTGGACCAACATTGTGACCCTCGTTGAAGGGACCTTCCGCCCCGACATCGACGACCAAATCCTCGCCGACCCGTCGTGCTGGTCCAACCTACGCAACTCGCCGTACCTCAAGCACGCGACCCAGCTCCAAATTCCCCTCCCGCAGTCCAACACCCCTGCCGCCAAGGGGATGCGCATTAGCGCCGTGCTCGCCGTGCTCTCGCGCGCCCTCCACCGCCACCTGTTCCGCCCCGTGTATCTCCTCGACGACGAGGACGAGAATCTAGTAAAGTTTTTGCGCATCCTCGAGGACGAGGACCCGTCGCGCGAGGCGCACATGCGCGCCACACTTTTGTCGATGATGCCCGAGCGGCAGATGGAGCTGGGTGCGCGCCGTGTCAAGACGGTGGTGCGCGAGGTTTCGTGGCTGGTGCAGCATTTGCTGTCGGCGCTGCAGTTCGAAGCTTTTTGCTCCGGCCTCGAGCAGGCTTGCCGTCTTGCGTGCGAGCAGTGGATGCGCATTCAGATGGCGACGATGAAGATTGAGCCCTATTTTGGGCCGCCGTATGACGACTTTGACTGGCAGGTATTGGAGCTGCCCGAGTTTACCGAGGCAGCCATGCGTGACGAGGACAACATGACCATGACGGATACCATGACCATGACAGCGGGACCGACCTCGGCAAACGGCGACGACACCATGGGCGATGGCCCGCTCGAGACGGTCGAGGCCGACATGCCCTCGGGTGGCAGTGTGTCCGGGGATGCCGATGCCTTCCACGACACGGCATCGCAGGGCCACGGCACGCTCGACGGACACGACAACGGGCTTCACGGCAGCCACATGGACGGGTCTGACGAGGGCGCCGAGGACGAGATTGAGCCCGAGGAGATTTTGCTGGTCGTGTGGCCCAGCATGTGCTCGGTCGAGGATGGTGGATTTGTATCCATCACCCAAGGCCTCGTCATTTCCAAGGAGCAGGCCCGGCCCGCTCTCGAGGAGGTGCGCACGCGCAGCCGACTGGTACCGCGGCCCGGCTCGCGCCGTGCTAGGACCATGTCGATGCCGGCCCACAGCCGCAACGGTAGCCCTCAGCGGAGAGGGCCCTCTTTTTTAGCCAACGCTCAGTCGGTGGCGGGGGACGCCCCGGGCGACGGGGCTCCCGAGGATGGCTGAGCAGGTTGAAGGAGTGGCAGCGTAATCACTTTGAGTTGACGTCGCAGCGGCTGCAACAGGAGCAAGAGGAGGAGAGACCCGTTGAGGGGGGTAATGGTGCCAAGGATGGAAAGCTGAGCCGATGGAGCCTGTAATAAAAAAAAAAACGGATGGGTTATTTGTGTTTCTTTTCAACATTCCCTCTGTTATTCTCTTCTTTGTTTTGCTTGTCCTCGATCGTTTCTTTGGGTTGTGAATTGTCATATGGGGTCATGTTATCATGTCATTGACGACCTGATGTGATCAGGGGCGCAACCAACAAAAACAAAAGGGTTTTGGGACGGCGGGCTGTAACAGATTGTTGTTTTTGTATCCGACTACTAACGACTATAGATGTCTCTTCTTTCGCTTCTTTTTCTACGTCTTCAACCGTTTTCTTGTTTATAGGCATCACGGATCAGCATGGGCTTTCTTCTGGATTTTCACTCTTCACATAGGCATTGCTGGCGGAATCGGGAAGCATAGCGCGCGGTATAGCATGGATATAGACCCCATCAGTTGGGCATGGTGTCTGGTTGCATGTATGCGCGGGTACATAGTTTTTGAGAGGAGACAGCGATCTCGGTGGAGAATAGCATAATCTTTTTAGGGGTATTACCGCTCTGTTTCCATTCGCAATTGGTGATGTCAGATGAGCCGTAGTCAAGCGGACCCATGTTTTCGGTTTCTAGGTGGGTCCGGGACGGGGCGAGCGGTATTTGTGAACTGCCACGGAACCCGCTTATCTTTCCGGGTGAGAGGGTCCGGAGATGGGACCGAACTCTCTTCCCACATCAAACAGGGCATCTTTCCACCAACAATTCAATTTATCCCCCAACGCCCGGCGAAAAAGGAGAACCTGGGCGCAACTACCGTCGTTTCTTTCCTTGGAGGGAATTTTTTTTTTTGGGGGGGGGGGGGGGGGGGGGGGGAGGCACGAGACAATTTGGTGCGTAATTCTCGCAATGCGCTTCCCCGCATCTTGCATCTTGCAACTTGAACATTTGCAACTTACACCAGCCAACCACCGTCTCGAGCGAATTGAGGCGATCAGGGCTGGCGATCGACTGGCCAGCGTCCCGCCAACGCGACAACATGTCTCCGCCTGCAGCACAAGACAACGTGTGGGCCTAGCCCCCATCAACTGCGGCTTCCATTTGGCAATGCGGGTCCCGACGATGCTCGAGCTGCCCAAGTGCTTCGTCTGCCTAACATTCTGCAAAATGTTCTGCGCATGCATTGAAGCGAATCATGCTTTTGGGCTGTCGGGATTCTCGCAGTTTCCTTGCAACGGGCAAGGCTGGCATCCACCACCTGCGAAATCACCGGCCACCTGCCAGACATCGCTGTCGAATCAACCCCCCTCTCCATGCCAGCAAATGACGGTTGAAGATATGGTGGTCCAATTCGCCGCTCTCCTGCGACTCCATTACTGGCTGAGCCGCAGCTGGCTCAGAGCCTCGTCTCTTGCATCTGGACCCTCGGTGTGGTAGGCCTCATGCCGGTGAGGGTTGCACAAGGCCATGAATGGCTGATTGGGCTTGGGGATTGTGGAGGGAGCGCCCTGTCGATGCGGGCCGTCAAGGTAGGCTCTGCGAAGGTGGGAGGCGGTGGGGAAGTGAGGAATTCGGTATAAGAGCTACGCCGTTTCCCTCGTGTCTCGATGCCCACGGCTTTGCCAGCGGAGTGCCCCGTTGGGATCCTGAGCTGAAACCTATCTTGCAGAGTCTTCAATTTCAACAATGGAGCACTACGATAGACTTGTCAATTCCTTGAAGAGGTAGGGATTCTGAACCCCCTAGCTCATCACAGTCGGAAGGATGGAAGTTGACTGAGCTGACTGGCTCCAGGCTGTATTCCAATCCCGAGTTCTCAGACCTCAGCATCGTCAGCACCCACAAGACCTACCCCGTCCACAAGGCTGTGGTTTGTCTGCGGTCTCCATATCTCGCAGAAAGATGCCGCGATCCGAGTTTGGCTGTGCTTCAACCCACCTTTCCCCCTACGTCTCTAGGACTAACAGGCCCTAGGGGTTCCCAACAGTCGTGGAGGTAAAGGATGACGACCCGCAAGCTGTTCACCTTGCCATGGAGTACTTCTACCACCTCGACTACTCTGACACGCTCCCTGAAGCGCTCCGGGCTGCTCAGCCTAGCAATCCCCCATGTGAAAGTAGCGGACCTGCACAGGACGACTTTACCCCCGAGTCTCCCCTCATCGTCACCAGTGGCTTTAAACACCCCGAAGACCAGGCGCAGCCGGCCCAGGAGGAGTCCATCGCCGACAGCTCAACCACCGAAGCCAACCACAGCGGAGTCCCTCCGAGTCCCAGCGAGCCCCTCGATGACTTCCTACCGCCCGCTCCCAAGAAGAAAAAGGGCAAGAAGAAAACCGGCAGGGCCTCCATCAAGCTCCCTCCCTCCCCACCAGCCGACCCCCAACCCGACGCGCCGGCCACTGGGGAGACCCCATGCCAAGAACCAACAACAACCCCCGAACCCAGCCCCCTGGCCGCCTCCTCGGGACCCACCGAAACCCATCCCCACAACGAGGACGGGCAGCTGCTCACCACGCACGCCAAGCTGTACTCGCTCTCGGCCAAGTACGGCATCCCTGAGCTGCGCGCGCTGGCGCTGGCCAAGTTCGAGCGGCAGGCCGAGACTGGGTGGGACGCGGCAGACTTCATCCGCGCCGCGGCCGGGGTGTATGCGTCGCCGCTGCTGGGCGACGAGAGCCACCGCGCGATGCGGCGGGCGGTGACGGGGCTGATGTACGGCCACCGCGAGCTGTTGGATTGTGTGGGGGTGGAGGAGGTCCTGCGGGGGGAGTTGGGGTTGGATTTGATTAGGAGGATGAGGGAGGAGGGGGTTTGGTGAGTGTTTGGGGGGATTGTTTGTGTGGGGAGTGGCGAGACTTGAGATGTTGCCAGGGGGTGTCTCCTTGTGACTTGGCGTAACCCACAACCAAAGTCTTCAGGGTATCAAAAGAACACAAACGAGCACAAGGTATCTTAGTTAGGGTGTGAAGTGAACGGGTGGTTTCTGTTCAGGGGAGACAAACAAAAACTGGCCAGCAAGCAGCCCTTTCATCTTCACCTTTGGCGTGTGATCTGTGGAGATCTGAGCCACGTGTTATTAATGACAGTTTCATACATGAGATGGTATTCTCCAAGGGGTGAGGTACCTTAATGGCAGTCTTTGATCAGACCAAGGGTGGGGGAACTCGAGTTTGCACGGAAGCCTATAAATACATATACCGCCCCGGTGCTTCTCTCTCCTGCACCCTCAATACCAGGTCGCGGCCACAATTTTCCGTTTCGCCCCTGAATTGGAGCCTTTGAATGGAGGCCCTCATGCATACCCTGCGTGGTTATGTTTAATTCCTAGCTTGTGCCAAAATCTGTGACCATTTCTTCGACCCCTAGATCCTCGCGGTGTAAGGACCTGGTGTGGAGGGGGCCCCTTTTTACTATGCGCGCCAGTTTTAGTAACTTACAGCTGACACAGTTAATTCTTTTAGACTAATCAGAGGACCAGAAGTCATATAAGGAGACTTTTTGGACTATAGGTTCGAGGAACTTTGGGTTCCTTATATAATTTATAATACTTGACTAATTTATGAACAGTCTTATAATCTACTATATGCTTCCCGTATCTTGTCGAATCTCACACTCGTGTCAGAGTAAGCTCTGACACTCGCGCTCCGAAGGCGCTCCGAGCTCCGAAAGCTTTCCGACATCTGAGAGCCCTTGGAGCTCTGAGGGGTCTCTGAACCTCGTCAGAGTCTAATGACTCCCACTTGGACCCCTAGGGAGTCCTTCCGAGCGATATATGGCTCTGTATTCCCCGAGGGGCATAACAGGTTTCTTATATATAATTGATATTAATATACTTGTCTATCTAATAATTCTAAATTAATCAACATTTAAAGTATTATCCTAGCTGAATTATGATCTTCATATTCCGGTTGGGCTTACTTTATCACCACAGTTAGATTTGTGTTCCATTGCGTAGTATTTCTAGCCCTTTGACAATATATTATCGCTCTGATCTGCTACGCCCTTCATAACCACCCCGCGCTATCCTCCAAGAGTACCTACCTGGCACCTCTGCATCGACTCATGCCATCGCTCTGCCAGACGGTGGAAAGAAACAATAACCTCTGAGCTCGTGTAGAACACTAAGCCAAGTCCCTAGTATGAACGTCTACTACCCTAAGTTGATAACCATTTCGGGTCTACTGTAAGTGAATGGTATTTATCACCCAGATCAAAACCTTGCCAGCCAGAAACGGCGGGACTGGAGTCAAATGGCACCAAGGAAGGGTCATTCAAAATGGATTTCGAATCAGTGTCCTGATTCCAAGGCTGGGCCGCAAGCTCGCCGTCGAGGTTGCAGTTGATAACCTTGGAATAGGGGTTGAAGAATTCGGTGTTTTGTGAAGTTACCATCGGTGTCTTTTCATCTGCCGAGCCCCGGAGGTCCAGCAAGGGCTTCCCCGAACCGCGGAAAGAGCCAGCGGGTGAGCACGATGTGATGTCGCTCGCAGAGCTGAATTCAGGCTGGGTCTCGGTTCCTGCCGTGGCGAAGCGTTTCAGAAGCAGCTGGAGAAACAAGTCGAGGACCTCAACTGTCTGGTCTCGCTGGGTTGCAAGGGGAAAACCGGCCCGCTGGATGACATCCTCTGCTATCTCAGTACGGCAACTTTCCCATGCCTTGCGAAGCCGAGAAACCACGTTGTTCTCGTCGTAGGTCTCCAAATATGGGGATTCCGGCGGGTCTATCGTCGGAAAGAGAACGAGCCACATATCCATCCATTGTTCCCTCGCCGACTTTACCCGGCTAGAGTCTCTCATCTTCGACAGTTCGTCCAGCTGGGATCGGGATATCAGGACAGAGTGGGCGGGTTTTCGCAGTTCACATGGCTTTCCGCTCTGTTGGTGGATTACCAGGGAGCCCAGGCGGTCAAAGACTTCATTGCAGCGGGGGCAATGTATCCTGTCGGCGTGCTTCCTTTTTAAGTGCTGAACCACATCCCTGATTCGAGTGAGCCTGAATCGCAGGCAGTCCCGATATACTCGCGGGTCCAGTTTGCAGAAGGGGCAGGCGAAAATCAACTTTTCCATCTTTGCTGGTTGTTGATGTGGGCGGGGAGGCAATGGCCTCTTTGGTGGCCGTAGTTCTGTGACGGAGCCGGACATTGGCTGTTGGTGTAGTTGGCGCTTGGCCGTACTGTCTAATGAAGTCGGCATTGAAGAGTGTTGCGAAAAGGATGAGACGTTGTAATCTTGACTACTTGCGAATAATCGGCCCTTTCCTTGGTGGTCGAGTGCGTGCAGATGAGCTCCGAGTCCGTTTTCGGTTGAATCCTCGATGGTGATGAAGCCGTGCGGCTCCCGAAATGTCTCAGGCAGCTGCGTCATTGATGTGTTGGTATGAAGGGAAATTGGCAGAGTGCGGCGTGGGCCTGCAATTGGCTCAAGACGTGGCGCTTGGAGACTCGACGAGTGGCGGAGGTGAGGACATTATTTTGCTGTTCAAGGACACGCACATGCTGGCAAGCAGCTAAGGGCTGTTGCGTGGGGGGAAGAAGAGAGTAGGGTGTGCGGCATCCTAGAAAGGACCACAAGAGCTGACTCAGAATCAACGTCGGATTGTACCTCGCGTCAGGTGTGAGCACTGGCAGGTAGTGCAAACGAGGATTACACAGACTAGAACCTCACACGGGATCTGTCCTTACACAACTTGTGTGGAACCAATCAGGACAGACTGAGAGGAACCCCGCAACGAGCCAAAGCCCAAACCCCACCTTCCCCACTACGGCTGATGGGCGTTGAAGTAAGCGAATCAACAATCCCCGCGGCCACGAAACAGGTCCGCTCACACTGTGTTACTACCAAACATCAACACGTATCGGGGGTTAATAATCGTGTGCCTACGGACTAGCTATAAACCACCAGTCTTGCGATGGCAGCTGAGGAACGGCGAAAGAGGATTCCGCAGGCGAAAGAGTCTCCGCTGAAGAAATGGGAAGCCGATTTAGTGCATCCGCTCCCTATACCTATAGGCTACCTAAGATGACAGCTACCTGTTTATTATAGGTCTTGTAAGTGCCTCGGGTCCCTAATGGATGGCTCAATTCCACAGCACAGGGCAAGGCCTTACAAACCCAGCGCGACTTGGGTTCTAGCGACCCATTGCTCCGCTGGGAGCGAGTACAAATGCCTTGTCAAATTGTGCCAGAATCGACCCTGCCTCGCATCCCTTCCTCTCGATGCAATGATGCGCGCTAGATTGCTGGCCGGTTTTGGCTAAGCGCTCATGATTAATGGGTGGACATGGGTCCTGCCGCCAAAGGGTGAGCATCACAGGCTCTCCAATGGCCGCGCTCGAGTTGGCCGCCAAACACATGCTGGGCAAGGCCAGAAAGTTAGCCAGCCGCCTTGTGTCAGAAAGACCGGAAAGGGACAACATGTTTGTTATGAATGGGGTTCTCACTTCCGGCCACTGGTTTGGGTCGACACGCCAATCATTTTACTTTCTTGCAGGTGAGATTATAAACAAATGTGACCTTGGGGTTGAGGCGAATCACGGTAACCAAAGTCGAATGCCGTCTCGAGAGAAATACAAAGTCGAGGGTTATGTCTGGGAACAATTTGACTTTTTTAAATACTTGACTTATTCATTTGCCTGAGGTAGGGTATCTGAATGATGCCCCCCATTTTCTCGGCCTGTTGAGCAGTTTCAACCACAAAGGTCGCTGACCTGCACAATGTGTGTAGATTTGCCCACCAAACTACAGCATTCGTTATCGACCCTGGCGGCCCTGCCTGCGGCGGACTGCGTGTGGTCGGGGCCTATGCATGTGGTGGCCGACAGGGGTCGGATGGTGTGGACAGCAGGCTGTCTGAAACTGGACAGCACGAAACCACCACAAAAATTACAATCACACAGCCTGAGCACTTACACAAGTTGTGTAGCGAATAGGAGTCGCGCTCACTTCCTGCCCTGTTTCCTCTCACGATGGCATGGCACCAGCAGCGACTTTGGAGCTTTCACACTGCGCTCCTCCCTTCCACTCGTCGACTCAGAAAAACATACGGTTCATGTTGCTTCGAGCTTATTGCAAAGCACGAGAAGCCAAGGAAGGAAGACTCCTCCGCCTCTGGACCGGCATCAGTCCCCAGTTTATCTCCCCTAGGTACCCGGGTACGTTTTGCCCATCTTTCCGGCATTTTTCTATGGGTTTGGTCCCAGTGGCTAACGGTTGCTCCATCAATACGCAGCGGCAGAAAGAACTTCCCAACTGCCCTCCTTGCCCGGGCACGGATCGACACATCAACCCTGGGCCGCCGACTACCGACACGCCGTGGCAGCAGAGACACGATGCCGAGGAAACATGAGAGAGAATCGACCCGGGCCGGTATGAGCGTATCATCAAAGCGCGCGAAGAGGTCGCCCAGTGAAAGGCTCGGGGATCTCAGAGATGGCTTGGAGAAGAAAAAGCTCTGCGCCTGCCCATTTTATGTCCGGGACCCGATTGCACACTCCAATTGTCGACCGCGGCTCGGAGAGCCCAAGACCTACTTCATGTTCAGGCTCAGTCGGCCCGATGATCTCCGGCAGCACATTGAACGCAACCACAAGCTGGGAGTGCACTGTCCCAGGTGCTTCTTGGTCTTTGAAGGCGAGAGACTGGACGCGCAGTTTAGCGACCATCTCCAGAAAGTCCCAGCTTGTCTGAAAGGCCGACATCCCTCTCTTGTTGGGGCAACCCAAGGACAGCTTCAAGAGATCGGAGAGCTGCAGCGAAACTTGAAAAAGGTGGTAAAGGTGGTGGGCGACCCCGAAACGCCAAACACGGAGTATTGGTACGGCGTGTGGGCTATTCTTTTCGGGAAAAACGAGCCCCGGCCACTATCACCTTACCCGAAGCCGCATGATTTGGAAGGAATGTACGGTGCTCTCATTGACTACATTGACTCATTCCACTGGAAGCCCCTGCCCGAGCCACTACTCCAAGCACCCGCTTGCCCCGGCTGCCGCGAGCAGGTACTCGAGGCCCTTCGCGAGTCCCTCCGCCTGGTAAAGGTGCGGGCCATCGCCGCTCCCAACCTTCCAACCAGCGGAGAAGAGTGCACAGCCTCAACGTCCCTCGCACCCCTCCCGCCTTCCGCCGACTCCATGCAGCATGGCCACGAACGTTATCCTGGCGACAACGTCAATCACCATTCTGATCAGGTTAGACACGGTCCCAACTCCCAGCCCACACAATCTCACTTTCGCTCCGATGTTGACGTTGCTAACCGATATGAAGCACATTGTGGACTTTGAGACGTATTTTGAAAACTTTGGCCAACAACGCGATACCTGCTAATAGTCACTCCGATAGACTTCAAAGGCATCACCTGATTCGTATCTCATGTTCGCAGAAGCACAGGCCGGCTTTCTTTTTCTTCCTTTTGCTCAAGAGAAAATCTAGAACTGGCCGTCTGGCGGTCTATCAGATTCATAGTGTACCTAGTAATCGAGAACATTATTTTTTCTTCTCCTTTCCACCTTCGACTACGTGCTTGTCCACTTCTTTTTAATTTTGGCCCAAGGTCAAGCTTGGATCGGTTGACCACTGATGCCGGCTCATATGGAGTTGAGTAGCGTGGACTAGAATGGAATGAAGAACCGCAGCACAGGGCCAGGTGCAAAGCTGCCACTCGTGCAGGGCGGCGCACTAATGACTCCTAGCCAGAGAAGCCCCCCTCTGGTCACCACTGACCCTAGCATGTTAATAGTATGTTGACATTGAAGTTTGGTGTTTTCTCCATTTCTCGGTAGTTTGCAGGTTAGCTTGCATGTATTCCACACATCTTACCTATCTTAACATTTCAAAAAGCGAAAAGATGGTATGTATAGTAGCTAGGTATCATAGTAACCGGCATGTTAGGCCTATCAGTATAGAGACGTTCATATCAAGGGGACCCCTATTAAAACCCGACATCATGTCAAGTCATGTAAAGACCCCTGGGGAAGGAAAAAAAAGGAATAGAAATGCGCCCAGGACTCGAGCCTAGGACCCCTTTAAGGGGGCATTATAGGTTCTTATAGATATGATAAATCTAGATATTTAAAAACGTAACGGAGATGTGTAAGGGGGGGGGGGGGCCACGGATAGTATCTCAAAGCGTATCAAGCCATATCAAGGGAGCTACTTTACCAAAAGTACCACCCCGTCAAAAGGGCCCGCCCTGTAAGCCTTCAAATCTAGGGGTTCCTTTCATATCAACGCATATCAAAGAAATTACAATATGGAAAAGGACTCTATTTAGGGCATATAATATAGGGCTCTTTTGGCAGGCAATGCTAAAGGAACACTACCAGCCTACCCCCTTTCTTTCGGTAAAAAATGATCCCTGTCTAGACACTCCTATGCACTATGGCTAGCGATTGTGAGCCTGGAAAATGAACTTGGATTTGGAAGCATCTTTTCCATATTTCTCATGATAGGTCTAAGAATCTAAAATAGGTATGCTAAATCTCACTGCTACGTTGACAGGCCCAGCCAAATTGGCCACGATGTTAAGATCCGGATATAGGTTTAGGGACCCCCCAATCTCCCGCTAGGGAGGCATTCAAGCCCGTTTCAGTCAATGCGAAGAAACGGACAGGTGCCACTGACAACTTCGGGCTCTAGGAAGAAAATGATTGAAGTTTGTACCAAGAACTAAAGGCCATATCGCAGTTACTCAACAGGGAATAACAGACTCCAAATCAGCGCCTCCTTCTCCTCATCGGATGGCGATATACTGGCATTGCGGTCCCAGTCAGATATTAAGGCATCCAGCTCATCGATCGCGCCCTCCCCGATTCCCTCGAATACCGGTGGCGTCTCCGTCAGTTGACACGTGCGGGATGCAATGTGCGCGTTGCGTTCCACGTGGTGGTCAAATGTGGCGCCGCAGATGCAGCAATACGGGACGCAGAGATGACGCCGAAGAAGGTGCTCCTTTAGGCCCTGATAACCTTCGAAGTCGTGTTGCCCACAATGCTTGTACGTGCGCTCATCGCGGATCGCAAACGGGCAGCCCAATCGCGGAGTAGGCTTCGGGCTGGGAGGTGGAGTTGTTTGGTTTTGGCGGGTTGACCTTGACCTGCTGGTGTTGATGGCCAGAGAGTCGTCTTCCGAGTCTGAGCTTTGGTGAATGGAGGCCTCCGAGTCGCTGTTTGAGGGCGATAATGGCGATGCTGGTGCGGTGGGTGTGGTGCGTTTGCTTGGGCTCAATTTTGATTCGTATGGTGATAGGCGGCGACCAACACCATAGGCATGTCTGGAGACATTTCTCATCGGGGGGTTTGAGGACGGCGTCCGATCCGCCCAGGGACCATCAATCACCAAGTCGCTATGACGTCTGGGCATGCTCGTAACAATGAACAATGGTCTCTGTCTATTGTGTGGGTAAAAAGGCTACTGGGATGGTCGGCCATGGAGTTCTTCTGCATGGACAACCAGTCTGGTGGCAGCTCTTATATCGTCGTTGGGACCTTTGGTGAGAAAGGGGATCTGCTCTCCAATGGGCTGGTGCACCGCATTTTGTGTGCACCGCACATTGGTGCCCCAATCACGCCGCTGCGGCATGGATCCGCTCTCTCCTGGCCAACCCCCCCCCCCCTTTTTTTTTTTTGCCCTTTGGTAGACCCCCAAACCGCCGACGGTCTGCCCGTCGGCCTGAACAGCCACGGACCTAGCCCAATTTAGTGAATGATTTGCTGATATTCACAGCGCCAACACTGCTCAAATATTTAATTTCCTTGCATTAGATCACCTCTAGATAGGCGTCTTGCTTGAGGGATGGGAAAGCTAGGGCAGATGCAAACCAATAGATCGGACTAACAGGCGAGGCAATTTCTTGTCCCACGCCAGCGCCTGAGCACCCGCCAGATTGTCCGGGTTCTAGGTCGCGTTCATGCGACCAAAACTTAGAGCGCCAACCAACCCGCGCCACGATGACGAGGACCGGCGTCTAAGTTCTTTGGTCTTGTAAGGCAGGCTTTGGTTTGGCATTACTCAGTCAAGGCCTAGATGCATGTTTGTATAAGTTGGGCAATCATTTGGTCAACCCGAACGGGGAGTTGGTTGGGAAGGCCAAGGTGTCTCCATTCAGAAATGTGCGCCCGAGGAAGATTCCCCGCCACACTCACTCTCTCCACTCTTTCCACGCCTACTCTGGTAAATACCCATCTGACACCCATGCTCGTTCGCGAACCGTGTTTCGCGAACCGGTGGCATTAAGGAAGGGGGGGGAGAGCGGGGTGGTATCAAGGAGGGGGGGCTGCCGCCTTCGCAGGCAACGACGAAGCTGTCACACGATGCGCAACCGACCCATCGGCACATCGTCAAAGCTCTCCTGAAAGCGTGGACCAGCATCTTCATTTGATGTCGTACTACACAAAGGCGAAACCATTGCGACGATTACGTTTTTGGGCATCCATTCACACCTCGCCAATACACACGCAGCATCCAGACAGTCAGTCACCGCCGAATGGCGCCAACGGTCGCGACGGTACATCCCTAGGGTGAGACACTTGGCCGGCTACCCCCTCCCAACATGCCTTAACATAGGTTGGAATACTTATCTGCCTCGGTAGACTCAACCCTCCCATAACCATACTGGGTAGAGGTTAAAGCAAGAGGCTAAAGCCAACAGAGGTCTAACTCTGAACAAGTAATTTTATCAAGTTGCTTGAGGGATCGCCTACTAAATTTTAGCAGGTTAGATAGTCTGCAAATACTCAAGATATCTCATCACCCCCCCCCAAAGGGATTTACCAAAGAGTAAAGGTGTTTATCTCCTCGACCTATTCCTCTTATGGGAGGACTTTTGCTTCTTGCCCGACGCCCCATGCGCTCGCCGCGATGACTCGCCATCTCGCCGGTATTCGCATCCACCAGCATCACGATCCCCCGCTACGGACTGAGCATCGACTGACGAAGCCTCGTCCGTCTCCACGGAGCCGTAAGCTGAGGGAGACGCCGGAACATGTCCGTCCTGCCAATCAGGGCCTTGTTCACGCATATCCTCACTATCAATATGACGCCAGTCTCTCTCCGGCTCTGGATAGCTGCCATGGTCATCGGGCAGCACCGGCGACGGTGGCGTCTGGAAGCGATAGCCGAACGGCATACTCGGAGCGTATAATACCATGTTGACGCCCCAAGTGGAGACAATCGTCCCAGCTGGGTACGAGGCGCCGCCGCCGTTGGCGCCGGGGGTGGGGGGAGCTGGGGCGTGGAATGGGCATCCGGGGCCGAAAGGCATCGGCGGGAGAGGTCCGGGGACGGGTGTCGGAGGTGGAAGGCCGATAGGCGGCATCGGTGGAGGAAAGCCAAAGTCTATGGGTGGCATTGGAGGGGGCGCCATGCCGGCGCTTGGAGATGCTGGATGTGGCCCGCAGGCGGCGTTTGTCCTCAAAGTGCTTCGCTGCAGCTTGCTGTAACTCACCCGATCGTAGCTGGCGACATTCGTGCCCGGGCGGTAGCCGCCGTTGTGGGGGGCTGGGACATGTTCAGGGCTGCCTGTCGTCATTGGGCTGCGAGGTGGAGATGATGAACTATCACTCCCGCCTAGTGGTGATGGGGGAGGTGCCCACGTCGCCTCACCGTCGGCAGGGAATCCGGCGCCGGGAGTGCCATTGCCGGGTGTGTATATGTCGCCAGGGTCTGGACTTGGAGGGACTGGGCCCCAATGGTCGCTATTGCCATCTCTATCGCCCTCGCCAACGTATTGCTCTCCACCATGGTGATGAGAAGTTGCGTGATCCGAAATATCGGCGTGGCTGAAGCCGCCACTGAAAGGTCCGCCGCTCATGCTGTGCCTAGGTCACACTCAACCCGAAGCTATTGGTCAAGAGGGTTCGGAGTTCGTCAAGTTGTAGCGGTAACGGGCGTTGAGCGATTGGTTGCCTCCAAAGAGTATGAAAGTCAGGAATGTGGCGCTGGAGTGACTTCAACTCTTTTTAGAGGAACTAGAGAGTTCGACCAGAAGTTTGGGGCTGATGGATCTATCTGCCCTTCGGACGACAATTCGTGTTGAAAGAAATGCTGTGAACGGCCTGGTGTTTGAGGCGGGCAGGGCATTTAACCCCTATCCAGGATTCAACATGAGCCATCTGATTTGGTCAAAGATTCCGAGATGCGGCATACATGTATGTTGGCATGACATAATTCCCCGCCTGCATTCCATTTTTTCTTTGTGCCATATGCGTATCATGCCACTCAAGCGGCCCTCTAGCTCAAGTCTGGTGCAAACTACGAAAATCGGATTGTGAACTTGACCTTTGTGGACAATGAAATGGGCCCATGTGCCAAAGGGTTGCACCAACTCATAACCAGGATCACATGGATGACGGTTACATAGCTACCTTGGGTATACGCCCGTACGAGGAAGAATCACCGTGATGGGTGTCACTGGGCGTTGAACGACGCCCCCTTGTAATTCAGGGGTCACACAAGGAACATGTTGGGTTTAGCTCCTGGTGAGTTGAGCTCCGCCCGACCTCGACACCACTGAACCACTCAATAGGTGACTTTTTCACAATACATCCCTAAGCTCCCAGTATCAACATGCATGCGAGTTACTCCCCCAAAGTACCACAAACACAGCCCCAAATGAAACATGCAGAATCACGATAAACACCTGCCAATCCCACAATCCCAGGGCCCGGGATAATTTCCCATGATCAAACCATCACCACGGATTCCCGCCATCTTCCCACCCCCAATTACTTGCATGACTTCTTGTGCTTCTTCCCCTGCTTCTTCTTACTACGCGACGACCGATACGGTCTATCTTGTTGCTCGCCACTCGGCACCTCGTATTAATAGCCCTCGCCGGTAGTCGGAGGCGCTTCCGGGGGTTGTTTGATATCTGGGACTGTAGCCGTAGGGCATGTCCGGATTGTATGTAATGGGGCGCTTCGCTTCGCGGCAGATGTCCTTGCGGGAAATCCGCTGCCGCCGGCGGCAGAGGTCGACATCCCCGCGGGATCATTGACAGTGAGAGCAGTGCTGCCACCTACCGCCGCGCCAGAGGACCCTCGCGGGGGGCCGCTGCAGCTTGGCTCAGTCCAAGGGCTGACGTTCGGCTCAGTCCGAGGGCTGATGCTCGTATCGTCGTGCCAGCCGTGGTTGGGGAAGTCCTCTGCGTTGCGACCTTGATAGGGATCTTGGTATTACTCACCCTCTTCCATTGGGGGCCCTAGGTTCTAGGAAGCATTGCGCCGGCTAGAGCGCCTCTTGGACTTCTCCTTGCCCTTGCTCTTAGATTAGCTATTACACGTGCGTTTTCGGTGGCTGTTTTCAAAAGGTATTGAGTTATATGATGATTGTATAGTCGGTAGACGCTGTCCTCAGGGTGGTCGACGATATATTCGTACAGGGATGTCGAATATTCGCGAATTTCGTGCGCCAAAATCGGTAGATGATTCCTGTGGCGCAAACGCTAAAATTTAGTAAGATGAATACTATAACTTAGCGAGCTGGCGCTAAGCTACAGCGGGTATTTCCCCTTTGCTTTTGCTGTCAGTTTCGCTCCCTATGGTGCGTCGCAACAGCAGTCTATCTCGCAAAGTTTTAGCGCATCATACTCGACGAATATTCGTACAGGGGTGTCGAATATATTGTCGACCACCCTGCGTTGTCCTCGAAGCATGGAGTGAGATACTTTGAAGTAGGTCTGCGATAAATGGAGAAACCCAGATATATATATATATATATAATTTTTTTTCGGCAAGCAGAATCGAGTCTTTTTTGGTAGGTTATTATGTCTTCACTTACTCCCGAGTCTATTGCCTATAATTTTATGTTGGCAAATAGGACGTGTGTAGGTTGAACATATTTCTAGACATGTGGCAAGAGCCAAGTTTGCCGGTGGGAGAGTCGGTGATAGAACTCGTCATCTCCTCAGGTATCTCGAGAACTGCCATCATAAAGCGCACACTTTGGAGAACACTATCAGGGCCACTTAACAACGAGTTGTGTTGAGTTTTGTCTATCCTGCAATTCCATTCATTCATCAATGTCAGATTTAAGGTTTTATGTGAACTAGCGCTGCGCGACAGCAAACATAAAAGAAGAACAAATAGCCCAAGGGCTCAGAAGCTGCAGTACAACCAACGGGGTGGCTAGCCTACCCGCGATTGAAGGCAGGAGGTAGTGTTCAAACCACAAGGTGCAGAGCAGGTGGAAGAATAGGGTAACCAGGAGTATCATCGAGAATACACAAAAGAGTCCAAAGTAGAGTGCACAGCTAAGAATCACAGTTGGCCCTCACTTTGTTGATGGGAAATCGCATGACTCTCTTAAACTATCTATGATCGGAGGACCTCTCTTTTAATGCAGATGTCTCACGAAAGAAAGTCTGGAAAAAAGCATTGACATAGGAAATCGAAAAAAGGAAAGGCGCGAAAAGCAAATGTAGGGGCCTACTCCAAGTCAATGGCGTACAAGGATGACCCGGAAGAAGTTTGGTTGGACATCAACACCAGGAAGGCGAGACTATCTCCCATCTTATCTAGGTACGCTTTATGGTGTGGAGTATGATGCAGACTGAGACAAGAATAACCACCTCCGCGGGAGGAATTAATCTATATCACATCATATTGAGTATAAGATATATGGGCAAAGTCGAGCTCAATAGTAGCTCAACGTTGTTCAAGTCCACACTTTATGGGCTTCCACATTATTCAACCAAGTAATTACATGAACACATACAAATAAAATCCCAGCGATCTTGAAACCGGGCACTAGGAAATCACTACTACACTCCAGCCGACCTTGGCCGTGACACCTGCTGCGATGTAGACTGTGATGTTGCCTGTCGTGTTGGCTTGTGGAGGTCCTGACCAGCGAAAGATGGTAGTGAAAAAGGATACTAGTGATTATAATTTTCCCGTAACCTCGAGAAACTCAACAACGTCGGGCGTGGCGTTGAAAAACAAATTTGGGATTGTTTTAGAGGGCAACCACAAAAACAACAAGCCCAAGGGAGACACCCGCGCCCGAGAACGGCAGTAAGAAGCGCAAGGCTCTCCCAACATCAAGCAACCAAGTAAAGAAGAGCTGTCTCAGTTTTCCTCCTGACAACCTAGGTTTTTCAAGCGCAGGCAGGTGTCTCTTCCCTCTATGTTGACACTCTCAAAAGCCAGCCGTACCTGCCATATTACCATGAAACTGAATGGCTGAAGTTGAATGGCCAAGTGGTCAAGTGATATGCGTGGTTGGCTTTCGCTTAACAAGCCTTTGACTTTGACGAGACTCCCGCTTTTACTATTTGTACAGCTACTGGGCTAGGTACTTTACCTTACCTTACACATGCCTCTATGGTCTTTTCTGCTTCCCGAAAACAGCACCGCCGCGATGCCGCAATTATCTGGTGGCCAAAAGGACCAAGTTTCGTCGGTGGACTGCTAGGTCGCTTGAAGCGCGGCATGCACTCGACATCGTACTGACGCTTCTCAGGGCGCACAGAAAAAAAGCCGACAAGATGACGGTTGAGCGAATGGGACTCGCCATCAGAGTGATCCGGCATCCCGGTATGAGCGCCGGTTGCGAGGCAATGAATTGGTCTCGGTGAGATTCTCTCCTTTGTCTCATGCCAATGGACAAAACCTATGTTGGATGGCAGGTGGCGAAGGCTGCCTTCGCTACTGACGTCGATTACACCATTCCGCTGCTTTGTCGTCGCCAACACCGTGAAGCCCTGGCGGCGGCTCGCGCTCAAACGGCCCTAGTAGCCCCGCAAAGCCACCCGGGAAAGGGCTCCGAGACGGCGACCACAAACTCCTCATCGGCTCCATCCAACCAGCAGAAGTAAGCGGAAATCCCCGGGAAAAGTCCCCGAATTATATGTAACGACCGGATGATTAATTAATCCTTGTATAGAACCACATGCCGATCCCTGATATCCTTGAAGACAAAAAGAGCATCATCACGGGAGCCTTGGTCGAGGGGTGAGGCATGACATATTCATCATGTGCTCTCCGGTCAAGATCTTTCATGCTTATAAACTCCCCTCGGAGACCAACTGAATGATGGGAAACAATTATCTCACCCTTCAGTGTTTTGGGCTTGGCACCGGTTCACGGCCCTGCCACTCTGGCTCGGACTTGGCACTCACCCAAAGACGATGCCCCGGGTTCATCTGAACAACAACAGAACGGCTAGACAATCAGTGTCAAGCTTCTCTGCCAACACGGGTGGCTGTTGCTTAGCTTGCTTGGCTGGCTTGGCATCGCTTGCCCCAGCATGTAAAGACTCAACTTGTCAGTTATATACGACGGCGCCGCTGAGGGGGGTTATCCGGGGGCCAGCAGGGGCCGCAGTTCTGACAGGAACTTTGTTTTCCGGCAATCTTTTGGACGAGGCGAGACCATCAGACACGCACGGAGGATTGCAGTGAGACGGCTTGGATGTGCTTGACGGGCTACAGTGCCAAGAGCTGCGCCAAGAGCTGCATCAAGAGCTGCACCGTCAGCTTACAAGGCTTGGCACTCGATTGCCGTAGCGGAACGACATTTGCGGCTGGCGGCTGGCTCGCTCTGACGGGTGATGTGTCGCGTGTGTGGAGATAGAGAGAAGAGGAAAATGGCTCGTTCCGGCGCTCGAAGGAAGAGAGGCCAACCTATGGCAACCAGCTTGCCTGGGGACGGCGCGCACGCGAGGCCCCCCTCTCTATACCACTTCGACCGTCTCTGCTGCTGCTAGCTCCCTTCATATTGAACCAACAGCCCCCGCCACTGCCCGCCACAAAAGGCATGGACCATTCATCTTGCTCGACACGTTGGATCTGCAAAGTCCTTGGAAGGTCGCGTCCGGCGGCCGATCTCTACAAACATCACTGGCTCTCGCCAGGCATCAGCGGCTCCAGCCCATGTGGTTGGCTGGTGCCCTTGCCAGATGTCTCTCGGCTGACTCTGTCGCACAGCATGCCAAGCATGCCAACCTCACGGGTGGAAGGGCTCGGGATTCGGTCCGCCATGTCCCCTCTCCCTAAATAGCAGGCCCCGGAGTCATCTCGACCAAGCAAAAACGCCAAGGCTGCAAGGTGCGACCCCAAGCACAGGGAAATAAATACTCAGGGCCGCCCTCGGACCTGGGACGACGTGTACATACCGGAGCACGATAGCCCCACTGGTCTTGAGCTCTGGGAACCCAATTGGCGCCTCACGCCTCACGCCTGTGGAACCGCGCCGGCGCAACCATGAAGTTCGGCGAGGAGATTGTCTCAGAGCGGGTTCCAGGTAGGCGGTTCCGACCCCACGCAGCCCCGGCCATGGGATGGCATTTTTGCCTGTGTTCTGCTTGCTGACATACAGTATGTCGTGCAGAATGGGCCGACAAGTACCTCGACTACAAGACGGGCAAGAAGCACATCAAGGCCATTGCCGACGCCATACAGAAGGCCGAGTCGGCTCAACACCCTCGTCAAAACCAGCCACAACAGAGTCAACCACTGCTAGGTAGTCTACCCGAGATAGGATCCCCCATCTCTCGGCATGTACCACCTCCGTCACAAGACACCGAACCGCGAGACCTCGAAGCCGCCAAAGGAGCAGACCCTCCGGCTAGTACCAACGCAGAACAACAACGATATGGCGATCTGGACCATGGCCGTGTCTCATTTGCTTCGGCCCCCTCGAGGCTCAGCGGCGTTGGGCTGAGGATAGACGTCGCTGGTCTCGGACTCAACCGACAGGGCGAGGCCCCGAGCGAAGCGGATCCGCCCGCCGAGCGGGAGCAGGCATCACCGCCCCGCCGGATGATGACACGGCGCGGGAGAGCCATGACGGCACTGCTCGGGAGCAACCCCTTTTCCGCCGTCCGAATGCGCTTCTTCGATGGCGACGCACAGCCCCTCAACCCCACCGACCCCGTTGAGCAGCGCAAGTCGGAATTCTTCCATTTTGCCATCTCGGAGCTGCAGAAGGTCGAGGCATTCTACAGGACGAAAGAGAAGGAATCCGGCGCGCGGATAAAGCAGCTGCGCGATCAGCTTTACGTAATGAAGCGCCGGAGGGGGGACGAGGTGTTCCGTGAAGACATGAAGAAGAAGAAGGGCTTTCCCACCAACGGGCGCCAGCCGGGCCTGTTGGAGCGCGTCAAGGAGAACATGATCGAGCTGGCGACCTTCGCCCCGGGGCCCAACTCGCAGGCGCTGCGCCAGATGCCCCCGACGCCTACCCTCACGTCGATGCCCTCGGTGTCGGAGCGGCGGCGGGATTTCGTGCCCAAGCAATTCGAGGACGAGGACATCCCGTACCCCGAGGCCAAGAGGAAGCTGCGGACGGCCCTCCAGGAGTTCTACCGCAGCCTCGACCTCATCCAGGGCTATGCCGAGCTCAACCGGACGGCGTTCCGCAAGCTGAACAAAAAGTACGACAAGAACGCCCGGGCGACCGAGGAGCTACGGTTCGTGCGCGACTACGTCGACAAGTCCCACTTTGTGAGGAGCACCGTCATCGACGGCCACATGAAGACGGCCGAGGATCTGTTTGCTCGCTACTTTGAGCAGGGGAACAGCAAGGCCGCCTTGACCAACCTGCGCGCGCGCAAGGTCAAAGACGAGTCGATGAGCACCTTCTGGAACGGCTTGCTTGTCGGGACCGGCTTCGTGTTTGCCATCCAGGGCCTCATCTCGGGCGTCAGGCATTTGTTCAACGAGGATCTGGATCATGATGAGCAAAAGGTTGTCGCTTCGCATCTCCAGCTCTACGGAGGCTACTTTCTCATGCTCTGTTTGTTCTGGCTGTTCTGCCTTGTCTGCTGGGTGTGGACCATCACCAAGGTCAACTATCCAGTCATCTTCGAGTTTGATCCGGCACACTCACTGGACTGGAGGAAGCTGGCCCAGTTCCCGAGTTTCTTCACCCTGCTCTTCGGCGTCATCTTTTGGCTCAACTTCAGCGCCATGTATGGTGGGAGGGACCTGTTTCTGTGGTATCCGGTCATTCTCATCGCCCTGTCGCTGTTTATCATTTTTTTGCCGTTGCCTGTCTGGCATCACAGGAGCCGGAAGTGGTTCGCTTACGCTCACGTCAGTCATCCGGCACCGAAAAAAAAAAAAAAAAATCTTGGTATTTTTCTCTAGGGGTTTTGCTGACATGTGCTCCAGTGGCGCCTCCTCATGGCCCCCTTTTACTCGGTCGAGTTTCGGGATGTATTTCTCGGTGACATCTACTGCTCCCTTTCCTATTCCATTTCGGTAAGAGGGGCGCTGTCCTATGGAAGCGAGTCGAATTTGGAGCCTAACCAACTCTTGTTCTAGAATATCGAGCTCTTTTTCTGCGTTTACGTCAACGGGTGGGATGAGCCCGAGAAATGCGGCTCAAGCCAGTCTCGACTTATGGCCTTCCTGAGCGCCCTGCCGCCCATGTGGCGAGCAATCCAGTGTCTCCGCCGTTACTACGACGCTCGAAGCTTCTTCCCGCACTTGGCCAACTTTGGCAAATACGTTGCCACCATCTTTGGCATCATCACCCTGTCGCTGTATCGCATCGACCGCAACGAAATGACTCTGAGCTTGTTCATCTTCTTTTCGACGTTCAACACCATCTATTCCTGTAAGCCCGAGCTCTTCTTGAAAGCGACTCTGATTTTGGAGCTGACACTGGCGCTAGCCTTTTGGGATATTTACATGGATTTCCGACTGGCTCAGAAGAAAGCAAAGTATTACCTACGGGATGTTCTCGCCTTCACGTCCCACCGGTTATATTACGCCATCATGATTGTCGATCCACTTTTGAGAATGACTTGGGTCTTTCACGTCGTCTGGACTCACAACATCCAGCACTCGAGCATTGTGTCCTTTGTGATTGCGTTGATTGAGATTCTTCGCCGCGCAGCTTGGGCGACTTTCAGGCTCGAAAACGAGCACTGTGCCAACATTGCGAATAATAAGGCGAGCAGGGATATCGCCTTGCCTTATAAAATCCTGTCGACGGAGGAGGAGGAGGAGGAGGAGGAGGACAACTGAGGGAACCATGTCAAGCCAGCATTGTGTTCAATAGACGACGGCGTGTGGCAGAACATCCCATATTACACACAAGGATCAATAAACATGATTATAAGTACTTGCACACACGCCCTCGGCTCTCTATGTACACCATTGACACACCTAGCACTAGAAAAAGTCTTGGCCACAACAACCACAGCACGCTCTCTCTATAATGCAACACCTCCTGCAGTATTACTACCACATTCCCGTGTGTTGAGCATCTACCTGAACACTAGTGTCACATCAGCAAACTTTACTCGGATTTAAGGGAGAAAGATGTCCTCCTCACTCCTCGACCTCGACCCGAAGGCAGCAAAAGGGTCTCTAGCTACAAGCTAAAGACATTTCCCCTCGACAAGGCACCTCCATTCTACGCATTGAGCTACTGCTGGGGCTCGCCAGAGAGACATTCAGAAAGCATCTGCAACAGCAGGACGCTGAAAATCACGGCGCTCCTGAGTAAAGGCATTCGAGTCGGGAAAGTTCAAAGGGTCCCAAATACCACCTCCGCGAGAATGCCCGAGGTAATGTTCAGACTTATTCTCGTGGTTTCAGCAGGCTGTTGAATCGGGAAACTTTCCCTGGGTCCTATTCTACCACTGAAGTCCTCGGCATATTTGTGGCGAGCGTTGCTGGATTTGCTCGTTTATCTATCCCGACGAGCAATGACTTTTTGGCGCACGCAGAGGCGGCGAGCGAATGCTCACAGAATACCCCAATGCTGGTTTTTTTTTTCCAAACGGCCAACTACCAGCCTTTTACATCCGAGCATACCCGAGGGGCTAGAACGGGCTAGATGATTAGAAGAGGCAATTGAGATGTGGAAGGAGGGTACACTGGTTGACGAGTGGTTCGATCTAGTTTGATAAGGGGAAGACTACCTTGACCACTGTGGAATTTCCGGATGCCTAGCGGCCCTTCCAATATAAGAACTTCCAAACGACCCCCCAAGGCCTTCAAGCACTCTCAGCGCTGGCGCATTTGGCGATAGCTTCAAGCGACAGGGTGCGTGATGTGAGGGTGGTTTTTATGGTTTTCAACCCCGCAAAACGCTCCACCAGATAGATCCTTTGATCGACATTGTTTACCCCGTTTCGGACTCGGAAGCTGCCAGCAACAGCCTTTTTGTAAGTTGTGGGCACTGGGCACGGCTTGAAAGATATAGACTTCAGCTTCAAGTCACGAAACACCAGACGAGCCAATGAGAACAAAGGGCTCAAGATGCCTGGGGATCGTGATCTTCCCCGTAAACCGGGTTGATTAGGCTGAAGACATGCAACCCCCCCCCCCCCCCCCCCCAACGTGACCGGCCGGGACCACAACCTGATTGGCGAGCAGCAGGCCGCCACAATTACCGACGCGGGAATCGGAGAATTTTGTGGGCAGACGCATTCTCCCCAGATGGAGCTGTCGACGCAGTCCGGACCGTCGAGCTGCCGAATCAGACGGAGCCGGGTAAACAGCGTGATAAGTTGACCGCGCTGGAGACCACTATCGAGGGAGGGACCGAGGGAGACGTGTCAAGTAGGGCAGTTCGCTCATCCAGATGCCCGTGCCTCCCACGCACCTCATATGAAAAAGTCCCCAGGGGACCCGCTGTCGTGCGTTTTCGGATGAGCCCCCCATCCTCGAATGACGTGTGAGACTTTTGGTATCCAATCTGTAACTACGATGCCCGACGGCTCTGGTGGCATTGTGGGGATGTAAAAGGTGGTTTATTGCCCGGGGCTATAACCCAAGTTTCTTATAATAGCACTGGAGATATAATAGAGCCCAGGCGAAACAGGCCGTTATAACATAGGTTTTTCCAGCCAAGAGAAGCGAGCCTCTCGGTCCCACTACCAGCTCGCGTCCCTCGCGTCCCTCGCTCCCTCGACGACTACTACTTCCCCGCGACAAAGGCAGTGATGGTGGTTGCCTCGTCCGGGCATCACAGCTAACCCACGATGCAACTCCGAGTTCCGCTACTGCCCGGGGCCCTGATCGCGTCCATCCTAGCCTTGTGCTGCGGACCAACAGCCCTCGCCTCCGCCGCCGCCGCATCCTGCAACCTGCTAACTACCGCGCGGCCGGGAGACACCTGCGCATCCCTCGCCGACGCCGCCGGTATCACCGTGTCTCAGTTCCTGCGCGCCAACCCCAACATCACGACGTGCGCCAACCTGCCGACGGGCAGCAAGTTCTGCATCGACCCGACCTTTGTCGCGATACCGTCGACAGCCAAGTCTGTCGCGGCCACGACAACAACAGGCGCGGGGGGGCCGGCGCAGCCGACGGGCGCGCTCGAGATCACCAAGGACGGACACTGCGGCGAGGGGTTCACGTGCCAGGGGTCCGCGTTCGGGAGCTGCTGCTCGCCGCACGGGTGGTGCGGCCAGACGACGGACCACTGCGGTCTGGGGTGTCAGGCGGGGTTCGGGCTGTGCGGTGACGGCGCGATATCGCCGACGTCGGCCGGGCCTAGCTCGGGGACTGGTTCGACGACGACCGGGGGCGGGGGAGGTGGCGGTGGGGTTACTGTCACGGCGACGGTGTACGTGACGCAGACAGTCAAGACCACGCAGATCTTCTCGACCACGGCGACGGTGGGTGGGATAGCGACCACGACGCAGATTGTGCGCGCCACGGTTCCTGTTACCGTTACGGTTCCTGTAAACGGGCCGGGCAATTCGGCTACTGTGACGCAGACAGTTGTCGCGACGACCACCGCGACCAGTGTCGTCCTTCAGACGTCGACGACCATCGTCACGCAGCACAGCCTCGTGTTCATCAGCTCGACTGTCACAACCATCCGGACCATCACCATAACCGATGCAAAGATGTGCAGGACGGTAAACACGCTGCTGCCGAGAGCCATAGCCACGGCCGAAGCCCCCGGGGATGGTTGCAAAACATAATGGGGCTGGCTTTTGACCTGGGTGACCTGTAAGTCTGGCTAGGCAAACTGTGGTTCAGGGGCAAGACTGACCGGGGCCGGCGAACAGACATGCTTGGAATAGACGGCTGAGGGCAAGTCGACGAGTGTTGATGTTTCGTCCCACATCTCTCATTCCTTGCTAACGCCGAATGCAGGGCGATTGCCAAGGTCTTTTGGTTTGGCCACCGGTTTTTGTGTCGGGGGTGTGATGGCGGCAGGGAGAGACTCGGGCGGGACATGCATCGACCCGACACTAGAAATGAGTCAACCAAATGGATCAAAGGCTCAAGATATTTAACATACCTTAGCATAGACTGAAACACTATCTAGACCCAGTCCCTCTTATAGTCATATACGTTGTATAGGTTAAACCAAACCGAGGTCCGGCTCCGAAGAAGTACCTACCTTAATATAGTAACTACGGTAGCCGGAGAAGCCCCCTTCTGGTTATGATTAAAACTAGGTACCTAAGCATGTTAACATCGTGTTGACATTAACCTTTTGTGTTTTATGAGGCGAATCTGGGCACACAAAATTTCCATTTTCGCACCTCGCGCATGTGGCACTTACCCACCCTAGCTCAGGCTCGGCTCAGTCTTTACTCAGTATTTACCAAGGCTGGCTCATCTTTGCTCACCATAATACTATTTTGGGCAGGCTGCGCCGCAGCATGCTGGATTGCTTCGACTTTCGCCGAGCGGGCCTAGGATTGGTCCAATACGGAGAATTACCATAATACCCTTTTAGGAGTTCTCACAGAGATTGGACTGCTGCAGGCCGCAACTAGGTTATTGAACGATGGAGAAAATGAAGTCGTTCGCCGTAATCACAGCCACAGAGAATTGTTTAATGCAACGGGAGCAATAGGTACAACCTAGGAAGAGTAACCCCACGCAGTGGCAATTTTCGTGCGTTGCCGTCGAGTAGACATGGTAGGAGTATTGGTAAATATAGGGCACAAGAACTCAGTCATTGGTCGTATTAGCCTCAGGCCGAAATCCCTCATCACGATATTGAGCGTCAATTCGAACTTATCGTTGAAGTCACAGAAAATGCCTCGATCTGCACCTGAATCAGCCCCCTGCAGTATTCTTTGCTTTCCAGTGCACCCACATCAATGTCAAGCCCTCCCAGAGTGGCATCTTGCTCGTCCCTGCCCACTCCCCCTGTAGCTGCCCAAGGGCCTGGGAGCAGAAGGCAGCCGCGACCGCAGCGAGCACAGCAGAACGCTACATCGCCCTCAGCTATGTCTGGGGCCGTGCGAAGCAGTTCCAGACCACAAGTCGCCACCAAGAGAGCTAGGTAAAAGTTAAAACCCTCAATTTTCAGCTACGCCAATCACCTAGCCCGCTAGAAACACTGCGCACTGGATTCGGTGGAATTGATGGAGTTCTGGCCCCCCTCACCAGAACCCCCTTATTTTCGACGAGTACATTGCAATTGGAATAGTTACCTGGGAGCCATTCCTCCGCTCTAATCACTTAGGTATCGGTGGGGTAATGACACGTGATATCCACGTGCTGGTCCCTCTATTATTAACTAATGCTTACTTGCTTTCCACAGTCACACACTAGCTACAGTAAAAACTAGATCTAACGTATTCCGTCCGACGTGGTGACTTTGGAACAAGCCTGTCTAGAGGTTGAACGTGGAAGGTCATCATATTACTAACATCCTCTTGTTGCGGATATCAGGTCGAGAGATCATTTACGGAGACGCTAGATATAAAGGCACTAACTGCGTAATAAGCCCGGTACGTTTTATTCCTTGGTGGTATATATACTAGTTCGAACGTTAAAGCAAATTTCGTCTTACTGTAAAAGATAGCCAAGATCTTCACATCTCGCCTGCGGTGTCTTCGAAGCCGGCTTCTTTATCATAAAGTTTACGAATTACATTGAGCATTAGAATTTCAATCCTGGACCTGATAGTGTCAAGCCTGGCGCCCTGTACACGGTTCAAACCCCCCTTTCCCGCATCTCACCAATGTCAGAGGCAATGTTATGTGCGCTTTTCCTTCCACGTCCATCCCGTTCTACGATCAGCATCCCATTCTGGATCAGAGTCAAAAATCCGTAGAAGAACGGAGTGCAGTCTGGATGGGAGCGTAGCTCTTCGACAACCTGAAAGTGTGTTAATCTTTCTGCTTGTCTACGAGCAGATGAGGTAGGTGTGTTGGGTGTGTGGACCTACCTCGTTAATAACGGGCTTGACTTTAGCCACATGTCTTCCCTCGTCATCTTTATCCGCAAAATAAAATTCACCCGTGTGGAAAGGAATGCCGTGCAGGGAAAACCCAACTTCTTGCCGCCTAGTCAAAAAGTCCTCGATCCCTTGCCAGCCACCGAAATACCAGGTTGACATGTTGATGAAAATGCAACCCAAACACCAGATGTCGTATGATGTCTTGATGATGCCATCTGGTGGTCGGATCCTAGCTTCGGGCGGTTCGTAGATCAAGGAAGCCGGGTTTTTCTTCCACGGCGCCTCATCCTTGTCGGTGACCTCGGCCGCGCCAAAGTCTGCAATCTTCAGCACCCCTTTGCCATCGCCCTTGGGGTCTGGGAACCAGAGTATGTTCTCTGGCTTGATGTCGCCATGTCGGCAGTGAAAAGTACGAAGACTTCTTGCCCGATCCTTTCCCTTAGACAAAGGTGAATTTCTTGTGGTTTCTGGGGAGGCGCCACAGATTAAGGAATCACCCGAAAAGGTGTCGTACTTGTGGACAGTTTCGAGCCCTCTAGCCAGACCCTCACATTGCTCGGCTATCCACATTGCCGTGGCTGGGTCCCTCTCGGGGTTGTTGTTGATGTTTTTCCAGTAACTGTAAAGGTCTGCCTTTGCCAACGGGAAAACAAAGTGGTAGAGGCCCTTCTGTTCGTACGATGCCAACAGGGTAATGAGGTGCTCGTGCTGGTGTTTGCTAACCAGCCTAAGAATGTGGAATTCCCTTAGGAACTCTTGCTCCGTAGTCTCCGAACGGAGTTGCTTGACCACGACAACGAGGGTCTCCTTTCGAGGTCTGGTACTCTCCTTTGTTGACTTTCCTTCGAGGGGTGACAACATGCCATCCACCCGGGGGTCGCCTTTACCAGGGCGTGTATCAAATGCATGGTGGTCGGGATGGATCTCGGCCTCGAAAACTTTGCTGAAGCCCCCCGAGGACGAGATCCGCTTCCATGTAGTGAAGGGCAGGATCGCCGAGTCTGGGATCTTGTAACGGAGGGCAACCTTTCGCGAGTCTTGACCCAGATAAGGAGCGAGGACGATCCACTGTGCCGCCTCGAACTTCCTGAGAGTTGACTGTCTCCACTTTCTCTTCTTGTTGAAACACTTCAGAGCGGCTTTGCCGTCCCTTCGACGCAGCTCCCAGTGTGACGAGAGTTTGCCCGACGACGGAAACTTCTCTAGAGGTAGGTCGGCGTCACAAACTTCCTCCTCGACAAAGTCGCGGATCCTAGACGGCCGGTCGATGAGAATCAAGATGGCCAGAATTTTTCGATACGACTCGTCTTCGGGTGGCCGCAGCCTTCGAACTGTTCTTGTGCTAGCAGTCGCCTCAAAATGCGAGTGCCAACTTTGCTCGCCGCTACCACAAATTCTATACGCTTCGGCAGCCAACTCGAGTTTGCTCAGCGGAAAACTGAAATCCAGTGTTTTGATTCGCTTCGTGATCGATTTTTGGTAAACGGCAAGCTCCTTCTCGACTGAGCCTGGGTTGATCAATCTAGGTAGCTGACGATTTGGCAAGAAGTCAATCCTCTGAACTGCAGACGGGACAAATTCTCGGCTGAGCGCGTCTTGCAAGTCTCCCGGGTTCTCATCGCAAGTTAGGGCCGAGGAATCTGTGCGCCGTCGGAGCCGATTGCCGAGATCGGTGATTACACTCAGCTCGGACTGCAGCGTTGGCTGAGTGAGCGTGGGTACGCCTCCTTCACGGCGGAACGGAGCTGTCTGAACGGATAGAAAATTGGGATCCTGATCGGCATTGTGGACATCAATGTTGCCGTCTTGGGGCTGTTTGAGGGTGAGGAACTGCCAACCAATGCCGTAGTAGTGGCTTACCGTATTATTGTCGCACAACTCGCTCTCATCCAAAACAGGGTTGCGGATTTCTCCGTTTTGTACAGATTGGTGATCTGGCAGGTGCAAGCCCGACAGCCGGACGAGGCGGTCAATTGGACTGACCGACCTTGCCATGACTGGGTTGGAACGAGGATTTGGAGGCCCCGTGCCATCGAATCGTGTCCATTGTTGATGTCCAAAACTAACTGGCCAAACGGGAATCAGTGATAAGGCTCAAGGCAAGGCTTGTTGGTACTTTATAGTATCCCGGGCGCAAAATCAAAATGGGGCTGAAAATGGCACAGCGGCGCTTAAACTCGATGGTGCGATTGGGATACCCGTCGAGGCACCCTGCTCGGTCTGGGCCCTCATGTGGCAAGCGGTACAAAACTATCGAAAAGGGGCTGAAAGGGGTGGTGTGCAACATCTGGGCCGCGGCTGTGTCGAAAGGTGTGGCATGCCTCGGTAACTGGCCTCCAAGGAGTCTCTGTCCCCGAAATTTGAGCCAAGGTCTACTACCCAAGGTGCCGGTTATAAAGACGGTTAGCCAGTTCCTCCTCCGCCCCGTCCAGAGTCATTCATTCCCTTGGGCATCGCCTCCCTTCAGCTGTCAGTTCGTTGACGAATCGACCAGGATGCCCATCGCTGTAACACAACCCAATTGCGCACTGCAGGAGATCCCTATGGAGGATGTCGACCCCGAAAGGCTCGCCATAACCTTGCAGAAGTTGTTTGGGAAAGTATCCGAGGTTTATGTATGAACATTTGCGTCTTTCTCAAGTCGTCTCATCATCGGGCTAACGCGTGCATCCCAGATGAGACACCGTGTTTATTGTGTCAGGGCACCTCGTCCACTCTCGCCAGTACGTGCCACTTCGGCCTCTTCGTGTCTTTCCTGACAAGTTACCAGGATGAGCTTGGTGAATGCAAGACTCTAAACACTCGGGCTGCTGTCGATCCCCCTGTTTTGGTTGTGGGGAAGAGCCGATTGGGAGGGTGGGCTGCGCGACTCCGTGGCGTTCAATAAAACGCGCATTTGGCTCGCAAGGGAAAAAGTGTGGCAATGGAAACGAGGAAAGTGGCAAATGCGCATGTCACTCGCGCATCTCATCACGCGAGGCTCGACCCCCGGACATTTCCATTTTCATGCCATCGCGTGCCTTCTCTCAGCTGCGCAAAATCCCTTTCGTCGCGATGGCGAAGACTCTCTTTTCAGTTTATAACCACCACATTTACTCCCCGCGGATCAAAAATACTGTGTTTTCCCTAGACCACGCCAATACTGCAATTGTTATCACGTCGATCAGGTAGAAATGGAACGAGCTTCATTATTATCGTATAATCTCTCGGACCCCAAGCCGCGACACTCCTCAGGACACCATTGAAATTCTAGGCAAAGAAACTCGGTGTGATGATGCCTCGAGAATCGGTTGGCCTGCAGCGAGCCAACCGGCACCCTGCTGAACCTGGCAGCTGCAGTGTGCCGTGCAGGAGCATCACATATATATATATATAACTACCTTTTCCACCCTTCACCTTCAGAGCCTTGCGCGCAATCCTGCCAAGGCTCGCGGGGTTCCCGCTCTCTCGGGCGCGGACTACTCGATTCTCAGTGAGGCTCAGATAGCCATGGAGGCGTCCCTAGAATGCAATGCACCATTTAATTCACAGCCTGCTGCACTGCAAAGTCGTGCGCCGCTTTGCCATAGTTATGCTATAATCCGCCATATCTCAAACCCCAACGATTGGATTGCCCTTTAAACCACACCTGCAGAGCTCTTTTGTCGCATCGACTAAACAATGATGAGCCAAGACCCCCAAGACATGGCCTTGGCCGACAGAATCCTCGTGGCTCTGAGGAGAAGCCAGTTCGAAAAAGACAACAAGGAGTTTGCGCCTGAAGGATGTCTCGAAAGCATCATCACTGAGATAGCCATCGCCGAGGAGCTCGACGAGGCATACAAGGAAGCAGATGACGATACCGAGACCGATTTTAAGGACTTGGTTTCATTCATCCATCAAAAAGCAACCAAACTCTTCGCCATTGCCGTCTGCATCAATATCGAGGATTCAACCTTGTATAGAGCGATGAAGCTATTTAAAAAGCACAAATTCACCGACGAGGAACTACCAATCAAGCAGTGGAGCGGTGGGGAGAAGCACCAGTTTAGTTCGTTTCACAAGCTGTGGAACAGAAATAAGATAAGCCTTTTCTACACGCGCCAATGGGAGTTCTTGGCCCCAGTCCTTGTGGCTGCCACCGAGAGGCAGAGTAACCACGACTTTACCCGGGACCACATCATGCCTTTTATCGAAAAGTACAACGAAGGCTTCGACAAAGGCTCCTTCGGTCAGGTTTACCAATACAAGATACACCCTAACCACCTCAGGGACCCGGACAACCCCGGAAAAGTGTGGAACGAGCTCGTTGCGGTCAAAGAGATCCAACCCCGGAGCGATGAAGACCGACAGAAGATGATTCGTTGTTGGGAACAAGAAGCAAGTGTGCTGCAAAAGATGAACGCTCTGCGCCAAGATCATATCGTCCGCTTTATCACGGCATTCCGCCGCGGCGATAAGGGAAAGGAGGACTACTACCTCATGTTTGAGTGGGCCAGCGGCGGAAATCTTCGCAACTTGTGGAGGACATTAGGCCGGCCATACTTGACCCCAGCCTTAGTCAAAGACAGTGTGAAGCAGCTTCTTGGCCTTGCCACAGCACTCTGCGAGGCTCACTATCCGAAATCCAAGACAATCTTTCGGCACGGAGATCTCAAGCCGGAGAATATACTTTGGTTCAAGGGCGGTGATGGTGAGATAGGGACCCTCAAGATTGCCGACTGGGGACTGGCCAGACAACACAACCTCGAGACCGAACAGCGCAGCAACCGAACATCAACCGGGTCGGGTACCCGGCGCTACGAGCCACCAGAAGAAGAGACCGGGGAGGGGATATGGGCCAGCTCTCTGACACCTGGACAGGCGGACTTGAAGCAGCAGAAGAAGCGCTCCCGCTTATATGATGTCTGGGCAATGGGCTGCATCACCTTGGAGTTCTTGTGAGTTCCCGTCATGGTTTGGCAAAAACGATATACGGCCGCTGACCTGGTCAGAATCTGGCTGCTCTATGGCCCCGATGAGCTAAAGAGGTTCAACTCGGACATCAACGGCGGCTATTCGGATTATCCTCCATTCTACCAGATCGACACGGTCAAAGGAAAAAAGGTAGCCCAGGTCCACAAGGCAGCATCCAAGTGGATGAGCTACATGGCCCAAGACCCAGCCTGCGCACCTGGACGAACAGCATTGGGAAGTGTCCTCGAACTCGTGCGCGATAGACTTCTTGTCGTCAAGCTACCTCCCAGACTAGGGACCTCGACCTACATCCAAGCTCGAACACCAGGCTCGCCTTCGAGATCTCGACGTGCCTCTAGCAACTCATTGGCTTCCTCGATTTACACACCCAACCTAACACCAAGCTTGAGTGCCACTACTTCTAACCTCGATGCAGGCCCTATCCCAGACATTGTAATCTCGGTTCCTGAGCAACTCGATTCCATTTCACTTAGCCCTCCCCCGAGGACGCCGCCGAGGACGCCAGCTCCTCCGGTCTTTCTCCCTGAGAAAAATCCACCGATTCCTCTTTCTGAAAAGGGACAAGGTGGAGGTCGTGCGCTATCCGACGAGTTTGTGGTCAAGATGGAGGATATATTTCTAGACCACGATGAAGAGGGAGATGGTTACTGGTTCCAAGATGTTCCCGTTCCAAGACCGCCACCATCAGATGACGCCGAGGTCTTTACCAACAATGCCGACAGCGACATTGACTCGAATCCCACCATCAAGGCTGCAGATCAACCAAAGCAACAACTGGCCGTCTCACTCGCCCCTGTGCAAAGCGGCCTCACGGCACCGACAGTCCAGCGGGTCGACTATGGTAACACGAGATTGGCAGATGACTGGGAAATACTCGTTGACAACGAGTTCGCCGCGAGGCTGTTCTCGAATATCAAGGCCGCCAAGGACACCTTCCCGTCGCCACGTCGGTCATCCAACTTGTGCGCTACGTGCCGCGATCTTCGCGACCAAATTTGGGATACATTCGACAAGACATACCCCATGCCACAGCTGACGCAGAACGCAAAGGCCAAGACTTGCGATCTCTGCGGGCTGTTCTACAGGATGTGCGAGCGCTATAACTCTACTCAGAACCCAACTGCATTATTCGAGAGGGTTGGATCTTCTCTAAGGCTCAACGGCACAAGCTCGTCCATTCTCTCCATCTTCCGTGACTCTGGTACATATCACCCAGTGTATTTTTTTTTTTATCGACCCACGCTTACCATGCCCCAGATCTAAGAACAAGGATTGACCACAACATCCAAATTGGCTGTGGAGGACAACTCGCAGACGCAGATTCCGAGACACACTTTGAAGTCATCCGTCAATGGCTCGCATACTGTGACCAAAAGCACAAACACCTATCGTGCACCTCGGCCCCGGGACGCACTCAAACCTCTCCTAAGCGACTCCCAACCAGAGTCCTCGACGTCGGCAAGACCGGCGACCCCAAGGTCTACCTCCGCCAAACAAAACGCGGCGACACGGGCGAATGGCTCGCCCTCTCGTATCAATGGGGACCCAAGCCCCATTTCTGCACCACGACAAAAACCCTGGCGAACCATCTCGAGGGCATCGATTTCACCGCCCTTCCGGCAACCTTCCGAGACGCAGTCAAAGTAAGCCGCGCCCTGGGCTGCCGATACCTCTGGATCGACTCCCTCTGCATCATCCAAGGCGACGGAGGAGACTTCAACCAGGAAGCAAAACACATGGAACAAGTCTACAGCGGCGCGTACTGCGTCCTGGCCGTCAGCCGCGCAGCAAGCCACTACGCCGGCTTCCTACATCCCCGCAAAGAGCGCGACTTTGTCGCTTTAGGCCGGGATAACGAACCGCCCTTCTACATCTGCGAAAACATCGATGACTTCAACGCCCACGTCCTAGAAGGTCATCTCAACAGTCGCGGCTGGGTCCTCCAGGAACACGCCCTCGCTCGACGAACCATATTCTTCACCGAGCACCAGGCATACTGGGAATGCGGCGAGGGAGTGAGATGCGAGACCATGATGAGGATGAGAAATGACCTTGCGGCCTTCCTGGGAGACCCTTCCTTTCCGCGTCTCATTGAGACGGCGAAACAAGGTGAAAGGATTATTCATTATCAGAATCTCTACAAGCGATACGCCCGTTTGGGATTGACAAATGACTATGACCGTCCCATGGCTATCGACGGGCTACAGCATAGGATTCTTGGCGCTCTCAAGTCGCAGGGTGGCTTTGGCGTTTTTGATGAGGGGACCAAGAAGAAGGGGTTACTTAGGCGGAGTTTGTTATGGCATAGGGCGAATGAGACGCCGCAGCTGAAGAGGATAGTGTTTCCGAAGGATAGGACCATCTCGGTTGTTCCCAGTTGGTCCTGGATGGCGTATACCGGGGCAATTGAGTATGTGCGGTTGGAATTTGGGGGCGTCGAGTGGGAGGAGTTGCAGAGTCCGTGGTCTGGTGGAGATGAGGTGTTGACCGAGGTACAGGGTGGGAGGACAGCGTTGGTTGGTGAAGGGAGAAAATTCGAGGTTGGATGGGGAGAGGGAGAGGCATTGTTGGTTTGGGATGTTCCGGAGGGCACGGAGAGGTTGGATGTATTGTGTGTGGTGCTGGGGAGGCAGAAGGGTGTGGTGAACGATGAAGCTAGATGTTACGTTCTTTTGGTAAGCTTGGGCGGCGGGGTTGAAAGGGATGGAACGAGGGTGTATGAAAGGGTTGGGGCAGGTTATTTACCTGGAAGGTGTGTGCGGTGGGAGAGGGCGGTTAAGGTGGCGATTCATTAGAGGAAGCCATCGCTCCAGCCCTTGGACTTTAACAATTCTCCTCGGACTGATCACATCCTCGAGTACGTGCTGGCTGGGCAGAACGAAAACCGCAAAAACTCCCTGAGCTGAGAGTCTTTGCGCTGTGGGCACTTCAGAGACTCGTGGAACTTCGCTTTCCTTTCGGACGAACCTGCTTTTCTTTTCGGCCGCTTTCAATTTGGTTAGCATCCCGTCGAATACCAGCGATGGAATGTCCGGGGCGAGCAGAAATTGGTCGGGATATTGAAGCTAATACGCGGTGTGTTCTCTGGCAAGGTAGTCCTCAAGGGTAGTTTGGAGTGGCACGGCTTCCCTGAGAATCATCCACCGGCCCCATACACTGGGCTCTCGAAATTCGCTTGAAAATGGCAGTAACGCTGAGAATCCCACTCCCGGAAAGCCGGGCATGGGTAAAGAGTCCATCCATAACGTAAAGCCAGTAGGCCAGGGTAGGCCTCCAAAACCTGTGATTTGATGGATGTGGAGGTTGGGATCGACGCCGCGTTCGACTGTGAAACCATCCTGGAAAGGTGATCGCCACCCATTTCAGCGTCGATTTCGAGAGTTCCAATCCATTGAGTAACTCTGTCGAGAACGACGCTTCCGTCCGCGGGTGATTGCGACTCAGGTTGTTCTTGTTTGCACCCTGTCAGCCTAGCTCAGGGGCAAATCAGGGGAAGCTCTGCAAGAATTAGCCACAGCTCACCCCAGCTCAGGACTACGAACGAAAAAGAAATGTTGTGTGCCCAGATTCGTCTCATACAACCAGGCTGTTTCCTTCATCTTAAAGCGGATTACAGCCTAACGTGTAAGTATTCCGCACATCCTACCTCTCTTAGTATTAAAAGAGCGAAATAACTTGAACGGTATCTATAGTTAGTGGTCATAGTATTCACAGTGGTCACAATAAAACCAGCCATGTAAGGCCTGTTGGCATAGAAATATGTATTTCAAGCCCTGACATGATTTTAAGTCTTGATATAATAATGTTAAGCCCCTGAAAAGGGGGTAAAATGAGCTTTTTAGTTCTCAGCCGGTATTCAAAACTAGGACCTCTATAAGGGCCTCTAGAGGCTCCTAGAGATCCAAGACATTGTACCACTATATTACCTATCTTATCTTATACATCTAGAGAGAGAGTCTCGATGCACCGTAGCGATTGTCTCCATTAGACTTAGATATATAAAAAATCGAACCCAACATATAGGGGGGGGCTACGGATCGCATGTTAAAGCATATCACGCCATGTCAGGGCCTAACATCATGTTAAGGCATGTCATGTCAAAGGAGTCACTTTGTTCATAGGAACTTATGTGGGCTATGTAATCCAGGACTTTGATAGGTAGGCTACCCTTATTCTTTCGAGGGAAATCTCCCTATCCAGATACTCCTCTGCGCTATGGCTCCAGGTTATGGGCCTGGAAATACCCCTGGATTTGGTAGCATCCTTTGTGAAGAAATGGTCTTAGCTTTGACCCTGTATTACATGAGAAAAAACAGCGTGTTGACAGGCCTGGCCAACTTGGCCATCATGTTAGGATCTAGACATGGGGGCATAGAATCCCTCAAGTTAAGTCAAGGTAGTGATGGTTCCACAAATTATTTAGATATCTTATCATCCTCCCAAGGGAATCACAAACTTCAAGGGTTCATCTCCTCGACACGAATGGAGGGATTTTTAGCCCCTTTTCCTCACACCAAGAACAGCAACGCGAAGGAGCCAACAAAAACCGCGACGTCATTCCGATCTGATCGTCTCTCCCCGCTCCAAGCCGGCTGGTCTCGTGGCAGCTAGCTCCATGTGTCGGAAATGGGAGCTCTCCTGCACAAAGGGATTCGGATCTGAGCCCTGATCTAAATTTCCCAGCGTATGGTTTACCCCACGGTGAGACGCCTCGTCTGCCTTCCAAGATTCAACTGTTAGCTCATACCACAGCTGTGACTGGGAGATTGCTTACTCACTCTGATGGAAAGAATTAGGTACCTCATTGTCCGTCTCCCCTCCTGCAACCCCCAATACTGGACTGCAATGTCCGGTATCTTGAACCCCGGAGCTGCCCATCCAGGCAATGACCCGCTGTCCATCTCTTGCAGGCAACGCGTGTACGTATGCACCGCCTCCTCTTCCAGGTAGCCGACAAAGCGATGGCAGACGCGAGGCGACACGAGGTACGAGAAGAACATGGTGTTGTAGAATACACCCTGCGCGGCAAAGATGATGCATCGCATCAGCCATCCAGGCTTGTACATGTCGAGGAAGGTGAGCAGATGCATCCGCTCATTGTACGACTCTTCAAGCAGGGTCTTAATCCAGCCTTGGTCATGCTTGAGCCGGCGGATCGAGTGCAGATGACGAAGCGTGCCGGCAACCATCCCAGGCACACCTGCAATAGACTCCAGGAAGATGAAGCGCACAAGCTGTTGAGGTTGTCAAGTTACCAGCATTGAGGTCTGCGTCTCAGGTAACATACCCATTGAGACTCAGTCAGAGGTTTGATGGCAATGGTGGCAGTTGTGGGATGCTTGCCATCCACCTTTTGCTCTGGCCCCATGCCTGTGACGAGATCCATCGCCCATCTTCAAGCTGGTCAGAGAAGATGCGCAAGATATTCCAATATTGCGCTGTCACAGTACCTGCATATCCTAGTAACTCCCCACGCAAACCGGTCGCCAGCGGTTCTTGGTTTTCTGTGGCTCGGTGTCACCTCCAGAACAATGTTTTCCCTCCATCCTTCGTGCGGCCATGTGAGAGGGAGTCCGCGAATGAACTCCGGTTGTTCAACCGTGTGAGCTGAGCGCTTCGGTACCACGGTAACTGTGTCCTGTCGTAAGTGAACATGTCGCCGTGGTCGGAACACGGCGCGATGTGCTGCCGAAGCCCACAAGGGCAGTGGCCTGGACGCTCCGATAGGGCGACTCATGAGGATGGCTTTTCCCAAGGGATGCATGCTTGGGTAGTACTTCCTGGGACTGGACAACATGCTGATGTCTCCGGGGGAGGACTGGCAGAACTGCTCAGTGGCAAGACTGCCAAACTTATACCCAAATCCCCGTGCCTTGGTTGGACGCTGCATCAGCTGAGGCTTATCACCGCGACAAGAGGTACTAGGTAGCGGGAGTGCATAAAAGTGCCTGCACACTTGTCGCGGTACCCGAGGATTGGAGCTGGACGAAAAAGAGCCGGAGACAATCATGTTGAAGACTTTTTGACAACAGGGGTACAGCGTACTAGCTATGCCTTTTGATGACCATGGCTGACATGTGAGACGAAGGGTAGGGTGATTAGGTACCCACCCAAGGTAGGTGGGTACCTTGATTGAGATAACGAATGATGGGTCCTAATAGCCCCCTCAATACTCCGAAGAGGGAGATAATCTTGGTTGGCATCAAAGTAGTGGCTTGCATGGGAAGCGGTTAGCATGCCAATCGATGAGGGGAGACGAGCTTATTACGGGCCAACGGAGCTCATGTGCTAAATTCTGAGAATATCTCGCTCTTTTCATCTTTGGTACTGTTTTGAGGTGACATGTGAAGGCTCAAGCTCAGCACCAGTAGCGTTGCCACTAGTTCCGGTTTTGGATATAGCACTGGAATGATCTGAACAGTCGCTGGAGCTGGGCGTCAACTTCGGCCGGCATGTGATTTTAGAGAAATGGCTAGGTACCTTATCTAGCGGGGATAAATATCCGACATAATTGCTACCCTCACAAGAAAATAGACAGGGAAGCCATTGCAGATGCCCAGGCGAGATAAACAAGAGAACAAGCAGTCCCGTGTAAGCGTTGCGTTTGTTTGGTCACAGCCGAGTCAACCCCTCCAACGGCCGGCATCACGGAATCGACGGTAGGGCCGGTACCATTCTTTTTAAAGTTTGATTGAAAGTTAATTGGAGTTAATGGGCAAGGCGCTCTGACGAAGGCCGGGTGGTGATAGGTTGAAGACTCGGGAAGGAGCGCCGGGGCTGCATCCGGAGACGGGGGGTAGGGGCAGCCTGGTCAACAAGAGCGTTGCTCTCTCCAGGACTTTACAATGAGCCGTTGGAGGCCGTTTGGGGCAACAGCTACGGCAGCCGAATAGAATGGGATGGTTGTCTTGGTGTAGCCATTCAATCCTTCCTTGCTGATAAAGACGCTTTGGGATCCCGGGCCAGGCTCTCTAAACGCCCGGCCGAAGTCGCGGGCTGCTCGGTTGAAGCCTGACGCAGCCTGCGGCCCTGTTTTGATGGCTTTGTTAAGCGCATTCTCGGCAGTGGGAGAAGCTAGCTTGATACAACAGAACCAGGAAGGCTCGTAAAGCTTCTGCCAATTTTCCAGTTCTTCGATAGACTCTTCAAACGCACCCTTCAAGAATGCTATCTTTAGCTTCTTTGCCATTCCCAATTTTTTAGGCTTGGTAAATCTTGCAAATTGTCGCGTGATAATCTCCAATTTGGTGAGAAGGATGTTGAGGGCCTGCTCTTGAAGATCCTTATGCTCAGCGGTGATGGATGGTACTCTCAAGCTCCTTGGCCACCTCTAGTTGGCTGAGAAATCGCGCTAAACACACCTGGATGCGAACGGCCATTCATCCAGGACAGAATCGGCTTCCCTGTAGGTATCCAAGGCTTGGAACAAAACCTTTCCCCCCCCTGCGGCCTCTGTGATTAATCATTGCGATCCTCGGCCCTGGAGACTGAATACTCACTTTATACAAACATCTATCGCACCAGGAACACTGGTTATTCCAAACACGAGTTCGGCCATGACGACCTGACTCAAAAGGCTGAGTGTTGAGATGAATCCGAGTGTTACAACCTGTATAAGGTACTCAAGTCGCTCAAGCACACGACCACGCGTGGGGATGTGGAAACGGCAAGGGACTGAGTTTACAAAAACAGCCAACCGAGATCTGTAAAAGGGAAGCAATGTGCGGGGTTCGATGCATAGCCAAGCTGCCGCGGACACTGCATTAAATGTCGATTGGTACAGACGTCTGCAATTCGCCCTCCAATCAGCAAGTGAGCTATCCTGCAGTTGACTCTCGCCACAAAGTCCAAAAATGCCTGACGTGTGCCCAAACCAAATCGGCGGAGGGGAGGAGAGGTTTTTTCTTCCCTTCCCTCCCCCATCCGAAGCAATTTATCTACGCTATTACGACGAAATTCGGGTCCGCAATCCGCAATCGCGACCACATGGAAGACGAGTTACCTCCTCATGTGCGGGACTATAAGCTCGAAGCCCAGTTCCCAAAGAAACGTGTCGTCGTACACACTTACGACGATGGTCATGCACTTCCGGAACGCTGGAAAAGCGAGAGACGGCCTATCTGCTCTGGCGGACAGGGTAGCGTGTTTTTGCAAAAATGCACCAGCGGCAGTCGACTCTATACTCACCGGGCGGTGAAAGTGGTCCCAATCCAAGACGGGAGTAGAAGAAGGCACTAACTACGAGAGTTGCAGATCCTGGTCAGATTTTCTCACAACAGGGTTCGTTTCGCGCCAGAATAACACCGTACCCTTGGATTTGATGCTAACTTATGCCACTAGTACTCTAGATACTTTGTGAAATCGCTAGGATGGTACATGTCGGAAAATAACTTGTGCATCGCTATGGAGTACCTAGCGAGAGGTGATCTGGAGATGTACCTCTGCAACAAGCCGCCGTTGTAGGAAGCCGAATGCCGCCAGATCATTAGTCAAGTCACCAAGGGTCTAGAGCTCATGCACACATTGGGATATGCTCATCGCGATTTAAAACCCCAGGTCCGTCAACACAGAGCAGTTCCATGATTCTACACTTTGATCAGTTTCTAACTTCCGACACAAGAAGGTCTTGATTAAAGAATGCCCGGTAGACGATGGGCCTCATGTTTGGTGGGTCAAACTCTCAGATTTCGGCATTAGCAAGCCGCTGGAGACCACTACCTCCGGGACCAGCATCAACTTCGGCACCTCCTTATACATGTCGCCGGAACGACTTATTTGGGGGGACAACGCCACTATCAGCTATCCAGCTGCGGACATGTGGGCTCTAGGCGTAATGAGCTATCGTCTCCTCATAGGAACAGACCTATTCCCAACACCTGTGAAGATATTTTGATACTGCAAACGTCCACAGCTCCAATTACCCGATAACCCGCTGGAGGATCGCACCATCAGCATAAACGGTGCAGCCTTCATTCGTGCTTTGTTAAGACCGGAGGCCTCTTTGCGGCTCGAGTCAGCCGCAGCGCTGATCCATGACCGGATTCGGCCCTCAACATCATCTGCACAGGCAGCGGTTATCCCCGATACTCATGACGAGTAAGCCTTGTGATTTGTAAAAATCAACAGAGCGATACTAAAAAGCGTGCCACTCGTCTAGCTCCTCGGGCGAATCCTCGAGAGATAGTTCGTTTGACCAAGACAGAGGGATGGCGACAGTGGCTTCGCATGCTACGGATTTTACGAATCACTTACAGATGGGCCCGAGCGCCCGGCCAGCCTCACGGCCCCCTAGACGAGCATCACCTGCTTGGAGTCACGCGGACGAGGCAGAGGTCGCCACCATGGCAGACGTCACTATGGGAGGGTCTGCTAAGTTGGAGGATATGGCGGTACTGCCGAAGATGTAGACACTCAAACAGTCACCTCCAAAGAAGACGTGGCCTCCATTCAACCTCCCCCGTGGCAGCTCCAGAAGACACTGGAGGGCCATACATATTCCGTTCTATCAGTCGCCTTTTCACACGACTCGAAATTCCTAGCGTCGGGCTCCATCGATAAAACTATCCGGATTTGGGATACCGCATACGGGAAAGGAGAGCTGCAGTAATCTCGGTGTGTAATGTATTTAGCTTGCTTATATTTTTTTATTAGTGTGCCATGGGAAGGGTGTTGGAGACTGGACGAATTTATCGAAGAGTGTCAGAAAAGAGAGCGTGGACGTATGAGGTGCAAAAAATATCAAGGAAGCTGTTGGCCTTTTGCGCATTCTCTCTCTGAGAATCGTGATAAACGACCGTACCTCCGACAGCGTCATCGTATCGGAATCGAGTGTGGTGTTCGTCGATAACAGCGGAGGTTATGGCCTGTGCATAGCGCACACCTAGATTAGCGGCCGCAGGCTAGATCCATCCTGGCCTGCAACACCATAATCTATCACCATATTCTATTTTGCTCTGTCTTGCCCATACTTGGACTTTGCCAAGTTCAGTACCCACCGGCATGTTCCTCTATGCCGCCGTCCGCTGAACGTTCTCCACCAAGGAGCATAACCAGGTGGTGTGATCCACCCGAGATTATATTCCTGCTCGTCAACGCTCGTCCTCGTGTGAAAACAGTCAAGGGGCACCAGTATTAGCACCTCCTTGATTGTTGCGAGTGCCTATGAGGACCCGGAGCTCAGCAGTAACTTTTTATTGAAACTGGCCTCACCCACAAAGTACTTGAATTACGAGAAGCGTCGTCTCGGCAGCAACGTTGGCGGCGAGTCCAAGCTTCTCCATGTTTGGTTTGCTTCTAGTTGAGTTCTCATAGCTGACTAGATCGAGGCTTGATGGATGGGGCAGAAGCTAAGAATTAACTGGAGGAGACGGAAGGCGCCAAAATAACAGTGACAGGGTGGCAGGGCGAAGTATAGTACCTACAGGGCTGTCATGGGATGCTGACTGGCCCCACCAAATCCTCTGTGCGGATATCCGAAACTAGGGGCACTTGGCCCAATCTGGAAGGTGGGCTGTTTTGGGAGCATTGTCTCCAAGCCGCAGGCGCGCAGCCCTCTTCTTCCTCTTTTTTTTATTCGGCTTTAGATCTTCAGATTATGGTATGGTAATACAGTAGCCTTGTCTCTGCAGCCCTACGCCAATATCGTGACAATGGCTTTGACTTCTTGCCCGGCGACCCATGCGCTCGCCGCAACGACGCGCGATCTCCCTGGTGTTCACATCCACCAGCATCACGTTCCCCCTCAACGGACTGGACCAAGCCCTTCAAGACGCCCGAAGGCCGCGAACAGCACCGCCGCGATGCTGCAACTCACCGTCAAATCCAACCGCCCCCACAAGCATCCACACCCCCCCGGCTCCTTCTCGCGTTGCCTGAGAGGACCGAGTACGATTATGACAGAAACATGGAGCTTGTTGGGGCATTCCAGCTCTTCCATTGGTCCAAGAGTACCTCTGTACGGTCGTGCAGCATGGTTTAGTTCTGTCTGTGGCTAAACCACACCAGAACCCTGGTTTCTTGTGTTGAAGCCCTCGCCCGACAGTCAGCGGGGCATTTGAGAGGGTTGGGGTCGGGAAGTATCCTATGTTTAAGAACGCCGAGGCTGGTACGGTCGTAATTGTGTAGGTAGTTGGAGCAGTAATTATTACCCGCGTATGTGCAACACCTAAGAAACGCGAACGCCTCGTCAACCCCGGGCACTTTACCCGGCATATGGCCCCAATGACACCGCCACAATCGGTACGTGACGCACACACGCATATGATAGAGGGAAGATGGCGCACATGAGCGGCGCTGCAGTCTGCTAGAATCGACCCGATATTTCCGGTGTTGGAAGGTGCCTTGCGGAACATCAAGCGGGGCGCTGCCAGAGCCGTGTTACATTTGGAGTTATCTGTGTCCCAAGAATGGCTCATGTTGCTTCCCGGCTGAGTCACAGAACTGCGAATCTACCCTACACGAATAGGTATAAAACTTTTGCATAATATCAGCAGGTATTTGTAAAGTTCGGTCCTACATTTGATATCAACTTGGTTTCCGGCATGTTAGTAACTTGTGGTCTTCATTCTTTCAAATCAAGTGAGCCGCGACCAAAGACCCACATCAGCACAATGAAGACCAAAAAGTCAAAATCGCACAAACGCAGCCTCCCAGGCGCACCTTCCCAAATCGTATCGCGCTTTGTGGTTCTTTCCAGTACCGAACTGCTTGAAAGTATCTTTCTCAAAGTCGACATGCAAGCACTCCTTATATCAGTTCAGCGCGTCTGCTCCCACTGGCGAGATATAATCGCAAACTCTCCCAGCCTCCAGCGCCAACTCTTCTTCCTCGCAGACCCAGACACGTCGGGCATCGACGACCCTCCAAAGGTCAAGAAACGGCTGGTTCAGAACCCTCTCCTGATAACACCATTCCGCCCCCTGTTTTATAGCACGGCCGATATTGCTTGGTGGGCACAATATGGTCATGCCCGACATTATCTTAGAGCCCATGAGCTTGGACTGACCTTCGCCCCGGACTTCGAACTCACGTTCCAGCTAAAGAGCGATAACTTGGATAGCCTTGACTTCACCAATGTTAGTAATGGAAAACGGCGACACTTGGCCTTTGTAAGGGCGGGTGCGAGTTGGCGGAAGATGCTAGTGTCACAGCCCCCGCCTGTGCGTGTTGCACGCATCGACCTCCGGGATTCGAATCCGCCTCCGTCCAGCGATAAGCTGTACCGATACACGGAGATTCCAGGAGGCCTCAGAATGGGCGAGCTGTGGGATGCTGTATACTCGACAATGTGGGGGGGAAAGAAGATTGACTATTCCTTGCCCTATGCCAACGTCGGCTGGAGAGTGTCCGAGGACATGAGACAGGAGATTCTGGACCGCATTCACAAGGTGCAACTAATCTACGGGGAACGGCAGCCTTCACCACGACTACGTGGAGAGCCGTTTCTGGATGAGCGTACGGATCTATTTATTGCCGTGGCCAATTTCGACTTTGAGCGCGAAACTTGGGAATCCAGATATCCATATGGACCCCACGCCGGGCACCATGGGCGATCCTTACCTTATAGACCCATCCCTGAGCCGAAATATGGCTACCTCGCGCGCGAAGAGCACTTGAGGCAGAGGGAACGTACAAGCTCAAAATGGATGTACCTGTGCGAGGAGTAGGACCCCAGCGGGAGGCTGGCTCAATTGATGGTGGACTGATCTGTTGCAACGGCTGATGGCGGTGGCCGGAAGGGTTCAGTTCAAGCTCTCCGCATCAAGGCAATACAACCGCTCCACGAAATACAGCTGCCTCTTAATGCCGCTTAATGAAGACCCATCGCAGTATGTCGGGGTATATAAGCTGACGACCGACAAAGAATTCCTAATTAAAAAAAAAGGCTGCATTGTACACCATGAACTCACAACCCAAAAGCCAACAAACCACTCACACACAGTACCCACGCCCCAAGGCATTTCATTGACACCCCCTTCCCCGACGCGGCATTCAAGCCGATATACAAGATAGAACTCTCATTGTTGGGCCGGTTGTGGGCCACCAAGCAGCTATCGAAGTCGGAGTGGGCCTTACCGTCGGACCCCTTGTGGATGTGCGAGGGTGGGATCTCGCACCACAGGTAGCAGCCATTAACCAGGCTGACGGGATTGGGCTCGCAGCAGTCGACCATCCACGATGCCGACCCGTTGGTGCCTGGTAGGAGGGCCACATTCATGTCCTTCGGTATCGGGAACTGAACGGCATCCGGAAGGCTGTCGGGGCCGAGGCATGCTAAATTCGACGAATTGGCCATGGTGGGAAATATGAAACAAGAGAGTTTCGAGAAGGGGTCGACAGGAAGGCGAGTGTAGTGTGTATATACCGGTGGGTGTTGTTATTTAGGTACCTCAACTGCGCGAGATTATCGCGATTGAAACGGGAGGTGAAATGATGGGAATAGCTGGGGGTTTGGTACTGTACGGTATGCACAGCATCCATTTACCCATGTCAGGCAGTTGGGTGAAGAGAGTAATATTCCACGGGATCGCTAAGCCAGGTTCCTATCCATGATGGGTCGCATCCGTTTCGCTCCTTTCTAGGGCCAATCAAACTGCCCGGTACTCTCACAGTCGAAGATGTCGGTGGTCACGATACGTGAAGTTATCAAGCAATTGCTCCATTTGACCCTAGATAAGTACCTTATTTACCGCCAGTTCTCAGAGACGGTCGCTGGTCAGGCACCTACCTACCTACTCAATTCAGCGACCCAGAGGTGGTCACTGGCAGCCAAGCGGCTGACGAAATGCTCGGTGGCCAGAGTGCCCTCGTACACAGGGAGTGCCATGGCCACCCTACATGTACCTGCCTCGGAAAGTCAGCGGCTTCACGTAACAAAGGTTGAACCGAACTTGAAGTTCCGAGATGTGTATTCCGAAAACAACCTTGTGGTCTTGAGCCTGACAGTGTTAAACGCTGTGCTGGTGCACGCATCCAGACACGGTTAATATTACCCCGCCGGAACTTGGAACCAACGATGTGTGCCCAAGGAGGTTGACTCTACTACAATTATCACGGTTCAAACTGAGGCTTGAGGATGCAGGGATCTGAGCCCAGTTCGGGTCACTAGTTCACTACACAACACTTTCCAACTAATCCGCAACCAGTTAGCACAGAACGGAATGGAACTTGCAGCCGTTTACGATATCAGATGTAAAAATGGCCTCCAGCTCGGGCCTTCCCAGCTCCAATTTTGGGGAACTCGCAAATCTTCGGTGTTGTCTATTGAAAGCATATGGCGTGACCAGCCGCGGGAATATCATGATGTTTACACGCAAGTCTCATGGAGGCTAAAGTAAATACGCTCCCCTGGCCCGACTCGCCCAGAAATTTTAAACCTCAGGCTAAAGAGATATTTCGGGAAGCTAGTCATCTAAAATCCCCCTCTTCTGGGTGTGACCTGGTTCTTGGGATATTATACCATGTTGCATGCTCCGGTTAGTTATACCGCTGCATTGGCTTATATCTCCCGCAACGGTCCAATGCATCTCGTTATCCGCTCCAATGTCGTCGCTGCCTGCAACATGGCCTATCTCATGTGGCGTGATACCCAACAAGGCACCTACAGCATAATGAGATGGATAAATTTCCATTAGTTAATTCCGTTGGCCCTTGGAGTACAAAAGTCTGCAAACGAAACGGCTCGAGGTCATGTACATTTTCCTCACCCAAGCCAATAGTACTGAGATACTCCTAGACTCTGGAGGTTTTATACGGTGGAGAGCCCTGTTAGGCAAAGAGGCCAAGTATTAGGATATATTAGACCAACACTAACTCCATTCTATGACGTGGTACGGCTGTGTTAAGATTTCTGTACCGCATTCATGTTGGAAGGAACCTGACAGCCATGGTGGCGTCCAAAATCAGTCACGTTGTTTTGTCAATAGCCTCGCCGAAGGAGATTATCCAGAGGCATACCCACATAGGTCCCTAGCCAAGCCGAGGAGGCTCAAGAGTCTCCCCACCGTAAAGGCCCAGCAGCATTACGGCTCGAGATGGAACGTGGGCTAGATAGCGGCCCGCGATACCCGTGTGCAAGCTGATGCTAACATTTTAGTACACTATTCTAGTCCGTTTATGTCTCGTGTTTCCTGACAATCACACATTGTAGGATTGGCGATGAGCCTGACACCATTTGGCGAGCCTTGGTAATTAGGACACAAAGTGATGCCCTGCACGAGGCAGCGGCCTCCAGGGCCCTTGACCAGGTTAACTCTACATGTTCACCCATAGATCTGCTGTTAGGAACATGTGATTGGGGATTTTACTACTGTTGCTGAACCGGTGGTGACACCAGGGTAGAAAAAAGTAAGGTCCCTAAAACGTATAAGATTGCCGTAAACCATCCTCTCAGCCTTGGTTTTGTTTGTCGAATGATTTGATCCTTTAACCTACTCAACAAATTTACCAAGTCCACAAATTCACTACCTAATGCTTCTTCAAAAGCTCATCCTCCTTTTAGGGGGCGCCATCATGACCGCCTCCGCCCACCCGGCGGCTACCGAAGGCACTGGCAAGTCATACACGGGCTGGGACTGGTAAGTCATAGCCAAATAGCCCACACTTACCCCGACTAACACATGAATGACCCCAGCTGCAAACCCGCCTGCGCGTGGCAGGGAAACCTAGCCAAGGGCGTCTCCGGGCAGCCACATGTTTGCGACATCAACAACAAGCCCCTTGCTACTCGTGAAGGCCTCTCAGCCAAATCCGGGTGTGAGAAGAACGGCACGGCCTTTCTGTGCGATACGTACGCCCCGACGGTAGTCAGCGACACAGAGGCGTATGGCTTCGTTGTTGGCTTCGCGAACGCCGACTGCTGCAAGTGCTTTGAGCTTACGTGGCCAACGGCGAGAAGTGCCCGCGGCAAGACAATGACGGTGCAAGTCATCAACGTCGGCGACACGAGCACTAGCGTGACGACCAAGGATTTTGTCATCCAGACGCCCGGCGGTGGTGTTGGGCCGAACGACGCGGGGTGTAGATTCCAGTATGGAACGACTTGGTTAGTTTTGTCTCTATTCTAGGATGAGCTGGGAGGCGATATGACGCACTGCTAACGAGTTCGGAAAAGGGGTAACCAGTGGGGCGGTGTCACTAATCTAGGCGAGTGTGCGGCGCTGCCGCAGAATTTGCAGAAGGGATGTGACTGGCGCTGGAACTGGGCTGGTGGGGATGTGAATGGTTGGAACATCAACTATAAGCAAGTTAACTGCCCCCGCAAGATAACATCGATTTCGGGATGCTCGGCGTAATGAGGAAGTTTTCCGATGCTGTCACTAAAATTGAATCCAATTGGACCCGGCGACACAGGTCCACGAGGCGGTACGGAGGTACTTACTATTCTGTCTTTTGCCCTTTTTTGTATAGGAGCCTTGAGCTCGCACCCCTTGATGATCAGTCTTCCAGTATAGTAATACACGTTCACGTCCTATTTCCTGCAAGAGCAAATCCTGTTGTCTCCAATGTGTGTGGTACTTCCGTTCAAGACTTTACCCTCTGTGCACAGCAAGCCTAACCTAACAACAACAAACCTTCAGACCTCAGGTGTTGCCTAGATCCCCATCATCCGACGTGCTACCCTACTAACTATAACCATGGAGCGACTTCATCAAGAGTGCCGCCTCGAGACTGTGGTTGCGCTCAGACGGGAGAGGTCTAGGTCTATACCCTGCACAACTCGGCATCAGCAGCAATCTGCCTGGATGGCTTGGCGCTAAGCGAATCAACAACAACTCCGCGTATGCGGACCAGCCGAGTTTGGCCAATATCACGCAGCATGACGGCAGTGTCCCAAGCAAGGAAGCATGCATCCAATAATCATACCATACAGAATCACGCAGCCTGCACGGGTCTTGGCAATCTCAGCCGTTCAGCTAGCCACGGCAAAGGCACCACGGCTCGAAGATGGCAAGACAAGAGAGAGGGCGGGGGGGGGGAGAAAGGTTGGATGGTATATGGGGCTCGCCCCGACTAGATATGCCTCCGCCTCCCCCTTCCTCACCTCCAACGGGTTCCACATCTCCCTCCTTCCTCTTCACCGCAGAAAAAGCCCGCCGTTGTCCGCATACGCGCCGCTATCATGAAGTTCCCCGTCCTAGCACTGACCGCCTTCGTCGCCAGATTGGCCGTGGCCGATTCCAGGCCAGCCGATACAGGCACTGACGCGGCTGCCTTCGACTTTGAAAAGGTGAAGCTCAGCAAACCGCTAAATTGGAGTCCAGGAAGGACTCTGTCCCGCGAAAGGATTAACTTCTACTACGGTGAACCTCTCCACAAGTACGATGCCGAAAGCTGGGCGGATTATGTTCTAAAGAAGTGCAAGACCGACGATAAAGACGATTGCTACTCGACTATTTCATATCAAGGTGCGCTTCATCTTCCCTGACATGTGTTAATACGCGTCCATTTGCGGGCATGAACGCAACTGAATTCGCCCTACAGCTACCAACTCTGGCTCGCCCAAGTATCGACTTTGGTTCGGCGTTACCTTTAGAGCCGCCGCGAGCGAGAAAGACTTGGAGCGGAACAAAGATGTTACCGATTCCATCGTTTACTCGATCAAGCGACTGGGATTACAGGGAAGCAGTGAAGATGAGGCCGACGGCCAAATTGTCGTCGATCTTTAAACCTAGTTGCAGCGGGCCGTGGTGTCTGGCTTCAGAAGGATGAGACCCATTTTGTTGTTGCTAGAAATATCTACGTTGTCTACCATGTTCCGAGTCCCTTCAAGCTATTCTGGAACGACCCTTAACTGGGTAGCTCAATGGACAATAGAGATAATACCAGGTACAAATGCTAATGAAACTCGCCATTCGCAGGTGCATGCAATCCAACAGGGCCCACATCCTCCATCTTGATGATTGATAAAGCAAGGCGAGTGCAAAGAGGTGCCAAGGGTCAGTCACCCCGACGTATTCCGAAATCCGATTTGGTCCAGAACCCCGCCCCCCCCCCCCCCCCCCCCCGATTTGCTTCATACACCTATGGCTTGACGAACAATCGACGAGGTTGATGGCGTCAATCCCCGCCTCTACATTCCTGGGACCGCCAAGACATTGGTATGCCCGCAGTCGGCTCCGCTGGTTGGTCGGCGCATGCTCAACCCGTCTCGATATCCACGGCAATGCGCACGCAATCCAAGCCACGCAACAACGTGCGCTGCGGAGAACATGAGATGTCGCGACCCGGGGTATAAGTTGGCCAGAATGGCCCCGGCCTATTCGGCTGTTTGAAAGGGGGCGCATCTTGCTCCATCTTTCAGAACAGAGGTTCGCAATGAGATACTTTCGTGCTGCGCTTGGCCTGCTGGTCCTGAATCACCCCTTTGCGCTCGCCGACTGGCAGTACCGCTCCCGCCCGGACCTCTCGCCCCCCCGCCTGAACATCACCATCCCCGCAGCCGACGACGCAGCCCCCGGCTTCATTTTCGTCACGCCGTACCCATCGTTTGAAGGCCCGCGTGCCGGTCCCGAGCAGTCGGCAGCATACATATTCCGCGACAATGGCGATCTGGTATGGTCGAGTCTAGGGTACCTGGCTGGCTGGATTGGGAATTTCCAGGCTGTGAGGTACAAAGGTCGTCCCGTGCTGCAAGCATTCCAAGGGACATTGGACCCCTACCACGGCCATGGCTTCGGTACGGCGGTGCTGCTGGACCAGAGCTACCAGCAGATTGCGACGGTGCAGAGCTTGAACAGGCTGGTGTCGATTCATGAGTTTCGCATCGTCGACGAGAAGACGGCGATTTTCGAGATTTTCCAGCCGACCCCGTTTGACCTAGAGCCGCATGGGGGATCAAAAGACAACCGTTGGATCATCGACGGTATTTGGCAGGGTTTGTGCCTTGTTCCCTCGGGGCGGGTTGATGCCGTCTGCTAAGGTTTCGTTAGAAATCGACATTGAGACAGGGGAGCTCGTCTTTGAAGGGCACTCGCTCGATTTCTCGGACCCCTCAAGTAGCTGCCCCAGATGACTGAAAAAATCCGTTCCGTGCCAGATGCTAACGGAGATGTAGACGGTGTTATCCCCCCGGACCCCAGCCGAGCCGGCTCCGGCGCCACCAGCGGCGACGGCTGGGACTACTTCCACGTCAACAGCATCGACAAAGACTCGGAGGGCGACTACCTCATCTCGGGGCGCCACACCAGCACCATCTACAAGCTCTCGGGGCGCGACGGCTCCCTAATCTGGCAGCTCGGGGGGCGCGACTCGACCTTTGCCGTCCCGGACGCCATCCGGTTCGGGTACCAGCACGACGCGCGGTTCCTGTCGCGCTCGGCCGACGGCGCCATCGAGACCATCTCCTTCTTCGACAACGCGGCGCGGTCCGACCGCCAGCGCGACGGCGGCCTCGACCAGATCCGCCCGCAGTCGAGCGCGCGCATCTTCCGGCTGAACCACACGGACCACACGGCCACCGAGGTGCGGCGGTTCGTCGGCCCCGACGGCGGCCTGGTCGCCCCGTCGCAGGGCAACGCCCAGGTGCTGCCCAACGGCAACGTCTTTGTCAACTGGGGCCAGGCCGGCGCCGTCACCGAGTTCCGCGGCGCCGACGCCACGCCCATCTTCCACGCGTACCTCGACTCGGGCCACCTGGCCCCCGGCGTGCAGAGCTACCGCGGGTTCCGGTACGAGTGGGAGGGCCAGCCGCGGGAGAGGCCGGCCGTGGTGGCGCTGCGGGCGGGGGCAGAGACGACCGTGTATGTGTCGTGGAACGGCGACACGGTGGCGGCGACGTGGGAGTTTTATGCCCGCGTCGACGTGGTCGACGGTGGCTCGGGGCTGGAGGACGCCGTGTTTCGGACTCAGAAGCTGGGTGCTGTAGCGAGGACGTCGTTTGAGACCAGCCTGGCTGTGTCGTCGAGTGAGATTCGAGGGCTTGGGCATCATGTGAGGATTTTCGCCGTCGCGCTTGATGCGGCAGGCCAGTATATTGGGAGGTCTGTCGGGGTGGCGGTTCAGGACGACATTCGGGTGGCTGCTGGGGAACAACCGAGACGGCCAAAGGGACGGCCGCCGAAAGTTGGAGCTGCCGCACAGTCAGTTCTCAAGGGCAGTGAAGCTCCGAGAAGGGATCTTTGAGAATAGCCCCTGTGAATTTACAGCTGTCAAAGCGCATTGTGGATATTATGGAAGGGAATAAGGGAAAGAGGCCTTTCAAGGTGTCAATAATACCTTCTATAATGCTGGAAAAAGGTCTCCTCAAGCTTTCAACATCCCTCCTAGCGGGAGTTTTCAGTGCTAACAAACAAGGGTTGGAGTGTAGAATCTTACAACGTGTGGAAATAACGGGCTTTGTTCGGTCGGTCGCAACATCTAGGAAAAGGGGTGTTCGTGTTGTGATGTAGCGTCGCAAGAAATATATTGCCATCAGTTATTATCTCGCCAGGGATCCGTCCGGCTTCGATGCCTGTCTCTGGGTGTGATGCCACGTAATTACCTTCTAGAAGCGTCGAATCACAACTTGTGAGAACATTTTCGCGTCGAGCCAACCCCAAACCCCTAAGACGCACGCAGACTTTATCGCTTTCACATTTGTCCGGTTCAGGGCAAATTTGATGGGAAAGATCTTTTTTTATTAACCAAACTTCAAGCCAAGGTTTCTCCTGTTAGACTGCTACTATGCGTGCCTTTGCTCCCCACCTATGACGTTCATCGTCTCAAGGTCATGCCTATCCAGGCAGAAGACTGATATGTCCCGCTCCAATATCATAGCACAACCCAAAAATGCTCCAAAATACCCTAATTAATCCTCCTCCAATTGTAAATGACCTCTTGTAAATATACTTTGCCCCGTCAAGGGGGTGATGTGACCTCTCCTGTATCTCTGGTCCCACGGGCGACTACCCCGACCTCCAAGTCATCAATCATGTTTGAGCATTAGCCGGCCTCGAGATCATAGGTCTTGTAGACCGTAGTGATGTTGTAAAGTTTTCCAAGCTGATGATGTCCTTGCTAGTGCCTAGAACCTCTAGGAGCCATCAGGGGCTGGCTAATTCGAGCCTCGCCAGCTCGTCTGCGCGTATGGGTATACGTCTTCCGTCTTGCTCAAATTGAGTGTAGGTCCCTCGGCCTCAACGAAGGGCTTCTACTTGCTGTAATCACCGTCTTTACCCGTTATCCATGAGCCAGGCAGGTCCGCCAAAGACAAGTACTGTTGCTGAGTTGCGAACTGCTCCATTGCCGATAAACGGCGCTAAGTCGCCTGGGCTTGGCCGTTGAAAGAGAGCGCTTGTAGGGACGATGTTCGAGGAGCTCCGTCAACGTTCCCCAAGATCACTTCCTTGGTCGGCGCACGGCGGAAAATTTCATTGCGGCAGGAGAGGTCCGTGCCGACCTTCTCCAGGATGACTGCCTTTGGCCAACGATGGACGATGAACAGCCTCATAGCTGTGAAGGAGTTCGGCACTGAATCTCGAGGCGCGTGATATTTGCGTGAAGCTGTATCGGGACGGATGTGAGGAAGCGACGGAAGTAAGGCGGCCCAGTCTTCTTGCCCTTGCCTTTGGAATTTCCCCTGAACGTGGAAATCAGCGTAACCGTCGCCGTTGTCAAACCGGCTTCCGTTGGCACGACTGCGCTCTCCTCAGTTTCGGCGAGGGAAGTACTGAGAGGGGCGACGGAGATGGTAAGGCGGTGACAGATGTGAGGTGGTCATGGGGCGTGAGGTGGTGATGAATCTCTGACGGCGATAGATATGAGGCAGCGACGGTCGGTAGTAGCCTTGGATTGTAAAGGCCGAAAAACGGGCTCTTGATCGCGAGATCCGATGCATAAACAAGATCGGCGTTGGAAGCCTGGTGTCGGTTTGGGCGGCGGCAGACAAAGGTGAACAAGAAGCCAGACTCTCCCGGGCGGCCTCTGAAAGAAGAAGCGCCGGGAAGAGACCCTCAACAATGGGTTGGACGGCATGGATGGGATACGGAGGAGCCGGCTTTTGTCAAGGTCAGACTCATCCTAGTGATGTTTGGATGGGGAGGGGGGTAGGGGGAGAGGGAGCGACGACTTACCACTGGCACCCACTTCTATGCAGCGTTGCTTTGCCACCCAAGGCTGAGGGAAAATCTTGTCCTCCAGATCCAAGTCCATACTTGACTCTCTCTCCAGGTTTGGATTGCCAGACTGAGAGTGCCGGTGGCGACAGCGAGACCAAGATATCCGAGGGCCCAAACCCCAAACACTCGCTCGCATCCCGACAGTCTCAAAAAACACGCCAGCTCGCCATCCTCACTGCCCTCCAGACACGGACAAAACCCTGCGCGTGACGAGACCTCCCGCGGAAACTACGGGAGACGGGCCATCATCGCACGGCGCGCAGAACGTGTCAAGACGGGGGCAGCCTGGAGAGCAGCACTGGCGCGCCGGCGTTCGGCCTCGTATTCACGATGCCACGCGGCCAGCCGCTCGGTGATGCCGGCCTCCCACTGCTCGACGGTGTCCGGCGACACGTAGTCGAGCACGGCCTTGTGAGAGACCATGGCCCGCCGCATCGGGTCATTGGTCCAGCCGAGATAGTAGCACTTCTCGACGTGGGTCTGGCCCGCAAGACCCCCGTCGATCGGCACTACCCGATCGAAGCTGTCGATGATGTATGCCAGCGGGTCGGAGCTGACCCGCGACAACTTCAACCCAATGGCCCCCAGCGGGGGACCACTTCCCGGGACATATGCCGGGATGCCGTCTTCGGCCGAGGGCGAGGCGCGCGTGGTATCTCCACCACCCACACCCACACCCACAACCGCACCCGTCGTGTTGCTGCTGCTGCTCATCGTTTCTTGGTGTTTGTGGTGGTGCGGTGGTGGTGCGGTGGTGGTGCGCGGTGGTGGTGATGGTGTGGTGTGTGGTGTGTGTTGTGTGATTTGGGGCGAGAGTGTGCGTAAGGCAGCCAGGTTTGCCGTTTTGTGGGTGGGAAACTAGAAATTTGGCTGTTGTCCTCGCGAGAAAGTGGGAAGGAGCTACGGGGAGGATCAGGTAAGACTGGGTTGATGAGAGGTGAGGAAGGACCCAGTTCAGATAAAAGTGTTTGTATCGTTGTGTAGCAGTGCCGCTGTGTTCTCAAATCCTCGCCAGCCTTGTTTCGCCACCCCGGCTGCCAACGCCCACCGAACTGGCATCACAAGACGCTCCTCACTCTTGACATCGTGTCAGAATGTCCTCCGTCAAAACAACTGTGGCCTCTCTTCCCGGATAGCGCCGTCAGTAGGTGCCCACCGAAGTATATAGTTGAGAGTTATGCCAACGGTATACAGCAGCTTGAAACACACTCCATCAACTCACTTGTCAGCAGATCAGTAAGAAATACCTGCCGCAAAAATTACACGAAACCAAAATTATATTCTCTACACAGACCGCAACTTGTATTAGCAAAAAGACCAAAGGGTACAGCAGCTCGACCAACCCATCACGTCAGAACTGTGGCTCCATCACGACCGCCACGGCGGAAAATCCAACCCTCAACCCGACGCCTGCATGCTCTGCAGCCTCATGTTCAACCCGTCTCCACCTCCAGCCCAGAGCTCAAATAGCCTAGCAGGTCGCCCCATCGATGTCGGGGTCGCTGGCAGTGCCAGTTTTACTCAACAACATCCAGATACAGACACAAGCAGCCTCCTCGGATCGAAATGCTCCGCTAACGATCCTCTAACGACAACCAAAGACCCAAATGACGAATATCTTGAATACCTCGCCTCCCAAGCCCTTGCAGAACTGGAGAGAAAGCAGTCTCAGGCTGCACAGAAGGCCGAGAGCCATGATACGGATGGTGGCGACGCTACGGTTACTATTCACGCCAAAGATGAGAAGGCCGGGGACAAGGACCGAGGGAGACATAGCGGACGCCGCAATACTTGAAGGCCCGGTATTACCTCTACGAGGTCGCCAGAGGACTAGTAGCTGTTTTGTGCTAGTAGTTGGGCTTTGGTGTCTGGTGCTTGGAAGGAGGGAACGGGGAAGGGAGAGGTGAATGATGATGGTAGATGAAGGAATGTTTACAAGTACCGAATCGGGGCGCTGGAGGAAACTTGAAGTGATTCGCCACTGCTAACCTGCTTTCTCCCAGAAGTTGCATCATTCATCATTCCCAGCTGGGAGATCCATGGTTGCCTTTTTCCTGATTTGTACTTGATACTTGTGTTGATGACTGAGTTTGGGTAGTAGTAATACTGAGCAGTGCGCTCACCTCAAATTAATCTTCTCTGAATTCGGCGATACCTGCTCCATGCGGGGCTTCCTGGCCTGATGAATTTTCTTATAAAGGATGAGAGCACCGAGCTCGGGGTGGAAGAAGCTTGAAGGTGCTGTTGAACAGGCCCCTTATTCTTCGACGGTTAACAATAACTTTGCCCATAAAACAGTCACAGGCATCTCGCCCGGTATCGCGAGACAGTCGACTTTGACTTGGCCAGTCATGGCTGAAAGCCTGATCCTGCCAATGCTTTATCCATTGAACTTTCAAAGCAAACTAACTCCAATCCTGCCATATTAATGTTCTGTAACGCCCCTCAGAAGATTCTTTCGAAAGCCGTGCCGCAAAGTGCAATGCACAAACCCAGAACAAGACCGAACGCCCAGCGCCTCCCGTAACACCTTCAAGGAACCTCTGCGGCTGATGCTACAAATCTTCCAGGGTGTGAGTGACAAGAACGAAGACTTTTTGGTTTCGCGCAGTCCGCTACTTTGTGCGGCGCGAGTATACTGCTTCTACTACTCTATTCCGACATGCCGAGCGTACCGATGGGTTTTTATCTCCTGGAGTCGGGCATCCTTCGCGCCGAATATGATCTTCCACAAGGCTTGCTCTTTGAGAGTATCGTAGCCGGCATGACATGTGCCCCCCCCCCCCCCCCCCCCGCGATGCAACCCATAACGGCGGGATGCGCCCGCCCGCCCAAACAAAGCCCTCCGATCTCAAGCGTCCCTGGAAACCTCCCTTTTGGGGCCGTAAAACCGCACCCAGTCCAGGAGGATCTCTAGCCAGGTGTGGCGGGCGGCGTCCATGACGAGCGGGCCGTCGGCGAAGCGGTGGGTGGCGAAGGCGGGCTCGACATAGTTGTGCCACCCGAACTCGGCGACAACACACTCGGCCGCCGCCCACTCGCCCTCGTCGCCAAACGCCACGGCCGGCCCCGCGAGCGACATGACGCGGCCGGCGCGCGTCGGCTTGACGGCCAGCACCCGGTCGGCGTCCCAGAAGACGCAGCCGAGCCGCAGCCGCGTGGTGACGGCCTGCGGCGTCCCGTACGCCGTCGCGTGCACATTGTGCCACATGACGTCGAGCGCCGCCACCAGCCCCGGGTGTGCAGCCGCCGTCGGCGCCGTTCCGTTGCTGCTCTGGTCGAAGTGGGCCTGTACCGCGCTCGTGTGCAGCAAGTCGACAGCGAGGTCCGCGTAGCTGGTGTTCTGGGGGTCCTGGCGGTGCTCTAAGCCCGTGGCGCGGTCGGGTGCGAAGGCGCTGGCTGCGTCCCGGATCAGCAAGATGCGCTCGGCTTTGGTGGATTGCAGCATCTGACGCAGGAGGCCGAGGCCGAGCCCGGGCAGGATCCACCGCATGTCGGTGTGCTGCTCCGTGGTTTCCGGCTGGCAGAGATGGCGCCACCGCGGGTGGTATGAGTCCCACCGCCCGCTGCGCGTGTTGAACGTCTGCCCCCGCGTCGCGTACTGGAGCGCCGTGTGGTGGTCCCGCTGCAGCTGCCCGGTCGGCTCCTCTTCGTGGATCGTGATGCTGCTGTCCAGGGCGCGGCGAGACTCTCCGATCATCTTGCGGTACTGGCAGTGGACGTACTCGGCGACGGCCATGACCTCCTCGCACTCGGCGACGCTGAGATGGGCGAAGAAATCGGTCGGCTGGTAGCGGTTCAGACTGGCCGTGGAGAAGTCGTGAAAGTTCAGCCCCGACTCGGCGTCCTCCTTGTTCAGGTCGCAGTAGTCGGCCAGGGTCGTCCAGTGCGGGATGCTCGTCATGCCGCACAGCAGCTCGTACCGGATGAAGCCGCGTCGCAGTCGGTCCATCTCGTCGGCGGATGCCTCCCGCCGGATCGCCGCCTCGCCCCTCGCCACGTGCGCCACCCGGGGAATCGTGGGCGCGCTGTTGTCGGGCTGGCGGGTCGTGAACAGCCTCGACAGGATCGGGGTCCGGTGCTTGGCCATGGACCGGAAGAACTCGAGGTACTCGGCAATGAAGGCGTTGATGAGGTGCATTGGGTGGCAGACCCGCCTCGCCTCGCCGATGGTCCTGGGCATCTCCCACGTGTTTGCCTGGTTGAAGTGGCGCTCGGCGTGGTCTCCGATCTTGGCCCAGAAGATGGGGACCAGGTTGCCGCCACCGGCGACTTGGCGTATCACCCGGGAATCTCTGGAGTGGATTATCGTTAGTTGTGAATATAGGCAGGAGCAGAGAAACGAGGACGGTAAACTCACCCTTGCTGGAATCGTGGAAGGTTGGCAAGCCCCACCAGGTCGTGTAAGCTAGGGCCGGCGGCGTTGGCCAGCACGGCGCGCAAGATCTGCTTATGGGAGGCCTGGTAACCCCTGTACAGGGACCGGCAGCTCAGGATGGCCGCCAGGAGGTCCTCGGGTGAGTCGAGGTTGCTCAGGATCATGGCCTGGACCTCCACCGACAGGTCATCCAGCCGCGGGTCGTTGGTCAGACGGAGCTGCCGGCCGAACAGAATCGCTACGTCGTAGCTCGCCATCGTCGCAGTCTGATGTTGATGGTTGAACTCTAAGCGAGGTAATGATTAGGGTAAACGGCACTCCAAGGTCGAAGCCGAGAAGAAGTGCGGTGATGGACGCGAGAAGAGCAAGAGAGAAAGAATCGTCTGCGAAGATTTCCTTGGAGATGGCGCGGAAGCTGTCGATTAACGCCTGTCCGGAACGCCTTGGAGGTGCTAGTGAAGTCCCCGCAACGCGCGTGGCAGTCACACAAACACCTGTGAAGGGAATCGAAAAAAAAAGCGCGACTTGTCCACAAATACTTCCGGAGTCTCTGAAGGCACAATCAGGTTGAGGCAGCCCGCCCAGGGTTCAATGAACTCAACCACCAATCGCTAATCTACAGTCAATCCGTAGACATGAGAGCGGGGCTTTGTTTCCCCTCATTCTCGCGAAAACAGTCCCAGCTGACTCTCAGGCAGATATAATACTCGACCGAGACAGCATGCGCGCGATACTTCTTTCTACCCCGACTCCAATCTCGGCCACCTTCTCCAGTTAGCCGGAAGTCTCTGAGGTCGCTCGTGCACCTGCAATAACTCTCAAAGCCCCAAAGCAGGCGCCTACAATTGAGCGATATTTCTTAACTTTGATGATGGCGTCGAGTGGGTGTTTCGTGCGCCCAGCTCATCCCATGCTCCGGCCGAAGCCATCACCGCGCGTCTTGTAGCCAGCGAGGCCGCTACCCTCAAATAGCAAAGAAGATTAAAGATGGCCTGGGGGCCTGAATGTCGCAAGTGGAAGAGAAGAGCAATCAGGAATATCATTTGAGAATATACAAAGAATCCACGGTAGAGTGAATCGTTAAGAATCACAGTTGGGCCTCACTTTGTGGGTGGGAAATCGCCTGCTTCCAGTTAAGCTATCTAGGATCGGAGGAGCTCTCCTTATATAGACGTCTCCTGCGAAGGAAAGTCTAGCAAAAGCATTAACAGAGGAATTCGGAAAAAGAAAAGGTGCGAAAAGTGGCATATATGCAAGGGCCACATCCTGAAGACGAAGATAAACACCTGGGTGGTGGCCTTCGCGACAGTTCGGTCTGTTGTCAATGGGTTGGTCATGGCGCTGAGTAGGGTCTATTACTGCAACCGGCGGTCCCCGTCAAGCCAGCAAAGGCCGGTATGAGCTTGATGGCGTTGACCCTCGAGCAGCCTCAGGAGCTGAAACTTAGAACTAAGGTCATTTGGGGTTGGCGGTGGAGATGGCGAGGAGGGTGGGGAGTAGGAATGTGCTTGGGACTGGGGGGTTGGAGGTGTATGCGGCGGTTAGTGAGAGCGAGGAGTTTTGGGAGGTTGATTTCGAGGGCTGTGTTTAGATGGTCGGGGGGAGGAGGAGGATTGGGGCGAGATTCGAGCTGATAGGAAGGTATGGTACGGCACGAAATTCGTGTGGGATGAGCTTGAGGTCCACGTTGGATGTAACTCGTTGTTTTTGCAATGATGCAGCCAACTCTCCCCGGGTACATGTACCTATAGGCACAGAGACATCGACGTTCTTCTCATGCATTCACTCACCACCAAGGGTGGGTAGGAACTTGACACTGCCCCTACTTGCACGGATGAAATGGGCTCCTAAATCCGAGTTGTCTTAAGTCACTGATCTAGATCCAAAAGGAATGAGCTCCGTCGCTCCCGACGCACATCACAACCCAACCCTCCACTCCATCTCATTCCCCTCCTCCCACTTAAACGGCCCCTGGAAGTTGGTCTCAACCTCAACACTCCCGTGCAACCCCAAAAGCGGATACAGCCGTCCCTGAATCCCGTTGAACTCGAGAACCAATTTCTTTCCATTCAGCGCGAACCAGCTGGTATTTCCCTCTAGGTCAACGCCGCAACCCACCGTATCCCCGGGGCCATAACTTTGATCCGGGCTAGGCTCCGACCTGTAGCTAGGGCTCTTGCACATGGACCCGGATGAAAGGTAGCCGCAGGACACGGCGTATTTCGCCCAGCGCTTGTGTTCGCAGCCGGGGAAAGTTAGGGCCGGACCCCCGAATGTGCCGAAGCCGATGGCGATGGTTGAACGTGGCGCCGGAGGCGTGGCCGGATCCTCGGAATTTGATGAACTGGATGATGTTTTTTTGAGTGTCACCTCGAAGTAGTAGCGGTCCAGACCAGCGGGAAGCGGATTGTCGGTGGAAATGCACAGGCGCTGGGGCGAGGAGTAGGCAACCGACAAGCCATCCTCAGACAAGGTTACGCGTGAGGAGTTGTTCACCCAACGCGACGGCAGTGCGCCCGACCATGCAGCCTTCTTCAGATATGCTTCGGCATCTTTCTTCTCGAACTTCCTCGCTAGGTCGAGTGGTGTCCAGCCGGACCTGTCACGGAGTGTAAGATCGGCACCGTGACCGCGGAGCTTTTTAAGGAGGTTGGTGCTGCCGTGGATGGCGCAGATGGCGGCCACCTCCGGGTCCGCCGATGCTGCTTTGGGGTCGGCGTCGATGAGTGCGGACACACGCTCTTCCATGCCCTGTACGTGGCAAAGTGCCCATGTCTCCAAGGCATGGGTCAATGCTGTCCTCCCTTTGGCATCCTTGAGCTTGATGTCTGCTCCGCCTTTGAGAAGATCCTTGACGACTTCCAAATGGCCATATCGTGAAGCGCAGTGCAGCGCCGACATGCCTTTTTTGGTGTCCTGTTTGTCGATATCAAGTCCGGGCATGTCGTCCCTTGACTCAGCAGCTGCGATAAGATCAAAAACGACCCCGTCAAATCCCTTCAGAGCAGCTTGCCGTAGGGGAGTTTTGTTGTCCTTGTTGGGCTTGTTGATCTCCGAAATTGGCGTGTCTCCAAGTCTGCTTGTATAGCGAAAGTGGTCCACAAGTTTCTCCGCCGCGTTTTCTCTCCCACTCATACAAGCGTAGAAGAGCGGCGTCGCGTTGCGTAGGTCTGTCTTGAGCGGATCGGCGCCGCCATCGTCACCCAAAAGAAGTAGAGATTCTACGCAATACGGGCTCCCAAACCACGCTGCCTGGTGCAGCGCCGTCATCCCCTGTTTGTTGTGGTGCTCGAGGTCAGCACCCTTGTTTTTCAGGACCCTGACACAAACTTCGTGGGCATTCATGGCGGCTATCTGAAGTGCTGTATTGCCCTGCTCGTCTTCATCGTCGATCTCGAGAATTTCGGATTTGACTAGGATCTTGAGCGACTCCACATCTCCACGTCGTGCTGCCAAGTGGAGTGGCCTCATTGAGCTGTTAGGAAGCTCAGCGTTGACGTCGGCCTTATACTTGGTCACAAAGGCTTCCAAAAGGTTATGTGGCACCGAGGGCCTGGAAAGCAGGATGTGTAGGGGTTGGTAACCGTCTCTTGTTGGGGCGTTGAGTTCTCCTCCTTGTGCCATCAGCATGTCAAACGCAGTGACGTCGGTTCCTCGTTTGGCAAAGTGGTGCAAGGCCGTCTCGCCTGTCGCCTTGCTCACCATTCCGGGATTGGCGCCATGTCTCATCATCTGATCCACTGTTTCCAGTGTGCAGTCGCCGGAGAGCCACAGATGGAAACCCGAGGGCGCTGCTTCTGTCTCGAAGTTGACGTCGGCGCCGGCCTTCAAAAGAAGCGCGAGAATCTCCGGCCGCCGGCCCGCCCTCGAGCTGGCTGCGGACTGGATTGCGTTACACTCCCCCGATAACTCGTTGACTTTTGCGCTCTTTTTCAGGAGATGATCGATCCAGGTGGTAAGTCCAAGATAGCATGCAACATGCAAAGGGTTGCGCGGGCGTTCCGCATGGTTGTTAGTGAGGGTGAAAGGCCCGGTTGATCTGGTCCTATACCGTCTCTGCCAGCCCTGAAATATGTCCTCATTTTGGGCGGCAACCAACTTGTCTAATTCGGCAAAAAGCGTTGCCCACTTGGCGCTCAGGCCCCCTGATCTATCCTCGGGCGTCCACCTGTCTTCGGCCTGGCGGAGATGGTAAGGCCAGTACTGCACTTCGTACCTCAGGGATGGGTCGTTGGTGTCGTCTGGAACATCGTTTTTGTCGTGCTCCTCTTCGTCACCATCATGGACAGATATGTCTTCGATCACGTCATCGAGGGTGGCAGTTCGGCGGCTTTCTTCCCAGTACTCCCGTGTCTGTCTGTGTGCGACTTCTGGAAAGCGGCCAAGTCGGACCATTTCTTTATCCTCGTCATCCATCGAGTCGTCGCTATCGTCCCACCTCTCAAGGCTCCAAAGCCGACCATCGTCCATGGCGGGAGTTGTGTTCTTTACCATCGATTTCGCCAGTTTTACCATTTCCTCGCCCGTTTTTAACCCTAGCTGCTCCATCCTCTCGAGGAGGAGAAAGTCCTCGAGAGGGTCCCTCGCAATCTTTGATCTAAATTGAAACACCTCGTTATTCAGGTGCGTGAGACATGTAAGGGCAAGATCCAAGTGACCCTCCTTTTCCGAGATATGCAAAGATATCGATGGCGTAATTCCCGACTGGCATCGAGCGCACAAAATACCCGCCTGGTGACTCTGCTCGGCGGTAGTCGTGCTTGAGCTGGCGAAACAATACTCAGTGACTCTCTTTGTGTTTGGCACCACAATCCTGCAGCTGTCATTATCGCCATAGTGGAGTCTCAGGAACAAGCCAGCAATGACCATCAGTTGGTCCATCTCGACGCTGGACAGCGGAACAAACTCCCACTTTGTCGTTTTCTCGAACTCCCATCTTGTCATGTTTGCATCCATGGGCTTCCTGTAGACGCGGTTGAAGTCCTCCATCACCACTTCGGCTCTTGGCCATACCTTGCCGAGAAGGGACCAAGTCAAGACGGTTTGCAGCAAACGGGCATAATCCGGGCCGATCCTCAGAAGCTCAGCGTCGTACCTGGATCTGTCTCCGGCGTCGGGGAGTCGCTCAAGGTGCTTCTCGAGTGGCCGCAGCAACGGTTGGCGCATAACCTCCATGGCCTTCTCGAAGTAGTCGAATCGGTAGTCGTCATGCTCGACGCGACTCAATATATGCACCGATGCCTGCGACACATCATCTCCTGACAACCCTGGCACTGTGGACAGAGATCCATATATCTTGCGCTTGAGGTCGCTGCCATGATCGCTCTCAAGATCATGTGTCAGGGTAACGATCGGCGAGTCGTCAGCCGATCGAGGCACTCCAGAGACGTCAACTTGGAAGGGGGTGGCTGATCCGACTAACACCTGAACAGTCAACTTCTTGTCCCTCGAAACGGCGCTGCTGTGGCGGAAACGACGCAGGAGGTGCGACAAATCGCTCGACAGGTTCCTCCACTCTTTCTGGGCCAGGGAATCGACCTCGTCTATCGCAATCAGCGCGTTCACCCCAAGCGTTCGCACGAGCGTCGTGAAGGCACTGATGAAGCCGGAGGGATCGCCTGCATTCTGTGGGAGCGCTCCGTCAGCATTTGGCCCACCCTCCTTGGTCTTCACAAAGGCCTCATTCAGGACGCCCTGAGTGGCGAGAAAGTCGTGAAGGCCGTGGTTGCAATCCCGGAGCAAGCCCGCGTTTTCTGTATCCTCGCTCATGTTGCGCGCAAGCATGTACAGCTGGGAAATCAAGGAGTAATACACATTGGTGATTCTACGGCTCGCTTCTTGACTCGGGCCGCACGATGAGTAGAGGAGAATGATCGACTTGTCGTCTTCGCGCGCCCCCATGACGCGTTTCGCGATCACTGAGAGGAGGGTCGACTTGCCGGCTCCTGCTTAGACTTCAGCGAATATCAATTGAGTTCTGTCGTCACACATACCTGCGTACCCGCTGATACACAGAAAGGTGCCATTTCCCTTTGCCCATGTCCGATACGCCGCCTGCTTGAACACCCACTCGCAAGTCCCAGGGTATCTGGAGGCGGCAAGATCCAGAAAGCCCTTTCGCGTGTCCTGAGCGAGATCTCGCAAGATCGCTTGCAGCTTCTCAGACTCGTCGACGGAAATCTCCCAAGGTGTCTTCATTTTGGCTCTGGCGATAGCGTCCTTGATGTCATCCCTGACACCCTCCCGCAGCCTTTTCAGTTCATCCATCTGCTCATCGTGCCAGAATTTCAGTTGCGGCTGAAAATCCCTGATCCTGTCTACAGTGCTCTTGACGTCTTGCACTGTCTTCTCGGTGACGCCCAAGGCATTCAGAGCCTGCTCTTGGAACACGGCCTGGCTGTCCTCTAAAATCTTCTCCTTCAACTCCGAAATCGTGTCCAACTTGCCCTGGAACTTGGCCTTTGTCGTGCCCAGGAAACTACCAAGGCCATGGCCAACCTTGTCTAGGAAACCGGCAGAAAGATGCATCTTGGTAGCGAACGAGAACTTCAGGACCGCCGAGTAAGTCTCGATGATGGTGTCGAACAGGTGCTTCAAGACGTCTCTGGCACATCGCTCGGTCTTGTCGCTTCTGTCATACAGCTCATCGTAGTGCTGAATAATGATCATGATCTCGCTGATACTGCTCAACCCGGTCCCAAACAGATTGTACAGCTCATAGCTGCCTTGGACCGCCTGGAGGGTCAATCGTACGGCGTACCACGCCAAGCCGACCGACTCCGGCGCGCTGGTTGTCGCATAGTCGCCAGCCTGGATGAAAATGCTGATGTTGTCCATGATGGTCGTGATCCATTTCTCCGGGATGACCTTGTTGCCCGAGAACTTTTTGTTAGCGATCGTGCGAACATCCTCTGCAGCTTTCATAGCGTCTTGCGGTGACGTTTTCTCGCCGAGGAAGGCCTTGAGGATGAGCTGGTCTTTCGAGTCGCGATACTCGACCTTGGCTTCTTCCTGGAAGCGTTCCAGCGCTTCGTCAAAGAGTCGCGAGTGCCGGACCATTGCGGATGCCTGGATCGGTCGGTGGTGGTGCGTTGCTGGCTCTCAGATTCGTGCGACGGCGCAGTGAGACGATGTGGTGGAGAGGTTAGGAATAAATTTCATCACGCCGCTGGGATTGAACCTGCGCTTGCCCTGTCGGTTCTTGCCCAGCCTCTTACGCTCCTTCCCTCCAATGTTCTCAGCTGTTAGACTAAGATTTACTGCGTCAGTGGCGCCTGCATTCTATCTAGCCCACTGCATAGGCGCGCATGTCTCTCATCGCCGTCAACCTATGGCGAAGTTTCACAGGTGAGCTAAAAACCCCGCTGAGAAGCGATTGGGGTAGAGATCGTCATGCTTCAGCTGCAAGCCACCAGCCCATATCGTTATCGTCGACATTTGATGAGAGCCCAATAGGGCAGCCCTTGGCGCCACGATATCCACGCAGGTGCAACATTTCTTTTCAAGCCGAGCCTGAGTAAGAGTGAGTGATGTCATGTAGGCGAGGTGCGAAAAGGAAACTTTGTGAGCCTAGATTCGTCTCACATAACACAAGGAAGCAGACTATTACGGCTTCCTTGCCACCGCCCTGCATCTGCATGCTTCCCATGGGATAGTTCTAACATGTCCTCCGCGCCCCAATTCCCGTGCCTCAGGAATACGCCGACTTCGCCCAGTACCACGCCGCCACAGACCGCTGGAACGACTTTGCGACCATTGGGGGACAGACGGGGTCGAGCGCGAACCGATTGCATTACTGCCTCGCCAGCCAGCTCCTCCAGGGCTGCGTCATCCCCCCGATGGTCCGTCCCGCCACCCGCCCGTCCCCCCCGCGGCTTCCCCCTCTATCACCACACACCAGCACCCAGAACCTCTTCGTCTGCTACATGAACATCACGTCTGTCATCGACTGGGCCTTCTCCTCCACCGTCTCCGCCGCCTAGGTACTCGCTACCCCAGGGCTGCCCCACCCCAGGGACTTGGTGCTGGACGCACCCGTGGCCAGCCCGTTCCGCTCCGGCTTCGAGGCCGAGGGCGACAAGAGCGGCAAGGTGGCTGCGATGGATGCCGGCGATTGGAGACGCGGCCAGATGTTCTCGCGGTTCATGCGCCTCGCGAACCAGGATGCGCTGCAAGACTACCACCACCTCGAAGCCCTCAATCTGCTCGTTACCCCGGACGAGGATGAGAAGGAGGACCGAGCATCCTTGGCGGCTGCCCTGGTGACGCGGGCCACGACCGGTAATACGCGCGCCCTGGCCGACGGGCTGGCAGCCTGTGACGAGCCCGAGAGCGCGGTCCGGCAGCGGGAGACAAGGTACTTTGACGTCGCTGGCGCCCAGAGACGGGTGCTGGCGCTCAAGGTGGCATTGGCGGCCGAGATGAACCAGCGCTTTGTGGCCGATGCGCGCCTGTGGCGTTGGGTTGCTGCGGTTCCGGACGGACGATTGTGGCGGCGATGTTAGGACTTGAGATAATTGTGTTGTCAATGTCGGTTCATGTTGTGTAAGGGAGGTGCGACAATCCAGCATCTTTGCAACTGTCGATCCTAGCAATCACAATCCGGAGAATGGCCTTTCAAGACCCCAAAAATCTTGAGGCACAAAGACGACATGTTGGGTAGAGCTGAGCGCGAGCCCAACCCCAGAACGTGCCAAGATAGCGGGTGGCTGCCGGATCGTCCCGTTCCACGGTCATCACCATCACGGTCCCTGTTGTGGTCCCTGTCATTGCCCCCTGACGTGTTACGCTAGCGCTCCGGCGCCGGGTTTGGAATGCGGCTGGCGGGGAATGGCGACATGGCTTAGCGCGGGCCCTATTGGCGGCTCACTAGACCTGAAAGGAGAAACAAGCATCAAAGAGGTGGTAGGTGGCTGTCTGGAGCTCGTCGTCACATTGTGCCCACTCGCATACCAGCAGTAGCAGGCCCAAGTGAGGTCAGCCAGTGATGGCGTGCACGCCGCTAGCGCGCTTTGTACGAGCTGATATGCTGAACGTGGGTGAACACTATTGCCACCCAGGCCAGACCGAGACTCATGTTGTAGCTTTAACCCGGATTGAAACAGAACCTGAGAGAAGTGGCGGGCTGATGGGAAATGAACTACGAATTGGTGGAGTTTGAGCCTACTTCGAAATAACCTATTCCGAGGGCTATCACGAGAACCTCCCAGAGGTAGTTGACAGGACGTGACTGTGGGTGTGGAAATGAGGGTGAGAAGGTCCCTTGATGGGTCCGAAAGACAAAATTGCTAGTTCCGAGGCATGCTCAGTCTCCGGTATATAATGCGAGATCTTCCCCTCCGGTTTGAATGAATTATCTCCAGTCCTCACAGCATCTTCCTCCAACCACTCTTTGCATCCACGCTTTGGCACCACAACCTTTCACAAGCCGCTTCCCAGACTTCATCAGCACCCTTACTATGCCTGCAGAGATCCTTGCTCCCGTATTCGGCGTCACTTATGCCGTTGAGCATGACTTTCTGACACAGACCTTGACAATCCGAGCCGAAGGCGAGATCGCAGACATCCTCAATGACCCCTTTTTCGTCCGCGACCGGTGGCTCGGCGGCCTAAAGTATTCGCTCAAAACCACCCCCAAGGGCGAGGTTGGCACACCAGTTCAGCGGCACTTCGTCGCCAAACCTTACAAGGAGCACACCTTCCTAATCCCAGGCCTCGACTACATCCTCATCGAAACGGCGACAGGAATCACCAAGGTCCCCATCAACAAGATCCAACTGACCCCGCCCACCGCCAACGGCGAGGTGCAGACCCTCGAGGCGACGCAGCTTGCCGAGATCAGCAAACCCGCCGACGTGGGCGACGTCCTGCCGCCCATCTCCATCTACCTACCCGGCGGCGAGACGCACGCCATCAAGGTGCCCATCCCCAAGCCCTTCGGCCTATGGGTCAAGGCCAACATCAACACCGCCTTCGACTCCGAGTCTCTGCAGATCGCCGACGTCGAGGTCAACGCCGACGATGTCACCTTCTACATCAAATGGGTCACCCTGTCCGACCTCCCCAAGTCCTTCAGCATTATCACCACCCAGTGGAACGGCCTGATCGGACCCGACGGCCAGACGTCCCGCATTATTCAGCCCTATATCTTTCATTTTGTGATCTTTAAGCAGAAGTAGGGGGGTTAAGTCTCCCAGGTTAGTCTCTTTACATGGGGAGGTGGCGGGGATATGTAATGTCTGAGGATGTGTGTACATCCTATACAAGTTATTAGTTCAAAATCTTTTGGTTAAGCCGAAGTTTCATGCATGTTCTTTTAGTCTTGTTTGTAGGGATGCCCTAGCTACAAGCCCTAATTCTGCATTGTGATATTATGCCGATATCCAGTCTGTGCTAACCGGAACCACCCCTTAACCCAGGAATAGGGGTAATTAAGGTCTGGCATATTACCGTCCCTCAGTACCATATAAGATACTGCCAAAGCCGCCCTGTTCACATCAGAGCTGAGATACTCTCCCCCCTTTTCTACAGAGTCCGACTCTCTCTATTCTTAGCGTCTCTTACTCTTTCCTAGATGACCTCTTCTTCCCAGATGACTACCGGGCCTTCTTCCCAGACGACCCCTTCTTTGGGTCCCTTCCTCAGGGATTTGAACATTGTCCCAGCTTGGGGGTTAATAGTTCTTACTCTGGGGTGGAAGCCTACCAAGGTGGTCTTCACCGGACCAGTGGCCGGCTTATCTTTTCCAAAGTCCTCAGGTAAAGGCGGGTATGGTGTAGCCTCCCAATCAAGGCTTTCGCCCTTAGGACCTGTCCCTTTGCAATCTTTCCCGAGGGGGCATAGGCCCGCACTTCCCACGTATCTCTTGCGTGTACCAGCATCTTGGTAGCGGGCAGCTGAACAGCCCCCCGATTTTAGACATCTGTCAACAGCATAGTCATTGTACCGAAAATGATCACAGGCCCATCGGTCCACCTTCATCTAGCACATCCTGAAATCTTTGGCTGCTCGCTTGATGCTTTCGTGAGTGGTAGTGGTAAGTGAAGAGGTTATTGTTCTCTCAGGTGGTATGTAGCAGTGATTAACGGCATAAGTTTTGCTGCTGTGTGTTGGAAGAGGAATTCTAGTCCTCCAAGAGTCTCCGATCGAAGTTTATGTGCGAGATCCTGAATGGCAATCACCTAATGAATTATCTCTACCTCGATGTTATGTCATGTCTCACCCCCTGAACAAAGCTCCCGTGATCGTGCGCTTTGTCTTCAAAGAGATCAGGGACAAGCACATAGACACACAGAACTATCATATACGGGGACAAATCTTCCAGCCGTCGCACGAGTACCACCGTCCCGCGACACGGCGCATCATTCCCCTAGTATGATCAATCCCAATTCTTTGTCAGGGCCATGCCTTCTCAGCAGTGCACGCCAACTTTCGCCCAAGGAACCAACAGAAGCATACGCCCAGGGTTCCAAAGGGCCTCAGTAGCTCTGTTGGGTTACTCACGTGTAAAACTTGGCATCAAGACCAGACGACTAAGTCAATTTAGATGGCCATCACAAGGTGGAGCATGATAGCAGGCGACCCTTGGCCCGCCGCGGCCTTGGCATCCGGGTCAGTCCCGGCGTCCCGTTGCTTAGCAGGAGGAAACAAACTGCAGAATTGACGACTGACTGTTGACTGTTGCGGCTAAACTATCTTGAGGACACGACTCTCCCACAACGTCTGCCATCCAGAACCCAGCTTCCATATATTAGCCATCCCAACCCTTTCGAAGGTATCTTTGGTGTCATTTGTAACCGGACGAATCACGATGTATTCGGCAGCGGACACGCCACCGCCCCGGTAATTATCGTCTCCTGCGTGGACGAGGAAAAGAAAATACTGCTGCTCAGAAAATGCGCTGCGGTCAATCCGGAGCTCAGTCTCTGTGATTGGATATTGCAGGAAAAGTGACAGCAAATGGGCGCTCGTTCCGTCCGTGATCTGGATGATTTCGCTCATACCACCTTTATCAGGTACTCCCCGGGGTCCGGAGCGTCCCAGTGTACTGTGCCAAGAATATGTCTATCGCGAACAAGGCACTCAGGCTATGTACCTGCATACTCCGAACAAGACGCTGTATGAGTCCCTCGACAACCAAGTATCCAGATTCAATCTCACCAAAGAGGTCACCGCTGCTCCGGGGGATCACCCGATAGTCCAAAAGCTTTATCTCGACGGAGGATGGCGGATAAGGCGTCCCTGTGGTGTTGAATAAGATTCTATCATCATCGGTAGCCGCCCATGACCACGATGGTGATCGATAGGTCTTTACGTGACGGCAAAACCCCATCTCATCCCACCAAAGGAGGCCTCGCTTTATATCTGAGCTTCAGAGGCCGGCAAGATATTCGCCCCCGAGCAAAGAATGAAGTCGACGGGCCAGACCAGAGAATGCAGGAAGCTTGTCAGATGCGAAGGTCAGTTTGCCACCCGAATAATCCTGCATCAGTTCATAGTATTCAAGCAGGAGCAACTCTCTATCGGTAGCATTCGAATTTTGAAGACGGAACCGTTCAGCGTAGAAAACTTGATATATCTTATCGTACAACAGCTCAGGAGCATTGGACCTGGACCTGGTGCATGTGCCATCCGCCGACCTGTATTGGCTGGGACACTTCCAGTAGATTTGGCGGGCTCCGTAAAAAATATATGTCAAGGTGATAAGATGAACTCTTGCAGGGTCCATCCTCGAACACTGAGCGGCCCTCGCATGAACAAGAGGCCAAGCTCCTCTTCCTCGAGGTCTTGTCTTTCCACTCTTACCTCCTCGAGCCTATCCGCGCCCGCGTAAACTCGAAGAGATGATGGCATCGACATCGGCACTGGAGGCGCAGGAATGAGAATCCCCGAATTGCTTGCGCTCGCTGACATCGCAGATAGCGTTAGGGTCGAGTTTCCGTAGACAGCAGCCATCATCATCATCATCATCATTATCATCGATTCATTAGCCCAATCCTTTTTGGAATCTTGAATTATGCATAGCGAATCGATCTACAGGTAGCGAATTCCGAGTTCTCGGCTGATCGTGATGGCGTCTCGAAGATTTAGCGCGAGATCATCATAGGGTAGGGCCGTCTGGAACAGGCCAAGTGGCTTTGTTGTCAACTGGTGGGCGATACTCCCGCCCAAGCAATGGCTTAAGGCAATGTAGTTTACTCACAAACTTCGGTTAGTGCACAGCACTCGATCGGTCTGGGGGCTTCTGCCAACGCCAACATCGACGATTCTAGTGGGCAGCTCTGGTAGGTCGACTGAGAGGCAGCCTGGATGTGATGATTGGCATTCTTCTAGCTAAGCTCTGGCGGTATCGAGACTGTACCGGGAGGCTACGCCTTGGTCGATTTGAACGCGACCAACCTGGAAGCCGTCGATATGCATTTCATCACCTATAACACGGCATAAATAAATCATCAGCGTATTTGGACCAAAATCAACGGGAGCACCTTAGTCGCGTACCTACAGGCCTGCTCAATGTAAGGCCCAAGGTTGGAAAGGAATCCATGGGGAATTCGTCGTCTTGGTCGCTAGGCGCAAACTGGCTGGAGAGTATCGAAGACGGTGACGAGTTCCACTGGCTCTGAGCAAAAGAGTTGTGATGTGTTGAGGGCGATCTTGATATTGACACGCCCATTTCTCTAGCGGCGGAATACATGGACCAGTCGATATCGGCTCCGGCCCCTGCCCAGGTCCGTGGCCAATTTAAGTCGTCTCTTTCGGCGAAGCAGTCGAGTATCAGACGGCAGAGATCGCAGCCGTTTTCGGCCGACTGTTCCAAATCTCGAAAGCATGCGTGGTGCTGATAGTAGGCATTATCGGGGAAGATGTCACCTCTGAACTCCTCCTTTGCCAGCTCGATCGGGTGACTGATTGTGAAACCTGCGCAAAAGCGACATTTTTGTGCCATCTTGGGTAATAAACTGAAAGAGCAAAGGGCAAAATGGCCGAAATAGTTATTTGCACCGGAATTACCGATAAAGCTTCTTGGCACGCTAGCAGCCAAACCCTGCGAAGAAGAGACGGAGGCGGAGGGTGGGCGGGGTTACCTTCGGAGCCCAGGTTGCCTAACTTCTGTGGCAGGAAAGAACGGAAGGTCCCTCACTCTTCCTACATCTATGGAAGTACCTAGGTAGCGCACCCCCAAACGCCCCGCAGCGTCTCCAACCAGGTTCGGTTCCAAGCTTGCTTGACTTTTGTTGTGTTCGAAAACGTATATCTTTGCCATGTCTACAACTAGCTTTGAAGTACTAACAAGCAAACAACAAACAAGGGTTGGATTCTATTGCCAATAACACCCCGTCATGATTTTCGTTTTCGCTCAATGATTTCTCCTATGTCTCGAGGGACCGTATTTTCTCTTCCGGAACAACCCCCCCCCCCCCCTCCTCCCCCCCCTCAGACGACAGGCAGATTTCAAAAGAAATGCTTACGATGGTGGTGTCTTAGGGTTTAAGGTTGAAGGCTAGCTACGACCTGACGCCTAGAATATATTGTATTTTATAAACATTTGACTTACAGTAGTCTTTGAGCGGTGGGGTGTGGTGTATAGGTTAGGTAGTTGTTATCATTTACAAAGTGCCCCTTTTTTTTATTACTACACCTGTGAGGGCTGCTGGGGTTGAACGAGACCTTACGACAAGGCAAATTCTCTTGGCATGGGTTCTGACAAACACGGCAGACACATCTAGCTTGGCAGAGTAAAATTGCCTGAACAATGCCAACCAGACCATGACACGGGACAGACGATAACAAATGATAGGGCAGATAAGGCGTGATTAGACAGGCACCAGGCTTACTTACGTCTGGCTGCCAGGTGGCGATCCCTCGCTGTCTGGGCGGTGAGGTGTGCACGGGCCCTTCATTTCACTAAAAGGTCGGGAGCTGAGCTGAGCACCCTCTTGGCCCAACGCGGGCAGCACCTGCACCCCGTCTTCAGCTTGACATGGCGTTTGCATTTTGAAGTTCTTGTCCCAGAAAGTCCACCTTCTTTGGGCCCTGCGTCGCGTCACTCAGAAGAAGAAGAAGAAGAAGAAGAAGAAGAAGAAAAGAAAGGAAAAGAAGAATCATGTCGACCACGCCCCGCTCCCAGCTCGGAGGGCGACGGCGGCCGTCCGAGTTCCTGCTCCCCGACGGCAGGAAGGTGCTCGTCGCGCTCCCCGAGGACATTGAATCGCTGCGGCAGCGTTACGCAAAGAGCCACGATGCCGACCCGCCGATCCAGGTCGAGGTGGTCGTGCACGGCTCCGACGAGCACCGCCATTTCCTGGGCGTGAGCAAGTCGCATCATGAGACGCGCCGCGCCCAGCTGCGCGAGCGCCACGGCCCGGAGCTCGTCGACGAGCTCGAGGCCGCGCGGGCCGAGCTGGACGCCGTCTCGGCCCAGCTGCATCGCCTCGAGGCCGCCTCGATTGACAGCACCAACCGGCTGAATGAGAACTTTTCTCGTTTTGGCTTTGATGCCAAGCTGAGGACGTATGCGGATGATGAGGACGACTCGGAGGACCCCATGTCGTCGGGTGTCAGCAGCGTTACTTGGACAAGTGACAAGACGGACCGGCGGAGGGGCGGCGAGGCCATGAGGCTGTTTCGGCGTCCGGTCGTGAAGCAGTACTTCCATCGGGGGTTGCTGTGGTATGTTGTTGCCCACTTTGGAGCTGTGTCGAATGGAACTAACAGGTCCCCGAAGGCGCGCTGCGGAACACACCGAGGTCATGAGCTTCGAGCTGTTCTTTGACCTGCTTTACGGTTGGTGGATCCCACATCTCCGTCTTCATGACGAAACTCTAACCGGTCACCAGTCGGTATCCTCGCCATCAACGGCGATCACGTCGCCGAGGAACCCAGCGGCCAGGAACTGCTGCGCTTCTTCATCACCTTTCTCATGAGTTGGAAGATCTGGGCCGACGTCCAACAGCTTATCAGCTGGTTCGAGACGAACGACATTATGCAAAGGGTCGAGATTCTCTTTCTCACGGCCTGCCTACTAGGGTAAGACTTCTCTATAGTTGTGTTTTGCATTCCGGCTAACTAACTTCCGAAGCCAAACTACAAATATGCTCCAAGTCTTCAACGGGGAAGAAGACACTTTCACCCAGCTCGTTGCCTACTACCTCGCTGCCCGGCTATTCATGGCCGCTTACTGCGCCTTGACGGCTTTTCTGGTGCCGCTAGTCAAGGGCATGATGATTTCCCAGGTGCTCAACGTGATAGCCAGCACTGCCTTCTGGATTGCCGCCACCTTCATGACCCCGAATGTCCACCATGCTGAAGCAGCGCATGTTGTGGACCGTGCCGAAGCGGCGGTTGAAGAGCACGCGGCCGGTCCGGTGCAGCAGAGCACCGCCCGCCTTGTCCTCATCTTCGTGGCCCTTGGCGTCGACATGTTTGGCAGCGCCGTACCCGTCATTCTGTTCCGTTTCGCCCGTTCACACGACACGCCCGGGGCCCGCCGCGTCGGCCGCTTCTTCGAGTTCTTCCCAGCCATCAACATTGAGCACAAGGTGGAGCGCACCAATGCGTTTGTGTCGCTTGTGTTTGGCTACTCGGTCGTCGGCATCATGTTCCAGAATGCCAGTGATTTCGGGATCCACGCCTTCCTCGGCAAGGCCATCTTGGGTCTTTGCCAGGCGTATATTTTCAACTGGCTGTATTTCGAGGTTGACGGCAGCAACATACTAACCCATGCCATCCGGTGGCGCGTAGAAACCGGCATGTGTTGCTCTCCTCCAGCTGCCTGTCTCGTGTGAGTTTCTAACCCGCATTTTCTAGCCTTTGTCTGGCAATACGCGCACCTCGCCTTCGTCATGGCCTATGTCCTCGCCGCTTCGGCCCTCTCCAAGATGGTCGTGGCAACCGACGGCGTCAACGCTCACCTGGAAGACCTGACCCCGTTCTACCAGCACCGGTCTGTTGAGGCACTTTCCACCGGCCTGCGCCTCTACTACTGCATCGGGCTCGGCGTGGCCCTGTTCGGCATGGGCCTCATTTCGCTCTCCCACGAGCACAAGATCCCGGCCGGCATGTGCCGGTTGGGAAAGCCGACCCGCCTCGCCAACCGCCTGGTCGTGTGCATCATCTTCTTTTGCTTACCCGCTGCAGGCGACCGCCTGAACTCGCTGAACTTGGTGGCCATCACGACGGCTCTCAGTGCCTGGGTCTTGTTGCTGGAGCTCTGGGGCAAGTCTTGCAGGACCGAGGACTTCTTTTGGGGGAGCGGGGATTCGGACAAGTGCCAGTACACGGCTCGCTGCGGCCAGCGCCGCCTCAACCAAGCGACCAAAAGTGATGGTGAGATTGATATCGTGGAGCTCGGGCGGTCCGAGAAGACGGCTGTTGTGACGACTCAGTGAGCGGCCGCACTTAACACTACAGCCGTACCGAGTTATCCAGGCAACCCAGGGCTGAGTGTTTTACAGGACCCCACGGGTGACGACCACAACGGGTTATCTGGCCGGGCATATTAGGATTGCATCAGCAAGATATAATATACGCCATGAATACCTAGTTGGATTGCTTTGCCCACTGTTCCCACCATTGTAACCCCTTGTTTTCCATCACAGCCATAAAACACCTTGTGTCACGAATGTTTCTTTTCCATGCTACCATCTATGCTTGACCTATTTATTTTTTTACCTCGGCATACACCTCCAACGCATCATGCAACCGCCCAAAAGCACCCTCATGCCAGCCCCTCAAATCCCGCCACTCCCCCTTCGGCAGCGTCACACACATCATGCGCAGCCAAGCACCCACAATCATGTCGGCGTAGCTAGGCCTAGCACCAAACAAGAACGGCCCGGCGGTATCGCGCAGGAGCAAGGCGGCCAGCCCCCCGAGCGCGTCCCGGAACGAAGCCAGGGTACTCTCGCGCGCCTCGCCCGCCAGCGTAAAGTCGTCCCAGGACCGCACGCCCGCGCCCGCTGCGCGCCGCACAAACTCGGCCTTGGTGGCCTCGGCCGTCGCCGGGTCCAGCGGGAACTCCTGCACCGTCAGCTGCACGTGCAGGCTGAAGACGGCGTCGACGCGCGCGTTGAAGCGCGCGTACGCCGCGAACTCGGGCCCGCCGCGGCACGCCGACAGCGGGACCATGATGGCGTCGGCCTGCGCGGGCGGCGCGAAGTCGAGCGCCGTGGGGTGCGGTGGGAAGAGGTCTCCGGCGCCGGCGTCGGGGTAGGTTTGTTGGAGGTAGATGGCGATGTCGAATGAGTCGCCGAGCAGGGCGGAGGTGGCCGGGTCCTGGATGATGGGCAGGGTGAAGAAGTCGGTGCCGTCTTGGAACTTGCGGCAGGCCGGTATGTGCAGGCCGGTGCGCACCTGCGCGATGTCGGGCAGCGCCACCCACGTCGTCGTGTACGGCACCGCCTTGAAGTTGAGCGCCAGCCGCGTCTTCCACGGGTTCGGCGAGCAGCACGTCTTCTCCACCGGCGGCGCCTGCGCGATGTCGTAAAAGACGATTGGACTGCGTGACATGGTGGTGTGGGAGGGCGAGGCTGTTTGATGCGTATAAGTCGGGGGTTGCGTGATTGAAGATGGGAATGGCGTGATGGTTAAAAAGGGTGGCCCGGTATATCTGGGGCATTTCTACCCAAGAGGAAGTTTTTGTTTGGTTCGGTGGGGCAAGCCAGCTGTTTCACATGGACCCGTTGATCCTCGACCCACCGTCTCCGCATCCTATTCGCGGTGACGGGAACTGACAGCTTTCCATGCGGGGAAGTCGGAAACCCTCTGTGACTGACTTTATCGCGACCCTGTCGTGCCACCTTGAGCCCTCAGTTGACGAGACTCTACGCTTTGCTGCTCGCCTCTTTGAAACGGTGATTCATAACTTGAAGGCACGCGATTCAAGGCACCCTACTAGTAGCCAAGCACAGGCCATTGAGCTATCTAGGCGCTAGTCACGGTTGTTGTGGGCGACGTACCGAGACTTACACTACGATTGAGTTGGTGTTGCAGTGTAGTTTGCAACCCTCAAAGAGCCGTATGCTTCCGCATAGCAGAATTTCGAATTAGGCCTAATGTGCAGCTAGTGATTCTGATATGAGACCAAAAAAGGGGCTCTACGTCACCCCTAATCTATCCAGCACAAGCTCTTCTTGATGTCGGCTTCATAAAGAGTAAGGCCCCTTTCTCAGCTGCCTCATAATAAACGCCCCGGGTCAACACCTCCCATAGACGATACGACTGACACTAGATGTAATCTTTGGTGTTTTATTTCTCCTGAGTCAGCGCTACCATGTCTCAAATCGGCCAGAAGTGGCTTCAGGATAACATTAAAGGGGTATTACTAAGCTTTCGCGGATCCTTCGCGATAAAGAGTCGAGAATGTTCCCCGCTTTCAGTCCAGTTTAAGATAAAGATAACAAACGGTCGGTCCTCTGACATGGCGGCCAAGGCGTGCTAGCCCTGTTTACATATCAAATATTAATTAGGTCATCAGCTGCAATGCCGACAACCAACGCGGCTAGCGGCAACATCAGCTCAACGTCAGACTCGAGGCAAAACTTGCAAAGACTACAACCTCCAGGCAGAACACGCGGCCGGCCAAGAAAGCAAGACAATGAAGCCGATCAGCAAATCAAGGTATGCCCGTTTGGACAACCGAAACAAAATGCTGATAAAATGAAAGAGTCGGCGGGCGCGGAACCGTGAGGCGCAGCTTGTCTTTCGCATCCGCAAACAGGCCTCGCAGCAGTCGCAGGAGCAAAAGATCAAGCAGCTGGAAAGTACCATCGAGCGCATGAGCTCTGCCTTTCTTGGTCTGGCAGACAACATGCTCCAGTCGAGTGCCGTCATTCGAGACCGAGATTTAATGCAAAAGCTTGGGAAAACAACTGAGAACATTATCAACCTCGCTCGTTCGCTCGAGGGCGAGAATGATGAGCACGACACGCCCAGTCCCACGCCAGCCGAGCAAAACACGGGGTCTGACATGGCCATGGCGACTTCCCCTCCTGCCTGGCCAGATCCTCCTACCTTCCCCCTCATATTCCCACCACCAGCCGACGCGTCCTACCAACTCCACTGGTCAGCTGCAGGCCCTTCCGACCCAGTCCCGGCCCTCCTCAACCCCAACATCTTCGGCAACGGCTGGTTCGACCAAGTCGCCACCTCCTACACGGCCCTCCCGCCGCTAACCCCCAGCCCCCCTTCCACGGCCGACAACCCCCTCGGCTTCAAGATCATCCACACAACCCTCCAGGTCATCTACCACGCCCTCTTCGGCTCGCCGCACCCCCCCACCGTGACCAACGACACCGCCCGCCGCGTGTTCGCCTACTCGCTGCGCTACCACTCGCGCGACGAGATCCTCTTTAACATCCGCTGGTTTCTCGGCCCCGGCTACCTCGAGATGTACCGGCTAGGCAACATCTCCTTCTCGGGGGGCCCATTCGCGCAGGTGTTTGGCGCGGCTGTGGCTGAGGAGAAGCGGATCGGGGAACTGGATCCGGCGGTGGATGCGGATGCCTTTCGGGAGGTAGGGCCGGCGGCCGGGGAGGCGTCGTATGTCAATGCCAATGCTGTGGAGATGTATCTCTGGGACAGGGGCGTGAGGTTTGACGGGGGGAGGGATGTGACTGAGGTGTCGCTGGACGAGGTTGCAGGCGATACGCGGCCGTGGAATTTTGTGAATTTCGATGCTTTTTTTGTGGGAGATGGGTCGCCGGCGCCGAGGGAGGATGACGCGGGGCAGGCTGTGGCTTTGAAGGCCCGTTCCCCACATGCGATGCGGGTGTCGCAGGCGCGCCTGCTAAGGAACTTGGTCGAGATCTCGGTCTGCTTGGCGAGTGGGCCGGGATACCAGCGCGCTATGATCGATCGGGCAATTGCGGCGTCGGTGGTGGATGAGGCAGCTGCGGCCTAATCCACTGGTTGTGACTGCCTGATGGGCAGTGCTCGCTGGCGTTTTGCCTGGTCGGGGCTAGGTATCGAGCCAATGGAACTAAAAGGCACACTGGCGCGATTCAGCAGACACATTAATAATCGTGGTGGCCCTTTTGGAATCATTTTCTTTCCTTTCCTTCATGTTACCTGGGTAGGTAGATACCTGCCTTCCACCAGGCCCCAAGCTGTGAATTTACTTCCCTCAAACCGGCACTGTTATCTTGTTTTCAAAAAGCCTCACAACCTGTCTGCTTCCATCATCATGAGCGGTTTTTTAGTCTCGAGGAACACGAAAGAACGCGGAAACGGGCTCCAGCACCGCCAATCGTCCGACAACAAAAGGACCGAGCATTAAGCCAGGACGATGCAGTGCTTGTGAAGAAGTTGGATGGCGAACCCCACCCAGAAATTCCGCTTCCTGCAGAGGAAGCTCTCCCCAGCAGTCCAGAAGGCAGCTCTGTTTCAAGTTTGGGGCCTTCGACTCTGGTCTTCTTCCCATGCGGGGAGAGCACGCCCACCAACTACGATCCCAACGATGTCGTCCCGAGGAATTCACCACTCTTACAGCCAACCCGGCCGGTTCTTCAGCCGACGTTGCTACCTGATGGCCCCGCGATGTGGTCAGCCACTGATGATATTCATATATGGACATCTCCACCCCCCATAGTGCCATCGACAGAACCACAAGCTAGTGTACCATATGGTTCCCGGCCTAGGTATGGTTGTGGGCTTCCGGGCTGCACCGATTCACATTCTCCGCTTCTTCACCGATGCCCCGTCGCAGGGTGTCCCAGAAGCTCCGCGGTGGATGGGTTCGAAAGCAAGAGCGAGATGGTCAAGCATGCATTTACTGATCATAATCCTCCTGTCCACGTCTGCTCCTTTTGCTCAGACAATCTGAATGAAGGCTATCTCCTATACAACACGCTATGGACGTAAGGTGACCCGAGAGCGATTTTTTTTTCTTCTTTTTTTTCACGCTGACATATATTTCGTGTAAGGCATGTTCGGGCCTGTCATAGCGAGGATCCGAGGTTTTTGCGCCGCCTTCCGAGTCTCGCCCCGCCACCTAGTGGGTTGTCTGGTAGAAGCAGTCCGCCGCCACCGACTCCCTTTTATCTCGGCTCACCGAAACACTTTTTCACTATCAAATCTCGACGAAATGCTACCTTCGGCTAGTAGCATGCCGCCGCCACGTGTCCGTCGCCGTCGCATTCTTCATGTCGCCTCCCGCATGTCACCATCATCTGAGGCCCCTGCCGTCCCCTCCATGACTACCGACGTAATCTCCCCTTTCGTAGACATTCCTGACAATAACCGCCGTGAACTGCCTCATCTGGCGAGCCGCCTGGGCGTAGCCATGTTTGGCAAGCGATGGGCTCACCTCCACGCCAAATTGAACCCGAGTCCCTCTCGTGATGATGAGGATGATAACCCGCTATCAACGAGGTCGGTTCATGATGCCATGGACCGCTGGACACATTATCCTTCTCTACCAAATCTCGATAAATTACCCTCGATTCGTAGTTGGCGAGGCGACCCAGAGGGAAGTGAGCCTGAGATCGACCAAGACAGTCTACAGCTCTCTCCTGTTCCCCCGATAGATCTTTCGCCATCAGACCATCCCAGATTGTCACCATGGGACATCTTATCAGCCCCGATGGAACTTGAAGAGGGCAAGCGCCTAGAAAACCGAGAAGATAAGCCTAATATTTGCGGCGGTACCGATGTACCATTCACTGACTCTGGCTATGCATCGGCGCTGCTAGAGGCTGGCAAGTGGGGTACCTCTGGGTTCAGCCACGGGGACGACAGCGATTCTAAGAACATCATTTCAGCGGCAACAGCCGTCGTTCCGACTGTCGCGCATCACTTTATATCTGAGGTATGCAACAACATATATCGCAAGCTCCAACGCCATGTCGACGATCACAATATTAAAACATTCTTCGACGCTCTGCCCGATATCATTAAGGCGTTCGCCATTCGCTTCGCGCTCCTCGATCCAAGCGACATGAATCGGCGCAGTATGCATTTCGTCTATAGTCGCCATCGGTAAGTCCGAGTCTACAAATAACGGCCTTCACGAATAGACAGCTTTCCCATTTTATTTCCGGCAGTTTGAATCTTCGGCTGATATTTACTATCCAGAGAAATTGCTTTGCAGCTGCGATATATGTTCTAGCGTGAGGATGAAGACGATTGTCCTCGCAAGGCCCGGCGCGGAATGTCTATCGCAGAGAAGATGTTCATGTGGGGTAACAGGCCCGAGGGTCAGAGCCCCAAGCCTGTTGACATCTCAGAATAGTTTGTAGGGGTTGGAGATACTGACGAGAGCTTGCATCACCCCGAGCTGCCGCTTTACAGCCGCGCAATTCTTCACAGCAAGGCATACGAGATTTTTCTCGAGGAAATGTGGAAAGAGTCCTCGTTTTACCAAAGGAAGTCGTAAGTGTGGAGCATGGATGCTATTCGAGATCGGATTCTGAACGGGTTTCCTGTCACCACCATCAGCAAGAATCGAGATCCCACCATTCACGAAGCCGAGTTCCAGATCCCAGGGCAGCAGATCAAGCAAAGACTTTTGGGGAGGGATGAAGACGCTAAATCCACAATCCAAGGCCATCATCGCGTACTAGTCGCCCCCTTTGAGGTTGTCTTGGTCAGTTCGTCCGACGGCGTGACCCAAGCTACGACATTTGATGACTACGTCGGCCAGAATTGGGGCCAAAAGGACGCAAGACTTCCAAGTTTGGTCAAAAAGCTCCTTGACGAGAGGCTTGGTACTGGCACAGTTTATTATGACTGTAAGTGAGAAACTTGGAGCAACAATACATAACGATACACACCTACTAATATCTACCTTACGGGTACCCAGGGGTTAATATCGCTAACTTGTAGAGGCACCTCTCAAGGCGGTGTGTTGATTGCGGCTTCACCTGCCTCGCCTGATACTCTGCGCCTACATGCGAAGGGAATCTCGTATTCCGTCGCTGAGCTCGGGGTTGAGCTGGCTTGGATACCCGCCGCCCTGCAAAGCTCAGACGGCCAAGAGGTCACTTTCGCCAGACCCTCCCTTCCCGGGCGAGCCTTTGACATCCATGGGAGATAAGCGTCGAGCTCGTATCCGGCGCTTTTGGCGACATCCCAGGCGTATCCGCATTGAAGAGGCTTGGCTGGTTGGGCAAGTTTATCGAACCTGTCGTCGCCCAAGGCTTCCCAACGACCCATCGACCGCCATCCTTTCCCGGAATAGAGATATCGCATACGGCCTTGTTATTTCTCTTTGGTGAAGAGCATCTTCGGTCTGTGGAAGGGCCATTTCGTCTATCTGGGCAGAATGGAGGGCTCGAGTTTGTTAGCCGCAGGGGAAGTGTGTGCCTCTGGCATGCCGCGACGAATGAGGACAACTGCCATTGTCCAAAAAATCCAGAATCCAGATCCCAAAGAATATGCGGCACTCTTCGCCATGTCTTGGGCGACTGCCCCCGCTCGGATGCTTTTGGTGGCCAACAAACTAAATAGCGCGCCGGCTCCCCCAATCGATGTCATTCGCCATTGCGAAGCGGAATTTTCGCGCCATCGTCCCAATAACAATACCCCCAAAAGCAGTTTCAGTTCCCCAAGTTCGACGACGATGTTTCCCGAGACCTCTCTGGACTCGGACATGATGCCGATTTCTGAATCCCTCGAAGTGCCGCTCTACGATATCCCGAAAGGGTTACCCCCCACTTTCGATACGGTAGCTCTCATCAGCTGTTTCAAGAATACAAGGACGCCACTTTGGCGAATCGGATACTCCCCCGCGGTAATAATCAGGAATGCCCATCCGCCACTACATGCCCTGACCTCGGGCCTGCTGTGGTTCACACACTAAACTCCGGGCGGGCATTCTGAGAGTCGCGGCCGGTTGCATTCCGCCACATCCAGCAGCACTGGGAGCGCGAGACTGGTGGGAGGTCAAAACCTGACCGGAAAAGAGTGAATGCTGACGGTGATGGGGAACACACCGAGCCCGAGATATTCTGCGAAATTACCTTTGGAGATGAGAACGCCAAGGTGCGCCACCTCGAACTAGACAGGTCTAGCTGTGCCTACCAGCCATGGAAAGATAGCTTTGTTACACGTCGCCAACAGGCAGAGCTGCACAAGACGTCCAAGGCGCCCACCAAATCTGATTGATGGTTCAACATATGGGATGTTCTATTTCCCGAGATTCCACGACCGAATTCTCCATACATCGATGTTGGTGTATCGGATGACTTTCACGAGTTTCGGGAATTCGCGAGACATGGGGGTCGGGAGGTTCTGCTGGAGAGGATTCAAGCTGAAGGTTTCACTCATCAACACCCACTTGCATATCCCTCAGAGGAAGTTCTCAAAGTATATCGTCTCGAGGCTATCGATCGCGCTCTTGATTTCATGATTTTGAGGAGTTTCTATTGCGTCGCTCCACCTAGGACCAATCCACTGGGCAGAGAGAGAGCTCTAGGTCAGAAAAGTCATGGCAGGAGACACCTCCCAGCCTCTCTACTGACAGCGCTGTGGGTTTAGGCAGTCAACCCAACTTGCCCCCCATTCAAGACAGGTTGTTTAGCTATCCAACAGCGTACCTATCGGGGCACGACCCCAACATTTCAGATCGTCTTGCCGTCAACCAAATGACATTTGCCAATTTCGATGACCCTAGTGGCACTATGTCCAATGGCAACTTCATATCGGACATAAATGACCTGGGGTGGAGTGTTGAGCTGGGACAGGATCTGGGACAGGACGGACTGGGAGGTGCGGACCAGGCTCTCATTACTAGAGAACTAGACACCCCTTGGGCGGCACCGGAAGATTCACTACCCGCAAGTCAAAGTCCATGTCAGAGCTAGACAGATGAGTCCAGTCCATGGGAAATTAATAATTTGAGCCAAAGTCTCGTCGCCGATGCCCAGTCATTGGTTGGACATTCAGTTTCCCGCCAATGGGATTCATGCTGTTCACACCGTCTGAGAAGTATCAGCCAATCGAAAGGCGACTTCCTTTTAGCGCGTCGGATCGATTTTATAATTCCACCGACCCGGAGCACACAGAGTCCGAAAGTTTGCAAAATCTTGCAAATCTGCTTGGGCAGCAGACCTATGGAAAAGTCGTCAGGTCAAACACAGATGCAGAATGTCGTTAGTCATGCTCTCTGTGGCATTCTAGACTGGCGATGGCAAGCCGATTGTCGGTAAGCTGTTTGTCTCTAGGAGTCATCAGTTATCTAGGCGCAAGGGTCTATAAAGTCGGAACTGAGGGCCATGTAACAATGCGGTTCTGGTCCCAACACTCACAACCATCACAGCTCCCCACCCATCAAAAGTTGCCCTTTCAACACACAGGATTTAATTCCGTTTCCTCGCTTCATACCTCGTCATGTCTACCTTTGTCCTGAACCACCTCAAGCCCTACGATGCCCTCACCAAGTTCGTTGAAACCCGCCCCCTTCAGGGCAAGACCGTCCTCATTACAGGCGCCGGCCGCGGCGTTGGTGAACACATTGCCCGCGCCATGGCCTCAGCAGGTTCCTCACGCATCGGCATCGTAGGCCGGGACAAGACACGCATCGAAGCAGCCAGAGACCGCTTCACCGCAGCCTTTCCGTCAGCCAAGTTCGAGGCCTTCTCAGCCGACATCACCGACGAGGACGCCTTCGTCGCCATCTTCGCCGCCTTTGGGGTCCCAGGTGTGCTCATCAACAACGCAGGTCATTTCCCCGACACGGAGCCCTTTATCCAGCAAGACCTCAAGAGCTGGTGGTCGGGCTTCGAGATCAACATCCTCGGCACCGCCAACGTGACGCAAAAGTTCCTGCAGGCCCTGGCGGCGTCCCCCCGCGCGGGCGGGGAGGCGGGCGAGAGGGCCGTGGTGCTCAACGTCTCGAGCATGGCCGCCCACATGCGCTTCCCACTGGTGGCCTGGTCTGGGTACAACGGCAGCAAGATGGGCCAGGCGCGCATCTTTGAGAGCCTGCGGTTCGAGCACCCCGACGTGCGCTTCGTCAATATCCACCCCGGCCAGATCGAGTCGGATGGCTTCGCTGCTTCCGGCGCGCCGCTGCCCCCCGGCGGCATGACTGATGGCGGCATGGCGGGCCAGTTCTACGCCTGGGCGGCTACCAAGGAGGCGGACTTTCTCAGTGGTCGGTTTGCTTGGGCTGAGTGGGATATTGAGGAGCTCAAGGCCAAGAAGGGCGAGATTTTGGAGAAGGATTTGTTGTTGATGACGGTGGACGGCTTTGAACGCGGCTTCTAGTCGGGTGTCATTGAGTTGTGGATGAGCATCTTGGAGGATTCACGAGCTCATATCAAGACACTTTCAATAACCACCTACTTATGAATACATTCGAGTTCTTTCAGATCCATCACTCCTACCCCTTTCTCTTTCATAACATGTCACCTGTCGGCACCAAAGCGTTCATCAAGTTTTACACCAGTCAACATATATACTGCAGTCCAGACACGAATTTGCGCCCTTGTCCTGATAACCACCTGGCATCGGGTTGGAGCCTGAGGTCGTCCTCCTAACCCTCGACTGTGGCAAGATCGGAACACGGCACAAGGAGTGGGTGGGAGCGCGATTAGCAAAGCGGAAGAAGGCTCAATTTCGCCCCTGGAAGAGTTGTAAACAGCCAACCACCAGCCAAGACTCAGAGACTGCCATAAGTGCGAGCCAGCAGTTCAGAGGGGGCCATTCAAAACCCTCCAACTCACGCATATATATATATATATATATAGATAGATATTTCAAACCTTCTTTTCAACAATTTTTTTCTTATCTGCCGACTTTTAGATATTCGTGGCTCCTACCCTTTCCCTTTGTTTATTAACCTTGCATCAACACCTGCGCCCTACCTCCCTAGGGTGTCTTTTACGGAGACAAACTGATATTACTTTCCTTGGCCAAGAACCCGAATAAGAATGTCAACTCAGGGAAAAAGTTTGTCATTGACGCCGAGAGGGAACGGATAAAAGAGCGCCGGGAGGCCAAGCAGCGAGAAGAAGGGCAGGGGCCTCAGGAAGTGGAGGAATTGCCAGGAGCCGGCCCTTCCAAGCTGAAGAAGGCAGCCGGCCGCGTGACGAAGCGGAGCAACCCAGACGGCAATAGGCAAACCGGGCGAAGTCAGTCCGGCATGGCTTGGCGGCAGCCCAGCAGCTTCCTCCCGCCGAGCCTACAGCACTTCCCGCCTTAGATCAGCCGGCTTATCAACCCTCTGTCACAGAGCCGGCCGCCCTTACCGGCTCCAGCCAGCCAGCCCCGGTGGACTTCTTCAAAGACAGCGTGCTCTTGGGGGAACAGTGGGTGCACCCACACCAGCATGTCTCAAAATGTCGCACAAGTCACTCCCACTAAGACCATCCCGGCATTTCCCAGGGTTACAGGGATGTCCACAAACGACCAACAACTCCGAATTGATGATTTATTTGAGGGACGAGGCCTGGAGCTCCGCCGCCCTTAGCGGGAGAGATATCTTTATAAGATTGTTGATATAAATTATCCTTTGGGAACTCGGCCTTTCCCACAAATGACATTCTTGTGCGTCAACTGGAGCAGATGACAGAATGGACGTTTAAAGAGATCAGAGACGTCATAGGAAGCAGATCGCGTATTCGAGCTGGCGCTGTCGAGTATTTCCTCAACGGCGAGCTAGCTACTCGGTATATAATGACTCCTATCAGAAAGTAAAACCAACCTGTCCTTCTATCCACTTCTTTCTGCCCTAACCATGTGGCTTTTGGCTTTCCGCCTCTACGTGCCAAATCCACTCCATCCGTCCGAGGTCTCCATCACAGCGAGGCGCTTCCCTCCCGCCGCAGCCTTGGGCTACTCATCGAGAAGACCACACAAGGAGCAGGAGCAGGATGTGTAAGTTGATGCGATTGTTTCAATACCCGGCTCAGTCTTCTACACGCGCCAGTCTTTCTGGTCTTTGGAGTAGCTTAACCTCTAACCTCGTTTTCTACCACAGCGTCCTTGAGAGCGACATCGGAAGCACAAGCACACGAGCAGTGCTTCTAAGCGAGGACTCTAATAGGGTATATTATGTTGAGAATGCAAGAAGAAAAAACCTCGACCGTCGCTTCGACCCATGCGACTTCTCGTCGACAGGTTACCCATTTGACGGACTGGAGCCCGTCTACCTGGGCAACAATGTCGACGCAGATCGGCAGCGTATTTCACTCAAGTATGGCATGCATATCCTTGCCAATGCTTCTGATGTTCTACTGGAGGAGTTCTACTCTCCGCTGAAGCTACTTATCTCGAAGGGGAGAGAGGGGGTTTCGAGGTATATGATCCGAGCATTCATAATAAAGAATCATTACTGATGTTGTAGATGGTGCCGGTTTCACGGTGCAGCAGGTGTTGGACTGATGGAAATGGGGTTTCAGGTACAGGCTTTGGGTGTTAGAGATGGATGTTGGGTAAGGTAATGTAGAGAGCGGCAGCGTCGTCTCTCCCCAAGAGCAAGATTTGACGTATTTCAATGCGGTATGCACGCACGGGACCACATGTACGTACCGTTCTTAAACGTGATCCTTTATTATGCCAGTGCTATCCGGCTTTTTTGGGGCCCATAGGATCGGCTCTAATATAGGGCTTCTAGAACTCCTCGACGTTCGCGGCCTGCAGCGACGGTGAGCATGGAACAAGGTGATAAGTTAGCTAGCCCCACGCCGTCGGCAGTATATATGGCTTTACCGCCCCTGGGTATATTCTCCACTTCACTAATTGTCCGAAACTCGTATTTCGTGGCGCCATGGTGGCTCGCCTGTGATTAACCAGGTAGCTGAGGCCGTAGAGGGTGCAGTTGGAAGTTTCTGCTTGATTTTTGACCGGATTGTCGCCTATTACCAGACGGCACTCCCGCGTCCCCCCAACCGAAACGGCCGGATTAGCCTGAGGTAATAGTAGAGCGGGCAGTCAGCAATTGGCTAGATATTTCATATGGGCTATATTGGACCACTTTAGCTTTATCGGTACATTGCAAAATGTTCCTGCAGTTCAATATTAAAGAAGGGCCAGCGCCCGTTTTCTCTGGGAGCTAAGGGTACGACGGGAGGGGCAGCTTCTATGCACCGCAGACTCTCACACCCTTGCGATTCACGATGGTTGTCCTCCGTGCTTGGATCGTGGGCTCGCTCCTCGCTCTCGGCGGCGCAGCGTCGCCGGTGACTGGGCAGCACCAGTACGACCTGCAGAAGGCGAACAGCCGGGGCTGCACGCTCGACTCGGCGGCCAACACGACCAGCTTCATTCTCCGCGACTACCTCGTCGAAACGGTGCTCGGGGCCGACAACACGACGCAGGTGCGCGGGACCCTCTCGATCGAGAACCCGAGCACCGGGGATACCTACCACCTCGTTCGCATCCCCGTGTCGGTCAATGGCGGCACCTGGAGCGTGTGCAGGGCCGGCGACGCGCCCCTGCCGTCGCAGCTGGCCAGGTGCCAATACCTGATCGAGCGGCCGAGCCATAGGATTGGCTTCAGGTTTCAGTGGTACTGTGACGACAAGGATTCGAGTCAAGTGTAGGGACCCCTAAAACTTGTGACCCCGAGTGAAAGAAGCTGACATTCCGGGCGATTTAGTGTCCTGTTTGATGCCACGGCGGTGGGAGAACTACCCAGCGACGTGTGCGTGGCTGGGAACGGCACCGGGGGAGTAACGCAGTCGTGCACCCTTCCGGTTGGGCAGATCGTGTTGACGGTCGAGAACATTGGGTGGGAGGTGACGCCTGCGCCGACAGATTAGACAAGGATTCTCTTGGAATCCATATATAGGGGGGGCCGAGCTGACAGGGAGAAATGGAAAGGCTTAATAAACATATGATTTTTTTTTCCCCGTTGGTCTCATTGCGCTGCCGTGTGTGCGTGCTTGAGATGAGTTTTCACACCATATGGGCATTCGAATGCAAATCGCAGGTGTTGTTGTGCTTACTTGCGATGTAGATGTCCAAGCAGCAAGAAAACAGCGCGGGGTTGGATTTCTGACTTTTATTATTCAACCGGATTGCGGGGGGGGGGGGTCTTTTTTGGTCTGGGAATGCCCTCGCTCCTTCCTTCCTGCTGAGCATGAGCAAGCAAGTACCTTACATGCTCCTTCCGACTGTTGCTCTGCAAAGTTGTTTAGCGCCTCCCTGCTCACTGCTGCCAAAATGTCATCCGACATGGCCAGCCCACCCCCTGGGGAGCAAACAATAATAACAGCGCAATGCCACTGCAAAGCGGTGCACTTCACCATCACGGTCCCGTACTCATGCCTCCCGCTGGCAACGCATCTCTGCCACTGCGACATCTGTCGCTACGTGCACGGCACGCTGTGCTGCTTCCACGCGCCGCTGCCAAACGGGATCTCCCCTCAATTCATCGCGCCGTCGTCGCTGGCCGCGAGCTGCACCGGCTACCGCCACGCCTCGTCCCCCGCCTCGGAGCGCTTCTTCTGCAAGACGTGCGGTTGCCACATGGGCGACGCCGACCTAGTCCCGGACGCCACCACGGGCCAGCCCGAATGGCGCATCACCACCTCCATCTTCACCACATCCTCCTCCACCTTCGCCATCCGCAGCCACGTCTTCCCCCCCGCCTCCCACCCCTCCCTAGCCGCCTGGCTCCCCCGCCTCGCCAACCGCCCCATCCCCTCCTGGACGCCCGCCCCCTCCGACCCGTCCTTCCCGCCCCGCCCGTCGCCGCCGCCCGCCCGCGAGCGCGACCCCGCCGACGGCACCGAGCGCCTGCGCGCGCAGTGCCACTGCGCCGGCGTGAGCTTCACCCTGCCGCGCCCGAACCACCCGGCCCTGGCCGGCAACAAGACCCTGGCGCGCTACGTCAGCCCCGCCGACCCGGCCAGGTGGGTCGCGTGCCTGGACGCGTGCGACGACTGCCGGCTGACGGCCGGCGCGCACGTCGTCGCCTGGACCTTTGTCCCGCTCGCGCACCTGGCCCCGCGCGTGCCGCCGGATTTCGCCGGGTTTGGTACGCTCGTGGCGTACGCCTCGTCGCCGGGCGTGCTGCGCGCGTTCTGTGGAGTGTGCGGCGCGACTGTGTTTTATCGCCGTGAGGATCCGCTGAGGGGTGAGGCCTGGGTGGTGCATGTCGCGGTGGGGGTTTTGAGGTCGGTTGAGGGCCCCGCGGCCGAGGATTGGCTGACTTGGAGGACGGGCAGGGTGGCGTTCCTGGGGGATGGGCGCAGGTTTGATGGCGAGTTTGCTGAGGCGTTGGACGATGGGTTCAGGGCGTGGGCGGTGGAGAAGCAGCGTGGTGGGGTTTTGGAGTTTGATATTCCGCTGCTGACTTGAGCGTGATGGCTGGGTTGGCTCGTGAGTTTGAGTGTTGCAACATGTTGTGACTTTAATAAGGGGCGGATCTCGGTGCCAGCCCCTGGCTTTGAGGCCGCAATGAATGGAAGAATTGACTTGCTCTTACCGGCCGTGGAGGAGCCAATAAACAACTCTGCTTCCCAGATCTTTCGGCCGTTTATTAGACTCGCATGGAGCCAGCCCGCTTCCAAAGTTTCCACAATGGGCGCCACGCCAGATAAGCATTGCGGAGACGGAGATTATTCTCCTTCGCCAAGGATTTATAGATCCAGCATTCCCCGTCCATGTGGCACAGAGATCTCCCTGGGGAACTCGAACATAACTGACAAAAGTCCTGCCCACACCATAGAACAAGAACGTGGCAGTTGCAACAATGCCCGCGCTATCAACCAACAGCAATTACACCACCTGCGCACTCGCTTCGCAAGGGGTCTCGGCCAGATCTACTACCAGTAGTAAAACCAAATCCACTACCAGTAGGGGACAGCGCGGAGAGATGAGGAAAGGGTTTGCACTCGGATACCCTCCGGCACGCACCGCAACTAGGGCAAAAGATGCTGCACCCTCCTCCGAATCAGTAGGTTAAAATCCTCAGCAGAATCTTGGCCACGGCTGACCGGTTCCCAGGCTTTGGACAAGTGCTGTCCGAAAGGCAGCGGCAACCGGGCGCAGGCCCTCGAGTTCGACCCCGAGTTCGATTCGGTCATCGATCCGGCCGCCGGCCTCCTCCCCGTCGCCGCCTCTCTGCGCTACGCGGCCAAAATGCTCCAGATCGAGCACAGGCTGAGGGTCGAGCTGGAGTGTATCGACAAGGAAGAGATGAAGACGCTCGGAAACTCGCTCTTCATCGAGGGCGAGGCCAAGACGACGTGGGCCGAAGTGGTCAGGCTCAGGGCCGAGACCCGCGGCGGTCGGCGGCCCGGTTTCTTGAAGCAGTTGACGGAGCGCTTGGAGGCCAAGTTTGAGATCAAGCGGGCAGCGCCGCCTGGGTCGTGGCGGAGCGCGCAGGCCGGTGACTTTGGACAGTGTCGAGAGGAGATTCGGGCCAAGTACCAGGCTGAGAGGGAGCAGCTCCAGGAAAAGTACCTTTGGGCGCCCAAGGGCATCGAGAAGAAGGTCGCGGAGAGGGAGAGAGCCAGGAAGATATTCGGGGGGACGCGCCGCCGACCTACACATCGGCGCCAATTGTTGCTTCGTGTACAGATTGTCGCCCTTGGACCGTGGTGGAGGGTGTTTCACCACCATCATCAGCCGCTGCCGCGTCGCGACTCGCTCCTGTGATAGCGGCGGCAACCGACTCTGAACGTCTTTCGACCGTGGGAAACGCTGCTTCACCATCGGCCGGTGATGTCTCGCAACCCACCGCCGCGGCGACCATGACCGATGATTATCGTCCTTTCAAGGCAGAAGATGTTTTTGGGCCGGCATTCTACACTGGCTCGGAAGCGCGTTCAGCGGTAGAGATGGCCAATTCGCAAGCGTGGAAATTTCTCGCCGCTCTCGAAATGTCCAGTCACTCACCCAGCCCTGTCACAGCCGCCAATCAGGGAGCGCAGTCTTGCCTCTAGGAAACGATGGAATGGAGCACCAGTATATGACAATCTATTCCACTCGCCAAAGATTCCCCGGAAGACCCATCCGTGCCCCCCCCCCCTCCCCCCCTATCACCCACAGCCCCTCGAAGCCTAGCACCCGGAAGTTTCTCCTTCTATTGACATTGCGGCTCTGGCCGTGAGCATTGTTTCTTGTTTTTGAGCTGACCAAGGTATTGAGTTGGTATCCCTGAAATATTTTGAACGCTAGGAAATAAGTTGTCAGCCGTTGTGCAGGACGTGGAGCTCGACAGAACTTATAGATGCTGTCGGGGTTGTAGGCCCAAGGCAATCTACAGGCGTCCCTGTCCAAGGTGTCCATCATGGGGCCTCCAGTGTGCACGAGTCAAGGCAACACGGTCTATTCACCATTGGACTTCATCTGGTCATCTCCTGTGGTGGGTGTGCGCCCTCGCCGGCTGCGTCGGGACCACACCATCATACGGTGGTGGGAGTGTTGACCTGCTCGGAGTCGTATATGGTTGTGTAAACGCTTCCGTGTATGGTGGAAGTGTCTCGATTGAAGAATATCGTTCCCGATATACCCGGCGAGCCATCCTTATTCTTTCCTCCTGGGCCCTGTGTCCCCGCCAAGGCCAGTGTTTGTAGTCCGGCCGACAGAAAAAGAATAGAAGAAGGAGAAAGGTGAAAACGATTCCCCAAGCTAATAATAAGCCGGCACCAACCGACTCGTTGTTGGGTTCTTGAACTGAATCTTCAGACCCGGCGGTCAGGCTCCCTCTCAATTTGAGTTGCTGAGGGGATAGTAGGCGGGTGAGGAGCTGCATTCTCGGTGGAGTGGTTGCGGTGTGCTCCGTGTTCTTTTCTCTGTTCTATTGGCGGTGCAGCTAGTATTACTGGCTGCGAGCCTTGGTTCTTTTGTCGCGTTCAAGCTGTCCAATAAGGCAATTTACCCCAGGCTACCTTTTTGAAGCGTTTTGGACTCAAGTGCATGACTATCAGGTGAGTGGTGGAGCAGAACGCGAACATCAGGAGACTTTATAGGTCATCATGGGTGTATGCCAGATGCATCTACCTACGGGCACCTTACCTTACTTAGTGCCTACCTTTCCGTCATGGGGCCTGCCAGGGCCATTGGACAAACATGGTCGAGGGCAACGGCGTGTCTCCATTTACTACTTAACTCTATTTGATCATCCTCCCCCCTCCTTGTTTCTTCAAGGACCGCCCACAGTATACGAATTAGAGGGGGGCGAGGGGCGAGCACGGTAGAGGTGCATGCAGAAAAGAGCCAAATCCCCATCAGAAACAACAGCGGCTGTCAAGGGCCTTCCGCTCCCCAGTACTTTTTACTAGCTGCGACCTCTTGAGCCCTTCCTAACCTCATTCTCATTGTGCGAACTCTGCCACTATTGCCTCTCCCATCTAATGGAGCCCAATCACCTAGGTAGTAATTTTCTCCCGCCGGGGATTTTCGATCTTGCCGGCCGTGTCGGGGTCCTGTATGGTGGTAAGTGTCGCCGTGGCTGTGTATCGTGGGAGCGTTTGGAAGGAATGTCCTCAGGCTTCCCCCCCCCCCAAGGGTCCTTACTCTTCTCGCTACCAGACGGTCCACGGCGTCAGCACCGCCACAACAACAAAGTACTGGTAGTATTATCAGAATAATAACGAACGGAGCCGCGAGAATAATCCCTATCACCAGGCCGATTTGGTCTCCGGTGGACAGGCTATGCCGCTGGTCGGGGTCTAGAGAGGGAACAGGATCCCTGGCGGCGAGGCTGCCGGCCAATTCTAGTTGTCAAAGCATAAAGCGGACGAGACTCGGCATTCTTGGTCTTTTGTCTCTTTTCCTTTCTTGTCGGCGGTGAAGCTAGTGCTGGCCGTGTGAGTTCTGTTCTCGGGTCGGCTCGGAGCATCTAACGTACCTTGTGTGAGGCTTGTAACTAAGAGACAACAAGGTCATCTAGCGTAGACACTCAGTGCCAAGCCTACTGGGCATGAGTAATAAGAGCGTGTAGAGCAGGGAATGGGGGAACAGGCAGTACCAATGCTCGGGAACAAGAGGAGGTAGCAGATGCGTAAGGTGTCTATTGGGTTTGTGAAATTGTTGGATTCTCCGTTGATGGGCTTCATCCGATTATCCTCTTACAACCAGACATAGTTATCTTTTACAGGCTTTATCACAAGCCCCGTGATGAGGGGGAGAGGGGAACACTTGCCGCTTACTCGCTTCTGAATGTGCCCTCCCTCTTGACGCGCGGTTCATCTCCCTCTTGACTCCTCCAATACCTGAGCAAGGCCTCGCGCGCACGCTTTGCGCTCCCTCGCTCCACCCAGCCGGCATCCTCCAAGTCCTTCATGACCACCGACATCCAGTGTCTGCAACTCTCCCACTCAGGGGAGAAGTTGAATGCGTCCCTACCCTTTTCGGTAGTGAACCTCTTAAGGTTATCGACAATCATGCTGCGAATGGGCTTGAAGGTAAAGACACGTAGGGTCTCTTCGGTGTAGGTCTCCTTTAGGGACGAGAGTTCGACCTTGCCGCGCAGGCAGTCGCTCCCGTACCCCGGCGCCATGTCGAACATGACACTCGACTTGTTTGGGATTTCAAGGCATAGCGCCCAGTGGTTTGTCGGCGGCTGGCCGGTTTCGTCGCCTTCGTTGTGCTCGTTGCGAAGGGCGCAGAGGTGGAGGGATTTGACTTTGGCAAGCAAGTCGGCAGCTGTGAGATTGTCGAGATCAAAGTTTTCTGCTGAGTATTCCCCCATTTTATTTTGATAAAAAAATTTTTTTTTAATTTTTTGTCTGCAGTCTGGTGGCTGAGAAAGTTCGACGTGGATTTGAGGACGAGTTTGAAGTGGGTCATGGGTGGCTCCCAAACGCGTATTTATGTGTGGGTGAAAGATTCTCGCCAATCCCAAATGCTTCGTCAAGTCCCGCATCTAGGGTCAGGGTTAGAAAGTTCGAGTTGACTACTATGGCGTTGAGTGCGACTGCGTGCAGTTGAGGCCTCGGGGCAGCACCACCTCGATTTAACACCTGGATAGAGCCTCGGACCGAAGTCATTTTCCATGCCCTGCATGCGGTGCACGCGCTCGACTTACCCCCTGTTGTCCGAGCCGGAGGTCTCCCGCGTGCCTTGCACACTATGCACCCAGTCCCTGAATGACCCCCTAATGTGTTTGCCCTGCCCACAGTTTCTTTCAGTGATATCTAATTGTTTAGAAAATTAAGAACCTATCCTGAGAGCTCTTGGCTTCACTTGTCGGCCTTCCTGTCATACCTTGTCTACGTGTTTCCCCCGTACCTTGCGGGCTCATCATTCAACTCCCTACACCGCAGTGAGCAAAGGTCGTAACACAATCGAGCCAGCAGTTGCCCCACCAGTCGTCCCATCAGTCCTTCCATGTATCCATGATGGGTATATTCAAGGCCACCGAGGCCATCCCTTCCTCGGCGCGTATGACTGGAAAGTCCATTCAAAGCATTATACCCTGGCAAAAAGAGTTGCTCGACTTCAAAGTAATGAATGCATGCGTACGTGCAGCCTCAATATTTCAGCTGCAGCGGGGCAGGTTTTGCGCTTGTATATAATGACTATACCCTAGGCGGAAAGTAACGTTCCAAGTTTGGCTTCGCGACTCTCACCACATTGCATTCTTCTGCAAGCGTTTTGCCCATATCGACTTGCTACTAGTCTAGAACCGCGTCTTTCTCTCGCACCATATTACATCTACAAATAGAGAATTATGGCCGCAACATGGACAAAATACACTGGCCGATCACACTGAAGAGAAGCGATCGCTAGCACCAGAAACCGCCACGTACGACGAGACACACTAGCTCCGAATCGGCAGAGAAATCAGAGCGGGGAACGTCATCAATCTTCGGCTCGAAAGGATCGCCGGAATAAGAAATCCGCTGCCTCTGATCATGACTACCCGGTGAAGGCACAGCCAGCCACCTCGCCCGACAAAAAAGTCTCTGCGCCGACATCTCGCGGAATATCCCCCGATCCGGCTGAGGAGAACGAGAGAGGACGGTCTCCCGCTCCCAGCCGGCAAACCAACGACGAGAACCGGCGCAAGTCGTCATCTCGACGGCGGTCCGAGAGCGCGAAACGCAAAGCGAGAGCCATGCAAGGCGGCCACCATTGGGACCGAAAACGCTAATGTCAATCTCACGCTGGCGAGGAGAGCCGAGACGGACAGTTAGCAAGTCTAAAGATGATAAAATTAAGATCTGAACTCCGACGGCGTTTGAAATCGAGATTGTGGTTGGGCTCCCGGGGAGTCTCATTGCGAATGCGAACACAAAAAGACTGATCTGCGCATTGCTGCCGACCTCGACCTCGAGAAGTCCAAAGGCAAGGGAGCCGAAGGGAGCTGGAGGCCGGTCTTTGCTCGAGGGGCTGGAGGCTCAGAATGACTATAAGAAGTTCAGCGATGAAGATTGGTAGCGCCGAGACTCGAAAGATCCTTTTACCAACACGTATGCAGCATGCCTCGTAGTATCCAAATTACTACTAGCCATGCGGACAAGATTACAGTTCCCCCACTTGGAACTGAGCGTACTGAACCTACACAGAAGGTAGCTGGTTAGCGGTCGCTATTAATTGGGTTTTAGATATACACCAGATCATAATTGGAGTATCTCCGTTGTTTGACATTGAAGTACACCAAAAGTAAAGAGTATGAATATGTGGAAGCCCAGTTGTGTGTATCACATCAACCGTAGTCGCCGCCAGAGCCAACTACAAGCACCACTGATGTAGGCACACGCCCCGCTACCGCCCTCCTCTCCTTCCCAAAGACGCACAGTTGGCCGAGGGGGACGCAACTCTGGCCGGTGCAGACCGTAGTTGTCTCTAGTGTCGGTATATCAATGTCTGAGGCTGGGGCCCCTGAGGGTCACATGGGGCTTACCCGGGCATAACGTGGCCAGATGCGTAGTACCTACCTCGGACCAACATCACCTTCCAGCTATCTCCCGCTCCCCTGAACTTCATCTGAAAGCCTTCGCACTCCTTTGGGAATATTCCTCCTCGGGCGGACACTGACCCCTCTCGGGCGAGGTGGCCGCTTCGGCGCCCTGCGGACAGACTGCAGGCGCTGCCCTTTCCGTGCCCCGATATTCCCCTTCCCCCGCCATCTTCCACTCGACGACCCCCAATCCTCCAATCACTGAGACTCCTCTATACCCCCCTACCCCCACCAAAATTCTCCCCCATGCCTCAGCTCAACATCTAGACAGCGTGTTCTGCGTAGTGTTCAGCGGGTCGCCGCCTACGTCCTGGTGGAGTCAGCCGCCTAGTACGGGTCCTCCCCCTGAAAGGATCTCCCAAAGGATATCGCCGGTAAAGGCCCGTTTTTTGGGATTGCCATTGGTGACGTGCTTCTGTCTTGTTGTTTGGTTGATGGTGAAACTTGTGTCGGGTATGTTAGCTTCGCTGTCTTGGGGTTTGAGTTGAAGCTTGATGGAGTTACAGGAAGCAGGAGTCAGAGCTACTTATACTTGGAAAAAAAGGGAGACGCAAACGATGAATTGATAACGAATGGATATACCCAAGACCGGGCTCAGTAAGATCCCCATCATCGCCTGTTCCCTCCCACGTCCCCCCCGGCACCCCGGCACCCCGCCCCCATCCTCTAGAATCTCACAAAACCTAGTCTCGACGTCCTTTATCGTCCGCGTCGGGATGAGCTGTCTGCAGGTGCATCGGAGCGGGAACGCGCTGGAGGATAATTGCGGCATTGCTGAGGTTATCCAACTTCCTTTTCTGATAGAAGATGAAGAGTATCAAGAGCGCGTATGTGGAAAGGGTAATGCCGACAAGGACCCATAACCATGCAGTGATGTTTGCGCAAGTCTGGTCCCTAGTCTCGATGCTACCAGCCATTTCGTGTTGTTGAGGAGGCATGAGGTAGGTGAGAGCCTAAGGGTGGTTGTCGGCGCTTAGTACAATGTGCAAGGTAGCTTTGTGATGGTCCGCAGTTGCTCCAACTTTGTTATCTGGGAGGCCGGTATTGGTGCGTCGGTATTTATACGTGGGAAGTCAAGGGTAGGGTGGAGTGAGAGGGCAAGAAAATATATACTCGAGGACAAATAGAGGTGAATGGTGAATACTCGGTCGGTACTTACTCATCGTGCCGGATGAGATACCGATAGCAACACATGAGTAATAAGGCCAGGTACCTTCGAATTGGCAATCGAGTATACTTTTGACCAGATTGCTACCGACACAAGAAATGACAAAGGATTGACTGATATACAAAGTTTAGCAAGGCCTTCCTTACCGTAAATCTTTAAACCCCCAACTCCGATTTTGATATAACAAAGTGCCCCAAAAAGATGGACGGCTCTTACCATGACATGCTTGAAACATGGACCACAAGAGCCAGTTGCCTTTCCATATCCCCCCATACATCCACCATGCGCCAAAAACATTACCACAGCCCAAATGCCCCTACATGATAAGAGTCACCCACTACACTCTTGCCGGCGGGGCAAGATGGGTGTCCAGCGCGGCCGCAATCTCCTTCTCGGGGTGGTTATCCACCCACTTGGCGCCCTCGCCCCAGTCGGCGCTCATAAACGCCATATACGCACCCATGCCCAGCAAACCGAGCAGGGTCAGTATCCCCGCGCCCGCCTTGTCCGCCGTCGTCAGGGGTTTGAGCACGACCTGCTCCACGTCGGGATCGCCACCGGCATCCGCCTTGCCGACGCTCGTGCCGCCGGTCGCGTTGGTCAGGGGCGGGGGCACGTACTCCTCAACCACCAGGAGGCTCATGAGGGCGCCGAGCGCATTCATTTGCTGGCCAGCGCCCGTCTGGCCGTCGTAGCTGCCCGTGTTCCAGCGGAAGCCGCACGTACCGTCGGGGTTGCAGCCCTTGGCCATGCCCTCAGCGGACGTGCGCAGCGCGGGCAGGACGATGTCGCGGACCGGCTGGGCCACCTGGATCGTCTGGGCGAGGAAGCGGTGCAGGTAGCCCTTGAACGACAGCATGTCCGTGGTGCACTGCACGTGGGTCTCGAGCTCGCAGGCGACCTCGATGGCGACGCCGTTTTGGAAGAAGACTTCGACGGTGCGCGACGCGAGGCCCTTGAGCCGGGCCTCCCACATTGGCGAGGCGTTGGTCTGTGTGGGGGAAAGTGTCAGTGTGTGGGTGCCAATATACGCAAGGCGGAGGATTTAACCGGTGGGGAGCGGGTGGGGAGCGGGTGTGTCGCCGCGAACTTACGTAGTTGTACATGAAGCCGAGACCTTGGATAAAGATGGCGGCCGTGTACGAGAACTGTGCCTTGTTGATGTCGGTGCAGTTCTTCTCGACGTGTCCACCGTCGTAAATATTCCACTCAGGGTCAATGTAGCCCACATCCTCAGTCCAGTCCCACACCTTGGTCGCCCATTTCGCATATGTTTCGTTGGCCGTGTACCGCGCCAACCTGGCGCCGAGATTGAACAAAATGCCGTTTGCAATGGCGTTCTTGTAATTGTATCCGTTGTTCGAAAAGGGGATTTGCCACCTCAATCCTCCGCCGCAGTGCTCGGTATCCCATCGCGCAGCCTGAGTATTGAAGACGGCCTGGGCGAGGGCAAGCCATTGGGGCTGGTCCTCGGGAGGGTTCTGGAAGTTGTTCTCGGCGGCCAGCATGGCCGACATGCCCCAAAAGCCCTGGTCGTCATTTCCCAGCGACGCGGTCCAATTCGGCGGCATGTAGTTGTTCTGAGGCGAGTTGGCCTGGAAGGTGAGAGAGTGCTCGGTCTCGAAGTTGTATTCTGTCTCGTTGGTGTAGTGCCAGTAGTCGACCATGGTGCCCCAGAGCGCACCGCCCTCCCACCAGTAGTAGTCGCCATTGGGAGGGGGCCCGGGCAGGATTCCTGGCGTCTGGCCCGGGTCGAGCCCATGGTAGTAGCTCATGAGGTTCGCAGCAATTCCTTTGGCGGCCGTCTTGATCGAGGCTGTTGCAGACACCCATGGTTAGCTTCTCGGAGCAATGGTACAATGGTGCAATGGTGCCATGGTGCAATCGCGGGGTTGGACTTGCCTGGAGACTGCAGATCGACATCGAGGGCGGCGTGGACGGGTGCGGTGCCGAGGGCGAGCAACGCCCACACGACCCTGATCTCCATTGTGGGCGGTCCGCAAAATGTGGATGTGGATATCGCGATCGAGTCGTCTGGTGTTTCTGGATCGAGGGGGGGGGGGGGGGGGACTTCAGCCCATGGGACGGCGGAGATGGGAGCCCAATACTACCAAGCTTTTGCCAAGGTGCCTGGAGAGGAGAGTCGCGGTGGGTGGCAGTGTCGGGGTGTTGGGTTGGAAAGGGGAGGAGAGAACAGCGACTGGGGGGCTGGCATTTTCCTGGTTCCAGCCCATGTTCCAACCTGGCACGCTTGGGTCCCCTGGGTCAGCGCTGGGTCGGGTCGCGCAGCGGGACATTGGCCTTTGCGTGGATGACGCAACTGCTTCCTGTCCAAGTGCGTTCCAGTCTGGGGGCGAGCGTGGTTCAGTGTGGCCCAGCGTTGGCGCTATTGGTCCGCTGGCCTGCCGTTGTCAGCGAGCGGCGCCGGGCCGTCACACCAGGTTTATGGCTGTGGCCAGCCGGCCAATCGTTTGGCGCCGTCAGAGACAAAGCTTGACAAAGGGGTTTGCAGATGTCGCCGTCTTGGCAGGGCACAGGGCGCCACTTCCTCAGCTCGTACTTTGTACGGAAGCAGACACGGCGTCAGCCCTAGACCAAATTCTGCAATACACAACTTTCTTGTTCAGGTTGGCGCCTCCGCAATTTGGCTCCTTCTTGTCACCACTTTACGTAAGTACGAAATTTCTGCACCCACCTCAACATCTCCAAACACGTTCAAAAATCACTATTCGAATAGAACTCAAAGTTTATTCACAGTGGCATACATATATATAGTAAGGAAGGAAGAAGTGTTGGAACAATTTTTTTTCTCTTTTTATTTTTATTTTTCTTTTTCATCTACAAGTGCGTCTGGTAATTTGTCTGCTGATCGAAAGTCACCTGCCTGTGGGGTGGCTCATTGTTCCCAGTCCCGAAGCGAAGTCAACGCTAACGCGTATTCATCCGCAGCCGTAGTGTCAACAACAGCGCCAATACCAAATAGCACATCCCAAAAAGCCTCCGTCTGAACAAGGGAACCAGATCGTCGGCAATCACATCAAAAGGAGCGTCGGCAGCCTCATCAACAGGAGCGTCAGCGATGCGACGGGGAGGGCCCCGGCGAGGGCCCCGGGGGGCATCCGCGGCTTCGTTGTTGGGGGGAGCGGGAAAAAAAGGATACTCGTCCCCATAGTTGCCAGAAACGGCGAGGTTGATCGCCAAGTAGGGGCAGTTGGGATATTGAGATCCGGGGGTATGCTCCCAGCTCCGACGAGTCACTCTGAAAGCCACTGGTCCGTCCCGAAACCCGATTTCGCAGGCGGAGCATCGGGCACTGAGATGCAGGAGATCGCACCAGATGAGAGGATCATCCGGGAGCGGGAGGACCGTGATCTCGCTCGGGATAGCAGCCAGCCACCAGTCGAACTCGGGCAGCTCGATGCCCGCGTGTCCGTTGTGGTACAAGACCTGGACTCGCTGCACCACCTGGACTTGCTGCGGCACCTCCGCGACGCCGGTGAAGCTCACCAGCATCGCAAAGAGCTCCATCGTCACCTCGGGATGCTCGTGCCAGCACACCCCGGGCCGTTCAAAATAAACCTTCTGGAGGTAGTAGAACGGCGTGTCGAGAAACGTTGAGCGCTCAAAGCACATGATGGCTTGCTGTTCGCGTTACTCGGGTAAGGTTTTTTCGGGGTAGATTGTTCAGCAGAGTAAGTATTGCTGAACGGTGGATGCGTGCGTTCCTTGGTGTTAGTGACGGTGTTAGTGGGAGTGGGAGTGTATTTATATTAGGCGTCGTTCCCTGCATTGATCCAAACCAATAACCCAGGACTCGGACAGAGAATATTGGGCGTCGTTCCCTGCGTTGATCCAAAACAATAACCTTGGACTCGGACAGAGAGTCAATTTGAACGAGGCGCGGTTCATTAAGCTCTCACCAGGCGCACGATGGAATAGAGTGGAATTGGTCACACAAAGACGTCAAGTCACATTCTGCATAGTTGGCACTCGTATGGTAGGAAATGTTTTTTTCTTTTTCTTTTTCGGCGGTTACTACTTTACACTTTGCTCTCTCTCCTAGTAGAGAGATCCTGCGTTGGCGTGTCTCGTCGCCATCAGTTACGTGAACTTTCTCCAAACTTGTGGTAGAGACCCGAGGTTAGATGGCTGTGTTCATGTGAGTAAGCCAGCACTTTATCTCAAAAAATGTCTCAGGAATCCCTTGATAGGGCCTTAGAGACGAGAGGTCGAAAGTCAGTCTACGTCAAGCACCGAGAGCGGGTCATTGTGGCCGAGGCTCGAGTTTGAGCTACGCTTCAGCTACTATGTTAGAGCTTTGCCCAACTTTGTCAGGCATTTTGGCCGTGCGACTTCATTGTCGGCCGCTCTTCCTCGACCCGGGCCGATTTATTTCTTGACCGGGGCGATGTGGTGCATCAGGTGGTGCGACCACATTGTCCGCCGCTGTTTCTTGATCTGGGCGATGTAGCGCTCCCGAATCTCGGGGGGTTCAACAAAGTCTCGAGTTGACTCTTCGCTTTGCCCTTCAAGATTCTTACCCTTGTTCTTCTGCTTCCCGGCAGCTTCAGAACCGCCGTCGGACTTCTGGGGCTCCGCGCCGTTAGTGTTGGACTCGGAGTCGTCGGAGGTTTCCAGGTCGTCGTTGTCGGGTGTCGGGAGCTGGCGAAGTTGCGCCAGCAAATGCTGTCTCAAGGTCTGATCCCCCCCTTGAGACAACGGCCGGGGCGTCCCAGTCACAACGAGCGTGATGTCCAAGGCGTTTAGCCACACCTTCCTGTCCTTCACCGTGAAGACGGTACCGAGTGTGTCGTTGAGATCAGCCTCGATGTTCAACCGGTGAGCGGCTTGGATGGCGCCGTTCCAGATCTCACCGCACCAGAAGTGCGGGGAGTCGTGCAGCTGCCTCACTCGAATTCCATGGGACGTGTTGAGCTGCCGATCGTTGGAGAAGTACACGCGGAACTTGCGCCGCCCCTCTGCGTCCTCAAAGAAGAGGCGGATGAAGGGGACTGCCCGACCGAGAAAGTTGCCGATACTGCCAGTGGGGCTTGGGAAGTCGGTTTCCCAGCACACACCAGGATACGAGAAGTAAACCTTGGTGAGGAAGGCAGCGGCCGCCGGCAAGGTCGGCTTGATCTCATCAGTGTCGCTGTAGTAGCACATGATGATGTGTCGGTTTGGCTGAGAAAGTGACTCGACAGGGGTTTGCTAGGAGAAAGTTGCGATTTCGGTCAAGATATGTTCTCGAGGAAAGTGTTACCTTGTTGAAGGTGATAATTCCTCGAGACAGACGGGCAATGATGTGTCGTTTAAGAAGAAAACAGCCCCAAGCCTGAATGCAGATTAATGCCAAAACACTGCTATGGTTACGAGACAATGTCTTTGTCGCGATTGTTGTTTTTCTGCCCCTATTGTAACATCAAAGGCTGCGTGTTCGAAGACCAATAGTTATGTTTCTCCAGAATGCGATTCTTCATTTGTTGGCGCAGGACCTCGAACCTGTAACTATCAGAAAAGATATATCGTTGTGAACGTGGGAATGCCAAATATGTCTTTTGAGATACTCGGGGCACTGTTCTTGGTGCTGAAAAGGCCTTTTGGGAGGGGATCCCTTTGAGAGACCAAGATTGCGTTTTTTTTTAATTATAAATTGGAAAGTCTTTGGGAGAAGGTCACACGCAAACAGGTAGTTAAATCAACGAGGTACCTACGGGCTGAGTTTCTTGGTCGTCCTCAACAAATCCAGTTCTGCACTGACTCGGACAGTCTACGAATTTTACTACACTCTCACTCACCCTGATTTGCTGGCGACCAAAAGGCCTCGTGTGTTTCTCAAATTGGGTTTCGGGAGTCTTACTGTACATAAGTTCCATAGTAGGTGCCAACCTAATTTCGCAGCTTTGGAGGCCCGCCGTAACAAACAAACAAGAGCTGGATTGTCCAGTGGAATACCATGACCTGCCCACCACTCACGACTCATGCACTCCCCGCTCACTCCCCGCTCACTCCCCGCTCTACACTGTCCAATTTCCCTCTACGTTATTGCGGACATAAAGCACCGTCCGAACGGATGCCTCCCAGGCACCTTGCTGGAGTCTCCAGAGAGAACCCCCTCTTCCAGGCTCGTAAGGCCCAGCCCTATCGTTCGAGTACGCGGATACGGCCCTCTCGCGGTAATCTTTATCATTCTCCTCTTCCCAGCCGCGCTCCGCTTTGTACCCCGTGTAATTCATATTGATTTTTTGATACGTGCCATGCCAGAACGGAGGGCTGTGGCGCTTAATGTCCCTCAGAATGGCGTCGTGATGCTGCTGCGTCAAGCCGGGCGGTGTTCCCGGCACTTCAGCGGCCGCGATGCTGAAAACGTCGGCATCTTCCCTCGCCGCCTCCTCTTCGTTCTCCCGCGTGTCCACAGGCCTGCATATGATGGCGGCGGGGGAGGGACACGCGGCGGCCCACGTGTCCCGGATCCAGGGGTGCTCGGAGAAGTCGATGAGGAAGGTGTCAGGCGTGATCTTGGCGAAGGCCTCGTGCTTCCTCGAATCGAGCTGGATGAATCCGCTCCCCTTGAGCAGGCTGCTGTCAAAGCCAGACATCTCGTCGTGCGCCTCCTCGCGCATGCGGCGGTCGAGGTCGTTGTATAGGGGGTCTTGTACGTAGAGGGGGATCTCCCGCTGGAGCCCGGCCCTCAGGATTGTCGCCACCGCCAGGGCTAACGCGTGGCGGGTCAGGCTCAGGTGGCAGACGGCAAGGTCCAGCTCATGCCTTTGCTCTTCCTGCCAACGGGCGAGGTCCTCTAGAGGGCTTCCTGTGCCTAGACAGACAACCTGTCTGATGTACCGGTTGAGGCCGACGAGCTTGATGAGTCTTTCAAGGGCCTTGCCGTCTTGGCTCTCTGACCAGTGACGCAATATAATGCCCAAAGAATTCGTCAACTTGGCCACCAACTCTGCCTCGTCCAAGCTATAGACGTATCGCTGGCCCACTCTCTTCTGGGCTCCCCATGCCAGAGCCGTATGGAGGGGGCCAGAGAAGGTGTAGTCGACAAAATCTTCGATCTTGAAGCCATCCTCGGTAGCCTTCTCCGGCCGGATCTTGTTCTCTTTAATGGCCCTGAGGGTTGCGGCTTCTCGGAGAGATGCGACGGCGCTGTGGTAAGTCCACCCGCGCCATGCCCTCTTCAGGTATTCGTGCCAGTGGCCTATATGCCTGCTTTTGCTGCGTGAATCATAGTGGACGAGCCACTTCAGCTCTGGTGGTACGGGTGGCTCGTAGTTGTCCATTTTAAAGCGTCATGAGCTGAGTTGACGTGGAAATTACCAAGTCCTTTTGTCGCTAACAAGGAACCAACAAGACAGGGAAGTTGAGTGCTCTTTTTTTCGTTCGCTGTCTCCCCGTGGCCGGCTCTAAAACTAGAGCAGCTTGTGGAACTTATACCCAAGTGTACCCATTGAAAACTCGTTGCTCCTAGAGTCTGACTCATTTCGAGACATAGCAGCCAACGTTGTTTTCACGAAATGACTGCTCCGTCCCACAAGATCTCACAAACCAGAAGGCCTCCAAGCAGTCAAGAATTTGATTATGAGTTTGTGCGTTTTAGCATTTTATCCAAATACTGTCAGCATCCCACATTTCGTCTAAAATCTAGCCGCATCCATATTCCTCACAAACAAGGTAAACCACTTGACGGCGTTCACATGGCCGTTGACACTAACCTTCTCATCGACAGTGTGGATGTTACCCAGCCCAGCGCCGCGGTCATCCTCATCAACGCCAGGCGAGAAGCGGAAGATGTGCTTGGTCAAGCTCCAGTAATACCTCGTATCCGTATTCCCCGTCATGATACCGGGGGTAACCACGACATCCTCTCCGTAGAGCGCACGCGTCGTCCCAGCAAGGACTCGGAACGGCCCATCTACGGCGGCGTCGGCGGGCGTGACGGGGGCGACCTCCAGGGTGTTTGGCGAGGCCGCGAGGATGATGGACGACGCCTCCTCCCGGCCGTCGAAGGCGTGCAGGGTCAGGTTGTGCTTGGCGGCGATGGCGCCGGCTAGGATGGTGAGGCGGTCGTAGACGACCTGCGGGGTCTCGCCAATGTTGATACGGTGGTTGACGCTGACAGTGACGCGCTCGGGCAGGGCGTTGATCTTGGCGCCGCCCGAGATGACGTCGACAGCCTGCGACGTTTGCATCAGGTACTTGATGGCGGGACCCTGCTTGGCGGCCTCGAGGGCGAGGTGGTCGGGCTTGGTCTTGTGGCAGTGGCTCCCCCACGGGAAAGAGGAGGCTGAGGATGTGCGGCTGGCCAGGAGCTTCTTGAGCTTGTGGGGGAAGTCGGGGGAGTGGGCGGCGCCGCACTGGAGCTGGGTGTAGTAGGGGTTCAGCTCCTCGAGGTGCGTTCGGTATTGCTCCGACTCGATGCGAGTGATGATCTCGCTCAGAACGCCGATGCTGGTGTGATCGGAGGGGATAGACGAGTGTCCGCCGGGCATGCGGACGGTGATGGCCACGTCGGTGTAGCCCTTCTCAGCGGTGCCAGGCTTGGCGAACAGGGTGCCCCAGGCTTCCTCAAAGCCGGAGCCCTCATCAACGATGACGGCAATACCGCCATCGCCATACCTCTGGTGAATGGCGGATGAGAGGTGCCCAGCGCCTTCTCTACCAGAACTCTCCTCGTCAAAGCCGAAGGACAGGAGAATGGTGCGCTTAGGCTCAAACTCGGCTTCGAGAAGCAGCTCGAGCGTCTCCAAAGCGGCGATGAGCTGGTTCTTGCAGTCGCTGGCGCCGCGGCCCCAGATGAACTTGCCGTCATAGGCGCCCGACCAGGGAGGATGGGTCCAGGAGCCGACGGTCTCGGCGGGAACGGGGACGGTGTCTTGGTGGGCCATGAGCAGGGTGGGCTTGAGCGAGTCATCGCTGCCCTTCCATGTGTACAGCAGACCATGGGTGTTGACCTTTTGCAGGTCGAGCTTGTCGTGGACGAGGGGGAAGGTGGCCTTCAGGTAGGCGTGGAAGTCGTAGAAGACGTCCCACCGGGGATCCTCGCCAACGGCACCGAGGTCGTCGAACGACTCGGACTTGACCTTGACGGCGCCCGACAGGCGCTCAATGGTGGCATTGCGGAAGGTGGCGGACGAGATGAAGTCGTAGAGCTTGTCGACGTCGCCGCTGGCGGGGGGAAGAGGGCGTCGGGTTGGGCGCACTGGTTCTCGAATTTGGGTTTGCGTCCCAGGCGCCAGCTCAGTGGCGCGTCCGGGCGGGGCACAAGCAGCCAGACAGTCAGGAGCACCGCAAATGTGGCCAGCACGGATCTGCGCGTCTTGGATTGTCGCGGCTGAGTTTGCAGGCCGGGGGCCGCGCTCGTTGTTTTCTCCATTGCAGCTTCTTCGCTTTGCGATTGCGTTGCGATTGTCATTGGCAATTGCACGTGTAGTGGAACCGGAATTCGCTGCGTGACAAATGGCAGCGCGGGAATGGGCGGTTTATATACGGTACGACCTAGGATTTGCAGCCCACCTGCTTCTTCCGGGTGGCGGGGATGTCCTGGTTTCAGCGCCAGCGATCCTGATAACCTGCCGCTAGCTAGTGGGGGGGAGGGGGGCGGCAAATGATATATCTACCCACCATGATTTCGCCATTTTGGCACCGGCACCGGCACCGGCACTCTCAATGTCGCCCTATTTCTTACAGCCTCGCCTACGATTTCTTGACCAGCTAACCCACGGGGCCGTGAGTATCGTGTCCTTCCATTTAATCCCTATCAATCCCTATCAATCCTTATTCATCAGGGGCTGATGAGAAAGCAACAGAGAGACTTGCGAAATAGCCCAAGAGGAAGAAATTGAAAAATGCAGCACAATGTGCCCAAAGGACAAGAATCATGCGACGCACCACGACGACAACACGAGGCCGTCCGACGCCAGCTGACCCGACCTTTTTCTCTTCAAACCTTGCAAAGACACCGATTGAGAAGCAATTGCAAGTCAAAGCAATTGCAAGTCAAAGCAATTGCAAGTCACAGCATTTTGGGGGATTTTTCTCTCTCGCCAGCAATTCCAAGGTTTGGCATCATGCTACAGCCGCAAACAATGCAAACCAGCCAGACTAAAGTCGATTGTCCTGGGCCGCTTTGTTGCCATTTCTTTCGCGCCACCTGTTGTGTTCAATGTTTGTCCTGAGCCAGTCCATCTTTTGTCTCTGTTGCCACAAAGTCAGACATGGCCACAGAAATAGCATCCTCAGGAAAGGAAAACAAGTGGGATCAATGCCATACATGCGCACCACCACCATCCCCCGTGAGACCGCCAATAATGATAATGCGCACCTTGGCTCAGCGTGACCCGGTGCCGCATGCATGTACAGTCCAGTCTTTGTTTATTTGTTAACGTAGGACTTCTGGAAAGCCCTTCATAGAACTACTACCCCGCTTCGTCAAGTGCAAAGCCAGGCAAGGGGATGGAGATTATACCGCGAAGACGAGGGCCAGCCGTTGAACCGTTCCAAGGGGTAAACTAAAAAGGTTCAAAGTCACACGCTAACGAACAATTTAGAGCTGGAGTGTAGCATGGCCTTTTTTTCCCTTCTGCAACAGCCCCGCCCCCTCTTTCCACCCGCCTGCGCTGCTGGGGACATGTAAAAACAGCATGCCGGCCGGTCATGGTCACGCATTTTTCTCAGCCTTCTTTACTTTTCCTCGACAACATCTTCCAAACACATATTCACACGACATATCGAACCGCAATCATACTAGAAAAAATCAGCATATTCCCCTCTGAGTTCTTGATACCAAAGTAGTTAAGCGCAATGCCTCGCGACTCAGACAAGGGCACGTTGGCGGTCGACATCTGGGTCGAGACCGCTAGAGCTACCGCCTCGCCATCTGCCTACAAAACCATATTCAGCGGCGGATTTCCGAGGCGGTCAACGCCACGCGCTCTATCTTCCGTGGGAAGCATCCACAGTATTCCCTCCTCTCTCCCAGAGTAAGTAATAGTCGTGTACTTCTCTACTTCAAATCGCCTGATGCCATTTACTCACTTCTTCTAGCGACGACGACACTGAGGAGACCAGCATTGATGACCATCGCTATCTGGATGACAACGCAGAATTAGTATCGGACCGCTACCCACCTCTGAATAAGCCAAATTGCCCCAGCAAGAGCAGAATGCAAAAACAGGCTCGGAAAGCGCCCTGTTCAGCCTCGGGGCAGCAGCAGGCCTTGCCAGCCGCCTCACCCCCTGGCCCCATAGACCGACATCACCCATACAACCTAAGGTCGACAGCGCGTGGGAGCTCCCTGCAAGGGGTAAGCGCTGACAGAACCAGAGTCCTCCGGTACCCTCGCCAAAACCCAGCAAGGAACCAGCGGTGATTGACAATCTAGGGCGCAGAAGGCTGAGCCGAGAAGGGCCAACAACAACGCAATTCGGCTCGGTGACGTTGGAGGACATGAAGAATCTCCTAGCTTATCTACATATCTTCATCTGCAGACGTATATGGGGCATTCGATATGCCTGCTTTCGTTGGATACTACTAGTCAATGCATATTATGTTTCCAAACCATTGTGTTGTCGCCGGCCAGTGCTTGTACGAGTTCCAGCGACATTGAAGCACATTTCAAGACTGACGAGAGAGAGGAGGGTGGGTATTTTTTGTACAATGCCCAATAAACACTGTGGTAGGTAAGTAGATAAAACACATAGATATTACATAACAGTACAAGTATACACCTACAAAACAAAATCACCCCCATGGGGAAATCCAAGCTTGATACCCCCGATGCGCCCCCCCCCTCCCCCCTTCCCACCCCTCCATACCCCCTTGCCGGGCAATCAGCCCCGCCGCTTGGAGGCATTCTCCCCGCCTCCAAATTCATCCCTGGCACGTCGCTTTCTCTCTTGCAAACGCGAAGAACGCCTTACAGGCGACTCCGAATGCCCCCCCAAAACGCCCGAAGGAATCGCCGACATAGCCAAAGGCACTGTTAAGCCGGCCGGGACGGGCCTTCTGGACGGCCCCGAGCCATTTTGTGAGTTTGCAGAGGGTCCTGCGGCCGACGACGAAGGCCTGGCGGGCGATATCGTCATGCGTTCCAACGATAATCCGGTCGCTGCTGGGGTCGACGAACGGGTTACGATTCCGGGCGGAAATCTGGGCATCTCCCGGACAGTCCAACGGTATTCGGACGAATCGGATTCGTCGTCCAAGTCATCATCGGACGAGTCCGGAGTATAAGCCCTAGGCTTGGATGCCTTCGGCTTGTCTTGCAGTTCCTCCTGCGACGGAATGTCGAGATCGAGCTCTGAAAGAGCTCGCCCCCTTTCGCCAATCTGGATAGTGCATGCGCCACAATCGTAGTAGAGCGGGAGCCTGATCTCCCTCACCTCGCTCCATCGATCCGATTTTTTGGAGTGTCCGCGGCCATAGAGCTTGAGCAAAAGGCTCATCTCATCTCCCTCTCCGTCTAGCGTTGCTTCCACTCGCCACATGCCACGGAATGGGGCATCCAGTGTCAATAAGTCATAACACTTCCGTCTTGCGAGGGAACCATCCGGAGTAGGCTGAACGCAATAAAAGGGGTTACAGACCAGTCGAAATCTGTCATATGACCCGAAAGAGAATTCTCGCGCTCTGTCTTCAAGGATCTGTTACACCGAGGCGCATCAGCACATATGGATCGAAGGACATTGAAAACCTTTGGGCCTGCTTACGGTAGACGTGAGGTAGAGACCTAGGTCTGTCCACTGCTGGTTAGAATTCAGGTAGATTTGGATACCGATGGCAGCGCCTCGGCTAAAGAAGTCCTCCACGGTCACACAGTCGCGTGCAGCGTAGGCGGCTCCCCTCGCAATCTTACAGGACCTAGCAAAAATATCGAGTTAGATTAGTTTCTAGAAACAAGTGACTGTAAATGGGCCGGGGATGGGGAGGACGAACTCATATCTTATCTCGATCGTATCCGTGAACCGGGGCGCAGGCAGCCCTGCCTCCTCGCAGAGCTCCTCGAGGCGAGCCTTCAGGGTTGGATGCCGGGATGAACCGCCGGAAACGATGACAATCGGCTGGACTCCCTCGATACTTGCGATCAAGTTGATTTGATCGCGGGCCATCTTCAGAGGTCTGCGATGGGCTTCCTCCCAGGCCTTGTCGACAGCCTTGGCTGGCACTCCAACTTCGAATGAATTGCCAGCAGGGGCTTTGACGAAGTATTCGTATCGGGCATTGAAGCCCGGCCCAAGGTCTTCCTTTTCGCTGGCGAATTTATCAAGCATCTTTTGTCTGATCTTCGCCGTCATCGCTGGCGCACCATTCCGAGCTTGATCCGACTCCGACTCGGAGAACCGGCTGCGGCATTGTTCGGCAACATTGAACTCCCATTGTTCGCTTCCGCCGCCAGCGCCTAGATAATAACGCAATCGCTGTCAGCAAGGCATCACTCATGTCAGAATTGGGATTATTACCCACCAAACGCGTCTCCCAACCTATAAAAGGTCATAAGTCCACCGTGATAGCGAATTTCGAAGCTGCAGCCATTCTTGCTCACCAAGTTAGTAAACGCTTCTCCATGGTTCTGCAGGCTGGGCTCTTCTTACCATGTTGTGGCCTCCGAAATCGAAAAATATGATGTTATTGTGGAGACTGCCGAGTCCCAGGTCGTTCAGGTAAGGGACTTCGGTGAAAGCGCACCACGCGAGTGCCTCGGTTTCCGTGACAAAGTAAATGTCATCACGCGGAAAATTGAAGACGTTCCCCATCAGCTCGATATATCGGTCCTCAAAGTCCAAGGTCCACTGGGCCGGAACTGTCATTGCGATTCTCTTGATCTGGAGTCTCTCGTTCTGGCAAACCGTGTCGACCCGTTTGCGGACTTCGGTCATCAGCTGTACAAGTCCGTTCCAACATTGTCTCCTTAGGGCTGGGTCATCCATACGCTCGGCAAGGAGCTCCAAGATGGGGTATTCCTCTAGGAGTACATCGGAAGCATTGGCGAGGATATACATCCCGTACTTGAGTGAAATCCGCTGTCGATCTGCGTCAACATTATTACCCAGGTAGACGGGCTCCAGCCCGTCAAATGGGTAACCCGTCGACGAGAAGTCGCACGGGTCAAAGCGGCGGTCAAGGTTTTTCCTCTTTGCATTCTCAACATAGTACACCCTGTTAGAATCCTCGCTCAGAAGCACTGCTCGAGTGCTTGTGCTTCCAATGTCGATCCCAAGGACGCTGAGATAGAAATTTGTCAGAGGTGAAGCTTCTCTAGAAGCGGGGCGGGGCTGGGACGTTTGTGTATTTTGGGATGCGAATCAAGGTGTGGGACGAGTATGATTTACTTACACATCCAGGAGCTCCTGGGGCTGGTTGCCAAGTCCGAGAGGTCGACTCATGGTTGCTGACGGGAGAGGATCGTGACCGATATAAATCTCGGACAATACGACTATAGTAACAATACCAAGTCGGAGAGAAGGAGGGCGACCGAATTTCCGTGACCAATGTCGAGGCGGATGGCCAGAAAGTGGTTGAACTGCCAATGTAGATCCAGAATGAGGTGGAAAGAAAGTGACCGGATTACCAACGTCGAGGCGGATAGAGCAGGAAGTTGCAGAGAGAAAGAAAATGACCGTGGGCCGAAGTTGCCAATACCGAGGAGTAAAGACAAAAAGCAAAGAAGGCTCAAGAATGGAGCCCTTTACAGTTGAAGGTCGAGAACCCGACTGAGAGCAGTGATACAGTGGGATAATTGCAAGTGCTAGCAGGCAAGGCGTGAGCGGTTGAGGGTGGAGGAATAGGATATGAGAATCTTCAACAAGTACCCGTGAGTATTGGGATAGTGGTGCGTGAGTGGTGGTGCTCAAAAGGTAGACGGTGTGGGTCGGGTCGTTCCTTCAGTAACTTGTATTCCACGCATGTGGGCCCTACCAGTGAATGGATGGGCTCTCCCAGTGAATGGATGGGCCTTACCAGTGAATGGATGGGCCCTACCAGTGAATGGATCTCATCCCGCCTCCTGTTGTTCAAAGACAAATAGGAATCTCAATAGCTAGGTCGATAGCTAGGTCAATAGCTAGGTAGTCAAATTGGTGCCTAAGGTAGTACCTAAGGCAGGTAACATAACTTAATCTCTGCCCTCTCGCCCTTCCTCTCCTCCATCCTTTCCCACACAGCTTCTTTTCTCGCCAACACCACTGGCAGTCTTCTTTCCTAATTTCTCTCAACACACTGACACAGCCTTCTGCCTAGTGACACCTACGACGCAGTCTTCTGTCTAGCGACACCTCGCAACCAAGAAGGGAGACTGCCTTACCTCGTTCGCTATACACCGCAAACGCGATCTCATCTCTCAACAAACAACACCACTCTCCTCTTCTCTCGCCACAGCACCCTCCACCTTCACTCTTCTTCTGTCGCAACGACCTCTCACAGCATTTTTCGTCTTGCGATACCACGCCATCAAGAAGGTACTGGACACTACCTTGCCTCGCTCGCCGCACAGCGCGAACGCAAGCTCTTTTCTAGACAAAGCAGCCTTCTCTCTTTTACTCTCACCCCACTAACTTGCAATTTTTCTCCGCGATACCTCGCGATAAAGAAAGTAGCAGACTGTGCCTTGCCTCGCTCGCCACGCAGCACAAACGCAGCCACAAGACCTTCTCTCTTCTTCCCTTACCCCACCAACTTCTTGCAATACCTTACCTTGCAAGACTTCACGACCAGTACTACTACCCTTGCCATTCAACGCAAGCTCCGGTCTTCACCTCGAGCTCCGGTCTTCACCTCGCACTCCGTCCACTCAACTCTCCCTTGCGCAAATTTAACCTTACAAAATGGATAAGGTGATCGGTTCAAGAGTCACAAAGTTGGCATCCAAGAACCCGGAGTCCAGCCGCTCACCTCGCCATAACTCACCATCCTCCTCGCCTCGTCGTTCAGCCCCCGCTACCTCTCCCGCAGTCTCGCCCGCTGCCTCTCGTCAATCAGCAGTTGCTTCACCTGCTGCCTCAGCTGCTGTCTCAGCTGCTGCTTCACCTGCTGCCTCAGCTGCCGCCGTAACTACTGCCTCTCCTATTGTCTCGACCTCTGCCTCTCCTCGCCAACCGGTAGTTACTTCACCTCGCCGTCCATCGCCACTTCCCTCGCCGCGCCAAGCATCGCCGGCTACGCCATCGCGCCGCTCACCGATCCACAAGGTCATCAGTTCCAGAGTCACCAAGTCAGCCTCCAAGAGCCGAGAGCCGAGCCGCTCACCTCGGCAATCGGAAGTTGTATCTCCTCGTCAATCGGCAGTTGTCCCATCTGCTGCCTCTCCTACAGTCTCGCCAGACGCCTCTCCCCGTCATCTTGAATCGGTAGCTGCTTCACCTCGCCGCTCATCGCCACTTCCTTCGCCGCGCCAGGCATCGCCAGATACATCGTCGCGCCGCTCACCAATCCATAAAGTAATTGGTTCCCGGGTTTCCAAGTCATCACCCGAGAACCGGGAGCCTCGTCAATCGCCTCGTCAATCACCAGTCCTCTCGCCTCGCCAGGCATCTCCAATTCCTTCGTCACATCATGCATCGCCTGCTCCCTCGCCACGCCCATCGATGGATAAAGTGATCAGCTCCGAAGCTACCAAGCCGGCGTCCATGAGCCAGGAGCCGAGTATTAGCTCGCCCAGAAAATGGACAGTCTACACTCCCCAAGGTGTTAGATATTTCGAACCCCAAAACGCGTTTCAATTGGAAATTCTCATGGCCCAAGAGAAGAGACAGGCAGAGCGGATAAAAGAGGCAAAGAAGAGAAGACAGGAAGAGATGCTGAAGGGTACATACCGTGACGTCCCGGAACCCCCCCCCAGGAGCCGGGAGCCTACTCCTGAGCCCGAACCCCCGGTAGTTGGCCCATTTGCCCTTGCCACCGTCGAGGGTGTAAAGAAGGAGCTCAAATTCCTTTCGGCATCGCGGACTCGACTCCGCGATAATTTCCAGACCCGAGTGTTTAGTCTGATCGACGAATGGAAAGCAAGCTCGCGGTATCTGGTTGACCTCTGGGATGACTGCCTCAAGCGATTGGATCTTCCAGAACAAGATCAAGTTGATGAGCTGATCGACAGGGAAAATCTCGGAGTCCCTTGGGGCCCGGTTCCTGATGGGTGCATATTCTCTGATGATGACAGAGGGGTTACTTTCGAGTTCAGACCTTATAAAGAATATGTGTCACCGATGGATGATGGAAGCTCCAAACAGAAGAAGAAGGCCAAAGCTGGATCAGCACCAGCACTACCATCACAACCAGCCCAGCCACCAACCGACCCGGCTGCACCATCGGCAGCGGCACACGCACCCAACTCGGCTCCAGAGTCGGCACCGCCAGCGCCATCCACATCATCCGCACCTGCACCACCCGCGCTTTCCGCCCAGCGGCAGAAAACGACTCGGCCGCAGGGCAAATTCCCAGAGCCGACCACCCGCTCCCCGGACCAGCGGCCCGAAGTCTCGCTTCTCGACACTAGGCGGCAAGACTGGATATTTGACCACCCCTCGACCGAGGGCCAACGACTTTACGTCCTGCGTTGTCCCGCCTACAGATGCGACGACCGGCGTTTCCGCAGACATCCGTTCAAACAGAGCCGGGCTGCGGAGCACTTCAAAAACTGCGGCGTTCCATTCAAGGACGAGGACGATATCTTTGACCGATATGCCCAGATCGGTCAGTCTCCACCCCATTCCATCCTCTATGCCTAATCAAGATCCTACAACTAACTTTTCATTGAACAAATATAGTGAGCAAGGCGAAGTATGGACCCAAAGCCTTACGCAAACTCGCCTTCCAAAGCAATGCCGCACTGCTGGGGAGGGACAGTCATCTGAACGAGGAAAACTTTGTCGAAACGATTCCCAATCACGAGGCCCCGAAGGCTCCCAAGGCCCCCAAGGTTCCCAAGGTTCCCAAGGCTCCCAAAGCTGCCAGGGCTTCCAGGGCTCGGCGTTGATGACGGCACGGAAATACGAGGTATGCCTTTTGAAAACCCCAGAAATACCGTGAGGTCTTGTATCTATCTTTACAAGTGTGTAAAACATCGCTAACTAACAAAACACATCAGGGTTATTATGGTGCAACCGCTGATCAACTCGTCCACGACCTTTCCACGACAACACAAATACCCTCATACACTCGTCCGCGACCCCTTGCCACTCCAGAAAGCGCCATCCACCTTATCATCGCCGGCCGGCTGGGCCTTTCCATGCTTCTTCTCAAAGTCTCTATTGTGCGCCTCGACCTCGGCCTTCTGCTCATCCGTCATATTCGCCGTGCCGCCATGCACGCTAGCATTGTATATCTTTGGCTTCGGGGGCGGGGCCTGGGAGCTGTCGAGGGGCTTGCCGCCGCCGGTGCGGCCGCGGGCGTCGCCCTCGGCGAGCGCATCGGGGACGACACCTTCTGTTGGCTTGCTCGGCCCCCCGGACTCTTGCTTCTCCACGGCGTCCTTGCTGCGGGAGCCGCCACCTTGGGCACTGGCGGCTTCGGCGACTTTGGGTGCTGAGGTGGTGCCGTACGTCCGGGTCGGGACAGCCGTTGTTTGTTTACATGTTGTGTCTAGGGAGGATGACACGAATCGGGAGGGCGACATGGCCGGTGCCAGGACTCGGGAATATCGCTGCATTGTGTGGACTGGTATTTAGTCAATTGCTGGCAGGGAGAGAGCAGGGATGGTGGATCAGGTTAGGTTCTGTTGATGACTGGAGTTGAGGTCAGTCATTCTCAAAAGAAAAAAAAAGGGGGGGACTGCTTTGTATTCCTAAAAAGGAGTGACGTTTGACCACCACGTCCCTGCTAGCCCGCGGGTAATGACATCACCATGCAAAGACTGCGATCGGCCGCGCCTTTTGATCGACTTGGGCCACGTGCGCCCTGGGCCATGAGCCCTAACCCTAGACATGGACATAGATAAATAAATTCGATCAATTCAGCTGGCGAAAAGCCGCCAGGTGGCGCATCTGCGGGTCACCTCCTCCCCTCCGCTAAGCGCTAACCGTGCTTGTTGAGCGTGTTATCATGGCGACATGGCAACCGCTGCCATGGTTTTCTTATTAGTTGCCGGCCCTTCCACAGCAGCTCGTATGATTTGCTCCGCCCCCGTGGCTTACACAGCGCCTGCTGCAGCCGAGGGAGGCGATGCAGCGATGTTTCAATATAGGTGAGACCCCGCAAAAGAACGACGACACTTGCCAATTGGGGGGCCTGGCGGCATGTTTCCCTCGGGACCCTGCCCCCCTGTCGGGATCCTGCCCGCTCCCTGCCCGCTCCCTGCCCGCTCCCTGCCCGCTCCCTGCCTTCCCTGCGGCGTCCCGTCTGACGTACATGGGATGGACCCACGCATCTGTTCTGCCTCGGCATCGCTAGCTCCTGGACAGCCCGTCCCGCTCGCGGTTTCATCTTCCACCTTTCATCTCCCTCATTTTCGGTGAGAAACCACCGCAATCGCACACAACAAAACCATGGCCGAAGCCGCGACGACCGGACCGGGTGAACTAGCGGGTGCCCTGGGGACGCCGGGCGGGGGAGGAGGAGGAGGAGGAGGGGTACCCGTCGACTCGGCGCGGCTCACGACGCCGCAGTGGGCCATCGCACAGCACCTCAAATTCGGCGCCATGGCCTTTGCCATCCAACGACTGCTGCTGGGTCCCTTCCTCCTCTTCCAGCGCCTGCAGGACTTCTTCACGCCCTCCCGCTCCTCCCACCCGGACATCATCAAGACCTACCCAGCCCGGAAATCCCTTTCCGTACGGTACGGTTTTCTCGCCCCCGCCCCCCCTTTTTTTTGACTCTCCAAATGCCCCAACTAAACAACCCCCGCCCCGCAGCATCTTCTTCCCCAAATCCCGCCCCAAGGACTCCGCCGCCCCGCTCCCGGTCCTCCTAACCGTCCACGGCGGCGGCTTCGTGCTCGGGCACCCGCGCGACAACGACGACTGGAACGCGGCCTTTGCGTCGCGGCACGACTTCCTGGTGGTGGCGCTCAACTACGCCAAGGCGCCGGGCGCGCCGTTCCCGGCACCCATCTACGACCTCGAAGCGCTGATCCAAGCGGTGCTCGCCGACACCACTCTCCCCATCGACGCCGCGCGCGTCGCCCTGGCCGGCTGGTCGGCCGGCGGCAACCTGGCGCTGGCGGTGAGCCAGCTGGAGGGGGTGCGGCGGGCGGTGCGGGCCGTGGTGCCGGTGTACCCAGTCGTCGACTTTGCGCCGCGCGACGAGACCAAGACGGCGACGCGGCGGTACAAGCCGTCGCTGGGCGGGTTCCGCGCCAGCGAGGTCGACTACCTGACGCGGCTGTCGGGGCTCTTCACGTGGGCGTACCTGCCCGCCGGCCAGGACTACCGCCACCCGCTGCTGAGCCCGTACTACGCCGAGCGCGACGCGCTGCCGCGCCACGTCTTCCTCGTCGGCGCCGAGCTCGACATGCTCGGCCAGGAGGCCTGGCGCATGGCGTGCAAGCTCGCGGGGAAGAAGGTGCCCGACGTGACCGAGGCCATGGGGTGCGACGAGGTCCGGGTGGGCAAGGGGGAGTTGATTCTCGACCAAGATGAGAGGTTCGCGTTTGAGGAGACGGTGGAGGGCGGGCAGTATCGGTGGCTGCTAGTGCCCGACACCATTCATGGGTTTGACCAGAGGATTGAGGCCATGGTCAGGGATCCCGCGCTCATGGAGGATGCAGGTCTCAAGACGGAGAAGCTCATTGACCTAATTGGAGAGTGGCTGCACAAGGTAATGGGCCCTGGCCCTAGCCCTAGCCCTAGAGCCCATGAGTGAGAAAATGGGGTCAGATAAAGGTTTTCTGGGTAATAGGTACCCTTCCGAGTTTCGAACCAAAGAAGTAGACTTTGTGCTATGAATTCCTATAGACATTTTTCTACCACTAGCAAGTAGTCCAGGCACACGCACACCCCTAGTCAAAACATTTGCAGAGCCTAGGCGATATGAAGGATGTGAGGTGGGATATCAAAAGAACGAACGTCTTACCTACGAGTGGCCAGGGCATATGATATCGGTATCAGTATCAGCACCGGGAACGCTCGCCGCTTTTCAGCCAAGAAATGCACACCGTGACATGCAATAGGAAAACACACCAGAGACAAAAAGTCACCAAATCACACATCCGAGACAGGTTCCACCAGCACATAGCCGTCCTCCCCATCCTTCTCACCCTTTGATTCTGCCACGTCCTTGGTCGAGTGCTCAGCGCTCCATACTTCATACCCCTTGGCGGAGCCCGGCGCCCGCGAGTCGGCAGCCCAAATCTCCATGACGGAATCCTTGATCTTGTCGTCGATGGGAAGCTCCCACAACCTGGCCACCCTCTTCTCAACGGGGTCCCTGTTCTGTGTGACAAGTTGCCACACTACCTCCTTGATCTGGTAGCCCATCTCACACCGGTACAGCATCTCATGGATGCGAGGCGACATGTCAACGGTGTTCAGCTGCAGGTTCTCGCCCAAGTGCACCTCAAACCTGCCACCGTGCGCCCAGCGATGGACATTGCCAAAGTTGATGGTGGTGCAGCTGGTATTGACGTCAGTGTGCACGCTGTACGAAGGCGTCAGAATCTTGGTGGGCGTGCTGGTGTGCCCCACGATCTTGACGCTCCACTGGCGCCACTTGCCCGAGCCATTCCACTCGGGGCCGATGCTGAGGACACCCTCTTTCTGCTTCCACGAGATGGGCGTGCGCACATAAGAACTCAATGGCGGATCGACGCTCGAGTCTTCGTTTTCAGGCTCCTCGACCAACTCAAAGTACGCATCGGCGCCGACAACGAGGAGGATCTCAACGTCGGTCGGCCGCGTGACGCCGTTTCGCAGCTTGGGGGTTGCATCCATCGGGATAATGGTGCCCTCCTTTGCCAAAACCGGGATCTCACTAAGAGTGCGGTGGATGCGGACGTGACGGTCGCCATCGTACACCAGGCTTGGGTGGAAAAGATCGACCCAGCGACCTCTGGGAAGCCAAGCAGTTACCCCTCCAAGAAGCGTCGCAGGGCTGTGCGGGGTGGTGATGGGCGCCACTATCATGTCCGGACCAAAATAATACTGGTTGGGGACCGAGTAGGCGGCATCATCCTTGTGGTTCCAGTACATGGGCTGAACAATCGGCTCGTCTTCGTAGCTCGCACGGATATTCATCGTGTAGAGGAACGGGATGAGCCGATGGCGGAGGACCAGGAACTCCTTCATGACCTCGCAGGTGTCGCGCTCATACTTCCAGGGCTCCTTCGAGTTCCATTGGCTCTTTTCCGAATGCAGACGCAGGATGGGGGAGAAGCAGCCGAGCTGCGTCCAGCGGGCGGTGAGCTCGTTGGATCGGATGCCCCAGTAATGACCTCCGATGTCGTGGCTCCACCAGCCATAGCCGATGTTGGACGCAGTAGCGGTGAACTCGGGTTGGAACTGCAGCGAGGCCCATGTGATCAGGGTGTCACCGGAGAATCCGATGGGGTACCGATGCGAGCCGGGCCCGGCGTATCTCGAGAAAGTAATTGGCTTTTCCAACATGTCTAGGCTGCGCTGGCTCGTGAGGTAGTGGTAGTGGTTGAGCACCCACAGGGGGTCCACGCCGGGAATCCTCGAGTGGTTCCCCTGCTGCCAGTCAATCCACCAAAAGTCAACACCCTGCTTCTCAAGAGCAGCCTTTAGAACATCAAAGTAGACGTCGAGGTACTTCTTGTCGCAGCAGTCGAACCGAATGGGCGCCCCGTTGGAAGTGTCGTGATTCAATGCCTTGGCGACGACTTTGTACAAATCCTCAAAAGCGCGGACACCATCGGCTGGGTGGTCGTTGAGAGCGATCTTGAGGTTGCGTTTGTGCACCTCCTTCAGAAGCCCCTCGGGATCGGGAAAGAGGTTTTTGTTCCAGCTGTATCCGGTCCAGCCGGAGCCGTACTGAGCCGGAATGTTGACCTTGTGCCAGTCCATGTCTATCACGCCGACGGTGAGGGGCACATCGTTCTTCTCAAAGTTGTTCAGGAGCTCCATGTACTCGTCGGCCGAGTAGGCGTGGTAACGGGACCACCAGTTGCCCAGGGTCCAGCGGGGCAGGACGGGTTGCTTCCCCGACAGTCGGTAGTAATCCTTGATAGCGGCCTTGTGGTCGCCCTTGTAGGCAAAGAGGTAGCCATCCTTGCGGCCAGGGTGGCGGATAGCAATCCAGCCTTTCTCAAACAACATGGACTCGCTGTCGTCGAGCACCGCATAAGCCTTTTTGCGAGACAAGACACCAGGGTCGATGGGAATGCGACCATCTGCATTGTCGAGGGTCCTGGCAGTGCCGCCGAGGTCACCGTAGCTCTTTCCATCGTAGCGCCAGACGTCGTCTCCAATCTTGACTGACAATCCATCCGAGGAGAACCTCTTCTTGTCATATTTCAGGTGAAAGGCAGAGGTGTAGATTTCGAGACTGCCGCCCTTGTCGACGACGGTAAAGTGCGGAACGTCAAAATGACGGAAGAAAGCCACGGTGGAGACGCGATCCTCAAAGCCGCCATCGTCAGACCACTCGTACCTCAGCAGCCTCTCTGTGAGGACGGTGAAGCGGTAACCGCCCTTGTCTTTGGTGCCGCCTGTGACGGTGGCTTTTGGATCGGCAACCGGGTTCGAGGGGAACGAGTATCGACTCGGCGCGGTGGTCATGTCGGGCTGAGAGCCGAGTCGCAATTGCGACTGAAGTTGACTGGCGAGATCAGACATGGCTAAAGGAGAAAAGGAGGCGAAGGAGTGCAGGACAAGAGAAGGAAGAATGAGCAAAAAGCTGGAGCTGATGTGAGGTGCTTCAACACTTGACGTTTCAATTGGCAATTGGGGGAACGCAGGGACCGCACCAAGAGGCGTGCGGGGCGTGTCCCCACTTCCCCAGGTGCTTAGTCCGCCTGACCAGTCGGTGGCCAACCAGCTTCTGCCGTGTGACCAAGGGGCACCCTTCCAAGCCTGGTCCAAGCCTCCCTACCCCAGCTCCCCCCGCCTTCCTTCCCCCTCCACACACCAGCCGCGCCTATCCGCCTTCCCACTCTGCATCATCTCACGAGGGCATTCTTGGGGCTATCCTTAGGTTGTGCAACGCTCGCCTCTGCCAAAATAAGAAGGCAGCCTGTGCTTCGGGCTCGGATGCTGCCTTGCGACAAATTGTAGATTGCATCTTCATAGTGTTGTTCAAAAGCGAGAAGAGCTAAATTGGGAAGGAGCGATTGACGAGCTCTTCGACTGTTTTGCGGCCGAATATCTTTTGCATTACACGTCATCAAATACGATCCGTACTACCCCAGAGATTGAACTGGCTGTCAGCGCCGCCCGCCCACCGACCAATCGTTGGTCTGTCAACCCTAACCCTACCCGGCAGCCAACTGCACTGCCGAGGAATCTCACGTTCCTTTGCCACTTTCTTCTTCCCCTGTATTGGACTCAGTACCGTATTGCAAATCCCATAAACGAATTAGATCAGGATAAAGACGGAATGCTTGAGTAAAAGTGATGATTTTCTCTTGGCGTGAGATGAGATACAAATTGGGGTTCCCGTCGTCTTGATGGCTTTCAATGACGTGAACGTGTGGCTCGTGCACCGGCAATTCTGTCGACATTGATCGATTGATGGAAAGTGCAGCCCCGTCACCAACTCATATATACATATATATATATATATATAACTATGCTCTGATAGAACTAGCAGCCGGGAAGAGCAATTGCAATGCGTTCCCGCGGGTAGCTCGGGTTTCTGCCAGTGTCATATGGTCCCCTCTTCCCGCACTCAATTCATTGAGCAGCCCGGCTGCCGCTTCGCCGAATTGGCGGTGGTGGATGGAGTAAAGGTTCGGCCTAAAAAGGCGACATGTTTTGTGTGACTGTGTCCGATTCGCGTGCGAAAGCGGACGCAATGCCCAGTCCGTCGAGTTGGCTCGCAACCGGTGCAATAGCAGTGCCGTGTTGCACGCCGGCCGCCCATGCTGATTGGCCACTGAGATAAGATATGCTCCAACTGCAGAATGTCGACAAGGTTGCGCTGCCGAAATGGCACCGACAACGGCTTCAGCGGTCCTCGAGCTCCCACTGCTCCCATGCCGGGTCCCGGCCGACCGCCGGAAGGTGTGGAAATAGCGGGGGAGGAGGAGCGTTGGAGCGCGCTGGAACACGTTGGAGCGGCATGGGCAGGTGCAAAGCTTGACTTTTGCAACGGCGAATTTCAGTGCATGACATCAATCGCCGCCGCCATAAAACCTCGCCGTGTCCACAAGCATCGTCTAAATGTGTCGCTCCTGGTGCCAAGCCCACGACATTCTTCCCAATTTGAATTGAGAGTCAAGTGCACCCGAACAATGGCAGAAAAGCCAAACGCGCCGGACGTGGATCCCCCTTCCGACGACGACAAGAGGGAAAAGCAAAAGGAGGAAATCGACACCGATGCCGAGCTGAGCTCGCGGTATTCGCGCCTCTCACGCCACGGCAGCACAGCAGAGGCTCTCGCCAGTGACGAGCCGCCCAGCGAAGCTCCCGTGTCTTCACCCGGCCAGCCCGAAGTACCGCCAATCTTCTCCATCTACACCTCCTGGGAGAAGCGCCTCATTGTCCTTGCCGCGTCTCTGAGTGCCTTCTTCTCCCCACTCACCGCCCAGATCTACCTTCCCGCCCTCACCGTGCTTGCCGACGACTTCGGGGTCAGCGATGCCCAGATCAATCTCACGGTAACGACCTACATGATCTTCCAGGGTATCACGCCCATGTTCATCGGTGGCTTCGCCGATGCCGCTGGCCGTCGCCCGGCTTATGTCATCTGTTTCGTTGTTTACATCGCCGCCAACATCGGTCTTGCCCTCTGCAAGGACTATGCCTCGCTGCTGATCGTGCGGTGCCTTCAGTCCGCCGGCTCCAGTACCACCGTCGCCCTCTGCCAGGCTGTTGTGGCAGACATTGTCGTCAGCGCCGACCGTGGCCAGTACATCGGCATCACCGCAATCCCCATCGTCCTCGCCCCCAGTCTCGGCCCGGTCATTGGCGGTCTCCTCGCCCAGTACCTCGGCTGGCGCTGGATCTTTTGGTTCCTCGCCATTACCGCCTCAGTCAACCTAGGCTTCATGCTCCTCTTCTTTCCGGAAACCTGCCGACGCATCGTGGGCGATGGCTCGGTGCGCGCCCACCCCATCTACCGCACCTTCTGGCAGATGATCAAAGACGTCCGCGCACGCCGTCAATCCAAGCGCGCTACCGCTCCATACAACGCCGACCACTCCTCTCTTCACCGCACTACGTCGACCCGTTCTCGAGGCCCGGCTCTCCACCTCCGCCCACCCAACCCCCTCGCCTCGCTTTCCCTGCTTCTCGAAAAGGAGCTATCCATCCTGCTCGGCTACAGCGCCATCGTCTTCGCCGGCTTTTACGCCATCGCCACAGCGCTGCCCTCGCAGTTCTCGGCCCTCTACGGTCTCTCCGATCTACAGATCGGCCTGATGTACCTTCCGCTGGCGGGCGGTAGCATCGTCGCCGCGGGTGTTGCCGGGCCCCTCGTGAACTGGAATTACCGACGGCATGCCGGTAAGCTGGGGGTACCCGTAGACCGGAAGCGCCAGGCGGACCTGCGGAGCTTCCCGATCGAGAGGGCGCGGTTGGAGGTCGGGATGCCGTTGTTGGCACTTTCGGCCGCGGTCATGATCGCGTGGGGTTGGGCGGTGCAGGCGGGCGCGCACATCGCGGTGCCGTGCGTGTTGCTGTTTCTGCTCGGGGTGGGGATGATTGGGTTCAATAACACGTCGAGTGTCTTGATTGTGGACATTTATCCCGAGAAGGCGGGAGCCGCGGTGGCGGCGAATAACCTGACGAGGTGTCTGTTGGGGGCTGCATTCAGTGCCTTCATCGTGCCTATGATTGATGGGATCGGGGCTGGGTGGGCGTATACCATCATCGGGGGACTGTACATTGTGTTTTCGCCGCTGATGTGGGCCGTTATGAGGAAGGGGATGGGCTGGAGGGCGGAGCTGAGAGAGAAGGAGGAGAGGAGGCAGGAGAAGAAGAGGTTGAGGAAAGAGGCCCGGGAGGCCCGAGAAGCCGCCCACGAGGTCCCGGGGGGGCAGACTGGTGTTTAGGTTACTTGCAGTGTGGATGACCACGTTGGGAGAGATTCGAAAAAGAGACTTGAGGATATGTTTTGCACCTACCTAGAAGCGGGCATGCTGCTCGCCGCGGCCGCTGAGATTGGGGAAGCTGCTTGTAACAAGATGGTTGGAACTGTAATGATGAACTGCAATGATGAGACAGAGAGGGAAAATACTGACTTGGTGGTAACGTGGGTATCGGGATCTATATCTTAACCACCATCATATAGAACATGCACTGAAAAATATGTACTCAAAGTCTTTGAGTCACAACCACCCAGGGGTGCACCTGCGTTTGTTTCGCCGACACTGCTAATACGCCTCATCTTGTCTCTGGATTTTCCCCGAAGTCTCGGGGTCCCGGGTACTCAGTCTCCCTATTTTCCTCGTCTTTAATCATCTTTTCCCTATATTCGATGCAATCGATCCTGCTGCACAGCCCCTCGTAGTTGCATCCTATGATCACGCAGCATTCCCCGTGGACCCGGGGATTCCCATCGTGGTCTATAGTGGCCCCCGAGATGCATTTTGAGTGGTCCCTATCCGGGAAGTACTTGTCTTCACCATCGATTGGTTTGAGCTCCGGGCTGCCCTTCGAGTTGTTGTCGCCGCACTGGTGACAAGAATCCCTCGAGGCTCGCTCAGCCGCCTTTTCCAAGCCGCTTCGCTGCACGAGTTGGTCCCCCGGGGCATTGTCTTTACGTTCGTACAAACTGGCAAACTGTTTTCTGGAACTGGTCCATGCCGCGTTCGTCTGCCTCACGGCATCTTCCATGATCGACGTCCAAAGGGCCTCCTTCTCCGGATTCGAGTTGGTGCCGAAGCCCATCAGGTAGTTGATGGTGTGGGAGAGGAGGTGTTTGGATGGGTGCCACGACCGGATGCAGGACTGGACGCCCCTGTCCGCCCACCTCTTGGCCGCCTCCGGCTCGTCAATGTCGGTATAGTAGAGGGCTCTGAGGAAGGAAAAGGAAGAGTTGATGTAGGTAAAGTAAGGGTTAGTGCTGTCGTTTTCGTCGAGCCAGGCGGATATTTGGGAGAGCGTCCGTGCCGCCTTCTTGTGGTGGCCAAAGAAGATGCGGGGCATGGCTAGCCGGAGGAGGAGGCGACAGTAGTCGCCCGTGATGACATCGCCCGGTCGTCGGTGGACTTGTTCGTCAATCCAGTCGATCACGCGGCCGATCTCTTCGCCGTTGTGTTGCCACCGCATGGTCAGGGCGAGGAAGTAGTCTTCCAAGGAGAGCGCTCTCGTCCTGTCGCCTTGGTCACGGGAGGCAATGTACTCGAGTCGGAACATGGCTGATTTCTCCAGGACGGCCTGGAACCCCTCAATATCGAGCGAGAGGAGACACCTCCATGCAAGCGTCAGGGGGTGGCGCGCCGACAAGATGACCTCGCAGAGATCGGCGACGAAGCAGATGACGAGCCTGCAGACAGCAGGCCGCCATGTGTAGAGGTAGTAGAAGCAGCGGATCAGCTCGGTGAACAAGGCTACATCTTGGTCCTTGATGAGGGCGCCGAGGTGGTCCATCAGCTCGTTCAGGCGTTGTATGATTTCGCCGTCATCTTTCCCCCTCTTGACGGCGGTCCAGACGTCCGACGTCCATGTGCACATGCGGTAGTTTGCGATCATGCCCTGAGGGCCGAGGTACGACTTGGCGACCTCCGAGTATCGCCACAGACCCGAGTCAAAGGAGCCGTCCATGTAGTCGCGGAACAGACCGAGGACGTCGCCCGTGGCGCCTACTTCGCGGGGACCCTCGAGCCTTGGGGGCACTGACATCATGACCGCTGGGTCGGGCGATGGCGTTCGGCACACGATGCCCATGGCGGCATTCCCAACCTCCACAACACCGCTCTCAATCTTGGCAATGACGTCGGGCTTGCGCTTGAGATAGCGCTCGATATCGGCCCAGTCGACGGGGCGGCTCCGGACGGTGAAGTCGGACTTCTTCCCGACGGCGTCGCGCTCCTTCTTGAGACGCACCATGTAGGCAACGCGGGCCATGTTGTTGTACTTTTCGAGCCCCCATTTCTTGATGCGCATCTTGTACATTTTCTCACTAGGATGGGTCAGTCCACGGGCGGGCGGGCTACTTTGTGAAAAGAAACAATGACAAGGCAGTAAATAAATAAACACTAGGCACGCACGTGGCATAGAAGAAGTGAGTGTCCTCCATGTGCTTGCGGACCTGCTTTAGCGTCATCTCCTCGTAGAGATACAGGCGCGTGATGGTGGTGCGGTGCGTCTCCCAGTCCTCCTGGCTGGCGTAGATGCCCTGTTTGGAGTTGATGACAAAGTGGGGTGCCACGCTGGGGAAGACGACGAGGGATTGAGACCCGGCCTCGGCATGATGGGCGCTGAGGTAGTCGGCCGGCGGGGTCTGGGAGGCGAGAGCAGTTTCGTTGTCCAAGTCATCTCCATGGCGCCTTCTGCTGCAAATGCCAATGCCAAAGCTCGGGCTGTAGCTGCGCTCCGGCAGGTGGTAAGGCGGGTCCATGGCCTGATTGTTTCGAAAAGGGTCGGATTGCGCCTGCAGCCTGAACATGGAAAAGTGCAATGTCAATGAGCTTGGAAGTGCCAATCCAAATGAGCGATAGCAACGTGGAGACCTTGTGCCGAGTCCAAAACCAAAAGCGGGATTCAACGGCCTCAAATACCGGACCTCATTTGTAATCCGCACCAGCCAGTCCGCAAGACACAGCCAAAACGCCGCCAAACATGAAAGTGCCCAAATCATGTCTTGGAGGGAACGTTCCCAGTGGCGGCGCTTTTAGAGCCCAATCAGGCCCGACAGCAGCGCATCACGCTTGCTGGCTGGCGGGACCTGCACCACTGCGGCACAGCACATCCTCCCCCGTCACCCCGTCACGGTTCGAGACCGCTCGTGGAAGAAGAGGACACTACCGAGACAGCTCTATCGACACGGGGCCACCAGGTCGCGGGTGCTTTGATAGCAACGGCTTTCTCCTTTGGTGCCCCGTTATCCCCGCCCCCTGCTGTCTCGTACCCCTGAAATGGCGTCCAATCGTGAGGGTTGCATCCCATGCACGGTTCTACCTTAAGGTGCTTACTGTTTAGCAAGGCAAGGCCGCCTGGTGGGATCCTGGGTCCATTTGGGCACCCGGGACACTTGGGACGGTCGCCTGCGTCTCGCTGCGTCCCAGCCTGGCCCAGCGCCGCAAGCGACGAGCCGGCCGGAAACAAGTTACGATGCCGCTGATAGAACCCCCCCCTGCCCCTATCATCCCTATGATGCGCTGCTCTTGTTGAAGTGCTGCCTGAAAACACGTTGTTTTGCTCTGTAGGGCTGATGATGCAAAAGGGCGGCCGCGCTCGGGCGGTTGGACGCGAGTTGTTCCCCTTCTGCTCGACTCTCATATACACGTCCCATGATGTTACTTCACACCCAACCGCGCCTCTCCGTTCATCCGCTGGCTCATCACCGTCGCATCACAGTGATACAACAGCCGGCGCAAATATGAAGGCCAACTCTGGCCCGTCCCGGAACCCCGGCAGCAGCTCGCGTCCACGATATTCCTCCTGCTGCAGTCCGTGGAAGATCCGGCCAGCACGTCGAAGCCCCTCGGAGCATGTCGAGGAATGTCGAATCATATACCTAAATCGGGCAAAGGCGTTTCGTTGGACGTCCGCTTGTGGCTATGCGGGCTGAGGAATCTGTGACGAAAGAGCTAAGAACTAACTGCGCGACAGGCCAAGCATAGCAAGGGGAATAAGTAGGTATTCCTTGCTAGCCCCCATGCCCCCTGGGCTAACTTCGCTTCGATTTGCTTGCTGGCTGCTGGCTGGCTGCTTGCTGGCTGGCTGCTTGCTGGCTGCTGTCGTTGTTGGCTTGCTTCTGTTTTGCTTTGCTCGTCAACGGTTTCCGCGGAATCACATCCCTTTTCTGATGATACGCTTACCCGCCTAGGTAGCACATGGGGAAATTGACGCACAGCGTCACGTATGCGGCGCGCTGCACGGTTTCTGTGTCGGGTGGTCCAAGTGCTTGGCTTGGTGCATCGCGTATCGCGTCGCTCCAGTTGAGACATACCAGCTATTGTTATCGCTCGAAAAAAAAAAAAGGTGTGGCGCGGCACCTTTACAACCCGCTCCAGTAACCCCCCAGCTCACCGACTAAACCATCCCCACGATGTGAAAAACATCTCCGATGCATCACACAGCATTTCACAAGGTGTGCCTTTTTGCCGCCGTATAGATGGATAGACGGACAGAGGCGCAGCCACAGCCAGCTAGCGCAGCTGTGAAGCTTCCCCCCCATGGGAGCGGGAAAATAATATGCACGGGTCTGCCTCAAAGTGCGCCTTATGATATGCATCGGCTGTTGTCGATGACATGGGTCTAGGTTGCCCCCCGTGGGGTTGGTGCGTACCCCCTCTTCTGCGCCGTTGACGCTTCACATCACGGACGGCGCCTCGGTCGGCCGATGAACAGGTGCGAAATAATACCGTGCAAAATCCGCCGGGTTTTGTCCAATGGGCCGAGACGAACGACGGAGGGAGCCAAGGCCGGCCGAGCGGGGGCGGTAGGAGGTGCGGGTGGTATGTACTTACTTTGTAGGAGCTGCATGGCGGTTTTTTCCCTTTTGGCGGTGTTCCGCCACGACTGCTGTAGATTGGTTCACCTTCATCAGTGTGCTACTGGGTAGGCAGGCTTATTACGGTGCGATTCAATTGGTTCCGTTCTTGCTGCCTGTCGTTGCGGCAGCTGAGAACGTCGTGGTGGTGCTCCCCTGGCACTTTGACACTTCGTACTGTACGTGCATTAGACCATTCAAAGTGTGGCAAGGGAAATACGCAGGTAGGGTAGGGATGCAAGGGTTAGGCTTTTTCTCGTAGGTTCTATCTTTGGTCTCGAGGTCAAATCTAAATACACTTGGCCTAGAGAGGAGACCCCAAGCTCCAAATGCCCAATCAGTATCTCAATCTAGGTTCACTGGTTCCTGCCCGGGAAGACGGGAGACATTGAGCTCTTTCCCAGATGCCTTACCTATCTGATGATTGACCTTGCATTTCTGCATGGATATACCTGTTTAGTCACCCCCCACAACACTTTCTGACCAAGTCCGCATTAGTCGCAAAAAAACCTGAGTAGGGGGTGAGGCAAAGCGAGCACCTCCCTGAGCCGAGGTGAAGCGATTTTTGGCCCGGCTACAGTTACCGTGATTCAAAATCCGGTATATTACAAAGATCCGCTCCTAGCCACAGTTTTGGGACACCAGCCCACCACCAAATATCACCGTTTTCCTTTGCCTCATACAAGCAGATACCGTTAGCAGACCTACTGAAACTACTGCTCGTTCTTAGAGCGTAACTCCAACATACCAGAGTCAAGTTTCAATTCTCTAAACTACAGATAGAACGTTTATCGATAACGGATCTTAAAAAGAGAGTTGGCCACTTTCCACCGTGATGCGTCTCCCCTGCACAAAACACTAAATTCCTCCATCACCTAAGGTCAACAGGGTGAAGCACCTCCTTGACCTGGGTCCACAGTGAACACAAACCCACATTCAACACAAGGATCATCCCGCAGATGGGTCCGTACCATCACGTGGTCAGTGGCCTTCGGCCCGCACACAGGTCGATGGATCCTCAGGCACGACCACGGGCCAAGCCGGGACCCTGGCCCCACGAACGAGCAAAGGCGACCCACCCAGTGGACCTCGCCTACGCTAGGTCATGTCACCAGACTTCAGATCTGTCATGGACATCTACTTAACCTCAGCATCGTGACTGGAACTACAGAAGTCAGCCAAAAGATCAGCATGACGATTCAGCAGGTCTTTCGAGTCATGGACCTCCCAGTTATCGTAGTCACCCCTTTGGAAGACCTGAACCCCGACGTTCTCCGGAGTCTAGCTTCAGTAGTGACAAGTGGTCGTGGCCGGGCCTCAGGGTACCTGTGAGTCAGAGAAGGGAACCGTCGCTGTGACAAGACACTAGCTTGGGCGCTAACGACTCCGTGACCGACATAAGTACCAAGGACGTGAAGGAACCTTCACAGCGATGGTCATCATACCGCTTGAGCTGTAGAAGTAAGTACTAATACCGGCCGTGGACTAACGGGAGAGAGTCAGTATCACTTGGCTTGTAGCCACTGATTTGTAGGGTACGAGAGACGGGCGGCTAAAGGAGATTCGGGACCGGCGGGCGGCTAGGACGGATCTTTAGGTATCTCGGTATGCTTATATCTTATATATAACCCTCCAAGATAAAAGAGATAGGTATGTTACGACGGATCCTCGAGAGGAAGAAGCTCCCTAGTCCTTTTTAGAAATAGAACCTAGAACGATTATCAACTGAACTTTAGTGAAGCTGAGTGGTAATACAACCTTATGAACCCTTCTGTTTCTCTTAACTTGTAACTACGAAGCATCGTGTTTATTATTGTCGTATCATTCCATCTCCCCTGTACCATCTTCTCTCCAGATCACGATCTGTACGGTCGAGTCGTAATTGGTCATAGCTCTGTAGTCTGATTCTTCACCTGATTACTCACCTTGATTGCCACACCCTAACCTCACTGTGGCTGGCCTATGTCATAATAACTTCCCAGCGTGTTAAGAGAGTATATATATCCTGGTTAACAGAGTCTATTATAACCTATTATGGTTACGCATCACAAACAAAACATCAAAAATGATGTGTGCAAACGAGCTATGTTGCTCTATGGAGAGAAAAGAAAGAAGCCCGGGATCTGAGATCCTGGAGGCACAGGTGGGCTGTTTAGCTCCCGCATAGGATATATAGTGGCCCTGGCGGTGGGAGCAAAGCGGTGGCCATCTGTAGGAACCTCCCAACATTACTTGCTGCTTAGTGACGGAAGGGGTTGACCAAGCTGTCGGTTCTCGGCGTCCACGGCGGGGAGCACTATCGCTATACCTGGTAGCTGGACATGGACGTTTGCGTGGGTATGTGATAGCCCGACTACCTTCGTAGCTTCGGTCCTGGAGCGCATACCGGCAGCATTAGGATTGTTCTAGGAACGCCATTCCGTCACCACGGCTCAAGTGCCGAGCGGGGGTTGACCCCACTGCCAATGACCATAAGTATGTACGAGTAGGGAATATTTCTGGCTATTATTTTGTCCTAAAACATAGAAACAACATTTTGCTCTTCTCTCTCCACTTCCTGACAGACAGAAACTGACCATCAAATGGCACCAGCCACCTCGCCAACCACGATAGCCCCACTGGGTGGGGATGCGGATGCGGATGCACCGCCTACAACTATCCGCTTCATAACGTCGGGAGAGTTCTGGGACCAGATCATGCGGATCAGGCGTAGGGTGGATGAAGCAGTCGTCATTATTCAAGGTAATTAACGTGTATACGCTGCGCCTAATCTTTCGCTACACATGTCATGCTAATTACTCTGTACCTTTCCAACATATCATAGACGTCTCTCCACGAGACTTCGACGGGATCAACTAAGAACGCGAGAACCGCCGACCTAAGTTCCGGGTTCGACGACATAATGCCCAGGAGCGAACCCTTAGAATTCTCTTGTAGTTTTGAGAGGCCGTCACTACTCACAAGGAAGCTTATTCTTTCTGCTATGAACATCTATACACCCTACTCTTTTCTACACCGTCTCCTCTTTTGTCACCTTCCAATAGATACAAGGTAGAACAATAGTTTAATAACGTACACATCCATAATAGAGCGTCATACTGCGAAACTTGCCCAAGATCAACAGGGTAAAGTATCTCCTTAACTTGGGCCTACAATGAACATAAGGGCATATCCGACAGACGGGACATCCTATAGATAGATCCATAACATTATGTGGCCAGTAGCCTTCGGCCTGTACGTAGGTTATAGAATCCTTAGGTACGACCACTGGTTAAGCTGGGATCCTAGTACCACTAACAATGTAAGGGTAGCCTACTCAGTAGTTCTAGACCTTATGTTACAACCTGTGCACTAGGTACCGAGGTATCTAGTGTTGAATGGCAGATCGCAAGGCAGAACGCCTAGTTCGGTTACAGTACGAGGAGGGATTGGTCGTAGGAAGGCAAGTCTCTCAGATGGGGTGCCACACTCTGTCAAATAGATTGCTATCACCAGAGTCGGTAATACTTTGGGATACAACAGAATGTAATTTCTTGCGTGACGAACAGGAATCCTCGAATCAAACGGCGGTGCTGGTGAGTCAAGTTGCCGTCGGGGTTGGCAGTGGTGCGTAACACCGCCGCTGGGCCATCGGGCTATTGGACGGGGAGTTATTATCAGGATTCCGGAATTGAAAATAGACGTTGGGCCAGCAAGCAACATACCCTTGTCCCGGTCTTTCAACAAGGACGGGCCGTAGACGGGCCAACAGCCACGGGTAGATCGCAGCGGGTGGAAGGCGGAGAAGCCAAGATGGGTAATGCCAGACAGTTTTATGTCCGCACGCAACTTGACACTCTTGCCAACAAACCGCATGAAGTTAAGAAGTGATTCGGCTGGTGCTAAAACTTTGAGCTGCAGAATTTTCTTCCATTATCAATACCTTTTACCTCATCTCCACCAACAAAAGCTCAAGTCCGAGTCGCAAAGATCGAAATGGAGCATTTTCACCATCCCCGACCAGAGACACACCACTGCCCCTTGGTAGACTGCGTTGGGCGACACATCCTACCTACTGCTCCAACATCTCATTCATCTACCCAGCACCTACCAGAAACCCAGCCGAACCGGAGACTACGGCGTCCCGGGTCTGCGGGCATCTCAACCTCGCCTGACTCGATTTCCCGCGTTGCCGCACAAGACGCAACAAATGTCCTCACCACCACCCTAGTCGCACCTACCTGCACCTTCCCACAAGCGATTCAAGCTTTCGCTCGGGGACCCAAGCTCAATAGCGGCGTCGCCCACTCGGTCACCCCTTGGACGCGAGATCGTGTCGGCATTGAAGAAGGAGCTGCCACAGTCAGAGGGCCCGGCTGTCAGCACTACGGGTCAAAACCATGGAAGCGGAGGCGGAGGCAGATGCAGAGGCGACCCACTCCCCGATCTTGGGTACGGGAGTCCGATATCCGACAAGGAGACCAAAAAGTGGGTGGAAAGGGCGAAGCGGCATGCTGGGCTGCGACGGGATCCGACGCATGTACCCGTGGCGTATTCGATACCGGTGAATGGACATGCGCTTGAATGGTGGCTTCATGAGCTGATTTGTGACAAGAAGAATGGGGTCGAGAGGGACTTTAAGTTGGTTGACGATAAGAGGTATAGGAATCTAAGGGGGATCTATGGCTTTTGTCGCGACTCGAGAGAAACTCACAAGGGAATTTGAATGGCTTCACGTGAATTTTGAACGCATTTTCTCCCTGATAAAAGTCTTTGATACGAAAATTTGGGGAGCATCTATAACGCGTCTGACGGTTAGTGATGGAGTTGAAAAGTTGTCCTCCTCTCCCCAAAACCAAGCCTACTACTCCTCCCCCCAAATCACCCCTCAAGCTACTTTTCGACTACGGCTTCCATACACTACCAACATTGATACCTACCTGCAGCGCTCTCATTATATCGGCGGAGGCATCCTTGACCAGCTCCTCAACCATACTCATAGCCGTCTGTGTCGTCATCTCCCTGTTTATAATGCTCTGAACCCAATTGATGCAGTCATGTCCTCCGTCCCTTTTGTTACCTGTGTTCCGTGCTCCCACCAGGCAGACGACAGGAATGCCCCTGGCCTTTGCCAACCTTGCAAACTCGACTGTCGCTTTTCCATCAGAGTTCTCGTCCAGTTGGCCCTCACCTGTGATGGCAACATGCCAGCGCTTGCTGAGGAGAACCGTTTCCAGGTTGAAGTATCTCGCGAATGACTCGCACCGTCCGTACATCCTGGCGCCTAGAAGGTACAGTGCGACCCCAATCCCGCCAGATGCGCCGCTACCAGGCTTGTACACGTGGTTAGGCTCTCGGTTGAGGATGGAGGCAAAGTTTTCGATTCCTTTGGCCAGCAACTCGACCTGCTTGGGTGTGGCACCCTTCTGGGGGCCGTAGACTCGGGCGACTCCCTTGTTTCCAATCAGGTAGTTTTTCAGGTTGCCAACGACCTCGATCTCCATCTCATGAATGACTGGAAGTTCATCAATATTATACTTGGTATGTTGGTAGGCAGGAGAGGTTGGGGGGGGGGGGGGGGGGCAACATACGTCGGAATATGGGGTCACTGTCAGGTGAGGGCCAAACGATTTCGTGAATGGACGAAAGAACCCGCGCGCCCGACGTTGCATCCAGCTTATCCCCACTAGCATCCAAGAAAACGACTCCGAGGGCCGCAAGAAGACCGACACCCGCATCAGATGTACCGGAATCGCCACAAGCAATGATGATCTTTTTGCATCCAGACTTGATGACGGCCCTCAGGAGTTGTCCAACGCCAAACGAGGAGGTCGTGAGAGGGTTCCGCTCGCACTGGGGGATGTATCGAAGGCCGGCGGCTGAAGCGACATCCATGACTCCGGTCGCGCGGTTGTCGATGAGGCCCCAGGGGGCAATGAGCTCCTTTCCGGTGGGACCTCTGACAATCGAACTGAACAGTGAGCCGTCGTCTAGCTCCACAAGGGCCTGGGTAAAACCCTCGCCGTCGTGGAGGGGGAACTTGTAGATCTCCAACGTTTTTGTGTCGGCATTTACGGTGCGGAAGCCCTCCTCAATCCAGTCGGCGACTTGGGCGGCACCGGCTGATTCCTTGAAGTTGGAGGGTGCTACAAGGATCCGCAGAGGGGTCCCCGTGGACGGCATGACGACCGGAGAGGTCGGCGGGGTTTTCTCCAAGGAGGACATGGCGTTGGGTCGAGCGTTGGGTTAAGCGTTGGGGGTCAAATAAAAAGGGGCTGGACAACCTGCAGGCTATTTTGGGGACTTTGGGCTTTGCTTTCGAGGAGGTTTGGGAAATCTTCGAAGGTCTCTGGGGGTGTTTGAAGGCCCTTGGACTTGGTCGTCCAACCGCTCTTGCAGCATCTTGCTGCCCCCGACAGGTGTTTTTTTTGTTCATGGCTCCTTTCTGTGGTCCCGCAATCGCTCTTGCAGTGGTTGAGGGATCTTGTTCCAGCCATTTTGGCACCTCCGCGTTGAGCCCAGATGGCTCGAGAGATACTGGCAAGAAGTGTCGAGTGCTAGGTCGTACTAAGTTGTATGTGCATGGTGTGATGGGAGTTGTGCGGCTGCTGTGCTCTATGGCGTTCCCATTGACGCTAGTCCCGGTATGGGCTAGTCTGCCAAGCCCAGGAAGGTGGGGCCAAGAAACGGTGAGCGACTCCACGTCTCCACGACTCCAACGATCCCCCTCCCCCCCCGCCTCCTTCCCGTCGTCCCCATCGTTCGCCATTGTTGCAGCGAGCGATGCAGCTGATAAACAAGGAGCGCCAGCGAAAAATCCGCCATGAGCTGCACACCTCCCTTCCCAAGGAGGGATCTGCCGAGTACGAGCTGTAGGTGCCCGTGTCCCTTTCATCTCCTCATTCGTTTCCTGATAAAAAGGGAAAATTTAAAAAAAAAAATTGAACATGGAAACTGTCATTGGCAATTGGCAATTGACGGCTGATGGCTGACTCTTGACGATGGAACAGATGGGAGTGCAACCAGCAGCTCTCGCCACTCCTCCGCCTTCCAGCCGAATTGCGCAACCGCATCTATGAGCTGCTTCTCGACGTCGGCCAGATAAATGTCTGCTTCAAGAGATGGGAACACAAGGCACGCAAGACGGTCGAGGGCGGCTTCTGGTGCCGCGTGCTTGACAAGAAGCAGGATCCCTGGAAGGTGTCGACGCGCCAGCCCGACCCGGCCCCGCCCCACGGCATGACTCTGCTCTCGCCCGTCTGCCGCCAGCTCTACCACGAGACCGCCCTGCTGCCCTACACCCTCAACGCCTGGTCCTTTGAGAGCACCCACATCATGGAGCGATACGTCATGAAGGAGAAGAGGATCCCCCTGCCCCAGCGCCGCGCCATCCGCGTCCTATACTCGCAGCAGGTCCTGACTGCCGCCGCCGAGAAGTCGTTTGGCGGTCTCGAAGTCATCCTGCTGCAAGGCGGTGTGCGCATGACCAAGCGCGTCATCGAGGCGGACCCTGAAAATGCCGGCCGCCGCACGATACTGTGGGAGGTGGCGCACCGCTGGTGGAAGTGAAACGGCCCGCCCACTGGCCGGGCGTCGTGTGGCCGTATCATCGTATTGGAGCAATGGGTAGGGCCTTCCGTCTGGTGCGTTCGCCATCCCACTACACCCACCCTACGAAACCTCTGCGCCTGTCGATTTATCCTCAGTTTCTCTGCGTAGCATCACAGAGGCCACGTCTATTCTTTCTGGGTTACTTTGAACTGCAAGAGAGCCTCAATTTCTGACAGGTCTTGTAGCTGCTGGATCTTTGTGGTCATGTCCAAGCCGGAAGGATCGTCGCGGAAGATGCGCTCCACGACAGAAGCTTTCACGGTCGACGTCAGGGTGCCAGTTTCCGAGGTCAATTCAACGGCCATTCGTTCCAACGCGTCGCCGAGCAGGGCTTCCGCCCGTTGGCATCCATCGTCGCCGTCGCTTCGGTTGGTGACGAGAGGGAGTTGGGTGTGGAAGGGTTACCATCTGGTTACTGGGTTGGAGATGGCAAAAGCTGCGAGGGCTCTTTTAGAAATGCTCTAGGCAACATCTTCTGGTGACGGGCTCATTTCCATACTCAACCACTTGCTAATTGCCCCAAAATATAACTTCTGCATCTGTCCCCTCTCCGTTCAGTATGGTCCCGCATGGCCCACTCCAGTCCTGTCGATCATGCACTTTCGTCGTTTTCCCCGTCCACTTGCCGCTTGGCCTGCGCCGATGCCCCCTGGTGAGCAGCCGATTTCCCTAACCGTGTTCGGCCTCCGCGGCACGACGTCAATTATAAGTTTCTTTGTTGGGGCGCCAATATGTGCTAAATGTAGTGCAGCTAGGCCTTATGTATAGGTGTTACTCAACAGAAATTCCCCAAAAAAAAAATCATGGAAATAGTAGAGAACAGCAGCTACGTCACTTTTATCGACGCGTGGCGAAGACCTGATGTATGAAGGATAGCAGCAACGGACAGTCATCTTCCGCCCGCGATATATCGATGCCATGTCCCGGTCGATCCGACTTCAAGGGGTGATAGTTTCGAATAAACGCCCAGTACTTCTCCCATAGCGCCTGGTCCGTCGAGAAGGGGTTCCTCGGGCCCCAAACGATGCGGGCTTCTTAGGTACGTATCTATATTACTTACTTCAGTTAACCGCCTGAACCGAACTGGAACGGATGGCACGCGTCGGCGCGAGGTGCAGACAGAGCAACCAACCTGGTGCTAATGGTGATGACCAAGGATAGAGGTGCTGCAACAGCCCGTCGAGGAGAGCCCGGTTTACCGCACACACCGAAAACGCTCATGTTGCCTCTGAACATTGACACATGCCGAGTGTTCGGAGAGCCCCCAGTTTGTGATTCTCCGATTGTCGCCGCTTTGAGGAAATCCCATAGCCTATTTACTGGCCCCTCATCAGCAAGATTATAAGCATGTCCACATGGGAGCTGTGCTGGGGCATTCTTCCCTTCCTGCCATTCAAGCGGGGTGTCGAGGTGGCCACTCGATGCACCGATGGCTGCACGGCTGTCACTGGCGCGACGGGAAAGCATTCGCGTCCTGATTCTCGGTATGTTTTCGAACAGTTGAAATAGCTGATGCGCGTTCTCGAGGACGAGAATATCGGTAAGTGAAATGTTGAACCGTGTGGCTTGGTGATTGTTTTGCTGCATTTGGCCAGTCGTGGCTGGCGCTGTTTTCTTCACTTGCAGCATGGCGCGGCGAGAGAGAGTGTTCCACGCTTGCGCCGTAAAAATATGCCGTAGGCATGCTAAATTGCGTCCTCTAGAACTACGCGGTCAAGTCGTGCACAAACAGTATGAGGTGGGGCCTGGTGCACAGGCCACACCTCCAGTATTTCAGTTAACCAAACCGTTGCTCTGCAGGCTTCTTCCTGCAACCACAGGGGGCTGACGGCTGCGCTATGACACTAATAAGTAAGACGGGCGATACCGATTTGCTCGAAGCTTATTGAAGCTTGTTAATGCTTATCCTAGTTATGCTCTAGATAATTGGGATGGCTTTCATGACCAACCATTGGGCTCATGTGTAAAAGGGGGCTGTTGCAGTTAAGTTAATAATAGTATATAAAGTCTGCGTCTTGGTGCCGCCAAAACAGCACTCTCTTAGTGTCAACATCACAAGTCTTCTACACTTCCAAGCTCATTTTCTCTTCCTTTTCTCTTCGATTTTTATTATTATTTTCTTCCCGATCTTGCTTGTTTCATCTTCATTCAACGCTCAGTCTTTGTTTTCCACCGCCATCGGGATCCTAACAATATACAGGCTATTCAGCGTCGCCAAAATGTAACTCTTCACCTTATTTATCTCCTCCCCACCCCCGCATCCACCACCACGCTGAATACCACCATCCCCACCCCTAACAATCTCACCATCACTAGCTTCACCCTCCCCGAAGCCTCCCGCCTAGAAGCCCGCGACGTCACCGGCCTTATACGCCTCTGCACCGACTTTAACGCCAGTAGCCGCTGTGCCGACGTGACCATTCCCTCGGGCGCGATCACCACAAGCCCCCTCGCCTAGGGCTTCTCCGCCTTCGCAATCGACGGCGGCTAAGCGTACAACCTGCTAGGCGGGTGTGTGTCCTCGGTAAAGATCATATCGCCGGGGCAGGACTGCGGCCTCAGCGACTCGTTCAACGCGTTTACAGGCTATGGAATCAGTCAGATTATCCTCGATTTATTGACTGGGTAAGTCAAGAGACTTCCATACTGGCGAGAAGATTCCATGGGGTAGGGGTATCTAATAACATATGAGCAGGTTTGTCAACTTTCCGAGCCCGCTAAATGATGATTTGCGGTACCTTCAGTGTCAGACTTTTCAGTGAGGGGGATGGAGATATAGAGAGGTGGATAAAGTTGGAGATAGATAATACACTTTGGGAATTGTGTATTAGTTCAGAGTCGAGGCACAAGGGGTATATTTTCTTTCTTTCTTTGTTTCTTTCTTTCTTATGTTTCTTTTTGCTCTTTGAGATTCAGGGGGGTTAGGTAGTAACCCCAAATCCTTCAAGTTTCTACAAACGCCAAGCAGTTAGTCAGGGCGGCCTAGGTTCCTTACCTAGACAGGTCACGCCATTCTTGGCAACTCTACAACCGTGACCCCTACCTTTGCCCCTGTCTACATCTTAAGATCGGCTTCCAAACTAATTAGATCAAAGTGACTCATTTTGCTCTGTCTGTGGCGCGTAACTCTGTCGGTGACAAGTAACTTATAAAACGCCTTAGAAATCCCACTGGGTCCCTGGTGACTTGGTTGCTCTAGCGCCATGCGGTTGTTGCCATTCCGGTCCCGGAGAGCGGAAGGGTCGCTACTGTGGGGCCGACTAATGCCGATATTGGGAGCGTACCTTACCTTCCCCGTTGTGTCCGTCTCTCGCATCCGTAAGAAGGTTGCGATACAAGTGGTCCGACGCCGTGACCGGTGCTCCTAATTCGCCAGGGATTGTGATGGCCAGCGCGCCGCCAACCACACCCCCACAGCCCCGTTCTATATCCATTTGATACCTTGCTTCAAGAGGAATGGGCATGGGAGTTAAGCCAGGATAGAAAACCTCTCCTCCTCTCTCCAGCTCCCCATCATCCAATCCCAAAAACATATACACACACGCGGCCAACTCGAGCAACAACAAAAGGACCATGTCACCCCCTTCACGCACTCTCGACACCCTCAACTCCCCCATCCCCCTCCCCAAACCGCCACCCTCCTCACCGCCATCCACCGCTAGGCTCCTCTGTGGGAGGTGATTTTAAATATAATGGCTGAGGAGCCGTGGTGGGAGCGGTTTTTTGGACGAGAGTGTGGAGCCACCGGTGCCGGCGCATATGAGAGATCAGGTGAGGATGTTGCGGGTGTTTAAGACGCTATGGAAGACGACGGATACAGCATATGTGGTGGTTACGCATGGGGATGCGTATGTGGCGAACATGTTTGTCACGGCGGGGGGGAAGCCGGGGTTTTTGGACTGGCAGGGGCTGTATCGGATCGGAATTCGTTTCTATATGATGTGACGTATTTTATTACGGGGGCGTTAACGATTGAGGATAGGCGGGCGAGCGAGGTTGAGCTGTATCTTGTGGTGCTGCACAGAGCGGGCGGGCCCAGGTTTGAGAGGGAGGCGGTTTGGGACGAGTATCGGAAGCACTATTTATTTGCATGGCTTCTTCGCCTAGGCGCCGACACCCCCGAGTATGCAGCCGAAGGAGAGGGTCGATACTATGACGGCCAGGTACTGCGCCGCGATAGTGGACCATCAGAGCCTGGAGTTGCTGAAGAGCTTGCCGGAGTATGTTACTGAGGTGTAGGACTGAGATCGAGAAGCAGTTTGCAGTTGCGTTTGGTCGCGTCAAAATTTAGGCAAGGAAGGAACGTTGTAAGCGGGGAAGACAGCAACACTAGAATCCGCAAGGGTACATGATGGGTGTTGAAACACGAAATCTGCTCAATCTTTTGCTACCTAGGTAGGTAATGACATGGTCCTCGGGCAATAATACCCACATATTGTCAATTTATACCAAAAGTCTTCCTGAAATAATCAACAATGAAATGATTCAATAGGGACACCGCCTTCAGAGAGTGTTCGAGTGTATACCGACATGCTCTCTAAAGTAGGCCACCGCGCCGAACCTGTGACTGAAAACCGGACCCTTAGTTGGGTTGACGCCGGCGATTTGTGCAACGGTTACATTGCCAATTGGAATGAGCATTAGTTGATTATGATTATTATCCACGATTGCCTGAATGTTGTTATTCGGGTTCAAATCAGGCACTACCGCCCCTGCCTGCCAATTATGATCCCAACCATTTTGCAAGTCGCGCAGAGCCTGTATGCATTGTGCGTCATCCGTATACCACCATTCCGTGTTCGCGTGCGTGTAGACCTGGAGATAGACGGCTTGAGCAGCAGCGCCCTTTTGCGTGAACATGCGTGTCAAGATCTGCTTTGGCCCATCAGCGCCATAAACGTCGTCGTCCTGGCCATATTCGTCGGTGCCGGTCCATTGGATGCGGAATGACCGATACCAAACTTGCAGTCGCGTTAGCTAGAACCCTCACGATTGAGAAACAGGAGACAGGGAGCGTACCGTTGGGGTTGCATCGCAGGTAATCTGGACTCGATCCATCCCACTGGTTGTGGGTCCCGATCTTGAAATAGAGTCTTTCATGACCGTTGTTCATAACTGAGAAGCTGGGAAGCGGGGAGATGACCACATATACATTCTCAGTGATGAGAGGCATCTTGGAAACGACGAGAAGTGTCTAAGGAAGAAAGCTAAACGGGATCAGACACGGGCGTCTTGGAAGAAGCAAGATGCGAACATCCGGTCAAGACCGGAGCACTCTCTCCTCTTATAGAGCAGGCCTCATTTTCTGTTTGAGAGCAGAATTGCGTATCCTAACCAATCCAAACGCCCTCGACAGGTTGCAGGCACACAGCACTAATTTGTTTGGGGCGCCAAAGCCCTTTACACGCCACTGTGAGAGAATCTAGATCGAGCCACTTGCTGAGAACCCCGCTTACACGCTGCTGTGACCTGTCTTGGGAGGATCTAGACAGAGCGCAGCCAGCCACTCATTGAAGACTCCTCACTTGCACCCAATGCTGTGAAGCTCTTCCAGAGCCCGGCCGTCTGTGACGAGCTGGAACATGCAATATGTGCTAAGTGCATGGTAGTGGCTGGATTGTGGCAGACACGACTGCAGATCAAGTCGAAGTCTAGACTCAGACTCGCCAGTAATCTCACCTTCGAGGTTTTATCGCACGTCACGACCTCCTCTCTAACGATATTGGAACTGATCTCACCGAGCGTAATGAAATCTGCGCCGAGCTTTCTCGAAGCAATAGCTAGGACTTTCAGCTCCCCAGTAGAAATTAGCCGCGCTACGGAATTACCCTTCGGTTCGAGCTGCAGGCGCCTCTTGTGGGATAGGACACCAAACTGTAGAGTTGTGGATCAGCCAGAAGCAATTTGCAGTCGCTGTGTTTGGTTGCGTTCCAAGGTTGCCTGTCGAAAATTCAGACCAGTAAGGAGCGCTGAGCTTCTCCAATATCCAGCTTGCCACCTGGTTCCCCATCGAGAGCCGCTGCACCAGCCATTACCGAGAACATCCGCGCCTTCTTGTCCTCGAAATCGCAGCAGCCCCAACCTCTCTTTTGCACTGCAGTCACTCACCAGGGCCGCATCATGTCTTGAGTCTGTGCCATGCGAGTGCGTCGTGTTCAATCTGCCTTGTACACGTGGTGCGACTCGGCTAACCCAACCAACTGCGTAGGACATTGGGAAGAGCTTGCACACGGGATTTGGTGGGGCTCCAGCCAACATCCCGTGACAGAAAGCTCAGGACAAATCAGCCACAGCTCACCCCAGCTCAGGACTACAAACGAAAAGGGAAATTTCGTGTGCCCAGGTTCGTCTCATACGACCAGGCTGTTGTCGCCCATTATTTTTCATGTCAGTCTTATTGCACGATACCTCAGGTAGGTACCACTTAGATATCTTATTAGTACTTACTAGGTAAGGTAGGTTTGTATGTAGGCCCTTATGGGGTGCCCGCCTGTAACCTCCTGGGCGCTGACAAGGTGGTTACCCAAGGGGACAAGGGCAGAAACATTGATCATCTCGGTCAGGACCTGGTCTATCTGAGGCTGCGGCGCCCGGTGGTTTCCAGTTGCTGCACAGTGGTGCACGGGCGCCATTGTGCTCCACATTTGTGTGCTGCACATTTGCGCCGATGACGACTGCGGCACATCTGCGCCGATGGTGAGTAAAGGAATGTTAGTTCCGTCCAGTAAAAACATATGAGAACAACTAACATTTCCCTTTCCTCGTGTGGCGTTCTTTTTGCTTCTGAAATCTCCCACTCGATGACGATAAATACCGGTTCTCCTGTTAAGGTCACCATCATAAATACAACCAACTAGACAATCCATTTCGTTCCAATGCTCCTAGCAATGGATCATCCTCTTCTCGCAGCATCTTCCGGCTGCAACACCAAAGCTGTTAACGTGGATGCAAAATCCTCATCCAGTTATTCGGCAGCTTTTGACGAGTGCCCTTGCCGCCCCCTTAACAGTGGAGAATCTGGGAGCTATGATACTCCATCCCCATCATCGCAATCAGAATTACAAGTCAGTGATGACGACAACGACAACGACGACGACCACGATGCCTGGATTTTCACAGATCCCACACCCGAGTACCCGACGCTGAACCCTGGCCATGGGCTTTATGAGTTTGTGGATGAGCTTGCCAAATTTGGCATCGCGGGGGCGTGGCTCCAGCATGTGCAACGTGAACATGTTCCCCAGAGAAAGCGAGAAAGTGACATGGGACCGTCCTGCCAGCCGGCGAAGCGGAAAAGGTCATCAGGAACGTCGGATATGATAAGAAACTGGAAGCATGTGGGGACGTCTGCGGAACCCGGGGGTCCCGTCCAGGGTGAGCCCTTTCAATGCCCGTTTTTCGCTCGGAATCCAACCGCCCATCCGCGCTGCCTTCGACACAACCTGCGACGTATTATTGACGTCAAGAGGCACATCTGGGCATCTCACCGCCAGCCACATCACTGCCCCATCTGCCACACGATCTTTGAAACAGCCAGGGAATGGAATATCCATATTCGGGATGGGCAGTGCGAGCGGTCTACGGCGCCCGAGATCGAGGGTGCGTCTGAAGATCAGCTGGATGAGCTCTCCTGGCCCCCCAACCCAGATCAAAACGCGGACGAGCAATGGTTCTCGGTCTGGAACACTGTCTTCCCACATATTGGCCGACCGCTGCACCCGCGCCTCACCGACCACTCGCCGTTTGTGCAGCCCATACGGCTGCTAAGGGACTACTGGGAAGCGCAGGGCCGTGAGAAGATCAGGGAGTTTCTCGACTCAAAGGCAAAAATCGGAAATGAGGCACGGAGGGACAAGCAGAGCCTCCAGGCTTTGCACGGATCAGTTCTCAGTGCGATGATAGATCAGATTCTCACCAGCTTTGTTGAGCATTCGAGTGCCGACTCGGAGCTTTAAATTGGAGAGCGTCTCCTTGCACCGTGTTTGATCATCATTTTCTACCATACCCCAGTACCTACATAGTTATTTCCCCACCACCCCCCGGTCTTTCCACTGACCCGCCTTTCTGCGGTCACGGTCACAGTCACTTACTTACAGTCAATTGAACGTCGATTAATCTAACATTATTACGGCGATTCAAATCGCTCAAAAAGTGACATTTAGTATGGTAGAGCGCTGCGGGCTCTTGGAGAAAGGTCACACGCTAGGTAACAACTTTACAAATCAAGGTCGAGCTGGAGCAGTAGGCCACGCACCGAAGGAGCTGGCAGCAAAAGGCACACAATATAGTCAGTGTATTTTAAAAAGAAATAGAAACTATATAAAACAGATTGCGGGAGAGTGGATCCTGCTTCTTGCGTTCAAGTTGCTGCCGGCCATGCTACGGAGCGTGCAGAGTTGTACTTCCAACCATGCCAGTGCGACATGGCATTATAAAAAAGAAAAGGAATATAGTCTTGTCTCCCTTGTTGCACATATACCAAGGGGTTTCTTCTCACGCACACGGATCCCACGCACATTCCACGCAAGTCCGACGGTCGCCATGTCTCCCGCCCCTCTCAAGCACCTGTCTCATTCCGCCCAACGTCACCCAGAGATTCATCCCTGAGCATTGGGCCGCGACTCATCTGGTCGGGCTCGAGGAGTGTGTCCCGAGGGTTGATACATGTGGGGCCTGTGGGAATTTGCACTCCATCTTCGCGGAACTTTAGGAATTCGTCCATGACCCGGCGCTGAATCTGTATCAACTGGGCGGTATTGATGTTGCCATGAACCCCATTGACTATGCCACCCTGCTCTATGAAGGAGATGAAGAGCTGCACATGGTTCCCGGAGCGTCGGATGTACTCATCCACCTTGTACGGTGACTTGGGGTGGGGTTGCCCTGGGAGGCAAGTGTCGAAGATGTAGTACCACCGGACCACATCAGCGGTCGATGTGTCACGGACCAGTTTATTGTAATATGCTCTTTCCTGGCCGTCACGACAGACAGAGTCCCACTGCTCTCGGGAGAGGCCTGGCGGGAGCTTGAAATCTTTCTTCTGGCACTTTTTTTCCGCCATGTGTGCGTCCCGGAGCTTAAATTTCTCCTCTCCACGAAATTCCTCCCCACATGATGAAAGGCAGTAAGATGGCATATGGCGTCTTTTGATGTGTAGCCGGACGTCGCCTATGCGGTTTGAGTCGACATTGTAACAATCCGGATATGTGTCGGGATAAGCCTTATGAAAAGGACAGGCCCACGGCTTCGCTTCATCTCCGATCCCACGGGACTCCGCTATAGCTTTTGCTAGTTGTAGGTCGAATTCCTCACGAGCTCGCTTCTTTCCGTGTGCTCCCGGGTTGCCATCGGGCGTTGTGGCCACGGATGTCTGTGAGGGTCCGAACTCGAGAGAAAGGCTCGGATCGAAGAGTCGATCCAGGTCGTTGGAAAGGGTTAGGCCTGGAGGCTTGGTGACATCATCAAACATTTCATGGATGGCCGCCTCATCTTGAAGGGATCCGGTTGGGTAGTAACCCTAATAAGCAAAACAATATGAGACAAATGCATAAGCTAAGGTAGCTTTCAACCCCGTCCGACGTATGGCCAAGGCAGTGAAGCAGGAAGAAGCATGAGGTGTAATCAGAGGTAGAGAGAGGAGAGACATACCTGGGGCCGGTGCGTAACCATGGTGCCTGAAAAATGTACTACGTTCTGTGCTGGGGATATATACTGAATTGCAAGCAAGGGCTGATTTTCCCGATGGTATTGTGCAGGATGGATCTCGTGGATGGATGGGAGCCGTGGGAGGCAAGAAGGTGAACTGAGATACTACTTTGTAATGGGGAGTTCATGTTTGCGGTCTGGTGGGGAGTGTTGATAGATTGGAAGCGACCGGGGCAGGCTACTCCCACAAATGTGCGTTCAGTTTGGCACTCAGTTCTGTACTCGACTGCGTACACAATATCCTCCTCCCCGGCAAGTCTTTCTGGTGGGGGGGGGGGGGGGGAGGGGGGTTGTTTACGATGGCTTATGATGTCTCATGCTCCTGGAGCCACCACCGCCAATCGAATTGTGAACTGCTGGCAACGCTGCCGTACCTGCAGGAACTGCCAGTCCAGTGATAGAGATCCAGCCATGTGGTTCAAATTTGAGGGTAGGGGGTGAGAGTGGTGGAGCGGGGCTCTGTCGGTGACTCCCATGACTCAGATGCTTCCAAAGTCATGGAGCTTAGCGGTGAGATCGAGGACACTCGCTTGTGTACACATGACTGACTGTACGAGAATGCGTAACGGGGAGCCAACAATAGAAAAGAGATTGAGCAGGTCGGCGAACAACGATGCTGGTCTCATTGTTTTGCAATCTGCGGCAAACCCCGGGATGCAACAAAGAGAGATCAAGAGAAGACGAAAGAATTGAGGAAAAAAGCAAGAGAAAGAGAGAGAACAAAGCCGAATTTAGCATTATGAGTGGGACACCCCCAGAAGGCCGCAGGTAAGAAACGGGCGCGCCCGACGGGGCCAGACCCCGGCCACCGACAATCTTGCCACCCCGCCTAGCTTTGTTGCAGGTTTGCAAGGCTGGCGGCTAACCTGAGAGGCTGAAGCAGCACTGCCACGCCAGATGCAGCAGAGTTGGCGGCCGAACGCCTCGATTCCTGGCTTCGGGAGCCTATCGTGCCCATCAACCATGCCCTTTCGGGTCTGTTGGCGAAGGCTTCGGGGACGGCGGCCCAGCGCAAGGCATCCGAGGCACTGGTGGCACTGTCGCGGTTTGACCAGGATTTTGGCTCGAAGAAGGCGGGTGATGAGGGTCCCGTTTAGTGTCAGAGGGAATGGGGAATTTGGGGGGGGGGGGGGGATGATAGGGGAAGAAGATGGAAGCTGAAGTGGCCGGCCTTGGACGGGATGCGAACTCTTTACATGGTCAAATTGGAAATGGGGGGAATGTTTGTCTATGCCGTTCGGTACTCCGATCTATACACATCTGCGCACGAATCCATAGACGACCGCGGCTGCCCCCCCCCCCCCTCCCCCTCGCCATTTTGGGGTGCTATCCAATTGAATTTGGGGTGCAGGCTTGGGGTGCAGGCCCGGGTGCGGGATAGGGGTCTCGTCTGTACGCAACTGCGCACACAGCTGCAATTCCGCCTCATATTCTTGTGGTGTTGTCTACCCAGAAGGATCCGATGGCATGACATGTTAAAAAATAAATTTGCACAAGTCTCCAAACACACTGATGAAAAGACCAACAGTTGCCATCTCATCATAGCTAGCCACTGAGAAAGCTTGAAGCATGGCCATGGCGTTAGGACAAATTGTCAATGAGGCAGAAGAGTTCGGGTGGTGGAGGACTTCCGTGCCCACATCACTCGAATCTGACGATTCCCCTTGGACGGTATATTGAAACAACGACTTGCTCAATTTTGTCAAAAGCTTAAAATATTAACATGTCGCTAGTCAGACCTGCGGCCCTTGGACACAATTCTAGGGTTCGAATGCTCCAACGACCAGATTTGCGCGCCTCGAAATATTTTGAGACAAAGCCATGAGTCCTTGAATCCAACAAAACCCAGCGACTTTCCAAGGCATGGTCAGGAGTGCTTACCCGCGGCTTCTAACCTACGATTGTTGCTAACCAATTGACATAGGGACCGAATCAGACGTAAATTTGCGGTGCGGCAGCGATTTGAAGAAGAGCCAGCTTTTCGCCTGTCCATTCTATAAGTGGAACCCACGCCAGCATGGCGACTGCACCCGGTATAAGATGAAGCGCATGAAGGATATCAAGCAGCATATCCAGCGGCGGCACACAAGGCGTTCGCGCAGCCACCAGGAGCAAACCCTGGCAGCAAATTGTTGTAAATGCGAAGATACATCACTGGCGGCATTCGACGGCATTTTGGACCAGCACAAGCAGAAGCTCAGGCAGTCCATCAACCGAGGGAAGCCGGTCGATAAGCAGTGGTATGCCATGTGGGATATTCTATTCCCCGAAACACCACGGCCTCTGTCAATTTACGTCAATGACTGTGCGTCCACACCTGCATTTCAGATGCGGAGGCTCTGGAATGAGCGCAAGTCCGCCATGATGGCAGAAGCCCGACGAGTTGCTCAAGGCACAAAAGACACAAATCAGGATACCATTTTGGACGTCCTCATGCACTCCCTGATTGATCAGATCGAGGTAGACATAACCAAAGGTGAGGAATCCAGACTTGATACCCAGTCAGGAGACACTAGGTCTTCAGTTGGAGGGCCAGAACTTGTCGGCAAACGCGCCGCTGAAGCGCACCTGGATGACTGCAGTCCCACAAGTTTGGACTACTTCCAGGACGTCTATTATACCGATTTGGGTGAACTTCTGTTAATGGGAGGTTCTTAACCTTACCTGGGTGTGGGTGTGGGTGTGAGCGGAAAGGGGGGGGGGGGGGGGGAACCGGGACGACAGAGCGCAAGTTCTTTTTCTAGCCGCTCTGAAATTCAATATTTATACCATTCTAAGTCGTATTTCGCAAGGACACCAAAAAAGCAGTACGTCCGTTAATAGATCCCGCGTTTGTAACAAAACCTAGATCACTAGTACCTGGTCAAGGTGGTATAGCCCTCCGAGTGATTTAGCAATACTAGTACTATCCAAGACCTTTCAAAAAGACAACCATTAAGGCCTGTTATATATTTCTACATATATAACGCCTTTCATTTCATGACTGGGGTCTCGCTTCAGCTGGCTCTAGTGACTCCAAGCGGGCTTCACACTGGTGTCAGCGTGTTGTTGAGCTATCCCGACTTTTGAAAGGAAGTGTGGTGCTTGATGGCGCCTGTCAGCAGTGTTCACCGTTCACCGCGTCACGGGGATGGATGGGGCTGGGATGACTGAATGGAATAGAAATCTCGACATACCACTTCCACAACACTGGTAAATTTTTGTATCTCGGCAAACTTCTCGGAAATCTGGGCGTGCGCAGCCAGCCGCTTCTCGATGCTCTCCCACCCGGAAGCCGTGGCAAAGACCTTGGCGCCGTTAACCTCCTCCAGGGCCCATCCGTGCGCGCCGAGAACGAAGCCGTCGGGCGGGCTGCTGTACAGGTGCGCTAGAACGCCGTCGAACGCAGCCTGAAAAGCCGCCTTGTCAACATCAAGGGGCAGGAAGATGGACGAAAGCTGGACGATGGGTGCGGCCGCGACCTTGTCGAACGGCTTGTCAAAGGGGATGGCGTTGTGATAGGGCTTGAGGGCGGGATCCGACTTGTCAACCAGCTCGCTGATCAGCTCTGCTGCCTCGGTATGGAGCGAGGAGGCCTGGGATGCCTTGTAGGCTGCCTCGGATTCCCACACTGCGGTTCATCAGTTACAGTTTGCGCGACGGGCAGGGCAAAGACTGACCATTGACAAACTCGGCGGACTGAGCTCGCTCGAGCGGTGCGCCGTGCCATGAGTTTACGAGACCTGGCTGGGATTGCAGCTTTGGGCCAAGTTGTTTGAGCGCAGCGGTCGCAGGGCTGCTTTCGGTTCCCTCCTTCAGGGGGAACCAGGCGAACTCTGTGATTTGAGGCATGGTGATGTTAACGGATGGGGGTTAAAGAGGGTTTTTTTGGGGGGGGGGGAGGGTGGAAGATGTCTGTGGCGAGGTTAGCGATGACTCGGAAACTCGAGAAAAGCAAGCTCTTTATCAAGCACTTGCAAAAAAAAAGTTCGCTGTGGGAGATAGCACCATCGGAGTGCAAGCTTCGCGTGACAGTCTAGAAAGCTGCGTGGCCCCCTATATCCAGCTCTTTTGCAGCCATAAGCAAAATACTGGGGGAATGCCCAGATTTAGAAACATGTTCCGCGACTCGGGCCAAGCGATTGGACAAGCAGGATGGGATCTGATGTAGACGATTGTGAACAATTTCATTGTTTGAAACATTAACCTGGAACATTATGCCGGTCGCGGTTCCGTCCCTCCATTCGTCATGCCCCCCCCTTCTCTCACCCGGCAGGGCAGCCGCGGAGGCTCCCTCCTCAAGTCCGTCAACCGGGATGCGCCTTTGGGAAAGCTGGACGGCTAAACCCACACTCACACGCCTACCTCCCACGTCAAAAATGGCAACTCTCAATCTGGAAAAGAAATGCCAGAAGCCCACTAATTGCCCAAGAAACAATCCGCCTCACGCCTTTGGCCAGCTCCCCCAATCCTCCGGCTTCTGGCCCCTGACCTGGGCCATATCCCTAATCTCGGCCTCGCTCCCAAACAAGACACTTACAAACACCCGGTCGCCCACGCTCACGTCGGGCTCCGAGTGCACCGGCGCGTCCTTGCACCGCCTCGCTCTCGAACAGCATTCTCGAGTACCGCACCTATCACAAGGCCAAAGCATGGCAGCCCAACGACCTCCAGCAGATCGAGTCCATGGACATCCACCACCACCTCTGCACCCTTGCGCAGGGCGGCGACTTGTTCCTCGCGCCGATTCCGAACGACGTCCAGGTAGAATGTGGGAGATATGCACCCCAAACCTAACTAAGCCGACGCTGACCCCTCCCCCTCCCCTCGATAGAAAGTCGTCGACTGGGACAGCTTCTACAAGGAGGCCTTCCGCTGCACCAGGCCCGGCGGCTGGCTCGAGGACTACGAGAACAGCATCAAGCTCGACAGCATCGACGGCTCCTTGACCGAGGACAGACCTATGGGCCAGTGGACCAAGGTCTTCTGGGAGGGCGGCAAGAAGTTTGGCCGCACCTTCAAGGTTGTAGAGGACGACATGCAGATCAAGGGCATGGAGGCCGCCGGCTTTGTCGATCTCGTCGTCAAGGAGATCACCATCCCCTTTGGCCCCTGGCCCAACGACTCCAGCCAAAAGGAGATTGGCCTGTTTTCCAAGCTGACCATGGAGTCTGATGTGGAGGGTATGAACACTCTGCTCTCCTACCAAGAACGCACACTGACAAGAAGTGCAGGCTATGTTCTCTACATGTGGGCGGCCGTCATGGGCTGGTCCATCGAAGAGATTCGGGTTTACATTGCCCATTTGTGGAGACAGATCAAGGACCCGAATACGCATGCCTGCTACCGGAGTCGCGTGGTCTACGGCAGGAAGCCCAATAGCTAGGGTGTCCAAGGTCGCCATCGAAGGATTCTGTTTTGGATATGTCCCGTAAGCAGTGGTCTTACTATTTCTTTCACACACATTACATTTCCTTTGTTACAATACGGGCTGTTTCTCGATACCCAGAGAAAAGTTTTCAACTTTTTTTTTGGCAGCACGGAGATAATGGCATTGTTTGTCGGTATGTTGGATCGACGGCTGATAACAACCGCATCGTACATGCCCTACCAGGTATAGCACGTGCGATTCGGAATACAGTCAGACTGCTTCGGCACAGCGAGGAAATTCATCTTCAGACGGGATCCCTTCATTGTTATAAATCTGATGGTATTCCTGAGGCATCCCGGTTTCACCCATTTTTCATTTCACCTTGGGAACCACTAGGTTTTTTTTGGGGGGGGTTTTTTTTTCACTGCAACCTACCACCTCGCACAACAGCATCATCTTATTCAGGATGTCACAGACTCCTCCGCAGGAAAGGCTGGAGCTAACGCTGTGGCCTTATGTCAAGGGCTTTCTCCTTGGCAAGCAGGTTTCTCAGCTTCCTCTGGTTCACCCGAGAGGACAATGCACACGTCCAAACTGTGGCCAATACCACATCAGGTCTGTCCTTGGCTTCGACACCCTCCCCCCGGCTGCGTTGGATACTCTGGCCCCGGTGGTGGAATGTCCCATCTGTTTCGACGAGCTCGACATTATTGGCCTCCCGCCCAAACAGCCCGATGCCCCAGATGGCACACCTGCACATCGCGAGACAGCCGTCCTTTACCCCTGCGGCCATATGACCTGTGTCGGGTGCTGCTACTCTGGCGTGGAGGGAATGGTGGGGCTCGGGTTTATTATGGGCTGTCCACTCTGCCGCTTCGACTTGAGGTTCGCCGGCTGTGGGTGCGAGGCCAAGTTGCAAGTATTGCCCACCTTTGACGACTCGCAGAGCAAGGCCAAGATTGCGAGAGAGGCTTCCAGAATCACCGACACCTTCTTGGGAGGTGGCGATCTCTTCTTGGGGAAATGCGTATGCTGTCAATTGGACGGTATTAGGGACTCTCCCATCCTGCTTCAACTTGTCCGTCAGGGTCTTGCTGGACTCACCACGGACCCCAAGGACCGCGTATCCATCGGGAGCTGCCCCGAAGACCAGCTGCTAGCCGACCTTCGCCGTGGCCTGATGAAGGAGTGTGGCTGGGCTCTGATAAAGGAGTGTAGCTGGGAGAGTATTGACATGGTCCGAACCTATCCCGATTTCCAGTCCGAGGAGGATTTCCTTCTGTGGCTTCGGGATTTTCATGCGTGGACTGCCCGCCGCGAGAGAGGTACCAGCGAAACTCATCGCAGGTTAGCTTCTATCATGGATGCCAGTAGACCCCAGGCCTAGTGTACCAACAACCACGTTGGCGTTCATCACCACGAATTCCTTTGTTGGATTTGTGAGGCGTGTGAAAAATGAAATCCAAAACAACCCCCCTATCAGACACGAGTCCACATTCCCATGACCTACCCAAATGTAAAGGAGCACAAAGAGCTAACATGTAGCCTCAGCAACTGTTGACAGAACCCTTAAGGCAGCCAACAGGCTCGCCGTGAGTATTTGCGGGTAAGACAGCATGTGTCCGAAACAAAGGCATTTATTCACTTAGCACAGATTATACGACCTAGAACGAGTAAATACTGATAGGTACAAGTAGGATGTATACTGACAACAGCTTTTCTCCTAGCACCGAGGAAATTTCCACATTTAATATATATATATTGAAGGGGGGGGGGGGGGGGGGGGGGGTGCGATGTATCCTCACATAAACACGTCGTGACACTTGGGCAAACTTTTCTTGCTCTCGACACTGTCGCAGCTTTCTTTGCCCCACTCAGGCTCTGCAACAATGGCACAGCCAATCGAGCAGAACCGAGAACCTGGGCGCGAAGTCATGAGCTACTGGCCAACCATCAAAGCACACCTCAGCGAGGGCTGGCCCTTCTACCAGCTCCCCCCGCCGATTGTGCGGTGCGACATCTGCTACGGGGATCTCGACCTCATCGGTATCCCACCACGCGGGCCCGACTCGCCGGGGGGCGAAGCGGCCCATCGCGAGCGGGTGGTCCTTCTCCCTTGTGGGCATCTCGTCGGAAAGGACTGCTCGATCGCCTACTCCCGCCAGAGCCGAAATGCTCACGCTGCCGATGACAGCTACTACTACCGATGCTCCGTCTGCCGCTTCGTGCTCCGGTTCGACGCATGCAGGTGCGGCATCAAGCGAATCCTCTTGCCAGCATTCACCACGACCGATACCCAGGAGCGCATTGCCGGGTACTACAGACATCAGGCGCCCACCACCGAACCCAATGGCGGCCCCCGGCTCCGCGGCAACTGCGTCGAGTGCCTCGCGGCCGAGTTGCGCAATATTGCGAGCCAGTCAGTGACTTTGCGCAGAATGCTACTGACTGGTCTTTACGCACAATACCCATTCGGCGAGATGCGCCAGGCTTTAGAGGCGGGCGACAATGATAAACTCATGAATCTCGTCACCATCGCCATGCAGAAGGACTGTCTATGGAGATCAATAACACCACGTCTTGATCTTCTAGACGCGGGCGAGGAGAAGGACGAGGACGAGGACGAGGACGATGGTTCGGCGGATGGCAACCTCGCGGCCGATGGCAACCCCGCGGCCAATGGCTACATCCCGGACGATGGCATACTCTAATCTAGAGTAGTTAGGTGACAAGGTAAAGAAAGGGGATGGAAAGAAAAGGTAAGACAAGGAACGGAAAGGTAAGGTAGTAGGAAACAGACAAAGTAACATTGGAAGAAGAAAGAAAAAAAGAAAGAAAAAAAAACTTCATTCTTAAACAGCTCAAGATTTCATTTGTCTCTCATGTGAGATATGTCAAGATAATATAGGTCCCATTTGGCTCCCATTTGGCTCCCTTGTGAGATATGCCAAGATAATACTACCAGTTGTAGGTCAGAAGCTTACTTGACACCCCAACCCCCTTATTAGAGCCCGAAATACGCCATGTCATCCGACCCCCGGATCGGCACGGTATGCCCAACGCCCTGGGCATAGATACCCACGAGCTTGTCGCCCCAGGCGTACGTCGTGTAGCGGCTGGCGGGGCTGTTGGGCTTGGTGCTGTCGGGCTTGGTGTAGTCGTACCCAAACACGCCGCACCACTCCTTGATGGTCTCGTTGTAGTTGGCCGGCGCGAGCGTGCTGTCGGACGAGCCGTGGTAGATCTGCATCTTGGGGCGTGCGCCGGCGTAGTCGGGGTACATATCAAACACCATCTTCGCCCAAACTTGTGGCGTGCCACGCGCCTGCCCGTTGGCGCACGAGTTGTTCCACTGGTCGGCCCCGCCCGACGTGCTGTAGAAGCACCCGGCCGCCGTGCCCGAGTAGACGATGGCCGCCGCGAACATCTCGGGGTACGTGGCCGCCATGACGTTCTATTATCCCGCTTCTGTCAGTAGTCGTGTCTGGAGCTGGTCGTGAGAGCAAGAGAACGGACCGTCATCATGGCACCCGACGACGAGCCCGTCACAAAGACCTTGGTCGCGTCGCCCTTGTACTTGTCGAGCGCGTAGGTAACCATATTCGCAATAGAGTTACTGTTGCCGCCGCCGTTGTGCGTGAGCGACGACCTGGACGACACGTCCCAGCAGGTGCCGCTGTACGGCGACTCCGGGTAGATAACGATGAAGCCCTTCTGGTCGGCGAGTTTGGCGTACGGAGACCCGTTGTAGTACCCCGATGCCGTGCCGGTGCAGTAGTGGATGGCCACGATGATGGGCGGCTTCTCGGCTAGCTTGTCCGGCACGTAGATGTACATCTTTACCTTGGACGTGTTGGCGCCAAAGTCGCTGACCTGCTTCAGGGAGGCTTCGGCGCTTCGCTTCAGGGGTTCCTCCGGCGCCATGAGGTCGTTGAAAACATCGTGGGGGCTGGGTCGGGCTGCAACCCCGCTCGCTAGGAGAGCGAATGTAAACAGAGCCTGAGCGATGGAATTCATTTTTGTTATGAAGCCGTTTTGTTTTGTGTAAGTTTGTTGTTTTTGAAAGAAGGCTTGTTCTGTCTCTCTCGAGGGAAAAAAACTTGGACACGATATATATATGATGCGACACAGTGGAGATCTACTTCCAGAGACTCACGACCCCGCGCGTAGTTGACAATACAGTCAAGTTCCCTTCTCCCGCGCGCGCCCCCTTTACAAGGCCTTTCCGGCCAAGGGGTCTGTATCTTGTTTTTCTTGCTTGTCTCGTGACGCCGAAGGCCGAGGGGTCCAATTGGGCACTGCCAAGATATATTCGGACACATTACCCGGGCTGTCAAGCGCCGCCCCCGTATTGACAGGGCCTAATGCCCGTGGCGGGCAATGTAAAAATCGAGGGACATGAGAATGGATAACCGGCACCTGGAATATGTCCCACCATGTGATTGGTTGCAGGCGTCTCCCCGTCCCTTGCTGATGAATTGAGTGAGATCCGGGAGGGTGGGAGGAAACGCGCGGCGGCATCAAGACCTCGGTTTTGATGGATACCTAGCGACCGATGGGGGGGGGGGGGGGGGGAGATGCGTCTAGGGGCTACTGATAAAAGACCAATTTACCGGGTCCGACACGGAGGCTCACGGAGTTTCCGTTCTTGGCATTGCGGCCCGGCGCCGTGCAGTGGGGAACGATGATTTCCTTGGCGGGGAAGCTCCCTGAAAGAAATTCACGGCCGGCAACAAGGCACAGCTGCTGATCCCACCCTCTCTACCCCAGCTTCATTTGGAGCAACAGCGTCCAATTTGGATGAATGGATTGGCTGCACCATCCGCTCTAGTCCAATCTTGCAAAAGCAAGAAATCGGGGAATTTGATGCACATCTTTTGGGATTCGAGATGAGGAGGGGCTGCCGTAGAGTCGTAGAGTCGGGAGAGGTCAAACGTCTGAATGCAAACGCGCAAATGATTTAGCATCCTCAAGTAACCCAAGGTAGTAAGTAGTACCTTGGGTACCCTACCCAAACCCAAACTAAGTTGCACGAGGACAGGTCTCCAAAACAATGCTCAAAATGCAAAACAGCTGATTTATTCGTCGAATACCTAGCCCGCAAGCAAAAAAACACCAACGCCACGCCATGCACGCTCTAAGCCCAATGAACCGACTTTTCCCGCTCACCATCGCGCCCGGTTCGTCGCCCCCGGCGCACCAAGACACCCGGCGTCTTGGCCACAATGACGGGCACCTGGTTCGGGGTGCGCATGGCATGGTCAAGCCGCCACTCCCAGCGGTTCTGCTCGACCACATCCCCGCTCTTGCGCAGGCGCGCCCGCCACCCTTCCACCCAGAGCCAGGCGAGCCGAAGCTCGCTCCCCCTCTCCGGCCCCGGAAGCCCGTCGCTATTCAAGGCTGTCAGACCGGCATCGGACTCCCAATCCTCGTCAACATCCACCTCTCTCACCACATTCCACACCCTCACCCCGCTCCCCAAAGCCCCCGCGTCGCCCGAGCGTGGTCAATTCGCGCCATCGTCCGCGCCGTGGTTAAGCAATGAACTACGCTCGTCCGACTCGTCGTCAGCCTCGTCGGCCGCATCACGGTGCAGCCCCCTCGCAGGACCGCCCTTCGCCGGACCCGCGGTGCTGGTGCTGGGGTAGAACAACCCACTCACAGGGCGCGACCGGGCCGGGCTGCCCTTCCCGGCAGACCAGGTCAGACTATCAGAGAGAGAGGGCGCGCGGCCGCGGCCGGTTCCGGTTCCTGTTCCTGTTCCTGTTCCGGTTCCGCTGGTGCTGCCGGCGGTAGTGGCGGTAGTGGTGGTAGTGGTGGCGGATTGGGATTGCTCAAACACGTTGCGCATGCGCTGGAAGAGGCTGCTGGCGGAGCCCGCCGTGTGGGTGCTCCCGCCGTTGCTGCTACCGACGCTCTCCCGGCGGCTGCTGCGGGTGCTTTCGGTGAAGGAGGGTGCGATGGGGGTGGGGTGCGAGACGGACTCCCGGCGGCTCCATTGCGCGAAGTGGGTTGGGGTCGTCTTGGCGCTGGGTGAGTCGTGCGCCCCGAGCTGGCTGTACTCTGTGAGCTGCGAATCGCCGCGGGATCGGCCGAGGGAGCCTGTCTGCCAGTTGTCGCGGATGGCAGGGTCATGGTTGTCGAGGCTTCGGTGAGCTGGCGATGATGGCGCCGAAGATAGTGTACTTTGGCTGCGCAGAGACTGCGGTGTCGAGCCGTTTCGAATGTGCCATGGGAGGTTGGTCACGTCTCGCGGCATAAAGTCATCCGCTTCGGGATCTTGGGGTGCATCTCGGGAGTGTTGTTGCTCGGGTGTTTGGGGCCGCTCGGGATTGTGCCTGCTGGCGGCCAACCCTCTCTGCGCCGACGAAACCTCACTGCGTTGCTGGAGGGGGCTGACATCAGTCGCTGGAGTATGTATTGACTGCAAAGGTGGCGTCACAAGACCGGTTGCTGCATTACTAGACTCGTCCAAGGAGCTCTCAACGTCATCCGCCCAGTCATTCTTCACGGGGCTCAAAAACCCAGCTCGAACGTCCATAGCGGGGACAGCTGTTTTAGGCTCGTCTTCCTCTTGCTCGATCATACCGTCGATAATTGGTTCTAGAGCAGGCGGCCGAATCGGCTTCACAGCATCTGCGGGTGTATCATGGCTGCTCTCATCATCCTGAAGCTCGCCAGGGGGTGAGCTACGGCTGCCAGCCGATCCGTCACTCTGGTCGTCGTAGTCGAACAGATCGTCCTCGCCATGAACAGTGGTCGTGTGTACATCCTCCAGTTCATAATGGCTAGAGCTGTCCTCCTGGTACAGATGACCCTCTTCGGCCTGCTCCGCGGCATCGTTGGCATGAGCTCGCTCATCCGCCAGGGTTCCCTGCCGCTCGAGAGGCCCAGGTGATCGGAAGCCTGCTGGGGCTAGAGGAGTGACAAAGACCTGCGAGTCTGTGTCCGTGCTGTTGTCTCCCAGGCCTAGATTCCCCGTGATGCCCTTCTCTTTCGGTGAATCTGGTAATGAGAGCTCTGGGGGCTGATGTTCCTCGTCGTAATGCGCATCATTTTCGTGCTCCGCTGGCGTCGACCAACCGCTCATCACTGGCAAGATTCCCCCCATCTGGAAGAGGAAATTTCTTGGTGTATGAGGGCTCAAAATGTTTTTGGGAGAAATGATTGTCGGGTGGAGGGTAGCCTGACTGTGAATGATATGACTGTATGGGTCATCCACAGTGAAGTCGTCAATGCTGGGCACTGGCTCGGCACTTTCGGTTTGGGGGGAGTAAGTGCTGTGGTCTGGCGTGTAGGTGTTCCGCCGGCTGAGTGCAAGATCTAATCGGATGTGCGCTGGCTTACGAATATACAAGCCGTCTACACTGTGCTCGGGAATTGTGCCAGGTTGCGGATTGAACCTTTCGGTGAAAGACTGTTCCTCAACGGTAGTGTGGTTCTCAATCTCGGCGGTGCTGTCGCTTTTGGTTTCTAGTACACTGTTATATGCATCATGTTGGATGGCATTGTGATGAGACATAGCTTGGTGGGTCAGCTCTTGCGGATCACCGGTATGTTGACCGATACGAGTCGAGGGCTCTTCTCTTTGCGGCGAGTCCTCCTCGTATTCCCTGGGTGCTGAACCAACCTCTTCCGATGGCGTCTCTGTCTCTGCCTCTGTCTCTGTCGATGGAGTCGTCAGGACTCCCGCGTCGCCGTTTCCCATATCCACAGCCGATAGTGGCTCGGGAGCATCCCTTCGGAACAATTGTCGGCCTCTTGAAGGCTCCTCCTCTAGGATCACATCAGGCTCGTCGGCTCCGTGGGTCATTGTTCCTGGAATCGCGTTCGGGGAATCTATGCTAGTAGGGGGGCATTCAGGTTCTGGCCCATGGTTCATGGTGCCGGGAATTTCTCTCGCCAGTGATGTTACCTTGTCCGATGATGCAGATTGGGTGGCGTCCGACGCATGTGCCTCTTCCTCGCTGTCCTGCGAATCGAACTGGTGGCGCTTGTCGACGTCCTGGAATGACCTTCCATCCAAATGATCCGATTGGCTCGCCATCGCGACCTTTTTCGTCTCATCTTGCAGTCCAAAGGGAGAATTTGACCGTGCGAGTACCTCATCATCATCATTGGGTTGAAGTTGCTTCAGCGAGCCCGAGAGGTGAACTTCGCCACACGCAATCCTATTGCTCTCGACGGTGCCATCAATCTCGGGCTGTTGTAGTTGTTTGATCTCAGGAGATTCGGCGAGGTGACCACTGGGTTCTGGTAGGGCGTTCAAAGAACTGCCACCACTGATGGCCTGGGGAACTGTTTCTGGTTCATTTCGGTGCTGATACCCGTGGCTTTCGATACCAGCCGTATCATGCCGCGTCGGGGGACTTGTAAAGCTCGGTGCCGGCTCTTCATGCCTAGCGTCAACAGCTCCAGTTCCCTGCTCCATCAGATGACCGCCGCTGGCCGGGTTCGAGAGAGCTTCGTGTGCCTCGGATGCGGTGGTGTATGCACGGGAGGCTTCCGCCGGTGCAGCATCGTCTCGTTTGGCGTCGTCTTCTTCACGAGCCTTGATATCGATGTTACTCACAGACTCTACTGCCTTGGAAGGCTCCGATGGCTTACTCTCTGCGGCCACAACAGGTGGCATCAGGCCGGTCCGAGTGCCCCTGCGTGCCCTGTTCGGGACGGCGGGCAGTGGTATTTGAAGTTGTTCGTCAATGAGACGGTTCAGTTCCTGAGAGACGGGGTCAATACACGGCACATATCTTCTGGGGGGGTTTGGCGCACCTTTCTCTTCTCCTCGAGTGCCTTCAATCTCTCTCTGCCCTCTTCGATTGTTCTCTGGGCCACCTCTTCGACTTGGGCCATCAGGTCATCAGCTTCTTCCTCGACGTCGATCGCGTCTTCTTTGAGCCTCTCTTCGCGTTCCTCGTCTAGCGCGGTGTCTCTTGCCGCCAACTCCTCATCTTCTTGACGTCTCCTTCTTTCGCGCTCCTCATCTTCGATCCGGCGCCGTTCCGCAATTTCGTCGCGCTCGGCTTTCCTTTTCTGGCTCAGGGACTCGGACTCCGCCGTGAAAGCTTCGAACAAGGCTTGGATGCTGTTCTCGCGCTTCTGTTCCAACTCATCGAGCTTCTCGTCGTGGTTGGTGTTGTTGAGAGAATCCAGGGTTTTGTGGATGGTCGACAAGGTGTCGTGCATCTGCGTCACAAGGACGGAGACCTCCATCTTGACCGTTGCGTCTGACGACAAAGGCCAGGCAACTTTTTGCATCTCCTATCTCAACGATGGCTCGACGGTCTAACGAGACGGATAATAAGACAAGGTAAAAAAAGAGGAGCTCAAAAAGAGAGGTGAGCCGGCCCTGCGCTGCAAAGCTAAAGACAATAGGAAAAGGAAGCTACCGCACGCGCCAGCTCCGGATAACTTAGCACGGGAAGAGATATAGTGTGTAGCTCGCAGCCCGGAAAAAGAAGAGGAAGAAGAGCTATCGAAGCAGCACAGCTTTGATGGAAGACGCAGACGAGAAACAAAACAGCGGTCCAATGCCTGCCACGCTATTGGGGAACGGGATGGCAACCTCCAAGGCCCGGCGCCGATGCCCCTTACCCACCTCTCTGCGTTCATGCGATCTAGGGCATCACACGCCGATTCAACCCGTCGACGGTCGCATCGCGGCAGCTGATCCGCAATGCTGAGGCGAGACGGCGCTTCCATCAAACCTGACAAGGGCAGGTCATATGATCCGGTGGATCAGAGGAGGGAAGACCTTTAATCACCATGCACATGGAGGGCGAAGAAGCAAGACGATGTTGGGAGGCGAGGGGAAGAAAAATGGTATCAGAACTGGAGCTCCCAAACTCGGCGATGGGAGGGCTGTCGGCGTCGCTGATCGTTCAATCGGCACTCGAGGCCACGGGCCGAGGCGGCGAATCACGACGAATTGACCGATTCGCAGCTGCCCTCTTGCCTTCTCGAAGCAAGGGCAAGCCCGCTCAGAAACTCGCATTGAATGGCGAATGACAAGGGGCGACGGCTCGAACGCATGAAAATTGGAGGTGGAACGAGGTGTTGGGGAAGCGTTTCAGAATTGAACGAATTTGGTGGGGCTGTTTAGGAAAACTCGGTCTATTAGCACGCTAACACTTTGTTCGGGGATTTCGCAGTGAAGCAATTAAAGACGAATCCGTGCCAGCTGCTCTCTCTCCCACCCACTCTGCAAAGTCCAGGGGCAGGGGACTGGCTGCGCCAAGCCCCCCTTCCCAGCGTCTCGGGTCGAGCCGCATTGACTTCCATTCCTCTGGTCTTGGTTAGGTCGTCCTGAAGCCCAATGCAAAGGCTGGGCAGTTGCTTTCAGCGGCGCTGAACTCGACATTGTGGCACGAGGAAGGTACTTTTTGACTGTCTTTAATTGACTATCTATGTCTAGTCGCCGGGCAGAAAAGGAAAGGCCACGGCGATATTTTTTGTATGTAAGGTAGGTATGTACAGTACAGTTTCGGTGAACGAAGATGTAGCAAAAACTCTGTGGTATGTTCATGGCGCAGCGTATCCAGGTCCTAAAGGAGCAAGGCGTTGCTGGAATAAGAATGCCGTGATTGCAAAAATATGCCAAAACAACCGCGCGTGAAATGGATTATTTGGGGGGTGAAGAGGGAGCAGAAGAAAATATGAGTGGCTTCCCCTACGTCTTGTCAAGTCGGAATGAGGCCCCCTCATATCCTGGCCATGGCGCCCTTCTCCGCCCTCTGCATCTGCCGCCTGTAATGCTCGGCAAAGTTGTATCGGTTGTATGTCCCGTATCCGTAGGCGCAAATTCCGATGATAGTCCAAAGGCCGGTGACGACAAGGCCGACGGGGAAGATCATGATCTGGACACCCGGCAGCACAAAAGCCGTTGTACCGTTCCTCAGCCTCTCAATCTCAGCCTCAACAGCAAGCTCCGCTACACGGAAGCTGCTCATGACGACCTCCTGCGAGAAGACACCCGTGACAAAGGCAGCTTCGTTGGACGACACATTGGTGCTGACTTTTTGGCCCTGTCCGTTGTTTGCGCTGAGGGTAACGATGGGCATGACGAGAGCTTGAAGTTGGGCCCTAGGGAGCTGGTCAGCGGGTAGCCCTCAAAGTTCATCTCCTGGATTACTTACATGGTCATTGCCTGAGACATTTGGGCCCTGTCAATCTGTCCGACGAACAAGTATGTCTGCAGCAATTCGAGGTCGGCATCGGCGTTGGTCTGTCTTCGCGTGACAGTGCGGACTGCCGCCTGAGATGCTCTATCGACAGTCACGGGTGAGACTGATGCTCCCCTGTAGCTGAGGCTAACTTGTACGTTGGAGGGTGGGATGCCCTGGAACTGGCCTGTTGGCTCGCCCAGTCGGTACAGCCTCAGATCGGCTTCAAAGGTTCCCGTGCTGTTGTCCAGAGCCGGGAGGTTGTAGCACACGCAGGTGCCCGAGGGGTTCGTCGCCTGGGGAAGGGCCTTGAGGGCAGCGTTGCAGGCAGCATTTGCCGCGCCGTCCCACACGCGCATATTGATGCTGCCATCGGGATTGAGAATGGTGTTGCTGCTCTGGCTTGTTGTTTGCCGTTCCTCAACGTAGCCACGGGCAAGAATGCTCGACTTTGCAATTTCCTGCATCCTCCGCTCCAACGAAGGGCTGTTGCGGCTCATGCCCTCAGCAACAAGCGCCGCAATGCCCGATGCTTGTGCCCCCGACGCCAGGAGAGAGGCGACAAGCGCTGTTTGCCAAATCATCATGATGGCTGCTAGATTCCGCCTCTTGAAATTCCAAATCTGCCAAAGTCGTCCACAGTATTATTCCAGTCCGTCCGGCGGCCGATCGATGTCGAAGGATGGTGATGGTCGAAGAGAAGTGGGACCTGCCCGATGAAGGGAAGGGTTACTGTGATGGCTGTCCCACCAGTAGGTAGAGGATAGGAGATTCACGGTAGAAGAAGAGGTGAGAAGAGAGAAAAGAAGGGACAAAGGTCCGTGGGGTGGCAAGAATAGTAGCAGAAGATTAAACAAACGGCCAGCCCGCCAAATGGGGAATGAAGAGAAGCGAAAATTATGCGACGTAGATCAAAGATCCTCGGGACCTTGTATATGACCTAACTGGTAACCCGTGATGAACATAGGGAAGGGCGAAGAGAAGAGGAGGGGGGGGGGGGGGGGGGGGGGGGTATGGGATATGAGAAGGAGACGAGGGGAGGGTTCGAGGAGTGGTCGCACCCATAGATTCATGGCGTGAGAGCATGCTCGGCGCTCCAGGGTGTTCATGACCAGATGATGGGACAAGAAGAGTATCGGGCCAATGGCAAGGCGAACTCGGCGACGAACGCTGCATCACAGGCGCAATGGCTAGGGGCAGGGCCTAGGCAGGACGATTCCCAGACTCAAGGTGCCATGGAGTGGCACCACAGGTGGAGGTCGACAAAGGCTTGTCATGGTTGTCACGTTCGTTGGGGCCGGGGCGCGGAGGGGCACGATGGGACACGGCACGTTCGAAGAGGCCGCAACGGGCGATTTGGGATAGGCGGGGGGGTTGACAACCTGGCAACGCTGGGCATTAGCAACATTGAACGGCGCACAGAAGGGAGCAGAGACCGCAGAGAGGCCGTAGAACATTGTATGCGGCGCTAAGGGCGAACGCAAGGGCTTGAGGCCTCGTGTGATCGGCTGCTGGGTAGATGGGCACGTACGGCGCTGGCGGGCAGCGCAGGGCCATGGCATTGTCGGATCGCCCGTCGATGTAACAAGCCGAGTCGGAGGAGGTCTGCGGAGTCGAGACGCGTCCGGGATTTGAGGCGACGTCTGTTGCACCATGCCTGCAGATTGGCTCGCACGGGCCAAGGGGCAGTGGGCCGGGGCAGATAAGCGAGCGAGTCGTCTGTCCGCATCGAGCACAATCTCGTTCTCGCCAAAACCTCGAGAACACTCTCAGCCAGTCAAGCCAGCGAGTGCAACGACAACTGGAAAACGAAGGGAAATGGAAACCGCCTGCTTGATCAATCGCAGGCGAAGAAAGAGCACTTCTCGACTCTCACATCCGCGCACTTTCTCGCGCGACAATGAATTGTTTATTTCGATGCTGCGCTGCAGTGCCCCCTCACGGTCGCCTTGGCTGGGCATGCTGGGGTCAGAAACTTCTGTGACAGCAGCGGTCTCGAACTCGGCCCGCATCGACAGGCAAGCCACTGCCTTCGCATCGTCATCAGCCACAATGCCACCTCGCTAAGCCTATCCTGACCTCGTCGCGGGGTTCCAAGCCACAGAAACCCCCCTCCCTGTGCCTGCTTTCGAGACAGGGGAAACAACCCCGTGTGCCAAAGGCCTGGACAGAAAAGGGGTGCTGCCCACGATTGCTGCGACCCGAGGGAGGGGGGTCGCCCCACGTCAAAACACTCGAGGCCGAGGGGTCCAAAAGAGCTTATTGTTGTTCATTGTTATCGGCGTTAATTCCGCAACAGACTTGGGATGCCGACAGCCAATTGACCGCTGCGCTCGATTCTTTGTCCACTTGACACCTTGTTTCTCTCTTTTTACGACGGTCACATCCCGTGCGACGTTCCATACCTCCCCACGAGCAAGCGCCCACCGCAACCCAGGCCAACTCTGGTCAAAGCCATTTCAATTCTCCGCATTGTCTCTGATTGTGGCCGGGGCCCGACACCAAACACCGGGCCTCTGATCTTTTAATAAACATTGAGTTTTCTCGCATTTCCCATGTCGTGCAGCGGGCGGCTTCCTGCTGCAGGTACGACGAGCATTCAGGAATCGACTTGGTCGTGGCGCCCGCATTCCCGCTCGCACTACCCTTGTTGGCGACCGTCTTCTGGACCCGGGGTTTCCGGTCTGCAGCCCAGTAAAAAGCTCTCCTGGTTCAGAAAATTGGGTTCATCTGATTTCAACCTGCAACATGGGGGCCGCACATGATAAAGCGGTGACTCTCCTGGGCTCTCTCTTTTCGCCGAGGCACAGCGGGACGCACCTGCTGCATCCTATCCCAAACAACCACCCCTTTCTTGCCGCCACCTGCCAGCTTAGTGAGACGCAAAACACCATGAAAATGCAAGCAAAAGGGGGGCACGAAGCTATCGTGCCGTCTTAGCCACCAAACCGTGCTAAGCAACGGCGATATGCTAAGACAGCACAACAGTCGATCCAAACCGCCAGCAACCAGCGCTCAGCTTATCGGTGTTTTCTCCCGCCTCCCGCCCAACATGACATTTCTTCCCAAATTCGCGTTGATGAGGTGTAGACTTTTTATCTCAAATTGCCATGCTTACTTTGGACAGTTGCTATGGAAATACCAACAACACACGGGGTTGTCGCTCAGCTCTGGTAACCAATCGCCTTTGGTGCGAGCACAATATCCATATGCCCTGAAGCCGTCAAAGCAGCAGGCACTTCTCCATTGGTACGGATATCAGCTCCAGCGTAGTTGTACGGGTAGCCCAGGTCAAATACCCAAACGCCCTCAATCTCGGCGATTTGCTCCTTGCTGAGCCGAATCTTCAGCGCCTCAATATTCTCCAGCACCTGCTCAACAGTGCGTCCACCGACGACAGGGAACACGTACGGCGACTTGGCAAGCACATAGGCAATAGCCACGGCCGTCAAGCTCTTGACACCGACCTCACCCGCGATTTTGTCCAGCACGACGCTCATCTTGGTCTCGTTTTCGGTTTGCGGGAACGAGTGCCGGAAAACCGAGCCTCCCTCGCCCACCCTATCAGCAATCTGCTTGGCCGTCTTGTACTTGCCTGAGCCGGCAGCGCCGAAAGGGGCGACAGCCATGCCAAATTGCCTCGCCATAGGTAGGATCTCGCGCTCAATGTCTCGCGCCGTGGCAGACCATGTGCCCTGGTAGATGACGAAGGGTGTCTTCCCCTGAGCCTTGGCGTATGTGTTGGCCGCGGCAACAATCCACGCTGGTGTGTTGGAGATGCCGAGGTAGAGTACCTTGGCCTGCTGGACAAGGACGTGCAAGGCATCCATGACCTCCTCGATTGAGGACGTGTAGTCCCACCAGTGCAAGTACAAAATGTCAAGCCGGTCGGTGCGGAGCTTCTTCAGCGAATCGCGCACCGAAAGGTGCATGCTGAGCTTGGAGTTGCCGCCGTAGTTGACGGCGTTGCCCTTGCCGAGCGCGTGCATGCGATAGTCGGAGGTGAACTTGGTCGCGACAATGCACCGGTCACGCACGTCGCGCGCCTCCATCCACTCGCCGAGCCAGGTTTCAGTCTGCTCGTTCTGGTAGGCGTTGGAGGTGTCGAAGAAGTTGCCGCCGGCATCAAAGAAGGCGTCGAAGATGGAGAAGGCTGTTTCCTTGGTCATGATGGCACCCATGCCGTCCCAGGCGGTCCCGAGGAGCATCGTTCCCAGCTGGATGGCCGAGACTCGGATGGCTGCACTTGGAGACAGAATGCGGTACCGGCCAAGAGGAGTGGCCGGTTCCGGTGCAGGCCAGAAAAGGAGCTTCATCGACTCGGATGCCATGGTCGAGAGGTGAACTTCAGGTGACTGCGTAAAAAATTGTGTGGTTTCTGTTGAAGTTTGTGCTCGATTGAAGAAACTGCTCTTTCAAATCATCCTCAAGATATATCGAGTGCCTGGGCGCCAGCTCATCTTATACAGTATGGTACGCAAACAGAAAACGGGTCTTGCCTCGAGATCGCTCTTTGTCTTCCCTGGTAACATCCCTGGTAGCACCGCTTTTGGCATGTCAACCCGTCAAAGTATGGCGCCGCTGACACATCATCAACACTTTAACTCCGAACAAGGGGCTTTAATCCATACTAGTGTATCGGCTGGGGTATGCCGATTTCGCCAATCCTTGGGCGTAGTCTAAGCTCACTGCCGATTGCCACGAGTTGCGCCGGATTTGGCGGCCGCTCGGCGACTTTCCTTGCCATCGAAAAGCTCGGCGGGCGCAAAACATTGTAAAACATTGTAATCAATCAAATTGTCGCAGCGGAGATGCGAAATCGAGATTGTTAGACAGCTGAATACGAACGGGGGCTTTTTTTTTTTTTTTTTTTTTTTTTGCTTGGGCTGGGTACCTCTGTGGTCCTTTGTGGTAGCCTGTAGGTGGTAGATGGAATCATGAAAGCTGCAACCGGACTCGGATTTGTCGGCTGGCGATCATCCCTCTCGCAGGCACCCCATGCGGGCAGCCACAATTTGCCTCAAAACACCTCTGTTAAAATCCACCCGTCATCTAAAAGGGGATCCAAATGAGAAATACAATCCCCCCTCAAGGCGTAAAAGAATTGAGCGAAAACGAAAACCATGACCAAGTGCAATCACTAACACGTAACCCTTGATGGTAAATTTCCAAGCATCCCGCACAAATGTACTCAGTAACTGTCAAGTGATCAGCCAAAAGTTGGAGACGCTGTAGGAGGGGGGGGGGGGAGTTTAAGACCAAACTCGGCGGCGCGCTTTCGGCAGCCCCTAGGATCATATTCATATTAGAGAGATTCCCTTGTCGTCAAGAGTGTCACACAAGCTGGACCTCTCTCGTCACTGCATCTTCAAACCCTCGATCCATCTCCTTCCCGAACAGCCGCCCTACACCGACACGCTCGTACCCGTTTGTAATGGTTTGCACCGGCCGGACGAACAAGACGGAGAAGACCCGATGGGATAGCGACAGTTTGCCGAGCGTCATGCCACCACTTCCACCGTTAAACGTCGAGATATGTAGTGCGTACAAGATTGGCTGTCCCTTACCAACCACCACTGAACTGTCTTGTTGGTTAGGGGGTTGGAAATCAGGGTGTTCAACCGACGCGTATCCGGCGATGTGACCACGTTTAAGTGGTGATGCCACCATCCTCCAGTCCTCAGCGGTCCTAGGTGAACTCCGATGATAGAAGACAAGCTGTGCCGTAACCTGTACGTCCTGATCCGAGATGAAGTAGCCCCCCAATATGACTGGCTGAAGCTTCGCGCGGAGGCAAAGAATGGGAAAGCGTGCATAGGGGTCATCCTTGACCCCGCGGCTGTTGTTGCGACGAGGGAGCATCTCGAGTGGGCCGTCGACGGTGGGCTTAGTGGGGGTTGTGTCAATGAGGCCGGCTTGGTACTCTTCAAAGGTGTGGTTGAGAACTCGGTCAAGCTCAAAGTCGCAGGTCGTCTTATACCTCAAAGGATTTCCCCAATCGACCTGGGGTTTATTCCACCACACCTGGGTTGATATCGATGCCCATGACCATGTTGGGATGGTAGGGATCCGCTCATGCCTTCCCTTCTGGACCTGCTCCCACACTAGGCCTCTTTGGATGCTGGAAAGCCAGAGACCAGCAACGTAGGTTCTGATTGGGGCCGTCAGGACATCTGCGTCGTCTTCTGGTCGCAAGATGCTCGTATATCTCTTCCGTAGAGAGTGGGCAAACTCATCAGCAATACCGCTCAATGCTACTAGACGATCTTTGGACGGGCATGTCAGGTGCAAACCAGAGTACGCTTCGACGAGGTGTTCCCAATCGGCATGGGCCTCCATGTTGACGTCTCGTCGACTTGGTACGGAGGGGCCATGGTCGACCAGGCTGTTCTTGAGTGAGTACTTCTCATCGGCGTGTTTATCGCCAGAGTGTTCATTAGACGAGAGCGGCTGAAGTAGAATCAGTTCCGGTTTGATGAGCTGCCCGATCTCGGTTCGCGGGCTCCTGCTTTGGCATAAGAAAAACAGACCGGATGAGGTGTAGCAGATGATCCGACGGCTGAGTATCCACTCTTGAAAGACCCACCCCCGGGTGAGCAGTTCACTCTTTGCGACTGCGTTCTCGTACCGCTCCATTATATTCTGCTTGTGAAGGTAGAAGTATCCGTGCTGCTTGCCCGATGGGTCGCGGTAGGGCATCTGTATTAGGGGCGCACGGATATCACTAGGCCCGGCCTGGTTGAAGAGAGTGCCAGGCCGGGCATCCGAACAAGCAAAAGTAAACACAGATCTCTGGTAATAGTCGCCCATCCTAACGGCTTCAGTGCTCCAGTCCGAGGCGTCATTTTGGATGATGCAAAGAGAATCAATCCACACATATGGGATATCGAGGTTCGCTACTAGGGTAAGAACGTCGGTAAAGAGAGGCGGAAGATTACTAGTATCGAGCCCAGTTCCTCGTAGCCTCTCCGCTATGTTCTCTTGGGTCGTAGAGACGGTTCCCGTCTCGGCGGTCCAGCGGTGGCTGAGAGTAACATACTGGGAGACCTTGCCCGCCGTATACTGGAGCTCGAATTTGGGGGACCCATCGTCGGCCTTGGTCACGTAGATACATCGCGTTGGCAAGGGCGAGCCCGCTATATCGATCTTCTCACTGCCCGAGAATGTGCGTGAGCAATCGTAGTGATGGCGGCATTTGTCGATCCAGGACTTAATGCTGGCCACCGTCTGGTGCGAGGAACCAGCATCCCGTTCATTGTATCCGCCTACAATGTCCCCAGAGACCGTGGCTGGGTCTGCTACACGCCGTCCAAACAACCTGGAAGTCAGCAAGCAAAGCATGCTACGATTGAGAAAGAAAAAAAAAAAACATATGAAGTGCTCACCCTCGTCTGCGACGACGTGGAATTCAACCTGAGGGGAGCTCACTTTGCCTTCGATGGAGTGGACAGCAACCTTGGCGATCAGACGGGTGATGTTCAGGCCCGTCGCGCTCGGCTCAGGCGGCCCCGGGCCACGTTCTATGGCGTTATCGGAAGCAGTCCACTCCCGCCTCAAGGCACGGAAGTGAATCCAGTCGCCCGTCTTCTTCCTCGCGGACCGCGACTCTGCGGGGAGGAGCTCCTGGATCAGCGTGGCACAGAAGAGGCAGCCGCTCTCCGCTGAGATTTGGACATGGTGCGTGCGGTATCCCCTCCATGGGTATGCCCCATCGGCGAGCGATTGAATGTCGAAACGCTGGCATCGTTCGCAGAGGTCCGCCATTGCCTTTTCAGGTGTTGAGGTTGGGAGTTGTCTGGAAATTGCCCGAGAAGTTGCCTGAGATCCATGTCGTGGTCAGCCCGTTTCATTCGCCGGCCACGCTGACGACCAATCCGCTAATAATCCGTACGCTCATCCATCATTATTAGCGCCTCAGCCCTGTCTGTGCACACCCCATGCACCTCGAATCTGCAGCTGCCTGGAATTGCTTTCACGCCCGCGCCTGAGGCACAAGACCAAGCCCAACACACTTCCTCACCTGTCGCCCCTCATCTGCATCAATCTTTCCTCCGCAACTTTTGGCTCGAGCCATAACAAAGCGTGCCCGATTCGCAGCAGTCGGGCTCCGCCATATTAATGACCCGTGGTTTGGGACGGGCAATCCGCTACGGATACGGATACCTGTTTTTCTTTTTCCTCTCTCTCCTCCTCCCGGGCTGCCCCCCAGACGAAATCTGGGTCGCAAGGCACCTTCGCCAACCCCGTTCGCGCTCCGCCTACGGTTTCGAGAACCCGGCCCAGAGCATCCTGGGCTTCTACATGTTCCACCTTTTGCCCACGGCGATCCTAACTGGACTTTTTATACAGGCTATCCGAACCTTACCGTTGGGTGGCCCGACCCAGGTTTTTGGAACGTGGTATCTCCCTGTCATCATCTTCATCGCCACGGGGGCCATACTGCTCAGCCTGGGGTGCGTCGCGATTCAAGCTGCATTGTTCGTGGGCCTCCTCAAGAGGAGATACGGCCACCCACGTCTGACACGGCGGTTGATTGTTCAAACTCTCGGTACAGCGGCCGTTCTCCAGGTCTTGGTTGGTCTAGCTGGTATCGTGTTGAGCTATCCAGAAGCCTGGCTTCGGGCGGAGCAGGATCGGCAAGACTGGCGCCGTCTGTCTCAACGAGATGCGAATCTCAAGTGGCTCAGAGCTGCATCCTGGCTCGTCTTTGTCTACGGCACCATCCAACTTGCTGGTGCAGTCATTCCCATGGCATCTTGCCTTCACTTTCGGCCTCCAGTTCAGTATGAACCGACTGTGCAAGACACGAACGCAGACGACGAGTCAGTCAGTTGCACTGAGACGGTGGGACAGCGAGAGCCTGACATGGCGATACTTGCACAACACTTTTCGCAGCAAAGGAGACAAGCCCGGCAGCCGAATGTCAAAAAGACTTTGTCGGAATCCGCCCCTGGCGCAAACCAGAACAAGATCACGGAGCAGCAGCGCACAACGACCCCTATGATGGGATTCGACCCCGGCATAGTATACTGGACTGGAATATGGAAGAACAGAGGCTCAAGATACCGGACTCGCCTAGAAATAATCGCTTTGTTTCTAGTGGCCTCAGCGTTTCTCATTCCACTCTCCGGAGGCATGCAGATCACCACCTTCATTATCACGCGACGAAGCAGCCAAGAATGCGGATGGTGAGTTATTTACCCTATAGAGGTCTCATCTGGCCCTCCCACCCAGCAGCAGTACTGACATACTGCCACTACGTTCAGGCAGTGCTACTGGCTCATCACCTACCCTTTTCTCTCACTGCCTCTGTTCCTCGTAGTATCGTACTTGGTATATATGCGAATTCCGTTGAGAAGCGAGCCCCGGGGGCCGCGAGAGCCCTGCCTGCGAGGACTGGTTATCGTTTTGGCAATCCTTTTCGTATTGTCACAAGTATCCGGTGTCGTCTTGTCAGCACTCGATGGCGTCATTGCAATGTCAGACAGCAATTCCGTCCCGGGTCGGGTATGCGGCGGGTTATTCATATATTTTTCAAGTATCCTCATCATCGCCTCCTGTTTTGTATCGTTGCCAATTTTCCTTTGGCACATGTAATGACCCAAAACCTCGATAGTATACACAAAGGAACTTACTCAGTCGAGATTTGGACATCCAATCTGGTTGGTATCGACCTCATTTCTACCCCCCACCTTTTTTTTTTTTTTTTTTTTTTTTTTTCAACAAGTGTTTATAAATCATCAACCGGCGTCTGCAGTATCAACCAATTCAGCTCACTATCCACCATAAACTGCGCCCCGAACCTCCCTCTCGGCCTCTTCCACTCCTTCCAACCCACCACCATGTCATAAAACTCCTGGATCACCTCCATCCCCGGCTCTCGGCTCAATCTTTCTACACACTCCATCAACCGCTCCGGCTTCTCCCTCAGCTCCCCCAACACCCTCAGAAACCACTTGTGGTACGGAAACAAGACGTCGTTATCCGCCAGTATCAACCTCCCCCCAAACAAAATCAGTTTTGACGTCGCCATATTCAGCAGGTATCGATTCCCCTTCCTCACCCCCTCCTCGCTATACCACTTCCAAATCTCCAACTGCGAGCGAAACCGCACGATCCGCTCCTCCTTGCCACCGGCATCGAACCTGACTAGCCGCTGCAGCTCTCCCTCCAGCCCCGGAATCTCGCTGAATAGGATCTGCGCCCCGTCAAAGGCCCACCTTGCTGGCTCGCTCCCCTTTTCGGCGACGAGTCTGATGAAGCCCAGGCTGGTGTACTTGGCGTCGACATAGCCGCCGGGGTAGGTGCACAGGTCCGGGGTGACAAAGGTCATGATGCCGGTGTCGACGTGGTGCTGGTAGGCTTCCTCGGTGAGGACGACGAGGACGTCGACGTCGGATGCTTCGGTCTCGAAACCGTGGGCGATGGAGCCGGTGAGTAGGAGGGCGAGGACGTTGGGGACTTGTTCAAAATGTGCTTTGATCTTTTGGATCGAGGCGGCGTGGTGGGGATGCATCTTTGTCTATTGGCTGTGTCGGTCGTGATATGGATTTGGCACGCATCTAGTTTCTGGGGGTTAGGGGGGTTAGGGGGGTTAGGGGGGTTGAAGTGGAGAGGGGTATCCCTCGTTTAAATACCCCCTATGTACCTATTGAAGTGATGAGCCAGACTATCCGCAACTCGCCAGGTCAGCTTCACATATATTGGACGTCTGGGAAATGGTCACGCGACGGCCCCATTCGACACGTATGCGTGGTTTCAGAGCTATGCCTTCTCCCGTGGTAGTGGTGGGACTGTCAGAAAGAACGAGCCGGGAGGAACGTCGGGCCGTGTCCGGCGTGGGTCAACCCCGATGTCGGCTTCCGATCCGGGATGGATACCACACTAACGGTAGGCTGACGCTGAAAAAGCTATCATTGGTGCGGTAGAAATGATGAACTGCTCTCATCCAAAGAATCGGCCGCCCTCCCCCGCATTGTAAACCCATTCTGGATATGAGCTGTTGGCGGTCCAGAAGTTTAGCGCTTCGGTTAGGGAGGTAACAGGAGTAGCTGAATCAAAATGCGATCTTATAGAACTACCACTTCAGGTAGGTTCAGTAGGCCTCTTGGCATCCATCAAATGTGGCTTCAGGGGGAGAGAGGGCTATGTCGTGACTCGTCTGTAACGTAGGAGATTAGCGAGCCGTCTAATAACTGGAGTTTGGATTCGCTGGCCGGTTGATTTTGTAGCCGGGCTGGCTGTGTTGAGCTTCTCAGACCTTTTTGCGGCAGTCCTCAAGATCCCATAATATCAACGCGAGAGTAGAATGCCACAGAGCAAGAAAAAAAACAACGAGATTGGGCCGACGGCGACGGCTGGGTTCTAGAGCGGCAAAACTTTGAACCCGTCTTACCGCGACCAAACGAAGCCTGTTCCCCCACCCGCAAACTTCCCCAACCCCAAATCTCCCGTCCGCCTCCGCTCTGCTCTACACGCAATCCCCGCCTCTGTCCATCTCTTGGCAAACATGGCAACCGGCCCCGCCGCCGACGGTCCCGCGGACCCGACATATCGCTCCTACACGCCCAGCCAAGCCGCCACGTATGCGCAGCACCGCCCGTCGCCGCCGCCCGCTCTCGTCAAGCTCATCCTCGATCACCATGCCACAACGGGCGGCCAAACCGGCGTGCTGCTCGACGTAGGGTGCGGGCCGGGCTTGGCGACGAGGGCGTTCTCGAAGCATTTTGACGTGGCTGTCGGGTCGGATGCTGGCGACAGCATGATCCAGATTGCGACTGAGCTCGGCGGGCAGACGGCGAGAGGCGAGCCAATCCGGTGGGTGGCCTACTCCGCAGAGGAGATCAATAAGGTCCCCGGGGTTGAGAAGGGATCCGTCGACTTGGTTACGGCGGCTTATGCGGTTGGAATCTCTCTTTTATTCACACACACACACACACACACACACACGCTCTCTTTCTCTCTCTCTCTCTCTCTCTTTTATTCACACACACACACACACACACACACGCTCTCTTTCTCTCTCTCTCTCTCTCTCTTTTATTCACACACACACACACACACACACACGCTCTCTTTCTCTCTCTCTCTCTCTCTCTTTTATTCACACACACACACACACACGCTCTCTCTCTCTCTCTCTCTCTCTCTCTCTCTTTCTCTCTCTTTTTATTTTTTACATAAAACTAACGATTTATGCAACAGGCTCACTGGTTCGACATGCCCAAGTTTTGGGCTGCCGCCGCCGAGATTATGAAACCTGGGGGTACGGTCGCGCTGTGGACGGGCTTTCGCAAAGTCGTTGGTATGCCACTCCCGCCCCTCTCCACCTGCGAAACCCGTCTATGATACATGCTTACCTACATTATGTACCTACGCATTCCAGAATCCACCACGACCCAAGAATCCAAGGTGCGCGCCCTATTCTCGCGCTTCCACGAGGAGGTCCTGGACGCCTACAGCGTCCCTAACACCAAGATATCGCGCGACGGGTACAAGGACCTCGTGATGCCGTGGGACAACGCCGCCACAGTGGGGCTGTTCGACCGCGACACCTTCCTCCGCAGAGAGCTAGACCGGGCCGAGCTGGCTCCCGGCGACACGGCCAAGGCGGTGGCGGCGGATCCGCTGGCGGCGCCGGTCTGGCAGCGCGTCGAGAATTTCCTCAATACCATGGACGCCGTGACGCGCTGGCGCGAGGCGCACCCGGACCTGGCGGGCACCGAGAGGGACTGCGTCAGGGTTCTGGTCACCGACACCATGGAGGCGGTAGCGGACGGGCAGGCCAAGATTGAGTTTCGGAATTTGCTGCTGGGCATGAAGACGGTGCTGCTCTGTGTGAAGAGGGTGGCCGAGTGACAGGCCTCTCTTTAGCTTCCCTAATATAAGGGTAAAGAGACGCCGGCGGGGTAAAGCAAGCAAGTAAGCAGTAGTTTAGTTGTAACAGGTCACTTAGATGCAACGGGTAAGAGGGAGGGGGAGAGGGGAGGGGGACGGGGCATCTTTACATCCAACCCCGAAGGAAACGTTTGATTCTATGAACCATCATCCTTGAGGCTCCAAAACATGCCCAAAATAAAAACCGGGCCACCTGACTAACTGTAAAGAGATTATGGCATATTACCCTTCACCCAAACGTGTTCCACGCATTCTTCATGAATGCTGTGGCGAAACCGTTAGCCTTCTCGTCGCCAACAGGTATTACCTGAGTGGCGAAGAACATGGCCAAGCCCCTTTCCCGATTCGCAGCCCAGAGAACATTCGGCATGCCTTCCCAAGTTACAGTCCCCACGGGCATCCCGGAAAGCGGGAGGGTTCCGCCTTCGACCACCAGCCCAGCCGCGCTCCAGTTTACCAGCGGTGGACTCGGCACGGACGGGCCGGCGCAGAACTTGTAATTGTCTTGGTCACTCCGCAGCTGCGCCAGCGACGCACTGGAGGGCTGTAGTTGCCCTGTGAGGAGAATCTCGATGGATTTCTGCTCGCTCAGAAGCTTCGGTGACGGCGAGATCAGGTCGCCGAGGACCCTTCCCACATCCGACACACTGCACATCAGTCCCTGCGCTTCGTCGTCGGCGGGCAACAACTTCTCTCCCTCCCTTTCGACCATTCTCAGTCGTCTGTTCCAGATATCCGGCTTGTCACGTGGCGTGTAGGTCGACGACGTCATGCCGAGGGGGTCGAAGATGTTCTCTTGGATGTACTGGGTGAAGCCACTTCCGCCGGCTATCCGGCCAACGAGAAGCTGCGTCCAATGGATGCTGCATCCGTAGCAGAAGCCCTCTCCGGGCTCAAAGATGAGAGGGATCGAGAAGATCTTGACAATGAGTGGTGCGTCTTCGGCGACCGTCGGCTTGCGTGTGCTGTCGCCGGCTAAGTACTCACCGACGAGCTCATCGTCGGGATGGGACAAGCCGCTGGTGTGGAGAAGCAGGTGCCGGAGTGTGATCTTGTTCGTTGGGGGCCGGACCTGGAAAGGTTGGCCTGCGGCGTCTCGGGAGATCAGAGGAAGCGAGCTGAGCTCGGGGAGATATCTCTCGATGGGATCGTCGAGTCCGATGGCACCGCGTTCCACCTGTTGCAGCGCCGCAACGTGGGTGATGAACTTCCCTGCCGAACCTAGTGCGACGGCGCTGTCGGGATGCAGCGGCGGAGCATCAGCCGCGAGGGACTGGAGGCCTGAGGCGTGATGGTAGAGCGTGTTACCCCTGCTGTTCACGACGAGCCCGATGGCGCCCAGCATATCCCTAGTCTCTGGTGCTGTGGCCCGGGCCAGATCATCCTCAAAGGTCTTCATGGTATGTTAAGTCGATTGCTGCTGTCAGTCTAGGCTGGCTTTCTAGAGGGCATGCCTTGCACAGTCGATGTACGATTCCTTGAGAGACGCAATGTAGGCTGTTGCCGCAATTGAATACCACACCACGTTGTGTAAAAGATTTAGTTATAAGCTATAAATTTCATCCATGTAGGAGACTAGGTAGGTATTCGGGTGGAGGCGCACACGCAGGTAGGCAGATTGCTGCTGTATTGGAGAGAGAGAGAGAGTCTGTCTCTGTTCTGTGCCAAGATTCAGAGCGCTCTTATATGCGCAGCCCGACGACCCCTGAGAGCTCATAGGGAGCACCAGCTCCCTGAGAGCGCTCCATCTCCTCCTGGCTTGGCACCTGATTTGTGCGACAACATCTGTATCATGTTGTGGGGTAATGCTTCTTTACCCGCATCTGGTTCCAGCTGGTTATACGATGCATGATAAATCCTCCCCCCTCGAAGCCCTCCCAATGCGGCAACCAGCAATGCTAAATCTTAGCGGCTACCTACGGTAAGGTAGGTAGCGTTTCACATACGTTCATAAAAACAATTTCTAGTCTGGTGATCTCCAGTCCAACAGCCGTCCCAAATCCTCCCCCATCCACTACCACCCACACAAAGCCCTTCACCCAGTCCACACAGACGGCCCGGGCGCCTTGTACTGGCCGCCACCATACAGGTTAAAGACGACGCCGGGGTCGTTGGCCGCGTATACGCCGGGAAAAGCAACAAGCGGGCCGGGAGTACCGTTGCCACCGTTGGTGACGGTGACCTGGCCGCACGCGACGTAGATCTGCGGCTTCCCGGTATTGTGCAGCGCGATGTGCTCGATGCGCACCAGGTAGTTGCCCGACGGCGTGTTCTTGGGCACCGTAAAGGTGAATTCTTGCTTGTCTATGTGTGCAGATGGGCATGTTAGAGAGATGCACGCTGCCATGTAACAGAAGATTGCAGATGGATGATAGGGTTATGAACAAGGGCAAATGCATACTGCCAGACGCCCACGACGAGACCTCGCCGAGCTTGGAGGCGGGCGGCTTCTCGGAGTACGTCTTGAACCAGACGTTGCCGGCGCCGTCCCAGTTTGCGATGTCAACGCCCTCGGGCGCCTTAGCCATGTAGAACTGGATCGGGCCTGGATGGAAGACGCCCTGGCTGGCGCCGATGCCGAGCGTGCCGCCGGCCGCGACGGTGCCAGTCTCCGCCTTCTTGCCGTTCTGGTAGCACCGGATGTCCGGGCTCGTCGGCCCACCGGCAACAAAGTCGTTGCTTTCCGGGTTCTTGACTTGCCGCACGTGCTTCCATTGGACCGTGTCCTTGGCTGAGCCCGTGATCAAGTACGGGAAGTGGTCTGCTGGTGGTCAGCGACATTTTCTCAGTGCATACAAAGTGAATTGCGACGTGCAGTGGGCCTGGGCTACGCCAGTCAGGAACAGTGCGATGTTCACGACACGCATCTTGACGAGATTGTGTCGAGGAAGTTGGGCCTTGGTTAGGTCGGATCACTTTTGACAACAGACGAGAAAGTTCAAAGGGCGTCGCTGGATTAATAGGTTTCCCACACTATAAGATGGTAAACGGCCATCTAGGGCGGCAAGAGTAGCCGGACGCTGAGCACAATACCCAGCGCCATCTAATCGACGGGTCTTCCGAATCGGGCAGTGGGAATGAAGGCCGCATCCATTAATCTACCCCGTAACAGCCTATAAGAGAAGTCAAGGTGGTGGTGCTAATTCCTTGTAAGCGGGCCAATCAAAGAATAGAAGGCTGGGCACCTGATGTGGGCGCCCCACTCGAGATCTATTGGCCTCCGTCTATGCAAATCAGATAAGCATGAAAATAAAAGCACATTTTCGGCATCTTCATTCGGCATCCAACAGCCCATTTCTCAACACGCAAACACCAAATTTTCGCAGTTACCCATCCCACGAGCATGTAGTTCTCTCGCTACTTTTCTTGGTTGTTGCCTTGGGCGAGGTTAAAAGATGTGGGAAGGGTGGTTTTGTCAAAATAGAGAGAGCGGTAGCATCATGGCTCCCCTTCCAGCTAGGGAGAAAAAGCCACCTACAAACCAATGCACAAAGCTTGCTTCCCTCAGCTCTTGCGGTCCAGGATTTGTGAGCCAGTTCACATCAAGTTTGCCATGACGCCACTCGCGCCAGATATCGCCCCAATCATCGCAGTCATCCCCACCCACATCAGTAACGGTCAGTTCGCCCAAGTTCGTGCCAGCGCGCGTGTTGAACCCCGGGCCGTCATCGGGGCCGTCTGCATACCCGTGGTTTCCTCTCACATATCCCTGCGTCTGTTGGACCGCGGGACGGACGCGGAAGACGGCGAACACGGCCATGTCAGCCCCTTTCAACACACGGCCGGGAGAGCCCTTCCGCCGGACTGCGTGCTGTGTGCATAAGCATGCGTGCAGTAGACACCCAGCACGCTGCCGTCGCGCATGAACTTGGGGTCTGCCAATGCAGTTTCTACCTTGTGGTACAGAGGCAGCGCCGTGACTTGCATGGCTGGGGGCGTATTCAGCAAGGCTCCTCACACCGGGGGCGCAGTACGAGTTGTAAGTCAGGGTGACGCGGTGGCCTTGGCTGAGTTCCCCGACCTCGTGCTCGCGATCGCTGTAAAAAGCAGCTCAGTGAATAGCGTCCGCCCCGGCCGCGGAAGCACTCCAAGTCGTATACAACGCTGTGGCTGGCGTGGCGCACCGTCAGCTGTCCTCCCTCGTGACGGCAGGGCAAGCTAACGACGAGAGAACCAAACTGGGACTCGGAGCGAGGCGTGTCAACATGCGAGTTAAAAAAGCCTGATGGGGCCGAGTAGATCTGGAAAAAGTTCTCAGTGTCCTGTATCCTGTATTCCCTCAGACGGAGACCCACATTAAGTGCGTACAACTCGGCCCGTAACGCCGTCGGTAGAGATCCCCTCCTTGACACTTGGCAGCAGAACTTGAGCTACGGTATCGATAATGCCAAGCTCATAGGGGCAAAAGTCGGACGAGAAGTCAGAGCGATCCATCTTGGCGGCATTGCAATAATTCTTGTCGAGCACATCGCTGCCTTTATACCCAAAGCCTGCGGGCTCGCAGTCCAGGAGCAGCTTGCTAAAGCTTGCTTTGCTGGTAATAGGGAAGGTGATCTTCGAGACGTTCCCTTTCGGAGGGTGATGGGCATAGTGGATAGAACACCGTCCTTGGCATCGTCGACATTCTTAGTTACCTTAGCATCCTTGCGACGGCGTTTACCTCGACTTCTAGAGGCGTCTCCCTACGAAAAGGGTGAGATTCTCTTTTGGGGGTAGGAGATCGAGGGTAACGTACCATAGGAATTGAGCCTCCACACGCATAAGTAGAAGACCTACTCGCGATGAGCTTGCCGAGCTCCAGCGAGATATCGCTATTTATGTCCGAATTACTCATTGTCGACGACATTGAGGATACAGCTGTGGCAGGCTGGCAGGGCAAGAGCTAGGGGACGTCGGAGCTGACGAGGGAAAAGGACAGGTTTAATTAGACCTCGTCCGTGTTCGTTGGCTGCAAATGGAAGACTGATTGACATCCTTCGTGTCAAGTTTTCCGACTTCGGCTAGAACGACAAAAAAAAATCATTATCCTCCAAAAACCGTCGGGCTTCCCCTGCCAAGCCCAAGCAGTTCCCACAATTGTGATCACTGTCCTGGGTGATAGAGAGATGTCCATGCTGAAAGAGAAAGGACGGTTTTGTTGATGCGGCCCGCTAAAGTTGTGCTTACGCTAATTATCATTGGGCTGTTAGTACTAGGAGAGAGGAACCAGGAGAAAAAAAGTCTAGAGTGAAAAAAGGAGACCAGATAGGGGACATAAACCGAGTTTTAAGGCCTCAGGGGAAATAGAAGAGATGAGGGGCAGGGACAGGGTGGCCCCGATTTCAGGACATAGGTGGCCTAAAACTATTCATTCGCTAAAAGTTGACATTCTAAACTTTAGAACTCCACAAAGTCAAGATTATCAGCTGGACTTCTTGGAGGGCTGAGGGGCTAAGTCTCCAAATACAAGTTTTCAAAACGGTTGTTTCGTCGGCTGTAACGTGCGTGATAAGTGAGTGACACAGATAAGCGAGTGACACACTTTCTACCACCTTAATACAACCAACGTCAATTACACAACCATAATACTAGGAAACAACAATAACTGAATCAGAAACAGATGAATCAGACGACTCTGCAGCCTCCTTGCACGTGCGTGCATTATGGCCAGGCCTTCCGTACACGCCACAGCACCGAATCTTCGTACGAGACCCCCCTGAACCACTACCATTTTGCCGTGTTTCCTGGATTACCTGCTCACCCACAGCCTTCTGATCCAGTAGATCCTGTGCCTCTTGTACAGTAAGTGACCCCCCAAGCCGTACACGTGTTTTTTTGGCTCTCCGTCGCTTACTAAGCCCCTCATTGGCCTTTCGAAGTGCTGAGACCTCTGTACGTAGAAGAGCCACTTCGTGTATCACAGCCATCGTACCTTTAGCTAATCGGTCTACAGCAGTTAACATTGGGGTTGGAGAGCTGCTCTGATGGTTGGAAATTCGAGTTTTAATAAACGTTGACTGTGAAGTGGTTTCTCAAGGGTTGTGTGGCGTTTGGGAGATCCAATGTAATGCCGTAGTTGGGCTTGAGGCCGGGGGTGTTGGGGTCCGGATACGTATATCTAGCGTAGATATTACCCTCTCTGGGTCGTACGGTATAAGACCGGCTCTAGTAAAACCTCCCTGGATGTTCTTTTCTGTGATCGAAGCAAAAAATGCTTCTTTAAACCCATAGAGAAACTTCAACTTGCTGATGTGTGTAATGTTTATCCGTATCAGCTACTTAATTTGGTAGCTATACACTTTCTTCAACGGCCTAAAACAACTAACATCTAATGGCTGAAGTAGATGTGAAGAGTACGGAGGCATATAGAGTGTGATAATGTTATGTTCCTAGTAGTAGGTTTCGAATTCTTCGGAGTGGTGGCTATCGTGGCCGTTGAGAATTAACAGTCGGTATGTACCGTTCGTACGAGATATTGTGTGGAAATCAAAGTGCCGAATCTAATCTATGCCTTTCTCATTAGTGGTCTAGCTATTGTCGGTTGTTACGATGTACTAGGTACCCGGAAGGTTACACTTTTGATACTAGTTAGTAAGGTGATATTCCTTAGTTAAGATGATAAATGGTAAGATGGCTTAGCCTAAAGTATTTACTTTTTGAGAGACTGTAACCTACTCTCGATTACTAGGCTAGGCTTGTTTAGCCTTGTTACGGCTATCAGAGGTAGTAACTACTATGGTAAGGATAATAATATCTATCATAAAGCCGGTCTCGTCGAAATTATATAAATCTTCGTCAAGGATGCCGTACTTAGCCTTAGTATTATATATAAGCATAAACTACTCGTAAATAACCTTTAGATCTTCGTATTTAGCCCTCTGGTAGTCGTATTTACGCGTAAAACGTGTCCGAAGTTCTGGCTGGCGTTTAACGAAGTTATGAGCCTAGCGTTTGCCGACAGGGGGCGTGTCGCGTTCGCGTAGCAATCGATTGGCTATATCTTTTACGTACGAAAGCCGGAGATAAAATGTGCGAGTACATAGCTTAACTATATATCGAACAATTGTTTGCTCTTCTAAATTGGTAAGTCTACGTGAGTTGGCCGGAATATCACGTCGCGTAGGTGTACTGTCGCGTCTGCGTGTAAGGGTTTTGAAGGAAACATTATAGATATCGGCTGTAGCTTGTACGCTTAGATTTTTGTCTTTTTCGAGAGCTTGAAGGGCCATAATAAGCCTGCCTTCTTTTGATGATGAGGCCATGTTGCGTTGTGGAGAAAGTTATGTTGAAGGTAACGGTGTCGCGTTGTGGGGGGGGAGTGTGTCACTCGCTTATCTGTGTCACTCGCTTATCACGTACGTTAAATGATTGGTGCGACATTTATTGTGTATTAGCCTATATCTTTTCTGAGTGATATGGAGAGGTTTGCTGTCCAATAGTGATGATGCGACGCTAGAGGACGTTAGGTGTCGACGAACCATAAACAAAAAGGCAGCAATCCTCCAATGCCCCAGCTTTCCAACCGAGATGGCAAATGTATAAATCATGATAAATACTCGTAGGCCATCCCTAGTGGGATATTAGGGCATGGCTTAGGTAGAGCCTAGCTTATAGAAGACCGGCGGTCGAGATCTTACCAAGGTTGCCACAAGGTAGGCGTTATCCAGGCCCTGATCGGCTGGCCACTGCCCCCAGTATCGCACCGCTCAAAAATGCTACAGATTTCCTCGCTATCCAAGACGTATTGCAGTAGTATTGCCTAGCTCCCGCACCCATACCGCTTTCGGGAAAATACCGATTGAACTCCCAAATAGACTCTAAGCTCCTGAATTCAACATGCAAGAGTGTTGAAGATCTTGGAATTATTAACATTGTTACCTTTCAACGCCTGCCTGTTTTGAAGTTATTGGCAGGGCACAATTGGCAGGGCCATAGCTGACGAAGAAGATACCATAGCGGTTGAGCCACTTCCGATCTTAACTCTTCAAGCCAAAGTCAGGATCAATGGTTGGCCAATAATTCCTGGCATGCCGAGGGCCACCGGGATGGATATTATCGTGGCCATCCGGGGCCAAGCGTGTAGGTGGCAGGGCCGGCGGCTGGGCCAGCAGGTGTGCCAAAGGAGGATAGCTATCATGTTGATGGACCTTTTATTACGTTTTTGTACGATTTGCGTGCGACCATGTGTGTGTGGCCCTGACCACCTTTTTTTTTTTTGCTGACGGCCATTGACAGCAGCATTTGACAGCCTGTGCCACTTGTGGCTGGAAGGCGGTGTGTGGAAGAGGTGGGTTTTAGGGATGTATACGGATTACGGTCATCTGTTAACATTCTCTACGGTGCATAGTTACGCGCTCCAAAAGTAAATAAAGTTATGATAAATATGGAAAAAAGTACCAGAATGACAACATTTAGTTAGTTAATTAACTAACTCTTCTTAAAAATATATTTGCCCCTTTGGGCAAAATCCTGCACACAGTACATCCATCCATCAATCAATCAATCAATCAATCAATCAATCAATCACCACGGTGCCGCGTCACGCGCTCTACATTTGATAGGTTTGAACGGAGCTATTTCGGGCCGTTGGCTCGCTCCCCTCTAGTTGGCGGCTTTGATGGGACACCAAGTCACACACAAATACCACCATACAACCTCACCCCCGCATTTGCAATGCAACAGCCGCTCCCCGTGGTTGACTCGGCTCCAGTATCCATGTCTTCAATGGCGGTGCCACCCTCGTTCCTTCGCTTCCCCCCCGAGATCCGGAATAGGATCTACCGACTTCTGCTGGTAAGAAACGGCGTGATTCGTGCCCGCGCCATCGGGGCCGCGCTGAGCTCACAGCTCCTCTACACTTGCCGTCAGGTCCTATCCGAGGCGCACCCGATCCTCTACGGCGAGAACACGTGGGAACTGGTAATCACCAGCGCGCACCACCCGAACCGCAGCCCCTTGTACGGTCTCATCTGCCTGAAGCGCAACAGCCAGGAAATCCCCCCCGGAGAGCTCGGCCTTCTCGACAGTCAGTTCCGGCTCCTGCGCCGCTTCAACATCCTCGTCCAACATTGGACGATGCAAGACGTCGATCTGATCCGACACGGTGCGCGGCTCGCTCTTGACATCCTGGCAAAGGCTCCCCAGGTCGACTACCTGTGCTTGCGGTGCAGTTGAGGCAGCACTCCCCGGAACGACGGAAACTTGTGGAATTAGGAGCGATGGAGATTAAACAATCTTCAAAGGCAGGCGCTCTTCGGGTTGGTGCCGGAGTCGCGGTTGGGGGTCGAAGAAGAGAAACAGCTGGCCGATATTTTGCGAACCACCTTTGGCCTTTTGCGGGGCGTCAAGACCGTCGTCATGGACGATGTGCCCCGTCAGTATGCCGACGTGATGAAGCGAGCGATCCTAGGCTCGGAGCCCCTGGAACCCTTGCCTGAGATGTATTTGATACTGGAGCGGTATGCTGCAGACATCTCCTTCTGCAAGAAAACTCTCAAAACTGCCCGTTTAGCTATGGAGAGGGGCGATCGGGAGCAGTTCATCCGGGCCAGGTCGAGCATCATGAAGGGCATAGCGACGCGCATGGAGGAAATGGCTAAACACATATATCGACACGATCGTCTAAGATTTCCTGCGCCGCAGGGCGACGCAGCCAGCCTCTTATAGGCGTCGGAAGGCAGGCCTCGATTTGGCGGTCTAGAATGCGGACTAGAAAGAATCACAGCATATCTAAACTGATTCTGTCAGGGAGTGATTTTAGTTGGGGGGGGGGGGGGTGTGCTGTGCCCAAGCATACATAGAAACATCCGGATAGGACTTCAACTGCCTAGTAAATTTACCTCACTGAGTCGCGACATGTTCCCGGGGGCGTGCGCCCTCCCTCTGCTTTGTATCAGTGATTAATTTCAAGTTCAAAACCATGCAGGTTGCTGCAGCGCTGCAGACTAACGTGAAGCGGTAGCATTTCTATAGCTTCTCCAGGGAACTAGTTGTAGCCATTCCACCTGTCTCATAACGACGACACCCGGCGACTCAGCGCCATCCTCACACCCCGACCATGTTTTTACAGGTGCCAGTTCTGTGGTGGCGTAGGATACGCAAAGTCGAACAGGGATTTCTCCAGGCCATCCAAGACAACTCTCTCAACCTTCTCTTTCAGCACCAGCTTGAACATTGTCCTGACAGCCCTCCGGGTCAACAGCTCGACTCTCTCGCCCTCGTCGAGAAAAGATGCCATGGTAGGCCAGCTCCCCGGGAGACGATACTCGTTGGTTTCGTGCTGGCGCGTTCTCAGTATCTCCAGCTGAGCCTGGCGGGCAACCTCCTCGATCTCTTGTATTCCTACTCGCCGTCACCTAGCGTTAGCTCTAGGAATTTGGACCGGACCTCTTTGGTTACTTACCGCAGTCACGGATGTAGCCTTTGAGAGAGAGAGAGAGAGAGAAATGTCAGCAGTGGGACACCCGACATAGTTTCTGGGGCTTTGTTACCAAGCTCATGGATGGAAAATTTAATGATTTGTACTCTACCAAGTCCCGTAGGGTCCATGGTGAACGGCTGCCAGATATCCGGCCACGAGTGAAGCTTGCTCTGGATGTCAACTATGCTCGCGTTGTAGAAAAGCCGGTTGAGCTTCCCCGGCTTGACAAGGTGGTGGGCTACACGTGAAAAAGTCAGCGCTTAATCCCCCTTTGACGCTGGCAGGCGTCGTGGTACTTGCCTCGGCCGATGGCATCTTCGGGGCCGGAGAGGACGCGGTCCGGGTCGCGATCCGGAATCGAAAGACCGTAGACTATCACGCCGCGGCATAGCTTGACGAACAACAGGTACCGTCTTGGGGGCAGTCGGCGGTACGCCTCGTTCAACAGATGCCGGTTTCGTTGGCGAATGGACTCGTCGACCCCATGTGACCACGAATCAATCTTGACCCGAAGTAGCCACATGCGCCCCGTCTGGTCTTGATCCTCGAGAAATGTCTTTGCCGAGCCGCCTGGTAGTCTCGTATCAGCAGCGTATATACAGATCATCTAAAGAGCGGGCGGGGGTTAGAGCGCGTTACCCAGGCTCGTATACATGTCCCAATGTTGGGACTTTGGCTCTGCCCGGCCCCTAGAAGCCCGGGGTCGAGGTTCCGGGTCTCTCGTTCCGCCCGCGACGAACCTCTTCCAGTCCCGGTGCAGCTCGGTGTGCGCGTGCATATACTCGTCGTAGCCATGCATGTCGGGGGGGTCAAGGTGGCCCTGGACCGTGGCTTTTGTCGATCCCAGGTGCCGCGAGATGGCCTCCATCTTGTTCAATGCCTCTGAGCGGCCATCCCCTTCCACGCCGCTCATGACTTTGCCAAAGCGAGTCGGGCACGTGAGGAACCACTCGAGCGTCTTGGCGAAAACGGCCGTGTTCCCAAAGACAATGCTGGTGCAAGTGCCGCAGTTGTCGAGTAGCACCCCGTTGATGGTGTTGACGTGCTCCGAGCCGATCTGAAAGATGGGGAAGTAGAATTTGTGCTCCGTCTTTCTCGCCCTGCGTGTAGTTAAGCATTAGCATTATTTTGCAAACGATAAAAACACAATGGTGGACATTTGGGGAAAAAAGGCGGGAAAAAAAAAAAAAAAAAAAGAAAGTCAAAGCCGCCTAGTTACCCGTCATAGTCACCGATGCGCTGCAACCGGCCGCCAACGACCCGCGTGTAGCTGTTCCGAGCCTTGGCGACCGGAAGGTCAGACAGCAGGCCTTTGACCTCGCCGCCGTAAACCATGTCGACGGCGAACATCCGCCGGATGCTGCGGAGGATCTTGACCTGCTCGTCGGCGTCCTCGAGGGGATCGGGGAAGACGAAGGATCGGAGAACGATCATGAGCTTCGGCGAAACAGGCGCAAACATGTGGAAGGGGGTGTGGGCGGTCGGCTCCACCCGGCCGGTGCGCATGTCCCTGGCAAACGTGCTGGGCCCTTCGAAGACGCCGTAGCTCGCATCCGTGAGGACAAACTCGCCGTCTGGTTCCGCCGGCGTGCAAATGGTCATGTAGTAGAGCTCGGTGTGGGTGTAGAACCACATGGCGTCGTCCGGGTACATGCGCTTGGGGAGCTCGCGGATCCATTCGCATCCCGGATCCATCTCCAGATCGATAATGGCCTTGATGTTGTCGTACCAGACATCCATGGGTCGCTGGTAGCCCTTCTCGGCCATGTACTCGCGCAGCAGCTCCTTGTCGTTCGAGTCGTAATCCTCGGCCGTGTCGTGGTAGAAGCGGCGATGGAACCCCGAGCTGCGGTATTTCAGGATGAAGAGAAACTTGCGGATGAGATCCCGCTCGCTCCGGGCGAGACACACCTCCGCCGGCGTCCCCTCCTCCATCGCGTTCCCACCCGCCCATTTCTCATGCGCCTTGACAATCTTCCGGAAGACGACGCTCACCTGGTTCTCCAGACGTCCGAGCATTTCCTCGACGCGTTTTTCCTGGGGTGATGACATGGTGGCATCTTCATACATGTTCATCTGGCCGAGGATCCGCTTCACAGCCTTCTCGCAAATCGCCGACGGGTCAGCCGCGAGATCGAGGCTCCGGACGACGCTTTCGCCATAGTGCAACCCATTCTCGTCTTTGGTCTTTCCGCGCTTTCCGCCTCCCTTGGGTCTGTACGGGTGGGCAAAGTTTCTGAGGAGGAATTGGGGGACGAAATGCTGATACTGATCTCTTTGGCTTGATTGCATGTTTTGTGTTTTCTCTTTTCGCAGCCGATCGGCGCTCCAGCGTGTAGAGAAGTTGAGTTGAGGAGGGATGGTCATGAGCCGCGGGCATGGTTGGGGATCGATTTGGAGAATTTGGGGATGCCATAATTTGTACTCATAATTTTGGGCCTTTGAGGATGGAGCAGCAAGGAAACCACTGGAGTTGAGAGGGGGGAGGGGGGGGCATACAGCAGCACTGAGGCCTACGGGCGCGGGGTAGGTGTGGTGGAGTGGAGGAGCGTCGCCGCGATTCGTACACTTGTCATTGGGATGATTTCGTAAACTCAGTGGTGATTAGTGAACTAGGCGATCCAGTCGCAAAGCCAGATGCGCAAATACGATTCGTTTTTTTTTCTACTAGACTTCGGTCCGCCTTTGCAGGAGCCACCAGAGACATTAGCTTCAACGGGGTTGGCCACTCAGTTATGATAACAAACTGCGGCGGGAGGACTACCACGCGGGGGGTGGGGGGGGGGGGGGAAGAGGCGGGGAGCAGCAGTGGAAGGAGATCGCCTGCTTTCCCCCCCCCCTCGGGAATTAGCGCCAAACAGGTCTTTCAGTACTGCTGGGTAACGTGTAAAACGTAGGGATTTATTTATTTTCAACCATATCAGGGGTATTTTTCCACATGCAACTATTCAAAAGATTTTCACAGCGTCAGCATTTACGCTGCTTGTCGAGTTACACAATCGTGGTCAAGATTACCACCACCGTCGGCTTCACCGGATTGTGGGTGTAGTTCTCCAACCCCCTGCAAGGACTGCTGCACGTCTGGCTCGTCGTGCTGAGAGCTGGGGTGTATTACCCCCAGTCTTCGGAGAGTCCTCTCCAGCGGGCGCTTGAGACACGGGACGCTGGCAGCGATGATGCTACCCACACGCTTCAGCTTCAGGGCTCACGGCGAGAACAAGCGAAAGGCATGATGGATGAACTTACACAAGCTGCATTTCGAGGTTGGTACAGATGGTCAACCCAACGCCACTCACAAGTATGTCCTCTGTTCGCGACACGTAAGCCCAAGGACATCAAAGGATGGGGCGGAGGGGCAAAGCATACTGCCAATGGCGAAATTGGTCACGATAGTGGTCTTGTAGATGGTGGTGCACGTTGCCAGGATGCCAACGCAGACTATGGAGCATATGGCCACTTTCTCGTGCGTGGGGCGGCGGTCCCTCAGCAGCGACAAGGGGACGAGCGAGAAGGTCAGATCGGTGAAGATGGTCATGGCCAGGCTGACAAAGATGGAGATTTGCGCCGTTTGCTTGTCGACGCATTGCGAGTTCGGAGTCCGCCCGTCCCAGTTCGCCCTGAACGGCTTGCACATTGTGAACTGGAAGTAGTTTATGATGGCGCTGATGGCGACCTGCAGAACGATGAGGCAGCGGAGAAACATCCGCCAGGTCGGGACGCGCCGCTGGATCCTCAGCAGGCAGAAGGCAACGCTGATCTTGGCGCAGGACAGTGCCCATACGCTGAACGGTTGAGCGAAGAAGAGAAACTGAGCGGTAGAGAGCATGTTTTCCGGCGAGACGTATTGGTAGCTGTGGCCGTATCCGTAGTGGATGCTCAGCAGGATCAAGACCCATTGGACGAGATCGAAAATCTTTGACAAACGGTGTGTGGTTAGGCCAACATCGGAGCAGCAGCTCGAGGGGATCAACGCACAACAGCGGCGACGAGGAAATAGCTGTCCCAGGACAACCGCCAGCGAGGCAGGAGACGGCTGTACAGGCGGCACGCAAATAAGGGGAGAGACACGGCGCGCATGATGGCGGTTGCGACAACCATCGCCGAGCCAAAAGCAGGATCAGGAGGATCCGACATGTTGTTGTGTGTGGCGAACCGGACCCGGGGGATACTCTCGGAGTCGGGGAACTGGGCGTGATTTGACCTGATATTACATCCAGAGGCGCCGGAGCCTTCAAGTCAAGGCAGCGTTGCGCTCACAGGCCCCTGACCCTGACCGGTGGCATAGGGGGTTGGCCGCAAGGGGCCAAGCGGGTGAGGCTCCCCAGCAATATCCGAATCAGAGCCACAGAGAGCCGGGGTCGAGAGGAAACTCGTGGCCGACCAGACGCAACAACGAGGGGATAGGCCTGCGCTACCTACTCTACTTCTACGCCACTAAACTTCGGGCGCACGTCACCTATGCCCTTTTCGCCCGCATTTCGGAAATTCCCTAGTCACCTTACCTAGGGGAGTTATGTACCTAGTCATCAGCAAGTTTTTACAACAAGTATTTTTTCTACCACTATCTGTGCGGTGCTGCTCACCGAGCACCCAGCCAATTGCAGCTTGGTACTGTGGTAGTATCTCTGGCTCTTTGACCTCCAGTGGCGCAGATTGGCGCCTACGCCTTGACATTCGGCGTTGTCACCCTTGCACGGGTAATATTCTGGAAGCCTCACGCTTCCGCCTGGGACAGGGGTCCCGGGCGCCTCCAGATGCGGATGCTTCCGAGAACGTTAGGATTCATGGATCTGATGAGACCGCCATGTGGCCGGACTCCCCTGACGGGCCTTTGTTTTCCTGCACGTACCTGGGATAATACAAGGTGGCTGCGAGGCGCTATCACTGCCTTTACAGCCTTTAGCATCGCGGAGAAAGAGAAACAATTTCCAACAAGGGCGAATATGCGAGACACACGGACATGGGCTTTGCGCCGGCGTTCCGAACGGTGGTGGTAAGGTATCCGTACCAGGTAGCTTTCCCGAGAGAACAAGCGCGATGGGCCCTCCTTTGCGGATAGAAGAGGATCATGCTTCAGAAAGAATATTCTCGTCCTCAGCGAACCTTGGTCCTGTGTCTCATCTCCATCACGCTATCTACTCGACGACCCCCCCCCCCCCCCCCCCACGACCCCCCTCCACTACCTCCCATCAGCCTAACAAAGCCATGAATCAAGCTTATCCGCCATGCGAGTCTCAGCATACCACAATATCGGAAGTCATCATCACTCAGGGGGGTAAGCTACAGCGTCAAGACGTCAGTCGCAACCCAAGCTCCTCACATGTCTCCCCTTCTCCTGGAGCGAGCGGCACCTTATACACGGCGAGGCTTTTTCTCTCCGAGACGCTTGATGCGACGGTCGAGGAGTTTCTGAGGACGCACGAGCTGAGCTTGCCGCCGGGCTTCATCCAGGCGCACGCCAAGAACACGGTCGCCACTTGGAAGGCCGACGACGCCGGCCCCCCCGGGATGCAGTTCTTTGCCAAGTGGACAAGGCCCGCCACACAGCTCCGGGAGCAGTGGGCCATCGAGCAGAGGATCCTGCTCAACAGGCCCTACGATGTCGACACTTTTCGAGATCCCATGCAGCTGCGTCTGAACCACAAGCGCTACGAGCGGGAGCCGCCGGTTCCCTCCCGGCCGTACTATCCCATCACCGTCTTGGAAACGCCCGAGACCGACGTCGTGCACGCAACCATTGAATGTGTTTCTGTCTACCTCATGCCCAGCGATGGCGCCATCATAGGTACGAATACAAAACCCGCCTGCCACGGATAATGAACAGGGCTGCTCTCTAAATGTCTGTCTACAGGCTTCCTGCTCTTTGACTCGCCGCGGTTCCACCGAATCACAACCAAGAGATACCCATTTTGGTCCGACACCGACGGCCCAGACAGCACAGCCTACCAGGACGCGTCCCTGGACAAGCCCAGATACCTCGACAGGTTTGTGGAAATACTGGAGAAGAGGTTCGACAACAGAGCGGGACGCGATGCCATGGCGGCAACAATCGAGGCCCTTTCCGAGATGGTACTGGAAGACGAGCGCAGCGCCCTGGCCCTGATCAACAACTCGCTCGACTACATTGACCTGCACATGGCGAGAGACGGGTTGCTCTGCCAAGCCGTGGACACCTGGAGGGACCGGCTGGGCGGTTGGAGGTGTCTTCTGGTCCACGCCCGGACCTCGGCCGACTACCGCCATTCCATGCTGAGGCTCGAGCAACTTTCTGCCCGCGGCGGAGCGGGGACGGCCAGGGGGTTGCATGAGTATCTCAGCTTCACGAACAGCAGGATCGACACGACTTTCCAAGCTTTCGCGGCGACGATGGGCATCGTCGAGAGCAGGAGGGCGATTCAGCAAGCCGAGGCCGTCACCAAGCTAGCGCACCTAGCCTTCTTGTTTGTGCCATTGACATATATCACGAGCATTTTTGGCACTAATATCAATGTGAGCCCTCTTGAGCACGTCCCCCTTCCCCCCCCTAGACACACTAGCTTGACACACATTTCCAATTTAGGAATTCCAAAATAAAATGACCCTATGGCAATGGGTGGCGACGTCGGCCGCTGCCGCGCTGTTGTCATACCTCTTCTTCTATCGGCACGAGGTGTGCCGCTTCATGCTCGGCGCCCCAAATCTCCTCGCCGAGGCAAGCATCAGCCAGCTCAGCAAGGTGGCTATCAGGTGGTTGACGATCGCGAGAGCGACCTGGAGCCTGGTTCCCGACCTGCTCGTCTTCGGCCTGTGGCTCGGCATGAACGCCGTCATCATGACGTGCCTCTGGAAGCTCATCGAGAGCCCGACCTCGCTGGAGGCTAAGACCGCCATCTCGCTTGTCTTCATGTCGGGCTACATCGTCGCAGCGGTTCTGCCCCTGTTCCTGCGGTGCCGCCAGCGTGGGGATTCTTGGTCGACAATAGCGATGCTCGGCGGGATCCTCACGGGGCTCGCAATGCTCTCCGGTACGGGCTTTGGGGTGTGGAAGCTGCTCGGCAGCCAGCTTGCTCCCTTTTCCAAGACTGTTGCATCGTGTGGCATTTTCTGCTCGATAGCATTGGTGTCTCTGATTCCTAGATTCCTTTCTTTTGGCCGACGGGCGCAAGTTCCCTCTGTAGCAGCAGACACAGAATCAGGTTCAATATAAGCGGCTTACCACAGGCCCGCCGACCAATAGGTGAAAACCTCGACATGAAAATAAAAACTCAAGCTTAGCTAAATCACTAATGTCTCGGTTTTTGTGACACGGTAGACAGAGTCAGGGGTAACCGCGATCAATCGGTCCAAGGTCAACAATCACACAAAGGTAAGAAACCCCGGGGTACAACAAGACATGGATCGTGGCGGTTAGGAATGCAAGTCTAGTTGAAGGGGGACTCAATGTCACAATCCCAACGTCGGTTCCGCGGTCTTGACGAGCTACCACGGCAGTACAGTACTGTTGGTTCGACTCAGAGCTATCACCAACTTGCGACGCTGTAGATAAATTGGCGCAAGGTCATCCAAGACTCGATGCTCAATTAGAACTCTTTTTGCACCATTGTGGTCTCGTATCCCAGCGATGGTCCAGCCGGCGTCCAGCCCGTCGCCTTTCCCAGTTGTGGTACGTCCTTGCGAGCTACAAACATCCCACGTTCTTGGCCATCCACGGGAAGTCGATGGTGCCACGAACGCTAAGCCGGCGGATCCTAAATGCGCTGGGGAGAGACGCCTTGATATTGCGAGGCGTGAAGTGGAGGATCGGGCCGAGCACGGGATGATGGTTGGAGGTTGTCAGAGTCCCGACGGCCCCTTGCATAGAGACCGACCTGTCGCTAAAAAGGAGGCGCCAGTCAGTTCCATGCCGGCCATCAGGGCCATGATGGCCATGTCCCTCATCGACACCTGCATCGGAGCAGACACCAGATCGCTTGGGCACCGGTCCGCGTCATACTCGACCATGTCGATCCGGACGGAGTCCCCACTGTGCAATCTCGCACATGTTGCAGTTGGACGCAATCTAGTGATGAAGTTGCAAAGTGATGTTAGGAGCCCCCCGCACACCTCAGCCTAGGTTGGACGTAAGCTGGTGATAGCTTCAACTGACGAATGGCTAGGCGGAAATCAAGAGAGTAAGAAGAGCAGAGGGTTTTCATTAAGCTAACTAGCTAGCTTTCCTGTTTGGCACCTAACCATGTCACGCCGAGCGCCTTCTTTCCCAACCCCAGCAAACTCCCCAACACCACACCCACATTACCCAGTCCAAAACCGTCTAACGGCGAAGAAGGCGGCCGAGGAGATGACGGGCCGACAAGAGGCTCATCAGGGAGCTGCTTCTGGTAGTACCATGGATGCGGCGACTGCTGCCGTCTGCCTTGATCTGACCAAGGCCTGTTGTGCCTGTGGTTATGCCGCGGCGCGTGGCGAGAGGGCCGCGGGACAGGGACGAAAACTGAGCCTTGGATTCCACACCACCATCACCACCACCACCACCACCACCACGAGCCTTCTGCTCTACGGCACGAAGACCGAGGAGCAGCTGGGTGGTACGGGCTGTGAAGCCAAACTTAAAGGCGTCCAGTGGGAATGCGGAGGCCTGGAGAGCCTTGTTGCCGGGGTGGCCGGTGAGCCGAACACCCTTCTTGCAGTGCTTTCGAACCATGTTGAGAATGTCAGAGAACTTGAGGACCGACACGACCTTGTCCTTGATATTGGTCTTGTCCTTGGCATTCTCGCTGAGCAGGCATAGACGGAGCTCACCACCTTCGCACAGATTGTCTGACGAGGAAGCCTTGTCGTGGATGAATGTGGTGCTCTGGAGAACCCAGACTTGGATGCGAGATTTCTCGCCAACACGATGAACACGAGCCTCGATGTTGTTTTTGTCCTCATCCTTGTAGATCTTGCTATCCAGGCCGCCTAGCTCGAGGCGAACGACCATCTTGACGGAGGGATGTTTACGTGTAATATCACTGAGGACCGAGCCGATTGGCTTGGCAGCCATGTTGGCATTGCCTGGGTTGGCAAGCAGGAACAAGGCGTAAGGTTTGTCATCATATTCAATGCAACAGATGTACTGGGGCATCTCAGCAACAAGCTCATCAGCTGAGCTCACCTCGAGACCAGGTACTCCGGCAATGTTTTCCTCGACCAAATTAGACAACTGTCTGAAGAGAAACATGTAGAGAGGTTTTGACACAGTGATAATGGTCATCTCGCCTGTTTCGGGGGTGTAATACTGCAGAGCCCCCGAGGGGTAATTAGCTGTTGTGCTGCAACTGAGCTGAAGGGGCAGATAGGATTTCCTGTGCTTACCACTTGGACGGTACTGCTGGTGACCCGGTTGATGAGCTGCTCGAGTTGTCCAATGTGACGGCCTGAGAGAATTCCTCTGTCGACCGGATCGACGATAAAGTGGTAGTCCTGGGCCTCAGTGTTGAAAGCGAGGAGGTAGTAGATGGACGCAAGGATTTGTTGAAAACACTGGGGTTTGGCAGCCTTTTGAGCTTCCAGAATTGCTTGGACAGCGACCAATTCGCTGGGGACCGTGGAGATAGCGGAGCTCTGAGGAGCCTGCGCGTGAATGTCAGCGGCCGATTGGATCTGAAGTTTCATTGATGTGCGCCGCGGCGCTGTGCTCAGTGCTTGTGCCGGGTGGTCTAAAATACAGGAGATAAAAGAAACAGCTTGGTTTCCTGCGACGAATCTGGGCACACGAAATTTCCTTTTTCGTCCGTCATCCTGAGCTGGGGTGAGCTGTGGCTGATTTGTCCTGAGCTTCCCCTGATTCTTCCCTGAGCTAGGGTGATCCCATTCGCCTCTGCAGCACAGCCTCAGAGGCCCCTTTTCAGTCACCCCGGCTAAAGTTTCCTCTCGATAAAAGCAGACGATGCGTAATCTGTAAGGGTAGCTCTTAGGCAACAATTCTAGTTACGACCTACACACATACTGGGTGTTACTTGGCCTAGCTATTGTCAAAGCTGAGCAACACATGCCTAATAAAAACATAAAATAAACCAGGCTGAAAACCAATAGCATCGCTATACCACAGAAGAATGTGGTATAGATGGAGTCGCTGACGATAATAGTAACGTTATTGGTCTATGCTTTTACCTAGTTAATAAATTATTCTCTAAAATATTATTAGGGATAGATAAGCTATCTTTTAAATTCTAGTTTCTACTAGGAAGTTATTAGAGAATTTAGTAATGTGAACGATTAAGTTTACAGTAATGTTTCCATCTTCATAGGATAGAATTCCCGACCTCGTCAATACTTAGGTACAGATTTCTCCCACTTATTCTACTAGCAGAGAGTTTTACAGCATATAACCCTCTGTAGAGACTGGCAGTTCTTGCAGGGTTCGCGGTACACACCAGTGACCACCCTGCCATGTATCTCGATGAGGGTGGCCCTGGTGAACGATGGTGGACAACTTCAGCCCAATCTCTGCGTCGTTGTTGAACTCGCGAACAGACAAGGCCACGCCGCGCACCTGTGTAGGGATGACGGGTGTATTGGATACGGAGTTGGGGTTGGGGAGGACGCGATCAGGAAGGTAGCCCCTCTGTTGTTCGTTGTTAGTCAGAGCTGGTAGAGATGATGGTGATGAGGAATACGAAGACTTATGTCAGGCCGGCGACTGGAATGAGTATGGTATGACGCCCGACCATTGCGCTATAATTGGTGAGACCGCTGGTAATACTACATATATTGGGCTTAGGAATGGCCGTGAGTGTTGGTTTGGCGACACTATTAATCCGGGCGTGGTGATGCAGTCTGGGTATAGCGACTGCAGTATGCCGTGCGTCGGGGATGCGACCAAGATGTGTGGTGCAGCGAATCGGATGTTGGTGTATCAACTTTCGTAGAGGAAGAAGCTTAACCTCTGCCGTGTATTTCTGCGTTTGGCCTGGGGTCTCAGCCGGCAAGATGTAAATCTCGGTCTTCTTGAACTGGTTGACTGGAACCTGCTTGATGAAGTAGAGGTCCCTGTTTGGACCAATATCCTACGTGCTGTTCGACGCGTCAGCAACTTTGAAAGATGTGCTGTAAAAGGTGGGCGGCTTGGCAAAGTTGTCCACCGCGCGGAAGAGGCTGATCTCGACCATTTTGCCCTTGGTGTTCTTGGTCTTGATGAAAAAGACGTTGCCTCCCATGACAGCGAACGCGCCATGGGAGGTTTCGAGTCCTTACTTTCTGGTCAAGCAAGGGTCACCTGAATTCCGGCCTGCTGTGATTTTCAGATGAAGGGGGATCTAATAGTAGCGTCCCAGAAATAGGACCTTGTAACCAAGCCAACGGTTTTCTCATCCAATCTCAGCTTGTATATAAGAGGTAGAGATTCTCCTGGGGCCCCAAGCTTATGCCCCTTGTATCCAATCGTCAGGCTGACAGGGGTCGCTCACAGCGGCAAGTGAGCCCTCAAGAAATCCGGTATGGGTTGAGTCAGGGATCACAATGCAACCTCGTATATTAGCAGGACTAGTTAATACGAGTAAGCGCTCCACCACCGTAAGTGTTTGGTGTCTGATGACAACCCCCGCCGCCGATTTCGAACTCTTTTTCAACATTCAACTCTAAAGCCGCTCGAATACAACGACTGCTGGGATCGTTTTGCGGCTCATCATTGCCGCACAACATGGAAGACGCGCGAAGTCGCTTGCGGGCCGACATTTCCCGCGGGCTTCTTCTCATTGCCATGGCGCTCCTCGTCATTCCCGTCGTTGCCAACATTCTACTCGTCGTCGCCGGCACCTTTTACGTCGCCAACCCGGACCGGCGTGGCTCGCTGCTCATCGGCCTCGAGAGCCTCTCCACAGTTTCGGTAGGGCGCCCCTTCTACACCCTATACCGTATCCCCCTGCCATTGACCACGAGCACTGCATATGCGGTGTCCAACACAACAGTTCAACGGCATCATCCCCTCCAACTCCACGCACCCCCCCTCCTACCTCGTCAAATTAAGCTGCTTCCCCAGCGCCTTCACCTGGTCCTGGCCCTCCGCACCGCCCGTCCACGACTCCAGCCCCATCGGCTCCGCACCACTAGTAACCAGCGGAATCCTCTCGCGCGGCCCGACGCCCACCCTCGACCCATTCACCCTCATCCAAACCCTCCCCGGCACAACCGGCGGACTGCCAGATATCCCCGCGGCAGAATACCAGTGTCTCAAATCGCACTACTACCCGCCTGAACGGGGACTCGAGTGCACCAACCCCTTCTGGACAGCGGTCCTCCGCAATCGCCTGTTTCGCTTCACTATGCCGCTGGCGTGGCTGCCTTTCGTGCTGCACGTTAGCGCCGTGGTCGTGGTGGGTTTGCTGCCGGTGGCCGAGTGGGCTATTAGGAGGAGGAAGGGGTGGATGCGCTGTCAGTGTCTGTCTTTCCTGAACCTGAGGCGATTCTGTCCGTTGCCTAAGGGAACGAAGGAGGATATGGAGCGGTTGGAGGGACATGATTGGGATAGGGTGCGCGTGTGGCTGTTTTGGACGGCGGCTGCTTATGCGGTCCTCGCTGTTGTGCATGGGTTGTTGATGGGTGTTATGTTCGCTGCGGCGCTGCGGAGGTTTGAGACTGACTTGTCGAAGGGCATGGACATGGATGTGCGGCTGGGAAGAAGGTTTTTGGTGTTGGCGTGGGCTGGTGTTGGCGGTGCCGTGGTGGCGGCGGGATGTGTGACGGGGAGGTGGTGGTTGGGGAGACTGAGGCTCGGTTGGATGGAGCAACGGGAGCATCTTGGGGTGCTGAATGCTGCTGGGGGGAGTGATGAGGAGTATAGGAATGACTAACCATTTGATTTATCACCAAATTAGTCCACAATTCATCCTCCTTTTTGCTTTCTTTCAGGACCCCGAACTTCATCTCCTACGTGATAAAAGTTGCTCTTCGAAACATGTGTTGACCCACCACTGGAAATGTCCGAAGTTGGCGGAAGATCCCACGTTCCCTTCAATCAGCATCGCCCATTGCGAACCCCGCGGATGAATCACCCATAAAAGCTTAGTGTAACACAGGATCCCACCCACCTTCGCACTTGGGTTCAGGTGACGTTTGACGGGCGCCTACGAAGATATATCTTTGCCGTAAACCCCGCCTCAGAGGTAGGTCAGCAGGTGCGTGCAGCCTGTTCTCTGTTCTCCCACGAAAACGCGCGCTGGTCAGCTTGGTTATAACCCACACGCTATCACAAATTGTTCGCTAGCTTATTAACCACAACACTTCACTTCCTTTGATATGCACCATTTCAGTTGAGTTTCCGTCTGCGATGGCCGACATTCAGCAACCACAACATGGTGTCCACGACTCAAACGGCCTCGAGGCCTCATCACTCCTCCAGGCAGCTATTACCAGCCACGAACGCCAACAAGTCCCCTCCTACGACACGGTACCGGTCTCCGGCCCCGGAGGGAGAGGCTATTACCTGCACGTCGACGACCACGTTCCGTGGCATGCGGTGCACAGGATGCAGTGGGCGCAGCGAAGACGCCTAGCATGCTGCTACGACGCATTGTTTTCCATCGTACAGGTCTTTATCTTGCTAGCTCTGTTATGCGGTGCTCTTGTTGGGGTTCTGTGTGCCTGGGAACATGGTCGGGAGCTGGGGGATGCGACTAGATTGCTGGCAAGCCACCTCGTCGATGTTGTGAGGAGCGTATTCCATCAATCAGGTCGCTAATAACCCAGGGTGTATACAAAGTAGCGCTGGCGGCGGGACAGGTTCGGGACGGCTGTCTTTGCCAAGACGTTGAGATATGATTTGGTGGAATTATTAGTGCCATTGAGGTCATCCTCCATGGCCGGCGTGTCCCTACAGCAGCAGCAGCAGCAGCTGAACTGCTCAGCAACTATTCTACAGTGGATCCTGTTCGTCGCAACCCTCACCGTCTTATGCCTTGCATGGTGGATCGTCGAGCTCCCTCTCCTGCTTTGGCCAAACTACTGCGACGCCGAAGCCGAGAACCCCGACAAGCAAGCACCGTCTCTTGCTACCCCGCTGGATTGCACGGCCGCGCCGAAATGCCAAACGGCAGCAAGACCCCCGCTTGCCCCACGAGACCAGCAGGTGAGCCGAGACCACGTGAGCAATGCCACCGCCACCTTCCGCGAGCGTCTGTCTGGTGGGATTATCTGCGCACAGCCTGGAAATCCCTCATAAATTACCTATCCATCCTCTTCTCTGCCCAGGCCTTTCAAAATGCCGATCACCCTAATCCCAGCTAATCAACTAGACCAGCTAGACGATGCGACCATTTTCGGTCTCTTGTCACCCTCGGGGTTTTTCTTCTCGGCTGACCTCTTCCGCTCATCCCTGCGTTTGGAACCCACGTACTGCCCACCATGCCGCCAGTTCCTGCTCCATCCCGCGCCGATGTTCCGGCAGTGGTGGGTAAATGTGGAGGCTGGAGGCATGCGGATGCCGAATCAGTGGCACGAAATCCACAGTATGAAGGATCTCCAGGTTTGCGCCACTCGTATCAGCGATAGCCCGGATGGCAAGGATATCCGATGTCCTTTGTGTACCATGATCTGGGAACAAGCAACACAAGCCGCAGTTACGAATCCAATCGAGATGGTAGTGAGAGACCATCCCAACGCCAATGTCCGCCTCTCGCTAGTCGAGACCTTCAGGCAGCCGGCAAACAATATGCTCTACCAAACCCAGAAAATTTTCATCGACTTCGGCTTTCCGAGGCAGAGGGCTTCCTGGATTCCCGACTATAGTATCGGTTCTCGCATGGGACAGTTAAATCCTGCCGGGAATTTACCCGAATCTGAATGGCCATCAGCGACGGAGACTGGGTTCTTGAGACTCTTACTATTGTCTAGTAAGTGTTTTGCAGGACTAAGAGCCAGAGTAAGGACTACAGGGGTCTAATCATATGATAGAACCGCACGTACCCTACGATACATTATTCCCAGGTTCATCAACTTCGTCAGATGCTTCGTATGAGCTGGTGAGATATTGGATGGGCAACTGCCACGCCAACGATAAGGGAGCACATAATTTCTGCATCGAGGCAGTGACCAAGGCAGCAAAGCTTCCTCTTCCAACTCGCCTCATCGACGTTAGTGCCCAGCCAACGTCAGTTCAGCTCGTGCTGTCATCATCTCTAGACTCAAGCATCGAGTATGTGGCACTGAGCCATTGTTGGGGAAAGCTAGAGTTCATCAAGCTCAAGTCGACGAACATCGCGTCATTTCAAGCCGGCATTCCGCTCTCTCAGCTTCCCCGTACATTCAAGGATGCAGTGGATGTAACTCGGAAGCTGGGATTCCGTTATCTCTGGATCGACAGTTTGTGCATTATCCAAGACTTGACTGCGGACTGGCAGGCCGAAGCCGGCCGTATGGCGGACGTGTACCTTAAAGCCGTGCTCACCCTCGCCGCCGCCGCCTCCACGGACGCTAACTCTGGTCTATTCACCACGCGCAAGCCCCTTCCCCGTCATATCGTCCTTGACGACCAAGCCGACCCGGCCGACCCAGACCCGATTACCATCGTCCAGCCCGACTGGGACGAGCACTTTCTCTCCATCATCGGCGGAAACTTGCAAACCCGTGGGTGGACCTTCCAGGAGCGGGCCCTCAGCACGCGCATCCTGCATTACGGCGATGGTGCCCTCGCATGGGAGTGCGCGACCCTCAGCTCCAGTGAGCTCTGCCAGGGGAAGATGCCGCGCTGCGGCGACATTTACTCGCTCTCCAGCCTGAAGGTGATATGGGACCCGACCAAGCCGGCGCTAAACGACCCCACCGACGAGCGGTATGTTATGCGGCCGCCTGACGTTTTTGCCCAATGGTTCGGGTTCGTAGAGGAATACTCCAACCGCAGCCTGACGATCACAAGCGACAAGTTGATCGCTATATCCGCCATGGCAAAGGTGCTGCGTATGCAGCTCAAGGAGCATCTCGACTACCTTTCTGGGTTGTGGGGCGAGTCTTGGTTTATGCTCTGTGTTGGATGGGTGTCGAGAGTTTCGTACGAGAAGCATAACCTTGTCATGGAAGAGCACCCCACCGACTCACATACAGCGGACACTCAGACGTATGTCGCCCCAAGCTGGTCCTGGGCATCTCTTGACGGCCCGGTCATCTATCCGTTCCGGGACTTAGATGCTCTGTACGAAGTCCCGAAGGTCACTTTGCCCGCTCAAATCACAAGGCACCATCTGGAACATCCCAGCGGCGATGACACAATGAGTGTCGAACGCGGTGCCAGCGTCACCATTTTGGGTTTAACCTGGCATGCTTTCCTTGCTTCAGCACCGTTAGAAGAGCGGCCAGTCTCTAACCTTGGCGCCTGGCATCGCGATTTGTTCTTTCCCTTCTGGACACTCCGAGGTCGAGACGATGGGCGGCGGCTTCTCGACCGCCCTGCCGACATAGTGCTTGACCGCCCGCCGCGAATATCGGACAACAACACGACGCAAACGAGTCCTCGGCCCGTGACGTGTCTCTTCACAGCTCTGTATCAGGAGGAATGCCCTGTTACGACTTTAGTCAAGGACCACAGGAAGAACACGGCGCAGCTTCTTCTTATAGAAGAGTGCGAGGAGAACAAAAGAAGGTACCGGCGTGTGGGTGTTGCGTTCGTAGTCAGTGTACCAGATGACTTTGACTGGTTTAGGAACATGGGTGGTTCTTGGGAAGAGGTGACGATTATTTAAATAATAAATAATTCAATCTCGGAGTCCGGGTATGTAATTCGGAAAGCTTGATATAGCTAGCTGCCTATTACTCGGCATAAACTCGTTGATGAGGTAGTAACGCTCTTGGCAATCCTTAGAGATATTCTCTGTCGAGGTTGAATTCACGAGAAGGAGAGTGTTGCTGCGATATGCCATTGTCAAAAGGGGATCATTCTCAGAGTTTGGTGAAGTAAACTGATGACCATTGGCACAAACTAAGTTCTATCTTACTGCCTAACTGTTTACATTGCCACTGTTTGGTTAACTTGGTAAAGGGCTGTGAGAGCAACATCGTGTAAGGTGGCGGATTAGGAAGGAGGAGCTGATCCGAGCTCTCACGGTATTGGCGCGCCAAGAATGAAGAGCCTTCCGTCTCTCCTTCAGGGTTCCCCCAGGCATTCGCACATACAGTAGCTGTATAAGTAGAACTTCGATGAAGCATTGGCTTTCACTTAGTAAGGTGTGCCGAAGACAACGTTATTCTCTCTCCCGGAATCGCGGGCGGGATTTATATTCTACCAGTATTAGCCGGTATAATCAAAAAGCGGCGTTTCTGGTACCTTTCGACTCATTTATCGAGGCCAAATGAAGAGCAGCTGAACCTGAAAAGAGCACTAACGTAATGCCCTGTCATTCTGGCCACCCTGGTATCCTGGCAAGCGGTTGAAAAAATAAAACGCACTCACAAAGTGGCACTTGCCGTACCCCACTAACAGGCCCACTAACAATCTTTCCAGTTTCCACTCAGGCCGTTCCTCCACACCACAACCACCGCAAACACCTCGCAATTGCAATGGGCCTTGGTAACCTATAACAATATAACCTTGTGCCGGCTGTTACATCTCAAGAGATCTCGATGAGATGTGCTGACCAGGGGCTAATACCCAGATGTTGTGCTAATCTGGTGACTGAATCAAGTACTCCACCCTTCTGTGGAGAATTCTCCGCTTATACCGTAATGTCAAAATCCTTCTTCTGAGGATGCGGCCTTCTTTAGCAGCACTTGAAATGGATGCCATCGTACTATCTGAAGGATTATTAGAGTCGCTCAACTCTTTGGTGTGCATCCTCTCAAGTTAGCTAGATAATTTCGGTCATCGAAACGTTATATGATGATGAGCTCCAAGAATAACCATGTATTTATGTGATTAATGCTAAAGGGTAGCCCGAATTCTGGAAAGCCGGCAAGGCCCAAATTTGGGACCACGGTGGGAGACTGCTGAGAGGCAACAGTACCCTAATGGCCCAAATCCTGGACCACGGTCCCGAATTATGGCCCAGCATATACCAGTACATGCCCTGGGATGGTACACAATACCCCAGCTCGGAATTTAGGATGGTACATGATATCCTAGATTGGATTTTGGGATGGTACATGATATCCCAGCCTGCAATATGGAATGGTACATGGTACCCCAGCTCGCAATTTGGGATGGTACATGATATACTAGCACAAAGGGGATGGTATATGGTACCCCAGCCCAAAACTTGGGACAGCACCAATGGGATGTCCCACAGTATACTAGTACATGATGAGATGTCTTAGAATATACTAGTACATGCCCTGTTTAGCCCCACTTTTTGTGCGCCAGGAAGAACTGAAAGAAACTGCTTCGTGCATATCGTCAGACTTTGGCTCATAAAGTGCTCGACTTAGGAGCCCCTAAGGCCCTGAATCGTGTGGCTGGCAGAATGGCTTGCACTGCCCCAGAACTAGTGGCTTACAGCCACCGCCAGGCCGAAGGCTGAAGCCTGTGAATAGGTCTATAAGAGAAAGAGGTTCTGGCTGCAAGCCAGAACCAGCCCAAGCAATTCAATCAAGCAGTTGCAACCCCAGTTTCCAGTGTGCAAACGTTTCTGACAGATTCTTCTCTTTTGGCCCGTAAGAGTCCCACACCGGGAATACTGCTTTGTCCTGTTTACTCTCCTCCCATTCCAAAACCCAGTGGTTTTGGCCATCTAAGGGCGGTGTTATCGCGAGTACTTCATCCAGGGTAGGATTTCCCTTACTCGCTTCAGACGAAATGATATTAGCCAACCAGAAGAGCATTGGTTGTGTATATAGAGGTAGGTGGTGGGCTATGTTTCGATGATATTTTTTCAGGTAATACATGTTCCGGCCTAGATCAAGATTAACAAACTAGCTGCCATTTCAAACCGTGTATAACTTACTGTTTAATATCCATTCCTTTACACACTCTTCTTTTAGCCTTTAGTTTGAGCTCGGGTTCGCCATCCTTCCACCCGACGAGAAGGACGAAATCCTGCTGTAATTAGGTCAAGTCGATCAATTTCCCTAGCATGACTACTTACTTTATACCTTGGCTGACACAGCTCCTAAAGGCAGGCCGAGCTAAAGTAGTGCGTATTAAGTAGGTTGGCGTTATTAATACGGAATCCTTCATATACATAGTCGTGGTGATCCTTAAACCACAACTGCTCATGTAAAATGACATAATTTTCTATCGTTAGGAATGCCTGGTCCTTGTGCAGGTTCTTCAAGCCGAGTTTCTCAGCTAGTTCCCCTTAAATATACTGCACTGGTTAGAATCTTGGCTCACAACAGCATCCTATGTCATCCTCAAACAGCAATACAGCTGTGACAAGGGGCGACCACAGGCACTGTGGTTGCGGCTTGGAACAGAATGTGGCCCTGTGGGCGCTGAACAAATCTATTCTCGACACGATAATTGACTATGGCCTCGAAGGACCTTGTATTTCTCAATCGTGGCCAGATGTGTCTATCTAAATACAGAGGTCCTCCGGGGACCGATGTTATCTGTCATTCCGAATGATGATCTCGATACGAAACTTTCCTGGCCATGGTGGCTTCGATACGGAACCTTCCTGGCCATCGTGGCTCGATTGGCACAGATCAAGATCCGTAAGGCTGAACCTTGATAAGCTATCTCCGGAATCATCGAGATTCGGTGGGCCGTGGCCCACTCCGTGTGCTAGGGCCATTCTCAGGTGCCATGGGCGTTCAGCGTGTGACAACAGCTTTACTTACAGGTGCCATTGACCGCTTAACATCCAAGGGTATCTCCAAGTTGTAATGTCGTTCCCAAGCATTGTAAAATCGGCGCATTGAACCTCTAAGACTGTCGGGAGTTGGTAGTTTGTCCTCCTCATCGAGCTTGCCTATCATACCGAGGGCCAAAGTTTCAGCACAATGCTTCATAACCTGCATGTCTCGAGGATCAGAAGGCCTGTATTTCCTTTCGTATCTAGAGTATGTTAGACTTCAGTGTATATTATGTGCGCGATATTTATATTTACTTACGAATGCCACACCTCAAGTGCAAGTGAATAGCGGTATTTGCTCTTAGACCTTAGATTCCTGCGAACCGCACGAGGGTTGATCTTGGTGCGGTCAGCTGTAAGACCTCTCCTCACCGCCCGCTCCATAACAGCATCTGCTGATTTGAACGCCGTTGATTTGGACTCCATATCTTTGCGTTTTGTCGAGGGTAGTAAAAAGTTCAAGGTATAGAATAACAAAAGAGTATATACGGCTAGCTGTAGGTAGGTGCGAGATATTGAGGTAAAAGCTAAGACGGGGACCGGCGTAGCCATTTTTATGTATGGGACCAATTTTGGGCTCGCTCGGCTAGAGTTGAAGTGGTTGTGGATGCTGCGGCGCAGCCTTCTAGAAATGGTTCAGAGGGTGAGCAAGACTGAGCCAATCCTGAGCGGCCCTGAGCCGGGGTGAGCGACGTCACGTGGGCGCCGTACGAAAAAGGAAATTTGGTGTGCCCAGGTTCGTCGCAGGAAACAAGTAAGCCTACCATGTTAGAGCGATTAATCTGCGCCGACATCTTGGAGTTCTGGCAACGATGCACGCCTAGGGGGTTTTGAGACACCAAGCGAGAGAGAGAGAGAAAGAGAGAGAGAGAAAGAGAGAAAGGCGATAAACATAACACCAAGTTCACCCAGCCCAAGGATCCGTGCGGGGCGGTTCTAAACACACGCGTGCGCTCACGCTAAAATGATGTGAGCGACTGTACCACCCCATGTTCAGGGCTATGATATCAGTACCATCCCAAATTCCAAGCTGGGATATCAGTACCAGGACTCTTCAACCCGGCACTTGACCCAAGTCACACGGCTCAAGAAAAAGGAAATCGATTCTGCCCTGCTCTGTCCTGGTCGGGCTCGAAGCTGGGCACACCGCACTGAACATGGAAACTTTGTCTCTTACCATCAAAGGTTTTGGGCACGACCGCACCCCCTTGTGCAGGTGCGGCACCCCCAAGGAATCAGCCCACGTCACGACGTGCCCCGTTATGTGGAAGGTCTCAAGGCGAAAGCGGAACTTAAAATTGACTCGCCATCCTTTTCCATGAACACGACAGCCACTATTAGTACTGGAAAATCCATCTTTTTGATCAGCGATCGATTGATTGGCTGGCATTTCAGATCAAACGAGAAGATGTCGCCGCCTGTAAAGAAGTCCCCACATCATAGAAATAACACCACTTTTCCATTGCTCTGCTTTGCCCACAGGTTATGAGCCCTCCTGTGCGCGCAACGCAACTATTCGCAATTGTGTTTTTACGATTGCAACCGCCTCTCCTACACGATTATAGCAGTGTCACGATCTTTTAAATCAGAATACGTTACGTCAAATCGCATTTCGCATTTTCCATCTATCGGCCCGTCGACTGCGTCAGCCTTGCCAGTCAGCCACCACAAAAAGATCACCCATCGGCACTATCGACTGCGTCAGTACCTGCCAGTCAACCATCAAGATCTTCATCAACTGCGTCAATTAATCAATTCATTCCCCGAACAACAAAGCCCTCCAGTAACGAGGCCAGCACGACGGTCAAAAAGCCTTCCACCATTACGACAAGGAAGCCACGACAAAAGCCCTCACTACTTCGACAAGAGGCCGCGATTACCGATGATATCATGAGTGAGCTGGCTACTATCCTAGTCCTGAAGGGCGAAGACCACTATGAGGCATGGTCCTCTACCATCAGATTCCATCTCCGTTACGATGATCTGGAGAAATACATTGACAGCGACGTTGGGGCTCCTGTAGATACGGAAGAAAGAAAACCTGTACTCGTGAGCGTATCAGGGTTAGTATCATGATCTAGGAAAGCCTCAACCGTCCCAAAGTCTCAACCAAGTTGCAAAGCTGTAGGCTGCGACGTGTCAAATTAAATAAGCAGATGCAGTGGATCAATTGGATCCAGAGCGATGCCTCGGCACCGCCTCTACTACTTTGCGTTGCAATGTCCATTCTCCCTCACCCCTGCGCGAAAGCTCTGATCAAATCTTGAGCTGATTTCAATTGACCTTTTGAGTCTTGAACGGCCTTGCGCCGATCATCTACAGCGCTGCAGATCGTGGATCACGTGCCTTGCGGCGCACCAAATGGGTCAGTGTTGGTAACCGCCCAGAAAAACTGAGAACAGCGTATCTTCCTACATGTCTCGCAGTCTGGCAAGATTTCTCAAGAGAAACCCGCTTCCCTCATGAAACCTGCACCTCATACAACAACGTTGCCTTCCAACGCGAGAAACGATGGCGTCGACGGACTCTGCCTCCATCAACCTGGCCGACGCTGTTGATCAGCAGATCCTAAACTCATCGCGACAGCAGTTCAGAGAGCAGCAGCTCTCCCCTAACGGACAACTGTACGACAAGGTAGTTTTCGTAGCAGCCACCCTCCGCTATGACGTCTCCAGGAACCCTACCATTCTCTTGCTCAAGAGGGCTACTCACGAGGTCTACTTCCCCAACGTCTTCGAGCTCCCCAGCGGAAAAGTCGAACCTGAAGACTAGAGTCTGTAGTACGCCCTCATTCGCGAAGTCAAGGAAGAGACGGGCCTCGACGTCACGGGCATTACGGCCGAGCTCAAGCCAATGATCTACAAGACGGAGAAGACGGTTGCCAATGATGCCGGCCAAGAGGTCCTCGTGTCCAAGAGCTCCATTCAGCTGAACTACGTCGTTACCGTCTTGGATGGCGATGTTACGCTCAGCGCAGACGAGCATTCGGAGAGCGCATGGGCTACGAATAAGGAGTCGGTGGGCTTGAATATCACGAGCGCTATGAAGGAGGTCATTTGGGAGGCGTTTGCCTGGGCTGCGGGCCAGACTATTGTCTGAAGGGTTGGCATACACGCGCTTGGCAGGGGGATATCACTGAAGGTGGGTTAGATTCAGTGGAATTAACGGAACATCACTTGTCAGACTGCACCGTACGCTTTTATTCTCACCCCTCTGCTCGGGCCCCCATTCAGCGAGGTCATCTAGGCCGTCAGCTCAAACCATACAGCATCCAGTAGAAATACCCACACTCGTTATGTCCCCAGAAGGAGCACGCATCAAAGATCACGGCTCCCTTCCTGATCTTATGTAGGGCAAGGTTTTCATGCCACAAGTCTCCATGGATCAGAGACGGCTTCAGCTTCTCAGGCTGATCCTCCAGCGGTCCCAGAAGCTTAGCTATGACAGTGTCAATGACGATTCGGGAGAGCTCTGAGATCTCCTGGTTCGGACCGTTGACCTCTTCGTCAATTTCCGAAAAGAACTCTACCCACGAATCCGCCCAAGTGTTGTCCTGACGCAACGAACCATGGCGATGGCTGAATCGTATTCACCTGTTGCCATTTCTTCGGCGCCGTCCACAACGATGATCTAGAGAAAGAGTATTAGTTTGGTGGGTGTTTACATTTGTCGATTACTACCTTCAAGAAGTAATGGGCAGCTCGCCCGCCATCGTCTGTGATCTCAACGCGGAAAGTCTTGTTCCACAAGGAAGCCTCGTGAGGTTGTACAAATATCCGTCCGTTGGTGGGGAGAGGGGCTTTATAAACGAGTTAACTTGATGCTCATCTGTCTTGCATACCCACTTACGTATGGTAACAGTCTTTAGGGTTTGGGGGGGGTTTTTTTTTTAGATAAAACAGGTCGGTCCAGGGGCTCTCTACGTCCGTCATCTTGTCTTCTTGGGAGTGAGTGAACCGAAGTCTGGTAGCTGATATCTCGTGCGAAGAAAGCCCGCCGAGGGGCGTTCTTTTGTACCCATGCCGCCGCCAGCTACGTGCTTTCCACATGACTGTGACGGCAGAGCTGGCCGCAGGGCCGGATTGTTGGAGATCCAGACATTGTCATATTGGCCCATGTGGCCAAAGTCCAGCCAACACTCCCAGGGGCCGGGCGACGAAGACCGACTCTGCGACCTCCACGTGGTGTCGCCTGGGAACCTACCGATCGCGCTATCATCACACAGACAGTCACATAATAGTACTACAGACACAGCCCATTTCTCCCGTCTACCAGCCTCGATACGTCGAAAATCGAGCCCCTGACCCTCACGAAACACTAAAGTAGAAGGGAGGAACGTTGCCGAAACAGTATTAGCATCACCGCCAACAACACAAAAATTGCCGCCAACATAGAACGTATCTTTAAGAACACGACAGTCCTTTATCCGTGACCGACCCGTACGTCAAAGTTAGCCTCGGAACCTTATAGATAGAACACTAAACATTATAACTATAGTACGGGAGGGGAGTCGTATCCCCTTTCCACGTATACCTACAATGGAAAACGGACTTGGGTACCCCATTTTCCTACTCGATAATTATTTACGGCTTTTAAGGTTAATAAGTATATGCGGGGGCCGGGGTAAGAGAGAGGACATGGTCAAGTAATTTCATATTCAAACTTCAATTCTCCACAAACAAACGAGTCTCCTTCACACAACAACAAAACAACAACAATAACAACAAACCCACAAACAGCTCAGAACTTACATTTAATACACGACATATTTCACAAATTACATAGTTCACCTGTACCCTAGTAGACGGGGCACCTTAAATAACGTACCCTTGACACGTTAGTTTATAGAAGTAACGTCTAAACTTTCGTCAACTCTAGACACAAACAGCCACTTAGGACTAAGAACCTTTGATAATACAACTGTGTATAGAAAATATTTTCAAAGGCTGAATAGGCTCCATTTGGTCCATAATAGCAAGATGTGTGTGGTACGTACCAGAAGGAAAAAGATAAAAGGAGGGCTTACCCCCCTTTAGATAGTTACTTTTTAGAACACAACACCCTCAATCCAAGTCCTATATCAACAATCATACTATCATTCTATCCCTCTTTTTAATATCTATCCAATGGTATTAGAATATAACACCCTTCACTGCGTCTTCGTCCTATTTTTCAACGAAGAAAACTCCGAGCAGATTTTATCTACCATTATCCACAGAGACTTCGTCCCACACCTCCGCAAGGCCTTCCAGGCCTATTCAAACCCTATAATAAAATATAAACTAACAAAAAATGGTTAGTAACACTTAGTTTAAAACCATTGATATATAAGATATATAAAATAGGTAATTAAAATAGATCCTTAAGCATCTTAGTATCCTTAAGTATCTTAGTATCCTTATATATTATAGATAACCCTCTAAACAAAAGAGATAGGTATACTACGACGAATTTTCCAGAGGAAGAAGTTCCCTGGTCCTTTTAGAATAGACCTAGAAAGATTATCAGCTAAACTTCAATGAAGATAAGGGGTAATCTGACACTTTTGGAGCCGAGCAATGGAGAGAAATGAAGATTGAATTGAGTCTGCTCCAGCTAAGAGAGCAAGGCGCGTGAGCGCCGAATATATACAAAAGAGAGAGCTGTGCCAAGGAGCTAGGCTCCTTGCCACAGCTGTGGCTAGGGCGTGTGCCACACCCACTGCAGTTATGCGACAGGTAATATAACCTTATGAACCCTTTTGATTCTCTTAACTTGTAACTACGAAGCATCGTGTTTATTATTGTTGTATCATTCTATCTCCCTATACCATCTTCTCTCCAGATCACGATCTGTGTGGTTGAGTCGTAATTAGTCAATGCTCTACAGTCTAATCCGTCACCTGATTACTCACCTTGTGATTACCACACCCCAGCCTCACTACGGCTGGCCTATGTTACAGGTACCCCACTCCCAACAGAGAATTCTTCTAGAGTCTGTGTGCAAAGAATGCAAAAGCGTAAAGAACATCCGCCCGAAGGTCGGCGCCCAACCTACTCTATTTATGTACTAAATTCAAGATACCTGGATCTTCTCCCGCGGCTCTGTACTCCGAGACTCGCTGCGCCTACCGGTAACAAATATATTCCGGTGAAGTGGGCCTAGCTAAAAGTGAGACCCCCCCTCCGAAGAGCAACCACTGTAACCCGTTGCATTGACGGCAAGATGAAGCAACAAAGAGCCGAAGGTCGCATAATAAACGTCCCAGCGCAACCAGAGAATGGTGGGCGATTGACTTTCAAGGTCACGAAGATGACGGGCAGAGGTACATACGATCTATATACTTTTACCGATCGATACTGCGGCTTTACGTTTGTGGTTTTCACGAAGAATAAGCTCGCTAAATCACAGCTCCTGAAGCTCGAATACTTCTACGCAGTCTTTAAAGCCCAGTACAATATGACAATAATAGTTCTCTCCTCTAAGAAATTCATTTTTCACATCACTCCACAGATCTAACTTGCCCTGCCGGCGACGAGTAAAGGTCGGTCATGGTGAGGATGCTCAAGAGGGTAGCGCAGCTCAGTCGCAACGAGGCACCTCACCAAAGAAGCTGTTCGAGGCGGGGTCTGGCGGGCCGGGGCGCGGCCAAGGCCGGTGCTAGAGTGAGTCCAAGCCACTGGCCATTACATATCAGAGGGAATCAGGGACCCTCCTGTATAGCCCCCAATGTTTCAGCTAAACTGACGATTATCGGCGGCGATAAATCTGACGTGCGGGGTCCGCCAAATCTTCCGTATTACCTCTCCAAGTCCAGGCATTGGAGACTTGAATTTAAATGCCCTGCAAGGGATGGCTCAACAGTGAAGGAGAAGCCAATCAATATCAGCCCGCCTTGAACAAAGCAATGTCTCATAGAGAGACGGATAACGATGTGGCCATTTGCGGGAATTGCCGCAATGTAATTCTACTCGAGCCGCCAAACTACAATCGCCACCGAGATTCCGCGGCCAGCATCAGCAGCTGGAGCAGGGGGGACAGCGGCAATAATAGGGACGGGGACAGGGACGGGGACGAGGACGGGGACGATAATAACGAGGAGCGCGACAATGAAGAGAGCAGCAGTCGGAACAGCGGCCAAGATGATCGTGATGGCAATGAAAGCGACGGTGGAGGCGCGGAGGACAGGGAATTCTGGGTTGAGCACCATCCCACCATGGAAGACCTGGTGCGGTCGGCCGAAACGTGCCCGCTCTGTGCTACGCTGCTTCGGAGCTACCTAGGCTGGGTGGCGGATAGTCAAGATGTTCGTCACGACGGCGTGCAGGGTACGCACATGCTTCGTTTCGCCGAATCTAGAATCGGACCAATCTCCGAGGTAACGAGCGACTGGGTCGAGTTACTCAACCACGGCATCATGGCAAAACTGATGATCACGGGCGACCGTGACCACGGCCGCCACCCCAGCGGGGGGCCCTTCGTGCTGATCAAGAGGGATAACCTTAGCACCGAGTGTACGTACGCGCTGTTTCTATACCTAGCTGCTAATGTCCTGGCTAGACAATCCTGGCTAGGCGAACTGTGTGCTGATTTTGAGTCTGATCTAAGACGATCCGCGCTTTCGGGCTGGTTGGAAAGTTGGTAATCCCGTCAACTTGGATGGCTTGGGGTCTAGGGTCATCTGGCGTCCCTTTTGCGCAGGCGATGGTATTCTCGACGAAAGAATCCATGTCGTCAGCGCCTGGCTCCAGGAGTGTCTGGCGAACCATCCTCGCTGCGGGTTGGCTCACGATACTAGGCTCCCAACGAGGCTTGTCGACGTTAACCCTGCAGCCAGCACAGTCCGATTAGTGGATGCGACGTCGCTGGCCTGCCAGCGGCCCGATGTTCCCTACCTTGCCCTCAGCCACTGCTGGGGCACCGACAACAGCCTTCGCTGTACAACCACCCGCGCGAGCGAGGCAGAGCGGCGCAACGACATACCCTGGGACCGCCTCCCCAAAACATACCAGGACGCCATCTTGGTCACTAGAAAGTTGGGTTTCCGATACATCTGGATAGACTCCTTGTGCATCATCCAGGACGATCTCGCCGACTGGCAGCAAGAGTCCTCGCGCATGGCCTCGGTGTTCAAAGGAGCAACCCTGACCCTCGCGGCCACCGGCGCAAAGGACGGCGCTAGCGGCCTTTTTCTCGACTCTATAAAACCCCCCATCCAGGTCACCTATCGCAAAGGAGACGCTCCTGCGCTCATTCGGTGTCCCGCAGCAGATACAAAACTCATTCACCGGTCTCCTTTGAGCTTGAGGGCCTGGACACTCCAGGAACTCGTGCTATCACGCCGGGCCGTTCACTTCACCCAAGACCAGCTATACTGGCAATGCCGCCACCTATGTCTCTCTGAAGATGGCCACATACAGAGCGACTGCTATGCCACCCTGCGATCCGGTATTTTCCACCACCACCTCCGCTTCGACAATCTCCGCATCGCACTAGAGCACTGGTGGGTGTGGATGATAAACTACACAACGCGTGAGATCACCGTCGAGACCGACTGGCTGCCCGCCACTGCCGGCATCACTACGTATCTTGCCCAAGAAACAGGCCTAACTCCGCTCCTAGGCCTGTGGAAAGAGAACCTGCTGGACGATCTCAGCTGGACTGTCAGCCGGTACGACGGTACGCGCGGCCTGCTCGACCCGCCATGCAGGCCCAGATCCTCCGCCTTGGCCAACATTCCCTCGTGGTCCTGGCTGCGCTACCGAGCGCCCATCGACAAGATCAGCTACGGCGTCCGCACAAGCGCGTATGCCGCGATCCACCGCGCCGAGGTTACATGGAGCAGCACGCCCCTCGCGTCACCAATCACATCCACCACTCTCGTGCTGTCAGGCCACCTCAGGCGGCTCACCTTCCGCCGCTCCGCACCCACCCACTATACACCCCACGGAGAGTGGATCCTCGCCGGTCAGGAAATCGCGTGCGTCGCCACCTATCATCCCGACGACCGGGGGGGCGGGCAGGAGTCACTCGAAGAGCTGTGCCTGGCACTCGCGGCGCATGTGTGCCTGTTTAGCGATGCCGAGGGGAAAGGATCCGAGGAGATTGGGACTTTTCTGGCCGTGCGGCAGGTCTCGGGTGCCCAAGAGGCTGGAGCGACGCTGAAATACGAGAGGATAGGAGTTGGGCATTGGGATGCTGCTGAGGGGATGCTGGATCCATTTGCGGGGACCGAGCGGTCGCGTCTGGAACTTGTTTGAGGCCCGAACTTGTAGTTAGCCTCGGTTTTCCTCGAGAGCTATCTAGTATCTCACGAAGCTGCCAGAAATGACAATATCTATTCCCGAGTTAGGACGTCAAACTACAAAATGATCCGCACGCAGCTGAGGGATACTCGGGGATCGTGCCGGCGAAGGAGCAGGGGCCCGGGAAGGAGAATACTCCCTGAAGTTGAGCCTGTATTTGTCTCCGACTTCGTTGTGGCCGATTAGGAAGATCGGTCGGCGGGGGAATTTCTGTTCCCTTTTTGTTAGTAAACGAGGAGAAAGGCTGCGCTGCTTGGGGGGCGGATTACGTTACACCCTTCCAGATAAAGAATAAAGCAGCGAATGAACCTCTAGCTACCTCCACGGTCTAGTGCCTAACATGGCACATACCCAATCAAGCGTCTTCTTGAACCCCCTCCCCAAACCCCAACATATCCTCCTTGATCATGACCTCCGTGCGCGCAACCTTTTATTCCCTTTATTCTCGTGTAACTCAGAGCCTCTCGGCATCTGTGCTCGTCATATAATGCGAACCACCAGCACAACGGTACCCATCTGAAACCTCAATCCAATCAAAGTCCATTCCTCAAATCTCCTTTTTTAATTTCTTGCGGACGCTCTCTCGCGTCTGCTGACCATGGTCGACTCCATGTTTCTCACGCTCCAGCTGAGCGGCCGTGTCTCGCTGTAGGCGTCCTGGAAATAGATACTGCACGAATTAATTAAATTTCTAGGCGCATCTGCCTCTCCACAGGTGGGACAGTGATTGACATTTGTAAATCTGTTTACTGCAATCTCGCAGCTTTCAATTACCGCACCATGGCTTGTTTCTTGTTGCGCGTATGCTAGCGCTTGATCTGGCGCGTTGGAACCTGTTGCTCCCTGGGAATTGGCGGCTTGTCGTTGGTTCTGCCTCTGCATCCCATTCGACGCCCAACATGCCCTTTGACAATGCATTACCCTCTTTACGCAGAGTTCCACATGCCTTGGGCTCAGTCTCCCAATCCACTGTCCCTCGCTCGAAAACACCCCCTTACCCCTTGGTTGCTGTACTTGGTTGCTATTCTTAATCCCGGGATGGGTTCAGTCCTCTGTGTCAGGAGCGCCACCAGGCGTCAGGCTTTAGATTCGAGAAATAGACCTCTTCCTGGAAGAGACTGGAAAGGTTCGGCCTGACTGTCATGAGACGGTCCATGTCTTGTGTGTTTCCCGCTAAAACTAGCTTGCCGCACCTCTTCAGCCCATGGCAGCAAACCGTCGCCAGGTTTGGGGCCGCTTTGAGTAAATGCCAGATTTCCTAGAGGTCTATTCCATGCTCGGTGTTATTGGCAGAGACAGTCAACTTTGTCAAGGCCCGCATTGCTTGTGGCTGGAAAAAGGTAAACAAGCAGGGGCGGGTGAAGGTCATGTTTTCGAGCGTCATGTCAATGACGGCCTCCAAGGTTTCGAGGTTTGGGCACAACACAATCAGACCTATCCATGCTCTGCCCTTTAATTCAGAGGATGGGTGAATATTTGGCTGTCTTGTCGTTGAAAATGATTTCTGCCCCCTGAAGCAAAATTTGAAGCAGTTCCCAATCTGCTGCAGTTCACACTTGAATCTGGGTAAATAGGTATACAATGACTAGGGTTTGCTGCGGGTGTCTGACTTTTGCGATGTAATCATCTCCCGACCAGGCTGTGCTGTCCAAGAATCGCTGAATAAGGTAAAGCTTACCATTCCTTAGAGTCGCCAACGCGGCAACGCCTACCCTCCTATCGTACAGACGAGGGGAGAAAAAGATGCGCCCTTATTCTGCATCCCGTTTCGATATGCCAAGGGAAGAGACGGACGCTGCCTACCTTCCTACTTCGTACTGGGGAGGTTCTCACTTCTAAGTAATTGCCTTAACTAGGTGGTCAGTGTAATCTATGCTCCGCTATTATTGGTCAGCTTGTTATCAGCATAATACGACAGCTATGCCCTTGGAGACTTTTCGGTCAGAAGGCGCCTTTTCTCCCCGCCCCTCGTTTCTAGCAAACTTCTCCAGGAACCTACCTTGCCAGTAAGTTGCTCTCCAGATCGACCACGGGCACCGCGCTATGCAACCTCAGTGACGGCAAATCTAGTCTTCCCTAGCAGCGTCATCATTGTCCATCCACTCCTGCACCGGCGTGCCTGGTTGGCTTGGTGATCGCTGTCCTGTAGCACGGTGATTCCCGAGACTAGGGATGAAGGTAGTGGTGCCTGGGAGATTGCCTCTGTTGACTATCAACTCCCAACTCTCTTCAGACGCTTGAATTCCAGTAGCTATCTATTTCACAATCGCAACAATCGCATCCTTAAACGTCCCGCAGTTAACCGTATCCTTGTAATCCGGGTTGGCATCAGTATAATCCTTCGCGCCCTTCTTCACCTTGCCAATCTTCGTCGCGCTGGTGACCCCCCCATACACCAGCTTCTGGGCATCTTCGCCCTTGTTCAGCCAGTTCTTGAACCTCTCCTTCACCTTGGCCTTATCATCCTTGATCAGATCCCACAACACAGCGTTAAAGTTGCGCTCGATGGTGGTCACGGGGTTCTTGCCCTTGGTGGTGGTGGACTTCTCGGTGATCTGGCCGACAACCACACCGATGTGGTCGTAGCCGAGCTTGGCACGGATCTTTTCAAGCTCGGCTCGGGTTTCCTTGTTTGCTGCGGGGACAGTGCCGAGCGGCCACTCGAGCGTGAAATAATGGTACGTGTCTTTCTTGAGGCCTGGCTTGGCCTTGATGGCTACCGTGTACTCGGGCGAGTCTTTGTATACGGGGTCTGCGCGGGTCAACAGTCTGAGGCTTGCTGCCTCAGGGTTGGGGATAGGGTTGGATACCACGAGGGTGGCCAGGAAGGCGGAGAGGAGGCTTGTGAATCTCATGTTGGGTGGCAAGGTGTAGCACTTGATGGGAGTCCAGTATATAATCCGAGCTTCAAGACGGCGACAGACTGTGTAGTATTTATACCCTTGCTTGCTCCTGACTTGTGTCACGATGCCCTCCTTAAGGTCGACTCAGACTAAGCGGCATCCTCCCTATCTCTCTCTGCCTGTCAGCCTCGCAAATCAGGATTCAGCCGGCTGAGCCGCTGGGGAGAGTGCCAGCGAAGTAAGAGATTAATACATGATCCCCAAGCCCTCTGTGCGTAGCCATGCCAAGACATATATCCACAGATTAATTATCTTCCATAGGTAGGAGAGTTACACGTCTCTATTTGGTTCCTGGGTAGGGCCTCATGGTGTAATCATTATATTAATTCCTTGACTACACACCGGGCTACACACTGTCAGCACCTCGGTTCCGGTGTGATGAATTATGGGCTAATACTAATCAACCCAGATTGGCTAGTACGCTGCGGCCTGATGAGCCGTGAGACCCAAGCGGCAAGGGCTGCAGGGTCCTGCTGCATATGGAGCGTCGACTCCCAAAAGTGCATATCCGCCCAATCTAAAGTTCAGGCTGTTTCCTCCCGTCATCGAAAATCTCCACAGATCGCTGCACTGCCAGGATTGTGACATCCGCCTCGTCTAGTACCTCGCTGCCTGGCCTAGTACCTCGCTGCCTGCCCTGCTCGTACATTGAGGCAATCCTCTGCCCCTTGTCTGACCCTATCCAACATCGAAAGCCGCCATTCTCAGCATCAGCACATCATCGTGGCACTGACTGGCCAAAATTTGCAAACTTGAATCGTCACCCACCATCTTTCCAACTTTCTGTTGGTCACACATCACAATGGCGCCATCTTCTGACAGCGAGTCGGGAAAGATTGACGGCTGGGTGATGCAGGGTAGGCTCAGCAGCGAGTCGCTCCTGCAACGGCTCGACGAGAGCATCGCAACCAGCAACGCCATTCCATTTGATGCGAAGCCAACCCTCCAGCGTGTCTTTGAGTCGGTATCCAACAGCGAGGGTCTGTTGCCCGAGTCTGCTCTCCTGTCCCTCCTGCAGACCAAAGCAGCTCTCCCTCCTTCTCCGGAGCTCGTCGAGGCCAGCAAGGTTCTGTTCGAGGCGCTGGTGTACCTCAGCAGTTTTCCAATGACTGGACCCAAGGTTGGCAGCCATGTCGAGGGCCTGACCCTCGCTGAGCTCAGCCGGGCGTTAGTATGGATTCTCCCTAGGAACTATCAGTACGTCATCGAGGAGGGCAACTTCTCTCGTGTACGGACGCCGGCAGACCATCGCAGGCTTATCTTCCAAAGCCTCGCTCTGAGCCATGAACATGCACTCTACGACGCCTCTCTCGCACGCAAGCTGGCGTTGCGAAATGCCTTTGACATTGACCGTGAGTATCTAGCGGACCTCTGCCTCACCAACCATGACGATGACGGCGATGAGATCTACCACGACCTCCTGGACGTGCTATACTCGACGCAACCGGACGTGATTCCCGGCATCTCTCCTGCTCACCGCGATGCCTTCCGGCCGGCGGCAAAGACTATCAGCGCCGAAAAGCATATCCCTCTGCTCCGCACCCTCGGAATCCCCGCTGAGCGCTTTGTTTCTTTGGTGAGGCTCCTCTTGGCGACGCAGTTCAAGCCCCCAATTCCAGCGGAGCAACAACAGCAACAAGCCGACATCGCAATCTACACGCCCGCGGCGCGCTCCATCGCCGCCGCATTTACCACCCCCGGTACCCACGACCTCATCACCCACCCGCAGTTCGACCACGCCCTAGCACACCTCGCCCCCTACCTCTTCGACTCCCTCTATCAGTTCCTCTCTACCACCTTCCTCGGCCAGACCTACTTCCTCGTCGCAGGCAATCTCGACCGCCCTTCCCAGCTGCCTCTTAGTACTCCCACCCCCAGCCCCAGTGCAAGTACGCTCACACTCCCCCGCGCAAGCCAGCTCACAACCTTCCTCGCCGGCGCGGCTTACTTCCCTTGGTTCTACCTCCACGCCCACTTCAGTGCCACTCCCACCACGCCGCCACCTACCGCGGCCTCTCTCGCTAGAGCAATCCAATCCGCCCCGCCCGGCATACAAACAGCAGTAGTTCTCCTCTCCGGAAGAGACACATCCACCCTCCAGACTGTGATTTTCGGACTCTTTACGCCCCATCCGACGGCAGACATGACGAGTATACAGCACACCCATGTCCCAGATCACGTTGGGACAGAGGGGTGTGCCCTATTCCAGCTGGCGCCGACGCATGGTGTATTCCGCGGAAGGGTGGGCAAGCCGGGCTGGAGGGTGCTCGGCGAGGAGACCATTGTGTTTGGAGAGGTTGGGGCGGGGGTTTGTCTTAGGCTGCGCCCGGGGCCAGGTGGAAGTGGCGGTTTGGGAAGGGGGGAGGTACGACAGGTCGTGCTGAGAGGGGAGGAAGATGGGGGGGGCGGGGCGCATCGAAGTGGAGGCGAAGAAAGAGAGGGAAGGATTTGGTTCGACGAGGCAAAGGCAGACCGGGAACGGGAGCGAGACGGTTGGACGTACGAGGCGGATGTGCAGAGAGGTGATTGGTTGGCTGAGTTTGAGTTGGAGAGGATTGAGATTTGGAGTGAGAGGGAGGAGGAGTGAGGATGGCAATGGCAGAGTTAGAAGGAAGGAAGGAAGAGAGGTCCTTTTTCGTGGGGTCTTGCTTTTCCTTCTGCTTTCCTTTTATATGCTAAATATAAGATGCCTAGATTGCTCTGACGGTGCCCTGACGGCGGCCCGCGGCGCGGCGAGAACGTCTTTTCGCGTTCCAACACGGTGCATGAACACGATAGCCGACCGCACCATGGCCAGCACCAGGGTGGCAGACGGGTTCTGGAGTAGCCTGCGCTCCGCAACCGTGAAAGAATCAGCCGTCACAGGTGGATTGGGTGCGTTGGTTAGCACATTTACCAAAGGGAACCTTTCGCGTTCCTCGAGTTTGCTTTCATCAGAAATTTGAGATCTGTCCCACTACATCTCCGATCGAGAAATCGTCTTGAAACTTCCTAGTCACCCTAGCTGCGTCATCTTTGTGTTTGCCTACCTATCGATAAGTGAAATCTCGGTGTATCCAAAGCGAAGATTGGCCGCACCCGGAAGCTATCGAAACCCATCATTTGTCCCCTCCCAAGTCCTCAATAGTTGATCTTCTTCTCCTCACTTGTCACAGATACCACGCTACAGTGAGAACAGGAGAAAGTATTCCAGTATCCATTTAATACGAAATTCAAGAATTTCTCTACTTGCGGTAAGAAGACAAAAGAATGAGAATGTCGATACCGGTGGTTGAACCGATGGCCTTGGGCACTTATAACTTTCCGAGTCCACTAAGAACAAATCTGCTGACGGCATTCAAACAGACCGCCACCGCAGCAGTCGCCAAATCCTGTCTCGGCTGTTTCAAAGGGGATGTGACGGCAGTATTCGCCAGGCTGGAGATTTCCAGTCATATTAGCATCTGGCTTTCTACCTTGGCAAAGCGGAGAAACTGGAGATGAGTGGGCCATACCGGCGTATCCGTCTCGCCGCCGTTAGGATGGCAGCAGCTCTCCGTAGCTTCCCAGAACCTATTCCGATTCTGGTCTAAGCAGGCGCAGTCGACGGTACACTGCTGACGAACAGCGAGTGCCCCGACTCCGGCGGCATGGAGAGCGGTAGTGGTAATGGAGAGGGCTAGGGCGATGATAAAGCGCATCTTGGCAACGTTCAGGGGTGGCTGGCTGCGAATGAGTGAGTAACGGGAAAGACAAGTAGAGATTGCAGATGGTGCTCGAGGAAAATTGAAGCCGTAGGGAACCCACCACTACGCTTGCAACTTATAGCTATGACATAGCCCCTGAAGAGATTGGCATTCCAGGGAAAGCCTTTGTTTCAGCATAACGTCGGAGGCTGTAAGATGGGATTTCAGGTCAGGATGGAGGCGGATAGACAAGGATCTGGAATGCGGCAGCCGGGATCAAGTGGTGAAGTGTCCTTAGCATACACCATGTAAACTTAGGATCACAAGTCCGAGCTATTTGCGAGGTTCCAGCGCTAAGAAAATATGGGTAGGTTATAGGCCCTATAGCTACAGGTAAGTACCTTGGTCAGAAGGGAGTGAGGCATCCTCGGTTGTATCGGTCATTACTTTTACTGGACGATGCACGTAATTGAAGCTATATTCTAGTGCACTTTGACTTGTTGAAGGTGGTGATAACGTCGGTGCCAATGGTATTTTGAACTTCAAAGGTAAATACCACCGACCTCGGTATCTAGGCCGCCTACAAAGGGAACGAAGCTGCTGTCAAACTACTGCTCGATACGGGTAAAGTTGACATTAATTCTCAAAACCGAAAGCGTGAAACCATGCTATCATGCGCTGGTTGAAGAAGGCACGAAACCGTCGTCACACTACTACTACTCAATTCAAGTAAAGTTGACATTGACTTGAAAACCAAACGTGGCAACACGCACCACTGTCGCAGGCCACCCATCAAGGGCACGAATCCGTTGTCAGGCTACTCAACACTTGTAAAGTCGACATGGATTTAGACACGAATCGCAAAACATCGCTGAGCCATTGGGACAGGCATGAAGCTGTTGTTACTACTCGACACGGGAACGAACGCACCTAAAGGCGAGCCAAGAATACAGAACGCAATGGCAGAACAATACAAGGCCAATAACATCCCAAATCAGGAGGCCGGCTCCGTGCACGCCCTGATCCGTCACACACGCCCTCCAGCAATCTCTCGCACCGCAGCGGGCGGCCGGTTCATGCCAAATCGGAGCCTCGACACCCGATCCATCCTGTTCAGCGACGTAGTCGGCATCCTCAAGACCGTCTCGCGGTAAAACGTCTGCCTGGTGAAATCATACGAACACGCCACCGCCCTCTGCATGCCCCCCTCGGCACCGCAAAGGAACAGAGAAACCGGCGGCCTCTCGGCCTCGAACAGCGTCATCTCCATATTATATGTATCGACCAGCGTAAACACCCTCATCTCGCCCGGCCCCCTCGCCCTCTTGGCAGCCTCCACCTTGTCGAGCACCTCAATGTCCTTGGTAGGATCCATGCCCATTCGCTCCCCGTGCTCGTTGACATAAGACCTGCTCAGGGGACTCCCCGCCTTGGACCAGCCGAGCCGGTTGAAGTTGCCGCCAAAGATGGCACGCTCGACCGTCGGGGCGTTGAGGTAGCCCTCAAAGCCGAACAGGGCGGCCTGGACCGAGGTGAGCTTGCCGCCCAGGGAGACGCGGATGAGGTTGGGCGTCATGAGCCAGAGCCAGAGGTAGCTGAGCAGCAGGACGGCGCCGATAGCGGCCGTGATGGGCACCCTGCTAGCCATCAGGACGATGGCCGCGACGAAGAGCACAAACTGGTACTCCATCAGCAAGGTGGCGAACCAGCGCTTCCACGAGAGGTTGGTCGAGTAGGCAACAAAGTAAAACGACTTCCACCGGATGCTGGCGCCGCGCGCGCCGTCGACGACGACCGTGTTGGGGTCGCCGCCCGCCAGCTCGCCGCAGATGGCGGCCACTTGGCAGCTGGGCTCAATGTCCCAGAGCTGGGCGTCGTAGGCGTCCGTCATGTCGTACCACGGCTGATTCGGGTGGGCGGGGAGGGTGCAGATGGACCGCTCGAGCAGCGAGTCCGAGTCGTTGGCGAGGGAGAGGCGCGCAAAGGCCTGGAACGGGCTGTCGGTCTGGTCGATCTGGGGACGGAGGCGCAACAGTCCCATGAGGGCGTAGGCTTGGTCGCCTTGCAGCCAGGTCCTGGTCTGCCTCGCGTAGAGGCACTTGAGGAGCAAGACGGCGAGCTCGAGGCGGCTGAGGCCGAGATTGCCGCCAAAGTGGTCGACCAGCTGGCGGGAAATGTTGGCGTCGATGTTGTCCCACACGCGCGCAGCAAATTGGTTCTTGGAGATGGTGTGGGGGTAGGCGAGGTCGGTGCCGCGGGTGTAGATGTCGATGCTGTTGCCGGGGCTGAGGAGGGCCTCGGGGAAGGTCCACATGCGGCTCCCCCACTGTTGGAGGAGGGCGTCGGTGTCGGGGATGAACTGGTCTCGGGCCTTGCCGCCGCCGCCGGGCGGGCCGACGGCGATGATCATCTTGCTGGCGCCGCGGAGCACGTCGGATATGCGATACACGTCGGCCTCGAGCTCGGCCGTGTCGATCATGCAGCTGGCGGCGATCCAGTAGGCCGGAAGGTTGGCGTCGCGGCAGGCCCGCTCGGCAATGTGGAACAGAGCCTTCATATCCTCGGGCGAGTCATGGTTAAACTGCTCCATCGAGTAGGCGACGAAGAGATAGCTGAGGTTGGCACCCTTGCCTTCTCCGGCTTCCCAATCGGCGACGACACGGACTTGGGCACGATGCAGCCCGGAGCCGTCGGGGCTGGTACCAGTGAGGAAGCAGAGGTGGCGGGGCTTGAGCAGGCGGTAGAGCTGGTTGTTGGCGGGGGTGACGGCGTCGAGACCCTGTCGGTTCTCGAGACGGTTGCCCCAAATCTTTGCCTCTCCGTGGTAGACGTAGGGCACCGGAGCGTACCAGCCTCCGAACTCCTCACGCGGCTGGGTGAGGTCCCAGAACTGAGCCGGAGTTAGCATGACAGGAGGGAAGAGGGGGGGGGGGGGCCGAGGGGGTGGGGTGAGGATGGAGCACTTGCAAACAAAACCATGGCGATAGCGGCCGGGAAGGCTCTCAAGATCATGACCCACCAATCATCCCAGCTCTCGGGCTCGTAGTTGAAGTCGATAACCCAGGTAGCGATGCGAGACTTGAGCGGTGAGACCTTGCGGATGTAGGTGCGCTGCCATGTCGCGTTATGCGGCGCTTCAAAAATGTCGTCGGTGCACTGGACAATCAAGTTTCGGAGATGGCCCTCCTTGTGGTGTAGGTAGCGGTCGCTGTTTGGCCTGAAAGACACCCTTCCGGCGAAGTCGCGGTGGCGGACCTGTGTTTGGTCTTCATATATCCATCCAGGCTTCTGGAAGAAGTTGACAAAGGTCCAACGGAAATCGGTGCGAGACGTAAAGATGTGGTACCAAGCCTTTACATTTACCGGAAGCTCCTTCTCGGCCTTGCGGGACTGTAGTTGCGCATCTTGTCAGACACCAATTTGAAAACCAATGTGGAGGAGAGAACAAGGTATTTTTTTTACATTACTGTAACCTGCTACCACAACTGGGCTCTGGCTGTCAACCTCAAACTGGTCCACCGCATGCACATTTTTTGTACCCTAAACCCGGCCCTTAGCTTCCTGCCCTAGCAGACGCAACAGCATCCTCGGAAGAGCTTTACCATGACGTTGTCTTGTTGGGCTGGTGCGCTGTTGTCCCAGCCGTGCTGAATCCCCGTGTCAGCAAGGCCGACGAAGAGTTGGCATGCAGCAGGGCCTTACCGGCTGCTGGTATTGTAGTTGTTGTTGCGGTTGTTGGTATGGCTGCGGAGGGGGGGACGACTGGTACGGTTGGGGAGCCTGCGGTTGGGCCCAAGGGGCATGGGGTCGGCGCTGGTCGGCCTGAGCAGCAGCTACCGGGTTTATTGCCATGCCGGTGTTTGCGTCAATCTGCCCGCCGTGACGATGAGGATTAGACTATGGAGGACTGTGTTAGCTTGACATATCCCAAGTTTGGAATTGGACTCGGGAGAGGTAGAGATCTTGCCATGTTGCCAGGGGATATATGTGGTTGAGAACGGGGAGGCGACGACTGGCGGGGTGATTTGACGAGGGACCCAAGTTGGGTTGTCCCGAAAAACCGGGTAGGTATTTATGCGTTCCGATCTGCTCGTGAAGAGCCTTGCGGAAAAAATGGCATGGCCGAGGAAAAACGAGAAGGGGGCTGGCGTGGTCTAGAACGTCATTGTGTCACCCACCCATGACAGAACAAATTGAGTCTTCTTCGAGCAGCCGGTCATCGCACAAGGCTGGACCGAAAACCTGCATCTATCACATCAGGAGGTCAGAGCCTCAGTGACACAGCATGATTGGGGAATGGGATCTGGGCCGTTTAATCAGGCATCCTGCTTCAGGATCGGAGCGGTGATTGGTTGCCTTGTCCAGGTCAAACAGGCGTCACCGAATGCGGAAAATTGCGCATGACCCCCGGCCCGTTGAATCCAGCATGCCATGGAAAGTGCCAAGACTCTTGGTAAAACGAAAAAGGGGTCACGGATGTTACCGAACCCCTGCTTTTGTAAATGTTACCAAGGCCAACCTTTCGCTCCCCCCCTCGGTTGCTTCCTCAACTCCCCCCTCATCATGTCGTGGAGAAAAGTGCCGAGGCCATTTAAGGCCTTTGATGATAGCGCCCAGGAAAACACCGACCTAACTGTCCAAGGCCCTCCCCAGTTCTCGTCAGCCATCTGGGAAGTAACAGCCAGTGAGTTACCTTGGGCTCCGATTCTCATCATGGCCGGTACCGGGGCTAACATTGTGCCCGACATGGAGACGCACCAAACGGCGAATACTGGACTGCTCACCTTTTGCACCCTCACCTGCAGCGCCTCCAAGAAAGGGCCCACCTTCGCATCATCTTTGCGCCTCTCGACGACATTCGCCCTGATTATGTCGCTGGCATCTTGGGGATATGCAACGCGCTTGCCATTCCGCCAGAGTTTCTGAGTGAACGACTTCATCATGTGTGCCACAGCTTTGGAAGCAGAGTCGACAAGGATGGGTTTGCCGCTTGGTTTCACTTTCTGTGCAAGAAAATCGAGCTGAGGAGAAACGAGAGCGGACGTCTCGTTATCCATGGTGACAACGCATCGCTACCTGGCGCTGATTATAGGTGGCATCGATCCGCGTTCTTCCTCCGCAAGAACCGAGATGGGGACGTCACCATGGTGTGCTTTGGTGCATCCGAGTCTTCGACTGTGAGGCAGCGGCTAGCCGACTTCATCGGTGCTGGGTCTTGGGAGGATGTTGGCTCGGAACCTCTCGTCCTCTTTGACCTTGTTCTAGAGGCCCTGTACTCGGACGTGGACCAGACCGTCTGGAGGCTGAACGACGTCATCGGCCCACTGGAGCATCACATTCTCAGCACGGCCAACCCGAGACGTACGGGGAGGTCTGCAAACGATATCGACTTTGCCGAACTCCACAACAATGCGAAACACGTCATCCACGCCACCGAGGCCATCGAATCTTGCCTTCTCGTCTTGGAAAACATTATCGCCCGAGTTGGTAAACGGCACCCGGCCGGGCTCCCTGCCAATACCCCTGCGGACGGGGTCCCCGTCCAAGAGCAGCTCAAGGATTGTCTCCAGCACCTACAGTCCCTGTTCAGATCCACCGAGCTCCGGTTAGGCAGTCTCCGGAAGCGCGTCGACAACATCATTACTCTCTCTTTCAACCTGGTTACGCAGCAGGACTCAAGCATGATGATGCATGACTCGGCGTCCATGACTATCATTGCCTTTATCACTATTTTATTTCTTCCCACAGCGTGCGTGGCTACCGTCATGGGGAGCCAGCTTTTCACTACTGACCTCGACACATTGGGCATAACCGTAAGTCCGTTGTTTCTCTCGCTCTGGTGGGTTGCCATTCCTATGACTGTCGTCGTCACTGGGATTGCCCTCTTTTACCGGTGGCGGAGTCTTCGGAATTAGACTGCTGCAGCAGTTCTCCGGCGTCTTGTTTATTACAGGTATAGGTATGCAAGGTCTAGGTACATGTACTCTACCCTCAAAAGAATGTCTGACGGATTACCTAGAAGGAAGGACTGGCTTTGACGGCTTGGAACGTTGTTATTCGGTGTTATCTTGAAAGGGCACTGCTTATTGCAGGGCCTCAAGCCGTGCAGTAGGCTGGCTGCATCACTTTGTACCGTAGGCAACTGCAACTCCCATGCGTGGCCGCATCTAGAGAAATGCCGCCAGCTGTCAACCGCAACCAAATGCAACTCCGCAGCCAAAATGCAACCGCATCAACGAAACGCGAGCCCAGAGAGCGAAATCAACCCAAACCCACGCTTTCTGAAATTACTCTGCTAACTAAGCCTTCGCGGCGCTCGCTAATTTGCCAGAATCCTCCCTACTCCCTATCCCCTACTCACTGTCAGTGTCGGTACCTTGCGGGTGCTCCTCCGAGTGCCCCCTCTTTTTGTGACTCCCACCGGCATGGCCGTTCACAAAGGGTATACTGGGTATAGCGACGGTTTACTGCAGCGCTTCGCAGGCGCCTGGTGGTGGTTGTGGTGGTGCTGCGTATGTTGTGCTCCAATGGTAGGGATGATGGTGATGGCTCAAAGTTAGTTTTTTAGCTGCAAGGTTGCAGAAAATTACAAGGGTAGCCGAGGCCATCCAGAACACCACACGACGCGGGGGGTCTCCCTGCAACCAACGCTGCAGCAGAGACAGGGCCGACGCAGCACCGGTTGCGAGCGCGAATCATGCGGGAATTTGCCAGCCTTCAAGACCGGGCGCCAGGCCCGACGGATCACTACGACGAGCCAGCGCGCACGCTCTTTGCGTGCCGCCAAAAAAAAAAAAAAAAAAAATTTGCCCAGGAACTGAAAGACGCCTCTCTCAGCGGGGCCTGCTCGCTTCCTTCTTCGTAGTCACCGTTCGCAGAGAGGAAGAAAAGAGCCACTAAGCCCTACGATCTCGTTTAGAACTTTGTCACTGCCAGAACATCGAAGGGGAATATCCAGAAGAGATTGCAGTTCATCCAATGTAATTAGTCTGAGGACGAACGAGACTACGGCGAATATTTGTTTGCGGAGTGGGAGTCTCTTTAGGTGCAGATCTGGTTAATCATCCGCCTGTAGAGGGCATCCGGTCCGGGAGAAATCACCGTCAACGCAACTTCAACCTCCCGTCCCTAGATATCGGCAAGTTCGTAGGGCAAGTCCGCAGACCAAGTCCCCCTATGAAGTCCATCCCGATGTCGTGAGGAGAAACTTAATTATAGGTATTTATCTCTTGTTGTTTTACCCTAAAGTTGCCCCCACCAACCCCCAGTCATCCACACCACCCCTTGACACCTTACTCAGGCGCTGCTCAGGCGCTGCTCAGGATGTGATCAGGGAAGCCGCCAAACGTGGTTTAGACGAGTGGGCATCAAATGGCAACTTTTCGCGAGGGAACAGTTTTGGGCCACCTGTGTCCCAAAACTGGGGACCACTCAACCACCCCCCGCCCAGAGTACTATAAAACCCAGTTTACGTCCCTTTTCGCCTTCTCATTTACGAGAGTAGGTAAATTTCACTATCTCAAACACTTGAACTAGATATTGTCTCCTCGTCCGTTAGAAAACGTCACTGTCACGGCCAGGCAGGATAAAGAGAGACGAGGCTACAATTACCTATCCTTGATTATGGAAAAACAAGCTAAGGAAAGAGAAGAAGAACACGTGATTGCCGGATCCAGGGCTTTTGTAGGAGTTCTGGGCATCTCGGCCCACTTGTTCTTTTCCAGTGGATGGCTTGGTAGCCCACACCGCCAGCAAATGGCTTTCTTTTCGAGGTAGAGTGGGTTTACGTGACGGTGTGGCCTATGGATGCGCCACAGCCGGCCGGCCATCACAGTCACCCTACACCATAATTTCTAAAATCCCCATACATAACCCTAACGCTGCTACCCCCTCCCCCCCCAAAAAAAACTCTATAATTCTATCGCCCCCTTATACAAGATAATTTAATGCAGCTAATCTAACGCGCGTAACGTAGCTGACGTAGCTACGAGTGTACCACTTGAAATCGTATACATAACCCCGAGAACACACGCTTCCTAACACCCTCAAACTTTATTAAAATCTTTTATGAATTGGAAAGGGAAATTAGCTTCTTGGTTTCTTAATATTAATGGAAAGCAAATTATATATCATCGGCTTACAAGGGTGATGCTTCTGCAAAGCTGGCTTACTTAGGTTTTCAGTCACTATAATAATGTTAACTTAACCCAGCAGGCCTAACAAGCTGCTAAGTTATATATCTCTTTCTATAAGTCTAAATAAATATTTTTCAGTTTATTTATCTTGAAAGTCAAGGCATGTCAGAAAATTAGATAGTCTTGGAGTGTTCTACTGTGGCACCTGGCGCCATAATAAGCAAAAATGACCCTTTTGTCGCTGCGGACCCTCATAGCCCAACTAACGTAGTGATTTGTAATAGATCATTAAGATAGCTAATGTGCTCCCATCACGCAAGCAAATCAAACATCACTATGTAAACATATTACCCTAGAAGATATCTCTGGAATCCGGGCTGATAAGAACCGAATCACACCCCGCTTGTATCATCATATTACCGAGCAGCGCCTAATTATGACTGGTCATTCATTAGCTTTTATTGTTTAACCAAGTCAGACGCTGGCGGATGATATTTTGCTCCTCATCAATCTACTGCAGTTGGAGCAGTCGTTGCCTACGCTCCTCCAGCTCCGCCTGCCTCCTCATCAGTTCCACAGCTTCAGCTTCATAGGGCGATGGGGCTGGTGGCGATACTGCCTGTTGCTCCACCGCTTCTTTCTCATCAGTAGCCGAACTTAGAACAGCCGTAGCAGCCGCCGTAATTAGCTCTACCGGAAGTTCGCGCGCTAGGTCAGCCACAACTATCAAGGCATCGGCCCCGGCAGAGATTAGTCCTCGGGAGCTCGCTTATTGTTGTTTCGGGGTGCTGATCAGCATCTAGTTCCAGGACGTCCATCCTAGACGCCGGAGCTGCGTCCAATTCCTTCTCTGCCACGGGTGTATGGTCGAGCTCAGATGGGCCAACCTTTTCGTGCCGTCGCAGGTGATCTGTCTCCAGCTCGGCAGGGGAGCCTTCTGGATGTGCGATGGCTCGCTGTCGACGGCGCCTTAGCCAGAAGAAAAGAGCCCCTAGCCCCAAACATAGGGGGCCGCTGTAACCCCTACCACCATGCCCGCAATGGCTCCGCGCGAGAGAGCCAACTGCTCTCCAGTCTCTGGAGTTGATGCCGGCCCGGCCGTCTCTGGAGTGGGGACTGCGCTGGTCGATATCGGGGATGCAGGAGACGAGAATGACTTGGTAGCCTTATTTTTCCTGACGGTTCTTCACTCTGGCGTGGAATGGCTATTGCGTACAAAATCTTCCAACCTAGCTTCAGGATCAATGCAACTGGTACTATTAAGTGCGTAATAAGAATCTAGATCTAAAGCTAAATTTCGATTTGAAGCTTTTTTTGCTAAAATGCAAGCGTTTAAATGTTGTCAGATGTGGTAAGTGTACAGAGTGTTAGGTGCGTAGGGGTGTAGGTTTACGTGAACCCGCGCGGCGTTGGCTTTGTGCCCTGCGGTTGCTACGGCCTGGCTCGACGGACTCCTCATCTATTTCGAGGTCCGGGAGGACTTTCCGAGAAAAGTTTCGAATGCCTTCTGCCAGAAGCACGGCACATTTGGATTTGCACGGGTGTGAGCTCGTTGTATTGTGTGGCTGTTTTCTCTCTGTTGGTCTTGGCTTCTACAGCCCCCTTCAGCACTAAACCAGTTCCATAAAACCCCGAACAGCCGTACCTCAGCTAGCCGTACCAACTCCTGTTTTCTAACAGCGCCTTGGTGCAAGTAGACATTATCTTGGATGAAGCTGCGTTATGTGCTGGTACATACTTCCAAGTCAGTCTGCCGTAGACTAGTTTATAATCATGTGCTAGTATGCCTAAGCCAGTATATTACGTACCGAGAGATGTTGAGCGAGTACATTATGTACTGGTCTATGATGGGCCAGGATCTCGCTTACCGGTATATTTTTGAATGCTAGTATATACCATCCTATATATCGTACCAGCATCTCTCGTACTATCCCACGAAATAGACTAGGGTGTGTTATGTACTATCCTGCGTCGCGTACTAGGATGTCCCGGATCCAAATCCTGGACTTAGTTCAAAGATCGGGGTACACTGTAATAGCTCCCAGATTTGGGTCGTTCGGGAAGGCATCCCCAAATGGCAACTTTAGTCGAGGCACCAAAACTGGGCCATGCGGCAGTGCAAGCTCGCCCACGGCTCACCCTAGAGCAGGGTGGCTCAAGGCCATACACAGATACGGAAATTGCTGAGGGCAACCTTGGTGTAAAACACAACGCTGATGTCTCCGTCCTTCCTCGCAACAAGAGAACCAAAATCACTCAGAAAAGCGGCGGCGTCTCTCAATACTACGTAGAAACTACCGAACGAACACCTAAGCAGGGAAATGACAGACAGCCTCCTGGCCTTTGGAATGTACGAAAGTACCTGATCGGCTACCTGACACAGTAAGCGCTTTTATTTTCCCCTGGACGAAAGAACTCCAACTCGGGGCTCTTGGCTCTCGGAATCGTGGACTGTTAGGTACGATACGGTACGTTATTATGTAGAGACGAGATTGAGGCTAGAGGTGGCGTAGATACAGGTGGCAAAACCCCATCAAGAGAACCTAGAAAACGACAGACATTGTAGCAGCTTCTTTTTCTTTGAAAATTACCCTAGCACACCTCCACCGCCCTACATCTCTCCCATCGGATTAACGTAAAACGGCGTCATCTCCTTGAGCGCAAACGAGCAAATCCCAGCAGCCGAGCACATCCCACGTAGATTATCCCCCACAGCAAAGGTCGCCTGCCCATCGTACCAGACGCCACGCTCTCGTAGCAACAGTCGAAAACAAAGCACGAAACTCTGTCCCGGATTCCAGTACGACGAGTCGGCATGCTCGTCAGGCTGGAAGAAGGAAAACGACCAAGTCCGGTAGGGAACCTCGGTGCAGTTGAAGGATTTGTGGTATGGGGGCGAGCAGTAGGGGAATTTGGCGATACATTGTACCGATGGTAATCCTGTGGAGTTTAGACCGGGGTAGTTTGCATCGTGGATCTCAACGGCGATGGTGTTGAGTGGGTCGTGGCATGCCGCCTCTCCCCTATAAGGTAAGCTCGAGGTGACAAGTCTGGTAATTTCCCATGGCTTGACTGGGTCATGGGCTACGGCTGCGCAGGCCGAGAGAGCGAGGATGGTGAGTTGTTGTTGTTGGTGTTGTTGGAAAATCATGTTTGCTGTCGCGCTTCGCCAAAGCGAGACAGAACCTCGAGAGCATGCCGTGGGTTTTGCCAACCCCTGCCTTGAATATATGAATCGAATAAGATTTGCGCCTTTCGCCACGATTGCTATAGACAATCTCGGTAACCGTAAGACGGGTGGACTATAGCCCTTCAAGGAAACGTTGCCGCTGTTGCACAGCCTCTTTCGCTAATAACAGAGGATAAATTAACGGTCAACTTGCATCGTCTCCAATCTAAATTTATGGTACAAAAGCCCAATACCAAACACTGATACGTCCAGAATACCCAGCACCGACTGGTCTACATCGCTCACCGCTCAAAATGGAAGAAGCCTCCCATACTTATCCATCCCCAGCCTCGAACTAGCACTCCCCACGTACTTGATCTTCCCCGACTGCACTGTAGTGTCCACCCCGTTGATATGAATCTCCTCCATGATCTCCCGATCATTTGACTTTGGCTTCTTCTGCTTAATCCTCACCTTCTCAAAAAATACATACGCAGCATAATAGACGGCGCTCGTGTTGCCCGCCAATGGACCCTTTTGCTTCATAAACCCGCTCAGTGAAGTGGACTGGATCTTCTTGGTGCTGTTCTCCCCGTAAGCGGCGGTGACGATGGCGCGCAGGAATGCCGCCTGCGTGATGCCGTCCTTGGCGAGCAGGATGCGGATCTTACGCCGGACGGTGTCGCACGTGTCGTAGACGGGGACGGGGCCACCGTCGTCTTCGTCTTCGAGTTCGACGATATCTGAGACATCAAGAAGGCTGGAGGCGACATCTCTGACGATCTCCTTGGCGGCCTTTTGGACGGCTTCCTTGGGGGCGGCTTTGGCTTTCTTCGCAGCCGGAGCGACAGCAGTGAAAGTAGGGGCGGCGTCGGTGGACTTGCGCTTCTTGCTGGGTGCGGCTTTGGGCGCCGCTTCAGTTAGGACGCTCTCGCGGCCGGCTTGGGGCCCTAGGGCGTTATTCCCAGAGGTCTGAAAACGTGGATCAGTTTTCCGGCACGCCGTGGAAATGCGATTGGACAGACCTGGACTGTGGCGCTGGCGCTCGTATTCACCACGCTGCCGAGGGGCCGTCTGATTCTGGACATTTATGGCGTCTGGAGATTTGGAAGTTATTCACTTGTAGGAGTTTTCTGGAAAGCTGCATCCGAATTCTCTGTTTTGCTGATGGTGAGTCGTCAACTTGCTATTGAACGCGAAGGCGCGGTCCGGGTTGTGGATCACTGGGTAGGGGTGACGTAAATGGGAAGACGGCCGATTTGAGCACGGGGGAAAGTTCTCAGGGGTTGTTGCCACATTGACAGGCCTAGTTTACTGGGTAGACAAGCCACCGCTGAGGATCGACCAAACATTGCAGCTCCGCGACCCAGCCCCCCATAATAATAAAGCCGTGTCCGACCTCCGCCAACAAGACCCAAAGCCTGAGGCTTACGAAGAAAGCCGAGGCAGACAATGCATCTCATTTCAAAAATGACAACTGAGCTCAAAACCACTGGTCAGGCTGGGACTCGAGCTCTCGGCATTCGAGAGCGCGTTGGCTATTAATAATCTGTCTGGAATCGAGTCAGCGGAGAACTTGGGTCGCTTCCCCCTAGATTTGTCACCCTCGGCGCCCGTGAAGTTTCAGTTCGCTACTTTCGGACTAGTGAGCCGATCAGTCCACCGAGCGGCGGAGATTAGGCGATGTGTATATTGTTAAAGCCTCTCGTATATGTGTTGGGGTCGCCATCAGGTTCTTGTACTCTTGTGAGCTAGCTCACTTGTTCAGTACAAGCTACTCGCACAATTACCCGCAGATAATCCCTAAACGAAAGAAAGAGAAAAAAATGCTGTCACAAGTCCTCCGCTTCACTCTCCCGCCGTTGACCACTGTGTCATCCTCGGCCTTCCTCACTCTCCTTCGGGTTGCCGCAGCAGCAGGCGCATCCAAGCAGTACTACGGCTATACCACAGTCTCCAAATCCCCTCTGCCAAGGAAGAGACATGAGGTCTGTTGGGTAATACGTATGTTTTGCTCCCACCCCTCCACATATTCCTAAGCTCGCAAGTCCAACCATAAGCTGCAGACTGGGCCGACAACGCCGATCGAAACAACGTCATTGCCGAGCTGAACAAAATCTCGACCCAAGATGCAACGTCTCTACTATTCCGCTTCACGGATGCTCAGTTGGTCGATTTGGAGAATGCGCTTCAGGCTCCGGTCTGCGAATTTGTATGTTTCACTTTGATGTCTTCAACTGCAGTTATTCTCACCGGCATACCTTCTCACCATGTGCAAAAGGCCCACGTCAGACTTTCCGACGGCACAACCCTCTCAGACCCGGCTCTGCAAACCTCGATGCATAAGACGTACGCCGATACGTTCAAGCTTGTCGGCTTCACCGGGGGATACTGGGCATACGCCCTCAACACGAATGAGACGTCGGGGGTGCCAACCGCCGCGGAGTCGGGGGAGTGGGTGCCCGAGGGGGAGCGTCGGCTTGGGGTGTACGTTCTCGGGTGGGAGAGCATCGAGGTTGGTATCTCCAATGTTTTCATCATTTGACAAACCAATACTGACCCGGGTGATAGCTTCACGAGGACGCAGCAAAGACACCCGAGTTTGCAGAGGAGATCATCAAGCTGGGGCCTCACTTTGGCCCTGGAACGGGCGCTTGGTATGCCAAGCTGAGACAATATGAGTGATTCAGAGGGGCAACCATGCCAAGGGTGAATCTGCACTAGTATGTGGTGAAAAGACAAAGTTGTTTTGGCTTGGTGGCCATATGGGTTAACACGTACTCGGGGAGATAGAATTTGCCCACATCGTCTGGGTTATCCCCATTACCCATGGCATTCGTTTCGTCTGCATTGTCTGCATCACCGACACTTCCAAAGCCGGTTGGACTCGGTGGTGGGTCAAGGGCCATGTCCGGAGACGGCTCTCCGCCCGGTGGCTGCCTTGTACCTGTTGTTGTTAGCCAAGCGCACACGCCTGTTGAAAATTGTGGATGCTGAACTGCTGTTTCCTGACCAGCCTTTGACTTGGCCAATACCTGGGACGCCGAATTCTGACTGGTTCGGCTCCTCTAGTAGTGCGTCATCTGGAACTGTGTCATCTTGTTGGAAACCAACCAGCACTTTGATCAATTGGCTAAATTTGAATTGGTTGGCGCGTTAGGTGGCCACGTGACTGATCTGAGCAAAGTCTCTCAACCGAATGCATCCCAAAATCGGGCCAACCATTGAAACTTGACGGTAAAAATACGAGAAATAAATGCCTAGTCCATCTCCTCGGCCTCATGAACCTGCCTTGGGCCTTGCACATAATTGACTCGCCCCGCCTAGCCCTCTGCGCCGGATCCTTTCCTTTGCAGTCTTCTACGAGGGCAACATTGATGAGAGATATAAATGCCGCTTCCCGCATCTCCCCTCGGGCTCGCTCTCCTCGACGGATCAAGTCCCCCAGCGACTACCGAATAGGCAAACACCCAAGACAGCTTGAGACGTTCTGCACAGCACACTCTAGTTCTCTCGCAAAGTCGTCTTTGTCTTGTTTCCGTAACATGTTACGCTTCCTCTTCCGATTCTGGCCATTGGCGCTTATTGAGCCGAGAGACTGACGACTGCGAAACTCGGAATGCTCGAAATCCACAACCATGAGACTGCCATTATCGTATAGGATATTGCGTGGCTCGGCGTCACGATGGAGAACGCGTAATTTGTGCACTGCTTCGAATGTTACGGTAACCACTTTGATAATGTTGGTCTTGTTGGCCTGGTCACCGCAGTCGAATAGGGGCTGTCCAGCCTAGCTGAGAAATAGAAAGTGCATGTAAACACCACCGTCATAGTGATATGGCCGAACCAAGTCTATGCTGCCAAGGCACACGGGGACGTGCTTCCCCTGGATGGCCTTAAGCTGATCGTATATCTTGTTCTCGTGCTGCAGAGATGCACGATCGACACTCTCCATGTCCTTGGCAACGAGTGTATAGCCGTGGGTTGACAGCCGCACCTTGAAAAGTGACCCGCGCGTGCCAGATCGATGGAGCGGTGCGCAATCCGCATCGGTGCCGCGGTCCGTGGCAAGCTGGTGTCGGATGAGGCCAAGGAACTCGGGTCGGCTGATGTGCTCCTGCCCGTGTTGGCCGGCATTTGGGCAGCTCTCGTCCATGGGCCCACCATACGCTAGCCCCAGAAGGCACTACTGAGTATAGAATGGCCGACTTTGTACGTCGGGCTTTGTTGCTTGGCCCTGCTCTTGCTGCTCACCTCGGCCCCGTCCTTGCTGCTCACCGCGTTCCCTTGAGCTCCCCCCCCATCACTTTACCGCCGGTGCCAGATGGACCCGGAGAAGGAGAGGGAGGACCTTGGTCCTCTGGGCGTCCAACGTCAGCGTTTAGTTGCCGGAAGCCAAAGCGGATTAGGATTGGCGATCGCTTAAAACCCTTCCAACGCTGAGGTTTGCAGGGAGAGACGCGGGGTTCTTTGCGCTCCGTCACAGGGATTTTTTTCAGAACATCCTCATACTCAACAGCCCACGTGTCAAGCCTCTCGGCATCGTCATGCCACGACTCAGGTGGTGGCCTTGCGCGGAGAGCTTGGAGAATGAAAGCAAAGACCTGCGCGGTGGCTGTACGATGGAGCCTCGTCTCGTCGTTGTCAACCACGTCTAGATTCGGTATGCACAGTGAAAAGTAGACGGTGGAAGGGTCGTCTGAGATGTGTAGGAAGACGAAGGCCTACCCTGTGCACACGTAGCCGTCCTGAATACCCTTGCCAATAATATAGGAGAATAGCTGGGTAATGACGGCGGCGGCGAGTGCCCTCGATGTGAAGGCGAAGCCTTGACCGTCCTTGTTGATCACGTAACGGTCCGGCCAGATTTCCGACTCGAGACCTGTGGTGACTTCGTTGACGCTGAGCTTGTACGGCGCCTTATATTCGATAGCGAGCGCCGGGGCGCCCTGGCCTTCTGATGTCCTGTATATACAGAACTGGTCTGCCCGATTACCCTTTCCTCTTGCCCTACGACGGATTTTGGGAGTTGCTGGTGGATTAAACACCGACGCCGACGCCGACGCCGACGCCGCATCGCCAGCATCGGGGGCATGAAATTGCTAGGGGGGCAGGTACTGACCCACATTTTCAGGTCATTCTGCCGGCAATAAGTTTAAGCCCCCCAACGCACGCATTGCCAGCTGTTAAAAACCCACCCAAAATCGCACCAATACAATGCATCAATTGACACTTTGAACACAACAACAACAGAATCACCAACGCAGTGCCCTGGCCAGGAAAAAAACGGTCCTTGAGTTCCACGCAATTGCCGCGCAATTGAATAACGCAGGCCTGGCCCTTAAAACGCCAAATCCGCACTCTTTGAAGTGCCACACGATATAACCACACAGGCCCTGGGCCTACAAAACGCCGAATCCACACTCTTTGAAGTGCCAGATCAATCCAGGCCCAGTGCCCTAATGGCCCACCGTACCTCGCAACCACTTCGAGTAACCTTTCTTACCACTGGAGGTTCCGAGGGGCTAGGTGCAGGCCTTTTCTTGGTAGCAGATGGCTCCTCGGCACCTCCATTGATTAGCAGTCGGCTCTTGGGCTTGCTCTTGATTGTCCCTACAAGTGGTGGGGTAATTGTGGGCATCACACAAGCGGTAGGCAATTGGATCGCTCAATTAGCGTATGGGCTGGCATGGCACCTGGCTGGCAGGAAGGGTCAAAGGCGGTGTGGACTTTGGAAGGCGGTGAGGGTCAGGGAGTGGGGGCCTGGAATTTTCCGCATACATAACCCTAACCTTGCATTGAACTACTGCCCCCCTAGCAAAAGGGTACTGTCCCACCTAGCAATTGCCATACTAAAAAGCATGAATCGTTCATTATTTCTTTATAGTGGTAGTTGCTGTTTATTTGACAGTGAATCAAGATGTCTAATTTGAAGAACAAGGGGTTCCGTGTGATTTAGCGACCGTTATTGCCCTGATTGTCTTTATCACCGACCTCCAGATGATCAACTCGAGCCAGGATCTCACCGGTATCACGTTTGAGGAGCTATTGGCTGGGGATTTAAATCAGGTCTGCATTTTTATGAAGTTCCAACGAATACAAACGGGAAGATGAGCTTGCAAGTCTACCTTGATGAGATTTTGGAGAAGGTTGTTGGCCCCTGGCTTGAATCAGGGCAGGAATTCGTTCTGGGGGAGGACGGTGATTCAGGGCACGGAACGGGGCGTGTCAACAATATCATCACGGTTTGGAAAGAAGAGCACCATTTGAAGCACTGCTTCAATACACCAGAATCCCCAGACCTCTCTCCAATTGAGAGTTGCTGGCGCGACACAAAGCAATTTGTTCGCGCAAATCATAGCTTAACTACGGACTTACAGCCCTTAGTATGCGAATGTTGGAGGCGGATTGATCAGTCTGTAATTAATAGGCGTGTTGATTCGATGGTAATACGGATGCAGGATTTATTAGCCTGCGAGGGTCAGTTGACTGGCTGGTAGAAATTGGAGAAATGTAGGTACCTGTAGTGACTTTTTGTTGTATAGAAACTGAGCTTGCTATTAAGTCTTCCAGGTAATGAGTCTCGATTTTTTATTTTTTATTTTTTTTTGGCAACCGCTTGCCACCCTAACCCACAGCTTATTTACGTGATTCACGACAGCTGCGCCCACAACCCCTCCAAAAAAAAAAAAAAAACTCGACCCCGTCATCGATGACCTGAAACGATGACGGGGTGAGGGTTTTGGGTGGGTGTTTTTTCTGGGGGGGCGCGGGTGGGGGGGCGTAGCTCTCGAAAATACAATTAGGTCGAGCCCCAGCTAGTTCAAAAATTTTGCTGAGAATATAGACAAGACTCGACTTTCATCTTCCTTCCAAACCAAAACTTCTTTCGTTTGCAAACCACTCTCACCAAAACCTCTTACTGCTGCCACCAAGTATCTTGTCTCCCACCCTCGCGCGCGGCAGCAACCTCGACAGCTTGCCTCTATTTGAGCGGTCAACTCCCATCCAGATAAGAACCATGGCGGGAATTAACCCCGTCCCCGAGGACTGACATAAGCTACTGGATATTTTCCTGGCCAGGGAAGATGTAGCGCCGCACCAACTTGACGGTCTACATCGCCTCCTAACAGCGGTTCCGGAGCGCGAACCCACGAAGCATCTCTTGCCGATCGAGGAGGCCGAAGACAGACGTTTTTATATGCGTAAACTTGAGGCACGCTGCAAAAGAAACTTTTCCGAGCTCACTAGTCTTCCGAAGGAGGAATCCAAGCCGCTTTCCCAAATTGTCATTGCTACAATTATGACGATCGATCTCACGACACTCCGCGCGAGGGCATTTGATGCGTCGACCCTCGATAATCTCCTTGAGGCCCTATTTGTCATGCCTTGATTCGTTAAAACCAGTGAATATCTACCTACCAATCAGCATCCCCCTACTAATACATTGTATGCTTTAGTGATGACCAAGACTCGGAATGTAGATGACGAAGCCCTTCTTACACTTGCCGAACCTGCCATGAATTAAAAGGTAGCCGAGATTCGCGGAATGGGGCAACGCTCCGACAAGAGCTACGACAATAAAGACAGTAACCCCGAGGCCACACGAGACGATAAAGAAAAACAAGAGCGGGCAAGGCTTGACGATTACCGTTGCGTTGTTCTTCGTACTGGTAACGCCGAGATCTGTCATATTGTCCCGTTTAGCGCGAACTCGAAGGAAGAGTACCGGTCCAAAATGGCAAAGTACTTTAGGCGAACATGATAGGCACAGGGGCCCAGAGGCTGCGAGGACAAGTTAGCTCGTTGTCACTGATAGAAAGCTTCTGGATCTGCCGTAGACGTAGTAAGTGGAGGACTCGGGGGTGGATGATCACACAGACGCGCTTGCAAATCAAGTCGTTAGCATTTGTGTTTGGGGCTTCCTCAGGCTTGGGCCAGCCAGTCAATCATGGGGTCCGCCGCGCGGATGTCATTAGGGACTGGGTCGAACTATCAGCTATGCGGGGACCCTATCAACTCCGAACAAATCTTGAACCTCATATGATGATCAGTGGCTTGGGCTAGATTTTCGTCGAGATAATACGACGGCGTTATGCAACACATGGTCCACCTGGTAACATTGAAGGCTGCAGAGCCTCTCACAAAAAATCGGTGACAACCCTCCTGTTCATTGGCTGACGACACGACGGAGCGATTGGCGGTCCGACGAGCAACCACTAGGATCGGACCGCCAAAGATAACCATAACCACAGTCCACAAAATTACCGCAGCTTAGAACCAAGTCAAGTCATACCTGCGACACCCCAACGATCCCATCAAACTACTCGCCACCGGGTACTGGGATCTACGCGAAAATTTGATAACATGGCGACGGACGATGGGGCGGGGCGGCCTTCTCAGTTACCCCTATCAAATGCTAGCAGCGGGAACGGTGCCGCCGACGGCAAAGCCGACCACCACAACGAGGCGCCAGATTGGAAGTCGTACGTGGACAGGCGAAGAGATACCGCTCCTGATGTAAGTGAATTCCTGTCCAAGTGGGGGGGTTTTTTTTTGGCCGTTTGCGGGACACAGATGAGCAGAGGACTGACGAGCCCCGTCATTTTGCAGTACCCGACCGCCTCGAAATTTCAGAAAGACGACACAGTATGGGTCGTGAAACCTACGGTTCGAGGGGCGGTTGGGCCATGCACCGTGGTAGAGGTCCAAGGTGGTGAGACATACCGCGTGCAGGATACGGCGACCAAAAACGAGTCGACCGAGGCTGGAGAGCACTTGAGATACCGGATTTGATTGTGTCGTTCGGGAGAAGAGGGACTACGGCAAGAATCACAATACAAGGGTTTGGATCAAGCTACCTAAGAATTAAGATGTGGAAATGCGCCACAGGGTAGCTGGGGAGAGCACGAGAGCGCAGCCCATAGCTCCTGAAGGACAGAGACAACTTCCTTCTCGTAATCCATGCGAGTCTTCGCCTTTCCCTGGCCTCCATCCCAGTCGTCCAAGCAGTGCGCAACGACTGTTGCGTACCGGGTGCCCATCGCCTCGGTGAGATAACCCCTGCAGATCTCGGCGAGATGGCTGCGAACCGTATCGTAGGTAATTCGCGGCCGCTTAAGACGTGGATCAATCGTCCGCCACGAGGCCCAGAGGCCAATTTCGAGCAGCAAGATACCCTGGAAGGGAAGAGATGAGAAGGGTGCTTGATATGATAGAGAAGGGCCCGGGGCGGGCGGCTAGCAACATACCATTGCGTATACGTCGTGCTGGTAGGTGAACTTCTCCCTAGGGTTGCCCCAGCGACTACCCGGCAGGTAGATTAGATGTTCGGCACGATATTCGGGGAGCATGAGAGACGCGATACCCTCTACCCCTTCCCGTGACATCCTGAACCCGAGGAGGTATGGTTCCAAGGATCCGTCGTTACCTCGCAGAATCAAGACATTGCTGGCGCGAACGCCTTTGTGTACCCACCGGACCAGGTGGATAGCTTGAAGAGACAGGGCCAGCTCGTAGGCAATCCGAAATCTGTGCTCGAGGGGCGGGGTGGCTGCATCCTCGCCGAAGACGTCAACTAGGCGCGCTGCCGACTGGAAACTACACCCCGGGCTGAACACCAGGCCTCGGCGCCGTGTGGTGGGTTCCGTAATCACGCCGACACACTGTGCTATGCGGAGGCTCTCAGGGATAGGCTGCGATAAAAGCGTCTGCGTTCTCCACAAGTCGGACTCAAGCTCGTTTCCGGGCACCAGCTCGACAATGAGGCGCTCACCATTCTCATGCCAACCGGTGACATAGACATCACCATCGCTGCACAGTCTATCGAACCTGACCGAGCACGAAGTAGGGCTCGGCCGAGGCAGCGTATCCGGGTTGATGGCGACCAGGCTGAGCTGCAGGGGCTTGACCAACCCTGCCCGCCCGGCCGTCTCGTTGGAGAGCAGAGCCTTGAGCTGGTCCGGCTCCTGGAAGCTGCTGTGTCCGGATATCAGGCAGAGCAGAGCCCGGAAGACGCGATTGACGCGGTCGTCCAGTTTGCTCCAGGCTTCGGCAGCCACACGGGCGGGTTGTTGGTCATCGGCGTCTGCCGTGCTGACGTCCGTCGCTGTCATGCGCGCCCGCGCTTCGCCCACATCCAAGGCCAGGCCCTTTACCAAGGAGAGGAACGAGCTACGATCGTTGTCGTCGCAGCTGTCGATCAGCCGCCCCTCGACTCCCGACGCATCGCGCCCAAACGCAAATTCCTGGATCCCCGCCGACAAGTCGACTACGCGGTCGACGTTGACGCGCATGATTAGGCTGGGGGCGGTATTTTTGAGCCAGTCACCGATCTCTCTGATAGCAGTGAGGGACAGCGTCTCCCCAAGGGAGACGGTGAATGTGAGGGAGGCTAAAGGGTCCGGTATGGTCGGCGCCCGAGAGTCCGTCGACGTCTCCCGGTCGGGCAGCGGAGATAGTAGGATGCTGGATTTGGGGTCATCCCTCATGTTTATGTAGAACGGATTCCGGCAGGCTCTCTCGTTCAGAAGCTTTTGGACCTCGAGCACGCGGACTGCCTTGTTCTCCTGAAGCGCCCCTTGCAAAATCTCGACCAAGAAGTGCGTGAACGACTGGGGACCTGGCCGAGGCGTCCAGCCGGCGTCGTCGGTGGCTGCGATGACCTCTAACCGCCCCTCATCTCGGCCTTTGGTAGCGAGGGACGCATGGCAACAGTCAAGGACAAGCAAAACGTCGCAGCGGCACCGGAAGAGCATCGGCTGGACTTGGAACCAGTCTACCCGCGGCTCTCCGGCTCTGCGCCTATGTAGACAAAGTGCACAGTTAGTCCCACATTCTCACTCGATGGTGACACTGGTGTGGAATCGGGGGGGGGGGGGGGGGACTCACGCGGTCCACACGGCCTTGCCCCGGTGCTCGTCGGGATCGGCATGTCCGCTATAGTACACAATCATCAAGTTCGCTTCCCCATCCATGTCGTACCTTTGCTTGAACCCAACAACGGCTGCCTCGAGAGCGTTCTGCGACGCGCGCGAGTTTTGGACGGGTATGAGGAATGTCTCGACCTCGTAGCAATACCCACTCTCCAGGATATTGGCAACCTTTAGCGCTTCTGCCCTGCACGAAATGGGAAAGTCGTCCTCGGCCCAGCAGAGCACCAGAACGCCGACGCGGTCGTAGGGGCTTGATTTGCTTCCAAAGGCCTTGGTTAGGCTCTGCTGCAACCCGGCTGCCAAAGCGCCGACGGCTTCCTGGGGCGGAGCCATTGGTGCCATTGGGGATGGCTGCCTTGTTGGTGATACGGGCATTTGCGCGCCCAACTCCGTGATGCGACTCGGTTTAGGCAGCTTGCGTTTCTCAGCCGACGGTCAGATGCGAGAGAACTTGTGTGTGTTTTCGGCGAGAGGCCCTAAGCCGACATTACCCAACGGGACACCAAACGCGGCTGACCGCCATTATGATTTCTACGTGCATAAAATCAATCACGCACCCCCTCTTTTCCGCAACTACTTACCATCGTCAACAAGCACGTCCGGCCCCTGCGCATCTTACCCCTCCACATCCTAACCCCCCTCCACGAGAGCACACCTCCCAACCAGGCAAAGAATGAACGCACTGCGGCTCAGAAACCGTCGCGAGGCTGTGCTGCAAAGCTCGGTTAGTATTGCTGGGGTGGGCCGGCGCAGCAGGGCCATTGGCGAACTCGTGCTTGCACTGCAGGACTTGGATGTATTCTTTGCAGATGAGGTAGAGGAGATACGCGAGCTCGGCAGCGGGGGATCCTTCAACGTTAGGTGCTGCAACAGCACGGTGACCGATGGTCTGGTGGCCGTCAAGTCACCGCGCGGCCAGCGTGAAGGACCAGGCGCGCAACCTTTGAGCGTGGCTCTGCTGCGCGAGCTGAAGCTCGCAAAACACACGCCGTTTACCCAACATCCCAACATAACGCGGCTGTTGGGCGTGCTGGAACCCCAGCTGGAGGAAGGCGCGGTGTACATGTCTCTTGTATACGAGTACTCGGCGCTCGGGACCCTGGGTGACCTGTTCAGGCAGCCGCGGCATGCTGGGGCCCCCCCCGCTTACGACTTGCCCCAGGCCCATTCGCTCGCTATGGATGCCGCAGCAGGCCTCGAAGCGCTCCACGCGTATGGAGTGGCCCATGGAGATATCAAGCCAGACAATATTCTCCTGTTCCCAGCCCGCGAGCCGAGCGACCGGGACACCGACCGGGATACCGAGGTCCGCTTCGTGGCCAAACTCAACGACTTTGGGAGTGCTATCATCGACGAACAAGGTTTCAGCATGAGCCGCTCCCAGCAGAGTGCCCGCGCCTTCTACGGGGGGACTCCCATGTTCACACCCGAATTCGTGGCCGAGATGAGCGGAGAGATCCCGTTCCACCTGGCTCCGCTGTGTGACGTGTACTCGCTGGGTCTAACCATGTGGAGCATATATCGCCGCGACTACTTCTTCTCGGTGGTGGCCGATGACGTGCGGCAGCTTGCCGACGAGTGTTCTTCATCATGGCAGAGCATACCGTGGCTCCGGGCCAGCTATGCCGACGACCCGTCCCTTGCCGACTTGGCACCGCCAGACCGGGATAAGCTGAACGAGGCCATGGACATGTGCGTCTTCAAGTCGGATTTCTCTCATAGCAATCCCATCGCGCTATCGGATCCGTGGAGTACATCTGGTGACCCCTTTACCCGGGTTTCCGCCGTCCTGGCGGTCTTGATAGGGTAAGTTATCCGACGCGGACTCTTATCTTCATAGCTTTCGTACTCAAGGGATGAATAACCAGTCAACAACGTCAACCCCTCAGGCTCCCGGGGCTCAACCCAGATGGTATCCGCTTCGAGGTACGTTACTTCTCGATGAGAGTAGGCGGGTTAACTACATTTATTAACAAAAGTGATCAGGTGGCCGATGCGCCGTCGTGGAAACTCCAGGTGGAATTATTTGACTCGGTCAAGAAATCTGCCTTGGACGGTACGGCTACTTACAAGAAGAGAGGGCTGTCTTGCTTGCACCTCAGTTGCTTCTTCGCAGCCGGGTCGGGATGCAAGAGAGATATGAACGAGTCAGCCCGGTACCTCACCATGGCTGCTGAATTCAACAATGCTACGGCCGAGCTATTTATCCACCGTGTCTTCGAAGCCCTCGGCCTGTCGTCGCCGATATTAAGACCAGGTACCTCGCCAGAGGAGGCTCACGACGATACGCAACGTGCTGATGATGATGGAGATGGGTTTGGCTCGGAAATGGTAATGGATAACCTCGGCGACATATTCAGGCCGGGGAATTACAATGACAACGAAAACGACCCTAGCAGTGATGAAACCCTCGAAAAAATGGATCATGATAACGACGACAACATTGGCAGGTATGATGATGATGATGATGATGATGACGACGACGACGGCGGCGACGGCGATGGCGACGGCGACAGCGATGATGATGATACTGATGAAGACGATGGATACACCTTGTTTCACCTCGGTGGTGCCTTACACCAGAGTCTCCTGACTTCCGGTGAGGCGGCTGGGGAAAGGTACTGCTCGCTCATCAGGAAAATCTATCACCATGTGATAGCTGAGGGTCACGGTCATGTTCCGCTAATCTCCGAGAACGGCGAAAGGCGGTACAAAAACATAGAGGATCCAGCTCTGGCACGAGACAGCTTGCGACTCCTCCGCCAGCAACATAGCCCGGTCGTCCTGTATCGCATGAACGACGGGACGTACATGAGCGAGGATACTCTCCACTTGGCAGCCGTGTGTGGAGCGGTGGAACTAATACAACTCCTACTTGACCACGGCGCTGACATCAATGAGCATGATATGGAGGGGAGCACACCGCTGTACTGCTCGACAAGACACGGCCAAGCGGCGGCCACCCGCCTGCTCGTCTCGCGCGGAGCCGATGCCTCAGCTAAGACCCCGTCAGGGCACTGTGCCATTCACAATCTCTGGGTGTTTGAGAGCAGCGTCATTCCCGAAATTGCAAGGCTGCTCGTGGATGCCGGCGCAGAGGTCAACGCCGTGTCCCATCTCAACCTCGCCGATGCCCTCTGCCAACAGCGGGAGCAAGGCTCAGCACTCCACGTCAGCGTCGCGATGAGAAGCTTGACTGCTGTCGAGTCCGTGCTTGAGCAGGGCGCCGATGTGAACCTCCGCCCTCCTAAATTTCTCTACACACCATTGGAATTAGCGTCGCATTACCACTTTCCCGAAATTGTCGATCTGCTCCTGCACCACGGAGCCAGCATCTACCTCCCGGCAGAACAACACAAGGGTTGGGCCCTACACGCCGTGGCGCATGCTATGCAGCCCATGCTCAGGTGAGCCATCGCACCTCCGGGTGGCGAAGCGACAAGGCAAAACAAGTCTTTTCCCTGCTGATCCGCAGCTCCCAGGTGGTTACATCACGGGCCAGACCGGCTGGCCGCGGCCGCCGAGACGACCAGACGTCTGGTTAGCGAGGCCGAAGCTACCGGGTTTGACATTGATACGCGTAACGAGGCCGGCCTGACCGCTTTTGAAGCGGCCCTGTCCGAGAGCGGCGAGGATGGTGGAATAATCGAGGCCTTCCTACTAGCGGGTCTACCTCTCCCCCGGACAGCGCTTCTACACGCGGCGGAGAGCTGCAATGGGGCAAACAGCGAGAAATTAGATGTCGTCCTCAGCAACTACAGCTCTGGGTGCGCGTCCTTGGGGGATGACGAGATGGTCCTCGAGGCGATCTGCACTTCTGCCTTTGACGGGTCAATCCCGGCGCTGGAGAGCCTCCACAAGCACCCGCCAATAGCCAGGCTCTTTGGGGCCAGAGGCGAAGGCGGGGCGACCGCAGGCCATTCTGCTGCCCATGGGGATCAGCAAGACGTCCTGCGCTGGCTGCAGCAGCGCGGAGCGCTCTCCCACTGCGAAGATGAGGCCGCCCGCTCGCCAATGGCGTGCGCGATCCAGTCCAACTCACGGGAATGCATCGCCTTCCTAATCAATATGGCCGAGGCGCCGCTCTTGATCGGCCGAGGTCCGCTGGCGGGCATCTCGGTCCTCTACTTTGGGCTACAGGGCTGGAGCGGCGGCTGTCGGCTGGCATATCTACTCTCTAGCGACCTCGAGGCCGGTCACCAGCGGTTCCCGCGGCTCCATTGCTCCAGCGTGCTCAATGCCGCCGTGACGGCCACCGGGGACACGCTGCTCCACGCGGCTGCCGAGTGTGGGGATTACGAGGCCGTCTTCTCGCTACTCAGGGCCGGGGCGGCCAATGCACCAAACTACCAAGGCAATTATCCGGTCGATGTTGCACGGCTACGCCTCCGAAAAGTTGGAGAGGGAGCGGCGGAGAAACGTAAAGTCTATTTCACGAGGAGTCTCGAGGCTATCGTTACACAGCTCGCTTCCTCGGGCGGGACTTTCAGGGCATGAGACGATCGGCTAGTCTAGCTGGGTGACGAACACGATGAGGATGGCGGCGTAGCTGCCAACCACGTTATTAGCGGCTGGAACATGGATTTTTTTCTCTTCTTGACCGCATCGCCGTGTCGGGCTTTCTCTACTCACGTAGCCGTTCCGACAAAGACTTCTACCCGTCTTGCCAAAGTGAGAAGTTTCAGCGATAGGGTGGCCGCGACAACCGAGAACAGTACTACGCAGAGCCGTGCCGCTTGGTTATGGACGAGGTAGGTGATGGCGATTGGAATTGTGATGACAAGAACGACAGCGATGGTTCCCACGGCCCCAACAACGCGCCCCACTCTCCTCGACGACCGAAGGTGGACATTGATGTCCTGGCTCTCGAGATCTTGGGCCTGCATTGCTATCAGCTTGCTACCTAGAGCTGTGACGATAAAGGGGAACCATCAAGGGTGACAACTTTTGAGGCAAGGAACTAGGCGCTGTCAGCGTGGCATCCTCGATTCTAGCCAAGGTAGGTGACTTTTGTGCTCCCCCACCGCCAGGGAGCTTTTACGTACCGTCTCGGCTGGGCGGCCCAAGGAACGAAAGCGGAGGAGTCTATGCACCCAGCTATCAAACGGTCCCAGAGCTGGCCGCGGGGCAACGGCGAATAGGTCGTTCCTGTGGCGGGTAAACTCTGACTCCTCTTGAATGAGCGGCTTGTTGTTGTAGATCCAATTCTCTAGGCTCGCCACGTCGAAGTTGTTGGGGTATGGCAGCGCCGCCACGGCGCGGTACGACACGATGGCGCATTCTTCGTAAGGCGAAGGCAGCGATCAACTGTCAGCAGGCTGCAAGACCGGTCAAAGGTGAGACCGGATGGGAATCCAACCTTGATTCGTCTCTTACCATAGTCCCGCAGCGCAACCTCCACGTCTCGCATCACAGCAGCTCTCTCCTGATTGGCATCGTGACGCCGCGATGCCAAGTGGATGCGGTGTCGATCATCAGCATCGATTTGGTCCAACCTCGCCTCGAGCTCGGTCAGCCTATCTTGGGCAAACAAGACGCGGCGAGTATGGAGGCGGGTAAACCGACGCGCGACGAAAAAATTAGGTTCCGCCGTCAGCAAAGCCGTCAATCGGGGATAGCCAAGCTTCAGATCTTCAACTGTTGTCCCGGAGCGAGACTGGTCAGCGCTCGGTATGGTGGTATTCGGGAACTGCCACAGTACTCTTCATATCGAAAAACGGGCTCTGCGGCAGAGCTCTTGCTAGTTACAAGACGCCTTGACTTGCTTGCTTGATCCTCGGTTAGGTGTTATTCAGAAGTCCATGCCCAGAGTAGACAGTCGGAGAAGGCAGACACTTTAGGCAGAAATTGGCCAGCCCAACCAGCATCTTCGCAGACACCCAGGCCCACTTTCACAAGTGGCGGGAATCCAATCGACTCTGCGGCTGGCATAAACATGATCACGGCCGGAACCATCGCAAATGGCGCTCCGGGGGGTGGGTGTTCTGTCCGCTGTGGGAGCAGGAGGGGGGGACGACGCAAATACGGCCATAAAGGCTTTTATCAGGAATGTAAGACGTATGCCCATACCTCTCAACCCCCCAACAACATTGGCCTTTTTTTTGGCCTTGATTAGTCCCGCTCAGGGGGGCGGAGCAAAGTGCATCTCATCTCCTCATCGCAGAATTGTCTCTAATGTCGGTCCGGAGCGCCAGCTACTGGATCCTTGACTATTGTTGCAAACTTGTGGAGGAACCGACGGTTTCAATCCAAGATTGAACCCTAGAACTTTGGTCTAACCGACGATGTGCTTAGCAGTGTGACACCTATAATTGGTAATATGTGGGGCAAATGTGCCAAAAGTGGCAAGTCAAATCAGGGTTTTTGCTTTGCTTGGCGACTTTGCTTTGGGACTTTGGATAATTTGGCTCGAAAGGAGCCTGGATGACAAGGAAGAGTAACTATAATACTAGGAGCTTGATAAAGTCACATAACCGCGCGCAGTTGACCGTAGGGTTCTACTGGCATGGCTCTAGATCCAAGGGCTCCAGGGCTGAGCGTACCCCCGAATTCAGGGGCACAGGGAACACGGTATATAGGGAAAATAGGGAACGCAGGGAACACAGGCCAGCCCAGGGCCTGTAACACGATCAACATCAACATAAGCAGGTAGCCTAGCACCTCTAGTTCGGCGGCACCAGTCGCAGTGGGAGGGTATCGACTCATATGACAATGACGATAACGGCAACTTGCACAACAAAGACGGCGATAACGGCAATAACGAGAACAGAGTCGCGTACCAGGGTATGCCAAGGCACCCGTAAGCCAGGGGGCCAGCAACAGGAAGACTGAGAAGCCAGTCAACGGGCTAGCAAGGGGATCGCTACGCGCGGTCGCAGCCAGAGTGTCGGAAGAGGATAGTTATCGCGTTGATGGGCCTTTTATTGTGTATTTGAGCGATTTAAGCGATTTAAATCGCTGCAATAGTGTTGAAAATGAGTGTGCAATAGACTGCATAGACTGCAATTGACTGCAATTGACTACAATTGACTACAATTGACTACGATTGAGTGCGACTGTGTGTGTGTGTGTGTGTGTGCCCCTCCCCCTGGCCTTCGCCGCCTTTTCTTTACTGACGGCCGTTGACAGCAAGGCAGTGTGTGTGGAAGAAGTGGGTTTGGAGGATGTATACGGTACACTGTGACATTTCTCTACGGTACGGCATTACGCGCTCTTATTTTGTTGGAGTGATTCCAGGACGGCCTGATATGGATTCTGCCGATTGTTGGCGCTTCGAATGGAGGACGGAACGGAGACGGCGAGAGAATGGGGAGAGAAAGGCTGCGGACGAGGACGGCGACTGGAGAGCCGCCAGCGTGGAAGCTGGTTAGGCACGCTGGTTACCGCTGCAGGCGCTGAATTGCCCATGGCTCACTCGGGCCACAAGTCGGCATGCAGAGCGTGATTCTGCACTTTCTACATCTCATGGTTGGTGCACCATCCAGTGGGTCCGAGTGATATGATTCGGTCCCGGACAAGCAGGTCGCAAAGGCACAAGGTGAGGGGTCGGGATGGCTTCAAGCCACTTTGTCGTGTGTGGCACCTTTACAAAGCTGTGAAAGCCGTGTTAGCGAACGGCTCTGATGTTGGTCGTGGAGCGGGCACCAATGACATGATCAAGTGCGTGATGGGCAGCAAGGCTCCGTATCAAATCCCCGGGACCCAATGCAAGCCTCAACAGTTGGAGAACAGCACAGCTGCAGCCGCAGGCCCTTCTTGCTTCCAACACGCGGCCCGCTGGCAACTTGCACACTGAGCACCGACACCCCACCTACACACACTGGATTGTCCGGTGGTGGGATTCCTACGTCCAAGAAGGCCGACGAATCTGCGTGTTCTTGGCAGGAAAAAAGAAGGCAGTGAAGAATGTCAAATTCAGAGTGGGTTAGGTAGTTTGTTGGATCGCTGGTTTTGGTTCGAGGTACTGGTACGTACCTGCGGACCACACCTCCTTGGCTGGCGCTGACGCTTGCGCGCAGAGCCCCCCAGAGATCCCATTGATGGCCAGCCAGCCAGCAAGCGGCGGCCCTGGGAAACAGACACTGGGAAACATCACAGTGCCTCTCGATGCCTCTCTCGGTCTCTGCGACTGGCCTCCGGCTTGGTACCGGCTTTGGTTATGGAATACTTAACTCTTGCTGGCTGCCCCTTGGCTTTGTCAATGTAACGCATCGCATCTCCAACAGGGTGTACCGTCTCCTCCACCGTCTCTCCCTCGGCACTCTTGGACGCACATTTGTCTCGCATCTTCTTAACTCGCACTTTGGGGTTCCCAGGCTGCTGCTGCAAACATGCTAGCGCTACGCCCCTTATTAGTGGGCTTCGGCTTCTATGTCGCCTCGGCCTCCGCACAGTCCCTGCTTGCGGTGCTTCAGAACAGCGGACACACAGAGTTCGCCAGACTGCTCCAAGAACAAGAGGCCGTCATCAACGCTGTGCCTGGCTCCCGTCTCATTGTCTACGCCCCGCCAAACGCCGCCATCTCCAAGAATGGAGGTGCTATCTTAGCCCGCGAGAGCCTGCTCACCGACAACCAGACCAAGAGTGGTCTCTTCAACTATGCCGAAGACACCGCGCCAGAGCTTCGCCGGCGCTGGCTTGCCGGGCCAGGAGATACGGGTACGGGGGCTTGCCCTGTATGGGCCCTAGAGACGCTGCTCAGCCACCCGAGTCTGGTCAATCTTGGCCCGGGTCGCAACCAGACCATCGTTCAGAAGGACGTAGGCTCTGCATCGCTGGGCGTAGTCTTCTCGGGTCTTGGGGCCGGCGTCAAAGTCACGTCCAGCGACATCCCCTTTGGTGGCGGCGTCGTGCGCCCCATCGCCGGGTGAGCCCCTCTTCTCCCTCGAGTCATCATCGCTGGCCGCCGGGGAACACTGCTAACTAAATCTGCGCGCATCCCCCCGAGAATAGGACCCTCACCCTGCCCAGGAACCTCTCGGCCACGCTCCCGTTCCTGAACGTCGGCAAATTCGAGGCTGCGCTTCAGCGGACTGGTCTCCTCGCGGACCTCGACAGCAGAACCAGGATCACCGTCCTGATCCCTACCGACGCCGCGTTTAGGAACACCAGCAACTTGCCCGAGGCGAGGCTCATCCAGGCTCTGAAGGGCCACGTTCTGGTTGACGTTGCTGCATACACGCCGCTGCTGAGAGACGGCGCCTCCTTCCGCACGCTCGGGGGGACCAACGTGACGGTCTCGGTGCAAGGCGAGACTGTCTTCCTCGGCGGATCCCGGATCTCCTCCGGTGACGCCATCATCACCAACGGAGTCGTCCACACGATTGACAGAGTACGGTGGCCCCATGCGCCCTCCCCTATGCCCATTTTGGGGGGGATATATGCTGACAATGTGGTAATTACTGCAACAGGTACTGGCTGGGTCGGTAATAACACCTATTGTGACCGGAGCCGCAGTGGCTTTTAGACCCATTCTTACTTATCTTTATGCTCTGCCCGCAGTGGTGGCGGTGTTGGCCGTATACTACGCCCTGTGATGGTGAGCATTTATTAGTTGCTTTTTCGGGGAACCGGTGGGGGAGGCCAATACATCAACCATGGACATGGATGCCTGATGATCATCTTTGCTTCCCACTCTCATTCCCTCTTTTCCACGGATATCCAACTCACCAACCATTCGACAAGGTGCTGCAGTCGCTTGCCGGTTCCACCCGTGTGGCTGCAGCGCTTAACGTTGGGGTTGTGCGAATTGTGCAGCTTTCTGCCGTCGCTCCGTTCGTCTTGGGAAGCCCCGGGTCCGCTTGGTGTGGGTGCTGGTACCGGGGGGAGGGGGGGGGCGGGGGGCGGGGCGGCAAGCTTGGTGGTTGGATGATGGGATGACGGGTGGCTGGATCCGGGGGCGGTTTGGATGTGGAGGAAATTTGTGTACTTTGTCCTTTCCTATTTTATTGCCATTTTATTTAGGGCATGTCGTCAGCTCGAGCAGCTTACATAATAATGGTAACCAATCGCACCTTCCTGTACTCAGACAGATGGCGCCTGTAGCCTCAGCTACGCTACTGCAGCAGATGAGATGAGCGTTGACGCTAATATGAGGCTCTTGGTATCGTTGATCATGGGCCGTGCTCTCCTCGAGCAGACAGGTCGCTCTTCCTCTCCTCTTCGCCCTCTGGGATGCCGGGCTTGTCAGGAAAGCGCAATCCTGTGTGACCCAAGGATGTCTATTTTTCAGAGCAGCAGTGGCTGACTCTTCAATATTCACGACCGAATTGGACATGTCGTTTTACCGCGGGCTCCAATCTGCTCCAATCTCAAGTCTGGAAAGACCCGCCAAGACGCAGATTGACATACGGGCGGCAGCTACATATTGCTAGCTGTCAAACATCACGTACATCAACCAAGTAACGCCTGACTTGGAGGTGTGTACTACTGTGATCACAGTGTGAAGTCCTGACTTGCACCTTTGCATCTTTGGCCAGCATTGACGCTCGCATGCAGCACCTTGGATCCAATTGATCGATCCACTGGTTTGCTTATCCCTCTATCAATCCAGGGCCAACCCCGAATCACACGCCCACCTCATGCCCCTCTGCGGCTCTGCGAGTCTTATGCGGTCCCTTTTGAGGCATTTTTCTCCTCTTTGCGCGGCAGGCGTAGCACCCGATCCCTTCGGAGTTTGGGACCCAGGACCTCTAGCTACCTAGGGTAGCTTGCACAAGGAGATCCATCCCCCGACTGCCTGCCAAAGAGACGCCGCAGATTTACTCGGTGCCTGTGCTACGGGGATATCCGTGATGCGGCTCAAATCACACAACCAGGGTCAACCCTGTACATACGGTGCACTACCCAAGGCACCATACGTGGTGTCTCTCCCTAGCAGCTTGGCAGTACTAGTACAGCACAATCGGCACAATCAGCACAACCACCAAGGGGTGTTCAATGTGAAACTATGGCACGCAGGGACATGTTCGGCAAACTTTTGAGCTACTAGTGTACATATCGTTGCCTCACCCAAAGCACAGGTTCTCTATCTAGCTGGGGTGAGAAATGCAGCTGGGCTTCCGCATGGTCAATTCTGCATCTTCTCTCTTGCAAGTCGGATGTCGCTACGTCGCCTTGGACCCCACCCCACCACCTGCAGCAACCTAAATGCACCTAAGCGCCTTTCACGGCAGCCGTCTGTTTTCGACAACGCTGGACGGCAAGGGATTTGTCACCTGTCCGTCTCCATGGCTGTACCACATGAGCAGTAATCTGCCAAGGTATGAAGCAGACGATGTGAGGCCCCGCACAGGAGCACAATGCTTCTCTCTTCAACTTTCCATAGAAAACCATGGAAAGGTGAACCTCGAGTCCAAAACCCAAAAAGCACCCACACTTTTTTTAATCCACCTTTTGCGCACACTCGACGCCAGGCCGGCTATGACAGATTATCGAAAGTGGAGGTGGTAGAATTGGCTATTAAAACATGGTAATGCATGGTATGGTACCTAGTTTCCTATGCAGATTTGGCTTGTGTGTGTGTGTGTGTATGTGTGTGTGTGTGTGTGTGTGTGTGTGTGTGTGTGTGTGTGTGTACTTTGACATTGACGGGTTTGGGCAGGTGGGAGCAATGTACACGCTAGCCGTTAAAACCCCGGATGAGGTATGCTTGGTTGATGTGCGTGATACTGACACTTGACTAAAGTCTGGGCATTCGACGCCAGGAGTCCGTCCCAATGAGCTCTCCATGCGTATCTCGGTGTTTGACAAGTCCGCTTAGCCGGTCGATTGCGGTCAAGGCTGAGCCGTTGGTCCTTCAGTTGGCTTGGTAACATGCTAGAACCTAATATATGCACTGCATCGCGGGCTCCTTCCAACTCGTACATGTTCAGCCCCTCGGTTGGGCGTTTCGGATTCACCACGACAAAAGCTCACAAGACAACATAATTTCTGCTCTTTGCCTCAAGCCCGAGCGGGGGCTAAAGATACCGAATCACATCCGCGAGCCAATTATAGTCGGCTATATCAATAGAAGCTGGAAGCTGTACAACCTCAGTGATGGTGGGTCGGTGTCTTGGCCGCCGCCACGAAATGGTAGCCTGGTGACGCCGGGCACTCCTATCTCCTCACCCAGTAGCAGCCTTGAAAGCGTCGGATGGGAGGTAAAGAGGGCTGCGGGGGTTACGCAGTCGACGCTGCACCAAGGAGGTCAATGGCAGCCCCGTGTGCAGTTGCTGGATAAGAGGCCAACGTACACCCGCGCGCTCACACGTCCCACGACCAGACGCCGCAGTGTGTACCGGAGCGTCGAGAAGCAGCACACAAAGCCGGCCAGCCTGAAAGCAATTTTCCAAGTCAGCGCTCAGGGAAGAGAACAGAGCACAAGAACAGCGGATAGAGAACAGCTGAGTAAACATCTCGGTCGAGACGCTTTCCAAAAACCGTACAATGGCGCTGACTCGTCCTCCCCGCAGCTAGGAGCAAACATGGCCGACATCTACACGCCTCCTCCCGATTCCTCCTACCTCCTCCTGAAGCCTTTCTACGCACCCAAGAACAACGGAGATGTGTGGGCCATTGCCTTCTCCGCCAGGAGTGGCTCGTTCGTGACGGCCGCCCTGACCGTTCTTATCAGCCTCATTTTCCTAACCCTTTGGAACATTGCTTGCGTCTTGTCGCTCCTACTAGCCGGCGACAAGCCAACACGGCGCAGGGAAGCCGCCATGGTGATACTGCGCAACTCGAACGACCCCCTATTCGCCTGCAAGCAGATGGCAGATTACGTCTATTACTGCATTTTCCGAGCGGGGGGAGAGACAAGCCCACAAGCTGAGGGCACGGCAGATAGCGCTCCGACCTCTGGCCAACAGCCCTCGAGGTCACCACGGGACATCACGTACGGCATAATCTTCTGCCTCGTGGCCTTCATTGTCTTTGGGGGGAGCATAGCACTGGGCATCGTCGGCCCCTCGCTCGCGACCGTCGGAAATTCGGCCCCCGTGCGCCCCAGCGCGGCTCGCTATCCCGAAGTCTCAGACTCGCCAGCCTCGGTACTCCAACGATTTGGACTCTTGGCCCCTGCGGCAATGCGCGCCCTGGGTAGTGTCGAGGCCGCCGAGGTCACGCTTCGGTCGAGGGTGAATCTTTTCCAGGAGAATCTTGGCAATCACGGCAGCGAGCAGGTCTATAAGCTAAGCTACACCTACTCGCTCAACGGGGTCGAGCTCGGCCTCCGCCACGGGTCCGACCTCTCCTTGGCGGTGAATGGCAGCTGCCGGACCCAGTACGACTGGATTGTCACCAACAATCAGTCTGACGAGGTGGACACGTACAATCTGTGGGGCATCGATCCCCAACCAGTCTCCATCCGCGATCGAGATATTCTGTACGCCCCGAGAGCCGCGTTTATTTCCCACCCGGACATGGCCAACATACCCGACTCCAACTATTCCTTCGCCGTTGTCATCGCTTCCGCACACCGATCGAGCATATCGGGTGGGTCCGACCCCTGGTATGCAACCGAGCCGAGGCCACATCCCGATTCCCGGTACAACGCCACTTTCTGGATGCGGCGCAACAGGCCGGTCCTCGAGTGCTCACAACAGGACACTTGGACCTACGGCTCGCAGAAGCTCAACTCCATCTTTGACCTCAAAGACGTGCCTGGCGTGAAGCTGGCACCTTCGGTCATCCGGGTCCTCGAGGTCGCCTTTACCACCCCGGTGGTCCTCAGCCTCGGCAACGCCAGCGGCGACTCGGCACTCCGATCCCGAACCACGAGCCCGAGGGGCGTCATCGACGCCAAGGAGTCCAGCATGTACTCGGATATGGAGCGCCTCCTATTGGCGAGCTTTGTGGCATCCAGGAACGTCTTTGGGGATGCGGCCATGTTTGCCGATTTCGGTCAATACCCCAATATTTTCAGGGCTGGAACCGGGGAGCCCAAGAGCGGCGCCGGAGACTTTGTCCTGTCGAGTCCGGGCATCCTGGCCTTCTCCCTTCCTGCCCTCATTACCCTGCCGGCTTGCCTATTACTTCTAATGACGGTCCAAACCGTGCTTGGCCTAGTCATCAAGTACCACCTACGATACCATCTCGCAACTAAATGGGTCCGGCTCGAATGCCTCGCGGCGCCCTCATTGCTCCGCGCCGTCTATGAAGGCCGCGGCGGGAATCGGGTGGGCGGTTGGCACTGCACACATCTAGTCCCCGGGCCGCAGGCCGATTCTTCCAGCCTCACCGTTTGTGACGACCATCCTCTACATTGCAAGGGACATTTCACCATGTCAGACACAGGGGATTCGGCTGAGAACGAAGGAAAGACGGAGTAAGAGCTAAAGGTTAACGGCATCCCCTCACAATGTTTTCTCTCTTTCCTCCCCCCCCAATTTCATTTTCCGACACTCTCTGGCCCCCTTCATCGGTACCATTCCGAAGTGGGAGCACGTTCTTGTTCCGTCGCATAGTAGCAGCCGAAGAAAAAAAAAAACACCATTACGTGTGGGACGATGCCATTCTTTAGAAGACCACTCTCCCTTTATTTCCTAGCGTCACAGGATTCTTAGCAGCATTAGCAAGACTGGTAGATAACTGCGTAATCCTCACCAATGTTACACCGACTTCATCATCTCCTAGCCCGGCACGTAGTGCCTCCGGATGCCCATCGTCCGTAGCATTTGTGTTCGGGGCATCCATGGGCGGCCCTACTTTATGGGTACCAGTGAACTGGCGCTGGAACGCGCACAGCAAAACAAAAGGAGAACAGTAAAAGAACACCACGTGGGCACACGCGCGAAGATGGCTTGTTGCAAGTGGTCTACTGTTTAGTTGTGAAGCGTGTTGAGAAAACAAGCTTAGAAACTAGAGCGCGCGAGGCGAGCTTTTCAAGTGGCACGCGTGAGCGCTTACATAAGCCAAATTGAATGGGAGCTCAGGGGTTCCACCCCTGAACCGCCGGACCTCCACCCCCTGGTCGAGAACCCCAATTAGTAAAAAAAAAAACAGCACCTCCAAATCCAACGGTTCCACCCCGGCCTGTGTGTGGCTTGAACTCGCATCGTCAAGGGCTGATGGACCATGTGGATCTTGCCATGTGATCAAATGCAAAGAGCATGTCTATCTTCTTGATCATAGATAAGTTCAATCCAGCAGGCGAATTCCCACCAAAAACCAGTCCCTTAACTGTGATCATTTGATAAAACAAATTTTTATCAGTTATAAAAACGTTAATGAAGAATGAAAATTATTGCGGAAAAGTAGGTAAACTACAACGCATCAACCTGTATCCACTCCCAAGTGAGAAATGTATACCTAGCCAAACTGACTAGTACCTGTATGTAACTGTCTTCGTCCTCACCCACTCATTGAGCCCGTGGTTAGCGTTAAACCTACCGTATCCGGATGCCTTCACACCGCCGTGAGGTAGTGCGCTCTCGTCGTGCACCGTCATACTGTTGATATGCACCGCACCGGTCTCGATCTCCTTGGCAAACCGGAGCCCCCTTCGCAGGTCCTCGGTGAAGATAGCCGAAGACAAGCCGTACTCGGTATCGTTAGCAATGCGGAGCGCATCCTCCTCGGTCTCAATTTCGATGAGAGACACGGTTGGCCCAAAACTTTCCGTCTGGTAAATTTCCATGTCGCTCTTGACCCCTGAAATGACGGCGGGGCGCATGCGCGTCTTGGTCGGCTCCTTAGTCGTCGTCGCGTCACCGTACAGCAGAGAAGCTCCCTTGGCCAGCGCGTCCTGAATCAGCTTTCTGTTCCTCTCTACGGCGGCGCCCGTGATGAGAACCAGCGCATCCGTCTGCGACCCGAGGGTGTGGCTGATGGCGCCCACCAGCTTCTTTTCAAACTCGGCGCGCACGCTCTTGTGGACGAGAATACGCTCCGTCGACATGCAGATTTGGCCCGAGTTGAGGAAGGCACCCAGCGCGCACTGGACGGCAGCGTTATCCAGGTCGGCATCTTCCCATACAATCGCGGGCGCCTTGCCGCCGAGCTCCAGGAGGACAGGCTTCAGATGCTCACCGGCAATCTTGCCAATGATGCGGCCGACAGCGGTGCTGCCAGTGAAGTTGATCTTTTTGACACTGGCGTGGGCGATGAGCGACTGCGTGATGGCGGCGGCGTCGGCCGGCGCGTGCACCAGAAGGTTGAGAACACCGGCCGGTAGGCCAGCCTCATGGAACACGGAGCAGAGCCCCCACATCGTCCGAGGGCACAGCTCTGATCCCTTCAAGATGGCAGTGTTGCCAGCAGCAATGGGGAGAAGCACCGAGCGCATTCCGAGGATGTAGGGGGCGTTCCTGCGATTCTCAGCATCCTGTACCTTGGGAATATCGGCTCACGGGTGACGGACCAGGGGGCAATCGCAAGGATAACCCCGAAAGGCTCCTTCAGGACCATGGCACCAATGTTTGGGTCCCGGGTCACGGGAACCGTCCCTTCCAGGCTGCCAACCCGGCCAGCCACGTCGTATAGAAAGTCCTGAGCGATGCCGATATTGACGTCAGCCCACTGCCTGGGGCAGCCTGTCTCTTCCATCATGTACCCGCAGAGCTCGTCTGTTCTCTTCTGCATGACCTCGGCCGCCTTGAAGAAGATACCCCGACGCTCGCGCGGCAGTGTCTGCTTCCATGTCTTGAACGCGTTTGCCGCCGCGTCGATGGCAGCCTCAACCTCGACAACGGTCGCGCTTCCGCCCCTAGAGACGACCTCACCAGTTGCTGGCGATGTGACATCAAAGCTCCCTTGCGGGTGGACTTCCCGGCCGTTGATGAAGAAGGGAACCGAGTACGGCACAGCATCGTTACCGTTCAGTCCCATAATGGCCGAGATCGCAAAAGTCCAACCTTGAGCGACAGGGCGTGAGATTTCTGTAGATGGAGGATAGAGACGGACACGAGCGACAAAACAGCGACCAGACAATATACGTGGTTGGGAGAACAGGGTGGGAGATATCGAGGGAATTCTAGGTATCACTGTCGGGCAGAAATTTGTCTCAGAGAGACAGGTCGTGCACACACCGCTGGCACAAAGTGGAGCCAATAGAAATCTTCTGCCACTAGATGGCGGCTACGGCGGAAGTCTTGGCAGCCTATGGTTTTAATCCTAGCGTCGGAAGCCGGCCGGAGCTTAGGTATCAGGAGGCCTGAGCCCATCAGATCTCAATGTGAAGGCCATCAAGACATTGAGGCCTTGAAGCGTTAGTCGCAGGAGCTGACCATCGCGTACTATCCTTCCTCGCAATCTCTGGAGTGCGACGATCCAAGCCCTGACCCTGAAATTAGCCCTTTATTTCCTTTTGGGTGCAAAACACACGACCGGTGGTACCATTTCCCAGTCCAGACCGGCCTCGGGTAGAGACACATGTCTCGGAAGACGGCCCCTTGCAGGAAAAGGCGGCAGACATTTGAGTCTCACCTGGGCGAGCTGTGACTGACTGCCGCGCCTAGGCGGGAACCCCGGGGATGCTACACTGTTGATTACACTGTCGGTCAGGGAACGCTACCGCAGTAGTGTCTCCACCTCTACATCTAAAGGAATCAATAGAGGACCTCCTTAAGGTACGCAGGACCATGGCTGATAATCCGGAAGATAACTAACCTCTAGAGTCTAGTGTGACAGCAAAAGGGGCGTGACCACGATTAACAAGGTTTATTCGGTTCAGTTAGCAAATGTGAAAACAAGAGGGTTGAAAGTCTTAATTCTGACCCCTTAGCTTCGCTTAGAAATATAGTGCGAGGGCGAAGTGGGAATTATGGGTTTACCACTCTGCTCTTGGCTTGAAACCCCTTCCGGTGGCCTCCAATACCTACACCATCTATTCAATAGAGAACAGCTTCCTTCCCGGGTCATTTAAACTTCCTATGTCCTGAAACACTGCTGGATTCATCGTCTTGCTACTTATATGGATGGTCGTCGTACACGGCTATATTAGCGTTGAGAGACGTGGTGGGTAAATATTGCGAACCTTTGCCCCACATAGTTGATACCGAATCTCTATCGGAATCAATGATTAAGATTTTCCAGGCTAACTCCTAGCTGATAAAACATCGCTGCTATACCGCTGTGGTAGATTGTTTCGTACTTTCCGCCTGTTATGCATGCTGGTGCTCCCGTTGCTTTGATCACCGCTGGTTCCTGTATCGCCATTATGCCGTAGTCGCTGCTTTTTCTCTCCAGAAGATGGTTGAGCCTATTTTTTGCCTTTTTTTGTTGTCTACATTCCAGTACAGTATCTTTAGCTTCATTCGTCTTCTTGGTATTGGTCTTCTTCGCTATTCGCTGCGTCTTCGTACTCGTCTTTACTAGGGTGGGGCCGTGAAAGCATTTCGTTGAGGTCTCTTTTCGCCCCGGGTTTAATGACCACTCTTCCGCTGCGCGTTCGTACTCAGTATATTCTTTCTTTCTCTTGACTGATGACTTTGGGGTGGTGCTGAATAGGTCTATCCTTGTTCCATATATATAACTCGCTTCCTATAGCTCTCACATCTTGAGGAGGTATCCCAAACTACCTCAGGAATGGATAAGCAATCCTCTAGCATTATTTCGTAGGCTGGAAAATTCTAACCACAGTACCGAACCCTCTATGCTTACGCCACCAAACCCTAGCAGCGGCGCTATAAGATATATCCCGTAGTCTTTTCGTCTAAAGCATACCACTCGGCGTATATCTAGGGTACTCGGAGATAGGCGGACTCCCAGGGGTAATAGGCTTACTGTCCTCGTGTCAGCTACGACCATGAAGTTGCCCGTAGAGGTTGGCTGGCTGTTGTTACTGTACTAGTGCGATGGATAGTCTAGCCAAGACTTTTGATGAAACATGGCACCAACTCGCACCAGTGGTCTGCAAGACAAATGGAGTTGGTTCGCTTTTCTAGCCGCTCTAACATTCCCTGCAGTACTACAATCCGATCGCTAGTAAAGGTCAGCGCTTGGGTTGGGTAATAGCACATGGCGTCGTCCTAGGCGAGTTGAATGTCGAGACGCTATAGTGCCCTTTCGGAGTAATGCTGCTGATTTGGGCCTGGATCTATATGGTAGGCTTTCGTAAGGAGTGAGTGGGCTGGGTGTGGATATCGTCTGGGTGGTATACCAAATTCGTAAGCACATTCGGGTCGCTTGAGAGTTCCGTATAGCGTAAGGGTGCTAATAGCGTAAAGAGCACTGGAGGTCCCGATGTCATATCTTAATATCCTCCCAGTCGTCATAAAGCCCGGACTAGCATATTGTAACACCCTGGCACTCCCAATCGTCTTTGGAATCCTATATAATAAGAGTGAGTCGATCCAGATATATTGGATTCCGAGATTCCTTGTAAGATCAATAGCATCCCTCAACGTCTAGGGCAGTTCGGCTAGCGGGATCCTATATTTATACTGCTCGAGGTTGGCTCTTGTTGTCGCACAATTCAGGTAGCAAGCCAGGAGTGGCTAGGGAACTCCATGGAGTCCAAACTCATGGAGCTAGGGTCTGGATCTTGCAACGCTCTTCTTCTTGAATAAATACAACACCTCCTGCAGTATCAATACTATCTTCGTGTGTAAGCTCACCTGAATAATGTCACAGTTATCGTAAGGGGGTCTCTTGCCGCCCCATCGATAGCTAGGCGTCATGCACCGTACGCAGCACGGTTGTGCCTGGGGCTGGCGAGGCCAAGCTGATCGTTTTTAACGTTCACCCTAAGACTAGCAAGCTCCTGGTCCGAGATGACGGACAGCTCCGAGAACATTGTAGACTTCTTGGCCGGGTGTTTGGAAATCGGCGCCAGATGGCGCAGGGGATCGTCCCAATCCATGGTGTTGCTTGCGGCGTATCATCGTCGGTTGCGGTTGCAAGGGCTACAGATTGCAAGTCTTTTTTTTTAGGGGGGGGAGAGGGGGTGGCCTAATTCGGCTTTGGTGTAGGCGGCCCGGTCTGCAGAATTCACGGGCATCGTATTTTGGTGCAGAGGTTTGGCCGCTGTCGGGGATCGCGTTGGGGTCATTCTTCAGTGGGTAGGGCCCGACGGTTGGCCGGCCCAGCTGCGCACGTGAATTGATTGCAATAGCTGTCAGAGAGTGGGCACAACAGTCTCGGAGCGATTGAGCGCGCCAGCCAAGGCGCTAACAGCCACATGAAAAGGTTCTGCGCGCAGGCTCTGCTCCAAGGAAAAGAGAACAGGCCACTATATTCTGGGCGATCCAATTGGTTGATTTACTTGAACGCTTGACAATAGCTGGTTGGTTAGCCTGCGCCTTTGCCAATTTTCATTCTCGGAAGTTTCGGAAGTCTCGGAAGTCTCGGAAATCTAAACCTGTCTTGGTCACTTCACTGATGTCCTCCTGGCAAACAAACGCCTCCAAGGGCATGTCCCTCTGTGTGAGCGCCGACTTCATACAGTATCCAAAGTATATACAGCGCAGCACTCGACAGGTCCTCGAGCCTGCTATTTCTGCCGTGCAGCAGCAACATGCCACGACAGCAACATTGGCGGCATTGATTGCTGCAGCAGGGGCCGCAGCTTTCTTCTCTTGTGAGGGAATTCTCTCTTTCATTTTGGCCCTCTTTTTCTCCCCACTTTCCCGTATCCCGTGTCCTGCGTGTGCGCTTCTCTCTACATATCTGAAATGCGGGCGCACAGATGCAGGGTTAGGGGTTTTGGGGTGGCGCTATGGTAGGGGGAGACACTGCCTATGCTAGACATTCTCTTACGTTTTGGGTGCCAGTTCGCTACTTTGTACACAGGTATAGGTCCCCAGTAGTGATGCGCTACTAGAATACGCATCAGTTCAACCGTTCATGTCCTGAGTTGACATGGAGAAGTTGGTAGTACGGGGTTAACATTGAACATACCTATGTGTAGGCATCCAAAGTAAACGTCAAGTCCAAGAAGCATGCAATGTAGTGATATTCAGTCATCTCGTTTTTTACAACTCTTACCACTATATCAGCAAATGCGCATACGCACATACTCACCTACGCTTCTGTGCGTACCTACATGCCGTCATCTCGCATACGGATCGGGAAGGGGGGGTAGATGCCAGAGTACATTTCCAGACGCAACACGCACATACCGACTGGTTATTTCCCCCCATTCCTTCCAAGTTCCACATGGGTGGGCTTGAGTCACTATTATACTGCCCAGGTAACTTGGAAGGTGCCCACGTAGGAGACGGAGCGTTGCATGCAACGGACGAGCCCGCATTTTAGGTTGCCGCACGGGTTCTCGTTGCTCGGGCGCGGGGTCACCGTTCAAGTTGGTGCCTGACAAATCCAATAATAAGGATCTGACAGGTATATTACATGTCGATTACAGGCCCCAGTGATTTACTTGATTACAGATCACATCCAGTCATGGATGGATGTGCTGTGTGACTCCAATCTTGGGGTAATTCGGGGTAAGAGAGATAGTCACAACGGATCCTATTATATAAACATCCTCAACGCCTCGTAGAAATATAGTCTAATCCCCCCACCAGATACACATGAAAGCAAAATACCAACAACAAACAAGTCAAACCCTAGAAGTTACTAAAATGGCCTCTCCCTTTGCCATCTTACCCCCCGGCATCCCTGGACCACCACCAGCCCCATTCGCGCTCCACATCCCCGAACCGTCTCTAACCCAACTCACAGCCCTCGTCCAGCACGGCGTGATCGCCACCCCGTCATACTACACGACCCACAACTTCACCGACGGCCCCGACTTCCTCTTCGGCGCCAGCCACTCCTGGCTCTCCTCGGCCCAATCCTACTGGTCCCAAAACTTCAACTGGCGCGGACACGAATCCTACTGGAACACCATCCCACAATACACCATCAACGTGACCACCACGGTAGACACCTTCTCACTGCACTTCGCAGCGCTCTTCTCGCAGAACAAAGATGCCGTCCCCGTTATATTCTCGCATGGCTGGCCCAGCTCCTGGATCGACTTCATTCCCATGCTGGAGCTGCTCAAAACAAAGTACACCCCTGAGACGCTGCCTTACCATGTGGTTGTCCCGTCGATTCCGGATTATGGGCTGAGTAGTAGAGAGAACGTGACGGAGAAGGAGATTGGATTTCTGGATGCGGCTGAGGCGTTGAATGAGTTGATGAAGGCGCTTGGGTTTGGGTTGGAGAATGGGGGTGGTGGGTATATTGCCCAGGGAGGGGATGTGGGGAGTGGGATTACCGCTGCGCTGGGAGGTAATTTTGAGGATTGTCAGGCTGTTCATTGTGAGTTTTCCCCCCTTGAGAAGGAAAAAATGGGGGGGTGGGGCGGTAGGCGATGTTTTGGTAGTTGCTAACGTCGGGGATAGTTAATAACCTTCTCCTGACGCCCTCGGAGAAAGCTGCTGTTGCAGATCTGCCTCTCACGGAAGCCGAGAATGTTTCGGTCACGACCGGTGAAGAGTTTTTATATGGTGCTTCCGGGTACATGCTTGAGCAAGGGACCAAGCCGGGGACTATCTCGCTCGTGCTGGAGAGCAACCCGCTCGCGATGCTGGCATGGTATGTTTCTTTTCCTTCCCTCCTCTCTTCTCCTCTCTAGACCCCCTGTTCTTATCCCCTTGGGGGCCATGATACTGACACGAACACAAAAGGATTGGCTCCATATACGCAGAGGGATTCGCCTACACCCTCGACCACATCCTCCAGCAAGTATCCTGGTACTGGCTCACAAAATCTTACGGCCGCGGGCTATGGGCGTACCGCGGTGCCTGGGCAGCCATACTTCGTGACGATCCGCGCAAACTGCCGTCACCGCTCAAGATCACGAACAAGCCGCTCGGGTATTCTTTCTATCCGCAGGAGGTGATTGGTGCTGCCAAGTCGTGGCTCGAGCATTGGTTCCCTGAGAACTTGGTGCTTTTCAGGGCACATGAGCAGGTGAGCACCCGCCAAATTGTGCGTGTGGCGGTTTTTAGTTGTGATACTGACGAGAATTTAGGGCGGGCACTTTGCTGCTGTCGATGACCCGGAGGGATTCCTGAAGGATATCGAGGATTTCGTTGCCATTGTGAAGGAGAAGATCAAGTTTTAATCTGAGGAGATAAAGAGTTCCATTGGATCAGTGTAGGGGTGCGGAGACGGCTAGGCAACAGAATTAGTGCAACATAATTAATGTTGACTTTTTGAACTTGAGAGCCTATTGTGAACGACCTAATCGGCTCCTTCTCCTCAAACACCCTATCTGTCCTACAGAGGAAGGTTTGGCGTAGGGGATTTGAGCGACATCAGTGCTTTTGGTATTTGGGATGAGATGCGGTCTGCTGCGGAACCTAACGGCATTCTGGGGTGTTCATGTGTGACTTACCGGGGAGATGGGATCGATCGTATACTCAATAGGTATTCGCTCGTAACTAGTCATCTATTCTAGGACGTAAGCTCCTCACCCCTCCAATCTCGCCAGTCACGCGGTCTTGTAATTAGACTTTAGAAAGATTATAAGCTAAACTTCGGTGAAGCTGAGGGGCTAGAGTTGCACACTCATAACCCTCTTGTTCTCTCCGACTTACCAAATCGACTTGATCACGGTCACACCTCTTCGAGCTGTGACAGTGTAAGTCAATAAGCATGTATGTGATAACATGTGTATCTAGCTATTAATAGTATATCTCACTTTATAGATTCAGGATTATGCTTATAGCTAACAATTAACCTAGATCGAAAAAATAATCTGACCAATTTAGCTTAATTTTTCTAAAAAGCAACTGTAACTTAGATTAATATTTTGTCTTTTGCTTAGATTAAAAATTTAGAAATTACATATACATGTGTAATCTCACGTATTCTAGTTAAGGTCGGGTATAGTAATACGCCCATATTCCAGTTATCGCTGTTAGATGGAACAGGGTGGAAGATGCTAGAATTGAGGGCGTCGGCATTAAGTGGCTAGCTAGGTCACTACAAGGCTTTCTCTACAACGGCAAGGAGCTTTATAAAGACCAAGGTCTCTAGCTCTGCCAGAGACCACAGAACAAGCAATACAATCACACCCCCTGCTCTGTTCTGACTCTCCGCCCACGGATTCTTTCCTACCCCGGCAGGATTTTCAAGCGTCAGGTGGTTACAGCACTATTAACTTTGTCCATCCTAGCTATGTCTTTTCAACAAAAGCCTTCCAGAAGCTTCCCATTTGCTCTTGAACCGCCCGTGCCGGCTTCATTGCTGCAACAATGGCCCTCTCCTCTCCATTGCCACAGATGGCACGGACACATCTCGATTGGCCTCGCCAGAGAAAAATAGCGTGTTTCCTCGGATTCGCTGTGCAATTCGCATCCTTGCTCAGATCCGTGATGCGCCCGAGAATCCACCGCCTGAGAACTGCGCCCTATAGGACTTCACAGGTCATGTTTAGGGGATGAGAGAGCTCATCTTGTGACAAGGGACTATCCAAATCATAGTGTGTAGCTTGGAGCTATATGCAATGGAAAAGGGTGTTTAAATTCATCGATGATCTTCTTTGGCCTCAAGGTCCTTGATCCAGCTCAAAAAAGGTGCTGAATTCCTGTTGGAGGTGTAGCCCCGCCTTGAGCAGCCACCACCCCACCTGGCCAAGTGCTTGTACACCTTAGAATCCATCACTGGTTCTGCATCTGTTTTGTCATGGCCACAATTCCAGGCCTTTTTATACCCAAGTTAACACAAGGCCTACAGGCCCTCGGCGGGTCAGGCTGACAACTATGCTATCTCGATACAAAGACTATTCCGAAGCCTGCGCCATCTGTAACTCTAGAGCGGCCAGTAGAATCTGATTGCACAAACATTTGGTGATGATACTGACCACGAGGTGCCAGCCGTGCAATCTATTGGAAATGAGGGAGATCCGAAGACATGTGGGAGGCCACATGTTGTGGCCCTGTTGGTTCGATCTATTGCAGTTGTTGGAGTTTGTGGAATTGGCTGACAGAGTTCCCCGTGTGACACATCTCTAGTGGTGAGTAGCTTATCTCGTGATATTATGATGTTTCTAGACCTTCTCAAGACCCTGAAACAGCACAGCCCGGTTGTGCTCTGCGCGATCCAACAGCCGCCGGACCCGACTAGCGCTTCGGTTTGTGCCGCCTTGGCCCACCAGTGGGCGATTAAGATCTCCTCTTCTAGAGCCTTGCGTACAAACCCCTCATACCTTTACTCCCTCGCGCCTTCACGCGTAAGCAACCTGCCGATGCTGCAGGATATATGTGGGCGGATGCCGATGTATGGTGAATGTGCCAGCTTACCCCTCTTTTGTCCTCTATCCTGAATGGGTGTGTGAAAAAGACTGGCAAGCACTCCGTCGGCTCCCCGGCCCAAGTCTTGTGCCTCTGGGGTGACCTCGTCCAATGGTCGGGTGTCCACCAAGACGAAAACGAAAACGAATGCTTCCCTCTCTCGAATTTTTCAGGGTGTCATATGTCCAGTGACCTCTGGAGGAGAGCGAGGGTGAATGTCGAATTGCGAAGAAGAAATAATATCAAATGGGAGACAATAGCTTGTAGCGGCGCGGGCACTCCCCCCTGATCATCCTCCCCTGCTTGTAACTTAGGTAAGTGTCCCCAGGGGGCGAAGGGTATCCCAGGAAGCGCAGGGTGAGGCGCGACGACAGCCAACACCAAGCTTGACTACACACCAGGCAAGTGGTCTAGTGCCCTCAATTTATCGCCATTGGCCCTAGTGGGAGGGTGTGGGCAAGGCAGGGCGGAGTGAAGTGGGATGAGTTGCTATGGTGGGGAGGGCCATCTTTTTCACCTGCTCTGCTTCGCCCATACAATCCTAGTTATCTCCAACGTGTATAATACTTTTTTATTGATTACTTTACGCTTTGGGGTGTTTACCTAGACCACACTCATCTAACGTGTAAACTTAACACTCGAGTGAGTGTTATATCACGACCCTAAAATCGACTACCACCTATTCTCATAGTCACATGATCCCTCCTTACCCCTTTTGATCAGTCCAGGTCAGCCCCGGCTCAGCTCCGGCTGATATCTACTCATCAAAGCCACAGCATACAGCACAGCCTTGTTAAAAGGCGCTGTAGGAAGCAATGTGACGATATTGCTACCTTGGTTTGGGATAGATGGTAACTATGTGTGTTGCGTTCTGCAGGGAAAAGGCAGTCCAGGGTTTTTACCGTAGGCGACTGGGACGTGGGGGCTGAAGGCCCCTAGGTAACGCATATTTGACATTTTAAGGGGATCTCCTTTTCGAAATGAGAGGTTAGAACATACCCCTAGTCGTCGGGGGACCTTACCTACCCCCCCCCTTTTAATATACTTTGAAGGTACGTAAAAATTCTGTAGAGAAAAGTTACCTTAACAACCAGAAAGGAAAGTGGAAACCTGCTCCCCTTCTTCCGCTTGCTCCATAGGATTATGAACCTGTACCTACTCTCTTTCTTCAACAGTCTACGTGATATTTTCTTCTCCTAGTATTGACCTGGGGTGGTGTGTTGGTCTACCTAGTGGTGGAGGAACAATTGCAGCCTTGTTGCGAGGCTGCGCCTTGTAACTAGCTCTTGAATTGGTTTATGTAAGCGCATGCGCTCTCGCTCACAATTGGAAAAGCCATCAATTCGCGCGTTCCGCGCGCTCTTTAACAACGATGCCGATTTCAGCGATGCCGATTTTGTGGGCAAGACAGAGCAAATGGAAAGTGGTGATGGACCAGGATTTCCCTGGCCTGCAGCAACTATTATGTGTGGCCCAAAAGGCACTAGCCTAGGTGAGGTGGCGGGTGCGCCCTGCACCCTCGAGGTGGGGCACCACCTCCAACAGATTTCCTTCTTAGCGATAGCTACCGAAAATCCAAATGTCGAAGATCCTAGCCAGGGCCCCGTATCTTTCTCGAACCTACCATCCTCCCCTAAGCTATCTACGTATAAGTACAACTCTCTCAACGACTCAATGGCCGGCTCATAAGAGTACTACGCCTGCGTACGCTTTACAGCCTATAAGATCCAATCCACCAACTATATTAAGAACTTTACGCCTACGAGAATAGATATTAGGTACGCCAAAGCAAAGATAAGGCTTATTAGAAGCACTGACCAATCCTGATGCCTCTGGGCGAAGAGGTGCATATTGTATCGCTGGGGGTTGAGTGCTTGGTTGTCGTGCGATGAAATTGTAGGTGATGCTGCGATCGATGATGGGTTTCGATGGCTGTGATGGACGCTGTAGGGCGACGTGCTAATGCGCTGTACCGTATCATCGCAATCGTAGATTGATACTGCAGTGGCTGGCCTCTGGAAACTTCGTTCTTGTCTGGCTGATTCGGTACGACGTTGACGTGGGTATCCCGGTGATGCCTTGGTGGAGGCTAGCTTGGATGTTGTGATGTTGATCCTCGCGGCTACTGATCCCTATAATCGATCCCTATGATCCCCTGATCCCCCTGATATCCCGATCCCACTTTCCCCCCAGCCGGCGCACTTCCACCCTCGCATCCTGCTCCACAATCTCCCTCATCCGCTGCGCAGCTTGCTTCGCCCCCAGCTCCTCAAATCGCTCCAGCCAGAATCACCACCTGTCCATGCACAGTCCCGGCTTCCCCCTATACAGAGGACCTGGAGCCGTCATCTTGAGCTCGCGGGAGTCAAGGGTATCGGCGCGGAAGGCATCCCGAAAGATGGGCTTGCCAGCGAGCAGGATCCAATGGCTGGCGACGATGAGTTTGTACTCTGGGATGCTGTACTCGGGGAAGTCTTTCTCGATGCCCTTCTCCATGCCCTTTTCGATGCCCTTCTCGACGCTACTACTCTCAGGGGCACCTCCCTCGAGACCGGCCCTGATCCCAATCATACCCCAGACGGTCCAGTTAGTAAGGCCCAAGTTAGTGACGCGAGCGACAAAGGCGTTAAAGTTGATCCACTCGTATCTGTCGTTGAAGTTGATGCACTCGGCATCTTCGTCTTGAATGGATTCGGGGTCTGCGTGGTAGGTCAATCTTAGGTTACTGGGGTGTTGATGAGGACGGAGAGACAAGTCATCCCCCTAGAGCGCCGCAAGGAAAAAGGAAATAGTATGCCTCTAAGAAGCCCGGCGGCGAGGGACATCTTAAAAAGGGGGAAAAGGAAAAAAGAAAAAACACCCCAAAGGGCAACATACCAATCCATGCCTCTCGAACGAAGCCTGACAGCAAGGGGAGATCTCTCCAAAGTCGCTCCCTGGCCTGGGGCCATTAGCATATCAGGGAAGGAAGGGAAGGGAAAGAAAAGAAAGAAAACGCACCCCCCATACGGCTACCGTACCCCTCGCTCGCAGTCGCAGCTCCTGGAGAAAGGCCACGATGGTGTCCTGGACGGGGTGGTTGTAGGGAACCGAGGACACAAGACTGATCAGAAGCTCCCACAGTTCCATCAGGAAGACCTCGGTGGAAGCCTGGGTCGCAGGGCTGAGGCTGTCGATGGAAACGGCGGCTGCGGATGAAGTTGATGCGGTACCTACAGTGTCGTTGGAAGTGGTGTCTTTGGGGGCATCCTGCAGGAGGGACATGGGGATGGCGAGCATCTTGGTTTCGTCCTCGGATAGACCTTCTGCTTGCAGCTCTTTGATCTTTTGCGAGACGGGAGCGAGAGTCTGGGCCATGTTGAGGGACAGTTGGTCGGCCATGGTGCTGCTGGGAGCGGGCGGAGATGCTTGAATGTCGGTGTTAGAGCACTGGAGCCGCTGTGTGGTATTTGGCGAGGACGTGGAACGAAGGATGTTGGGTCTGAGTTGGAAGAAGCCAGCTGGCGCGCAATGCGAGAAGGGGGAACCTGGATATTTTCTCCGGGCTTGCAGACAAAGCATAGCGTCATTCTTGCTGTCTTTGATGGCCCGCAGCTAAATTTAAGCGCAAGCCCCTGCTGAGCGCACTAGTTCTCTTTCTTTCCCATCATCAGGCCAGAGCATGTCGCAGACGGAGAATTCCGGCCTTTGTTCCCAATTCCAGCCCGGTTTGGGGGGAGGGGGGGAGACAGCAGAGAATAAGGCCATCCAACTCTCAGGCGGGGAAGCGTGATAATATCACCAACGTTACTCTTCTGTGTGAAACATGATGGGTAGCCTGAAGCCTCATTAAGCTGGTGGATCGACGGGGGTTTAGGATGAGATAAATGTTGTGCCATCCCCCGGCGATACCAGCAAGACCATGAGAGACGAGCCGAGACGTGATCGGTATCTGCAACAGGGGCAGGATATCGCGACCTTCTCTGCATTGTCGCTTGTAATTTCTGCCATCGGTTCTTATGTTAGCCCCTGCGATGTCCAGTAGCGACCAAGGGAGGGGAAATGGCTACCCAAACTGGCACCTGAACTTGGAAGAAGATGCGATTGCAGCGAACCGTCCACTCGTCGAGTTCCCTTTGAGACCCAACACCACTCAATCATGGACTTCTGGAACACCCGGGGCCATCCGTGCTTTATATAATGATGACAACCGGACGACACACACTGCAGTGTACCACGACCCAGCGAAATGCAGCAAGAGGGACTTCAGTCTATGTGACAGCCATAGTGGGAAGACGCTTTAACTGTGCCAGTCTTGGTAACGCTGGTGTACGGAACGAGGCAGAGCCTTCATAATAGGCCTTTTAAACTTATTGCTATGTCTAGGGACCCATGACAAGCCGTGAGTCCATGGGTGGGCACCTATAGGTCTATTTGGGTGTCCTTGGGTCCTGGGTACCCGTGGGTAATTCTTATCACTACTACCGAAAAGAAAAGATCAAAACTACCAAAGGCGTGATTTAACTCTCCTTTGTTGCCCCATGCCAAACTCTAATTCAATTGGTACCCATCTCCTTGTTCTTATTGTATAATTCAGGACCTACAAGGAGCCTTCTCCCTCCGATCAAAGGAAGATACAATCATTTTGACGGTTTATATACACCTTTTTCTGCGTGTGGTTATGTTCTCCTAAACACTTTTCCAATACATGTTCACAAAATAGGAAGGATGGCAATAATAATGAAGAAGTAGCTGTATTGAAGAGAGTCTGTTCTCAAGATCCAGGGCGCTACAAGTGCTCTTTAATCTACAGCCAGACCCCTGACAGCTCAGGGGAGCTAGCGCTCCATGGGGGCGCTCTATCCACTTCCTGGCTTTGGCACCTGATTTGTGCAACATCTTCTGATTATTTGCTAGCATAGCTACACTAGTTTAAATAGAGATCCACACAAGTCGGCTTTTTCTCATACATAACTACCTATGGACTAGATCTACTTAATTATTAACACCTTTTCAGGCGGTTGTGATGGGGTCCGCGGATCCGATCATTCAGATAGCGAGCACATAGGCTAGTTAGTGTGTATAAGAGATGTTGTCAGTTGTAATTTTGCTGCTGAATCAATGGATGTGCGGTTTTCTTTTCGCTGCGTGAGCCCGATTTGATTGTGCATCGTGACATTGCATTGGGTATACGCTTTGGCATGTGCTATCGTACAAGGGGAGGTTCCCTGCGATGGTGAGAGAGCCGCAAAACAAACACAAATAACCAAGAACCAAACGCCTTACTCTGCTGCCCACCTGGGCAAGCAACAAATTAGGGAAACAAAACGATTAAAAAATAATAATGGAAAAAATAAAAACGGGAATGAAAAAAACGGGGCCACAGTAGCGCCAGAACCCATACCCAACACCGGTTAATATACACAGCCCATTATTTCATCTTCGGTCAACTTTCGGGAAGCGTATAGCTTGTACCCGTCAGATCGAACCTGTAGGTCAAACCTCAGCTCATGAGCACCAAGTAGATATATAAATAACAGTCAAAGAATATAACTACCTTCAAATCATACTCTCGACCAAATCTACGATTCAGCAGGTCCACCAAACTCGCCCTGTCGATGTAGCTTCCAGCAATGATCTGGGGTTCTTCGTGCTGGAAGCTTGGTCGCCTGTAACGCCAACTAGAGGAAGATGCGGTCGACGAACGGCTCAGAGGGAAAGTATGATTCTCATTGAAGGACGGGAGTCTCCAGGAAAAGCGAGAGGAAAACGATGGCATTGTGGGTCCTAAGAGTGGGCTAGGCGGGACGCTTGGGTTAGGGGAGAGCAGAGTGAGTAGGAGCCGGGGGGTTGAGGGGTTAAACGCTTAATAACCACTTCTGCCTGGAGGACGGAGGGTCGCGGTAACCGCCCAATCGCTATGAAATTTACAAAGCAGCACCACATGCACCCTATTCCTATTCGTGGCTACTCTAGTAGGCCGCCACCCCAGTGCCCGACCGGTCGGTAGAGCCTATGCCCTGCTACACCGTCCTCTCAAAGAGGGTGTGGTGAGCCAGCCGCATGCTTTCTGGAGCAAGCCAGACCGATTACTGCAGAATATTATTGCTGTACGATGCACACCATGCGTTAAATGTTTTGGTGGAGGGGGATCAGGTGCGAACGGGCTAATCCATGAGGCACTTTCAACTCGCTGCGCCTGCCACATTGTCCCCTCCTCTCCCCCCTCCCCCCCCCCCCCCCCAAAAAGAGGCGCAAAGGCTGGCTGTAATCTGCATCGCTTACAGGAGGTGGTGCACCTTGGTCTAATCAGAACGCTTAGCCTACGGCCCTCCATTAAGATTACTTGGAGCGAAGCTCGGACCTCACTGGGGCCGAGGGCCCTCCACCTGACGATGCATTGGTGACGGCTGTCCGTATACACCTTCGGTACACCTTGATTTGTCCACCAGGTCTCTGCTTCGCTAACGCAAAGTTTTAGCGCCAGCCATTTTATCGCCACCTTGGGTGACTGCAGTCACGAGGCTACGTATACAAACATAGATATAATATGGCGGAAAATGGCTGATTTGTTTGCTTTGCTTCGCTCATCCCCGCAGCTCCAAATATTCCATGCGGCGTCGTTTCGCATCACTCTTTTCATGCTGTAGACCGAGGGGCCATCTCATGCCAGACACCGATCCAGGCGACATGAGATCCCAAGCTGTGGGGGAGGGTAGCAACGTAAGTACGCCACCCCACGATTCTCGCGCCGTCAAACTCGTTGCCTAAGCCATTTTTTTCTTGTTTCAATCCTTCTCGCACGCCTTAGACGCGGGACTAACCTAGCCGTCCAGGAAGAGCCAAGCCAGTGTGCAGCTCCCGAGTGCCCGCATCGGGCTGGGGATATCCGTGATAAGGTCTTGAGAGCCCTTCGGTTGGCCTCGCTCGCCGACCGGCTAGACGGCCGCGATGGATTCATTCCTCGCGACGACCTCATCCGGCTCGTGAATGCTCACGTGGTTTCTGACATACTGCGTATTTCCGTCCCGGAACTGGACCAAGCCACCATGGCAGAGGCAGTAGACCGCATATGTCCTGATGAAGGGCAGTGCAAGTGCTGTAAATGGCCATGCACGGGGGCTAGATTGCTCTTTGCAGCCCTGGCCATGACGGCCGCAGAAGACCGGATTGCGCAACTGTTCAGTTCTGCAGAGCCCAGCTGGCTGTGTGATAGCAGCCCGACCTTGGGGAGCGCTGAAGGTTACTTTACGAATCTGAGCCTAGATGGAGTCCGCACCGCCGCCAGGCCAGCGAAGGAGAAGGGAGAGTTCTTTGTGCAGATGCCGTGGTGCATGAGGTCCCCGTACCTCTCCGCCTTGACAAGCGACCCCCCGAGGCTAGATAAAAGGATCACGTTGCCGTTGATCGAACTCGGCGATGAAAAGGGGCAGAGGTGGGGACAATTTTCCCGGGTCTGGAAAGTCAAGATCCACCCGCGCCACCACGATATGGTACGGTAGCCGATCTGGATGCTTGTTTTACGTATGGATCCCTCGGCAGGTATGGGCGCCAAGACTAACTCGGCGGGGCATCATCTAGGAGACCGACAACGGCTATTTCGCGCTCAAGATGATTGAGGCGAGATCCCCCGAGAGGAGCCAACAGATATTTGACGAGGAATACCATGCGAATCGTAGGATTCGCGTGCCGCACGCACACATCACCCCCCTCTTGACAGCCTTTCAATACGGGGATACTCGGTGGTGCCTGCTGTTCCCATGGGCCGACGGCGGAAGCTTGCGAGAGCTGTGGCGGGATATCCAACCTCCTCGGCCTGTCTGGTGCTCGGCCGATTGGCTCCGAGCGCAGTGCCTCGGCATATCGCAAGGTCTTTTGCACATGCACCAACCCCCAGAAACCCAAGACGGTGGAGTCTCCCAGCTGCACGCCGACATCAAGCCCGAGAACATCCTCTGCTTCTCGACTGCGCCGAGCAGTGGTGGCTCGTTTGTGCTAAAGCTTGCCGACTTAGGCCTCGCTCAGCCGGCCGAGGGTGGCTACTTGGCCACCAGCAAGATCAAGCACACTCTCACGTACAGGCCGCCAGAACAGGATCTCGGGGGTCCCGGCGCGTCGCTAAAGTGGGACGTTTGGTGCCTTGGCTGCCTCTTCTTGGAGTTCATTACCTGGTTCGTCCAGGGGACTCGTGGTGTAGAGGACTTCCAAACCGTACGGGAGAGCGAGCAGGATGACCCGCGGGCTTCCGAGACGGAAACTCGGACCTTTGAGGACAAGTTCTTTCGGATCAAGATTAGCAACCGCATTTTGTCGCGCGTACCTGGCGTCGACGTCAAGAAATCGGCCAGAGTCAAGAAGTGTGTCGCCTCGGTAAGCGAAAGCGGATCCTCCACCTCCTTGATGCGAGGGAAAAAGAAAGCTAACGGGCGAGACAGCACATTCATGCATTAAAGATGGATCCCAGATGCAGCAGCGACCTCTGCAATATTCTCGACTTTATCGAGAGCAGCATGCTCGCCGTCGACGATCACAATCGATCCAACATGGAGCAGGTTGTCGAGCATCTGCAGGCATAAAGACCTGCAAAGTGGGGACGAATAGAAGGGGCGAGTGGTGGCAAAACATTCCAAATTCAAGGCGTTGCTGTGAAACATGATATGTTCGGTAGGATATTCTAAGGGGGAAAAGGTTGGGGAGAGAGGGGAGGCGGGGCAAAGTGATAACTTGATACAAATGATACCATTAATAATATCCTTGCTAGAGAGCCGTTAGGGCCTATTGCCCAATGATATTCCCATGATATATGCCAGACTAGAGAGGGGTCATTAGGCTACACAAAGGCGGCATCCGTGCAGACTGCTTATCAGTACTTTTTTTCACCAGCAGATAAATTCCATCCCGCTGTCAGTCCGAACGCTTATCTTGCGGAATGCTCTCATCCAGACGTGTCGTCTCCGCTTGGTCAAAAGCCTCAATGACCATCTCCCTTTCGCTCTGGCGAGTTCAGAGTGAGCACTTTCTTCCTGCTATCGCCCTGGCCTCTTGGGGCGGGAGACCTACCGGGTTAAGCTTCCGGGGCAGCTGGACTTCATAGCCGCGACCTTGGGTGGCCTAGGCGGGATCGGGGTCAGTACCTTGTCGTATGGGGAGGCAAAGCATAAGCGGGCTCGGGGATAGGAAACAGACCCTGATGGAGATGTCTTTGGGCTTGAACTTGAGCGGGGGCGTCTGCAAGACGGTCCGCAAGACGTCCTCGCTCGCGTAGCGATGATCGAACACATCGGTCGGCGTAAACTCTGGCTGGGCCATGTTGGAGCTTGATGAATCGAGGCCGGGGATCCAGCTGACGAGCTTGTAGACCCAAGGTCTAACTCTGAGGTTTGTCATGAGGCGATTGGTTTTGGGGGCCTTTGTAGGCGGAAAATACGTTATAAAAGAGAAATCGCGTTTAGATTCTTTGCCCTCAAAGCAGCTGGCTACCCGCGCTGGCCTCTCCTGGGGCTGAGCTGTGGTTGGAGCTCTTCGGTGTGACGCCCCATCCACCGCGAGTTGCCTACTCTTCACCTACTCTTCGCCGGCCGTCTGCCTTACCGGCGCCTTCTGGTCGTATGCTGTTATAGCTTGGCTCGGCGGGGAAGAAAGTGGTGGGAAGAGCTGGGCTGCTTCCTCGCTTGCTCGATGCGGGTGGCTTGGCCTGAGGGCATTCGGGCGTGACATGTAGGCGGCCTCCCAAAACTGGGCGGTGGAAGAGGGGAAAGGAGGGTGTGGATCTTTTTCTGCTCACCCTTCACGACTTTAGACCAAGGCCTCGAAGCAAGGCTCCCAGGCAGAAGCCAAAGTGGTGTGCACTTAATTCCTTATACAATGGTGATGATTGGGGTTGGGGGTTGGGGGGAGGGGGAGAGGGGGGCCTCTATTAGCTTCGCTGGACGCATCATGCAGCTGCAGCCTTGATCAGCTTGAGAAGGCGGTATGGGGGTTAGTATAATTGGCACGGCGTCGCAACTACGCTGCCACAGGCGTTACCTCGCATTGCTGCGGAGGACAGCGGGCTTTGCCCCGCATAGGTGTGTGGCCTGGCCGAACGAGAACGTAGCTCCGATATAAGACGCATAGTCTGGTAGCAAAGCGGGAAACGAACTAAAAAATAGTTAGGCACCAGAGGCCTTTTGTAATCACCAACATTGTTAGCATGGAATGGCTGAATCGGAAAAACGAGTTTTCTGACAGAGACCTTAAGCTCTTGACGTTCCATCCAGATCATTCATCCTCGTGTGCTATCGAGACAACCAAGCTCTCAAAAGACCAGAATGTGAGCGCCGAGCTGATCAAGCGGCGGGCCCTGTTGCAGTCTTCATTTGGTAGGTGACTGACCATCGTACGCAGGGCGATTCGGTGCTTATATCCCAGTCCCACAACTCTGAATACGAGTTTTGTGACTGGGTGGAACGGGTAAGTTCTGCTGCGGATGTTGAGAAAACCAGTTTCCTGCGAAATTAGCTTATCGTTCCCCACGCAATTAAGTCGTGCCCCCTAGGAGGCGAGCCCGGTCCACATCCGCCGACTATAGTCTTGGTCATGTTCCCTAGGCTGGTCGAGACGCGCCCAGCGACTGACGCTCAGATGACGGTCATGTCTCTGCCATGCAGAGCAGATGTCTGGCGGCAGGCCGCGAAGCGCATGTTCCAGCACAGGTTTCTCTCGCTCCTTATCCGAGGGAGCTCGACGGCCAATTTCCAAAACAGATTTGTGACGTGGCAGAGCGGCTCACCGTGGGGCAGATCGATCGGTACGCCTATACCTCCGTGATTCCCAAGCACGTCGATTTCTATATAATGTCTGACTGGAGAGCGCTGCCAGTGTACGGCTGCAGGTCGGACACGGAATCTCCCACCAAGGGGGACGATGTGGTGCTCTCGGTAACTTCGTTTATCGACGCACCACTCACCTTTGCTGTCTTGTACGGCAGCACCCAGAATACCAAGAAGCTGGCCGAGGTGTACCTAAGGCAAATCAAAGCGTCGGACCTGGCGTGGCACCCGCTACTTCTCCCTATGCTCTTTGCCGAGCTGGAGCGCAAGCGACTGCTCAACTTGCTAGACCGCGAACAAACTAGGTTACAACAGCGCCTCCTTGAGATGGAGAACGAGCTCCGCGGCGAGGCTGCAGGTGTGGCAGCCATATTGGAGAAACCCGATGGTGATACGGCGGCTGCTGTCAAGGAGTATGAGTCTACCAGGCTGTGGATAGATGTCAGCAAGCTGAAGAACAGCCTGGAGAGCCTAAAGACGCAGCTCGCGAGTATGACGGGGCATTCGAGGATGCTGCGGCAGTCAGTCCTTGTGGCTCGGCCTGGCGAAGCCGACACGCTGGCCCGGGAGCGCGCCACAGGCGAGGTAATTGAGTCGAGGCTCGGCGAGATGATGGGCGAGTTCGACAGCAAGATTCGGAGCTGCGAAAGCCTACTTGGGGGGTTCGGCATGGCAGCCCAGATGGTAAGAGTGGCTCACGTCCCCGCGATATGATGGGTTACACGCTGATGAAGTGCGTCTAGGATTGGAATTACTATACGAGACGTGATTCAAGGGCCAACATCATCATCGCCAATGCCACGAAGAGGGATGGCAGCCAGATGAGGATGATCTCTCTGCTGGGGATGACATTCCTCCCCGGCACGTTTCTCGCTGTGAGTCAAAGCAATCTCCAAGTACGGTATGGATGTCCGGCCGGGAGTATCCACTGACGTGTCTCTTACCTAAGACGATGTTCTCTATGGGCTTCTTCAACTGGAGTCCAACAGACGATCGCATAATCTCGCCGTGGATCACGCTATATGTAGGGCTGACGATTACGCTGACAACACTGACTCTCTGGCAGTGGAAGAGGTGGACGACAGAAGAAGAGAAGAACGCCCGGTTGCAGCTGAAGAGGGAGCTCGAGAGCGATAGCGACTTGGTTTGGATGGTTGCAGCAGAAAATGTCTGAGATGGTGGTGGTGGATCCGTCCGTATACGCCGACGTATCCCCATGCATTTAGTACCAGGTACGCTATGCAGTCGTGAGAAGACTAGCCCAAACATTGGCCCACACACAACTGAAGTCTACCACCTACCCAAGGTGGTGTAGGAAGCTAGGGTTATATCATAAGACGCTCGTGCATTTGCAGTTTTATATTATTTACTGGACTGCTGGAGACTTAAGTCAGCCTCTGCCCTCCAAGTCTCACGCGTACAACTCAAACAAAACTTCTACTGCTGTTGTTCGATCCTAAAATCAATAACATAATTACCTGAACAAACGCTGCAGATACCGCTATTCAGCGTGTTGAGAGGAGAGGCCATATAGCAGACCACTCCAAGATATGTCACAAACTACCACTGTACTAAAATTGCAGAAGGTATCTGAAATACGGCATCTCCACCAACGCTTTACAAGCCGAGGAATTCCGTCACACGGGCAGTTGCAAAGCTGCCAGCTAAGGTCTGGTGCCTGTATACCTAACGGCATTATGGAATAGATGTTCCCCTTGTGAACTCTAGAGACACGCCCCGGCCTGAATGACAGAGCAGCCACCCTCTTTCTGGATACGAAATGCCCCAGACACGCTCTCATGGACGGAAAACTGAAGTCGGTTGAGAGGGCCCTCCAGTTGTGGGTGCTGATAGGGGGGAATCGCGCATTCACTATTTCCGACACGCGTAGCAGTGCTGTCCGCTAGGTGGTCCGGAGGTCCTTGCTTTCGTCGATGATTCGCACCAGGGCCTCGGTCATTGCTCCGCACCATTCTCCTTGATCTTTACGATACTCCTAGGCTATCTCGCTGGCATCTCGCTGGCGGTCGCAGCGGCGATCCGTACGGCGAATGGGTTTTCATCAGCGTATGCGTCCTGCCAGACCTGGCCGCGGCGCCGTAATAGGCCATGGACGTGACGGATAATTTGAGCGTACGGCACGCTTAAGATGCTTTTCGGCACGGCGTCGCTTCCGAGACCGAGATCGCGAACCATGCTCCCCGCAAAGCAGTAGTCAAGTATGACCGTGGCATTTGTCCGATCTGTCAAGCCCCGGAGTAGATACGACAGTTCCACGTCCAGGATTCCTTAGAAGTCTTCCTGTGTTCCCGACGAGGCAAAGTCAATCGGGACAAGGAATTAATGTCGCAATGCGGCCTGCAAGCCGGATGGGCGTAAGCTGCGGCTGTGGTCCTGTGGTCTGGGAGCTTCGACCATACCGCCGTGTCCCGAGCAATAAATTAGGGTGGAATCATCTTGGATGGCTTGATCGATAAGCTTGCGCCAAGCATCCAGAATGCCGTTGCGAGTGTTATAAAGATTCTGTTCCTGGAGTTAAATTCTGAAAGGTTGGTAAGCTAATAATCTTTAAAAACGCTAGGTAACGGCATTCTAAAATAACTTTTGTTTAGGCAATTTAAGTAGCATAGCTACCTCACTTGCCTTATATACCTAAAGTCGTACCAATTAGACCTTCGTACTACTAGTCCTCTTGCGACCTAGAGGGTTCAAACTTCCAAGTCAGTGGGGGATAGCTAGTTATTAAGGATGGGCCCCTGTATACTGCGACGCGCCGGTCGAGGATAGTTAACTATTAGAGGTAGGTGTCCTCAGCGGCCATCTACGATGACTAGTTAAGCGGGGTTATAACGTTTACCCTTCGTACCGTCGGTACTTCCGTTAATGGTCATAATGACCTGCCGCACCACCATCCTCGTCTAATGTTAATATATAGGTATAATCAAAAGTTTGATCCGTTCATGGCGTATATCCCTTAAGAATCGTGGATTTTTTACGTCTTCTGTTGCCATGGTATAAAGTTCTAGTATGGGTCTACGGCATGGTGAATCCCGAGTTGAGTCTTTCACCAAGGTGAGTTACCTTAGGTGAGTCCAGCTATGCGATAGAAATTGCGGCTGTGTAAGAATTGGGAGATAGCCTGTTGGCTGCCATTATCGACGAGCAGACCTAGTAACCTTCACAATAGGTATCGCATAACTGCAGTGGGCGTGGCACACGCCCTAGCCACAGCTGTGGCAAGGAGCCTAGCTCCTTGGCACAGCGCTCTCTTTTGTATATATTCGGCGCTCACGCGCCTTGCTCTTTTAGCTGAAGCAGACTCAATTCAATCTTCTTTTCTCTCTATTTCTCTTCTCTCTGTTCCTTTTCTCTCTATTGCTCAGCTCCAGAAATGTCAGAATAGGTAATACTGACTTTCGAATATCATTGATTCTGCACTCTTACAGAAGTAGGCTAACAAAGCACAATGTGCTAGTATATATTACGAGGCGGTACTTTATCTCCTCTTATGTTCTGAACTTGAATGCTGTGTACTAACCCAGAGAATGAACTTGTATATTCTGGGGCATTACATGGTGTACTAGGTTGATCTAAGATTTGAAGTCTCAGCAGCGGGCCATTTGGAAGTTGGAGGTGCTGTAAATGCACGCTTATTGGCTAAACCCATCTTGGCGGTTCTACATATACGTTTGTGTGAGCCCGCCTTTGCTTGTCCCTATGGGATGCAGGGGAACCGCACGTGAGTGGCTCTCCAGGCAGTGGCGGTCGATTCCAATCAAATCCCCTTTGCAAAACCTGCCTGTTACCCCGCCGCCCTTCAGCGATATTGCAGCAAGACCATTCCTCCTCCTAATAAGCAGTAGCACAAGATGTCTGGAATTGTCCAGATCCCGTTTAATGCTTTCAAGCTCATTGACCTCGGTCAGTCCTTTGGCCTCTCGACGTACCAATCGCTTTATAAGGACCACAGCGAGCCAGTCGGACTCGTTTCAGTTATACAAGCGCTGGGCCTGTTGCGACCCTCGGACGAGATAATCGAGTCATTCAACAATAGATGGACCAAAGAATCGGCGCGCTGGAAGCTCCAAGAAACCAGCATCGAGGTTGTTACTGGGAAGTCGTCAACAACAGGAGAGATGGCCAAGACGGGTGATGGCGAGGCCGCGCTCCTTGCCCTTTCGTTCCTAATCGAGACCGTCGGCACGAAGACGGCGTCGGAGCTGGTGCGCAAGATCATTGATGCTACGCCTTCCGACCTCTTACCAATCAGGCCGCGAAGGGGGCAGATCGCCAATGTCATCACAGCCGTCGGAACCCAGACGGCGTGCGTCAGCTGGCACCAGGAAATCTCAAACGCACAGGAATGCGTGTGCGAGCGGCCTATCGTTTGGGCAGGAGACAACCGTCTACCTAGCGCGTCGTTCGACCTGCCCGTGGAAGCTCTGCGGGCCTTGTACCACGCATTCTCCGTTATCTCGCGGTTCCCGTCTGACTACCACTGCACTCTCCGAACCCCCTTGAGCCTCACACTGCCCTTTGCGTTGGCCAATTCCATCTGTGGTTTCCGTGTCTGTGTTATAGTCGACGGAGAGGTTGTTCACGGAAGTCCTACGCCTGGGGCATGGCGAGTGAAGATGGAGAGGATCCAATCCGGGAACACCGAGATCAAGCTGGGACACAAACTCGAGGATGCTCAAGACTTGCTAATAATCGACGAGGTCGGCCCGCTTCGAGCCAACCGCATCCCCATCCGGGGCATTGGCCAGGCGGCAAGCATTGGCCAAGGCCTAAGTATCCCAGAGGGCGAGGAGGTGGCCGCCCTCGCAATTGGGGCTGCGATCTCGGCTATGGGGAGATGGACAAGAGAGGTTGTGGACGAGAGCGGCGACGACAACGCCTCGGACGTCTCCTTCTCGCACTCTCAGCCATCTACGTCTCAGTCGCAAATTGAGGGAGATGAAGTCGGCAGCCAGGATAACAAGGCGCAGTTAGTCCCTATAAAAACTCGAATCTCCATCAAGGCCATTACTGAGTGGTGGGGTTGTCCCACAAAGACCGCCATCGACATGCTCAAGGCCAGCGAGAAAGCTTTTGCCAACCAGCAGGAAGATTCCACTTGGATGCAACTGCGTTTCTCGCGCGCTACACTCGGTAAAATGGCCGAGTTTGAAGACCTCGGCGCCGAGCAGAAAGCCGCCAAGAGAACGCAGACGAATCATGCTCTCGACCGGCGAGACTACGCGCGGCTAGTATACATGCTAGCAACGCAGCTGATACTCATCGCCTTTCTCCAACACAGCCCTTCGACGGCGGAAAAGCTGCGTGTGCGTTCCACCTGCCAGCCCCAGAATTCCGAACTAGGTCGAGCGATCAGGACACTCAGCAAGGTAGAGCCGCTCCGCCAGTCAGATGTGTTGTACAGCTGGTATTTCTGGCTGTGTGGTAAGCCGCCCAAGCGACCAGAGAGCGATTATGGCCTCGAAGTTATCACGACCGATGGTTATATGATTTACCGAAGTCTGCTTCTGGATCTCAATCTGAGTCCCGAGTCCTGCGAAACGGTGACGATTGAGCCTGGCCACATCTGCTCGGGCGGCCAGCGGCTTGCCGAAGTCCGCGGCCCCGATCAAGGGCACCTTGTCTTTCAAGAGCCACACCACAGGGAAGTGCTGGAGGGGCCGGGTGCCAAGCTGAGACCACAGGATCGCACTGGTCCACTCCAGCTCAGCTGGACGGTGGAGGAAGGAGACCACAGCGTTGATCTAGAGATGCACCTGAAGAGCAGGACCTCAGGATTGGCTCTGTCAGCTTCTATATACCAGGTTTCGAAGTTAAGCTGGGGTCTCCAGTATGGCGATAGGTTGCTAGGTTGTACTCACGATGAAGAAAGAGTCGGCTCGTTAATGGCTGGTGAGCAAGTGGAGATCGTGTCAGCCGGTGCTCTGGAGCGAAAAACATCGTGGGGCCCGCTTTTGATACTCAGTGCCAATGACAACGATCTCGGCCAGATTGCCTCGTTGTTGAGCGCTCCGGAGAACTCGCGCGGTATGGTCCGTAGAGACGCCTGTTTGAGGTGTTGCGTCACGGCCTGCAACAAAACAGGACTGGATTTTTTGATTGACTAAGATGGATAATCATTTTGCTCCTTTTGCACTATTTTATTGTATAATCGTTCTCAGAAACCAGGGATACGGGGTATACGAGAGAGAATAGCTTTGCGGTAGATGCCTGTCTAGATAGTTACCTACCTACCTACCAACATACTTGAGGATTTGATTGATTTTACGTGCAGGGCTTTTCACTGTGAGTGACTGGCATGGACTGGACCGGAAGGACCCCATGAAGGCTACTAACTAAAGGAGATCCTCTTGACGAAATCCAAGCCCAAAATATACCCCTGTTTACCTTTTAAAGGTCTCACGTACCCTTTACAACTCTCCCACCGTTCGAAGGTATATAAAAAATCTGTAAAGAAAAAGCTAGTTTTACTTAAAAAAAAGTCAATTTATCCCATTTTCGCCTATTTGTTTAGGTTAACTACATATCTATATTTATACTTATGCTTATTTTCATTAACGTATATGATAAGCGAGTGTCGCAGACAAGCGAGTGTCGCACTTTCCACCACCTTACCACAACAATTCTCAATTACACAACCACAACACTAGGAAATAACAATAACTGAGTCAGAAACAGATGAATCAGAAGATTCTGCAGCCTCCTTGCATGTGCGTGCATTATGCCCAGGCTTACCGCACACGCCACAGCACCGAATCCTCGTACGAGACCCCCCTGCACCACCACCATTTTGTCGCGTTTCCTGGACCAACTGCTCACCCACAGCCTTCTGATCTAGTAGATCCTGTGCCTCTTGTACAGTAAGTGACCCTCCAAGCCGTACACGTGTTTTTTTGGCTCTCCGTCGCTTACTAAGCCCCTCATTGGCCTTTCGAAGTGCCGAAACCTCCGTACGTAGAAGAGTAACCTCATGCATTATAGCCATTGTACCTTTAGCTAATCGGTCCACAGTAACCAGTATAGGTGTTGGAGAGCTACTATGATGGTTGGATAGTCGACTTTTGATAAGCTCTGACTGTGAAGTGGCTTCTCGAGGGTTGTGTGGTGTTTGAGAGAGCTAAGGTAGTGCCGTGCCTAGGCTTGAGGCTGGGGGTGTTGGAGTCCGAATGCGTACATCCAGCTTAGATATCACCCTTTCTGGATCGTACGGCACAAGTCCGGCTCCGGCAAACCCTCCTTGGATATTCCTTTCCGTAATTGAAGTAAAAAACGCTTCTTTAAACGTACAAAGAAACTCCAACTTGCTGATGTGTGTAATGTTCATCCGTATCAACTGCTCAATTTGGCGGCTGTACGCCTTCTTCAATGGCCCAAAACAGCCAACATCCAATGGCTGAAGTATATGTGAAGAGTGCGGAGGCATACAAAGTGTAATAATATTGTGCTCCTAACAGTAGGTTTCGAATTCTTCGGAGTGGTAGTTATCGTAGCCATCAAGGATGAGCAGCCGATATTTGCCCTTCGTACGAGATGCTGTGTGCAAATCAAAGTGCCGAATCCAATCCATGCCTTTCTCATTGGTAGTCCAACCATTGTCAGTTGTTGCAATGCGCCAGGTGGCCGGAAGGTTGCACTCCTGATACCAAATGGCGAGGTGATATTGCCCAGCCAAGATGACGAATGGTGGGATGGCCCAGCCCAAGGCATTTACTCCTTGGATAACCGTAGCCCACTCTCGATTGCCAGGCTGGGCCTGTTTAGCTCTACTGCGGCCATCTGAGGTAGTAACTACCATGGAGGCGATGATAATGCCTATCATAAACCCAGTCTCATCGAAGTTGTACGAATCGTCGTCGAGAATGCCGTATTTGACCTTAATGTTGTGCACAAGTGCAAACCACTCGCGAATAACTTTTGGATCTTCGCATTTGGCCCTCTGGTAGTCGTATTTACGCGTAAAACGCGTTCGAAGTTCTGGTTGGCGCTTGACGAAGTTGTGAGCCTATCGTACGCTAACAGGCGGCGTGTCGCGTTCGCGTAGCAATCGGTTGGCCATATCTTCCACGTACGAAAGCCGGGGGTGGAATGTGTGTGTACATAGCTCAATTATGTATTGAACAATTGTTTTTTCCTCTAAATCTGTAAGTTTGTGCGAATTGGCTGGAGTATCGCATCGTGTAGATATACCGGCTCGTCGGCGCCCTAAGGTTCTGTCGCACACTTCGTAGATCTCTGCCGCGTGTCGTAAGCTTAGATTTTTATCGCGTTCGAGGGCTTGGAGGGCTAAAATAATACTGGCTTCGTTTGAAGAAACTGGCATTGTAGATAGTGGAGAAAAGTGGTGTCAAGTGTAGAGGTGTTGTGTTGTGTGGAAAGTGCGACACTTGCTTGTCTGCGACACTCGCTTATCATATACGTTAATTTAGGATATTTCTTTTCTTAATATGCCTCGGTATTTTTTCCTTCAAGTAACCTTTCTTGTATACTCTTTATGTAAAGTATTTCCTTACTTTAATATATAAACAAGGCATGCCGTAAACAATAGCTATGGCTAATGCTAGAGCGCTGTGGCACACCCACCGCTGGTATGCGACAATTATATAAGTAACTACAAAGATACCACAGTATAATCGTATTTAGAGATATCCATATATTTTATAGATAATATATCACACCTCGTCACGACGTAACACAATATCCGCACCCGCAATGGAAGCGTCTGCAACAATAGTCACAGCGAGAAGATGCATTAGAGATCCTGCTAACTCCCACCAAGCCCAGCCGCTAACACTTTGGAGGCAGCGCCTGGGCGCTCCCCGACTTCTTGGCCAGCGCGACCTCAGCGTCACGTCTGCGCACGAGACCCGGGAGGACCTCCCCGCCGCCGTGGACCCACTTGGGCAGCTCCTCCGCCAGCACCGTGTTGACGTTCTCGCCCTTATTTAGGCGCTTGACGAGGGTCGAATCCTCGGCCGCACCGCAGCCCATGTTAAACGCCCAGCTGACGAGGGCACCGTACTGGTTCAGGTTGACGGTCCCCTTGACCATCTTCGTGATGCACTTCTCGAACTTGGCCATGTCGTCGGCCAGGAGCCGCTTGCCGTTGGCCTGGGACAGGGGGATGGAGTACGTGATCTCGGCGCACTTGGCCTTCTGACACAGGTGACCATACCCGATGGTGGGGTTGCCGGTGGGATCCGTGTCTGCGTTGCGGAGGCGGAGCCCCGTCAGCGTGTGGCTCGTCGCTTAGCCGGGGGGGGGGACAGGAAGGTGACGAGAGCGGCGGTGAGACTTACAGACATTGGCCCTGAATCCCTCAAACTCGGCAATCAAGTCGACGGTGGCCTGGTTGGACTTGGGCGCGCCGCAGCTGCTGCTACCGCCACCGCTGCTGCCGCCGGCGGAGGAGCTGCACTTGCTTGTGACGTAGCCGCTGACGCCCGTCTTGACGTAGTAGTCAGATACGTAGCAGCCGTCGGTGGTCTTGTCCCAGATCTTGTTGCCTTCGATGTGAGTGCCTTCGGTCTGGCAAGTAAGGGTCACCATGTGGCCCTTGTCGTACTGCCTCGAGATGCTATAGCTCGTGCCCGGCCCCGACCGGCAGTTGACGTCATCCCCGCTGATGGCATACGAGTTGGAAGAGCTAGAGCCGCACTTCCCCGTCACGTAGCCACTGACACCGGTCTTGACGTAGTAGTCGGACACGTAGCAGCCGTCGGTGGTCTTGTCCCAGATTTTGTTGCCTTCGATGTTGGCGCCTTCGGTCTGGCACGTAAGGGTTACCTGCTGGCCCTTGTCGTATTGCTTCACCACGCTATAACTCGTGCCTGGCCCGGAGCGGCAATTGACATTTTCCCCGCTGATGGGGTACGCGCTCACGCGCGCCAAGACGGAGGCGAGGACGGCGAGGTTAATTGCCTTCATAGTGTATGGTTGGTGTATGGAAAACGCAACGACAGTCTTGTAGGTCCCACCTCAGAAGACAGGAGATGAGGGATGTCGTCGTGGGGCAGAGCGACGGTGTGGTTCTTATCATTCCCGACCTTGGGGCTCTTTGCGTTTCTGCACGTCTAGTCTAACCCGATCCCTATTTTCCTTTCTGTGAAACGTCGACTTGGTAAGACGGGGCAACGAGATGCTTGGGTTGGCCGCACCTGCAAGGCGACGCATTCCCGGGTTGCAGTGCGGGAGATTGCTTCCCACCCTGGCGAACCAATCATCAACGCGCGGGTGGCGGCTGCGACAGAGGGTTAGTAGGGCTGATTCTGGCTGGAGGAATTTTTAGAACACGGCCGTAGAGGAGAGAGTCCGTGGCTTCAACAGCTGAAATCCACTGGCGGCCCAAGATTGGCCACGATATAGTATCGCTGTTCGCTTCACCAACCTCAGGCTAATTGCTCCCTTCAGGTGGGGGGCGCAGCATGAGAGTTCTGTCCCCAATGTTGCAACCGTCTCTCATCACCGACATACCCTGGTATCACCAGTAATTGCCATTGAACTCAGCCACGCGGTGGGCAATTAGATGAATTGCAGATGGGAGGCAGTGAAAAACCACGAGTGAGCGTCGACAGCAGCTCAGCCCGAAGAACCGTCACCTAGCGGTTGTGATTTTCACAAGAGCCGGGTGCTCGCCGCCATCCAGCCCGTTCTATTGTACCAGGATCGTGTCTGTTACAACCTGTACCCATGTAGGTGACAGACTACGAGGCAGCACGTCCGGTGGTGTTGACAGTGCAGGAAAAATGATCACCAAAAGGTGTCCGGATTGTCAAGCCACTGCCGCCACGACAGGGTATTCTAGCAAAGAAACAAGACTAGAGATGCCGTCAATTGCTTGCATTTCTAGGGAAGTAGGGACAGTATCCTGCAATTCCAAGACTGACGGCAATTGGTTCTACTACGGCTTCCTAGGTGCAACAGCTGCTAGTGGTGCGCGATGCCACTAAAATCCAAGAGTCGTGAACCTCCTGCTGAACCACCGTCCACTATTCCATAGACCGAAAAGGAGAGATAACGAGGGTATGACACCGGTTTGATGGGTTGTCAAGACTTTGCGCACTAAGCTAATCCAAACACCGAAGACGTCAACGGCTGATCGCCGTTGTAGCACTCTGCCCAGGGAGGCCACGTATATATTGTGCGTCTGCTGCTTGCATTGTGTGGTGTCATCTCTGATGAGAAGAATAGTTTCTCACACCCATGACACTGCGCACCATCTCTTCTACCTGGGGATACTGAGTGTGATTGCCCCACATGAGGTCGAGCGCGCCCGGTGCAGAACGGCAGCAATAACGGTGATGGCGGTGGAGTTCGGGCTAACGTGACAAACTCAAGGGTAACTAGCGCACCACAACTCCCACACACTGTCAGTTGCCAATTCGGAGCTTTTCTCCTCTCTATCAAAGGCCCGAGTTGAGCTGGAGCCCCTGCTCCTGGCGTGGCCATCACCGATAGTAAGATCGACGGGCTCAAGCTCCCAGCGACACACCTTACATACCGAGAGAACAACTGCGGAAAGCTCCTCTATTTGCTTCAGCACATATTCGATCTACCCCCGAGCTTCGCTCTCCAAATAGTCAGATGATGGATCTTGTCGCTCGCGTGCACTGGCAACATGACGGACCTTTGTAACCCTGATGAGGACTGCTACGTCGCGTTGCTGCTTCGTGTGAATTTTTATCAGTGTAACAAGATGTCTTAGCATGCGCTTTTCGGTCAGCTACCTGCCTATTCCACCAGAAAGGCATTTACTGACACCCTGTTGCCTTGGCACGCTTGGTGGGCACCAAGTAACGGTAACTAACAATTTATTATTTTTCGTTGAACAGGGCAGTGCTCTGATTGAGAAGCATTCATTGGCTGCGACTGCTACCAAATCGTCCGAGGACCCCCGCCATTTGCGACAACCTAGAACTCCATGTTTGACATGGCCAACTTGAGTCACACCTACCTAACCATCATCACCACCATTTGTCCCCGCACTCGAAAATCATGGCTGATTCAAGCTTATTCTACACCTATAAGCCCATCGACCTATCAACCGATGCAATCCGCATCTTGCGACTCTGTCGGGGCTACGACACCGACCCGATCAATTGCGAGCTGATCGAGATTTTCCTCCAGGATGATGACGTCCCCTTCGAGGCATTATCGTACACATGGGGCAACTCCACGGTGGACGTTTATGTCTTGATTAATGGGCGAAAGAAACCCGTCAGGCGTAATTTGTATACCGCACTCCACTGCCTGCGACGAGCGAGCGAGGATCGGTGGCTGTGGGTTGATGCTCTGTGCATTGACCAGGCTGACGACCTGGAGAAGACGCATCAGGTGGGGCAAATGCGGCGTATCTACGAGAAGGCGGACAGGGTGCTGATCTGGCTGGGCCGGGCGACGGAGGATATTGACCTGTTGATGGATCTGATGGTACAGCTTACAAAGAGGGCACGCCGAAGGAAGAGCTACCGGAAGAATGAGCCGACGGCTTGGTTGGAAGAGTGGCCGATACTGATCAAGGAACTGGGAGGGATGGCTACGGGTTTTAACACCCGGAGGCGTAACGCGCTACTTAGCATGCTCAGTCGGTCCTGGTTCCATCGAGTGTGGATTCTGCAAGTCTTCAACGCTAAGAGGGCGAGTATCCTTTGTGGCTGGAACGAGATCGCAACCGAGGTATTCGTTATGATGCCGAGACTAATGTGCGTAAGAGTCGAAGAGCGTGTTCAGTCGGTCCTCGATATCATGCCCGGCTATCTCCGACGGGTTTCCTGGCGGAAAGATGAGCCCGACCTCCGAACGCTACTAGGAAGGTTTAACGAAAGCGAAGCTACCGACGCGCGCGACAAAATCTACGCCCTTCTTGGAATGGCATCGGACGCCGGGTCTGATGGGAAATTCCAGCCCAACTACGCTATCACATTAGGAGAGGCCATTCGACACGCCATCTTCTATCTGGTATTCGGCGAAAGTTCGGGCAACATCTGCCCACTTCCCGACTGGGGCTTTAATGTCTTCATCCAGCACCTCAGAGGACTGACCTTGGAAGTCTTCCACTGGGCCATCGACTACGGAAAAGAAATCACAGTCCGAGACCTCCTTACTCGTACCAATGTCGATATTAACTGCCGAGGACCAGGAGGGCGATCACCGCTTATAAGCCTAGCCCGGCAAGCAGACCTCTCGTACGACCTAACCAAGATGTTCCTCGCCCGAGATAACATCGACATCAACATCCAAGACGACATGGGCAACACCGCCCTCCACATGGCCACCATGTGCGGGAACACCATTTTAGTCAACGAACTCCTGGCCCACCAGCATATCAACCCCAACCAGTACAACGCCGAGTTCAAGACACCGCTGTGTCTCGCGGTCGATGCTGGCTTGGACGTCATCGTCCAGGCCCTTCTCCAACAGGGCGCCGACATACAAACGATACATTTCAAGTACCAAGATACAGCTTTGTATAGGGCGGTTAAAATGGGGTATGCCCGCACTGTGGAGGTCCTGCTCAAGCACAGCGTGGATACCCAAGCATGGGACACCAGGGGCGAAAATACCGCCCTATACACGGCTGCTCAAAGGGGGGATGTCGCAACCATGCAAGTCCTCCTCGAGTACGGTGTGGATACCAAAGTAAGGGATTCGAACTGGAACACCGCCCTGTTCGTGGCGGTTCAGGGGGGACATGCCTCCACTGTGGAAGTACTGCTTCAATACGGCGCGGATGTGGAAGCGAGGGGCCGCGATAATAATGGCACTCCTCTCTGGATCGCGGCGGAGGCGGGTCGCACACAGACCGCGTTATGCGTAGCCGCTGCAATGGGGCATCTCCATACGGTGCAAGTCCTCCTTGAGTACGGTGCGGATACCGAAGTAAGGGATTCGAACTGGAACAGCGCCCTGTTCCTGGCAGTTCAGGGGGGACATGTCTCCACTGTGGAAGCACTCCTTCAGCACGGCGCGGATGTGGAAGCGAGGGACCGTAATAACAATGGCACTCCTCTCTGGATCGCGGCGGAAGCGGGTCACACACAGATTTTTAAGCTCTTGCTAGACAAGGGCGCAGCGCTCGATGACGGAAAAGATGTCAAGGGTCGGTGGAGCGTGTTATGGGTTGCCTCGAGAAACGGACACGTGGAGATTGTGCGGCGTATCATCGAGGTAGCACCGCCAGAGTTTCTCGAGCTGAAGGATGAGGACGGTGAGGTCTCGGCGCTGTATGTTGCTGCGGAGCGTGGGAACCCTCTGGTGGTGGCCGCGTTACTTGATGCTGGGGCAGACATGAAGACTAGGGATCGTTGGGACCGTAAACCATTGTGGGTGGCGATTAAGAATTTTTGGTTTAGCGCGGCGAGGCAGCTTGTTGACCGGGGTGCGAGGGTGGAACCAGGGGATAGTGTGCAAGTTGATGAGGACTGGTTCGTACTGGACAATGAATGCGTCGTCGAGGTGCTCTCGAAGGCGGGGATGAATATGGTGGACATCAAGGCGGCGATTGCCAGGGCTAATGGGGAAGGGAAACGGGAGGATATGCCACCAGATGACGACCGTGGGACGAAACGGCAGCGTGTGAACGGCGCGAGTGAGCCATGAAGTGGACGCCTATTGCCGTCATCCATGTCTTCAATGCTGTCGCCATGGCCCCAACAGAGTCTAGGATGGCTGTTGCTACGATGTACACATTGTATACCCAGCGCATCAGGGGAGGGTATCGCCGGCGTTAGGCTTGAGTTTGACGATGGGAAGAGTTCCATTGGTGGGGCATGGGGACAAGAGAGCTGAAAGGTAGTAGCTCCTTCGCCTCGGGCTTTCCTCGACCCAGAACACGGAGCAAAGTCAGCTCCCGTCCCAAAGTAATGACTAGTATTCCAAGTTGCCGCAAACTGCATTCACCGCGCAAACCTGGTCCGTCTCATATAGGTTGATGATGTAAGGAGGTACGGTAAATAAGCCCCTTTTCGGTGCACGGGCCACTCATTGTGGTGGAATCGCAAACAGGTTGAGGAATCGGGGAATCCCGGCGTACCATCGGGCAATATGCTGTAGAGGTATCAAAGATCTCAAAGCAGGCCCTAGCTACCCAAAAATCCAGAAAAGAGCAAAGGTGAGATGAAGGTAGTGAAGTTATCATGGGCGAGAACATATTAAGAGGATGAAACAGCGGGCTCGGGAAGAACTTGATGAAACTTTGTCTGTCGACGGCTCACAGCTTGTCAAGGGAAGATCCGGATGACCTTAGCAGCTCACGGGCATTCGATGAATCCCCCCAGCACGCCAAGGGTTACCTTTGCACAATGCTGAGCCCACACGTATGGCGGATGATTTGTTTAGATGGCAAGCTTGCCAAGGCTAGCGCTCAATCATTGTATTTCTTCTGAAAAAAGCATTCTTCCTGCCCCATCATCGATCCTTTTCTCTGTCCGTCCGCCCACAGCATCTTCGATCAGATACGTGACTCTCTTGTGAGACGACTGTGCTTCGTCTCACATGCATGTTTTGTTTTGCCGACTCTTCGCTGTCCAACAAGAAACACGTCAGACAAGCTGCGGACGGAGAGATGGTTGGGATGAGATGGAAACTTACGCCAATCTCCTCGAAGCTGGCACCACCCCTGCGCATATCGATCAGAAGTCTGATCTGCCACAGTTGCCAGCGAACCCGGCCGTGCCGGCCATTTCCGCTGGATGGGTTCATCGTTTGTCTGGGAACATCATGCTTGTTAGAATTCGACGTAGAGGCAAGTGATTGGGAGATGAACTTACCGCTCTTTGTGATGCGACGGAATTTCAGGCGCTTGGTATAGTAACGTTGACTGTTATGGTAGCTCGTCAGATTGTGTTAAAACTAAGAGATTTAGACAAAGATGTAGTTAGGTTTCTTTGGGTTGGAATTTATGGTGAGGGGTTGAAATGGGGTTGTCGATGTGTTTGTGAACTTTTTGGAAGCTTTATAGGTCGATCGCGTGCTCTGCCCCTCGTGGAGCTGGTTCCAAAGGGCCCGCCTGGCGATCCGATGCGGAGTCCCTGAACTCTGACGGCAGGGGGGCTCCAACGGGGCTCGGAGGGCTCTCAGAGGCGGGGGGGGGGGCTCTCGGAGAGCGAGTTAGTACTAAAAAGGGGTTAAGAAAGAAAAAAAGGGTCGAAGTTGGAACAGAAGAGGGAGTTTAAGATAATACTTGAAGGCACCCGCCCCGATATACAAGGCTATCACGGAGACGTCGGGACGCTATAACTACTAGACTCTAAGGCACGGGCGACTACAGTTGTGGGCTTGATGGCATATTTTATCCGTATTGGGCCCAGAATGAAAGGCATTGGCGACTTGAGTCGTGTGCTTCATGGCGCCATACGACCTATACCTCACCAGTCGACGCCCGACCTACCACCATCTCAACAACCCAGCACTACTTATCGAGCCTGATTGAAGAGCGGAATTGCTACAACTGGGCACCGGGTTATCAGCCCGGCGACGGAAAAGCGAGTACGACAGCTCTTAGTGTTGTGCAGACGATCGGCCGGCAACCACGAGGCCCTTGCCGCCATCTCCGTCGCACACACTGAGATGGAGGCCCAGCTCACGTGCGATGCCAAGTCAGCCGCTGTACTTTACAGCCTTTGAAGATAGGGTTTCCCTTTCGCTTAGCCACGCGCGTAGTGGACAGGTTTGGTGGCAAGATACGGTTACATAGAACCCGTGATAGGAGGGTTATGGCGGCTGCAAGTCATGGGCCCGATGGCAATTGTAACCATGTGAAGCCGGAACGAAGGGGAATGGGCGACTGCAGTCGTAGATTTGGTGGCGCTGTATACCTACCTACCATCTTAGAGGTCTTTATTGTAAGGGCCCCGGGGCATTTGGCCACACGCGTTGTGGATCTGGCGACTGCAGTCGTGAGCTTTCAAGTTGGCCGACGCAGTGGGATACATGCTACCTTACATAAGAGACTAAAGACCGGTTTCACACTGCTGAGCTCACCTAAGGTCAACAGGGTGTATCGCCTCCTTGATTTGGGCTCACAGTGACTGCCACAACGGTGGCTACATTATGGCACACCTGTGGGACACGTACACACTCTAAGAATATCACGTGGCCAGATAACCTCTGAGCTTTACGCAGGTCGACAGATCCTCGGGCATACCCACGGGTAGGGCCGGGATCTTAACACCACTCATAAGCCAAGCCGGCCCACCCAGTGGACCTAGCCTACGCTAGGTAGCGTCACTAAACTCTAGATTTGTTATAGACGGCCATACAACCTTAGTATTGTGGTCGGAGCTACAGCAGTCAGCCAAAGGACCAGCATGACGATTCAGCAGGTCTTCGAATCAAGAACCTCCCGGTTATCGCTGTCAGTTCGATTAGAGGACCTAAACCCCAACGTTCTCCGAAGTCTAGCTTTATTGGTAACAAGTAGTTGTAGCTAAGACCATAAGTTATGAAGGGGACCGTCGCTATGACTTTGAGGCTAACAATTTAGTAGCTAACGTAAGTACCAAGGACGTGAGGGAATATCCACAACGATAGCTACCATACCTCTTAAGCTGTAGGAATAAGTACTATTACCGGCTACGGATTAACAAATGATAATTAGTAACACTTAGCTTAGGACCCTAATTTATAAGACGTGAGAGATAGGTAGTTAGGAGGGAACCTCGGGACCGACGAGCGGTTAGGAGGGGCCCTTAGGTATCTTATGTCTTTACATATTATTAATAGCTCTCTAGATAAGAGAGTATTGGGTATAAGTGGGTTCATAGAACCACATACAACCTTAACCCTATAAAAACAACATGCTGGGGTGCTGAAGGCCGACAGCAGAAACAACAGAGCACTGAGGCTCTGGCACAGATCAGGAACTTCCCGCACCACTTGCAGCTACTGTGTTATAGCCAAGCCCGCAGAGCCTGTAGATCTTGTAGTTCAGGCCCACAGAGCCTGTAGATCTAGTAGTCTAAGCCAACAAGAGCAATAGGTTCGTAGATACTGACTGCCAGTGTCACAGAGCTGAGAAATTATAGGGCCCACAGGGCCTGTAGATCTCCCCACATAAGTGGCCACTGCACTCTCGTATTCGAGGAGGTGGCTGATAAGCTCCCACTAGGACTGCCGAAAACGTGAAGGCCGAAGGCCGAAGTGAGCCGACACACACATGTGTAATAGAGGCTCTCTCGCACTCTCTAGACCAGTTAGACGTCCATCAATTTATCAACTGTTTTGCTGCTCTTTGACATGACTCCATTCCCAAGTGCTCTGTAACCCTTAACAGATATTTTGGTTAGTGACAGAATACTTTGGACCACAAACTTAGACCTAACGTACCTATAAGAGACTAAAGTATGAGAATAAGGTAGTAATAGTTCCTAAGAAGAGGTATATGCTCTGATAAACCTTCTAACGTTTATACCATGGAAGTATGGACTTGTCTAGAACATTCCGCATTTCCGTGTTCACTTACGTCTGATCGCCAAATTGTTACGTAATGCTACGCTCCAATACCCGCGGATGCTCCTCTTGGACCGATTAGCGTTTCTTCAATTCTCTGATGCCACCTATGATCTCCGTGTTTACCTGCGCCTAATCGGTAAATTGTTGCGTGATACTACGTCCTAGTACTCGTAAATGCTCCATGATCTCCTGAAATTCCGTTGACCGAATACCTATGATGTCGGTCTTGGTGTCGATCTCGTTTGCCGGATCCTAGTTGGCTCTGTCCTGATCGGACGAGTAGGGTCGAGTCGAAATGAGTCGGTTAGAGGTATTACTAAAGTTTGGGACGGTGCGATACGTATATAGAGTACGTGAGGTGTAACTCGTATATGGGGAGGGACCCTCTATCACATCCCTCTCTCATTTTGCACTCGACGTGCCCAGAATACCGGACAGCGCCATGTACACTAGGGCTAGGTCTATTCTAGTAGATGACCCCGAGGAGGAGAACGAACCGATTGTTAGAGCCGATGTGACGTGCTCCGGATCGTGACACTGGGGACTTGGGTTGCTTTCAGCCAAGTTACAACGGTAGATAATAGATCCCAATAGAGTAGGCCCGAAGCTCTTGAGCGGGTCAACTGACTTGTCCATGAAACATGGCTTCTTCGAACCGTTACACCCTGTCACACTACCAGGCTCACCCAAGGTCAACAGGGTGTCTCACCTCCTTGACCAGGGCCCGCAGCAACACGTGCACACACTCACATTATAACCATGGGTGTCATCTTCAAATCACAACCATGGGCATAATGTGGGACCAGGACTCAGGGATCCTCAGGCACGACCACGGGTTGCGTTGGCAGCGCTAACACTGCACCGCACGCTGTGTGGAAATGCGGGAGAACAAGGTTTACGCCGAGGTGCACATCTTGGCCTAATCTTGGAACGCGGGCGCGGGGGCGCACAGGCCCCCAGCTGGGGTGGTGTACTAAGAAAGAGCAGAGTGTTTCCATTACGCTGGCTATCACTAGCTAGCTATGACCGAGGGGCAAAAGTGAAGAGTGATAAGAACAGAGGGTTTCCGTCACGCTGACGAGCCAGTTTCCCTCTAGTAACCATGTCCCGCCGACCGCCTTTTTCCCTTGTCCCCCTCTTCCTGCCGTATCTCAAACCCAACAAAACTCCCGATACCATGCTCATATTGCTCCTGTCCAAACCGTCTAGCGGCGGACAAGGCGGCCGACGAAATGACGGGCCGACAAGAGGCTTCCCAGAGTGTTTCTGGCGGTGGCGGTACCGTAGATGCGGCGACCACTGCCGCCTGCCTTGATCGGACCGAGGCCCGCAGTGCCTGTGGGCAGCATGCCGCGGCGCGTGGCGGGGGCACCGCCGGGCAGGAACGAGAGCGGGGCCTTGGGTCCCACACCGGCAGCTTTGTGCTCCTGGACATGCATACCGAGGAGCTTGTTGATGCCGGTTGCGAAACCGGACTTGAAGACGTCTAGCGGGGACGCCGAATGCCTATGCAGACCGAGGAGGAGCCGTGTAATGTAGCCCTCCAAAGCGTCCACGGGCAACGCTGAGGCCTGCAGGCCCTTGCTGCTGGGGGCCCGGGGATCCTTGTTGCCGGGGTGGCGCGAGAGCAGACCACCCTCCTTGCAGTGCTCGCGGAATATGTGGAGGATGTCGGAGAACTGGAGGACAGGCACGGTCTTTCTCTCAGCATTCTTGCTGGGCAGGGGTAGACAGAACTGGTCATCTTCATGCGACAGATTGCGGGCCGAAGCCTTGTCTTCTATGAACCCGGACCCGGCGCTCTCGCGAGCAAAGACCCGGATGTGAGAGTGCTCGGCAATATGTCGAACGCGAGCCTCGATCGTGTTGTCCTTTCGGTGATCTTTGCTATCCAGGCCGCCTAGCTCGAGACGAACGATCTTCTTGATGGAGGGGTAATCGCGTGTGACATGGTTGAAGGCCGAGCCGATTGCCTTGATCTTCATGGTTTTGCCCTTCTCGGCGTCACCTGGAGTGCCAAGCAGAAACAAACCATAAGGTTCATTTTGGTACTTGATGGCACAGACGTACTGGGATATCTCATTATCCCCAATATGGAGGAAGCATTGCTCGAGACCAGGTACTCCAGCAATGCTTTTGCTGGCCAAGTGATACACCTGATGAGAGAGGGCTCGGTAGAGAGGTTCTGACATGGTGACGATGGTCATCTCGCCTGTTTCAGCGATAAAATCCTACAGAGCCCCCAAAGGATAATTAATTAGCTACTGTGCTGCGACTGAGCCGAAGGGTAGATAGGATCTCTGGTACTTACTAATCGGATGGCACTGTTAGTAGACTTGTTGATGAGCCGCTTGAATTTTTCAATACCACGGTCTGCGAGAATTGGTCCGTCGACAGCATCGACGATGAAGTGGTAGTCCTGGGACTTGGTGTTGTAGGCGAGGAGGTAGCAGAGGGACGCAAAGATTTGTGGAAGGCGCTGGGGTTTATAAACTCCCAGAATTGCTTCCACAGCAACCAGTTCGTCGGGGAGCGGGAGCGAGTTGATGTAATCCTCTTCTGCTTTCCAAGCGGCCAGGATCGCGGCGACGTCGGGGCTCACAGGACTCTCCGGCCCGCTACGAACAAAACCGAGCGGTCCGCTGGGAAATGTGGACATGGTGGGGTTCAAAGGAGCAGCCTGCCCGTCAATGTTGTGGCTCAGAGTAGCCTGCTCGTCAATGTCGGGGTTCAAAGCAGTAGCTTGCTCGTCAATGTTGTGGTTCAGAGTAGCCTGCTCATCAATGGCGGGGTTCAAAGAAGCAGCCTGCTCGTTAATGTTGGCGGGGTTCAAAGAAGCAACCTGCGAGTGAATGTCAGCGGCACGGCCGATTGGATCTCCAGCTTTGATTGACGTGCGTTGTCGAGCGGAATGTCAGCGGCCGACCGATCGGATCTAACAGGGAAACAACAACGCAGCCGCGCTATGCTCGTGGTCCGACAAGGACACAAGGCAGCCGCGCTGTGCTCGTGCTGGTCCGACAGGGAAACAAAACAAGGGCTTACCATGGTGATATTGGCCGACATGCTGGGAGAGCTCTGGAGCGATGGAACGCCTACGGGCTTCGAGATACCCAGCTAGAGACTTTGGACTGGGGATGCCCCAGTAGCAACGGCAAAGATAACGAGAAGAAGCCACCAAAGCGAGAGAGAAAGAGCGGAGGGTTTTGAGACACCAAGCCAGAAGGAGAGTGTGAGGGAGAGAGGGAGAAGAAGGTGAGGATTAGAAATCAAATGCAAGAAGATGAACCCGCGGAAGCACGGGTCCTCGCTAGAGGTCTTCTGTAAGGTCACAGGGAGGATCAAAAGTAAGATAACCCCTGGCTAGAGGTGTCTGGCAAGGTCACCGTGCCCCAAAGGAGTCAGTGCGCGGGCACAAGCCAGTCAGTAACAGGTCTCCAGCAAGATCACAGAGAAATCTATGTTTACGCGGGCACAGTCCACAGCCCGCAAGAGGTTTTCCTACGCCAGGAACACGCGCGATAAATCCACGACCCATCAGCGCTAACCCTCCGTCAGGTCCGGAGATAACGAAACTTCCTCACCCAACCCCGAGAACGAGCACTGTTACTCTCGGCTGCAGCCCAGCAGTATTCGCTTGCTCCGCGTAATGCCGCGTAAAGACGAAAGCACCGGTTTACTATGTCGGCTGTTCGACTACCCTCTGGAGTCAAGCGAGGGAACGCATCTGTACGAGGCTTCATCCTACGTATAGGATGACCCACACCAACATCATCCCATCTCTCTGTCGACGGGCACGACTTGCTCGTCACAGCCAACCTCTACGCCGCACTACTCGGCTTTTGAGATCCGCTTCTCGAACGAATCGTATGGGTTGATGCTATCTGCATCAATTAAGATGACAACAAAGAGAAAGGAAACCAGATTTAGTACACGGCTGAAATCTATAGCAAAGCAAGCCGTGTGATCGTTTGGCTTGGAGAAGGGGAGAATGATGGCGAGCGAGCGCTTGAAGCAATATGCCGGGCTGCAGATGAGATTTCCCCCGAGGTCCCGTTCGACGACACCACCAGAGAAGCAATCCTGGCACTTGCTTCAACGGCCGTGGCTTGAGCGCATCTGGGTAAGAGAGACACCCAGCAGTATCCTTGCACATGATTGACGAGGTGGGTTCAGGTGCTCCAGGAGGTTGCTGCCGCTTGGAGTGTCCTATTCAAGTGTGCATCTACCGAGATTGATGGTCGCCTGATAGAAGATGTATACAGTGTGCTGCCGGAGCGGCGATCCCTACTCGAGGGGTCCATCGTGACGTTGTGGCAGGTGGGAAGGGTGAGAAGGGCTTGTCATCTCTAGAACTGGCAATTCGGAGCCCGAGGACACACGGAGGCTGCTGTGAGCAGTGTGTTGGCCAAATCCGCCACCCATGATTGTGGGAGATGCTCCATCCGACACGCTGGCTCGGGCTCGTCGCCGAAGGTCGCGGGTCACAAACGCGACCCATCATCTTCATTGCCTCTTGTTTTGGAGGGCTTATCCTAGCTAAGCTATGTCCCTGGATATCATAGACAGAAGACGGCGGTTAAAATCTCCCAGGCTATGAGCAGAGCAGCCCAACAAGGCAAAATCTACCAACACATTTTACTTTCCACGGTTGGAGTTGTGCATCTTTTGCCACCCCATTCCGCGGCAGTGATGCGGCTAGACAGGCTCGGTGGCAAGTTGCCATTGGCGGTACTATGGGGAAGCAAGCATCAAAACGGCTCATGGACGCGCTCTTGGTAAGAGTCACAGAGAGCTCTAGAAGTTCACACAGTCCTTCGCCGAACTCGTCAGGAGTGACTCGGTCTAGTTGCCTCTGTATTGCTTTTGCGAAACCAACAACACCGACATGCTGAAACAGCTGCTCTCGCCAAGCTGGGCAACCAGATTTTCCATCACCCTTACTTATAAGATCGTAACCTTCTCAAACGTATCAAAGACGCTCACCTTCATTAGCTCATCACGGAGTCGTCAGCCTACCTTGATACCTTTCCGCGGAAAGGGCCTTGACGCAACTCATTCGGGCATGAACAAATTTCCCGGGCCCAGAATACCCCAACTTCAAACTCGTCAAGGATGCGGTCCAGCAATTCGCTGGAGGCGCATCGGCCGTTTTGGCACGCCGGGAGAACTGCAAGCTGATTATCTCCTCTTGGGGTGGCTGATGCCCACCACCTTTGAGAACGCGTACCGTTCACCTCTCAACCGAACGAGTCTGATGCATACGACATCCGTCGGCTAGTTCAGATATCGATGCTAACTAAGCTGGGAGTCCCAGAGTGCTACAATGGCTTGACGATATGTTTCCTTCTCCGGATCACGAAAATCGAGAAGAGCGGATGAGGTATCTGCCACATACATAACATGCTCTTTAGCTATGGAAGAGGTCAGATGACGAGAAGACGACACCAAGTCTTCTGTATAAAAGTGGGTGAGAGCTTTTGCGCGATGTAGGGAAATATGAGGTGGCCGAGCAGATGCATCGGTAGGCTCTACAGCGAAACGAGAAGGCGTTGGCCAAGGGAGCATCCCTCGCAAATATATGTTCGAAAGCCAGGGGAAGTACGAGGAGGCCGAGTTAATGCGTTAGTAGGCGCTGCAAATAGGGCAGACGGTGTTGGTAAGGGGCATCCCTAAATGCTAAGTAGCATGAGCAATCTTGCTGCCTGTCTCAGAGCGAGGAGGACAAAGGGATAGTTCCGATTCTTAGCTAAGGGAACACATTCGTCTACTGCTTCACTTGTTCTCTCATCCTCCCCATCTCACAAGGAATTCCATGCTGCTGTCATCCAGCTGTCTCGAGTTGCAGATTTCCTCCACCTCCCACTCTTCCTCGCCGGCATCGTTAACTACTAGAGGCGTTAGAAGTACAGAGCCTTGATTCGAGAGGGGTTCGTTGTCTTAAACTTGCTGTGATACCTTACCTTTATGGCCCCAGGAGTACGTCCTGGGTGGGGAAGTGGTCGGCGATCGCGGGCCAAGACAGTCCTTGTTCCTTCAGCCAGCGAATCATTGTATTATCCTCTGGCGTGTATTTCGCCCTTCTCGAAGTTTGTCCTTGCCTTGGAGTTGGCTGTGGTGCCCCTTGTCCTTCACGTATCTTGTGCTCCCCTGTTTCGCTGGGCGGTGCCTCTCTTAGCTGTGGGGACTAAGCTTCGATTCTCCGTTCATGCTGTCCCGTGCCGTGTTTTGCACATGGGTCCCATGTGAAGCTGCACTATAAGAGTGGGCAGCGAGCCTTTCATTATAACGCGCTTGAGGATGGCGTTCCCCAAGGGCCATTCCTCGAACTTCGCGACAGGGGCTCTGCGCGTCTCACTTTCCCTTTCCAAGGCAGACCTTAGTGACGATGGTGGGTTGGGCTTAGCGCCCAAGAGGGCCGCTACCGCAGTACGAACGTGTCTACGGCTGAGAGGCTGTTCCGCTGGTTATAAGGGTCGTACCGCTAAGCCTGCGGCGTTCACGTCGCGGCTACCGAACAGCATCATCATCCTTACTCTGCTCGGCGTTACTACCCACAATGGGACCCAAGTCCTTACCATCATCGGTATCGTGATGTCGACGACGACCGAGGTCACGCCGAAGCTCAACGTGGTCTTGGCTAGTGGATTGCTACATGGATGGCTACATGGATGGCCTGGGAGTGGCCGGCTCAAATTCGCCAATGTCCTCATTCTCCGGAAACATTGGTGGTACTTGCCCAACTCCCCTGTACTTCTGGAGGGGGAGCAGAACACTCCTCATTCTGCTTCCCTCTGCCGTTTGAAACTAGAAGATAATAATACTCTGGATCACTCGTTGGATCGCTGTCGTCGCCATGATCATAGTGCTGAGAGAGGTGCCGGGTACCGGACCCCTGCTATGTTTCAACCCCCAAGGCTAGAAGCGAAGCGGCGCCGCGTGGACTCTGGGACCGCACGGCGCGAGGCTGGGACAGGCTTCGGCTGATCCAGTTCTCTAGCAATACGTGTGATCTCCGGCGCATCGCTGCGGTCACTTACACTTGGGGGGAGGGGGGGGGGGGGGGGGGGGGATGGCAGCGTCGACATCGTTGTCTGCTTAGGCGTGTCAGTGCCATAGTCTCCATAGTCTACTCGGGGGTGGGGGATTCGAGGCCCATACCGGTATCGCTACCAGGTTCGGACTATGATGGGTAGTCTTCTAGGCTATCGTTATCAGACTCGTCATCACTAGAGATCTCGACTATATCGACCTGTGGCGTTTTGGTACTATCAAGCCGTGGATCGCCTACAACCTACGCCGGCGGCCGGAGGTAGTGGATAGAAACGAGTTCTAGAGACGATTAAAGAGGGGGCTATATTCCGAGCTAGAAGACGGCGGCTTATAGGCTTCAGGTTCGCCGCCATAGGGGTATTATAGAAGGTTTGGCGGTCAAGGTACATAGTTGCTATGGTAACTGGCGGTGATGCTACGCTGATAGGTGGTAGAGGATGTCCAACGGTATAGGAGAGAAAAAATCCCGAGAGTTAGCGTATAAGCTGGCCATCTTCGCAATTCCTAGATATGGGGAAACCGGCGAAATATATGTACGTACGTTGAAAAGGCGTGCTTAATAACAGAGCTGTAGAGCGTTGGTCCCTAGCCTTCGGCTCCCTATCTGTTCTACCTATCCCAATGGATAGCTAGGAACGTGCTCAGTCCTAAAAATGTCTCGTCGCATTCGGCCTCGAGATAAGAGAGATCGACTAATAAGTCCCTCATATCTACGCCATTGGCGTAACTACCGAGACTGATAGAGGAGGGGGCCGGTAAGGCGGTTATCACGGGACGTCGTGTCGCCAAGACTACCATCTTAGGCAGCCTAGCCGTTAAGATATAGGCGCGCGCCATCTCGGCTGCCTCGGCGCCGTTACATAGAACAGCCCCTCTACCTCATCCCTTTCTCAGAGCCGCCAATAGTAAGGCGATACCTATTTGTCGATATCAATGTCCGCTGTACCCGAATCATGGCGTGACTCAGAGACAGACCGCCGTCACTTCAGCACCTGCCTTTCTCTCGGCCAGTCCCCTCCATAGCTCGCCATAGCCGCGTTGTTAGTCGGTCCAACTATGACCGACCCGAGGTCAAGTTGATGGACTCTTGGAGGTCTGTCGTTAGAAATGTAGGCTAATCGTGATCGCTTATCGTAGGCGGAACCCAGAGCCGGCTCGGGAGTAGAGTCAAGTTGAGGTCGTGAACGAAGAGGGGGAGGTCTGGGACGACGAGCAGTGCGAAGAGCACTGCGAAGAGCAGCGCGCCGGAAAGAGCTGCAGCAAGCGTGTGCGCCGCGCTGCGACGCGACGGTTCGACTAGAAAAGAGGGGGAGACAAGGGGTGGACAATAAGCCGGCGAAATGGGCGTCGGATAATGAGCATCGGAGCGCGGGCGACGTAATTGAGGAGATGGGGGATGAACGAGCGAAGAGAGCAAGGAGAGAGGGAGCACGTCGAGAGTACAAGACAGGGACTTCGAGTACATCAACTCAAGTTCCTCGGCACACCAAGTCAATATTATTACCAGCTCCCTGTGGGCAACGGCCTGATTCAGCCTGATTGCTGAGCATGGATGGTGTGCACCAGTACGTCCCCCCGTCAATTCATCTGCTAATGTTTGGGGTCGTACAGGATCCGCTGCCGCCCAGTTTGTTCCCGAAGACCGAGTCTTTAGAAAACGACATTTAACGAAACCATTGGCTTCATCCGGAGCTGGATTGATGACTGCGACGCGACCCACGACCGCTTCGTGCCTCCCTCGCCGCAGGCGGGCCCAAAGCGCCTCATCCAGATCGAAAATACCGCGGAAAATCCCCTGAAGTCCACCTTGTAGACACCACGGCGGTGAAGGATACTGTCTTGCGATATGCCGCTCTGAGCTACTGCTGGGGCGATCCTGCTATCCACCACCAGCTGCTCGCGATACGCGCCAACGTCGACAACCACAAGAAACGCATCGACTTCCCCTCGCTACCGAGGAGCTAAATGTCTCACATATCTGGGTGGACGCCCTGTGCATCGTCCAGGACGACGACCAGGATAAAATGAAAGAGATCGCCCACATGGGCCAGATCTACACCAACGCCTACCTTCACCATCGCCGCCAGCGGCCGGCGCCAACGACGGCTTCCTCACGTCGCGGCCGAGCCCCTTCTTCTCAGCGCCGCTGGTCCTCCCGGACGGCACCGTCTCCGAAGCCCAGGGTGCCCCTTTGACCTCGGCATGATCGGATCCACCAAGCAAGTCGTCGTCCCCGACGGCGACCTCTGCCCGCGCCCCATCAAGCAGTACGAACCGCTCCACCAGCGCGGCTAGACCTTCCAAGAAGCCATGCTCTCCAAGCGCATCCTCCTCTTCTCCACCTTTCAGCCCTACTGGATCTGCCGTCGGGCCGCTGACTCGGGCGGCGACCTGTCCCCCGCCGGGTTCCTAACCGCGCTAGACCTAGATACCGTCATCGCGCCCCCTCCCCCCCTCGGCCACGACAACCCCGCCGACTTCGGCCACCCCTGGCCGTGGGTCGCCGAGAACTACTCCCTGCGCGTCCTCTCCGACCCCGCCGACAAGCAGCTCGCCATCCACGCAGTCCAAACACGCTACCGCGCCCACGAGTGTTCTGATGTGGCTGTGTGGGATATCCCGTTGGGGGGAGGTACCGCGTGGATATGATGCAGCGCGCACCGCTGGAGAGCAGGATTGGTGTGGCGGTGTTTAATGACTTTGTACCGCCGTTTAGCAAGGGGGAGGGGCACCGGTCGTTTGCGGTTGGGGAGGAGTATGATGTCGCGAACAACTGGCGTCGAGCTCGCGTTTCTGGATGGTCTGCCTGCTTGTTGCCACCACGGGGACTCGCATAGCTGATCGGGTCTTGGGGACGCAGCCGCTGGGGTATGCGCAGACGGAGTCTGGCGACGAGACTACGTATAGTCTGCTCCTGGCGAGTGTGGACGGGTTTGATGCTGGTCGTTGCCGGGTCGGGCTATTTAGAAGGGATGAGGGCTTTGCGAGGTACCTTGGTGATGCTGAAGAGGCGGAGTTCGACTTTGTTTAGACGACTGCCAAAGGTACCTACACAACACCGTTGGCCCGTCATACACCATCACTGCCTAGTGCCTTGACTTTAGCCCGATACATAGCGGCATTGAAGCAACTACCCGCCTTTCCAACATCCAACGATGATGCCAAGCCAATAAGCAAAAGGTTGAGACGCGATACATCATCGGATTGGACGGCTTCGTCAGGTATCAACGGCTTCCCGTCTATTGGATAGGAGACAGAAAGCCTCTCATGGGCCCCTTTCCTAGGCTTACCTTGGCGCTTTCTGACAAGCTCTGGCGTGCTTTATAACAGGAGGTATCGACTGGACAATCCAATGTGTCACTTGGCTGCTCAATCGCAAAGACACCAATGGTATACGGGAGGGCTTTGATGCGCCGAGCCACATCCGAGCCATGGCAGACAGGGGCACCCCCAGCGGCTACCAAGCATTTCTCGCTCGTTTTCCCGCATGTGTTCTGGACCCGGGAAAAAAACTGATATCAGCTGGTTTGCAAGACACCGATATTCGTGCCCTCCAAGGCCAATATGAAGATATCCCGTAGCAAACTGCCTTTAGTACACAAGGAGAAGATTATTGTTGGGGGTTAGCTAGGGAATCGGCAAGTATACTGGAAGATTGAGCTGCGACTCCATCCATGACAGGGAGTTTTGGTCGAGGCATAGGCGCCGGGGAGGTAAAGGACGGGGACAACAACACCCTGAAACGGCGCCAGTGCGCTCTCGCGGGATAGGAGGGTATAGTTTCAACTTGAAACCGTATGCCAGGAAATTTGTGAAGCAAGAATTTCTATATTCCCAGCTCTTTAAAGCCTACGATTCCCCTGCTAAATATATGTACATATAAGAACATAGAATCGTCGAGTGTATTTGCGTGAGATCTAATCACCTTTTCCAGGGTGTTACCTCAACTTGATAAATCGCCGAAACACGAGAACTTAAAACCACGAGAATGGCATCATTCCTCAGGACCGCCGAAGCTTGGCCACCATACCTTGCTCACGCCTGGCTAAGGGGAACTCCACGCTAGGCATCCTCAACTTTGATCACGGCCGACCGGACCAAATGCACTCTCAATACAGCTGATAGCCGAGACTGCTCTGCAGATCCAGCCCCTTCACCCCATCCTCGAGGACATCTAGCTCATCAAAGTTGGCTACCAGCTTCTTGGCATCACACACGTGCGTCTCGAAAGTGTTGCCAGGTCGTTGGGTGGGCTCGGGTGAGGATTCGGGGGTAATAGGCTGCTGCACGGGGCTCTTCCTCTTCCTTGATGAGGCCTTGACACTCGCGCCGTTCCCGTTGACTGCGACACCCCATATCCCTATCCCCGATCCGTTGCTGCCACTGTTACTACGCCATTGGAACTGGACGTTGCTGTTGACGGTGTCGGCGATTTCGGCGTGGCTGACACCGGCGAAGGGCTTGGCAGGGCGGGGCCACACGACGCCGCTCTTGCGCAGCGTCTTCATCAGCTGGCCGAGGAGGAACGAGTCGCAGTAGAACTTGGAGCAGACGACTTTGCTGTCGGTGAGCCTATCGAGGGTGCCGTGGACGAGGGTCAAAGACTTGCTGACGAGCTCTTGCCGTTGGGCGTCGATATCACCTACATGACGGTCAGCAACACACACCAGACATCCTCGGGAGAGGCCTCATACGGATAATCTTCTCCTTGATTGGCAGCCCCAGATCCCGTATCGGCCCATTGCTCCTCGCAGCCGCCAGCTTGGTCACCGCCTTGAACACATCGGCCCTCCCAAACACGAAACTCGCATAGATCCACAGCACCAGGTCGCGCGTATACGCCTCGGGCAAGCTGCCCTCCAAGCCCCCAATCCACCGGTCCGCATACACCTCAACCGCATCGCCGAGCTGGAACCGGTCGACAAACAGGGCGATCTGGGCCAGCGTCTCGAGGTCGACCGCCTTGGGCACCTTCCTGCCGCGGCCGTGGACGGCATCCAGCACGATCCGCACCGCCCTGGGCTCGAACCCCTCCGCCAGACCCAAGTGCACCCGCCCGTCGGACTGGACGCTACCCTTAGCACCCGCAAACTGCAGCTTGTTCCGGAAGATGCGCGACGCGAGCGCCAGGTGCTTGGACGACGCCTTGATGCGCAGGCCCGAGGCGGACGCCAGCGCGGCCGACTTGTGCACGGCGCTGCTGCTGGCGGCGGCGGCGGCGGCGGCAGCATCCCAGGGCGCAAAGGCCGTCGTGCGTGGCGGGACGAGCAGGAGCAGGTCGGCTTCGGGGTCGACTTCGTAGAGCGGCGCCATGTTGGCGAAGGGGGAGGCGACGATGACGAGGGTCAGGTCGGACGACATGATGGCGGTGGAGGGTCAATTGGAGCTGGTGGGTGAGGGTGAGGTACGGGAATATTTTTGTTTGTATATGAATGGCGCTTTTGGACCCTGGATCCCCTCGGCTGGGATTCCTGGTTGCGCTTTGTGTGGAGGAGGGCGGGAAGGCGGGAGATCACGGTGGCAGGGCATTGCGTGAGGGGTAAAGGTCATCACGCAATCGAAAACTGCTGAGTTGCAGGGGTGTCTTTCCCCTTTGAGGGCTTTCTTGGGGGAGCTTCAGCAGCTTGACCAGCCACCCGCCGGCCTGGGACCAATCAGGTCCAGCGATTGAACTGCAAAAAAAAAAAAACAGCTCAAAGGCGAGCGAATTTTGGGTCTCCGGCTGATCTTGAAGACAGGGTTAGGGTTGAAGAATGTGCGTGACCGTTGTCTTGGCCACAATTCAAATTCAACAATAGCATTGAATAGGACTAGTTCAGGCGGTAAGCTGGTAAGTGGGCGAAAAAAGAAATTCATGGTCAATAGGAGTGCTGGCGGTCATCGGGTAGTAGTAGCTTTAATCTCATATTGAGTTACTCCAATAATGCCCAACTCGTGACTTTAGACATTCACCATCTGTTTTAAGACCTTATTCTATTTAACTAATCCGAAGTCTGCGCTAACATTTCTGTTTCATCTACTCATCAGCTTATGTCTTGGGGGTTCTCTTTTATCTTTATTCAAGCTTTGGTCTATCATGTGCATTGTGCAAAAGTGTGGCAAGGGAATTCATCCATCCAATTTAGTTTACTCCCAAAGCCTACTGCGGTATATAGAGGCCGATGTCAGTAGACTCTGACGGTGATGACCATCCCTTACCGACATTGGACCCCGCGAGCCTGTCATCGATGATGCAATGCTTCAAGTGAAGTTTTTCTACCCTGAGAGTACAAGACAGCCTTCAGAACTCGTCATCGGCCACGACTTGTTGATGCAACTCCCCTGTAGTTTCAATAGTGTCTAACCATGTACGCGTGTCCCACTGCAAATACAATTGTGCGTGTGCATCCCAAAGAACTGAAGATGGCAAAAACTCGATTCTGTGTATCATCGTACTCCAACTTTGACCTCATAATCCTTCGGCTCCTCGACCTGCCGAGCCGCCCATTGCAGACTTGCAGCATCATATCAAGCGCCTCATATCAAGCCACAGCCAGATCCCACAAGGTGCCGCGTCACGGTAGACGCCAACATCTGCGCGAGGATAAAATGGTCAAGTAACCCTATCACCAAGTTCAATGTCATGGAAAAGGCAATACAAAGGAGGTTAGCCTGAAGGCTCGAGGCGGCACGCTGGGTTCTTGACTGGCGGGAGTTAGCCTTGGCGCTGAAAGTCTGCTTGCCGTTATTGAGCGAGGCTACAAGGGGTTGCAGCATGTACAAAACCGTCACCGAGACCGCGTCATCCCCACCATTCTAGAAGAAATCGATGCAGTCGTGTGCAATGCACTCGCCTGCGGCTCTGGCCTCGCCCAATTTCGTTGCGGAGACGACGTCTAATTGATAACGGTCTTGTTAACCGTGACACGGGTACGGTCAAAGCCGAGGCCCACGGCGTTTAGGCCTTCCTTCAACCTTGTTGGGTTGCTTAGCCGCGCAGCCATTGAAGTTGGACATGATCAATTGCCCGGGTGACCTTATGTTCCTCAAATCGACACCGAACGGTAAAGGCACTACCCAGCAATAACTCCGGGAAGCGCCTAGCCTATTTCGCCGCGGCTGTGTAATGGATGCTCCCGAACTGCGAATGGGTTGCACTGCCTCATGAATCAAAGCTAGGCGCTCTTCGGAGGGGCGAAGGCGCACCGTTTGCGTTGCACTTTTGCGTTGCACTTTTGCGTTGCACTGTGGCACGGTTATCTTCGGTCGCTAAAATGGACATGTTGACGCATAGCATTTGGGAGATCAATGGGGCAGATGTGGGACCTTCGGTACCTTACGCAAGATGACCTGGCCAAAACTTGAATATCGGAAGGAATCGCCCAGGTGGGAAGCAAGATACTCCAGGAAGTCGCACTTGACGGTTACTTGCTGTCGCAGAACGGGAAAGCGCGGGTCTCTTGGTTGTGCAAGGGCAGCCAGTCGACCATCTCGTATTTAAGACCCGACACCCCGCATCTCACCTCCGCACTAGATCTGCTAGATCTTGTGCACTTTGCTGTATCTTTGTTACGTCTGCCAAGCTGTATCCATCATTTGGACTCTCAACGCTTTTGGACGAAAACTCTGGACGCCGGTTCTCAGACAACAATTCTGGGACGCGATTTGAACGCAACTCGCCGCCATGTCGAAGCGGGCCTCCCTTCTCAGCAAGGTGGCCGTCTTCAGGCCCTCGGGCCGAACCAGTGTCAATAACTTGGATGACGCACAGGCACCCCCGCCGGCGTACGATGCCTTTGAGAACGACCAGGCCGTTGCTGATGGCCGACCACCTCCTGAGTTTGCCGCGGCCGTGGAAGCCGAGACTGCCAACTTGACCGCCGCGTTTGACGATCTGAAGCTGATTGACGGCCCTTCAAGCACTAATGCCGATTCCTGCCTCGCCCACTTGAAGCTGCTGTATGCGATCCAGTCCATGAAGGAGGATGTCGGCTATACCGACGGCTTGTGGGGCCTTTGGAACACCCTCGCCGGCCCTGTTGATCTGTCAGAAAAGAGCCCCGAGGAGAGGATGAAGGACAGGCAGCTGGAGACCCTCAGTCAGATCCGCGAGAAGCGCTGGGCTTTGTTCGTCGCAAGGGCTGTCGACCGTTACGCAGCCTGGTGGCAAACACTCCCTGGAAAACAGCTGACTGAGCAAGACATGGAATCTGCTGATTCCGAAGCCTACATCAAGTTTGCCGACAGCTCTGCGGTCGAGTTGATGGAGTGGACCGAGGACATGCTTCCCCCTCTTGGTGGGTCCCCGTTGCTGCTTGACAGTTTTCGTGATGGTAGTATGCTAACTTGTTGCGTCAGACGTCCTCATGGTTTGGCACACTCACATGCTCAACCCCCGATCCTTCCTCGAGGATTCCATACTTGCCGGACTGAGGTCCTTGTGGATGACAGGCATGCCGTGGGCTCTTGTCAACGCAGCCATCAACAGCGATTTTGCCTATAGCGTCTCGGATGACGCCAAGGTCCGGTGGGCGGCCAAGACTGGGTTGTCCTGGGAAAACGTCGGCGACCCGCTGATCAAGACATTGCGATGCCCTCGTTGCAACACCTCATTGCAGGTGCCGTGGACGACATGCGGCATGCCTGAGGACTACAACGGTGACGATCTTGATCTTGGAGGGAATGGATATGGAGATGGCGATCTTCATTATTCCTGCACCGGCTGCACCATCACCTTGTGCAAGGAGCTCCTCTCGGTCGCCAAGTTCGTGACCGATGTCCGCACCTTGATAGGTCCCAGCAACCGCCCGATGCCCGGCACGGTCTTGGATCCCAGAACTGGCATGCCCGAAGCACCGCCTCCCGACGATGTCCGCAGGAAGATGGTTCCACGAACATTTCCCAACCGACTTCTCAAAAGCGGCCTAAACTCCATCAGGACCAAGATGGTTGAGCTAATTACATCTAACTCGATTGAAGAACCCAGCATGCAGGACGTTCGGGTTGAGATTGAGCAGATATTGGCGAACAAGGTGTTGCTCGGCCAGCTTGATGGCTTTAGCTCGGTCTTGCCGGGCATCAAGTACCAGCCAACCCCGACGGCTCGCATGTGCATCCGTAAGATGATGTCGCGGTATTGGGAGAACTCCAGCATCTTCGCTCTAGACCTCGCTGGCGCCGTCATGCGCCAAGGTGTCTTCATTGAAAAGATGTACAAGCTCGACTGGCTGCATAGTCCCTCGGCGCGTGACACGATGCAACGCCTCATCACCAAGTACAAGCGCTTCATTGGTATCATGAAGACGTTCAAAGACAAGGTGGCAGTCCCCACGCTTGACGTCGACCTGGCTTGGCACACACACCAGCTGAGCCCCAGCGCGTACTACACCTTTGCCGTGTCCGAGACAGGCAAGTTCATCAACCACGACGACAAGATCCCGGAGGACACGCTCAGTGTGCAGTTTGAGTGGACGAGCAGGGTATACCAAGATCTGTACGGTGAAGTGTACAGCGAGTGTACCTGTTGGTACTGCGAAGGTACGTGATCGCTGCCAGTTACTGATGACTACTGACATTTGTCAAGCAATTCGCTCCTCCCACATCAACCCCGTTAGCAAGATCCTTGGCATGTCGGCCCAAGAGAAAGGTTACACCCCCCATCCGTCTCCATTGTAACTCGTTCTAATTCACCATGGTGTCTCGCAGTGGCCGAATCTTTCCACACAACTGGCGCTGCCGCCCTCCACCCCCCCTCGGCCTCGGCACATATTTCATCCCATAACTCAGTTCGTCCTGCATTCTCCCCGGACACGACCCACCCGGGTGCTAAACGCCGAAGGGGCATACAAGTCCGCATTGCAGCCATGCATAAGAAGCGGCTGGATGACGCGTACGCTAAGGCACAAAAGCGGGCGGCGAAAAAGGGCCGAGAACTCCCCCCTCGCGGCGAGTTCTATGATCACTGGGGATATCCGTACTACTTTTACGGCCCGTATATGTATCCCATGTACTTCATGCCGGGTGCGTACTATGGATATCCAGGGTACGTGGCGGCGTGCGCAGGGGCACCGGGGGCGTGTGCTAATGGAACGTGTGGAGGTGGAGTTGCGGCTGGGGATTGTGGCGGGCCTGGGGTAAGTTCTCGTATGATCTTGATCTGGTGGTAATCTTGGGGCTAACCGATGTCAGGGATGCGGCAATGGCGAATGTGGTGCTGGCGCAGACGGCGGAGGTGGTGGAGGTGGGTGTGGAGGTGGAGGTGGTTGTGGAGGTGGTTGCGGCGGAGGAGGTGGAGGAGGTGGAGGATGCGGAGGAAGCTGAGTCTAGGCTTGCCTCTGGATTTTTCTTTGCAGCGTTTCTTTAACATGACTTGAGGGGTTAAGATCATTGATAGTGAGACATGGTTCAATAATACACATGTTAGCGCTCACTCTGAAGTTCTGGGTCGGAGAATGGTATCTCATCAACTTGAGGTTGTTTGACCGGGGACCTCGACGGAAAACAGCAACCTGACTACCCCAGCTGCTCAAGATACTGAATGGTCTTTTTTTCTTCTTTCTTTTTTTAGAATGTGGGATGCCCTTTTCCCGGCTCTCTAGAGTCTGCTTGTTTGGCGTTCTGTCTAAGTAACTGCACCCAACATAACATCTGCGGCATTTTCTCTTGGCCTGGCCTCGTCATCGCATGCATGAAATCAATAACTCGGTCAAGACGAAGGGATTCGGCAGTTGCCGACATGTACACCGCCCACCGCCTTCGCACACACACACACACACCACTGCAAGAGATATTTGCCGTGAAAAGGGTGTGACACAACCCGGACCCGACTGATTGGTAACGATGCAGGCGGCGAGCGATTGCATTCTGGGCTCCCGCCTCTTGGCGCATTAGTGGCAGTACTGGGGAGGGCACTGGGAGGAAGGAGGTGTGGGAGTTGGTTGCCTTCAGACACCAGGCAGCAATCGACACACCAGACAAACGAGTTGCACCGAGTCTGACCGAGGGCAAAAGGGCCGCGCATTTTCCAATCGGAAAGGGATTTAGATATAGCAGCGTGGTGAGGCGAGCTGGATTTAGGGCGCTGCCGAAGAGGCTCGGGATCCCGATGAGATTCGGGGATGACCCTCCACCCCCGACGCGCTTGACATATATGCCCCCCCCCCCCCCCCCCCTCGCATTAAAAGAGCTGGGCGGCTGGCGGCGCGACTGTCCGCTGCTCAGGTCTGTATTCAGCTGAGATTTACGTCGCGGTGACCTCCTGACGGGCAATTTGATGAAGAGGTCATTGTCACTACCGCCGCGCAAGATGTGCGGTATGGTCAAGGCAAAAATAGCGCTTCGACGCCGCACGACAGCGCTCAATTGCGCTCATCTCCGCCCTGCGCGCTAGGTTTTTAGGTAGGCAACTGGAGGACGGTGCTTGGTCAGCCGTCGTACGATACGATTTCAAGACTAGGCAATTGAGCGGGCATCCACGATCCTTCTCTGCAGTAGTGCATGGAGGTGGGCTACCACGGTTGCTCATCGACCCGTCCCCTTGGGTCGCCAGGACTGACGTGTTCCTTTTTGCAAGAACTAGCCAGGTACGGGTCTTGTCTCAGTCGTCGCGTTGCAAAGACAGTGCAGAGAGCAAACGAGGTGCGTGCTGCACTGTGGACGCTGCGGTTGGCACACGTGTGGCCCCCGACGGCCAGCAGGCTCTCGCCCGCCGATCTCTGAGCGCCAGCGGGGCAAATTCGTGGGGGAGGATGTGATGGGAAAAAGAGGTGCGCATTTCTTAATCGAATAGGCCCCCAATAGGCCCTACTGAGATGAGGTGAGCCGGTGAGCCGGCGACCCGGTGCGCTGGAATCGCCCGCGGATTTCTGCAGAGTCGGCGGCTGTGATGGAGGCCGTGATGAGGCCGTCGCGGTGCGTCGAGCCGTGCTGTCGGGGCTAGGTATCTCGCTTCTTCTCTCCGAGGCTGCGCATCCGCGAGTCTCCCACGCGGTGACGTCCACCAGATGTGGGTTGTGGAGAAGGGGCCCTCTTGGCGCCGTTATTTAGGTCGGCTTGGCAGCCCCAGGAGCACTAAAGGGGCAAGACGGTCAGGACGGGAAATGCACAAAGGCCATTTGTGCGCACCCTCGATCGCTCGAGTTCCGCTCGAGCCCGGCTCAGAGTCGCAAGCAAGGACAATGGAGGGTTAGCAGATGTGGAAATGGTTAGGGGGATGCTAGGGAGATGACCCGCGCCGTGCCGCAACCATCCCCTGGCGCCTCCGACGTCGACGATTGGAGCAGGAGCGACTGGACCCCGGACCCTGGGCCTGTCGGGCTGGGGGGGGGAGCAAGAGTGTGCTGGGGTTGCGCTGGCCGGGTAGGTGGTCTGCATCCGGCACAGTGCTGCTCTTGGCTGGATTGGCCTTGCGATTGGGTGCGACGTTGCCTGCCGAGTTGTGCCCGGCTTGAACCCGGACGCGAAATGGGCTTCTGGTTGCTTTTTTGACATTTTCGGCATGGAAGGTGAGCACCTTCACCCACCCTGTGCTCGACGTGTTCGCGGGACATCAGACATTGCGCATGGCAGCCCTCTTTTCTGCGTTCTCTCCCTTCGTGCTACTGGTCCTTTCCCCTTTTCCATGACTCTTGTCGTCCCAGGTGCTCGGTTTCAGCACACTCCCCCCCCCCCTTGCGTCGGTTCTCATTGGGCTCTCCCCAGAAAGATAGGCCAGACGGCTCCACGCCCCCCCCTCCCCCCTTCCCCCTCCCCCAGCCTGTGTGGGAGCCGTGCAGAGCTCGAATCCTTCTGGATGACCACTAGTCGCCGTCTGGAAATTTTGCGAAAGAAACTAATCCAATCCCCTACGAGTCTCCCATCCTCTCGCCCGACCCAGTTCCAGTCGCAGCCCTTCAGCTCGAACGCTTCCAGCAGCTTGGTTACAACAGCTCGCCTCCTGCAGCCGCCATCCACTGCGTCGGGTCGGCTCAGGCTGTCGGTGCCGGTTCGCGCCATTTGGCTATTGACCGTTGTCCATTGACCAACCAAGCCTCCTCACACCACCACTCCCGCCGACGGCTGCATCGCATCGGTAGCGTGCTGCATTGCCTCACCTAGCTGCCTTTCTCGAGGAGTCTCGCCGCGCATCTTACGGGTGACGCCTTTGTTGGACGTTCGGGGCGGGATCACGGCAGTCCTTTCTAAAGGACTGGGAGACTGCCAATTCACGCCGGATCCATATAGCCCCCCCCGTCTCCCACGGTCCCGTTGGTTATATCCAGTATCTGCACCGGGACCATGATAGCGCCATTACACGTGCTGTCTTTCGTCTTACCATGGCAGCCTTCGACCCAATTGAGTTCCACGGCATCGCAGACGATCGCGACATCAACATTCTCCACCACCACGACAATGTGCTTGGGTGGTCGTCCTCGTCCTCGCCCCTCAGCTTCTCGTCTGTCGATTTCGACGAAGTACTGTGAGCACGGCCTTTCCACTTGGTTTATTGTCTATTAACCTCGAGATTAATGCTGACCCAACCAGCGTGAAACACCGTCCATGGTTCTCGGTAGCGGACCCCCTCGCTGCCCTCCAAGGGCCGTCGTCACCTACCGAATCATTCATCCGTCTCACCCCAGAAGATCTCTTCGCCCACCCAGCCAATGGCCCCTTGACTCGCTCGTCGAGTGACGGGCGGTACAGCTGCCGCGGCGATGACGGCAACACTACGTCAGACGCCGACTCTAGCGACCTGACGCCCCTGGGCTTGTGGGCCAACAAGCCCGAACGCCATGAGCTGGTTGCCCTGTCGCTCGCTGTCGGAGCCCGCTGCCAGATGCCCTATCAAGACTACCTGCCGTGTCCCGGGTCCGGCCCGGGCTCGCCTGCCGTCAGCGTTGTGACCGAAGCTATTGCGCCGGCCGTTGCCTCTCCACACGTCACGGTCGAACCGCCGTCAGACGACATCCCCGAATCCACGACGGCAACTGCCACTGGCAATGCACCACCCACGCTCAGGCCGGCCGCCCCTGCCTTGACGCCAATGAAGCGGTTCCTCTCCGACACTCACCAGACGCACGAGTGGCTCGCTCTTGTGCTCGAGAAGCCCCGTGCCCGGTTGGCTCAGGATCAAACACGAGGGCAGGTGTCGGACTTTACGCCGGCACCAGATCCCGGACAGGGTGGGCAAAGCGCAGCGACTCCAATATCCTCGATATCTCTTGATGGAACCAGCAACTCGAGCCAGGATTATGGCCAGTCTTTGGCGACGGCCGCCGCGAACCGGGAAGACGCGTATCCAGCTTTACCGAATGGAGACTCGGATGACGACGACGGCGACGACGAACTTACCAACCCACGAATAGAACTAGACCCTGATGAAAGCACAGAGGCAGCAAAAAGGCAATAGTAAGTTCCTTCCCCCCCGCCCCCCTCTTCCTAGGACTGGTCTTTGTAAGTCCTGGCGAAGGGGATAGCGTTGCCCGTCGAAGAAGCAGCATAGTAATGCGTTCAACAGCCCGACTCGCGTTGCTGATTACATCCGAAACTTTAGTGAGGCTAAGATGCGCGAGCGCTTTCTCACCGACCGCCCGCGATGGCATAAGCCCCCGCGCCTGCACAAGAAGCGGCAACACAGCGACTCGCCGCCGGAGAATAAGCGGCCCAGGACGGCGAGGTGATTGTAGGGTTACATGAATAAGGCGGCGCGTCAAACTCTGTCGCCGATGAAACGCGCGTTGAAAAATTGGACGGAATGGACGGAACACGGGGGTGTCCAGGATTGTACGTTGGGGGTTGCTGGTTAGAACCAACTTGAAGATACCCGACTATGCTTGCCCGGTGGTAATAGTATGCCGAATGCGGGGCGCTACATGGCGTTGGCGCTGGAGGAAGGGCTGGCTTGTTGGTTGATAGGTCAAGGCTCATGATCCCACCAAGCAAGGGTATGAGATATTCTAGTATTTCTGGGCTTCTTTGGCTTCTATCGAGCAGGTGTTGGGGTCTTGCGACTGGGATTTTTTTTTTTTTTATTTTATTTTTTTATTTTTGCTTCATCATTCACAGCATGGCAACAGTTAGATGGCAGTGGGCGGTGTTTATTGGTCTGTGAACCTTGATTCTTTGGCTGTAGTATAGTATAGTGGATACATAAGATAGAACAACGGGGTGGGGAGTTATGGGTGCATTATTCTGCTGGGGCAGTTCCGGGTTTGCTAGCAAAGATCAGTGATAACCGTGAATGGTCCGCTGCTCGTCATGCAGGAGTTCCGTTGTCGGGCGTGTTTAGTGGTTTCTCCCACACGCCAGCGCCGAGTAATGGTACATTCTCATCAGACATTAGGTAATACATATGAAAGGAAAATTGACTGCTCATCATCCATCATTCCTCTCCTCCATCATTAACGCCTCCATCACTCATCATATATTCTCATCAGACAAGTAACCCCATCTATCCTCTCTTCACTTCTCAAACCTGACCCTTGTCGGACTACTTTGATACTCCGACGACGCCTCCGAGGGCGTCGCGCTCTCACAGCTCGGCGGCTGATACCCCGGCGTGCGCGCCCGCCGCCCCCCACCAGACCTCGCTCCACCGCGCTCAGGCGCCGCATAATGCCGCGCCGGCCTTGCCGCCGACGGGAAGTACATCCCCTCATCCTCCTCCCCATCCCGCCGCACCACCGCCGTCGGGATCGACACCACCGGCCGTCTCGGCCCCAGCAGCGGCGCCCGCCCCGCGGGGCTGCGCTCAAACCGGCCGTACCGCGTGACCGTCGTCGTCGTCGTCGGCCGACTACTCCCGGACCGCCCGCGCGAGCGCGCTGGCACCGGAATGGTTATCCCCCGCTCGCCACGCTCGCCACGCTCTCCACGCTCACCCCGTTCCCCCCGCTCACCACGGTCACCTTGCGCTCCCTTGTCGCCCCGCGGCCCCGTCAGCCCCCTCGGCCCCGTCGCCCCCTGCGGCCCAATCATGCCCGGCGCGCCCGTCAGCCCCGGCACACCCGGGATCCCGGGGATGCCCTGGGGGCCCATGGGTCCCGGCGGTCCGGGGGAGCCCTTGGGACCGGGGATCATGACGTACTTGGTGCGTTCGCGGACGGTGGTGGGGGAGCGGGAGCGGGATTTTTCCGGGTCGCTTGTGTGGTGGTGGCGGCGCCGGTGGTGGGGGGGGTGGTGGGTTTGCGCCGGCAGAAGCAGCAGTACAGGCCTACGGCGAAGGCGGCGCCTGCGAAGGCGGCGACTATGGCGCCGGCTATCAGGCCCGGGCTGGGTGTTGTGGTGGAGGTGGAGGTTGTGGAGAGGGGGGTTGGGGTGGCGGTTGATGAGCCCCACGGGGTGGTGGTGGTGGCCGTGGTTTGGTCCCAGGCTGTCACGGTGATTTGGCGCGCGAGGTGTACGTTGTTGATAGTGGGGATTGCTGCTGTCGGTGCTGTCGGTGCTGACGGCGCGTTCATGGTTGCTGTCATGGTGCCGGGTGGATCTTCTATGCGCAACTTGATGGTTGCTGCTGCGGCGGCGACGGCGGCGGCGAGGAGCAGCTTCATGTTCTCTGCGGCGTAACTGCAATGGTGGGCTTCTTGTGTTTTCTTGCGTGGCGGTTACCTCGGTAGCAGCGTGATGGTATTGATGTTTGTGGTGCTCAAGTTGTAGTAGGGTGGTGTGTAGTAGGGTGGTGTGTAGTAGGGTGGTGTGTAGTAGGGTAGTGTGTAGTAGGGTAGTGTGTAGTAGGGTAGTGTGTAGTAGGGTGGTGTGTAGTAGGGTGCTGTGAAAGTCGCAGCAGCTCTCGTCGGAGTGCGATCTTCTGGGTGGCAAAATATGACCGAGATGAACTTCAGATCAAGTGAGGCCTGCCACACACGGTGGAAGGTGCACTGTTCAGCAGTTCTGTAGTGTTCGCATTCAGGCCGAGACTTTAAGCATAACAAACAGACTGGCACCCATCTCGATCGGACGAGAGCAAGAAGCGCATTTTAAAGCGGAGTCGACCTAGAGCAGCACCAGCACCGCCCAACTCGCAGAACTGCACTTTTCCGTTCACGATCCTGAGTGACGCGTGTGAACGCAGGGACAGTGGCACCCGGGGGAGGTTTCGACTCGCAGCGTCGTTCCCCCCCCTCCCCCCTCCCCCTTGGACCCCTCCGCTCCGCTGCTCGCCACGGGTTCCCTTCCGCCGGCCGCGTGTGCAAGTCACAATCGGAGGATCGGATCGTGTAAGAGCAGCTCGCTGCAGCGGCAGGCACCACAGCAGACTTTCAGCACTTTTCTCGACGCAGCTCTGAGCTCGTGCGAGCCAAGAGCTCACGCCACATCACCAACACACGCGCAATGCCTCGCCGGGCGGAGGCCCTCGGCGAACCGGTGATTCTGCTGTCGTTCGTGGAACACTCCAAGAAAAAGGGCTCATGCCGCTGACCGCAACAGGGAGTGCCAGGGCGAGACAGCATGAGCCACAAAGCAGGCGGCGACAGAATAAGAGAAGAACTGTGGCACGGCATGCATGGCGACAATGTGTAAGGCCTCGATTGAGCGGAAGGGATCGTCGGGTGCAGGCCAAGGTCGCTGGGCGATGGTGGGTGACTCGCAGGGTCCATGGGGTGGAAGTACGACATGTACCGCATCCGCATGGGAAGCCCTGATGGGGTCGTGGTATGTATGTACTACATTCCAGTCCTGGTTTGTTTGTTAGCCCGTTGCACTCCCAGCAGCATTTATTTTGGTGTTTGATAAGGCCATTAAATGCTTCAAAAGGCTTGTCAAGATACCAAATGTGCCTACCTCCTGAATTCCAGCCATGCTGTTTTTTTTGGGGGGGGGGGCTCTTTTTTTTTTGCTCCTCAAAGGCTTTTCCAGGGTTTCAATATCTCCCTCGGCGTCTTCGCGAAAAAAAGGTTCACACCGCTAATAACAAACAAATCAGGTTTAGATTGTATCGCGCCACTAAACAAAGCAGCCAGCCAGGGGAGCCAGCCAGGGGAGCCAGCACTGGCGGCCTCGACCACTCAAACAACGACCTGGAACCCGAGGCGGAACCAGTGGATGCGCGAATGATGGCGCGTCAATGGGATGATGCCAAATGGGACGTGGCAGCTGCAAGCTGCAGCTTCCCGACCCCCATCCTATAGCACTAACATGGAAACCGGGTGTGCGCACGTGGAGGGTGGGAACATTGGGACCTTTGGGATCTCGGGGGTCCCATCGTCCCTGTCCATCCATGTCCAGGCCATGGCAGCAAGGTCCGGCGCGGGGCGTATACGAGCCTGCTGTTCGCTCGTCGCAGAGTCTCGAGGGGAGGGGGGGTTACGAAAACCCGGCCGGTTGTTTGTTGTTTCTGCGCGCGGAATGGCCCAGATGGCAAGCCACGACGGCGTCTCGTCACCCTCCCGGAACCAAGCGGCAGCCGGACTGAGAGACATGGGACATCGGTCGGAAAGCGACCACTCGGCGGGACGACGAGATATGACATGGCATCCGAGCCGGCCGGCTCCTGCTGCCGGCGCGGCTCATCCACGGCCATGTCAGCAAAAAGGCCCGGACTTGAAGGCGGCGGGCCTGGCAGCGTGCGTTGTGCCTTGGGCTTCCCAGCAGACGCATACGTCATGGATGGCAGAGCGGCCGCAGTCCTTATCGGTGAGCCGACGCTCCACTGCTGCACAGCTCGCCAATGCCAAGATGTACAAGGGCTGTACATGGCGGTCTGGGCCCACTGCAACGGTCAGGGAGACGTCCCGCCGTCGATTGGCGCCCTTGATGCCCAACTGAGGCAGACCTCAGCAGTCGGTCTCGATTGTCTTGGCCATGCCAGCGCCGCGCTGGTGTGTCTCCAAATCCAGCCACGCCTCCGGTTATTAGCATCAGCTAGCTCACCTTCGGATTCTAGTCCCCCCTGTCCGAGTCTAGCAGAGCTCGGCGCCCTCTGTTTCGTCGGCCGGCCGTGGCTGAACCATGTGTTATCTCGCGTGCTATCAAACTTACATACATTCGGGGCCCATTGACATCGAATCATTCCCCATTTATCCGGGACGAAGCGGCCAGCTCAGGAGGTCTGGCGCCATAGGGTGGCCCGGAAGCGCGGACTGGAACCCGATACTGAAATAGAAAGTCGGCTACGATAACATCCTGGCTCCATGGGACGAATCTGGCACTCACGATTGCCGTTGCTGTTCATAGTCCTAGACTGCAGTCATCTGCAGCTGGTCTCTCCATGGGCTCCCGCCAACTGATAGGCATTTCCCCGCTGCAAGAATCTTCTAGGAGGTTACACTATGCTTGGTATATATATTGATCATGGTGACTTGTTTAGTATTCAAGTATCTCTGGGCCTGTTTGGGTGTTGAAATACTTTCACCGTTGAAGAAGCTGTGGTCCTGGCTGGACTCCCGACCGGCTGTTGCAGGTAGCGCAACATGGTGATACAGCGAAAGCAGTCGGCCCTCCTGTCCCCACCATATCAAAATCTTTGATCATGACTCGACAGGGTCTCACGGTCTCGTCGGCACCGCAACCAATCCGATAAGGAACCTCAAAAACAATCTGGACCGCCTTACAACTCTCCAACCCCACCCCCATCAAGCGCCGTGATGGCCCACCCCCCCCCCCCCCAAATTGGCGACTGCAGCGGCAACGACGGATGGCCCTCGTTGAGCAGCTGGAGGACGTATTGCTGCCCAGCAGCCTCTTCCCTCCGATCCTCTGAAACGCCGAGGGGTGCGGCTTCTCCACCCGCCAGAATCTCTCGATGGCGAAACTCGGACCCGCTCTCCGAGAGCGGCAGGTTGAACTGATGGACCGCCCCCGACCGATCCCCAAACTCGAACGTGCCGCTATGTCCGATGCTCAGTCTTACCTCCTTCTACTCCGTCCCAGGCTTCTCCCACCCTGTGGCTCCCAGCAGGAAGACCTGCATTACCTGGAGCCCGGTGTCCCCCGCCGACGCGTTGTTGAGATACGGCTGCAAGCTGCGCCAGGTCAATTCGAGTTTTGGCGGTGCCATCGCCACGCAGCTGCTTGAGTTTTCCCTCTTGGGCCGCATCAGTCAGGTGGACGATCACTGTTTGGTTTGTGGCCGGGGCTTCGCCGGGGGAAGGAAAAATCTCCGTTCCATAGGTTCCCTGAAGCGCCTCCACTTGTAAATCCTCCAAAACTGGGTACTGGAGTAGCCCCGCGTGCCTGGGACGGGTACCGCTCTCAGACCTCATCGCCGGTGAGGTGGTCGTACTTCCGCCGGGGGTGGGGGGGGGGGGGGTTGGATTGTTGTCTCCTGACTTTGGATCTAGCTCGAAGCTGTGAATTTGGTCGCGCTCCTAGCGAAGTCTGCGGACAACCTTTTGCGCCTTCTTTTCACTCCATCAAGGTAGCCAGGAGGGGAGTAATTGGGGTTTCCCCCAGGTGCAGTCCTTGAACGCTTGCCAAGAGTTCCAACCGTCTTTTCCATGGCGGACTCTCTGGAATACTAACGACTTGCTGTTGGTGCCAGCATCTTCAAAGGCTCCGTCGACTCCTTCTTTGCCCTTATCTCCGGCTTTGTTCTCAATAGTGAGTGAAGAGTTCTTTCAAGATCTTTGGCATGAATCTTCAAAGCGCCTCTGATGCCTCCTTACCCCCTCTCCCCCCGGCCCTCTATTCTCTAGAGTGCTGCCTTCGCCGTCTGCAAAAGCCCAAACAATATTCTTGAAATCTTTGCGGAGGTCGGGCTCGGCGTAGGACCAGAATCTGGCCCATGTAATGTCTGAGGGGTAGGAGTCGGAGAGGTGGGAGTCGGAGAGGTGGGAGTCGGAGAGGTGGGAGTCGGGTTTCTCGGCTCCTTAGACCTGGGTGGCTTGCCGTTGATGCCAGAGAGGTCGAAGCAAATCTCCTGACTGTCTCGCGGATGGTGACGAGAGAAAGGCGCCGACACTGGATGGTTACCGACTTTCCGGGCCACTGGTAGCTCGCGCCGGTATCAAAACAAGCTCCTCGGCAAAGATTCGATGATGGGCGGGGAGGCGGCGGACCCGACGATGTCGACAAAAGAAACAGCGTCGCCGACAGTCAGGCGCAATCCCTTGTCCAAGTCGACATTGCCCATGTGATGCACAAGGCGTGGTGCCCGTAAATGTACCGGATCCCTTTTTCTGTAGGTCTCGCACTTGACGGTGCCGGTCTGATGACTGTTATTGGCGGCCTTTTCGTTTTGGTGGTCGCGGCATATGAGGTGGGCCGTCTCGGGCGTGGCAAATCCCATTTTCTGCTCCTTTCTCTGCTCCTTGTAGAAACGTTGGAGGACCGTCATACTGAATGCGCTACGCAGGTAAGAATGGCCATACGAGCACATGAGCCTGCTTACGTGTTAAATCGGTCGACGCGGCGGGCGTTTGTTACGAGATGGAGACAAGTACTCAAATGGTTGGCGTTTGTTGAAAGTTGACGCGCCGGGCTTCTTCTTTGAGGGACCCTTTTTGGTGGGCGACACCGCCGGCTTCGTTGAAGTGGTCATCGTGTCTTTTGGGAAGTTGGTCAGGATCGTAGCTTGCGCCTCCGCTTTGGGCTGGTTTGCTCCGTTTCTGGGACCCCGAGTACTTCGAGTGGCAACGCCCTTCCGCGTGTTCCTCTTCTCGGTGGTCGCCGATTCCACTCCCGAGGTAGAATTCGGCTGAGTGGCCAAGTTTGATCCACCAGCTGCTGTCTGGATCTGCGGAAATAGGTGGGCGGGGACCTTACCAGTCCATCCGTAGGGAAATGTGCAAGTAACGTTTTGGCCGGCGGGGACGTCGACGGACGGAAGCCACGGGTGATCACCGTTATTGGTGAAAGTGACAACACGATCGAGATGATCCTGAGAAACGAAGGTGACGGTGTTGTAGGCGCTGACCACAGCAGCGGAGGCCAAGATGGTGAGGGACTTGGTGAAAAGCATCTTGAATGATGTGACGTTTTGGAGGTAAGGGAGGGTTGGTGAAACGAATGAATGATGCCTGATGTTGCCAAATTGCGATGGATTGAAGGAGAGGAATTATCCAAAATAAGGGATTCTGCTTGGTAGTGGGCACTGGCTACCGTAACAGATAGCATCCATGGCCTGGAGGTGAGCTAGGTAGGTAGGTAATTTGACTGGAGGGAAATGGCCGAGGGAGCATGCCTTGATGTTATCGGAACTATGATAAGTATGGGAATACGATTCGCCCTCCTCACGAAGGAGCTTATTCTAAAAATAGATAGACAGCTGAGTGATAAATCCGCTGCTCCGATAGTGTCCGGTAAACAGAAACCCAACAGGTCTCCCAAACATACACAGTTCACTGCCCAAGTCCCCCGATACATCATCAATACTTATTGCAAGACGCTAAATTTATATATTGAATACCAATCACCAATTAGGATGGTCAAGATCGCTCCCACTTCTCCCGGCGAGTAGCCGGGGCATCATAGCCACTCGAGGTTTTCATCCAGGTAATCCGGATCATCTCCCATGTCCTTCCATGATTCGGTACCTCCACCATAGAGTAAATCATTTGTTACTCCCCAAATAAAAAAATCCCAAGAGTATCCCCAAGCAAACTTCACCTACGGCGCTGTCTCTTGTTTGTAGTCACAGGAATCTCTAAAGCTGCAGCCCGTTTCGCTAGCTTAGCATAAATACATGTCTGGTACCCTCCGGCCTCCTAAAGTGGAAGTCCCTTCACATCCTCCAGTATCGGCTCGACAAATCGCATACGCTTGGTGCTCTTCATCTTTACCTCCTCTGCATCTAACATGAATGATCAATATAGAATGAAAAGGAAAGCATATCGAAACTTGCCGCTTCTAAACTCGCATTGAGTACTCTTCCCTCTGAACAGGCAGCTGAGGCATGTATACTGAGCGAAAGGAGCATCGCAGTGGACACACTCCATAAATGGTTCAATGCGAGATTTCTTCATCCAAGTTGAGCAATGTTTGCCCGAGGGGTGCGGCGCTTTCGTATACTTTGAAAACATCACAGACCCAATGCTAACAGCTGGTACGACTCATTGAACTTGAGCTCGGGATAATCAATTCGTCTAGATCCATTATCCGGGTGGAGGCGGACGAGGCATTTGACATGCTAGAAATAAAATCTAGTTAGAATTGAGGGATCAGAAACTTGACTTTTCACTCACCCTAGGGCGTGTTCCTTTCTACCCATTTGGACTTCTATTTGGCCGAAGTGTGGGCACTGAAACAACTTCCACCTTTTAGGTTACTGGTTGCAACAAGCAAGTCAGACAAGTATTCTGGAACACGCCCTTATGCTGGCGCAAAATGCTATCCAGCAGAAGGAGGGGGTCCATACCCCCCGGGGCTTATTTCAGGGGTTTAATATTTCTTCACATAGCAAAGAACCCCCCTCTCCCTCAATTATTTAGGAATTTATTTTCTATTCGATCGCTGTGGTGTCCTCCTAGCCTTGGTTAACCCGGGGCCCTGGGTATCTTAGTAAATGTCTTCGAGCGCGGACCAAAATGGTTCTAGACGAAACCAATATACGAGCAGAATAAGCAGTACAACAATGAGTGCCTCCCCGCTCCGTAATGTCTAAAGGTACTTACAGCACACTAGCAGACGATTCCAAAGGCTCTGGCCCCGATAGAAAGACACGAGGCATGGACATGCCTAGTAATCCTCTTCCTCGTCGAGATCGGCCCATGAGATGTCCCGGTAGCACCTGATGTCATTCGGCCAAAACTCCTCCCCATCAGGTGTCGTCACCTTGAGCTCTGGCCCAGTACCACGGACACCGTCGGCGCGGCTGGGAAACAGGTACCAGTCGCAAGAAGTTTGCCAGTAGTTCCTCAGAGAACAGCACTGCAGAAAGTCCCGCATCACATACATGCGGCCTTCCGTGTCGATGCGACTGTACTTCCCCCAGTCAGTACGCTCGAGCCCGGTATATGTGAACGGGTGTGGTAATTCTCCTCGGGGTCCGGGATGAATGCGGGGCTCTCGTCGCTCTCGCCATCGTCAATGTCATCCTTACTGCTCTCGATTGTACACTCGTTGCTCGTGGTAATGTTGCTGGTGCCCTCGACACCATCCACGGCGTCTCCAACAGCGACCTCCGCATGCGAGTCTGAAAGATCCTCCCCAGGGGGCGGCTGCTGGTACTTGGAAGCTTCGGGGTAAACCATGTAGAACTGCTCGAATTCTGCTTCGTTCAAGATCTTGGACACCCCGTGCTCGGGCATGTACCAGTGCACTGTTCCGTCAATTTTGACCACATGCGAGCTGGAAGTCTCTCTCTCCGGGTACCGCGTAGGCCTGGGCGATGACGGGGTCTATGGGTTCCTATATCGCAGACTCGTCGTCATCGCCACTGAAGCCATCATCTTGGGTGTCCTGGTGCTGCACAGTCCGAGATACCGAGCAATCGGAGATGGAAGACTGCTCGTGGTCTTTCTCAGAGGTTGCAGCTTCTTTGATGTTTTCGATGCTGCTCTCGACCAAACCTGATGACTCGCTCGGCAGGTTGTCCTCTGCCGGAAACTGTGCCTCACCATTCTCGACATCCTCAAAGAGGGATATTGTTGCTGCATTCTCGGTGTAGACATCGAGTTCAAAGTGGTCGTCGCAGTCAATCGGGGCTTCATCACAGTATTCAGTGTTGGGAGACCCGAGAGATGTGATCCGATCAATGCTGCTGATCATGGATGTTGTGGAACTTCAAGGTATAAAGCGTTAGCACCAATCGGCTATGAAGGAATTCAGGGAGGCCGGCAAAGCGACCTACCCGAGGGAAGATTGTCGGGAATGGGCGTTCCCGTCCGTTCCGTCATCTTTGGTGCTTTCAGCAGTGCTGTCAGGAATAACCGTGGCAACATTCTCTCGATCCTCAACAGCTACGTCGCAGACCTGAATGCGGTTCCGTTGCTTGTTGACTTTGAGATCTTCCCCTCCATCATCGCCAATAACAACAACAACAACAGCAGCAGCAGCAGCAGAGTCCCGCATTACTGTTGCGCAAGTGGGCACAAAAGGGTCGACCAGGCCCGCAACGCGATCGGTAGGCTTCGGAGGGGTGGTAAGTGTTTGGGTTATGGGAGTAGCCGGCTCCGTCGCGGCGATATTCTCATCAACAATGTTCTTGTGGAAGGCTGAGTCAAACATGGCCTCAGAGATGGTAAAAGAGTTGCGGAAGTTCTGATAAAGCGTCTTAGCAGGCAGAGCTGATTCGAGAAACTTCTCGCGCAAACTGGATCCGAGTCCTACGGCCGTGGTGTTGTAAACCGAGTACAAGGTCTTTGCCTCGGAGTGACGGGACTCGCGATTACCGAACGGGTCATGGCGCTCTAGAGGGAAGTAGTGATGAATTAGTTGAGGGTTCTAGTATCGGTGGAAGAGGCTCTGGAGGGTAAGTATGGCGCTGGATATCAAGGTTCAACATACTAACAAGGCGGGTGACCAGAGCAGAAGGTCCTGAAGTGGCCACAAGTTCGCAGGTGCGGGAAACACCAGAGAGACTGCAGACGGACTGGTTAGCCATTTTTTCGGGTGGTTGCAGTGATCGAGGATGAAGGTGGCACCAATATTGTCTTGAAGGAAAGGTCGAGCTGTAGGAATGGGGCAGATTGTGCGACATTTGAACTTACCTCATCTTATTCAGAATTGTCAAGTGTTTGGGAGAGGGTGTCTTTATATGCCTAGAATATTCCAGTGAATACTGGTGATAGCAGAAGCTCAATGCTGATTGCTACAAAGTATCAATAGGGAAGGGTAGGGTGAAGACAGTAAAAAGGGAAATGGTTGCGCGAAGCTTAGTGAAGAATTTTGTATGTGCAAAATGGTTGCCCAGGTGCGCGATCCGAGGTGAGGTTTGGTTGCGGGAGAGAGAGTGGGACCAAGTTGGAAAAGCGACTAATAAAAACAATAAGCCTTCTGATTGGCCGTGCATCAGGCAACAATAAGCCTTCTGATTGGCCGTGCATCAGGCCACAGACCAGACCAGTCACTGCGCAGCCTTGTGCATAGACCGCCCGCAACGACACCCAGCACCCCTCTCCGGCGCTGGGGCAACCGTCACTGATGCCTCAGGTTGGAGGCAGTCTTCCCGTCAGATAAGGCCAGGAGATAGTTATAGTCCAAATATTTGACTAATTCTTTACATGTATATACCCAGCCGGAATGTTCCCGCTGCCTCTCCACTGCTGGCGGTTGCACTACTATATATACAGGTTTGCGGCTCCAGAGTCACAATGCTCACCTTCTGTACCACAAGGCATGACTCGGACGTCAACTTCGACCACGTATTTTGATTGTTTTATTTTATCTGGCGCACAAATGGGGAAAAATGAGTCGACAAACAAGATAGGGGTAGTTGATAATGTCCAAAGGCGTGTGACTAGTCTAGACCCAATCCGGTTTGGTAAGCCAGTGTTTGTGGAATGTGGAGGAAATACGGATGTACCAGTATCCCCCGCCACCTCTCACTCCTCCTCTTCGTCAAGATCGGCCCATGAGTTTGCCAGTGGGTAGTAGGCCAGATCTTCCAGCCACGACTCCTTGCCCTCAGGCGAGGTGACCTTGATCACAGGGCCCAGGCTCCTGCAAAGGGCGTTCTTTGTGGGAAACGCTATCCACGTGCACTTCTGGAGGGTTCCGACCTGGCCGCTGTTGCCGAAGGCCTCCCTGTCCAGCTCGATGGGCCCCTTGTATGGATCGATGGTGAGATGCCCAAACTCGTCGATCTCGGTGTGCGAGGTGAGATAGTCTGGCTCTTCTAGCCAGTACTCTTCGCTCTCGGATGTTGTAAGCTTCAGCTCGGGCCCGAGCGAAGGCTTCACCATTTCTTTCTTGCCCAGCCACATCCAGTCACAGCGGGCGAGGTTGTTGGTACCCTCAGCTTCTGAGTCTGATATGAAATCGGAACTAGAGTCGCTGTCACAATCATCCTCGCCGTGGTCCGAGATGTCGCTGGTAGTTTTAGGGGCATCATAGTGATCGTGGGGAGAACCCACGCAATCCTCCGCCTCTAGTTGCTCAAGGATGTCGTTGCGGAGCTTAGTGGCCTCCGGGTAGAGCTGGAAGAAGTGGGTAGCCTGCACTTCACTCATCTTCATGGCCTTGCTGCAGTCGGGCCTCCACCAGTAAACATCTCCATCGTCTGCAAGTGCATATTGCAGCTCGAAGTCGTGGTCACCGGGGACGATAAAGGTCTCCACAACTACCCAGCTCATGGAAGCATCATCCGAACCGCTGCTCTGGCTGAAGCTATTCTCTTCCTGGGTTGTGTGATCAGAGTCCGACAGGTGTGGGCAAAGGATTTCTTCCCGAAGGCTGGCAGCCCCAGGGTACAGCTGGTGGAAGCGGCCGATCTGTGCCTCATCCATGGTCATCACCATGCTGACATCAGGTCTCCACCAACAGACCTCTCCGTCATTCCCGAGGGCGTACAAAAGCTCAAAATCACGGTCGCCAGGTACGACAAATGCCTCCACAACATCCTAGGTCGTGGATTCACTGTCGTCCTCGTCGTTGTCCGAAATGGGGATGCTTCCCACATCGATCTTGTCCTGGACATGCGGAAATTGGAAGTCGATACTTTGCTCATGCTCGAGGGAAATGGCAGCATTTGGATTTATCTCATCAGCCAAAACACCCCATGCATCTGAAGCACTGGCTGTGCTGAGACTAGGAAGTCTGACTGCCTTGATCCGGCTTGGGATACCGTCTTCCGGATTGAAAAGAGTTTTCATCGCTTCATCGCCATTGTTGCTGTAATCGGTGACAGGAGAACCAAATGACTTCATGCTGTCCAAATTACTGGTGGATGAAAGAATGGAGCTAGATAGAAAATTGTTAGCAACCAACCACCAAGAACGTCAGATGAAGGAGGTCTCGTACCTGCTAGAGGACATTCGGGAGTGCAGCGATTCCTCAAATGTCGGCACTACCTTGGATAGCTCCTGCACATACTCGAGTAGGTCCTCATCGATGCCGCTGAATGTTTCGTCGTCATCGTCATCATTATTGTCAACACCCCGAACAGATTCGGGCTCCTCGTTTTCACTGGCGAGTGGCGATGAGGTTGAAATGGATGGAATATCGACGATGACTCGCTCGCCCACAGTAGCGGGTGTGTCATCAACGAGGCCGCCTGGAGAATCCTGCTTGATTGGGGTGTGGAGAATATCGATGTCACCCGCGGTGTTAGGCTCGACCTCGTCCTCCAAGTTGGCGCTGTTGACAAAAGACTTCGGATGGACAGCGTCTTTGGTGATATGCTTTGCAGCATCCGGGCCGCAACAAGTAATAACAACCCCAGTAAGAGCGTTATCCGTAGTGCATTGAGAAATCGTCTCAGCGCTCGAATCGACCGCCATCACCTCGGGTTCGCCAGCCTCGTAGGCGGCAACCGAGGTGAACACAGCCTTGAAAACTGAGGCGTATTGTTGACTCATTGGCGTTGTCGTAGGGGCTTCGGCTTGGGGGGCCTCGGTCAACGACTCATTCCGTTTGTTGTCTGCGGAAGGCTCGTTGGTCTCACGTTCTGCTGTGTGTCAGTGAAGAACTACTAGCATTCGAGTTATTTCTCCAAAGGGGGATTCTGGTGATCTACCAATAATGCGAGAGACGAGCATGTAAGCGGCGACGGGAACTCCAATGAAGACCGCAGCACGGCGCAAGTTCCGACTGTATTCACTTCCGTCAGCCATGGAATTCCCATCAATGTTTTGTTGTGATGGCGCGGGAGCGCGAGACAAAGCGTAACAAGTGGGCGAAACACAAGGGAGATTATGCAAGAGAGTCGACTTACAAGGAAGTCATCTCGTCTTGGGTAAAAGTGTAGAACCGGCTGAGTGTCTACACGGGTGGAAAGCAATCCAAAATGTTCCTCGAGTGTAAGACAGCAGGAGAGAACAAAGATGAGAGCGCGCAAGGGAGAGACAGAGGGTGTGTGAGAGAGATAGTCAAGGAAGAGATGGAGAGTCAAAGAAGAAAGCAAATGTTTTGCGCTAGAGAATTGTTCCGAAAGCTGGCGCAATTTTTATCTTGATCGACTTGGAGAAAAGGTAGGGTGTCGGTGGTTGAAGGAAGAGTTGGGAAGGAGGAGGACGGTTGTAGCCCCACAAAAGTTTATAAGTGAATGGCTCCCGGGCGCGGCGCGCACATGCCAAGCGGCGCGGGAATATGCGCACAGGCCATGCGCTGCGCAGAGGTAACTCCCCCTCAGGCCGCAAGCCCAAGAGTCCACCGGAAAGGCGCAAGGCCTCAAGGCAGTGAGTGAGCTTGTCCCTGGACACTCTCTGCCCCACCCTGTGCGAGATTCATCCCGTCCTTCTCGCCTACCCGGGGCCCGGACCTGGGACACTCCCCGCAGGTCTCGGCTCCCACGTCTGCCTCCCAAACTACAAAATTGGCATCATATATCTATCGTCACTCAAGTTATCACAGTGCAAATAAAAGTTATGATGAGTGGGAATATCATCATTTTTTCCCTTTCTTACCGTATTTACTTGCCTAACTCCAGTTGCCGTCGGACACTTGGGCGCGCCCCAGCTGTTCCGACTACTCGGAATCATCCACAACATACTCAACATCGGAGGACTCCATGGAGTACCGCCCAAGCTCCTCCTCGCCGCGAATCTTCTCCATATCGTCAGCGCGTAGGGCGAGCAGGACCTCCCACAGCGCGCCGCCGCGGGCACCGACCTGGCGCGGCAGGATGTTCATGGCGCCGTCCCTGACCGAGTAGGTCTTGCGCCACCCACTGAGCCTTGCTAGTCTCGGTGCCGGGGACTTGGTTGCCGATGTTCTCGACCGTCTTGCGGATGCACCACGCCGCCTCGGTGATCACCTTCTCCCGCGTTGTGGCCCCGGGGGGCCGCCTTCCACCAGCTCCTGCACTGTGGCGACCGAGACCAGGCGGATGAACATGTTGCCGAGAGTAGGAAGATCTCGCCAGCCGAAGGCGACTAGTAAGAATCTTCTTACGGGTAAGCAATTCCTTCTCCAATGTCATACTAAGAAAGAGCGCCGCACTTTTCCATTTCCAGGACCCTCTTCCTGGCTTCCACGAGGGAATCGATATTTTGGGTCCAGGTAGGTACGTTATCGCTGTCAAGGTACTTGAGGTATTCAGCGATCGAGCCACCATCCATGACCCTGTGGTCAAAGGAGAAACACAAGAGTAGACCTCCGTCAATGAAGTTGGCCTTCAAGGTGACGGGGTGGCATGGCTGGCGCCTCCACCGTGAGGTCGGGGGACAAAGAAAGCAAGTGTTTGTCCATGACCCATGGCTGAACGAACTCCTTCGAGACCCCGAACTGCTGCAGCGCTGTGTAATTCCTCACGACTGGAAGGGTAACCACTTCGGCGTCGAACACTTCTTTGTGATAACGGTGGAATCCGAATCTTGATGGGAGGTTCGAGTAAGCTAGCTTGAAGTGCTCGGCATCGTTACCCTGGACAACTAGCCCCCCGAGGAATAGCCAGCGCAGCAAGGTGGAGCGCATGCGCAGTTTTAGATACTCGATGGCTTCCTTTTGGACTTCTAGCTGATCGCTGACTCTTCTGTGCCGGGGAAAACTAAAACTAAAGACTATTCGAACCACTACCCCCTTAGGGGCGGTCTGGCCTCGGCCAGTCATGGGTAGAGTCTCTGTGAGAGTAGAAATCCAAAACTCTCTAAGCGTCGTCGGGGTAGCTATCGTGGGTGTGTTACTTAAGGTAGAATTGGTCTAGGAAAAGCTGCGGAGACCAAAAGGTGCAAAGTTGAAGGTGGATTGGCATCTCTCTAAATCGCGGGTATCTAAGTGCAACTAATAAAACTCAAATGTTCATGTTCAAAAGTCTGTTTGGGGAACGACGAGAGAGTCTCTGGCTCAATACTGCGAGGCCATTTCTCGTATCGTGTTGTTAGGTCAGATGTTACCAAGCAGACATTGTTCTTAATTTTGGATCATCCTATTGTCCACTGTTCCCCAAGGGGGGGTGGTCATCATGCCTCTGTCTACATAGGCGCCACGCCAAGCACTCAACCACGATTGGCGAAATCCGAAAGCCTTTGTCGCATCGTGCCACCACGTAGTAGTAGTGCCACCATGTAGTAGTAGTGCCACCATGTAGTAGTAGTGCCACCATGTAGTAAGAGGCGGTAGTCTAGTCTATTTATTACCGGGATATGAACACCGGTTATATTTAACTGGCCACACATGCGTGTATGATATGATTACCATCCCACAGTCAATCAGTAAACAACAAGTACCCCTTTCCAAACACCCGTCCTTTCAAGCAATCATGTTCGACATATTCAACTTCACCCCCAAACCCACTCTCCAGCCCATAACCAATACAAAAAAAAAAAAAAAAACATACAAACAGCATGCCAGATGCCAAAAGCTCCGCAAGATATGACAGTTGCCAAGGGGCCCGCAGGACTAGCAAATCCCTCCTCGGTCCAAGTCTCTCCCCCCACGTCCATCTCCTTGCGCACGCAAACCCCGGACCATCACCATTTGGGGTAAGAAGCGATGTCGTGAGGCCAGAGAACCTCGCCCTCTGGCGTCGTCACCGTTATCTCTGGGCCAGAGCACCGCCCCACCAGTTGCCTTCTCGGCAAGAGGACAACCGAGGAGAGGCGAGGGAGACGCAAGGTGCCCTCCGTGGCATGGGCATTCAACTGCGTGTTGATGTAGCCCGTTTCGTCGATGTAGCTGTGCTTTTTCCAGCTGTTGACTATTTCCTCGTAAAGAGCCTGCTCTTCGGGGTTGGCCGCAATGACTGTCGGTCCCGTGTCTTCCTCTCCATCGCAAGGATCTTGCTCTTCAGTGTTTGCCGCAATATCAGTCGGCTCGGTATCCTCCTCTGCATCAAAAGGGGCATACTCTTCGGCGTACGACATATTCTCCCCTAGGTCGGAAGAAGCATCGCCATCAACGGCGCATGTACTCTCGGCGTCGAGGGAGTCATACTCCTCGTGCAAGAAATAAAACAGCTCTTCCTCTGTTTCCTCCACAATGTTCGCCAGTTCAATGGTCTCCAGCCTGGCGCTACGACGTCTTGAGGCTTCCCGTGGCTTCTCAATTTCACGGGGCTCCTCGACCTCCCGTGGCTGCTCAGGGAGCGAGCTCTCGAGGTCGTCGTCGACCTCGCCAGATCCCATCAGCAGAGCGAGCCGGTCAATGACAGAGTCATCAAAAAGCTCGTCTTCGCCGGCCAAATCCCAGTTGCTGGGTGAAGCAAGTTCCCTAGCGGCACTGGCCCAGTTCGGATAGAGGGCCTCGAACTGCTGGAATTGCTCCTCACTCAGATCCATCCGCATCTCAACGTCTGGTCTGTACCAGAAAACTTCACCGCCAACGGTCACCGCGTATTGGAGCTCAAAGTCTCGCTCTCCCGGGGCGTCGTATGTCTCCGCGATTCCCTATATCACGGAATCATTGTCGTTGGTCGAGCTGGCATCGTCTTCTGCGGAGTTGGCCAGGTCACCAGTATCTGACTGTGCTGCGTCGGATTTTGGCGACTCTTTATGCGTGGCACGCACCTCCGAAGCAGCCTTGCGCTTTTCATCGGGAAAGGCAGCATTGCAGACGGCTGGCGTAACCTGGGTGGGGGCAGTTGCCTCCGTCTCATCTTTCAGGGGCATTGGCAGCTCGTCTGGAGCGCCTACCGCAACGATTTTATGCGCTTTGTCTGGCAGGAGGAGGGACTCTCCGACGAAATCGATGCCCTTGATGAGCTTGGCAAAAGCGCTCGAGATGGGCGTAAATGCCTTGCCATCCAGTCTCAAATGGAGTGGATGAAGGGATGAGACGGTATTAGGGGTTCCGCCGATGGCCTTGCGAAAAATGGTTTGTCCCATAGCCCAGTCGCGATGGGCAAAGACAGGATAAGCCATGCCTGTTGTCAAAGTTAGCAAACGATGTGCCTCATGCACCGCAAGGTAATTGCTAAAACACGCACCGGCATTGCCCTGATTGATGTAGATTGTCGCCGCGGCAGCGGCAGCGAGAACTGGGGTCAGGGACCGGCGGAAGCCAGCGGTTTGACTACTTCAGTGTCAGTCAAAGTGACCAGAATGGATATGCGGTAGAGCTAGCTGGCAGGACGACAAAAGACCCTGGGGGAATTGTTCAGAGTACTCGCGGGACTGGAGGTGAATGAGCAAGATGTGGCTTGTTTTGGGCACTTACTACATCTTGTCGACGACGAATACTACTAGTGAGAATATATTTGAGATGCGTGGCGAAGAGTTGATGGCAGTCGGTTGCCGGAGCAATTTGGCCAAGAGAGACTCAGTCCCTTGGATGCAAAAAGAGTTGCAAAGAGGTTGCAAAGACTCGGAGGTTGCCGGAGCAGACGACAAAGGATGATCAAAGGTTAGATAACCAAGTAGGCGTAGAAGGTTTGGCGGTCCGGTCGAAATCCTCGTGGAGATGCTGTGAAAATTCTGATCAGAAGGTTGAGGCCGAGTTGCGGGTGCGATGATGTCGTCGTCAAGAATGTCTCCAGAGCAAGGGGCGCACACGGTGGGTGGTTTAAGAGAAAGTGGGGGGCAATTCCTAGCCCAAAATGGAAGTCTGTTTTGCTAGGGCAACGGGGAACAGGGGAGTGAATGGGGACATGCAAGGCGCTCGTGCGGCAGCCTGGGGTGTCAAGCCTTCAACACGAAGAAAGCCACCAAGAAAGCAAAATGAGAACAAAAGAAAATTACGAGGGAAGCTGCTCAGAATTCTCTTGATAGATTTCAAGAAAATAAATAGCCTCGGTGTTTAGATCGGCGTTGCGGCGTTGCTGCGAGGAAGAATCAAGCATTAACCCTCAGAACGCGTCCGTATCCTCTCGCCCCCCGAAGCAAGAGAGTGAAGGGCCCACGAGCTGAAATACAATTTTTATTTATTAGCGAAATAAGTATCTTCCCTGGCAGGCCCGCTGCCGTATATAGGGGATGCCGGTATAATACAATCTCCCGATATAACAGACACCATCCCAACCTAAACCGGCCCCCAAGGCCATGCCAGAACCAAAACAGCAAATTTCCACCCATCAAGCCCATATTCCAAGCCCATCCCAAAACCCAATCCAACCGACCGTGAAGGGAAACCCTTAAAACCCTGCCATGGAAATCCCCCAAAGAAAAAAGATTCACAACAGATTCTACACACCAAAGAAGCAACACCACAAAGGAAAGACAGACGTGTCAGAAGTGAGCGTTGGAGCCGCTCCCCACCATGACCCTCGCTCTTTTCTCCTCCTCCTCATCCTCCTCCACCATGTCAGCCCAGGACCGCTTAGTGGGATACCAAGTGAGGTCATGCGGCCAGAACACATCTCCCTCGGGCGTAGTCAGTCTGATCTCGGGGCCCGGTCCCCTCTCGAGCCCCTGTTTCCTAGCCAGGAGGAACCACGGGCACCGCCGGAGCCTCAGCCCGCCGCTCTGGACATAGGCGTTGTGGTGCGTGTTGATCAGCCCGCCGGGGTCGACAAAGCTGTGGCTGCCCCAGCTCGTCTGCATGATCCGCAGCGGCGACGGCGCCGCCGGCTCCTCCTCCACCGGCGCCTCCCCGGGGGGAACCCAGTCTTCCAGCCCCTCCTCGTCCTCCTCGTAGATGGTATACAAACCCGTCGGCCGCCAGACCCCCTGGCCCTCGTTTCCCTCCCCACCGCCGTCGTCCGATGACCGTCCCGCCCCATCGCCAGTGCTAGCACTCGCACTAGCAATTGGCTCCTCTGGGGCACCACCGTCGAAGCCGAGACGTCCCCCGCTACTCACACTACCCGCCGCCGCCGCCGCCGCCGCCACCGCCGCCGTCGTTTCCCAGCCGGGGTAGAAGGCGGCGAACTCGGCCCTCTGCTCCGCGCTCAGCGGCAGCTTCATCTGCACGTCGGGCCGGTACCAGCAGACCTCGCCGGCGGTCGTCACGGCGTAGACCAGGTCGAATGTGCCGGCGCGGCCGCCGGGGACGGGGAAAGTCTCCGCGATTTCCTAGATTGCGGTGTAGTCGTCATCGTCGTCGCCGGCGTACTGGTCCTCGTAGGACAGCGGCGGTGCTTCGTGCGGGGGCGCGGGGGACGAGTCGTGATGGAAGGCGTGGGGCTGGGGGTGGTGGTGGTGCTTGGGGTTGTCGACGGCGTGCGGGAGGGGTGGTGGCTGGAGGGGGTCTTCGGCGTCTTGGTCGGCTGCGTCGGGCCGCTTGGCGGTGTCTCCGGTTACCGTCTCGCAGGTCGATGCGGCGTCCGAGCGGAACCGCTCGTCCTCGGCAAATTTGACGGCTTGATCGTCGTCGTGGTAGTCGGTGTTGGGGCTGTCGGGCCGAGAGGCCTCGCTCAGAGCTGTGCCCGATGAGGCAGCGCTGCTGCAAGTGTGTTAGAATGAAGACGGGAGTGCGCAAAAAGATTTGATAGCCACATACCTCATTGATGCGTGACGCGAGTGAGACTTTTCAGCCTCGGTCTTGAAAGCACCCTCGTAAGCATTATTCTCAATGGCCAACGTCCTGCGTTTGTTCTCCATAGAAAGTCCAACATCGCTATTGAATCTACCGAGATTCCTTTCTGCAGTGTTGGCGCTGTTGGAGAGGATGGCAGGCGGCGGCGGTGGAGAAAAAATATCCTCGGCGAGCGACTCGAGGGGAAGGATGCTCGGCCTGACGGACGAGGTGCTCAAGGCCTCGGCAAGAATCTGACGTTCCGACTTGGCGGGACCCGGAGCGTTCCAGTACACAATGTTCATGTCCTCGACGACCACGTGTCTCTCAAAGTCTGTCTCCTGGACGCTGGATGCGACGAGCAAGCTGTCATCGAGAAACTCAAAGGCTTCCTCGTCCCAGCTGTATGTCCGGACTACGACGGTGCTTTTCTTGGGGGCCTCGGCGTAAGCATACGGCACATAGTCGCTGCCGAACTCGCCGCTGAACTTAACCTGAGGTTCCTCGTGCATGTCCTGGATGGAATCTGTGTCATGATACGCGGGCTGCTGCTCCTGGGCTTCGGCGAGTTGTATCAGAGGCTCAAAGATATCCGTCTGCATGAATGGCGCCGGCTCAAAGTCATATTCGCTGTCCGGTTCAGACTCGGCATAAGCGGCAAAGGAAAAGTCCATCGTCGAGTCATACCCGTCTGTCGGCTTTTTCGGAGGCTCGGGGACTGAGTGGATAAAGGGAACTGGCTCGAAGCAATATTCAGGCTCAGGCTCGCCAGAGTCGACAAGGGAAAACTGCACTGGCATGGCCTCGAGGTCATAGACCTCTGCTGACTGAGCCCAAAGCTCTGCAATCTCGTCTGTGCCCCTCTCGGCGGGAGCCTCTTCACGCGTTTGGTAAAACGCCAAAGGAGTTGTCTCAGCAACCTCGAAGGCTCCTCCGCTGATGTCGAACACGTCATTGACACTGTCAATAACGGCATTGCTGACGAATGACTTCTCAGGAGTGGTGCAGTCCGCACTTTTCTCCGTGGCAATCCCGACCGGCACAAACGCCTCGCCAGTCAACATGAAGCTCGTGTTAGTCGGCGACACGGCATCGTCGGCTGGCACAAACGTCTTTTCTGTCGGCGGGGTGGCATGCTCAACGGGTGCAGCGTCAATGGGCTCGGCGACCTTCTCGCTTAGCGGAGCATCGCTCTCAGGAGGGGGGTTACGTGGGAGGTGGCATCGTCGCTGCGAGTTTCCGGGCTGGTTTCCAACACCGGCACAGCAGTTTGATCCGTGCTGAAGCCAAGCTTGATGCCAGATCGCAGTCGGCTGACGAAAGATGCAAACGTGGACGAGATTGGCCTGATGGGGCTGCTGCCTAGGAGAAAAGGGGGAGCAGGTACCGGGACTCCGATGCTGGAAGCTTTCTCGTCCAAGAAGGAAGGCGAGTCCGCTTTGCTGTCCAGTGTTGTTGGGTCACTGTGAGTAGAGCCAACATCTGACAAAGCGGTTAGGCGCGTGACACACAAAGTGAGGGTTGACAAGACCTACCTAAGCTACTCTGGTAGAGGGAGAGGGAGGTCGCCGCAATGGCGAATGGCGCCAGCGACCGGCGCAGGGTCTTGCTAGAAGAGGATTAGTTGGGAGTTGACTCATCAACCACACAGGAACGTACTTCATCTTTTGGAGAATTATGTCACAAAGCAAGAAAAGAAACGTCAGAGCCAGCTTAGACGTGTGCTGCACTGCGGAGGTGATGCTCCAATCCCTTGTTGTTAGCATTGGGGGACAGTGTTTCGGGGGTCGCAAAGTGCCTGGGGATATGAAATTCGCCGGGGTTGGGGCAGGGCGACGGGAAGGGCGACGGCAAGGGTGAGGGCGAGGGCGAGGGTGAGGACGAGGGGAATGGCGATGCAAAACCTCGAAGAAGGGGACGGGAAAAAAAGAAGAAGAAAAAGATAAGAATCACCGAGGAAGGAAAACAGCAGGGAAATGAGAAGAGACCGGCGGCCACATTTTCAGAGAGGACCTTGATCAAGATGAAGGGGCTCGGCGGCATGAAAAGGCAGGAAGTTGGGTCTTGTCAAGCTGGCAAGCGCGCTGCTGTGCCCAATGCTCGCCATGTTTTGGCGGGCTGTGAGTGGCCAGCGGCCAGCGGCCAGCGGCCAGCGATCCAGCCAGAACCGGCAGGTGGGGCGGTCTGGGGCGGGCATGGGAGTGGCCGCTGGTGTGGGGCTGCAGGATCTCGGCCAAATCGCTGGATCAACAGCAGCTGAGCCACGTCTCGTCACGGGCCGCTGCCGACTTTGTCAGGCAGCAAATGATGTCACCTGGCAACAAGTGGGCTCGTGGGCTCGGGACACGACAAGCGACTCGGGGCACAAGTGCTGAGACAAGGGCTTTGTGCAGCCATACAGCGCAGAACAATCCATTGCGCAGCCCATCCGGCTTGCTCCGCAATCCGTACAATACAGCGGATGCCTAAAATTAGATGCGCCAACTCGGACTTCCCCCGCCAAAATGCAAAACTACTTCCCAATGCCCTTCCAATGCCTTCCCCCAACCCAACCCGCCAGTGGCTCATGATCCCGTTCCGATGCAAGGTACATACAAGTAAAAACTCCGAGTCATCGCTGTCGTGATATCCTGCCCTCTGTTCAAACCAAAAAAAAAAAAAAAAAATCAAATGTAGCGAGGCAAAAAAAAACGACGTCAGAAACAAAGAAGTAAACAAAACCAGACGAGACCCAACATTCGCAGAACTCCTCCCAAACATGAATGATGCAGTAACGTAAGTCCCGCGGCTCAGAGTGCATCAGCCCTTCGTCGTTGAGCATCACAAATCTCCTTCATAGTGTAGGCAGCTCCGTCGGCTACCACTCCAAAAAGGGCCGTTAACTCTCCGTCCTCATCGGGACCCCAAATCACCTTGGAAATCGCGGTAGGTACGTCCCAGCCGTTCATGGCCGCTGCGGTCCGGCACTGGGACGCAAGTGCGTCCGAGCTGCGTTTCTCGTTTTCGCCGTCTAGCAGGCGTGGAGAGGTGTCGATTCCATCCGCGAGATGGAAAGCGAGCGACGGCCAACTGATGTCACCAAAGGTGGTCGCTGGGGTCAGGCCGTCATGGATGCAGGTGATTACACTGTCATCCGAGCTTTCGGAGTCTTCCTCGTCGAGGTCGACCATCCAGTTCCTGTTGTGGAAACCGGGCGGGTACACGGGGGTCGGGGCCGCGATGATGCAGGTGGTATCGGCCGTTGCGCCCGCGTTGGTGGATGTGAAGGTGCTTCTGTGTACTCTGTCAGCTTGAACTATCCTTTGCTTCACTCTATCTTCGGCGTAGGAAAGGGACCCACCTGCCCACATTTCCTTCCGCGTGTGATGCCGACGTCTTCGTTTCCTCAGCAGAAGTGAGCTGGACCAACGTCTTGGCGCGATCAAGAATGATCTGGGCCCGGGCCCTCTCCCTGACGCGCTCAGCAATCGCCTCGGCGGTGGCTGCCAAGAATGCTTCAATATCGATCTCGTCTGCGTCAGCCAAGTATAGATTAACGATGTCGAGGATGTCATCAGCCTCGGCGTTCCCATTCTCGACGGCAATGCTGTCTTGATTGGCCTCAGTTTGGGGACCATCAGCCTTCTCGCCGAGAATGAGCTGGCACAAGGAGGTCGTGCTTGCGCTTTGCGGAATGGCCTCTCCCTGGTCGGAAATCTCGTCGGATAGATAGGAGAATTCGCTCATATCCACTTCGTAAATGGAATCGTTCAGGCCAACAATGGAGAGGGAATCGGCAATGTTGCGCCCTGCCTCGACATCAGGGGCATCGCCCTCAGCAACTAGGCTACACTGTGGCTCCGCTGCGATGCTGCTTTTGATGCCCGAGTTGCCGGTGTGTGGGACTTGATGGGTGGAAGACAGCAAGCCTGACACAACTTGCGGGACTTTTGCTTGTCCCTTGGTCTTTAGGCGGAATGTCTTTTTGAAGGCGTTCTTGATGCCCTTTTTCATCGACGAGAGGCGTTTGCGAGTGTGAGCAGTGCCAAAGACGGCAGACTCGGTTTTGAAATGGCCATTGCCGCCCAGGGAGGGCATGGGCAAAGAAAGACCGGCAAAGTAAGCCATGGTGTGCTCTTGACAATGGTCTTGTCGTGTCGAGAGTGTTTGTGCTGAATTAGACTCGGCGAAATTCGTAAAAGAGAGCAAGATGGTGTAGGCTCGGCGTCGGCAAGCGAGGGGGCGAGGGTGAATACAATGCAAAGATGGTAATATTGATGATCAAAACCCAAAGAGCCAATGATGACAAGGGTATGGTCAACAACTCAAGGAGTCAAAAAGATGATGACAGTAGATGATAGAGGTGTCAAGGTTCTCTCCTCTCACAGATACAAAAGGCAGAAGTGAAGGTTGACAAAAGGTTGGTTGTGATCCAAGGTGAGCGTCCAAGGTGAGTGTTCAAGGTGAGGTTGTCACGGTTGGGTTGTGGTTGCTGGGTGGGGGATTGCCAGCAGCCTTTTTTTCTTTCGTAGAGGGCAAAAAAAAGCACGGTCCCAAATCGCCCGCTTTAGAAAACGCGTGTGGCAGACAGGATGAAAATGGTCACGGTCTTGAGTGAATGATTTGGCGTGTTTGTTTGTCTTGACGCAGAAAGTGGGGCGGGACCTGAGAAGGCAAGTGCCTGGCCAAAAAAAAAAAAAAAAAAAAAAAAAAAAAAAAAAAAACCACCCGCTAGCTCCAAGAAAAGTTACCTAGCTGCTAGAGGAGATTCGGAATGTGAAAATCTCAGGCTTGCTTCCTTCCGCAGACTCTGTTTCCTTCGGTGCCACAGTTGCGGAACATCAGAGTGAAAGGTCAGCGGAGGGACTCAGGGCCGCTCTCGTATAGGTAAGGGGCGATTTCGATCATGGAGTTGCCCACCCTCTAGAAATGGAAGTCACACAGGGTGTGCCAGTACCGGGTACTAGTGACGAACTCGGGGACGCCCCCACGCCCCGAGACGAAGCGCTTCAGGCGGGGGAAAGGGACAAGGTCCATATCCCTTGGGTCTGCGGATGTCCTCTTTAGGAGGGCTAGGCCGTCCATCAATGCCAGCCATGGCCAACTGTACGCGGCCTGTGTGGCGGGATGGAAGCCGGCGATTCGCCAGCACGGCGTGGTCCAGCAGGTCGGCCTGGAGCTCAATGGTTTCGATGCGCGGTAGGTGCCTATGTATCCATCGCGCGACTGCCGCTGCGTGGTCCTTGAAGTCGTGCATTTTGAGTATGCTCTGGCGTCGGGGAGAGACGCGAAAGGAGACCGTCATGATCCGGCCTACTAACGAGGCTAGGAGAGAGTGGTACGTTCCAAACTTTCCAGCAGACAGGTCCCAGATGTTGACCATGGCTGTCGCACTCTCGGCATCGGCCTGGGTTGAGAAGTAAGTGGTGCAGAATAAGCTAGCCTCCCGCTCTGACATGAATGGGGGGAGAGTGTCGTGGTGTATATTATCTAGTGGAATGAGCAAGCTATCCGTCCGTGGGTTGAACGGGATCGAATGGTAGTCGGGGTGGCCCAAAATGCGAGCAGTCAAACCACCGTGACTCTTTGTTGATCCGATACAGGATCACGTCTGCCCACTCCCGCATCTTGTATGGAATTGAGTCCATCATCAATCTCTCGGAGTTGCCGATTGCCGCCTCATAGGTATAGAGGCGAGCAGGTAGCTGAAACGGCTCGACCATTGACAGCCAAATTTGTCCCCGTAACTTAAAGGGGAGGTTTGAGAAGAGGGTGAACTCCCCCATGGCACTGGATCCTGAGCCTTCAACACGGCGAGATTCAGAGGCAGGGGCATTAGGGTGAGGGTTCTCTCGAGCCTCATCTTCGGGGACACAGCGCAGCGCATGCCGGTTGCGGTTGATAACATCGCTCCAGTGGTAATGGTCCATGTCTGTGATGGCAACATCACGGTGCTTTCATGGTGTTGCAGCGATCATGGATTGCTTGGTGTAATTGTGTTATTATGGCCTCTACACTCCGAGTCCGTGGCGTTGACCGCTCCCTAGAGCGCTCAGGGGTCTAACTGCGGATGTAGGAGCGCTTGCAGCGCTCTGGACCTTAGGCGCAAAACAGACTCTCTTCAATACAGCCAACATGTTCCTTCCTGTGTGTGCGGGCATCCTCCTAAAATACCTAACTAATTGTTTCACAAAAAAAAAGGAACCAAGAGTTGGTGAACAGAATATCAAATCCACTCCAATCCGGATAGTATTTTAGTTACCCAAGATATGTAACCCCCACCCAGGTCATTACCATCACGTCTCTAGGCCGTGTATACGACGCTCGCCAAACTCCGAGTAAGTTTCATTTCCAGGAGCACCAGGGTCTGCGAACCCGTCCTGTTCAAGGACCATGGTTTCGACTGACGGAGTCAGGTCCTTTTGGCACCAGACCAATGAATTGGCCTGTGCCCGCGTATCCTCGCTCCGGAGCACCCTCCAACTGTCAGTGGTGTGAATTGGCCGGGGGATCTTGGCCGGTTGGAAATCTTCAGATGGGTCCCGCGCCACCTTGTACTCGTGGCGGTGCTTGGCGAGACTTTTCAGGCGGCCGGTGTTGCGTCCGACCACCATGCTCCTCAAATGCTTGAACGGCACCAAGTCCGAATCGTCCACGACGGGTTTGGGCTCGGTAAGGTCCGCCAGAGCATCCATTATTGCCAGCCAAACCCAGCTGAAGGCGTTCTGGGTTTGACGATTGTATTTCTGGTGAGTACTGAGGATTTCATCGTTGAGTTTCTCCGCGTCAAAGCGGAGGCACTCGATATGCGGGCAGAAGATGGTGAGCCAGCGAATTAGCACCATCATCTTAGTCTGAGAACTGCCACCGAATCCCACCTCTGTCCTTCCTCCGAGACGGAGATGGTCACCATCCTGATGAGGTTGGCGAGGCCGAAGGAAACAGCATGGTGGGATGACCCAACACGCAGTACAGCGGCAGAGAAATTGCGCTGCCCGCCAGTCCGAAAGCAGTGCTTGCAGCGTTCAATGCCGCGGAGCCAGCCCTTGACCCAGTTGATGTCATCGATCTCCGAACCGCAGTAATCATGATCCTCGATGTTGATGAGGAAGGAGTCAGCCATAGGATGGAAAGGGATGGAGTGTCTGGTCGGCATGCCATAATGCATTATGGCGAGGGCACGAGACTCCTGGTTGACGCAGTATAAAACCACGTCTGCCCACCGGCGTCGCTCCCAGGTCTGCTGAAACAAGATCATGCGGGCGTTCCAATCGCTATACTCCCACCAGAACTTCCCCTCTAGCTCAACAGGGTCCAAGACTGAGAGCCAAATCTTCTCTCGGACCTCGGCAGGTAGATCTGAGAAGATGGCGAAAAGCGGATCATGTCCGGGCTGTGTGATTGAGGGTGTTGGCTTCCAGACAACCAACTCATTCTTAACGGGGGCCTTGTCTTTTGCGTCGCTGTGGACGCAACGGAACAAGTTCGGGGTCTCATCAACGACGTTGTGTCATTTGTATCGGCGGAGGCCGGTGATTGAGATAATTTGGCTGATCGGGGTAGACATGTTTTGCGTCGAGAGGTACTTGGTTGTATATAATTAATGTAGTCGACTTTCCTTGAAGGCAACACGATCACGTGAATAACCTTGGTCGCTGGGTTATTCCGACGCTGATTGGCCGAGGCAAGGCGACAGACAGGCTACCGTCGGCGCTAGTGACCGTGACACAGTTGAAAAGCGGAAAAGTGGCTGTCAGGAGTAAGGCACTTGTTGAGCTTTCTCTATGTTTCAAAACGCAACACACATATTTTTTTGGGCTGCTGCGTTGTTGCGTATCTTTTACGGGGATATGGGGTTGTGTGCGTGCCAGGTGGTAGTCTCACTAGCTCTTGGTGGGTTGACGCTAGTGCTGGTGCTGGTGCTGGTGCTGGTGCTGGGTGGACGATGTCAAAGCCCTGAGGCCTAGAAAACTTACTAGGTGCTGAAAATATCGTATCCAGCCTCAAAGCTCTGAGGATAACGCTGCAGGATTTCGCTGCCGGAAAAGCTCGACGCTGTTGACGCATTGAGTGTCACGACGCGTGACAAGTAACTTCAAGAGCTTGAAGGGACAAGGCCGGTATCTTTCTTTACCACGTAAGCTCCTGCTCTCCTACAATACCATTCATTGCCCAGTCCCCGACAACCCCAACGCTTCCGTGCCAGCACCACCCGGCTCACCAATCGTCGATCGCACCCAGACTCTCCCAATAGTCTTCCTCACTTCCACCGCCACACAACTCGAAGCCGTCAGTCTGCAGGATTATTGTCCCCATTGTGGGGACATCATCCTTTAATACCCAGACTATCGTGCTGTTTGGCTACGGTGGTCATCCCCGTGCTGCCAGTGGCACGTTGACCGCACAGGGCGGGGAAGGCAAATTGGGGTTGGCGAGCGCTGGACCCAACTCTTCGGCACTTGCTGTGCAATGTGCTCAGCTAACAATAATCGCCTTCAGATGCTTGAATGGTGAGTGCCAGGTAGATCTTCCATCAACACCCCCCGGGTGTTGATGGAATGTATAGGTATGAATCTCCCAGAAGATTGTGTGGGCATTTTGGAAGCCATAAAACCTCCCCGGGCTCCAAGCACACCCAACTCGGACACCCTTTATGTGAGCCGTAATCCACGATCTGAGACCCGTGATTCATCTTCTCTGCAGATCTCGGGTGGTGTATCTCAAATGTCTCGAGCTTGGGAAAGGGAACTGTACCCTGAGGTTCACTCCGGTTTCGGTAGTCCTTGTAGGGGGGTCCAAAAGAAGATGTTATGACGGCCCGGCTTCCCAAAACGGGCAATCATGAACCGCCTTGATTCTCGACAGACGCGTAGCATGGGAAGTTCGGCCCGGGTCTGTTCAGTTGTGAGATGAAAGTTGTGGAGTATTGACAAAAAGCTGGAAACCGCTCCGCGAAAGTTCCTCTGATCAATACTCATCAAGTATATTTCCCTCCGCCACCGCCCAAGAGTTGGTGTGGATCATTGTGAAATACAGCCAGTGAGGCCATCCCGTGGTATGGTATCCATCAGAAGCCGAGGCTTTGGCTTTGTGATTGGTGTCGAAGATGGGTCTTGTGCGTCTATCTCCGAGTGGATGAGGAGTAGAGCCAATGTTCAGTTGAGGAAGTGGGCGAGTCAGAAGTCAATGACCCCTTCTAGTCAGGTCAGTGGAAGAAGGTAAAGAGACAGTGTTAATGGGTCCAGAGGCGTAGGATAGGTATACGGGCAAAGGCTGAGATGCATGTAGAAATCGACTTTGAGGTCTTGAGTGCATTTTATGCTCTTGGTATAGCAAATGCGAGCAAAGGTCAAAGCTGAGTAGAAAGGCATCCCTTAGCTACGAGCTCATTCCCAAACTTCCATGCTTATTAATCTTTGGAGCTCGAGGTGAAATGAGGTGCTGATAGGAGAGAGTTAATGACCCGGTTAGGTGGTGACTTACGCCGCGTGGGGCGTGGCCTGATCAAAGAAAATTGTAATGTGATCGCTCATCACAAGCCTCAGATCTCCAGCACTTGGTGCAGTAGGCAGTTGGAGGGATGAAAGGGTATTGAGTTTTCGCAGGTCGATCCTGACATCATATAGGGAGGAGGGGTAAGGGTCTCGCGAGATCACTGTACCGTGACTAATGCAGATGTTGTGTTTGCCCACAGTTTTGCAGTGACAACACCCAAACAGAGTCTGAAAGACGAGCCGCCATGCAACATCATTGTTAGGTTTGTTGGTCCTGGCCTTTTATATGAGTTCCACGATGACTAGAGATAAAGAATTGAGTCATGGCGCCCAACTAGCAACACCCTCCCCCACCCCCAATAGTGACTTACACTTCGCCACGCTCCACCAAAACCAAATGCTTATCCTCCAACGCGATCATGACAGGCCTTACCTGCATCATTTCCCCTTTTCCCACAATTACCCTGAACGCAGATTCCAAAGGAACCAGCAGCTCCAGCGTCACCAACGTCCTCAACCCCGCCAGCCTCATCTGGAGCCCAGGTAGTTCAAACATGCTCTCGTCAAAGGGCTCACCCGGGGAACCTCGTACACCGAACTCTCACTACCCACCCATACCATGATCGAGACCTTCCACGTATCCTCGCGCGCGTCCGCGGTGAATATGGCCAAGACAATCGCTAGTGGTGGGCTGGGTTGGCTATTTATCGACAGTACAGGTAACGTCCCTAGCACGCGTATGGATTGCTAAATACCAGCCGAACCAAGGCGGGATTGCAGACCAACGACTGCACTGTAGCTAGCCGGCGGGATGGCGACCTCTTCGGCGTGTTGCTGGCTCCAAGACCTGTTGGAGGCGGCGGGTGAGTGGATGGGGAGAATGCCGTATGTTGTAGCTACGGTTACGGGCTAAAAAGGGCCAGTGTTAGCCTGGAGCTATAATGAAGCGGTTGGAATGGCTTGTTACTCACCCAATTTAGTACTAAAGAAGCCAATCGGTTGTTGAACAGCTGCTTGCCATGCTCGTGGAACAGGTATAACGTGCTGAACTGGGAACCCAAGGCCCATTCCGCCGGGATCCATATAGGGCTGGCCGAGAGCGTCGATCGGGCCCATTGAAGTTCTCCCTCAAGCGTATTCTCAGCACAAATACAAACAGGCCCCTCATTCCGCCCGCAAGTTACATTGACGATAACTAGCTTGAGCTTTCCTCGGGAGCACCTCAGCACTGGCAGGGTGATACGCAGTCAACTATTGGTGATCTGGTAGTCAGAATATATCACACCCCCCTGGCCGAGCTTATTGTATTGCTGGTCTTGGCGGGGAAAATAGTTTCCACTGCTGGAAAAGTAGCTTGGGCTTGGGGCCAGAAATCCGGACCAATTCGAGTGCATGTCTTTCCAGTTTGCAACCTTTAGCGTGGGCCACGACCAACAAAATATGCTATGGTCGTTGCTTTGCTTGATAATTTCTTCTTGGAGACGCATGAATGAATGCTCTTGGGCCCTCGCCATAAAGCAGCGGCATGTTGATCTCGAATATACCCATCAGGCAGTATGCAGTGTCTTCCTCACGCGTCGTAAGACCTTGCCGAAGCCTACGCTATACGCTTAGCAATGGATGCCTGCGTAACGAATTCTGGGATTTGGAGATAGAAATTTTCAATGTTTGTAATGCGAGTGATCTCCCCATGTAGTGATTTTTTAGTGCCGAACAGGGTCCATTGGGAATTGAAGAACAGCACTTGGTGAGGGGCAAGGAGCTCTTGGAGTGTCCAGCCTCGGGTAAACCACCTCGAGCGGCCCAGGGTATCGAGAGAGGTTTGACGTCGGTGGGCTCGAAAGTAAAGTCTTCGAGAAACGCAAAGCACACAGCCGCACGCCGATACCATGCAAACATGGAGTTGATTGCCTCGCTCAGCTCCGCCGAGCTCTCTTTGTTGATGCAGACAGTATCTATCCAGATATGCTGCAATAAGTGCTTCTTCGCCTCCTCGCATACTTTGATGATCTTGACGAAGCCTTTTTCATCGACGTGCTCTTGGCGACCCTGGGGCTGTATCCAGGTCTGGTACTTGAGCTCGCCATCTCCCCCATGTATGTGAGAGAATGGCGTATTCTGGTACTTTATTGCCGATATACTCCCCAAAATCGAGGGATTCTGTGTTGATCAAGCGCATGTCTATGATCCGGCAGCCGGTCGCACCGCTCTTTCGGGGCTTTAGAACATTACTTCCGAGAGTGAGAGAGTTGGTAACGAGGGGTCGCTAGATAGGGTGCGAGCGAGTCGTTGATAATAAGCCGCAGCGGCTATTCTTGGCACCGATACCGCTGCGGGACGCCGATAGGCTGACGTCGGCCAACCAACACTCGGTCTCGCGGCTATGTCGCTGCCAATCGAATATCGTGCAGGTCCTTGAGTTTCTTGATGACCTGGTTAGGCCTCGACAAGTCCACAAACGACCACTTGGCTCCCCTGGTGACTTTAAGAACCAGCCAGAAAGCGAGGAAGGCGATAATCTGCCGACATCAAATTAGCCACGAGGAATTGCGGTCGGGGCTTAGGGTAGCAGGGACGAGGGATGCCCGTTTCTGCAACCGAAGCTGATACCTGGCGCGTGCCGCCGTGTTGTAGAAGTGTCAAGAGGCACTCACAAAAAGATATGACGAGAGAAACGGCACAAGATTGAATCCAATCCACAATGCCGCACCGTTGGCGATGAAGAGTACGGCAAGGCATCCCGCAAGCGCCATGTAAGCTAGAAACGGCTGCCCGTGGCTGCGGTACGGGTAATCTTTCCAGTCGTCCTTATCCCAGCGACGAACCTGCGAGATCTTCTTTGCTTGGAGAACAACACGATGCCGGGAGATACTGGGACTCGAGTTAATATAACCCAACTACCCTCTGGAAACCATATTGTGGGGATACCAACCAACGATAGTATCGTATGAAGGCCAGGCACTGGCACGCCCAAACTATGAGAACTGCAATGGAACTCATCTCCGTCAGAACCTCAATAAACTTGTCGTCTTGTTAGCCTTGAAAGTCGTCAAAATTCGGGAACGAAACCTACCCTGCCAGCAGTAGCTTCTGCCTCGGGCCCATCAGCAAGCTGCAGAAACGGCACCCACCAGAAGGCGAGCGCCGAAAAGATCATGGCCCGCATCGGCACCTTGCGGCGATTTGTCTTTCCAAAATATGCGAGGATTCGCAGCAACATGGGCTGGCCACTACCGCCCTCCAGTCGACTCGTCAGACCAAACAGCATTCGCGACGACACATAGAGGTTGGTGTTGGCGCAGCTGAGAGCGGTAAAGATCAGAAAGAAATTAAAGGAATTTGCCAGGGGGACCATCCCCCTCTTTGCCGCGATGAGAACAAAGGCAGAAGTAGTGTTTAGGTTGTTGGCAGTGTCTGTGTGATTGATCCAGCTCAGGCGAGGAAGCGAGGGGTCATCTCTGGCAATATCAAGGGTGACAAGAACCCCGCTAACGCTATAAGCAATGGCGGCAAGCACAGGTATGTAAACAGCAGAGAACTTGACCGAGGAGCCGATGAGGGTATCGTGGGACCGTCGAGACATGTCGGAACTCGTGCGGTCGTGCCTTTCTGGCCACTTTGCTTCGAGGGCCGATGCCGCCACTATCTCAACCCCTACGTAGGCAAACATGGCGATGGAAAGGGAGATCCTAGCAGGGTCAGCAACGGCAAAGCCAAAGTGTGTGGGAGTGTTACATCAAAGCAGAGCCCCAGTTCTTGGCGGCATCGGTGTCGTATGCCGCGAGGTTCTCGGCCTTCCAGGCTGCTGCAGTCAGTGACTAGATCTTGAAACACTTGGCAATAGACGTACGATCAAACTCGGTGCACTGCTGTCCTCCTTTCTCCACACCCGACTCGCATAACTTGGTCGAGTGGATTACGATCAAAGATATGGCAATGACACCCAACATTCCAATCTTCAGGCTGCCAGTGACAACTTCGATCCAGCCATATATCTGAGCGGCAGTCAGTACACGTGAACGAGCAGGCGGGGACGCAAGTCCTACCTCGACGCCAAACGAGTTTATAGCAACCAGACACAAGGGGAACAGCACGTAGATGATACCTGCGTCCAGAGCCTTGTTGTCACCCCAAAAGTCAAACTCCTCGGCAACCGTAGCAAGAAGGGCCGCGAACGCCACCGAGTATGTGAACCTGCATCAATCCATCAGCATCACACGACAAGACCAAGCGAGCACCGCCAGCTCGATACTCGGATCCCGCAGAGCCGACTCACCAGTAAGCCACGCCCACCGTAATCCCCAGCTCGGCATCGACAAACTCGCTCACATAGACTGACATGGCGCCGGGAATCGGCCAGATGCACAGCATCTCCGTGATGCACTGCATGACGGCCCAAGCCAGCAACCCAACAATCAGAAAGGACAACAGCACGGCTAGCGGGCCCCCGAGCTCGAGAATCTGCCCGCCGCGCCAGTACAGCCCGGTCCCCAGCGTCGCATTAATCGTAATCATCTGCCCCCAACAACCGTCAGCCACGACGACTAGACACTCAAACCCTAGAACCCATGCAAACCCACAAACAAATGAATCCCCCTCAGCTTCCTCTCCACCATGCGCTCCGGGTTCGGCGTCACCACAATCATAATATCCGGCCCCCGGGTGTACCCCTCCGAGGTCGCGACCGACGTGCGGCTGCCTCCGACACTGCCGCCCGCCGTCGGCGGCGCGAGCAACAACCCCAGCCCGACCCCGGGCCCGCCGGCTACGGTGCCGGCGTGTGCCATCTGGGGCGTGGGCCGCGGGCTCGGCGAATGCTGGGGGCTCGGGGTCCGGGGCGGTGTCGTAGTCGTCGCCGTCTGAATGAGCTCATCCCGTTCCCGGAGCGGTAGTCTCCCGGAGGATGGTGGTGGTGGTGGTGGTGGTGGTGGTGGATCAGGGGGTCCTCCTGGGTCGGGATCGACGGCGGGCACGGGGCCGTAGGACGGCCGCGGCGCCCAGTCCGGGTACCATGATAACTCGTGGGAGTCAGACATTATGCGATCGCCGTTATGGTTATGGTTGTGGTGGGTGGGAAGGATGGCTAGCTGGAGGGAGCGCGACGGGGAAATAGACGCGACAGTGCCCCTGGCGGTGCGTGCTTCGCGGGGACGGAAATGCAGGGGGTTTGGCGAATCATGGAGAGCGCCATGGGTGAGGGAACAATAGCGATGTTGTCGGGAACGTGGGGGTTTTTGTTCGGTGGACATTGCGTATTCGCCGTTAGGCTACAAAAGTACCCGGTTATTCGCGAACCCCATCCCCATGGTCACACGCTGACATGGATCCAAGCAAAAGACGGCAGGTAATCGGGTATCATGATTGAAAAAGCGAGGGACGCTACCGAGGCTGTCCTCCTGCGACTGGAGCAAGACATCTAACTCGCCCCGTTTCGGTGATGTGCAGCGCTGCTTGCCCCTCCCCCCACGAAAAGTGGTCCAGTGGGAGCGTAGAACACTTTTGCAGGCCTCCATGCGACTCGCTTGGCAAGGCGCCAATGGCCACGGTTTACTCGCGAGGAGACGGCGCGACGGCCTGGCAGGCAGTGGAGGCTGTGAGCCCTCATGGAAAACCAGGGCAGACAGGCAGGTCCCGGCGTCCACTGTCGGTCGCCCGCCGTCCGCAATCCTGTGCCTGTTTGCGCTTCGGTGTGCACGCTTTTCCCACCTGCCTATATCAGCTGACTCGGACTTCTTCGATTTGCCTTCTCATCCTCGTTTGAGTCGCTTCCCAGTGACGTGGCCGCTGCCGCCCAGAGCCTCGACGGATCGTCCCATCGCAAATACTTAACAGGCACAGACCGCGTCACCGTCCATGCCCGCGACCAGCCAGAAGCCCCCTTTGCTTTGAAAGTTTTTGTTCTCCATTTGATGTTTGGCCTCCTCGCGCGAATAATCACCCGCTTGACCCGTGCCCGTGGCCGCCGTCAGCGACGGCCGAGCATCAACGACAGCGACAGCAGCCGCAACAGCACACATGCCACCGTCCGCACCAACACGGCATCGACCGCCTGGACCGCGACAGCAAACCCGATGGCCTCGACGAAAAAGCAGCCCGTCAAGGACGTAGTCCACCAGAACGTCACGTCGCGCTACCTCAAGAAGGACACCCTGCAGGAGCTGCTCGAGCAGCTGTTCCCAGGCCAGAAGGACTTTAACATTCGGGTACGCCTCGCGCGCCCTGCAGAGCAGACGCACACCGCATCACATGCAGCGCATCGCATGGTGCGGATTTACCAGGTTGGTTTGGCTGACGGGAAACCATGTCGTGCAGATGAAGGAAGACCAGTGGTGTTTCTCCGCGCCGCGGAAAGTGGAAGACGTGAGTGCCAAGTCCCCGGGTCCGAATGCCATTGCCCCCCCTCCCCCCCTCCCTAATGGTTTGCTAACAAACGTATCCAGTCTGAAATCGAGTAAGCAGCGGCCGAATGACCCCCGGTTTGGCGCTTTGCCCTAATAAACTTCCAGTGCGATTCGAGACCAGTGAGCTGTCTTGTGCGACAGGCAGATTCTCCTGTCAGAGAGATGCCCGACAGGCTCCGAGGGGCTTGGGGGGGGGGGGGGCGCAGCACCTAGCCAAACAGGCCAGGGGGCGGGGTAAATGAACATGCGCTGTGGGCGGATTTGGATGGCAAATACGGTCACAGGGAGGTTCGGTGTCGCGTCTGGGCGACAGGGCGTTACGGTTGGTTTTTTTTTTTTTTTTTTTTTGCTTGTCGGTTATAAAGGCCACACTGTAGCTTTGCAACGCCCGTTCGGGCCCTGTCTTCACATCAGTAGTACCTTAACTGAGCCTCAATACACGATTGCATACCACAAACCACACGCCACGCATTTGGCCGGCGCTCATGGCTTTGCTTGACAACTGCTTCGTCGAGAGCCTGACTGAGCCAGTGCGTCTCATCGATGTGTTGCGACCAGGACCGGGAGCCCGGCAGCTCCAGTTCTCGACTCTGCCGGAGCTGAGCAGCCACCTCGAGGCCGCACAGTCCAGCAGCTACAAATGCCGCTTCATGTCAGTACAGTCTCGAGTCACAGACTCAAGTCGCTCTTGCGGCTGACCGTCCACAGATCAATATGCCAGCGCAACTCCTGGCGGCCGCTGCAGATCACGAGGCCGATGCTGGATCTCATCGTGTCAAGTCATGGCATCGATCCGTCGTTCTGGGAGATACCCTCGTGCTTCTATACCCGTAATCTCGACCTTGAAGAGGTCTCATGCATCCCGTACACAGAAATGCGCACCGGTGATGTGATCGGTACGGCTTCTGACAAATCGTGCTCTCGTCCCGACTGATGTCCCGGCCAGAAATCTCCTACACCGTCAAGTACCCCGAGTACAAAGCGAGCGAGGACCGGTGGGTCATCCGGCAAAGCGGCATCTGGCACCGCTACGACGGCCACACAGGCCAGAGCACCTTCGTCCTCTTCAGCCCGACCCCGGACTCCAAAGGCCATCAGCAAGCCACCCGGTGGCTGCTCGACCACACGCGGCCAGAGACGGAGCCGTTCTGGCTGCACCGCATCCTCTTCTCGGCCTACTCGCCGGCCTGGCGGCTGTACCTCGCCCACCTGGAGCGCAGCTTCCTGCCCATCGCCAACACCACCTTCGCCACCTTCATCGAGGAGCCGCTGCGCATCGGCTACGACAACCTCAGCGCCCTCATCGCGCTCGAGACGCGCTTCCTGCAGATCCCCACCATCCTGGCCACCACGTCGGCCACGCTCGACGACCTCTCGTCCTTCCTCGCCTCCCTGTCCCCGACGGCCGACCGGCACACCGGCACGCTGACGCTGCGGAACCTCCGCCGCCAAAGCCGCGCCCACGCGCGGACTGCCGCCCACATGCAGGAGCGCGCCCGCATGACGGCCCGCCTGCTGGCCAACACCCTGTCGTTCCGCGACCAGATCGTGGCGACGGAGCAGAACGGCAACATGCTGCAGCTCAACAAGTCGGCTGTTTTCATCACCATGCTAACCCTGCTCTACCTCCCGGGATCGTTTGTCGCGGTAAGTTTTGAGCCCGATTTGGGTTCCTGGGGTTGCTCGCTGACTTGGATTGGGCATCAGGCGCTTTTTGGGATGAACTTCTTTGACTATGACGCCGAGGACGGAGGGCGGATCGTCGGGACTTCGATGGTTTGGATATACGTGGTCGCCGCGGTGCTGCTCACCGCGTTGACGGTGCTCTTTTACTACTGGCTGGTCCAGCGCGACGGCGTTGTGTTCCGCAGGCTAGCCCCCAAGATCCGAGTGAGTCCGGACCTGAGTCTCAAGGAGTTGACGCGCCATATGTTGTTGAAGGAAAAAGATGATCCCGTGGACATGCTACCCTCGGGGGTTTGAGGAGTTTCCAGGGACATACCAAATACGTTAGAACTAGGATAGGAGGCTTGAGAGCCCGCGCGGACGCTATGAGTCCGACTCCGAGTCCTCTGGCTCAGAGAGCCGGACCCTGTAAATTGCGCGACGATTTACGCCCACGAGGGCAGCAACGAGAGCACATTTCTCCCCAGCAACCGTGGCCACTTGTTCCGTGAAGTCGTCATGAATGGTCAGCCCTGAGAGTTGGGCGATCTCTTGCACGGAAACCCCTTCTGTTGATGACCGCGGGATGGTCAACTCCAGAAGCTGAAGCCGGTTACTTGCTGTTGGAGTCCCGATAGCATAGACTTTGTCGTCCGAGTCGATCATCAGCTTGAGGACCCGATAACCCCGGATGTCCTTGTGCATTGAGAATGGTTCTTGGCCTGCGAGGCTCTGGACATGTAGCCCCTTCTCCCTGGTGACAATCGCACAGGTGATAGCCTCTTGTTGAAAGGGAGCAAAGGTGGTAAATAGCCCGGCGGTAGTGCTGCTATCAAAGCCCTGTTTGTGGCGCATCAGTTCGAACCACGATATTGTTAGTAGAGGTGGGTGGAAGGCTTACTCTAGACTCGATAACAACAGATACGATTCTTTTGGCGGAGATGGATACGTATACAAGTGTGATCTTGTGCTCGCGGCTCCGGACTGTAAGCTCAGGCTGGACAACCATGTAGAGCTCGTCCCGGCTGCAGAAGGACAGGTGTGTCACGAATGGCGCCGGGCAGTCTAGTTTCTGCGAATGACCCACCGGCGGCTCGCTTATACTGTCGTTGCTGGACGCATTGCTTGAGGCTCCTTCGGTTGCACCGCTCGGGCTACAGTCAGTCAGCTTCGGGGTCAGAGCAGAACCCATGGCTTTCATGGTGCTGGACTTGCCGTCGCTTCACAAGCTTCAAGAGCTCGCTCGTCTCAGCAGTGAACAGGGTACCGGGGTTGTTATCTTCCTCTCGGTCCTGTAAGATACAGGCAATTGTCTTGCTGTCGGCAGAGATGGAGAGCGTATGTATTTCGGGGGCAAGAAATGTCAGCCGGGAGAGGTAGTTGAGGGTGATATCTACAGAATCTCCACGCTGCAGGTCGAAGATATATAGCTTGGGCAGAAGTGTCAGCACCTACCTCCGGCCAAGTGACACAAACGGAAATGGGTTCGCGGCTTACATTGAAACTACCACCAGAGGTCGACGCGATGAGGTATTTCCGCGTCACTTTGGCTGTCTTCCAAATACAATTGGTTTCTTCCAGCGTGTGCTCTGCCGCAGGGGTCACCCGCCGTGGTCCTTCTCTAGGGGGCAGGGATTGATTTGTGTACACAGAGAGCTTTATATCCGTCCAATACACGACCAACGATGCATCGGGGGAAATGTCGCAGCCCTTGTAATCACCCGAAGTTGAAAGAAACCACTCCTCAACTCGGCCGTCGGCACATGTCTCCGTTCTACGCCAGCGAACCGTTAGTTCGCCACATTTTCTTATGAGATCAAGACAAGGCAAAAGGCGATCCCGAGGCTTCTCAAAGGGGCCTCAATACTTCGCGAACGAGCGCCACGAATTCGCAATTTCAAAGTGTAGACTCACCTTGATCGCCGTCTCAAGGGATTCCAAGGAAACACCGAAAGAGACTTCGGCTGCTTGCCCTCCAAGTTCTCGGCATTCGGTTCATCCAGGCGCCTGTATATCCTAAAGGTAGTGCGGAGCATGTCCTGGACATCTTTGGCGCTGCAACGCTTGGTCTGATCTACCTCGAAAACCGACTCTTCCAAAAACCTGAGCATGGACTTCACCGCCTCCCCTTCAACGGGGTCCCGCCTCTTCGCGCTTTCGATGAGCTTGGTATGCCACTTGTGAACCTCGGGGTTCACTCTTGCCGAGGCAAAGCCTCTTCCGCGCAAGAAGAAACGGTCGTAGCCGTCTGCCTTGGAATGGCTCAACCTGCCTTGTTGGTAGAGCTCAATGGCTCTGCTGCCGTCCTCCAGGAACGAAAAGACGACACTGATGACGCAGGCCAGCGACCATACGTCGCTACCGACACCCATGCTTCTCTCCGATAACACCGACTCGGGGGACAGGTAGGTTCCCTCTCCGCGGCGGTTGATTGTACCAGACAGGGAAGGGTCGGCAGGCTTCGGGCGGGGAATGAACCAGCTATTGAAATCCTTCACTCTCTCTCCGTCCTGGCCCCGGCGACGTATCTTGACACGTGACATCCCAAAGTCACTCAGTTTCCAGATATAGCCATCTTCCCCACTCCCATCCTTGCGAAAGAGGAGAATATTGCTGGGTTTGAGGTCCATGTGATAGCAGACAATGTCCTCCATCTTTTCGGCCGACTTCATCTCGGTGTGCAGAAACTTGAGCCCGCCTGCCAGCCCCTCTGCGCCGTCGATCATGCTGGCCCTACTGGCAATGGTCTTGGGCCCGGGCTTGGGCTTGGTCTCGTCCTCTGGCGCCATGTACGCCCTGAGATCGCAGACGGCCAGCGGCATGAACAGACTATAGGTAGCCGAGCCGATCTCGAGGCTGCCATGGTTCTGAACGACGTTTTCGCAGGCAATCGTGGAGCTTTTCAGGATCTTGTCCATGATGTCACGCTCTCCCTTGGCAGGATACTCGCTGCTGAGGAGGTAGTCCTTGCGGGCGAACTCTTTGTGCGTACTGGACTTGATCCCGGTGAGAGGGTCGCTAAAATGGCCCTTGGCGATCTTGACCTTGAAGACCTTGCCAAAGGAGCCCTTTCCAAGCAGCGTCTCCTCCAAATAGGGAAGGCGCTGGCTCTCAGGGTCCTGCACCCTGACTTCCTGGCGGTTGATGATGACAACGGTACTGAAGCAAGCCTGGTTGGACACAAACTTATCGGCGGCCACAACGCCAAACAGTTCGATCAGCTGCTGACGGTCGGCAGGGAGCTCGTCAAGGCGTCTGCCCCTGCGGCGCAGGGACGGCTCATCTTGGATCAACAGCTCGTTGGTGAAGACGAGAGCGGCTTCGATTCCGCACGTGGCAAAGATCAAGACGGCAAGGAAATCGTATAGCTTGCGCTCGCGGACTCGCGTGATGAGGGAATTCTCATCGAGACCAAAGTACTCGGTGGTCGTCTGGCCGCTGGGAACGAGGCTCTGGAAGAAGGCGCGGAGGTTGTCATTGTGGAGGACCGACTTACCGGTGCCCTGGATGGCGAAGCGGAGGCGTTCCTCCTCTTTCCGCTGCAGGCGCTGGAGGATCTCCTCGTACACCTTGTGGGAGAAGGAGTCGTACGCGGTTGGCGCCATGGCGGCATTCGGGTGTCACCGGAAGTCGTTCCATGTCCCATCCCAGCGGTAGCGAAGGCTTTCGGTCGAGTGCCAACGCCCTAAAGATGATCGGGGCCAAATGGAAGACCGAAGGTTGGTGGGGGTGCGGCCGTTGCACAACGCTTTGCTCCAGGTTTCGGAGGCTTAGAGGCTCGGACCATCGCTCCTGCCATTGCTGCTAGCGCGCGACTTCAGAGCCCGAATACAAGTTGATGGACACAACCAAATAGCACTATAATCAACTCTTATCTCCAGTCCTTGAATATACTCAAACGAAGCCTGTGTCACATGGTAAACCCTATCTCTCTCTCTGTCTCTCTGTCTCTCTCTCTCTCTCTCTCTCTCTCTCTCTCTTTGACTCCTTTTTCGAGGTGCTGGATTTGCTCCTGATGTCAGAGAGATGTCAGAAAGGCACTTCCCCAAGGGCTCAGCCGTCTTTCTGAAGTCTCTCGCTAACACAAACAGGGATTAGATTGTGGAGTCACGCTCAGCTGTGAGCGCCAAGTTTGTCCGTGTGACCCCGAGGTGTGGCACACCAATCATCCCCGCTCGACAAGGCTCTGAGGAATGCACGGTCGGGAGGATGCATGGGGGTGTCGCAAACCCCAGTGGCAAAGAGCGCCGTCGGTCGCAGCGCTCGCCGCCATCGCAGCAGAGCAAAAGGCGACGGACATGATCTCAATTGCGATGCGAAAGGCTTCAAAGCTTCAAATGCCAGGCGGGAGTATATGCATCTGGCGGGCGCCGTAACCATGCCAAATTGGCCCGGGCGTCTTGCCGCGTTACGCGCCCGTAATTAATTACACGCAGTGCGCTCGAGCTGTCGCAGCTTTCTGCAAAGCGGGTAAGGACTTCTGACATCTGCAACCTTCCTCATCATGAAAAATACACCGGAAGGCAGCTTCCAGCCACATGTCAGGACGCAAATCACAACGAAACTCACCTGGCATTTCTGCCGACTTCCCAATGGTTCAAGTCAATTGAGATTCTCTTCATATTCACCAACTGCAGTAACGCGCGACAATAGAAAAAGAAGAAAAAATGTCATTCGCACTATCTAAACCAGTTGAACCTAAACCGCGGACTTGGCGTGCCAGATTTGTTGTAGTAGCGTGCGTCGGCATCCAGCGGGGCAGTCGTTGGTGATGATATCGGGCGATCCTTGTGTCGTCTCCTGCCCGAGTCCCTCTTCTCCAGCGGCTCGCCGTAGATATCGTGGTGGACCTCGCGCCGCCGCCTGGGCTCGCCGTCGACCTTCTCGCGCACGCCCCCGTGGTGGCTCCCCCGCCTGCTGCCGCGCTCGCTCGACCGCTGCTGCTCGCCCGGGCCCGGGCCCTCCTCCAGCTTCATGCACATGGTCCGGAGGCGGGAGCTGTCGAGCCCGTTCAGGTACGGGTCGAGGCACAGCTCGGTTTTCCTGTCGCGGTACCGCCGCCAGAGCATCGTGTTGGTCTCCCACTCGTCGGCCATGCCGCGCGACGAGAAGACGAAGACGAAGCCGCGCAGGCTGTCGCCGACGCGGATCTTGGTGACGTCGGCGGGGATCTGGATCCAGACGTCGTGGCCGGCCGTCTCGGTTTTTGTGCGCTCGCCGCGGTGGAAGCGGTTGCGCCGGAGGATCTTGCGATAAGCCCGCGCAATCAGCTCGTTGGGAAATGTGATGCGCAGTCGCGGCTGGCCGCTGCCCTCGGCGTCCCACTCAATGCCCAGGTGCTTGTAGCAGGACATGTGGTGGTAGGGCAGCTCATTCTCGACGTGTGCGGCATGCGCTTCCATCTTCAAAGTCGGCGATATCGAATATCGGATATCGAATCGCCAGTAGTGTTCGGTTTGGGCCTTGGTCGTCAAGTGCAGTTGCTGAGATTGGAGACGGACGAGATAAGATCACGGCATTGGACCGTTGCGCAGGTGCGGGGTTTCCGGGCTCGTCCCCTTTCCCTTTATGCAACCATGCGACACGGCGGAACCGCCATCGACTTACCCGTCGCGCCCCCCCCCCCGCTTTATTCGACCATCGACTCCCGTCATGCAGCCTCTCGGTCGGGGTTATGCGCACAGCCGGATAATGTATGCAATGTGGGCTATCCGAGACTGGTGCCTGACCCGCCACCACCAACTTCGAGTTGCTGCTCTTCATGGGTCCGTCTGACCCAATCCCGATCGAGACTTATCATTCAAGTGTTAGTTAGTCTTCCACGCGGCCGCCCCTGAAACCCGGATCCATACCGCCGGGCCGTTGGGTTACGACCATGACCCATCACAAACGCACACAAAGAAAGACAGCTTCCAAATCTCCATGGCCGAGCTGCAGCGAATGCATCTGGGAAGCCAGAAATTCAGATGGTGGGCGACGTCATTCGCATCGGAGGGACCCGCCATGAGACGCACAAGCAGTCTGAACAGGCAAAGTTTATCAAGAAGCTCATAATGGCAACCATGGGTGCCGTTTTCCTCGTTGCTCCCATGTGGCCGATGGTGCTGCACAACGCTGTATTCACTGGCCTGGTCTCGACATCGGTTCTGCATGGGCGGTTTTCGGCCTTCTCACATAGCCTGGTACTTGAATGACAAGGAGGAGGTTCTCGCATCAGCTGCCGCGTATCCCACTTGTGCTTGCGGTTTTTGTCGGACTGAATGTGAAAGCAAATCCAGTCATTTGAGTCCCATGTTTTGCTGGGAATTGAATCATCCAATTCAGTCATGATTGTAACTCTGGGCACACATACAGTCACCCGCCAGACTTCAAACTTCATGCGACAATCATAGTGGGGCCCACAACAAGCAGAACTCGGAACAATCATACCTCACCGTATACTCTCCACCTCTGAGTTACTGCCTCCATCTCAGATCTTTGAACAGCCGAGATAAATATTCGTAGCATCCCCCTATTTCCTCCCACATGTCCAAACCAACCAGATGACAAGTACCTTCCAAGCTTTTGCCTCGAGCTTCTTCAGCTTTTCGCCGACCAAAGTTGGCGCTCTGCTTCCCGGTATCGATTATCGAACACGCCAACCGAAAATGAATACTAGAGAGCTCTCCCAAGAGGAGTTGACCCGCGAGGGAAGATTCATGAAAGCCAGCTATACGTACAAGATAGACGGCAAGACTGTCATCAAGACCGGCCCCTGCACTCGCATGGCAGAAGCCGAAGCTCTAAAACTCGTTCGCGACCGCACAACGATCTCCGTGCCGGAGGTCTACGACGTGTACACTGATGAGAAGTCGGGAATGTTGCGCATTGTGATGGAGTACATCAAGGGCGACACCCTTCGCTATGCCTGGGATGACTTCACGCCTGAGGACAAGGAGTCCGTCATTTCCCAGCTGCGTGGTTTCGTGGAGCAGCTCCGGGAAATAAAGGGCTCGTTTATCGGGAGTGTGGACGGATCTCGGTGCCTCGAACACTGCTTTGAAAAAGCAGATGATACGTCTGGGCCCTTCGCTGACGAGTCAAAATTCAACGAGGGTATCATCAAGGCCCTGAAAAGGATGAAATCTCTCACGAATGAGCATCTCAAGCTCGCCGAGGACTTATTTCGCATGTTCATGACGGGCCACGAGACTGTCCTGACCTACAACGACCTGGATGGGATTAACATCCTGGTCCGTGGGTCTAAAGTTGTCGCCCTCCTGGATTGGGACCGTTGCGGCTATTACCCCGACTACTGGGAGTACTGCACGGCTATGCGATGGTCGAATTATGGAAGGGAGACATGGGATCGTGAAAGGGCTTATATGAATATCTTTAAGCCGCACATGTATGAAAGGGAGCTGTCGGTCCTTCGACTAGTTCCTGAGGTTATGGGTAATGCGTAGTGATGGTTGCTTATTCTACCTACCTGGACGTAGGTATCCCGGTGGGTTGAGACGCAACTCAGCGATCGGCCATAAGCAAACGTCAACCGATACAGCTCAGCTCAAATAATCCAGAGCTAGGTACGTTTTGGAAAATAATCTTGGACATTGGCTCACAATTAAGCAGTTTATGGATAATTCTTTGTTGGATATCAGGCTACGGTAATTAAAGCTCTGACGGTCGACAGAAAACGCACGCAACCAAAATGGCAATTTGCTGTTCACTCGATCTCCGCTCCATAGGCCTCAATGTGTGCACGTCTACCGTCATGCCCATCATATCCCCCGATCTTCCAGCCCACCACGGATCGGATAAATTCAACAACGTCGTCAATCTCGTCCGGAACCTTATACGAGCTGCCCTTGGTTCTGGAAGCTCTTCTACTAAACCTTGTAACCCGCGCGCTCCACAGTCCCACCCATAGCCACTCCCAGGGAACAAGGCACCTTCTCATCAGCAGTGTCATGCCCGAGGAAGATGGGGCGTTGAGCAAGCCGTCTTACCAGGCTCGGGATCCTCGATTCGCGGGAGTCTCAAGAGATCACGCTCAAAATCACACGCCCGCACGGCCGGGTGGCGCGACTCGGGGACTTTGTTTTCACGCGCAAAAGGGGTCGTCGTCGTCAACGGGACGCTCTTGAATGGCCTCGTCGATGTCCTCGCGGAAGGGAAGGTAGCCGCTCATCCCGGCTCATCCCCCGATGTTGTGTCTCAAGGTAAGGAGCACTGTGAGGGACATGGCGCAGCCCTGACTCAGACCCCCGAGGAGTATGTTTCCGGGGGCGATGTGGTTGACGTCTTGTTCGCGCTGCAGCAGGTCCAGGATCTCTCGGGCGGACTCTTCCAGGCCTTGTATCTGCAGTTCTTTGCAGTAGGATGGGGTCCTTCAGCCGGGCGATGTCGAACCACTGCGTTAGCATGGAACGGTCGAAGGCGGTTGGGCGACGGCGTTGAGATGTTGGAAAGATAAACCTTGCATCTGGCAAAAGTTGGGGGGGGGGGGCGATAGCCCGCTCGACGTCCGTCCGGTGTTAAGAAGCCCCTTGCCGAACCTTTCCTCGTTGGAACCGAGGCCGTGGAGGAGGAGGAGGAGGATGATGATGATGATGATGATGATGATGTCGTGCGTGTGAGCCGAGGTTGGCTCGACGATGAAGGGTGACGAGTGTCAGGGACGTCAACCCCGCCCGCAATCCAACGCGTCTGCCTCAAGAATAGCATCTACAGTTCGACTCAGGCGTCGGCAGTCTTAAAGTTGCTACATTGGCGCCTAGCCCTTTACGAGGAAGGCAAATCGAGCTATCGCAAGTCCCATTTGGTGGAGCAAGGTTATGACATGCTGGTATGATGCTGGTATGATGCTGGTATGGTAGGACAAAGAAATCTAGACATTATACAGTACAACCCAACACTCCTCAGGGCTATCCGCCAACGCCTATGAAGCCCGCTGCAGACAAGAGGCAAAGCAAAATGGATTCCCATCCAGCGGATTTCAGTTTCGGAAGTACGCCGACGTCAAGTTTCCGCCCATGCCAGCCCAGTCGAGGTTCTTCCAGCTCAGATCCGACGAGACGGTCCACACCGTCTGGTTCATCTCGCCGTCCTTGCCGAGCACGAAAATGGCCACGCTCTCGGGCGTGGTCGTCAGGTTCTGCAGCAGCGGCGCGCTGTTGCCAAACACGCCGAGGTCCTCCCACTCCTCGGGCCACTTGGCGCCGACGAGCGCCTTGTGCTGGAGGGTATCGCTCGTGCCGAGCGCTACGACATCGATGCGGCCCGACCGCGTGACGACAGCTGCGGGCACGCTCTGGAACGAGCCGCCGAGGCGCTCGAGGGCCGAGTGGCCGGCCGACGCGGTCCACGAGCCGTGGTAGATGGCGGCGTCGACGCCGACGCCGAAGAAGTCGATCCGGTCGTTGGACGAGGCCAGCACGACGGGATCACCCTGGAACCCGGCGAACCCGGCGGCGCCGGCGTAGCTGAACACGGGCGTCCACGACGTCTTGTCGCTGTACGTCGAGTGCTGCACGGTCTTGTCGGCGCCGTACACGACCACGTCGTGGCCGAACTCGTTCCACCGGCACGCCATGGCCGGCCGCGTGGCGATCTTCTGCTCGCCAAAGTCCGCCGACTCCTGCCAAGACGACGAGACGGTCGGCATCCAGAATCCGTCCTCATCCTCCAAGTAAAAGTTATGCGCAATGGTCCCCCCCGCCGCGGCCCACACATCCAATCGCGTCCCATTCACCACACACAAACTCGCCGCGCTCTCCAACCGCCCCCCGATACTCTGCCACGGCCCCCAGACCGAGTTCGCAATGGTAAAATGCCGCATCTGCGCGCTGTGGTCAGGGTCCGACACAGCCGTGACAGAGACCCGCGTAGACCCATTCCACGTAGTCGCGACAGGCTGGCTCATGAACGGCCCGCCCTCGAGCGCCTGCCACTCGCGCGCGGCCGGCCACGGCGCGATGCCTGCCGCCGGCGCCGTGTTGTACCAGATGTTGTTGTCGACGCCGCGCGCGAACACCATGACGGCCGATCCAGCCTGCGTCGCCGATATGATCTGCGGGCAGATGACGCCCGCGCAGGCTGAGCGGCTGGTGGTGGTGGTGGTGGTGGTGGTGTTGCCGTTGGCGGTGTTGTTGCTGTTGCCGCCGCCCGAGCCCGGCGGGCCCGAGTTGATCGGGGCTGTGGAGCTGTCGTTGTCGGCGCTGAGGGGGGGGGAGGGGGTTAGTATGGGGGGTTGTTGATGGGGTTGGTTGGTTCCGTCCGGTGGGGGAGGAAACAGGGTCCGCTTACGTCTTGGCACCCTTGGTGACCAGCGCGGCCACGATGGCCACGATCACGACGACGACGATGCCGACACCCACGCCGGTCCAGATCTTGTAGCGCCGAGAGAAGCGCTTCTTCGCAACGGGCGCCAGCGCCGCCCCGGCCAGGGCCTGGCGCCCGGCTGACGATGCATATCCCGGTGGGCTGTGATGGTGTTGATGGATGATGACCTCGGGATATTTTGACGGCAGCGGCGGCGCGACGGCCTCGGGATACGAGTCGTACCGTCGCCTCTGGTCCACCTCGAGCCCCGTGTTCTCGTTGTTGGTGCTCAGAACCTGAAGCCCCGAATAGTCGGGCGTACCATTCTTGTCCGCCATGGTTGCCGCCGTGGAAGCGAGTGAATCGACCTGACCTGTTTTCGACCTGTAAAGACTGTGGTTTCTAGGAGAAAATTTGGAAAGAAGGAGATGAAACTGCAATCCACTTTGGATAGAGTCCGGCCATGGCTTAAAGCGAACTCGAAGAGTGCGATGAACCTCCCAAGACTTCCCAATCCGGTCCCATCCTGCGGAGCCCTTCTGAGACCTGGACCCTGCACTCCTCGTAGGGCGCATCTTGACTACAAGCCTCCCGCATGAAATCCTAAGCAGAGGCAGCGGTCTAACTGTACCCATCATAGAGCGGTGGGAGGCCATTGGACATGCCACCAGCGCCAAGTCTCAACCCCCTGAATCCGAGTTTGGAATCATTCATGTCCAAGCCTGGGATTGCAGGGATCGGACTTTGGGCCCTCCACGTAGCACAGCTAACTAGCTCTATGCTCTCGTCCGCAGCTGTGTCATTGGTGTATAAAGGAGTCGAATTTCCTAGCTGGCAGCAACACTGGCAGCTTCTCAATCCAGCTCGTCGTCACCATATTTCTCTATTTCTCTGAAATGTTAAAAGTCCGAGGCCGGGTCCATCGACAGCTGTTCAGCGCCACCTCAACCACTACTGTACCTGTTGAGCAGCCGAGAATGCAGGGGTAGATAGCGGCAAAGGACGGCATGATAGAGACTCCCGTCGGACTTTAGCACAGAGATTCTAGGGGTTAGTCACTCGCATCAGAAACGCCTCAATTACCCCGTACACCACGCTAAAACATCTGCGCTTGGGGTTGTGGATTGATACTTGCCAGGTCTTCACACCCTGACCTATTACATAAGTCTTGTCCTTCACGCCTCCGGGGCGCGATCTTGCCCCCAGAACTGATCTTGCCTCCGGCCCTGACCTCGTCCCTGCTCAGCCCGGGCCCGGTTCATGTCACCCCTTACCTCTATTCTGTCTTTCATGTTCTCGCTGTCTTTTCTCCGCTTGACGTCTTCGCTCCCTTTGCTCTTCTTGCCTTCTTTGCTCCTTTTCCCGGTCCCGCTTTCCTAAATTTTTAAACCATGCCACTTGCTCCGGGAGCAATCCTTGGTCATATAGGATACTTTGGTAGTGGAGCCATCTTCTATTACCAAGATCCCCGAGGAATTTGGTGATCGTGGGAAAGCGAAAGAGGTTGAGACCGGCCTCCCTTGAAGTCGAACAGCAAACTGGCAGTGGCCACGTAAAAGTATCGGGAGTCTGTTGCTCAAAGGCTTCTCGGATCATCTTGAGTGTACAGGTTCGACACCACGAGTGGACGCAATCCTCGAATTTAAAGAGTTGGAAGCCATAATATACTTCCTTGCACTTGTAGCAACACTCCTTCTGAAAGCCTTGGTGAGGCAGACGCGGGCCGATGTCAACAGCTTTGCCCTTGCCTTTCAGCTCGTCCGTGCCCGTGACTTGGACAATTTCGGTAGAGCCGGGCCCCGGACTGGCAACCACTTCGAGACTCGGAGGGATGGCCGTTTCGATAGAGCTAAGCTCTGATAGATTGATCTCTGATAGACTGTCAACCAACCCTTGAACCGCTTCGGGGGAAGCAGTCTGTGGTTGGCTGTGAACCGCTTCGGGAGGGTTAGTCAGTGGTTGACTGTGGACCGCTTCGGGAGGGCCAGTCTGTGGCGAACCGCTAACCGCTTCGGGGAAAGCAGTCCGTGGTTGACTGTGTACCGCCGCTTCGGACGTGGCATTAGCCCGCCGTCGTGGCCGTTTTGCACGGTAGGGCCGCTCGACGAGAGTCTTTTGCGAGTCATCTGAACCCTCGGCACCGGAGCTCTCGTCTTCGGAATCGCTGTAATCGTAAGGGATAAGAGGAGGCTTGTGAAGAATAACATCCCCGAGTGCCCGACGATCAACAAGAGATGGTGGCTTTGGGCATATTGGTCAGCTACGACAATTGGAGGCGTTGCAAAAGGCTTTGGAGGCAATTGAGGGTCAAGGGCCCAGGGGTAAAGGAGAATTCAACTAACAGCGGTACCGAGGAGCACAGGGCCCCACCAGTGGGCGAACATCTCTTCCACAGTCCCGCCTCCGCCAAAGCCGGACTCGCCGGCGTATGTCCGATCCGCCGGCATCGCTCCGTGCTCGAATCGTGATCGATGTGTGGTATCGTATACTGCGGTAAAGAAAGTGCCGATGGGGATGTTGTAGTTCAAGTGGAGTTGTCAAGCGAATGGCGGCATGCAGTTGCTGTTTGCCAAAGCTTACGTTGTTGCGAGGACAAAGGCCTCGAATTGTTGCCATAAATGCCCCCACGCCCTCGCCGGAGAGAAGGTGCTCAACCTGAAAAGGCACAAATTTACCCATGGTCACCCCGTTGGGACACTGGACACACTGGGCAGCCCTGCCAGCCACGGCCGCGGCTTCCTCGATGCGGCCCGTGACGGCGCAGGGCTTCACCAAGTCTTGGCGCCCAAGAGCCATATTCGTCCCTGCCACCCCCCTCCCCCCCCCCCTCCCCCTGCCAATACTACCCGTCTTATAGGCGCACGCATTTGCCGAAGCTACCGACCCGGGGGGAGGACGGTACGAGCGGGGGGTATGTGCGGGATACAAAGCTGCATCTCGGCCATTCAACCGGTAAAGGAGATCTCTGGCAAAGTCACCGACTGGTAAGCAGTTGGCTGGCCCCGATGCGATAGGATGCGGGGAAAAGGAAGAAGAGGCAGGGACTGTTTTAACACCGCCATCCCCATTCTCCAACCGTGAAGCCTCCTCCCCAACCGTTGAGCCCGAGACGCTGGCTGGACGACCAGTCAAATATACCTCCACAAACACGGCAATATTTCAGGGCCCGGACTCGGGGGCGCCAACAGTCAATTGGGATCTTTTTCTCCTGCCGGGCAGACCGCATCCCCATCACCATTGAACCTTCCCCTGAGTCGCGACTGCCTAAACAGCCATCATGGAACTCGGTGAGTTGCCACAGCCATCAGGATCGCGCATCACAAGCTAACCCCCCCAGCCCTCCCCATAACCGCCGCGGCCGCCGCAGCTGCCACAACAGCCCTCGGCTCAATGTACCTTGACGCGAAGCTGCACATCCGCAAAGACCTCCGCTGGATCCTCGGTCGCCGCCGCATTCAGCGCGCATGGGCGCGCGCCGTCGCAACGGGTCGCACATCAATGTACTACTTCCTCGAAGAGCATGCCGCCAACACGCCCACGCGCGAGGCCATCTGGTCGCGCGTAGGCTGCCACAACTGGGCCGAGGTGCTCTCGCGCGCGCACCAGTACGCCGGCTTCTTTTTGGAAAAGGGGGTGAAGCGGGGCGATCTGGTCGCTTTCTTCATGCTGAACTCGCCCGACTTCATCTTTGCCTGGGTCGGCCTGTGGGCGATTGGCGCGGCCCCGGCTATGATAAACTACCACCTGACCGGACGGGCGCTGGTGCATTGCCTGAAGTTAAGTGGCGCGACTCTGGTGTTGATGGATGGGGATGAGGCAGCGTTGGGCAGGATGGAGGAGGTCAGGGATGAGATGGAGCGGACGGTGCCGGGCATCAGGTTCGTCAAGTTAGGCGAGGTGAAGGAGAGCATCTATGCGCTACCGCCGACGAGGCCAGGTGATGAGTACCGCAAAGGACTCGAGGCGGCAGATGTCATGGCTCTGTTTTACACGAGCGGGACGACCGGCATGCCCAAGGGGTGTTCACTGCCCGTGATAGCCGCGTTCGGCCACGGCTATGGAACTGTCGCTGGGACGAACCCAGTCCAGGGTCCAGACCAGCGGTATTATGTGTGCATGCCGTACTACCATGGCACCGGTGGCATCAACGTCATGGCGCAGCTGCTGGCCGGTAACACCATCTGCGTGGCACCCAAGTTTAGCGCGTCCGGGTTCTGGCCTGATGTGCGCGACTCTGGTGCAACCTGGTTTGTCTACGTGGGCGAGACGTTGCGGTACCTGCTGGCTGCGCCGCCATCGCCGCTGGATCGCCAGCACGATGTGCACTCCATCTTTGGCAATGGGCTGCGGCCAGACGTATGGCAGCGGTTCCGTGACCGCTTCGGTATCGAACGCATGTTTGAGTTCTTCAACAGCACCGAGGGCATGCTGGCACTCGACAACGAGAGTCTGAATGACTACACTGCCTTTGCCGTCGGGCACCACGGCTACTTGCAGCAGTGGAAGTACTATAACTACTACATCCCGGTAGCGGTAGATGCCGAGACGGGCGACATCGCGCGCGACTCGAAGACCGGGTGGGCATTCCGGATGCCGTACGATGTCGGAGGCGAGATCTTGGTCCGCGTACCTTTTGAGAGACAGTTCCCCGGGTACTGGAAGGACTCGCAGGCCACAGCCAAGAAATTTGTCGAGAATGTGTTCGAGAACGGAGACCGGTTCTACCGCACTGGCGATGCGCTGAGGCGGGATAACGAGGGAAGGTGGTTCTTTTTGGACAGGTAAGACCCTGAAGCTGCACAGATCCCCAGTTTGCTGACCGAGGGATGTTGCGATGGCTTAGGCTTGGTGATACCTTTCGATGGAAGGGCGAGAACGTTTCGACAGCGGAGGTGTCAGAGATATTGGGCAAGTACCCAGGGGTACTCGATGCCAATGTGTACGGCGTCCAAATCCCCAACCACGACGGCAAAGCAGGCGCAGCTGCAATTTACGTTGACCCTGCCCTGAGGAAGACGTTTGACCACCAAGACTTCTTGCGGTAAGTGTGGCCCCTGTCTCCTGCCCGTGGCGGTGCAGACCGCTCTCATCAAGACGATGCTGACAACGGCCATTCCCAGCCACGCTCGAACGCACCTCCCCAAGTACGCGGTACCATTGTTCTTGAGACATGTCAAGACGCCGTCGTCGACGCACAACAACAAGCAGAACAAGATACCGCTAAAGAAGGAGGGGGTGGACCCGGAGAAGGTGCATGCCGATGACAAGGTTTTCTGGGTTGAGAGCCACGGCAAGGGCGTAACGTATATCCCTTTCACACGGCAGGACTGGGAGGATTTGCACGTCGGCAAAGCCAAGCTTTGAGGTCTGAGCCTGATTCGCAATGCTCGGGGTTCCAGATCTTTCAGCGCGGGATTTTCGGTCGGAACCTTCAGAACGAGGATAGACTAGAATCGACATAGAGTCCGTGTGCTTGTTCTTGGACAGCTACTTTAGGCGAATACCACCCTACACAGCGACTGGTAGTACAAGTAAATGCCTCGATGCTCTTGGGATGTCAGAAGTTGGAGGTTGCCAAGAGATGTGTGGGTTTGCTCGTGCCAAGGTGCGGCCCGAAGCTGTGTTCAGAAACCGTAGCGCTCAAAAGGCGGGCCTTGATTGGAGTCTTGATCATTTTGGGTGCTTAGGGGGTGAAGTGAGACAGACGAGACGAGGCAGGAATCCTTAAGCTCCTGGATACGAGGACTGCAGCCGCACTGATCATGCATCTCACGTTCATCCAATGCTGAATGCATGGGCTCGCCCGACTGTGGGCAGATCAGATGATGACAGCCTCATGTTGTCGATGGCAGCTATGCTGGACGGCTGGTCAATGGCTGGCGGACTGATCTCAGGTTGAAATGAGTGTGTTTGAGGGGAGACGAAACTTGAAACTCGAAACAGCGACGCGTCCCAGACTTGGACACTCGCTGTTCGCCGCCGGGAGACGACGGCGCATTCCGAGTTGCGCCATCGCTACCTACGGCCCGACACGGTAGCACAGGGTGGGGGAAACAGAGACGTAGAGAAGATACGGACGAGGATGGGGTCGATCGCTGCAATGTGCATCCCATCAAGCCATGTCGTGTCTGTGCGAGATGGCGGATTTGTGAAATTCCCAGGCTGTGAAAACTGTGGGGGAGTTTAGCGAGAAGTTGTGCTGCGGCACATCCCTGTCAATCCCCTGTGGGCCCCCCCCCCCCCCCGTGTTGTGTCGCGGATCCAGACCCACCAGCTCAGAAACCCTTGCCCTCCCACGTCATTCGCTCTTGGATTCCTTTTCTCCTGTCTGAGGGAAAACTTCAAACAAGACAACCACATTGACGACCGCGACACTTTTGGGTGCTTGCGCGCAAGTCCGCTTCGTCTGCCCCGGGAATTGGCCCTATTCCTGCCCCCGGTTTCGCAGTTCCTGCGTTTCTTTCCATGCTCGACAGAAACGTTCCGTCGTCGCAACGTCGCTTTTTCTTGGGCCAATGTCGTTGCGATGCGGCCATGCACTGGTCTGAGGTTTGGCATCGGCGCCTACCAATATCCCTTCTGTTGCAGCTCTGGCGCGGCCTGCCAAGACATGTCGGTTGAGACGGAACTTTGGCCGGGCCCTTGATCCATCTCTGCAGCAACCTCGATCCAAACCAGCGTCACCAAGTGACTTTCTCCTTGCGATGCGTCGATGTCTTCCCCACACCCCAAACATGGAGTTGCAGGGGGACAAAGTGGAAGCTATCTCGAAGGTCGTTAGTGCGACCCCTGCCCGCGTTAGTTCTGCAACGCATCAATCACCCACCGCACTAACTAACAGATTGCCCACCCTGTGACACCGACTGCGTCACATCTCACAGCATTCGGGCCCACCTCCAGGCCTACCGAGCGTGTCTTGCCTCATGGAGACAGACCGCCGGGGTGCTAACGAAAGTTCTCTGTTTCCCCCTTTCCTGCCTACCTGCCAAGTTCAAAAAACCACCAAATGCTACCAAAGTGGGTGGCCACCCGCACGGGCACCAACACATTCCCTTGCCTTCGTCGAGGAGTGAGTGCTTGCTGAGGCCTCATATAAGAACAATCTTTCCCCAAACCGAGTCGGCCTTTGTGTTGACGCCCCAGCAGTCACCGCCCCTTTTCTGTCTTCTCTTCTGTCAATTCTTCCACTGGACCCGGTGTCCCCTTTTTTTCTCAGTCTCTCATTTTTACAACAGTCGCTAGTCGACAGTCTCTCCTTGATCCATCCTTACTTCCAAGTTTAATATTCCCCCTTTAAACTGCAAACATGGTTCGTCTCACATCCATCGTCGGCGCTCTCGCCATCTCTATCGCCACAGTCCGCGCCGCTCCCCACCTCTCCACCCGCCAAAACCTCCCCGATCCATCCGGTCAGAAGAACTTGGGCAATGGCCAGGGCATCCAGTTCATCGGTGGCCAGTGTAATGGCGTCGCTGACTGCGCGTCACAATGCTGCGCTACGCTTCCGAAAGGCGGCCAGACGATCGGGGTCTGCTCGGGTCTCGGTGCCCAGTTCCAGGCAGGAAAACAGGGCTGCGGGTTCGAATCGGGCAGTGGTGCTGCTGGCAACGCTGTGAACAACGGCAGCGGCAAGGAAGAGGGCGCAAATGCCAACAACGGAGGAGGACAAGCAGCAGCGCCACCCACTGGCATCACGATCAAGCCTAGCACGCTCAAGCCCGACCCGAACGGCGCAAAGAACGTTGGTAACGGTCAGGGCGGGCAGTTCATCACCGGGGAATGCACCAGCAATGCCGACTGCGCTTCGGCATGCTGCGCTACCGTGAACACCGGGGCCGACTTTTTCGGAATCTGCTCGGGCCCTCTTGCCAACTTCCAAAACGGCAAGCAGGGGTGCGGCTTCCAGTCCAGCGGCGGCGGCGCCGGGAACACGGGCGGTAACACCCCCGACGTTACCAACGGCAACGCAAACGATACCCCTTTGACAGTGGTGCCCATCACGCCCCCCGGCACCACCGTCAAGCCCAGCACGCTTGTGCCCGACCCGGCGGGTGCCAAGAACGTCGGCAACGGCGTGGGGGCCCAGTTCATCACCGGTGGATGCACCAGCGATAGCGATTGTGCCTCCAAGTGCTGCGCTCTCGTGAACACCGGCGCCGAGACCTTTGGCATCTGCTCCGGCCCTGGAGCCAACACACAGAACGGCAAGCAGGGCTGTGGCTTCCCTGTTGGCGGTGGCCAGCTTTAGGGGTGTTCTGTCTGATGCGCTGAGGATTAGTCCTCGTGTATTTTTTTGATTCACAGGGATTTTATTATCGATGACTCGCACGGCATCATCACAGGTGGTTTTTCTTTTGGAGTCCTGTATTTATCTAAATTCTTTGTATCATTACGACTTGCTGAAAAGGGGTAGCATTTTCCAAGGATTGGAAAGGGGCACCAGGTTCATGGATGGGGTCTACATGAAACGCATTGGGGGGCGGCATGACAGTTTACCCAACAAAGTATTGATATCATTTGAACAACTCCCTCTGCCGTTGAAACTCCTTCAACTTGCCTCTCACGGCAGTTTTCCGAACCTCCAAGACCCCTCCCCCAACCTTTCTTCAGACCACATTAAGCAATTCTAAAACCGTACCAACCAGTGCGCTGCCCCCCCCCCCCCCCCCGTCGTCTCCTCTCAACTTTGTCCTCCACGTGCTCCGAGCCGGGCGAGCTGATATACATCCCACATCCTTCCGTGCATCCTTCCTCACATTCTTTCGCATATCCTACCACATCTGGTTGCACCATATTAGCCCTCCGCGGATCAAATCGAGCCACCAGAAAAAGCCACACAATCCAAGGGCCGAACGAAACCCACCAACCGTTCACCCAACAGCGACAAGAACCGAGAGCAGAAGCTCCCTTGGCATGTCAACGGGCGGCATGGCAAAGCGCCCGGGCCATGATGTACCATATCTTGGCGAGCCTGCTTAACATGACAGCAAAGACGAAGGGGTCGGAGAGGAAGTTCGTGAGAAGAGTGAGGGAAGGGGGGGGAGGGGTTTGTGGGATCTGGGAGGGCGGAGGGCGGGGTTGGGCGAGGGTTATCAGGAGGGTAGAGAGAGCTAGGGCCGCTGTTAGGCAGAGCATTGCGAGTAGTCTTGACGTGGGCAGCAGGAGGGCGTCGAGTTGTTGGGAGAATGGTGGGGTGATGGGGTGGTGGGGTTAGGACTTGGACGGCATCTCTACAAGACGATTATGGATGAGTTTTCTTTACCTATCCCTTGGGAATCCCGGGGGTAATACTGAAGCAGATCACCGCCAGGAGGACGGAAGAGCAAGAGTGTTTGATGTTACTGAATCGATTGGGCTAGGTTCATTTTGGGTAGGGGTTGGTAACATCGGGGCAGCTATTCTTTGTTGGTCTAGTAGCGAAAGAAGGATGTCTCTTGATTGGGGATTACAATGTGATCAATGGCCTCTTTTCTTATCCTCTTTATTATTCGTCGTAGAGCAGTGACCTGACTTCCCCCTGAGCGCCCCAGAATCAGCTTCACAAGCTGTAGTAAGTTCCCGCAGCATTGCGCAGAAGTGATAGCTACTGCCAATTCAGGCGGGATACTACAGGTCTAATAAACCAAAATCGGGAGAAGAAATGGGCGGTTTGGCAATCGCATCGTCTACTTCGTTATGCAATACCAGTAGTTTATCCATGAATGATATCCCAATCAGAACCACAAAACCGCCACAGCCCCCATAGCCCCAACAAACAACCCGTCCACGGCAACCGTAACAAGCGGCATGGCACCCGCATCGCTCGTCAAAGACGACTTAGCCGCCGACGACGACGCCGGCGTGCCCGACGGGAACGACGAGGTCCTGGCATCGGTCCCGTCGCCGCCGCTAGCAGTCCCCGACGCCGACGACGGCAATCTACTGCTGCTGGCGTCCGAAACAGCCAGGCTCTTGGTCAGCGTGTCGTCGACGCCGCCGGGGCCCGATGACACGACCGTCACGGCCGTCGCCTGCGTGTCGGGCATGGTGGTCGTGACGGTGGTGTTGCCACTGGTAAAGGTTGACACGAGCAGCGGGACCAGCGTCTTGAGCGGGCCGTCGGAGTCGGAGGCGGTCGAGACGAGGGATGCCGAGGAGCCGTCGTCGGTCGGGGTTGCTGTCGCGACGGCCGTGTTGGGGGTGACGCCCATGGCGGAGATAGCGGGGCCCGAGGGGACCGCTGGGTGGGATTATGTTAGGAGGGAGCTGTGGGAGGCTGAGGGAGAGGAGGGAGGTACCGTTGGCGCAGATGTTTGCTCCGTAGGCAACTACCACGCCGGCGTCGCTGGCGCCGCAGGCTTGGGCTGCGCAGTCACGCACGCCGTAGCCAAAGTCGCCTTTGCCGCACAGGCAGGCCGTGTCTCCGGGAGGGCAGCCGAGAGAGGGTGCCAGTGCGAGCATGTTGTTAATGCAGATTTGCTGGCGAGGTCAGTCCGAGGTGGTCATACAGTCATGATATCAAGGCAAATGGACTATATACACCACAGGCAGGGAGGACGCCGACGTCCTGGGCCTGGACGAGGCCAGCAAAGGCGGTAGCGACAATCACAGCCTTCATTTTATCGATATGGTGGTGCTGACTCTTGGGTATCGCGCGTGGCAGTTGGAAGTTGCAAACAAAAATCACTGCAGGCAAGGAGACAGGCTTGTTGACGTTGGTAAAACAAGGGGTCGAGATTATTGAGCAGTCAGAGGAGAAGAGCGGGCAACAAAGCAGTAGTTGGCTTGTGGGAGCGCGCCCTATTTGAATCATCATACATAGTCCTCGGCCAGAAACTCGGCTCGGGGCAGAGGGTTCAGCCACCGACACGCTGCCATCACATGGCTGCTACTGTTACAAAACGACATTGCTCCCGCCCTTCTATGATACGCCCAAATGCCGCTCTCGCCACCCCAATGCTCATCTATACCAAGATGTAAATCAAATCAAATCACAACCCAAACCATGCCCATAAGCACAGCGCCCAGCACCGCCGTCCACGGCACCCGGGCCGCACCCGCACCGCTCCCGATCCCCTCCACCAGCCGATCCCCCAGCTCCTCAATGCTCGCCTCAAACGCCCCGTAGTCCGCGGCCGTCCAATTCGCGCCTTTGGCCCCGGGCACCGCGTCGTCCCCCTTGAACGCCAGATACAAAATATCCGTCTGGCTGTACCCATTGCTGCCGGACATGGATGTGCCCTCGCACGCCGTGGCCAGCGCGAGCGAAGCCTCGCCGACCATGGGGTGATTGCCATCATCACCATTGGTATCGCCCCAGACCCCATACACCAGCTTGTCACTGCACACAACAGCGACAACACTCAGCGGCTGGACGCCGTGCTTGGTGGGGTCAAAGTCGCGCCAGCCGGGCTTGCTGCCCGTGTTGCCGAACACGACGTACGGGTGCACGTATGCGTTTAGGTCCTGGATGCCCGCATTATAGCCCGCTACGACGTCCTGGAAGGCCGTCGTGTCCTGGTAGTCGGGGCTGCGGCCGACGCTACATCGGCCGTCGTCCTGCGGGCCGCCCTGCACGCCGTCGCAATCGACGTCCATGTCGGCGAGGGCGCCGCCGCGGCCCTGAATGTAGATGACGCCATCCGAGAGGTGGTCACCGCAGTACGAAAATGCTTTTGCATCGTAAGTATTTCAGCAGCGGGAAGAGGTGGGGGACGCACTGTCAGGGCCATTGTCGGTCGCCCGGAACCCTGTCGCGAGTTCGTCTGAGCAGGACCCCTTGTCCTTAATAGTATTGTAGAGATCGCGCACGTTTTGTGGAATTTCCCTTGCGACGATGCCGCCGCTCGCAAGCAGGGCGAGCGCGATGAGCGGGGATATCTTCATGGTGAGCGAACTGGAATGTCCACCAAATGTCCACTGCGAGGAGCGTGGTTGAATTGTCACGGGATGCGCGGCATTGATGAAGTCATTGACTCGTGGGCAAAGCAGAGATCAACGGTGGGAAGCCAAGTATAAGAGCCCGGTGCGTGGGAATCTGCAATGCGGTCGGAGATGGCGATGAATCCTTTCGGCCGGTAAGCTTGGTCTCGTGGTGTGTGAGTGGAAGTCGCCAGCCCAAGACGTGTCGTCGCAGTGTGGAATGAGCGAGCCCAATCAGGTCCTCCGGAACCGCTAGAACGACAAACCTTCCCCTTTTGGCTCAAGAATTTGTAAAGCCACACTCCAAAGCTTCAGGCATGTCAAGAAACGTAATCCGTCATTACTGTCTCCGCTCGAAGCTCAAAACAGGCAATGACTCAGATGCGCTCATTCAGCGCCCGCCGAGAGACTTTGAATCAGTGTCAATATTGGATTACAATTACCTGCCCCCTCTTTCTTCTAGGTACATGCCAAAACATGGGCGTAGAAAGGGAATCGCGTCCAAAATTATGTCCTCCTCGTGGAGAAAAAGGTAATGGCCGAGTTGCAAAATATGCCAGTGAGTTCCAAAAATTCGTAATGCCGTTAGATGGCGTCAACCCCCGATTTGATGCGGGCAATAGGCAACATGTGTCGCTGTTGCAACCCCCAAACACAGCCTCAAGCAGGGTGTGCGACCGCTGGAACACCGCCCACGATAAATATCCCAGGCACAGTAGATTGTGTCGACGGGGAGCCTCCCATGGCTGCTGATACCATCGCTCCATCCATCGGGAGCATACTGGTTGTATCCGCAGAGCTGAATGTAGAACCTGGAGCACCAATACCGAGAACCGAAAATCCACCCAACAGCCCCGTTAGCCCGTCTAAGGTCGTCGGCGTAAATGAAGTCTCCGTCACGGGAGGGAATCCCGTCGCCGTCGGCTGCATCACCCTTGGCGGGTCCGTCGTCCTTCTTGTCGTCCTCGATGCCAGCGTGTCGCTGATGGTGGGCACAGGTGGCGACGCATACACCCCGATGGTGTGTGGGCTGGGAAGGCTGGGGTCGTCCAAGACGATTTCGTACTGGTCGAGAGCGTGCAATACCTGACACAATGAACTGCTACCAAGTTCCGCAGCATCGCGCACAGCTTGTTGCGCAGTGTCAAGCCAGGCCAGGCCATGCAAGAGGGCTGGGCTCAGGGGGAAAAGGGCTGCAAGGGGAGAGCCGAATTGTTTGAGGAATTGCGGAAGGTGTTGGAAGAGCTTGTTATTGCTCGCATTGGAGCTGCTTGCATTGGGGCCGCCGTTACCTGTGCCAGTGGTGTTACCGGGCGATGGATTGAGCCAGTAATGAAATGACTGCTCGCAAACCTTCTCTTTGCTGTTTGAGCCTGGGTATTGGCACGTCCATGTCAATGTGTCCCAAGTCTCGCTGATTTCCATCGACAGAAAGGTGCACTCGGACGGGCCGTAGGCCAAGTGAGGCTCGTGAAGCTGGTCGCTGATGACATCCTCGATTTCCATCGCCACCGTGAAGTTCGTTTGCGCCATGGCTCTCTTTCTAGGTGCCGCCCCGAACCAATCGCCTGTGGTGTTTGGCTGGGCCTGACCCTGAGTGACGGAGGTTATCTGGCCCAAGAAATTGGAGATTGTGACCGTCGATTCGGAGTCGCAGGCTGCATCGAAATGGTGAATGCCACTTTCATCAAACACGATGGACTCCCCACTCGACAAGATTAGGCCTACCCGGCCCGCAGCGGATGCATCTGCCGATATGTCGAGCAGGCAGCGATTGCCGTCAACCAAAGTCCCAACGTATTCTGGCGTCGTGGCATTCTCCCCGAGGAAAAAAAAGACAGGGTTCGTCGAGTCGGCTGAGACGTCTTTGTTCGCAGCGAAAGCGACAACCTCAAGGGAAGATGTCGGGGTCGGCAGACTGTAGCACGAGGTTGGGGAGCTTGCTGGCTGCACCGTAATGTTGGTCAAGCTGACATTTGAATCCGCAAAAACAATATCCGTCGAGACCGGGCCTTGCTCGAAGACCTGATCAAGTAAGCTTTTCTGCTCGGCATGTTTGCCGCGGATCGGCCCTCACCGTTACCGTCTCCTCGCCACTGCATATCGTCCAGACAGTCTCGGTGATAACTGTCGTGGCCCAGTACCATGGACCGCTTTGTGCCCGAACCTGGCCGAGGAACCACCCTGCCGCGAAAGGAGTGAAGGGCCTCATCGTCGGGGGTGTCTGCACCGGGAGCGAGCTCGATCTGAGTTCTGGCACCCGAATGACAACCGGGAGATCAAGGCCGAGACAGCAAACTATGGCAGTCCTTTGGCTTCAAGCATGATGGCGCTTGCCATCCCCGTCACAGCTTCCCGTGCACATAATCGTTCAGCGCGGCAGGAACGAGTGGAAGCGCAGAACAATGATACGGCCACGTAAGAGGAAGGAACTTCTCAATTGTAGAGGAGAGAAAGTGCCTGTGACAAACGAGGGGGATCATAACGGCTTCCGGTCTCTTCTCAATCTACCCAAGTCGGCAGCCAAAGAGACATTGAGTGAAATATCGACCCTAACAGTGATGGCACAGAGGTATGCACAAGATAAATCCGCAGACCGGCCTCTCAATATGCGGCTGTAGAAACAGAGTGCTTACTCCTGGAACCAGTGCCCAATTGAAGGTGCCACCTAGATACTGTCGGCACTGCTCGCATGCCACTAGAGCGTATTCCATGGGCCCAACAGCCACACACTCGTGATGGCCATTGTGGGTTCCGGGTAGTCTTGGTCAGCCCGAGCTCACTGCCTTACAAACCTTTTCGTTGAGGGATGTGTGGTGTGGGCTCCCGTAAGCAACAGCACCATACCCTAGTGGCCCCGGGGCAGCTCAAGAAGCTGATATCAGTCGGCAAGGCATAAACATCGACCTCCAGCCCTGACACTTGCTAAACCATAACGCCAAAGGCAAGATGCGAGTCGCGACCAGCGTCCTCGCCGCCAGCACATGGCTCCTCAGCACGGCGCTGGCAGTGACTCTCTTGAACAAGGAGATGGCTAACACGTTTAACACGGGCGGCGTGGATCTCGCGCATGCAGCGCAGCCGATGTGGTTCTTCAGCCAGGCCAACAAACAGCCACCGTGCTTGCTCCCCGACGAATGCAACCGATAGCCAGGGACGTCAAACCCGGCCGGCCAAGCTCTGCAGATTCCCGGACAGGGGATGCAAATGCAAATGCCCGGCGTGCGCAAAGGGCATATCGGCCCATCGTTCCCCGTCTACTACAGCTATCAGATGTGCGGCACGACCGAGGTCCAGGTCGTCTTCTATGAGAAGGACGGCTGCAGCCCCAGCAATGTCAACGGACAGGCGGTATACGTGCCCCTGCCTTCATGACCATGACGCAGCAGAGCTGACAGACGCCGGGACAGTGATTGGGAACGCGTCATTGTGATCTGGCAGTAACAGAGAGTGGACCAGAGCTAGAAACCCTCACAGTTTATGCTGTCCCTGCACTTTGGGGCCGACGCGAAGAAACCCAGGAGCGGCAAATTCCAAGTTTGGCTGGGGTTCCGCAGGCGGCTTCTCGGTGAAGGTGCACGATGAGTTGTGCGAGGCGTCGTGAGCACGCCGATAGTGGAGGATTTGTGGTTGTTGGAGAAGATGGCGTCGCGAATCGTGGAGACGACCATGCTGGCTGCGGCAGCTCCACATATTCACAGCTGTCATTGGGCCAGGGCAAGTAATCCAGCTGTCATGAGCTGTCAGCAGCTGTCAGCGCTAACTGGTGGTCCGAGCTTCTCAAGGCGTCTTTTGCAAAATCGACCGAATTTTTTTCGCGTCCTCGAACTTGTTTCAAGAAACTCTTCCACCCTGTATCGTCTGCCGCAGCACAACGACGTAGTCATTGTCGCGGCTCGTCATTAGTCGCGCGATTATGGATTGAGGTAAACTTCTCGACTTATTTCCTTTCTCTCAGAATTTCGTACTGCAGCATCCATTGCCAGCCACTCGAGTCTCCAACGGCTCCAATCCGTGAGTCTTCTGTACTGGAAGGCCTTCTCTGCTCGACACGTCCTGTGTAGGGTCCTGAAGGGGCTGGCAATGGGCTGGGAGGCGCAAGTTTCCCTGCTGCAAAAGCAAACACTGTACCATCATAGTCCTCGTCTGCGGCCTGCTTTTATCAGGACCCACGCCGGCGAGGCTCCAAGAGATCCAACAAATCTTTTCGGGTTTCCCTCTGCACAACCCAGCCGTTTTTGTTTAACATCAAAGGTGTGAACACCCCCGGTAACCTTCAGATGCGAGAATGTCTTTAAAATACCGAAATACGCCTTTCAAATCCCAAAAATGCTATTGCTTTTGCTGTGAATTCCTTTTAGCAATATATTTACAGGATTGTTAGGCGCTGATAAACAAGCTTGGGTGGGAGTGTGGTGAGAAGATTAGGGCTGCTGCTCGGCTCAGAAAGCGCGGTCGGCACCGTGACCATCGAAGGCTGGGGCGGGGTTGCACCTCCCGTATTCGGTGCTGGATCCCACCTCCCATCGCGCTCAAAAGACCCTCAACTACGTCATCTTGGCAATCAAACCGGCCTCAATGGCACGACATGCCACTGGCCTTACTAAGGCACTTGCTGTTGCGCATTTTACTGCCTGTTTCATAGAGCGCTATCTCTCTACTTGATCACATTACCATTTCCACTGATCGAAACCTCTAAACGTCCTCTGCTGCTCGTGTCTGTATCCCTGCGATTGCTGCTATGGCCGAGAAATCCAAGTTCGGGCATTTGCCCCTGAGTACAAAAGGGCCCCTCGAGTGCTCTTTGAGGGGGACAGTGCTCCTTCACCACCAAAGCTTCAACAAGGGCTCAGCCTTCACCAAGGAGGAACGCCGTGACTTTGAGCTGGCAGGGTTGTTACCCCAGGGCATACAGACACTGGAACAACAAGTCCGGCGGGCTTACGATCAATACTCTAGCCGTCATGATGATCTCGCAAAGAACACATTCTTGACCTCGTTGAAGGTTCAAAACGAGGTGCTGTTCTTCAAGGTGAGACATGCACAGCTCAAGGATTCGAGGTCGCCTGGGGAGTTGGTCCTGATCTGTGTCTAGCTGCTGCAAGACCACCTCGAGGAGATGTTCAGCGTCATCTACACGCCAACCGAGGGCGACGCAATACAGAACTACTCCCGTATCTTCAGGCGACCCGAAGGCGTGTTCTTGAACATCTACGACGTGGATCGCGTGTACCATGATTTGTCACTGTGGGGCACCGCCGAGGAGATCGACTACATTGTAGTCACCGGTAGGTACCCCCGAATAACCGTCTGCAGACGGAGAGGAACTGACGGCACCTAGACGGAGAGGAAATCCTCGGCATCGGGGATCAAGGGTGCGGCGGTATCCTGATATCCAACGCCAAGCTAATCCTCACGACATTATGCGCCGGCATTCACCCCAATCGTGTCTTGCCCGTCGTTTTGGACTGCGGTACCGATAACGAGGACTTGCTCAACGATGACCTGTACCTGGGACTGCGGGAGAAGCGCGTTCGAGGCGAGAAGTATGACAACTTTGTTGACACGTTTGTCAAGTCGGCCCGCAAGCTATACCCAAAGGCGTTTATCCATTTCGAAGACTTTGGACTGGACAACGGTGAGTTTGACTCCATACTTGACGGAAAAGGAGGTCTAATACGAGTTAGCACGACGCCTCTTGGACAAGTACCGACCGGAAATCCCCTGCTTCAACGACGACGTTCAAGGGACTGGCTGTGTGACACTAGCTGCCATCATGGCTGCCCTGCATGTCTCAAAACTAGGGTTGAGCGATCTTCGCCTGGTGGTCTTTGGCGCTGGCACAGCTGGAGTCGGCATTGCAGACCAAGTGCGCGATGCCATAGCGGCGGAGAGAGGCATCAGCGCGGAGGAGGCGGCAAAGCAGATATGGTATGCCAAGTGCCCCTGCTCCTAGAAATGCGATAGCTAACGTCCATCAGGTTGGTCGACAAGCCTGGGCTTCTCATCACTGGAGTTGACAAGCTCTCCGGTGCGCAAAAAGGCTTCGCGCGATCCAAGGAGGAATGGGCTGACAAAAAGACCGACCTTCTGGGCGTGATCGAAGAAGTAAAGCCCAACGCACTCATCGGCACCTCCACCGTCCCCGGGGCCTTCACCGAGGAGATCGTGCGCGCCATGGCTTCGCACGTCGAGCGCCCTATCATCCTGCCCCTCTCCAACCCGACCCGGCTCCACGAAGCGGTCCCCGCCGACCTCCTCGCCTGGACCAACGGCAAAGCCCTCGTCGCCACCGGCAGCCCCTTCAAGCCCGTCAAGGGCCCCTGGGGCGCCGACGGCACGGAGATAGAGATCGAGGTCGCCGAGTGCAACAACAGCGTCGTCTTCCCCGGCATCGGGCTCGGGTCCGTCCTCTCTCGCACCACGCGCGTGACGGACAAGATGCTCGTGACGGCAACCAAGGCGGTTGCCGCGATGGGGCCTGCGCTGAAGGACCAACGGGACACGGCGCCGCTTCTGCCGGGGGTGGACGTCGTGCGCGATGTCAGCGTGCGGGTGGCGCGCAAGGTGATCCAGACGGCTGTGGACGAGGGGGTTGCGACCCAGGCCGGCATCCCGACGGACGAGGTGGAGCTAGATGAGTGGATTCATGAGCAGATGTGGGAGCCTGTTTATCGGCCGCTCAAATATGTCCCTGCGGAGGGGGCGAGCCGTGAGGCGAGGGGGGAGTTAAAGGTTGTCGGCAGTGTGCAGAGACCGAATGAGGCGTGACATGGCCCTTCAAGATTTCCATTTGCTTCTCGGTGTGTGTTTGTTGCTGGGAGCTCATAACCCCGGGAGCAAATTTTCCGAGGTAATGGGAGACGCCGAGATGCGAGCCTTGCAAAGATAACATTTTCCTCAATTAATGTCACCCTAATGTCAAATGCCAATGGGACAAGTCGTTGGTTTCTGTGAGCCAAGACTGCATCGCACGCAGCCCATGGCTTGTGCACTAACATGCTTCAGCCAAAAATACTGGCAAACGGTGTCAGCGCTGGACCCCACGAGCAGGTTCATAGGGTTAGGGTGGGAGGGTAGCCAGCCCTTTCGGGGCTTGGCCCCACATGAAAAGTCAAGGCGACCCCACCATGCAGTCCACGTGACCGATCACAAATTCGGTAGGGTTTTCGATCCACACCAAAAAAAATATCGCGGCAGACGTTCAATTTGTGCTTGGTTTTCCGCAAATCCCGAAATTTCGACTCTTCATCGCCCAGTCGTCATTTACGCACCAACACCGTCGCAATGGCCAAGATTTCGTGAGTACAGCCTGCCCTTGGATTCCAGCACAGAACTGCCGTCTGCTCGCCATTGTTGGGAGGAATTACGAGTCAGACGACCGCTGGCGTGGAGGGAGGAATAGAAGACACCCTCAGTGTCTGTGGGATCGATCATGCTCCGCGAACGGGCTGCGACACGCTCGATCAAAATTGCAGCAGACGGCAGCGGATTCGAAGTTTTCGATATTGCCCAAGTGCATGATTGCTAACAACCTTTTCTATAGTCGTGGTGCCCCTGGTGGCAAACTCAAGATGACCCTGGGTCTCCCAGTGTACGTGCGATTCCATCCCACTTCGCGAATTACGACCAGTCCTGGTTCTTGCGGCCGAGCGAGGGGACACAAATTAGGGCAAAGGGAACATGGCTGACTGAAGGGATAGTGGTGCCATCATGAACTGCTGCGACAACTCCGGTGCTCGCAACCTTTACATCATTTCCGTCAAGGGTATCGGTGCCCGCCTCAACAGGATGCCCGCAGGCGGTGTCGGCGACATGGTGATGGCCACAGTCAAGAAGGGAAAGCCGGAGCTCCGGAAGAAGGTCCACCCCGCCGTTATCGTCCGCCAGTCCAAGCCGTGGAAGCGCTTCGATGGTGTATTCCTCTACTTCGAGGACAACGCCGGTGTCGTAAGTACCGAATTTCCTTTGCAGGGTGGTCTGGAAGCTGGATGCGGATGGGCGCGAGCAGCCCATGTTGGACTCGGACCATATTGTTTGGGGCTCTACAAAGCTATGTGACCGGATGCTGACACGCTTTACTACAGATCGTCAACCCCAAGGGTGAGATGAAGGGCTCCGCCATTACCGGCCCTGTCGGTAAGGAGGCCGCCGAGCTTTGGCCCCGTATTGCCAGCAACTCCGGCGTTGTGATGTAAAGGATGATTTGGGACGCAAGGATGGGTCATTGGGGAACTCGAGGAACAAACGATTCTGTCAACCTGGGATTCGTCTTTCCAACGACCGGGGAAGACAAGGGATGAATAAAAGCCACCCCTAAGGGCTTGGCTGGATTGGCAGGCTTTGCATTTCGGTTGCGGCGTGCTAGGGAGTCATACCACATGCATGATATACAGGTCAATTCAGAACCGTTTTACTCGAGCCTGCGCGGCGGCTATCGGGTGATGATGTTGCGGTCGGGATGGTTGCTCGAGGCCTGGCATTTCGCACCTCCCTTCAAGCTGTGGCGTTGCCCCCTGCCGTATCGGGGACCTTGAACGACAACAGCCAGTCGGATGCCAACAACCAAACAACCCCTATCACACCCGTGGCACAGACTGGTGTAAGAGATACGATTACTGAAGATGTGATGCTAATATTACAATCGTGACATCAACCATTCAAGCAACTTGCCCATCGCCCTGACCCCCTTGTAAAAAAAGCTAACCACATGGCCATCGTCATATTATCATCGATCATGCACACACATTTCCTCTATAGGTACAAGCGGAACTCACTCTGTCAGCCATTTCATCAACGCCTTGTGAAACCTCGCCGGGTCCTGAATCTGTGGCGCATGTCCCAGGTCGGGAAAGCCTACGTACGTAGACCGGGGGATGACCGCCGCCGCCTTCTTGCCGAGGACGTCGTAGCGCCCCAGCCTGGCCTGCACCTCGGGCGGCGACCACTGCTTCCCGATGGCCGTCGTGTCCTTCTCCCCGATCAGCAGCAGCGTGCGTGGCCTAATCAGCCCGAACTCGTACACCACCGGCTGCGTCAGCACCATGTCGACCACGAGCGCCTGGTCCGCCGCGAACGCGCCCCCCTGGCTACCCTGGTACACGTTGACCAGCATGTTCACCCACACGTCGTACGCCGCCGCCCACAAGCCCAAGTAGTAGGTGGCCTGCTCGTACCCGCGGATGCTGGCGTACGTGCTGGCGCGCTCACCCTCCAGCGTCGTCTCGATGGCCTGGTACGGCACCCCGACCGCCTTCCAGTCCTCGAGGCCGATGGGGTTGGCGAGCACCAGGGCCGCCGTGGACGAGGGGTACATGAGGGCGTAGCGCGCGGCGAGCATGCCGCCGAGCGAGTGACCGATGACGGTGGCCGTGGTGTTGGGCGCAACGACAGTCAACAAATTGTGCGTGTTGAGGGCCAGCTGGTGCAGGCTGAACTGGTAGCCCGCCGGTTTGGACGACTTGCAGAAGCCGACCTGGTCGGGGATGACGACGCGGTAGCCGGCGGCGCTGAGGTTGCTGGTGGTGTCTTGCCAGGTGGCGGCGCAGAAGTTCCTGCCGTGGAGGAGGACGGCGATGGGAGCGGCTTCGTGGGAGGCGGCCTGGCCGCTTGGAGGGACGTCCATGAAGGCCATTTCGAGTGGCTGGCCTTGAGACTCGAAGCGGTACAGCTTCACGGGCCATGGGTAGGTGATGTTGGACCCGTTGAGGTCGGCGGGAAAGGGGCCATCGTCGATCGTTGAGTTCGACGCGCGGGCAGCTATGCCGTGTGATGAGGCTGGAGAGAAGAGGACGGAGACAAGGTAGAGGGACGATTTAACGAGTGACAGGAGCTGCATCTTGGGTAGATGGGCGGCGAGTAGGAATTAACGGTGGCTCAACTTGAGTATTTGGCAGTCCCAATCCAAGAAAAGATCAACGACTGTATGGTAAATGACGCTTGACCTATTTACCCGGCGATAAACAAGGACCACAGGAAAGAAGGAGCGCATGAGGAGGATATCACAGGAAGATATTTGGCCGGCAACTCATTTACATCAGGCAACCAACCCCGGCGGGACCCCTAGCAGAGTGGTATAGGTGGTGGAGTGCCAGATGCAAGTCGAGCTGCTCTCCAACTGGCCCCTGAGCTGAGTTATGTCGGGCAAAGGGTGCAATGGCAGCTGCACCTTGGGTGCTTTTCCCGCCATGCATGTCTGGGCGAGACAAAGGCAGCGACAGCATACCGCAAGCCGATTGCTTTTTCCTGTCGGCTCCCAAACCCGAATACCCAACTTGCAAGGCTGAACAAGAGCAAGGGCAGGAGATTGCTGGATAGAAAGAAGGGAGGCATGCAACAAACACTACACCACTCGGAAAGTGTTTGAGACAAAACTACAAAATTCGCAAGCAGAAGGGAAAATAACGGACAACGAGGGTCGTTTGCGGCGAGTAGAGCCGAGAATAGCATGTCGGAAAGAGCGAACCTTTTGATGAGGTGGGCAATACGATGTTTATCGCGCGTGTCAACAATCCTGCCAACTTGGAAGGAACTGACCCTCGTCGTGGGGTTACTCGCGGGGGATGCTCGCAGGGATGCTCGCGGGAGTGCTGCAGTGACATGCCCGAGGTGAGGTGGCCTTTGCGCGAGTTGGGTGCGGGCCGGCCGCTTGGCGTTCTTGCCCTGGCCGAAAAGCACGTTGATGGAATTCCCTTGCGGCTGGAGTTGAATCGGTATTTTTGGCTGCAACTTCGACTCCTCTTCCCGTCCTCCATTCCCATGTCTCGCGCGCAAACAAAAACTCCAAACTCCGTGGCCTGTGCTCCGAGACATGCAGGCCCGAGTGATGCGATTTGGTCCAATGACAGCGCCGGCGCAACACGTCCCAACACCCCAGTCGGCCCTTGCTCTTCTCCATGTTTGTGACGACGGAAAGTATTTGCACACAAGCGTCTTGGATTTGTGCATGAGGGCGTCCGCACAACGCCGCGACTGGCCAAACCACCACAGGTGAGGCCGAATGGGATCGCGGCGCCACGGGATCGTCGACACGGCCTACTCTTTTCTCTCGTCGCTCTGAGCTGTGTCGACTCGATGCTGTCTTTCACTCGTCATCGCCAATCACTCGACACCCCGCACCCAGACCTCGGTTATCTTCTTGGCATCCCGCAATGATCAGCCTCCTTGCGTCCAGAGGCTGCATACCACCCTGCGCTCTTGTGATGGGGTTTGAGAGCTGGAAGTGAAGGTGATGATGCATTTCATCGTCAGCAGCCATCACACCCTCGATGCCGCTGGCAGTGGCCTGCTGCACCTCCGTTTTCGTGCAATGTCCCCCTTCCCTCGCCAGGCCGACTGTCACCTTTCCTCCGTGACTCAGTGCGACGCCGTTGTTCCAAACAATTGGCTTGTGCTCGTGGGAGAATCACCTTCCTGACGCCGCCCGGATGTGACGCTCTCCTGTAGCTGCCAAAATAGCTGGGCAAAGCCACATCTTCCTTCCACCAGTTCTCCCTGTCTGAGACCGGCAGGGAGATCTTCACAGCGTAGCGCCGTACCGGGCACCAGGAGGTCGTGAAACTCTCCCCATCCCTCTCCATGGCGAAGAACATGGAGTTGTGTGATCATCTTGGGCATATATCCACTCCATGTCTTCCCTAATGTCAGCTAGCAGAGCTCTGGGCCATATCTCCCGTCGGCATTGTCCCGAGTCCTACCCGAATCGCCATCATGGTGTCTGGAAACCTCCCCGGCGAGAGCAGGGCGTACCAGATCCAGGTGCCCTGCATTGTCTTCTTCATATTCACCCCTCTCTTTGTGGCCATCAGGATATGGGCCCGCATCAAGCTGAGGGGCTGGCGAGGACTCGGCTGGGATGATTGGACCATCTTGGCCTCATGGGTATGTTGTTGCCGCTGCATGTCTTGTTCACTGACCTGCTAACGGCCATCAGCTCTTTGCTACCACAGTCTCGGCCCTCATGATGGTGTCCTGCGCATACGGGTTTGGGCAACATGTTGCCAATCTTTCGGTACCAAATAAGCTCGTGACCTTGAAGGCAGGTTTCTAGAGCTTCCCTCCGAGGGACCGGGTTTCACTAACATGTATGCGCTAGGCTTTCTACGCCGCTCAAGCATTCTACAAGCTCACCATCAACCTAACCAAGGCCTCAATTCTTCTCCTCTATCTCCGTATATTTGTGAAGAAGTGGTTCCGAATGACGTGCTACGTTCTCTTGGGTATCATTCTTGCCTATACGGTGGCTACCACGGCGTCTTCCATATGGCAATGCACGCCAATTCCTCGCGCATGGGATAAATCCATCCCGGGGACTTGCATCAGCATCACCACGAACTGGTACGCGAATGCCGGTTTTTCCATTTCCACCGATGTCATCATCCTCGCCCTCCCCATGCACCCCATATACACGTCTCATCTACCAGGGGGCCAAAAGGTCGCCCTCATGGCGGTCTTTGCGCTGGGCATGTTGTAAGTCTACATATCCACCCGTGGTCGTTTTATTCCCGTGCTGAGCCTTCGCAGCACTACCGTGACCAGCATCCTCCGCATGCAAACCCTCAGCTTTTCTTCAAAAAGCCCCGACATCACATGTAAGGCTCCCTTCCAACCCCAACTCGTCCCCAACCAACAACCCTAATACCTCATGCCAAGGGGACATTGAATCATCCATCTGGACTATGATCGAAGAAAACCTCGCCATCATCTGCGCCTGCCTTCCCGTCTGCCGCCTCCCACTCGCCTACATCTTCCCAACACACTTCTCCTTGTCCAGCTCACCATTCCCCTCGGCCAAGAAATCCACAAAGTCAAGCAGCTCAACCGATACCACCAACTCGGCTCCACCACGCCCGGTCACAACTTCGAGTCATTCCCAACAGAGCTATGATCGCCCGACGAGCCCGCAGCAGTGGCCTGCTCCGCTGGTATACCATGGGAGGACCGGGCTGGAGAAGGATGTGGTGGAGGTGTCGTCGTCCAGGAGATGGGAAGAGGATCCGGAAGAGGGCGGCGAGGGGTTTGCGCTCTCGCGGTTTAGTGTCGGGTCTGGGTCGGGGAAGGGGGAGGAGGGGGACGGGGTGCAGGTTGCCAGGGGGATACACATGGTCAAGCATTATAGTATTACGTATAGTGAAAAGGTTGGTCAAGCGGTTTGATGGGTTGCCTGGCAATGGCGTTGATATACGGTTGGAGCCGGTGTTATGAGCTTTGAGTGTTTTGGGTTTGGGGGTATGTGCGGGCTGGGGCTTGGCAATAAGACCGGGCTGTATTGTGTTCAAGTCAATTCAGTGTTGGATGTGAAGGAAGATAGATGACTTAGCAGAATGGGTTGGTTCTTTTGTGAAGTGTGAAGAGGATTGAGGCAAAGCCTAGTTAGAAGCCTACATTATTTTGGCCTCCAACATGATATATATACCTTATGTGTCGATAGAGGCAAGATCCCCCCCCTAACCTCAATTCGTTGAAGGTGAAGTATCTTGAGCTTTCGATCTTCTCATATTCGAAGTATGCTAAGACTCTTCCCCTGGTTGATGGATAGCAACTGGCCCCATCTCGTTACCAATGGAAGCCAAAGGCTATATATACTTCTTCTCATTACCAGCGGCACAACTGCAGGTGACTAAGGCAACTTGCCTTTAAACCCAATGCTGTGTGTAATATCAAAGGGTATCGCTAATTCAAAGTAACCCCCCTATGTATTCTGGTGCTGTCCTCGGTACAATGGTTCCTTTTAAAACAATGCTTTTGAATTTGGCTGAGCTGGCACGCATGGTAACAGGATGTATTTTAGCAGTTTATATCAGATGGACGCTGAGACGTTCAACAGCACTCATCAGTGTAAGAAACCATTTGTTAGCAGTCTTTGCACACTGAACTCAAAAAATACTCTCAACTCTTACTCTGATGGTACTTTCACTTCTCGCCCGGTCGGGGGCTGACGCTGCTGCTCTTCCTTTGGCTGCTACCCCGACGAGCAATATCACCATAGCCGCTTCGAGTTTAAACGATACTGCTAGTGCTGTTGTCACTTTGCTGGCATCACCCAATAAGGAGACAGGGATTCCAAAGTGGGCGATGGGCTTTGGTATTGCTAACAGGCTTTGTGGTATTTCTTTGCTACGTAGCCCGTCGCGCGTCGAGGAAGGTTGCCTTAGGTTACTAACTACTGGCACCAGCACCAGAGTCGGCCTTGACGCTTGGCCGTATGGTCTACTAGCCTTGCCGTAGCTTGAAATTCGAGCTCACAAATTCAGCCCAAAATAACCATGAACCTATACAAAATATGATACTATGCTTCTGAGTACAAGAATGTGATTACACTCAACTTGAAATTGTTACTAAGTACCTGGGTTGGTAGGTATCCAGGCATTTCTACGTTTGTTGAGAACCTCAAAGTCTCGAGATTTACTCAAGAACCTCTTACTCAAACACTGATAGCACAACAATACATTTTATCTACCCCCTTCCCTCCCCCCCCCCCCAAAACAACCCCTTACTCGCACACCCTCATCACCTCCCCACCCCATCAGTCGCCCTCGACCTCCGATCCTCCTCAGCCCTGGACCCATACAAATCCGCCAGCGTATCCCCCTCCGACACCGCAACACTACTTCTCGCAACACTCGACTCAGACCACACGGACTGATACCTCAGCACAGGCGCGCGCGCCTGCGCGGGCCGCAGCGGCGCTGGCGCCGCGGGATAATAAGCAGGCGGCACAGCCGCAGACATCACCGGGGCCTCGCTGGCTGTCGAACTCCGGTTCGACGCGGCCGCTGTGAACGTGCTCCCGCGCGCCGACGCTGTGAACGTACTGCCGCGGGCTGACGCCAGCGGGTTCAGCTTCAGCGGGTGGTGTCGGCGCAGCCAGCTGGCGATGGACAAGCGGATCACGGGCTGCGGGCCGGGGGGTGGGGCCGCTTCGAGGAGTGTCACGCGGCTGCCGGACGGGTGTTTCTCGTCGGTGGGGACGTAGTGCTGTGGCAGGCCGCCGCCGCCGCCGTTTTGATGGGCGTGGGCGGCGGACATGAGCTCATTGAGGATTTGGGAGTCGGTGCGGGGAGTGGTGGTGGTGGTGGTGGTGGGGGTGCGGCGGCGGCGCCAGAGGAGGAAGAGCAAGCCGGTGAGGAGGACGAGGCCGGCTGGGGTGGTGTTAGTGGTTTTTGTTTTCCCCCTTTTTAATTCTTTCTTTTAGGGCAAGGGAAGGGCTTACCGATAGCGCCGATGGCGATGCCGGCCTTGGCACCGGCCGGAAGATGGTCTCCAACCCGTGTGGAGACGACATCCTGATCACTTCCCGATACTGCCCCGTTGGTCACGGGACCGCCACTGGCGATAGCCCCGGCATTGGTGGTTCGAGTGGTTGAGGTAAAGAGAGTCGTCGTGGGCGGTGCTAAGGGCGAGACCGGATCAGGACCGGGAGTTGGGGTAGCGGCGAGCGTGTTGGTAGCTGTGGCTGGTAGTGCCGGACCTGGGTTTTGTCCAACGGCTATCCCGGCCGGCTTTGTTGGTTGTGCTGTCGAGGTTGATGCATCATCGTCGTCATTATCGGTCCCCTCGTCATCGCTAAGATCGTCGTCCGACCCTGTCTCATCAACCACATCCCGTTTTGACGGTTTATTAGGAACCTTGGTTTTGTCTGACATGTTTGGAAGAGTCCCATCGGGGGCCCTGGCGACATGGTTTCTTACCGCCCTCAGGCGGCGGCTCCTCATTTCCATCTTCATCGCGGCAATGCTATTTCCTCCAACCATTTCAATCGAGTGCACTCTTTTTGTTTCAAAGGCCTAAAGCCAAAGTCCCTCGTCTGCTTTAAAGAGTGGAGTGATAATAATACTCGGTAATGAATGAAGGTCCAAGAAATGGGTAATACAGCACCGGGCTGTTTGTGCAATGAATCGAAGTGAAGAACTGGCAAGTGAAGGACACCAGGCCAAGATGAATAAAAAAAAAAACAAGAAAAGAAAGAATATGAAGAGAGGAAACTGGCGACTTTTTTTGCGACTTCGTCTTGGCGGGGCGGGAGTGTCTGTGTGGTGTTTCATGCGCTCCGAGTTCCTGGGCGTCTTGCGCCATTCTTTGCGCCCCGCGTCGCAGAATGGTGGGGACTCGCACCGCTGCCCAACCATATTTGGCTGCGTTTCTCCAGGAATTTGCAGATCAGTTTCCAGAAACACTCGACCCCAAGCTATGGCGGTCCCTTCTGTGCCGTTTCAGCTTATTAGTGCTTGGCGTAAACAACTGGATCACATCAGCACTGATCCTCCCACCTTGGGCACCAAAACAAAGTAAGGAGATGCGAGGAGGAGCGAGGCTTGCGCCTGTTCAAACACGGAGCTTTCTTTGCTAGCTTCAGGAGCCTCGGGGGCGGCCTCAGGCCAAATATTTGCAGTGTCGAGTGGAACAAATTCACGTCTTCCGGTTGAACCTGCCTTTTCCCATGGCAATTGCTAGGGGCGCGGTAGTCCAAAACAGGGTTAGGGTTATGTATGAGGAAACTCGCGGGCCCCAACTCCCTCACCCTTACCGCCTTCAAAAGTCCACACCGCCTTTGACCCTCCATGCCAGCCAGGTGCCATGCCAGCCAGGTGCCATGCCAGCCAGGTGCCATGCCAGCCAGGTGCCATGCCAGCCAGGTGCCATGCCAGCCAGGTGCCATGCCGGCCCGCATGCCAATTGCGATCCAATTGCCCACCACTTCCAAGGCCAGCCATCAAATCTTTCCTTCAATTACACAACTATTTTCCTACACAACACCAACAACAAAGGTTCGCGATGCCACGCCCACACACGACTGCGTTCAATTCTAATATCGTGGTTGTTTATCAATTCTAGGCCCTTAAAATCATTGAATTCGACCTTTTCCAGTCAAATACCATCGTGCGCGCCTGCAAGGAGCCCCCATGATACCCGCGTAGGAAGCCGACCCTGCGCACACGACGGTAATTAGAGACCATAAATTTCCCGATATCGCGACTACTGATCAATGGAGGTGCCGAGGAGCCATCTGCTACCAAGAAATGGCGTGTACCTAGCCCTTCGGAACCTCCAGTAGCAAGAAAGGCTACTCGAAGTGGTCGCGAGGTACGTAACCGACGGCCAGGACACTGGGGCCTGGATTGATCTAGCACTTCAAAGAGTGCGGATTTGGCGTTTTCCAGGGCTAGGCCTGCGTTATTCAATTGCGTGGCAATTGCACGGCACTTCAAGGACCATTTTTTTCCTAGCTAGGGCATTGCGTTGGTGATCCTGTTGTTGTAGTGTTCGTTCATCGAGTCAATTGATGCATTGTATCAGTGCGATTTTAGATGGGATTTTGACAGCTAGCAATGCACACATAGAAGGACTTAAACTTATTGCCGGCAGAATAACTGCGCCCCAGCAATTTAATGCGCCCCTAGCAATTGCCTTTCCCATCTGCGACTTCAACAATTGCACCCATCCCGCGGCACACTGGATGCACCAATATCCACAACGTGGTCGTAACTTCTTTCACTTTGCGGCATGGAAGTTGCCGTGGCATCAACGCCGACGAGGGCTCCGGCTGAGAGTGGGCAAGTCCCACGTGTGTCTCAACCCTCACCAGATGACAGCACAATTGATTGACTTCAAACCCCCGATCTCGGACCATCCGAACCACAGAACTTTCACACTCTTCCATCTGACTTCAACACGTTTCTACCGCAGGGGCCACCAGATCCCTCAGCTGAGAACAGCAGCCTGGGGCTGGGATAGGGCGGGCTGTGCGGCGACTACCACTAACACCCCAGTCGATCATTGGTAAAAGAAACTTGGGGCGAGAGTCGGAATATTGGCCACGAGGCAAATCAAGATCTGTGATGAAAATCCTTCAGATGCATCGAGCAACTCGGAGATCCCATCCCATCCGTCACACTCCAGGTTGCCGTGGGCATCCAAGGTGGTATGTATGTAAGGGAGGTAGGGAGCACCAGGGTGTGTCATGGCGAGGCAGCTTGGCGCCCATGCTCCATTTGGGCCGGGGCAGCCGAGATGGAATGCGGCTGGATGCAGCTGGAACTTGCAAGGGAAGGGAACGTGCTGACCGTTGGGTTGGTTGGTGCTTCTGAGTTTGAGCTGTGGAGTTCTGAGCTCTCTTTTCTTGCTTTGACACTGCTGAGCTCAATGGTTGGCTTTCAGGCCAGAGACTCTCCGTCTCAGGATTACTTCAAGCACAACAAGCTATGGTTCAAAATCTTGAGAGCGAAAAGAGTGCCTTTGATAGCAGTGCGGTTTTTGCACAAAGTATTCATAATGCCAGCCTTACAAGAGGCTGAACTCGGGTGGATGGTTACTACACGGGCTGTCCGTTTGCCAAGGGCTTGGAACCAGAAGGCAGGCAGACCTCTCTTTCAGGATCCCCCCATCTGCGCAGTCACCTCGCAGCCAGACTGAAGGAGCATGAGTATTGGTGGGGGTAGGGGCCTTCCACGTTCACATCCCCGGGCTACGTATTCCATGTACCTATAATCCCATCAGTAATAGGATCATCGCTCAAGTATTGGCTTGTGCAGCTCGAGAAGACGGCGAGGTGGGATCGTCGCATGCGAGTGTTTTGCGAGCCAAGCCGTCCCCGCAGCCTGTTGTTGTTGATACCAAGCGTTGGTGGCTGAGAACGTGCTGCCCAGGAAAGCCACCAACTCTGGGCACTCGGGGCACACACATGAGGGTGGTTTGCCTCTCTTTGGTCTGGTGACATTGAGCTTGGATGTGAGAAATGCCGGCGGGCGTGCTATTCTTCTCCATGCTTTCAGTTTCCGAGGGGTTGAGAGTTGCCTATCAGCCATTCCGTAATAAAGTTTTGAAATCTGGCTGGCTGTTGATTATCGGTGTTGACCTGCCAGACGCTGAACGGCCACCCAAACTCTACCACCCCCCCCCCCCCCCCCAAGAGCACACCCAGGTCTCTGGGAAATCGGCCGATAGCTACCTTACATTAAGCGAGAGAGATTGAGAAGGCGGGCAGGAATGCCGGATCTGCAGAAATCCCCGGCCGCAGTCGCTGGAAGGTCTCGGCAGTAGCGGGCTGCCAAATCTGGCGGGGAATAGAATCCATACTGCCTTCTTGGGCATCCTCCCCCGGGTTTCCACTGGTCGCGCCTCGAGTCCAAGAGCAGCTTGGCATTACGGGCGAGCAGCTTGGCGAGCGAAATAGAGGGGGTGTTGCCAAGTACCAAGAGTTCCGAGAAAAGCGTCAAGGGAGCCGCCCTAGTAGGACGGGCATCAAAGAACGCGACGGCCGGGGGGAGGGGGGGGAAGGCTTGAGAGGGCGACAAAGAAGCTTCCACGTTGAGTCCATTGTTGATCTGGCCGAGTCGAGAGAAAAATACACCCGGCGGTTCTAGAAAGTTGCGGGAGCTGGGGGCTTCTTTTATCATTCAATTCATCACACTCCACCCCTGAATATTTTGGAGTTAGTGATCACAGCTTTTAGAAGGCCGATGTCGCCATTCTGTACCGTAGGCACTGAGGTAGTATGGCACATCATCCCCCATCCTCTGACGGAGCGGAGTGGGTTTCTGGTGGCTTTGAGACGCATGCAACATGCTGGACCTGAATCCATCAAAGCGTGCGTCTGAGTCACGGAAACGCAAGGCATCGGCAGCTCTTCTGCTCTGCAAGCCACGCTGCTTTGGAACTTGCAGATAACCTCGACTAAGTCGCTCACTTGACGTGTTGCCGACATGGATGAGGGATAGAAGCGTATAATGTAAGGGAAATTCTGCCGCGCCCATGTGTTCCTGCAGCCAAGAGGTTTTTACCCAAGCAACTCAGCTGAGGAGATGTGCTCATAACATTGGCTGTTCGCGTGTGAGAAGGGTGTGAAGTGCGAACTCGAAGGCATGGCCGATATGGTTTTGTCCAACCCCCACAGTGGGGAATAGGAGGCGTCGATGGCGACATGGGGGCGTCTCTCGGACCCTGGGTGAGGCGTTGACGGCAGCATATCAGCGCTCGTCAAAGAGCTGCACGAGGGGGGAGGGGGGGCGGCGCCAAGGTGCACGCCAAAGCATGTTGGCTCCCAACAGGCCAGGATGCACCCTCGGGCACACCTGCGCCAAGAACGACGATGCACCTATCTGAGCCTCAGTCGACAATTGCGTGCTCGGGTCGAGCAATGTCACCATGCCCGCAGCCAGAACCTGGTAAGTCCATCCCATGCCATCCCATGCCATCCCATGCCCAGGCAAGCCTCGAAAGCGGCCAAGTTCGGCCAAGGTCTGGACCCGCAGCCCATCCCGACCGGATGGGCTCTTTTTGGAAGCAGAGAGGAGACAGACGGCGAGGACCAAGAACTTGGCAACTCTTGGGAGCTCTTGAGAGAGCCCTTGGCGGCGCTGGGCGTCCAAAGCCGCAAGAGGTTATATAAGTCGGCGGGCGGTCCAACTCTAATATGATTTCCAGACCAGACTCGCAACTCGTCTTTAAGAGAGAGAGACAGCTGGAGGCACGACAAAGCCAAGGCACTTGGGGCACTTAGAGCCGGTACACGACTGCCGCAGCCAACATGGGTCTCCACGTTCCCGTCACCACCGACACCTACCCACCCCCCAAGGACGATGAGCAGTCTCTCGCGCTGCAGGTCGACTGGACCCCTGAGGAGGAGAAGGCGGCAAAGCGGAAGTAAGTGGGCTCCTGGGACCGCTGGGCCTATCGGCAGTCTTGGCGAGAGGGCCGGCTCCTCTGGCGACGGTGGCTAGCACGCGTTCCACGTTCCACGGCTAACACGGCACCGGCAGGCTTGATTTCATCATTATGCCGCTCCTCACGCTCGGCTTCTTCTGTCTGCGTAGGTCCCAGCCCTATCTATGGGCGTGCCGCCCTCCCCTGCCTCCACACCCCATCCACACCGCGGCCCCCCTCCCCCCGTTCGCTCGGGACCGCACACCGGGCGGTACAGATCTGATTAAGTCGGAGCTGAGCTGACAGGATGCAGAGCTCGACCGCGGCAACATCGCCAACGCCATCACCGACAACTTCATGGAAGATGTCGGCATCACGCAGGACGAGTTCAACGTCGGGCAGCAGATGCTCTCGCTGGGCATCGTCCTCACCGAGATCCCGTCCAACATGATCCTGTACCGCGTCGGGCCCGGCAAGTGGCTGACGCTGCAGCTCTTCCTCTTTGGCATCGTCAGCACCTTCCAGTCGTTCCAGAGCAACTACAGCTCCTTCATCGCCACGCGCTTCCTGCTAGGCATCACCGAGTCGGGCTTCATCCCCGGCGGCCTGTGGACGCTGTCGACGTGGTACACGCGCAAGGAGACGGCCAAGCGCGTCATGTTCTTCTACTTTGGCAACCAGTTCGGCCAGGCCTCGTCTAAGCTGCTGGCCTTTGGCATCTTGCACATGCGCGGCGTCGCCGGCAAGGCCGGCTGGTTCTGGCTCTTCACCCTCATGGGCAGCTTCACCATCTTCAGCGGCTTCATCCTCGGCTTCTTCCTGCCCGACTCGTTCAAGAACCCGTGCCCGACCTTCCTGCCCGGCTTCAGCTTCTTCTCCAAGCGCGAGCTGCACATCCTGCAGACGCGCGTGCTGCTCGACGACCCCATGAAGGGCAAGAAGAAGAAGCGCATCAACTGGGGCGCCTTCAAGCGCGCCTTCACCAACTGGCGCCTCTGGATCCACGTCTTCATCACCCTGGCCAACAACGGACCCCAGCGCGCCTTTGACACGTACTCGCCCTCCATCGTCAGCAGCTTCGGCTTCGGTGCTCTTCGTAGTAACGCCATGGCCTCGGTCGGTCTCTTCCTCCAGATTCCCACGTCGTGGACCTTTAGTTGGTTCTCGGACCACTTGTAAGTGGTTTTTTTTTTTTTTTTTTTTTTTTTTTTGTTCCCCTTCTCTCTCCGGGAAAAAAAGGGGCAAGACTGACTGCTCAAAGCAACCGGCGCGGTGAGACCGTCGTGGCCGCCCTGTCCTGCCATCTGCTCGGCTACATCTTCAACCGCTCCTTCACCGAGCTGGTCGGCCTCCGCGGCGTCCGCTACTTTGGCGTGGTCTGGACCCAGACCTTTGGCACCTTTTCGCATCCGCTCAACATCGCCTGGATGTCGCTCACCTGCGAGGATTCGGAAGTGCGCGCGCTGGCCATGGCCATGTCCGTCCCTCTCTTTCTCTCCCCCTTCGTTCGTCGTGGCTAATACGTGTCAGGGTCATCATGGGCGCCAACATCGCGGGCATCTACGGCGCGCAGATATTCCGCGCCGACGACAAGCCCTTCTACCGCCGCGGCTTCAGCATCAACATCGCCGTGCTCACAGTCGGTCTGGTGCTGGCCATTGGCCGTCTCATCGACGACGTGCTCCGCCGCCGCCGCTTCAAGCGCACCCAGATCGAGCCCGTGACCGAGTCGCTGAGCGAGGAGAACGTGGACGAGAAGACGCTCCCGCCGACCCAAGCGCAGTACCTGGGCGACACCAAGTCGCCTGTTGCTGCGCAATGATGGGCCTACTTAGGTGATTTACTTTCTGGATATTTGGCATTGCCCCTGATTCGGGGTTTGCATGTACCGAGCTTGATACCACAGCTGCTGGTTGCCAAGGGGTGGGGGGGCAGTGGAGACGGCATGGCATAGACCGAGACAGTTTTTTACTCAGCTCCTTATTGATACTATTACAGTTTTATCTTGTGTACCACACACCAAGGAACCCCAGGTAAAGCCGAACAATGTGATAAAAGTGCCAGGCTTGCATCCCATCCGCGCGTGCCATGACGCAATCCTCCCCAAAGAACCCAAACAAAGACATGATACAGCCCACCAAACGCCAAACAACAACGAACAAAAAGCCACCGCAACTCTCCCAGCAATTCTTACACCACCACCCATGATACACGCCTTCAGGCCCAACAAAAAGCCCCTCCTCACGCTCCGAGCCCGCTCTGCCTCGGCTTGAGGCCGCCCCTCGAGAGGCTCGGGTGCGGAATCTTCTCGGGCGCGGGGTGCAGCACGCCGACGAGCCCGACGTCGACGCTATCGCCGCGCCCGGCCTTGGAGAGGGCGTAGTCGCCCGAGTCAAAGTACTTGCGCTCCTTGAGGTGGCGGGCAAAGTGGTGCGACTGCGAGGGGACGCGGCCGTAGAGCCGGTACAGCCTCTGTTCCGTCGGCGTGAGGGACTGTTTTGGATCGTGTTTAGTGAGTGTGAGGGTGGGGAGAGGGTGGGGAGGGGAGGGGGGGAGGGGAGGGGGGAGGGGAGAGAGGGGGGAGGGGGGAGCTTACGCTCGTGTCGATGGGGGGGCGGGAGCAAGACATTTTGGTGGGGTTTTCGGGACAACAAAAGTTGCAAGAGTGGTTTTTGGTTTTGGCGTTGAGCAGGGTGGAGTGCCCGATGCTGTGGAGGATTGTCGATAAGGCAATTGATTTTGAATTGAATGTCGTGCAAAAAGAGGCAGATTCAAAAGACTGGAAAGCAACTCAGTTATAGAAATCGCGACTCGGCAGACATGGTCCGATGCTAAACACAATGGTCCGATTCTGGCACCTTCTAACCCCACCGCTCCTTCTGCAACTGTCTGCAACACGGTCGTGCAACAGATGCGGCCCAGAGTGGGACGAGTGGGAAAGTGGGACGAGGGGACGAACCTTCAAGAGGTGTCTTCCCATTGGCGAACCCTAACCCCCGTGACCTGTCGATGTGTCCGGCCGAGACAGCCCAGCGGCAGGCTAACACAGACCAGCAGAAGACTAAATCTGGGGGAACAAGGAACGGACGAGCATCTCGATCGGCGCACTGCACTGCGTGACAAGCTACGTGACTTGCCATTGGGTCCTCCCCTACCTGTCGAAAGCAGGCAAAAAGGCCTGGGCAATCCCGTCCTTCTGCATTTCTATCAATTTGGCTCCATTTAGTCACAAGAATTTGAACACGATTCGAGGGCTGCCCTGGTTGGTGGCTTTCCCTCTGGCTGCTGTATCGACACTTTTTTTTTTTTTTTTTTTTTTCCTTCTCCCTCTCTTTCTCGAGCATTACACAATATCAAACCTCCTCCTCTCCGCACGGGATATGATGGCGCCCAGCGGCTGCGTCTCCGACTTGTAGTCCTCCCGGTTCGACCAGTCAATCAGCCCCACGCGGCGATAGGCATTTTCCTTTTTCGACCACCGCAGCACCAGCCACGGGAACCGAACCGTCAGCGACACGTCCCCTCCCACGCCTCTCGCTATATTGTCCGGGTCCCCGTCCACGGTCTGGTACAGCTCGACACAGCTGACCCCATCCCCGTTGCCCAGCACCTCCTCGGGCTGCATCTCGGCACGCATGGCCGCGCTCCCCCACTGACACACATCCGCCGTCATCAGATATTCCTTGCCCTCGATGCTCACAAACACCTCCAGCGAGTCCGCGTGCCCCTGCCCGGCGTACGTCATGTAGTAGATGTCGTTCTCGGCGAGCCGGTTCGGCCGCATCTTCAGCCGCCCGTTCACCCTCGGTCCCGAGATGGTCAGCCGCGCCATCTCCACCGGCCCCGTGGGGTCCTCGGTCTTGAGCACCACCAGCGAATGCACCAGCTTGAAGCTCGTCCGGACCCTCTCCCACGGTATCACCTGCTGGTAGGCCACGGGCTGGTCGACCGACCCCCATGACCACGTCGGCCCGCCGAGCCGCCGCGACGCCCTCGCCCGCTCGCCCGGGAACCGCGCCCACGCCAGCTGCGCCGGCAGGAACTCCTCCCACACCCCGCCGAGGTACCGCCCCAGCCCCGCCAGCGGCGCGAACTTCTTGGCGATGCCCGAGATGGCCACCAGCCGGTCCGAGTACTGCGTGAACTCGCGGTGCGTGTACGCCGTGAGCAGTTCCATCCACATGGACATGACCACCCAGTCCCGCCCTCCTCCCTCGACCCCATGGGGGCCCCCGCTTGGCGGCGGCGGCGGCGGCGGCATCCAGTCCTGGCGCTTGTATTTGGCCACGGCGTTCACGCCAGGCCCGCCGTGGTGGCCTGCGCCCGAGCACTCGCACGTGATGCCCGCGCGGCACTCCCAGATGATCTCGTCATGCGCGCAGTACAGCATGCGGCGGGAGAGCAGGCGCTCCTGGAAGATCCAGCCGCGCGACATGGCCGGGTAGCTCTCCATGTCTCTGGCGTGGTCGTTGGCGTAGGCGAACAGCTTCTCGTGCGTCGTGTTGCACGGGCGGCGCGCCGACACGTTGGCCGCGTGCAGCCGGTGCGTGAGCTTGGTGCGCGGGAGGAAGACGCCCGCCGAGACGTCGGGGGCCGAGGTGGCCGAGAGCGTCAGCAGCGCGTTCTCGTACACGTCCTTCATCTTGGCTGCCTCGGACGCCCAGTCGGCCGCGTCATCCTGCCGGATGCACAGCGCGTCGATCCATATGTAGGGCACCCCGAGCGCGACGGCGAACTCCATGGCTTCGCCGAGGGTTTTGGGGATGGCGTCCCAGGGGATGCCGGCCGTGCGGGCGGCGTACGTCTCCTTGGTGGTCGTGAGGGTCTGCGCGAGGCCCCAGCAGTAGCTGAGGGCGATGTACGACTCGCGCGTGCCCCGCTCGCCCGTTTCGATGAGCCGCGGCATGCCGTCGTCGGATCCTAGGTACACCACGCGCCGGGGCATCGGGGGGATCTCGGCCACGCCGCAGGCGGGGTGCGAGTCCCGACACTCATCTAGCAGCGAGCGGGCGCGGGTCGCCGCTAGGCTGGGGTTCATCTTGGTCGCGACGACCGGCGCCGGGCCGATGGCGTTCCCGGTCCCTGAATGTGATGAGCCATATAGTCCATAGCCACATGCACTCGCGCAACTCACTCACCACCCTGCCTCGCAAAAACCTGAATGTACCGCAGCTCCTCGTTGACCTCGTATGACATGTCAAGCGTGCCCCCTAGCTTCGCCATGATGCTCAAAAAATCGTTGTCCAACTCGACCCTGCCCCCCTCGACCGAATCTAGCGCCTCGACTATTATCGCGCAATTATTACAGCCTTTATCAGCCGACCCGCGCACCTTTTCGACAAAGACATCCAGCGAGAAGTTCTTGCGCCCCTGGGCGCGGTAGTCGACCCACTTCCCGTTTCCGAGCGGGAACTGCTCGTTCGGCATCAAGTCGACGCATGTGTGACATTTCGGGCCGTCATAAGTGGGGACAGCCATGGCGACAGTGCGAGAAGTTGGTAGGACCGAGAGTGATTGCGGTTGCCCGGACGTACTTGCTGATGAGGGAATTACCATTCGGTGCCCAAAGCCTGGCCTATCCCATGACCCATTGAGAGGGGTCGGCAACACGAGTTCCGACGGCCCTTGTGGCGTCCTCGCACCAAGTTGATTGGAGCTGACATACCTGGGGATGGTTGTACTCTCCCCGGGGAACGCCTCATCTGGCCCGAAGATCCACGGTTCTGATATATTATGATAGTATTAATATTTGATATGGCCGACCTAAAAAGACCCAGCCAGGACAGCTGTTTTCCTATACATCCATCATCCCGCCGTCCTTCCATACACACATACCATACATGATACATGAGGCCATCGAGAAAGTTCGCCCCCTTTTCCCTCTTTTCCCTTCCAATACCCGAGGTAAAAACCCACAGGAAACCTCCACTTCGACGAACCAAGCCGTGAGACTACTGGCCTCTCCAGAGGCGCTTTACATACCCCAGATCAAGCAACGTCGCGAATACTATTATATACTCCCCAAAGAACAAACATGTTCCCGTGGGGACAGGTGAACCAAACCTGATCCAAAGCAGAATGAGAGAAATAATAGAAAGATGTTGCCTGCTTCTTTCAGCGACTCCTCAACTCCGCCGCTCGCCCAAGACGTAGCCATGCCGTTGGAAACGATAGAAAAGAACAGAAAAACATGTGGGGAAACAGATGGTGGTACCAGACAATTACCCCTGTGCCGTGGCACCGTCTCAGATCTACCCGCCACTTGCACCGCCTGGGCCATCGTGGAATAGCAAGAGCGGCCACTGGCCCGAATGTGAGGTCGGCACGCCTATCGTGTCGCCTTGCGCGACATGCTCAACCGCCGCGCCGACATCGCCTGGCCTCCCCGAGCCCAGCGTCAGCAGCGCATTGGCACTGTACCTGTCCTGGCTGTCGGCGATGGCGGCTGTCCAGTCATGCCACGTGTTGCCCGTGTTCTGCTGCGACATGAGCTGCGCGTGCGGTCGCCAGTCCTCGCCCGCCTGTCCCGCAACATGCTGCGTAGCCTGCGAGGCGAAGGCGATCAAGCGATTCGGTGCCGGTGCTGGTTGTTCCACCACCGGACTGACGCTCGGGACTGTGGCAGCCGAGACTGATGGGGCTGTCGCGTACATGTACTGCCCGTTGTCGGCCGAGTCGTATGCCCCCCCGACGCCGATGCCGGCACCATTCTGGTGAGCTCCTGCACCACTGGCGGCTTGGTCGTTGTAGCCGAGAGGTGGGTACGGCGTCGTCGAACCCCCTATGGTCGGATTGTAATAGGTGCCATTCGTTGTGCTTGCACTCCGCGGCTCGTTGGACGCACCCGAAGGAGCCGACGCAGACGTATTGTCCACTTCTTGCTTTAGGGCTGCTAGTGGCTGGAATGGGGAACCCGACGGTTGGTTGGTGAGCGACTGAGGTGGCGAGTTAACCGCCTTGCGGTTCATATCGTGTTCGATCCAGCTCATCGTCCGCTCAATGATAGTACTAACATCATTTGCGAGACGGGTGCCCGTGCCTATCCCAGGTTAGCAATGCGACGGCCTTTTATAAAGGGGAGTTGACTCTTACCAAGGAGGCGTCCAATTTCCCCGATGACGCTCAGCCACAGCTCCATGTCCGCCCGCAGGGCGGTAACGTCCTCGGCCGTCGTCTCAAACCGCCTCTCCCAGTGGGCCACGAGGGTGGAGAAGATGGCGGCGACATAGACGGCTAACTGATACCAGGTGGTGTCGAGCGACTTCATTTTCAGCAGTGCCCCGACCACCTTGAGCAGCTTCTTTGCCGAGTCTTCACATATCCTCGTATTCTCGGCACAAAACTTGGGGTCGTCCGTCATACAAACCGAGGGGTGTCTCAGACATAGGGAAAACTCGAGAATGAAGGCCTGGGTATACAGAGCAAAGACCTGGCTGCTCGCTTTGCTCTTTTCCAGCTTGAGCTCGTCCGGAAGGCTTTCTTGGAGGCTGCGCATGCCCACCTCGAGTTCACGAACCACCTCGACATACTTTTTGGGGTCTCGGCGCACACCGTAGATGTTGGAGTACATCTCCATGTACAAGGGCACGGCCATGAACCCCATAATGCCGACGAGATAGTCACAGTGCCCGATTTTGGAGGGGTCCAATACGCCCTCTTCCCCCAAAAACTCGTCGGGAATGGCAACGGGAAAGTCAACGTCAAACTCGTCGAGGGTGATTGGCATGGGCCTGCCAAGCCGTCCGTTCAGGGTCACCATGACGGCCAAGATGGCCCACCAGGTCCTCTTCCGGACCTCACTCTCCAGCGTAGTCCCGCCGTTGGGGGTCTTGATCCCCCTGTGCAGGTTCAGCTCGATGGCCTTCATGAGGGCAAAGTGCGCAATCGTGGACGAACAGCCCGGCTTGGGGAAGTTTCGAGTGTGCGAGACAATCATGGCAAGAGCCTGGACCGATGTTACCGTTTGGGAGATGGCGAGGTCGAAAAACTTGCTCAGACACCAGTGGTAATGCTTGTTGGAGAAATCGTTGAGCTGTGCGTGTTTCTCAGGTTCTTCTCGGTTACGGATGCCGTACTGAAAGTAGATGGTAGCAAAGACCATGTGGACGATCACAAGCTCGGCAGTGGACGCCTTGAACGAGGCGTCATCGTAGATACGGGTCAACTGGTAGAGTTAGATGGCTTTCGGTCACAGGAATCGGACAACGTACAAGCTGGAGGAACGACGGCTTATGCAGAATAGGTAGGAAGGGCGAAATCATGAGAAAGTACCACTCGGCATAGGTGAAGGCATCCTGCCGGGAGGGCAAGTCAACGTTTTCGAGATGGGGGTTAATATTGAGCACGGATTGCAGGAAGGCCATGACGGACTTGTTGTACAGTGGCGAGCCAATCGGGGTGCCCGGGGGAGGCTCGTCCATGTCCGGGGCGTCGAACGAGGTTATGTCAATCGTGGTGCCCAGAATAGACAGCGTTGTTCCCTTGATGGAGCTGAGTGGCGAGCTGTCCGAGGACACGCCGAGATAGCTGTCTGACGGTCTTGACTCGAGTAGCGAGTATCGCGTGTATCCGCCAGGAGGCCGCGGCTTCTTTTGGCCGCTTTTCACCCAGAGTGACCCAACCTGCTCCCACTGGTCCTTCGACGACGCGTCGTGGACCATGTTGCCAATGGCGTCGAATGCAGCGCCGGGCGGGTATGTCGTGTTGTACCCAGGCCATTCCCACGGGCGAACCTCGACCCCGTTGCCTTCCAACAGCTTCTCGAGCTCGCGGATGTGATTCAGCATTGCGCTCTTTTCCCGCTCGAGCTGCTGCAGATATCCGCGGCGCTCGGTGCGGCCGGTGACGCGATCTGTGACATAGCACTCGAGGTTCTGGTTGGTGCAGTGGGAGCAGCCCTCGGGAAGCGCATCGCAGCGGATTTTTCGAACCTACGGCGAGTTAGCACGCAGAGCCTGGAAGCATTGCGCAGAACGTCGCCCATCTCGATTGATGGCGTTGCCGGCGAGGCGCATGCATACCTTGCACCGGTCGCACGCCTGTCCGGTGCGCGAGTACGATTGCAGCTTGCTCTTGACGACGCTGGAGAAGTCTTCGGGGCCGCGCTCGAGACGCGGCAGCTTGACCTTGGGTCCGGGACTCGTCTCGGCCGGGTCGCCGGCGTCGCTCGGTCGCTTGAGGGGACGTGCTTGGGGCATGTCGGTGATGCGTCTCGTCCGGTCGCTGTCGCTATCGCCGTCGCTTGGCAGCTGGCTACCTTGTCGTGACGGTGTGCCGCGCCAACTTGGGGCGGTGAGGCGGCATTCAATTGCCGCTGTCGGGGAGGTTGCGACAGTCGGAACTTTTGGCGTGCGATGGACAATGGTTGCGGTGGACAGGTCGATGTCGAGGAACGGCTGTAAGCGACGAAGCTGGTAAATCAGAGCCCGGCGGGTTTTGCCGTTGCAGATTGAGAGACCTGGGAGGATGGAGAATGCCGCTGCCCCAATGCTGGGACCAAAGGGCTGTGGTCAGCAGCTTGGGGGCGGCGCTAGTTGCTGGCCTTTTTTTCTCTCGCGTCCAAGGCGTCGGGTTTGCTGCCGGTCGGACGTTGCGAGCAGGGGTGTTCGTGTGTGTGTGTGTGTTGGCAAGCAGGCAGGCAGGCAGGCAGAAAGGGCAATATGAAAGGTGCCGCATCCGGCACAAGCCATTCTCCGGCCCTTCACCTTGTTTCTTTTTGTTCTTTCCTGCTGCCCAAATATATCAATATTCCTTATCGACAAATCAATAAATAGATCAACTGCTGGTTTATGCAAAGACGAAATTGCAGAACACAGCGAGGGTCGTGTCGTCGCCGGGAAACATGATCAAATGGAGCCCCCCAAAGCTGCTCGCGACGCCTAGCGGCAGGTGACAAGTGACAACCGAGAAAAAGCCCCCAATGCTTTCATGCCGACCCAGGTCAGTCAGCGGTCAGCGGTGTCCTTGCCTGCCCTGGCCCAGCCCGCAGCCCTTTCCCACGGGAGACTGCGTGGGATCCCGCCTTCCAGACCTCCCATGTCCCCATGTGGCTAGCATACGCAGGTCACCCAGGGACAGCCTGGTTTTTCCTCAATCAAAGCGTCAATTGAGATTGCTGCGTGCAACCCCAAGATTGTTGGTCTGTGTGTGCGGCAACGCGACGACTCGACGGGAAGAGGGATGGGAGCGAGACGAGAGCGCACGGCTCCTTTCAGCATCCGTCACATCCCAGCAAGGTCTAGCACGAGTTTCCTGCCACGCCTGCGTAGCCCCGACGACCCACTTCTCAGCGTCCATTGTCTCGTGCTCGAGTCCGACGATCCAATGCCCGAGGTTGTTAGCTCCAAGGGCCCGTTGTTTGCGCGCCCGGCTGCTGGCCAGCCCCTCAGTCTCCTGCACCTTTTACGTGTGGGGGAATGTGAATGTGACTCGGAGTTTCTGCCATGTGTCTTATCTCCCCAACTCAGACGGCAATTTGTATGCCACAGTCACAACGGCAGTTACCGCAGCTCACGTTGGGATAGGTCGTCACGAAATGAAACTGAATTTGAAGCAACGCGACGCGAACATTAGCAACAAGTGCTCCGCCCCTTCAATGTCTACCGCTGTCTGGCTGTTAGCGCGCGACTTCGAACTTCAACTGAACTACAGCATACCTCATGCTTCCGAATAGTGTATTTAGGTACCAAAGACGTCCTTTTGGGCATAGGAAAGGGTCTTTGAATGCCCAATTTCCCTTTCGAAACACTAGAAATGCCGTTTTTATGCTGGAACGACCCCCAATATCCCCCCTCCGCGGGAGTGTTGCGCGTCAACAGCCAAACCAAACCAGGGCTGGAGTGGGCCATTATGGTTGACGGCCCGGCAATCAAACACGCACGTCCCACCCCGGCTGTCAAACATGCCTCCCCTCTGCCCCTCCATGCCCCTCCATTAAGTTTCCTTGGGGCGGGCCAAAGTTTGCAACAGCTTCAACAGAACGGACCTAGAGCGCAGTACGTCCCAACGCAGAGATTCTACCACTCTACCCCCAAGCGAAGCTCTCAGCTACCAATTATAGATATTCACAATCCTAATTACGGTGCTGTCATACCACCACATACCCCCCCCCGGTCGAAACCTAGCCGCCGTGCGTCGGAGAATAGTTCAGGATGTCCCTCGAGACTATCCAGATCGAGCGTGTCCCAGGGACACATCGGGTGGATGCCGCCTTCTTCCGCGATGTCTCCAACGCCGAGTTCTTACAGAGTCAACTGCTCGGTCGAAATGCTGACTTTGAGTACGCCTTTATCGACGCATCGTCAGTCGCATCGCGTCTCCATCTACTTTCAGCCGTCTACCACGCCGTGAACACACAACTTACCGGGACGCTGACAACGACCAATGTGCACTCGGAAGTCGTGCTATCGTTGAGCCCGAGCAATAACGTAGCTCTTCCCCCTCGTCCCTTTCTTGCTCCAGTTGACCAACCCCTCCACCAACAGATCGCCGAAGCCTACCGCCGATGGGGCATAACCCCCGCCAAGACCAAGGACATCATCGTCGTCAAGATCACATTCCCTCACCCTGTCACCACATCACCCGAGGTCTCGCCCGCGTCCACATTGCCGACACCAGACGAAATCGAGCAGCGCCTCCGCGAGAAGGTACAGGGCACGCCTGTGCCCCTGTCCGACGAAGAGATCAGCAAGTCCACGGACTGGCCCAAGCTGCGCAAGTACTATGGCCTTAATGGAGTCCCGATCCTTGCCGCGATAACGGACGAAGCGGTGAGGGTCAAGGAGATGGAGCGGCTCATCATCATGAGGATGGCCCTGCGAGGGTTGTAGGAGAGCTCTCTCGACAACGACCGCGAGGAAAAGAGTCCTCTAATTTTTTATAATAGGCGCAGGAAGGCGAGCGACGTAAGCTCGTGGTTGGTCGGAGGAGATTCTACATAGAACACTTTTGATGGAAGCAGGCGTTTTGAGGGGTATGGGCATAGCGAAAAGGCGACATCATTTTAATAGAGGACTCGACAGCGTTCGAGGTTAGTTTCTGGATTTGCAACAAACATTGCGTGTATCAGAAGAGCACTCAAATGGCCATGAACAAATGATACAAGGCGCTAATGACATTTTTAGACGCGCTAGCTATTAGCACCACCTCACCACAAGGTGGCATCTCCCACACCGGGCAGATGGGAGGCAAGTCATAACATCGTGTCATGCAACCCAGTACGCCAGAGCCATGCACTCATCTCACCCTGCAAAGCCAAAGAACCCCTTCACCCTCCTGACCAACTCAGCCTGCATCGCCTCCTTCCCGCTGCGCGTCCTCTGCACCGCGTCGCGATTCTCATGCGCACGCCGCAGCAGGTACTTCATACACTCCCCCGTGGACCCCCAGACAAGATACTTGTACGCGCTGGGCTTAATCCCATCGCCCTTCCCGCTCGCGACCAGCTCACAGCTCACCTCGTCGGCCATCCCCTGCAGCTGCGCAAACGCCACCTCTGTCCCCCTCAGGCCCTCCTCGATTACCTTCCTCGCCTTGACCACTGTCTCGCGATTGTGCGACGCCAGGACCATATCGACCTTGGGAAACCCCTTCCGACCCTCTAGCGGGGGGCTCCACTGCCGCCGCAGCAGCGCCGCCGCGATCCCGTCGTATGCGGCGTCCGTCTCCGCCTTGGTGTCGTGGATCAGATGCCGGGGGTCCGACCCTAGATACGCCCCGCGCACGAGCTTCACACCGAGGGTGAAGCCCTCGTCCCTCGCCGTCTGGAGATGGCCCGCCAGCACCTTGGGGGTTGCCTTCAGATACGCCTGGTACGTCCCGTACACGACGGCGTGGTCGGCCGTGTTGTACCTCCTCATGTACTCCATCGTCCAGTCGTCGATGCCGGCCTGCACGGCCTGCTGCTCGGCGTCGAACAGCAACCTGACCCCGCGCGCCTTGGCCAGCGTGCAGATGTCGTCAATCGCCCGGGCTAGCGCGGGGGGCGGGGCCTGGCGTTGCGAGAGGACGTAGAGAGCCTGGCGGCCGGCGCCGGTGAACTTGAGGGCGACAAAGTCGCCCGGCGAGGCGAGCTCGACGGTTTCCATGGTGCCCCTAGCCCAGGGAGTGACCTCGGAGTCGACGGCCTCAGCGATAGTGCCCGACGCGAGATCTCTAGTCTGGGCGTCGGTGAGCACGACCTCGCGGGCATAGCCGAGGATGACGCCGCTGAAGCCGATCTCCTTGAGGGAGGCGATCGTCTGCCGGACCTCGGCGGCGTTCTCGCCCGCGCAGAACTGGGCGTAAAAGGTTTTCTTTAGGAGATACCGCAGGATGGGATTCCGGTCGGGGTTGAGGGCTGGGCTGGTGGTATTGGCGAGGATCGACACGAGGGCCAAGGACGGCGGGAGGAGGAGCGGGGAGGACGAGATGGTGGTGACCATGTACGAGCGAAGCACCTTTGTTAATGGCAAGACCGACAGCGGCGATGGTTTCCGCATCTCTTCTGGTTGAGGATCTTGTGTTGGCAGTAAGGCGGATTCATCAAGATGCAGGTTCCCAGAGATTGGCCTGTTGGAAGTGGAGTGAATGGCTCTCGAGGAAGCCATTCTGACAAAGCTTAGGTGTATCCGATGCCATTGGGACGAAGATAGTCGAGCAACAATCACAGTCCTTGGGCCTTTTCCTGATATGATGCCAGGCAGTGGTCTGCCGACCAGGGCGCTAGGTTTTGGGGCCATCCGTCAGCAGGATGTGTTGTTGGCGGCTGGAGCGGGTCGTGAATGGTGAGGTAGGCAAGGTTTGGAGGGAAGACAGTCACAGAAGATCAGACAAGACGGGAGATGGACAGACAAGGAACTTGCAATTGGGGCGTGTCCAGAGTTAAAGTACCGCCCATTGACCACCAGGTCCCGCCGTTATCTCCCAACATCGCAGTTGCGTCTGGGGAGCGGCTTGCCCTAGCGAGCAGAGCCGGACGCGGGGAGTGACGTCGGGACCTGATTTGCTGCTGTGTTGCCAGAAGGTGTCTTTGTCAAGGTTTCGTCGATGCAGCCGATGATGTTATTGCGGCCTCCTTATCGGTGGTCACGTGGACCCATTATGGGAGCCGAAGGCCGCGGGTAGCCGTGGTGCTGTCTGGGCCGTGTGGTCTGTGGAGATCGCGCGTCCATCGCCTTCCCAATCGCTCCCAGTGGTTCCTGCTCGCTTTTCCAAGCTCTCAGTGGTCATCGGCTCTCCGTAATCGCCAAGTAGTCTCACACGCCTGCATGGACGCGAACGAAGAAGCTCAATGGCAGCTCGAGTAGCAACTGCCTAGGCGGGGTTCGTCAAGCTACTACTGCAGACTGGCTGCCACTTGCCATGCAACACGACCCGCGGCAGCCATCCGAAAGATTGGACGCGGCTTGCACGGGCTGATGGGAAATGATGGCATCGATGGTAATCGCACCCGACAAGCCTCCACGAACCAATGTGTCATGGCAATCGCCCGCGACCGCCTTAATCGCCGCGGCTTAAGCTCACGAGTAGTAGTAGCCGCCAGCGAAGACTAAGCCATGCGCTTCCGTCCCGACCCCGAACCCGCAGCCATTGGTCACGGGTCATTGGCCGTTCCGCGGGCTACCAGTCATCTCGATATGGTGCTTGCAGCCAGCTATCCCATGAGTCTGTCGGCAGATGATCTGTCGGGGTACAGCGGTTCAAGAAGCTGCGCCCGTCGCTCGGCATACAGCGCCTGAAACTCGCATCGTGCTTGCGAAGTTGGCGATGCCGTTCCCAGCGCTCCGAGACCGGTGAATGTGGCAAAGTGCACTAACCCGCTGCATTCATCGGGTGTTCTCAATGGCCTAGATGTTCGTTGGCATTCGGGAGGGTGTCGAAGGCGCGCAAGAGCTGCGGGAGCTGGTGCTTAGGCCGAGCCCGATGTTGCCGACTTCTCCTCCTTTGCTGCTTCCATACTCCGAACACGTCGCTTGATGTAGTCAACATAGCCAATGGGCCGGCCTGTTACGGCTCCGACCATGTCCTGCAACCCCCCATAGACCAGCCCAACAACTAAGGCCGTCTTGGTGGTTCGAGCAGCCATCGGCAGCGAAAAGCGATCTGCGACACAGGGTTTGGTCAGGACAATGCACAACAACACTACGTCACTTCAGAGTCGGGGAGTCGGGGGATGCATACTCCACAAGCTGAAGCCGCCGGCCACCGTCACACACGAAGTCACCGTGTTCAAGACGTCGGCGTTGCCGCGATACAGGTCGAACATGTGCTCAATGGCAAACACACTCGTGGTCCAAAAGGACAGCTTCACTCCCATCTTGACACCCTCAACAATACCGCCGAGGGCAATGTGGTAGTTCTTGCTCTTGTGGTAGAGGTACCAGCCCGTTGTGGTCTGGGGAAGCTTGTGGGCGTGCTCTGCCCGAAAGCGAAGACCGGCCATCTGACTCCCATGTGCGGTTCCCAGAGCGAGCCCCACGATGAACGATGCACCCGAGGTGGCGGCGATGCGGAAGGGTGCCGGAATGGAGAGGCGTGAGTTGCGGTAGATCTGGTTGACCTGATCTTGCGTCGGGAATTTCCCCTCAGCCCGCAGCTTTTCCTTCTCCTCCTCGGTAAATATCTTTTGGAGAGGCATTTCGACTTGGATGGGGGTCGCGTGTGGGAGTGCGGAGGTTGATTGATCAAGCGCTTAAATGACGGAAATGGAGCCAGTTCGAGGCCTAGAGCTGTAGACAAGCTTCGAACTCCAGGCCCCAAGAAAAATCCAGGGTGGCCCAAGCTCCCACACACCATTAGACCCCTGTGGGGCCCCACAACGCGTTACCCATGGCCCGGTCGCGTCTGTGCCTGGGCTGCCACTCCGCCCCGCCATCTCCACACTCTGACAGAAGAACATCGTCAAAGAACAACGGAGTACAATTTGCGTCTCCGACTCTCCGACTCTCCGACTCTCCCTCCGCATTCTCAAAGTGTAGCAGATTTGAGCCAATTCACCTGAACAAAAGCCACTTTTTTCCAAGCCCAGTTTGTCTACAGCGCCACAATGGTAAGCTTCCCTTCAACGACCCCATCGCCAACCTCCAAACTCACCCTCAACTAGCCTCCTCGCGCCCGCGCCACGGGCACCAGCGACTCGTCGGACACGGGCGTCCTGACCCTGCGCCTGAAGCACGGCATCCACACCGTCTTCCTCTTCGTCACCCCCGACCAGACCTTTGCCGACATCACCGCCGATCTGCTCGAACTCCTCCGCGAGCGCTACCCCGACGGCCTGACGACGTCGGTCGCCCCACCCAAGACGACGCCCATCCCCGCCTCAGATGACGGCTCCCGGGTGATCTACGGCGTCCTGAAGGCCCCGGCCGATTGGGCGCAGGGATGGAAGAACCTGCGCGCCGAGGAGAGCGATACCGTGGCCGGCAAACGATTGAAGGATATGGCCCCCGTTGCGTTTGCGTTTGCTGGGGAGGATGAGGCGCTGAGAGATGTGGTGTTTGAGGTGGAGGTGCCGGTTCTAGAGGAGGAGGAGGAGGAGGAGGAGGAGTACTGAGTGGGTAGCGGGCTTGCATTTGACGGCGTTGGACGGAAAATCGAGATACCATTAGACCTACCTAGGTCATACCTTGCCTACCTTATGAGATCTGATAATAGCAGTGGCGGGTTTTACGTTTTGATCGGTGTAATGTGTGGGAAGGAGTGAAAATGTTCACCTCTTGGGCTCAGCGCTTGACACAATGCGAGTCAAGTCAAGCCAAATCCAGTGCCCGACTTGCTTGACTTCTGTGCCTTTGTGCCAAGCGCTCGAGCCACGACTGTTGATCTTTAAGCGTCAAACGATCCTCCCCAAGTGACCGCGCGCGGGACAGCGAGAAGGGTGTCGAATGAGAGCGGCGTGCCTCCCATTCAACGCGCGCGGGAAGGTATCGTAACTCTCGCGGGGCCTCCGAGCACCCAGAACGGCGTTCCCGACACCGAGAAGACGCATGCCTACTATGTGTTTCGGGGGCGCCTTTTTTCACGCCAGAGGGGCATTTGTGGCATTTAAAGGCCTTTCCCCCGGTCCGCAAAGACTTGTCGTTTCTCATGATCAGCCCTGCAGCTTCGAAGTCCGGGCCGCGCTAACAGACAAACAACCTGGGTTGGATTGTGCCCCAGCGCTTTCCACCCAAATAGGTATATAACAGGCACCTGCCAGTGCACCTCAGCATCTTCCCTGGTAACCAATCCTTACCCTCTACCTTCAATCCCACCCACTCACCCTCCCTCAACCTTTTAGCTCACGATACCTTCTTACGGCGCGATGAGTTGCGCGCTGGATGGCTTGGTGGGTGGTATGGTGGTGGGTGGTTCGCTGGGTTGCGCGTTGAGTGATGCGCTGGGTGGTGCTCTAGGCGATGCGCCATAATATATCTGTGGGTAGTTGGCTGAACGCACCATGACCCGTTTCGAGCAAATCTCTAAATAGAACCAGCATCCTTTCGCGATGGAGCTTTGACCCCCCGACTCTTCGAAGCTTGTTGTTGGGTCAAGATTTCAAGTTCAAGAGTCTCGTCGGCTCGCGTCAATTCCAACCTGGCTCAGTGGAAATGATGCTCTTCCTCGGTCCTCAATTCTCCGGGCCTAGTATTATTGGTTGCTCATATTGCCAGAGCTAAGCAATGTGCATAGTGGATGACCATATGATCTCCAACTATCACAATGGGCTAGGAGAAATGGCCTGAATATTTCGACGGATACCCAAATCCAGGTCCAGCCTCGAGTCTACACGTCTATTATTAGCCAGTGTAAGACAGCATGGATATCTGGAAACTTTTTGGGTCATTGGAGCCATCGTCCCTGGCCTGGACCAGTGCGCAGTGGTTCGTCTGTGTCGCCATTATAACCTTGGCGTCAAGGATCTACAAGTAGTAGAAAGGCTAATGTGACGGTGTAACTTTGTACTACGAAAAACTTATTTTGGAACCTCATCCGAGCGGTTTGGTTTCTATGCAGTGAGATAATAAACGAACTACAAGAAAACTAGAAGAGTTGTGTCGCTTTCCAGGTCAAGTTTATATTTAGGGGCGATTGACTGGCAAACTCATGAGCCTGCTCATCATTGACATACAATCTGGACCCGATAGGTCAGGGGTTGGCTCCATGGTTAGCAGGAGACAAGATAGACTCACGCCAGTTCAGTCACCCTTGTTCGTCATGTATGAAAACCACAGAGGTGGAAGGAATCAAAATCGTTTGCTTTGCCATGCCTCTCTTCAAACTATGATCGAGGCATGTTGTAGTACACAGCTCTTGGGGTCCTCCTCGGCTCGTCCCCCTCGGCCTCGATTGACCTCGGTGACGTCTTCCCGTCCATCGACTCCTTCTCATACTCAATCTCCCTCGTCACCGTGATCCCATTTGCCGACTCGGACCTCACGCGGTGGTGGTGTGGCACCTCGTCCTCCTCCTCCGTGCCGTTCCCTCCCTTGATATCAGTGACGAGCCTCGAGTTCTTGAACCGGCCCCCGTGCCGGCTCGCATAGTCGGGCGAGCGGTACACCGTCGACGACGGCACCGCAGCCGCGTTCTCGTGCAGCCCCTCCTGACTCCCCGTCGTGACGTTGGTCAGGGGGTACACGCCCCCCTTGCCAGCCAGGCCGGCCGCTGCCTCGCTGCTCTTGGAGAGCGAGCGCTTGGCATTGCCGTCCTGGTGGCGATACCCTTCACTCGCATGACCCCCCGATAGTCCCGACAGCCCCGAGATATTCAGGCGCCTGAGCAGCGGGCGCAACGGCGGCAGACTGGCGCACAGGATGCCGCAGTTGATCTCGACGATGGACCAGTAGGCCGACGGCACGTTGTCCCAGGTGGGGTCGGTCGTGTTGATGGCGCCGTGGAGGGTGAAGAGGCGGACGATGGAGATGGCGCAGGTGAAGAAGCCGAGGCAGAAGATGGAGGCGACGAGCACCTTCTGGCGGCGCGGGAGCTGCAGGGAGCGGATGGCGGGCATGGGCACCATGAAGACGATGAAGTCGGTGACGATGTTCATGATGGAGGTGAGGTACCACACCGTCAGACTGTCGATGCAGACGGCTGCTTGGCTCGGGATAAAGATGGAGGTCGGGATGCAGGCGAAGCCGACGAGGACTTCTTGGGTTACGCCCCAGGCCGCGAGGATGGCGATCAGCCAGGCGCAGACGCGCCGGGTGCGTGGCTCTTGGAAGATGCGGCGGTATTGGAGGAGGAAGGACATTTTGAGCACGATCTGGGCGGCGTTGTATATCGTCATGGCCGCCAAGAGACACTGGGACCTGTTAGAGTGGGTTGTGGCAACGCAACCGGACAAGGGGTGCACACCTTGAGTTGCGCCATTGTGTCTTCGGGCGATACCATCCACGAATGTCGACCGAGGGCATATTTCGTTTCTGTAATCCTGTTAGCAGGCTGCCTTTGTCATACCGAGAGGGAAGGGGCCTTACGCAGTATTGTTGCTACTGATACACCGATCGAAAGTACTTGGGCAATAGCGATGGTCACATCGTCTGAGCCGGGGGATCTGACGATGACATAGCGCGTGTAAAGACGGAGTAGGACGATGACGGTGGAGACGGCGACAAAGGCGATGGAGATTCCGACGATGATCGGGACCGTGGTCTCGGCGTCAACCGCTGGGTTCTCGCCTGGGACTGGCATGGTGAAAGTTGTATGTTTGTTCACTGCCTTGCCAGGGTGAAGGGCAGTGTCATGGTCGGGTTGACGGGCTTGAGTGGACGAGACGGTGATCACGAAAGTCACGGTGCTAGGTCGGGGCGTGTAGGGCTCATATGTACAAACAGCAAGGCACGTCCATCCGGGGTAGTAGCAGCGAGCCCGGAGGGGGAGCCACATCCCGCACTTCCCTCCCCATGGTGCCATGGCTCCCAGGGAAATAGTGTCGAGCTTGACAAGCTATGGCTTGCATTCCGTCTGTGCACACCTCAGATAGTTGGCTGGGAGCGCTGGGGGGCGTTGCGGTTCACCACGATGCAAATCGCTGATCCAGGGAGGAAAGGGGCCCATGAGAGAGGGCCGAGAGGGCCGTGAGGGCCAGAGAGTGGTCGAAGGATGACGATGTGACCAAGGCAAACCCGCGGGGTACCGGTGACAGGGGGCACCATTTCCTCGCCCAAAAGTCTCAGTTGTGGAGGCTTCCTGTCTGTGATGCTGCCGTCTGTCGACGTGATGAAGCCCGACGTTTCGGGCGCACTAGACCTGAGGCGAACGAGTTCGCGCTTTGGTCGCAGCACAGGCATCGGCTAGGCCTGGGATCGGGGATTCTCTGAAAATCTCTGCTGAAAATAGTGTTTGGTGTGTGAGTGTGCGAGTGTGAAAACCCTGGAAAACAGCTGGCGGCGAGTGCCAGTCCGTGCGAGAGTGCCAGAGGCGGGGCCCCGGGCTGTCTCGAGCGTCGCCTCTGGCATCTCTGGTAGCGCACACGCCGCACCGAGTCTGTGCGTGCAGTCGGACCGCGACTGGCATTGCTTGCAACTTGCAACGCTGTGACGCTACAACAGTTCCAATAGCCCAGGCTCGGACCTCTCCCCTCCTCACCGGCACTCCCAAGAAGGGCTGCGAGGCCGTCGACAAGGCCAATGGCAGCCTCTGCCAGCGCGGTGGCTGGAGTGTCGAGTGCATGATCATGCTTTTCCACCATTTCCAGCACCTGGCAACTGCGCCCATCTAGTTCTCATTCCCGACTCTCCAACCCGCTGGCTGCCCTCTCGAGTCCGTCTCGACCTGCTGCTGCTAGGAAGGAGTCGAGCACCAGCTGGCCAAACTGTGCCCCGCCGCCTCTTGGCACGACCGAGGGCTTCCGCGCCGCAGGGCTGGCATGCGCTCGTCCGCGCTCAAATCCTGAGGGCGCGCACGGCGCAGGATGCCACGCGAGAGATGACAGCTGCTGGATGAGACCAGACGGCAGCAAAGTGTTTTCAACACCAGATGAAAATGAAACGGCGAGTGTAAAAACAGAACCAGTGTCGAAACACTGGTCAAGTCGAAACAAGCGCTACTAACGCTATTATTTCGCATAAACACCTTAAACCGCATCTCATCGTTATTTCGCCCGCTCGGAGAGCTTCTTATTCGCATCGCAGAAACCAAAGACGGTTCCAAGAACGCGAGCCGGGGACGTGGAACAACCACCCCGAATGGCCAAAAACCGGTTCGCTCATGGCATGGCGGGCAGCCAACCAACGGACTAGTGCACCAATACACCTCCAAGCAACAAGCCTACAGCAAGCCATCGCAGGCCTTTGCAAGCCACCAGGTGCTGCCACGGCACGGCCGACTACGGGAAGTGGGCACGACCCTGACGTCCCGTGTCCCTCCCGCACGAGTACGAAGACACCCACTTCGTCGAAACTGTGAGCCTCCTGTCGCCATCTGCCGACAGTCTCGTCGTTTCAAGCAGCTGTCGTGCATCGGCCGACGCCGCATTTCGCCGCGACGGGGCTATCACCATTATGCAAATATTTCCTTCCCTCTCCTACGTCCAATACAGTTCAAGCTGCAATTCCATTTTGAGTCCGGCAGAGGACTGCGAGTATGACAATACTACCAGAGCTGACAGAAATACCCCTGAAATCATGTTCGCGACCGCCGGTTGCTTGCAAATTCTAGAAGCAAGGTCCCTGACATTGCTACTACCTTGTACGACATCTCGGACATGAGGATATCATCCCGCCAACACGGTCGGTATTTGTTTGTCGCGGGGAGGCAAATGTCGGCATTAGGGGGTTCCATCCACAATGCTATAAGAATGCTATGCGACGCACTTAATGGTAATACCGAGACTCAGTATTCCCCAGCCCAACCGCCCTGGTCCTGGAAGCTGACCCCTGGAGGACCCTGAGAGGCCGAAGCCATGTTGGCTGGGGCGGAAAAGCTAATCAAACCCACACCATCGTTCCAGTATTGCGAAAGTCTGGTTCTGGTAACCAAACAACGCTGATCGATAAGCGGCAGTTGAGGGAAACTTTACAGAGCGGTCTGGACTCGTATGTCTGACTTGCTCCACTGCCAGTAGGAAACGTTCATTTTTGTCCATCTTTCAAGCCTTTACTTTTGAGCAAACTCACCTTAATGTCTATGACAGAGCACTGCATAATCGTAAATGATATGATTACATTGATACGGTGAGAGATTGCAACCTGCACTGGAATCGCTCAATAAATGTCACGATCATCCACCACTTGTGTCCAGGGAATCTGAGGGCTGCCATATCAACTCCCAGAGCCGGGCTTTATTACTATTACTAGGGTCTTATGCGGGCGTCTACTCTGATTACCATGCACTTGCCCGCGATGGCAACTTCTCTATTAACTCCAGCGCTCCCAAATCAGCCACGACAATATGACTCCCCCCCCTTCTGGGTGCCATGACCTATCGCAAATCTATTAAACATGCCCTCATCCAGCTCCATAACACCTTGATGGTAAGTAGATAGGGTAGTCATGCAATCATGGAACGCGCAAGATCACTGCAGTAATATCTCCAACCCCTCACGAGAGCTTCTTCGCTGCCAGCCCGAGCCTCTCCTTACCAGCATCAAAGACGACAAACGCGGCTTTCAAAAAGACGTCCCCAAAGATCGAAAACCCAATCCCGTCATCGGTCTGCAGTCCGCCAAAGCAATTCTGACCCTGCGAGTCGACGGGTGCATAGCTCATGTACTTGCCGGGAATCTTAATCCTAGCGTCGTCTCCCACACTGACATAGAAGCTGGGCAGGGTCGCGTCACACGGGAAGACGTAGCCACCGTTGCTGCTCTGGTAGCTGGCGCCGCTCACATTCTTGTAGTAGGCCTTCACCACACTCGAGGGCAAAAGGAGCAGGGTAGTACCCGTGTCCGCAATACCCTCGATGGGACTGCTCTTAAACTTGCCAGAGGCTCCGATCGTGTAGCCTGGCGATGTCCACATCCAGAACCCCTGCGTGCTGTTGACGGGCGTGTACGTGATGCTTCCGGTGTACGCGTTCTTATCGATGTACCCGAAGTTGAAGTGGCCGGCTGCGGGGGTGGTCAGTTTGACAGGCGCCAAAGGGATGGGCAGACTCACGGGCGCCGCTTTTGAGATCCGCAGTGAAGAGGGGCTTATCCAGTGACGACTGCAGGTTCTCGAAAAACGTCGTTTGCTTCTGCGGGCGCACCTGGTTGATGGAGCCAAAGGCGAGCCCCATAAGCCCGTCGTTGTTGGTGTCCGCGGTAAACTCGGCCGAGACCTTGGACGCCACCTCGACAGCCTGCGACGAGAAGTTGACACCGCCCATCTTGACCTTATCGAGGTAGACGTCGCCGCTGGACGAGCTGCCGTCGCCGTACTCAATCTCCCAAGTGGCTCCCTCGAGTTTCTTAGCCGTCGAGCTTTTGTTCGGGTTGTAGCAGGTCTGGCCGTCAACCTGGCTCTTAGGGGTCTCGGAGCTGAAGACCCAGAAGTCGCTGGATCCCGTGTCGATATCAATTTCGAGGTTCTGGCCCGGCGTGCCGATCGTAACCGGGGTCAAGTATTCGACGTCATACTGCTGGGGCGTCGTCACAACACTGCCCGTAGATCGCTTTTGCCGGAGCTGCTGGTAGATCCGGTTGATCAAGTCCTGGAGGTCGGGCGGCAGAGGCAGGCCGTACTTGCTGTAGACCTTGGCAAGCGCGAGGGGGCCGTTGGGGACGAAGTTGGGGTTGCGGACCTGCGTCAGCGAGGCGGTGCCGGGGTGTGTACTTCGTTTGCTGCTCGCGTCTCCGCTCGTAGCCGCACCGGTCCCGTTGCTGGGCGTGCTGACATGGGGGGTGCCGATGCGCGGCGGCAGGGCCTCGACAAAGCCGCTGATGGCGAGAGCCACGGAAAGGAGAACCGAGAGAGCCGGCATGCTAGCCGAAATGCAGAGGAAGGAAGTAGTCTCGGTAGCTGGCAGAAACGCGGACAGGGTGCACAAAATGGAAGAAAAGGAGCGACGAAAGAACAAATAGAATCGTCAGGACCGACGACTGCAGCGAGTGTGGCAAGCTTGCGGTCCTGACTAGCCTTGGACGACTTTGCACGTTGTGGGCGGCGTGGTGGACAAGGAAATGTGAACGAGAGACTGGGGACCAAAAAGAGTGGACGGCGACGCGCAGAGGGGCAACGCAGCAGTCACGGTCGACACTAGGAGGCATCGTGACTTCCTTTCCTGGATATTTATTGTCTTTTGTATTCCCCCATGCGCCCCTGATAAAGGGGACGCCGCTGCCATGTTTGCGCGGTCCCAGCAAGGCAATGCCAATGCTGCTCGAGATCAGGATCGACGGGCGCCAAGCCGAGTGAAAGCGCAAGAAGCATCTGCGTCTGACGGCCCCTCACTGACGCGGCCGTCTTTTCACCAGCTACATTCAGCATTCCCTCTTCAACGGGGCCATCGGGGTGTGCAGTATCGCGGCGCGCCGAAGATATGGTTCAGAGTTTCGTCAACGGGCAGTCCGTCGGCACAGTCCAGATTGGGCTTTCGCGCTGCGCGTGGCGAGTCCAACAAGCGTTGCAGCGATGATCTGCGGTCTTGTCCCACACGTCCGGCGCGCTTGCGCAAGACCGCACTGGGCTGGCTCTTTCTGCGGCGCTAACTATGTGACAGGTAGCGAGCTGATGAGAGATAGGAAAGAGGGATCTGTTTTCGAAAGAACTCGGTGGGATGTGGCTATGGGCAGCGTTCAGTGCGTGCTGGTCTCGACCTGCCATGAGATCCTCAAAATTGATGCAACGACATTGGAGATATTACAGTTCCTGTATGAATAAGGTACGCTGGTTTTGGCGTCGGCAAGATCAGCAGCCCCGGCGGTTTGGTAGCATGGCCAAGTGGTCCGAGCGCCGTCTTGGCAGTCGCGACTAGTGCGTTTCAGCAAAGCACTTGTTTCGGCCTTCTCGCATCATCGTCATCACACTTTCGCATGCTCCCCCTCTCAGTGTTCCGTCTAATATCGCCCCTCTTAATCCCTTCAGGCCCCACAATCTACCGTGACCCCCAAACACCTATGGCCTAATCTCCTCTTCAAGTTGACTTTTCAGGCCCGGGAGTAAAGGACTTCTACGTTTACACTTGTCCTGTCCTGTGGGATGATAATTAGTCACGCTTTGAAGTAGCCGTAATCAGCAAAGAGATTTGAATTGTCTGTGTTCGATTTGACTCGAAAAATGCCAACAAGCCACAACAAGCCATACACAAAAAGGGAAATTAACCTTTTCAAGGCTATTATTGTTTAGTTCGATTTTACTGAAGTCAAGATTTAAGGCGATAATCAATTTAGCAACGCCGATCGAGGCCTTATAGGTTTTACTATCCTTTTTGGTCGGCTTAGCCGAAGTCAGGACAACTTTCTTATTGGAGCGAATTGGTGACTGGGGTGATGGATTAAGGAAGGTGATGATTGCTGCCTTGGGAGAGCTACGCTCTTCCTTCCTTTTATAATTCAACTACCTATTTCTACTGATCAGAATTTACTTTTCATAGATCTTCTACTGGCACACAGCCTAAATTACAAACTAAAACCTCAAGATAATTCACACGAGACGCCCTGGAAGTTGCCACTCCGGACCTCTCTCAACATGAAATTCTCGTTTTCCAGTCCGCTCACCACCGGTCACGGTCTGTGCATTCTTGGCCATCCGAAACGCCAATGCTCTCGGCATGTGTGGATATTATTGTTTCGCTACTTATCAATCGTCACCACCCGCAGCTAGGAACCAGCATAAACACGACCTGCACGATGAAAAGCGCCACCCCAACCATGTCGGTGTCGGACTGTAGATTGTTGCTCGAGAAAATCAGCTCAACCCACATGATGAGTGGCCATGCAAGGAACAGTATAACGGCGAGTCCGACGGGAATGGCGGCGTACTTGAGCCACCAATCAACCTCCTCGTGCTTGGTCAGACGCGGCGCGAAGATGCCGATGGCGATGGCCGCGACGACGCCGATGGAGAGCATAATGGTATCCGCAATCTGCCACACCAGCATGAACTTGTGCCAGTTCTCATTGAAGGTCCGCCACCCGAAGAGGAAGAACCGGTAGACCTCGAACCCGTCCGGCTGGTCGATGATCCAGCTCCGCCACCCGCACACGTTGTTCAGGATCATGAGGCCCGCCGTGCCGAAGCCGAGGAAGACGCCCATGACCTGGTTGCCCGACGTCGCGCCGCCGAGGAAGGTGATGTTGAAGAGGATGTTGGCATGCGGCAGGATCAAACACAGCGCATGCAGCTCCTTGTTCGTGATGGCGCGGTACCACGAGATTTGCGTGTAGAAGCTGTAGGCGAGGAAGCCGATGTTGCTCGGGCAGTTGTTCTTGAGCCCCGATGCGAGTTGGGCCGGCGCCAGGAGGAAGCTGAAGTAGAGAAGCACTCGGTTCACTACGCTGAATCCAGAGGCGATCTGGACCGGATCTGCCATTGTCAAAGTACGGGGTTCAGAGGTACGCGTTCGGTTTGGACAAGAATAACAAGAATTTTCTTCTGAGCAATCTTGAGGAAGAAAGACTATTCAGCTTTGTACCTAATGATGTTCTTTGGTTTCAAGGTCCTCGGATTATCTTCGCAGCAGAGCCGCAAGTTGAACCAACCGAATTGCTTGCCAGCCTTGTGCAAACTGTTGGCTCTCGGTACTCCCGCTCTGGCCCTGGACTTGATGCCCAAGCTGCATTGTGTGGACCGGCAATTATGTGACAGGCCAGCGAGTTGAGTTTGTACACAGAATGCCTGATCATTTGTTGTTGTTTCCCCGGAAGCAGATCCCCCGTGGTCCGTTTCGACACGAGGCATGCGATCGAGGGAATGGCGGCGTTGACCCGGAGCCATACTGAGCGATACGGGCGGCCCAATGACACGGGGACCCGCCCGCTGAACCACATTGGTATTTCAAAGGTGATCATCGCCACCCGAATATGAACTCCTACCTTGCGTCTTATATCGTAACAACAAGGTATCCTTACGCACTCACTTTTCCTCAGCACCATAATATACAGATGTGCCCACCACGTATTGAGGTGCTGATTAATCATGCAATTACGTTACAGCAGTTAGAAAAGAGATGGTGTTATTTCTAGATCCAATCCAGGGAAATTCAGACGGAAGTTGTGGGGGCTCAAGGTTGCCTGCACTCAGCCTGCGGCTGTCAGCCCCTCTGGCGGGGCTAAAATTGCAGTGCTTCTTCGCCCCTTGGGAGGGTTTACTTGACCATTCGGGGGTGTAACACACAGCACCTTATCTACTCAGAAAAATCCCAGGAGCTGTATATGTTGGGGAGCACGGAAAGAGTGATGGATTCGATGGTAGATGGTTCTGGCCCGAGAAAATCTCTAGCCCCTTTAGTGGGGAGGCCACACCAGAACCACGCTAAGCTATCTACCAATCAGAAGGAGGCTACAACCTTCTGGGAGGCTCACCCCTTCCAACAGTATAGCGGATAAGATGGCCGCCTCGAAATGAAATGAGTCCGAGTGGTAATTGAGCTCGGACAATATCATTGCTGAGTCTGACAACGTTCGCGACCCCTCTCAGTTTGGCATTTGCTTGTTTGAGCCGTGCCTAAGGTGCATCACCTGTCTCACAGGTAACGGTCTCATTTCCGTGTGCAATGCTCCAGACCATGGACGGCGAACTCTGCCATAGAACCATTCTTGAGAACAAGCTAGGCGGTAGCCCTTCAGTCTACCTCCCTGCGTCTCTTCCTTTTGAGCAGGCGACTACTTGTGATGGTTTCTTTGACAAGTTCCAAGTTGCTAGGTACCATGTCGAGCATATATCCCTAGTGCCACTTTATTGCGGGGAGTGTCGGATTCTCCAACACTACGACAACTGCATAACACCGAGCTTATATGGGAGAGTGGAGGTGTCCGTGTGATCTCCAACGGGGATAATTAACAGCCAACGGCAGATGATAACAAAACAATTATTGCAGGGATGATGCAACCCATTTGCCATTCTAACCGGGCTCTGGCTCAAGTATAATAACACGACTTCACTCATCTCCCTCCCCCCCCCCCCCCCCCCCCCTAAGAACAATGCACATCACCCCCCCGTCGTCACCCCCCCGTCGTCACCCCCGTCCTCAATTTCACCACCACGCAAACCATGGCCACACCAACCAACTCCTACACGCTCCCCTCGCATCTCGAGGGCGACGGCACCCGCCTGGACCTCCAACACGAAGTCTTCCGCCTCCTCCTCAACAACAACCTGCTAAGCACCCCGACACCCGCCTCCTTCTCAGGCCAGGTCCTCGACCTCGGCACAGGCACAGGCCTCTGGGCAGCCGAGTTCGCCGCCGAGCACCCACACGCCACGGTACTAGGCATCGACCTATTCCCGCCCTCCACAACACCGGTGCCTGCCAACTGCGCCTTCCGCGCGCTCGATGCCGAGAAGGACGCGGACTGGGACCTGCCCGACGCCGCCTTCGACCTCATCCACACGCGCATGTTCCTCTTCCTGCTCCGCGACCCGCGCGCCATGCTGCGGCGCTGCCTCGCCGCCCTCCGGCCCGGCGGCCGCATCGAGTGCCAGGAGATCCAGCAGCCGTACCGGACCGAGGACGGCCCCGAGGGCGAGGATACCCCCGTGCTGCGCATGGCGCGGCTGCGGGTCGAGGCCGCGAGGCGGTGCGGGCTGGATCGGGCGGTGACCGGCCGGCTGGCGGGGCTTGTGGAGGAGGTGGGGTTTGGGGAGGTGCAGGTGGAAGAGAAGCGGATCCCCGTGGGGCCATGGATGGAGGGCGAGCGGATGAAGGAGGCGGGCGAGAAGTACCGGCAATGTATGCGGTTGGGGATGGTGGCGTTTACCAAGACGGTGTTTATGAAGGGGCTGGGCTGGACCGAGGAGCAGGTCCTGGAGGCGTGCGACGAGGCTGTGAGGGATCTGGGGAACGGGAGGGTGTATGCCCCGATCAAGATTGTCGTTGCCACCAAGCCAGCAAGCAGCTCTTTGCCAGCTGCCAGTGCTGACAGCCCACTGGTCTGACATGGTCTAGCCGGGGCCACTCCAATTCGCCTAAGCCCAATCAATGCATTTATTATGGTTGCTTCGCTCTTGACTCCATCAAAGCCCTTTTTCGGGCCCCACCACTTCCTCAACTTCCTCGGCACACGAATCCATCGTCGAAGCCACCCACACTCACATCAGCTCGCCAGCTAGCAGCAAGCCCGTATAGCTCAGTGGTAGAGCGCATCACTCGTAGGAATTCACTTCCATGGATATGATGAGGTCGGTGTCCACGGTTCAATCCCGTGTGGGGGGTGGGGGGGGTAGGGGGGGGGGGGGCATTCGCATCTCTTTTTTGCCTCGAACAGCATCCAAGATTATTCTCCTCACGAGCTAAACAAGGGGGGACAGGGGTTTCTTCCACGTGGGGACGTGTGGATTTGGCTAGAAGGAATCGAATTACCTTACATAATCATCCTCTTCGTCGGATGTCACTATTACGGGTGTGGTCTAGGAGGACCTGTTACGCATCCTACAATGGCTCAGCAACAAAGATCGGGTTCGCGTCGGGATAGTTAGCATTGGGGTCTCTGCTCCAATCTTGATCCTCAAACCTGGTACCCAGGGGCTTGTGCTTTGACTTCTCCCAGATGACGACGCCCTCGGTAGAAATGGGACCCTCGCCAACGTCGTATCGGATGACGCGCTGCACTCGCGACCTGGGATCGGTAACCATGCCGGCCTCGACGGCACTCCAGTACGAGTCAGTGCTGAAGATGGGAGCGCCAGCCTTCATCAAGATGTGAATGTCGCTACTACGTTCCATGGCACGCACAGTCTGGCCCCATGAGAGGCATCGTCCCCATATGTGCTGCGGACAAAGCTTACCATTCTCGTCGCGGAAGATATTCATCATGACAGAATCGGGGTCCCTGTACGAGTAAGTGCTTTCCCAGTCTCTGAAGTCGAGATTTTTCTCCTTGAGCATTCTGGCCTGGAATTCCTTCAGCTTATTGGCAACCTTCCTGCGGCAGACTAGCAAGTAGCCCCCGTCCAAGGGGGCGTCGCTGGCTTGTGGCTCCATTCCGATAAATCGGTTCCAGAGCTCAAGATTGACACCGGAGTCCATTCCGCGAGGGGGAAATCCCTCATATTTTGGCTGTGAAATCCGGCGTGGCTGCAAATGCAGTTCCCTGAACCAACTGGGCTGGTGGATGTCAAAAGTCGCTGAAGTTGGCGAGGTAGGTGGTCGAGCGGCTTTGGCAGATGCCATGACTCTGCGCAGCAGAAGAAGACGATAAGAAGACGATAAAATCCGGAGATATGAGTTTTTATCAAGTTAGTATAGTGCGATGATAATCGAAAGAGATAGGCTGGCACCTCCTTGATACGACAGTTAGCAGGGTCATCGATGACGGCTCGTCTTGATACGTGACATTCTCCCTATGTTTGCCTCTGGGCGACGACCCGTTAATAGTTTATAACTTAAAAAAAAAACAATAGCCTTGTTGTTTTTAATATTTTTTTAAACAGCCAGCAAATAATGTCTTTGTACTTGCTTTGGCCCAGTATATATGTTGGACACTCTTCTGTGCGCCAAGTCGGACAAAGACGGGTGCCAGAATGAGCAATTTGCAGCTGCGAATAGCCAATTTGAACGCATGCTCATCATCCATCTTGGGATCATGCAATGATGAGCTTCATCGGGAATTATGGTGCATCAGTATGCAAGGAAAAGGTAGACAGTGCAAATGGCGTGGTCTTCGTTGTTGACCTCTAGGGCAGGGTAACAAAAAAGGTACGAGCCAAATTCACGGTCCCGAAGTGCACTTGGGGTTTAAAGACCAAAACACCATTGGGGATATATTAAGACTATCCAGGGCGTAGTTAAAAGAAAAATGAAACAAAATATCCCAGAGCAACTACTTACTACTCCAAGATGTAGCCGACGATGACTAGAAAACCATTAGGAAAAAGTGAAGAAAAAAAAAATAGCAAAAGCTCACCCGCCAGCCCCCTAGACTAGGTACCCTTTATAGTAGAGAGGGTGCTGGTCTAGGGGAGGTGGGGGCTACCAAAATCCTAAAGGATTTTCCTCGAACGTGAATCGAACATCGGTCCTGGCGAGTCAAGGTTACGTTCTCGATTAGGAACGGTACTGGTGAGTCAAGTTTCGTCGAGCCACCCTCCTTGCCGCTAGGCCATTGTGCCTCGTTGCTGTATTGGTATTAGCAGCCCCTGTGGGATTGACATATGTACCACACCACACCCGGCCTTGGAGGCTATCGGCTTATCACACTCTAAACCAGTAATCCATGTGACACGTGTAAGGACTCGGACGTTTCTGTTACCCGATCCTGCTGCTGAGCCGAAGATCTACAGGGGTACCTAGGTAGACAGATTTCCCGTCCACGTTATACCTCTTTTTCTCTGCTACTGCTGATAATTCCAAACCCAGGTGCGGTCACAGCAGAAACTATTGGGCTTTGTTGCTAGGCACGTCAGGGCAGACATCACAAGTCCCAGCCTCGGGGCTTGGAGACAGGATCGCAACTAGTGATAATCACAATGGGCTCGTTGCTAATATCGAAGCACGTGGTAAATTGTCATTGTGTCATAAGGGACACTTTCTCGGCCGGGGCACGGCCTTGACGTATTTGGAAAGTAGCACGTTTCTAGGTCTCAACACAAATCATTCCATTCTGTAGACGACCCGCCATTGCTTAATTCCATGGCAACAGCAGATACCTTGTCCTGTCATGCTTTTGCTTATGGTGAAAAATTGGTCGCCTTTGCTATCTCAAAGGTAAGAAAACCGGAAAAGCGCAATACAGCCGGGAGTTCTGCTCGTAGCTAACACGGCGAACAATCCATTAAATTATCTTTTGCTGGAAATGGTATTTCCAGTTCCTGCAGTTTAGAGGGTAGATTACCAACGGTGTTTCGGAATTTGCGCCTTCCTTATCCTCAAGAAACTCTGGTGCATAGGTAAGGTAGGGCCGGCGAGATCTCGATTTGATGGCCCTGCCTTAGTTCCTGGCATTGATGACTTTGTAAATCTGCTCGGCCTGTAACCTTATGATTCTAGGGGTGGATACATCTGTCATAGCTTATCTGGTGGCTGGGATAATGTGTGCATATCCGGACCCCACTTGAGCCTTAACTTTGAGATTCTCGATGAAGAACGCGATCAAGCCCCACCAGAATCGGAGGATTACCTGAGTAGGGGTTCGCAACCTTGGCTTTAAGGGGCTGACTGGGCAGGATATTACACTGCTTCAACTCAGCTTCAATGCTTCAGAGCAAGACTTGACTCACTCTTTGACAATTTCAACTACTAAATCTCGTGAGAATCGGATGCCGGGCAAAGGGACGGTTGGCACCATAAAATGAACATGTGACCTCGCCAGATAAGCTCTCGAGGCTCAAGCTCATTGGGCCATGGCATTGTTCACGCCCGGCCTACCAGTCTTGGAGCCTGCAAGGCCAGCCCGCTACCTTTTGGATCCATATGTAGCTCTGGATCTAGATCTGGATCTGGATCTGGATCTGGATCTAGGGTCCTTCCTCTCGATAGCGCAATTCAGCCCTTTTAACACCACCTGCGTGTTTTACCTGTAACACTCAACAGAAGCTAGCTGTCGTCCATCCATTATGCTAGACAACCGCCTCCCAATGCAAATGTTTCCAGGATTGCTGAATAAGGTCCATCCATCGCACTGATCAGAGCACCTTTTGGGTTTAACTCGCTACACATAAACTTTCCCGAGATCCAAGCTTACTTTAGATAGGAAAATCCCCCCAGAATCCCATTTTGTGACTCAAGCAGACGTGACAATATTAGGCCTTGGGTGTAAGTCCCGGTTCATCAGCGTGCTATATTCAACTCGTCTTGGGCCCATCCTCCGGGGAAAAATTTCTTTCTTCATCATCTCTGTTGTACACATTCGCGTTAGCTAGCAAGCACCTTGATCAACCAAAAACGCTGGGACTGCCACAAATTGAGACCATCACAAGTCAAGAAACTACCGCATCACTACACATCACACACACACACCACACACTCACATACACACACATACACGCGCGCACACACACACACATACACATACATACACACATACACACATACACACATACACACACACACACACACACACACACACACACACACACACACGCTCGCTCGCCCTCAAGAAAGCCGTCAAATCACAAGATGGCAGCTCTCTTCAACACCACCACCTTTGACAATGGCAGCCCCCAGACTCTGGGCCAGGCTGCCTTTTTAAACGTCGGCGGCTCCAACGGCTGCTGGAGCGAGGCCGGCAATGACAACAGCAGCCACCTCTACGAGGTCGAGGCTTGCCATACTTGGGGCGGCGAGCCTATGGAACTGGACTCCGACCTCTCGGTCCCCCCTCCTATGGAGGAGGCCATGGATTTGGACACAGATCTCTCGCTCCCCGCCCATATGGAGGAGATCGAGTGGGGCGAGCCGCAGGCCCAGCTCGCCGTCCCGACCTATCTCGGCCCTTACAAGGCCAACCCCTTCATCACGCGGGATCAGGACTCAGGCCTCATCGAAGTCCCCAGAGTCCCGCCACACCGGAGTGGCCTGCGACCGGCCAAAAGTTGTCTCAAGAGGGGCAAGAAGATTGTCAAAAAGCCTCGCGGTCCGTCGCAGGTCCAAACACACTTCAGAACGCCAAATGAAGAGCTGAAACTCCGGTGCATCATCACCGGGCACGTCTACACGCCGCACGCACGCGATCGTAGGGAGTTCGTTCGCGCGCAAAATGAAGCGGCTAGGGAGGAGAAGCGTTCAGGGGAATTCTCACCACAGCCCCAGCCTGAATGGTCATCAGACTGTGACGTGCCCATGTCAGGAATCTCCGAGGAACTGGACTGGGAAGCTGCCCGGTACAGAGCCGAGGAGGAAGAGCTGGATGACTTGCAGGAAATCGCGTTGATAAATAAGGCGCTCAACAAGATGGACTGCCCGATTCCAGACAAGTACCACCTATCACAACATCCTGCCCTGGGGCCCAATCGGAAAACTCCTCGGGGGACTCACAACAATGCCGGCAAGAGAGTTCCTTTGCGGTATCAAACCAGCAAGCCCCCCCGGGGGTCTCATGTCAACACCGGTGTCAAGAGAACTCCTTTGAAGTCTCAAGGCACCAAGGCTCCCAGGGGGCCTCGCCCCCCCAAGGAGTCCCGAAACAAGCGTCAGGGCCGCGGTACTTATTCCCGACAGCCTCGAAATAGCCCTTCGAGGAGAGCGTTGTCTGTGTCGACTCATTGATTGTGGAAGTCATGACATGCTGACGAGTCGGCCGACGCTTCGCGTATGTGAATCCCGCGAAGCGTAGACAACCAGGGTGTCAATCAAAACACACCACCGAAAACAGCAACAACAACAACAACCAAAACAACCTCCGAGGTGCTGGCGTTACAGCATGACGCAAAGCAACAACCTCGACCGACACACCCGCCCTACCTACAAACCCGGACCATCAGCTTTTGTCCAACTTCGCCCGCTACCGGGCGCAGCGGGACCTCAAAAATGCCGGAGCCTGCGTGTCAGGGGCTCTCGTCTGTGCCCGGTAGACCTCGTCCCCATTTCAGGCCGACAACTGCTTCTACGCATTCCACCACATCCCCCTAGACCTCATCAGTCCTGCTTTGCGAGTGAGAGGGAAGGGCAACCCCAAGGAGAGAACTTCGACGCTAAACCACCTTCAGCCCGGCAAGCTTATTACTGCCACTGGGATTTCATGGGGAGGGTCTTCCACTTGATACACCAAAACGACTTTCTCATCTGCTTTTTTTTTTTTTTTTTTGGCTTTTATTTGCTTTCTTGTTCAAACCCTCACCTCTACTCGATCATCCTTGCTTGACCGAATGGAATCCTGCAAGTACCGATCAAAACCAAAACTTCAAAACCAAAACCTCACAACCTCAAAACCTCAAACCTCCGCTTTTGCTTTCAAGTTCACGCATTGTTCAAACCCGAAATACCCCAGCTAAGGCGGCGGATCATCCTGGCTCGGCCGAATGGAATCCTGCATGTACCGATCCGACGCCTTAGGACAAGTCGCCCCCAAAACCCCATCTCGCGCTCGGATCATCCTGGCTCGACCGAATAGAGTCCTGCATGTACCGATCCGATGCCCTTTGAGACCCCTGAATATCCCAACCTCTTTCAAAACCTTTGAGCACAGCTCCGAGTGGTATCAAGCTCGTGTGAACGTGGGGTGGCCGCAAGGCGTAAATCAGGAAAAAATTCAAAATTCAAAAAAATGTACACTGACTGGGCCACGAAGCCCTTCCCCTGGGAAAAACAACCAATCTAGCGCTTGGTATCTTAGCCGAGATCCAGTGCTGCTTACCGCTGATGGCGCGACGTCGAGCGCATGACCCCTTTCCCAAAAAGACCTGACTGGACTGACTCCCGCCGGAAGACTGTGAGAGGTGGCCGGGGCAACAAACCAACAAGCTTTGAGTACAACAAAAAACGCATAACACTCAGCATGGGTCGTTCCTGTGGCGGTGCACAACGGGGTCTTTACCTTGTTAGGGGCGTTTTGTATGCCCGCCCCAGGTCATCAGCATTCGGTCAGACAAACATTAGTCGCGTCGTCAAGCCCAATCAACCACGACGCGGCGGTGGTCCACACAATCCACGGCCTGTTCTTCTTCTCTCCGGGAACAGCTCGCCTCGCCTGCAAGCCCCTAAGTGGGAGTTGAGCACCGGCAGCAGGGTCCGAGATGAGACTTCTGGCAAACAACCCGCACTGCCCGTCGTCGAACCCCCCCCCCAAACCCTGGGTCTACGGCATGCGTGTCAAGATCCAGACGGCCTGTGCTTAGGGCAACCCGATGCACGGTCTGCAGCAACGGCCTTCGAACTCCTCTACACAACGACTCAACATCGAAGGCAGCCGACAATGATGTTACCGGCAAACCGACCAACCCACCAACCAAACAACCAACCAACCTACTCCTACTATCCTGGTGACCCGACCTCGCCAAAGAAACAGGGATCCCCCCACCAGTTTGGCGTCCTGGAGACTCACATCTATCTTGAGACACACCTGGCTCTCCTCGCAAAGCTGTCATCTCCCTCATGCAATGCGTCGATACTGCCTCCCCTTGCGCTTTCTTCAACTGTTCCACCCACCAAACCAGGGCCTGAAAGCGCTTGAGAAAGCTTCAACCTAAGGAACAACCCCTCACCCCCCAGCCTGTGTCCTCTGCTCGTCAAGAATGGAACCAAGACCCTGGACACGCCGACAACTTCTGCCGCCCTCTGCCAGTACATCGATGAGCCGTCGATGATAACATGCTGGTTCTGTGGCGAGCATCGACCACCTACCTGTCTGCTTCTCACCAAACACCAAAAAAAAAGGAGCAAAAAGAGCAAACCACAAAAAAATCAGTCTTCATTTCCTTTGTCACGTCTCACAGAGACTCCTGCATTTATTTCCTTTGTCACACGTCTCACAGAGACTCTTTTGCATTTACAGGGGAGCATACCTTTTGAAAAAAACGAAAACCCAAAACACAATCACCAAAAAACTGCTTTGTATACTTAGTTGAGGTCGCGGATCAGAGAGAGATCAGGGGAGACAACCCCTTAAACAAACCCCAAAAAGAAGGGCGTTGGATGGATCCAAGAAGAAGGGCCATCAATAGGGGAGCAAACCCCTCAAACAAACCCCAAAAAGAAGGACCATCAATGAAGACGAGAAAACCACAGAAAACTCCCACGAAAGAGGAGGAAAACACAAAACTCCCCCCCCCCCCCCAAAAAAAAATAGAAAAAAAACACCAAAGAAGAGAGGCAAAAGGAAAAAGGGAAGCAGACAGGGAGAATACGGCTGGCACCCATCTACAGCCCTCAAGCTCGTCAAATCAGGCCGACGAGGGGGGTGACTAGCCGCGGCCTCTCAGCTGGGTCCGACCATCACTAGGGCCCAGCTCACGCCGAGGGCGGCGAAGACGGACTCTGCACCTCCGCGCGGTGCCGCCTGGGAACCTGACTCGTCAGAGATCAGAGCCAGCGCAGAGACGCAGTTGTGTAAGCTATTGGTGTGTTTTGTTCAAGGGGAAAGAGCTTGGCATTTAGGGGTATGGTTGTCGGGGAACAATGGGAGGGGTTGTCTTGGCGGGATGGGTTACTTCAACTCGTGTTTATCGGGTTGGGGAGAGAAGGGCTCGTCCGGGATGATGGCAACTGTTATCTCTTTCAGTCGCCGTTGTTAGTGGTTCCCCAACCCTGCGATCCAAGGCCCTTTGAACAAGGCCCATCCATGTCAACTCGGTGGCACCAAAACGTGGTTGGCATGTTGACAGGCGGATGCAGCCGAGCCGAGCGACGTGTAAATGCCCGAAACACCTTTCCCTTGGTGGGGATCCGGGTGCCTTGCTGACCAAACGGCTAAAGTCGTGTCCCAGATCCCAACTCCATCCCTCAAATAGCCCCTCAAATAGCCCGACGGACGGGAACGCGGTCATAGTTTGGTTGTGGGGAGATTGCGGGGGGCAGTCAGAATACGACCTCAGCGTTGGTGAGTAGGGCGCTGAACTGCCTCCTGCCAGTTTCCCCGGGCCTCAATGCAACACCATCCCATTCTAATCAACATCGTAGCGTCAACACCATTGTCTGGCTGGCTGGTAGGGTATCGGAGGTTATCCGCCGGGCGCGCACTCTCCTTATTAATCTGGTTGATAAGAGTGCCAATCCGGCAATTGGGAGCCGATCCAATCTGGCTAATACATTGTGCAAATGATTCCGCGTACCTCCACCCCAGAGCGGCACCCAACAATCCGGGGAAAGCACAGTGCAGTGTCGGGCGATGGGATGCGCGAATGTTGGGGTATATACACCCCGAGGGGGGAAAGGTACGTAGGCGGACGGAGTTGTCTCGTGAGAGACTGACAGCGCGAAGTTATTTTGCAGCCATAATCCGAAATGCGCACGTCAAGCCAGCTCCTGATCGGAGCCCTCGCTGGGTCGGCGGCGGCGATGCCGACGGTGGTTGAACCCCGCCAGGTTCAGTGTCCGGCGTTCCCCTCGCCAGTCCCGACCTACTCGCAGTATCCGGTGCAATCGACGCTGCCGGATCCGTTCCTGCCGCTCAAGTACACGACGCTAGATAACGCCGCCGGGTCATCGACGTTTGCGAAGGACATCATGGCGGGCAAGGGGTCGAACCGCGTCAAGTCGACTGAGGAATGGTACAAGTGCCGGCAGCCCGAGATCCTCCAGATGCTGCAGGAGTACCAGTACGGCTATTACCCAGACCATAGTCAGGAGAAGGTCGAGGCGACACGCAGCGGGACCACCATCAACATTGCGGTGACGGCGGGCGGCAAGACGGGCAAGTTCAAGGCCACCATCCAGCTGCCCTCGGGCGCGTCGGCTTCTAAGCCCGCGCCGGTCGTCATCAACATCGGCGGCATGCAAAACGCGCCGTACCTGAGTGCGGGTATCGCCGTAGCCCAGTTCGACTACACGTCGGTGGCCCCGGACAGCAACTCCAAGACGGGGGCGTTTTGGGACATCTACAAGGGGCGTGACATTGGTTAGTGCCTCTCTGTGCCTCTCTAGCCCAATGATGGGTGGGTAGGGTATGTAATAACATCTGTGATAGGCGCCTTGACGGCCTGGGCCTGGGGATTCCACCGCACGCTCGACGGGATCAACATCACGGCGCCCGAGATCGATCCGACGCGGGTCGGGGTGACAGGGTGCTCGCGGCTAGGCAAGGCAGCGCTGGCGGCGGGCCTCTTCGACACGCGTATCACGCTGACGATGCCTATGTCGGCGGGGATTCAGGGCATTGGACCGTACCGGTACCACGGCATGAGCGGACAGGATGAGACGCTCGAGAACAGCAAGTCGGGCGCTGGGTGGTGGAGCAACAGCAAGCTGGGCACCTTTGTCAACCACGCCGAGAACCTGCCGTACGACGCCCACACCGTCGCCGCGGCGATTGCGCCCCGCGCTCTCGTCATTGACCAGGGATCGGGCGACCAGTTTACTAACAGCAAGGCGACGGCCATTGTCGTATACCCGGCTGCCAAGGTTGTATACGACTGGCTCGGTGTCGGGGACAAGATCGCCATGAACGTGCGCAGCGGAGGGCATTGCGATATGTCTGGGTTGTAAGTGCCTCCTGTTTGGTTATGGTAATATGCACGAGAAGGGAATGACATTGCTAATACGCGCTTCTAGCACCTCCATCCTGCCGTTTGTGCAAAAGACGTTTTTCGGCACGGCGACGACCAAGGATTTCTATAGCGGAGGAACGTATGGAGCGCCCATGACAACAACGTACCCGTGGGCCACTGCTATACCTCCCAAGGCGGCATAAATGATGGAAGCGTCGGAGGTTAGGCTTGAGGGCAAGAGACAATGTCAAGCGAGGATTGTTCAGTCAATTGCGGCGTGGGATATAGGTAGACAAGCAAAAAGAGAAACTGTTGACGTAAAGTCTCCATTGCAAGGGCGGAATCAGTGAAACTAGTGCTTCCATGCTCCTTCCAATTCGCGTGGCACTCTAAGGGTCCGGGCAATCGGCCATAGGCGCTGCGCGAGGAAAAGTGCTGCCCTGATAGGCAGGTGCCCGTGTTGGCAATGCCCCCCCCCCCCTCCAAAAAAAAAAAAACACCCTGCACCGTTTCGCATGATTAGTGATGACTTTCGTCTATCAATTATTTGCAAGACAAGGCTGGTGCTTTTCCTTTTCCTAGGTCATGAAAAGGTGGTAGATGATTATTGGAAGGTCGCCATGGTCTGCCGTGTCTAGGATTGTTCGGCTTGTGGTTCGCACCACCTGGCAGGGGGCGTGCAGGGCCACTTGGCAGGGAATCACCTGCAAGGGTGCAAGTGCGTCCAAGAACCTCGTGGCGGAAAAAAGCGGGCCGACAATCGAAATTCGCGTCATCTTGGGCCCGGCAGGCAGGACCCGACCTGTCACCCTGTCCACCAGCGCACTTTTCAATTGCAGGCCAAGCTCGCCGCAGAGCTCGCGAGTCAAGGTGCATGTGGCCTTACAAAGAGCCCACAATAACGGTTTCTCGGCTTCCATCGCACCTGTTCGAACGTCCAATTCAGCATTAAATCAGCATCTTCAGCTTTTGGTTACTCCCAGCCGCTATGAACGACGTGGAATTGTCAAAATCCCTCGAGAATGGATACGCGCAGCTCCCAGTCGAGTGGTAAGCACCTCCCTGATCTCTCGCATCTCCCAGGGGACCATTGGAACCATTTGGCGCAAACACCTTGTGCGGCACAGCAATTGACCGAACGTGCTCCCAGACTTGTGGTCCTCGATCCCAACCGAGAAGCTCCTCGCCGAGCTCTCCAGACGTCATGATGCCGATGTACAGCCGCAATGCGGCTCCGGTAAAATGGGGGTGTACAACACTGGCCTGCACGTCTTGGCCCTGTTCCTCATCCTTACCGTGAGCACTTTGGGTACGTCTTGCATCTTCATTCTACCCCGCGCTTCGTCCATCTCGATCGACCTAGCTAGGATTGACCATACTCCTTGACAGCTTGCGGATTTCCTCTCTTCTCCCGCCAGATGACCAAGCCGGGCCCCCGCCAGAGATACTTTATCTTCCTCTGCCAACACTTCGGTACGGGCGTCCTCATGGCCACCGCCTTCGTCCACCTCCTCCCGACGGCCTTTATGTCCCTGACCGACCCTTGCCTGCCGTATTTTTTCAGCAAAGGATATAGGCCGCTCGCAGGCCTGGTCGCCATGGCGTCCGCCGTGATCGTTGTCGCGCTCGAGTCTTATCTGACCACACGCGGCGCAGGCCATTCTCACTCGCACGAGATATGGAGTTCTGACGAGGAGGACGGCGACAAGGAAGGCAATAATCAGGGTATGCAGTCGACTAAAATCCCACTGCAAAACTTGGAGACCCGAAGTCTGGTCGCCAGTTCTTCGCATCCCGAGCAGCTGACGCCGTTGACGTCACCAGATTCAGGGCTGTCGCTACTAAGCCACCAGCGGGACTCGCTCGATGACCTCGAAGAGTTCTTGCCAGAAGACTCAAACATGCATCACCACACTTCCGAGCTAGGGCATGGCGCCCCAACCAGCCCAGAGGAGCGTCATCGACTGCTTTTGCAATGCCTTCTTCTCGAAGCCGGAATCCTCTTCCACAGCGTCTTTATTGGCATGGCCCTGTCGGTTGCCACGGGCCCGCCTTTTGTAGTGTTCCTCATCGCTATCGCTTTTCACCAATGTTTTGAGGGTCTTGCCCTCGGCTCCCGCATTGCTGCCCTCCACTTTCCCAACTCATCGCCGCGTCCGTGGCTAATGGTCTTGGCCTTTGGGGCGACAACCCCGATCGGCCAAGCCATTGGATTGGGCATCCACCGGCTGTACGATCCGCTGAGCCAGACAGGTCTCTTGATGGTCGGCTTCATGAACGCCATCTCGAGCGGCCTGCTTTTGTTTGCGGGGCTAGTGCAGCTTCTCGCCGAGGATTTTTTGTCGGAGAAAAGCTACAAGACTCTCAACGGGAGCAGGAGGGTTAGCGCCTTTCTTGCCGTTGTGGGAGGGGCATCGTTGATGTCTCTTGTTGGGGCGTTTGCGTAGAGAGCTTTTATTTGGGTTTTTCTCTTGAAACAAGCGGAATTGCATGGCCTCCGTCCAAACCAAGTGCGTTTTGAACGGGTCTGCATCGGTGGCGTTTTGCATGGGATCGGGGCTGGAATAGCCCTGTGTCGTACATTGGGACAGCGTTTTGTTTATGTCGGCGTCATGGCTCTAACGCCAATCTGCTCATGCATTGTAGAAAGCTCAAATACTGGATTCAAGTTCCATTGATCATGACTTCTAATGCATTGCGAACGCTCGACGTCTTCATGTCTACCCCCGCGCTCCCCAGTATGTACCCCTTTCATATGCTACAATCCAACCCTTGTTTGTTAACGTGTGATCTTCCCCCAAAGGCCCAGGGGAGATAGCGAAGCCCCGGCAAGGCTTTCGAGCAGCGAAAATAGCATGTTTCGCATTTAAAAAAAAAGTCATGTTTGGTATTTTAGCGGGTCTTCCCCTATCCTGGAAAGGCCTGATGAAACGACAAAGCTGCCTTTTCTTATGCTGCAAAAGCCTTGTCGAAGCTCCATTGCCTTCCTTGGCTAACAAACAAACCAGGGCTGTATTGTATTCGCACCAATCAGCCCTCACCCTCACACCCTCACCCCGTTGCGGTCTTGATATACGACGAGAATGCCGCCGCCGGGTTCTTGGCATCCTTGAGTTCGCTCGAGAACATGCCGACGTTGTTGTGGATCGAGAAACTGCTTGACGCGCTCGACGGCTGCTGCACCGCCGTCCGGCTGAGCGCCCACGCGAACGTGTTGATCGACGACGTGCTCAGCTGCCCGCCGCTCCACTTGCTGCAGCCCGTGCAGGCCACCTCGACGGACCAGTGCGTGGCATTGCGCGAGGTGCTCAGCGTCTTGTACGTCGCGCTGCTGTACGTTCCGGGCATGGTGCGGGCGCTGCCGAGGGGGGAAGGAGTCAGGGGTCAGGGGTTGATGCCTAGGAGGGGGGGGGGGGGGGGGGAGGGGAAGGAGCTCACGTCGACCACCGCGACGAGACCGTCGCCTTGTTGCCGTTCGGCCACGCCACCGTCAGCGGGTTCAGGCTCATGCTGCCGCCCCAGGCGAACCCGGCCCAGTTGACGGCGACGGGCGCGATGATCTCAAGCACCGTGTCGAACGGGACCGAAGCGCCATCCGGCACGGCGATGCGGAACGTCGGGATCGACGCTGCGCGCGGCGTGATTTGCAGGTAGCACAAGCTGGTAGTCGAGGAGCAGTACCGCGAGGTCGTCTGGCGCTTGTCCAGAGCGGCGGGCGAAGCCGATGCGCCGAGCGTCAGCAGGAGGAGGGCGAGCAGGGTGGTGAAGGCCATGGTGGGAGGTGGTGACGATGGAGGTGCTACGCCATCGACTTGGCATGCTGCTCCCCCCTTCTTTCCCCTGTGACCGGGATAGCGGGCGACATATAATAGCGACGAGAGGCGGCACGGGGGTTGCTATAGGCTGATTATTGGACTGTGGGGTTTGGTCGGTCTCTAAACCTGCTTCCCATTTTTGGCTGCCGCCGGCCTGCCCTGGGGACGGGATGGGTGCCCGTGGGACCGGGTAAAAGTCTAGGCAAAAAAGGTTGGGCGGGCACGTTGATCTCCCTCGGTTGCATTGGAATAAATGAGGCTCTGGGGATGACGCCCGTCGAGGTGCGGTGCAATATTGGGGCGGCGTAACCGACGGGGATCAAGATTCCGTGGCTGTTCAGCACCTGAGATGTTGATTGAGGAGTCGATGAGGGATGGAAGGTCTGGCACGGCTGGAATAAGGGCATTTGACAGCTGCATTTCAATATTGCAGTAATATCTCCTTGAAGAATATATTCTCAGCCGCTCTTAAATGAAAAGATAAAGATAATATCCCGAAAAGAGGTTTGAATGGTTCACCGAGAAGGTTGCCTACCTTAAGCGGTGGGACAGGTTAGCCCAGAAATCGGGAATATTAGCGAAATATCATGTCTTGCTAAAAGATCCGGGTTATCGTATCCGCTTTACATAGGAAAAGTTGTTACAGAACAGTGTGCTGCACATAGTGATGACCAGACATGAAATACCGTTACCATTATGCCAAAGTATACCGTCACAAGCCTAGTCACAGGGCATCAAGTTCACCCAGCCCCTTCGCCTGCCATTTTCCAAGATTCAAGATGAACCATGTTGCTTCAAGGATAACTGTGTCCAAATATTGCAAACCCGCCAGCACTGCATGCATCCTAGCCAAGAATATTGGCCCAAGAGAGATCACACTTAGCATCTCATGGCATATTCGTCTAGTGCCCATGGGACCACGCATCGATAATAATAGCCGAGGCCTGTGACCTGTCAGTATCATCCTCATCACATATCCAGGACCCAGGACTCACCTTCTCCCCAACCGCATATGCCGTGGCGCTCAAATGGCTCCCCGGCACCAACGGCATCACACTCATATCAACGACCCTCAGCCCCTTAGCCCCATGGACTTTCAAATCGGGCCCGACAACGCCCCCCTTGGCCTTGGGCAACATCGCCGCCGTGCAGCACGGGTGCATAAACGACAGAACAATCTGCTCCTTGATATACTCCACCAAGGCAGCATCGCCGCTCACCCCGGCCCCCGGGGCCGTCTCCACGGCGCCATACTGCTGCATGGTCGGGGTATTTATCAGCTTGCGCAAGAACTGCGTGTGGGCCAGGTGCAGGTCAAAGTCGATCGGGTTGGTGCCGGCGCGGTAGTCCAGGATGGGCTGGGCGAGGTGGTCGGCCGGGTCGAGACGGACGGTGCCGCGGGAGAGGGGGTGCAGGAGGAAGCCGTAAGCCGTGCCACCGGTAGCCCAGGGAGTCTCGAGGCTAGGCGCGTCCGGGTCGGAGAGAAGGTTGGCGAGGGCTAGGAGCTGGGCCTTATAACCGGCAATCATGGTTGGGTTCGTGCGGTAGTCTGCCGGAAGGTACGAGGATGCGAGGGCGGTGTTGGAGGCCAGGTCGCGGATCTTCTTGATGATGGACTTGAGCTTCTTGTTGGTCGTCATGTGCGGCAGGGAGACGTAGATGGCGCTGTTGCCACCGGCCATGGTGTACGGCCCCTGGGCGGGGATCTCGTCGAAACCGGCCGTTGCGTTGGCAAAGAAAACCGGGTCGAGCATGTCGGAAGGCAGAGGCGAGAAATTCCCTGGCGTGGTATCTGGACCCCGATGTCAGTAAAGCGGCCTGCGCAAGCCCCTATGGCTGGCTGAATGAGAATGCCTACATTCCCAGGTGACTGGGGCACCGGAATGGTCGTGAAGGTTTGCGCCAACACCAGGGAGATCAAGGACCACGGGAATTCCTGCAGCACCGAGGACGGATGCAGACCCAATGCCGCTTCTCTGCAAAACAGTTGGCGTGTGAAGAGCGCCAGCCGAAATGACAACCTCAGCCTTTGCTGTCACGTTGAACAACTGATTGTCGGCAAGAGATCGGACCTCGACGCGCGGTGGGCCCAAAGAAAGCCCCTGGGGGTACACGACCCTGACAACCTGATGCTTCACAAGGAGATCGTAGTTGGGCCTGGTCGCGTCGGCGTAGTGGCCGAGCCCGGCGTGCGAACGCCGCGCCGTAACAGGGTGCTGTGAGCTTGGCACCCAGCAGACGCCCTCTTTGTCGCCGCCGGCACACTCCTTGCGACTTTTGATGCCCAACTCGTCCCAGGTTTTCCTCAGAAGCTGCTGGTCAGCCCACTGGAAGGGCCCGAAGCTGGCATAGATGGGCGTGGAGCCGCCGTACGCGCTCACGTCCCAGGTGTAGCCGTACTTCTGGGCAACAGCCGCGGTTGGCTTGGTGAAGGTTACGCTCTACTCAACCTGTTATTAGGCCCGAGACATCAGAATCCGAAGCATTTCATACCTTCTTGAAGAAAGGGAATATGCCCTGCCAGTTCCACCTGATCCCGCTGGAGTCAGGGCCAGCAGCCTCAGTCCACGAGTCGTAGTCGAAGCGCGATCCACGGTCGAAGAACATGCCGTTGACGGCGCTGCTCCCGCCCACTACTTGGCCAGCTAGGACAAAAGCGGTTTTGTTGTTCATCTCCGGGTTGGGCAGCGACTGGAAAGTCCAGCTGCTGGCCTGGTCAGGGGCCGCAGTGATCCAGAGGGTCGGGGGGTCAAAGACTCCAGGGGCGAACTCGATCTCGCCGTATTCAATCACAAGGACCGTTTCTTGCCGGGGTCAGTCAGCAGTCATGCTAGGGGACGATGTATCAGTCAGCTCACTGGCAGGGAAGGCGGCCGAGAGACGGTCGGCCACGGTCAGGCCGCTGGTGCCTCCACCAACAATGACAAAATCATAGTTGCTACGGAGCTGCGAGACCTGTCGCTTGAGCGCGGCGGGCGGGACAGCGCCGGCCAGAGTGGCGAGCGAGGCTAGGATGCCGCCCAGCTGGAGGATGTGCATTCTTGGCGGTTGTGCGTGAGGACTGTGAGGCTCGAAGCAGAGGCTCGGGAGGAGACAGAGCTGGACGCTCGGATTTTAACCTCGTCCACCATCTTGTTCGAGTTGCACGACGACCTGGCCAACAAGCTGGTCAGGAGAGGAGTGTGGTAAAGCGGGGTTGTAATATTGCTTCGCCGTGATGGAAGAAGGGGGGTCTCGCCAGGGTCATCAGCGCCCTCGGACGTGATAGCGGTCACGCTTCGCTCGAAATTGGCGTAGCACAGATGTAACGCGGTATTGGGGCGCCGTGGGTGCCGTGGGTGCCTGGGAGGGTTGACTGGGAAGGTGTACCCCAGGCCACGACACCAGCGCGACACCCAGCTGGAGCTGGAAGCCGGATGCGGGAGCGCCAACCGTGCGGTGCATGGCGAATTTCCGCCGCAGCAGCCTTGTGCAGCAGCGTTCTGCACGAGCTTCCAGATTCTGCGTGATCGAGGGCGACTATCGACTGCCTGCTTACGGATGGGTGCCTTTGTGCCTTTCCAACATGGGCACACCTGCCCGGGATCAGCGCATGGCGTCTGCGGGGCCTGCGTTCATGGTATTTCGGGATTCCGGAGCTTTTCGCAGCATTCTGGGGTGCGGGACGGGCCGGGGTCTTAAGCGTGAAAAGCGCATCGCTGCTGGTCGGTATTGGCGATGTAACCTTGCCTAACAAGGGGAGGCAGATGTCTAGAGTATACGCATGGGTTTCGCAACTTTGTGGTGCATAACGTACCTTGTAGGCTTGTGCCTTTCTGGCATCTAAAAAACGGGGTTCAAATTGAATTGGGCGTCCCCACATATCCGTACCGGAGCGAGTTTGGGAATCAATAATGTCCGTCCTAAAAATATTACCCGAGCCAGCTGAAGTCATCTGGTGTCAGTTCTTGACATGCGCTCTTGGTGGTAGTCCAAGCTCCATGTCGGCGTCGGCATCTGCGCTGTGCTCCACAGCTGCGACTTCGACCTGACTGCTTCTCTTGCTGGCTCTTGCCCCCGGGATGACCTCTTCTCGACTGGAACTGGCATTGCCCAGCGTCGTCCCATCCGCCCACGACGTCAGCGAATTGCCGAGCGTATCCAACCCCCCATTCCGATTCCGACCCTGGATCTGCATCGCGTTCATCGGCATGGATCCGATTGTCCTCGGCCGCTCATCCTGCCCCTCGCCCAAGTGCTCGTGCTGATTAGGAAAGAGGCGCTGCGCCAGGGGTCCAAACAGCTTCCGCAGCAGCGGCTTCAGCGTCATGACACAGGCGCACACAATCGCCGTGTTGACCTCGACCACCGACCAGTTCCCAATCGACACCAGCTCCCATGTCACATCCGACATGTACAGCAGCTGGTTCAGCCAGATAGTGCGCAAAACCGAAATCAAACAGACGCTGCGTTGCACCGATTAGCCTCCCACGAAGCAACAAGGGCAGCCCCAATGGACTTACAAGAAGCCCACGCAGAAGACGAGCAAGAGACTAGCCTTTTGCCGCATCGGGATCGTCATGGTGGCCACGACCGGAATCGGGAGGCAGAAAATCATGAAGTCGGTCACGATGTGCAGGTACGTCAGCGCCCACCAAACGTCCAGCGGGTGGCAGTACCCCGGTATCGACCTGTCCCACATCCTCTGGATGGGGATGCACATGGTAAAGTACATGCCAAACGCCCACACATTGTACACCACGACGAGGCCCAGCGTCGCATAAGTCGCCTTGCGGATGTACTCATGGGTCAAGACGCGCAGGAACATGATCAGAATGGAAATCTTGGTCAGGAAGAGACTGAGGTTGTAAAACAAGGTCATGAAGTAGCTGGCCTGATCATGGTCGTCTGTCAGCCATGCTTCTGGGAATGCCTTCAACCAGGGGCCAGGGACGGCGGGACGTGCATGGGTATAGCTTATCATTTCCTCTGCCGACACCGTCGCCATGTGGCGACCGAATCCAACTCGACTTTCTACCAGCCCGCCCGTGTTAGCCTATCCAAACGAAAATTGCGGGGAAGCGGATGCTTCCTACCCTTTATCACAAACCCACTGCTGATGATTGACGACATCTAGTTCCCTCGTTTTAGCGTTGTCGCCATCTCAACCCCGCTGGTAGAGAGGCACTAAAACTTCCGCAGGCTTACCAGGGCGACAAGGATGAACCAGTCCTCCTTTCTGATCGCGCGAAGAAGCTTCCCCCGGACGTAGAACCGCAGCCCGACGGTAAACGACGCGAGAGTCGTCATGACGACTGCGCACACGACGATTATGTCAGACAGGGACTCGCCATTTTTCGGGTCGGTGGCAGCATCCGTGGTCGAAGACATTGCGAAAGAATTTGAAATCTTGCCGAAAAGCGCCAGACAGCGAATCCTGTGGCAATTCGGCCATTGGGCAAGGCCGAGGAGAGTGGGAGACACTTGGGGACCGGACGAGGATATATCTACCTACTACGTCGTAAAGTCATCGCAGGCCCAGAGCGCGTCGAATGACTGACATTCCAAAGTCGCCAAGGGATGGCGTTTGAGACCGGCCAGCCTCGGCCAATCGCCGCCATCTGTCTGCTCACCGGCGATGTCGTGTATTCACAACAATTTGCCCTCTGCTTTTTGGATGGAAGGCCCTCGAGAAACGAGTTTCTTTTTTTTCAGGCCTCGCTCAAGGGGCAATCCCTCCTGCTTTTCCTGTCAGCGGCATACCGTACAGTGTGTATCGGCACCCGCAGGGACGGGAAGCAAGAATGCTTCGGCACACTTGCATGTGGTGGGCTGATGGGGGCCAGACAGGCCACCGGGATCTTTGGCAGTGCCAAGACACGGCCGCTCACCTCATGGCGCTGATTACCGTGGCATCAATGGAACCATCACGTTGGGGCCCAGGAGGTGCCCCGAACCACCATCGAAGCGAGTGCGAGAGGCCCGAAAAAAAAAAATTACAGAAAAAGGATGTCGGGATTCATCAAAGCTGGAAACACAGAAACCCGACGCGAGTCATGCAGCACTGCTTAGTCTGAATATGGTTCCTTGTGCAGACGCCTCAAACATTGGGGTATGGAGTCGAATGGGATAGCGCAACTGTTAGTGACCGCCACCACACCGAGGGGTCCGCGCGAGCTGAAAATGCCGTCCGGTCTCCAGGACAGGTCATAATCGGCCGAGAGGTTGAAAGTCCGCCGAACACCCTGAGAATCCCACGTGAATCCCTGACCTTCTGCTCTTGGCTAGGCCGGAGGCATGTACCCTGTACCCATGCTGCAGCTGAATCCCTCCCCGCACACCAAGGGATTTTGGTAGCCAGACCAGGAATACCGGATCGCAGGATCCGGGTGCCATAGAGTGGAAAGCTCCAAGCCTCCAACCCCTTCTTGCGCTATCCGTGCGAGCAATCTCTGTTCGATAAGTGTCCAAGCTCTCGGTATCACACATCTCAGCGAGGCAATTCCTCCGCGTTTCCACCGGGACGACAGCAGTATTCGATGGACTTCTATGACCAAACTACAGCTCAGACTTGTGCTTCATCTTGTTCGAGTTCCCGAACGTGCCGCACGCTGGCAGCGTCCCGGCCACGGAAAGTTCCATTGCGGAGAGTTATTGTTACCGGATTGGAGTGTATGCACACGACTTCTAACCCAATTCTCGCACCCCCCCCCCCCCACCTCACCCTTGGTGATCCTTCCGGCGACGAATACCTCAGCATACAACGAGAAATCCCAGGGAATAGTATCTACGTCTTCTGGTGACCCCCGCCGCTACCGACCGCCGCAAACGAGTGGTTCAATTTGAGCCAGACTTCGCAAGCTGCGAAACGGAACACCATTCTCTCGTACCCAAACCCTAGCCCATATTTCTTAAAGACATTGTGATCGACTCGTTACGCCCCCCCCCCCCCCCTAAGACCCAAAACAACTAAGCAACATCTCTGGATAGTTTTTATATTTGTAGACTTGGTCTGCCGAATGCCGCCCCACCCTCGGGCACAGCCACCACCGCCCCCCCCCCCCCCCCCCCTCGGATCTCATTGTCTCGTGTCCAAAGCTGTCGTACGGCCATATCGCTCACCCTGTGGCTCGCCGGAAGCAATTAGACGGCCATGTCCTTCCGTTCTTCTCCGTTTTTCAGTGCAACAATCAACAATCACCACACCTCCGTTTGTCAGTACCACAATCACCACACCTTCTTCGTTCGTCAGGACCGCAATCACCACATCATCTCCATTAGTCAGTACCACAATCACCATCACCTCCTCTATCTAGTCCCAGTTCGGTCACCTAGAACTGGAGATGTTAACCAAGGCAAATGACCCGCGCCAACTTTAGGGGAGAGGAGCCCATGCACCGTTCTTGGCCTCCCACTGGAGCTGGGTGAGCGATACCGGATGCACCACCAGGCTGCGCAGCTGGAGACGGCCCATGACTGAGGCTTGGGTCTTGATAATGCCTGGGGGGTTCATCCCTCTCAAGCCGTAGCGGTTCGTGTGCGACTATAATGTCACAGGGCGAGAGGAGCTCGAGATGACTGACAGCAACCTCATTCCAGGCTTTGATGGCGTCCTCCCGCAATCGGTATTGCCAGCTGACGCTCAGCGTGATGGTTGGTCGCTTTGGTCCCCCGTCTTCGCCGCCGCGGCGGTAGCGGAAGATGCATGCAAAGTCTTTGCCGCCGTTCCAAATCTCCATGGTCTGGAGCTCGGGCATCCGCAGCGCAGCATGGGCCGCAGCGACTAGCAACTTGTCGGTACGGTCCGGCATGGCAGCAGGGCGCATGGCCTCGGAAGTAATGGCGAGAGTCTCCAAACGGGGCCAATCTGGCTGATACTCCTGCACCGCCGATGACGGGATGGGCATAAAGGTGGTCCTCCCGGTGGTCGGTCCCCCGTGCAGAAGCTGGTTGTGGTCTTCGAACAGGGAAAGGCTGTCAAGGGAGTCTGCTGCCCTCAGACACAGTAAAATTTCTTGAAACTGGCTTGGGATGAGCCACGGCTGGGGGATCACGTCGCGACAGCGCTCGATAGTGACCTTCTCTAGCCCACGCAAGCTCGCCATGATGCCCGTCAGCGCCGGGAATTCGATGCGACGGAGGGTTTGGCGCCTTATCAGCAATCCCCTTACCCCAAAAACGGGGGGAAGGCCGATTGCTGAAGGCTTGTCGAATTGGAGCTGGCTGATGCTGCTCGTGACTTGTCGCCCAAATTCGGTGATGGGGTCATTCCTCGAACGAGATGCCGTGTTGGCTCCGGGCCAAGACGTCCTCCTGCAGCACCGTATTCGGCCAGACTGTATTCCTCGTCTTCCACATGTGGGTAGATTTTCTTGGTCGTATCAATCTCTTGGAAGTAGTGCACAGATTCAGACGGGGAGTGGACGCTCAGCTCAAGAACGAATCCCTCACAGTCAGAGTCCCTCCCGGCCTTACCGACAGCGGTTAGAAAGTCTTGGACCAGACGGGTGAGAGTTTTGTTGTTCCGGTCTCTCGTCAGTTGGCTCTCTGGAGTACGAGCGTGGTCGGGACGATGGACGGGAAGAATAACACGTAACTAGATATGTCTGAGGTGGCGCCTCCGCCGGTAGTAGGGGATGTAGTATTTGAAATTTTCAATATCCTCTCTCGTCTCGAGGATGAACCGCCGAAAGTTCCGCCTTTCGAAAAACTCCTGCCACTCCTCGCAAACGGAGGCGTAACGCCAGGTTTTAGGCGAGCCATGCTGATCATGAGATGTGTTAGCAACGTGATCAAGGACAAGCAGTCTCAGCTCGGTCGGAAGGTGTGGCCATCCCCCAAAAGTTAACGAGACCGGATCAACGCCGGATGGCGTTGCTTCACTACTTTCTTTTTGTTTTCTTTTGTCCATTCTGATTTAGTTAATAACAAGACTAGGTAACGCTTTCAAGGGCCGGTGGTGAACCCCTTTTATGTCTACGCATAGGGGTTTTTATTGGGGGTACGGTATTGGAACACTAAAACGATTATCAGGAGGAGCCACTGGCCAAGCAGGTATCTTTGAAAAGTGTAATGCCGGTGCAGGAAAATGTTGAAGAAACGGAAATCCCGAAAATTCACGAGGCGTTTACCATTCATTACGCCCCATGCTATAGAGTTCCACTCCACAACCATAATCCTGATGACGCACATGCACAAGGTTGGCAGCCCTGAGAGACTTACCTAGCATTGAAAGGCAACTGGTATTTAATGACCAGATCAAGAATTTTCTACTAAACAGGCTATCATGGGTCAACAAGAAGATTTAGAGCCATGCTGTTCCTCGTCTTTACGGCTCTGGAGTCTGGCGATGATGAACAAAGGCTGGATTATACATCACTAAGCGTAGCGGGCTGAATGCCCTCTGAAACTTTTGCTGACGAAGGTTTAGACGCCAACAGTTTCATAGGTAGGTTAATAAAACGACACCACTTAGTTGAGTCATCCTACGGCCCATAGTATCCACTATCGAGATTGACAGAACCTATGATTGACTTGACGAATGCAAAAAAAAAAAAAAAACAAAACAAAAAAACACCTGAGAGGGCTGATAGTGGTTTCGAGAAGAAGCGGTAACTCGTGGGGCAGCTGGCTGGCTCGCTGAGCTATCTGGATCGCAGAGCTATCTGGATCGCAGGGTCTGTGCCGCCACTTGCAAGCAGCAGCCAATTACTTGATTTAGTTGAAATGTGGGCAGGATTGGGCGTTTTATTGACAGGGTGATAACTTTTGGGTTTCCCATGTACAACGACACAGCAGTAGGTTGCACAGACAGAAAAATCCAGGGGAATGTGATCCGTGACGTTGTCTCCAATAGGTCAAGCAATAGCTGTGGTGGCCCCCCCCCCCCCGGAGGACACGCATCATGATCCATTATTCACATGATTCATCGAACCCGTTGGGCGAGACAAGTGGCTACCCGCAGGCCCCTAGGCTGCCATTCGGCTTCTGCCCGATATTCGACGATGGGCACGTCTTGAACATGGCCCCAACTGCCTTGTCTCTCGTCTCGGCATACGCCCCCGCGAGCGCCTCCATCAGGGCCGACCTCGTCGGCTCCTCAAACCCACACTGGATAATCTCGTCGGCCGTCATGTACCATAGCGAAGTCAGCTGCGGGAGCAGGTGGCTGGGCGGGATAAAGTCATGGCGGCCGGCCTCGAGGAAACCGCACTTGGTCAGATATCCCGGCACATCGAGCACCCACCTTTGGTGGCGTCAGAAAACTCTCAACACAAACAACAAACAAGGGGGGAGGGCGTCGAGACTCAACTTTGGAAGAACCTTTGCCGTCAACACCAGCGCCGCGTCGCACCGCGGACTTGGGCCCTGGCTGAGGATCTCGATCTTGCCCTTGCCGTCCTGAGCCCACTCGTCCCACTGGATCCAGCCGCCGGGCTCTGCGTCCGGGTCGTTAGCACCTCTCTCTCTCTCTCTCTCTCTCTCTCTCTCTTTCTCTCTCTCTCTCACACACACACACACAAACACACACAAGACACTGATCTAATAAACTTCTGGGCTCATACTCAACAGCGCCATGGCGTGGTCCATGGCCGGGCTGGGGTCCTCGCCGAGCGCGCGCACGCCGGCAAAGTGGGCGATGTGGACGAGGTCGAAGGTGCCGCAGAGGTACTCGGCCGGGGCTGCAAGTGCGTCGGCCACGCTCAGCTGCACGCCCGCCGGCAGCGCATGCGCCGGCGGGAACTGCTCGTCGCTGATGTCGAACCCGTGCACCTTGAACTTGACCTCCTGCGTCGACAGCCCACGCGCAATGTCGACGGCCCAGATTCTGGAGACTTGTTAGGGTGTTTCACGGAGGGGAAGAGGGGAGAGGGGGGGGGAGAGGGGGGCAACTTGCCCTGTTCCGGTCCCGACATCGGCTATGTTCACCTCGACCGCGGCGCCGGCGGACCCGCCTTTGGGCGACTTGAGATGGGCGAGGATGCGGGGGCTGATGGGTTTTACTGTTACTTCCTTCCAGAGTTGGTGCTGCAGCGCCAGCCTGTTGGGGAAGGGGGGGGGGGGGGGTGATCAGCTCAGATGAGGTTTTGGCGAGGTAACGGCCGGCTTACCTGCCCGAGGCCGTGTATGAACGGTCGAGCGCATACGCCACGCCGTTCTCGTGAAGGACGTCGATTGGAGTTTCCGTGCTCATGATGAACTTTAACCTTGAGGAGTGGGGATGGATGCTGGAACCCAGTCCAGGGGCCTGTGAGAGAGAGTTGCTTTTTTGTTCCCGACCAACTCACCTTACCCACACGGCTTCTCCAGAAGTCTGTCTTTGGTGCACTATAGGTTCCGTAGGGATCGACCCTTTTCTAGCCCAGTTCACAGCCGAAAAACCCATCGTTTTCGACACCATGCACTGCCAGCGCTCAGGTGTGATCCGAACGATCCTACAATGCGCCGAGACAGGCTCACCCCATTCCTCTTGGCGCCCTAGTATGTCGACACTGCACTAAAGGTGCGGCCCGGGAACATGGGATCGTGCCGCATCTCGGTTCGTCCCTTGGGAAATGGTCGTTCTGAACCCTTGAAGGTCGGACTCGAGGGCTCGGACTCGACGTTTTTCTTCTTCTTTTCTTTTTTCGACTAGCAGGTCGAGTCTGCATGCGGCAATCTGGCGGTGCTCTGGTATCACGATAATGCGGTGCGCCAAAATCCCTCACGCAGCGGTCTAGACGATTGGGGCTAGATTGGGCTGGGAACTGCGTCAAGCGAGCGAATAGACGGAAAACATGTTGCGCCGCTGCTACCTTGGCTCCTCCCTTGGCTCTGTAGCTTGGGCGGCTGCATGCGGATGGCAATCGAACTGCAGCTGAAAATGGTATTGTTCCGACAAGCGTGGGTTAGCCGCCGTTGGTGTTCACCCTTATTAGCCTGCGAGACGAGCTGTTTTACTGTCTGCGGGGTTGTTGGGGGAAAGAATGAATATAAGGACTCTATCACATGACTGCTCCGAGGTGCAAAGGACCGGGGTGGGGGGGGCGCCTGGGCAAGGGGTCAACTTGTGAAACTCTCGAATTTTTTAAATTGGTAGGGCTAGGCGAAGCAAGTGATGGGGACAAGCGGGAGCCGGGGAGAAAACGCTATGATGGTACATAGTTACAAACGACGCGGCGCCAATCAACTGCCCATAATCGACATTTGTGCCCTTGCAATGCCGGGATATCTTGGACCTTGAGGTGGCATTGACAACTCGGAAGGATCGGATAAGGACTGGCAGCCACTCGCAACGCTCTACCACCGGTAGCAACGATTAGTTCTGCTTCATGCTAGGGGGGGGGGGGAGGGGTCTAGGTGCATGCCGGCAGGGGGGATGGGGGAGTGGGGAGGGGGGGGGGGGGGGCATACATAAGGTCGTTAGCAAGGTAGCGAGACGGCAGAGCAGGGTAGCAAAGGTAAGGCAGGGGGGACAGGGTAGGTAGGTGGGTAGGTAGGTAGGTAGGTAGGTAGGTAGGGTAGGTAGGTTAGGTACCTTACCGAGTATGGTAGTGTATATATAAGATAAGGCAGACTGGACATAGCCATTTGAAGACTTCAAGTTTTTGCCCACCACTTGTCTTCCATCACCATCAATTGTATATATCTAGTCCCAATGGAAAACTACACAGCAGATGCCTCATCGGTGTTGGGCTCGTCGGAAGCGGCGGCAGCCCACGCCAGGGCCCAGATGTCGCTCTTCAGCTTCGGGAACCTGGCGGTGGCGCTGCTGGTGCTGTTCGTGACCAACGTCGCCGGTACGCTGTGGAGCAAGCACAAGTTCAACCTGTTCGCGCGGGCGTCCAAGTGCCAGCCGGTACCCTCGGCGTCCAACCCGATCCCGATGCCGTGGAGCCTCAACCGCAAGTACGAGGTGTACCGGGCCTCGGTCCGGGGCGACCTGTTCGAGGGCCACTTCTCGCGCAAGTACGCGCGCTTCGGCAACACGCACGCCATCGTGTCCCCCCTGACGCGCACCCAGAAGGGCATCAACACCATCGAGCCGGCCAACATCCAGTGCGTGCTGGCCACCCGGTTCGACGACTACAAGCGGCCCGAGTTCCGCTCGCTCGCCGCCCAGCCCATGCTGCTGCCGGGCCTGTTCACGACCGACGGGCCCGTGTGGGCGCACTGGCGCGGCATGGTGCGCCCCCAGTTCACGCGCCGGCGCTTCGACGCCAACGTGGCCGACAGCGAGCGCCACATGCAGCTCATCTTCGCGGCGCTGGGCGCGCCGGCCGCCGACGGCTGGACCGCCGACGTCAACCTGCTCGACCACATGTACCGGCTGACCATGGACACGGCGACGCAGTTCCTGTTTGGGGCGTCGGCCGAGACGCAGACGGCCGAGCTGGTGCGCACCGGACACCTGCCGGCGTCGGCCTACAAGGAGTCGCACCTGTGGGGCTTCGACACCACCTTCAACAAGGCCGGCAGCTACGTCGGCCACCGCATCAAGCTGTCCAACATGTACTGGCTGTACGACGGCCGCGAGTTCCGCCAGGCCTGCCGCGACCTGTACCGCATGGTCGACGGCTACGTGTCGCACGTGCGCGCCGAGGGCCGGGCCGCGCGCGGCGGCGCCGCCGTCGCCGAGACCCCCGACACCGTCATCGAGGAGATGGAGGCGCGCGGGGCCTCGCAGAAGGACATGGTCGAGCAGACGATGCACCTGCTGGTGGCCGGCATGGACACCTCGGCCGCCGCCCTCGGGTGGGTGTTTGCCATGCTGGCGGCCAAGCCCGACATCTACGCCAAGCTGCGCGGGAACGTTGTCGCAGTCTTTGGCACCGAGCAGAGGCCCATGGCCGAGTTCAACCTCGAGACCCTCAAGGGGTGCGACTACCTCCAGTTCTGCCTGCTCGAGGCGTTGCGCCTGTTCCCCGCGGGGCCTATCAATGTCCGCGAGGCCATCCGCGACACCGTGCTTCCCGTCGGCGGCGGGCCGGACGGGAAGAGCCCCGTTGCGGTCAAGAAGGGGGCGAGGGTGCAGCTGGGGACCTACCTGACGTGAGATTATTCATTCATTCATTCATTCATTCATTCATTCATTTATTCATCCATCCATCCATCCATCCATCCATCCCTTGCACACACAACATGGGGGAATACAGTACTGACCGTTCTTGCAGCCATCGTCGAAAGGACATCTGGGGCCCCGACGCCGACGAGTTCCGGCCCGAGCGGTGGGAGGGCCGGAGACGTGGCTGGGAGTACACGCCCTTCAGCGGCGGACCCCAGATATGCGTCGGCCAGGGCTACAGCATGACCCAGGTGTCTTTTGTCATTGCTCGAACCGTGATGCGGTACGACCAGATTGTGCCTGCTAAAGGCAGCAATAACGAGAAGCGAAGTTGGATGACAGTGCTGACGCCAGGGGATGGCGTTCGTGTGAGGTTGCACTTGGATGCAGGTGCGCAGAGAGGTAAGCACCTTATTATGTAGTGTAACATGACGTCTCGATTCTAGTCTGAAGTATGATTGGTATCAAAGAAAAACAAGTTCTAACCCGCCTAAATCAAATGGAGGATATATATCACCACCCCCCCATGGCTCCAAACTCCGTTCCGAATGCAAACCCCCCCTTGCCCCTTTTTTTCCAATTTTTATTCCGGTGCCGCAAAGAGTTGTGACCCCATGTCCAAAACGATAACACCCCGCTTCTTCCTTGTTATGCTGGCGTCCACTATGCGATAGTACTCTTTTTCCCACATCTCGGAAAAGTGAACCTGTTCGTGGAGCTTCTGAGCATCTCCTCCTCCCCCATCGATGGAACGCGGCTTCCCCGGCCCTTGCTGTGGCTGGTCCTCCTCCTCCTCTCCAAAGGTCTCGGGGTTCACCACATCCACCGTTCGCACCTGCGACGCCCCCTTTATCGAGGATGGCTTCGCCAGCGGCAGCTGCGCCTTCCCGGGGCTCTCCCAAATTTTCCTCGCCTCGGCCCTGAGCCGGTCCAGTGTCGCATCATCAATCTCCTCTTTTATCTTTCTCAACTCCGCCTCGTCTTTCCCTTCCAGCATCTTGTGATCTACGGGCGGTGACTCGGGCGGCGGCAGTAGATCGACAAAGCTCTCGCCCGACGTCCCATCGACCATGATGCGCGTGAGGAAGCCGCTGCCGAGATGCCGGTTGAAAAAGGTCAGGACCGCCAGCTGGTACACGCAGCCCTTGGCGCCGTCCTCGGCCGCCATGCCCGTCAGCCGCATCGTCCCGAACTCGCGATTCCACTGCGCCTGCTTGGCCTGGACATCCTCGATATCATAGCCGGGGGTAATCAGGTCCCTTGCGTGCACAAGGAGCTTCTCTTCCTCTCCGTCGACCGCGGCAGCCACCTCGTTCGAGATGTATACCGTCCTCTCCTTGCACCCCTCGCTCTCCAAATCCTCTCCTGAAACTCTGGTGTGCTTCCTCGTCCTCGTCCTGACCAGCACGTTGGGGACCTCGGTCTCGGCGAGCAAAATACCCAGCCGATCGATGGGGTCCTCAAACTCATGCCTGCAGTCCAGCGACGCGATATAATACCGCTGCGCCGACGCGTGCTTGCCCTTGCCGGCCTGCACCAGCTTCACCTTGATCTTCAGCCCGCGGTGCGTCATCTCGTGCTCCTCGACATCCCTCGGCACCGTCGGCGTCGCGAGCACCACGCGCTCCATGCCCGCAAAGTCGCGCGGCGAGCGCGCCAGGATGGGCAGCGTGCCCGTCTGCGCGTCGTCGTCAAACTCCTCGAGCTTGGTGTGGTGGTGCACCGGCGCGTCCTCCTGGCCGAGAATGCCCCACGCAAAGAGGGACTGGTCGGGCGTGCGCTTGATGATCTCGGTCTGCAGGCGGGTGAAGGCTACCTCGGCGCCCTCGCCGTACAGGATCGGCATGGACACGCCGAACAAGCCCATCAGCGAGTACGCAATGTCCTCGGGCTTGGTGGTCGACCGGCGGATGGCCCAGCACATGCGCCGGGCGGCCGGGATGCGGCGGATCTGGGTCGGGTCGAGCAGGCTGCGGCGGTCGATGCCGGTGGCCTTGACGATGGTGCGCGCGAGGGAGGCTTTGGTCCCGAGAAGCTTCCAGCCGGCGCCGAAGAACTGTAGCTTGCGGGGCGCCAGGAGCTCCTGCAGGGTCCACCCGCGCAGGAACCAGCGGCTCTCGGCAAAGTCGTCCTTCCACATCCGGTAGGCCCCCCGCTGCCCGCCGTGCTGCACGTCGGGGAGGTAGGCGTAGCAGACAGCCGCGCGGTGGTACCACGAGTACATGGAGTTGATGGCCTCGGACATCTCGGCGCTGCTCATCTTGTCGATGCAGACCGTGTCGACCCAGGCGTATTGGTAGCCGTCCTGGCTGGCCTGCGTGCACGTGTAGGATACCTTGGAGAAGCCCTCCTTGAGCTCGAGCGCGTGCGCCTGGCGGAGAGAGGCGGGGACCAAGGCTTTTTCGTAGTCGCGCGGGGTGAAGTTGCGTCGTTGGAAGCTATGGTTACGGAAGCTGTCGAAGCCGCGGCTCTCGGAGCTCGACCGGCTCTCGTACCCGTCGGTGATGGAGGGTGGTGTGGGCGGGCGCTTCACGGGGTCCCCGCCCCCGCGGAAGGCCATCAGCATGCTGGACAGCAGCAGCATCTTGACCGTGTCGGCCTTGTCATTGCGCGGGATGACGTTGGCGGCCTGTTGGACCTGTGTGCGCCTGTGTTTCGCAATGGTCTCCAGCTCGGCCATGGTGAGCTCATCCTTGCCCCAAGTGTGCGAGAGGATGGCGTAGGGTGGGACGTTGGCGCCGGGAAACTCCTCGAGCTCCAGCGTGGTGGTGTTGATCAGTCTCATAATGGATCAAGTCTGGTGTTGTTGTTGTTGTTGCAGCAGATGGTGTTTGCGCTGCAGTGAGACTGTGAAGACCGCTTTGAGTGAGAACTGGAGAAGCTGGAATCCCCCTTCCCCCCCCCGCAGCAGAGAGTCAATGAAGACGGCAGTATTTGACGTTATAAATTTCCCGCTGTACCTGATCCACTATTTGACACCATTCCACACCGGGCGTCGAAACGTGTGTTGGAGCGAGTGAAGCGTTAACAGGTGGTCCAATGAGGGCGAGCACCACGTTGGGGGTGCAGGCCTGAGGCAAAGGGAGCCGTTTGGGCAGAGGTACCATTTGCCAACGGCCTAGTCTTTCTGCCCAAGATTGAGCCAGACGTCACAAGGGAATTTTGGTCGTCGAATCATGTCGGCAGGCGCGTCGGTTGAGTTGGACAAGTTGCCGCGGTGCTCGTTGGCAGCTCAATTGCCAGCATGGGGTGACTTGCGATTTCGGCTATATTTGGAGCTCAATGGGTGCAGAAGACGAAGAGAAAGTCGACAATTGGGCATGGAGAGCAGCACGGTGCCTCGTTGCCTGTTGCCTCTTGCTTCATGAAACAGATGCGGGAGGGCAAGAGCGATCGATGGGTGCGAAATTTTGGGATTTTGGTCAATTCGCTGCGAATTCCAACCCAAGGAAAGGCGAGCTGCTGAATGTCATCCCATGTCCTTGTCGCCACCCCCAATGCCATCTCATATCGATCACGCGAATTCCAGCACACTCCTCCCACGTAACGCCATTCATTCTTGAGGCTGCACATGCGACAACACATCTAACCGCCTCACCTGAAACGACATCCGCACCTGTCGCTCCGAGCCCACGAGGTCTCGTCGGATGGCCCCGGCCCAGCTGAGCGCGCGCAGCGTCCTTCCAATTCTTCGACGGGGAACAATTCTCTTTCGGGATCAACAAACATGACATAATTATGATACATCACCGGTTACAACCTGGATATTACTATTGCCATCACCACGACAGCATTGTCACACGTAGCTTCCGGCCCAGCCTGTCCCTTCATCCCGACAACACAATGATTTGATCAGTCAATCCTCCAGGAGCCAAAAGAGGGTCGGGGAGCATATTACACAGCTGAGCGTTGGAATTGAATTGGCTTGCATGTCGCGTGAAGCTTGAATGATGCCGACGGAAAGCGCATTTTTGGTGGCAAATAAGTCCTTGTGCCAGTTCCGGAGTCCTTGGGATGTTGTTGATAGTCTTGTTGGAGCCCCTGAAGATGTTGGAGATTGGATATGATGTGGGTATTGCCTGGGCCCAGAAAATATTGTCGCCATCACAACGTTGGGAGTAAGCATGGGCATGGATAGATTCAGGAGCTTCAGCTTCGCGAAGCTGCATCCGGATTATTTGGCAGCAATTGACCAACAAGCTGTGTGAGTGTAACCACTGCACTCTACCAATAATTGCATGTAACGAATTGAACACAACCCCGGAATTCCCAACTGCCATGATACATACCCTGCATCTTGGTTTGCTAGGACCCGAACCCCCAAGAAAATCTGTGGGTGCTCTCTCAAAGTCTTGTCCAAAGCGAGACTCGTCGACTGATTGGCTAGACACACAATGAAAGAACACTGGATTTCCGCCCAAAGCATGTGCCCAAAGCTGACAGATAACCTTACCTTGACAAGCCCCATCAACCGAAAATTAAGGCCAGTCAGCTGAGTCATTGAAAACTAGCTCCAGATGGTGGAAGCCTAAAACCTACAAAGGCAAAAAACCCCCCCCCCCAAAAAAAAAAAAAGCATGTTGAACCTACCTATCACAGAGTTTTACAACTCACGTGGTTTCCCATCTCGATCGCGATCCAGGAAATGCGGGCAGGAGTCAGCAGGCCACGATGACTCAAAAAAATTACAGGTTGACACTGAAATCGGTTGGTAGGGGATCATTGTCATTCGTTGTTTTGCCCAAACCGCCAGAACCCCAGAACCCCAGAACCCCAGAACACATTGCAGCAACGCGGATAAAGGCATCGGTCCATTAACCCCCAGAAGATAATGTATATACTGCTGTCTTCCTGTTTTACACGTCCACAAAATGATCCCAAATGCCCGGCAGAAAACCCAACCTGCCCAAACGGGCCATGCAATGCTAGATAGATGCCCCCTGTCCCAGGCCATGCATGTATGCTATCCCGCCAAAATGAAAATGACCTCGTACCCAACCGGGACAAAGGAAATATGGCTGATTTTATCACTGCTCTTCCCTCCTCGGTCCATCTTTCTCCTCTCGTGCTGTGTTGTCCTACTCCTTCGGGTCCCCCGTCATCTTGGAATACGCAAACTCTCTCAAAACCGGAGGGGGAGCCAGGCCCCGTGTCTGCTGATAGCCCTGCATTGTCGGAGGCTGGACAGGTGAGGCGAGCAGCCCAACTGACGGTCCGGCTGGGGTGGGCATCAAAATCGTGGGAGCTGGCGTGCCCGATGGCGTGCCGGGGGCCGACGTCGCAGCTGAGCCGGTTTCGCCTGGTGCAATCGCAACTGGGTCCCCGTTGGCAGGGACCGATGCCTTCTCCGCTTTCTTGCTGGCGAGCGTATTGCGACGTTTTTCCACAGCTCCCTTCATTTCTCCAGAAGCCCAACGTCCTGTAAATGGTTAGCATGGCATCATTGCCAACGGAGTTGAGAAGACCTACTTCTCATCGACCAGCTCATCTTCTCTGACTTGCTCATCTCAGCATAGGGCTTCGGCTCCGCTTCGGCCGTGGCTGCGCTGCTCAAGGCCGCCTTGGTGCCAGGCTCGGCCGGTGCAACGGGCTTGAGGCTCCGGGATGTCTTGCTGGGTGCTTTGGGATTGGGGTTGGGCGCAATGTTGGCCGGGGTGGCGGCGCGAGACGACGCTTGTGAGGAAGAGCCGTTGTTGGTAAGCTTGATCTTGGTGATGGGCTTCTTGGCCACCGGAGGCGCAGGTGGCGGCGGGGGAGGACCAGACAACAAGGCAGGCGACGAGTTAAATGTGTGCATAAGGGGTCCAGGCGCGGGCGCCAAGGTAGGGGGACCCTGGTTGTAGAACAAGGTAGGCGCTTTCAGGCCTCCGGCGGGATGCGGGATTGCGGGAGGCGCAATGACAGGCGGCGGCGGCGGCGGCGGTGGCGGCGGAAGAGGGGCCTGAGCTGTGGGCGCGGGATGGCTTGCAGTCATCTTTCGTTTGGGCCCCCGCTTCTTTGGCTCCGCATTGTCGACCTTGGTGGTGCGAGCGCGCTTTGGCTGATGCTCGGGGTCGTTCTCGAGCACGAAATTGCGTTTCCGCCCGCCGCGAAACGAGTAAGCAGTCTCGGCGGCCTCGGCAGCCTCCAGCGTGTTTTCGGTGGCAGCCGAGGACGCCGTGGACGGCCGGGATTCGGGTTGGCTATCTACCGAAGGGTTGCTGTAAAACGACGAGCTGGCAATTTCGGGGGCTGGCTGGTGCTTGGCGGTGCGCTGGCGCTTGGCTCTGCTCTCTTCAAAGTCGATGGGAATCGAGGTGGGGGGTTGCTGGGCGAAGCCGCGAGCACGCTTGCGCGCTGAGATGGATGCCGACTTTTGCCTCGTACTATCTTGGACATCTTCGTCGTCTGTCTCGTCCTGGTCGACTGGGGCATCGACAACGGGCTCCTCTGGATCAACAAAGCTGTACCCCTTGGGCCGGGGGCCGCGCCGCTTGCGTGTGATGAGCTCTGCGGCCGGCGGCTCGACAGTCTCTGCGCTGTCCTGATCGTCGGCGCCATCGGTCATCGCGGTAAGCTTACGCCTCGGCCGGCGACCGAGGGCTGGGGGGGCGAAGCCGGTCGGGGTGCCGGCACGGCTGGGCTCCTTGCTCTGGTCTGAGAAGTTGCGAGGTTTCCTCATCCGCTTGCCCTCAATGACATTCTCTTCGGCTAGCTCGGCAGCCTTCTCCGTCTTCTTGCGCTCGCGCAGTCTGTTTTCCGACATCTCCCAGCGCTGGTCTTCTGGGTTCTGGCGGCCAACCTGCGTGGGGTGGGCGTTGTGCTTGAAGCCGTAGGCCTGGGCCATGATCTTGTCTTCCTCCTTTTGATGCTCCAAGATGGGGTCGTCGATGTAAGGCTTAGGAGCGCGGGCGCCTCGGACCTCAAAGGTGGGGGGTCCCTTGACGGCGTCGTCAAAATGGCGGCGCCAGAGCGGAGGGTCGTCCGGCTTTTGGCGATTCTCCCAGTTGATGATGGTCTTGTCGTTTGCCAGGCGACGCTTGGCCGTCTCCTCGTCGTCGACAATCTTTTTCAGTTCGTTGTACTCGCTCTGGTAGGCGTGCAGCGCCTCGACCGCGGCGGCAACAGTGCCGTACAGCTTGCTCGAATCCATCTCCTGCCATCCCTCAAAAGCGTCGGTAAACTCTTGGGGATCGCGAAGTTTGGGAAAGAGATACTGCCTGGGCGGGTTCTTGGTCACCTCGACTGGCTTGGTGGGGCCGCCTGTCTTGACGCGGCCAGGCGCCTCCGCTTCCGGGCCGTCCGGTAGGCCATCGGCGTCGCCGTCAATCTGTGGCTCATCTTCCTCGGCGGCGGCAGGTGAGGGTGCTGCTGTGGGTTGCTGAGAATCTGCTGCCTGAGAACCTTGGGGGGTATCCTCAAACGAGCGAGACGCGCCCGTGACCAATAGGCGCTTTTGGACCTGCTCTGCCGTGATTTTGGTGAAGGAGCGAGCGTGCTTGGCCGTGGATTCTGCGAGGGATGGGGTCGAGTTTCCTGTTTCCGCTTCAGCGGCGTTGAATTTTTGAACGCACATATTCCAGTACGCCACCATGCCGATGTCGGGCTCCCCGGCTTCCTGGCGTCTCTTCGTCTCGTGGTGGTAGAGCTTCAAAAACTCGTTCTTCTTCAGGCGGCGGCGACCATCCCACGTTATCTCGCGGGGGGTCGTCTCCATGGGGGACGGGGTGGGTGTGGGAGTGGGCATTGGGGTGATCTCAGTCTTGTCTTTGTCTGGGTATACCCACTCGGTGTAAGGGCCGGGGTGGCGAACGTCTTCGCCGTCGTAGTAAGGCGTGAGGGCCATGTTGATGCCGAATGGGGAGGGACTCTTGTAAATCTTTTCCAGAAACTTGAGTCTGGCGGGAGGTGCTGAACGTTGAAGTGCTCGCAGTGCCCGTCGGGATGGGACTGAAGGTATGAGACGACGGGCTTGGGTTGCCTCGGCGGACTTGAAGCCCGGGTCGACTGTGGATAGGGCTGGGGATAACGTTAAGGTTTTTGGTTGAATAGGCTCAGGTTCAACAATAGGCTCCGTGACAATAGGTGTGTCTGAAGTTTGAATTACTGGTTCGGGTTTTGGGGGCGCGCTTTCCACGTCGGGTTGGACCTCGTGCTCCGCTTTTACCACAGGTTCGATTTTGACAGGTTCTGGCTCCGCGGGTGCTGGCTCGGCGGATTTTTCAGACACCTGCTCGACAGTTGCTGGCAAAACCGTATTTTCATCTGGAGTGGGCTCTTGCACGGGTTCCTCAGCCTCGTGCGGTTGGTCGGGCTGGTCAGGCTCTTTCGGCTGGAGGGTGAGTGAGATGTCCTTGGGTGCAATGTCGGCCATTTCGACGGGCGGCTCGGGGATCAGGTCTTTTTCTATCGACTCTTCACTCTCCGGGGCAAGCGACACGGTCTGCTCGATCTGGGGGATGGCCTCGGGTTGGGGGGTTGCTGGCTCGGGTTCCGCCTGAGCCTGGCCGGCTTCGCTTCCATCCGAAGTGGAAGGACGTGTTTCCGACTCGCCAAACGATGAAATTTCAGACTCCTCGTCGGAGTCCTGGAGGCCGTCCATGGAGACGCCGACCAGAATAGTGTCCTGCACCTCGTCGCCCGAAGGCTGGTCGACGTAGGTGCTGATTTCCGCCGATGACTTTTTCAAATTCGAGCTCGTCTTGCGCCGGCGGGACGAGGCGGCGGCAGCGCGAGCGGGGGCTGGAGACTTCTCTGGCCGACGGCGCTTGGGGGTGCTCGACGTGAAATTGAAATCTTCCAGCTCCAGCTGGTCAGAGCCATCATGGGTCCCCTTCTTCTTGCGGCCGCGAGCACTGGGCGTGATGACCGACTTGGCGGCGGCCTCCGATTTGGCAGCGGCAGAAGTCAGATGGTCATCAATCTGTTCCTGGGTGTAGTCGATTCTAGCACGCTTCCTGAGAGAGTGGCCGCCCTTAGAGTGGCCCTCATCGTCGGGAGTGCCGTCGAACGAGGGCTCAAAGGTGCGGGCCCGCTTGCGAGCTGAGGGCCCGCCGGCGGCCATGATGGTGCCGACGGTAGAGGGGGACTCAAAACTAAAGGATGAGCTGAACGTTGCGCTCCTGCCTGGCCGGTCGGCGCGAGGAGTGATGCGCGGGTTAGTGTCCGGGACGGGTGAGGTAGTCCGGGGGCCGAGACCGAGCAGGACCTGGGGAGCAGGATGAGACGTCGACGCTGACGATCTGGCCTTGGCTCCGCGCTGTGAGACAGGACCGGCGGGAAAATGAGCAGCGGTGGGAGTGCTTGGTAAGGTTAAGTCCAAGGCCGACCCGGATTGATGAGATTGAGACGGGGGGAGGGTGGCACGCTTCTTTGCCGCGCGCCCGCGACCACGTCCGCGGTCCATCTGCCGCGCTGTATTACTCGCGAAATCAATCAGTCAGCCGTCAAGGCACATGGGGTGGTGTGCGCAGCGGTGCGTGGAGCGCATTCACAGGACGGGTGCCGTCTAGCTCATCGCGGTGCGAGTGGCATAAGGGGGGGGGGGAGGGGGGGTGGAGCGAGGGCCGATGTGCGGTGTAGTGGTGTAGACAGAGGCTGGTGTGCGTGTGTTTTGTGTGGAGCGGCCCGTCTGAGGGCGATGAGGCGAAAAAAAGAGAAGCGCACTAACCATCCAACGTGTCAGGGTCAGATCCGTTGGCCTGCACCCGTCGACGTGCAGCGCCTCGGCCTCGGGCGCACCGCGATCCAAAACACGCAAAAGAACACAAGCGACGGCCTGGCTGGCGTGCTGGACAGTCTGGCGATTAGCAGTTTGCGCGGCGCTGGACTGCGGCGATGATATCTGAGCGACTTCAGTGAGCTTCGTCAGGCCTCTGGCGTGTACTAAGATTTCTTCCAACGTCAATTTCGAGAGGTTCCCGAATAAGCCATAGCCAATCGCACTCGCGCATCCGTGCCATCCGCCCAGCCCCACACCTCCAGCTGCCCACCCCCTGCCTGCCACTGCCGCCAGCTGTCGTCACTCCCTGCTATTTCGCCAACGGCCGGCCAAGTTGTGGTGAGACGCCCAGTGACCTGAGATCCATCATCAACCTACTCCCAGATGTCGGCATTATAATACAGCAATCAGTTTGTGCGCAATTGTCTATCTGTCCTCTTCTGGCTATCTCTATCTGTATCCTGTATCCTGTGTCTTTTCCCGATCGTCGTGCTCCCTAGATCAAGATCTGTCTGCGCGCTACGTAGTTTCTAAGTCAGGTACAGGTTCGGAGTACTTCGCACAGGCCTAGACTCGCCGACTCGGCAATTTCCACCTCGAATCCACCTCGTAACTCCAAACCCCCAACCCCTCCGTCCTCAATCGCCAACACCAACCACGCCGACACCGCCCACACCGGCAGAATGACGAGCAAACGCACAAAAGCAGCGGCTGCCGACGACGAGCTTAGCGATCTCTTTGAAGGCCTCGGCGGCGATGACCCGACCAAGAAGACAAAGCCCAAGCCGACTGCGGGCAAGGGCAAGGGCGATGCCGAGCAGGACCTAGACATCCTGGCCGACCTCGAGAACCAGCTGGGCGAGATGTCGTCCCGCCCGCACACCCCGCGCATCCGCGAACTCGCCCCCAAGCCGTCCCCCGCCAAGCGCACCTCGACCAACACCCCTCCGCCCGACGGCGCCACCCGCAAGTCGGCCGAGAGCACCCGCTCCTACCGCGCCAGCTTCACCCCCAGCGCCACCAGCTCCGAGCTACAAGAGCCCGAGAGGAAGGTCGAGCAGGCGCCTGCGGCCGGCGGCGGCTGGTGGGGAGGCTTGCTGTCTACTGCCACGGCAGCCATGAAGCAGGCCGAGGCCGCCGTCAAGGAGATCCAGCAGAACGAGGAGGCCAAGAAGTGGGCAGACCAGGTTCGCGGCAACGTGGGCGCCCTTCGAGGAATTAGTGCGTCGCGACCCAACATTTCCACCAGCCTCTCCGGCTCGTGTCGCCATTTGCTAACCCTCTCGTTACAGGCGACGAGCTGCGCCACCGCGCCCTCCCGACCTTCACCAACATCCTGCACACCCTAGCCCCGCCCATCTCGTCGCACGAGCGCCTGCTCATTCACATAACCCACGACCTAGTCGGCTACCCGTCGCTGGACCCGCTCGTCCACGGCATCTTCAGCCGCGTCATGGCCCAGGTCGAGGGCGGCGATCTGCTCGTCGTCCAGCGCGGCCAGGAAGCCACGGCCGGCCAGTCCTCGGCCGGCTGGCGCGACGGCCCGTGGTGGCGCCAGTCCGACACGGCGCGTGATCTAGGGCTCGTCAAGGGCCTGGTGGAGGGCACCAAGCTGTGCCGCGCCAGCGCCGAGGGATACTCTGGCGACTACTTTGCTGCCCACGACGGCCTGGATGCCGCCCGCCAGCGCGCCGTGGAGCCGCTTAGCGAGAGCAACCCGGTACGCAGCTCGGATCTGTTCCTTGCCGTGCAGGCCATCACGGTCAGCGCTGACAAGACGCTGTTCGCGGGCCCTTCCACCGAGAAGGAGGAGGCATCGGTGGTGCACGAGGAGGATGCTGATGAGACGGTGTGCTTCGCCGTCTTCATCCTGGACCCCGTCCACGACATCCAGTATGCCACCGTCAGCCAGACCATCCCGGTCAAGTGGGTCCGCTGGTTAGATGCCGCTGCCTCGCCTTTGACCCCCGGGAGCGCCGATGAGGGCTTTGAGAGTGAGTTTGAGCGGGTGCCCGAGGAGATCCGCGAGATTGTGGAGGGCGGTGGTGTTGATCCCCGCGAGTGGGTTGCCGAGTGGGTGGAGGAGGTGCTGGGGCTGGCTGTGGGCGTTGTGGCGCAGAGATATGTCGCCCGGCGGATGGGCGTCGGTGAGGGCAGTATCGGCAAGGGCAAGCAGAAGGCTGAGGACATCCTCCAGGATGGCGGGGGCGAGGCTGCGCGAGCTGGGCTCATGTGAGAGGTTTAATTTCCTGTGTGAGCAGGGGTCGCTGTTTGAGAACGAGTGGCTTTGTTTCTGGGTTGTTTCTGGCGTTGGGGCAGGGCTCATTCTCACTTCTGTTAGTCTTGACTTGTTTGTAGGCCGTACTCTTACTTTGTATCGCTAGGTTTTGGCTGCGTACGACTGTCAGCAATTCAGTGAATACAGATGATATGTTTCTGGCAATCATCCTATCAGTCTGTAGATATAATAAGCTTGATGAGGCAAGGAAGAGATATTGAGCTGCGGTCAACGAGTAATACTAGTATGCCTCATTAGAGTACCGCATGAATGTGGAATAGAAATCATTGCAAAAAAATAAAAAATAAAAAAAAAATAAAAATAAAAATAAAACAATTGTGAGTCCTATGAACCCTTGTTGCTGCGGTCTATACTCTTGACCTGTTGCGAGCCCTAGGCGAACACGTCGAATGTAGAGCGTACTCTACGGAATACATGATTCATTGCCTAGAAAGGCGCCCATTCGGGAACCCAGGACTATTAATGCGGTGGTGTACTGTGCGCACACCAAAACCCCACTAGGCCACTGAACTCGTTGCTGTTGCGAACTTGACTCCAAGACGAGTTGATATAGGGCGAGCGGGTCTGCTGTCGCTCCAAGGCGTCTGATTCGGATTCGGCTCCTTCCATCCTAAGTCTCCGAGTCACGTCCGCCTGGTTTAGCCACGATGTGTGTACTTTGCAACTGCGCCTTGAGGCCTCGTGTTGATGTTATGGTATCATCTACGTGGTATTAATCTAGTGTTTTTGTCTATCCGGTCTTCCTTGACCACACATCAATCTGCCTCATCAAAACCCGTCCTCTCCTCTTCGGGTGCCCGTAACTCTTGAAATCGTCCCTTCATCCGCCCAAAGTCTTTTGTGTCCCTTTTCAAGTCCACGCCCTTTGCCGCCGCCGACCACTTTGGATCATCAGGATGTAGTCCCTGGCCCAGGTCCTTGTAAATCCTCACCTCCACCACCCCATCCGTCCTCAACCTCAACCCAGCATCCGTATAACACCTCTCACAACACACCGCCTCCACCTCCTTCCCCTCACGCCACTCCTCCCTCCTCCCCATCACCCGCCTCTCAAACCTCGCCCTGCCCCCCTTCACCCCCATCCTAACATGCGCACACGCCCTAACATCCCAATCCCCTCCCTCGGCGGCAAACGCCAGCGCATACTCCAGCATCAACACCCCCCCGGAGATAACCGGCGTGATAACCCACCTCACCCCGGCCCCTGTCATCCCGGCACACGCCAGCCTTGATAGCTGCGGCCTCACGCCGCCCCGGAGCTGCGCCATGACGCCGTGGACGTGGTAGAATGCCAGCGAGTACGGCACCGTCTGGTGGACGTGCGGGAGGAGGGCCAGACTGCCCGAGGCCGGGGTGCGCGGGAGGGCGGAGAAGAGCTCCTGCGGGGGCTCACGGGCCGAGCGGGGGGCGGGCTGGTGCGGCTGTCTCTGGGCTGGGGGAGCGTCCCGGTTTGTGTTCTTGGGGAGGAGGTGCGGGTCGAAGTGGATGGGCGAGTGGTGCGGGTTGTGGTGGGTGCACCCGTCGGCGGGCGAGTGCACGCACGGGAGGTTGGCTTGCCATGGGGAGGGTTTGGACGGCGGGGGCCGTGAGAAGAGGTGGCGGATGCCCATTCTTGAGGGCATTTTGAGCGTGGCGTTGGTGATGTTTTTTTTGGCTGTGGTTTTGGCTGGTTTCGGGTCGTTTGGGAAGCAACAGTGTGGTTAGGCATGAGTGCCAGTTTTTTGGCAGCAAATGAGAATGGCTGCCGTGTACCGACATGTAGGTTGGTTGGTACCTTTCGCGGGGGAATTTTGGGGCCATTGGGTCTTATGTGGTGCTGTTCAGCGAGGCGAAGCCGGGCAAATGCTGCGAATTCGCCGCCGGGGTAACATGTGTTGTCGCCAACCATACCCGTTTTGACGGTACGAGGAGGCACGGAACCATAATGATGCCAAGGAATGTGGTTGGTCTGTTGCGCGGCAGACGGCGCCAAGCCCTCTCAGCCTTGATGAGTCGTGCAGCTGCGCTGGCTGAGTTGGATTTGGGCAGCGACCGAAACCCGCTTGCCAGCACACTGCCACAATTTGGGGAATGACTGAGCACGTTTCGAGAGCGGTGAGGAAGAGTGTTCCGCCTATCCCGATTCACGCCGAATTCCTTTGGCTTCTCACCCAGACCTGTGTGCTAGCGTGTACCCACAAGCCAAGAGACATATTGAACCCCGACAAGGCATTTCTCACATTTCAAAAGGCCTTTCGATGTCCTCAGCAAAGCCTCTTTTTTTTTCAACCAAGATACCAGCTCAGGGCCTCCCCATGTTCTGGAACTAGACCAACCATATAATGCGTGGCTCAAGATCCCGAAACAAATCTTCAAACCTCCGAAAGCCGCCTGCATTATCCGCCTCACTCATGCTGTCCGAAGCGAAGGACTCCCAATCAGGAGTCGCGCCATCATCCGGTTCGGTGATTCTGCCAGTGGTATCGGCGATTCTGCCTCGTGCCCTGCCCTCAACTAAGCCCGCTCGCCTGAAAGTCATCGACTGGCCACCAACTGGTTCAAGTGCCAAAGCTAAAGGGAAACCTAAATTGTCAAGACCGAGCAAGAGGAGCCAACCCTAACCCGATTCATATATATCCCGGGAGACTTTCCAAGAACCAAGTGGCTTGACGTACTTCGGATACCAGACCGGAGAGGGCGGGCAGCCTATCGGTTTCTTTTGTTAGTTCCAAGGTGGCATAATGAGACACAAGGTCTCTCCAAGCCTCGTGAGAGCGTCGGGTCTCCGTCAGCTCTGAGAGGCGTCTGAGGGAAAATATTTTGCGGCCGTATGTTCTCTTGTGTTTAGTCCCGCTAGTAACGGGGTGATGAAGCCGATCGGTGGGGACGAACTTTCTGCATTCCATATACATCTGGTCGGTGGCAAAGGAAAACACTCGTCCGGAAAGCACTCGTCCAGAAAGCAGTGCTTCTTGCATTAATCAGGCTCTCTCCGACAGAGGTAATCTGTCGGACTCGCATAGAAATTTCCACCGATGTTGTATAAGCTGCGGTTTGTGTGCTCGAGGAAACTTAAAGATATTGCGCAAGACATCTCGTTTGTTGAAAGACGGACCGTGGTAGAAAATGAAGGGGCTTTCCAGTCCCAGAGGGAGCCATCTTGACTGCCAGAAGCTTCCAGGGCGGCCGGGGTGACAGATGAGTGCTTATAGATGTGAGCCATTTGACATACTGCTCTTCCCAATCGATACGGGAATCCTGAATTATGCACAGAGAGTCGATCCAAGACTCGGGATAGAAAGGACGAGTTATCCGGCTTGGAGTATTCCTCGTGGTCGTTGAGGCAATCATGGATCCAGTCTCGAGCTAGGATGAAGTCGACGGCGATTTTTGGATCTCTGCCAAAGAAGTCCCATTCTTGAGTAGCAGGGCTATTTGGCAAAGCACAGTTAGAAAATAGTCACTGCGAGGCTTGAGAATGATGCATCTATGCTCACCTGGTCTGGACGATATCCAAACATGGACCCTGATATCGCTCAGGGGGGGGGGGGGGGGTCAGAATTCGAGATCGACCCATCTCACGTTCCTGAAGAAAAGCCCTTGTGAATAGCAGGCCAACGAAGCCGTCATCAATTGAAAAAATAGCTGGGAACTATCACCGTAAAATGGTGGAGCCAAACGAAAAAGGCAGTTAAAGGCTGGGTGCCTTCGCCGATCGCATCGGCGATGGAGACGCTTCACCTCTTTCACTAACATGCGTAATCCTTGTGTGTAAGGCCTGAGAAGAGCCTTTTTCAACAGCGCACATACGGTGCAGCCATTTCGAGCTTTGAGTTGTCTAGGCTAGCATATGTCGCATGGTGCCGTACTAGGCAACGTGGCTTCGGGGTGGAATGATCCACATCAAAACTAAACCCAAAGGCCTCAGGCATGGTAGCGCACTTTTTTCAGAGCATTTTTACCCCCCTACCCCCAAAAAAGGACCGTGGAACCTAAAAGATCAGTCGAGAATTTACTGGCTTGAGAATTACCCTGCCCTCAGGATGAAAGACAATAGTTAATATGAAGATGCGGTGGGATGAAAAAAGGCAGAGGTTTGGATAAGAGCCGTCCCGCTGCAGCTTGTGTCAGATGGATGGGGGGAAAGGGGGTTTGGTTGCATGTCAGACCTCAGGCGATATCCGAGAAAGAAACCGTCCAATCGTCTTTGTGTGTGAAGACTCAACTCGCATAGGCTAGTGAGATGGAATGGTGAATTCAACATGGCCACGATCCGGAAATTCCAGCATGTTCGAGTTCTAACCTTGGTTTATATGAAGCGCGTCTCAATCTTCTCCCCAAGTTTTTACCCAACCATCATCCAGGGAGACAGCGCCTCTATCCATTCGCACGGAACTGGACCTGCCACACATTCACACTTCCCACCCGCCAGCCTTCGGTCATCTCTACTGCAAAAAGCAACAGTAACAACACCGGCCCACTTGGACAACAGAACTTAGATTCAAATGTCCGCTCAGATCCATGGCCCCAAAATTTGAGCTGACTCCTCGGCGTTTACAAACTTTGTATGACCGACTTGAGGGAATACGACTGAATTACTCTCCGAGCAACTCCTCTCAAGGGTATTCACCTCTGCTCAACCAATACACCTGGCTGAATGAGGGCCACCAACTCGGGTACAGTTACCTCATTATCGCAAGAGCAGAAGGAGCAACACATGCGAGATCTGCTGCAGATATTGGAACAAACGATCATAAGCCCAGCAACTGACGGGGAAAGGAACAGCTTGATGACAGTGAGGCAGTCTCTGTTGGAGTCCCTAGCGTGGGACATGACAACTCAGGGCTGGCCAGAGGCGACGGAGACAGATGCGGTGTGGCAGAACTTACAACTCAATCTAGGTCGGTACCACACCTACGCCTTACAGCAGGACCACAAGAGCGGCATGCCTAAGAAACTCGCTATTTGGATTTTATCGTTCAGGACCCCTGTGGAAGGATACGCGCAGCTGGACAGTCAAAGGCCAAATCAGCCACCACGCCACGAGCCCTATATAGCAAAACATGTCACGGGCCAACCCTCATCCGACTTGATAATGCAGGAGGTGAGGTTTTCGAGAAAAGTTGGAGCACACTTCAATCCGATGGAAGTTTAACGACAACGCCCGAATGCTGCCAGGACGACATTGAGAAACGTATAGCACGTTGAGCCACCAAGTACACCACTTTTGCCTATCCATTCATGTCATTTTGGACGACACCAGTCTCAAAAACCTAGGTCTTACAAACGAGCAAGTGGAATTTCTGAAGTGTTATCAGGCCTGTCATCGCTGGGGGGGAGGGGTACCTAGACTAGGACTTGACATGGGAGAACCTCACGGACAAGCGTCTCAGTGAGAATCAGAAGGGGTACGTGGTAAGGAACAAATGGTAATACGCTGTGTTTTATCTGCTCTGAGATGTAGTGGTGGATGAAGTGAAGAGGCTCCCTCGATGTCAGTAGCAATATAACACTGGCACACTGTCTTGCACCCACTCCCCTCAAGTTCCATATGATACCATTCTGAATAAGAACCCTTGGAACCTAAAGATTAATCGAAATCTACACAGTTCTCAGGATGAAAGACGAAATGAAACATTATTTAAGCGAGTAAAAAGAAATGGAAAAGGGTAGATGTTTGGAGAAGTGTCATCTATGAGAATCGGACCACCTCATTTTACCCTCGACATATTCCAAATGAAAACTTACTAGAATGCCTACGAGTTTCAGACTCATATATGTTTCTTACCATGATTGGTATATATATCTTGCACACTTCAATCCCTCATTTTCCGTCCTTGGATGTATCAGCCTGCAACATTTATTCGGTGCGCTACTTTGTCTGCCCGGTGAATCACCTCCATCAGCAACATCCATCGGCAACTTCCTTTCAGTCCTGACGCAATAAACTGGTAAGCAGTACCAAGCTATCTTCTTGGTCGGATCTCTTACTAAACATGAGCGACTAATTGAACCAACCCCGAATGTCGTTTAACTGGACTCCGAATGAATTGCAACTGTTGCACGACCGACTAGAGGGAATACGACTACACTACTACCGTACTATATGCCCTTCAACCAATGCACGATTTAGAAAGGCTGTAGCCGGCTCACAGACCACCACTTCGGTACGCTTCGTCGAGAACATGAAAGAAAAGATGCACAATGTGCTAGTATTTCTCATGAGAACCCCTGACGTGGAAACCCACGGATGGTTGGCCTATGGCCCTGAGTTAAGAGAGTCACTTGCGGAAAAATCTACAGATTAACCTGGTTCATTTTGACAACTACTTTGCAAAGGAGAAGGAAGACTGCATGCCAAGGGAGAACTACTTTGACAGTCGATTGATTGCGTGCAATCTGTCATTTAGAACACTGCTAGAGAAAAATACGCGGATCTACAGCGCGAGGAGCTTCGGTCTCAAGGACGCAAGGTGAGTAGGAAATACCGGACCACTACAGCTGCCTGGCGAGCCTTCTGTGTAGACAGTTTAAAAGCTAGCCTCGTGGCGAAATACCAAACATCAAATCCCGAGCGCGAAGCCAAGCTCTTGCCAATGTTCCAAACTCTAAGCGAGGGGGTACATGCGTCGATTCCCGCCCAAGCCATTGCCAATGAAATCAGTCTAACCAACTCAGGGCTTCCGAGAATCGAGAAAGTCCTTCTCAGTCGTTTGAGGCCAGTGATCGGGGTTGGGGAGGAAATAGACTGGGACGAGACATGGAAGAAACACACGGGTAACGGTCCAAGTGTGGCTCAGCGCTGACTGGCTAAGGGGTGGTGTAGGGAGTAAAGTGGTGATATTGCTACCTAGAAAGGTGTATGTGGGAAAAGTGGCTGCAGGGAAAAGGTAGTGGCTGTCTGGATCTGCGGAAATACGGAGTAGGTGGGCACTGGCCGCCGCAACAGCTCTATGTTGTACCCTAAAGTTGCCCTCAGCAATTTCCATGTTCGTGCGTGACCCTGAGCCGCTACTGAGCAAGGGTGAGCTATGGGTGAGCCTAGCCTGCACAGGCGTGTGGCCCAATTTTGGACCTCGACTAAAGTTACCATTCGGAGTTTCCGGTGCGTTCTTTAGTTTATGCTAACTATACCGCATAGGTTACAGCCACGTTAGCGGTGACGTTAGTTGAAAAATAGGATTCTGTTGGCATGCATTGCAGCCTGGACGTTTGACTGTATGTAGTAAGGTAAAGTATGGAATGGGACGGAGAAACTTCCTCAATTCCAGTCCGCTTTTAATTTGAAGCCTTGAGTATCTCGTTGCTCTGTCTTAGAATAATTCCCTAGTTACACGCTAGGAAGTAATTCGACCTATGGAAGGCCGCTGTCCAATACCTTCTCGTAGAAGAAAGATTAAAAGGTTATAGAAATCAAAGCCCCTGTGTCACGGCCGGGGCGCCCCTTAGGGCTAACCAACCGTGGCACTGGTAGCAAATGCCACTAGGGCCGCACTATTACAACCGGCCAAAGGATGGTATCTAGACTAGGTGTATACTGGTCAAAGACTAGTATTATCTACTGTCGTCTTGTAGCACCTAAAGCTAAAAAGCCAAGCATAAAACTACAACGATGCGATGCCCGGATTGGCAAACTTACCATCAATTGCTGATGTAGGGCACCCTCAACTCATTGTGCCAGCCGCTATAACGAAGACAATTTCTCCTACTAGCGACCGCCGCCTAGAATGGCGTGGCGGCCAAACTCTCCAGTTCAAAAGTCAAGACCATCTACGCTCTAGATATAAAGGTTTATGCTGCTACCATTGACACGAAACCACAGACTACCTCCCCTCCAAAACGACCGCTTTTACGGAACAGAACCTCGAGTATTTTATAACACCCCTCCTAATCTCGAAGGTAAGAAAAGCAAAAATCAGTCTATGAATGACAGTTCAAGATCAAAACCACTAGTACCTATCGGTAAGTTTCTAATGAACGTTCTCCACACCCTATAAACGAGAGGGTACTTCCGGAACGCTCCGTAACATATTTTCTATAACATTAATAATCCCAAAATTATGCCTAGAACCCTTCTAGGATGTCTCTAAAGACTAAGGTGGCTGAACATATATTTTAGGTAGACGGGGACACTGGTTTCATAATATAAAGAGGACGGCTGGGACACTTGGCTCTATTATTCTGTCACCTAGGTTAGCATCGCTAAGGGGTAAGCGGTGTATCTGGATAAAGCGTTAGATAGATCATCTGTCATGCTACCGTTTCTCTTATATTATTACCATACTATTTTGATCTTGGCTGTAGCCTTTATTGGTTCTGCCTTTTCATAAAAAACGCCGCTGCGTGTGAATGCCTTGCTATCTGCTCGAGCTGTAGGAGACGCTTTGGCTGTTGGGTGTTAGGTAGATCTCGGAATGTGATTTTCTCAATAATACTATCCTTAAAACTGCCATGACTATGTATGATCTAGACTGTGGAATACTCCGTCATCCTATGAGGTTAGATAAAAGCCTGACTGGAGGTTGCCAATAGACTGGATTCTTACATCACTTACGATATAAGATCCCAGGTAAGGTCTATAAAAACCCGACATAGGTAACCTAAATTCTGGCAAACTAGAAAGTTACAGCCTAAAACTAGGACCGCGAATATATTGGCATATGGTGTGGGAGAGTATATGACATCCTAAGTTAATCCATAGTATTATAATAGTGTCCTAGAACCAAAACTGGGACAGTATTTAATATACCGGTACATGATATGGCATAGTACACAGTATATTAGCACTTAAAATATACTGGTACATGATATATTAGCCTAGAACATACCAGAACATAACATGCTAGCATAGAATATACTAGTACATAATACCCTAGCTTAAAGTATATTAGGATATATGATAACGTGATTGTATAGCGAGAGAACCAACATAGCGAGAGAACCACTTTACCACTTCGACAAAACTATCGCACAAAACTGCAAACTTCTCCACAACCAAACATGAGCGCTGCACAAAATGAAGCACAATTGCAGCTTGCCCTCCAGGCTATGGAACGCGACAAGAAACTTAGCCTTCGGAAAGCAGCAGAGCACTACTAAATACTATATCTGACACTACGTAAGCGGCAGAGGGGAATTCCCGCTCGAGCAAGTACTATCGCCAACTCTCGGAAGCTTAATCCCCTTGAGGAGGAGGTCATCGTACGATGGATTCTCGACCTGTACGAGTAAGGATTTTCGCCAGGATACGATCTGGTGGAAAATATGGCCAATTCGCTACGCGCGTCACGCGACGCGTCACGCGTCGGACCACGCTGGGCTTCCAACTTCGTACGGCGACAACCAAAGCTCCGGACACGTTGGTCGCGTCCGTACGACTACCAGAGGGCCAAATGCGAAGATCCAAAGATAATTAGCGCGTGGTTTGACCTTGTTCGTAACATAATCGCGAAGCATGGGATCCAGGAGTCAGATATCTGGAACTTTGACGAGACTAGGTTTTTGATGGGCCAGATCTCGCCCACCCTCGTTATTACTTCGTCCGACGGCCGTGGGAGGGCTAAAAAGGTCCAGCCTAATAATCGGGAATGGGTTACAGTGATCCAGGCCGTGCAGTCGCTTAGTTATGCTATTCCTCCGTATGTGGTAGTTACGGGGAAAATGTACCTTGAAAGTTAGTATCGAAACAGCCCTTTCCTACCTAGCTGGACTATCGATCTTTCGGAAACTGGTTAAACAAATAACCAGATTGGCCTTGATTAGGTTAAGCATTTCGACAAACACTCTCGCTCTTATACGGCAGGTAGAAAGCGTCTTCTTATCCTGGATAGGCACGAGAGCTACCACTCGCTTAAGTTTGAGGATTACTGCCGGTTTAACAACATTATAACGCTTTATATGCCTCCGTACTCATCCTACCTACTCTAACCACTTGATGTTAGGTGTTTTAGTGTGTTAAAGCGGCTATACGGCAAGGAAATTGAGAAACTTATGCGTAGCCATATCTACCACATTACGAAACCAGACTTCTTTCTCGCCTTTTACAACACATTCAACGCAACTTTTTCGCCTGAAAACGTACGAGGAGGATTCCGAGGGGCAGGGCTTGTTCCATTTAGCCCAGAGAGGGTGATTTCCCAGCTGGATGTGTAACTTCGTACGCCAACATCCCTTGCTGCCCCTCAGATCGCACACGACACTTGGGTCTCCAAGACGCCACAGAATGCAACTGAGGCCTCCCTTCAATCAACACATATTAAGGATCGCATTACCAGACATCAAGGCAGCTCTCCGACACCAATTCTTGGGGCCCTTGACCAAATTGTGAAGGGGACGATGAAGGTTATGTACGAGATGGTGTTGATGAAGGATCGCGTCCGAGAGCTTGAGGCGGCAAATTTAGCATTAAGTAAACGCCGGAGGGCTAAAAAAAGGTATATCAGGGTAGGAGGGCCACTCACTGTGGAAGATGCAAGCGATATTCTAGCGGAAAAGGATACGCAGGCTCAACAAGAGGAGGAAATACAACTGGAGGGTGGTCGTGCGAAGAGGCGTATAGGAGGTCCGCGACACTGTAGTAATTGCGGTAAAACTGGACATAATTCTCGTACGTGCCGGGAGGATATAGAAATGGATGAGGAATTAGATTCCGAGTAGTTTTAGCTAATCATTTCCTATGTGGTGTTGGTATTACAGATGATAGTCTAATAGAGGTGGGAAGGTGGTTCTCTCGCTTTACAATCACGTTATGCTAATATATGATAGGCTGGCTTCTAGAAGCTATCCAGACGACCTCGGACTTTACTGTACGTAATGTGTTATAACTATCATTTTATAGCGTTCCTTAAGTCGCCATCATCTACGTATGGGGTGAATCCTAGGTTCCGAATATTATTAAGGTCGGAGATGTCGAGCTCGTAGGTACCACGAGCCTCTATGACGCTCTTGATACCTTGGGAAGTGGCTAAGAACCCGTTACGGTGTGGGTAGATACTTTGTGTATAAACCAGTAATATCTAGAAGTGAGAGCGTCTTAAGTTAAGGAGATGGCCGGAAGTATAAGGTCGTTGCCGGCACGCCGATAAGACTACGGGTATCATTTTTACTGTTATCGTTTCTCCGTTCCCTCCCGTACCATGACTTAACGAATGCTTAGCGACGGCGAGGTTAAAAAAAGTCGATGGAAACAGACATCTACCCTAACTATCGCGTGGTATGACGGCCGACCCGAATAGGTATTACTTAGGGTGTGGCGGCGATGACAATAATACCTGTGGCGTCGAACCGTAATGAGCCGTCCCTATTTAGAAATCATATTCCCCTAAAATCTGTTTGGCCGTCGGTAGATGTTTCTTTCGAGTCGAAACGACGTAGCGTAAGTCTCACTTACCGCTATTGCTACTGTAACCATATAACACGCGGGCTAACATGTCTCCATTCTCGATAAGACTAAGTCCTTGACAGAGTTCATCTTTACCTACTACGAAGAGTACGGGCGTACCTAAGAAATGGTAGGAGTGAGCTATCTACTGACATAGAGGACGGGGGTACTGAAGAGGAATGAACATTAGGGATCGGGGAAAGAAACAAGTGTGACGAGTAGGGGGCATATGTAAAGTATGTGGAGAGATGACTTGTCGGTCAGTAGTAGGGTCGTTAGGCGGGGGCCACGGTGGCCTGTGGTTGATTTCCCCTTATAGCTTTCCTTAGTTTTTCCTTTAGTTGGGGTTGAGGACTTCACAGTAGTTTTCTATTTTCATTTTTGAAACTTAACAAATCTATAGTACTGCTTGATCTCGGCAAGTGCCTACCTGAGGTATATATGTAGGTATATAGAGACAGAACGGAATTACAACTTAAATTCGTTATAACCGTTAGCTACGCCAACCCAATACCTGAGCTGGCTATATCATAGAGAGTGAACCGTGCCTAAAATGAGTGAAAGATGCGTAATGAAAAAGGTTGGTAAAGTCCAAATTGAGCCCATCCTTCTTTGCCTGGAGTAAGAACCCGTAATCATGCACTAGCTTACTAGGATCTCTCCTATCTACTGTAGCTTTTGAGATCTCTTCCGTAATTTTACCAAGTACGGCTTTTGTCTCACTCGCGTTCAAACCATAAAAGTTAACCTGGGCTCTCCTCCACAGCTCGGCTAGGCTTCCTCTCCCCGCACTCTCGCCTTCGTGCGTTTTTGCTGCCTCCGCCAGTTCCCGAAAGAACAGTATCAATAATATCAAGGCAGCTAAGTCGTCTACCTTCCACAGATAACCGAGAAACGATTGTACACCCGCCGCCAGAAATGTGTGCGAGAAACCAAGCACGTCGCTACTAGCGCCAGCCGCGTGACCCATGCCGCTTAAGTAGGCGGCGAAAACCACAAGGAGAGGGTTGTGGCCGGCGTTATTGTTCATGACAAGATCGAGAACGCGGAACCTTTCTTTGAGCGATACGGATGAGAATAAGGCGCCCCTTTTGTCGAACGACCCGTGTGTGCCTAGTAATAACACGTCGCTGCGCACTAGTACATCCCGGAACTTGGTACGGGAGATGAACTTGGCGCGTAGCGGCTAGTATGAACGAGCGGTACTGCCCACATTGGCGAAGAGACGGGCGATAGCCATGCCCTCTATGGCCGCCATGGGAAGTATAGCTTCGACTTCGGCTCCGTTGTGTGGCTGGAGAGTGGCGTATTCGGCGAGGTCAGTGCGGGTCATAGACTTGGAGATGACGGACAAGGAGATCGGGGCGGGCTTCCGTGAGGCCAAAGAGTCTTGGAGGCGCGTGAGGGTCGTAAGGCTTGGTATTATCGATACCGACTTGAAAAGGACGAGAGGTGACGATCCTTTGTAGGGTAGCGCGGAGAAGGGGAAACTGTTGAGCGGCGGAGACACGGCGAAGATAATGTGGCTCTTGCTGGGCGGCATGGCTGATAGAGGAGCTAGTAGTATGCTAGAGAGGGCGCTCCAAAGCTGGTCCTGGTATTCTGGGCGGACAAGTCAGCGGTCCTTCACGTAGGCGTGAAGGTGGCCTAGAATATCGATGGCGGCGTCTCGAACGTCAACGTCGCGGGTCTTAGACACTTCGGAGAAGATGATGCCCTCCCTGGCGATGCCCATCTGTGTTAGGCTATACCGGGAAAACTTGGCCAATACCACGTAGCCATCCTCCGGGATAGCGTTGTAAAGATCTTTGGGAGATAGTATGGAGGAGGAGTCCGGGACCATGTCGTCGATTAGGTTGTCTTCTGTATCTAGCTCCGAGGTCAGAAGCTCCAGCTCCGCCGTTTCGTCCGCTGTACGGACAGCTTGAGGTAGAGCCATAAGAGCCTTCTTTAGCCGTTTCTTCCGTACCATCTCGAGTTTGAGAGTAAGTTTATCTTTCCCATCTTCGTCGGAAGTCTTGGTAAGAAGACTGTCAGATATGGATCTTGTAACACCCTCCTCAAAGAAATAAAGAGCCTGTTCCTGCCATGATATAGACTTACTCCGTATATTTACCAGTGATGTAGGACCATTGAAGTCTATCAGACCCCATGGGACTTGACAGTCGTGGTACCGGAGGCAAATTCGAACAAGCCTAGTAAAAACCTCGCTGGCGGCGAGTGTTGAGAATAGACTCTTCCTGATATCAGAGTCTGAGGTCCCGCCACGGCGTGACTCAAGAAGGCTAGCGGATTCTGTGTAAAGATAGTACGTCTCTTTCCATCTATTGCGATGTTCATTGACAATGCCGGCCCAGTAAAAGCGGTGCCATATTTCAGGTACTCGGTCCGGACCATTGGGGTCTAGGTACCTAGGAGAAAGACCTTGAATCTTCCCCAAGAGATTCATTCCTCTCTCCCATTTAGTTGTTAAGGCGCATATTGTAACAGCATTGTCCGTGGAGATGGGCGACGCTAATCGTGTACTGTGGCGGAGCTCGGCCGGCGTATGGGCTGAATCGGGGAGATTTTCGATCTTGCCGTCAAACATCTCGACGTCCGCAATGTAAGCTAGAAGTTGGCGTGCCTGCTTGGTTTCCCCTAACTGATAGTGCGCTAATATCATGGTCAAATACCGAACGTAGGAGTTTCCGGTTCGGGCTTTGGACAAGAGAATAAAGCTATGTATGGTTTCGTCCGTAGAAATGCTATCAAAGTTCTATAGGAACATCTCGCGCTCGCTTTACGCTTTGTAAAATTGGTCGAAAATAGCTTGTTCATCCTTAACCGTTTCGAGGATGATACCCGGGTCCTCATTAAACTCCTTACTAGAAAGTAGTTTCCCCGCAACAGAAGGATCGAGGAAGTATCTTATCACTGCAGCTCTCATCTCCGGGTGAGCGTTGAGCTGGCCGAGCTCTTCTCTCCATTCTGTAAGTATCGTTGTGTCCGAGTTACGAAGGACGTTCCCTACAATCAAGCCGAAAGTGATAAGGAGGTTATTACGGAGTAAGAGGAGGCTGTTACCTTAGGCTGGGTTTACCATAGTACGTGCGTCTAGTTCCGATATTGGTGGCGAAAGAGTGGTAGCTGTTCGTCTAGCATACTACGTCCCGCCGAAAAATCCGAAACGGACTGATACAGATCTAGCTCAAATGTCAATACCTGCAGTCGTGCGAGCTAGTCACCCAGACCTTCGAAGTACTTTGTTACGCAGAAAAAGGAACGGCGGGTAACATCCAAGCGATAGTATCGGACCCATTGCCGGCGACTAAATCATAACATGAGAAACCCGAGAAAGTAAGACAGCCCCTCATTCTCCATCGTTTTGCCCTAGTAACCGATAGAGTGTACCTCCTGGCTAGTAGTATCTGTGAATCTCCCCATGCTCAAGTGTAACAGAACCTTATGACAGGAGATAATCAGGCCGAGTGCTTCGTCTCCAGCGTAGAGCCCCACGGCTTCGTCGAGTTTTACCTCAGTGCCTTTAAAGAAATGTTGTTTAGATGGATCCCGGAACCCCTCTTCCATACCCCGAAGGTAATTGAGACACGTCTGGCAAAGGGAAATTACGGCTAGAAGACGAGGCGAGGTACTTCCGTTAATCAAGTTGGCTGTTTCGAGATAGAGCCCCGAGGCTTCTTCTGACTATTGCAACTCAATCCTATCTTCTACCGGATCCCAGAGTGCGTTGGTTGACCCCATGTTATCACTGTCTATGGGAACGAAGTTTAGTACGATTGGGCTCGAAAACGGTGGCGACACTAGCTTGTCCGCCCTGAGTATTAAGACGAGAGCCTGCCCGTGTGTGTCGTTTTTTCCCTGGTAATAACTTTGTAGATGTGCTATCGTAGCATTACCGACCTTATGCCCGGTTCCGGACTGGAGAGTCGTAATCAATAGCCGAGTATAGCCTCCGAGTTACGGGATGCCGCTTACATTTATTTGCTCTTGAAGCGATGTCAGACGAGCTATCATGCCGTTTAGTACTTCGCTTAACGCCAGTAAGGTATCATCGCTTCGTCTCCTCTAAGGGTAGTCCGGGTGTTGAGGAAAGGACGTTGTCTAGAGGCAGAAATGAAAGCCTAGGAGCGTTTGTACTAGCAAAAGTTCAATTGAGTCTTGAGTTTGAGCGTCGGCTTGCTGGAGGTCTAATCGCCCGAGGCGGTCTAAAGTAGTATTTTGATAGTCGAGATCTATGCTCCGATATAACGCGGCCGGACCTCCTGTCTCAGGGCGGAACATAATAAGCGGTGGGAAGTGCCTGAGATACTCTAGTTAAGAATAGTAGACTGCTTACCGAAGTGTCTAGCGAGGCGAAAGGCTGGTCAGCTGATCTAATAAAGTCCTTGACTCGGCAATTCTGCCCTGGAGCATTCGCCCTATAGCCGCCAGAAGAATCAAGTTTGGGGCCTGGCCATGGCCTGGGACTGTATATTGATCCAAATCTTGTACGTCTCTACGATACTCCTCGGCGAAAATTGAACCTCCAAACACGTTCAGTAGGGAATTCGTATCTATGTTCAGAGACGTAGTAGTAGTAGATGTGGTGAGGTCGCGTAGGGAGAGAGTAGAACGAAAATTTGTGCCGTGAGTTAGGAGATTTCGACTATACCATATCTACCTACCTCTGCCAGTTGGGTATTAGGAGCCTCTGGTTCAAAACAGGGTAACTAATATAGAGCTACTACGAGCTATATAGTCTGTGGTTGGCTAAAGACGAAAAGTCCTAAAGCTAGGACTAACCCATAAGTGAGGGAGTCCGTAAAATGGGGTCAAGGGAGTTCCTATGAGGGGTATTCCTCCCTTTCTTCATTATCTCTTGGTTAGGTTGCGAGCTCTAGAGACGTGAGGAATCGAGTTAGCTTTGCTCGTTTGCTAGGTTTTCTAACGTAGACGAGTTTTTAATTTTATGCCACTCGTTGCGTGTCTGTAATCTGTCGGTTGTGATGAGCCCCAAAGAAGAAAAAGGGTACTTTCTCTACGGTATTGGAAAGGCTTCCGATGTTTTCTGTCTTGGGAACCTAGTCCTCAAGGACTATGCTAATCTAACGAACCTGCTCGTGTATTATACCTATGCCTAACTCCAGTGAGCCTTACGGATATGGATTTCGAGGTCTAATCTTCTGAGGCTAACATAGTTAAGTAGAGAATTGGAGCGAAAGAAGCTCTGTTCTGTCAGTGAGCTAAACAACTGCGTACTGCGGAGCTTATTTGAGCGGAGGTTTGGTTTTATACTCGATGTCGCCGAGCTGCTGTACCTCGACTTGTCATGGGTAGCCTCGAGAGAAAGGATCCTTGTTGTAAAGTCCGGCAGAAAGATTGAACTGAAGGAGTAGGCTTGTCGGACCTTCCCTTCCGTAAAAACTTTCTCGTTAACCTAGAAGTAGCCCAGTGTAATTTCTCAACGACTCAGTGCTGCCCTTGGCGAACCACGTATCTAGGAGGATGCTCTAACTTTGGCTGACGGTACATATGATAAAACGAGTGGTAGATCGGTTTGGGCTTCGGAAACCCAAGATCTGGATTCTAACCGGGGTATACGAGCTAGAGGGAGCACGCTTCTACGAGATGAAGAAAACAACGCCTGGAGCTTCCGCCTCTCTTGATCCACTGGTAATCACCGCCTTTACGGGCGTTCCCGTGGGTGGTGGTATTGACCTAGGTTTGGGATATTCTATTTAAGAACAAGGTGTTGGGCTAGACGGCAGTCATATCTAGGCAGCTTAATATCGCCGCTTGGATATACGATACATTAAGCCCCAAAGCGAAACAACGACTAGCCTACTCCTAGCTACCTTCTCATTGTATTCGGACGTGTTATCCCAGGGTGTGCTTCGAGCGGATGACTCCGAAACAAACATAGCTATAGTCTAAAGCCTTGAGGATAGGAACTCTGTTGGCGAAGCGGAAAATGTAAATGTCGATGAAGATCTGGTAGATGATGAAAACGAATATTATCGGAAGGTCATTAAGGCGGTTTTGGAAATGGACAGATATTATCTAAAGATACAAGACGGTGATGTTGAGGTTGATAAGCCTAGGTCTGATAAAGAATAAGGTAATAGGTTGGAATTTGTAATGACATCTTAGTTACTAGTCCTTTTTTCTTTTCTTTTTAGACCATGGATTTTCTATGGCAAGTAATTTATTAGCGGCTTTAAGTAATATACTGTCCCAAATAGCCCTTCATGACGAGCTACTCCGTCACTTGACCGGAGGTATGATATACCAAAAGATAGTCTTGGGCTATTGTTCCCTATATAGAACCAACCCCTATTAAGCAACCCGACAATCGTATTTCAATACAGCTCAGTTACTAGGAAATTCTAAGGTGCCAGTTATTCTCATTTCTAGCAACCAGGCTTCTGTTTTTATAGCGTCTGTAATCAGGCTACTGCCAGTAGGTAGAGCGGGTATTAGGCTCGTCCATCGTAGTAGCCTTGTTGAGTTACTGGTATACGTGGACGGCGGATGCTCGAGCAATGGGTAACTTAATACTTACGCGGGCTGGGTAGTTACCTACGGCCCGTCCCAGAGCGAGATTGCCGTGGACCGTCTAGAGACCAAGGGACCAGAACCGGCGGAAGAAGTAGGCACACAGATAAGCAACTGGGCCGAACTTCGTGCCGTCATCGTAACGCTTCGCTGTGCGACTGGAAGAGCGATGGCTTCTAAAGCATCTTCATCGTAACGGACTCGGAGTAAGTTTCTAGCGGCGAGACAGCCTGGTTGCCAGCTGGGTTCGAACGGGCACAAGGCGGGTGCCGGCGTAGAGGTTAAGAATTGAGACCTCTTAGAGTCACTTCTGGGCGAGGTAGAACTTTGGGTAGGTAAGAAACTTGGCGTTGCGTTCTGGAAGATCTCCCGAGATCTCAATACTGTCACGGACGCCGCTACAAAGTCCGTAGCGGATAATCCCCCCGTAGAACCCTTCAGAGACCTGGTCTTACATAGCTCTGTGCCCCCCCTAAAAATGACGATTCTCCACTCCGCGCGCTACAACTCTACATGGAAGAGCAAGGACAGTGGCCTGACGGGTGGTTCGAGAACATCATCTCCCACCTCAAACACACAAACCCGCCATCGTCAATAAAGGAACATCTCACCAAGCCGTCGTCATGAAACTCACCCCAAAGGTTTCCCCTTCTATCATCCTCATCACCGAAGCGGAAATCGCCCGCCAGAAAACGGTCCTTGAGAACATCGTAAGATGTCTCCGCGAGAGCGCAACGGTCACCGCGGCGGGGGTGTTCCTCGCCATAGTGCAGCAAAAAGAGCTCAGCCGCTCTTTAGCGGGGCTGAGCATTCCGTCTTTGAAGAATGCCTCATATTAGGATGCGACGGTCAAGTTGCAGGCGAGCGGGATGCGTGTGTGGGAGATCTTGCCGGCGGTGTATGAGGCGGGGACGAATTTGGTGGATGGGGTGAAGGGGGAGGATTATTTGGTTCATATGTGTGGCAAACTCTATTAACTCCTTTTTCGAATAGTTATTTCCTAAGCTCTAATTAGCTAACAATATCATGGAAGAAACGATTAAGGGTTATATGGGTAGCTAGGATAAAATGCCAATGTATTGAGATGGGAGGTTTACGTTTAGCAACCAAGTGAATAGAAATAACTAATCCACTTGGGGCGCTTCTCAGCTTGAGGTGTTGAAAACGGTAAGATTTACCTACTTTCGTGAATGAAAAAGACGGAATGGAGACGGAATGGAGACGGAATGGAGACCTAATAGGGGATATTAGCTGGGTTTTATATATAACTTTAAGGGGGAGGGAAGAGGAGTAAAAGCGGAGTAAGGGGTGGTCCTAGTTTTGGGCTACCTATGTCCCAGTTTTAGGGACTTCGCGAAAAGTTGCCATCTAAACTACAAAGTGCTACTTGCTCATCTAAACCGTGTTTGGCAATTTCTCTGATCATTTCCTTAGCAGCGCCTGAGCAGCGCCTGAGCAAGGTGGCTAGGGGTGGTGCGGGTGACTGGGGTTGGTGAGGGCAACATTAGGGTAAAACAACAGGTGGTAATGATGCATGCCTTTGTCGTGAGAGGAAGAAGAGGAAACCAGCGAGGTCAGAGTAGAACAGGCCGCCATAAACACACTGTTTTGAATCTGAAGCCAGCCATCCCCCTTGTGTCACTGAGACTTAGTTGAGCACCAACACGCCACCCGAAGACAAGACCTGGTTCGAAACATCTCCAACCGTAGAAAATAACTGCCTCGCCTCATCATGCTCTAACCACGACTTCTGCTCCTCTTCAATCCCACTACCCAAAGTCAGCGCTCGTGCAAGCCCACAACCCAAGCAACCAGAGAAGAAACTCACATAGTCGAAATCTGCGCCGCAAAAATCATCATCCGCGAGCAAGCCGCAAGCGCGTCCGAGAACGCATTGACGTCGCCCGTCCCGCCAACCGCATGCACCGAAATGGCCCCGACGGCCGACTCGCACTCGGGCAGGGCCCGCTCCACGGCAGCTAGCAGCGCGGGCGACACGGCAGGCGCGTTGAGCAGGCAGTCGCCCAGCTGCTCGGTGTGCTGGCCAAACTGCTGCAGGCGGGTAGCGACGAAGGCGAGGGCTGGGGAAGGCGCGGGGAGGGCGGTGATGGTAGCTGCGGCGGAGTGGCTGCGCGAGGCGAGGATTGTGCAGGCTTTTGTTGCGGCGGGGGGTGTGAGGGACATTTTGAGGGGCGTTGTGTTGGGTGCGCTTGGGATTTGGGGGACGGGTAGGTGTTGTGGGAGGGGGGAGAAGGAGCGGGAGGTTCGGGAGCTTTGTTTGGGTGCGAGTGCAAGTGCCGTCACCTGCACATTAAAAAAAAATATAGCCCAACCTGATTCAGGTCCCGAGATCGTGTCGTCCGATTCGATTATGTAGGGGTCTTGGACTCCAAAACGCCCGAAATGCGGGGGTGCGCTAGCACGAGAGGGGATCTAGATCCACCTGGGTTAGGTGTGTTGCGATGAAGCTGACAAGGATGGGCAGGTCAGGTCCGATGCGGAAGCACAGAGGGATATAACTTCCAGTCGACAAGTTTGGAATCGTCCGCAGATCTGGTCGCCCCGGTGTTACTCTGTTCTGCAAGATGACCTAATAAGGAGCCGAGTTGATGGGGTGGCGTTGCTGCTTTCTGCAGCCCACTGACAATGAGGTGTCAGAAATCAAAACCAGTCCCATTTGCCCAACGGTTTGTAGACTACGTTCCATGAGATTTTACTTGTCCAGAATTGACTCAATTAAATATGACGAGTTCAAGATTGAGCAACTGTCAGCGCCGAGATGGCTACCCCGGGTTCACAAGAGACGTAAGAAGGCCCGGGGATGATGCGTAACCCTAGGCAGGGGTGTTGTGAGACACAAGTCCACTACTTGCCATTGTAGAAGACGTTGTTGGGCTGCTTTTTTCTCTAGTAGTAGCGGAGGCGCAGGATTCTAAATCGGGCAGGAACAAAACAGTATAACCCCTCCTCCCCCCCCCCCCCCCCACACACCTCGGATGAGAATTTCCCTCCCCTCTCAAGTCTTTTCTTCTTTCACCTCACAATCAAGCCGGGTCAACCCAATTTCATCGCCCTCACAGAAATGACAGGTAAACATCGTGACTACTGCTCGAAATTGAAGTATGGTATATATGCTTTGCGACCTTTGCCAATGCTTTCGCCGCTGCAGCAAAGGATGCTCCGGCCCCTCTTCCCACCTCTGCCGGGGTCTTTGGTTTGACATATGCGGACCCAGGACTTGGTGACGCTCGGGTAGAGAGCCACCCACGGCAATATCCACGACCGGGTGATTTTGCCCAGGTCAGCGTGGTGGGACTGTGTTGATTCTGCAGTCTTGGCCTTGGAATCCATGGAAGTGATGGGGATGGCCTTTCCTGAGTACAATACAGCCCTAGTTTGTTTGTTAGCGCGTGTCACTCCCGCCAAGAAAGATATTAAAGCTCTGATAGGGCCTGTATCGTATAAAAAATATGGTATTCTGGCCTTTCGAGGGGCGTATTTGGGTTTGAACAAGGTCTTTCTGGTATATCAAAAAAGAATATTTGGTTTTTAGAAGGCTTTATAAAGCACCAAAGATACCTTCTCTTGAGCTGTAAAGATGTTATCAGGGCCTTAGTACCTCTCTTAGCGGGAGTGTACCTTGGTCGGCGGCCTGGATTATTCCGATTGGCATTCGGTATAGAATTGGTGCAATCAATCTCGTGGTATTATCATCGCCGACCTGAGCTTGAAATACGTCTGGAAGTTACGTGATCTAACGTAGATAGTGATCTGACGTAGATAGTGATCTGACGTAGATACATTTCCAAACCCCATGTACAATTGTACAATTACCCGTCCGCAGGGCCTCTCCGCCTAGCGTCTATCCCATCATCCAAATTCGGAAAGCTTTGAACGCCTATCCAGCCCTGTTCGTTACCCGCCGTCATTACCCCAAGATCTCAGGCTCAACCCGTCCACCGACTCCAACTCATGTCGTGGCAGCCTTCTCAACCTCAATCACCACCTCTCCTACATTCCAGTCCACACCATCATCAAGCTTGCCCTCCATTAACTTGCCCCCCTTTTGAAAATAACACCTTACGCCATCGTCTGACACGGGCTCCAGCAGCATCGCATTGAGCCCCTCGTTCCTTGGCGAAGTCGACATGGTGGTGCACGCAATGTTCGTCCCCGCATCGACGCCCTTGAGCGCAGCCGGCTGCGCCGTCCTCCAGTTCGGGGGGTCAGTCGACGAGTCGGTGTACAACATATTAATGTTCGAATCCGCGTCGATGTACATAACGTAGGTATCCACGCGCTGGAGGGTGTCACTTTGGCGACCTGTCGAAAACGCGGCGATGGGGCTGCGTTTGGGGAGGGTTATCAACGGGAGGTCTGTGGATAGTTAGCAAGGGCTTGGCAATGGGGGGGAGGGGGGGCCGAGGGACGCACTGGTGGGCCATGACAGGGGGTAGGTCGAGTCGAGCTCGAAGAGATGCGTCACGGCGGCGGAGAGGCGGGAGTCGAGGCTCTGGTAGAAGACGCCGTACCCGCCCTTGCCGGCGATGCGCGTGGCGTTGGTGGAGACGGGCACCATGGCGATCTTGCTGCCGGCCAGGGCCGTGATGTTGATGGTGGACTGGTCCCACGTGTCCGAGGGCCCGATGAAAGCGGGCGGGTTGTTGCGGACGTGCACGAGCCCGGCCTCGGCGTTTTGGTAGATGGACCAGGGCCAGTAGGCAGCCACGCTGCTGTCGGGCCCCGTCGTGTACTGCTTGTTGTTCACGCTGTCCTCGACGATCGACGGGTTGCTCTGGTCGTTGAAAGAAGTCCCTAGGAAGCGGTTTTGGCTGCCAGTGTAAAAGAGCTGGGTTTGGGGCTGCACCTTGTTAGCGCACGGTATCGTCGAGCGCATTGTGTTCGTACCTTGAATCGAGTTTCCCAGACGAGGTTTGTCACGGCTATCTGTGTCTTGGCGTTGGAAAACGTGTGGAATGTGCCGTTGGTCTTCCAGCATGTCTCGTTCCCCTTGAGGACGCGGGACGTGTCGCAGCGCGCATAGCTAAGAGCGCTGTCTTTGTCCTGGTAGTACAGCATAATGTCCAGCCCGCCGTCCGTTTTCCGCATCGCCGCGACGGTCAACGGCGAGCCGGCACGGGCCAGCTGAGGGAGGCCGGTCGCTGTCGGAGAGGCACCCGCTGGGGCGGTTTGGGTAGGGGGTTGGGCGCCGGCCCCCTCGGCGCTCGAACCATTGTCGGTTCGGTTTGCGGTTCTGCTCCCCAAGACTCCTCCCAGGACGGCCGCGATCACAACAACCAGAGCGACCACTCCCCCGATAATGAGCCACCGTTTCCTGCGCCGCCGCGGCCGTTCGGGGTCTACGGCGATGGGTGGTTGGTATCGTGCTTCGTACTGTGATGCGTATCCCGATTGCGGGGTGTGCTGGTCGGTGTATTTCGGGATGACAACCTCCTTGGCCTCGTAGGGGTTCCGGACCTCGGGCTGTTGGCCGTATTGCAATTGCTCTTGGGGCACAACCTCGAGGCCGGGCTGTTGAGCCTCGTACTGGCGGTTAGCCTCCATGCTTGTGCGGGCGGCGACACGCTGAGGATGCGAACCGCGATGTTTGCATTTGTCGTGGGGAAGAGCGGTAAGAGCTGCGACCCGAAAAGACGTCGTCGACGAACCTGGTCAGCACTGGCACCGGGCGGGCAGAGACGCGCGCGGCAAAAGAAGACTGACTCTAAGCTGGAACCCGGCATGACCAACAGCCCCGCGGCGGGTGTAACCGTGCCATTTTGAGCCTGATTTGCCTTTTAGAAAACCAGCCGCAGGCAGGGTCTTGATCCTTCAGGATTGCAACCCGCTTTGGGTATGTAGTCTGTGTTCCGGGATTGCTCAGCGTGTTGGCGTGTCGGATAGCCGTCAAACACGCTGCTACCCACGCTACCATTCGGTTCCATGTTGTCCACAGCAAATCAGAACGGTTTGCGCGCTGCAAAGGTCTTTCGTGTTGGCAGTGAGTAGCAACCGCGGCCGTCAGAGCTGCAGGTGCAGCCTGCAGTCCGTGCAGGGACGGATAAGTGGCGTTATCCCAAACCCTTTTCCCCCTCAAATTCCCCAGCCCGAAACTGCGCCTCCGCCAATGCGCCTCGCCCACGAATAAGACGGATGAAATGCGCAAGCAGGAGGTCGTCCGAATCCTCGATCCATTTCCGGCCGTATTGATCCTTGCGGAAACTCGTGGACGCCCCGACCGCTTATTAGAAATCTGGCAGATGGTGAGCGGCGTTCTCGCAAATAAATCATCAAAAGCAGCTGGCCAACCGTTTTGCGGTCTGGGTCTGGGACATAGGACATGCATTGTCATTGACACTTGGGCTCACTACACTATAGGCGACGACTTCTCATCGATCCCGACACCGAACTGCTTGGTGGCGGTGGTATAACTTTGGTGGACGGCCTCACTGGCGTAAATCCTCATTTCCTTCTCGTACGCGGCCGTGACGCCCGGCTTGTACCCGCCCGCTTCGCGCAGCAGCCTCCCCAGCAGCGCCGAGTCCCGCACCGCCGTGTTCGCCCCGATCCCCCCCGCCGGCGTCATGGAATGAACGGCATCGCCAATGACGGTCACGCGCGGGTCGTTGGGCCAATCAGGCACGCCCGACGGGGTCGAACAGGTGATCTTCCAGAAGGCGGCCTCCGAATCACTCATCTGCTCAAAGAGAGGCCTAAACCGCGGATGCCAGCCCTTGGTGAGGTCCTTGGCGATGTCGGCAGCCTTCTTGCCAACAATGGAGTAGTCATCATTCGGTGCGCTGATGACGCCCGGCTGGCCGCCCATTGTCCAACCAAAGTTGACGTCGGGATCGTCCATGTCGCCCGGGCGGACATTGGTGATGATGAAGATGGAGCCCTCAGCCCGCGAGGCATCCGTCAGCCGGAAGACGCCCTCGCCCAGCCCTTTGAACGCCGTGCTCGGTGCCTGTCCGTGGATGCCGCGGGCACCCGTGTCGTACACCTTGATCCTCCCGCCCGACAGCTGGCGGGCCACCCTGGAGTAGATGCCCTCGCCGCCGATGAGCATGGAGCCCTCGACCGACTTGGTGCCGTCGCTAAAGATGGCGCGCACGCCGTCGTCGGTCAGCTCGTAGCCTGCGACGTGCTTGGACCACTCGATGTGTTCCTCGCAGCCCGAGGCGAAGATGTTGCGCATGTCGCCGCGTGCGATGCCGATGACCTTGTTGTCCCGCGACCCGAGCGCCTCGGGCACGACTTGCTCCGTCTGCTCGCCCGTGAAGGCGTTGAGGGTGGAGAAGCCTACCCCGCCGGTCTTGCCGCACGTGTCCCAGAAGCGCCGCCATGTGGGTGCATCGAGAACAGACTCGATAGCGTCGAGGCCCTCGGTGGAGAGGCGCAGGCGGTACCCCTGGGCGCGGAAGGCGAACGAGGCATCGCGCTCAAAGATGGTGTAGGGGATTTTGGCTAGGCGGAGAGCTTGGGCGAGAAGCAGCGATGCCAAGCCGCCGCCCGAGATGAGAATTGGCTTGACGTTGGTGTCTGACATTCTGACGGCTTTTGTCTGTTCAAACTTGTCTTGATTGCAAATTTGATGCTTTTGACTCCTCTTTGCATGGGTCTCGTTCTCTTTGTTGATGAGCCTTATTGTTGATAAGGGGTTCCATGAGCCCATGCAGCATATCCCGCCCTTCCGCTATCGTCGAGGCATTAGTAATCCATTTCCAATCCTCACGGGACTTTAGTCATTTTAGTGTCACTTCACGTGCGCTTGCGCCATCAAACGCGGCCATTTGTTGAGCTTCCTTTACAACTGGACACTTATTGGTAAGCGAGTGTTCCTCAAGCTCCCATCATCAAAACGACGTAGAGCAACTGACAGTGGGAAGCAGGCAGCCTTCAATCCATACTAAATAGCCTATCGTTTCAACTTGGAGAACACACACCGCTGCTCTCCGTCCCGTTATACGACGAGGGCACGACGCCAGGATCGTCTTCACAGTTCCCCATGACCACAGTGGGTGTTGACCAATCCATTCGCCTTAAAATGCTGCCCCGCAACCGGCGAGTAATAAATTCCCAGAGCTCTGGGATTCCTGACAGCACAAGTTGAGAATCAATACGACGTCTTCATAGATCGAGTCAATCGTGTATTCATGGCTATAGCAATCGTCCTGAATACTGTCAGCTTGCATCACGGATTGCACAAGAGCTGATAGACATTACAAACGAAGATGGCTGAGATGCCAAAGCACCCAACACGGTAGCAGCTCTCGTTTCTTACAGCGACCACCTTCGACTCAGTGTACGGGTTGCTTAGGATGCCGTTGATGATCTCGTTCCTATTGGCGGTTGGGAGCACGCCGCAGTAGCCGTTGAAGACTTGAGAAAAGGTTTGGCAAGGACTGTCATGTTTGCGGATGAAGGCGCAATAACGGTCGGGGTTTTGTCTGGCAAATCTCATTTCATTGCTGTTGTTCCAGCTTCAAAAAAAAAAAAAAAAAAAAAAGAAAAGCGAGGTAGGCTTAGAGGTTTGATGCTATTAGCCGCCGCCAAGTGGGAGGGATCGAGTGCCTTGGTATGACATTGAGTAGGACTCGCTCAGAGTTCCAGAGGTCTTTGGCAGTCCACTGGCAGCCACATACTCGCACAGACTAACGAACGGATTAAAACAACACTGTTTGAGGAAGGAAGTTGTGACATCTCACGAGACAACTCAGAGTCTAGGCAGGACAATGCAGTTTGCTTTGCCGTTTGCGCCAGGAACCCGTGTTTGCATGGCTCGAGCAACACTCTGTGACTCCCGCGTCAACGCTTTCTATTCGTCAGCATTTCTGTTGTGTACCTCGGACAGTCAACTCGTAACGCAGTCACTCGGCATCTGCTACGACGGGATTGTGCTGTTTTCAAATCAACATTCTTCAGGGCAACGTTATTCTTGGTCTACAATACAGTCCTGGTTTGTTTGTCGGTGCGTGACACTCCTGCCAAAAAAGGATATTAAAGCTCTCATAAGGCCTTTATAGTACAAAGAAAATGGTATTCTGGCCTTTCGAGGGGCATATTTGGGTTTTCCTTCTCTCAAGCTGTAAAGATATTATCAGGCTTCATTCAGCACCTCTCTTAGTGAGAGTGTCACGCGCAAACAAACAAACCAGGGTTGGAGTGTAAAGGTATCGAGACAAGTGAATGTAGTCTAACGTGTTGTATTACTCTCCTTCGCCCCTGCAAGGAATCTTTCCTCCAGTGATGGTAGTATGCGATATTGACTCTACGCTTCCTTCAACAGGCCCTCAATCACATCTATAGCCTCATTCACCAAGGACTTTAGCTCCTCATTGAACACTCCCTCAGCACCCAACCCTCGCAGCCTCTCCGCCCACAACACCCACCGCTCCCTCGTCAACCCATCCTTCTTTGGCCACAGCTCCGTCTCCCAATCCAGCGTCGCCGCATATTCCTCCCTTAGCTCGTGCTGATCAGCCTCCCACAGCGTCCAAGCCCCATACTTCACCCACGTCGCTACAATCCTCAGATCCAACTCCCAAAGCTCCCCGGTCGAAAGCTTGTCCTTCTCGTCCTCTTCATCTACCCCGCCCCCCTCAGGCCCCTTACTCTCGAGAATATTACGGCACGCATAAAACACATTGATCGGATGAACCTGCTCCTTCCCCTCCGTCTCGTTTAGAAAATTAGCCGAAAACTCGACAAAATTCACAAAGTACCCCTCTTCGCTGCGCGATTCGCGATTCGCCTCCAAGATGTCATGGAAGTCGCGCCACTGCCAGGCGAACCGCGGCAGCTTGGACCAGTGCAGCTTGCCGTCGGACTCGTCCGTGTGGCTGCTCAGCGAGAGCGCCGCATCCGAGTTGGGCGCGACGTTGGCGGGGAGGGTAGGGGCCTGCGCGCGCAGAGCCGAGAGCAGCGCGAGGGAGGGGAGGTGGGCTGACCGAAAGGTGGCGATGGGGATAAAAAGAGCGTCCCAGAGCTGCCACAGGGCAGTGGCCGGGTTGGCAGAGTCGGCGACGGTTTGAACGAGCTGGGCGGCAATCGCGTCCAGCGCTGAGGACGGCGTGTCGGGGACGTAGAGGGAGGTGAGGATTGTGGAAAAGGGGTTGGGCGGCTCGCTCCCCGGGTCTTTGAAGATGCATGTCATTTTTTTTTTTGGATGGGCAAAGATTGTGTGTGGTTTGGAGGTGTGGAGAGAGTCTTTGGCCACGAAGGTGCTTTGCTTTTATTGTGGTGTACATGTAGTTGGATGGAGTAGCGGTGGGGCGGAATAAAGACTGCAATGTGTCATTCGCCAGGCACCAGGGCAGCACCGCCTCAGCTAGCAATAGCGTTGGGAGGCTTTGCGCCACCGGTACCAGGACTCATGCTTATTTTGCTCTCAAAGTATATTACTTTATTATTAAGGGAGGACGGGTCTAGTAATATTTCTTATTGCAACAGAGTCGCATCGTTCGACCGGATAATTACATGCCGCTACACTGCCTCGCGTGTTGGGCTTGTAGAAGCCGTTACGGATCCCGGCCTATCAGATGCCACTTGCTAAGTCAAAGGATCACACAGTAATGCCCGGAGCTCAATCAGCATAGGGGGTTTATGAAGCCCGGCTATAGGGTTAGGCTTACTCTGGAGTTGTAAGCCGCAATCCTTCTTATTATCTCGTAACTGGCTGCTTCTCTGTGGTGGTTGCAGAACGACTTCCACGTTGTAGAATCCTCAGAATTTATATAAATGTGAAGAAGCTCTCTGGACTTCTCAGTATGATATTGTCCATCATCACATCTCTCTCTCTCTCTCTCTCTCTCCAACGAACCTTCAAAATGCAGCCTCCAACCTTCTCCCTCGTCGCCCTGGGTCTCGCCCTCGCGCAGATCGCCACGGCTGCTCCCGCCCCGGCTGCTCTCGCCCTCAGCGTACGCACAGTCACCAATCTCCCGCCTTCAGACCAGTTCATCACCTGTCCGAAATATCTCTACAGCCGCCCCCAGGCGGAGAAAGCAATTCAGAAAGGAATCGACATGGCGCCCAAGGCGAAGACAAAGACAGATTATCCACACAAGTTCGGCAACAATAAGAAGCTCGTCTTCTCCGACAAGTGCAAGGGCAAGCAGCTCTGGGAGTACCCCCTGCTGAGGGGATCGAGCATCTACAGCGGCACTGGCGACCCGGGAGCCGACCGTGTTGTCTTTGTCATCAACAGCAGCGACCCGGTCAAGAAGCCCACGAGTGACGGCATTTACTGTGGTGTGATGTCTCATGATGGGGTCAAGACTGATGGCGACTTTGCCATTTGCCCGGTCAAGGACTAGTGATATAAAAATAAGAATAAAGAGCTCTTGATAGGCATTGCGATACGATGAGGCGTTGTGTTTTCTCGCACACTGTTGAAGTCAGGCTGAGAGAACAAATGTTGGATTGCAATAACTGATTGGGTAGCCTCGAGGCTTCCCCGACCCAAATCAGATCACGGATAACCATGGCCATTTTCGAATGGGAGCCTGCGTCAATATCACTAGCATGTTATCAGTACAGAAATGGCAATCTTTAACGTGCTAGAAGCCTGAAATGGAGATATGGATCCAAGTGCGGGAGCATTTAGTGCAAATGAGGTTCCCGGCATTGCCATCACCATGGCCTCGACGCTCGTCTCGTCGTGGTCGGTCGCGCTGCTCGAGACCAGCATCATTACCATCCAGATCCTAACAGCCGTCTTCGCCACCATTATGCACCTGACGCGGTGCATCCCGCTGCCGGGGTTGTGGGACCCCACCGTGGCCGACAAGACGTGCTGGAGCGACGCCGCCTTCAAGGCCGTCGTGGTGCAGAGCTTCGTACAGGCCGATGACGGCGTCGGCAAGGGCATGGGTATTGCGCTGTGGGCGAGCATCGAGGCGCAGATGGGCATCATCGCTGCGTGTATCCCGTGCTTGCGGGGTGCGTTTGCGAGGTTTCGCGGCCGGGTCGGGCTGGCGACGACGACGGTGAGGGAGGGCCCGGGCCCGGCAGCCGGGTCGTGGCATGGGAAGGAGGGCATGCCGAGGGTGTTAACGGCTGTGGTGAGTCAGAGCGAGGAGGATGTCTTGGGTAACTTGGAGAGGGGTGGTCCGGGGAGGATTAATGCGGAAGACGGATATTGAAGATTGAGTTGTCTTTCGAGGCCGGAGACGTAGAGACTGACTTTTTTTTAAATTTTGATGTGTCCAAGGTAACTATTACTGGGAGTAAGTTGGGCTGGAGTTTCTTTCTGGATGCTGCTCACATTGGGTTGAGCAGTCGGATACCCATTATAAAGTCCTACACTGAAAACGATAAAGGAGAGGAAACAAAGGAAACCAGTGAGCTAAAAAAAAAATAAAAAAAACACAACCAAGTCCTAAGACGTCAACCCCGTAAGCCATTACTTGCAGCGGCCATTAGCCGATGGATCTCTGACAGTAGCAGCGCCAGAGCCGTTGACGTTGGCGACGTTGGCCTGGTCGATGGATAGGAGGCCTTCTTCGAGGTTGTGTGCCACGATGACCTTAACACGCTTGTCAACCTTACCTGCTGTCAGGAGCTTCCCGGGGTGGTCGGGCACCATGAGCCCGTCGGTGTTGGGTCCTGGTGGTAACATTAGAAAGGGAGTGGAGTGTACCCTAAACAGTGTAATGACTTACCAAATACGGTGGATTCAAAGGGTGCTGTCACGATCATGCCCGCTTGGATGCCCACAAGCACTTCTGACGACTTGGTGCGCGCCTGGGCATACGAAGAAACGCCAGCCACAGACAGGAACTGATCATACAACTGCGAAACGACAGTCGCGTCCTGGAAAGGAAACATACAAGCGATAGTTGATGGCGACAAACAAAACACCCGCTCCCCCGTTACGGCGGCTCGAAGCAATAAATCTAGCGGGGTTCTCGGCATCCTTGACGCCCTCGACATACCCTCCGCCGTGGATCCAGACAACGACAAGAAGCGGTGTTTTGAGCGTCCCCGCAACCTGGGCATCGTAAGTTGCCTTGGGCACCGAGACATCCAGCGCCAAACAGTCCTCCGACTAGCCGGCCGGCGGTGGTGGCGGAGGGCCCATGGGATCGCTGATGCCGTCCTGGGCCAGGGTTTGGAGGACAAGGGGAATCGAGAACCCAGCATTTCCACAAGGCGCCGCTATAAGATTCCGAGTAGGAACAATTCATTCAAGGTCATGCACCAAGAGCTGAAAACAGCCCTCGCTCAGCCAACTTTCCAAATTACCCAGATCCCACGTGGAATTGTGCTTCTCGCAGGGAGCGAGGGGAAACTCGAGGTTGCAGCCGACTATTAAACCGTCGTGGTCCGCAAGCCATGCATGGGATGGGCTAATTAGTGGCGTTGCCAGATCCGGGTCCCTGCTTCTGCGCAACCATATCACACGTGGGGAAAGCTGGGGAGGGAATCTAGTTCGTGGCCCCAAAGATGACTTGCATGTTTTCGGGAGAGTTAGCCTGTGTGCCCCTCTGACTCCTCGTCGAATTCTACTCAGTTTCAACGTCTGTTATGGAGTAGTCGGTCTCAATGAGTGAAGAAATCATAAAGACTTTCCCCAACTCCGTTAACGACGAGCACATTGCTTAGTCTCCTTCGTCCGTCATTTCTTGTCCCCAGCGTCTACTGCTGCTTGCACCGCACCGCCTCGCCCTCCGCAATTGGAGGGTCGGACAGATGATGCACGTCTGAAGAAACCATTCAAGACGCGGTCAAAGCGGGCACATGTTTCCTGCACCTCTTTGACTCTTTTTTTTTCTCTTATCCCCTGCTGCGGACATATCCGGTCCCAGGTTTTGGATGACACGAGGGACTTGCTATCGATGCCCAATCTTGGTGTTCAGCTCTGATAAGTAACACAAGAGAGGTTTCCGGAGAGTTGCTTCGATTCCATCGCCAAACCAAATGTCACCCCTGGACACCTCGATGGCGCAAAACACATTCAAGCTCCCCCCCCCCCCCCCAAAAGGACCCGACAAGGAACACCGCTACAACGGCAGCAAAAGGGGATCCCATCAGACATCCCTTTCTTCTACTTCACATTCTGGAAACACCAAACAGTCATCCCCAGCAATAACCCCCACCATCTTCCCGAGATACCTCTCATGATTGCCCTCTATTGTCCCCCCAAAAAGCCCCCAACGCCACCGCCCCCGCCGTCAACTCCACCTCCAGCCTTAACCCCCGTCACCAACACTCCACCGCTCCAAGATCACTATTCCCATTGGTGAATGCCTCGTGACCAGCACACCATCGTCTATGTTGACAAAATCGATGATGACTGAAACGGTGGTGTCCCAGAGGCCACAAGGGAGGAGGGACACGGCGTCGGTGATTTCGTATGTTGTTTTTGTTGTTTTTGTTGTTCATTGGGGGTGGGGTCGAGTTTGCGGAAAGTGAGAAGCACTTTGCTGAGTGTGATAATGTTGGCGTGATCATGGAATTTGGAGGTTGCGGCTTGCCGGGTAATGTGGGGAAGGAGGTGGTGGGTGAGGGTGTATTTGCGGGACGGCATCGCACACAATTTCAAGGTATGTATGCCCTTGTTCTGAGCGGTTGGGTGTAAGAAAGGACAAAAGGATTGTTATGATGGCTTGATATGAGTGTGTCCGGGGCCAAGTTAGATGCCCGGATCCGGGAACGTCGCAAGTTCGGCAAGAGATTCGATCATGCGAGATCCCTGTCTCAAAAATTGAGCAAAGAACATAAAGTCACAGCAAAGGAGAACAACGAAGTTGGGTTTCCCGAGGGAAAAGGCTATGAGGAGAGTTACCTCTCTCATATCTATCCGTATATTAGGGTATCATTTTGTTGCCGGTGAAGAGTCAATCCGGTCTGGCCGTATCGCATCGACTTGTGGTCGATTGGCCTATAATTTCAAGTTGTGATCTTTCAGGCGTGTTCAAGTAGGAATCCAACGCGACGGGCCGGCAAGTACCTACCTATACCCCCCCGTGTTTCCTATGACCCACTAACATTGAAGAGGTCGTCCCTTTGACTTACTTACACCCTTCCACTGGGCCGATTGCCACTGCAACCCCTCAACTCGGTCTCCAAGCGCACTGACCTCAGCCTCGAGATCACGGCCTTGTTGCTCCTGGAAAGGCAGGCCCGTAATCATGTCGTTGACTTGAGTCTCGAGCTGCCTCAGCTCTGCATCAATGCTGTTGTCGGTTCTGATGATTTCGTCCTGGGTCTTCCGCACGTTCTTGAGCTTGTTACGGATCATTAACAGCGTCTCCAACATGGGGGTTTGGTGTCCGTTGATCATACGTACCTGGCTCATACGGAGGCCATCGATATCCGCCATGATCTCGCGCGCGGCTGCGAGCTGCTCCTTATCCGGGATTTGGTTTGTGAATGGGGCAGGGCGCGGGAACCGGGGCTTGAATTGCGGGCGGGCGCGTGGCTGAGGTCGAATCGGCTCCGTCTTCACCGGCTCCGTCTTCACCGGCTCCGTCTTCACCTCCGAGGCTTCTTCTCTGGCGGTTTTGTCAGAGGGAGACGTTGGTTCGGTTCCGTTGGAGGAAGACGCCGGCTCGGTTGTATCGGTCATTGTGACAGGCGGCTGGGGTTTCTCCGTGTCGTCGACAACGATCGCTGACAGGTTGCGGCCACTCCAGGCGGCGTCCCAGAAGGTGAGCATGGCCCAGAACTTGATCAAGCTGTGTGCATAGCCAAATGCCAGGTACGCCGGGAACAGATAGATGTCCTGTGGGTACTTCCAGTAGTAGGGAAACACCTTGGTGATCTTGGTGAGCAGGATCCAAGCAACCAGGCGCGCCAAGGCAATGATGGGATGGGCAGATTTCAAGAACAGCGATGACTTGCAGAAGAGAAAGACGAGGGCCGGATCTGTAAAGAGAGCAAAGTTGGTGAAGGATGTCAGAAAGACAGCGTAGACACACCATTGCTGCGATCTCCACACGGTGCCGTCCCTGATCAAGCTGCGCGCGTTGGAGCGCCAGGTCGTGCGAGCCCAGCGGCGGCATTGAGCAAGGAATTTGGTCGCCACTGGAGCTTTGGCACCGACGTCGGTCATGATCTCGGCGTCTTCCGAGTACTGGATCTTGATTTTCCAGTTCTGGCGCACTACGAATCGGGTGTTGTAGTTGTCGTCGTCGGCGTTCAGGGGACCGAGCAAGCCGAAGAAGAACTTGTCGTTGGTGTACCCTTCTAGGAACTCGGGGTGCTGCAGAATCTCGGTGCGCATGGCACAGGTGCGTGCCGAGACAACAAAGACGCCGCCGTCAATCGTGTTGGTCGCGCGGATCTCGTAGTTGTGGCGCATCAGGTACAGCGCACCCAGCATGTTCCAGAAACGCTTCCACACGTCCAGCCCTTCAATGCGTTTGCCACGCTTGTTGGTGCCGACCATGCCCACCTTGAGATCCTCAAAGGGGGCGAGGATCGTCTGGAGGAATCTCGGGCCCCAATTGACGTGGTCATCAAGCATGACGGTAATGGCTGTCGTGACCATGGGGATGGCAAGGCTGACTTGCTCCCGCTTGCTGGCGACCTGGGTTCTCCCGACGACGAACTCGACCCCTGGGAACCGGGCCTTTACGCGCGATACTGGGTCGAGGGTCTGCTCGTAGAGCTCGTCACCGGCCGTGACAACGATGATCTTGGCCGGTGAGTTCTGGGCGCACGTGAAGAGGCACTCCTGGAAGTACTCTCCCTCGGGTTCGACGGTCGGGAGGATAACGGTGACGTCTCTAGAAGGGGTGTAAATGGCAGCCTCGTTGCTTGGCAACGGGAAGGGTTTGTAGAGCCAAAAGGCGATAAAGTGGACAACGTAGCGAAGGTACCGCCAGACAAAGACCGCAAGGAAGCAGTAGAGATACCAGTCATCCTCAGCATAACTCTTCAGAGCGGTATTGATGAGCCATATGACGCTCAGGTAGGTGAAGACGCCGGGTACGACGTCGCCGACCCAGCTTCTCGTGATGGGTGCCACAGTACCTTTCGGGGAAGACATGGCCGCCGTGTGCAAGGTGCGAAGGGGGGTCAAGTTGCGAACGAGTGCAAATTGTGAATGGGTGCAAGTTGCGAAGGTCTTAAGGTCCTTCCTTGCCAAGATGCTTCCCGTTGACCTAAATTTAACCTCGCTGATATAGCTCCATTGATGGGTTCGCATTGTTCCATCTCAACCTGCCAATGCGTTTGTTTGTGGACAGGTTATTTTGACCATCGTGGGGGTCCTTGCAGCGATACAGTTCATATCGAACCAAAAGACAGATCGGTCCGTCTGTTTGTGTGTTCAGGACAGTGATTTCATCTCAACCAGTAGCTATTTACAACCTAAGGCAAGCCTGTTTTGTGGAGCTAGATCAGGAACATTCACAAGTAAGGTGCCAGTCCTCGTTTGGTCGTCATATTCTCATTTCGATACAGCTGCTAGGATCCCAGTCGACAAATGCGGTTGTAGATACTACTTTTGCCAGTGCTTTGTCTTGAAACAATGCTTGAGGTTACCTGACAAGTCGATGGGCGAACAATTCCATTGTTGCCAGACTTTGCAAGTTGTAGAGCCTCGATTGGTGGTTACACAGCAACACGTAAAGGGATGGATGTGGAACGACTTTGGCAGGTTTGCCGGAGTGAAGTGCCTCGAAATCCCAAATGTCCAAATAAATAACCTTTTCCATCTGTATTCTGTAACCATGAGAATCACAACCGACCAGGCAGTTAATCACATCCCTTATGGATCGGGATCGGAGGAACTCAGCTCCAACGCGATCCGCCAGGAACTCACTATACCTAGGCATCGTAGAGAAGCCGATCGATCTACGAGCTAACCTATCATTTCATCTGATATCCTCGAGTTCAGAGAGATGTTGAAGCAGCGAGCCGAGACTACCTTCAACGGGTTCCTGCATCGACAACGGGATCTCTTGACTCTTTGTCTCGATATCTTTACAAAAACCCAAACAGTATCCAGGGGCATCGGGTGCTCTGTTGACACCTGGAAGCAATGCGGGTGATTTTTCCACGAGCTGCATCTGGCCTCCGGGTTGTGTAAAATACATTCTAGCTGGTTTTTTTGTGAGTGCGGCCCCAAAGGAGGATTATATTGCAGTCTTGGACTTCTGGAATTAAAAAGGCATATTTGGTACTTCATAAGGCCTCTCCATCATCCAAAAGAGAATTTGGGACATTTCCCATTTCCATAACGAGTTTTGAAGCCGCGCGCTAACTAACAATAAACAAGGGCTGGATTGTCTGTCAACACTGCGGGAACGCGACTCGGATTGACCCAATGAAATGCCTACTTTAAGTCAACAAGCTCACAAAGAAGCGCAGGGTAACGAGATCAGAATTCTCGCTGATAGTGACAGAGGGGTTGGTGAGCGGGCGGTCAAGGCTGGGTCAGACATCAGTTTTGTGATTCGCATCACGGACATGGCATTGGGTCTTGGACAATGTTTTGCGTCATGGCCCAGCTCGTGGGTGCGGTGAGCTGGCGCAAGGGCGTGGCGCATGAGCTGCATGCAAAAACTGCAAAACGATGCCGAAAGCGAGCGGGCTGTCCAGGGTTATTGTAAATCTCCAAAATAAGTAAAAGGTGGGCAGTCGATCGATTTGCCAGCCACTGGCAAGAGCAGCGAGCAAGTCCTAACGTCACACTGGTCCGCTGTGAAGGTCAAACAGTAAAATAAATAAAAAGCTGCTTGTTTTTTTTCTTCCTTTTTTTCCTCTAGGGGACTCAGTAGCAACTTGCACCAACTTTGGCGAGCGAAAACGGCAGCCAAATGCCCCGCCAAGGGGTCCACAAAATTAGGTTGGAAAATCACTGTCGCATTTGGCAGGCGGCAGTGGAGATCATTGAAAAGACCCACCGAGTCCCGCGGTTCATCGGTCAGTTATCACTGCTGCGCCTGCCTCCCAGGTTTCCAGGCGATCTTGTGAGCCCTTGTCGTGCGTCGCTGGATCACTCGCTTGAGCTAGTTCTTGCTGTTGCGCCCCTCCTTCTGCAAATGAGGGCGATGGAGTTTTCATAATCGAAAAAGCGCTAGCAAATGTAGCGGAAACACTAGACGCGTCGAGACACACGTGCAACGGCAGGCTTGCATAAGGCAAAGACTAATAATACCTAGCACACGAGCTGTCGGAGGTGCAGCGGTGTAGCGCAGAATCGCAGCGCCGCATTCCATTCCCCGGACGTGGGACAGCGAAAACAACCTGTGGCTGGTGTCTGTGATCCAACCTACCACTGCGTGTTTCTCCAGGGGGGGGGGGGAAGGACGAGTGACAGGGGTGCAACCCCTGGCGCATTGCCCAAGGTACCAAAAAGCAATATGGCGATCGGCAGAGCCCGCAGGACAACCAGACTCTGACCACACGCCTCCCGCTCGACCCATTCAACCCACGACCGCAGCCGTCCAGCAAGGGACACAGTCTCTTGTCCACAGTCCGCCGCCGCTCAATGGACACTGCGAAAGGAGATGGCTGTTCTGCAGCTGCAGCTGCAGCTGACCGTGGAACCCATCAAGCGTGGCACGCTGGCAGCGCTCGATGACACGGCACGGCGGACCCTGTCGACCTATCCGGACGGCTTGGCACATGAGACACGCTTTCTCGTCATGCGCGGGAGGCATACAGGAGTGGGCAGCGCGGGACGCAAGGAACTTGCCGTTTGGTTCCACGTTCCAACATTTTGCTGTCCGCCTGCGTCCGCCCTCTTTCGACTCTCTCGGCTTTTTTCGAAGCCTCAATGCCTGTGCTTTCAAGTTTGCTTTGGCCGAGCACATTGCGTTTTCCTTTTTTTTATTTTTCCTTTTTTTTTCTTCTTTTGCGCCCGCCGACCACGCCTTTCCCCGTCCACTTGGTAAGACACCCAACGTATGTGGTGGTGGAGCGATTAGTGGAAAGTGGGAAGCGTGTACTGTGGTACCTGAATAAGCGACAACCGCCTCGTGGGCAGACCGAAAAGCTTTTTCCCGATGACTTTCGGGTGAATGACTATCTGGTATGGCTGGGGGTCGCTGACGCTTAGCTTGGAGCTGGAGGGGTCCCCCCAGGACACCCCAGACTCCGACTTTAATTACACGCTCGTCTCAGGACCCCACACCTCAGATCCTACAGTACATGCAACAAACAGTATGCTATCAGCGTCGAGTATGGCCGACTCTACTCGTCACTGTCACTGTCACGGTCGTGGGAACGCTCAGCTTCCCGATTCCGGCAGCACACCCGCCGGCCCCGACAGATAGGCTTGAACACACCGGGTGATCTGCGACACACCCGCCCCGGCCGTTCCCGCTGATCTGAGTGATGTGCCTGCCCCGATGCCACCGCCAGGGAGCCACCCGCAGACTGAGGGTGATGGGGAGAAACAAAGAGGCTCAGGAAGTATCGAGTGCGGTGAGGCCGCATCATGCACCGCCCGCAGTAACCTACACACCCACGCACCGTGATGGGTCCCGGTACGTAGTGGAGGCTACCCAGGCGTGCTAGGCATGCCGGGCCCCCATCTCCCCACCACCGTGGACCAGTGTGGTTCAGCGTGTCGATGTGGTGTGCGCCATCCTGGGCTTGACCCATGGGATCGGCACTTGGCCCTGTCGCCATCTGCCAGTTATGCGTCCGTATGGGGTCCTGGACTCCAAGGGGCACCTCGAGCCGACCTCGATTCGCTCTCCATCACCGGCCGTTGTTCGGCCCTTCGCCGTGGGATCGGTTCATCATGCCCGTGAGCATTACACACTAGCCGAAGTGGCCTCTCCCACGCCTCCACGCCAATTCTCCGCTCAACTCACCTCTTACAAGACGCCGTGCCTTGCATGCTTGAGAGTCAAAAAGCCCACTCCTTCCATCCTCTTTTCGCTATCCACATCTCACTCACCACGTTCTCTTCAGGTGCGGAGCAACCTTCGACTGCTTCAGCTCTGAGTTCCACCCGAGCCACAACCTGCCCTTCGCAGCCCGACAGCCACACCACAATCATGATCCTGCCACGTGAAGCCCTCGAGAGGGCCGTCGCCCGAGCCGCCGCCCGAGCCGCCGCCACAGTGGGATCCGAGTTCGGAACCACCCCCGACACGCAGCCGCACGCACGGCTCGATAGCGTCGGTATCTGGTGGATATGCTTTGGCGCCGTCTGGACCGCCTTGCTGGTCAGCGCCATGGTTTTCCTGTACAAGAAGCGTCAGCTTCCGACACTACGCATCCGCGGTCTGCCGCTCACCTTTGCCGGCATTGTCCTCCTCCACCTCTACTGGATCACCGTACAGATTGGTTACAGCGTCGGACCCCTCGCCCCCGAAGTCGCCGAGTTTTGGATCATGAGCATATGGTATCCCTTTGGTATTGCCCTCTTCCAGGCCGGCAACAGCCAGTTCCTCCATGTCGCCAAGGCGCAAAGCCGCTTTGCTCGCCCGCCGAGCCAGATGGCCACCCGCTGGGATGAAAAGCGCCGGTCTCAAAGTAGCTCACTCTTCGGCCGTCTTCGCAACATGGGCTATTCGCAAAAGATGTTTACCTTTGTCGGCATTGGCATGGCTATTCAGGTTAGTCAAGTCTGTGGTGTCCCTTCCCATTGATATTGTCCTAACACCGATAGCTCCTTGTTGTCGTCCTTATCTTTATGATCTCGCGCAAGTTCCACTCAAGCTTTGGCGTCCCCGGCACCGAGGTCACCGGCACAACCCCCATGGAAATTGCCATGCAGCAGGGCAGAGGCTGGGAATGGTACGTCGACAACATTCTATTCTCGAGACATTCCGCTTACAGTCCTAGGTGGCCTTCACTCTTCTGGCAGTTTGCCTGGGCCTGGGTTGTTGCCCCCCTTATTCTATGGCAGTCTCGCGGCATTCGCGATACCCACGGCTGGCAGCTTCAAACCATGGCTTGCTGCATTGCAGGGTACGTTTCCGTGACTATCATTGCATTGCCGTATAGCATCTAACATGTGAATTCAAACAGGCTCCCAGCCGCACCGATGTGGCTCGTGGCGCTCTACGTCCCCGAGATGGCAGCCGTCAATGCCTATTTTGTCCCGCCTCAGTGGTATGTTCCTCGACCCCTGGCAATGATCTCGGCTTACCCGTATCAGGATCGCCCTTTCCATCTTTGTCATTGAGATTTTCACTGTCTTCGTCCCATGCTGGCAAGTCCGGAAACACCAAAACTTGCGCCAAGAGACGCTCGAGTCCATCGCCAAGTGGGAGTCCAATAAGAAGCTTGGTGGTAAAGGCGAGACATGCAGCGACAACAGCGCGCCCCCTTACAGCCCGACTTCCACCAAAGTCGGCGAGGACATGTGGAAGAAACTCCCTAGCCTAGAGCAAAGCTACTCGGACCTCGAACGCCTCCCCGACGAGAGCGTACTGACCATGGCGGCACTTGAGCACGTCCTCGACAAGAACCCCGAGCCCCTTCGTCAGTTCTCCGCCCGCCGCGATTTCTCGGGTGAAAACATCGCCTTCCTCACAGCCGTGGCCGAGTGGAAAGCCGCCCTCCCGCCCCCGCTCGTCCGCAACCGCCACAACGCGTCTCCCGAAATCGTCCGCCAGCAGTTCACCCGTGCCCTACGCATCTATACAGAGTTCATCAGCCCCCGTGACGCCGAGTTCCCCATCAACATTGCATGGCACGAACTGCGCAAGCTGGAAGGTATCTTTGAGCGTGCAGCACGCGCCACCTTTGGCGACGCCTCCAAGTCAAAGCCCGACGCGGCCACCCCATTCGCCGAAGTCGATTGGCAGGTACCCGCCAGCCGCGGGTCCGAAGTCAACATGGTACCCAAGGCTAGCGGGGACCGGTCGTCGGTGGTCACTAGCACCGAGACGCTGGCGCTTGGCGCGGTCGAGATGGAGCCGTACCAAGGAGATATTCCCCAGGCGTTCGACGCCACCGTGTTTGATGCTGCGCAAGCGAGCATCAAGTATCTCGTGCTCACAAACACCTGGCCCAAGTATGTCCGGGAACGACGGTCCAGCTCAGATTCATCGACGACGCGGTCCACAGCGGATACATATGAGACGTCGCAATCCAAGGGGAGCATCAAGCGGGCGCTGGCGTTCCTCGGGCCGCTGATTCGTTGATCAAATCAGACCGGCCGGGACCGGTGGCAAAAATATTTACAACCACAGTAATGTCTATGTACGGGCGTGTTTTGGGCTTTGGTTCACGGGCGAGAGATACCATATGAAATGTTTATACCTATTGTGGGCAAGGGAGGTCTAGAATGTAGTGGATGGGCCCGGTGGGCTTTCCTTTGTTTGCGTGTTGCGTCACGAACGGTTATTATACCCTCCCCCTCCCTTTCCTGAGTCAAGTCGCTCGGCGCGGTTTGGAATTCTCGGCATCTCCTACACGTTTGTTTGTTGCCTCGACGGCAGAAGATACTGAAACCTATTACGGTACGATTGAGGGAAGTTGGATTGTACTTGATGCGATGGGGATACTACAATACAATGAAGGATAGCAATGTCTAATAGACGGCAGTCTCTTGAATCGAACACACCTGAACCAACCTGCATATTTCAGATTGCGAGTGAAAATTTTGCAGTCTTGACAACCCCCCTGATCTCTCCCCACGCTGCATGTCAAAACGGATTTTCTGTTATCAATAATATTCTCATTGCCTATTCTCATCACATCACACCAACCAACCCCCTCGGCACCGCTGCAAGCATCAATATCACACTCTGACCGAAATCGTAGTACATCCCATCTCCCGGGGGATGATTTGCGCGCCCAACGGACGGGGTGCAAGCCCTTACCAGCCCCAGATCGGCGGCGCGCCCCACTCCCGGCAATCCGAGCGAAAAACCTCGGCTCGGCAACAGCCGGGAAACGAGTGGCCTGTGTGTATCCCCCAGCCGGTGGGATCTCACATGACGAAGAGTAGATCGGTATCTAAAACAGTTAGCACTCAAGTTGTCCCGCCAATTTCGATCACGGTTAGGACGGAAAGAACACGCACCGAGCGGATGGCTGCACGACAGCTGGGGTTTTTGCGAGTACTTTGCCTCGAGCAGATCGCGGATAGCGTTGAGCAGCTCAAGGTAGCTCTGCGAGCCGTCGCTCTTGAGGGCATGGATGAAGGCCCACGACATGGCGCCCGTGGCCTGGGATGCAATGGTTGCGTCGGCACTGGTACAGGTTAGTGCGTTCTTTCACCAAGAAGGGAAGGGCAGGCAACTCACGAGGTCTGGTCATCCTTGCTTCCACTCCACATGACCACATCCGCCGGCGATGTCTTGGTCCGCTTGGTCTGCTCGTACGCGTCGTTCCCGTTAAACGCCGACTTGGCCAGCGAGAACATGGACGAGGCCACCCCGCCCATGTCGCCGCGGGAGTAGGCGCCAAAGGCCGTCAACAAGCCCGCGCCGGCCTCCTTGGCGAGGTTGGGCTCCTTCAGCACTCCCTTGGTGCTGTACAGGTATGGCAGGTCCATAACGGAGCCGGAGTGGCAGCTGTCGAAGATGGCGGTGAGCCGGACACCGGCTTGCAGGGGCTTGACCACGCTGGCGTGGATCTCGTCGTCGACAATGTGCCCATTCTGCTTGAAGTCGACGGGGTAGATGACCTCGTCGTGTCCGTCCTCCTCGTCACCCGACGTGTCCGCGGTCTGGCCGCCGTGGCCTGTACATGGTAAGTGTCATGTTCCTAGCTGCTTGAGGGGATGCTTACCAGAGTAGTGCAGGAACAAAGCGTCGTTGGGCTGGGCGCCATTGACGAGCCACTGCATGGCACGGATGATGTTGGCGTGGGTCGGAATGAGGTTGGGGTCCCGCTGGTCGTCGGTCAAGATGATCATGTCCTGGCGCTTGTAGCCGTGCTTCTCGATCAGGAACTCGGACAGGTTCTTGGTGTCGTTGATGCACCCGCGCAGCTCACCCTCCTGGCCGAAGTAGTTGATGCCAATCAACAGAGCCTTCCGCTTACCCGAACAGTTGGAGTACTGGAAGGTGTAGCCCTGGGGCGCGCCGTGGCCGAACTCCTGCTGGCCGGTCGGCGGCGCGTGGGTGTTGGCGCCCCGGGCGTGGCCGCCGCCGTACCCGCCGCCCTGCTGGATCGGGTAGCCGTAGCTATCGTAGCCCTGCGGCGGCGGGTGCGGCGGGCGCTGGTACTGCTGCTGGTGCTGACCCGGGGGCGGGTACTGCTGGTGCTGCTGCTGCTGCTGCTGATACTGGCCGTGCTGTTGATACTGCTGGGGCGGCGGCTGCTGGTACTGGTATCCCCCGGAGTGCGGCGGAGCCTGTCCCTGGGGAGGATACTGCTGCTGCTGCTGCTGGTAGCCGCCCTGCTGAGGAGGGTACTGCTGCTGGCCGTACCCTTGGTTCGGCGGCGGATACTGTTCCTGTCCGCCGTACTGGCCACCGTACTGTTGAGGAGGTGGGCCGCCGCCGCCGCCTCCATAGTGCCCCTGGCCTGGGTATCCTCCGTACGACATTGTGACGAGCGACGGTGCAACGGGACTCAAGAGAGAGCGAGAGGGGAATTGCCGCTGCGACTACGGTCGGGTCGGGTGTTGGCGATGGGAGAGCTGCTGATGCTGGCTTATGGGAGCTGATGGGGATGCCAAGAGTTCGAAAGATATGTCGTCGGGTGGGCAGCTGTGCCGTTGGTGCGCAGCGGAAGAGAGGAATTGTTTATTGCGGTCTTGTGTTGCAGGGGCGGTCGCGTTGGCTGCCTCTCGCTGACCTGGAGTGAGGGGCACAAGGGGCACAAGAGGGCAAATGGTGGGGTTGGGGTGTCGCAAATGGCCCTGTCCGACATCAAAATCGCTCCAAACCCGTCACTGGACGCGCTGGGCATTCCACCCCACAACGGATCCCATGGAATCCAGCCCACTAAAGGCGGCAAGCACGACGCAGACGGGCGAATTAGCGGCGGGCTACACATGACGAAGCAGTGCGTTATCGCTTTTTGTTCAGTTTTTGTGTCCGTTTTGGCGCAGGATCCCATCAACGAACCCCTTGGCTGCCACTACTTGGCTGCATGAGGACCCTCATCCTTCGGGTTGGACGGCACCCCCCGGTCAATCATTTGGCACAGGCAGAGATCCTAGAGGCAGCCAGGAACGGTCCGTTGCACAACAGCTCCCCTGCCCCTCCCCCTGTCCCGCTCTTATTAAAAACGGTTGCGCAACGACCCCCTCAACCGCTCCCCTTCCGCCGTGCAAGCTGTAAGCTGTCCACCACACAGTAGCTCGCATCGCCGTCGCCATGTCGTTCTTCAAGAAGCTCGCCAAAGAGTTTGACGGTCTTAGCTTCGGCGACGACAAGAAGGAGGGCGAAAGAAAGGACGAGCGCAGGGATGAGGGGTATTCGCACTCGCGAGGTCAGCCCTTCCTTTCCTTCGAGTCTGTCCTGAACCATGAGCCTCATTGACACCTTCCCAGGTTACAACCCGCCCCAGCAGTACCCTCCGCCCCAGCAGTACGGCGGCCACAGCCCCCAGCCCACCCCCTACCAGGGCTACTCGTCGCCGCCACCCGTCTCATCGGGGCCGTCCTACCAGCCACCCGCCGGCAAGCCGCCCATCCCCACCGGTTGGATCCCCAAGTGGGACGACCAGTACCAGCGCTGGTTCTACGCTGAGCAGGCCACGGGCCGATCCCAGTGGGAGGCTCCGGGCTTTGACCACTCGGGCTCCGGCGCGCAGGGCGACACTCGCGGCCACGGCTCCAGCTCTTCGGGATTCCCCACGGGGCTTGCCGGGGGCGCTGCCGCCCTAGGGTCGTTGTATGCTAGCCATGGTGGCGGGCATGGTGGTAGCTCTAGCCATGGTGGTTACGGCGGTGGTCATGGCGGTGACTCTAGCCACGGCGGCTACGGCGGCTACGGTGGGGAGGAGAAGAAGAAGAAGGGTAGCAGCGGCATGTTGATGGGCGCTGCCGGCGGTCTGGCTGTCGGCGCTATCGGCGGCGCCGTCCTTGCCAATGCGCTAGGTGCGTTCTTTCCCGCCTACTCCTCCAACACGGGTGTGCTAATGGATATTCTAGATGACTCCGGCTCTGACTCCGGTCACCACTACTCGGGCGGCGGCCAATCGTATGGCGCCCCGCCGCCCCAGCAGCAGTACTACGGCCAGCCCCCGCCTCCACCGGCCGCCGACTCGGACAACTCTTCCCTCGAAGAGGCTCGCGAGGACTACCAGGAGGCGCTCGACGATGCAAACAGCTCGAATGCTAGCAGTAGTGATCAGGAGGAGCTTGAAGAGGCTCGTGAGGAGTATCAAGAGGAGTACGAGGAGGAGGCGTATGAGGATGAGTAGGCAGCTTAGGGGAGATCGGTATTTCGTCAGATTTGATTCGTCTCTATGGCTTTGATGGACGTTGAGTTGCATACCTGTCTCGACTCCTATGAGCGCAGCAGATCGCACCAGATAGATTTGGTTTTGCGTTTCCAGTCTCACGAGAATGGCAGCCATGAAAGGTGCCATACCTACCACATAGGTATTCATTGAAAAAACATCTTTGTGAGCTATTGTATGCATGTGTTTTCGGGCTGTAGTTAATTATCTGACTAGTATAACGTTAAATCACGCCGACTTTGTATTTGTCTACCTAATACTTCAAAGTTGTATGTACTTGTAGCTACCTTGAGCTCCCACTTCTCCTGGACCAAAATTTGGTTAAAACGGAACTAACAAATAGTACATCGATTCTGCCTTCGCAGCACTAATTTTGGACGTAATACCCAACCCTATCCTCATGGAAAATATACTATTTTTATCGCCCAAGCGCCTTTCCTGACTCGCTGACACCACCATAGTGGTTTCACATTTCAAAACGACTTCACACAAGCCGCGGCCGAACTTTGCGGAACACCCTCAAGGTCTGAGCGCCAAGCCACTTTTATCTCGCGCTCTCCTCTCCACATGTGGATAGCAAGCTGATGCTATTGGCCGCCTCTCCGGCCCAGGACAAGCTCCGTCCAATAGCGTCTAGCCTTGGCGCCTCCCCCATCCACACCGGCCGTGTATGGGGGTACGACTCAGGCTGGGTATGCCCGTGCGCTCACTATAGTCGGGTCCGGCCGGGAAATTCCCATCAATAAAGGTCGCATGGTGTAGTTGGTTATCACGTCAGTCTAACACACTGAAGGTCCGCAGATCGAGCCTGCGTGCGATCAAGATATATTTTTTTTGTCATGTCTTGGCCATACTTTTATGTTTGACGGTTCTCTCAGGCCTGTGAGGTTCCATTTGCTTCACTACCTAGATATCATCCATGTGGCAATGCCTATCGATTGATACTTGAGGTGGCACAGTTTTGACAGAAGGGGTTGTATCTTTGCCATTTGTGCTTGGTGACGGCGAAAAGGTGGGGGCTCGGGGCTCGGAATTGCCTTTGCCACCTGAGTGGGAGCTGTGGTGGGCGCTAAAACACAGGACGTCAACACCGCGGTTGAAAAGGGGTGTTCTCGCCGAGGCTCTACCCAAGCAACGAGATATACCTAGGCACCCTTTGAGTAAACATGTACTATCAAGATGCTACCTCATATTAAACGTATTGTACTTGACTGTCGGGCATGGAGAGATGGAAAACAGCTGTGCTGTTGGACGGAAGCTATGCGTGCACATGGTTTTCGGTTAAATGTGGTCTGGGAAGCACATGTTGAATTTGGATAAACCCATGAAATGCAAACCCACTCATTTATTCCTGCGGGGGGGGGGAGAGGAAGGTGTCCATTCGGGTTGATGTGAGGCTCATCCCGCTTCCGCGTCACCTCTAGTTGCACTTCGGGGGTGAGCAGGCTGCGCGTTCCCGGGCGGTGCAATCCACCGGAGCCAAATCTAAGGTGGTGCACTTATCATGTGTCCTCCCCATCGTCAGGGAACACCCTTTCATAGCGTTCGGGCGTAGCAGCATCAAAGTTGGGCGTAGCTGCGGGGACCGACTTACCATATGACAACAGGTGGGACACAAGGTCTGTACTGACGATCAAATAAAAAACTTTGCAAAACTACCAAGCTCACATCACTACTTCGCACCAGCACAATACACAATGACGGTTCACGTGCACGAACACTGCCTGAAAATGGCAACCCGCGAGGACGGCACACCGTGGTGGACCGCCTTCCCCGAGCCGCAGTCGGTAGCAGAGAAGATCTCGGCCGAGGCAGTCCTCAGCTTGCTCACAGAAAGAGCGCGCCTCGGGGGGGCCGACGCACCGCGTGACTTCCTGCTTGTCGACGCGCGGCGGACCGACTGTACGGGCGGCACCGTCACCTCGTCCCTCAACCTCCCCGCGCACAGCTTCTACCCGACGCGGCAGATCCTGTACGACCTGTGCAAGCAGGCGGGCATCAAGAAAGTGATATTTTATTGTGGTGAGTATGCTTTCTGAGTCGAATTGCTGAGCTACTGCTGACATGGCTACCCGTTCCTGATGGCAGGCCAATCCAACGGTCGAGGCCCGCGGTGTGCTGCCTGGATGCAGGATTATGTCAACGAGGTCGGCGGGGATCTCCAGGCGCAGGTGATGGCTGGCGGGATACGGGGCTGGGTGGCGGGGTATGGGAGTCGTATGGTTGACGGCTTTGATGAGAAAGTCTGGGCTGATAAAAGGTAGCTTGTCATTTCGGGTATCTTTCGACAACGCCCTTGTTGCCCCCTGTATCTTTCAGCCCAGTGACATGTCCGGGATGAACGCCGTACCAAACCCGTTTCCCGTGACATCAGATATAGAAAATGCATAGGACATAGACCCCCGTTGTTTCCCATAGCCATGGTAGCCGTCGTTCAAGGTCCCCTGGATACCCCGAACAACTAGCCTCGTTGCCTGTCGTCGCCGCCGATTCTCTCGAGGGCCTCCAGCATGACAACCGAGTTGCCGCGGATTACCTGTAGACTGTTAGCATCCTCTCGGAACTGCGGGAACGTTGATTCATACCACCATGCCGAGCTTGACCTTCTCGCCGCCATCCTTCTCCTCGACCGCGTCGTCCAAGACAATGTTCAAGAACACCTGTTGTGGGGCTGTTAGCGAATGGATCGTGGGATAGGAGTCGATGGAGAACCCACGTCGTATCCGCGGAGGACGCCAATGACCTTGCGGCTGCCATTTAGCTGGACGAACAACCTCTTGTCGAGGTACTGTTTGGGCGCAGTTAGCTTGGCCTGTCCAGGCGAACGAGGGGCGACGGGTGAAGCTGCAGCGTTGGAAGACTCAGGCAGGCGTTGAGGAATCATCTGGCAAGCAATCACTCACTTTCTTGAGCTCTGGTTGTGCGGGCGCCATCGTGTCGCTGGTTCGCAAGCGCGGCTGGAGTCCGAGTTCTGGTGTAGGTAACGGCACTGGCACTGGCACTGGCGAGGCGCGGCGCGGCCAAAGACCGGGTGTCGAAATTTCAGCGGGGGAATTGATTGGGCGGTGGTGTCACGTGGGTGGAGGAGAGCAGCGCTGATAAGATAAGGCTCGCATGTTCCTGCATGGGGAAGTTCAGGGGAATTTTTGGCTTTTTGGCGACTGGCAGCTCACCGACTTTGGAAAGGACAATTCGCCCGGCACACGAGAATGAGCTCTTTCGCAGCCAAGCGCAAGGCGCGTGTCATCCAGACTCTCGACGACGATGACGATACAGACGCCCTGCTGATCGGCGACGACAGCAAAAAAGACGGTGAGTCCATCGCAGCTTGCGCCCCAGCATCTGTCGCCCTCTTTGCTGATGTGAACAAAAGAGCAAGCAAGCTGATGCGCTGCCCACAGTACCAGTACCCCAGGGACCCATCAAGTTCGGCCGCAGCAAGCCCGCCAAGTCTTCCTCCCTCCGAAAGAGCATAAACTTCAACGATGAAGACAGCATCCACATTGGCGACGGCGGCGCATCGCTGGCCAAGGACACAGCCGCAACCTCTGGCGGCGGCGACGACGAGGAGGCCGGCGCACCCGTCGTGGTTCGCCCCGCCCTCAGCCGCTCGGGCTCGACAAAGCAGAAGAAGCGCGGTTCCGCCGCATCCCGCCTCTCCTTTGGCCCGTCCGAACTCGCAGCAGACGACGGAGAAGGCGCTGCCGTCGAAGTAGTCACGCCAAAGAGGACGCTGGGGAAACGAGCACTCGAAAATAACGCACTCCGCAAATCCGCCTCCCTCCAGAACCTCACCAACCTGCCCACGCGCTTCGGCGCATTCGGCAGCGAGGAGGAGCGGCCGCGGTACAGCAGGGAATACCTGGAGGAGCTCCAAAGCTCGACCCCCAACACGCCCCAAAACATCCGCACCGCCCCCGATGATGGCGAAGCTATGGACCTCGACCCGTCTGAGCTGGACGGCGCCCTGGTCGTGCAATCCCAAGATCTCAGGCAGGGCTCCCCCTCGGCCCAGGCCCTCGCCGCATCACGCCCCCCGGCCGTGGCCAACATCCTCTCGGAAACTGAAATCCGCGAGCGCAAAGAGCGGCGGGCGCGTCTGGCCCAGGAAGCCGCCGACTTCATCCCGCTCGACGGCTCCTCAGACTCGGAAGAACGCGAGCCCAACCGCATCACGCTGCAGTTCAAGTCGAAAAAGCCCGAGTCGCGGCTCATCGCCGAAGATGAGGACCTCGGCGAGGGCTACGACGAGTTCGTACAAGACGGAGGACTTGCGCTCGGCCACAAGGCGGAACGTGAAGCCTCGCGGCGGCACCGGCAGGAAATGGCGGAGCTGATCCAAGCAGCCGAAGCCAACTGGGACGCCGAGAGCGACGACAGCGAGGCAGAGCGGCGAGCCGCGTACGAGTCGACGCAGCGGCGGGCCGGCATGGACGGGCTGCACCGTGACGACGATGACGACGTGGACAATGACGAGGGCGGGGCCAGTGTGATCCCGCGGATGAAGCCCCTGCCGGACATGGACGAGGTGCTGCAGCGGATGCAGCGGCTGGTGCAGGGGCTCGAGGACGAGGTGACGCAGAAGCGGGGGAGGATGGCGGACCTGGAGCGCGAGAAGGAGGAGATTCTCGCTAGGGAAAAGGAGGTCCAGGAGATCCTGAACCAGGCCGGCGCCAAGTATCAAGCGCTGGTGGGCAGCAGCGCCACGGCCGGTGCGGCGGCGGATATTAGCAAGTTGGTATCGCAGTCGCCGCTGCGGCCACTGCCTCCGGGCATTGTGGGTGATTTGCCTGTGGAGAGAGGGCTAGAGAGTTTCGGAACGCCGACTAAGCGGCTTGATGTTGACGAGGAGATGGCTTGATGACTAGAATGGCGTTTGGAGATTGAGATAGACTGTAGGAGATACCCATGACCCCCCGAATGGTGGTATATATAATGTAGGCGTAATTAGAACAGCAACTGGAGCAGTTCCGTCATGTCTTGAGTTCAAATGAAATTAACCTCTCATTATCCGAGAGCTAGCCTACCAATGCCGACGCCGTAGCAACACAAGCTATATGGTACAACTGCCAGAAGTCCGGACTTAGTGCCCGTCTTTTATACCTATACATACTCACATACTCATCCATGGACATCTCCCAACAGACACGCCTACAGCTTCCAGTGCACAGCTTCTGGTGTTCCGTCCGTCATCCTACTCTTCTCACTTGTTCCGGCTAACGCCAGCACCAATAACACCAGGCAGCTTCTCCTCCCCAACACTAAACAATAGACCGATGCAAAATGTGATGGCGCCAATGAGGACAATGGTCAAGCTGGTGAGCATCCAGAAGGGCACGCTAATGTCCTCCTTCTGGCATGTGCTGCCACCCCACGCCTGCGTCTTGCGGCCGCGCGAGCCCGTCTCGTTGCCGTGCGAGATGATCGTCTTCTCGCAGCGGCAGCTGAAGCACTTCTTTGGGTCGTTCTGGCTGTACTTGTTGACGCACTCGCCATGGCCCGAGCAGTTGCCCGTCGTCGTCATGCACGCGCTGACCGACGCGAAGCACTGCGGGATCGCCTGGGCGCGCTTCTTGGGCGCGGCGGCGGCCTTGGCCGTCGGGGTCTTGGTCGGCATGCCGACAAAGTCGTCCGCGATGACGGTCTCGGAGTCGCTGGAGCGGCGGCGCAGGTCGTTCTGGGCGGAGCCGGCGGCGGCGGAGCTCCAGTGGTCGAGCTTGGAGCGGCGGCTCGACTCGGGCATCAGGACGAGCATGACGTCGAGGTCGCCGTCATGGACGAACTTGGCGATGCGGTCTAAGTTATAGAGAAGGCCGGGACCAACCAGTGGGTTCTGTTTCATGTGAGCATTATCATCCCGGCCAATGTTTGGAAGTCTGACAAACCTTATCTTGGTCGTACTTGACGATGGACGTCGGCCCGGTCCAGCAGCTGCTATCCCACGGGTTGACGGCATTTTGCAGCTGGCATTGTGTCTGGAGGGCAACTCCCATGTTTTGGAAGCTCTCTATCAAGCGCTCGTTGGCCTTCGCCGAGGGGGGGTCCGCAATGGTGAATGCGGGTCTTTGGTAAATGCCGGCCCCGTCCATCGCCTCCGCTATCTTGGCCGACATCTCGGGAGTGATGCCCTCCAGAATCATGACAAGCTGCGAGGGGGTTTTCTCGGGCCATCCCTCCATCAAGAGCCCATCTGCCTGCTTGCCGAATTTCGCAATGTATTCTACGGCGTCCTCGATGTCGACCGTGTCGGGAATGTCGCGCAGATCGCTGCCATAGCGAGATCTCGATACCTGAGGGGGTCAGCACGGGCAGGGAAGTGGTTTTTTTGTTGGGCAACTTGCCCTCGACAGGAAGATGTGACGGGCGACTTCTTTGGGCACGGCGGGTTGCCACGGCTTTTCATTCCAGTAGGTTTTGCTGAGGAGGAGGTAGACATCCGCGGTCTTAGGGGGGCTTTGGGCGGTTGCCCCGATGGCCAGGCCGGAGAGGGCCGCGGCTGCGACGCCAGCATTGAACCTCATCTCGAGCAGACAGCCAGAAACACGGCTAGAATGGTGGTGGCCGGGAGTGACGTGGTTGATCAAGTGGGCATCGAATGGAGCTCTGTTGACGAGGGCGATTGACGATTCTTCGATTCGAAGCCGAAGCTGCGCAATCAAGCACGCAGCCCCCAAGTGGCCTAGGCGGTGGGTCACACCCATGTCGCCTGCCTGCCTGTGGGGCCCCAGTGCACAGTGCGCTACCGTGCGCAAACGTCAGCACTTCCACGGCCACCTGAGTGGAAACACGTCTCGCACTGTGGCCCTTGAATCATGACTGCCCGCTGGCGCTGGCGCTGGTGCCGTCTCTCGACTTGCCGTCGTCGTCGCGAGGTCGCTTCGTCGTGGATTAGCAAATATTCTCCCCCACTTCCTGGCCTTGTGCCATTCTCGACAATCTCAGTGCATTCGCCCGCCTGCGACATCGACACCTGGCCAAACGCTGCGACGCCTATTTTCTCGTGCTCGACGCCCTCTGATCGGCCCGTCCTCCTTTCCTCGGCCGCCGCCAAGGCGTGCCGCCGTCATTGTTCGCTGCCCTCGCTCCTCTCTCGGAACCGCACTCTCGCCCGTCGCCATGTCGCGCCTCGCCCGCGGGCTGAAGTCCGCCTTCAGCTTACCCCGAATCTCCCGAACAGTGAATGCGCAAGGGCCGCAAGGGCACGCCGTTATTCTTCACCGGGTCAAGATGAGCAAGCAGAGCCATATCAGGAGGAGGATCCAGTACGTGGACCAGCGCATCTTGCTCATATCTCGCTAACTCTTTTCCGCAGCTCGATAGCGATTACTGGCGTTGTCACGTACTTTGGTTACAAACTTTTGGACGAATTCGGTGTCTTTGACGAGCTCGACTTTGACGATAGTTTCATCCGCTTGAGCCCCTTCGCGACCCAGGTTGTAGCCCCACAGCCATACGCAGGAAGCGATCCCGAATGGAAAGGCTTCGTCAAGGTTGCCCACGACAAGCCCCTGCAGGAGAAGATTAGACGTAAGGAGCCAGGTGTCTCTGTGTGGTCAAATGCTGATAGTCTGCAGAGGACCTCGCCAACTTCACGCTAGGACGGGCAAAGCAATCCAATACATTGGTGGCATGGTGTGGGAAGGACATGACGATTAGGAGGTTTTGGATTGATCTCGACTACCCGTTTCTTGCGCCACCGGTATACGGACTAATTGGGTACGTATATCCCGCCTTGTCTGTGACGTGCCCACGCTGACGTCAACCTAGCGTCCATATCACGGAAGACGGCCTTAAGTGGGCTGCTATGCCTGTGGAGGCATCGACAGCCAAGATGATGAACAGGATAGTATGGCCCATGCCTGCGGCAGTCTCCGTGTGGTCGGTCTGCAAAGCCGTCGTGCGGCAAAAAACAACAGATGTCGCGAGGTACCTTGGCTTCCCAGTCCAAGAACCAAGCCCGCGGGGCGGCCCCATAAACCCCAGCGCCCCAAAACAAACCTCACGCCCAACACAAAGTACCCAACTACAAAAAGCAGTTGAGCGTATGCGGCAACAAGCTACGAAGCGGCCCGACGAAGTCGGCGACCCTAGAACGGCGACTCCAGGGGCCGCCCCACTAAACACGTCAGTCTCCCCGCGCAAAGCGGCCAGCGGAAGCGCGGATACGCAAGCGACGGAGCCGGGGCTTTGGAGTGCCAACAAGATAAAGAACATTGTGGGCCACGGCCCTTGGCAAGCCTTTGCCGACTCTCTTCGCAACACTTGGCAGAAGCAATTACCTGACGCGCCGCGCGGCTGCATCGCCGTCTCGGGCCTTGTCGAACTCGAAACGCCGACGGCGTGGGTTGTAATCGACGTGTTCGCCTGGTACAACCCCAAGACTAGGGGCTTTGACGAATCCAGCATACGGCTGCCCCTACGGAGGCTACAGTACAAGAGGCAGGTACCGCTTAGGTGACGGGATGCGACATTTGTCGCTCGCTTTGCAATGTAAGTTTTTGCCATGGCCTGCCGGGCGTTGCATTAGACGCGGTTGCGGACAGAAGATTGGGTTCACACGGATACACTATACCATAGAGGGTTATCAGGCAGCTGTTGGGATATAGCTCGTCAAAGCATTTTTATACCTTGCCGGCCGTTGTCAGGCAGCGTTTACATCACATTCCCTTTTGAAGTGAGCGAAATGCTGTTGTTGGGGCGCCGAAGGTATCCGCTTCCAGCAAGGGAATCGGCTTCCGGCACAAGAATTGTGGGTCGGTCCGGTATCTGTCTCAGCCTCGGTCCTACCCGGCCCCACTCGGAAGTAGCGATCTACGGACCGGTAAATGTGCACCTCAGACGTCCGAAAGAGACAGTTGCAGCCACCCACTCGGTGATTCCTGTGTTCTTGGTTTTGGCTGGCCTTATGTCGCAGACTGCCACATTTCTTTGCCATCGACTCAAATGACGTTTCCTCTGCACATCATCTTCCGCACCCCACTTCCTATTTTCTTCATTCATGATCTTCACTTGGCTTGTTGTTAATTTTGCTGACTCTCGCTTCCGCTTAGCAACAACTCGGCAAGACACGTGCTGGAACTAGGCAGCGGAAAGGCGAGCAGAGTCGATCTGAGAAAGGCAAGCTTTTCTCGAAATTCGAACCAAAAGGTGGGCGATGCCAAAGAACCGTGACGGCGATGAACTCTAGGTGTCGTTTCAGGGTCTTGAAGGGTTCTGGGGCGATTGCTGGACCCCGCTGTTTGTCATGAATCAAGATTGAGCTGACGTGGTGTGGCAGATCGCCCACGCGGATTAGCCCTCCATAAGGTTTGACAGTCGGGGTTTTCCGGACAGGGTGCTTCTATTTTGAACACCCCTCAGATGTCAAGGTGTTCAGTGCTGGCCGAGTAAGTGTCACCACATTCGATTCCATTACGATATGGGAAGAGCCGAAGCCGATATCAGGCGCTAATATCAACACCAACATCTTTCCAGCCAGAGCTTGCCCAAGACCTCTACGGTGTCACGAGGCATACTGTCAAAATGGCAAGATCGAGCTTTTTGCCAAGGTTCAAGATCGTTTGGGCTCCCGGGATGCCCAAGCCACCCGCACGAGCCGTTACAACGGCCAACGTTGCCCCCTGAATAGACGCGAAGCCAAGACCAGGGTCGATCGCAGATCAACTTCAGCCTTTAGATTTGACAAGACCGCAGAAAATTCACGCTATTTGCTCTTGAATCCTTCCAGTCTCGACGTTGCTGCCAGGCTGCTTCTGCTACTCACGGAGCGGTATTTGGGGTCTTGAAAACAGAGCTGCAGCCTTTAAGAGCTGCCATTGCTTACCATGATTTGCGGAATGATCCAATCTATGCCGCCCCTAAGGCAGCCAAGACGACGATCTGCCTCTCTCACGAGCCTACTGCACTGCTCAGCTTGGTCTTGCTCTAGATGTCGACTAGAACCTCGCTACTGTCGCAACGCTGGCGAGGTGGATTGTCTACGTGATCAAAGCAGTCGTGGTGACTCAACTGGTTACGGGCGTATTCGAGTCGTCGTTTGGCTCGATGGCGTACCCCTCCCGTCCGTCAACGAACTAGCTCAGGGCTTCGTCCCTGGGTCTTTTCTCTCCTTGTCTAGGCTTCCATCGAAAGCACTTGAGGCGCAACGCTTTACAAGTCAACGTGCTACGATTCTCACCAAAGCAGCTCACTAACGGCCGTTACTCGGCAAGGACGGTCTGCACTGTCCCCCGTTCCCGCACCCGTCACTTGGTCCCGCCAACACGGCACCTGTCAAACCCATGTCTGGCTCCGGGACCCTAGACCCTCTGCGGGGGTAGGTCTATCCCGCGGGGCGAATGTGGGCAGACATGCCGTAATTGCTGGTCTACCAGGCCAAGGCGCGCTGTGATATCCTGTGGATCTCTCATTTCGGACTGAACCTCTGTCTCTCCCTCCTACACACCCATCTGGCTCCGCAGCCTCTCGCTATGGCGCTGAAATACATTCGCGTCATCAGGGTAACCCCGCGTGCTTTCTTATGGCTGTGGCCGAGAACCATGTTGTCGGCCGCGACCATAACACCCGGTTGTCCCCTCCTTCCCATTCCCAAGTCTAGAGCTGAGACGTTAGTGCCTCGTTTCTCGTTACGTCCGGAGGCTGGTATCCTCGTCCCATCTCCAATATTTTGTCTGGGCCCAACGGCCTCGAACGTCGCATATAATTCAGTGTGACATCCACATTCGTTCAAGCTTGGGCACTTCACGACACTACACTCCTTTGCGCGTCTTCTCTTCGATCAAGTCACGAGTATTGGATTGAAGGAGCAGCTGAGTAAAACAACATGGGATCACACACACCAAGGCAGCGATCCACAAGCATCGACATTACCAGTCCGCCGATCGCCCATCGAGACACCAGTGACAAGGGTGAGCTGAAGAGAGCGGCTACCCTAGGGGCTGTGCCTTCCGAACAAACACCATGGCACGATATTGAAGACGTACAGGGTGGTGCTTACAAATCCAGAGGCACCTCCCGTGACTGGAATTGCAGACTTGGGCGCATTCACGGGCTCTTCCACCCCAGAGGAGTACACGGCAGAAGACACAGTCAAGTCGCGAGCCAAAAAGAACACGATATCGACGGGGAGGGCGATATCACAGACGCTTCAACCATTGGCTGCAACGAGAAGTCGGATATCACGATCCAGAACCAGGATGCGACAACATGCGAAGCGCCATACCATGTATTCACGAGGAGAAAGAAATGGCAGCTGGTAATCATTGTATCTTTGGCCGGACTGTTTTCGCCCCTATCGAGCAACATCTACTTCCCTGCCTTGGGCGCCATCGCCGAGGTACGTTCCACGCCACCCCAATAACCCGATGAGCCCTGATGAGCTGTTGACAATCCTTCCCATTCAGGACATCAAGACAGACATCGCCCTCGTATCCCTCACCGTGACCGTCTACATGGCGGTCCAGGGGCTGGCGCCGTCCTTCTGGGGGCCCCTGAGCGACACACGAGGACGCAGAATCACATTCATTGGGACATTTACCGTTTACTTGCTCGCCAATGTCGGGCTCGCGTTTAGTAGGGACTTTACGACCTTGATGGTCTTCCGGGCTGTTCAAGCTGCGGGCAGCGCAGCTACCATCTCTGTCGGTGCGTTGTTCCCGGTGTCCCATGCAACCCCCTGACCTGTGCTGACGGCTTCAGGTGCCGGTGTCATTGGCGACATCACAACCGCCAAGGAACGCGGCGGGTTTATGGGAAGTTTTGGCGGCAGTAAGTTCAACAACCGGTTACCTTTACGTCGCAGCCCAGAGTCATTGCTGACCTCGCAGTCCGAATGATGGGCCAGTCCATCGGCCCCGTCATCGGCGGTATCATCACCGAGTACTTTGGCTACCACGCCATCTTCTGGTTCCTCTTCCTCCTCGGCTCAACCGCCCTCGTCCTCATCCTCCTCTTCCTCCCCGAGACCCTGCGGCGCATCGCCGGTAGCGGCACGGCGCCCCTGCACGGCGTCAACCGGCCCATCTTCTCCCGTTCCCTAGAACCCTACTGGCACCCCTCCCCACCGCCGCCGCCGCCTCCGCCCCGGATCACGCTGGCAACGGTACTCTCGCCGCTGCGCTTCCTCTTGGAAAAGGACGTGGCCACCACGCTCGCCTTTGGCGCCGTCGTCTACACCATCTGGAGCATGGTCACCTCGTCCACCACGGCCATCTTCCAGCCCCGCTTCGGCCTGACCAACCTGCAGGTCGGCCTCGTCTTCCTGCCCAACGGCTTCGCCTGCGTCGCCGGGTCCTTCCTCACCGGTAAGCTCCTCGACCGCGACTACGTCGTCGTCGAGACGGCCTACCGCGCCGCCCACGGCCTCCCCGCCGACGTCCCCCTCGACCGTAAGCGGCTGGCCGACGACTTCCCCGTCTCGCGCGCGAGGCTGCGGTCGTCGTGGGGGCTGGTGGTCGCGTTTGTGCTGGCCGTCGGGGGGTACGGGTTTGCGGTCACGAGTCCGGTGCTGGAGGGGAAGAAGGGGATGGCGGTGCCGCTGGTGCTGCAGTTTGTCATTGCCTCCACCGCGACTGCCATCTTCACGCAGAACAGCGCGCTCATGGTGGACTTGTACCCCGGCGCGAGCGCCAGCGCGACGGCCGTGAATAACCTCATCCGGTGCGGCGTGGGCGCGGCCGGCGTGGCTGTGGTGCAGTTCATCATCAACGCGATTGGGGCGGGGTTTACGTTTCTTATGTTTGCCGGGTTGACCGTCGTCTTGTCGCCGTTGCTGTGGCTCGAGTGGGTGTATGGCGAGCGGTGGAGGGCCGAGAGGATGGCGCGCCTGGAGCGGAAGAAGATGGACAAGATGGCGGCCGAGGGTGGGGAGCTTGGGAGACGGGGGAGCGGCGTGTGAGGGCATCAATACTTGATTAGAATTTGTTGAGTGCTTTATAGAGTATAGGTGAATGGCTGGAGTTGATCACGAATTATGGGAGATGTGGGCTGCAGGTCATTTGTTTTTATCAATTAAGAGGATACCACAGAGCGGCGTGCTTGTAGTCAATGCCCTACCTGATGTGTCAAATGCAGTACCTTGATGGGATAGAGCTCCGGACACGCTTCTCTGTCGCATGGCTTATAACAATACAACCCAACCTTGGTTTGCGGTCTTCCGATGAAGCTGATGCCGAAACGGGAACCGGAGTAGTTACTACAATTAAGAGTGGGGGGTTTCTCAATACACTCACGGTATCTCGGGAGCCTCTTCCACCAGGTTACCACGAGGGTTTTGCTTCTCAACTGCTTGAGTTATTTTAGCGGATTGGAAATCAGCTGCCTCGCTTACAAGTTCCCAGTAGGCAATGTCGCGAGATGGGTATTCTTCTTCGGGGAGTAATTTGGTGCACGTAATGAGGTCCTTTAGAGTTAGGATCTTTCGCGGATTTACCACAAGACTTCTGAAATAATTCTCCATGTCGTTCTTGTACTCTAAAGGCCCTTGTCTTCTGTATACTGTATTCGAACTAGGTGTTCTACCTTACGATTCATTAATTAACATAAGGTACTTAGGTACCTAGTACGCAGGTTGTAACAGGGCGGCGCTAGAGGTATTCGGTATATGGGGTCTTAGCTGAAGGTTGTTTATATGCTATAGATGTGCTGCTAGTATTATCTATCTTCCTTACCTATAAAGTTCTCGAGACACCAAATGTGTATCATAAAGTGTTGCCCTCTCCCCGGCTTGCACCCACTCATCCTCCATACTAACATTCCTTACCTCTCTGCCTTGCCATTCCCAAGAGCGAGTTCTTTCCGTAGAGGTGGCCGGACCTAAAGGATCTTAGACCGGATGATCCTAACGGGGCAAAGGTTAATACCTCTAATGCCTTGGCTGCTAAACAACCACCGACAAGGCCCGCGAGCGCGTCAGCCGGAACTGGGATGGATCAGCGATCATGGACGGCCGGAGATTCCGGATTCGGAAAATGCGCGTCTTGGCGAGATGACAAATCCCCGAGCGCAGCAAGCCTCCGGCTGCGCAGAATTGAAACTCTCCGAGAGACTGTTAGCTCATGAGTACGAGTGGTGCAGAAATGAACATTGACCCGGAACTAGACCAGCAGATGCAAGGAAACGGCACGCATGGTGCATGATACATACAGACCTGCCTCTGTCTTGAAAAGAGCGCAAAGTAAAAAGATCGACTTGCAAAGTACGAAAAGAGCATCATGGACGCAACACGGGCCCAACGCCTTCGCTTCGTCCACATTTCGAACCCGACGCGGCCCCGAGGGGAGGAAAAGCGATTGATCCGCTCCCACGCTTCGCGCGAGGCCTACGCAAAGATCCGTCGGATCCGCGTTGCGAATCATCTTGGCCTGTCCAACACCACCACCAACCCAAACCACAACGAGCATGCAACGGCCCTGCCAAGCCCAGCGACTGCCGAGAGCGGCAGTGCCGTCGCTATCAACCCACCGAAATTGCTATGTGCAGGTCAGGTTGATCCCTTTGGAGCCTTTGCTGCGCCGCTCCGCCCAATCGAGAGCTTCCTACTTGACCATTGTGAGTGTGCACCTTGGAGTTGTGTGCCGGGGAAGCGAGACTAACAACGTGCAGACGTCCGGGTCGTGATACCCGCTTCAACTGACACGTGCCAGTCTTTCCGGGAATCAGGCTGGGGCGCCTTTTTCAAGCACCGCATGACGGTCGACTGGGTGCCGCTGGCCCTGGCCGACCCGGGTCTGCTCAGCGGCGTGCTGCTCGGCGCGTGCAGACACTTGGCCGTGGTCGAACGAGACGACGCTCGCAGGCATGTGTTCAAGACGATGGCTATCCAGTACAAGCTCGCCTGCTTACGCAACCTGATGGCGGCATTGGCCGTAGAGCCTCTGGCCCTGGGGGACTCGGCTCTGGCGAAGGTGATTGCGCTAGGAATCGACGAGGTTTGCTAGCCCTCTTCTCGTTGGCAAGACGAGTAACGGCATCTTGCTGATATTGGTCCGGAAGATTACCCTAGGAAATATCGAGGCGTCAAGGAGCCACCTTCTCGGGGCGATGAAGATGGCCGACCTCCGAGGTGGCGCTGAGAATCTGGGTCTGAATGGCTTACTCGCCTTTATCCTACGCCGGCTGCTGATGGATGACAAGGGTACTCTGCAGAACTACGGTTGTTTTGGAAAGTCGCACGACGGCCTCGAGGTTGTGCCGTAGACTTGCGTACCAAATGGATGGCTCAAGTATACCACGGGCGCCAAGAAACCCAACTTCCCTTTCGAGGGATAGTGTGCTCCGGGATGTGTCCTACCCGGAGTTATCGTGTTGTCGTGAAGATATTACCAAGCCGCTGTAGATGGCTGACTATTCCGGCAACCCGCCAGAGGTATAAAGCAGAGGTACTACCTCTCTAGGCCATGATCTTGACATCCACATCCTCTCACCCCACATCTTATTCCAGGCCCTTTGCTACAGACCGGACGAGACCAATGGCTGAACCCACGCCAAGCATTCCCAAGGGCTCCCTGGTCCTAATCACTGGCGCCACAGGCCACGTAGCATCGGAGCTAACCCGTCAGTTCCTCGAGCGCGGCTACCGTGTGCGCGGGACCGTGAGGGATCTCGCCAGAGCCTCGTGGCTCAACGATGTATTCCAGCCCTACGCCGCCAGCGGCCACCTCACGCTCGCCCACGTGCCGGACATGACCGTGCCGGGCGCCTTTGACGACGCCATCAGGGGTGTGTCAGCGGTAGCACACGTCGCGACCCTAGGTTTCGACCCGGACCCAACCAAAGTGATCCCCCCGACCGTGGCAGCAGCGACCTCGATCCTCCGCGCCGCTGCCGCCGAGCCGTCGGTACGCCGCTTCGTCTTTACCAGTTCCATCGTCGCCGCAATCATGCTTGCCCCGGGCAAGACGGCCCATGTCACGCAGGAATCGTGGAACGAGACGGCCCTCGATCTCGCCTGGGCTCCGCCCCCATACGGCCCCGAACGCGTCGTCTCCGTTTACATGGCTAGCAAAGTCGCTGCCGAGCGTGAGGTGTGGCGCTTCGTGTCCGACGAGCGGCCCTCGTTTGTCGTCAACGTTGTGTCTCCCCAAGTCATCTGGGGAGAACGTCTCAATGCGAACTGCGCCGCCCCGAGCGGTGCAATGCTTCCGGATCTGTATGAGGGAAAGCCTCCCGAGACCAGTTACATCCCTGCTGGTACGATCCCCTCCTCTTCTCCCCGTTCAAGAACTGTGCTGATAAGTGTGCAAAGTCTTTGCCGTTGATGTCAAGGACGTCGGCCTCCTGCACATAGCCGCCATGCTCAATCCCGACACGCGCAGCGAGCGCATCCAGGCCTGGGGCCGCTACCATACCTGGAACGAGGTCCTCGCCGTCCTTCGTAATCTGTATCCGCAACGCAAGTTCATTGACGACTTTGTTGGGCTGCCGGACCTCAGTATCACGACGGACGAGTCCAAGCCGTTGGCCCTGATGAAGAAGTGGGGCAACCAGGACGGATGGAATGCTTTCGAGGGTACGGTGCGGGATAACTTGAAGCATGTAAATGGTAAATAATTGCAGATGATAGACCTGCAATTATGTATTGGGTGAAAGGAACGCAAGCCAGTACCACCCCTCTTTCCCCACCAGACAAGGTCCGAGAGTCGGAAGCTGATCAAGTTATGCGGTAATACTGCCACTCCTAAAAATCCACTATTTAGACCCATTCTGGTCAATGAGATTGCACTTTAGCTACACTTCAATTTATTCTGTCAGCATCTCAGGCTACGGCCCTGCCCAGTTTTCCAACAGTGCAATGTACCCTCCTTTTTACGCTCGAGCAAAACACGCCTTTTCAACCCTTCCTCATCCAAGCCAAATATAGGCATCTCATCATCCCCTGGAGGATTCACAGGCAGCGATGTAAAAATACACCTCCTCCCTCGCTCGGTCAGTGGCGCGGAATCATCAAGGCCCCAGGCAACCTTTCCCAACTGTGGCTCCTTGTCGCCCTCGGGCGGGTGGCAGTTAGCACTGATGGCCAAGCTATTTGTGCCCACCAGCGGCATCCGGGGATCTCCCGGATATCGACGGAAGCTGCTGTTGAGCACGTACGCGGTAAATAACACGGCGGTGAAAAGAAGACCAAGAAGAAGAAGAAGCACAGGGCGACAGCCCATGTCCCAGGTTCCACAACGTGCCCCCAGCGCACTGCCTTCTTCTCCCAGATCCAGCCCTGTCCCGTGTCCTCTGAAGGCGCCATTGGACAGATTTCTGGTAATGGATGCTTTGGTCGCTACGCCAAAATCCTTGGTGTAGGAATCTGGGTGTTGGAGAAACGAAGTAATGTAAGAGATCAGCCTGTAGAGTTATAACCAGTTACGACTCGGCCATATAAGCATGCAATATAGGCTAGCTACAGTATGGCTAGGATATAGCAATTACAAGGTGAGTAATGTGACACAGGCCAGCCACCGTAGGTCTGGGGTGTGGCAATCACAAGGTGTGTTATCTTCAATGAGTCGAACTACAGAGCTATGATCACACACTTCAACCGTACTGCGGATTACCTCGGCAGTGGTGTTGGTCTGATACAGAGCTTTCACACAAAAGGTGAGGGAGATGATCTTCGCAACCCAAAGTGGTAAATGGCAAGGGAGGTAGTTTGATGCAGGGAGATGGAACGACGTCACAGAGGGTAACACACGATGCTTCGCAGTTGCAAGTCAGGAGGGAACAGAAGGGCTCACAAGGTTGTATTACCCCTCAGCTTCACTGAATTTCAGCTGATAATCTTTCTAGGTCTGTTCCCAAAGGACTGGGGAGCTTCTTCCTCTCGAGGATCTGTCGCAGGGCCCTCGTCTCTTTTATGGAGACTATGTACAGGTCTTCCACTGGAGTGGCTGCGATAGCTGGAAGGTTCATCATTCGAAAGTTCTGCTGAAACATCATGTGGGTCCTTTGGCTGGCTTATGCAGCTCCGACCACGATGCTGAGGTTGTGTGGCCGTCCATGACAAATCTGGAGTTACATAGCCGCTACCTACGATCACTTCACTAATAGGTAGTGACCTATATAAAAGCCCTTTAGAGGACGCTCATAATCTCGTGATAATGGACTAAGATAGCCTTAATCTTAATACTTGACACGGCTTCGGTACCGGTTTCGTTAACTAGATTTTAGTAGATTTCCTAGATGCCCGTGACCTATTCACTAGGTAGTACGAAGAAAACGAGGATGAATGGCTAGTATACTTAGTACGGTACTCGCTCTGTTTCAGGTTAAGTCTTTGGTCGTGACTATACGATGGCCTTTAAGTGGACGTGGTGTCGGAGGTGCCGGACCTTGAAGAAGCTATTGGTAATGTGAAGGGGAAAAAATAGCGGCAGATAGATAAGATTCGAGCTGGCAGCGGAGAGCAAGCTGAGTCCCAAACCCCGGAGAATGTGACGATCAATTTCCTACCAACCGCCCGTCACATATTGGAGAGTCTTCCAAATTCTTCGGCAGGCCAAGATGAGGATAGGGATCCCCCCTCAATGAACAGACTTACGCCTCTTGAGAGAAGGCAACTGCATTCTATTGAGATGCATATGCGCAAAACGACTCAAGGACGGAGGTTCTTCCTGACTGAGTCAAAGCTATGTGGTCTAGGACCAGAGTCTCTCCAACATGGCTCTAACGAATAAGATGAGATATGGATATTAGGAGGGGCAAAGGTGCTAATGATTTTACGGAAGTTCGAAGGGGGTGATAAGTATAGAGTCATTGGGGAGGCTTTCTTACACGGACTTATGGATGGGGAAGAAGGGGTGGAACAGGGTCTCTACTTTGAAAGGGAGGGAGGTTATATGAGCTCCCACAAGCCGACGGTTTACTTAGTTTGAGATGTGCTTTTCCTAATTAGAGACCCTAACTGCTACCAGTTTAGATTTCTCGCTTAGCTACCTACTAGAATAATAGGATACCTAGGAATTTTATAATGGCATGTGTTTATGATTATCTCTCTTCGGTATATTTCCCTAAAGTACCTAAGATAGAGTGGGTATGTAATGGGTAGAAATGGGCGCTGGTACTATTCATATCTTAGCCACATTGTTGTATATTGTCGATTTTTATATCATAGGGGGTAACCTCGGTAGGTACCTAGGTTACTATAAAGTGTCATATTCTTCTTATATGCGCAAATTCTAAGCAGCTCTTAAATAACTCAGGCTACCTTACCTACCTTGCCTATAGAGCTCTTGCAGTCTAGGCATATTACCGATCTAGTGGCCGCCATAAACCGTTAACTAATTTCACCTTTAGCTTTCCTTGCTGCTCCTTTCCTGCTGCTCCCTTTCCTGCTGCTCCTTTTCCCGCTCCTCAATTTTCCACCGGCCCTCTTCTCGTTGAGCTTCTTCTTGCATGTCTCGTTTCAAAACCTCTGATAGTTCCCACAGGGTATGCTCTAATTTCTTTCCCATTTCTTCCAACCACGACTGTTGTTGCCATTTTATATCGAGCTCTTCGTCTGATAGTGGTTCAAGCTCTGAAAGCTGTTCCAGATACTGGTGCAGCGTATCATATCGATGTACCCAACGATTCACCATGTATAACTCCAGCTCCCCGAACTCTATCTTGGACCACGGCCAGTCTCTTATCATCTCGGCTTTCAGCAGCGACCCTGGGCTAGCTCTTCGACGCTTTCGTACGTTAAACCAAATCCTCTCCCGCTTAGCTTGCATGTAAGACTTGCGCCTTTGCAGATCTTGCCACCTCCGTTCTCGCATCTCTTGCAGCTCCCGCCATTCCTGATCTTGCAGCTCTTGTGACTGCCGCCGTTCTTGCGTTACATCTTCTGACGGATCCTGTCTAGGTAATTTTCGAAACTGCCACCCTCGTAAGCCGGTTATTAGCCACAGTTCCCATATCAACTCAGGCAATGAGGTCTGTCGCCCTTGGTCCCATGCTTCGTGTTCTCGGTATCTGTAGTTTTGCCATTCTTGCAAGCTCTGCTGCTGCCATTCATGTAGCTGTTGTAGTGTCTGTTCAACCCTCGCACCTAACCCTCGCAGGTTCGTCCACCGCTTTGATTGTGCTAGTGTCACACATTGAAGCCCAATTTGCGAGAGATGCGGATTTTGAATATCTGGGTAGTCCTGCTCGGGGGACTGTCTAGACATCCGTACCCTCACTGGCCGCCCCCATGTGAACTTGATCTGAGATACCCTTTCCGGCAGTGAAACGTATGGGTGGGTAAAGAATTTGATGAGGCCTAAAAAGGGCAAGTCTACAATCGAGTCGGCCATCCCGGCCAGAGATAAGTATCCAGGAGGCATGGTGGATAAGACAAGGCAACTGTCGACCCCGCCGGCGGTTGTTTCGCTACCCGATGTAGGCGGCTGCTCTGATTGCACCTGGAAGAGGCAGAGAGAATCCGCTAATTCCCAAAGACAGGCTGTGGAAACTGACGCTAAATCGTCTTGGGCACTTTCAAGCGGCAGTACGCCTGGTGAGAAGCCTAGCACCAGATTCGGTGAATCTTGGGCAGGAAAAAAGTGCGCTGACCAACCAACCCCGGATTTAAGAAGATTCTGAAGGGAACCAACACCTATGGTGGTGAATTCGAATGACTGGGCTATGTTCAGGTCTTTGGGTGGCAGCGAGGTGTGAATGTTGGTGTGGTACGCTCCTCGGCGTATCTCCTCGAGGATAGAGATGTCGCCGCCAAGTGACGGAGAAACAGGGGAATAGCTTCTCCAATCGGGCACCCACGGTAGTGTTGGCGAGATAGAGCGCCGACAAACAGCGCGTACAAGCAAGGCCAGAGGACCACAGCTGGCTGCTATGAGGATAGCCGTCTTGACATAGACATGCTCCAGGTCGGTATCATAATCAGGCAAGAAGCCGTACCCTTCGGTACCGGTGGCGAGACCGAGCAATGCGTATACCTTGTCCCGTGGATCCGTCGCCTCGCAGAAACTAGAGAGATCGAGTAGCCTCGGTAACTCCTCAATGCTCCTAAACTTCGGAGCCTCAAAACTGAGGGCGAGCGGCACTCCGCTTATCTGACGAGCTTCATCACGGAGGGTGGCCCACCTAGCACCTTGGTCACCAAATCCACCATAAGTATGGTGTGGTGGTGGGCGGGTAAGCAGAGCATCAAAGGCCATTTTGCCAAAGTGCGGCAGCTCCCGAATCTGCTTCGCAAAATTAGGCCATGGGATCGACGCATCGCCGCAAATTAGCGTAGCTTTACGAGCCAGGGCGATCTCTTGGAGTACCCATACGCGCCAGAAATAGGGACTCGCAAGAAGTGCAGTAACGGCGGCCTCTTTTCCGGCAAGGCTCAATCCAAGAGCAAGGAGGTTTACCGTCTCGGAACTCTCCGTCGACCCCTCACCAATGTATACCAAAACACTCCTGGCACTAGCGTAAATCCGCGCCATCAATTGAACTTGATGGCACCTCTCGTCAGTATCATCTTGATTGATACATACGGCGTCGATCCAGACTGTTCTACAGCCCTGAAGGCGTACTCGCTGTAGTGCTAGGTGACAACTTGTCGTAACCATGAATATCCCGGAACCTAGTAAAATGGCTTTATTTTTACTCCGATCCCCCGAGTCATCGGCCCAGGTGTAAGATATGGCGTCGTAGACTGGTAGACGGCTAAGGTTTTCATGAGCTAGCGCGCAATGGAGTATGTCGTCAAAAGATCCGGGCAAGATACAGAGCAGCCTGATGTGGTGCTTTTGCCGGAGTTTGCCGTAAGCGTAACTGGGTCCTCGGCTGGAACGTGCCAACGGGCCTGATGAAATCAACTCTTCGTCGTCGCTGGACTCCGCTGCTGGAGTCATGAAGTCAACGCCGTCGCTGGGGGGTAACGGATCGCTAGGTGCCGATTGATGTGGGCTAAGGGGGTTCGTCGACCCGCAACTCACACAAGAGATGAAGTGGCTTGTGTATCGGATATCGGGCCGCCGGCAGCGGCAGTCGTGCAATAGGTCTGCCATAATGGTACCCAACTGGGAAGCCGCGGGTGACCACCGTGATCGATGGCAACGGTTTGTCGTTTGACAGCTTGAAGGCGGGTGAAGATTGTGGGGGGGGTTTTGCGGGCCGGGAATTTGGGGGCTAGGATCCCCGAAGCGCTGATTTGGTTAAAAAGTAGGTGAGCAAAGTATCCGTATCAACCAGGAAGGAGGTGATTATGTGTGTTGCAAGTGGGCAGTGTTGGGGAAGCGGTGAGTTGGGCGCAGAGCCCGAAAGTGCTAGCAATTATGTAATTTTGCAGATGCCTAGGGGATGATACAAGAAGAAGATAGGTAAATACATAAATTTGCTAGTAAGTATCATGGCGATCAAGGTACCTACCCTACCTTAGACATTGGGCGACGGGGCTCTTGGCAGGCTGGGTCGGTACGTACATACCACACGCAAGCCTAGTGTCGGATGCTCAGTTGTACATACAGCACTTCTGGAAACGGCTTGAATTGGCTGAACTGAGTGCGACTGGCAGAGGGGGGTGCTTTGTGTGGCTGATGCATGCTGAAAGGAGGCTATGTTCAGGCCTACTGTCATCCTCAAGCATCAAGCTCCTTTTGGAAAAAGGCGCTCGTGAGCGCGGCGCACGCGCTGCTACCGCCTCCACTTATTCGCTTATGATTTCACAAGCGGAGCGCCCAGCCAAGGTCCTATTGGCCACCTCTTTTAGTAGCCAGTTAAATCGCACACCCGCACCAGGGCCTCTCTGCAACAAATTTGCAATTGTTTGACTAGCTCAAGGCTCTGGCATGCCCACTATTCTTTTTCACACCGCTTTCCATCTTCGGCCTGGATCCAACACCACTGCAGAGCCTCCCAACTGCCAAATACAGCTATTTCGTCATCTTCGCGATGGTTCAACGCGACGAAAAAGCAACTATGTGATGGCTCCAACGCGCCGAAAAAGCAAAACATACTGGCCAGGGCAAGCGATGGAGCGTGCGCAACGCGCCCTCTGGCCGGCGCACCATTGGATCCCGTTCTTCTGCTTCACATCTTGAGAATCCGTCAGAATCCAAAGGTCTGGATTTGTGCGGTATTTACTGACAAAATGGCTTCTTCCTTTCCATCAGGTTTTCTACCTCCCACGCCTCGAAAGCTGTTACCAAAGCCCACGTGTGTGCCTATTCCAGTTGGATCTTTTTACCCTACCGGCCCTCTACCACCTCCTCCGCAGATGCGGCCAAAGAATTCCTCGCCCTGCACACACACACCGGGCCTATCACCATGGACTGTTCTAGCCAACCTACTCGAATTAGTCTTCGATTTGACTACTACGGAGACTATGCCTCACGCCCTGACAGTCCTACGGAACGCTGTACAGGCGATGCCAGCCGTTGGGCAAGATATAGCACCTTCAACTACCACTACCTCCCAAGACGATTTTGAGCTACCAAAGCGAAAAAAGAGAGGCCGGCCACCGCCTGCCCTGGGAGAGCGATATAGCAAGCGTCCATATAAATCACTACCCGTAGTCAAATCGTCAAAGGTCTTCCGGTCCCACGTTACGAAGCTTAAGATCCTTGACTATCTAATTTATCATCTCGTAGAGGAAGAAGTCTATAAGGATAAGTGGTATAAGGCCCGTACACGTAACGATATACCTGATCTCGTGATAATCAATGACTAAGAGTTTGAACCTATCCCCAAAGGCTTTCGACACCCTACTTATACCGAAGCCACGGAGTACTTTGAATTACCACGTTCAATAATACATAACTGGTAGAAGGTAAAGGAATAGATAATACTGGGACCGTTCTACCTATTAGGGCTAGGTAGGTTACCATAGAGCATAAGCTCTATTATTACTTCATAAAGGAGAGGTTAGTTGGTAAGATCATTCGTATCAGTTAGTTCAGACGTATATCGAAGGCTATCTACGTTACTTGGAGTAATTACTCCCTAAGTAAGTTTAAGTACTCCGTGGGCTAGTTTTGCGGCTTTATGAACTGTTATTACATTATTACAGGAAAATTCACTCTCGAAAACACAGGGTACTGGTAGTTCGATCAAGGGTTTAAGTCCTTGTTCCCCAAACTCAACACTTGTTCAACTTGAAAAGACAGCCACAAACAACCTTGGGCTCCGCGGCGTTGCTCTTGAAAACTCCAAATTCCAAGCTGATATCTTTGTTTCCCATACCCTACCCGATGCCCACAACTGGAAGCCTCCAACATCACGGAGCCCGTCCCCCGAGGTCCATCCCATTCACGGCCAATTTACCCGACTGGCACCAGAACATAGGCTGGCAGCCGCAAGCCGGGAAGAGTCCAATCTGATGCATTTAGCCGCCACCACTCAACCAAGCTAAGCTTTCCTGCGGCTATAGATTTCTGTAATGACCATGCAATACGTGCAAAGGAGCGAGAGCTGAGCTACCAAACGGGCGTTCCGCTATTAATAGGATGGCTCTATACAGCACCACTATCGCACGTCGCTCCGGGAAGCACCCAGAAGCCTGGGCGGACTCGGAGGAGGCTCCAACCCGCGCTACCGTGGACCAAAGCCGCAATATGGTGCCGGGTTCCCCTGCAGGACGAGCACCACATCACAGAATCACCATCTGCACAGCGAGAAGCGAGATGCAAGGGCTACAGATCGAGCGATATAAAGCCCACCACCCGCCAAGCGGTGATATCAACCCCTGATATGACCCGACCTCGACTCTCGCCCTCAGACCGGCAACCAACTGCGGGACCGTCGGCGATGCTCACCACCACCCTCCTCCTCGTCGCGGCCGCCGCCCGGGCTGCCCTCGCCGCTCCCAACTGCCCGCCCTTGGGCCCCGTCTACGAGCCGCCGCTGACCTTCACGTCCCCGACCCTGCTCGCCGCCATCGCCAACCTAACCGCGACCCTGGCGATGCGCGACCTCGACAACTCGGTCTCGATCCGCGCGCAGGACACCAGCTACAGCATCGAGGTCTTCAGCACGTCCCCGTCCAACCCGCTGATCTTCTCGTGGCACCACACGGCGCCGGCGCTCGCGGCACAGAGCAATGGGACCTCGGGGGTGCGGCGAGCCGACGCCGACGCGGTGTATCGGCTGGGGAGTCTGACCAAGGTCTTTACCGTCTACACGTGGCTGGTGCAGGACGGGGACGTGCGGTGGAACGATCCGATTACCAAGTACGTGCCGGAGCTGGCGGCGGTGGCGGAGAGGGGGCGCGAGGATCCGGTGAGCAGCACGCCGTGGGATGAGGTGACGGTCGGGGCGCTGGCGAGTCAGATGTCAGGGGCGATTCGGGATTGTGAGTTTTTTTCTCTCTTTTTCTTTTTTTCTTTTTCTTTTTTTCTTTTTCTTTTTTCTGGGAGAGGGGAAGCGGTGCTAATTGGGTTAGATGGTCTGCTCGGGGAAGTGACGCAGCAGATGAACCAAAGCACCGTCGTGGGGTATGGGTTTCCGCCGCTCAATTCGTCGGATCCGACGTTGCCGCCGTGCGGGCTGTGGCCGTTGTGTAACCGGACTGGTGAGGCTCATGAGGATTGGTTGGCGGGGGGACAACAGCACTGACAAGATGTAGAGTTCTTCAACGGCTTGCTGCACTCTTACCCATCGTACGCCCCCTTTACCACGCCCGCGTACACCAACACGGGCTTCCAGATTCTGGCCTACGCGCTCGAGAGCATCAAGGGCAAGACGTTTGAGGAGATGATGAAGGAGAGCATATTCCGTCCGCTTGGCCTGAAGCACACGTATTACAGCAACGCGCCCGCCAGCGAGGGCATCATTCCCGGCACCCGAGAAGATGCAGGGTGGGATTACCAGCTGGGCGAAGAGAATCCGTGAGCCAACCCCATCATCTCAAAAACACTAGAGCTCACCCTTTGTAGTGCCGGCAACATGTACTCTTCCGTGGGCGACATCTCGGCCGTGGGGCGCGCCATCATGCGGTCGACCCTCCTGCGGCCCTCACTAACGCGGCGCTGGCTCAAACCGGCCGCCTTGACCTCAGAACCCGTCGCCAGTGTGGGCTACCCCTGGGGGATCCGACGCATCTCATTGCCGCTCGAAAACGGCAAGCGCACGCTCGACGCGTACAACAAAGCCGGGCGCATCGGGTACTACAACTCGCTGCTCAACCTGCTCCCCGACTACGGCGTCGGCTTCTCGGTGCTCATCGCAGGGCCCAGCATCCCGGGCAACGCCAACTTCAACCTGGCCGACATACTCGGCGCGCAGCTGGTGCCGGCGCTCGAGGCGGCGGCGCGCGAGCAGGCCGACGCCAAGTTCGCGGGCGACTACGTCGACGCGACGGGGAACTGGTCGCTGCGGCTGACCACGCAGCCGGACCGGCCCGGGCTGGGCATCGAGCAGTGGGTCAGCAACGGGACCGACATGCAGACGACGGCCGTGGCGCTCGCCGCCGGCTACACGCCCGTCCGCCCCAGCATCCGGCTGTACCCGACCGGGCTGGAGACGGTGCGCGCCGACGGGACGCGCCGCGTGGCTTTCAAGGCGTCGCTCGAGGACGCGAATGCCCCGTCGCGCGCCGGCAGCATGTTCTCGACTGACTGCGGGAGCTGGGTCACGCTGACCAGTGTCACGTACGGGACCCAGGCGCTGGATCAGTTTGTGTTTGATCTCGATAAGGAGGGCAACGTGGTTAGCATTGAGAGTTTGGCGCTGAGGGCGGTCATGAAGAAGAGTTGACGGTAGACCGAGTAATAAATTGGTTAATGTAATTGGTAAAGAGAGCACTCATCCTACCTTAGGTACTCAGAGTCAAAAGAGTTGTTTGTCATAAAGGCAAAGACTCTTTTACCCCTTTTTCCGGTATCATTACTTCCTGGCGCACAATCCAGCCCCAATTCGTCAGTGTAGAACCTCCCGCCAAGAGAGAGATTGAAGCCCCGACAAGGCCTTTGCAGCATCAGAAACGGCAACTCTGGTATTTCGGAAGCCATATTTTAAGCTTCCAAAAATGCCTTTCCAACATTAACAAGGGCATTTGTAACGTTCTAAGAGGGGTTAATTTGTTATTTCCCTATGCCTATAAGGCATCCTTCCTCAAGGTCGCAGTACCTTAAAGCCCCACGCTACTAATAAGCTGGCAATTTAGTATCGGGGGGAGAGGCGAGGCTCGATGACCATGGTCAAGGAGCTAAGTCCTAGCTTACCGCCTTCTGATCCATCCCCGCTTCATAATAGCAGAATTAATATCACAGAAAAGACCCAAAGCAGGTAATATCAAAAGGAAGGGGCCGAAGGAGCCCTGGTCTAGAGTCGAACACCGGACCTCCCATTGGCAAAAAGGTGAGTGGCAGCCCGGCATAGCCAGGCTGACAGTACCACTAAGCCACCACCATGACATATTGTTCGTTATGCAACACCAGCTATGAAGAGCAGGCTCTCTGGCTCTGCAAGGGAGACATAGAACACAGAATACAACAAGTTCACACTCGTAAGGTACCGTGCTTCTAACAGTATTTACATGGCCTTTATAACCTTACTTCATAATCTTCCCGTGTAAACTCTCCACCGGGAAACCCGTCTGAGCATACCTCCAGTCCAAAACGAGGAGAACTTCTACAAAAACTACAATGAGAGCCAAGCTTACAGCTATAAGGGTTACCACAACCGCCGGCGTCCACCGGAATATGCCAAGAAACCCAGGCCAAATATGTTGCCACCCAAGAGCATCTAGGCCTAACTCAACTTGCATGGCAATCATAGCTACCGAAACCAAGCCTAGCAACACAACCAGGGGGGCGATGACGCGCCACTGATCTCGGTCATGAAAGTATGTCATCCGCCACTGAAAAAGACTGCAATATTATTTAGCCACGTGAGCCGGATCGAGCCGTAGGTGTAGCGCGTTGCGACCTCATGGTCAGGAATATCCACAAAGGGGCAGATGAAGTCGACAAACTCCTCAAACGTGATATCCCTACGTTGATCTGTGGTATTAGAGGGATATCTCCAGCGGTGGCAATCGCGAAGTCTAGCTCGTGTTGAATAATGTTGCAGTACGAGCGCATAAAGCCGGCTGCGGCGCGCCAGAGTTCCTGGTCGGTAGCTTCGAGGTATTTCCAAACAGAGTAGGAAAAGAAGTAAGTCGGGATGGGCTTTAGGAAGACCCTGCTAGGATCCCATATGTTATGTAATCTTGCGTGTTGTGTGGGGACGATAGTGCGGCCTCGTTGGGTATGGTTGTTGAGTGCCGAGAGGGGGGAGTCATATGGACTGGCGAGCTATAGGGCTGATTAGAGAGTGCTCATTAATAAAAATAATAAAAAAAGGGAAGGAGGGGGCCAAGGACTGACACTGCGGAGATAATGGATGGCCATATCTAGCTCAGTAACGAGGAAAGACTGTCTGAGGTGATGGGAGAGGCCTTGCGGGTTGTCTAAGGCCACCCATGGTTCACCAAGAGGGTGTTTCTGCCATCGCGTCTGATGAGCTTTGGGTAGGTAACTGCTGAGAGTTCTAATGATATGTTAGTTACAAGCTCGAATTGCGGTGAGTTGCGAGCGGCAGTCATGTTTGACACATCGCTGGAATAGAGAACGCAGGAGATTTGGACATTCGCTGATGAAGAAATTTATGTTCGCACATACAACCGTATCACGCGGTTACTAAATAAAACCTATAGCTGCTCCAAATTTGTCGCTGGCGTAGAAAGAGAATTCCGCAACTCTAACGAAATCTGGAGGCTCAGCCCAGCCACAAACTATAGCCACGCTAATAGCAGCTCCGATACGGATTAGGTATAGCTTAGCCGCCATAGATGAAGTTTGGACCGTGCAGCGCCCATAGCGCGCGCCCCGCGATTTTGATGATGACCCCATCGTGAGCCAGAGCGTGTTTCTAATCTTCTAAACTATACTGCCCGATGATGCTTGTGTTACTGCGAGCCTGTTAGTGTTCCTTTTACGTGCAGCCCATCGTAAATCCCCGTGGCTCGGGCCACCCCCCTAACATCATGATAGTGTGGCCCTGCAGAATACCGCAAATATGTTAACATCTTGATGTACCTTGCTGTTAGTGCTGACGATCCTGCTTGCGATATCTACTTTTGCGGCCCTTGCGGTGCCTGCCAGCCCCCTATTGATCCGTGATGCCGCGTTGTGCCGGTGCCATCAATCTTTCTTTCTTTCTTTTGCGGAAGAGTTTTCCTGTCAACTGGGCAACCTCAGATTGCTTGCTCTGTATTGCTCCGTTTTGCCGCGTGTTTCTTTTCGTTCTTTTCTTTCTGGGCCGTAACTGTTCTTTGTTATTGTTACACTGTTTTGCGTTTTGCGTTGTTTTTCCCTTACGTATAGCCTGCGTGTTTGTTTTATGGTCCCGTCTCCGTCTCTGATATGCCTCGAAGACACCGTGGCCCTATTGCAACTCCGGAAAAGGTATGTAGCGGTTGCAAGAACAATAAGCCGTACGACGCGTTTAATACCAACCGTGACGGGCGGCCGCTTGCAACATGCCGTCAATGCCTTGCAAGGCGGAGGGAGAACCGCGTCATTGCTAACGATGGGCGCCGTGTTACCCGGGCTCGCAACGCTGAGGCGCTCGATGCTGCGGAGGCTGCCGGCCCAAGAGCAATCCCCGTGTTGCCCCCGTTACCAGGTGTACGGAACCCATTGCGCGTAGGGGAGCCGAAAGGTTGGATACCCACGGGATGGGGTAGAGAACGTGGAGATGTATGACCTCAAGGCCATGGATGTAGAATGTAACCATTGCGGCGTGTTACACTGGCAGGGCGAGAAGCTCACGGTCTGTTCTTCCGCAACATCCTTTCGTTACGGTGTGCTAACAGTGTTTGTAGGCCTCGACAACAACGAATCCCGCCTTTGGCAAGTGTTGTAGAGGTGGCTAAGTCTATATTAATCCGTGGAAAGAATTGCCGGCATTCTTGGAAGCGTACTTACGGGGCGGTACGGACGATTGCGTAAACTTTCTCAAGGACATACGGAGGATCAACTCCGCCTTTACTTTCACTTCTATCAAAGTTACACAGACTACCCGTGGTCTTGCGGCCAGTGGCGGTCCGATAGATCACCAGATCCAGGGTAACCGGTGTAACCGGCTGTAGTGGGCCGTGGTAGCTGTGTCAATCGGTGTGGCGAGTGGCTACAGAATGTGTGGTGTGTGGGAGGAATATTTTATTAGGTAAGGAATGGATTTAACTGCGTTGTGGCTGGCCTGGGCCTGTAATTGGCTTCAATTTTCGCTTTTTTGCCTTAAAATTGATTTTTTACTTAAATCCTACTATCCACGGATCCAACTGACACCGGCCACAGGCCGGCGCATTCCCTAGCCCTTTGTATAACAACCCTCGCACGATCACCTGGAAAATAACGGTTGCAGTTAGGATTGCCGTGGTCCAATCGGAAGATCGGACGCTGCGGACGCAAGATCGGACGTCACAGACGAGATAGGCGCCGTCGTCATCACCGTGGCCGACTGCTATGGCATCGCCGAGCCAGCGCCTCGGCCCGAGGCGCCAAGCAGAGTTCGGCCCGTGTATAAGATAGGCGTACCCTAAACCAATTGGAGAGAGAAGGCTAGGCTTCAATACATTGTGTTTACACACATCACTTCTGCATCTTGTTGTTCAGTGACCCCTTGCCAACCCACAGTGCCCACGGCGTTACATATAGGTAATACAGAGATCCAGTTCGTCCCGCCGCTGGACGATACAGTGTACAGGAGGGACGTCATGCGTGACACGTTTCATGGATGGCTGGCGGCCAGGTTGAAGTCGGGCTCCGTCGTGCCCAGCCCCGGGGTGCAGGAGGTACCCGGCCAAGATGGCCGAGCAAATGGGCAAGCACCAGTATTCTGGAGGGGAAAAGTACCAGTTCCGGCAACTGCATCTGTCTCTGAGAGATCACCAGGTCCGTCCGTCTTCATATTGTTCTCATTCTCTCGTCCTTGGTCACGTCTCGTCCTTCTCAGTCTCGGATTCTTCTTTATCAACTTCCACTTCTCATTGCGTCTTGACGTCGCTGTGTTCCCATATTTCGTCTTCAAGATATTTTCCCTCGCCATATCTCATCCTCCGGCTAGTAAGCCGTACAAAATGATGTCCTTGCTCACCGTATTCTTTGTCCTTTCAGCCTACCTCGCCTTGGTTGTTGCAGTGCTAGGTTCCATCTGCATCCCGTCAACCATCACATCCTACGCCACATACACCACGACCATCACCACCACCACCCTCCTGATTACTACGTCCGCTCCCCTGGTCCCCGGCCTCTGGATCCCCTCCGCCGCCTCCGCCTGGCTTGTCTGGGGAGGCTCTCCGGGGCCCACAGGAAAGCTGCCCGGCTCCTCACGCCTCAGGGCCTATTCCGAACCCGCGTCTTCGTCCCGCTTCTGCCTCAACCCCCGGTCCCTCTTCTGTTCCCGGAAACTCAGCGTCAGAGCTGACTGACCTTGGAGGCGGCAGTCGAGTCCGTAAGACGTCGGCGAGCCTCAAAAAGGACGCGCGCCGTTAAGCTGTGTGTGCACTAAGAGGAAGGAAAACCCATCAAACCCCGAAGGAAAATGGCAAGCCAACGCCAACGACGAGTTCCACTTCTACGCAGTGTTGGCGACAAGTAACTTCAGCGTGGCGACTGAAGTGAAACCTAGCGAACTCAAACAACTCAACTCACCTTTCTAGGTAGACAACCCTCAGCGGCCGGCATCAATCAGCTGCCCACATGTCTTTTTCCGGCCGAATTTCCAGCCTTTCGTCCTTATGAGGTCTCCAACTGAATCAGCGTCGTCATCAGCCACTTATAGTGGGATTTCGTCAACCCTCAGCCGTGTTGGGAGGGGAATCGCCGATCAGCAACCTCTGCACTCTTGAGCAGCCGGACGCAATACCCACAGGTTCCGCGGCAAAACCCCCGGTACTTGTAGGGATGGTTCTTAGTTACCTTGGGTGGGTTTGATCCTGTCGTTTACTTTGGCCGTCGCTTTGGTGTGTCTGCTTTACTTGGATGTCATCGGGGATAGGACTTAAGACTGTTTTGCATGCATATCACTGGTGGAAACGGGACTAAAGATTACCTAGGCAGCCTTGGTAAAAAAAAAAACCAAATCCCCTCTGTGTTGGGTCGCCAGTACCGATAGATCCGTAACCTATGTTACGTGGCGTCTAAATTACATCCCTTCCCTTAAAACTCTGATAAGCATTGTGGCTTAGTTCCTCGTTTCTCATGGATAAATAAGCTAGACAGTTCGAAGTAAAATTACCAACTTTATCCTTTTTCATTCCTCGCCAGAATCTCCCGACGCCTCTTGTACGACCTCCCTGACAACGTTCTATTAACCATTATGAGCCATGCAGACGACGTTAGTGTCTTATGCCTGCGCCGTACAAGCCGTATCTTCATCAGGCTCTTCAAAGACCCCCGGTTTCGGCGTCTCCACGACGACTCCTTCCCCCCTTGGCCATTCTCCAGGCGCCAGAATATGAATTTGGAGAGGGTCCCAGTGGATGCCAAGCCCCTCCTACGGCGGCTGCTGCAAAGGGATCTTTTCTGCCAAATGTGTCGCATTACCAGCCCCAAGGCCGAGCAGCGGTTACGGACCAAGCTCCTGGACTGCTCCGGCTGCCACACCAAGCACCCCGCCGGTCTATTCTCATACCGCCAGCGGCACGGCCCGTCCCAGACGCGTATATGCATCGGGAGGGAGGGAGGGATACGTGCGGATGTGCGACCATCGGGTCATAACCTGGGCCAATATTGAGCAGTGGCTTGCCCAGGGGGCGCCTTTGAAGGCCATGGAGTGCTCGCATCCGGACCATCAATACAACCTAGCGAATCCTCTCTGTCATAGAGCTATCGCGCCGAAATACAATCGTTTTAGGATTACGCTTGGCCACCACTGCGGGACGAATGGTTGTGCAGCCATCCACCAAATCCCGGCCAGCCCCGAGCCGATGATAGTCGCAGCTTGGGAAACGCACATGAAAAGGGTGGGTCATAATGTTGGATCCGGAATCCTTCTCGCTGCGGGAGGACCGAGACAGCTTTGGTACCTACTGGTGCAACGACATCAAATGCCGCAACTACCATGTCTTCCACAAAGAAAACCCCCCGAAACGGGCGCTGATGGGCCTAGGCGGCCATGAGCCGGTGAGGTTGAGGAGAGACTAGAAAAGGCCATAGACATTCTTCTCACCAAAATCTTAGAAGAAGAAGAGATTCTCTGGTAACGCGAAAGGGCGGGATTCAGCCGGCCGCCGAGAAAGAAAAGTAACAATATTCGCCGATTCAAGAACTCGTATTATCTTCTTTTGCTCACTATGCCCAATAACCAGGCCATAGCATTTACTAGAGTCAAGGTAGAAATGAGCAACTCCTCGTGGTATTATAATCTATTCTATGGCTCTCTGGTGTGTCACCGAATCGAACGTGCTAAGCTACCCGATTTGTGTTGTTGCTGACTGCGTTGCAGGCCTTGGACTGGCCTGGGCCTGCGCTGCGCTCAATTGATTCGCCTGCGTTCTCTGTGTCCTTTGTGCTCTCTCTTGAAGGCCGTATCTTCCCCTTTGTGGCACACACAAAATCCACCCTGGTGGCCCCAAAGCCCTTCAAATAGTTGGCTGACTATGCTTGCTATTCTTGCTATGACCATCTTTGAGATAGTACCACAAGACTAGTTCTGAATGAAGATTCGCTGAACAACGTGGATGCGGGCATGGAATAAAACTATTCATAGTCATTTCCGCAGGGTATTCTGGGACGCATTGGGAGATGTGCCGTCTCCAGTAGGGATCCTCGAAAGACTACATTCGTTATGTGACTGGGAGGAGGGTATTCCCGAGACAGACAGGGCAATACCCAAAATGAGCCATAGCGCGGCGGAAAACGGCCGGGTCACAGCGAAAAGGAATATCTGTGTTATCGAGGTGGGTTTGACAATGTGTTCCCCAGCCTACAGCACTGGTAGGTAATCTAAGTGCTGTAGATGGAACAAAACGTGGCGAACCTGTACTGTCTCTCAAGGTTATCTCTGGAGTAGCTATATACATGACGCTATCTGCCATAGAGAACGGTATTTGTAGCACTTTGAAAGGAGTATTTAGTAATTTCGAAGGCCTTTCTCCTATGGGACAAGGCGTTCTTAGTATTTCAAGAGGCATTTCTTACATTGGAAAAGGCATCTATGGGGTTTTTCAGAGGCCTTTTCCGTATACCAAAAGATACCATTAGTACCGTATCTAGCAAACAAACCAGGGCTCGAGTATACCTTCCAGTAATCATCAGATACAGAAAGATACTCCCAGCAGCCTCCGTGTAACACGTGAACAAAATGTTCCCCCTAGAGAAACGTCCCATTACGGACGACGCTGCCATAATAACTCAGTCTTAAACCCCATCCAGCAACGGCAAGCCCCGTCACAGCCGGCAGCCAACAACTACCCCGTGCTCCCCCGCTAGCACTTCAGCCCCCTCCCTAACTCTAATCCAGTCAGTACACGATCTCCGAGATACTAGGTGGGATGTCACGGTAAAGTTAGCATCATAAGACTCAGAAAGTACCACTACCTAGCACGCGCTTCCTCTTTTCCTCCTTCATGCCTTGGCAAACAAGACCTTAAAAAGAATATCGATTGAACCTGTTGAGGCCAAGGGGCAATTGAACCACACTGAACCCCCTTATTTTCCACACGTTGAGCTGTGTCATAGACGATGCGTCAACGGTACTCATGGTAAATTTTGTCGATGAAAAAAATTGAGCCCGTCACCATGCACCGTGGCGATCGTCTATCTGCATCATGATCCCCTACCCAAGGCACTAGCCACCCATCAGACTTACGTCGGGATGGGAATGCACGATTTACCACTAGCACCGAACCAATTATCAACTGCTAGCCATGACCTCCGGGCTATATAATCCCGCTACGAGATGTGGAAGCCCGGGTTAAAGCACAAAAACACCCTCAACTGAGGTAGCCTCCACACAGCAAGGGAACATGCTAACCCTTAGGATACTCATGACTACCTTATTGCGAGGAATGTTATAGCCTTGAAAAGGCCTTTTTAACATAAAAGACGACATCTTGGAACTTGCCTTGCGCTGAAAAATGAATTAGACCGGGTATGGCGGTCATGGTAGTAGTGATGCGGATAGGATTCGTCACACTGCTGGGCTCACTATGGTCAAGAATCAAAGTCAAAGCCAAACCTGGACCACGCCATGCAGTTGACCCGCACACCTCGCTCTCACACACACATATGCGCACGCACGCAAGGAACCCTGGGCGGCAAAAGGCCGGGCCAGGGAGCCACACAACGCAGATCAACCCAACCACTGGCACAAGCTATACCATCACACAATGGGCGCCATGGCTCACGGCTGCAGGTGCGCGTGGAGATGGCCGGCCGAACCAAGGGGCGCTACCAGCTAGCGGCTTCGTAGGGATACTAAGGATCATAAATGGTATTGCTTTCAGGAGCTAACTAACTAGCCTAACAGCTGATCTCCAGAGTCTAGTACCATTGGGAACAAGTAGCCGTAACTCTCTTGGCCTTATGTAAGGAGGGAATAGGAGGATCCCAACTAGACCCTGCAAGAACTATTGGCGCCGCCCCTGAGAACCCTCTATAACGCCAACTGGGAAAAGATCATGGGGCTTCCAAGCGAGCGACAACGCGCATCGAAGAAACAGCCTACTGCCTGATGCCAGGACCTCAAGGAAACCCTTTCCCCCTTGCTACTTGCTACTTGCACACTTGGGTTGCGGAAGGTTCGCAAGGGTCAAAGCCCATGAATTCGCAAAGACCAGAGTGGAGGCTGAAAGAATTCCAAAGCAAATCTCCGTTCAACAACACCCAGAGGTTGACGGGTCTTACATGAGTCTACCGATAGGCGGTGCTCTCTTCGTTTGGTCCGTAGGCACCTCTCTGTCAGGCTATGCCAGTAGAGAAATCATAAACGTGGCTCCTGATGGAAAAAAGCAATGAAATACGGTTCGGCGATGAACCGCTAGATATGGCCGCCTACCTTCACGATATCACAATTCAGATCGCCACAGTCACCCTCAAAGGCCGGTTCGAAATGTCTCCTTCTGGGCAAGGTCATTTTTTTTTTTTCAACTCTCTTGAGCTGGGTGATAAGATGTTCCCCTTCCATAGAAGCGGTGGCCGGCCAGACAAGGAAGCATCTGGATCTGCATGTGCGATATGTGAACCCAAAAAACCTCAGGTTAGGCCTTGTCTCACAATCGCTGAGAGGAGGGGTGAGAGGAATGCACCTTGTATTGACATACAGTCCGGCGAGTATGATGAATATAGCTGGTACGTTCATAAATTGTTTTTCCTAAAGAAGAAAACTGTGATGCATGGAGAATGGGGCTCGGCTAAGAAATGATATTTGGGATCAGGAGTAGAATTAGTTCACTAGTTCTCAGTACTAGTCAAGTTTAGATCGCTACGCTTTAACTACCTAGATAGGACGATATAAGCTTTTAGGGTTACATTGTTGGCCCGAGGGATTAGAGGCTGCCATTTACGCTCCAAAAACCTCTGGTTTTGGGGGGCGGGGAGAGGGGTTCCGATCTGAATTACATGAATCAAGTGGAAATTTCGTGTGCCTAGATTCGTCTCATACAACCATCATCTGAGAGTTCCAGATCTCATCCCGTCCGTCAACAGGCTCGTGCTTATCTCTGGCACCGTCGGTTCCCGGGAGACGGGCGATCAACAAACCCAACCTATTCTCAAGACCTAAACGTACACATGGCAGAAGGCCCCCCCGTGCCCTCCCAGTCCGTCGTGCGCTTCGAGGACCGGGATCACATCGGCTATGAGCCACTTGAGATCAATTTTCCTGGCTGCGCCGTTCGCGCCGAGGCTCACCTGGGCGTTTACGCGATTGTCAGGATCCTGCATTTGCCAGATCCACCAAAGCCGATCCAGCATGGCGTGGTGAAAGTAGAAGATGGGATCGCCAGGCGAGACCATCGGGTCGCCGCCGGGGTCGCCCCCAGAGATGTAGTGACCGGCGCTGTGGATGCCCCAGTTGTAGGCGTCGCTGCTGTTCCGGGGTGGCGTCAGCAGAGTGTTGTAGAAGGTGTTGATATCCAGGGATTTCGTAATGAGGTTGTACGAGCGGTCCGCAGTGGCGCCGAGCGCCGCGTTGACGTTGACGTCGCGGCGCATGCAGCGCGGGTTGTACCCGCCGCCGCTTGACAGGGGATTCTTTGGCACATTGTCCATAACTGGGGAGCCCGGGCCGACGGTGGCCATATAGCTGTTGAGCAAAAGTTTTAGTTGGTCTTGACCAAAATTCCTAGGCTGGGACTGACTGTAAAAAGTACGAACTCTTTGAAAGGACCCTCCGTGACGCATCCCCCTCCGCCGCCAGACTTGATGAGGCCGCCATTGGTGCGAAGACCGGTATACTTGGGATCCGGCGCGCCGTTGCCGCCCATACTCGTCGCATTGCCGTTGAACAGGGCTGAGTTCTTGGGATCCTTGGTGTAGCGGTCGTAGTTCATGTACTTTTTTGCAAATCGCAGTGAGCAAAGTTTTCTCCTGTGGTGGAAGGCCAATAAAGGGGGAGAGGTGAACTGTACCGGATGGTATCCTTTGTAGCCACACTCGTTACGAAGGGCTGTCTCGTACGCAAGGAGGAAGTACTTATGAGCAGGGAACAAGCCAATCGTGTCGTGCAGAGATCCGGCATTCGTCAGGTGGTATGCCATGAAATCGTCGAACCGGCTCCGAGCCCCCGGGAATTGGTCCTTAGGTGCCTTGGACGGCGCTTTCATGAGGCAGAGCGTGGCGTTGATGAAATCGGTCCGCTGCTCGATGGTCATGTCGCCCCTATCAGCAAGTCAGAGAGACCCGTTAGAAAAGTGGAGCGGCAGGATCATTGGGATGGTCAAATATATATATACCACTCCCTCCGTACGCCCGCCTTCTCCAGTGTGCAGCCGTTGTTCTTGCCCGCAGCAATCTTCTTGGCCATGTAGGCATCAACATTGGTCATGGTTGTCTCCTCCAGCTTGTCGACAACATCCAAGGGATAAAAACCGTTGCGTTGCCTAGTATGATATCCATGAGTTACCGTCGCTCAAATGGCGATGTCTCACACACACACTCACACGTTCACCTTGGATCTCCAATCTCCCGGCGCTGCGACCCCCGCGAGGACCGAGGGCAGCAGGACGCAAGCACTCCAGATGGACCGCATGTTGGGGGCAATTGCTCTGTGACAGACTCTTGTCCTTGTTGAGTAGGACCCTAGGGTCTTCGGACGATAACTGTACAAACAGTTCGGATCCAAGGGGCTTTTGTAGAGACGCACGCTGTCCTGCTCAAGTGAGGGGCAATTATACCCCCCTGGGTCCCATATGACCACATTAAACTTGAAGCGATGAGTGGATTGGTTATTGATGGATCGCTTTAGTGCCCAACGTCAATTATGTGAGGTGTATTTTCCAATTAAATGACTAATTCCTATGGGTCGTTCCGGCAGATGACTCGGAAGCTCGGCCGCTGGTATGGTTAACAAACTGTTATACGCCAACACAAAGGATTGGTTTTGGCATCGCAGGAGCAATGACAGCCCCGGTGTGCAAGTGGCGACCTGCTTCCAGCAAAACCTGAGCCTAGAAAGTTGGATTGTGGGATGCATTGAGTGCCGTCTCTAGAATTCTATTTAATTCCAATGCACAAATAGGAGGCTAGAGCGTAGATGGCCCATTTAGCACTCCGAGAAAAAAAAAATTCAGAGAAATTCTTTTTGTCTCGATGGTAGAGACGGTGGTGCCACTCTTAGGATTGGCACACTTGTTGCCCGAAAGCGTGGCTACCGCACCAACATACGTGCACTCCCCCGCAGCCTTCATCCAATGATACCAACGACGATTCATTTAAATTAGTGGCATCGCTCGTTCCGTGAGGCCCCTTCCGTTTAGCCGAGAAGTTCGGCACTTTCCTGTTGTCATGATTGCGTTGCAGGCCCTGGCGGCGTGAATGCCCGGTATTTCATATATGACACTCACTCAACCGCCGTACACGCCGACACGCGGTGAGAGTCGGTGAGTGAATCTAAGCTTTTGGCATAATGTTCGGTTCGAAGTTTGCGGACAAGATGCGTGCAGCCACTTCTCTCGTGGCTCTGCTCTGCCGAGTAAGCCTAGCTCTGGACGGCAACTTTGTGCGACATGTGGCGGACAACTGCACTGAACGCTCCCAATCTCCTTCTTTTTGGAGGATCGATGACTTGGTACTGAAGGTTTACAACTGGGACAATGGCGGCTCCATGGGCACGTTTGGCTTCAGATCCTATTTCTCAGCGACAAACACAACGGTGGAATGTGTGGCGCAGGATGTTGACCTGGCGAAGCTAGAGGGTGGGCCGTGGTCCAAATGCAACACTGCTGGGACCGAGTTTCAGTTTGACTTGACCGATTTAAGCCTGACCATGAAGGAAACATGGTCATGTTCGGGGTCTCCGGGGTGAGTATACCTCTATCCTATCCTTGGGCCTTGGCGCCGTGGGCGGTGGGGAGAACTAAAAGCTCTTGCGCTAACATCTCCGCCTCTATGTGTAGAACCATTTTCAATGCGAATGCGACAGGGCGCATCATGTTGCATGGCTGCCTCGATGGCAGCACAGAGAAAGGCGTCGAGTCGGACTGCAATCTGATGGAGTTGGAGATGGCGGCCAACGTAAACCATCATCTATCATCGATGATATAGTTCAGATTTCCGAGGATGCTGACCATGCGTCTCCGCTCTGGAAGGCTAAATATGTGGTTTTTTTGGGGGGGGTTTTTTTTTTCGTCATACCGGAGGTCAATGTGTTTGAGGATGTTGAGGTGCAGTGGCAGTTTTCTTGTTTCGCGTTGGAAAACAGTCGATCTCTGCGTGGGAGTGACTTACCATCCATGGTTTCCGAATCTCCTCGAAACTTATTAGGCCAAGACTTTGGTTTTGTTTCACCGAGTTGAAGCACCCAGGACCATGGACGATACCCCATTTTAGATCATAGTACCTTATCTGCCCCTACTGTGCATTCGAGAAGTGGCGCGGCCGTACAGCAACAAGGTGTCGCCGAATGGATTACCTAGCCTCTTTTAGTACATGGGCCCCTGAATGGCGGTTGCTCCTCTCTCATGAGTGCATGTCAAAGGTGCCGACGTTGTTCAGCCGCACGGTCCGCACCTCCTGGTTTGGAAGATCCAAAACTTCCATCCAACAACCCACGGGCGCGGCAACCCTTCACTCAGCGGTGGGTGCAGCTGTGGCACCCATTACACCAATCGATCAACGCCCCCGTCATCGGCTCTCTGCTTTTCTCTCGGGTTTCTGGACACCGGTTGTCATATCGTTGATCGAATCCTCAGGGCCGTTGGTAGAGCCTGCTGACAACCGGTGACAGGCTGAGGCCTATTCTAGGACATCATGGCGGAGAAAATGACGCTGTACAAGGTGGTGGTTTTGGACGACAGCGGGTGCGGGAAAACATCGCTTGTTATCCAGGTAGATACCTCTAGCCTCTAGGACACTGGAGCTGTCAAGCCACGGCGAGCCCATTTCAAAGCAGGATGCCGTTCTGACCAACTTGCAGTGATGCCTTGGCTTCTTGCTGCCAACATATGACCCGACCATATAGAGGATTCATTTCGGAAGCAAGCTGTCATTGACGACTAGGCATGCATGCTAGAGGTACTCGACATGGCCGACCAGGAGGAGTACACGGCGCTCCGGGACCAATGGATCCGGGATGGCGAGGGCTTTGTCCTTGTGCATATAGCGTTTCATCGGCGGTCCACTTTCAGCCGCCGAGTGAGCAGATTTCATTTCATCATCCAGTTCAAAGGGTGAAAGAGTCGACCGCATCTTCACCTCTCTATCCAACCTTGGATGTCACGTCCCTGGATAGCAACATCCCTATCATGCTGGATGCCAACAAATCCGATCAAGTTGGAGACCGGGAGGTGTCAACGCAGGAGGCTCATGCGCTGGCGAGAGAGCTAGGCTGTGAGTTCGTCGAAGCCTCAGCCAAGAATTGCATCAGCGTCTAAAAAGCGTTTTTATGATGTCGTCAGGATCCTCAGGCGGCAAAGACAGGTTGCTAGCTCGGCTCTTACACCCTCTGCGGGATGAGATGGGCATGTCCAAACTTATTGCTTCGCTTGTCGAGTCTGCGCGAACCGATAACGCAACATCAGTGAAAGCCCTTCTTGACGCCGAGAATACATGGACCACACTCCGGAATCCCCAAAAGTTCGCCTTTTAATAAAGGAGCGACTCCTTGGAGTGAAGTCCGCTCAGCTTCCAGCGCTAGAACCCCCTGCCGAGTCAGTGTTTTGGCCTTGGGACTTTTTGAGCCAATTCCCGGGATTCCGTGAGGCACACCTTCCGTGATGACCGGATACTGACCTGGGGCTACGACACACGGGTAATCAAGGAATTTTTCGGCACCAGCGATCAACAGAACATGTCTCAGCATGGCAACAATCTCATGGTCAGCCTACAGCAGGAAAGGAAGAGTGATGTGAGTAACGCAATTGAATACCCGGATTGTCAAGTAAACAGAGCCCTGATATCACGGTGCAGGGCGGTACCATTATCAAAATAGTTGGTGCATCCCTCTTCTATCTAGATATCCTGGCCCATATCCATGGTATCTATCAACGGAACTGCCATCGGTGGCGTGGCTGACGGAACCAACAGTGCCTTAACAACTCCCGCCAGTCTAAACACCAACCGCAATATTTAGGCATCTATAGCTAGCTCCACGAAGGGCATCATTTTCCTGGGCACCCACTCATTGGGGGGCCAAAGGAGCCAGCTGGGGCCCTCATAGCAAGCAACATCACCAAGTCCGCTTTCCAGGGCCCGTCGGAGCGCATCCTGCGAGAGTTGAGGCCGAACAACGAGCTCCTTGAAACGCTTCGGAAGGCATTTCTCCAGATGCTCGAGGACGAGCATTTGACGAAACCAATGCTGGTGTGTATGGGATGAATGGACTGGTAGGAATTCTTTCGAATAGAGACCCTGAGGCGTACTAACATCCAGCCCTGCAGGTCGTCCCCTGCGAGTCCGCCTTGGTAGGACACGCGCGTAAGGAGGTTTGTCTCGGTATCTACGGGATCCACCGAGAAATCTGCCGGTTTGCAAGCGAGAACGACCCAGGGTACAAGGCAGTACTCGGTGCTCTGCAAGACTACGTAGAGGCCGCTACGGAACAGGGCAACACAACGGAAGCGAAGTCGGAGGAGAAGAGCGTGCCAGGTCCTCCGTCCGCGTCTCCCGCAGGTGCTGATTGGTGGTCTGGAATCGATCCAGCAAGTCCCGAAAATCCAAGAGCTGGGTTTAGGTCAGGAATCGGACTCTGCTATGGATATCATTGCCCATATATTATGCCGCGGATGAGGGAGAGAAGTGAGGCTCTCAGGATTTCTTTTTCTGCCGATTGGAAAGTTAGGTATAAAACATATGTAGAACATATGCGACATCGGTGACGAACAGGATGGAACTGTCTTTGGCGCTCAATCTCAATCACCTTTTTCAGCTAAAGCTAGGTTTTGCGATGCACTCTATTATTATACGCATGCACTGCTTGGCAATCCATGTACATACCTCGTTAAGTAGCCGCCCTCGTCCACACCTCATTGCGATAGCCAGGTTGGAGTTCTGCACCTTTACCAGTCACGGTTCACCTTGAGATTGTGGCCGCCTTGGTCGTGCGTGCATGCGTTTCCTTCACGCTAATCCTGGAAATTTAACCCACGAGGGCATCATTAACTTATGACTAGGTACCTGATAAACAGAGAGTTGCTTCCTCAGCCTCGAAGCTCGAAACACAATCCGAGGCAGGATTGATACGCGCCTTCCCCTGCATCTAGATAGCGCCATGCAAAGAGGTAGGGCATTTCAGTGGAACGTGGGGCAAGTCTTCAGTGGCGTGGCTGCCGATGCGACGAATACCTTTCAGCTCCCCGGCCCCCCTGAGAGTCTAGATTCTCAGGGCGCGATGGTAGTGGCTGGTTTTTGGGGGCGGCACTGGCCGTTGGCACCAGGAGGCTGAATTACTGGCTCTTGATTCGAAAAGTTTCAGCCACAAAATCAAAGCTCCCCCCGGATATCAGGGGAGACTCCTCTGAATGCGGTTGAGGCTGAATCAATGGCGACTATGCATCCAGGGAGTCAAGGGGTATAAGCGCGGGACCGAGCTGGCTGCTCTCGAACTTGAATAATTATAATAAACGGGATGGTGTAGGCCAGTTGAGAGAATTCTGTGTTCATCTTGGTTCTCCTGTTGAAAAAATAGGGAGTCGGACATTCTTTCAGTCTTACCGCGAGGTATACAGTCGTTCTTTTCCAACCTACACTCCAATCACACGATGAAGCCAACGTCCATCCTCGCATCCCTGCTCTGCGTGAGCTCGGCAGCAGCTTGGTCGCGCGTCGACCACTGGCAGACCAAAGTCATCACGACGACGAGCAAGAAGCTCTTCACCTCGTCCATCCCGGTGTTCCCCACCGCCGGCGGCGCCCCGTCGCCCATCTCGACCAACATCTCAACCACGCTCATCACGACACTGGCCGCCGGCCCCTTTATGCTCTCGACGCACACCTACCTGGTCACGGTGACGGACCTCTTCTACGCAGCCGACGAGACAGGCCTCTGCATCTCGACCGGCTTCTCAGCCTGCTCGCCCACGCCCACGTTTGCGCGCACGGGCAGCATCACAACGCAATACTGGCACCCCATGACCATCGCCAACCCGCCTTCCTGCACCCTAACCTCGTACGCATACACGACCCGACAAACAGTCAACCCAGCGCTCCTAGACCGCCAGATCCCAGGCGCGGCAGACCAGGCAACCGAGTCGGAACAAGCCCTGCTCGTCTCGACCTGGGTAAGCACCAAGAGCACCAACCTAGGCGGACAGGCCGTGACCACGACCGTGTGCGACGTGTACCTGCGGGACGGCACGGTGCAGGGCGTCGAGCCCGGGTACGAGCTCGAGCCCATGAGCCAGTGCGTCGATCCGCGCGTGTACACGTGCGCGGCCGTCACGTCCGAGACGCCCACGGCGACGTGCGAGACCACCGGGCAGACGTACCCGCCTACGGCTGAGGCGGCGAATGTCGGTGGTGGGGGTGGCGGGGGTGGGGCGACGGGCAGCACCGGGGCTGCGGGGCCGAGTGCGAGTAAGCCGGGGGCGGCGGCGGGGGTGGTGGTTAGGGTGGGGATGGTGGTTGGATGGGTCGTGGTTGTGGTTGTGGGGGGTCTGGTAATGTAGGGATCAAACGCTTTACCAAGTTAGATGAGGTTATTGAGAATATGTTGAAAAGATTTCTTTCCCCTTGAAACAAATCAGTCATCAACTTCCATTCTGCAGGGCATCGCGATCCCGTAGACGTAACGCGTTAACGGGAATGACGTCGGGCAAAGGGTTTGGGCCAGGGTTACCCCACGCTTTCACGACCCAGGACTCATTGAACCTGCTGACGCTACAAATTTCTCCGTATGTTTGACCCCGAGCAGAGAGGATCCCTACGCCCCGATTAATAAGCTGTGCAACTTGTTGCATCACACGATAATAACACTGGCGTTTCTCCAATTTTTTGCTCTAGACGACAATCTTATAAAAGTTTGTCAGTAAACATGTACATTTGTTTCAGACAAAGTTGGGTCGCTGGGACAAGTGCCAAGTGTCTGTTCCGAGATATGTAGTTCCTATTCTTGGTCCCGAGACACCCCTTTCTTTACGTAACTAGGCACTCTATGGCGACAAGGTGTTGAGGGAGGTCGGGGTTGTCCTGTCGCGATGCCCTTTGAACCACCCCACACACAGGAGTGTGAGTGTCTCTTACTGCAGTGCGGCCGTGGCCGCCTTGCTTGCATTGTCGTACTCCAATGACCAAACCCATGGCTCCCCCGCAACATTTAGCAAAGCGCGGGAAAACAGTAGCCTCGATCGGCGATGGCTGGTTAGGCTGCGGGGAAGCTTGACGCTATTCGCAGTTTTGTGTCGCACATGGTGACTGAGGTTTTTACACGTCGAGGTTCCACCAAGACTCAACTTCTGGTTAAGACCAGGTCCCACCCGCTGAACCAAAAAAAAAAAAAAGGGCAGTTTATTGGCCCCAATCGATTAGGCCGAATATGGCAGTAGGGCCGCAAGGGATAGATAGGATCAACGGGGAACTTTGTGTCATTCCGGAATAATCCCCAATGAGGTCGAAGGATTCTTGGCGCGACGCTTTGCACAAAAAAAAAAAAAAGCTTGAAATGTCGTGTCGGAGCCGGCGCAAAGAGTCTTGAAATTTGGGAGGTCGCGGGTGTTATGCATTCTAATTAAAGAAGGACATGGGTGCACGACTTGGCGTCTGGCTCGTACCCCGTGATGGCATCGTGTTCTGTTGGCCATTTGTCGCTCAGGATGCTGGAGGCGGTGTACCGCTCGCTACCTTTTTTTCTGCCTCTGCTGGACCAAGCACGAGGCAGGAAAACAGACACAGAAAGAAGAAAAAAAAAAAGGTCGGGTATCACAGATGACGAGTTGAATCTCAGCTTGGCGGGCTGGGGGGAGGGGCGGATATCCGATTCGCCCCTCGACGCGGTTTAGCTTCCCACGTCGCATCTCTCATGGGAGGGCCCAATCCCATGACCAGCAGGTTTTCGACGATGCTGGCTGTTGCTGGGTCTGGTGCTGAGCTGGCGCTGGGAGGCAGGGATCGCCGTTGCCAAGGTGCTAGGCAAGTGCTAGGGCTGCCGCTGGAATGACGGTGACAGACAACCTTTAGCACGACAAGCCCAGGACCGACCCTCTTATCGAGGTGTCTAGAAGGGCCGAGGAATGACGGGGCGGGGTGATCGCCGTGGCTGCTTTTTATTATCTTTTCCCCTCTTCCGGACCAGCATTCAGTCGAATATAATCCGGAGCAAAGGGAATGAAGGCAGAATGATGAATGGCCTTGTCCACGAGGCGCCAAGGTGCCCAGGTGCCCAGGTGTCCCAGAGACGGAGGGGAGAGAGGCTAATCTCTCCCAATCTCTCCCAATCTCTCCAAATCTCTCCAAATCTCTCCAAATCTCTTTTCCTTAGGGAGGTACATTTCAGGCTCTTCCCCGCCTTATCGACCTGGGTTAGGGGGATCTGGGGCAATCTGGTGGTGTCTTTTGGCGATTTGGCGATTTGGTGCATTTTCCTCCCAGCTGACAGCGCCCCTCAGCGTACCCCGGCCGGCTTCGTCTGTGTCGGCTTGGCGCGGGCTGGGCATCGTCTATCGCGCCAGAGCGTTGGGCTGCTTTCTCCCGACTGCCGTCGCCAAGCCGCACGGCGCCGCTTGGCGGCTCTCTTGGCGCAGCTCCCACTGACGGGGTCCCGATGCCTTGGGATTCGCTTGAGTCGGCACGAAAGGGAAGACGGGCGATTAAAAGAGAGACCGTATCCCCGGCTGCCTCGGGACTTGCAGTCGTGACAGACCACTAACAGTAACACTGCACCGCTGGTCTGCTCTTACTGAGTGCACTTTAACTTAGTAAACGCTGGAGTTTTATTACGGATACCACAGGCGCGCAGCGACTGAGGCCCGCCCTCGCCACTTGCCAGTGAATCGAACAAAGAAAAAACCAGCTGCGCCAGCTCGCACCACTTGCTCCGCTTTGCACCACTTTCAACACTTGCACTGCACCGCCTCGTCCACCAGTAAATCACCTGTGGTGTGAACACCTCGAGTGAATCTTCAACTGACCTATCAGTCTGGCGATCTGCACTCGTGTTCGACCGACCCCCGAGACAGCCAGCTCCGTCTCGCAATCCGCGCACCTACCCCACGTTTTGGCCTCGCTCGTCTCAACTTACACCCACACTCACACTCACCCCGCTCACCCACGGCCATCTAGCCTTGAGCCTTGATGCCGCAGCCACAACATCCCTTCCGTCACCGTCGCCACCCTTGACGAGCTTTCTCCCGACTTGCACCTCCACCAAATGGCAGCCAACGCCGCAGTCCGTGAGCAGCGTCGCCGCTCTACCCCGTTGGACATTGAGCAGATGAACGTCATGAAGGCCCTGACGGCGGCCGAGTACTCGCGCCGCCAGTTTGTGCTCAACTTCGCCGCCAGCCGAGACACCCGTCTGCTCATCCCGGGCCAAAAGGCAGATGCCATCAAGGCGGCCGAGGAGTGGGCCGTCGTCTGGCTCAACAAGAACGGCTACGAGACCATCACCAACGAGTTCTTCAAGTACACGGTCGACGCCCGACTCTGGACCACCCTAGGTATGTCTGTCTCGCCATCGTCTCTCACCAGTTGGATGGATGGCTAACCACTCTGCAGTCGGGCCGGACGTGGGGTTCCCCTTCTCCTTCATGCGGCGCGCCATCGACGACCTGACGCCAACCAGCAGTACCGACACGCGGGAGGCTCCCGACTCGATGCGGCCCATGAGCGAGATCTGGCCGTCGGGCTACGAGATCGAAGTGCGCCACCTCGACCGTGTGCTCTCGCAGCGCTCGCAGCCCGACCTGCTGCCGGCCCGCCGACCCAGCAAGCACATGAAGCAACAGCTCGAAGAGCAGCCACAGCAACAACAACAACAACAAAAACAACAACAACAACAACAACCCCAGCAGCGACCGCGGGCCCAGACCGAGCAGCTCCCGACCCGCCGCGCAAGCAAACACCTCCAGCAACACGTCGAGCAACAACCCACGCCGTCATCCCAGCCAACCACGCCGCAGCGGACCCGCTCGTCCCGGCCCAAGAAGGACGCAGCGGCGGCCGAGAAGCGGCGTAGCATCCCAATGTACAGCTTTGAGGACCTCAAGGAGACCAAGCGGCTGACCGAGGAGAAGTTTCCGCTGCTGGTGCGCCTCGGCCGCTCCTTTTCGCGGCGGCTGTCGGGCTAGAGGGTCCCACCGGGACTAGAACGCCGCGCTGCCCACGTTCTGGCCCGTTGTGTTCCACCACGGGCGCCCACCAATGTTGTATTTTACTTATTCACCCAGCAGCAGATAGGTTAGAGGGGACCTAGAGCTGGAGGCCGCCGGGAAGAATGGGAGGGGGGGATGGCCCGATGCGGTGCAAAGCGCTGTTGTCCACTGGTGTGGAGTGGGGGATGGCCAGATTCGGCGCGTCATAATCTGGGGGAATGTGCACCGCGGCGGTCCGAAGGGGGGAGGGGGGGGGGGGGGGTGAGGGGTTTGCGAGGCCAAGAAGCTTGGCCGAAACGATGGCTTTCGCGGCAGTCGAGGAGAAAAAAAAACTCCCGCTGTCAAGATCCCAGCGTGTTGGAACTGGGGGCCTGTCAGCCTCGACGTTTCCCCCCCTTCCCCCCCCCCCCAGCCGTCGATTCAGCGCCTGCGGTGGGGAAACGGGAAGGAATTGTTTTTGTTTTCGCCTTGGCCTTTCCTTGGTATTGGACTGCGCGCTTCTTGGCTGGCTTGGTGGCTCGGGTTGGCGAGAGGCTACTGGTGGGGGACCCCAAGGTCCTTTCATGCTGGATGACCTTGGCAGGGTTGGCGCTCACTCCTTTGTTGGTTCCAGTCTTGGTCTTGGGAGACGTCGCCACTCTCCGTATCATATACATAACTCGGGATTATAACATCTGTAGTAACGAATTCGGGATGGCATGACATGAATTGAAAAAAGAAACAAAAATATGACTCGGAACCAAACTTTGGTCTACCCCTTTCGCCCGACACAATCTATCCACACACACACACACACACACACACAGGTACCCACCCATTATGCAATATCACGACGACAACCTCCCCTTGGCCTTCTTCCACAGCCAATTCTCAAACTCGTCCCCGTTTAAACCCAGCGGAATCTTGGTGACCGCCTGCCTCCACTTCATCGTCGTGCCAAACAGTCGATGTGCCGCCGGCCTCTCGGCGTATTTCCGCACCCTAGCCGCATTGGGGCTATCCTCGCCCTCCACGACGACCCGAGCGGCATACGCCCTCTGTGCGAATACTCTCGCTCTCGCCTGGTCGCCGTGCGCGATGGCAATCTGCAGCGCGTCGTAGTACACCCTGGCCACCCGTGCATCCGTGATCCCCTCCTCCTCCAGCAGCCGCAGCAGTTCGTGTGCGTCCCGGAGACAAGAGAGGGGCGTCGAGACAATGTGCACCCCGTCCCCAATCTGCCCGTCCAGTCGCGTGATGCGGTCCAGCCGTCGGTCGCTCTGCCGGCGCAGCATCACCGGGAGCGCGCACAGCTCGCAGGCGCAGGTGAAGTGGAACGTGTCGCGGAGCCGGGGATGTCTGACGGCGTAGTTTTCGAAAGTTGATAGGTAAGAGATGGTGATTTCCTCCCCCTCCTTGATATCTCGGACGGCGTGGATCGTGATCTTGCCGAGGTTAGCGTTCCAAGTGTTTTGAGCGTTTTGTCTACATGAGTGGTTGATGCGTGATGCTTCGAGAAAGATGCCGCCCTCAGCAGCGTCGGGGCCCAAGGGGAGGGCGTTCGTCCTGGCGATTCCCAGCGCAGGGCTGTGGTTGTTTCCGTGGGCGTTGTGGAGGGCGAAGAAACGCTCAGATCGGCCTGTGCTGAGGCGTTCTACTTCGCGGGCGATGATGCGTTCGAGGGTGTAGTGGTTGTGCTCGTCTCGAGGGACCCGGAATATAGGGGTCTCGGAGAGGATTCGCGTTCCCCTGGGGATGTTGGCTGTGGCGACCATGGCTTGGCCCTTTCCCGGAACTGCCTTGGTGCAGTACCATCTGCTCTTTTGGGTGGGGGTGCGAGTCTTTTCCTGCTTCGCTTGGACGGCTTGACTCTGTTTCTTCGCCGTGCTGCTATCATTTGGGGATATCCTGGCCAGGGAGAACTGCACGTGGGCTTCGACTTGGTCCAGGAACCGGTCCTTTGCCGCCTGAAAGTCGACCTCGGATGACTTTAGCAAACTGGTAAACTTTCCCCCGTACTCGGCTCCCCACTTGGGAATCTCTGTGTCGAGCGCTTGCGCCAAGGCTCGCTCGTCGGCCATGGCGGTTCCTTCTGCCCCTCGCTGTGCCTCGTTCAAAAGATACTTTGGCTGGTTGCGATAGAAACCCAGACTCCGCTGTCTGTTGATCTTTCCGCAGCGCTCCTGGGTGTACTCGGACCAGGGGAACAAGGTATCCGGATAGCCGTGCTGAGCTCCGGTGATATCCAGCACCCATATCTCCTTGTTCTTTAGTGCGACCCTGTAGACGTAGTGGGAGACATCTTTTGGGGTGTCTGTGTCGGTGGTGGTGGTGGTGGTGGTGGTGGAGATTCGCAGCTTGCAACTCGTTGGGAGCACATCAACTTCTAGAATGCTGGTATAGAGTCCTGCCACCTCACGTTAGACATCAACAAGTGCATGCAATCTTCCACATACCGTCAAGAAGGGCCCTGACGAGGTTGCAGAGGTAGACCATTGCCTCGGCGCTGCTCTCGTACAACAGCACGGCCTCGAGCAGGCCCGCATCGTCCTGGAGGAGGGCGGGGAATGGGTGAAGACGATCAGCACCCTTCCCGGCCGAAACCTTGAGGGTGATCTGCTCGGCGTCGTTCCGGACGGCAGCGACCGGCAGCGGGTAGGCGTTCTTGCGGATCTGGCACATGGCGGCCTTCAAGACGATGCCGGCGCGGCGCAGTGCCTTGCGCGACTGCAGGTCCCTGCATTCCGTCTTGTGCCGGTCCCAGTCGGCCTTCTGGCAGTTGCGGTCGCAGTAAAACACACGGCGGACCGGGCTCTTATCGTAGGCCGGCGCTCCAGAGCAGCCGCCGCAGTTGTTGGTGGTGGCTTTGAGACAGCGGTTGCAGCGGTTGCAGCGGCTGCCGCCATCTCTCAGCTCGTCCGTCGGCGTCGTCGTCGCCATCATCGAGGTGGATCTCGATGCCGCCACTCGGGCTTTTTTGATCGCGGACACCCTAGAAGGCGTGTGCCAAAGCGGGACGAGCAGGGAGAGGGCATGTTTACAAGGAATCTCAATGTTGTTGAGGGGTAGCTTTGCTTTCGCGAATGAACGATCAAGACCCTGCTGAGTGGTCCAAACCGCGGGCGCGACTTGACCACTCGTTCGACAGTGGCGTCATAGGGGTCCCGGGCAATCACGCTTGCCACTTTTATTGCAACCAGTCGCAGAGGATTGGGAGAGACAAAAAGTAAATGAATGCGCCAGCCGCGAATCGAACGCGGGGCCCATCGATGGCAACGATGGATTTTACCACTAAACCACTGGCGCAGCAATCTTATTGGATGACTCTCTGGCACGAAATCGTTGGCCATTCAGACCAATGCGACCATACTGCAGAGGGGCTGCCGTGACGCTCATATAGCAATATAGCAGATCACGCAAATCCGCGGTTGCTATCTTTTAGATAACTAACTGGCCAGAGATACGATTGAAATGGAAGATAGACTAATCATGAATTCATAACATGGCCGATCTAGCCTGAGTGACTCTCAAATTTTGTGTCAAGCTAGTTCTGTCGCAAAGCTCATAACAGCTCGTGCTTGAACTCGATTTCGTACCTGTCTTCGTCGGCGGTGGCCTTCTAGTTCCCCCCGGCGAACCTCTCGAATATTAGAGCCAGACCGATACGCGTATTGCACTCGCGGGCGCTGTTGGGAATGGTCGGCTTGTGAATAGCTGACTTGTAGAGTTTCCGCACCGAATCCATCTTTCTGGTTTCGATAGCCGCCTTGAGCACGAACCTGTGGGTTCGAGGTGAGCACCAGTTCGCGAGAGGATTATCGGATACGTCCAATAGCTCGGTATCTCGCTCCACCGGCCGCTTTCCCCGAAGGTTTCAACCAAGTCGCTAAAGAACGTAGAGAGCACTTAGGTGTAACCCACCCTCGCGCTTTCTTCGTGCTCGTTAGTGCCCCTTCTTGTTCCTCCGGCTCATGGACCTGCACTCTCGCCTCCATCTGATAGGCCAAGTGTATGTTGTACTTGGTCTCTGCCTCCTCTTCGTCGGTTGCGGGTAACCCGTAACCCTCCCATTGCTTCCATCGCCGAGATGACTTCATCGAGTGCCCCAAGCACCTTTTCGGGGCTATGGCTAGAAGGTGCACCGGTACCGATATGCCCTGTCGAATATGTGTCGATGTTGTCCCCGCCCTGACCCAACCCTTTGTAAAATGCCCGAAAACGTGTGCGAGCAACCCGGTACTGGAGGTCGGTTTTTCCCGGTGGTAAAGCTCGTTTTCCTTGGTATTTCCAGTCTTTCAAAAAAGTTGAGAGTCGAGGTGGCTAGCCACAGGGCCTGATAGGCTGCGCGCGCGTTTTTCGCACTCATCCAGTTGTTGGCGGGCCGACGCCAACGGATCCGAGAATAAATGTAGAGGATTTATCATTGAATATCTGGCGAGCCCACGTAATCGTGCCTGGGGATAGCTGCCCTTCAGAGGGTTCCCGGTTAGCCACCCAACCTGCAAAGGTCCTGAGTGTCGATAATGTCTAGCGAACTGCTTCTTCCGTCGTCCCGAAGATGCAGCAGAGCTCCCGATCGTCGTTGCGCCGGCTTTCGAATTCTCGCAACACGCCGTCACACGCGCTCCTACCCCCCCACCGAACAATAGACACAGTCCTGTAAACACTGACTCGGCATCCTCGTCTAACTATGGGTATCGATCAACGGTGGGGGCACCCTCGAGCTTCTGCAAGTTCAGCTATAGAAATCCGTCTAGGTGCGTGAGCCAGTAGTCAATGGTCCAGGACAAGGAGTTCGTCAGAGTCGAGAGTATCGCCATCAGTAATCCTCATAGTACGTCCAAGGATCTCGTACGAGGCTGTAAGCATCACGGCGTGGGCCTTGGCCTTTGGGAACTTCACAACCTAAACTATTGGCTCTACCATCAACAAGACGCGCCCTAGCAGCCTTCGTTGCCAAAGCTGGCTTACGTCAGCTGCATGTGGAGCTATATCCGGCGTGTCAAGGCTGAAGAATTCGCTGGGGTTTCCAAGTTACTGAATGACGGAAAGATTGTACTGCAGTACCTTCGCATCCATATTCGTGAGTTGGTTGCCTGAGGATAACCTGGCATTCAAGCTCCTTTTCATTCTAGTCTCTTGAAAACAAAAATATCACACAATCTTGTGAACCACGGTATCCGCTCCCCCAAAGAACTTGAAGACACTGGACCCTGGACGGCCTCCAGCTTGAAGGCCAGCCCTGAGCTGAAAACTTCCAATTCGCTTATACACTCTGTCCCCGCCGTTATCCACCTCCGGTATGACTATGATTCCGCTCACACCGATGAGCTGCCCTGTCGTCAGCTCTAACATGCCAACGAGAAGCGGTTCTGAGCTTTGGGCCCGGCCGCTGTTCAAGCTAGCCTCGATCGTCTTCATATCTTCAGAACAGTCAGGGAGGAGAACTAGAGCCCATCGACCCTCACTTCCCTCGTCCTTTCCCCACGGCCCACTATCGTACCGGTTATCAGTCTGGTTGCTCTTCCCCCAATCTCCCCAGGAAATAGCAGCGAGTCCTTCCACGGCCGCCATTGGTTGCACTCTGGCCTCCAGGACAAGATGACCGCCCGTCAAAGCTCCGTACGGCGCCGTCTGCAACTGGAGTTCGGACTCCCAAGACACAACGGTGGCGTATTCCGCTAGCCCTGATCGCCACGAGGGGATCCTGGCCGGACCTTCGATGCTCGCCCAAGACCACGACGGCGCGCGGTAGACACTTGGTCTTCGTGACATCTCAGTCTCCGGGTACCACAGCAGCTGGGGCAGCCATGTCCCTGGATTCGACCAGTCTACCAGGAGGCCGGCAGCGTAGACGGGATCCTCGCCGCGCTTCTGGCTCATGGCAAAAATGTGTTGTGCAAGTGCCGAAACAGCCCACAGCTTGTCCCCGTCGCGGCCGAGTTTGCGCTCGGTGTAGTCTTTGACGATGACGCCCCACTGTGCCCAAGTCGGCTGGTCAATGAGAGAGCCGGCCGGGTAGATGCCGTCAACGAGTGACTGGATTCCAGGGATTGTACGATCGGTCAGGTTCGCAATGTTGCCGCCACAGCCACCAAAGGAGTTGAGGCATGACCAGTAGACCTGGCGGCGGGAGAAGATCAGAATGCGTCTCGACAGGAGTGACTCTTGTAGCGTCCAACCGCGTGTTGTCGTCGGTTCAATCGGCGGCGGGTCCAGCTCTTCGAGCAAGTAGACCTGGCCGATGACAGTTCCATTGTCCTTGAATTTAAGTCGCATGCGAACGGGGCCGGCCTCAAACCTCGCATCTTCTCGCCGGCCAAGAAACCCATTGACAGCCCGCTCAGCGGAGGCAGCGCACAAGGTGATGGTGGCGCAGCCATAGTAACTCGACATGCGCGTGATTTCGAGCGCTTTATCGGGATTGTTACCTTGACCGTCAAGGTCGTCCTGGTGAATACAAAGCGAGTCGATCCAGAGATACCTGGAACCGATCATTCTCGCTACCCACACGGCGTCTCGCAGGGTTGGCGTGAGAGCAGCGGAATGGATGCTGCGCTTGTAATCTGCGACCTTCTCCTTAAGCAGCTTGGCCGGCTGGTCGCCGCCCCAGCAGTAGGACAGTGCCATGAACCCCGCCACAGATACGGCTTGCTTCAGTGCCCCGTTATTGTCAGCTGTCTCAACCAGTCGCAAAGTAGGGGCATCCATCGTGCCCACGTCGATCAGCCGCGTGGGAATGTCAGTAAGGCCAACCCTCTCCGGGGGAAGGACCTCGTCCACTTTGCGACCAAGTGCGAGATGTCCGATCTGATCGGTTCTGCACCAGCTATGACGCTCCATGCAGGTTAAAAAACAGTTCTTGATAAATTGTATCGACTTGATGGACTTGACGTCTCGTTCGTACGGCCGGGACAGAATGTACTTGGAGGCCGGATCGTCAGTCGTTGCCCACGCAACCATTGAGCCCAGAAACAACGGGCCCTTTCGAATCTCCACCGAGGCAGCGCCATCGTATACAAGCCGAAAGTGCAGCACGCATCGGCCGTCCTGCGGAGGAGCAACGGACGAGAGGCCGGTAGTCTCGTACCGGCAATGAGCCACGATGGCTTCCATAACCTCGGGTGCGTCCCAATTCTTCGTAACAGACGAAATGTAGCGAGCCGTTTTAGCAGTGATCCAACGATACAACTCGCAGCCGAAACGGGCTGTGTCGGCGGCTTGGCTAATGGTGTGGCCCAGGGTTGCCGAATACAGCAGGCTCTCATCGCCTGCGGCAGACAAGTGTCGTCCGCAATTAGTGCAGACATATTCACCGCTTTCTGCCCGCTTGCCTGCGCCCCGGTGATTGCAATCCCAGCAGAAAACTACCGGTCTTTCGACCTGAAGAAGGAGCTGTTCCGTCTCGCAGTGCTTGCAAGTGTGGGGATTCTCGATGCTCAACTTGGCTCGGTTGGGCGGTCGAGCATCGGGATGCCGCAGCCGCTCGCGCATTTCTTTGAAGCAGGCAATCGTCTGAAATGCGTCCATTGCAATTTGGTATTCGTCTTTTTAGTGAAGTAGATTCTTTGTTCAAGAAGGAAATTGGCCATTCGCGACAACATTGCATGCTAGTGTTGGGCAGTGTTAGGTATCCATTGAATATGTACGATGCCCGCTCTAATTTCTACTCCTCTGCAAGAAATCCGCTGATTGGTCCGTGAGAGATTCTCATTCTCTAGTTCAAGAATATACAACGATGGTAGCCCCGTCAAAACATTCGCCAAACCAACATCGAGGCAAGACAGAAGACAGATCCAACGCAGCAAGACTCTGTTTTTTTTTTTCCCGTGGCACACCCCCATGTGGTAGGAGCAATCCATGGCGGTCGCGCAGTACATTCCCTCTGGGGCGGATTTCAGCACCAGTAAATCCCTTTCTTGGCTATCTCCTCTGTCCTCGCTGGCATTCCCTCCGGCGCCTGCCCACCTATTCAGTTCGAATACATCAACCTAACCCCCTCCCCTTTGCTTTTCTGACTCCAAACCAGATCAAAATCAACGCCCTGCGGTGGGACAATCTCAATGCCCTGCGTTGTGCCAGCTTGCTCAGGGCACTTTGACCGCATCGGCCAGTTCAACGTATTGCCCGACCGATCCTCCCACGTTGCGTTTCCACCCTTTGCGGGAATCACCAAAAAGCCAAGAGGATCGCCCCGAACGATAGAACTGGGAGCCGGGCACGGTAAGGCGGGGCTGAAGGGGCGAACCATGACCCTACCGTCACCCTTCAAAGGTGCCGGGGGGTTGAACTCGAGCCAGCAGTACTTGTACTTGATGCTGGGGTACTTGAACGTGAGGAGGGCACTGATGTATTGACCGTTTGCCCTATTGGAGAAGGCACGTACGTGCCCCGTCGTGCAGGCATACTGGTCTGGCCATTGCTTGTTGCTGTCGTATAGTCCGAGCGGGTACGGCTGAATTTCCGATGGCGCAATAGAACCCGTCAAGGGTTGCTGAGAGTTGGGCTGCAGGGCGGCCCCGTAAGCCGTGAGGAGAACGAGGAAGAGAATGACTTGAGGCATGGTCGCGTTTTTGGTGTGTAGAGCTCTGTGAATGTGTAGGATCAGCTTCAAACGAGGGGATGGGCAGAAGTTTGACCGTGTTGGACATTGGCAGCTATTTGTGCGGGGAACTTGAAGCACTGTTATCGGCAGGCCTAGGAATCGGGAGTGTGATAAACTAACATGGTGACCTCTTTTTTGGGGGGGGGACGGTTCAGCTCGCAATTGTGTAACACAACATGATGTGGCTGGCGTGCATCGGATCCATGCCGTGCAAAACGAGGGCACGAATGAAAGCGCTGCATGGACGCGTTATCAGGGTGCCTCTCATGCAGAAATTCTTCTAGCCCCTCAGCTTCGACCGCAATAGGTGCGTCCTTTGGTGGTTGGCTAGTTCTATATTTTGGGCCGAAATTTTTCTGCAGGGTCTCGGAAGGGGAAGGATGCGGCAGTCTGGCCCTGGTCTTCGTCCCGTCCTGGAATATGCCCCATCCCTTCCCCTTTTCTCATCAGCTCAAAACCATATCAAACCAACCAAAACTCCTCCATTCTCCTGCCCTCCCCTTCCTATCCTTTAGGCTGTTGTAGCCGAGCTCTCCGCTTCTGAGCTTGCGATTCAGTAAACGTTAACCCTCCAATTCGAGTTGAACGACCAATCCGTGACTACCAGGCTATTTGTGACTCTACAATGGTCGAGGCTTACCGGAAGGACAGTGTTCTAGCCCGAGCAGAAAAACACCTTACTAGCGAAGTACAGGCTAGAGTCCATCTTGTCAGACACGGGCACGTCTTGACCGGCATACGAAGATTTGGCTAGCATCCACACCGTCGGCCCTCCACCGCTATGACGAGGCTACAGAACTATTATAGTAAGTTCTTTAATTAAACTAGGAGTTCGGAACGATTTAGAGCTTCAGTAGCGCAATTTAGATGCTAGCTAATATTAAAACAAATGAAGAAAGCTGGAGGGAAGTAGAGCGTCTCATAGTCGGGAAAATCAAAAGAACAAAGATATAGCTTAATATTGTTTAACTGACAACTAATAAGTTAGTAAATATAAATAGAATATTAATATATAAGTACAAAGGTACCGAATATATACCGTAGTTTGAAATAATAAGAGATGAGATTGAGGAGATAAGAAGAGAGTTAGGGGTGTCAGATGGAAAAGGGTAGAAGATGCTAGAATTGAGGAATTAGCATTGCCACGATAGTGGTAACAACAGTCAGCCTTGAGCAAGTCATATAGAGTAGCTGTGTAGCTAGCTAAGCCACCATAAGAACTATCTTAATAAGCTCTTATAAGTGGCACCACTCTAGCCGTAGGCTAGAGAGGTACGACAAGTAATACAATCACACAATGGCAACCCCCATCAAAAGGAGTATAGTGCTTTTGGCAAGGGGAAATAAGTTAAGTACGTTTTAGAATATTATACTAGATAGAAAGTATCTACCACAGCTAAGGGAAGTATAACCTATTTATTAATACTCTCTAAAAAGTAGTTTAAGACTTCGAAGAATATCTTAAATAATAATACCTTGGAATCTTATTGTATTGCTACGACCTATACACTAGCAAGTGGTTAAGAAAATAAAAGGCACACATTACTTAATAACTACCTACACACAAGGCTATCTACCACACAAATATAAGTATATACTAAGTACTACCACCTAGCTATTTAACCCTCCCCCACAAACAAATCTTCTATCCTCTTTACTATAAAATCTGCATACCCATTGATTGTCTCATAACTAATTTACCTCTAACCTTCTAACACTAACTCCTTAATATTAGATCTAAGCCGAAGATTCGTATAGATATATTACTTTATGGCCCGCCAACAGTTTTTAATCATTAACAAATCTCGAGAACTAGGAGTATTAAAGAAATGCTTTAATCCATGGGTTTCCTTCCACTCCTACACGATATTCTTTCGCTTAGTATTTCTACCTTCATACCCTGAATCCCCATCTTCTTCCAATACAAAAAATTACCACAAGAAAACTAAGGACTAATAACCTTTTCTAAAACCTCATCGCGATAGATCTGTAAGCTCATTTTTCCGTTGGTATTTATTAGAACTTCGTAGAAATTGCTACGGTCAAAAAGACCGCTTTGGTGAGCATTATGTTGGTGGTCCTTCACATGAACGCTGACATGACATATTGTCACGTAACTGCATAGCGAGTGCGCACTTTTTCCACCCCAATTGAACTTTCGCGCGACAACGCAAATTTCTTCACAACGCAACATGCCCGCCGCACGAAATGAAGCACAAATACAGCTTACCGTCAAGCTATGGAACGCAATAAGAAACTCCGCCTTAGAACTGCTGCAAAACTATATTTAGTCAATCGAAGAACCCTTGAGCGACGACTGAACGGAACAATCCCGCGAGCAGATACTAGGCTTCCAACTTCATACAACGATAACTAGAGCTCCGGACGCGTTGGTCGTGTCCATATGACTACTAGAGGGCTAAATACGAAGATCCAAAGATAGTTGACACGTAGTTTGACCTTGTTCGTAACATAATCGCAAAATATGGGATCTAGGAGTTAGATATTTGGAACTTTGACAAGACTAGGTTTTTGATAGGCCAGATCATATCTACTCTTATTATTACTTCGTCTGACGGCCGTGGGAAGGTGAAGAAGGAAGGTCCAGCCTAGTAATTGGAAATAGGTTGCAATGATCTAGGCCGTATAATCAAGTAGTTATACCATTCCTCCATATATAGTAGTCACGGGGAAAATTCACTTTGGAAGCTGATATCGTAACAGCCCTTTTCTACCTAGTTAGACTATCGATCTTTCAGAAACTAGTTAGACAAATAACTAAATTAGTCTTAATTAGATTAAGCATTTTAACGAATACTCTCACCTATATACGATAGGTAGAAAGCGTCTTCTTATCTTAGATAGACATAAGAGCTACCACTCACTTAAATTCGAAGATTATTATGAATTTAAGAATATTATCATACTCTATATGCCTCCGTACTTATCTTACTTACTCGAGGTACTTATTGTTAGATGTTTCAGTGTATTAAAGTGGTTATATAGTAAGGAAATCGACAAACTTATACGTAACTGTGACACAGGCCAGTCACCGAGACTGGAGTGTGGCAATCACAAGGTGTGTCACCTTCGGTGTAACCGAACTGTAGAGCTATGATCTAGATCAACTCAACGTTCCACTCCAGGCCGGCAATGGTGTTGGTCTTACTCAGAGCTTTCACACAAGGTGAGGGAGATGATCTTTGTAACCTAAAGTCCTGGTAGTTGTGAGGGAGAAGGTAGATGTAGGGAGATGGAACGATCATAAGGAAGATGGTAGACGATGCTTCGTAACTGTAAGTCAATGAGAAACAGAATGGTTCAAAAGGTTGTATTACCCCTCAGCTTCACTGAAGTTCAGCTGATAATCTTTCTAGGCTGTTTCCAAAAAGGACTGGAGAGCTTCTTCCTCTCGAGGATCTGTCGTAAGTCCCTCGTCTCTTTTATAGAGGCTATGTATAATATACAAGGGTACTAAGATACATAACGATCCTTCCTTAGCCACCTGTCGGCCCGGGGCCTTAGCCGCTCGTCTCTCATGCCCTACCAATCAGGGTTCATGCCAAGTGCTGCTGACCCTTCTCTCGATAGTCCACGGCCGGTATTAGTACTAACTCCGATGGCGTGATGTTCACGACCACGAAGGTTCCTTCACGTCCTTGGTACTTACGTCGAATGTCGACGGTTCCCTCATGACTTCTTGGAGGCCCCGTTGGGCTTGGCTGCAGCCAGCTGTCACCACCGAGATTAGACTCCGGAGAACGTCGGGGTTCAGGTTGTCCACTGGAACCTCTACGATAGCCAAGAGGACTGTCATTGAAAGTCCTGCTGAAACCTCATGTGGGTCTCCTGGCTGGCTAATGTAGCCGTTGACCACGCTGCTGAGGTTATGTGGCCGTCCTTGACAATCTAAGGTCTGGTAACGTTGCCTAACGTAAGCTAGGTCTACTGGGTGGGCTGGCTTGGCCTGTGAGTGGTGTCTGGGATCTTGGCCTAGGCCGAGAGCCCGTCGACCTGTGCTTGGCCCTGGTCATGTGTCGCGTGTCCCATAGGTTGAGCCACGATGTGGCCACCGTTGTGGCCATCGCTGTGGGCCCAGGTCAAGGGGGTGGTCCACCCTGTTGACCTTAGGTGAGCCCAACAGTGTGACAGTAACTATATCTACCACATTACAAAACCGGACTTCTTTCTTACCTTCTATAATACATTTCACATGACTTATCTACCTAAAACTATACAAAAAGGATTCTGAGGGATATGGCTTGTTCCATTTAACCCACAAAAAGTGATTTCTTAGCTAGATGTAAGGCTTCGTACGCCAATACCCCCTACCGACCCTGAGATCGTACACGACACCTAGATCTTTAAGACACCACAGAATGTAACCGAAGCCTCCCTTCAATCTATACATATTAAAGATCGTATTAGTAGGCATCAAGGTAGCTCTCCAACACTAATTATTTAGACCTTTAACGAAATTTTAAAGGGTACAATGACCATTATATACGAGATAGTATTAATGAAGGATCGCGTCTAAGAGCTTGAGGAGGCAAATTCAGTATTAAGTAAACGTCGGAAGGCTAAGAAAAGATATCTCAGGGTAAGAGGACTACTAACTATATAGGATATAAGTAATATTTTGGCGAAAAGAATGTATAGGTAGAGTAGGAGAAATAAGTGTATGCGGAGGGTAGTCGTGTGAAGAGACGTGTAAGAGGTATGTGATACTGTGGTAACTGCGGTAAAACCGGACATAATTCTCGAACGTGCTAAGAAGATGTAGAAATAGATAAGGAATCGGATTCTAAGTAGTTTTAATTAATCATTTTCTTTGTGATACTGCAAAGTTATACGAAATTTTAATTGGGGTAGAAAAAGTACGTACTCGCTATGAGTGCGTACTCGCTATGTAGTTACGTTAATGGTAGTGTAAATAATTGTAAAGGATGGCTCGTTGGCAATCAGTCTGGAGGGCGCGCTGCCATTATATAGTAGCGTACCCCCTGTGCTTAATTGAGCGTAGAGACTGCGTACAACAGACTAACTTATTTGAGCTATCTACATTCTACCACGTAACAGAAATAGATTTCTGACTTAAAATTCTATCTAACGGACGCCCAAACGTAATATCTACGGATTTCTATTCCCTTTGGATCCTTAGGATAGTGAATATAATATTGGTAATATTGCTCGCCGGGTTTCCAAATGATCTAAATCTTTCCTTTAGAAAAAAGTCCAAAATGGCATTTATCCAACCAACGAATATTACGCCAATTTCCCGGGTGAGGACGGAATTGAAGAGTGAGTTTGGTAGCTTGAACCCGCATTTTTACGTTTGATGGTGACACAAATCCTTTTTCGTCCACGATACATTTTCGGTAGTTTAAAGTTCCCATTACTCGTTCAATTGTGTGGGAAGAAATAACACTTATAATCCCCGGGGTAATACTTACTTCTAAGGTAAGACCTTACCAACTGAGAGATCGACCTTGGAAGCCGAATTGCCAGAGAACGTTGTTTATTGTTAGTAAGTCAGCTATCGAAAGGAGCTTCCTTCGTCCTCGAGTTTTAACACCGGGATGTCTTCGTTCATACTTATCATGTAGGATGATGATGATCGCCAATTGCCATCTTGTAATGATAGTTTTGTTGATGTAGTATTGTAACTGGCGGTATGGAGTGATGAGTGGAGTGATAGAGAGTGGTGGAATTGTTAGTGTCTGTGTTAGCGTAGTGACTTGCTAAGACCATTTTGGAGCGTCTTTTTTTTTTTCAACCGCTTGACTAGGTACCGAGGTATTTAGTGTTGAATGACAGATTGCACGGTAGAACGCCTAGTTCGATTATGGTACAGGGAAGGATTGATCATAGGAAGGTAAGTCTCTCTCAAATCAGAGGTCACACTCTGTCAAATAGATTACTATCACCAGAGTTGGTAATACCCTAGGATATAACAGAATGTAATTGCTTACGTGAGGAATAGAAATCCTTACGCTCCAAGGTGTCTAACACGTTAGTTACTTATCTATCTAGATCTCTAGTATTTCCGTACTCTACTCGGCTCTTCGTACTTGGTACGTAAGATGTACTTAGCTCCTAAGCACTTGTTTCTAGCTGAGCACCTCCTAATTGACACTTAGTATCAGCCAATGTTGATTAAGTACATCCTTCCTTCATATACGTGACTCTGATATGTTAGTAACTTAGGATGTGATATGTATACTAAATAAAAGCTCTGTAAGGTAATGCTATACCCGGCGTTATAATTTAAAAGGGATATCTTAGTATAATTATTATGATAAACTTACTTACAACTTTACTAATTAAATAAGAGGCTTTAGTTAATATTCTCCAAATATTAAAGGACATTAATTAATAGTTATAATAACTTAAAGAAAATATTAATGATAAAACTCTTTAAATGTAACACACACTTGTGGGTGCAGGTACTGGGAGTACCGTTGGGCGATGTAGAGCATAGAATAAAGAACACCTCTGTGGAAGTCTTATGTAAGGAGCGGGATAGTTTGTGTTACGTGGAAAAATGTAGATAGCCTAGATAGGTTAGTCCTGGACTACTCAACTCCATTAAGTGATCCAAGCTTCAATTGATCTTCTTACAGCCACGTAACTACTATTCCATTATCTTACACTACGACCCCCTATCCTCGTCACCCCAGCACCTAACAGCATTACAGTTGCAGCTACTTATTATTACTAAAGTTAAAATCTAGAGAACGTTGTAGGTTAGGTCCTAACCACGATAACTAGATAGTTTATTAGGTATAAGTGGGTCCATAAGAAAATCACACATAACCCTAATCCTATAATAACATATCGAGGTGCTAAAGGCTAAAGGCTAACAGTAGAAAAAACAGAGCACTAAAGGCCTGGTATAGAATAGGAATTTCCCGCACCACTTACCAGCCACTACGTCACTGCCAAACCCACAGGGCCTGCAGATCTAGCAGTCTAGGCCAACAGGAGCAATAGGTTCGCAGATCCTAACTGCCAGTGCTACAGAGCAACTGCTGAGAAATCACACGGCCCACAAGGCCTGCAGATCTCACACTCATGCCCTATATAAGTGGCCACTGTACCGTCGTATTCGAGGAGGTGGCTGATAAGCCCCCACTAGGACTGCTGAAGGCCGCGTGGCCACCGGCCGATGTGAGCCGACGTACACACCTATAATAGAGGCCCTCTCGCACTCTCCAGACTAGTTGGATAACCACTAATACAACTGTTTTTGCTGCTCTTTTCCATGACTCCATCTCCAAGTGCACCGACCTTACCTGCTCAGGGCTGAAGCTGAAGAACATCGGCCAGAGACTCCAGCCGGCACTAGAGCTTCTGGATGTCGGAGCTGAGAAATAATGGTAACGAGTCCGCTTCAACCCGAACGCGGAGTACGGGAAGTTTATCGTATACGTAGAGAAGTTGTTACTCCCTCCGGTGGCGTTCTTACGTATAGCCGACCGAGTCTTACATTTACGTTCCTATGCGCTTGCTTCTTATATCGGGTTGTTTCCCTACATGCTACCTCACGTTGATGTGGGAGACATGCACAATAGTGAGCGCGCGCCGAATTTGTATGGTGAGAAGGAGTGAAGTTCTATGTTGGCTGCGGTAAGTACGAAGCTCGTAGAGCCTTACTGGCCAGGTGGAGAAGCCGTGGGTTGATGTGATGTGGATGGGTAGGAAGGGTGACGGCAGGTAGCTCCGTAACCAATTCGACCCCGAGCTTGACATACCCTATAGCGTTCTCGCTTAGAGCTCTGGGGAGAGCACTGTAGACTCGGTGCATAACCGTACCTGTCACTCGAGTGAAAGGTGCAGAAGTACCCCCCCTACGTCTTCGACATGCACACGCAGGGGGTATTGTCGGCTTGCTATGGTCCATAATAGGTGTGGTGACTTATCGGGTCTTCCTGAAAGGTGTGAAGGACTGAGTGTACGATGGACGACAGCGTGTTATAAAGCCGTACCACGCCTGCCCGAGATTCTAGCGTCGGCTTATAGGCTCCACTTTGTCCGTAGCTCTCCGCGGATCCAATTCTATCATTGCTCTTAGAGAAGTTGAGTTTTATTACCATGATATATATAGTATTGTTATCCTTGACGCCGTGGATACCTGCTTACCTATTTTACTCCTCCTCTTCGGGCACCAGAAGGCACTACCCCGCTCCCGCTCCCGCTCCCGCCAGAGCCAGAGTCAGCTGAGAAGTATCCATAGCATGTACCATTCTCCTCCGTTTCATCTGAGCTAGTCTTGGGGTTCAGTCTCTTCCATATGTAGGTAACCACATAAACGATTCCTGTCACGAAGGTGAGGCCTTTCTATGTGCCGTGCTGTAGGTCTTGGCACATTTCGACGCATGTTGATAAAGCAACGAGCTATCATAGGCATTGACCCGGATGACTGCAGACAAACTAAGCCCAAAAAGCCGACGAGGCTGTGTCACACGGAGCAATTCCTCCTCAGCCTGGGAAGTCTAGAGCCTAGACTAGCGGCAACATGGTCACATTGCAGTTTGGGCGTGTTTTGTGGCTAGCTGTTTGCCAAGAAGGGAACAGCACCGAAACCGCCAATTGGCTAGACACCTTCAAAGCCGAGATTCAGCATCAATACTCGACGCCTAAGTAGCGCTGTCAATTGATAGGAAAGAGCCGACTCCCACATAACTAGCATATATGTTCACCGTTCTTTCGCCCACTCTGTCTCTCGCTCTACTCTATCCTCGCGGAGTCTTTCTCCGCATATTTATTGTCACCCATTTTTCGGATTACACAAATATTGCCAAGACGAAAATGACGCTCATTGAGCGAGTCTGGAAGTTGGTGACATCTCTTCTCAGTGTGGCAAGCTTGTCTCCTCTGGGGCTGGATCTGCAGCCCGAAGTCGCCGACCAAATCCCGCTGGCGATCGATGCCCCCGTGCCCACAGGCCATCATGATCACCATGAGCACGAAGGTGCCTACCGTCCGAACCCCGGGCCTATCTTCAAGCCGCCCGGTGGTATCCCCCGTGGGGACGGGTCTGACTTCCGGTGCAACTACACGCTAATGACGGGCTACGAAGAATGCTCATCGGAGGAGGACCGCGGATGCTGGCTCATCAACCGCAAGGAGAATAAGATTTGGAACATCACCACCGATTACGACGCGACAGACAAGGTTAACAATGTGCCGATAATGCCAAGCGGTACGACGCGATCCTACCAGATCTCGGCAACCAATTTCCCAATCAACGCGGACGGTCTGGAATTTCGCGCCGGCAAGCAGTTCGCGGATGCGAGCGGCGTCGCCCAGTACCCGGGGCCCTGGATCCAGGCTTGCTGGGGGGACACCATCATCGTCAACGTCACCAACAATATGAAGGGTAATGGCACCAGTATCCACTGGCATGGCATCCGCCAGTGGCGATCGATGCACATGGACGGCGTGAATGGCGTGACGCAGTGTCCTATCGCGCCCAACGACTATTTCGTGTACAAGTTCAACGCTACTCAGTACGGCTCCTCGTGGTATCACTCGCATTATTCCATTCAATATGCGGATGGCCTCGTGGGCCCATTGGTAGGCAGTGCGTTTCTTGCCTTTGGGCATTGGTCTTTTTTTTCTTCTTTTTTTTTTCCTTTAAACTAATAGGTCGTCCCCATCCCTAGACCATCCATGGCCCGACCAGCGCCCCCTACGACATAGCCCCGGATGAGCCGTTGATCATGACCGACTGGTGTAAGTTTCTTTCTAGTCTTCTCTAAAGCGGCGTTGTCCAGGCACTCTCTCTGACACTGGTGGACCTTTTAATAGCCCACAACAGCGCCTTCAATGCGCTCTCGACTGGTAATTGGTCTTCCCCGAGCATCCTCGTCAGCGGCCATGGGAACGCCAGCTCCTGGAATTCCAGCGCCCCAAAAGTTTCGGGCTTCGACCCTTCCAAGGCGGGCCCGTATGTCCTTACCTTTAAACGCGACCCTAAGAACCCCAAGGGCACCAAGAAATACCTGCTTCGACTTATCAACACGTCGTACGATACGACGCTTGTGTTTACCATTGACGGTCACAACATGACGGTTGTTGAAGCTGACTTTGTGCCTATCCACCCCTACACTACAGGAAACGTGACCATTGGTATCGGCCAGCGGTACAACGTCATTGTCGAGTCTCTCCCGCGGCCCGACGGCGCACAGGACGACTCGGACTCGTACTGGATCCGGACATACCTTCCCCTAAAGTGCCCCAACCTGGCTAACCCTTTCGGCGACGAGTACATGAAGACGGGCGTCCTGCGGTACAGCAAACAGGGCAACGTGACACCCACGCCGACCTCGACGCCCTGGCCAGACGTAGACAAGCGGCCCTGCGCTGACGAGCCCTACGAGAGCCTTCGGCCTATGGTAGAGTGGTACGTAGGCAAGCCCTTCAACGACAGCGAGGCCGTGATCCAACCACCCGAGCCCAGTAGAATCCCCGAGAACTTCACGGCCGCAGCACTGGCCATGAACTTGCAGCCGCCGTGGACTCCGTTCCGGATCAATTACAGCGCCCCGGCTTTCCTGAATCTCAACGAGTCGCGGCCCTGGATGGACAGTGAGGTCGTCATCCCCATGGGCAAGCTCGACTCAACCGACTGGATCCAGCTGACGATCAACAACATGTATGCGGGGGTTCACCCGGTAAGCACCCCTACCCATCTCATCATTACCCCCCCTCCCTCCCCCCCCCCCCCCCCTGGCATGGCAAATGAGAAAGAGCGCATTCATGATGTTGATGTTGATGATATCTACATTACCTAGATTCACCTCCATGGTCACGACTTTGTCATCCTCAACGTCTCCGACAAACAACTCCCTGCTGGCCAGCAGCCGATCCTCAACTACAACAACCCGCCGCGGCGGGACGTAGTCATGGTGCCCAAGGGTGGATTTGCTATAATTGCGTTCCGCTCAGACAACCCGGGCTCATGGCTCGCGCACTGCCACATTGCGCGCCACGCCGCCGAGGGCCTGGGCCTGCAGATCCTCGAGCGCCGCGAGGACGCGCTGGACATCTGGCCCGACGACGTGAGATCGCCCGCTGTCAAGGAGGCCGAGCGTGTTTGTGAGAATTGGAATAAGTGGCAGGCCAATTGCAACAACTGGGGGGTCAAGTGCGATCAAATCTTTCAGGATGATTCGGGCGTCTAAGACCCTCTTGGGGGGCATTCTATCTACAAGAGGTTCATCCACACAAAAGGCATTGAAGGTACTTTCCCATCTTTGCATACAATGTGTCCTTCAGACTTTGCACCGTTCAACCAAGTTGTGACATGGCCTAGCTCTGTTTCCTGTGTCAGGCTCAATAATAATAGACCGGGCGGGGGGTCTGACGAAATCGATTGTTTTGCCGCCTTACGAAGATTAGAGTCGATGAATAAGACCCCTTTACCTGGTTATAAAAGACTTTCCTGCCATCAGCTCTGATCTTGACAAGTCGATGTTATGTTGTTCACGCTTAACGGTTGGTATGCCGGGATGCTCCTTTCCGAGGCGTACTCTCCTTTCAATATGTATCCTATCTACAGGTGTAACTTTGCTGAATTAGAAGCCCAATCCAGTATAGTAATTTCAAGCGAGAGAATTCTTCATCTGAACGCTAGCTCTTTTCACCCTTTTTTGTTCTTGACCTCTTATCTTTCTTCACGGAGGCCATGGCCCAACGCTAATCATCTACGTCGTCAAGCTCCAAGTCCTGGATGGCATCGGAAGACCTGAGAGCGGCCTCTGTCAAACTGCTGAGCGATAACTCACATGATCCATAGGTGCTAGTCTGCATGTGCCAGTCCTTGCTTGGAGATGGCATTTTCCGCATTCTTTTCACTGTGTCCGCAACGCTACGATCCTCGAATGGCGGTTCAGTAACACCGTCGAGAAGCCTCTCGTCATACATATATTTGACAAGGGCACCAAGATGAATTGAACGACACTCAAAGGAGCAACCGGTTGTATCGTCAAGAAGCTTGCTCTTTATATCGTTCAGAGAAGCGATAAACTGCCTCAGAGCTGCTTCTCTTCGCGTATTGATGTGATCTACCATTATTGTCAGCTAATAAGAGAGCGGGGCTGAAGCATCTGTACCGGATGCATACTTGCTACCAGTTCCGGGATGGGTAGGTCAAGTATCCGAAACTCTCCCGGACAGTGCGAGATAGCAACGTTCGTGACGATTCTCTGGATGTTTGTACTGGTAAAGATCGAGGTGATACATATCCAAAGAATCAAATCTTTGCCGTATGCTTTCAGAAGGGGGTCCTGCAAAGAGTGGATCCACAGGTCGAGAAAAAAGTACATTATATCGTGAAGTTCGTAGTACTCGACGAGGACGGTTATCTTGCAGAGCATCACCAGTGTAACTCTGCGTGGAATGTCTCTAGTGCGGTGATGTATCGCACTCAAGACAATACGCATGGCCTCGGAATCCCAACCTTCAGCTTCGAGATCATTGCCGCCATCTTCAGTTAGCAATCCTTCTTTCCAGCGTCCAGTCAAGGTCGCCTTGAATACGCGGGAGGTTTGGATCAGGTTTTGTGAGACGACCCGGAATGTGACCGGGGCAATGTTGCTTGTCGTGTCTTGCGGGTCGTCCCACGCGGCAAATGCCGTGTTCGGGCTATTGAGCGTAAGGATTGTATCACTTGGATTGGAGAACGTCCCGAAGTTGAAAGACATGCTTCTGGTTGAGTCCGCTGCATCCATACATGGGCGACGATGAATTCACCAGAAGCACAGAAAGTTTGAGCTAGGTTGTGCTCCTCTCAAGCCGCAGAAGCCCCATTTCTGCCGGTTAGAAATGGCCTTTCATGATGAATTTAGCAAGTCCTCTTATTAACCTTTGAACTTTCTCCCATGGGAAGGGTTGAGTGGACCAGAGGAAGATATGAGAAAAACTCAGGGGGGGCAGAATGTCAGCCCATCATCCCAGCACAGTTGCTCGGGCTCCGTTTTCGTGTAAGACTTCGGCAACTGATCAAGAACGCAGCTTCAATGCCGCCATGAATAGAGTCAACCCATCTCGATCTAGCGCATCGACAAATTGAGGGTTGCGACGGTACTGTAGCAGAAGTTCTGCTACTTCAAGATAATCACCTTGTGCGGCCAATTAGAGCCGACCCTATCCCCTCGAACGGAAGATGCCGGCGGTAAACTGGGGTACGACAATTTTATTGGATGTCTAGGTACCACCTGTGGACTTAACTCCTTCCGATAATAAGGCATCTAGGTACATACACCTTGCCTTCCATATTTAGTTGCTGCATGTATCTCAATCTCTTAGGTACCTACCTCAATACTCTAAGAAAGATATCAAACTTTCCAACCTTCAGTCAATACCTACATACGCCAGTTTACCTACCGTTGTTCACCTTATTCATAGGTACCTAAGTAGGTACGTATTACGAAGATAAAGTACTGTGAGGAGCTGTGAGGGGGAGAAGAGGGGAAGTCATCTCACGGCCGGGAAGGATCACTGGCTGCTTGCTGCACGCTGCAGCGGTGGCGCCTTCAACCCCTTCGACACATTGCCCCGCCTGTGGACGGACCAAACGAAAAAATCGAGCGCCTGCATCTGGTAGGTACTCGGCCCCTTACTTAGTACGGCGCGACATCGAAAACCATTTTTGGTGAGTTGCAAGCCACATCATTGCAAGGTGTTGCTGACCTGTCTTGGAACACGGAAATTGCCAAGATCTGCCAGCCGCAGAAATTGGGGGTGCCCGGGCCGAACTGTCTGCAGAAAGTTTCTGTCAGTGGTCCTGAAGAAGCCTGGGCGAACGGCGATGTGAGTCGGGCCGCTGTCAAATCGTTTGGTGGCGTCAACAACCGCCGCTATCGCTGGGGTTTCATTGCAGTATCATAGCAGGCCTTGAACGATTTAGTCCAATGGTGCGGAGAAGGTTTTTGCAGCTTGCAGATTGATTGCATTTCATCAATGACTTTTAATTAAATCATTGGCCGTACCCCCCGCCCGACGCATAATATCATGTCTCAAACCCAGGTGCCATTGCATTGCAGCCTTGTTGGCAAGCAACCCGACAGGAGTTTGAAGCCTGGCGCGAGGAAATCCGTCGACTGTGCCCCGAGCCGCCTCCCCCTCTTCGTCCATTTTACTTTCCCCCCCCCATCTCGTTCCAACGGGGCAGGCATACCGCAGCAGCATTACTTTCACCATTGCTGCAGGCATACCGCAGTAGCATTACTTTCACCATTGCTGCAGGCATACCGCAGCAGCATTACTTTCACCATTGCTGCAAAGGGAATACTCTAGCGGGAGTTTTCACACAGTCCTTCCTACCTAAACACCAATACCCAAGAGCTGTCTCCGTTATTAGGAGGCCATGCCTTGGAGCAGCACAATGCAGTTGCCGGGGAGTGGGTCTCCTCAGACCATCAGATTGGCGGACAAGGACTTTTGGCTTCTTCCCATCGCCGGAGGAATCACCAACACTAGCCAGTCCAGGGCCCAACGCTCGCAACTCCAGCGCTATGACAGCAGTGAATTGAAGCTGATTGAGGAATTCAAGTACGACAAGCTGCCAACGTCCAAGAAGAGGATTCGACTTTTGCAACTCAAGAGCGGCACCACTCACGGCCCCGATATATTCTGTGAGCTGATTGAAGCCGATTATGACAATGACTTTCACATCCCGACGAGAGTGACCGAGCTCACAGGGGAGGATGTTGGAGGGGAGGGCCAAGAAACACCACCTGTAGCAAGAGAGGGGCAGGATGAATCGGAAACACAGAACAAGTCAGAAAAGAGAAACGGGAAAAGACCAGAAATCCCAAAGAGTAATGGGAAGAGACCGAGCCCAGCCACAAATGAAGACCGCAAGGCTCAAGTTGAAGCCAGCGAAAAGTTCGCCGCGTTGTCAAAGAGGGCCAAAGCCATCCAGTACGAGGCATTGTCAAAGAAAGCCATCCAGTACGAGGCATTGTCATGGTGTTGGGGCACCGATGCGCCAGAGTACGCCCTGTTGATCACCTACAAGGGAACGACATACAAGAAACGAGTCAGGAAGGAGCTTGGCCTGGCGTTGAAGTACCTTCGTCTTCCAAACAAGATCAGGACCTTGTGGATCGATGCCATATGCATCAACCAGGACGACCACAACGAGCGCAACCACCAAGTCCAAATGATGTCGAGAATCTACACTCGGGCATCCGAGGTGTGCGTTTGGCTCGGGGAGGACAGCGACGAGAGCAAAACCGCCATCGACTTTATCCACAAGGAAATCATGGTGCTGGACAATTTCGACACACTGTGCACAGACAAGAAGTACACTGAGAAGTGGCGAGCCTTGATGATGCTGATGCAGCGGGAGTGGTTCTCTCGTCGCTGGGTCGTTCAAGAGATCGCCTTGGCCAGCAAAGCCAAGATCTACTGTGGGCCCGACTCCATCTGGTGGAATGAGTTCGCCGTTGCCGTGGAGCTCTTTGTCGAGGTTGAAACTGCGACCCATCGCCTGTCCGAGATCATGCAAAAGGATGAAAAGTTCCGTCATGTGCCTGGCTGGTTCGAGCACGTTTCGGAGCTCGGGGCGAGCCTGTTGGTGCAAGCGACTGGCAAGGTCTTCCGTGCCCAGAGAACACCCCTCGGCGAGAGGAACAAGGGGGCAGAGCCGGAACTCACCCATGATGACACCTTGAAGCAGACAACCATTGACCCTCTGGACAGAAGAAGCCTCCTGAGCCTGGAGTATCTGGTGTCAACGCTGTTCATTTTCAAGGCGACCGAGCCACGGGATGCGGTATATGCCTTGCTCGCGATCGCTAGAGACGCATCACCCTTTGCTAAATCTGACTCTTCGTACAATTATGGCGACCAGTCATTGCTCATCCTATCGGTGATGAGTTATTTTCTGGAGGAGAAGCCCTTTGTCGTTGACTACAGTCGTCCATATTCCGATGTCTGCCGAGACTTTGTTGAATTCACCATCCTCCGCAAGAACAAGTGGGATCCAGTGCAGGCCTTGGACATTCTGTGTCGGCCATGGGCTTTGGATCCCCCGCAAGGCAAGTCAATTCATTTGCCTCCGGCCGAAGCAAAACCAGGGGCTGAGAGGGAGAAAACTGAGCGGCCCGCAAGGCAGTGGAAAAAGCGCGAGTACAAGGTCGTCCCCGGGAGGCTTCCAAAGACAAAGGCAGGTGCAAACAAGGGAAAGCCAATACAGCAGAGCCGGGAGCAGCAACGAAGGTTGACGATAGCATCGGCACGACGACCGATGACGGAGAAGCCGAATGGACAGGATCCAGGCCCAAGCCGAGAGCCTGCGCAAAACTCGCACCATACTTCTACAGATACCAAGAAGCAGAAACAGATGAAGGGAAAGGATATCCAAGAGGGCTCAAGCATGGCCTTGAAAAAGGTGTGGAGGAGAGTAACACTAGGGCGATCTTCTACAGATGACGAACTTGAAGGCAGCGGGGTCCTTGTATCTGGGCCATCCGACGAAGGTGACCTAGACGACCATGTAGGGAAATCTGGAAACGAACCAGAAAGCACAGATGATAGCGAAGGCCAGGGCCCCCCCGCCGAGCCTGCGAATGAGCCTACACCGGCGCCTGAGAATGGCGTCCAGTCGGGCTCGAAGGAAGCACCCGAAGAGCAACATGACGACAAGAGCCTGGATCCTTGGAACTGGCCAAGGAAGTATTTGAAACCGGAGGGAATGGGGGTCGCTGATCCAAGGGATACAAAAGCTTACTGGAAGGACGCGCTGACGAACAACACCCGGTCTGACTTCCCCGGAAATGGCTCCACGCCTGACTGGAGGCAGATGGAGGAATCACCTAGTTGGGGTGACGTCCTATGGTACTTCCCCGGCCGCGAGGATCAGAATAACCGCGATTCTCCTATCTCGGCGAATGGTAGCACGCTACCGTCATGGGTAGCCCGAGCTTCGCTGGCTCCTTTCAGCCTATATCCCCACCCCGGCATGCACATTCACAAAACTGGTCGATCGAATGCAGACCCTTTGGTCGGACAACCACAAGACGGCCACCGAAACTACAGTGCGGCACAAACGAATCCCGTTGACCTGAAGGCTTTGAAGTTCAGGAAGAGGGAGAAGTGTGGCCACTACAGCCTCTATGTCCGAGGTTTCATTCTTGACACGGTGGAAACAGTTCTGGACGCGTCTCAAGGCGGAAATATACCCAAGTCGTGGTTGGACCTAGGCGGCTGGTTCAACTACCAAGACGACCCACCAGACCATTTCTGGCGGACTTTGGTTGCTGACAGAGGTCGGGAGAACCGGAACCCACCCTACTACTACACCACAGCTTGTAAGGAGTCGATCCTGAAAGGTGGTATCCTCAGTGGTCGGGTCAACACAGCCGACCTCATCAACAATGAGCGGAACTCAATCGTTGCCGAGTTTTGCCGAAGGGTTCAGGCTGTCATCTGGTCTCGCCGTCTCTTCAAGACCAAAAATCACGGTGTGTTGGGGTTGGCTTCCGAAGTGCAGAGAGGCGACCAGATTGCTATCATCTACGGCTGCACAGTTCCGGTAATCCTGAGAAGACGGAAAAAAGTGGAGAGCTCCGAGGAAAAGTCGGTCGAAAGCATTCTCAAGAAGGAAGCATTTGATGATTCCGTCGAAGCGTTGAAGACCTGTTTACAGAGGCTGGAGAGATGCCGTGAGCGAAAGAAGAGGTATGAAGTGAAAAAAAAGGAATTTGAAAAGGAAGGAAAAGACTATGTGAAGGAGATCAGGGAGGCAAAGAAGAGGGCGGAGAAGAAGCTGGAAGAATTGGCAAAAACGGATGGGAAGACGCCTAGTAGGTACCTTGAGGTACTGAAATCGGATCAGGCTGCAAAGGAGGTATACTATGAGTTCAACGGCGAGGCATATGTCCATGGGATGATGGATGGCGAAGCATTGCGGATGAAGTTTTACAACGAAATCTCAGACTCTTTGTTTGAGTTGAGATGAGATGTGGCAGTTTCTGAAGATCATTGACTCTCAGGACGGAGTTGCCAACCGTGAGTGCTCCCCTTTCTACTACCCTTTTTGAGGTATAGACTTGTACCTCGGTCGTCGTGGATGTTGACCTTTGCACTCTAGACTGCACCGACTCATCGTTCAAGCCGCCTGATCCCCCAGAAGATACTCACGCCAGGGGGAGCATTGAAGTTAGGAATTTGGTATTCTCAAATCTGTCATCTCCTGGTGAGCCAGTGGGCGGAGATTCTAGTAACTAGCTCCCTTTGTTTCACGCTATAGTAGCAGATCATGCTCAGCAGCAAGAACCTGCAGGTGCCACGTTCCCCTACAAGTATCACTCTCTTTATCTACTTTCATCCTAATATAGTAATGCTAGTATAATTCATTTTATGCCTTCTGTAGCCTAATTATGCAGGGTAGCAAAACCTCACTATCGACAAAGTATAATATCACCATAGAGAAGAGATGCTGGTGATGCATGCAGACGTTGAATATCCCAAGAAGGCAGCGTGGACTACCTATTGACCGCTGAAGTAAGTAGACATGGACAGGTCGATAACATCGGGAACCTTGAGCATCTCAGCTAGGCAAGGTATCTTACAGGTACCTTGGTAGGGAATCGTGCAAACGTCAAGCGGACGAGGAAGAAATGTGGATGATAGTCCGGAACATAAGACTAGCTTCGCTACTACTATTCCCAAGTAATGACTGGCACTTTGAGAGTTTAGCCTTGCAATCAGTACAATGGTAGTTTGCCCTGACGTGAACCCGCATAAACCACGGCGAGCAATATATCCATACCCGCACCATCCACCACACACGGGTGACGTTATGTCATTTATCCCGACATAAGGTTCTCGGTCGCAGTGGATGCCTCTTCTTCATATTTTGCGCATCTGGCTGCTGGAAGAGGCAGCTCGTTGCAAGACTCAGGCTTGCCCAAGGTGTCTCCGTTTTCATGGAGCGCAGTGCCAGCCGGGCAGCCGTGTGAAGGGCTGGCAGTTGTGGCGACCGGGGGCCAGATTGCCTTCCAAGGCTGAAACTAGGCAGTTATTTGCATGATGAACGTGGGCCTCCTGTGAGGTGATGTCCCGCGCCCCCACGCTTATTTCTAGGAAAAGAGTAAGGCTCGGGCGAGGACCCGCGTGACTGAGCCGAGGGCCCATGGCTCACATGACTTGACCGGCATATTTGGTGAGCGGTTAATTCTGACGAGCGGTATTTTATCGGCTTATTAAAGGTTGAGTGGTAGTTAGTGGGCTTAAGTGCTTTTGAGGGTTGCCCATCTCCTCAACCTACCTGCGTCGACTGGGACCCATGGGCAGGGGAAGCTCTGGCCTAGGTCGCGCGCCGGATCGACCTCCCACAGCTACTGCAGTTGCGGATAACCTCGAAGAAAAATGATCTCGTTGGTACTTGCATTCATCTTCCGGTGCTGAGCAAAACGCTCACCGCAATCGGCGTCGCATTTGAACTCTGTCAGAGCCACACCTTCGGGCTGATTGTGCAAAAGAAGTGAGCCTCAAGCTTGACTTACTCATTAGTTAGAATGTGGAAAATCCCAATTGCCTGTGAGGCGAGACCAATGTGCCTTGGTGCGGCACATTTCCCGGTTCGCACAACCGGCCATTCTAGTTTGAGCAGGGGTACGACGAAAACTAGGAGGAAGAAGGAGAAGAGGAGAGACAGGAAATGATCTCCTCGAGAGGGAATGCCGGGCAGACATTGGTCGGCACTAAGGGGGAAGGCGCTTAGGCTAGAAACCAGCCAAGTTGGTGTATGTTGCCGCGCGCATATGCTAAGTGCTTCATTGGGTGAAGCACAGAAGAAAGAAGGAGAAAAAGGAGTAAGTTGGGTGGAAATTCTAGCAACGAGTTTCCTTTGTGTCGGCGCTAGGATAGCAGATTACACTCAGAAGCAAGAACCCTGCAGGTGTCAAGTTCCCCTGTAGATACCACTCTCATTATCGAGTCACATCCTAACCATTCAATACTGCAATCCAATTTATGTCTTCTGCAGACTGATTGTTCATCACAGCAGAACCTTGCTATCCAAAAAGTGCGGTGCTGTCCTGAAGAAGAGGCGTCCGTATGTCTTGAATCATCAGTTACCTACTCAATGTAGAGCCTGAGAGTTACATTGAAACTACGGGATGATAAATCAATCAAGCAACCATCATCGGCGAGTTCAAATCAACCACAGCATTAGAATCTGCGATTCATCATCATTCACTTCACTAATTTCACCACCACGTATCAGCTCTACCCGCACATGCGCTGGCGATACAGTTGAAGTTACGGGTGAGCCAGCTACATGCATTACGACACCCTGGCTGTGCCACCACCATGGGACTGCAGCCTATCTCGACTAGCAGAACAGCACAGTGTCCAACAAGCACCAAGTCACCACTAAAGATGCAATCACCCGCACGCTAAGGAAGGCCTATCCCAAGTGCCACACCACGCAAATGCAAGAGTTGCTACGCAGATGATAAACTTTCCGTCGAGATCTTCATCAGGAATCATTGGAGGTGGAGTGTGAAATATCTGGGACCGACTATTATGGGGCCGCTATGCATCAACGGCAGCTGTTGATGGATACATGCCGGAGATATATGAGGTTATTCATAGTCTCAGAATGATATCGCAAGGATGTTGTCGGGCATTTAACAGTCTGTATCTATGAATGCAAATTGCCTGTCTCAACTACTAGGCATTCCAATGGGCATGGCTTGGGGCACGGGGGGGCTGGTCCTTTTGGCTTGCGGGGCACAAGGTAAAAAGGCAATAGCACCTAGGTAGGGACTTTCCTGAGGTGCTGCTATTACATAGTATTGGTTTTGCAACTCCCACATGACTCTACGTCCGGGGGTCGCCCCAACGTGAAGACTAAACACTTTTAACCCATAGAAGAGAAAAGGGGGGAGCCAGGCGAACCCATCAGAGGAGCGTGAAGAAGGGATATAGTGCGCGGGCATCGCAGTAAGTCACGGCGGCGCCTCTGGCGGGTGCATGGGTGGCTGCCGTAGCGGGAAATGAGGGGGGTAACAAGCCTTTTCTAGCAGTGAATAACAGAGTTTGTAGCATTTCAAAAGGCCTTTCCGAGATTTGAAAATGCCTTCCCATATACAGAACCACCCCTGAGGTCCCGCGGTAATAAACAGGCAAGGGTTAGATGGTAGTGCGACACTTTTAACAAATTACAGGTGATAAGATAGATATCGGGGTCCTCACCTACTTATTTGACCATTTCCCAAAATGTCAGAGCAGGCTGTCTACCAACCTGAAATACTTAACGCTCCGATGCAGGTAATTTACACTTGTGCTTCAGAGAACACCATTGGCCTGCAAAACTCCCGCAACTCACTCCCGAACACCGCTCAGTCATCCTTACTCCTGCCAATCGTGTACCGCATGCCCGCCGTGACACTCCCGAAAAGCAGGTGCCAGCCGTCCGTCAGCCAGGTCTTGCCCGCCCTCCACGGCCCCGTGTCGGCGTTCATGGGAAGCCGATCCGCGGCATTGACGACGTAGGTGGAGCTTAGGGCCATGAGCGGGGCCTTGGGAAACTTGGCCCGCTCGGCATCATCGAGATAAGGCATCGCCGACGTGGCCCCCTTCTCTTCCATCTGCTTAATGACTTTGATGAGCTGCCGCACCCGCAGGTCGGCCCCTGGCGTCCACGTCCCGGCCGTGTAGCCCGTGATGATGCCCGAGTTCGGGACGCCCTCCAGCATGGTTCCGTGCCAGGCGTAGCGCTGGCCGAGGCTGTCGTTGATCTGCACGCCGTCGACAAACATGGCCATGCCGCTCAGCAGGACGAGGTAGAGGCCGGTCGCCGTGATGATCATGTCTGCCTGGATGTTCTGCCCCGAATGGAGCGAGATGCCCGCCTCGGTCACCGTCTCGATGGTGTCGGTGACAATCTCGACATTGGGCCGATGAAGTGCCTTGAAGAAATCGCCGTCGGGGCAAAAGCAGAGCCGCTGCTCAAACGGGTTGTAACGCGGGCTGAAGTGCTTGTCGAAGTCGAAGTCTTTGGGCAACTCCTTTCGCATGGCGCCCCTCACGATCTTCCTGCCGAAATTGGGGAACGCATACAAAAACCAAACGAAAAAGGAATCGAGGAACATTTTGGCCCACCAGTTCAGCGACTCGGACCAGCTTTGCGGCAGGAACTTTTCCCAAAACGGCGACGCGACCTTTCCCGGTACGGAGAAGACGTACGACGGGCTGCGCTGCAGCATCGTGACGTGCTTCGCCGTCTTGGCAAGCGCAGGCAATAGCGTCACCGCCGTGGCGCCCGACCCAATGACGACGATTTCCTTTCCGGCGTAGACCGTCTTCTCGTCCCAAAACTGCGGGTGCACCACCTCACCCCCAAACCTCTCAATCCCCGGAATCACCACCTCCTGCGGCTTGTCGTAGCTGTAGTACCCGCCGGCGCCAAGCAGCCACCAGGTCTTGAGCACGGCCCTCCGCACCGTCCCGTCGGCGGCCGTGACGTCGACCTGCAGCGTCCACTTCTGCTCGGCGCTGCTCCAGCGGGCCTCGACGATGCGGTGCCGGAACCGGATCTTCTTGTCGATGCCCTCGGCCGCGGCCGCCTCCTCCAGGTAGTCGCGGATGGCGTGCGCCGAGGCCATGTTGCTGCGCGCGCGCCACGGGTACCAAGGGTAGCCGAACAGCACCATGGCGCTGTCGGTGCGCGCCCCCGGGTACTTCCAGAAGTCCCAGGTGCCGCCGATGCGGTCGCGCCCCTCCAGGATGGCGAAGCGCCGGTCCGGCAACGTCGACTGCAGGCGGTGCGCCGCGTTGATGCCGGATAGCCCGGCGCCGACTATCACGATGTCGAGGCTTTCGTCGGCCATGATGAGGTCTGCCGCTTTCGATGCAATGTGAAGGAGGCGAGAATGAAGTGTTTAGATGTTGCCGGGATGTTTTGGCGTGACAATCGCGATGGCGGTCGAATGCTTTGCCCCTGAGAAAAAAGGTTGCGAAAATTCCACCCTGGCGAATCACGAACGGCAGGGTCGCAGATTGGCGGGGTAGGGATCAGATGGGGCGTTTGGTGGTGCTTATGTGGACCTGCTAACGGCCGCCTAACAGCTGGTCTTGGCACTCCGTTCCGGCCAGCTGACATTGGTTACCTTGCATGGATGATGGATTGCTTCCAAACACGGGGCGAGATCAGGACTACGGGTTCCGACAGCAACTCGGATGGTCCAGGGCAAGCTCTGGGCACCGGTAGCGTCGTGCGGGGAAACCAGGTCTTTAGCTGTCGTTCAGCAGGGGGCCTCGGCATCTCCAGTTTTCATCGTCACTCGAAATGTCGAAAACGAATGTGTCTTGTGCCGCGTGGGGGTAGAGCGTGGTGTAAGGAGTTCAGCTGTCACGTTTTACGATCGGATTTGGACTCATGGTGAACCATGTAACCGGCGACCGGGGTCTGGAGGTAGCTTTGCGGCGATGGGATGGAATTTGGATAGATCTCCCAAAACGGAACTTGCGCACTGGACCTGCCAAATCGCTTTTGTGGTTGCAACTGATCGTACTTGCCACGCTTTTGGATGGAAAGATGGGCCGGGGAGCTGGTCTAGCAATCGAGCCCCCGGAAATTCTCGCCCAGACGGAATGTATCAATCTGGGAACCTCGTCACCGCACATCCCACTGAGCATTACTTCGACTATCGTTAAGCCTAACCTGCCGTTCCTTGGACCAGAGCTGTCTACCCCAATATTTCCACTACCGCACTACCGTCTTGCCGGGCCCTGCCGCTGACCGGTTTGGACAGCTTCCGAGTTGATGACCGTCGAAGACGCACGAGACCCTGATCGAGGATTGTGTTGCCATGCACTAATTTGCGGGATGTAACCTTGCCATTGTTTCACACACAAAGCTAACCATAACACCAGACTACAGCACCTCCCAAAGCCGCTGACTGATCCTCGAAAGCCGCTGACAGCAGCGCAACAAAACAACAACCACAATGCTCGAGCTCCCCCAACCCGCCCTCCGACAAGCCAGCCCGGTCCGCTTCCCCTCCCCCCTCGCAGCCATCCCCACCCTCGGCCCGCGAACAGCCGCGATGACCACCCCGGTCCGGGAGATCAACATCCGCCTCGCCCCCAGAGCCAGGGCGGCATCCCCAACCCTCACCAACGACCCCCTCCCGCGCGAGCCGGAAAAGACCCTACCGCCGCACTTCTGGGACGTCGACCTCGAGCAGCAGCAGGAGCATGAACACTGCGAGCATGCCGGGGAGGAACAGGGCTGGCCGAGGCGGCAGGAGCGGGTTGGGCTGCGGGCGACATTGGCGAGGGTGTTGGATGTGATGATGGTAGCGTGCTGCGGGATGGCGGTGGTTGTGTTTGTGGTGCTGTTGGTTAGGTATTTTGATCAGAGGTCCGGTGGGCAGTGAGGGTGCCGGTGTGAAGATCTGGCGTGTTGGTGGCGATCCTGAGAGAGTGATATACCCGTCAAGAGGTGGTCGGTACTGTACAGGATGCTCGCGTACCTAGAACATGGAGTGTTTTTCATCGGCATGACAGGCCCCAGACATACAGCACAGGTGAACAATTGGTTTCTTGTCACGCTAGGTCGAGGAAAGGGCAATCACGCACCGAAGAATAGTGATCAGTTGCTTCGACTCGCTCTACTTCTATTTGATCGAGGACCCATGGCAGTGACCCAGCTTTCTAAAGTCTCCAGCAGTACCAAAGTCCATACTAGTCAAAAAGGGAAAATTCTTCATCATACCCATCGCTTAGATGAAGATAGCAATCCCGTTTACCTCTATCCCAGCCAGGGCATATTCCCGGGGTGGTCTGATAGTAGCTGGGGCAGTTGATTTCCAGCCAATCGCGCTCGCTCCAAATTCCGGGCCAGAAGTGGTCATTAATAACCGAGCCAGGCTTTGGTCCGTATCGATCTCCTTTTCCGAGATACCTTCGGCCCGGTAGGTGAAAACGTATTCGCTATGGATCGACGTCAGGAATGCCAGCTTTTATATCAGCCTGACGCGCTTTCGAACAGGTATGTAACGTATCTCTGGGACTGCCCGCCTTCCAGCTTTCCGTGACAACTTTTGACGGCTGGTGGCTTTCGGCAACAGCGCTATTTGTTTGGAATTTAGCCCCCTTGGGCAAACTTTGGTAACTGTGTCTCCTCAGCCCGGGCGGCGTCCAGCCATAACTTGGGCTGACGCTACGCTTAGACCAACACAAAGTCCATGGCCCCCTCGCGCAGTATTACACCATGCATAGATATGGTGCTATCTTGTTCCGCATCAAATAGCCAGAACCACGTTCGGAATACCATAAGTTTATAGCGTTCCAAGTTTACACAAGACACTCTTAAATTCCATGTCTAAATTTCTAACTATATGATGATTATCTGGAATAAGTTTGGCAGGCATGGCAGGGTACGTGTTGAATGCCGAGACTTTGATAATCGGGCGGAATTTCCATTTTGAACCTTGGAAGGCGCAGCCCAGAAAAATTACCACTGCAGACGGAAGTTGGCTCGAACATAGCCGAACTTTTCTGTCCCCCAGGAAACATGACTCGAACTAGCGCCTAGTAGCGGCCCAACGCCCAGGATCCGATCAAATTGGACAGAGCAGTTGGGTTGGGCAAGGTAGACATGGTCCCCAAAGGCCAGTGCTGCCCCAGGGAGACAAAACATTTCCCATCATCACCACGACATCTCACCGCCACGTTAACCTTGAAGAGACAAGTTCAAGTGCAAGATTCAACAGCGGCCAAAATGGACAACAGCCTAATCATGGAAAAGCACTATCCGCACATGTTCCCGAAGCACTGCGAGGTGCGCAAAACGACGGACAAACTGCTGCGGTGCGCGGGATGCACCACGTACTGGTACTGCGGGCGGGATCACCAGGTGTAGGACTGGCCAGCCCACAAGCCGATGTGCAACACCATCAAAACGGCGCGGCAGCGGGCCGGCGAGCTCGAGGCCAGTCTGTGGGCCGCGCGGGGCAGTACGAGCCGCACGTGGGCCAGTTCTAGAACCAGGTCCTGATCCGGTAGTGGCGTCGCCCGCCTCGACCGCGGCGACCACCAGGCCTGTTGCCAGGTGGTGCCCGCGCTGTTTCTGCGCCTGCAGCGCGGCTAGGAGTGCTACGACTTTCTGAAGTGGTGGCAGGGGCACAACACGACCAGTGCGGCGAGCTACGACTGGGACGACACCGCGCAGCCGTACCTCGACATCTAGAACGCCGACGCGACCGAGCCGGCAGACCTCTGGAAGGGCAAGCACTTCCTCAACCTGCCCCAGCTCGCGACCCTGCACCTGCTTAAGATGCGGCTGTGGCGCACGCTGCAGCTCGCCCAGCGCTGCCGGCACGTCATCCGCAAGGTGAACAAGTTAAACCTCACCATGGTCATGTTCCCCGAGATGGAAGCCGTACACGCCGGGGTCCCAAGGAGGAGGCCGAGCTGGCGTTCACCTACACGTACAGCGCGCGGTGCGAGTCGCTGGGCGCGATTGACATGCTAAGACAGGTGCTGGGCCTGACGGCGGACGTCATAGATAAGGCGATGAAGGCGGAGATGGAGAAGGCCTGGAGGGGCGCGCGCTGGTTCGTAACCCTGGGAATGATTGGGCGCTGGAGGTCGGGGGTGCAGCGTGGGAAGCTCCGCCCCATCCCCAATGTTTCCATGCGGGCTATTGAGTCTCTCAGCCCTACCTACCCTAGCTGGACGATGGCTACTCAGCTCATAGGATTAAGCGCCGTGCACTTTCGGCAGTTTACCATAACAAAATAGAAACGAAACAAAGTCGGTCACTTGCACGGCATGAGCCAAGCCCGGGAAAGGGAGACCCGAAGAGGAATGGCTCGCCTCTGCGTGCCCTTTTGCAGGGGATATCTTGCGAGGTGTGCAATATGTGATGGCCGGCTCCAGAGTGCGAGAGGCACAATGCGTGGCGTCAGACGGGACGGTCCCGATATCAGCACCTAAAAACACACTCTGCCGGATCAGGGTCGCAACGCGGATGGGACATGCCAAATCAATGCACCCTCCTTGATTGGCCTAATTCTGGTATGCATCGCCTTTTGTTGGTAGCAAGTTGGACAAAAGTACCCGGAGGGGGGGGGGGTTTTGGGGGGGGGGTAGAAGGACAGGGCAAAAAACAGGGCAGCCATGGTACCGACCGCTGCAATGCTGCACTGTTCTTTTTTCGGATTTAGAACTGGGGACTGCAACGCACCAGAATCTTTTCCAAGAATCTTTCCTATCTTGACAACTTCTCTGGCTCAGGCCTCATGGCATCGAGTCTTGCATAGGACCTCGGACGCTGTCGGCGCAATCTGTATGCAAACGGCCAGAAATATCAGAACACTGCAGGCATCGTGTCTCAGCTCACAAGTCACCAAGAGGACTGGAGGGGCGGCGTCCCTTTGGCCCCAGGAATTCCCCAGACAGACGCAGCACGGGCCAGCGTCTAAATTGTCCGGGAGCTTTTCTCTGGTCTGGGTCGAATCCTTCGGGTGGAATGCGTGGATGCGAGTGGACAGGTAATCTGGGTATCGCTGGCGATGTACCCCCTTAGTGTTTTGCCTAACTTAGCCGGCCTCCTGTAAGCACTATAATTGTCGGCAACGCGAGCCCACCGGCTCCTACGCCGATGCGGCGCAGCTCCACCAGCCATTCAGCACCCGCCGCTGTTGGAAAGACTGGGAGAACACCCGCCATTGGTTTTGCCACGCGGTAACGGCGGTACCCAACGGGACATGACGAGTCCTGCCTGCAACGTGGATGTGCGACCTCAGACAGGCGCGGCCAGTCGAACACACAGTTTAAACTGCCCAGCCCCGGATTCCTGTCCCGCCCAACTACTAGTTCAACTGTAGTAAGTTCAACTCCGGTCGAAACGGGGAGAACGACATGATCCCCGGACCCATCCAAGCCCCTTGGGTTCACTAATCCCTAAAGTCTCCACAGTCTGCCAACCGGCATCAAGCATGTTTGGCGAAACCATCTTCAAGGGCGCGGGCGTCGTACTGGATTCCGACGGTGCCGCCGTGCGCGTGTGGCTCCGTGTCTACTTCACCGTCGCCCTCATCATCATCGCCCTGATCGGCAGCAAAATATGCGTCTACCGACCCCAACTCCTCCTCCTCCGGGACGGCCGCGTTCCCATCCTGCAGACGACGGGATGGCTATCGGCTGTTGACGCCGTGCGCACCATGTGGCTGACCCGGTCAAACCCGCTCGGCACCATGGGCTTCGTCATGATCCTGGCCGGCGTCGTCATGACCCTGTCTGATCTGGCCACGAGCGGCCTGGTCGCCTCGGTCGGACTCCCCGGGCGGTGCGCCGTCAACACCTCCGACATCTTCTACGTCATCCCCACGTCCCAGTCCATCAAAGTCAACATCGCCACCACCCCGGCGTCGGCCCAGGCCCTCGATATCCGCAGGCAGCACGAGACGAACATGCGCAACAAGGGCGTCCCCGGCATCTACCGCATCATCGACAACGACGACCGGTTCCAGGCGTCCGAGGAGGACATCTTTGGCTCGTGGAAGTGCGAGAACGAAAACCTCACGGACATTCCCGTGTACCCCGCCAAGTTCACGGCCGAGAACGTCACCATGGACCTCTTTGGAAAGGGGCTCATCTACAGCGACTACAACAACTCGGTCGTGTCTTGGTACTACCTGATGACGGGGTTCGAGAAGGACCAGGTCATCTGGTCGCAGAACGACACGGCGACGCCCGACACCAAGGGCGAGATCGAGCGGCCGCCGTGGCACCTCAAGATCGCCATCCAGCCGGGCGCGCGCGAGGGCGAGGACATCAAGCTGACCATCTACCACTGCGCCCTGGACGCGCCGGCCATCGACTGGATCTACACGAGCACGCACGACGCCTTCACGCAGCTGTACCCGTGGGCGCTGGCCGTGGTCACGCACCGCTACGACCAGAACGGCACCTCGTCGCTGCTGCACTCCGACCCCATCCCCGTCATGGAGGAGATGCTCAACTCCATGTTTATGAGCATGGGCTCGATGCACGGCGAGGGCAACCTGCGGCCGGACCAGTCGCGCATCACCGACGACCTAACCAAGGGCTGCCTGGTGCCCAAGTCGCACATCCCGTGGCCCGTCATGCTGCTCTTCATCCTGGTCGGCCTGGTGCTCTGCTGGTTCGTGTGCTACGTCTTCCTGCTCATGCACCAGCTGCGCCGCGCGCAGGCCCGCGCCGGCGCCCTCGCCGGCAGCCCGCCCACCTTCGAGTCCCCCGTCGGCTTCATGCCCTGGCTCAAGCACGCCGTGCACAAGGACGGCGTCGACTTTGGTCGTGTCCAGACCCGCACCCTGTCGAACTGGCACCTCAAGTACGGCCGCGACGGCCGCGCCCTGCTGGCGGAGACCAACCCCACCATCCCCCGCGAGCCCGGGCCGTCGGGCACCACGGTGCAGGTCATACAGCTGGATCTGGAGAAGGGGAGCCCGGCCAAGTTTGAGAAGGAGGTCATGGTGGACATTGAGCGCATCACGACCGCGGGCGAGTCGGTCGCGAGTCACGGGGATAGTCCGGGTCCTGAGACAACTAGATTTTTGCTGTCCCCGAGGAGGGTTTGAGTACAGATAAAGAAAGGGATGTGAAAAAGATACCAGGACGTTGGTTAGCAACCACGCGGGAGCATAGGTCCGTCATTAGCCGCGATTGGCACTTGGTAGACTAATAACGATGTTATGATCATTACTTGACCTTGTGCTTTCTGTTTTTCAGCTTGAGTTTGAAGCTGTAAGACTCGGAGCCATCGGTTTATCAGGTAGACTATAGCCTACCTACCTAGATACCTCGATGGATAATGTGGCCGTAATAAGACACATAACATACCTTGGCGGGAATACAGGGAGTCTTGAAAGCCCTGTGAAGGGTGTCTAAGGCTCGCACTGGCCACCTAAGGTTGTTGGAAGAGTGAATGGTGGCCTCCAGCGAATGGTGGTCTCCAGTGAATGGTGGCCTCCGAATGGTGGCCTCTGGTGAATGGCCTTCCAGAAGGTGTAGCTGCCTCTGATGAGTAGATAGCTTAGCGTGGTTCTGGTGTGGCCACCCATAAAAGGTGGGCTAGAGATTTCTCTGGGTCAGAACTACAACTACCACACAATATTATCACCTTCGTTGTGTTGCCCACCAGCAAAGGCTTGTACAAGACTTGCAGAATGCCTAAGCCTTGCAGAGAGCATAGACCTTGCGAAATTACCTCAATCAATATCAATTAATTTTTTTTAGCTCGTAGTTGAGCCGTATGCGTGTACGTGTGCGTGTGCAATTGAAATGTGTGTAAAATGCCATGTTGCGTGTTCACATTGTAGATGTGTAAAATATTCAAGTGCTTATCCAGTAGCCAGACCTTCTGTAGGAATGAAGAGGGTCTGAAAAAAAGGCCTAAGAAGCTTATAATCCTCTTTTTTTGGGCTCTGTAATTAGCTGCAAGTCCCGCAAGGCTTAGCGCATCTGTAAGGCATATCCTAATTCTAGCCCAGAAACCTAGCAAGACTTTGGCCTGTGTAAGGGTTATAAGATTCCCTATGTCCCCACAAAGGTACCTGATAGTAATCATTAGTTCTTACTATTAAATACCCTTTAGCATTGCTTAAGGTATGATTTATAGAGCTCCGTATGTGAAATAACGTATTAGTGTATTATACTTTCACAAGGACCCACTTCCCTAATTGGGACTACCATTTGTGGCGGAATAACGCCAATGTTTGTTATTTCCGGCCGTATCTTACGGAATCCTGATTGCCTGATCACTTGGGTGCAGGTTGTCATAGGCATTGGATGATAATTGGGGGGCGGATGCTGCCTGAGCGCGCAAAGTGCGACCTAGCGTCACAGGTCGCATTTCGCGCAACGCTCGCGCTTCGACCTGCAGAGTGGGGCAAACAAGTGTCATTTCCCAGATTTAGTGGGCGAAAGGAGACCTTCACCGACACCAAGGACTCATCATCAACGGCAAACTCGGACTGACCACTGTGGTCAGCGCAAAGCTGCCCTGCTGTTTCATTCTTCCAAGTTAGAAGTCCTCGACACGAGCTGCGCAAAATGACAGCGCTCGCAGCCGCTCTCGGTGCCGTCATTGGCTACATCGGCGCCGAGGTCGCCGACGAAGCTGTCTTCGACCGCCTCTTGTGGCCGCATCGCTTCTACAACAGCCAGTCGCCAGCCACCACCGCGAAACTAGCGCTGCTTATGTCCATGGCGGGGCCGCTTCACGGTGCTGCTCTCGCCGCTCTCGACCACTTCCGCGACCATGGGTTGTATCTTGGCCACCAGCGCGGCGACATGCTCGGCACAAGTTTCTTCAGCAATCAGGCGATACAGTACTACTACCGCTCCTCTTTGCGGCCGCAGGTCTGCAGCCAGGCGAAGGAGATCCGGAATGGCTTCTGGGTGCACGTCTTGAGATTCGCCAGCGGTGCGGTCCGGCCCAGAATGGAGAAGGTAGAATCTAGGTCAGAACGTGTGCGAGCCCACCGGTGCTTCTTTACGCTCCATTTAGAGCACTGCCCCGGGCTGGAGATGGCTGGAGACTCTGTTGTCGTTTCGGAGCGGCGGCCGACCTTCCGGACACTTCTCGGGATCCTCATCAGTGAGCTATCCGCCATCGCCGTGGCCACCGCGGCTGGGCTCTGGCATCGCTTCGGCGCCTCGGCCGGCAGCGACAGTCCACCTCTGTGGCTCATTGGCTTCCTCTGCATCCCGCTCTTTCTTCGATTACTTGCCGCTGCCGCTACAGTCCGACGCGAAGAGCTGGAGAGTCCGAGCCTCGAAGAAAGATCCGGGGCGCTCCCCGGGTTCCGCGATATGGTTGAGGTGGACTGCTCGACTATCGGCTTCATCCTTATCACGGCGCCGCCAGGCCAGATTGGCACTATTCTGCAATTCTTTCGACACTACGGCCATCCCAAGCGGGAGACTCGGTACGACCGAATCAGAGAGATTGTGTGCATCGCCGTCGTCTACGCTTTTGTGCTGTACTTTCCGGCGGGGCTATTGCTGCTAGCATGGATGAACGAACCGACTCAGTACCTCTGGCTTGGCCATCAGGTATATTGTATCCTGGCCATGCACTTGGTGCGTGTGTGCGGCTGGCAGGGTACGGGGAGGACGGAAGAGCGCGTCGCTGCGGCGCTCGTCAGGGATAAAACCGTATACATCGAAGGGGATAGCTGCTACGTCAAAGCTACTCTGGTGACCGAGACAGTCCAATCCGTCGCGGCGGGGAAGGAGATGTTGTCGAGCATATTACGAGCAAATTCGGCCTTGCTTCCCGGCCATCAGCCGTGAATCAGGTAGCGGCGGCTGAATCATACGACTATGGGGAGTACCTTTGGGAGAGAAATGTTCGTGGTATTGCTGTCGCTACTGCTATGGAGGAGATGCAAGGTGCTGGAAATGGGCTTGCATCTGGATCTGGAAATAGGTGCTGGGCTGGAGCACTGCCAGCCTATTGGCCTCCCAACAAATACACTCTACTGCATTCCTGCACTCGTAACCCGATCTCAGGTCCCCCCCCCTCTCCCCCCCGACGTGCACGAGAGAGATCACGTGGCAGTTTGTGCTACACAGCCAAGGCCCGACGAGCCCAATCCATCACCCCTCCACGCCTTGCGTGTCACGCACTCGATATGAACCGTTTGGATGCCCTTATAAACCTCCCAGCCGCCAAGAACTACCAACTTGAATATTTGTAGAGGAATAGTGCAAGCATGGTATCGTCACCACGCCCCCCAAAAGAGAAACTAGCTGCTCCGGAAGCCCGCTGACACTAGAATAGGACCACCCTTTCACATCCGGATCGCTCCCATTTGGATGGAACAGCGTGCCCGGCTACTGGCCACAGCGCCTGATATACATCCCAACCATGACCTCCGCCCAGAGGGACGACGAAAATGTGTACCATCTCGACCATCTCCAAGTAAGAGAGCCCGAGTACAGCACCCTGTCCTACACTTGGGGTCGCTGGAGGATCAAGGGCAAAGAGGCAGCGACCTGGCCCGCTTTACCAGTCAAGGGGACACCTTGGGCGATCCCTCCTGTAAAGGATGAACACTTTACGGTGGAGGCATTCAGCAACGTGATTCAGCAAATCGCCAAACGAGGCGGCGTCGAGTGGGTTTGGGTCGACATTGGGTGCATCGACCAGCGTCGGGACGACCCCGAATCCAACTTCTTCAACACGCAAGCGCCCGTGGAAATCGGTCGGCAAGCCAGCATCTTCAAACGAGCAAAGAATACCTATGTCTGGCTGTGCTCACTAGACAAGGCCGAGCTCTCTACAGCTGTGGATGCTGTGCAGCAGCATGGCCTAGATTTCTCTGACTATCTTCTCGGGCCCAACAGCAAACAGGCCATCCCCGACGAGCTGGTGCAGAACCTCGATGATGCCTTCAGCTGCATATTTGGCGACCCATGGTTCTCTTCACTGTGGACTCTCCAGGAAGTCGTTCTCCGAAATGATGCTTTGGTGCTCTCGGCCGAGGGCGAGCCCGTCCCGTGGACCAGGGACGCATCCCACGAGCAGAACACCTATCTGACCATGTTTATCAACCACTGTCAGAACGTCTACCAAGACCTAGTATCTGCACTTGCGCTACAGCGAACGTGGGCTACGTCGTGGAGGGTATCAGATCTGGCCATATCGGTGATGGGGCGAACTAGACAGCAGATACTCCAAGCCGGCTTCTACTACCTCTTCAGCACCAACCCCAACGTCCAGTACGGGACGGCCCGCTACCGCACCACGACGAGGAATGAGGACCGCGTATATGCCATCATGCAGATCTACAACATTCAGGTCGGCAAGTCAGCGAGGCCAAAAGAAAACCCTGCGCTGGAGGTGCTCGTGACCGAATTCGCCGGGGCCATCAGCCAGCGGAGCGCGGTACTAGGCCAGTACTTTGTGCACACCACAGACCCGGGGCACAGAGCAACATGGCAGATCACGGAGGAGTCGTTTGTACCTGACGCCTTGATGATATACCGCGACCCCGTCGACCTGGCTACTATCGCCGCCGGACAACGTGGTCTCGCCGTGGCCACCGGCACGTGCTGCCGGTTCCCAGCTCTGCTTCAAGCATCACAGGAAGACGGTGTGAGAAACTCAGCCTTTGCACGCAACGGGATGGGGCTTGATTTTGATGTCTTCTTCGACGGCCAAGGCCAGGGCGAGCGCGCATACGCGTTCCGATATCCATTCAGGCTGCCCGTGTCTCGGGGCGTGGGGTCACACAATGGTGGCTCCGAGCCGTCTCAGATGGACTACCAACAGGTCCTAGTGCTTCATCTAGGCCATCTCCAGGGCGTACCCAATCCAAACTGGAAGCAGAAAGAATTCTCCCGAAGGCATGTAGGCCTCCTTCTATATCCAGTAGAGCAGGGGGCTCCGGGGGAAGCTGTATTCAGGCGCCTGGGTGTTTGTATCTGGTCTGACCGGTGGTCGGGTGACTTGCTAGAACGGATTGAATGGGTGGCTCATTACAATATTTTGTTGCAATAGACCCCACAAGGATGTTTCGACATTGCGGAAAATGGACGCGTCTGATAAGACGGCATGGGTTGCGAAGTTTCTATTTAACTAGGTACCTCGACTGGTTGATTGGACACTGGGCCCTCGGTGAACACAAGAATCATGCCCTACCTGACTCTTTGCTGTTGCATCTATGGTGCCGGTTGGACTCGTGCTCATCCGTGTCCTGTGACCGATTGTGTCTTAATGTAAGCTCTGCCCCCCTTTTCTACCAACTCTTCCTTACTTGCTCTTTTCTCTACACTCGGAAAAGCACACTACCTTTGAGGACTGCAAGGAGAGTGCCCCTCCCCCCCCCCCAACAGCTGTCCTTGGCAGGCAAAGTCCACCAGTTACCAACCGAGACAAGATGTAGTAGTCAATGAACTACTGGCAAGATTTTCATGACGGTCCCTATGATGTTTTTGTCACCAGCGAAGCCGTAGAAATACTTTGACGATCAGCCTCGCAAGAGGTGCGTAGAGTGAGTTGGCGATGATGGAAGACTATCCGCAACCTAACTCGTTGGTATTTGGAGTACACCATTAGTCTATTCGCGCACAAGCAATGGGGCTCCTTCCGCCCAAATGTGCGATGGTGTCGGGTTGGTGCCTTATGTCACGGGTACCTGCCTTGCGTCATGTCATGTAGGGGGCAGGGATGGTAGCAAGTTGGGAGGCGGAGTCACCCGCGCGGTAAAGCGTACAAGTCCTGCACCGTCGTCAATGCGATCTCTCAATGCGGAGAAGGTTGCCAAAGTAGATCCATATGCCAATGGTGACGGTATTAATCTGCTTCCAGCTGATAAAATGACTCCATTCCTATGCCTCCCAAGTATAATCTACAAAAGGGGCAGCCGGTCCAAAAGACAACGAGAAAAACAGCAACACGGCCGCGATTCCGGGATCGGGCGACGTGCCGGTTGTCTTTACGCACACCTTTGGCATTGCGCGCTACGCCTCGGCCCTGGTGGACTCCACCAGGTGAGAGAAGAGGTCGTACATCATCGGGGACAAGGTGACCTAGAACGAGTTCCTGCGCATCGCCGAGGAGGCCAGGGGCGCAAAGTTCACCGTGACGACCGACTCGTTGGACACGCTCAGGACTGGCAAGATCACTCAGCTGCCGGCACACGTCTCCACGTATCCCTTCTTCCTCAAGGAGATGCTGCAAGGTTTCTTTGCTGCTTTTGGTATCATGTTTGAGGAGGGGGTCTTTGACTTTAAGCTTTCGCATACTCTGAATGAAGAGTTTCCAGGTATAAAGCCACAGACGGTGAAGGAGCTCGTCTTTGAGGCGTGGAAATAGGCTAGATATCTCCAGCATTAATCGAAAGGGTGGACTACCTAAGGAAGTCTGGATTGTGGCGGTATTGGAGCAAGCCGAATTTCAAGTGTTATGGCAGATACCTTGGTGCCTAGGTAGTAAAGCTCCTGTTGAAAATTGAATGGGACCAGAGATACGGGATGGGCATGAGGCTACCACCAAATAACTTGATCTTTCTCAATAATACACGGCAAAGACGTGTCCGGTGAGAAGTGTTCGAGCAAGTTCCAACTTCCCACCCTATCACCCACGCGACGAGATCTGTAGGCTCATGAAGTGTCGCCTCATAAAGCGCCACGTCTATCGAAGACGACGGTGTGTCTATCGAGCAAGATCCCATCCCAAGTGGGGCGCGCCATTGCAGTTACGGGTTATTCCTGATGAGTCCGTCGTTGTCAAATCATGCGCCACTGCTAATAAGCGCCATTTTTGTACACGACCGAAACTCTTAGCGCCGTTACTGATTGATTGATTGATTGAAATTTTATTGTGCAGGGTTTTGCCCCGCAGGGGCAATCGCACAGCGAGGCTCTCAAAGTCCCCGCAAACGCCTGAGGCACACGGCCCACTACGGTAAGGAGATCCTCCGCCCTGAGTCCACCGATAGGAGAGTCCTGGCCCGGGGTCCCCGGGCCAACAATACCATGCTCCCCCGAGCTCCGAACCCCCTTTAAATACCGCTTCCGGGCCTCACCTGCCCGGCTCGCTCACCCATCAGCCTAAGGTACATAAAAACCCCCGCGGGGAAAAGCCACCTTTTCTCAATTTGCTGGGGCCCCGGCCAGGACCTCCTCTTCAATGTCAGTCTACGCGGTATTTTCTTCCCGCTTTCGTCGTTGCCAGTATTTTCTTCCTAGTAACTTATCCGCGTAGCCCCCGAACAGGCCGAGCCATTTCTTAGACCTCCTCCATACCATCTATAGTGGGCTACCGTTGTAGCTAGGTAGCGCTCTTACGTTCAGTGAGCACGTGAACATGTGTCCTCGGTTCTTGTAAGTATTATATTCGTAGGGTCCCTAGGTCTCCGGGTCGTGGTTAAACCGTTCATGGTACTCCTTGAAGTCTCCATGGCCGGTCCTTTCTGCTAACAAGGCCACGTAGGCCTTACGAGATAGGGCCAGTTCCGGTGGCCTGTCCTTCCAACAGATCTTCTAATACCGGTAGTCCTCGGGGGCTCCGTCCTACCAGTACCACTATAGTCGGCATTTCCTTTCTTCCGTGTGGCGTACCCGCCATTCTCTATCTAGGGTAGTGGCCGTGGCTAGGGCCTCTATCGAGGCCTCCTTTCTAACTCCTTTGGTCCGTAGGAAGTCATCGTGTAAGGGGGGCGCCCCCCTAACACGTCGGGCGATCTTTTCTAGGAACGTGTTACTCTTTCTACCAAGGGTACGTAGCTTATGTAGCTTTCAGATTACCGGGTATGTCTAGCCTAGTTAGATAAGCCTTCTTACGAAGGTATCCTTCCAGGCCTTGACTAGGTATTAGGCCGTGGGAACTCCGAACTCTAGGTATAGTACCACGGTCCTTGTAATCTTCCACGTTAGTAACGCCGCTCGGAGGCTATCGTTAATTACTACGTTTAGCGTGTCGTTAACGAAGTACTTACCGTGCCGGCTATACTATACCTCTACCGTATATAGTAACGTTAGTAAGAAGATCGTCTTAACTACCTAGACCGTAAGCTTTAGGGCTAGTCCCTTAACCTTACTTAATATGTAGTCTAGGAGTACGGTCGTTAGCTTACCTCTTGTTGTTACCGCCTTTATGTACGTCCTAAAGTATAGTAATAGATTAAATTACATTCCTAGTTACCTAAGTGTCTCCTTATATGATACTACGACTCCTTGTATGAGGATGTCTGGTCTTAAGTCCTTCTTTGGCGTAAAGAGGATATATTCGCTTTTCGTGCCGTCGAAAGAAACTCCGTTACTCTTTCCTTAGGTTAGGAGTTTCCCGAGCCTCGTTATAAGTTTAGTCTAGACCGATTTCTCTATCTTACCTGTTATAATAACTATAACATCGTCTATATAATAATAAGTTTAGTCGTCCTTTACTATTACTACGAGTTATAGGATAAAAAGGATAGGTAAAAGAGGAGACCCTTGTGGTAACCTATTAGATGTTAGCCATTAGGCCTCTGTTAGGTTTCTCCTAACTGTAGCTACCTAGTCCATTAAGAAGGTAATATAGAAGTAAGCTACGGTATAGTCTTATCCCATCTCCACGAGCTTTTATTCTAACCTTTACTTTTATACTATGTTAAAGATATCTTCTATATCGGCCGTGACTACTCCTACGACTAGGCCCCTTACCTATATGTCTTTTACGTCGTAGATCGTTACTACTAGTAGGTCTATCACTAACCATTATAATACTTTACTTATATATTACGGATAGATGAGACCTTTCTATATAGCTAGGATACTTATTTTTCTTACTATTAGCTTCTCTAGGCCTTTTCTGGTATATAGTAGAAGTGAAATTAGTCTTAGGTTCTTTGTAGTTATCTTAGAGTATCTTATCTTAGGGATAGGTACTACTTTTATAACTTTTTATATCCTAAGGTACTAACCTATCCGTAAGTACGTCTTATATAAGGTAGTAAGTATAACTATGAGGGTTAAGAAAGTTCTAACTACTTTCTTACCTAGGCTTGTTATCTTGTTATACTAGGTAGTCTTTAGTATAGCTATCGTTACTTTATCTAGCCTTAATATAGTTATTTATATTTTATAGTATACTTAGTAGGCCTTTCTTTTAGTAACGTTAGTATTTTACGAGATATATCGTAGTAGCTTTAGCCGTAAGATACCGAGGTACTTCTTATCTATGAGATTAGAGTTATATTATGGTATTACTAGCTTATCGTATATGATAGCTATTACTTATATTACCGTACGGCTTATTAGTCTCTCTTTTCTTAAGGTAAGACTTAGTAAAATGTCCGCCGGTACTTAACGTTCCTATTATCTTATTACTTTCTATAGGTTCCTTAGCTTAGTTACTTAGTAGACCTTTCTATACTAGTATCTTATATAAGTAGTCTTAACCTTTTTTTTATATACTATGTATACTTACTTCTATATACTCTCGTTGCTACGGTCAAAAGGACCGCTTGTGTAAGCGTTACTTTGGTGGTCCTTCACATGAACACTGACATGACATATTGTATGGTGGTGTAAATAATTTGTAAAGGATGGCCCGTTGGCAATCAGTCTGGAGGGCGCGCTGCCATTATATGGCAGCGTACCCCCTGTGTTCAATTGAGCGTAGGGACTACGCACAATGGACTAACCTAGCTAGGCTATCTACATTTTTCCACGTAACATGTACCCGGGGCAAAGAATAAAGAAAAGGGCGTCCTCGCCATCGTCCTCCGCTCTCTTAAACTATAAGAAAAGTACCAATTTCTCCTAGCCCTTTCGTACACCGTTACCATGCTTAGATCACCCCATTCCCTACGCTCATGCCCCTCTAGTCTACAGTGTCGAAGAGTGTCTTCCGCCTAGTTGTCTTGGGAGGCGACTTCTTGGCGGTAGGCTTCTTGTGACCGATACCTTTGGTAGGGGTCTCTTGAGCAGAAGAAAAAACTGCCGACTTGCTACGTGTGCCAACCTTGGGAGTGTCAGTGCCGAACAGGTCAGCAAGGATACCGTGCTTGTTCTACTTCTTGGGTAGAGTACCCATAGTTATGATTTCACTCTAGGTATCCTCAGTAGGGCGCTTGCGTGAGGTGCCGAGGGTCATAATAGGTACAGGGGTGCTTGAACGAGTAGTCGAGGCGGCCGTGGGTCGCGTAGCTGATGGTTGCTTGATGGCCTTGTTCATACGGCCCGTTAGAGCGTTGACTTGCTCCTTGGTAGCGCGCTCATTGAGGCCATCTATCGTCATTCTCTTCATAGCTTAGAAAGCTTCGTAGACCTCATCGTGGCTCGGGAGCTCCTCAATCTTGTTCTTAAGGATATTGATCTTGCCCTCAAGGTACTTTTAGAGATCGTGTATGTCAGTAAGTATACTGGCTATGGAAGACGTATAGACTACTTTAGCCTCCTTAAGCTCTATAGTCTTGTCGGTGAGCTGGCACTTAAGGCGTTAGAACTGTATACGCCAATACTGGTTCGTGCCGGTAATAAGGACATTCGCTTGGTCGGCCTGGGTATGAACTTACGTAAGGTCGAGACGATTAAGGTAAATGAGGACTGAAGATAGTTCCTCGTTCAAAGTGGCCATAGGATGACAGTAGATAGTCGTAAGGATAGATACCTTTGAAGGTAAATAGTTATCATTGACACTCTACTTATTATATGTTGCCTTGGCCTTGTTTAATAACTCCTTTAACTAGCGTACACACGGGTTGTTAGCTAGACCCTGGTTCTTAGTAGCCGACTTTGATCCTTTGGTAAAGATATCCTTAATCTTTTTATTTACTATAAAGAGAAGCTTCAGATCGTCGATCGTAAAGACGGCACACTTATAAGCTTTTTGTCTACTTACTAACTTATTATGATACTTAAACTTAAAGTAGGCTCTATAGTCTAGTAAGACCTTAGGCTCCTTACCGCCGGTAGTAGGTTACTTAGCTCTTTACTTAGCTTGTTTCTAAAGTGCCTTTATACCCTGGCGGTAGTACTTCTTAAGGGTGTGATATTTGACGGGTAAGCCGGTAGAAAAGCTAGGTAAGTTACCCGAGGGATTTGAGGTTATTTCTTTATCCTCGTTATCGGGCTTATCTTCTATGGTAAGGTTAAAGTCATCGTCCTTTACACGCTCGTTCTTATTATTATCGTAGTTAGAATCGTAGTTAAGTAGATTGTTGGGCTTAGGCTTGTCGTAGTCGTCTTTGCTATGTTCGGTAGTAACGGTAACACTCTCTTAGGCTTGTTTAGTGTGTCTTAAGGTTTCTTCGGTTAAAATTTAAAAGTGTATAGGATCCGGACTTTTAGCTATTAGGCTGTCTTCGGGTACGTCTAGATTGTTCGGCTTAGCTCGAGCTACCTCGAATTGACATTCTATTTTATGAATGTACTCTTATAAATAGTTAAATTTAACTATCTTAAAGTATAAATAAACGTAATAGTAGGATATAGAGAAAGTATGAAGATATAACTTGATAGCGATAACAAGGGTAGTAATAGTTATAGGAAAGAAAAACGTAAAAATTTTATAAGAGGGGTTTTTTAGTTAGTAACCTAGCTTAGTAGGCTAGGGCCTTATGATAAGAAAAATTGACAGAGGAAAAACGACACTATGATAAGGCTTCTATCTAATTATCTAATCTTTTTTAGCTTATAGTAAGAAGGTACTTATATAGCTAAGTAAGGTTAATAAAGGAAAGTAAAAGAAAGAAAAGATCTAGTGTTATAGTTAGAATATTCTCTCGCCTTATTAAGAAAGCTATTCGTCCTCGAAAACACTTATTATCTAGCGGTTTGACACTGTGGAAGCTTAACTATTATTTCTGTGGTAGGGATAATATCGACCTTAACGTACTCGACAGTCTTAATATCCTTCTTCTTATATTCCTTATTCTAGTCGATAAGGTTCCTCGCTTTATAACTTATAATAATATCTCTTATGTTTAGTAATAAGTTTACTCTTAACTCCTATGTATCGTCTTTAACTTTGTAGTTCTTTTAATAGACAAGGTACTTAACACTTAGGTTTTTCTTCTTCTAGCTTACTTTATTACTGACGATATGGTCGAACTCTTATTTTTCTTATTTGTTAACCTTAACAGCTAGTAATACTTGTTACTTTCGGCTAAAAGAATCCTTACCTTATTAAAGGTAGTATAGTTATATAACTAAGATGATTAAATATACTTTCTATGACACCGGGAAGTTAAGCTTATAAGTTAGATTACCTATCTTTACCTTACTAATGATTTTAAACGGGCTTACCCTTTAAGGTAACTATTTCTTTTTTAGCTTACTAGGTAGATAGTAATCCTTATAGAGGCGTAGATAAATAGTATTTCCGATCTTAAAAGTCTTAGATATATACTTGTTATCATAACGAAGTTTTATTATTATACTAGTAATATTAAAAAGCTAAATTACTTCCTTTTGGTAATATCTCTTAAGAATCTCCGCTACCTCGGTACTTACTCTTATATCTTCTTTTACGGTTAGAATGTCTACTAGAGACCTTAGCTAAAATCTGAGGACTAGTTCGTTAGATAATCTACTAATCGTAATAATTAGTATATTATTGATATTAAACTGGAACGATAGTAACATATTAACTTACGGAACCTCTCTGTCTATTATAAAGGTATAGAAACGAATAGTAATCTCGACCGTCTGGTTTATCCTTTCTAATTAGCTATCGGTTTATAGGTAGTAAGTGGTAGAAAAGAGTAGTTTAATATCGTAGATATCGAAAATCTCTTTTTATAATGTCGAAGTAAACTTTAGGTTTTTATCGTTAATAATCATTATCGATAGTCCCTAGTCATATATAAATAATGATCTTATCAATACCTTTACTTAATCCTTAGTTATATAGATATAGTATCTTACTAGTAAAATTTTTTTTTTAGAAAACTTATATATAACTATATAAAGTATATTAAGTATATTATAGCCTTTGAGGTATCATATCGTTCTAGCTGATAGGACTATAGGTAGGCTGATAATAAAATCTATCGTGATGGTATAAAATGGCTATGGGGTTATATAGATAGGTATCATTTCTCCGTTTATAAGCTACCTGTCAGTCTGGTTTTAGCAGTAGGCCTTATAGAACTAGATAAAACGTTTTGCTTTCTATACCTTGTTAGTAAAGTATATATTCTAGAGGTTATCTATTATCTTATAAAAACCGAAATGATACGATTTATTATGAACTATCTCGAGTATTATCTTAATATATATTCTTAGGATATAGAGACGACGATTTCTATCGTGATCGACGTAATATAGTAACTTGTCCCTAATCTTAAATAGTCCCATTAGGAGTCGTAGGCACCTCTTAGATACTTTAGCACGTTCTATCCGTTATAGTACGATAGGTTTTTTCATCTTAGCGTTAATATTAGCTATTAACTTATTATATTTCGTATCGTTCTTATAACCCTCGTATAAGACAGTTCTAAACGAGTCGTTAATAATAAGCTCGGTACTTACCTAAGTAACCGTAATAGATATCTCGTCTCCTATGTTCTATATTATAGCTTAGATATTATCGAGCTTATTAGATTTATCTACCTTAAGCTTCTTAAAGTCTTATTCGAACGTTAGAAGCCGTGAGAGTATATTAGGAACGACGTTAAGAACGCCCGGGATATGAAAAATGTCGATCTTAAACTAAGAAAGTTAGTTTATTACATTCGTAAGTTTAAGATTAGCCTTGTTTAGGTTTATCGTTATTAAAGATATATACTTAATGATATCTTTAGTAGAAGTATGATTTGTTAGGACATTTAGGTAATATTAGTTTAACTAAACTATCTTCCTAAGCTTTTTAACTACTTATATAACTATTATAACCTCTACCTCCGTAGATCCGTATTTTTACTTAGTTACGGTAGTTATTTTTAATAAGAATATAATCGGTAGAACCTTCTTTATTACGAGGTTACGCCCTAAGATTACTTTCTTATCTTAGTCATTCTTAAGTTAGAAAACAAAGAGGCTAAAAGCTTCTTTATAAGTATCGACTTTAAAGAATAATAACTTTGTTTTAACGTAATAATAAGTCGTAAATTATATATATAAGTATTTTTATAGTAAGTAGAAAGATTTCTGTTCATCTTTTAAAGGTTAAAAACGTATTTTCAATATGTAAGCCTTTCTCACGTTCTTTATACTTCCGTTTATAATCTTTCCTTTCTCACGGCCTAATATTAATAATACCGTCTTTTTCTTCTATAATAGTTTAGCTTTGATATCATATTAGGTAATCTTATGTCGTAGCTATTTAACTATTCCTAGATAAATCTTAAGTATATCTAGTATATCTAGGAACTTTATCTTTTAGAAAGCCGTAATTCGATCATCCGTTTTCGTGACTTCTTCTCCGTTAATAATGTATCTTAGGAGTTAGATCGTTAGATAGGCCGTGAATAACTTACTAATATTGATATATATCCTCACGTCTTCTAAGAGCTTAAGTACCTTACTTATGTACTTATAATACTTGTCTTTTGTAATATTAAAGACGACGATATTATTAATGTATATCCGTACGAAATCTTAACTGTTACGGAATAGGTAGTCTATGAAACGTTAGGTAAAAGCGGGTAAGTTCTTAAATCCTATAAGTACTATGTTTAATTACTCGAGCCCTCTTTTCATAACGATAACTATATGATTACGGTATTTGTTATAGATTAGTAACTGATGGAAGAAACCGGAGGTATTTATTACGGAGAAAACCTTTTTTCTTTATGTTATGAAGATCATGTCGTCTTAGTCCGTAAGTAGATAGACGTCTAGTACCGTAACCTTGTTTAAGATATATAAGTCGACGATAAGACGGCCTTTCTCCACTCTGTTAACCATTTTCCATATTACGAAGGTAGAATATGTAATAGGAGTTAGTTCGTTAAGAAAGGTTAGCTTTCCGGCCGTATATATGGTATCAAGTCTCTACACGGTAAAAACGTAATCTTTTACTCTTTAGAGATATAACTTTGTTAACTTGATTTAGTTTTACCATTCCTTAACAAGGTCAATTCTCATTTTACTCTTATCGGGTATAGGTACGATACCTTTATTATAGAATATATCATACTTATTTAAAAGGTCCTTAATCTTTTTCGTAAAGGCTCCGTTTATTTTATAAATACTTATTCTAGCCTTACTCTTAATAATAGGAAAATCGGCTAACTTCTCGACTCTATATAATAACATATGATATCTTATTCTTAGAGGGAGTAGCTATGAGGTATCGACAATCTTTATCTCGTTACTTACCTAACTACTTAGAATATAAACGAAAACATCCTTTATTTTACCCTCGAGTTAATAGATTTTATTAAGGATAACTAAATAATATTCTTTCATATTAACATTATTAAACTCTATATAATATCTCGTAAAGGAGGCTTACGTAATCTTCGCTCTTATGTTTACGTTATAACTTATTAAATCAAACATAAATACCTACTTTACTCCGGGTTATTTTTAAACTTTTCTAATCTTCTAACCTCTCTTAATGATTATCAGCTTAGATGTCTAGTTATAAAAGTATATTATATAAGGTATTAGGTAGTTAATGTTACTATCTTAGATACCTTCCTATGTTAACATAAGATAAAAAGTCTGTAACTTATCATAAATATATGTCTCCTTAGGTAATAGTTTTAGTAGATTATATATCTTAGTCTTAATGAAACCTTTCTCTCCAGACATAAAAATAACACTTTGGAAAGTAGTAACCTTATATATAATCTCCCGGCGAGATTTAACGATTAAGTCTACCTTTGTCCTTATGTTTCTAGCGGATCGGAAAGTAACGTTATTTCTTAGGAAGTCGATAGTTACGCTATTGTCATCTATAAAAATAATACCAATTAATATATATAGCCTTAGCTTGTCGATAATATCGGCCTTTATATAAAAGTAAGTATTGATATTAGTTTACTATATTATACTAAGAATGTAAAAATCGAACTCGGCTTACTTATCGATATAAGTTCTTAAGTTAACTCCCTTAACGAAACGGGGTTCCTACGGTACCTAGTATAAATAGCGTACTTATTTCTAAATCTACTTTTTATTAACGAGGTTAGTTAAGTTACTAGTGTCAAAGTAGACATATGTAAGTTTATCGTTTAAGTCTACTTTAACGTTAATTCGAAGATAAAACTTCTTTAGATATTAAGAGCCTACGGGATGAAGTAGTAGGTTTACTTTAATGACTTACCTTTTCTTAAGAATAACATAAGTTCCTTTATCACTCGAGTTATTATTACTCTAATCCTTTATCAAGTAACTTTCCTAGGTTATAATAAATCCTTTATCTTCCTCTTCTATATCTTTTATAAATACTTATTTAAAACGAACCTTTCTTATGTCGTTCTTACTTATTCTTATATTCCTATTATCCTTTAACTTCTTAAAGTTCTCTAGCTCTTCTCTTAAACGGGTAAGCTACCTCGGAGTCACGGGCTTTATAGGAGACCTTTGTTCTCTAAAGATTATAGGTTTCATAGGAGGTATAAGAGATACGGGCTCTTTTAGGAACTTAGGTTCCTAACATACGATTAAACCTTCCTTTAACTTCTATGGTTATTTAATACATTTTGTCTAGATATGTCGTCACAGCTTATTTCTATAGTCGAATGTTTCTATATAACTTAAATATTTATACTTTTTCTTATTAGATATCTTATACCGGGTAAGGTTATCTAATGTTACGGGGGAACGAAGGAAAGTTAAATAAAAAGGAGACGTTATAACATTAAAAAAAGTAATAATATCTTCTTCCAATTCTCCTTCGCTAATAAAATAATATCTCTCAGCCTCGAGTTACTTACATTACTATTAGGTGTTAGTACTTTCTCTATAAATAAACTTATTATTAATATAGGTAAAAGTGTCATTGTTATAAGATTAACGTTGGCCATAGTACCGCTACCTCTAAAATACTTAGTCTAGTTAGAAATCTCTAGGTACTTAGTTATTAAATCTCTAACGTAGGTACGTATTACGGCTACGTTCGTTTACGTTACTAGAGTACAAACGTTCTTACTATCTACTTTTTTAGTTACCGGAGGATAACCCTTTATTATTAAAGTATCTTCGATTATTATTATTACCTTACTAAGTAACTTATCTTCCTTAATCATTAACTTAACCTTGTCTTCTATCTCTACTAACCTAGTTAATATTATCATTACTATAGGTCATAATATTATCATTATATAATATTGTCTTAGTTACTTTTATGACCGTTCCTTTAGTAACTAACGTGTCATAAGATACTAATATCTTTTCTTTAATCTTATCGAAGTAATCACAAAGTATATTTCTAATAGTTAGTCAAATATAGAGCTGGTATAATTCCTCGTATAGGTTATTATATAGCTTAGTAAGTAATTAGAAATCCTTCTTGTCTTCTTATACTCTTACGTACTTAAAACAATTTATTATATATACACAGACTAACTTACTGGCAATGTTATCTTTAGCCTTAAACTTATTTATAGGTTGACTAAACTATCGTTTTATGTCTATTAGCTTTAGTTTAAATTATTAAAGAATAATTATAACCTAGTTAAAGATACTTAGTCTTATATACTTCTTATCCTTAGTTAATAATTAAAGCTTATACTATTAGAAGGCTAATCTCTTAAATAATAAAAACAGTTCTTTATAAAGAGTACTATATCTATCTAGATCTAAGGCCGCTTCTTTAATATATATAGTCTAAAGATAAACGTTACAATAACAAAGCTACTTACTATCGTAGAATAGTTAAGCCTTACCGTCTTTCTCTAGTAACATGTCTAGCTAAAAAAGATTAATATAATAGATCTGCTAATTAGAGCCTCTTATCGCTAACAGAACACTTACTTAAGCCGTGGGGCCGGTCACTAATGTACTAGTTCTTACAAGAGTAATCATAAGATATATCTATATAACCTATATTATCTACGTAAGTTACTTCTTAATTGTCAATTACCTCGGAAGTAAAAATAAAGGTAGACCAAGGGGTTACTCGTTAGTACAATCTTTAAGTAGATCCGGGTTTTATCTCGGCGTATGATCTTTTGTCATTTCGCTTAGTATTATAGATAAGAATCCTTTGTCTTATGATATGGTATCGGACTTCCTTAGTATAATATCTCGTCTAGCTACTAATGTCACGTTACTTAGTAATAAGATAGTTAGTGTATCTTTGAGTATTAGGTCCGTGGGCGGTAGCGTTGTTAGGGTCTGTTAGATACCTCTTAGTTCTAGCGTTTCTACCGTTCTCGAGTACTTTGATACTAGATAGAGGCCTTCCTATACTTCTTAAAGGTAATTGTCGACTAAAGTTTTAAAGTACTCTTTCGGAATGTAGTTATTAACGTTCTAGGTGTTTAGATAGCTATTCTAAATGAGGCTTCTTAAGTGAGTAAATGTTCCGTTAGTAAGAAAAATTAGGCTTGCTAATGCCATGAGTACTTACTTACGCTCCGGCTTTACGTTAGTCCACCACTTGACTCTCGGATTCTTAGAGATGTAGTCAAACACCTATTAGGCTTCGTAGAGCTTAACAATGTATATCTGCTTGTCTTGTTATTTTAATAATAGGTCACTAACTCAGTTAAGAGCCTTCGTGCCGTTAACGTGTACGTTGTCGTTGTTGTCTTAACAGTAGGCCGCCGACTCAGTTAAGAGCCTTCGTACTGTTGACGTTGACGTTGTCGTTGTCTTTATTACAACGTGGTATATACTAGTGTTGGTTCCGGAGGCGTTAAATTGACTGATGAGGTCTATCCGATTCGATGGTAGGGGTACCACTTGCTATGGTTAAAAGGACCGCTTGTGTAAGTGTTACTTTAGTGGTCCTTTACATAAACACTGACATGACATATTGTATAGTGGTATAAATAATTTGTAAAGGATGGCCCGTTGGCAATTAGTCTGGAGGGCGCGCTGCCATTATATAGTAGCGTACCCCCTGTGCTCAATTGAGCGTAGGGACTGCGTATAACGGACTAACCTAGCTAGGCTATCTACATTTTTCCACGTAACACTCGTTCTCTTAGTTCTTAATTACTCGGAGGTAAGTCTTTACCTCTTTTAACTTCTTATTTTACTATGGTTATCTTTTCTTCTTTAACTGTCCTTTCTTACTATATCTCTATAGTAATCTTTCTAAGACTTCTTAAGCTTACTAAGTTACCTTTTCTATCTCTTACCTTCCGTTTACTTCGGTAGGTAGGTATTATATTAGTTTCTTTACTTCGGTTACTTAATCTTTTAACTTAAGTAGGCTAAGTTTCTAGGTAAAGTTCTTCTAGCCGGTTCTTTCTAATATTGTCATCTCTAGTAAAAGGTAGTTCGAGCCTATAGCCTTATCTTTCTTAATACTATTATAAGCTTACGGGTCTAAGTAGAAGGTAAGGTTTAGGACGTTTCTTCCTTAGGTTAGTATATTCTACATTAGGATATATAGTCTCTTTTTATTTACCTATGTAATAATAGCCTTTATTACTAGTCTCGTATATCTTCCTACTTACTAAAGTAGATATTCCGTGTTAAAGTCTCTTACGACTAGAAGTTCTTTACCTCCTTTTCTTATTACTAAGACCTCTTAGATATAAGAAGGTTAGGTCCTTATGTTTCGATATATCGAGAAGACTTATAGTTTCCCGTTTTTAACACTTACTATGTTTCTTAATTAGAAATTACCCGTTAGTTCTTAGTTTTAGTCCTTAATGTAATATATTACCGTCCCTAGCTTACCGTTTGTTCTATTTCCTATCACGGCTACGTATGTTAGGTATATTCTCGTCTCGTCGCTTTTTATATAGTATTATAGTTCTTAAACGAAGACGAGATCGTATTTACTCTAGGTTCCTTAGTTAAGTAGGGAGTCGTGGTACGTTAAGGTCTTAACGGTATTTCCTATAAGGACTTTAATTATAGTTACTAGTAAAGGTCTTTAATTTTATCTCTTTTTATTAGATACTTAGTAGAAAGGGAGATATTAGTTTAGTAAATCTCGGTAAGGAACTAGCCCTTTAATACCTATATATAATTAGTAGTAAGTTTCTTTATAAGATCTTAACGTATCTCTATTTCTAAAGGTTAGGTAATACGTCTCTAAAGAAAATATCTTATACGATTAAAGTTGTTAACTTATGGAAGGCCGGCATTAGTAGTAGCTTCTTAGATAAGATATCGTTATTAGGTAATTTTACTAAAGGTTCCCTTAGTCTGATTATCTCTCTTATCAGTTTTACCTAGGTATCTTTTCTTACTACCTATTCTTTAGGATATACTCTAATACTCCGGAATAACTTCTTTCTTTATTACCGTATTACCTAGTAAGTTTCTTAAATATCTTCCTAGTCTATGTCTCTGTCTATTTCTATAACTTCGTATATTATCTAAAAGTATATTTTGAGATTAGTCTCTAAGGCCGGCTTCTAGTTTACTTAGTCTTAGGCTATTATTACTATGGCCTTAGCTATCTATACCCGGTCGACCCTAAGGTCATATCTTTTAGTTACTATTTAAAACTTCTTTCTATAAGTCTTTAATATCTTTAGCTCCTCCTTATTATAAGTCTTAGCTCTTTTACCTATTATCTTTACGGTCTCTTAAGTTATCTACTTTAAGGCCTTCTTAGGTTGTCTTCCTGCCACGATTATATCGATACTTTATACTATCAAAACCTCTAAGGTATTAAATGTTATATTACTTACTAGGGTCTTAATGTTTCCCATAGGTTCTAGGGCCTTTGTTATTTCTTTATCCTTAATAGTTAGTAAAGAAATGTCTTTTGGTTACTCAGTAGAGGTAAGAGTTACTTTGTAGATGTCTATCGACTCCGTCTATGTTAGAGTCTTCTTATCTTATGTTAATAAGGCTATTTATTTTACCGCCGCTTTCTTAGTTCTTACTTTTACTTTTACCTTAGCTTTTATAAAGGTCTTTTCTTTTTTATCTCTCGAAACCTCCTTTTTTATAACTCTCTTACTTATAGCCTCTATAGTCTTTGTTACTTTAGCTTCCTTAACGGCCTAGGTAATAATCTTATCTTTATGGGCTTTCGTCCTTATCTTCTTTTCTACTTCGATATTTCTTTTACCTAGGAAGAGAAGCTATCCTTTATCCGTGACCTTAGGTCTTAAGATATAGGTACCTATGTTATCTAGCCTATGTGGTCCTAGGTAGTTAGGATACTATAGTAGGTCTAGGTACTTGTCTATATATTCTTTATGTCTATATCTTTCGTATACTACCTTCATGATATAGTCTCTTACCTAGTGAAACCTATAATAAGTCTCGTATAGTAAGATTTTCCTCTTCGGTAGGAGCCTCTTTATAATAGTAGACCTAAATAACCTAAAGGTTTTTGTAAAGATATAGTTATCGTTAAACGATATTATCCACGTCTTATTTCTTATCTTCGCCGCTCTTACAGGTAAGATCTCCGTTAAGGCCTATGTCTCTTATTTTACTATGACCTTTGTGATCTCATGGGATCTTTCTAAGGTTATAATTATCTTTAGAATCTTTTCTAGGGCGTAGGTAATCTATTTTACGTTTTCTTAAAGAAGGATCCTTACTGTCTTAGCCTTTACTATGGCTTCGGTTCTTTTGTCCTAGTCTCCTTTTCTTAAGAAGACTAACTACCCGTTACCTTTAATCGTAGCCTTCATAGCCGCCGGCTTTACCCTTATCACGCTAGATAGGCCTAGGCTGATTTCCCTAGCCGTCACTCTGGCCTACGGATAGTTAACGGAGACCGTGAGTATTAGCCTTCCTGACGCCAGTAAGTTAGACTTACTCCGCTAAGTCCCCGGCCTTATGTTTAGCTTAGTTTTCGAACTAAGGTTAACGTTAGTAGGCCCCCTAGAGGCCGCTACTTTGGAGGCCCAGCTTAGGTTCTTCCTCGCTAAGGCCGTCTTCTATTTGTTAGCTAGGTTAGTGGCCTTTGTCATGGCAGCCCCTAATTAAGCCTATGCTATAGCGACCCTCGGTTAGGTCGTTTCCTTAGTCGACTAGGCTAATAGTAGCGTTGTCTCTGTTAGGATGGGTAGGTTGGTCGAACAGGAGGCTCTGTCGTTCCTTGGCGTAGGTACCACATAGGCTCCCGGAGGCGGCGTCTAGATCGAGCCGTTGTCGATACCTACGTAGGACGAGGGTATGGGCAAGGTCTTAGAGCCCGACATTGTCGGGGTCTTCGCCCTTCCTACGGTCCGGTAGATTACCTTCTTGATCCTAAGGAAGGTCTCCCTTCTCTAACGAACGTGGTGTTTCCCGCTGGGGATTTTCGCGAAGCCTTGGTCTAGGGCTTCGGAGAGGGTCTTGATGACCTCTTACTTCGCCAGGTATTCGGCGTCGTGTTCGGCTTGTAGCTTCTTGGCGTAGTCGGCTAGGTTGGCGTGTAGTGGGCATTGCTCAGGTGCCATGTTGAGAGCGTACGCGGGCTACGTGTGAGTTGTCAGGGTATGGGGAGGTGCCCGAAGGCGGCGGGGAGTCGTGATCAGGTCGTGGTGTTTTGGGGTAGCTAGTCCCGGCGTTGTGATTGGTCCAATTCTTTCGAAAAAATAAGAAGAGGGTATAGAGCTGCGCCGTTACTGGTCGCACTGCAATTTTGAGCCCTGGCAGACCCCATCATTTCACCACCAGGCCTTCCATGGCTGTTTTTTAAAGAGCACGTAACTGTGCACCCGTAAAGAATATATAAATGGGTGGGTGCCGTTTCGAGCCTGAAGTCTGCCCGGAAGTCTGCCCGGCTGGCTGCAGCTGTATTTTTTGGGGCCAACTTTGCACTTGCCGATTCTGGTCCTCGTTTGCCCATCTGCTGGCACTTGTTGACGACTGCTAATCGCCGTTACGTGTGACACGCAAAAATGGGTGATGTGGGCCCTGGGGGACACTGGAATTGGGGGACTTGCGAGGAAGGAACACGGCAAAACCAATTCAGCAGATTTGTCTTTTGCATTATTCTCCTCAATTACCGCAAACAACAGCTATCGTTATTCCGTGCACCACCCGCGCTTATGCCGTCTGCTCGATCCGCTTCTCCTGCGGCGCAATGGCGTCCTTGTTCTCGCTAATCTCCCGCGTCTCGGGCTCCTCCTCGGTCAGCGGCTTCATCGGGCCGTCGGACAGGCCAAACAGCTTGTCCATGGCTTCGAGCGAGACGCCCTTGGTCTCGGGGATGAAGAACCAGACGAAGAAGAACATGCTGAAGCAGAAGCTGCCAAAGATGAGGTAGGTTCTAGAACTATTAGCAGGGTTCGTCACACCAGGCACGCGTTTACTCACCCATAGCCGTAGGCGCCCACCGTCTCCAACATGACGGGCACCGACCGCGCCACGACAAAGTTGAACAACCACTGCGTCGCTGCCGCAAAGGCGACATTCTGCGACCGCAGCCGCGCCGTCGGGATCTCACTGGCATAAATCCAGCACGTTGGGCCCCAGCCGAATTGGAAGAAGCTATTCCTGTCAGTGCAACCCCTCGGGACAGAAGGACAGACACTTACGCTGCAAACAGGAAGATGGACACGAGGGCGAAATACCCCGCCGGCGGCACCATGTCGCCCTTCTTCGGTGGCGCGATGCGCACATACAGACCGATGTAGAACATGGCGAGGCCCTGCGCGATCGACGTCCAGAGCAGACTGCGTCGGCGACCGAGCGAGTCGACCATGAAGAGCAGGAAGACGACGCAGCTGGTGACCTTGACAATGCCGTACACGCCCGTGCTAAACAGACTCGATGTGGTGCTCGTCAATCCCAAGTTGATAAAGATGGTGGGCGCGTACGTGTTGATGGCGTTGGTACCCGTCATCTGCTGGCAGATCATGAGCGTGATGCTGATGAGCACGCGCTTGCGGTTGCCCTTGATCAGCCACATCTCGCGCTGCAGGTTCCAAAAGGTCGCGTCACCGATGAGCTGCCGCTCGTGCTCGAGCTGGTCGACAATCTCCTGGAACTCCTCCTGTATGTACGGGTGCGTCGGCGGCAGGTTGCGGATCCGCGACAGCACGGCCTTGGTCTCCTCCCACCGGTCCTTCCGCGCCAGCCAGCGCGGGGACTCCTGGTTCAGCAGCATGCAGAGGCATAGCAGTACCGCCGGCAGTGCCTGGATCGCTAGCGGGAAGATATACATGATCTTGCCCGTGTAGTGCAGGTTGAAGGCGTAATTGATCCAAAACGCAATCATGCCGCCCGTCACGATGAAGAGCTGGTACAGCCCCGTCAGCAGGCCCCGGATGGCGCGCGGCGCGTTTTCGGACACGTAGATGGGGTTGATGGTGCTAGCCGCGCCGACACCTAGGCCTGCGATGAAGCGCCCCGCGTACATGGGGCCCAGGTTGCCGTTGGCCGCCGCCTGCATGATGACGCCGATGGTGATGACGAGAGACACAGCGATGAGACACCACTTGCGGCCGAAGCGGTCGGTGAGTGGCGACGCCACGAGGGCGCCAGCGAAGCAGCCGGCCTGAAGAGTGGAGACGATGTTGGCCGCGAGGTTGGCCGACGCGACCGACCCGGCCTTCAGTCCAAAGTCCTCCATGAACGGGGGCATGACGATGACACCGCCGATGACCGACGAGTCCCACCCGAACGACATGGCGCCGAAGCATGCCTGGGAGCAGTCAGCAGATGTCTCGGTTCGCTGGCAATACGTTCAACCTACCGAGCAGGCGAGCAGCAACACGCGCCAGCCGTAGATCTCCTCCGGATCCGTGGCCATGGCATCGTTCCGCACAATCTTCTTCAGTATCCTCGTTGACAACCCCATCTTTGGCGATTTTCGGGTTCCTTCTTGGTTTCCGAGTCCAGAGTCCAGTCCCAAGTCCAAACTGGACGGTGCAGGGCGGACGAGTTTTAAACAGGGTGCAGGAAGAGCTCTCCCGGCAGAGTCGGGGCCAATCCGACGGCACGACCGTCTTTGCCATTTGTAGTCGCACCGCATGCAACCTCATATACGCAGCATACATTGGGTCTCGAATGGTTGATGTTCCTCCCGCCCGTCCTCGTCTCCTCTTATTGGCCGCGTCTCCTGGACTCCGGCCCGTTTCCCATTCTTGTCACCTTCCTAGCCGCACATGGCTGGGCCGTCGTCCTTCCCCCCATGTTCATGCCCATGTTCGTCCCCATTTTCATGTACCTCGCCCGTGACGGGCGGGGTTTACCCCAACGCTAGAATACCCGCGCATTTTTCCACCAAGGGGGGGTGGAGGGCATGCCCCCGAGGCCAAGAAACCGTTGCCAAGTTACGACGCTGGTGGCTGGGAGATCTGCTGCGGATCGACACTAGCGACGAAGGCCCATGTGGCGCTGCGGGGAACGCGAACACCACGTCTCACCTGCTGTTCTGGATTTCGGGGATCCGGGTACCCTCATGCTCTTCGGTCAAATGTCAGCATCAGTGAGATGAGAGAGGGTGTGTGTGTGTCGACGCATGCAACAGGCTCAATCGGCCAACGGTGGTGAGGGGATGCTGGAGTCCCTGTCTGGTTTCGGCCGCCAAGACTCGCCAGAATTAGCCTGTTTGTTGATTGTGTGGGGAGACCGGGACTTGGGGTCGGCGGTGTGGAGGTGGACTGGGATGCTCCAACATTTGACACATGTTGCGCAGACCGGCCCGGGGAAACGTTGAGGCCCCGTGGGAACGGTAGCGGAGTGTGGCCAATTCGATTCTGAGTTGCGATGGTGTTGATGCAGTTTGATGTTTGAGTGCGCGCTGATGCGAATCCCGGCTGCTCAAGACACTCTATCGAGACCCTGGCGAGCTGCTGCAGGCAATTAACAGGTAGGTAAATTCACGTTGCGTCCCGTCTGGCATCATTTAGCCAGCTAACCAGCCGGGTGGAAAAGTAATATCTCAGCATCTCGCTTCCCTGCAATCAACGAGCTCAGCCAAAACCTAGGCGTGCCTGTGGTTGAAGTGGCTAACTTGCTGGTGCGTACTAGTAGCCTACCTACTCTACTACCCTCGCTTGGAGAATCAGGAGGGTAGTTCTTCCGGAAGCGATTTCTCCGCGAATCAGGAGACAGACTGGCCTGGACGAGTGCTACAAAAGCCAGTCAACTTATACAGGAGCGGTTAGCACATGCAAGGCTGAGGCCACCCTTCTCGTTGCCGTCCGACCCAAGGATCATTGAAAAAAGATGGCAACCATGTTGGCCGAACCGAGTATTACGGTCCTCGGGCCTGACCCGGCCCACCGGCGCTGCATCCTTAACGGTAATGCCTTCCAGCAGGACGCCATCGTGACCTTCAACGCCTGGCAGTACGCCGCCTTCTACAGCCCGCTGTCCTCCCCGGAACCCCTGTACATCCATCTGGCGCGTCGCCCGCTGCCGTCCGGTCCCTGGGAGACTCTCGTCCTCTCCGACTATCCCCAAACTGTCGATGACGGTCACAACACGGTTCAGGTCGGCATCTGTCCGTCTGACGGAACAATTCACCTCTCCTACGACCACCACTGCGACATGTAATATCCCTTCCCTTGTTTTCATCACCTGATCTAATGACGGTAGTCTCCGGTATCGAATCTCGGTCCGCAACCTTGCCACCACCCCATCCGAATTCTCCTGGACCGATGCGCTGTTCTCTCCCACCCTGGACTACCTCCCCGGTCTGCCCTCCACCCACTCCCACTTCAGCTACGTGACCTACCCGCGCTTCGGCTTTTTGGGGACTGACCTCTTTTGCTCCTTCCGCGACGGCAAGGCCGGGCTCGGAAACGACCATTTCTACCGGTACTCGGGCGCCAGTGGGTTCTGGACCTTTGTTGGGACGCCGCTGACGGGGGTGTGGAGTAATCCGTATGTCAACGGGTGGGATTTCAGGGGCGGCAAGATCCATGTAACCTGGACGTGGCGGGGTTTCGTCGAGTATGAGGGGTGGGACGATCTGGCGGATACAAAGCACAAGCAGCAGGCGGGGCCGAATGGGGCAGAGAATAATTTTGATGTTTGTTATGCGTGGAGTGAGGATGGAGGGAAGACGTGGAAAGGGGAGGATGGGATTATTGGCAGCACGGTCAGGACCGGGGCCAAAGGGATCACGGCTTTTGAGGTGCCCAAGGGGAAGGGACTGATGAACCAGGAGGCGGAGGCGGTCGATCAGGACGGTGGAGTGCATGTCTTGAATCGCGATTCTGTGGACGGGGAACATGCGTGGAAGCATTATTATCGGGCGCCGGAGGGTGAGTTTGACTCGAGAGTCAGGAGGACGTTGCTAACGATCTAGGGACATGGACACAACGGCGGATTCGACCTATCACGGGTGGGAGCAGACGGGGCCGACTTGCTGTCAACAGAGGGGGTGATCTGTTTATCATTCTCCCAGACTCGACGACGACGACGATAAGAATCTTGAAGGCGGCGAAATCCAGCGGGTACTCCACTTACGAAGAGGTTTGGACCGGACACGGTTTTACCGGAGAACCGCTGGTCGACTCAGCCAGGCTTGAACACGACAATGTCTTGTCAGTATTTGTCCGCTCTGACGTCGAGAGCTCGGCCGGTAAGAAAAACGTGGTTGTGTTGGATTTCCAGCTTTGAGCCTTGGCACCGACATCGTTTGCCTAGAACCGCACAACTGTCTTTCTGGGGGGTAAGTCTCCTGTCAAAGACAACCAAGCTGGTTGGTGGACCGGGCCGTTCAGCGGCAAGGCTCTGGGCTGCTTCTTGGACATTGCATATGCGCGGGGATAAGGCTCAACGGGTCGCTCCGGGCCTAGAATTACGCCTTGCGCGCTGAGCGCAGAAAAATATGCACGAGCTGCAGATAGAGACAGCCCAATGAGCAAGCATGATCAATTCGTTAGCCACTATATATGCGCTTGAGCATCCCGCATCCCGGTTTGGCGCAGACCCAGGCTCACAGAATATTGACAGCTCAGCCTAGCATACAGCACTCGACGAGGAAGAGGCCTCGCATCAGCCGAAAGCTGAACCACGGATCGAGTAGCTATGGAACAAATGCCGCAGGAACGCAAGGTGAGCAAAAAGGTGTGGCGGAACCGCAGAGCCTTGGCTTACCAGGCAATTTGCAGCAGCCACGGCAACAGGTTGCGCCATCGGCATCATCACAATTGCCGTTTTCGTGCAATATTCTCATCAAGGACGAGCAAGTTCACGACTACGAGAAAGAATTCCTCAACCAGTTTCCCGCATCCTACCGAGTTGGCCACGACGACATACGCGCGCCCGTTTCCCCTGAGCCAGGCCTCATTGCAAGGGAGTTGAATGTGGAGAAGCTGCACAAAATTATCCACCTACTATGGCTCGCCGGCCGGCCCGTCCCGCCTCGGCCCCTTCACTATCAGCTATCCCTAGGACGCGAGGTTATCCTCAGGGAACAGATGGAAGCGCATCTAGTTTGGGGCTCGGGTCGGATTTTCATCAAGCCCATCCCGCGGTACTTGCTGAACCCGCACTTTTGGGAAAACCACCTCTTGTGCGACCAATGCCGGGGGCAGGTTGAGATGAGCGCGCCATCCTGCGGGCATCGGCAACTCAGGGCGTGCGCCTTGGGGTTTCTGCTCTCGTACGTGGCGCTCGTGGCGTACGAGAGCGACTTTGGCATCGCGATAGAGAAACGTCTTATCCCGTACGAGGTCAGTTGGGCGCAGTGGCGCGAGTTCGTCAGCCAGCTCCTGGCCGGCGACAGCACCAACCAGCTCTACACCCACGTGGCCCCCCGCTTCATCTACGGCGAGCTGCGCCTCAACAGGCTCAATCTCATCTTCTTCGCCCGACGGGGGCCGCTCTCTTCGGGCTTCGTGGCCACCTGGCACTCGTTTGGGAGCTTCTACCGCGACAACTCGGCCTGGATCATCACCATCACCGCCTATGCCATCCTCATTCTCTCGGCCGTCCAGGTCGGCCTGACGACGACTAGGCTGGCCACCAACCAAGTCTTCCAGTCCGCCGCATATGGCTTTTGTATCTTTGCGATTCTGATCCCCATCTTTACGCTTGGGCTGCTCGTCATCTTCTCGGCGATATTGTGGGCGTATAATGTAATGCGAACGAGGCGGTTCGAGGCGAAGAGGTCCAAGACTCTCGGCAGGGCCTGGCGCGATGAGGCTGCGAGGAAGAATACTACCACTGGCACGTGGTAGGGTACCTTTGCGTTGGAGACCGGTCAGCGGCATGCTTCTTTGTCTATTTCCATCTAGGCGTCAGTAGTCTGCGTGATATCTGATAAAATGTAGGGATGAATGAATGAATGCTCCCACGCTGCCCCCCCCCCCCTACGTGACAGTTCCGGGTCAGGATGGCCATGGTTTTTTTTGTTTTTTTTTTCGGTGACGGAGCTAGGCAGTTGGATAATTTGTTTCGCCACCCTAAAATCGACGACCACCCATGCTCATAGTCAGGTGACTCTTCGTCACGTTTGATCAGTCTAGATCAGCTCCGGCTCAGTTTCGGCTAATATCTGCCCATTGAACAGCACAGCCTTCCGAGAAGGTGCAGTTTTAGCCGAAGGGCCTAAAAATGGTCCCGTGCAAGCAAAGGGCCCAGAATTGGGACATTCGCACCCGCAATAGCCACCACCCAGAACTTTATGGACAATTTGTCCAGCCTTCTGCTTGGGAATACTTATTGTCAGAAACGTTGCACACTGGAATCTGTGGAATAAAAGGGGTCGCAACTGCTTGATTGAATTGCTTGTGCGGCTCTCTGGCGTTGCCAGAAAGCCCCTTATTATGTATAGTACTGCGTGGTGGCAATAGTGGTGGCAACCATAGCCTTGACCAGCTGAACTGACTGCGTCAATTCAGCTCCCCTGAGCTCTATTCAGCTCGGTTGGCCACACCTTCCTTTTCCACATTCGGGCCTTCGGCCGGAACCCCCTTCTTTCTGACAACCCCTTCCTTTCTGACAACCCCTTCCTTTCTGACAACCCCTTCCTTTCTGACAACCCCTTCCTTTCTGACAACCCCTTCCTTTCTGACAGTACGTAAAGATGATAAGTGTGTAGGGTACGTTAGTTCTGCTATTACAGATTCACATTTAGGAACCTGAACTAACGACTTACAGATATAAGAGAAGATTCCCTAACTCTAACCCACGTAATATAAAGCCACTGAAACATTTTACAGAAAGTGTTACACGCTCGATTATAGTAAGGTTAGATAAAACTGTTAAAGTATAGCCTTTGAAACCACTGCCTTACAGCGCTGGAAGCGCTGGAACCCTCTGTAACAACAGAGGCACAGGGTACGCAACTGCATACCCTGTAACCCCTGACCATCTAGAAAGTTCGAAAGCTAGGGGTTCTGACAAGCCACTGTGGGTATTGAACTCTCTGGAATCTCCAGAACCTTCTGGAGATCCCAAAGCCCCACAGAGCTTACGCAAGCCTACAGGGCTCTTAAACATACTATTCTTGTTTTGTATTAGTAGTAGAAGCTATAGAAGCCTCCTACAGGCCTATAATAGGCACTCTCCTCTCCTGTATCTAGTAAGTAGCAAGTACTTCACACAGAATCAACACAATTCGGCAACTGTGCAAGCACTTTCTTCCCCTGAGTGCCCTGTAAGCCTTCTGTAGTACAGAAAGCCTACAGCGCTCCCGAGCCTATAGTATAGTGCTCCGGAGCCTACTGAGCAATAGAGGTAAACCACTTCCTATCGTTAACAATATAGTCAGTAGACCCTGTATCGTAAAGGAGGGCGTTGGCTAGTGAGAGTGGTTTTTACAAGGGTTATCAAGCCTCTTGCTCCTCTTTTTCGCTCTGTAATCAATCTTATAAACAGTAGCTTCAGGCTCTGAATCAGAGGATGAGGAATCAGTATCATAAAGCTCTGTGTTTAGATTGTAGGCTCCAGTAAACATAGGTGAATCGGGTACTTGGTTCGGGGTTTCAGTCTTTAGATTCTGAATCCTTAGTCTTTTTACCCTTCTTCTTTCCCTTTTTCTTAGGCTCCTTTTTAGGTGCCTTATCCTCATTACTATCAGAAGGCTTCTTAGGTGTTTTGAACACTTTGTGAGCTATTCTTTTGGCTGTAGTAGAGGCTGGAATTCTCTGCTCTTCTAGAAGATCAACCATAAGATAGCTAAGTTCTAATAGTGCAGTGTTTTGTTCCAATGCTCTATTAGTGCGTATAGCACTTCTTTGGCGCTCAGCCCACGCTGGAAGGTCTTTTCCATAGCCTTCAAAAAGTGGTTCACCTAGTCAATTTCTTCCAATTTTAGGCCTACAAGGCCGAGTCTGGAGACTAGGTTGGAAAATTCAGCGTTGTAAGACACTAAAGAGCTACTATTACTACTAAACTCCAGCTTGTGGTAGTCCCTATAAAGGTTGTCCCTCTGGATTTCATCGGCGTAAGAGTATTGCCGTTTCAATAGCTTATAAGCCTCTGCAAGCTGAGTTTGCCAAGCAATAGAGGCCTGGGGGCCAGCACCAAGGCTATTCTTCAACAAGATCAAGATAGCTTGATTCTCATCACTTAACTGTGCTACGAAAGCATCTGGATCCGCTGTAAAGCCAGCACACGATAAGGCCCGCAGTTGGCAATCCAGGGCTTGTTTCTAAAGGTCATGATTATCAGCGTTTTGGAGCTTCTGAGCCTCTGGAAAATCGTACACCCTACGGCCTAATTCCTTACCTATACCCTCTGCAATAGTGCCGTGAACCGGCTCTGTTCCAGAGACTACATTAGCTGTACTAGCCGTTGTGGTCCCGAAGCCCCCTACGTAGGAGTATTAGGCCATAGGAGGGTCAGGTATAGGGGCCTCTGTTTCAGAAGTAGTATATAGTTTTGTCAAGTTACTAACACTTAGCTTTTTAGGGACTGATAACTCTTTAGTAGCTAGGCTTTGAACTTTGTTCACTAGAGCTTGTTGCTGATCAGCAGTATTGCTAACAGTAACTATCAGGTCCCTAATCAGGGATTGTAAGGAGTTAACTGAGAAGGCTAATTCCTTTATTTGGTCACTTTCGGCCTTGATCTGGCTGCTTTGCCTTTTCAACTGGGTTTTCTGTTCTGAAAGGCGGCTTTCCAGCTCTTCTTTATCACCTTTAGAGGTTTGAGGGTCTACCATTGAGGTATCCTCAGGCTTTACAACCTGTGGTTCAACGTCTTCATCCTCTGAATCTGACTCGGAGTTTCCGCTAGAAAGTGGAATCTGTAGTACTCTAGTTGGTCCTGGCGCAGTAGAGATTGAGGTGGGCGTGAAGACGCTTTTCTCATCTACAGTAGGCTTGCCTTGAAAGGATTTGCCTTTCTTCAGTGGATTGCTAGGTCCACGGCTAGCCATTATTCCTACTAGTAATTCGAAGGCTTACTAGACCTATCCTCTCAAATAGGGCTTTATTTGTTGTACTGGTTACTAGCTAGTTTGTCCACTACACAAGTGGACTTACAGGTGCTTAGAGAGCGGCCTGTACTAGTTCTCTGCAATTTGAACTATAGTTTTACGCCGTCATGGCAACTAGTAGCGCCTGCACTAGGTAGAGAGTCTTCTCTACGGTTTTACCTATCACTAGGATTGAGAGGAACTGTGACCGGAGGCACAATCACTGCACTGGGGAACGATAGTTGTGGCCAACAATTTAGTTCGTTTGTGGTGTGAGGAAGGAAAGACCTCTCCTCACACCAGACGCGTGATGGTGGGGTTGTCCTCCGTCGCTACAGCTGCATAGAGGTTACCAACCCATTGACAGAAGGGTTGCCGATTTGGTAAGGCTTGTTCAAGGCGGCCTGGACTATTGCGATGCTAGTGAAATAAAATGGTATTATTACCAGTCTCGTTGTGTCACTTTTTAAGGCTCTGCCGCTCTGTTGCTTCGGCAGGTTGAAGTCTTATACCCCCTAGCCTCACCGTTCGTCAGTCTAGCGTTTCTCCTTGCATGTACTAGCCAAAAGATATGGGGCAACGAACGCGCACGGTAGCTGACACGGAATAGCACGAAAGCGCTGATTCTGGCGGGGAAGAGAGGAGGTAAAAGTTAACAGTGCTGGTTTTGTTAAGAGTTACTTGCTTCGTACATCACAAGTGGCATCTTGCCAAGTCACGCAAGCCACAGTTCACCTCGCATCCTTAAAAAAGAAACAATCCGCGAGACCCATTTCGCCTTTTACTGTACAGTAGACGAAATCCATATCATTCTCATTGTTAGATGACAACGGTTTATGGGCACCAGCGCAAGTAGTTAAATACCGAAGAAAGTACAGTACAGGCGCTGACGCTGTAGTCGAAATGCTCCATAACATACCCGTGGATCTGTACTACTTTGGGTTGCTAAGGTGCCTGGACACTGTGACACAGTATAAATATGGCGCACTGTACGTTAGCATTGAGGAGCCAAAAATGGCTCCGCTTAGATATATTTCACATACGAAATTGTTAACACTGAACCTGGCCGCCACTGTATCTGTCCGATTTCAGTAAGGTTTTAACCTTGGCTATCGTCACCCTTCTCACCCTCGCGATCTTTCAATGGCTACCTAGTGCAAGAGCCAAGGGGGAGAAATGCAGTTGGTCAAGGCATTAGGGGTTATGAAGGCTTTTTCGTTCATCACGGAAGACAAGGACTACTGGTTTTACTGCGGGCACTGGGACGTGCGCTACGCCACAGCTGGTTGCTGGGACTGTACTCCTACTGCGCTGCCTCCCCTGGATCCTGAAAGGCTCCGCTTGGCTTTTTCCAGTTTCCCTCAGCTGCTATTGAGAATAAGTTCCGATCTTATCTGTGCGCCCTAACTACCAAAAGCCGGTATAGACACTACAAAACCCACCTACAAGCTTCTCAAAGATACTGTCACATAGGTATCACCAACGATATTAGTTACCACGTAGAAGTGAAAGGCGTTAACATCACTCAACGAATATATTAGTAAATTGGCCACACAGGTTAAAGATGGGGATAACTAAAGGCAGCCAATTCTACGTAAGGACGCTTTAGAGGTCGTTAATTTCTAGCCTCCTGGTGCCTATCTAGGTGCCCTGTAACTGTTACGGCCTGCACCCGAGTAGGGTTAAGACAAGTCGTATTGGGCGAGTCGGAGGACCGAGGCACCCAATGGGGGTTGAGTCACGAGACTGCAGTCGAAGCTGGCTCCCTAGAGCAACAACACTAATAGAGACAGGTCACTGAAGGCCGCTGCCTCAGTATCCTTGCCGAGATACGACAGCTCAAGGTCCCTTTGGTGGATAATGCCCTGGGGCCCAAATCAGGGCAGATCTGGTTGGCACTAATTTTAGCAAACCTGCATTTCCATCACGTGGCTAAACTCGCCGAGCAGGAAGAAGGCTCCGGCCAGCGTTCTGTTTGGAAGGAGGATGAACTCCTTCGATGCAATGGGTCCTTCTGCACTAACAAGGGGTTATGTTGCCGGCGGGATCCAGCCACTGAAAAACACCACAAATTGGAAACTACGGTCCTCGAGAAGCTTGTTGACTTGGCTAAAGAGGGCAATACACTGAGAACGCATGAAGATGTGCCAGAAGACATCCGTCAGTTGCTTCGCGAGCAGGAAGAGCTCCTTTTAGAACCGTAAGCGGCGAAAGCGAAAGGGCACCGATGATGCGCCTGTCGCCAACCTTCATCTCTGTTGTCGTGGCCATGATCAAGACTCCACTGATTGCCATGCTGGTTCACACCCTGAGGTACAGGAAATGGCCACCAGAAGGCGCCCAGTAGACCTGATCATTCACCACTGCATCATTTCACGCGGCCTTCGAAGAGCTCTCCGCTTGAAGCTCGTTTGCAGTGGGTCCCACCCTTCTCTCCAATTCTGCTGCAACTGACACGATTCCGACTTAGAGCCATTTCGCGCATCCTTCGAGCGAACACTCTTCCCCACCAGGGTGTTAGATGATGCGAAATGGGGACATCATTTCAGGGAGGCAAGGTGGGGCCTGCGCAAGCATAACGGAGCGACGGTGCTCTGGCACGACTACCTTGTTTTCCGGTGTCGCGCCCGTAGCAAGAGCAGTGAACCTGCCCTCTGGTGGGCCGGCAAGATGCGAAGCGTGTTAGACTCTCTTATTCGATATCATCGACGGGTACAGTCACAGGCGCAGGATGATACAGCCCGCGATACCGACGAAATGCTGGAAAAGCTCTGCTGGGTTGTTATTAACGGCTGCAAAACGGGCTGCGAGGGGTGGGAATACTTGGGGGAAGAGCACACGGGCCCACACAACTTGGGTCTCAGTACTCTCTCGGCGGCAACGTACTTCGGCTATGCATCCTTGGCCAGGGAGCTTCTCGACCAGGATAGCAGCATGGACCCTACAAAGCGCGATGGCCTATTTCACTCCCCTATGTACATCGCCGCGCGCACCGGCCAGGCGGATATGCTTCAGCTTCTGCAAGGGCGTTTGCCCGAGTTCGAACACGGCACGCCGAATGGGCCACGTCTGAACTGGCGCTCAAAACTAGGACCCGGGTCGCTACGCGGGGCATGCGTTCGAGGGGACCTGGACATGGTCCGTTTATAAACAACATGCTTCTCGTCTGCCCTCTCCACTCCAACAACCACGACCCCCTCCACAACCGGCCCACGATACCCAGCCGACGCTTCCATCGCCAGCTCCACTCTTTCCCCCGAGTTCACACACCCCCGATACGCAACGCGCCACACACCATGGACACGATCCCCGGCCTCAAAACCCAAAGATTGGATCCGCTACTGGCTGAAAGTCTCAGCGGTGACGGCATCATCTCTAGGCATCATTCTCCTCAACAGAAAAACCTGCGGCGTGTTTCCAAACGCCGTCATGGTCGCTCGGATGTACCGAGTCAGCACGGCTGAGAGCGGCGACGTTTCAAGATGCGACAGTGGTATCGGTCGAGATGCTACTCGCTCGTAGGCGAGGATCCATTTTGAGTCGTCTTTCGCGACATCCAAGGGCATGCAGGTGGGCTTGCGTACGTTGGCGAGGGTTTTGTCAGAGGGGGATTGGTGGTGGTTGGTTTCTGTAATGACGTGAGGAGAGACTTTGCGGTGGAGATAGAGGAGGTATGCGGTGGTGAGTGTGATGGGGATGCCAAGGGTGATGGCGACGACTTTGGCGATGGAGGTGAGTATGGTGGTGTGATGTGATCCTGTGGGATGGCGGGAAGGGAGATTTGGGAAGGAAGAGGCGAAAAGGTGGACGAATCCGAATATATTTTGACGCTAGACACGGTGTTGTTCCATACATCTATTCCCCCTTCTCCATATCAACGACCCTCGAACCGGGCTCTACCACATCGGTATACCGAGGTGGGCCTTCAACTCTTTGACTCTCACGAACCGAAGCAACGCGGTGTTGTATTTCCTTCGCGTTGATCTTGTGCATGGCTGGGCAATGATCGTCACTCCATTCAAAGGTCCACATCGCATGCCCAAACCCGTACCACCGGTTTGGTGGTTCCGATTTCTGATGTGTTTTTCAACACCTAGTGTCCGAATCGCCGTCGCCGAGACATTTCCATGTAGTGAATACCAGAAGCCTTCCCTTGGACCGACCTGGAGCAACATCAGGCACTATGTTGATTGCATAGTCGGTATAGCAATGTGGGCAGTACCTTCTGCAGCATGTCGTCAGTGTTTACGTGCTGGAAAAAAGGGAACCAGTACGTACAGTGCTGCGAATGCGACGCTGTCGAGGCAATCGTAGTCAGCTTCGTGTAACAGTGCGCACCGAAGCCGTTTATGCATGTCGACCTGTCCCGGTTGTAAGGGGGCAGTCTCATAGGCTAAAGCATTCATGGGAAGCGAGAAGGTTGGATCAACACCAAATCTAGCCATGTTCGGGACCAGGAAGGGATATTCCTGGGCCCACCTAAGGTGTCTGTAGATGGGGTCGGTATGCGAGAGGGTATGCCCGATTTCGTACAGGGTAAGAGGCGTAGCTGTGTGGTTAGGCCCAATATAAGTCGCCAGTACATCTTGTTGTCGCATGGTTAAAGTCCGGTATCCGCGCTCGATTCTGAAGCGGGTGAAGGAGAATCTACGCCCCGTTAATGGACCGAAAGGCCTGGTAAGATCAGCCGCCAGCTCCTCCGTGGTGGGAGCGTCGACTTCATGCCGGCCCTTTTGATGTGGGTAAGATTTCCAGGCCTTCGTAACCTCATCGAGTTTGGGCAATCGCCAACCCCCGGTTTCAGCAGAGCGGCTAGGTGGGTGTGGCTCTAACACTCCGTGTAATGGGGCGACGGGGGAAGGTCTCCCTCTTTCGTCACGGTTACTGCCTGTCCATGACATCGCGGTCTTGATCCTTTCCAGGGCGGTAGACATGTCGATGAATGGTGTATCAGGAATTGCTGCGTAGCTTTCCCGTCGACATCGTCTTTTATATCCAACCAATTGTGCCTCGGCAGATACAAGGTTTCGGTACATGTAGAGCCGTCATCCACAAAGTAAATCGTCGCTCTATGGCTGCGGTTCCGGCCGTTACTTCAGTCCATGGAAGCCATGGTACCAGCTAGCTCACGCGGGTTAAGGACCTCGGGAGGCCGCGATGTGTCGGGCGTGTGTCAGACGAGTTAAAGTGGCGCCTCAAAGCATCGGTGCGGATGAATGTCGCCTACTTGGAGCGCCATGCCACAACCATCTCCGGTAGGCCCCACGGCCACCGGGTTGACTGTAAAGTTTATGGTCGACATCGCCACCGAGAGGGTTCTGGTTGGAGAGGGCTGTCATCATGGGGCTGCGTCGGAAGCTAGGGACATGAAGCCTGCAGAGGTGGTCCTGGGACTCGTGGTTGGTGCCAAAGATGATGTTGTCGCTGCTGGGCTCCAATGCTCCCATCGCCGACGTGCATGTCAGAGCTGAGACATTCGACCGCCGCACTGTGTCCTGGATCGACCCGCATTGTCGATTGCTCCCACTCGCCATCCCGATTCGTTGAGAAGGGTCTCCGAAAAGAGGTGCCTTGAACTGCCACATCCTGCTCCACCTCGCCGTGTTGGTTGTTCGAGAAGAATTTCTTGAATGGGTTGTCTTAAGCCACCATGTGCTCCCGACTCGCCGATTCGTTGAGAAGAATGTCATGGCCCGCTCCCACCAGACATGGTTGATATCTTGAATGATGGTGACTACCCGCTGATAGAGGGGTGTCGCCCGTTGCGTCTCTACTCTGCATCATCGTTTGAAGTCGATGAAGTTCCCAGACAGCTCCAACGCGGAGGCATAAAGTATGACTTTGCTGTCCTCCCCCTTGGTAGAGCCCCAGTGCCAGGCTGGGGTTACCGCGGATGTCAGAACAGGGTCGGATTTTCCATCCGCTGACTCCCCGGTATGATTCCGGATCCCTGCCAGATAACCAACAGTGCAAGGACAACCACTGCAATAGTTGCGAGTGGACACAAACCAAAGAGCTTCAGAAATACAACTGTGGCGATCATGCCGCCCACCCATTCGGGTCCACTAGGCACGTCAGATCCAAGGGGGTTTCCTTCTTTTATAGTGGTGTGGTCTACTTATATCCTTTTTTATAGTGGTGAGGCCCACTGTAGCGGCCTACTCGCTGTTGGCGAGGCGGCGACGGGCGGACGAGGCCTCGGTCTGGCGGGCGTACCCAGGGAGGGCAGCCAGGGCGGGAGGTGGCGCCGGCAGATGAGGAGGAGCCGGAGGGAGGGCCAAGACCCGGGCGAGGAGGGCTTCGTTGGCGGCGCGGCTGGCCTCGGAAGTGGCGAAGTTGTTCTCGGCGATGGCGCGGTTGGCCTCGTCCATGCGGGCGCGGGACTCGGCGGCATCGGCGTTGGCCTCGGCTGCGCGGGCGTGGGCCGCAGCCGTGCGCTCAGCGGACTCGGCCTGTGGCATATATCAGCGTTTATTCACCTGATTGGAAAATTTCTTTGTGTCTTGGGAGCTCAAAAGAGAGTATTCGCTCCCGAGACAGCAGGACTTGACAAAACGGGAAGAAACAGCTCCGAAAAGCACTTACGGCACGGGCATTGGCCTCAGCGGCGCGGGTATGGGCCTCAGCCGTGCGCTCGTTGTCCGCAGCCGTGCGCTCGCCGGTCTCAGCGATGCGGGCAGCTGCTTCGGCAGTGCGGACGACGTCTTTGGCGACAGAAGTGTCACCAGGCACCCCCTTCTCTCCCCTCTCCCCAGTCTTCCCCGTCTCCCCAGTCTTCCCATTCTCCCCAGTCTTCCCTTGGAGTCCCTGCGGATCTGGGTCTCCTTTTTCTCCCTTTTTGCAAAGGGCCAAGCCCGCGATGATGGCGGGAAAATGCGTACGAGAAAGCCCTCCTAATGCCGGAATGCCTCCTGGTCTCCTGGGGAAGGCGAATGGCCCGGAATGCCTCCTAGTCTCCCGGGGAAGGCGAATAGGCCGGGAAGCCCGTCGACGAGGTAAATGCTTTTGAAGTCTTGGGGACTTGAACCTGTCCAGGTGTTAGTTGCCTCTGGTTTTCTCAAGTATCTAACTAAAAGCTGTATACCACTGGTCTCGCTGCATGGAGATTCCCCTGGGAAATGCATCTTCTCATCGTCAAGCCGTTCGTCACTTACCTATATAAGGATGGGCTCGAGGTGTTGTCGACTTCGACATTGACATTTTCCCCCTCTTTTCCCTCGTTTCTCCCATTAGGTTAATCTTTGGTACTTGCTGGTACAAAAAGTCCGCCCGTCTCTAAGGAAAAAATGGCAAGAACGCGCAAGACGCGCGGGACCGCGCGCCCACAACGGGCAACCTCGAGTAGGGCGGACTTGTCGAGATTGGTGCCTGTCCGGGCGCGCCCGCATCTTTCCCTCCAAGGCGTCTGCGGGACATCGAGCCATCAACCAATCCGTCATGGGCGGTACGGGCAGCAAGCGAGCCGTTGGATCGCACTACAATTGCAACAGTGGTAATTGCAGTTGATAGGTACAATCTCGTCTCGTGTCATCGGTCCAGTTCTCCAAGGTAAACCCCATCCGCCCATGCTCCCGACTCATCAAGATAAACACCCTTCCCAACCAGGCCCGCTCCGTGGAAACATCGACCTCTCCGAACCCTCGCGCCGCCGCATGGCGCATGAAGTCACGATGAAAGCACGAGTCAAGGGTGTGCAACACGGAAATGATAGGCGTAAGCGGTGCAAACAATCTCGACAAGCAGCAAATTGGAACAACGCGGTCTGCAAGAGCCTCTGGCTGCAAGCTAGAACCCCTTCCTTTATAGACTTCTCTGTAGGATTCTGGCTTCGTCACCACGGTGGCTCAGGCTCACTGAATCCCTTTCATTCTGACACGCCCCCTAAGAGCCAACAAGAGGTCGGCTCTGGACCTGTGATTCCAGTATAATAGCCATTCTTTTTAACAAACGATTCTGTGGTATAATGGTAAGTTAGGCGGGGGGGTAACGGAACGGCACTGCTCTAGAACATTCTGTAAAAGCAGGGGCCACAACCAACCCTCAATATTAAAAGCTCATAACTCAACCAATTCTTTTCCAATTTTCTTCATCTTTTCATCATTCCTTTCCTCTTTCAATGGAGATTCAATATACGAAGAAGACCTCCGCAAGGCTTGCGAAGAAGCCGTCAGAACGTGTCGACTGCGCAAGGTCGCGCGTAAGTGGAACATTCCACCTTCCACCCTTTACAACCGTCTCCATGGCTTACTACCTCGAAAGGTTACTCATCAAGACGAACAAAGGCTTACGCAGGCCCAGGAGGAACGTTTGGCCAACTGGATTCTTCTTCAACAAGCCTTAGGGGTCCCCCCTACACATGCACAGATCAGAGAGCTTGCACGCCGCATCCTGGCTGAAAGGGGGGACCCTCGACGACTTGGAAGGGGGTGGTACCGCGCCTTTATCAACCGCAATCCAGTTTTAAAGACCCAGAGAGCCAAGAGGGTCGATTTTACTCGCATTAACAACGCCACGGAGTTAACAATTCGGCCTTAGTTTAACCACTTCTAGATACTAGCTATCAAAGTGATCAAGCTAAAGAATCGTTGGAATAAGGACGAGTCTGGTATTATAGAAGGTAGGGGGACTAATGGCCTTGTTGTTGGAAGCCGTACCTTTAAGGTACTTCAGAAGAAACAGCCTAAAACCCGTACGTGGACTACTTTTGTGGAGTATATCTCGGCGACCGGCCGTTGCCTCCCCTCCCTGTTTATTTTTAAGGGGAAAAGTATGTAACAACAGTGGTTTCCTTCAGATATGAAGCCATTCAAGGACTAGTACTTCACAGCAACTGAAAATGGGTAGATTACCGACGAGACAAGCCTTAAATAGCTAATATATGTTCATACCCTTAACTAAACCGGCCGACCCCTCCGAGAAACGACTCCTCATTATTGACGGCCACGGCAGCCATACAACCGTTGATTATATGTGGGAGGTATTCACAAACAACATCCATATCATTTATCTGCCTCCCTATACCTCCTACGTCCTCTAGCCTTTGGATTTGGCTGTATTTAGCCCTCTGAAGCGTACTTATCGTAAACGGCTCGAAGATCTTCTCGCCAATGCCTTTGACGACTTATCTGTTACTGGAAAACGTGCCTTTCTGGAGTGTTACCAGATTTCACGTATAAAAACAATTACTCAGAGTAATGCCAGGTCTGGATGGCTAGTATCTGGCCTCTGGCCCTTGAATGTAAGGAAGCCCCTGATAAGTCTACTCCTCCTTAAAAATTCTAACGTCTCATGTGCTCCTGGGACTATATAAGTTACTCCAGAGGTCCGCACGCTTCGTATACCAATTCTGGAGGATTATGGAGATGATTAGGTACAATAGAGGACTCCTAGAAAGGTGTACGATTACGTGGCGTAGGCGAGGGAGTTTGTACGTATCATTAAGGTAATGCTAAGGGACAGGCTCTTCCTTAGGAAGGTTGGTAAGGCTTTGGATGAACAGGCCTTTGAACTGGCTATCAGCAAACGAAAGATCGAGAGTCTAGAGTACTGTCTTGAAGAGATGAGGGCCCGGAAGAGGAAGAAGGTCGAGGAAGATCCAAATACTACCTTTGCGAATATCCAGACTATTCGTAAGGCTCAGAGAGCTGTGGGACGTCCTACAGAGGAGTCGGAAGATACGGAAGAAGTAGAAGATTCAGGGGATATCGAAGATTGTATTGAAGTTTTGTAGAATAGAAGGATTTGCCGTCTTTTGTTTGGGGTGTTGGTTGTGGCCCCGGCTTATACAGAATGTTCTAGATCAGTGCCGTTCAGCTACCCCCCCACCTAACTTATTAAACCTCTGAGCTGTTGAGGAGCTGAGGTTCGATTCCTTCCAGGAGCACTTTTGGCTGAAGTCTTTCAGGGCGCCCCCTGGGAGGCTTCGGCCAAATTTTCCCTTTTGGCCCGGTTGGCTCTGTAACCCCTATTTGCTGTAGGAACCTTTGGTGGGGTTGAGGATTCAGGGCCTTAGTAAGGCCCTCGGTAGTTATACTGTGGGTAGGCGTTCAGCTACCTTGTGCCGCCGCGCTTTGCATTTATTGTCGAACAAGGTAGGTAAATATCCTGTGGCGCCCTATATTCAAGGTTGCCAGATTCGACATTTTCTTCGGTTTCTTTTCCAGATTTCCTCTACAATATCTTGTATCTCTCCTCGACTACCTCGGAATTTGAACAGAAGTTCACCAGGATTGTTATTAATATAAGGTTCTAGGATACATGGCTTACTACCTGAGGTATCCAGGTACCCAGCAGACGATGTGATAAGCGGGCTCTTAATGTATCTGTAAGGGAGGCTGGTTAGATAAATTAAACCGTGGGGCCATGTGGGGCAGTATCCGACTCCCCGGGTGCCCTACGCACAGGGCACCTAGAGAGGTGGTTACCTGCATGGCACTGGAATCACTACACTACAGTACCTGCAGGTGTAGTGATTATAGGGGGTATGGGGACCATATCTCAACACAATTAATAAACTGCTTTAATATGTAGACTGTGTTATAGAGAATAGGATTTTTTTAACAGATTACTTGCGCCGGGACTTTACAAATTGCAATATAAGTAAGTCTTAGGAAGGTACAGGAAACGGCTGTTCTTAACGGGACGTATAAGGCTCAACTGGCAGGAGAGGTCCTTTCACTACCTCCCCCAATACTCACCTCTATTCCCAGTCCCCTTATCGCTCTACGTAGCCGAGGTCTACGACAGGGAGAGAGTGTACAACTACGTTGACAATGTCACGGTCCCCAGCACTAGACGCTCTAAAAATAATGGTAGTCTACCCTTAATGGGGGACTGCTGGCGGATGCTGCTCGGGGTAGCGTCTGCCCTCTTGCCCCCAGGCAGACTTTGACTTTGACTTGCGAATCTTGTCAAAGTTGCTGTCGAGAATAGCATCGGCCAAGTCGCTGTTGATGCCCATCTTAATCAGGGCCTGTCGCCAATTGTGAGTGGGAAGCCATGCATCCTTGACATCCGTCCTAGTCTTAATGTAATGCTCTGCAGAGGTGATGATGCCGTCACCGTGCCCTAACTGTCCTGGCGTCTGCTGTGGCTCCTGCTGTCCCTGCACCAGAAAGCATGACGATGATTGTCGACAAGCTACTGCGCGGGTTTCTCGGCCACCACTTCGAGGGATGCCGCTAAGAGGAGGGCTGAGTCGGTCGTACGTGAAGTTTCTTTTAAGGCCTCCGTTTCCTGTCCGCTTCATTAAGCGTTGGACTAACACGTCTTCTTCGGAATAAGGTATCCATACAGACAATTTCTTAACCATATTTAGTTTTGCGGAGGCGGTAAAGAATAGAGAAACGGAGTAATTAAAGTGGAGATAAAAAGGCTTATCAAGGGAAATAACAAGTGGTAAAATTTGACGAGGAGTGGGCTTCCTAGGACGGCAAATTTCACCCTCTTAATAACGTGGACTGGGTCGGAGGAGTCCGCAGCTTGGGACTTTAGAACTAAGGGTAGTCATTCTATGTGGGCATAAACTCACTCGGCTAAATGTTGAATGATTCCTAACGGGCGTGCTATGATAGATGTAGTATTCGACATGAAATAAGTAGCGGCACGCTTATTTATACTCCCCATCTGGGAAGTCAGAATCGAGATCAGCCGCCAGATCAACCTCACGGACCCTGTCCACTACCTCCGGAGTTCCATAAACCAGTCGCATTGCTTCAGCACCACGAGCCAATTCCTCAGATGTATCGATACTTCTGCCCTCCATCTCGCCAACCGCTGTGGATAATAACTTGGCGAGGGACAAAAAGTGGCTGTCATCGCGAACTAAGACTCGCCGACAGAACCACATGGTCACAACAACAGCTTCAGCTTAAGCAACAAGAATGGCGGCAAGCGTAGCCGCAGCTCTGACCCAATTAAGATTAAGAAAGATGTTGGTATACTCCCTGGTTAACGCCTGAGAATCCAGTGAGACCTGCGGGAGCGTCATCTCAGCGGCCATGATAGCAAGAATGGGTAGATGGGAAGTGACGTGGGCCACCAAGGAACAGGAGCATTTGCCTAAAGTATGCTGAGTATTGGGAAGGGATCGAAGGCAAGGTAAAAGGTCTGGCTCCTTGGTCTGGGACTCCCGCTGCTTCCTCGCTGCTGCCGCTACGCAAGCAGGTTTCGTATTCGTAGTAGACGAAGGACTCTGTGATATCACTGATACAAAGGGTCGTAGGCCAGAATTTTCCCCTCGTTGATCTCGTCCAGAACCTCCGGAAACTCCGGGTCCGGGTCACTGTACCACCGGGTGTATTCGACTTTTCTGAACCGGCAAAGAACTTTGAGGGTGCCAACAATCAATTTATTGCAAAGATAAGAGAAGGAAAGTGCTGACCTGAGGAAATTCATGGCGAAGGATTGTTGAGGTGGTATTCGGATGACTTGTTCACAGATGTAGCCCATATTGGATCCATCGAAGGGCTTTGTGAAGTCTTGTTGATGAAGTCGGAAATCTCGGATAACATTTCTGTGTAGTTCTCTACCGTTGAAGCAATCAGTTGGGTCTTTCTTCCCGACATGGAACTGGGCTGTCTCACGAGTGCTTCCATAGGTGCGATTGACGTTCTCGGGGTCGTGGAAACCCCCAGTACAGCGAGACGTGCTGTGGACCGAGAAAGTCTTTGAGTGGCTTGTCTGGGGCCCAATGTGTTCTTTGAGACGGTATGAGTATGTGACGCTCTTTTCTTCCACCTTCCGGTTTAGTCTCGGAACCTTTAACTCGGTTAGAGCGCGAGTTGCGTTGTTCGTCATGTTGAAGCGAGTAGGAAACAGGAAGAGCCCAGCGGAGGCCCACTCATCCATGGTGTCTGTTCAAGAATGTGAGCTAGGAGCCTAAACAGCAAAGGGTTACAGACTTAGAATTGGTCTCACATCAGACCACCACATGCCCTCTTCTTGATCGGGCTCGTTAGGAGGAAGGGCAAAGCTCCAGTCTGCCATTTTCACCGGATACTCGATCTCGGGCCGCTCGTTGAGGTTGTATGTCAGACCGACAAAGGCAACGCTAAGTCGCAGCACGACGTTGAAAACCAAGTAGAGAGCAGCTATCAGAGTGGTCGCGGGCTTCTTGCGGCGTCGTGTGCGCTGCCAAACCAGGGATAGTGCGCCGGTTGGCCGAGCCATTCCCAGGATCACATCAACCTGCAAGTTTAGCATTGTGGTTCTTGGCACGCAAAAGCCGATTCACTCACGTCTGCAGGGTTGTTATCTTGGCTTTGCATGGCCAACAACGGCCACCTTGCCATGTTGCCCAGCACCTCCATGAGCGAACCAAGCGACAAGCTGATGAGTGACGAGCAAAGGATAGCCAGCGTATTGAACGCTCGCTTCTCCCAGCTGGTCAGATTTCCCAGGCCCTCGAATATGTTGATGATGATATAGAGGAGAGCAGAAAAGGCCACGACGTAGGCAGAACACCACAGAATTTGGTGACGAAAGATGTGCTTTTGGAAGAGGCATTCTTCCACCTTGGAATATACTACTTCCGAGGCTCCTGCCACATAACACATAACGAAGCGGAGACTTTACAGCCAATTCTACATTTTGGGTCGGCAACCGCTGAAAGCTCCATCGCTCCCTTGGCTCTAAGCTTCTGCAGCATCAAGCCGTTGACATTCAAGGTTGCACAGCAGAAGCCTCAGCAGCTGTTGAGTACGGGTTCCATCCGCGCCATGCCGCGCATTGTCTGATGGCGATCGCTCGATATTCCCGCCAAATACCGGTCCGGCCGGCGTGGTGATTGGCTGAACGGTCTGGGAGGATCGTCTCTGCGAGGGTCGCCGGGATCGGTTGGGCAACTATACAAAACCGAACCACCACTTTTGATCTTCTTAGCCATTTCTCGCCTTTTTTTCCGGATCAAGTGCCAATCTTGCCCCGCCGCGTGTCGCGATACACAGGATCTTGCATCCCAGCCAAGCTCCTGTCATTGACGTGGCCGCAGCATGGCGCAGCACAAATATCTTGGACGACACCCGGAATCGGCACAAGTCAGGCCCGGAGGCCGCCAGCCGGCGAGGAAGACTGGCCTTAAAAGCACCCACGCCGCCGCATCCCATTGAAACCAACGTCCACCCCCCATCCGGCTCTTGGTACCCAAGGTCAACATGTCGGCCCAACAGTATGCGCCGCAGGGGTGAGTGCGATGCCGTCGTGAATCCTGTTCCTTCTGACACTGTGTCACGCAGCAGCTATTATCCTCCCCCCCAGCCTGGATATGCGCCCCAGTGTTACCCTCCACAGGGCGGCGGCTATCACCCACCGGGCATGGTGAGTCCGTCGATCTGTGGTGCTGCTTCCCGTTCGTCTGACCGTTTGCCAAAGATGGACTACCATGGACCCGCGCCCCCGCAAAAAGACAAAAACAGCCACGGCCACTACCCACCGGGCACGGTGAGTCTGTCGATCTGTGGAGGTGCTTCCGTTCGTCTGACTGTTTGCCAAAGATGAACTACCAGGGACCCGCGCCCCCGCAAAAAGACGAAAAGAGCTACGGCTGCCTCTACTCCTGGTACGTGACACCGTGGTGAGAGCCCGACCGTGGCTGACCCCACCCAGCGTCGCTGCCATGTGCTGTTGTTGGCTGTGTGGAGAGACGTGCGAGTGTTGTCTGGCGTGTCCAGACTGCTGCTTTTAGGCCCGACCATGGGCGGCGCGAGGTGTGATGGAACGATGACGGACGGCGCTTGACTTTGGAAATCAGTAGCAAGGAGTGCCCGACAACTGGTCATTTTGGGCGACTCGTCGAACAATTCAGTATTCCCATCCATATATATCTTACTATGCATCTCAGCCCTCACTGCACGAGAATCGCAGTGCCGATAGCGGTAGATAATCTAAGCACCGATCCATGCGACTACGTGGAGTCTCAATTGACGTGCCTGCTTCGAGTCTCAAAACCCGTCTATTGGACCTGCCATGGTTGGTGGATTAATCTCGGCGGAAAGGGCTCGAGCTGATCCACCCAAGACTCCACTCACGAGTCAAGCTTCCTCGCTCCGTCCAACAAGCCCGACAAGACGTCAGTGCAGCATCAACCACCGGCCGGGCTGCTGGCGCAACGGTAGCACCCCCATGGTCGTCGCCAACGGCACCGCCAACGGACCCGCCAACTGTACGACCCGGCGCCGCAGACGGTCAAGGTGAAGAAGGGCGCCAACAAAGTCGTCAAGATGGAGCACATCAACCTCGTCCAGGAGGTGGTCAAGGTGGGTGAGTGGACCGGCGGCGACGTGACGCTGCCGCTGCCCGCGCTGGTGCACGGAGGCTACGAGGCCGTGGTCATGCTGCAGGCAGGCACCCGGCGATGGGCCGATCATGGCGGCGGCCAAGATGTAACGGAGCCAGGAGCTTTGTCTGTGTGGATGGTCTGGCCAGATGGGCAGAGGGTTTTTGGATCTGTCTGATGGGGTGGGGGCTGGCTGTCGGCTGGAAATAAAATATTGCGCCTTCATTATTCCATGCGCCGTGAAACATTTTGTAGCCTCCCCTCCCACCCGGTCATTTTGGTCCCACTAAGATCCACGGATGACGGGAATACCTATTAAATCCCCCCTCTGGCTTGATGGGCTCAGTTTCAGGCACAGTCCGTTTTGGATGTAGTAATGGCGCAGGCCGAATTGTCGAGCACTGCTCCCAGATTTGATGTTGCTGGGGGCTAAGTTCTGGATCTCCATTCGAAGCACTCCATAGCATAAAACTAAGGCAGTTGTCGACTAAAACGAACGTGGGCTAATATTTGACGTGTCCGCAGGGACCAACGCAAAAATTGGGGCTAAGCCACACCTGCCGAGAGCGGTCAGCACCCTGAAATGCTCATATCCCATCAAGCTACAGGGTAGATGCAGACTTGTCGAAAGGTTTGATAACTTCACCGATCATATTTCCGAGGTGGGAAATTTAAATGCCCTCATTTTTCCACATATTGCGTACTATCCCAGGGCATGTACTGGTATTTTCCAAGACATGCCCATCATGTACTGGTATACTGTGGGATATCCCATTGGTGCTGTCCCAAATTTCGAGCTGGGGTACTATGTACTATCCCAAATTCCGAGCTAGGATATCATGTACCATCCCAAATTCCGAGTTGGGGTATTTTATACCATCCCAGGGCATATACTAGTATATCCTGGGCCAAAAATTCGGGACCGTGGTCTAGCATTCGGGCCATTTATGCACTGTCGCCTCTTAGCAGTTTCCAACCGCGGTCCCAAATTTGAGCCTTAACTTGCCCGCTTTCCAGAATTTAAGCTACCCTTCAGCATTAATCACATTGTCACAATCCGAGGAGGGGTCATCACGTGGGGTGGCGCGTGACGAAAAGGCACTAGAAGGGAAGCACCAATAGCGTAGTGCTCTGTGCTAAGAAACGGTGCTCTGCATAGAGTAGGAAGCTCTGTACAGAGCGTGGTACTCTACGTAGAGCAACCACCAGAACCACAGAGTACTTATATATTGTTGAGATATAGTCCCCATACCCCCTATAGTCACTGCACCTGCCGGCAACCACCTCTCTAGGTGCCCTGTGCGCAGGGCACCCGGGGAGTCGGATACTGCTCCACATGGCCCCACGGGGCCCTTGCGGCTTGGTTCAACACCAAGAGTATCGCGAAGATTCCAGAGGGCCTCGTCTCTACCGAACCCTCTAGAACACAAGCCCCTTCAGGGCACTTTTCCTTCTGTAGTTTAGCTATTACATAGGCCCTTCAGGGCCCACGGCACCCACCGAAGGCTTTAGGAGACCTATACCTGTATTATAAGATCCTCTCCTCTTGTTAGCTTATACAGGGACCCTGGCACCACTTTGCGGAGGTTTCCGGCTTAGTACCAGGCCACTTTCAGGATCAGAGCTTTCTTTTACAGTTCTTCCAACAACAACAACAACAACAACAATAAGAATAACAACAGTTTTGCAACAATTAGCTTTAAGGTGTTATATTCTGATACCTTTCATCACTGTAGATAGCACTCTTCTTTAAGCAAGCATCACATAATAGAGCCTCTTGTTCAGTGCAAAGTCCACTGTGAACCTCTATCTTACAGGGCATAGCCCCTCTGTGTGAATCCTCTTGTGGGTTACTAACCCACTGATTCTCTTGCTTCCTTTGGTATCATACTAGGCCCTGCCATCCTATCCTTCACCTGCTTCCGCTACGTGGCTAGGTTGTAGACCACTGTAACCTCCTGTGCCAGTGCTGTACTACAGGCTGGTCAGGGCACGTATTTCAACAGCAATATATATATATAATTTATTAATGCATTAAAATTGCAGGCTTTTTCTTCTCCTGGAGTTGGAGTGAAGGAAAGCGCGGCTAGGTGGTGGTGGTAGAGGTCCCAAACCTGGGTCCCCGTAACTCCACCGCCATTTTAAACCCGTGGCAACTCTAGCCGAGGCAGCCCAGAACTGTGACCCCCTCGCTCAGTCTGGCTCAGTTTGGCTCAGGCCAAGGCGGCAACCGCTCAGTTCCGAAGAAGGAAAGGGAAATCCATAGTGTCGATTTTAGGGTGGTAAACTGGCTGTTGCGGGTGCCTGAGTGAGAGGCCAACAAGACCGCGCCCTAGGCCGGACTCCAGAGGCAACCCATTCCGCAGCACCCCCCTACCTTATTTATACAGACAACTCCCTACCTTTTTTCCTGGATTGCTTGGACTTTCTAAACACACATAGGCCGCAATACCACCACTTTTGCTCCCTACACAATTACATTGGTTGTGGCTCGTTAACCCAATTTTTTTTAAAAAAAATTTGCCTCACTCTATTGGCCACTGGCATCTCGTGCGACGGGCAGTATCGAACGGCCCAACGGAACGGCCGACATCGCTGATAAGCCTTCATCTTGATTCATTTTACTGCAACGCGCCACGACCCGCTGCACCGCCGGAATGGCTGCCTCGGAACCCCTACCCCTGCCCCTGCCGGACCTGCCGGTGTCGACCTCGCCCTACATCCTCGACAAGAAAGTGATCGCCTGCAGCAAATACCAAGGCCTGGGCACCGTCACCTACGTCGACCCGCGCGACGAGACCAAAACCCCCCGCGAGCGCGACTACATCTTCCTTCGCCACCACGCCACCACCCCCTCGGCCCCGTTGGCACCCTCATCCCCAATCTCTACCGCGACCCCGGCGGCCGCTGGTGCACCGTGCTCGTCCGCCAGTTCCGCCCCCAGTACGAGGCCGACACGGTCGAGTTCCCCGCCGGGTTCATCAGCCGGCGGCCGCGGGAGGGGGGTGTGGCGGAGACTCCGGCGCAGGCTGCTGTGCGTGAGCTTGAGGAGGAGACGACCATGACGGGTGCTGCCGTCGCGGGCAGCCCGCTGCTTACCTCTGATCCGGTGCCTATTGCGGCGCGGCTGAGTGCGGTCTTTGTAAAAGCGAGGGAGAAGGTGGGCGACGAGGCCGGGAGGCAGAGGTTGGACAAGGGGGAGTTTACGGAGGAGGTTAGGGTGCCGTTGGTGGAGTTGGAGGCGACGTTGAATCAGCTGGGAGAGGCTGGGGTTGTGGTGGACCCGAGGGTTTGGATGTTTGCTATGGGGATTCGCTTTGCTTTGGAGTTGGAGCTTCAGGGTGGTGTGGTGTCAGATGGGGCCGGGAGGGAGGGGGCGTGGGATTGATGGACATCGTTGGGGGGGGGGATGTGTGCGGCGTTTGGGGGTATGAGGTTGAGAAGGGTTCAGGAGGGGGCGGATGGGCCGTTGGGTCCTACGTTGGATTGCGATTTTGGATTTTGGTATCTTCTCTACCTCAGGCACCCCCATGTGAGATGTGAGGTACCTAGGGATAAAAGTCTACTCGATAGACCACCCGTCCGTCATTGGCAGAATCAAGCCTCAGAGGACGCGCCCCTCTGCCCACACACCTATATGACCCAAATTTAGAGCACCACTTTTCAACTTTGGGTAGCTCAGTTAGTAGAGTGCACCGATCCGCCGCTTGAGGAGTACTCTTACCTAGGGCATAGAGCCTATGGCATAGGATCAAAACCACCCGGTTCGATTCCGGGCCCAAAGTTATGCCAATTTGTTTTTTTGCCGTTTTTTTACTTTTTATTTAGTCACACAATGTTCTTACCCTCGTTTGGGAAGCGATACCAGCCACCTGAGCTCCCAACAAGCCCCCCATGCCATTTCTATAGGTCCAGTAGCACCTTACCTCCCGACTCCTACTCGTCAGCATCAGAATCTTCCTCGCCCCAGAGTGCGCCGGCGACGCCGGTCTCGGATCCCGCTCACTCAATAGCCCATTCGCCTTTCTGAGAAGCAGCTGCAGACACCGCGCAGACACCGCTTATTTCCGCATCCACATCCTCATCGAGCGCTACATCAATGGCATTATCCCCCTCGTCGTCGCGCAACAGCGGGTCCGCCCCGCGGTCCAGCAGCACCTCGACGCAGTCAGTATCGCCGCAGTCGACAGCGAGGATCAGCGGCGTAGTGTTGTCCTCGGCCTGCATGTTGACGTCGGTCCCGCCCGGGTCCCGGTCGATCATCTTGGCCACCCACTCGGCCGGCAGGTTCTTCACGGCGGCCCACAGCGGCGTCGTGCTGTCGGGCCCCGCCGACAATGTTCGGGTCGAGGTCTGCCTCCGCCAGCAACAGCGCTAGCACGTCCTTGTCCCCCTCAGTAATGGCCGTGAAGATGGGCAGCTCGTTGTCCCCGCCCTCCCGTGTCCACGTTGGCGTGCCGCGACAGCAGCAGCTTGCCGACGATGTCCTCGTACCCCTCGGTGCTGACTGAGGTGAGGGGCGTGTAAGATCTGAAATTCGTCAGTCAATATTCATCGGCTTGAGAGGGGAACATACGTGGCGCCAGTTAAGATTGGCGCGTTCGGTCGGCGCCGTACTCCAGAAGCAGGTCCAGGCACCCCGAGTTGTTGTTCTCGGCGGCGGAGAGCAAGCACCTGTTGAGTATCTCCTTGTCGATGTTCTCGCCCGACTTCTCCCAGCAGGCCTTGGGAACGGCGAGCGGCGGGTCCTCGCCCGCCATCGCGGCAGTCTCAAACAAGCCGTCGACATCCAGATCGAGGCCTTTTACATGCCGGTTGCCTAGAATCAGCGGGGCTACGGCCCAGTTGGCTTCATCCTCGGTGAAGCTGAGCTCCACCCCCTTGGCCAGAAGCATTTTGACGGCCTCGGTGTTGCCCGAGAGAATGGCGGCGTTGATGACGGGGCCGTCCTGGGAGTCGATGGCGTTGATTTTGGCGTGGCTGTGAATCAGCCGCTTCATCACCGCCGTGGATCCGCGTTGGGCTGCCATCCACAACGGGGCTGGCGACTGTCCCTGTGGTACCCGTGTCGTTGATGTTGGCTTCGGCGTTGAGTTCCTCGATGATTTCCAAGTTCCCCCAGTACGCAGCGAGGTGCAGCTGGATTAGCACGTCAGTGATTCACGGATGGAACAGCAGCGAGGTATACCGGCGAGTTCTGGTCCTCCTCATTGCCGTACTTTGAGATTTCGTCGGCATGTCCCTGTCTCAGCAATGCCGCGACGAGTTGGGGGAATCCAATGGCCGACGCAATATGAAGCGCGCCCCAGTCCTTCAATTTGAAACCCTGGAGCGATTTGGTAACCTGCCCGTACCCTTTGATCCAGCGCTTTTGGGTGAGGGAGCCGGGCTTCCCTAGAACTCGGTTTCCTGGCTGAGCTGCTCGACGATGTCGATCGTGGCTTGGCTGGCATGAGAGAGCTAGTACCGTGGCGCATACGGCAAGCCAATGTGCTCGGAGGGTGCGTAGTTACTCAAACGGCCGTCACTCGCATCAAGAGTTCATCCTCGGTGGGGTCCTCGTAGGTGAGAACAAGGGCTCGCAGGAACTCTCTAACCATGTCGGTATCGTCGCCGGCGTTTTGAAGGACCTTTTCTGTCGGCATTCATAGTAGTGCGTTGCGGCGGGCTCTTCAACGCGAGGTGAATGGCCCATACCGTCGTCCAAGCTGCATCCAGCAGCGTCTCAAAGTTCTGCGGAACATGCTCCAACATGCGCTGAATCTGGATCTCGCTGGAATTCGCAGGCAGGGCCGCCAACTGCACCACGGCCACATCGACCCACTTGGCGTCGCCGGCGCGTCGCCCGATTGCACTGCCTGCAAGATAAGTCAGGGCCTTGGTGTAGCCCTTCTCCTCCCTCAGACCGTTGGCCTTTGCCCAGGCGTACTTTTCCAGCTCGCTCTTGACCTGGTTGTGGAACTTAGCGTCCTCCAGGTCGATGTTTCGCACAGTGGGCTTGGAGAGGACATCCCACACACTCTTGTAGCCCCGGCTGGTGAACAGCTACCGCGTCCTTAAATCCCTACCGCCTTCATCGGAAGCGGCAGTTGGTGCCGTGTTACTGCCGATCTCGGCCGAGATGAACTCTAAGAGCGTCTGTGTCGAAGACGAATCTCGTAGGAGGTGCAGGTTGTTCACCACAAAATACGCAATGTCGGTCGAGGGCTCGGTGAGCATGTCCTAGAGACACTGCCACATGTTCTCGAAGCTGAGGTTGGCCTTGGGTCGGTCTTTGTCCCCCAGCTGCTTCGTGATAAAGTGGCTGGCGTAGGTAGCGAGAACCTCCTGCTGGTAGCAGAGCTGGTAGAGTAGGAACTTGACGACTTCCTCGGCCTGGTTGTAGTCGGTTGTCTCGTCGCAAAAGTAGGCCAGCAAATGCGGGGCCTTGTTCGACGCCTCCTCCAGCCTGCCCCTAGCTACGGACGGCGAGATTCAGTTTCTCATGGATGCCAACCCAGACCTGGGCGTTCTCAGCCACGGGGGCACCGTCGAACGGAGTCTATAAGAGGCAGCCCGAGATACACTCGTAGATGTTGGGATAGAGGTCGTGGTTCCGCTCGGCGATGGTCAGGGCCTTGGCGATCACCAGGCCCCCCAATGCTGTGGTCAAGGAGCACTATGGGACGTGTCGCAAAGTCTTTCTGTCGGATTATCAGCGGCCATAGTGGCTTTGAAGATGGATTGTAACTGTGAAGGCATGGTACTGACACCCCGCTTCGTTCCGAGTTGGTCCAGGAGGATGTTGGCGATGTTTGACCATGTGCTGCTTGGTTCGGTACGGGCCTGGACAAGACTCCTGAAATCACCGTCCTTGTCCCTCACCGCAGACACACCGCGTATCTTGGAGCCAGAGTCCTTGCCTGGGTCCGCGGCGCCGGTCTTTTTCCCATCCGAGTCATTTTTGGTCTTGTTCTTGTCCTTGATATCGACGATCCCAATTGAAGTTGTTTGGGGCAGCACCCTGCCAGCTAGCTACAGAGCTAGCCCCGAGCCCGGGGATGGCGACGATGCTGAGTTTTGGTTAGTGCCCAGGAGCTCCCAGGTGGCAGGATGAGGCTGCGGGGACTCACTCGACGATGGCGCCCCCCCCCGGGTCGTAGTAGACGTCCAGGCTCTCGTGGATCACCCTGGTTTTCTTCTTGTCTGTGGCCACGGTGCGGTTGCAGAGCTTTGCGGAATTTCGAGAGCTGTGAAATGTCTGAATTTAGCCAGCAAAGTTGAAACAGAGCCCGACGTGAAAGAATCGGTGACCCGGCCCGGTACTCGACTTGAGAATTTCCAGTTCGTTAGTGGGGTCCGGCTGCTTCGCAGAAGAACCAATCACTAAACAAACCCATAAAATCACTGCGAAATCTTGTTACATGACAGACGGCTACAGGTGGAACGAGCCGTCCAATCACTGCCCACCCACCCCGCACTGTGCTTGCAGATTTGATTCGACGGAGCATGCTGGAAAGGACATGGGCGATGACATTTTCCCCACATTCCGGTCCTTTCGACCTCTACTTGCAATTGTTGCTCCTTACGCTACAGCCTCACATTAAGGGTTCAAACAGCGTACCCCATCAGCAAACCGACCCACTGCAATGCTGCTCCCGGAGAGTCTGTCGCTTTGCGACCTCCCTAGCGAGCATTCCGCTGGGCTGTCAGGCTCGGGAAGTTGACAATTTCGGCCCCTCCGAGGCCATGTCCCTGACGCTGGTGTGCGCTTGCCGCAGGGCCCGCTCCCACTGCTCCAAGGCGTCCGCGCTACCCTCGCGCACAGCCGTCGGGAAGACGGTGCTGTTCCGCCGCACCTCCTCCCACTCCATCTCGATGTACCGCCTGGGACGCTTCGAGCAAGCGGCTTCCGCGTTTCTGAACATGAAAGCGCCTTGGTTATCCTGGAAGACCCGGTCCATGTCCTCCAGCGTGCGTCCCGCCGTCTCGGGGCAAAAGAGGTACACAGCCGGGACAAAGGCCAGGTTGAGGACGGTCCAGATGATGCAAAACCGCCACCCCAGGCCCGAAATCCCCCGCGGCGTGACCTCGACAACAGCAAAGCTGACAATCCAGTTAGTCGCCGCCCCCAGCGCGGCACTCCTGGTGCGCATCGACAGGCTGTTGACCTCGGCCGGGTACAGCCAGGGGATGCCCTGCCACCCGACGCCGAAGAAGACGTAGAACAGGAAGAAAAAGGCAACCGACGCCTCGGCAAAGCGACACCGCAGCTCGGAGTCGAGGTGGGTTTCGTCGTAGCGGAGGCAGATGGTTATACCCGTGAAGCAGAGCCCCTGGCCTAATGCGCTGTCTGCGACGCTCAGTACGTTGGTTGGTTGGAGACGTGGCTTGAGACTTACACATCATTGTCTTGCGCCGGCCCCACCGTTCCACGACGGGGACGCTGATGAGGCTAGACAGCAGGTAGCTAGCCGAGCTGCACGCGGCGAGCAGGTGGGAGTGGTGTTCGCTCAACCCGACGGACTGGGTGAGAACGAGGGGGAGGTAGTACGACGTCACGCTCACACCCGAGAGCTGCTGCATTGCCTGAACGCCCATGCCGAGAGCGAGGCGGCGCAGACACGACGCGCTTTCCGTAGCTTGCTCATGGGGGACGTCTCTCCAGGGCAGGAAATCTTGGCGCTCGCATCGGACTTGGACAGCCCGTTGGATTGCCTTGGACTGGGTGATGACAAAGGGATCGAACCGGTCCTTGTCCTCGAGGTTGGCGAGGATGGCATTCGCCTCGTCGATCCGATCCTCGGCGATCAACCACCTGGGCACGTCAGCATCCCCCTCAACAACGGACAATCACCATACCGCGGACTCTCCGGCAACCACGGCACCATCGCCACCACCACCACGACAAAAACAAGCTGCACCGCCACCGGCGCCCTCCACTCCCCGCTGGTCGAGAACCCATACACGACCCAACTCCCTAACACCGTCAGCAACAAAGCTCGCCACAAACCCAAAACCAACCCACCCAGCAGAAAGCCAAAGACCCCTCCCCCCACAAAACCCCCCCTCCACCTCACCCGCACTGTCTCCGCCAGCCACACCGGCGCCGTCGCGCTGTTGACCCCACTCCCGACCCCAGCAACCACGCGCCCGACGACCATCTGCCCGAGATCAAACGCCGACACCTGCAGCACCGCCCCGGCAGCGAGCACCCCGGTGCCCAGGAGGACCGTCTGCTTCCGTCCCAGGGACGGGCCGAGGTAGAGGGCCGCGAGGGCGCCGAGGAAGGAGCCGAGGGGGTAGAGGGCCGCGATGGTGCGGTGCAGGGCGGGGTTGGGGGTGAGGGGGGGCAGGGTGGGGGAGATGGCCTGGTCGTACCCGAGGGGGGCCATGGCGGTCGCGGTGGCCACGGTGAGGAGGAGGGTGAGGTGGTGGCCTTTGGCGGGGAGGTAGGGCGCCATTGTCACCGAGGCCGGGAGGTGTCGCCAGAGGGTGTAGATTGTCCACATGCACATCTTGGTGAGGTTGGTGATCGCAGTCAGGTTGGGATGGGGAAGCCCGGCGGGAGGTTTACGGATGGTGTGGCGTCTTCGATGGGCTGGCTGACGGATGGCGTTGAGGTTAGGTTTGGATTGGCACTTGCTAGATGGAACTCCGACAACCGGTGGCCGCTAGGGAGGGCTAGGGGAACTTTGGTGTTGGCCATGGTGAAATCACTGTGCGGGCCGAAATATTGTGAATTGCTTTGACAACGTGGCAGGACCTCGAAGCATTAGTTCAGTTAGGTGGGGTGAGTAGTAGTCAACTCGGTATTTGAGGTTGGCTCTTTTTTTGCCTGAACATAATAAACACTGTGTTGGAATTATTCGTGTCTCGCCAACTTGACAGCCGAAAGACATGTCTCTAGATTCGAGTTAAGTCGTTGTTATTCAGAGGTATCATTCCCATCAGAGTACCAAGCTTGTCCGCCCATAAGTACCCACCAGCTAAAATCCAAGTTGTATAGGATTGGGTACCCAATCTAGTGAGCAATCCTCATCACTAGTTGTCTCAACTTTTGATGCCTTGTCTTGACTTGGAACTGGCTGGAGTAGCGTCTGGAAGGGGCGTGGGCTATGGCCCGGTTTCTTGCGCTCTACCCAGGTCGTCGGCAGGTAATAAGGGGGATATGCCTGTCAGCCTGAAGCGCAGTGGGACAAAGACATCAGGTCGAGACTCGGTGAGCAGGCCGCCGTTGCATCCACTCAACTGATTCCACTGGCGCGGCCCGCCCCGGCTACGCAGGGGTCGGTATTTAGGAATACTGGCGCGGACGATTGGAAGAGTCTGAAGAAGTTTGCATCGTCGGAGTAGGCAGCGTGGTTAATGCAATGGGGGCGGCATTAGTTCATCGATGTTCCTTAACAACTAACCAACCGCCTTGACGTGATTCAACTGTTGGGCTAACACCATTTTCTTTTCCCGAGAAAGGGATTTGGCATCCTTGGCCAACCATTTGGCGACAGGGGTCATATCAAGTTTGACGTCGCACCGCAACGTCATGGCAGAGCTTGCGCGTCTCGCCTTCAGTAGCTCCCATCCTGCAGGCACAAAGTTACACCGACTCAACACCATCCAATTATCACCATGCCCAAAAGTAGAGCAAAAAAGTTCACAGCCCTGCCAGGCAACAGCGCGCGTGTCTGTTGTGACCCAGACCGGCACTCACAATTCACCCGCATCGAATTTTGCTTCCCGGAAGAGCGCGACCGGGGAAACATGTCAGCGCAATTATTATGACCACATCGGCTCGCACCAGTAGCCGTGCTTGCTTCGACCCGAGAGCAGTGGCCCCGGTGCTGTGTGCGACGGCAGTGCTGCGAAGAGAATGACCAATCAGAGGGCGTGGCCGGTGGGTAATGGGAGCCCGGAAAGGAGCCTGGGGAAGAGCCTCGAGAAGTGCCTGCTGTGAGTGCGATGATGGTGGTGGCTCAGCGAATAATCCCGGCTTGGTCGGAATGCGCTGTGTGGACCCGGTCGTCGCGCTGCGAACACGCCCGACAAGGCGCGCAGACTGCTTCGAAGTCGCGGAAGGATTCCTCCGCACGAGCAATAGTGGCACGAAAGGTGGCACGAATGGCGAATACGGCATGAATAGTGGCACGGAAGGATGGTCGTTGGTCGCGGCTCGCCTGTTTTCGCTTGTTTTGCGGCTCAAGAAAAGGGACACGGAGAAGGGGAGAGACGATAAATCGAAATCTCGAATCTGGATGCGGGCCAGTGCCGATTTTTCAGCTGGCTTGGTGCCGCCGCAAAACGGTTCAGCTCGCCAGGACGCGGTGCGGCGTAGTGATTGGCCTACCACAGGCCCGCCGCAGGGATGGAGGATCTCCAACGCAGCACGAGCCAAACCAGACGGGGACCGCCCACAGTTTTTAATACAGGGTCGAGCAAGGTCCTGTTTGTTGGCGGGGTATGCAGCCCACGCAGACGACTGCAGATGTTTTCGGCGAGACGGGCAGATAGTCTGGCGAGATGCCATGGTTCGCTAGCATGTGTGATGATGGGTCTTGCAGGGCTTGCTTATACGACGGAGCGAGGACGACCAAGAAAAACGACAACTGAGCGGGCAAGCGATGGCGACGAACAGGCAGGGACGGCAAGACGGCAGCAGGGAGACGGCAGCAGGGAGACGACACACACCGAACGCCAAGCAAAGCCGCTGCAATCCACCGCTCCTGGCCGCCACGGGCGGTTTTGACGTAGCACAGAAACTAACCGCTTGCGGCAAGCTCGGTGTTGCTTGTCTCATGGCTTGGCCCTTGCTCATCTGGGAAATGCGACAGAAGTGCCTGGGGAATGCCTGGATTTCAGCCAGCCCCGACCGACTAGCGACTACAAGAATGCCGCAACAAGCTGCCCACGGAGATATTCTTGGATCTCTGGCGCATGCTCTGCGCTTTCAGCCCGCATGGTGTGTGTGGTCTGGACTCGCCACACGATTTGGCTTGCTGCCGAAGTTGCACTCGAACGCTGAACCTGAGACCCGCAGAGACACATGACTCCACCCGGTACGCCCGCCAGGTATGACCCAAGCTGTCGGTTTTGATCCTTGGCTTTTTAAAGAATGACGGATCCGCATCTGGGGGTGCGTGATCTCCCAACACTGGCCCGATCCATCCACTGCTTCCGCGCCGACCCCCAACACACCAACAAGCCGCCGCCAAAAGCAACAAAAGCCAAGTTGACTGCCGACGAGAAGAAGAAGGTGCTCGAGGTCCGACGTCAGGGCGCATGTCTGCGATGTCGCATGCTCAAGATTCAGGTAAGCCCCCTCCCCCCCGCCAAGCCAACCAACGTTTCCGTCCTAAGCAATAACATCGCAGTGCTCCAACGAAAACCCCTGCCAGTCCTGTCTGCAATCCGCCGTCCGGGGCTCTGAGAGAAAGGTCCTCTCCTTCTGCTACTGCGTCCGCACCCGCTTCGCCGACGTCAACATATTTTCATCCGCCGAGACGGGCGTGTCCTTCAACAACATGCAGATCGAAACCTTCATGTCGAGGATGAGCATCCTGCTCGCCAGGATTGCCGAGCCCGCCAGCTTCTCCCTCGACTCGGAGGGTGCCTTTAACGACACACTGACTTCGTGGTTGACAAACCCGAATATCAGCCTTCCCAACGGGAGCATCGTAGGGCTGTGCTGCTCGAGTCTGTTGTCCGTCCAGTTTCACGATGAGAGCCTCAGTGACGACGGCTTGACGACGGAATTCCGCCGTTTCTTGCTTGCGACCTCTCTCACGCACACCGGCTGGCGAGGGAGAAGGGGCGAGCTGAAACCCCGGGACCTGGCCGCAGTCGGTCATGTGTCTGGCTACCGGCTGATCAAGCGGCTCGACCGCGTGCTGACGCCCCAGTTCCTCGCCAAGTGCGGCAAGGAATCGTGTCAGGTTTTGTTCTTGCTCGTCCTCGGCACCATCCTCGGCATTGGCTACTCTGCCTCTGCCCAGACCGAATCTCCCAGCTTCCCCTCGGAAACGCTCACCGCCGAGTTCCAACAAAGCCCGACGCTGTGGCTCGCCATGAAAGAGCACCTCTGCCAGATGCTCGCCCACCACCTCATCTTCCTCGGCAGCATGCTGGGGATAAAGCTCGAAACCCAGCTCGAGCAGCTCATCATCGACACGGCCGCCAAGCGCTGGAACAAGATGGAGTCCTTCGTCTGGGCCGACGCCCTGCCCCCCTCAAAGCCCGACTCCCCACCAACCGAACGAAGCCTCAACTTTGGCGAAAACCCCCCCTACTGGGAACCCACCCCCTCAGACCCACCACCATCCACAACCCTCCTGATCCCCCTCCCCCTCTCAGACCTCCCCTCCTACCAACCGGAAACGCTAGAATCCTGGTCCCAAAACCCCCAGTCCTACCTCGACATGACCGACGAGCCGGAGTCCTACGGCACCCCCTCCGCCGACCTCGGGCCGAGTCCGCCCACGGTGCGCCGCAAGATGGACGGGCTGCGGTCCCACACCGAGCCGCTATCGCGGAGGGACGGCTTCGGCGCGCACCGGAGGCCGCGCGAGGTGAAGAGAAGGTCGATGTGGCTTGTGCGGTCGTTTGAGACGGGGGATGGGATGGTTAATGTGCATGCGCGGGTGAGGGGGGGAAGGGGGGTTTTTGTGTGAGTTTTTGGGTCGTGGGGGTTGGAGTTGGCGTTGTTGGCTTTGGTGCTTGGCGTTTGATGTCACTTATGAATAAATACGTAGATTCTGACTTGGTTGGTTTGTGTAGAAAGGGGGGTGTGTTTTTGCAATGAATGATGCCTTACCATCCGTGTTTACCTTTTTTTTTTTTTGGTTTTATCATCACATACGCTCCTCTACTGAGGAACAAGCAGGTACTATTTATTATTACACAAGGGTTGTGATAGCTGACACCGATCAGCATCTGGCACATAAATACACCGCGAAGGCCTTGGCGCACCTCTCTGAAAACTTCATTCAAACTTGACCCGGCCCAATAACAATCTGGTAAATAAATGCATGCAGTAATTCGTGATAGCAACTCAGAGTCCCTACACACCACGCTCGGGTCCTGATACACACCACTCCCGTCTACACCCACGCAAACATTGATTGAAGCCAAAAGACCAAGGCCGCGTTTCTCGAGACTGGAGACCTTCACGGCCACACGGAGGGCGCCGTTTAGGCCTGTATCTCCATACTAGGTACGGTAGTTTCAATACTCTCAATATCCGACCACAGCCCCGTCCAACCGCCGCTACCTACCTACCTACCTAGGCTTGCATCATCATGGCCTATCTGAACACCTTCAGCACACTCGGCGCCTCTCCCTATGCCTCAGCAACCCAAACGCTACAGCCGTGAGTGAATGGAGATATTAGTAAAAATCACCGATCGAAAAAGGCTCCGCCACAAGGACTTGTCGAGCTGAACTGCATCTTAATCGCCCTCGGAGTCACCATCGCCTTCACAAGCGCGAAGAAGTCGATGCTCATGGCTTTCAAGCAGGGCAGCAATTTCGCCATGTCCCTTATATATCGCAAGATCTCGCGGCGTCCTGCCGTATTTATCTTTCGTGAAAAGGCCTCCGTCTAGACGGATTGCGAGTAGACGGCATGCCTCCAGATAGCCCGAACATACAGCATAATGGAGAGGCGTATCTCGAAGACCTCCGACTGACCTGTCGAGTAGTTTTGTAGGACGGCCTAAACCTGAGTCTGTGTCGCACTTGGCGAGAGAAATAGAATTCGGAAGAAAGATCCGAGACGTATTCATCCAAACCAGACCCTCCAAATAACTTGTGCATCCTCCTCCCACCGATTTCGCCGTGGATTATGGCACGATCCATGATATTAATGAGGGCGACGGCGTCGGAACTTGAGAAGGACAGTTGGTGAATGGCCTTTTGTAAAAGTGGGGCTTCAAGTACGGTAGGTGGACTTACAGCTGGTCGTATCCACTAGGAGATGCAAGATCTACGAATGCCAAGACAGAACACAACTTGGTATTCCGGCGGGTTGCTTCAGGGTCGATAATACTGATATCGGAAGCGGTGCCGTCAGAAGCTGTGTCGTCTGCCTCGGGCGCTTGAGATTCGGGGGCAACAGAGGGTATTGGATCCGGGTTCATGAATCGGTCGAAGCTTGCGTCACCCAGGGTTCTGTAGCTGAAATGCCGGCACTGGCAGCGTCGGCACGCAGTTGGGTAAGCCCAGGGGTAGTAACAAACCCGAGACCCGATGCAAAGATACTAGGATTAGCAAGCTCAGAATGCTGCGTGATACCCATGTTCAGAAGGTGCTGCAACTGCGATGCCGTCGATATCAACAGAACTAGTCCTGACAGAGTCTGAGGTTCGTCCCTTTTTGCTGGCGTGGGAGTTTGGGGAACATTCGAAGCTCTTGTCTTCACACCGGTGACACTTTTCGGGCCATTGCCGGGCTTGCGGTTCGCACTGAAGAAAGGAATTTAGTTTGTAAGCGTGTGACCTTCAAGTTCCCCCAAAGGACCCCATAGAGATGATATTGAAGGGAGATTCGAAGCCTTGGAAAGGCTTTCAAGTAGCAAAAATAGCATCATTTGCACTTAAAATGGTATATTTGATATTTTAGAAGGCCATTCCTATGATGGGAAAGGCCTTACGAAATACCAAAGATGCCTTTATTCACACTTGCACGCACGCACCTTCTGCTCATCTCTGCGGCAGTCATCGCATTTGTTCTGATCCAACTTCCCTCGAGGCTTTCGCTTTCCACGGGCTTGGCCAGCGGTGTTTCCCGGGTCAGTCTGGGCATCCATGGCGGTTCAGGTTGCCAAGTACTACGTATATCAACCGTATTCAGCGTAATCGAGCGTGTTGCGAGTGTGTTGAAGCGGCGGTCAAGTGCTCGCAAAAAAGCGCTCACTTGGCTACAAGGCCCTCTTATCAGCAAAAAAGTGGCTGAAGCGCTCGCGAGAGCGCTGGAGTGCTTATGTAATTTGACACAAATTGCTCCCACTGAACTTCCCGAAATGGCCTTGGAAAGCCAGCTCCAGGCCACGGAAGGGGGCGTCGAATAAAAATGAGCAGTGGTTTGAACAAGGGTGATCCTGATACAGGTACCAAGGTGCGAGCCTTGCCAATTGTATGTGCGATGGGAGCCTGGTGTTGACAAGGGGAGCCGACGGGCTGGCAAAGGTGCGACGGAATGCATCGTTCACATATGTTCGAGTTCGGTTTTCTGTTCCCCATGTTAGAATTAGGACCTGCGCCTTGCTGTCGTGGCCTGCCAGACCGCCACATGTAGCCCATGCGGATGCATGCAACGGATGTATCAAGCATGCCCCAAACCAAAACCAATGGGAATGGACGCAAAAGGTGCAAAATGTGCGACGGCCGCGCTTGGTGTGTAATAAGACGGGCGTCAGGGGAGCACGGCAATGAAAAGACACTGTAGGGTGCGGCAAGTCTGCCCAATCAACCTCCCAGTTGACAGGTTTTCATCATACCTTACCTATCACACAGCTCGCCCTCATCGCAAGCATCGCGCTTATCGCACCCACAATAACAGGCGTCGCATTGTGGCTGCCACACGGGAGGACTCGCTGAACTCATCTGTCTCTTGCATGCACCTGACCTGCACGCTGCCTGCATCCTGATCGGCCAGGCCAACGTGGTATCTTTGACTTCATCCAACTTCATACTTTCGCCTCGCGAGGCATTCAGGGAGCTACTGGGCTCTGTTGCGAAAGAAGAGCTGGGAAACCCATCCAAATTGCATTTCACCCTCCTGAGCCCCCCCCGGTCCGTCCGTGCCACTGGGTGTGCCACTGCCACCCAAGCCGGTATCATCATTGCATCTCGACCCCGGCCTTAACCCCTCCGGTTTATATCCCAATTCGACGCTGTCTATATTGGCAACGGTGCGTGAAAGTGCTTACGTGCCTAATGCTACCTCGCCCGCGCTGGGTGATAGACAGACATGGGGTCGATCTTCGCACACACGTTTCTTGTCACCAATGGCGGTGACAGAGGGCCGACCCTGTGCAGAAAAAGGTACATCCAGGCTGGTGTAACACGGCCGCCCTACCTTAAAAGCCAGGGCCCAGCAGCTGCATTTGAGCAACTAGGCGGTCCGCCGCATCACGTGCGTTGACGCAGTTTAAATTCCTTCAGCTATGATTGCGCATTGGATAATCCGTACTCTGCAAGTGTGGGCAGATAATACATCGCCGGTCCATTTAATTTCAACCAAGGCCCGCCCGCATCTTCTGGGTCTCCTTTCAGACACCTTCGATCTCCAAGCATCTTTCGGCTTTGATCACCTTATTCCATTATCGTCTCAACATGTCCCTCTCCCAGCCAACCTAAATTCAAGATGAAACTTACAAGGGAGTCCCCGCATTGGTTTCTCCGCAATCCACTTCTATTCTCACCATTGTTTTTGGTATCGCCGCGTCGCTCTTGGCAGTTGCTACAATCTGGATAACGCATCGCCAACTACGGGCAAAAGGCATTCTTGCTTTCGATATGCAGTCAATCCACATGCGTGGTCTTTCCAACGGCCAATTTCAGGGCATTCGTGATGGAAGCCATCGCGATGCTTCAGGTTTGCTTCCCATTAGCACAAGGCCGCATGTCTCCAAGTTTTCGAGTGCAACATGGCATCCAACAAACACATTCACGCATCACCACGACATTGTCTTGACATTAAGAGCATACGCCACTCGGCAGTATGTAGCGAAGCGTTGTTGTTTCCTTTTCCAATCTCAAGCTAATCCATACTGTGCAAGAGCGATGATGCAACCGTGGATCCAGCCAGGTCAAGAAATACCACTCGGGCGTGTGTCAAAAGATGAATAATGGAGTGTCGCAATCTGAGAGTCGCATCCGGGAGTTGATACTTTGGGATGCACTAGTGGGCTCATGCACAATACAAGACATGGGTGTATGTGGACTGGGGGAAAAAAAACGGTTCATTTCTGGTGATTTAGTTCCTGTCGACCTGGGATTATGTATAATGCTTTTATTCGTAAAAAAATAAATTGAGTGCACCTATGCAAAAAGACTGCATTCCATGCTCCGAATCTGATTAGATAAACCGACGCGTACAGTCGCGTTCGAAATCGGCTTCCGGCATCTGGGCCGCACATTTCTTCTACGCAGAGACCATTCAGCCTTGGCGCTGACATATACATTGCAAGACCTGCCAAATACTTTCCCTACGAGAATGAGCGAATTCCCTACGGATCCGTAGGTCGTCGGTGCGTTAAGGGAAGCGACTTTTGGCTGAATGATTTGTACGTACCAAAACCTTAGCATTTAAAGGGTACGGTACCAGATCAACGCCAAGACCTGATAGTGACTGACTGTAGAGTTCTGATACATATGCAGCTATACTTGCTCTACTCTATTGACATATCCTCTATAGTTGCATTGAATACTACGCATATGTAGTTACCCCAACATCTCCAGCTCCAGAAATGGCTGCTCAGATTACTGTGCCCCGAGTTGAGTCATCTCCGTCATGAACTCGACAGCACCAGCACATGAAGCGTTCAACCATGGTGCCAAGTCTTGCACATGCTCAGCACAGCCAAATCCGTGATATGATATTGAGCGGAGAGCTTACTGGCGTTCAAATGGCTAGTATTGCCGGGTGCAGCGAGCGCTTGATTCAGACGATCCGATTGAACCTCCGACCCTTCAGATCAACACAAGCCACAGTATTTTGATTCAGAATGCGGACCTCCCTGCAGCCATCTCTGGAGCCCCTTCACATCCGCCGCCTTTGCAGGATGCACACAATCCTCGACGTGGCAGTCCCGAGGATTCACCATGCAGTCCTAGTTAGCAATGGCGAGTCTAACTGCGACGATTGGGACAATTCCGACGACGGTCGGCCCAACAATATTTTCGCGCCACCGCACGAGCTTTCAACTGCTCCCGCAACAGCGTCGCCGTTACTAGCTTTCCCATCCCTAAAGTGGGCCATACGCCGACACGCCAGAGCAGACAAGGATGTCAACGCTACTCTTGGTGGCAATGGTGACAGCGACGCGAAGGAGCCTTCGGTCACCGGTGGAGCCGGCCAAGACGATGGATTTTTATCAACCCAGCAGCAGCAGAAGTCTCGCAGCCTAGAATGTTACCAAGCACCATCATCTGCCTCACCAAGGACTCTGCACGCGCGCAGAGCATGGCCAGCCAGCTCCGACATCCAGCCGTTCATCCCAGTGCGCAGGAATTTCTTGTCACAAGGGTCTCAGGTGCCTCAGGCACCCCAGACTGTCTGCTATGTACCAGCGCGTACGAAGCCGCGCCTACGGAGATACCAAATCGTCCAAGGCCAGGGAGGACAACCCACCCTGTCATTCTCTGAGTCCACATGGCTGCCTTTCCAACAACCGCGGACAGACTCTTTGAATGGTGAGAGCCAACCTTGCGAATATGTATGCCCTATCGAGCCGGACGATAACGAAGACTGTCCTCGTTCCGCCCGAAGCAAAATTCGAGACGACACCATACGCCATAACTCGGCCAACGAAGGCGATAACACTAAACCAGCGCCGCCCCTCAGCCAAGCCCCAGTCAGCCCTCAACGCGCCATCGGACCCCGTCGACACCGCGATACCAGGGATGATAGGGAGGACTACAGTACAGTCCTATTAAGGACAGTGACACTGAGCACAGCCAGGCTGATGTCCGACCGCCATAATGCAAGCACCGTAGGGTGAACGTTTTAACCCTTACAACCGGCGGAACGGCCGCTCATCAGCAGACGCATCAACACTGTGCCGCCCACCAAGGACAAGTTCAGGGATCATCTCGTCCTCGGAACCACTGGGGGTCCGTCTTAGAAGAGGAGACTGTGAAAGCCCCTGCCGCGAAGTTCAAGGAATGGCCCTTGGAAATGCGGTCCTCAAACACGCCACGTTAAACGGGGTACAGTACTGACTTTCCAGCTGCAGTTTACTTGGGACCCATGTGCAAGGCACGAAGAGGGCTAAAGCTCCGCTTCCTCAGCTAAGAGCCGCCACCTGGCGAGACAGAGCAGCACAAGATCCGCTAAAGGCAAGGGCACTACAGCAAACCCCAAGTCGACTCTGCAAAGGGCGAGATACACGTTCTGCCTGCTGAAGGAGCAAGGACTATTTTGGCTTGCAATTGCCAAGAAACTTCCAGGACGTTCTGCCACAGCTATTGAGGCGAGATATTACGCCAAGCTTAAGACTAGCCCTTCTCGTGGGCCCCAGCGACTATGCGATAACCCCTAAACTTTAGCAGCGGATGATGCTGATGAGATTGGGAGGTAGAAGAGATTTGTAAGTACAGAAAGCCGAAGGGCGGAGGCGTAGAGTTCTTTGTGAAGCGGAAAGGTGGGACGAGACTTGGTGTCCTCGCATCTGACTGAATTCTCCCTTTTGTTCGCTTTGCTGTAGGACTCACCAACGGTGTCCATCCGGAAGGAGAGTCCTACTGAGCTAGCTACCATATGTAATAATGCCCGGTAACGGTGCATATAACTCGGCTGACTGGCTATTATGTTACTCCCAGAGTCCGCGCAGTAGCCCTTCGAACGACAAAGCGACAGAGCTGTTATTTAACAGCTGTAGCCAGTCTTGGGAGCCGTAGTGAGACGGGCGAGGACAATGATTATCTTCCTTTAGCCAAAAGGGGTCGAGAGGACGCTCTTCGCTGTGACTTGGCCGGGGAGATCAGCGGGGGTAACGAAGGTGAGCTAGCTAGGCCGAGCTACCGGTACAGTATCGGCTGTTGTTTTACCCTAAAGTTGCCCTCACCAACCCCAGCCACCTGCACCGCCTCTAGCCACCTTGCTCAAGCGCTACTCAGGCACTGCTCAGGAAATGATCAGGAAATGATCAGAGAAATCGCCAAACATAGTTTAGACGAGTAGGCAGTACTCCGCGGTTCGAATGGTAACTTTTCTCGAGGTCCCAGTTTTTGGGACACAGGTAGCCCAAAACTGGGCCCGCCCCCCCCCAAACTCCTTTTCGCTCCTCTTCCCTCCCCCCAAAGTCACATAAAACCCGGTTTACGTCCCCCGTTAGGTCTCCATTCCCGCCTTCCTCATCCACGAAAGTGGGTAAATTTCACCCTTAAGCTGAGACACCCCCCGAGCGGATTGCTTCATTTTTATTCTTATTAGACGTGGCCCTCCTATCTTAGCCCAGTGGCAGGCAAATCTGAAAATGGGTAAGAGAAGATATGCAGAGGAGAGAAGGAGATATGCTGAGAAGAATGGCTTCAATAATGATGATACGGATGTTGATAACAATTTTATCCTACGGGATGTGTAATAGGGTCGAGCAGGTCTTGCGCCTGTGATGCTTTGGGGTCATTGAGAATGGTCTGCAGCACCTCGACGTACAGGTTTTCTTTGGAGACGATGTAGTCTACCTTCAGCGAGTTTTTGGTGGCAAGACCAAGCACTCTATAGACTCTTTCTTTAACATCTGCGCTTTGTTGATTCCCATAGGTTTTGAGAAGCCAGAAGAGCGGAAACCGTCTGTCCCGCTTTGGTAAAGTCTCTACCAGACTCCTCTGCCCAATAATGAGCCATCCAGGATTGTCGCGAGCGTCTAAGACACGGTTTGAGGTTTTAGATTACGAAGTAGATCCAAGTTGTTTATCTCTCACTCCCTTCGCTGTTCGACGGATAGAGCTCATCTGATGCCACGTGAAGCTCTTTCGACCGCAGAGGAAAATGACGTCCCTCGCAAGCATAATCTCCTGGACGATCCACACTCGAGACTAGTATACTCGCTGGAGTAGGCTGTGGACCGCCTACTTCGTATCCAAGATTGAGAAATCTGATTGTGAGGTAGAATCGATACTGTTGATATAGTCGGCAGCGAGGTCGTTGTTAAGGTCCGCTTGTCCGAGCTAGATAACCACGTAGCGTACTTGAGTGTATATCTTTCTCATCAATCTGACTTGGCGGTTCCGCTCTGAGTGGTTAGACTGGTCAATGTAAAATCGCATCGATCCACAGGGGCTGGCGTATGTCGATAGGTACATGATGTTTGTTCTGTAAAAGCAGCCAGAGATTCTCGTAAACGGTGAATAGCTTGCCGTTGAGGTTGATACGCTTTATAACACCGTTGGGATCCCTCTAGGTGTAAGAAACTGCGGTATAAAGTGGGTACTCGTTAAAGGTAAAAGTGAGGAGTTAATAATCGACTACATCTGAATCTAGCTATTTTCGAATTTCAAGAAGCATGATACATTCCCTGGATGTTTCAAGGGGCGTGTAAACGTAGGTTGGTACTGCCGCCATTTTGGATTACCGAGAAGGTAGAGGCCCCAAGTATATATGAAGAAGGATAAGGTAATAGTTATGTCTCGTTACAAGAGGAGGAGGGAGGGGTGTAATGAAAGTTGGTGGTAAAGATGATTCATTAAGATAAAATCTATCGTCGAGGCCTGTAGCTGTCTAGAAATACCACATCTCTCGTATAGCCAACTTCTAAAAGATGATGAAGGTACGATCCCGGCTTAGAGTGAAGCTTATCGCTGAACATTAGTCCGTGGTTCTTGATGCCCAACTGCCCGCTCAGCATTCAGCCTCAACGAACTACATTTCAGTTTCGATTATTATATTTTAAACTTACCCAAATGGTAGGCTGGGGCACGCGTCCAAATTTTCGGGAAGCACTACATACCCGGAGGTCAGGTTGGTTCAATTTGGCTTGACAAGGCAGTTGCCATTGGCTGGGACTTGGATTTAGCGAGAATCAGGGCATCAACGCCGGGCGGAGTTACATTGGGAAACATTTCATCGGTCCGCCAGAGGACCTGCAACATCGTAAAATCTTCGCTTCCTATTGGGTCATACGTGGCCGATACAAACCAGCGTAGCACCTAGTAAGCTAGCAGGCAAGGGAATTTGAAAAGAACGAGAGCAAGAGGTCGGGTCAATTTTACACTAGTAAAGCTGGTGATCTAGACTATGCAAACTATTATAACGTAATAACCCTTTTCCCCTGCCGTTTCTATTGCCTTTTCTCGCGAGAAAATAACCCCCTTAAAACAACAAAATTCAACAACGTAAAGTATAACATGTTCCAGACACTATGAACAACTTCTATATATTTCAGCTAGAGAGTGGAAGTATCTCTTAGTAGATGCTAGGTGGTGAGACAAACTTCAATAATGTACGAGATGAGGACCTGGGACCTTGAGATCTAAAATTAAACTGTGGGAGATATTGTGTACTATCCCAGGGCATATAACTGTATATTCTGAGACATCCTATTATGTACTGGTATATTATATACCATCCCAAATTCTAAACCGGGACATTAAGTACCATCCCAAAATCCGAGCCGGGGTATTGTGTACCATCCCAGGGTATATACTAGTATATTCTAAGTGTCCTAGATTTAGGCTATTTTTAGATGCTTAAAATATATCTCGCAGGTGTACGTGCGTAATACGATCCTGAATTTAGGCTTTAATTTCCCAGTTTACTAGAATTTAAGCTACCCTTCTTTAATATATATATACGTAAAATCTATTATGTAGTGTTTTAATTATTTTAATTTCCAAGTTTTAGTTCTAGGAGGTCCTGTTCATGTGTGTAGGATAGGGGGTAAGGGACGATTAATAACGGATTGGAGGAGTGTGAGGGATGGGGTCTTGAACGGTGATTGAATTGAAGGATGATGATTTCGAATCCTGATATTAGGGGGAATAACCTCTACTTATATATGAAGATCCGGCTATCTGCTATCTAAGTTCAAGATAAGGTTTGATCGCGAGTGGAGATATCGGTTATCAGGTTTTAAGTCAATCTTACCTATAAGCTTTTTTATGTGTAGGATTTGTGCCGATTGCTCGGCCCGAATCCGATCCTGTGGATCGGTACTGTATACCTACTACGTAATCCTTGGAGATCTAACACCTAGCTAACTGGAGAGGATGTATACCGAACAGTTAAGTAACTATCTAGGCTTTAATAATCTTTCAGATAGCACGTTAGAATCCATTTTAAGTGCCGCTAAAGAAGGCCGTATCCTCAGAACAAGGATTTTGACATTATAGTATAAGCAAAGAAAATTCCACAGAAGGCTAAAGTACTTAATTCAGTCACCAGATCAGCTGGGGCCAGGTACTGGCCTCTGTCTGTCCATAACCCTCTGTTCACAGAGGCTCCCCCCAGCACAGAGTCCTTCTTGATTGGTTGTTCATCTACTGGTCCTCCGTGTTCCTGGCCTACTGCGATTCCTGCGTACTGTCCTTGTGCACTGTCCCCCATGCGGGGGCACATTGGGCCGCGCCGGCCCCAGTGACGGCCACGCGGGTCGTCACAATAACCCAAACCACTCCGGGGTGTATTTGATGCCAAAAACCTTTGTATTTTTGTTGATACTGATTAGGTAATGAGTACAGCATTTCTGCCTAACCCCCACACCTCTACCACAATGGAAAACGCCTTGGCTGGGCTGAAGACGCGTGGCCTGCACCATCCACGGGCTAGCGTTGGGTGTATTTAGGATTTGCACAATGACGAACCCAACGGCATGGCTACCGACATGGCATTGCTGTAACATGCCGGGCGTCCGGCTGTCAATGAAGGAGTTAGCACACAGTAGTGCATATACCAAGGACAACGCCGAGTAAATTGACTTTCTCCGAGATATTCTTGCTTGGAGTTATCATTTCATTATCTCTGTGCAATATTTCCCGATTCCTACTTCCTCTCCTAATCACGCATTTATACAATGTCAACAGCAACTACCATAACTGCGTCGCCAAAGCCAACAGAAAACCGACTGGTAACGCCCACCACAACGGCTTCGCTTTCTGCCTTGCAAAGACAGCCAACCCCCCAGAACCCACTGCCAGGCGCCCACCTCCCATATTCGATACCAAAACGCCACCTGTGGTCAGCAGCCCATCGTCGATTGAACAACGGTTGCTCATGGGTCCGAAGTGGTCTAAACCGGTTGGGCGATGGGTGGGGATGGGAATTGGCATCCATGATGCTCTCATTTACAAGCATGGCTGCCGTAGTCCTTATCCTCGTACAGTACGACAGCAAAGTATTCCCCTACGTCGCAGGTGATATATCCCTCAACGCCATCATCGCTACCTTGTCTACTGTTTCCAAGTCGAGCCTTATCTTCTCCGTCTCGGCTATTCTTGGACAGCTAAAATGGGATTGGTACGAGTGGAAACCGCGGCGCCTAGACCATTTGGAAACATTTGACGAAGCTAGCAGGAGCCCGCTAGGTGCCACTAAACTTCTCCTTGGCAAGACTGCTTTCTCGATTGCATCCATCGGGGCTACCATCATCATTCTCGCTCTTGCTGTCGATCCGTTTGTGCAGCAAGTGGTAGGGACGGCACAGTTGGGCCGCTACGTTAGCTCCGACGAAGTTTGGACTGAACGGCAAACCCGACCAGCTTATTTCAGCCGCGGAGAAAATCCGGATCGCGAATACTTTGATGCTTTGAATAGCGCGATCTGGAACGATGCCGCGATATACGACCGCCGCGCACATTGTCCCTCGGGTAACTGTCAATTTGAAAGCTTTGAGACACTTGAGTTTTGTGTCGATTCCGAAATCATCACGGATCTGACCGCCCTGAAAGTGAACTGCAGCGCTGGGTTCGAGTCGAAAGAGTTTGAGGGTTTGGTGAAGAATTGGAATGAGACTAAGAGCTTGGCATCGATCGAGACGAATGATGGCTGCAAGATTTGGTTCCAAGATGACGCGGATGTTTCGGACTACCTCGCTTCCACTATCAAGATATCCCTCTCAAGTCCGTTTGGGCTCTCATACACGAGCAGTACCGAGTTGTACACAATCAACTTTCCAGGGTTTATCATCGGTCGTATGAATCTCCAGCAGAACCCCACAGGGCGGCATATCAAACCGAGAATAAAACTTCGCGATTCCCTCATAACGATGGGCGCTGTTCGATTCTCTACTGCTCCGGAAAGCCGGGGTTACCTAGATGTCAAACTGGAATCGGCGGAATGGGCCGTTTTGACCTTGTGCAAAACAAGGTGGAGCGTCTCTGTCGTAAACGGGTCTACCACTTCGGTTTCGACCAGCAAGAAATTCGGGCGCGTTTACACCAACACATCAGCCCACCCTGACCTGTTATGCTGGAGCCCCGACGCGGACGAACCGGGCAATTCGCCTAGGACCCCCGTCACGCAAACGCCCAACGGTGTCGACCTCGTGGCCAACTCTACTACTATGGACTTTTGCGCATCAAATCTCTACTGGGGCGAGGATGTGCAGGAACGCCTAAGCAGCGTGTATAGAGATAGCAAGACCACCTATCGCACACACAGCTCGCGCGGGTGGGTGTTAATGGGCGACGGACGCGGTAATGGGCGTTCAACTACCCACAGGGCATTAGAAGGCGACATCTTCACGTCTGAGGACATACACAAGCGGGTGCAAAACAAAACTTTGGGTGCTGTGATGCAGAGCATAGCAGCGGCATTAAACAACTTTTCCCTCGCCCTGACGCAGGAAGAGCACGTCTGGGGTTCGGTCAGAATATCTGAGACTGTCGTGGCGGTTCGTTGGCCTTGGCTGGCATTGCCGCTTGGTATTGAAGCTCTTGGATGGATTTTGTTGCTTGCTGTCATGCTCCGTAGAGGGCGAGTGGCTGAGCTGTGGAAGGATTCGCTTTTGGCTGTGCTCTACCATGGTCTGGACGGCGAGGATCGAACGCTTCACAGTGAAAGTACCAGGACCATGACGGATATCAGGTTGGTGGCAGGAAAAACACATGTTAGACTTCTTGTCAAACCGACGATTGGTGGGGAAAAGGTTGTCCTAGCTTCTGCGTAACCAACAAATTTTCTTCCTCCGCTACGAAACAAAGGATAGAATCAATAAGAGGGGCTTGCGAATCTGAGAGCCTGCAGAATTAAAACCAATCCAACCAGTCCGATCGTTCCAAGCGGAAACCGAGGGAAGCGCGTACGGTGCCTTACCGTCCCGATCAGGCAAGTACGGGGCAGTTCTTATCCACTATTCGCAATCCGAGCCCTGATCTGCTAGAGTTTGACAGCACCACAACAACACTGCACCAGTTGTCCTGTTGTAATCTTTAGGGCATCACTCTCACGACCCTAAGTGTTCGAATTGCCAGCTACATCTCAGAGAACTAATAGAACATGCTGAGTTTGAGCACATAACATGTGAGCCCAGTTCTAGGCTCTTGGTGGCTCAACTTGGTGATCTAGAACTGGGCATTCATGCGCAAACACACGGACCAAACCTAACAGCCCTATAATATGGACTTTCTACGGTAAATCGTATATTTCTTGAGGGCCAGGAGCAATTTCAAACGAACGAGAAGATCCGCCCATCACAAACCGTTATATCGTAAGGCGAAAGTCATTTCTTCCTCTGCCCCTTTCCTCACTTTGCCTCACTACATAAGATCAAAGGCCAGGCTTCAATGTATGCTAACTGAATTATATTTTGCGACTAACTTCAACGCTAATTTGGCCCCACCCTATGCAGTATGGTTAGCATAAACCGAGGAACACACCGGATGGTAACTTTAATTGAGGGTCCAAAATTGGGCCACTAGGCTGTGCAAGGTAGTAGGCTCACCCATAGCTCACCCCAGCTCAGGAGCGGCTCAGGGTCACGCACGACCATGGAAATCGCCGAGGGCAACTTTAGGGTAAAACAATGGCCTGTTATCGATGCTGTGACGGAACTGGCAGTCACAGGAGGCAAAGCTGCGAGAAAGACTGGCAAAGTCGGGTAAAATTCTAGACATAAGAAAAGTGTGGTAAGATGGCTGATACAGTGTCACAAAGTCAAGGCAGTTGCAGAGCCAGAAAATCTAGGTCCTTGCCTCCAGTAGCCCCCAATGTGGGCGTCTATCGATAAGGCAAGTTTCCTTCCTCCAGCATAGGCCATTTGGCAACTTCAGGGTACATAGGCCACCTCATCCAGCTAGCCAGCTACGTCAATCGTGACAGAAAAGAGGGAAGAAGGAGGAAGAAAAGCCGTGTTTAATAAGAAGAAGAAAAAGCCTAGTGACAGAAAACTACCCCACTTCCTTCCGCATTCGGCCTAACGCCCTTACCCCATCCCCCACTAGCCAACTCTATGACAGACTACCGTCTGACTCCGTGTAAGCATAGCCAAGGCGATGACGTTATCCGACCGCCCCTCTGATCAAAGGATGCCAGCCGTGCCGTGTGGCCAGAAAAGTCGGAGCAGTTGATGCAACGGAAGCGGCGAAGGCGTCAACGGAACCAGACAAAGAAGGGATAAAGCATAAATAGACCGGTGGCCGTACCTTCGATCGAATGAAGGTCAAGATCCAATTGAACCACACACACACACCCCTACCTTGCACTCCTGACCATTCTGTTCTGTGATCCCTCTTCGATTACCTCTACCTCTAACGCTACCGCGTTACACTTAGAATTTAGCCAAAAGGCTATAAAGCAACCTGTCCTCCCAGACCCTTCCCGTGGCACGATATGAAAAGAAAAAAAATAAGGAAGAGAAGCGAGAGGTTAAAAGAACTGCTTTAAGATATGTCAGGCAAGACACATCAGGCCGTCGCCGTATTCCAGACTCTTACCACTTTAAATTAAATCACTTTGTCTACGGCCTTTGCCCTGCCGTAGTAAAAACATAAAGTGCTGGCCGTCCCCTCTTATCCTTCACGTCGACGTCTGCACCCTTCTCGAGCAGCATCGTGACGATCTCTTGATGGCCCCCCCCTCTGGTAACCTATAAGAGCGCTGTCTGCCCTTCCCTATCCTTCTCGTCCACGTCTGTACCCTTCTCAAGCAGTATCGTGATGATCTCTTGATAGCCCCCTCTAGCAGCCTGTAAGAGCGCTATCTCCCCATCACTATCCTTCTCATTCACATCTGTACCTTTCTCGAGCAGCATTGTGACGATCTTTTGATAACTGCCCCTAGCAGCCTATATAAGCGCCGTCTTCGCCTTATACCTATCTTTCTCGTTTATATCTGCACCTTTCTCAAGCAGCATCGTAATAATCTCTTAATGGCCGTCTCTAACAGCTTATATAAGCACCGTCTTTACCTTATACCTATCTTCTCGTTTACATCTGCACTTCTCTTAAACAGTATCGTAATTATCTCTTAATAGCCGCCTCTAACAGCCTGTATAAGTACCGTCGCCCCCTTCCAATCCTTCTCGTTTTCATCTGCACCTTTCTTAAATAACAGCGTGACCATCTCTTAATAGCCGCCTCCAGCAGCCCGTATAAGCGCTGTCACCCTACCCCAATCCTTCTCATTCACATCTACATCTTTCTCAAACAGCATTATGACAATCTCTTAATGGCTACCTCTGGCAGCCCGTACAAGTGCTGTCGCCCCTAACCTATCCTTCTCGTTTACATCTGCACTTTTCTCAAGCACCTATTCTCTCGCCATAGTCGTGGCTGAGAAGTTCGGGCTCAGTTCCAAGATGCTGTGGATCAAGCATAACTGGGCCCAGAGGATATCATCGGCCGTTTGGGGCTGGACAGTGGAGAGCCCGCCCTCGCGATATCCCCCCGTTCGATACCCGCTGCTCGCTACGGGAGTTGTTCTGGGTACTGCAAACGTCACGGTGCAGTTTTGTTTTTCGGTTTTCCTGGGGTTTAGTCGCTCTGTCGTTCCTCGGATTCGCAACAAGATGCGCGACTATTGTCTTGGTCTGAGGAGATGATGGAGCCGGTGCACTTTCGCGGGGCTGGGGAGAGCCGCATCGGGCTATTGCTATCAACCGCTCGGGGAAACCACTACGGCCCCCTTGCTGAACGCCGGACCGCGAATTCGGCTTCTAAAACTTCTCGAAGACCTTTCGGCAACATCCACCGCAAGCTTCTCGACGTGGCTCTCGACGGGGCTCCCGGGTACGAGGCCATCTCTTACACAGGGGGGCGATGGAGGGCTCAGCGGGGCACATTCACCGAAAGCCCAGCATTCACCGGCCACACCCTAGAATCCCTCCTCGGAACCTTCGCCGACTTCAAGTCCACCCTCCCAGTCGACAAGATCTACGGGCTCCTATCCCTCCTCCCCCCCCCCCCCCCCGACTACGTATCATCCGCCGACTGGCTGACACCAAACTACACCCAACCCGCCCACCTCGTCTACACCACCACCGCCAAACACCTCATCCAAACCAACCCCAGCAACATCCTCTCCTGGTCCGGCATCGGCTACCCCCGAAACATCCCCGCCCTCCCCTCCTGGGTCCCCGATTGGACCAGCCTCTCCCTGGCAGACACCACGCGCCAACACTTTGCCAACTTCCAAGCCTCCTCCCGCTACAACGCATCCGCCAGCTCCACACCCAAAATCTCATTCATCCCCTCCTCACCCTCCCCAATCCTCACCATCCAAGGCCACATCCTCGACGACCAAATCCTCCACCTCGGGCCCATCCACAAAGACACCGCGCACAACAAGGGCGAAGGCGCACTCACACCGCAGGAAATGGCCGCCGTGGTCAGACCACACATAACATCCCGCAAACTCGCTGTTCGATACGTATCCGATCCTTACTCCCCCACTGGGCGGCCCCTCGAAGAGGCCTTTTGGCGCACCCTCGTCGGAGACACGGATTATCGCCGTCCGGCGGATGCTCACCTCGGGCTGGCGTGTCGAGTGTAGGAGCGCATTGTGGTTGCACAGTACCTAGCTGACACGGGTGTGTTGGATGAAGATCTCACTGACGAGACGAACGGGGAGCCGACGCTGGGCGAGATGAGAGCGGCAGGGCAGATGGATGCCGCGATGCAGCTGTCGTTGCTGTGGAGTAGTAATCGGGTGATATGCTACGCCAGACGGGCGTTTTGTATCACGAAGAAGGGGTACATGGCGATGGTGCCGCCGGGGACGGAGAAGGGGGATGTGGTGGCGGTGCTGTATGGGGTGTGCTCGCCGGTGTATGTGCATGGGGTGATGGATGGGGAGGGGATTAGTGGGGAGAGGGTGGAGAGGGTTTTTGAGGTTGTGTGATGTCTTTGCTTCATCGAGGGTTTCGTTCCACTCCTGTTTGCATGTGATCCAACGGTTCTTCGAGGTCGGTTAGCACTGTTTTAGGGCTTCATCCTTTTCAGTAACTAAATCGCTGGACTTGCCGTCCGTGGCCCGGACTTCAGTTTCTTATCCTTGGGAGTGGCTACTTGACGTTTGGCTCGTGTTCCAAGGGTCTGCGATCAGTGATGCACCTAGTTTCAAACTTGGCTCCCTTTCCAATGTGACCTTCATTTCCAATAGCCAGCTACAACACCCCTTCGACTACAAAACCTATGTCCAAGAAGCTAAACCAAGAAAGTGATAATACAAAACTACCAATCGAAAATGCTAGATATCGCGTTCCCAACGTCGTTTGCTACATTCTCGACCACATGGCCCGCATCCTCAAACGCCGACCCAACGTCGCTAGCCGCGTGGCCAATTGCACTCCCAGCGTCGTTGAATGCGGACCCTACATCACTCATGGCATCGTCAACTGCATCCACCACGTCCTCGGCTGCGTGTCCTACCGCGCTTCCGGCATCGTTGAACGCCGAACCCACATCGCTCATGGCGTCATCCACAGCGTCGACGACATCCTCGGCCGCATGTCCCACTGCGCTTCCAGCATCATTCAAGGCCGACCCGACGTCGCTCATTCTGGACTGCTGCCAATCAGTGTGCCGGTACCTCGGCCGCATGCGTTCAGGCCGTCGACCAGCTCAACACAGTACTTGGTGAGGTTGGGTGTCGCGGACGCATCCTCGACCTCTGCTGCAGCCTTGCCGTGGACAACAATCTCGCACAGCTATACGCATCGTGAAGGGACGAGAACGACCAGACCGTTTACATTCAGCGCGTGGATTCGTTCTTACTGTCCAGCCCGGAGCACTTTGCCAGATTCCGCCAGCGGGTGCTGGCCATCCTCGCATGGGGTCGGGGAGTACGGTTGAACGATATCCGCTTGGCCCTGGACCTTATCCTAGAAACCCGTCAGGGGGCGGCTTCCGAGCTAGCCAAGTCTCACCTAGCCCTGGGAGCGGAAGACACCGGTCAGCCAGATAATAAGAGGCGACGACAGAGGAGAATCCTATGAAGAGGTCGACGCGGAAATCGCCTGGGCATTTCTCACCCCTCCCCTTTGGACGGGGCCATGGAGTCTGAAGATTCTCGCGCTCGTCATCAATGCCAAAGCCTGAGAGGCAAAGGGCCCCTATAAAGTCTGTCCTTCCGTCGTCTGCCCTGAGGATCAGGACAACCTCGGCACCATAGTAATCTAATCAAGGAGGTTTCTTTTCTACCGAATAAGATAAAGACACGACGTAACGAATTTGTACCAGTTTTTGGTACGTAGTAATAAGTCATAGGGGCCAGCATAATAATTAGTTCGAGGGTCGCCATGACATGAAATTTTGAGGTAGGGGAGGTGGGAGAGGACGTGGACGGGGATTTCCCTAGCAGACTGGGTTTAGACACGCATCTTCCCTGGCTCTCTCTAACTTAGGCCAAGGCGGCAAAAGCTCAATTCCGAACATGGGAAATTCGTGGTATCAATTTTAGGGTGGTGAAATGTATGTTTCAGGTTGAGGGAGTTTGACTTTCAATGTTAAATAACTGCCTACTACTTTGTCTGTGGAAAATCAATCAAGTGTTTATCAGAGTTCACTGGAAATCAATCAACATCACGCTCAGTGAGAGAAGACAAACACGCCGAGGTCGAGGACATGCGATCTCAAAGCAGGAATTGGTTTCATATCTCCAACTGTTTTACACCCGCCTCTTTAGTAGACTACCTCTTCAAGTGGAGAAGAAGCTGGTACTTGATTCAATGGCGTTAATACATATATTTCAAAATAAATCAAAACTCTTGTCCACTGTCACTCACCGAAATGATCGCACGGCATTTGCTGCGGCCGTCAGTAGACGTCAGGCGTCAGTCGGCTGATAACGGCTACCAAGACAAAATGATTGACATATCAAGAGGGTAATTTGGTCCAGTCTTGGCCGTCGAGTTATCCACGTATCCCAAAGGGCGGAGATTATCCAGAGTATTATGCTTGCTCGGCACTATCCATCGCGCCTATCCAGACATCGAAGAAACCTGTAAGCCGGTTGACGGACAGCACTGTTCCCGACCCTCAATGCCCGCAAACACCTCTATCTCCTGATGATTTCATCGACGACAAGACACTGATTACTGATTTATAGCTGGTAAGTAGCCGATGCACAGCTGGTAAGCGATTGCCCTAATTACCCCTCCCGGCTTTCGTCGAGCCTCAGGTACCATTCGGACTATCTCCATCCATAAATTGCCCCTAGATTAATTATGCCATTTACCCGCGTCAGAACCACAGCGACCCCCAGGATTCGCGGCCATGACAGCTATATAATCGCTGCGTATTCCGTCTAGCGGGTTGCGGTCCCACTTCAGCTGCCAGCCGCAACCGTGAAAATGCGCTTCGCAACTTTGTTTGTCGGCGCTTTGGCGCCCATCGCGGGCTACGCTGCCCCGACCGAGCTCGCCGCCCGCGAGAATCTGTGCAGCTTGAAGTCGCCGCCTGCGCTGTGCAAGCCGGATCCCACCGTCACTGTGGAGGAGACGGCGCTGCGGGCCTACAAGTTTTATCGCGCCTTTGTCGTGGATGGCGACCCGAGGACTATGTTTTCGCTGATGGATTCGAGCTACATTGTAAGTTCTCACATGTGGAGAAAGGGGTTGTTGGGTTAACACGGTGCAGCAACACCACGCGGGATATGCCAGCGGCCCAGGGGCTATTTGGTCGCTGTTCTGCAACGGAAACAAGATTGGATCCGAGAAGAGCACCGCTTGGTGCTTTGATGCTGCCACCAACATGTCGTATGCGCAGTACTCGACGACTGACAGATGGCGCTGGGTTGATGGCTGCGTGCACGAACATGTGAGTTCTTGAGGCTTGATTAAGTTGCATGGTACTAACTCTGGTTGGTGTAGTGGGATCAGAATGAGCGTATTCCAAAGGATAAGTGCTACAAGCTGCCGACGACGACGCCTTGAGATATCTGGGATGCTGTAGTTGTTTCATCGTCTTTTCTTTTAGGTACATACAATTGAATCTATCCCTATCCCTATTACTCAAGTCGCGTTAGTCAATAGTATATTATCCATGCACACATCACCATGCTGAACGAGGAGAGGAAGCGTTTTGCCCAGCTTTACTCACCGAAAAAACGGTGCTGAGCGAGGAATACTCATCCACAGCGGTACCTCAGTAGCGGCATCTCTTTCTGCCAAAGTCTGCCGAAAGGCAGCCATATTGCCTGTGCTTTGGATACTCCAAATCCTGCACGAATTGAGCATTAGTAGGCTTTTCAAGTCGTGCCTTTGACACTGCGACTTTGGTGAAGGGAGCTCGGCTGTCTACCTAGTGCTGATATTGTCATTAGACGCCCTCGGTCTTCTTATCACCCTTCCTCTGGTTGGGAAGACGTGGCGGGGACTGTAGACGTGGGCGGGAGCCTGCGAAGAGGTGGAAAATGGATTGAAAGGTCGGGAATAGAAAGCGTATCATGATCGAACAGCGCCGCATTGTAACCATTGCAGCCAGGACTCCAGAATCTCAATGGTGTAAATGGAGCGAGATAGAATGCAGCCAGTTGTTATCAGTCCAAGCGACAGAAAACCTCGACATATATACACGACATTATTTCCTTGCCAAATCACAAAATCAACAGCCCCAGCACAACCCCTACCACGCCCCCTATCCCGACCGCCGCCGCGCCAGCCGTAGCTACCGTCGTTTTCCCGGGCCCCTCTTTGACTGTAGCATGCGGCTTCTCCGTCACTATGGCATGCGGGTAGTTCTCGCCAACACAGGTCGAGCACGGGATGATTAACTCGACGGTGACCATGCGTGTCAGGGTGGCGAGGTTCGTCTCGACCGAGTTGCAGGTGCCGGAGGTGATGGTTGTCGGGACGGGGCAGACGGTGGTCCATTGCTTGGTTCTGTCGCGTGTTAGCTCGACTAGAGAAGAAAGGGAGGGGGCTTACATTGTGGTTATGCTGTCGACCATGGAGGTGTCAAGGTGGCAGTGTTTCTCGGTGCAGGCGTGGCAGGCGGCAGAGGTGCAAGTTGTGACTATGTGAGTGGACGTGGTTGTGAGGGTCGACTGGCCCGGGTAAGTCGGTCCTCTGCGGGTGGTCGAGTTTGTCCAGAGCGATGTTGTGGTGTAGTTGGATGTGGTGGTCACGCCGGTGCCGGTGCCAGTGATGGTATTCGTCGTGCTGGTAGTGGTGCCGTTGGCAATATTGCTGGTGGTGCTGGAGGTCGAGGTTGTCGAGGCTGTCGTGTTTGTCCCATATGTGGGAGGGAAAGTGGGCTCCACGGGGCAGCGACTGGCGACGACACCCGTGATCAGACCAGGAAATACCCTGAGCAATAGGTTCCCAGCGGGGTCCTTAGCGTGGAAGTAGACCTGGAAAGGCTCGGCAGGAACGAGAACGTCGCCCAGGAAGGAGCCCTTGGGCGGCATGCCTGGATTCCCTGACCCCTCCTCCATGATGAATGACCGCAGGAAAGCGCCTGTTGCACTTCTCAACTCCCACGCTGCGTCGGAGAAGTCGCCATCAATCCTCGCCACAGCCCGGTATGAGCAGCCCACGACGGGCGCGTCCCTGATGGGAAAATACCCCGGATGGCCACCGCGCGACTCGACCAGGTCAAACGACGTAAAGTGCAGCGGCGTCTCCCCGAAAATGCTAACCGAGCACGCGTTGCAGTCGCTGACAACCAATGTCCAGATCCCCGCCGCCGGCGTTGTAATCGACACAATCACACCACTCGACAGCGCGACCCTACTGACGCCAGCATCCGTTACTCCGACAACCGTGCCGTCAGGCCGAGTCAGCACCACCGTCCTCCCCCCCGACACCGAGAACGTGAGCGACGCCATCGTCGAGTCAACCGCGAACCTGATCGTGCTTGCAAATACAGCCCTCGCTAGCACCACATGGCGCTTCGCCACCCCGGGCCCGGTGAGGTCGACCTCGGGCAGCGCCTCGTTCGGCGTCACCCGCACCAGATCCTCGTACTCGGCGCGGACAGTGACGTCGATGAGAGTCGTAATCAGCCCGGCGTCGCTCAGCGTGAGCCCGACCAGAACCTGTCCACCAGTCGCCGCTGCAATTTCGGCATACGCCGGCTCCCCGGTACCACAAACGCTTCCGAACAGAAAGAAAAACACCTTGACCTTGTTGGCCACAGCCGCGGCAATAACCGAGGAAGCTTGAGCACTGTCCTTGGCGCTCGCGTCCGTGATGACAACGAGGTTACCGCCCAGTGGAAAGCTACTCAGAGCCAGGCTGATGCCAACCATGGCCAGCTCGGGACAGTCCCCACCCCCCACAGCAGAGAGAGAATCCAAAGCGGCAGCGAAGGCGATGGGGTCCGAGGTTGCCGTCACAGGCCCGGTACCAGGGTCGTTGAATGGTGCGAGCACAAAGACGGACGGTTGATCGGGAGTGCCAATACGGCCTTGAACGATGCTCTTGGTCTCTTGACGAACGGCAGCAATGTACCCGCCCATGCTACCGGTCGTATCTATGGCGAAGGTAAGGGGCGGGCCAACGCCAAAGAGGATGCGCTTCTGTGGTATGGTGAGATCCCGGGTGACCAGGTCGATGTACTGTCGCGTAGCAAGCTTGGCGACCGTCACAGCTTCAGTGTGCAGATTGGAGTGCGGAGACCAGTTGCACGAGAAGGAGTCTTTGTTGATGCCTGCGCGATACTGCCCGATCGACGAAACAGAAAAGTCGGTCAGGCCGCCGTGGTTGCACTTGGCCACGCCGGCCGGGACGTCGCGGCCCTCGCCGCCGTAGTAGCCGGATGTGAGCAGCGACGTTTCAAGGTTGGAGGAGCAGTCGGGGCAGGTGCACAACGCGAGGCAGACACCGGTGACGAACGGATTGATGGAAGTGGCAGCGCAGATCGCAGCACACCCCAGGTCAAAGTCGCCCGGGCACTCCTTGCAGGTGTCAGCGCGCTCCGGTGAAAAGATGAGGGATGACCCGGTGCCCAGGTCAGGATGCGGCAGCCGGTTGCCGAGCTCGATCCAATTGGAGTGCGAGTAGAAGTCCTGGAGGGTGTGCAACGCACTCCCTAGCTCGCTTCGCGCAAGCTTGACATCGAGGGGGCTACTGGAGAGGGCGGCCTTGATCTTGGCCGTGCTGTCGGAAAGCCGGGCCTGGCCACCGGGGAAGTTCTCACCGTCAAAATGCGCGGCCGAGTCATGTGCTTCGTCGTCATCCACTTGCATGTTGGCGTCTGTAATCTCTTCCCGTGCTGCGATCATGTATGTGGTGAGGCGGGTGGCTTCGCCGGGGAAGTACGTGTCGGGACCGATCATGATGTCGTTGATCACATCGCGGGTCATGCCCTGGTGGGACGTTCCGCCTCTGCCACCGACGTACTCTCGAAACTCAGAGGGGAAAAAGGCGTGCGATGTTGAAGCGAGGGCCAAAAGGCCCAAGAAGATCGTTGTCATGATGACAGACAGCCGATGGCAATGAAGACCTGCTTCTACTCCGGACAAGGTGAGGCCTTATCTTCATCCATTTGTGACACTCACTGATTTATAGCATCACGTCAAAGGTGCTATGATCGATGAAGGTGGTTAACTGAAAGCTAACGCGTTGGAATTCGAAACGCGTCCCCTGGCGAACTCCAAAGGCTGGGCATCTCGCATCGCCAAAGAGGTCGCGCCTGGACCTGGATTCCTACCATTGGTTTCCCGGGCTGGACTCGTCGAAATGCAGCCACTGAAACTTTTACCAATAGTTGAGGCACGGAAGGACACGGCAGCCCCAAAACGTGGCGTTTACAACGCCATCGCAGGAATGCATTCCGGGACACGGCCACGCCACGCGAATCGTATTATTGGCAAGCTAATAGCTAGCATACCGCGAGCGATACCAGTACAAATCCCATTAAAAGTACAGACGTCCACAAATCAAATCACCAGCTTTTCCAGCCCAGCCTCCATGATTAAAAGAAAAAGAAAAAGAAATCAAAACAGATGAGGGCTTTGTTGTCACTGGGCCGAATCTCCTGAAGGTCGCAGGGTGCTTGCTACACGCCATGGCAGTACCGACCCATTGAACACCCCGATTCAACCCGGCTGTCGTATACCTCCAGGTCCTAGCCCCCCAGTCCCAAACAACCTAGGTGCCAGCAACCCAACTCGAACAGAAATCGCGGGCCGCTTGCTACCGCTATGGCAGTATCGAACCCTTAAACATCCATTATCCAACCAAACCAACAATCCACAAACCCCCGAGCCCACAGGACCTTCTTGGAACTAGACTGATCCAAACAAACAGGCCGACCAATTTGCGTATATTTGAGGCCTTTTTTTTCTTCCGTATTTGGCTTGGTATTTGATTGGTGTTTGACTGATTGCGTTGGTCTTGTTTTGCTTTGAGTCACACGCTGGCTCCATCCCTTGGCTCCGCCCCTTTCCACCCCAGCCTCAAATTCTCTGTAATCTTCACCCGCAAAATTGCATAGTACAGAATCCGTCGGGTGGTGTACAGATTCCGCAGCTGGCGTTGCAACACACCTGGCCGGCGTAGCACTTCCCCCTGCCACAGGTGGGCCCCGTCGGCTCGCAGAACTGCTGCGTGCAGAACCCCCCCGGCGCCGTGCACACCCCGCAGCTCTCGTTGCAGCAGTCCTCGCCCAACGCGCAGACCTTGGGCCCGCATTGCCTGCCCGCCACGATCGGGGTGCACTGCGCCGTGCTGTTGGTGATCGTGCAGATGTACCCAGATTTGCACCGGATCGTGGCGCATGGGTCGGGGGTGGTAGTAGTAGTGGTGGTGGTGGTGTTGATTGGGTTGGCGAGGGTGGGGAGGAGGAGGGTGAGGAGGATTGCTAGTGAGAGCATTTTGTTAGTGTGTGGTGGTTTTGCGTGGTCTGTTGTTGGATGTCTGGGTGAGATTGATAGTATGTGTCCATCGGGGAGAATGTTTTGTGTGTGTGGAAGTGGGGAAGCCAATGGGTCATGACAGCATCAGGCCGGAGGCAGCCGCGTTATATAAGACGTGTACCCGGGGGTGCGGAGAAGCTTATTATGCTGTGTAATCTGGAATCCGTCTCCCCTAGATGCCTTGTTCCACTGGAACGTGTCGCGACAGCCAATCGAGGTTTCACTCGCCGAGAGTAATCACCCCTTTTGGTCACCCCTTTTGGTCACGTCAGCACTGTCAGAACCAGGGTTCCAAACTCCTGTTCCTGGTCTCGGGGCGCATCGCCTGTCATTGCGTCGTGACTGTGGGGTGACCAAATTGACTTGCGAGAAACTCGGCAGGTGGCCGCCAAGCCCGGGATCGTATATCGACATACCCGCCCCGGCTATTTGCACCGTGCTCCCAACGATCCAGGACGGAACCCTGACAGGGAGTTGCAGCTATCAGTGGGGTGTTTTGCTAATAACGTAGGTTGGGTATGTTAAGTTGTGCTATGATGACGGCGCAGAAGTTGTCTTGAACATTGCAGCTGTTGCTTGGCGCACAATGAAAATCCAATGACAGACGGGAGTGCTCAAAATCAAGGAGAATGCCATTGTTGGTGTCAATTCTTTGGGTCAGCCAAGTGTTACTTATGGATGCTCAACGTATCCCTCACCATTAGAGTTTAGGTGAGTGCCCTCTCAACGGTTTTGATCAAAGTCCAAGATGTGGGAGTTAAACTTTTCTTGACTGCCTATTTATTAGGAGGAGGTAGCAAGGGACAGGCAGACTTCCTTGCTCGAAACCTCTCGCCCTTGATCCCACCGCAAAAACTCGAAAAGAGAAAGTTCAAGAGAAAGTGTCTGTGACCATGAAGTCTGTGACATTTGTCCAGGCCAATCGTGCAACCTACCTCCAGGATCGACTATTCCTTTTGAACATTGGGCCCGCCCATTACCTTGAGTTTGTTTGGATCCGCGAGCTCCTCTACCGGCGCGGCCCCGGTGCCATCCAAAGCCTTGGCGTCAGTGGCGGCCCCAGCCTGGCCCTACCGATGGAACCCTGGCTCCATATACTACAGTATGTGGAGCATGGCATACCACGGAAACCGACATTTACTTTGGTCAAAGCATCAGCGGCGCCTAATACCGATGCCACTGCTTCCACAGACAAAACGGTCCTCCGCTGCGTGCGCCACGAGTTTGAGGGCGAACCTGGCGATATCCTGGGCCACGTCATCAACCAACCCAGTGTCTGGGAATTGGAACGCTTTTTCCGCCACGCCACGCCCGAACACGCCGCCGAAATCAACGCCAGGACCAAGCCCAACATAGAAGCCCACCACCGCCTACGTGAGGCGTCTTCGAGCATAGGCAAGCACTCTACCAAGAATAGCGACTTTGGCAGCTTCAACCCCTACCCCGACCGCGACCCCGACGATAGTGACAACGAGGATGACGAACATGATACCGGCCCCCGTATGATGAATGCCTGTGAGGCTAATGGCTCCTTGGTCCACATTCTCGATCTACTCGAGCTTCCAGGCACCGAGAATGCCTACTACACTACCATTCACAACAATGAGCAGCGCCCGTCACTCTTGTACTCGGACTTGACCGTCCCCGACGTCATCTCGCGAGTCTACAATGGATTTTGCTGGGTCTGCTCCTCGTCGAGATCCGCCTGCCTATGCTGCCGGTGCAATCTCCAAATCAGGGTGTCTCTCAATCTCGCGCCACAAATCCATGGTCAGTACCATACTCCCTGTCCGCTGTGCATGGGGAGAGGCTTTTGCGGGCAGCAGTTGGGTTTGAGTTCATCTTATTTTTACCTTCCGGTTGTGAACCAGGTAATATCAAAATGGGAAATAGAGGTCAGACTCCAGCATCGATTGGAGGAACTGGGGTACAACTAGGTACCGACAGAAGCCGCTGCCACGTGCCAAAGCAGCCAGCAAAAGATGTCTTGTTTCTTGCATTTTATACCCACCATTATTCTGCATCAACCAATCTGGTCCTCCTTCTTTGAGAGTTTCCTTTTCCATGTTTGATACCATACTCTACCATAGATACCCTTCAATTTGACCTTACATCAGCCACCCCATAAGCGTGAGGATGAGGGAACCCCCGCCGAAAGGAGATACCAACGCCAATCTGGATTATTTGCGAGCATGTCTACGTTCATACCAAACAAGCTCTATCTGTCAATGCTATCTGCTAGTTCTGTACATCCCGCCTGTTGATAGGTGTGATCACGTACCGAGTCGAACGTTGCGGGCAGAAAGATAAACTAAGATTGTCAGCTTTCAGCCTGGCGCGAGACGGATATTTGAGTCAGTCCTACAGTAATCCAACTGAGACGCTTCATGCTTGTTGCGATGCTCGTTGATCTGTGAGCTTCATTGATGGATACCCAGGCAAATTCCTGATCGAGTTAGATTGGATGAGGATTGAAGATCAGGAGATACTGACAAATTGCAAAAGATCTTTTCACAGTTCTGGTCTAGCCGACCGAGCTTGCTATCAGCCTCGTCCGGAAACTCATTTATTGCCACCTGCAGTTGCTTGCACATTTCTGGATTGTGCCGACGGAAGTGCTCGGCAACAAAGTCTCTGGCTGTGCGAGCTGACAGCTGGAGATCTAAGTTAGCCTGTGTTAACGACCCAACTTCGTGACCAGGGTGGCCGTTCACCCGAAGATTACCCGAGGGGAAACGGTTGCGACGATTGGAAGAGCAAGCAAGCAGGTGGCCAATGAGAGGTTGCTCAGTGGAGCCGCGGTGCTCAGGGTGCCTTGCAACCATGGGTTGAGATGGGGCAAACCTCGCACCAGCGCTTCGCTTTGACTACCCAATGCTGCAATCGAGCACCTTTTGTATAGGGATACTGCCGATTTAATCGGTGCAGCTGCGACTTGTACAAAAGAGCATGCACAAGTCGAGGTGTGTGCCTGAAGACGACATCACAGCGCCCCAGAAAAGCTATTCCTGTGTTATCGGCGGAGAAGGAACTGAACTAGGTATTGGCAGCGGACCGGTGATTGCCGAGCCAGAACTGCTAAGATAACTACGCACATAAGAACTTTGTAAGGCCAGGGTAGTTACAAGCTAAGCCTTAGATAACTGTGCACACAGAAGAGTTGTTAGCTCGCACTTACCCCTGAATCTACTACCATAAGGAAGGTGTCGGCTGTACATACTAATACTTAGTAATCACCCCCCTCCCCGCGCCACCGAGATAGTTAGGGTATGGGGTAGGTACCAAGCTACGTGAGGTCTTTCCTAACTAGATCGGCGGCAGCAGGTACTAGGTAGGGAAGAACACGTGTAGTCAAATGTTTGTTTTGCTTAATAAAATGTGCATTCGGCTGCTCCCTCGAACTGAAGAACTCTCGTTACCCGGCCATCATTCATTTCCGTCATAATTGAGCATTCACCAAAAGATTATTCCAAGACAAATATTCGCTGTAAGAACTCCCATCATTCTATTTTAAGGCGAATCTTCTAGTCAAGGCAGCAATCCAATGACCACACCACCCACCGATCTAGCAGCATTGGCAACCCTTCCACCACACAATGGCGCAACCGAGTACTGCCCGCTCAATTTGCTAATTACCCTCCCTCTATAGAAAATGGCTGATACCAATGCGCAGGATGGCAAACGTGCCTCATGAAGTCGAACGGTACTGAGGGAAGCTCTGAGAACGAACTCTGAGAAGAGCGTGGAAAGAGTGGAATCGAAATGGCTGAAGTCCGTCGAGTCCCTTCCCCGAAGAGCTGGACGTGATATTCAAGGGGGTGGTGCCTTATGTCCGTCGGAACAGGCTTCCTGCTGTGATTGGGCCCCATCTTGGTCGCCCCTGCGTGGTCCCCTCAGCTAAAGCGAGTGGCTGCACTAACAATTTCTTCTCTCACTTTCCGGGGATGCATTGCTCCGCTTGGTAACTAATGTACCAGTATCCGTCTCTTATGAGCTCCTCTTTCCGCCACTCAAGGTATTTATTATGACATGTGCTACACATGGGGGCTTTTATATTAGTGGTTAGCTTTTATGAGCCTGCTGTAGTTCCCTATCTCTACAGCCACTGGCATTGGAGTCTGGCCATCGTTAATTTGGGAGTTCATATCAATGCCGTCCTTTTGGAGCAGGAGATCGACCACCCTCAAGTTCGATTCCTCCCACACGGCCCATTATAGGGGCGTCCGTCCACTTCGATCCTGGCAGTTAACATCGACGCCTTCTTTCTGGAGCAAGAGCTTGACTACATCCCTACCCTCCATAAGGGCCCCATGAGAGCGGTGTCCGGCCATCTTCATCTTGACAATTCACGTCGATACCGATGCTCTGGAGCAAGAGATTGACCACCTTCGAGTTCTTACTCCTCCGCACGGCCAATGAAAGTGGTGCCTGACCATGTTGATCCTGGCAGTTCACGTCAACGCCGTCTTCCTGGAGCAGTCGATTAGCTGCTTCCGTAACCCCCCCCTCTGCGGCCCATGACAGGGGTGTCCAGCCATCTTTATCGTGCAAATTCACGTCGATACCGTCCTTCTGTAGCAATAACCTAACCACCTCAACATGACCTCTCTTTGCGGCTAGTGATAGTGCCGTCGAGCCATCGTGGCTCTGGCAGTTCACCTTGATTTCATCCTTCTGGGGCAGTATATCGACCATCTCCTTATATATCCATCTCTTGCGGCCAATAATAGTGGCGTCAAGCCTGAGCCCACCTCGCTTTGGAAGTTTACATCGATGCCTTCCTTTTGCAGCAGTAGACGAATCATCTTCATATTTCCACTAACGGCTGCTAATGCCAGTGGTGTCGTGCCAGATTGTTCTGGGCGGTTTTTATCGACGCTCTCCTTTGGAGTAATAGATCGACCACATCCCTATGCCCTCCCGATACAGCATAAAGCAGTGGCGTGTAACCATACGTGCTTGGGATCTGGTATTTTACGTCGATCCCGTCTTTCTGTAGTATAAAGTTGACCACCTCCTTGTGTCCTCTCTGTGCAGCCCATGAAAGTGGCTCCATGCCTAACTTTCCCAGGGTGTCTACAGCAAGTCCTTGATTCTAAATTAATGGATCAAAAGCCTTCTTGTGCTCCGCCCTCAGTGCGGCCCATGAAAGTGGTTTTCAGGCCATGTGGACCTGCAGCATTAACTTCCGGTCCACCTTTTGGTTGAACTTCCACCCCATGTTGATTGCCGAGGTGTGATCCTTCAGGTGCTTCCATGATCGAGGTCCTTGGCGTTCTTGCTGTTGATGAGCATCAGGTAAACAAAGATGGCAGAAGGGGCTGATACGGTTGTAGCAATGAAGGTTATCTCGCCTGAGGGTGGTACCTGAGTTAAACGGATGCTCCTTGCACCGCGCCAACACGTCCTGAATCATACCAGGCAGCCAACGGGCTCATAAATTTGGAATTGTAATAACCAGTGGATGGCTTGGCCCCTGTCAAGACTGCCGCCGTACTCGCACTTGGCTGCAGACGCCCCACCGTGATCAACTGGAAGGTTCGAATCTAGAGGCCTAAACAGAACCAATAGGTTGGCTTCCGGGACACAGGTGTTTGGGCTTATTAGAGACAACTGCGCAGGTGGCAGGATGTCACACTGCTGGCTCACATCGCCGTGGCAGCTACCACCGGGGCCGGCCGAATACCGGGACCGATATCGGGCGTAGATCACTATGCCAAGGCCGCCACCGTTGGATTCCTTTGGGCTAACACCTCCATGGTAGCCAGTAGAAATAGAAAGACTAGATGTTTAGCCTGGTAGGTGACCATATGGCCAGCGGTTGCAGAGATGCCTAAGCGCGGAGGTATCTGGGGACGCTGAGAGCATGCCCCAGTCAGCTTAGCTATATTGATAAGGATATGTTTATCTCGGCGACACTTGTGGTCTTTATCTCGGCTCTAAGGGCTGTCTTGAGTCGATATCCGACCGTCTTCCAACGCTTTCCCCTGCATCAAGCATCGGGCCATTAGGGCGTCATGCTTGACTCCGGGACCGAGAGGTTGTTAGCATCAGAGTCACGAATGTCGGCGTTGGTGCACTGTTCCTCAGCTTAGCTTGGGCAGCGAGTCAAGCCAGATGGTACGTAGCAACGACACAGAGCAAGAGCTGAGCCCCTCTTCAAGCTGTGTGGCCAATTGGTATGAAACTTGACTGGAAAGCAAAATGCCTGGCAGCCAGTCACCTTGGGGTTGGGTAGTCGTGGTTGTGCGTGCGACATCGCTGGCAGATTGGAACAGGTCTCGGCCATCGGAACAATGCGCGTGGGTTCCGAGTGATTTCAACCTTTTTCTCTTCTTCTTTTTTTTTTTTACTTGGATGGCGAAAGCCTCTTGGAGAAACCTCTAGGTCTGGAATAACAAGCTGTTTGAATTTCCCAACCCGATGGGGTGAGGTCCAGCAACCATGTCGTGCAAGATCAGCCTCAATCCCTATGGGGCTAGATTTGCAGTGTGCATGCGCCAGGACTCTGCAGCAAGCGTTCGTCTGGTGAACCACGTATACCACAACCGTGGGCCTATATCGAGGATAGGCACGCAGTCATGTATTTCTGGCGGTGGTGATTCGTCGATTGGGCTAGTTACCTGGTAGGAATCTGTTATCAGACCCCCGGTGTCTGACGGTGTGGAAAGCTCCGAGTTCCTGCATCCTGAGCGCAAGCCTCAGGGACTTAAGGGCTGCGGGAGAGGTTGACTGAAGGAAGACAACCTTGCCGACGCGCGCAGTGGGCTGGCAGTCGGGCCGGATCCAGATAAGCCCTGGTCGAAAGAAGAAAAGAAAAAGACGCGTGGATTTGCACAGAAAACCTTCCCATGATGGGAAGGAGACTCCAATGCGATGTCGCCATCTTTCCGTTGGCCGGCCCTGGAGCGCACCACTCGAGACTCTATGGGGGAACAGTGAACACATTCCACAAGGAATACAGCATGAGGCCGATATAGTAGTTTCTTGATTGTTCATGACCGAACACACCGCTGAGGACAGGGCGTCTACCTCTCTGTGTCCCAACAGCAAGGCTACAGCAGCTCTCCGGTCTCGGCTTTTGCCGTGGCGCTGTTGATTCCAGGAACCGCCAACTGTGGTAGCAGGGTAGAGAAGTGAGTGAAAACGAGGATTCTGATCCCACGGAATCAAGGAAGCTGACACTTTTTTTTGTACCAAATGCCGAGATAGGATCCTACCCAGCGGCTTGTGCCGCGGCGTCATCTAAACCGCGCCACCAACAGTGTCGGCATCCCACGCCATCACACCCAGACCCAGGACCTGAGCACTACGAAGCTAGCCATGTTGGCCGTTGACGGCTTGGCGTGGGGTGCAAACGCGGCCCCTGGATCTCAACACGACTTATGCGGTGTAGCGCGATCTCGCTCGCATGATCTCGTCCAAAAGCTGTGTCCGATCAGCGACAGCGAGATACACCACTTCTGCCGCAGCCGCCAGTGGAACTCGCGATACTCGAAGCAACTCGCAAACAGCCCTCACGAGACATGGCAAATGCGATCTGCCAGCATGCAAAATGCCATGGCTCACGCGCCAATGTGCAAAAGAGACACACACCCGAGACATTCTTGTTCAAGATATCAAGACATTTCTGTGTCCCCCCGAAGTCGGCTGGCGAGACCTGCCTGCGCGCTATGTGGGGTCGGCGTCACAATGGACCCCTAAGTCTCCGACCGCATGTATCCGGGCTTCGATATTGCATGGCCGTTGGCCGAGGACGTGGTCGTTATAAGCCCCTCGACACTTCAGCTTCCACCGACCCTGTTGATCCGCACGGGGTCTATATCTAAATTGCTGTGGCCCAGCGCGTATGCAGGCACACCGCCGTCGGGTAAAGTCCAGGCGAGCATCGCGGCGGGCGCATGCAAAAGGGACCTCGACGAGCATGTCAGCGTCCCCCGACCTAGATGCCGTGGTAATGCTCCAGCTCCACCGGATGCCCCGGGACCTGTTTCCCCACCAACGGGCTGAACGTGCTATAACGGGACTCCAATGGCGAGCCTGTGGCGCGATCTTCCAAACCAGGGGCTGAAACTTGCGGATGGCCTCACTTCATCTTTGACGTCAAAGTCCCAGCCGGGCCAGGTACTTGGTGTTGTTGGCACTCAGTGACAGCCGCGAGGATGTGATGGATGCTATACCAAGCGTAACCGTCCCTTTGCAAAACCCTACCTTCTTTCCGCCACCCGGCGGGGAGTGTGCTACGGCCGGACCCAGAGAAGAAGAAGGATTTCCAGATGCGGCACTGGCGGGTGTCCCGTGCTAGGTGGTACACGAGTCGCACCTACGTAGCGCCAAAGTCCAACACATCAGCGGTCGCACAAAAATATGCTGCTACCGTCCGAGCAAGATCCGGTTGGGGATATGCCCCGTTGGGCGACTAAGGATCAGAGAACATGGTATACGGTGTCAGCGGTGCTTGCAGGAAGGGGGTGGTCCGTGGGCGGCAGGATGTCATCGACGGGCCAAGACAAAGCGCACAAGTACGGCATCCAACAGACCCAAATCAATCGAGTGGGTACAGGAAGTACAGCGAGGCAGGGGGCGCGCGGTCGCGAGAGTGTCCCGGGACGGCCATGCCGTCGAGGCGAGCAATGTTAAATAGGGGTAAGTGGCCTGACGTCCCGGAAGCCAGAAAAGAAACCTGTCTCCCATCGGCGCTTCTCCGTCCTCTCTGGCACCTCACTCGTCACCGCCAGCCGCAAAGAATAGGGCCGGATCCCCAACCGAGAGATGCAACCATACCCGCCAACCCGCTCCCCACACCTCGACGTCTCGGCCGCAATGGACGCCCATTCGGCCCGCCAGAGCACCAGCTCGCTCCCCACCTCCCGCAGTTGCGCCTCGTTCAGTACCACGCCCAGCACGCCCTCGACCCTGTCGCTGGCCAAGGGGCCCGCCGTCGTCGAGACGGTATCCCCGGTAACCGAACCAACCACGTCCCCCGACGACCCGGCCTCGCCCACCGTCAACGCCTGGGCCCGCGGCCCGGGGTTCTGGCGCTGCTTCGTCGGGCTTTGCATCCCGATCCTGCTGTCGGCGTTCGAGGGCAGCGTGGTGTCGACGGCGCTGCCGACCATCTCCCAGAGCCTGGGGCTGGGGCCCAACTCGTCGTGGGTGGCCACGGCGTTCCTGCTGGCGTCCATTGTGTGCCAGCCGCTGTACGGCCAGCTGGCCGACATCTGGGGCCGGCGCCACCTCATGATGATCGCTGTCTTTGTCTTTGGCCTCGGCAGCGCCCTGTCTGGGGTCGCGTCGTCGGGCGGCATCCTCATCTTCGGTCGTGTGGTGCAGGGGCTGGGCAGTGGCGGGATTGACTTGTTTGCGGAGTTGATTCTGTGTGATATTATCCCCCTGCAGAGGAGGGGGCATTATGTCGCCATCAAGGCGGCTGTGTATGCCCTTGGCACGACGGTCGGGCCGGTGCTGGGGGGTGTCTTTGCTGAGGGGGATTGGCGGTGGTGTTTCTACGTCAACATCCCCGTGTGCCTCGTCGCCTTGGTAATGATGTGGCTGTGGCTGCAGGTCAGCAGTGGGACGACCCGGGAGAAGACCATTGTCGAGCAGCTCAGGCGCGTCGACTTTGTCGGCATCACGCTCCTGACCGCGTCGGTGGTGCTGATCCTGTTCGCTCTGGGCACCGGTGGTGCGGCGTATTCCTGGGCGGCGCCCATTGTTCTCGGCACCGCCGTGGCCGGGTGCATCGGCATCATCTTCTTCGCCGTCTGGGAGAGGGTGTGGTGTCCCCACCCCATCATGGCGCCCCACGTCTTCTCGAACCGCACGACCGTGGCCGCTTTCGTCATCACCATCCTCCACGGCTTCGTCACGTACGGCTTCCAGTTCTACCTACCACCCTTCTTCCAGGCCGTCCTCGGCGTGTCCCCAACCGAATCCGGCGTCTTCATCCTGCCCTGCACCCTGACCATTGTCGTCCTTGCGGCGGCAGGCGGACCCCTGCTCGCGCGCTTCGGCCAATACCGCCTGATGCACCTCTCCGGGTTTATCCTCATGGCGTTGGGTTTCGTCCTCTGCACCGTCTATGCAGATGCCAGCGACAAGCTTGTGTGGGTCGTCTTTTCCTTCGTGGTCGGTATCGGGTCCGGAATTATTGTCTCGACGACCCTGCCCAGCGTGCTCGTCGAGCTGACCGACAAGGAGAATGCCGCGGCGACAGGCTCGTGGGCTTTCCTGAGGGGGCTGGGGTCGCTCCTCGGGGTGGCTGTCCCCGGGGCGGCGTTCAACGCCAAGTTCTCGGTCATGTTGCCGACTATCGCGGATGCGGGTGCCAGGGCGGTGCTGGGGAATGGGCGGGCGTATGAACACGCTTCAGCAAATTTTATTGCTAGTTTCGATCCCAAGACGAAAGCCGAGATCATTTCGGCGTTTTCATCGAGTTTGAAGGTGGCGTGGATCATCTTCCTGATTTTAGCGGTGGTGGGATTCCTAGTGACTTTCTTGGAACGACAGGTCAAGTTGAGGATGGATTTAGACAGCGATTTTGGACTGAAGCGGAGGGAAAAGGGGGATGTTTTTAGCGAATTGGAGGCAAGGTAGTGTTACTCATGTACGTTATGACTGGCGGGTCAGGAGTCTCAAAAATGGGCGGCATTATGAGTTTGGCTAGGTAGGACTTGTTTCGGATTTATTAGTGACATGTGAGGCAGAATGAAATGCTCTTTACCTTTTCCGAACTTGATATTGCGTACAATTCAACCCTGGAACGTTTGTTAGCGCGAGACTTGAGCAGGGATGTTGACCAGGGTCGGTGTGTTCTCTCGCGATGAATAGGAAATCTACTTGCAAAACATATTTCCGTTTGCATTTTGCGACTCCCTTTTGAGTTGATTCAACTGGCTCAGTCCTCGACCGACAAACACTCGCACAACCCTGCCCTTATGTATCACGCTAACGAACGAACCAGGGTTGTATTGTACGTGACAGACGCCAGTGGTAGGTCGCAAGTTCTCGATGGCTGATGTTATCGGGTTGTCCCCGATTCCATGAACTTGTGCAGGGTGAGGGGCAGTTCAGCAGGAGCGCTTTGGTCGCGAACAGGGAAAGCGGGCAAGCGGGGTTGAACAGCGGTTCTGGTTGACCAGGCATGACCATCAGCCAAACCTTTGAATGGAAGGATCCCTTCCCAACGTGACCCGAGGAAGTGTTGAAAGTGAGAGGAAAATGTTGCGTGGATGAAAACACAGGCATTCGCAGTCATATGACCCGCTGGGTCATTGAATCCATGGTACTTTACCTAGAATGGCAAGTGCTGCCGGCTTTGAGCGCGTGCGTTGGAAGGAGCCATCCCGATTGGTCGAAGCCCCGTTTAAAAGAAATCCCTTTTTAGTTGGAACCCTTTTCCGTCAGTGACTTTTCACGTCCAAAACGGCTTATTCCGTCCCCTACTTTCTCACAACAGGCAATCAACCTGCAATGAATTGTCGCTGTTCTTCAGCCATGAGATTTTTGTCTAATGGGGGACGGAAATGGCGCGGCGACGACTTGAAGCGCGCTCTCCCGCGGCTTGGCGCGTTGCCCCTTTAGACATGATGCCTCGAAACAGTCGTTGGCGGGACTCTTGTGATTGATTTGCATCACACGCCACGAATTGCTGCTGGCCGCTCACGTCTTCACTCCCTTCGTGCAACTTGTCATCGCTCCGTAGCCCAGCGACATTTTTGGCTAGAACCAGCCGTCTGAGACACTTGATGGGGAGCTGTCAGTCTTTGAGAAGCCGAACTTGAGACATTCAACAATCACCGAATACCTATCATGCGGTTCTACGTGGCAATAGCGGCCTGACCCGCCTTCCGAGCAGCACGCAGCTGAGCTGTGGTGCTATGGCGTTCATACCCGGCCATGACGGCTTTCGAAATGCCCAAAGTCTTTGCATTCGACCGAGTCGCATCATGTCGTCGCCGATACCAGGTGGACTCGGAGCAACTCTAACCTCAACCTCTAAGGACGGAAGTAGAATCTCTAATCTACAAACAACACCGAGGATACCACAGAGTTGCCATTCCATGGCATAGCACCAATGCAACGATGGTCAAGCAATGGGTCTTTGTCCTCTGCGCCATCGCATTTCGTGGTGACGACCTGGCCGACTTCTCCAACAATCTGGCCTCGGATATCGGTCCTCTCCTCGTCCTCCATGACCAGACAGTACCTGGGCGAGGGCACATCGCTTCTCGACTACTTTATCTTTGCCATGGCCCCGATTAGCATCCTTACCGCCATCATCTCGGCCATTCGCATCTGCGGTCACTCCTCTCTCCGGGCCTTCATCGGCCGGTCCCAAGAAGGCGATGGCGCGGTTGAGGCCGAATTATGCACCTCTACAAGTCGCGATATGTACGAGCTGTTCAATAGAGGTGACATAGCTCGTGTCCTAGGCAAGCCAAATATCCTTGAGCTCGTCTACTTCCCTGACAGCAGGTCGATCCATCTATTCCGAGATTATCTCCTAAAAGCCCAAAGGGCCCTGCCCATTCATGGTGGCAGCGCGCGGATGGTTCTTAATTTGGGGAAGTCAACGGCTCAGGTGAGAAAGACCTAATGTTCGCCTCGAATCCTAACCTTTCACTCAACGTCGGCATCGTGAAGTGGCAGGGCTGGGTCTTGGGCTGTGCGGCTCTAATAGGGCAGACCACGCAGGAAATAAGCTACAGACGGACGGAACTTCAAGATCCAGCAAAACGACCACGCCCCATTTAGCTCCAACCCGGGTCTTAGGTTATTGGAGACCAGAGCTTCGACCCGTTTGCCTATTTTGAAGACACGGATACCAATCCACTCCAAGTTTGGACGTCATCGAGAAAGGACTTTGACGAGAAGTTCGAGAATTATACCTTCTTTACCGTCTCAGCCGTACTGATTGGATATATCATGCAATTTATCGGCCTCCGTGGCATGAGCGCTTACATCTCTCTAGCACAGTTGGGCATCACTCTGGCCATGAGTGTCCTACGCGGGTGCCTTCGCATGTAACGTCTTGGGAGGAACGACAACCTGTTGCTCGCCACGCCTGATATAGTTGTAGGGCACGAACTCGATTAGCTTACCTTTGAGATTGTTGGAGCGGAGGACACGGCGAAAGGAGGAATGAAGGGAGAAAGAGAAGGAAAGGGACTGTCATGGTACGTTACCGGTCGGTTTGAGGATGCCGTACACGTCGAAAAGCAGGAAAGCAGCTCTGAATCCCATGGGCCGCCGTCTGGCTCGGGGACCAAGGAGAATCAATCCGGGGTCCAGGTTCAATCGCACCTCCCAAACCCCCAGGATGACCCGAAAAAGATGCCAGACTGTACCAAGTTGCTCTAGATCCGAGTGCAGCTCGCTCATCTAACGGGGATCCTCGCCTTCGGTACGGTGTCGGGACACCAAAAATGGGGGGATACACGGGTCAAGGTTTGCGCGGAGGCGGTAGAGCTGTGTAACGCTGCCTGCCAAGCGGCCGACAGCCTTTGGAAGAAGCGTCAATGGAAGTAACAATCCAAGAATCAGAGGGGTCGACGGAAGAAGGACGTTACATTTCGAATTTGAGTAGTCGCCTCGCCTCGCGCTCAACCAACAAGTTACCATGATAAGCTAATTAACATTGCACTAAAGCCACCAAACGTATCCAAACCAGGTCGGAGCATGGAAACGGCACAGGTGGGGGTAATCCTAGGTCTCTGGAGGTGGACTTTGGTTTCTGATGGGTGTGTTATGAGTGAAGACGACACCGAAAACCTTGCCATCACCAAACCGAGCTTCCATAGTATCGCTACTTTGTGGGCTCCTCATGGTGGAAACAACAAGGAGTGGATAGTACGGACTCAGCTTATAATACGAGTCGTATATAGCGATTCTATGGTTGGCATTCCACCCATGAACTACTCACATATATCGTTTCAAATTCAACCATGCCATCGGACTAGCCAGAGAACCAGGGGGTCAAGCTTCGGATTCAGGTTAGCCCAGCTTAGGGTTCACTACTGGACCTCCTCGCCCAAGAACTCTTTATTTCCCTGATGATGTCACTGATGGGCATTTTGACGATTGAAAAGACGACTTATCGTTGAGAATACCGGTTTCACGCAGCTAGAGAACCTTACTCTCGCCATTTTCGCTTAGGTATTCGCGGAACACGGTCTTGGATCATACTCGGACGCCATGCTGTGCCTGGTACCGGTATTTCGAACCAAGTTCCCCCTTCCCCCACCGGAGGAAATGCTTTCCGTGTTGATTCAGGCCACTGAGGTCTGCCGGAAGGCATTGGAATGGGACAGGGCGGAGACCATGTTACGCTGGGCATGCGCGCAGTATGCGCTTCGTCGTGGCGACGAGGAGAACCCGATAATGATACCAAGCAACCGAGACTCATTGACGTGTAACGACGACTGGGAGAACCTTCCGACAATCATATGGATACCACAAAACCAACCAAGCCCCCCCCCCCCCCGAGCAGCGATAAAGGGAAGTCGAAAATGAGACTGAGCAGTCGACACTCATCGACGAAAAGCGACAACTCGGAGACCTCGAAAATAAGACCAAGCCCCTTCGCTAGGGCTCTCCGTGCGACAGGTGAACTCTATCGCTGGTCACTTGCACAACATGATCCTAGTAATGAGAGAAAAAAGTTTGGGATCAATGGTATCAAGTGGATGGTCAAGAACATACTATGGCTTGACAAAAAAGATGCGCCTAGAGGTCGCCGAAATCCTGGCTTGTTACAAGTCTATCGCACAGAGAATTGATACAGCATCGGTGGATAAAAGCTCGCTACCCAACACTCGTCGGATCGAGGAAGCCACTGGCCCTCTTGTAAAAGCAATGCGGGAACATGACAGGACAGAGACACTGTACCACCTGTGTTTCATCAAAACTGGCGACTTTGGCTTTGAGCCCTTGCATATGGTACTTCCACTAGCCGTCCGGAATGATTGGAGCGAGGCCGCGAGCGCCGCTTTGGAGATGAAAACAGACCTGAACAGCCCAGACGAAGATCTCAAAACCGCACTTTCCCATTGCGCAGAATCCGGCCGTGAGTTGTATGCGAAGCTTCTTGTGGACCTCGGGGCGTTCTTAGACCAACCCAACGATGAACGACAGACGCCGCTGCTGTGGCATCCCAGCGCGGACACCGAAAAAATTGTTGAACTTCTTCTAAATACTGGACAAGTGAACCTCGAGGCTTTGGACCACAAGAAGCACACACCGTTACTGTGGGCTGTGAAGGGAGAGCATGAGGATGTGGTTAGACTACTACTTGAGAAGGGCGCTGATACTGGGTCAAAGGACATTAGTAGTGGATATGGTGAAACGCCACTATCGTGGGCTGCTACGGAGGGGTGTGAGAGTGTAGCTAGGTTACTACTTGAGAGGGGCGTTGATCCTGAGTGGAAGGACAATAGATATATGATCGAACACCACTATCATTAACGGCTAGACAGGGGTATGAGGGTATGATCAGGCTACTATCCGAGAAGGGCGTTGATATTGAGTCGAAGGAGGATGGACGTAGAACCCCACTATCGTGGGCTGTCTTGAGGGGACATGAGGGTGTGGTTAGGTCACTACTTGAGAAGGGCGCGCATATTGAGTCGAGGGACAACGCTGGTTGAACGCCACTATCGCAGGCTATTAGAATGACAACACGCTAGGGCTCGGACCATAGAGCTATGGTTAAGCTACTTATTGAAAAAGGAGCGAACGTCGAGTCACGGGACAACGGGGGTCGAACAGCACTATGGTGTGCTACTGGAGAAGGGAAGGATGAAGCTGTTTTTCAGCTACTGCAACTAAGGTTATAGAATAGCTGTTCTTCGGGAGGTGGTGCAGTGGTTGTGCAGGTGTTGGTTGGATATGGATTCAAGATGTGAGTAGCTTAGTATCGCGTCTATGACGCGGGAAAGGTGGGGGATGGCCTGGACAAGTTTGTAATAAAGGCAATGAGTAGAAGCAACCGGAAACTCGGTGATGTCAAGCCGAATGTTGACGTTAGCATTGTCGAATCAAGACCAGTTTGGCAGAGAGCACTCTGACACCCAGGACTGTTGGGACTCGACGACACATGGCACCATCCACGAGGACACAGAGGCCGCCGTGCACAACTACGACTATGGCATGCAGCCTCCCTGAGGATGTAACGATGCCCACGGCACGGCAATGCTGGACGTGGGCAAAAGCGGATTGTGCGACTCCCCTGGTGTGGGGCCGGCGGAAGGGGACAGGACGTGGTGGTCGGGAGCGGTCTTGGCTCGAGGAGAAAGTTGCCCGCATTTCCTGGTCCCGTACGGACACTATGGGATACCAGCCTTGACCGGGCCCAACCCCGCTATCAGGCTGTCAGGACAGCGTCTTGATGTTGGTCCGTGACTCACGATCACGGCAGGGTGTCGTGTTAGCTGGATCTGGGTTCCAAGTCGAGATGCATTCGCTATCAGCTTGCATTAAAAGGCAGTGGGATCCCAGGTCGGTGGCCCTGTCGTCGCACAGCCAAATATATCGCAGGGCCGGAACAGCAGATGTCCCGCATGGCCAGCGGGGAAAAAAGGGGCTCCGGTCCAGTCGTTGCAGCCGGCCAGCACATGACTTGTGGGCGAGCCCAGAGCAGGGCAGGACGCGAGCAGAACTCAGGGCTTGGCTGGCAGCGACTGGGCAGTGGCGGGCAGTGACTGGCAGATCAGCTGCACGGGCACGCCTTCGGATGCTGCAGGCGCTGGATGCTGGCTGCAGGGCCGCCGAGACGGCCTAGACAGGTCAGGGGCGACACGTAGCAGCGGACAGGCGGTGAGGGGTCGGCAGTGGCTGGGGCTGCCATTTGCTAGCCGGCGTGTTTGCTGGCGTGCCCGTCGGCGTGCCTGTCGGCGTCCCGTTGCGTGTCGCACACAGCTGGCATCCTTCCTTTACCCGATCAGCAGAACGGCCGCGAGAGTAATCACATGAAACAGAGGGAGCAGGCTAACCGGCCACCAATGCAGCGGCGGATCCTTTGGTCGAGCATGGCATCTGTTGGAGCATGGCATCAGCTGCGGGTATCGCTGCGGAGCGATAGAGCATCGCTGCGGAGCGTGGGAGCGTGGGAGCGCGCGGGGCCATGGCAGAATACAGGGCACAGGGGTCCCATCGAGCTATCATCGGTTGACATCGGGAGATGCAACTAGACGCAAACGGCGCATCAGGGCATGCAACATGCGACACCTCCTCTTCTCTCCTCCAACACCACGGCCCCCCTGCCTGCCGCGACACGTCGACAGCAAATACGGGATATGCCAGATCCTCTCGTCTGCCCCTCCTCCCCCCCCCAGCGGTCAGGCGCCTTGGTTCATTACGCACTGCGCGCGTTAGTGCCCGAGAGAGGGGAAATCCTGGCATCATGGCCGTTGCCGAAATCGGTCTGGCACGCCGTGATCCATGTGTGGGCGTGCTTAAGAACCCATGCGTCGCGCCCTCGCCGGGGTGTCGTGCTTGCTTCCTCCCCCCTCCCCCATCTTGCATGTCCGGTGCATCTCAGATTCCTTGAAACTGCCAAGCTCAACCCCTCCATCCTAAGCCACCCCCTTCGTCAGCAACCCCTCAACACCACCGCCACCATCATCATCATCATGTCCGCCGCCGTCGCCGTCCCCCTGTCCGCTATCAGCCAGCTCGGCGGCGTGCTGCCCCCAAGCGCCCTCGTGCAGAACTCGCCGCGCCATGGCCGCAGCCGGGGCATGAGCATCAAGGGCAAGAACGGCAAGGGCCGCGGCTACAGCGTCGTGGAGGACCGGGACGTGACCCTGGCCAAGGCGCTGCTGTTCGTGCTGAAGCGGACCATAACCGAGACCGAGGCCAAGGAGGACGACGAGGGTGAGAAGGTGGTTGCCGACGCCGAGGGCTGGGTTGGTGTGGATGACGTGGTAAGTTTGCTTCTCGGGCATTGCCGAATGTCGCTAACAGATCGCAGCTCGCGCACCCCAAGCTCGCCGAGCTCGAAGCGGACCTCGAGGACGTGCAGCGCGTGGCGGCCACGTCCAAGGCGCGCTTCACGCTGCGCCAGCTGCCCGACACAGCCGACGAGGTCGATGACGCCGAGTCGTGGGAGATCCGGCGCATCACAACCAACCGTGACAGCCTGACGGCGGCGGTGCCAGTGCCGGTGCCGGTGGGCGAGGCGCTGACGCTCGAGAGCGACAACCTGCCCGAGTTCGTCGTGTACGAGACGTCGTACCAGCGCTACCCGCTGCTGATCACCATCGGCGCCATCACACACGCCCCGGGCGGCACGCCGTATCTGTCCTTCGAGGCCGTGACTGTCTCCGAGGACGGCACCGAGTCGCGACAGGCGGCGAGCGAGACGGCGGATGTGAGCATCTGGATCGATCTGAAGGCGGCCATCAAGGAGGGCATTGACTGGCAGCGGACCGACGCGGGCATCATCACGTCGGACGAGGTGCCCAAGAGCCTGTGGAAGAAGGCAGTGGCGAGGCGGCCCGACATTGGCGTTTTGTTTGAGGATGGTGAGGTGAGGAAGGAGGTGCCGGCGGGCATGCGCGGGAAGGGAGCCAAGGGGAAGGCGAGGAAGGGCAAGGGGGGTGTGCTGAAGAGGGAGGGAAGCGACGACTCGGGCAGTGCCAGCGAGGAGTAAGGCGACAAGTCGCCGGTGTAATCATATACTATACTGAAATGAATAAACGTCTTGTGGTCACACAAAGGCCATGAATGCAATTGAAATCAAACCTGTCCTCATCACTTCGGTATCGCGAATTAAGTTGGCTCTGCCGTAGGTGGCTCGAAGGATTCCCGCTGGTTGTCTTGCATGTAATTAATCCACAGTCCAAGCTTGTGAACCCCCCCCCCCCCCCCCCTTCCTTCCTCCCCCCCTCATTTCATCGGCTGCCTCTTTTTGATCCACAGGTTGCGAAACGCGGGATGAGCGAACCAATAATTCAGAAACCTAGACGACAAACTTGCTTTGAATTGAGCAGTCTGGAGCTTAGAAATGTACCGTTGGTACTCAGGTCTCCAATAGTAAGACACTTAAATCACGACTTAATATTCCGAAAGATTTCTCACAATGCGCCTCCTCCACACCACCACCCACCACCCCCACACCTTCCTCACCCCGCCGCGCTACGCCATCCTCTCGCACACCTGGACCGCATCCGAACTCACCTTCCAAGACCTAACAACCGCCTTCCAAGACCTCCCCACACCCGGCCCGGCCCCGGCCGCCCATCCCGGCTACCCCAAGCTGCGCGCGGCCTGCGCGCTCGCCGCGCGCGAGGGCTTCGAGTACATCTGGATTGACACAGTGTGCATCGACAAGACGTCGTCGGCCGAGCTGTCCGAGGCCATCAACTCCATGTTCGCGTGGTACCAGGGCGCGGCCGTGTGCTACGCCTTCCTGGCCGACGTGGGGGCCGGCGGTGGAGGGACCCTGGCCGGGAGCCGGTGGTTCACGCGCGGGTGGACGCTGCAGGAGCTGATCGCGCCGGCCGTCGTGGTGTTCCTGGATGGCGCGTGGAGGGAGGTCGGGACCAAGAGCAGCCTGGTCGGGGAGCTGGCTGCGATTACCGGGGTGGATGAGGGCGTGCTGGTGCCGCGGTCCGAGGGGGTGGGCCGGAGGTGGGCGGCGCGGTTTTATTCGCCGGGTATCAGGGGCGTGCTGGACGCGTGCAGCGTGGCGCAGCGCATGTCGTGGGCGGCGGGGAGGACGACGACGAGGGTTGAGGATGGGGCGTACTCGTTGATGGGGTTGTTTGATGTCAACATGCCGTTGCTGTACGGCGAGGGGGAGAAGGCGTTTCTCAGGCTGCAGAGGGAGATTATGCAGCAGTCGGATGACATGTCCATCTTTGTGTGGAAGTACCCCGGCAGGGCGGGTTACGTCCATCGGTCGGGGCTGCTCGCCCCGGCGCCGTCCTGTTTCGAGGGGTACGGGGATGTGCGCCCGTCCGGGGCCGATGGACGGGGGTACTCGGTCTCCAAGAACAAAATCCGGTTGCACGTCCCGGTAATGCTCCCGCCCCCCGAGACGCTATCCGAGCCGTCGCCCGAAGCCGAATCCGACGCCTCCGACCCTCTCATCCCCCCCAACTACCACTCCCTCCCGACCTTCTACCACGCCACCCTCCCCTCCCCGCTCTCCACCCCCCTCTCCATCGCCCTGCTCGACTGCGCCACGCCCCACGGCCGCGTCGGCCTGGTGCTGTACCACGCCCACGGGGTGCTGTCGCGCGCGCACCTGCACAACAACCACGCGCCGCTCCTGCTACCGCCCACGTCCCGCCTCCCCGTCCCGCCCCGCACCGACATCGACTGCGCCCTCGTCCTCGCCGCGGCCCTCTCCCTGCCGCAGCTGCCCGTCTACCTCCCCTGGGTCAGGCTCTCGGTGCCGGTGGCCGGGATGGGGTACTCGTTTCGGCGCGTCAGGCGGCTGCGGTACAAGGGGGGGTGGGCTGACGTGAGGGGGGCGGTGGGGACGGGGGAGGTCGAGTTTTCGTGTAATGATGGGGAGGCGGTGATACTGTTGTTTGAGCAGCGGGAGGAGGCTGGCGGGGTGCGGATGCCCCCTTTTTTGCTGGGTTGCGCGAGGTATTTGGGGGATATCAAGGTCAAGGTCGAGGTTTTGGTGTTGAAGGTTGGGGATGAGGGGGAGCTGGGGAGCGAGGAGGTGTTGGCGTGGCGGGAGGGCTGGGACGCAAAGATGGATGGGGGCGAGGGAGGTCAGGTCAGGATCGGGGTGGGGGGTGGATGGGAGTTGGTTGTCAAGAATCGGCCGTCGCCGAGGGTCATTGATGTGGTGGTGCTGATGGAGAAGGACGGCGGGGGGGTATAAGGTCAATTGCTAAGTCTGGTCCGAACGCAACATCAGTCCTTCTTGTACAGCTTGGCCATGTTGGCCCGATCCGCCACCATTCCTTGGGACACATTCTTGAACACGATATTCTTCACCCACACAGGCAGCGGCGCAGCCGAGTAGCCCTGCAGGGCGTGGACCCAGTAGGGGATGATGCTCGTCTTCCCACACCCCACCCTCGCCAGTGCGGCTCTGGCAAAAGTGGTCGAATCGGGTATCAACAAGGTGGGTGGGCTCCAGTAGTGCGACACCCCCGTAACACCCGCAGCACAAACATACAAGACCTCAATGTCGTGCCCCGCGATCTCCATGTCGAGCTGCATGGCCCCGGACACGGTCTGGAGATAGCTTTTGGCGGCGCCGTAGATGGAAATCAGCGGGATGCCCTGGTCGGCCATGGACCCGACGTTGATGATCAGGGCCGGGCCGCTGCGGACCATGGCGGGGATCAGGGCGGACATGAGCATGGTGGGAAAGACAGCATTGATAGCGATCGTGTCGGCGATTTCCTGGTGCGAGTAGGCCTCGACCGGCTTGAACTCGTTCTGGTCGTAGATGACGACGCCGCCGACATTGTTGACCAGGACGGTGAGGTGCAGGTCGGCGAGGTGGGAGACGATGTCCTTGAAGACGTCGGGGGCCGTGTTTTTGGCGTCGGCGATGAGGGTGCGGAACTGGCGCGTGGGGTGGGCGGCTTGGAGCTCCTGCAGGGCGCGGTCGAGCTTTTCCGGGTTGCGGCCGTGCAGCACGACGTTGAAGCCGCGGGCGGCGAGCTCGCTGCTGAGGGCCTTGCCGATCCCGTCGCTGGCGCCCGTCACGAGGGCCCACGCTGGCTTGCCGTCTTTGGTGTGCAGGTAGCGCTGGATTTGCGACGGGCGCAGATACGCGAATGCAATGTCGAGGACCTGCGCCGTGACGGCCAGCGCCGTCAATCCGCCAAGCCAGGTGAGGGCGGGCGATATCCAGGATAGTTGGGACATTTTGCAAATTAGATGCAATCAGATGCGATGTCAGTGGTCAAGGGTGTGCTGTTGCGAGGGCGAGCCTTTATGGGTTGCAAATGGAAACCGAAACCGAGCATTACGGGCAGCACACCAAAGCATTTTCCCTAATAAACGGCGCCGTCACAATGGGAGGCGCGGCCCGGAGAGTTAAAACCCCGCCCGTCCGTCCCCGTTGGTAATTCGTCGAGAATACCGAGCTCCGGTGGCACATGTCATTCGTCCGGGTTGGTCAGCGGTGTCAGCATCACCCTGTTGATGAATTGTGGAAAAAAAAAAGAAGAAAAAATAAAGGATGAGGGAGAGAACCTTGCAGACTGATTGATACCCGACCCCGTGGACCACCCCAGCTGGCACCAAAAGCCGACGGCTGCTGACCCACACTGCGTGCAGGTTATGCCAGGGTGCAACCGCGGCACTGGTCCAGTCCCCTGAATCCAATCCCCGAAACGTCGCCAGCGTCTATTGTTTCGTTTCAACATCTTGGCTTCCAGGTTTGGTTTTCTGGTCTCAGCACATACATTCCTTTCAGCCTGTTCTTTTCCGTCCTTCGTGATTGTAATTGTCATTCTTCATTCCGGCGTCGATGAGCCGCCTTTCGCCCACGGCGATCCTGCGCAATGGCCTGCGATTTCTATTTCCCGTTGCCGTGGCCCTGACGGCCTACCTCTACCTCTACCCCGTCCTCAACAGCTGCGCGTTCCCCCTCCCGCCGACCGCCCCCGGTCACAATGCCGACACGGGGCGCACTGCCTTCCTCGAGACGGCCAAGCGGCACTGGCCCTTTGCGACCACCGACAACTCGACCGAGGCCGCCCGACCACCCGCCCCCTTCCGCCTCCTCGCGCTCGGCGACCCCCAGCTCGAGGGCGACACCTCGATCCCAATCGACTACCTGGGCGTCTTCCCCCACGTCAAGAGCCTGTTCCGCCACGTCGCCTTCCAGACGCACCACGACGGGCTGCGCCACCGCATGCGCGCGAGCCTACACGACGTGGTCGATATCTTCTTTGAGGACACGTACAACCTAGCCGAGTCGCTGCGCAAGCGCATCGACCTGTTTGGCAACGACTTCTACCTCGCCCACATATACCGCACCCTCCACTGGTGGACGCTCCCGACACATGTCACGGTGCTGGGGGATCTGGTCGGGAGTCAGTGGCTGGACGACAGCGAGTTCGCCCGCCGCGCCGACCGCTACTGGCACCGCGTCTTCGCCGGCGGCGAGCGCGTGCCCGACGACGTGGCCCTGTACCCGGCCGACGAGTACGATCTCTCGGGCTACCTGGGCGCCGCCAACGACTCCGAGTCGGTGTGGACGCGGCGCATCATCAACGTGGCGGGGAACCACGACATCGGGTACGCAGGCGACATCAACGAGGACCGCGTCGCGCGCTTCGAGGACGCCTTTGGCAAGCTCAACTACGAGCTACGCTTCGAGCTGCCCATCACGGACCCGGACGTCTCCCAGACCATCTTCCACGAAGCCACGAACCCGCACTCGACCCGGCTGGTGCCCGAGCTCCGCATCGTGGTGCTCAACGACATGAACCTCGACACGCCGGCGGCCTCGACGGCGCTGCAGGACGCCACCTACGCCTTCATCAACAAGGTCATCAACACGGCGGCCGCCGTCGAGTTCGCGGGCCACTTCACGCTGATCCTGACCCACGTGCCGCTGTACAAGCCGGCGGGCGTGTGCGTCGACGACCCGCTGTTCGAGTTCCACGACCATGACGGGTCCCTGCGCGAGCAGAACCAGCTCAGCGCGCCCGCCTCGCGCGGCTTCCTGGAGGGCATCCTGGGCATGTCGGGGGACGTGAGCGCGCCCGGGCGCGGGCGCGGACGCAGGGGCGTGGTGCTCAACGGGCACGACCACGAGGGGTGCGACACGTGGCACTTTGTCAACCAGAGCCGGCCCGTCGAGGGCGAGAACGAGTGGGAGGTCAGGCGGTGGCGACAGGCCGTCAAGGCCGGCGTTGTCGGCCGCGAGGAGCTGCCCGGGGTCAGGGAGATCACCGTCCGCAGCATGATGGGAGACTTTGGTGGGAATGCGGGGTTGTTGAGCATCTGGTTTGATGAGACCGCGTGGGAGTGGCGGGTCGAGTACGCGACGTGCCCCCTGGGGACGCAGCATCTGTGGTGGACGGTGCATATCTTGGATTTGCTGGTGGTTGTCGGTGGACTGCTGTCCGTCACGGCGGCCGTGTTGGGGATAGTGGGGATCGATGTGGATAGGATAGTGGTCGGGGCGACCATGGGCTTGTGGCGGCTGATCTGGGGGGGGACGTCCGTCCCTGCCAGGCAGGGAAAGGTAGTGTCATAATGTTGTATAAACAGGGATTTGGATGGCTGGCTGTCTCATATTCTCTCACATGTACTCTGTAGAGTCACTTGGATACCGTTCCAGTGAAGAATTCACCGTCATTGAACATCACATTGAGCGAGTGTTTCCTCTAGCTGTCTACCTCGAACGGAGGATGCTTGTACTCGAGAATGGTAAGAAAGGAGGGTCGAAGTAAAGAAAGTCAAACGAGTGTGTGTGCTTTCGCAAATGCATCGTGTGTCTCATAACCAATCCAAAAAAAAGCCTCAAAACCAAAAAACCAGTTCCACCGATTCTGTCAATGTGAACACGTTGGCAGTCTCTCACATCATGGACTCGTCCTGGGCGCCCTTAGGGTGCTGCTCCAGCTGGCCGCCGTGGCCCATGGAGCCATCACCAGACTTGGAGATCCCAGCGTAGCCGCGGTCCTGGCGGCCGCCGTTCTGGTGCGAATGGCCACCACTATCGCCATGACCGGCAGCCAGGTTGTGGTGCGAGCGCGGGCCCAGCCCGTGGTGGACCTCGCCCGAGTCGGCCAGCTCCCCGCCGATGCACCGCTCCGAGTCGTCGCCGATGCGGCACCCGCGGGTCTCGTCGTGGATCTCGTCTATGCTGCTGTCCGAGCCCGGGTTCGGCTTGGGCTCCGAGTCGAGCTTGTCATCGGTGCTGATGCACCCCGGCATGTTCAGCATGCAGTTCTTCGCGTTGCCCATGCGCGGGTCCTGGCCCGAGCCCTTGGTCTGGTCGTTGCCTTGGGGCCCCCGACCCTTGCCCATGACCTGGTCGTCGCCCTGCGCGCCCTGGCCCTGGCGGCCATTGCCTTTGACCTGGTCATCGCCCTGCGTGCCCTGGCCCCGGCCCTTGCCCTTGACCTGGTCGTCGCTATTCTCATTGCCGTCATCAACCTGGTGCTGCCGGGTAGCGATAGGCCGGTTCGGGTTGCCGAGGTGCGGGCCCGAGGCCTGGTTCTGCCCCCGGGTGGGCTGGCGGCCGTTGCCGTTGTCGGCGTCCACGTGCGGGGCGTGGGGGACTTCAATAAGCATGCCCTGGCCCCCGCCGCGGATCTCTTGGTTCTGGGAGCCCGAGCCCGAGCCCTGGTCCTGGCCCTTGCTGTGGGGCTGCAAGAAGCTAAACAGGCCGCTGGACAACCCGGACCTGGGGTCCTTGTCGTTGTTCATGTTGGAGCCGCCGTTGGAGCCCGTCTTGGACCATTGGGAAGTATCCTGGGGGTTGGGGTTCACATCGCGGGGCAGGTTGGGGTTCTGGCGGCCGTTGCCCGTGACTGCGAGGTTAGAGTTGGCCGTGATGGAGGGGGGGGTTTGATAGACTCACTTTCATCGTCCCCGTTGGTCCGACCGGGCTGTTTGCCCTGGCCCTCGATGTTGTTGCTGCCGACGCCCATGGTAGGGGGTTTGTCGGCACGGCTGTCGGGGCCCGAGGGGCTCTGGCGCCCGTCGTAAAAGGTCGATTCATGGCCGTTGCTTCTATCGTATCCGCTGAAGCCCTGCTTGTGGCTGGACTGGCCGGAGGAGCTGCCCTCCTGTCGCTGGTTGAGGGAACCTCCCTTCTGGTCGGAAGGCTCGCCCGAGACGGGCAGGGCCGTAGTCGTGGTGGCCGCGAGGGCGAGGGTGAGGACGGTGCGTGTGAGACGCATGTTGGCGAGGATCAATGACAGCTGTGGTAGGTTTACTCCGCCTGCAAGAAGGACTGAGACACAGTGGCTTGGTTGTGAGTGGGTGTTGAGTCTGATCTCGAGATGGAAGCCGGTTTATATGCCAGTTGGGATGGTCCTCGGTGCTTGCTCGGCCACTCTCTCAAGATACCTCTCAGTAGTACGGTTCGTTCACGTTCGCAAACAACCGGAGAACAACTGTCCACGGCCAGCGGACAAACAATGGCTTCCGATACTCGCGGGAGGATTGCCGCAGCGGGAGCACACAGTACGGATCTGTTGATTCATGATGCCTGACTGGTGACGGGATTGGCGCCGGGTTCACGGCGTAGTGCTGTTCTCTCAATGGACGGCAAGTCGGTCTACGGGATACCAGATCTCGCCGTGCTACTCGGTGGGGGACGTGACATAGGGTCGAGTCCAGACCAACGCCTTTGGTTTGTCTGAACCAGATGGGCTAGAACCGTCCTACTGCTGCTGGCTGGGCAGTTGCAAAGCTGGGGAAGATGACAAGATAACGGTTCTGGCCACAAGACAGCTCCATCTGGACATATGCATTCAGCTATGCTCGCTGTTCAGAGCACAGGTGGCCGTCTGACGTTGTGCAGAACGGAGCACCAACTGCCGTGTCAGTGCCGTCCTTTGAGCGGCCTGATGCAGGTGCTATGCCACTTGGCAGTCACACAGCTGGCAGTCACAGTCCGATAGATGCACCAAGATCAGTGATAGATTAACACACCTCTATTATTTTACACCGCCAGCAGCTTGTCTGACACCATGTAGAGCCTTTATGTAACCCGCGCCGTCCGCCAATGCTCCGAAATGACATACTATACCCAGAAGAGGAGAGAGCCGCCGCGGCCTTGGGAGTCAAATAATAAAACATACAAGAAAGTGTTGGTACAAGGATCATGCCGACTTCTCAGGCGCTGGCTTCTCGGGAATCGGTGCCTCGTCGGCCGGCTTGAACCAGTTGGTGAAGAAACCCTGGACGTTCTTCATGGCCTCCCTCTGGGCCTTCTCCTGCATCTCGGCGTCCTCCTTGAGCCACTTCTCGCCGTTCTTGCGGATCTCCTCCTCCATCAGCAGGTAGTTGCGCATGCCCCTCTCGCGCACCACGTCCTGCAGCATCTTGCCGTCCTTCAGGAAGGCCTCCTGCTGGCTCTCCTCGCCGGGCGGGGGCACCATCAGGGACAGGTTGCTGGGTTTCAGGCCGAGGGCCTTGCCGAGCCACGTCATGCCGCTTTCGCCACCCTGCTTCTTGCGCCCCAGGGTCTCGAGGCGCTTGTTGTGCTCGGCGCGGACGAGGGCCTCGCGGCGGGCGAACTCGGTGGGGATGTCTGTGCCGTCGAACGACTTGATGATCTTGCGCACGTCGCCGTACTGCATGGCGTGGATGAACTCGAGGAAGGGCACCAGAGCCACCAGGTCCTTGTCGTTGGGGTCACCCGTCCACTTGGGCACGACGATGGCGTTCTCGGGTTGCGCGCGCACGTGCTTGGCGTTGGTGTCGATGATAATGACCTTGGACAGATCGCGATTGAGATAAGAGAGGTCCTGCGTGTGTTAGCGTGGGCCGTGTCCGGGCGCCGTGCGACATACCTTGACGATCTCGCCGTCCTGGTACTTTGTGGCTTCGCGGCCCAGCGGCCACATTATAAAGTGGTAGGGATCGAGCTTGCGCAGCACGGGCTCGGCCATTGCGAAGGGGACCGAAGTGAAGAGAACCAGCTCGTAGTACTGGCTGAGATAGCGCAGGAAGTAGTCGACGCCCGGGCGCTTGGCCATGCGCCACCCGTGCTCGCGACTCCATTCGCTGTGCACGAGCAGGTCCTCGAGACTCAGGCAGAGGGTGTAGGGGCGCTCGAAGGAGGGGTCGAGATCGGGGAGGAGCTTATCGAAGGCGGGATCCTGGTAGTAGGTAACGTTGTCGCCCAGCCTGACCCGGACGCGGTTCCACCAGAGGCCGAGGCCCCAGCCGTTTGGCTGGTCGGGGTGCTTGGCCACCTCGCCGTCTTCCCAGTCCCTGCCCAGGTAGGCGGTACCCCCCACGGCGGCGGCCGCGAAGCCGGCGAGCATGACGCGGGCCCACCAGCTGCGGTTGCGGTCGGACGACGAGACGTAGGCCGAGGCCGGGAGCTCGCCCTTGCCTCGCCCGCCGCCTGATGTCGGTGCCCCGCCATCGTCGACGGGCGAGAGGGCGGAGCGGCTCGAGCCGGCTGTCTCGTATTCGAGGGTCGAGGGGATGCCCTGGGTGAGATCGGGGAGCTTGGAGAGGTCGGGTACGTCTTCGGGTTCCGTCGGTTCGGGCTGTTGATGTTGCTGTTGCTGTTGCTGTTGCTGTTGCTGGGGCGGCCTGCTCTTCTGTGTCTCGGGGGTGGGGGCAGCCTTTTGAGCGGGGAGGTTCTGAGGTCTAGAGAATCGCGGCTTGTTGTCCTTGGCCATTGCTCGGCTGAAGACAATCGGGGCTCGGGGCGCGAGAGAAGCTCGCGCGCCTAATCGCGCAGCTCTGGATAGCATCATGTCGATGGGTGGTACAGGCCCAGGTCGGTCGGTGTGATTAGTCGGCCTCACAAGGGAGGCAGCTGAGGAGGGCTGCTGATGGATGTTCGCCAAAAAGCTCGATAGCTCAGAGCTCGATTGCCTCCTCCTCAACGTCCAAAAAAATCGAGCTAGGCTGTTGGGTTTTGCTGCCCCATAAAATCCCGCACGGGCCACCACTCGGCCACGTCCGTCGCGCCAGGAAAAGCGGGGGGATTTCGTCATGTCGAGCGATTCGTTGCTGGAATTGAACGGTCAATTGAGACCCCTGCAGACTCACGTGCCCCACCTTGTTCGCTGACCGAGAATGTGGCAGGAGATGCCGTCTCGATCTTTGCCTCTTTCTTCCTTTTGCCATTCCCCGGCATTTCGTTTTGCTCTTGCACTGCACTGCACTGCACTGCACACTGCACCACTGCACACTACGCTCTCGCATTTAGCACCACCGCTGCAACAGTATCCTGGGCTCCGGCTTTCCCCTCACTCCGGAACCTTGAAGCGACCGTGCGACCTCCTTGACCGCGAACTTTGACAAACTACAAGACTGCCCCTCCCCGCCCATTGATGTCGAACTCGACACTCGCCCACAGCACCAGTCCATGATCCGCGTCCTCGTCACTGCCACTGCCACTGCCCGCCTGCCCACCATGGCTGCGAATGCATTCTAGAGGGTGGTCCACTCGCACTCTTCTACGATGGGACCACCCTCCGAGTCCGCATTCTCGTCTGCGAGTTACCCTTCATCCTATTGAACCTACAACGAAATTGAACTGTCCAGAACCACATCGATCGGTACGTCTTGGATCGGTACGTTCTTCGGCATCTTTGTCCCACCGTCTAACAATCGCAGCCGATATCCACGACTCGATGGCGCGCAAACCAGCGAGAAAGGCATCCCGTGCCGTCGGGGCCTCGGTCCCTACGCCCATCCCCTCGAGCTACACCACCCCCCTCAGCTCTACCTTTCCATCTACCTATGCCTCCGAGGCCGAGTTAGAACAAGACGACGTCTCCAAGCTGCGCATGAGCGCACTCACGCTGCACGACTCGGCAGGCGCGCTCGCACAGCTGGAGGAGAAGCGCAAGGACACGAAACCGAAGCCCTTTCCGTTTATGGATCTGCCGTCGGAACTGCGTCTAAAGGTTTACGACCACTACTTTGTCGGCATCGGGCATGGCCCCGGCCGCGTCATCGACCTCGACCCCGAGAACCCCAGGGTTATCCACAAGAAGCTGGGTATCCTGCGCACCTGCCGGACCGTCTACCACGAAGCGTCTTTTGCCTTTTACACGGCCCACAAGTTCCGTCTCTTTCCCACCCACCCCCGCCGCTTCCAGAAGAAACCGCTGCTGTCCAAGCTGAAGCCCCGTGTGCGCAACTGGATCGCATCGCTCGAGCTGCGCCTCGGGCCCGGCTGGAGCGAGCCACCGCGCCGCTGGGCAGTCGATCCCGCCCTCGGACTCGCCGAGTGTGTCAATGTCCGCGAACTAACCGTATTTGTCGAGTGCGATCCGAGCGACAACATCTTCAAAGGGTTCCGCCGGTCCGATGGCTTCTACGAGGGATTCTCGCAGGACCTCCTGCGCAAGGTCCTCCACGCCATGCCGCACCTCGAGCGCGTCTACTTTGACGGGTGGCCGGGCGTCAAGAAGTCGGGGGCCATGGTGCGCGGTCTGGTCGAGGTGGTGGCCACCGAGGGCAGGAAGGTGTGCTGGGGTCCGGAACGGGGCTGGACGGACCAGGACGAAGTCGAGACGGCCGACCCGATGCATGTCACCGAGGCGGCGTTTCTGAACGGTGCGGGCTTGAATGCCGTTATTGCGGGCTAGTCTTTGCGCATGCTTTCTGTCTTGGTCCTGTACTTCACTCAGATCTCAATGAATGTCATCCAACTCTTCGATCTTGACCCCCCACTTGACCATGCTCTCGGCCCCGTACGTCGCCTCCAGCATGAAGCGGCCGAAGCAGTCCACCTCCTCGGGCCGCCGCTCCCACAACAACCGCTGCGTCTGCCCGGCCTCCATGAACCCCACGTCCCCCGCCGCACACACGCCCATCCACTCCCACGCGCTCGCCGCGTCCCACACCCCGCTGCGCGTCGTGAACATCAGCCCGCCCGCGCACCGCAGCCCGCCGTCGGTCATCATGAAGTAGATGGCCCTGACGCTGGCCGCGAGCATCCACGTCCGGCGCACCGTCTCCGCCAGGATCCAGGCGTGCCAGAGCGCGGTGGCCGGGCAGGCCGGGGCGGCCGGCAGCAGGGTGCCGGCGGCGGCGGCGTCCGCAGCCGTGGCGAGCATGGCGGCGGACCAGGAGGTCAGGAGGGGGAGGTGGTGGGCGGTGAGGGAGCGCAGGGCGGGGGAGGGCGAGAAGAGGCCCAGGGTCAGGTAGACGAGCAGGGCGTGCACGCGCGCGATGTGCGCGAGGAGGGTGGTTGGCGGGGTGTCTTCGGCGAGCTGGTCCAGGCGGGAGGCCATGATGCGCTGTACCAGGGAGTCGGTTTGGGGTGTGCGGGTGAGGTAGGTGGACAGCGTCGTGTAGGCGTCTTGGATCGGCCGCGGGAACGTGGTTGTGTACAGTTGCGCGTGGATCAGCGCCGAGCTGCCTTTGGTCGCCCAGTTGGTCAGGGACACCTGCACGTGCTTGATGCTGCGCTGCAGGAAGGGCGCCGCCGGCGGCAGGAACATGTCGATGAAATCGGACGTGTGCACGGGCGTCACCACCCAGGTCTCGGGGGTCAGGAACCAGGCGGTTTGCAGGTCCGTGAGGGTGATGGAGTACCTGGGGCTTGGGGGGGCGCCGCCCGGGCTGTTCTTGTGTGTTGTTGTCGATGTCTCCAGGAAGCCACTGACGACCCAGCACGTCGGCCGCGACGCGGGGTACGCGCAGTCGACCCTCCGCGCGCTGCAGCGGTCGCAGCTGGGCACCTGCTTGCCGCACTTCCGCTTCGACCTGGCGCAGGCAACGCACGCCTTGGTCTCGAGGGTTGGTGTCATTGTGTGGATGGCTGTTGCTCCCAGTTCGTCCTCTGGGCGTTCTAGGTGGTGCCTAGCTCCCGGATCTCAGCACCAAGTACCATACCGATAGGTGGAACTCGACTGTCACGCAGACTCCATTCAGCCCGCAGTCAACAGACTGTCAGATACCCAAATAGGCAAACAATCGAAAAGTGGGACTCCCCGGGTTTCACTTCCGTGCTCGGGTCTAGTCTAGGATCGGCAGTGGTTCGAGTTGTTTGGATCGAAACCACAGGATATATCGGCGCTAAACACAACGAGATACAAGGCAGGATTTACCTTGCTGAATTGAAGAAGGTCGATATGCCCGGTGGATAACCCGGACTCGACGTGGTAGTACAGGATCGGGCTGAGATTTGTCAGCCGGACGTACCGGCAATATGCGGGCGCTAACCGGGTTGGGAAGCGGGTCCGCAACTGCGGCGGCGCGGATCCGAGCCGGGGACGGGGGAACTGAAATCAGCACGCTCGGGAGATGTTTACAATGCTCTGCCGTCTGGCATGTGCTTCGGACAGATTTGGACATTTTTGTCCTTGTCCAATAGATTGGACAGGTCTGGAACACAGCTGAGGCGGTGTTGTCTTTGTCGGGTATAAGAGGAGGGACTCCTTCGTTGAGCACCGGGTGTTATCATCCTCATCCCACACCTACTCCTCACCCTCACCCACAGACACCATGGACCCATTCCAGACCAATGTCACCAAAACCGTCCACCGGACCCCGTACCCGGCCATCGACCCATCCCGCCCGGAGCTGAGCCAGGCCGGCAAGACTGTTCTCATCACGGGCGGTACCGCAGGCATTGGCTATGCCACCGCCAAGGCGTTCATCACTGCCGGCGTCTCCACCATCATCATCACCGGCCGGCGCAAGACGCAGCTGGACATCGCCGTGGCCGGGCTCAACACGCACATCGCCGAGACCAAGTCCAGCGCCCGCGTCATTGCTGAGAACTCGGACGGCTCCGACCTGGCCGCCATCGACCAGCTGTGGGCGAGCCTTGCCGAGAAGGACGTCTTTGTCGACGTGTTGATCCTCAACGCGGCCAAGTTCGCCGAGGTCAAGCCGCTCCTCGACCTGGGCGTCGAGCACGTGTGGACGTCGTTCGAGACCAATGTCAAGGGGCCGCTGCGGTTCAGCGAGAAGTTCTACAAGCAGGCGGGCGCGAGCGCCCGGCCCCAGTTCCTCATCAACGTCTCTACGCAGGCCATCAACATGTCCAACGCCCACTGTGACATCCCGCTCGCGGCCGAGCGGCCCGAGTACGGCCTCACCAAGGGCGCGGGCACGCTCGCCATCCAGTACGTCGCCCAGGACGTCAAGCCCGAGGACCTGCAGGTCGTCAGCATCCACCCCGGTGTGGTCTACAGCCAAGCCTGGGAGCTGGCTGGCGCGCCGCCTGATATGTTGGCATTTGATGATGGTGAGTGTCTCGTCCTTGGTGTTTTCGTACAGTACTGACAGTACAGAAACCCTCCCGGCGGGCCATGCTGTGTGGGCCGCGACAAAGGAGGCGGCCTTCCTCCACGGCCGTTTCGTCTGGTCGTCGTGGGATGTGACAGAGCTGGCCCAGGGCGAGGTCAGGAAGCGGATCGAGTCTGACGGCGACTTTTTGCGGGTAAGTGTCGGTGGCCTTCACGGGGCCAATATCTACTGAGGTAGACTTTTTTGAGTCGAGATTTCAATGTACTGGTAACTCGGATAATGTCACGTAAACTACACCCCAGCAACTGTAAATTTTCAAACAGCCCGTGTCATTAGGAAGGCCAAGTCTCACGAGAACTTGAATGGCCTCCACAGTGGTACATCTCCCGCTCAGGGAAATTATCAAGAGACTCTGGGTCGGGGCAGGAGTCCATCAGGTCTCTCAAAATGCAGAAAGCATCCTTCCTGACCTCGTCCATAATCTCCCCCGCCCCCTTCACCTCCTTCACCAACCCCACACCGGCACCCGCATACGTCGCCGTCCTCCCCTCGGGACCCCACGCCTTATCCCCCTCCCTGACCACCTCATCATGCCTCTCCTTGAGCGCATCAAACCCGACCCCCTCCCGCTCCTCCACCCAGCTCCGATTCACCACCCCCCTCGGACTCCACTCCGCCGGCCACCCAAACGTACCCCGCAGGTGGTTCCACAGGTGCGTGCGCACCGTATTCCTCCCCCCATCCCTCGCGCGCACCACCTCGTCCTGATAGCCCCTCGCTATCCTCGCCTCCCTCGCGGCCAGAAACCGCGTGCCCATCGCCACGCCCGCCGCGCCCACCCCCAACGCCGCCACAACACCCCGCCCGTCCACGACCCCCCCGGCCGCGAACAGCGGGATCCCACTCCCCCGCACCGCGTCCGCGATCTCGGGCAGCAGCGTGACGAACCCTGCGCCGTCCGCGGCCCGCCCGTGGCCCCCGGCCTCGGCGCCCTGCACCACCAGCACGTCGGGGGGGTGCGGCGAGGCGACGGCGGCGAGGGCCTCGGCGAGGGTGCCGATCTGCAGCCAGATCTGCGTCGACGGGGAGGCGGCGCGCAGGGCGGCGGCCCAGGCGTCCACCTCGGGCTGGCCGTGGCGCGGCGCGAACAGCCAGGCGGCGCGGGGCCGGTGGCATTCGACCGCCGCGGCGGCGGTGCCGAGGGAGCCGTTCCAGAGCTGGAAGCCGACGCCCAGCGGGAGGGGGCCGGTTTCGTGCATGGCGAAGGCGGGGTTCCGGCATGGGATAGGGTCGGGGGCGTCATGGGGGAAGAGCAGCGCGTGCGCGGTGGAGAGGTTGGTTGCCGTGCTGGACGCGTCAGGACCCGGCCCGATGAAGCCTAGGCCGCCTGCGCGGAAGACGGACACGGCGAGTTCTGGCCCGGTGATGGCCCGCATGGGTGCCGATACGATGAAGGGCGGTTTCATCCACGGGTAGGTGTTTACGAGCTTGTCCTTGACGGTGTGCATCATTCTGGACCTTGGGGCTGTTGGGGATCTGAAGCGCAGGATTCGGCTTGTGGAATGCGAAGGCGATTTGAGGTTCATTTTGGTGTTGCTATCTGGATATGTTACTTTGTGGTTTGGTTGATGCCGTGGTCATGTCGACATTGTGTTTCGGCGCTCGGCAAGCCTTTTTGTTTCTGGCGGCCCCGCGGAAATGCAAAACACCAATGACAATCATTCAGTTGGTCGTGCTACGGGTTTTCCGACACCCGTGTGCCTTACTCAGGCCAGCCCACGTGAGTATTAGATAGGCACAGGCATCATTTCAAGGCCCATTTCAAAGCGATTTCTTCAATTCAGAGTCAATCCAGCAACATGCACCAGAAACCCCGTTTATTCCACATACTAGCCGAATCATAAGTCAACATTGAAGTGTGGGGTTGTCTTTTCGAACTTGACTTGTACCTTGGTCAACAGTTCGACCCCAGAGCCCCATTCCGGTCAGCCATTTCAAGTCTTCTGTCTCCTCCTTGGTCATCCCACTAGAGAACGACTTCCACTCGCTCACTTGTCAAAAGAGATGTTCTCATCACCAATGACGGATTCGGCGCCGCCTGAGCCCTGTAAGATCAAGCTTGGTTTTGCGTCATATTCTAGGGCTGCCTATTCTAGATGGAGCGGAGGATATCAGTGTCTTTGCTGCTCGATTGGAGGCGGCCCTTCCACTCGGGAGACTGGAGAATTTGCAAGATCTACTCGGCCTTTTCGTTTGTATCGAGCGAGTTATGATACTGAAGTGTCTCGAGCAGGAAGTTGAGTACACCGACCAGGCCGTGTATCCCCTGTCAGAGGAACTCAATCTCGTCGCGGTTCCATATAATAGAGATTCGATTCCGGATGTTCAGATTGGTGATGGCCAACTGGACGACGGTGCACTCCCGATTGTGAGGGGGTCCGCTATCATAAGAATCCACTATTAGATCTCCCGAGGCTCGTGGGGCGATAAATTCGTGCGCTAGGTCTGGCCGGTGAATCACCGCAACCAGTCGGGCGCACAACCCACCACTACGGCGTCGTCCATTGCGAAGTCTTTGATCCCGAGAGACATAAGCCAGAAGACGTGCAGGTCAATCCTGGAGACGGCACAAAGGTAGTCTAGGAACAAATCGAGTGGGTCTTTGACAAGGCGGAAATTCTCCTTCCCGACACCCCTGAGCCAATGAGGAAGAGTATGCGGATGCTGAGGAGGTCCAACCAGGATGTAGGTCCCATGCTTCACATTGTATTACAGCTCTTTGACTAAACGCGATAGCGGAGACGATGGTACATCTTGACTACCTCCTCGGAAGTATCCCGAGAAACCAGCCAGAGATGGTCGAAGTCAGGGGTCTGTCCCATATTTTTTTTTTTAAAGCAAAACCTCTTTCTTTAAGGCCACACTCTCCCTCGAGCTTGCGATGGATATCTCCCAGGTCAAGGTTAGTCTTAGTAGCGGACGTACTATACTTGGGGAGAAAATTTTGGAGATTGCGACGGAACGCGGAATTTACAAGCTCTTGGGAATGCTTGGGAAATATGAGGATTGTCGCGCTCTTGTCTTCTCGCCCTATTTCTATAGCATCTGAAAATTCATCACCAAAAACCTCCATGCCCTAACTCCTGCCCGTAACCTCATCAGACTCCATTGGAATTTTTTTGGTTTGTTGTGAATAATGTTACTTGGAATACGCGCCTCCATGTAAATGCTACCCTCGCCAAGTCATGTCCGTCAACCTTAACCCCTATAACTCAAGCAGACCCCGCCAAACACAACTAGGAACGCTGGAAAGAGAGCTCAAAAGACTTTTGATACAGCGGAGAGCCCCATCACCACACCAACCCCTCATACCGCCCGCCCCATCTCATACTCCTCACTCCCCCTATCCCCTAAACTCTTATGATACTCAACCGAAAAGTCATTGGTACGCATAATCTTACCCCCGGCACCCACCTTCTCACTCGACCCGAGGATGCTACGATCACTCCCATCATCAGGCAGCGACTTCTGGCCAGCCTCGGAGGGGCGGTGGCTGCCGAGCGGGCCACCGGACACGGTGACAAGGACGCTGCCGCCGCCCGCGACGCCGTTGATCCCGCCCGACTTCTTGGTGACGCCTGAGCCAGTGCCGAACCCGGTGCCCTTGCTGCCGGACCGGTAGTAGCGGCGCGAGTGCGTGGCGTCGCGGATGAGAACTCGGAGTGTGGGGATGCTGGCGGCGATGATGGTCACGGTTGTTTCGGCGTTGCCCCAGAGGAAGAGGTCGACGCCGTCGGCTGGGAGAGGGGGTTAGGTTAGTCGGGGGCATGTCTTGGGGTAAGGTAGGTAGGTAGTCGGGTGGTGGGGAGGAGGAAGGGCTTACCAAAGTCGGCTGATAGCATGACCATGATTTTGCTTGTCTTGATGATGCCCATGATGCCGGCGCTGTGCGTGTTAGCGTGGCTCCTAGCCGTCCGTATATTTGGGAGCGAGGGAGGGAGGGAGGGAGGGAGGGCTTACAAAATGCCCATGCTCATGGCAACCGCGACACCAATCTTCTCCTTGCGCTTCATCTGCAGCCCCCAGATGACGGTCCACGGCAGCAGCGCCAGGGCAAAGTCCATGGTGGCCGAGTAGGCGGCGGAGAAGATGTTGTAGTAGACGGTGGTGGTGGGGTCCCAGCAGCTGCCGCCGACCACGGTCAGATCCCAGGCCTTCCGGACGGGCGTGCACTGGACCCAGGGGAACAGGGCGCTGAGCCCCATGGCGATGTTCATCGAGACGATGATGTACCAGACCAGGTACCTGGCCCAGCCGTGGGTCAGCTTGAGCAGGGTGATGGCGAAGCTCGTCTTGGACCAGATGGCGGCCGTGACGGAGAAGGTGCCCGTGACGTTGACGGTGAGGAGCAGCTGCGCCATGTTGGCCAGGTTGAAGTCCCAGATGTGCAGGCCGTAGCCGAGGTGGGTGAGGGACGTGAGCAGCGCGCTCTCGATGGTGATGCAGACCTGGGTTGTTTAGCTAGCCCCAAAGTACCGGCCATGTGGCGGCAGCAGCAGCAGCAGCAGCAGAAGAACGCACCCATGCGGCAATCAGAAAGATGTCGTCCCACCACAGTCCCTTGTTCCGCGAGAACTTGAGCAGCACGCGCACGCCGAGGAAGACCCCCGAGATGGCCGTGAGGAACCACACGATGGCGTTGAGTTTCGGGCCGGCATTGTCGTGCGGGAGCGCGGCTAGCTCCTCGGGAGTGGGTGCCACGGGGGCGGCGTACTGGTCGGGTTGGTTGTCGGCCATCGTCGCAATCCGGGGTTGGGTGCTTCAGCACTATGGAGTGCAGTAGGAGCGGTGCGGCACTAGAGCACGAGTGGCACGGAGCGGATCGACGACGTTTGAAATTCTGCATCTGGGGCGGGAAGCCTATACCTATATGAAGAGACGGCGGCCTACCTCTTGTCTGTTTACCAGACCGGTCTCACTCACTCTGGCCGGGCTGACCGGAATATGCCAGGACTGGTACGCTAGACGACGCTACGGGTCAAAGCACACAACCACACTGCGCACTATTGGGTATTAGCTTCAGCAAGAGCTTTTCTTCCCGCGAATAGCACGCCCGTGGAAAACGCGTGACGGGTGTGTGGCGTTTGTGTTTCGGCTGGAACATGCCCGTCGGTCTTTGATTCATTCACCTTCAACTTCAGCATTTCACCGGGATCGCATGTCGCGAAGAAAGACGTGATCCCAGCGGAGTACCGAGCCTGGAGTCGCCGGCTAGCATCCAGCGTTTCACCAGCGCTGAGAATGGTGGCAGCAAGGGAGATAGATCATGTGGAGAAGCAAGTCATTGCATGAGATGCGGGGTGTCGCTGAGATTGGCGACCTGCTCAGGCCGGGCTGGCCATCCACGGGTCAGTCGGGTCCAGTACGGGTCCAGCACGGGTCCAGTACGGGTCAGTCGTCTGATCCGTATTCTGGTCCCGCCGGATCCCTGCTTTTCTTTTTTTTCTTTTGTTGCACGGGCCGTCGTGCAGCAGCGCGCGGCGCACGGATGGCGGCGTGCAGATGCCATGCTTCCGGGCTCGATTGGAGCCTCCAATGAGGCGCTGTGATGCCGTGGTGGGTGGCCCAGCCCTCTGCACAGTGGGTATCAATCAACCAAACCCACCTGCAGTTGTCCTGTCGTCAGCGAGCTGCTATCCGTGCTCGCCAGTAGCCATGTGGTGGTGTTCTAAAGGCATTCTGCCGACTCTTTGACGGTGGGTGGAGCGAAGGACTCAATACTTGCGTGTTGGCAATAGCGATAGCTATAGTCGCGACAGCGCAGCCGAGGACTTTATACTTTGGATGCAAGACGTCGGGCAGATTTGGTCACCACTGATCGATCGCTCATCAGGGCGTTGAGTTCCAACCTGTTTATCCTTCCCATCCATACCATCACTTTATCGGTTCACGTTAGTACCATGAATTTTCACTGAAGCGAGAAATCCACAAATTCCCCGTCATTCCTCAAGGTACCCCGAGATTAATGCCGACAATTTCCCTCGTACTACTTACTGTTTGACCAGCCATACTTAAACGACTTGGTGGGTATCCTCAAGTTTGAGCCAGGGGCTACCGTCGGCATCGGCCAAATCGCCGTAGGCTAATCGACTGATAGGGCAATTTATCCTTGGCTTTCGATGAAGGCTACAAGTACCCTAATAGGTGAGGTATTTTGACTTGACCTGGTCTCTTTACACCTTTTTTCTCAACAATAGCTCAGTCCAAGTCCTTTGGCACGACCGAGCTGAAGGGAGAAGAGATGCATCTCTGGGATTGACGATATTGGTATTTTAGTTCTGATGATTTGGTGTTGAGGGCATCTCCAACATGATTCGATACATATGAGAAGACGTCCCTCCTTGACCCCCCAACTGTTAGCTGGCTGAGAAATGGGGAGGAAGAGTATCATTTTCCATACCGTCTAGTTTTACTAGTGGAATTGAGGTCCTCTCATGGCTGGAATAGAGTTTGGGCATTGAAATGGTTGGGGGGAAGGGGTGGTGGGCAGGTAGCGGGTGGGATATCAACTAAAGTCCCAGACCCTATGGTCCTGTGGGTTTTGTTTTAGTTGGATAGAATGCTCACTTGGATACTGCCACAGCGTGCAGGAATTGTTAGCTTCTTCAAGAAGATTCGGCCTAGTGAAAAAGCCCTCATTTTTTAATCCCCTTTTGCATGAATGAGTCTTGATGCCGGCTGGCAGATCCGTGACTCTAGGTGATGCAAATTAGCAATCATCTCGAGCATTAAAATCCTGCATTCAAGAGTAATAAACCGTCTCCTCCCTTCAGCCCCCTCGAATCCCACATCGTGCAAAGACAGCAGCCCCTACTAGAGCCAATCTGTGCAACAGCCGTGGAGTGGATGCCGGATGGCGGCAGCGCGTAAACTCCGACACCTCAAGACACGACAGCGCAGTCTTGCATGCTTCGGCCTGCACCGCCTATACTGTGCATTTGCGTGATGCAGGTGCCCAAAGACGCCATCGGACTTGAGGGAGCACGTCAGTGAAGCTAGAGATTTTGTACGGTGAAACTGGACATAAAACCCGCTGTCTCCCCGGTCTGCAGGGAGAGAAACACGCACATCCCTTCGGCAGCTTCGCCGGTGTTTGCAGGTCCCCCGCGCAAATAGCGAACCAAAAGATGAAAGCGGGACCAGATCCGATCCGGACCATGCCCGCCAAAGCTCGGCGCGTGGCCGTTATCGGCGCGGGGCCGGCCGGCGCAATCGCCACGGACGCGCTAGCCAAAGAACAAGCCTTTGACACGATCCGCGTCTTTGACCGGCGTGCGGCTATCGGCGGCACATGGTAAGCACCACCGGCCTTGCCACCACCGGCCCGCAAAACAATGCTGGTCCGAAACAATGCTGGTCCGAAACAATGCTAGCCCGAAATAATGCTGGCCGGAAACAATGCTGACCGCCGCAGGGTGTACACCCCCCACCTGCCGGCCAAAATCCCTAGCCTCCGGGCGCTGCTCGCCGGCACCGCCGACGTGGCGGTCGCGCTGCCCGCGCACTTCCCGGCCTCGACGGACAAGTCCGAGGCTGTCAACAGCCACCAGGCGCGCTTCTCCGACTCGGCGCAGCACGAGCACCTGCACAGCAACATCACGCCCGAGATCATGGCCTTCAGCGACGACCCGTTCCCGGGCACGCTGTCGGCGCGCGCGGTGGACAAGTACGGGCCCGACGCGCCATACCGCCACCGCGAGGTGATCCGCGAGTGGGTCGAGCGCGTCTTCCTCCGAGGCGACCACCAGCGGCTCCTCGAGCTCAACACCACGGTCGAGCGGGCCGAGAAGAAGGACGGCGAGTGGGTGCTGACGCTGCGCCGGGAGGGCCCGTTCCGCGACTACTGGTGGCAGGAGGGGTTTGATGCGCTCGTGGTCGCCACCGGGCACTACAACGTCCCGTGGCTGCCCGAGATCCCGGGGCTGCTAGAGTACGACGAGCGGTTCCCGGGGCGGATCCAGCACAGCAAGCACTTCCGGAACGGGGACCGGTACAAGGGCAAGGTGCGTACCCGAGACCGGCCGGCTGGGCGATGCTAACCGCACCAGAGCGTCGTCGTCGTCGGCGGCTCCGTCTCGGCCCACGAGATCGTGCACGAGATCCTGCCGTTTGCGCGCCACCCCGTGTACGCGTCGCTGCGGGGCGACCCGATCCCGTCGTTCGGGTGGGCGCCGTTCCTGCACCCGCACATCGCGCTCAAGAAGCAGATCGTGCGGCTGGACCCGGCCACCGGCTGCATCCACTTCTCCGACGGGTCCGTGATCCCGGGCGGCGTCGACCACATCATCTTCGCCACGGGCTTCACCTTCAGCGTGCCCTACCTGCCGCACGTGCAGGCGCGCATCCAAAAGGCCTACCGCCGCCTGCCCGGCGTCTACCAGCACACCTTTGACACGCTGGACCCGTCGCTGGCCTTTGTCGGCATGGTAAGTCACCTCTCGGCCCTCCACTAGGGGGAGAAGCTGACGGGCGCAGTTGGGCGGCGGCTTCACGTTCCGCGTCTACGAGTGGCAGGCCGTGGCCGTGGCGCGCCATCTAGCCGGACGCGCGCGGGCGTTGCCGCCCATCGCGGAGCAACAGGCCTGGGAGGCCCAGCGCGTCGCGCTCAAGAAGGGCGGCAAGGACTACTACTCGATTGCGCCCGACTACGAGGCCTACTTTGAGGTGCTGCGGGAGATCGCTGGCGATCCGGCGCCGGGCACCACGGGCCGCTCGCTGCCCAAGTTCGACCCGGAACTGTTGAAGATATGGGCGGGCATGGTGGCGCCCAAGATCAAGAGCTTTGAGGATTCGACGAGGAAGGCCGAGGAGGAGGAGGCGAGGAAGAGGCAGGTTGTCAAGGCCAAGCTTTGAACAAGGGCTGGACAATGGGTGGCCTCGGGCTCACCGTGCTACCCCGCGGGGGGACCAGCTCTTAAAAGGAGTTATAAAAAAAGGGAGCGTCACGGTGCACTACCACAACCGTCTCTTTGCACTACCATCTCCACACATAACCCTAGCATAACCCTGAAAACGGCAGATTGATTGATTGATTTGAATTGAATTGAATTTGTTTAACGTCCCGGGTTTTCGCTCTTGGCGACTCGGACGTGCCGGGGCCAAGGGCCCCGACAACGGCTAACTAACGCAAGGAGATCCTCCTGCCGAAAAACCTAGCCCAATACATGCCCCTATTTGCCGTTTGAGGGCCTCACCAACCCTCACAACTGTCCCGCCTGCTAAGGTACATAAAAACTCCGTAGAGAAAAGCCCCCTTTTACTAGGAAAACGTGTTTCAAACTGTTTCGCGGCCATGGGCCGTCGCCCATTCCGCTTCTTCGTCCTCACCTGGGGTATTTTCTTCCCCCTTTTCCAGTGCTTCCTTTGCCGCCATGAACGCCCCGAACGCGGCCAGCATTCTCTTCGACCTGGACGTCAGTATCCTAGGTGCCCACACACCTGGTGGCAGTGTCTTTGCCAGCGCCTCTGCGCTGTGCTTACACTTCAAGAGGTGCCCCGGGGCCTTCGTGAGGCCGCACCTACCACAGGTCGCCTCCCACGTCCCAGGCTCGTGGCCGAACCGTTCGTGGTACGCCTTGAAGTCGCCGTGCCCTGTTCTTTCCGCTAACAGGGCCGCGAGCCACCTCCTTGGCAGCCGGAGCTCCCGAGGCCTCCGCTTCCGGACCTTGGTCTCGACGTACTTTCGTTTGCTGGCTTCCCACCAGGCCTTCCAGGCCTGGGTTGGGTTGTAGGTCCCTGGCTCTGCTGGGGGCGGGTCGTTCGCTCCGTGGGGGTTGTGCTTTCTGGCTCCCCTCAAGCATTCTAGCCCTCGTTTGAGGCACCGCGCGCACTGCTGTCCCTCTGCCAGGGGGGCGTCGCACTTCGTCTTGGCCTTATAGCACCCATCACACGAGGTGCCAGGGGCGCGTGTGCCATCCTTCCGCCTGATCGCTGCCAGTGGTATCGGCGGAGCCCAACCTTCCTTCTTGACCATGGCCTCCAGAAAGGTCGCCTCGGTTCGGTCCGCCCTCTGGCCCCTACCTTGAGCGGTATTGATTGATTTGATTGATTGATTGATGTTTAACGTCCGGGGTTTTCGCCGTTGGCGATTGGGACGGGGGCGAGGCCCTAAGGCTAAAGGAGACTATAGGAGATCCACCTCTCGAAACCCAAGCCCAAGACATACCCTCTTTGCCGCTAGGAAGTCTCACCTGCCCTCCACAGCTCGCCCACTCAGCTAAGGTACATAAAAACTCCGCAGAGAAAAGCCACCTTTAAAGGAAACCAGAGGCTTGTGCCTCCCCGTCTTCCGCGGGGTCGTGAGCCTGTGCCCACGCCCTTTCTTCTTCAATTTGTGGGATATCTTCTTCTCCCACTGCGCCCTAGTATTTTCTTCCCAGGGCCAGCTTTCCCATGAACTCCCGGAACAGGGTGAGCGTCCGCTTGTTACGGAACATGAACTGTAGTGGCGAGCCGCCCCTCGGGAGGGCTGGCAGGGCTTTGGCATTGAGGGGGCACTTGAAGATGTGCCCCGGCTCTATCCTTAGCCCACAGGCGCACGGCTTCCAGGAGCCCGGCTCGTGGCCGAACCGCTCGTGGTAGGAGTGGTAGTTGCCATGGCCGGTCCTCTCGGCTATGAGGGTGGCGAGCCACTTCCTCGGTAGCTTGAGTTCCAGTGGAAGCCCTCGCCTGAACTCGACCTTCCAGAAGGCGTAGTTCGCCGGTCTAGCCGCCTCCCACCACTCCTGGCAGGCTGCCTTCATGTTCCACCGGCCTGGGGCCCCCGCTCCCGGGTCCCCCCAGCCTACTGGGTGCCTCAGCCTTTCCACCCAGCTGCAGTCATGCCCTCCCTTGGTGCACCTCTCGCGCGGGAGCTCCCCTTGACTGCGATCGAGTGCGACCGTGTGTAGCCTTCACCGCCTTTTTTGCTGACGGCCGTTGACGGCCTTTGACAGCCTTGACAGGCCTTGCCAGCGGTGAGAGGGTGGATGGATGTACAGTAGTGCAAAAAGACTGTTGTGGTAGTGCACCGTGACACTCTCTCTCTCTCTCACTCTCTCTCTCTCAAAAAAAAAGGGGGGGGGGGAAACAATACCATACAATCAATTCAACACTTCTTTTCTCAAATCGTTGTGCCACAGGCCTCTGGCGCAGCCACAGGTGTAAATAGGAGCCCAGGTTCTCTTATTACAGAGAGTCTAGCTCCTTGGTAGTGCTCACTGTCTTTTATATATACTCGGCGCTCACGCGACTTGCTTTCTTCCACCATCCTTTCCATTTGCTAACGGCGCCGAACGATAGATGGCATGTGTTCCTAGCTGGTCGAGCTTTACAACGCTTGTCGCTGCCTGTATTATCAGTATGCCATCGAGAAGTGTGCGGCATATGGCTGACCCTGGGCATGGTATTCAGAAAAGAACCATCCTCGTCGGCTATGCATGCAGTCAGCACTCCGCCATAGTCGAAGAGAAGGAAACAGGCAGCTTTCTTGTCACCTATTGCCAGAAATCACTAGCCGCTATCGAACTACTGGCACACTCCCCAGGTAGGCTTATTCACCGCCCAGGATCCCCTTGCTCTTAGTCCTTTGGCTGACTAGTTGTTCCTTTTCTTGCACGTAGTTCATGACGCACTTCCTCTCACATCTGGAGAGTTCCGGCTACTGCACTTGCATCCCTCGTCCGACAACTCAGCCCTAGTCTCCATGAAACTTTTCAACGCCCCGTTATTCTTCAACGAGGACACATTATCTTGTTGGGCCGTGCTACGTGCAGAGTGTTATGCAAAGAGAGAGGATGAAAGACCTTGACTACGGAATGATCCTTCACAGGTTTGAGATTATTTGAGTTACTCGGATTTCAGTAGCGATAGTATCACTGCCGGCGATGTAGTCTGCAGCTAGACGGCAGTGGCGGTCCGTAAGGCCAGCGAGGACTTGTTGTGTCTCTCCGCCGGCCATAAACTTGTTGGAGTTGAATTGATGGTGCCCTATGAGGGGCTCTGCAAGTTTGGGGCTCTGCAAGTTTGGGGCTCTGCAAGTTCGGGGCTCAGAGCCCAACTAAAGCTTCTCGGCTTCTAGGCAGCAAAGCAAAGGACTGGACACCGTCATGCTGTCCTGGGGGAACCAAATAAACCAAAGCCAGTCATAATTCGTAACATAATCATCACCTAAAGACGGCTGCCTAGCACCATTTTCCTATTGCCGTCTGTACCCATCAAGCCCTAGACCTCTAGCCCTGGACCCCTAGCCCATCTGCACCCGGTAGGCCTCCCAGTCGATAATGGTCAGCACATCCGAGATCCTGCTCTGCTCCAGCCAGTAAAAGGCGTGCTCGGCAAAGGAGACGGGCTTGCCGTTGGGGATGGCGCCGCCGTACGGTTTGACAGGCGTGCCGGCGAACTCGATGCGGACGGTGAGCATCTGGCGGTCCTCGTCAACAAGCACCGTGTGGGCCTTGAACTCGAGCCCCTGGATAGCCTCGAAGCTGGACTTCATCAAGCCAGCATACTGCCCCACCTCCATCGCGGTCCCGTTCCACACCACCCTGTCCTTGACAAACCGCGCCAGCTCCCCGTCCATGCGTCCCTCGTTGATGCACTCCAGATACTCGCGGTAGAAGGCCTGCAAGTCGACCGACACGCGCGGCGGCGGCGGCCGCAGCCCCGGCAGGGGCAGGATGCGCCCCGGCCCCTCGTCCTCGCTCACGTCAAAAACAACCGCAATCTTCTCCCCCTCCCACCCAAGCACCATATGCCTCGCATACTCCCTCGCCTCGCCGCGCGACCCACAATACACCCTCTCCCCCCTGACAATCCTCCTTACCCGCAGCCGGGCCGCGACGCCCTCGGCGTCGCCCCGGCCGCCCACGAGCGCGACCACGTCGACCTGGGCGCCCGTCTTGGGGGCGAACTCGTCTCGCAGCAGCGTGGTGAGCTGGAAGAGCGAGACGTCGGTGTGGTTGTAGCGCAGGCGCGGGTGGAACGAGGCCGAGAGCAGCGACCACTGGCGCAGGTTGATGCGGTCGATGAAGGCGTGGAAGCGGTACGCGTTGTCGACGACTGGGGGTGGCGGAATGTCCAGGGGGGTGTCGTCGGGCTGCGGTTTTGGCGCGGGTGCGGGTGCTGGGTTGGCGGGCGCTGAGAGGAGCGACTGGTTGTGGGGTGGGTCGGGGGGCGGATTGAGGAGCCGCGGCGGGGTGGAGGGGTTGTTGAGGTTGGAGATGGCGGGTTCCATGATGGTGCAACGAATGAATGAATTAGGATTTGGAGCGGGTGATGACAATGGAATTCCCGGGGTCGCGATGCTGGTGTGTGTCGGGCTCAAGATGGTAAGGCTGGAACGTGGCTGATGGCAAAAAATGGTGCGAATTGGTCGCGTGATCACGTGGTGCCCTGGCCCTTTATGCCTCAGGAGACGGTCCGTAGCCCAATCACGTCAACATCGAGCGTCACGATGAATCCCGCGCATCTCGGGCTCACGTCACATGGCAAACATGAACGAAGAAAAATAAACATCAGCTCGTTCATAGCACATAACAAATGAGGATAAATTACAAATGAAGCGATAAAGCTACCTCTTCTGGGTATCAAGAAAAAAAAACATCACCCATAACACATGACAACCGTAATCCAAGACAATACCAACGCACCGCTAAAACGCAGCCTTGCTTATTTTCCCCTTCAGCTCCATGTTATACTCACTCCTCCTCCTAATCATAAACGCCAGCCCCAGCAGGAAATCCGTATCGTACCTCGCCTCCGGCACATGCATCAGCGATTTCAGCACCCGTCCCGCCAGCCTCTCAGCCGTCATGTCATTCTCGTCCGCCGCATCCGCAATGTCGCCCCACAGGTTCAGCAGCAGCTTGAATAGGTCCCTCGCCGAGCCCTTGAGCCCCGCAAACGCCTCCTCCCAAAAGTCCAGCCCCTGATCCAGCCTCACCGCCAGCGACCCGCTGATCATGGCCTGCCTCGACAGCACGATCCACCGCTTCGCCACCGTCTCCGAGATGAGCGGCGTCGGCAGCTCCGCTAAGAACACTAGGATCAGATCCGCCGCCTCGTAGACGCTGAACTGGCTCCAGTCGAGCTCCTTGCCGTACCCCGTCTCGACCGAATTAAAAATCGCCTTCAGGTCCGCGAGCTGCTCCTCCTCCCCCTCCTGCCCAAAAATGTCCGGCGCCGTGATGCCGTGCTCCCGGATGTAGTAGACGCACCGCAGCACGCACAGCGGGTACTCGCGCGACGACGACCCGCCTCCGTTATGCTGCGTCCCCGCGAGGCCCCGGGCGACGATCAGGCTCTGCCGGATGGGGACGCCGAAGATGGCGGGCTCGAGGTCGGCAAGCGATTCCGTGGGCGTCGGGCTCTCGGGCTTCCGCCGGAGATGGAAACTGCGGAAGGCGGTCGACAGGCGCGAGTTGCTCCGGTGGAGCACGTCGGGGTGGCCCAGGCGGGGGTACGGAGCGCTGGAGCTGGATGTGGACGAGCGGTAGGGGTTGGGCACGTCGGCGCGCGGGCTCTCCCGGAACGAGTTGCGCATCTGCATCAGGGCGCGGCCCATCCGGCTGTCGGATCTGCTGCTGTCGGACGGAGGGCGGAGGCCCGGCCCGTTGGCGTCGGCTGCAAATGGCGTGCTGATGTGTGCCGTATCGGGCTCGGTGGAGAAACTCCATCCCCGTTGATGACTGCCCTTTCTGAGGACCTTGCGCGGCGTGACCTGGCCGAAACCGTCCAGGAGGAGCGGCAGCGGTTTAGAAGTGTCGGATTGGCCGGGATGCCAGTCGGCCACGATTCGTCCCGGCACGGAGCCTGCCCTTGCCCTCGACTTGGGCGGCGGTGTCGGCGGCCGGGCGGGCATCTCGCTGAGCTCGTCCAGAAGCTCGTCGATCTCGTTGACGGGGACCCTTGCGTCCGCCGTGCTGTGCGGGGGCGAGAACACCGCCTCGTCGTAGCCCATCCCGATGGCGCTGTCTGGTGCCTCTCCCAGCGAATTGTCCCGTTGGTACGCCCCTATCCGGTCGAGTTCGAGGTAGACTGCCGAGACGGCGTGGGTGTGCAGGACATCGAGGTAGCGTCCCAGTGCTGCAAAGGCCCCATTCTGGCGGGCTTCCCGTTGCAGTTGTGTTGTTGTCTGGCTGATGCGGGCGGCGACCTTGGTCAGCTCGCTCTTCCCGTCGGATTCGCTGGACGTGTCGGATTCTCCGCTCCCCCGCTCGTGACCCTCTGAGTTTGTCCTAGAAAGTCAGCTGCAGTCCGCCAGCAGCTTGATGAACATACAATGCAATCAGATCTACCGCAAGACCAAGCGTAGCTCGGTAGCCTGCCAATGTCCCCCCCAGCTTCTCAATATGGTCACGACTGGCCAGCCACCGGGATCTCTTGTCCGCCCGCGAAACCCCAGCCCGGCCGATAACAGATATGCAGCCCTCGAGCTCGTAGACGATTGTGCGACAGCTCGCGAGGACGCTGGGTGTGATGCGGGCCACCTGGGGCGGAAAGGCGGCGGAATCGTCTTTGAGCAGGTCGAGGACGGTGTCGAGGGAGTGGAGCACGCTGGCAATGTCGTCGAGCTCGGACCGTGACTCGCGCACTTCGCGGACGAACTGGTTGATGGAGACGGTGGTTTTCGCAATGGCGGTGCCCACGGCGAAGCAGCCGGTGTTGATGGATCTGGCAGGGAGAGTCAGCATGCCACAGCGGAAGACGACTGCGAGGACCTACATCCAGTCCATGCCGACGGTAGGAATCGCCATTGTGATGCCGCTGTTGGATCTCGTCTTGGGTAGAGAACAACTAAGGTTAGGAGGGGCAGTCGAGATTTCAAGGACAAGGGCCCATCTTGAACAAGACTGGCGCTTGTCTAGGGCCCGACACCCGTATCGGCTGGACACCGCAAAGCATCAGCATCAGTGTGTGGGGGAGTGGTCGACGACGAGCAAGCTTGTTTGCTGCTCTGGCTCCGTTTAGGTTGCATTTGTGATCCGTCACTTTTCCAGGGCAGCAAGTACAGGGAAGCAAGCACGGGGCAGCAAGCACAAGAGCAGCTAGCGGCCAGGGCACAGAGCAGCCGTTTTGCTTTTTCCCCAACGCACGGCCCGCCTTCTCAGGGTGCAGAGCGGGGTAGCCGAGGAATAGCTCGAAGCTTGTCTTTGTGTGCAGCCGTTCTCTCGATTTGTGCGACGGAGTCCAGCCTCCCCATCCGAGCGCAAAACGTTTCCATGGCGGGCAGGTTGGGCAGCATGAATGGCGTCGTGCCAGGCGTCGCGCCAGCCATTCAGGATGCGGATTGCGGCACTTGATTCGAATGCTCTTATCGCACAACCCTGCCGGACACACTGTTGCAGCGACCAAGGCGATAGCGTGAAACGATCCCTGGCAGCGATTCCTCCACTTCCCACTCCGTCGCCGTATCGAGGATCGGAATGAAGGGGCATGGGAATGCAGAATGCAGCGCATCAGGGGGTTCTTGCGAGAGGTCACACTAGCATACGGATGCTGGATTCTGCTAACAGCTAACGGTATGTGCATATCTACAACACCAAAATATTTACGAGAAGCGAACATCGCGATCGCCGCAGGATCAAACCTCGCGATAAGAACCCACACCTCACCCACCATCGGCACGCACGCCCGCCGTCCATGCGCCCCACACTTTACGGGTTGCATTGGTCTATTCTCATCAGCACAGCTCGCCAAACTTCTCACCCGGGACACTCACTGTAATACTCGTTAATGACCTTGCACGTCCCCGACGCACAACTCGTGGTGCCCGAGTACCCGTTACCACCGCACTGCGCGTACAGCGCGGCGCCGCCCGGCGTGCCCGTGGCCGCAGGCGCCTTGGTCGTGGTGGTGGTCAGGGTGGTCTGGGGCTTCGACCCGCCGCCGCCGCCGCCGGTACCGTTGTCGCTACCGGAGCAGGTGAGCACCGCGGGGCCGGGGATCGGGTACGCGCGGCCGCCGTTGTCGGGCTTGCCGGCCGGCCCGTAGATGCTGAGCTGGATGCCCGGGTTGTTGGCCGTGTATGCGCCCGGGAAGCTGACGGTCGCCGAGCCCGTGTTGGTGCCCGACCCCGTCACCTGGATCTGCGCGCACTCCATGTAGAACTGCGCCTGCCCCGCCGTGCTCGCGCTGTGCAGCGCGATCAGCTCCACCCGCATCAGGTACTGGCCGGCGGCCACGCAGGAAGGGAGCGTGAAGTAGTGCCAGCCGCCGTTAGCGATCATGGAGTCGACGGCCCACACGCCGTTGCTCAGCCCCGACTCGGCCACCTTGAACCACTTGAGCCCCGAGGTGCCCGTCGAGGCGGCGTTGTCGACCCTGGCGAGGTAGACGATGATGGGGCCTGGGCCTGTTAGCTTGGTTCTGCTGCCGCAGAGCAAAACTCACCCTTGTGGCTGCTCGCGATCGGGTTATCCGCGTCGTTCGGCCCGGACGCTCCACCGATCTCATGGCCCCACCACGCGCCGACCTTTGCGCCCGCCGGGACCGTGATGACGGTGTTGTCCTTGTGCACAAGGTTGGCGTTGCAGGCAAAGTCGGCGTCGTTGACGTTCTGGATCGGGTTGTTGCTGCCCGGCGCTCGCATGCCCTTGAGCTGGCCCTGGTCGGCGCCGTTGACGGATACCTTCTGGAAGATGGTGTGGGCCGCGGCCGCGGCCGCCATGGTGAGAATGGTGAGTCCCTTCATCTTGCTGCTGGTTGAGTTGGTCAGAGTTTGGTGGAAGTAAGTTCGAAAGCGTCAGTTGTTTATATATTCACCATGTGCCCTGCAGGGCTTGACGTAGCATAGGAGTAACGGTTAGATTCCCGGACTTTTGCAACTGCTACATTGGGTACGGAACGTCAAGATATCCATCAAGGAGACAAGGCGCCTGCTTAGCGACCTAGAGGTCCAATTGAATAGTGGTGAAAGATCCATGCGAGGAAGCCAACCCGAATCTCCGGCATTCGACCATTCACCGTCTGGTGTCGCGCATGACACGAATTTGCTCGCAGCCCAAGATCACCAACACCTAGGGTGCCATTCACTTTCGCTACCACATCTGCGCAACCCCAACCGGCACCTCACCTCCAGCGTCCATTCCCGGTATAGCCCCTTGGCGCTCGTCTTGTCTAGAACCAATACCAGGTTTCCCTCATCACAACGACGATGAATTCTCGGAACCGGGGCCGCATTGCCCTTCGCTGGAGCCCGCTCACCAACGGAGCCGCACAACCATCCCGCCAAGACGCTCCCCGGTGCGCGTTGCGGGGGCACTATTATTACCTTCCTCAGACGGCCCCTTTTCGGCCCCACCCGGCGCCCCTCGCGTAGGGCGTCGCATTGGGCGTCATGGGCGAGCCGGGTGCCTGTGCCGGAGGATGTAACAGTAGTGGTAGAGGTCGGGGTCCGTCGGCCTGGCTTTAGGGATGGGGAGCTTGGTTAGGACCTCGGCCTCGAGGGGCAGACCCTTTATCTGGAAGCGGGAGGCGGAGTAGGACAGCGAGAGCCAGATGCCGCCGGGGGCGAGGTGCTTGGCGACGGATCGCGCCACGGAGAGCACCGCGTGCTCGCCGCCGCAGGCGATGGCGTCGGCTGCGCACTTGTCAATCACGAGGGGGAACTTGCAGGGGAGGTGGAGCTGCGTGGCGTCGGCGACGAGATACTCCATGCGGACGTCGCCGAAGGCCTGCTGCTCGAGCCGCCGGCCGCGGTCGATGGCGATCGGCTCAAAGTCGAGGTTGGTGATGTTGGTGAAGCCCGCGCCGCGCAGGTGGTTCTGCAGGTCGCTTGTGCCGAACCCGAGGTGGAGGATGGCGCTGTCGCGCGGGAGACTCTGCAGCTGGGGCGAGAGGACTTCCATTACCCTTGCGGACGGCATTAACCACTCGAAAGCCTTCTCGGACTCAAACCGCGTATGCCAGTAGCTCTGCTGATCAAAGTCCGGCGGCATTGTGTCCGGATGAGGATATGAGTCCGAGGTTGGATTAGCAGATGATGGGACGGAACCTAGCTTTGATGCAGATGCACCTTATCCGATGAAGTTCAAGTTGGGCTTTCGGGCGGATGAGATAATCAGATCAGTGGTGGTGGAATTTTCTGGAAGTTGACTAATCGAATATCTGCCATGGTATAAATCACAATCATTGGTGTGAGTATTTCATCTATGGAGTTTATCAGCTTTCTGGGGTTGTGAATAGCGAATCAGACTTTGGTATGAGTTCTGTTTGCAAAGTTCCATTGGTAAAAAGTCAATATCTCATAGAACTGATCCTAAAGTCGAGAATGCTTGGCTTTTTGGATTAGGTTAGGATTAGGTTTGTGTGCGGGAATATGCAGTCACATTGTTCAAGGGTAGTTAGTAGTGAGCGCCTAGTATAACCTGGACTGTGCGTGGCCGGTCTCTGGGCTTGGCTTCCATAGAGGGCAGCTTTGCCCCTTTCCTGCCTTCCCCAGGCGCTGTGCGATTGGACTCAGCACCAGCACGTTGATACTTTCTAATCTCTAGATAGGACTATGGATCCTAATCTAGCGAGGTCGCATTACACTCGGTAAGGTTCTCGCATTCAGCTAGCACGAACCTGCAGGGGTGGTAGCACAGAGATAGGATATGATGACCAAATGTGGCAGCGCTGACTCGCGATGGCAGCCAACTAAGTTCACTGCAGTGTCAGAACAGATAAAACATGCACTTCTCTAGAAAATGGGAATTTAATCGAAGGAGTTCATGTCCACCTTTGCGGCGCGAATCTTGGTAATACTCCAGCCTAACCACCAATGTGGCTAGCTGCGGGATGATTCGGTGCCATGATATACTTGTGTCGCTGACAACCAGCAACATAAGCACATTCTAGGATCGGATAGGTCCAAGTGTGCCGCCAGAATGTACCCAAGCGGGAGGTGTATGGCATAAGTCAGCGTATGTTGGGGGGGGAGGGGGTATGGAATCGGGAAATGTACATACCTTGGATATGATCATAAAATATCTAGTCGCAGTCACCCGAGTCGTTGATCTTGGTTCAAAGAGTGAGACAACCCACTCCGATAGAGCTTCCACGCACCATTCCAACCGTTCCTGTCTTGATCGAGTTCTCGGTAAGTAGGGCTTCAATTTCATGCTCACGCTATTGGGCTCGGGCGCTGGTCAAAGTTCGGCTCGACCCCCAACCGCTCAAGAATGGCCCCCACTGACATGGCATGTTTTTCCAGCGGCGTATAGCAGCATCGCCACAGCTCGTAAAACAATGATGCCCTCTCGAGCCCCCATGGCCCAACACCATTGGCGCTTTCTTGTGCCGGTCTCGGAGAAAACCGTTCAAACTGGCGATGCTTTAGCCCCCAAGGAATATGTCGCTGGGCCTACCGTACGTCTCACTCAGCTACCATCGCCTTATATACCCCTGGGACTGACACGATATATGATCAATAGAACCCCCCAATCCCACCCCCCCTCCACCCAACCCGCGAAACAATGCTCTACCACGCCCACACCCTCTGGCTGTTCACCTACAGCAGCCACAAAGACACCGTCTACCCCAGCGTCGCCTTCGCCCTCTCGACCGCCCTCTCCCGCTCCATCTTCCCCGTCCCCTTCACCCCGGCCCGCCTACCGCTACCCCTCCTCTGGGCCTGGCTCGCCCTGCTCTTCTTCTCCCTGCACAACCAACACAGCCCGGCCTCCATCCTCGAAGACGCCATCAACAAGCCCTGGCGCCCGCTGCCCGCGGGCCGCATCACCCCCCGCCAGACCCGCGCCCTCCTCGCCGCCGTGTACCCCGTCTGGCTCGGCGCCAGCGTCTATCTGGGTGCTATCAAGCCGTGTCTGGGCCTGACGGTGCTGACGTGGTACTACTGCGAGCTCGGGGGCGGCGAGCAGGGCGGGTTCGCGCGCAACGCGCTCAACGCGCTCGGGTACTCGTGCTTCTTTGCCGGGGCGCTGCAGGCCCTGGCTGGGCCTGGGGAGGAGGTGTATGCTGGTAAGGCGTTGGCGTGGTTGGTCGTGGTGAGTCTGATTGTCTTTAGCATGATCCATGCGCAGGACTTTCGCGACGAGGAGGGCGATGGGCTGAGGGGGCGGACGTCGGTTGCCACTACGGTCGGGGATCGGGTTGCGAGGTGGATGATTGTTGTTGCGGCGGTGTTTTGGTCCGTCGTGGTTCCGGCTGTACTTGGGCTCGGGGTTGTTGTAACGTTGTTGTTAGGGGGCGTCGCGGTTGTTTTATCGGGGTATATCATTCGGCATCTGGGGTCACGGACGCTTGAAAAGGATGTCGTTCTTTACAAGTTGTTTATTTCTTGGTTTATGGTTACCATTCTCTCCCCGCTGCTTCAAACGTCTCTGGACACGGTCCTTGAGATATTATAGCAGCTTTTCTAGAGGGAGTAGAGGCCCTGCGCCCCGGGGGGGGGGGGACGGGGGTGGATATTTGTACCAAGGCGTAGTACTCGTGTCTTTCCATGTCCGCTCTTAGCTCGGACTCCATTTTCAGCCCCGTATTCTCTGCAAGCTTTATAACGAGGTCTAACCGTTCAGAATGCAGCCCAAGAGACCCTGGATACCTGAGACTGAACGCGGAAGAAGTTGGAAAAAGGCATCACAAGCCGTGTCGTTATAGTCGGGGATGATCTGCCCACTCTAGCAGTTCACCGCAACCCCAAGTAGACTGTAGATGTAGACTCGCTCATTTCTTGCCTGAAAGTTGTTATTGTAGCATACCTTCAGCCACCTAAACAAGGTATTGGCGCTGTCACCAATGTTCCGCGCAAACCACAGCGCACATGCGGGATTAGGCCCGCGGAAATTGAGCCGTGTCTGAGTGAGGCTTCCTATGTCACTGCCTTCCGAACCGTCGTCCATCCGTATGAGCGTCCCTAGGGCCTTGTCAAAGACCAAACCGTCGATACTCTTTGTGCCGCATCCCACCATAAAAGCCCGAGCGAGATGAATTTCTTGGATGACCCAAACCCTGGTCCAAAAGGAACGATTAGTGATGGCGAAAATTGCATTAAGCTCTGAGGCATCGAGAGGCTGGATGTCACCTATCGAGCTGAACGACTCGGACTGCACCATGTCTACTGGGCCCTAATATCTTTCTCGTGGACCTAGGATGGCTCCTGCTCATAATCTGAGCATGCCGGAATCTGCCATCAAGTCCATCGCAACGTCGCTTTGATCACTTTCAGGGCCAATCCAGACAATGACCTCTTTAGCTGCCTGAAAGATGTTGCGCATGATTGATACCTGCTGGCTTCGTTCGTCTAGGTCGCTCTGGTTAATGCAAATTGCGTCGACCAAAAGTCGCAGATGTTATCCTCCTTCACGGATCGCTCTGAATGTGTACTCGAGGTTGCTTCAGATGGGGTTTGGCTCAGGGAACCCGTTGATGGTGATGTTGCCGCCGACGTCGTCTTAGCCCCATTCACAGGAGAGCGTCTGAAACGGGTCCGCTTTCTCGAGCTCGGTCTCGGAAAGAGAGAGAGATCTTAATCGGATCATTGTAAGTACCTGCGTGGAGTTTGAGGATGCGGATCGTGGGTGGTGTTTGTAGCGGCCTGTATTGGTAGATTGTCAGCGGGATCTGCCACTGGCGTTCTCTGGCAATTTTTATTTTATTTTATTTTTTTTTTTTTGAGAATGGCCGTATGCTGAAGCGACGGTAAATTTTGTTTGACGACAGTGATGGGATGATTGAATTTGGGGCAGAAATAAGGGACTCCGGATGTCCGGCGTAAGCCGCCGTGGCTGAAGGAGAGCTGCCTGGCTGGAAAACCATCGGCAAATGTTTTTGGTACATATCTTGGAGATGCCCACCTGTGGCTATGTCGTAGGAAAGGCCTGACATACAAGCCGCCCAAGCTACAGGCCACCAAGACTTTGCCATCATTCGAGGCGCCAACCACTCACACGCCGGCATTTGCATCATTTTCTGTCAATGATTTGACCGCTATCATTCAACTTTCCCAGGGGATTACTTAGGAGGCTTATCTCGACTTGGACAAACGCTTACCAATGCTGCCACCGACATATGCTCAGGCCAAGCATGTACCCTGTTCATCCCCTTTGTCACATTTCAAAAGAGCTTTTACATCTGATCTGACAGATAGTGGCATCATCATGCACGTGCAGTCAGTTCGCTCCTCGGAGACTTTATCATCCTGGTCTATCACGACGCCAAGAGATTAGCATCGCAAACTAGGTATTTGACAGATGGGTACGTCCGTACTGTCGCATGAATCAGATGCCAAGCTAGGATTGGATAGAGTGCTCTCTAGAGCTGTCAGGGGTCTGGCAGCGGATATAGGAGCGCTCTGGATCTTGCAGAACAGACTCTCCAACATGACAACAATCTTCCGACCTGTGTGCGAGCCTCCACCTCAATACTAGTGTCAAAGGTACCTAACTACCTTGAGTAGGTACTAATTACTCCACCGGGTCGCGCCACCCCCTGGCGGTCATCGACTCTTCGTACTCCTCATCCGTCTCAAGATCAAACTCCAGCGGCTTCGTGATGGGCAGGATAGAGACCCCCTTGTCCCCAAGCTGCTTCAGTCTAGCCGCCGTGGCCGGCTTCGACTTGTTGATGCTGTACACCTTGACGCGGTGGGCCGACGAGGTGACATGCAAGTCCCAGTTCCTACCATCGTTAGCAAAGCACACACCCCAAGGGATGAAAAAAACACTCACCATGCGCTCCTGACGTAGGTCGGCTGCGTGTTCATGGCATTGTCCCACGTCCGGACACACAGCTCTAGCCACCCCTCGGCATCCACCGGCAGGTCGATGGACCACAGCCGCCAGGCGTGAAAGTACTTGGTCGTCAGGTTCTGGTACGGTACCTCGTACCAGACGGCGCCGCCGTCACCGCTGACCTCGACGCGCACCGGCCAGTGGCCGCCGCCCGAGTAGGCCCAGCCGCGGACGGTCATCTTGCCGTCGTGGACGATCTGGTCCATGTTGGTCGGGCTGATGATGGCCGAGCTGACGGGCATGTCCTGGATGGAGAACCCGTTGCTGTACTGGGCGTTCTGCTTGCCAATCTGGCCCGTGTAGTACAGGTACTCCTTCATCTGCACGGGCGCGGTGCTGGGCCGGGCGATGGCGCGCACCTTGTACAGCCACTTGACGCTGCGGGCGCCAATGTAGCCGAAGACGACGACGCGCACCGGGAACCCATGGATCCGCGGCAGCGGCTTCCCGTTCATCTCCCACGCCAGCAGCACCTCGTTGGCCCGGACCTTGCGCCACGGCACGCTGACCAGGTAGTTGTGCACGCCGCCCTTCTTGAAGTACGTGTCGGCGCCGTGGAACTCGAGGTTGTCGGCCCCGGCCCGCAGCCCGCCGCAGTGCTTGATGACCTTCTTGAGGCTGACGCCCGTCCACCGCGCCGTGCTGATGGCGCCCTCGCCCCACGGTGCGTTGATCAGCTCGTCGCCGTCGCCCGGGTACTCGTGGATCTGCTCGATGCGCCGCGTGCCCGAGCACTGCAGCGTCACAATGTTGCTCTGCCGCGGGAACAGCGTCTCGTCCTGCAGCTGCGCGAGCGTCAGCCGCTTGGGCTCGTTGACCAGCCCGTCAACGTCGAGTGTCCACTTGTCGGCGTCAATGTCGGGCACGCCCCCGTGGTTGCGCACAAAGTGGTCCTTGTTGTCGGTGAGTTCGGTCTTGATGAGCCGGTCCTGGGCTGTTAGCGTCTTCATGTCTTTTGAGAGCTTGAGGCCGCTCACACCAGGCGCTTCGCCGTTGTAGGGGAACTGCAGGACGTGGGTCATGTCTGCAGACTTTTCCTTGAGCACAAAGTCCCAGCTGTCCTTGTACATGTCGCTCAGCCCGCAGGCATCGTGGTACTGCTTCCAGCGCTCCCCGGTGAGGACCGGGTTTGTCTTGGGCAGCGGGACCAATTGGAATTCGGGGGGCTGTCTGTCAGCTGCATTCACCATCAAAAAGTTTGACGCGGCTTACCTCGGGGAAGTCATATTTTGCCATGATCTCCTGAACCTGCTTCTTCTTTTCGGGATGCTTTTCCCACTCAATGTACCCCTTCCACCCCTCTCTCTCCTCGGCAAACTGCGGGACTTCTCCCAGCGCCCGGAACCGGAGAGCATGAGGTTCTGCAGGCGCCATGGTGTGTGGTGTGCTTGACGGATTTGTAGATTTGTAGACAGGTAGATCAATGTCGAAAGGCCGTCCCGGGTTTATGTTCAGAACCGCTGCAAACTTTCGCCACCTATAATGCAACCCAACCTTGCCAGCACTAGGGCACCATGTCGTCATGGCCGCGTAATGACTTGTGAAGTCTAATTGGCCAGGGCGAAGCCGCGATATCACGGCACCCGACACTTAGTAAGTGTCCTGGGCTGGGGATTACTCATTTGCGTTCTGACAGGCCAATCGACGATACCACAGCAGTGGGCCATCGTAGCATCTCGGTGCCGATTTATCTGCTCAATCATCTGGTTGGCCTGCGAGCTCCGTTTGACGGCCGTTGTGAGACGCAGCTAGCGTATAGGAGGTGACTTCATCTTGCCGTCACGCTCCCATGCCGAGATTCTATAAGTTAACCGAAGATCGCCCGAGATAACGACGCTGCATTTATCTCGGGCTGGGTGGACATCGTCGGCGTGTGATACTAATACATGTACGCTCGGTTGGCTCGTCAGTCTTGGATCCCGCCGCGTTCTCGGGACCCACGGCCTCGTGCCGAGAACACATCATCCCGAGAGGCAGGTAAGTGGGTTCCATGGTGATGCTTGAGACTCTGTGTCTAGCTTTCAGCGTGTGCGCGCTTCCCCTTTCCCCATCTCCCCCCTTTCTCCATTTCACCCCTTTCCCCTTTCCCAGCCAGGGATGACTAGCGATTCAAATACCAAACGGCCAAGCATCAACCACACATATTGGCTGAGAGAAACTGCCATCGTGACCACGTCGATACGCCCACCTTACAGAAGAGTCCCGCGTTAGGGGCTATTCTACTTCTTAGTTGTGACCCCTGAACTCACCCTCGAGCGCATTTTGGCGATGGCAATAACTTGTTGGTAATCAAGGTCGACATTGGTCGCCGCAATGAGAGTCCCTTGACTTGCGCGTGCGCGTGCACCATCAACCAACCACAGCGGTCTCGAATACGAACGAATATGATTGCCGCGAGGCTCCTAGGATCCGGATAGCGGCTGCGCCCGGTTACTTCTAACGACAGCCCGTTCCTCAAGTATCTTATCGGGCAGCTCTTTTCTTGACGGTCTCGACGATCCGAGTTCAACCGTGATCCAGATAGCGATGGAGTCACTCTGCTCTCACGTTGTTGCCGTGGGTCGCGCCGTCAGGCCAACCTCAATCGCCGAATATATCGTATTCTCTTTTGGCGCATTTGCCCTTGTCATCCACCATCATCGTCGGAATCGTGATGGCCGAGGGAGTCGGAACCGTAGTCGGAGTCGTCTCACACGTCGGGGTGCTTCTCCTTGAGGGCGACCTTCATCTATTCCTGCAGGATTGCACAATGACGCAACGCGGGAAGATCCTTGGCATTCAGATAGTCCTTGACGGATCTTCTGGCGCTGGTGGCATGATTTAGGACGTTGACGGACGTGTGGCTGAGGTAACCAAAGCTCGCTATCGTATCTAGCGCCTCTACAAGCACCCTGAGAACACTGTGGTCGACGAGGTACACTGGGGAGGTTGCGGGCGTAAACATCGACGTATAGCTGATCGGCGATTTGATGGTTGTGTGTTGAAAAAGTGGGAGAGTGTGGCAGATCCGAGATCCGATATTTTTGTCGTTTGGAAATGGAAAGTAAACAGGCCCAAAAGCTAAAAGTGGCAGATCACTGGGGTTGGGCAGGATATTTGGATTTGCAGGCTGCTCGCTCTTTGCTATTTGCTGCTGTTTGCTGTCCGCTGCCACTGCCTAATTCCCAGACCTCCCCCCTTCCCCCCCAAATACCTATAAAAGCTCAACAAGTTCGGGCAACACCTTCCCGCGATCGCGCGCTACATTTGTCTCTTTCGTGTGGCCCGAGCAACAGGGACTGCTCCTGGAGTTACTCGCGCCAACCCCCCCCCCCTCCCCACTCTCCCGCTCTCCCACGACCGCTCACCAGTCCAGCAGAGCCTGATTCTGCTGAATGTGAATTCTCTCCTATCCGCTATCTATCGTCGTCTAAACAAGACAAGCGCAATGGCAGAACCCACAGGGCCAACGGCCAGCCAATGTGGCATTCCCACCCAGATACTTGAAACCTGGAGCCAAGAAATTGCAAACGCCGACAAATTCCAGCCCTACGGACCCTCTTTTGCTCAATTGGTTTGCCACTCAGATTTGGGCACCGCGAGCTTTATTCTGGCGGAACTTTGCAAGCTCGCTGCCGCAGCGCGAGTCCTCGACGATCGGGAGCCAAGCGTATATTACGTCCTCCCCGGCGCCAACTGCGCAGACATCGCACAGAAATATTTTCTCGAGGTTGCTGTACGTGGCGGCATTGCTACCACTGGACTAGAAAATTATGCGAGCTACATGAACTACGCCGATTTGCCCGACATGTTGGACAGCATGAATACTTCACAGCCCTTGTTACTTGTGCTCGACACCAACCGTGGTCGCATCTCGCGCAGCTTTGTCTTGGTGATGGGAACCCTATTCTCCAAGCTGTTAGACTTCCAGCGGCAAAACATCCCGCACAGTATCACTGTCGCCACTCTCTCGCCGTTCGAGTCCCCACAAGCCGCTGAGTGGTCTCACGATAGCATACAACGCCAGTTCGGCCAAGAGGTGCACATCGCTACACTCACGCAGCAGATAAGTGCCGCTTTGCCCCCGACTCTCAATTTCAGCCGCCCGAAAGGACGGAGTCTCGATGGCCATAGCCTGAGCTTGGTCGGGCGCTGCCTTTTCAGCGACGCTGACTTTGAGGATTGGGATAAGGGCGAGGAGAACTTCAGTTTCAGCCCAAGAGTTGTCATCTGCATGGTTCCTGCTCTTATCGGCGCACGACTGGAAAACACCATCTGGGAAAGCGGGTTTTTTTACCACGAAGGCAACTGGCCGTTTGAAATTGAGTCAATGACCTTTGGCTTATTTGGTTTGAGTGCGGACACAGAGGACATTAAGACAGTGCAGCAAGACCTAGGTAGCAGTGACAAGGTCGTTCTGTTTGTCGACCCAAGCGTGCGGTTCATTCCGCCTTTTCCTAGACATCAACTCTTCCACGCCACGCCCGATACCCACACAGTAAAAGTGTGGGACACTGCCGTCGGCCAGGACGTTGAATCCACCGCTCCATAGTCTTCTGCGGAAGTCAACGGTATGATTCAGCTATGTGCCTCATCTCCCATTCCCGCCACGCCACTCATTCTGGCTGTTCAAGATCCCGACATGAGTTTGCCGACGGCCAGGATTATCTCTCCAGTGGAGGGTGAGCTCTCTGAGACTGTCTGTTGCCTCTATCAGCGCATACCTAGAAACGCGTCGAGCATCCTGGACATAGTGCTGCCGTCGCTATCTCGGTACCATACGCACGAAATCTTCCGCCGTCTCGGCAGGCTGGCTCTTATTGCTAAGGCCAGAGACCCCGGTCGACAGCTTAGTCGATTCGGTCCAGTCACCGAAGGATTAGCCCGCGATAGCGAAAATGCCCGCCTGGCTGCCGAATTTCTAACAAGTGGCAAGGCCAAATCCGTGGGGGAGGCCTCTCTCCTCGTGTCCTTGAAACGGTCACGTAGTCCAAAGATACAGTATGCACTGGCGTCGTTGCTTGCCGCGCTACGAGTTGGCGACCGTGGAATGGTCTCTCTGGGTTCCCGAGAACAGCGTCTTCCCGGACTCACGGAATTCTGCGTCGCCTGTGCCGGCCCAGGTAGGCAGTTCGCCATGATGGGACGCCTATGGGTCTTGGCTGGTCTCGCCGCCGGCGACCCCAGCGAGCTTTATTTCGATGCGAAAGTGGATGGAAGGCTCCGAACGCTTGTGACGTCTACATTGAGAGGTATATTGTCGGACGTGGACTTCCAAGGGCCCATGGATCCCAAGAAGCTAGAATGTGAAGAGCCTGAGATGTTTCTCGCCCTCAAGATGCTGGTACGCTCGTTCCCCAACAACCTCGCCATTATCCGCTGGCGGAAGGGAGCCGAATATACACCGAGCTTCCTGGATATTGCTACGGGCAGAGACTTTGATATCTATCGACCAGCGTTCCCTGGCAACTGGGGGCCCGACTTCCCGATCATTGGCATGGAGTTTATGTTGCACTTCGGCCTACGACACCATGACGGCCACCAGCTTGAGGACAACATCAGCGGCCTCAAGCTGTACGCCAGAGATGTCATTCACTTGCCGACCGAGGCGGTACGTTTAGCATTGGACGAGCTCTTCCCGGACATCCCTGGCCAACTCTCTCTGCAACTTGCAACTCTTGGATGTCTGTAACTTACGGACCCATGAGAACACGAGACGGGCTTGGGCGAAGTTGATGTGGAAGAGTAATTGATCATTAATTGCCCTTCAATGGATGTGCCTTATGCGTGTGAAGGTGACCGTGACTGTGTCTACCGATGCTAATGACCCATTGTATTCCAATTCTTTATTGCCACAGAAACAGTAACTATATTGCCTTGCATATAACCTGAGCGTAGCAGCCCGTTCCGCAAACGACAGGTATGGCAGACATGGAGTGGATTTAGAAAATCTCATGTGATTTGTCCGCAATTTCCTCAGGGAACTTGACGGAAGCCGACGACGGCGCGGTTCATGCTTCCCACGCCTGTATTTTACCACCACGGATATCGATCACAACGGCAATTGGATCAACATAACGAACACAGCACCAGAAAGTTACAAGTGTCATGTGCACATGGGCCAAATGAGTTTATTTAACTACCCCTGGACCCACTAGCCGATTATGTTTTGCGTGCAAAAATACCTGCATGAGGTAAAGTGCGAGTTGGCAGAGGCAGACGCTCTGGTCTGAGATCTGTAGGCGGTCTTGGTGGAGAGTCGAGGTTACTGGCAGTGTCTATAACGGCCACCGCTCTGGCTAGATCGAGGAGGCGTTTCCCACATGAATCTTGTGGTATGTTAATGAGATGCGATGCGCGAGTACTGACACCGAGCCTCGCGTAGTGCGGCGGCGGCGACGCGTGTTGCGACTACAAGGGCCTTGGGGGACGCAGCGTGAGGGGGATCTATGCCAAAGGCAGAAGGATGATTGGTACTACTAGGTTTCACTGTAATATCAGCATCGACCTCCCCCTATATTGCGTACCTTACGTACCTGGCTTGCCAATCGTCGTGTGATTTGCGGATGCCAACTCCTGGCGCCCGAGCCGATGCATGTTTTCTTTTGTGACCTTGATAGACAACCTGGTAAGTAAGCAAGTTGCGTCAAGAGCTGAAGACCGAAATCGACACTGATGCACTGTATTCACTGGTTCCCACGTAGAAACAGGAGGGTAACGAGAGGTTCACCACTCACAGGCGGCGCACTGACATTCGCACTCGCTTTGAGTTGCTTGTTGCGCATACTATGGTCCTTGAAGCACCTGAACTTGGCCATAACCGCGCACTACTCGCTCAACCTTGCTGTTGAGCAGTGCATTGAAGTATCTTCAGTTCCGTCTCCGAGCTAGACACACTGGGTAAGCTTAGAGTCTTGCTTCTCTGGAGCAGCCTAGCGGGCTGGAGGGTCGTCGAAGCGAATGCAAGTACAGCAGTCTGGATTGAAGAATTCGAGTTCTGAAGGGTGGTGTCCGGTTAGCCAGTGTTGTCAATCGCTCACCGATTTTGGATCAGGGGACGAGGACTGGACTACAGCCACGGGCAATGGCAGGGAGGCAGAGAGAAGCACGGTCACATTGAAATGATCAAACCTGGGAATGTCAATAACAGCTCCGTTTCATTATATTCCCAGATGATTTCTACCACTTGGGGTGGAAACAAGGTCAAAACCTGTATCATACCGCGTCTTCAATATCTTCCTCCTCCCCCGATCCATAGTCCCGGCACACCAGCGAGTAGTAAAGCTGGGCGCGGAACTCCCTGGTGCCGTAGGTGGCAGGAAACTTGCCTTGGCAAGAGTGTCCAAATCGCAGGACGAAAATACCGTGGACCACCGACCATAGATCGACCAGCGCAAGGTCATATTTTCGGGCCAGTTTAGGCAATAGGACGGTCTTCCAGGTCACCTGTTCTGGGACGGGGTGCAGCCAAGTATTGACGGGGCCTTGGATTCCTCGCCTGATCATCTCAACCGATATAGGGACGATAATGATGTGGCCGCTTCGCTGAGCGACTAGGAGGAGGTTCTTGGTGACACCATCCATCTTCAGACCTTGTTCGGTGGCGGTATCAACCACTACCCACTCAGACTGCTTTACGGCTTGGAAGATAGCCGCATTGATGACATCAGTGGTGAGGGGCGAGTCGGGCCTCAAACCCTCGAGTATGCTGCCTGAAATGCTGACGGACTGTTGGTCGTCTATCCGAATGTGTGTCAGTGTAAGCACTTTGTTCGCCGCCCCAACCCAGCCATCAGAGAATGCCATTACGTCTACTGACGCTATGTCCTCCGCCTCCGGGCGCGGGAGAAAGTCAGCTTGGGGTTGGAGACTGCGCGTCGCAAAGATATAGCGTATGGAATCGCAAAGGACGTCTCTGGGGTCGAGAGCGGAAACTGCAGGGTGGTGTAGGGCAGGAAACTCAGTGAGACTATCCGCGAACTGAGGTTGGTTGATATACCTCTCAGCAAGCGTCGAGGGGTCTATTATAAACACCTTGAGAGCCTCATCTTCGGTTAGCTTAGTATAGAGCCAATCCATGAGGTAGATGGGTATTTTTGACCCGTCGCTAGTAGCGCCCATCTTTGCGAGCTAGTCCAGCGGCAGCACGACCAAAACGCCATGCCCAAAGGTTTGGACGAACTTGGTTAGGGCATTTCCCCACTTCAGAAGACATTTCCACAAGCCTGTCGCCTTGCCCCTCAGGTCAGCGACGGAGTCCGTCGTTTCCTTTTTCGCTTCAAAGTATGTGAATATGAACTCCTCTCGTGCCACAGCCTTTGATATATTGACGGGGCTGCCGTGTCCCCATTTGGCCCTTTCAATTGGGTCGTTACAAACCTGCTGTTCTCGTGCCTCATATCTGATCCAGGCATGGTGGCTAATATACGCCGTTCTGATAACAGACCAGGTACGGCATCTGTGACCCCCTTGAGCCCGAAGTTGCGCCAAAACTACGTCCTCGATCGCGGTACGGGGGTTATTACCAAGTTGCTGGTTGCCATCTTAGTGGGTACGGGCCAGCGTCCAAGCCCACAAGAGCCTGGTTGCAAGGCAGACGGGTGTGAGGCTGATCTGGAACATGGGAAGACGTCTAGACCATTCTCGAGAAGTTTTATTCTGTTCCTTTTGGGGAAATGATTGGAAAATTGTATCAGGGTCATCAAGGGGAGATCCGTCCGGGAGAACTAGCTGAGGAAAGCAGTGGGCTAGATTGAGTTCATTAGCGATTTGTCAACGAGCGAGACCAGAGGGTAAATATCGATTGTCAGGCCTGGTGGCACTGGTCCCGTCATGCTGGCCAAGAGCCCAGCCTCTTCATCGCCCAGGTTAGGTTGGTCGGGGGGGTCATTGATAACCTCCAACTCGACCTCAGGCTCAAATTCGGGCAATGGAGCTGGCTGCGGTACGGGCTGGATTTGGGCTAGCGCATCTAGCTGTTGCGAGACAATAGGGCTGTCTGGCTCCGGGGGTTCATCCTCGGTCTTGGCGCCCTGTTCCTCCTCGATGTGTTGCTCGGATTGGAGTTGATAGGGTGGGAAGCTCTGTTCATGTTCCACCAAACGCTGTGGGCTTAGATTAAGCCGAAACCGGATTTCGGCCATGTCTTGGTGCAACACGTTTACCATGGCATCAGCTTCATCTAGGGCCCGTTGGCTGTCAGCTCTTTCCTGTTTGAGTTGTCGGAGAGTGTCTTTTGCCTCCTAGCACTCTATTCTAGCATCATCAACGCTGAGTTGAAGCTCCAGTTCTAGCTCTTGAAGACTTTCGATCTCGCTACGATGGTCCTCGATCTCCTCCCTGGTTTGCGCTATCCGCTTCTCGTCAAGCGCTCGCTTATCGTCTGCCTGACTAGTTCGCCGAACAGTGTGCCCGTATCTATCATCAATATTTTGACGATGAAGGCGGCGGTTGCTGACTTCAGTGATTTTGGCATCGAGTTTGGCGCTTGCAGTCTTAGCATATGCTCGTATCGTTGCCGACTTTGTTCAGCCATATCGTCGGGTTCCTTCGGGTTCCTGCTAAATCATTGAAAATGAAGATGCCGTGCGAGGAAAAAAAACAAAAACAAAAAAGAAACAGCGGTCTGGTGGCGTGCGTGAAGAGTCTAGAGTTGCAATGTAGAAGATGTGAGAGGATTTTGGGAAGAAATCCTTGAGTTGGGGGTCAATATTGCTAAGTAGACTGAGGAAGGAAAAAGGAGAAGACTTATCGGTACTGAAAGACCCTCAGTCCCATCCTCCCCACTGGCAGCTCCCTTTCCTCGAACCTCATATGTGGTAGTGTGGTCTTCTCTCCATTGAGGAACTCGCGCCATAGGCCTGCAAACTCAGGGCCTGCGGCCTTCTCAAGTCCAGCGAGCCACGGCTCGCGGATGGCAGGCTTCGTCGACACGGTTGCCACCTGGACCATTGGTGTCTTTTGGTGTGGCGCGGTCCCTCTTGCTACCGTAACCCTCAGCTTTGGGAGGTGCATAGGTGTCCTGAGCGAGAGAGATTTTGACTCTCGCGAGCCTCAGACTTGGCAACGTCGTTGGGGGGGGGGGGTCGACGGGAAGGATCGGGCCCAGTCATGGCGGCAGCGCGATATGCCATCGAATGGACTCGTTCTGGTAGCCGGTACCTAGACGATCAGGTCTTTCTGCTTTTGGGCTCTCTTGCGGATGTTGGCTGCGGCACAGCAAGAGCATGATTTCCTGGCGATCTTGTTAGACCGAACTTGCGGTGGCCAGGCAGTCAGTGCCTGCTCGGCGTAAAGAGAAGATCAGGCGATTAGGGATTGGAAAGTGGGAGGAGAATAGAAGGGAGGAGACGAGATCCTTTGCCAGGCAGGTGGGGCAAAGAGTTAGACTGCAGCTTCCAGTCCGCAGGGACGTCTTTTCCCCAAGTCACACTGTCACTGGCATTCCATTTTCCTGTCCTGGCTCAAACTTCTCCCACAAACTTTCCCCACACCACAACTTGCAACTCAAGACCGAAGCCCCGCATCTGAACAACACAAGCATTCCCACCGGCCTTCCAAAATCCATTTCATTTCCACCCACGTCGTCTGCTATTAACCCTCACTCAGCAAAGCAAAATGTCGGAACTTGACCCCATAATCGAAGAAATCAAAACGTGTATAAACATCCACGAGGAAAAAATGGCAGGTATCCTCAATCAGATTGATCAGATGGTCGTCAAATTGGGGGAGCGAGCCGGCACGACCGTCCACGCTCTTCAGCATCATCTCGAAACCATCACCAATGCTATCGATGTATGCAAACGCCACCTCGAACAAGCCAAGCAGTTCCAGCTGATGGTTAATCTTATGCGACTCAGAGAGCATAACGACACCGGCACGACGTCCGACCCGAACCAGCTGGTAGCTAATTTCATGCAACTCGGGCTGCATAACGACACGGGCACGAAGCCCAACCAGCACTACACCACACACGAGAACGGTAAAGACATAAACGGGAGTCGGGATGGCGGAGAGACTGGGGATCCCGCACCGAGTGCAACCTCTGAGTAGCCGCCATGACTCGAGGGGAGGGAGGCACGAAGAAAAGGCTGTTCACGAGGAATGCCATGGGGGGCAACGGCTGGGCATCACGCTCGTTTCGCTGTAGGGGTTTTGGAGGTCTAGATACGACCACCAAACAGCGTCATATGGCATTATCGTTTTACTTGCATTTAGTCTAAAGCGTTAGATGGGAATCAATTGTTGTTTTGCTCTTGGTTGTTTTTGTTGTCGTGTTCTTTCCGCGACTTTGCTTTGCCAAAGTTTGTTTGCACACATCCCCAAGCCCATGCATGTCAGAGAAAACACGGCAACCGACCGCGAGCCAACAGACCACAACCAAATGAGTACGGCCTGGAACTCTGCATAATACTGATCAAAGTCCCATGGAAGAAAGGCTGTAAGTTCCCTCCCCAAAGCTATTGTGCAACAGCGAATCCCAAACATTTCCCCAAGGTACGACGAGCAGCCGAGTGGCCATGGAATACCCATCTTTCACCCGCTGAACCCACACGCCAACTTGGACAAGGACGAGATTCTGCCTCCAGATGTCCACACCAAGGGCTAGGCATCCTGCAGCGCACAGCAAAACCCCAGAACTCCCTTGCCAAGATCAAGGTAGGTCACCGCCTCGTTTTTCTTATCTCCGCACACAAGCAAAATCAACTCGCAACATCTTGCCAGAGCAGCGAAACGCGATGGATTTCAAAACACCCACCAGCGTAGCGCAGATCCCGTCGGCCGCGGCAGGCTCCCAAGCGTCTGCCGCACAGGTGAGCCTCAGCACGACATGCGGCAGCACGATACGCGGCAGCACCGTACTGGGCATCATTTGCCGTCAAATCGAAAGCGTCAGTCACAAAATCGAGAGTGCTGTGCTAAACCTAGAGGAGGCCGGCAAAGATTTAGACGAGACAATGGCACAACTCGAGGAACTGCAGAGACTACGACTGTCCACCCCTGGCGAGACCAACGTCGGCATATCAGAGACGCGCGCTCCATCTTCGGCCGGAAGCGTCATCGGATTCAGTCGGACATGAGTGTAGGTCATGGGAGTGGTGTTGAAAGGGGCTGATATGGACACCTAACCTTGGGGCATCTGCTTGGTCAATTTCATGATGGACATCATCTCCGGGCATCATCTCTCTCCCACCTTCTCGGCGTACTTATCTTGCATCATATGGTGTTTCTTTCCTTCGTCTATATATACATATCTACATCTTGACACCCTTTCAATCTCTCAGACAACTCCTTAGCCCCTTACCTATACTATCTCCCCGCGGTACCGCACGTTATCAGCACGGTATCCACATCTTTTTCTTGGGCTTCATTCCGACAACACACAACGTGGCATACCATCCCGAGGTCGCGAAGTTGGTTCGTGGGACCACCATTTGCAACCCAGGCCCCGCGAACCCTCCCAAAACGCTTCGCTAACCACGATGCAAGGTCTCGCCTCTCAACCCACATAGAGGCCGCCCGTCTACTGATTCTGAAGAAGCGACTCAAACATTCAGGCCCGACTTATCAGATGGCGGCAACTATGCCTTGAGCAGGTGAGGCCAACATTCACGGCCAAAGCAGAGTCAATAGCGACCATGAATATGTCAAGCAGTAGCCCGGTCACGAAAAAGGCCCTTTCAAAAGGATGCAGTCGAAGCTCTGGGTACACCCGGTTCATCTGGAACCCAGCAGACTGCTCGGCCTCACCGAGGTTCCGGTGTCTAGACCCTAAACACTTTGACAAGATCATGAAAACCTCTGAGATAGCACCCTCTAACCTATTGTGTTTCTTTTAGATATGACAAGCAATTCTACACCTCTTTTACCGATTCCACCCGTTTTTCCCAGTGTGACAGAATTACGACACAGAAAGTCACCACCGTGCTGCCCGCCCCCCCACTCCATACGAGGCGTGTAAGTCCGTAGCCTACCGACATTTGGAGCGTATCTTTCTGCGGTACTCCTGGCGAGATCCTTATGCACGATACAAGGCCCGAGACCGCCCGTACTGAGCACCTGGCTACCGCCAGCACACATCCACATGACTCCCGTCGCCAATGATGGCGATGATAGCGACAAGAACGGCAATAAGTTTGTTGGGCCTTACAAAGGACTTATTCTGTCAGATGCAGAAGAGTCCATCCATAGACAGCGAGGCAGATGACATTGACGGCGAGGATTACGAGATCAGGGTACTCCACAGAGCCACCCTCGCAACCCATAATCTCACGCACCCTCTTCCACTCAGGGCCACTCTCGCCACAACATCAACATTATCACAGTCCAGCGCAAAAGTCGCCCCCCAAAGGACCCCCATCAACGACAATGCCGTCTGAGCCTAGCAAACGATGGAGGTTGCGGCCCAGTTTGGGGAGAAGCACGGGAGGAGTACATGAAGAAGCATGAAGAGCCATGTACGGACAACGTTGAGACGTCGCATCGTCAAAATGTATGTCAACGACAAGAACACCAACGGTGTCACCGAACACCCCTCAACGGGCAAGCTCGCCAAAGAAATACGGCTACCCCCACCAGCTTCCTTCCCGTCCCACCCCGGCTCAGCTCAGCTCAGCTTATGCCATGGGTTCTAAAGCCCGGACCCTAAAGACCGACTACATCGCTTCGCTCTTCCTCTTCGACAAGGGCACCCCCAAGAAGCGCTGCACTGTAACGCAGTCAACAACAACGCAAACTAGCTTTGTACCTTTCTCAAATTCTCAATACCTATGCTGTCTCAGTCCCCCAAAAATTCAATGAAGTGGCGGATTGCTTCAGGGCTCGGCCTGACTTGCTGGAAGCCACAGGATCAAATATATAAGTGGAGAGCCCTGCACCTACGATGGGCAGGTTTGTCCGATGGTTGCGAGCCAGATGGCCCCGAGCCCGAAAGATCGGAGGACGACTTGGTACTTCTTTTGCCCTCATAGCGCAATCGTTGCGAGCTTTGGCAACGTCAACGTTCATGGGTGTACCACGGTCCATCAGCCCACTCCTCGATATCCATCCAAAACTTAGCGAGCTTGATAGCGAGGATGTCGGTGGTTTTTCCTTTGATCGGGTTCGAAACCCCGACGCAGATTTTGGCGAGGGACGCTACCCACGCGTTGGTTGTTGTCTAAGGCGCGGGTGAGAATATTGACGTTCCTCCTATAGCGCATTCACTGTCAAAATGCAGCAGGGCACTTGGGTGACGGGAATGGTGATTTTCCATCCGATCTTATACCTGGCTCCTAAATCCCCAGGCAATCTCCAGTGAAGGAACCCAGCCCCAAGCAATTATTATTCACAGTACCCACGTTTCTGTCCTGATTTTTTTACTCCCTCCCCCAACACCCGCCCCTGCACACGATTACCGCCACGTCCCACATCCACCAGAATACCATCATCAATTTAGCCATTATGAGCTCCTGCAAACCCAGCGACGGCCACAGCGTCCATGGTGCGGAGCTCGCAGTGGAAGAGGGCTGCCAGCACAGTGCCGTCCGGCGCAACAATCACCAGGCCGCGCAAGCGAGACGCACCCAACAGCACGCGGTAGTCCAAGTTGACACTCCAACCGAAATCCCCGCTCCTGTTACCGATACTCCGACCTTCGCTACGTCCTTGCCCGGTACCCGTGTCTTGAAGGCCAATATGGCCCCGAAGAACTTCGCTAAGAAGACCCCAACGAAGGCACATAAAGACGAGCACTTGACGCAAGATGGCGAGCACAGCCCGGACCTAACCTCAATGTTCGGTTGGTGGTCGTGAAGAGAGAGCCCGGCGTTAGATCGAGGACGTGTCACTCATAGTCGCCAACGCTGCCATTCATTGGACTGGTGCTATCGGCAGCGCTGTGGCCCTCCCGGGGCAGGGCACGTGCCCGCTACTAGGTTCCGACCCTCCTGTCCTGCAGGCTAGGAACCTAGAGTCTGTAGGTGGAGAAATTATCAGGATCAGCGGGAAAACATGAGGGCCGTTTTAACGATTGTATTATTATATCTCTTAAAAAAGATTTACTGGCGGATTGCTGATGAGAAAGTAGATTGGTAACTCGCTAATCCCACTGGAGATGCCGAAATCCGCAGATAGCTGCTGCTGCACAGATGCTGTCATGTATTGCTCCTCGCGCCTTCAATTTGACCCTCACACCGGTGGGTTCACGATCCCAGCAACAACGTTAGAAAACGAGTCGACGTCGACATAAGAAATGAGGCTCATCTTCCACTTTTGAGTTTTCCTAATGCAGCCATTGGACGGGCAGGGAAGATTACGTAATTGTGTATATGAGGTAGTGTGAATGACAATGAATCAAGAATGAGAAGTTGAATGGCATTGTGTTCTATGGAGGGTGAATCTCGATATATTCATGGGGAAGCTTGACAGATATGTGGACAGGGCCAAGTCGGCATAAAATGAGGGGCATTAAATGAGGGGCTCAAGAGATGGATCAAGACGCTCAACTTGCAAGCAAGGCGCCGACAAGTTGACGTGGAAGGGTAGGAGGCATGGAAAACGGCCGCGACAAGAGGACTAAGGCCTGATATGTTGAGCATCCTGTTGTACTATATTGTTGTCTATTGTAAATTATTCCTTTCCGTTTCTTTACTAAAAGTGCTTATGGAATACCAGCTTCTTCAATGCAAAAATCTTCGTGGGCAGCATTTCCTGTACTACCTTCAACTAGAGGCTAAAGCTCTGGCGTGCGGTGCAGGGAGTGCGTGCTGCGCCCAACGGAACGTCCTTACCGAGCGGTAAGGTAACAGCCTGGTTATCTGAGACCAATCTAGGCACACGAAATTTCCTTTTTCGTTTGTAATCCTGAGCTGGGGTGGGCTGTGGCTGATTTGTCCTGAGCTCTCCCTGATTCTTCCCTGAACTGCGGTAATCCCGTACACCGCCGCCGCACAGCCTCAGATGCCCCTTTTCAGCCCCCCCCGGCTAAACTTTCCTATCAATGGAAAACAGACGGCGCATAATCTATAAGGATAACTCCCAGGCAACAGTTCCAATTACAACGTACACGCATACTAGATATGCGTGTAACTCGGCCCGAAAGCCCTATCAAAGCTGAGCAACCTATACCTTACCAAACAACCCCAAAACAAACCAAAAGGATCCAATCAAATCAATTTCAAACCTATACCATTAATATCGTAACGGGCAAGGTAGTGTGTTGCAACTAGCTAGGCCTACTCTACGAGCACGCAAAACATAAGGAAAAGGAAGGAGAGGAAGAGAGGCGTCGTGAGAGGGCCTCTGTTTATATACATGACCGCGTTGCTTCGATCAGGGGGAGACCGAAGATTCCAGAGCCGTCGCGCGCCCCGTTGTAGTTTAGTGGTGTGGTCTGTGTGTGTGTTGACGATTCTGGGAATGGCTTCGTTCAGGGGTCAGGGGGTTGCCGGCGCTACGGCTGAGGGTCGCAGAGGCTGCACCAGGGCTCAGCCCGTCACAACTATTACCGCCCCCAGCAGAAAGCTGGCTATTGGACATAATCATAGCGCAAATCTTGTTGTAGTGCACCAAAATTGTTGGGAATTTCGGAGTAGAAGCTTTTCGATACGCGCAATCGGCTCTGTAAATTTCATCAGCAACAGAGATCGTGGTATTGCGTGGCGACCGGCCTTCAATTGTTGGTGGTTTTGGTGAAGAGAGTGTAAAAATGGCAATAGCTTCGCGAAAAAGTTTTGGCTTGTATGGATTGCATGGTGGGGCTGCGTGGCATGGCGCGTGTGCACAACATTTGTGGAGCGCGAGGTGGGGGGGGGGCGCGAGGTCAAAAAAAAAAAAAAACATACATAAAACCCTAACCCTCCGAATTTCCCCCTATTCTTATATTGAATACTGCCCCCCAGCAAACCCCATAAAAACAGAGGACAAACGAGGAGCTGCCTGGTCGTCTATCTGATATCTAGCTGCCGTCTACAAAAAACACTCGACAGTCAAAACCCTTTCAAAATGCGTTTCTTCACTGTCCTCACTAGCCTTGTCTCGGCTATGCCTGAGCCGGTCGCAGAGCCAGCTGTCGCTGAAGGCGTCACTCTTGTAAGTGTCTTCTAGATCTTGCTGCAATCGCATTGATCACTGATGCGGTGACGAATAGGACAAGAGAGCCTGCACTTATAGCGGTAAGATCTTCCCTTTCCCAGGACCAATACAACCCAATAGTGGCATTCGCTAAAACCGTACGATAGCTTGCGTCGACCAGTGTTGCCGAGCGGCTGGTTGCAATGGCTACCTTCATTGCGGCAACTCTAAGGTGGGTGATCTTTTTGCTTGCCGCTGTCTTCTTGGTGATGGGTTTGCTAATGTGTGCTTGAATGGGGCACAGTACGATGGTGACAGGTGCGTCTGCAACTGCCGCTATGGCTAGACTCTCCAGACGCCGAAAAGCCTGGAGTGGTGGTTATAAAGGCAAAGTGTCATTGGGAAACTTGCGTCAATTTTCATCTAGTTATCCCAGAGCTTTTCATAATCTAAGGTGTTCTAGGACTGCTGAGTCTGAGCTAGGTCGTCACCACTTGGTGTCCGCTATCCCCTTTCAGTGAAGGTGTGGAATTAGTGGCTCCCGCTTCTTGTCGCTGCATCCTGCTCGGGGTGAAAAGAATCTCCTCAGTGAGGAGATTGCCTAGACACTAGCCTAACGCGCTGTCTATTTTGCGCAGGTGGAAATCCGGACGGCACGAGACAAATCATCAATTGTGGTTGCCTTCAAGGTAGGGCGGGAAGATGGCAGGGCCGAAGTTATACAGAGCCCGACGGACGAATAGCAGTTCATCCCCCGTCCACTGAACAAACTGGTCAAAAATGGGTTTGAATGAGTAATTGAAAGACGTACCGGACAGTGCACGTGCTCCTCATTCAGCTTTGGATGGAAGATGAATTCCGTGCCTTCCAGGTTCCGCTTACACATGGCTTGGGAAACAGGATTTGGTTTGTTTTTGTGTTGGGTTCAAGTTGTCTCATGTCGAAGTCACCGAGGTTCTTTACGATCGTCGTCCCCATCAGGCACGGAACACGGCTTAGGCACTCCTTTCTACCAGACAACCGAGATATATGTTACTAATATCAAGAGAAATACTCCCTAGAGAATTATCGGAGGTCGAACCACCGCAGGTCACCTAGAGGCCCCAAGCCATCGTCGATGAGATGCCGAAAAATCGAGTCACAGCTTACAAACGCGCCCACAACCTCAAAGCACTGACCGACCTCGCGCAGCACAACAGGTCTGCTACAGCCGAGGAAAAGGCAGATTAAATCCCCTTTCTCTGCATCCGGACATAACCCGATGACAGCCCCCTGGTCGCTGGTGCCAGACACATCATCGAGCCGCCGAGCCACTGCGATTGTTTCCGGCGTGGACTTGTAACTTTCAACGGAAACGATCACGTCCAGCTCGTCCAAATCGAGCTCTTTCAGTGCCAGATATTCAGGATCCTCTGTTGCCTTGCCGTCTTGCAGATAATTCAACAGCGTTTCTTTGAACTCGTCGAGACGGTTCCCGTGGGCTGGGAGGAGGCTGGTGTTGGCAAAGCCATCCTTGGACAGTTTCAGCGGCGACGCAAAGTTGGCTAACGTACCGTAGCATTGCACACGTCCGCGAATGTTGGACTCCCAGTCTAGGCCTCCCATTCGGTGCGAGCATGAGCCGATAACTTCACCAAAGCAGAATCCACGAGCAGAGAGGGTCTCTGCACCTTCGTCTAGTATGAACTTCGTCTCGCATTGTGTGGGATTCGTGGGCGGTATCTCGCTTTGCATGCCTGCAAAGAAAGATTGGTATCCTTCACCGTCTTCGATGCTCCAATCTGGTGCCCAAGACGGCAGAAAAAGCTCGGGGGAAGACTTGGCCGAGCCGCGAGAATAAATGATATCGAGATTGCGTGTTGACTCGATAGCAGCCTGGGCCGCTCCGATATAGACATCCCGTGTGCGTCTTCGGTAGTCGACTTTCAATCCGGAATGGCGAGCCGTTGCCGGATCCACGAGACCAAGAAGACCAAATACTTTGTCTCTTGGGTCGGTGGCACTTTTATGCCTCCCGGTTTCGAGCAGCGCTAGTAAGGTCTCCTGGTGCAAGTCTGACCCTAGGGGCGTTGGAGAGCCATATCTAAGCCACTCTAGGCGTAGCATGTTGGAATTAAGCTGGAGCAATTTCCAGCCTCTCTTCCCCTTATTCTCCAGATCTGGCGGCGCACGGCGGCTAGGGAGGTGCTCCTCTCCGAATTCCATCAGGAACCCAGTGAGCTCGCGGCTTCCAGAGCAGTAATTTTCAATCTCGCCCCCTTGTATGGTGATGTTTTCACTCTGGAAAACGCGGGACCTGGCAAGCCTGATCTCCTGGGTGATCCATATCCGGTGCCAGTACGGCAGTGGCTTGTAAACCTGCCTCTCCAAATTGGTCGTAGCCCCTCGGAAACACTTCTCGATTGCATCCACACCTTCCCAGGCCTCCGTTACTCGTTGCGCAGTGTACCTCTCGGACTTGCGCATCGCGCTGCCTATGATTCTCTCCAGGTCTCCGGCGCTCCTCACCTGGTTGAGAAAGCTCCTTGCCACCTTCATTTCAGGAGCGATGGACTTGCCGAGCCAAGAGATGACACGCGTGGCACTGCGGTATATATCGCCCATGAGCCGGACCTGGGCAGACCGCTCCGACTTGTCTCTCTGATTGATGCAGATGGCGTCGATCCACACAACTCTTTCTTCGCTAGGCGACCGCAGGTACTGGAGAGCGGCAGCGAGATTCTCGGTGACACCGAACAGGTGTCCGTCGAGTCGAATCATTTTAGCTTTGCTCGAGTCACCCCAGACGTACGAGAGAGCCTCGAACGCGGGGCGGCGGTGGTCGAGGAGGCGCATAGTGGTCAGATGGCACTTCATCGCTTGCTGGAACGGAGCGGGCTCGATCGTCACCAGGCGGGTTTCGCTCTTCTCCGAGCTGATGGGGAATTGTGCGTAAACTGAGATATCGTCGCCGACTTCCATCTCGCAGCGGAACCCCAGGATAGGAAAGGCTGCATCCACGAGTTCTTGCACCGAGTCCTGAATGACAGGCTTGGCATCGGTGCAGAGGAACGTCTTCATTGAGTGCTCGAAGTCAGCGAGCTCGAAGAAGGTTAGCCCTGAATCTTTTGTAAACCTCGCTCGCGGTAAATAATGACCTTCATTCCTCTGAAACTGGTGTCCGGGTGGATTCAAGTTCCGAGGGCTATCGAGACTGTCTGGCGGTGGCGGACGGCTGGCCTGGTCCAGGTACCGATGGAGTCCCCGCGAGCTCAAGGCGCTGTCCCTTTGAAAGTCCAAGTCGGACAACTCGGATAGGTCCAAGGACTCTTGTTCTCGACACACCACCATATCCCAGCCCTCTTTCAGGACAGAATCCACCCTGCCCATGGACTCTTCAACGTCAGGGAGCCAAGGTGCCAATTCCGAGGGACCCATCTTCAGCACCCGCCGGGAGATCTTGGCCGCCATGATGTAGAGGACGTCGTGCGGGATGTGACGCTCTGTAGCGTTGCTCAACACACATGACATCAGGTATACCATGAAGGGCTTGTACAGGGAATCCGGTGACTTTAACGCACGCGCGAACCGGCTAAGGATGAGCTGCAGCGATACGCGGACGAGCAGCCACAGAGGCGACCTGCGCCAAGGTGTTAGACCGCCCTCACGGAGCAACACCTCTTCCCGCGTATGCTTGCGGATGCTTGGCACGGCCTTTTGACAACCGATCGCCCGCAGCACGGTCACCAGCATCCCGGTTATGAGCCGCGGATTCACAGTGTCCGACCAATTGCCGACCTGTTTTCGGGAATGCCCGCCGTCTTTCTTGTTCGTTTCGGAGCAGTTGCTGTAATCAGACTCGGTTTCTCGGTCGAGCCTGACCAACGTGTCGACGAGGACCGAGCAGAAGCTGTCATCGGTGATGCGGCTAGCGTCGATAGCGACGGATGGGCCGGGAAACAGTCTGGTGAGTCGCCCTTTGCATGCTATCACATCGTCATCACGGGCCAGGAGCTCCATCGATTCGAAAATATACTCGTCGTCCGATCTCCTAACTAGGAGGCCTGCATTTTGTCGTGTGACATGTACCGCTAACGTGTCTGCATAGACGCTCAGAAGTTGAGCTCGCTGTGGGGACAAGAGGCGAAGAGCTGGCAAGGAAGGGGGGGTGTTCACTTACCCAGAGGCCTCAGCGTCAAAATTCTTTCCCTGAGCACATGTGGGTCGAGGAATCCATGAGGATCTCTCATTTCGATCAAATTTCGTACCATCCTCTCGGCATATTCGAGCTCCGGTCTCGGGGCCTGGGAAAAGCAGCCTCGGAATTTTGACATGGCATTCAATATAGCACCCAGAAGCTCTCTCTCATGGGCTAAGTCTCCGTCATCTTCCTGGGGGAGCTGTGGCGGGAGAAAGACGTGGTGGACTTGATACAAGATCGCAGCTAGACCAGCGTCTTCAGCTGGTGCTAGGCAATACATGTCTAGATGCTTTTGTATCTCAGAGTCGAGAAAAGAACTTATTTGGTTGAGCTGAAGAGCTCTCAAAGAGAAAATGCGAGCAAGGCGCGGCACAGAACTGGCGACAGGTCTGATAGCAACCCACAGGCTGCTAATAGAGAATGCGGGGCGACTTTCTCGGTGGCCTGATGCTCCCCAGTCTCGTCGTTATCAATCCCACGTTCTTGAATTTAAAGTCGTGTAATTGGACGACCCGCGCGCCAAGAAGGCGCGCAACGCTAAGCTATTTGCAGCGTGACTCACTGCGGCTGAAGAATCAAGCTGTCACAGATTTTAGAAATTGGGTTTCTACATGTTTTTGCCTGCTCGCACCTGCCCAAGTAGCACTTTTGGGTTCACACAATGGAGAAGCACAGCTCATTGCATCATGCCACTCACAAAGGGCGTTTCCTAGTTCTTACCGAGGCGATATCCTCTTATCACTCGACCGCCAAGAATGTATACGCCGAAAGCCCAGAGCTGCTCTCCAGCATGGTGTTGACAATAATGGAGATGTGGGTGGCGTGCGACAGGTATGCCACGTATTTCTATCCGACATTACTCGAGTACGACACGGGTTTTCCGTCAGGCGCACTCGACTTCCTCGTCTTGCCCAGGCGAGAGGACCTCAGGCGCCTCGCTGGTATCGAGAATTATCTCAGCAACCGGAGGGCTGACGCCTATTTGGCTCCGGCCTGGCACTTGGACCCCGAGAGCAGCGTTCTCCAGACTTCGTTTGCAGTTCGTTACTTTGATGAGAATGAAGAACTCGAAGCGGTGCTTGCAGACATCAAAAGCCGTGCAGGCGAAACGAAAGCTGCCAAGCAAACCGAATTCAGAGACAAGAAAGCGCAGTACGTTCGGCTCATGCGAGACTACGACTTCGCACCGCCATGTCGCCATCCCCGGGATCGGGCTTGGGGCTGTCCTAAATGCATAGTTCACAAAGAGGCCTCTTCGCTGCACATCAACATCTTCCGGGAGCCGCTCCCGGACAGCGATGCGCATGCCAAGACTCTTGTTTTCGAGCTGAAGATTCCCGAAGTCATTGCAAGGTGGAGAGACGCAACCCTCAGCATTCTAGTGTCCCTGGGCGCACGCGTATTCCCAACGTACTCAACACTCTACTACCTGATTTCCCATCCCACCATCCAAGCACATCTAGGGGAGACGGAAAATGTGAGGTGGCGGTACCGGCTGGCCTCCAATCTATCGAAACCTTCCACCGGCGAGAACCAACCCATCTCCACAGCCACCGAAGCGAACATTTGTATTCCACACGAGTATACGTATGGTCTATACGACACCGTGTCCCCCATGCCGCTCATGGCGGTTATTGAGGGAATCAAGCGACCGATGGCCTTCTCATACCTACCCGCGACCCTCCCGGAGCCTCTGAGAGCCTATGCCCTGGGAATGTCGCACTCCTTGAACGATGTCATGGCCAACCTGAGCGAATGCCCGACAAGCATGTCGCTCGACGAGTTCAAGGCGTTCGGCAACCTGAGGGCCGGGGTAAGGCTGCAGTGGCTAAATATTCTGTCCCAGCTTATAACGCCCACGCTGGATTTCGGCAAGACGAGCACCTTGTTCCTGGTGCTACAAGCGGCGAACGAAGTGGGGCCACGTACGGACGGTGACGGGCTACTTCGGAGTTCCCATGAAATTCTAGGCGAGGAGGCTTTCGGGATTGCCTTGATCGATGCCCTGGAAGACGCGTTCAACAAGATCCGCGAAGCCTGGGGCAATACGACCTCGTGGTGCACCTACCTCAGCCTCGGCACCCGTCTTCTCTCCGCTACGGGCAGCGAGATGGTGCGAAATCATTGTCTTGCGTTTCTCGCGTCAGTCCGTCGCCGGTCGGCAACGGCATCGGAGGAGCTTCGCCGCAGAATAGCCATGGCCGCCGACTCGGGGGAGGACCGACGAAGCATCAGCCACCAGGCTCTGGAAATGTCGCTGATTTGCCACGGAACATTCGACGTGGGGCCGCAGGCCCTTGGCGAGATGCTCGAAAATGAGGAAGAAGTGACCCTCCTCATCATGTCATCCATCTTTATCTCCGAGCTCTCACACATCCGGCCGCCGTCGTCCGACTCTCGGACACACAAACTCCCAGAAAGCGATGCGGTGCTGGACTTGCTCCTTAACCGCTGGCGAAGACTCTCATATGAAACAGAGGGCGCCCTCCGGGCCCGAATCATTGACGAGCCTAACCGCGATACTGGTCTTGACATCGCCATCAAGACCAAAGTCTGGACGGGCTACGTCAGATCCAAGACGCCGTGGACAGTGCGAGGGCCCGGCTTTCGGCACCTGTTGTGCAGTGCATCCGGCGAATTTGAGTTTCAGTACAATCTCCTCACTGGAGATTTTCTGCTCAACGGGGCACCTTTGTCGACGCTTCCGCATGAATACATCAACAGCACCTACGGAACGCTCTTTGGAAAACGGCTCATCACCGTCGTGCCCTGTTTCACTAGCGGGATGAGGTTTGAGGCAGCCATGCCCCATTTTGGACACGGCACGGTGCGCTTCGGGATGGTGAACAATGAGCTGATCATCCGCTCCGAGCGGTCCGGCCAAGCGTATCAACTCATTCCGCGCAGTGTGTTGCAGGGTGATTTCCCCCCACTGCTTGTGTCTGAGTATGTGCACTGGCTAGTGGAAGGGGAGAGCGGAATCGAGTTCCGGCCGCTAGACAAGGCTTGGGAGCCCCTGGGCGGCAAGACACGATATGACGGCTTTATTCTCCAGCTGGTGGCCAAAGGCGGGGGTGAGGGTTATACTTCATGTCGTCTAGAAAAGAATGGGACGGCTTATGGCATCGACATCCACAGCCGCACAGCGTTTTTGCTGTCAAAAATATTCCGGCCGATCGAGCGTCCAAGTTTCATCCACTATGCCGTTGCTGTGGACGGGCAAGGCCACCCAGTGTTGCAGATAGGCTTGCCGCGGTTCCGTACCACGTTCAGCTTACGTCAGGGAGAGACAGAGATTACCTCAAACCAATACCGGGGCTACGTTGTCGATGGCGATCAGTACTGTGGGACGCTCCTGGGACTTGGAAGCAAGCTCATGATGCGGTCCGAAAGGCTTGGATCCCGGGTACTTCTCGTCCCGGACGGCATCGTCGTGTTCGTCAAGGATAAGATGGGGCACGCATCTTCATGGGTAGCGACCGGCGCCGAGAAGAAGCACATCCGGCACGACTTGTTCCACGTAGACTCCATCACTAGGCAACTCCGAGACAACGGCATCCTGAGAAGCAAGCTCCTGCTGTGCTACTTGCATGCTGTTACCTCTCACTGTCTCCCAGACCCATTCACAGGCCGGACCGGCACCCAGGAGGCCCTGCGAATCCTGCGGTCCGGCGCTGTGGCGTCAGTCGACAGGCTGGACGAGGACGGGAGAGACATGTTGGCCCGGGTTGCCAGCCTCAGCCCACGGAGAGGACGCCAGTCGGTGGATTGGGGCGTTATTTCGTCGCTGGCACAGCACGAGGCTTTCTCTCTGCACGCTCAGGATATCGCTAAGTGTGTTGGACGATGTACCATGTTCTACCCGCAGGATCGCAATGAATCCAATCTTGCATCGCTGCTCCGCTCGGCGCTGGTGACGCTGGATCAAGACAGACTCCTTCGTGCGCGCAATCGATCGGTGGCGCTGCGCGGGTGGGATCCAGATGTCGGCGAGTTCACAACTTGCTATGATACGCAATATGAGGGCAGGCAACCGGCCAAAGGGTCATCAGCAGAAGGGAGAGTAATTTGCGACACACATGTCCTCGAGAATTGGACTCGGTATCGGCCCATGCTTGCCAGTGCTATCCCGCATCCAGCTGAGGCACTCAATGCGATTACCCTGGCTCTAGGTTGTGCGACGAAAACCAATTCGCTGCAGGGCATAGCAAACACAGGCCCTCCTGCTCCTTCGGTAAACGTTGTGACAGCCGCTATCGGCACGCATAAACTGAACCAAGACGCGGAACCAGAACGCCGTCCTGAGTTCATCAGAGGCTTCACGACACAATTGCTAGAGCCTCCTCCCGTGGCCCTGAGATACAGATGGGCTCCCACGCTGGCATGGCTCCGCAGCACAAACCTGGAAAAGGCTACGCCTGGGGAGCGGCTCGAGATCATCATGCTCTTTGCCGCACTGAACTTTGCAAAGTCGGCGGATCCGCAGATCATACAAGTTATGCTCGCCTTTGTCACGATACCGTCGGTCCGCAAGATTAGGGTTCCCGTCCCGGAGCTTGAGCTCGACTTTACAGACGGCGCCTCCGTAAACAAGGCAAAGCTATGGAGACTAGTGGACGAGCTGTCCAGCGAGGAGGGCGGGAGCAGGTGCAGAGGCAAGGGAGATAACGAGTTCCGTCGGCTCGAGGCAGTCGATTTGCTCACCGACTGGCTGGCTAACCAAGCTCTGGGTCAGCGCTTACCCGCCATCCCCACCGCGGCAGAATTCTCATACGTTGGCTATATACCGCTTTCCAAGGCCTTGAACCGAGTGCAGCCGCTACTTCAGTCGTCCTTTGCTAACACGCGTTACGTCGCCTATCTGAAGGATGCCATTCGCAAGGCAGCCATCGCCGAGGTTGGGGTTCCCGCCGCCGCTGCCGCCCCCGCCGCTTTCAGGGAGTTGATAATCCGGCCTAAATCTCAAAGGGAGGGCTTCATAAGCCTGCAAGATCTGTTCTCTCGTTCGCCGACGCCGGCCGTAATGTGCCCCGAGCCTCGAACGTTTGACGAGTTCTTGGTCGAGGTAGGAAACCACCAAGATCAAGGCGCTGTACAGCCGCAAATGCAGGAGCTGCTGGCGAGATTGAGAACGGACTGCGAGCCAGGCAAGCGCCACCAGGAGAGATACGTGGAAGAGCTTCAGGAAAGCCTCGCGAGCCTCCGGGAGGAGCAAGAGAGCTGCCCCTGTTTCGTTTTGCCGGCCGAGAGAATTGCAAGCCTCAAGGTAGAGCTTGTTGCATACCGTGACGCCTACCAGCAGCAAGTCGAAGAGACGCTGGAAGCAATTGCCTCGGCGCTGAAGCAGGGCTGCATCGTGGCCCCCGGCCGAGAAAAGACGCTTGCCCTGGCGCGGCCGACGGTGACGCCCATCCTGCTTTTGCAGCAGCTGTCTAGACGCTGCTGGGCTGGGCTCCCGGAGCCTTGGAGGCACTGCGTCGTCAGATTTACCCTCACGCTGGTGCAGCTCCAGCGAGCCCATCGGCTGGTTCGAGCAGTCGATAACGTCGTCACAAGCACGGCCGAACTTGTGGGCGAACTCCAGAACACCGGGCATGGAAGATCGGGTTGGGACCCGATGGAATACCCCGAATCGTTGCTCGTCGAGGTTGAGAACGGCATTCTCATCAGGCCGGAGCAGGAGAGGATTGCCGGAATGATGCGTCGGGCGCCATTGACAGGTACCACGGGAGCCGTGATGCAGCTGAACATGGGCGAAGGAAAGTCTTCGGTCATCATCCCCATCGTCGCGGCGGCACTGGCGGACGGCAATCAGCTCGTCCGTGTGATCGTCACCAAGCCGCAGTTCAAGCAGATGAAGCACGTGCTCCAGAGGACACTCGGCGGGCTACTGGACCGCCGGATCTACTCAATCCCTGTCTCCCGCCAGCTCCGGTTCGGTAACAACGAGGCCTCGGCAGCCATGTCCCTCTACCAGGAGTGCCTAAACAACGGCGGAGTGCTGCTCCTCCAGCTGGACCATGTCCTGTCATTGACGCTCCTCGGGATCGAGAGCATTATCTCCGGTAGGCTCGACATGGGCAACACTATTATTAGCGGGGTTCGTGGCCTGCAGGAAAGATGCCGGGACGTTGTCGATGAAGCAGACGAGGTCTTCATCCCTCGCTACGAGCTGACGTACGCTATGAGCCTCCAACGGCCACTAGAACTCGGTCGGGGCAGGTGGCAGACAACCCAAGATGTCTTGTCCATTGTGGGGAGGCAAGCACGACGCTGGGCGCTGAGAGAAGGTAGCCCGCGACAGAGAAGTGCACCGGGCGGGCACAGCATCACAGCATTCCCTCCTCCCAAAAGTGTGCGAGACGCCATGGCATCGCCCGCGTTTTGGGACACGGTCATCGAGGAGATCAGCCTGGGGGTCGAGGGCGTGTCCACCGCGGCTCTCCACACGAGCGAATCTCTTGTGCGGTCTTTTGCAGCGTACATCAACCAGAAGCATCCTCCCGCGGCGGCAATTGCTGAGATGGAGACCAGCTTCATGACCAAGAACAACAGGCCCCACGTCCTCCTGCTCAGGGGCTTGCTTGGCCATGGGATTCTCGCCTTCGCGCTGCAGAAGCGGTGGCGGGTTGAGTACGGCGTAGATCCAACTCGAACGCCTGCGACGAAGCTCGCCGTGCCTTTCCGCGCAAAGGACTTGCCGTCGGCGCGGTCCGAGTTCAGCCACCCCGACGTGGTAGTGCTCTTGACCTGCCTCAGCTACTACAACCAGGGACTCGCAGACGACGAGCTATTCGCCACTTTTGACCATCTACGGAAGGCCGACCAAGGGAACTTTGAGTACGGCCTTTGGGTCCAGGCCGACCCGCGGATTCCCTCGCCGCTGAGGCACCTACCCGCCGTCAACCTCAGCGACCGGCGCGCGTGCATCGAGGAGCTCTTCTGCCTCCTGAGACACGCCAAGCCGGTCATCGACTACTATCTCTCCAACATCGTGTTCCCGCGGGAGATGCGAGAGTTCCCCCACAAGCTCTCGGCATCGTCATGGAACCTCACTGACGCCGCCACGGCGGGCTTTAGCGGAACGAACGACACCAAGCATGTGTTGCCCGTATCCCTCCGCGCCGAGAACACGCAGCCGCACGTCAACGCTTCGGTGCTCAACAGCCTCTTGCGGCCCGAGAATACGGTTCAGCGAGTCGAAGACAGTGGTCCGGGGCACCACAGGGACGCATCGGTAGCCGAGTCGATTCTGCACTTTGTTGCCAACGCCACGCCCCGAATCCAGGTTATCCTCGACGTCGGCGCCCAAATCCTCGAGCACAGCAACCTTGAAGTGGCCCGCCTCTGGCTAGACCGCACCAGCGACAGGGATGCCGAGGCCGTCGTCACCTTTGGCGACGACGAGGAATTAGTGGTAGTGACGAAGGCGGGGCGCCATGAGCCCTTTCTGTCCTCGCCATACGCTCTCAATATGCAGTCGTGTCTCGTCTACCTCGACGAAGCCCACACACGGGGCACCGACCTTCGACTCCCGGACCATTATCGCGCCGCCGTCACTCTAGGGCCGCGCCTGCCCAAGGACAAACTCGTTCAAGGTGAGTGACTCTCTCTCTCTCTCTCTCTCTCTCTCTCTTCTCTCTTCTCTCTCTCTCTCTCTCTCTCTTCTCTCTTCTCTCTCTCTCTCTGTGTGTGTGTGTGTGCGTGTGTGCGCCACCTCAGACAATGCACTCTTCCGCTGACGCCCCGTGCGCGTGAACCACGGTACAGCTTGCATGAGAATGAGGAAACTTGGCCGAGGGCAATCGGTTACCTTTCTTGTCCCCGACGAGATCCAGCGGGAGATTACCACGCTATCGCGGAGGGGCCAGCGAGATAAAGGCAAAGAGAGGAGCCTTGGGGTCATGGACGTCTTGAGGTGGTCGATAGTGGAGACGTGGCGGGAGAGCGAAAAGCTCCTTAAGCTTTACGTCGCCCAAGGGATTCGCTACCAGTACCACCGGGCGACATGGGACACGTTCAACGTGCGCAGCCGGGTTTCGAAGTACGTGGCCGAGGCCTTTCTCGAGGACGAAGCCCAACCCCTGGCCCGACGCTACAGCCCGGCCGACCAAGACGTAGCCAGCAACCTAGTCATAGACGACCACGCGCGCAAGCTCAGGTCCCGCACGGCCGAGCTGAGGGCAATACAGGGCAAGTGCAGCGACTTTGGTCTGCTGGCTCTAGGATCGGCCGAGCCCAACGGAGAGCAGGAACAGGAGAGGGAGCTCGCGCCGGAGACCGAGAACCAATGCAGCGTGGAACGCCCGCCGCCGCGGACGGCTTGCGCCCCATTGCTTCATTGCGACCTGGTCAGATTCGCCCGGTCGGGAGATTTGCGTCGGGATTCCACCGCCTTTATGCCCGCCTTCGAGAGCCTCCGCTCCACCAGCGCAGCCACTTTGCTAGACCCTTCCACGTTTCCAAAAGAGCTTCTCGTCACGGCCGAATTTGCCCAGGGGGTAACCACCACTCCCGGGTCGTTGACAGACCAGTACCACCGCCCGGTGCAGTGGGTCATGACGGCCGGGGGATCTGCTAGCGAGATGGCCATGGTAATACTAAGCCCCTGGGAAGTCAACGAGCTGCTTCCCACCATTGCGCAGAGCGCTGCCGTACGCTTGCACATGTACGCCACGCGGCCCAGCCTCGCATTCCGCCCTTCTGAAGATCTTACGCACTTTGTTGTTCCGGCGCTTCCCCGCGGTTGGGCAGCGCCGACGAGGGAGCTGCGCATCCTCAACCTCTTTGCCGGACAGCTTTATCTCCGCTCCCACGCCCACTATGTCTGGCTCTGCAATTTCCTTGGGCTTCCTTGCAGGGTGATGCCAGCCGCGCAAGGCCCGGCCTGTCCCCTTGGCGAGGAGGAGAACGACGAGCGAGAGGGCCCCTTTTCCACCACCACCCCGCTGCCCTTTCTCAAGGTTTTGTTGGAGAACATCCGCAGAGACAACCAAGACGTCAGGAGAACGGATATGGGGCGCGTTCTTGCCGGATCCCCACTGAGGGAAGACGAATTTGAAGGAAGAGCCAGCTTGTACCAGGGCCCGGAGGATCTGCGGGCGAGGAGAGAGATGTGGATGGTTGCACAACACCAACAACAAAATCCAGAGCGGCTGCGAAGGGTGCTAAGGCCAAAGTTGCTCGGGGAGGTGTTTGGGTCGGCGCACCCGGAGCATCCCGATGCCGCCCCTCCCACCACCGACCAGCCTCGCGACGAGCTGCCGGCCAAATCACCGGAGACAGCCGCAAGGGAAAAGGCTAAGGAGGCCGAGGCCACGATACCTACGCGCCCGCTGCCGACCGAGAGCTCTACTGGCATAATTGGCAAGCTTCACGTGGTCAGCCACGAGAAAGATACGTCAGGCGGCGGTGGCAGAGACGAGGTCTGCAGGAAATGTGGATGTTCATTGTGCCACAGCGAGCCAGATATATCCTCCGCGAGAGACAGCGGCTTAGTACGGTGGACAATGCTGCTCGATGCGGTGCAGAAATCGGCTAGGCGGTGCTCCTCATGTAAGATGCTCTACCGGATCGCCTGCCATGCCAGGGGCGATGCCCAGGGTGTGATGGGTGTGGAGCTGCAATACGACGATGGCCGCGGTGAAGGGGGGCAGACATACCTCCGACTAGTTGATGCCGGCGGGCGTCGTTCAGCTACCTACGAACTGTACAGGGTTTATGAGGAGATGCATTTAATCCGTACGCCAATTTATCCCTTTTTTATTCTTCTCCATCTTCCCTCTTTTTTCCCCTTCTCCACCCCCCGGGGAGAATGGGGTTCGTCGGTCTGTACAAGACGATCCGTTAATGTTAATATGACCAGCGCCATGGAGAGGTATTCCGCTGCGGCCCCACGCGGCCGCCATCACAAAACTCAGCGCCACAGCCAGCTGGATCGAAGTTCAGCTCTGGCTCTGCAAACTTATTCACAAAGATTGCGGGCCCGCCCTCTCGGCACACCTAGCCCCGACCAGGCTTTTAGACCTTGGCGAGCAGGGAGCCCTAATAAACCCAGCACGATCGCTCCCGGTGCACCTTCGCCTCACAGCCGGAATGAGTGGGGAGACGGCGTACGCAATACTCGACATCGACCAGAACCCCGAGCAAGCACGCCAGTTCGGGGCCACCCGCGCCAACGTGGAGCATCTCCAGAAGGAAGGCGTCGACTTTGACACCCTCCCCACCCCGTACAGAGATGCCATCAGGCTGGCGAGGAGACTCGGCATACGATACCTCTGGGCTGACGTGCTGTGCGTGCTCCAGGACAACGACGGCGATCGCCGCCGCGAGCATTGCCGCCGACCCGATATCTACCGACACGCGCAGCTTACGTTCCTCGCGGGCTCAGCTTGCAGCGACACTGCCACCACCACCACCAGCAGCAGCAGCGGTCTCATATCGCCGATAAGCCACAACAGAGCCCACAAATCCTACCCGGATGCCAATCTCGCCCGCAACCAAGCCGCTCGGTCATGCGACGCCGCCACCGAGCCACTCCCACCATGCAGTCCCGTGCATGTCCGCCGCGCCCCCCAGCACCACCATTACCACCACAACCATCACCACCACCGCCGTCGCTGCGACGGAGGTCCCCATGGCGATGGCAGCATCTCAACGTTCCAAGCCGCCATCTTGTCCCCACGGATCGTCTGCTTTGCCGACACGGAGCTGCACTGGGAGTGCGGTGTCAGCCACGTCTCGTGCGAGTGTGGCGGTGGTAGTGGTGGCCAACGTGCCGCCACCGCTGTTACGGTGCCAACGTCGGCACCTCAGAGCGTCACCGCCATCCTGCGACAGAGAATGCAGGCGCAGGCGGGGCAGCGCGCGGAATACCTAGCGGGTCTTCGGGAGGAGGCGCTGCATCTTGATTTGGCGTGGAGGGAGTGCGAGCCTAGGGCCTTGCTCCCGGCTCGAACGGCGTGCGGCAAAAGCGAAGGGGAGGATGCTGTCGTGCCGTCGTGGTCGTGGATGGCGGCAAGGCGGCCCATGTACGACGGCGACGGCATGAGGCTGGCCGTGGATGCGGAGGCAGGGGTAGCCGGTCAGGCCGCATCCCCTTCCGAGTTCCAAGTCGTTGCCGTGCAATGCACGTCGTGGCCGGGTTTGGACGGCGACTTTGTCTCGCCGCTAGCTCGGCCCTACCTCGTCGTCTCTGGCTCTCTGGCGCCAATTCGGCTGCAACTTGTTGCGCAAGAGCTTCCAGAGGATAAGCAGGATGGCAACCAGGGGGTGTCCCCGAGGCAGGTGTGGGCGGCTCTTGTGGGCCAACAGGACCCGAAAGCCCGGGTTTACCTGGACTACAAGCTGAACGAGGACGCATCCTTCGCCGAGCGGGCTCCGACGGCCAGCGGGGAGGCTCTTGTCACGGCGAAGGAATATAATGCTGATGGCACTGCCACAGCAGCGCGGATTGAAGTTATCAGGGAGCTGACCGAACCTTTCCACGCGTTTAAACTCACGAAAACCATAGCTCTGCTTCTGAGAAAGGTAGGTTATGATGCAGGGGTTTATCGGCGAATCGGGGTGGTCTCCTCATGTAGCGATATTGCCTGGACAGCGGACCAGGTTATACAAATAGTATGACCTAGAATAGAGGTTGCGATACTCGTCAAGGTGGGACGGACCCTGCGCTGCGCATGCCCAATCGTATCAACAACCGGCACGTCGGAGGACCCTGTATCCGGCGCCATCCCAGATTCTGGGGAACATTTGCGGCAAGACAGGATTGATGGTGACAAAACAGGCGCATATTACGGCAACGTTGATCTCGGCCATGGTCCAAGACGCCATAGAAATAGTGGCGCGGTCGGCGAGTGCCATGCCGCGGATGGACTGGAGCGTTCCGACGAGGGAGATGATGCAGACACTGTGTGCAAAGGCCCAGATCGGCTGCACGGCCGGCGGTCTCTAGGTTCACCAAAAAGTGGCTCAAAAATGCCAAACCAGAATTTTTCGATGTATTTATACCTGTTTTGGCACCAATTTCTCAACACCGCCACATCGAACGATCTCCTTCCCCTGTCTCCGAGGTACTGTCAATCTCAAGCACCAAGCTCCTTTTGAAAAAGCGCGCTAGTGCGTGGCGCCGCCAACGCGTTGATAATTTTGCGACACCAGACAACTGTAACAATACAGCTTCATTCTCTAATTGACTGCAATTGCGGCCATTTGACGCACATCCACCAATATCTGTGTATTCTATCGCATGCAAGCTGTCCGCAGCGATGGTTTGCTATACCAATAAGCTTCAGAGGGCGGTGATTTACCTAATGGTAGTGGAAGGCCTCTCTGCAAAAGCCATTGCCGCAGAAGTTGGCGTCGGCATCCACCAAGTATGTAGATACAGGGCCAAATACAAGCTTACTGGCTCTCCTTTTACAGAGGTAAAGACCTTACAGAACAGTCTGATGCTAGCCCCCTGGGCTATGGATGTATATAAGGCTATCCCTAATTGCATAATACCAACTGACGGCCGAATAGAAGGTGTTTAACTTGTTGAGGGATAAGCCGGATCTTTATCTTGACGAGATACAGTGGTTCCTAATGCTAGAGTATGATAGTTTCGTCAGCCCTTAAACTATAAGTCGCCATATATACAGTAAGCAGTGGTCCAAGAAGAAACTTATATATAAGTGTCACACTGGTGGACTCACCTAGGGTCGACAAGGGGGATCGCCCCCTTGACCTGGGTCCACCGGGATAGCCACAACGGTGGCCACATCGTGGCTCAACCTGTGGGACACGTATACACACCACAATCCGGGCGCGACCAGGGACCCCCGGGCCCGCACGCAGGTCGATGGGTCCTCGGCCTAGGCCGGGATCCCAAACACCATTCACAAGTCGAGCCGGCCCACCACGAGGGTCTAGCTCGCAGGCTGCAACGTCACCAGACCTCAGGTTTGGCACGAGCAGCCACACAACCTCAGCATCGTGGTCGGAAGCTGCATTAGCCAGCCAGGAGACCCACATGATGTTCCAGCAGGACTTTCAAGGACAGGCCTCCTAGTTATCGCAACGGTTCCAGTGGACAACCTGAACCCCGACGTTCTCCGGAGTCTAGCCTCAGTGGTGACAAGTGGCTGTAGCCAAACCCAACCGGGTCCCAAGGAGTCATGAAGGGAACCATCGTCATTCGACGTAAGTACCAAGGACGTGAAGGAACCTCCGTGGTCGTGAATACCACATCATCGGAGTTAGTACTAATATCGGCCATGGACTATCGAAGGGAAGGTCAGTAATACTTGGTAGGAATCCTAATTGGTAGGACGTGAGAAACGGGCGGCTAAGGCCCCGGACCGATGAAGCGGCTAAGGAAGGATCTTCATGTATCTTGGTATCTTTATATGTTATACATAGTCTCCATAAAAGAGACGAGGGCCCTACGACAGATCCTTGAGAGGAAGAAGCTCCCTAGTCCTTTTTGGAAACAGCTTAGAAAGATTATCAGTTGAACTTCAGTGAAGTTGAGGAGTAATACAACCTTGTGAACCCTTCTGTTTCTTATTGACTTGTAGTTGCGAAGTATCGTCTGTCATCTTCCTTGTGGTCGTTCTATCTCCCTACATCTACCTTCTCTCCCACAACTACTAGGACTTTGCGTTACGAAGATCATCTCCCTCACTTCGTGTGAAAGCTCTGAGTCAGACTAACACCATTGCCGGCCTGGAGTGGACGGTTGAGTTGATCTAGATCATAGCTCTGCACTTCGGTTACACCGAAGGTGACACGCCTTGTGATTGCCACACCCCAGTCTCGGTGACTGTCCTGTGTCACAGTCGGGGTGCATGACAAAATAGTTGCATAGTCCGAGGTTATGCATGTATCCAAAATAATCCCAGATCTCAAGCTTAGGGAAAATAATAAATGCACCTGCTTAGAACAGATGGATGGTTGCATGTGCCCAAAGGAAGGGGATCAAATTGCTGAGGGGAAGAGTCGGGAAGGACAATTGATTATGGGGACATACCTACATAAGGAGTAGGTGACGTCAGTGGGTTTGGAATCGCGCTACACCTCCGCAAGGGTAATAAAAGTTAACGTGTGACTTCACAGCCCTAGCTATACCTAATTTGTTCAAGAGGGGGCAAGTAGAGGTACATACAAATCTATACATTTTACTATAGAGAATTAGTATGGAATATTTTCTCCTCTATTCTCAATTACTAATCCCAACCGGCGAGGCATCGAATGTGCCAACTCCAACAAAAAATCTTCAGATACTGCTTCCCATGCGTCTTCAACTACTTTCCTCAACTCTTTGATAGAGAGATTTTGGATATTATAATTGATCTCTATCCAATTCTTTATCTAATGCCAGATACTTTCAATCGGGTTTAAATCGGGGCTATTTGCAGGCCAGCGAACAGTTGGGATGCCCAACAAACGGAGTGCGGTCTTGGTGATCTTCGCTCGATGAGAAGAGGCATTATCGTGTTGAAAAACTCGTACTTCAATGTTATATCGGAAGAAATATATAACTATAGGAAGGATAAAAAAGATATATTTATGGGCAGTGATACCTCCCTATTTCTTTTCCCAAAAAAAGAAGGGCCTTTCTTCCGACCAGCAAATGAAGCCCAGAATATCCAACTTTGTGGTTTTCCTCGGAGGAGAGCCCAAGCAACTGGATCTTCAGTCTCATGAACTGTAATCTATTTCTTTCACATTGGGTCATTTGTCGCCCATGTTTCGTCAGAAGCAACGAAATCTTCCCAATTTTCTAGCTTTGGTCGAAAGTCAAGTTGTTCTTGGGCGAATTGTACTCGTTTTCTCTTGTTTGTATCTGTCCGGGAAATACGACGGGGTGTTTCCTCCTTTGGAATCTAAGGGCTCGGAGAGCAGAAGAAAGAGCATATTCTCTAAAAGAAGTAAAGGAAGGAGGGAGGAAATAACGGAGATCTGTCCAAGAAATATTCCGATGAAAGCCATCTTCTTCTAACTAAGCCTTCAGCTGTTGTTTTTGTGGGGTGTTGATGATATTCTTTCGGCTAGCTTGGTTTTTTCTTGGAGTTAAAGATGTTATACAAGTAAGTTGTACTTGACGTTGTGTATGGTGTGTAGCTTCTGTAATTGCCTGGTAATCCCACTTGGCGTGATTTTTCAAAGCACGAATCTCAATCTTCTGATCGCGAGTCTGTTCAGAAGAACGGTTTTTTGCGGCGACGTTGTAGATCAAGGAGGTGCTGTTGACGAACAGAAGGGTTTTGTGGAGGGTTGTAAACAGGTTCCTGGGCCTGGGGGCTGTTGAGAAGATCGCAAATATCTATATAGCGGCAGCAGCGATGGTGAACACCAGAGATGCAAATACTTGAAATGCTGCATTAAATTTAAGTACCCTCTCGTAGAAATTACGAGAAGAGTGACTTGGTGGTAATGACTGACTAATCCACGCCACTAGCGCTGGCGGCCCCCTGCGTTGTAACTGCGCTAACTTTTATTACCCCGGCGGAGGTGTAGAAAGCGCGTCTACTGTCATCTACAAAACACCGTTAGCGTTGTCTGAAGTGCCGTTTTTCTCCTTCTAGGGTCATCATGCCCCTCTTTCGAGTCTGGAGCGGTAATCAGTACGCCGAATCTGGGTTTTCCCCTGAAATATGGGGAGCCCGAATTTCGCGTTTATTTCACGGCTAACCAACGAGAACTGTAGTTAATGCACAGAGGGTCGGGGGCAGTACCCACCTTTTCACTTCAGCTGTCCGACATTGAAATCATCCTCACCGATATTTTACCCGGAGGCGGTTTTAGCGGCGTTGAAGAGAATGTTTCCTGGCGTCGTGTCGTTGGATGAGGGTTTGCGGCATCTTCGGATTCGGTGAGAGTGTGGTTGGGAAAGGGGTGGTTGGGATTTGGCGGTGTGCCGTGTGGGTGATGCCTGGATAAGGGTTGGTAAATAGATTGCCGTTTTTGGAACGAGTTGCAACTTTCCAGGCGGGGCGGCCCGCTCAGGGCTCAGGGGCGCCCGCTAAAAAAAAAAACGGTGGATTGCCGGCTGAACTGCAGGGCGCGGGGATCCTGGCGGGGTTTCTTGGCACTCAGGGGCCATGGAAGGCCTAAGGACAACGGACGACGACTTCTAAGTTAACGAATGCCTATACCTGTACCTTACCTTGCATTGATTGATAGCATCCGCTTCAACCCACGCAACAAAGAAATGGAACCCCCAACCGAGATGCTTGAGGAGCCCGAGAAGTAGACTTAATGCGCGTAGATGTAGTCACGTTATGCTGCAAACCAACGAAGAGTTTCCTCGGCCTCTCTTCGACTCCGGGCTTTCGATATCAGCTTCTAGGAACTTAAATTCATCAAAGTGAGAAAGGAGGAGGGAGAAAAGGCACTTGGTGCCCTTCTGCTCTCTCGAATTTTGGAGATGGGGGAAAGCCGGGCGAGGAGGCATACGTTTCCCAGTGGGCTGAGGAGGCCCTTGGAGCCTAAATGGCTCTAAAAGACTAATGGTGGACATGGACAGAGATTGCTGGAGTTTTTTTTTGGGAATTTTGGACTCAAATAAATGAATGCTCATCATTATCCCACATTATATTGTCTTTCTCTCTATTGCTTCAATGACCGTGATTGCCGCCATCCCCTAGTACGTATGACGGGGTCAATGGCTGGCTGCATGGGCTTTGACTGCGTTGGAAGTGAATTGTAATGATCTAAAAAGAAGTAGGAGTATAGGCGTCATAGTCCTGACTATGGCTTCTCCTCAGCATAGCGGCGGCATTGCAGGTCACCCCCTTTATGCATTTGTCCTGAGCACCCAGCCTACAACGAGGAGTACCCACCTTTGAGGCATATACATGGCTTTCGGCACCCACCACCAAATGTGTTGGAGTTTCGGCGGCGCATGCGGTACCCGATTCTCAGGGCAACCGCAGCAGCAAGAGTGCTGCCACCATGGCGTCACACGGTGCGAGAGTCAAGTGTGCGTCATGTCATGCCGTCTGTCATTAGCGCCCGAGTGCCAGGTGAAGCTCACTGTAGGTTTTTGTCTGGATAGCTAGTCTGTGCGCCGCCCTCACTAAGCAAAATCCTCCAGGTCCGGGGGCCTGTCTCTCCTGGCCACGTCAAAGCGAGCCCAAAGGAGACTAAAATTTCTAGGCTCGCTCAATATAATGCGCCTGCCAACACAAAACTTTCCTGTCCTCGCAGACATTCTCTCCATAACAGCAATCTTGCAAATCAACCATTACGGCCAACTAATCGCCAACCGCAATTACCAACCGCAATTGCCAACCGCAAGTACGGTAATTTTCTGGGAGGCCCACGATAGCAGCTCTCTTCTCAATTTGCGGTCATCAATTCTTTCCTTACCCCAGCTCTACCGACAGCACCGCAAACATGTCATAGCATAGTCGGTCGAGCCAAGGGCACTTGTCAACGAGATTGAAATGGAGTGAGTAATTCTCAGAGCTGCCTACGACTAATGCCATTACCTCTACCAAAATGAAGCCACCACGCCCGGGATGATCACCGCGCAAGCCTTCACCCTTGCAGTTTGGATCGGCTTGATCAAGGAATGCGGTAAGTCTCTTGATTCCTCATGTGCTGCGCCATCACTTAACTGACTTGGCCTAGGTCAACCTGTCCCCCAGTCTTGGATTATTGACCAACTCCAGGCCGAGGGATCAAAGGTGCCCTCCTACGACAACTTTCCGACTAAGTACGCGGAAGTCTAAAATTTCTACAGCCTGGCCAAACTCTGAAGCGGTCACAGCGTGTTGTTATGGGTGAAGAGGTAGAGAAGGTGTGCAAACTGCCGCTTTAGGCCGACCCCAACCTTGCGCAGGGCTACGGCACTACATCTTTCCATATAACCAGACAGCACCAAACAATTCGGGGCATTCTTTCGGGCAAGGGTCAATGGGCTTTGCAAATAGCAGAATAGGACTGAAGATGCATTGCTTCGAAGCGCCGACTCATTTTTTTCATATTCATGAATCTCAAGGGCTCGTCGAATTTGAGCGTGGCCCTCGTCGTCCTGTTCCTGCTCTCCCACCTCCTCGCGCGAAAAGCCACAGTAACGCGCTTAGTCGGGGGAAATGCCGCGGCCAGTCACTACGCTCCCATGAGCTGGCAGGTGGGGTAAACCACGATGCTAACGCTCGCGTAGACCTGGGCGCACTGCATTTCGCACGAAACTCTACCCCTGAGTTTCCCGCTTGCGACTCAGACACGGTGCCGGACGGAGCTATAAGTCCTCTCACTAGAGCGTCCTTAGACGCCCCCGTTCTTATATGACCTTTCTAAAAGATCTACGATGGACAGAGTCAGGCGTTTACGGCACAAAATCACTTGCTTCCAAAGACAGTAACTTGCGGGTATCTCCGCATTCCTCATACTAATCCCAGCGGCTCCCGAATCCCGTTGATCGCTGATGTGGTAGATGGAGAATACCTCGACGAATATGCTTGCCGCATCGATCCTCCTGGTGCGTGCACTGTTGCACCCATGAGTTTGTGATAATCCACCCGAAGCTAACCGATACCCTCCTCGGGACAAACCACAGCGGGTTGTGCATGCTGCCGCTGTATCACTGAGAATGACCAACCAGCCGGGCAACTTGTCCCATTCACTGTGCTGGTCATGCTTGAGTCAGTCACACCTCTGAGGCTGCCACGCCCTTCCCCAGACTTTTCCAGAAATGAGGATTCATTTTCTCACGCTTCCCACCGCACAAATCTGGCCCCGACTTACAATTCTTTCCCCCCACAACACCAAATTTCCACTGCAAATTGATCATGGATCTCAAGCACCCGGCCAGCGCAGTAGAAGGCTGGAGTATGGCTGCTCCGCCTACTCTTTACGACATGCCGTCCTCATTGGACCTTATTGCCTTTCGACATGTTGCGTCGCCGAGAGGACATCACCAAAATGGTGCGCAAGTGGCTAACAATCCCTAGCGACTACCAAACGGAGCAAAAGCTTTCCAAGACAGCCAACAGGCTTTGCGCAAAGCTTTACCTGAGCAACATGGACCCGGACCGCTTAATACCCATTGCCTACCACCTTACCTTGTGGGTGGAAGTGGCCACGGAGTGCGGTAAATGCCACCTTATCCTAGCCTATTTCAACGTGGTATTGAACTGACATAACCTGGACCCGAGTTTCAAGATACCCGAGCAGTGGAAAGACGACCCTGCTGCCGAGATGCAGAAATCTCCCCCTCTCGAGCATATCGTGACCGAGTATAAGACGTATTACACGCTTATGAAGCGGGAGGAAAGTCGTCCTACGTGCTCACTCAAACGACTTATCCGTACGGCGGCCCCAAAAATGCGAGAGGATGCCAATCGTTGAGAAAAGAGTGGATGATGGAGGCTTGGTGATTGATGAGGCGGGTGGTGGGTGATGGAGGCTTGCAGATGATGACGCAGAGGTCTTTGGGGTTTACCCTGAAGTAATTTCGCTTGTACTTTTTATTACGAAGCTTGAAATATCATGAAGGAGCGTACATGTATGATTCTGGACGCTCGTCCATCATTTTTCCCAACTTATCCCAACGACTCTCTTTAATGCATCTAGTAACCCAACCTCGCCTTATATCCCATGCATGACAAAAGGAAGTAATGAAAAGGAATGTCGTGCCTAGTGCCAGGAACTCCCAAAAAAAAAAAAGGGAAAGCAGAAAATGCGAAATCCAAAAGCTAACCGTCATAATCCTCCTCATCAGTTCGTTCCCACAGTGTCTAGGCCGAGCCATTAGAGTTGCCAGGGGGCTTGCCGGACGGCGCGTTGCCACCAGACATCTTGCCATTGAGCTGGGCATACTGATAGGTAAAGACCCTCTCGAGCGTCTCGGTGAACCAGCCCCAGAGGCCGGCGTCGATTCCCTTGTACTCGATGCAGTCGGCACCGCAAAAGGTCGGGCGGACGCCTTCGCCCGGGCACGAGGCGCCTAGGTTCGAGACGAGTGTGACGCAAGCAACGGGGACGTCGTCGAATTTGCCAACTAATGGAGTCAGAACGCTCATGATCATTAGGAAATGTGAAGGCTGAGGGATAACATACCACCACCCTCAAACGAAGTCGTGACATTATACCCGTTGATAAGGAAAGAGTTTCCGCAGAGGTCGAAGACGGCGTCAGGCACGCCGCAGAAGCTGCCGCCGCGTGGCATCCACTGGCCCGGGCCGCTGCTCCCGGGTGCAATCTGGACTCCGCCCGGGCCGCCGGTCCCGGTCCCTGTCCCGGGTGTAACCTGGGGAACGTCCCGGCCGGGCAGGCCCCTGACCATGATGCGAGAAGGAACCGACGAGTCAAAGGCGCGGCGGCCGTTGACAACCACGTTGTTGCCGGTGCCGGCGACGGCGACGTTGATGGTCTGAGGGTTGGAAGGCATGTTTTCGGTTGTGTGGGTACCTTGAATGAGGTTGAGGTTGGGATGCAGAAGGTTCGAGTTGGTGTTTAGGACGGGGCAAATGCTAAAATAATGACTGCAGTTTGCTTGACGGCTTGTTGGTTTGGATGAGTTGGATGATGAATTGAATGGTGTTCTCTCTGGGTTCTTGCCATGCCATATATACACATTCAGCGCCATACCTCCAGCTATTTACGGTTCATAATATGTGAGCCGAACCCGAAATGTGCTTGTTCTCCAATCTACTGAGGCTCGCATCAGACAACGCGGCCTCTTGAATCTAAACAAGGCTCAGTTACGTGTCTGGTTGCATGTGCAGCTTCACTGCTTCAGGAGGATTCTTGGTATTGTGATACTGGCATCGCTACAAAATAGCCCCCCTATTTTGGAACCAAAATGATGCTCCGCGCACTCAGGTCGGAATCCGGCACTTGACGGAGCGACACTGGCAGCGATCGTAGGAATCTCACTGCGCAGTTCGACCAATGGCACCAGCGTATCGCATGCGCGGATTGGTCGACACCAAGTGCTTACTTACTCTCTTCACAGCGGTAAGCTGGGAACACGCTGCAGTTGCTCAAAATAACACACCGCCAAGGACAACCGCCAAGGACAACAAGCTTTTGCCCCACGTTGCACAAGGCTCAGCAACTGCCGTGACCCATCTAAGACATGTCTCAATCATCCTACATTCCTGTTTTGTGCGTATTGAGGTTGAGCATGCACACCGGGCGGTCATCAAGTGCAAGTGCCCTTCGGTGGTCGGGTGCATGGCACGGCGGTTTGAGCCCATTGGCGATTGCAGCCCGTTGGGGATGATTGCAGTTTTTGCTGCATCCGAGTCTCGAGTCGTCCGGTGCTTCAACAAAACAAATGAGCCTGGGTAGTTCCCATTTTCGTTGCCGCCCGAGTCATCCTTATCCCCCTCTCCCTCTCACGCACGAGCTTTTTCCAAGATGTTGCTCAGCTGTGAGGGCATCGTCTTTTTCTTCTTCTTTACCTCAGCCTACGTCTTCTTCGGCCTCGCCATCCAGCTCCCTGCCAGAAGCAAAACCCGGTACGCCCTGGCAGCACTGAACGCTGCAAGTGGTGCCGCGGCCCTGAAATCTGCAGGGAATGGCGGCTTTGCCTTTTCTCAGCTCTGGGCGCTTGCTACGGTCAATGTCGCTCTGCATGCATTTTCTCTCCTCGCCATCGAAGGGACCATGGTCGACATGCAGACCTTGCCCATCCTCCAGCGCCCGCGAACGGCCTGGAGGCACTGGAGCAACATTCGCCGGCTCGAGATCCTCGGCCAACCTCAAACGCTCGATACCGACTACTTAGCCTTTGCTGGGAACAAATGCCTGCGAGTCATTGGCCTCTGGCGACTCTGCCAGCTCGAGGTCCGTATCGCAACGGAAATCTTCAGAAGCCTCGACATCCCAATATCGGCTAGCCTCACGCCCTTACCAACACCGCTTCCCTCCTCTGAGCATCTCCTTTTCTGGGCTTTTGAAACCACGAGATGGATGATCTACACATGGTGGGCACTCAGCGCGGCGCACGACTTCTTTTCCATTCTCTTCATATCCATTCTCCGTTGGCAAGTTTCCCATGGCTCATCCTCATTTTTCCTCCACGCCTTCTAACACCAACCTCAACCAGGGATGAACCGCACGAATGGCCCCCCCTATTCGGTAGCATCAGCGAAGCCTACTCCCTCCGCCGCTTCTGGGGAGTCTTCTGGCACCGCCTCAACCGCAGCCTCGCCGACGCCTACCTCCCACTCGCCTGTCTCACCCTGGGACTTAAAGGCAATAAGGACACAGTCCACCCCGCCTTACGCGCCCTGTGGGTGTTTCTCTTCTCGGTTGTGTTCCACGCGGCGGCAAACTGCGCCCAGTTCGGGAGACCCGATATAACGAAAGAGATGAAGTTTTTTATGGCGAATTTTGCTGTTTGCTATGCCGAGACTGTGGCTGGGAGGGTGTGGAGGGGGTTGTGGGGAGGAAAACGGGTCAAGAGCCAGCCGGGCCTGCTCCGGAGGATGCTTGGGTATGTGTGGGTGTATCTTGTTTTCTTCATGTTGTATCCTACTTGGCAGTGGCATGTGGCATGGGAGGTTGTCCGACGGGGCCTCGTCGCACAGGGGATATCCCTATAGCTACCATGCCAGGCGGCGTTGGCAATGTACGGTCTTTTTTTTTTTTTTTTTTTTTTTTTGCTTCTCACAAGTCCGGCACAGGCTCAACCCTCTTAACCACCCTCGCGGGTGACCCAATCTCGACAGAAAACTCAGCCACATCCTTGGTAAACACACTCCCGGAGCCATTAGTGCACCCCTTCCCAATCTTGACGCCCGGCATGATGGTCACATTCCCTCCAATCCAGCAATCATGCCCAATCTTGACCCCGGTCGCATACTCCAACCCGTCGCGGTGAAAATCGATACGCCGGCCCCCCCTCCATCATAACGTGATCCCCAGTCTTAACAATACCGCAATCTAGAATCACCAGACCAAAGTTGGAGTAGAACCCCTCGCCTAGCGCGACATTACACCCGTAGTCGACCTGCAGCGGCGGCTCCATAAAGACACCCTTGCCGACACGGCCAAGGTTTGTTGTAGCATGGCTGAGCGGTCGGCGTCGAGCGACGCGGGTGTGGCGTCGTCGGGGAAGTGGTTGTTGTATTTGTGGGTGAGCTGGCGCACGCGGAACCGACCTGCCTGCCATAAGCTCTGGGGTCAAGGCGTTATACATCATGTCCTGAGATCATGCGGTCGTAGGCTTCGCCTTGCGGCGCATCGTTGAGAGTTTTAGAAAACGCGATGGCTTCATTGTCGATCTCGGTGGTGACGGGCATGTTGAAGAAAGTATTTGATGAAGAGAAGAGTGCAGTGGCTGTCGCGTAGGGTTTGGATGGGATCCTGAATGCATTTTGAGGGATTGGGTTGAAGTTGTCGTGTGTCCTTTTGAGAAGACAGTGGCTCCTCCCTCTCCTGAATGCCAGGAATTTGGTGTTGTCGTCGCATGGCGGGCCTGACCTAGCGGGGTCCAGGTTTGATCAGCGCCTACTAGAAAGCTTGCTCTGGCGACATGCGCCGGATTTAGGCTGGTTGGCTGGGCAACCACCAGGGCACTTCACCGTTGTCACAGGACGCCGGAGAGTTGGGCTACCTACGACACCAACCTCTAATGAGAAATATCGCATCCATTTCATTTCAGATCCCGGGCAACACACGGTGGACTTTCCCAGACATTTACATACCAGAAAGAAGAATGTGCAACAGTGACTCTCGAGACGGCCCTTCCATTATCTATGTCCATCTCATGAGCATTGTATCTTGGACATGCTGCTCCATAAAGACTTGTCGGCCACGCTCCCATCCATGGCTCTTTTGGGGAGGGGGGATGATGCTAGGCTTCTTTTCAGGCTCTAGACATAAGCTGAGCGAGTATTCTCCATGTCCCTTGTCGCAAAAAGGACTGGCAGACATTGTGCTCCAGCTAGTCTCCGCTGAAGCCTCTGGACCCGTTGGATCCGGTCGAAGAATGGTTCCGCTTTGGCGTGATGCGCCACAATCTCCATGCCCGTGGCTATGTCGTAGTCCTCTGAGGAGCAAATCCACTCGGCAATATCCATCCACAGCCACGCCATGTTGCATTGCGGGTGAGGCTGCCCCTCGGATACCGATCCAACGGAGATCTTGGCGAAAGAATAGTCGAACCAAAAGGTAGACTGATACCGAACAGCCGCGTACTCGAGGGCGCGCTTGAGAATCGCTCCGTCTTGTCCGTAGCAGTTGGTGAGCCACAAGGAGAGGTCAACGCATCTAACCTCGAATGGCTTCAGGCCATCATAGCCTTGCCACAGGCCCGCTCCCAGTCTCCGCCACATCTGGTCGCGAACATCCAAGGGCATGCAGTACTCGGGTCGTTTGTAGGTCTGGAGTGCGTCCCGCTCTCCCGGCGAAGTCTCGTAGTAGTCCCTGTATTCCAGGCCTACCTCTTGCATTTTTTTTGCTTTTACCAGAGCTATTTCGGCGTGAAGATCGTCGTTCCAGGACTGGGGAGGGCCTTCGCCTGCGCCTGGTCAGCATTTTCTGCATATAATCCTGTGCCAGAACCCAGCTAGCTTACCGAACTGTTGACGTAGGATGATAATCCATGATTGGAGGTGTAGGAATCGAGACGACACAATCGACGGGTGTGCTTTAAGAGCTAGTAACCGGCGGCACATTAACTCCAGTGCCTTTTCCTTTACTTCCTCACGTCGGGCAAAGTCGAGTCCCTTATCCTCCATTTTCTTGTCCAAGTACAATAGGTGCAAGTGGTCCTTTTCCTTCATCCAGCTGGTGGAGGGCAGCCAGTCCAGTTCATCATCTTCAGCTGTGGCGGCCATGATGTCGGATTGGCAATGGTGTGCAAGGTACTGTTGAAGGGAATGGTTGTTGCGGGGATGAGGGGAGAGAGGAAAACGAAAAGCATCTAGATCGGGATGTAGATGGCGGGCTGGAGCATTGGCCAGTTGGCTTGTGCAGGCGCTGCGCTCTGTGCGACTGTGCGCCTGGGTGTCCGGCAAGGCCCCGCAACAGGAGGACGCATGGATCTACCATTTGGCAGCCATTCACTGTCGGGTGGCATTTGCCTGGGGAAGGTCGCCAAGTCATGGGGTGGGCTACTGTTGGCACTTTGTGAGCTTGAGGGGGGGTGGGGCGGCGGGGGCATGAAACGATACGGCAAGGGGAAATAGGGCCGACAAACGGCGCAGAGATCTACGGTCAAAAACGAGTAAATAATCCGAGAGAATGGCCCAGGCTCTTCAATAGAGATTACGATTTGGAGCATCATTTCCAGAAAGAGACACCTGATACCTGCGTTTTCCGAAAAGCTGTCAAATTCTCAACTGCAGTTTGTAACACTACGGATACCGAACTCTCGGAAAAAACCAGTTTTAAAGTATTGATCATAGTGGTAGTCAAGAAATCTAGCTATTCCAATAAGGTTCGTCTTCACTGGCGTTAGGTAATACGGTCCCATAATGGTGGTGATGGTGGTGATGGTGATGTAAGTCACCCGCACAGACCACTAGCATTTTGCAGTTCAGTATTTTGCAAACCGCTTGCCAGGTTGCCACGGCTTAACGGCAGTAAGCCGCTGTTCGGTAGGTGCTGGACCCATACTTTGACAAAGCCGCCCTGAACTGGGCAGCCTCCTGCAGGTACAAGGCCCCGCCATCCCACCGCCTTCCCGTCCATTACCTTCCAGGAGCAAATCAATCTCCCCCGCAACATTTACCCTCGCTACCTCATCCATCTCTACAAACTCTGCGCATTTTCCGCAATTAGTCTACAAACCACAAGCGCCTTCTCTCGCTAGATTCGCAGCAAACGCCTACGTCTCAAGTTGGTTACTCTCCAACCCTTGCCCCCTACCTCGCGTCGGGTTGAAGCTGCCCACCAGAGAAGGATAATGGTAGACCCTACAGCCGGGCCCTCCGGCACAGCCATCGACGATTACGCACGTGGGATCAAAGATGCCACCAAAATCACAGCAGGCGGTCTTTCGTTCACGCACATCAAATGCGACCCCGACCTTGGACGGCGCGAATGGTACTGGCCGAGGCTACAGAGCTCGCCAACTTTGCTCCTCAGCCGCTCAATGTCGTTTACGCCGTGCCCGATGCCACCAGTGCTCGAATCGCAGAGCAGTACTTCCAAAGCGAAGCCACCAAGACCGACGGCTACCCCGGAGTTCCGAATACCGTCAAGACGATGAGCTACATCGCTCTGATTGACAACCTCAAGAAAGCCAACTTCGCAAGCGCTCTGCTGCTGATTTTCGACGGCGATCGAGGCCGAATGTCGCATCTGTGTATGTTCAAGGATGGCAAATCCCAGCATAGCGTCACAGTCGTGGCCCCTTCCCCGCTTGAGGAGCCTCTGTGGTCAAGACAACAAGAGTTTGGCGACAATGTGGAGTCTACCGCGTTATTGCCTGGCCATAGAACAGGCATTTTTACTACGCCCCCGGTCCCATACAAAAAGCCAGAGTATTGAAGATACGCTCATCCGTACCATCTTTCCATGCCTTTATCTGGACGTCAAAATTGAACATGACGAGCGTCAAGTTGGCTGGAAGCCACAGCTTAACACCGAGCCCACCGTTGTTGTTTGCGCTATACCGGCCCGGCTCGCAGCCATTGTTAAACACCACGACTCTTCGATAGAAAGTTTTAGCCGCTGTTTCAGGAGGTGAAGGACGCCCTAGATGATGCAGTTGCCAGCGACATGTTCACGACGCGACCAGTCTCAAGCCTACTGCTCAGCTGGCACCTTCAATGACGCCCTCGATTGGGACAAGGCTATTCTACTGGTAGACCCAACCGTACGCTTCTTCATCCCCCCAGTTGAATCTCATGGAAAGGCCATATAACTTTCCATGCGAAGATCATGCTACAGTCTGGAACCAGAACCTCGCCATCGCGACAAACGACATCTCTTCGCTATTGTCTGCGCCCTTGCAACAATCGGCATTCGAGGCAGGACTGGAAAAACCGGACTGGTAGCGCAGGTTTCGGCCCAGCAGCTCGGCGAGGCCGGTTGTGGTTTAGGCGTACAGCTTTGGCGGCGTGGTCGCATCTGGGCTATGATTAGCATTGCCACCGCCGGCGAGATATGCCACGAGGAAAGTTTCAAATTAAACCGGATCAGAGGCATCATAGTATCACGTATTGCTGCCTATCGTGTTGGATCGGAGCGTGGGCGTCTCCTGGTGGCCATAGGACTGGCCGACTCGAACATACCGTTCGAGATGACGGAAAATAAGTTCAGTACGGAGGAGATTGCCATGTTAGACAAGCTGATAGTGCGTGCATAGCACAATAACCTCGCACTCGTCGATCCTGGTCGGAACGGTCAGACGGCAAACTTTCTTGATCTTGCCTCGCATCAGCATGTTCGAGATTTTCTCACACTGCCTGGGCACCACCCGACTTGATCGATCTCTCGGAAAGCTTCGCCATTCACCGGCTCCGTTAGCACGTTTCACGTCGAGTTTTTCATTGTTGTCCTTACCTCGGAGCTTTTTGCCAACAGCTATTGCCCGGGCGACGCTCGCTTTCCGACGTTGAACAGCGAGACCTAGATACCCGGCAGCAGGGCCCTTATAGTAGGTAGGTGGGGAGGAGGTTGAGGTTTGGGAGATTATGAACAGGAAGGTGGCCTGAAGGTGGTTGAGGATAAAATACGGCGCCTTGCATCGGACAGTTCTTCCAACGTCAGTACGACCTTTTCTAAAAAGAAATCCCATTGATCGGTCGTTGATCCTTCCCCCAATTATCATTGACAACCCCCCCCCCCCCCCACCCCCTCCCCTTCACCCCCTTGCACATTATTTGCATCGATACACTCACCATAACCTAACATCCTACACCAAGCATGTTTTAGATTGTCGCAAATGAGATTGTTTGTATTCTGATGGCGCCCTGAGCTACCAAGTACCTAGGTATCTCATCTACGCCCCCTGTGTATATTGCAGAACTAGCCACCAGCCCTTCGGTGTCACCCCCTTTACCCTCGCCGGGGCAATCCTCACCTCCAATGCCATCTCCTTCAAGGCCCTCCCCAACCCCTCGCTTGAGCCCATGACTTTCAACTCCTTCCCCGACTTCCCCACATCCTCCACCACATCCATCCCCAGAACCTTCACCTCGCCCGTCTCCCTCCCCCACCCGTCGTCGGCCCCCGGCTGCAGCGCCATCCACACCTTCTGCACCGCCACGTCCTGCCCGACGCTCCAAAACGGCAGCAAATCCGGAATCCGATCCAGACTCATAACCACCGGCTTGTCCCTCTCCTCCGGGGTCTCCGCCGCGGCAATCTGCGCCGAGAGCCGGCGCCACTCGACAGGGAAATCGGCCTGCAGATCGACCAGCAGCAGCGCGCCTTCGTGGCCGAGGTCGGCCTTGAGCTCGCCGCGGAACGCGCGCACGGCGTCCGAGGCCAGGGCCCTCCAGCCGGCGCCGCCCTCGAGCGCCGTGTACTGCACGGCCAGCACCACGTCGCTGATGGTGCGGTAGTCGAACTGGGGGAACGGCGCCGGCAGCTCCAGCGCCCAGCGGCTGATGGCGCCGGCACCCTCAAACGGGACGTAGCGGTCGCCGTCGAAGCGGAGCTCAAAGGCGCCGCTGTCGCGGCTGCACGTGCTGAGCGCGACCGACGAGAGGGGGACGCGGTCCGTGTGGAAGCGCGCGTCGTCCGAGGCGTCGGGCAGGTAGTAGCTGCCCGCCGAGGAGAGGCCGGGCCGGAGCCGGTACCGGTGCTCGAGGAGCCGCAGGGTGCAGTGGATGCCCGTGTAGGGCCCGACGATGCTCGGGATGGACACCGAGATGGACTTGATGCGTCGGCAGTAGTGGCCGGGGAAGTCGTGGTCAAAGAGCACCTCGGGGATGGCGAAGTCGGCGGCGCCCTTTGTGCGGAGGTCGACGAGCGCGAGCGGGTCGATGTGGCGCAGGGAGATGGTCTTGGTGAGCTCGTAGTCGTGCGCCGTGTTTTGGATGGAGAACCTGTCGATGCGGTGCAGCGCGGCCGTGAGCTGCTGGGCCGACAGCAGCCCGTCCCGGGACTCATCCCAGTACGCGTTGGACAGGACCGGCTGGGCTCTCGGTCCGTATTCAAACATGGTGGCGCGCTCCGCCGTCCGGGCCATGTCGAGCGCCGACAGGTACGTCTGGTAGGCCAGCTTCCGCGTCTCCACCTCGAGCCACGAATACAGCTTGTCGGACGTGTACTTGGAGCGTAGCCACGCTTCCGTCTCGGCCGTGTCGGCCACCTGCTGCTGGTGCGCGCGCTGCTCCGCCCGGGCGATATCGATGCGCTTCTTCTGGCTGGCGATTTGCCTGTCGATGCCCTTGATGTCGCGGCCCGCCATGTTGGCCTGCAGCTTGCGCTCCTGCAGCTGGCGGATCAGCTGACCCTTGCGAGAGGCCCGGAACGCCATCTCGGACGAAGCCTGGGCCGCGGCCCTGATGACGCCGGCGTTGGCCATCATGCTCTTGGCGACGATGGACGCGTCGACCTGCGACGACGTCCCGACGCCCATCGGTTCCACCTGGATGATCAAGTTGGGCAGGGCCATGAGGAGACCTGCATTCTGCTCGATGCCCGTGGCCACGTGGTTGGAATGCTTCGCCTCGTCGGTCAAGGCCCATTCCAGCCACTCCTCCTGGCTCATGCGCAGCTCGTCCTTGTTGGGCTGGACAATGCCAAAGTCCAGATCGACCCATTCCGTCTGGGGAGTCGGGACGCGGTCCGTCGACTCGCCCATGAGGGCGAGGTAGTACTGCAGCCTCGAGACGTGCGACTGCCGCGTCTCCTCGAGGGCGTCGACGGCCGTGGTCGCCTCCTGGACCTGGAGCCGCTTGACCTCGCTCATCAGAGACAGGACGCCGCCCTCCTGCCTCGCACGCAGGCTGGCCAAGGCCTCGGCATCGCGCCGCTCCCTGATGGACAGATACGAGTCGGAGAAGGCGCGCAGCTCCCCGCAGATCTCCAGCGCCTTCTGCAGCAGGTATCTGGCGCGGTAGTTGGGCATGGGTCCTCCGTCCGCCCCTTCTGCAAACCTTGCGAGGCTCTCCCCGGAGCCCAGCGCGGCAATCAGCTGACCCGGATCCAGGGGCGCATCGAACAGCGGGAGGCGGCGGGGGTTGCCATTGATGTCCAGCCCGTTTCTGATCTTCTGCAGCCGGTCGTCGATGAGGTCGCGCAAGGCTTGCATCTGGGGGTTGGCCGGGACACTGAAATACGTGGACCGCACGAAGCCGAGGGTGCCGTCCCGCAGCTCGGGAGACTTCTCCCGGGGAGGCCCTCTCGCACCACCGCCCCTCGCTGCGGGGTTGGTAAAGTACGGGAACGCAAGCTCCATGTCCACGGATGCGGTGGCAAAGTCGTTCACGAGGTGTCGGATCTCGGCGTAGCTCTTGGTGACGGGCTCGGTGGGCGGATCGATGGCGACGGGCGCGGGTCCGAAAAGCTCCGACGCCTCGACGTAGCGCTGGGTCGCCAGCGGGACCGCCTCGGACGAGTTCTGGCGAAAGTACTGATCCCCGCTCGCGATCAAGATCTCGATGCACTTCATCACAAACCGCTTCATGTACACGGCCGGCCGGTTGCGGGCAACGGCGTGGGGCGAGAACGGGTTCGCCTCCCAGTCGGCAATGTCGCTCGACTTGGACTCTCCCGGGGCGAGCCTCTGGATCGTGTCCCGGACGGAGCCGGCCAGCCGCAGCCCGGACGACTTGAAGGGGATGAATCGCCAACACCTGTCCAGTCGGGACAGGGGCTTGAGCGGTTTGGCGGACGGCCCGAGCCCGAGCCCCGCCTCCCCGGCGTTGGCATCGTCTCGCACCGGGTCGAATACCAGGCGGGAGACGTCGATGGCGAGGTCAAACTGCTGCGTGGCCGATAGCCTCTCCACGAGCAGAGAAACCGTGTGGAACCCCATCTCCCAGTTATAAACCGAGCAAGGGGTGGCCAGCTCGCTGTACGTGGCGCTGTCGAATCCGAATGCCAGGTTGTGCATGTTCTGGGGCAGCGATTCCAGGGCATCAAAGATGCACTCGTAGCCCTCCTTGTTCGAGATCTCCTCGACAAGGCGCAGCGAGGTTTCGTGGGTGAGGGGATGGGTCGTGACCGTAATCTTGTTGGTCGTGTCGATCTCTCCGTCGACCGTCATGTCGGGGTAGCCAAAAAAGGTCTGGACCTGCAGCGGTGTCGACCGCTCAACCACGAGACCCGAGGTCCCGTTGAACTGAGAGTCGTCGTAGGTCAGCAGCCACGTGAGCTCGTACTCGTCACCGACCAGGTTCTTGGGGTTGGGAACTGTCAGCAGCGACTTTTGCGCCGTCTTTGGGTCGATTCCCAGGGCGTAGCCTTCGACGCGTCTGCGGAGCTGTTCGCCATCCTTTGTGGTTTCCGTGTGCGAGACGCGGGAGAAGGAAGTCTTGCCGGCAATCGAAGACCCGACAGCCGACCCCGGAGACGCTTCCACCAGGCGCAACCGCAGCCCCTGCATCTCAAAGCGCCCTTGCTTCTCAAACGATCCCATCACGGCTGGGGCACCGGCCTCCTGTTTCCACTTGTCGACATTGATAGCCAAGCTTCGCCCGGAATCCCGCGTCTCGAGACGGAACCGGAACGACGCGATAGACGGTAGCACCGGCATGAATTCGGTCGGTGACGCACCCGCAGGCGACCCCGGCTGAGGAGGGGGTGGAGGAGGAGGAGGTTTAGGCGCCTCGACGTTGATGCCGGTAGCAGTGACGTATTTGGGCGACCATTTGCCGTTTCGCATCTCGACCCAGGCCATCTTGACCTCCCAGTATTGTTCCGGCGGTCTCGACTCGGAGCCGTCCTTTGCCGCCTCCATCATGGCCATTTTCGGCGCCGTGGAGGGCTTGGTCTGGCGTGTGATTTGTGGTATGAAGAGAAACAGCCGGTTCTTGAACAGAGCGGGCAGGAGATAGCTGCCGGGGCGTTGGAGCGGCTGATGGTCGGCGTCCACTTCGTGGGTGGGAATCTCCACTTCCATCTTGCTCCACGGCAGCCAGTTCCACCAGATGGATGCCGCCGAGGCCCCCGTTACTTCCAGGCGGCGGTAGTAGAAGTCAAAGGGCGCCGTGCGTGTCCGGGCGAAGAAGTGGTAGGCACCCCGAAAGCCCCGGGTCGCCTCCCACAGGTAGCTCTGAACGTCGAGATCAGCCACCTCATGGGCGGCGTAGACATACTCCCGGAGGAGCTGACCAATGACATCCTTGTTGAGGTTCATCTGCAGCATTTTGCTCTCCAGCTCTTCAAAGGCCTGGGTCTTGTCATCGCGCAACGACGGGTCCGCCCAGTTTTCGGGGTAGAGAAACACCTTGCGGTTCGCCTGCCAGAGCGTGTACTTGCTCATCCAGCTCCACAGCGGCTGCTTGATTCCGGTCGTGGGGACGCCGTAGGCCTTCTCCAGGCCGAGAAGGCAGCGCTGGACAAAGAGCTGGACGCTGGCAATGGCCTGGGCTATGCGCGATGTCTGCATCGCCGGCCCCATCTTGACGTCGATCAGGAGCTCAGCCGACAAGGCATCGGCTGTAGTGATCTTCCTGGCCTGGAAAGCAGGCACTCGCAGAAGGGCATCCTGTAGGACCCGCTGCTGCGTCGAAGCGAGAGACTCCCGCGCCCGGCTCAGCGCGTTCACCGCATTTCCCGATGACAGCGAAGGCTTCAGCTGCTCGAGCGAGTCAAAGTCTTCGGGTTTCTTGGGCGAGTGAGAGACCTGGGCCCATTGGTGGAGCATGGAGATGGGGACGGCGAGCGAGCTCGACATTTCGCAGCAATCGGCTAGTTGTTGGAGAGGCGATAAATCAAGGGCCATCAAGTTCTTGGCGCGCTGTGAGGTTGAGGTTGCCGGCCATTGTGCGTCGAAGAATGCGGAAATGTTCTCGGCCGTGAGTCTTGTCAGCTGGCGGGTTTCAGTGAGGAGTTGGGCCGCTTCTTTTTCTTCCTCTGCCTGGGCTTGCTCATCATTGCCGGCTGGGTTGGCGGCGCTCGAAGCACGCTCGAGGTACTGGCAGTAACTGACAAGAGATGCGCCAGAGACGACTCCGAACTGCTTGCGGGTCCGGAGAAAAGCAAAAAGGGTCCGCATCTGGCCGAGCTTCAGATCAGAAAAGTCCACCCCACGTTGTCGGTGAAAGTCTACTTCCTGGGGGCTGAGGCCCAGCGTTCCCGCTGTGCTCAGGCATCGCTCCAAACAGGACATCTCGTGTGAGGCAGTCTCGGCTAGTGATGCCGGACATACTGACGGCTCATCGAAGCTTGCCTCGCCCTTGGGGGTGGAATACGTCAGATCCTGTAGGGAGAGCCCGTCAGAGAACTCCAGAGACGACGGTTGCCTCTGGTTTAGAGAGACTGGGCGAGTGACGAGCTTTGGAGCCCCGGCAACAAAGTCGGCAGTTTGGTGATCTATGATGAGCTTTCCTGCGCTCCCACTGCTGGCGAAAGTGTACTCGGCGGTTGCGGGCGGGAAGAAGTAGGTTCTCTCCCCAATGGGCTCTACCCTGTGCAGCCACGCCTGAATGTTACCCCATACCCGATTCAGATTGTCTCGATAGCTGGATTCGCCTGAGGGGGCCTTCGATGAGAGGAATGCTTGGAGTAGTTCGGGGTTGGCACCTGGGAATCGAACAGCGAGCGCGGTCTGCACCGCGGCCTCCATTCCCCGGCGCTTCAGCTCTGGGATCATCCAGAAAATTGCCTTCTTTCGACGGGATCTGACTTCGTCTTCCCGCTTTTGGACTTCCGAGACGCCTGAAACAAGGGGTTTGAGAAACTCAACAGTCACTTCGGGCTCTTGCAGTCTGAAGTGCGCGCTGAAGATGCGGAGGATGCCACTGTTAGAGGCGGAGCGACCTGATCAAGAAAGGAAATGGTGTTAGCAGAGTTGGCTTTGACATCCGAGAGAGATAGTAAACAGCATCCGCAAACCTTCCATCACCTCCACTACCGCCTTGGAGACGCCCGGGCCCAATACACGAGAGCACATGGCTAATAGAGCCTCGCCGGTAAAAATCTGGGCTTCCTCGACATCAGAAATGTTGGCGGTCAGAAACGGGGCGTATTGCGACTCGACCTCGGCCACGCCTTGCACCGTCTGCGAGATAAATGCCAGGTCCTTGGCACCCGGCTGCTGCTGGTCGCTGTCGACGGGGGCGAGTAAGTCCAGCGCTGCTTCCACAGATGAAATCTCCTCGGGTAGATGCACCCATAGCTCCAGAGCTGCCAAGGTACTCTGTGGATCAAGGAACGGGTTGGCGACCTGCTGGCAGTGACGCCACCATTCAGCATATCGTGAGACCGGGAGATTCAGCAGTTTGCTCATCTGTTGGTGGCTGTACAGCTGCGCAATGCTTTCCATATTCCAGCGTGTCTCGGGCCCAAAACCGGTGATTTTCATCAGCACCAACAGGTTCGCCTGGGTAAGACGGAGCGCTTGAATGAGCGCACCTAAATTCTGGCCAAATTTTGCGGTGGGCAAGGTTTCTCCATCTATCAGACTCAGTGATGGATATTGCTGGACCAGCTGGGGGCGTAAGAATAGCTTGGGGTAAAAAGACGAGGGGAACTGGGCATCCATCGGTCCCCATAGTGGCAGAAGCTCCATCAGCGGCACGTCCATCCGTGTCGACAGCTGCCTCGCTGCTGCCAGGCGTTCGATGAACCCGCCATCGAGAACATAGTGTCGATAAGCGTCATCGTCATAGACCTGAGCCCGTCGTGCCAGGACGGCGATGGCTGCATCAGTGGTCTCGATGGACCAGCCCAGCCGATGATGGAGACGGAGGAAAGCCTGGAGATCGAGACATGTGCGCTTGGAGAGTCTTCCAACGCCCTCGGCGTCGCCAACCAGGGGTGACTCCTGAAGCCGCATGTCCTGCAGCCGGTCACTGAACTCGTCACCGCTGGCGAGCGTGACCACGAGACGCTTGCCGATGTAGCGAGTTTTCAGAACCGTATTCAGATCCGAGGGGGAAAGCCCGGAACGGACGAGCAGCTGGTCCTTGACAAGCCGCAAGCTCGTCTTGGAAGCAGAGTTTGCCATCTTCCAGGTGGCGGCCTTGGCAGCATTGGCGTCGTCGCCGTGATCCTCCTCGTCCTCGTCGTCGTCCTCATCCGCGCCCGGGTCCGCCTCATAGCCCCAGTACTCACCAGCGGAAGCCAGCCCAACTACATCTCGATAAGTCTTTGGCCCCACCTCCGCATCGTAGCCCTGGAGCAGCCGGACGAAAGCGGGACTGTGGAATGCCTCGCCGGTGATGGCCAGGAAGTCAAGGGGCTGCAGCTTGAGTGACTCGGCCGCAAGCCGTCTCTCGTGGACGCTTCGGGCGGCCGCGGCATAGGTTCTGTCGCCAGCTGAGCTGCCCGGAAACGCACGAAGGACCAAATCCTGGTCGAACTGGAAGCGCCGCAGCAGCTCGTAGCGTGTGTAGCCCCTGGCCTGCAAGAGTTCGCGGCTGGTGGCGATGGCGTGGTTGTACGGAAATGAGACCATCGGGGCCAGCTGCTTGCTGATGGTTGCGTAGATGTTGGCGTTCGGGTCGCCGTTTGGCTTCAAGCTTCGCCCGAGATATTGCTCCATGACCTCGATGGTTAGGTCCTGGTATGCCATGGGAGTCTCGGTGTCCACTTTGGAGAGGTGGGCCGAGGCAATGTCTGGCCGTCGGTGAAGGAACACGTCAAGCGCGCTCGTGGCGTTCTCGACGGTCCATGCATCGGCGGTTTTGATCGATAGGTCGACACCGCCGAGCATCTTCAAAAGGTCCACCAGGTAGGAAGCCGGACCCAGAACAGAGGTGCTGTTATCAGCCGCAACGCTATCTAGGTCGTTGAACAGGGTCGTCAGGTTGGTGTCCTGGTCGTCATCCGAGGGGGACGGTGAACTGGCCTGGTTCGGGCCGCTGATGGCGAGGACAGGGACCTCGCGCCGGGCACGGACAATGTCGGCCCAGAAGGCATCGTTTCTTCGGTCAATACGCCTGGCTTCGAGGTAGATCCTCGCGGCCGTCGCCGAGCTCAGGCCTCGGGCCTCGAGTTGCTGGACGAACTCGTCCTGATCACTGCAAGCAATCACACGGGCAGATGTGAAGCGGGTGCCAACCAAGGCCTTCAGGTCCTGGGCGTCAATGACCAAGGAATGGAGGCGAAACAGAGCCTCCAGCGTCCTCCGCACGTCCTGCGCATCCTGGACGGATAAACTGGACAGCTCATCCTGGCACGCGGGCCGAGCGATGAACTGGCCTAGGGTGCCGGAGCGGACGTCAAACTGCTCGACTACCGCCAGCTTCAAGATTCGCGAGACCGAGTCCCGGACACTAGGGTCAAGTTCCAGGATGGTATGATCCACGACAGCGCTCAGCACCGCTGTGGGGACGCGGTAGAGGAGCTCGGAGCGAATGGCAGTGATCCCCGGAACCTCATCCTTGGCGGAGTAGTACTTGATGGCTACATCGCTCAGGGTCTTAACTTCTCTGTCCTTGAGCAGAAGTAGACAGAGACTGCGATCCTTCCCAGAGATTTCGAAGATGTCGGTAGCAAGTAGCAGCCGCTGACGGCTGGCTCCATCGACTCCTGGGCCCGCCTGCACGAGCCGCAGGGCATCGAGCAGGTTCTCGCCAGCCTGGACGTGCTGCTTGATGTTGGCCACGACGGGATCGCCGACTCCCAGAGATTGGTAAAACTCATCCATTGTGAGACGGCGAAATGAAACTAACTCCCGTGGCTATGGAATCTGGTTGAACTGGGAATTGACCAGTTCTGGGTGTAGCCCGCCGAAAGTGAGCAAAATGTGCTAGGAGGTTGGAACAGCCACTTCTACGCCAGGGTGGATTTCGGCTTTCCGTCATGGCAATCGCGGATGGTCAAAAAGATGCCCACTGCAGGTCGATCCAACGAGGAGAGTGCATCGAAACAGGGCTGAGGCCAATCTGGTCGGGCAGTCGAATGTCCGTACCGCCCTAACTCCAGTTGCCCTTTGGAGACATGTCTCAGCCCTGGGTCTCTCCATCACATACCGGAAACAGCGTGTGATGCATGAATGACGGGCTTCCATGGTTGGGGCAAATAACTTGTCGAGGCGGCAAGGCGTGTCCGTATCAGCGTCGTAGGGATGCGATACAAGGAACAGCAATGTCGGGTCGACGGCAGCCTCAAGTCGTGCAATGGGCATTCAACAAAGCACGTGCAGGCGACGCTACCAGTCGCAACGAATCCTGTGTGGTCCTGTGTGGTCCGTGACTTGCATTACTACGCAGTACCCGTAGTAGGGCTGGTTTTGATTGCCAAGATGCATGACAGCCTAGCTTGTAAGGGCTTCCCCCGCTCCCGACTCTGCAGCGGACCTAACCGTCCTCAGTGCTCACCACGCTACGCCATGCATTTCTTCCCAGCTCGTTTCACTAGTCTACCGTTTGCCAGCTGAAAGGCTCCAAGGCCAGTGCCGTTCCCTAGACTATTGGTCGGTCGGGTGACTGCAGAGCGAATTCAGCTCTCGTCAAACTGGGTTACCTCACATCACTAAATGACATTCTAGGCCATGAAAATAGCCGGGTGCAAGTCGGATTGCACAGGGCTGAAGGCACTTGCGCACGCGGGATGTTCCTGGGTAAGCAACTCAAGGTACAAAGGAGCAACAAGGTCGGCGTTTTGTGCAAGTACCCCCGCTTACCTTACCCCCTTTGCCGGAAGATGACTTGCCGTAAAGTCAGACAAGGCGGGCGCAATGCAGGCCTCCAAATCACCACTATCACTAGGTACCTTGTGCTATCTTGAGTCGTTCACACATGGCGACCACAACCTCGTGCATAAAGACACTCTGATCGCCAGAGAGTCGCGGGTACGCTTAACGCTGGGAACGAGCGAGCCCGCTTCACCATTTCGTGAAACCACATATCCTGTAATTCTTTTTGAGGCCACTTTGGTTGGAAACCTCCCATCGCCATGGCCAGCGAGCTTTGGGACTACGAGTCTCGTCTCGAGACGACGACTCGCGCCGACGACGGAGCTTACGACCAGGTGCTTGCCGTGTCACAGGGACTGATCAACGAGCAGTTCCAGGCTTTGTTTGACCTCTACAAGGACGAGCTGAGCAAGCTGTACTTCAAGGATGCATCCATTGGCACCTTTGAAGGCACACTGCAGGCCCCTCAGGTGCTCATTCCTGGCGCCGATGAGACCTCGGCCAACATCAACCAGGTGGTGCTGCTGGTGCGGTACGCTTTTACCAACCATGGGTCTTCTTTTAGTGATTGGGATCCCCTAACACTGATTACCTCGTAGCTTTGACAATGGCTCTCTCAAGAGCGCAGATGGGCGGACTGAGATCGAGGACCTCAGGCACTGGACCTTTGCCGTCAGGGTCCCCGTGGTGCCAGAAGCCGTGCCGGACCCCAGCACCATCACAGACCCCAAGAAGAAGAAGAAGGCCGAGGAGAAGCGCCTACGAATCAGCGAGCGATTCGACCATCCAGGCGATTACACCATCGAGCGCTTGTACATGAAGCTGTCGAGCGCGGACTGGTGGGTTGTGGGCAGCCCCTACCTGAAATTGACCCTGACTCAGGCCGGAATAGGAACAATCTCGACAACCAGCGCTCGGTGGCGGGTCTCGACTCGGATGGGAACCCCGTGTCGTACTGGGACTGGAAGTCGGACGACGACAACACGGGCACGGCGCGCCGCCTGGCCCTCTGGCTGGGCACCTGGGCCGACTCGTTTGAGCTCGACGCGAGGAATTCGCTGGGGCTGTCGTTCAAGCCACCGACAAGTGAGTGTGTCCCAACGAGCGCGCTAGAAGGCGGAGAAAGCTTCAGGCTCTAAGCTAACCCATTTTTTTTTAATTCTTTTTTTTTTTCAAGTCAACAGCATCATGCCAACGTATGGTAAGAGTTGCGGGCCAGCCATCTGCACGGTGGGTCCAAATTTCTAACATGCTGCCAGTGCCCACGGACATTCTTCACCAGGTCTACACATACAAAAGCAAGCTCAACGGCGCCGAGAATGGCCAGACGGGCTTCGGCGGTGCTGGGGACTGCAACTGTCTGCTCTATCTCGAGATGGTTCAAAACGGGGGCGTGAAGCCGAAAGATCCGCGCCTGATATGGTCGGGCAACTTCGCCACGCAGGCCAGTCCCGACCACCCGGCCGTGCGCGCCACTTTCCTCCTCAACCAGGACATCTTCCTTGGCAAGTACATCCTGCCTGAGTTCCGGTCTTTGAACCAGGCCAGCGACGTCTACCACAACGCCTTTTACTGGAGGGCCGACAAGCCCGAGGACAACTGGCCGATCTACCTCCCCTGGTACATCAGCTACGATCCCAACTACCCCAGTGCGGACAATCCCAAATACGACTTCACGCCCGTCTACGACCCCCTGAACCCCCGCAAGGTTGTTTCGTACCAGTGGAACAAGGAGAATGAGCAGCCGCTCCGGGTGGAGAAGAAGCCGACGGAGAACTGCTGGGGCCGGGCGAAGACCAAGGGTGAGCTGAGCAGTCTCTGTTATCCTAGCTAGGATTGCGCTGATATGTCTGGCAGATACCATGAACACCACGCTGACGTGGGACACGGGCGCGGCCGCGCTTACTTTCAGCGGCAAAACCATCGTCGATGAGTTTGAGGAGTGGACGTACACCGAAAACGCATGGGACAGGCCAACCAGCTACTGCTAGTAAGCACTCAACCCTGAGGACCCTCCCTCCCCTCCCCTCCCCCCCCCCCCCTATATCTGCGTGCTGGCTGCTCCGCACGGGTTGCTTACAAAAAGGAAATAGTGACACCTTCACCGTCACCTGGAGCATCAAGATGCGCATCGTCCCAGTGTATAACCCGGGCGACCTGGTCTCGTACCTGAGCATCGTGCTCGACCCGCTGCCGCCCGGAAAGTCGTCGTATGTTGAGGTGAGTACGAATCCGCGGGTTTACAACATGAAGACGTTGGACCACTCGGCAGATTTGACCAATGATATTCGCAACCGCATGACTGGCGATCTCGACCGCATGATTGGCAACATCCAGAATCATCTCAAGTCGGCAGGCCGCTTCACCTATCCCGGCAGCGGCACCCTCATCTTCGAGGATGCCGTCATTGGCCGGTACGGAGACCTCAACGCGAAAGTCCGATACCAAAAGTCAGTTTCCGAGCCCGACCTGTTCAGGTTGAAAGCTTCCAAATCTGTGCTGACAGTGACACGTAGGCTCGAGCACAAGGACTGGATCATCAAGATCCCCCGGGTAGAGAAGGGGACGCCCCTCCTGATGGCCGCCCCGCCGCAGCCGAGACTCAAGACGTCGCGGCCGCTCATCTCCAGCCACAGCCTGTCCTGGTCCGCCAACGACCTCCGGGCTCTCCAGGCCGACCAGACGCTGACCATCCGCGGCGTGAACAACACCGGCCAGCCGGTGCGCTTCGCAGCCATCGCGTTCGGCTTCCGCTCCGGCCAGGTCAAGGACTGCATCTTCACCACGGGCGACTACGAGTACCGGGAGAACACGGCGGCCGCCGCGCCGCCGTCCACCGAGACGGAGACTGAAAAGGAGGACAAGGCCAAGGACCACGGGATCCTCGTCAAGCTGGCCAAGATGAAGGACAGCCTGACGGGCGCGGGGTCGGGGTCGGGATCGGGGGCCGCCCCAGCGCCCAAGAAGGGCGTCGTCCGGGTCAGCCGCTCCGACGACGCGCCCAAGCTGGTTGCCACGGTGGGCAAGACGGGTGCAAAGGACGGGGCCACCTCGTGGGAGGTGACCGTCGCTACGCCCAGCAGCAAGACGCTGGTTCTCCCGGCCGGCGCGTGGGTCGAGGTGAGCATCACGGCGGAGACGGCGTTTGCGCAGATGCAGCCTGTGGCGATCAATGAGTCAGTTCGTGGTGAGGAGGGCGTGGATATTGGACACTTTGAGCAGCCGATTGAAGTTCGCGTGTCTTAGGGTTGTGTGTTAGTAGTTGAATTTAGTTGAATTTTGAGTATACATGATGATTTGATGTTCTGTTGTCAACGGACGTGAGGTTAAGGTGTGGCGATGGACTTGGCGGATGTTCCCCCCCTCGAAATGAGCGCTTGGCGGGCGTCAGGTGGGGGCCAATGGTGTGGTGAAACCAAACGAAAGTCGTAATTTTCTGGGGGGTGGAATATTAAGCCTTTCGCCCTTTCCCCGCGTGCATCCAATCAGGCACAGCACTCTGTTCTACCTTCTTCAAGAAGGAGGAGGAGGCAGGGACGATGCAAAACCTAGAGCCCCTCCGAGTCATCTGATTTTTCCATTCATGTTCACTCTATTTCCTTCCCTAAGAAGTCCACCCAAGCTTTGGTCGCCCCCCCCCCCCCCCTCTCGACAACGCCCCGCCAACAGGCAACCGCCAACCAATGCCGGAATGGCACTCACGTTGACGCCCGAGATGCTCACCATCATCCGCCACAGCGTTCATCCCTTCGTCCTCACAACCCTCGGCCTCGAGGGCGCCAAGAAGTTCAGAGACCGATCCGACAGCAGCTACGACGCCGTCCTCGCCGCCCACCTCCCCTCCCCCGCCGACGCACGCGCCATTCTCGCTTTCTTCGGCCTCGACACACGCGCCATCGCGCGCGTCCTCTCGGCCGCAGGGCCCAGTGTCCTCTCGCTCCCCGCCATGGCTCGCAACAGCCGCGGCGGTCGGATTTTCCCCCTCAGCGACGCCCTCGCGAGCGCGTACCGTCGGAGCGCCCCGGCCGTGGATTCGCCCGTGCCAAAGACGTACGACGGCTACTTTGCGTGCGCCGTCCAGCAGGGCCTGCGGCCTGAGTTTGCGTGCACCGTGGGGATGCATCCGGAGGACCCCCGCTTTGGGGAGGCGGGGGCCGAGTTCTACCAAGTCGTCGGTGCCGAAGAGGCGGCACGGGATCAAGTCGTGGCCAACAAGTATCTCCTCCACGAGCTGTGGAGAGACCGCATCGAGGAGGAGGGGGAGGGGCAGGCGTCGGCCCAGTGAAAGCGGAGGGGCATATAGGTACATGGTTTTACCAAGCTCCCAGGTACCGGCATGTACACCGAATGGAAATCAACTTGCCAGGCCTACTGATTGGTTTGAACTGCTTGCCCGAGAATTTGACCGTTTTTCAGCTTGCCACTAGCAGCCCAAATCCGGCAATACTGCCTTCCATCAGCCAGCCACTGTGGACCCGCTCCGAACGCAGCGTCGCTCTCGGCTTTCAAGATCTGCAGGCCTTCGGGGGTTACAGTGCATTGGTAAGGTAGCCAGGTATGTGACCTCGGAGCACGGCAGTCCCGAAAATGGCTTCCGGTGCCGAGGATGGCCCTGGCCCGTGGTTTTGCTCCGCACGCGTCCGGCAGGCAAGGAGACGACCCTTGGGCGCTCGCTAGGGCCTGGTTCGAATTGCAGTTCGGCGAGCTCAGTCGGTGGTGCATCTACTCCGAGAGAAACCTCTGGTATCCCCCGCGAAGGGAGTGCACACAACAAACCGCAGAACAACACCCCGAACCAACTACCCCGGCCAGATTTGGCCGTGCTGCTATCATGGCTTCTAACCGCCGCGCCGCCGCCTTTCCGGGGGCTCATACGGCTGGTGTAAGGCCTATCCCATGCCATGGACATAGCCCCGATACTGAACCATGGCGTAGAAAGAAAATGCCCAGGGCCGGCACGGCGACAGCGGGAAAGGCAGCAATAACGACACCGGCAAAGGTTCCCCCGCCGCCAGTGACGGCCCAGCTCACATGGCTGCTGAGGGAGCCGGCCGGCGGTCCCTCTCCGGGCGATACAACGTCAAGGTCAATGCCCAGACAGGCGGCGCTGCTTGCACAATCCCGATCCAGACCACGGCTGGACGTGGAGGTTTCGGTCCGTCGCTGAGTCTCGAGTACGGGTCTGGCGCGGCGGGTGCCAACGGCGTCTTTGGCATGGGTTGGCGCCTCGGCGGCGCCGATCAGATTGCTCGAAAGACAACAGCATCCATCCCCGCGTACGACGAGAGCGACACGTTTGTGCACTCGAGCCTCGGCGATTTGGTCCCCTCGGACCAGCCCGAAAAGCTCATTGACGGCCACCGAGTTCGGGAGTATCGAGCCAGGGTCGAGTCCATGCCCACGCGCGTCCAGCAGTGGATCCAAAATGACAGCGGCGAAGTCTTCTGGCGGACCATATCGTCGACCAACGTGACGACGGTGTATGGACGAGGGGATAGCTCCCAGATCTTCCACTCTGCGGCCCCCCAAGCCCCCCAAGCCAAGAGCGTATTCTCTTGGCTCGCGTCCGAGTCGTATGACAGCCACGGAAACAGCATTCGGTACGGCTACAAGACCGAGAACGACTCCGGCGTCCATCATTGGCGTGATGCGTTCGAGGCTCACCGGAGAGACGCTGCATCATACCCACAGCGCTATCTCAAGTCCATCCTCTACGGCAACACAACCCCGCGCCGCAATGCCCAAGACTGGGACGTGCTCGTATCGCCCACTGCCTGGATGTTCGAGGTGGTCTTTGACTATGGCGAGCATAACAGCGCGCAACCCACCACAGAGGAAGAACAGCCATGGGAGCTCCGGCCCGACCCCTTCTCTTCGTACAATAGCGCATTCGAGATCCGCACCTATCGCCGATGCCAACGCGTGCTCATGTTCCACCATTTCTCATCACCAGCGGAACTGGGGCGGCCTGACTGCCTCGTCGCCTCGACCTGGTTTGAGTACCAGGCCGACCCGCGCTCCGGGGCCACGTTCATGCGGTCGTGCGTGCAAAAGGGCCACAGTCCGAAAGGTGTAGACAGCTACTGGACACTCGCCCTGCCGCCCGTCGAGCTGACCTACACCACCGCCCCCCAACTGGCCGACCTCCCCGTCGAGGAGCTGGACCTCCGAATGGCCGGGATCACCACCTCCGCAGCCCAATGGATCGACCTGGACGGCGAAGGCGCCCCCGGCGTCCTCGCCAAGGTGGACGGGGCCGGGTGGTTCTACCAGCGCAATCTGGCGCTGGACAGCGGGCCCCAGGTCGGGGATCCCCGGCCGGTCACGGCGACGCCTAGCGTCGGACTTGTCTCCTCCGGCTGGGATTTTGAGGACATCCGCGGCGACGGCCTGCCGGATGTGGTGGTGGACGCCGAGGACGGGACTCTCCGCGGCTTCTACGAGCGCGAGGAGGACGGCGGGTGGCTGAACTTTGTCCCGTTCGAGACGTACCCCGTCATTGACGACCCCGACTCGACACGCCGCGTGGACCTGCGTGGCAGCGGCCGCGCCGATATCCTCCACATGGGGACACGGATGTGGCACCCGTCTTGCGGGCCTCGGGGCTTTGGCGCGGCGCAGTCGGCCGCGGGAGCGCCGCTCCTGGCTCTCCAAGATCCCGCTTCGCTGGTGCAGCTCTGCGACATGACGGGCGACGGGCTGGCTGACATTGTTGAAGTGAAGAATGGGAGTGTTTGCTACTGGCCAAACACTGGACACGGCACTTTTGGGAGCAAGGTGACCATGGGAAACGCCCCTTGGATGGCACCAGACGACATCTTCTCCCCGCAATGCATCCGTACCGGGGATTTCACGGGGTCTGGAACTACTGATTTGGTGTACCTGCAGTCCCGGGACGGCGCCGTTGTCTACTACAACATGTCCGGAAACACCTGGAGCGAGGGCTATCTCATCCCCTCCTTCCCTCCGTTGGATGGTGTCTCTGTCGTGGATGTACTTGATATTGGCGGTCGAGGAACGGCGTGTCTTTGTTGGATGTCAGATTTACATGCAAGTACGGCAAGTGGGCTAGGAACGGTTCGTTTTGTCGACCTGATGGGCAAAGAAAGGCTCGGTCTTCTAAAGAGCTGGTCCAACGGGGTCGGCAGCGAGACCGAGTTTACCTATCGGTCGTCGTTCTCGTTCTATCGAGAGTACGAGGACCAAGGTAGGCCATGGAGCACGCGGCTCCCCTTTCCTCTCCAATGCGTTGACCGCACCGTTGTCCTGGACCGCGTGGCGCGGACGTCCTACACCACACGATACGCCTACCACAATGGCCACTATGACCATGCAGAACGCCAGTTTCGCGGTTTCCAAATGGTGGAATCTTGGGATGCGGAAGAGTTTGACATGGAATCCGCCACCCAGTTCCGGCGGCCGCCTGTACTCACCCGACAATGGTACTACCTGGGCCTACCACGAGTGGACGAGGCCAGCCTGCCGCAGAGATACGCGACAGTTTCGCCCAGACATGGCGATATCGCAAAGGCGGTGATCCCGTATGGGCTAGACCAGGCCGCGACCGAGGAAGCATATCGAGCGCTGGCTGGCCAGGGGCGTCGGACTGAAATCTACAGCGTTGATCCCTCGGACGAGAAAGCGGCTTTGCCCTACACCATCGCGCAGCAGACTCACGAGGTGGTTTTTTCCCAGCGCGGTCCTCACATCGCATCCAGGGTCCGCGGCCGCGAGGAGATTACGGCTCACTACGAGAGGGCTGCTGTTCTCGACGGCGCTGGACAGCTGCATCTGTCGTATGACGAGGCTCGGGTGCAGCAACACCTGATTCTGGAGACAGACGCATATGGCAATGTGCTGCTCGAGGCTTCGGTGCAGTATGGCAAGGCGTCTGGGAATCTTCCTGACCTCCGAGATCGGAAAAGGCAGGAGGAAACGATAATCACATACACTGAGAACATCTACACCAACGCAGTGTCGACGGACGACTATTTCCATGCTCCTCTTCCCTGTCAGACACGGCAGTATCGTGTTTTGGGGAAGGTGCACGACCAAGACAGATACCATTGGGACGGCATGGCCGAGGACAATGCAAGATTTCTCAGAGCCGCCACAGAGATTTCCGTCGATGACGAGCCCGATAAAGGTGTGGAGGTCAGCGCGGATCCGGGAGGGTATCGCATTCTTCTAGAGAGTAATTGCATTCTATACACCAGTCCAGATCTCCGCAAGCCTTTGGATCTGGGAGTTTTGGCCGAGTTCTCTGTTCTGTATCAGAGCTACGAACTCGCATTCACGTCCAACTCTCTGGGCAGGGCATTGAGCGTCCCTGGCCAGATTTCAAATCCACCCGACGGCGTAGCACCCTCTTCCTCTGCGCTTGTGGACTCGAAAACCCTCATACATGGCGGCTACGTGGAATTGGTCGCAGACAGCGGAATCTGGTGGGCGCCTTCGAGCCGCGTCATCTTTGGGGGCGAGAGTCCTGATGGCCAGCTGGAAGCCGCACGTCGTCAGTTCTACATCCCAAACGCAGAGTTTGATCCATTTGGCAACGTGTCCACAAAGACCTTTGACGAGTACTGCCTGCTCGTCACGAGCACTACCAACGCCGTGGGCAGTAAGACGACCTGCGTGAGTGACTATGCTAGACTGCAGCCCATGCTAGTCAAAGATGTCAATGAGAACCGGACCCAGACGATTCTTGATCCTCTTGGACGCGTGATTGGAGTGGCGGTTATGGGAACGGCAGAAGCCCCGACTGGCGACGGTCTGGATGGGTTTGAGGCCGAAATCGACGGGAACACATTGGCAGCCTTTTTCGACAACCCATCTGGACCTACTGCGCGATCTCTACTGTCTACAGCGAGCAGCCGAAGGATATACAGTGACGATGCTTACCGTCGCGGGCTGGAAGGCGTGGTTGGATCAGCAGTGCCAACGTGGGTTGCCGAGCTGACGAGGCACGACCACGCCGGGACCGATACTGGTGCCCCATCGCAGATTTCTGTTCACATAACGTATCTGAATGGTTCCGGCAGTACTATTCAGGCAGCTTCTCTGTCCAGCCGGATTGAAAAGACGACGAACGGGGTGACGTGGGACTTTAGCGGCTGGGTCATCGAGGATAATAAGGGACAACCGGTTCAGACGCTCCAACCATTCCAAGCCCCATCCCATGCCTTTCAGCACCAGTCCGACACGCCCCGGAGCACAACAACTCGCATCGAGACGACCTACCTGCGCGACCCCCTGGACAGGGTCATCGGAGTGCTCAACGCCGACCACACTTGGTCCAAAACCCGGTTCACGCCGTGGACGAGGGCGGACTACGACGCGGGCGACACCGTCACGGTTGAGGATCCTGCCACCGATGCAGACGTGGGTCAGTATTTCCGCCGACTAAACCGCTCCTTGTACTTTCCAACGTGGTACGGGAAGCGAACGGCCGACAGCTCTCCCTTGGACGAAAGACGCTTGGCATCCCAGTCGCAGGTCTACGCTGACAGCCCCACCATCGCCCACCTGGACGCCCTCGGGCGAGAGATCGTCACCGAGACTGGCAAGGGCGATAACGGGCGCCTTTTCCACAAGCACTACGATCTGCGGGGCCATTGCGTCGAGATTCGAGACCCCCTGAACCGTGTGGCTGAGACGGCGCGGTACGACCTCCTCGGCCGCCTAGTGGAGAGCAACAATATGGATCGCGGCCAGCGTCGCATGCTTCCTGCCGCTGACGGGTTACCCGTCTCGTCCTGGTCGGATAGAGGCACCCGAAGGCGCATCGAGTACGACAGGCTCCGGCGGGTGGAAAGCGTGTGGATGTTGCGGCGGGGGAGCGAGGCCGAGATACTGGTCAATAAGTACATTTACGGGGAAACGCAACCTGATGCCGCAGAGAATAACCTGCACGGACAGCTGTATCAGTGCTACGATCAAGCAGGGCTACGAACAAATGCCCGTTTCGATGTCTTAGGTGGTTGCATAGTGTCGACGCTGCGGAGTGCAACCGAGTTCAGGGAGTCGATTGACTGGGCGGTTATCCGGGATGATATACTTGAGCCTCGGGGGTACACCACCACCATCCGCTACAACGCGCTAGGTCTGCCTGTGGAGAGTGCCTCTCCCGATCTCGGGCTAATCCGGTGGAGGTATAATGATGCTGGCAGGCTGAAGAACCTCCAGTCGCTGCATCCTGACCAAACCATTACCTCTTCGGTGGACGACATCCAATACGATTCTGACGGCCAGATCAACCGTATTGTCTATGGGAACGGGACTGTGACGACTAACACGTATGAGGAAGAGACGAGGCGCCTAGCGACGACGCGGACGACGCGGAAACGCGGTGGTGGGCAGGGTTCGTCAGACTCTTCCGAGGAACGACTTGACCGCCTGATTAGGACTTCTCCCACGCGTACTTCTCCCGCGCGTAGGTCAAGTACCAGCCGAGAAGCTCTGCAGAACATTACCTACACGTACGACTGCCTGGGTAGAGTGGTGCTCGCAAACGATACGGGGTCTGCTGTCTGGAATGCGAACCCAAATTCTGCATCGCCAACACGGGAACTCCGGTACGACTCCTTTGGCCAACTTGTCCAGGCCACGGGCCGTGTCCAGGTCGACCCTGAATCCAAACAGTTGGAGCCCTACGGCTTCAACACACACACGCCCAAAAGCCCGGACGGGAACGCCCAACTGGCCATTCGGTACACGGAGAATTACACATATGATAAGGTCGGCAACATGCAGACGATGGAGGTCCTTCCCAGCAGCGGATATTCTGGGTGGACAAGGCGGTACACCTACGAAGAGCGAAGCTGTATCCAGCCCGATGATCTTGGAAACCGCCTTACCCGCACCGAGGTCGGCGGCAAGGTGGAAGAGTACAGGTATGACGACGATGCGGGACGCCACGGCTGCATGACGTCCATCCCGGGATACTCCCGTCTAGCCTGGGATTTGGAAGACCGCCTTCACTCCTTTTCGACCCAGCGAGTGGTAAGCAGTACCCCTGATTCCTCCCCCGACCGATCGGCAGCTCCCACGCCAGAGACAACCTGGTACATCTACGATGCGGACGGCACGCGTGTGCGCAAGGTCACCGAGCGCTTCACCGCTGCCAAAGACGGCACCCCGACGATAAGCAAAGACACGCGCTATCTCCTCATGGGCGATATCTATACCACCTATCGAGGGGATGGAGTGACGGAGCTGCGCGTGACCAAGACTCTCAACGTGAGCGATGGTGCCCTTGGAGGGAGCCCCATCACCTTGGTGGAGCTGAGCTCGACCACATCACAACCCCTGACGCGATATCGAGCCAGCGAGCTCCTGGAACTGGACGGCGAGGGCAACATGGTCTCGTACCAAGAATACTCGCCGTACGGTTCAACCACCTACACGACAGGAACCATAGAAGCCAACCGCGTCTATCGATTCGCGAGCTACCGATGGGACAGCGAGAGCGGCCTGTACTCCTGCGGAGCAAGGTACTACGCATGTTGGCTGGGCCGCTGGACCTCGGCCGACCCGTGGGGCACAGTCGACGGCCTCAACCTGTTTGTCTACTGCGGCAACGACCCCGTCAACCTCCACGATCCGGGCGGCACCATGTTCAGCCAGTTCAAGCAATCAAAAAGCGCCAAGAATGAGGAAAAGAAGAGTGTCTCCCCCAGCCCCAAGTCAAGCAAGGAAGAGGTAGCATCCGACGACGGCTGGGAGAGAATACGGCCCAGGCACCAGATAAGGGATAGCGGCGAGACGGAAGCTAATTTCACGAGGCTATACCGCGCGACAGACCTTTCGCGGGCAAAGGATTTCGCCAAGAACGGCGAGTGGCAGGCCACGACCACGGGGGGAACAGGTGACTTCAACACTGTAGGCGACACGACCGCCTACTGGACGGCCAGCCGCGCAGTTGCTGAAAAGCACGCCCCGTTCTACTCCCGAAAGGAGCCGACGCTGCTGTGGGTAGACGTCCCAAACTCCATGCTAAAGGGCGACCACGTCAAAGACTACGGGATGGACCCCAAGAACGCCGAATGGCAAGCCGTGAGCATAACCTACCTCCCCTCCCTCTCTTCCCCTGCATGTACTTACCCAGACACAAAGCGCGTCAACCTCGACCGCCGCGGCACCCCCGATGAACACGTCCCGTCGGCCTACGCGAGCGTCGTCAGCGACCGCGCGGCCGAAATCACCACCGGTCCGGAATCCTTCATCGCCACCGACCGGTACAAGCGAGACGCCCACCTCTCGGGGGAGGAGATGGGACCGCTGCATATCAAGGGCGAGGGGTACGCGAGGCAGTATGCGTTCAAGGGCGGCGCGCTGGAGAGGCTGGCCGACTTTGATGTCAGGGGCTACGAGAGGCTGGACATGGCGCCGCCGAAGAGGCAAGTTGATCCACAGAGCACAAGTTCGAGCTCGAGTTCCAGTTCGAGTTCGAGTTCGAGTTCGAGTTCCAGTTCTGCGGTGTATGGGGGTTATCAGAGCGGGAGGGGGGGTTATGGTGGAAGCAGTAGAGGAAGCTATGTTGGGAGCAGCAGGGGCGGTTATGGCGGGAGCAATAGAGGAGGCTCCGGTGGGAGAGGGGGGTTTAGTGGAAGAGGAGGGAAGACTTCGTACCGGTAAGTGCCGCGTGGATTGTTTGAAGTTGATCCTTGGTGGTTTTATCAGCATGGCTAGCATTGAAGCCAACGGATTTCTGTTGGGTTACAGGTGAAGTTTGTACTGAGGCTGTTGTACATGGATTTGGCAAAGTATTACTCCCAAATGGGAAGACAACTTGTGGTAGCGACTCGTGCTCAAGGGAGTCCCCTGTGACATTTCTACTGACAATCATGGCTTTAAGCTGAATTGACACGGGCTTGACTAACTAGACCGGTGGGCATATTGACAACATTAACTATCTACATTATTCTGCTTTCAGTGACATGACATGTATCATATCTTCCCGCCCTCAAAGCACTAACCAGCAGTAAAAAGATACGATTTGTCCCTACCTACCTGTTCAGTTACCCCCCACAACATTTTCCGACCAAGTCCGGATTAGTCGTAGAGCTTAAGTAGGGGCTGAGGCAAAGCGAGCACCTCCCGAAGCCCAAGTGACTTTGGCTATTACCGTGGTTTAACATCGGGTGTGTATTGTAAGGACCTAGTTTTAGGACACTAGTCTACTACCAAGTACTGCGGTTTTCTTTTACCTATATAAGTAACTACCGTTAAGAGACCTACTTATTACGGCCGGGTAAGATGGGAGAGACAGTGCTGTAATAACTTAAACCTGAAGTATAGAAAAATAAGCTAGTGAAGAAAAGGGGGACGAGAGGTTTTATGGGTCAAGGGGTTACTGGAGAGTGTAAAGAGTATTATGTTAGTACGGTTTTATAAGTTTTTAATGGTTTGCAATATATATGTGGAAGGACTTGAATTTATACCTAGTAGAATAATCTTGTAATACACACTTGTGGGTGCAGGTGCCGCGAGCAGCGTTGGGCGATGCAGAGTACAGAATATAGAACACTTCCGCGGAAGTCCTGTGTAAGGAGCGGGACAGTTCGGGACACAGGTAACAGAGAGACCGCAAATCACTCTACCGTTTCCGGATATTCTGGCCTAGGTAGAAAATGGTCCTATACCACCCAACTCTATTGAGTGATCTAGGCTTCAATTGATCTTGCAACCACCTAACCACTGTTCCATCATCTAACACTACGACCTCCTATCCTCGTCACCCCAGCGCCCAGCAGCATTATATTAACACTTTGACCTAACACTTTAAATAACTTAACTCCTTTCCACCTAACTTTTTCACTTAATTAACTCTTATCATTATAGGCATAAACGCCTTTCTAAACTACAATAGTATTATATATTAAATCTGGTCTTAAATAGTCTAAGCTCGCTAAGATAATATATTAATATAAAATCACGGAGGGTAACTATATCGCTGTTAGGCGCCGGGGTGACGAAGATAAGGGGTCGCAGTGCGAGATTATGGAACAGTGGTTAGGTAGTTGTGTGAAGATCAATTGAAGGCTGGACCTCTCAACTGAATTGAGGGGTCCAACTGCTCTTTTCTAGCTCTATAAGGGCATTCGAAAACGAGTTGCTTTGTGGGCTCTTTGTTGCCTACATCCCCAACTATCCCGCTCCTCGCGAAGGACTTCCGCGGAGGTGTTTTTTATTCGGTGCTCTGCACCGTCCGACAGTGCTCCCCGCACCTGTACTCGCAAGTGTGTGTTACAGTAGTTATAGCTTTTATATAAAATATAACGCTATGATAAATATTCGATAAAAATGTATCTTACCGACTGAATATAATCTAATACAATTGCCCACTACAACGGCCTAGCTAGGACATCACAACGCACAATCCCAACGTTATAAGCAATCGCCACGTGGGTGATAGGGACAGTAGGGGTGTCAGGTGTGGATAGTTACAGTGATGATGGGCGTTTTATTCCGGATTTAGGCGATTCAAATCGCTGCAATAGTCTTGGATCAATAGGTGTTCAATTGAGTGCGACCGCTGCGACGCCCTGACGGTGGTGTAGCTCAAAGGCAGTGTGGACTTTTGGCATGTACATAGTGGATTGCAACAATCTTCATAGCGACTCGTTACGCTCTCAGAAGAAAAAATGCAGGGCAATAGTGTCAAGCCCCAAATCAATAGGCCGCGTCCCAAAGTCGGGGTCGCAGGTGTCGTGGCGGTCGAGACTCAAGCTCCTAGAACCCCATTCCTAAAGGTAAGGCTGCCTCATTCTCGTGCCGCCCTTATAAGGTCGTGTTGGGCTCACTGGTGGCCTCAGGCATTAGACGCAGCAGCCCTTTTCCCTAGGCATCAAATATAGCCTTAGGCAGACATATAGGTTCGAGGTCGATTTCGCCGTTTGGCTCGCTTGTTCATACCCAACCTCTCTCCTCCAACAGCCCAACATCCCACTGCGAGCTTCAGCCGAAAACTTCCTGCGCTATGGAGAACCCCAGCACCTACTATTTCCGTCACGGCGGCGCTAGTGACTTCGACGACGGCGCTAATGACTTCGACGGCGGCGCCAATGACTTTGACGACTTTCTCTCATGCGGCCTCGCACCGCAGGGATGCCCAGTTTGCCCGTCGACTTCCCAACTGCTGTTCTGCGGCGGGTGCAAAGTCGTCAGCTATTGCGGCAAGGCACACCAGTTGATCGACCGGCCTAACCACAAGACAATCTGCATTAACATCAAGAAGACACGGAGAAACTCGATCGTGAGGAGACCGAGCTTCGAGCTAAGCCCGCCGGTTCCCTCTTGCCGGCAGACGTCTTCAACACCTCAGTCGGACAATTTTGGGGCATCCTCGACACACGAAACTACATGAGAGCCCGTTTTGCTGCTGCAGACGCGCTTCTGAAGGTCGAAACGCGGGTGGCTGTCAAAAGGGCGCTTGGTCATTTCATGGAAATGCTTCGTCTCTGCCGAGCCGACAACTTGGGTGTACGGGATATTGTCCCTACGCTGCTGCTGCGGCTCGGTCGGGAACAAGAGTGCTACGACTTCCTCAAGTGGTGGGCCACTGCTGACGTCGACGGAAAACACCGCTGGGGCGATACGACGCTACCGTATTTGGACATCTACGGCGCCGACGCTTTCGAGCCTATCGAACCTTTCCTCCCTGAGCATGGTCTGAGTCTGAGTCAGCTCGCAATGTTGACTCTTCTCAAGCTGCGTCTGTATCTGGATCTCGAAGCTCACGGCTCCGGCTCCGGCTCCGTGGTTGGTCGGCCGGTGGGATGGCTTGTGCAAGCCAAAGTGCGATACACCCACACCCGCGGTATATCGAGAATGACGGAAGAACTGAAGAGCTAGTACAACACACTCTGCCGAGTGGTAAACGATGCAAATCCGTATTTCTGGGAAGCTTTGGTAGATGGCGAAACCCCCCTCCCGCCGGCATCTTTCAGTGCTGGCTCGAAAGAGGAGGCAGGTATGGCGGTGCGCCAGTGCAAAAGTGCCTGGGAAGAAAGTGAGGACGCCATGGTGATGATTGAAGCGGATACCTTGCAGTACGTTAGCGTCTACACGGGCCCGGCCGCCGTCACTGCTGCCAGTGCGAGCAACGTCCATGTCCCGCCCGATGGCCCGGAGAACAGAGAAGAGAACAAGCCTTCCCAATCGACATCCTCTCCATCCAAACTCTTTTCTTCAACCCCCCTAGGCCGCGGTCAAGCAAAAGCAGCTGCCGATAAGCCCGCAGCTCCGGAATCCAAAGGCGTGATGCTACACGGCCCTTCTCGGACTATGACAGGCGTTCAGCCAGGCGGCCGAATCCTCGAGCTATGCCTCGAGCACGAGGGCATGTTCGACGGTGTTTTTGGAAGCCTAGTCTCGCAGATCAGAGGAAAAGCTACGGTAGAGAGGGCTACGACCGTCGAGGCCACCCTTAGGATGCTCAACCAGGAGCCCGCTCCGGCTGTTATCCTTGTCGCCGATGGAGCCGTGACACGTCAAAAGAAGGTCCGCGAGCGCGTCATAGACCGTCTTCGTGAGGGTGCCACCGTTGCCCTAGCAGGCTGTTTCAGCAGTACAGTAAGCCGGGGTGGGTTCAACAGTTTCTTTGCTAGCCTTGGCCTTCCATGGCAGCAAGGGTCATACTACCGGACGACGGTCAGTTTGTGCCTCGGTGCTACGAGCGCTATGGTCGCGAACCGCCTCCCTGCCTCGTACAGCCAAAAGGCCCTCTTCGTGAAGAACATTGAGGGATCAGCTGCATGGTACACCGAGATGGAATTTTCCAATGAGGCTGCAGTTGCGTGTACCAAGGTCGGGTTGGGCAGCCTCGGTTATGTTGGGGATGTGAACGGAGAAATGGAGTCAGACGAGGTGGTAATGGCCATGTGCGGCCTTTTGAGTTGACGGATTATATCAGATTAGCGACGCGACTCGTGCGCACCCAACTTTTCCAGCGTGTGGGAGCAAGGGACCACAACAAAAGAAGACACAAGGAATTGAAGCAGTTGACCCAATTGAATAAAGTGCTGAATCCCAACAGATTACGTGGGCATGTTGTGTGGGCAAGACAGAGCAATGGAAAAACTGGTGATGGATTGTGGTGTTGTGGGTCAGGAATTCCTGGCCCTGCAACGGCTCTCTAGGTATGGCCCCAAGGCACTAGCTAAGGAGAGGTGGCGTGTGCACCCTGCACCCTCGAGGTGTGGCACCACCTCCAACATGTTGTCTTGACTCTTGAGGAATAGAATAGTCCGGTAATTAGATGGCATAGTAGTACTTATACTATGCCTAATTATCTACTTCGCTCTCTCTTTAGAAAATCAGACATGCGAAACTGGTGCGATTACTGCCTACCCGAGAGGCTAGTAATACAATCTTTATGATTACAGCTACTAAGCTTTCAGGTCACCCTTGGCCAAACCATCACCCGTCGCCCCCATGTCCTCGAGCAATCCGGGATCATATTATTAAGGCCTTTCCAACTGGACTTTAGCAAATCTAGCCTCTCTCAGACTACCCTTGAGCTCATCCCAGCTTCCGTCCAAGTATCTCGATGGATCTCCAGCCTGGCTGCTCGTCGAGCCCTGTAACAAAGTGCTGGCTTAGGATTCACCTAGGTCCCGCCCATCACGTGTCTGAGGCTTACCCGGAGTTCACCTGACGGGCATGTGGGGGGTTATCTTTGCGTTAGCCATTGGCTGTACCAAGACGAGCAAATGGCTCTTTATAATACTATCCGGAATTTTTGGGTTTTCGGTGACAGTAGGCATAACAGAGTAACTTAATACTTATCCAATAGTGTGAATGAAATGAAAAAGTGGAATGAAATCTCGACTATATAACCGACTAATAGTAAATGCCAGTTGCTGTGTCGGTCGCCGAGGGATTGTAGTCCTAGGCGCCTGAGGGATAGCGAGGCGCCGGTATAGGTGTGGAACGGATAGCCGATAGAGGCGGCGACAAGGTCAGGAGCATAACCCGCGCGTCACTAAAGTACTCGTCAAAGTCGGGACCCCACCAGTCGCGGGAGGGGTAGACTAGGACGTGGGGATAATCTCGTCGAGGACTTCGTAAGGTAGCGATAGAAGATGCGGGGCCTCTGTTTCTGACGACATTGTGCGCCCGGCCGACTGAGAGGGTACCCACACATAGGGGGTTGCCTTGCCTAGATAGCTGTGGATTAGATGAGCACGGCGTCGAATGGCGGCCAGGCATCCAACTGGTAAATCTACTAAAGCCGTTCCCTCTCAGCCATCACCCGCCTAATAAGCTCCTCTTGAAGCTGGTCATGCGGAGAAGACTCATCCTGCACCGCTACTTCAAGGGCGGCGTCGCCTACCCCAAACTCACTGCCAATAACTTCTCTTTCATGGCAGAGATCTCGGCGTCCAGGAGGATTGGCTTATCTTTGATCAACACCTCTAGTTGCGCATCTGCAACTTGTGCGCAAGAAGATCTATCCAGGAAGCTTGGGCCCGCCACCAAGTTGGGTGGGTAAGCTGGTGCCAAAATAATCGGGGCTCATTACTTTACGGTACCTGGTCCCGGGCACTGGTACGTAAATCCAAGCACGGTCTGGTCCATGATGCTTTAGCACAAAAATACTGACTAGTAAGCGTAACAGGTGGGATGGCAGGATCCTTTGGCTTGAACTAGCGCTTCGAGGAGGCTGTGAAGAATCTGGTAGGCGACGATCAGTACGCTGATCTTGGCAAGACGAAAGGGTACAGCCTTGCGCTTAAGAGCTTTGATCGCGAGGTGAAGCGGTCTTTCAGAGATGACCCCAACGAGGAGCATTTTGTCAACTTTCCCATGGTGTCTCTTGAGGACGATCCGGATGCTGGTCTGGAAGCCACATTGATACGAAAAACCCTCTGTCACAACTACTGGCCCTTTGAACAGCAAGGACCTCAAGGCCATTTTCGCGCCTCTCATTACCGACACTCTTCGTCTGGTCGATGATCAGGTCAAATCGGTCAAGATCAAGCGCCAAAGCCAAGGTGTCACGGTCCGTATGCGTCTCTGTCACGGATTCGCAGTAACTAACACCTTCTTTGGCAGGGCATCTTCTTGGTTGGAGGTTTTGGCAACAGCCAGTACCTAAAGGCAAAGGTAGAGAAGCAATACCCCGGCATCTAGGCCCTTCAGCCGACAGGTGCTTGGGTAGCAATCGTGAAGTGAGCAGGCTCCGTTTCACCCTCGGTGTTAGCCGAATCGCTGACACAACCCGTAACGCCAACAGAGGAGTAGCGTTGAGTAAACTCCCACGAGAAGCAGCCGTCGTCGCTACTTCGGCGGCAAAACACTACGGAACTCAAGCGTGGTCGATCTATGACTCCCATATCGACGTCGATGTCCAGACCGCGGTTGACAGATCTACTGGCAAAACGAGGGCGCAAAGGGTAGGCAGCATAATGTTTGATTCTTCGGCCCCGTGCTTTCTGGCCTGGTTACTTCGCTGATATCATTCTAGATGACGTGGTTCATCAACATTGGAGACGACATTGCCCGTGATCAAAAGATCAAGTGTCGATTTTATCGGTCCCTCGACGAGAACTATGGCCTCAGTGAACTGGTCTTCTTCAACACGCTCTGTTAATGTTCTGACTCGTAAGTGTAGACTGCTGTCCGGATGGCAATTTCTGTTTACACATCTATCATCTTGATGGGAAGAAACTCACGCCGACGACAGGGACGCACCGGTTCACTCCTCTAAGGGCGACAAAAACGGCACCAACTGCGAAGTACGATCTGATCTGCGCTCCGTGCCCAAAGACAGCTTTGTGAAGAAGATCTGTGAGTGCTCCTAGGCTCCGGACTTACAACGTCCTTGCTGATGATGAAATTTTTAAAATTTATCTTAGCCAAGAATGGCAATCTGTCGCATATGGCATATAGGGTATTATATAAGTGGTCTAGCTCTGCAGGCAAGAGGAATTTCCTTTTGCAAAAAGTGTGACACAATCCATAGTGAGTTCCCCTCTCCCTCTGCGAATCTTATACTAGCAGTTATGACATCTACTACAATTTGGTCGTCACTCTCAAGTCCGCGTTGATGACATTTTCTCTGGAGATTGATGGCGTGGCTATGGGATCTGTTAGTGCAGCCTTCAAGTGACCAGTCGGATTAGTTTCCTCTCACTCTTGTAAGCCCCATCCATGGGCCGGGTCCGGCATTTTGTTTCCGCACCCAAGACCGTTGGATATCTCAACATCGGGATTCAATTTAGACTCAGGGCACCCATCTTATTAAAAAATAGCCACAAGGTTTTTTTTTTTTTCATTATCAATCCAACTCCTACCTAACATAAGCCCCACAACTCAAGATCGCCCTGCATCCATCCCCGCCGCCGCCGTCAAAGACAAGTAGGGGCAGACCACATGTAAACTTGTCGCCATCAACATGCTGCTCCCATCACTCCCTCGTCGTATCTCAGAAGCACACTCCCACCCAAGTTATAACTTACAAACTTTCTCGCAGTATACGGGTTCCTAATCTCATACTGAATCGCATTCTTTGCCGGTAATGTTGTAGATTGTAAGAAGCCGACCGAAATCGCGGGGTTGCGGGCTGAAGTTGTTGAGCGCGGGGAGTTCCCTAAGAGCCTCTAGTGCGCCCGAGGGTTCACCTACCCAGAGAAATATCGCTAAAGATGTTGTTGAGAATTGGGATGGTGGATTCGAACTCGGCCATGAAATGGGCTCTGCGAGCAAATTTTTAAGCTGGATGAGTAAGTAGTTATGGGTTCCTCGGTGGTCCTAGTTTTAGGCCTAGTTATTCTTTAGACCTCTCTCTCACGAAGAGTTGCCAATTCTCGTTCTCGGAACTCTAGGCAGCCTAGACCTGTTTTCAGTCACTTCACTGATGTCCTCCTAGCAAATGCCTGAACAAAAGCGGCGAGGGGTGGTGTGGTTGGCAGGGGGTCGACGATGGCAACATTGACGAAAAACACCACCAAGAATCTCTGAGGTTTGGTACTCTAAGCTGACTTGTCTGCTGATCAGTTTTTGGGCGGAAATGTCCGAAACTTGTAATATGCCCGCCTCATGTCGGGGCTCCGTTTATGAGAGGCCTGTTTCGGGCCTGTCAGCCGCACGTGCTCTATATTTGTAAGGGCGTTTGTTGTTGCAGGACACGCAGTAACCTGCGCGCGCATACCGGGTGCCGTGCTGACGGGACGAGAATCTTGGCGACGGATCACGCCACGGCTGAAGTGAATACGATCAGTGGACTGTGCCTACCATATTTATGGCTTCGCAATCCATCTTCTGACGTAAGACAGCCCGCTGGTTGCATTCGTAAACTTGACCCTAACTTACTCTAGCCTACGTCCCCTCGGAATGCGGCGGAAAGGGTCGGGTCATATTGTTTGTAATATCGCGGATATCGCATCATGGGGCTTGAGAATTCGTATCCAGAGAATCTAGAGACTCGAACGGCGGGAAGGGTTATCTTGGGAGATTGCTTCGGGTATAAAATTGGCTCGGGACCCCCCAGATGAAAGTCGAGCAGAAACCCAAAAGAACACAACGCAGAGCAGAGACCTGAATCAAGAACGACCAGTTACCAGCTCTACCTTGAATAGCCTCTTTCACCATGTCTACCACCACTACCCCTGGAAACGAGCCCCTTCTGGGAGATGAGACAACAAAGCTCTCCATCAAGCTCACGGACTCGACCTTCCAGAGACACCGAGGGGAGCCCACCCAGTTCCTCGCCGGACTGGTCCGGACTGCCAACCCGCAGTTTCTGGAAGGGGTCGAAGTCCTGGTTGAGCCAGCCATCACGAGTGTCTCGGCCGACGAGGTCGACGCCTTGGTCGTCAAAGCAACCGAGCTCGATCCTGCTTACATCCCCGTCAACTTCAGCTCTTGGTTCTCGGCTGTCCTCGTTGGTAAGACAGAGGATGGCAAGCGCAAGGTTGCACCTGTGAGCGGAGGACCATCGCGCCAGGTGGAAGCCGAGCTCCTGGCAAGGCTCCGGGCCATGCCTGGAGACATTGAATCAGCCCAAGGCATCGCCCTGGCTTCCCCTCCCGCCACCGTGTTCCCGGATGATGATCCAGATAGCTCCAAGGAGGGGTATTTGAACACCGCGCCGCAGGGCATCGATTCTCGGTATGCGTGGACCAAGACAGGTGGCGACGGTGTGAATGGGAGCATAGTGGATGTGGAATGGGACTGGTTGCTGGACCATCCGGACCTGGTAAGTAAATATCTATTCTCGCGCGTTACATGTTGGCCGTGCCAAAGTTGTGTGCGCTGAAGCTGACCTGCTGCTGGATGTGGCTGTTAGGTGGCGGCCAACATTGCTCCAGTCGAACCGCCGCTGGAGGTGGCCGACTTTGACAAGTCGCACGGAACTGCGGTCCTGGGCGAGATGTTCATGGTTGACAATACCATCGGAGGCGTTGGTATTGTCCCCAAGGGTCGAGGCCGTGTTTCTCAGATCAAAAGAGGCCGAGCCGACGGAGTCTTGGATGCGATCTTTGCGGCTATCAAGGCCATGGAGTTTGGTGAGATTATGCTCATCGAGGTGCAGGTTGGCGCTACAAATGGGCAGGGCGAGGGCAGATGGTACCCCGTCGAGGTCTATGACCAGTACTACAACTCTCTCCGGCTCGCCACGGCCCTCGGCATTACTGTTGTTGAGGCTGGCGGCAACGGCGGCACCGATCTCGACGGCCCGGTCAGCACGAATGGAGCCGTTGCGCGGAGTATCCTTAACCGCAACCATCCAGATTTCCGCGACTCTGGCGCAATCGTGGTTGGAGGGTCGACTAGTTCGGTGCCGCACCGCCGTATCGCAGGGGGAAATGGCTCGGCGACAAACTATGGAAACCGAATCGATGTCTACAGCTGGTTTGAGAACATCTTCACCACTGCTATCGACGGAGACGGGTACACAAGAGGGTTCGGCGGCACCTCTGGCGCTAGCCCCATCGTCACGGGCGCAGCCGCCGTCATGCAGTCCATCGCCCAGGCCAACTTGGGCTTCAATCTCACCCCCCTTCAGGTCCGGCGACTCATCGGCATATCCGGCACGTCGACCTTCGATCCAGCCTTCGATAAGCTCGGCACGCAGCCGAATTTGCGCGGCATCATTGACGGACAGTACCTCAACCTTCCGCCGGATTTGTATGTTCGCGATGTCGTCGGCGACGACGGCAGCCCTCGTTCCGGGGCGGTGACTTACACCAGCCCCGATATCATTGTGCGTCAAGCGCAGGCGGCGAACCCGGCTGCGCAATTTGGCGCTGGCAGTGGCACGGAAAACAGCGACACGCTCTCCCAGCCCACCCGTCCAGGCCAAACCCACTTCGTCTACATCCGAGCCCGCAACCGCGGGGCTACGGCTGCACAGGATGCCTTTACCGACGTGTACTGGACTCGGTTGTCCACCATCCTCGCGCCCGAGACATGGCAGCGGGTCGGCCGCGCCACGTTCTCGGCGGCGGTTCCCACCGGCAACGTGCTGACCGTGTCTGATGTGCTCCGCTGGCAGGCCCCGGCCGAGATAGTAGACCCGGTTTTCATCGCTGTCGCCGGTTCGCGGGAGGATCCGGCTCCTCTCACACCGCCACCACAGGGCTCGTCGGCTGTCGACCTGAGCCGCTTCTTCCGCCAGAACAACAATGTCGCGGGGCGGAACGTCCAGGTAGCGGGCTCCGTCGAAGCCAAGGAGGAGGGCACAGATGTCTTCAAGTCCGCCTTCATTGTCCAAGGCGCCGCCGACACGAACACCCGCTTCGCTCTCAAGACGCGCGGCCAGCTACCACTAGGTTCAAAGGTACTGATGCGAGCGCCCCTGGATCTCACGCGTGCGCTGGGCATCCCCTTGCGCCCCGGTGCTGTGGCCGAGGGCGGGAATACCGCTGACATCCCCCTGAACCCTCTGGCATTGACGGACGTGGGCGAGGGCGTTCTAGCCAAGGACAGCAGCACGGAATGTGAGTTGGTGGTGGAGGTGCCTCGCGGCAAGTTGCTGGAAGGAGGGATCTATTCTCTTGTTGTCAGTCAGGAGGTGGGAGGCGAGGAGGTTGGTAGGGCAACGATTCTTTTCGGGAAGCCATGAGTCCGCAGAGGGGCAGCTAAATTGCTTGAAACTTGTCGAGGTTTTCGAGCCGGCACGTTGAGTTTTGCATTCTGGGCTATAGAGATGGACGCAGATGAAAGCCTAGTTGTCAACCATTCCATTTCGATGTTATATGATTTATTTATCTGTTCTCCCCATGGAGTGTGTGTACAAGTACAAAGGCGTCGGTGCTGTGTGAGTAATTGTGATAACTGTCAAGATGGTCGACCATTTTGGACCAAGGTTTGCTACGCCGTGACCAGGCGGCACTCTATCTCCCTAATAAGCGGCACGTTAGCCTAATATAGACGCGGAACATTAGCCTCCTCGCTTGCGAGGGGGTGAGGGAGGGAGGATCACTTCTACCAAAAATCGATGGCTCCTCCTCTTGCACATTCCTAGGAAATGCGTTTGGTAGAACCTCATTTGTTCAAAACAATGGGTATCATGATGCGATTTCTCGCGGCTTCTTTTATCCTGGGAGGAGCCCATTGCAGCCCTGGCGGGCCAGTAAGTACATCATCGGAAAGCGTTATCCAATGCCTCACCGCCTCCAATGTCCCGCAAGCACTCCCTGGAACGCCAGAATTTGCAAAGTCGTCCAGCCCCCATAACCTGCGTCTGAGATTCACGCCCCTCGCCATTGCTGTTCCGAGCACAGTCTCGCATGTGCAAGCTGCAGTTGCTTGTGGACGCCAGCATGGGGTGAAGGTCAATGCCAGATCCGGGGGTCATAGTTATGCTTCGCATGGGATTGGCGGTGAGGATGGACATTTGGTCATTGATCTGAGGCTACTCAACCAAGTAATCGTCGATCCCGACACCAAGGTTGCGACGGTTGGGCCGGGAGCGAAGCTGGGGAACATGGCTATACAACTGGATGCCCAAGGGAAACGTTTGATTCCTCACGGCATCTGCCCCAAGTACCAGGATCCTCCCCCGATTCCTCCCTCCCCTAGTTGTCATGTGAAAAAACTAATGAGACGAACAGGGTTGGAGTGGGAGGTCACGTTCTCCACGGCGGTTGGGGCTACGCAACCCATAACCACGGTTTGTTCCTGGACTACCTCGAAGAGGTGCAGGTCGTCACGGCCAACAGCTCCGTTGTCATTGCCTCTGACACCCAGAACCCACATCTCTTCTGGGCACTCCGAGGGGCGGGCATGTCCTTCGCCATCGCTACGCGCTTCAGGTTCCGCACTCTTCCGCAGCCCGACGAGATCCAACTCTTTTACATCCCTTTTTCCTGGACCCTACCACAAGCCAAGGCGGGCTGGCGTGTCTTCCAAGACTACGTCGCGTCAAAAGCTCGACCCAAGGAAATGAACATTAGGGTAGTGATGGCTTCCGCTGCACTGCTCGGGGGGGAAGGCACCTTCTTCCTGTTTGAGGGGGCCTATCACGGCTCCAAGACAAACTACGAGGTGGCTATCAAGCCGTTTAAGGATGCCGCAATGGCGCTAGGAGGATTCGCGGTTTTCCTAAATATACCAGAAGTCACTTCTGTCGGCTACATGGATTCGCTTCTCTACGCGAATAATAACGCGTTGTGGAATATATCGCCAGATGCCGAACCGTTAGAATCGGGCGTGGACGACCAACTGGTGAGTTGAAGCCCCAAATCTGTCTTCTGGCCAAGCATTTCCCACCCTGTTCCCTTGTAGGTAAAAGCGAGGAACTGTTGGGCTAATTCAGTTTCCAACATCTAGCAATCAAATGGAGTAGGTCATCAAGACTTCATCGTTCCTTTCCTTCTCCCACACTCTATATATGTATTGTATGTTAACTAGCACCGCCCACCCCTCGCAGTTTTTCAAGAGCATGGTGACGGATAAGCTGTCCGACGCAACAACTGACGCCCTTATGGAAGCCTTGCACAATGGATCTCAGACCAACCCAGACCGGGTATGTTCAAAATCATGATAACCCTCTCAAAAGAGTAAAGGACTTTCTTTATTAACATATGATCCTCGTTTGAAATATTAGACCTGGCTCTGGATAACCTCTGCCATTGGCGGTCCCAACTCGGCCATGTCTACCATGTTCCTCCTCAACAGCACATCCTACTCGCACCGATCTTCTCTCTTACTCTGGGAAATCGGCGACATGGTAAACGCCACCTCCTCTTACCCTGCTGATGTCGGGATCCCTTGGGTAAACCAGTTTGTGGATATCGTGGAAAAGAAGGAAGGGAAGGGGGTGGGCATGTACTATAACTATGCGGATCCTACAATAGGACACCATGAGGCGGCTGGCAGGAGGTATTGGCCCGGTAACTACGAACGATTGGCCGAGTTGAAGAGAGTTTGGGACGAGGGAGGTGTTTTTGAAAACCCACAGAGTGTTGGGCTGTGAGCCCGAGTCTGCCAGGGCCCAGAAGAGCTGTCTTATCATAGAACTGGTTCGGGAACTTTTGGTGATGTTGGTTCTAGCGACCATCGTTGTTGCCGGCACAGCGCTCGCCGCCACAGCTGTGACTACGCCAGAGCGCTGTGCCACACTCACCGTAGTTATGCGACAAACCTTAGTATCGTTTACTGGACTTTAGATTTATTATGGATATCTACTCAACCTTAGTATTATAGTTAGACTTATAGAAGCTAGTTAAAAGATTAGCATAATAATTTAGTAGGTCTTTCAAGTTATGGACCTTCTGTCACACTGCTGGGTCTACCTAAGGTCAATAGGGTATATCACCTCCTTAACCTGAGCCCACAGTGATAGCTACAACGGTTGCTACATCGTGGCTTACCTATGGGACACACACATACACTCCATAACATTGCGTAGCTAGAAGGCCCCTGGCCCACATGTAGGTCGATCGGTCCTCAGGTACGGCCACGGGCTAAGCCGAAACCTAGACACCATTAACAAGCTGGGCCGGCCTACCCAGTGGTTCTGTCCTATGCTAGGTAACGTTACTAGACTTCAGATATGCCATGGATAGCCGTATAATCTTAAAATTGTAGTCGGAGCTATATTGGCCAGCCAAAGGACCAACATGATGATTTAGCGATCTTTCGAATAATAAACTTCCTAGCTATCGTAGTCACCCCTTTAGAAGATCTAAACCCCGGTATTCTCTAGAGTCTAGCTTCAGGTATAAGTGGGCCCATAAGTAAGCCCACACATAAACCTCACCCTATAACATATGGGGATACTAGAAACTAAAGGCCGACAGTAGAAACAACAGAGTACTGAGGCTCTGGAATAGAATAGAAACTTCCCACAATACTTACTAGCCACTACGTCACTGCTAGACTCACAGGGCCTGTAGATTTAGTAGTCTAGGCTAACAAGAGTAATAGGTCCGTAGATCCTAGCTACCAGTGCCACAGAGTAACTACTAATAAATTCCAGGGCCTACAAGGCCTGGAGATCTCACACTCATGCCCTATAAAAGTGGCTACTGTTCCCTCGTATTCAAGGAGGTGGCTGATAAGCTCCCACTAGGACTGCCGAAGGCCGCATGGCCACAGGCCGATGTGAGCCGACGTACACACCTATAATATAGGCCCTTTCGCACTATTGGATAACTATCATTTTATCAACTGTTTTGCTACTCTTTTCCATGACTCCATTCCTAAGTACTCTGTGACCCTTAACATATATAGATACTTCCAATATTCTTAAGGGGAGGCTTACCAGTATAATTTATGTTGTCCTATTTAAAGAGTTTATAGGTAGAGTTGCCCCAGGGAGAAAATACCAAGGTGATATATCGGGAAAAGAAAAAATTCTATAAATTAACAAAGAGCAGCCTGGTTATAAGCTTATGACACGGAAAGCTGTGGGGAAGCAACAGATGACTGAAAAAAATGGTGGCTTTCTTACAAAGTTTTTACTTTAGCCGGTAGGAAAGTTGTAAGGGTGGTGAGGCCCCCAAACGGTAAAGGGGTATATTTTGTAGCGGGATTTCCTAGGTAGGTGGATATCTTAAGTCAGGAGCCAACCCTAGGCCCTTACAGCCCAGGGCGTCCCAGTTGCTAACGGCGAAAGCCTTGGACATTAAACTAATCAATTAATCAATCAATCAACATCAATATCGTCTTGCTCACCAAGACGCGCCACTCGCCCCCGTGGCCCACCATCCCGATGCCCTCGTGAAAGGCTGCCTACAAACGACTGAGACCATCTACCGCGTGCTTCACATCCCTTCGTTCCAAAACTCCTACGCCGCCCTTTGGCTTCCGGGAGCTGAGACTGACATGCTCTTCATCATTCAAGTTCAACTCGTGTTAACCATCGAAGCCGCAACATTCGACGACGTCCTTCTCCCTCCGCACACCCGCCATCCACTGGATGAACGAAGCCATAAATTGGAACTCTCCCGAGGACTTTAAATCCCGCCTGACCATCCAAGGTCTATACTACCATATCCTCCTCCTTATTGCCTAAGGCATCGTCGGCGTATCCCGAGACAGCGTCTACCCCTCCACTCCTTGAAATGGGTCGCCGCCTCTGGAACACAATGATCAAACCCTCCAATCTTTTGTATTCCCGTCCTACTGCATTTGAGTGTGTACTGTATGCGTGGAATACCACCCACTCTTCTTCGGATAACTCTATCCCCCCCGTTACCAAACGTTTCTTCTAAAGCGGGACGTGGCTTCTCAGGACGATACTCATTTAGTCCATCTTCATCATTATAGCTGAACTATGTGCGCAAATATTGGCTTCCCTTCGTAATAGACCCTTTTGCCATCGGCTATTAGAGCTGGTTTGGTGGAAGTGATAAAGCAGGCGGAGTGGTGGGCGTGAAAGTGTGTCGAGAGGGGGGAGGAGACGAATGTAAATGCGTATTTATTTGTGGGTTTGATACGGATTTTGTGGGAGGTATTGAGAATGGTGATGCAAAGGAGGAGGTGGTGAGAGGGTTGGAGAGGATGGTTGAGGAGGATGTGGCGAGGTAGAAGGAGGGGGGGGTGGATGGCGATGTTTCGGTGGGTTTACTCGTATCTATTTTAGTGTTGGTTGCTAACGTTAGTAACAGATGCCGGATTTCTTGTTTGGGTTTGAGCATGCCAAGACGGTTACTTGGGAGTTTTCGTGAGAGATTGAGGTTGAGGATTTGAGTACCTATCCAAAGATGGTGAATGATGAGCTTATTATCTTCCCCATTAGTCTAAAGAATAGGGATTATATTGGAGGGACCGCCCAATATTGGCCTGCCGTCAGCCCGCCATTAGCTCACAATATCTCCACCTTTAGGATCTGCAGGATCCTGGCCTTCCTTTTTCTTCCATAGCGCAATACATGCACCTTTGGCCACATCTTCGTATTAGAAAAGCTTACCTAATCATGCAACGACCCGACTTTCATTGTGATCGGCACCCCTAAGCGACAACCCCTTCATTTCCGACCACCACCATTCCCCCAGTTTTGCTCCAAACCACACCAAATTTTCAGGATGGCTAGTGTTTATGAAGCCAATATCGCGTCCGTAATTAAAGCCGCTACAGATGGCGAGACGTAGGCCACCGCAGCGGCTTTATACGAAGTCTACCTCTCAACCCTGAGTCGGCGTATACGCGGCACTATCTCCGCCAGAGCTAGCAAGGTAGATCTAATGAGGCTATCCCCAGTATAGGAGAGGTTCCTAGTCGACTGGTACCTTTAGGAAGATGCCGCTGGGCGCGCTCTAAACAAGGCCTAACTCTCCAGAATGGCCTCATTAGTACTGGCTGAAGGAGATGATCATCGGCCAGTGGGCTACCGTTGGGTAGACCGTTTCCAACGCCGTCACGATCGTGTGGAAACGAAACCATCGGCACCGTTAGATACGGCTCGTACGTACGGATCTACCAAGGCCGCGTATGACGATTTCTACCAGCGTTTGAAGACTTAGTTAGATGTCAAAAATATCTCTTCTCGGAATATTACCAATATGGACGAACATAGCATGTAGGAGGTCCAGACTCACGTTGGGACCGTTATAAGTGATTCTATTACTAGTAGGTCCCTTGTGACATCTTCTGAGAGTAAGACTTGGGTATCTATTCTTGAAGTAGCTACTGTAGATAGAAGAAAACCTACACTAGCTATCGTCTTTTCTAAGGCTTTACTACAAGGCCAATGATACCCCGAATAGGTCAAAAATCACGAGGATATTCGTGATTGGAAGTACGATTACTTGCCTATTAGCTAGAGTAATGGGGTTATTACGTTAAAATAGCTTACGGAAATCTATCTGTCGGAAACTAAGCCTCTAAACGTTTTGGAATGGCGCCTACTTATTCTAGACGGCTATAACAGTCACGATATAGAGGAATTCCTTTATACCGCCTACTCCAATAGGGTTTTCGTACTGTTTCTATTGTCTCACATCTCCTATAAGACTCAGCCCCTAGATCGAGGCGTTTTCTTGGCTCTGAAAAACTATTTCAGGTAAAATACGAAGCATCTTGCCCACTGCCGAAACTCGGCTCCAGCCAACAAACAACGGTTCCTCCTCTGTTACAGAGACGCTTCCCGGTGTGGCTGTAGCCCTCGGAATATAAGGAGTGGCTTCAAAAAGACCGGTATCTGGCCTTTCTACCCTCGTGAGGTCACAGATAACCGTGAGGCAGTGGTTGAGGACGCCCCCCCCCCCTGTTGAGCGTACTCCTACCCCTGAGATCTACCCCCTCCTAGACTCTACGGTTTTCAAGACTCCTAGGAATAGTCAGGACGTTCGTACGGCCTTGACTAAGTGGAAAACGACCGTTTGGAGGAGGATTCACGTGCTGCGGAACCACAAATTAAGAAGAGGGTCCGTGAGCCTCTAAACGGTAAGTTTGTGCGGATAGGGGATATCATCGAGGCCGAGGAAGCGGCTCACAACCCCCCCAAGCGAAGGAGGGTAGTTAGGCGTAAGGACCCCGCGTCAGTCATCGAGGAGGTCTATGATATGATTATTCATGGCCTGGATAGGCTTCATGAGGTTGAGGAGATGTAGAAAACATTTTGTACCATAGGATTTACTGTAGAAATGGATGTGTTACGACATGGTGAAGATTGGGGGTGCCCGCGTAGATCATCTTGCAAAGTCAGGTCGCTGCATGATTAGGTAAGCTTTTCTATGTGCGTGTGACACCCAAAAGGATAGGATTATTTCCTTTGCCGTATGGGACGGCTTAATAACTTGTGGACGCTAGGGATGTGTCAGTTCATCTTAATCTATAATACATCCAGCAAGCTAAACCTCTAAGCGTCTTACAGGGGGACCTGTGCAGTCACATCGAAAGTACCTGCACAGCTAAAATACCAACTATCACGAGAAGTAATGCTACCCTAGGAGTGTTATCGGAGATACCGCTCGTCGTGAGAATGACGGTAGCCTTTGTAGGTTCAGGAGCGATGCCCGGGTTGCTGGTGATTGGCGGACCTGCTGCAATGTCATAAAATAGTCAGCATCTGACTCTTCCCACCTGTTCTCAAGTTACACTCACTAAAAGTCACAGAGACTGTGCCCCTAGTCGTTGCCGTGGCACTCAAAAGCTGCGTCGTGCCATTCGCACAATATAATCATGAAACACGCTTACAGCGCTCGTCGCTTGAATGACGCCGAAGTCCGGTCCACAACTGCTGATGACGGCGGTGGAAATGTCCCAGCTGAATTTACTGTAGCTATCGGTGCAGAAGCAGCTGAGCGAGGTGAGGACCGAGTTGTCGCCGCAGCCGTTCCACATATTCCGAATCAACGTGCTCAGGGGTACTTCTGCGCAGGCTGAAAGGTTCTTGTAGCCCGAGACGAGGTCGATGTAGATAGACATTGGCTTTGCAACGGATGCCATAACGACCTCTGTAAGTACGTACAAGATGATGGGAAGATACCAAGGGCGATACATGGTTGCGCTCGAGGTGATGAGGAGGATGGACTTTGCGGAGAATCTCCGAGGGACTGAGGGGCCAGGGCAGGAATAACTTGATCTCAGCCAATCACCTTACACTTAGCAGGACCTGGCAGTGGCATTGGGCACACATGCATGTAATAACACTTCTCCTTCAGTATGTACACGTGTATGCGGCACAAGTGGGTTGCAACTTCGTGTTAGGAACGCGAGCGTAGTGTGGGTTATGACTACCACACTGTTAGCCACAGCTGAGATGCCTGACCACACACATGGTGTGCATATTGTCTTATGTTTTCCAATCCCTTGTACTAACAATTTGACAGGCATGCACTAACAATTTTTACCACCATACGACACACCCCACAACATACTATTACAGCCTTACAAGGCCTTACAATGAAAGCTATTTACAATGCACACACACGTGCACACTACGGCCTTACAACTAATCTTCAACCTGGCCTCCATCTGGCCATTCTTCGCCCTCTGTGTCAGGATCGCTATCCTCCGAATTGTCAGGCTCAATCTCCTTGCCATCCTTACGGGGAAACCTCTCGCGTATAACCCATTTTCCACCACTGGCCCATGATGTCTATAGCTCTCATCAGGGACACCATGATACACCAAATGGTAGAATTGGAGGATACCTTGTGTGGGTTCTCACTACCTAGGCTTCCGATGCTCCCAGCTGAAGATCTGATGCCACCATCGCACATACGATGCTAGGGGGAAAGCAGATGCCCGGGAACAGGAATCCGACAGCTTACATCAAGCATCGTCACTGGTTATCTTTTCGATAAACTGCTGAAAACGGCCGCGGCTCTCCGGGTTATTCCCAACCAATTTCCTCGCCATTTGATGTCAGACCCAAATGACGACTCAGAAAGCAACTCTAGCCCACCCGGCTCTGGCAGCAACTCGGCGGCAAGAGAGAGGAGTTACCAAGGAATACTTAGGGTCTGGACGGTACCACATCGCGACTCGGGAAACGCCTTGGACGTCACTATCGACTCCCCCTTTTCGGTGGTTGTATCATGGACCGGGGGGCCTTGCTTGCTTTCACGCTGACGACTGGCTTTGCTCCTTTGAAGATACGCCCAAGATACATCTGAACTAGATCTCGTACGTTTATTCCCTTGCCTCAGTTAAGCGCCTCAAGTAAACTGGGAGAAAAACTCCCAACTATTCTTGGGCGCGAACGGCGTCGAAGAGCCATTGTCCGTCTGCGAGGGGTTATGGTCCCCCTTGTGCACGACCCATGTAGTCGGATATCCCTCCTTGCACCCTTTGTAAACCAGCATCGTCGACTGGGCCCCGTTCGGCGATGGCTCTGGCGAGACAGGCGTGCACCCATTGTTCTTGACAAACCTGTCTCGCATCTGGCGTCCGCCCGAGACATTCAGCACCGAGTCGGCCGTGCCGTGCTGGCCGTAGTACGCCACGGGGTCGGTTCCGCCGCTGCATCCGCTCAGCACGCCCCCGGACAGCACGGCGACGGCGCGGATGACCTTGGGCCGCGAGCACGCCACCGAGTACGACATGGCGCCGCCGTAGCTGAAGCCTGTCGAGAAGCGCAGGCTGGTGTCGACGCACAGGTCGGCCTCGATGGTCTTGACCATTTGGTCGAAGAAGGTGATGTCCTCGCCGCCGGCGTTGCCCCACCCGTTGTTGAGCCCCTGAGGGACGACAAAGATGGCACTGTTGTTGGAGAGGGGGGCAAGGCCGTAGTAGGGCAGCGCGCCACCCTTGGTGATGTCTTCGCCGTTGACAATCTTTTGCGCGCTGCCGCCGAGCTGGTGCCATGTGAAGATGAGACGGTAGGGCCGGTTATGGTCGTACTTGTCGGGAAGCTTCATGATATATTGTCTCGACTTGCCGTTGACTGTCATGGTGTACGACTTGCTGCTGATAGTTGGCGTCTTGCCACAGCCGGCGGATTTCTCAGCCATGACTATGCTCAAAAAGGAGGCCAACACCAAAAGTGCTCCCGTCACGAATATGTTGTGTTTTCTTGTCGCCATTTTTGGGTGGCTGCCAGCTGAGGTGTGTAAAATGTGAAGATGGAGACAGAGATACACTGATCGGAGCATTTTTTTTCATGACGAGTGGAAACATGGGTTTTATGCTTGCTCCCCTTTCAATTGTTTCGAGGCCTTTGTGTTTCGCTCATCTCGATTCCCGATTTACACTGCCGAGGTCAACACCGAGGTGATTGCCAAGATTAGAGATACTCTAACTTGGATTAATCCCCGAGGCTAAGCTCTGGCTGAACGTCAAGTTTATCCCAGTATCCCAGGGTGGAAGTTGCCTTGATTCTGAGTCAAGTTAGTACCTACTCACCTCCTTCGAGGCGGTCGACGTGTGTAATTCCACGTGGGTTTCAGTCTCAAAGTTGGGCCCTCAAGAAAATGGCGGTTAATTTCCTCCCACGATATGCGCGCGAATCAGAAGCCGGTTAATCTGGGACCCCAGGTTTTTGGGCGACTGAATCGGAGGCTATGATCTTCGCCAAGGCCGCTACCGTGAATCTGATATCAACTGGTTCCGGACTCCGATTCCCAAAGGAACACGTAGCATCTACGCAACTACTCCAAGGGTGTTCGAGTAGCATTAATCCGTAGGGTAAGTATACTACGAGGGGACTGGAGGCTTATGGGTAAGAAAGGAGACCCATGGATCCAATCTAAACTCTCACCAAACACCAGAATTAGAGTGGGTGGGCCAAGCCCCCGGGTGTTCAACTCGGCAGTCCAGCCGAGACTTGGATACTACGAAGCAGCTATGAACTGACAATGCTGAGCCGCAGTGGGTAAAGAAGGCTCTCGGGCTTGTGTCTAAGAAAGGTGTAAGGGAAGTGGTTTGGCATACGCGGTTTACAGATAAGAACGTTAAGGATGTGGTTTTTGAGGTGCTGGGTGGGCATCAGGGGAATAGAGAGGAGAGGGGCGATGTGGTGTTGGGACTAAGAGAGGATTTTGCCCGACGCGTATCGGGAGATGATAGTGCCTGAGTTGAGTGGTTGAAGTGGGACGAAGGGTCTTGGGTGTAGTAACACTTAACCACGGTGCATCTCGTGACTCAATCCAGCATTGTGACACCCATGTACCAGCCGCCTAGGATATTATAATGAATGTGGAATTGTGGCGTTATTCAGGTGGAGGCTCACACAGCGTCAAATTAGTTGTAGTGTTCAAGGAGAGGGTTTGAGATCCAGAGCGCTGTAAGCGCTCTTTTATCTGCGATCAAGACCCTGGCTCTTCAGGAGTCTAAGCTCAATAGTGCGTTCTAGCCACAGTTGACTTGGCACCGGATTTGTGCGACAGGAATAGCATAGATGATGTTCTCCCCCTCTCCACTATCACCCTCTTGATCACCTTGGAAGAACCCATCCAGGAATGCCCTAAGCCCTCACCAATCCCCCCTCATGCCTCCCAATCTACTCTTCACAGAGTAGAGGTAGAAATCATCCACCGTGTCAAATTTTCCTTCCGCACAGGTAAAGCAATTTTTTGGTCTGCCGTGTTCTCTCAGCGTTGTAATAACTCGACAATATCCGTGTCTTGGCATCTGTCAACATCTCTGGTCGTGAGAATACTGACGGGTATGAATTGGCGTTGTCTAGCCCGAGCCCTAGTTTACACGCTTGATGCTGTCTTCCTCGTGTCTTTAAGCTAAGCTGTTACCCACTAACCTCCCCCCTTTAACTTGACTTTCAGCTTCCTCGAGCCCCACTTCTCTTTTCCAACCTCTTGTCTCTTTAGAGTTACATACGTCCCTTCAAGTGCATCTCACGAGGGTGATAGACGCGGGTTGTCTTGGTGGTACATTTACGTCTCTGGCTTCACGACATTCTCCAGCAGCTCAATAGCCCTTGTTACCTGTCCGCCAGCCATCCACGCAGCTGCAAGCAAGTAAATGTTGTGATGCCTGTCGACTAGGGTGATCTTCAGGGTATTTGCTTGATCGCCACTGATAACACTGCTCCAAGACCTTAACAGCTTCCTTGTTCCGACCATCCACCCAGAGGCATCGCCCAACCAAGAAGCACAGCCCATATCTCTCCTCAATATCCTATCCTTCTAATTCTTGGAGCATTTTAATGGCATGCGGCATGTACTCTCCCCAAAGAAAGCGATTCTCGTGTTCGTTATCGGGAAAAGCATTGCTAACATGGCGAATTGCCTTTTCGGCCTCCTGTGCTGCGAGCCCGCGCTGATCAACCTAAATTCGCGTCGCCATATGCACTACTCTGTGCATGTCGAAAACCTTATTCTCTCCTCGGATGCTGAAGAAAGAATATGCGCATAGGGTGCCGAGGGCACGTGTCGTCTCCTCTAGAGACTGTGGGATTCCCTTGGGTTGAATGTGCGAGATGAATGCGAGTAAGTCGGCGACGGTACTTTTCAGACCTGCGTATCTGCTCGAATGACACGAGCCAGGTTGTCGGATTGCATTCCACGAGCCTTTGTACCGTGTTTTGTCCCGGAACTCTCGGTTCATTAGGCTGATTATATCCCGCGGTGTTTCTCGTAGGAGCTCAAGGTAATCGACAACGGATATCTGGTTCTCGTTCAGGTACGCCGCTGCCTGCATAATAGCTAGAGGTAGATACTCGAGCTCGGTTAATAGTTCCTCCACATCTGGGCTATTACGAGTGGCATTCTTCCGAATGAACGACTCCTCCAAGTGGCTGGCCGCATCTTACGGGCTCATCTTATCCAGATCCACCACATCGCTTTTGACAGCATCAACAGCCACAATTCTTAAGCGTGAGAAGGCTTTTGGGGTCTTCGTTGCTGCTGCCCCCACCAAGGGCAAGCTTCTTCACAATCTCCCCACATGCCTGTTCGATGGTTTGCTTGGCTCAATCGATCTCTGCTTGGTGCGTTGGCTAGAGGTGACATCTTGAGGACGCCAAGTACGGCGCGATATTGAGAATAGGAGCGCAGGACGCATTAAGCTTCGAGTCTTACCTTTCCATGCAGCCCTCTGATACCTGTTATTCCTTTAGCCTCCTGGAAGGAATGAACCTTGATTCCACATGTTATCGAAGGAAAGGAAAAATTGAATGAGTTTTTTTTCCGTCCCAGTCATACAGAATCCTGTGATCGGAACCCTCTTCAACGTTGCTTCCTCGCCCTGCACGGGTGTCACTTCCCTGGGAACATTCCATCGCCAGCCGGCAATCTTGTTCTGTCCCAGAAATTCTCTGGTCACACAAGACACCAACTCCGCAGCCTTGCCCCCAATCTTCATTTTATGCCCCATAACTACCACCCCTAACACCCATCAACTCTGCGTGACTTTCGTCGCATCGAAACCCAAAGCCTGAGAAACGCGCCAGAGACATGGCCATGGAATCGACACACCAACTCGACAGCATTCTGACTCGACGCCACATGTCAAACCAAGATTTCCCATCTCGAGGCAAGAATGACTTCTAAGACCACTAGACATCCCCGGCTAATAATAGGCATGCATCACGTTAAGGCACAGACCAGCCCGAGACTGCCGCATTTCCACATCTCTTGGAGCCATCCCCAGCAAGGACTAGCCCGACCAGCGGCCTCAGCACCAGCAGGGGGGCGATCATGGCAGCCAGGGGTCGCATCCTTTTGCGGATTTGCGTAAAACAGGGTCGGGACATTCATTCTAAATTTCAGCTGGCGTCAAATTTCATATTGCTTTATATCTTGTGCCCACCGCCCGCATTCCCAAGCCCCAACCTCACGCAGGTATCTTTCCAACACATGACCGAAGTGTTTCCAACACATGATCGAAGTGTTTCCAACACATGACCAAAGCGTCACCATCCCATCAGCTTCACCATGGAATCCGAAACGTCGGATGTGATGAACCGATCTGATGACGACGATTTGCCCAGCTTACAGGTACGGTGGTCTCTCTACTACCTAGCCAAAAAAAAAAAAAAAAAAAAGGCAAACATGCCAAGTCGGCATGTGATGCTAATATGTCGTTCCTAGGCGGATTCCGGTATTGGAATTGATGACAGCTCAGTTTTGAATGGGTGCATCTTCCTTTTCGGACGCCAGTATCGAGACTGGGGCCCCGCGAAGGAGAATTGTGAGCGTCCGTATCCCTACCCTAGACTTGATGTGTCGCTCTGATGAGACTGAAATGGGCCGCAATAGAATATTTTTGCCCAAATGACGAACAGGAGCTCGAGCGACTAGATATCCAACATCATGCGTTTCTTGTGCTCATGGACAATAAGCTGCACTTTGCGCCAGTTTCCACCACATCTCCCATCAACGTGCTAGATGTCTGCACTGGCACAGGTATATGGGCTATTGACGTAGCTGATGAATGCCCGCGATGGGATGTGAAGGGCATAGACTGGGCACCGATGCAGCCTGCCTGGGTTCCGCCGAACATCAAATTTGAGATTGATGACCTCCGTCGCCTGTGGTGTTATAACAACATTTTTGACTACATTCACACACGCGCAACCATCTACATGGGATGCTGGAAAGACTTCAAGCTTGATGTTATTCATCAGGCCTTCAATGGTTTGCAACCTGGCGGCTGGTTTGAGTGTCAAGAAATCGGGGGCCTAGTCGAGTGCGATGATGGAACATTACCATCGGATGCTCCCCTCACAAGTTGGGCCCGCGCTCTCAACATAGCTGGCTCTAAGATGGGTCGGCCTCGCGATGTTTCCGGCAGAATATCTGAGTGGTACAAAGAGGTAGGGTTCGTCGACGTGCAGCAGCATGCTCTCAAGATGCCCATTGGGAACTGGTCCCAAGACACTCGGATGAAGGAGGCAGGCTCGTATTGGAAAGTGTCAATGGAAAGAGCGTTGGAAGGCCTTTCTCTACGTCTCTTTAACGAGGCTTTTGGCTGGGAGCTGGCTGACATCACGGTTTGCCGCCTATTCGTTGTTCTCGTGGAGATTGGAATGCTAATCCCAAGTTCCTATGTTAGGCACTACTCCATCGCGTCAGACAAGATATCAGGAACTCATCTATTCACGCCTACACCGAAGTCTTTGTAGTCTTCGGGCGCAAGCCGATGCCAGGCGAGCCTGCGCCGGTGACTCTTAGCCCTCCGGAAGCAGTAGAAGAATCCAATCACGTTCCGACACACTCCAATGAAATGGTGTCGTGGCCGTTAGTTCCCGAGTCAATCAGCTCCAGTTCAGCCGACCTTTCTGGCAGTGACGTCTGGAACGACGCGAATAGCAGCAACATAAGCCAACTGGCTTCAGTTACTCCGGCTGACGACGACTCGGTCCACTCAAGTCTGTTTCGACACCAGCGCCAGGACTTGGTCAACCACTTGATGGGTCAACTCTGCCGATACCTCGATTCTAGAGTTGCAGAGGCACAGTCGCAGAGGGCTCACTCGCTCGGCACCGACGAATCCCAGCGGCGAGGTGTACAATCACAGTCTGACACCGGTCAACGGCCAGCGCTTCAAGCAAACAGTACCAGCGGGGAAGTCGCCGCGTCAGCGCAGAGCGCCATTGTTGTGCCGCTACGTCGAGCAACTCCCCCGAGCCCTGAGAGTGATGAAGAAGACTACGAGGATGGCGACAGTAGGAGGCGGAAGCGAGCCCGCCTCACATCGGCTAACGAGGCTAAGAAACTCGCTTGTCCTTATTACAAGCGGAACCCTAGAAAGTACAGTAAATGGACCAGTTGTCCCGGGCCAGGCTGGGACGAGGTTCATCGTGTCAAGTTCGTTGCTCACTGGCAATTTCCATCGCCTCCGAGAAGCATGGGCTGTTAACTAACATGCGCAGGGCTCATCTTTACAAGCGCCACACGCTACCTCTCCAGTGTCCTAGATGCTGGGAGCCCTTTCGAAGTGAAGCGCGTTTCCGAGAGCATTTGCAACAGGACCCCCCCTGCGCTGTGCTGGCTAATCAAAAGATCGTGGACGGATTCACCAAGGAGCAGGAGAAGATGCTTCGGAGCAGACGGAGATCTCGCCCAGAAACGAGTCGAGTGGACAAGTGGAAAGAAGTCTACACGATTTTGTTCCCCGATGACGATGTTGACAACCTTCCAAGCCCCTGTAAGTACACGACCTGTTCACTACTCGTAATGCGTAACGTGACTCACACTCCTGGGCGCAGACTATGAGACCATCGACAGCGACGCGAGAGGGGGGATAGGGGATTACTCCGTTTTCCTTCGTCGGGAGATGCCCGCACTTGTCCGCCAAGAACTTGACCTCATGTTCCAAGACGAGCTCCAAGACATGGAGGTGACATTGCGGCCTCGAATCGAACAGATGATGATCGAGCTGCAGCCTCGGCTGCTGAGAATGTTCCAAGAGTCGGAAGCGGCACAGGAGGGAGAAGCTGAAAACCCTGATGAGTCTCAGCAGGCACAACAAGACCTGGCTCCGTCCCAAGTTACTCCTCAGGATGCACATCCTAATGCTGGCACGGATCCACCTTTCGACTTCCTAGATGAGAGTGAGCTAGGGTGGGATCGTGACCCCTCGGTGTCAGGCTCGGCCGTCACGCTCTTTTCGGAGGCATTGTTAGATATCAACTTTGAGAAGCTGCTGGATCCGACGTTTGCGTATGTAGACATGGCGTTCACTACGCCGGATGAGTCGCACTCGACGTGAGAAAACTAAGGTACCTTGGTGGAGACACCTATGCAGAGAATATAACAGGGATAATAGATCAGAATTAACCGCAGTTCTGGTTCGGTTTAATCCTCGCAAATATGAAGGCCCTTTACTCGACACTTCTTGACATGGAAAGAATATAGGTTTCGCTGCTTCCAACCAGTGGGCGACGCGCCCGCCAATAGGCAATTCCGACCGCCATGCCTCGATGAAGGCTGTACGAGGCAGCACAGCGGGAACTTGTCCCGCAGCTCCAGCTGCAACTGTGGAGTAAGGTAACTTGCACCAAGGTACGGCACGCGCATCTGCTTTTATCTCGGGATCCCTTTATCTCACCTATTCCGCCAAAAGCAATCTTGGCCGCCTCTCTTCCCCGCTCGTTTCTCAAACCCCCAGCTCCCACATTGAATCCTCCATCTCTCTAGGTATCTGCTTAAAAGCTACCATAACTCAAGACCTAAGAGAGAAAATCTAAATGCAACCCATCCAAACAACAACAGCCCTCCTCCTTTCCACAATCCACGCCCTCCCCTGAGTACGTCCCGTGGAGCAGTTACCCCGCCGAGGATGCCCTGTATTTTGCCACCCGACGATTCTAGCACGAAAGTCACCCCCGGCAGCGTCTTCGACAGGCTCCAAAACTCGCGCGTCACATCTCACGCGCCAGTTCCGCGGCAAGGACAACTCAGCCGTCATGGTTCCCAACGCCGAGCTACTTTTCCGGATTTAATTTGTGTCAAGGCTAGGGGTCACGGCCACGGGCAATTACCACAGTCACAGTCGCAGTCCATTGCAATCAATTCAACAACAGGCATTCCAACACTATTATAACGATGTATTTTCGACCGAGTTCCGCTAGGATTCCTGCTGTATCTGACGCTCCGTAACTCTCACCCACATGTCTTGCAAAACAAAGACGGAATACTGCCTCTCCTTCCAAGGAGTTTTGGGATAGATGAGCTGAAAATCAAACTCCTTTAGCAACTGTGGGTTTCATCAGCTAGGACTCGTTGTTTCCGATCCGGATAGGGTCGCTGGTCAAAGTTTCCACAAAACTCACCTCAAAAAAGATCTTGCTCAGCTCCAGAAAAGCCACCGCTTTGCCCGAACACATATACCTACCATAACCAAAGATGAGTTCAGCATGCCGTTCCATCTCCTGGCGCTTTTCCGTGTCAACCTCAAGCCAGCGCTCGGGCCGGAATAGGTACGCATCCTCCCCAAAGGTATCCTTGTGCCTCATCATGGACAAGAGATTGACGGCAATACGAGTGCCACCAGGGACAAAGTACCGCCCCAGCAGTGTGTCACCACCAGGCGGGACCAACTTGGGGATGAGGATCTGGTTGGGCGGGTGGATGCGTATGCCCTCATAGATGACGGCCTGGAGATATGGCAGAGCCTTTGCCTCGGCCTGCGAGATGGGCGAGGAGACGTTGCCGGCCCGAACAGCGTCGTCGATCTCAGCCTGCAGACATTGGTAAACACGCGGCGTGGTCATGATATACAAAAGGGTCCCTCGGATGACGCCAGCCGTGGTATCCGAGCCGGCGACAACGACGGTAGGCACCTCGTTTTCTATCTGTCGCTGGGTAAGGCCGTGGCGTATGAAGGAGCCCTGCGAGATAGGTTAGTGAGTAAATAATGGCATAAATAATTGGCCGACAAAAGAGTTAATCGTACCAGCATAGTGAGCTGATTCTCGCTTTCCTTGAAGGCTTTGGTAGCGACTTCTTTGGTTATACTTTACAGGTCAGCTACTATTATGGCTCCAAACTAAACACAAGGGCGAGGGCTAACCCCATCATCTTGCCAAACCCCCAATCGTCCGTCTCCTTGGGTCCAGCCAGCTTAAGCACAAAGGGATTGAAGAAAAGGGTCTGGAACCAAGGAATGTCGCAGCACAGCGCCATGAACGGGCTAATCTCGTTAAAGGACGAGATGAACGAGTAGACATCAGACTCGGTAGCGAGATAGCCCCACTCTTTACCAAAGGCGATCTTGGTGACGGCGTCAAGCGTAAAATACTGCGCTACGGCGGCTAGATCCATGGGTTTGGTGGCGTTGGGGGTGGATATATACTTGCGGCGGATGAGTTCCTTCATGTCGGCGACTCGGCCATCGATATCGCTCTCCATCGACGGCATCTCGCGGCCGCTATAAGCCGGTGCCGTGCGCGATTTTAGGTCTTGGTGATAGTCTTCGTCTTGGGTGCTGAGCATGGAATGAAAGTAGGGGTCGGTGCGAAAGGCGTTATACCAGCTACTGCGTCGGTAGGGCGATCTCGCCGCACCCATGCACCGGATAATATCGGGTTCGTCGGTGATGAGCACATCGGGACCGATGCGGATCAGTGGCTCGCCATACTTGCTGCTATTATCAAAGTGGATTTTCCACGCCTCCCCGGACAGGGCGGTGCGCGCCATCCAGAGGTACGAAAACGAGGCTAGAGGAGGACCTTTGAAATGCCGTAGCCGGTGCCATGCTATGATGGACGACAAAGTGTAGTATGCGACGAGCGCGACAAGACTGGTGAGAAGATACGACATTATAGCGGCCGCTTTTGCTTGAAGCCTAGGGGGGGGGGAAGGGCATTATCGTTAAGTCAATGGAGCTGGGAGGGCTCACATTATTACAAAACACTGCCGCCTTCTTAACCCCTCACAGTCATGCGGGAGCTGGTGAACAGTTGGGTTACACTACATGGAAGCAGCAGGAAGAACCAATTGTCATTGCCTTGTCATTATGTAGAGGGCTGTGGCGTGCGGTCTGGGCCCTGGTAATTGACCAACCAGACTCCTGAGATCACGTTAGCAATAGCCAATCCGACACGCATGAGGTCCCCAGCCAGCTGCACGCTACTGGGCCTTTTTTTTTTTTTTTGGCGAGCAGCTTCCCAATGAGCTAGGCCTGGCAAAGAGCCAACTATGTACTCGGGCCAGGATGGAAGTGACGGAGCTGGCCGCCATCATATGCTGACGACAGCCGCATGGCACTTGCATGTGGGCGGTCGTAGTTAGAGTCGGATGCGCAAGGTTGTTGTGGAAACCCTATATAGCTTCCAATGGCTGTAGCACTTACCGATCGGCCCGGCATCTAGAACTCACTTTTTCATTTTTCTGAATGATGAGTACCTATTTTCGATGAGGTCTAGGATTCCAGCTATGAGAAGTGACACAGCTATCCTTCCAGCACCCGGCATCATCAAAGTCATCACATTTTCATATCGACCCTCGATCAAAGACGCATCACACAAAGATGGCCCTAAAGTACGAAGAAAGTCCGGTTACTCTGCTAGAATCACAACAGATACCAGGCCTACCCTACATGTATACACCAGACTTGGGGGACGAGAAATGCACTGACCAAGATGATAGACAATATGGGCTCTCGATCGCCGCCGAGTCTTACGTCAACGAAACAGATCGCGGTTGGAAAGGCTCTGGGACCCAGACTTTATGAGAAGGGAGGAGCTTGTTGTGAGAATGCATAGACGGGAGCTAGAATCTGACTTTTTAGGGACAACAGGCCCTAGTGCAAAGGATTCTAATCCCGGTATTGAAACAAGGAGAAGGAGTATACTAATAAGGTTATCTGGCGACCCTGACTCAAATCATGTAATTATTGGCAATTGTGCTGTATTCCGTAAAGTAGAGTAAATTGGGTGATGAAGAGGAGGAGGTTCGGAATGGCTCCCGGCCAGGCGCAAGATGTAGGCCCAGGTGGGCGCTAGGGCCGTGAGGAAGCCATTCACTGCCCATTCATCCTCTTATCTATCAACTTATCTATTTGGCTAATCCATCGATACTAAACCCATATAATATATGCATCCTTTTATCCAGGTTGTCAAGCACAGTTCGAAAAACCAGCAAGCCTACTGCTCCACAATTAAAAATACATCAACGGGATTCCGGACGGACTTACCTCGACCGTGACCAACCTGCACTTGTATTGGCCCTGCACTTGTATTGGCATGGGAAAATCTACGATCAGCATCACCGATACTTGACTGTTACCAGACTACTAGAGAGGGAAATGTACCAGACAGGGACACGAGCGCAAACCTCGGAGAATCAGCGTCAGCCCATCCCAACAGCGGCTTCATACCCCTTATCATCTGTCGCACATCGTTGTGCGTCCAAGTGTGTTTAATCGTATTAACAGCACGAGCGCAGAGGAATATAACGAGTTATACAGAAGGTCGAGCATCCACGCTCTACATTTAGTCTTATCATACATCAAACCGAGCGGTTACACCCATGAGAAACAGCCGCCTCAAATCCACATAGATTGAAAGCGCTTGTCAGAATCTCACGCTCTTCCTCGCTCTTGGCCATGGCCACAATGCGCTCAAACTCGTCACCCCAAAAGCACCCCCTGATGCTCAGGTCATCTATTAGAATTAACCGTACAACTGGAATAAAGTCCCTCCCTAGACGGGCAGCCCGTAACGCTAGCGGCGAGTCATCACTGGATATCTGATTCTCTCTCGGAATCGCCGAGACATCAACCCCGTACGAGGCCAGTATGTACCTTATCACGCCAGTAAACGAATGAAGATTGTCCTTGAGCAGCTTTTCGCAGTCCAAATTGTGCCTGTGGCGCAGCAGGACCTGGAAATGCTTCAAGTAGTGCTCTTTGATGAAGGGAGTATCCTGGAAGGTGGCGGGGAACATGACGACTAACAAATACGTCGTCATCACTTGTATGAGCCACTCGGGGCGAGACTCCTTGTCCCGCATCACAGTTCTTTCCAGAGAGGCCTCGATATCACTAAAAATGCTCCTCGCGAGCGGCCTCGAGAAGTTGACCTCGTTTCTGACGAGTTCTACGAGGTAGGCTGCCGTAGCTAGGGAGAACCGGAGGAGCAAGCCTACGCATCGCCCGCTACCCCTCCTATAGACCATGACATCCGCACCTGGGTCTAAAAGACCAAGAACCGTGTCAACGACTCTGCGAAGCTCCACGAGACTGCTACATCGGCTTTTAAGAGCCGCCTGGATTGGATTATCGTTGCCAAAGGCTGCGTCTCCTGGGAGGTACATGTTGACGTTGAAGCTGTAGTATTTCTGATTAAGAAGCAACTTGAGGCCCTCCACGTCGCCAGCGTCAGCGTAGGAGTGGAGGAGAGGGAGTCTTGAAACGTGCTTCATGCCTTCTTTTGCATCGGCCGTTGTCAACAGGGCATCGAGGATTTCGTATCCACGATTCGATAACGCTAATCGAAGAACGCAGTGATCATCGGCCGGCACCTCGGCGCCCATTGATAGCAACCACTTAATAATCTTCGCCGATCCAAAGATGACAGCGAATGGCAACAGCTTGGTAGCCATGTGAGCGCCTAGCACCGGAGGGCATTCTCGATTCCGGCACGAAAGGAGGTACGGCATGACGCTCGCGAAGCTTCGAGCCCACCGCTTTCCCGTCAGCTCCGCCGAGAGCAGTGCCATATGGCTGTTGGAAATCGACTACGCAACGGTTGGTGAGATTTGCCATACCGCTCCAGTTTCTTCGTCCACCATCAGGTCGCCCGCGTCAGCGGGTAGCCGACTTTGTGGCCAAGGAACCATATCGAATCTAGGATTAGGATTATTACAGACGACCAGCCGGAGCTTGTAGATTCGAGAACCCCGCCCAACCCAGGTTGTGTGTGGTAGCCAATAACAGGTGGCATAGGGCAGAAGGTGGAAGACCTCGACCTCCCGTTGGTGGTACTGGCCCCAGGCATCTGCGATGCTTCTGTCGAGATTGACGACGGAGGTCTGTTGGGTCTGAGCAGGAACAACGGCTGCCCCTCTCAAGAGCATCAGAGCCAATTTCCCCGCTACCCCCGCCGACGCTAACGCGTCTTCGATGATCTTGTCTGTCAGCTCCGGCGCGAGCATGCTGGTGGGGACAACCGTTGTGGAAATTTGGGTCTCGAAGACGCCGTAGCTGAGATACGTCACCACGACTTCGCCCATCAGCATGTCGGCTTCCTCCGCTGTAAAGCTCCAGGGACGAGGTTTCTTCCCTCGATGATCACCACTAAGCAAGAACTGCCGCACACTGTGGTGGATAAGGCAGACCGAGAGCTCTTCTTCGTCTACAACAATAAGACTGCCACAGCAACGAATGGTCCCCCGTGTGTCGTTCACTAGGCAGCCTCGATGCCATTCTAGATGATTAGGCGTGAGGCTGAGCGCTTCCCGAAGTTCCTCAAGTGTCAGCGGCCGATGGGCGGCCGACACAAGTTTGAGAACCGAGCCTTGGTACTCCCTCTTGCCCTTCCAAGCACGCGTGAGAATTCGTTCAAAAGTTGCGTATAAGTTCTCGGGAAGTTCCTCTATTGCGCACCGAATCGCCTCGTCGCTCTCCTCGCTCAGAGATTCCATCTGTAGGGCTACCCACAGAAAATTTTGTCAGGTATTGGTTAGGAAGCCCGCTATGCATGCATGCGAGAGGTCTCTCGGATGAATAACTTGCATGCCTTTAGCGCCACGGAGGAGAGCATCTCGAATCTCAATCGCAAGAGTGGGATCCCTAATCCTTAGCTGGCCAGTCTCGATGCGGTTCTGGATTTCTGAATTGATGTAGCTGACAATGTCCGGGTTATCGTCTGGCATGTGAATCGTCGCCCATTCACCCAGATTCTGTTTGGTGACTAACCCCTCGTGAGCCGTGGACCGGACTGATACGCAACACCGGAAGCGCAGCCGAGCAGCCCGCAGGCGTCTGATGCAGCGTAGAACCTGCAGGCCTTCATTTTCGGGACATTCGTCTAGTCCGTCAAGGAGGCACAGGATCCTGCGCCCCGCGGGGAAGACTTTGGTAACTATGCTCTCGAGGTATTCGAGGCTGGGCTGCGCTCTGAAGTCGTCGATGAGATCGTCCATGGCCGGATCCCGGATGCATACCTGCAGGAGTTGTCGAAACATCCAACTATAGCCCGTGCTGTGAGGCCTTCTGGAATGTCATGTTTGCAGAAGAAGTAAACGACTACCAAGCCATCATCCGAGAGATGGAGATCATCGGCTGCGCTAGCCATGGTGACAGATTTCCCCGAGCCCAGTTTCCCCATCAGGGCCAAGGTTGGATGGCCGGTTCTGCCCTTCCATCCTCCATAAATGGTATTGTTGATAAATATCGTCGACTCGCCCAGCTTCCTTTTCTGCTTCCAAGTCGTCTCAAAGTCCAACTTAGAGCAGCTGTCGAGGAGGTCCAATCGGCGTCCGCCTGAGCCGGCATCAATGGGACTCTGACGCGCGGGTCGAGCTGAGCAAGGTCCTGAAGCTGCTGTTTTCCCGCGCTTCCTTCTCGATGGTCTGCGTGCTCAGGAAGTTGACCTCGTCCGTGATACAACGTGACCACTTGCCGAGCTCTGTCTGTGCCGTCCGTAGCACCGACTCATCCAACGACGAAGCCAGCTGGCCGAGCATGGACTTTTAACTGTACGAGACAAACCGCCGACACACGCTCGTAACGACAACGAAGTAATGGCACAAGCCGCCCCTGAGACTTGCTGACCGAGGGTACAACAAGGCCATGGACTGGTACCTCGGCGCAGAGCGGCCAACCTCCATGAAGAATATTGATATCCTTCCCAGATACGAGCCAAGTCCCACCATCATCTAGAGTGACACTCGCACCAGAGCCCAGATGCCTGCGGCGAGAATGTTTTGCGAGGCGCCAACAATGACATCGCCCAGCGCGGCGTACTGCTGCGCCGTCTGCAACACACTAGTAAATCGGGGCCCTAAACACCTGGCAGCCAACCGCCCCTTGATCTGCATGTTCAGCTCGGCTGTGAAGCGCATGACGTCTTCAGGCTGTGGGACGGATTGGAGGGCTTGGCTTCGGAGGGCGCGAAATGTTGATTTCTGCTCCGCTGATAGCGCGTGTTCGAACTCGGATATCGCTTGCGCCAGAACCATCTCCGGGCTCAAAGGTACAGCCGAGCGTAGTGCAAGGGCCATGATTCTAGCGAGCAAGCAGGCTCCCTATGAAGAGCAGGCAGGATAAACTGAAGGGAGGCCTGGAGTGTGCTTCTCTTTGGTGGAGGTACGTCGGATGGGGCACACTGACCCGCTGAGGCATCCGATGGCGTTTGCTGAGCGAAAAACACCAGGACGGCATGCTTGTAGCCGTGCAAAAGGGTGAGATGTTATCGTCGCAAGTCGAACAGAAAAAGATTTGAGCAGGAGGCTTGCCACGAGGTCCAAAATCTGCCCAAGGCAAATTCGATACAAGCACCCCGCACGAACTGCCGAGGTTTTGGGGGCTAGCTGTTGCATTCCAGCAATTGTCAAAATCACGTGTATCAACCAGAGAAGTATCATTGAGAGAGTTGCACGTGTGTTGTATTGTTGGAGACAGTAATTGATTCACTGTATCTGCTTGTTCAATTTGACGGTAATTGGTCAAATTGATCATTAATCGGTCCATTAACCCCCCTTCTTAGGGGGTCCTACCACGCCATCCAGTCCATAGGTAGCCGATTGGAAGTCGCTACCAGCTTTCGATTCACTAAAGATATTATGGGGCAATATAAAGCAAGCAGGAATTAAAAATGATCGCTTCAGTCAAATACATATATATCTTGCATCAATCCCCGCCTACACTAATTCGGAGCATTCCCTGATCATTCTATTAAGTTGCCCGTCAGTAATTCTTGTTCTTACAACCCCAGCTGCACAATAACCCTCATGGAGAAACTAGCCGTTGTCCTTGCCGCCATTACGGCGGGATTTCCAAGGTAAATATTCAGCGTTTATTCCGATGCGATTTGCTGCTGAAACTGTGCACAGCCTAGTGATGGCATTCCAAATCCACGGCGGGTCCTACCTCGCTCACTCAATTCAGACGATCTCTACTGTTGAGCCCGTGGTCTGCACCAGTTCGGCTACCGCAACGTGGTTTGCTACGACTGGCTGCGAAATTCCGTGCCCATCTACCGCACGCTGCATTGCAGACTGTGAGTTACTCATGCATGTCGCATGCGCTCTGAGCACTATTGATAAATCTAACCTAGTGGCCGTGACCGTCCCCTGCGGCTGCGACCGCGTGAGAGTCACTGTCACAACAACTACACGCTGCCCAGGCCCCTCAATAACGACCTGCTATCAATGCCAGACCGGGTGGGGACTTTTCACGGTAAGGTTACCATGTCCTACTACGCCGCCAGAGGTCCCCACAACGACAGCTACGGCGTTGGCAAGGTTCTAGATGTTAGCCTTCTGCGCTCAAAAGGATAGATCTTGAATGTAGATTCAATCCACCGGCTTGAATGTAAGGGGGTGTGTCAAATGAAAGGTTCTGAAAGTCGCCGGACAGAAGGTTATCAACACTTAGCAGTGTGGTTGTCAGCGTAGTTGATAGCAAGTTGCTACCAGCACAACACAGCGATGATAGAAGCTCTCTCTAACGAAGCCAGAGAGCAGAAAAGGAGGGAACACAAGCAATGCAATCACATTTTTTACACCCCATCAACTTCACTGCAATCTAAGGTGCCGTGCTTCTAACAGTAATTGAGCTCGGACAAGTATTCTCCCGCTAGAGCATTACTGTAACTGTCATTGCATAAAGCTTTCTCCGCCATCCTACCTGTAAAAGGTCGGGCGATGGAGACCGCCCTAACTGCCTAGCGCCGACACTCCTTCATCGCCTCCGCAAGCACCAAGACGTCCTACCGCGCCGCACGGCCGCCTCCTTCAACGCCCTGCAGCCGTAGCATGGGTAGCAGGCCACCACCGCCACCATCCTCTCCGCCCATCTCGACGGCTGAGATCCGGCAGGCGGGCATCCGGGTGATGGCTCGCTTGGAATCTCCTTCTTGGATTCCCATAGTCTGCTTGCAGAGACGTGTCTCTCACGCCTCCTAAGAGAGAGAGGTAAGTAGATCTACGTCGCATCGGAAGCTACTTAACGGCGAATTACAAAGAGAACGCCTGTACGGAACTCGACATCCAACCATACGAAGGCAGTCTCTACAATTATGCCTCCTGGTTCTGGGACTTCCACCTAGTACTGACCGAATCGCCCAGCAAGAAGCTGCTTCGACTGGCTAACAAGTTCATCCTGAACTTGCAGTTCACCTACTGGTCGGGGCGCTCTCGCTAAGACTGCGGACAGCTGGTGCAGGTGAATGTAGCCTTCGGCTACCTCACCCCTAATCCCTGATTCCACCAACCCACCTTGCAGTGCGAACCCCTAACCTTGTTACCCTGACGTCCCAACAAGCGTTACATCACGACGCTCATTGGTAATGTAGGATAAGAGTGAGAAATCTATGAAATGATTACAATTACACAACGATCCTATTTTATCTCCCATTTTCAGGCCCTTACTAGAAGCATTAGTTAATGCTAGAGTTCTAGTTAACATTTAACGAAATTATGAGCTTATCGTACGCTAATAAGAGGGGTCGCGTCACGTTCACGTAATGAGCGGTTAGCCATATCTTCTACGTAACAAAGTCGAGGGTAGAATACGCGTGCGTATAGCTTAATTATATATTAAACAATCGTTTTCTCTTTTAAATGAGTAAGATTACGTGAATTAGCTAAAGTATCGTATTGTGAAGGTTTGTTACGTCGGCTTCGAAGCGTAGTTTTATTGATCTCGTAGATCTTTGCTGCGGCTCGAATACTGAGCTTTAGGTTCATTTGGAGAGCTCCGAGGACTAAATTTATCCTGATTTAGTATGAATAAACTGCTATTATTAGTTGTGGAGGAATTTGGTATCTTGTGTAGAGAAAGCGCGTTGCAGAGTGTGGTCAACTCACTTATTACGCACGTTAAGCTTTATCTTAAATAAAGAAAAATAAAGATATCCTCATAGATATTAACTTCTAAAGCCATATAATGAAGTAGAATTATTATAATATAGAACCTTAAAATGGAAAGTAAACACCTTGCTATCTATTTCTTAAAAGCCGCCTTTTTTTTTCCAAGGGGTGATTAAAAATAGACCCTCCTATCTGGCTTAAAACCTATCCTTCGTCCCTTAAAGTTAATAATTTCATGATATAGTGAGTTAGGGATAAGCGATGGTAAAGCCGAAGGTAAGCTGAGGGCAAAACAAGTTTGATTTAGCCCAACTATCCATGTATACTTCCTCGTCAGAAAAACCCACAAAACCCGCCCCCGTCAGCGCGTTCCCACACCCAAGGGCTGGACCTCGTCCTCACGAACCCTGGCCTTACGGCGGCCGATACCCTGCTCGAGATCGTCGGGCGGGCCAAACGCCTTACCCCCCTCCCCATCGTCCACCTGAGCGAGGTGCCGGTCCTGTAGGCCGCCAGGGTTCCTCTCTTCCCCGTTGAGACGGGAACTCGGCCCATGCATAAAAGTCGCCATCTTTTCCACGACCAGCTGCGGCGTGGCTGCCCTCGGGGGTGGCGGCCCGAGCCACCCTCTCACCAAAACGGCAACCATGCTGAAGAGCCCTCCCCTAACGCTCGGCTTCTTGTGGGCAGACTCTTGCTGGACTTGTCTCGCCGCGCGGAACGACGGCCACAGCCCGCCCCACCGCGAACCAGGATTGATATAGTCGTTTGACGTCTTGCCAAAGTGCTTGTGCTCCTCGTCTCCCCTGGCGCCTTCTCCCTCCTCGTTGCCATCGCCATCGCCGCCGCCACCGCCACCGCCACCGCCACCGCCTCGGAGAGCGCCATCTCTCAGAGACTCGCGGAGCTTAATCTTGCGGATTGCGGACCGGCGCCAAGCTTCGCCGAGAACGCCTACGACAACGGTGGTGAAGAGGGTGACGACGATCCACCACACGGCAGCAGCGCCAGACCAGTTGCCGTAGAATGGCGAGTTTTGAAAGCGGACAATGTCGGTTGTGAAGACAGTCTACATGGGGGAGGGTAAGCGCATGTCTCCCGTCTCCCGTGGCTAGTAGTACGAAGTGCAGGGGGGGTAGGGGGTAGGGGGGCTAGGGGGTTAAGGGTTGGGGGGGGGGGATGAGCTGACTGGTACCTACCGAGACGACCGACACAGGGAGAAGGATCAGTGTGATTGTGGAAAAGACGCGCATCGTGGTCGAGTCTCTGTGCGTGATCTGGGCGAGGCGCTGTGTCGTCCTCTCGTTGCGGATCTGTAAGAGGCGGTGGATCTGATGTCTTGTCAGCGAACAATAATGGGGCACTCGCCGAGCACGCCCCACACACGCCCACACACGTACCATGTTCTCCCGCCGCTCTCCGACCTGCTTGACGGCGGAAGCTCTTCGCAGCATGTCTTTGGTCCCCTCGCAGATGTTGGCAAGATCGTGGCAAAAGTCGTCGAGGTCTCCCTGGATATCCAGACGGGCCGGTCCGTCGCTGTACCAGTCGAGATGGAGGGCCGTGATCTTGCGGTCCTTGAGGAGGGTTTCGTAAAAGGCGTAGATGGCATCGAGGACGCGGATGTTGGCGTTGAGGGCGGCCATACATTCGTCCAGGCTCTCCATAAACTGGCTGACATCCTGCAGGGTGCTCTCGGAGACGGGCCGGGGATTCTTGCTGAGGTGAGGCTCCGTCTAGAGAAGCAGCCGTGTCAGCTGGGCGGGCGTGTGACAGGTCATGAGGGGGCAGTGTTGTTACCAAGGTGTTTAGATTCTCCTCTAGCGCGCTGATGTAGAACGAGTACTCGGAAAGAGACCACTCCCCAATCCACAGCATGACATCGTAACTCGTCCTGAGCCGCTCCCGCATCGACGTGTGCATCGACACGCGTGACGTCGCCGTGGCGGCGTCCCTGACATCCCGGAAACTCCTGAACGCGGGCTTCGCTTGCCGGTCGTTGGTTGTGAGAATCCACAGCGACTTGCCGTTGTAGATGTCGAGGTGGTGGTAAAAGGCCGACTGCGTGATGGTCCACTTGCTCAAGTCGCGAGGACGCGGCAAGTCAGTCTCGCTCTCGTTAGCCCCCAAGAAGTCATCGTCCCCTTTGAGCCAGGCCCAGAAGCCGCGTTTCGGCTTGGGCCGAGTGTCGTCAACCACAGCTTCGGCACCCACGTCGCAATCCGGAGCTTCGTTCTCGTCCAGCCAGCCCTGCGGGTCGAAGACGGCCTTGAGCTCAAAGACCAGCTGGAAGTGGAGGCCGCTGCGTCCGAGGGCCTCGACGCCGAACCCCGGGCGCGCAAAAGACTTGAGGCTCCGGAAGCCGCCAAACAAGATGTTGCCATTGTCGATGATGCGAGAGCCGCGGCCGAGGTTGCTAATGAAGCTCAGGAACGTGGCGGGGACGTGGTGGTATGTCAGCAGCTGGAGCAGCATGTCTTCTGTGATTTTCAACCGATCGCCCTTTGGGGCCATGGTCTCGAGGAAGCTAGACAATGTTACAAGGCACATCGAGGCGTAGGGGATATGGGATGCGGGGTGGGAATACTCACATCAGTCGGCATACGGGATCGGCATGTCGTGGAAGGGGCCCTTCGAGCGTCCCTCGGTCTCCGCCGTTGCGCTTGCCCGGCCGTGATGGTATCCCTAGGATGGCCTCCAACCCTTCCGGCGACAACACAAGGCGCCCCTCGGACCCAAGTGATATGCCGCTGGATGTGCCATCGCTGTGCTCGCTCTCGCCGCCCTCGCTGCTAGAGAAGGACTCGTTGAGCAGGGCGGCTTGCTCGATTCCGCAGTCGTGGAAGAAGACGCGGATTTTCCTCAGCGTGGCCCTGCGGCTCACCGGGGACGCGTTTTGAACGTAGAGCAGGACCCGGCTCTTGGTCTTGTCGAAATGCCGTTTGAAGTCTTGGACCAGCTTCCGCCTCTCGGCAGAACCTACGAGATTCTCTGGGTACGTGTTCCATTTCTCGAGGGACTCGTAGAACTCGACATTGCCCTCATCACCGCGTTGCCGATCGCCTCTTGAAGCCATGTCGACCGAGTTGAGACAAAGGCCCCCATCAAGGCGAGAGGGGGGGGGGGGGAAGGGAAGTATTGGTTCGGTGAGCTGGCTGGGGAACATACAATTCTTGAATGGTGCGAGGTGAAGAAGCGCGGGTGTACCCTAGACCCCAGGCCGTCATCACTAATCCGCAAGGCTCTGAATTCCGATTTTCCGAAGCCACTTGGGAGATGGCGCGCCCCCCCTCCCCATCCAGTGTCCCCAGTCACCTCGGCCGACAGTCGTGCGACTCGTAACTAGTAATTGGTCTAATAATGGGTCTAGTAATGGGTATAGGCCGAGAATTAGGGACTGATGTCGATGAAGACGTCTCTCAATGGAAACATACTCTATAAAATAAAAATAAAAATACTATCCAATGCCCTATCCCATGGGCTGTTCCATGTGTTGTTCCGCGCATTCAAACGCCGTGCCCGTCTGTCAAACGCCAGAAACGAAAAAAAAAGAAAAAAAGAAACCCTCCCCCCCTTTCCTCCCCCGCTCCCCGCCGCCATGACCCCAAGCACCCAAGCAAATCTAGTGTGATTGGCTCCCCGAATTTGCGCCTGCAGCCCTGAGTGGCTACCACGCCCTTGTCATGGACGCATCAGCATTCCCCCTCCCCGAAAGACCAGTCTCGGCCATGCCCGACACCGCCCTCCGTTCCTCCTTCTTCTCTAGCTCGAGCTCACGGAGAAATTCATCAACCTCGGGCTGGGTCGCCTTGAGGTTGTCAATGTTTTGGAGCTGCATCTCGCTCAACCGCTCCGGTAGCCTGACGATGAACACATCGCGGGGACTGCCTTGCTGTTGGCGAGGGAGACGAATGCTAGTTAGCACAAGAGAGAAGAAGAAGCAAAAAAAAAAAGAACGGAACCCTGGCACGCATGCCACCTCGGTGGCTGACACGCAGCGCGCTGTCAGTGGTCGGATGCCTGACGTACTGATTGGTCTTGAAAGACTGTCAACCCGGGAAATTCTAGCTCGAGGTAGGCCTTGAGGTTGGTCCATTTCAACCCCATGGATGGGATGCTGACCCTGTAGACCTTTGTCGGCCTGGTGCTCCGGACGCTCCGGCCGTCGTCGTCGCCATCGACGGTCCGCTGGTCAATGTCCTGGTCCTGCGGCGCGGGGAATCGACTCCGCTGCGGTGAGGCCGGGTGCAAGCCGTATTCTCTGCGGTCTGCCATGGTGAGGCGTGTCGGTGTCGGGGCGGGCGCGTTGTAAAGACGAGAGTAGCCGGCACGATTGCGATGCGGGCGACGTGAGAATTTGTGCGAGGTGCTCCCCTGGGGGTGCAGCAGCCCCGATAAGCCACAGCACTCCATTGCGGCCGAGGCCTGCCGTGCCCGGTCTCGTCTGGTTGGTGCAAAAATAACACTGCCACAATCACAATCGGCGTTTGCGTCTAGTGTGCAATCCGTCGGCGAGGGTGGGATGAGAGCCTGGAGACATGCAAAGACGTTTTAAATAAGACAAGAGAGAAAAGAAGCAGGCCTGCCAGCTCAGAGCTCCTGCCCAACACGCCTCGGAAATCGCCTGGGAAATCGCCTCGGGTGTTGTCAAGCTCTTTATGCGTCTTCGGGCACCATTTTGCTGTCACGGAAGCGCGCATCATCCCATGACGCTGGCAGAGGCCCAGACACCGACCCGCAGCTTGGGTAGCGAAACGTGTGGCGCCCAGTCGCAGTCGCGGTTGATGCGCGTGGCCCCGGAAGTTTTGCCGCCCAGCAGGAAGTTGCTCGCAGCGGTATTGATACCCGAGCCCACAAATGACTCAGTTGGAAGACTTTGAAAGCCAACTTCTTCCCCTCATCCTCAAGTAACTATTTGAACACGGGAAGAGCGGTTGATAGTTTGCAAACTTGGCTTAAATGAAAATTGGGAATTCTTGCCTATCTCCTTTAGGAAGTGCCAGTTACCTGGTTGAGCGTTTAGGTCACATGGCTATATGCAGGTGAATTCACACAAGGTAACCAGCAACTTCTCTTCGCTGCAACTGCTGAATACTAGGCACATAGAACAAGGAAAACAGCCCGTCTGGCAGCCAACCGATAATGCAGTATTTGCGGAAGATATTCTAACGACGGGCGCAGATTTGCATGCCAGAAACGACCCTCGCGAGATGAGGTACTTTGACAACATGGAGCACAGTCTAGCAGGAGTTTTCCTGGCTTCTTTGACGATTAAGGCCATCAGAAGCCATCTAGTCTCTATTTGGGCCACGGTAGATAGGCCTCATAGCGACCTAGAACTATTTGGCTCGGGTGGGTCGCAACAAGGCCATCACCTCCCGTTTCCACTTACCTCAATACCGTGTCAGAGCAAAGAAAGACTCTAGCCGTGGATGAGGCCAATACGGAGGTCGTGACAAGATTACCGAGTCCTTTATTTGAACCGTGACTGCGGTCTTATTGGGTGGGTATAGCAGCTATTTAATTCAAAATTACCAACCTTCTATGAGTCATCATACCTGTTGTCCCACTCGACTTCACATGCTCAGAATCTTGGTTTTCATGATGGAGCAGGCATGTGGAGGTTAACCCCAGCTGCTCCTGCTGCCTCGCGGTTCACCTCCCCCCCCCCCCCCCGCGAGAGACGAATATAAACAAACTCCTGGATTTCACAGCGGGGCTGGTAGCCTAAATTAATCACTAACACGAAACGCAGTTCTTCCATTCGTGCTTATATCTTCCCTTCAGCCGAGAAGAAAAAGATTGCTTGTGTCATGGGTGAAGTCTGCCGGAAGAAGTTGACCAGGGTATAAGGCAGACAGCAACTAGGACTGGAAGGCAGGAAGAAAAAGTGTAAGTGTTGTTAGTTTGAATGCCCAACATCCTCCTGCTTGCTGCCACTCTTCATCCATCTCTCGCCACAGAAATCAACTTGATTGAAACACAGTCCCCATCGACATGCAAACAGACACCATGGCCAGCCAACTCTCAGACCTATCCTTCAAGCGGATTCGAGTAGCTGCGCAAGACATCGACCAGCTGTACCAGTCTTGGTAGTAGCCGTAACCCCGTACATCCAGAACCCGACCCTCGCGTTGACCGTAACCGAGCTCGCCATCGACGTCGCATCCTAGCCGAGGTACTATTGTTTCCGCACCCTACACCCAGAAGGCCAAACATCCACTCCCGAAGCAGGTCCCGACAAAGTAGCCGCGTACGCGAAGATCGAGGCCTATGTTGGTGCCCTCGGCCTTAGCAGATAAGCCACAGACTCCATGCTCTAGTCCCTCTAATAGAAGTTCCACGGCCAGCCCCCATCCAGTAACCCAGACGACGGATACTCGGGCTATCACGGCTCCAGCTTGACCCGGGATTCGCCGGCGTAACATCAACGCTGATCCTCTCCCTCCCCCTCTGCCGCGATGTCTCGGGGGATATGGTGGGTGCTATCATCCGCGTCCCCGCGCGTTCGAGGAATTGACGCTATCAATGGGCGGGCTGTCGCATTTCAGGGGCTGCGCGCCATTGGTGAACCCAAAGACACTGGAGAAGTATCTGCTGGAGCAGACGGGGACATTGAAGGCGCTGGACATAAATGTGGCTTGTATACTTTGGGGATTGCGTGACGAGGAGGTGGAGGAGGAGGAGGATTATCTAGAGGACGAGTATTCCGCTTGCACGAACAGGCGGGCAACGGCGGGCCACTACGGTCGATTAACCTACAGAGTACCCGCAAGTACGGCCTTACCATCGGGTCGCTACACGATTTCGAGGCGCTCGAGCATCTCGCCATTCTATACGGTTGATGCTGGCCACGTGGTTTCCAATAACAGGTTGAGCAGGGCCGGCAGCAGCACGGCTGTACCCCCGTTCAGGCTGATGGATGTGCTTCCCAAGAACTTGATGTCGCTTCAACTATATGATTACGTTGTGGGAGGTGCCCAGCAGATTGTAAATATTCTGTTGTTAGCAGCAGACCCCCAGTGACTTAGCTATAACGAACCGCTACCTCTAGCCGTCGGATCGAGTCAGGATGTTTCTTGATATCTTCGAGATTCCGCGATCTTTGTCTTGGCTTCCAGTTTCTTTTAGTCAGCCATTTTGTCGAGGCCCCTTTCGGAGGAACGATAAACGCCGTGCGGCGGAGAAATAAGTCGGGGGGGTAGACCAACCCTCCCTACATTCCGATCACTCGGTATAGTCACACTGAAATAACCACCCATGATCTTCAACTCACCATAATATAATCCTCCGTATCGCTCTCTTCCTCGCTGCTGCTGTCAGATGGGCTACTAAGCTCATTGGATTCAGTGCCACTATTCGTAACTGCACCCGCTTCCACCTGGGCCCTGTGGATAGCTAAGCCTTGTCAAAGGTTAGTTGTCAGCCTACTCGGTTATCTTCTTGGCTAGGGCCCCGGCTCCCCATCGTGGCTATAAAAGCCTGCGTAATTCCTTAACGTTATTCCGGACCGATATAACGCCTTACTGTGGCAGCTAGTGGCACTCCGCAAACACTTCAGTGCCTCTGGTAGTATGAATAGCTTTAATAGTATCTAGGTACATCGTTACAGCCGCAGATCCACCGTTATTAGAGTTCTCAATTAGGAAACGGCTTACCAGATATAAGGTGGTCGGAGCGTAGAGGTGGTCGGAGTTTACCCCCCCTCGACTTAGCCCCCGCCGCTTGTGAGCGTTCATGAAGACAATTCCACCTAGCCACTGATACTGACATACTCCTAGTATTCACGGTTCGGACTCGGCCCCCGACTCCGAGACCATACAAGACCATCTTAAGTTAACCTCGGAGCGGCTGGGCAACCAGAAGACGTCTACTTTCATCGCGTGCGTTGATAGCTTCTTGCAGCTGCCTATCAAGATCAGCGCTGGCTATTAGTCTATTCGCTAAATCCTAGCGGATACAAATGTCTGTTGCATGTTCAGTTGAGGCTAGGCCCAAGAAAGGGGTCATATTTATCTTAACGAGTGATGGAGGTTATGTCTCTGCTTGGGATCTCGGCCCCAGTAGAAAGGAAACATTATTTATTCTGGATTAGGGCTTTCATGACTTTTTATCTCAGCTAAAGTACGGGTAGTGGAAGATTTTAGCTCTTATACGCTAGGGAGGATTTAGGAGAGTATTGGGAAGATATCGTAAGCTGAAAAACAATTGAGCTGTTAATATATAAAGCTCCATGCTTGACTCGTATGGCTTCCATGCATTGATAGCTTCCACTCTGCTGTTTCCCTGACAGACCTGGGCATGGAAATAAAACCCCACTCGAGAGTAGATGACATTCTGCTCTCGTAAGTCCACTGGCTTGTTTGTTAGTGTAAGGCTTTGAGCTAGGCATAAATATGCCTTTGAATTCTACAAATGCCGTTTTTGATGGCGGAAGGCCGTGTGAAATATTAAACAACTCTTTTATGTCCTAGAGGCCTGTCACACGGGGAACTCCGACAGCTACTTGGCACTAAACTGCAGCACCTACAACAGATCTCACCAACGGGCCACACCAGGTGGCTCTCCGAAGGTCTTCGAACATCCCTCATTACCAATAGATTATCACTGAACTGAACACCCTATTTGCACTTGCACACCCTGTTCAGCTGTAGACCATGATTTGTATAGCCCCTTGTCACAAGACCTTTCTAGGACTATAGAATCTCCCTTTAGGCCTTCGAGGGAACTTCACGTGCTGACAAACAAACCAGGGTTAGGTTACCTGATATATATTATGACAGCAAAGGCAGAAGAGCATAGAAAGGTGATGTTGTCTACCTAGTCAAGGGGTAACCAAGCACCTATGCAATCCGGACAAAGCATCAATCTCATCCGCTCAAGCCACCACGCTACCAATCCTTATGTCTTGAAGAGATTCACAATGTGAACTGCATCCTGGTGGAACATAACTTGGCAATTACAAAAAACAGCGCCTGCCGCTCGAAACAAATGAATATGCAATATAGACACCTCGACAACAACGTCATCCCCAGCTCACGAGCCTAGCTCACGTCGCTTGATCTGTGTTTCGTCCTCCTCTCGACGACCTCTTCCCGCTTAGCCGCGCGCAAATGGTGGGTGGAGAGGCAGACGTAGATGCAGAGGACGATGTACTCGGGCAGAAGCCCCATAAGCCCAAACGCTGTGGCGGATCCGAACAGCGGGCTCCAGGTGGAGGTGAGCATGTTGGTTCCCGAAGCGACGGCGACGCCAATGATGCCGTATGCCGCGCGGACGCAGAGAGGGAGGGTCGACACCAGGCCCCAAGTGACGTACTGCGGATGGGTGTCAGCTTGACCCTTGGCACTTTGCCATCGGTGTGGTAGGTGCATGGGTATTTTGGCTTACAAGTCTGTGGGCAGGGTTGATGCCGCGCTGATTCAGGGACAAGCCGATAAAGGAAGCGATGAGGGCCGCGAGTACGAGCGAGAAGAGGGCGTAGGCGGCTTTGGAGAGTGTCGACTGGAGGTTGGCGGACTCTGGCTGTCCGGCGTAACCACCGGCGGCACCTAGGAGGCCGGCTGCCGCCAAAAGAGAGATTTTGAGCGTCAAAAGGAACAGCTTTACTCTTTTGTAGTCGCCAAAGTTGTTCTCGAGTCTGGATTGCCGTGGTTAGAACTTGAGAGGCCGGGTAAAGCGGTAAAAGGGAATTGCTTACACCAGACGAGCGTAACCCAACAAGGTCAGGAGGAGCGGGATGAGACCGATATTGAGGAGGACGATGGTCGTGATGATCAAGGTGCGGTTGCTCTGGTTCTGCTGCTCGATAATGGTCAAGACACCACCGGCCAACCGAACTGAACAATACAAGCGTCAGTCACACAAGCCATGTCAGCTCCTTTTTCTGGTACCTACTAGCTGAAAATGCCGCTGGGGGGTACCATGCCGTGCGAGGCCGCCATCTCCAATTCCGGATCATCAGATACGTGGTAATGGGTGCCATCGGGGCGTATGCGGCGACCTGGGCGATGGCCGCTGCCGTGTGGGGGTTGACGGCCATTTTGGAGCTGCGCGAGTGGGAGAAGTGTGGGGGTGCAGCTTGCTGCTTTGCTCCGAGTTCGAGGGAACTGAACTAACTTGAGGGCTGAAGGTGTAAGTCGAACTCGTGATGAGGATAGCAGAGATGTAGAGGAAAGGAGAGGATAACAGATGTTGACGAAAGGAGAGATATCAAGTTATATCTTTCCATCCAACTCATCTAGCCGCCTTCCTCAACAGGTCGGCGGATATAATTTATTCGCATGGGCCACAGCAGCGCAACCAACATGGCGCAGCTGCGACAGCATGATTGGCCTCTGACTCGATTTCGCGGATTCTGACCCAAAGCGGTCTAGCGCTAGCCAACCAGACGGTCCATCGTTGAAACGGCCCACTCAGCCCTACAACTCTCCGCGCTCCATCCCCTCACCCCTCATAAATTTTTCTCTCTGTTGATTCCACGACCAGGCACAGAAAACGAGCGGGAAACGTTAACTGACCCGGTCGCATCCGCCAGTCGCATTCGCCGATCGCCCAAAGACGCGCACAGGGTAACGCGTCCGGACGAAACCACGACCTGGCGGCCTCATCTCGAGCGGTCGACGTCTTCACAGACACCGTCCGCCTCTTCAGCACGTCATTCTTCCTCGTGGATGGGCGCTACACCATGCGACTCCAACGTCCCGACGCCCAACGCCTTCAAGTTGGAGAAGCCGAGACTCCCCGCTGCGATCTGATCCACGCCTTCCACCACGCTGCTTATCAGTGTCAAACCCTTGTTGGGCAGGACTGAGATTGAGTCTATCTCGCCAAGATGGTGGGCGTTCCCGGGCGATCCAAAGCGTGCCACACCTGCAGGCAGCGGAGAATCAGGGTACGTTGCCCCCCCCCCCCCCCCGCGTCCCCCCGCAAGCTGCTCATCCGCCGAATCTGACCGCATTGGGCCTGGTCTCTCGGCTGTTTTGGGTGCCTTTGCGACGATTGACCAATCACCCCGTGGCGATGCCAAGTGACAGCTTTGACCTTTTTGCCTGTGTTGGACACGGGCACACGAGAAGGGAACTGAGGAACTGACTGACACGACATTAATTAGTGTGACGGCCATCTCCCAAGCTGCCAGAATTGCGCAAAGTCCCGCCGCGTATGCACCGGTTACCAGCGTAAGCATGCCTTCATCCTGTCCAAGGACATGGTGGCCGACGGACCTGGCGACGCATCCGCCCCGCCACCCGACCAATCCTCCTCCCAGCTCCTGCCAGACCTGCCAGACGCATCCGACTCGGGTCAGGTCATGGTCTCTCGGTGGAGGGCTGCCGACCAGAGCAGCGCGCCGCGCGTCCCCTCTTCTTCGGCCTCCTCGTTGTCGAGGGCTTCCAGCAGGGCGGGGAGCAAGTTGCTCGCCCAGGCCCGGGCCAGCCCTCCCCTCCCGCCGCCCGAGATCTCGGTGCACAACATCTTCCGCGACCGCATCTTTGCCCTATTCGCCGAGAACAACCTATTAACCACGGATGCCGCGCCCCTGTCGGTTGGCGATGCCATGCAGCAGTCCTTCGGCGAGCGCGGCGACTGGATGGTGCGCATCATGAACCTGTCCGAGCTGACCCCGAGCCTCGAAGACTCGCTGCTGGCCGCCTGCACTGCGCGTCTGGGCCGCCACCTGAACCACGCCGCCCTCGTCCGCGAGAGCCAGCGACTGTACGCCAAGGGCCTGTCGGCCATGCGCCGTGACGTCAACCGCCTGAAGTCGACGTGGGTCGCCAACGAGCAGAACCTTGCCGCCTGCCTAGCCCTGATGCTGTACGAGATCTCAGAGTGCCCCGCCGGCTCGCCCGACGGGTACAAGGTGCACTACCAGGGCGCCATGGAGCTGATGCGCATCCGGGGCCCTGTCGCTCACCAGTCCGGGCTCGCCCACAGCGTCTTCCAGATCATGCGGCTGCACAGCGTAAGTAACCGGCTCCAACCCCCTAACCTCGTTTGGCCCAACGACAAGCTGATGGGTGCTGGACCGCGTGATTTTTAGGTCTTTCAAAACATCATCCGGTCCAGCAGCAACTTCCTCGCCCAGTCCCGCTGGCGCGAGCTCCCGTGGGCCCCCCACCCCAAGAGCAAGACCCCGTTCGACTTCCTCATCGACATCCTGCTCGATGTCCCGGATCTCTCGGTGCGGCGCCAGGCCCTGGAGCGGAGCTTGGAGGCCCGGGGGGACCTGCGGCGCGCTCTGCTCGACGGGCTCGAGTGCGTCGGCGAAGGCCGGAGGATAGAGGCCGTGCTCGAGGCTTGGCACGACCGCTTCAGGGCCGTGGCGCCCGGCGCGCTATACCATCCCGAGCTGTCCCAGATGGCCAGCGCGCTCGACAGCTCCGAGGCGGGCAAGGTGTTCCCTGTCATCTTCCGCTTCCCCAGCTTCATCGTGGGCCAGAACATGCTGTACTATTGGATCACCCTGATGAGCGTGCAGGCCCACCTGTGCTTCACGTACGCCTCGCTGGCGCAGCTCTCGGACACACTCGATTCCGTGGGCCGGGACAACCTTGTGTGCACGTGCACGTGCGCCGGCGTGGCTGAGCCTGCGACGTGTCTGCGCCATTTCGCCGTCGAGCTGTTGCCACCCCTCGGCCATCGTGAAGAGTGGCCCACCGGGCCGGCATATCACATCTGCCAGAGTATCGAGTACTTCATGCTCCACCATGCTCGGGCGTTCGGGCCCGCGAGTGTCATCCCCGGCTTGTTGCTGGTCAAGGCGTACTGGATGTTCGCGCCGGCCGACATGAGCCGGGAGATGACGTGGGTCAACGAGATGCTGTGCCGTGTCCGCACCGGCGGTGGGAGCATAGCGGGGCCGCTGATGCGTCTGAGGATCAATAGAGGGGTTCTGACTATTGTTGACTGATTACCTTGGTCTTGTGACACAACGGCCATATAGTTGCTGCCAATATGATCAAATACAGGGCATATAACAGGGCAAATAACAGAGCAAATAACAGAGCAAATAACAGGAGTTCAACATTCCGGTCGCGGCGCCTTTCGTAGGTGACTTGCCGACCGTATATCCTCTCTGCCGCTTGGAGTCTTGTGAAAACCTTGATGTTTGTGGATACCCTCCTACTATCCGTTGTTCGTAAGGGCTTGATTCCTTTGAGCTGAGGTATGCTTTGGCAGTTGTATGAGGGTTTCTGTTGGTGGAATGGTGAGGGATGCTGTTGGGGGAAAAAGAACGCTGGAGAGGGGGTGTTGAAGTTGCGCGGGTGGATGTGGCTGGGGGTATGGTTGGAGATGGTGATTTCTTTGCGAGGGGAGGGCCTGGGAGGCTACTTTCCAAAGACTGTGGGCCTAAGTGTTCACCAGGAGGAACCGCCATGTGTTTCGAGAGGAAACGATCAAGCTAAGTCTAGTGTCGCATAGCTACGGTGGGTGTAACACAGTGCTCTGCGCGCAGCCATAGCTGTGGCTGGGAGCTCCAGCTCTTATAAGGAGCTTACTGGTTAGCTGGAAGGTTATGTTCGAAATATTCCGTGGGCGAAGATATGTATAATATCACGTAGTCTCGCCTTCAAAATACTTACTTCAGTAACAAAGCTGGCTTATTAAGTCTAATTATCTACTAAGTTGTCGTAAGGGTAGCCTAGCCAGTAGGGGACTGGCTTAATTAAGAGCTCTTTAATCCTCTTGTCGCATTATTTTCACAGTAGGTTACCGACTCAGTTAAGAGCCTTTGTGTTATCAGCGTGAACGTTATCGTTACCTTTATTGCAACGTGGCATTAGGTGGTGTTAGTCCCGGAGGCGTTATATTAACAATACTCTTCCTTGCTCGAAAGCGTTGATAAGGTCCCTTTATTACTGAAATTTTGCCGTACACCAATGTACGGTGTGACGAAGGAGCACTTGACCCACACCCAATCACGCCAACTTTCCAAATGGAATGCCAGAATCTCAAGTCGACACGGAATTCAAGATGTGGGTTATATACTGTTGACGGAGACAGGGCTGCTATCACATACGGAACAATTTCCCCTTCGCTGTTGATAAAGAGGCGAGCCTTAGGCCGGACTGACACTCCCATCCCGGTGCCTTGTCTCAAATGATCACCGACCCGCCATTTGCACTCCTAGTGCTCCCCGTCACCCATCGACTCCCTCGCTCGCCAAGAAGGCCACGACCTGAGTGACATAGGCGGGATACCCGGACTGATATTAACTATGCGTGTGGCGAAGCTGAAGATGTTAATGATATGACCGCCCGAGGGAATATGTGGCAGGGCAGCCTGGACGAGTATGATGGGTGCGCGCACGTTGGTGTCCATGACGGCTGCGTAGCGCTGGAGGGTGATGTCTTAGGTCGCCGTCCAGTCATTTAGCGCGGCATTGTTGACTGGCTGGTGGAGGAGACGAGACAGACCATTTTCATCACACATGCCAATAACCAGGGGAGATATACCAACAATTTCAATCTTCTCTACCTTTAGCTTCTCAACCGTTTTCTTGACGATCCGAGCCGGGCTCGTAACGATGGCGACTCTGCCGGTGAGGGTTACTGTTGGGGAGGTAGGCATTTTTATGATTGAATAGGAGTCAAGTGTCTGGAAGGTTCAAGTGTGTTGGATGATTTCATGGAAGGTTTGGGGCGGATGGAAGCCCCCTTTACGTCACGGCTCAACCGCCTAGCGCAAAGAGCTTGGCGTGGGTTTAAATAACTTCTAGATATTGATGTTGACGGCTTAACAAGTGCCAAGAAGATGGAAAAAGAATCACTGTCACCCTCACCCTCAAACGCACACATGTATCCGCTGCACTATGGCGAAACAAAGACGGTCTCGGCCTCACATGTGGTCCACCAGCCGTGGGACCCCAGGGGTTAGGAGATGCCAGCGGCGTGTATAGAGAAGTGGTGGTGGCTGCTGGACGAGGATATTATGGCCATGATGAATTTCTGGCGAGAGGAGCGGGCTGATATACCTCTTGTCTGGCGCGGTTCGAATTCACATGTGCCATTTGGGCTAGGGTTTCTCTAAGAAGCTTTAGGTCCATTAGAATTGGCTAAAATTTTGGACTTGGATTTATGAGTTTGTAGCCTTCATTCAATTGCGCATATACATAGGCATTTAGTGACAGGGGCAGGTAGTTAATATAGCGAAATGCACTCAAAGTGATAGGACATCAATTGACTTGATGGAGACTCGTGCAATGTTACTATCTATTAGAAGGAGTCGGGTTTCCCACCTTAAATTGGCTCTCTGGGACTCCTCCGATTGCTCAATTACATGTGTTTGCCTATCCAGTGGTTGGCTAAAGTCTTGAATGGTACTGCTAACGCAAGATCCCGTTTTTCTTGTTGAGGCCGTTGTTGGCCGCTGCGTTGCAGGGAAGTTCCTGGCAATTGAATTGAGTGCCGTTTGTCACAGTTAATTATCGCGGCTCTGAACGATTTCAAGACACTTATGATTATCCGGGGCTTGACATAAATCCGCGATGGAGGACCCGATAAGCGCCTATGAACTGAGTCTCAGATGAACACAAGATGAAGCAAGTTGAAGTGTTTCGGGTGGAGCTGAGCGAGTTCAAAAGAATGGCTCTTGAAGCGGGACAGCTGAGGACAAATCAGGGAACTCTGCCTATCCCTCGTCCTTGAGGTGTGTAAAACAGCGCATGAAACACCCGCTCCCCTCATTTCCTAACATCAACGTTACCCCATCTAAGCCGCTATGATAAAGAGTTACATGTAACTAGCAAAGGCATCCTCACATCGGGAATGTCTCTTTGACGCAGCCCTCACTTATCAGAGCTTTGTATCAAATCCTGGTACAACGTCGAAGCGGGTTCCCAGGGTGCTGCATCACCTAAGCGATCCGCTGTGAGCCCAGCACTACCAGGGTTCCTCATCCCAGCTTCCTTCTGTCTCTGATAAGACACATCCCGCAGCCTGCCATGTTCACGAGGGGTAAGACGAAGCTGGGAAAGTAATAGCCATAGTCAGCGTAGTGAAGAAGCACCAGATACGGAAACAGTAGATCGGACTTACATAAACTTCAATCCCAACAGCATGGAGAAAAAGAGCCAGCCAGAACGCAGCCCCAAATGATTCGCCCAATGCCGCCGCCGCAGTCGCTGAGTTGGTTCCCGGCACTCCTATCTTGGCTGGAATCAACACATATTGATCAAGGTTCTGGCCTGTGTAAAAGGGCTCGCAATCGGGATAGAGCGTCCGCGTTCGATTTTCTCCGAGCGTATAGTCGACTTGCGCGCACGGCCGAGAAGCGTAATATTCGCCGGTTGAGCTCACGATATTTGCCATGATGATCATGATAACACGGAGGGTGATGATGCTTGCCGCCTATGCTCCGGTTGTCAGCAGAAGTATCTTTGCCGGTACCACTGCGCAGGCAAGCTTACGTAGAACCACCCCCGAAGCATCCAGGCTCTGTGCTGTTCGATCTGCAGCCTCTTGATGTTGATGTAGGCCAGGACCATGCACACCGTAAATGAAATGCCGAGAACGCCCACGCCAAGCTGGATGTCAAGCCCGCCCCCAAAAGCGTGTCTGCCTGTCATGAAAGCGCCGATAGTGCTGACGAGGGATAGCGTCAGGATGAGGTATCCGCTGATTCGGTGGAATAGCAGGGCTTTATGACGGATGGCCGGGACGAACTGAAAACAGACGAGAAAGCCAGCGGGGAGAATGGCAGCGAGATGCATGCGCAGACCGATCTCCGAGATGCCTTTGGTGGACCAATAGCACTCGCCAATGCCGGGGGTTCGGCACATGGTGCCGTAGTGGTCGAGATATTGGAACCGGGCGAGGACGAACCCCATCATGGCTCCGGCAAAGATGAAAAATAAGACAAAGTTATAGCCTTTGGTAAACCCGATGGGGTTGTAAACCTTTCTAGCTGTCGCTACGAAGGCGTTGGCGGGCGGGCGACTGGATTGAGCCATATCCGATGAGGGAGGGAAGTAGATGTGTGATTTAAAACCGAGCTGAGCTTGAGGAGAGAGAGTGTGCTGTCGTCAAAGAACTGAGGTCCCTACACTAACTTATACCGAGACACAGGCTTGTGCAAAAACAACAGAGTTTGCAATCACGGTATCCTTACCGCTACCCAACTATTGGCTACCCCGATCCCTGCGCCGGAGGATCGCTCATATCTGCCATTACGATTGGCTACGGCGCCGAAAGCTACCGGATTCGGACGGATCCCTTGAAGCCGCTTTGGCCCTCTTGGCATCGCTGCAACCCGCCAAGCCCGTTCGCATGGTTGGTAACATGGTTTGGCGGTTTGACTGCGCCGCAGGATGGGGTAAAGACTGCCTGGGCTTACTGACTCGGATGGGAGGAGATAAAAAGCCCCACGGTCTTGGGGGAGTTTCTGAAAAGGGAAATGTTGATCACCTGTACATAGGGGACAGTCTACCTATTATTAGCATACTACGCATATGACACAGGGGATACGTTCATATTGGCGTAGTGCTTGAAGACCAGCCGCCGAGAAGGCGACGACACGGGCATGACAACATCGACAAAGGGGGCAAGGCGGCCCATCTCAACCAGCTCATCACGCAAAATTGACTCGACGCAGCTAAAACGGGCAGCTGGCAGTTTCCCAGCGTGGCGGCGTATTGCGTACCCGGCGTGGCATTTCTCGAGGGGTCTGTAGACGTGGACAGGACGGTACCATTCGCTGCCATGGTAACAACTGCTACGTGGGACCTAGCCCGCTATCGATTCGGACCGCTAGGCTATTTCGCAACAATCCGATTGGAAGAGTCGCACTGTCGCATCGTCCATGTCCACCACGTGAAGTCCGAATCAGCGCCGTGTTGTCGCCATCGTAGATTGCCAAGTAAAATTCGGTTCGTCCATCTGGACTGAACATATGTTCGTGCGGGTGCCTAACGACTCGAGATTCGATCTCCATGATGTTAAGCGAAGAGGCAGAATGGGAGTTGTGGAAAAATTTCTTTTGGACAATGTGCGAGAGGCTAAATTATGGCACAGGGATAAGTAGTAACATAAATCTCGGATTGCAACGACGACGACGAAATCTAAGGGCTTACAATCTTGGAAACCTCGAGCGACAACGACGACGGCATCTCGCGAGGTTCATCTCTCCGATTGACCTCGGCGCTGAAAGATAACATTTACATCTTAGCGCGACTCGACTCGTTCGACAGTGAAATCTCGGGTAACTCGGTCGATAACTCCATCTCGGTCCCCTCGTTCAACACCTGACTAAGAGAATCTTGGGAGGCGACGAGATCTGAGGCATCTTGGGAGACATCTGCATCTCGGTGGACAAGATCTCGGAAGGCGAATTCCGCTGCTATCAATCATAATACACTAGCCCATTGAGCCGCAAGGTCTTGATCGTCAATGGGTCCTCATCTTCAACCTCCGTCTCCCCGTCTTCATTCATATCCCACGGATCAGACACCTTCCCACTCTCAAAGTCCTTTAAAAAGGCATCAAAGTCAAACTCAAAGTTAAACCTCCCAAAGTCGAAATCTGGCGACCCCGGATCGATCCACTTGGCCAGCTCCTCTTGATCCCCATCCCACCATATCGGCTGCCTCGTTCCCTTGTAGATGACCCCCCTGATCATTATTGACGTCCCACACCCGTACCTCTCCTCTTCCCACAGTACATTCGATCCCAGCCCAGTATTGAGACTGAACGGCGCTCTCAACAACTTCAAGTCCTTACGGATGCCACGAATCCTGTCCTTCCGTGATCCCGTGTAAAAAGGCGACGGTGGTCTTCCAAAGCGCATTTGCAGTTCTGGTCCTGAAAGAACAGGCTTGTTCCCGAACTCCAGGTCGGCGTAGTATGCGGCGGGATGCCTCTCGCGCATCGCAGCTGGGTCCATGTCAGGTGTTAGCGGCCACGGAGAGCATGTCGCGTGCCGGACCCGTACAGGAGGCGATATCCAGGTTGAATCTGCTTCATTGTCATCATAGCCGGGATGAGGGATATCGTGCGTCCTGTCACGAAGTTGGCGCATAAGAAAATCACCCAAATCGCTCAGGGCTGGCGTGCCCTCGACCAGGTTGATGCGATGCATCGTGGGGTTAGGTCTCGCTGTCAGGGGCGGGAGAATAAGGAGAGTGATCTCTTCCGGCCTCCACGTCGTGAAATGTGAGCGCAATGACCTGGCAAAAGATGCCGTGAATGGCTGCAATCGTTTCCGCCACGGCCCCGGCTCGGTTTGCCACACGTCGTTAAACAGGTCATCATCGGACTGGTGGAAGCTGATATCGTCGAGGAAGACTGCGAGGCGTCGAGGGGCCTCGTCCCAGTTGAAGTTGGTCATTGGAGGGTGATAGAGGGAGAAGTCTATGAGCTCGAGCGGGAAGAAGACGTGCAGCATGAGCCGGTCGTGGTCGGGGTTGGTGTAGACTTGAGGGTGGAATGAGAGGTTGTAGTGACTCAAGGCAATTCGACGTGACTGGGAGCATGCGTGGAGGACGGGTGGGACAGCCAGGGTGGGATGTGTGATGGGGAAGAGATGTGCCAGACCTGGGAGGAGCGGAATGATCCGCTCTTCTGTGCAAACCTGCTCCCAGACGATCAAGCGAATCTCTATGGGTAGGCAGGGGAAGAGGGTGAATTGTGGGGGGGAGGTGTATCCGGGGGCTGCCATGGTCGCTCCGTCAAGTGTTGAAGGAATAGCTCAGTAGAGGAGGAGGTGCTTCGTTTCGTTGTAGAACTTTGTTGAATTGGCATGGAATGTGTTTGGGAAATATTAACCTGGGAGTTGGGGAGGGGGATGATGAGCATTTATGTCGACGATGAGGGGTAACCCCTTTCAGCTAGCCACAAGTTCCTTTCGGGTAAGCTGAGTGGGCGTTGATATGCAATCGTTAACCAATGAGAAAATTTTGCCCCCTTTGTTTGTGCATAATGACGCCCCTTTATGGGAGATATTATGAGTAGCTCTGAGGACTGAAGTGTTAGAGCCATGAAAATACGGCAATTTTGTATCAATCCTAGAACTGGATTTAGAGCTAAACAAAACTGTCACCGGACCAGGATCTGGAAACATCGTGAAGGTTAAACATACTGTTAGGCCTACTTTACAGCCAGAGGCCCGAGCCTTGAAAACATAACGGCCGTCAGCAGAGACACCAGGAATTAGAGCCGCTTCTAAAGCTTTTAAAGCATCCTCCTCCAGCCGAAACAAACAACCTAAAGTCTTAAATTGCCCGACCCATTCCTCATTCCATCCCTCGTTGCTCTGTGGGGTTACTAGCATTAAAAAAGGTTAGACAGTCAGCCGGGGGGGTTCCTATCGGGGCTCTCAGTTGCGAGACCAAGGTTTCGTATTGGCGCTGAGTATCAGCTCCTTGTACTCTAGGCTGGAATAAACAACCAAGAGGACGGGTAAGGTTCGATGATGATGATGCTTGTGACAGCGACAATCAGGGTGATTGGCAGAATACTAGAGTTGGCGAACCAGATCGGAAGCCGCTACTCGGACCAGTACATTTATGCGGCTACTTAATAGAGAGGTGGCCGTACTGTAAATTTCGTATATACCAAACGTATAGTGGGAAGCGATTACTAACCAGCTGCTGTGGCAGCCAGATTTGAGTCTCGCTATGGGCTAATCTCGGAGGTGTTACAGTAGTCGACATTACTTAGGTGTGTAGTAAGATACTAGGTGTTCTATAAGTATATACGGTATTGTTTGCAGTTGATACTTCATGATATGCCGGAAGTAATGTATTGAAAGTTATTAATCATAATATTATACTCTGAACATTTTAGCCTTAGATAACCTGTATATAGTAAGATATCTAATGTTGAAGTTTAAATATATTTTAGATAGTTTTCATAAGATAACCCTTAACTCTTATTTCCCGACTAATTATAATATAATCAGTTAAAAATATATCACATCCTACCTCATACCAAGCTGTCATGTGATAAGGGGCAAAAGAACGGGTAGCAAAGTAGCTAATCAATGAAGATGCTCTCGCGCTCTTCCCGCTCCGTCTCAAAGTAACACAATAAGTAGAATAAGGTACTTTTATATTCTCCCTTCTCTTTTATAGAGTAACACAGTAAACAGATTAAAAGGATATAAGTTACCTGATATAATTACCCTCTAGATAGATATAAGTAGCTAACGTGTTAAACATCTTAGATTGTGAGAATTCTTATTTCTTACGTAAGTAATTACATTCAGTTATATGTCACACTGGTAGGCTCACCTAGGTCAACAGGGTCACTGACCTCCTTGACCGAGCCACACCACCAGTATACACCACACGCATACATACCCATTGACCCACAGACATCTATTACGGATCAACGTGGAGAAGGGAACTATTACAAAAGAAGACAGCCACAATATGGTTCAACCTCGGGACATACTCCCACGTGTGGCTAATAGCCTATTCAGCCGACACACAGGTCAGCGGATTCTCCTAAGTGCCCACGGGTCGTGATGGAATGCCCAGAACCACTCACAAGCTAAAGTAGCCGTATAACAAATCTCACCCACGCTAAGTAACGTCATCAGACTTCAGATTTGTTTTTGACAAGCTACTTAACCTCAACATCGTAATCAGGGCTTATATTGCCAGCCAAGGTTCTATAGTTCGTCTTTTAAATCATAGACCTCCCCGCTATCGTTGGCATTCCTTTAGAAGACCTAGAACCCGACGTTCTCCGGAGTCTAGCTTCAGTGGTAACAAGTAGCTACGACTCCCACGTGTAAGTCATGAAGGAAACCGTTACTATGACAGCCGACATGGGATCGACCTAACAGTACTATGGCTAACGTAAGTACCAAGGACGTGAAGGAACACTTATAGTAATAGATACCATGCTACTTAAGCTGTATAGATAAGTACTAATACCGGCCGTGGACTAACATGTGATAGGCTAGCTTTACTTAGCTTGTAGCCACGGATTTATAGGGCGTGAGAGACGGGCGGCTAAAAAGGAGATTTAGGATTAACAGGCGGCTAAGAAGATCTTTTAAGTATCTCGGTATTTTTATACCTTATATATAGCTTTCCATAAGAAGGACCGGTATACTACGATGGATCCTCGAGAGGAAGAAGCTGCCTAGTTCTCTTTAGACAAACTTAGAAAGATTATCAGTTAAAATTTAGTGAAGTTAAGGGGTAATGTGACATAGGCCAGTCCACGGAGGTCTGGGGTATGACAACCATAAGGTGAGATATTAAATGAAGAGTCAGACTGTAGAGCTTTAACCTTTTCCTAACTATTGACTTAACCGTTTAGCGAACCACCCCGACAATTACTATTAGTCTAGTTCAGAGCTTTCACACGATGAACTCAAGGACTTGATCTTCGCAAGGCTAATAAGTATAAGGTCTGATTCAGAGGTTTAGAACAGAATGGTAAGGGAGTTTAACTATCGTAATGTAAAGTAGTAGAGAGCCAGGGAGAAGGCGGTTCAGGGAGATGGAATGATCTGCCAAAAGATAAGATACAATACTTTGTAGTTATAAATTAGGAGAAACGGAAGGGTTTATAAGGTTATATTACCCCTTAGCTTCACTGAAGTTCAGCTGATAATCTTTCTAGGTTTGTCTAAAGAGAACTGGAAAGCTTTTTTCTCTCGAGGATCCGTCGTAGTATACCTATCCTACTTATGGAAGGCTATGTATAAGATATAAGGATACTGAAATATCTAAAGGATCCTTCTAACCACCCATTAGTTCCGAATCTCCTTTCTAGCCGCCCGTCTCTCGTACCCTACAAATCAGCGGCTACAAGCCAAGTAAAGCCGGCTTATTATACGTTGATCCGCAGCCGGTATTAGTACTTATCTATATAGCTTTAGTAACATGGTATCTATTACTATAGATATTCTTTTATGTCCTTAATACTTTCGTTAGCTACAGTACTGTTAGGTCGATCCTATGTTAGCTGTTATAGTAACGGTTCTCTTCATAACTTATACACGGGAGTCGCGGCTACCTGTTACTACTGAAGCTAGACTCCGGAGAATGTTAGGTTCTAGGTCTTCTAAAGGAATGTTAGTAATAATAGGAAGGTTTATAATTTAATAGACTAACTATAAGACCTTAGCTAATAATATAGGCCCTGATTACGATGTTAAGGTTAAGTAGTTTGTCTATAACAAATCCAAAGTCTAATGATATTACTTAGTATAGGTGAGATCCGTTGTATGGCTACTTTAGCTTATGAGTAGTTCTAGGTATTTTGTTATAACCCGTAGGTACTTAGGGGAATTTGCTAATTTGTGTGCCGGCTGAATAGGCTATTAGTTATACGTGGGATTATGTTTTGAGGTTAAGCTACGTTGTAGCTATCCTCTATAATAGTCTCTCTTCTCTATGTTAATCTATAATAGATACTTATAGGTTAATAGGTGTTTATAGGTATAGTATGTACCGGTGGTATAGCTTAGTCAAGGAGGTTAGTGACCTTATTGACCTATCTCCCATTCCTAATCGGTTTGTAGTAGAAGCCGTTTAAAACCGCACCAAAAGTGCTGGACCCACATATGTGGCATAGGGTAGAAGCCATTTAAATCTTCACGAGTAGAAGCCATCTAGTTTTCCTTTGTCAAATCTAATAAAAAGTAGATGTATCAAAAGCTCTCGCTCTCTACTTCTAACGCTACCTATTTCCCTACCGTGCGACCAGTACGAAGGGAGATAATAGATATTGAAGTTTGGGTATTATCCCGGGTAGTTTTGATAGGATGACCGCCTACCATCTTAACATTAGACCCCGTGTACCACTAGAGTCTCCTAGCCCCCCCCCCTCCCCCCTACCTCCTCTAACGTACGCGCGCACAACCTATCTATATATAAACCGAAAAACCTAATCTACACAACGGCTAATTCGTACTCGACGCAGGTCGAATTAATACGGCACCGACTTCCTAACCCTCACTCCTCCTCCTCCTCCTCCCCTTTAATATGGAACCTTTCACTCTCCTTCTCCCCTTTCACCTCTTTATCTATAAGCTGTGTAAACGTGCCATTCTAGGTAATAAGATCCCGACTTACCTTTGTACGATATACAAATCTATCCCGGCTCCTAAGAGGATAGAGATTATCAAGGCTTACAAAAGCTTACTAACCCTTTGGAACAACTAGTAAGAGCTCCGGAACTTCCCCATCCCAAAGAAACTAATAACAGTTATCGACCTCCTCTAAGCTCCCTTACTAGATAGGTTTAAGTATAACTCTTACTCATACGTTACTTACAAAGTCTGTGTGACACAGGCCAGCCACCGAAGGTCTGGGGTGTGATAACCACAAGGTGAGGTATCAGGTGAGGAATCGAACTGTAGAGCTATAACCTTAAACACAACTTCAACCGGACAGCTAACTACCCCGGCAATGGTGTTAGTTCGATTTAGAGCTTTCAAGCCTTCCGACTCAGGGAGATGATCCTCACAAAGCTTTGTACGACTCAATGGTCAAGTAACTCGGTACAAAGTTAGATTCAGAGCTTTGGCATAGTGGTTAAGGGAGTTGATCGTCGTAGCCTAGAGTGGTAGTATGTGCCGTAAGAAGAGGAAGGTTTAGGGAGATGGAACGATGTGACAGAAGATAACATACGATACTTAGTAGTTACAAGTTAGGAGAAACAGAAAGGTTTACAAAGTTATATTACCCCTCAGCTTCATTGAAGTTTAGTTGATAATCTTTCTAGGTTTGTCCAAAGAGAACTGGGGAGCTTCTTTCTCTCGAGGATTCGTCGTAGGGTACCAGTGTTACTTATGGAAAGCTATGTATAAGATATAAAAATACCGAGATATCTAAAAGATCCTCTTAGCCGTCTATCGGTTCCGAATCCCCTGTTTAACCGTCCGTCTTTCGCGCCTTATAAATCAGTGGCTACAAGCTAGGTAAAGCCAGCCCATTACACGTTAGTTCATAGCTGGTATTAGTACTTATCTATATAGCTTAAGTAGTATGATATCTATCGTTGTAAGTATTCTTTCCCGTCTTTAGTACTTACGTTGGCTATAACGTTGTTAGGTCAATCCTATGTCGGTTGTTATAGTAACGGTTCCCTTCGTGACTTATACGCGGGGGTCACGGCCATTTGTCACCACTGAAGCTAGACTCCGGAGAACGTCGGGGTCTAAGTCTTTTAAAGGAATGTTAGCGATAGTAGGGAGGTCTATGATTCGAAAGACTAACTATAAGATCCTAGCTAACTGTGTAGGTCCTGATTATAATATTGAGGTTGAGTGGCTTGTCTATGACAAATCTAAAGTCTGGTGACGTTACTTAGTACGGGTAAGATCTAGTATATAGCTACTTTGGCTTGTAAATGGTTCTAGGTATTCCGTTATGACCTATGGTCGTACCTAAGGATTTATTGACCTACGTACTTAGGCTGAGTAGGCCTTAAGTTACGTGATAGGATATGTTCTGAGGTTAAGTTACGTTGTAGTAACCTGTCACACTGGTAGGCTCACCTAGGTCAACAGGGTCACTGACCTCCTTGACCGAGCCCTACACCAGCGGCACGAACCACACACAAGAAGCACATACCCATTGACCCACGATCACGTGGATAAGGGAACCATCACAGAGGATAGCCACAACGTGGCTCAACCTCGGGACATGATCCCACGCGTGGCTCATGGCCTATTCGGTCGGCACGCAGGTCAGCGGATTCTCCTGAAGCACCTACGGGTTGCAACGGAATGCCCAGAACCACTCACAAGCCAGAGCAGCCGTACAACGGATCTCGCCCGCGCTAGGCAACGTCATCAGACTTCAGATTTGTCATGGACAAGCCATTCAACCTCAGCATCGTGGTCGGGGCCTGCACAGCCAGCCCAGACCCTGCAGCTGGTCTTTCGAATCATGGACCTCCCCGCTATCGCTGGCATTCCTTTGGAAGACCTGGAACCCGACGTTCTCCGGAGTCTAGCTTCAGTGGTGACAGGTGGCCGCGACTCCCGCGTGTGAGTCACGAAGGGAACCGTTGCTGTGACAGCCGACCAGGGGATCAACCTAACAGCGCTGTGGCTAACGTAAGTACCAAGGACGTGAAGGAACACCTACAGCAATGGACACCATACCGCTAGAACTGTATGGATAAGTACTGATACCGGCCGTAGACCGACGTGTGATAGGCCGGCTTCACTTGGCTTGTAGCCACGGATTTGTAGGGCGCGAGAGACGGGCGGCTAGAAAGGAGATTCGGGACCGACGGGCGGCTAGGAGGATCCTTCAGGTATTTTGGTATCCTTATATCTTGTACATAGCCTTCCATAAGTAGGACAGGTACGCTGCGACAGATCCTCGAGAGGAAGAAGCTCCCCAGTTCTCTTTGGACAAACCTAGAAAGATTATCAGCTGAACTTCAGTGAAGCTAAGGGGTAATACAACCTTATGAACCCTTCTGTTTCTCCTGACTTGTAACTACGAAGTATTATGTCTTATCCTGTGTTGGATCATTCCATCTCCCTGAACCTCCTTCTCCTTGGCTCTCCACCACTTTGCATTGCGACAGTTAACTCCTTTACCGTTCTATTCTAAAGCTCTAAATCGGACCTTGTGCTTATTAGCCTTGCGAAGATCAACTCCCTGAGTTCGTCGTGTGAAAGCTCTGAACTAGACCAACAGCAATTGTCGGGGTGGTTCGCTGAACGGTTGAGTCGAGAGTTAGGAAAAGGTTAAAGCTCTGCAGTCTGACTCTTTACTTGATATCTCACCTTGTGGTTGTCACACCCCAGACCTTCGTGGGCTGGCCTGTGTCACATAACCTTCTTAGTACTGACTTTATATTAATAGGTTTAATACCCCTGTTATTATGTAGGTATGTAATATGTGCTGGTGGTATGGCTCGGTTAAGGAGGTTAGTAACCCTGTTGACCTAGGTAAGCTTACTAGTATAATACTATCTCTCCTCCTAAGAGGACTCGCCTCGAGTCTTAGGGTTAGTAATCTTAGGGTCCTTTGGCTTATGTAGGTATTTGATGTGGAAGTCCTAAAGTTCCTAAGTATTAGAGAAGTATTCGTATGGTTTCTAAGTCTAATCTTTTTCTTCGGGGTATCTATCTTATTTGATAAGATATTCTACTACCTTCTTTTTAGTATAGGAGTTTATAATTTCCTTTACTATGAATTCCTTAGGGTAAATATCTCTTATTTACTTTAAAACCTAAATAGGGTCGGAGGTTAGCTAAGAGTTAGTTTGGAAGGGCTTAATAAAAGAAACGTAAAAGGTAAGATAAATTTTCTAATGTTTTGAAAGTTCGAGTTTCACGGTTGTAGGGGATATTATCTTAGAGATTTTAAATGGTTTAAGTAACTTCTTATCTAGCTTTTTTAAGGGTCTTTTAGTCTTAATG